>CP114493.1:7500-5007500 GCA_027186245.1 Coriaria nepalensis
TAATCGAGCATTCCAATAGCTAGTAGCACTAAGCTACCTTGCTCATTCTTTTCTCTTCTTGAATATCATCTGCTTTTTTAAACTTCAAGTTAATTGATTTTCTTTTTTATTCCTGTATTAGGCTGTCAGACTAAAACAGTGAGTGCAAAAGCTGGGAATCAAATGGACTGGGGTGCAAATAATGCATACAAAACTTTCAAAGGTATTAGACATGAAATGTAGATTCTGTTAGGAGAAATCTTCGGATATTTTCCTAAAATATGGGATTGTAAATAGATTGTTAAGATTTACCATAAGTAATTTAGGGTTCCCTATGTATAAATAGTTTATTGCTGTAACATGAAAGATTAACATAGAAAATTAACGAAGTTTTCATGGTATCAGAGCTAGGGCTCTTCTAAGGTCATTCACGGCTGACTTAATCAGCCAATGATCTCTATCTGTTTCTGGCTCGGAAAACCAAACCTTATTTGAAGACTTATTCTTCAAACTTCCAACTACATGGTTGATGATTCTTCAACGATCATTGGGAAGAAACGGTCGGCTCTAAGCCTCAATGAGAAGTCTACCATCCAGATTACAACCCACCTTCTATGATAGTCTCAATCGGTGAGACTGTTTCTCCGAGCTAAAGGAAAGATAGGATATATAACAGGAACAACAACGGCACCGAGTATGAAGGATCCGAGTTATGCTACCTTGGAAGAAGAGAACTATACCATTATCTCTTGCCTCGTGAACTCCATGGTTGAGGATATTAGTCAAAACTACATGTATCTTCCTACTGCAAAGGAAGTTTGGGATGCAGTATCTTCCACTTTCTCAAACTTGGGAAACTCAACTCAAGTATATGAGATCAAGGCAAAAATTCGAGAGATGAAACAAGGAGAGATGACTATCACCAATTACTATAATAAGATGTTAGGGTTATGGCAAGAACTAGATCTATTTTATGATCTTGACTGGGCATGTGGGACAAATACTGCACAGTTCAAGAAAACAGTAGAAAAAGATAGGGTGTTTAAGCTCTTGGCTGGTCTCAATCCTGACCTAGATGAAGCAAGAGGACGAATTTTAGGGAAAGAACCATTGCCCTCTACAAGAGAGTTTTTTCAGAGATTAGAAGGGATGAGAGCCATAAGATCGTGATAATGGGAAAGAAGGGCTCTATGGAAAATCTTGAAAATTTTGCTCCTAACACCATGGTATCAACAAATAACCATGGTAACTGTAGCAGCAGCTTTTAAGTCAAGAGGGTCTAATTCCTCCTATGGCCAACCCTGAGGTTTGATGAGAAGGTGAAGGTCTGGTGTGGTTATTGTAACAAGCCTAGACACACTATGGCTACTTGTTGGAAAATTATGGAAAACCTCAAAACTGGTAGGGCAACTGAAGTGGAGACAAAAACTGTCATGGGATGTATGCTTCTGTTGAAACCGAGACACCATTTTTGTCCCTTAGCGAAGAACAACTTGATCAGATATATAAAAATAACATCCAGATTCCTACTTCTAGTTCTGGTTCAGGTTTTCTTCCTCAAAAAGGTAGTTTTCCTATAGCTTCAAGTATCTTTTCTAATCTAGGACCATGGATCATTGATTCTGGTGCTTCTGATCACATGACACATTTATCTCATGTTTTCTCCTCATATACTACTTGTCCTGGTAATCTTATAATTCGTAAAGCAGATAAGAGTTTATTTCCAATTGCAAGAAAAGGTTCAGTCACTATCTCAAAGAATTTCACCCTATAATCCGTCATTCATGTTCCTAAGTTATCATGTAATCTCTTATTTGTTAGCAAACTCACCAAAGATTCTAATTACATAGTGAAATTTTATGATTCTTACTTTGAATTTCAGGACCAACATTCGAAGAAGATGATTGGCAGTGCTAGAATGGTTAATGGATTCTATTATTTTGATGACTCGACTACCGAGAGTGGACAAGCTCAAGCTGCCAGCAGTAGAATTTTTATTCCAAATGTCTTGAATCATCATCAAACTATTTCTACAAACTTTGATTTTGATATTCCTATTGCCCTTAGGAAACAAACCCGTACTTGTATTATGCATCATATTGCTAAATATGTCTCATATCATAGGTTATTTCTTAGCCATAGAACCTTTACTGCTAATGTGTCCAATGTTTCAATTCCAAAAAATATCTAGGAAGCAATGAGTCAATCTGAATAGAAAATAGCCGTGTTAGAAGAGATGAGGGCGCTTGAGAAAAATGATACTTGGGAGATTATCAGTTTACTTAATGGAGGAAGAATAGTAGGCTGTAAGTGAGTGTTTACTGTGAAATATAATGCTTAGGGGAAGATTGAAAGGTACAAGACAAGGCTTGTGGCTAAAGGTTTCACAGAAACCTATAGAATAGATTACCAGGAAACATTTGCCACTATTGGTAAGGTAAACTATTACTTTCCCTTGTTGCTAATCTTGAGTGGCCTTTACAGTAGCTAGATGTGAAAAATGTGTTTCTTAATAGGGAATTAAAAGAGAAAGTGTTTACGGATTTACCTCCTGGTTTTGAAGCACATTATGGGACAAAGAAGATTTGCAAACTAAGAAAGTCACTATACAGTCTAAAGCAATCACCTAGAGCAGGGTTTGGTCAACTTACTAAGTCTCTGAAGGGTCGTGGATATCACCAAACTCAAGCAGATCATACGTTATTTGTCAAGCATTATATGGATTGTAAGATTGTTATTCTCATTGTATATGTAGATGATATGATCTTAACTAGAAGCGATGAATTAGAAAAATTGAAGAAATTTCTGGCCATAGAATTTGAGATAAAAGATCTTGAATCTATGAAGTATTTTTTGGGAATGGAATTTGTAAGATCTAAGAAGGGAATTTTTGTTTCTCAAAGTAAGTATGTTCTTGAGCTGCTTAAGGAAATAGGGTACCTATGATGCAAACCGACTGAAACTCATATGGAAACAAATTTAAAGTTGGAGGTAGCCAGTTCAGATAGTGTGACAAATAGAGAACAGTTTCAAAGATTAGTGGGAAGACTCATCTATCTATCTCATATTAGACCAGATA
Organism: Coriaria nepalensis; assembly: GCA_027186245.1. Classification (NCBI taxonomy): domain Eukaryota; kingdom Viridiplantae; phylum Streptophyta; class Magnoliopsida; order Cucurbitales; family Coriariaceae; genus Coriaria; species Coriaria nepalensis. Next base: position 10,559 of record CP114493.1, read on the forward strand.
TAGTATTTTCAGTTAATGTTGTGAGTCAATTCGTGCACTCACCTAGAGAAGAACATTTTCATGCTGTTTACAAAATTCTAAAATACCTAAAACAAAAATCGTGAAGGGGGTTCTATTCAAAAATCGTGGTCACATCAGAATTAAAGCATTTACAGATGCTGATTGAGTTGGTAGTGTGACTAAATAGAAGATTTACTTCTATTGGCCGGAATTTAGTGACTTGGAGAAGTAAAAAAAAGAATGTAGTAGCGCAGAAGCTGAGGTTATAGCGGTTGCTCATGGGACTTGTGAAATATTATGGCTAAAGAGATTATTTGAGGACCTAAAAATCTCAGATACTACTCATATGACACTTTACAGTGACAACCAAGCAACTATCAATATTGCTCATAATCCTGTTCAACACGATAGGACTAAACATGTGGAGATTGACAGACATTTCATTAAAGAGAAGTTGGAAGAAGGCATTATGTGTATGCCCTACATTCCCACAGAGCAACAAGTGGCAGATATCTTTACTAAAGGACTACAAAAGATTCAATTCGACAAGCTTGTATGCAAGCTATGTTTACTATATATCTTTGAACCAGCTTGAGGGACGGAGTTGAAAATATGGAAAGATGTTGTGTAGATTCTGTTAAGAGAAATCTTAAAATATTTCTCTAAAATATGGGATTGTAAATAGATTGTTAAGATTTACCATAACTATTCTAGGGTTCCCTATGTATAAATAGTCTAGTGCTGGAACATGAAAGATTAACATAGAAAATTACCAAAGTTTGCAGACATCTCCAACTGTTGCAAATAATCTGATATCTCTGTCCAAAGTTAAATCGTGGTGTTAGGCTACTTAAGGATTGATCTTTGATTTGTGTTTCGATATTTAATACTACATGGAGGCTGATGGGCATGTTTCGCTTAATTGTTGATATTATAATGCATGATATGAAGGAAAGTTCTGCCTTTTCAAATCTAAAAACTATGGAGGAGGATAATTGTAATTTGAACACTTCAGCTTCTCTCCAACCGAGATCATTGATTTTTTTTTCTTTTTAAACCAACTCGTTGTCTGAATATGATAGTCTAAATCCCTGAATGTTGATGTTAGCATCTGATTTCAATGATTGGACCATGCACCATTGTGAATGTATGATATACTTACTTGCTTCTTGGAGTAGATTTGGAACCCAAATCCATGATGGCTATGACTCTTATTCCAAACATTGATCCAATAGATATCGGATTGGGTTCTTCGGAAAAAGGGAATGCTGTTTCTTCTGCTAAACCAAGAAAGAAAACAATGACATCAGTTTATCTCAAGTTTTTCGAGACAGCTCCTGATGGGAAAAGCAGGAGGTGCAAGTTTTGCGGACAGAGCTATTCCATTGCAACAGCCACTGGTAATTTTTCTTTTAATCTCCCTGCAATTACCCATTATTTTTTACTTCACAGTGAACCTGACAAATTTTTTAAGGGGTGCTCCTGTGAGAAGCAATTATCATTTGCTTGCAGATGCAACTCCCAACATGTGATTTTTTGACACCTGGGCAACCTTAGTAAGAGACCACTTCATTTGAGCTTATCATCCCTTGAGGGTCTATGAAAGAGACAACTTTGTTTGTCCAAGATGATGAAGTTACATGTCTGGATCAGGAATATTTTTGGAAGTATTATGGAAATTAGTAATCAATTTGAACACATTCAGAAAGTTATGAAATCTGCAGTAATACATATGTTTCCTTGAAAATTTCACAAGCATTTTTGATAACCGAATGAACTTTCTCTTGATGGACAAAAATGTATGTATATTGTATAAACTCGATAATGATCTCCTTGGATGTTCTGAAGTACACACTGATGTGTTACTTTTGTACATGCCCTCTTTATTTCCTGATATCCTAATCGTCCTTTTTTTGTACAAGGCAATTTGGGAAGGCACCTTAGTAATCGGCATCCAGGATATGATAAATCAGGGGATGCTGTCTGCAGTTCAGCAGCACAGGCTATCACTGTAGTGAAGAAATCCCAACCTCAAGGGAAATTGCCACAGGTTGATTATGATCATCTTAACTGGTTGCTCATCAAATGGCTCATTTCTTCTTCTCTCCCGCCCTCAACGTTAGAAGGAACTTGGATAGCAAACTCCTATAAGTTTTTGAATCCGTCTATTCATCTATGGACACCTGAAAAGTACAAAGCAGTATTTCGGGAAGTTTTCAGGAGCATGCAGGAAGATGTAAGAACATCTTTAGATCAGGTCTCTTCTAAGCTCTCCATCTCTCTTGATTTGTGGACTTCCTACGAACAAATACATTATATGAGTATCACGTGTCAGTGGATTTCTGAGAACTGGTCTTTCCAGAAGGTGCTTCTTGATATTTGTCACATACCTTATCCTTGTGGGGGTGCTGAGATCTATCATTCCCTAGTAAAGGTTCTCAAGATGTACAATATTGAGAGCCGAATACTTTCATGCACCCATGATAACAGCCAAACTACCGTGCATGCCTGTCATACATTAAAAGAGGACTTGGATAGTCAGAAAGTGGGGCCCTTTTGTTATATCCCATGTGCTGCTCGTACTTTAAATGTGATCATAGATGATGGATTGAGAACTACTAAACCTATAATTTCTAAAATCCGGGAGTTTGTGCTTGAGTTGAATGCTTCCCAGGAGATGTCAGAGGATTTTAGTCAATTGGCAACCGCTTATCAAGAAGGTAATTGGAAATTTCCACTTGATGCTTCAACGCGATGGAGTGGCAATTATCAGATGCTTGAAATAGTGCGCAAGGTTGTTCTCTCCCCAAGCTTTTAATTTTTACCATAGGACTTAAACTTGTTACTAGAAAGACTAGATAAAATATTAAAGTAGAAGTGACATGCATAAAACAGTATTGCTGTTGGTTTTCTTGTTACTCAATGTGCCTGGTATTGTGGATGACAACAGGGGGATTTTGAGTAGGATTTCAAGAATTTTGCAACATATACTCTCAACATACACTCTCAGTTTGAAAGATGAATAATATCACTGACTTCTTTAACTGTTTGTTTGCTTGATACGTGTTATATAATGTTTTGATCGTAAATTGTTGAATTACAAATTATTTATCTTGCAGGGTGGTAAGTCTATGGATGCTGTTGTTCGAAAGTATGAAGAGACACTAGGGAGCAGGATGCTTCTTAGCTCAGCAGAAAAGAATGCAGTCAGTATAGTGCATCAATACTTGGAGCCCTTCTATAAAACTACAAATAACATATGCACAAACAAGCTGCCAACGATTGGGCTGGTTCTCTTCTTCATGGATCACATTTCGGAGATGATTGCTGCCTGCAAAGAGGCTCGTCACCATCCGGACTGGCTGAAGGCCGCTGCTGAAGACATGGCCAAGAAATCCCAGAGTTACAGTAATCAGGTTTGCAACGTTTTCACCTACATGACTGCAATTCTAGACCCTCGAATCAAAGGGGAGCTAATTCCGGAGAGTCTCAATTTGGAAAACTATTTGGACGAAGCAAGGACTCATTTCATGAGAAATTATTCCACCTGCCATTTCCCATCCATGGCAAGCGGATACAGTGGTCAGGAGATTGAAGATGGAGGGAATGTCTCCTTTGCAGAGGAAATAGCTCGAAAGAAGCGGAGGGCAAGCATGAGCAGTGCCACAGATGAGCTCACTCAATATTTATCAGAGCCTCCAGCTGCAATACCAACAGACGTTCTGGAGTGGTGGAAGATGAACTATACACGATACCCACGGCTTTCTGTGATGGCCCGAGATTTCTTAGCAGTTCAGGCCACTTCAGTTGTTCCTGATCAACTCTTTTGCGGAAAAGATGATGAGATTGATAAGCAGAGATTTTGTATGCTACATCAAAGCATGCAGGCTCTCCTCTGTATCAGATCATGGACTGAGGGCGGGTTTAAATTGAAATATAAGTCAACAGAGATTGACTACGAGAGGTTGATGGAACTAGCTGCAGCAGCAGCAGCTGATAATACTAGTGCTAGTTGTGACAAAAAACAAAGATGACACGAACGCAGAACTGAAAATATGCTAAATGATAACTACCGCAAGGATTAACAGCCAACCATTGAAGATGAGATAGTAGGAATTGTATGTGCTATTGTTGTATGTTGAGTGAAAATTGTACATCGATGTACAGCGCAGAATCATGGCTTACAGGGTTATGGTAGACAAACAGATTAATGTGGTCTGATGATCTGCTCATAATGGTAATATCGTCCAAGATTTCTTAACCGTCGTGTCCTGACACTCATCCCAATACCCAGTTAGGTACTCTACAGTGGATTACTTATTATTTATCTGAATATTAGTTTCAGTCTAAATCCAGAGTTGGTCACTTATGGTCGATGGGTTTTAACTTTCGAGTTGCCCCATCTGGTTGTAAAGAACCGAAGTAGTAGTTCATTCGAATTTAGTTTTGTTAGCCGTCCCCCACTCCCCTCACCACACACAGACACACTTGTTTGTAGTCGTTTGATAAATTTGGGGGTGATTCACACAGCTCTTGACCCCACCTGTTTATTGGGCAGACTTTAGATCCAATCACTCTCCAAAATAAATATTTTTAACGGGGAAAAAAATACGGTAAGAAGCTAGCTATACAGAGGGCATATGGAATGGTTCTTGTCTCTCTCTTATCCATGAAACTCTTATAACCTCTGCGAAAGAAAATAAGACAATAACCTGTATGTCCATCGCACATAAATGCACCACTGAAACAGTTTCTGAAACACAACCCAGACAACGAGAAAACACTTGTAATAATATAAATAAAAATGCTAGGCATCCCCAAGATTTTTCAGCCGCTAAAATGCCTCTATTCTCCGTCCTCACAATCCCAATCAAACATCAAACAGTCCGTGATCTTCTCAAGGAGAAAGCACACAGTTGGAAGCCAGTCTCTGATAGTCCTTCTGGGCTCTGAATTGACTCTAGACCCATTAATTAAGGGTTACAAGGCAGAAGCCACAGAAAGTGAAGATGACAACAAACTCGTATCTGCAGAAAGTTCAAAGAGGTCAAGCAGTGCCAGTCCTACTCCAAGTAGCTGCATTATCAGTAAAAGCCCAACAGAGAAAGCATTTCTAGACATATACATCGACGGTGAGCCCGTAGGTCGCATAATTATGGCGAAGAAAGCCCAATTGGAGATGCTAGATTTAGCAATCTTGTCAGTGGGGCTGCTGGTATTAGCTATAGAAGAAAAGAGTTTGCGAAAATCATGCCAAATTATGTCCAACATGGTGGTGTGAGATCCTATGGGGTCGACGCAGAGCTTGCAAATAAGCAGACAGGAAACAGTCTGGAAGTAAATAACTTGGAACGGGAGTGGGAGAGATTGATGGCTGGAATTGTGGGCGTAATAGTGAGAGATCCTTTAAAGCCGGCAGCAAAGTTGAAATTAGTAGCAAGGTAAGGGAAGCTGGAGATTGATGAGGAGGTCGGGAACAGTCCAAATGGGACAGAGTTTGTGATTTCAACAAAGGATTCACCGGAGTTGGACGCTTCGGCTTTGCTGGTTGGAAGAGTTTTGCAAGGAATGGAGGTGGTTGAGAGGATTGGGCAGGTCAAGACTGTGCAAGAGAACACAACCTCGCCTTACTTCAGGTACTTTGTATAGCTACCTGTTTGCCATTAACATTTAACATTACGTTACCTACGTAGAATATAATTATATGCTTCTGCTGAGCTGCAGGGTGGCGAAGTTGATAGGAGATAAGAGGGCTGTTGTGGCAGAAAGAGGTTTCAACCGCCCTTAGTCAAAGGTGGTTGTCACCAATTGTGGGTTATTGGCAGAGTAAATGTTTCTCATCTATATATACATATACATGATTTTTTCTCCTTATATATGCTTTCAATTTTTGAGGAGAAACAATGGGCATGAATCATGATATGATATATTGAGGAATTGTGATTTGTTAAGTAACAAAGGGGCTAAACTTATTAAACTCAGTTTAGAATGCACGAGGCTCCAAACTTTAATTCTCTCCTCTTTTATTTAATCATACATCCATATTCTCTAGAAAATATATATTCTGGTAGGTCGTGAGCTATTTTATCTCGACAGGCAAATGCATTCAACATCTGCATATATATATATATGCTTTAAATTTGGAAAGAAAAAAAAAGGCCTAGTCAAATAGAAGCTGATTTGTTTGTTATCTCAGCAATCTCATTCCCAAGAATCCTCTCTTCTGGCTAACAAACTTCTCTCCTGCCCCCTATAAATAGTTATACCGTATAGGTATGTATATGCAGATGCCAATTAATTAACATCTGAAATTTACGAATATTAATCCCAGCTTATGCTTTCATTCATTAAGTAGCTTGCCCAGATATCGCTTAAACGAGGGAGCTCCCTTCCAAAGGTCCCAAAAAAAAAAATGGTCGTCAAGACTTTGGTCCTCCCTGTGTTTCTAGTAACTATAATGATTTGGTTGCAATTGATGTCACCCGTAACATGTACTGAATTTCTAGTTGGTGGGGAAGACGGTTGGGCGGTTCCGACAGCAAAGGAAGAAAAGACACACTCAATGTACAACGACTGGGCATCCAACAACAGGTTTAAGGTGGATGACATTGTCCATTTCAAGTACGAGAAAGACTCAGTTTTGGTGGTGACTGAGGAGGAGTATGGCAAGTGTCACTCTTCTCATCCCCTTTTCTTCTCCAACAATGGAGATACAGTATTCAAATTAGACAGGCCGAGCCTCTTCTACTTTATAAGTGGAATCTCTGGGCACTGCGAGAAAGGCCAGAGGATGATCATTAAAGTGTTGGAGCCAGATCAATTAGCTGCCCCTGCCCCTGCATCGCCTCCTTATCATGGAGCATCACCTGCAAACGAGACCGGCCCTGATATTAAAAGTGGATCAGCACCACCCCCTCATTATCATCATCATCCTTCTCAAAACATCATTACACTTTTGGCTCTTGGACTCTCCATTCTTGTTTGCTTAATTCCTCTCCATATGAATGCATGCATCTAGTATATAGAGCTGCTAGCTAGCTAACTTATTTGATGGTCATAGCTAGAAAAGTCTTCAATTTCTGAAAAGCATGGCTTTTTCTTTAATTTTAGTCGTCGCAGTATTGATTGGTCGGGTGTATTGAAATTCAAGGAGCAATGAATGAGTTTATAATATTATATATACAGAGATGGATGATAATGAGAACAATCATGGTGAAAATTATACGCTAAAATTGCAACTTGCAAGAGTGTGGATCAGTTAATGATGAGATGAAGACATGTTTGATATATCAACCCTTTCCATTCCTGCAAAATATGCACGAATGCATTCTCATCATGACTGTTGTGCCAAACACAGGTTTAAAACCTCAAACCTCAACTGCCAATGAAAAAAAAGGATAAGACATTATACCTAACCTAGGTTGTCATCATCAACCCCTAAAATTTCATAAACAAGATATGAAGCGCAAAGTATACATATATATTTGACCAAATCAATCATAATAAGTTTCTTGAGTCAACATTTGAGAATGCATTTGGTTGGATTTTATATTTGGGTTAACACTTAGTTTTAATGAGTAAGGCAAATTGATTGTTTGACCATTGAAAACTATTGGAGTCTTAACTTGGTAAGAGATCAGTTTGTAAAGGAGTTATATTTTTTTTTTTCCTTTTTACGAAGCACGTTTTTCTTAAGTTAAAAGATTAACGAACAGTTACGGATTTTATTATTTTTGAATATAGAGTGGCTATGTTCTTTTATCTCAAAATAGGATAGTTATCGAGATGGTCGATGGGTCAATGACCTTGCTCAAAGAATTGCTCGATTGGTCGACACCCTTGCTCAAAGAAAACCTCGACAAGTCGACACCCCTTCTCGATGAGATCGATGGATCGACAACCTTGCTCAAATAAAATCTTGACAGATTGACACCCCTACTCGATGGGTTCTAAGGGTCGACACCCCTGCTTAATAAAGAATCTAGCAGGTCGACACCCTTATGCGACGGGGTCGATGAACCACTTATGGGGGGTGGCTGAGAAATTTGACCACTGGGAGGTGTTCTGGAGGAAATTTGCAGCAACGTGGAGGAGGAAGGAACAATGTTGAACTAAGCAGGATAAAGATGTGGGAAGATTGTTTCATTGAATTTGACATATCGGGATAGAAAAATCCGGTGAGAATCAAGATTTGTGCATTTGTACGCGGATTGAGAAGTCGAGTAGTCAACAAACAAGTAAGGCCTGGATTTGGACTCAAGCTTATGCGTTTTGTAAGGCTTCAACCAAGAAAACACACAAGCAGCCAAAAACCCGAAGCTTGTGATAGTTCAATGGTTTGTCAAAGAGACAATCATATGGACTACGTCCATTAATTAGAGGTGTAGGAGTTCGATTAAGGTGATATGCTGTCGTTTCAAAAGCAAAATCCCAATAAGAGAGAGGAAGGTGAGCTTGAGTGAGGAGTGTGAGACCGGTGGTGACAACTCGACGGTGATGACATTTAATAGTGTCATTCTACTCAGGTATGTGAGAAGCTATTGTGAGCCAACTAATATCATGGTGATTGAGAAAGGGCCGAAGACTGAGAAACTTACCTTCATTGTTGCTGTAAAAGTTGACTATGGTACGATCAAATTGTTTTTCAACCGAAGTCTTGTATTGAGGAAAGAGGATGGCAACCTGTGTTTTGGTGTGCATAAGAAAGAACCAAGAGTATTTTGTAAAGTGATCAACGAGTACTAAATAAAAACAATGACCATTGAGAGATGGAACCAAACTAGAACTCAAAACATCAGCATAAATGTATTATAGAGGACGAGAGCTAGCAAGGGAGGTATCGCGAAATGGCAAATGATGATTTTTATTCGAATCACAAGCAATACAAAAATCTGGAATAGAAGAATTATCCTTCGCAATAGGCAAATAAAATTTATTAATAAGGGAAGAACTAATTTTGAAAGGCAGATAACCAGGCCGTTGATGCCAATTGGAAAGCGGAACACGATCACCAAGAAATGCTGTCGGGTGTGAAAGTGAAGCCAGTGGTCGGGGCCAATAAATCCCATCCTTACAAGGTCCCTAAAGTAGTGGTGCCCCCGTTATGCGATCCCTAACCACAAAATGAGAAGGATGAAATTCAAGCAGCACATTATTAGCTTTCGTAAAACCATGAATGGATAAAAGATTGCAACTAGCTTAAGGAACACATAACACATTGGAGAGATGAAAAATATGAGTAGGAAAATGAAGATTTGATGAGCCAATGTGAGAGATAGGAAGACCTATACTATCTGCAATATGAATTTCATCGGTGCCTCCATACTTCGAGTAAAGGGAGAGATTGCCAAGATCTGTTGTGATACTATGCAAGGCTCCATAATCTACCATCCATGCATAATCATCTTTACGGCTTATAGGAGAAGTAGTAGCAGAGTGAATAGAAGCTCGAAGTTTGCGGCATACATCAGCAGTATGACCCTGATAATCACACCATTGACGAGAGATATTGCGTCAGTCATTAAAGGAACCATGTTAACGAGAACGGACATGACCACGATGAGAAGGACCACGGCCAGCAATGGAATAAACGAATGCCTTTAGATGAGCGATGGCCAGAATCTCAAGAATGGCCAGGAGAAATGACATTGGCAGCAACAATGAGAGAGGCAGTGGCATTGTCAAGTCGCTTAAGGAAAGCCTCGTGAGCGACGAGTAAGTCGTGGAGTTCTTCAAACCAGTATGAAGTCCCACGAGCTCGGATGGGGCCGACAATATCACGGTAAGCAGCCCCTAGACCATTACGGACGGACATAGAGGGCGATATCATCATAGAATAACAGACGATCGATAGTAGCTAACTCATCCATTTTGGCTTTAATGAGTTCAAGAAAAGCTGAGACAGAGGAGTCGCCAATGGTGAGCAAAGAGAGATCATCCTTAATCTACAGACACGAGAGTGCGAAGAATTTGTGTAGAGCCAAAAGAGAGAGAGCCAGGTGACCGCAGTAGTAGGTGACTTTGCGATTAAGGGCATGCCATCTGCCGAGACAGAACCGAAGATGGCGGAGCAGATGAGATTATCCTGATGCAGCCAATGCACAAAAGTTGGAGAAGGAGCAGCGTCAGTGCCACATGATAGAGGAACGATCAAACCATCTAGATAGCCGAGAAGATCATATTCGATGAAAATGACTTCAACCTGTTCCCACCAAAATGGGAAATTAATCATCGTCAGTTGAAGAGTGAGCCGCTGGTATGCGTTAATGGTGATGAGAGGGAGGCCAATGGCGGTGGCGAGAGGGGCTCCTTGTATAGTCATCATAGGAGGTGCGATGGGAAGAGCAAGCGAGAGATCGTCGGCGTTTGGGGTAGCAGTAGAGAAGGCTAAAGCGGCCATGAAATCTACAGCGTGAAGATCTACGAAAAAAGAAAATAATGTAGAGTCTCATACCATATATGAGATTGTAATATTATAAAAGAATTCCTTAAATTGTATCGATGTTAAACAATATATATATACCGATACATATATATATATACCTAGCTAGAAAAGAAATTACTAGAGATTTGTACATAATCATAGTAATTAAATAAAGTCTTGATTTGAGAAGGAAATCATGAAGTGGATATTTCTCTTATATAACCCCATTGGCTTGTATCTGACAGTTTTTCTTGACCGTTACAAAACAACAATTCCAAAAATATTTATGAAATTGATTCATCCACTCCCCCTTTGTCCCTAGTCCCCCTTAGAGGGCCCGCGGATGCTCTCTACTTACAACATTTCTCTCTGCAACCTCGATCACACTTCCACATCCACAGGGATCTGCCATTGTTTTCCAGCAAGATTTTGTTGTTGTTGTTTGTTTTTCCATTTTATCTGGGAACAACTTTCTCCCGATTTCAACTGATTCTTAAACTTGGTCGGTGAGCAGTTCATATGGGCAACTCTGGGAAGTGAGGAAAAGGTGATACTTTTCAACTTTCTCGCATTTTCAGCTGTCAGTCTAGGTCAGTAGGCCAAATCATGTGAGTATGTTTGGGAAGTGAGGGAGTCATAAAAATGACTCTGTCAACTCGGTCTCAAACCTCCAACCAGGGGCCGAATGATCCAAGCTCAGAACAGAGAGCTAAATCCAGATCGGATCGAGAAGATGACAATCACACAAACCTTCCAATGCGGAACCCACATCATGGATTGAAGGAGAAAATGAAAGCATTGACTCTCTTGTACGAGCAACACAAACAAGCATCGGCAGCTGCTCTCAAGAATTCGTCTCTAACACACGAAGAGCCAGGGCTTAAGACTCACCCGAGTGTGGAGTTTTTGACAATGTAATGAGAGAGAACACAATGCCCAATTCCACAGTTACAAGAACTTATGTTTTGTCTCAACCACCTATGCCCGACGCCAAGGAGAATGTGAATGTGGGAAATGAGAGGATTGTGGGGTTTTCATGCCCAAGAAACCAATGTCTCCACCGCGGTGGCGAGGAAGCTGGCAATGGGAGCTCCAGTGAAACAGAATGCCCAACAAGAGGAGGAAATTTGAAGTGTTTTGAGGGAGAAGCCCGTTCTGAGGGAGAGTAGTAGGATCCTTGTGTTTGTGAGGGTGAGGCCAATGGCTAAGAAAGAGAAGGAAGTGGGATCGAGGTGTTGTGTTATGACAGCAAATGGGAGAGATGTTTATTTGACAGAGTTTGTAAACGAGAATGATTATTTGAGGCTAAACAGGCTTCGTGGAAGGAAGTTTAAATTCGACGGCTCCTTTCCTGATACGGCTACCCAGCAGCAAGTTTATTTCACTACAAGGGCAGATCTCGTGGAGGCAGTTCTGCAGGGAAGGAATGGTACAGTCTTCTGCTATGGTGCCACAGGAGCTGGAAAGACTTTCACGATGCTTCGTACTTCAGAAAATCGAGGAGTAATGGTTTCGGCCATTAAGGACCTCTTCTCTAAGATCAGGCAAAGGAGCTATGATGGAAATCAAACTGTTCATTTGTCCTATCTGGAGGTTTATAATGAAACTGTTAGGGATTTGTTGTCGCCCGGAAGGCCTCTGGTCCTTAGAGAAGATAAACGACCTGTTCTCCTTATCTTCATAAGTTTTCCTTCAGCAGATGACCATAAGCGTGTAATATGTTTTATGGTAATTCTTTCTGCTAAATGTTATAGGGGATTGTGGCAGCTGGTCTTACACAGTACAGAGCTTTTTCGAATGATGAAGTCAGTTCCAGTTCCTCTACTAATTCTGTTATTACTGCATTTTAGAGTTGAAGGAGAGTGGAATAGTTTGGTTTTACTTTGTTTCTGGCAGGTGATGGCATTGCTTCAACAAGGAAATCAAAACCGAACAACTGAACCAACCTGTGCAAACGAAACTTCTTCACCATCCCACGCTATACTTCAGGTACTAGTCAGTTATATAGCCTGTAGGGTGGGCCTCCTACATGAGTTGAATATATTGCCTTTAGGTACTTACATGCCCGTTTTCCTATCTGCTTATGTACACAGGTTCGGGTAGAATATCGTATCAGGGATGCCGAAATGAATGTTGTGAATCGAGTGGGAAAACTGTCATTGGTTGATCTTGCTGGTTCAGAGAGAGCTCTTGATATGGATCAGAGAACAATAAGATCTTGAGGGTGCAAACATAAACCGGTCACTTCTTGCACTAAGCAGCTGCATCAATGCCCTTGTCGAACGCAAGAAACACATTCCATATCGGAATTCAAAACTTACTCAACCTCTCAAGGACTCGTTAGGAGGAGCTTGCAACACTGTCATGATTGCAAATATTAGCCCAAGCAATCTGTCCTTGGGAGAAACCCAAAACACCCTCCATTGGGCTGATCGAGCCAAGGAGATCCGAACTAAGATTGTCCACCAAACCTGTCCATTCTTTCACCTTCAATATATCTTATATTATTTGTTATGAAAAAATCTAGCTCTTGCACTATAGGCATCCTCTTACCATGCCACAGCAGTAGCATGCATGGTCACAATCAAGTCATTCAGAAAATGTTGCAACAAGGTCTGTTTCCTGATCATTTTCTGTGTGTCTTTTGTTGTCTGAATCAATGCAGCCGAGTGAGTCATGTGTGGAAGTAGAGCAAGTAAACATGTTGGAGACTGATCAGACCAAACTATTACTAGAATTGCAGAAAGAGAATCAAGAATTACGAGTTCAGCTGGCACGGCAGCAACAGAAATTAATGACCCTGCAGGCACAATCCTTAACTGCAGAAAATAATGCCTCTCCAACCCCTTCTTCTGTCACCTCACTGTTAACTTCTCCATCTTCGGCCCAAGCAAATGAAAAAGGGAAGCCAAGATCATCTTTCTTAGGCCAAAACTGTTTCACACCAGAATTTAGGAAGAAGGGAGCTGATGAAGGAGTCAGAACTCTTCGTATGACGGTTAAAGCATTGGAGACAGAACTTGAGAGAATAAAGAAAGATCACACATTGCAGCTGAAGAAGAAGGAAGATCTTATCAGCCAGCTTTCCAAGGCAGGCGAAAAGCCAGCAGGAGGAGGGGTAAACAGGGTGCTGCTAGCCACAAGGGCTAGACTACAGGTGAAGGAGCCGAGCACTGGAGACTTGAAAAGTCCAAACCACCGGTTTCGATCACCGGCTCCTGTACCTAAGAAACAAAGCTTTTGGGACATAGGAGCGGCCAATAGTCCATCTGTCGTTACTCAAGATGCAAGGAAAACTAGTAGTCATGTTAATATCACTGCTGAACCTGCAACATCTATGCTTCTTCAGGTACTGTCCCACCTCTTTTTTTAAGTAGTGTGGCATTCTTACAAGTGAATAATCATAGATGATGGCTTTTCAATGAGCTGACTCTATTCTATTGGTAGTTTCATGGGCCTGTCTTTAATTGGTAATGCATAGGAATGTCTTTCTCTGCAACTTTTCTTGTCCTTAATTAATGTTTGTCTTGCTTCAATCATTCAGCCAGTTTTTTTCTCGCCAGAAGCCATAGATTTGAAGCAACAGTGGAAGAAGCGAAACGGGAAGAGATAAAGCAATGCATCGGTGATTGAATGGTGGGGAGGAAGAAGAATGAAACAATAGCTTGTTCAGCTTGGTTGGTAGAGTTCGTGGGTGTTGTAAAATTGGTTGTTAATGAAAACAAGCAGTCAATCCCCAGAATTGAGATTGCGTTGCGCATCATGTTATTCATTTATGGATTTATATTATATATAGTATTCCATTCGGTTCGTTTTTCAAATTAGTATTCTGTTTCACTAAGCTAATATTAACTATATTGTTCTTCATAGTGCTGGCTGTATTAACTATATATTCTGTAATCCACCAGTCCTCTCATTTTCTCTGCAGAAGAAAAGAGAAAAAATAATCGAAAGGAAAAACAGGATGAAGTATGATTTATGAAAAGCCTTGAAACTAGGAAAAGTACCCCATTTCCAATGTTAGTATGTTACTTTAACCATTTTTTTCAAAAGCATGTTGTCTACATATTAGTATGTGTATCCACAGTTTTAGTTTACTTAACTCCTCTATAGATAGGGTAGACTGCAGTAATTTTAAAGTTTTCAATCAAAAGGAGTTCAAATGGCAGCCAAAGTGGAAAAGCAGTCAAAAATAGGAGAAAAGTTGAGCTTGAGAGGAATCGGATAAACTTATATATTAAATAAGACTTTTATTAAATTTTGTTGGGATCATTTTTTGTTGCAGAGTGATGAACAAGAAAGCAAAAATTCAGCACTTTTGGATCAAAATTTAAGGCTGAAATTTTAATTAATGTAGAAGTGACCAAAGGGTTACCACCCGAGCATAGAAAAGAAAAGAGAGTACTGCAACACTTGATCATTTAGGGTTACCCCACAATCACTTTAACAAGTTGAAAAAGAAAATGAGAAATCACTTCACTTGTTTCATTTTCCTTCTTTATTTTTCTATCCCATCTATCCCACCGCTAACTGGTCATGACTTGCAGAAGAATTTTTGGGTGTAAAATACAATCTTAATTACTTGTTTGGTTAAAAAGAAAGAAAGAAAGAAAGTTGAGGTGATTGTGCATGAGAGTAACTGGCTTCGACACACTCTGCAGCAGGTCCCAATGTAAAGCAGAGATGATTGATGATAAGCTTCATCCTTACATTATTATGCTTTGACTGAAGATGATACATGACTTTATTACTTGACCATTTGCTAAATTTTCCGTCTCCATGAAAACGAGTACCATTCTCACTAAATTCTAATCAATCATTGCTTAATAATAAATGAGAGGATTCAAGTTTTGAACAGAACAATATACATATACAACACTCTTAGTTGCATACTAATAGTATCCCACCAGCACCTACATTATCAGTATCACCGCTACAAATTCCAGTACAACAAAATATATATAATATAGGATGAAGGATTCAAAAGGGGAAGGGAAGAGATCACGAAGCGAGCCCCGCCCCGTCCATAGCTACTTATCATTACACCCTAAGCAAGTAGATACTAAGCTCAGGTGCTCCATTGCTATCAGGGTTCATCATGTAAAAAGCCTCAGAATCCCTTGAACCCACGATCCTCTCAAACTTTGCCCTCATGTACATCACTTGCTCTCCACTTCCCTCTTCATCTTCTGCAGGCAAAGCACCAGCTCCCATTGAAATCGGCTCCACTGCTTTCAATATCTTCTTCTCCTTCACCCCACATTCTCTCCTTGTTGCAAATCCACACTTTTTGCCATTACAAAATGTCCTCCAAACAGGCTCCTCCACCAACAATCTCTCCGCTCCTTCTTTCTTTTCCTTTCCCTCTTCCTTTTCTTCTTCATCTTTTGCTCTATCACATTCCAAAGCGATTCTGACCAATCCTGATGCCATTTCCTTAACCAGCTCACTAATTGGTGTGGCTAACTCGACTAAGAAAGCTGGAGTTGAGTTGGGCTCTGTTTGGAATGCAAAATTGACATGGCCCCTCTTGGACCCGAAAAGAGTTCCAACTACTCTGGGACCAAACAGGGGTTTTCTGTTCTTGCTGCTAAACAGAGTACGGATAGATTGAAGCCTGAAAGCTGCCATTAATGGAAGTTTTCTTCTCCTTAGTGGAGCTTGGAGGATGGTTTGTTTATCATTCTTCTTTTGATTCTTATTTGTTTCTTCAGAGGCTTCACCTTGATGAGTATCTTCATGTCCAACCTTGTTTGTCCAGTGGAAGTGTCTTCTGGAGGAGGAGTGTTGAGAAGCTGAAGCAGCAGCCATGGATGCCTCTGAGAGAGAGTGGAGGAAGAAAAGAGAGAGGAAGTGAGTGCGAGTGGGAGTTCCAGTAGTGTGCTTTATCTCTTTTTTTTGTATGACATATGTGGGGGCTTCCATTAATATATTTGTTTCTAGTTCATTGTAGTAGTGCCAGAGAATCCTGACAAAAGAAACATTGAGAGGCCCACCAGCTGATTTGGGAAATATGAGAGAGAGAGAGATAGAGAGAGATAGAGAGAGATTGTTTTTGTCATTTTGATATAGATAAAGAAGAGGAATCTAGGGAGACAATGTGCTTGTAATTTCACTTTCTTGTATTTGTGGGGGTGGCGACCAGGGAGAGAGAGCGCGAAAGAGAGATCCATGTTGACCGACCCTTTTGACCTGAATCCACAGTGGCAGCTCAGCAGCAGCTACACCAGATTGAAGTCGTCACTAATGAGTAATCACTTATGTTTATTTAACAAATGAAAAGTGACAGTCTTAAAACAAAACATGCCTTCTTCTGGGTCCCTTTCTGGTGCTGCATTGCAAGAGTTTGACGTAGGCCCCCTCTTGGGCTGCCTGAAATCTCAGACCCTATGTCGGATGCAGAGTTTACAGTTTCCTTTTGTTTTTCTAACCAACCTGCGAACTGACAGCCATTCCCTTTGTGGGGGCCACTCACCTACTAGCCGTTTGTTTTCTTGATTGGTCTGTCATATATAAAAACTTGAGCTGATATCATTCCCCCTTAACCCCAATTTTTTGATCAAAGGTTATTTTTTTTTTCCCCCAGAGACACAAACCGAACAAAATGTGATTCCTAAGCCGGAGTATGTATTCTTATTACGATTAAAGAATAAAGCCATTAGCAAATTAATCATATAGAAATTAATATATATAGACATGGATGATGGATCTACCCCAAAGTGAATAGAGTAGATATTGACAGCCTTCAACAACTAAACTGGTCACTAGTTTTTCTTTTTGTACATAATAGAAAGAAAGCGCAAATTGAAAGATCAGGTAGGCTTCCTGATAATTCAAAATAAAATGAAAATCCTTAGTCAGCTTGGTAAATTTTGGTCAGGCTCTGGCTGCTTTGGAACAGTTGTACCCTCACCATTCATTCTCGCACGCGCCTCAGCAAACATTCTCTGTTGCTCGGCCAAGGCTTCCTCCTCAGTCATCTCAGCTCCTCCGCTCCACTTTGCCCCTCTCAATGAGTCCTGCTGGACACATTTCCAGAAGAGCAAAACTAGCATTAGATGTCTTGGAACAGCACAATGACACGATTCACAGACATCTTTGTTCTTGACAGATACAAAAGTAGAGGGGGCTTCAGAAGAATCTCATAACAAACCTTTAAGCTACAATAATAGGAGAAATTCATCAAAGGAAAAATTACCATAGTTTCAAGCTTGTGCTGTTCATATGCATGATAAACTTCCTCAATATAGCTGCTAAACCCAAGCACCTGATCATAAGCCCACGTTCAGTCCTAAACAAGACATTAAACAAAATAGATCTCTCACACATTACTGAAACTAATTCCAGGAAACTATACTTTATGCTTATCTTGTTTATCACTTGTGTTTTGTAATGTAAACTATTTTCCTAAGGGCAACTTACTGATCAAGCTATGCTCCGGTAAGTTAAATATATTCCAACAAGTCAACATAAGGGCAGGCACAAAGTTCAGAATTGAAAAAGGAATATCAGAAATGGTGGGTCAGGTAGAAATAATCTAAACTAGGGTCTGCAATCAAAGAAATGAAAAGTTGATTGCCCATAAATTTCCCCAATTAATCAACTATATATAAAGCAAGATGAATTACCATTCCAATTTAGCACATAGAAGCATGCTTTACAGAACAAATAGAACAATAAAATAAATTAATAAGCAAAAGAAGACTGAAAAAAAAAAACATGGAGACCAGAACCTGCAAGGCCTTGAGCACATGCTCAGGTGCAATTGTTCTTTTGTCTTCTCTGTTACAAACATCATTAGACTCTGATGAGACTAAGTTTATAAACTCTGCAAGAGCATAAGATAAATAAATAAATAAACAAACACTTTTCTTCAGAAATAAAGAAAGAGTTCCGAGAATATCCATCACTGTAATTACAAAGAGCAAACAATTGAATCAATCTAAGATTATTAGACAAGAAATTCCAGAACTCATAATATATGATAAATTGAACCATGGTATTCTCACCTACACAACATTCAATCAAAAGATCTTGAGCATCTCTTGCAACGCGTACATCGGGTGGTAACATCTCCTTAATAATTTTAGTCATAGTTGCTGGTAAGAAATACAAGTTTCATAAAACATCAAGTCAGATATGTAAACCAAAAACACAAAAACTTAAATTTACAACCAAACGACAAACATATTTAGAAAACAAATACTATGTGGGAAATGAAGAACTAGTGAGAAGTTCTATGGTTCTAGAAAAAACTAATGGCTATGCTACAAACACGAGTCCTCCATCTTGAAACTGCAATTCCTTCAAAGCTTCTTATCCTTCTCTTTTGTGTCTCAGGGTTCTCTTTTTCTCCTAAAATCTGATTGTAACATAAAACAATCAGATCTGTTTAACTATTCACATCGAGCCATACATACATAAGAGATGCTACGTGGTTAAAACTGGCAGAACTGGGAATCAATAAATTCCCCATACATAAGAAACCACAGCAAATACAATCAAAATCATTCCAGCTTCTAGTCTTTTCACCCAAACACAAAATTACAAAATCCCCAATTCATCTGTTGGACAAACATCATCTAATTGAAGCACTAGGTGAATTAAAGAAAACATATTATCACAGAGTGAATATAATTTAACCCTCCCCTTCCCTTCCACGCCAAAGAGAGAAAAAAGAAAAGAAGAAAAGAAGAAAAGAAGAAAAAGGAAAACCCTACCTTTCGGAAGCGAAGCGTCCTCTTTAGACTTCCCGACTATGTCCATCGGTTCCATCCTTCAACCTTATTAATCAACAAAGTCAAAAGATATAAACTTGCAAAGAAAGACCAATAGACTTGTACAAATACATATATATGTGTATATGCATAGGCTGATATAACATTTGAACTTGGGTACACTAGAAAGACTCAATGATCTGCAGCTGAAATTACAGAAGAGGGATTAAGCCAGGAACTCACCTTGTTACTAAATCAGACAGTGAAGGCGCAAATAGTGAATCAGTGAGTGCATACAGGAGATTTAGCGAATCGAAGATCGGAGAAGAAGAAAGTTGAGGAAGAGGTGGGGAGGGGCATGGTTGATATTTGTAATTTCTATGAGAGGAGGACAACGTCGATGTGTTTCTATAGGTAAGGAAGCGAGTTCTCGCAGGCAGGCGATTAGGTCCCTTTTTCTACTAAGGCGCGTGAAACCACGCTCTTAAGTCAATTTTGTCGACATGTCGTTTACCTTTATACTGTTGGTGAGGTTAAGCAAGCATAGAGCCATGTGAGGCCCTCTCCTCTTGAAGGAACCCAATTTTGAATCATCCTCCCCAGTTTCAAAGCATAGAGCTTGGAGGGTTTTCTTTGCCCTATAATTCGTAAATCTTCAGTTTGGGGAATTTGCGGAGGAAGAAGTAAAAACAATGGATTGGGATGAAGAAGATAATGTCTTCTACGGAACGCCGATAGAGCGTGAGGAGGAGATCACCAGCCGGAAAAAGAAGGCTGTAGCTGAAGCATCTGGTCAGCTGCGAAGCCTAGTTCCGTGGAAACAAGAGGTATGGATTGTATATACATATATATCTATATATATATTTCATTAATGTAATAATCTTTATTGCACTGATGTTTACTGTTCTTGGTGAATCATCTCCAGGTTACTGATGAGGAAGGACGAAGAAGATTTCATGGGGCATTTACAGGAGGATTCTCTGCTGGTTATTACAATACAGTCGGTTCTAAAGAAGGTATTCCAATTTGATATCTGAAAATAATTGCCTTAAGTTATGCTTTATAACTGTTGCAAACAAATGCGCAGGTTGGACACCTCAGTCATTTACATCATCCCGCAAGGACAGAGCTGAAGTCCAACAGCAGAGCATTTTAAACTTCTTAGATGAAGATGAGAAAGCTGTATGTTCTCTGATGCTGGATGTGCACCATTTTGTGCCTGTTTTGTGTTTATATCTTTTAAGCATTAGTGTCTAAAATATAAAATGAATGAATTCATTTACAATTGGCTCTATATTCTCTGAGGGATTCCGTGTCATCTTTTTGGCACAAATCGCATCATAAAATCTATCGTATTGTGATTGAAGTCACCCTTTTCTAGCTATATCGAGGAAACACTATTAATAGTGGACATGATCATTGATTATGTTGTTTTCAACTGACCTCCATTTGTTATGTTTTTCGAGGGATGTTATCTATGGAGACTCCTCAAGTTTTTATTTTTATTTTTATGTTTTATATGTGTGTGTGTGTGTGTGTGTGCGCGCGTGCGTGTGCATATATGTATATTATTTTTTGTTAAGATTTACATGTATAATTTTGCAATGATTTCCTGATTACAAGTGCTTTAATGAAGTACGTATTTTTCATGTTTCTGCATTTAGGACTTCGAAGGTCGATCTTTAGGAACATCTTCACAGTTTGATACATTTGGATTTACAGCCATGGAAGTTGCTCGAAATCAAGCTGAAAAGGCGCAACAACAGAGGTTTTCTTCTGCCATACATATTTCTTTACCAGCAATTATTCATAGTATTGTAGATAAAAAGAATATTGCTTCCTAGTGATTAGTCGACGATATGAGTTTGTTAGTTTCAAATCTTAAAGATATGTCAAGAATTTAATTACACAATTTGAACCAATTTGGATTATTTGCTTAAACATCTGGGGCTATAGCCTATATGCCCTGAACAAACTGGATGACTATTATTCTTTTGTTCTCAACCTGAAGCCTAACTATATTTAGTCACAAATGGGGCATTGGACTCATGCTCCATAAATGCGTGTTGACTGTCTTCCCTGGGTAGCTACACATCCATTTGCTGTATTCTAATGCCTTTAAGCAGAGCTAAGGTATTTATCTGACAAGGTGAAGAAGATAAAGAATGGGATATCTGTTGCGGGTATATCATCCCTGATGGCTTGCATACAGTGATGGAACTTGAATTTATACTCTGGATGGCAGCCATAGCTTTTAATTCTCTGTTAGCTAATAAATTATAAGTTGGGTCTGGTGGTATATTGTTTAATTCTTTTTTTATTTTTTTTTTCAAAAAAACATAATAAATATTCTAATTTAATAGGTTGTCAATATCTTAAATGTAGATTAATTTAAACATATAGAGTAGTGAAACAAATAATGGAGAATAAAATTGATATTTTTCTGTCAATGTATTGTACAAAGCAGGTTCTTATATAGGCTAGATACAAGATTAGGAAATCTATAGAGATCCCTAGAATCAAGGAATTGGTTAACATAACCCTATAAAGTAGGAAAAAGATAAATTCCCTAATATACATAATTTATCTCTTTATTTCAACACTCCCCCTCAAGCTGGAGAATAAATGTTCTTTAATCCCAATTTGCCAATCATTTTCTAGAAATGATGACTGGATGTACATTAACTAGTTGTCCTTCTGTCGATACATAGAGTATGCAAATCAAACCACTGTTCAGTTTCTCCTTTATGAAGTGTCTATCAACTTCCACATGTTTGGTCCGATCATGTTGAACTGAATTATGAGTAATGTTGATTGCTGACTTATTATCACAATACAACTTCATTGGTTTTTCCATTGGAACTTTGAGATCCTTTGGTATAATTTCCAACCATAGTAATTTACAAACTCCTAAAGCCATAGCACAGAACTCAGCCGCTGCACTCGATCTTGCAACCACAGCCTGCTTCTTACTTCTCCATGTAATTAAATTTCCACCAAGAAAAGTACAGTAACCTGAAGTTGATCTTCAATCTACCACCGATCCTATATAGTCCGCATTTGTATACACTTCTAGGTTCATTCTAGACCCTTTCTTAAATAATAACCCTCGTCCGGGACTAGACTTCAAATACTGTAGGATTCTATACATAGCCTGAAGATGTACTTCCTTCGGATTGTGTATGAATTGGCTTACCACACTCACTGCATATGCTATCAGGTCTAATATGAGTCAAATAGATTAGTCTCCCAACCAGCCTTTGGTACATTCCCTTATCCACCATCTCATCTTCAACAGCTTCCCTAAGCTTATGATTCTGTTCAATGGGAGTCTCAATGGGTCGACACCTTGTTTTCCCAATCTCCTTTAGTAAATCAGTTACATACTTCTGCTGTGAAACAAATATTCCCTACTTCAAATGGGCTACCTCAATTCCTAGGAAGTACTTCAACTTCCCAAGATCTTTTATTTCAAACTCCCTAGCTAGTTTTCCTTTAAGTGACTCCCTTTCTATTTGATCACTCCTGGTAATAATGATGTCATCCACGTATACAATTAGTGTCATGACTCCCCCTGAAGCAGTATGCTTTATAAATAATGTATGGTCCCCTTGACTCTGTTTGTATCCCCCAGCCAACATAGCCAGTGTAAATCTTCTAAACCAGGCTTTAGGAGACTGTTTTAGTCCATACAATGCCTTCCTCAACTTACACACCACATTCTTCTTTGTGTTAAAACCCGATGGTGTTTCCATATAGATTTCTTCCTCGAGGTCTCCATGAAGAAACGCATTCTTTACATCGAGTTGTTGCAAGTTCCAAACATTTGAGTCTACCCCTTCGCTACCAGTCTTGCGTTGTATCTTTCCAGGGACCCATCTGCATTATACTTTACTGAAAATATCCATTTGCACCCTACTAGTTTCTTCCCTGCCGGTAGTTCAACCAGCTCCCACGTCTTATTCTTCTCGAGTGCCTGCATTTCAACTTTCATAGCCTGTTTCCATTCTTTACTACTTAATGCCTTAGTCAATGTTTTAGGAATATGTACAGAGTTTAAGTGAGTAAAAAATGCTCAATGTGAAGGAGAAAATTTTTCAAAAGAGACAAATTGTGAAAGTGGGTGTTGTGTGCATTTTCTGGTACCTTTTTGAAATGCAATGGGCAGGTTTGATTCACCATTGTCAGATAAGGAAGGAATGGTTACCTGTACAGGACCCTCTTCCAGTGTAGTTTGAGGTCCTTACTATGGTTCCAACTCTTGGACTAGCGTTGGATCAGTCCGGTATTCCTTCTTTCTTGAGTAGACTTGAAGTGGTTTAGAAACAGTAGGATTGGATGCTAGAATTTGTGGTTCAAGTTGTGGAGATGATTGTGGAATTGGACTTATTGATGATGAAGGTAGTGGAAGATTGGAAAAACAGTCCAACATGTCCTCCTCTTCAGCCAGTGTTTCCCCTTGAGGAGAGGGATGAGGAGAATAAGACTCATTTTCAACAAAAGTGGCATTTATTATAGTGTAGATGATAGCACTTGTACCCTTTTTGTGTAGCCGAGTATCCAATGAATAGACATCGAAGGGCTCGAGGATCTAATTTGGTTTGATTCTGGGAATGTATATGTACAAACACTACGCATCCAAACACTCTGGGGGTAGTCGGTTTGGTAAGATGTAGTCTGGAAAATGCTAGGAAAAAGGCCTCCCACGAGCTCTTGTTGTCTAACACCCGAGTAGGCATTTGGTTGATAAGGGAGGTAGTAGTAAGGACTGCTTCTCCCCATAGGTATTGAGGGACTTGTCTCTGAAATATTAAGGCCCGAGTAGTTTCCAGCAGGTGTCTATTTTTCCTCTCTTTCACCCCATTTTGTTGAGGTGTATCAATGTAGGAAGATTCATGAATTATGCCTTTGTCATGAAGAAACGAGGTTAAAGTCTGATTAAAAAACTTATTTCCATTATCTGACCGCAATCTCTTAATCCCTATGCCAAACTGTGTTCTTATCATATTTAGGAAGATAGGAAATATGGTTGTGACATTTGATTTTTGTTTCATTAGAAAGACCCATGTGACTCGAGCGCGATCATCAATAAATGTGACAAACCAACGTGCTCCCAAAACATTAGCCACCCTAGAAGAACCCTACACATCACTATGTATCAAATGAAACAGTTTCAATGATGTATTATTACTTGTAGGAAAAAAAACTCGTTTGTGTTTTGCAAATTCACATACTTCACGATGCAATTGTTTCAAATCTACATTTCTAAATAGCAAAGGAAACATAAGGCTAAGGGTTTTAAAAGAAGGGTGGCCTAGTCGTAGGTGATGGAGGAAAATTTGGTCTTTATTTGTAAAAGCAGCCGATAGTTGTAAGGTTGGATATCCGGTCTCTGCAGTTTCTTTACCACCCAAGGCTCAAGATAGTATAGGCCGTTTTTTTCTTTAGCATGCCCAATCGTCCTCCCTATAGCTTGGTCCTAAAACAAACACAAGAATTTGGAGAAGGTGAGTTGGCAATTTAGATCTTTAGAGAGTTGTTTTACTAATATAAGATTTGTTGTAATTTTGGGTATATGTAGGATATTTTTTAAGGTTAGGGATGGTCCTAAAGATATATTCCTTTGACCTGCTATAGTAACCAGTGAGCCATCAGCTATAGTGACCTTTTCATTACTAGGACATGGATTATAGGTAGAGAAAATATTGGAAGAATGGGTCATATGGTCGGTTGCTCCTGAATCTATTATCTATATTGTATTTGGGACATTTGTTGAGGCATTAAGAGCATAAGAGTTAGAAACCATACTAGAGAAAGCCAGTGAACAAGAAGAACCTGAAGGTTTCTTAAGAGAATTGAGGAGGTTTCTGAGGAGGCCAATATCATCTTGACTAAAATTCTTCTCACCATGCACAGATTGCTCACTGTGTAGTAGTCCATTATGTGCAGTATGGACAATATGGGCTTGCCTTTTATACTGGGCAGTCATGCCCTTATTCTGAGCAAGATTTTGAAAAAGCAATTATCTTTTACATGGCCTACCTTCTTGCAGTAGTTGCACACCAGGTTTCCCTTTTCTGTAAATTTGGAATCAAACCGAGGCTCAAATTTTCTATTATCTTTTGCTGCAACTAGGGCCCTTTCTGCAGCTTGTTGTGAAGCTCTTGAAGCTCCGATTGTGATAAGAGCAGATCCTTCCACTGGTTCCAGTTTCAATATGACTCCTCTCCTACTTTCTTCCCCACGAACAATTGAGATTGTTTCTCCCAATGTAGGTAATTCTCTACCTAAGATCCGAACCCTTACTGGATCAAATTCTTTATTTAAACCTGCCAATAAATCATACGTGCTTTCCTTTTCTATGAACGTTTTCAATGTAACAACATCCTCACTATTAGTCATCTTAATAACTTGATAATAATCCAACTCATACCATAGGTTTTTCAGATGGTTAGTGTATTTTGTCACTATTTTGTTCCCTTGTTTCGCAGCGGCTAATTTTGTCTTGATTTCATACACTTGGGTTGCATCGGCTACCTTTGAGTAGGTTTATCGGATTGCCTCTCCCAAATTTCCTGAGTAGTGGTCAGGAACATAACAGTATCACTGACCTATGGTATCATAGAATTCCACAGCCAAGACATAACCATCAAATCTGCTTCATCCCACGTAGGGAACCGCGGGTCCTGCTTCTCAGGCCTTTTGCCGAGAAGGTGATTGATCTTCCCTTTCCCTTTCAAATAAGTCTGCACAAACTGAGACCACTTTAGGTAGTTGTTTCCATTCAGCCTATATGTCACGTGAATGTTATGTAGATCTCCGAAACCCTGTTGGGTTATATACTCCTCTATCAGAAGAAGGTTATTGGTGGTTGAACCATCTGACATCTTGATTTATGTAAAAAACAAGCCTAGGGCTTTGATACCATGAAACAAATAATGGAGAATAAAGTTGATATTTATGTCAATGTATTGTACAAAGCAGGTTCTTATATAGGCTAGATACAAGTTTAGGAAATCTACAGAGATCCCTAAAATCAAGGAATTGGTTAACATAAGTAGGAAAAAGATAAACTCCCTAATATACATAATTTATCTCTTTATTTCAACAAGTAGCAACTATGAAATATATTTTCTAAGCTTCTTAGGGTATCAAGAGACCAATAAGAGGAGCAAGTTTATCAAAAAAGTGAAGAGAGGAGGTGGGGGGGGGGGGGGAGAGGGGGACAACATATATATATATATTTAATTCCAGGTTGCAGTATACATATATACCAACTTCATATATGACTTGAAATTCAATTACTTTTTGGTTTACCCCTTTCACAGTATAGCTGTGTTTTACCATTTTTAATTGGTCTTTGTTAGTTCTATTAATTTGTCTTGTTAGTGGCTCTATGCTTTGTTAGTTATATTGATGTATGATTCTTTCTTAAACTTGTTTCTTCCAATTGATCTTTCTTCCTTGATGCATCTCTGATCAGACAATCATCAAGAAAATGTTTCTGCCTTCGTTAAATACTCTTTTTTCCTCCTGTTAACAGAGCATCAGCTATTCCAGGACCTGTTCCTGATGAATTAATAGTACCACCTGCAGAGTCTATAGGTTTGTTCGTTGACTTCAAATTGGATACATGGATTTTTTTTTTTTTTTGGAAGCAGATTGTTTATTTTAGGTGTACGAATAGGTGTAAAATTGCTTTTGAAGATGGGATGGAGGCATGGGCGTTCAATTAAGGGTTCACAAGCTAATTCTCTCTATGGTATACATTCAAGTACACTTTAAATATTATGGAATAACCATTCTGGATATTATATTTGACTATGTTGATTAAGCTGTAAGTCTGTAAGAGGGTATGTTCTCTGATAGATTTTGGTCTACTGTAATCTCAATTTACCATTGAGGGACAATGAACTCTATGAATGTTAGTTATTTTCATATTTGTGCAAGAACTTAACCAGAAGTGCATAGATAATTGTTATGCAACTACTACACTAAATCAAAAAACTGTCGTGTACTTGATCTCCTCTCCAAATCAAAATGCCTACTTTGTATTTTATGTTAGGCTGGAAGCTCAGATCATATCCATACCGCGTCTCAATCCATTCTTAACCAAGTTATATAGTGATATCTTTCTTTGTTTGTTCTATGAATTATTGCTCAACAATGACTTCTTAGTTCAACTACAGATGCCCGCAGGGAAGCTCGGCGAGCTCTCTTGGCATTTTCTTCAGGTGATGTAAAAGCACATCCTACAGACCCTGAACCACTTCCAGCTAACACTGATACTGCTGTCGTGCAGCCTGCTACTGATGATGTCCACTCTTCCCAAAGCACACCGGTGAGAATTTTTTTTTCCTCATCCTATTTAGAAATTTCCTTGCTCCTTGTTTCAGGAATATTTTTATCCTTGTGCATGTCTTTAATTTAAGATAATGGTTTATGGTGCTATGTTTATTAAAATATCTTGTGGACAATGAGCATGCTTGATTGTACTATGACTGCATTTAGTATTCCCATGACTTGCAGGATCATCATAGATAATAATCCTAATCTCTGGAAAAATTATATGGCATCCCTATGATCTAGATATCCAATCTAGACATTTTAAGTGTTTTCTCCACCTTTTACAATTTTCATATACGCTACTATTTCAGAAGCTTAAGTCTGTTTATATCCAGAAGGGGACATGAGGGAACATATCTAGAAGCGAGGAGATGGGGAGAGGGCCAAGTATTACTTGCTCTTTGCTTTGTAGATAGAAAGAAAGAAAAGTTAGAGGTACATGTATAAGAATCAGGGCGAGTCTTTCTTTTTTTTGGCCCTTTGTTTTTGAAATGGGTTGTCCTAATCATATGGAACAATTTTAGTAGGTTATGTAGTCTGTAATTGAAGTGGACCTTGGTTTGATCCGTAGACTGATACATAGTAGTTAGATATTTTTTTGGCTTGTGTTATGCTTTGGAATGTTTGGAACTAGTCTCTCTTTCATTTTAATTCTATTGATAAATAAATTTGCTTGTGGTTTACCGTTGATCTTTGGTGATTCTCTGCAAACTTTTCCCTGTGGATTGTTTTAGATTTGTGTTTTTTTTTTCGTTGATTGATTCTTTATTACAAATTAATATTTCTATTTTCACAGGTTCTGGATCATGGCCATTCTTCTTGTATAGCTAGATCTGTAACATGTTTCATAGGGTTCTTCAATTAAGCCTTAGTGTCATCAAGCAGTGAACTCTCTTATTTATCCAATTAGGGCCAGGACTTCTCGCTCTTTTCAGATTAGCTTATGTCTGTGGCATTTATATGCAGAACTTAAATTTGTTGTTTGATAATCTGTAATAAACTCTCAGCTGATCATTTTATCTTCGGTTCAGATTGTTCCTTCAAAATATCATGGTAGGTGACATCTGACATATTTCTCTTGCTGCTCAGGGTTATGTGATCAACCCAAAGCAGGACTTCTATGGGTTAGGTTTTGATCCTTATAAAAATGCTCCGGAGTTTAGAGGTGAGTGGTCTCTTCCGGTCATCGGTTCTTCAAAATATATGATTGGGACTTTTCACATGTCAAATTTTAATTTTCATATTTCTTTTTCAGAAAAGAAAAGAGCACACATAGCCGGGAATCAAGACTCTGGTCATAGAAAAGCTTTTCCAACGAAAGAAAATCATTTTGGTTTCAAGTGTAAGATCTATTACCTGATCTTTTGGCTCAATTGTTATTCTATTTTTTGTTTATTAGACTAGGACCCATCATTCACTTGGTGATTCCTGCCCTCAATTTTTTTTCACTAGCTGGAAAGATTGCTCCTGGCTTTGGCATTGGAGCACTCGAAGAACTTGATGCTGAAGATGAGGATGTTTATGCCTCTGGTTAGTATTTTGCATTGCCATGGATCATCTTTATTGATAAAATGTTATAAAGGTTCCATTTTTTATGATTACTAATCGAAAAAAGAGCTAATTCTTTTTTTTTTTTTTTTTGGAAGGGTTGTACATCGTTAGTCACTACACATAAAGAAGTACCTAATTAGAGAGGATTGACCTCTCTATCAATTCCTGAAAACTAGGAATCAACTTGTCTAAATGTTAAATAGATAAAAATCAGGAGCTATACACGATTTCCTAGCCGTACATAGATTTTTTATAAGTTGTAAATAAATTTTACAAGCGCTCCCCTCAAGCTGCTGAATAGATGTTTTCCACTCCCAACTTGCTTGTAATCTCTAGAAATCGGAAGTAGGTAGCCCCTTGGTTTCGGACATCTGCCAACTGATCACTTAATGGCATGTAAGGACTAAGGAGTGTTGATCAAGCCACTATCCAGATTTCCTTTATGAAGTACCTATCCACTTCAATGTGTTTAGTACGGTCATGTGCAATACTGATGGCAGATGTATTGTCATGGTAGAGTTTCATAGGTCTTTCCCTCCTGACTTTAAGATCATCAAGGAAATGCCATACCTCCAAATTCAGCCTCAACACTGATCTCGCAACAATGGTCTTTCTTACTCTTCTATGTCACTAGATTGCTTCTGGGGAAGGTACAATTGCCTGACATGGATCTTCTATCTACTATAGAGCTGGCATAGTCTGCATCTGTATAAGGTTTTAGATTAAGCTCCTTATTCTTCTTGAACAAGATCCGTCTTCATGGTGTGGCCTTAAGGTAGTGTAGAATCCTATGGATAGCTTCTCAGTGTCCATCCATCGGATCATGCATTAATTAATTAACAATGCTCACAACATAAACTATATCCGCCTAGTGTGGGATAAAAAATCAACTTCTGAACCAGTCTCTGATATCTTCCTATATCTACTGCACTATTGTCCGCTTTTCCACCTAATCTATGGTTAGGTTCAATTATTGTATTTGTTGCCTTGCAACCAAGTTCAGTAAGTGTTTAAGGAGGGCCAATAACGTTTTCTTTGAGAAACTGAAAATTTTAATAATTTGCTCAAACAATTTACAAATTACATAGGATATTTATACACTAGAAACCCTAAACTAGTTATGGTAAGATCTTAACAACTAATTTACAATCGCATATCTTTAGGAAAATATTATAAGGTTTCTCTTCCTAATATTTCTCCTCAGATTTCTCTAACCGAATCCTAACATTATCCTTTTTTATTTCCAACACTTCCCTGCAAGCTGGTTCAAAAATGTCTAGTAAACCCAGCTTGCATATCAACTTGTTGAAATGAATCTTTTGTTGTCCTTTAGTAAAGATATCTGCCACTTGTTGATCTGTAGGAATATACGGCATACACACTATACCTTCTTCCAACTTCTCTTTAATGAAATGTCTATTAATCTTCACATGTTTAGTCCTATCATGCTTAACTGGATTATGAACAATATTGATAGCTGCTCTATTGTCACAGTAAAGTGTCATAGGAATATTACTCGAGAATCCTAAATCTTTAAGCAGCCTTTTGAGCCATAGTATTTCACAAATCCCTTAAGCAACCGCCCTAAACTTAGCTTCTACACTCTTATAGCTACTACATTCTGTTTTTTACTTCTCCAAGTTACTAGATTTCCACCAACATAAGTACAGTAGCCTGAGGTAGACTTTCTATCCGTTACACTACCTGCCTAGTCAGCATCTGTAAATGCTTCAATCCTAATATATCAACGATTCTGGAATAGCAATCCTATTCCTTGTTTTCCTTTTAGATACTTGAGTATTCTGTAAACAGTATCAAAGTGTTCTTCTCTAGGTGTGTGTATGAATTGACTCACAACACTTACTGCAAATGCTATATCTGGCCTAGTATGAGATAGGTAGATAAGCCTTCCCACTAGTCTTTGAAACTGTTCCCTATTCATCATCCTATCTGAACTTGCTGCCTCTAACTTCAAGTTTGCTTCCATAGGAGTTTCAACCGGTTTGCACCTGAGATAACTTGTTTCCTTAAGCAAGTCAAGAACATACTTCCTTTGAGAAATGAAAATTCCCTTCTTGGATCTCGCAAATTCCATTCCCAAAAAATACTTCACAGATCCAAGGTCTTTTATTTCAAATTCTATGGCCAGAAACTTCTTCAACCTTTCTAGTTCATCTACATCACTTCCAATTAGTATCATATCATCCACATAGACAATGAGAACGGCAATCTTACCATTCTTATAAGGCTTAACAAATAACGTATGATCTGCTTGAGTTTGGTAATATCCACGGCCCTTTAGAAACTTAGTCAGGCGATCGAACCATGCCCTAGGTGATTGCTTTAGGCCGTATAATGACTTTCTTAACTTGCAAATCTTCTTTGTCCCATAATGTTCTTCAAAACCATGGGGTAAATCCATAAACACTTCCTCTTCTAATTCCCTATTAAGGAACGCATTTTTCACATCTAGCTATTGTAAAGGCCATTCGAGATTAGCAGCAAGAGAAAGCAATATTCTAATAGAATTTACCTTAGCAACCGGGGCAAATATCTCTTGGTAATCTATTCCATAGGTTTGTGTGAAACCTTTAGCCACAAGTCTTGCCTTGTACCTTTCAATCTTCCCTTCTGCATTGTATTTCACAGTAAACACCTACTTGCGGCCTATTGTTTTACCTCCATTAGTTACGCTCATAATCTCCCAAGTATCATTTTTTTCAAGTGCTTTCATCTCTTCTAACACAAACATTTTCCATTCTGGTTGACTTATTGCTTCCTAGATATCTTTCGGAATTGAAACACTGGACATATTAATAGTAAAGGTTCTATAGCTAGGAGATAACATATGATAGGAGACATATTTAGCAATAGGCTGCATAGTACAAGTATGGATCTGTTTCCTAAGGGCAATAAGGATATCAAGATCAGAATTTGTAGAAACTACTTTATCATGATGATTCGAAATACTTGAAACACTTGGAATTGTAATACCTGTTTCTTTACAAGATCATCATCCACAAGGATGTTTTGGTAGGTAGGAGGTTGAGGTTCCTTATTATGAATCTGCTTCCTCCGAGAGTAGACTAGCAACTCAAGTTGCTGCACTATTTGTAGTGTTTCTCCCCTTGAAAAAGAGTATAATATTTGATTCTATAGGAAAAGAAGGGTCAGGTAGGTTACTAGATTGAGGGACATTTTGAGTTGGCAGATCTAGAACTGGTAGAGGTAAAAAATTTGAAGTTCCCAAAAATTATCTTCCATCCTAGAATTACTCTCCCCTGAAGAGAATTTTTGGTAAAGTAAGGTGTGTCTTCAAAGAAAGTTACATCCATGCTCACAAAGAATTTTTTTAACGTATGATGATAACATTTATACCCCTTTTGATTGGGAGAATAGCCAACAAAGACACACTTTTCAGCTCTAGGATCAAGTTTTGACCGGTTGTGTTTGTGTATATAAACAAAAATTGTGCAGCCAAAAATTCTAGGAGATAAGAAGTTGAATATCCGAATATGAGGAAATGTTTCGAGTAGTTTGTTTATAAGAGTTTGATATTCTAGTACCTTAGTGGGAACTCTGTTTATAAGGTAAGTAGCTGTAAGGACTGCTTCCCCCATAGATACTTAGGGACCCTCATAGTAAACATGATTGATCTAGTAACTTCAAGTAGGTGTCTATTTTTCCTTTAAGCTATCCCATTTTTTTGAGGGGTATCATAACAGGTAGATTGATGAAGCATGCCTTTTTTTGTCAAGAACTCATTTAGGATTGAATTAAAGTATTCTTTGCCATTATTAGTTCTAAGAACTTGGATTTGTGTTTGGAACTGATTTTCAATCATATAATAGAATTCTTTGAATTTTCTAGCAGCTTTAGTTTTTTCTTTTAATAAAAATAGCCAACATATCTTAGTATGATCATCAATAAAGGAGATAAACCATTTAGTACCCGAAACAATTGTTACTATAGAGGGTCCCCAAATATCACTGTGAATTAAATAAAATGGTCTAAAAGCTTGATAGGAATGAGATTTATAAGAAGCTCTCTAATGTTTTGATAATTGACATGGTTCACATTGAAAAGACATTTGGTTAACATTATTGTCTTTAAAGAAAGATGAAAACAAATGCTTAAGGTAAGGAAAACTTGGATGACTTAACCTATAGTGGCATAACATTATTTTGTCTTTAACAGGAATATAAATACTACTTGCAGTTTGAGCTTGTCCACCCTTAGTAGTCGATTCATCAAAATAATAGAGTCCATCAACTATCCTAGCACTGCCAATCATCTTCTTCGAATGATAATCCTGAAATTCATAGTAAGAATCATAGAATTTCACTAAATAATTAAAATATTTGGTAAGTTTGCTAACTGATAAGCGATTACATGATAACTTAAGAACATGTAAGACATATTTTAGAGTGAGATCATTTGAGATAGTGACTGAACCTTTTCCTGCAATTGAAGATAAACTCCCATCTGCTATACAAATTTTTAGATTACCAGGACAAGTAGTATATGAGGAGAAAACATGAGATAAATTGGTCATGTGATCAGAAGTACCAGAATCAATGATCCATGGCTCTAGATTAGAAAAAACAGTTGAGGCTATGGGAATACTACTTTTTTTAGCAAGAAAACCTGAACCTGAACTAGAAGTAGGAATTTGGCATATTATTTTGTATATTTGATCAAGTTGTTCTTTGCTAAGGGAAGGGGATGATGTCTCGGTTTCAAAGGACGCATGCATTCCATGACTGTTTTTGTCTCCACTTCGGTTGCCCTTCCAATTCCATGGCTTTCCATGAATTTTCCAGCAAGTAGCCCTAGTATGTCTAGGCTTATTACAGTAATCACACCAAACCTTAACCTTCTCATCAAACCTCGAAGGTTAACCGTAGGGGGAATTGGATTCTCTTGACTTATAAGCCGCTATTGCAGTTACCACTTCTTCTGTTGATACCGTGCACTTCTTCTATTAAGTGCAGAATTTTCAAGGGTTTCCATAGAACCCTTCTTCCCCATCATCACAATCTTATGATTATCTTCCCTTCTAATTTCTGAAAAAACTTCCCTTGTAGAGGGCAGTGGTTCTTTTCCTAGAATTCTATCTCTTGCTTCAATCTAGGTCAGGTTGAGACTAGCTAGGAACTCAAACACCCTGTCTTTCTCTACTGTTTTCTTGAACTGTGCAGCATCTACTCCACATGCTTAGTCAAGAGCATAAAACAGATCTAGTTCTTGCCATAACCCTAATATCTTATTATGGTAATTGGTGACAGTCATGTCTCCTTGTTTCATTTCTCGGATCTTTGTCTTAATCTCAAGTCTGAGTTTCCCATGTGCTGAGTTTCCTAAGTCTGAGAAAGTAGAGGATACGGCATCCTAAACCTCCTTTGTAGTAGGGAGATACAAGTAGTTTTGACCAATATTTTCAACCATCGAGTTCACAAGCCAAGAGATGATGGTATAGTTCTCTTCTTCCCAGGTAGAATAATTCAGATCTTTTATATTAGGTGCCATTGTAGTTCCTGATATATGCCCCATCTTTCCTTTGCCTCGGAGAAATAGTCTCACTAATTGAAGCCATCTTAGGAAATTTTGTTCATTCAACAAATGGGTTGTGATCTGAATGGTGGACTTCTCATTGAGGCTTAGGGACGACGGCTTCCTCTCAATGACTGTCGAGGAATTGTCACCCATGTTGTTGTGAATTTGAAGAATACGTCTTCACAAGGGGTCTGTTTTCCGAGCAATAAACGAATTGAGGTCACCGGTTGATTAAGTCAACCATTAATGACCTTAGAAGAGCCCTAGCTCTGATACCATGAAAACTTTAATAATTTGCGATTTACAGATTACATACATAGGATATTTATGCACTAGAAACCCTGGACTGGTTATGGTAAGATCTTAACAACTAATTTACAATCGCATATCTTTAGGAAAATGTTCTAAGGTTTCTCTTCCTAATATTTCTGCTCAAATTTCTCTAACCAAATTCTAACATTATCCTTTTTCATTTCCAACCGAAAGGAATATGGCTTTTTTTTTTTTTGGGGGGTATACCATTTCAGACCCAAAATATACTTTAATTTTCTGAGTTCCTTAATCTCAGATTCTTTTGGTAGGCATTTTCGGAGGGAGCCCCTTTCGGCCTAGTCATTTTCAGTTTCAATAATGTCATCTAAGTAGATGACCCCCTTTGGTTGAATGTTTTACAAAGAGAGTATGATCCCCTTTGATTCTGTTTATACTCCATTGCTAGAATAACTTTTGTAAATCTTCCAAACCAGTCTCTTGGGCATTACTTCAAGCCATATAGTGATTTCTTCAATCTGCATATTTTATTTCCACTAAAATTCTCATCAATTCCTGGTGGAGGTTCCATGAATACCTCCTCTTCTAAATTACCAAGCAAAAAGGCATTCTTAACGTCAAATTTCTTTAAACACCATCAACCTTAACTTATATTTTAAGGTAAAGGCTCATGTACACCCCGCTGGTTTTTTATGGTGTAGTGTACTATTGTGTTTGTAACATTTCATATTAACACAAATACAGTTGATCTCTTTGTTTATCTACCTGAACTTGTTGTCCAGCATATGACTTTGAGGAGAAGTATGTACAAGAAATCGATGAGCCTTCCAGATCGATCCTGGATGGTAAGCAAAAGTTTGCAGATGGGAAGCAAAAGCTGATTGGAAACAAACAGGACGTTTTACTCGGCTTTAGAGTTGCATCAAATTCAGACTATCAGTTGGATAGGTATAAGAAAGTCATACTTTAAAATAAGAGTGGGAGTTTAATTAAGGAAGAAGTTAACTTTTCTGAATTATGTGGATGTATCTAGTTATCCAGTGCTTCTAACACCTAAAGATATACTCTTTTTGCCCTGGGACTAGGTTTTCTTTTTTCTTTTTCTTTTTTTTCCTTTTTTTTTTTTTTTTTGTTTTTGTTTTTCCTAGTGTGGATATATGGCTTATAGCAGCCACCGTATATATATATATAATTTTTTTTTTTTAATTGTTATTATTATTTTTTTCCTTTTAATTATTAATTTTTATTTTCCAGATTCTCCGCCCCTGTAGTTCCTAAGGATTTTGTTCCTCACCACACCTTTTCTGGGACTCTAGAGACTGACTACAAGCTCTCTGATACCCCTCCCAAAGTGGTCCCTCCTCCTGACGACATTAATCTAAAAATCTTAATCGATGGAGTTTCAACCTTAGTAACTCGATGTGGAAAATTATTTGAGGATCTCTCCAGAGAGAAGAATCAGACAAATCCATTGTTTAGTTTTCTGAATGGAGGAAATGGCCATGAGTATTATACCAGGAAGCTTTGGGAGGAGAGCCGGAAAAGCATGGATCAAACCAAGCATGGATTTGATGGTAAGTTATCTCCACGTATGGAGAAGATGACTGCAGAGACTCGTGGGAAAATCCTTAGGGAGAGACCATTGGAGAAAAGCTCAAAAGGTTCCAGTTCATCTGTCACCTCTGACGTGCAGCTCCAGTTCAATCTTTCTGATACTTTCACTAGACCTGCATCATTCGTGAGTAGCTTATGCCTTTTTGTTCGTCTTCTTCCCCTCTATTTTCCCTTTAATTGGGATGGGATAATTGTTGACTCTACATGTCAGGAAATTTCAATGACAATCATCTTTTATTAGTTGAGGACATCTCCTGTGTGAGAGATTCCTGGTAAACAGTTCTATTGAAATCGACTTTATATAATAATAAAATACGCTTCACTTGACTACCGGGACTTTTGAAATGAAAATGCGGTATCATTCTACTCTCCTTTATTCAAAGACACGTGGATCCATGTTCTTTGCTAATGACATCACACACAATTACATAAATAACTCTTCCCATATATATTATCAATGCTCACTTTGTGTGGATAAAATTTGATGGGTAATTATCTCCTATCTTGTTAAGGTATGTGCTACTCATTAAAATATTTATAGCCTGTTTACTAAATAATTGGAACTTGAGCCAAGTGAATTCGTAATTAGTTGGTGTTGCACCATTGTTAGATCACTTTTACTGTACATAACTAATGTTTTATTTTCTTTTTCACTTTTAAAAGAGATTTAATATTTATGTTACTGCTCTATCTCTGCTTATCTAGAGTGAATTGCCAGAGGCTGTCAAGCCTTTTAAAGATGATCCCGCAAAGCAAGAAAGATTTGAATGCTTTCTTAAGGAGAAGTACCAAGGGGGGCTTCGCTCAACAGATTCTGGTGGAGCTAGTTACATGTCAGAAGCAGCTCGTGCTCGTGAGAGGTTGGACTTTGAAGCTGCAGCGGAGATAATAGAGAAAGGAAAACACGGGAAGCTCTCTTACCAACACTTGGTGGATTTTTCTGCACCTGAGGGGATGCAATTTACTCCTGGTGGAGTTGAGGTGTGTTTTAGACTTTCAGGTATTTTGATTTTAGCACTCACATTTGTTGTTTTAGATTCTGATTGTTCTCTGAAATCATTTGGAAACAGAATGCTAAAGAAGCAAAAGTGGAAGACATGATTGCAGAGAAAACATACCCAAACCGGGAAGAATATCAGTGGCGCCCTTCACCAGTTCTCTGCAAACGCTTTGATCTCAGTGATCCTTATATGGGGAAGGTATCGTTGCATGTCTTTATTTCATCTTGATCTGCTTTGCAATCTTACATAACTAAAGCCCTTTGTTATCATCAGTATTTCGAGTTTACTCTGGTTGTGCAAATGCATACTCTAGAACTAATACAAGAGGTTATGGTATGATAAATTTTACAATGATTACACTTCCTAAACAGTTTTTCTTTTTTCTCTCATTCTCCTCCAAATTAAGAGAAATCACATTCTCTTCCTCTGCCTTACTCATATTAAATTTGGATGAAGTTGCCCACTGTACTTGTGTGTGAACACAGTTAGGAAGCATTGTGATTATACATACTATTACATTAGATGAATTCTAATGTTAAATACAACATATGCAGCCACCACCGCCTCCACGAGTGAGAAGCAAGATAGATACGCTCATTTTTACGGCAGATTCTGTCAAAATCAACAAGCCAGAAGCCTCTTCAAATAAGGATTCAGTTACTATGCCTCAATCCGATACTCGAGGAATGGGAAATGATGCAGTTGGGAAGGACAATGAAGAAGTGATTGAAGTTGAAAATGTAGAGAGGCCAGTTGATCTTTATAAGGTACATGTCTGTGCTCTGATGCATACTTTTTCTTCCCCTTGAAATACCCC
The DNA here is from genome assembly GCA_027186245.1 of Coriaria nepalensis. Taxonomy (NCBI): domain Eukaryota; kingdom Viridiplantae; phylum Streptophyta; class Magnoliopsida; order Cucurbitales; family Coriariaceae; genus Coriaria; species Coriaria nepalensis. The sequence goes on from CP114493.1 coordinate 48,854, forward strand.
TGGACATCTAAACTGAGATCTAGAAAGTTATGTCTCTCTGGTCGCTTTTACCTTTCAGCAATGGGGAGATCTATTATGATCAAGAAAATGCTCTCTCTGATTGAGAAAATTGTCTCTGCGATCTTCTATACCTTTGAGCTGTAATACAAGGTCTTGGTCCTGCTTAATATAAAAAAATTGATTGATAAGCATTCCTTTTAGTTTAGTTGCTATGACACAGGCTTCAAAAACTATTTTGAATGTCTTTGTAAATGCATTCAAATTGGACAGATAAACATTACATGCAAGCAGTTCTGTTGTGTAGTAGTGCTTCTATCTGCGTAATAATGATTGAATTGTTTTCTCTTAGGCTATTTTCTCCGATGACTCCGATGATGAAGAGGATGCCTTTCTTCTCAACAAAATGGAGGATCCCGAAAAGAATATGGAAGTGGCTAACACAACATTAAACCGTTTGATTGCGGGCGACTTTTTGGAATCCTTGGGTAAAGAACTAGGCTTGGAGGTGCCCCCTTCATTGGACAAAGTACAAATCCGGGATCCTGAAAAAGAAGCTGCTGATATCCGCCCAGTTGAAGAGAGTTTTTCTGCTCCAGACTTTGGACTAGGAAGCAGCACAAAAACCGTTCGAGATGGAAGATATGAAGAAAATGAACTCATTCATGGTAATTCTGCAAGAAGTGGTAGTAAATATGTGGATGGAGATTTGTCAAAGAATAAATTGGGGAAAGTTCTTGTTGACAATGTATATCCAGAGGATAGAGAAATTAAGAGACATTCAAGGAGTCGTCATGATCGGAGTGGCAATTCGTCATCAGAGAATGAAAGGAGCAAAAAAGGGTCTAGGCAGCATCGATATAGCAGTGATTCAGAGCATGGCTCATTCAATGAGGATCGAGATGAATACCATTCAAGGTCAAACAGGAGAAAGAAAAGAACTTCTCGAGAAAAGAGTGGAAGCGGAAAAGAATCAAAACATCATAAGCACAGGCGCAGGGACCATGGAAAGAGAGAGAGGTAAATAGAGGGATTGAACGTCAAATTTTGGTTTCCTTGCATTATCTTAGGCACTGGACATGGAAAAAACATTTATACCTTGAAAAACATTCTGTTTGGAAAGTTATGAGCGGTGGTTCGTTTGGAAACATAGGTAGCTCTGTCTCTTCATCTAGATAAAAGAGAATCCTCTGAAAGGGGATGCGATTTAGTTTGTATACATCTTTTACACAATTGACAACTAGACCTGTAGCAGAAAAAACTCGTGTCAATATAGTGGCTTTGGTTCCAAGTCTTGACTTGTGGATTCATATTGAATATGTTGAATTATTTTTTTTTACCCCCTTTCTGTTTTTTGGTATTTAAAAATTATTAAAAAAAAATAATAATAATTCCTACTTAATGGTAAAAAGATGGAAAGATGGGGTGGAAAGGGCTATAGGCTAGAGCGTATTTACTAGTTAGTATGACAATGTTTGATGGTATTGAAAGAGGAAAAAGAGGAGTGAATAAGAAAAAGAGGGGTGAATATTAACAGGTAATGTCAAAACGTTATCAACACATAAGGCACCTTCAGAAGTTCAGAGTCAAGATCACAAAGGAAGACCCAGAAAACCAGAGGCGGACTTTGCCATTACATTTGCAAACTCACTAAAGCTAATGACACCGTCCCCATCTTCATCGGCCTCTTTGATCATCTCGGTGAGCTCTCTATACGTGAGCGGCTGACCCATCTTAGCCATGGCCCCGGCCAACTCGGCAGCTGTGATGTAGCCATTCCCATCTCGATCAAACGCCCGGAAAACGTCAAGAAGTTGTCCTTGGCTTGTCAAGATCTTATCAGTCATGTCCGGCATTATAGCATTGACCAATTCATCAAACTCGACTGAACCGTTGCCATTTGAATCCATGTTTGCTAGAAAGACATGGATTTGATCACCGGACGGCTTGAGTCCTAATGACCTTAACAATGCGGCAAGCTCCAAAATGGTCAGGCTTCCATCTGAATCCATATCAAATCTTGCAAATATGTCTCTTAATTGGTTCATCTGCTCAACTTGAAGTGATCCCATGTTCCTTTGAACCCTGTACGTACGTACGGATAATGTGTGTATGCCAGAAGGGTACGTGAAGAATGAGGATCAGCTGAATGGTGCTTGTTGGAGGAGAATGAGGAGGAAATTACTACGGTGATGATCATGAAGAGAGAGAGAGAGGAGAGGGGGAAAGGAAAGAGAGAGGAAGAGAGGAAAGAGTTGTTTTGGTTTTAGTTGTTAAAGCAGGCGTGAGGTTGGAAATGTTTGTGATGGCTAGGAATAGAATAATTTGAGAAACAGAGAAAGCGCGTCGTCGGTGATTTTTTTTTTGTCAACCTACTGATTGATTATTGATTGGGGTACAGAGCCTTACCATTTATGGGTATATATTGCCGGGTTGGGTTGGGTTGGGTTGTTGTAACTTATAGGGTCTAGTAATTAATGTTGTTGTTTGTATGAGTTTTTGAACTGATAGTCTTCAAATCCGCAGTTAATTTTACGTCTTACATGACAATGTCCTTTTACTTGCTCCGTTATTGTCTGTCTGGTTATGAAGGCAGAGCATGTGTGAGTTAATTCTTGCATCACTTTTTAATAACATGTATGACTCTGGTCTAATGCATGTATCGAATGGCTTATCATGCTTCTGCGCTTTTACCAACAGGCAACAGGCAACAGGCAACAGGCAACAGGCAACAGGCAACAGGATACAATAACACACTAATTTTACAGAGGTGGACAAAATTGTACATTTCTACTCCAACTACACGACAATATTTCTTATACAATTATGAATCACGCCTTCTTCCTCTTCCTTCCTCTTTTTATATAATAGATAAATCAGTCTCCTTTCCCCTCTGGACGTTAATTAATAAGATCTACCCTCAGCTGTGAGCTGTATGACGGACTGTCAGTTGAGATCTGATCATGTGGGAGGAGAGGGGAGAGAGAGAGGTGATTCCTTTTGATTCTTGCTTTGACTTTTTCTACCCTCCCTCTCTCTTTCACATACCGGTAGATGGTTCCCAATCTTATCTGAATCTGAGTTATTTACATGTATCTGTGTCAGTACTTGCTACGTATTATTACTATCACTATTAGAACGGAATCAGTTAATCTCTTCCCTTGTGCGCTTACTTCTTTAGAGTTTCAGATCTGGGTTTTTTTTTTTCCTTGTTTATTATCATCCATCCCCTTGATTGTTTATTTGGCTTCTCTGTTTTGAGGTAGATTTGTTTTTCTAAGCATCTAGTGTTGCCTTGTTTCTGTTTTTGCTGCTTTTGATTATATTATGTATACCCTATAGTGGGGGAGAGGCGCGAAGTCACTGGAGGCAGCGGTTCATCGATCTCTTCCTGGACGTTTTTTGTGATCAAAGACATGAATCGATCGATAAACCTCTGCATCCAGCGCTCAAATCTCTCTCTCCTCACCCTTTTTTTTTTCTTTCTTGCCCCCCCCCCCCCTTCTTTCCCCCTTTTTTATCTCCTGTGTTCTTTGCTTTCTTACATTACAGAGCAAGGCCATATCTGCTATTCCCTTTTGGCATTATCAGCTACACGTTGTTTTCTTTTTTGATCGTTAGGAAGTCGTTCTTGAAAAGTTTCATCTTTTTTACATCCACACGTTGAATTCTTACTTCATAATTAGTCTAATTAGCTAATGGTAGCTGATTTCAGTTTAAGCAAATGGATCCCATCATGTTGTTATTATTTGAGTCATTGAAAAGCATTTTATTACTATTTCTTTATTTTCTGTTCGTGTTTCATTATTTTATTCATGTAGACTGCTTGTTGTCTAGGTTGGAGGTAGGCGTGAGGAAAAAAAAAAAAATCATACGAAACCGATATTTTTTATTTTTTAATCCCAATTATTAATTTACTAAATTTAGAAAATAATCAACTTAACATATCAATTTATAAATTATTTTATTTAAAATAGAATTTTCAAATTTATACGAATTAATTGACTTATTTTATGCTTATTTAAATAATATTAAGTTAATGGATTATAAATTTATGATATATTTAAATATTATTTTAGTTATGATATTAAGGTAAAATAATATTTTTTATATTATAATGTTGAATTTTAAAAAAAAACTAATATTAAATGAAAGTAATTTATAAAATAATATAAAAATTACATACATTATAATATTAATATATGTTCATCAATTACATACATTATAATACAATTAAGTAGAAATGAAAAAAAAAATTGGTATGAAAAATTAAAAAATAGACCCATTTCGATCGAAATTGACCGGTCTAATACCGGTTCGGTTTCTGTCAGTTTTTATAGCCAAATCAGTGAAAATTTGAGTCCGTTATGGTTTCGGTTTTACCGAAAACTGAAATTTTGCTCAACCCTAGTTGGAGATGGGTATAGCTTGATGAGTCGTTGATTTCAAGTGTGGATTGTGTGAGGTTGTGTAAACTGCAACTATTTTTAGCATAAATGGTGATTGTCTGATTAACAAATAATAGAAATCTAGATATTTTGGTTGTGGAGATATATATGTGTATTCTCAATAGTATGTACAAAAGGGCTACCAATATATTATGTAGTTTCAATAGTACGTACAAAAGGGTTACGAATTCATCATGTTGAAAACAAGCTATCCGATGAAGTATCTCGCCTTTTTCATTTTTCATGACTAGATTATCTCTACTGACCCAGAAAAAAGAAAGAAAGAAAAATTGTCTTGTTTGTTGTTGACCTTCGCCGCATAAGACCCATATGTATGCGGTCTGCAATCGGCAATGATTACTCTATTCATTTGGTTCTAGGATGTCTGATGATTTAGTGCTGGAGATGCTTTTGTGATTTATTTGCGATTTCAAGCACCTCTGGCAAAGAATTGAAAATAAGTTGTAAGGTGCAGGCAGTTTGTGTCACTTTCTTGAGCAGGTGTTTAGTTTGTAAAAGGTAGTACTTAGTTTCTTCTTCTTCTTGTTGTCCAGTTGAGCTTGAATTGAAAGGTATGGAAGTGTTTCCAGCCGGAAGAAACTGTTGAGTTGAGGAAAAGAATGTTGTGTGTTTTTGGAAAAATTTGGTATCAAATTCCTTGTACTAAATTTGGAATGGAAATGAAATAAAGTGGGGAAATGATTCGATAGGGAAAGCAAGAAAAATAAAGACTAGTAAGGCAAGAGGATATTCTGGCTGTTCGTTCATATGTATAATTTTATGTTTCATTATTCTGATTCTCTGGTTCGTTCATAATTTGCCGACTTTGGATTAGAATACAGTACATGTAATGTGATTTATTAAGATTCCCAAATCTGCTTACAGAACTTGGAAATGTAGCAATTGCTACCTTTGAAGAGCGACTAATGAGATGAGAGCGCAAGTTGTAACATAATCAGCCTGTAAAAATGAGGGCGAGGACACCAATAATGGAGTGGATAATAGAAAAGGACAAGCACAGTGGGCTGTGAAAGATACAGTAGTACTATTGCTAAAGAGATAATTGGATTAGATGGGTTTATTTGAATACTTATTTAGCTATATGGTCCATTCTCATTTGTTTTATAATCCTAATAAAAGGATTTAAATAAATTTAAAATTCTGAATTTTAGAAAGATTGAAATGTCCTTAATGTAAACTTCAGTAGTTCACCCGCAATCACGCAGATTGGTTTTCCAATCCGGGATCATGGATCTTGGGTTGGATCTAAAAGGTTAAGATATAAGTGGCTTAGGAATTGGGGTTTTAGAGTTTATGGTGTTAGAGTTTAAGATGATCTTAGACCAGTATCTTACACCATGATTAATCTTGGACCGAAATCTCATAAAAAAGTTTTATGGTAAAGTTTTAGGGTTTAAGGTGTTAGGGTATTAGGGTTTAGAATTTATGATGTTAGGGTTTAAGGTTTAGGGTTTATGGTGTTAGGGCAAATGTTGTTAGGGTTTAGGATGTTAGGGTTTAGAGTTTATGGTGTTAAGGTTTAAGGTGTAAGGACTTATGATGTTATGGTTTACGGTGTTAGGGCTAAGGTGTTAGGTGTTAGGGTTTAAGGTTTATAGTGTTAGACTCTAAATCCTAAACCTTATACTATAAACATTTACTCTATGACTTAAACCTCAAATCCTAACATCAATATCTTGGACTAGAATCTTGGATCATGATTAATTTTGGACCAAAATCTTGGAAAAAGGATTAGGATAAGGTTTTAGGGTTTAGAGTTTATGGTGTTAGGGTTTAGGGTGATCTTAGACCAGGATCTTGCCTCGGGATCATGGACCAGAATCTTAGACCGTGATTAATTTTGGACCGAAATCTTAGAAAAAGACTTAGGGTAAAGTTTTAGGATGTTAAGGTTTATGGTTTAAAGTTTAGAGTTTATGGTGATAAGATTTAAGGTGTTAGGGTTTAGGGTGATTTTGGACCAGGATCTTGGACCGGGATTTCGGCCCAGAATCTTGACCACGGATCTTGGACCGGAATTTTAGACCGTGATTAATTTTGGACTGAAATCTTGGAAAAAAGCTTAGGGTAATGTTTTAGGGTTTAGTGTGTTAGGGTTTAGAGTTTATGGTATTAAAGTTTAAGGTGTTAGGATTTAGGGTGATCTTGGACTAGGATCTTGGACCGGAATTCTGAACCCGAATTAATTTTGGACCAAAATCTTGGAAAAAAGGTTAGGGTAAGTTTGTAGGGTTTATGGTGTTAGGGTTCTGGGTTTAGAGTTTATAGTTTATGGTGCTATGGTTTAAGGTGTTAGGGTTTAGGGTGATTTTGGACCAGGATCTTGGACCGGGATTTTGGCCTAGAATCTTGACCACGGATCTTGGACTGGGATTTTGACCCAGAATCTTGACCATGGATCTTGGACCGGAATTTTAGACCATGATTAATTTTAGACCGAAATCTTGGAAAAAGGCTTGGGGTAATGTTTTAGGGTTTAGAGTTTATGGTATTAAGGTTTAAGGTGTTAGGGTTTAGGGTGATCTTGGACTAGGATCTTAGACCGGAATTAATTTTGGACCAAAATCTTGGAAAAAAGCTTAGGGTAAGTTTATAGGGTTTACGATGATAGGATTCTGGCTTTAGAGTTTATAGTTTATGGTGTTATGGTTTAAGGTGTTAGAGTTTAGGGTGATATTGGAATAGGATATTAAACTAGGATCTTGTACTAAGATACCAGTCTGAGATCAATGTCCAATTTTCAATCTGATATAAAATGACCGTCTATTTACATCGTTGCCTGTTTGTGACCAAATTTGACGAGTTAAGATGAAAATTTTAAATCGTTTACATCAAGTAAAGATCGAGAAAATGATGAGTAAAGAGATCTTCTTCTCTGACAAAGGATCGAGCGAAAATCATAACGAACCTTGAAAATGAAAGCTTGTTCTTTTTATTGCAATTTTTTTTTATAGAAAGATGAAGGCTTAACGCTAGGGATAAGGGCATGATAGTTGATTCCTAATTTTTTCTTAATGTTTGTATTAAATAAAAGGAAAAAGAGGATCATGTGGTACAAGTTTTCAAAATGGGTTTATCCTTCAAAAAATGTATTTGAACTAAGGTTATCTATCAAAACATCCCAATGCTAAATTTGATGACATTTCCATTTTTGTCCAATCTTGATGATTATGGTCCCTTTATTTCCTTTTCGCAGTCTTTCTAGAGGAGCTATTAACAATTTTTTTTTTCTGGGTCATCTTATTTTGGATTGTATATTTTGTCTTAAGAAAAATTGATATGAATTTAGGACAACTACAATATGGAACTAACTAAAAAATTTGTGATGCTATACTACATATCATATATGAATCTTCATCCATTGGGCTACTAACTTAAATGTAAGAGACCAGAGAGGTTTATATCAAAAAAGAAAAAAAAATGTACTTTCTCGATAGATATCATCTTTATTTTATTTTAATATATTTAGTAAGATCTTAACCATTTGATTCACATACATGGCCCTCTTGAAAGAAATAAAAAAGGTGAATTGAATCCTACATTTTCTTGTTCTTCCATTTCATTTATGATTGATTCCTATTGTTGGGATTAGCTAAATGAAGGCCTCAACGCCGGCTGATGAAACCGATCCAAGATTTAAATGAGGGGTGTGCACCGACCTTATGGAAGATGTCTTATATAGCTCACGAAGGCAGATGAGGCTGACGACCGTTGTGTTAGACCCTCTGAAGAGCCTGGCTTGTTTGAACTGCTTATGGGTCCCAATTGGAATAAAGAATCATACATGACCTAAAGCTAACTAACTCAGCTTTCTCTATTCTAGGCAAGAATAGGTTCCTTGTACCCTCTATTATAGGCTAATTAGGTACCTCCTTGTTGAACTATGTTAGAAAAGACAAAGTGAATCCAGGCTCATCCCCTACTGTTGACCTTTAAGGTTTGTAGAGGATAGAGCCAATGCAAGATTTCCAATCTTGGACCAGAGGAGCATTCTAAGGCTGAGGGTGCTCAGATGCCTGATGAGAAGGAGAAGGAGTCCAAAGCGGGGATCTAGACGGAGACCCGAGCGGTGAATAGGTGGGGGAACGCTAAGGCAACATAATGTCCCTCATAAAGTTGACCTGGGGATCTGAGGCTAAAGGGATGTCGGTCATGTTCCTCTTGGTCCTATTAGATATTCCTTTAGTTCTGGGAGGCATTTTCTTAGAAATCTTTCTTTTGAGTCATGTACCCAGGCATAGAGTGGTTGAGCGCCCTGGTGGTGCTCAGCATCTATTCATCTCGGCTTTGAGATGAGCAAGGGCCTCTGTCAACCTCTCGTCCACTATCTGATCTACCGTTCAAGCATGCTCTGCTATATTCATTTCCATCCTCTCAAAAAGTTGGACCAAGTTTGTTCCCTCATTCCTATTGGGCGAATTAGTGTTGAGAGATTTCACTGCCTCTTCCACTTGTAGATTTTTCCCTAGTTTGTGCCTCCTTCCCAAGAGCATCGGTAGGTTTGCCCCTCACCTCTCCCTCCTCCCTTATCCACTAGCAATCACGTTCTCTACATTCTCTCCTCCCTGCTCTATCTCTCCGATTAATTTTGTGCCTCTGTAGTTCAAAGGACCCAACCTATTGAAGCTTCAATAATGGAGAACAAGACAGTCCACACGGTCGACATCTAACTATTGATTTAGATTTTCATCCGAATGAAGCGATCCACAACTACCAGTGTGCTCCAAGGTTAGACATACATACAAAGACCAAAATATGTCGGGATGAAGGTCGGCATATGCCCCTCCAACGATCAAGTCAATAAGAGTTGTGAGAGAATCTTTAGAAGGCCAGGAATACGATAAAAGTGTTGTACCTCTTATGTAGATTATTATTCTCCCTTTATAAATTTTGTCATGAAACAAAACCCTAGTGGGCCCCCAAAAGCGACTTAAGTCCAATCTGAACTGTGTCAAAAAGGACCTAAGAATCACCTCCATGGCCTCAAAATTTCATGACCTAAGAATCATACATAAGGCTCATTATCACCTCCCTATACCATCGCAAAAATAGGTTGTTGATGAATTCTTTCTCTAGGCGGTTCTTTAACTTTTTCACTCACACATATTCCATGTCATGCCATACCGATTTGCCTTCCCCTTGTTCCCCATCTAGGAACATTTAATCGAGACGTAGCAGAAATCTCATCAGACACATCATTCCTCCGCCTCATGCCTCCCTTCATCCTAAGAGCCATATTACCTAATTAAACAATAACTTTGACATTTAGGATACGATAGAATGAAAATGAAGAAACGACAACTGATTGCAAGAAATTTTCAAGAAGACTGGACACTGAATAATCTATCAGGTATCGACTAGTATTTTCATTGTAAATATGCCCGAGTACATACAACAACCAAGATACCATCCAACAGCTTGCTCTGTTGACATGTGATTTTAGACCTAAAGCCTAAGCTCTGATACCAAGTTTGTCATAACCCAAACCTAACCTGACTAGCATGTGGCTCTATAGATAAATCCATTAGCCCTGTAAGCCTCTGAGTATAACCCTGTAACTTATATATATAAATGCATTGATGAGTATATATATTTATATATATATATATATGTTCATCTAGATATATAATATATAATAAAATTGAGAATAAATAATATGAAACACCTTCCACTAATTATTAAGATTCATGTACAAGCTGAATATGTTCGACGAAGTGACCTAACCCTATTTACATTTCAAAAGTGGACTACAAAAGAATCAAAAAAAGTGTCTAACAACTTGGAGAAGGAGTGGTCAACAAAAAGAAACTATCAACTCCCAATGAGGTATCCCGGATGCCAAACTAAGCACGATCAACTATCTGGAGAAGGGAAATATTAAACGAAAAATGGGGCGAGTCGAAACTTATTAAATAAATATTAAATACTTACATTTTTGGGAAAATTTTCTTTTTAAACATGTATGACTAGAAAATAAATAATTATCAAAGTCTCAATCTAATATATCAACTTCACACTAAAAAAATCCACATAACTAAATTAACAATGTAATGCAATTAACAATTATGCCCATGTCAAATCTCACCACCTATATCGACCATATCAACTACATGATAAGCCATGACGAATTCATACCAAGAGCATATACAATCTCATATGCCAAATACACTAAAAGAGCACTAAAGACAAAAATTGATACCCCAATGTAAGTAAAACACCATAACAAAATCACACAAATAATTCATATCATAAAACACAAATCGTCAGAGTTATATACTATCCTACCATATAAGGTTATAATAATAATATTCTCGTGTGACTTTGCACACGTCATATATATAATAGATCGAGGTGCACCAAGGCTATTAACACTACTGATAGCTACAGTTATTCTGACGACTTGTCAATTAATCCGACAATACGCACATTCATATCTCAGTCAAATCCACATTCATATGATTCAGTCATGATCACTACACTTATGACATTCATTGAGTTAATTGGGAATTCATGTACACGCTATGAAACATGAATATACTTTAAAATCAATATGCAACTTAATTTCTTACACGCTTGTCTCGTTTAGTGTATACCTTTCAAATAAATTTCCTATCAAGCTTTTCATACAGTAAATAGCAATCAAGCGATCGAGTCAAATATATTTGTGTTCTAAATTTAATTAAACACACCACAATCAACCAAAACAAATCATAAGAGTTTAATAAGACAATCATCATCATGAAGATTTTAAAATACTTTTTACATAACCATGTAACATTTACTCATTGTGAGATATGCCAAAAGATCACGAATAGAATCGACTCATGAAGATTCAGGTAGAATGATCATCAATGCACCTAAATTTACAAACAATAAATCATAAATCCTAAGATATAAATTTATTTATTTAAACTCTTTCATTATTCCCACTTTCAACTTATTTTCTTCAATTAGTATACCCTAATTCCGATTAAACTCAATTTTTATCATAATCCATATATCAAATATTATCTTCTTCATTTTCCCTATACCAATTTTACCATGACACATAAATACTATCATTTAACCCCTTTCCTACTAATTCCTCCATAACCCTAATTATCCAAATCAATTTAACAAATTAACATCTACTATTAAACTAACAATATTTTAGATTTATTACACCCATCAAATACTCAATAAAGCCACACTCAAATTATCATCTTCATTCATTTATTTCATTATGACATTTCTCAATCAAGTATTATCAAACACCTTTAATACCTAATTACCTTAAATAAATTAAACAACCCATTACCCATCATTTTCCTAATATTATTAAGCTATAATAATATCAATAATCACCTCTATTTAAGCCAAAAAGAAAACTCAAAATCTAGGGATTAGGGTTCTTAACTCAAAAATAGAAGAGGAATTAATCAAATCCTCTCAAATGGATGATCATATGTCGAAGGAGTTGCCTAGATTCAGATTATTAACTTTGAACCTAAATATTAAAGGAGTTTGAGGGAAGAGAAGAGAGGGTGGTAAGAGAGAGAGAGAGTGTGATAATTGTTTTTTTTTTTTAATGTTTTCTTTGCATTATACTATGCATAGGTTGAATGGGTAAGTAAATGGGGTCTCAGCTTCAAAATTTACCTATTGACCCCTAAACTTTCATTATTATTATTTTTTTCCCTTGACTTTTCATGGTCCTAAGTGCATTGTATAAGATACATGAATCTATCATGCAAATATATATAGTCATTTATTCAGACATATAATTATGCAATTTATTATTCTAACAATATAATAAAGTAATGATAGATAAAAATTGCTCATTGTATTAATACAAAAGTATTAAAGTCATTGATAACTTGTTACAAATAAATTGAATCTCAAAAGAGTATAGCCCTAAATGGATAGATCTGAGTGGTTTAATGGGCATACACTTTCAAGATCCTCCTTCGGATAGCCTCATTCTCATCCTATAAAGAAAATGGCTGGTTCGAATTGCCTAAGGAAAAGACCTAAGTTAGGAAACTATTTTGCACAATTGAAAGGATATAAGGAAGAAGGAAGAAGGCTTACACAAAGAGCAGATAGCCAAGGGTACCCTATAAACTTTATGAGGACATTGACATTCCCTTGTCATAATGCACCACCTCTCTTTCCAGTGTTTGTTGAACTTAGGAAGGCCAAACAAAGGGGATCTCTTGAGAGTAGTGGTATAGTAAAACCCTTGAGGGCTGCAGCTGAGGTCGAGGACTGAGAGGAAGAAAGACACTTGTGGAAGCTACTAAGTGGCCTTGAAGAAAAGAAGGAAAAGACCAAGAATTTTCCGCCAAACATTTAGCTTTAACTTGCCCGGAGTTAGCATCCACACGAAGGAGAGCTCATGCATGAAAGGGTAGAGGGGGCCTTGAAGCTGATCTTAAACATCAATAGATAGATGAATACATCCGTTGATGGGAAGACCTCAATCTGAGGGATTCGTTTGCCACCTTCAAGCACCCTCAGACCCACCATAGTCCGTATGTCATAGTCCAGAACATCACCAGCCCCATCTTGGGTGATCGTGGATGGGAGGTTCTCGTAGTGGTTAGGGAGAGGAGGGCGACCTTAACTTTGTTGATAATCTATGAACTTTGCAGGTTGTGATAAGCTGGATGATGCCTTCGAATCTGATGAATAAATGAGACAAGGTCAACCTTAGAGGAAAAGGATGAAGTAGAGGAAAGGTAAGGGCTAAAGATAGAGCAATCAAAAAGGGTTGGCCGGCCCAACCCACATCGGACTTTTCACTATTCAGGGCCGGGCCAGGCTGGGCCCTAGAAAAATGTGCCAAGTCAAGCCTGACCTATTTGATAAATATATGCCCGAGCCCAAAATGGACCAGCTTGACCATTTTTTAAATAATAATAATAATAATAAATAATTAAAAAAAAATTTAGCCAAATAAAAATTTTGGTACGTATTAATAAATAATATATAGATTATTAAACCATTATGATTCAACCGTCATTGTTCCATCAAAAAAATCTTCCGACCTTAAGTAGGAAAAACGACCTTACAGTAAAGCCATAAATAAAGAAAAATAAATACATAATAAAAATTTGTTAATAAACTATAATCTATAATATGTTATTTATTGACTATTACCTACTTATTAATTGTGGTTGGTCATTGGTGGACCGCAGAACTACTTCCCGCTTTAAAGGTTTCATCACTTAAGAATATATTCTAAAATATTGAACCAAGCTTCATTATGAGTTGTATGTTGATCTTGATGAGCTGCATGCTCCTAATCTATTATGCATGATAATGCTTCAACAAATTTCGGCTTTAACAAAGTTATCCTATCTTCAATTACTCTTCCACCTATGTTGAATGTTGATTCAAAAGAAACCATTGAGACATGAACATTTAAGACATCTTGTGCAAGTCGTGCTAGTATAGGAAATTGTGTAGAGCTTTTCTTCCTCTAATCCAAAAGGCATAAAGATTATGAATCATTTGCAAAATAATAAAAAGATGAGAAATCAGTTTCAAGGTATTTTTGGAGTTTCATTCCAATAAAACTGGAATTGGAACTATAACTAAAACCAGAACCACTAACAAAATTCTAACTCTTCCTCTTGAGTTAAATCTCTTGTTATTGTGTTTGTTGCTGCAAGTAGCTATACTTATTATCATAAATATCAAACACTTCATATAACTTGTTAGTAGCATTAGTAATAGTGGAAAAATAATTAAAATTTATATGTTGACTCATAAATGTAAGAATATTTGTTAGACTTTGTAACTTAATCATATGATCTAACATAAAACCAAAGGTATATAAAAAGGGAATTTCCTTCCAATATCTTAAAAATTTTGAAACTATTTTCTAAACAACATGTATAAACACTTTATCAATCTCATAGATCTGAAACAAGCTAGTCATTTCAACAAGTGAATGCAAAACAAGATGAGATATAAGATAATAAACACCTGAAAGTTGAATAGTAGAATCATAAAATATTTTTAAAAAGCATGTAAAATTTTTAGGTACATTCTAATCAGAACTACTTAACAGAATAAGGGAATCACAAGAATTAAAAAACTAATAATTATTTCTTTATGTGGGAGGACACTTTTCAACATAAAATATGTGGAATTCCACCTTACCGACGTAACAGTTCCAAACTTTTGAGACTTCACATTGCGTCCCTACACTATCTTTTAAACTTAGCTAGCCTAGAATTTGATAATACCAATAAAATTTTACTAACAAAACAGCTTACCTATTCTTCTTTCATACCTGATTTTACAATGAGATTTATGATGTGATACTACACACAATGTTGATGTAGGAAAACTTCACCATTATATTAGCTAAGTTGTGATTCAAATAAAGAGACATCTCTTGTGTTTTCCACAATATTATCCAAAGTTATAAATATTATACGGCTTTTGATATCAAACCCACCTATTTCATTATTAAATCATATATATTTTCACTAGTATGTACTTCATCTATAATTCTAAATCCTCTTAAATTTTTATTTAAGGTTCACTCCAAATCTAAATAATGAATATCAACACATAAATAGTTTTCTTTAGAACATGCATTCTAAATATCAGAAGTCAAGGTAAAAGTAAGATTTAAATCACCACATTCTGCTTTTAATTCATCACTTTTTTTTTTTTTTCTGAAATATGCAAATATGTCAAATCTAGTAGTATTTCTACTTATACTCTTATATTGGGGGTCATATACTCTTTAAATATGCTACTCATAATAAACACTGTCACCAAAATTAATAAATAAATCAATAGCAGCAATAAGTCTAACTAGAGATTCTCTAGCAACCATTGAATCATAAGTCCACATACCAATTGTACTATCAGTATTAAAATTTAGTTGAGTTTGATTCATACCTGCACCAACTTTTCATTTTTCTTTGTGGCGTTTCAAGTGATTAGTTCCATCATTTGGATCTACGACCAAAATACGTTTACAATACTTGCACGTTGCACCATCAATGTCCTCACTTTTCTTATTTTTGTGTGAAACTATGTCGAATGTATCACAAATCTCGGATGTTTGGTTATTACATCTCTTTGTAGGCATTATATTTACGATAGTAGCAATATCAATATTAGATAATGGTGGTGGTGGTGGTGGTGGTGGTGGTGGTGGTAAACTTGATGGTATATTAAATTGTGCTGGAATTAATAGTAATGGCGGTGAATTTGATATCAAACCCACCTATTTCATTATTAAATCATATATATTTTCACTAGTATGTACTTCATCTATAATTCTAAATCCTCTTAAATTTTTATTTAAGGTTCACTCCAAATCTAAATAATGAATATCAACACATAAATAGTTTTCTTTAGAACATGCATTCTAAATATCAGAAGTCAAGGTAAAAGTAAGATTTAAATCACCACATTCTGCTTTTAATTCATCACTTTTTTTTTTTTTTCTGAAATATGCAAATATGTCAAATCTAGTAGTATTTCTACTTATACTCTTATATTGGGGGTCATATACTCTTTAAATATGCTACTCATAATAAACACTGTCACCAAAATTAATAAATAAATCAATAGCAGCAATAAGTCTAACTAGAGATTCTCTAGCAACCATTGAATCATAAGTCCACATACCAATTGTACTATCAGTATTAAAATTTAGTTGAGTTTGATTCATACCTGCACCAACTTTTCATTTTTCTTTGTGGCGTTTCAAGTGATTAGTTCCATCATTTGGATCTACGACCAAAATACGTTTACAATACTTGCACGTTGCACCATCAATGTCCTCACTTTTCTTATTTTTGTGTGAAACTATGTCGAATGTATCACAAATCTCGGATGTTTGGTTATTACATCTCTTTGTAGGCATTATATTTACGATAGTAGCAATATCAATATTAGATAATGGTGGTGGTGGTGGTGGTGGTGGTGGTGGTGGTAAACTTGATGGTATATTAAATTGTGCTGGAATTAATAGTAATGGCGGTGAATTTGAACCGTTTCAGCATAAAGATTTTGCTTATACTCATTTAGAGAGTTGAAATCATATTGAAAAAATATATAAATAAATAAAATTTTAAGTAAAAAAGTAAAACATTAACATTAAGTATAATAATAAACAATAATATTGTTAACATTAAAAATTAATTATCTTGAACCTTGGTCTAATTTATGGAAAACATTTTATTAGAGATTGAGATTAATGATAAAGAAATTAGGGATTATGGAAGAATAAAGATTAATTATAATTTAGAATATTATGAATTAGAAGATTAGAGAATAGATAGAGAAAGTGTGTGTGTGTGAGAAAAATATAAGAAATAATTAAAATGAAAGAGAGATATTTATAGGAAAAATTAGGGTGGAGGAGGATTTAAAAATTATTATCTGAGGAGAGTAAAGAAAATTAAACTATAAGAACTAAAAAAAATTAAAATATATCTTCCCACCTAAATGAAAAGAAAAAATAATTCAAATTTGAACTTGAGTTTGAGAGGGCTTTAGCTTGCCACACATGTTGGTTAGTGGTGTAGGTGGGTTAGGCCGGCCCGACGAGCTTGAAAATATGTTCAAACTCAACTCATCTATAACAAGCCGAGCCGGGTTTTTTTATCGGATCACAGGTCGGGCTGAAAAGTCTGGCCCATTTTGACAACTTTAGTTGAAGATGTGAGAGACAAGAAAGGGCTAGAGTGTGATAGGTCCGAAAGAAGTTTGGTAAGGGTTGGGCCATCTTATCGTTAAGAAACCCTAAGTCCAGCCTACCCTAGCTTTTGCTACGAAGAAGACTGTCAACATAGGGAATCCTAAGCCCATGAGCAACCAAATCTCTAACCTGGGAGGAGGAAGAGCGCCCTAATGGCACAAAACCTCAATGAATTTTAAACAAAGACGATTTCTGGATTGAAACGAGAAAATCCCTAGGAACTTGCAGCCATGCTTATAAATGAAGAATGCAAAACCATGAAAAAAAATGAAGTTGAAAGAGAGGATTCAAAAAACTTACTCTTAGACATGCTTTCGAAGCTAAGCGCGAAAGGAAATATAATAGTTGATCGTCGTTGGAATGAGAGCTCGAACGGAAGTGGGTCGCTAGCGTAAAGACTTTGCCTGAGGACGAGAGTTATAGAGAGAGAGGAGTAAGTCGGGATGTTTGAATAGTCTAAAAATGTGAGAAGAAGAAAGGGAGAGAAAAAACCTCATTTTGTTGAAAAAAAAGAAAAAACGATCAGAATTCGAGGAGTCAACCAACCACAATGGCCATGTGTCAAGAGAGGAAGTGGGAACCGTGTATAGGAGGAATAAATGTGTTGTCTCGATTCTTGAGATAATCATGTTGTAAGTATAAAACTGATGCTATAAATATCAGAACAGAAGTGAAAGGCCTTTCACATGTCGGAGGATATGGCTCGGCTGTCCACATGCCTGACAAGGTAGTCCCGCCCTTAAAGAACCAGGTGATAAGGCCAACTCGCCTAAAACTCAGAAGGGGAGGGGATGGACTTCATAAGTGTCATGTGTCCCTCGTTTGCTCAGACCACTTGGCAATAGGCTAACCATTGGGGTTAGCTAAATAGCGGCCTCAATGCCGGCTAACGAAGTCCACTTGCGACTTAAACTAGGGGTGTGCATTGACCCTATGGCGATGAGGGTGACCCTATGCTCAATAAAAATGAGGCTGACGCATAATAGCCTCAACCTATATCAAAGCATGATGCCTCACAGCTCGTGAAGGTAGATGAGGTTGACGACCATTGCATTGGATCTTATGAAGAGTCTGACTTGTTCGAACTGCTTGTGGGTTCTAAGGGGAATAAAAAATTATATATAACACAGGTAGCCTAGTTTAAACCAAAATCACTTTTGGGAGCTTAATAGGATTTTGTCTCATGACCAAATGTATAAAATGAGAACAATAATCTATCAAAAAGGTACAACACTTTTACTTTTCATGATCTCCTAAAAATTCTGTCATAATTATTATTAACTTAATCTTTGGAATAGGATATGCCGACCATCTCCTAGCATTCATTCCTCATTTTTATCTTTATAGTTCCTTCTAACTTTCGAGCGCATCAGTAATGGATCCATTCATTCGGAAGTCCGCATCAACCCCTATGGACTATCTATAGGCTATAGCTGGCAAGAAGTGAGATATACATATAATATAATAATTACTAGTAGCTGTCTTCTCCTCGTTCTGATCCTAATTCAGCAGTGAAAGACTGAAGAATAAAGCTTACGATGCCTGCATTAGCTCACACGACCCTGCATGGCCGTGAATGCTCAATCCATATCAATTCAGTTTATATGTTTTCCTGAAGAGAGTGTATACGATGAGGATGATGATGATGGGTCCGGCCAATTGGATATGGGTGGGATGTGGCCAGATGAAAGGCTTAATAAAATATCCTTCACTCCAAAATAAAGTAAAATATCAAATAATTGACGCCCACACTGAGACCGCTGGCTGTTCCATACTGCTCTGCCTGATGATCACTCTACTCCCTCATAACCATTAGACCCTTTCATCTCAATTCTCACTCCTCCTCCAATTATGGGTTACAAAGCCCTAGACTCCATCTCTGTTGATGACATCCAATCTCTGGGAATTGATCCTCACCATGCGCAGCAGCTGTATGCAACCCTCTCCGACATCATCCTTGCTCACGGAGCAGCCACGCCCGACACGTGGAGGGCCATCAGCAACCGTATCCTCACTCCTCAACTCCCCTTCTCCTTCCACCAGATGATGTACTATGGCTGCTATTCCCTCTTTGGAACTGACCCCCCTGCTTGGATCCCTCTCCCGTCAGTCTCTTTTCTTCTCCACTTCTCCACCGCTCATCTTCTTCCTTTTACATTCCCATTTCATTTCATGTTTTTCTCCACTTTGTTTTATGATTAGGGAGACTTCTAAATTTACAAATGTCGCCCAACTACTAGACAGGCATGGAATACAGTTTCTGGGTTCAAGTTATAAGGATCCCATCTCTAGCTTCTCTGATTTCCAGGAATTTTCAGTTTCAAACCCAGAGGTACTAGTTATCACATCAACTCTTTATGCTTGTATTTGAAATTCAGAATTTTGCATCAACTTATCACATCAACACCCTTGCATCTTCTGTGTTCTAGGTTTATTGGAAAACTATATTGGCCGAAATGAATATAACATTTTCCGCACTTCCCCAATGCATCTTCCGTGAGGATCCTTCATTCCCAGGTGGTCAATGGCTTCCTGGAGCGTACCTCAATCCTGCAAAGAATTGCATCATTACTAATGAGAAGAGAAGTTCTGACGGTACGGCACTCATTTGGCGTGATGAAGGAAATGGTGATGATTTTCCTTTGAAGAGAATGACCTTTAAGGAATTGTGCGCAGAGGTTTGGTACGCCATTTTTGTGTGTCTGATTCTCTGAGGTTTCAAGTTTGCTTCGCCATTTCATGATTATGTTTCCTCTAAACTATATAGGTTAGTTGCCTATGCACTGAAAGCACTGGGGTTGGACCCAGGATCTGCAATCGCCATTGATATGCCAATGAATGTCAATGCTGTGGTTATCTACTTGGCCATAGTTCTAGCAGGTTATGTAGTTGTGTCCATTGCTGATAGTTTTGCTGCTAATGAAATATCAACAAGGCTTGAGATATCAAAAGCAAAAGCCATATTTACTCAGGTTCCCCCTTTTTCCTCTTAGATTGTAATGCTTCATTCATTTATTCTCTCTCATTTCCTCAAATACTGGTTTCTTACTTTCATCCGTCGAAGAGTTTGAATTGTAAATCTTCTAAGAAATTTCAGGATCTTATTATCCGTGGTGACAAAAGTATACCTTTGTACAGGTGAGTTTTTTTCTTTTTTTTTTGGGTTACTTTTTTGATATATTGGTTGAAAATTGGTTTCTTAGATTCTCATTATTTCTGAGCTGCTCAAAATGAAATCTTTCAATTATGCAGTAGAATTGTGGAAGCCCAGTCACCCATGTCAATTGTAATCCCTACAAGAGGCTCTAGCTTTAGTATGAAATTACGTGAGGGTGACATGTCTTGGCACGAATTTCTACAAAGAGTCGAACATTTAAAGTATGTCAACATATAAATAACTATTATCTACTAGATTGGAGGAATTAGATAGGCAGTATTGTCCTCTCTCTCTCTCTCCACTGTTCTATATTAATTTTAAATCACTACACCATAGTCTTCCCTCTCTCTGCATGTCTTTACATAAGTAATATTGCACGTATAATTCATTTGAGATTTTAAATTGTGGATGACATTCTGATGTCACTGATATGCTGTCATTTTTGGATCACACCATAGAGAAAATGAATTTACTGCCGTTGAACGACCAGCAGAAGCTCTTACAAACATTCTTTTCTCCTCTGGAACTACAGGTAACAAAATAATATGAGCCTGATCTCACAATTTTCTCAATCGTTTTCTTTGAATATCTCTAAAGATATTTGTTTATTCACTCTTTTGGAAATTAGAATTTTTTTGAGACTGTTTGTGACATATTTCAATTTTTCAGGCAACATTAACATGTTCAGCATTGAGTTTGAGTTTGATGCCCAAATCTTACAGACTCTGAGACTTAGATTTGAAATGATTGAAAGGTCATCTCCAGTTATAAGCTTAGTTCTGATTATTTCCTCTTGTAGGGAAGCCAAAAGCAATTCCATGGACCCAAGTAACTCCATTGAAAGCTGCTGCAGATGCATGGTGTCACATGGACATCCGTAAAGGTGATGTTGTCGCTTGGCCTACTAATCTTGGGTGGATGATGGGTCCCTGGCTAGTATATGCTTCGCTCTTGAATGGGGCTTCTATAGCAATATACAACGGATCCCCGCTTGGGTCTGGCTTTGCTAAGTTTGTACAGGTTAGATTCTGAAGTATGTGCTGTTGGGTTTTATTAGGCACTTGATTTTAATCACTAAGGTTGCATTTTGTTTGGCATTTGAAATCCAATTTAGGCCACAAGTTATAAAAAGTTGATAGAATGCAAAATATAGTTTAGCTCACAACACAGTGTGTACAAACTCCATGTACCCAAGTATATTTTCAAATGCCGGCCTGGGCGAACTCTTAATTTATCTGGGCGTTGCATGTTCTTAGGATGCCAAAGTAACAATGCTTGGTGTAATCCCAAGTATCGTCCGATCGTGGAGAGCCGTGAACTGCACAGCTGGCTGTAACTGGTCTTCCATCCGGTGAGTTAATGTTTTATATTTACATATATATGATATTTTTGTTTGGGTGTATTTACGTATATGAATGAGGCAATGCTAGATCTAGGAGAAGAGAACATATGTATAGTAATGCTCACGTTACTGGTACATTCTGCATATTGTTGATTGTTTGTGATGTTTTGTGCATTTTTTTGCAAATCTGGTAGTTGCTTTGCGTCCACTGGTGAAGCATCTAATGTAGATGAATATCTATGGCTAATGGGGAGAGCTTCCTACAAGCCTATTATTGAATATTGTGGTGGTACAGAGATCGGAGGTGGGTTTGTTACTGGATCATTATTGCAGGCTCAGTCATTAGCTGCTTTTAGCACACCCGCTATGGGATGCAGTCTGTTCATTCTTCACAGTGATGGCTCTCCTATTGTAAGCACCAACCAACTCTTCGTTTGTAGTGAGTGGAAGCCTGATTATCTAAACTTGGACAAAATTTACGCAGAGAGAAGCAATGTTCTCTTGTGGGTCAGTTACGCGAAATAGACTATTGCATGATCTGTACTAATCTTTCCCATTTCTTCACTTTGTAGCCCCAGAATGTTCCGGGGATGGGTGAATTGGCTCTTGATCCTCTCATGTTTGGGGCTTCTAGCACATTGCTAAATGCTGACCATTATGATGTCTACTTCAAGGGAATGCCTCTTTGGAATGGAAAGGTATTCATTCACTGAGTTCTCCTGCTTTCCCTTCCTGCTGGTTCGTTTCCTGTCTTAGCCACTTCCAATCTCACTGAATTTAATACAGGTTTTGCGAAGGCATGGGGATGTGTTTGAGCGCACTTGTCGAGGATACTATCATGCCCATGGTCGTGCAGATGATACAATGAATCTTGGAGGCATTAAGGTACGTCCATGCATGACTGAGACAGTGCTTTACGAGGTTCGTAATTCAAACAAGCAAAAAAATAATGTCTTATTGCTGTTATTGTTCACTTAAGCATTGCTCTTCTCTGGTTGATCGAAATATAAAATGGGATTCCCATCGTACAAATGTCATCAAGAGGCAGACAATTAATATGCAAGATACTGGTTCTTTCAACAGAAGCATCTTTTTCAACTTGATGTTACGGCTGTACATCCTTTTATGCAGGTGAGCTCTGTGGAGATTGAACGGATCTGTAATGCAGCTGATGATAATGTTCTGGAGACAGCCGCCATAGGAGTGCCCCCGCAAGGAGGTGGACCGGAACAATTGGTGGTTGCGGTAGTATTCAAGGATTCAAATACAAGCGGGCGAGATTTAAACCCACTGAAGCTGTCTTTCAATTCAGCTATACAGAAAAAGCTAAATCCTTTATTCAGGGTATTTGATTTCTGCTCCGCATATCTACTTTGTTTGTAAGATCTTTAGCTGAAGAGATGAGATGAGGTAATTGTGTGCCCCGATTGGACAGGTTTCGCAGGTGGTGGCATTCCCGTCGCTTCCAAGGACTGCAACAAATAAGGTGATGAGAAGGATTTTGAGGCACCAACTTGAACCTAAAACAAAGCTATGAGCGGACACACTGTTAACTGTTTTACTGGCATAGGCATATACTTGGTTTGCATCTCTTATCTGGAAGCAACAGATTAAGAACACTTTGGTCCATGTATAAATTTGTTAGTAACAAATTCGAGTGGGTTGTTCGTTATTAATCCCAACCCACTTTTTACTTTGTTGCGAGTCTATGGAAGTAGAAACCGAGTAATTGTATTGATAATTTGATATTGAATGATAGCTAAGGATACTTTCCTCAATTAATTAAGATAATAAAATATAAATTTATATTGGAAAAAAATATAGTGGGCCATGCTACCTACAAAAACAAAGCTTCATGAGTACTACATGTCGCTCCCCAATCCCCTTGCAGATTTCAGCTTCATATTACCATGGCGTACTAAAATCTTGAGTTTTCTCTCTTTCTCACTCCTCTATTTTGCTTGCGCGCTCTGTAAAAAGAAATGGTGGCCCTTTTGCTCTCCAACCCCAATTTGACCATTCCTTTCCTCGGCCAGAACCTGTAATAACCCTTTCTCTATCTCTCTGAAACAGTGAATTCATTCGATATGTCAGGGTTCCTTCGACTTTGGGTTTATTTTTTCTTCTTCTAAGTCTTCTCGCTGTTCCATTTGATCGAACGATTTCTTTTTATTCTTTTCAGTTCGGCTCGCCAAAACACGGAGAAGCTGAAATCGCTCCGTCCCTTATTCAGGAGCCCCAAGTGTGCTGTGGATACACCTTATGAAGGTATTCATTTTTTTCTTTTTATTATAAATTTGTCTTTTTGGCTGAGGAGTGTTTTGTATTCTGCAAATTCCAAGAATTCAACTCTATAGGCTATTTCTTGGTGTCCAGTGTGCACGGTGGACTGATTCATATGTTGTTGCGCACGTATCGGTTTCATACCATCGCATTAGACATCACTCCAACCTTATGTGTTGTTTATATGGATCCGTCCACCGTACTCAAGAATCTCTCAATCTGTAAGGGATCATGATCATCGTCATGTAGTTAAAACCAAACAGCATATATGTTGATCGTGCTGTTTTTACGTTAAAATAGGCTTTGTATAAAGCGGGGCACTATTGTGATTTAGTTCCATTTCTTGACAATTCATATCCAGATTCTAGAGGTTGAGAATCTGTAGATGCATGACAAATTCTTAACTATTGAATTTTTTTTTTTATTATTCTTTTTTCTGTAGGTAATGTCTCAAAATTCCCTCGAGTAAGTGTTTGGGATCCTTATAGACGACTTGGTGTGAGTCGTGATGCTTCAGCGGAAGAAATTTGGGGTTCCCGTAATTTTCTATTGCAGCAGTATGCTGGACATGAGAGAAGTGAAGAATCAATAGAAGCTGCCTTTGAGCAAATTTTGATGGCTAGCTTTCAACATAGGAAAAAGACCAAAATAAATTTGAAAACCCGATTGAAAAAGAAAGTGGAGGAGTCTCCACCTTGGATCCAGAACTTGCTCAACCTTGTGGAACTTCCTCCGACTGATGTTATTTTTAGAAGGTTGTTCCTCTTTGCATTCATGGGGGGCTGGAGTATCATGAATTCTGCTGAAGGTGGCCCCGCTTTCCAGGTTTGTTGAGTTCTTGATACCCTGCATTTGATTTGATTTGTAATTCGAGTAATATCTTGGACAACCTCTTCCTTATTGTTTTCAGATACAAAAGTTTTTCTTTTTTCTGGGTCTTTTGATTGGCTTGAACTGGAAAACCTCATGGTGTATATCCTCTTCTGTGTCTCTTATTATTGTTTTTTTTTTTTTTTGTAAAGTCGAGGCTTCTATTCTTAGCCCTTTCTTCCACAAATCCTGCACTTAATTTCTCACCGCAGTGAATACATTAGATATTGCACCCCCTTAATTGGTGCATCCATTGATCATGTCAATATTGGGTATTGATTAATGCAGGTTGCAGTATCGTTGGCTGCTTGCATATATTTCTTAAATGAAAAGACGAAAAGCCTGGCCAGGGCTTCTATAATCGGGTAAGTTTACATGGCTAACTTTTCATTGGTAAGAAGACTGGATCCATTTCGCTTGTTACTTTTCATTGGTAAGCGAATATTATGTATATATATGTATATGCTTGTTACTCACAAACAGAGGCCGGTCTTATTATGCAACGCAGGCTGGGTGGTCTTGTGAGTGGGTGGGTATGCGGTTCTTTGCTGGTCCCCAACATTCCTTCATTTCTATTACAACCGACGTGGTCACTAGAGCTCCTCACATCTTTAGTAGCATACCTCTTCATGTTTCTTGCTTGTACTTTTCTCAAGTAGGAACAGATCCAACTATGTGCTATTATTATACAAGTTGTTTTTGCTCACAGCACAACAAGAATGTCATCACAACAGATCCAACTCTGTACTTTTTTTCCGTCTGACTATATAATTCATCCATTTCATATTCTACTTAATCTTCTTCTATATGTTAAGTTATGTATGCTATTCATTTATATTATATGATGTAGATTGCTGGGCGTACCAATGCATGCAGGGGAAGAAAAAAGTAAAAGAAATGAATGAAAAGAAAAGTGAAAAACACTACCGCCACATGCGGTAACTTATCTGTAAAATTAATTAATTAACTTTTATGTCATATTAATACACTATAAATTTGATAACATTTAGACTCCGTTACTAAATAGTTCAATGGTAACAAATCTTAAAGACATTCTTACAACTTAACACACAGCTTGGAAAAAGTAAACAAAAAAACTAATATCAATTTCTTTTAAATATAGAGACTTAGAGAGAGTAAAAGGGACCCCACCACATGACATGAGCGCGCGCACCTACCAGACTACCCCCCTACCATGTCGTATCGGATCCGCGACGCAGCGCTTGCTGCTCTGCTTTCATCGCCCTTTCGGCGGATTTTCCCACATTTTCCTTCCGTATATTATTATATAACTTCCCGAACGAACTTTCTCTACCTCCAAACACCCCCCTTCCCCTTGTTGACGAACCAAAAATGGCGTCTTTCTCTTCTCAAGTTAACACCACCAACCTCCTTCACAACTCTTTCACTCCCTCCTCTAAACCTCTGTCCAACCCTCAGTTTTTGATCACCTCCATCCCTTCCCCTAAGTCTCATCGCTCCCACGCCGTTCGATGCTCCGTCGCCGTCGCGCCATCCGCGTCATCCAAAGCTTCCAGGGAATACAAGTTAAAATCGGTCAAGGCCAGGCAGATCATTGACAGCAGAGGTAATCCGACAGTCGAAGTTGACCTCATCACCGACGATCTTTACCGGTCCGCAGTCCCTAGTGGAGCTTCCACTGGGATCTACGAGGCCTTGGAGCTCAGAGATGGAGATAATTCCGTCTTTGGAGGTAAAGGTGTGCTTCATGCTGTTAAGAATATCAATGACATCTTGGCTCCCAAGCTTGCCGGCGTCGATGTCAGGTGGATTTCATGTTTCCTTAGCATCATTTCTCGATTCAAGTGTGTGTGTGTGTGTGTCTGTGTGTTTTTTTTTTTAATCATGCATATATTGATCGAGTAAATTTGACCAAGTTTTGGTTTTTATAGAAATAGCTGTAAGTCGTTGAAAATACAGAGCATATAAGAATTGTGGTGTGAAGGTGATAGAAACCAACAAAAATATATAATTTGTGAAATGAAAAGGAAAAAGAAAGAAAAAAAAAAAAAAGAGGCATAAATTGTCCTATGATCCAGCAGTTCTCTTAGTCTGAGTGTGAATTAGGTTATTGCATCTTGACATACCTGTTTGGGTTGTTAGTTATCATCTTGTTGACTTGCAAACTGTAAGCTTTTGTTCATACATCATCCATGCAGCAGCTTTCGAAACTTCCTTGTTTGTCATCAAGTTAGTACCTGCAATTTGCTCTCTCACTTGTAGGATTATATGAGATTGACATATTAGTCTTTCTGCTTCACAAGGAATCAAGCAGATGTTGATGCTATCATGCTAGAAATTGATGGAACACCAAACAAGTCAAAATTGGGGGCAAATGCCATTCTGGGAGTATCTTTGAGCTTGTGCAGAGCTGGTGCTGGAGCAAAAGGCATCCCCTTATATAAGCACATCCAAGAATTGTCAGGGACAAAGGAGCTTGTTATGCCAGTTCCTGCTTTTAATGTGATCAATGGAGGTAGCCATGCTGGAAATAATCTAGCCATGCAAGAATTTATGATATTACCAGTGGGTGCAACCTCATTTGCTGAGGCTCTTCGCATGGGAAGTGAAGGTCAGCAAGTTTATTTTGAATGCCATTCTTTTCCTTTTTTTCCCCTCCCCAAGTCTTTTCCCCCTGTGATGTAGGTATTCAGACTCATCCATATCCCGTGTTTCCCTTGAGCGTACTCTTGTTTTGCTGGTTTCTTATCAGCAGGATCGGTCTGCACCTTCTAAGATTGTAATTAATTAGATCTTATACATTGAAATTCGTTTGGTTGTTTCATTAATTTAGTATTGCCGAGGAGGAAATAACTAGGTCTTTTCTTTCTAAGGTAACAGTTTACCACACACTGAAGGGGATTATTAAAACAAAGTATGGACAAGATGCTTGCAATGTTGGAGATGAAGGTGGATTTGCTCCAAATGTTCAGGATAATAGAGAGGGATTGGTTTTGCTTATTGACGCTATTGACAGGGCTGGTTACACGGGCAAGGTAGCAGATGCTAGTGGTCTTTTTCTCTCTTTCTACTTGGCTTTTGTTCTTATTATTTCAGCTGATGAAAAAAATGATGCAGATCAAAATAGGAATGGATGTAGCAGCTTCAGAATTTCTCACTAAGGATGGAAAATATGATCTGGACTTCAAGAAACAACCAAATGATGGAGCTCATGTGCACTCAGCTGAGGGCCTTGGTGAACTCTACAAGCAGTTCGTCAAAGATTTTCCTATCGTGTCCATTGAAGATCCCTTTGACCAAGATGATTGGAGCTCATGGGCTTCCCTTCAATCATCAGTAGATATCCAGCTTGTAGGTGATGACTTGTTGGTTACAAATCCCAAGAGAATAGCTGAAGCCATTCAGAAAAAGGCTTGCAATGGTCTACTTCTGAAGGCAAGAACTCTCTGAACACAAATCTTTTTTTTTTCTCATTAATAATTTTTGTTGTCTTTTCCCGTTCTGATTGATATTTGTTTTCCTATTTGACATTCTTCATTCTCTGTCATCATCTCTTTTTGGTTTCCAAAATGTACCCTTTTTTTGTTTTCCAAAATGTACCCATTCATAAGCTAGGATTCTTTCTCTTCCATTAACCTTATAAACCATTAATATCATGTCAAATATAACTAATTTGAGTCATAAGTGCCTGCTTTTGTTTTTCTAATTTCTCAAACTTTGTTTAAGATGTAAACATGACATATTGATATGATATATGTTTGTGCAGGTTAACCAGATTGGGTCAGTGACAGAATCCATTCGTGCAGCACTGGACTCAAAAGCTGCAGGTTGGGGAGTGATGGTGAGCCACCGGAGTGGTGAAACTGAAGATAACTTCATTGCCGATCTTTCTGTTGGTTTGGCCAGTGGACAGGTTTCAATCGCTCACCTTTCAATTTGTATCTGTTTTATGCATGCCATTATACTGTTTGGCACTGTGAAATTGATAAGAACAAATGTTGCTGTTTTATAGATCAAAACAGGAGCTCCCTGCCGTAGTGAACGTCTAGCCAAGTATAATCAGGTAGTACGATTTGTTTACTTGCTTCCCTTCCATTATCAGTTCTTGTAATCTTCATTTGATGGCTCATCTGAAAATGGTTGCAGCTGCTTCGCATTGAAGAGGAACTTGGAAATGTGCGCTATGCTGGTGAGGCATTTAGATCACCTTTGTAGGTAAAAAGAAAGGAGCAATATGGATACACAGAGCTACTCTATCAAAGAACCTTGAGATCCAACTCATACTGATAGAGCCCCTCCCTCAAGCTTTTTTTGTAGTCATATATCTGGCGTTAAAAGACCACATGTTACTTGCTATCTGGGATGGAGACATTTGTTTTTTGGTTTTTTTTTCTGTGTTGGCCATTGAAGTATGTTTGTACCGATAAGTGATAATAATGTAATTCTAGTCCTGTTTTGGGCTGAGACATTCCTGTTTGGGCTTTTCCTTTGATTTCTCTGGATGCACTACATTGTTGTGCTCAGAGATATTGACCTTTGAAATGTTATTGTGAAGTTGTCGCTTATATAAATCAAAGTAAGTCATCTACTGTAGAGATGGAGTTCAGCGGTTTTGCCATTATAAAGAAAAGTGCTTGTATGATCTAACATGTCGGTCAATAATGCTTGCAAAGTGGTGTACGTTGTGGGCATGCTTAATAGAGACATGGCCTAATTACGAAGTCAGAACCGGAAGTTATGAGGCAGAAAAGACTCACGCTACAAGATTACATTCCTCTGCACACGCAGCATCCTCCCATTTTCATTTCATTCCTCTAAAATGAGGCAGATTATCTATAAAGCACAATTGCATTGATCATCATCTGTAGCAGCTGCTCTTTAAACTTGTAAGTCAAGAGTGGTGGATGTCGCAAAACAATTGCATTGACGACAGTTAAACCTGAATGGATGGGCCTGTATACCTCCCTGTGCGCATGTATAGATCATCTGGGGTTTCTATCTCTTTAAGCCATGCATACTCTACTTTTCCATTACTTGGCTCACCTCCGTTTTCTTCACCTGGAGTTTGATGATTTTTCCAACAAGATAGTCAGCTTACTTGCTTGACATATGTGCACTTTCCGAGATACATTCATAGAGCAAACATAATAGCAAATAGTGATTGATGGGAAAAAAAAAGGTACTTACAGAAAGTTGAATACGGGTAATCATGGTAGTATGTACATCTTCTGCCTTCATCTTCTCTATAAGGAGGTGAGAGAATATCAAGCACAGCACAAGGGGTGATTGCAGTGAAGCAATGTAGATTGCCCCCTGTCTTTGGGTATAAAACTGAGGTCCCACATGAAGCCGTTACAACTTTATCAACAGCTAACTTTGCCAATCTTACTGCCAAAAAATTACAGATTTTGCTAACAAGGACTTGTCCAACCATTTACACTCATAATTTGGAAATAGAAATGCAAGACAGAAATGATCGTAGTAATGCTTATTCATCCTCAATCTTTAGCAGTCTAAATCATATGTAAGAGCTGAATAGTTGTACGGTTCATAGTAGATATATAGATGTAAATCAAGATCTTGGAAATCGGACCTGGAAAGTAAGCGGGTCCCTTGCTCTCTCGGATGCAGGCAGGCTCAACCCAGTCATAAGCTTTGACATGCAAAGAGCCAAAAAGAACTTTGCTAAATACAGTCATCCTAGGATGGTCGTGCAGTGGAATCACCGAGGATGTCGGAAAACAGAAGAGACACATCTGCCAGGTAATGTTTTAATCAGACATATAAGCAGCGCATTTTTCATTACTATGCACATATAATCAAACATGTTAAGATGCATAAACAGATAGAGAGATAGTTGACGAAACAATTATCCTCTTTGGTACAGGGCCAAATGCAATATCAGAAAGTCGAGAAAATGTAAAGCTTACCGTAAAGCTTTGTCCTTCATACACATCAACATAAGTAATTGGTTGAGCCCATCGTGCAATCCGATTAAGCTGTTCAAGTCCAAAAAAACCATGACCTTGATCTTCCTCCAAGATTTCCTCATCAAGCCCCACATCCTTGGGGCCAACATTGTCTGAAATAATACACATCTCATCAATCTGACGGAGACAATGTTATGCTGCAATCATGTCGCACTATTGACTATTGAGGGAGGCAAATAACAAAGTATAGAATCACTATTGGCGACAGAAACTCGAGTTTCAATTCCTGTCACTCCGCAAGTAAGCTAAAATCTTATTCGCACATAAGAGTTTATATCCTTAAAGGGCATATCATGAGGTGCCATTTCTTCTAAGGTTCCAAGCAAATCTAACTATATTGTCAAATATAAGCAGAAAGAGTTGAGGCAAAGTATAATTGACTACATATTATGCAGCATAGTTAATTCCAGAAAAGAGAAAAGAGAGCGAGGAATGGGCACCCAAAAGTGAAGCGAGGTCCCGGAGAGGTTGAGAAGAAGGAGGAGGGGCGGCAGAGGGCGTGAAAGTCTTTTTACAGAGATCGTAGATGGACTGAATTTTGGCGGTCTTCTTGGCGGCCATGCTCGAGTGCCTCCCACCAAACCCAAACACGCAAGAAGAAGAAGAAAAAGAAGTTCTAGCACCATTAATGGTAACGGGCTTGTCTTGTAAATACGACCTCGCCTTATCAGATGCCTTTTGCAATTTTGAGAACATTTTCATTTTGACCCCCACAATTCACAAACTATGACAAAGAACTGGTATTGGTATTTATACAGACATACATTAGACACGACCGCGCTCTCCCACCACTTTAATATTGTTGTTTTGCCGCGGTTGTTTAAAAAAAAAATTTAATTAATTATCCTTATTAGTATTCACGTATTTTCTTTAGTTTTAATTATTCAAAGTTAACTTAATTTTAGTTAGTATGATATTTTAATTATAACTTTTTAATTAAATACTCATATTAATTATATTTTTCAAGATTATGAATAATTTTTATTAAATAATTATATTTAACTTTAAATTGAACTTTATTAAAGTAATTTTTAAAATTTAAAGAATCACTTTAACAATATAAAAAATATTTTAATAATATTTTCTCATTATCATTAAATAGTTTATTTGAAAAAATAATAATGAAATAAATAATGGTACAAATAAAGTTTAACTTATTTAAATAAAAGTTTCTCTATCATTAACTTTTTATTAAAAAATAATAAATAATAAAAGAAATAAATAATATTTAATTAATTTAAAAAATAAAGTAGAGAATTTGATCTAAAATTATCTGAAAAATTATTAGCTAAATGATTATATTAGTTAAAATTAAACTAAATTTGAAAAAATTTATAAAAAAGCTAATATGAATGCTTTAGACAATTTTATATTAAGTTTTCTATTTTATTCTTTAAATTAATTAATTATAATTACTTATTTTTTTATTTTTTTATTTTTTATTTTTTCAATAAAAAAGAGTTTATATATCATTATATAATTATATTACTATTTTTCACATTCTAAAATATTCTGGAAATTTGAATGTTCATTATTCATTATTTCAATTTTTTCAACCTTCTTTTCATTTTCAGATTTTCTGTTTTGTTTTGTTTTGTTTCCTTCTTAGATTATAACTTAAAACTAGCAACCTTTAGTAATCATACTCAATTTGAATATTCTTCTTATTAGCTTCATATTTTTTGTGAGAACCCAATTTAGGGAAGAAAAAAAAAGAGTTGAAAGTTAAAGAGGCAAAAATAATAATAATAATAAAAGTTTAGAGGTTAAACCATAAATATCAAAACTGATACCTTTGATTTCCTTCTTGCTCCTACGACAATAAATAGAGAAGAAAAATAAAATCAAAAAAAATTATGCTCTCACCCTCCCTCTCACCATCTCCCGCTCTCTCTGTCTCTAAATCCAAGGCTAGAAACTTCAAATTCATAGCATTTTCTTGAAATCTTGCATGGGTTGAGTTCGATTCTTCTCCGAATTTTAGAGATTTGTCAGATTTCTTCATATTTCATAGATTGAAGGTAAAAACCATAATCCCCAAATTTTTGGAAATTCTCTTCTTAACTTTGATAAAAGTGGTTTCTCGAACCTTGATAGTTTGAATCTACTAGTTTAATGGCGGGTATTAGTTCTTAAATTGATTTGGAGAAAATTAGGGTTTGTGAAGGAATTATTAGAATATGGGTTAAATTATAACAATTATGGTAGAATGGGTATAGGCAAATTGAAGAGGATAATAGTTGGTATATGGGTTTACATGGATACAAAAAGGGGTTATAGTGAAATTAGGTTTGATTGGAATTGAGCTAATTAATCGAATAGTCTAAATTGAAGATGAGTATATTAAAAGTGTTTCAGTTAATCATATAAAGAAAAGTGTTTAAATAAATGATTTGATATTTTAGGATTCATAATTTCTTGTTATCGAATTTAGGTGCATCGACGACCATTCCACCCGAAACTTTGTGAGTCGATTCCATCTATCATCTTTTGGCGTATCTCACTGTGAGTAAATATTATGTGGTTACATAAAATATTTTAAATCCGTCATACATGATAAATTGTTTCATTGGATATAAGTGATTGAAATTGATTGATCATCATATTGATGATTTTTGGAAAAACTTGGCTTTTAAATAATTATTTGAAATTGGCATGCATTAGTCAAGACAAATATGTAGGAAACTAAGCTCATATGGATTTTAAAATATGTTAATGTTTCATGATATGTACATGAACTCTTAGTGAAGACATGATTGTCTTAAGTATCGTGATCATGAAGGAATTGTATGACTCATGATTGCAATTGTGCATATGGATTTGATTGTGATATGAATGTGTATTGTGTGATTGATTGTCAAGTCGTCAAGATAGCTATAGCTATCGACAATGTTGATAGTCTTGGTGCACCTTGATCTATTATATATATATATATATATGACGTGTGCGGAATCACACAGATATACTAGTATTATAGTCGTATATAGCAGGATAATATATAGCTGATGACTTGTGTGTGTGATGATGTGAGTTGTAGTGTGGTTACATTGTGATATTGTATTTGCATTGGGTTGTCAAGTTATTCTTGCATATTCCTTAGTGCAATTTGCCATATGAGATCGTATATACTCTTGATATGAATTCGTTATGCCTTATCAAGTATTTGATTTGTTTGACATAGGTGATGAGAATTGATATGAGTATAATAGTTGATTTAGTCATGTGAATTTCTTTGGTGTGAATTAGTGTATTATATTGGAACTTTGACAATGATTCATTTTCTAGTTGTACATGTTTAAAGAAGTCTTGTCTCGAAAACGTAACTATGCAATATTTATTCATTGAGTTTTTTCTCACAATCTCTTTTCGTTGAACTTTTCCCTTCTTCGGATAGTAGATCGTGCTTAGTTGGTTTCCCTTCTTTTCGTTGATTTTTTTGTAGTCCACTTTTGAAATGTAAATAGGGTTCATGTGGATTAGTAGGTCGCTTCATCGAACACATTCAGCTTGTACATTGACCTTAGTAATTAATGAAATGAGTTCATATTGTATTGTGATCTTAATAATGTACATATATGTATGTATTTCTAAGTTCACAAAGTTACACTCAGAGGCTTACGTAGCCAAGGGATCTATCTATAGGGCCACGTGCCGGTCACGATAGGTTTAGGTCGTGATATTTTTATTAACCTCTTACTGTTACAAAATGTCTTAACAGTTATTATAGAGTACACTAATGCATTATGTAAGTAAATCATGTCTAGAACTTAAGGAGGTAGAGGTTAGATACTTAATTATTAACTGGCTTGTCACACTTGTGCCTTGATTATAATATAGCTTAATCACTCGATTTATTTCTAAAGGTGAGTAGGGAATGAGAAGAGAGAGCTTATTTTGTTGTCGTAAAAAGTGGACGTTTACGTAACATGTCTTTTTACATGACTGGATTCAATATAGTTATTAACCATGATTTTTTTTTTTTTTTGCTTTAAAATGTGGCACTTCTATTTAATCAGATGCTTATCTTGAGCAAGAGGTCTCTTACCAGTTAAGTGATCATTTTAATGCATGTCCAATCCTTATTTGATATTTACATATATGTATATGTGTACCCATATATATATATATATGTATGTATATATATTTACATAACCCATATACATAGATGTATGTATATATATTTACATAACGTGTCAAAAGCATATCGGATCGAGTGCTTTTCTTAAATCGAGTAAGATCGATGACTTTTTCTTCCCTACCAGATCGAGACCTAATATAACGTCTCTCGGTTTGAAATCTTGATTCAGATCGAGAACTCTTTTTTCATTCCTAGATCGAAACCTAATATAAAGTCTCTAGATCTAAGTTTCTGATACAAGCCGAAGACTCTTTCTTCCTTCTCAGACTGAGATCTAATATAATATCTCTCGGTCTGAGTTCCTGATCCAAACCGAGGACTTTTTCTTCATTCCCAGATCAGAACCTAATATAATGTTTTTCAATCTGAGTTCTCAATTTAGAAGAATAAAAACATAACTTAATTCATATATAAACATATTTTAGATGCTTGTGAATTATATATATATATATGTGTATACCTTTTAAAAAAAACAAATTTTCAGAAGACAATACTATTTCTATAACTTATTTGTCCATCAATTATCAATTGTTCAAGTTTGAAGGGATTTATAGTTTATATATTATTAATAATTAAAATTATAAATAAATTATAAAATTTATATATTATATATTAGTATGAAAAATTCGTGTCATGTCTTACTGGTATGTAGGCCTCTAATGTTATATACGGTACGGTCTGACATCCGTACCTCTCATTCTTATACCATATTTTTTTCATGCCCGACGGTGCCGGGCATGCTCTTGCTAGCCCAGTCTATTTTGCGACCGCTGGATCCATTTGGTCGATCGATCAATGCCAACTTTTTCTGTTTGGCGGGAGAATCCTTCTGTAGAGCGGGAGCAAGAACTTGTGACTCACAAGATGGAAGGAAGCCAGAGCGAGGCCGTGTTCGATGCTCTCAATCTGAATCCCCAGCTCTTCATCAATGAAGCTCTCAATACCGCCGACGATTTGGTCGACGACGCTTTCACTTTCTTCCTCCAGTCTCTCTCTCTCTCTGCGTTTCCTTACCATTTCAATCTCGCAGTGAAAGCTATATATATAACCTTGTGCCCTTGTGGTTTTCTTTCCCTGCAGACAAGCATCCACTTCGTCGAAAACCGAGGGCACCGACAGATCTCAAGATCTAACCCAAGTACGACGAATCTCGGAAGTTTTTGCCTTCTCTTCATTTCTATGTTCAATTCTGTCCCTTTTTTCCCCTCATTTTCTTAGCAGACTGTTTTTTTCCCATTCATGTTCAACATCTAACCTTTTTCAGTTCTGGGTCTTTCTCTTCGGCGAGTTAAAGCATAATTGTCTTCAAGACTTAGAAAGAACGCCTCTTTTTGCTAGCTACTCCATCTTTAAAACTGGGATTTTTATTTTTATTTTTTATTTTTTTATCATTCTGTGATGAAGTTGTCAGCTAAGGCACCCTAACGGACCGGTAGACTTAGAACCTCAAATGTATCCCTCCTAGATGTTCTACTTTTCTGTGTAGGGTGTCACTCGCATTCGGCTGGTTGTCCAATCCGTGCTGGATAAGAGGCTCGCCATGTGGGAGAAGTACTGTCTCAACCATTGTTTTTCAGTTCCTCAAGGCTTTTCTTTCCCTACAAATGTTGGTTCCTTTCTGCCATCACATTTTCACGTTTTGCATATATTTATTGATTCTTCTCTCAATCGTGTTCTCTTGGTGTTTTTCTGGTATGCATGTTTTATCTGCTTATGTAGATTCTTTTATCCTCTTCAATTTTATATTTTCCTTGCTTACCTTGTTTGGTCATATGCATGTGTAATTAGCTTACTCTTTAACTTTCCCTAGGATGATAACTCACATGATGTTGATGGTTCAATATGTCAAGATGCACTATATGATCTGGACCTGGACGCAAAGTTGGATTCTTTGAGAAACAAGCTTTCAGTGGTCAATAGCTTACCTCTGTTGCATGAATATGCTTTTTCTATTGGTAGAATGTTTGCTCGAGATTACCTTTCTCTCAGTTAACTATTATTTTATTGTAGGTTGGAAAGGAATCTGCTATGCTAAACCGACAACTCCAAGCATTAGAAAGACAGTCTGTTTCTACTAAATCCTATATAGGTCCAGTCTATGAGGCATCGCATATATATGATCAGAACTCCATGCATGAGATGTTTCAGGGTAATTATATACTTCTTTATGATATCTTTGGCACACTTTATATTTTTCACAATTATGTTGATCGTGTGATATAAAGGGGGTCTAATATCTACTATGTTACTTTGATGATGTGGTTTTCGTTTTGTGTGATGAAATTTTGAGTGGTTTCGGCTAATGTCTTGTTGAGTTCATTTTTTCACTGAAAATTACCAAGAATCAACTACATGACATCATTACCTTAAGGTAAAATGAATCTGCAAGTATCATTTGTGGCTGGCAGATTTACAGTGCAGCTAAGGGATACCAGTTTAAATGTTTCTCTTCTCTCTTGTATCCATTATTTATTCCAATCTAAATGTTTCTTCATCTGCTTATGTTGTATAAATGATACAAGTTGAAAATATGAGCAGAGATGATGAGAATTGCACCACAACTCAGACAGAAAATAGGAAAGCTGAAGATGAGAAGAATGGAAGAGACCAACCATAGTAAAATGGAAATGGTTTACAATTCAAACGGAGATTTGTCCAGGATGAACCATGGCAAGTGTAAATTTGACAAACAAGTTCATCTCTTATATCTTTGCTAATGCAGCAAATTTATTCTCTCCAATTTCCATGTTCTTAGCTAAATATTTGCCTGCAGGCTTCTCAAGTGCTAAGATAGAAGACATTCATCAACTGTCTGCTGATGTCAAGAACTGCTGAACTTTATATTACAACTTTGTCGGATCGTATATGAGATAAGCTTGTTGTAGTTAATTGAGAAACTCATCTTCCATCTCTTCAGTTGAGTTCCCACCACTCAACTTGATTACCTACAATATGCAATGTATGTAGTGTTGTTTTTCTGATGTGTAACGGTAATTTGATTTAGACATGGGGTAATGCTCGAATATTACCATCTCCAATGCTCTCTACTTCATTTGGCAATGAGATTCATGTACACTTGGATATGCGGATTTGTAGCGGTAGCTTCTAAAACTTGAGTTTGCTAAAATTCAGTTTATCCAACATTCCAACCTTATTACTCAAAGCTCTAATTTCAAAGCCATTATTGTTTCCATGCGGCCAAGTCAAACAAAGAGTCTATTTTAACCCGTGCCGATTGGCTAGTAGTTTCTCTCTTTTCTGCTTGCACGTTGAACTGGACAAGCAAGGCTATTGATAAGTGGTATTTTCAAAAGTGAAAACTGGGTTCTGAAAAAGGTTGCGCACTTGCTTTATTTTAATGAGCCACCTGTATTGGGATTTATCTAACAGCCTTACCTTGTCCGGGAAGCCTACATTTAGATCAGTTACCTTCTCCTGGAAGACATTATGATTGGTTATTACAAATGCAGAACTAGGCAGCTTCCGATTTTGTTCTTCAAAATAATCAACTCAAACTTGTGATCAGAGTATGATCAAGGTCAGTAAGAAATGATCAGAAAAGAAAGGAAACAGAGGGCATGATGCTCGTTCATTGGATCGCATATTTGAATCCAAGCAAAGATCAATCAAACAAAGAATGGGAGGCATCTCTCTTGATCCTCCAAAATCGGCAGTTGCTTCTGCGAAAACAAAAATCATGAAAGTGTGCAGTATAAGAGCTCTTCCACGCACGTTCAGGATTTCCTTCATACCGGACCGTACGGCCACAGAAATCAATGACAGTAAGATGATTCGTGGAGCTCGTACACTGAGAATCACTAGAATCCCATCTGGAGGGCCAAGGGAGCTTCATGGAATTGTAATGGAAGCTGAAAGAGATCAATCCCAACCATTGAAGAAGAATTGCTCTGGGATGGGCCCAATCAATCCCAGAATGGCATTTCATAGAACCCGTTTGAACGATTGCCCTACCCAAGTGTTCCATGCTATGCATCTCTGGTCAATAATCAATTCCAGGACCAGTATTTTTTTTTTCTTCTTCTTTTTTTCTTTTCTTTTGTAAGCTGTACATGTTAGATTTTTGATGCTCAGTCAAAACTTAGAGTTAAGAACACAAATAAAACAGAGAGACGAGAATAATCGTTTATGAAAAATTCAATCTACTTTTCATTCAATGGAACAAGATTAAATACAAGAACTAAGTACATAATGTTGGATGTTATATATCTAATATATCTAATATGAGAAGCACTCGATGGCTCGACGTACTCGACGCCTCGACATCTGCTGTAACAGCAAAACAGTTGTTCGACACCTTAAGTAAAATTATGTGTTTTAAGTAGAATTAAGAATCAAGTTCTTACTAAGATAAACATATGTTTAGATAGGTTAGGAGCTTGCCCAAAACTAAAAGATTTTCAAGGAACTTTTACCAATATAGGACATATTGCATGTAAGTAAAGTCTCACTTACAACACAAGTATATTTATTGTTTGTTTAGATTGAGATTAATGATATTGATATGAATGCAATATAACATGTTGAAAATTGAGTTGATTACGTGGTGTTGTGTTTTTATAAAACATGTTAGAATTGCATCTATATTACTTGAATATATACCTTTTCTAAAAAGTATTGAATACACCATCAATTTTCATGTAAGAACAGCTAAGGTAAATGTTATGCTTTTAATTGATTAGTGTGATGCTTGACATGATATAAGCATAACATTATAGTGAGGTGATGTTTGGTCAGGTTAGACTGAGCGGAGTTGCTGACCTTAGAGATTTTTACTCGATCAGTGCTGACTGAGAGAGATCGCCAATCCGAGAGGTGATCTGATCAGGGCATACTGAGCAGAATTGTTGATCTAAGATATTATTGGTCATAAAGGACAGTAGATCATAGTAATATCGGTTGCAGTATCCTCAAGGCCTATAGTAGAAGAAAGAACATTCCATTTGCATAAAAATATTTATAAGAATTTGCAAAACTATTCAATCGAGTTGATTTCAAAATGTATTTGAAATATATTTTGTGCATGTGTTAAGTTTTAGTGTGTTACCGACCTCTCTCTTTCTTGGGGCTAAGCCTCAAAGAGAGAAAGTTATTATAAAACGTGCCATGGATACACATAAAGTGTAAAACATGCTAGGGGTATGCATCAAGTATAAGACGTGCCAGGAGTATACATTAAGTAGAAAACGTGCTAAGGGCATGCACATAAGCACGTCGGTAATCACACAAGGCCAATTTGTATTGTAATAAAAGAATTATTATTTTAATTTATTTAAAAATAACACATGCAAGGAGCCGAGTCCCAAAGAGAAAAAGTATTATTATTTTCAAAGTACTTGAAAATAGCACATCTAAGAGCATTTGGATGAGTTTTATTTTTATTACAACTGGCTTACATGATATGCATGTGAGATAAAATCCTTACTTATTGAGTTTTTTAGCTCATAGTAATTGTTTATATTGTTGGTGAGCAGAAAAAAAAAAAGGAAAGTCAATAGTTTCATGACCGAGTGAATGAAGTGTGATCGACTCGGTGTTGAGTACATATGGGCCCGATCCGTGTGGAATCATGAAAGTTTTACAATATATTTTTGGAAAAGCTTTTTAACGCATTTTGAGAAGTTTCTAAAAATAGCCCTTTGTACAAAAATATTTAACAAAGTTGTAAATATTGTCATGTTATATATAGAAATTATATACATAATGTATTATGTTTTCTTTTAATATAGTTGCTAAGATACAATTAAACAGAGTTTTAAGAAAGTTTAAATTTTTTGGTATCTTTATCAAAGGGTTTCCAAGTTAGTTAGATAACACCTCTACTGGTTATATAATTAAGTTAAAATAAAAATAATTATTTTCTCAACGGAATTTCGATAAGCAATATAGCCAGTAGAAGGGTCGCTACAACAAACTTCTTGAACTTTACAAAGGTTGAGAACACCTCTAACTTTTCCTTGATGAAATAGATCCAGTAATATCTGGATAGATCATTAATGAAAATTGTGAAATAATTACTTCCACTTAATGATGCACATACATTTGAGGAGACTAACTCCAGTTTGGTTTCAGCTCTAAGGGTCTGATTATTTAGAAATGGCTTCCTTTTTAATTTTCCAAATCAATAGCTTTCACAAATTTCTTCTATGGTTTATACTGGAGGAAGACCCTTAACCATTTCTTTTGAGCTTAGACTTTAAATAGCTTAGAGATCAAAGTAGCCAAACCTTATTTACCAGATTCTTGCTTCATCACTCTTGCATCTTAATGCTTGATGGTCTCATTTTACAGAGAAGCTGTTGTGACAGATTGGGATTTTG
Source organism: Coriaria nepalensis (assembly GCA_027186245.1). Classification (NCBI taxonomy): domain Eukaryota; kingdom Viridiplantae; phylum Streptophyta; class Magnoliopsida; order Cucurbitales; family Coriariaceae; genus Coriaria; species Coriaria nepalensis. The sequence goes on from CP114493.1 coordinate 90,135, forward strand.
ATTATCTCCTTTTTTCTCAAGTCCATAATGGTGCAATGTTCTTATGAGAATACAAGTGTGTAACCATTCTTCATTAATTGGTCAACACTCAGAAGGTTATGGCTCAGCTTAGGTATATAGAACACATTTGAAATGACCTTGTACCCTTCTTTGTCTTCACTGCTATTGTCCCCTTCCCTTTGGCTCTGACTATTTCTCCATTTCCCACTGTTATTGAAGTAGTAAAACTTATGTCCATACTCTTGAACATACTTTCATCAAAAGACAGGTGGTTTGTATAACCACTATCAATTAGCCAATCGTGTTTTGTCTTCCTTTTCTTGGTCATTTCTCTAGTCATAAATAGGTGCTCCTCATTTTCCTCATCATCATTACCTTCTTCTTCCACGGCATTAACTTGTTAATTCTATGCTATGAATTTTCTTGCATTTTTCTTTCTGCAATCTTTTTCTATGTAACCAAATAGCTTGAAAAAGTTACATTGTGGTTTTCCTTTTCAATATCATATCTTTTTAGTGTGGTTTTTCCTCTTGCAGATAAAGCAAGGAAGGAGGATGTTTTTTCTTTTTTGAACTACTTGAACTACTTACTTGGTTTTTTTTTTCCAAGATTTGGCCTTTTGCTTGCTTTAAAGAGCACCTTCAATCTCCTCATCTTTCTACTTTGAATGTCTCTGTTCATTTTCTTCCAAAGATCAAATTAGTTATGTCACGGTTAAAGATCCAAGATCTTTGCTTTCTTCTATAACATCGATCTTCGAATCGAACCTTGCTGGTATGCTTACTAACATCTTGTCCACCATCATTTTCTCAGTGACATTCTCTCCAAACAACTTCATTTGGTTTGAAACTTCCATCATCCTTCCTACATAGTTTTTGATGGATTCATTGTTCTTCATCTTCAGCCTCTCAAATTCTCTTTTGAGATTAAATAGCCTCATACTCCCTACTATTTCTGTGCCTTGGAACTCAGTTTTCAGCTTGTCCCAGTCTTGATGCCAATGATTCTAGAGAACAATTTATTCTCTATGGCTGATTGAATAATAGATAGAGCTCTGTAGTTATTCTGCTTCTTTATCTTGTGCTGCTTGATCTATTCTAGAGTATGTCTCTTCATCCGGTGGTTCATAACCATCTTCGACTGAATCCTATAATCCAAAAACATTTAAGTCCGCGACCATTCTTGCTAACCAGAACTCATATCCTTCACCATCGAAGATTTGTGGTGCAAGCAGACTCACTCCATTGGGCGCCATGGCGGGGTCTGTAAACTAGCTTTTTGGTTCGTGTAAGAGGGATTAGAACAAAGTTTTATTTATTTATTGATTTCTAAGCTCGCTTTTGAATTGTACTCTGATACCACGTTAGAATTCTTTATTGCTCCGATGTATGAGAGCTTAAGAAATCAAGAACAATGGCAAAGAAAACGATAGCTTGAAGAAAAAATGATTCGATACTTTCTCATTCATCAGCCAAAGATTAAATACAAGAACTGGAAGTACATAAATAGTAAAATATTTAATGGCAACTCTAAAACTGAGACACTAACAATCCAACAACAGCAACACTAAGCATCACATGATTTTCATTATGAAATTCCAGAAAATTTGGAATTTCTACCTACTCCATACTAAGAACGATCTGTCAATCCCAAAGTACCAAAACAAACAGAAACCTTCATTCCATCAGTTCATGATTCTCCTAGGGACTTGAGACATTGATCTTCACTTGCCGGAGACAAAAAAAAAAAAAACTAGTCATTGGACTCTATTAGAGGACTCTCTGTTTTTGAACCAGAAAACAGAGCATTGTCTGTAGATGAGACTCCATCCGAGAATCCACTAAACCAAAACACTTGATTCTTCTTCAGACATGATCACACTGATCTGGGGAAGCTTTTTTCCGAGTGGTCAATGCCGGAATCATCCCCATAAAAAAAGTCACCTTTAAACAATTAGTGCTCGTCTTTTGTTTGTGTTTACAGCCTTATTTCCTTAACATTTTCTTAGCTTTAGTCAAAGTTATTCAATCTTTGTAATACATATGCTAGTAGATGCAATGAAAGTTTGAGCCATTTTCACAGAGAGAAAAGTTTGTCTCTCTACTTGAACTGTGCTTCGAGTTTTTATAGAGTATTATAGTATTAGTGTTTACACGGGGTGTTCGCATCTTCGATTTTATAGAGAATTTACAGCAATTGGTTTGAAGAGATCACTTGAGTGGAAGTTACGCAACCAAGGCTGTTTTCTTCATCAACAAGGCAAGGTCCAAATTTTGAATTCTAGTTGGTTTCCAGACCTCCCACCAAGCTCAAACTGAAGTTTATCTAGTCTATAAGTTAGTATCAATGCTCAGCAATGGAACTAGTGTTTACTGATTATCATCCCTTTAAGTTGCTTAATTCAGTATCTAAGCCATAGTCCAGTCAATTGCTGTTTTTTACAGCATGTAAACAATTACACAGCAAAATCAAGATGCTCATTTGCTTATCTTCATAGAACTTTACATCAAGCTGGATTAATAAATATTAAATGACATATTTAGGTTTTAGGACAGAATGGGTCAATGCCTCAATGGCGAAGAGGGAGGTGAGGAGGGGAAGGGTCATGGATTGCTGATAGACAGGTCACTTCTCAATATAGAGAAGAGAAATAACAACAGCCAGTTAGCCACATCTTTTGGCCAAATACAATTTGGCAAGCTTAATGCTTTGGATGTTGATCAACTAACCGGAGATGTCTACTTTACACTTTACAGATGCTAGTGCCGTATACAATTTCAGGTATATACTACTTAGGCTTTTTGTAATTGTAAAATAATTATATTATATCATACGAGCTGAATCTATCAAGTACAAAAACTGCAGCCAAATACGTGTAACAATAAACCAAGGTGATGCAACGGGAAAGGCTTCTAAAATATGATCCAGTGATCCACATACCAAACATGTTACAGTACTGAAGAAGGGACTATCAGTTCCGATAGGTGTTGTAGTAAGTTATGATGGATCATTTGTACTTGTAACCGAGGCCGCAACCGCTAGGATACAAAAAATATTGGCTCGAAGGTCCAAGGTCAAAGACATCCAGTACGACATGGTTAGTCAATTTCAGGAACGAAAGGAAGGAAGTAATATAGGATCTTTTGCAGCTAACTCTGTAGGTGTCACTAGTAATCTGGTTTATCTTGGCTTCCAACTTTGCAACCTATCTTATTTATGTATATGTATGTATGACAAACTCCTGCTGAATTAGAGCTTTTTTGCTTTTCCTTTAAAAAGGTATTAATGAAAGTTGGTTGCTTCGAAAGAGTGTGCCACAAAGATACTTGCAGATCTTTGAATTGGTGAAATGTTTCTTCTCCGCTAATCAATAAATTGGCGAACACTAAAGAGGCTGCTCTGTCAGTAAAACAAAAAAACAATAATATGAAGGAATTTTGTTTCCTACTTTACAATCAGAGGGCAATGATTTATAATTAAACAAAATGCAGAGCTAATAAAAAATAAAAGATGGGTCATCCCAGACTGGACCTCGTGACCTCATAGACCAAGAAGCATGCGGCATTAGCCGGGACACTTCGGGCCATGGCAGGCCCAAAGCCCTTGTATAAGCCCTTGACACCCTCCGAGGCCAATACCTTTTTAAAAGCATCAGTTGAACCCGAGAACTTGGGATTTTTGTAATCATCCACCTGAAGTACACTCTTGACCACATCGGTTGGATACACAGAAGCCCAAAAGCAAGCTCCGGCCAAACCACCAGCAACAATCAAGGAACCTCTCCCGAGCTTAGAAGTGTCTGCTCCTCCTGCAAGGTACTGCTTCAACAATTCGTACACACCAAACATGGCTGCATTTCCGGGTATTTCGCGTGCCATAGTGGGGACCAGGCCCTTGAAGAGACCCCTCACACCTCCTTCTGATTTCAGAACATGCTTGGCCACATCCATTGGCCCTCCATACTTCACTGCAGCGCCTGCTGAGTTCGACTCTGCCAATGTGCTTTGGGCTTGCAATCTGTATGATACATTTTTTTTTTTTAATACACAGCATCGAGGTTAGAACATGACTACTAACCTTAAACAAATTGAAAGACAGGAAAACAAAATCATTAACCCGACTGAAAATGCTCTAGGCCACAACAATGCGTTTTAACAGCCAGCTCCTAACAAGACTTGGGTAAGAACAGGAATACATCATGCTAAAGATCAAGTAAATAGGGTAGGAGTTTTGCATGATCAAAGGAGTAAAAGTGTACAGACAGACCTGCACTTGATCAACTCAGTGGGGCAAGCAAGAAAAGAGACAGCTACTCCGGCTCCGGCCCCAGCAATAACCTGCTGACCAACAGTTAGGGGCGCACCGGGTTGAGACCTTAAAATGGCCTCCATTTGTCCCCTCACTGTGAACAGAACTGCATTGAAAGCAGCCACAGTAGCAAGTGGGGCTCCCATGCCTTTGTATAAACCCCTTGGCCCTTCAGCAGCTAGAGTTTGCCTCACAGCATCCATAGCTCCTGAGTACTTGAGAGGTTGACCAGGAACAGGAGCAGGTTGGCTTTGCAGCTTGACCTTGATGGTATCAAAGGGGTGCCCGCATATCAATTGCGCTGCTCCTCCAACCGTCCCAGCCGTAAGATCCTTGGCTACATCTCCCATCTGCACGTTACATAGAATTTTATATACATGACAATTGGTTTGTGCATGTCAATTCGATACACTGAGAGACCAAGCAAGACATTTGAAGGAAATTAATTAATTTTCTTCATTTTATATTTAGTAGTTGTTTAACTTAATGCAAAAGTATTTACAGAGAAAATATGCCAGGCTTGAGATTTCGTGAGGTGTTAGATTTGGGGCCCAGCCTATGAGGTAAAAGACTCAGCTTAAGCTTTGTCTTTTACTTATTCTCAGCATCCTTTAAAATGTCAATAGAGAGAGGAGAAGGTGATACGTGAGGCATGAAGGAGATTTTGTAATAGAGAGAATCGATCAAACCAAAAGAATTAGTGAGGAAGACTACAGAGTATGTAAATGCCTTTTCAATCCTCTGTGATGGTGAACACATATTTTTCAAGAAGTGAATTTTAACTAGTTTTCTTGATATTAGTGAGTGACAGGACAAGTATTGGTGAGACTAGTATGAACTACTCTTCGACCATATCCCATTTCTATTAATTATTATATTCAGATTTTCTTGTTCTTGTTCTCTTTTCTTTTTAAATGTAAGAGAGTAGCTAGATTGTAATTGTCGAAGCTGCATTCTCTTTCCAGATAATACTAAGACAAGGTATAGTCCATAAACCCAGATACATAATATTGCCACTGGAATCAAAATCTGAGACAATATAAATAAAGATAATCCATTTTTAAGCTGAAAAAGCATCTGAAAGGAAAAGTAGTAAGCTTACCAGTCTAGCACTTTTTGAAGACAGCCCTGATGGCAAAAGCAATGGAAAAGGGAGAGAGGATTGGATTGGATTGGATTGAATCCAATCCTTGAAGCAGAAAGTAATTCAATCTAAAGGATGAAAAAGCATTAGATCAGATCTAAGAAAAAGAGGTGGGTAACAGTAAGACTTGAAGGAAAGGAAATGGGGTGACGGAGGGTATCTACCCAGGACAGAGAACAAAAGGAAAGCAGAGCCACCCACGAAGAGAGAGAGAGGTTGGGAGGTAGCAGATTACGAGTTTGGTTTCTCCACCAATCAACTTGTAATACGAGTTTGGTTTCTCCACCAATCAACTTGTAATACGAGTTTGGTTAATTCGCTGTCTCTCTCTCTGTCTCTGTGTACAGAGATGCAGTGCCCCACATGCGATGCGACTTACTACTACAGTACAGAATGTGAAAAGTATTAAAAAATATATATTTATTAATAATAACGTTATGGGGTTGAGCCTTTTCCTAGCAATATGGGTTTCTGATGCTTCTTATGTCATGTAGGCAGTGGCCCATACAATGCGAGACAATTGCGTTCCTTCTCAATTGGACATGGACTTGGACCATCTCTTTTGGACTTTAGCCTATGGGACCGTGTATGGCCAAAAGGCCCACTATTACTTGTCTTATGTTTGTATTGGCAATTGTGTGATTCATAGATTTATGTATATTTATCTGAACTGAACAACTGAACTCGCTCTAAAAAAAAAGGGTCTACTAGGGATTGTCACTTGGTACTAGGAATAGTAAATACAATATAGACTTCCGTAAATCAATGAAAAACATCCTAATGAACTGACATTACAAAACAACTAGATTAAGAGTAAGGTTTTTGTACAAAAAAACCAGAAAAAAAAAAAAAGGATCTGCCCTACCAACTAATGCAACTATTGTACATCATATGAATAAGATTGGTTGCTAACTTGGATGCCTAGTGAAACCAGATTATTAATGACACCAACAAAGTTAGCCCCGGCAGATCCTATGTAACTTGGTCCCAATCGTTCCTTATATTCACTAACTGTTGATTTTAGGTGATCCGTTATAGCTCATTCCCGTCTTTATTAATTTTTATGGCTGCGGGTATGGATCCATTAATGAGGGTCACTGCAACCCAGAAATAGTCTCCTAACAAGGTCCGCTTAATATTATCCGGTATTCTCAATCCTGAAAATGGAACTAAAACTTCGGATGTGTTTGACTTTCGGCCTTTCACCCAATATTTTTTAATCCTAGCGGTTGCAGCCTCGGAGACTAGTAGAAATTATCCATCTGAACTTACTGCAACACCTATCGGAACCGATACTCGCGTCATCAGTACCGGAATCTGTTTGGTGTTTGTATCGTATTTTAAGCCTTCCCGTTGCATCACCTTGGTTTATTGCTACAAGTTTTTGGCTGCAATTTTTGTACTTGATAGTTTAAGCTCGTATAATGTAACGTAATTATTTTACAATTACAAAAAGCCTAAGTAATCTATACCTGAAATTGTATACGGCACTAGCATCTGTAAAGTAGACAATTCCAGCTAGTTGATCAACGTCCAAAGCATTAAGCATGCCGAAGGGAACTCCATCTGCACCAGTAGCTAGTTGTGTAGCAAACCTGCTTGTAGATCCAACCACCGAGACCCCGCGATAAGGATCAACAATGTACAGTTGTCCAGTTGGATAATAAAAGCCTAATCATAATGGTCTTCCACATGTAGGCCCGAGATCTGTTGTTCCATCACAGTTTGCCTTTGATCTGCATATAGATCCGAATCATGTCCTCAATGTAAAATGTGCATTCATCTAGGACCAATTGAATTGTCACGTAACTGATGTTTTCTTTCTTTAAATTAAGCAGATATATAGATTAGTGGATGAATAGGTACTTATTCGGTGAATTGATGGAAAAAGCTACGAAACCATCATCAGGTCCTCGATACATGAGAATTCTACCGTCGGAAACACCGGTATAAGGTCCTTCACCGCTCCTGTCAAAGGCAAGAGACTAGAGCCCTGTCACATTTGGCGGCAGCAGGAGTTCCTGGAATGAAACTGCATTGGAAAGAGCCAGAGAAGGAAAAACTAACACAATTAACAGAAAGATAGAGCCCATATTAGTACTATTTTACGAGATTTTCCATTTCAATGTAGTACTTCCGTCCTCCATGCTATTTTATAGAAACTTGTATGCACTATGCATGCATGGGATCCTAGGACTAATTTTAGTTATTACTTATTAGGTATGACTGTTGTTATTTCTCTTCTCTTAAATATATTCTTTGCTATTTAGAGAAGGGACCGATAAATCCCCAATCCGGTATAGAGCTACCTGTCCATGACCACAATAGGAAGGTTGACCCCTCCCCTCCTCGCCTTCCACTTTTCCATTTACTCCATTCTGTCCTAACACCTAAATATCATTTAATAAAACCAGCTTCGTGTAAAGTTATATGAAGTAAGCAAATGAACATCTTGATTTTTCTGTGTAATTGCTTACTTGCTGTAAAGAACAGCAATTGACTTGACTATGTCTTAGCTACTGAATTAAGCAACTTGAAAGGATGATAATCTATAAACAATAGGACGACTAAACAAACTTAACGTGACATGCAAAAGCTTGACAACCTTTCAACATGAAAACCAGAAAAACAGCAAAGCTGACAAAATGCAGCTTTATTCTGAAAATTAACTAGAAGGTTCAAACTATAATGCCTCAACTTCTGAGCATTGAAACTAACTTATAGACTTGATAAACTTCAGTTTGACCTTGGTGGGAGGTTTGGAAACAAACTAGAATTCAAATTTGGACCTTGCCTTGTCGATGAAGAAAACAGCCTTGGTTATGAGTCATGAACTTGTAGCTTGAATATATGAGAGGCATGCATGATTAATGACGTTTTTTTCCCCCTTTATTACCATATATATTAGAATATCCAACTGCATGAATATATAAGTTGATACCTATGAAATCAGAAAAATCGCGACCATCTGAAAAACGACTAGAGGGTACTATTCCTGCAGGAACGGAAATTCCAGACGGACCATATATCGAAGTACTAGAGTTTGACGTGTTTGTGTTTCCCATGTCAGCATACGAATCCCCAAACAGAGAGAGCTTTTATATTCCCCTACTATGATTGTGATGATGGGGATGGCGACTATCAGTCATGGCCTCAGCCTTATAGTACTCCTTTCCAACTACAAAAACAAACATATATAAATTAGTAAATGTTAAGAGAGTAGCTTTTGCAACGAAATTTATTTGATAGCTAGAGAAAACTTCTGGTAGCAAGATTGTGAATTAGGAAGATTAATGAGGGATCAAGGGAGTTGACCTGGGATGAGGGACAAGGGGAGGAGGGAGAAAAGAGAGAGGAGCTTTTGTGAGTCCATTACAGAAGATTTGAAGGGGTTTAAGAAGCCCGGATGCATGCTTCATTTTCTACATACATATATATATATATATATATATATATATATATATATATATATGTAGAATACATCGATCGGATACTTTCATATGTAATAGTAGAGAAAGCAGCGGGAAATGATATGCTGACGCTGGAAAAGGCTCCAATATATATATAGGGAGCTACGTAAATACCATTCATTTCAAAAAAAAAAAAAAATTGTTTTTTACTCTTCTTTTATTTTTTTTTTTAATAATTATTTATTTTTAAAAAAATTAAAATTATGATTTAAACCTCATTCTTTTTTTTCTTTTTTTTTTTATTCTTTCTTTCTTCTTCCTCTCTAGTCAGTAACAACTAAAGATAGATATCTAATATTGCTATAAAATTACTTAAAACCTCGCAGACTAAAAAGGTTTCAAAAGTAATGAAAGGTTTTGGGAGAGAAAAGCTTGTCCATTTTCATTAAGAAATCGTACATATATAGACAATTATATAGCTAAAAAAAAGAGCTAATTTAACATAAATTATACTTATACAGGAAAGGAAAAGTCTATTACCTAAAGTAAGAAAAGAGTTTGCTTCATATTCAAAACCATATAGCTAATATACAAGATTATTTCCTATTATCCCCCCTCAAGTTGGAGCATGCATGAATGCCCAACTTGCAAAGAAGATGCTCAAATTGTTGCCCACTCAAAGCTTTAGTAAAGATGTCAGCCACCTGAGAACCAGTAGGAACATAAGTTGGCCGGATGATACCGTTTTGAACTGCGTCATATACAAAATGATAATCGATCTCAATATGTTTAGTATGCTCATGAAATACAGGATTGGCAGCAATATGCAAGACTGACTGACTGTCACAGTGCAACTATATAGGTTTCGAAAGATGGACGTTGAGATCCAATAATAATCTCTGCAACCATTTTAATTCACAAGTTGTCATTGCCATAGATCGATACTATGCTTCAGTCGGTGATTGAGAAACAGTTTGTTGCTTCTTGGTCTTCCAGGAAATGGAAGAACATCCTAACTGAATATACCATCCAGTTAAAGAACGACGAGTGAGAGGACAACTTGCCCGATCAGAGTCACACCAAGCTGAAAGGTGTAAATCACTTTGTGCTTTCAACATAATGCCTTGGCCAGGACTCCCTTTCAAGTAACGAACCACCCTCAAGGTTGCTTCCCAATGTTCTTTTCGAGGTTACTGCATAAACTGAGCTAGAATATGCACACAATAAGACAATTCAGGTCGAGTAACTGAAAGATAAATAAGTCTCCCTACCAAATGTCTGTAACATTCCGAATCATGTAAAACATCCCCCGTTGCCATGGCCAAATTATGATTATGTTCGATTGGAAAAGAAAATGGTCTAGCTCCAAGCAAGCCGACTTTTGAAATAATATCCAATGCATATTTGCGTTGACACAAATAAACTCCTTCATAACTACATGCAACTTTAATGCTCAAGAAATACTTCAACACTCCTAAATCCTTCATATTAAAACAGCTACTCAAATATTGCTTAAATATTTAAATAGCGGAGTGATCATTCCAGACACAATGATATCATCAAGGACATTGATTTGTACCTTGTCCCGTTGCGAGATAAAAATAGAGTAATCAGAGTAAGATTGCCTGAAACCATACTTCTTTAAAGCGAAAGCCAATTTTGCAAACCAACACTAAGGAGCCTATCTAAGTCCATACAAAGATTTCTTCAAATGGCATACCAATCCTGGTTTATGAGCATAAAAACCCAGCGGCATGCCTATGTATACTTCTTATAAGTCTCCATGTAAGAATGCATTGTGTACATCTATTTGATGAAGCTCCCAATTTTTAGCTGTAGCTACTGCAAGAAAGGTACGAACTATAACCATTTTTGCCATTGGTGCAAATGTCTCATTGTAATCAATTCCTTCGACTTGCCTGTTCCCTAAAATAACCAAGCGAGCCTTGTAACATTCAATCATTCCATCTGCATTATACTTTATCTGAAACACCCATTTGCATTATATTGCTTGCCTGTCAGGTGGTAATGGTTTAATAGTCCATATTCCATTATCTTCTAAGGCTTGTATTTCTTTCTTCATGGCTTCTCTCCATCTTTCATCTTTGATAGTCTTAGCAAAAGAATTAGGTTCAACAATTGTAGTAACAGCTGCTAAGAAAGCATGATGATTCATAGAGAATTTATCACAATTTACATACTGTGTAATAGGATAAGAACTACCTGAGGAACGTCGATTGTTGAGTGAGTTTGCAGAAGGGCTCATTACTTTCATAGTGTGTAGAACAAAATCTCGCAGCAAAACAGATCCATGTTTCTCTTGTTTGAAGATTGCTTGTTTGGTTAGTGACTTCACAATTGGAAATTAGCCAAAAACGTTGACTTTTTGACTCCCTAATCCAAATGCATTGACTCCAATTCCATTAGCTTCCTCTCATCATTTATGACTTGTTGCAATTGGTTTGAAGGTGATCGGATCATTAAAACTCAACTTGAGGCCTAATCTTGCTTTTACTGTTTTATTGATTTTGGCATTGTGAAGTTTCTGTTTTAGTGCATTTTTGACCTCAAATGGAGCTGCTCTAACCTCAAGCAAGTTTGTTTAAGTTGGTTGGACCTCAAGCTTCGAGATCAAGCATGCCAAAGTCCATCATCTCACTTTTGGTGTTTTAGCACAAAGCCAAAAGCTGTTTTTACAGAACAGCTTTTTTGCTGTTTTTGTGTGCTTGATTGTACTTAGCACTTTTGTAATGTCCAATCTAGTATTGTAACTTCTAATCCTAGTTGATTAGAGATGTCTTAGTTTACTTTAACTTTAGTAATTATTCTGATTTGTAATCATCTCTTTATTAAGTATTAATGAAATGAAAAACTTGCATTTTAGCAAGTAAGCAAATTTTATCAGAAAACAAAGTGTATTCTGTTTTTTGCTCTCAACTTCGAAATTCTAACATCTCTCTATGGCCACGCCCAACTAATTCTTTAGGCTGTTGAACTTGTTCAGTTTCAATCATACCCCCCTTTTTGCAGTAACATCTTGATCTTGTGTATTACTACTGGGCTCAGTTAGATCTTGATTTTGCTCATCATTTTCTTGTTCAATCATGCCAAGGTAGCTTTCTAAATCTTCTTCAGCTAAACCAACTTCACTCACACTCTTATCAATCTTTCCTTCTTCGTCACTAGTTTTGTGCATATAAGGAAATTGATTTTCTATAAATTCTACATCTATAGAGACAAACAATTCACTTGTAAATACATCATTTTCTTGCTCATCATCTTGAATGATTCGAGAGAAGGTTTGGTCTGGTATTATTGGTACGAAGTTAGTTCCATCATCTGAACAAGTTGCAGATGCCCGCACGAAACTTGTTGGTCCATCTCTTCTTCGTTTAACTCTTCACAAGCTTGGCATGTTTGATATATATACTTCCGCTCGAGGGGAGTGCTGGATATATTTAGGTTATTTACGTTTTTGGCTTTTTCCCTCTTTATAGTATAAGCCTCTTGTAAATACATTTATTTTAATTAATTCAAAATTATGTTTCTTCAATTATCTTTTGTTGACTAAAATTGGTAACCTTCTTCGTCAAATATTGGAGGTCCAGTTATGTTCAGTTTTCCACGTGCCATACTATCGGGTCTTCCCAAATCTAGAAACCAAATCATAATTTCAAAATGTTAAGAATTATATAAGCCATTGCGTTGGAATTTATTTAGGAATTTCTAATTAATTTATAAGTCAAGAGTTTTATCTTCCTTTCCTCTACAAAGCATTTTAGGAAAAAAAAATTATTAGACTCATCAATTTATCATGATATCAGAACTAAACTATAAGCGAATGTGTTCATATTTCATTGGCAAATATCTCTCAGTTATTATGTTACTTATTGAACTTTCAGAATGACCAGTATACAAGTGAGGAAGAGTATTAAAATTTATCTCACATCACTTAAGAAGAAAATCTCTACTTAATTTATAAGTAAAAAATTTAGTTTTATTCTACAAAACTTTCAGGAGAAAAAAATATTATATTTATCAATTTATCACACTGAAAACAAGTAAAGATATATCCAAGTAGCAACATCAATTATTTATAAACAAAAATAACAATTTAGATGAAACTTTAAATAGCTTCCAAAGATCGGGAATGTCAAAGTTGTTTAGACCTGAAAATCGAAAAAAAAAAAAAAAAAAAACCAGAAGAATTATCTCATTGACGGTAAAGAAACTCTGCATTTTATTCGGATGATCAGGTAAGGTGCATTGATAGAAAGTAGTCCCATAATTATGGAATGTCAATTTATGAGGTGAGAAGCTAACTCAGAGATTTCAACCCCAAACCAACTAAACAAAACACCAACTAAACTAAATATCATGCAACCCAAACCAACTAGGGAACAACTGGATCGGGACTTTATCCACTCTAACCTCAAATCCTATATATATTTCAGGCACAATGAACCGACTTGATGATACCTCAGGGTGCACAATGCCAAAAGTCCCAACAGGCTTTCCTTTGTACATGATTTTAGCTTGTCTACCAGAAAGAAACTCCGGCTCCTGTAAGAATAATAAAAGTTACATCAACATGATCGAGAACTTAATCAGTCTAACTAGTTCAAATTACAAATACATAACAACATAGTGCTCATTCGGTTAACCACTTACATCTGAACTTTTTAGATGGTATCCTGTATTATCACCGCCTGGAACAAAAGGCGTCCTGACAGCTTCCATAATTCTATCGACCAGGCCATGAATAAGCTGGAAAATGAAAAAATATTGTGAGCAGATGTCATTTTAGCTGTTGATCTCTCTAAACAAGAAAATGAACAACTTTTGGGCAAGAGGATTACATCAATCTTGACAACATGACCAGACATGTAACGCTAAAATTTTGGCATTGTACATCAAATCCTGAATTAGCACTACAATATAGTGCTGCAAGATGGTGATGGTTCCTTGCACCAACGTCTGTCGATTCGTCCAACAGTACTATATCACCCACTTCAATGATCTAAACCAGAAACAAATGTCTGGTCAGTTTAGAGAGAGAGAAGTAACATGTCAAAGAAGGAAAAATAAGGATGGTAGTTTCTTCTACATGAACTTTATGGGATAAAAAAGACACTGCTTCCAAAAGGAAGACATCCTCTATACGGTTTTAGATGTGATAGTTGAGAGAGTCTTAGATTTGAGTTTAACTTTATAGGCTTTGGATGATCTTTGTTATGGCCAACAGTTTTTAGAATTCCCGGCATAAGACTGGTTCGGACAACCAGCAAAAAGTAATAGTTATGCCTTGTGTAAAATCTGCTGAAAGAATGCAACTATCTATGTTTGTATGGATACTGAATTAAGATTTATCAGAATGAACACCGAGTCTACTCAATTCAGAATCACCCTCAAATAAGTTGGGTCAGCTGCAAGAATAAAATCTTCAATCGAAAATCCAATATGTAATTATAATCTATTCTTTGAGCTTGAGACTCAAAGTCGGGGTATACCAGTTTCCTAAGCAAAACAAATAAAAGAAGCATGTAGAAACCTCTGAATGATACCCATTACTAGAATCGTCTATCAGCAGCTCATTATCTATTTCCCATTAAGCACTTTCACAAGCTAAACCATCAGAATCGTCAATCTATGAGGTCTAAGCAGAAAAGAATGTTAATACAAACCTCAAAATCTGTGGAACGTCGATTTCCTATTATCACAGCAGTTGATTTACCATCTACACGGTTTAACATGGCGAAATTCTCCTTATACGAGCAGAGTATGAATGTCAAAACCTCTGTGAACGAAGAAATCTCCGATTCAGGTCAATTCGCCGACGACAGTGGCCTCAGTCACAATGATGTCGTCAACGTCGTCAAGAGTCTCCATGGTTTCAGATACGTTGAAGCCCGGGTACTACTAATCCGTAGCTTAAATTACATAATTCGTGGGAAAATGCCATTATTGGATTGGAGAAGTTTTTCAGTTTACTCCATTGTGATGAAAGCGTAGTAGATTGGGCATTGATGTGATGTTGATTATCAGATAATTTTGTTCATTCTGTTTGTAAGATTCCTTTTCCCGCTTGAGAAGCTTATGTATCCATCAATGGAATGTGTGAAGATATTGTTTATTTACCTATTTGATGGTGCAGGATATTAAGAGGGAGATGTGGGTTCTTACTGCTGAAGGAAAGACATATACTGCTACAGGATCACCTGAAGTGCAGCTATTCCTAGCTATCCCAACAGAAGGCATCCCAAAAGAAGAATTGCAGGTGTGATTAATAGTTGTACGTTGCACTTACATATTTGATTGAATGATCGTGAATGAGAGAAGGAGTACTTAAATACAAAGATCTTTTTTCCCTTAAGTCTTAAGAATTTGTCAGGTACACTAGTTTAGGCTTTTTAGGTTCAAATTGGGCATTTAATTCATTGGGCTGATTCGATAAATAGATGAATTTGGGATAATATTTTCATAAATATTTACGAACAATACTTCTGTGTTTTTATGTTCTTTTTTATTTATTTAAGAATTCTAAAAAATATATTTAAAAAATTGAAATTACAATATTAAGTGACAATAGTTATAAACTCATTGATATCAATGGATTAAGAACAACAACATCTTATTATAATAATTCTAAATGTTTTACTTAGAATTATAAGATGTGTTATATACCGTTGGAAAGTTCTGGACGTCTAGTTTCATATGTAAGTAACCGTTTACAATTTTGAATTCAAATGAAAAGGTTATAGTATAATAAGTGAAATATATGCATGATCATCATAATTCAAATTGTATTCATCTTGTCTCAATCACTATAAGAGATATACTAATCTCCAACAAACATTCCATATACGTCTAGTTTCATATCTAGGTGGCCGTTTATAATTTCGAGTTCAAATGAAAAAGTTATTATAGAATAAGTAGAGTATGTGCATAATCATCATAATTTAAATTATATTCATTTTGTTTCACTCACTATGAGAGATATATTAATCTCCATAAAATGTTCCAAACATGTATAGAAATATCTTGAAGTTTGGTTTCCAACGCAACTGACGGGTTGTTATTTTGATATTGGATAAAAAAGTTATTACCAATTTAAATGACAATAATTATAGACCCGTTGATATCGATATGCATTTGTTGGACTTTTTCCTTTGGCTAAAATGAAATGGATTAAAGACCCAAAGCCCAAAAAATGTTTAATAAATGTAATTAAATGCATCCCACATTGGAAAGGGAGAAACATCTTCAAGCATTTATAAGTAATTGCAAATAGTAAATATTTGTAATAATAAATAAGTATTGGGGTTTGGCTGAGACTCACACTCGCACGCGTGCGCGCGGCGTGGGCGTGAGGCGCTTATTAGGCGCACTTGGCAGTTAAACGTTTGACAGTTAAAACGGTTAGTTACCGTTAGAGTTTGAATTTCGGGAATTCAAATATCTTACTGTTAAAATAGTTAAACTGTTTTAAACAAAGAAGTGTGACTGTTTGTAAAACAGTATACTGTTTCAGTTCGAGTGTGAATAGTCATCGTCATTCATCAATATTCAGATAAAAAGAGAAAGAGGGGAGTCGCAACTGTTTAAGAAAATAGGAGAGAGAAATAGTGAAATATGGCTCATAAATTAGCTATATTTCAATCAGCTTGCATTTTTATCTTTTTCCTATCACGTGGCACTTCTTTAATCCCTGGATCAAAATAAATGGTTGAAATATTATTACAGAGACATACAAGGATAATGAAGTAAGGAGTGAATCCGTTCTCGAGCGATGTGTCATATTATGTTAGGCGCATATATGTCCAAAAAATACACATGTATGCGACAAGAATCATTGTAGTTGTCCATCAAGATGACGGTTATGCTTGGCATAAAGTTACGCACCTTCTCGGTGAAAACAATTTTCTTGGCTCTAGATGGGTCTGCTACTCCTACTATTGTTATCCCATCATTCTTTTGAGCCAGAAATTGGCAGGCACGAATTAGTATGAAGAAACTAAGGGTGAGCAAATCACTCTGAACCTGATCGAACCGCATGTTTCGGTGATGTGCGGTCAGTTTCCTCCCTCAAAAAATTATGTGGTGCGGTGTGTGGGGTCTCACAATATGAATTTTTTTTAAAAGAATATATAAACTTTATATACTTTGATGATATAATTATATACAGTTTGATATTTTGATTTGAGGCGTCGAGCATCTCAAAGATTTATTTTGTTTTGTATGTTGATACTTTCATGATACGTTAAACTAATAATGTATAGTAAGAGTGTAAAACCTTAATAATGTGTAGTAGTATTAGCATTTTGTCGTCTATGTGCTAATTTTAACTTTTTTCTTTTTAACTATTGTATAAAGATATTCTTAAGCTGCATTAAAAATCTCATTTTTTTGAACCATTACTCACTTCATAAACTAGCAGTTATGATACTCTATGGATCGAAGGCCTCAGTAACCCGTTGAGTATCATAACTGCTAGTTTACTCGACGGGTCAATAAGGCATTCGACTTGTAGAGTAAACTAGTATATGGATTGCACACCTATTATTATATTATTTATGCTACTAAAAAAGTTTTTTTTTTGTCATTAGAAATTAAAAACCACACACCGTACCGAAATTCACCGGCACGGTGCAGTCGGTAAGGTGTCCAAAATACAAAAATGCGAGCCAGTTTTGGGCCTCTGCATAGCAAAATTTTGGTACGGCGCGGTGCAGTACCGAAACCGCACCATGTACATACCTAGAAGAAAACTTTCTCAAATGAGAGGGAATCCTAGATGAGGAATAACGATTAGTTATTTTTCTTAATCAATTGGACCTTATCTCGCAAGAGACCAAAACTTCTTCGAGGTGATTCAACAACTAGAGTTGTATCTTGAGCCATCTAGTAGAGCAATTTTCTTAATTCATCTACTTGGATATTAAAATTTATTTTGAAAATGAAAATTATAGAACACTCGGTAATTTTAGCATGTAGCTTTCTTTTCCAATTTGAGGAAAAGCAGTGGATAGTCAAATTGCAGCTCACAATTTGTTGTGGAGGGAGAGCTAATTATGATCTTTTCAAGATTTCTCCCTTACTTGTTATAATTTAAACCGTGCCTATGAAAACAATGGGGCAGATATGGCACCAATGTTTGGCTTTGATTACAGTAATTGATTAGACAACATAATCTATCCCAACTATCCAAGTGAATAACTTGTCTTCTATTCCAAATTGAAGGATGGCCAAGGCTTTGAAGTTGTTCTGCCTGTCTGTCTTTTGTTGTTTGATTTGTTTGAGGGTGTAGTCCACATCTCCTATAGGTGGTTCATAACCATTTTCCATTGACTCCCAAAGGCCATGATCCATGCAAATAAGTAATCATCTTGGCTTACCACAGCTGATAAGCTTCACCATTGAAAACTGGTGGTGAGAGTAGATTGACACCTTGGTTAAAGGCTATTTTGATTGATTGCTTGTGGTTTGGGAACTAACAATAAAAATGACTTGAAAAACTTATTAGGATATATTCTGACTGTGCTCTGATACCATGTAAGAACTCAAATAGAAGTGTGATATTACGTTGTTTGTTTACAGAAATAGAACAAGCAAGAAAGAAAGAAAACAAAGCGAGTGATGTAATAAGATGAAAATATGATTTTCTATTACTTAAACAATGCCTTTTAATATATCAACAACATAAGCAACATACAAGAGAATAGTTATAATATTAAATACATGTAAGAACACTCATACATCTCAAAAGAAGATTCAATCATTCTACACTCATACATCTCAAAAGAAGATTCAATCATTCTTTACAATCAAAGAAATGGCCTAAGCTAGAAAAATTGCAAAAAAACTGCAATTTCCACCAACTCTGGTACTTAAGCTTCTAGAAGAGGCAAAAGTATCCAAAAACTTCTCCAATGCAATCTAAACTTCACGTGCACTTCCAACACTTCATTAACATGATAAGAAACTGAATCAAACTGATTTCTTCCCACCAAAACATGAGCTTGAAGTCAACACAGCAGCAAACCAGCAACTTTGAGCAGCCGGTTAGATAGAGGTTCAAATCAGACTACAGAGCTCTGATTCACTTGATTCTAATTGCTATAAGTTCAAAATGATGCATACTAACTAAAGGTTGAAGAGTCGATGCCAGAAAAAAAAAAGCCAAACAAAAAGTCAATTCTAAGTTTGATTAATAGCATAAGTAAGCAGCTTTAACATTCAAACAAATCCTTCATTTCTACTGATGTCTTGTTTAGAATTTGGACATTGAGAGGATTCCTATGTTTTCCCACTCTATGGTTCTTGAACGCGGGAGCATCCACGTTGATGGAGAAGGTAATAAACACAACCACTATCGTCTTCTAAGCACTTAGTAATAGATAAGTAATACTTGTAACGTGAAGGAAACGCTGCTGCTTGCGTCTCTATGCAGGGACTTGTCTTACCACAGAAGAGTGCCTCACTTATCTAAGCACCAGATTGAAGATGAATTCAAAGCATATCTTGGGGTCAAGAAGATTATTTGGTTACTTCGTGGAATCTAGAGTACCAAATGTGCCTTTCTTTCCTACAGTACCAATTGTGCCTTTTTTCTATAGGATAATAATAGGATTTCATGGTTTCTTTTATCTTGTTGGTTGGTTATGTTGAAGCTCTGAAATATTACTGGTCATTAGATTTTAAATGCATCTAGAATGTAGTTTCTCTTATCAATCTTCTTGTAGTAAAGATGTAAAAAAATTTCAGATATTTGATACTACATGTATTTTGATGGAACTTTTTTAGATATATGACGCTACATGTAATTGATGATAAAAGATAATTGGGCAATTATTTATTATACACACTACACTTAACTACTTACATAGAAAATCAGTAATGATGAGAGTACCTATCAACCATATATGCAAGCAATGTATTTAGTAAAGGGATTTGGGCATTATCGAGTTAACCTCTAGTTGTGGAAGAAACTCACATCTCTTTCAAGAATGGGTGTTTATAGAAGAGAAGGGTTCATGAATTCTTCCACTTGATTGGTTGTGATTCTAATACCTGAAATAGAAATAAGGAACACTCGGGAAGTAATTCTCTGATAGATTTATATGCACAAATATATAAGCATGGTTGCCCATTAATCCGGCCGATATCATCAAAGCATCATGCCCTGCATATTTCCAATCCGAAAAAGTATGATTTTTTCCTCTTTTTCTACAATGAAGCATTCTATATTATATATAGGATATACCTTGGGTGAATCATCCCCTCATTTCTACAAGGATAGGTGTAATCAGTGATGAGATTGAATCCACAATAAGAAGCTGCATCTGAGAATGTCCTCGTTTCTAATACACAATTACCATATGCCCAACAAAAATTAAGTTATCATTATCCTTATTATTAATAAACAAGGAAAAAAAATCAGTAGGCAGAGTACCACTATGTGTTGGATTAAACTTGAGATTTCAGACTCAAGTCTAGTTGATATAGCACATCGAACATAGAGAATATGTCGAACACTGAGTGACATAGTATTATGTTCATTACTTGCTGCAGCATTCTTTGTTTAACCTATGGTACGAATTAAATGAGAAAACCAAGAGACAGACATATCCTTGTTTGAAGATTGCTTGTTTGGTTAGTGACTTTACAATTGGAAATTAGCCAAAAACGTTGACTTTTTGACTCCCTAATCCAAATGCATTGACTCCAATTCCATTAGCTTCCTCTCATCATTTATGACTTGTTGCAATTGGTTTGAAGGTGATCGGATCATTAAAACTCAACTTGAGGCCTAATCTTGCTTTTACTGTTTTATTGATTTTGGCCTTGTGAAGTTTCTGTTTTAGTGCAATTTTGACCTCAAATGGAGCTGCTCTAACCTCAAGCAAGTTTGTTTAAGTTGGTTGGACCTCAAGCTTCGAGATCAATCATGCCAAAGTCCATCATCTCACTTTTGGTATTTTAGCACAAAGCCAAAAGCTGTTTTTACAGTAACAGCTTTTTGCCTTTGCTGTTTTTACAGAACAGCTTTTTTGCTGTTTTTGTGTGCTTGATTGTACTTAGCACTTTTGTAATGTCCAATCTAGTATTGTAACTTCTAATCCTAGTTGATTAGAGATGTCTTAATTTACTTTAACTTTAGTAATTGTTCTGATTTGTAATCATCTCTTTATTAAGTATTAATGAAATGAAAAACTTGCATTTTTAGCAAGTAAGCAAATTTTATCAGAAAACAAAGTGTATTCTGTTTTTTGCTCTCAACTTCGAAATTCTAACAATCCTTTCGTCATACAATTCGTGGGGTATAAGATTTTGAGAGACGTTACAATTTTACCTGATTGATATGGAGAGAGAGTTTCCAGTATCCAAGTAGAGAACATTGGTCATGTTCTTTATTGCTACGTTAGATGCAGCTCCTAGGCAAACCTCGAGAACAATTTCGATTAACGGCCCTTCTCGTAACCCACCTCCGAGTAGTTCATCTATGCACAACCAAAAACACCTTCAGTCTCAAGTCTAGAACCCTAATATCAGAAATTCTAGGATGACTTATTAAACGACGTGGACCATCTTTTAACCGCACGATCACTGATCTTCAATCCTAACCCTAGGTGGATAGATTTGGACACTTCGGGTAACAACCATTAAAGAAAAGTTTGAAACTTAGTACTGAATTCCAATGACATCATATTTTATAAACAGGAAGGAGAAGCTAAAGCGAGGCTTGCAGGTACAAGACTTGCCGCTTCATATGTAAACTTGTACATTGCAAATGGAGCAATCATCACCCCACAATTTGGGGACCAGAAGTGGGACGAGGAAGCCGTTCATGTCTTGTCTCAAACCTTTTCGGATCATCAAGTAAGCAATTGATTTGTTCTGCCTGCATAGAGTATCAAACTTCCCGTGTTATGTTTCCTCTTTTCACTTGTCTAAATTCATCATGATAGAGAAATTTTCTATCCGGGGTCAGGTAGTGAGAATTGAAGGTGCAAGGGAGATTGTTCCGGCTGGTGGAAACATACACCGCATCACTCAACAACAGCTCGCCATTCCGCATTAGTAGTCCATGGCACCCGCTATTTATCGCTTTGTATTTCTAGTCTGCTGCATGAACAGTGGGATTGCTGGCAAGAACAGACTGAAGAATCAATCATGTATTAGTTTCACAACGTTGTTGGATACGTGTATTGTTTGGGATTTTTATTCATTCAGCCTCTTTTGTGCAACTAAGCTTACAAAGTTGGAAACATGATGACAGAGATAATTAATTATCAACTTTTTTTTTTGAGTTGGACAGAATCATTGAGAATCCGGGAAGGGATTCACTAGTGTTCAAGCAGTAGCACAAATGAAAGTCTAATCATATGATTCATATGCTGCATTAATGTTCAAGTCTGATCATATGATAACTTATTTAGTACATTACAGGCTACTGCTTGAACACTAACTACAGTAGTTGCTTAATAATGGATTTGTTTAATTAATTAATTTGCCTTTCTAACCTGCACCTCTGATCCCTTTTTCTTCTTCAGCTTGGCCACCTCCTCCTTTTCTTTATTCTTCTTCTTCTTCTCATCTTCAGTGTGCTTGAAAACATGGACCCCACGTAGTTCATGCGTACTTGGGCCAGAAGAAGCATCGGAAGCCATGGAATCATCACTATGATCATCAACATGAACATCATTATCATCCTCATGAGTAGCATAAGCATGCATGGGGGAGCCTATATACATTGTCCAGCCAGATTCACCGCTGCCACATTCTTCTTCGTCATGAGTAGTACTAGCTTTTGTACTACTAACTCCACATATTTGGGATGAATCCCCCATGTCGTTATCTGCAAATAAGAACCAGAACAAGAAGATCAAGAGTAAACAAGTCCAGAGCTGGAAGAAGAATATTAATCTTTTCTTTTCTTCATCCAACATCTTATATCAGCTATTATATACAGGACTTTACTGTAAGTGACAGACGTCAACTACCCTTTTTTTTTTTTTTATTCAACCTAAACCCTAAATAAGGCTCGAGCAAGTAGCAAGCAAGCTAGCCCTATCTAGAAGCACATATCCTTACCACCTGGATATCTTGAAAGTAAAAGGGGAGGGCCATTAATTCTCTGACTGCACAAGACAGCTAGAAGCTGCTGGTGAAACATTTAATCCCACACATATATATACATAACATGACGACATCTTTTAGTACTTGAGAAATCAAGTATACATACATCTCCTCGAACTGCATTTCCCATACATTTAAAAACAACAGCTCTAAATGCCAACAGTACAGGTTGCGCATCAGAAGACTAAGAGTCTAGAGTAAACTAGCTAGAGATCGAGCATCATCATATAATGTTTAAAATTAGAACAGAGAAAGAAGCCTCTTCATTACCTGATTTAGCTTACAAGCCTTTCAACTTTTTGTCATCTGACCATTAAGAACTCTGCAGGCTTTTTTCTTACGCATTTAACAGCACCCAACTGTCAGTAATAATAGTTTTTAGTATAAGGTATGCAGATGATACCATACATTACATACATTGAAATGTGGAATCACCAGATGGTTTTTCTTACAGATTCTTACATATATATTCTTACATATTCTTACATGTATATATATATATATATATGTACATTAAGCTCAATTATTTGCTTCCAAGAACGTGATAGTGAAACAAAAGTCAACTTATTCCATTTTTAAGGATATAATTTTAACATGTAAGTTGATTAACTACGACACATTTCTAATTCTCTCTCCCTCTCTTAGAGATGATAGGTCTGAGGCATGAAGTGAAAACGGTGTAAACAGAGAATGCATTCGGTGCTCACAGGCTTATGTGTTTTCAGTGCTTATGGAAGAATCTAGGTCATTCATTTCTCATCAAATGGACGAGGTGAGACTAAATAAGTTTAAGATTAACTCTCGGTTATGTCAATGTGAGTCCCATAACTTTTGCAGTCAATCTCGGGCTCACGTGGCCTCATCATGTCCGTTTGATAGAAAATGAATGGCCAAAATTTTTCCGTAGACACTGAAAGGTACACAAACTCGTAGACACCGAATTATTTCTCATGTAAACAATCAGTTAAAAATGGCCAAAGCCGGGGCCTAGTTGATAGGAAAAGAAGCAACAAAATCAACATAAAGAAAGACTTTAATTGCAGGCCACTTTTGTGATCTTCCTAATTATTAGTTGCATGCTGACTGACTTGTTTAAACCAGCAGACAAGGTTAGGCCCTATCTAACTTGCATGAGTTGTTATGTTTATGTAGTAGTAGTGTAATTGAGTTGCATGTTACCATGATGTATCGAATAATCCCTACCAAGAAAGAAGGAAAGAAAGAAGGAAGGAAGTATTGCGCGTATATATTTCATATGAGATAAGGTTAGGCCCATATGCTTTGAAATGGGACAAGTTTTTTCAAAAGCAAGATGCTAGCTGGATCGATCAAATGTTTATTTATTGTGATTTGTCCTTTTGGATCCAACTTTTTGACCTTAAGTGTACGTTTTGGAGGCTGAATATGCTGTGAGATGTTTTCTTGTCTTTGTCTCTCTTGTAGGCCGAAGCACTGCGGCGTTAACCGTGCATGCTTTGAAGTAACGATTAAATATATTATTTTAATATGTTAATAAAAGAAATCGAATCAATAGGAACTATGGTAGTCCATTTCTAATCATCTAAATACTACTTGTCGCTTAGCTTAATAATCAATCAAAATACGACCAAATCTACCACTTTTAACTACTACCACATTTTCTTTATACATACATGCTCATGTGTGCTTTCTTTCATAAACAACCTTTTTTTTTTTTTCCTTACATCACGTGCAACCCAATTGGGTTACAATCCTGTGGAAGCAACTGTAAGAACTGAAAGAAGCAGGGGAATGGGATAAGTTGCGCTCGCAAGCTTTAACCAATGGCTTTCGTGGCGCCACCGCGCTTCCGCCATCACCACCACCAACCTCCGGCTATTTTCAAAACCCCTCCAAATTGTCGTCTCTTTCTCTCTACTTTCCATCCCAGATCATTGTCTTTTTCTTCCCCTGCAAAAACCCTCCAATCAAATTCTTCTTCCTCTCTATCCGTCATCAGCAACCCCACTCCCCACGTCTCTCCTATCCAACACATTCACCATCTCTGCAACTCTGGAAGCCTCACTGAAGCTCTCACTCTTCTCCAAAACCACTGTAACGACGCCAATCTCGATCCGCTCCTCAAGAAAGAAGCCATTAATGCTGTGCTTCAAGCTTGCGGGCACCATAAAGACATCCACACAGGTCGAAAAGTCCATGAGATCCTCTCTCTCTTGACCCAATTCAGAAATGACTTTGTTCTTCACACCCGTCTCATCACAATGTACTCCTCTTGCGGTTACCCTCTGGATTCTCGATCAGTTTTCGATCATTTACAGAGGAAGAATCTGTTCGTTTGGAACGCACTTATTAGTGGGTACACGAGAAATGAGCTCTACGACAAAGCGATTCGGACATTTATAGAATTGATTTCTGAAACAGAGTTTCAACCTGATAACTTCACATTGCCTTGTGTAGTTAAGGCTTGTGCTGGGAATTTTGATTTTTGTTTGGGAAGATCGATTCATGGGATAGCAGTGAAGTTGGATTTGATGATGACTGATGTGTTTGTTGGTAATTCATTGATTTCAATGTATGGGAAGTGTGGATTGATTGAAGATGCATTTAAGTTGTTTGATTTGATGCCTGAAAGAAACTTGGTTTCTTGGAACTCAATGATTTGTGGCTTCTCTGAAAATGGGTTTTCTCAACAGTGCTATGATCTCCTTAAGACTATTTTACAAGGTGAATTGAGCTTCAAACCAGACGTTGCTACATTAGTAACTCTGTTACCAGTTTGTGCTGAGGAAAGAAATTTGGACTTGGGGGTTTTAATTCATGGAATGGCAGTCAAATTAGGGCTTAGTGAGGAGTTAATGGTGAACAATGCATTGACTGATATGTACTCAAAATGTGGGTACTTAACAGAAGCCGTGATTTTATTCGATAAGAACGATAACAAGAATGCGGTTTCTTGGAATTCCATGATTGCAGCTTACTCTAGAGAAGGCGACATATGTAGAACATTTGATCTCTTGAGAAAGATGCAGATCATTGAAGATGACAATTTGATGATCGATGATGTCACCATTTTGAACGTGTTACCGACTTGTTTGGAAGATTCAGAATTGGTAAACTTGAAAGAACTTCATGGATATTCAATTAGACACGGGCTCTTACTATCTGATGAGTTGATAAAAAATGCCTTTGTTGCAGCCTATTCAAAATGCGGGTCCCTAGATTCTGCTCAGCATGTTTTTTCAAGTATTAAGAACAAAACAGTGAGCTCTTGGAATGCACTTATTGGTGGGCATGCACAAAATGGGAATCCAAGAAAAGCTTTAGATTTTTATCTTGAAATGAAAAATTCAGGCATTGATCCAGACTTGTTTAGTCTGAGTAGCTTGCTTTTAGCTTGTTCCCATCTGAAATTTCTTCATTCTGGGGAAGAAGTACACGGATTTGTGGTAAGAAATGGGTTAGAAATGGATTCATTCATTGCTATTTCACTACTATCACTCTATATCCAATGCGGAAACTTATCATCTGCAAGGATTCTGTTCGATAAGACCGGAGACAAAAATCTAGTGAGCTGGAATGCAATGGTTTCTGGGTATTCACAGAACAGACTTCCAGATGAAGCCATAGATCTCTTCCGAAGAATGCTTTCCGATGGCTTTAAACCATATGAGATTGCTACGATGAGTGTATTAGGGGCTTGTTCACAGCTTTCTGCTTTGCGTTTGGGAAGAGAACTCCATTGTTTTGCTTTGAAAGCTCGCCTAACAGATGACATTTTTGTTAATTGTTCCCTAATGGATATGTATGCGAAAAGCGGTTGCATAGAACAATCTCAAAGGGTATTTGATGGGTTGAAGGAAAAAGATGTGGCTTCATGGAATGTTATGATTGTAGGATATGGAGTTAATGGACATGGCAACAAGGCCATAGAGCTTTTTGAAGAAATGCAGAAACTACACCAGAAAAATCCTGATTGTCTTACATTTGTGGGAATTTTAATGGCATGTAGCCATGCTGGGTTGGTTACTGATGGACTAAAATATCTGAACCAGATGCAGTGTTTATACAAGGTAGAAGCACAGCTCGAGCATTATGCTTGTGCAGTGGATATGCTTGGTCGCGCTGGAAGATTTGATAAAGCTCTAGAAATTATAGAAGAGATGCCTGAAGAACCCGATGCTGGGATCTGGAGCTCATTGCTCAGTTCTTCCAGAACTTATGGGGATTTGAATGTCGGGCTAAAGGCTGCAGAAAGACTACTTGAATTGGAACCGAACAAAGCAGATAATTATGTTTTGCTGTCTAATTTATATGCAATATCAGAGAATTGGGATCAAGTGAGAAGAGTGAGACAGAGAATGAAAAATACTGGTCTCTATAAAGAAGCCGGCACTAGTTGGATTGAAATTAAAGGCATAGTTCATCGCTTTGTTGCTGGAGACAATTTGTTGCCAGAATCAGAAGAAATAAGAGAGATGTGGGAGAGATTGGAGGAGAAGATTAGTGAAATGGGTTACAAACCAAACGTTAGCTGTGTTCTTCATGAACTTGAAGAAGAGGAAAAGAAGCAGGTATTGAGAAGGCACAGTGAGAAGCTTGCGATTTCTTTCGGGTTGTTGAAGACAAGTAAAGGCACAACACTTCGAGTCTGCAAAAACTTGCGCATATGTTTAGATTGTCATGACGCAGCCAAGTTTATATCAAAGTCCCTGGAAAGGGATATAGTGGTTAGAGATAACAAGCGATTCCATCACTTCAGAAATGGTTTCTGTTCTTGTGGAGATTATTGGTAGGTGAAAGATTGAGGGGGGTTGGATATGTTGCACGAAATATGCATACAAGCATCAGTGTAGAAATATGGATCGATCCCACGCTCTTTAAATAACTTCTTGTTGTACAGCACATTAACTAAGATAAACAAAATTCAAGTCTGGTAGTATTTCCTGCCTTCAAGAGCCTAAGAAATGGCTATGCTATGTACAGCACATAAACTAAGATCAGGGGTCAACAATCTGAAACACACGGAGAACAAAGTAATTACCGTGAAGCTAAGAGTATGGTTTCCAATCAAACCCAGAAAAACCAATGAATAAATTCATTAGATTACTGACACAGAAAATTTACCAAGTAAAATCTAGACATATAATAAATATAACATTCATTTGCTCTTATGAAAAGAGACGCAGGTTATCAAGAATGTCGTTAATCTAGGAAAAAAGAAAGAGACTCAGCCTCAGATCCTCAGAAAAGAGAAAAAAAAAACTACTATAGTTTTCAAAAGACTAATTTTCTCAGTAGAAATTATTCAGAATCTCATGACACGATGGAAATTACCACCATCACAGGTTTTGACCACCTCTCCGTGTTCTCCTCCGCTCATACTCGGCATCATCAGTAGGCAATTCGTAGCGACAAACAGGACAAGTGTTCCGTATTCCCAACCATGGCACTATGCAATCACCATGGTAGCGATGCGAACAAGGTAATAGCTTAGCTTGTTCTCCGACCTTAATATCATCCTTACAAACTGCACAAATTGCATTATTGTTCTCGATATCCTGTTGAGTCATTATCACAGAGGGAAGGTTCTGAACAACAGTTCTAGAAGCTTGAGGCTGACCCCTGATACCATTTCCATTCTCAAAGAATTGCCCAAGCAACATATCATATTCAAATTCAGCATAATACGGTTGGGAATCATGGTCTTCTAATTCCAACTGGCGTTCCATGTTACGGGCATTGAATAAAACTTGCCACTGATTTCCAAAGTTTTCGGCTTCTTCTTCTGGTGCAATTACAGGCACAGCTGAACCCTCTTCATCTGCTTCAAACCTACCATCTACTTCCTCCCACTCAAAATCTTCGTTTGACTCCCTATGATCCTCCAATTGAAGTGAATCCCAACAAAGATGGATGCTTGCATCATCATCAATATCCAAATGTAAATGATCCAACCCGTAATCATCCTCAGAGTTTGAATCATCCATGACTATATCATTTTCTTCCTCGTCCAAATCTGAGCCAAAATTGACAACAGGAACACAGTTAAATGGATCAGCGCTTACCATATATGGAACCTCACCAAATTCAGAGCCTGAAA
Organism: Coriaria nepalensis; assembly: GCA_027186245.1. Classification (NCBI taxonomy): domain Eukaryota; kingdom Viridiplantae; phylum Streptophyta; class Magnoliopsida; order Cucurbitales; family Coriariaceae; genus Coriaria; species Coriaria nepalensis. The sequence goes on from CP114493.1 coordinate 119,215, forward strand.
CCCTCCTGCTGTCAGAAAAATCATCTTCATCCTCAGGTCCAAGATCTACAACTACAACACCAGAATTACCATCGCCTCCCACTCTGTTCACATCAAAACCTAACTCCAATCCCAGCCCCGGATCCCCCTCGGACCCATCTACATCAAGATCCCGATTTTCTTCAATAACCCCAAAACTCGAATCATCAAACGCGCGCAGTACAAAATCGGAACCCCCCATTACCTGAGATTGCTCAACTCGTTGATGAAACAGATCCATCACAAAGTTCGCCCGGGTATCACTGTCCAAAAGACCAGCGGCAGAGATTGTCGATTCAGACAAAGAAACGCCGTCTGCTAGGCCTCGTAAGTGGGAGGTAGACTCAGGTCCGTCGCAAAGCTCGCTGTCGTGGAGGATGGCGTGATCGGAGGCATAGAGGTCGAATTCATGAACGGACCAGTAGGGAAAGAAGTCTAGGGTTAGGGTTTGTTCGCTGTCCAGGTCTTGCATCCGAAGGTAGGAGGAGGAAACCTCGGCCATGCCTACCGTTTTCGTTTCCGTTTTTTTCCTTTACTTTCCTGAGTTTGGCCAGAATTTCTACGGAGGTGATTGCCAGGTGACGTGTAAACCGCTGTCCGATTGGTTGGTTTATATGCTGAGCCATACAAATTCTTTAATTTTATATTTTAACTCGGATATTTTTATATTTACTTAATACATGACTTCAAGAAAGGGTTAGCCGGGCGACTAGATTGTACATTGTTTGCTTCACTTGCCCTCACCTTTTGGTCTTTTATCGACTTCACAGAAAACGGATCAATCAGACGATTAGGTTCGACGCGATCACCCGCATTTCCACCATTATTGACCTCATTAGTATGCGTCACTTCCTTGATCTTGTTTACTTTTCCAGTGTCATCTTCTTTACTGGCAGCTCTAGGTCCCTCTTGTGACTTGCCTTTCTTCACAAACAATGGAAAGGATAGCATCTGTGATGATAATATGATGATGAGGGAGTTTTTGATTCGGAAAGCTTGCTTTTTTCGTTTGAAGTTTTCAGTTTGCTGGCTGTAATATCAGCTGAGACGGATGCATTGCAAGTAGAGCTTGGAAAGTTGGTCTCTTTAGTCCGTTCGGTTTCATTCAGCAATCTTTCCTGTTATTAAGGAGAAAAACGCATGAGATGCAAAACTGAACCTATTACATACAATTCTGATACAGACCCTTGTTTGAGGTATTGGGCTTACCTCTAATATGCTATCGAACCGTTCAGCCAGGTTCGGAAGCTTCAGGGCTGTAACGAGCTTTATAGCACCCTTCACGGATTTTTCCAGTGTTAAAAGCCTCACTAATTCAGTAGCTCTGACAAGCTTATCACCTGAAATAACCATCATGGCCAGTTAAAATACAGGGAGTGATAGATCATATGCATCTCTTTATGAGACCAACATAACATACCATTACAACAAGAAGCAATAAGCCTCAAAATGCATCTATCTTGAGCTGCTTCAATATTAAAACCCTCATCATCAAGCGATGTGGTGTCCAGTCTCATGCTTGACATTTCCACCATACTGCTTTGGACCTGCACTTTCATGCATAATATAAAACTTAGCCATATATAGGAGAGCCCTAACACAGACTTATCGCAAAGATATAAAAAGCAAAATCATACAGAGTAACGAAGTGGAGAATGGACCTTCGAGAGATGCATATTGTTCAGGATAAATTCATTCTTGAGAGCTTCTGCCCCGAAATCAGACAGTGCAAAAGGAAATGAAAGATTTAGCAGAGTAAGAACTGCTTTGGGTGTCGCCTGAAAAGGAAATAAATAGTCAGAGAAACAACTGAAGGTGAATCAAAAAACAAGAAAATTTATACAAGCATGCCCACCTGTGGGAATGTGTTGGGATTTTTACACACTATGCAGAATAACTTGCTTGCATTTAACCCAACTACCCGGTAGTTTTCATCCGTTTTCTTCTCTTTACTAGCACTGCATAAGAGATTTTATTAATAGACAGATTCCTTAGCCAATGAAAAATATACATGGAACATTCAGTTCGCAGAAGAATCTTGAACCTGAAAAGTGGGAGCCAACTGCCACCATATTGCCTAGTAAACACTCAACATGCCCTATAATTTATAAACATTACTTAGATCCATAGTAAGAAGCAATGTTCAAAGTCAAATTAGTCAATGACTTGAAAGAGAATTGTACCTTAGAATCATAGGAACTTAACTGGCTATCCTCACTAAACCCAAACCAAGTCAGATGAGACCCTGGAGTTAATGGTAAGCGTCCTCTCAAGGGTTGGGTACCATTAGATACGTTGAATACTCTAAATTCTAGGACCTGCTCGTATTTTTTATCATCCAGTAATATCACATCCATTGCATTTAGCAAATATGTGTTCTGGATTAAGAGGACAACATGAAGGTAAATGTAAGACCTGATCATTTGAGGGAAGACAATCAGAAGAGTGAGTCACAATGGCAAGTTCATCCCTGAAGCCAGATGCAGTCACCACTGGCCCATCAAGGCAGAGAATATGTTTCTGCATTGATATTATTATGAAAGAGTCATCATACGTAAGCATACAAATTGACGATTGACAATTAAAAAATCCTAGAAAATATTATCCGAAAGAGAGAGAGAGAGAGAAATATTTATGATGTCTTAGAAACCTGCAAACCACCCTCTGTGAAGATGCGAAGAAAATTTAGACTGGTAATAGCAGCAACCCAATCAGTACCAATAGCCACAGCCTTAACTTCTTCTCCTTCAAATCTCATAGACCACTGCATGTATGTTTGATCCAAAGTCAGTATTGCCCTATACTCAAATTGCATAAAATCTAGCACTTAAATTTATAAACATAAAAATATGTAGTTACAACCGAACTTGATCTTACCTCACTATTATTTGCCCAACTACTGAATGGGCGATACATAAGAGTACTCATATTCTTCTCACCCTTGCAAGGATTTGCAAAGACGCTGCCAGTATCATTTAGTGAAGCCATTGTGAATCCAAAATGATCGTTCATTGATGGAACCCGGGGACCACTACCAGTATCATGATAATCAATCTGTAGACAATATATTAATGCGCTGTTAAATCACTACACAATCTCAACGTAATCAGTGATAAAATAAAATAATGCAAGAGATGGAGAGAAAAGAACCCATAATCAATGACTGGAGATGATTATCGCCTCTATATGAGAGTATCCATCACGCTCCATTGATGTTATACAACCAAGCAGGTTGTAGCAGAGAAAATGCCTTTTTCCAGGTAGCACAGGAGTGGCACTCAACTGAAATGCCTCCTGCATTTTCGACCTATTAGAAGCTGTAATGCTGCCTGGTACTCCGCTCCCCTCATCAAAGCTCTCCCTTTGCCCACAATTTGGTCTTTTACGAGATTCTACCTTAGGAGGCAAGTTCAATTCATCACTACCAACTTCATCCACAATCTCATCATATATAGATTGCTTCCGTAATCTTTTCCTGCTCGGTGGTTCAGATCCACCCAGACTATCTTCGTACCGGATACACTAAGCTCTTGGTCGTCTTCATCAAACAGAAGAAGTCCATTACTTTTCTTCAATTGCAAACTGGGTATACCTTCAGTGGGAGATTTCATAGACGAAGGAACAACAGAATCCCACACCCCATACTTTCCAGTTACATCAATAACAGCCAGTTTCCAATTGGCTGCCACACCATGCAACATATTCTCTCATCAAATTTCTGCCTATCAATGTCCTGCCTCCTATCAACATCCCAAATCAAAACCTGTCTATCTAAAGAAGTAGCCATATATTTCCCATTTGGTGACCAAGACAAGAAACAAATACGCTGAAAATGATCACCACTTAAGGAAAACATATTTTCAGCTGTATCCCTATCATACATCACCACATCATTTTTCAAACCCGGGATAGCTAAGGTCTCACCATCAGGGCTCCAGCTTAGTACATTCGTGAAAGCAGAGGGTCAGAATCGGTTTTAGGAGCTATGCCCTTCAGGTTATGAATCGTTGTACCAGACTGGAGTTCCCAAACTATAACAGTCCCAACCGAATCAACTGATGCCAAGTACTCGCCATTAGGGTCAAAAGCTAAACCTGTGACAGATCCTTTATGCCCTTTGAGAACTCTTGCAATAGAACCATCAATTGTAATGATAAGCTTAATGCCCTCATCATCACCAGCAGCTGCCAATGGACTTCCAGATCGATTAAACGCAAGGACTCGTATTGGCAGTGTGAATCTTGTAATATTAGTCTGAAACTCTCCACCTGAGATAAAATTAAGCAGAATTGAAAAATTCGTTGCGGAATAGCTATTTGGAACAAAGTTATAGAACCATAAAGCGTGTATTCTGAGATGAATCAGAGAAGCAGTGAATTAACAAGCACATTTCTGAGAAAGCTCACAATAAATGGTAAATTTAGTTGCGTCTTTTGATCTAAACTCTCAAGCAAATGGGAATAATTCAGATCTAGTAAAGCAAACTTCAATCCCTCCTGTGAATGTTAAAATTTTGTAGATCTTAAAGTGGAGTACCTGGAAATTTGTACAGCTTGATGGAGTGATCTATAGATCCAGAACCAAGGCAAGTGGAGTTAGGGCTAAGAGCGAGAGCAGTGACGCCATGGCGATGGTGACGAAGAACCTTGGGCGTGTTGGAAGGAAGAAGAGGGTCTTGGATAGAGATGGCGGGATCGGAAGCGGAAGCGGTGACGAGATGGTGAGCCTGTTGGTCCCAGAGAACGGAGCAGAAGGAGGCTCCGCCATCACTGGCGGCCTTGTGAGCTTCTCGGAGCTTCACCGACCGGATTTTCATGGTACAGCAGGTAGAGATCGATTGGGCTGGAACTTCGAAATGGTCCGAGGCAAGTAGTTTGAGCCTTTGAGGGTTCCCTCTTCCGGGTATTTTTGGCGGGAAATCGTGGCAATATTTTAATTTTCGCGGTAATCAATATAAATTGGTTATTTATATTGCGAAAGCAGTATGGGATTAGTTTTGAACGATATCAATTTTTATATGATCTTAATTTATATATATAAATTTAATATAATTAATGAAATAATATATAAAATTATAATTTAATATTATAATTAATCGATGGTACATAAAATGTACCTAAATATCCATCAACTCCACCTACCCTCTCGTAGAATGTTACCAAATTTATTGGAATTCATTACATCATAAAGAATTTAATTCATTCCTTAATCCTCTTATAATTGATTTAAGGAAGAGATTATTGTTGAGATATATATGCAAACACTCTTTTAATTATCTTCAAATTTCAATGCATTCAAGGCGGAAATAAAACTCTCCCAATTCCCGGCCGAACTCCCACCACCTTTCAAACACTCGAATGCCGCTGTCCTCAGCTCCGCGACCCGTTCCCTCTCGACCCACTTCCGATCACGAGTACGAGTACTCCTCGCCAATTCAGCAACCACCCTTCCCAGCTCAGCCACATCCGGCACCGTCTCCGCCCCCTCACAAACCCTTCTCGCCACCCTCAGCTCCTCCACCAACAATGTCGCATTCGTAAACTGGTCTGCCCCCATCGGCCAGGCTAGCATCACCACCCCACTCACCAACGCCTCCACCACCGAATTCCACCCACAATGAGTCAGAAATGCCCCCACCGCTCGATGCTTCAGTATCAACACCTGCGGGGCCCACCCCCTGATCACAAGCCCTCTTCCAGCCACGCGATCTTCAAACTCCGACGGTATTGAACTGGTGGCGGCGGTGGGGTCTTCCTTCACCGCCCAAATGAAATGGACCCCACTCCTCTCCAACCCTGACGCGATTGCGTCTATCTGTTTGTGCTTCAACACCGCCTGACTTCCAAAGCAGACGTAGACTACCTTGTTATCTTCCCGCGCTTCAAGCCATCTTAATACCTCCTCCGTTGGAATGGAACTGGACCCACCTCTTTCACCGGGGCCCCAACCCGTTTTATCATCCTCCGGTGGTAGTAATGGCCCAACAGCCCAGACACGATCGTGGCCCATAAACTCTCTCAAATGGTCCAAGTAAACTCGCTCCAATCTATCAAACGAGTTAACAGCCACACCCCAACTCCCCATATTAGCCTTGAAACTGTCTCTGATAAACTCCCAACCAGGTTCGCCTTCTACGTAGCTCCGGTAAATCGGGGACAGCTGCCACCAAGGGTATTTCGGGGAATTCGGAACATCGGCGAAAGAAACGACCTCGTGTCTGTCATCAGGATCTTTAAGTGTCGGGAGGGTGTTCCAGAGAGAGAAAATAACGGACAAGGCCATGGCGCCAGATGGAGAGAAAAGAACGCGTCGGATACCGAGTTTGCATGCAAGACGGTGTGTCCAACCGAGAAACATGTCGGAAACGATGACGACAGGCGGAGTAGGATGTGACTGAAACCATTGAAGGAGAGGGTCGTGGAGCTGGCCAAGAGTGACCATCATGGCGCGAAAGGAAGACGGGGTTAAGTCCTTGACGTTTTCAACGGCGGAGGGGATGGAAGGGTGAGAAGGGAGAGGGAGGACCAAGGGCTCGATCGAACAAGGGTGGGAGGAAATGAGAGGATGGAGGAGATGGAGGTTCTTTGGGGTGACGAGAATGGTGATTTTGATAAGAGCGTGTTTTGATGATATTAGGTGATGGCAGAAATCGAGGAGAGGAATCATGTGGCCTAGAGCTGGGTAAGGGAAAACAAGGACATGATAATGATCATCAGTACATGCAAAAACGCCATTGATGCTCGTCATGGGTGCAGGATAGCTAGATCTAACCTTCTGATCACTTACTTAATCGATTTACAGTAGCTAGGGAGAATATATGCATGTACATAGAAAAAAGGAATAAGATGCCGAGTGAATCAAATGCGATTACTCTCCACAATATTTGTCGGCCGGATCATTCAATTGTAATAGTAAGGCCTAAAACAAGACCAGCCCAAACTCCCAATAAGTTAATCGGGCGAGTCATTATATGGACCCAGGAAAAGAGTGGTAGGTCCAAATGAAAGATGCGAAGGTGTAAAGAAAGTAGGCTCGTTCAGAAACTTCAGAAGCTGTAACAGACGAGTCCATAGCCCACAGCATGTGGGTCCACGTGAGGAGACCGCAGTTATAACCGGACCAGCCGAAAGCGTACTCATCACAGCACGTGAAATTGACACGTAGGCAAACAATTAAAGCCCCTTTCTTTCCTTTTCCAAGGGATTTGGGATTTGAAATTTGGGATCCGATTTATAATTTTTTAGATTATAATATCTACGTATAGATATAGAGAAGAATTATTAGATTAGGTTTATTTTAATTAAAAAAATAGATGGGATTTATATTTTATTCGTGTATAAGACTTTTTAAATTTTTAAAAATTAATTTTAAATCAAATATTAATTAATTAATTAATTAATTAAAATTTAAGCCATTGTATTATGATAGAACGTAAATATCTTATCTACATACTATGTAATATGTAGATCGGATATCCAAACCCATGCTAATGACCCGTACACAACAGGTCAGTTGGAAAAAGAAGAGCCATGCGATAATTTGTGCGTAACTTTTTGTATTATTATTATTTTTTTTTTTTTTTTACGGGTTATATGTGGGTCCTACATTCACATCCACGTGACACCTTCACGAGAAAGGAAATCACGTGCTCTCACGTACAAATACAATCGGTCCTCCTGAAGTGTGAACTAAACCCAAAATTAAAGAATAAATATTAAATTTAACGATTAAATTATACTTTTCTTTTATTACAATCATATAATTATAATAAAATTTAATATATTATTTAATTATGTATTTTAAGTATTTAAAAAAAATTATAATAAAAAACAGTGGCCACGATGTTAAGTTATTATATAACCACTGTTTTCAATCAATTATTAGCAAACTAAGCCAGTCCTGCTAAATAAAAGAAGACCTACTTCTTAATCAAATCATGTCCTAAATTAAATATCTCTACTTTAATTTGCAAACAAAAAATAAATCATGTAATAAAAACTTGCTAAGAATTAAGTGTAAAATGCAAGTAGCCAAGTAGTAGTAGTAGTAGTAGTAGTTTACTACAAATCGAGATGTATGATAGATGTAATAATTCAGTTCGGATGAGATGAGAAGCTTTCCAAATTCCAGTGTTACGTTTTTTTTATTTTTAATACTTTCTTTCTTTTGTTGGCCGTATTTGATAGTTAATTTACAAATTAAAGAGTAAAAAATACTGAGCATTCTAACGATTCGGTTAGGTAAGGCTAAATCGAAAACGGAACCCTGTATCAACTAAAGTCAATCAATGGCTTGACTTCCGGGGAAGAGAAAAGCAAACGGAGACGGCCTTTGGAAGAGACGATCCCCACCGCACGCGCGGCCGTGGCAGAGCCGAGAGAAGTGCAAAAATGAACGACAAGGTATGTGCACACGTGTGTGTTAACTTCCTCACGTGCGGCGTGCGAGTTTTAACGACGTGTCTCTCTTTCAAAGCGTCTTGCCTGTGTTTTGGGGGGGAAGGTGCGGGTGGGGTCACGTCACGTCATTACGTCACAGACATAAAGCATCTCACGTGGCCACTCTCCCCTCCCCGATTCATCAAACTCCGTTTCTGGATTAAAATACCTTACGGTTTCAGTTACGAAATAAACGGAAAGGAAAAATAAAATAAATAAATGTTAATGGGGCCCGCCAAAAAGGCAAATGAGTTGGCCACGTGATTTAGAGGCTGACGATGTGGTACTAGGCAGACGTTTTCAAATCACGTGATGCCTTGCGCATTCCACTGGTTAACTGACACGCGTCACACGTTACATAAATAGTTTAAATAAAAATAAATTAATATTTATTTATTTAAATTATGATTATAAATAATTACGTAAATTATTATTATTTTATTTAAATGTAATATAATTCATATATTATTATTCTTTATTTATTATAGATAATTGCATTATTTAATATGAATAGATTCTATGAATATACTTTTTTATGCACAATTTTATATAGTTTTTATTTCACTAAATTAAAATAAAGTTAATATTTAATTATTTAATTTAAAAATCATTCAATAAATCCTAAATACTAATATTAAACGATATATTAATTATTATGTCAATATTAACTCAATGGATTAAAAAAAAAGTAAAATAATATATAAGAAAATTATGTCCGTATAATTATCCTGTTTATAATTACTATTTTATTATTTTTATATATATAAAAAAAAAAGGTGACGCGTAAAGGATTTGTTAACTGATCCCAAAACGGATTCTTCAGCAAGAGAATGTGCATGTTACAGGAAACACTCCGTTACTTCAAATCATATTTTTATAATCCAATCACTATTCACAAATATTTACTTATTTTATGATCAATTACATATATATTTAATAAATATGAATAATTAATTAAATATAAATAATTACAACATATATAACTCTCAACAAGTTGTACGCCGCCCGGGGGAGGGGGATGTTCTATGAATGTTTATAAAATAAAAATAATAATAAATAATAAAATATAAAATATAAAAAAATAAAAAAAAGAGAGTAGTAACTAACATGCAAAGAAATGGGTATCTATTTAAGGTATGGGATGTATATGTTTTTTCATACCAACCTGTTTCATTCCATTGTAACTATGCACTACTTAATCATTGTCCCACTTCATTTCTCTTTTTTTTTTTATATTTTTTTTTTATTTTTTTTTTTATTTTTTTTAAAAAGACAAATAATTGTATATAAAGAGTTTTAAATTTTGGATTATTATAGGTAAAGAAAGAATATGTAGCGTCACGACTCACATGGGGAGTAGTAGTAATGTGTTGTTAGGCGCTCCCGCTTTGCGTTTTAGCCACATACAAACATAGAGAGCAGCCCTACGCCAACTCGTAGCTTACAGTAAAATAAATATATGATAAAAATATAGACAGAACTGAAGAGAGAAACTCCCCGGCACGTGACCTTTCAACCTTTCTCTCCAACATCCTCTTCATCTCATTAGTCATTTCAGTTTTAATTAGTTTTGATTTAATTGGGATCTGCGATTTAATAATATATTACATCACTTGTAATTAATTTATATTCCCTCCCCTTTTTCATTAATTCTTACTTACATCTATCTAATCTATCTTTGCTTTACCATTTTTCTTTCTTACCTTTTAGTAGTGCATGTGATTTAGTGCGCATACATTTTGCAGATAACGTTTTCGGGTTTAACACCGACTTATGAAGTGACGGCTCTTGTCACGGGCCCCGAGGAATAAGAAAATTCATTTTTTATTTTTTATTTTTTATTTATTTATTTATTTATTTATTTATTTATTTATTTATTTATTTATTTATTCATTTATTCATTCATTTATTTATTTATTCATTTATTCATTCATTTATTTATTTATTTATTTATTCATTTATTCATTTATTCATTCATTTATTTATTTATTTATTTTAAATATAGAAATGTCATCGGCATTGCCGAAAACATCAAAACAAAACAAACAAAAACTCATTTTATTTATTAAAACCTGATTTTATTCTAAATTATTTAGACAATTGTTCCGCAAAACGTAACGGAGTCATTTAACCGATCATTCTTCCGTCACCCATCGCCGCAACTACGTTCACCAAACGGCGTTCTCTCTTCTAACGGAAAAGCCGTAGACATAATTAAGCCCGGGCTATTAAAAACAAGGAAGAAAGCGGAGCACACTGTATATAATGCGCTTCAGCGAAACACGAGAAAGAGAAGAGAGAGAGTAGAGAGAGAGAGGATTCTCTCCGTCGTTTGCTACCTCCAGAGTCCAGCCCATTCTTCCGCCGAAATGTTCGGTTGCAGGGCAAAGCATTTAAAAATTACGAGACGGATAATTTAGAACAGAAGAAATTCGGTGTTTTACAGGTCGAAATTCGAGGCAGATAACTTTTTTTATTTTATTTTTTTCCCCCTTGTACTTGATAGAGCTTCCGATTTTGAGAAAGCTTTTGAATTTGAATCACTTTTCTGAATATACTGCGAGTACCAATTCAATTCGGTTTTGATTTAGCTAAAGCTTGGCCACAACGTCCGTAATTCAGATTAAAGGTAAGTCCAGCTATATTCTAGATCGTTCTTCTTCACTCTTATTCAAATTGTTTGCATTTTTTTTTTTTGCTCTAGTGAATTGTTCTTGTTCTTAGAATTTTTTTTTTACTAGGATTGAGGATTTCTTAGTTTGAAGTTTTTCCGACGTTGAATTGTGGATAATCGAGTTTCTACTTAACTAATATTGCTGAGTTTCCTTAATTTTGATTCTGATGGCAGATATACTGGATTGCGACTTAGCGTCGTGGTTTATATTCCTCGCATGAGTCGTGAAGACTTCTAGGGAGTGATCTCGTGTAATTTAATCATTTCTCGGAAAATATTGACAAGAAATATTCAGAATTCAGTGACGCGCTGGGAAAATAACTTTCAGAATGCTCGAACCAGATCTTCAACCGCAAGCGCAAGTTCTTAATTAATCATACTCTGTTTCTTCGTGGACCACGCAGATCTGAAGATCACTGTCGGAATAGTCTCCTGCGTGAAAATTTAGATTCGAGCTTCCAAATAAGAGATTAAGCAATTTCAGAATTCTAAATAAGAGATTAAGCAATTTCAGAATTCTTTGGATCCTGCGAGATTTCGAGTTGAATTCTCCACCAAAAAAAAAAAGTACATGTAATTCCCAAGCTGTGGATGATGGAGCTTCCTCAACCTTGTCCTTTTGGACCTGAAGGTAGTCCGTCTTTTCCGTTTCAAATTCTGGTTTTCAGAAAACCGAAAAAGAAGCAGTTGATAAGAATACAATTTTTTCTGTTGTAAATTATTTTTCTTTTAACTGTAATTTTCGAAGCGTTTCCACAGGAAGCAAATCGACACACGACTTTCTGTCACTCTATACTCTTTCAACTTCATCACAAGATCCCACGCCAACCTCTCAAGGTATTTCCTTTTTAGATCCATCATATTCAAATTTGCATCCAAATTTCATGTTTTCCTTTTCTTTATTTTCTTTTAGGTATTAACAAAAAAAAAACTTTTTATTAGCTTAATTCTTCCAAAAAAAATATAAATAATGAGTAACGCTCAAAACAGATCAATAGGTGTGAGCCACGATTGTGTGTGCACGTGACTCGCAGATTGAATCATGGGTCAGGGCCAGGAAATGAAAGTAAATCCGAAAAGGAAATGCTTAGCAGTTAGCAATTAGCGCCATCAGATTGGCCTTTGTGTTGGGGACCCACGAAAGATTTAGACACATGATTTGACACATCACACATATGGCCCTCCCCTGTACAGAATTCATTCATGTTTATGGCCACTCGCTGACTGTTAAATAGTTTCGCTCGAAAAGCATGTCTCATATATTGTCTCATATTTTGTTTAGACATGTGTTATAGGGAAAGATGCTCTACAGCTTCCTGTTCCTTTTGGTTGACTAATGTTTGATGAAAAGGTTTTCCTAATTTACCAAATTTAACTTCAATTTTGTCGAATCTTCTATATATATATATTGTCATCTGGTACGATTACTGAGTTTCAGTAAAAAAAAATAAAGTTTGACCATCAGTTCATATTGACTTGTTATAGCATAGGGCCTCTCTGATACCTATAGATGTTCGAATCTCTGATTTTTCTTGGACATAGATTTCCCGTATACTGTATAATGTGTGCTTAAACGATATTAAGTTATTGACTATTAACAACTATCTTCCTGAAAATTTAGAAGCTGCCAAATTAAGATGCGTGAAAAATGAAAGCTAAGATTTTTCCTTGATTAAAAAATAATTCTGGAAGTGATGATATATACTGTGTTCGTGCACGTGTTATAAACAGGAGCTCATCTTAAAACTCATGATTTTCTGCAACCACTAGAGCGGATAGGGAAAACTTGCGCGAAGGAAGAAACTGCCATTGAGGTGGTATCAAGTACTAGCACCGCGCCTGAGAAGTCATCGCCTGTGGTCCCGGCTGTATCTTCTACTGTTGGACATCTTCTTCCTGGTGGAATTGGAACTTACAGTATAAGCCACAGTTCGTATTTTAATCAGAGGTTTCCAATTAAGCCAGAGGGGTCAATTTTTACAGTAGCTCAGTCGAGTAGCACTACTGAAAGAAATGACGAAAACTCCAACTGCTCTTCCTTCCCTGCCATTAGTACCGGCTTTGATTCCTGGGAAGGAACTGGAGTGAAGAAGGGAAAGACAAGGAAGGAGAATGTACCTGCAGAAAGACCTGTTTTAAGAGGTATTGTTTTCGTGCCATTGACTTTCTTTGTATGTGCATGGCATTGCCATAAATAGCAAATCATGCACCCACGTAAGAGAAAATCATTTCAAAACATAATATTTATATTACTTGTTGAAAGCTGTCTTAAATGGTACGGACTAAAAGTATACTGTCAAGTGAAGTTCTTTTGACCGTGGTTAAAGACTCGTGCCTTTATTTTTTCTTTACCGACAATTGAGATTATTTTTTTACTATATGCTATTTACGCCAAGGAAGAGTTGATATATTTATCTTTTCTTGACTTTTTTTTTTTTGGCCAAATTTCTTGACTGTTGATATCATATTATCATTCAATCTAAAGAGAGTCGAATATAAAGAGTTTAACGCCTTTATTTGATTTTGAATTGGAGCGAGCATCTGGGCCTACTCGAATTAGCCCGTTTCATATTTCAACTACAATTTCTTACATCTTGTTTCAATCTCTGTTCACACATGGATTCCTTTCCGTTCCCAATGAAATAAGCCCTACCCTTACAAATGTTTATTTGCATTCCAGAATCACCTGCAAAGATTGGGAAATGGATAACGTCGGAGCGGCTGTCACAATCATCTTCAAACAACAACGAAAACAGTTTCAGCTCTCTTGCTTCCTCCCAGTCAGTCACTTCCATATTTTTTTTTTCTGTTTTAGTTTCCTCCCCGTGACGGCCTGTCTAGTAATATAAGATTTTGACGTGAAGACTGGAAATTTAACAGGGGGGCAATGGGAAAGAAGAACCAGACCTTCATGGAGATGATAACCTCCGTCAAGTGTAGCTCTCAGGATGAGGAGCTGGACGACGATGACGAATTTATTATTAAGAAAGAGAACCTCATTGTCGACAAAGGTATAGTGTTTGCGTTATTTGGCTATTTATTCAAGCAAGAATTTGATTTTTAAGGCTGTTACAGTAGAAAGTATTGTAGACTGTAAAATATATTGAAGCGGTGTTGAGTGTCTAGATAGTCACCAATCAGCTTGATCACACCTTTATGAGAGACAAGGGATGGACATTTTTGGTAATTTGGTATAATAAACTCATTAATTCATTTCCGCAAAAAAAAAAATTGTGTTGTCTTTGATGATTTCAATCTTTTGCAGGAGAGTGGAGGACAAAATTTGAAGGAAAGCTCTCTGATCAAAAGCCCAACACTCCGCGATCAAAACATTCTGCAACGGAACAGCGGAGGAGGAGCAAGATAAACGATCGGTTAGTGGTTCTTAGTCTATAGTCAAAATTAGAGCCTTTTTTTTTTGTGGGTGTAACAGTACTTTGAAATCGTATTGCTAAGGTTGTCCTCGATATGCTAAGGAAATTTAATATAATTAGCTCTTTGTAGGGCACTGCTAAAATAAATAGCCGCACTTTTTTCAGATGCCATTAATTGATCCTTTGCTCATCAAGTTATTGCCAAGGTCATAAAAGATTTCATCTTATTAGAATTATCGTGCAGATTTCAGATGCTGAGAGAAGTCATTCCTCATAATGACCAAAAGAGAGATAAGGCATCATTCTTGTTAGAGGTGCATACATGTCTTTTAATAATTTATACTTCATCACTGGATACTTCTCTCATGGTATGATGGGCTCTTTGAACTTCCCTTTTCAGGTAATCGAGTACATTCAATTTTTGCAAGAGAAAGTACACAAGTATGAAAATTCGTACCCGGGACGGAGCAATGAACCAGATAAATTGATGCCATGGGTAAATTTGAAACCCACTGGTCTCTTTCATTCTCTTTATAATCTACAAGCATCTGAACTTCTTACCTTCTCTATAAGAATAGATGTTTTGTCCAAGTACTCTATAATGGAACTGTAAGTTTCAAAAGTAGGTCCTATATATTCTATCTAATAGTAAACTTGTTTCAGGAATTTATCTGGTGGAATTATAATATGACTTTTTTAACTTGATAGCTGAAGATGGTGTTCTTTCTTTGAACAGAAAAACAACCTTCGGACTGCAGAAAGTTCCGTTGATCAATCTCGAGGTATAAATAGTGGGTCTGGTCCTTCATTATTTTTTCCTGCAAAGTTTGACGAAGAAAACATCCCTCACTCAGCTAAAAAAGTTCCCGGGATTTCACTAAACCAAGTTGATTCCTATATTAGTACTGCTACTACCTTCAAACCAGTGGACAATCATCCCGGAACTGCAAATAAGGCAGTTCCCTTTCATATGTCCCGGCAGCCAAACCTCCTCAACCCTGTCAGGAATGGTGTTCTAGCATCTCAACGCCCACCTCAATTGGTGTCTGAATCCGATACCACGGCATTGCAGACTGGAACTTCATTACGTCAGACAAGCAGCCGTGCTGATGGCGGGGCTAGTGCTAGTGAAAAGGTCAAAGAACAAGACGGGTTGTCTATCGAAGGCGGTACAATTAGCGTCTCCAGTGTGTATTCTCAAGGGTCAGTAATTATCTTTTAGTTGCTGTATTTCTCATCCGGTTCATGCTTCCTATTTCCTAGTTCTTTCTTTTCGATTATTTAATCTGTAAGATCCTTACCTATAGAAGAACTCGGCGTTTCTACTTTCTAGTTGGTTAAATTTTATATTCTGAAAACAGTTTAAAAATTAACCGTTTGGTTACTTTGGTGCTCCACAGGTTGGTAAATACTCTCACACAAGCTTTGAAGAGTTCAGGAGTGGATTTGTCACAGGCCAGTATCTCGGTACAATTAGAGCTCGGGAAACAGCCGAGTACTAAACTGCTTTCTCCGATATCTGTCATTAAGGTGGTTCCCTAATCCGAGTCCTTCTACCATTACATGTATAAAAGTGCAATGCAATGAAAATTTAACTCTTTAGTAAGACACCCCTAAAAACTTGTTCCATTCTACTTGCTCCAGGACGTTGACATGAAGTCGAGCAATCTAGCAACAACCCGATCGAGAAATTCGAGTGCAGAAGATTCGGAACAGAGAATGAAGAAGCTCAAGACAGGCAAAATCTAATACGACAAGTCTCTTATCTCTCAATTCATTATAATTAATTCATTTTTTGCACACCCCATTTTCTTCCTTAGGGATGGGATTCATCAAAAAAATTGATTTTTATATCATCGAAGCGTCTTTGAGAGGCTTCAGCTTTGTCGGGAGCCCCTAAAATTTCTCAGCCTAATAAGGATGTATTTATTATTCAGTATCATAATTTGTTACTACCATATACATATATATATATATAGTAGAGGCTTCTTCATCCTATTTTCATTGAGAAGCTGCCATCATTCCAATTCATGTAAAGTATTATTGCATTCTTGTATTTCAACATGAAATCATATTTTATATTTTGTTTTTAATTGTAATTTTAATTTTGTGTGTGGTGAAGTGCAGTTTTCTGGTAGTAACCAGGAAGTGTGAACTAAAGTAGAACATTCTGACTGCATATTCTTGAATCTTTCTTGACTTTGTTACAATTAACAATTCACAATGAAGCAGCAAGCAAGGGCTTGACCCAGTTCAGGTGCGCGCACTCTCTCTCCCTCTCTCTCTCTCTAAAATGGGCTGTCTTGGGCCTCAGAGCACAAGGTCGCCCACTATTGCAGTGATTGGCCTAGTTCGTACTTTCTAAGCCGACCGAGTTTATGTATGACAAAATTTTTAGGTATCTGTTTAGCAGCGTAAGAGATTTATTGGTTGCGAGCCTGTAAGAAAAGTGAACTCACATATTAGCTGGTCCCATTACATTTTCAAACCTCATCTTGCTGAATAAATGTATAATAAGTTAAAGCTGATTGATATATTTCCATTGGAATTTCTTGAAAGCTGAAATAATATTACACTGCATTGGATCGAAGGCCATAGCGAAAAGAGTGAAGAAACCATTGGATCAGGTGAAAGTCATTTATCTTTCATGATTGCAATTTTCAAGGTCATCAAATCATAATTAATTATACTAACTTTCCTTACATACATACATACATATTGAGCGACCTAATTAAAAATCTAAAATCATTATTGGGATCTGTATTACCTTATATACATACATATATTTCTTACAATACAAGCTAACTTTCCTTAAATACATACATTACTTACACAATACAAGCAAACTTTCCATGACGTGGTCGATTTCTATCGCCCTTTGAATCACACGATCAAAATTTTGTTTAAAATCCGGTTTGCGGTTTCAAATTCGATACTTCCATTCACTAGCTGCCAAACGTGTATTTGTTTTCTTTTTCTTTTTTCACTCTTTTGCAGCCCTCTCGTGTGTACAATAAATTTAACCTGATCTGACCCCATAAAATGGCAGGGTAGCTTCTATACATAAATTGCATGGATTATTTAGTAGAAAAAACAAACAACAAAAAAGAAACAAGAAGATAATGAGGTCCCCTGCTCTTCTGCTCCTTGCTTCTTCTTCATCTGAATCTCAACAAGTCAGACTTCACTTACTAATCTCACCATCAGCTCTTGAAAACTGAATTACATTCATTCATTAGCGTGTCCTAATACGGGGCAAGGAACTATTTGAGCAGAAAGCTCTTTCCGTGAGAAAACATCAAATCTAATTCGCAGCCTTAAGACATCAAATACTACTCAATTGTTCATATGATGGTTGCAAACACTCTCCGGGATTGGCATAGAAATAGTCCTCTTCTTTCGGTCTTTCGGGGATAACCAACCTTTTGGCAGGGTTCCCCATGCGCTCTGCATGACCTTCCTTAACAGCTGACGAGAAATCATCCCACTCGAGTGGTACACTTGTGTATTGATCTATCAGATCAACAAGTAGCTTTCTGTCCAATAATATCGTTTTCTTGAACCCAAGATATCTGGACCAACAAATAGATAACATTAATTATTGCTCGTTGCACCCACTTGTTTTAATCAAATTACAATCAAATCTATAAAATTAAGGCTCTGTTAAGAAAGCCATACCTGCGATGACCTTCAACAACTTTAGCCATGTTTCCGTCATAAGTCGGAACAAAAATATCACTCTCCAATGCAACGAGATAATCCAAAGCTGCCATCTGGGATGAGTGATTCTGGAAGAATCTAAGGTCTGAAGGCTCTAACAATGTCTCCTTCCTGACCTGTTTTAATGGATTGAAAAGCCATCTCTGTAAAGACATGGACACAGATCTGATAACATAGTAGGAGAAGCCATTCAATTAACTTACTAATTTTGGATAAGCTTTAGCAAGGCTAGCCATTCTTTTTTCTCCACCATATATTTCACCAGCCGCTATATAAATCTGGATGTTAGGATCAATGTCCAGAGCCCTCAGTGTAAGCGCAGTTTCCTCAGGTGTCAAAGGACACAACCCATCTTTCCTTTTCAATTCGGAATTTATGATTTTCTCTTTCCACCATGGATATGCATATCTGTTCGTTATATCAAAAAAAGACATAAAGGGGTGAGAACAAAATTTTCTGTTATTGCCTAATGCCAATAATTGCTGATGAAAATTGATTAAAGCTTCCAGCTCACCTCATTCTTGTCAACTCGTCCACCTCTTCACTGTTACAACCTTGTATACAGCCAGAAAACGCCAACATGTCCATTTCATATCTAAGGTGAAGTACTAGGAAAGGACCGTTTTTCTTTAGAAGCTTGATAACCCTTCTGCCCAGCTCCTCTATCTGGGGAGTGAATTTAAGTGCACTAAAGTTTACCCGGCAACGGAGCTTCTGAATCTCTGAAGGTTGACCATTGTTGGCAAGTCGAGCATCAGTTCTATTCAGGTGTACAACTTTGTGCTTTTGAATTAGAGGAAGAATCTAAATTACGCAGAAAAGAAGACAAGTAGTGTTTCATTACTTAGATATGTACAGAGGTTCTCAACCTGTCTTACTGACTATACAGAGCGCAAAAATGAAGGTAAAGGTACTAACCCTGTTATGATAGTAGGATATATCAGACCAACTAATTGGTGGCATGGAATAGACCTTTCCCAGTTCCATCCTGAACTTCAGCCGGGGAGGCAATTCTTTCAAAATCCGAACCTCGTCTCTCAGGGATGAAATAAAATGTTCCACATCAAAGATGTCCTGAAACTCACTACAACGATCATTTTCAATGAACATTCATCAGAAGGTTTTATCTGGGACTAAGAAGGTTAAGCCAAAAAAAAAAAAAAATAGAAATGTAGAGACAAGGACAAACTGACCCACCTTGGATCATTCCAAAAGGAGGTTTTATCTAGTTCGGGAACTATAAGAGTAACATTAAGATATCTAGCAATCGCCACCATGTCGCAAATCTGTTAAAAAATTACAGGTTAAAAGAAGGACGGAGATAGAGAGATCAGCATGAGAAATGAGAAATGAGATACAGGTTAAAGGTCAACATTCAATGAGAAATGCAAATGCTTTCACTCACCGCAGCTCTCATTTGATTGAGTCCTCCATTGCACGAGACCATTAGGTAACCATTGTTCTTATAAATCCCTGAGACAAAGAAACAACATTTTTTATAGAGAAAAAAAAAGGATGAAAAAAGACCAAGAAGAAGAAGAAGACGATGAAAAGATGGGCAAAGCCCTGGAACTAAACTCACTCTTGGGAGGATAGATAATTTTGGGGGGAACAGAGAGGGCACTGTGCTGGATATCAGAAAGAGCAGAGGAAGAAGAATCCTGAGAAAAACAAGAAGGCCAGCCTTTCAAAACCCTAGGCCCCCAAATCTCACCAAGTGTCATCAACTGAACGATACAAGTCCAGAGCAAAACCGACGTCGTTAAACGGATCATCCACAGCTTCATCCTCGATCTAACCATCATCGATTTCTTCAGCTTCTCAACCTTCCCTTCTCCAAATGCTCTTAATCCCATCACTATTGAGCTCCTCGTCAGCTTCCTCTCACTACTCTCTATCCTGCACATCTCGTTCGCCACAAACTTCGCATTCCTCTCCTCTTATTTAACCTGAAGTTCAAAGCAAAAATAAAAAGAAAAAGACAGCCCTCCTCTTAGATTAGGTCCTCAATCCAATCAATGCCGAACCAGATATGGAAAAAAAAAAAAAAAAACGACACTGAATTACTTTCCATATTCAGGCTCTTTTACATTTAGATCTGATTCTCCAAATCCTCAGCGGAAAAAGAGAATATTAAAAATTAAAAAGAAAATCCTTGCCTTCAAAATCCAGCAAGCATTACGAGAACAAGCACCGAGCTATATAGATTACCAAACACCGACTCGTTTTCCTCTTACTTCCTCTACAAAGCGTTTGAACAAACCCTAACTTCGATCCGAATTAGATCTCGCGCCTTGAACCGGAGAGGAAAACAAAACAAACCAAAAAAAAAAAAAAAACCTCCACGATCTCAATTCCGATTTCAAATCACCATTGAAGCCAGCGGAGCTTTTCTGTTATTTTCTCGTGTATCAGAGAAAGGTCGCCGCTGACAAGCTGGAAATTCGGTTGGGCCACCTCAAAAAAAAAAACACCAGAAAAATGGAAATACAGAGAGGTTGTGATAATGAATGACAATTGACAAGCAAGCGATAGTGGACGAGCATGCCCAAACAACAATTTCTAGAGAGAGAAAGTGACGGGAAGGGAGAGGAGAGAGAGAGAGGACACGCCGAATGCTTCGAGGAGGTCCTCTTTTCCTTTTGGGCCTATAGAGTTGGGCTAGCTCTGACCCTGTCGAGCCCTTCCTGTAAATGCCAGCCACTAATGGCCCATTACAATTTATTGTTTTATGGCGTGTCGAGATGTGGACCGTTGATCTTTCCACGTGGCGGTAATGGCGGGTCGTCTAGCAAGGTCCATAAGGAATTTTTTAGGTAGTCTGTACGATGGATCCGCATCCAAACATTTATTTCTTAATTTGTCCCCACCGACAATTTATCGCGATAATCTCCCCGATAATTAACTTCCATAATTAAAGCTTTTAATTATTATTTTTTTAATCATTTCATGATTTATTTAACATTTAGTTAATTAAATCTCATATACAAGAATGAGTGAATATTTCAATAAGTAAATGGGTAACTTTTCTAAATATCTTTTGATAGAATGATAAAAAATAATTTATAATATGAATATGATTTCGAGTAGGAGGTTAAACTTTATGTTTTTATCAAATTTTATTTTATTTTATTTTATTTTATTTTATTTTATTTTATTTTATTTATTTATTTATTTTAATTTTCAATCTCCAAAATTATCTATTTTTATCAATAAAGTAGGAACTCAAGAGTTTTGATGTCCGTTTGAATTGATTTTTGGTATAATGAAGTCATGGTAGAGTTGAATATAAAAAAAATGGAAATACTTGGAGTTGATATTTCAATTTATACTATTTATCATGCCAACATGAATTAGGTGAATTTATTTCTCGTGGGTGAAAAAGGTTTCACCAAACTACACCACCCTACCCTATAATTGGAAGGAGTGGGATCCATTATCAAAAGTGTTAGTTGATATTTATTTCGTTTGAAGTTTATATAAATTATTTTTTAAGTTTATTTAATTTTGTTTAATCTATCATTTTTTTTCTTACTTAATTAACGAGTTATCAAGTGATGGTGTAAATGATTATCAATCCATATTACTTTATCTAAAATTTATCTATAATTCGCTTACCATTATCCACTTATTTTTAGCTAACTTCAAATAATGAGATGAATTTTTAAATAATATAACGTTTTGTGTATAAAATTAAGTAATTCCATGAAGTTTGATATGGATCATTGATCTATATCAAGTAATTGATTTCTTATCATTACGTAGTTAGAATTAGTCGATCAAAAATAAAATATTTAAGTTATAGGTTTGGTCTCAAATTTCGAAGGAGGAATAATCCAATTGAGTCAATGACACGGAGGTTTAAAGTGTGAGGCTTTTTACTATTTAAGACATATTACTAAAAAACTAAGGACATTCGACGGAATATGAATCATATGATTAAAACATGTTGGATGAAATGAAATATGACATCAAGAGTCTTATACGATAGAAGGATGCCCGTAAGGTTGAAAGAAAAGTGTTACAGGACGATTGTTCGACCAACTATGTTTTATGGGTCGTAGTATTGGGTCACTACGGGACAACATATACATAAGATGACGGTAGTAGAGATGTGTATGTTAAGATGAATGTGTGGTAAAACAGGCATGATTAAAATTAGTAATGACATGATTATGAATTATCTAGGTATAGTTCTGATAGAGAATAAAATTAGGGAGAGACATCTAACATGATTTTGGTCTAGATTTGTGCAAAAGCTGTTTCGGTGAAAATCAAATCGAAACCCACCGCAACCGACTTTTGCACTAAAGTTGGAAATCGACAATTTGCATATCGCTCCCGACCATAACCGTGTCGATTTGAAATTGTTCAATCCTAATCGGTTTGACCTAGTGTTCGGTAAACCGAAAGTTGTTAACATTATTTTTTTTCTATCAATGTTATATATATTAAGATTTATAAGCATATATTATGATGTGTATTATTATTACATGATTTTGGTGGGTCACGACTCACGGGCAATGGTCTTTGGAGATGGAAAAAGATGGTGTCAGGTTGTGAGTTTAACTGTTTGTGTGTGAGTTTGCAGAGATAAAGAGAGAGTGATAGCGGAGTGACAGTTTGATGGAAAAAAAAAAACTTAAATTAAATTAAATTAAACTAATTTTTTAATTGAAAAAATTCAGTTTTTGATCCCCGATTGGGACCAACAGAAATATATTTTTCTTGAAAAATATTGATAGAAACCGACTAAAATATATTGGTTTATGTCGATTTCAAGTGTTGCAGTTTCTTTTGCACAACCCTAGTTTGGTTATATGTAAATGAGACCAAATATTGCCCCTAATTCAATAAAATTAGTTAGATAGGTAAGTAGTATGCATACACGGAAGGGTAGATTGTTGAAAACTCAAATAAAAGTAATCACTTAAATTAAGTAATAATATGTAGAAAAATTACTTAATTTAAGAAGTTAATATCCGGATTCAAAAAATAGCAAAAATAAATAAAGATGATAACATATATCAAAACCCGACTAAAATTAAAAGATGTTTGGTATAAAAATAGGTAAAAGTCAAAATGTAACTACACTACATTTAAAGATAGCACTTAAAAAGATTCCATTAATGTCATTATCTAACACGCATTAGGTAATTAAACAATGTGACTATAATAATGAAGGCAAGAAAGGAAGGTGTGGTTATGTTATGTTATGTTATGTTATGTTATGTTATGTTATGTTATTTAACATATGACATGTTGGGGAATGTCAACTCTTAAAACACACGTCTAATTAGAATGTTTAAAATCCCATTACCTGATGCCAGAATCTTCTCCATGATTAAAACCACAGCTGGGTTTGTAGTTCCTTTTCACCAAACTTTCCTTTTCAACAATGGTATATAATAATACAGTTTGATCGTTACTTAATCATACATTTAAGTACCAAGTAGTTATATATATATAATATTGAACCAATGGAATTCTGGGTTCGTTCAATGGAATATTTGTCGTGACAAGTGCGTTTTCCTAACTTCCATTGACCAAACTCTAATTTAACTAATCCTTATAATAATAATAATTATTATGTATCAGTATTTAGATCAAAACACAGCCAAATGGTTAGTAGTCAAAGTCCTAGATAAGATCGTATTTGACACTACATCAACTTCGGCGATGGCCTGACATTGGATGGGGATTACTAGGATGCTGTCGCCTGCATACTTGGGGACCCAAAAAAAAAACAAAAAAAAACAAAAAAAAAAAAGGAAATAAAATATTTGGTGGGTTTATGGGCTGTTCATGCTTCATAGCCATAGGATAGAATTTGAACTAGAATCTCCATTTGGATTTCATGGGCTAGAATTTGGGCTCACCGTTTCTCCCGAGCCCATTCGTTCTCCCGCCATTTTAAACAAAACGAGATATAGAAAGAAAGAAGAAATAGGAGGGAAATCATTACCCTCGTCAAAGTCCAACCTCTTTCCACCTTTGCTTTGCCGCCATGAAAGCGGGAGCTCTCAAAGAAGGACATAGCTGAAAGCTGAGAAGAGCCAAAAGGAAAGCCAAATTCTCCAACATCCTCTTAGTTCGATGGAGAGAAGAGCTTTTGAGAATCAACGTAAACAATTTGGTGTTCATATGGGATCAAAAGCTTGGCACCTCACCTCAGAAAAGAGAAGGAGGTTCGACACGACTTTTCCAGGTAGAATTGTGACGAACAGGTTAATTCGTAATCGCCGATTCAGGTATGGGTCTCGTTTCTTCTGATCCGACCTTTCGTGTTGTACATGTGAGCAATTATTAATTAAAACTCCCCTTAAAACAACCTCTCTGTTTGTATGAGAAATGGGCGTCGTCATAATTTCAAAACAATTTATTCTTCTTGAGGCCTTTTCATGTTTTCTGTCTAACCTTTTTGGTTGATATATAGAGTAGGATGTAGTTCTAATTCGGAACGTTTTCTTTAGCCGTAGATTTTCATTTTTGGAATCCAGTGGTTCTTACACTTATGGTTAAATGTAGGAAGTAGTTCCAATTCAATAGCCCAAAGCTAATTAGTCTCTGTGGTCATTCAGAGAGCCATACACAATAGTTATAGATAGGAATATGGGCTATAGCAACTTGGAAAGTTATGCATGTGATCCTTATTTTTGAATTGGTATTCACGTTCAGTTATGGACATTACTAATAAACCAGCCTCTTTGAATTCGCTGTTTAGTGAATTTTTAGACCTCATTCATTCACGAAGATCCTGCAAATCTCATCGATATGTCTTGAGGTGTGTTCAGAAGATGATATGTGAAGTTTGCCCAGTAAGCTATGACACTATGACAGTGACCCTTGTTTATTTTTGTCATGTTTCATAATCGAGCTTTTGACTTGGTCCTTTGATATCTGCTACTTCTAGGCGTGATGGTGATAGCATCTAGGACTAATCTAAGATGTTGCACTACTTGTCCCCTCTAGGCTCTAACCACTAGGACTATACAAAACTCCAGTTCTATGGCTAGCCACCAAGCTAATATGCCACACCTGCTGTACAAGACATTATGGGTTCCAATTTTGACATTTTGGCCGTGGATTCCAGTGGTGCTTGGTTTAAAGTGAATTAGAAAGAGATTGTCAAGACTTAGGAACATGTTTTTCTATGTTGTCAAGTAATTCGTAAATTCTGCTCTGATACCAGTTGAAAAAATGGAGAATTTGGTTGATCATATTAATGTTAACATCTCACAATTAAGAACCTCAAGCTAATAGTTATCAGGTTCTTGACACATCACTAGGTAAATATATGACAAGTACATCAAAGCACCGACAAGTTCCACTGTCACAAAAAAATTGTGTGAGGTTGAGAAAAATAAGAAAGAAAAAAAAGTATGAGTTGCATTGCATTGAATTGGTATCATGTGGGCAGAGAGATGAGACCGAAATTGATGATACAAAGAAAAGATATCTTGATGAGCTAATCAGAATCATTTTGGCATCCAGATTTCTGTACCACCTCTTTCCCATCTCTCTTACATATTTTTTTTTCTTTTTAATTTAGAAAATTCTTCAACGGGCCTTTAGCTCTAGGTCATAAATCTAAAGAAATAGTTAAATCCATAATATTACCAAATAAATTAGAAAATAATTTTAAATATTATATATGAGATTTAAGTGACTAAATTCAAGTAATGTCCAACCGTTTGGGTAGGGGTGCCATCTCTCTTTCATGTTTGTGCTTTTGTTCACCCTGGGTCGGTTGTATCTTAGATATCTGTGTCAAAGTTTTTTCTGCAGAATCAATGTACTGAAGTTTCACCGCTAGGAAAAAAAGAAGAGGGTCAGAAGGGAAGGGAATAATATTGTAGGAGAAGGGGTGGGTCCCGCCGAGCACATGAGTGGAGATCTGATGCAAGGTGGGGCCTTGATGAATAGAGTGTAGTTGAGGCCCTTAAGTTGGTGGGTTTAGGATAATGACATCCATGAAGAGGCAGTAACACTATATCTGTTTCCAATCTTATAGATCGTGAAAGCTCCACACAAGTTTTTGTTAAAAAAATGGTCCAACTTTGATTCCAGGACCACAACCCATCGATATTGACCCTTTAATCTTTTACTTCTCTTTTCTTTTTTTAGCTAAACATGGGATCTAACAATTTGTTTAGTTTGTTCGATTAGTGCTTAAGCAAGAGATTAATTGAGTCTTAGGGGTAGAGGGTGTAGTTGATTTAGTTTCCTTATAGAAGAACTCCTCAAATTAGTTTATAAATTAAAGTTATATATAAATTTAAAATTTACATATAATTATACTCACATATTATTTTTATAATTAAAAACTTACATATATTAAAAAAATTTACATTAATTTATAACTATAGAGAAGTTGTACGCCCGTTTCCTTTCCAACTTAGACATCTATGGAATGGGATGTAAGATGCAGACAAGTACCAGAACACCTAATTTGGTAGGCCCCGCCACCGTCCCATGTGCATGTGATCCTGTTTCGCGCCCCATCGAACTACTTTCTTCATCACGTTCAGTCGTCACAAAGTAGATATCTACAATAAAATAAATTTTTTTTTTTTTTGATGTTCTTGACTCGATTCTATATAGCATGTCATATCCCACATTTCCTCCCATTTATATACTTAGGGTTATTAACTTATGATATTACTCCATAATTTATACACTTTAAATTTTAAGTTATTATTATTATTTTTTTAGTAAGTGTTTGTTGTGTTATAAAGTAAGAGACTGTTGTTATTACATAATATTGTTTTGTTTTTGTTTTTATAACCAAACTGAAGAATACAAAAATTTTCTGTTTTGTTTCTCTTGTACTGATTGATGTACTCTCTTAACTCTAGTGTCCCTGTCATTATTTGCTTTGATTTTCCCTCTTGTGTACGGTAGTGCTAACTCTCCCTCTACATATGGGACTGACTTTGACTATTATCTTTTCTTTTCACATAAACAACTCTTTAAGCATTCTTCTTGCCTGATCTACTCTAAGGCATGTCATTAATTAATGCTATTGACTCTAAAACAGATTGGGTTGTGCAAACGTTGATTTTGATTTCGGTGAACATATACACCGATCACTAACCGATTTAGGTGTGACCACCGACCAAAACTGCATCCATTTTAGACCACTCTATTTTTAAATATGAGAGGTAATTTCAGTGATTTGGGAAGTGGAGTGAAAAAAAAAAATAATGTTGATGCACTGATTCAATCAACACCAACCTAAAAGGGGTGGTGTAAATTTTACTAGTGTTCTTACTGAAACCGATCGAATAGGATGAATACGGAGTAATTTTGGTATGGTTTGTTTTGCCAAATGTTAAACGAAAGACCTTACTTTATAAGGTTTGGGAGTTTTTTTTTTTATAAAAAAATCTTGAAGACAATTGTGTCTAGAAGCTTCGATCCTAGAGATAGTATACTAATCAATTATCTAAAAAATGGAGTGGATTTAGTTTTTATTTGTACTTTTCGGGTCTGTTTCTGCAATATTATTTTAATTATTTATTTTGATTTAAATATTAGAAAAATATTACGGGATAAAAAATAATAAAAAAATAAGTCGATTGAAATATGATTAATTTATAAGTTGTATTTTTTTTATAGTTATAATTAGTCTTTTTCTTATTTTTTTTATATATTAATGAATAACTATGGCTATTGATAATCAATATGAATTTGAAATATGGAAATTGATATTTGATTTGTTGGTCGGGAACTTTAATGAAGTTTTCTGTTTAGATTGAGTTCTTGGTTCAGATCAAATTTTTAATTCAAATAGAAATATATTTCTGTCTTTATAGTCAAGAATTCGGTTATGGTTCTGTCTTTCTAAACTGAGAACTTGATCTTGATTAGGAATCTAGACTTAAATCTAGATTGAGAGATATTATATTATATTAGATATTGTTTTGAAAAACGAGAAAAAAATTCTTGATCTATGAAGAAAAATGAAGATCTCAATTTAAGAAGGGAATTCAATTTATAAATAAAGAAATTTAACTTAGTTTAGAAAGAAATTTAACTTGTAATTAATATGATAATACACTTCCTTTATTTGCTGCGTATCTTCTCATCAATTCCGATCCTCTTATTATTATTATATCATTGATTATTAATAATATATTATCCCTTCGCATCCTTAATTAGGGCCCTAATTAGGGCCTTAAATCTCCCATTTAACCACAAATTATTGGAAAGAGAACCAGTGAACACTACTATTTAACATTCAACACGTAGGTTAGAATTTAGATACAGTAAAATGACAAAAAACCGATGTGGATACGAAACGTGGCACTCTGACAACCATATGTGACTTACACTGAAGATTAGCGGATCAGATGTAATAATTATTTTAAATCAGTGGCCGACAAGCAGACAACATGATTTTTGTGGAGGAGAGTGAATCATTCACTCTCATCCCTCCACCTGTTCAAAACAACGGCTCCGATCCTCTCCCCTCGCCGTACGGTCCTCCCCTATCCAACAACACCCCTTTCCTCAAATTCTCCATATTACTCCCACAGATCGACGCACGCGTCGCTCTGTTCCCAGGGCTACTTCCGTAACTTTAGTAGCTCTAGGTGCGTCGTGACGTCATGCGAAAATATAGGGCTAATTTAGTAACATTACCATTTTTCGTTTAATGATAAAAATAAATAATAGAGATGGAGACTGTGCAGGGGATATTTGTCAGTGTTTCGAAGAAGCTCTGCTCAGCTAGCTCAGCTCAGACTTGTATGGTTTCTGACACACACTTCCAAACAGCAATAGATAATTGAAAATCAAATCTCGAATGCGATTTTCATTTCTGTCATATCATTAGCAGGAAAATTGATCTCAATTCGTATATAATTCTTAGATAGTAAGGTGTAGATTAGAAACATGATGCTGGAAATGCAAGATGTTCAGTACTCTATTGGCGGCGGAGGAGGAGCAGGAGCAGGCGGCGGAGATCGGAGGATGAGACCGCAACACTTCCAGATTAATCACCAGAGCCTCCAGGCTTTGAAGTGTCCAAGGTGTGACTCCGTCAATACAAAGTTTTGTTACTTCAACAACTACAATCTCTCTCAGCCTCGTCACTTCTGTAAGGGCTGCCGGCGCTACTGGACCCGAGGCGGTGTCCTCCGAAACGTTCCGGTCGGCGGTGGTTGCCGTAAAGCTAAGCGATCTAATCCGAAACCTCAATCGGAAACTTCGGCGGCAGTGCGGACGGTTCGTGAGCGTAAAGCAGCGAACTCTCATTCTAGCAGCGAGAGCTCTAGTCTCACCGCCACTACGCCAGCCGTCGCCACTGCCGCTGCTGCTACTAAGGCAGTTACGGCTTCGTTGTCGAGGTCTGCCCCGGTTTTGATTACCGGAGAAAATCCTAGTTTCGAGGTGGTTGGATTGATGGAGCAGCAACCGCCAAGTTGCGGGATCTTTCCGGAAAGCGGAAGCTTCACGAACTTGTTGTCGTCAATTAACGACGCATCTCCGTTTGAATTTAACAATAATAGTAGTAGTAATATATCGGATTTGACTACGTCGTTTGGTTATCAGTTTCAAGGTCAGGATAATAACCGGTGGCAGCCGCAGAAGATGGCGGGAGTAGGGGTGGTTGAGGAATTGCGGAAGCAGGAGATCACAGCCGTGGGAATGCTCGATCAGGCGGTTCATATTGATCTATCGACGTTTCATAATAGTAGATCGAGCAACGTGGGATTCGGATCGTTGGATTGGCATGTAAACGGAGATCAAGTTTTGTGTGATCTTCCCAACACTGCTGATCAAGCTTACTGGGTCCAGAGTCAATGGACCACAACTGATCATCAGGATCACCACCCTAATCTCTTTCTTCCTTAAGCCGATAAGACTTTCATTCTTTCTTGTTTTCTTATACTACCAAAAGTTTTGAGAGATATCCATCTACTATTCTATACGAACTCATCATGGATTTGACTGTTCTTAATTGTAAATTCCTTACAGATTTTTCTCTTTTTTAGTAACCCAGTTTGGGGGAGGATATAACTTGTAAGTAATGGCCACAACAAAACATGATAAGATCTTATCATGTATCATGTTTTGTTTGCTTCTAGCTAGGCTTCTATTTGGTTCTCTGTCTGCTGTTTGCGTATGACTGGTTATGATTGAGTTGAGTTTTGTATGTTCATGCACGTAAGAATCGGAGGATATAGAAGATGGTTAACTAGAATGTTGTATTTTATTCAAATTTTACTTCCTAGTTTATTCACACTTTTGTAACCTAAATCCTAATCAACTTTCATATAACATACCTATCGTTCAGTTTGGTCAAAACCAAAGGATTGATACATAAACATTTATTGTACAGGTTACTTTCAACATGCAAACAGTGGGCAGACTTTTGTATCCACGCTTGTACTGATTTCTTTAAGGACCAAAACAGTGATTATGAAATTGATAGGCATATTTTTAGGCAATTAAGTAATGCAAAAAAGATGAAAAGAGACGCAAGAAAAATGTAGTGGTTTATTTATAAGATCAATTTGATTAATATAAATTACATTCATTCGACTTTTGAAAATTCGAAAGACTCATTTGTATTAGTGATAAAATTTAATATATACAGACTTTCAATTCATAGATCTACTAACATATATGCCCAATCATCAATCGATCACATATTTAACCATAGAAATCAATCCTATATTAAATGTGGCCAAGAGAATACACCAAAGCAAATTTGAAATCAAACCATGAATCAAGTAGAGAGATGAAAAAAGATGAGCTAACTGAAAGACCAAAAGATCAAACCACCGGAATCAATGGAGTCCAAAAATCGCAAATTGCTATTTTGCAAAAGAGGGAGAGGGGTAATCCGAGCTGGAAGCAAAAAGAGTCACCCTAACCTAAACTAGGTTATAACAACTTATAACAATCCTATTTTCTGCCTCGACAAAGAACTATAGGGTTACATTGAAAATTATAAGGCAACCCAATAGGTCAACCATTTTGGCCTTAATTAGATCAGCGACAATCTCCACCTTGAGTCTAAAACCAGTCTATCATCATGCCTCAACGAGTCATTCTCGAAAGTTCTCATAGCCCGATTTTAGTGTGTCACCCCATATGTAACAAATCAAAGCAATGCTTGAATTTTGTTATGATAACAACCTTAGTCCCTATATTCGAAGGGTTCTCCTTCGTAGGAACTTTAGAGATGTGTACGATACCCAAACTAATAAGGTCATGAACAAAATGATATTTTACATCTACATGTTTTATCGGTTCGTGGTGCACTAGATTCTTATCAAAATGGATTTCGCTTTAACCATTCGAGTAAACTGTCAACTGTACACTTACCATCCATAACACCCACTTCCTTAAGCAGGATTTGTAACCAAACGACTTTCTTGAATGCATCCGTCATGGTCACATACTCCGTCTCTGTGGATGAAAGAGCCACCAACGGTTGTAGTTGAGTCTTCCAACTAACCAAATTTTCGCCCAATAGAAATTGAAATGAGGTGGTTGATTTCCTGGAATCCCGATCACCTCCAATTACTATTTACAAAACCAAATAAACTCAAAGTGTTAGTCCAATCATGAAAATGTAAACCAAAACTAGAAGTGCTAGTAACATATCTTAAGCACAACTTTAATGCATTTTAATGTACCAAACCGAAATTCAACATAAACCTACTTAGTAACGAAATAGAAAATGACAAATTCGGACGAGTACTAATCATAGAATATATAATTGATCATATGGCATTGGAATAGAAAATATGCTCTATTTTCACTCACTCGAAATTAGTTTTAGGCCTTTGTTCCTTAGTTAGGATAAAATGATTTACTAAAGGTAGGGAAACTGATTTGCAACCCTTCACCTCAAAGTGAACACTTAGTTTTTTCAAGTATGACTCTTGATTCAATTTTAGGGATTTATTTTTCCTACATTTAACAATTTCCATTCTTAAAATCCTATTTGCATGTTCTACATTTTTCATATCAAATTCTAAATTTAACTTTTTCTTGAGTTCATTTACTTTAGTTTGTGATTTACTTTTTAGAAGCATGTCATCTATATAAATCAATAAGTGTAAACATAATTTTCATCTGTAAAGTAAAAACAAGAATTATAACTACTTCTAGTGAAACCTATTTTCACTATAAATGAGTCAAACCTAATATATCATTGTCGTGGTGATTGTTTTAAACCATACCAAGACTTTTTCAATAGACAAAAATACTCGGGTTGGTGTGTGTATTGATCCCATTTTCCCTTACAATAGTGGTCAAACATAGCGTTGAAAACTCAAGACCATTATATATCCTAAGGTTTCTAACCTTTTATTTATTTAGTTTTCAACTGAGACCTTCCACTCTTTGAACCTCTCAAAGGTCTCATCCTTAAACATCACTAAAATAACCCACATGTTCATACTAAAGTAATCAATAATGAATAGAAAATATCTACTACCATCGTGCGATTGAACCCTTTTGGGGCCCCACAAGTCAATATGTAAGTACTATAAATAATCTTTAGCCAAATGAACTCTCTTATGGAAACTAGTCTATATTGTTTCATAACAGACACATCTCACAAAAATCAAGAGAAGTAATATAATCTTTACTGAAGCATCCTCGCTTGCTTAGCACATCCAAACCCTTTTGACTTATGTGCCTAAGTCTAATATGCCATTTTTTTGTCACATTTTGGTTAGTAGAAACAAGAGCAAAATTGAAACTAGAATCAAAATAATAATCACATAGTATATATAGCCCATGTTTCTTAATACCCTTAATAAACGGTTTTTCATTTTTAGAAACAAGTAACATACAATTTTCTGCCTTATATAAATAGTCACCTTTATCTAGGATTTTTAGGAATATTAGGTTCTATTTAAGGTCTAAAATATATTGACTATCCTACCATCATGCATGATCCTACAAGGTTATCAAGATCCCATATACAATCATTAAATAATCAAGAAAATTTAATTCAAATTTCTCGACCTAGATCAAATCTAGCTCTCATACTATTATTGTATTTGATTCAAGTTTTACTTCTAGTTTATTCACACTTTTGTAACCTAAATCCTAATTAATTTTCTTATAACACACCTACGTTTCAGTTTGGTCAAAAGCAAAGAATTGAATATAACATTTATTGTACAAATTACTTTTAGAATGCAAATAACAAGTGGACTTTTGTATTCACATTGTACCGATTTCTGTATGGACCAAAACAATGATGACTATGAAATTGATTGGCAATTTTTTAGGCAACTAAGCAAAGCATGAGAAATGAAAAGAGACATAAGAAAATTATAGTAATTCATCTACAAGATTAAATCAATTAAGATATACTATATCCATTCGAGTTTCAGAAATTAAAGAGGCTCATTTGCATCAGTGATAGAGTTTAGTATATACACATTTCCAATCCCTGGATTCGCTAACATACATGCTCAATCATCAATCGATTACATATTCAACCATAGAAATCAATCCTATACCCATATTTCACAGTTAAGGGAATACACCAAAGAAAACCCGAAATCAAACCCGAAATCAAACCATGAATCAAGTAGAGAGACGAAGAAAGATGAGCAAACTGAAAGGCTAAGAGATCAAACCATCAGAATCAATAGAGTCCAAAAATTGCATATCGTTATTTCCCAAGAGAGGGAGAGCGGCAGTTAGGGCTGGAAGCAAAAAGAGAGTCACCCTAACCTAAACTAGGTTTTAACAACTTATACCAATCTAATTTTCTGATTCGGCAATGATCAATCGGGTTATACTGAAAATCAAAAGGCAATTGAATGGGCCAACCGATTTTGGGCTCAATTAAACCGGCGGCATAAAAGTTAAAGAGTAGTGTATAAGTTAGTAGGCGTAGTGTCACGTGCATAAAGTTTCACTCCGAACTTAGACCCCCGTGTAGTACTTGATACTCCTCCGAGTAACCAAGTCAGCCTAACTGAACCTTGCCAAGAGAAACGTTTGCTTGAAAACTTAGAAGAACACTCAGGTTAGAGAGAATAAATAACTCTTTGTATTGCTAGAATGCTATTATTTTTGGATGATTTACAAATGAGAGGAACTCCTCATTATATAGACACCCACCTTGAAATGGATGATCAAGATCAACTCGATCTAACGGCTATGATCTATCTTCTAGAGACTTCCATACAAATATCTACTATTCTACAAGGGACTAGAATAATGTAAAAGGTTTTAGAGAATTCCACGTGTAGGAAACCCTAGAGAATCCAAGAGAAGTCTAAAAGTTTCTAGACTCTTCCATAAAGCCTACTCCACCTTTCCCATCAAGTAAGGCAGTCCGTAACAGTAAACTGGAGTG
This sequence comes from Coriaria nepalensis, assembly GCA_027186245.1. Taxonomy (NCBI): domain Eukaryota; kingdom Viridiplantae; phylum Streptophyta; class Magnoliopsida; order Cucurbitales; family Coriariaceae; genus Coriaria; species Coriaria nepalensis. The sequence goes on from CP114493.1 coordinate 153,787, forward strand.
GAGAAATGAGTAGTGCATTATTCTAGTAATCTGATAATCTGAAGTTTGATATGATAATCAGAGTGAATGTGGTGAAGGCTATAGAACTAAAATAATGAAAGACCGACTGGATAAAAAGGATGTCGCTTGGGTCCCCATCAGACAATAATGTGGCCACATTCATCACTTGCTGTGGCGGTCCAAGTTCGATGTATACCATCATGTCAAGAAAACAGTTAAAAAATATGATGGAAGATAATAATGAAAAGGCAGCACTCAGAATCTAGATATGCAGCATGGAAACCAAATCCTCCGCCTTGCACTTGCGTCTCTCCTGCATTCCCCATTCTTGTTGGACTACCATTCCACCCTGACCTTAATCAGTTTGTCATCCAACATCTCAACAATCAAATCATCCTAGTAATTAATTAGTTAGTTAGTTAGTTCGTTAGGTAATTAAGAAAGGCACGGGAGAAAGATTTACCGGCGAAAAGCGAAAGAACCGGAGCTATTCATGCTGCTGCTGCCGGACCTAGTTGATATGTTACGACCATGGGGCAATGATGCCTTCAATTCACTCACTCTACAACAATCGCCTTCAAATTCAGGTGATTCTTGTCTCTTGTTGCTTATTTCCCTTAACTTCTCAAAATTGTGAAAAAACTTTACGTCCCTGATTTCTCTGCACTCCGTCTTTATAGAAGAGACCTAATTCATTCATTCAAAACATGATCAGAAACATGGATTCTTTACAGTGAAAGATGAAGGCAATGTAACCACTGTTTACCTGGAATAAGTTTTCTGGGTACATAATCATTGATACAACGATCCATTAAAAATTCCTTACTTAAACGGAATCTGATTTCTATGAACATGTTGATATGGTTACATCGCTCAGCTTCATCATCAATGCCATCTGGTTCCGCGTCACTCGACATGGATTGTTAGGAGAACTTGCTTTCGCAAGATACTGTCTGGTCGATGCATATTATGTCTTTCACAAATCGATGATGATAATTGCTCTCCTGGATGAAACCAACTAGTTCTGGTAATCTATCTATCACCTATAGAATCTGTAGAATAGTAGATCTTCTCTAGTTAGATTGATCGTTCCGTCTTCTGACCCGGACCGTTCGTCGTGCATCCGTCTGTCCATATCTTATCATGGTATATGAAAATCTGACGGATATATAATGAATCATTGGATAAATGTATAAATATGGTGCAGTAAAACATGAGAAATTCTGAGACAAGCAATTTGAATATCCTTGTTCTACAAAACTGTTTCAGAAATTGTAATGAATTGGACAGTTTAGAGGTTTTGTCACGTTACCTCAATCATTTATTGAAGAAATTAAGAATGTTACAGTTGGACCACTGCTTTTTCTGAACGCCAGTCCAATTTTCAAACACCATTATGTGGACCCTTAAAAAATGTCTCAAAACAAAATTAAACTTGAAGGCTGTGGTTGGCACGTGCAAGAAAGCGCACGTGACCGACTGAGGGTAATGTGTAATTGAATCGCCCGCCAAATTGTTGGGAGCGCCGGAAAACACTCGGAAATGAAATTACAAAGCAATTCCGTCATACAATCTGAAATGCTCCTCCTCTTCTTCTTCTTCTTCGTCGTCTTCTCTTTCACCATCGCTTAGATAAATCTGATGTAGAGAGATACAGACAGAGAGAGAGAGAGAGGGAAAAAAGGAGTCAGGGTCTAATGGCGGGGAGCCAGAGTGAAATCAATGTTCGAACCCTGACCGGAGAATCAATTACCGTCTCCATTTCTTCCATTGCTACACTATCGGAACTCAAGCTTCTTCTCCAGGAGACTTTTTCTCCTGCATCTAAATCCCCCAATTTTCACCTCTTCTTTAAGGTAAACCAAACCCTTCTCGCTCTCAAGTTTTTTTTCTTCTTCAGTTTCACTTTTTCGAGTTTCTGATGTTCCATAACTAAGTCCAATACTTTTCTTTACATATGAATGTAAATTGGGAACTTGTCCTCAACTCTACTGTAATTACGAAGTTGTGACTAGTCCCTCTGTTTTTTTCCCCCTTCAATGGCATCTGTAGAGGGTTAAATAATTACAGTGCCTCATATGGGTATGCCATTTTTGTTTCAGGGTAGTAAATTGAGACCACAGAGTAAGATATGTGAAATGCACTTCGGGCAGGGTGAATTTCTTGTTCTCGTTCCATTTACGAAGAGAGGCTCTCAGAGGAAGCCTACCGATCAATTTTCCAATGTTCCTAGTACAAGCTCCATCTCTAAATTCGCTGATTCAGCATGGTCTGAAATGATGCAAGACTTATCGTTCTTGCATGACAACTCAAGTAATGGAGCCGATGGAAATCTTCCCACCTATAATTTAGAGAGTTGTAATCTTTTAGATAAACCTGAAATGCCGGAAACAAATGGAAATAATAGAGCCGTGCCTTCTTCCTGGGAAGACTTACCTGAACCCTTAAAGGGCCCTAGTGTGTCTGTAAGTGGAAATCAAACTAAGCGGGCTAGGAAAAGCTCTACAACTCCTTCAAGTTCTCGTTCAGATCGAGTACAATGTAAAGTAGGTTATAGTCCTTCTGTTTATTTGTGATGATTGGGTTACTATCTTTATATATTCAAATAAGATGCCTATGTCATCACATACTGTTACAAGAGCCTACTTGTGTTCAAAATTTAAAATATTATCCCTTGTGTTTACTGAAATCCTTGTATCCAGAAAGCTATTCTTCTGTTCATATTTAAAGTGAAAAAAAAAAAAAAAAAGATAGTACACTGCCATAACAGCTATTTTGTACGTAGGACACAAAAATATTGCAACCCGATGAAATGGTGGAACATCTACGAAACGGTGCTGGATCTGAAGGACAGGTTTCTTTCACACTTTTCTTATATCATTTTTTTTGGGTGGGAAGTGAGGAAATAAGTGGTACATACACTTGTATGTTCGTTGCTTCTGTACCAAATTATAATGGCAGTAGTAGGGTGGGAGGACTTGCAGTCTTGCATTGAAGGATTTTCTTAGAAGTTCATTCTGAAATTTGGTCTTAGCAGATGGTTCATGTTGAAGAAATTGGTGCCAGAAAAGCTTCTTATGGCGAAATACCAAGTGAACTTTCAATTGATATTATATCTGCACTCAAATGCAGTGGAATCACAAAGCTGTATGGTCACCAGGTATGGGTGCTTCTTAAGCTGCTATTTTTTTGGATGTCTCATTGTGTAACTCAAGTTAAATGTCTGTCCTTTGTATTATTATTCAATAGGCAAAGTCAATACAAGCCTCCCTGGCTGGTAAGAACGTTGTCGTGGCAACGATGACATCCAGTGGGAAATCTCTTTGCTATAATTTGCCAGTTCTCGAAGTGATGTCTCAAAATTTGCTGTCTTGTGCGCTTTACTTATTCCCAACAAAGGTCGGTATGAGTATTTTATTTATGGGTTTTGAAGAATGTAACTTTTTCCCTTTTTAGTAAAATGATCTGAGGTTTTCATGAAAACAGGCCTTAGCTCAAGATCAACTAAGAGCTCTTTTAATCTTAGCAAAAGGATTTAATGCTAGCTTAAACATCGGTGTATATGATGGTGATACTTCTCAGGATGAGAGGATGTGGCTGCGTGACAATGCTAGACTGGTAATTTGTTGTTCATGACTAAATTTTTATCTACCATGTTGTTACACTAGATTCCTCACCAACTGAGATTTCTTGTTTTTTCTGACTGTAGTTGATTACCAATCCAGATATGTTGCACATATCCATCTTGCCTCATCATACACAATTTAGAAGGATTTTATCTAATCTTCGGTATATATTAATGTGTGACTGGAAAATTCTGTTTCTAGTATGCGTTAATTCCTCCAAAACTGTCTGTTTTGATTGCTATCACAATTGTAATTGATAGTTTTGTTTATTAGGTTTGTAGTCATTGATGAAGCTCATACTTATAAGGGAGCATTTGGATGTCATACTGCTCTTATCTTGAGGAGACTTCGCCGGCTCTGCTCACATGGTATGCGTTTCATGGAGTGCTTACATAAAAAGAAAAGGGGAGTTCATTATATAATATCAAAAATATAACTCTAGTATTTTATTGATTCTTCGAAGTATGTTTTCAGTTTATGGAAGTGATCCTTCTTTTGTATTCTGCACAGCAACTTCTGCAAATCCACGTGCGCATTGTATGGTAATTTGTTTTGGAATATGATTTTAGTTATCTTTTTTTGGTGTTCTTGGGCTACTCGAGATTAAGTTCCTGGTTCCATTCCTACGTGTAAACATAAATGATGACCTTTTCTTTAGAAGAATGGCAGCAATTTGTTTCTCAGGAACTTTATGTTTATGAGAAATATTCCATGAAATTTTCCATTATCTCTGGTGTAATGACTTGATAATTGGAAAGTAACTTACGATGGTTAAGGAACTTGCAAATCTATCAACTCTGGAGCTGATTCAGGAAGATGGAAGTCCTTCTGCCAAAAAGTTTTTTATCCTCTGGAATCCTACTATGGTGCTACCTCAGTGCTCTTAATTAGAATAAAAATGGGATAAGAAAGTATCAATTTACCTAATACTTCTTGATTACATGCATGAAGGCAACTTGGAGAGCAATGGATTCTACTAAAAAAAAAGATAAGAGTGCTAACTTTAGAACTCCAAGGTAAGGGGTCTATTATTACTTAATGAGCCTTATGATTTTTTAAGTATTCTTATGTACTAACTTAAATCAGAACTTGAATTTGTTTCTATTAATACCACCTTTCAGCCCTATTTTGGACGTGTCAAGGCTCTTTGCAGAAATGGTTCAGCATGGACTTCGTTGCATTGCATTTTGTAAAACGCGTAAACTTTGTGAACTTGTTCTGTGCTATACGTATGTAACATTTTTTTTTTCTATTAATAGATTCACAACTTACAAACTTTTTGGGTTTTCTGGACAATATTTGCATGGTGTCCCTGTTAATCACAGTTGGAAAGAGTTCTTTTAATTAGTTTTTATTAATTTTGTGGTAGGCATGAGATTCTTCAGGAGACGGCACCACACCTGGTCGCTACTGTATGTGCTTATCGCGCTGGATACACTGCTCAGGCAAGTGTATTGACTATTATTGAAGGTTCAATTATAAAAATTTCATGGTGATTGATTTTGTTGAAAATATTTTTAAATTCTGATGCTGGCCCAACATTAAGAACAGGATAGGAGGAGAATTGAGAGTGAATTTTTTGGTGGGAATCTTCGTGGTATAGCTGCAACAAATGCACTCGAGTTGGGTATAGATGTTGGGCATGTGGATATAACTCTGCATTTGGGCTTCCCTGGTACTATTGCTAGGTAGAGTTTCTTTGTTCTTTTTATTTTTATTTTTGTTTCCATTAGTTCTCTGTCTGTTTGATTAAATTGCTTTCATCAGTTCAGTTATTTTTTTTCAAATTTCTTGTTTGTATCTATATTTTAGCTTGTGGCAACAGGCTGGCAGAGCAGGAAGGAGAGAAAGAACTTCTCTTTCAATATACGTAGCATTTGAAGGGCCCCTTGATCAATATTTCATGAAACATCCAAGAAAACTCTTTGGAAGCCCAATAGAGTGCTGTCATATAGATTCTCAAAATGAGCAGGTTTTGACTTTTCCTGGTTCATTTTTATGAGTGCATTCTTTTGTTTCAACAAATTAGTATAGTGACTTTTTTATAACTTGTTTCTTATAGGTCCTTGAACAGCATTTGGTGTGTGCTGCTTCTGAACATCCATTAAGTTTGGTTTATGATGAGAAATATTTCGGTCCTGGCTTAAACACTGCCATAATGTCTCTAAATAATAGAGGGTCTTTGAGTTCAGATCCCTCCTGCGATTCTCATAACAGATTGTGGAACTACATAGGGCCAGAGGTATATATATATGGATATATATATATGCTATCTCTTACCATGGGCTACATAGACTATTTAAACCTTCTAACTCGATGGTTGATGAACCTTGGGCATATTATTCCACAAATGTTGTTCTTTTCTTCTATAGTATTAACTTTTCCTTATGTTGTGTGCTCTAGAAATCGCCTTCACAATCAATTAGTATTCGAGCTATGGAAACTCAGAAATACAAAGTTGTGGACCAGCGACGTGAAGAACTCCTCGAAGAGATTGAGGAAAGCCGGGCTTTCTTTCAGGTAATAGAAGTTGGTTTATAATTAGAATTTTGCACCACCATATTTCATCAAAGAAAAGAGAATGCCTTTGCCCGTAGGGTGCTTTCTTAACTTTTTTTCCAACATGTACATTTCATTTATATATATATATTTCAGATATATGAAGGTGCTGTTTATTTGCACCAAGGAAGAACCTATCTGGTCAAAAGCTTGGATTTATCCAATATGGTTGCCTTTTGTGAAAGAGCTGACTTGAAGTATTACACGAAAACTCGTGATTACACTGATATTCATGTCATTGGTGGTAACATGGTATGTCAAAGTTTTAAACTTTTCCACTTTCTTCTCGAGTGAGAGTAGAATGAGCAAGAGCAATGAACCGATCTGTTTGTCTTCATCTCACGTGGATTTCTTTCTGTTTCTAGGCATATCCAAGGAGATTTCCCAGTATCCCCTGCTCAGAATCAACTGCACGAGCAGATCATTGTAAAGTAACAACTGCTTGGTTTGGCTTCTATCGTGTATGGAGAGGAAGCAACACAATTTTTGACTCAGTCGATCTTTCACTTCCTAATCATTCATACAGCTCACAGGTGCTCTTGATCTTAATGTCATTTAATTATTTCTCTCTGGATTTTGTTGTCTATAATAATACTTTTTGTTTAATCTTTCTCCATACTCTCAATCTCTTTTCTTGTTTTCATAAAGGCAGTTTGGATTCCAGTTCCACGATCAATAAAAGAAGAAGTGAAGATGAAAGGCTTCGATTTCCGTGCTGGCTTGCATGCTGCTTCACATGCACTTTTGAATGTAGTGCCTTTGTAAGGCGCTCTTATACTGCCCACCCATGGAGCTCATTAAGAATTTCTACAAGGACTTATAATTCATCTTTCTCCTTTTTTTTTTGGCAGACGTATAATATGCAACTTATCTGACTTGGCTCCAGAATGTGCAAATCCTCATGATACTCGCTATTTCCCGGAAAGAATATTATTATATGATCCACATCCCGGAGGGACTGGTATATCAGTTCAGGCAAGTGAGACGGAAACTGGAAATTTTTCTTAAAATGACAAATGGTGTGTTAAAGTTAAACTTTCATTTAATATTGATGATTTTTTTTGGGGGGGGGGGGGGGAAATGTAACAGGTTCAACCCTTTTTCATAGAGCTATTAAGTGCTTCTTTGGACCTTCTCACATCTTGCTGCTGTTTTGGAGATGCCGGTTGTCCAAACTGTGTCCAAGTCAGCCATACTTATTCTCTCTTTCTTCATCCTTTTTTTCTCTAGCTTGAATTACAAATGTATCTTCTAAATGTGTTTCAATATGGTGCAGAGTCTGGCTTGTCATGAATATAATGAGGTTCTACATAAGGATGCAGCCGTTTTGATCATCAAGGTTGGTATACGGGTCCAAGTTGGATCCAAACCAGTTTCAATCAAGTTCCATTTTCGACATGTCGTTATGACTCACTGATTTACCTTCTATTTGTTCCTTGAACAGGGTATTTTAGAGGTGGAGAAATCATCTTCTAATTCTAGCGGCGGAATCATGAAATTCAACTAATAATAAAATAACAAAATGATTATATGATTTAAGAAGATACAAAAAAAAAAAAAAAAAAAGCAAACAAGAACCATAATCTGCAAAAAGAAATGAAAAAAAGAAAAAGAAAAGTTTTATACATAATTTATTGCTTCTATTAATATTTGTCCGAATTCTTTAATAGACATGTTGTAAGGTTTCGGATTTCATCAAAAGCAAAAAGAGTATAATTTAGGACAATGTTAGACTTCTCAAGCCATTGTACAAAGGCCATGCTCTATTTAGGACAGTGTAACCCTGCAGCAATCATGAAAAGTTTAGGAGAATTAGTCTTTAGCGAAATATATATCCACATGTAATAATTATCAAACCATTAGATAAAAGTAAACGATCTGTTTGGGAGTTAGGACAACAAAACAACCCGTTCTATCATGGACTGGTTTGTTCAGGGCTCGGGTGATACCATTACCATTCCGGCCATGTCTTAATGAGAATACCCATGGAATACCCATCTTCAACTACTAACCTTGGTGTTGGCACTGTTCTTCATTATTGATTTGTATCCCTCCTCAAATTTCCCATCAATTGAAATATCATGACTTTGTTCTGTTGTTGCCCATTTTGAACTCTACAGATAGATTACACAACCAATTCAATAAGATAAGAAAACCCAAAACCCAACTATAGCCAATAATGATGGAGATAGTCAAATCGGCACTGTTGGATGTGTAGCCGGTGATTAGAACGGGAACTTAGCATCTGCAACTTCAACGGGCAGTTCAGTCAACAAAATGGTGGGCCGAATTGAGGATACAGCCGTCATAACTGCTGGGACCTATGCCAACAAACTTTGTGCAGTTTCTGCTACGGGAAAGGGTGAAGAAATCATACGTGGCACTGTCGCTTGGGAAGTAGCAGCTGTAACGGAGTTCAAGGGTCTTTGCCTGAGTGAAGCGGCAGCCTATGTTGTGGATAGTGTTCCGAAAGGGAACGTGGGTTTGGTAGCAGTATCTGCAACAGGGGAGGTTGCTATGCCTTTTAATACTACCGGAATGTTCCGAGCTTTTGCTAGTGAAGATGGGTATTCTATGGTTGGAATTTGGCCTTCTTTCTCTAGAAGAAAACTGAATCCATCTGGTTGAATTGTAAATAATTTTTTCTCTAAACAGCTCGTACTAAATGTCTATATGCAATGACATGTTTTTATTGGTAAAGGTTCTCGTTGATTGCCAAAGTCTTTGTTTGAGACTCAAATTAGCAAATAACAATACACCCGAAGAATAAAATTTGGTTTACTTTCATTACAGATTGAAACTGGTGATAGCTTATTACAAATTGAAAAGAAGAAAGGAAAATCTACAGCTTGCAGATGGTGCGTAAGGATCCCATCAGCCAAAAAAATGGAATCCCTGAGGCCTCTTCACCTTAGTACACTTTAAACCTCTCTATTGTATAAATGGAAAATAAAAAGAAAAAAAATGTTCCCTTTAAAGGTATAAAAGTTCCTACTTCTGTCTCTCTACAAAAACAATATCACAAATTGAAGGAATAGAAGAAGCACTGAAAATTATAAAAATGGCTCCATTTAAACAAATCAAGAAGAAGCACTAAAAATTCTAACTTATGATGCAATCTTTCAGAAAAGGATGGCTCTGATTTATATACTTCTCCCACAAAGGCTTGTACCTTCCAATTGCCAACCTCAACCACGGCTTCATATTCCCATTGAAGTGAACAACCACTGCACTTTCGATCAAACGGCTGTCAACATTCGGGTCATAACCCAATCCCAAAACATGCCATCTCCTATCAAGTGGTTCTGTAAGACCATAGAAGGTCAAAAGACCAGGAGAAAGAGTACCTAACTTCCACAACATTCCATCCTTATTCTGTTCCTGCCAGTGATGAAATCTAGCAGTCACATTAGCTTTCCTCCATGCAATTAGATCAAAAACATTCATTCCAAAAGCCCATCCACATGCCTGTGGATCAAACTTCGAACTCATAATCGGGTTTGAAAAATTAAGATACTTGTAATAACGATGAAACGATTCAAGACAAGTTTCAACTGCTCCATTTACATTCCCATGCAAATCGAGCGAAAACAGTGTGGTCATGTCCTTTTGGACAATGACATCATCGTCTAGAAAAACCACCTTCTCTAGTTGTGGATATATTTCTGGGATGTAAAATCGAAGATGGTTCAATAAAGAAGGGTATTTCGGGTTCAAATCTTGATACCCTCCGAAAAAAGATTCTTGCGACTTTGAATCAAGGCTCTGTTTAAAAACAGGGGAATAAGAAGCATTTAACCAGGAGAAATTTTCAATGTTTTGAACTTCTATTGTAGATTCCTTGAAAAAATCATTGTTACCCAGAAACCATGCCTGCATGGCCTTGTAATTGACTCCATTAGTGACGATATGAAACACTAGTTGCTTGGGATGATCTGCATTAGAAACAGTGGAGTTGACAACTACAGAGGTCGATACCACGTTATCGGAAAATATACAGAAATGGTAGAGATTGTTATCAGTGAGACGAGGAGAGTTTCTCGTCTCCCTTTCTCTTTCTCGTAAGGATGGGTTTGTAAACCAATCAGACATGAGTTTAACATTCAGACAATGAAGGCTTTTGGGTAGTGATCCGGTTGCAAGTTGACCAAAAACCGTGCTTTGTACCATAGCAGCATTAGTCCGTTCTTCAAGGGCTTGAATATGATTTTTCATGGTCAATATTGTGGTCCCAATATCGTAATGTGCGTCTTGTGCTTTGAATATAAGAGAAGATAGGCTTTGGATTATGGGCCCGGCTTCTTCAATTGTAATGGGATCACCTCTATTTATGGCTTTTGAAAGCAGAAGTTGACAACTTCTGATCTTTGAACTAAGTTGCCAAGCAAGATGAAGATTATTGTGCTCTTTGGAAATAATGACATACGCCTTCGCCAGTGTCATTTGCTCAGCCAATTGCCTGATATATGATGTGGCACTTGATATTTCTTCGGTGAAATTTAACATGTCATTAGCAGGCTCTTCGATTCTCCAATTTCTCTCCTGGGAAAAAGAAGGCAGGGTCATGTTAGTTTCATGGGGAAGTAGAAGCGAAGAAACAATAACAGTTATGGAAAGTGCTTAAAGTAAATATAAGCACTGGATGGGTATATGAAACGTAGCATAAATTTTTGTCTTCAGAAGCAATATAGAGAGCATAACAGATATGAAATGATAAGATGGAGAGCTAGTGCAAAGATTTAAATTAAATACTCATATAATATAAATGATCTTTACATCATCCTAATAAGGTAAAAGGAGAACGCTTAGTTAGTGAAAAACCAAATTTTAGTGATTATGATTAATGAAAATGTATCAATCGAGACAATCAAAGCGAAATGGTGTAATTACGGTATTGATTCTTATTACTAATCAGCAGCAGCAGAAGGCAGTAGTATTATCATATTGTAATAATCACGGTGATCCAGAAATTGACGTAACAAAAAAAAAGGGGGTCTGTCAGATAAATGTGTTACCAGAGTGGGCTGTTCGACCAGATCTTCATGGTGGTTATGGTGAAGCACAAACAAAACGAGGCCCGCAACAAAGAAGAGCCCAAGAAACACTAAGATCCAATCCGATATCCTCCTCCTGACAGGGCGCCGATTGTCGGCAGCCCGCCGCCGCATCTTCAACCGATCAGCTCCACAATTCACCTCAAAATCGTTAATTCAAACAAACCCATGTGACCTGGTTCCATCAAAATATCATCAAAACGACGAACCCGAGCGGATCAAATCGTTTTCTGGCTCACTCGCCGCACTGCTCTACGTATGAAAAATGAAGTCAAAACAGCCCTGCATCGACGTTAGAGAATAATTAATGGGTGGGAGAGAATCTTGACCCAGAAGCAGAACTGGTAGTCCTTCTTAGTTTATATAAACGATATGGCTGGCTGATCTCTCGTTTGTAGAATAACTGATAGAGGAGGAGGAGGAGGAGGAGGAGAAAGAAAATTTCAGTCGGGACTGAGAAAAGTTGAAAGCTTGGAATATGGAACATCAAAAATGGTTGGAAGAAGGAGAAAGGCCGCGAGAGTTACAAAATGAATTTAGGCCTAAATCGGGCCCATTAGGCCATTTTTGAGAACAAAATGACACGGATCTAAAAGCCCACACACCATACACAGCTTTGACCCAAGTATTATATACTTTTATGTCCACCTCCATAATTTTGTATTTTACATTTGTCAAATTAAATTGAATTATAATTTTTTATATCATATTATTTATTACATGAAGAATTTGGATGCATTTGAGTTGTGATGGAAGATTATGAGTATTCGATGAACAATCTCAGTTTTAATAGATTCCAAATAGAGTTAAACATAGATAGTGACAATCAACCAACTAAAAAAAATGATTGATCGGATTGGTTGTGATGGGTGATGAGGAGGCAACAAAAGTTGGGCGTCACTAACTATGGGAAGCTGAAATGAAGTCACAATTTTGGAAGATGGGGCGCATATGAAGTCTTCCACTATTGTCATCGGTGAAAGACAGTGATTTTCATCAACACCCGATTCATTCATTCATTCATTCGTTCACGTGGAGAGAAAGATAATGGGTGGCTGGAACAAGAACACGACGAAGAAGTAGATGTGGCTGACTTAGTGAGCTGGCTTCAATTATTGGACCCTCTACACATTGCATTTAATACCCTAAATTGGCCAATGCATGCAAGAGAATAGAGAGTGCCCTTTTGATCATTTAAGCTAGCGTAGAATATCCTAATTACTAATACCGGATTAATTCCGTGCAGCTCCAAGACACCGCTAATATGCTGGAACATGTTCATGATTCACTCCAAAGGCTAGGCTAAGGGGACAATATGGTTCTCTCAAGTCTGTAAATGACATCCCTACTTGGTCATGTTTTTGTAGGGTTAAAAAGAAAGAGCAGGCAGGCAGCCATGAATTCAAATAAACAATAATTAGATACATGAAGATTGAAGGGGGTTGTTGTTTTAAAACAGATCTCGACTTGATCGTAGTACACTGTTCATGGATGATGACCTGAGTAGTAATGTTGAAAAATAAAAGAGAAAGGAGGGGCCTACGTTAGGTGGAAGTGGGTGACTGCCAGACAAGCTTTATCAAAGCGAAGTAGGTTGCCAATTTGAGAGAGAGAGAGAGAACTCTCATGCTCTTTTTAGTTCTTACATGTGAAGATTAGACAACATCCACCACTACCATTCTTTTCTTTTCTAAATTACAGTAGATGTGGAAATTAAGAATCTTTTAGACATATCAAACTTAACTAAGTACATGGTGTTTAAGTTTAAGCACATCTTCAAGACATCAAAGCTTATGAGCCCATGAACTGATTTTAAGTATAAAAAAAAAACATATGTGGGTAGAGGAAAGGAGGATAGAGATTGGGTGGAAAGCTTGCATTGCATTATTGAACCAACATCTCTTTCTCTCACCCAAAAGCCAAAAGCCAAAAGGGCAAACTCCATCTCCATCTCCATCTCCCTAAGAGTAAATTGAGTGTTTGAATTATGTTAATTTGTGAAGAATTAATCTTAGAGTTGACTCTTAATTTTTCTTTTCAGAAGGCATTAACCACTATATTGGCAGTTAGTTCTCACCCATACAAACCTATAGAAATTGGAATCATTTCAATCGGATCATCTTAGCTCAAATTATCTCTCATTGAAGCTCACTTGTTCACTTCATCTATTGGTTTTCTTACGGAACAACTCAGCAGCTAATTTGAATTCTTTATGAAATATGATCCTTAACAAGTTTGTTTTGTGTTCTTCTCATGTGAAAATTGGTTTCAAGTGCTGGAAATGTTTAGAGCTCTTTTTGGATTGAAATGCCCTTTGGACAGCAAAAGCAACTATAGGCAATATACTCTCTAGTTTAAGCCTACTTGAAGGTTGTTGTAGTTTATGCTTTTGTCTAAACTTTAATTAGCCGTAACAGTAGCTATTGTTTAGTACTTTCAGTTTACTTGTTTCAAGTTTAAGTATGACTATAAGTATACTTAATCATTTCATTCTCTTTTTATATGTTGATGTAATTCTTCAATGAATGTATGTATTTTTTGTTTGACAGCAACAACATTATTTTTCTGTTCAATTCATTTTCATTTTGTTTCTCTTATTCTCACCTACAACAAATCAAAATCAAACATGGTATTAAAGCTATCCTCTTAAGGGTCCGTTTAACTTCTTTCTTCAACTTAGTCACCTTAAACACAACTTCATTTAACCTACTAAAAACCAGAATATATAACATGTCTAATCCGAGCCAAGTGAGCTTACCATCTTCTCCTGTTTTTAATGGGAAAGAGTATCATATCTAAAGTGACAAGATGCAAAATTATCTTATTGCATTCAGTTTATGGGAAGCAGTGAAGGAATGTTATGATCCACCAGCTAAAGATGTAAATCTCACTGTGAATCAACTCAAGGCAGACAAGGAGAAAAAGCAAAAAAATTATAAGGTAATGATAGTCATTCAATCAACCATAATAAATGAGATCTACACCAGAGTTCTAGGCATAAAAAAATGCCAAGAAGGCTTGGGACACCATTTAGACTGAATTTATGTCACAAAGAGAGTAAGGGTGGTGAATCTTCTAGTTGCAAGAAGATAATTTGAAGCATTAAGAATGAAAGAAAATGAACCAGTTCAATCTTATATTGAAAAGTTGAATGTTGTGGTAAGTCATATGAGGATACTGGGAGATGAAGTTTCAAAAAGTACTATAGTCAACAAGGTACTTATCTCCTTGTCATTCAAATTTGATTTCAAAGTGAATGACATTGAAGAGGCAAAGATCTTACCTCTCTTACCTTGAGTAAACTCATGGGGTCTCTACAAGCTAATGAAAAAGACACTCAAACAGAACTCAAGAGACTTCTGAGGGTGGTTTGTTGGCAAATCATAAGAAGACTTAGAAGAAGGACAACCATCCAAGTAGTTCATCAAACTCTGGCAAAAGGAAATAAATTGCATACAATCATTGTAAGAGAAAGGGGCATCTTGAAAATAATTTCTTCAGCAAGCACAAACTTATGTGCTCATATTGCTAGAGGTTGGGCCACTTAGAGAAAGATTATAGAAAGAAAGAGTATGATGCAACTCAAACTCCAGCTCAATAAGCAAATGCAATAGAGGAAGCTGAGCACTTGTTTATTGCCAAAAAGAGATTGGGTTATAAACATTGATTGTTCAAATCACATGTCATATGATCTTAGTCTATTTGACAAAATAAATAGAAAGTTTTCCATTATCATTATAGTAAGAAATAGAGAGACAATCCAAGCTAAAGGAAAAGGGAATGCGATTGTCTAGACCAAGCATGGAACTAGACATATAACAAATTTGTTATATGTTCCTAGCATTAATCAAAATTTTATGAGTGTAGGACAAATGATGAAGCGTGGCTACACCTTGTTGTTTAAGGATTCTCACTATCATATTTGTGACTCTAAGATGAATGAAGTTGTGAGAGTGCCACTCAATCACAACTGTTTCTCAGTAAAATAGGAACATCAAGCTCTAATATACAGAGAAGAAGAAGCATGGAAATGATACAAAAGATTTGGTCACTTTGACCTCAAATCTATTCAGAAGCTGAATTTAAAAAGGCTACTTGAAGACATGCCTCAGATCCAACTTCAATTTATACTCTATGAAGGATGCCAACTAGGAAAGATGAAGAACAAATTTTTCCAAAGAATCAAGCCAAAAGAATAGAAGAGAGACTAGAGTTAATACGCTAAGATGTTTGTGGGCCTCTAAAAGTTAATTCTCTAAATGGATGTAAGTATTTCCTCATATTCATTGATGATATGTTAAGATATTATTTGATCTACTTTATTAAATAAAAGACAAAAGTTATTTCCTTTTTCAAGAAGTTCAAGACACTGGTTGAGATGGAAAGTGAGAAGAATATCAAAACTTTGACATTTGACAACGGAGGAGAATATGTCTCCATTGAATTCAAGAATTTATGTGAAGCTTATGGAAGAAAGCATCATCTTACAATACCCTATAATCCATAACAAAATGGAGTCTCTAAGAGAGAGAATATGACCATTATGAAGATGACAAGAAACATGTTGTTTGAGAAATAAATGTCAAAGAAATTATGAGCAGAAACTCCTAATACAACAATGTATATCCTAAATAGGATTCCAACCAAATCAGTGAAGAATATGACTCCATATGAAGCTTGGCACAAGATCAACCCCTTTATCTCTCATTTAAGATTGTTTGGATTAATCTCCTACATGCATATTTCAGATACAAGAAGGGACAAACTTTTAGAAATGGTTGAGAAGTGCTTCATGGTTGGTCAGTCATAACTCCAAAGGGTACATGTTGTTCATTCCAAAGAGCAACAAGGTTTTTAATGCCAGAGATGTCTCATTTGATGAATAAGCAAAGGTTAAATGGGATTTGAAGAATGTAGATGAAGATTATTATGATTTTCTCACTGAAAATAAATTTCATAGATCCAGAATTAGAAGATTTTAACTCATATGATGAACCTACCATTCAAAGGTTTAGATCACTTGATGATATGTATCAGAGATGTAACATTGTTATTTTTGAACCATTAACAATCAATGAAGTTATCACGAATGAACATTGAGAAAATAAAATGAAGGAAGAGTTAGCCATGATTAAGAAGAATCAGACCTGAAAGCTAGTTAAAAAACTAAAACAGTAAAAAGTGATTAGAGTCAAGTGGATCTTCAAGCTCAAGTACAATGTTGATGGTTCTATCAATAAGTACAAAACAAGATTGGTAGTTATATGGTACTCTCAACAACATAGGGTTGATTACTAAAAAACCTTTGCTCTAGTGGCTAGAATGGACACCGTCAAACTTCTGATTGCTCTTACTATAAGCGAATCATGATTAATTCATCAATTAGATGTCAAGAATTCCTTTTTAAATGAGATTATAGAAGAAGACATCTATGTTGACCAACTTGAAGGATTTGAAGTAAAAAGCCAAGAAGACAAAGTTCTTAAGCTGAGCAAAGCCTTGTATGGACTGAAACAAGCTCCAAAAGCATGGTATAGTAGGATTGATGCTTATCTCATCAACTCAGGTTTCACTAGGAGTGATAGTGATGCCACACTCTATGTCAAGAAATTAGATACCTCATTTTTCATTATCTCCTTATATGCTGATGTTCTGTTAATCACTGAAAATGATTATGATTTAATTCTAGAATTCAAATATGAGATGCAATCTGTGTTTGAGATGAGCAATCTGTGTTTGAGATGACCAATCTAGGATTAATGAAATTCTTCTTAGGAATGGAAGTCATGCAACTCCCATAAAGGATCTTTATTTCTTAAGAGAAATATGCTAAGGATCTCTTAAAGAAATTCAAAATGGAGTCTTGCAAACTTGTTGCAACTCCTCTAGTTGCTAATGAAAAGTTGGCAAATGAAGATAGTGTTGAAAAAATGGATGTGACTCATTTCAAAATTCTAATTAGAAGTCGCATGTATCTCACAGCAACCAGACTTGATATGATATATTCTATCAGCTTACTATCCGGGTTTATACACAATCCAAGCCAAATTCATCTTGGATCAACCAAGAGGGTATTAAGATATCTAAAATGCACTATAGATTATGGAATTATGTTTGAAAAAAGTGAACCACAGTTGGAAGGGTTCGTTGACAGTGATTGGGAATGGTCTTATGATGATTCTATGAGCACAAGTGGATATTCTTTCTCATTCAACTTAGGGGTGTTTAGTTGGTGCTTAAAGAAGTAGGGCATTATAGCATAATCCATTATTGAACCTGAGTATGTGACTGCTACAAGTGCAACCAATCAAGGTGTGTGGCTCATGAAGATCATGCGTGATCTGAGATTTAATCAGACTAATCTCGTTGTGATCTACTATGATAGCAAGTCATCAATTGCTATATTTGAAAATCTAATTCACTTTGAAAAAATCAAGCACATTCCAGTCAAGTTTCATGCCATAAGGGAAATGATAAGGAAGGTGAAATCAAGCTTATGTTTTGTTCTTCTGAGGAGCAAAATGCAAACATCTACACCAAGTCTCTAAACTCTTTCAAGTTTGAAATATTTAGAGAAAAATTTGGAGTTATTCCTATACCGATTAAAGAAGAATGTTAGAATTATGTTGGTTTATGAAGAAGAACTTAATCTCATAGTTAATTTTTGATTTTCTATTTAGAAGGCATTGACTCTTATATCAGTAGTTAGTTCTCACCCATACAAACTTATAACAATTGAAATCATCTTAATCAGATCATCCTAACTCAAGATATAAGCTCTAGTTCACTTTTTCTACTGATTTTCTTACATAATAGGTCAAAAATTAAATTTGAATTCTTTAAGAAATCTACTCCTTCAAATAAATTTGTTTTATGTTTTTTCTCGTGTGAAAGTTGGTTTCTAAGTGCTGGAAATATTTGCAACTCTTTTTGGACAGAAATGCTCTTTTGACAGCAAAAGCTGCTATTGACAGCAAAAGCCTTACTTCAAGTTGTTTTAGTTCATACTTTTGTCAAAGTTTTAATTAACAGTAATAATACTAATTCTTTCCAATTCATTTTCATTCAATTTCTCTTATTCTCATCCGCTGCTACATATAAAAAATCCAAACATTAAGAAGTAATGAGTTGTCAAGAAAATGGTGTTGAGCTAAGAGTGACAAGGACTCTTACTGCAGAATGTGATGGACGCGGAGATGAAATTCATCTCTGTGGTCCCTGTCTTTTAGATCCCAACATCAAACTTCATTTCATTTTACAGCTACATGGTGTTTCCCATCATTTCCTTCTTATAGTTTTTGCAAACTACATTTTTCACCAAAATTATGATTTAATACAATTTATGTACTTAAGAATATTCGCCACTTTAAACATATCGAAATCATAGATACCATTATACTACATTAATCATAGATTAATGTACTTAATCTTATATACTTAATGCTATCTTATATTGGAAGTAACAAATTAGTTCATACTTTTTTTAGTTACTTTCAGAAGCAGGAAAAAAGAAAAAGAAAAACATGTTTTAAATTGTCAAAATTCGTTGGAAAATGACAGAAAAGATAAAAAAAAAAGGTCAAAAAAAAAAAATACAAAATTTAATAATAATAATAATAAAGCAAGTACTGTTAGGTGTAAAGTTAGCTCCTTTTCACACACTGTGTATCATCAGTCTCCTTCATTAGTAGAAGTATTAATAAAGCCTCTTCCATGGAGTTTTTATGATACAATTATCATCTCCTAACCTTTAACCCATTACCATATATACCTCTCTGGGCTAGGGCTAGTGAATTCAGAAAAAAAAAAAAGAAAAAAAAAAGAAAAAGGAAAAGGTAAACAACCCTCTCTTTCATTATCATTTGACCCACTTTTTCTATTTCTTACATCCTCTGACTGGCTTTTTCCTAATTCAGTATCTGTGTGTAAATCTGTTTTTTTGCTTTCGATTCCACCCTTCTTCCGTAAATTTCAGTGTTTTCAGCGATTTGTTTGTCTTTACTGTTCTAGTTGCTTGTATTGGGATCCTGGTTGATGGGTTTTCTTTCCAAAATCATATTTTCTTAGAATTTGATGTCTTCTTCTCAGGCAATTGAGTTTCTTCTCTTTCTCTCCGTTCTAAGATGTAGGTTTTGAAAGGCTGTTATTAAAAATGCTAATTCAAGATTCTGCAATGCTAAAAACCCAGAAAGTATAAGTCAACTTTACTAAATTTAGCTACATAAAAATGGAGTCTTGGAGCAATGTTTCTGAAGGAAAGAGGTTCCGGTTTGACGAAATCAATTCACCTGCAAATTCACTGGCAAGAAATAAGGTTTCCTTTTCAAACTGGGAATCCCAAAATTCATATAGTTCTGGCCGTAGCAGTACCAATATTGATAATCAAGCTCAACAACATATTGATAATGATCTGGCTAGTAGTAGTAAGGTTATGCCTGCATTTCCTGGCGAAGACGACTTGATCTCTTCAAAGATGTCAGG
The DNA here is from genome assembly GCA_027186245.1 of Coriaria nepalensis. Classification (NCBI taxonomy): domain Eukaryota; kingdom Viridiplantae; phylum Streptophyta; class Magnoliopsida; order Cucurbitales; family Coriariaceae; genus Coriaria; species Coriaria nepalensis. The sequence goes on from CP114493.1 coordinate 173,507, forward strand.
CTCTATAGGTGACTCTAGTAGTTGGGATTCATCTCTTATCTGTTTGAATCTTGGGAGATTTTCCGGTCATAAGACCACTCCTCCTCCTCCGATTTGGTCATCTTCGGATTCTTCTTCCAAGCCGCCTTCAAAAAGGGTAAGAGGCTCTGGTTTAAATACTCAAGCTTATTTCTGCCAAGTTTATGGGTGTAATAAAGATCTCTGCTCTTCTAAAGACTACCATAAGAGGCATAAGGTTTGTGAGATGCACTCCAAAACGGCTAGAGTTATTGTCAATGGATTTGAACAAAGGTTCTGTCAGCAATGTAGCAGGTTTGTTATTGTTTTGGAAGTTTCATTATAAATTTCCACGACTATATAAGCTTTTAGTACAACCGGTAAATTATTATGAAAACACTGCTATTAGATTTTGATGCAGAAAGAAGATATTAGTGTTAGAGGAACTGCTCACAATGTATAAAACACTCAATGCATAAAATGATATTTATACAAGGAAAGATGATTAAATCTCAACAACCAATATGAACATTTTAATGAGATTGGAGTCCACGAGGTTGTGCCATAGGTTATGCTAATAGCCAACATCTATGTTCAATAATGGTAGCTTGCACATTCTCACTCTCAACAAGCATCATCTTCTTACTTCAAATCTGCATAGCTACATTGTCTCATTGTTATGTCTACTATGATCTGGATATTTCTTATAATTACTGTCATCTAACTATCTGTAATCACAAAAGCCCTTGCACATGAGAAGATTGTTTATATTGAGTATTAATGTGTCTGATGTTTAATGTTGGACCGGTTTCCTAACAGTTTAACCTTTTGAGACTACTGCAAACTTAACATAATCATGTGATTCAAATTACTAATATAAACATGTGAACTTTTGGCAGGTTTCACTTGCTAGCTGAATTTGACGATGGTAAGCGCAGCTGCCGGAAACGGCTTGCAGGCCATAATGAACGTAGGAGAAAGCCTCTACTTGGTACAGGCTCTGGAAAATCGCTTCATCCATATGATAATATCAGTTTTCCATCAACAAAAGTATTGGCTTCAACCTCATTTATTTGCCAAGACATCCTACTTAGTCCCCCTTTTCTTCTGCATACAAACAAGTTCCCAACAAATGATTGGTCCAGCCAAATAAAAGTCGAACAAGACAGCAACAAGAGTACTTTAGGGCCTCCTCTACATTGCAATGTTGGAATGCAAGTTCCAGGTTATTTGGACAAGGTTACAAATACTGGTCAATACGCTCTTAACTCTAACTCAAGTGCAGATTATATGTTCAATGAAGCCTCAATAGGGAGTGAAGGGTTGAGCTTTTTCGATACATCATGTGTACCGGTCTCTGGATGTGCTCTCTCTCTTCTGTCATCTCATCATCGATCACAAAACTCCTCAACCCATTCCTCCAAAATTGGTATAGGTCTCCCTAAGTTAGTCATGCCTGATATCGGTCACAGTCAAACTAATTACGGCCTTGCTTCATCTGGAAGTAGTGATGTGATCAACTTTGAAACCAAGGACCAGATTTCACATGAAACTAGTCCTACCATTGACTTGCTGCAACTTTCATCGCAGCTTGAACGAGTGGAGCATCAGAAGCAGTCGGGCACCGTGCGGTGGGTCCCACAATCCTCTTGATGCTATGCTTTCCTAGAGTGCAGCAAATATGTATAGAAGAACCACTTCATGAGCTGCAAATTCTCTTTTCCATTTCTTCTCTAGGTGTCTTACCTTTTCTCTTCTGCACTTCCTAACTTACTTCGGTAAGCTTGATTTTCTGTACCATGTAACTTATAAAGTATGTATACATTTGGTTCTTTTGACACGAAGTTGATTTTTTTTCATTTAAAATTTTTTCCTTTCTTATGTATATCCTGATTTTGATTTGCCAAAATGACTCCTTTGAGATATATAACAATATCTAAACACAAGCTTCTGGATTTGATATCAGCAAAAGAGGAAGAGAAAAAAGAAAAAAAGAACAAAACAAAACAAACAAACAAAAATATAGTAGTAATAATATCTAACTCTTGTCAAATCAAATCATCTAAAGAGGCTAATAGGAAATAGAGAATGCATCATTCCAATATCACATACTAATGTCCTCCATGCTGTCCATTGATACTCCAAGCTTCAAACCCGAAAAACTTCACCAAAAGTGAAGAATCAAACAAAGCCAAGGACTATTGGAAGGTGAACCATTATTGTCAAGAAGCAGCAGTGGGTAATCCCGGACCTTTCCCTCCAGATGGGTTCAACTCATCCCATGCTTTGATCCATGTAAGCATGGAGTCCGCAAGCTTGATGAAGTAGTCATCCACCTTTCCAAGTTTTGCCCTAACTTGCTTTGAGAGCTCGATGCAGCATTTCTGAATGGTCGTGCAATCCTTCAGAAGTGTTACGGTCCGAAAAAACAGGAACAGATCTTCTTGCCAGTAGATTCCTTTGTATTCTTTTTTAAGATTCACAAATAGATCGCTCGCTTTGCTGTGCCATATGTAGGGTAGCCCTGTCTTTACCCCATACCCTAGTTGATCGCATATAACCTACAAAACCACCAGCACGGCTTAGAATCAAAACTTAGACAAAAAAGAGGGTATCATTTATATAGAGTTAAATCGAGCTGGGAAGAAAAAGCAAATATGTAATAATACAGAAGTATTGCGAATCAAGATTAAGTAGAACATAAATACTTCTTTTCTGTCAAGTCAATCCATTAATGATTGATATGTAAATTGGAGTACCGTCATGCACCAGCCGGCCCACATATCATCATATCGAACAATTGGCTGACCATCTCCCATCAGTCCAAAGTACATTGCAGGCCCGATCAATTAACGGTCAAATGCCAGATTCATACCACACATGGGAAAGAGCGTACCTTTTGGAATTTTCAAAACCGCATCCACAAACCTGTACAATTGAACATCCGTTAAGTATAAAGATGCATTGCATTGTGCAGATATTAGGTACGAGAAGCGCTATGTTATGCAATTGTACCTAGTGTTTCTTTCTAGAGGTTTAACAAGCTGTGTTGGGGCATCATAATCAGGAATGTTAAGCCAAAGGCCATGAGAGACAGCTGTTGGGACGCCTTCTCGGAGATTGAAGGGATATCCCCGCAAGAAATCAGCACCTTCTCTGTATGGATCGTACAAGATGTTGAAGAAAAACGGTGTAGATGGAGTTAGCAGGTTCTTAATGTGTTGTCGGAGTGCATTAATGTCATTTCCTGATGGCTCTTTAGCGACCTAAATTGATCTGAACAATATCAAAACACATTTTATCGAGTAAAAGTTGTTAGATTTTGTGAAGCTTTTCGCTTATGATCAAAGAGCAAAGACAAGAGTCATTAACAATAACTTCAAAAGCAGTTTGAAGTTGATAGAATTAAGTTAGTTTGATAATGGCTCGAAGGGGTCGACAGGCTCGAATGGTCAACGGCTCGACAGGGTCAACGAGTGTTCTTAGCTTATAATTTGAGACAGTCAAAAGAGGGCCGACAATCTCGAAGGCTCGACAGGCTCGACGAGACCAATAGTCTCCATGGAGTGGAAGTGGATGGGGATTTTACAATGAAAACTTAGTACTGTACTAACTACTATGGTCGCCTAAGGCCGGGTCCTTTGGACATATGCATGGCAGCTTCAATCATTAGTAACCACGTGTCATACATTGACTGGTCAGTTAAGAAGCTGGAGATCCAACCGAGGTCAATATGGCTATCGGTTTTTTGTTTGTAACTTTGGATAAATCAAACTTTGATTCGGTTGTAATTTTGTCATCATAATTCAATTTTGATCCACGTACAGTAACTAAAAATAGTAAGTACAGTTTACTCAACACTTGTACAACAAGATGGTACAACAATCTCGTAGCAACTAAAAATGTCGATCAATCCATAGGCACAACAAAACAATACTGAGATAAAAGGTTGTGTTACCGATGAGTTAGTGCCATACGGTTCGGACCGAATCCAAACTAGATAAAAGGTTGTGTTCAAACCTATAAAAATCTCCCGCCAGCTTTTCCATCATTTCCCACAAAAGTGTTGCTTCAGGATCCAGAAACATATGCCCCAACGAAGAAATTAAAGATGTATAAAGTTCATCTAAATGTTGATGCAGCAGCTAAAAGAAGATAAATATTCAGATGAGATGGAAAAATCAATGAAGACAATCAGTTGGTGAAACATCAAGTGATGTCTAGGCCTTCACTAATTTATTTTAAGTACTTCTTCTTCTCTTCTTCATTTCAACAACAACCTTCACTACAACCATGGAAGTTTCAACTACAGATCTCAAATGCATTACTTTAGCTCTGCTATTGTTCATGGTTTTCTCCCCCATAAGTACATGGACTTTTCTTTTTCTTTTTCTGCAATGGCTTTTCTTTTTTCCTGACTGATTTTGATTTTTTTTATTTGTTTATGAATTTCAGGGGCTTTTGATCCTTTGGATCCAAATGGAAACATAACAATCAAATGGGATGTGGTTTCTTGGACTGCAGATGGTTATGTAGTAAGATCTCGGTTTTCCATGTTTGTATCGGTTCTTATTTCATAACAGTTCAAGCTTTTCGGACTGATCTGTGTTTGTTTCTTTGTATGAGGCCGCGGTGATAATGAACAACTTCCAAATGTATCGACATATAATAACACCAGGGTGGACACTAAGTTGGTCATGGGCTAAAAAGGAAGTGATATGGTCAATGGTAGGAGCACAAACAACAGAGCAAGGAGACTGTTCCAAATTCAAAGGGAACGTCCCACATTGTTGTAAGAAAACGCCAACTGTAGTCGACTTACTCCCTGGTGTTCCTTACAACCAGCAGTTCTTCAATTGCTGCAAAGGTGGCGTTCTGTCTTCTTGGGGACAAGATCCTTCTTCCTCTGTCTCCGCCTTTCAGGTCACATTTCTTATTTCCTTTTTCAGCGACACCGGTTCTACATATTTAGATTGAATAAAATCAGATAATATTTGCTCTTTCAGATTAGTGTTGGGCTTGCCGGAACTTCAAACAAAACTGTGAAATTGCCCCAGAATTTCACTCTTCTTGGCCCCGGACCAGGCTACACTTGTGGCCCAGCAAAAATCGTGCCTTCTACGGTCTATCTTACTCCGGATAAGAGGAGAAAAACTCAAGCTCTTAGTAAGTTTGTCTAATGCATTTTCCGGTTTGATATATATTGTTTAACTTGTTTCCGAGGGGGGAAATCTTATTTTGTTTATCTGTTTTCTTCTTGTCGATGCAGTGACATGGAATGTGACATGTACCTATTCACAATTTCTCGCCTCAAAGAACCCAAGCTGTTGTGTTTCCTTCTCTTCTTTCTACAATGAAACCATCACTCCTTGCCCATCTTGTGCTTGTGGCTGCCAAAACAAGAAAAACTGCATAATGTAAGTCAAGCCAGCCAGGTCTGTCTACTATTTACCTTACCTTTACAAGAATGGCAAAAGAGCGACTTTGGTTTGTGTTTCAGGAGTGACTCAAAGCTATTACAGAAGGCAGGAATAAACACACCCAGAAAAGACAGTGCAGCATTACTACAATGCACACATCATATGTGTCCTGTAAGAGTCCATTGGCATGTCAAGGTCAATTACAAAGATTATTGGCGTGTGAAGATTGCTATCACTAACTTCAACTATCGCTTGAACTACACACTTTGGACACTAGCTGTCCAACACCCTAATCTCAACAATGTTTCCCAAGTTTTCAGCTTTGACTACAAGCCCCTTGTTCCCTATGCATCCATCAGTAAGTGCTTTAAATTGAACTTTAGCGAAACTAACTTTTAGAAAAGTAAAGTAAATTTAGTTCTATAATGCTGTATTATGATTAGTTCTTACTATTTACCGGACTTGTGTGTATGCAGATGATACTGGTATGTTCTATGGCATGAAATTCTACAATGACCTGTTAATGGAAGCGGGGCCATTTGGAAACGTGCAATCGGAAGTACTTTTGCAGAAGGACAGGGAGACTTTTACCTTTAAGCAAGGATGGGCATTTCCTCGGAAAGTTTACTTCAATGGTGATGAATGTATGTTGCCTCACCCGGACACATACCCGTTTCTACCCAACTCTGCATGGGACTGGTCTATCGCGGTTACGAACATGGCTGCTTCCTTGCTTTTGATATTATGGTTCATATGGTGATCCACACAGTACGCTCTTTTGAATCGAGAGAGAAAGACTAGATGAATCATCTGCAGAATCTGGTGAAAAACAGGTATATTTCTACGTGAATCTCTCATTCTAAGACTTTTCAGATTTTAGAAGATATGATTTGTTTTACGAGATGATCTAGTTGCAGAAAAAATGTTGTTTGTGATTTAGAAGTATCTACAATGAAGCATGTTCTGTATAAAAAAAAATTCTCACATCCCAGAAACAGACATGGTTGTGGGAGGCACCCATGTCACCCCATCACCTATAAAAGATCCAAAGGCAAGAACACAGATTGCAAAAACAAAACCATATAATCTATTGTCATCTGTTTCTCACATACATTATTGTTACAGTGCTAAGTACATATACTTTGGTTGACAAATAGAGCGAAAATGATCTGAATGTATAATAAAATGATTAATTTCACAAACATGACGATCTAAAAATCTACACAATAATTTCATAAAGCAAACTGTGGTAAAATCGTGCACCCGAACCAACTCCTATCGCTTGAAGTTGCATTATCAACCAGCACATTTCACTCCAAACCGTTGATTAGCTCACAACAAGCCTTCCAACATTCTAATAGCAATGCTTGAATGTCTGAGAGCAATAAATAGCTTTTTGGTTGTCTTCTTGGCTACCTCAAAGTACTTCTTAAGCAAAAGCCAAGAGGAGTATCAAAGATGCCAAGACGGTTATTGTGAAACTGAGAGGAGAAATGATATGCCGGGGCCCGGAATTGGGTAACCACGGATATGCATCAGGCGGTGGCATCACACAGTTATCACCGTTGAAATAAACTCTTCTTGGAAAAGCCCAACCCTTGTCAAAAGTAAAGGTACTCTTGTCCTTTCGGAAAAGGAGTTCTGATTGCACGTTGCCCAGAGGGCCTGCCTGTGAAAGGAAGTCATTGTAGAACTTGACTCCCCACAGCATTGCAGTATCATCTGCAAAACAAATATATTAGGAAACACTGTTTATATATTGATACTTGCAAACTGAAAGGAAAACAAAAATAAACAGTTTGAAGACAGCTGCTTACTTAAGCCAACATATGGAGTCAATGACTTGTAATTAAAGCTGAATAACTGAGTCAAGTTATCAAAGTTGGGGTGTTGCACGACAAGATTCCACTGTGTGTAGTTCATTCTGTAATTGAAATTAGTGATGGTAATCTTCACCCTCCAATACTCCTTGTAATTGATCTTAACGTGCCAATGAATTCGGATGGGGCACATATGGCTAGTACATTGAACTAGAGGTGTATTGCTTGATTTTCCTGAACCAGATACAACTGACCTTAAATATGGAGAATCTGGGCTGTAACACAGATGGAATTCATATCAAAATCCAGAATTGAAAGTTGAAAATAAGAAAAAAAGACATGGAAAAACGACAAAAAGGAATCATTATAGGATGAGCTTACTCCACACAACTTCCGGGTTCTGTAATGTTGTTCTGACAGCCACAGCTACAGACTGGGCAGTTCACAACTGTGTCATTATAGAAGGAAGAAAGCGATACACAACAGGTGGGTGTCTTTTGGGCAAGAAATTGTGAATAAGTGCAAGTAACATTCCATGTCACTGCCGAAAAGCAAATTGCAGGTAGCAAGTTAAATTGAAAATTCAGTTAACCTCACATTCTAACTAAAACACACTTTGCACAAAACTCTAATTTAAAATGCTAAACCAAATAGACTATTTAACAAAAAAAAATTGCTACTTACTCAAAGCTTGAGTGACTCTCCTACTATCGGCCGATACAAATCTAGTTGGTTTCACAATCTTTGCCGGCCCACAAGTATATCCAGGACCAGGGGCTTTAAGGGTGAAGTTTTTAGGCAGTCTGACAGTTTTGTTAGTTGTTCCCGCCGCACCAACACTGACCTGAAAGGAACTAACGGCATTGGATGGGTCTTGGGCCCACGAGTTAATGACCCCACCTTTGCAGCAATTGGCAATCTGCTGGTTGTACGGAGTTCCGGGCAGTAAATCTACGACTGTTGGATCTTTCTTACAGCAATGAGGGATGTTTCCTTTGAATCTGGAACAATCTCCTTGCTCTGTTGTTTGGCTACCTACCATGCTCCAGATTACTTCCTTCTTAGCCCATGTCCAGCCCAATTTCCAGCCTGGATCTTGAATGTGACGATACTGCTGGAAGTTGAACATTGTGACAACAGCCTGATGGGTATTTAGAAACAGTGGAAAAGAGATTAGAAAAGTCAAGGAAGAGAAGTAATAAAGTTTTTATCTTGACTTTAATTGTTTATGAAGACTTACAACATAACCATCTGGAGTCCAGCTCATGACATCCCATTTGATTGTGATATTTCCGGTTGGATCGAGCGCATCATATGCTTCTGAAGAAAAGATGAGAACATAAATGGTCAATTACTATAACCTCAAAAGAGAAAGTTTAAGTCTAAAACTGTTCAGTTATATCTGAAAGTTCTGATCAAAGGGTTGAATCAGTGAATCTAAATCCAGCCTACCTCACAATCTAGCTAAGATACAGTGTGCATAAACTCCAATCTCATGAAATTCCAGTTGAAAACTGGGTGAACCAAGATGAACCTTATACATATACTTTGTCATGAAGCCTAAAAACATTAATTTGTCAATGAAAAAAACAGACATTAAACTCACTCCCCATAATAGTTATGTACTTATATCTGATGATTAGATTTGTCCTACTGATAAATTAGAAACCCATTTGTTGACTTCTCCAAATAAGAAAAAAAAATAGACCCAAATTAAGAAACTCCTCATTTTCTATCACAACCTTCTCTACCAATTAATCATTTCATTACCAGGAAAAGAAAAAACATATTTTTCCAGAGCATCTAACAAACTCAGATATTAGAAAACAAACAAACAAAATAAAAATGCAAAATTTAGATAAAAGAATTGAGAAAAATGAAAAATAAGCATCTGGGTCACTTACCAGTTGGAATAAAAGTGAAGAAAGACAGTAGAAAAAGAAGCAAGATGGTGAATCTGCTAAGCTTGGCGGCAATAGATCCAGTAATAGCAACAAAGCAACGAGAATCCATAGGTTGAGAAAGGAGAGAGTCAGAGACACAGAGAGAGGCGAAAATGGATCTGGGCCTTTCACATGGCTACCAAGCAGCTGTAATGTGGACTTATAAAAGCTATTTTAATTGACTGTGCCGGTTAAAAATCTCTCCTTTTGTCACTAAAATTGCCTATCTAATTTCGATACTACCCCTCTTATCTTATGAAATCAACATCATAGAAAGCACTACAACATTATTGAATGATATGATTAGTGATCATATATAAATGTATCATATAGTATGTGGATTTGGCTATGATGAAGTAATGGAGGACCTTTTTGTCTTTTCCATTAATCTTAGAACAGTGGAACAAAAAGAAAACCAACACAACATAAGAAAAAAAAAATAATGTAATAAATTGTAGAACAGAAGGCCGAGGGGCTAACATCTAAGTTTGTGGGCCACCTCTTATTCCTCCCCTACTGTCGGTGGAGGGTATAGGCCAAATTTTGCTCCAACCACAATATAAAATAAAATATTAATTAATATTTTAATAATAAAAAAACATGAAAACAAAATTGTCATTTTATATATTTCCCTTGTCAACACGTATTTGGTAATCAAGTGACTTATTTTCCTAACACATTGATTATTTTAAGGAAATAATAATAATAATAATAATAATAATAATAATAATAATAATAATAATAATAATGAAATTGCCACTTGAATATACCTTACCGACACCATGAATGAACAAATTGGAAACTTCTATCTCATGTGTTTCTGATTTTGGTTCAATAATGTTATATTATCCTATTTGAGATCTCGATTATTGAAAGAAAATTAATTAAATATTTTTTTTTTTTTGGATAAATTATATTTACGTGTTAAATAATATTAATATATTCAATTAAAATAGAATAAATTTACATGACTTTCCTTGTAAAGATGAATAAATATGTATGAAAAGACAAACAAATGGAAATGGTATTGCAAAGGGTTAAAAAGATTGATAGCCTATTGCTCTTTCATGCAAGTCCTTAGTAGAAGAGATAAAGAAGTCTAGTATCTTTAATATTGATGTGAGTTTGTTGTTAAAATGTCAATATCATACCAACCCATTTCCCTTTTCTCAATTCTAAGAGCTCATTCCTTATTGCTAATTTCTACCCCTAAAATGAATGATGATCAATTGCATGATTACGTTCTCAAAATAAGAACTAAGATATAGATAGGTAAAAACAAAAACAATGGAGCGAACTTTGAATCAAAGCCCTTCAAAGGGAAAAACCAAAAAGTTTGGGTCATCAAAATTATCAGAAGGCTCGCCGCATCATCTTTTTCGGCTTCTTGACAAAACTTAACCGGATTTGCTTAAGCTTTCTCCTCTTCCTCACCATTTTCTCAGGCAATGTCTCCCTTTTCTTCTCAACCTTCTTAATCACCCTCTTCTTCTTCACATATCTTGGATCCACCTTATAAGCCTTAGGAGACACCAATACACCTCTACTCTGTGCTTCAGTGTAAAAAACATTTGCCTTATCAAGCCGATTATGAGCACATAATTTCCCCATCAACAAATCATAAGTCTTAATCCCAACTTCACACCCATCTTTCTTCATCTTCTTAAAAACACTCAAAGCATGATCAATTCTCTCAATCCCACACAAAATCTTCAAAAACTCAAAATAAACCTTCTTATCAAGCTCATTACCAAACCTGGCAGATTTCATTCGATCAATCATTTCATCTCCTTCTCCAATCGGAGCGGCTTGATACAAACTCTTAATCAAAACAATGAAAGTCTCTGAATTTGGGTAACAACCCCATTCCCCCATTCTATAGAACAAATGCATAGCATACTCTGTTTTCCTTATCTTACATAAATGGCTAATCAGCACATTAAAAGTCTCCACATTTCTTGGAACCCCGTGAATATCCATCTCTACCAACACTTTCTCAGCCTCAGATTGAAGCCGGAATGGGTCCTTTTCTCTATAAAGCTTACAAACACGATCAATCATAGCATTAGAAGCCACCGGACCAATCTCAAACCCTCCCCTATACATTTCTGCAGCCAATCTTTGCACCTCGTCCAATTTCCGATCAACGCACCAACCTTTAATTAGCATATCGCACATAGTTTCATCAGGAAAAAATTCATTAGCTAAGTCTTTCACCATATTTTCTGCGTGATTTGCATGCCCTTTGTCGCAAAGTTTCTCTACAACTAACCTGAGAGCTTTTATCACGCTTGAGCCCATATTCCTTCTCCATTTTTTCGAAAAATGAGACAGCTTGGGCGGGTCGACCTGCCCGAACGAGCCTATCGATTGCGGATTCTAGGGTTTTAGACCCCGTTATTCTAATCCCCTTGAGAAGGATTTCATGTGTGGCTTTGAAATCATTTCTACGACCGAAATAATCGATGAAGTAGGAGAGGGTTTCATCGGTGTGATGAAAATTTGGATTTGATATTAACCAGTCGTTAAACCCTAGAACTGAACGCCCGCCTTCTGGAGAGAGATTAAGTGTGATGAGGATCAAATTAGGGTTCGGCGTGATGTGTGAGAAGCTGAGCTCGAGGCGTTGGGTAATAGGTAGAAGTTCGGAGTTTGAGTCTTTGATGAGCTCGGAGGAGAGAGAGCGAGCGATCTGATCGGAGTCTTGTTCGGCGGGAGCAGAGGAGAAGAGCTTAGAGAGTGAAAATTGGGGTCGGGGAAGAGAGAGAAAGCTTAATGCAGGTCCGAGATGGGCGAAATGGGGAGAGAGAGAGAGAGGTGGGTTCTAGGTGAAGAGGACGAGACTGTTGATTCAAAGAAGAAGATGAAATACTGGAGGAAGAGGAGGAAGAATGCGAAGAAGCGAAAGTGAGAGTGATCGGAGTAAGAGTCTTCGAAGTTGCAAAGGCTGTAATGGCGGCATTGTTTTCTTAGAGAGAGAAGAAATGAAGCTTCAAAACTTTGAAGAAGCGAGAGAAAAATGAAGGGGGGAAGGGATTCTTCTTCTCTGTTGGCTGTAGCGTACCGAAGGAGATGGAGCGAAACAAAAAGCCAGAGGCCAGGATTTTAGCCCAAGGCGGGAAGGCCCAGTTAGTTGCTCTTCACCTTCTTGTTACCGTTAAGTCCGTTAATACTCCCAACACTATTCCAGCCCAATAATGAGTGGGCCTAATCTCTCTCTCTTTCAATAGGAATTGATATTATTTTATTTTATTTATTTTCTGAGGAAAATTCTGGATTGGATCCCAGATTAAAGGATTACTGTGAAGTTATTATCTATCTTCCCATTTTCATATTGAAAGTAGTAGCTGAACTGAGATAAATATAAGTGTCAATATCTAATTTAATTCTTTCTAATAAATTTTAATTGATTTTTTGCTCTTTTTTTTTTTTTTTTTTTTAATAGAGCTTCGATTTATTTGCATAAACTATTAAAAATTAAATAAATTAGGAGGAGCCCCAATCTCAGAACGTCATTTTATTTGTTGGGTTAATTTAATCTGCATGAAAGAAACTCGATAACCCACCTCACGAATCCGCTCAATCCCAAATACCCACAATCCAAAATCCAGTTTTTTTTTTTTTTTTTTTTTTCGCGAGAAAAATCTTCTTCCCATTTGCATTTTCTCACCTCACCAATCATTCTGTCACTGTTTTTCCATTACAGTAATGAAGTGGGAAAGAATCCAGCTAGTCACTAACAGAGAAGGGCAGGACGGGGTTCAAGGAGAAGTGGGTCAAATATCCGGCGGGCCCGGGAAGAGGTGGGGTCACACTTGCAACGCCGTTAACGACGGTAGATTTCTCTACGTTTTTGGTGGTTACGGTAAAGATAACTGTCAGACAAACCAAGTTCACGTTTTTGACACTGGTCTGTGCTTTTTTTTTCCCTTTTGTTTTTATTTTTATTTTTAATCGTTTTCTTTTCATATATGTATATATATTAATGTTTCTGCTGCGATCAAGATTGAATTTTTCGATTTTTTTTAATTTACCCATTTGATTATCTTGGGGAAAATTGAGTGAAGTTATCCTTTTTCTGTTTTGCCATGTATGATTTTTTGTGGGTCCTGTTTTTGGTGTTGAATTTGATGATTAACTTTTGTTTACCATTGATTTTGATGCTTTAATGGCTGTGTTTGTTTGAGTAGTTTTAGGTATTAGAATTTTGTTTGGTTGAATTTCCAGTTTTTGTCATCTTAATATATATGATCATTCGTACCTCAATACAGTGCCATAACATGTTAATTGTTTTTCTTCTTCTTCTTCTTCATCTCCTCTCATTTTTTTTAGATTGCTGATTTTGCAGCAAAACAAACATGGACCCATCCTCTTGTAAAAGGTGTCCCGCCTACTCCAAGAGACAGCCACACTTGTACAACAGTTGGCGATTATCTTTTCGTGTTTGGTGGTACAGATGGATCAAACCCTCTTAGTGATCTTCATGTTTTAGATACCTGTGAGCTATTTCTCCTTCTTCTTCTTCCTCATATGCTCTCTCAATATGAAAATGCCTAGTCTGAATTTGATGAATTCTTGTATACTGTGTTTGATGATCTGTAGCTTCACATACATGGTTATGTCCAAGTACAAGAGGCGCGGGGCCAGAAGCACGGGAGGGTCATAGTGGGACCCTCGTTGACAGAAGACTGTTTATCTTTGGAGGTTGTGGCAAAGCTTCAAATAAGGATGATGAGATATACTACAACGATCTTTACATACTTAATACTGGTGACAAGAAATGTCCTTTTTACTCATGGCTAGACCAATATCCATCTTGTTAAATTGGTGACTGCAAATTGTAATTTTAACTGATAGACATTTTTTCCCTCATGGATTCTAGAGACATTTGAATGGAGCCGTGCTATGACATCAGGACCTCCTCCTTCGCCACGTGATAGTCATACTTGCTCGTCTTGGAAAAACAAAGTCATAGTGATTGGAGGTGAAGATGGGCACGATTACTATTTGTCAGATGTCCACATTCTCGATACAGGTTTACTTATCAACCAATATACATCAAGAGAGATTGCATGATACAGAATTTGGTTTCACCTCTACTATATAGACCTTTTGATCTTGCTTTGGCATTTTGTTCTTTATTATTAGATATTCTAGTCTGGACACAACTGAACACTTCAGGACAGTTGTTGCCACCTCGAGCTGGTCACACAACCGTTGCTTTTGGAAAGTACTTGTTTGTTTTCGGGGGATTCACTGATGCCCAAAATCTATACAATGACCTATTCATGCTTGATATTGGTATGTGCTAATTGTAGCCATTGTGCTTTCACTCCTATGTACGGTCCTATAAATTGGATATTATTATTATGTAATGTCGTATTTTGATTTTTGTTCCTATGAATTGAATGCAGATAGTGGTGTATGGACCAAAATGATGGCTACAGGCGATGGGCCTTCTGCTCGATTTTCTGTGGCAGGGGACTGTTTGGATCCTCAAAAGAGTGGAGTTATTGTGTTTATAGGTGGTTGCAATAAGAGTCTTGAGGCGCTTGAAGACATGTATTACTTGTATACTGGTTTGTGATCCTTGTCATTATGACTTTTGAAATTCTCTAATTCCATATTGTGTACTTTAGATTTATAGAACCACCTTGCCTGATAATTATGATGTTATCTTACAATTGTAGGACTTGCTCAGGAAACCCCACGGAGACTAGAGAAGTTATCTCTGAGGAAGCAATTGAAGCTCAAGTGTCAAGAACAGAATCTCAACCCTGTTCATGACAAAGCGCTTGTCAAAGTTGGAATCGGTGCTGATATGTACGAATCCGTGCCTGTGCATAGTTATGGCCTTCCAAGTAAGATCTTATTATTTATTTCAATTTTAAAAAGATGTTTACATATCTCAAAATATAATGAGGATTTTCAGGAGTGAATTGCACATTTTTAGATGGGTTAAGTTTAGGCCCTGTTGTGTATCAAAAGCTTCTTAGTACATGTAGTAACAATTGAATAATGTTATAGAAAATGCTTAACTTCCGTGCAAGCTTTCTCTTGTTTCAATTATTTCCGAATTGTTGATCACATACATATTAGGAGGGAGAATATGTATCATTTGCATGCAACACTAGGTTGATATAACTTGAAAAAATATGTCCCAAAAAAAAAAAATTAGTAATTCCTAGCCTCTGATTTTCAGGCCAACCCAATTACCCGCTAAATCTCTCCCAACATCTTCGAGGAAAGAAGACATTTCAAGCCAAAGTGACAGAAAGCATCCTGAGTGGATACACCATTGAAACCGTGATTGATGGAAAACCTCTTCGTGGAATATTATTCGCCAACAAGCCAACCTCCAATTTCATTCCTAATCATGGTACTCCTCCTAGGTAAGAACATATGATGCAATTTCCTTTTGGTAAAAAGAAAAAGAGAACACCGTTTGATCAGTTAATGTTTAGATACTTTAAAATCTTTTATCAGAAAAAGAAGTGCTGAGGAAACCGGTAGTGGTCTGTTGAATGGTGATTCTGACATCAAATCAAAGAGTTCTAGACACATAAAAGAGGATGCAAAAGAAGATGATAAGATGCAAGGGGAGGGTGTACATGAAAATGAGTCCACAGTAATCGCACCCCAGATGGAAGTTGCTTCTGATGCAATTGTTAAAGATCCGGAACCTTCAGACACTTCTATAACACCTCATAAGGTCGGTCACATGATCCATAGTATCATTAAAGATTTTGCATACCCCTTAAAGTTTTGGGTTAGTCCAATGTGATGTCTTAAGTGATATTGTATCTCTTTAACAGGTCATTTCAAGTCCAAATCCCGAACAATCCATAGCAGTGCCTCCTCTGGGTGTGGAAGATAAGCAGATGCTTGATGTATCAAATCCAAGCACGGAAGTTCCAGAAAATGAGAGGAAAAATGATGAGCTGGACCCCAAAACTGATGTTCCAGAAGAGACCAGACCTGACACAGACAAGGACACTCTAGCTTTAACTCCAAATCAAGGTACGAATCAGAAAACCTTTTAGTTACTTTATGGTCTGTTTCTGTTCTACGCCATTCTCAATTATGGCTATTCTTCATTACGCTGATTCTGGCATATCTAGTGGATATGTACTTTATTTTTGTTAGGCAGTCTCTAAATTGTTATGCATTTGGAAAACTGTTTGAAATCGGAATTTTGGTAAAATGTAGATTAGTCGTTTAGGTCGGGAGGGGAAATTGGACTTTGTGCTTGGAACCCACTTAAGTCTTTTGTATGCCCAAACTGAATATTAGATTTTTATATCCGAGTATTGAATTGGTTTTCTTGATGCATTATATTGTAGTTCCGGAAAAGCAGTTGCATTTGAATGTATCAGATGGAAAAACAACAATGGCCACTGAAGAACATTCCGAAGCAGCGTAATCATCTTGAAGACAATGAGTCAGTGACAGAGGACACAAAAGTCGGTTTTTTTTTCTTACATCTCATGTTTGATGGAAGCAGTAGTTCTCGACATGTGGTAGAACCTCTGTTATCTACAAATTCAATTTGACTGATCGTGAACTCTCCGACTAGTGATAGTTGTACTTAGTAGTAGTAGTAGTAGTAGTAGACGTATTTCCCATCATCTCTCTTTTTGTCCCCTGGGAAAAGAATCAATAGTTTTGCAGTACCCAAATGTTCTTTTATTAGTAGAAAGATTTCTGGAAAAAAATTGAAGCGCGTCTGTGTTATGAAATGTCACAGGTAAAAAACTTATGAGCTATGAGCAATATACGGTATTCCCTGCTTTTCAGGTACAAAACATAAAAAAAAGAACTTGAAAATTTAGGTCCAGTCTGTCAGTAACATTCAAAGTTGGAACAAAATGTCAGAATAGTGGAGCCAATTAATTGCACATTGATTACTGACATTAAGGCCTACTCAGCAAAGAGCAAGTAATGAACAGTTAGTTTGGGATTGTGCGTGTGTAATGCGTATATGATGATATGAGCTCAATCAAAACTGAGCATGTTCCTGAGATGTTGTTTGGATTTTGATTCCCTGCCAGATCAATCATGCACCTCTTTATTTTTATTTTTATTTATTTTTTATTATTATTATTTTTTAATGCTTTCTACAAGTACAGTGATTATATAAGGAAAAAAAAAGGAAAATTAAGAAATAGGGTGGGCTCAACTCTCAAGATTGTGAGGGACGATATGATGTAGAGGTAGAGCTTTTGAGGAGGAAGTAATTAGTAATGAAAAAAAAGACAGTTTGGATGTGGAAAGGCTTGAAATGCACGACAACATTTTAATGAAAAAAAAAAAAAAGAAAGAAGAAGAAAAGGTGATCATCGATCGATCATACACTTTCACATGATATCTTATCCATAATATGTGGTTATGCATGAAAATTTCAATGCCATGCATCCATATATACATGCATGCATGGTGATCGATCGATCATATAGTCTTTTCGATCCCTTTATCATATTGATGATTTCACTCATACATGCATTTATGGATATATATATATATATCGTATCTTATCATATCTTCCCTTTGCTTGTTTGAGGGTCTACTTCGTGGAATAATATTGCATAGTAGTTCATGCATGCTTATTTAGTGTTCTTGTAGGTGAGTCTAAAGCTCTCAATGAATCAGTACTTGTTTGATTCTAATCAACAGCAATACTAACGTTTTAGCATGAAATGTGTCTTATTACAAAACAAGGGTTTGACTCGTTCTTAATTGGATCGATCTTTGAAGTTGTGGCCTGCATGGAGTAAGAACTGGACATGTTACTATAATCCTCATCTAACTACTAACTACTAACTACTCTATATATATTTATTATGAATTTTTGTTTTTTGTTTTTTTTTGGATAAATCATTAATTCTTAATTTGTATCTTAGAAGAACTTCCAGAATATATAATAGGAAGGAAGCTTAATCACAAAATTTTTTGATGGATCAATATAAACATCAATAAATTTGAATTACGTGGTACTCAAATGTTTGCTAATGAGCCTTTTCACTTCATGAATCTTAAGAAGAAATGTAGGAAAGTTGTGGTGGGGTTGAAAATGGACATGATCAATGCTATTGATAGGGTGGTGCAGTCATCTCTCATTTGTTGTTTGTTGACGACAGATAAGTATTTTTTTCTTTGTTAAGGTTGATCCTGCTTAATGAATCATATTTTTGACAAGTTGAACTTTGTGCAAGTCGGGATTATTGAGTAAACTTATCTGTCATGAGTAAAATAACCCTAGAGCACAGCAACCACTCTAATATCAAATTCTTACGAGATTAATTAATTAATAATTAATTAATAATAATAATAAATGCAAGACGGAGAAGTAGATTACGGCATGGTACGTTGTTTGTGGTTTTAGTAATTAATATTTTATTAATATTTCTGATGAGTTTTCCTGAAGCAGAGGGCAATTCTGAATCATAAATTAATGAGGTGTTGACAAGTGGTGAGAATTCAGTAATTCTCTCTCTCCTTCCCTCTCTCTCTCTCTCTCTCTCTCTCTGTCTTAGTTGATTAGTAATGTCCTAAGCTGACAGGATCACATGCACATGAAGACAGATTCATACCCACATGGACATGGATGTCTTAAGATCAGCTCCTCAACATCATCTGGACCCGCATCCTCTATTCTCTTCTTCCCTCCCTATAACAAACCTCTACAATAAATAAACTATTTTTTTCAATTTTATTTTTGAATTTTCACCAATAAAACAGCACTTTCTCTATCTTCTATACCTGTCTCTATGCACAAATGCTCTGTGAAGAAGGTACATTATATTATTCACATATCTCTTGGCTTCTTATTCTGATTCCCTTCCTCTGTTTTTGGTACTTGTTATTCTTTCCCCCCCTTTTTTTGTGGGATTCTTTTGTTTTCTTTTCAGTTTGTACTTGAATTCTTTGATTTCAAGCTCAATGTTCAGATTGGGGTCAAGAATTTTTTTTTTTTTTTTTGTTGAAGGACAAAAAGGTCACAGGTGGGAATTTTGTGAAATTGAGATTTAGATTGTAATAAAAATTTTATTATTTTGTGAAGCTGAAAAATTAGCTGGAGAAAGCTGTTGAGTGGAATGTTAAGAGCTTGAATTTTGCATGGTAGAAAGCACACGGTGATGTAGAAAATCACCTTTTTTTTTTTGGTTCAGTGTATCCAGAGAGGATTGCTTAGATATCTCATATCCCATAGGTTCTGTTTCGTTTCGTTTCGTTTCGGTTCGGTTCAGCCGGAGTTTTTCCGGGATTGAGCTTGAAATTTGTCTGATTTTTTGGATTGGGAAAAGGAAAGAGGGTTATAAGAGGAGGAGGGGGTAAATATGGCTGCGAAGCTTCTACATTCTTTAGCAGATGAGAATCCAGATCTGCAGAAGCAAATAGGATGTATGACCGGAATTTTTCAGATGTTTGATCATCAGCATATCCTCATGGGCAGGCGTTTTAGCCCCAAAAAACTTCCCCCAGGTATGTTCTCTTACTACTCACTCTTAGGTACTATATCATTAAAAAAAATGACCATGTTTAGGCTTAGATTTGCTTATTTTGTTTGAAAAGCCAATTCCTTCTCATCCTAAAATATTATCTTATAACTTATTTGTATGATTCGGTTTCGGTCACAACCCATTATTGTTTCTAGAGAGAAAGTATCTCATGTAATTGTAACAAATTAGGGAGTTTCACTACTTTTAACATTCGATTTGGTGGGACTCACTTGGGTTCTCACATTCCAAATGCATATTTCATTGGTACTGCCTGTTGTGTCCACACCATATTGTTCTGTTCAGTTCTTGATTTTCCTAAAAGCGTAATCCCTTTCGTCGATATATGCATATAGAATTCCTTACATGTTCTTTGCTTATGTAGCTTCGGTTTTCTTGCTGTGTAAGCATTTTCCCAAGTAATGAAAAATATATTACTCGGGGCTTAACAAACGGAAAGCTTGTGTTTTGTAGGTAACTCCAACTCATACAGTAGCAACAACTTAAGAGGAGGAGACAACAACAGATCAGTTGTTCACAATAGAGAGGCAGCTATCGAGAAACAAAGTGGGCCCACAGAATCATCATCTCGAGCCTCATTTTCCTCATCTCGTTCATCTTCCTTTTCCTCCGTAGATTGTAACAACAAAGCAGCCGCTCAAGCTGACTCAACCTCCTCCCCCTACTTTGACCGGCTTATTTTTGCCGAACCTCTCTCTGTAAGTAGTAGAAGGCAACCCCTCCATCTCCGAGATGTGGTCAAGGACTCCATGAATCGAGATTCCCGAACAAACGGATCTTCCTCTCTGAGACTCGGGCCCAATATTGACCTCAATGATGACTCTCTTTTAGTCCTTGCTAAACTTCAAGAAACACCCTTTTACTACAATGAAGGTAGAGAACTTCCAAGATCATCTTATGACTCGAAAGATCAAACACAGAAATCAACTTCAAGAGAGACCCGTAGGTTTTCTTGTGACGGGAGAGAGATGAATAGATTTTCATCGTTCGAATCTCGAGAAACAATCCGGTCTATTCCAAAGCTAAAAGAGCTGCCTAGACTGTCACTTGACAGTAGAGAAAGCTCTATGTGGAATGAATCTGTTGGAACTCAGAAGCGGGCCCACAGCGTCGTAGCAAAACTGATGGGGTTAGATGCATTGCCTGATTCACCCCCGTCATTGACGGGCCCACTTAAGAAGCCCGATTTGGTTATGAGGCCAATTCCGAGTTCTAGACTTCAGATGGAAACTGCACCATGGAAGCAGGTAGATGGAAATAAAGTTTCTCGGAAAAATGAGTTTAGGCCCTTAAAAGGTCTATTAAGAACACAAAACTCAACCCCTACGGTTTATTCTGAGATCGATAAGAGATTGAATGATCTTGAATTCAAACAATCCGGGAAGAATCTTAGAGCGCTTAAACAGATAATAGAATCAATGCATAGAAAGGGACTGCTAGAGACTGCAGTCCGGCAAAAGGAAGAGCAAGTTTCAAAGGTTGAAAATCAAAGAGAATATGCACCAAGCAGTTCCCTTTCCTGCCAAAATACTAATATGTCTGTTATCCAACACAGGACTAGACTTGGACCTGGTTTATCAAACTCCTATGAATTCCCTATTGTTGTCATGAAACCATCAAACCTCATTGAAGATAGCAAAAAGAATTCTAATAGTAGCAGCAGTAGTAGAAGTAGCAGTAGCCATGCAAATAAGGATCATTCTCCGAGAAACCTTCATCGAAGCTCCAGTCAAAATCCCAGCGAGAAGAAAGCAAATTCTCGGAAAGGAAAACTACCACAGGCATCAACCACCTCGTCTTCTTTCTCAAGGTCTCAATCGTATCACAAAGAAAATGGCCCGAGCTCGGGTTCTGTGAGTCCAAGACTTCTTCAACAGAAGAAGCTCAAGTTGGAGAAGCGATCTCAAGTAACTACTACTCATTCTGATTTGAGCAAACTGAGAAGCAAATCCAACAAACCGGTTTCCAACAAATCTTCCATCTCAGTGCAAAGTGATGATCAAATTAGTGAAAAATCCCAACAATCAGACCGTAACTTATCATTGGACTTGAAGATGGATATAGAAGTCACTAGTACTGTAACGCCTGCCGAGCAACTGGGCCCTACTTCAACCGTAAAGGTGTGAACAATTTTTATAGGCGTTTAGCTTAGCAGTTTTGAACTGGATTTCTGAAACTGAATTTTTAGTGTAAGGTTAGTTTTAAAATTCTTGAGACACATTTATTTAACAGATTTGAGATTTACTAAATTAAATCCAAACAGGGTGTTAGAATTGCTAAGGCAGACTAAGCCTTACAGAATATAACTATTTACACATTTCTTTTTCCTGCCTGTTTCAGAAATCAAAAGTAAGATGTGATGAAGAGGAATCACTTCCAGAACTAGCCTCAATTGGACCCGAACATCCAAGTCCTATCTCCGTCCTTGATTCCTCGACATATAGAGATGATGAACCTTCGCCAGTAAAGCAAATGTCTTACACCCTTAAAGGTAAATGGAAGGGGGGGAAAAATCATCACTTGATAATTGTTTTGTTATGAAGTAACTTTAAGTTACTTTTACTTAATACATGATGGTGTAGATGCTCATGGTGATGGTGTAGATGAATGGGACATGGAGTCGGGCACCACCTCGGAGATAAGCCAGAAGAAGCTAAAAAACATAGACAAATTGGTTCAAAAGCTAAGACGCTTGAATTCCCTTCACGATGAAGCCAAAACGGATTATATCGCATCACTCTGCGAGAAAACCGATCCTGACCATCGTTATGTTTCCGAGATCTTGTTAGCGTCTGGTCTCTTACTCCGAGACCTCAGCTCCGGCTTGTCCACATTTCAACTCCATCCCTCAGGTCATCCTATCAACCCGGAACTGTTCTTTGTTTTGGAGCAAACCAAGTTGAGTAATAGTTTTACTATGTCCCATTCAAAACCAAGCCAGGAAAAACTCCATAGAAAGCTCATCTTTGATGCTGTTAATGAAATTCTTACCGGAAAGTTAACCTCTGTTTCTGCTTGTTCCGAGCCGGGTTCGAAACCCAACAAACTTGCAAAAAAGACTCTTAGTGGCCAAATGATTTTGAAGGAGCTTTGTTTTGAAATAGAACAGTTCGGAGCCAATCAATCAAAGTGCAGCTCCTTAGATGAAGAGGAGGATGGATTGAAGATCGTACTGGCTGAAGATGTTATGTATAGATCGGAAAGTTGGATGGATTTCAAGGATGACATTCCGGGTGTCGTGTTAGATATCGAACGGTCGATTTTCAAGGACTTGGTTAATGAGATTGTTGTTGGTGATGCCGGTCATTTAAGGACCAAGCCTGGTAGAAGGCTGTAGTTTGTAAGTTTGATTGTCTTCTGATTTTTGTAAGTTTATTTAATTAATTTATATTGTTAATAATGATGATGATAATGTATTGTTGTGCTAAAAAAAAAAGCATGACTATGTATGGTTGTGAAATAAGAACACGAGATTTAATGCTTAATAATCAATATTTATGAAGAGAGATTGAGATTATACCCATTATCTTCTCTTTTTTTTTCTTTTTTTTTTAATCAAATAATTTAATATATTTTATATTAAATTTTAAATTTTAAAAAATCTAATAATTTTAATTAAAATAAGATATAAATAAAGAAATTTGAAATATATAATGCTAAAATAATTTTTTTGATTATTTCAATTAAATCATTTAAATATATTTATTTAAAATTTAATAATTTTAAACGAGACATTAACTTATTAAAAAAAATTTCCATGCTTTTTAATGCTTGTTTGGTCCATTATTAACAAAAATTAAATTTAAAATAAACCGTCATTTTCTTTTCTTGTTTGATCAAAACTCATCAATATATATATATATACATGAATATTTATGAGAAGTAGTTGCCGTTTATGAAACTTAAGTGAATAAAGCAAATTTGATCTACTATTTTGATCAAAATTTGACACCAATAGCCTCCGTAGCATAGTGGTAGTGCGTTCGCTTCGTAAGCGAAAGGTCGCGAGTTCGATCCTCGCCGGGGGCTAATTATTTAGGCCGTGGGCCATTCATTGTATTTTCGGTCCATTGTCATTTTTTGTATCCAATAGTATTCTTACCATTCTAGTGTCGGAAGAGAGACAAAACAAGAAAGGAAGAAGATAACATAAACAAAACAAAAGTAGTATATATGGCGTCCCCTTCACCTTCACCTTCACCTTCACCTTTACATTTATATATATAGACAAAATGAAAATGTGGTTGTAGTCTTCACCTTTCCTTCTCATATGTAGCACGCCTTAACCAATTATTATCCTTCTTATTTTTGTTCTACACTACTTATCTCTCTCTCTCTCTCTCTCTCTCTATCAATATATGGACCAGGACTAGTAGTAGTTGTTTTGGTGCAGAGGGAAAAAGTGTTTTTGTTTAAAGGAAACTATGAAAGAGAGTTACGAGGTGGGGTCCAATAACAACAGCTCATTGAATGTTTTTCTTGGATCTTGAGACAGACAGACAAACAGACAGACTGTAATAGTTGATGAATAATTAATAATAGTAGTAATAATATTGGTTATAATGAAATGAATGCTGCTGCTGCTGCTGCCGCTGCCTGCTCCTGCTCCTGCTCCTGCTCCTGCTCCTGCTCATGCTCATGCTCATGCTCAGTCTAGCTAGATTTTGATCAGTGTCGTTTCCTTTTCATTTCTCAGTTCTTGAGAATTGCAGATTCTAATAAACCATTCTTTCTTCTTTGGTTCGCGTCCACATCATTCTCTCTCTCTCTCGCTCTAATAAACTACTCTCTAATATATATATGTGTGTGTACATAACATCTTCTATACGAAACTCAATAACTATATGCTTTACATAATGAAGTTGGTAGTTAGCGGTTAATAACAGTATAAACTATAATCAAACACCCTAACAGGTATGCCTAAGCATATGAGGGAATATTTCTTTCATACATTTCTCAACCATTTCAAGACATATATATAACAATCCATATATATCATCAATCCAATAATTTATCTAAACCATTCTTTATACATATTTGAGTGTGTTAGGTTCTTCATGTGCGAAAGTCAAATTAAACATTTAATTATTCCGACCAAGGAGGAAAAAAGAGTAATCATGATAATGGAAGATGCCGATAATTAATCTTATTACTTTTTTACATTTTTATTGTGGAGTATATTATATCTCACGTCTGAAAGAGAATGCTTGAAAAATTAATATATAAGAAATATTAGTTAACTATTCTCATAACTAATTGATTTTGAAATAAAAACTCAAATTTCTGCATGATATCAGAGTTAAATCCAACACGTGATTGGACTAACATGCATACATGCTCTACGTCATTCATATAAAAAAATGTTTACGTGTATCCTCAAAATAATATCACACGTGAAGCCGTATGTTAAGAATATTATATATTACATCTGAAAAAAAATATTTGAGAAACTAATATATAAAAAAAGTAATCATGATAATGTAAGATGCCAATAATTTAATCTTATTACATTTTTTAATTATTATTTTTAGTATAGACTTAATAACAAAAGTAAATATGTATAAACCTAATTCATACTCTCTTTTTTTGGAGGCTTTCTCTTGTATTGGCTTTTGCCTTGATCATTTACTAATTACTGCAATATTAAGAAGATAACACTCCTTAGTTACATGCATTGGAGATCTTACTAAATGACATACATTCAAGATTATTTCTTCTTCTTCTTCTTCCTTCAATCCTCCTCTAACTAATTAAACGACATGCTTTAACTTGTCATGCATGCATGATTAATTATCATCAATCTACTAATACTACTTCTACTACTATCATATATAGCTCTATTTTGACGCATTTAAGGATTCGATTAAGGAAATTACAGAATTAGGAGTCGTCCGGCCTAACTTAAACATAAGGATTAATAAAGCCCTCACTTGAAAGTTTGAATACTGTTTGTCCCAAACATTACCAAAGGAATCCAAGTATGAGGACCAGTTTTACAAGAACTATGGAGTTAAGTTATCTTATATCACAATTGTGTAAAAATGCACACATGTTACTCTCTATATATAACTAAAAGCATAACAATCAACAATGTCAAATTATGCAGATATTAATTATTAATGTAACGATGTCAAATATATATGCTTACAAACATATGATCAGTTTTCTCCTTCAAAACAGCATATCTATGCAAAACTTGAAGTAAAAACTCTAGCAAATATATAAATATAAATATATATATATATCATGTTAATTAAGGTGTCTTACTTGTATTCAAGAACTCAATATTGCGCTAGAAGAAACGAATTTTCCAGTAATATCTTCTCACCATGACATGCATGAGGGAATGACATGATCTTGATCTAATGTTCAAATGGCCTGCCATCACTCCTTTCATCATAATAATTGATGACATGCGAACAACCAGCTGCCCATATCAATCAATCGAGAGCTCTAAGGATTAATTGATTAATCCTTTCCCGGACTTTGATGATCAACATTGTTTTGGCAATGAAAAAACTGCTTCAAATCAGCATTTCCAGCCGTAAAGGGTTTGAAAGAGTGAAGAGAAGCTGGCATGATAAGCGAGTTCGGTAGGGCATGTTGAGAAGTAGTTGAGCCAAAAAACTGCATAGGGTTTTGGAATTGAGGCCTTGGTTCAGTTGTACTACTACTACTACTTTCTACCAGTGGAGTAGTACTAGTGATATATGAAGGAAAAGGAGTGAAAAAAGTTGGTGTTGATGATGCAGGTGGACAGAAAAATAACTGAGACCCAATATTTGATTGTAAGGGAAATGGTGATGTGGGAATTGGTGAAGGATGATCAACTTGAGAAGCAAATGCTCCATAGTTTGATTGTGATAGAGATAAACATGACGAAGGATCGGAACTATGAAAATAGTTGTAATTAGCCATAGCATTGTTTACCGGTCCCGAGGATGGAAACAACTTTTGTATGGAATTCACCTGTTCCCCATAATCACCCCCCATTCGATTTCCATGATTATCATTACGACCATCATCTTCTTGATCATCAGTTTTTTTGATCCATTTTCCTTTCTCAACATGGGTTAATTGATCTCTTTGAAATAATTGCTTAGATTTTGCGTTCATTGATGCATCTAAGTCCCAATGCAACTTTGATGTTGATTTCCTTATCAAAATTTGATCTTGATCAGCCAAGAAGGGAGCACTTGATTGGGATATTGCACTTAAATGATCATGATGAGGAGGAGGAAGTAGCATCGGTTGATGAAATTGAGTGAATCCCGGAGGAATTTGAAGAGGCGGGAGGTTATCGATATCGAGTTTCGTGACATCAAGCAACCAATCAATTACCTTGCTTGGTTGACTAACCCCAAGTCTATCTTGAAGATCATATAATTGAATAGCAGTTGGGACTGAAAGCCTAATCCTCCTATCCCTCAATCCTCTTATGGTGCAAACCTTACTATGCCTATCTTTCCCTCCTAAGGCACGTGAGATTCGGACGATTCTCGGGTTTCGAAATCCCGACCATTGCCTTGAACTAGTAGATGCCCTTGAGATCAACCTCCCTTCATTAGTGTTCTCTTTGATCTCTTGCTTTGCTTCGAATCCTTTTCCTTTCGAATCTGAGATCATCTTGAGAAATTTCTCTTGATCATTGTTCCATTGCATATGTCCCATAAAATACCCCCCTCATACGTTATTGGCGTGAAGCGAATCGATCCTCTCCAGTCTCTAGAATTATAAGAAAAATGCTTCGATTCGATTAATTAGTGAATAGGGTTTCTTCCTTCTGTACTTTCTTTGGTGTAAATTATTAGTAGATGATGTAGCAACCTGCATAGAATTCACTAAATGAATTTTGTAATGAAGAATTTCTAGCATAGATCTATATATATTTGTATAAATTAGAAGCAAAGATGGTCAAAGAAGTTTAGAGATTAACTATTATTAGTAGAGAAAAAAAAATAGTATAATTTTGATCTTCACGACTCCATGTCCAACAATTTATATTATGCAAAAGTGACCTAAAAGTTAAGCTCTTAGATTTAGCTGAAAATGAAAAAGAAGTGAAGCTGAAAATAAAAGAAAAAATTAGGAATCACATCTAAGAAGAAAATTGATGAATATAGATCTTGTTTTCAAATAGTTCTTCTTGCAAAAAATTAGGTTATGGGATCGATGAACTTACATCGGATCAATACCAAACTTCCATCAGACCCGAATGAATGTACCCTTTCGAGTATAGTTCCTCTTCGGTTATAGGTTTTCTACCATAGCCAAGAACTTCAATTCTCATAAGGAGGAGGAGAACATGAAGATATAGTACTATAGTACTATATAATACTCATCCAAACTATAGTACTATCCCTTAGGCTTAGAGAGCAAAAAGGAAAAAAAAAAAAAACTGTCTGTTCAATTCTCTTTGCAGGGAATAAACTTTAACAAATGATAAATTTTTGGTAAAGAAAAAGATGCCGGAATTTAACCACCCCAAGTTGCATTGAGAATGGAAAAGGAAAAAGGAAAAGGTATGGCTTTGTCTTGTCCATGTGGCACTAGCACCTATGTACGTATATGTATTATGTCAACGAGCACACAAGCTTCTACATTAATAGATATTCGATTACCGGTTAAATCCTTACTAATTCAATCAGATAGAGTAATTATTAGAATGTCAGATTTTTATTTCAAAATTAATTAATAATAAATAGTTATTATAAAGAATGTGTGACGTTAAATTTAATTATATATTAAATATCATATAAAAATTTAAACTTTTATCTCAAAATTAATAAATAAAGTAATTCATCTTTCTCGGTTAATAAAAAAAAATCAAAATAAAGTATAAATTAAGCCATTGAGCAAATTATGCGACAAGATTGCTACTTGTCTTTAGATCTAGTAATTGTATTTATTTATTTATTTATTGGCTTTTTTGGTAGTAGTCAAGTTAGTTTGGATATCTTGACCATTAGCACTTAATTAGTTCTCTGTCCAACTTCATGACCATCATTGATATTAAAGATTTAACTACTCTTTTTAAAGTTGACTGATAGTTAGCTTTAAAAATAATCTCTATTGAGTTTCGATTTTTGAATGCAAGACTTCAAGCTGAATCTCACCGAGAACCTTGTGCTTTTAACCATTTGATTTGACAAACCCCTTTAGAGTTTAGAAATTATGCAAGTAACGGACGTCTAACTATGATCAACAAATGTTACATGTTAGATCATATGAAAGAGAGGAATCGATTAAGTAAGTCGTAGTCATGAGGAGTTTGAAAGTTGTGGCGTAAGGTATTTGAGGCTGGCGATCGATCATAGCTTAGACATAGATAAGGGACCAACATATAATACATAGGGGTTTCTTTAATTAAAGCATCCGCACACTCGATACAAGAAAAACATGGACCACATGCAAAGGGATCGAGAGATGGCTGCAGCTGTTGCATGCTATGTGTAAGATTTTCCAAGTTGGGCGAGGACTTTAATTATAACTCATAAACTAATTACTTCATAGTTCAAAAGGTCATCACTCTAATTAATCCATCCGCTAGCTCTACATATATAGTTTGATTTATGTTTTTTTTCATTTTTCATTTTCTTTTGTTTGGTCATTTCTTGAATGATGTAAGTTAGTTTAGAATATTCCGACTATTAATATCTAACTAGTTTTCCGTCGAATTTCTAAACCATCATTGATGCCGTAAGTTTAATGTTTTATTTTTATTTTTAACTGACTAATGATTGACAATCCCAAAATAAGGTTTTTTTAGATTTTGAACGCAAAACCTCGTAATAGATATCACCTATGATTTATGTGAGTTTCTGTAATATATTATAATATTAAGACTATATGCGCGACTATCTTACTATCTTTCATTAAAATGAAAATTTATGTATATGTAATTAATTTCTAGCTTAACCGAACCTTTGCTCCACTAAGAATATGTATGATGATATATGGCCAAAGAAGTAAATCCGTTTTCTTTGAAGTTGATGTATATATATACTTAGATATTTCTTTGCAAAAGCAAATGAAATCCTCCCCCACCCCCACACCCCTCTCTTTTTTTTTGGGTATTTATCTTCTAAAAATAATGCAAAAATGATATATAGTTTTCATACACTTAGGGCTAGTTTGGTTACGCATTTTGGAGTGTGTTTGTATTTTAAAACGTATTTTGATAACGTATCATGATTTAAAGAACGGGACAAGTATATCAAATCATATTAGATTTTTATCTTTTAATTCTTTTAATAATTATAAAAAATATATCTAAATATTTAAAAATTATATTTTCAATATCTTCTCCAATAATTTTCCACGCCACCTCAACCTACAAAAAAATAAACAAAAAAAACCATTTTTTGGAGCTCGAAAATTCCAAAAGTATATTCTATTTTTTTTCAACGGCGATGAAAAAAAAACATATAATTTTAAAATATTTTTTATAATCATTAAAAATTAAAATATTTAATTATAATATCAAACCTACCAAAGAGATATTTTTTTCAAAATACAAAATAGTATTTCAAGATTCCTGGTCAGGCCCTTGATCATGATCAACATCACACAAGTACGTACTACCATGTTGAGCATGTGTGAGGGGGAGAGAGAGAGATCGGGAGTAAATTTTCTTCTGAGGTAGCTTAGAATCCTTACCCAATTAATTAAATAGTTGAGAGAGCAAAATAATAGACTGATTTTGCCGTACTACTTCTATTACTGCTGCTCATGGCAGTCAAAAAGGCTGAACCTACTTTATCTCTCTCTCTCTCTCTCTCTCTGCAATATTTAATCTGGAAGGAAGAAACCCAAGAAACCCTAACTAAAGCTAAGCTAGTTAACTCCAGTGAAACATACCTCTTCAGCAATGTCATAATTCCATTGGATTTTCTTTCCTATATTATATGATCATGCATTCATCACTATCATAATATAATACTTATCATTGTTATAAAATGACCAGAAACAATTCTCATTCATAGCTTGCTAAATCTAATGAAAGTAACTTCTAATTCTCTGCTTAAATATTATTTAACGACTTAGAAAGTAGAACTATCATCATCGTCTAACCCTATTCTCGCTATTTTTGGGAATGACTACACGAATATTCACTCTCCAAACTATCTTTTTTCCGATCAGAAACTATAGTTTAAAATCTCTAGCTTCTAGTCAAACAGATGACACATGTTATTTTATAAGTCTCTAGTTTTTTTTTTTTTTGGTTGAAAAGCGAACTTCTTCTAAGAAGAAGATAACAATCAAGTTGATCTTAATCTAATTGTTCAGTTTGTATCAGGCCATGAAAAGTTTTTCGGGATCAATTCCTTTCTCTGTAAACTGGCAGAAAAAGCTACCTAGAAGGCTCGAAGAGAGAGGAGGCGGTGGGGGGGGTGCCTTCACGAGAAGGTTTTTTTTTTTCAGAACTCATGTGTCCATTTTGTTTGGTAACTAAGAAAAAAACTTGTAAAAGCAAAGAGAAAAAAGAGGGGGAAAAACAAAATGGTCCCCCTCTTTGCTCCTGCATGCTGACAAGCAATCCCTCTTTTTTTTTTTTTTTTTCTGAGCAGGCCGTATAATATGGTTTCTAAATAGAAACCAATGTATAATATGGTTTCTAAATAGAAACCCATTAGAATATACATAGACCCACTCATGGCTGATCCTCCTTCATGTTAATTTCTTTTCTAGGTTTTGATCAATGATCAGCTGCAGATAATGATTATGATCAATATGAACTAAATTTTGAAGGATAAGTGATAAGTAAGAAAAAGATTCAACTCGTAATGATTGAGAAAGATTAGTTACTACTGAAAAGGAAGATTCTTTGAGCTATGCTTAGATTTTTCGTAGTTTACTATATCTCAAGCCGAAGAAGAAGGCAAAGGAGCCAAGTTATATAAGTTATCAATGATTAATCTTCAAAAACAAAGTACACATTAAAAAACTATATATCTTTCAAATGAGAACACTAATCAAAGGGTAAGTAACTAATTAGGATATAAGAAGATGGATGATAATTGTATATATAAATATAAAAGATTACACTTAAAAAGAATATTATTTCCGAGCATAACTAGGAAGAATCGCTTGGATGTATGTCGATAATTAAATTACATCATATATTATATAAACGCTGAAAATTTGAATTAATATTTAAAAATTTTGGGTATAAATTATCAAATAATTTAAAATTTCATCCTATATCAACCGGTTACATGAATTGATAGTTTATGAGCTTGTAGCTGCAGGCTGCAGTAGTTAAAGATGGCCGACAAAATCCTGCGATGAAAATAAGGATCAATATGTAAACAGGAGTGGAGCATAAATTGGCATATGCAGTTAATGTCTTGCTGCCATGACTGGTAGTCATTTCTGGAGTAGTTTCAGGTTTCTAATTTTTTCATTTTTTTTTTTTTTGTTTCATTTCATTTTCTTTTGTATGAGTTGATTTGACTTTATATGCAACAAGTAGGTGTTAACAAGAGTAGGGAGTAATTAGTATATGGTCCCTCAAAGAGAAAAATATGACATGCACTTAAATTCACTATCACCATCATGATCACTATCATCTCACCAATCTTCATCATCACCCATTTACAGTTTTGCCGGAGACAAGATATCAGATTATAGGTATTTGGTAATTTCGATATATAAATAAAATATAACTAAAGAAGACTGTTTAATTTCTCAAAATAAAATGTGGGTGTTTGGTAACTTAGATATATAGTAGTAATGATAGTTCTAATATCATTACTACTATATATGCTTGTAGATAGATAGATACTTAGATTGAGAGAAAAGGAAAAGAAAGATGTATAAATAGATTGATCACTTGTTGTCACGTCAACATTCTTATTGTTTAGGGAAAAGGATTGCTCCCAACATTTTTAGCAGTAGGATCTCGAATCCCACTCAAGATCTTAATATAGAGTTAAATAAATATCTTGAAAGCCCGTTTTACTAACCAATAACACTATACAAGAGCACTAGAGAGAGTGAGAGATAAAGTTATATACTTCTCAGCATTGATGAATTAAATGTGGGAATTTTAATTTATAAATAGCGTACATAATAAGAGAAAGGTAGAGGGAAGAGAAGGGATAGGGAAAAGGGTGCATTTCTGGAATTGAAACACATCTAAACAGGCTAGCCATGAGTAGTAAGTAGCTTTCTATATCCATGGGTGGAGATAGATGGCAGCGAGGATCGTCGCCGCCTGCACTTAATTTTATCAAAATTGAAAATTACCTTTGAAATTATTAAAATTTTATAAATAAATTATTAAATATCTCTTTTAAATATTATTTTATTATTATGAAAATTAAAGTTTTATCTATAATTATGAAAAAAATTATAAAGAAATTCTTAAATTTTTATTAAAAATCTATTTGCACCCACCCTAATTTTTATATAAAAACTTGTAACTTTCCTAAAGTATATTTCTATCTACACCCCTATCTATATCCAAAAAAAGGAGAGATTTGTTGGAGAAATTTATAGATGAATCGGTTTATTTCAATTATATGTGTGAGTTTTTTGATGTATCATCATATATCATATCAATTAACAGAGATAGATCAGGTCTACTATAGAATTGTAAATAGTAGTTAATTATATGGATAGCCAGAAGTATTATAGATATTAGTATTGAAGAGTATCAGTATTGGTATCAGAATCGAAATTGAAAATTATGTTCTGATTAAGTACTGGTATTTTCGATATTGGTACGGTATTAGTAACCATATTTTTTTTTAAAGAAAAAATTTATAACTTAAAACAAAAACAAAAAAACTTAAATTCATATCAATGCAAATGAAGTAGGAAGTTCATTGAAACATAGTAAGATCAAAATTAATCAATCGGAACAGTTAAGCACTACAAGTTTAGATAACATAAAAAGTCTGAAAGAAAATATATTACTGCAAAAGAGTCTCCAAAAGAAAATTCGACAAAATGGTATGTTTGGACAGTCCACAATCAATTGTCTACTTGATCTTCTTCTTCTTCGACCTCAGCTGGTTACTATGCCCACATTTCTTCTTCCTACAGTTGATAGCATAGGGATGAAGGCGAGCATTGCACTTGCGGCCAATCATTTTCTCCTCGTTATACTTTCTAGCCAATGCCATCAAAGATGGCTCGATAATGCCACCACAAAGCCTCAAAACAAGGTGAAGGGTCGATTCTTTTTGGATGTTGTAGTCGACAAGAGTACGGCCATCCTCGAGCTGCTTCCCTACAAAGATCAACCTTTGTTGGTCCGGTGGAATTCTTTCCTTGTCCTGGATCTTGGCCTTGACGTTGTCAATGGTGTTATTGGACTAGACTTCCAGTGTGATCGTGTTCCCGGTTAATTCACGAAGATCGTGTTCCCGGTGTTATATATTTAGTGTTTTATTTTTTAAAATTCTATTTTTAGTTTATATATATATAATTTTATTTATATACGTATATATATCGAAACTAGGATTTGAATCAAAATCAATTTCGATCCTGATATTGATTCTAAATACTAATATTAATTCCGGTATTGGAACTGATATCGTTTTTAAATTTTCCGATCTAGCCGATACCGGTACTCCCACCGGGGACGGGAAAAAAGGCACCCCTAGTTGATGCCCTACAATTAATTAAGCATTTTGGACCCTACAATCATGTGACCAAACTATATTTATGGACCTTCTCCTAGAAACAAGGACCTATATGTATAATTTGAGCGAGCCCATGACAGACTCCAGTTTTCATATTGTTGTCAAAGCCCATGGGCTCTAAGAAGGAAGGAAGAGAATTATCGCCTCTGGCCCATTGTCTTGAGCCCAAAACGCTCCGAAATCCTAATACGACTCAAATCTTACATCCTTAACCAAACTCAAATTAACAAGCGCATTGTCTCTGACTTCGGTTACCTGCACTATCAAGCGCACAGATCTCTTTCTCTCTCTCTAGATCGGATCAGTCTCATCAAGCAGGTACCCTTTCTTCAATTAATATGCACAGTTTCTCAATTTCTGTTTCCTTTTCGCTATGATCTTGATCTATACTGCTTTGATCCGTCAAATTGTGCATTTTTCTTTTAGGTCAATTACTGCGCTTTTTTGTTTAGTTATACTGTCGCGTTTAATTAGGGGTTTTTCATGAGGTTCTTGCTTTCTTCCTCGTCGTAAATCCGAGGGGTTTTGAGTAGTATAATTAGTGATCTCTGCTGAAATCGACATAATTCTGTGATTGACCTTCTACAACTAAGTTTTCAATCTCTAATTGGTCATCTTATGCTTGTGGAATTTTGTAGAATTTTTGTGTTTCCACCTTCATTTATGGGAAGCAGAGTAGTGTCCCCCGCGCGGCCCTAATTTTTTTTGTTTAATTTATTACAAGTTCCTTATATAGGGAGCTCTATTTTTTTTCTTCTTTCTTCATTACATATTTGTCCGAATATCTATAGGCTTTTTTTTTTATATAGATGGCAACACAGGAAGCTAGTCCTGCACCTACTCCCACTGCACAAGTTGTTGGGAATGCCTTTGTGGGGCAGTACTATGGCATTCTTCACCATTCCCCAGAATTGGTGCATAGGTTTTATCATGATTCTAGTTCACTGAGCCGGCCAGACTCCACTGGTACTATGACCACCGTAACAACTATGGAGGTAAGACTTACTAATTCAATACTCATGATAGAAACGGGCCACTCGGCTTAGTTGATGAGAGAAGTTAAACTGGTTGATGTTTTTTCAGGCAATCAATGAGAAAATCCTGTCCTTGAATTATGGGGATTATACAGCGGAAATAGTAACGGCCGATGCTCAGGATTCATATGAGAAGGGAGTCATTGTTTTGGTGACTGGTTGTCTGACTGGGAAGGACAACTTGAGAAAGAAATTCACTCAGACTTTCTTCCTTGCTCCACAAGACAAAGGAGGCTTCTTTGTGTTAAACGACGTGTTTAGGTATGTCGAGGAGTTTGATTCCATGAAGAGCACTCCTCCTGCCTTGAGTGTAGAAGTCCCAGAGAATGTTCCAGAAGCTCCCTTGACACCCAAAATAGGTATTGATTAATTTCTCTCTCTCTCTCTCTCTCTCTCCCCCCCCCCCCCCTCTCTTTTTTTCTTAATGCATCATTCTTGAATATGCTTTAGATTCAAAAAAATTTAATTCACTTGCATTTTCTATTTTCAGAGTCAACACATTCTCCTAATATTCTTGTTGTGGATCCTGAGACTGCATTTGAGGAGGAAGATCGGAATAATGATACTGAAGTTTCTGATCATTTGGTCAATGAGGAAAAACCAGCTGATTCTGTCATTGAAGTAGACGTTGTGGAAGTTGAACCTCTTCAATCAGATGAGCAGCATGAGACTCTTGCATCGATAGAATCAGCTCCTGTGACTCAAGAAGATGCTCCAAAGAAATCATATGCGTACATTGTAAGTTTTTACGCATTTATTCCCACTGCAATTTTGAACTCTTTCTTGCGGAATTTTCATTTACTTGACTTGTGTAATTTTCATTAGGTAAAGGTCGCAAAGCCTGCCTCTGGTCCTGTCTATGTTGCTGCTAGGTCTGTAAGGCCAGTGCCTGTAAACTCTCTTCAGCCAACTCTTGGTGCAGCTAAACCAGATCCAGCTCCAGCTCCAGCTCCAGCTCCAGATCCACAAGCTTCTAATGGTGAGAATATTCCAGAAAGCGGCAACCTTCATGAGGAAGGTAT
This sequence comes from Coriaria nepalensis, assembly GCA_027186245.1. NCBI lineage: Eukaryota > Viridiplantae > Streptophyta > Magnoliopsida > Cucurbitales > Coriariaceae > Coriaria > Coriaria nepalensis. The sequence continues at coordinate 209,914 of CP114493.1, forward strand.
GTACCACTCTTTTTAAAATTCTTACACTCCTCAACTTCAAGAAATCTGCATGAGTGGGACCCACTACACTTTTTAGTGTTAATTTTGATTGGTTTCCTTAAGAGAGATGGAGAAAACAACTCTATGATGTTTTAATGCTTTGTATTGGTTCTTTTGGGCCATATGTATGATAATATAAGTAGGCTTTATGGAGATAGACTGTCTTGACAATTCTTTGGTACTAATCATCTAGACATTGTGTTTCTTACAGCTGAAGGACACTCCATATACGTACGGAACTTGCCCTTTGATGCAACAGTTGAACAACTTGAAGCAGAGTTTAACAAATTTGGACCTATCAAACATGATGGCATCCAAGTCAGGAGTAATAAGGTCTGCTTGTTATTTGGCTAGTGGCTTATTCCCTGTTATAATTTTTTAACATTCTAGTTACCGGTTATATATAATTTTGGCTTACTTGCAGCAAGGATTCTGCTTTGGCTTTGTTGAGTTTGAACAATTGAGCTCCGTACAAAGTGCAATTGAGGTACTAAAAATGCCCTGCTAATTACCCTGGTCTTACTACCTACAATCAAAAACTGTATATTAGCTCCTGTTCCAAATCGAAGTGCTTAACCTCACTGAACTTCTGTTTTGTGAACCTACCTTGACAATCTCCTTTATCTCATGGTATTTGAATGATGCCAAAATTTTCCTAGAGAAGTTGGTTCCTATTTGTAAATATCCAAAGCCCATTGCAAAATCCTCTGGATTGTTTACTGTGTTAATAATTCAACACTATAGTTCTTATGTTGAGAATAACTTTCTGGGTATTCTGACTTCACATTAATTGATATAGCGACTGCTGTTAGAGTTATTTTGGAATAGGGCGTTTATTGTATTGGTACGGATTTCCCCCCAAAAAAAAGAAAAAATGAAGAGAAAAACACCACTTACAGAATATAATCCACTGTTTCAACAACTTTTTACCTTTCAGAGATCAATCTAATGTGAATTCTATTACCAGGCATCACCTGTCCTGATCAGTGGTCATAAAGCTGTTGTCGAGGAAAAGAGAACTACTACTCGAGGTTAGCTTCTAATTCTCTGATTCTGTCTAGAGTAATGCATATTTGAAATTTTTTTATAAATGTGAAATATATAATGGAGCTTTATGCACTAAAAGTTGATTTTGCGGCTGGTTTTCAGTTGGAAGCACTAGTGGCAGAGGTGGGAGGTACTCTTCGGGAAGAGGTGGCGGGTTCCGATCAGACAGTTTCAGAAGCTGGGGAGCCCATGGTGGTGCCCGAGGAGGCTTTGGGAGAAGCGAATTCAGAAATTCTGGTGAGTTTTCTGGTGGACCTAGAGGCTCAACTGGGCGCAATGGGGAGAGCTATCAACGAGCCAATCAAAATGGAGGTGGAAGAGGGGGAGGAGGAGGGTCAAGTTGGGGTTAACCGTAGTAGCCCTGTTCCGGCTGCTTGGGCAACATGATTTAGAAAGTGTGGATAGATGATTTTATTTGGTTTTTTTTTTTTTAACAAATGAGAGATGTACTTTTTCCTTTTTAAATTTTCGTGAGGGAATATGTTAGAAATTCTTAACTTAAAATTCCATTATTGTAACTTATGAGAGAAGATAAGGTTATCTTTCTAGTTTTTGTTTCCAGTTTATCTCCCACTTGGGCTCATTTTCATGACCTTATATTAATTACATTAAGAGTGCAATCATGCATTCTCTGTCTCTCTCTTTCTCTAACCCTACAAATGATTTGGAGCGTAAGTCGTTTACTAGAATCATCAGTGATTCGAAAACGATCGAATACAGTTGTTCAAACTCCAGTTTACAAACTCATAAATTCCCAACAAAAACAAACAGAAATTTGAAAAGCTCAGTTTGATTTCTGCAACGTAGAGACCAAATTGGAAGCAGCAAAGGCAGCAGAACCACCAAGAATAGAAACCAGAGCAACCACAAACTGAAAACCCAACTCCCAAATGTTGTCTTCAGGCACCAAGTAAACAAAAGTGGGGCCCAGAAACAATAAGCCCAAGCTCAAGGTAAGTAACCCTCCAGGTGTTGCTGGATCAGTTGCAGCTGATAAAACCCCTAGTTCTTCTGCTTTTGAGAGCAAGCCCAGTTTCTCTATTGTTGATAGAGACAGACCAGACTTCTCTGCTGCTGATAAGAGCCCTGCTTTCTCTGCCTTTGTCAGTAATTTCAATTGCTCCACCCTAGTTAGTAGCTTCACTGGTGGTGGTGTAGTCTGTGTATTTAGAGAATATTATTTTTATATATAGATATATGAATTGTAATTAAAAATTAGGCATGTTGAATTTAAATGCATTTTGCCTTAAAAAAAAAAAAACAGACCTTTCTGGAGGTGACAGACATGGAAACAGATGGGACGGATTTCTGGGTAGCCATGGATTGAATGAGAAAGGGTGAGAAAGAAGAAGAGGAAGATGAAGAAGATGATAATATGAGCTTGATTCGTCTGCTACAGTATGCTGCTGAACCCTCCATTAAATCTGACACTGTCTTCTTCACTGTTCTGTTCTCTGTTTCTTTGTTTTAGTGGGTCAGAAAAATGAGCTAGAGTTGATAGAAAAATGAATGACGGAGAAGGCAGGTCATTGGATTGCTTTTGTTGTTATGATTTTATCCTTATTTTTCTTTTTAAAACCAATATGAATTAAAGGGAATGAGTTTACCTGACACTAACTACCCTTCTAACTTTGAGTACAAGGTTAGAGAAATGGTAGCCACTAAGTATCGAGTAAGTAAGAGATCCCTACTGTTGTTTAAATGATTACATAATAAAGATAATTTTTTTAATTTAATTTTGATTTAAATTTTTGATTTAATATTTAAAATCATATTCTAAATTTATCTAATAATATTAAGAATTCCTCAAATTTCAGAAAAAAAAAAAAAAGGAAAAAAAAAAGCACCAAATAAGCTTCAAATAAAGGCTAAACATGTAATTTTCATTTTTCGACACAAAGAGTTTCATAGTATCTTCTTCCACCTCTGCCTGCGTTTCAAAACCTAAAACCCTAAAATTAACAATTATAAAAATAAATTTTAAAAAAAAGCCCTCTGCTTTTCGCTCCCTGAATAAGAATGGCCGACACTGTGATCTCCGTTGAGAAGGTGAAATCCTTCTTGCATTCTCAGCTTCACGATGAGGAAAAGTGGGCCCTCAACATGGTAGTCTCTCTCTCTTTGATCTCCAGTCCTCTTTTTAGTTGTTGCTTAATTCTTAAAACCCTAATTGTTTCGCAATCTTCTTATCGTTTAAAGTCTTATAATGAGCTGTGTAATTGAAAAGTAGGAATTGAGAAATTTTTGAGATTAGTGATTACCCCTTTTTTTTTGTTTGTTAGATAATAAGCAGTCATATGTAATTTGCAAACCCGAAACCATAGTACCGCGGATACTTTGATTATTAAGTACTTCATTTTTTGTAGTTTTTTATCATTTTCCTTAAACATATAAGAAAGCACAATTGTTTTATTGAAAGAATCATCATGTTCCTCGATAAATCTCTCTCGTGCTAGATATATATGATGACATTTCTTGCGTCCTTCTTCAATTGATATGGGATTTGATGAATCTTTTTTGGTCTTGGCTTCAATCCTCCTGCCTTTTTTCGGTGAAATATCTCTTCAGTTTTTACTCTGCAAGTACCTTTTTTGTTTTCTTTTTCTTTTTCTTGAGATATATCTCTTACCGGGGCTGTGAATGGTACTTTTCTTTGAGTCTCTTGTTGGGGTTTTGATGATTAGAACTTGTTAGTTTAAGTTGAAGATGTCGACTTTAGTTATATATCACAGAACCAAAAAGGCTTAGATTTTGACTCATTCTTTTCATAGCTAATTTCTTACTCAGAGTTCCGGAATGTGCCCAAATTTTTTACCAGTACTATTACTTGGAATAGGATCTTATTTCTTCCCCTTTTGTTTCTTTTCCCGTTGCAGAAATTGCTCCGGGCTGTCGGGATATTTGCGGGGTCGATCTTGTTTATGCGAAACTATGGTGATCTTATGGCTGTTTGAAGGCAAAACAGAACCAGGCTTTCGCAAATCTCATATATTATTTTCTGATTGTTGTTTTCTTCTAGCAAGTTGAATTTTGGAATGGATTTGTGTACTGTGTTTCTTCCCCTGGAAATTGAATACTAGAGTATGTTATAATTGAATTTCATCAACTTATTGTGGTTTACAATAGGGATTTACGCTCTAGGAGATGTTCCTTTTTGGCATGTTCTTGAGTTCGAATTGGAAACGAAACAAGTGGGTCCCACTTCCTTAATTTTCTGTTTCTATGGAGATTAGCACTCTCATGTACATAAAAGACTAAGTACAGATTGATTTGTTTTTTTTCACCATTTCTTTTCCTCACACTGTAGTAATTCTTCTTTTGTTTCCATCCACTAACACTAAAAAAATGGAACAAATAACATATTTTACTGAGCAAGAGCAAAGAAACAAACAACAGCTACCATAAACAAAACTCTTGCACTTGCTTTTACTTTCTTTTGTTTTTCATGAAGTCGAAGAAGATGAAGAAGAAACTAAATTGTACCAAAGGGGTATGTTGGAAATCTTACTTACACTTTAGAGCAGAATGGACAACATGAAAAGCAAGATAACCATTTCCTAAAATCCAGGGTTATTGTCGTCTCTTTGGAGCTAGTAGCTTCTTCCGATTCCTGTTTCTTTGACGGCAATGCCTCCGGCACCAAGGCTCGCCCTGACTTCTGCTTTTTCTTGTCTGCTTCGCTCATCTTTCGAGACATAGTCTTTTCTCCTTCTCCAGTCAATCTACATATCAAAAATATAATGAATTTTGTTTTTTTCATTTTACTGTAAGAAAAAAATTACCCAAAACAAAAAAAGTTCTTACATTGGAAATGCAAAAGATTTTGTGCTTTCGTCGGACCGATGGGAAAGCCGAGCCGAATGATGCATTGAGTCCATAGGCGAAACTTGTTCTTGATGGTGATGGTGATGTTCACTTTCCAAAATCTCTTCCTGCTTTTCCAAATTCCCTTTCCAGTTTTCCGAATTCTCCCTGATGACCTCCCTCATCGTCTCAGCAGCCGTTGCTTCCGTTACTTCCTCGGAATCTGAATCCAAACCTACACCACTTTCCAAGCCCACATCAGCCGGTTTAGAAACCATAGTTTGACTTGTATGCGATAATTCAATATATGGTGAGGACATTATGTCTTGTTCATAAGGTCTTCCAAGTTCGCCCGATTTTCTCAACCAATTGACTTGATCTCTAGTGAAACTCATATTTCCCACGTGAATACTGAACAATGATTCGTTCGAAGCAACGCTCCATTCCAGAGGGGCATTGGATTTTGTCCGAGCAAACACGTAGTCCGGAATTCTAAACGAAGAAGAAGCTGGGTCGTTTTCGTTTCTCTCCATTGTCTGATTTGGAGGTAATTGAGTCGCCATGTCATCAGACAATGATGATGATTGTCCGTTTTTAGGCATAGATCTTACTGGAAACTCCTCTGCGCCAAAATCCAACATGTCTTCCTCGTGTGTTTGAGGAGCTGTTGTTGTTGCGGGGTAACCTAGTTGGATGTGGTTGTCATTGTGTTCGGAAGATGAGGCGTAGGAGGAGGAAGGGCTCAATGATTTGTGAGACCGAACTGGGGAATCTTGTTGGAGATGATCTTCTTCATTTATTGTGTTGGGATGGATGGTTGAGATCGAAGAAGGGGTTTTTGGACCGGATGAATTTTGGCCGAATGCAAAGGGGTGATCATCTACATCTGTGTTTGGTTTGTTCGGTTTTTCGCTTGTACTACTTCTTCCTGTCTCAAACCCGGATTCCATAGCCGAAAAGAAAGAATTCTTGTTTTGGTTTTAGTTGTCGTCTTCAATGTTCCTAATAATCATAAAAGAATACAATACAATAATTGAAGCAACCAGAAAACAAAAACAAGGGAAAAAAAAAAAAAAAACAATCAAAAGAAAAAGGGAAGCTAGAGATTCTTACATGAAAACAATGTTTCTGGGCTCAAAGATTAGCCGAAAGCTGGGGCTGCAGATCTTGCCAGAGAAACTTAAGCAAACTCCTCATTTACATTTCCTGGAAAATCAGCAGACCCGTTTTTCTGGCTTTCACCTTCTTTGGATTGTATGGAGAAAAATAAAATTATGTAATTAAAAGAAGCTCAAAACCAGAGGGAAAGAGGGAGAGAGAGAGAGAGAAACTGAGATTGTAAGGAAGAGAATGGAGGGAATGGTAGAGAGAATGAGAGGAAGGAGAGAGAGAGAAAGTGTTCTCTGTTATTATGAGGTAGTGCTGAGGTTTAGGCGTTTATTTCTCTGTTTCTCCTCTTTCAGAAGATAACCAACTCTTTGCTTCCTTTGGCGCGCCTTCTATCAGAACAAATCCAATATGAAAATAAATAGTAATAATAAAAATAAAATAAAATCATACTAAAAGGCACGAGTAGAGCTGTTGAAATAGGCAGCTTAGCCCCGCTCACCTCAACCTATATCGGATTTTTTATTATATAAGGTCGAGCTGAGATCAACTTATATCGGATTTTTTATTATATAAGGTCGACCTGAGATCAACTTATATCGAATTTTTTATTATATAAGGTCGAGTTGAGACGAGTCTTAAAAAAGGGAATTGAATTGAGTTCGATTTGTTTGTTAAATATATGTCCTAACTCGGTTCGGGAAGCTTTTTGAGTATATCCTGATTCTAACCCGATTATTTTTAAATAAAAATTTAATAATAAGTGAGAAAATAAATTTTGACCAAATAAAAATTTTAACACGTATTATTAAATAATATATAGATGATTAAACTATTGTGCCTCAATCATCATGATTTCATAAAAAAAAACCTTACAGCCTTAAGAAGGAAAAAATGAACCTTACAGTAAAACCATAAATAAAGAAAAATAAATAAATAATAAAATATTGTTAATAAACTATAATATATTATCTATTTATTAATGGTGGTTGGTCATTGATGGACCGTAGAATTGCTTCTTACTTCAAAAGTTTCTTCATCTATGAACATATTCTGAAAATATTAAACCAAGTCTACATTATGAGTTGTATGTTGATCTTAATGAGTTGCATGCTCTCAATCTCTTATGCATAATAATGCTTCAACTAATTTTGGCTTTAACGAAGTCCTCCTATCTTCAATAACTTTTTCACATATGTTTAATACTTATTCGAAAAAAACCATTGAGACATGAACAATTAAGTCATCTCATGCAAGTTGTATTAGTATAGGAAATCATGTAGATTTTTTTTTCCCCAACCCAAAGGGCATATGGATTACGAATCATTTACACGTGAATCAAAAAAATGAGAAATCGGTATCGATGTATTTCTGGAGTTCCATCTTAGTGAATCTATAACTAAAATTTGAATTGGAATCGGAACCGCTAACAAAATTCAAACTATTTCTCTTGGGTTGAATCTTGTGTTCTTGTATATGTTACCGCAAGTAGTTGTACTTATTATCATAAAGACCAAACATTTCATATAACTTGTTAGTATCGTTAATAATAGTAGAAGTATAATCAACATTTATATGTTGACTCATAAATATAAGAGTATTTGTTAGACCTTATAACTTAACCCTATGATCTAATATAAAAGCAAAAATATATAAAAGATGAATTTCCTTTCGATAGTTTTTCAATTTTGAAACCATTTTGTGAACAATAAGTTTAAATACTTCATCAGTCTTGTATATATGAAACAAACTAGTTATTTCAACAAGTGAATGCAAAATAAGAAGAAATATAGGATACTAAACACATGAAAATTGAATAGTATAATCATAAAATATTTCTAAAAAATATGTAAATTTTTTAGGTATATCACAATCAAAATAACTCAGTAGAATATAAGGATCACAAGAATTAAAAAAATCCCTAATTATTTCTTTATGTGGGAGGACACTTTTCAATATTAAATATGTGAAATCTACCTAACCGGTATATCAGTTCTAGAATTTCAAAGCTTTACCTTGAATGTCCCTACAATATCTGTTAAACTTATCTAGCCTAGAATTCAAATTACTAATCGAAGATAATACCAATCGAATTTTATCAACATAACATGTTACATGTTATTCTTTCATACCTGATTTTATAATGAGGTTTATGATGTAACACACATACGTTGATGTATGAAAACTCAATTATTATACTGGATAAACTGTGATTCAAATAAAGAGATGATCATTGTGTTTACCGCAACGTTATCCAAAGTTATTGATATTATACGTTTTTTGATATCAAATTTACCCAAAACTTTCATTATTAAATCATATGTATTTTCATTAGTATATGCTTCATCTATAACTTTAAATCATATTATTTTTTAGCTAAGGTTAATTCTAAATCTAAGTAATAAATATCAACACATTAATAGTCCTCTTTAGAATGTATATTCTAAATATTAGAAGTCAAGGTAAAAGTAAAATTTAAATCACTACATTATAATTTTATTCATCACGTTTTTTTAATAAAATATGCAAGTATGTTAGATTGAATAGTATTTATACTTGTACTCTTATATTGTGGGTTATATGTTTTTCTAAAGTGTTCATCATAATAGATATTGTCACAAAAAATAATAGGTAAATCAGTAACAATAATATATTAAACTTGAGATTCTCTAACAACCATTAGATCATAAGTCCACGTACAAATTGTACCATTAGTATTAAAATTCAGTTGAGCTTAATTCATATCTGCACCAACTTTAGCCATGTATTTTTCTTTGTAGCGTTTTAAGTGATTAGTTCAATCATTTGAACCTACGACCAAAATATTTATGTAATACTTGTACATTGTATCATCAATATTCTCACATTTCTTATTTTTATGTGGAACTATGTCGAATGTATCTCAAATATCGGGTGTTCGCTTATTACGTTTCTTTATTAGCATTGTACTTACGACAATAACAATATCGGTATTGGAAGATAATGGTGGTGGTGGTAAACCTAGTAGTATTAGATTGTATTGGAACTGATGATATCGACGGTGAATTTAAAACAATTTCGGCATAAAATTTTTGCTTATACTTATTTAGAAAGTTGAAGTCATATTGATAATAATCTATTTACATAAGAATTTAAGAGTAAATGATTAACTATAAATAAATATAAATAAATAAAATTTTAAGTAAAAATATAAAGCATTAATATTAAGTATAATAATAATTAGTAAATAATAATATTATTAATATTAAAAATTAATTTCCTTAAATCTTGATTTAATAAATGAAAAATAACATTGAGATTAATGATAAGAAAATTATGGATTATTAAAAAATGAAGATTAATTATAATTTAAAATATTTAAAATATATATCAAATTATTTTATTTTGATTTCATTATGAAATAGAAATAATTTCAATTCCCACTATTAAAAAAAAAACTTCATTCGTTCTTAAATAAGTACTTTTAGATCAAAATTGATTTATCTATCACAAATTACTCATTCTTTGTGCATATACCAAACATGTCATATAATCTAATTTTATGATTTTTAACTAAAATTTCATTTGCCATACAATAATTTTTACCAGGCAAAGATGAAGGAGAATATGCAATTAGAAGAAGATCTAATTGAACGGTACCAGATTCCACCGCTTTAATCGAACGGTTGAGATTCATTTTTAGACCGTCCATAAAAAACCTCCTCGCATTTTCGTATATAGGCATAAATTCTCACACATCAAAAATCATTGCTAGGGTTTTAGAGTGTTGAGAACGAAGAAGAAGGTAACTCTTCTATTTTTTCCAACTCCCTCGTTAGTTATCTGATTCAAGTACTTTCATTTCTTCTCTTGCGATTTCTTTTCTGCTTTCATTTCATGTTCGATTGCTATTGATACTACTTACTGTATGCTTTTCTATTGCCATCTTAAGATGGTTCTGCTTGTTTTGTTGAAAATCATTGCACTATGATTGTGTCTAGTGATGGGAAAACGAAAGCCTTTTTTCATGAAGATATTGAATCGTTTATTTCGGGTGTTGGAATACAAATTTTCTTCTTCTTAACCTTGTTAGTTGTGTGATTTGAATGGAATTTTGAAAATCTATTGATGTTTGGTTACTGTACTCAGACCATGTATAATTGACAGTAAAAAAAAACGAGTTTTGACTCTAGTTTTAATGTGTGCACCTTGTCTGAAGTTCATTCTCCTGCTTTGTTTTAGGTTTTACACAATGGCTTTCCTCAGCAGACTGGGAAATATACTGAGGCAGGGTGCTGCTGCCAAGCAGCTTGGTTCCGAAGTGCAGACCTCCAAATTGTCAATTTTACAAGCAGTGCGATTCATGTCTTCCATGTCCAGTTCAAAACTCTTCATCGGAGGTCATCTATTTCCTTCTTTTCTTATTTGGAGAGAGAGAAGAGAAAGAGGGTGGGGGTGGGGGTGGGGGGGGGTTGTTATAGCCAATGACTAAATTTTTTGTGGTGCAGGTCTTTCTTACAATACTGATGACCAGAGTTTGAGGGAAGCCTTCACTAAATACGGGGATGTAGTCGAAGGTATATGATCAATTTTTTCTGTGATACTTAGTGCAAGCTGCAGATAAAGACAGGATATTTAAGAATGTGTGTATACATGAAATATTAAACATAAAGAAAGTAGTCTTTTGTGATAAGTAATCATTGCAGCTCGTGATATGTATAGGAAGCAAATGCCTGCCTTCTTAAACATCAAGGATATTTATTGGTTTTTTTTTCCCTCTTTCATTATCGAAGTAAATAGTGTTTTTTTTGTTTCTTTTTATTTTTAGCAAGAGTGATTATGGATCGTGAAACTGGAAGATCCCGAGGATTTGGATTTGTTACTTACACTTCAACTGAGGAGGCCTCTAGTGCCATTCAAGCCTTGGATGGTCAGGTATTACTGTCCACTTGTTTCTCATTACATAGTGAGTTTAATATGATCTATTGATACAAATAATGGCTTTGGCCTTCTGAAGCATAGGCCTGAAGAATCCTGAGAATAAGTATAGTACTTGAATCCTAGAGTAAATCTCTGCCTGTCAGTTTCTGAGCTGTTAAGGGTACTTATCCTTTTATTTGTGAAAATTCTACTCTACTCCCTTCTTAAGCATTTTTCCCTGTTCACTCTCCTGTCAGGATCTTCATGGACGTCAAGTAAGGGTCAACTATGCTACTGATAGAGCTCGTGGCTTTGGAGGAGGAGGAGGTGGTGGTGGCTACGGTGGAGGTGGCTACGGTGGAGGTGGCTACAGTGGAGGTGGTGGCTATGGTGGAGGCAGCGGAGGTTATGGCGGTGGTTCCGGTGGTTATGATGGTGGTAGTGGAGGATATGGAGGTGGCGCTGGCGGCTATGGTGGTGGTCCTGGTGGAGGTGGTTATAACCAGGCAAGTGGAGGAAGCTTTGGCAATGATGGAAATGAAGTAGGAGGATATAATAATGCTGGTGGTAGCTTTGGAAGTGGTGGAATTTCTGGCGGTGATAATGTCTTTGGTGGTGGTTCTGACAACAGTGGTGGTTCAGGATATACAGGAGGTGATCAAAACCAAGGTGAATCTTTCCAAGGAGGTTATCAGGACAATGATGCTGACGCTTCTGACTTTGCTAAAAGGGCCTGATTAGAAAACTGCTTCAACCAGACATATCTTGATTGAACTTTCCTCTTCTTTTGTTGTCTAGTGCCTTTTATTGAACAATTTAGCTCTATGTTGGATTTGACTCCGCATAGTTCAATTTTCCATCCTTTTTCTATGCACAATGTGTTCACATGAAATGGGAAAGTGTATTAGCAACTAATTTAATTTCTGGATTCTGCTCTCTCCCTAGCTGTTTTTATGTTTGCATGCATCTATCGCCATTTTTCTACCCTAAACTGGAGTTTCAAGTCAAAGTGGAGTTTCAAAATACTCTTCTCTGAATGAAATGCATTGGTAGAGGGGGTATTTCACAACTTGGTGTTGAGGTATCTTGAATGAGAAAATATGCAGTCCATGAAAGATAGGAAAAAAAAAAGAAGCAAAAATCGGCCATTTTTTTGTTTCTGAAAGAGAGTAGAATTGTTTGTATTATTGGGCGAAAGGGGTTTACACTTTCTAGCTAAGAGAGTAAAAAGAGGAAGATATGACCATATTAACATAAACCTCCTCTGCCCACACTATGCAAATCGCAAAACTCACTTCTATTTCAATTGAACCGAATCTTTCTCCAAAGAAAACAACCATCTTTGTGCATTCAAAACCACAGGAGAACCTTTTTGGGTTTTCTCCACAATCTGCCTAATCAATTGCTTCTCCATTTCATCCTCATAATCACTAATTTCATCCACACTATCACCACCACCATAACTTAAATCCCGAACCAATGATTCATCCATTTTCATTGAAATTTTCCTATTTTCATTTGCCCTTGAAGATGGCAAACACTCTTCTTCCGAATCATCCAACCTTATCAACTCTTCGTAAGCCTCATTGTAAGCATCTAGAGCCTCTCCTGACAAATCCATAACAAGCGGCTGGGCCCGTAATTTGTTTTCTTCCTCTTCTTCTCCCCCTTCTTCCTCAGAAGGCAAGGACGGAAATTTAATGTCCACGGACTCCCTCTGAGAATTCTGGTACTTTGATTTTGTGCTTTGTTGTTCCTTTCTGTGGCTGTTTTGAAGCGCTGTTTCAAGTTCTTCAACCCGAGCTTCAAGCCTGGACTGGATAACTTCATGAAGCCTCAAGGTAAGCTCCCTGGGCGAAACTGCATAGTTTCCAATGTGACTTGGCAAATCACTTTTACCTTGATTTGGCTTCCCTCGAGCAGAATCTCCAGTAAATCCTGAATCAAGCTGCACATAAACATGAAGATTCAGCATTTTACAAATTCACAAGAAAATCTTGAATATTTTTACTTCATTTCTAGTATCAGAGGTAGAAACTATTCAAATATCATTTTTTTTAATAAGTAGTTTTTAGGCCATGTTTACCTCAGCAAGCTCGGACAATCTTCTATCCATGCTAGAGGTATTTATATCAAGTCCCAATCTCTCCAATTCGGCTTCAAGTTCTGCTTCGATTTTACTCATACACTCAGAACTCTCTGCTGTCTTGTGGTCATAAGATTCTTTGCCGTCAATCTTTTTGGACCCGTCGTCCATGTTATTATGTTGTTCGGGATAAAAAGCACTTAGTCCCGGATGATAGAATGGATTGTCATAAGTACCACTTGACTGACATTTATCATTTGTAAGCTCTTGCACAGTCAAAGAATCTTTCATCTCAAGTTCCTCTTGTAAATCTTGAACCAAATTCTCAGTCTGCTTTAACAGTTCTTTTAGCTTGTCAAATTCCTTCTTATTTGCTATGAAAGAAGAAATTATGCCAATAGATATCCCAAGGCTGAAAAGAAATGGCAGCGAACCTGATAAAAACAAGGTTTTTCCATTGAGCATGAAGGGTACTTAGTTATACAATAACAATTTAAGTAACTAGATTCCCAGTGCAGTGAAGGTAAAGCTTGTTTTGTTTTCACTTATTTTTTTAAAACACTTATTTTTTGGCCAGCTTAGGCTCATAAAATCCACTTTAAGACTGAGTAAAATCATACCATACAAAACGTCAGTTTCATAAGTTTACCCAAATGGAGCCCCTAAATGAATTAAACAAATGCTATACTCTACGAGTTATATATAAACAAAGAAACACAATACTTCTCACCTTCTGTTGTATGCAAGTGTTTCCCACTACTAGCCGTTTTACCAGTACTGCTCAATCCTCCTATCTGTTCCCTTTCTGTCTTCTTAATAAATTTCTTCTTTGGGGTCTTCAAAGAACCGATTTTAGGTAGCAGAGGAACCCCATGCACATGCTTGTTCTTTTCAAAGTCCCTTTCTTTATCCAATTTCTTTTCCTCCACGCTAGTTTGATGTCTATAAGAATCCCCATATCTTCCACTAATAATCTGGGTCCCATCACTGACCATTAGCAGCCTCATTGTCTGGGATGATGCGGGAGGTGGAAGGAGATTTAGAATGTACTCTTCCATTTCTGTACTTTCTCTGTAAAGCTGAGCCATAACACAGCTTTCGAGTGAACTTAAAGGCCTAACCAATCTCCCATTGAGACGTTTAGCTCGGAGAGAGCTTGTCCTCCTCATAGCGCCATGAAAATAACCCATTTTCTCTGTAGAATGGTCAGTTAGCACATTATTTAAACTATCATCAATATTTCCATTCATCACCAACCCTGATGAAACTTTTGTGAGAGAAAGTAGATCATTATAGTTTTCCTCGCAAATCTCAGAAACTTCTGGATTTTCACCATCAAACCCACTTGTAGAAGCCACTTTCATGGCTGAAGAAGCACTATCTAAATTTGCTTCGCCCATTATCTTCTTTCTCCGAATGAATCTGCTTAAGGGACAGTCAGAGGATTTACATTTCTCCGATGGAATTTGTCTTTCCGATAAGCTACTGTTATTACTGTTATCTTCATCCCGAAAGTGATTCTGCCAATACTTGGTCAAATATCCAGCACCTGCTGCTGCTGCAACAACCCATATGTCCATTCTCTACTCTCCCTTCTGGTGAAAGTAGAATTTCAAGAAAGAATAGAAACACTAAGTAGATTCTGTTGATTCGATACGCAGAATCAGAATTCTAGAGCCAACATTTCAATTTCGATATAATAATTGAAAACAGCAAACTTTCACAGAGTTAAGAGGAAACAATGTCCAAACATAAGAATAGGAAGACCCATCAATCAAGGAAAAACCCAAACCCTAGGAACTCATGTTAAACCGAAAGCAACTCTTGAACCTGGAATTCCGTCGATCGAAGCCACTATGTAACCTGCTCAAAGGAACACATTTTTCTCGATTGAATATTAATTGATCAGACAGAAAACAACCCATTTTTCTTGATTACTTAACACATCATAGGGCATAGACGAAGCTGGAGACACTGCAATAACGGAAATATAGAAGGGAGAAAAAACAGAAGAACGCGAAAATGATTCAGTGAGAAGCATGTGATTCTGTCCAGAGGGAGAAAAAGGAATTACTTTCCCGGAAAAATTAATGAAAGGCAGAGTTTGATTCTTTGAAGAATCTATCCGATTGAGATGATGACATCTGTTTTGCAGATTGGAATCGTCGACGAAAGAAATGGGCCCGACCGTCCCCCCGCCCTCGTCTTCTTCCCTCGTTATCTACCTCAACTGACCAAACTCCTTCGAAAAATAAAATATATTAAATAAATAACTTATTAATTATTTCTTCTTTTTTTTTTGCTCCAAAAAGAAGAAAAAAAAAACCATAAATTAATTCGATTCTTTTTTCTTTAGAAAATAGATTGGATTAAGAGAATTTAGATTCAATCGGCAACGGTACGGATCCGTACCCATTCACCATCTGAAGATAAATAACATATTTATTCTTATCTTTTTTATTTTTTATTATCTCCGGCCTAAATCGGGTCTAAATCGATTCGAACTCATATAGTCAAATCTTGATTTAAGGATTCATAATTTAAAAAAGGAACCAAGTTACATTAAGATATATGTGTGTAAATCCCCAACCTTCGTCGATCCCCAACCAAACCAAAGTCCAATCAAGTAACAGCACAAATGGTTGGCGAAAATATACTCTACTTGTCATGTGTTGCTCACCAGCTCTTGCTTTGCCTACTTGTTTTTGAAAATGATATCTTATGAAACATTAATGAGACATTCATACTTATGGGTTTAAAAAACAATGCTCATAGATTTACAAAATCCAGATGCATCAAGAGACATAACTTGATTCAAAGTTACAAAATATGTGGAAGAAAAATGCAGATTTCTAAGCAATATAGAATAATAGGAATACAAACAATAATATAGACGTACAAAGGAGTGTAGGGCTATCCGAGGGAGTTGATCAGATCTAGAAAATTAAATACCAGCCAATCAGCTTTAGCCGCCACAGCCTCTCTGTGCTGAACTCCCGCATAACATACAAACAAGTCGGCACCTCCGGGTTTACGGGCCTACATATTAAAAAAGGCAATGTATAGAGATTGAGAATAATATAGCCACAATACAGAAGAACACTTTTGTCTCCGAGCTATGAAGCTAAAATTAAGAGTGCATTCAAATTGGATGTTTAAAATGAAGTATATTATGATCAGACTGTGAAGGAAAACCAGATTTGATTGTAGAACAACATTAATAGGAAAATGGGAGTTTTATGAGTCTAAAACTAGATTTTATATATTTAAAAAATAGTAGATTTCGCAAATTTTCTTACCTCAAGATCAGTCACACCATCCCCAATCATGATTAAAGTGTTGTAGCCATGTTCCTGGAAACCAGTGTAATCAATTTCAGCAAGAAAATTACCAGAAAAAAGAAAAAACCCAAAATTTCCAAACGGAAAGCAACAAAAGACTGACCTTTCTGAGTTGCTGCACAGCAGCAGCTTTGCCTCTGCTCCTAGAAGTGGGCTCGTTTTTATCAAACCCCAAAAATTCTCCCAAGCTTCCAAACAAAAGATTATTGGCAAAAATATGATCATGGGGAATCCTGAGGATTGATGCAACAGGCTTCAAAAGGAAGTTGATCAGTTAGTAATCACAATGAAATTTACATGCTGATAATTCAATTTATTCACATTCGATAAGACAGAAGATAAGCATTCCCAATCATGTGATTACATTAAGTCTTCTTAACTCATCGTATAATACTAACTATAATGCTTAAATAAGAGATTAATAACCAGACACCTTTAACTATAGTAGCAATAGCATAGTGTGCCTGCACTCATCACCCCCCCCCCCCTCCCCCCCCTTACTTTAAAACCATCAGAATATCTTTGTCTCGCTAAAAATTATGCAATTCAATACAAATTCAGGGAGCTTAAATGGCAGATTGCATGGTATTTTATTGAGTGATTTTGGGAGTAAAGTGCCTAAATCGAATAGTATAAGGGAGTCGTTGGTGTTTTTATAGTGCAAAAGGTGACATCAGATAGTTTTAATGGGGTTTTTATAGTGCAAAGGAATTGGTAGAATGGAGAAAGTAATTCCAACGTTTTAGATAAACAAACATTGATCATTTGACGAAAACCTCCGGAAATTAGATAAACCTCAATATTATTAGCTTTCAGCTTCTTCACCAACTCATCTATGCCAGGAGTGAGCCTACAGAAAGAGTAAGCATTACTGAATTTAAAGTAGAAAATTTTGGCAACCATATTTCAGAAGAAACTAGATGCATGTACAGATTATCTTTTAAAAAAAGGGGGACAAATGGCAGGAGAGATTGGTAGAGTGCAGCATGGTATATCACCATAGCTAACAATGTTGAACATTCTTACAACTTACACATAATCCAGACCAGAAGATTGAAAGACACAAAGTAAAAATATAAGAACGACTTGACAAACCTCGGTGGCCTTTTAACAAGGAAATCATTGACTTGAGCAAGGGAAGGATTGAACAAAGATAGTCTAGCAGCTAAGGCCTCCTCAAAAGGTACCGAACCACCCATTGCCCTGAAAAAATAAAAAGAAAAAGAAACAAAAAGCTAGTAAAACTATTGTTTATGATTCCAAAAATTGACCACTTGAAGGGAGGAAACGGTTCATTTCTACCTAGCAGTCCATTCTGCAACAGCCTTTCCTGCTCCACAATAATCTGCTAGTTCGTCAATACCTTCCTCTAGGCAAACTGTGCTATCAACATCAAAGCACACTGCATTTGCACTTTTCCACACCTCAAGTACCTCTAAAATATCAAGAGTTTAATAAGAGTACAGCCATAAACAAATAATAATATATAGCAAAACCACCCCAAATAAAAAGGATATCTCATTTCCTCAAAAATCTTCAGAAACCACATAAACAATTCAGTAAGAGAACATAATCTTTAAAAAGAAGAAAAAAAAAAAAGACTCAAAATCAATGATTAGTACCTTTGGATGGTAAAGTGTTGTCGAATTGGCTGATTGCTGGAGCTGCATCTTCTTCTGTTGGTTGAACAGAATCAGAGATCGGATTCAAAGACAGGGGATGATTTTTCATCATCCGAACTCTATTTACGTATAAACTCTTTCTAAATTGTAGAGACAGCTTATTAGGACGAAAAGAAAAATCTCCTTTTCTGCAATGGGTAGGTGATGGGGCTATTCGCATTAAAGCTTCCATCGATCTATCTGCTCACCCCAAAAAAAAAAAATTGAAAATCTCAAGATTTCGTCGAAATGTTCATGTTTCATGGAAACGGACCGTGACTAAACAAAATGAAAATCGGAAGCAAATGAAAGAATTACATTGATTAAGGCTCCAGCCAGAAAGAAAAAGCTCAGATTTCGTGTCTTACTACCAGTTTTACATCAGAAATCTGAGATCGAGACACTAAGCCGAGACTCGATCATGGGACTTATGGAACTCGAATTGAGCATTCTTAATAGAGTCGAAAGAGAAAGTAGCAGCTTTTCATGATTAATTGGAAGAAAGGAACTCTGAGAGAATTACCGAGACGGAGATGAATCGTCGTCGGAGTGAGAAGAAACGGGAGATTAAGGAAGAAGA
Organism: Coriaria nepalensis; assembly: GCA_027186245.1. Taxonomy (NCBI): domain Eukaryota; kingdom Viridiplantae; phylum Streptophyta; class Magnoliopsida; order Cucurbitales; family Coriariaceae; genus Coriaria; species Coriaria nepalensis. The sequence continues at coordinate 228,478 of CP114493.1, forward strand.
AGAAGTCCTGTGGGCCGGGCCAATAGCATTTTAGTGGAAAAAATATAAATGGACTAAGTTACAAGCTCCGTATATTTTGTACGTTCGCAAGCGGTTGATAGGTCGAGCTCTCGTTTATTTGATAAACCGATTGAGTTTGGATTACCTACCACCGTCGGATAAATGAATGTATAATAGTAACGTAGTTTAAGCAACTGCACAGCATCTAAATTACATGACATCATTGTCATAATATTTTAGTGCCATCTAATTAGATCTAAAATTCTAGATATATAAGAAAGAAAACGAGTAAGCACTTCCATAAATCACACTTACAATTATTACACCACTAATCAAACTCTTTGATTTATAAGAGAAGTAGAAACTGCATTCATTATCTTGCTTACTCTACTCTACACATTGATCAGCTAAATTCATAACACTTTCCTACCAATCATATGTAACACCCATTAGAGAAACAAGCCTGAAAGAAAGAGGGTAATCGTGAGAGCAAGAAAATTGCAAGCGTCTTCATCAAGTTTAAGCCCTCCATCACTATCATCAGTGTTGATGCCAACTCCTGTCGGAGTTGAGCCGGTGCCGATTCCTCCTAGCACGCCAGAAGCAGGTGTCAGGGTGGTATACGGATTGGCAGGCGAGGTTGTTTTTGGTATGGTTGTGGTGGTTGGGTTGGTGGGTGTAGAGGGTGTTGCGGTGGTTGGTGGTGCTATTGTAGTCGGAGTAGTAGTAGTAGTTGTGCCTGTTGGACTGTATAACAATATTACAAAGGTCACCGAGAAAAAGTATATTAGAAATCACAAAAACATTGGAAACTTGAGGTCAGGATTAGCTTTCGATAATTTATATGTTTACAAGTTGAGAAAATTGTATAAAGATGTATCAAGTTGGACTAGAACTGAGATTTTAAAACATTTAATCAAACTAAACCTTATTAAATGTAATGATTATGAAAATCTCAAATTTCTTAATCTATCTATTAAACGGAGAAATAGCATCCAATGTGTTATCGAGATATTATATCACAATTATTAAAAAAAAAAAAAAAAAGTTGGCTCAAATCTCAATAAACTTGTTCATCTCAAGGTATAACAATTACAAAAGCATTGACACTTCTTTTGATATTTCAAGAGGGGGCCACATCTTTTTGACTCTCAAGCATGGTAGTTTGAATTTTACCCAAAAGAGAAGTGTAAACACTCGTAGTTATAACTAGGACTACTATTCAATTAATTATATCAAAATTTATTATGATCTTCTTTTTCTCCTTTCTGTCAAAACAATCAAAGTTTTCAATTTGAATCAACCATTATTTGAGCTTCTTTAGTGAAAGGGATTAATCGGAGGGGGGACACAACATGCAATTCAATCATTTTCGGTGAAATTGCGTTTATAGAGTTTTCACAATAGTAACTTTTTTTCATTTTTTTTTTTTTTGGCGTGCTCTTCTTAGGTTGATGCCATGATGGTAATAATAACAAGCTGTTAGAAGTCGGGCATACCTGGCAGTAGAAGGGTAAGAACAACCAGTAATGCCTGAAAATTAAACCCACCAAAAAAAAAAAACAAATTATAAGCTTGCTATGAGAGTTTTTTTATTCAGATTTAGGTACAAATAAGAGGAGTAATGTTTAGTTACTTGGGTCAGAAGCAGAAAGGGTAGCAGTGCCAGCAAAATCGCAAGAGCCTTGAACTTGTTGCTTCTTCTGGAAGTAACTGTTGACAGCGTAAGAGCAATGAGCTCTGACAGTGTTTGGTTGGAAACAAGCCCCGTTTTGATGAAGAGGGTTGCAGTCAGCTCCTGCTCCGCAAGCATAGTCTAGTGTTCTTTGTAGTACCGTGTCACTCAATCCTCCCTTGCATATGCACCAACTATTCCCACCTTTTTGTTCAAACAGAAGCATGTTATAAGATGTTAAGAAATGAGAGATTATGAACGATAAGAAACATCTTATCTAACAACTTACTTGATTGTCCAGCCATGGATAGACTTATGAGCACCACAAAAGCGTAAGTAGCCATTAGAGAGAGAGAGAGAGAGGTGTAAGAAATGGGAAGTTAGCAAGAAGGTTGTAATAACACTATTAATTACGACGCTGGCTAGCTTAGGGTTTTATGTAAATAGGTGGACATCAAAAGGACAAAAAGCCCATGTTTTCTGTTTGACCTCTTACTGTTTTTTTTGTTTACACTCCTTTTCGGTTCTCTACCATTTGGTTGTACGAGTATATATGGACTATAAGCTTAGTCAGTAGACCACCCGAGTCTCTCGTGTGAGATGTGAATAAAATTTGAAACGATTCTGAACGAGACACGAAAATGGTAAAAAGTATGAAAGATCCCAATTGTTTGGTTTATTTAAACAATATTGGACTATGTGACCCTAACATTAGAATTGAATTTCATGTCACTTTCTAATTAGGATTACAATCCTAATTTCCATCTTTTTGACATAATATAGTACTAATTAGAATATGATCGCTATCGTTTTGGGTTCATCTGGATGGTTCAAAAGCAACATAGAGAAAAATGCATACACATTACACACTTGATAGAGAAAGCACCACTTATTCAAAGCATCAAAAAACTGGCAGTGATCATCCTCACCCTCATATTTATATATAACGTATATGTGCAAGGATACTGTCATAGGAGAGAGATTTAGGTGATCGTGAACTACGCTCGATAAACATGTAGGGATAACCTGGGCTGTGGGTGGACCATTAAAGGAGCAGCCCGTTGCAATGTAAGCCCATACCCCTCATCCATGTTCAACTTATCGGCCGTTAGCCCATCTGGAAGCTCCCATCGGAACGCATGCACTAAGGTCGCAGTGAGTAACTGGACCATTCTAAGGCCCAAACTCATTCCAGCACATATTCTTCTCCCAGCCCCAAACGGTATGACCTCAAAATTATTTCCCCTAATATCAACATCGACCTTTTCGCCACCCGGTAAGAACCTCTCGGGCCTAAACTCAAGCGGATCGGTCCACTCATTCGGGTCACGTGAAATAGCCCATATGTTGACCAACAGCGTTGACCCCTTCGGGATGTGGTAGCCGTTGATTTCGCAGCTTTCCAACGCCATCCGAGGGAGAGAGAGTGGGGTTGATGGGTGTAGCCTGAAGGTTTCTTTCACAACCGCTTGGAGATAGGTCAGTTGGGCCAAGTCTGGTTCGGATACTAATCGGTCTTGGCCCACAACAGTATCAAGCTCCTCTCGGACTTGCGCCAAGATGCTCGGGTGTCTGATTAGCTCAGCTATGGCCCACTCTACTGTGCTTGAGGACGTATCCGTACCTGCCGTGAACATGTTCTGCATCCAAATGACCAACCACAACATTAGATCAATTCATCATCTTGTATTTATTTACGTTAGATCGACTTACCAGTAATAATGCTTTGATCTCAGTGTCGGTAAGCTTGCCTCCGTCATCGGACGGTTGATCCTGCAACCTCAACAACGTACTCAATAGGTCATTGTAAGGCTCCCCACGAGGAAGATCTGCAGAACTGCTCCTGTGCTCCTGCACGATCTTGGTCAAGAAACCGTCGAAACGCAAGTGGAGCTTCTTCATCTTACGGGCCACACCCTGTAAATCGAAAGACTCTAGCGCGGGAACAAAGTCTCCTATGTTAAACACCCCGGCCAACACCATTAGCTCCACCACCATTGATTTGAACTCGTCTGCTTTCAGGTCGGTGTCTGTTCCGTCCCGGAACACTTTACGTCCTAAAATTACGCGTCCGAGGGCATTAGTGGTGCATACATTTAGCAGTTCCCCTAGATTCACAGGTTCCGTCCCCGCATTTGCTAGCACTCCCGTTAACACTGCAACTTCTTCCTGGGGGGAAAAAAAAAGAAAGAAAGAAATTTGAGTTAATATAATTAGAAAGTTTTGTCGTTAGGGATATACCTCTATAATTTAGTACGGAGTCACTAAAGTAGGATCAAATGAAATAAAATGATTACTAACATGTTACTTGCTAAGATTCATTTATTATTATTATTATTATTATTAAATTAATAATTATAAATTAATTTAAAATTCATATATTTAATACTAAAAAAGACAATAAGTGAGTTTTGTCGGAATGTTAGTCGACATGTCGTACAATAGGTGAATTCTTGAATTGAATTATAAATGTGACATTAACTAACACAGGTCATACCGTCATAACAGTGAAAGTAATTTATGACGCTCTTTTTAATGGAAAGTAAAATATTCACAAGAACGACATCAAGGTCTTACGGAACGGTGTCATAATTACGATTAAATTTTTTTAAAAGTTATTTTGTAATATATTTTATTTTAAATTTGTAATATTTAAAAATTATAACTCTAAATAATGACTAAATTATTTTTATTTTTATAATTAATAAATAATAATAATTTAAATAAATAAATAAAATAAATAAGAACACGCAATAATTACCTGCCGGACATTACGGAAATCGTCGAGAGCTTTGGCGGAGAACAGATGAACGGAGCTGATTTTCCGGAGCATCCGCCAACGTGGACCGTACGGTGCGAAAACGAGATCCTGATAATTATACGCGATATGTTTGGCACCGGAGTTAGGCGGCCGGTTCGAGAAATTCGCATCGTGGACTTTCAAAAACTGCTCAGCGACGGCGGCAGATGCGGCGACGACGACATCGACGAGACCTAATCGTAGATACATGAGCGGGCCGTATACACGAGCTAAAGCTGCAATCGAGTGATGAGGCACGGCGCCTAAGTGAGGTAGATTTCCAAGCAGTGGCCATGGTTTTGGACCAGGAGGGAGAGGGAGACGGTGGCCGTACTTACGGTTACGGTGGTGGAGGAGGTAGTATAGAACTGCCGCGAAGAAGATTGTGGAAATTGTCACAGATATGAAATTGATTGCCATGATATCGCACTTTTCTCTTCTTCTCTTATAATTAAAAACAAATATATATATTTTCTTCTATTTGTTACGATTGTGGCTTTGTTTCAGAGAAGTTAGAAAATTTGCGGATGCGCTTTATATGAAGAAAAGAGGCGGCACGAGGGAGAGAGAGAGAGAGAGAGAGAGATTGAGTTGAAGGGTAAATGGAGACTGGAGAGTGGCTTTTGTAATGCGTGGTTGGTTGGTACGGGTTAGCTACTAGCACGTGATCTCCCCCCGGTTACCTTCTTTTTTTCTTTTTTCTTTTTTTTTTTCAATGAATGTTTGCAGTTGCACGTATCTGTTTAGGGTAGGTGAAAGTTATGTGTTTGCTGTGTTGCACGTATTTGTTAGCGTCGGTAAAGGTTATGGGGATGGTGTCGATTTTGGTCCCGACTTTCTAGATATAATGTAATCTGTTTAAAATTATTGGTATCGGAAATTTTGGTCATAATTTTTAAATTTAAATTCATCTATATTTTCTGTCATAATATATGAAAAGTAAGAAGATATTGTAACATTTTTCTATCAAAATTCAACCCACTACATGTTTGCTTAGATTTGACAAGTTGTGAGATTCAAATCTTGAACCCCTAAAGTCTAGACAGTCTATATATATAGGGGGGGGGGGGGGGGGGAAGAGAGAGGAAAAAGATAGAGGCAGCCACGTGATAGACACTCGGAGTCTCTTAAGGCTAGAGACCGCAGGGAAGAGAGAGAGAATAGAAAAACCCATGTAAGGATAGTCTCTTAAGGCTATCTGAAGTTAGATGACCGCCTACTGATCTCTTGTTGGTTCCTCACGGTACTTCACCATCACATGACCTGACCTTGCACACTCGATTAACGTTATTAGTTAATTTCGGCATTCCCCAACTGATGATCACTTTGAAATAATCAAGGGGATCCTTCATTACGTTAGAGGAGGAGGGGGGGCGGCAATCCCAGCCAAAGGGGAGCTACGTAATACATACATTACTGGCGGTAACTTATTGCCAATCCACGAGTTGAATCATGAATGTGGTACCTCGAGAATATGGTATTCGTTTAGGCCACGAATGCACGTGGATGTGTCTTTTTCTTTTCTTCTATTTTGATTAGGAATGGTAATGTCATTGGAAGACATGATTGATGATTTTACGGCAGCATTTCTCTTAGTTCGGGATCAGGTCGGATAATGGATGTAAAAAAATTAATCGGATCGGATATCCAATGTAATAATAATTTTATATATTCGTATTAAATGAAATCGGATCAAATTAAATTAAATCATTTAAAAAAAATTAATGATTATTTGATCAGATAATTTAATAAAAAAAAACATATGTAGATCATATACATTAGTAGAAATTTTTATCAGATCGAGTATTTGATCCGATTGATTTCAACGGACATCCGATTAAATGGGATCGAATCCGATGGTCATCCCTAACTAACATGGTTAGTTATTTGGTAGTTAACATGGTTGACTATTTTCCAATAAAATGGGACCAAAAATTTGTCGACTAGCAAGACTTAACAAAATATTTGTATTCTACAGCAGTGTCGTTCTGATCCACCTACACACTACCCAGTACCAATTTATATACAAATTTTCTCTCGTAAATCATTAAGAATCATTAATGAACCAGTTAAAATATTTCCATTTTATCCCAAAAAAATAAAAATAAAAATAAAAATAAAAAATAAAGGTGGACAAAATTGACTAAACAATTACTTAAAAATAAATATTATGTGAATTTTATATTATCCATATAAAAATATAACATAAAAGAGTGTATTGAGAATATATCTCTCAGGATAAAGTTAGCATCCGCCATACATTCAATTAAGGACAAAGTTAGCATCCGCCATACATTCAATTATCGTAAATCACACTTTCAAGCAAAATCTAAACCAAATCTAAGTGTTTCAAGTTCAACAATAAAATTAGTGGTAGTTAGAGTGCAAATTTCCTAATCCCTCCTACTTTTTGTAATCATGTTATAATAATTGACATATTTATAAGAGTTAAATTTTTTGAATATTTCATAAAATTTGCTGATCAAATTTAATAGATTATTATACAATATTGTCTACCCTTTCATTATTCACTATCATACATTTTTTTTCTTTGATTATTATAGTTTCTACCATTTCTTTGCTTATTATTATTATTATGAAATTTACGTTTTTGTTAAAGATAAAGATTTGTTCATTATAATTTCTGTAAAATATATCTATTAAATTATTTAATTATATAAATTTATCCACCATTATTTTTTTCAATATACTAAACTTGTAATTACTTATTCAAGCCATTAATTAAAAAAAAAAAAAACAGACCACAAATTACAACCCCTTCTAGAGAGATCTCTCTTTCATATCGGTTTGCAGGCAATCGTAGTGATAAGTAGGAGCCACTACTGTCTTGGTCATTCTAGTACACATGTGGCGATAACCTAGGCCGTGGGTGCAGCATCAAAGGCACGGCTCGTTGCAAGGATATCCCAAACGCCTCATCCATGTTCAACTTTTCAGGCATAATCCCATTAGGGAGCTCCCAGTCGAATGCATGCACGAAGGTTGCAGTAACTAACTGGACCATTCGATAGCCCAGATTCATTCCTGCGCAAATTCGACGTCCGGATCCAAATGGCATGACCTCAAAATGATTCCCATACACATTAACATGAGCCTTTTCACCTCCTGGTAAGAACCTTTCGGGCCTAAACTCAAGCGGGTTGGTCCATTCTTCCGGGTCTCGTCCAATTGCCCATATGTTAACAAAAAGCGTCGAGCCCTTAGGGATGTGATACCCGTTGACTTCACAGCTCTCGGCTGCAATCCGAGGAAGGTTGAGCGGCGTTGCTGGGTGGAGCCGGAATGTTTCCTTGACAACAGCTTGAAAATAGGTCAGTTTGGGTAGGTCTAGTTCGTTTACAATCCGGTCTCGGCCAACGACTGCATCGAGCTCCTCTTGGACCTTGGCCATGACTTTTGGGTGTCGGATTAGTTCTGCTATCGCCCATTCTGTTGTGCTTGATGATGTATCCGTGCCCGCGGCGAAAATGTTCTGCAGACATCCAATCATTAACATTATGTTTAAATAAAAATCTCATGTTTTTGTATATGTATTTTGTTGTGCAACAATAGTACCAACAACAATGCTTTGATTTCAACATCTGTAAGCTTGATTCGGTCATCAGACGGTTGATCCTTTAACAACAACAATGTACTTAACATGTCCTTGTGTTCCCCAGGAGAACCAGATCTGTTAACATTGTTCTTGTGATCATCCACAATCTTTGTTAAAAATGCATCGAACCGTTTGTGCACGTTCTTCATCTTACTCGCAATCCCTTGCAAATCCATCCACTCTATTGCCGGAACAAAGTCGCTAATGTTGAACTGTCCAGCTAATGTCATCAATTCCACCACCATCTCCTTGAATTCTACCTTTGCCTTGTCACTACTTCCATCGCCGAAAACTGTACGCCCTATCATCACTCGTCCGAGGATGTTTGCACTACATAGATTCAGCTTTTGTCCTAGATCCACGGCCTTGGTACCTGCATTCGCCAACGCTCGGGTTAACTCCGCTACTTCTTCCTACACACATTAAAAAACTTTGGTTAGAAAGATGTAATTTAGAACTTGTGATGTTGGATACTTTCATGAATGTTGCGCGCTAGCACACGAACATTTTAGGTAGAGACTCGTGGGAGCATGATATTGATGTCGAAGATAGGATTTCTCCACTTTTTTTTTTAGTTGTTTTCGATGTCACAAACAATTTATGATTAAGTCATGTAGGCATCATGAATATCAATACTTCCTGTCTTATATAATGCCTTTGTGTCTCCTTACGGATAAATGTATGCTTATTTCCAAGGATGCATGAAAACGATTCTTACACGGCAGAAGAAACTAATCAGGGAATTATACCCAAGATGCATGCTTTATAACTAATTAGTTTTTTTGTTTTTGTTTTTTTTAAGTAAAAAAGATAGTTAGATTCTAAATTTTGATATAATTTCAGAATCAGATTCAAAGTAAATAATGTATCATTTATTAACTCATGAGTATTAGAATTATCTTAGGTTATAAATAAAAGGAGGGAGAGTATTATAATTAATGCATGAGTGACTGAATATAAAACCGGAATGAATATAATTAAAGTAATTACTTAGCCTTATCTTAAATTTAAAGCCCGTGATTTTGATCGTTATCATGCTAGCATGTCCGTACTCATGAGTTCTTGACGATGTCCTCACTCATATTCAATTAAGTTGAGGAAAGTGCTTACATGGCGGACATGTCGTGTATCATCAAGAGCTTTGCCGGAAAATAGATGGACCGAACAGATTTTTCGGAGCATCCTCCATCGTGGGCCGTAAGGTGCAAAAACAAGATCGTGATAATTATATGCAATGTGCTTTGCCCCGGAATTCGGTGGCCGGTTTGAGAAATTCGCGTCGTGAGCCTTCAAGCACGCAGCTGCCATTGATGCTGACGTGGCCACCACTGCATCGACGAAGCCTAACTTGATGAACATGAGTGGGCCATGGACACGAGCCAATGCGGCTAGGGACTGGTGAGGCATTGAACCTAGGTGAGGTAGGTTTCCAATGAGCGGCCATGGTTTAGGGCCTGGCGGTAGAGGGCGGCCGCGACGGAGAAGGTTGAGAAGGTGGTGGAGGATTATGGATATGGCAATGCTAATGAATAGTACAGAGTACATATTCGTCTTCTTTACCAACTTTTTCTTTTCTTTTCTTTTCTTTTCTTTGCAGTCGCTGCTCGCTAGTCGATGATCATAGAGTATTGAGGTGGCACTTAAATAGAAATTTTGACCTGAAGGGAAATGACATTAACTGGTTGGTGAGCTTGTGTTTTACGTGCGGCGTAGGTGTAAGGGTGTTGGTCAGCACGTGATTTTTGGTATCTGCAATTCTGCATGGTTAGACAGATCTTAAATAATGATCAAAACAAAATATCATGTATATAGTTGCATATTATATGTTATCATATAGCTATAAAGCGACATATATTTTAAAATTTAGGGCCCCTTTATATAAAATATATTTTAAAAATAATTATATATATAAATTATATCATCCATTTTAAGCCCATTTTAGCGAAATAATTATTCTAATGAAATATGTAAGAATCCACTAATTTTTTTTTTTTTTAATTTTTTCATATTTTAAATGAACATAGTAAAAAATCTTTTTAGTGTATTCTCAAATTTCAACAAATATATATCATAATATATGAGATCATAGGTGATTGCCTCTCCTACTATATAGAAGAGCCGAGAGCCGGCTCTGTTTAGAATATGTTTAGAAGCATATACTATCAATGATTTTGATTGAGCCATATCATCACGAATGATGATGTAGTTTTCATTTAAACCATTGAAAATATATACTCCCTATAGTATATTAAAATTCAATATAATCTTACTTATAATTTTTTAAGAATTATTTGAATAAATGCAGTATCATAATTTATGTTCATATATTGTGTAATTATTTTTATCAATTGTTAAATGTGTTTATTAATTTATATATTTATTATAATTAAAATATTAAAATAAAAAAAAAAGTAAAAAAATAATATCAAATTTAAAAATGTATATCCTTATCATATAGTATTTTAATTTTTTAACTGTTAAAACTCCCACTGACAAATTCGAACAGTTATAACTGCTTGAATAATATGATTTGTCTAAATGTGACCTAATATCATTCTCTGCGACAGCGTTTATGTATTTCGTTTTTTTCCCCGTTTTGTCTGAAGCAGTAATAACTCCTGAAGCGTTTACTTCTTCCAATCATTTGGCACGCTATAGAGCGTACTTTTTTTGTTGTTGTTTTTAACAGGATAAAATTGATTGAAAAGAGAATCTGTACATTAAACGTAGCATGGCAACTTCGACAACTTGGGGCATGGGACTTCACTTGGACCGTGTAAATCTCAGGTATCATGTTATTAGGAATAATCATATTCAGCACGTGCCCTAAAGAGCTAGCTATCGATTTCAGTAAAGAATGATTGAAAAAAAATTCAGTGGCAGTTTGGTAATTGAATCTAGACAAGAGATAGAGAGGCATTGAGATTAGAGTTAAAAGGCTTGGTTCCAGAATTCTGTAAATTAAACCATATATAGAAGTAATTTCTAACGTAAATAGCATATCATTTTATAAAATAAATCAGATACATAAAGGTACGAGAATATATTAATCCCATGACAAAGGTGCCCTATTGGTTGCCAAATATATTTTTCATGAACTTTTAAATTTCTTCTAAAGAAAGGTCGATCATTACGAAAGGCTGGTCTTCTTACCTTGCAAACATGAGTGGCTGTAGACTTAGTACAACTCCTTAACCGGAGCCTGAGAGGCTGTCTTGGACGAACCTGCCGGTTCTTGGTTGAGATTCATGACGAAGCTCACAAAAACCCATATTTAAGAACCTAGAACTTTTCAACCAAATAATTAATTACTTCCTATAACCACTCGCGAAGATCATATTTGCACCGGAATGAATCAAATACCACAAAACACAACAGTAACAGCAGATTCCACTCACGGAGGTCTGGTCTTGTCTTCGCGGTTTTTCTAACTTCTTATTTGATCTTCTTTTTTTTTTTTTTGACTTCTTATTCGATTCTCTTGGTCCGGTTCTTCCAGTTATTGAGCGTACTTGTGTGAATGAATCTATTGCACGATTTACACTGTCACGATGTGGTCCCTAAAGAACATTAAACAGCTCCACTTTGACCACTATACTAGATTGCATACAGCAACTAAGAAAAAATGAAATATTACACCACCTAAAAAATTATGACCAAACAGATTGATCCCCGATAAAAATTGGGTTTTGACATTTAATTCCTAACACTCGCGCGTTATGCATGTGTTGAGCCTGATCCAACAAAGGGTTTGGGCGAGCGGATTCGTTAAAATAATGTCCGTTTAGCGAGTTATATTATACATACAATCCATATATATTAGAAGAGTTGTTATATTATTTTATTATTTTATTATAGTTATTTATTTTTTTTATTCTTCGTTTTCTTTATTTTTATTAATCTTTAAACGTATGAATCTCTTGATACTATAAATTAATAATTGATCTTTTAACACTATGAGTTAGAGATTTGATTCGCTTAATTATCTTAAGTCTATTAGTATATTTAATCTCCTTAGGCCCTTCTCTTATAACTTATAAAATTAAGATAGTTTGATTCTATTTAAGTGAGAATATAATGAATTAAAAAAAAATCAGAATGAAGTGAATTTATAAGAATCGGCTCGCATGGTTAAGTTTATAATATATTTCAACCCATTATAATACTTAACAAAATTTTGAAAAATAAGTTTGAAAAATCATTTAATTCAATATCATTTATTATGACTCATTTTTTTATATAACTAAACAAATAATAAATGAATTAGTTATTTTATCTTCCATGATTTTCATTTTCATTATTCTTAGGAAATTGAACCAAGTGCTTCCGATAAAATATATGAAAATGATTATCCAATTACAAAAGAATCAAAACTAACATAAGAATGATATTTAGTTTGATTTCATTCCTCCTCAAAGAATCAAACTAAGTACCTCCTAATTGTTGCTAATGATTAGAACACTCTTTTGGAATATAAGGAATATATAGCAAAAACAATCTATCTTTTATATGACTAGAAAAGCTAATCAGGATACATATAATTTTAATTAGGGTTGCTCCCTCTTTAAGCATTTCCAAACTCATATATAAATTATTATAGGCCACCAATTAATTTAAAATATCTCTGATATTATGATAAATGAATTTAAGTAAATTTTATTTCCAAAATAACAAACCGAACATTAATAATAACAAAAAAAAAATAATAATAAAACTTAAGTAAATCTCTGATATTTATTCATGACAAAAAAAAAAAAAAAACCGAACACTAATAATAACAAAACCCGAAAACTAATAATACTCTCTTAATTGTTTTTGTATTTTATGTATACAAAAAGGTGATTACAACTTCACACCTTCATAGATAATTTGTTTAGTATCTTCAGTCACTCTTTAATTTGGTAATTTACATTTAGCTTATCATAACTAATTATGTATAAATACATTGCTAATCGCTTAATATACTATATACTAAATATTATAGATCTAAAGTTTAATTTAAAAATGAAAATATTATATAACATGTCTAACATTTTAATTGAGAAAATAGAGCCACTCCTAAAAAACTTTATATTATAAATTAATTAAAATACAGCTTTAATTAATTTATCAATATAACGTAAAAAAGATCCCAGAAAATTATTCGGGTATTTGCAATCAACCGATCGATACCGTCGAAATCTTGAAATCGTGGGCTCCACATTAATAACAACCACGTGGCATATTTCAATTGCAGAACCACCTACTTGGCTACTTTACTCATACATATCGCTCTCTCGCTCTCTTTCTTTAGCGAATCACTCCCCACTTGTGATCGATCAGCTTCGGATCCAAACCAACACCTTCTTCACCCGAACCTCAGCTTTGTTCCTCTAGTTCGTTGAAAATTTCGCACACTTTCGATCACTCTCTCTCTCTCTCTCTCTCTCTCTTCTCACAGCTCAAAGACCCTGACGCCTCTGCAATCAAACACTTACTGAGGATCCTTTTCAAGCAGCAATGGAGGTCGCTCAACGTCACTGTAAGTTTGCAGTATCCCTATCTCGCTCTAGAAACAACCCTAACTTACTACTCTCTGTAGGTGCAATTTATATTCGCTGACAGCAAATCTGTGCTAGGGCTTTAGTTTCGTAAGGTTCGGAAGCTCTTTTTTAGCTTATGCAGTTGTTATGCCTTGCCTTGTTTTAACACTAGCTTAGTAAGTGTCATGGTAAAGTAAATTTTCCCGATCTTGCCCTGTTTGGCTACAAAATGTGATGGTGTCCAGAAAATTTAAGCTCCAGTATCTTCGTGGTTGCGGAAAAAATGGAGGGAAAAGGAAACGCATGAAAGTAGTTTATTATCTTTTCGCCTCTTTTTTCTTTTTTTGGGTGGGAAATGGCCAGAAAATGCTCTAAAGTTTATTGTATGTCCCGGGCGCTTTAGTTGGCCTTCCTCTTTTTTATGGTAGCATTATTGAGTGGATATATGCGAAGCTGAATACAGAGAAGAAGGTTATTGGCTGTTAGATTGGTGCTTCTCTGGGCATGCCATGTGTTGTTCTAGGTGGTTTGAATGGTGATATTTTTGTTATACTACAGATGTACAGTTTTAGTTATTTACGCCACCTTTTTAATGCCTTTCTTAATTAGTCACAAGAGAAGCTTGTTGACGGAAAATTTGCTGGTGTAACTCTCGAATGCATCATAGAACTCTATAAGTTGCTTCTTCCAACGTGATGGGAAAAACTGTGTATAAAAGAGTAGTGGAAAGTGCACACACAGATAACATAACCACATCTTTCACCATAGGAGGCTTTGAAAGTTGACTATAACCAATGTAGGGTTCAGGGTGAGAAGTCTTGTTATAGGCATGTTATTTGTGAACCTAAGGGGTGATGTTTCAAGTGAAGTAGAACTTTTACAAGTGCGTGTCCCTTAACATTCTATCAGTTAACATGCGGGAAAGGGTAGCAATAGTGTTCATCCTACGGTAGTGGCACATTACTTGTATTTTATTTTTCAACATCAGCATATTTTCAATTTCAAATGATGTGGTGGCTTTCTACAGGATAGATTGGGTACTGGAATGCGGCAGTTGTAGTACCTCTTAATTGTGCTGAAGAGGTTGGTTTTACAATTGTATCAGGAAAATTTGGAGCAATCTGTAGTCTTAAAATCTGAACATATGAGTCTTAAATCTATTAGATTTTCTTATTGTCTCAAAATTTTGGCAGCGGAATATCCGCTGGCTTGAATATCTATGCCTAGCAACGAAGTTGGAGACAGAGTCCGTAATTTCTTTGGCCAGGAGAATTTGCGTCAAGGCCTGCATCAAGGACAGACAGCTGATGGAAACTGGACAGGGCTACTGAGCAATCCATGGGCTGGAAGCCAAAGACAGATTGGTGCTTCTTTTCTTTCAAATTCAAAGAATCATAATGGACATCAATCAGGTCTCAAATGCTCAACCTCTTTATTATTATGTTTTTTTTTTGAGGGGGGGGGGGGTTGGGTTGAGAGTATATTATGCAAGGTCCGTGAATTATGTGTTTTTTTTCCTAATATTACACCTGTATAATTCCATCGTAGCAGAGTTTGACTACCCTCATTTGCCATTATATTTATAATCTTTATTGTCCTGTACACGAAGGTTCTGATGGAGGGCATTCCAGTCAGTCTTTTAACTTGCATCATGGTTTGAACTTTGCACAATCAAATCCAAGGCCCGAGTTCAGCAGAAATCAGTCTCACAATCAACAGCCAAATTTGAATGGTTATGCGCATGGACATCAAATATTCCAGACAGGGCTGAGTGAGGCAAATTCATTGGGAGTGGATCCAGATTTTAAGAAGAAAAGTCTAGTCAGATTGGAAGCTTCAGACTCTCCAGTGAGTTTTGATTTTTTTGGAGGCCAACAACAAAAGAATGGTGGAAATGTTAGCATGATGCAATCTTGGCCGAAGCAGCAGCCAGGGATTTCTGACATGCAGCTACTACAGCAGCAAGCTTTTGTAGCACAATTACAAGAACTTCAAAGGCAACAGCAACTCCATCAGATGGATACAAGGCATCATAGTTCTATGAATCAGGCTTCCTCCATTGGAAAACATGCTGCTGCAAATCAGTGTCCTGAATATATCAATGGTGTTCCTATTAATGAAGTATCCAACCATCCATGGCAGCCTAATCATATGGCTACTAATACACGGTGGCCACAACATGGTGCATCAGCAATAATGCAAGGGTCCTCAAGTGGACTGATGTTTCCCTCTGAGAAAAATTCGGCTCTTTGCTTGATGGGTGCAGTTCCTCAACAGGCTGATCAATTTCTTTATGGAGTTCCTAACAGAAAAAGCATGACAAGCCCAAATTCATTCATTCAAATGGACAACCCTACAATGCAAGAGATATCAGTTGACTGTAATTCCTTTCAGGGGAATCAGCACACTACGTTCCCAGACCAGGTTGACATGCAGGGTGGGACTTCAGTTTCTAGATCAAACTTTCAAGACATGAATATGTTCAGGGCCACCACAGGTGAAGGGCTTGATAGTGGACTAAACTCAGTAAACTTGCAGCAATTAAATACCCAGCAAAGAAATGCAGCCTTGCAGGACTCCCATGGGAGACAGGAACTGGCTGGATCATCAGAATCGTTACGAGAAAAAACCGTAATGCAGGTACCTCCCTCTGGGAATGTGGCTACCCTAGACCCAACTGAAGAAAAGATTTTATACGGTTCAGATGACAGTCTGTGGGATGCTTTTGGTGGGAGTGCTAGCCTAGGAGCAGGAGGCTATGATATCTCTGATGGTACCGAGTCATATAATGGATTTTCCTCTTTGCAAAGCGGGACTTGGAGTGCACTTATGCAATCTGCTGTTGCAGAAACTTCGAGTGATGATGTTCGATTGCAGGAAGACTGGGGTGGTCTGAGCTCCTGGAATGCTGAACCTCCAATTAGCAATCAGCACCCTTCATCTTTCAACGACTATGGCAAATTTCAACCAGCTTGGGATGATAGCAACTCACAGACTGCCTCTAATCTGAATTGTAGATCTTCTGCGATCTCTGTTGATGCTAATAGGCCCAATAATAGCAGTAACTATTCTAGTATTCCTGGATTTCAGCAACCTGGGCTGAAAGTCTCTCTTGAACCTAGTGAGGGACTGCGGACTGGGTCCTTACAGAGATTTATTTCTCAGTCTACAGGTAGTAGCAAAATGTTAGATCATTCCCACCTACAGAAACCACTTTCAGAAGGCAGTCATCATCATCGAAACCTCAATTATTCTTTAGGTGCGGAAACAAATGCAAATAATGTTTCAGGTTCTTGGACTTGCCAGCAAGATATATCTTCATATGATAGTACTCACCATGCATTCAAGATAAATGATCTGAACTTCATGGGATCTATGGCCCAGGATAGGGGTGGCGATCTGAAAAATCATGGAAACCAGAATTCCACCCAAACTCGGCAGGTTGGTGATAATAAGAGAGCCTCAAATGAAGAAATGTCCCATGGCTCTGTAATGTGGAGGACCGATTCAGTTCCTTATTCAAATGTTCAATTGCAAGACACAAAACCTGCCTCAGATAGCCCCCAATCTTGCAATGAACGTTCCGGCTCAAAGAATGATGCTGCAGTGCCAAGTTTTAGCAATTTAAGGGCCGACCAAGAAGTCCGACAACAACTTCCAAGAAGTCACGAGTCTGCTTTCTGGAAGGATGCCGACTCTTCTGTGAAGTTCAAAGGAGGCAATTTTCTAGGTCAGTACCAGAGTCATCCAGACAGGAGTGAAATTTTGAACTCCTCTGGGATTAGTAGTCTGGACAAGGAAGTAACTAAAATGCAGAAGGGAAGCTCAAATGAAAAAAAGAACTTACAAAACAGTTTTCACTCTACTGTATCTGACCCTGCTTTTGGTTCACAAGAGAAATTCTGGTTAGATTCTAATGATGCACACACAATGCCTGGAAGTAAACAGAATTCATCTGGAAATGCTGGTCGAAAACAATCAGGCCCTCGCAAATTTCAATATCATCCAATGGGAGATTTGGGTGCTGATGTGGGAACAAAACATGTAACTTATTCAGCGGTTACAGATCAGCAGCACTCTCAAGGATTCAATGGCCATGACCAAGGGGCCACTTTGCAATCAAAACCATGTCATACTGATAGTAATTCTATTGAAACAGGGAAGGTGATAACTGTAGTTTCAATCTTATAAATATGGATATCTAATATCTTTTACTCTATTTTTCTCTCAACTGACATAAGAAAATCAGAATCATCAGCTTTGATTAACTGGGTTTTTTCTGGTTTTCAGGGTGCTTACAGGGGTTCAGGCGAAATAACTTCAAAGAGAATGATGTCAGATTTCACACCTGTTGGGTCTTCTTCCTCTGATAAATCTGTTGGTTATGATGCACCGTATAAAATCTCACCGGCAAGGTAGTTTGATACTCGATTTTGTTGTACCTTTTCTTGTTTTAGCTTTCTGATATCATATGTTGGTTCTATTACTTTTCCGTTCTTTTTACCTCTTTAGGTTTTAACCTTAAGTGGAATAGGCAACGATTTCATACTGGGTTGTGTCAGTATTTAGTTTATTAGAAACTTTTGTTTTTCCATACTCCCCTCTATTGACTCAAACTCGGGACCAATTGGAACCATGTGAGGGCAAATGC
The DNA here is from genome assembly GCA_027186245.1 of Coriaria nepalensis. Lineage (NCBI taxonomy): Eukaryota > Viridiplantae > Streptophyta > Magnoliopsida > Cucurbitales > Coriariaceae > Coriaria > Coriaria nepalensis. The sequence goes on from CP114493.1 coordinate 246,742, forward strand.
CAATCGAGGTACCCCTCTCCTCTAGTGTATAAGAATCTTAGCGTGAGTCAGTTTAGCTTTGGTTTTTCTATGGATTGAGTCAACTTGGCATGTTAATAGGTCTTGTGACTTGTGAGAGCTCAATTTTGACTTTTGAAGTCATTTTTAATTCGCGGTCCCGATCTTTCCTTTTGTGTTGATTACTTGGCCTGTGGATAATAGATGCTTGAGGGGAGGGTTATGCATATTTTTAGTTCTGGTGCTGCCCCCCCCCCCCCCCCCCTCTTTATTTTTCTTTTAATTTTATTCATTAATGTCCTTTTTGTCTAAAAAAGGATCAAAAAAAGTGATCCTGTTACTCTATAAGCTTATAATAATTATTTTTGAAAGAGTCGACATGAATTGTGTGCTCTGGTTTGTTCTGTCAACATCAGTCAAAATATGCTTGAGCTTCTACACAAAGTGGATCAAGCAAGGGAATACGGAAAAATGGCACACTCCATACCTTCTAATTGTAGTCCATCTTCTGAGATACCTGGAGCAGAAAGTTTTGATGGATATGTTGGTCTTAAACGAAGTCAAAATTCTGTTTCCCAAGGTTTTGGTTTACAACTGGCACCCCCTTCTCAACGGCCTACCATGCCAGAGAATGCTCTATATTCTAATAGCTCCTCACAGACAGTCATGAGTTCAACTCAAGTCACTTCTGGGATGAAAGAAAAGGGTCATACTTGGTTGAGTCCCACGGCCGCTATCCAGTCTGTTCCCTCTTCTCAGGAGCCATCACAAGGAGATTCTAGAGATAATGTATCTGGTCCTCTTGGGTATACAGGCATGAAGGTCCAACAGTTAAATACTCAAGGGAGTTTTTCTGCAGCTTCTTCAAGTGGTTCTCCTTTTTCAAGTCATGATTTTCAAAATCAGCAGAAAACAGTAAATCGTCCTGCTAATATATCTTCAGAGGTGCTTGCTTTTCATTCAACACAGATGGATGATTCTTGTGAGAGAGTTTATACCAGTCAATCTGCTTCGGTGCCAGGAATTTCTGCAAGTTCTCCCAAAAATAACTTGTTTTTTTCTGGGGAGGGTATCCAGATGAGTAGTGCCAACACATCTCATGCTATAAATCCAGCCCAACAAATTCGAGAATCAGAATCCATGCCTACAGCTCAAGAGGGTGCCTTCTCCAAAGCTTCTCCTAATGTTTGGAGTAGTGTCTCATCCCACCAACATTTATTAGGTTCACAAACTTCCAAGGTTGCTTCTAATTTGTTCAAACCATACCATCAACCAAATAATAATTTAGGAAGAAATTTCACTCTGCCAACAAATCTTGCTGGTCAGTACACCCAGGAAGTAGCCAATGACCCAACTCAGTCATGGTCCATGAACTCAAAAACCTTTGTTGGCAGAGAGCAACTGGTGAATCAGAGCCCAGGGCAGCAAGTATCATCTGAGAACATTGAATCTCCCCAGCAGACATCAAGTTCATCTCATGGGAAGGAGTTCTTTGGAAAGCAACAATCTGATGCTTCCCCATTTGGGCCTTCTGCTATCCAAAGAGATATTGAAGCTTTTAGTCATTCTTTAAGACCAAGTAACGGTTCTCATCAAAATCATTACATATCGGAAATGCAGGACATGATGCATACTGAGGTCAGTACAACTGAAAGAAATGAGAAATCAAAAGGTCCAGATCGTGGTGTGGGTCTTCAGCAGGCTACTCTTGAGGGAGGACAACATTTATCGCCTGGATACAATAACATTGTTGAATCACTGAATCACAGATCAATAGCTTCTGGAGATCTGAACCTGTTAAATGTCTCCACGAAGATGGGGGATGGAGTACATACAAATACAATCTCTCAGGATGGGGTTGCATTTGTTCAAAACAATTCCCATAACGGCTCTAGTAATAATACATTTTCTGTTATAGGTGAGCATTCTCAGATTAATCCACAGATGGCTCTGTCCTGCTTTGATCAGCATGGAATCCTTAAGAATGGACAGATGTTGCCTAGTTATCCTGTTCAAAATATCTCCACCATGAAGTTGATGGATAGGCCTCTCATTGTTGGAAGACCTTTCGATGGTTTGAATTCTAATCCAACAGAGCAGGCTTATGCTGGCCTTGATGCTAGTCAGCTCAGAGGCCAGCAAACTTCAATTCTCACATCAATAGCACCTGAGAATATCTCTTCCAGTGATAGGCTATCTCCTGTAATTGCCGATCAGAGTTTGGTTGTTGTGCGACCTAGGAAGCGCAAGAATTCTACTGCCAAACTTGTGGCATGGCATAAAGAAGTGACAGGGGATTCTGAGAATCCTCAGAACATCAGGTATTATTGCATGACTAGATACCGGGCTTTTAATATCCTTCCACTATAGTTGAATAAACTTGTTCATGCGCTTGGTTTTTTGAAAATATATCATCTTTTGTTTGCAGCATGGCAGAAGAAGACTGGAGTCAATCAGCAAATCGTTGGTTTGAGAAGGTCAGTTCATTCTCATGATTATCTTCTTACTATTTGCCCTTGGATTTTTATGGAATCTAAACTGTCGAAATTTCATCTACTGGTGACAGGTTGAAGATGAATCTGAAATGATTGAAGATGGACAAGGGATGTTTAAACAAAAGAAAAGGCTTCTCTTAACTACGCAGCTAATGCAGCAACTTCTTCAACCTCCTCCCTCAGCAGTCTTCTCTGTGGATGCTAGCTCAAGTTATGAGATTGTTGCTTATATTACTGCTCGGTTATCATTAGGAGATGCATGCAATGCCACAACCTCTTCCTCGGGAAGTGACTCTTCTTTGCTTCCTGACAGCAAAAATCTGTAAGGATCCCCTTGCTTATCTGTAAAAATTCTAATCTGCCTTTACGTAGGACCCATGCGTTGCTTATGGTTTTTTTTACTTTCTGTACGCTAACATAAAGATTTTCCCATTTATGGTCTTAGCCTCTCTGAGAAGTCTAAAACATCTGCTGAAATTGGTTATAAGAACTTTGCCAATGCAACGGAAGGCTTTATTGCTAGGGCGAGGAAGCTAGAAGAAGATTTGTTGAGGTAACTTTGGTGATTTAGTGTTATTACGAACTTAGTATATCATTGCTCTCTCTTTCTCTCTCATACAATTTGATATCTGTTAAAACTTTGTGATGGTTCAGACTGGAAAGAAGACCCTCCTTCTTAGACTTGAGAGTAGAAGGGCAGGATATGGAGAAATTTTCTGTGATCAATTGTTTTGCGAAGTTCCATAGTAGAGGACAGGCAGATGGCGCTGAGAATCCATCTTCTTCCGGTTCGAGTTTAAATTATAGATCTTTCCCCCAGAGATATGTGACAGTACTTCCACTGCCTAGGGATCTTCCAGACAGGGTACAATGTCTTTCACTTTGACCTTTTAGTTTAATTCGATTCTTGCCCAATTCTTGGCTAATTATTCGCACATCTCTTCTCACTTCTCTTGTCTGATTTCTTCAAATTTATTAGGTGTACATTCTTCAACAAATAGAAACATACAGATTGGAAAAGAAAAAATTGTAGGGAAGAATGAATGTTATTAATGTCGTATGAATTGATTCATGTATACCCTTCAGAAAGCGTAGTAATAGAAGTAAAAATGCCACATGATTTTTTTTTCTTTTCAGTAAATGGGGTCGGATGGATCTTGCCATCTTGTTTATGAATAGTTTTTTGCACAGTTTATAAATAAGCCCAGGTTATTTATGTGCAGCGTAGAGCAGTTGAAAAAGCTTCAGAGCATGTGTTTTCTTTTTTCAAGTTGTTCGTTATAGGTTTTGAACACTTCCCTTTTTACTAACTTCCAAAATGATGCGTCTTTTCTTCGGTGAGTGCTTAATTAGTAGAGTCCTGCCTTTTGCTTGTTTCTTTGATGGTGGCTCTTATGCCGTGTGGTGAGTCCTACTTCACCTCTTTCATATTGATTGCATACGGTGGGTCTCATGTAGTATTAATATAGACAAATTTTTGTGTCGTGTCTACGGTGGACTGATCTATTTTAACTGTACATATCATTTTCACACAATCACATTAAGTTTATATCACTTTTACACCATTATATCATACATCACATTAAGTTTGTGTGCGGTCGAGATGGATCGTTCTGTCATAGATCCAATCAACCCAATAATTTCTCATTAATATATCATGGTTTTTGTTTTTTCTTATACCAAGTTTTGACCAAACTGGAGTTTAGACCCAGGCAAAAGTAAAGTTTCAAATGAACTTGGTGGTGATGGTTTCAACTTTCATTGTATATACAGTCGTGTAATCAATACAAAGTCTTTGTACTCTTGCATCCATTAACTCAAAAGTTTATAAGACTCTGTGTATCAATACAAAGTCTTGTACTATTTCAAATGAATTGGTGTTGACAGCAATATTTCAACCATTTTCTGTGCACCATTTTTGTATTAAGTCGTATTGTCCATTAATTTGAAACTGCAGATTAATTTACCTTCAATCTGATTTGACCACTGTCATTGTAAATTGTTACTGCAGTAAATCGGAATGACTAAACCTTCTTTAATGTGAACAGAGAACTAACTAACATTTGACTGCAAAATCTATATTTACGTATCTATACGTGGTAACTAATTGGAAAGACTAACTAATATTTACATATCTCCTTGTGCCTAAATCTATATTTGACTGCAAAATTGAATTGATCTCGAGAAACAAGTCGAATCAACGATGTAATCCGTCTTCATCGCATCATCTTCAGCTTTCTGATTACCACTTCATCGCTCTGCAATACATCAAATGATTTGAAAACAAAAATTCAAATTAGGGGACAAGTTCTTTTTTACCTTAATCTAAAATTAACTTACAATCAAGTGGATTAGTGAATCAGAATAGTATTAGTACCTTGAGATCATGTGAGGGTAATAAACAGTAGTACAGTACTAGCTTCCAATGTGTTCTCCTATTATCGTTTTCCCCAAACCTTCCAAAAAACTGGTACCGAATCTTGTAAGCATATACTTGTTCGTCTGCATTATATATATCAAAGTCTTATCACCTAGCTGCTGCCAATAACCTGACCCGTCTTCAACCGGCATTCGGGTTTGAAGTTCCGCTCGTGCTTTCCTTGTTCCTTTATCGTTGTTATCATTATTACATACCTTCATTTTGTGAACGAAGAAGGTCCATTTAGTTTCTTCCTCTGATGAGTACTCCATTACTACAGCATATATAAAAACGAAGATATATTCGTAATAGGGATACGTATAAAGTATATAGGAGATACTATTATGAGGGACTACTTATGATAAGTAGTAAATAACATACCTAGGGCTTTTGGGTGCATGCTAAAAAGCTCCACGGAAGAGATGTTCTTGATAACTTGAGAGATGGAAAGTGGACGTTTTAAGATATTTTTCATCAAAAAATACATTAATACTTGGTCCGTTGGAAAAAATTGATACCCCACCGGTAATTTAAACAACTTTGATCTTCCTTCTTCCTCTTCTTCTAATTTTCCGGGAGAAGTAAAACTCGTCGAAGACAGGTAGGGAGCAGTGAGAGAGAAACTAGGAGACATTGGTAAACAAGCCTTCCGTTTTGTAAGCAGAGTTCCTTCCTGGATGAAATAGTATGGATTCAGCCAGCTGATATGTAAGTACGTAATGTACATGTTTGTATTATATAGAGACATCATGTCATTTGTAGAGTCCTGTTAGGAACAAGAAAATTCCTGCAAGTTTGAATCTTTAAGACAACCCTAAATTTTTGGGTCGAACAAGAATCCTAATTAGCTAAATTTAAGAACTGATAAGTATCTTTGATTTCTAGTATATATATATATATATATAGGGAATAAATGATTTGTTTTAATAATTGCTTATGGTTTTGGATTTATTTCGGAATCAAATCGCATTTACATATATAATCAGCGAATAATTTCGAAGTCTTGATTCAAAGAAAAGCGATCAAATTTCTCACAGTCAACAACAACAACAACAACAAAGATAAAAGAATGTATGACAGCGAATCCAGAATAGTACACCAGAGAGAAGGGGAGAGAGATCTAAGAGTTTCGAGTATGTGATGAAAAGAAAGCTACCTGGAATTGGGATTGCGAAAGAGGAAATTGAAGAGGTGATTCAGAAGCGAGAAATAGTTCCGAAGTAGTAGGACGTGGAACTTCTAAAGGCACTTGCAAATAAATAATTCAGGTTCCTTAGTTTGATGCAGTCTTGAGTGTTGATAAGGGAGGGGCATTAATGGAGGAGGAAGAAGATAATGGGTAGGCATTATTATATATAGACATCATGTACAGAGTCCTGTTAGGAACTCTCGTGAATCAGAGAAGTTGTAGAGTCGTAAGTAGTAACAAAAGCCCTCCAAGTTTGAGTCTTTATACAATAATCACTAACCCACCATGGCAAGAAAGCACAATTCAAGATTAGAAGATGAAATAGATATTAATTCTGAAATACAAAAACGACGTTAGGTAATGTTAGAATCAATCACAAACAAATAGGAATATCATAGTCATATGTTTTTAACAACGTTAGAATCCATATATTTTGAAGAAATCTGTAGGAAAATTATGTAAAGAAAAAAAGAGTTTGTATATGGATATATATATATATATATAGAACCTAAAAGTTAATTTTTAAAGAGTTGTAAATTTTTTTAATTATATATTTAGTAATTAACTCTGGATTATTATATTTATTAATTAAAACTTGATGATGTAGCATTTAATGGGTTGTGCCACATGCTGCTAAATATGACTTAAGCTTAATTTTTAGTTATTATTATATATAATATATGATGGATAATTTTAAAAATTCTAGGACTTGAAATACATTTTCCTAAATATAAGGGACTAATAAGTAATTTAGATGAAATACGATTTAAATTCTAATTTTTACACCCCCCCCCCCCCCCCCAATGGCCCATGCCGACATCAATGAAAGCTTTTCGGATTTGGTGGCGCTTTTTGTAAATTAATTAAAACAACATGAAAATTTTCGGAATTTTTTCCTTGTACTTCTCGAACAATCGCACGCTTCTTCTTCTACTTCTCTTCCCTTTTTCTCTCTTTTTTTCCTAGTATTTTCTCTCCCCCCCTGGATCAAGTTAAGCTAAGTTTCTATTTTCGATCCATAAGCACTGATTACTGATCCTAGTAAGTTTCTCTCTTCTCGTCTTAATGGGTTTTTTTTTTTTTTTCTGAGAAAAATAAAAGAGGGGGGGGGGGGGCGGGGTCTTACTTGTTTTAGCTTTCTATGTACTCTTTGCTGAAGTTAGTAACTTTTTTTCTCATCTTCTTAGCTCTCTGTTTACATTATGCAATAATATAAGCATATTGTTCATGATGCTATGTATATGCATACTGATTTATTTTGATGGTTGTTTAGGCAAATAATAAGTAATAAATATAATCAGCAATGAATAAGGATGGAGAAATCGGTTTGTTATTTCCGAGCTGGAACAGCAATGACCCACCCGATCCTTTGCTCATTATCTCATGTTTAATTGCTGCCCTTGTTGGGATTTTAACCATAACCTTTACCGCCTTCCAGTGGCGAAGAAACATCAATCTAACATGGATGAAGGCAATAGCAAGGTCAAAGAAAAACCATCCCAAGGCAAAACACAAGGTTCCTCAAACCCCACATTCTTGGATCTTAGAACCTATTTCTTCTCGCGGGAAGAATCAACACTGTTGTGTCTGTCTAAACTCCATGCCTCCTTCTCAAACCCTTATGCCTATGGTTGATTCGGATAATTTTATTTACCGTTGTGTCACTTGTGGGGCCACCTCTCATCTCGGCTGCTCGTCTAATGCACACCAGGATTGCAAATGCGCATCCATGATTGGATATGATCATGTAATGCATCAATGGGCCATTCAGTGGACCGAAATTACGGATCAATTTGTTGAGAATTCGTTCTGTACTTACTGTGAGGAACCATGTAGTGGGTATTTTCTAGGTGGGTCCCCTGTTTGGTGTTGTTTATGGTGTCAAAGAATGGTACATGTTGATTGCCATAGTAATATGTCTAATGAAATGGCCGATGCCTGTGATTTAGGCCCGTTTAAGAGACTGATTTTGTCACCACTTCATGTTAAGGAGTTGCCTAAGAATAATTCAGCTGGGTTTTTGAGCTCCATCACTCATGGAGCAAATGAGATAGCTTCTTCTGTTCGGGCAAGTATTAGGAATCAGGGCAAGAAGAAGAAGAACAAGTTATTAGTTGACTCAGAAAATAGTGGCGAAAATGGCGACCCCATCATTGATCATCATAGCATGAATTCTGAAAATCAAGACCAAAACGGGGGAGTAGATGTCAATAAGGATTTGAATTCAAGCTTCAAAAGGAGCACATCATTAAACAAAAAAGATGAGTCTCAAGTGTTAGAAATGAAGCAGAGATATGAATTGATTGATTTACCTCCGGATGCTAGACCCTTGTTAGTGTTCATAAACAAGAAGAGTGGGGCCCAGCGCGGAGATTCATTAAGACAGCGTTTGAACCTTCTTTTGAATCCTGCCCAAGTTATAGAATTGTCCTCAAGCCAAGGACCTGAAACAGGTCTTTATTTGTTCAGAAAAGTTTCTCACTTTAGAGTTCTTGTATGTGGAGGAGATGGAACTGTAGGATGGGTCTTAAATGCTATAGACAAGCAAAACTATGTATCTCCTCCCCCTGTTGCTATTCTTCCAGCTGGAACGGGAAATGATCTGGCCAGAGTATTGAATTGGGGCGGTGGTTTGAGCTGGGTGGAGAGACAAGGAGGGCTTTGCACAGTTTTGCAATATATAGAACATTCTGCAGTCACCATTCTTGATAGGTGGATGGTGGCCATTCAGGATCAACATGGAAAGCAATTGGAATCTCCAAAGTTTATGAATAACTATCTAGGTATGTAGTCTTTAAATAAGGCAATAAATTATCATCTACAATGGACCTGGTAATAATGCCTTTTTGTTTCGTTTTTGGGTTTTCAGGAATTGGGTGTGATGCAAAGGTTGCCCTGGACATTCATAACTTACGGGAGGAGAATCCCGAAAAATTTTATAACCAGGTAAAGTAATTATAAACCTATACATCAACAAGAATTTCTAGAGACTGTACTATAGCCCTATTTTGTCTTTGTAGCTAAATTTTTGGCCTTCATTTGTATTGAGCTGATATTGTTAAGTGTAAGTGCAGTTTATGAATAAAGTACTTTATGCTAGAGAAGGTGCTAAGAGTATAATGGATAGGACACTTATAGATATCCCTTGGCAAGTTCGGGTCCAAGTGGATGGAGTTGAAATAGAGGTTCCAGAGGTAAAAATTAGAACCTTGCTAACATTTTCAGACTTTCAATTCCCTTTTCCGTTCTTTACGCAGTCTACTTCTATGCCCATTACCTTGTTTTTGTTCCCAAAAATATTTGCAGGATGCAGAAGGTGTTCTTGTTGTAAATATCGGAAGTTATATGGGAGGTGTGGATCTGTGGAAAAATGAAGACGACACTTTAGATAATTTCGAACTGCAATCTATGCACGATAAGATACTAGAAGTTGTCTCCATATCTGGAGCATGGCACCTTGGAACACTACAGGTACTGAATTCATATATTTTTTCTTAAGAACTTGCACGTAACATAAAAGCTTATTTTATGTTTCTCTGATAAGTTGTGTTCTGTTTGAGAACAGGTTGGGCTTTCTCGAGCCCAGAGACTCGCACAGGGCCAGTCCATTAAGATACAACTTTGTGCTCAATTGCCAGTCCAGATTGATGGGGAGCCATGGGTTCAGAAACCATGTACCTTAGAAATCTCCCATCATGGGCAGGTAACAGTTTCTTTCTCGAAATTATAACATGTTTAGTAATAGTAGTAGTCTTCTCTTTTTGACCTATGAGATCTATCTCTTTTTGTAGGCTTTAATGTTAAAGAGAACAGCTGAGGAGCCACTTGGCCATGCGGCTGCCATTATTACAGATGTTCTTGAGAATGCGGAAACAAATCATGTGATAAACGCCTCTCAGAAGCGAGCTCTTCTTCACGACGTGGCTTTGAGGTTAGCTACTTAGTGTAGAGAGGTTTTGCTCTAGTCACTCCTCAAGTTATGGCTGAATAAAGAAATTTTGTTTAATTTTGCTTTATTTTTTATTTTTTTGCAAATACCACTAGTTAACATACTTGCGTGCTGAGTTTTGAGTGTAAAGTAACAATTATCTAATTTCTAAAGAAAAGAAAAAGGGGCTTCTTTATTGTTTTTTCAGTCAATATACATATGCTTTTTCAAGTTATTTTCGAAGTACTATGTACATGGGCCTTTTTGGCGCATTTTTCTCAGCTTCCTTTTGTCGGAAAATGACTGAGAAAACTTTGCTTGACCTGCTTCCAAAGCTTTGTAGCAAGACCTCATTGAAGGTTGTTATTGGCATTGGTTTGCTTCGATGGATATGAAATTGTCTTGTGTCTTTTAGTTTTAGCACTCTTTGTGAATAGAATCAAAGTGGTGGTGGTAGAGATGAGGAGGAGATGCCTGATTCTTGTTGAATGGCCTTGTTGAGATGTCGTGTTATTGCCTTGAATTCAAAGGAGTCGTAGAGGGAAGAGCGAGTTTTTTGGTTGGGGTCGAGCCTCCAGTTTTGGTGGTTCAGGGTCTGGAATTGGACATGTCATTGATTTCTACGCTGTGCTTATGTTTAAAAGATAGTGGTTATGAAGCAAGAGATTTCGTTTACATGTTCAGATGGATCCTTCATGTAACAGGTCTTGTCTGAAATAACGATTTAAACTTTTGACATAACTAGTTTATTTAACTTGATACGATAATATGAGATTGTTAGATTTATGTAAGATTAATAAAGTCAAAAAAAAAAAAAAAAAACGTGTGGGTGGAAGTAGTATGAGAAATAAGACGTTAAAGTTGGGATTGGTTCCTTAAAAACCAAGTTTTCAAACTGTCACGTTTCTTTGTTAAAAATTCTCTATGCTTACGGCTTTGCTTATATATTACCTAACGATCACCTTTTCTACCTCACCAAGCACGTTCTTTATAATTCTCACTCCAAAAAATGTATTTGATAGATATAAGCCTGGTTTGGTCTGTTACCGGAAAAGTGCATTAAATAAAACGTGTTGAACGTCCAGGTCTCTCTTTCATTCAACTTCCCATTTCTTCGCTTTGATTCGTGAAAGTTTTTCAATTGATAGTAGTAGCTATAAATTTCCTGCATCCTTATTTAAGCCCTTCTTCCCCACCTCATTTTCCTCATTAACAAATTCTCTCTCTCTCTTCTTCACTCTTTGTTCCTTCAAGCAAGAAACTTTCAAGGTAATTTTCACTCTCTACATATACTTGATGTATATCGGGGGGCGTGTGTGAAGGAGTTTGTCAGTCTGTTTGGTAGTCTACGTTGCTTTGGGTCTTAATATAACGGCAGAATATGCGTCTTTTGAATTGATTGTAATTGTGGTTTTGTCTCCAGCTCAAATTGGAGAGTTATACCAGTATTTTCAATGTGAATTATCAAATTGGGTTCCAAAAAGTTTGGTAACAAAGCCCGAACGAAAACCACGCTTAATGCTGCGCCATGGGAACCAACAAGGAACGCATTGAGAGGCTGGAGTTCGAATTGCAGAAGGTGTGAGACGGCTTGCAGCAATCAGCGACAAAATCTGGGGAAACATGAGCCCATATGTGCAGCATTGAGGAAAAATTGAAGCAGGTCTTTGACTCTTTCGACTCTTGTGGGAGGAATAATCTTCTTTGTATAACGAGAAGGACTCTTCTTCTAGGGGAGGGTTCAACAAAGATGATGGGTTTTATCATTCCAAATACTCCAGATTCACTAAAATGGATTTCCCTAAGTTTTCTGGTAATGATCTAATCGAGTGGCTTAGAAGAGCTTCCCACTTCGACTTCTAGGAAATTGGAGAGGAGCGGAAGGTTGTTCTAGCTTCCTTCAACCTAGATGGGGAAGCAAACCAGTGGTGGAAATGGCTACAATGGGTCCGCAAAGATGAAGGACTGGAAATCACGTGGGCTTTGTTTAAGCGGATTTGGCCCCCCACAGTGTATGAGTGCTTTGATGAAGCATTGTCCAGAGTTAAGCAAACCAGTACTCTTCGGGAATACTAACGTGATTTTGAGAAGTTAGCTAACAGAGTTGTTGGGTGGCCCCAATCTGCTCTTATTGGAACTTTTCTTGGGGGCCTCCGTGACAACATCGCAGACGAAGTAAGGATGGCCAAGCCATGAATGTCACGTGAGCCTCTATTGGCGCAGCTAAAATGAAGGATGATCAGCTCATGAGGAGTGGAAACAAGGCGAGTCAGTTCCCCGGCACACCTTCTTACAGCGCCACTACCCGTGACATCGCCTTACAACAGTAAATCAAGTAGTGGGTTCTCCGGTCAAGTACTTATCATGGGATGAGATGCAACAAACAAGAAAGAAGTGTCTTTCTTCAATTGTAATGAACGTTTCATCCCTGTCCATAAATGCAAAACACCATAATTATTCTTAATTGAAGCAGGAGGGGACAAGGAAGACACAATGGCCACGATCCTAAATCGAGGCCTATAATCAGAGAATTGGAGCAGGACAGAGGTGTAGGTAGATCAAGCTGAAATCACTTTTCACACTTTCTCAGTTTGGAGGGGACTGCGTACAATGAAGGTGCAGGCATTTATCGGAAATCATCCTGTTACGGTGTTAATAAACGACGGTTCTAGCCACAATTTTGTTAGCTACCGAGTTACCCGACACCTTCGCTTACCAATTATTTCCACTAATGGATTTAATGTTAGAATCGCTTATGGAGGACAAGCTTATTGCCAAGAGAAACATGAAGCAGTTCCATTGGAGATCCAAGGTTTCTCTTTTCCGGTCACTCTATTTTCTCTTCCATCGCAAGGTTTGGATGTAGTACTAGGCATACAATGGTTAGTGGAGTTAGGTCATGTACTATGTGATTGGCGCAACTTGACAATGAGGTTTAATTGGCGGGGGAGTCAAAAGTGCTTCATGGGCAAAAGGATCCCTCTTCGACAACAATTACTATGCAATCTGTTGACAAAGAAATTGGTGGTGGGGGCATCTTATTCGCATTATTGGTCAAAGAGGTCCACAACATTAAGGTAACTGTTCCAAAAATGCCACCTACCATAGATGACCTACTGGAAGAGTTTGTTGAAATTTTCAGGGAGCACATTCGTTGCCTTCTTCCAGAGAAGTTGATCACATGATTCCATTGAAATAAGGGATATTCGTTGTCAATGTGCGCCCTTATCAATATGCGTTTTCCAAAAAAAGGAAATCGAGCGACGAATAATAGAGATGTTAAAAAGTGGAATCATCTGCCCTAATTGTAGCCCTTTTTCTTCACCGGTCTTATTAGTTCAGAAGAGGATGGGTTTTGGCATTTTTGTACCGACTATAGAGCCTTAAATGAAGCAACAATCAAAGATCGCTCTCCAATGCGGAGTTTCTAGTTGAAGGAACGTAGGTAAGAGACCTTTTTAACCATGATCGGGTTTTAATTAGCAGGCGGGAAAATCCTGACAGGCGACGGGCAGTTCAAGTTCTAAAATCGGTCTATGCTCGATGGGGTGAAAGATAGAATCCTCACTAAGGATGCTCATGGAGTTTGTGTTTTAACAGAATGGGACGAGTTTTTAAGGATCTTGATTTTAAGAGGGTTTTTGATAGTATGCAAAAGCCAGCTTTTGTTTTTGATGGGAGGAACATCCTGGTTGTTGACAAGTTGAGAGAGATTGGTTTTATTGTGTATTCTATTGGGAAGCCTTTAGATCCAGGGCTTAAGGATATGCCTGCCATGGCATAAAGGCCACGATGATGTCATGATTATGGAGAGGAAATAAGGGTTGAGTTCAATATGTTGAATTGGTGGTGTCTATGTTTCTGTTGACATTGGTTTTGATATATTTGTTGTTGTTCTTCATTTGCTTTACCTAGTGTTTGTTTCCCTTTTGGTCTTCTTATTAAGAGCTAGAAGCATCCATAGATCTTGTTCTAATGAAACTTACATAGATCATTACTATTAATTCAATAATAATTAAATTCTAATCATTATTTTTTCACCACATCAACTTTACATTTTGTTAAAAAAAAAAAAAAACAGGATTACACAAGACATTTAACCCTATTGCCTAATTTAAATGTAAAAAATATATCAATTATAATTTTTTTTTTTTATGTAATTCCGGGTCTAAATCGTATAGACCGAATCCAAATCCGGAATGTTTTGGCGGGTCGTTTGTTTTTTGGCGCATAAAAAATAACAAACAAAGCATGGAAGAAAAATAAAGACAAAAAAAAAAAAAGAAGTTCCAAAAAAACGCGCTTTCTCTATTTCCGATCCTTCTCTCATGATTAATCAAAGTCTCGACAGTCTTCCCAAAACCATAATTCCACCTCTTCTCCTCCTCCATTTCTTCTGGTAAACTGCGACGTTTTCTTATCTTAATTATCCCCCTCCGAAGCTCTGATGATTGCTTGAGTTTCGGAGAGTACACGCCCACCGACGACTCACCTTTTGTTGAATTCGCGTTAAATTTTATTTTCTGGGTCTGTTTTCTTTTTCTTTCTCTATAGTTTCTGGTTTGATTGCGAATATGGGATGCGCTTCTAGCAAGAGCGCGGACTCGAAGGCTAGCAGGATTACTCGCTGGAAATCCACTGGCATTGTCGCTTTGCGTGATTCCAAATTGAAGGTCCTCTCTCTCTCTCACTCTGTATTTGATTGTATGTAGTTTTGAATCTGTTTGGCAATCTGGGTCTCTGATTTTCTGTTTGAATTGGTCGAACAGAAAATCAGACGGTTTCTTGCTGTAAACTTCAAAATCTATAATTTTGAAGCTCAAAATCGATGGAAAATTTGGGTTTTGTTTGTTTGGGGAAAAAAGTTTTCATTAATTGGTGTAACTTAACAATTTTTAATTTTGTGTAAGATGGTTTCCTGGTGGTTTTCGCTTCATATTTGAAAAGCTTATTATTGATATCCTCCAAATTATGCTCTGATTTTTAATTTTAGGGACGTTTCAAGTTCAGGCTGTTTTCCTCTCTCATTTAGCAAGTCATCCAAGAATATTTATCATGTCAATATTTTATTAGACGAGTAGTAGTTATTAGGATCGAGCGAATCTTGTTAGAGGATTAAAATTTCAATCTTGATCATCCTGCATTTGTAGCTTGTTAGAGGATCTTCTTTTGCCTAATTTAATGATATCCATAGAAGTAGTAGCTATTAGGGAATGAAATTTCCAAATCCATAGAACTTAGAGCAGTCAATTTGTACTGGGGTTTTCGATCATTTCTACAAACTCACATAGAATGAACATATTAACGCTCCTATTTCCATTATGAATAGTATTTCAACATGTTTGACTATATGGCTATATTCTTAGTTTATTTTTTGGTTATATGGACTTATTGTCTTTTACTTTTATTTTTACCTTTATTGCAATAGACATTTCCAGATGCTGTTCTTGATCTGGACAGATCGGTGCGCACGCTAGATCTGACTCACAATAAAATAGGTATTACTCTTTCTATATTCTCTCTTGAAGTATCTACTGAAAATATTTTTTCCTAAAAGCTTTTAGTTCTTTTATCATAGATCTTAATATTGGTCAGGAGATGGTTAAAAGGATTCTTTAACCACTTAGAACATGAACTTTTAATACTTTTAGTTTTCTATCTTAAGAACGTGGTTTGTGTCTCTTTGATGTTCCTTGCAGTTGATGTTCCCATGGAAATCACTAAATTAATAAACATGCACCGTTTGGTAAGGATTATGTAAACTGAGCCTTATTTGTTCATGTACTTCATTTCTTCTCATATAAGATGGTTTAGCTCAGTTATTGGTCGTGAATCGTAACATTGAAAGATGTGTATTAAAGACCTTGCCTTGTGAATGGAAAGAAATATATTAGTGTGCAAATTTGGTTTAGCGTTTGAAACTTTAGTCTTAGTGAACTGGAGTTCAAACAATATGTGTTTTCAACTTGATCAGAGGAAACATAGATCTTGGGTTTGGACATAGGAGTTCTTTGGGCTCCAACTGTAAATTTGTGGGTCCAAACTGGGTTTTAGCCCCAGACCGGAGTTTCTAAATAGTGAGCTAAATGCTTTCTTCATGTTCCTTATGGCATGATTTATTGCAATTACTTGCTAGTGTAATTAAATAATCATTTCATATTAAAGTTTTCCTCTTTGTTTTCTTTTTCTTTTATTTTTTTTCTTTTTCTTTTCTCTAGGTGTTGGCCGAAAACCTTATTGAGCGCCTTCCAATGAACTTGGGAAAGCTTCAATCTCTAAAAATTATGACGCTTGATGGCAATAAAATCACAGCCTTGCCCGATGAATGTAATTCTTCTCTTATCTGAGTAAGAAAAATCTGATATGGAAAAATTAGCTTGAGATTTGTAGCTGCAGGTTCTATTTCTTTATTATTTCAATCTAATATAAACATTTTCTTTTTCTAGTGGGTCAACTTGTGAGGCTCGAGCGTTTATCCATTGCAACAAATATGTTAAACTACTTGCCTGATACTATTGGGAGCTTACGCAATGTAAGTTATTTGTGCATGTTAGATAAAAAAAATTCATCATATATATTCATTAAATTCCGGGAAATGTGACGTATAATTTTGATAATGCAGTTGGTGCTTATAGATGTGTCAAATAACAAGCTAAGGTCTCTTCCGGAATCAATTGGGAATTGCTTCTCCCTTGAAGAAGTACAAGCTAATGGTAAACAATATATATCTTACGTTTCTCCAAGCAGATGCTTGTATATTACCACTAATATCAATATCTTCTGGATAACTTTTCAGATAATCTTATTGAAGAACTTCCCCCATCACTTTGCAATCTTACTCACTTGAAGTCACTCTGCTTAGACAACAACAATGTGAACCAGGTACTTACTTCTTACACTACTCGTAAAATCATTTATTCCCTTGAGATAATGTTCTTAAGCCCGAGACTATTCATCGCATATCAAGTACTTTATAAATTCATATTTAACAATGGTCTTCTTGATGGATGATGGGTCAGATACCTCAAAATCTATTGAAAGAGTGCAAAGCTTTGCAGAATATGTCACTGCACGGAAACCCGATATCTATGGATCAATTTCAGCAGGCAAGCTACATATATATATATATATATATATTTTCCGTAATTTTTTTAAAAAAATTACCTTTTACTAAATATATAAATATGTATTTAAAACCTCTTAAAAGATGGAAGGATTCCAAGAATTTGAAGCAAGGAGGAGGAAGAAATTTGACAAGCAAATTGATTCCAATGTGATGATCAGTTCCAAAGGCCTTGACGAGGGTGTTGATCTTTAACATGTTGCATTTGGCCATTCTGTGGAAAAAGGAAAATCCGGGTATGAAGTCCTTTAGCGGTTTTATGTTTCTTAAAGGCAACCGTTATTAGCCGCATAAGCACCCGCGCCCTATAGTGATTGGCTGTAGAGACTTCAAAATGGTCGCGTGAAATAGAGAAAAACTTGATTGAATCCCTTCCCTTCCTGTCTTATATCCTTTCTACTATTTTCTTAGCTAATCGGACTGTACTCTCTTAACAGGCGTTTGAAGGAGGGTTTCAACTTTCAATTGATCGGAGCTGTTTCAGTTGGATGAAATGGTACTCTGTTTTTTTTTGTAAACTGTATATTGATGCCAAAAGAACCATGTATTATTTTGTTGTTTATAGTTTTCTTTTAACTTCTTTTCTCTATAAAATGTAATTAAGAACTCCAAATTCTAAAGTAATATATAAAGGCTATCTTTAAATAAAAGCTATTTAAATTTCCGAAATGTTTGGTCCAGTGGTCAAAGGTGTAAGAGCACCGGCGGTCGAACTCGAAAAAAGTGGACGTTAAATTTCCAACACGAGCGGTGAAGTGAGATTGAATAAGAATTAATCAAATGTTAATAATTATGATATTTTCGATCAATATAAAATTAAAATATTAGATCTAATTATTCTAAAAATGAAAAAATCCAAAAAAAAAAAAGTGAAAATTAGTTGTTATTTCCACTTTTAGTTTAAATTGAAGCAAAACATAATCGAAAAATTGGAAAATACCGATCAAACATTTGTGAATAGATGAATTCTAGGAAGTCCATAATTTCCAAAGCATTCCTAAACCAATGAAAGGAATAAGATCAACCTACATTCACTAACATCTCTCTCTATACGTCTCTCGTATTCCCAGAAAATTAGGGCATTACTCGTAATTACACGAAAGTACGTTGCTGTTTAGTAATTTTCCTTTCTCGGCCAAACCACAAAAAGCAAACCCTAGCTTTTGACTTTTTCTTCGATCGTCGCCCGCTCTTTCCGATCTTAATATTTTGCTTCCTTGATTTCAATGATTTGATCTTGGTCGACGTCTTGGTTCATTCATATATCGGCTTCGAATTTCAGTTATTTCCTCGATTTTTTTTTCGCGATCTCTAGTTACGAATTTCAGCTGCGGCCTTGCCTATTTCTTATCGGGGATTAGATTACGAAAAAGCTTATCAGTAGTTGTGGTTACGTTGTGGATCTGTAAAGCTCTCATTGAATTAGAGATTTCGGATCTGGGTTCGGCTTTTCTGCTTTAATCGGGTCGAATTTCGCAAATAATGTTGTCCCCATTAATTCATATTTGATTATATAGGATTTGAAGTTTGATTCAATTCGGTCTGTTCAATACATAGATCTGGTGGAATTCGAAGTTTTTTCCGTGGTATTCGAGGTATTCTGTATCTATTTTGTTGAAACATGAAATCTAGGGTTAGGGTTTCTTCAATTTGGGGATTTCATTTTGTCTGATTAAATTGAGTTAGGGGAAAGTCATATCTTCTAGATTTAAGCACGATTTATCATCGAATTGCTCGTAAATCCGAATTTTGATTACCCAATTCAGCGATAGCTCTTCAATACGGCGGAGACTGATATTTGAGGTATACATTATTTCCTTTTATTAGTCTCTTTGATTATTAATAATGAAGATTTTTCTTTTCTTGTTTGGTAACTATTTATTTATGCTTTATTGTCGCATTGTGTGTGTGTTTGGGCCCCCACTTGTTAAGCTCATTCAAGACGAAGCTTTAGTTGCTGTGGTGATTAAATAAGAAGGATAACAACTAAAGTTATGAAATAGCAATTGCTATTCTTGAAGAGGATTATTTCTTCAAAAAAGGCTGTTAATAGGTAGTTACCTATGTTAAATGTACTATGCAGATAACATGGTTCATAAACGGCCTTTCGACAATGGAGAAGTATTTGATATATCTTCTAAGCACCCAAGACAAGCTGAGCAGAGTAATCGGCTAGTTTCATTTTCCGAGTTTGTTTTCCCGGATGATGTCTTGCGGAACCATCGCACTTCAGGTAGATGTGGTGTCTTTTTACTTGTGGGGAAGGCCTCCAAGGAGGAATTTGAGTTAATTTCTTAGCATGTAAATTAGTTGATAGTACTAGATTTGCTGTAAGGCGGAGACTGAACTCTCAGGCCGAGTTAGATTGAGTGTTTTCAAAAGCCCATTTACATTTAATTTTATTGATTTACAATTTAGACTTGATCTTATACTAAAAATCCAGTTCTGAAAATGGTGAGGCAAACTGACCTGTAGTGACCATTGTTTGTACTTGATTGGAAGTATAAGATATTAAACTTTTCTTCGTCATCTTTGCTGCGACTTTTGCAAGTCTATGTATCTAATTTGGATCAGTTGGGTTTTGTTCTATGTGCTATTGGCAGAGGACGTATTGGCGAAAGATCATACTAAAAGTGATGAGAAGCTTCCAAGTGAAGTTTTTGATAAATGTTCTCGAAGCACTGGGAATGATGAAATCAATTTACCTGGCTGCATTTGCGGCTCTTCCTTGGTATCTAGTAGTACCAATAGAGAAGAATCCGGGTCAGACACTCCCTTCCATATTCCATTATATTCTGAAGGATTTAATCCCGAGCATCAGATAAGGATGTTGGCTCACTGTGAAGAGATTTATTCTTTACTTTTGGACCTTCCTCCGCAAAAACATATCCCCATTGGACCAGACCATCAAGCAGGTATTCCACCATGGGTATCCGTGTCAGATTTTGATCTCACTGATGAGAATCAGATTCGAGTGATGGGTAAGTGTGTAATTCCAATGCCTGAGATTGAAAAATCTGCAAATGATCCTGAAAATATAGGGAATGGAAGAGGTGAATGCAGCTGTGAAGATTTGGGTTCTGTTAGATGTGTCAGAAAGCACATCGAAGAAGCAAGAGAGGAACTTTCTAGAACCATTGGGCCAGAGAGGTTTGAGGAGCTGGTTTTCTCAGACATGGGAGAGCAAGTGGCTCAGAAATGGAGTGAAGAGGAGGAACGATTATTTCATGAAACAATCTTCTCTAATCCTGCCTCATCAGGGAAGAATTTCTGGGTCAATCTTTCCATTGAATTTCCCTCTCGAACCAGAAAGGAGATTGTCAGCTACTATTTCAATGTCTTCATGCTTAGAAAGCGAGCAGAACAGAACAGATGTGACTCGATAAGTATTGATAGTGACTGTGATGAATATGAATTTCAAGTCACAGAAGAAGATGAGGATGATTCCAGTCTCGAGTCTCCACTTCCTAAAATATTGGATAATGATAATGACAATGGAATTAACCAGGCTTCAGATAAATTACAAGGACAGGATGATTCTTGCACTTCATCTGATACAGGTCCGGTATCACAGAGAAGTGGGGAAAAGCCGGTGAATGGTGAGCATTATTTGCTGAGTAGCTTCAATGGGCTGAGCAATAATGGTCATGAATACATTCTGGAGCCTTGTGATGGTGCTGCTAAAGCATGGAATAATGGCAACTATCTCACTTGCTTTGGAAACAAAGTCGATTTCTTGCCGACTTGTAGTATGATTGAAGAGGTTTTTGGAGATGGGTCGTGTGAATACAAGCCGAGAGACGGCAAGAACTTGAGTTAGTTTTTAAGTTGGTTTGGTTTTTGCATTGAAAGGCAACGAGTAGTTGGATTTAAAGATGGGTGAATTCTCTCTGACTAAAAGTATTAGGGAGAGTAGTTTTCCGAATGTATACTAATTTTTAGTGCTCTAAAGATGGAGATCTTTTCTCCACTGTAAGATTAGTATATCCAGAAGGTGATCAGTTTTCAAAGATCGCGGTCCCTCTCTCTCTCTCTTCCCCCTCCCTCGGGTGTAAAGCTGTGTTGTGGAGTTTATAAGTGAAAACTTTTTTATGAATTGTTTTTCTTAATGATAAGAAAATAGTTTCATTACTGAACATTGTACAAATTGCCGGCAAAAAGGGCACAACGCTTGCTATATCCATATCTACATCATCATGGATCAAAGCCAGCTTCAATTGTGGACAAAAGCCGGCTACCCTTTTGTCCTTTTCTGGTTTTTGGAACAAGTTATTAGTGTAATTGTGATCGTTAATATTTAGTACAAACATCCTTATCATTACACAGCATTACACAAACAGGTTCATATAATACATATATACATAATTTGGCCTTTTCCAAAAGGCATGAGGGTGGTTTTCTTTTCTAGCTAGATAGATAGATACCTTCTTCCACATTTCATTACATCATTTTGGCTCTTGAAACAAAGATTATACATTTTAAGTATAAATCTTTCCATTCAAATACAATCTAAATATAGTTTTTTTTCCCTTAAACATCGATTGGATGAAAAGGTTATGTGCATCTAAGTACTACCGGTGGTCATTATACAATTTTATTACACTCTTCCTTCTTTCTTAAAATAAAATATAAAAAAAAAATAAAAAAAATAAAAAAAATAAAAAAAATTCCAAAAGAATAACGACGTGGGAGAGGGGTAAGAAAGGAAGAGATACGTTGATAGCAAGACAAAGGAAGGGATCGTTGTTGAGGAGGTTGAAGTGGCAGTTAGTTTTTTGCATCCATCGGGATGCTCACCTGGACAAATATCAGCCGTCCGATCTAAACTTGGCGTAGAATCATCTGTTGATTCCACGTGCTTCTTCTTCTTCTTCTTCTCTCTCTCTCTCTCTTACTCTGTTTTATTAATCTTCTTTGCTTCCATCTAATGCATGGATTTCTCCTCCTCTTCCTCCTCTAAATCATATGGTCAAGCTCCTTTTGAGAGAGAAAGCAGAGAATAGAGATAGAGAAGACGCTTTCTCTCTCTCTAACCCATAACCCACTCCCCTCACCTTTACTTTCCCTTCTTCATCGCCATCATTTTTTGCTAACCAACTACTGCTAACAAAAGTGAGAAGGAACCTGTACATTACGCGTCCTATTAGCGTTTTCTTCAGCTCCTTTTCTGCTTCAGATCGATTTTACTTTTCAATTTCACAACAATTGAATGGAAATCCAGATGCTGTTCCTTTCAGTTCAGCTCAATTCTCATCGGATGTGACTTGTGAGTAATTTGGGGATCATTCCGTCTTACTCTGTTTTGTTCATCGAAGTCTCTGTTTTTCTGATCCGATTTCTTAGTTTCTAAAAATAATGGAAGCTAATCGACGAGGGTTGAAGAAGGAGTACGTATGCAAGCTCTGCAGTAAGGTTTTTTCTAGTGGTAGATCTTTAGGTGGTCATATGAGGTCTCATCTGAACATTAGTACTCATTATCATCGTGAAAAGCTTCAACATGTCTTCAATGGCAGTTTCGAAGCAGCAGCTGGTTACGGTCTTCGAGAAAATCGAAGAAAAACTTGGAGGATTTCAGATTTGATTCAAGAAACTTCACTTTTAACACACACAGAAAAAGCTGAAGAAGAAGAAGAAGAAGTAGAAGAGTTATGGACTAATTCTAATGATCAAGCTGAGATTGTGATGGATGATGGTCAATCTGATAATGATACCCTAGCTCCAACTTCAAGGAAGAGATCTAGGAGAGGAAGACATAATTCAAGGTACATGAGCAGTAGTACTAATGCAAAGTCTTCTCCTTGTTCTCCATTTCTTGTTAACAATAGTAAGAAGAACAAGAAGAAGGAGAATAGTTCACCAAGTGTTTGTGGAAATGACCAAGAACAAGAAGAAGTTGCTATTTCATTGATGATGCTTTCTAGAGATCATCATCATGTAGGTTGTTTTGATTCTCTCACTGAGTCCTCTTATAACACTTCCATTGTAGAAGCTTCTTCTTCTTCTTCACCTTCACACTCTTTTCGAACAAAAACTACTACTAGTAGTAATACTCTGCCCATTAATGGTAAGAAGTTGATGAAGTTTGGTGATCTCAATCCTAGTAAGCAACTACTAGAAACAAAAGCTTCTTCTAAATTGAGCAAGATTGATGAGAAGATGAAGAAAGATTCTGAACTAGTTGTCGTTGAAGTGGGGAAGAACACAATTGATCGTGAGAAAAGTAAAAGAACTATAATTGATAATGTCTTGGATTCAAAAGAATTGGGTACGAATTCTCATAAGAAAAGAAGCAAATTTGAGTGCTCTACTTGCAAAAAGAGCTTTCACTCCTACCAAGCTCTAGGGGGTCATAGAGCAAGCCATAGGAAGGTCAAAGATTGCTCGGTTTCAATAACCGAACTAAGAAGCGAAAACTACAGCTTAGAAACCGAGCTCTCCCACATGGCCCCCATGACAGATAATAGTAATAAGATCATATCGAGCAAGATGATCAGGAGGCACAAGTGCCCAGTTTGCTTCAAGGTGTTTGCTTCGGGTCAAGCTTTAGGTGGTCATAAGAGGTCCCATTTGTTGTTTGGTTTAAATGGTATAGAAGAAGTCGATGAGGTCCCAAAACCAGTTAGTGAAATCCGAGACTTCATTGATCTTAATCTTCCTGCGCCTTCTGTTGATGAAGAGAGCAATGATGAGCACTTGGCTTCTTCTTTTAAGACATGGTGGATTGGAAATGGCCATATTAAGAAAGACTTGGCACCTTTTGGGGTTTGATGTTATTTGCTTTTGAGTGTTTAATATTTCTTTACATACACATTCTGAAACTGGAGTTTGGGTAAACTGTATTATCGAACCGAAGTTTCCTTCATCTCGGGCCATGGCTTCTAATGACGATGAAGTAACTGTGCACTCATAGTACTTTTGTTATGATCATTAATTCTTTACAGATTCAATAAGCTCTTAAAAAAAAAAAAAAAAACTCCATTGCTGCTGAATTGAAAGCTTGTTCATTGTTTCACATTGAAAGTGTTTACACTTTGTTACTGAGTGCAGTAATCAATTGGGTTTTCATGATAATTATTGTTTCTTGGCATCAAAGAGAAAATGAGTGATTCTTGAAAGCTGTGATTGGTTATTGGTTACAGTAAGAAGGCATGTGAGGTTGTTGTTGAGTCATCTACCATAAAACAAGAACAACCCATCTCTCTTACCATTTTTTTTTTTTTTGTTTCCTGAAAATGTTGTCTTATAGAAAGACAGGGAGGGGAGGGAGAGAACAATTTATGTATGTTTCATGTCTAAGTTATTAGTAGTTTGATTTTGAGATATAAGTTTAAATTTCGATATGATATAGAATTAGATTCAATATATAATTAGATTAACTGCTTATTATTATTAATTAGTTTTAACATGAAATCTCAAATTCTTACTGTTTGATTAAATGAAACATTAGGATGTGGTTGAGAATTTATTAACAAATAGAGTGGACATGTAAATTGACATGAAGACAAGTCTTATGTAACTTAAAACATGTAAGAGAGTAGATAAACCAAAATGTTGATTTTAAGGCTCTAGATTAGTGCAAATAGTAATTGTTACTAATAATAATTATTAGTATTATATTTAAGTGCTTGTTTCTGTTCGGCAAAATACTTTTACTTGGCCATTGAGCGGGGAAGGTGCTGCTTAGTCCAATACTATTTTCACAGCGGAAAATAAAATAAAAAACGCAAACTATAGGGGAGGAAAAAAATGAAGAAGAAGATGCAGAACATTGTTCAACAACCTACTGTACTCACGTTTACCCATCAGCTGCTAAGACTTTTCCCGACTATAGATTGTTCAACAAGCTCCATATCTTGTGTATAGCTCAACTTATTGATATTCTCTATATCTTGATCAAACTGTTCATACAAATTGTTCCCCACTATAGATAGATTCATCCTCAACGTATGTTGAATGAATTGAAGTGAAAACTAACAAGAACAATCCATCTCTCTCTTCATCAATTTCAGTTCCTAACACTGACATCTTTGATGATGTTTAGTCATTTACCATAAAACAAGAACAATCCATCTCTCTTACCAATTCTTTGTCTGAAAATGCTATATTGTAGAAAGATAGGAAGGGGAGGGAGAGAGCCATTTATGTATGTTCCAATGTCTAAGTTACTATAGAGTAGATATATAACTGTAGACATGTAAAATGACATGAAGACAAGACGGGTCATATATAACTAAAGACATGTAAGAAAGTACATAATGTATATACATACATATAGACCCCAGCTAAACATTCAGTTAGGGTGTGCATGTTTTGCAATGTTGCGTGCAATAGTCAAGAGGTTTTCCATAAACATCTGACCGGGTAAAAGCACGCTGCTCAGGTAAAATTCAACTGTTGAAGACTGTTAATGCTAGATAAAACATCAGTATGCTTCATTTGGTTCTCCTTCCCTTATAGACTAATGGTTTCTGGTTTCTTGAGATTTATAGGCTCAAGGTGAAGGTGAAGTAAGTTATTATGAAATACAAAGATAGCCTTATGTCACGTGCGTAAAGTTTCGTCCCGAACTTAGACGCTCCGTGCGGCACTTGACACTCCTCCGAGTAACCAAGTCAGCCTAACCGAACCTTGCCAAGAGGTTTGTTTGAAGATTTTAGAAGAACACTCAAACTAGAGAATAAAGAACTTTTTATATTGCTAGAAGGCTAGTCTTTTTGAGGATGATTTACAAATGAGGAGAACTCCTCCTTATATAGACCCCCACCTTGAAATGGATGGTCAAGATCAATTTGATCTAATGGCTACAATCTATCTTCTAGAGACTTCCATACTATTCTACAAGGGACTAGAAGAATGTACAAGATTCTAGAGAATTCTACAAAAGTGTAGAAAACCCTAGAGAAAGCTAGAAAAGTCTAGAAGTTTCTAGACTATTCCATGAAGCCTCCTTCATCTTTTCTAATAAAAAAGGCAGTCTGTGACACTTAGCTCTCTTGGCAGGTAAATATTCGGTCTAATTTGGTCTTGACCCTTTTACAAAGGTTGATGTGGCATTCAACTTCATTAAACATGTTGTGTGGCCTTTTAAAACGTCAAGATGAAGTTGAATGGTTAAGATTAATTATTTTTTCTTGTGTTAAGATCTTGACCGGAAATTATACCGAAAACTCAAATTACACAATATTTTATCCTCTGCAACTGTGTTTAGCAGCCGGAGTTTTGTGTGAGTCCTCCATTTGGCAAAGCTAGGTTTCTGGTTATGAAGGGGTTTTGTTTCTTACTATTCTATGATATGTATGTATATATATTCATATGTTTTGTTACTATATGTTTAGCTGGATTCATATCCTCATTCATATGTCTATTCCAAGAGGTGTGAAGTTTGGAGATGTCTTAAGAATAAACTCTGTTTCGTATGGAAGTGGTACAACTTACATATTATATAGTAGCCAAGCATTTGAGATAGCATGCTTAAGCTAGGCTGACCATACGAAAAAGTTTATATCTAAAACCATATTATAGTAATAATATTATCAATTAATTAGCATTTACCAACTGGTCAATGAATTGTTTTCAACTTATTAACTTAAGAGGCAAGTAAATAAACATTTCTACATAATCTCTATTTTTTTTTTCCCCTCACCAAAAAGGAGCAAAGTTAGAAAAAAAAGACATTGTCTTTTCTTTTCTGCATAGACATTGTCTTTGTCCTATCTTGTTAAGAGAAAGTGGAGTTGTGGAAGTCTTTGTTTGAGTTGTTCAAGTATGAAGATTGCTATCTTAGAGGACTTATATAATTGGAAAAAATAATAATAATAAAGAAAAAGAATATTCAATGAAGTAGCCGTTATAGATATAGATAGATCTTACACTTTTCTTATCTCAATATTAAATCATTAAAATAAAATAAAAAAAGAAGAAAAAAAAAAAGGTTACAATTTAAAGAGAAAGAGCACCACGAATCGGCTCTGCACTTTCATGCCCGTTTTCCACTTTCAAGACTTTTCGGAAACGCGGCTGTCTCTCTCACCATTTTCTCTCCATTGCCCAAGTCAAGTCCACCTTCTTCCAGAATCGAGACCCTCTCTCTCTCTCTCTCTCCCCCCTACAAATCCAGAGTTCTTCTTTGTCGATTCGTACTCTGGATTCTTGAAGGTACTAAAAAAATTCATCTTTCTTTCTGGCTTTTTTTTTTTTTTTTTTGGATGCTTGGATTCTTAATTAGACGATCTGGGTTTTACTAGTGTGCCGCTTTTAAGGTAGATTCCTTCATGGATTATTTTTTTCTTTTGGTAAATGAAATCAGTCAAACAACAGAATTAAAGTTTCTTTTATACTAGTTGATTGTTAATTCTCTTTAAAGAAAATTGGTGTTAGTTTGTTTTCCGCAGATTTTCTCGCTGACCAAACATTTAATGATTCAGTGTGTTTTAGTTTTGGTGCATTTGAAAGGGGAAAAAGAACTTTGGTAAATTGCATATAGGGAGAGTTGATTATACGAAAGCTGTTAAAAAATTCTGATACCAATTCTTTATTATTGTTATGTAGTATGTATGCTATATGCCTCTATAAAATTCTCCTAATCGAAAATCTCAACCTTTGTTCTTGTTAACTTCTAAACGTTTTCCTTAATTTTCTTCTTTTTTCAGGTTGCAATCAATCTTTTGTTAGCATATCATTTCGTTTATTTTTCTGCACCTTGTCTTCTGAAGAATGTTCAGTCTAAAGAAATCTATGGTTTCTAAACATAGCTCAGTTCAACCCGTTGATCCCATTCCTTCTAGTTCAAACCCGTTTGATTCTGATGGAGAAGTAGACAGGAAGGAAACAAGAAATTCATCTAGAACGATTTCTGCTAAGCCTACCCCTGTGAAATCCAATTTTAGCACCAATCCTTTTGATGGTGATGATGATCATGCGGAGCTTATCCACACTCCATCTTCAAATAAGCTTGCTTGGTCTGCAAGAAGCAAATACAAGAATGATTTCCGGGATCATGGTGGAATTGAGAACCAGTCAGTGCAAGAATTAGAGGATTATGCTGCATACAAGGCCGAGGAAACTACAAAGTCGGTCAATGGTTGTTTGAAAATTGCTGAAGAAATAAGAGAGGAATCTAATAGAACTTTAGTTACCTTGCATCAGCAGGGTGAGCAGATTACCCGTACCCACCATGTTGCTGCTGACATAGACTACGATCTTAGTCGGGTATGGTTAATGGTCTTCTAAACATCAAATTAGTTCTTCTAAATGGTGTTATATTCGAAAGGAAATATTGAAACATGCATGGTAACTGTTTTCTTTGCCTACACTCTGAATTAATCAGCAGAATTTTCTCTTAAAATTTATAAACCGTATAAACTTGAAAACTTGTTGAGTTTATAAAAGCTTGACTCAAACTTGGGTTTATGAAATTGGGATTTGAGAAGCCCAAATTGTCGTGTCCTAAATAGAAATGGTAAAGCAAACTAAAGCAAACTTACCTTTAGATGATTCTTTATTTCAAGAAAGAGCCTGGCCTAGATCTTCTTCTTCTTCTTTTGTATTGCAATCTTCTGGACTGATCCATGTGACTCTATTGTTGTTTCTCTCAAGTGTGAAGTGTATAATTCACATGATTATATTTTTTTAATAATGTTTTCATAGGGTGAAAAACTTCTAGGAAGTTTGGGAGGAATATTCTCCAGGAAGTGGAAGCCGAAGAAAACTCGTCAGATAAAAGGCCCGGTTATCAGTGGAGGTCAATTTTCTCATCACAATAATCTCTCTCCAATTGCTCATTTCATTTTAATTTGTTATATAACCAGGCCAAGTTCACCCTCAAAACTATTTTTGACTTGACCTTTTTCTTTTATATTTGCAGATGATTATGTTGGAAGAAAGAACAGCAACCACTTGGAACAAAGAGAGAAGTTGGGGCTCACTCGTGCTCCCAAGGAACAATCCAAAACTCCCCTTTCAGAACCCACCAATGCATTTCAAAAAGTCCAGGTTCGTGCTTCTTCCAACATTTATATCAATACAACCCTTAAAATTTTGTAAAGGAGGGATCAAAAAATAATGGGCCATGTTTATTAATCTCGGTCAACAAGTTATGTTGGGAACTTGGTACTTTAATTGTACTCTCTACTTTATAAAATATGTGGTCAATCCTTAAATCTTATAGTAGCTTTTGCATATTGGGATTTTGTACTATAAAACAGGTAGAAAAGATGAAACAAGATGATGCACTTTCCGATATGAGCAATATATTGGCAGAGATCAAGGCGATGGCTATTGATATGGGAACTGAACTCGGCAGGTCGATTTAGTTGATTTGTTAATTATCAGTACAAATATCAACTCAAAACTGTTTATACAGATAAACTGTTTGATCAGAAAAATATATAAACAGTATAACTGAGATTTGAATCACAAATATACTGCAGGCAAAACAAGGCTTTGGATGACTTCGAGTATGATGTTGATGAGATTAATTTCCGGGTTTTGGGTGCTAATCGACGTGGTCAACAGCTGCTTAAAAAGTAGACTCTTGATGCTTGCTTGATCATCTGCTGAGGCTCCTTTTTTTCTCTCTTTTTTATTTTTTTTTCTCTTACAATTATTTACTTGGATACCATGTGACTTGTTGATCATATACCATGTGAAGAAGACGATCTTTCATTTGAAGTTGTAACTTTTATCTCAGTTAGCGGAAGCTCCCTCTCTCTCTCTTAGTATATATGGATGAATTCTCAGTTGAATTTTATTTACGGATCAATCACAAAATAAATGAGTCTAAAACATAATAATGGCCCATGCGTGCGGTTGCGATTGATCGGACAATCAGCAATAATGAGTCTAAAGCTCTCGACGACCATGCGAAAGATCCTGATAAACAGAATATAATGGAGTTTTATAGTATTCACAAAAAATGAAAGGACTAAGTTGCAAATAAGAATAATTTGTCTAAAAATCTTCTTCCGTCTTTCATGTATAAATAAGTTCATTCTCTTACTTCGAACCAGCTTTCCCTCCTCCGGCTCCCTCTCCCTCTCCCTCTCCCTCTCCCTCTCCCTCTCCCTCTCCCTCAATATTCCGCTATTTCTGCAACGTCCTTCTTTTCCTTTTCAAAAACCCTAGAACAAAACGCAATGATGTTCTAATTCTCATCTACGTCTTCTCTGTATTTCATCTCCTTTCGCTTGGAATTTCGTTTTCACGGAACTCTTTTTCCCACACCGAGCTCAATTCGTTGATAGTTGAACTCAAGTGTTGTATTTTTCGATTCTGTTTTTCCTATATCCGATTCCAGCATCAGGTTTTTTATAATTTGTGGCATTGATTTGTGCATTGTTGTTGGATTAGAGAATTAACCATTTTGGCATTTCTGTTGTAAATTTCGACTTTTTTTTTTTTTTTGGGTTCTTGGTGAAGGTTTTGTCATATAGTCTGTGGCACAGTCGCTAATAGTATCGTATCATCCTAGACATTCCGTCTGTATTTGATTGATCGGGATGGATAATACTGGAGGAGTGGATGATCAGGGTTCAGGATGGTCTGAAGTGAAAAAGGTTTGATTTATTTCTTTGATATATACCCTTAGCTCTGTTATGAATTCCTTTGTGTTTTAATTCTATTTTGGTTGGAAGGAAGTTGGGGGGGTAGGTGTGATTTTTGGTTGATTGCTGAAAAACTGGCAGAAAGTTGCAGTGAAATTGACTCTTTTTTAATGTACTTTTATTTTTCTTCTTGTCCAGAAGCATAGAAGTAGCTCCAAATTCCCTCTAAAGAGTTGGGTTGGAGGAAGTTCAGGAAAAAGTTCATCTAATTTTCCATGTAGTCAGCAGTCATTGAATAAAAGTAATGGAAATGGGAAGCAGAAATCTGATCCGCCACCAGCAGGGGGGAAAAGTGATATACATATACAGAGTAGTTCTGGAAATTCTCTTTCTTTATTAGATGGAGAAAAAAAAGATACAAGACTTGATAAATGTGTGGTTATACAAGACCATGGAGGCCCTAAACTGCCTCCTTTATCTGCTCTGAATGGTGGAAGTGATTGCCAGAAAAAATTTCAAAATGATAGGCGTGATTTGGTTACCAAAATTAAGTGGGGTGATCTAGAAGATGATAGTTTTGTACTGGGTGAAAATTCTGTTGGAGCTGGAATTAAGTTTGGTGATCTTGAAGATGTTAATTTGGTTGCCTCTAGGAAACATGCGGCTAATCAGGATTTGGTTCCGAATGCTTCTTCACGTTCTGAGCTGCAAGGAAAGAAGTTGGTGGAAATGTCAGATGGAAGCAAGGTTTCTGCTCAGCCGCTTTTATCGACTCAAAGGGATGGATTATTTGAGGACAAGTGTCAGGATGGGAATGAAATACCGTCAGAGGATACAAAAGCATTTCTTGAGAAGGAAATAGTAGTTGATACGGGTAATAATGTTTCACTCTGTGAGGATATACATGCTGATCATAACAAAGCTTCAAACAATGATAGTATGAGTATTACAAAATGTGCATCTGGTGAAGAAGCTGGGATTGTGGTAAATCCATGCGAGCCTGATGTCTTGCTTATGCTAGGTGATTCAGAATCCGAAGCACAGGGGAGTAATTTGTTATCAGTCATGGAAAATAAATCACATGATTCTGAGTTGGTTTCAACTGAAAGGAGTGGACCTGCGAACTTGGAGGGATTTGCTTTTACTGATTCTGTTGAAGAGGGGCAGATTTCACATGATGGTGGAATTCATGACGACATGCCAAACACACAAATTGCAAGTTCCTTTGAAGAAGGCGAGACAGGTGAAAGCAGAGAAAGGTTTAGGGAGCGGCTCTGGTGCTTTCTTTTTGAGAATCTTAATAGGGCTGTAGATGAGCTTTATCTTCTTTGTGAGCTGGAATGTGACTCGGAACAGATGAAAGAGGCACTTCTCGTTCTTGAAGAGGCTGCATCTGATTTTAGGGAATTATTCTCTAGAGTTGAGGACTTTGAAAAGGTCAAAAGGTCTTCTTCTCATTTAATTGATGGGATTCCCATCACTTTGAAGAATGACCCTCGTAGACCGCATGCTCTCTCTTGGGAGGTAGGTCTGTACAAATATTTTTTCTTACCTATACGATGAGGAATCTGTAATGGAAGAACCCATATAGCATGCTTATGTTTTTGTGTTGTGAAATTGGGATGCTCTACTGCATCCCTAAGAGATTTTTTATATTTTTACTTTGGTGCTTTTGCCATTTAGTTTGCATTATATATATCTTTGTATTCTCTTTTCCACTTATGCTGAAAAATTGAGCATACCATCCGAATTTTAACGATTTACTGATGTGCTTCCCCTTTATTATGTCTGGCTGTTGTATTTAGGCAAAATCAACTATTGAAAGTTTCTTACTCACTCATTTGTATCAGAGACCATTATTTTATTTTTTATTTTTTAATTATTATTATTTTTTGTGAGGAAGTAAAGGCTAAAAGCTCATGTTTTACAGGTTAGAAGAATGACTACTTCACCTCACAGAGCAGAGATACTGTCTTCATCACTAGAAGCATTTAAGAAGATTCAACAAGAAAGAGCTAGCATGCATGCATCTAGGATGAAGAAGGCATCTGAGACAGTTAGCATTTCACCCCCTGTTACAACAAAGCCAAGAATGCAGAGGGAAGTTTTAGATCTCTCGCATGGAGAAAAACAGAATGTGAGGTCCTCTAGGTCCAACAAAGTAAACATAGTGCAAAATGGACGTTTCCCTGCACAACATACTTCCTCTAATGATGGTAGTTCATCCAAGCAACCTGTTTCTGCCAAGCTCAAGAGAGAACAACTTGAATCAGAAGTGGAGAAGATACTTCCTAAGAAAGACAAAATGATTACAGAAGGCAATGGTGAGAAAAACCAGAAATCTACAGATCATTTTAAAAGGCCAACATTGCTCTCTGAAAAAGATAAGGAAAAGGAAAAGAGGAATTCTGCTCCATGGAAATCCATGGATGCTTGGAAGGAGAAGAGGAACTGGGAGGACATACTATCTTCATCCCTCCGTGGAACTTCCCGTGTTTCACACTCACCGGGCATGAGTAGAAGAAGTGTGGAACGTGTTCGTGTATTGCATGATAAACTAATGACTCCTGAGAAGAAGAAGAAGAAAACTGCTTTAGATCTGAAGAAAGAAGCAGAAGAGAAGCATGCTCGTGCTATGAAAATCAGAAGTGAACTGGAGAATGAGAGAGTTCAAAAGCTGCAACGAACTTCAGAAAAATTGAACCGTGTTAATGAATGGCAGGCTGTCCGCACAATGAAGTTGCGTGAAGGAATGTATGCTCGCCACCAACGTAGTGAATCTAGGCATGAAGCTTTTTTAGCTCAAGTTGTGAAGAGAGCTGGTGATGAAAGTAGTAAAGTTAATGAGGTCCGTTTCATTACATCCTTAAATGAAGAGAACAAAAAACTTATACTGCGCCAGAAGCTTCATGGTTCTGAGTTAAGAAGAGCTGAGAAGCTTCAAGTGATGAAAACTAAACAGAAGGAGGATTTGGCGAGAGAGGAAGCAGTTTTGGAACGCAGAAAACTTCTTGAAGCAGAAAAGTTGCAGCGTCTTGCTGAGATACGGCGGAAAAAGGAAGAGGCTAAGGTTAGAAGGGAAGAGGAGAGGAAAGCATCCAGTGCAGCACGCGAGGCAAGGGCTGTTGAACAGCTTCGGAGAAAGGAGGAAAGAGCAAAAGCCCAGCAAGAAGAAGCTGAACTTTTGGCTCAAAAATTGGCAGAGAGACTTAGTGAAAGTGAACAACGGCGAAAATTCTACCTAGAGCAAATACGTGAAAGAGCTTCCATGGATTTTAGGGATCAGTCTTCTCCTTTACTGCGTCGATCTGTGAATAAGGATGGGGTGGGCAGGTCCACATCAACTAACAATGGTGAAGATCTTCAAACTGGCAGCTTAGGCTTGGGAGGATCTAGTCTTGTAATCGGTAATTCTTCATTGCAACATTCAACAAAGCGAAGGATTAAAAAAATCCGGCAGAGGCTTATGGCTCTAAAATATGACTTTCCTGATCCTGCTGCAGCTGAAAATGTTGGAATAGGATTTAGAAAGGCAATAGGAATTGCAAGGGTGAAAATAGGGAGGTGGCTACAAGAACTTCAAAGACTTAGCCAGGCAAGAAAAGAAGGGGCTACCAGCATAGGATTAATCATTGCCGAAATGATAAAGGTAGTATTCACTAAAAAAGAGAGGTGCCTCTTTCTTTTCTAGAAGATTATTTATATAAACCCTGTGATTCAGCTCATTCAATTTATGTGGTTGTGAGCATTTATTCCGGTTTCTGATTTTTCTTCTTAATCATTTATTTCTGTTGTCAAATAGTACTTAGATGGAAAAGACCCTGAGCTGCAAGCTTCTCGTCAGGCTGGTTTAATTGATTTTATTGCTTCAGCCCTTCCTGCTTCTCATACATCCAAACCTGAAGCCTGCCAGGTTATGATACACTTTTTGAAACTTCTGAGAGTGGTACTATCTGTACCTGCAAATAGGAGCTACTTTCTTGCTCAGAATCTCTTGCCACCAATCATCCCTATGCTTTCAACAGCCCTAGAGAACTACATCAAAATTGCCGCATCTATTAATTCCCCAAGTAACCCAAATGCCTCATCAAGTAAAACATTAGTTGAGAACTTTGAACCAATTTCTGAAGTACTGGATGGATTTTTGTGGACGGTCACAACAATAATTGGTCATGGAAGCGCCGAGGAACCTGAGCTCCAAATGTGGGATGGCTTACTGGAGTTATTAATTGCCTATCAAGTTATTCATCGGCTGAGAGATCTTTTTGCACTCCATGATCGGCCTCAGGTGGAAGGGTCTTCATTTCCTTCCTCTATTCTCTCAAGTATACATCTTTTGGTGGTTTTAACTTCAAGGCCTGGAACCACTAGCTCTATTGTTTGGGAGTCTCTTCCCCTTGAAACAATGAAAGGAAATGAAAGCCTGCAATCTAAGTTTGCTGACTCTGGAAATTCCCGTGTAACTGACACTAATGAAGCAATTTTAAATGGTGGTGTAGTTGAACAAATACTGAGTAAAACAGAGGATAGATTAAAAGAGGAATCATGCGAGTTAGATAAAAGTGGTGAGAAGGAGCAGACTGGCTGTTTAGTGGAGGAGAACGGTGCTAGCAATGTTAAGTTTGTGAGTTCTGATGAACATCAGAACGTTGAGGAGATTTCTAACTCATTGGTACCTAAGAATACAAATACTATGATCTCAGAGCAACCATCTGCATTTCTTCTCTCTTCTATATCTGATACTGGTCTCGTCAGTCTTCCTTCTTTGTTAACAGCTGTATTACTGCAAGCAAACAACAAGTTGTCTTCTGAACAGGTAACTTTGCTACCAGGCACCAGTTGCTAATGTCTCTACAAATTTGTATGATAGATTCATTCATGCTTTAACAACTGTTGTTGACAAAGCTATTTGTCCATTCCGTTACTTTTTATCTTTTCCTCTTTTGAAAACCTCCAGTTTCTTCTTTCTTAAGTCAGTTCAATGTCAAATGTAGAATGTTCTTTTTTCTATTTTTCATATGTATCTTTAAAATTTCAACTATACTGCTTGTGAAATGGGACTAGTTACATTTAAAGATCCAAGTCACCTCCGATGAAGGTTTTCTAACTTAAACACGACTGATGCCAAAAGTAGCTGTTTACCAATATGATGATGGAATTCTTTCTCAAGTGGTCTTAAAAAGGCAAATTGAAAAGATTAACATAACTTATTCTGTTTTTCAGGTATCATATATCCTTCCATCCAATTTTGAAGAGGTTGCTACTGGTGTGTTGAAGGTGTTGAATAATCTAGCACTGTTGGATCTTAAGTTCATGCAGGGGATGCTCGTAAGTTGGATTGATTAATATGTTTGAACTTTTTCTAAATGAGCAGATCTCTTAAATTTGGCTTCATTGCAAAGCCCGGGGGGTGGTTTAAGTGGTTTTCAGAAAGTACACTGGTATACACTGACATAAAACATGAACCATCAAGCCTTTGTGTGGAAGGTTATATGAGTAGAGCTGTACTGTTTACGGGGATTAGTAGCTGCCTCTGAGCCAGATAACTCTATATTTATTGACCCATAACTTTTTTGGCTGTCATTATTCTTTATGTTTTGAGCTTCATTTTGGATGTTGGATGATATTATCAAAGATTTCTCACTGATCTGTCCCTTCCTTGTCATGATTGTTTCAGGCCAGACCAGACCTGAAAATGGAATTTTTCCATTTGATGAGTTTTCTTCTTTCTCATTGCACAAGCAAGTGGAAAGCTCCAAGTCATCAGGTGATTACTCTTGGCCAATGTTCACCTGTACAAATATCAACACGCCAAAGACAAAGTTGATGAAATTTTGATCACAGTTTTACTTTCACAACTATTCATAGTTTCATTGAAAACCTATATAATGTGTCCAGATTGGCATGCTTCTACTCGAATCTATGTTGCTTCTTGGTCACTTTGCATTATTCCATCCTGGAAATCAAGCAGTACTCAGATGGGGAAAAAGCCCTACAATCCTTCATAAGGTCAGTAAAAATCTTGCACAAAGCTTAAGCTTATCCCTTTAATAATTTATTTCAACAATTTTCTAACTACTGATCTGGACAAGACCAGGTATGTGATCTGCCTTTCGTGTTCTTCAGTGACCCTGATTTAATGCCAATCTTGGCCGGTACACTTGTTTCTGCCTGTTATGGATGCGAGCAAAACAAATGTGTAGTTGAGCAAGAAATAAGCACAGAAATGCTACTTTCCTTGCTAAGCTCTTGCCGAAATGCCTCCAATTCTCTTAGACCCAGTCCAACCCTTGAAAACCCGGTTCCAGAGGATTCTAATGATAGTAATCAAAGGGGTTCTGAATTAAGAAAATCCCAACTGAGCCGTAACAATTGCAGAACTGGAAAGCTTTCTTTGGGAAAACCAGGTGCATGGGTAATTAACGGCATGAGAACTGGAAAAACGAGAAACCAAAAAGACAGTAGCAGAACTAAAGCCTCTGAAGAAACTGGTTTCAAGTATTTGAATAATCAATCAGCTTTGGAATTCGCCTCTGTGATGCTGCATTCTAGGTTTCCTAGTGGTTTTATTGACAGAGCCGAACAGTTCTTTTCATCTAGGGAATGAAATGTATAGAGAAAGAACATTGAATTTCCTCGGAACTGTTGTTTTTAGGTACACAATCAAGTGATTAGTATATAAAAGAGGTTGGTCTAATCATGCAATCACTGATATGGTCATCACATTATACTTAAGTAGCGGTACATATGATCAAATATCAATTTTTTTTTTCTTTTCTAATTTTCCTGTCACCTTTTTAAAGTTGAGTTTATCATCTTTAGATGGCACAGAGTCAGAAATAATGTTAGATCATCTGTTATTCTAAGAATATTTGGTCATTATTCAATATTTCACTATGATGGGAAACAAAAAAATTTACAAGCCACCATGAAAGACTGTCGATGAACAAGAAGCCAGAACCCATTTGCTCCACTGACATTAACAATGGCAAAATTACAAAATTTCCCCTAACATAGGTATAGTTATGAATATTGTACATTGACAACACAGATCTTTCTTGTAGCCTCTACCACTTGTATGACACCTGCTGATTAATCTTCAAGCTCTTCCTAATAAACGTACCGCCACACCGGAGTTTGAGTACTTCTTGAATGTGTATAGCAAGAGACGAGTCTGAGGTAGATGCCAAGAGACAATACTTGTTATCTACATACAACCGGAGTTTCTTTAGTATTGGAAGGCTCTTCTGGGTCTTCTTTCTTTGCAGCATTCGAGTCTTTTCCTCCAGAATAAGCACTCCCCGGAACCTTAACTAGAAGCTCATCCTCAGAAACATTATCTTGCACGGAAGAATGTGCTTGGTCCTGTATTTACCAAGGAAAACCATCTTTTGTATTTAAATGAAGTGATATGGCATTATAACAAGATTGATTGTAGGGGGGTCACTGAGATGAATTGAACATTATAATATCAGACTAATACAAACACATACCTCTATATATGTATTGTTCCTTTCTGTGTTTTGACCAGTGGTCTTAAGGTCAGTCATGATGGCTTTGAGCAGTTTCTTAGCCTTAAACCTTGTTGAACATCGACCTATCCTCTGTGCTGCAGTTACATCGTAATGACATGCTACACATAGAGTTCTCATGTTCTCTAGCCCACATTCACCTTCACAAAGATGCATGATATTAAAATTAATTGGGGAGAGAGTTTGAGTCAGCTTTATTGTGACTTGCATTGGTATGTTCCAAAGAAGGCATGTTAGATCAGATCAAATGCAGCAACAAGTTGTAAATTTGCAGAATGCAACATATATCACCCATATTTCCAAAATAAGCATCGATGTCAAGTTAAAAAAAAAAAAAGACATACCTCCACCCAGGTAGACAGGAACAATGTGGTCTGCATGCCATGCATTGCCCTCAATAGGATCATTAACAAGCTTCTTGATCCTTCAGAATGTCAGCTTTGAACGGTTAGTTTTCAGAACAATTATAATTTACATGATTCTTTCTACAAAGATAGAGTATTCTATCCACATATTTGAATCTAACTCATTTGTAAGGTGCATACTTCGGTTAAGCATAAAAAGAACATCCATCAACTTCAATGCATGTAGACGTACAAACAAGCATATTCAGTTGAACATATTGTTTTCAGCAAACAAAAGGTAAGACTGCTGACTGCAAATTGACTTACAATTTCTTGCGGCTTGCGATGTTAGGTGCTACTTTCTCAATATATTTTTGCCGCATGGTTGATGTTAAGCATTTTATGTGCTTCACAAGTTTATGACAGTCCAAATGGCAGTTTGAGCAGACACCATGTTCAACTCGAAAAAGTTCCTGTTATGCCAATAAGTGATACAGATTAAAAACATGCATTCAGAAGATTAAAAGAAAAGAAGATCATAACCAGTTTTCATTAGTAAACTATACTAAAAGAAAATACCTGACGGAGAGATCTGTTACTAATCCTTATGCGGTATTCTTCATAGCAGCTAAGATTGCAGAAAAGATCTTCAAAAAACTCAGGCATCTTGGCATTGTTGCCCCTGAAAGGACAGACACAACAAAACAATTGAAGCAAAACAGAAACAGCTGTAACACTAATAAGAATAGATCAGAGAAATATGGATTTACTTGCATGGGGTTTGACAGAGTTTACAAAGAGGTTCATCAGTCAGGGTCCAACCCTGAGTGTATCCTTTCTTCTTTTTTCGAGACCCAGCACATAGTTCAACTGTCTTCCACAGAGCATTTAGTGGCAATGGTAGGCTAATCTCATCCAAAGGCGTGTTTCTTCTTTTACTTTTACCCTTCAACACTCCCTGACAAGAAAGAGAAATTTGTGAACAAAACGTTTTCCAGAATGGATCAAGGAATCTAAACAAAAAGAGTGCATATAAGTGTAAAAATTTATCTCAACTCCATTTATAATAAATAGTTCAGGGAAGGACCAGAGCATACATCAGTGCTATGGTTAGTGCTTTCCTTCAAGAAGCACAACTCGACATTTAAAGGAAGTTGCAGAGGCTTTCCAAGTAGCTTTCTTTGCTCAATCGGTCTTAGTTTATTCCACTCATTAATAAACTCCATGGCACGCTTGCATACAGAAATGTCCAAAGGGAAAACCCTTCTCTTGCTATCATCAGAAGCAGTACAATTCAATAACTCAAGTTCCTCTGGTCTAATATTCACACCAAGGGGCTTTGGTCTTGGGTCGGTCCCAGGCATGCATGTAAATAGGTGGATTCTTCCGGTATATTGGCTGAGCTGAATAAAAATTAGGTAAAGCCATTACTTTTTAAGTTATAATATTATATGTTGTTATGTAAATGCAGCAAATTAATAGCAAATGTGCTTAGACAGTGAATTTATACTCTCTTAAGATGGTTTTCAAGACTCAGAACGCTATTTTTACCCAAAAAAGAAACAAAAAATAAAAGAGCATTTCTTGAGATAGGGTATCTACATCGTCAAGAAGTATAAATATCAAAGATGACTGATTTTACCTCAAACCGCAAAGAATCCACATCAGCTTCAATGAGTAAAGTTGGGCCACCATCAATTTTCTCCGGATTTTGATGGCCAAACTTCTGTTCCTACATTCCATTATTTTATAAATATTTATCTAAAGCATAAGCATGTTCTAATGATACAAAGTAGTCAAGAATATTGTACCTTCTCCGCCTGATCCTCCTTTCCATCATCGCCTTTATCCGGCCTAAGACATGGAATGAAGTGGAGATTTCCAGCATCAACTTTGGAGATGTTTTCTTCCATTTTTACATCTTCCTGTTGTACCAAAAGACTCGACTTGTTAAAACAATCAACTAGACTGGAAAATGATGGAGATCATTTTGGCCTTATTTCAATACTTGTTTTCATAGCTAGACCCATTTTAATTTTTTTAAATGAACATAAAAATTGTAATTAAATAAGTTTTAAAATATAATATTGGAAAACACTAAAAATCCCTTAAGCCATACCACCACTTCTTCTTCAACAAAGCACCGAGATCTCAGTCCTCTTCTTCGTCTATGTTCTTCTACACTCTACCCCTCCACTTGCCACCATCAATTGATCATCTCATTTATGTTAAGTTGTGGCCATCTCTCTCTCTTTTCGCCCATAATCTCTTTGTCAACCATTAATCATCTTCTTCATCATGGTATGTCTAGTTATATTCGAATTGAAGGAATGGATAACAAAGGAGAAGATAAACTATTGGAATTCATCCTACATCGCTTAGAGAGAAGATTTCTAGTTAGTTTATATGTCAGTAGTTTTGTCTTCCTCTACAAAACTTTTTTGAGAAAAAACTATTGAACTCATCAATTTTTCATGATATCAGAGTTAGACTCTAAGCGGATATATCCACACTCCATTGGCAAGTGCCTCTCATCTATTGTCACTTGTTGGGCCTTCGAAATGACCAATTCATAAGTGAAGAGAAGTGTTGGAATTCGTCCCACATCGTTTAGGGAAAAGATCTCTAATTGGTTTATAAGTTAAGAGTTATGTCCTTCTCTATAAGACCTTTTAGGAGAAGAAATTATTGGACTTATCAATTTATCATAAACCTCCAATGAAAATATAACAATATGATATTTTAAAGAAAAATTAAAGTTAGTTCATTGTATTTGAAATTAATTTGATCATGAAATTTGTGATAAATTTACTTCGATCCAACTGAGATCAATTCGCAATCATAGACAGAGATCAATCCAAAATCGTGCAGAATGATTTTCCAATAGGGGATCTTGGATTGGGTTCTCAGTTTGAGATCCTAATCCTAGACTGTAAGATGTATATGTTTGGGATGTCGATATTGAAGTAATTTGTTTATTATAACTATTTAATTTACTAGGTAATCCAACATTTTTTTTTTTTTGTTTTCAAGGACCTGCATCACCTAACCTTACTTGGGCCTTAATGTCTGCTGATCATTTTTACTACACGATTGAAGTAATTTGTTTATCATAACTAATCTAATTTACTGTGTAATCCAACGTTTTTTTTTGTTTGTTTTCAAGGATCTACATCACCTAAACTTACTTGGGTGTTTGAAGTCCGATAATCATTTTTCATGCGCGATTGAGGCTGCACAAGGTGATTTTAGATATTAAGCAGAAGCTTAATTAATTCGAGACAGTTGAAAATGTTTAGGAATCATGCTTTAACCACTTCCTGAAGGTGGATGAGAGACTTTCATTCTCCGTTAAGTTAGCCAAATCTTTGTCAAGCTTGGTCCAAGAAAATTTACGAGGCATAGTAAACCATAAATGGCCATTTTCTTCGTTACTCGATGCATGAGCTCTTTCTAGTTACTAGACTAAAATCTCACAAGTCACCGGCCTTACCTCGCAAATAGAGAAGTCGTGGACTAATGGTTGGGCGGGAAAGATGAAGTTACATGCGATGAGCTTACTAATCCTTTTCTAGAGCTAAGAAAGGTGAAGAAGATCCTACTTACAAGACAAAACTTGAAGAACTACAGTTGAAGTTAGCCCTAATGTACTTTAGTGTTTGTCCTGTTAGGTATTGTGAGGAAGAATAATATTGACGCTCATTATCTATTCATGGTTTCAGACCTTAAGTTTTTCAACAACAATCCTTGGAGTAAAATAATACATAACATTAAATACATCAAAGGGACGACCTCCTAAATAAAAACAAGAGAATTGCAAGTAGAGCATATCCAACGTATGAGAAGTGGGATGGATCTATACGATTTTTCGCTTGTATTCCAAGTATATCTAAGGTAAATGGGAGAATTGAATTAGAGAAACTTACTATTAGTTTCTCAATTATACCAGTTACTAATCATTCAATTCAAGGTAATTAAACCTCTCAGTTATACCTGGAAAGCGAGCAGAAAACCGTGTAGACCCACTTCTCATCCGCCGATATGCACTACTTGCAACTCTCTGGCCTTATTCGAGAGGTCATCACTCTTGATGTATTTGATGGTTCTCTCGTGTACTATTTTACCCCGAGAATAGTTGTTGAAGAGCTTAATGTCTGAAACCATATAAAGATAAGGAGCGTCAATGTTGTTCTTACTCACAATACCTAACAGGGCAGACATCAAATAGTATACCAAGGCTAACTTCAACAGTTCTTCAAGCTTTGCCTTATAAGCAAGATCTTCTCAACTCTCTTAGCTTTAGAAAAAGATTTGTTGAAAGTATCAGTAAACTCACCATATGTAACTTTATCTTTCCCTCCCAACCATTAGTCCACAAGTTCTCTATTTTTTAATACTTTGCAAGGTAAGGCCCGTGGCTTGTGAAATTTCAGTAATTAGATAGAACTCTTGCATCGAAACAAAGAGGATGACTATTTATGGTGTACCATGCCTCATACTTCTTTTTGGATCAAGCTTGATGGAGTATCAGAGCTTTGGCTAACTTAACGAAGAACAAAAGTCTCTTTCATCCACCTTCAGGAAGTGGTCAAAACAATATTTCCTAAACATTTTCAACTATCTCGAATTAAGCTTCTCCTTAATATCTGAAATCACCTTGTGCCAACCTCGAATGCAGAGTAATCACGCAGGAAAAATTATCATCAGACTTCAAGATCTGAGTGAGTTTAGGTGATGTAAGTCACGAAAAACAAACAAAAAAAAAATTACATTACATAGTAAATTAAATAGTTCTAATTAATAAATTTTCAATATCAGCATCCCAAACAAATCCATCCATCAATCTAGGACTGGGATCTCGAACTGAGACCACAATCCGAGATCACAGACTTGAAAACCAATCCACAATCGTGCGAACTGATATCCATCCGGGATCACAGATTAATCTCAATCCGAGATCAAATTTCAACTATAAATTCCAATTGGATCCAAAAAAGTTTATCACAAAATCATGATCAAAATAATTTCATCACCAATTTCAAATACAATGAACTAACCCTAAATTTTCTTAAAACACCATAACATTTTATTCATTGAAGGTTGATCTTCTCCTTCGTTATCCATTCCTTCAATTTGAGTGGAAGATGATCGTTGATGGACAAAGAGCTTATGGGCTAGAATAGAGAGATGGCTGAAACTCAACACAAAGGAGACGATCGATCAATGGCCAGACGATGGTAGCAAATGGAGGTGGTAGAGTGTAGAAGAACATAGAAGAAGAAGAAGAAGACCAAGATCTGGATGCTTCATTGAAGAAGACGATGGTGGCACAATGACTGTTGAAGAAGATGTGGTAGAGCTTAAGGGTTTTTTTGTCTTTCCCAATTTTATATTTTTAAGCTAAAATTTTTAAGGCCAATTAAAAAAAATCAAAATGGGTATAGCTACCAAAACAAGTAAGAAATAAGGTCCATTTCTCAAATTATCCCAAAATGATGGTACATGACACAATAATGAGATGAGAAGGAACTTGAGCTTAGAACCTTTTTTCCCGTACTAACCTCCTTAATATAAAGATCATCTAAATGAGTTGAGCTGCAGTGACTGTCACCATGTACATCAGATTTGTCTTTAGTTTCTGCCACTAATTCATCAAACACATGAACTGGATCCTCATTCTTAACCAAAACAGAATCCCGCAGCTTCATTAGGTTTGAAGAGAGTGCGACCCCAGGAGCAATGTCAACAATTTGATCATCACAACTTTTGCTTTTATCATATCTTTCTAGAAAGGAAACATCTTCAACCTGTCAAATAAGGTTGAACCAAAACTATTGACT
This sequence comes from Coriaria nepalensis, assembly GCA_027186245.1. NCBI lineage: Eukaryota > Viridiplantae > Streptophyta > Magnoliopsida > Cucurbitales > Coriariaceae > Coriaria > Coriaria nepalensis. The sequence goes on from CP114493.1 coordinate 291,150, forward strand.
GAACCAATACAAAGACAAAAACAGTCCCTCAGAACAACTCTATCAAACACAAAGGCATACTATTTCATAGATGCGGAATATGTATAGAAGAAATATGAAACTTCTAATGGAACACAGAGGTAGAGGTAGATATTGAAGTAAATATATATGTGTCACCCATTATCAGAATCCAAGTCCAGATCAGAATATTTTGGAGACTGCATACTTCATGAATAGGACGTAATGAAACTTGAACTTAATAGAAATAAACATTTATATTTGCATAATGTTTAACTAGGCGATTGGATGATCCAAACAACTTAGGAACGAAGGGCGACTGGGAGCGCAAAGCGACATCTAAAGTTACGTTTGAACCAATCTCTCTTTTGCCTTCTCTCTCTCTCTCTCTTTCCTTCTTATTATCTTTATCTTTGACTTGTCATGGACAAAATTTGCAATTCCTATAGGATGTATGCTACAATTCAACTAATATATGTTGTACTTATGGTAACAAATACTGTTAGAAATAAAAAGATATGTTAGGATTTGGTTAGAGAAATCTTAGGAGAAATATTAGGAAGAGATATCTTAGAATATTTTCCTAATGATATGAGATTGTAAATTAGTTGTTAAGATCTTACCATAACTAATCTAGGGTTTCTAGTGTATAAATACCCTATGTATGTAATCTGAAAATAACAATGAGAACAGATTATTAAAAGTGTTTTCATGGTATCAGAGCTTGGTTCTTCTAAGGTCATTAACGGTTGACTTAATCAACCGGTGACCTCCATTCGTTTATTGCTCGGAAAACAGACCTCTCAAGAAGACGTATTCTTCAAATTTATAACAACATGGGTGACGATTCCTTGACAGTCATTGAGAGGAAGCCGTCGTCCCTAAGCCTCAATGAGAAATCCACCATCCAGATCACAACACATCTGTTGAATGGACAGAATTTCCTAAGATGGTCTCAATCAGTGAGACTATTTCTTAGAGGAAAAGGAAAGATGGGGCATATAACGGGAACTACAACAGCACCTAATATGAAAGATCCGAATTATTCTACCTGGGAAGAAGAGAACTATACCATCATCTCTTGGCTGGTGAACTCGATGGTTGAAGATATTGGTCAAAACTACATGTATCTCCCTACTGCAAAGGAGGTTTGGGATGCAGTATCCTCTACTTTCTCAGACTTAGGAAACTCAGCACAGGTATATGAGATTAAGACCAAGATCAGAGAGATGAAACAAGGAGACATGACTGTCACCAATTATTATAATAAGATGTTAGGATTATGGCAAGAACTAGATCTGTTTTATGATCTTGACTGGGCATGTGGAGTAGATGCTGCACAGTTCAAGAAAACAGTAGAAAAAGACAGGGTGTTTGAGTTCTTGGCTGGTCTCAACCCTAACCTAGATGAAGCAAGAGGTCGAATTCTAGGAAAAGAACCACTACCTTCTACTAGGGAGGTTTTTTCAGAAATTAGAAGGGAAGAGAGTCGAAAGATTGTGATGATGGGAAAGAAGGGTTCTATGGAAATCCTTGAAAATTCTGCACTCAACACCACAATATCAACAGAAGAAGTGGTAACTGCAGCAGCGGCTTATAAACCAAGAGGATCTAATTCCTTCTATGGTCAAAATTCGAGGTTTGAGGAGAAGGTTAAGGTGTGGTGTGATTACTGTAACAAGCCCAGACATACTAGGGCTACCTGCTGGAAAATTCATGGAAAGCCACAGAATTGGAAGGGCAACCGAAGTGGAGATAAAAACAGTCATGGAATGCATGCGTCCATTGAAACCGAGACATCATCTCCTTCTCTTAGCAAAGAACAGCTTGATCAAATATACAAAATAATAAGTCAAATTCCTACCTCTAGTTCAGGTTCTGTTTTTCTCGCAAAAAAAGGTAGTTTTCCCATAGCTTCAACTGTTTTTTCTAATCTAGAACCATGGATCATTGATTCTGGTGCGTCTGATCATATGACCAATTCATCTCATTTTTTCACCTCATATACTACTTGTCCCGGTAATCTAAAAATTCGTATAGCAGATGGGAGTTTATCTCCAATTGCAGGAAAAGGTTCAATCACTATCTCAAATGATCTTACTCTAAAATCTGTCTTACATGTCCCTAAATTATCATGTAATCTCTTATCAGTTAGCAAACTTACCAAGGATTCTAATTGTTTAGTGAAATTCTATGACTCTTACTGTGAATTTCAGGATCATCATTCGAAGAAGATGATTGGCAGTGCTAGGATGGTTGATGGACTCTATTATTTTGATGAATCAACTACCAAGGGTGGACAAGCTCAAACTGCAAGTAGTAGTATTTCTATTCCTGTTAAAGACAAAATAATGTTATGGCACTATAGATTAGGTCATCCTAGTTTTCCTTACCTTAAGCATTTGTTTCCATCGTTCTTTAAAGACAATAATGTTAATCCAATGTCTCTTCAATGTGAACCATGTCAATTATCAAAACATCAGAGAGCTTCTTATAAATCTCATTCCTATCAAGCTTCTAGACCATTTTATTTAATTCATAGTGATATTTGGGGACCCTCTAGAGTAACAACTATTTCAGGTACTAGATGGTTTATATCCTTTATTGATGATCATACTAGGATATGTTGGGTATTTCTTTTAAAAGAAAAAGCCGAAGCTGCTAAAAAATTCAAAGAATTCTATTATATGATTGAAAATCAGTTCCAAACACAAATCCAGATTCTTAGAACCGATAATGGCAAAGAATACTATTATTCAATCCTAAATGAGTTCTTGACAGAAAAAGGCATGCTTCATCAATCTACATGTTATGATACCCCTCAACAAAATGGGATAGCTGAAAGGAAAAATAGACACCTACTTGAAGTTACTAGATCAATCATGTTTACTATGGGGGTCCCTAAGTATCTATGGGGGGAAGCAGTCCTTACAGCCACTTATCTTATAAATAGAGTTCCCTCTAAAGTACTAGAATATCAAACTCCTATAAACAAACTACTAGAAATATTCCCTCATGTTCGGATATTTAACTCCTTATCTCCTAGAATTTTTGGTTGCACAGTTTTTGTTCATATACACAAACACAATCGGTCAAAACTTGATCCTAGAGCTGAAAAGTGTGTCTTTGTAGGCTATTCTCCAAATCAAAAAGGGTATAAATGTTATCATCCTACGTTAAAAAAATTCTTTGTGAGTATGGATGTGACTTTCTTTGAAGACACACCTTACTTTACTGAAAATTCTCTTCAGGGGGAGAGTAATTCTAGGATGGAAGATAATTTTTGGGAAACTTCAAACTCTTTACCTCTACCAGTTCTAAATATGCCTACTCAAAATGTCCCTCAATCTAGTAACCTATATGATCCTTCCCTTTCTATAGAATCAAATGTTATAGACTCTTTGTCAGGGGGAGAAAAACTACAAACAGTGCAGCAACCTGAGCTGTTAGTCTACTCTCGGAGGAAGCAGATTCAGAATAAAGAACCTCAATCTCCTACCTACCAAAATGTCTCTGTGGATGATGATCTTGTAAATGAAACAGGTATTACAGTTCCAAATGTTTCAAGTATTTCAAATCATCATGATAAAGTTGTTTCTACAAATTCTGATCTCAATATCCCTATTGCCCTTAGGAAACAGATTCGTACTTGTACTATGCATCCTATTGCTAAATATGTCTCCTATCATAGGTTATCTCCTAGCTATAGAACCTTTACTGCTAATCTATCCAGTGTTTCAATTCCAAAAGATATTCAGGAAGCAATGAGTCAACCAGAATGGAAAATGGCTGTATTAGAAGAGATGAGAGCACTTGAAAAAAATGAAACGTGGGAGATTATGAGCTTAGCTAATGGAGGAAAAACGGTAGGCTGCAAATGGGTGTTTACTATGAAGTACAATGCAGAAGGGAGGATTGAAAGGTACAAGGCAAGGCTTGTGGCTAAGGGTTTCACACAAACCTATGGAATAGATTACCAAGAGACATTTGCCCCGGTTGCTAAGGTAAATTCTATTAGAGTATTGCTTTCACTTGCTGCTAATCTCGAATGGCCTTTACAGCAGCTAGATGTGAAAAATGCATTCCTTAATGGGGAATTAGAAGAGGAAGTGTTTATGGATTTACCACCTGGTTTTGAAGGACATTATGGAACAAGGAAGATTTGCAAGTTAAGAAAGTCACTATACGGCCTAAAGCAATCACCTAGGGCATGGTTCGATCGCCTAACTAAGTCTCTAAAGGGTCGTGGATATCACCAAACTCAAGCAGATCATACGTTATTTGTTAAACATTCTAGGGATGGTAAGATTGCCATTCTCATTGTTTATGTGGATGATATGATCCTAACTGGAAGTGATGTAGATGAACTAGAAATGTTGAAGAAATTTCTGGCCACAGAATTTGAAATAAAAGACCTTGGATCTGTGAAGTATTTTTTGGGAATGGAATTTGCGAGATCTAAGAAGGGAATTTTTGTTTCTCAAAGGAAGTATGTACTTGACTTGCTTAAGGAAACAGGTTATCTCGGGTGCAAACCGGTTGAAACTCCTATGGAAGCAAACTTAAAGTTAGAGGCAACAAGTTCAGATAGGATGGTAAATAGGGAACAGTTTCAAAGGCTAGTGGGAAGACTCATCTACCTATCTCATACTAGGCCAGATATAGCTTTTGCAGTAAGTGTTGTGAGCCAGTTCATGCACTCACCTGGAGAAGAACACTTTGATGCTGTTTACAGAATACTCAAGTATCTAAAAGGAAAACCGGGAAGAGGATTGCTATTTCATAATCATGGACATGTTAGGATTGAAGCATTCACAGATGCTGACTGGGCAGGTAGTGTAACTGATAGAAGGTCTACCTCAGGCTATTGTACTTATGTTGGTGGAAATCTAGTAACTTGGAGAAGTAAAAAACAGAATGTTGTAGCTAGAAGTAGTGCAGAAGCTGAGTTTAGGGCGGTAGCTCAAGGGATTTGTGAAATACTATGGCTAAAAGGGTTGCTTGAAGATTTAAAGTTCTCGAGTACTACTCCTATGACACTCTACTGTGACAATAAAGCAGCTATCAATATTTCTCATAATCCGGTTCAGCATGATAGGACTAAACATGTGGAGATTGATAGACATTTCATTAAAGAGAAGTTGGAAGAAGGCATAGTGTGTATGCCGTATATTCCTACAGATCAACAAGTTGCAGATATATTTACTAAAGGATTACAAAAGATTCATTTCGACAAGTTGGTGTGCAAGCTGGGTTTACTAGACATCTTTGAACCAGCTTGAGGGGGAGTGTTAGAAATAAAAAGATATGTTAGGATTTGGTTAGAGAAATCTTAGGAGAAATATTAGGAAGAGATATCTTAGAATATTTTCCTAATGATATGAGATTGTAAATTAGTTGTTAAGATCTTACCATAACTAATCTAGGGTTTCTAGTGTATAAATACCCTATGTATGTAATCTGAAAATAACAATGAGAACAGATTATTAAAAGTGTTTTCAAATACACTAGTAATTGATTTGCATAAAAAGGTGCAAGCAGTGATACCACTATCTCTTTTATTGCATCATATTTTCCATTTGTTGTAGAAGAAACTCGGCGCAAACTCCTGTTCAGGCATTGCCAAAGTGACTCGTCCAAAGTATCCTACATCCAAATATAAATCTATCAGTTTGTCTGTCGGGTATGGATTATCTACAAAATGTTATAACAACAAGAGTGAGAACCTTTGCACAAAAGATATATATGTTCACTGCCATTGTTTGTCCTCTCCTGTGAGCTCTGTCCTCAGCCTTCACATGTACCAAAGAGTCAAAAATCAGAGGTGATCAACATAGGAACATGCGATAAACTTTCCATTGCTCTTATTAATACTTGATCACAAGTAATAATGTGATGAAAAAAAAAAACTGCAGGATGAAGAGTATTAGGCCGCAAAATATTCCTCATTGATATAAGTTGTTCAGTATCAGAGCAAAAGTTATCTGTAGAACCTGAAGCATCAATGATGGAGACCGAGGCAGCTCCAAGAAAACAACATTTTGAGCAGATGAGAAATCAAGGCCAACACCACCAGCGGTTATACCAATTATAGCAATTTTAACCTGATGAGCAAGATAGAAACCGGAAAATCAGTTATTTCAAAAACCAATTAACTTTTAGACATAAATGAAAAACTTTGTAGGTCACAACAATAAAAGTGAGGTCATAGAATCTCTAGTCAATATGTTTCAAGAAAGAAATGCATCATTGTGCAGTGTCGCAAAAAGCAGTAAATCAAGCTAAGAGAGTACTAATACGAGCCTCAGCTGATGATTGGAATGACGCTACAGCTGACTGCCTATCTCTGGCAAGAGTAGTTCCATCAATACGAACATAACCAATTCCCTTCTCACACATGAGTTCCTATACAAATCAGAAGACATGAAGGTTACTGGTAGCTATACTTTTACCTATCGCAAATAAAATACATAAAATTAATAAGACGGAATGTAATATAAAGAAAAATTAGAAAGAGAATAATTGAAAACAGCCTAGAACTTAGATAATGCCAACATAGAGAAGTAAGGAAAGCACACCATCCACTAATTAACTATTGCAATCATTTATAATAGATACTAAAATTTAAAGTATTACAATTCTATTCCTGATTTTTTTTTTTTGATTTTTTTTTGTTTTTTCATATTTATAGAATTTCGTGAAAGGTGAGCCTGTCGAGATGAGTGAAGCAAGAAGTTCAAAATTTCCCCAACTTGAACCTTGAACACATCTAGTTTAATACTCTAGAAAAAGAAACTACTGAGTAATAATATAATCATATAAATACATATAGCGTAGAAAATCTAAGATGTCTTGGAATCAGACTCTACATTGAGCAATATACTCAACCAATTTCCATTTTCCCAGCGGCATAAAGATTTCATAGAGGCAAAAAATAAAAATAAAAAGAGAGAGGGAGAGGGAGAGGGAGAAAAGATAATCCTAAAGAACCTCACTTGTACTGCATCAAGGACTTTATGATGGTGACAAAAAATTATCATTTTCTGAGAACTGGACTTCAAATCCAAATCTATGACACCATCCAACTCAGCAATAAGTGGATGGATAGCAAACCATTCCCGAAACCCAGAAAGCTTAGCGATACCTAGTTCTTGGTAGGAGAGCTTCTCTTTTCCACAATTCCCAGTATCTAAAAGCAGAGAAGAATACAGAAGCAAAGGCACATTAGATAATTCTGTGTACACTAATTCAAACAAAGGGCTAATTGTTATCCCATTTATTAAACCCTCCCTTTCAACAAGCAAGTTGGATAGAGATAGTTTGATGATTAGAAGCTATTAGGAAAGATGGTATGAGAAAGACAACATGCAAGTAGAGTTTCTAGCAAATAGTGGATGCAAGAAATCTAATAAAACAGTACCCTCAGATAGGTCCTCAAGCTCCTGATTTGTGTCTTTAGCAGCAATACTTCCAAAATCTTCAGCATTTATTTCCTTAGTTACAGCAGCCTTTGCAGCAATGATATCTGATCTCTTCAACAACAATCTTATAATTTGTCTCCGTTTGGGGGGTAGCTGAACTAGCACATGCTCTTTCAAACGTCTTATCTAATATAGAAGAAGCAAGAGTTATGAGCATAGTTCCTGAGGGTTCAAGATTTTCATGGTAGATTGAATGCTTAAATAGGTGAAAGAAACATCAATAGCCTCAGGATATCCTATTAATAATAAAGCAAGAGTAAAATGTTAATATTAGCCCCATACTGTAATTGTATTTTATTCACTAGAATAAGTATACAATATCCAAACTGAAATTTAAGTCAACCTGACACTACTACCATGTTTCTCAATCTAACAAAACAAGAAGTGGAACGGTAGGAGTCAGAAAAACATATTAGGCATGGTGAATGTAAGAGCACACCATGACAGTTTGCTTGAGTAGCACATTCAACTCCTCCAAGCGAACACCCCTTGAGAAATCCTGCAATAGCCCATGTTAATAAAAATTTATTTTAGGGAACCATAAGGCACTCTTGAAATATAACTATAAGATTACCTGAAAAAAATTTCCTTGAGGACTACGGATAGATTTGACAGCACAGTAAGTTTTGGCAAACTCATATTTGGTCTTTCCAAGCAACCCAGGCCTAGAAAGCAAATGCATTGTCAGGTGGAGAATAAGAGATCAAACAAGTAAAAACTAAAGGGAAATCAGATAGGATTATAAGAAGTTGGAGATCGTATAGGTACTTACCATAACATGTCTACCTGATTAAAAATGTCATATGGCCTATGATCACCTAGGAAATTACAAAAACATTACAATACAGGATAAGATAATTCTATAAACTAATTGAAAAAAAAAAGGGCACAGCTAGAAATGATGGAAACCCATCACTACTTTTTTTTCCTTTGAAAAGGCCATGTTACAACCTTGAAAGCGAAGGAGTCCCAGATAGTAGAACTATGTGCTTGACCTTGGTAGATATCTCAAGAACAGTTCTTATCTGCAAGCAACACGTGCTTGTGGTAATATGTAACGTAAACACTTTCGCAATGGAAGTTCAGACAACAAGTCAAGAGCCAGTAAACTGTGTAAATAGTTATGTACCTCATCTGGCTCTGATGACTTCTTTGTACATCGTACATGGTGAGATTCATCAGCTATCATGAGCACCCATTTTTGGTCAAGCATGCTCTTACGCAGGCGGTGAAGCATAGTATAAGAAATGACAACAACTCTAGGAAATCTTGATAGCTTGCATGGATTATCTAGATGTCCAAAAACTGGGGACAATATTGAATTTAATGATAAGCATAACTTAACAGTAACATATAAAATGAACTTTTATAATGAGGAAAGCAAAATCCCAAGCTACCAAAAAATTGATATCCTAAGAGAACAAGCTATATACCAAGATGGATATCAGAAGGTGCACAAAATGGAAGCCATCGCTCCAATTCTTCCGCCCATGCAAAACGCAGAATAGCTGGGACGACAACAAGTACTGAACCTTCATTTATGAAGCAGCCAATAATGGCAATAGCCTGAAAACAAAATTACGCATATAAAAAAGAAAATGAAAAGGAGTCTGCCTTTAATGACAGTACAATATGTACGGGAGAAAATAACATGCACGATTGTACTAAGTAGACTAGACACATATGCAGGGCAAGTATAAAGACTCTAAGCCAGCCTCAAAAGTTACAAAAACCTCAAAACTAAAAAGTAAACAAGAACTCAAATAGCAGTGCCACATATACTTCTGAGCCTTAACTGGAGTTCAAGCAACATTGTTTTGGTTGGATTGTGAGGTAAGCTGGATATTGCACTTGAATCAGAATGACAAATTGTTGGAATTTTGAGAGTTCAAAGTGGGGTTTTAAATCTCAAAACAAGTGAAGCCATAATAATGCAAGTTGTTGCGTGGTGAGGAATCTAAAGAGTATAAAAACTACCTGCAGTGTTTTCCCAAGGCCCATCTCATCAGCAATTAGAAATCGGCCCCCTCTTCGTAACCCAAATCTTACACCATAAAGTTGGAAAGGCAAAAGCGTCTGCAGCAAAGCTTTCGGTAACTTGCTAATTAGTTCATCAACCTTGTCTTCCGAAAAATGCTCTGGTCGGCATGGTATCCAACACCCTGCTACAAATGAATGTGAAAATCTCTCAACCACATTGAAAGTAGCCCAAGGGATCTCTTCAACTTCAATGTCGTTGGAGCACTTTAAGCATTTCAAAACCGGATAGTAGTCCATCAGCTTATACACACATGCCTTTCCATCACCATCCATTTGGGTGTAATGCGTAAGAATAACCTAAGAGAATCCCAAATTTTTTAACCAGAGTTATCAAACCATTGAAAGTGTATACTCAACAATAGTGAACAAACTTGAGTTAAAAATGGTGCCTTTATCCTCTTGTGATTGCATAGAAATTAGAAACTATGGCTAGATTAAGTTTACGATAAAACAATACCCAACTAATAAAAGAACGCTGAAAATTTTAAATTTTTTATTTAAAAAAAAAAAAAAAAAATACTAGATTTGAAACACAATATTTATCATCTGTGATCAGAGCGAAAACATAAACCCCAACAATTCCAAAAGTCGGTCACATCTTTTCACATCGACCTAGGGAATAAACCCAAATCTGATTCACCCTTCCCACCATGCAGAACCCTAAACTCAGCGTTCACTTTTTCATTCCTCAATCCATTTCCCATTTACAGTCCATCTAAAAAAAAAAATTTCAAATTTCAACTTCACTCACATTGGATAAATAGGAGCTTAATCTCCTAAAGCACTCCTCATCTCCCGGATAGGAAAACCCCTTCGCGACATCGGGAAAGACCGAAAACGAGTCAGGTGAGCAGATTTCAAGCCTGACCCGGAATTTTTCGGGCAAATGGGGGTCTAAAAACGTGTTTATCGAGACGGGATCGATTTTCTGTCCTGAAAAATGAGTATCTGAACAAGTGGTGGAAATGAGCTTAGAGGAGGAGGAGAACTTTCGACACTTGAAGAGTTTCCATGGATCTTGATGTCCTTCTTGATGATGATTGATAGACTCGAGCCGTGCTTTGCGCTTTGCAAGGGCTGCTAAACGGTTCGTTTCCGCCCGGTTTCGTTCCTCTTCTGTGATTTCCATGGCTGGGAACGTTAGGATTCACGCTCGAGAGGGAGAGAGAAGAGAGAGATGTTACTGGGCGGCAAATTTTGAACACCTCTTCTAAAATTCGGGTTCGGGGCTCCCGTCAAATAAAAATCGGTAGATGTTGTTTTAAATTTCGATTCGGGGTCCCGTCAAACTATCTAAATAAAAAAAAAATATAAATATAAATATATATATATATATATATAATTATATTCATCTTATTATTTATTAATGTTCTATCTCAAATTTCACCACCTTGTGGTTATCTTGGTCCCTGTCCAACAAGAAGAAAATTGTAGTAGTTCATGATAGAACCCGAGTGTAAATATTTACTTTTTATGTAGTCTCGGCAAATCTTAACATCTTATGGTAATTTAATGGTATTGAAGTTTCGAATTCGATATTATATAACAGATGATTAATCTGAGTATTACATTATGATCAGTTCAAAATATTTGAATGGTAATAAAATAAAATAAAATAAAATAAATTTTTAACACGAGGTGAGGTCCACAAGAATCCGATCGTGGGATCCTTGTCTTTGATTAGGATTAGCTTCCATGGAGAAGGAATAAAAGGAATCTTCAATCCCTTGCTATATGTATCCTTCCCGCAAAAAGCAGGCAAAAGATTTACATGTATAAGGGGGAAAAGAAAAAAAAAAAAAAAGGGGGGGGGATTACCATGTTCAAAAGCTTCAACTTTTTTGCCGAAACATTTATAAATGGAAATAATAATAATTTAATTAAATAAATAATGAAAAATCCCTTGCTTTATTGTGTAGTTGAGTGCAAAACAGAGCTTACCTTCCTTTACCTCCTTTCCTGTTCACAAAACAGAGCCTTTGCCAATTGTCTCAACACCTTCAACTCTTTCTTCGCAACCAAGCAACACTCTCCTGAAAAATTCAGGAAAAAACAATGACCATCAATCATGGCGATTCAAACGAATTAGAGTTTGCAACTGCAGTGGCATCAGCTGCATATGCAATTTATTCACTAGAAGAAGCTGAAATTGAATTCCAGAAGAAGATGAGATACGACCGAGAAAACTCAAGATCCAGAAACGAATCCCAGAAAATAGACTCCGCCAGTCTCTCAACTGGTAACTAAATTTGATCTAAACATGTGTAGACAAGTTTTCTAATGAAGGGAAAGAAGTAATTTAAATGGTTATTTTCTCAGTAGGTATATCTTCTAGACAGAGGCTGACCGGGCAGGACCGGATAGCTCCAGAGAATGATTTTTGGGTAAGGCCCGTATCGGCGCTAAGGCGAACAGATACCGAAACTAAAACAGATTCTTGGGAGAAAACTCAGAAGGGAAAGCTTAAGAAGAGGTAACTTTTTTGTTTTTTTGGTAATTTTTATTATTCACAAGCAAAGATTAAAAGGGATTTTGAAAATGAACTTTTGGCTAAGACTACAAACAAAGCTAATGGATAACATAGACTACTCGTCTTCTAAACATTTGGGATTGTAGGGTGAGTTGGAGCAAAGAATGGCAGTAAACCAGCTCCATTACAAGAGCAAGATAGCAAGAATTTAACAGATAGCAGAGGTAGAGCATAATAAGTTTAAGGTCAAAATACTCCATGTAATGGGTTATTTATATTTATATTTTTATTACAAAGATTATATGTTTTATATTTTCTTCCCCCAAGTTAAAAGAAATTAGTTGGGCTTACCACATAAAGATACTTCGTGGAGTAACCGAAACATGTAAAATCCGTAACTGTTGACATGTAAAGTTCAATTTAGACCCATAAAACATAACTTAAATGCACTAGCTAATAAGTGATTTTAAATCTATCCAAATGGAGTTCAAGGAAGAAAATAACTGCATATATATTTTAGTTTGATAGTAAAAAAGAAAATCATGGAGAAAAATAATGAATGAATGAATCAATAAATCGTATTCAAAATTTAGAGGCAACAAAAGTTCAGCCACATGTGTGGAAGAAGACAGCGGTCGGGCAAATGGGAAGACCGAGCAAAGGCATTCAGATGGCTCTGTCTCTTCAGATTGAGAATTTGATTACAGAAATGGAAACAATAATGACCCAGCTGTCTTCTTCCTCTTCATCTTCATGCACTGAATCATTGTCATCTACCGTATTTAAGGTCTATCTAGACCACAGTTTACTATCTCCGTTTGTTTCAAACTGCATTCCTACTTACTAAATGACAAGCTAAAACTTGTACAATCAATAATTGAGGCTGTATGATCACTTCTATTTTGCTTCCTAGCCTCTTACTTCTAAGGACCAGACATGATTTAGACATTGTCTGTAATAAAAGAAAAGCAATGGTCCCTTTCTTTTGGGACCTTAAAACTATTCCGTGGGATGCTAATGGAAGTTCGAGAGAATGCTATATTGGTCCATTTATTTTACTTTATTTAAGTATGGAGTAAAAAAAAATCTCTAGCTAACAATTACTTTTGAATTGGAAGTTTTGGACACAAATTTCTACAAGTAACATATGTACAAAGCTTGATAACTGTGCCTTATACTATTATGAACATGATCTTGATACGAACTATATATATATATATATATATATATAGTTTCTCAATGGGAAGAGAGATAGGAGGATCAGAATGGAGAGTAAAATGGTCCCATCAATTTAAAGTAGTGAGACAGACATTATCGAAATCTTTATCTCTCTCTTCTTCAACCCCCAACTTAAGGTTCTTCTTACAATGTCCACCACATGTTTGTGGAAAATATCTCAATCACAATCCACACCATTGTGAGAGCGATATGAGGAATAACTAAGAGTTTGGCCCACGAAGAAAACGAGATAAGAAACTTACAAACTCCCCTACCTACAAAGCTCATTCATTCTCATCAGTTCCTGTTCATTTTTATGTTTTTGTGTGTGCATGCATGAGAAAGAAAGAACAGAGAGAGAGAGAGAGCGAGAGAGAGAGAAAATCACGATGAGTCAGAATATATTAGTACCATATTGGAATCTAAGCCACCATGAGGGAGAAGCAGGCGATAGATCCTCTCACGTGCACTCCCACCACACTACTTCTACTAGTAGTACTCCTCACCTTGTCTCCATGTAAGCCCGATTTTATTTTTTATTTTACTTTATACATTTTTTCTTTTTCAAATATAGTGTTAAGAAGATTATTCTTGTTCGATAGTTCATTTTCTGTCACATATAGTGCTAGTTATGTCAGATGTTTTGGGGTTATGTCCTAATTGGAATCTTTGTCTCGGAACTTTGTAGGCCCAAGTATGAAGTTGCTCATGAGCTAACATGGGCTAATGGCCAACTAGTAATGAATGGGCACGGTGGGCCGTGTTCAACGCCCCCGACAAAGCCCACTTGGGACCAGGCCGACAACACCCTAGAGTCCATAGTCTCTCAAGCCATAACCCACAAAGAAAAAGCCCAAACCCCGGCGCGTACAAGCACCGGTACTGGAGAACTTTCCCGTCGGGAAGGCACCAAAATCTGCGGCATCGATCCAATGTCACCTCCACCGTTGTCAAGAAAACGGACATGTTCCGATTTCGGGTTTTATGGAAGAAATGTTAGTGCTACTAGTGCTAATACTAATACTAGTAAGCAAGTTACTGATCATACTGATATAATTAGCACTTGTGCTAGTATTAGTACCACAGTTTTTAATGACAGTGACACAACATTAATGACATTGGCTTCCTTTGAATCTCCTCCAAGCTTCAAAACCAAAACAATCGATGAAGACTCGGTTTGTCATGGCCCATCGGTAGGTATTTTGCGAAAACAAATTTCCTAGCATTTTTTCTTTTTAGTTTTTCTTTTGGACCATTTATGGAAGGCTTAAGAAATTTGGTGTTCTATGTGCTGGTTTCACTTGTGCTAGGAAACTCGGGAGGAAGGACATATCAAAGGTGAAATGGGCCGGTCCATTTCTACTAGACGAAGCAGATCTGCTGCTGTTCATAACCAGTCCGAACGGGTAACTATTTAATGCCAATCATTGCTAGAATATATGTCTACCATAAGATTATACACAGATATATCATCTTTATAAATTTTTTTGTTCAGAGAAGAAGATATAGGATTAATCAAAAGATGAAAGAACTGCAAAAATTGGTGCCTAATGCAAGCTCTAAGGTAAGAAAAGTCGCTTGAAAATATGAACTAGATTTATAGATCTTACCGAATTTGTTAATTCCTGGTTGTTCTTTTGGCCCAAAAAAAAATACAGACAGATAAAGCATCGATGCTTGATGAGGTGATTGCATGCTTAAAGCAGCTTCAATCACAGTTAGTTCAGTTAATGAACATGAGAAATATGTCCCAAGTGGTTATGCCTTTAGCAATACAACAACAACAGTTACAAATGTCATTTCTAGCACGAATGGGGATTGGATTTGGGATTGGTATGGGACCGGGAATGATTGACCCGAACAAGACAATGCCCGGAAATACCCTTCAATCCTTCCCTCCAGTCATTCATTATCCTACTACTCATGTTTCTCCTACAATTCCAACTTCTGTTCCAACTCCCTTAATGGTGCCGACTATGGTTAATCCAATGCAAGAAAAGCCGGAACCTGGCTCCAATTCTTCTCTTCCTCAGCCAGATCCTTTACGTGCATATCTTACACAAGTACGTCAACAATTTTTTCAAGATAATTATAAAAAAAAAGGGGGGGTATGTAAAATGGGAACGAAGGAGTATGTTAGTTTTAACTATTTGAAGTAATTTTTGTTTTTGCATCTCTGTTTAGATGCAAGCGATGAATGCGGATCTTTATTACAAGATGGCAGAAATTTATAGGCAACAAGCCGGTTAGACCGAACAGCGATCTTGGACGATGGGGACTCTCCGATGAGGTCATAGTATCACAAAAGTTTTTTTTCTAGTAAGGCCGTAGAATATACTTCTTTCGTATCCCGTTGATGCGAGATAGAGAACTTCTTAATGTGCATTTATTGTGGAAGCTGAACCATATTTTATAATATGATATATATGTGTGTATATATATATATATAGCTATGATTGTGCAGCAATTTTGATGGCAATTAATCGATATTGTTTGCGTCAAAGTTAAATTTGAAGAAATTTAAAGCAAAGTTTACCATGATAGCACCAAAAAAGCAAAAGGTGAAGTAGAAGGGGTGAAGCGTGATACTTTACCTTGCTTTCAAGCTTCCATTTTTTCTTCTTTTTCTTTTCAGGGGGTAAAAGTAAAAGGTTTGATCGGCCAAAGAACAGTTGGTGTTGAAGTATTCTTAAATCACACCCAAAAAGAAAAACAAAAGAGTACAAATTGGATCCTCCTACTAAAGTTAAGCCGGCATTCTTTTCAGCCGGCCGTCATGTTGTAATCAGGAAGCAACAAAATCATGAACACAAAAGGGAATCAAATTGGAAACAAAGGCATAGTACTTGACCATAATTTTGAACTAGTCATCATCATGTACTAAAAGAAGAAGAAAAAAAATGGAAACTCTGATGTTGATTATGGAAGAACAGGAAGATATCATTCCAATCTTCATGTCGTCCCCTTGGCTTGAAGAAGGGACATTCTGATGTTTTTCTGGTTGACCCGAACATATTTGAGAACAAACTATCATTGTAAGAGAAAAAAAAAACACTCTTTTTCCTTATCATTGCTAGCTACTGATCTAGGTAGCTATATAGCTATGGTATGTGTATATATATGTATAGTGGACTGTCGGATCCAATTGTGATAGTTTATACTCTTAAGCTTTTGAAATGAGATATGTGTGGTCCACTTTGCCAAAGCGTTCTACAAATGTTATTTGGATTAAATTATTCGGATCGGATGAACTCCTCTCAAATCGGAGATTGTACCGTTTAGTACAAGTTTATTAAATTATCATAAACAAACTTGCCTCTTGGATTGGTGGTTTAATTTGGTAAATTGTCATAATTACGTTCAAAGAAATAAGCTTCAAAGCATCGATTATTATAACCGGTAAGATTTGTCTCATAACTAAGTAAAATAATATGTTATTTTTAATATCAATATGTTTTGGTACGAGAATTTGTATGAGTCATATTTATATATTATTTATATATTTTAATAAATAAAATTATATGATTTGATAAAATCAGATATATATTATATAATTTTATTTATCAAATTATAAAAATAATACATGAATACAACTTATGCAAGAACTTCTCATTTTACACATGGATTATATGCTTTGACAATTCATTATAGAATCAATTCGAAAATGTATAACTCATTTAACAAAACACAATCGATTTCCGACACCGTCATCATCCATTACCTATAATTACCTTTCTTTACCGAAACCCAATCTTAACTATAAAGAGCCCACATCCTACATCCCACACTTGACCATATTTTAAAAAAGGAGTTAACCCCATTCACTCATCGATCCTAGCAATTAAGCAAGAATGGTTTCCGAGAGGCTTCAAGTGAAAAACGTATGCGTGATCGGAGCTGGGCCGTCAGGGCTCGTGGCGGGACGAGAGCTCCGGAAAGAAGGTCACAAAGTGGTAGTCATGGAGCAAAAGCATGATGTGGGAGGGCAATGGCTATATGAGCCAGAAGTAGAGGGTGAAGATCCTCTAGGAAAGAGCATTAATAATAGTAATTTTCTTAAGGTTCATAGTAGTATTTATGAATCTTTAAGGCTCACAAGTCCCAGAGAGATCATGGGGTATAGTGATTTTCCATTTTCGATGAAGAAAGGAAGAGATAATAGAAGATTTCCCGGCCATAAGGAGCTTTTTTTGTACCTTAAGGATTTTTGTGAACGGTTTGGTTTGAGGGAGATGATTAGGTTTAATACTAGGGTTGAACATGTAGGAATGGTTAATGGTAATTATGATTTGAAATGGGTGGTGAGGAGTAAAGACATGGTGAAGGAGAATATTGTCGAAGAGGTTTTTGATGCTGTGGTTGTGGCTTCTGGTCATTATTCTCAACCTAGATTGCCATCTATCAAAGGTCAGTATTGAGTTCTTGTTTATTATACTGGGTATCATATTCGATATTCATTATAAGTTTATAACCGTTACATGTTACGGTCTTGGTTTCTGAATTCATAATCCAATATTAATTGTACCAATCATACTATGTAAATTCACAATCTCTTTTTGTAATGTGTCCTTAAAATTATGAAGGAATGGATACATGGAAAAGAAGGCAGATGCATAGTCACGTTTACAGAATTCCGGAGCCGTTTCGCAACCAGGTACATACATTACCGGAAAATTAATTTACACATGATTATATTGTTAACATCATTAGGCACTATATATATATATATATGCTAATGTAGTTGATAGTATAATTAAGTAGTTGTGTTATGAATTGTATTCGTAGGTTGTGGTGGTGGTAGGGAACTCTCTAAGTGGACAAGACATATCGCTGGAGCTTGTGGAAGTTGTGAAAGAAGTACATCTTAGTGCCAAGTCTCTTGACATTTCTCAGGGTTTATCTAAAGTCGTTGCCAAATATCAGAACTTCCATCTTCATCCACAAGTACATATATATACTTTTGAAGGCTTTTTATTATCTTTAATTCGTTGAGAAATTCTTGAATAAATTGTACGTATAAATCGATCAACCTTAACTGTATATGTCGGCTTTATATGACCGTCATATATATCATATATTATATTAATATTATTCGTGGTTGAAAAAAATCAATTTACCCTAAACACGGTTTATTCAATAAATTTTCTCTACTTTTCTAAATTTGTATTTATATATATATATCAAAACATCAATCTAAAGAATACCTACTTGCAGATAGACTCTTTACAACAAGAGGGAAGAGTGAACTTCATAGATGGAACATGGGTCATTGCAGATACAATCTTATACTGCACAGGGTAATTAATTAAAAACATTCCCAAAATTATTAATTAATTCCTCTTGTTTGAAATTGGATAAAGAGTAGAGCTCCTCTCGATTTGAGGAGTAAACTGGGCCACTCCCAATCCATTGGGCGAGCGATAATGTGCCATAATTACTTGGATTTGTGCCTTTTAAGGATTTTTAATAAAACTATTTGTCCACATGTCATTTACCACATAGATTGGGAGACCCCGTTTAGTCCTCAAATCAAGGGGAGAACCCTACCCTTTGATATATAAAATGCAACAGAAAAAGAAAAAGAAAAAGAAAAAGGAAAAAAATACTTACATTAGTCTTAAATTGATAGGATTGGTGGGGGTAACGTGCTTTGTAGGTATTCATATACGTTTCCATTTCTTGATACAAAAGGAATAGTAGTTGTGGATGATGATAGAGTGGGTCCTTTGTATGAGCACACATTCCCTCCTTCACTTGCTCCTTCCCTCTCCTTTGTGGGCATTGCTAGAAAGGTAAGTAGCCTTCCCTTCCTTTCTTATTATTCCACAAACTAGAACCCTTCTATTATTAGCTAGAGACCTTTAAAGATGCTCCATTTTTCGAAAGACTGATACCGCTCGAAGTACATACTCCAGAAGTATTATAATTGAAGTACATATTTCAGAAATATTTTATAAATTCTCTTGTTTTATTATGTCAATTTTGCTAAAAATCGGTTTAGTATGTCTACCTAAATAGAACTATACAATTATGTTTTTTTTTCCTTCTTTTTGGTTAATCATTGTATATCTTACTTAGCTTGTAAAAATGGGTGCCCGTATTGTAGCTGATTGGATTCCCTTTCTTTGAGTCACAAGCAAAGTGGATAGCCCAACTTCTTTCTGGGAAAAGAACATTGCCATCATGGGATCAAATGATGCAATCCATTAAAGATTTCTATAACTCTAGAGATCTTGCCGGCATTCCCAAGCATAATACACATGATATTGCTAATTTTGAGGTAATATATATTTAAGTAGACTTTATTATGAGTCATTCATCTTTAATCATAAATAATACTGATATAATATATGAAAATTTGAAATTAACATATACAGTCGAAATAAATTATTCTGTCATAAATTCAATACACTTAAGAATTTCTCGACCTAAAATTTGACAAAAATTATCATTTGACATGCTATTCATAATTTTATTGTTTTTATTTAATTGTAGTATTGTGACAAATATGGGGACAATGTTGAGTTCCCACACTTGGAAGAATGGAGGAAAGAGCTTTGCTTGTCAGCCTTAGCAAATTCTGACATCAACTTAGAAACATATCGTGATTCCTGGGATGATGATGTTCATGAGCTCCTTCAAGATGCCCTTAAAAGCCCTCATTTTACTCAACTCCAACCACAACTTTTTCCTCTTGATAATTGATCATGTCTATAATATTTTGCCCTTTTTTTTTTTTTCCTTCATGGACCACACCACATATATGTTATCATTAATTTCAAATATTTCAAATTTTAATTAGATACTAATTAGCAAACTTGCCTCCCTCTTGGGTTGGTTGTTTAATTTGGTAACTTCTTATACAAAATTACAATGAAAGAATTACTGGTAATGTTTGTCTCGTAACTAGCAAAACTTCTCAATTTAGAGAAATTTTCGTATGAGATATGACAAATTCTCAATTTTTGTACACCCTCTCTCACCTCTTCTTTCTTTTCGTGAGAATATAAGTTAAAACCAACCATTTTCATTTATTCTTTTTTTTTTCATTCTTTCTTCTTTATTTTCCTTCTCTTTCCTTCTATATTTTTGCGATCGATTTCGAAATCGAAACCCTAGAATCTCAATGTTCTTTCTTCTCGAAATCACCCACCATTGAAGGGAAACTGCACTGGCCAAGCCAAGTCCCATGCCTTCATACTTCATAAATTTTTTTTCTTTTGGATTCTGCCCTTTTTATTTTGTTTAGAAACTGGAAAAATGAAATAGAAATTACTCAGACTCGATTCCTATCACCAATATTCTCCCCTTGATCAAACTCGCAACGAATCGTCGTGAGATATATCTAACTCACGATATTAGATTAATCCAATACTTAACTCATGGTATTAGGAGATACTAATTTTGATTCAAGTTGGCAAGAGACCAATAATTTTTATTAACTTTATTCATTATTCTCAACCCTACACTACTTATATGAATATATAAAGCAACTATAGCTAACAACTCAACCTAAACTAAAGCAACTAAATCTTATCAAAATCCTATCAAATCATAAACTAAACTAAATATAAAACTATCAAATAGTGTAAGATATAAACAAAAGATATTATAACTAATAATCTTAACTAGTTGCATGTGGGCCATGATTGCATAAAATCTACATAACCCGGAGCCTTGGGTTTGCATCCAATGTCTAATTATTACGTTTCAGCCCATATTTCTTTTGCAATCCATCATTACTCCTCCTTGAAAAATGAACCTTGTCCTCAAGATTCTTGACGGTAATAATAAGTCCAATTGCAGTCCTAGAAGTAGGTTGTGTAAAATGGGTAAAAGTGAAATCTTTCAATTGGAGAGAGGAGAATACATCACTTTAGGTTGTTGACTACGATGATTTCTAGTTTAGTATTACAATTGTCGATATAAGTGTGGAATTAGAAATTGACTTTGCACTCTAGTTCAGAAGTAGGTTTGCAATTACTGTCGGCTTCCCCATCTATGAATCATTCTTCAAAATGGGTTTTGCGACTATTATCGGCTCCCTCATCATCTGCGAATCATTCTTTAAGATTTTTTTTTCTTCTTAGCCGCTAATAACTCTAGATCTTCGCTTGGCTAGCGATAGCCCTTTCATGCAACAAACGAATCGATTTCTTGATTCGTTTTTCAAATGTTTTCTATCTGACATGATAGTGCTTGAACCCATCTAAGAATTGGACTGTTCTGATATCAATTGATGAAACTCGTACTAGATAGTCACGAGATATATCTAACTTGCGGTGTTAGATTAACCCAAATACCTAACTCATGGTGTTAGGAGACACTATTTTTGACATACAGTCGCAAGAGACCAATAACCTTTTGTTAACTTTATTCATTATTCTCAACCCTACACTACTTACATATATATATATAAATCAACTATAGCTAACAACCCAACCTAAACTAAAACGACAAATCTTATCAAATCATAAACTTAACTAAAGATAATCATAACCTAAACTAAATATAAAACTATCAAATAATTAAATATACTAAACAAAAGATATTGTAACTAATAATCTTAACTAATTGAATGCGGGTCATGCTTGCATAAAAGCTACATAATCCCAAGCCTTGAGTTTGCATCCTAAGCCAGATTACTACGTTTTGGCCCATATTCCTCCCGCGATCTATCAACCCTCAATCGTTTGTTTTATCTTTAAACACTTTTGAATGAATCTCATTCATGTTCCTTCCTCTCTAGAATTCATAATTTGGAAAACACTAGTTGCTCACTGTGTGACAATGATAGACGAGAACTACAAGAAAAGCAAGGTTTGAGAAAGAAAAAAAAATGCTCCCTCTTCTCACTTTCTCTTTGAGAAAAATGACTTTTGTATTAATTTTTTTAATTTCAATTTATTTTTTCAAGCTGTCATGACCAAAGACTTTGGTTAAGAAATGGTTCAATATCAAGAGCAAATCAATGGATTTTCATGTTGATGACATCATTTATGAAGGCTTGTTGTTAGGCTTGGCCAGGGGCGGTTTCCCTTTAATGGCGGATGATTTTGAAGAGAAAGAATATTGGAGTTTTAGGGTTTCCGATTTCGAAACCAATAGCAAATATAGAGAAGGAAAGAGAAGGAAAATGGAGAAGAATGAATGAAAAAAGAAAGAAGAAATGAAAATTGTTGGTTTCATCTTCTATGCTCGCGAAAGGTAGAAGATGTGTGAGAGGGTGTACAAAATACGGCTTGAAAGTAAGTTGTATTTCCAATCGTATAATACGGGCTCTATACCTAATTTTTGTCCTTAACTTTTGACGTGATAAGATTTAAAATCATTGAATTAAAATTGATAGCTGAGATACACAAACCGACACAATGCTCATATTCGTTGAATCTTTACCCTATTTACACCAATAGTTAGAATTTTATAGTTTTGAGTTGTTAAAAAAAAAATCATCAATAATATGGACAAGAACAAGCCCTCCTATTAAAATGATGAAAACGGTTTTGATCTCTCACCACACTTCTATAAACCAATGAAATATTCTTGAAAACTCATGGAGATGTGCATTGGGTTTGGATTTGGCTAACAGGTGAGCCACCCAAATGTTGTTGGGTTGTGGGTGAGAGCTAATCCATGAACAATCCAAATCGGTCAAAACTTATGGATTACGGGTGATTAATTTAGTTTTTGGCTGAGTTTGTGGGTGAACCATTTCCTTACGCACGCCTACCTATGACAATCTTGACATGTCCTCAAGTTTTTCACAAACTTTCTGTTATGCGATTAACCGGTTATCAAAGAATTGCAAGAAACAGAGTACCTATCAGGCATTTCATCAGGTACAGTACATATGAAATAAAGCAGTGCTTGTATAAACATCAGGCTCTACTACCATCCGAATCACAGCACCGTGTATCCTTTTGGTTAAAATTTTCATTGCTGTTTTCCCATTCAATCACAATAAGTAAAAAAATGTACAAAAGTGGGCTGGAAAAAAAGTCCAATTATCAAATGGCTCTATCAAAGAGATTACACATCAGAAAAACATGGTTTCATAATTTTTTTGGATTAGTAGCTCGAAATCTTCGGCCCCTAGGCCGCCGATTTATCTTTCCCCAACACATGACACTTCTTTTCTCTTCAATGCCCGGTTCACAGTTATTACTACTTATTTGTTTAACAGCCACGCCGGAGGCATTGGGCCCGGTAATAACATTTGGACCAGAGATGAACGATTGTCTCTTTCTTCCTCCGTTTTTGGCCGAACTGGCTCCTTCAGTTATTAGACCTTCAATTGTTTGAAGATCAGCTGTCACTTCATACCTCGACAAAGAAACCAAACTCGGAAGAATCTCCGTCTGAAAGTTCCTCCGGTTCTTCCCCCTCCTTAACCAACCTTTCCGCTGATGACTTGGCGGGAAAACATCTCCCATCACTTCATCATTTCGGTTCTTATTATAACTCTTTGGCCAATTCTCTTCCACTTTTGTTGCGGTCAACTTCAGTGTGACTTCTTCAAAGAAATCCATCCTATTTCCATTTCCAATTTTCCTGCCATCTAATCCCATACAAACTATGCCGGCAAGACAATGTAGAGATTCAAAACCACAAGGCGGGGATCGAGTTTGAGAGTAAGACACAGATGATGATGAAGAAAAGGAAACTATAGCTTCTGCTGCAAGATTCCGAAGAAGTACTTCTTCCTCCTTGTTTTCATCATCTAAAAATCTCTCCGACTTTTGGAAAGCTTTTTCGGGTCCGTTTTCTTCGCACTTTTCTCCTCTGCCTCCTACTCCTCTGGGTGGAGCGCACTCCTTGTTTTCCGGACTCATTGGAGCTTCCAATCCAATTTCGGCTAAATCAATTGATAGATTAAGGTCAATGTGACAACCTGAATGTAAGGGCTGCCTTTTATCAACCTCATTATTCTCCAAAACATGCTGGATTAAGGCATTGTCATCACCTTCTTCACCATGAGAGCTGGGTGGCATGAAATTCAGGTTGATATCCTTGGTGGATTTTACAGTTTTGGGATTTTCACTTAACACGGTTCTATGAACCTTCTTAGCTGGTAATGAAGAAGGGTTGTTAATAAAACAAGGAAGTCCTTGAATGGCCGCTATACGATTTTCTTCGAATTCACATTCATTTATTTTCCATGAACTACTTTTTTCCGAGCAAAAGTGGCTGGTGGGGGCCGTCTTTAAACCAGAAGACATAGAATTTGATATTTTATAATCAAGCTTAAGCGACTCTTCTTCTTCTTCACTGTCTAAGTATGCATCGGCTGGAAGTTCAAGATCCAAAACTTTTCTTCCAAACTTCTTCAGCTTGTATTCCAATGAGCCAAATTCACTCCTTTTCATTTCCGACATAAATTCTCTGTGTCTTCTGTAAAGCCGATGAAGTTCGTGAATCTGAACGGTAAACAGGGTTATATTGAATTATCTCAACTTTTTTCAATTCTAACTTAACAGATCAAATACCTGATCTCTAAAGACGGCTTCATGTTTAAGCATTATCTGCTTTAACACTTCTTTGTTGAACCCTAAATGCTGATTAGCCAGAAACGGTGAAGAGCAACCGTTGTAGGAGTGTCCACCATTCGGCATTTTACCATCACCTAATTCAATCCTTGTGAAGTAATGACCTGGGAAGTAGCTATCACTCTGCATTTTTGCTCCCATTTTCTAGAAATACTAGTTCATTCTGTGAAAGAAAACCAGACAAATAGTCTTATATTTATGAAGAACAGAGATCTTGAAGGTTTATTTTTGGAGTTTACTTGTTGATTGTATGTTTCTTAAAAATGAAGATAAAAGATCATCGAGACTGTAAATGAAGATCTCAAGTTAAGATCATGTTGCTTAGGAGATAATTAAGAATCTTTCATGGATTGATGTTAGACAGCATTTTCATCAGATCATTCCAAAAGTCAGAACCAGATCCACCCTAAATTCATTGCAACCACAGGGACAAAAAGCACAAGTAAAGACCTAAGAGAAGATCATTATTCTCTGTCCAAAAAACAAAAAACAAGAAACAAAAAACAAAAAACAAAACAAGACAACAAAAAATTTATTCTCCCATTGTTGAAGACTCTCATAGGGAAGAACAAAGAAGAGAAGATGATTAATCATGAATCTTCAAAGATAGAATGACAAAACAGGGAGAGATAAGGGGAAAAACAAATTCAATTTCTTCACCTTAGTGTATCAGAGACTTAAAACTACATTAACAATTGAGTAAAGTCAAGCAGCTACAGCATCCAAATCCACCACTCCATTTTCTACAATACTACGGAAAAAAGAGAGAGAGAGAGAGAGAGAGAGAGAGAAATTCTTTGAGAAAATAAGCAAAAGAAATATGAAAGTTTACCTTTTCTGCTTATTTCGGCCAAAACCCATCATGGATTCAGCTGGAATTATTGCTTTAGGAGATAACGAAGAAACCCATGAATCAGGGAAGAACATATGGCAAATAACAAAAGGAGTTCAATCGTGAAGAACAAATAATGTAGACTTTTTGGATCTGTTGGGCCATCTTTTCTCTCAAGAAAGAAGATTCTCAGAGAGAGAGAGAGAGAGAGAGAGCATTAAAGTTAAAATAAAAATCCGGAGATAGAAACAAAAACGAATCTTATAAGACAAGAGAGAGATATTATAGAGTTGTCAAATACAGTGTTAAATTTAGTCTCTCTCATAATCCCTCTTCCATGTCTATCTATCTATCTATAATCTCCTCATCCTTTCTTTTTATTTTTATTTTTTTTTGGATTTTATTGATAATATAAACAGATGAGTTTGTCCGAAGAACTTATGTAAATTCTCTCACATCCTATAAAAACTCGACATATTACCTTAAACTTTAAGAAGTAGACATACCCCCCTACATTATAATTTAATGAAATTGTTGTTAAAATGAACAAATAAAATATTATAAATAAATTATGTCTAGTTATATATATATATATTTATTTATTTATTTAAGAGATATTTAACTTTATAATATGAAAGTATTATATATTTTTTAGTCGATCCCGATAAATTTAAATAAATAATTTACTCTCCATTTATATATATATATATAATGTAATGTATTTTATAAGGATATTTATTAGAGTCCAAATTGTAATAAATTTATATAATTTTTTTACATTTCAATGTTAGTACTACTTAGTAGTTAAGACATTGGGCTGAATGTTAAACAAGCCCACGAGGTAACCCGATTGTCAACATTCAACAAGTGTGCCATGAATTAAGTCTTACCAAATACTAGGCAGAAAGGCCCAATTGAAAGTTGAGTACAACAGTTTGCATTCAAATTCCCATAAAAAAATGTGTTGGTTGTGACGACCGGCGATAACGTAAAATGGTAAAGGGTAAAATAGGATTAACTACTCCAATATTTTAAAATTATGATAAAAATTTTTATAATCTCAATAATTAAAAAAAATTAAAATATCTTTATTTAGAGAAATTATAATTAATTTCAAATTTTTATTTAAATTTTAACTAACTTGTCAAAATATTTTAAAATTATAATAAATAGGCAAAAATTAAATTTTAATTATAACAAATATCAAAAACAATTATAACAATGATGGATACTCAAAACTCAAGACTCAATTATAATAGGTAACGATCGGTTCTAAATCATTAACTTGACTTCATATGATCTATTCTGACCCATAAATTAAAAAAAAAATTTAAATAATCATGTAATTTATCTAAATTAATTTTATTTATTTTTAAAATAGTCTGATTATCTTCGTTCTGGTTTTTTCTCACGAAGAAATCATATTGACTCGACTGTTTCCAACGAAAAAATCATATCAATTAAATTGATTTTCTTTTTGCAAGAAAACTAATTGATTCATTTTGTTTCTCACGAAAACTGAACTGATTCAGTTGGTCTATTGGAGAGAAATTGAATCAGACTTCTATCTTTTCAAAAGAAATTAGATCAATTTTTATTTATTTCATTTTTCAAGAAATCTTTTTTTTTTTTTTTGCGGTGGTGCTTGGTGGTAGCAATTTGAAATCGTAAAGTTGTTTGGAAAAAAATATAGAAAAAAAAACAATTATTAAGAAAAACAAATAAAATTAATTTAAATATGTTAAGAAGTTGTTCTGAAATAAAAATTTATTAAAAATATAATATTTTTTAATATTAAATATTATGTAGTTCGGCCATACGAAAGATTTATTACTTCAAGTTCTCAAGTATCATGAACTTCTTACAGAATGAATGATTTGTATAATGTGGGCCCCAACAAATATCGTTGTATGAAATAATGATTTAGGGAGCGGATTCAATTATTGTCCAGTCCCTCTAGTCTATCCCTATAATAAATATCTCAACCATTCATTTTGATTCAAGAATTAGAGAAATGTCATGTGATAAGAAAAATAATAAAAATGCAAGTCAACTAAAATATAACTAATTTATGAGCCATATTTGACAATTTCTTACCCTCATTTTATTCACAATTGTAACTTCTCTCTCTTCTTTTCTCTAAATATTAACGAATGACGATAACCATTGATACCCGATTTAAATGTACAATTTAGATATTGATATTTAATTTGAATTTGAATATGAAATTTAAAATTTGGAGATCGATATTTAATCTATAAATTAAGAACTTAGATCGAGTTCCCGATTCAGACCGATTTTTCGATCCAAATAAAAATATGATTATGTTTTTAAAGACTAAGAACTCAATCAATGACAGAATCGTACCGAGTTCTTAATCTTGAGAGATAGAAACATGTGAATCAGCTCCCCAAAATTTGCCTTCTAGCTATAGATAGCCTCTGGCCCTCTAGGTAAACTAGGTAGGGACCCCCCAAAATGTCACCCTCAGCCATTGATTATTTTGAAAATCAGCCAACAACTAGCCACACTAATCAACTAATTAATAGGATAAGGTAATCGGCAGTCATTAGTTAGAGTAGGTATTATTATTAAAAGATCTAAATAATTTCTTCCATAGATCACGATGAATTATTAGGTACTTTCACAATTTTGTTAGAATTTAGATAATGGAAAAAAATAATAATAATAAATATTTTAAATTTTAAAAATAAATTCTTAAAAATTGTACATAATTCACATATTAATCTCCTTATAAATAAATAGAAAGTTTAATACTTATCCACTAATAAAACTAAAAGAAAAAAAAATTATAAAAAAAATATCAAAATCATATATGATTTTTTATTTTCTTCATAATATATTTTAAATTTAAATTTAAATTTTCCATGAAGTATTTTTCAAAAATGGTTTCGAATGATAGGAACATTTTTACTCAAAATGTCATTAAAACTCAATTTCAAAACGCTTTCTCCAATCCCAAGTTAAAACAATGGATTAGAGAGTAGGCTTGCAAGTAAGTAAGTGCTTCAACTAAGCGGGGCCCACCATCTATATAAGATAACACTTCCTCAAGGTAGGTAGTAGTAGTAGATTGAGGACCCCCACCCACCCAACCGGGCCCCCTCGTGGCCTTGAGCAACTAACTAGAGGTTGCATCTTGTCGATTGACTAATGGCTAATGACTCAACCACCAAAATTATCCAATAAAAATAAATAAATATTATAATGTCGTAAGCTTGACATCTTTTAATGAAATGATTCCAAAACAAAAACAAAAAAAAACATATATGTAATAATCATTTAAAATTAGGAAAAAAAAAAAAAAACTATATATGAAAATATAATCAATCACGTGTTTCAAATAGGTTATGATAATATTATATTTTTTATAAACGAAAATTAAACAATTGAAATGATAAGGTGTGACAAAAATAAGGCAACGTTTGGTGACGTTTTTGGAAAATATTTTTTATATTTTTAAAAATGCAAAAAAAACATTCTTCTTAACGAAATAACAATAAGCTTTTTATGTATCTGAAACAAACAAGTCTTTCGATTTCGATTTTATTTTGCACTATATATAGCATTATTATAGCACTTTTCACTTTTATCATTTTACTCTTCCATCAGATCCATTCCATCAGATCCATTAATGCTCCCATCTGCGATCTTTCTCTCAACGCCTCCCTTCTCTCTTCTCTCACTCCATAAATTTCATCTTCTCTCTTCTCTTTCTCCGTTGACTCAACTTGCGAATCTGACCATTATAATCTCACCATCAGACTCTCCCTAACCTTCACGGACGCTGGAAGATTGAACATATATATCATTTCCATCTCTTTTAGTGCTTCTGATTTTGCAATTTGTTTACAAACTTGTAATGATCTCTCTGACTTTTTTTAAATTTTCTCTAGACCTAGTAGTGTGCCTCCGCGAACCACTTTCATCAAGAACCTCTAACTTTAATATAGATTTGTGGTCAAAATCTTTAATCCGATTATATAGAATCCCTTATTTTACAAATCATGGCTCCTCATCTTTTAACTTCTATTTCAGATATGTTTTCACTTTAGGTGTCTGAAATGCGTATTTAAAATGGAGGTTCGAAATTGGACTTCAAATCTGAGTTTTTAATGATAATATTAAATGTTAACACGTCGGTTGCAAACATGAATGTTATTGTGCTTCGAAATTGGGTACGTCATTTACATGAAATCTTGATTATTGAGTATTTTATTATCCTTGATTATGTTTTGCCGACATTATTATGTTGATGATTAATAATATGACCATTGTTGTGTATATAATATTGTGCATGCTCTATATTACAAATGAGTTTGACAGTTCAATATAATCATGATTATTTATCTCATGCTGCATTTAATATGTTCATTCTAAGACTATCGCAAATAGCTATGGAGTCCATCGAGGCAGTCGAGGAAAGGCTATGGACTGTGTCGTTGCATGGTATTTTCGTGGACATATTGACTGATGAGATGACAAAGTGCAACACTTAAAAAATAGAGGCTAAATGCGTACACAACCCTCGTAGCTAAAACTAGGATCGGTTGGGATAACGAGGCTTACAATGTCCTCATCATGAAAGATCATTGGACCACACTTATTAAGGTAACATATCATCTTCAATCGAATGATTAAACTGTGTTTTGGTTAATAAAAGAAACATTAAACCATGTTTTGGTTTGTTACGTAAAAACTATGTTAGGGTTTCATGAATTTCTAAAGGCTAGAATGGTTAATAGGGCACAATTTAGAGCTTCATTTATACTTTATTGACATAATAATTGATGACACTCTTCTGTTTAACAATATACATATGTAGGCATATTAGACAAATTTTATTGAATTGGGTATCTATCTGTTCATACATCCAAACAGAGGGTGATCGAGATGTGTACTCAGCTGATTAATGCAGTGCATCATTCTCTTCGCTGCAATGGGTGTTTTTATCATTGTGAGTAATTTTAAATTTTTTGGTAAACTGGTTTTGATTGTTTGTCGAGTGTGGTCATTGTCTTGAGACTGCATAGTATAAGAATGCAAAAGAAATGACAACTATTCTCCACACTTTTGGTTGTTTGAAGTTTCATTTTTTTTGTTTAGTATAAAAAGATAAGACTGGGTAGTCTGTTGAACATGACATTCCAAATTGATTTACCGAGAAAAATGACATTTCAAAGTACTTGCTTGAGTCATGTTTGTTGATAATAAATAATTTGGTTTTAAAGTTTGAGCATTCATGCTTCATTTTCTCTTTCACATTCTTGGCTTTAAGTCCTCTTTTTGTTGGTGGACTTATTGGTAATGCTACATGCTTCTTATCTCTCTTTCTTTCTTTCTTTTTTTTTTTTTTTTGGTAGAAAAATAAGGCCTATAAGAACTTTCAGAAAAAGGGTTGTGACAACTTCGACAAGTTAGGTGATCTTTTCGGAAAGGCAGCCGCCACATGCACCCTTCATCACTCTTTCGCCATGCGACCCCCAGATAATGACTATGAAGTTGATCGAATGGATAATTTTAACAATGATGGTATCCACCATACCCCAGATGGTAATTGTGTCGTTGGTAGAAGAAGAAGTTCTCGTGTGTTTGGATAGATCCTTTGAGGATATACTTTTCGGTCGAGGAGATCTGTCATTGTAGTGGGAGTAAGGTAATGCATACATAACCCCCCTCCATTGGGTTAGCTCTGCATCAATCACATCCACCATCTTTTACTAACCCCACATTTCACTGCTCCACATGGAGTGTTATCGGGTCATTATGGAAGCAAAGGCTGCACATTACGCTCAGTAACCAAACTGAAACAAAAGGAATTCAATATCACCGAATGTGATGCAGTTCTGAATAGGCTACCCGACCTTCTGATTGCCACTTTCACTCTAGCAGCCGGGTTCATCAACGCAAGTGCCACCAACCGCAAGTTGTTCATGGTGATCAATAGCAACCAGGTTCGACTTACTGAGTGGCTCTCCTTTTTATCTTCTATTGATATATGATCTTGTTTTCAGTGATCTTTGTGGATCCTACTGTTGAAAAATTATCTCTATGTTAAACTTAAACCTTAAATGTTGGCACATTATATATGTCATATTTTAATAAACATTTATTTGAATTTTAGTTCACTTGTAGATTCTATAAGCATGCTAATATAACCTCAAATTATGCTCATTTACCACTATTGTGCAATGATAATTATCCATGAGAAAATATTAACATCAAAGTTGCAAATGATAATATTTTAGTGATATCTATGTAATCATAATAGACATCAAGGTTGCAAAATAACCAAAATATTATTATGGGTTGATATATATATATATATATATTTCTTATCCCTTATAATAATCATAATATTATTTATGTAGTAGTCTTACTTTTATATAGTTCAAGAATTAATAAGACATATTACATAGTTTGATATGTTGTTCTAAAGTAATTTTCAAGTATTCTCATCACTCGACAAAAAAAAGCCACTTAGATTAGGAGAAATCAATCTGATGAAATGTTGTTACTGGTTTGAGTTCTTCATGGATATGTTCTGCACTACGACTCAATTTTAGAATTAGGGTATTCTAGTAATTTCAAAATCCCTAATGCTCAGAAGACATTGGTCCCCTTTTTTTTTTCTTTCTTTTATAATGATTTCAAAAGTATGGAGATGTAAAAAAAACAAAACTTTTTTTTTTTAAATAATTACAAAAGCATACCCTAATATTTCTTTAGTTTTAATAAATGGTGTTCAATTCTGAGTTTGAATATGCATTAATCTAGCAAGCACGACTTGTGATGCAAAAGATGAATGAAACGACCTGTCGGCTGTCATATGTCAACATCATGATCAGAATTCTTCGATAGATTAGTGCGGTGATATATATGTCAACTTGCATGTTCTATATCCAACAACAAGACTCAAAATTACATCTCAATGATTTCTATTTTGGGGATTTTCCGCTGTCTTAACCTAGTTATATATATGTTTACCGTAAGTTTTAACATTTCAAAATATATTTATGTATTTTAGAATTTGAAAATAATTATTGAATAAATACAAAAAAAAAAAGTAAAATATAAAAATAATTATTAAATTGGTATGTTTAAGTGAAAATACATATTATTAGATAATAAAAATTATATTAGAAATTATTCTTTAATGAGATTAGCCATTTTTTATATTTTAATTCCAAAAACTAAAATGTATTATCAATCAGGCTGTTGGGATTCTAGAATCGTAAGTCCGATTATGTATCATACATATTGTATAGTTTAATTAACATTCATATAGGGCTCTTTGAAATCGTGTGCATATATAGTTCCTTATACTAAAATTCAACCCCAAAAGTAAGCTCCCATTGATGAAAATTAGTGCAAGTCAAGTACATAAAAAACCCTAGTTATAACTTATAAGTAAATGGGTAACTTGATACGTCACGTCATTTTCCTCAAAGACAGCAATATTGTAGCTAGAATGAAGTTGTCTCTCATTATTGACTACTAGATAGGGAAGAGTTGAGTAAAACAAGCACAAAATACATGAAAAAGAAAAGAAAAAAACACACACACACACTCGCACACACACTTTTCTATCGGACATTGTACGACATTGGACTTATTCAGAATCAAATGTAACACAGTTATAGCTAGCTAGTTATAGGAGGAGGAGGAAGGGCCGGAGGGTTTGCATTGATGAATCGGGTATTTACGAGCATTCTTGATGATCTTAGAGAGGGCAGCTTGGCCAAGATCAAGTCCACAAACATCAGCAAGTTGAATAAGATAAAGCAAAACATCAGAAAGCTCTTCTTCTAGATGTTCCTTATCATCTTCACTCCAATTTGGCAGCCCTCTCTCTACTTCTCCTCTCCATTGGAAGATCTCTGATAACTCTCCCACCTCTCCAACCTACACATAAGTTAATCATAGAAGTCAATTAATCATGATATATATATATATATATATATTAGTATTATATAAATTTAAAAAGAAAATACATTAAAATTTATATATTTATATATTTAATTATATGCTAATAATTACAAGGGCAAGGAGAAGGTTTCTAGGACTATGATATTGTTCCCATCCTCTAACTCGAGCAAACTCAGCAAGCCTTTTACTTAGTTCTTGCAATGAAACATCCTTTGATCTTCTATTAGAATTCTCCATCTCCCTTTCTTCTTCCTTCCTTTCTCCCTTCTATCTAATTAGGTTATTAGCATATGACTCATCTTTGCTCATGCATGACTCTATTTAAAGACAGATAGAGAGAGAGAAAGAGGTGTTTCCTTGGGGAAATGATTCGATCCAAAGTGATCCAAACCAACGATTGAGATTGAATAAAAATCAATCATGATTGTTAATTTTTTGATACTTTACATTTTTTTTACAAATTATCTAGTTCATGAAGTCATATGATTTGCTTACTTATGTCTTTCTATAAAGTGATTAAATAAAGTATGAAAAAATAACCATAATAATTAATTTTTATTCAGTCACGATTATAAGTATGAATCAGATCATACACCGAATCTTTTTGTATCCTTGTGGGTATTTTTTTTTTTTTTTTTCAATTGGTTTTATTTTTTAATCTAGAATACATAAAATATATCCTTTCATGATAAAACGGCATGCTCTTCTATTGATTTAAGTTTTCTTTTTTTATTAATGTAGAGTAAGATCACAACACGACTCTACTTAATTTGTATTATATGTGAAATATTTGAAAGAGACATGTTTCATCCTTTGAACTATATGCAAAGGGGTCACATGTTTTGTTTGGTAATTCAAATTGCATGGTTGAATTCAGTATATATGTAATCAAAACTATCCATTCAGTATTGTCTGGTTGCTTGATAATATATATTCCCATAAATTTTGGATTCATCCATAACTTAATTGTGAAGAGAACTTTCAATTTCATCATTCTAATTGATTCTTTGATTATGCAACATGGTGAAAGTGATTCATAAGATTCATCCAATTCTTCTTAGTATCATCTCTAAGATCAATCGGGATTCCGTTCTAAGATTTCAAGGGATTATTGATATTGATACATACAAATCAATTAATTAACTGATTCCTTAACGAATTATGCTTACGACAGTCAAATGGATTATGTTTTTCTTCCCAATCAGCTCTCCCTATTATCTCTTTTAAGAACTTCACTTTTCAAGACAGCTTTGGATTAGGGGGTGGTTGAGAATTTGTAATATATAATCATCTTTATGTTTTATTACTTTCTGTTATTTATTTATAAAGTTTCCTTTATGTAATTAGCTTGAAGAAGGTTTTTTTCTTCAACAAAAACAAATTCCTGAAAAATAAAATTAATTAATCTAAAATAAATAAAATGAGTTCATTAATTAAAAGTCTTGCATAGTAATTTTATACACACTTTTTCTTTTTGGTAATAGGTATAAGTGGGAGTGGAGGAGCACTTGAGATCAGTGTAGTAGTGTTCCTTCCAATACAGTAATCATGTGAAAGAAGGTACATTATCATTTATGGCAAATAAGAAAATTGGGGGTAGGATATGTTTCCCATATCTTTCTGCCTCCGTTTATGACTTGAAATCACTTGCTATGTTATCTGCCTCCCACATGCAAAACTTGATCTTTTTTTTTTTTTTTTTTTTTTTTTGTTTTTTGTTTTAACCAATTAGATAATTTCCTGAAATACACTTTATGAATTCTAAACTCAATTATTTTTAACCTACCTAATATAATAAGCTTTTATTTAGCCCCCCGCTTTCCATTTTGATACATTGTAAGCTCGACAATGAAATTTTGAAGCATTAGAACCACAAGATCCACTTAGTATTTTCAATCGTGTCAATATATTCATCATTGTAGGGCTTAGGTCAGGG
This sequence comes from Coriaria nepalensis, assembly GCA_027186245.1. Classification (NCBI taxonomy): domain Eukaryota; kingdom Viridiplantae; phylum Streptophyta; class Magnoliopsida; order Cucurbitales; family Coriariaceae; genus Coriaria; species Coriaria nepalensis. The sequence continues at coordinate 326,620 of CP114493.1, forward strand.
CTTTCCCTAGTTCCTTATGGAATTCAGAGCTATGGATTACTTCTTTTCAGAATCCATTATGGTAAAAGGTCACATCTTTTGTAATGGCTAGTTTTCACATGTTATTAGTATGTAGTATTATACTAAAGCTGGATTTCTTTAGTGGAAGAAACGACTTTGATCTCATTACAATTTAGAAACTTGAACCGATATATAGGACCTACTAGGTTGACATGACCTTATTGAAAAGTCTTACCACTAAATCCTACTTAAAGGGAAATAATTGAGGAAGCTAATGTTTCAATTTGAGGTAATAATTTGGTATCAAACAAATTTATTAATTTAAAAATATATTAATAATTTATTAAAGTAATTTAAAAGTTAATTAATATGAAAATTAATATTTGTGAGTATATTATTTGAATCATAATACTATATTTTAGGAATAATATTATTAATTTTAAAATAAATTAATAATTTAATTATATTTTTAAAATGTCTTATAATTAAATTATAAAAATTATAAATTAAGTAATTATTAATTTATATATTACATGAAATTTATATGAATCTTTTAATATATATTCGTATAAATTTAATAAATTATTAATTTAATATGTTATTAATTTATTGAGTAAATTAGATTTTAATATCTTAAATTTTCTTTTACTAGACTTTAGTCTCTATAACTTCTAAAACTATATTTAAATCTTTCTAAGTTTCACAAATTAGATTTAGATTTTTAATTTTAAGATTCCGTTAAAAACTTAATCAATTCCATTATTTACTCGAATTTAGTAATTTGATAAATTTTTTATCCGACCCATTTTATTTTTAACAAAAATCCGAGCTATCTAATTATTATTTTATTTTATTTTTCCTTTCTTGTCTTTGATTTTGAAAGAAAAAAAAAAGGAGAAGAAACGTACCGCTTTCTGTTTGGAAACTAACCAACTTTTATAATTTACTACATATTACATTAATGACATTTTCATAAGCTCTTTAAAACTACATTACACAAATATAAAGTTTATGTATCAAATGCATAATTACTTAAATAAACTTATTTTATTTTATTAAAAACCTTAGGATTTTTGAATCACAGCATCCAACAAATTTGAATATTAATGATAGTACAAAAGTTCATTTATCATATCTTATAATAAAAATTATATTAAGATATTTATAAGAAGAGTGAGACCGTCATAAAAACTCAAATTTAATATTGATATTAACAAGTAGACTTATAATTTATAATAAATTTAAGGAGATTCACTTTTAATGTAAGGTAAATATGAGGTGATTTCCTTATAATTTTAGAATCTCATAGGATCCAATTATAATATTACAAAAATATAAAGGGGATCTACTTATAATGTAATGTAAAGTTTAAGAGATATACTTATAATTCATAAAATATTAAAAAATCTACTTATAATATCAATAAATTTTAAGGGTTCCACATATTATTTATTTATTTATTTTACGTAATTATATCAAATGTTAAATTAAACAATATCTAAACTTAGTATAATTGAACTCTTAAAATTATAAATTCACAAAAAAAAAAAAAAAAAAAACTACTCTAAAAGATGTTTATATACCAACTAATTAAATAAGATTTTGATTTGATTTAAAATGATTTAAAATTTACAGATATAAATTTAATAAAAATTAATTCCAAACATTAACTTTTTGTCGTAATTATTTGTATTTAATTTTGTAAATAAATAAATAAAAATAAATAAATAAAAATAAATAAATTATTTAACTCAATATAATAAATAATATGTAAAAAAATGAACCGTAATTAAGATTAATTTTATAATATTAACCTGACCTAATTCAAATCCAGTAAAATGGATCCGAATCAGGTATCATGAGCAGCTAGCTACTTCCTACCAAGTACAAAACAGAAGCAAATAAAACACAGAATAAGTCGGTAGTGTACTACCTTACAGATCCCTAGATTTGCGATTATGGTCTTCATCTTTCTAGACATATCTTCATTTGTCATAAAAATCCCCCTCCCTCCTCGAGACATTCAAATATTCGACACATCCAAAAACACACACTATACTGTTTGGTTTCTAACTACTTGCATGTTAATCTTACATTTTGTTTGGATTATGTTGGTTTTTGTCTATTAATTAAAAGTAGATCACGATGATCAATTACCTTCATGTTAGATTTTAACAAGCTGACCACTCCTTTTGAGATCGGTTTAACGACTAATTTAATATAATAAGAATTCGAGTAATAGATAGAATTAGGTTCTTTGAAAATATTATTTTACTAAAATACGGATAGTAGGATTAATACCTTTAATTTTATATAAATTATAATGAATTTTTAAATATTATAATTTTAATAAATATCTTAAATTTAAAATTAAATTATTAATAAATATATTTTTCATCATTATCTAAACTCAATATGATCTGTAAATTTAAAAAAAAAATGTTTTTATTTTTAAAATGATATTTTAATTAATCTAAATTAATTTAATTTTTGGACCTCCATAGGACCATAGCCATGAAGCTTCACTCAAGATTTGGAGCTCGAAGCTCCACGTCAATGGAGCTTCGAGCACCATGAATCTAGAGTTTGAAGCCTCACAGTAATGGAGCTTTGAGTTCCATTGATCTGAAATTTGGAGTTTCATGGCCGTGGAGCTTCGAATTCTAGATTCATGGATATTGAAAGCTCCATGGTCATGGAGCTTCAAATTCCAAATCCATGTGGCTCGAAGCTCTATTGACGTGGAGCTTTGATTTCTAGATCTGGGGCAAAGCTCCATAGCCATGGAGTTTGAGCTCCACAGCCTCAAATTTTTCTTTTGGTTAGTTTAGTCTTGCTAAACTATCAAATTTATCCTCATAAATCAATTATAAAAGTAACTGAAACAAAAATTACATTTTGTTTGTAAACTCATAGGACTTAAAAACAGTCACAGAGCAAAAAACTCTTCAACAATAATGATTGAAGAATGTATTTGTTGTTGGTGTTGTTTACAAGAAGAATCATGACAGGTATTTAAAAAAAAAAAAAAAAAAAACTATACGTATGTTCTAATGAAAACTCAAAAATCACATACCTTAACAAGCAAATCCAGCACCTCCTTCATATTGGGTCTACACTGTGGTATTTCATTAGTGCATTTCACCCCAATCCTAAGCAACTCAAACATCTCCTTTGCCCCTTCATTCAACCCGTACCAGAAAAGCACAGCCGGAATATACACGGCTCCACTAAACCCAGCCCGCCCATTTTTCATGACCCGTTTTGCCCATTCAACCAAACACTCTTCTCCCCCATCCACAGCTCTCCTCCCGGTAGCCAATTCCATAGCCAAAACCCCAAAACTATACACATCACCTTTTGTTGTAGCTTTCCATGTTTGTCCATATTCTGGAGCTACATATCCAACTGTTCCCGCCACCATAGTGCTGACATGGCTATCTCCAATATCTACAACTCGGGCTAAACCAAAATCAGTTACACAGGCATTTCCGTCTTTGTCTAGAAGGACATTGCTTGCTTTTACATCACGGTGCACAATTGCTGGGAAGCATTCATGATGAAGGTAGACTAATGCACGGGCAATATGTATGGCAATCTTGATCCGACTTCGCCATGAAAACTTTAGTCTGTCCAATATAAGATCTTCTAAACTCCCACCTTCCATGTATTCATAGACCAAGATCTTTTCAGATTTGTCAAGACACCACCCGTAAAGAGCCACGAGGTTCGGGTGGGGCCAGCTGAAGCTATTGTTACCAGTTAGAACTTCCATTTCAGCCTGAAATTCTTTTTCCCCTTCTATTCCTTCTCTTTGGAGCTTCTTCACTGCTACTTGTCTGCCATCAGGTAATACTCCTCGGTATACGGTTCCGAACCCACCCTTTCCGATAACTCTATCTTCTGAGAAGTTTCCAGTAGCCTTTAGAATGTCTGCATGAGTGAATGCAGTTCTGTCCAAGCGAATAACCTTAACAGAATCAGATAACCATGGTGATGAATTGCGAGAGCTTGATGTAGAATGCATAGCGTCTTCCAAGAGGTATTGGGATGGTTTTCCTTTATCTGTTTTTTTCATCAACAGGCAGACCGTGACTGAAATTAAGACACATATCAAGAAACCAACTACTAGAGCTAAAGAGACAAAAGCTCCATTGTTTCTTGAAGAAACTTTAAGAGGAACGTCGCTTTTAGAGTTGCTTGGTGCTTTAGGTGGGTTGGTGTTGAAGAAATCCGGAAGGAGCAAGAGGGGATCTCCTAAATAGGATTCCTTTTCAAATGTTATGAATTGCCCGGTTGTAGGTACTTTGCCAGAAATCAAAGGATTGTAAGATACATTGAACTTGCTCAGATCAGACAAATTGCTCAAGCTATTAGGAAAGATGCCGGAAAAATTGTTATATGACAAATCGAGATTTTGCAGGCACTTAATATTCCCGATTTCCGAAGGAAATTCTCCCGAAAAATTGTTGTTTGAAATATTTAAGACCACAAGTGGTAAGTTTCCAATCTCAGAAGGAAACTTTCCGTTCAAATTGTTATTACTCAAATGTAACATAGTGAAATTCCCCATCTTACTAATTTCTGAAGTTAACTCACCAGAAAGCTGATTTCCACTTAATTGAACATAACCAGAGATCTGTAAAGTTCTTACAGATGAACCTGGGCTACAAATCGGGAAAAGGCCGTACCCTTTAAGCAATCGATCCCATATGCTTCTACAGCTCTTCCTTGTAAGAATCGCATAAACTGAATTGAATGGAGGATAGTCTGCTGGAATCCATCTCTTCATCGTTAAGCACTCACCTGAACCTGCAACGAATTTTTCATTCTTACGATTTACTTCGAATGTAACACTAGCGTTTTTTCCTATACTTGTTAATTCAGAGGGGATTTTTCCGGAAAGCTTGTTGTTGGCAAGATTAAGCCATAACAAGCTAGAACAGTTTCCCAACTCCTCTGGAATTTGACCCGTTAATGAATTGTTAGCTACCATAAGCCATAAGAGGAACTTCAAGTTGCCAAAGCTTCTAGGAACTGAACCATTTAGCATATTGTAAGAGATATCAAGAGCCTGAAGATTTGCCAAGTTTCCAAATTTAGACGGTATTGGTCCGGAGAATTGATTGTAAGCAAGCATTAAGTACTGTAAACTCTGAATTCCAGAGATTTCTTCTGGTAATGGACCTGAAAAACTGTTGTAGCTTAGGTCTAAGCGAGAAATGTTAGGTAGATTTACAATTCCAGAGGAATTGATCCCTCCAGTATATGAATTCCCATGCAAAAGAAGGAATTGTACCTGCGTCACTTTCCCGAGAATCTCCTGAATTTCTCCTCCAAAATTGTTCTTGCTCATATCCAAGAACACCAATCTGGTCAAATTTGTAAGTGACGAAGGAATCTCTCTGGAAAAATTGTTTGTTCCTAAATGTAAACCTTCAAGACTTTGAATATCTCCTACCTGGTGTGGAATTTTCCCAGAAAATTTGTTACCTGATAGAATCAAATTGACCAAACCAGCACAATTCGAAATCTCTCCTGGTACTTCACCGGTGAAATTATTTCCGGAAAGATCCAGAAACTTCAAACTGCAGTTGTTTGTGAAGAACAAAGGCGAAAGTGAGCCGGCGAGTTCATTTTCAGAGACCGAAAACTCCAGAAGCTTTTCAAACCCTAACCACAAGACTCCATTGAAGTGGTTGGAGCTCAAATCCAAGTACTGCAAATTCGAACACTCATCAAAACAATTATCGATTCGACCAGTGAGATTGTTTCCCGAAATATTCGCGACGATTAATCTGTTGCAAATAGCGGGAAAACTCGACTGAATCTCTCCGCTGAATCGATTCACTGATAAATCCAAAACCTCCATGTTGATCAGACCTGACAAATTCAGATTACTTTCCATAATATTACGCGAAAGATTGAGGAACTTGAGTCCTTCACAAGCGTTCAGATTCTCCGAAATTTGACCAGAAATCGTATTCTCCGAGAGGTCGAGGTAGGATAGCTCGGTTAAATCGGAGAAGTTTCGGAACATTTCGCCCGAGATGGAGCTACCAGAGAGATCAATACCGGTAACTCTGGAATCGTTTGAATTGCAAATTATTCCTTGCCATTGACATGGACTACTCGAGGTCTCGTTGTTCCACGAAGCGTATCTTCCTCGATTAACGCGATTCTGGTTTTCGAGGAAAACTTTTAGGTCAAGCAGAACTTCCTTATCCTTCTCCATAGAATCTCCCTCCACAACTACGTCTGAAATTTCAAAACCAACAAATAATCAAATCAAAATTCTAGTTCACATGCACAATCCTATTCGGAAACTGTAGTAATAGAAGAGATTTTCTTTGAGTAGGACCTGAAATTGAGAAGATAAAGATGATGATAAACACGATGAGCTTCGAATCAGCTCCTTCTTCCTTCATACTACAAATCTTCGTCTTCTTTCCAGATTGCAGTTATGGTTTACCTATTCGAAGCACTTCATGAAAGCAATTGATTATGATTAGGAACAATTGAGAAGAGGATTAATGCATTTTCTGCATGTAGTTTTGTGGAAGTCTTTATTTAATCGATTAAGAAAGAGAAGTTGAAAAGGGAATGTCGTAACTGTTTTTGGTGGGAAAGAGCGGCAGAAGAAGAGATTCTTCGTCAAATTTAGTTGTGACCCGTCGGAGCCGTTAAAATTGACTCGGCTTTTGGTCATACTATTGAATTTCCATGCCCGGTTTGCCGGTTTGAACCCTTAGTTATTTATTTATATTTAATAATTAGGTTTCTTAGAATCTTCGTATTGTTCTGAGAAACATCCGGTTTGAAATTACATGAATGTAAGTATAATTTATATATATTTTTTATTTTTCCACTTTTCACACGTGCATGAATTTAGTCTACGTCTACGAAATTGTAATTAGACACGGAAAAGTTGGACTCCTGTTGTTTGGTTTAGATTAGACAGATGTCGTGTCTGGGGGGAAATCTTTGACTCTGACTTTGACTTCTAGATCAATTACAGACATCATGTTTCATGAGATCGTTACGCTCAACAGCTAGCATGTAACGTACGGAGTCGGTTAAATATTTTGGAGCGGGCAAAATTTCGGTCGGATCATGGTAAACCGGTATTGATTTTTTTAGTGGTTGTAGATTGAAATGATGAGTTATAAGTTATAACTTGGTATCACTATTGTTAATGTTAAATAAGATTGGTTTTAAAATTAATCTTATTCCGATTTCTGGTCTCTAATAACAGAATTGGGATCGATAACGATATCTAAAATCGATACCAGTATCAGAATTCCAATAAGAAACGAGAATTTTGTCCGGGACTTCAAATCTTTTATAACTAGATGTCGTCTCATTTATAAATCGACATATAGTTTGCTCCGAAACAAGTTCGGCTCTTCGACGAATATAACGGTCTATGATTTCACGAGCGAAAAAAACTGAAAATGGAAATGTTTGGGGCATTTTGACGAACAGATAGTGAGCGAAAGCGAACTCTCTCGCTCATTCGTTTCACCTCTCCAACTGCAACTACTTGGCGAAGAAGAAGAAGAAGAAGACGACCTAGTCGAGTTACAGATAATGAGTTCATCTTCTTCTTCATCGCCAACTCGATCGCGTGGAGACGACAGGCCTCGATTCTTTGACGCAAAGGCGAAGAGCAAGTGCTGGAAAAACGCCGACGTTGTTCCTGGTCGCGATCCAGATAGGTGGCGGAAGGACGCCGCCGGAAACATAGTCTGTAAGCGCTTCTGTAACTGCCATGGCTGCCTTTGCTTTGAGTACGATCACATCGTTCCCTTCTCCAAAGTTCCTCCCATCATCTCTCTGTCTTCAATAATTTGGTAATCCTTTTTTCAGCACGAAAGATTCTCAGCATTCAGTTTTTTCCGTCAATTCTAGCTGCTTTTGATTGGTTCCGTAAGGATCTTTACATTATTGTGTGTGCAGGAGGAGAATCGACGGAAGAGAATTGTCAGATTCTTCACACCCGAGTGAATCGATTCAAATCAGATAAGGATGATATTGATGTGAGACGTTTGAAAGATTACTCTTGCGACGTAAAGTTCACTGGTATTTTGCTTTGCCTCTTCTACTTTCACGCTGTTAAGATATCATGTTCTGCTGTTTGATTTGAAATTTCTAGTCAGAATCCTTTCATATTAGACGAAGATCAGGTTGGCATATCCCAACATTGCAACTCAGTGCTTAAGGTTTTTCAAGCCTTGTGAAAAAGGCCATTGCTTTACACCTTCAGAATAGCTACTAGTTCTCTCTTTCTAATCTCAATGTACCAGCCTGCCTTACATTATACTACTTAGTAAATGGATCAATGTTTTTTGAGAAAAATCGAAAGTTTTGGAGGCTAAAACTAGAAATACAAATTCAAACCGGAGCTTTAAACCACACAGAAATCGATTAATTATTACTATGACTGCCCCAGAATTACTCTTCATATTTGATAGAAACATGAATATGTGTTTGCAAACTGTAATTGGTTAGGTTGCAAGTTAAACTTAGCACGTATGTCTTAAGGGTGTTGAGTATGTTTAGTACCAAACTAGAGTTTCAAAATCTTTGCCAAAACGCAAGCTAGTCCTTTGGATCTTTAGCAAACTTGGGTGATGTGTTTCAGCAATTTTAAGATTTCTCGTCTTCGATAATAATCAAAAAGCAGGTCTAACAGTTTTTTGCCTTAAAATTAGGGCCTAAGAAGCATGCTTTGATAATCCTTTCGTTTACAAATACTGAAGCCTCCTCTCTCTACACTCATATTACCTTTCTATAAATCTATGAGCTTTATATTATGGACTAGGACCAAAGAGTTTATATGTATACTAACTCTTTTCGGAACCAAATCCACCGAGGCACTTTTTGTTTCTCTTTTTGGCGAATATGAAGAAATTCAATTAAACTCTAAAGGAGTATTTAACTCTAAGCACCATAATAGAAGTAACCAAGCGATCTGGCCAACAATTTGCATTAGTTGGTATCCTAAAAATAGAAATTTGAAGAAATGTAATGACTCTTTCATTGAACCCACGCGTGTCCTTCCTTGCAGACCTTTGACGCTCTTTTAACCCTTTTGTTATTAGACCGTTCGTATAATGATTCTCTAACTGATCCATGTAATCTAAAATTCTCAGATAAGGAGCTGGACATAATCGAAATGGCTGTCTATGGAGACGTGTACCGGCCAGGGAATGAGTGTCGTTGCAGGACCGTTGCTGAAATGCTTGGAAATTACAAGTCAAAAGACCACAAGGCTGCCTGCAAATTACCATATAATGGATAATCTTTCTAGCAAATTGAGGCTTGAATTAAAATTCGGTTCTGGGTGGCACCCACAAAATGAAATTCCAGTTCCAGGACTCTGTCAAGGGACTTTGAAATCGGCATGTTGTAATGAAATTATGCATTAGACATCTTGATATACATTACTATTGTATCAGTGGAAATTGAATCTGCTTGATTATCTAGCCATGCTCGAGTTATATTCCCTAATGGCCGGATCCAGCTGCATTCTTGAGTCGGTTTAGGTCAAATAACCAAATCCAGTTTGCTCCACAAAATAAAAACAAAAGAAGTTGGTCAAACTGGATAGGGATTCTCCATAACTAAAAGGCGAAAACAATGTCACGTAGGGGTTTGTTCTCATGTAATGCGGATCATAAGAAAAGTTCAAAATCAATCACCCTTGGTTAGTTAGAAAGATATCATCAAGGGAACAGAAACATGTAACACTACATTACATGGGAGTCCCTACACTACAAGGATGATTCTTAATAGGACCAAAACAAAAACAAGACTATTTGTTTTACAAAGAAGAGATAAGGTAGCGACCAAGTAACATGCATGCCCCCTTTTCTTAACCTAAAATTTTTCTCCTCATCTTCCTTGGCCCACTATCGCTATTTGTTTGCTTCTTTTTGGCATATTAACCCACCACCTTTGTCTCTAAGTCTTAGGACTTCTTAAACGACACTCTTTTATGAACCGTTACATATAAGCTTATTTAGAGTATTCAAAATGCTAAATTATTTAAATATTACATATAAGATTTTCTTCCTCTTGAACATATGTTATATTAAATACATTCTATATATTAATAAAAGATTTTATACGAATATATTTCATATTATGATAAATTATATCTTATTATAATTATAATATATAAGAATAAGAATAATATTTATAATTATGATAATAATTCATTTATCATTCCATAATTACTCGCAGGATGATGATCCTACACCGTTTTACATTGGAACCTTAATCATATGATTTTAAAATTGATGATGATGATGATGTATGCGATGGTGATGTCTCATTGTGCAAGGAAATGCACATGACATGCATAGAGTGGATCGGGCGTGGCATAATCATATTGCATAGACCCCACTATCCAAACAGTAATTATTCTAGAAATTTTTGAACAAATTATATATATAAATTTATTATAATAAAATTAATATATATATATATATATTTAAGATAAATTAATTTATTAAAACATGTCTTAATCATTATCAGAATCATCGTAAAATTGGCTTTTTAGATCATCTGAAATTTCTTCAATTCTAAATTTGCTCACGTAGTTTATGTCAGGCAAGTATATATATTTAATATATCCTTTTAAAATTCAAGTTTATAAAACGAGTTTAATGAAACCTAAAAGTCAAACCTAATTTATCATTATTTAATTAAATAAAATTATTACATTAGACTGTGTTCGTTTGACCGATCATTTTTTCGGTGGGGCCAGCCAATCAAGTCAACTGAGCCTCTGACCTAAACGACAAATAATAAAAATTTTCAAACATTAGTTGAAAAAGGAGGTAAAGATTATAACTAATTTCCTAACCGAAATATAAAATTATGATAAAATAATAATAAAAATAAATAAAATATATTTTTTGGGGTTTTTTCTGTCATAAACTTAAAAATGCCAAGAAGGTGGGGTCCACGAGTAACGTAAGCCCGTTTGGGTAAGAAAACCTGAACAAGTTCTCATTTTTGTAGTAGACGTTGCAAGCTTTTTCAGGGAGGAGAGAAAGAGGAGGGAAGAAGGAAGGGAAGATTGAAGAAAGGAGAAGAGAGGAAGAGGAGAGAGAGAGAGAGAGAAGAGAGAGAGCGAGAGAGATAGAGGATATTTGATAGAGAAGAGAGTATTTTTCTCTTTCTCACTCAACCTTTCCAGATTATCGTTTCCTTCTTTCCAAACGATATTTTTTCCTCCAGCTCTCTGTCACTTCAACTCTCTCTCAGAAAAAAAAATTTCTCCATGATTTGCGATTGATTTTATTCAGCATTTCTCCTTCTTTCGATTTTCTCGGAAAATTGGCATTGCCAGGACAATTTGAAGGACAGAAGTTCTCGCTCTCTCTCTTTCGCGCGCGCGCACGCGGATTTCTGCATTTTGCTTCCGAGAATGTGAATTGGAAACGCGAATGAGGATTCAGGCTCTGGTGGTTAGTTTTCGTGATTTCGAAGATATTCTCTGGATGCGTGGTGAATTTTGATCTGTCTAGTTGGCGGTTTATACAATTTTATCGGTCTGGATCTGGTCAGGGAAGAAACAGCGCCATTAAATGGCGCTGCTTAGAAGGCTTTTCTACCGGAAGCCACCTGATAGGCTTCTTGAGATATCTGAGAGGGTCTATGGTATGCTTTGCTTTTGAATTTTCTGAAATTTCTCTACTTTTTTTTGGTTGCATTCATCTTTCCAAAGAAAGAAAAAAATCTCAAATTGTATCTGAAAATCGTCTCCTTCTATGAATATTCTGAGAAAATTTTTAATGCTGTGTTTTGTGTACGCTTTTGGTGTTTTGAGCTCAAATCTTGACATTCAATGCCAGTACGGAAAATTTCTCAGAAAAAAAAATTCTTCTTCAAATGCCATTAGGTCTGGTTGAGGTTGATTCTAAAAGCTTATACTATTCTATTAGTCCGACTTTGTTTCTGCTGGTTTTCTAGATATGTGAGTTTTATCAAGTTGAGACTCAGCTAAGAAGGTAAGGTTTGCGAAGCTTTTCATCCGACTCTCTTATGTACTTCAAGTTTTCAAGCGAAAGTGCATGCTCTCTTCTTTGGTATTCAAAGGGCTTTGAAGTTTGCTTTCCTTCCCATAACCGTGGAGAGTGATAACAAAGGGCTTGTATTAGCCATTATTAATTCTTTCCTAGATTGGCATTTGGCTTCGAAGTGGCACACTATCCAATTCTGGTTTAAATCTTTTCACATATCTTTAGTTCATATTTTTAGAGAGGAACAATTTGTGGCGGATGCACTTGCAAATGTACGCAGCTTAGATAATATTCTTTATGATAGTCAGGATTCCTTGCCTGATCCTGTTTAGTGTTGCTTGCATACCGGCATTCTTGAGATTCCTTACATTAGGCTGTAATGTTTTTCTCTCAATAATATTTTTGAGGTTCTCTTAAAAAAAAAAAGGTTATGATTCTTGATTGGTAAATCTCCATTTTCTTATATTTTCAGTGTTTGATTCTTGCTTTTCAACGGATGTATTGGAAGAAGACAAGTTCAAGGTGTACTTGGATGGCATCGTAGCACAGCTACAAGCCTATTATCCTGATGCTTCTTTCATGGTGTTTAACTTCAAAGAGGGGGAGGTACGATGCCTTATTTCGGACATATTATCTCAGTATGACATGACGGTTATGGACTACCCTCGGCAATATGAGGGGTGCCCTGTACTGCCATTGGAGATGATCCACCACTTCCTTCGGTCAAGTGAAAGTTGGCTATCTTCTCAAGGGCCAAAAAATGTGCTATTGATGCACTGTGAAAGAGGAGGATGGCCTGTCCTTGCATTCATGCTTGCTGGTCTTCTGCTGTACCGAAAACAATACAGTGGGGAGAAAAAGACTCTTGATATGGTCTACAAGCAAGCTCCTAGGGAACTTCTCAATCTTTTTTCTCCTTTAAACCCACAGCCTTCCCAGATGAGATACCTTCAGTACATTTCTGAAAGAAACTTAGGTCCTGATTGGCCTCCATCTGATACGCCTCTGGTTTTAGATTGTCTGATACTCAGAGTCCTCCCATTGTTTGATGGGGGAAGGGGATGCAGGCCTATCGTACGTGTTTATGGTCAGGACACTTCATTGCCGGAAAATAGGAATTCAAAGCTTTTTTTTTCAAATTCAAAGACGAAAAAAGGAGTTCGCCACTATTCGCAGGTAATTCCAAAGTGCCTCAAGTTTACCAGAAAGATGAAATAACTAAAATTTAATTAAGCATGCTAATGAATTCTACCCACAGGCAGAGTCTCTGCTGGTAAAAATCGATATTCATTGCCGTGTTCAAGGGGATGTTGTTATTGAGTGTATCCATTTGGATGAAGATCTAATACGTGAGGAGATGATGTTCAGAGTTATGTTTCACACAGCCTTTGTACGGTCAAACATCTTGATGTTCAACCCTGATGAAATTGATATTATGTGGGATGCCAGGGACCGGTTTCCTAAGGACTTCAGATCAGAGGTAGGTTTGTTATTTCTTTCTTATAAATATCCATTTCGAATTTTGACTCTGTAGTGAGTTGAAGGTAGTTTTGGTATCCATCTCAGGTGCTTTTCATGGATGCTGATGCTGCTGTGCCTGATCACGTCACAGTTGCAGCAAGTGGTGATAAAAACGAGGTGGAAATTGCATCACCTGAGGAGTATTATGAGGTGGGAGAGATATTTAGCGATGTTGTAGATATGCTGGAGCAGAAGAGGAATTCTGATACTCCAGTAATCAATGGGAATAAATCACATAGTTTAGACCATAAAATTTATTTGAAGGAAGACCCTTCTAAGCCCCAAGACTCTAATTCTGACCATGGAAATCACAAGCAGGTTGTTAAGGTGGATTGTAATGCTGATGCAGTGAAGGATATCACTGTGGATGATGTGAAGTACAGGCGGGTTAAGAGTGTGGATAGTGATCTTCATGCAATGAAAGACATTGGTGTGGATGATGGTACTATCAAAAGAAATTCCCTTCTATTTTCTCAGAACTTGGAAGAAACAGAAGATACAGGTGATGGAACGGTCACTGACATGATGAAGTTGGAATCCAAGGCTCTCCAGAAAAAGTTGACAGCTGATGGCTATAGGCAGAAATCTGAATATTTACAGTCACCAGCTTGTAGGAAACAGCTTGCATCAGCTGCAAAGCCTATTGCTGATATTTCTTTGCCCAAACAGAAGGTCAAACAACAGGAAACTCAGGGGTTTCTTGCAAAACAAGCAAAGCCAAATGCTGTATCTAGGTGGATACCTCCTAACAAAGGCTCTTATGCTAATTCAATGCATGTTTACTATCCGCCATCAAGAAATATCAATGCCTCAGCTACTCTTTCTAAGGATTCTAATGCAAATTCCAAACTAAAGACTACCTCTGGTACTACTGCTCCTGGACTTTTGGCTTTAACTGATATGGGAAGCAAACAAACAAGTCATAAAGTGAATCCTATGGAGCTCTCAGTTTCTCCAACTTCAATACCACCTCATATCAGTCTGCAATCAGAAGTGGGTCCTCCCCTTTCAAATCAACATCTACCTCCGTCATCTCCACCCCCAGCCCCACCAGTGCAAGCAATTCATAGTAGCAGCCTTTCAGCATTTTGTATTCCTCCCAACGCTTATTCATCACATTCTCTATTTGAAGCAACACCTTCCCCTCAACCATCACTTCCAACTTTCAGTAATGCGGTGTCCAAAAAAATTCCTTCATTGTCCCCATCACCACCCGCTTCCCTGTCATTACTGCCGCCTGAACCCCCTCTCACATCAAACACAATAGTCTTGGATCCTTCCTCTCCACCGGTTTCCCCTAGCAGGCACAAAAATGTGGCATCACTGCCTCCTCCACCACCACCATGGAAGTATTCGGGGTCTCCTATTGCCTCCAATTTGGGGACTAGCTCTCCAGCTACATCAACACTTGTTAAAGTAATTGCATCACCTTCCTCTCTGTCATATAGAGGTCCAAGACATCCTCCACCATCGAATCCTCTTACTTCCTTTTCTAGAGCAACATCTTCATCTCCAGCACCCTCAGCTCCTGTATGCAGAACCCCACCACCACCTCCACCACCACTGCCTCCTATTCATGGAAGGAAACCAGCACTGCTGCCTCTTATTCTGCAAGCACCAATTCTGCCACCGCCGTCTCTTCTTCAGGAAGCACCTCCTACACCACCACCACCACCTCCTATTCATGGAGGGAAACCATCTCTCCCTCCACCACCATCACCCCCTCATGGAGTGCCAACACCCCCCTCACCTCCAATTCGTTGTGCACCACCTCCTCCACCTCCTATTGGTGGAGGCCTATCACCTCCTTTGCTTGGAGCTTGTGTTCCTGGGCCTCCTATACCTCCTGGGGGTGCATCTCCTCCTCCTCTACCCTTTGGTGCCAAAGTTGGTGCTCCTCCTCCTCCTCCACCCCTGGGTTCCAAAGGTGGTGCGCCTCCACCTCCTGCACCTGGATTATCAGCAGGAAGAGGGCGTGTTCCATCACGTCCTTCAGGCATTGGCTCAGCTACAACACCTCAAAGATATTCCTTAAAGCCTCTTCATTGGAGCAAGGTGACAAGAGTGCTTCAAGGGAGCTTGTGGGAAGAATTACAACAAGTTGGAGAGCCTCAAATGTATATTGTGACTGTTCTCTTTTGTTTTATTCTCTATTCTTTAATATATGATTTACTCTTCACTGTTTACTAATGTTTGAAAGTGAAGTATGTTCACTTCTAACAATTCAGTAATCTTCATTTTCTAATGATTGACATTTATCCTTTGATCCTAGTGCGTCAGATTTTGATGTATCTGAGCTAGAGTCCCTTTTCTCTGCTTCTGTCCCAAAAGCTGCTGATGTTGGAGGTAAATCTGGTGCGCGTCATAAGTCTTCTGGATCTAAAACTGACAAAATCCAACTGGTAATATATTGTATGTTCATCTTGAATCTAAATTTTGAAGATAAAAAACTGTTTTCAGCGATGCTATACTCTTACTGTTTTTCTTTTGTTAATATCCTTCAATTAGCTTGATTTGTAAAATCTGAAGTACATCCAATATATCAGATCTCTGCTTTTCGTGGGAATTCTTATATTAATTCCCTTGCAGATTGACCTGAGGAGGGCATATAACACTGAAATTATGCTCACAAAAGTAAAGATGCCACTTGCGGATATGATGGTAAGATGTTTAGATTAGGTTGTCTTGATCATTAAGTATTTAAATGATCTTTGCAGACCCTTCACAAGACTTCAAGTACAAAGGCTGATGCCTCAAGTGAGATACTGCTGAATCATGATTATATTTTATCAAACTGTAACTCCTTAGATTTTCTATGTCAACTTATTATCAAATTTTTTTTTATTCTGTTAGTTCGATGGTCTAATTATAATCTATGGATAACATTTGTCTTTTCTGATGACTGTCATGATGACTCTAGCTAACTGTTTGGAGATTTGTATTTCAGACTGCAATATTAGCAATGGATGAGTCAGTATTAGATGTTGATCAGGTGGAAAACCTTTCAAAGTTTTGTCCTACTAAGGAGGAGATGGAGCTTCTCAAGGTGACGTTCAATTACATGGCACTAACTCTTAGAGTTTCTTAGAAACTTGAAGTTATTCATTTTCATTGTGAAAAATGAGTACACATAATTGTCCTACTCGTCCTTAGATTTTTTTTTTTTTTTCCCCATTTCCTGATTGGGATTCATTATATTTTAATATAGGGATACACTGGCAACAAAGATGACCTTGGAAAGTGCGAAAAGGTACTCAACTGCTCTTTAAAATGTGTAATCTTGTTTGAGACATTGAATTTTCAGTCCATGTCCAATAGAGGTGGATAACTATAATGTCTCAATTGTTTTGGGATTTAATTTGCTTTACCATTTGTTGCATGTGGTAACTATATTATTCTGGAATATCCGATGTGTCTTTTGATTGTTTTACTATGAAAGAAATGCGGAAAAACGATTTCATTATGTTTTTACAACTGTGTACAGTATTTTATGGAGCTGATGAAAGTGCCTCGTGTAGAGTCAAAGTTAAGAGTGTTTTCCTTCAAGATTCAATTTCGTTTGCAGGTTTGGCTTCTGCATTTGTTATCATTTAAATGTCTTTTCTTATGTTTATGCATTTTAAAGAATTTTATCTTTTCTGCAGATTTCAGAATTTAGAAAGAGCTTAAACACTCTAAACTCAGCATGTGAAGAGGTATGCCGCTTCCGAGGATGAAACCCTTAATGCTGTTTTTGGGAAATTCTCGTAACTTACATGCTTTTCTACTTCTATTTAATTTTGTCTTAGGTGAGAAATTCTATGAAGCTGAAGGAAGTCATGAAGAAAATTCTTTATCTGGGGAATACATTGAACCAAGGAACTGCAAGGGGTAAGGACCCATCATTCTTGAGAACATTAGAATGTTGTGTTTGTTTACTTGCATTTTTTCAGAATGAGTCAGTTTCCTATGCTTTGTTTGTCACAGAGGTATTTGATATTTCACACCTGATATCATGAAAAGTTTTCTAGCTTTGATTTTAACTCCTCAATGCCATATTTCACAGGTTCTGCACTTGGCTTTAAGTTGGATAGTCTTTTGAAGCTCACTGATACACGTGCTTCGAACAGTAAGATGACACTCATGCATTACCTTTGCAAGGTATATTATCTTCTAATTTTGTTACTGGCTCATTGGATTATCTATTTATGTATTCTTACTTCATTGTGCCTCATATAGAAAGGAAAACAAAAACTTTTTATGTGAATGTAGACTTGCATTACAGATACACTTGCATAAAGTGAGTGGTTTAACAATATGATTTTGCATGAAAATATTATGTTGATCAATTCTATGCCCTACTTGTACATGTATTACATATTCAATTTCAATCATTTTTAGTATATCCGTTTTGTATATAACATTGGTTTCTCATGCTTCAGGTACTTGCTTCCAAGTCACCGGCTCTTCTTGATTTTTATTTGGATCTTGGTAGCCTGGAAGCTGCCTCTAGGGTACTTAACTGTCAAATCTATGTAAATATTGTTGTTGGGTTTCGTCTAACATGGGGAGCTTGCTCGTGATACAGATACAATTGAAGTCTGTAGCAGAAGAAATGCAAGCGATAATTAAGGGATTAGAAAAGGTTAGACAGGAGCTTGTTTCATCGGAAAGCGATGGCCCTGTCTCTGAACTTTTCTGTAAGGTAAGTTTTTCTTGCCCTTTTTTTTTGTGTTTTTCTTTTTCTTTTTCGCCCCGAGATGTTTTGTCAGGTTATATTCCTTAGCAGAAATTAGAATTTGATTTCATGGTTACATTTGACTTAAAATTTTAGACATTGAAAGAATTCACTGGTATTGCTGAGACAGAGGTGGCTTCTGTGACCAACCTTTATTCTGTGGCGGTAATGCACTGTATTAAACTACTTCTCTTTTTTAATTTGTCTTCTAATTTTACCTATAAAATGAGATAATAATTTAAAAAAAGAATGATAAGTCTTCTTAAATTTGTCCTTCGGTCGGCAGGGTAGAAATGCAGATGCACTTGCTCTGTACTTTGGAGAGGATCCTGCCCGTTGCCCATTTGAGCAGGGTAAGAATCACTGAAGCATCATTACTTCCATCGATCTAATTTAATAGTGTTAATTAGCCACATTTTTTTTGTGTTGACTTAATTATTTTCTTGAGAATCTAAATCTTATACTCTTACAAATGGTACTATGCAATAATCAATGCAGTTGCTGTGACGCTAATAAATTTTGTGAGGATGTTCCGAAGAGCGCATGAAGAGAACATCAAACAGGCTGAATTGGAAAAGAAGAAAGCTGAGAAGGAGGCTGAAATGGAGAAGGCTAAGGCCTCCACTTCACAAAGAAAAGTGTGAAAAAGAATCTGGTGATGTTTCTCGAGGTTTTTCCTACCCACATTTTGCAAGACCAAACTTTTTCTACACAACATAAGCCCTGTCTGGGTTTTCACTACTTAATGATGGCAAAAGGTCAGAAGCACTCCTTTTTCAGGTGAAATATTTCGGTTTGTCAAGGCCATTAACAAGTGATTTACGTTAAACAAAAAGGCAGTTAGAGGTTCATCCTTGACAATATGAACTAAACTGGTTTTCGGGTCAACTGATCACCGAGTCCCCCCAAAAGCACATGCCGAATATAGAGAGATATAGGGCGGCAGTTACTATTAGCATGAAACGGAGTTTCTGTGTGTCCCACGGGGGAAAATGCGGGAGTTTCGTAAATTCAAATTGCATAATATTCTCAACACAAGAGCAATATGCATCAGAATGGTGGATTGCTAACTCCCAAACCGCAGAATGAAACCTGTGTACAGAACTCTCACCCTCTCCTTTAGAATTTTTCATATAAACATATATTCCTTCTTTGTAACATATGAATTAGTTTATACTGTACCTTTTCTGTCCCTCGCTAAAGAAGGGGAGAAGGTTGTATAGTTTGTTTGTGAATAGAGAAAACCGTGCGAGTCCATAAATAGAGAAGGCAAGCCCTCCAACTTGTTGTAAGATGTAAAAACATTATCCAAGTATTAGGTGTAACTGCTTATATTTTTGGATCTTCAAATCCGGGATCGAATTGAAAGTATCCGAATTGCAAACTCACTGTTGTTATAAACGTCATCCCATTCATTTCAAACCATATACTATTAGCTAAGCATGCTTAAACTGCGTATATGGTAAAACTAGTCGTGATTCTAATTTTTAAATTTTTTTTAAAAAATATACTTGAGCATATTTAAATAAA
The DNA here is from genome assembly GCA_027186245.1 of Coriaria nepalensis. Classification (NCBI taxonomy): domain Eukaryota; kingdom Viridiplantae; phylum Streptophyta; class Magnoliopsida; order Cucurbitales; family Coriariaceae; genus Coriaria; species Coriaria nepalensis. The sequence continues at coordinate 346,423 of CP114493.1, forward strand.
TTATTTCTCATCTTATTAGATAAAAATATACTCAGATTTAATAATTTTGAAGGCCGTAAATATATATTTACGAAAAATTACATATTAGCCTCTAATCTCGATAAACTGCTTGCATATATGGGGAGACAAGTATTTATGTTAGCATTGTATATGTAAAGTTGATAAACACCAAAAAAAAAAAAAAACCTCCAAGCAGTGATATGATCACACAAGTGGTCAAATGACAAATGGGTGAGAAGAAAATTGTTTACCTTCCTTGAAAATTCTCAAGCTTAGAAAATAAAGGAGAACCGATTGCAGAATCATCACTCACACCAGCACCAGAATTCAACCTACTGCCGCCGTCACAACCTATAATACTTACTGTTTCATCTTCTTCATCATTCTCATTCTTCTTCTTAACCTTACCACCACTCTTCTCTTCCAACCCAGTATCACCATTCCCTAACCCAGACTCTTGAAGCTGTAAAGCACACTCCAAGTTCCATAACACATCTCCCTTCCTGGGCCTATCAACTCCATACTCAGCCAAACATTTCTCGGCCTCTTCCACATACTTACTCAAAGACTCTTTACTCAACGACCCCACACGGGTCAATAAGGTTCTCAAGCACCCCCTTTCTATGACAACTCATTGCATACTCAGCCAAGTTCACTTGCTCTCTGTGCAATGCGGGGTTTATAACTTGCCTTGCACACAACACTTCGAAAAGCACAACCCCAAATGAGTACACGTCAGATTTTTCGGTTAACTGCTGTTTTCTAAAGTACTCGAGATCAAGATAACCAAAACTTCCTTTAACTGCTGTACTTACATGAGTTTGCTCTATAGACGGTCCAGTTTTTGAAAGACCGAAATCGGAAACTTTGGCCACGAAATACTCATCTAAAAGTATGTTTGTTGTTTTCACGTTACGGTGGATTATGCCCTGGGTCGCACCCGTATGAAGATAGGGGAGTCCTCGAGCTGCTCCAATTAGCTTTTGTTTCCATGATAATGGAGGAAAGCTTGAACCATATAAATGGTCACGAAGCGGTCCGTTAGACATGTATTCATAGACAAGGATCATTTCGGATTGTTCGTCGCAAAAACCAATGAGAGAGATGAGGTGGCGATGACGGAGCTTGGAGAGCATCTCTATTTCTGTGCGGAATTCATTTATGCTTTGTTAAGAACTTGGGTTTCCGCATTTTATCGCAAGCTTGGTTCCGTCTTCAAGCTATCTGAGATACACTTTTCCAAACCCTCCGACACCAATTATAGCCTTCTCATCGAAATTTTGCGCCGCATTTTGCAGCTCGTAGAATGTGAAGAACCGGCCCATTCTAGCATTGGTGTATATGCCCGAGTAACCGCTCTTGCTTCTACGGGATCCGAAAACAGTCGATTTTCTTGACATGAAGGTAGAGTTACTACTATTATGTAATGGAAGAAGCCATGAAGAAAAGCTTTTCCTTTTCTCCGATGTCTTTTTCTCCATCGGCAACAAACTAGCCCGAGCATCACAAATGCCATGATCCCCATTCCAAGGCCAATTGCAGCTATAAATTTCATTCTACTCATTCCCGGACCTCCCATGTTGGTCCCCTCAACTGTGAATAAACCGTCCAAGCTCTTGGCTCCATTGCTCATTTTCATGATTTCCAAACCGTTAAGAATCGCATCTTGAGCGCCAGATTGGAGATTTGACGGGCCCACCTGAATATCTAAAGTAGAATTTATGATATTCGAGGCATTTACAACAAAATCTTTGTAGTAAGGGGTGGAAAGAGCTCCGGTGAGTGTAGAAAGATCAAGAGCGGCTGCACCAACCATGCCATTGATATAGACATCAAAGTATAAATTGTTTAAGGCCTTGCTTACAATATCACAAAAATGAAGCCTTATCCAATAAGAGTAACTCGGCTCAACGGTGAATTTCCAAGTGAGGTTGAAGTTGACTTGCATTGTAACAGGATCTTGCATATCTTGCGCTGTGGCATAAACCCAATTCGGAGCAATCAATGGAGTAACCGAACTCCCAGGATATTTCACACTTCTCGACACATTCTTAGAACCTTGAGGAAACTTGTTGTACAAGCCATCCGATTCCCATGTTCTTGACAATGTATCATTTTTGAAGGTTAAACCGGGTCTACCTACATTCACACGATAGGAAACTTCTAGAGCATAATTTGATAACCCATTAAATTTTCCTAATGGTGAGATTGAGGAAGCGGATGAATTCTTCTTCGGTTTGACTTGGATAGAGAATCTATCACTAGTAACATTGATCAAGTAATCCTTGAACACCAATTTAGTGTTGTCATTCACTGAAAAGTCGTACAGAAGAACAAAAGATTCTGCTGTGACGGTGAAAATCGAACCCGAAAGATTATAGTTTTTGTGCGGAAGAGGGTAGAAGTAAAGCCGGACCTAGTGCCGCCCGGGCTGAGAAATGTAGAAGCTGTAGGTGGATTCTTCGGGGAATATTCTTGCGGTTTGAAACAGAGGCAGAGAAGAAGAAGAAGAAGTGCTTACTGAAACAGAATCAATGGAAGGTATGACATCTTCATTAGTGGAAAGAAGAGAAGAAGTATCATGGTCAGACTTGAAAGTTCTTCCATCATCGAGATGTGTTTGTTGAGGGGACCCACAATCAATGAGATAGTTATCAGGAGGAGAGAAAAAAGAAAAATTAGGCTGAGGAAAGTTATTACCACCATCTTGTGCAAAAGCAAAGCTTGAGAGATTAATGATGAAAATGAAGAGAACTATAAGAGAGTACTCCCCCCAAATTGATCTATCCTTCCTTTTGATAATGTCAGCGCTCATGTATTCGAGTCAAATGCACATGTTATTTCTTACCAGACCGACCATATCATATAAATCGATTTATCATAAACATGATCTCTCTAAAACGTTCTCGTAGATTAATCACAAAATTTTTTCCTAGGATTAATTCATTATCCTATAGTTGCAAACAAGAACTTAGGAGGCTGAGATTAAAAGATGGGCGGTGTTTATGAGTATAACAACTATCAACTCAAAACAGCTGGGTAGTATTAAAAAGCGTTGACTACGACTTTGGCTCTAACAAGTAAAAATGAAAATGCAGAGGATTAACTCTGTTTTTTTTGGACCTGATTTAAAAATAGTGGTAGTAAAAAAAAAAAAATATATATATAAGAAATGGAAACTACTATGAATAATCACCAAGAAAAAATATTGATTTTTTATTTTAATTTTTAATTTTCTTTTCTGTTGATTAATTGATTTAGATATCATGATAATCAATAATTTCTAAAATGAAGCAAGGAATTTAATTAATGATATTACAACTTTTTTTTTTTTTTTTTGTTTACCCAGTCATTGCACCTGGCAGAACTGTTCTTCGGCTTTGAGATATACAAGTCCGCGCTTTATCCTCTGCAAAGTTCAAATCAAAGATGAAAATCCCATTCAAGTATCTAAACGGCTCGGTACCAATTATGATCTTTTTGTGAAGATAATTGTCTAGAGTTTCTAAAAATTCATAAAAGAGGGTTTCACTTTCACTCATTACCTCTCTTGTGTCTCTTATCCGAAGGAGGTCGAGTCTTTCTTGAGGCCTTCGGTTTGAGAGAGTAGCAAGCTGCATAAAATGGTTAAAGTTGTTACTCAGTCACTTTCGAGCTTAGGAAGATTGCACAAGTTTTGATACCATTTTTTCCAAAGATGGACAAGATAAAATAAGATTAATACCCAGAAGCTGAATTGCTCGAGATCTTGCAGTGCAGGCATCATCCCTTCCACGTTAAGAAATTTCTCAAGTCTTCTTGGATCTGCCAACCCAGAAAAAAGAAGAAAAAATGACGGAAATGGGCCATAAAATTACATTGGCAAAGGTTGGGGGGGGGGGGGGGGGGTTAAAGTATGCAGATTGTACTTGTGATAGCTATAATAGGGATTTTACCTCGTCCGGATGCTTCTTTGGCTCTCCTTATCCATGACCGGGCATATTCTGCTGCATTATTTGTCAATTCCTGTAACTATACCCAACACATATAGAGAAAACTGCTAAATCAATATGAAAAAAAAAAATGAGGAATTTAAATGTACAGTTTTCTAAGAGTCTAGTGCTAACACATTTTTGGAGCAAACTTACATCCGCTCTTTCTGTGGTCCCTTCTGGAGGTAATATATCTTGAACCCATTCAATTTCCGCTACTCGATACCTGCAAGAGACAATTAGAAAGTTATTTATCCAAAAATTGGGATAAACCAAAGCATCCAGAGAAAAGTAATAAGAGTACCAGTACATAAAAAAGCTGTTGAAAACTCACCCGTCTTGATCCCAAGATCGAATGATTCCAAATCTCCTACGACTTTCAATCTGTATAATAATTCCAAATGTTTGTTACATAAAAACTTCACACAGCAAAAAAGTGTTCAAGTGGACTGAAGCCAAAAGGTGTGGATGAAAGACTGAAAATGGATGATATCTAACCACTAGATAAAATCTTCCATCTGGAAGTGGCTCACACCTAAGATAAAAATTGTCATCAAACACGGTTAATAGCAATATTATATAGGAAACATTTAATTATATTCTTGGAATAAAGGCAGGAAAGTGGACACAAAACACCTACTCAGTAATTTCCACTTCACAAGCAAGGTCGGCTATGGACCCTGTTGCAGAATCAATGATAACCTACATGTTTAATTAACAAGCAGAAACAAGTTACCATGAGGAATTTTTTGATTATTTCAATATAGATAAGAAGGAAAAGGGAAAGGAAAGGACCAGTTGCAATATCTACCATTCCCATGCGATGATTTCCTTCCATTATTCTCCTTACCTGTCATTCAAGTTAGCAGAATAATCTTCATCAGTATTCTTATCACACAAATCACTGCTTTCTCCACAAGGATATGAATTACAAACCAAAAACATGTCGAGATGTTTGAAGTTGTTGAATTGGCCAAGAAAATACTCTTTTTCCCAGCAGTTTCATAGAAGAATGTAGTATATTGTATATGACGCTTATCAGCATGTATGTAAATGCAGGTTAACTCAACACCCATGATTTATGCACTTCCTTATTGTGAATAAAAGAAGAAAGGATAAAAGTGAAAAAGTAGCACTGTTCAATCAACTCACCATGAGTCTATAACGAGGTTCAAATATATGCAGTGGAAATTTCTGACAAGGAATGACAACATCCATGACAAAAAGAGGCATCAAGTCAACACCTGACTTTGTCAAATCATCATTTTCAGACTTTCTTTCAGCATATTCATCAGGAAAGTTCTTCTGTATAATGTTGTTCAAGGTTACACTGGTACAAACCAACTGAATGTCATCCAAGAAAAGGAAATAAACGAAGAATAACATGTTGATTAAAAAAAAAATTTAAGTTAAACTGATTACAGGAAATGAGCAAGTCCAACAACAAAAAATTACTACTTTTCCATGTTCACTATTATCGTACATGGGTATTTATATCACAACAGTCAAAAAATAACTTATATGCATGTTGAGCCAATATAATGTCATGTTCCTCTGTTACTAATAAAATCAGTATCAAAATATCCTGGCTGCTCATTGGACAAACTGTATGCAATAACAAAAATAGAAATGCAATGGGTGTAAGGGTGTTCCATAAGTATAACCATAGAAGAAGCTGACCTGATTGCACATGTTCTAGGACTGATAAAAAGAACTGTTCGGCACAAAGGGCACTTGTTACCTAGGATTTTCAGTGTAACAATCAGAAAAGTAAAAATAAAAATACAATAACATGGTGATTCAGGGGAAAGAAGAGGAGAGCAGACATACTTCGATCCATTGACTGAAAGAGGCATGAACGGCAAAAAGAATGCCCACAAGGAGTTGTAATGGGCTCATATAGTAGTTTCAGGCAAAGGGTGCAATCAAAATCATCAGTTCTTTCTGGTTTAATGTGGGTTCTTATGCCCCCTGGACTGTCCGGTGTTGCCTCCAAACTTTTAAGACAATCTTGAAGAGCTTTGCTGCATATTCAAGAAACAAACCAAAACCGGTTCACAAACTGAACTTTGAACAATAACATAAGCTATGCAGTCCAAATCTCCACCAACTATAATAATCTAAAAGAATAACAGTTACAAGATGTTTACAATGACATTCATTATGGCAATGACATTTATTACCTAAAGGGGTCAATCTGAAGACCTGAGAGGATAACGTCCCTGGCAACCCTATATTTCTCTAGCTGCAAATTCAAAACAAAATCAATCATATTAAGAGACATCTTCAACAGTCAAATATTTAATTCAAAGAAACATATGCCTGGGGGAAGCTGACCAGAATATCATAGCATGTACTACTCGAATGGGCTATAGGAAGAAAAAAAAAAAGGGGCCATGAAAATGTGAAGATTCCTCCCCCATACAAAGGGAAGAGGCCCAAGAGAGGAATAAGTTAGGAACAAATGATAACCAATACATACCAGAACAAGAGCATTGGCCTTTAGAATGTATGCTTTTACTGCATTTTTACCCAAGTCCATTACTTTCTCGGCATCCTTGAGAGCAAGCTGCATTAATAGACATGTATACGGAAAATGTTCAATTTATCCCATAACACACAGGCATACAACGAATAATGAAGTAGAAAACCCATACTTCGGCATGAACTGTAGGGTCCAACCCATTTAGTGGTCTGTATTCAGAAGCTGATGGTGGTCTGTTTTTCAGATATAGACTAATCCTGGATGAGGCATTGTCATGGAAACAAATCCATTATTGTGAATGAAACTTATGTTTACTCAATTTATGTCTACTAAAATGGCAAGAGATCATACAAAGAAATATATATTGCTATAAAGGTTCAACAGTAACCAACCTGATATAAGCAGCACTTCGGTTGCCGAGAATTACAGGATCACTAGGTTTGATGTTGTTTGCTCTCGAGTAACAACTGATTGCCTGAACCCAAAATCAAGTCACCCACCAGAGGACAAGAATTAAAAAGAGTTATATGAAGACCTTGATAAGATGAAGGGGGGGAAGGGTTCCTCCACTTTTAAAATATTCATGCACATAATTTCCAATTCTATGTGCTTTATGGCAAGTAAACATGGTAAGCAAAATAATACAGAGGTGAAGAGCTGCAAGCATGATACACCATCATATGCTGCCAAGAATTGTATTGCGAATTTGCAAGTTTTAAAAGCAAGAGTGATCTTAATAATCCTCATCCCCCTTTCCACATGGTTTACAGAGTATTCCATAACCATAAGGTCGAGCAAACGGTGAAGCTATTCTATATATGTTAATTAAATATGAGTATATGATAATACTACCTCCTCATATCGATTATCTCTAAATGCACGGTTCCCATTCTGCACAAGATCAAACATATGTGTAAATGAGTCCCAAGGCAACGACTCCTCTCCATTTGCCTGCATTTGAATCAATGTTCTCATTCAGATCCCTAAAAATAATATTGAACTCGAATTTGATGACACTACAGTAACAATCAATCCTCCATTCTTATGTATGAATGCCAGCTCCTATTGTGCTCTATTCTTTGCCACATTATTTGGATAGAAAAACTTATACTTGATCAATCAAGTACGAATCAATCTTGTTATGGCATATCAAAGTACTAACTACTAACCAGAAAATTAACAAATGCAAGCCAGCTTCTATTAGATTAAGAATGTCAAGAAAGAAAAATCTTCTCCACTGCAAAATATTTGGTCCAAAGAACTCGTTTGAATGCCTTTTCTTTCATTCTTCTCAGCAGAAAAAAATTTCCACAATTTCAGAATGCAATAATTAGACCCAAAAAAAAAAAAAAAACGTAAGAGCCAGAGAAAAAGAGAGAGAGAGAGAGAGAAGGAAGAAAATTCTCTGCTTGGGAGCTGAGAAAATACAGGAAAAATAAATCAGTTTAAATTCAGAAGAAGCTGAAGTTTAAATTCATCGAATATCTTCAGCTTCTTCTGAATTTGACAATTCGCCTCAGCTTGTTGAGCCAAAAAGAGTTACGATGAGAAGTCTTGCTAACGATTAGAAGTCTTGCACCTCTAGATACTTAGGTAATACCCAATATAAAAAAAATTCCAAGTTCCTCTCTTTTTCCTGTTTTAATTTTCGCGCAACTTTCCTACTAATCAAACACTGACTTCTGGCTCACAAAAACGAAAGCTCAACTACTGACTCTTCACTTTTGCATTCGAAGACTAATCAGAACTCCGAATATGAAAATCCAAAAGAGAAAAAAAGAGTACTGACCGAAATATAGTCGTCAACATCGCCAAGAAGATCGGGAGAGAATCCGATAGAAGAAGACGAAGCTGAAGCGAAAGCCTCGCCACCGGACATTGCACCGAAATCGATCGGAGATGAAGAAGCGTCTTCAGAGCAGAATTCAGCGAAGAAGAAATGAATTGAAGAAGAGAGAGCGGAAATGGTGATATGGTAATGGAAGCAGCAAGTGGCTGCAACCCGTCGTGTTCGTCTGTCTGTCCTTCGTTCCACGCACGGACCAAATTCCACTACGTGTTTCCGTCCCTCTCTCTCTCTCTCTCTCTCTAGAGTAAATACCCATCATTTAGCCTATATTCCAATTTATACCCCCAATTTACGGTGTAAATTGGATTTTTACCCTTAAAAAGGTGTTTAAATTTTGAACAATTCACATCAAGTTTTGTTTGTATGAAAATTGGTCTTACTATGAGAATAATGCTCTTATCATCTATTCTTTTCCTTAGCGGAGGATTTAGGAGAAATTATTGGAGGTGTGGGTAAAAGTTCTGCAGTTAAATTATATATATTTATAATAAAATTTATGGGGTTAAAATTATATAAAATTTTTTTATATTTTAATTTAATAGAGATAGAAATTTAAATTTTAAAAAATTTATGGCGGAAGAATTGATTATTAAAAAGGTGAAATTTAAGAAGTTACAGAATTAAGAATTAGAGATTGTAGGGGAAAAGAATTTTAAAATTATAAATTTTACCCTTAAAATTTTAAAAATTACAATTTACCCCTAAAAGTTTTAAAAGAACTTTTTGGGGCTATGGGGGCAGCTGCCCCCATGGTGAATCCGCCAGTGCTTTTCCCCCAATTTTATTGGCTTGATCCCTTATTATCACCTAAATGGATTTTCTTATTCATTCAAAGCTTGAATTCATCAATCGTCATCTCTATATTTATGGGGAATATGTTATTATATTGAGCTTCTTTCTCTTTCCTACTGCCTTTCATGAACATTCGGAAGGCAAGGAAATAAGTAAAACACAATTAAATATCACATTACATCTCGAACGAGATTCAAATGGGAATATACCCTTTACCTTCTTATGTTATTATTAAAAAAAGGAGTTCATATTTCTGGTTTGCTAAAGCCTCTGAAAGCAGCTAGAATGTATTGGTCATCATTCACATAAGGCTATTTCATGAACAGAGAGACTCATGTCTCTATCCTTCTTCTCATCGATGCAAGTGTTCCCCCTCAAAAAGTCGACCTAGATTGTGCTAATTGACTCGGCCGCAACAATGTAGATACCATATCATTTCTTCTTAAGCCTTGAACTTGTATACTACTTTCTTATCATTTTTTACTTATGTTATTTACTTGTTTTTGGGTCCTTGTTATTTATTGTTTTTGGCAAGATACCAAGGACATTTGTGTTCACAAAGTGCGATAAGATGAAGGCGGGGAAAGGGAAACGAACCAGAGGAGAATATCAGAGAGTTCCAGCAGTTGATCAGAGAAAACTATAAGGAGCATCCTCCGTGCATCATCATGACAAGTAGCGTGACCGGTTTGGGAAGAGATGAATTGTTACTGCATATGTCACAGCTAAGGAACTATTGGGATCAATAGAGAGAGAACAGTTTTGAAAAGAAGAATAATGTGTTTATGGTGTTAGATTCTGTGGTGTTGTATATTGTATTTTGTGCTTGACTTAGAATCTGATATAAAATTGAAAGTTTTGTAAGTCTACATTCATAATTTGGACCCCGAATTGTATATATATTGCAGTTGACACAACATCAAATGATATAACAATGAAAGAAATCTCTCTCAAATTTCTGAGAGACCCATTACGACAGTGTAGGGATGAGCAGCAATACTGCTCCGACCGAAATCGCTGTAAAATTAGAGCAAGATCACAACACCTACATAGATTTAGAACTCAAAATACGAAAGATGTGAATAAACCACAACATAAAATGAAGAAAGAACATGAAAGAAGAGTATATAACTTTTGATGTATGCTGAATGAAGATCAGTAATCAGGTTCTTCTATGTATTACTTAAAAGCTTGACATATGAATTTCCTTTCGCAGTTTATATAGAACAAGAATTCTCCCCTATCCTTTTCAAAATAAAGACCAAAACACAAATGAAAGAAGAAAACCAAAACAAAAAAGACTTAAAAACGTTTAGTGTTACAGAAATTGATTACTCCTTACCTACAAGTAACCAAAAAAATCACACTTGTTCTTTTCCTTTAACTTGCTAGTGTTGAGACCCACTGTTTCCGGTACCCACCTCGAGATGATGCCGAATATCGAACTGATCCACAAACTCCAGAGGCGTATCAGTCTCATTTCTAATCCTCTTAATCTTAGGACTTAACAAACCTCTATGCCTAAACCCATAAAGCTTAAGCACTTGATTATCTGCAAAATTAAATGCCCTTTCCATACTCCCTAAACACCTCTCAACCGGATAATCCCCATAACTTCCACAAGGCTTACATCCCACAAAATGGGTCACAAACGGCCACCTCTCATCACCCAGGCCGGGATTATACTTCTCCATCATCTCCTCGTACCGGTCCACAAGCCCGGCCCAATAACCGTGCAAATAGTAAGAATTCTCCAAAAACACCTTATCCATCCATTGCTCCTTCTGAGAAAGGAGCAAGTAAATCAAAGCTGATTGATCGTCAGCTTCGAATGCCGGCCGACCTTTTAAATTCGCAGTCAGAATCTTCCCGGCCTCTTCTCGGATCGGGCCTTTTGGGCCCATTGGAGCCCAAGCATCGAGCAAGTCCAAAGCCCATTGGCAGTTTCGAAACAGGAAGCTACCCGTGTTCAAAGCGATCCATGATTTCTGCTCAAACATTAAATCTGGATATCCATGAACGACTAAATTGTAATCATCATACTTCTTGAGGGGGATTTCAAAAACCATATCGGTAAATAACGCATCACTATCCATCCACCAGATCCATTCTACTTCTGGATGAGATAACATGAGCCGTCGGATCAAGGGCAGTTTGGCCCAATAACCAGCAAGTTCTTTATCTAAATGAGCAATGTTGTAAATAATTTCGATTCCGTGAATTCGGCAATAATCGATCTTGTTTTTTATTGATTTCAGGAGGTAGTGGTCTCCGATTGGATTATCACACGGTTTAGGAGGGGATCCTGTTACGAGTAAGATTCTAGCTTTGCCTTTAATGTAATTTGGGAAATTAGGGTTTTCAGTGAGCCAAACCTTGCGTTCTTGATCCCAATTAGAGATTTTGGGGCCGAGCGTGTACGTGACGTTGGGATTGAGATCGGATTGGGTGAGGTCATCCGGGTCGTTTGGGTCTGCGTCGGATCGGATATCGGCGAGAATCCGGTTGGTTTCTTCGATTAGGTTTTGGTTGACGGCGTCGGCTTCGGAGCTTCCTAGGTTTCCGACTCCGATGGTGCCACGAAGAACTAGGATCGTTACGAAGCCGCAGAGGATCGTGATCTTGATGTTGTTGAATGTTTTTGCAATCTGACGGCCGCGTGGGATGCCGGGGAAACGGCCTCCTCCGGTTCCTCCTCTTCCGCCGTTCGCAGTGGTCGGAATCCCTGCTGCTCCTCCTCCCCTCTTGAAATCTTCGTGTCCCATAATTCTCTCCCTCTCCTCTCTCTGTGAAGAGATTTTCTTTCAATTTAGCTGAGATGTTCAAACTTCTCAAGTGACTGAGAAAAAATGGGGAAAGAGTTTTCTGTATGGATCATCAAGTGAAGTGTGTGGGTTTTATCTGTCTAGACTCTGATTTCTCTTCTCTCTCTCTCTATCATTTGCGTCACTGAATTATCCTCTGGTTAAGAACAATTTTCGGTCTAAGTGCTGAAACGGAAGAGTCTAGCAGGGCTGGAGAGAGATGGAGGGAGAGAGAGACTGAGAGAGAGCTAAGAGGAAGAAGAAGAAGAAGAAGGGTGGAGAAAACGTGTCTCGACGCCACCGACTGTCGAAGAGATTCATTATTAATTTTTTTTTTAAATTGTAATAAATATTTGTTGAAATTGAGGTTTTGGATCTTATGCACTGTCCGATCTGATCTGAATTTGACATCACGAATTATTATTATTTTTAATCTTATTTATTATTATTATTATTATTGCACAAGGAAAATGACAGTAAAATTAAATTAAAATAATAAAATAATAAAATAATAAAATAAATAAACATATCGACCCGCTGTCTCCGGACTGTATTCCGGGGGGGCCCGAGCAAGCTGGACAGATATTATATTAATTAATTAATTTATTTATTTTAATAATACTTAAGTTTTGGATTGTAATAATTTATTATGGATCCAGAGAGTATTTATTTTTTATTCTTCGTATAATTTAAAAGAGACTAATTTAATTTTAATAATATATAATATTTTTAAATTTTTAAATATATTTTTTTTTTGTATGATTCTATATTTTATTATTTAGTTTAAATATTATAAAAATATTATAGTAATTTCTTAAATTTGAAGAAATAACTTTTTTATATATAAAATGAGAAATTTTTATATATATTATATTTACAGTAAATTAATCAATCTTAATTATATATTATTTTTTTACTATTATATTAAATTTTTATATAATTAAATAAATCAATTTATCAATATATTTTAAAATTCTCAATAATTATAAATAAAATATAATTTAATTTATTATTTTTAAAACTTTCAAATTTATAAAAATTAATATTATACCTCATATAATTTATAACCATTAAATTTATTTATAAAAAAAAATAATCTAATGATTAATAATAAAATAAATGAATTTTCTATCTAATTAAGCAGAAGAGCCCTCAGAATCCAATATGTATATTTAAAGAATCACATGAGAATGCCCCTTTTAATCAATCGGTACTAAAGAACAACAAAAAAACATACTAACTCAAATTAAGGAAAATACACTGAAGAACATGAGAGTAATTAGATTACTCATCGAGCATCATTCTAAAACAAAACCGGTAGAAAAATAATTGATCTTTTTCCAATTTTGATTTTCAAAACGCTAATATTATAGCGTTAGAGAATTCAAAACATAGTTCCAAATTCATTTTTAAAGATAGTTTCACCAGTTGAACCCTTTTTTTTTTTTTTTTCCCCCTCCAAAAATAAATGCCATCCATTGACTCCAAAATATTACTTCCTCCCTCATCCACCACCCCTACCTGCCACCTGTTGTGGTGGTGACAGTGGCGGCCGATGCCTCCGGATATCAAGCCGGTCAACAAACACCAACGGAGTAGTACTCTCATTCCTAATCCTCTTAACCTTCGTACTCAACAAACCATTAAAATGCCTAAACCCATACAACTCAAGCACTTGATTATCTGCAAAATTAAAAGCCCTCTCCATACCCTTCAAACACTTCTCAACCGGATAATCCCCATACTTTCCACAAGGCTTACACCCCACAAAATGAGTCACAAAAGGCCACCTCTCATCCCCGAATCCAGCATGATATTTCTCAGCCATCTCCTCATACTTATCAACCAACCCAAGCCAATACCCGTGTAAGTAAAACGAATTCTCTACATACACTTTACCCATCCACTTCTTCTCTGTAAGCAATATATATATCAATGCAGATTGATCATCAGCTTCAAATGCAGGTCTCCCTTTCAAAAAACCCGTCAGAACCTTCCCCGCTTCATCTCGGGCAGGGCCCTTTGGACCCATTAATGCCCAAATATCAAGCAAATCCAAGAACCATTGAGTGTTTCTAAATAGGAAACTTCCTGTGTTCAATGCGATCCATGAATGTTGATTGAATAACAAATCGGGGTATCCATGAATGACTAGATTGTGATTTGAATACTTTTCGATCGGAATCTCAAAAACCATATCCGTAAAGAATGCATCACTATCTATCCACCATATCCACTCCATTTCGGGATGAGATAACATGAGTATTCTAAGCATCGGCAGTTTTGACCAATACCCGGAAAGTTCTTCATCTAAATGAGCCATGTTGTAAACAATCTCCATCCCATGAAGTCTACAATAATCAATCTTGTTCTTGATTGATTTCAATAAGTAATAGTCCCCAATTGGGTCATCACATGGTTTTGGGGGGGACCCAGTTACGAGCAAAATTCGAGGTTTACCGTTAATATAGCTGGGAAAGCCCGGGTTTTTGTCGAGCCAAGCTCTCCTTTCTTGATCCCAGTTAGTGATCCTGGGTCCTAGTGTGTAAGTGATATTTGGGCTCGGGCTCAGGATAGGACTTGGGCTTTGAGTTGGGTTGGTTTTGGGCTCGGCCGGGACATATGTGTGTTTGGTGAGGTTTTTCTTGTTTACAGCATAGGATTGAGAGGCTCTAAGGTTACCATTGAATGTAAGAATGAAGATGGTGAGGAAGCAACAGAGGAAGGTGATCATGATGATGATGAAGGTCTTTTGGACATGGTGGATGAGTGGAAATGTTGGTAATGCGGGCACTCTGCCACCATTGAAGGTTGCAGCTGAGGTGGCTCCTCCCCCTCCTCCTCCTCCTCCCATAATATGGTTTTTCTCTTTCTGTCTTTGACTTTCTGTGTTGCCTAGAGATTGTACATGGGGGTGATGATGGTGAGGAGAGGGAGCTCAAGGAGAGAGAGTGGAGACAACGTGGTGTCAGCACGATTTTCAAAGGTTTGAGTTGTTCTATTTCATTTGTTTATGTGTTTGCGTTTGTTGTTTTTGATTTCGGAAAGTTTGAACATGTTGAATAATTAGGGCCAAAATTGTAAACTCACCCAATTATAGAGTTGAATTGAACACTTTTGCCCCCAAAATCCTCGTTGTGATTTGAGATCTGCCAATACAAACGTGATATAGAAAGTTAATGATTCATTGAGAAACAAAAAATAATCACATAGGTTGGAATAAGCCAAATATGAACAAAGGTTTCAATAAGCCAAATATCAACACATGTATATGATTCCTATTTCTAAACGGAATAGCTTTAATAAGAAAGTCCATTATTTGAAAAATTATAAACATCAAGCGATTCAAATTAAGCTACGTCATTACTAGAAGGAAAAGAATGATGTAATTGTAAAGGAAAGAATATTACTTGTGTTGTACCAAACCTTCTCTATTTCTTCTTCTTACTTTTCTTCCCCTTTTTCCCTCTCTTAATGCTTGTAACTTGCTTTTTTGAATTCTTCCCCTTAGGACGATCCACAACACTTGCATTGATCCCTTTCTTCTTCGCATTCTTGCTTTGAAGACTTCTCCTTCACATGAGAGCAATCCACAACACTGATTTTTTCTTCCAAATCCCTAACCGGCTTAAAAACTGGAGTAATTGTAGGGTCCAAAACATCCCTTTCACACCTAAGCTCCACATCCATTTCCATGGCTTCCTCAAAATGCACTCTACCCTTTTCAAAACCCCCTCCTCTAGCAAAGTTTTCTATCAAAACATCATAAACAGGACCATACCGACCTAATTCACTTCTCTTCATTCTCTCCAACAGCTCTAGAGCATACTTCTCCCTCTCAACACCACACAAAATCCCAACCAAATCGTGGTAAAACTTCCAGTCCATGCCCACCCCTTGTTCTATCATCTCATCGACAATCTTATTCCCTTTCCCAAATCTCCCACTCAACAACAAAACCTTAGTCACAAGATAAATAACTAACCCAATCGGGTGAACAGCCTGTGTTTTTTTTCAATGTCTCAAAACACTTTACAACTCTCCTTAACTCTTCTAGTCAACAGGACACGACAACAAGATGATATAACTAACTGAATTTGGAACAACCTTATAACTCCTCATCTCCATCATTACATTCAAAGCTTCCGGAACAAGCCCCGAAGGATTTTTAATAAGATTTCTCTCACAAAGACATCTAAGAAAAGTATTGAAGCAAAACAACTCAGGGGTAATACCTAATGACTTCATTTCTTTGATGGTTCTTCTAGCTTCTTTGACATTCTTCTGTATAGACCATCCATAGAGAAGGTTTCTATATAGACAACTCTCTACACCTATAATATATGGTTAAAAATAACCCCTTCTGCTCTTTTATCATGTCCTTTGGAACATAGCCCGTGAACATGGCACGAACCATAAATCTATCTTGAGGCAATTTGTAATTCTTCTCCAAGTTGTTGAAAATACCTAGTGCTTCATCTTCTCTACCAAGATTGACTAAACTTTCAGAAACAAGACTGAGTGTTCCTGCTTCCTTTATTGACCTTCTTTCCTAAAATCTGAGACAAGAATGTTTATTGCAGTGTGGTCTTTCTTTTCTGAGAAAACCCGGATGGCTTGATTGTAATCTCTGTCTTCTAGATTAGGACCTAAATTTTTACTAGACCATAAGACGAATCTAAGTAGGTTTCTAGTATGTGCAGTGTTTTTGCAAGAGTTAGATGGTTTCCGAAACTAGAGATGATGTCAAGGGTATTGAACATTGATTTAGGCTCGAGTTCATCTAGACCCCCATAAGTGCTTGAAACAATTTCACTTAGCTTCTCCACTGAAGTGGGATTAGTCATTGTGGAGTAAAGAGAGCTAAGACCGTGCTTGGATTTCCAGGCAGAGCAAAATCTTACTAAATGCATTTTCTCTGCGGCAATTCATCAAACAGTTTGGTGTGCTAGAGATATGAGACACAGATATTATGGTCCTATAAAACTGATAAAGCAGGAGAAAAGTAGCAAGGCTACCTTCATTATTACCTTAAGACACAAATTTCTTACTAGAGAGAGAAAGCAGCAAACCCATGGGCCATATTGGGCATTTAGCTGAACAAGTTTTCCATCCAACTCTGTCCTGAACTATGCAGCGGTCATGGCGATGTTAAATTACATTATGATATTCTACTTCGCAGTCACTGCCGTTTTATCAAAAATCTAGATATTGAATTTGCACTGTAGCAGAAAGGGTAAATTCAAGCTCTACTAAAGAAAGTTAAAATCGTTGCAGCTGTTGTTGTTAAAGGATTTTGTTCGGTCAAGACCTTATGGATCAGGACGGATTCAAAATCATGATCTTAAATGAATAAAAAATAATCTCAATCATTTTGATATATTATCTAATTATTTTATAAAAAATAAATAAAATAAATAAAATAAATAAATAAATTATTTAACTCCAATAATGAATCTAGATCAGTCCGAACCATAAAGTCTAGACCGAAAACCAAATCCGTTGTTAAGGGTAGGGGGGAAATGAAAAGAACCCTTCAAAGTAAAGGATGCTATAAATATATATATCAATGAAAATATATTTGTAAGAAATGCAATAATGATTCTATTAATTTTGAGAAATGAAAAAAAATAAAAAGAAAAACAAAAGAAAGAAAGAAAAGTTATACGTTTAGTCAGTCTGTCATCTGTGTTGTACAATTCTAAACACAGCACCATCAACATCAGATTCCATGTAATAAATCAGAGTTCTCAATCTTCATCTTCTCACTGGGAATGGATGATCAACTTCTTAGCCACGAGTCGAACACCAGCTGTCTGCTGATAATCGTAAGTATCCAATGAGAAGAAGGCATCAACAAATATTCCGGGTGCGAACAATGCATCTAGCTCTGATGCATCAAAGTTGCTAAATATAAGCCTCTGAGCCGAGCTGAAAGAAGTAGAACCTTCTTTTTGGTATATCTCTGTAGCATATGTAGCAACATCTCCACATACCATAGTCGGAATGCTGAAATTTAGTAAAAAGAAGTAAAAATATATATAAATCCATTTTTTTCAATAAGGGTATTTTTGTAATAATCCGAAGCATATAACTTACTGTAATCTGACTGTAGGGAAGTTGAAGTAACCATTCTTTCTAGTGACAAGAGGCCTCCATTCTGAACTGTTATTAGAATCTGAAAAGAATGTCTGTTGTGCTATATTATCACAAGCATCAAGGACTCTACATAAACTTGGTGAAGCGTCAACCACAAAACTCAATCTAGGACGGCCAGCATGGTCAACGAATTTTGTGCTTATTCCAAACCGGACTTTTAGATGAGTAGTGCAAAGCTGTAAAGAGTCTTCTCCGTGCAATAGCTGTATTCTTTGAAGCCCACGATGTAGGGGAGCAAGAGCTGCTGCGATAGAAGGAATTGACACTTCATCAGGTTCCAGAAACCTGGCAGAGGGAGAGGTTGTGGATTCAGTAGACTCCAACTCATGCTTTTCTTCCATGTTGATGTCGGTTTCAAGTGACTCAATTCTCATTTCTTCATTGAGAGAGCGCATGCTGAAATGATCTGATTCGGTTGTATCTGATTGAACCAAAATTGCTTCTTGGCTGGAGCTCTGAGGTAACATTGCATGATTTTCCCCTGTTCTAAGATTTGTAGGAGAAAACATCGGATTGTTGATTGAATTGAAGCTTGTAGAGGGGATATTTGTGTTCAGATTTTCTCCCTGTGAAGATTTTCCAGCACTGCTGCGACTTCTATTAGCATTTGGAGAAACCAAAATGTTCTCTGTCAATATTTCTGGGAGGCTTGACTCCTGTGGGTACACTTAAACTTGAAATGAGCTGTTGTTTATGTTATTGAGATAAGTTGTTTTACATAGCTTTCATAATTAGGGAATTACCAAGAAGAGAACAGTTGCGCAATACTTGACAACTTCGAGATTCATCCTAACATCGTCCAAACTCCTGTAGAATTATCACAGGTAAAGTTAGCTTTCACATTCATATTACCTATAAAATCAGGTTCCTTTCAGTAATTCCTACTGAATATGCTGAATCACCTGTGTGTCTGCTGTCCAAGCCCAAAGTAGGAAGCAAGAGTAGCCATCTGCGAAAGAATACAGACATTTCAATCCACATGCACAATAAAATGCAATAGAGCAAGAACAAGGAAACACATAATTTCCCTGACCATGTGTCCACATGTATGTGAGCGAGAGAGAGTGAGAGAGAGAATACTATAAATACCTTCATGTCACCAGCTCTCCTTCCAAATTTTTGAGTCAACAATGCCAATGAATCGATCGTACCCTTGGGTTCTGGTGCTGGCTTACCAATCTCTTCAAAAGCCTCTCTAATCCTCGGACAATCAAACCTCAATATGTTGTGACCTGCCCAAATCCGTCCTATACGCAATCCACCCACCAAGTAAATTATAAAACTATATTGAGTTAGAGAACCATATAAAACTGATGCCAATAAGGAATAACGCAACAACCTGCTTGTCTAACAACAGTAATCCAAATAGCCATATGGAAGTGAAATGAACATTTTTTTAGCTCGGTACTAAAGCAACAGGCTGAACTTACATAAGGCAATTTTTTGGACTCCCAGAATCCCAACAAATACACTTTTACTTTGTGTTTGGTTGCAAATGTTATAAAGAGAGGAAGAAGAATTGCACTTGGAAAATCAGACTTCATATCCTATTCCCGAAAATTCCTGTACTTTCCAACACTCTACCTTGTTCAGCCATTGGATATGATAACAGCAGAGAATTTTAAACATAGACCCGAGATTTTGCTATAAAGCTCTGGTTTTAACAGAACACTTCCCCCAATTCTCAGAAACCAAACGGAATCATATCATCAGCAGATCATAATCTAGAGATATAATTCAACCTCCAAGAAACATCAACAAAACATATAAAATTTCAACATCATTTTCGGTGATCCATTTCCCTTCATTCTCTCGGTATCCAAGAAGAAACCAAAAGTGTACGACTTACCATGAAGAACATCATAAACTCTATCGGCAATCTCAGCGAAAGATGGAGCAGAAACGACAGCGTCACGAGTGATTCCATTGCAGCGCTTGGAGAGTGAAGAAATGTGGGAGAGGTTGGAAGGTCGGACTAGGGTGGAGTAGCTCTCGAGCTCGATGAGCTTCCTAGGGCAGACGAGGATGGCTCCGAACTCCAAAATGGAAAATCCTTGGCCGGATCTGGTCGGTATCGTCGTCTCCACGTCGAAAAATGCGATGTCTGATCGGTCTTCGCTTATCCCCATTGCTGAACGCAAGGAATCCACAGTCACAGAGGAGAGAGAGGAGTGAGAGAACGTGGAGAGAGAGAAAATATTTAGATTGAAACGGAACGCGCCAAGTCCTCTTATATATAGAGAGAGCCGTGGATTTCAGTGTTTGGTTTTGCTTCTCGGGGTGGGTTTGCTTTCAGAAATGTTTGGGCCGTTTTCTTAGAGAAAGATTCTAAAACGAAACGATGCCGTTGCGTACAAGTTAAGTGTAAGTTAAAAGAGGGTGTATCAGGTACATTCTGAGATATAACCCTTTTCCTGATGAACAAGTTAACTCGAAGATGCACACTAACGGTATCTCACATATATCAACAAACATCACGTGCAAGTAATTTGCAGCAGGAGTACTTGTTTTCACGTTTCTTGTTTCTACTAATCCAAGTAGATCACGCCATGATCATAATGGCATGTTTAATTACCATTTTACGGAATCTAATGATATTTCAAGTCATTTGTTTAGTTATGATAAGAGTCAATTTTGTCATTCTCATGTTCATTAAAAATAATTCAATTTATTCTCCTTTTATTTTGATTCATGAGTCAAATGAAAATGAATGATACGAGATTATAATAATTGAAATTATAAATGAAATATAATTTGTACAAAAAGAAAAAAAAAAGAGTAATAGAGACAATAATTAAATTTGCATATTTTTTTATTATTCTCGATATTATTACTCTCTAAGTAGGTAATGAGAATAATTAATTTTTACCCGATTAATTAATCAAAAAGTAAGTTATTTTCATTTTGTAAAATAGATAGAATGTAAGTAAATGATAGAAATAAAATCAATTCAATTTCAAGGTGGAAATGATTTAGATCCAAATTTTATTCTCGAGATGATAAATGAAATTTTATCATAATTATAAATATCGATAAATAATATTGGTGCAAGATTCTGGTTTGCTCGAGTGATCCTACGATTCTAACAATATGTTGCCAATATTCCATGAACTGTAAAAGGAAATAAGGAAGGGAAGGTTGGGGACACATCCATCGGCAAATAGATAAAAAAGAAGAGATAAGAGATAAGGAATAAGAGATAAAAGTAGAAGTGTCAAAATAAGTTAGACTTTTCGACTATGTTTGTGATCCGACAAATAACTCCAGTCCAATTGTATATTTATCAGACCAAGTTTTGCCCGAGCCTAAATAGTGGAAAGCTCGTCATAGGGCAGACAACCTGTTTTGATAGCTCTAGATAAAAGATAAAGAAGTAAAGTGTATTTAGTTTTCAAAAGCTTAAACCTCATGAATAAGAGTTAGAGGTCTTTTATACTTATTCTTTTGGGGGACGATATCTGATTTATTTATTTATGTGATATATTATTAAGATGTATTCTTTTCAACTAACAAAATTGTTCTCATGATCTCTTTTATGATAAAATATATTCTCCACTTTTTAAATCTAGTAGAATATCTTCTCTTCAATTTCTCGTTCCTGACATGATTTTTGATATCATATCTAATCTCAATACCAATTTTAAGTATCGTTAAGATATCGCTACTAGTACCTATCTTGATCTTGCTACTAGAGACTAGAACTGAGGAGTGTGATCAAGATCAATTTTAAATCATTCATATCGTAATCACACTCTCATTTAATATTTAAAAAGAAAAAAAAAAAAAAACTAAACTCGTCTTCTTTTTCATCTCTCTTTTTTATATTCTTATTTTCATCTTCTTATTATTTTCTTTTCTTCTTTTCTTCCATCTCATCTCATTTAAGATGATGATGGTGAACATATCCGAGGAGCACACTTTCAAAATAAGGGTTGAACCTTCATGTATCTCTAAAATATCCGCATAATAAAATTATAATTTATAATTATTATGATATTTCATTTAATTTAATATATATATATAAAAAAAAAAAAACCATACAAAATGTCTCGTATTTCCTTTTTAAGTTATTGTTTGGCCATTGAAAAATATTTTGTCGACTGTAGACTGTGGAGAATCAACCGTCTCTGTCCGGCTGTCTCTCTATCTCTCGCGTGCGCGCGCGTGCATTTCTTGAGCTTCTTCGCGCTCGTCAAATTGATGAAGATCTCACGGAGAAAACAAGCTATCTTCATCGGGTCAGCAAAAACCATCGAAATCACAGGTAATTCTACAACTTCAGATCGTTTATGCCGACTGTGATCTCTCGTTATCTTCGATTCATCTCCTTCTAAAATATCTTCTTCGATTTGCATCCATCGCATGTCTCGACCGATCGAGCAAGAAATGCGAAGTCTCCAACAATGTCGAGAAAGCTATTTCCTTCGAAACATACAATCCGCCTCACCACTAATTACTCCTCTTTGTCCTCTTCTTCATCTCGCCCCTCTTCCACTTCTTCTTTTTCTTCTTCTTCCTCACCTTCTATTACTTCTGATCTCACAATTACGATTCTGAACAGTAAAAGCCCCGAACAGGCACTTGAAATCTTCCACTCAGCACCGAGAAAGAATCCTCAGATTTACTCTGCAATTATTCACGTTTTAGTCGGGTCCAAATTTTTCTCGCGCGCGAGGCGTTTGATTAAAGACCTCACCGAAAACCTTCTAAAGAGTCGGACTCCTCGCCGTGTCTGTCACTCCTTATTCAATGCCCTTAACCGTTTGGGAAGCTCGAAATTTACTCCAAGTGTTTACGGAGAGTTAATTATAGTCTTGTCTAAGATGCATTTTGTTGATGAAGCATTATGGGTGTATAGAAAGATCCGATCATTGCCTGCTATTCACGCATGTAATTCTCTCTTAGATGGATTAGTGAAGAGCTCCAGGTTTGATTTATTATGGGTAATTTATAGAGAAATGGTATCAAGTGGATTCTCTCCAACTGTTGTCACATATGGTGTACTACTTGATGGGTGTACAAGTCAAGGAGATCTTTCAAAATCATTCAAGCTGTTCAATGAAATGACCGAGAGAAGGATCGAACCAACAGTTGTGATCTATACCATTCTGATACGAGGCCTATGCAGAGAAAACAGAATGGATGAAGCAGAAGGAATATTGAAGACAATGAGGGAAGAAAAAGGGGTTTTCCCAAATGTGTACACTTACAATACTCTAATGGATGGGTATTGCAAATTGTCTAATGTTAAAGAGGTCATTCGCTTGTATTATGATATGCTAAGTGATGCTCTAGATCCAGATATTGTCACATTTGGGATTTTGATAGATGCCCTTTGCAAATTTGGTGAACCCAGAATGGCTAGGGGTGTTTTTGTAAATATGGCTAAGTTCGGGGTTGTTCCTAATGCAACTGTCTATAATAGTTTGATCTATGGGTATAGTAAGGCAGGGGATTTGTGTGAAGCAATGAGTACACATTTCGAGATGGAAAGGTTGAAAATTTTGCCTGATGTGTTTACTTATAGTATCCTTATTAGGGGTCTTTGTGATCTTGGTAGAGTTAAAAAAGCGCAAGATTTACTAGAGAAAATGAATGGACGAGGAGTTATTGCAAATTCTATGACGTACAATTCACTTATTGATGGGTATTGTAAAGAAGGAAACATGATCAAAGCATTGGAAGTTTGTTCTCAAATGACAGAAAAAGGTATAGAGCCTAATGTGGTGACATTTTCTACGTTGATTGATGGTTATTGCAAGACCCGGAACATGGAAGCTGCAATGGGATTGTACACGGAAATGGTAATAAAATGCATTTCGCCCGATATAGTTACTTACACGGCTTTAATAGATGGGCACTGTAAAAACGGGGAAATGAAAGAGGCTCTTAAGTTACACAAGGATATGCTTGAGGTGGGTCTTACTCCTAACTTTTTCACTTATACTTGCTTGATTGATGGGCTGTGTAAAGATGGAAAAATATCCGAAGCAATCGAACTTTGTGGTTCTTCCAGTTGCCCGAATAATGTGATGTACACGGCTTTGCTTCAAGGGTTATGTGAAAATGGAGAAATTTTCAAGGCAAAGGAGTTATTCGCAAAAATGAGATGCTATGATTTGAAACCGAGTTCAGTTACTTGTATGATTATGCTAAAAGGTCTCTTTGGGGTGAAGCATATGATGGATGTGATGATGTTGCATTCGACTTTGATAAAGATGGGGATTTTACCGGATTCGGTACTGTTTTCGGTTTTGGCTCGGGGTTATACATATAATAGATATCTTAAATCAGCTCTTAGATGTTATGAGGATTTTGTGGCATCAGGCTCACCCCTCTGAAACTGGCTTGGCTTGAAAAATTGACATTCATTGTCTTCTTCATTGTTGTATTTTGGATTCATTCAGAGTATTCAAATTTCATATCTTTTGGTTTATCGAATTCAAAACATAATAGGAAATGGCACGAGAGATTAGCCGAACGCTAATTGCATACCTTCGGAAATGAAAAAAAAAAAAAAAAAACACAAATTTTTTATTATCCGCCAAAAAAAAGAAACGGAAAAACGGACCCGGACTTCTCTTGCATTGAACCTCTCCGCTTTCAAATTCCTCGATCACGTTCTATTTCTCTCTCCTATCATATTTCAATGGCGACTATTGTGTCCTTTCCCCAAATCTAGCACTCTTTTTTCCTTTTTTGTCAATTCTCACGAATGTCCATGAGCTGCTCTTGGAGAATCTGTAAGGAGTTTGCCGAGGCGTGGACATAGTTTTCACTTGATGTGTGTTGACAAGTGTCTGATTAGACACGGTTCATGCCCAATTTGCCGATAGGGCGTGTAGACCTACGCCAAGAACATATTTTAACTACACTGTTTCCAGATTGGTGATAAATGATAATATATATATATATATATATAACAGAGAATGTGTGTTGTTACGCTGTGATCCGCCATTGATCGGTCTGTGAATTCTAATGAAATGTACATTAATTCAATATAATATACTGTTGAAACTTGATCATTATATTTACATTTTTTTTCTTATAATTCTTAATTCTTTATTTAAAATGAAATGAAATATAATAAAAAAAAATAATCGAACAACTTGTCAAAACTGTTTTATTATATCTTTCAGGGATGAACAAGTGCCCACCACCCCAACCAAAACAGCTAATACAACAGCACCCATTACAGCAACCCCTTCAAATCTGAACCTTCTATGGGCCCTACAAATCTTCAAGTAGCAAATGCAAGGGAACACAATAGAAACAGTTACATTAAGTACTGATCCAATGAATGCCATAAGTTGCCCAAAGAAAGGAAAAACAATGGCAACAATCATGCTGCTCAGTAACAAAATTGTTCTTACGAGTACATAAACAACTTCACTTCTTCTGTAGTAACCTGATGTGTAACTTACTCTCAATAGTATCTGCAATGGGTGTCATTATCAGTGCATATTTGGCAATGGGTCCCACTAAAGTAGTATATATTGCTACCTTTGAGCTGATTTTGTTTGTGGGTAGATTCAATGTGATCTGTGATTGAGCTTTTTGACCAAACATGGAGTAGCCAATAATTCCCATGCATATATAGCTTAGACTACTCAAACCAAAGCTTATCAACAAAACCTTAGAAAACTGACTTCTGTCTCTCATAGAACGACGAAGTGTTGGAAAAACACTGTGAGCGGCGAAGCAGAAGGCGTAAATACTAACAGCTTCGGGTATACCTGCCAGATCGAAAACTTTACTACTTTGCGTGAAAAACCCGATTTTGTCAACCGCTCCGGCCCATAAGATCGAACACATGATGATAAAAGATGATAATACCCCTCCGGCCGATACAAAAGAAAGCAATGTCATGTCTTTCAATAGCATCGAAGGCAAAATTATAAGGCCAACAGTAATGATGAATAAAGATCTTCCTTCAATAAAATACTTGTGTGTAACATGAATTCTGATATTTGGAAACAACTTGTGTAGGTTGTCTCCTTCCATGATAAGGATTCCAGTTGCAACTAGATAGAGCTCAAAGTATGTTAGAGTTGATAGAGTGATCTTTCCGATTTTCCCATATGCATGAAAGGCTATGTCTGGATAGGTTTTGATCGATGCATTTGAGCTTAAGCATCGTTCAACTAATATTCCGGTATACCAAGTTATCATTGCCATTGCAAAAAGAAGACTTAGGCCAATCCAACCCGATCGTGCTAGTGTGTATGGAATTGCTATTAATCCAATACCTGCAACAAGTTGTAGACTTCTTGATAATGATTTGAACAATAATATGTAAACTTGATATCCTAAGCATCAAAATCAAAATGAAACAAAAGTTGAATAAGAGAATTCAGTTTATTGAAAAACTTAATTTTGATTGAACAAAAATTGAAAATGCAGTATATATTAGGGAATGGCAGAAAGATTCATGACCTGACAAAGCATTAAGAGCATTGAAGCATGAATGGAGGAAGCCAGTACCGCCATTGTTGAGGGGAAGAATCTCTGTTGGGTCAGCCATGGTAGCTGCTTGTGTTTGTTTGGTGGTGAAGATTATAAATCATATGAATCTTCAACCAAATCTCTCCTAAACTAATAATAGCTAAATATATTCCTTTAAAATCGTAACTCTTACCTGATTCCCGTTGTTTACTTAATTAATTGGTTACTCTTGGCCAAAAAAAAATTAATTAATTAATTGGTTTATGAGTTACTCATGTTTGCATGTTATTGGATCATTTTTTAATTGGGCTGGGTATAGGCCCAACTTCGGAAAGAAAAAAAAATAAGAAAAAAAAGAAGCTTAACTTGTAAAGTGACGATAGTTGTGTTTGTTTTAGAGTTAAAAAAAAAAAACTCAGTTTGGATATAAAAAAAAAAAAAATATATATATATATATATATATATATATAATATTTACAAACTTTACTGCTTCTTTTCTTTTTTTTTTTTGGGTTATTTTCGAAGTAATTTGAAATATCATAATTATTAATATTCGACCTGCTTTCCATCCAAATCTACGGGTCAAGCGTTGGAAATTTAATAATGTCCACCGATTATCTGTGTAGGGTTTGGATCCCTAATAATCTTTCAATGGGTATGTATATATAATTTAACCCAATCGATGCAAAACACAAATGATAATTTACATCTTTATTTTCCAATTTCTAGGAATTGTATATATATCTAACCCTTAATTAATTATACACTCTTGCCCCCGTTATTATGTTGATTCTTTAGATCTACTCTAATCCCAGGATCAAGAAAAGAGAAATTCGAATCCATGGATCTAAAGATGAAGTCTGTCTGTTTAGCAACGGGGTAGCCGATTATAAGATTAAGAGGCAAGTGGAATATTGCATTTAGATAAGTAAGATTTTGTATTCAGAATCTGAAAACAGAGGGGAATTCGAGCATATTCGTGGAGTAATTCATTTGATATATAGACACATGTGAGTTCTTATAATTTATACATTCCTATTCTTCTAAGGTTTTAAAATTAATCGAATATGGAAACGAATATTGCACAAAAATCAGCAAACTACAGAGAATTGTTGTAGTAGATTACGTTACCATTTATGCTTCCTTCAATCACCTCCATTAGTGACACTGCCTTGCTCTTCCCTTTCGCGCTCCCATTTTCGGCTACTTTTGAAATTCCATCCAAAACACCAACTCCTAAATCTCTAACATCCCTCACCGCCCTCTCTCCGGCAAAGTTAGCTAAATTCAACAACGCTGAAACCGCATTCTCCTTCGTTCTCAAGCTAGAGCCTGTACTCAGATCCAACAGATCGACTAGCACTCCCATGCCTGATACCTTCCTGAACGCCTCCTCACTCTCTTCGCAACCTGCGATCTGTGCAATAACCGCCGTCGCGTCCTCCATCATTCCAGCACGGCCGCCGACTACTACCAGTGAGAACAGCGGAGGAACTGCGCCGAGATCGATTATGGTGGACCGGTTTGGCTGGTAGAGTGCGATCCCGAACAGAGCTTTAAGCGCGTCCTTGATCGATCTCGGCGGAGATCTACCGCTTTTCAGGATATCAATTAGTGAGTAGACGATATCACGCTTCGATCCGACGATCGGACGGTACTCACCGACGACGAGAAGGCTGTGAATCGTGGCGGCGCATGACTGTACGGCGGCGGCGGCGGATGTATCGCTATGGTGGCGGAGCGCGTGAGAAAGAGCGTCAAGAAGCCCGCGCGTAGAAATGAGATCCTCGCGTGAGGTGATAGAGAGGTTGAGAAGCGTGGCGGCGGCGTTTTCTTGTTCAACGTGGGAAGATGAGTAGAGAGACTCGGCTAAGTACGGGATCGCTCCGGCTTCGGCTATGAGCGGTCGGCTCTCCTCGTCGTGCTTGGTTATGAGGCGCAGCTCGCATAGAGCTTCCGCTCGAGTTCGTTCGTAGACGGAGCACAGCCGCGAGACCAGCGTCCTAGCTGAAGGCCGCTTCCCCTCCATGATTTACAGCTATATCCAAATCTCCCCTCTCTCTCTCGATCTCGATCAGATTTGGCGTGTTGCCTATTTTGAATTCTTCTAAAGGGGCAGAGCATGCGAAGTGGACGAAATTATCAAAAAAACGAGGGAAAATGGAGAAGAAAGGGTGGTGGTTGGGAAAAAACAGTGCGGGATACTGTGATGACGAAAATGACCTTATATGCTTCATTGGTTCATCCCAATTGGAATTGGGTTAATAAATATTAAATTAGATTTCAAACCTATTGAATTGAAGTTTTCAAAAGTATATATTATATGATTATTAAATTATATTAACAATTTGTTTAGTTAAACTAAACATATAATTTTAATTAAATAATATTTTTTTTAAAAATTTCAACTAAAAAGTAATACTTCAATTATCTTCAAATACCTAAATAATGCACCGATCAGGCGTCAATACTTTTAATTAATTAATTTAGCATACCTACTAGTATTAATTATCATTATTATTAGAACCAAATAGATAGAACTTTGTATTAATACTTTATAATATATATATATATATATAACTAGATAAATTTAATACTTTTGATTAAATATTAAATATTTTTTAATTTTCAACTTAAAAATAATATAATAAATTTTAGTCTAATAATATTAATTAACTAATCGAAGCAAATTAAGCAATTAACCACTTATGGGCCCATAACGGGCTTCCAACAAAAACTTTGCCCAATCAAAAGTAAATCACTTGAAAGCCCATCATCAGCTCGGCTCATTCAAAAAACAATGAAAAAAAAAAAATAGACCATAAATATAACGGTGTTTTATTTTAGATTAAACTAATTTATACTATTTTTTTTCCTAGTTATTTTATAGAAGAACAAGGATCAGAGATCAAAAAAAAAAAAAAAAAAAAAAAAACGAACGGTGAAGAAGAGCACCTTCAGAGATGGTGGCAGAAATGGGAAGAGAATGAATGAACTGGAAGAGGTATATTATCATCATCACTATAGAATTGAGGCTGAAGAATTAAGTTAGAATAGTTAAAAATGGGAGAAGGGTGGTAAATTAAAATGAACGGTGCAGATAAAAGTTTATATTTTTAACAGTGTAGATGTGGTGACATAAAAATGCTTCAACATTAAATCATGAGCTAATATGAAGGAGAACGTCTAAGTGACATAAGCGAATATGGATTCCTCTCAAAGAGAAAATAAATTGATCGGAAAATTATGATAAATCTTAAATTTTAATTATAATAAAATTTTAATCCTGTAAAAATGTGATAAGATAATTATGTGCACTGTAGCATGATTTTAAATAATTATTAAAAATTTTAATTTAGTTTAATTAAAATTTCTATTTATATTTTTATCCTCTTAATTTAATTTTTTTTTTATCCATTTTTTTCGTTTTCAATTTCCACCAATTGGCTACTACAACCTCCTCCGTTATCATTACTGCCAACCTCAACCACCAATTCAAAATTTTAAATTGTTTCCTCCTATTCACTTCAAAAATAATTTTTTAAACCTTATTTTATTTTTTCATTTTTCGACCCAACCACCACCACCTCCTCCATTACCACTAATCACCACTGGAAATCTCTCTCTCTTCAGACAACAAGACCTAGTTTTTTATCCTTTATTTTGTGGATCCAACCACCACCCAGGTCATGCAATCTATATTGTCTGTAGAGAGAGAGATTTTCGGTGATAGCAGTTTTGTGGTGGTGGTTGGGTAAAAAAAAAGACTAATATACCATAATGTTTAATGGTAGAAACTTAAACCTAAATATACATGGGTGGTTTTCAATACATGACTTTTAAAAATATATAAATACAATTAAAAGAAATTAAAAAAGAAAAAAAATCTAAAAGATTAATATATATACCCTAACGTTTAACAGTAGAAACTTAAACCTAAATCCGTCATTTTTTCTTTTTTCTTTCTTCTTTCTCTTTTCACACCTACATTTCAGCCGACCGTCTCTCTTTTCTTTCTCGCCCCAAAATCACTCACATTTCTTTTTCGAGTTCGGACCGTCTTTCCCCCTCTCATTTCTCGCACGCGAAATCACCCATATTTCTTTTCCTAGTTTCAACTATCTCTCCCTCTCTCATTTCTCACCAATGAAATCACCCACAACACCAGTCCGAAATCACTTGCAAACTTCAAGTCTGAACACATCAACAACTATTAATGGCAAATAACAAAAAATAATGGTCTGAAAAATATGAAAATTACACGATATTCATTTATAATCAAAGTTAGAGATTTGATTGTGTAAAATCTAAGTTTGAGTTTGATTTTTATGAAATCTTGTGCATTCACAAGATTTCAGTTTGAAACAGCATACATAGCAAAATTGCATAAAATATTTACTCCAAAAAAAAGGATAAATAGAAAATTGGTAGGTATGAATGTTGCCATGTTGAAGTTGAAAATTTGACAATCTACACTTTTTTAGCGATTTAATTAGAAGAAGAAAATGTTGGGTTTCCATTATCATTTCAATTTTCGGTTCGAGGCTCGCCTTCTATCTTCAAAATACCATTTCTCGGCCTTCTAAATATCACGTTCAATTCGAACTGTGGCGCCCCTATTTGAAACTCCCCGAGAGGAAGTGTTGATGTTAGTAGTTTCATGGTGACCGGTCAACCTCCTTTTATTACCTTCTCCATAGGCAAAGATATGGTGCTTGTGGCACAACCCTAGCTTATATATGGCCTTCTTTATCACCTTAAATATATCGTTGTTTCTCATCGACTTTGTGTTATGGTTTCCGCCTGTCGGTTTTCCAAGATAGCTTGAGAAGGTGATATAATGGTTAAGGATCCCTAAAAAGAATGGAAAGAAAAACAGCAACCCTTGTACTATTATTGTGGGTAGATTAACCAGTGATGAGTTTTTTTTTTTGCCAAAAATTAGTGATGGATTAATTAATATCATTCAAGTGCTAGAAATACATTGTTGTCAGTGATGGGTTATCTTAAGCCAAATTTATTATCAACTCCTAATTAGTAGTGGGTCAGTTAGGATAGACTCTTTTTCGGATGAAGATCACAACATCAACACATGGGGCGGACTGCACCTATGTTTTCACAACATCAACCTGCTAGTTATTTTCACATTCAAACTTTCATGTTTTCTACCGCTATAAAAGGCCGCATGTTTTTCATCGAGAAATGTGGACTCGGTAATTAAAAATGAAAGAAAAGACGAATGTCTTCTTAACTTCTCTTCTCATCAGTTGTTCTTACATCACAGTCTCTTCTTCATCACCGTTGATCGTCGCTGCTCAAAATTCATCGCATTTTGACTTCGTTTTCAGCTTCTTCTGGTACTGCTCACACACTCTTCCATATTCTACTAACTTCTTTTTTTCAAGTCCAAACACATTAACGACCATTAATGGCGGGTAATGAAGAACATCAGTCTGAACATGAAAATCGCATGGCATGCATTTATAATCAAAGTTAGAGATTTGATTGTGTGAAATTTCAATTTGAGTTTAATTTTTCTGAAATCTTGTGCATGCATACCAAAATCTTGAGTGATTTCGGTCTGATGTTACACTTAGATAGAAATCTTGTGCATTCACAAGATTTCTATTTGAGACGGTGTATGAATACTATTTAGGATCGAAATATTTGATTTCACAAGACTTAAAATTGAGATATTTTCTCATAAAATATTATTATTTCACAAGATAATTGAGTCTGTAAATAAATTGTACATTTTTTAAATTATTTTCAAGGGGATTGATCACATACACTTACTCGGGTGTTGAAGTATGATGATCACTTTTCTTGCGCGATTACTGTTCGTTCAAAGTTACACGAGGTGGTTTTCAATACATGAATTTTAAAAATATATAAATACAATTAAAAGAAATTAAAAAAGAAAAAAAATCTAAAAGATTAATATATATACCCTAACGTTTAACAGTAGAAACTTAAACCTAAATCCATCATTTCTTCTTTTTTCTTTCTTCTTTCTTTTTTCACACCTACATTTCAGCCGACCATCTCCCTCTTCTTTCTCGCCCCAAAATCACTCACATTTCTTTTTCGAGTTCGGACCATCTTTCCCTTTCTCATTTCTCACCCGCGAAATCACCCATATTTCTTTTTCGAGTTTCAACTATCTCTCCCTCTCTCATTTCTCACCAATGAAATCACCCACAACGCCAGTCTGAAATCACTTGCAAACTTCAAGTCCGTACACATCAACAACTATTAATGGCAGATAACAAAAAACAATAGTCTGAAGAATATGAAAATTATACGATATGCATTTATAATCACAGTTAGAGATTTGGTTGTGTGAAATCTGAGTTTGAGTTTGATTTTTATGAAATCTTGTGCATTCACAAGATTTTGGTCTAAGACAGGGATGTCGAAGACAATCAATGATGGAGATTCCAGGGAATTCCCCTTCTATGTAAGCTAGTTGCTTCTTGAGAAATCTCTCTTCAAAGCACTAATAACTTATCGTAGATAATTTTTATTTATTTTTTCTATTCACAATGTAGAAAGTAAGGGGCCCAGATCTCATTCCCCAAAATTTCGAGCCTGTCGGTTTCGGTGGGACCCAAAGCAAGTGCTCTACAAGCTTTCTAATGAAGGTTATTAATCGCATAAGAACCGGAATTCGTGACTGTCTAGAAGATCCATACATCGATCCATACATTGTTGAAAATAGTAAGAAATCTAAACTACAAAAAAAGAACACATGGGATCCACTTTTTTAGCAATTTATTAGGGTTTAGTTAGGATTGCGTTCTACTAAAGATTGATAATATAGTTACTAGTTAGAACTAATTAGAAAGCTTATTTAAAAGGGAAATCATCATTAGCCCTCCAAATTTAATAAAAATTATTATAAGTACCCTAAATTTTATATAATTATCATCAACATTCTACATGCACGAAAATTTTATATAAGTACCCTAAATATATATATATATATTTGTTTTCACACCATGCACGAAAAATAATAATTATTATCTTATTTGAAAATGTTTAATATGAATTATTTATCAAATGAATTAACTTATACTAACTAACGAAAATTTGTCATAGGCAATATATTATAGAAATAAAATAAAGCCTAATTATTTGTACATGATAAAGTTTACTTCATTAGCACAAAATAATTCCTTAACTTTTAATTCTTGACAAATTTTTACTCAAACACTTTTAATGACTAATTTATATCAATATTAAGATATTTAAATTTTTCTAGGGGAATAAAAGAAGGATATTTTACCTATATGTCATCGAAGAAGAGACATTTAAAGAATTTTACGTAAGAATTTGCCACATAACATATGACTAAGTATTAGTGTATTAAATTTAAATCATGATTTAAATTTTGGTTACTTAAGTATTTTATTGATGAAAAGACCACTAAGTTAAGAAAAACGATGTTTAATATATTTTTATATATACAAAGAAGCAAGAAATTGAAATTTCAATTGAAAACTCTTATCATTCATGTTTTGAAATAAAAATAAATTATAGAGATCTGTATGTCTATTTTATTATTGAAACAAATTTATATATACAAACTAACATTAAAATTAAAGGAAAAAATATGATAGTAAAAATGGCAACTCATTCTTCTATTCAAAAATAAGAATTAATTTTAAAAAGATCTATAAAATCAAAGAAATATTTCTTGTTATATAATTTTTTAAAAAGTTACATTTTTATAGATTATTTTTAAGTAAATTATATTTATAAGGAATCGACTTATTTTAATTATATATAAAATTAATATATATATATATATAATATATAACAAAAAAAAACACTAATAATATAATTAAGATATATGAGTCACGGTTCATCAAAAAAGAAAAAAACATTTCTTCCTTTACTTGAGTTAAAACAATATATACTTAAGTGATGGGACTACCCACACTTCGCACTCACATTTCTAACATTCCGATCAAATTCTGACGAACAACAGAAATCCAAATTTCATTTAAAAAATATATCAAAAACAAAATAAAGAAAAAAAAGAAGCTGATAGTATATGGAAGAGAGTGTGAGCAGTACTAGAAGAAGCTGAAAACGAAGTCAAAATGCGATGAATTCCGAGCAGTGACGATCAATGGTGATGAAGAAGAGATTGTAAAGTGAGAAGAACTGATGAGAAGAGAAGTTAAGAAGACGTTCGCCTTTTCTTTCATTTTTAATTACTGAGTCCACATTTCTCTGTGAAAAACAGGCGGCCTTTTATAATGGTAGAAAACATGAAAGTTTGAATATGAAAATAACTAGCAGGTTTATGTTGAGAAAATATAGGTGCAGTCCACCCATGTGTTGATATTGTTATCTTTATCCGAAAAAGACTCTATCCTAACTGGCCCACTACTAATTAGGAGTTGATAATAAATTTCACTTAAGATAATTTATCACGGACAACAATGTATTTCTAGTACTTGAATGATATTAATTAATCCATCATTGATTTTTGGTCCAAAAAAAAATTCATCACTAATTAATCTACCCCACAATAATAGTACAAGGGTTGTTGTTTTTCTTTCCATTCTTTTTAGGGACCCTTAACCATTATATCACCTTCTCAAGCTATATTGAAAATCCGACACACGGAAACCATAACACAAAGTCGATGAGAAACGACGATGGATTTGAGGTGATAAAGAATGCCATATACAAGCTAGGATTGTGCCACAAGCACCATATCTTTACCTATGGAGAAGGTAATGAAAGGAGGTTGACCGGTCACCATCAAACTACTACCATCAACACTTTCTCTCGGGGAGTTTCAAATAGGGGCGCTATAGTTCGAGTTGGACGTGATATTTAGAAGGCCAAGAAAGGGTATTTTAAAGATAGAAGGTAGCCTCGAACTGAAAATTGAAATGACAGTGGAAACCCAACATTTTCTTCTTCTAATTAAACCGCTGAAAAAGTGTAGATTGTCAAATTTTCAACTTCAACATGGCAACATTCGTACCTACTAATTTTCTATTTATTTATTTTTTTAGAGTAAATATTTTATGCAATTTTCCAATTTTTTTAGAAAATTTTTCTTTATTTTTTCTATTCACAATGTAGAAAGTAAGGGGCACAGATCTCATTCCCCAAAATTTCGAGCCTGTCGGTTTCGGTGGGACCCAAAGCAAGTGTTCTACAAGCTTTCTAATGAAGGTTATTAATCGCATAAGAACCGGAATTCGTGACTGTCTAGAAGATCCATACATCGATCCATACATTGTTGAAAATAGTAAGAAATCTAAACTACAAAAAAAAACACATGGGATCCACTTTTTTAGCAATTTATTAGGGTTTAGTTAGGATTACGTTCTACTAAAGATTGATAATATAGTTACTAGTTAGAACTAATTAGACAGCTTATTTAAAAGGGAAATCATCATTAGCCCTCCAAATTTAATAAAAATTTAAACGATGACATATCAAAACGATAATATATAACAAAAAAAAAACACTAATAATATAATTAAGATATATGAGTCACAATTCATCAAAAAAGAAAAAAACATTTCTTACTTTACTTGAGTTAAAACAATATATACTTAAGTGATGGGACTACCCACACTTCGCACTCACATTTCTAACATTCCGATCAAATTTTGACAAACAACAGAAATCCAAATTTCATTTAAAAAATATATCAAAAACAAAATAAAGAAAAAAAAGAAGCTGGTAGTATATGGAAGAGAGTGTGAGCAGTTCTAGAAGAAGCTGAAAATGAAGTCAAAATGCGATGAATTTCGAGCAGTGACGATCAATGGTTATGAAGAAGAGATTGTAAAGTGAGAAGAACTGATGAGAAGAGAAGTTAAGAAGACATTAATCTTTTCTTTCCTTTTTAATTACCGAGTCCACATTTCTCTATGAAAAACAGGCGGCCTTTTATAGTGGTAGAAAATATGAAAGTTTGATTGTAAAAATAATTAGCAGGTTGATGTTGAGAAAACATAGGTGCAGTCCGCCCATGTGTTGATATTGTGATTTTCATCTGAAAAAGATTCTATTCTAACTGGCCCACTACTAATTAGGAGTTTATAATAAATTTCGCTTAAGATAATTTATCACGAACAACAATGTATTTCTAGTACTTGAATGATATTAATTAATCCATCATTGATTTTTGGTCCAAAAAAAAATTCATCACTAATTAATCTACCCCACAATAATAGTACAAGGGTTGTTGTTTTTCTTTCCATTCTTTTTAGGGATCTTTAACCATTATATCACCTTCTCAAGCTATATTGAAAATCCGACACGCGGAAACCATAACACAAAGTCGATGAGAAACGACGATGGATTTGAGGTGATAAAGAATGCCATATACAAGCTAGGGTTGTGCCACAAGCACTATATCTTTACCTATGGAGAAGGTAATGAAAGGAGGTTGACCGGTCACCATCAAACTATTACTATCAACACTTTCTCTCGGGGAGTTTCAAATAGGGGTATTATAGTTCGAGTTGGACGTGATATTTAGAAGGTCAGGAAAGAGTATTTTAAAGATAGAAGGCAGGCCTCGAACTGAAAATTAAAATGACAATGGAAACCCAACATTTTCTTCTTCTAATTAAGCCGCTAAAAAAGTGTAGATTGTCAAATTTTCAACTTTAACATGGCAACATTCGTACCTACTAATTTTCTCTTTTTTTATTTTTTTTTAGAGTAAATATTTTATGCAATTTTGCTATGAATGGTAAAGGCACTAATAAAGAAAGGAACCGACAACTAAAAGGAAATAAAAGACGAAGAAGAAGAAAAAAAGAAACACAGACAATGTTGATTAAAAAGACTGACCTCAGAAGTAACATCGGAACCATTGTAAAGAGCCACAAGCTGTGACGCAGGATCAAAATCGCCATGCCTCTATTAAGCTTTTCCTTACCTTTGTTTCATCATCTTTAGTATTATTTCTTTGGTAACGCACAATAAACAAACGTGGTAACATCACTAATATCATTTCATTCATAACATTTCCTTCTTTCCATTTTGGATCGAGCAGAGACTTTATTAATCACAGACATGGTTAAATAGATTACTCGACGCAATTTGTTGAGTTCCATGCCAAGCCTTCCCGCTACAATAGCACAGTACCATGTCGTCGTGTCATATCCAGCATGGGAATAACCCCGAGCATCACAACCAAGCTTCATAGAATTCTCAGCCATTCATTGAGGAAGTTCTAGACACACAAAGCACGAGAAACTAGATAAGATCCCTTTCTGACTCGGTGAGTGATATCATCATCAATTTAAATGGTCAAAGTATATTGAACTAAACACATATTCGACAAGTCGGATTAAGGTTTGATATGGGAGATGAGACGGTGATAAATATCATACCATGATATGTCCGGAAAGAATCGAAACAACCGAGTCATTAGTGTAGAAGTTCACTAAAATAATTATATGTATCTGTAATAATTTAGTTATTAAAATCCAAAGAAAATACATCACTCATTTAGAGGAAATATAATGCATAGCATGTAAGAAGGACATCGCAAAAATTGTTTCAATGTCTTAAGATTATTAACTTAGAAATATGTTTAGATGTACTTAAAATAAATATATAATTTTTACTCCAATTAATATATTTATGTCATAAGAATAAGAAGGGAACTAATATATTATATGTCAGTAAATAACTTATTATTTTTAAATAAATAAAAATTATAATTATTTTATTTTATTTTCTCTTCAATTTATGGTAGAAATTATATTTTACTACCTAAATAAAGAGCTTCCTTGGAGAAATTCAAGTGGGGCCCGGATACTTCTATTGACTTGCCACGCAAGCAAATAGGTGAATGGAGACCCACTATAGAAGCCACGTGGGCAGTATGGCAGGCCGAGAGGTGGTGACGACAGTAACAACCTGAATTGCATGTCGTATACGGGCAGGAATTAGAGAAAAAGTGGGCCCGTTCGATTACGTGGGGACCGTAACGAATGTGCCTAACTGGTCCGCTGAATCTTACCTCATCATTTCATGTGGAGTCGGTCCCACAGAACCAAAATCTCGTGATGAAGTCGAGTGGGTGGGACTCCATGTCATCATCCTACTTTGGCATATCCCTATTAATACATTTTTTATTTTTTATCATGTCCCCTGTCCCCCACCCAATAAATAAATAAATAAATAATAATAATAATAATAAAAGTATAAGATAAATCTGACAAGTGAAAAGTAGGAAAATAAAATTTAATTTTACGTATAAAATAAAATTTTGATAAATTAATATTATTTAAATTTAAAAAATTTATTAATTTAATAAAATATAAAAATATAAAAAAATTAGTATTATTATTTAATTAAAATTATTAATTTAATGAGATTTTAATGTATAATTTTTTAAGAAAGAAATTTAATTACATAAGATAAAATCTTTCTAAATAAAAAATATTAAAAATTAAAAATTAGGTACACGTGCATGCACGAAGCATACTATCCTTTAAGCAAATGCGAATGAATCCATTAAATGAGCATTAATTACACGAAAAATAAATAAATATTTTTACATAATAAATAAAATTATATTTTTATTATAAATATTATTTTTATTAATTATATAAAAATAATGTTTACAATTATTTTGAAATTTAACATGACAATAATCATCAACATATAAGAGTTTTTTAAATATAGAAACACAGACAGACAAAACCATTCACTTTCGCGTTGCTTCTTGGATCATGTCGTGTCGGACTCGAATACTTTCCTGCTTTATTTTTATGAAATTCTATCGATCATGTGCCAAACATTGGAAAATAAGAACGCACGTGATAAATGCTAATTTCTTCTTCTTCTTCTTTTCCCTCCCATTCACTTTCCCTGCATCATGCATTACACAACGAAAACCGAATACATGCATAAAGTGCTTGAATATTTTGGTTAAAGAACGTGAGTAGAATTAGGAAATAAGTTAGCAGTAATGTCCGGTTAAGGTTTGTAATTACAATTAGGGTTGAGCAAAGGATCGGACAATCTGACCAGTGGCATAACCATCCAACTTAGCTCAAGCGGCCGCTTGGGTTGGGCGGCCAGATAAAAAATACATATATATATATAGGGTGAATATATTCGGTAGAGAGAATTTTGTCTTATAACTAAAATTTGAACTGATAGCTCAAATCTATA
Source organism: Coriaria nepalensis (assembly GCA_027186245.1). NCBI lineage: Eukaryota > Viridiplantae > Streptophyta > Magnoliopsida > Cucurbitales > Coriariaceae > Coriaria > Coriaria nepalensis. The sequence continues at coordinate 386,107 of CP114493.1, forward strand.
AGCAAAAGATATTTTTGTGTTTGATATCATATGTTCAATGTCTGTCCTTTCTAATGATATAACATTTGTGTTATTATTTATGAATATTTAAACAATCACTATATTTACTATTTTTACGTTATGTCTAACCGATAATAATTAAATGGTTTATTTAAGTTCGTTTTTTAAAATTCTATCGATCAATATTTAATTTATAATATGATTTTCCTCAACTTAGTAAGTAATATTTATAATTATTACAAATTAAAATTCTTCTTAGCTCAATTTTACTTCTCATTCTACCACTGGATCTGACCGAAGAACCCTTTACACCTTGGAAGATCCGACCGTTCCGAGTCAAGTGGATCCACTTTGCTTGGCCCTAATTACAATGATGCTTGGGAGGGAGACAGACTTGAATCCGGGTCTTCTTTAATCCTAAAGTGAAAGAGGGTGACATTCATAGTATTTATGTTGGACTTTTTCCTTTGGCTAAAGTGAAATAGATTAAAAGCCCAAAGCCTAAAAAATACTTAATAAATGCAATTAAATGCATCCCACATTAGAAAGAGATAAACATTTTCAAGCATTTATAAATAATTACAAATAGTAAGTATTTGTAATAATAAATAAGTATTGAGGTTTGACTGAGATTCGCATTCGTACACGGGCGCGTGCAGCTAGGCGTGAGACGCTTTTGGCGCTTATTAGGCGTACTAGGCACACTTATTTAAACGGTTGACAGTTAAAACAATTGACAGTTAAAACAGTTAATTACCGTTAGAGTTTGAATTCCGAGAATTCAAATATATGACCGTTAAAACAGTTAAACTGTTTTAACGAAGAAGTGTGACTGTTCGTGAAACAATGAATATGTACCAAAATTTTCCTATAAATAAGAGAAACCTATAGAGAACATATAATCATCTTCTGTCAGAAACCGAGCATATTCCATAACAAAATTTCACTGTTGCTTGTGATATTTTGTAAAGACTTGTCATATCCCGAAAACTATTTTCATAGTAACCTAAAATAATATGTGATGGTGAAAATATTATTTTTTGTAAAAACGTATATGTTACGTGTTTCAAGTCTCAATCCCATCATATTTTCAACAATTTATTCATACTTATCAATAAAGTTAATTATGTTGTGTCACGATGCGGTTTAAAAGCTAAGCATGCATGTCGCTTGGTCAGTTGAGCAGTTATCGTTACTTCCATTAAATTCATAAACGTAAGTTCAATGAGCACACTCAAATGTTTCATGTGTTCTCCCATTCACTTTCCCTGCATCATGCATTACTAAATGTGAACCGAATACAGCAGCATGTAAGTGCTTGAATGTTTTGGTTAAAGAACGTGAATGTAATTAGGAAATATGCTACGCAATAATGGAAAGTTAAGGTTCGTAATTACAATTAGGGTTGACCAACGGATCACCCCGATCCGACCGATCTAGGTAAGTTAGTTGGATCGGTCATGTCATACCCATTTTACTCAACCCTAATTACAACGATACTAAGAAGGGAGATGAACTTGAATCCGGCTTTTCTTTAATCTTAAATTGGAAGAGTAGGTGATATTCACAATAGTGATTCATATTTGTCAATAAAGTTAATTATGTATCGCGACGTGGTTCAGAAGCCGAGCATACATATCACCTAGTTGTTTGAAAAGTTACCGTTACTTTCTCTATTGATACCACCATATCATAGTCATTTAAGCCGTTATTACTTTTTATATCGACGACACGTGGTAAAATCTTTCACATTTAATAAAAGTATTATGAAATAAAAGATAATTATCAAATAAGTTCAATAATATAAATTAATAATTTTTTTATTATATATATATATAATCTATAATTATATAATAAATTAAATATATTATTATATATAATATATAAAAATAATATTTATAATTATAATAAAATTTAATTTACCGTATAATTATAAAAAAAAATCATATAAAAATGACTCATATATATATATATATATAGACGGTTGTCACTTGGTCGTTTGAGTAGTTACCATTACTTCCTATATCTGACACGCAGTTTAAAAGGTAAGCATGCATGTCACTAGGTTCTCTCAACCGTTATTACTTTCTATGTCGACGACACGTGGTGAAATCTTTTTCATCTAATAAAAATTTTGAGAAATAAAAAGTAAATATTTAATAAATTCAACTTATATAAATTAAAAAATTTTCATTTTACGAATATATTCTATAATTACGTGATAAATTTAAAATATATTATAATTATAAATATTATTATCATATAAATATATAAAAATAAAATATATGATAATAAATTTATAATAAAATTAATTTATTATATAACCGTAAATTATATGCATAAAACCTAAAATTTTGGTATATGATGATTAAACTTAGAAAATTTTGCTTCGCATAAAATCTAACTAGAAATACATTAGACTAAATTTCAATTCATAAACGTAAGTTCAATGGACACACTCAAAAGGAATGATCAATCAATCTACCATGAAACATTTAGCCTAAATAATCCTCAAAAATTGAAATTTAAATCTTAAAAAAAATAAATAAATAAAATAAAGAGAGAGAGAGATAGAAATGCTTTAATCTGTCTCTTACTACTAAAATATTAAGATCGAGATCGAGATCAGTGAAGTTACCCCAATGAATCTCATTCTTCTCATTCCAATTACCCAATAGTTGTCATTACATACTTTTCACAATATTCTTATTTTAAAAAAAACACATACATACCATTATTTGAAAGCTATAATCCTATATCTTTAAACTTGTTTTCTCTTCAATAATTCCAGAAGCTATCAACGTCAACTGGTCCAGCAGAGGGACCCTCTTGATCATCAGCGCCATCATCATCAAATGAAGAGATTTCATTCGTCAAACTCGAATCCTGGAGAAAACTCATCCCCCACTCCTTCTTTGTTTTTTTGATATTTGGTCCAATATTCTCCATCAAACCCCTCAAAACAGAGTGTTCCTGAATCAAAACTGAGCTTGGATTCATGGCCGGAATAATCTGAGCCGGGTTGTAGAACAAGTTCGAAAGCGGCCCATGCTGGGTCCTCGGAAAACATGGAAAGGAATAATAATTATCGAGAATTCCTTCTTGAGTTGCTGTCGTTGTTGCTCTTTGAGAAAATGCCAAGGAGTTGTTATTGTTGTTGGAGAAGCAGGGCACGTTGTAATTGTATGGAGACAGTACAGCAAAATCAAGAACTGGTTTCATTTCATTGAGAAAATGTGAATTAGATGAAGAATCTTTTAATGCCGGTGGTAGATCATTTGGGCCCAATCCATTTCCACATGGATTCTGTTCCATTAGGCCGGAAATATGAATTCTCTTCCCCCCTGTACTTTTCTGAAATACCCTGCATATCACCCATTCATTCTGCCCACCAAATAAAATAATAATAAAAATAATAAAAATAGAAACATTATTTTACGTTATCAGCAGTTCCAAAAGCTTAAACTGGAGTTTCGAAACGGAAAAATGGTGAGTAGAAAAAACAATGATACCCTTGCAGTTTTGGGGAGGTGAGAGGGAGAGAGTTTTCCGTCTAGTCTATATTCATGCATGACCCAACTGGTCTTTACACCTCTAGGAGCTCTACCTCTGTAGAAAACTAAGGTTTTCTTCATCCCAACTAAGGACTTCCCATTGAAAATCTCCTTGTCTTTCCCTGTTGCTTTCCAATACCCGGACTCAGTTGCTCGGTTCGTTCTCGATCCGGTCGGGTATTTTCGATCCCTCACGCAGAAAAAATACCATTCCTTCTCTCCCATTTTCGCTTTCCCTTCATCCAGACAGACTGTTAGAATAGAATCCATCATAGAAAGAAAACCAACAGAGACATGGAAGAAGAAACTTACAAGGTAACTCCCACGGTTCGGTCTTATTAAGATCAACCTCACCAATAGCTAAACAGCAGAACTTTATGTCAATCACTTTCTTGTGTAGATAGTGAGAGATAAGCTCTTCATCAGTAGGGTGGAATCGGAAACCAGGCGGCAACTCGATCTGATCATCTTGTTGTTCATCTTCCTTAACAACTCCTAACATGTTTTCCATTCCTTTTCCTCCTCCTTCTTCTTCTCTTCTCTTCTTTTGTGAAGTAGAGAGGTTCTAAACAAAAAAAAATTAGAGAGGCAGGCCTTTTTGAAGGGTAGAAAGCAAAATTGATGAAGAGAAAAATTAAAAAGGAAACGGTTAAGGAAAAGCCAAAGGAAGTAGGAAAGAAAAGGAAGCCATTTAGAGCTATATATAATTTTAAAATAAAATAAACACTTTATTTATTTTTCATTAATTATTAATTAATAATTAAAAAACAAAAATAAAAAACCAAAAAGTGTAAGGAGGTAAGTTTTAAAATTGATGCTAAGAATCAAAACTAAGCAGACAATATATTAATTAGTCTGAACCAAAATGTAGAAAATTTTAAAAAAAGTAGCTTGAAATAGAAAACAAAAATTGCAAAGGGGCCTCTATTTAATAATATAATGGAACACACAGTGATATGGACTATGTTTAGCCACAAAATTAATATAGGGTAGGACCATATTATATATAACTTGGCAAAGTTTGGTGCTATATCACTTTCACTAATTCCTTCTCAATTATTTTATTTAAATAAAACTATATAATATAATATTATTAACTAATACCCTACAATACATGCCATTAATAACAAGGATAATGTATGATTATTTGACTTTATACTATACCTGCTCTCCTCTAAGTATACAAATTTGAATAATATATGCTCGGTTAGTATTACTTGTATAAATACAGTTAGTTGATAAGACGAGCTCGTCATTGACCATGTAATATAATTTAGCTGTTATATAAACAAAATGAGAATCCTTTGGTGTAGATTTTTTTTTTTTTAATTTTAAATATATATATTCCCAATCTATAAATATGTTTTGTTACAAATTTAAACTGTTTTCTAATAAATTTGACGTAAATATTATGCACGCGATGCGTCACTAATTATTTTTTGTACTCATATTAATATCGATAATTATATGTGTAATCATGAACATATTGAAAAGCCGCCATTGATTAGGTCATAATTTCTCTTGTGGGTACTATTAGGTGATATAATTTGATCATTAGCTCAACTAATTTGAGATCGATTACAATTTATTACTACTACTAATTATTATTATTATCATTATTTTCTCATTAATAATAAGGTTTGTGAATATTCTTGTCTCTAACGCTAAAATCAAAATAAAGCTACAAAATAGATTATATATATATATATATATATATATATATCATGATTAGAAATCAATAATCTTGGAATCTTAATATACCTAACCTCATCCTTTTTCTTTCCGATTTGGAAACCATGGCTGTCATGATCTCTTGCTAATCCATGATTTGTCTTTTAAGAACAATTAACCATAGTTTAGGTATAGTTAAATAGTTATGGTATATGCGACCATACATAATTGATAATTGGATCTACTCATGTATATTACTATTGTTCATTCCTTCTTTTCAATCTTTTCATTTTATTACATCTTATAGATCTAGAAATTGTGAACCGGTTCATCTTGAAAAATGATGTGATATATATGACGTAACTGTATGAATTATATATTAACTAACTTAACTAACACATGATGCTGAAAAACATGATTCACTTAAGAATTTCTTGTTCTAATAAATCTCTTACAAGTCTAGAAAACTAATCCAAATGACAGTTTGATGCAATACGGGTTGTGAAACTTCCGTTTTTCAAACTCCGGTTTGCAAAACACCGATCCAAAACTCTTCGACCGTGAAGAATTGAGAAGTACCCATTGAACGGGATAAATAAAAAAAAGAACGAAAAAAGTACACTAATTTTGGGGAGGTGATCTAGTACTAGAGCTCTTCACCACCATGAAAGAGTGGGAGCTATCAAAATTCATCTCAATAAACACAAAAACATACCATCACAATTCTATTACATGCCAAAACATTTCTACATTAATCCCACTACACTTGGAACTCAAACCTTAATATTTCACAGAGAAAATTTTACCAGAAACACTTTCTATATACTTCTATGAGTAATTTGTAATATCATTTAGGAGACTTTCTTCAACTTCTTGGCCTCAAAGTCCTTGATTTCAGCTTCGATCTTTGCTTTTACGCCTTCGTTAAAACCGGGATATGGTTCATAGTTGAATAACGCCTGAAGAATCTGTGAAAGCCAGATTTTTTTAAAGATAAGTCTAACAATGTATATATCCAGCAAAGTTAATAGTATTCATTACAACGTCAGGTTTATACCCTCATATGTATCGCCACAAAGCTCAAACGGACGTGAGCCCCACAATACATACCTTGAATGAGCTTTTAGATGCTTAATTAATTGATAAAATCAAGTGAGATTAGACTGAGTGTGGATCCGGTGCAGACCACCTTCTTATGGATCCGTTCATAGCAAGCCAACTGAAATTTGTCCAAACTCATCTAGCCGTCCACATGCTGCCATGTCGTTTCTGATATTCCCTTCATTATGCTATCAATAAGTGATGTGGCAGCAAGCAGACGACTAGATCGAGTCTTGACAAATCTCAACCCTTGGTCTAAACAGGTCTGTAGGAAGGCGGTCTTTACCGAATCCATACTCGATCAGACTTTTTTTTTAAAAAAGGAAAAAGATTTACCTCCAAGAATATAAAGAAAGGAACCATGAGTAGACCTTTAGCAAGATTGTTTAGGACAGTTGGTTTTCTTTCCTACAAGACAGAAACATAAATACATATGATGTGGTGAGCTCCATACGATCTATTATTCATAAATACAAGAAGAAAAAAAAAGAAGAAGATGAAATTAGTAATTCGTCAAGAGTTGAAGGTATGAGTTATAACCTCAAAAGCTCCATGGCCTACAAACTGAGTAGCCCAACAAAATAGATGTGTAGCCAATGCCACCTGTTAATGTTAATCAATGTCAATTAAACTTGCTTTAAGGCTCAATAACAGCAACCCTACTACCCTACTTTATACCCACTAGATAAAAAAATTTGTACATCATAAAACTTTGTAGAGTGAGGCTCAAATTTGATTTTGTATTGAATCCTTCGGGGACCAAATTGCACGATAATTTCATATATCAGGCTATGACAATTGAAATCTAGATTAGATATACCAGCAAAATCTAAATCGGCGAGCTCAAATTATACCGATTCGATAAATTATATGTCAAATTGAATTCAAAGGGGGTTTCGAAAACGCTTAGCCAAACTGGGTCAAAGCTAACACACAACTATTAGCACAAAATAGAGAGGGAGAGAGAAGTACAAAATTACCTTCCAAGTGATGGACCAACCAAGAGTCTTAGCAAGAAGACTAGCAGCAACCCAACAAAGCAAACAGAGCAAAGCAGCCAAGGAACCAGCTCTTTTATCAAAGATCACATAAGTGACAACATAAATCAAGGTCAACACAAACCCAGAATTGATAACCAATCCATGGTCAAACCCACATGGGCATTTAGGTATAGAGTAGAAAACAGGGGTGAAGTAAAGCAGCATGAGGATAGTGAATAGCATGGGCCATACGAACAGAATGTGGATCCAAATGTTAACGGGGTTTGTATGATACGCTTCGTGGAAGGCAAATTGCTTCTCCAGATTGAAAAGTTCAATATCCTTCTCCTTCTTCATCCCTATCGCAGGAATTTTCTTGGAAAACAAACAAACCTTTCTGATTTTCTCGGGAAAATTAAAAGATGAAAGATGAGAGACAAGAGCGTGGGAGGAGGAGGGGAATATATATATATAGTAATAAAGCATCTTTAGAGGGAAAAAACAAAGAGCCCATTGGATGGATCATAGAAGTTTCTTCAAAGTGTGAGATATTAATTAAACAAATATTATTTTATTTAATAAAAATATCTCGAAACAAAATAAACAGTGGATTCTGGAAACTGTGGACTACGTAAAGTCTACACAAAAAAAAAAATAATAAATAAATAAATAAATATATTTCTCAAGGATGGTGATGCTAGCCATGTTATTGATGACATGGCTCAATTACAGTCGGTAGATTATAACAGGGCCCCATAATGAAGGAAATACTTCGAAAGTATTCAAAAAGGTCTCACCTGCATGCATATATATATATATATATATGTCTCATTGACGTCTGCATTTCTCTTCATAGATTGTGATTCAAATTCATAGAATATTCCCACTTCCTTGATGCTATTAGATATATACATGGAAAATATTAACATTTAATCAAGTTATCAAAGTCTTTATAATTAACAATAATTTTAATCTTGTACACAAATGAAGAAGATATGTTTAAAAGTAGGGATTGGTAGTGATCTAAGTTTTAGAAGATTATAAGATGTTTAATTTAATTTTAACTTTTTTTTTTCTTGGAAGAATGAAAATTTGTAAGAGTTTTAGAGACAAGATCTGAGTTGGTGCTAGGTTTGTAATTAGCAAAGTCATGAGAACATGATTTTGCTATTTCTAAGATATGGAAAATGATTTTAAAATTAAAATAAATAATTAAATAAATAATAATAATAATAATAATAATAATAATTTGTAAAAGAGATTGTACCAAACAGATAAGAATTCTGCCCGTTTATGATCTGACGTAGAAGGTGGGTTTAGGTTAGGGTTAGGGACAGGGCCTGGTCAAAGAATAAGAAATTTCAAAGTGTTGACTGTTGATTGTTTGGTCCGATTTGGTCATTGCGATGAATGAATGGACCCCATCGTGTCCTATCAAACTTACTTGAATGTACCAAGAATGGTTGTTAAAGCAGAGTAGTATGATTTTGATTAATACATAGTAGTATGATTAATGTTAATGGTTGTTAAAGGAGAGTAGTACGATTAATGCAGATTACGATGGATGGATGGTTGTTAAAGTAAAGTGATTGAAGACCAAACTTACATATATCAAACAGAGATGTATTGGACACGGCGAGAGGATTTTTATATATTAGACATCTTTGACTGGTTTTATTGTACATTGTACAAGACTCTATATATATATATATATATATAAAGTAGTGTATCAGATTAGTATAGAGGTTTTGGCAAATCCATGGAGATCTAGGTTCTAACAGGATCTGGGTTCGAGTTCGATCCAAATTGTGATGGATCGATCAGGATCCAGATTTTCTTCAAATCTCAAATACGGTCAGTCCGGGTTTTCTTTAAACTCGTTGTTGGGTCTATTTTTATGTCTTGACACGATATTCTATGATATTTTGACATGATTTGCTATAATCGTTACAAAAATCAACTTTATAAGGTTACCAAGTCAATCTGTTTATGCTTAAAACAGTTTGCACCACAGCTTCTTCAATTCATGAAGATTAGTAAATCAAGTTGTGCAATCAAGTCCATGACAAAATTTAAGAAACCCAGATTGGATATAAGAAAATCAAGGGCCTCAGAGGTAGTGACAATTAAGAGCATATCATCACATTTTCTTTCTGATAATACGGTGCATTAATGCATCATCGGCCCTTTTCATTTTTCTTAAGATGAGGAAAAAAAATTATATAATTTTACTTAACTTTTTCTTTTTCTTTTTTGATTTCGTGCATCAGAGAGATTCCCAGAAGACGAGTCATCATACTCTTTTTACAGAGATCTGATGTCCCTGTCTGTTTTATCGTCACTTGCACATCTTATTGGGAGAGAAAAAAAACCATAAGCAAATTAAGAGAGAAAAAAAAAATACAAACTTTACATAAGAAATGAGAAGCATTCGACATATTCTTTGGAAAATTTTCTCGGGAAACAAACAGGGGCTGTTATGCCTCAGATTTTAAGCTGATTTCAGAGAAACTATATTTAAAACCATCAAAGGCGAAGCCCTATCCTGTTGAGATAACTTCTAATCGAAAGTTCATAAGAAAACCTAACGGCGACGAGACGAGATGAAGAAGAAGAGAAGAAAGAAGAGGATTTCAGACACTGGATAAGGTCCTTGTCTAGGGTTTATATCATTAGTTGCTAGTGAGGCTTCGTAAATATCGAGCGTTGATCTGAGACACGAATCTAAGTTTTGGGCTTCGTAGGCCCAGATGGACGCTATCCTAAATTGGGCCAAACCATGTAAAAAGATTCATCAAGCCCGAGCTTAAAAACCTATGTTGGGTAGATTCTTTCACAATCCACATAGCTCCATTTTGTTTGAACTATACGGGTTGTCCCAATTCCAACTATACTAAATAGGGATGAGCAACGGTCGATAAACACGGTCGATGACCAACTGGTCGGAGATCGGTATCGGTGGATTGAAAACTCCTACATCACGGATTTTTCATTGATTCCGTCCACATGCGCACGATTCGTTGCCGAAGATGGGTGCTTGTGGATTGGGCTCTTCCAGATAGGTAATTAGGCTAATTTGGAAAACATTATCTCTTAAATACAGATTGTTGTCACACATTTTAAGAGATAATCATGTCATGTATTATTAGTAAGTCAAATTTTATAAATAAAAAGGGAAGTAAACTCAATAGACAATTTTCCTTTTAAAATTTTTATAGTAAACGAATTAATCTTAACAATATATATCAGTATTTTAATATCATATTATATATTAAATTAATATTATATATAATTAAAATATATCAATTAATCCTATACATAATCTCTTTTTAACTTTTCGTTGCTTGAGAATAAAAAAACATATTCCCATTAGAGCCATTGATGTTTGTCTTGTTCTTAGTTGAAGGTAGTTGTAGGAAGAGAAATTCTCATTCGCTTCCTAAGGTTTAGATTTGTGATTAGACACACTACTAATTTGATTGAATTTGTGTACTTAAAATTAAAAAGCCTAAAGAAAAGTTTTCAATTCGTGACAAAACAAATTAGTCAAACAAAATTAGGGCCAAATTCTATCTCTACGTATCAATTTGGATCCATACTTTTTGCATTTGCTTTTCAAAGTCTTGAAATTAAAGTTTCTTCTTGATTTTATTAAGAGAAGGAAAAAAAAATGCAACACGAGAACCAGATAAAGAGAGAAGCTAGCACACCACCTTAAACATTTTATTCATTGTATTAACCTTCAAATATCACCTAATGTATGATTGAAGGTGATCATTGGTTTGCGGAAAAATTAATAAAATAGTAAGAAAATAATTTGAATTAAAGAAGTTTGCGAAAATATATGTAACTTTCGGTTTGGATGTTAGATTTAAATGAATAAATATTTTTAAAAAATATTTTGAAATCAAATTTTCTTATTTAAAGATCCGTTTAATTAATTTTTTTTTTTTATATTTTTTAATTTCTTTAATGAATTGAAGTGATAATTTAAAATTAGAACAAACAACCATTTATAAAACAATTTATTAATTAAAGCATATGATCATGATTCAAGATGAAAAGTGTAATGAATAAATGTATATGTATATACGTAGGTTATATAGCTTTTAGGTACTAGGATAATCTTTAAAATAAAACGAAGACATGCGTGAGATTGAGATTAACTCTGTCTAATCTAAACCTTAAGTGGAGTAATGCATGCATGTGCACGTATGATTACTGTCTATCTGTAAAATTATATTTTCTTCACCCGACAAGTATAAAATGGGTTCCTAATATTCAAATCTATATCCCTTAATGGGGGAATTAAGTTCTTCAATCAAACAAAGCAGCAAGTCAATGAGTATTCATGATGAAGCTTCTTTTTCTTTTTTTTTTTTTTTTTTTTTTTCAGAAACAATATATTATTCACAATTTGCAGCCCATCGTCGGATTCATGATCTGACAGGAGTTCATGATATGCATGCATGATTCAGATTGATAAGTACTCTCAAACTTGGACTTTAGGTTCAGACTTAACCAAAAATGAAAGCTCTCAAACAGAGCTTTATTAGGTAAGATAAAGTAGGCATGTGGAAATTCTTATCCTAGAAATTAAGTTTATAGGATATAAGAGAGACTTGAATTGGTGAAGATATATGTGGACTAATGAAAGAGGGTTCTTTGAATTCAAGCAAGTATTTGGTCATCTTCATTCATGACATGTTCAAATTCGGTTGAATCAGTTTTTTTAAGGAGGAATCACAAGTATTTAGTGAGTTTGTGAAGTTCAAGAACATAGCTAAAACTCAAAGTGAGAGAAAGTTGAAAGTGTTGAGATCAGACAATGGTGGAGAGTATATATCCATTGAGTTCAAAACCTATTGTAAAAAGAATGAAATTCAACATCAACTAACCGTCCCCTATACTCCACAGCAAAATGAAGTTTTTAAGAGGAAGAACAAAATAATTATGAAAATGGTTAGAAGCTTGATGGCTGAGAAGTTAATTCCAAAAAATTTTTTTGGCTAAGGTTGCATATATTGCAGTGTATTTGCTCAACAGGCCGCCAACAAAAGCAGTAGAAGGGAAAACTCCCTATGAAGCTTGGAGCAAGATCAAGCGATCTGTGTCACATCTCAGAATGTTTGGATCCTTATGCTTCACTCATGTCCCTAATGCAAAGAGGAATAAGCTTTCTGTAAAGGTTGAGAAGGGAATTTTGATGGGCTACAGTTCAAATTCCAAAGCTTATAAATTTTTCTATCAAATCAACAAAAAGATTTATGTTGCTAGAGATGTTACATTTGATGAGCTAGCAACTTGTGATTGGGAAGAAAAAGTGAATGAGGTAGACTTATTGGAAATTACAGAAGGTGATCGGCTTTTGACTCCTAATACATAATTTGATGAAAAAAAATGAATCTATTAATCCAAGGTTCAAAAGTTTGGATGATATATACTAGAGGTGCAATGTAGCTCTCTCTAAGCTTAGAAACTATGAGGAAGTTGAAGTTGATAAAAATTGGGTGAAAACAATGAAGTAGGAGTTGGAAATGATAAATAAGAATCACATTTGGATTCTAGTTGACAAACTTGAGAAGAAAAAAGTCATAGGCTTAAAATAGATTTTCAAGCTCAAGCTCAATTCAGATGGTTCAATCAACAAGTATAAAGATCGGTTAGTCGTGAATGGATATTCCTAACAATATGGAGTAAACTATGAGAGATATTTGCCCATGTGGCAAGACTTTACACCATAAGACTATTAATTGTCTTAGCTGTTAGGAATAAATGGTTTATTCATCAACTGGATGTGAAATCTACTTTTCTAAATAGAATCTTAAAGGAAGAGATCTATGTTAATCAACCTGAGGGCTTTGAGATAATAGGCAAAGTTAGGGAGATAATCAAGAATGATGAAGTTAGGTTGATTCACTGTAAATCATAAAATCAACTTACAGATGGATTTACTAAATCGTTTCTTGCCTACAAGTTTGAGTATTTTAGAAGTATGATAAGTATCAGTAGCAATGGTTCCAAGGAGAAGTGTTTGAAGAAGGTCAAACTATTTCCTAATGAACAATGAAGAGTGATCGGAGTTGATGGGTCGATAGGTCAACGTACTCGATGGATCGATGAGTCGATGTCTCGACATCTACTATATCAGCAATAGTAGGGGTTGCAGTTTTTTTTATATCCAAATCTAGTTCTAGCAAGTTTGCAAGCTCACTAGATGTGTTTAAAGTGTTTGGTGGAAGAGTATATCAATTAGATGTTATTTTGGTCAAAATTTTGACAGCTTTATTAAGTTTAGAGTGCAAATTAGAAATTGTCTGCTTAGGTCTAAAGTATCTAATTTGTTATTTCCTAAGTAGTATAAGTCTCAATTAATGTTTGTAATCATGTCTTAGATAGTTTGATTTTTAATTTGTAATTACTATTTAATTAATCATATTCAACATGGAAGAGTACCATCCACAAAGCCGATAAGATCATATCCAATGAAGATTGCATCGAATTGAGCTCTCCATTTAGGATAATTAGATACTATAAGCCGATCCTCAATTTGTGCAGCTGTATTGATAACTAAAGAGGAATGGTAGAGTTGATGGAAGAGATGGTGGTGACGGTAGAGGAGGCTATGGATGAGGATAAAGAACTCGTTAGAGTATGATTTTATGATATCATAAAATAGTTAAAGGAATAATGTAATTCAACATATCTTTTACTGAAAGTTTGCTTTACATTTATATAGAAGTGAATGATTCAGAATTTCAAATTATACAGTAACTAACATCCTAATATAATTCAACATCAAAGCACAACTCGACTCAGTGATTAAGCACGTTACATCTAAACATGCTGTCTTGGGGTCGTATCATTAATCAAAAGAAAACATGAATTGCATTATTTATCAAAAGAGCATGCTAAAAAAGCGTCAAGAGCATAAATTAATACGGTATCTATCTATCATCACTACATGTTCTTATTAGTTAAAGCTTTAAATTAAACTAACCTCGAAACATTTTAGCTTTTCCATTCATCTTCCATATTTGTAGAGAGTCTGAAACCAGCAGTAAACAACATATTGATACAAAATCACAATTTATTTTTTTTTCCTTTTCTTCTTGCAAAAATTACAAAATTTCATTATCGTACTTTTTCGGTTTTCTTCCAAACTTCAAATTCATTCGAAGGATTAATTTTTGAAAAAAAAAAAAAGAAAAAAAAATGTAACCGTCACTCATTAGAATAATTTTCACATGTGAAGTAGAAAATAGCAATAATAACAATAATAATAATAACAAAATTCTAAAATAAAAAACAAAACCTTTGGCACATGCATAGAGATATGAAAACGAAATATTCGATTGTTAAATATATTTTTGGCCGGTTGTTTTTCTTTTTCAGGTCTTTTTGGTGTCAGCAATGAAAGATGTATATACAATATACATTTTGGAAAGGAAAATGAAATGACGAAATCCAAGAAGTAAGAAAAGAATAAATAAAAAAATCAGATAGAAGGAGCCAAAATATATGATTTATGAGGATTAGAGCATGCATTTTTGGAATTATTTCATATAGAGAAAAATTATTTAGTTAGTTTATAATTAAAGAGTTTTCTTTCTTTATAAAGTTTTTTAGGAGAAAAAATAGTTTGATTTAAAAATATTTAATATAGTATAAGAGTCAGACCCAGTAGATGTATATACACTTTATTTTGTAAAGTATTTCTTATGTATTATGTCATTTATTGGGCTTTCAGAATGACTATGCCACAAGTGGTAGGGATTGTTAGAATTGTTTCACATCATGTGGGAATAAGATATTTGGTTGGTTTATAACTAAAGAATTCTCTTGCTCTATAAGGCCTTTTAGAGGAAAAATAGTTAGACTCTTAAAATTTAATATGTAGAAATTTGAATTTTCATCTCATAATCAATTGGCTTTGAGAGAACTTTGCCTATCTTTCTTATATATTTATTTCTCAAGTATTTCCTTTTAAATGTGGGATAAAATATTTACAACGGACCCTCACGTGTAGTGTTATTTTGAGCCTACATGTGGACATTTTTTATATAGATGACGCGGAACACATGTGGCGGTTAAACCAATTAAGTGTTGGGTCTATCTCTAATACCATATTAAATTTTTAGAGTACAACTTTTTTTTTATATAAAATACCTTATAGAAGAAGATATAACTTTTTTTATTATAAAGCAACTAAATATTTTCTCCCTAAAGAATGTAAAACAATTCCAACATAAGCAATTTCTCCACCGTACAATGCTATTCCTCACTCATTCCAATTTCTAAGTGTTTCGTTGAAAATATCACTACGATAAATTTTTAGATTATATATTTTAGATCCATGTGATCACGATATAACATAATTTGATATGAATGATTATAAAATTTTACTCTGTAATATATTAGGATGTCTCTGTTCTAATGAATGCTTTTGGATGAATTGTACATATATAGTTAAATTTAAATTTTGTATTAAGAGAAGAAGAATTATTAAATATACATGATTTATAATCACGTTGAACAAAATTTTATTAAAATTATAAATATTATTTTATAAAATAAATAATATATTATATAAAAATAATATTTATAATTTTAATATAATTTATATATATATAAAAATATGTATAACATATGTTGCCCACAAATATCATACATATGAATTAATGTTATATTAATTAAGACAAATCATATAAATTGTCTTATTAATCTCTTTTTTCCTTTGTTAATCACAAAAACATGTACGTTACGTAGATGTCGGTTGGGTCGTGCATAGCAATTACCATTCTTAATCATAAGATATAAGATAAGCATAATTAATGCGTCATCATATTTGAAAAGTCAATTAAATTAGCCGTAAATATATTATTTTAATATTTTTATTATTTTAAATTTGGTCAAAGTCTTAATTATATAATAATAATTAAAGGGATTTTTATGGATAAGCACTTCATTTTTAAAATTTCAAAAAATATTATATTAATAAACAAAGAGATAAAAAATAAAAATAAAAAGGTTGGGGATGATAGTTAAATCCGTTAAACTGTCACTGTTTCTTTTTTCCGTCCAATTTTTAGAATATATTTTATTATATAAATAATAAAATAAATATCAATAATTGAATATATGTCTTCGTACGTGAGAATAAGAAAAGATAAAAAAAGAAGATGTCTTCATTTATTAATTATTTTTTTTTTCAAATGACTTAATTAATAAAGAAAAAAGGGTAGGCAATAGAAATAATAATAATAATAATAATAATAATAATAATAATAATAATAATAATAATAATAATAATAATAAAACTGGAAAATTTCATGAAAAGCAGCCCACTCTATTACACATTTAATGACAAATTATACACGATACATATTTACATGCAAAGTATAAGAGTAAAAAAGAAAAGGCAACATAATGAAAGGTATGAAATTTTTTGAAATAGATTACGTTTAAGATGGATCATCATCCCTTCCAATGCAAGACTATCTACCACCTTATCAACTTTTACATCATCCACGGCATCAGCCATGTGCTCTCTCTCTCTCTCTCTCTCCCTCTTTCTGTCTAAAAATTATCTCCGCAACCAAACAACAAAAACATGAAATGATAGAATTTGCTGGTTTTCCATCTTTGAAAGTCTCTAGTCTCTACTCTCTAGTCTCTAGTCTCTACTCATACAAGGTTTGGTGAAATAGTGGATCATACCATTCTTCTAAAGTTTAGAATAGGTGGGGAATTCTCTGATAATCCAAAAACAAAGAAAAAAAATCACATTTACTTTGTTTAAAATATGACAATTCATAATCCAAATATTAGCATACCGTATTAATCAATCAACTTAATTAAATTCATTAATTAACCTCTCTATTGGTTTCACTTTCTCATTTCACATCCTATATATATATATATGTATATATAATTTTTTGATTTTTTGACGTCATATTATGTATTTTTATTTGCATGAACAACAAGTTTCACTTTCAATTTTTAGCTAAAAACAATAAAAGGAAAAAGCCCATGATTACATTATATAGAAATGCATATGTCTATAATACAAGTCAAACTCCACCGTTTTTTGACACCCAATAGAAATTGCCTTAAGCTACAGGTAAATATGAATAATATTAATAAATAAATTTAAGAAAAAAAAAAAAAAGAGTAATGTAATCAAAACCATCTTTTTTTTCCTTAGTTTACTTGGTTTATAAGGGTTTAAGATAATTTAATATCTGAAGATAGATATTTATAATTATGATCGATGATGGATATGATAAATTGAGTTATTAAAAGAAAATTTTATTTTATATTTATATATTAAAAAGAAGGTACACTTCTTTTTTTTGTATATAAACATGAAATATAAATACAATGAATCAAAATTCATCATAATTATAAATATAAAATATTATTTTTATATATAAAAATTATATTTATAATTATTATAAGGCTCGATCAGCCGGACCAAGTCTAAACCGTTAAAATTCAAAAGATATGATAGAAGAAGAAAGTATGGTGGGTCTTTCGGCTAAGTTCTACGGGCAGCTTTTAGAGAAAGTAGCAGGACACTCTGTGTTTAAAAGAAGCCTTGTAATTGGCCGCACGTAGTTCATTTTCTTGTCTTTCATCTAATTTTGAACGACATTATTCAAAGACAAGACGAAGATTGAAGAAACTTCAATTCTAAGCATCTTTCTTAAAGCAATAAAAAGAGAGAAAAAAAAAAAAAAGTTAAAGTGAGATAAAAAGCATACTAGCTACTGACTGGCCTTTTATATTTGTTTTTAAGGAAATGAGTCATGAGCTATCTTCTATGTGAATGGATGCCATGAAATTTGAATATTCAAATTGCACGCCTATTTTTACTCTAATCCAAATTAGATAAAAAAACAGATAGATTTTTCATTGTCTTGAGAGAAGATAGTTTACTTTAATGTTTTCCTTAATAGTTTTCTTCATAAGAACATGTACATGGAGAGCAACCTCTCAATTACACCGATCCTCCTTTTCCGCACCATATTTGTAAGTTGCAAAAATCCTTTATGGACTCAAGCAAGCTCTTAGGGTATTTTTGAACATTTCGCACCTTTTTTTTCTTGTCTTGGTTTCTCTTGTAGTTAAGCAGATACGTCTCTCTTTGTTCTCCTCAAGAATAATACTCTTATATATATTATCTTTTACGTGGACACCATTATTATTATTGGTAATAATATAGCTCTTCTTAGTCATTTTATTCTTCAACTCAACAATGAGTTTCCATCAAGGATCTTAGCACATTAAACTATTTTCTTAGTCTCGTGGTTACGCCCACCAATGATGGCTTGTTTCTTAGTCAAGCCAAATATTCTCGGGACATTCTTGCACATGCTCAATTGCTTAAGTGTAAACCAGCTGTTACACTAATGGTTGTTGCCCAATGTTTATCGATTGATGGTACTCCCTTCTTGGATCCTACATTTTAGCATTATCTCGTTGGAGCTTTATAATACTTATCCATTTCTCGATTAGATCTTTCTTACTCTTTGAACTCTGCTAGTCAATTTCTTCATGCTCCCACTGATACCCATTTTCAAGCGGTTAGACGAATTCTTCATTATGTCAAGGGCACTATCACCTTTAGTCTCTCCTTTACCTGCTCCTCTTTCACTGATTCAGTAGTTTACTTGGATGCAGATTAAGCTGGCTGTCCGGACACTCGCCGGTCCACCTCTAGTTATTGCATTTTTCTAGGTGGCAATCTTGTTTCATAAAGTACAAAGAAGTAACCAACAGTCTTCTGCTCCCGCTGTAAATCTAAATATCGTACACTTGCTCTAGTTGCCGCTGAAGTTATTTGGCTTGCCACTTACTTCATGATCTTTGTGTTGTCTCCACTCACCAATCGGTTTTATTGTGTGGTAGTAAAAGTGCCATTTTTCTTAGCTCTAATCCAGTCTCTCACAAGCACGCCAAACACATTGATCTTAATTATCATTTTAGAACTTGTCGCTACTGGCACTCTTACGACTCATCATAGCTCCTCCGATCTTCAAGTCACGAACATCTTTACTAAAAGCGACTCTCGATCTTTGTATTCTTTTTTTCGATCCAAGCTCGCTCACTAATCCCACGCTTAGCTTGAGGGGGTGTTAAAGATACTTCTTGATTTCCTCTTGTCAATATGCACATATCTTCTTATTAATTTGTTTCCTTACTTTATTGTACTTATTTTACTTGTATTCTTCTATATATAATATACATCAACTCACATAATTTGTGTGATAAATTTTACCAAACCTTTATAGCTAATTAGCTGTGTGGAAACTAGAAAAGAGAGCTTAATATATTGAATAGAACAAGTGAGTTAGATTCTAAGTAAACATGTCATTTACGAAAGAGAATTATTAGGAAAATAACAACGTCGGAATCTAAAACTCTAGTTTTAGAAACCAAGCTGAGATAAGAGAATCTTCTCTGTTTCTAGTTCAAAGTTCAAACGTAGTTCAAATCAAAGATATCTATTCGAACCGTGAACTGTAACCGTAGAAGAATAATCATACCATATAATGTATGGGTATTATGATATATACTCATATGATATATTAAACCACGGCTAATCTAAAGATAAAATAAAATAAATATAAATTATAAATATTACTTTCAGATTAATATAATTAATAATACGTATTAATCAATAATACGAGGAATGACGTATCATGTATGTGTTCGCAACTCAAAAGTGAATCCCCAAAAAACCAGAAAAAAAACAGAAGAAAACAGAGTGGTTCCAAAGAAAAGTGCCCGAGTTCCCACACCTTTGTTTTTTTGCCAAAGCCTAGTTCCCACACTGACAAACTGCAAAACATGGTGGTTTTAGGTCCCCCCACACGTCAATTTGCAAACTACAGTTAGTTGCCCTGTCGTTTGCATAAACGCAAAATAAATAAATAAATAATAATCAAAATAATTCCTTAGACAAAGAAAAAAAAAATCTATATATCCTCCCCACCGCACCCCCACTTTCTCATTTCCTCATCACCCTTCACCACTTTCCTTCCCTCCAAACACATTACTTTCCTTCTCTAATCAAACCATTTTTCATTTAGCATAGAAAAATGGCCAAATTCCTTGGAATTCTCTTGCTGGGTTTTCTATTCTCTTTCTGCTCATTTTCTCATGATGTGAATGGTGAAGGCAATTGGATCAATGCCCATGCTACTTTCTATGGTGGTGGTGATGCCTCTGGAACAATGGGTAAGTAATATTAACCATGAAAATAAAAATTCAGACTTTCTAAATTCATTGACAAATTTTTTTTCTTTTTTGGGCAGGTGGAGCATGTGGATATGGTAACCTATACAGTCAAGGATATGGCACAAACACAGCAGCATTAAGCACAGCAATGTTCAACAACGGCTTAAGTTGTGGTGCCTGTTATGAGATAAAGTGCGTGAATGATCCAAAATGGTGTCTTCCTGGCTCTGTTGTGGTCACTGCTACTAACTTCTGCCCGCCAAACAATGCTCTACCTAACAACAATGGCGGCTGGTGCAACCCTCCTCAGCAACATTTCGATCTCGCCCAACCTGTTTTCCAGAAAATCGCTCAGTACAAAGCTGGCATCATTCCTGTTTCATACAGAAGGTCATAAGAGAACCGATTTCTTAGTTTTCAATTTTGATCCAAATTTCCATTCAGACATTTTAACTAACAGATGGTGTGCATGTTATGAACAGGGTAGCGTGTCAGAAGAAGGGAGGTATCAGATTCACGATTAATGGCCATTCTTACTTCAACCTGGTTTTGATCACAAACGTGGGAGGTGCAGGTGATGTTCATGCAGTTTCGATCAAAGGGTCGAGAACGAATTGGCAATCTATGTCTAGAAACTGGGGACAAAATTGGCAAAGCAACTCTTACCTGAACGGACAGAGCCTCTCCTTCAAGGTTACTACCAGTGATGGCCGCACCGTTGTCTCCAACGACGTCGTTCCTGCTGGTTGGTCCTTCAGTCAGACTTTCAGTGGGGTCCAATTTTGAAATAATTAAAAAATAATATATATTATTTTGAAGTATTTCTAGGTAGTAATTGGTACTTATAAGTAAGTGGTAGAGATAGAGGAGGGGGAAACTAAAAGGAAGCAAGAAGAGGTTTTTTGGGAGCTTGTTTTAATGGCTGCCTAATTACCTTTTTATTTTTTATTTTTTATTTTATATTTTGTGGGGTTATTTTTTTTTTTTTTTCCTTAATGGAGTTCTGCTTTTTTCTTTGGGAAAACAAAAGGGCAGGTCGGAATTTAGTATTGGCAGCGGTGGGTATTAACTATTAATGTACACGCCCGCCGATCGCCGCCAGTGGCCGCCACTTTTTTAGGTGGTTGGTTTAATGGTTAGGTCGTTGTTTGTGTGTTTCAAGTCGTCAGCTTCTTTTTTTTTTCTTTTTATTAATGTTGCTATTTTATATTTTTGACTTTTATCATGTATCCATTACTCCACTAATCCTCATTCCACTCTATTTTAATACTTAGAAATAAAAACAAATTAGCAAAATTAAGTCAATACATTAATTTTGACTCTTTTCACATTCCTTATAAGAATGTACCATTCATTTACTATTGTTCGACCAAAAATCGTCTAAACACTATGTTGTGGTTTTATCTAAAACACAAGAAAAAAAAGATTGATCGGGTTATAGGATTAAGTTAGAATGAACAGAGTGTATGAGTTTGAGAGAGAATTCAGATCCCATGTATTTACTCAACTGCTAATAAAAGTTAAGTGCTTAACTTCTCCTAATGGGATCAGCTAAACGAAAAGAGTCGGACCCTAACGGACTGCCCGGGATCACCTCGGCTTGGCCTAACCGCGCTATGCAAAGGTCACCTCTGCTCCACCCAACACGGTTGACCAAAGGTCACCTCGCTCGGGATCATTTTTTCTGCTTAATCTTTACATATAGTTAATGTTCACATCGGAGTTTTGAGCATAGATATGTGAGGAGAAGACCAATGAAAGCTAAATGCATAAAATGGTCCATGTTTCATCCAAAAAAAAAAAAAAATACTTAATTTTTCTCTTATAATAAAAGCTCCATCTTTTCAAATTAAATTTAACGAACTGATCCAAAGTTTGTGAATTTAAACCGAAATACACCTATGAGGTGGAGAAAGAAGGGTGGAAAGGGACGGCCATAGGTTATGACTAGAGTTGAGCATCGGTGAGATTTCAGGATCCCAACTCGACAAATCGGCCAAAGTCAGTTTTTCTCTTCTCTTTTTTTTTTTTTTTGAAAAGAAAGTTAAATTAGGATATTTTTCAAATATTGTTTAGTAACTAGATATCATTCTTTATTTAACATCAAACTAAGATATTTTTAGAAAAAATAATCATTTATTTATACTTGAAAACATCAATCGTTTAGTATCAAGTATTTTACTTGTTTATTTAACATCTCATATGGATTCAAGATAAGATGAATCTGAAAAATGAAATAGAAGTATAAATCTGATCTCGAGTTTAAACTTTTTTTTTTATGAATATTTTAACAATCACATCAACCATCTATCCAAACTAAACTGTTTTAATGTTCATTACAATTAAAAATTAAAATTCACAGTCTATTAAATAGTTTGTTAAAATTTGAAAGTATTTATTATAGTTTCACAAAATTTTGGGACTCGTAACGTCTAGTTTTCTTGGATCATAGTCATTTTAACTAAATTATGAAAGTTGAATGTGTCTTTTTTAATTTTTGGGAAGTTTGAGGTACAGTTATAAGTCTGGTTTAGTCATCATAATTTCCTTCCTCCTTAAATCTCTAATTAGGCAGCGGGCACATTCGATTTCCGTTATCCAAACGATCTCGCCGATTCCTCCTCTAATCCCTCTTCCTAAATTTTATCCTCGGAAATTAGGTTTTTCTGAGTTCAATTAGGTTTTTCCTTCTTCGATTGTATTTGAAATACGTAAGCTTGGAGATAAGAAAGCTTACAGATAGGCCATTATCGGATGAGAGTACAGACTTGGTTTCAATTTGATCTCCTTTGGAAGGTATGATTTATAAATATGCTTGATTCGTGATCTATGGGGGTCGGAAATTTGTGCTCGTGTAAGAATTTATATTGCGATCTCGATTTGGTAAGTCTGATCTGATTGGTTTATGATTACAGTATTTTTTAAGGTGGAAATGTGTCTGATAAATTGATGATTATGGAATGTAAGGGATTAGGGATTAGGGATTGAGGAACTGAGGAAATGTGTCTGCTAATTAATTTTGTTTTCTGGAAAATTTACAACCTCTTATGTAATCTAGAGTGATCTTGTTGCTAGTGAAATGCAAAAATGGTGAACTCGATATATATATTTTTGTTGCATTTTCATATTTCCCTTTCCATTTTCCTTCTCTAATAGGGTTTTTTTCCCTCATCCTGAATCAGTTATTGTTCTACCATGTTTAGAAAAATGAAGCTACATCTATAGCATTTTGTTATGCAAGAACTTGTCTAAGCCGATGAAATGGAAAAGAAAAGAATAGAGGACACTGATCCAGGTCCGCCTCCTCCAATCAGACCAGTTGACAGATTCGGGTTTGTAAAGCAGGACTGTGCTAATTCAACTGAGGGTTTAACCAAGAGCAAGTCGGCTTACGAATATGAGAGGTATGCTTTCCTTTAATGATGCTAAGCATGGTTTTAAACTTGAATGGATGTTGAGTGAGTATATGAGCATATTTCGTTATTGATTATGTTATCTTGCAGGGAGGAAAGAAGGGTTAGAAAATGGAGGAAGATGATTGGGGTAGGAGGGAGTGATTGGAAGCATTATGTTAGGCGAAAATCTCATGTTGTTAGAAGGCGTATTAGGAAAGGAATTCCAGATTGTTTGCGAGGTCTTGTTTGGCAGTTGATTTCTGGAAGTAGGGACCTTCTTCTGATGAACCCTGGAGTTTACGAGGTATCAAGGCGTTTTCTTATTAGAAGTCAACAAACTTTATATGGAA
This sequence comes from Coriaria nepalensis, assembly GCA_027186245.1. NCBI lineage: Eukaryota > Viridiplantae > Streptophyta > Magnoliopsida > Cucurbitales > Coriariaceae > Coriaria > Coriaria nepalensis. Next base: position 410,403 of record CP114493.1, read on the forward strand.
GCAACAGTATCGATAAACTTTCTATCAACAGATCTTGTTCCTTGGATATTTTCAAACCTATAGGGAATATTATGAGGTCTTAATATTAAGACACTTCCCAAAAAAAAAAAAAAAGACACTTCCCCTCTTCTGTGTCTTCTACTCTCCTATTTTTTATTTGCTTCATACAGCTACTATTTATATGCCATTCCTCATTAACTCTGAAGGCAAACTATTAGATTCTTTGACTATGAAGTTGAAATATGGATAAATATTCTTATTTCATTTTTGTGTACTTTTGTTGCGCTTTACCTTTTTTTTTTTTTTTTTTCATCTCTTCTTTTTTCAGCAATTAGTGATATACGAGACATCAGCATCAGAGCTGGATATCATTAGAGATATATCTCGTACTTTCCCTTCACATGTTTACTTCCAGCAGCGACATGGACCTGGTCAAAGATCTCTCTACAATGTTTTGAAAGCATATTCTGTTTATGATCGAGATGTTGGATATGTTCAGGTTAGTGTCTCAAGTGTCTTATTTCCACCCATAAATTATTCAATTTGAGGGCATGTTAGGTGATGATCAATATTATCGCATTTCTAATAAACTTGCAGGGAATGGGTTTTATAGCTGGTTTATTGCTTCTTTATATGAGTGAAGAAGATGCATTTTGGTTGCTAGTCGCATTACTTAAAGGCGCTGTTCATGCCCCTATGGAAGGATTATATCTGGTAATCGTCCTCCTTAATGTGTTCCTTCAATTCTCTTTTTATTTTATCAGGTAAATATATTTAATTATTATTATTCTTTCAGGTGGGACTCCCTCTAGTACAACAATATTTGTTTCAATTTGACCACTTGGTTAGAGAACATCTACCAAAGTTAGGAGAGCATTTCACTCAAGAGATGATTAACCCTAGCATGTATGGAAGTCAATGGTTTATTACCGTTTTCTCTTACTCTTTCCCCTTCCATCTGGCTCTTCGGATTTGGGATGTCTTTCTCAACGAGGGTGTTAAAATCATCTTCAAAGTTGGTTTGGCTCTTCTAAAATACTGCCATGACGACTTGGTGTGTAATTCCATTGTAATACCCATATCTGATTGAGTACCAAATCAAATTTGGTCTTTTGTAGAATGTAAGGTTTATTTTGTCATTTGTCAGGTAAAATTGCCATTTGAGAAACTCATCCACGCCTTACGGAACTTCCCGGAAGATGCAATGGATCCCGACACGTTATTACCCATGGCTTACTCTATTAAGGTACCTACCTCTCTTCTGTCTCTCGTCTCTCTATTAAAACCAATTTTAATCATAAAACGGTTTGCATTCAGGTTTCGAAGCGTTTGGAGGAATTGAAAGAGGAGTATGAGAAGCAAAATGGAAGAACGATTCAGTCTTCTACTGGGCTTGATGAGAACATTGAGCAGCAGAAGAAACAGTTGCAGTGAACGTTTATGATTTCTTTTTTCTTCTTAAATTGAAATTTTATGTAAATAAATTTTCATCAAAATCGGTTTGCTTTATCGATTCGGGTGCTTGTAGGTGACTTTCTGGTATTGTTGCTTAGTAAACTAGTATTATGTGATACTCTTACAGAAAGTGATTAGATAATGTTGAAATGAATACACAATACCTCTTTTTTTTTTATGTTGGTATTTTCATATCAATTATTTATTTTTGTAGAACTGACAAATGGAAATGATCATATACACAGATAAGAAGAAGTAACTAGATTTTAGGAAAGTGAAGAACTGTTTCATTGTTTTATTATAAGCTAAAGCTTTGCTCTGCAAGTTTGACAAACTCCTTAAAGTCAATTCTGCCATCTCCATTCTCATCAAATGCTCTTATCATCCTTCTACACTCCACTTCAGAAGCTTCCATGAAAAAGCCCAATGTTTCTAGAACTTTCTTAAGCTCCTCCGAATCAATAAACCCATCATCATTCTCATCAAACACACCAAATGCTTCTCTCACTTCCTCCATCCTCACCTCCTCCTCCTCCTCCTCCTCTACTTCCTCTTCATCATCATCATCTTCTCTACTTTCATGGGCTACTTTCTCCATAATCTTTCTCACTTCGCCCACACATAGTTTTCCCCGGGAAGTTTCTCTCGAATCTACATAATCTCCACACACGAGCTTTTCTCCGGGCAAATCAGCACGGGTGATTTTGTCAAGCCATGATTTCAATGAATATGAAAGGAGTTTTAGCAAGATTTGAAGTCCTATAAACCACATACTTGTGTTTATCCCACTAAGTAGAACGACCCAGTTCAGAAATATCACACATAATACTGCCCAAACCATAGTAAGAGAAATCTACTAGGAAACAAAAGGAGGTACAAGGGTTTTTACATTTTAGCAGCAGTAGTAGTAGGAATTTATGTGTTGTGTGATCAATGATGTAATATTTAAAGGAGGATTTCTGGGTCAAAGTCGCTTGGAAAATTACCAAAGTCATGATCAATCAAAGCTACAATTTCATGACAAAACATGTTTTTGTGAAACTTCCAAGTAAAGGAGTAGACATAAAGGGTTAAAGTAATAATAAGTGGATTGGGTGGGTGAAGTTGTCTTAAATTCAAGAACAGTTGCATGGAAATTTCCTTGTAAGAACTAAGAACTGGAGTGTAGCTAGGGGCTGAAGTAAAAATTTCTAAGTAGAGAACCGACATGTCGTTTCTATCTCGTGGGAAATGAAACGATACTGAAAGACTCACTATCCCGCTAAAGCACCACCTTGACCTGGTTAACTGTCGAACACAGAAACGGTGATGAGGCCGGACAGAAGATCGAAGGGGAAAAGCCGGCCGACGTTTCCGCTCAGGGAAGACGGACCTACTGGATCGACGGGTTTGGATCCGATTCCAGTAGGGTCTCGCCGGTCCAGGCTGGTCAATCCCTCCTCTGCGTCCCTTCTGGACAGAGACCTTGTCATTGAAGAATTCGAATCCATTAACTTGCAAAATGACACCGTTTCGAACTACAACAACAACAACAACCCACGAAGCTTTCCGTTCAGTGTGAAGCAGCAGTGCTGGGAAAAGGCGGAGAAGATAAAAGGGAGAGACCCAGATCGCTGGCGCCGTGACGCGCTTGGCAATACCGTGTTTAGGAAGCTCGTAGGTTGTCCTGGCTGTCTCTGTCATGATTATGATCACATCTTGCCCTATTCCAAGGTACTCTCTTTATTAATGGGTAATGCTTGCTAGCTTTGTGGGTGGGATTTTGTAAAGTGGGTTAGCTTAAAATTTATGAAATTTAACAGATATGCTTAGTGATTTATAGCTTTGTGTTTGGAATTTGATTGTCATTTTGCTTGTATTTCTAAGAAACTACTTTGAACTCAATTATTGTGTTTGTGCTAATGGGAAGCCATAATTGTAAGAAGTTTTTGGTAAGGAGCTCATTTTTGTGAGCTTTCTATGTAGGATAATGCATAGATCATGCATCTTAAGGATATAGATCATGCATCTTAAGAAGATGACGTTGAAATTAAAAATGGCCACTTATTAACATCTTTAAGGATATAGATCCTGCAAGATATATATGTAAGGGTTTTGCTTGCTAGCTTTGTGGGTGGTATTTTGTCAACTGGGTTAAAGCTTAAATTTATGAAATTTAGTAGATGTATGTCATTTTGTAAAGAATTGCTTTTGTTCTTTTGAGATCTTCATACGGATTTCTGTGAAATTATTTCAAGCTGGATTGTGAAAACTTTAGGTTAGGAACTCATTCTATATGGCTTTCTATGGGATAACGCATTGAAGGATGAACTTCAAGAAGGAAAAAAAAAAAAAGGGATACTTTAAGTAGAGTTCTCCGTTTTCTTTCTTCTTCTAGAAGTAGAATCTTGCATCTCATAATTTGAATTAAGGGACATTGACGAATATATAGAGAGAGAAAACATTTGAGAAATCGATCCAATCCCGAATCCCGAAAAGTCCCCTTTCTTTCTAGAAGTTTTGTAACTTCTTATGCAAATTGTTCTATATCTTTTTTTAACCTTCACAATCACTACATAGATCTTGAATTGTTCTCAAGGCATGATATTTTCTCAAATATCTGCCATTTCAGGGAGGAAAAAGCACTCTAGATAACTGTCAGGTTCTACAGGTAATACCTTCTCTTACTTGTTAATGAATGAATTTAAAGTCCAAAATACCTGAAGGTCAATAACTAAGAGCAAAGAGCTAATTAAAAATGTGTATCTGGTATATTGTAGGCAACTGTGAATCGATCAAAGGGAAATCGGACTGAGCTTTCAAGATCTGAACTTATTCAGAAAAGTTCTTACTGCCGGGTTGCAGGTATATGGCTAAACGCTCTCTTCTTAAAACAACCTGAAAAAACAAGTATAAAACTCCCTCTTCGTACTGGCATTACTAGTAATTTGAGAACATAAAAGATTTGTTCTTACAATCTTTCGTAGGTCGTGATATGGATCTTTTGGAACTGTCGGCTTATGGCAATGTACGACGGGGACCAGATTCCGGGGGATGTAGAATTCAGTGATCATTTTTTTGCTTTTTTTTTCCCCCTTGTAATCAATACTCCCATGATATTGGTACCTTGAAATATCATCAATCTCTATTCTCTAGCCTCATTTATTTTAGATTATATTTCATTCCAAATTAGCTTCTTTTTTTCTTCTTAATACTTTTTTGCGTTATTGGTTTATGTGGGGGTTTTTTTTTTTTTTGTCCTTTTCTTGGAAGTGAAATTCTTGGATAAATCTACAATAGACTAATCTATTTTAATCATATACAAGTTTGATGTGTTGTATGATGTGATGATGTAAAAATGACATACAGTTAAGATAAATCAGTTTATATTTCATACAAGAATTTCTTTTCTCGAGAATATCGAAGTTAGTTTGGAGTACTTTGATTGTTATTTTGTCTATCTTCTAAGCCACCGTTGGAAGTTTAACAAGCCTTACTAATAGATGACCTCAAAAATAAGTTCTCTCCATAAATTTTGAATGCAATATCCTAAAGTATATTTGATCTAACATCTAATGCCTTTGATTATCGGACCAACCCAAGAGGGGTGGTGTATTTGGATTGGATCTATTAAAAAATCTAGATAAAACTAAATAGTTGTTAATTAAATTCGATTAGTCTAAACTGATGAAGATGCAAGTTTGCAAAAAGTCAAAAAAAGAGAAAAAAAGGAAAAACGGGCGTTTGTAAAAGTCAAATTTAGGATAAAGTATGTTATCATAAGTTAGAACACCCACTTATAAAAAGTATTTTTCTCATTTTTTTTTTTAAATATAAATTTTTACTTTCCTTAATTTATATTGAAGCACTTTAATATAATAATTGCAAAAATGAAACAACTTGCACCATTTCTTTATTATTTATTTTTTTTTTTATAAATAAAATAGTTGGACTATTTTATGGTCAAACACGTTTTCCTTCATTCCACTCCACTCCACTCCACTCCACTCCATTCCACTCCATTCCATTGCGGTCTGTGTTACCTAATTTGATGAACAAAGAGCAGCCAAGACCACGCACTAATTATTCGAAGTGTTTGGAACTCATAACTTGAAGAGTGGGTTGATCGGGAGCATCCTCCATCTGGCTCTCTCACTCCAAAGGTAGATGGAGCTAGTAAAAGTAAACATGTGCTTATCGGGATGATGCATGATTACGACATATTATCAAGACACTTTTATTCGTCCTTCCTCTTTCTTTCAAGATGTTGCAACTAGTATTGTGGTTGAAACTATGATGTTATTTAGAAGCATTTCTTTGTATCTTCAATGGGGTTTCAAAGATTTTTATATTCAATCTGCCTCGCTGATTTTAGTTAATAGGATTAAAGGCCTCTTCAACGTTTCCTTCTCCCTTAGTCATACTATTTTCCAAATGAGATTCATGATTCAAAATTAAAATGTCATTCTTAATCACACTATCACAGACATGCTAATTCGATTGTTGTTGATACTTTAGTTAATCATGCTTGTCGTATTAAGCCTGATTGCTCTTTTTCTACCTTTTTTTTGCTCTTCCTCCTAAAGTTAAAGATGGTATTTTTGTTTGGATAAGCTTAATATCATATTAATAAGCTTAATGTCGGATGCTAATCCAAAACATAATATATAGTTTCTTCCTAATCTAATGTAAATAAATTGAATGTAATAGGTAGATGTAGTGTAATAATCATACTTTTTCCGATCCACTGTTTTTGGGGAAAAGGGTATTAAGAGTAGTGAAATTTACACAAAGAGCACCACAAAATGAGGAAAGTTGAGGTTGACTTTTAATACGATTGTAGTGAGACTTTTATAATCAAATATTATAATATTATGGATATGGTGGAACTATAGCCATGACAAGTCGTCGCCTTCGAAAGTGTTGGAGAAATTTCTAATATGAAATTTTTTTTAAAGCTATTTCTTATCCAAAATATCAAGCTATATAACTAATTTTTTATTAATATAATACAATCTATATAAGAGTAATTAGAGTAATGATGCAAAACTTCTAATCATAAAAAATAGAAATACAATTTTTCGACTCTAAAAATACACAACTATATAAACTAACAGCCTACTTCCAGACTCAACCTATTTGAAGATCTTATACATATTTGAGCTTTATCCTTGGCTAAAAGAATCCATGAACTAGAGAGAGTAGAGTAGAGTAGAGTATGAACAAAAAAAAAAGTCAGTAATGCTCCACAAAACCAAAAAGTTAGGTTTTATGGATGAGAATAAATGGTCAATTGCTTTCCTATAGGGCAAGAAGAAGAAAAAGCAAAGAAAGCAAAAGCAAAAGACAATGCCAAAAAAAGAAAAAGAAAAGAAGAAGCATAATGTTAGTTCTGGGTCCCATAACAGCTTATATTATACATAAAATGTGGTCTACAATTGCTTCTGGCTACTAAAATATCTAGTGTCTTTTTCTTCCTCATTTATGTGAGGGCACATACATATTGGTGGTCTCATTTTCTTGCTCTTCTTCTTTCTCTTTTTTTTTTTTTTTTAAAATTTTTATTTAATGAATTTAACAAGTCTAGATAATGAAAACTATGATGGAAAAATTCAATCAACATTCTCTTCGCTGTCATAATCTAATTACCCACAATTTCTTTCTTTCGCACCAAAAAGAAGAAGAAAAAAAAAAAAAATCTTACATCCAAGAGAAAATTTGAACTTGTTTGGATCCCTTAAGGTTAAGACAAGGGAATAATGAATTCAAAGTTATCTGATCATTTTTTTTCTGAGGGACCAAACAAATGCAACTTGTGACTTGTGTCACTGTCCCCCTATCTTTAACCCTAACTACACCCTCTATGAACTGTTTTGGATAACTTCTCTTTTGATTTTATTTCCTTAGCGGCTTCGAAACTCGATTTTTAGTTTATAATTAGATTTAAACCGATGTTACCCATTTGATTACGAGTTTAAATTCGATCATGGAAAAGGCAAAAGAGATTCGGAAAAATTGAGGAAAAGGGTAGTCAATGATCAGCTCTAGCATGAAAACTTTCCCTTAACATATCTAAAAGATTTTGCTTACAACTCTAGATCAGTATACACAGACATACAATATGGACAAAAAAAAAAAAAAAGAGAAAAGTACACCAAAAATCAGTTCTTCCTACTAGAACTGATATATTTCTTCAGTTTGATCCCAATTACATATGACTTTGAGATCGAATGATTCAAGATTGAGCATGCTTTTACGAGCTCTCTTGAAATTTGAGAGATCTAGAAAAGGCAGCTGGGTTAGCTCTCAAAACCGGAGAGCTTTCAACCAGATGATTCTTCTCATGGCTCTTCGATTGGAAAGGCTTAAACAACCCTCCCCCATTAACTGAATCGTTATTAATTCCAAGCGTTGCCCATATTGAACTCTTTGCAGCTTCATTCGGGTCATCAATCCTTAATGTCTTAGGAACCAAAACATTCCCTGCTTTCTGTTTCGGAGAAGGCTCTTCTAATACATCACACTCTCTTGAATGTTTCCCTAGACTGGTTGGAGAAGCAGCGGGCTGTTGAGGAAACCAAGGAATCCAATACCCAGATGGATAGAACGATACGGGAATATTTGGAGTGCAATACCCCAAGGTGAGTCCTGCTGAATTCCACGGATAAGGCCAAGGAATACATGGAACTTGTGAAGGGAACAACTCATTACTACTTGGTGGTTCTTGAGCACATTTCGTTACTCCTTCGTCGATCGAATCTGTTACACTCGAGCAATCATCCCGGGTTTTACTACAAGGATTCGAAGCATTACTATTATTATTTTTCTTGTCTGCAAGATTAAGCACGGAAGCCATGGAATCAGAAATGGGTGCGTCATCTAATTCTAAGCTAGTACTGAAGCTAAGGACTTGACCCTTTTTTCCATTCTGAAGAGCCTCTGGAATGCTGATTTGGTGATGAAACAGCGAGGTGGTTGAGGAGGAGTTTTTGGTCTTTCTCCGGCCAGCTCCGACCGGGACGTTCCTCATACTACCGCCAGCTGTCCAGTATCTCTGACAAGCCTTACAGAAATGGCGAGGCTGGCTAACATTGTAATTATTGTAATAGCAGAATTTAGTCTCCATGCTGTTGCATCGTGGGCAGGGGAGGATCTTGTCCGGCTTCTTCAAGGTCTTGGTCTCTTTTGAGTTGTTCGAATCGCTCTGTTCTTTCTCGGTCTTTGAATTGTTCGGTTTTGTGGCTTCTTCGTCTATGGAGGGTGTTTTGGGGTTATCACTATTAGTGTCCGGGATAGATTCCTGATTTGGTGAATTGTCTGAATCTGTAGCATCAGTTTGCTTTCGTATCACTTCTTCCTAGAAAAGCAAAACAGGATTATTAGCTACAGTATCAAACAGGATCGAGAGTATAAATCAGAATTCAGCTCAAGTAATAATCATAAATGGAAACAGATTTGATTCACCATTTCAAAAAGGCAGTTTCAGTGGAAACTGCAGTTTAGGCCTAAAAAAACTCTAATTTACTGGAACTACAGTGAGGAATTGGATTGTTGGGAAGCTTTATATCTTCCTTTATATTCTTTTTATTCGTTTTTTGGTCATCTACTGGTAAAATAGATACAATCAAAGCAAGTAAAAAGAAAAAAGGTAGACAACTCACTGGAAGTTTCTAGAGAAGTAGAGAATCTAAAACAAGAAACCATGGAGGATCAAAAATAGGGTTGAAAGTATAAATTAAGGGGTTAAGGGACTGAAAAAGTAACTAAAAGTTAAAGAATCGAATTTTGTGTTTAAAAAAAAAAAAAAAAACTTTTTTTGCTGAAAAATCACATAACTTTCAGCTTACCAAAATCCCCATAATTTAATTTTCTTAAGCCATAAAATTTCTTGGGATCCAAACAGAAACGAAATATAGAGAAGTATTCCAAAAATCTCAATCAAGACGAAAACTATAACAATTTGACCCACTAATTCTTATACGATTCTCACAAATGGGTCGACATCAGATTTCCCCAATAAAATCCCTAGAAGTACGAACTGTACCTGCTCTGCTTTGCCTTGTAATTTCACCGCAGTATCGCCTCCTAAGTCAACGGATTCGATTACCGGAGCTTCATCGTCCGCTAGCAGCTGGATTTTCCAGCCGAAGAGCTTGATCGCAGGGTCCTTTATTTCAAGCATTTTTTTTTCTTTTCCTTTTTCTGTTTTCTCGGGAACCAGACAGAAAAAAGAGGGCGAGAAAATTTACAGAGAAGGGGAGGAGGAGGCTAAGTGCAAGGGGAAGGGAAGAGTCTCGGCTGGCATTTAGAGACGTACGTGGTCCGGGATATTGATCCTTTTTAAGTGATAGGTGGATGCCACGTCAGCACGTGAAATTGATTACCAGCCACAAGTTCTTAGTGGCCACAAAAAGATTTATCTTTCAATTCTTTTCCCAATTTTTTTTTTTTTTTTTGGTTCTTTTTGATTCACGGTTGCACGGAAGTTTGGTGCTGCCGGTTTTATCAAGTGCATGATTACACTTCTTCATTACTCGTGTGAGAATAAAGTTGAAGTAAATCATACTTTACTAGACAAGAAATTATTGCATATTTTAATAGTATTTTATTTTAATTAATAAAATTAAATAATGTCAGAAAAAAAATATAACTCAACTAAAAAGACTGTCGTAACGTAATAGAATGTCTGTGTCATCAAATATATTGAGGTTTAATGTTTTTGTATTTCAATTTCGACCCCTTTTTTATTTATAAATTTCAATTTCCTCTCAATTCCTTAATGTTCTTCTTTTTACTGTCCACGACATAACTAACTAACTAACTAACCTGTCTTGTAATAGAATTATTTCACTTCACAATAAAAATACTTAAATAAACTTCCATTACTTTTAATGAATGCCTTATCTTTTTTTTATTATTTAATTTAGTAATTAACTTTAATATTTATATATATTTTTTTAAAAAAAATAAAAATAAAAATTAACCTCAAAATTAAATCATATAAATTTTTACAAATTTCTCGAACATTTTATATGAATTTAATATAAAAATATAAGTCAACGATAAATAAGCCATAAAAACTACACTAGTACCCTATGTGTTTTATTGATAAGAATCAAAAGAATTTTTAAATAGATTTATTATATTAAAAATTAATTATTCATAATTATATATAAAATTTTAATATGAAAAATGACGTAATTTCTCCAAAAATTTATCCTTCTTGTCGCCCTTAGGGGTATGCAAAAGGAATGAAGTTTTGACGTGGGTGATCTTTCCTAGTTATCATATAGGTCAGATCAGATGCACCGACAACCGCCACGTCACTTGAAGCCAGTTCCAGAGAAGACCCCACTAGAACACAAAAGTTGAAATGCTTTTCCTTTTCCAACCCGGGCCCCATTATTTTACTAATCATCCAACACGTCAAAGTTGCTATACACGTGTAAGTCATCAACGAGAAAAAAAAAATAAATATATATTTTGTTAATCTAAATTAGTGTCTATTTCATGACTAAACCTTTTGTTAATCTAAATTAATGGACGGCGTGGGCAGCTTGAAGAAGATTTCTTACAAAGCATTTGTTTTTCCGACATAGACTATCTAAACAATAATATCTCTTAGATATATATATATGTAAACATGTTATAAGTCCTTTGAATGATCGGATGCTTCGTATGTTTTTCTCTTATCCGTTTCATTTTATATCCTATTTACTTGGTTTACTTTTAATCAGGCCGGCTCTTGATTTAGGCTTCTAAAATTATTTTATTTTAATTTTGTTAATTATTGGGATTTTTTTTAAATGTAAATAGAGTAAATGTATAATTATTTATAAGAATAAGTATTAAAAGTGAGAATTAATTAGTCTAAATATTTATAATTAATACGATTTACAGAGCTTACAGATAATTGAAGCCTCCATAAATTGAAGAAAATTTAAAATTTTACCCATACATAATTTAAATTTTATATAACTTTGCTTTTAAAATTATTATAAATATATAGTTAAAAAATGATATTTTCTTAATTATTTTTACATATAAATGTAACTTTTTAAACTTTACATTTATAATGAATAAAGAATAAAATAAATAAAATTTTACATTGATTTTATATTGATTATAAGGACGAAAATAGAATATTCTAAAAATATTAAAAATTAAATTAAATTATTTTAAAATTTAAATACAAAAATAAATAAATAACAAAAATTTAACGACGAAAATATTAATTTAACCAAAAAAAAAAAAAAAAAAATTAGCCTTATTTATTTTGATCTTGACTTTAAATATATATTCCTCATCTTCCTTCTCCACCGCGTCTATTCCTCACAATTGTGTGGAGAAAATGAAGCTAGAGTAGATATAGAGTAAAAGATATTTCTTGTTTGTCTATTTGATATTGATAGTTAAGCTTTTGGCATCCTTTGTAAATGGATATGTCTTAAAATTGAAAAGCAAGTAACTTACAAAGAGTTATCCCACCATATCATAATCGTCAGCATTCAATATTAGATACAAATTTGCAACTCCCAATTTTTACTATTGTAATAAAACCTAATCCGATGATGATGGGGAAGGCGAAATCCTAACAACGGGAGGAGGAGAAGAAGAATCAACACCATCATCATCAGGTGAAGGAGAAGGAGCCGGATTGGTTGCATCGACACGACGGAATCCGAATTTCTTAATGAGCTCTTTAGCAATCAACTCGTTAGCAGCATCCGAAGGGTGATACTCATCCCAAAACACATACTTGCTTCTATCTTTGCATAACACCGATGCCGGTACGCATGTTAGTGCCGGTCTTATTCTTCCGAACGAGCAGCATGGTGACTCTGCATTGCTAAATCCTACATACATACATAGTTGATGCCAGAAAGTATGATATGTATATCTCGATGAGTTAAGTTTGGATTATTAGTACGACATAACGTAGTTTCCTACAAGAAAAGTCCCTTACCATATTTACCGGGATTGCTAATGACATCACTGACAACATCATAAGCATCTCCGAATCTGTAACTTGCATTGGGAAGTTTACTCGACAAATCCTCTAGCAGCTTGCTCCCAGATTTATTAAAGCTAAGTGCTAACTTGTTTGTTCTCTCTTGACAGTTTCCAGATGTACTTAACACCCTTTGAAGTGGAATGCATCCCATCGGCCCAAGCCCAAATACCATCAGCTGCCTTGCCCCTAATCCATGCAATATCTAATTCGAAAAAGCACATACGCATTAAGGTAATTAATATCCGTAGAGTCAATCTCGAAAATATTGAAAATGAGTTTTTTACTGGTTCATATCGGTAATTTGATAGCTTATTGGTTTGCTAGACAACCTGAAGTTGATCTTTAAGGGTGTCCATTAAGTAAGTAACGAAGGTTTGATCATTGTAAGTCCAAGAATCACTATAAACAGGCATTAAGTAATCGTTAATGAAATCGTTGCTGCCGAGTGCGACGACATATCGAGCTTCTTGGAAGAATTTTGCTGCTTCCTTCTTCCCGATTTTGCTTATGATCAATTCTTGTGTTCCCTTGAACAGATCTATTTGCTTATATAAAGATAATCTCTGAATCTGCAACATTAATTTTTTGTTTAAGCCTTAAGAAATTTGATTTAGTTATTTGTCCTTCAGTTAATGTTGTAGGAACAACTTACAAAGTAGCCTCCCGTTTGATTCAAGATACCTCCTCCGCCTGAGGCATAATTTACTCCATTTTCTAGTATAACGTCTTCGGTTAAAGCCGGGTCGAGAAAAGCCGGTGGTCTTGGAAGACCCGTCTTATCACCTAATTATAACAGTTTTACGAGCTAAGAAAGATATTGATATATATTAAGCTTAGAGATTGATCATGAGCATGTAGTAGAGAAAAATATGAAAGTACCTATGAGATCAGCGACGGTACGGCCATTAGTGAACCTTCCATTAGGCAAGCCATTGCCAAAATCAATGCCATACCATGGAAGGCTAGCTTGAGCTAGACTCTTGGAGAGGCGTATGTTGTTTCCAACATCGGAAAGGGAGTCCCCAAATATGAATTGCACTATCTTGCTCTCACATCCATTAATGGCGGCTCCTAATACACTCAAAATCATTACACACGATGAAACCCACAACTTCATTTTTTAGTTTTTCCTTTCCTTGTTGGCTAATTTTAGGAGTTGATTTTGGTTGGGTTTGTAAAAGCTTTGTTAAATGGGTAATATATATACGAAGCTTGATGGTTCTTTTGGTTGATAAACCAACTTTCTACTCATTCAAAACTACTGCAACTACCTTATACCCATATTGGTCTCAAATTCGCATATATTAATGTCACTAGTATGTTTTTTTTTTTTTTTTTTTTAAATTGTTGGATTTTACTCTGGGTTTGATTTTGTTTGATGATTTTGGAATTGTAAACGTAAGGTCACCTACCATGGGAATAACATTAGGGTATTGATATACCAACATTCTTGACGAATCTTATAAGTTACTTGAGCATTGAATTCTATAAGGTTTCTAGGTAATACAATTTTGGTCCTTCCATCAACTTTTCTTTATTTCTGTTTTATTTTCATAATTATTTATTTTCTAATTTTCCTCCCCAACAACTATCACTACTATCACAACCATCCCCATTACAATCATTATTCTTCTCATTGAAGTCAGACTCGGTGCTAACAAAGGGTTGTGCTTATGCATATTTATCCTGCAATAAAAGGCATCCGATCTCAATCAAACGATACTCAATATTGTTAAGTATGATTTTTTTTTTTTGGACCTAATGAATCTTACATCTTGATTGATCTTTAAGTCTAATTATATAAAAAAAATTAAAAAAAAAAAAAGAAAAAACTTTTATTTAACAATATTGAATTGAGATTAATCAAGATGGGGGAAAAGGAAATTAAAATAAAAGTATTGGTAGAAATTAAAAATAAATCTAAAGAAGATGGGTGAAAGTAGAAATTATACAAACAATAAAAGTTATATAAAAAAATAATTATTATTATAAAAATAAAAATAAAAAAGGTGAAAAGAAGAAGAAGAAAGCTCATAAACAGGAGATTCGCATGAAGGGGACGGTGTATTCGATACCCACAAATTGAAAAGGGGAGCTTCGGACAGGGAGGGAAAGGGCCACCAGGCGGAGAAGCCCGAGCCCCCAAATTAAGTACTCTTCTTCACTTCTCCACCAACCCTAGATTAAATCGAATCAAGATTCAAATCTAAACTTATTTTCAATCCACCTGCTCGCTATATTTTCATTAAAGGTTTGCTTTTTCCCTACTGTTCTCCTCTTTTACTTTTCCCGCAAATTTCAGTTTCCGCCATTTTATTTTCCTGGTATGTTCAATCAATGTTTTTCTTTATGTTGTTTGATTTTTTATTTTTTATTTTTACCTTTTTATTTTGTTGAATTTCGAATTTCGAAGATCTGTATGGTATTATCGACGTTTTCGGTACCAGATCTGAATTGTTGTAGTTTTTTAAGCATAGATTTACGGGATTGATTTAGGTTTTCTGGTTAACTTGGAGTTTATTTTGAATTCCTCTACATGAGACGAATTTTATTTTTTCTAATGCTTTTTCTTGAAAATTTTGGAAAATGAAGATGTCTAATGCTTTCTCATTTCTGTTCTTGATAGAGAGAATTTGAGAAAAATATTTATTTCTTCTTTTCCAATTTAACAGTGCAAAAGTAATAACAATCATCAATATGATATTTATTACTGTTGATTTTTGATCAATGAACTTATCTTAAGAGTTTTTAGTTCTAGCTCAATCCAAAGCTTGAGTTTTTCAAAGCTTGAGTTTTTCATGGTCTTATATGTTTCTCCTGATAAGCTTCAAAATTGAATACTATGTTGATAATTTTGGAGAATTAAGCTTGATACTTTCTAATTTTTTATTCCTCTCTCATTTCTTAGAGGGTGAGATGGCAGCTACATCATCGGCCACTTTTTCAGTTGGAACAGTCGCCTCGCTTGGCACCAAAGCAAACTTATTCCCTCAATCAAAGCCTTATGGCTTAAGATTCTGCTCACAGAACTCCCTTAAGAGCTTCCATGGCCTCAAAGCATCAACATCCCCTTGTTTCGAATCAGACTTAACATTCCTAGGAAAATAAAGCAGTGCAGCTCTCTTAGGCTCTCTCACCACGAAAGCACAAAATATAAACCTACAACATGGCCTTAAGATTGAGGCTAGTTACAAAGTTGCAGTTCTAGGTTCAGCTGGAGGAATAGGTCAGCCTCTATCACTTCTCGTCAAAATGTCTCCATTAGTTTCTTCCCTTCATCTCTATGACATAGCAAATGTCAAAGGAGTAGCAGCCGATCTAAGTCACTGCAACACACCATCCCAAGTCTTGGATTTTACGGGACCAGCTGAATTAGGCAATGCCTTGAAAGGTGTAGATGTAGTTGTTATACCAGCTGGTGTTCCAAGAAAACCTGGAATGACCCGAGATGACCTCTTCAACATTAATGCTGGAATAGTCAAGAACTTGATAGAGGCAGTTGCTGACAACTGCCCCAATGCATTTATCCATATCATTAGCAATCCGGTCAACTCAACTGTTCCAATTGCAGCAGAAATTTTAAAGCAGAAGGGTGTTTATGATCCGAAGAAGCTCTTTGGGGTCTCTACGTTGGATGTAGTGAGGGCAAACACATATGTCGCTAAGAAAAAGAATCTTAAACTCATTGATGTTGATGTGCCCGTTATAGGTGGACATGCTGGTGTTACAATTTTACCCTTGCTGTCTAAGATGAAACCGTCTGTTAGCTTTACTGATGAAGAGATCCAAGAGCTGACTGTTCGGATTCAGAATGCTGGGACGGAGGTAGTTGAGGCTAAGGCTGGAGCCGGGTCCGCAACCTTGTCAATGGCTTATGCAGCGGCCAGATTCGTCGAGTCTTCTCTTCGTGCTTTGGATGGAGATAGTGATGTGTATGAGTGCTCTTATGTGCAGTCTGAATTGACTGA
This sequence comes from Coriaria nepalensis, assembly GCA_027186245.1. Lineage (NCBI taxonomy): Eukaryota > Viridiplantae > Streptophyta > Magnoliopsida > Cucurbitales > Coriariaceae > Coriaria > Coriaria nepalensis. The sequence goes on from CP114493.1 coordinate 426,819, forward strand.
ACTTCCCTTTTTTGCATCCAGAGTGAAGCTCGGTAGGAAAGGGATTGAAGCTTTTGTCTCGTCTGATCTTCAAGGGTTGACTGAGTATGAGCAGAAGGCCTTGGAGGCTCTTAAGCCAGAACTAAAGGCCAGCATTGAGAAGGGAATTGAATTTACTCAGAAAAAACAAGCTGTGGCTGCATAGAGAAAGATATATGATGATAAGGTCCTGTTTTATCGCTTGGTGGTAGTAATTTTTTGGTTTTCTTCTAGTGTTGTTTTCTTAGGATGAAGAGAAAAAAAAAAAAGAACAGGGTTCGTCCCTTTTCTTCCTTTGCCTTCTATTTTACCGTTTTGCCGAGGCAGTTTAGAACACAAGAAATTAAGGAGGGAGAATGTTGCTGTTGTAGGAGTTTCAGAAGGATGTAATCATTCTTGTTTTGGGAGTCTTTTAGACATTGAAAGTTTTGGAATAACATGGCTAGTGGTCAGTTGGGTAGATTTCTGTTCTCAATTTTTTGACCATCTTATATTATAAAGGTCAAGCTTTTGCTGCTGTGAGAGATATTTGCAAGTTTTTTCCTTTTTGGTTCTAGTATATATCCTAAGCTTTTGCGAAATACAAATGCAATTTTATGTGTATTATTTTCACCATTCATTTGAAATGAAGAAAGTCCCTTAACTTTCCAATCAACTAAAAGTTATTTCGATCTAAACGCTCAAATTAAATTGAACAATAAAGATGGATGCACGTTAAGATGTACAAAATTGTACATCTTAACACAGTTGTTGTTTCCTTGGCCTTTTCTTCGGCTCTGATAGTTAGAACCGAGATTGATGGGGACTGGTTGAGCCCAACGATTCTAAATGTTATTTCATTTCCAAGTCTAAAACAATTATGATAATACCGATTCTTGCGTGTATTTATCTTAATTATACATATAATTAATCAATCATAAATTCATAAACTTGATGTATCGAAAAAATTCTATATCTTTCCAAAATATGATGCAACTCCACCTCCTTCGTCTCTTTTCCCTTCTTATTAAAACTAGTATGAAACCTTCCACTTTAAGTTTGTAGTCTAATTTACTAATGTGACATTATTTATTTTATTTTGTTGATAAATCTCGAAAACCAAACTCCAAATTTGGAATTCTAACCTACTCATAATTTTGCATACTTTATTAACCATGGGCAGATTCATTATCACATCACAATAAAGCGAGGAGCGATCTTTAGTTATTCAAAATTCAGAGTACGGTACTTGAGAAATAAAGTTGCACAAGAGATATTTCATTTCTTCATCATCTTCTTCCTCTTCAACTTCACCTGCACCTTGATCACCTTCACCTTCTTTCTCCATCAATAGTCTAGAACTGCATTCAACTGCTAGACGATCAGTTGCTTCATTAATGGTTGTAGTGGTGATCATAGAGGAAGAATAGTGAGACTCATTATCCATCATCTCCATGAGCTTTCTCTTCTTGTAATTGGTCTTAAAGCAAGCTTGTCTAAGTTTCTTTGTATTGTCTTCAAGCTGCAAATCCGGAATCTCCTCCATCAATTTCTTTTCCTTCTCCAATATGCCCATTGCTTCCCTCATCTTCCCTTCGTTTCCATCTTCCTTCCCCAACTCCTGCCCATACATACAAAAGTTCAAGCCAATTTCAGTAAGTTCCATTGTATGAACAAAAGTTTATACGGTGACATGCCAATGAGAAAATGTTACGTATCTATCGGTTCGAAAAATATATAAGAATTTCTCTAAGAGAGAGATACCTGGACATTCTTGATTAGGGTTTGGAGGCTCATCAACTTTCTATGAGGCCACCTCCGAATACCCAATTGTCTACATCTCTTCTTCAAGTAAGTGAGGCCGACATTGAGCTCCTTAGCCGCTTGTGTTATGGGCATGTAAAAGTAGTTTGATATTGTCTCTCTACTCAATATGTTGTTGTTATTAGACCCGTTTATAAGTGTAGTATTGCTTCTGCATGTGACATCTTCTCTACGTGAATATTTCCTTACCTTATCACTACATGAATCACTTTCTCGCTCCACCATTTGCTCATTTGTCCCACAACTACTAGCACTAATAGTACTATGCTGTCTTTTCTCAAACCCTAACTCGACACTAGCACCCATCAACTCATTCCAAACAACGCCAAGCCCATCACCTCCAAAATCATATAAAAACTTATCTGCAACAAATAAATAATTATTATACGACAGGTTCTATTTGATTTGTAATAATACAAATTAATGTAATAGAATCAGTAGTACCTTTAGCTTGATCAGTATCCAAGGATGCGTAGAATGGATCAACCGGGAAGCTGTCCGAGAATGGAAAACTGTTGAACATGTTGCTCTCTTGAATTTGAAAATCATATTGCCAATCAAAGTTGGTTGAACACTCTCTAATGAATTACATGCATAACAAAAACATATAACAAATGAGTAAAAACATATATATCCAAGTTCGAATCACCAAAAAATTTTCCTGGAAATATATATATTACCCGCGTTGAAGTGGAGGTAGATAACATGAAAGAGGGAAAGGGTCGTCGATATATGTTGCCATTGATGATGAATAGAAGCTCCGATCCATTTCTTCTCTGTTGTGATAGAATTAAGTGAAGTAGTGGGTAAATATGGATAGTTTGAGTTGGCAAGTGTGCATGGGAGAAGGAGAGGGAAGAAGAACAGCCATTTATATACATACATAGTTACACGCACGAGAGTGAGAGATATATATTGTTTGATTATTTATTATAATGAAAGGGTAAAAATTGGAGAACGTGGGGCCGTCAAAAGGTTAGAGAACCGATGTAGGAGAGGGAATTATTACTGCTGTTAAATCTCATTTAATGCATTACCATTCTGATAGTTACAAGATTTTACCTAAATCTTTTATCATTATCTTTAAACATAAAACGATAGAAAGAAAAAGAGAAAAATTGCTGCTTAATGATTAGTACTGCTGCCACAAAATCATGAAAATTTACTTGGAAAAGAAATTCAGCGGCCCACCTGAGCAAAAAAAAAAAAAAAAAAAAAAAAAAATCATATATTTATTTAGAGTATTTTCTACCCTAAAATGAAAATATTATTAGTAATTTTATAAAAAAAAAAAATATTTAAATTAACCTAATACGGTGAGAAAGATCAAGAGGAGAGCCTGCATGTTTGACACGTGGATTTTAGAATTATAACTCTTTTTCTATCATTATATATTATTATATATATAAGCAATTAGGAAAACAATGATTGATTTATCAATCTTTTTTCTCACCTCCTTTATGCCTTATCATTAAAATATCTTCTTATTATTTTTACATTGATAAATAATTAATAATATTAATATTATTAAAAAAATTAAATAAATAAAATTATTAATATAAATTTCATTTATGGGTGTAACGTAACGTAACCCAGCAGTCATTTTGGAAGATATAAAGGACCCGGTTGGGTGATATTTAATTGGAAAGTAAATAAAATTTACAAAGTGAGGGGTTACAATTTCCTGATTAAATGATAAAAATAATGAATGAATGAATGAATGACGTTATTTATGTTATAAAACAGTTTAGATTATTTATTTTACACTAAATATTCTTGCTTTATTAGACAATGAACAGGCCCAATAGGAACAAAAATTATATGTATATACTATTAGAAGAAGCAGCCACAGCCCGAGCTCATAAGATTAAAAAAAGCCCAATATCAAACCTTCAAAGCCCAAAACTAAACTTTCAAGTTTTCCCTATTATCATTGACCACAACTTTCGAAGTTACAAACTCTGTCTAGAGTGCTGGTATATAGAGCTGTTAAAATGGGTTGGACTGTTTTAAGCTCGATCTGCCCAATCAGTCTCAATTATCTTGATTGAGTTCGAGTCGGGCTCATGAACAATGGGCCTCGATCGGGCTTTGATATTGAGCCCGTAAGTATTTTCGTATATTTTTTTTTATTAATAAATTATGTATGTTCTTTTTTATTTAATAATTATAATTATATATGTATTATCTTTTTTATTCAACCCAAACCCAACTTTAGCCAGATCCGATCCAAAATGGCCAAACCAGGCTGATCCGTATTATCAGCTCTAATCAATTATAGCGTTTAGGAGTGGTATGTATGTTCAATCCTACATAATAGATTTGATTTATAAGATGTATGTGACTTAATCCAAAGTTCATGTTTTGTGCGTTGCCATTGTTTCCTATTATGAGATTACTATTTTTTTAAAAAATTGAATTGGCCCCCACTTTGTCAAATTTTCTTTAGGAAAATGGCTCTGCTTTTACAGCCAACTAATTTATTGCCTCCTAAATAGCATTAGGCTTTATTATGATTAAAGTTTTGGGGATTTCTCATGTTACTTTTTTGGACCAACACTTTGAATATATGCTTAGAATCATCACTAATATGATTTCCTTCCTAATTGAACTTACTTACCCATTGTGCTAGTAAATCTAAACGGGCATGGTATCATTACTGATTTTCATCCAGTCTAAACACGTTTAATCTACCAAAAAATTCATTTAAAATCATATTAAAATACATTAAGTTAGACTTACATAACTAAATTTCAAGTTATCATCTAATTAGCTTTTCTTGATTATTAATAGACGAGAAATAGTTATTCCGATAGTAAGTACTCTAACTTAATCTTTAGAGGTCCGGAAATTCGTGTCACCACGGAAGGAGTACGAGAACATGTATTGATTCTCCTTCAAGATAATTGCTCTGCATGGTATGCATGGTAGAATGGCAAAGCAAAGTGGAGTTGGTCTTCAAAAATAAAAAATGGGAAATGTGATCCAAACGAAAGCAAATTATCCCTCTCTCTCTCTCTCTCTCTGTTTTTCTTTTACTTTTTTGTTTAAATGGTTCCAAAGCAACAGCTCAATTCTCTCCTTACTAAGCTTCTAACTTAGACCATGACTTGTCCCCATCCTCCTTTAGACACCTCTCTCTCTCTCTCTCTCTCTCTCTAAAGATGAAAGTAAAGAGGGTGATAGGTATTGAAGCCCGATGGCCAATGGGTAGTCGAAACCTTTGAATTAGAGAATAGGGTAAGCACTAGAGAATGAAAAGGAAAGCCAACAATATAAGAAGAGAAAAAAAAATGAATTCATTCAAATTTTCAAGATGTTCATTTTTTTTGAGGGAAGAGCTTGGAATTCTAAAGCTAAGATGGGCATTAAAGCAAAATAAAATTGTGCTTTAATCCATATAAAGTATGTTGTTTTAGTTGTGTTTGGGTCATTTCTGGATGGTATTAGTTTTCCCTCACCATTGCCCCAATTCCAACCCATCTCTTCTTTTCATGGAATTTCCTACTTCCCTACCGATCTGAATTTGTTGTCTCCTATCCATTCAACATTTAGGGGGCTCACATGGTATTCAATTTGAGAGTCCATTTTTCAATGCTAATAACACATGCATCATGTATGTAAATATATGTTAAGTTTCAGTAAGACGAAAATTTTAGGGTTGACTTTTTAATCTATTTAAAAACTATGGACCAAATTTAATAAAAATCGATTATATATCTAGATGGTTTTAAAAAAAACAAACTCATATATATTATTGAATTTTATTGAATTTTTTATTAATTTTTAAATAGATCAATTTTATTCAAAAATTTCTCGAATGTAAAACAATAACAAAAAATGTAACCGCTCATTTTGTCATTAAGTTCAAACATTAAGATCAATCATTTTTCACTTATAAAAAGAGAAGTTATATTAACTTAAAATTTATTTTAATACACAATTCATATAAATCATGATTTCGTGATTTCGCACGAAGCTTAAATTTACCCTTATGGATAGGAAATGTGGTACTAAGATGATGTACTTAATAACACTAACTGGCTTCTATGTCAAAGGGATACTTCTTTAGGGGAAAAAAGACCATACTCCTTAATTAAGACCATCTCCATTTGACTACATGTTTTATAGAATGTTTAATTGAAGAAATTTCCTAGATAAGTTTATGGATTACATTAGATTAGATGTAGGAGACAAATGAATAAGAAAAAAGATACTTAGCTTACCAAGGACAGTCTTCCAACCAAGTACTTTCTATTCAAACCTGTCAAAAGTTCTTCCAAAATAAACAGCTTTATATATTTTTTATATGAATCTTAAAACTTGCCCCCCTACATCTTCCGTGGGCCCTTCTTTTTGCCTTTTTGTCTTCCAAATTTCCATCATAAATTCTTGCACAAAATCTATCCCTCTTCAAGTGATACAACTCTACTCATTCTTCCATCATTTGCTGCTTCTATTTATTTTTATTTTTTTTGGTTCTTATAAGTCCACTCTCTAGAGGAAAAAGAAAAATGGGGCTAGTTATGGTTAGTAGAAGCGCAATTGTGCTTGTTTTTATTGGGTTCTTAGCTCTTCAAACTCAAAGAATCTATGGCTTGACAAGCATTGATGTAGCTCTAAGATGGAACAAAGATTTGTTGCATATGATGAAAAAGGTTGTTGTTCTTGATCATGAAGAGAAGGCCTTGAAAGAGAATCTGAATTTGGCTCCTTCGCCTTCTATGATGATGTTCGACCCGAATCAATCTAACAAACGGAAAGTTCGACAAGGATCCGACCCGATTCATAACAGGTGTTGAATTCGATCAATGAAACTAAGTGTAGCTGTTTTTTTTTTCATCTTGGAAAACAAAAACAAAAACAAAAAAGGAGGATGAGTTGTTGAGTTATTTTCTGTATGGAGGACTTTGTTTTAGTTTCGACTATACCGGCAGTAGATACTTTGAATGTTTAAGAAAGAGATTATTATTCTAGTTGTTTATTCATACTTGTTATTGTTTATTAATCCTTCATTATTACTTATCTTAGTAAGTTAAGGTATGATTTTTCATAGTGTGTGGTATTTGTAGCATGTAAGAGGTTTGGATATAGTGTGAGAAACTGGACTCCTTAAACATAAATTTTACAGGTCCGAACCAATCCGAACCGATAAATAAAATTCAATATCAATCCTTAATTTTTTGACATGTTATTTATCTCTTATGAATCTAAATAACTTAATTATTTTATTTTTTATAAAATGACCCAATGACATATAACAATATAACAGCTAAAATTGATTTTTTATTTAATCATAACTATATATTTAAATCCAAATATGTATATTAGTAGGTGCCACATCATCAATTGCTGTATTGGACTTGTATCAAGCCCATCTAGTAAGCCCCGTCCAACTTCACTGAGCCCAACCCAAACTATGAACATTCATATCCCTTTTTTCCACCACCCTCTAGTTCACGACAACCTTGTCAACAAAAACAAACAAACAAACAAACAAACAAACAAATAAGGAAGGTGTTGAATTGTCAAACTTGTCTCACAAGCAACAATTTAATTTAGACGGTTGGTTTGGCTGTACTACAAGTCAACCTCTTACCGTACTGTAGAACAACCTTAGAAGCAGGCTGAGATTACGGCTCAGCTGTTCTGTTGTAACTTTCAAGTGAACGGTTCATTATCCGATTATCATCTCTACCGTTTTGGATTTGGTAAATAAGTAGTGACACGTAGGCATGAATTAAATTACATACAGAGACATATAATTAAAATGAATTTTTATTTAAAATTATCGATAAACATTAAAAGCCTAAGTGTCACTATAATTGAGATGGTGCCATGTAGACATTCATGCATGCATGCCATGATAATGATTGGACAAGTGGAAGGAAGTTCATGATCATTTCACTAGTGGGTTACTCTTTTGATTCCCAACTAGTTCAAAGTTTTTTTTTTTTTTTTTTTTTTCTTTTTTTCAATTAATATGAAGCAAAACTCAACTACATTTAGATTTGACCCAAGAAGAATGTGATATAAAAGAGGAATACATAATTATTAAATCATTTTAAAATTAAAATAAATTGATATATTTTAATTATAAATAATTTAAAACTTAATTATAATTCGATTTTGAATTTTCAAAATTAAGTTTTTCTTAAGAGTTTTAGTTTTGAGTAAACCATTTTCCAAATCCTTAGATTCCAATGCGATAATGATGATCGACCTCTTTGATTTTCTGTGCATGGATAATAAGCATTGAATGCAGTCGTTTTTCATTCTGCATCTGCAATAGTTTGCCTTGTAGTTGAAGGTATTCATGGGGTGGTTTTTCTTATTTCTCTTTTCATGTGTTGATGATGCTGTGAGGTTTATGATGTTTCTTACCATTTTTAGGTCTTATTAAATATATTAAAGTTTTAAAATTCTTCATTTATGTATAAAATATATATATATATATATATATATATATATATATTTGTAACGTTAAACCGGAATTCCCATTTTAAGTAATAATTGTTAGCAAAACGTGAAGATGATAAGAACTGGTACCAGCTAGCATGACTATAGTCTATGGTCTATTAAATACATTGATATCTACTTTTTGCTTCATAAACCATCTTTGATAAGTGTAAAGCTATTCATTCTTTTAGGGGGGCAACTCTACTTCCTTAGCCGACACTATGACATAATTATACACACTTGGAATGCCCAAGAATACTTCTAGATGTATATATATATATATAATTTATAATTTCACATTAAAAAAAAGTAAGAAATAAAAAAAAAATTAAAAAAAAAAAAAATATATATATATATATATAACATATATATATATATATATAACATATATTCTTAATATTTACACTTTTGTGGCTCATAGTCCATTCAGTAGCTAGTAAAATGAAATACGAGTTGTTGTTGTCTTTGCCGTTTGGGTAAAGAAAACGCTACAAATTGAGGAAGGCCGCCGGCCCACATAATGAACTAACTTACTCTCAAATTGACTTAGACTATGATGATAAGCATTTGATATATGTAATAATTGATTAACTTGTCCAAAGTACTATTAATTAATTACTAGAACAACTCTACAGTATCGTCTAAAGACATATCAACTAGATCACGATCATGATGATGCTGATGATCACCTAACTGAGCTGCTGCATTATTAACATCATCAAAGAGCCATTTCTCAAGCATCATAAAATCCGGTTTGCTTTCATCATAATTAATATTAGGACCTTGGAAGAGATTAGTAGTAGTACTACTACACGTATTTTCTGGCGTCAGATTGGTGGCGGCAGCCTCCACGTCGACGCCATCTGAGGTGGCAGCCGAAGAGTTGAAGCTAAACAACGAGTACTCAAAGGCCTCAGGGCTAGTACTAGAACCTGACGATCTGGGAGATTTCTTCATCCAAGTTTGAAGCAATCGAGCTATGTTATCGGTACTTGATGCATATGTAGTAGCTTGAGGGTTATAATATTCATGATGATTAACCGAATTAGTAGCAGTACTGTTCAATCGATCCGGAATAACATCGAAATGGTTATTATTCCGCTTGAGGTGGTGATGATCATGATCATGATCAAGATCAAAGGAAAGAGCTTCACATAAGGCTTTTTTGGCCATGTTTATGTCTGTTTGGAGCCTTCTCTCCCATTGACCCTTTGAGATTGTTCGTGAATCTAATCGGTTGTTGTGATTATGATCATGAATATCATGATCATCTCCATCAAGCCCTGTTTGAAGCTTTCTGAGCTTCTTCTTCAAATGGGTGTTCCAATAATTCTTCACATCATTGTCCGTTCTCTGCGAAAGATACGAAGCGATAGCTGCCCATCTGCAGTACGTGATAAGCGTATAAACTAACATTAAGACATGTCTTAACAGTAGAATTAAACTGCCTAAGTGTAATATAGATATTGTTAAATATAAGAAAATGAACTGAACAAGTTAATGAACAATTTACATACCGATTGCCTAGAAGAGCTTGGAGGTGGATAATCATCTTCTCCTCGTGATCGGTGAAGTTACCGTGCCTAATACCCGGCCGGAGATAATTAGTCCATCTTAATCTACAGCTCTTACTACACCTCAATAATCCTGAAATATTTTCATACATAAAACAAAGTTAGTGATTAATCTCATCTAATCACAGTAGTACTCTTTACTTAATAACCTAGTGTATCACCATAATTATTGCAACAGTTATGGTAGATCTAGCCAGCTATCTACAAGATCTAAGTGAAGAAACTAGTAATATAGATTACCCGTGTCGGTAGGAACAGATCTCCAGTTTCCTGAGCCATGTTCTTGAATGTAAGAGACCAGGATGATATCTTCTTCAGGAGTCCATGGTCCCTTCTTAACCCTAATCTTATCACAGCAAGGAGGTCTTCCCATCTCTCTTTCTCTCTCTAGAAAAATGGAGGGGGGGAGATTAAGGACAAGGGTCTAAACTTGTTCTAAGGAAGGTGGATTGGCCCTAGACCAGGTGGTGGGTATATATAGAGAGTTACTTGGGTTGACTATTTCATATATAAAGGTGATAAAAATAAAAATAAATAATAAAAAAAATAAAGAAGAAAGAAAAAGAATAGTAATAAAGGAAAAAGAGTCAAAAGGAAGTCTGACAGCAGTGAGGCGGAGCATTTACTCATATGTTTGCAAAAAGTCAGCTACTTTGACTTTTTCTTCATCTTCTTCTTCCCTTCTCTGATCTCTCTGCCGCTCTGCGCCTCACAAAACCGGGGGACATTCAACATGGGGGGGGTGGCACTGATCGAGGGATAATCTTAATTTATAATTATATTTCCTTTATTTATTTATTTATTTATTTATTATTATTTTTATTTTCAAATATATTTTATATTCATTTAAATTTAAACTAATTATATCCTTCAGAAAAGGAACATAAATAGAAAAATTTTTGTTTGAGAGAGTGTTATTTTCTCATAAAAAATGACCATATAAGAATGTGAATAAAATTGTTTTTAAGGGTAAATAATTAAAAATAAGATTAATAAAATAAAAATAAAAGTTATTTTAAAGATTAGTTGGTAGTTGGTAGTGAAAAGATTAGTGAAGATAATGATAAAAAGGATGGATTGATAAAAAAAATAATTTAAAAAATAAATAATATATAATTTTAAAAGATTCTTTTATGAAAAGGAAATCAATCAAATATAATGGTAGATACAATGACACACGTGTGTCGTTGATTGCATGACAACAAGGAGCCATGCCTTGATGAATGCAAAGAAAAGCGTACCTACAATATTTGCAAGTACATATAAATGTATAAATAAATAAATAAAATTTTAAAAATTTTAAAAAAATGTAATTTTTGTTTTTTTGGTATGCACGTAATTATTTTGTCTTCTTTTTCTTTGTTTCTTTGTGGTGGCGTTTGTCCATTTCTTATTATTTTGATCATAGAAAATTCAATTAAATTCAATTTAAAATAAATATTAGATAAATTAGAACTCGCAATATAATTTTATCCTTTAAAAATCAGATTAAATATTATTACAATAAAAAATATATATATATATATAATTAAATTTTCTATAATAAATTCTAAAAAAATTTTACTATATTTGAATAATTTCAAAACATATCCAATCTATAATCCTATGCCCGATTGTCAGTCAATTTTCATAATGATATGATGTTTATATATGATACCATTTCTTGGTTCATGTGGTTTTGGCCTCTCCACACTGCCATGTTCATTGGCACGATACAAGGTCGATCCAAAAAACTTCAGGCCTCAAATTTTTATTAGAATGAGATGTTTAATAAAATAAAATTATGGGGAAAATATATTTTTTATTTTATTTTATTTTTCTCACCCACCTGCATGCTCTCTTATTACACCGACTAAGCAATTAAGATTTAGAAAAAAAAAAAAAAAAAAAAGGAGAAATCAAAGAAGAAGAAGATAAGATGGTTTCCAAGAAAGTCGGAGCAATATTGATCCTCTTGGCTACGATTAGCATGTTTGTCATGGCAGCCGAAGCTCAATCGCCGATTAATATTGGCTGTGTTTTTACGTGCAGCGAGAAATGCAGTTCCCAAATTGTTTGAGAGAATGTTTCTGTAATAAATGTTTGATCAGCAAAGTCGTTTCTCACATCCCAGCAACTTAGGGAAAGTTCTTGGTTACGATACTTTCATCATCCTCACACAACTTTCTAACATCATCACTACAAAGATTCTAAGGATGATGGATTGAAAGTATCCTGTTTATATGGCGGAACTACGATGAAAAATGAATACAGACGAATTCCGATCGAATTAATACTAATTATAAATAGTATATATAGATATATATATATATGATAGAATTATGATGAAAAATAAATATAGATGATTTTCGATCGCGTTATATTTATTATAAATAATATTTATTATGTGACGTTAAATCATATGATAAATTAAATGGAAAAAATGTGAAGATAGTGAAAATAATGAATACTTATATCTTACTTCCTTTGATGTTAGAAAATCATTGAATGCTAAATTATATTGAATTTATTTACCAATACAATACAATACAATACAATACAATACAATACAATACAATACAATACAATACAATACAATACAATACAATACAATACAATACAATACAATACAATAATACATTCGGACTCTTCACATTTGAATGTTTATATTCTTGGGTAGAATCTTCCCTAACGTTGCGAAAAAAACCTCCCAACCTCTCGGAGCTCTTATCATAATGTATCAACCCTCCTTGATATTCGTTATTAGTTATTACCGTTTTGTTTTTTCTTTCCCGCTCTCGTGAAAGAAACCCATTTACTCCCCCCCCCCCCCTCTCTCTCTCTCTCTCTCTCTCTCTCTCTCCTTAAAACTCCATATGAACCCAAATGAATTTTCTCATCAACCAAACACTCCAACGGAAAAGCTTGCAATCCACTCGTAGGGTCTCCTCGCTTGCTGTTCAAGGAACCCCATCAATTATCTCTCCTATAAAGGATCAAACAGATTCCATTTCTTTCAGTCCTTCCAATTTCATCAACGAATATGCAAAATCAAGACGATGCACAGCAAGAGAAACAAAAGTCCTACACACCCACTTGCTCAAAACACATTCACTTCAATCTGACATATTTGTCGCCAATTCCTTGCTCGATTGTTACTGTAAATCTTCCTCCATGTCGAATGCACTCAAACTATTCGACGAAATTCCCCAACCAATTGTCATCTCTTGGAACATCATGATTTCGGGTTATAACCAAAATTTCTCATTCGAGGATTCGTTAAAAATGTTTCATAGAATGCATTCTTCGGATTTCGAACCTAGTGAGAATACTTATGGTAGTGTTCTTTCCGCTTGTACTTCATTGCAAGCAATAATGCTGGGTCAACAAGTGTATTCACATGCTATAAAAAATGCGTTCATCTCCAATGGATATGTACGGACCGGAATGATCAACTTATTCTCGAAAAGTCTTGATTTTTTCCATGCGTTGAAGGTATTTCATCATATTGCTTTTGATAAGAATATAGTATGTTGGAATGCTATTATTTCAGGAGCAATTAGAAATGGTGAAAATTTAATCGCATTAGATCTTTTTAACCAAATAGGCACTAGATTCTTCTTAACCCCAAATAGTTTTACGTTTTCGAGCATTCTAACCGCATGTGCTACACTTGAAGAAATCCAAATTGGGAAACTAGTTCATGGGCGGGTGATTAAATACGGAATGGAAGATGTCTTTGTGGGAACCACTCTTGTCGATTTATACTCCAAATGTGGTCTTATGGAAAATGCAGTTAATATCTTTTTAAGGATGCCAATTAGAAATGTGGTTTCCTGGACGACTATAATTTCCGGGTTTGTTCAGGTGAATGATTCCACTTCTGCCCTTGAATTTTTCAAAGATATGAGAAAGCTAGGTGAAGAGATTAATATCTACACTATTACTAGCATACTTAATGCATGTGCTAAACCGTTCATGATCCAAGAAGCGATCCAACTTCACTCCTTGATATTAAAGCTCGGGTTTTATAGAGATCCCGTGATAAGAGCTGCTTTGGTTAACATGTATTCGAAAATAGGTGCTAGTGATCTTTCTGTTAAGGTTTTCAGAGGGATGGACAATACTACTGTAAATGTTTCTTTATGGGCTTCAATGATAGCTTGTTTTGCTCAGAATCGAGAATGGGTAAATGCGATCAAACTGTTTCGGACAATGTTAAGGGAAAGTACGATTTTACCAGATGAGTTTTGTACTTCTAGTGTCTTAAGTGCTATAAGCTGTTTGGTTTTGGGAAGAGAGATTCATTCTTTCACGATCAAAACCGGGTTGATTTCTGATGTTTCAGTTAGTAGTTCTCTCTTCACTATGTACTCCAAATGTGGAAACTTAGAGGATTCTCATGAAGTTTTTAACAATATGGAGGAGAAAGATTGTGTTTCATGGGCCTCAATGATTTCGGGTTTTGGAGAACATGGATTTTCCGATCAAGCCTTTAAGTTATTCCAACAAATGTTATCGGAAAAGACAATACCTGATCAAATGATTTTAAATTCAATTTTATCAGCATGTTCGGATTTTCGATGCTTGAGGAAAGGTAGGGAAATTCACGGTTATGCCATCAGAGCGGGACTGGGAAAAGATATAATCGTTGGAGGGGCACTTGTGTCAATGTACTCTAAATGTGGGTCCCTAGGATTGTCAAGGCAGGTGTTTGAAATTTTACCCGAAAAGGATCATATCACATGGTCTTCTTTAATTTCCGGATACACTCAAAGCAAGAATATAGAACAAGCCCTCCACCTATTTAACAACATGCTTATGGCTAAATTACCCATTGACCATTCCTTCCCTATATCATCCATTATAGGGGCGATTGCAATTTTGAATCGACCGATCATAGGGATTCAAATCCATGCCCTAATCATAAAACTCCAGTTAGAGCCAGACCCTTCTATAGGTAGCTCATTAGTCATGATGTACTCTAAAACCGGAAGCATAGAAGATTGTGGCAAGGCATTTAATCTGATCAAAAAACCTGATCTGATATGTTGGACTTCATTGATTGTAAGCTATGCTCAACACGGAAAAGGGTTAGAAGCTTTAAAAGCATATCAGATAATGAGGGAAAAAGGGATCGAGCCGGATCAGGTGACTTTTATCGGACTCTTATCGGCTTGTAGCCATAGTGGTTTGGTTGAAGAAGGGTATTACTATCTTGACTCGATGAAAAGGGATTATGGGCTCGAGCCGGGTCCTAGGCATTATGCTTGCATGGTTGATCTTTTGGGTAGGGGAGGGAGGTTAGAAGAGGCAGAGAGGTTTATTAGTGAGATGCCTATGAAAGCAGATGGTATGATATGGGGCACGTTGCTTGCTGCCTGTAAAGTGTATGGGAATATTGAGGTTGGAAAGATTGCGGCGAGGAAGGTTATGGAGTTGGAGCCGAGAGATGCAGGTAGTTATGTCACGGTTTCAAATATTTGGGCGGGTTTGGGCAAGTGGGAAGAGGTTTTGATTGTTAGAGATGGTATGAAGGGGTTTGGTGTAAAAAAGGAACCTGGTTGGAGCTTTCTGTAATATTAGTAATTATAACTTTAAATAAGCAAAATTGAAAATTAAAAGTTACACAAAATTGAAAGGAGAAAGAAGGTATTGTGGCCCGTGGGTTCGGCTGTGTTTATTTCCCCAAGCACAAACTCTGGTTCCTTTTGTGAACTCTAGTTTGAATCCAACTTAGTTATATAATCTATTGAACTTTACAAATCAGTTTAAACCCATTTTGAATACATTACAATTCAAACTACAGTTTACTAAACTATAAAGCCGAAAACCCAAACCAAACCCAGAAATTGATTTTCCAAAATTGTCCTACGATAATACGACATAAAATTTGTATACTTTCTATTGCTCAACCGTGGTCGACCGTGCCTCAAATCTCCTCTTTCTCTCACCCTCGGATCTGCTCACTCCTCTGATTATTTTAGAAAAAAAACAAAAAACTGAAACAATCAAACAGTATTTCTTGACATGAAAACAAAAAATTAATTAAGAAGCTAAATCGCCTTGATTACTTACTTCATCTCAACTTTCATATCCTTCTCAGAAATTTGGAGTCTTACAGGATTTCAATCTCTTCTCAATATAAGGGATCAGAAGGGGGTGCGATTCCCACGTCCACCTCTTAGAGACCTTGGAAATGCCAAGATGATCTATGTCAGGATAAATTTTGTAGAAAAGGGCATATTAACAAACTATCATAGAAAATGAAATCAGACGGGAGTCTTCGCTATAGAACTTTCGGAAAGAAAAGGAAAAAGTTGACAAGATGTCAAGAACTATACCATTTGCTTGTAGCTTTCCATTGAGACTGACTTCTAAGCGCTTTCAACATCCAATTTCACACTTTCACCACGTGAGTTAATTCTGGCTCTCCTACAAATTTATGAACATTGAACTTCTCATTCTCAAATCCCGAGAACAGTTAATCTGGACCCTTTTCTTAACTTTTTTATCTCTAATCCCGTCAAATAGAAGTTCATAAGTATAATAAGTTATCTGGCTCTTCTTCAACAGTTCTTCAACAAGAATCTTAGGTGCTGCTATCTGTCTCTTATCAGCATCAAAAATTGTATCCACAATATCTAGAACAATCCCATTCTGCACCATAAGGCGGATTATTCCTACCGCCTCATTGACTCTATGCTTCACACAAAGACAGTTCAAAATCATCCCAAATGTAGTCAAAGAAGGAACATACGATTTTTCGATATTTTCCATGAGAAATTTACACCCAAGATCGATTTGCTCTGTTTTACAAAGCCCGTCTATTATTACGCAATAAGGATAACTGTCTGGAGAAAGCTTATTTTCACTCATCTCATGATATAGTTTCTCTGCCATATTAACATCCAGCTTTTCACAAAACACATTGATCATTATATTGTAAGTTGCTGTGGTACGAGAAATGTTATATCCTTCTCCCATTTTACGAAAAAGCATATAGGCTTTGTCTAAATCTCCATTGTTGCAAAACCCACTAATCAAAGCGCCAAAATTAACAATATCTGGTTCCAAACCCTTCTTCTTTATCTCCTCAAGCAACTGCATAGCTTCACCAGGTTTCCTTGCTTTACATAAACTCTCAATCAGTATATTGTATGTAAGGATATTTGGAACACACCCATTCTCCATAATTTCCCGAAAAATGTCCATTAGATCATTATGCCCAGACGCTTTACAAAGACAGTTGAGTACAGAATTGAACGTAATTACATCAGGAATAACACCATGACTCCACATTATATTCATCATCTCAATTGCACTATCCAGATTCAATTGCCTACAATACCCATCGATCAATGTATTGAAAGTGAATATATCAGGAAGGTAGCCTCTATCAATCGCATCATTCATAAGTTTAGTGGCATCAGATAAGCAACCCATCTTGCAAAGACCGTCCATGACTAGATTGTAAGTCCAAATATCCGGGATGCCTCTGTTTTCTGACATATCAGTCATGAGTTGCAAGGCTTGCAAAATAAGCCCTTGCCTGGACAAGCCTTTGACCGATGTGTAATAAAAAACAATACTTGGCTTTAACCCTTTCTCCAAGGCCTCATTAAATACCGCCATGGCCTGATTTAACTCCCCTTCTTGACATAAGCCATTGATTAACGAGCAATAAGTAAATTCATTTGGAACAAACCTTTTGAAAACAGCCTCGTTAAGAACCTTATCAGCATTTTGAATCATACCCTGCTTACAATAGGCATCAATGATAGTATTATAAGTGAATTGATCAGGCTCAAACCCACTATTCACCATTTTATGAAAATAGTCTTCGGCTTCTAAGATTTTAGAGTTCTTACACAAGCCAAATATCAAAATGTTGTATGTACTATGTCAGGAGTTAGACTTACCTTCGCTATACTCCATATAAATCGGACCGCCTCATTAATCGCAGCTTTCTTGCAAAACCCTTGCATGAAAATATTGAACGTAAACAAATTCAAACATATTCCTCTTTTCAACACTTTGTTGAGAAGCTTTTCACTTTCTCCAACTTCTCCCTTTTTACAAAGAACATGAACAAGCTTATTAAATGCAGTTATGTCCGGATAAATACCGTTTATAAGCATTTCATCAAATAATGCATATGCCTCAACATTATAATCCTCAGCATAAAATTCACCAATCACGTACAATAAGCAATCGCATTAAATTCACAGCCTTGCAGAGGCATGTTCTTAAGAAGCCATAAAGCAGCATGGGCCTACTTGTCCTACAAAAAGACTTTATCCTTATTGTAAAAGTATACACATCTCCGGATTAATCCCTTTATCCTTCATTCTTAGAAACACTTTGTGAGCTTGATTGAAGTAGCCATACTCGATAAGAATGTTCATTATGGCATTATATGATTGAATGGACGGCTCACAGTCATAGAAATCCATCCTCTCGAACAAATCAACAGCTCTTTGGATCCTACCTTTTCTTCCGTATTTTCTCATTGCTCCTATATACACTCCTTCTAGTAAACTACTATCAATATTAATCCTCATCTCGGAAAGTATTTTCTCCGTGGCTTCAAACTCTCCATGAAATCCAAGCTTTGCAATCATGCACTTGTAAGTTAAGAACGTGTGCTTGAAATTATCTTCATTCTGTACTGAATCGAACATTTTCAGGGCCTTAAGGATGTGTTTTTTATATTTTACAACGGCAGCTACATGTTTTGGAAGTAAAGCAAGACTCACCTCCAGAAGAACAAAGTAAATTTGATACTCTTATGATAAATCCACCAAGAGGAATCAAATTTGAAGCAGATTTGAGCATTTTTCATTTGCTGAAATGTAATCGAGAAGGAAATGAATTAAGAATCCTAATTGATAAAGCAAATAAGATAAGAACACGAACCCTGATTACTCTCTTTGATTGCGAGAAAGCTTGAAGAACTCTGCTTTCTCTTCAACGGAGAAGATCCAATGTCAAAATGAGTGGAACTAGGGAATCATGAAGAAGGCAATGTCCTCTATGGAGGTTTACAGAATCAGATTTCCGGAAATGCTCGTCAGGAATCAAATTGACGCCAAGCTGTGATGTTGGGGTTTGGGGTTTAGGGTTTACAGTGGACGGAAAAATGGAGGGAAAAATATGCAGAGGTCGGCCGAAGAATTGTGCATACTAAATCTTATATCTTTAATTAATTTAATTTTTGGCCCAAAAGAAAACAAAAAAAACTTATAGGCCCTTTATTTTGGCACAGTTCAGGACCAAAGTCCAATTTCCATTCAAAACATACAATTTGAAGTTATTTTTATGATTATCTTTATCACCAACACGTTAAATGATGAAGAGTTCAAATGTTGATATTATTAGGTAGATCATATAGTAGATCAATTTATTTTAATTACACCGTTGATATTATTTTTAAATTTTCTTTTTAATTTGGATTCCATAAAACGAATATTAATTGATGTCATGATATAAAACGAATATTTTCTTTGAAACAGATCGATTTACTATAAATATAATCTACTTAAAAATATATCTATTTATATATATATATATAAGCTCCAAAAAAGTGAATATCTCGATGCTCATTATATAAGGTTTATTAATGTCATGTTTCATCTACGAGACATGACTACTATTTTTATTAATATTATTTGTAAATGTGAAGTGAAAAATAATAATAATGATAATAAAAAAAAGCACCTCAAAGCAATTTTTACCACTAGCACATGATTCAGTTGTCACTTTGTCGTCCATGAATCCGTTTAGAGATCCTGAAACATCCACATGACAACACCATTAGCTGATACTTCATTTGCATGATGCAAAAAGTACCCATTTTCCTCCTATATATACATGTATGTATCTTTCTCACTCAACAAGCTCACTTGAGAATAACAAACTTGGAAATTTTCCCAGGAGCCAAACAATATCCCTCTTATCTCTCATATCAATTTCACTACAAGAATTAACATGTCCGAAGAAGGTGAAATCGGTGTCTTTGCTGCCGAGAAATACTACAACATGCAACTAGACGAGGATCCGGACATCGGCATGAGAATTTCCCGCTATGATGTTCACGGAACCAAACCAATGAGCACGAGACATTTTCTTGGAACTTCTTCTAGTATGTCTACTCAAGCTATTACTACCGATCATCAGTTAGCTGCTTCCTTACCAACCCTCTCAAGAAACATATCTCAACATATCCAAAACAAGGTAATTAAAAGAAGCAACTTCTTATTAGCAACTCTCAACCCTTGTTTCGACATGTCATCAATTCCGGTGCATAGAAATGTTAATGAGCAGGCGGATCGTGATAATGGAAAAAGGGTTATGAGAAGGAGAAGAAGAGAAGAGATATGGGATAAAAGGAAGAAGAATTCTCAACCAGATCAACACGACCGTAAGGAGTTAGTAGCGGACGATAATGTCAAGACAAGTTGTTTGATAGTTAGGTCAAGTAATAAAGCAGATCACAAAACTACACAGCTAGTTGTCGGAAAAGATAATGTGGAGATTAGAAGCCGATCGGGTGGTTTTCTGGGTTGTAAGAATCATAAAGCGGTGACCGTAGCGGAGACTACGGAAATTAGGATTAATGAAAAAGCGGGTGATTTAGTAAAATCATCAAATGTTTGATTCCGAGTCTTAAATACGGGGAGTGATTTAAAATGGGCTAAGTTTGATTTGTTTTCAATAAATACAATATGTTTTTTGCTTGCTTTGAGTTTCTTCTGTCTCTAAAAACTTGTTGTGAGATTGCATTGAGAAATTCCATGAATTAAACATGAATGTCGTATCTATATCATCTGTTACTTGGAGCTTGTATTTCAAACAAATAACGTTACGGTCTTTACGGTGAAATAAGACTAAGCTCATCAGCTAATATAAAATTGAAATAAAATCGAAACTGAAGTTTGAAACTCCAAACGGTATCACAAAAACGAACCTCAAGACGGTAGACAGGTCTATAGGTAACAACATTAAATTCTACAAACAATTTCACAGAAAGTTGTCTAATGCTGTGTCCCATTCCCATATAGTAGTCTTTTCTCAATCTATCAGTCTATCAAAATCAATTCAAAGACAGTCTGGTGGACAGTATGTTTCTGAGAAGAAACCCCATCAAACATATTTGAATGAAGGAATTTATGGTGCCCATTCTAATAAGTGATTCAAATTTCCAGAACTGTACAAGACGTACCAAAAAAAAAAAAAAGCAAAGCATTAAGACTTGATGAGACATATCATAACCTACAATAATAGAGAAAATAGCAGGACATAACTGACCAATTGGTGGGGTTAAAAAAATATATTTAAATCTTACATATAAAAAATTAAATCTTACATATATTATATTTATACAAAAAATTTGAAATTAAAAAAATAATAATAATAAATATATATATATTTAAAACTTTACATTTAAAAAATTAAAATTTAATTTAAAAGAATTTCTCTAAATTCTCCAAAATCTCTCAAAACTAGCCCCCATTGAGATGATAACTTAGTATTAACACCGTAAGAGGCTTTGTTTTGATTAAGAATATGTTGTGCTTTGTTTTGAAATTCAGTTTGAGCCCAATTAACTAACATAACGATATGATCGGGCTTGAGCTTAACGCGGCAAAAGTTTACGGGCCGAACCAATTCCTGTTATGGGCTCGCGCTATTTTTCAAGTTACTTGCTGCATGATAAACTGACACGGCCGTTACAAGAGAGTTCATGCATTACCATTTACAGAACTACCAATCTGCATACGTGTCCATCTGTGATTTGGCTACTCTCTGAACGTCATGTTATCTCGCAAAGCAGATACGAACTCCCCAAAAACCCTAATCCTTTTGTTCTCTCTCTCTCTCACTTTCACTCTTCAACGACAGAGCGCTAGGGTTTTAGGAGCTAAGGGTTTTACCTGAGAGAATAGAGAAGAGAGAGAGAGAGCGGGAGACGAAGAAGAGCTCAGATATGTCGTCTGACAAGGGCAAGAAGCTTAAGGTCTCGGAAAAAGGAGATGAGGAAAATGCGGAGATCGATGAGAAGCTCGTCCTCTCTATCGAGAAGTTGCAGGAGATACAAGACGAGCTCGAGAAGGTAGTATAATCTAGCTTCTTCGTAGTTTTTCTCATAAATATTGATAGAGATAAGGTAAATGTTATCTCTTTCCCGGAAATTTGGTTCTCTAGGGCTTTTATCAGAATGATTTTTCTTTTTACCTAATTATTTCAGAGTAGGAGACTTTTTCTAGGTTATAATATTAATTTTGGAGAATTTTTCTACTATAATGTGGAATCAAATTATTGTTTCCGAATTATTCTTAAAGCTCTCAAATTTGCATCCTGCTGTGACTTTTGTTTTAAACTATTCTGAAACTTAATTAACATCCCCTGTAATCCAAGCATTTTCTCCTTTTGCCAGTAATTTAGTAAATTTTTAGTATTAAAGAGGAATTATAAATTTATACTTAAAAGAGTTGAATTAAGGTTATCAATTGAGCTCTATAATTATCATTATACTGTCAATATTTTATTTTCTATTGATTTTTTGAATGGTGAAGCTGCAATAGTGTGATTCAGTTGTTTTGTTATATGATTCTTGGGTTTTGTCTTAGATCAATGAGGAGGCGAGTGATAAAGTACTTGAAGTAGAGCAGAAGTACAATGAGATACGCAAGCCAGTCTATGATAAGCGGAATGATATCATCAAATCCATTCCGGACTTCTGGTTAACAGCTGTTAGTGATCTTTACCCCTCTTCCCTCTAGTACCTTGAAATGAATTATCATTTCGAGCTTGCTATTATGAAAATATATTTGAAACTTAGTCAGTGTTTTTAACCGATTGTCTGCAGTTTTTGAGTCATCCTGCTCTTGGCGAACTCTTAAGTGATGAGGATCAAAAGGTTTGTCGAGGATATTTGTTTCCTAGCTTGAAACATAATAATTTTTTCATGTTTTATTGTGGAGGATCAAAAGAAAGTCTTCCTTGTTTAATATGTACTTATGTTCTGTCTCTCTTATAATAGATATTCAAATATCTTAGTTCCTTGGAAGTGGAAGATTTCAAAGATGTTAAATCGGGTTACTCCATTAGCTTTGTGAGTTTTCTTTGTTTACTTATGCATACTTAATTAAGTGCATATCTTATTCTTGCTGTCTTCCATTTCACCTAATGTAGATATTGATAGGCAGCAAATTTTGTTTATCTGTCTCTACAGAACTTCAAGCCTAATCCTCACTTTGAAGATACAAAGATCACTAAGACTTTCACCTTCCTTGATGAAGGAACAACAAAAATTAGTGCCACTTCCATAAAGTGGAAAGAGGGAATGGTAAGGTTTTCTTTTTTCCTTTGGTATTTGTACTTTGTTTCATTTAATATTCGTTTCTCTTATGTGTCAATTAATTAGACATTTTGTTAATTTGAAGGGCTTGGCTAATGGAGCTAATCACGAAAAGAAAGGGAACAAACGACCTCAAGCAGAGGAGAGGTACTTTTCATCTAACTCAATTCCCTTTCAACACATGTTTCTGTTCGTTTGCCTTTCCTTTGACTCTTTATTTTCCCGTCTTGCTTGCACGCAGCTTTTTTAGCTGGTTTAGTGATACCCAGCAGAAAGATATTGAAGAAATTCATGACGAGGTATGTTGCATTCATAATTCCAAACTTTGCTCCTCTTTTTCTCCCAAACCACACAAAACGCTAAACAGAGAACAAGTTTTGCATTTATTATTTCTCACTGTCCGAAAACTGCAGATTGCGGAGATCATCAAGGAGGACTTGTGGCCTAACCCATTAACTTATTTCAACAATGTAATCAATCTATCTTTAGACCTTTTTTTTCTAATCATACTTACTTTCTCACATGTATAGTTAATACATTCCTTTAATTGTTATTTCGGTTATATCTAGGAGGCTGATGAAGAAGACTTTGATGAAGAGGGTGATGAAGAGGTAAATAGAGATCTTTTACTCATCCTTGATTGATTATATATCATCATATTTTTCCTCTCTGTTAAGTTTCGGAAAATACTAGGAACAGTATAAAATGTCTGTTAAATTGGGACCAAACAAAAGAAAACAAAAGAAAAAGATTTTGAATCATTGTCCTGTTTTTCTTTTGCAGGGAAAGAATGATGACTCGGAAGAGGATGACCAGGAAGAGGATGATGACGATGAGGAAGATGGGGAGGATGACGAGGGCAGGTGAAGCAGTCAAGTCTTATTCAATCGCCCTTTTTTCTTTTTACCTTTGTTCTTGTAGTAGCTCTGTGTAAAGTGATCTTCTAGTAATTTGCTGACTTATCAAGGGTATAGTAGTAAGGTGGAGGAGGGCAATTGACTGCTTCCTTAGACAGTCTTCTGCTCCTTTTTCCCATCATGGAGGGTCTTCTTCATTTGTTTTATTGAGTTATTTTTGTGTCTTCTTCCTCTCTTCTTAGAGTATTTACCTATTAAAACTTAAAAGCTTCTGTCTTTAATGCTGTTTGGGAATATATACTGTAATGCGGATGCTCTACCAATATGTTTTGCATGATATTATCTTAGGTCAAACAATGCATAAGCTAATGATGATTGTTCCCGACTTGTTGCTAATCAAGGATGTATTGAGTTTGTAAACGCATATGCGATTTGCGTTTATATCGATTTAGATTTTAGTATTACACTTTAAGGGTACTAGAGATAATAGCTGGCCAAACTTTTGTCTAGGACTTATTAACTAATCACATTACAATAAGTCAAAAAAATTTGTCTCATAATCATTAGCTAATCAATCTACAGATAACATAGAGGCCAAACTTTTGTCTTGTAGTCATTTGTCCGAGAAGCGAACATGGTCTAGTATCTAGTAGTCATTAGATTCTTTCGTGTACATTTCTCATCAGTATAAAACCAAACGTGTAAACAACTCTATGCAAGAAACATTCTACATAGAACATTTTCAATGTGGTTCTAATAATGGCAGACACCTCTAGTATTCTCTCTCTCCCCTTTCTTCAAAGAAGACGATGAAGAAGGAAAAAGAATAGCCATTGATATCATCTGAAAAGCTTGTTCGGATCATGGCTTCCTCCAAATTGTGCTGTTGATCTAATGAGCTGAGCACTCGAACTTTCTAGGACGTTTTTCGACTATCTGGATGAACAAAAGCTCAAATACAGTCCTGCTTCTGATGCACCTCTAATATTCAGCCTGGAAACTCCCTGGATAAGAACGAATACTTGCTAATGTTTCCTCCTGGATCTCCCTTTAATATTTTTACCCCCACAATCCCCACAAGTTTAAGTAAGTTTGTCAACTTTTACTTGAGTTTCATTTGGACAGACTTATTAAACAAACACTGCGCGAAACTGATCTAGTTATATTTTGATATGTTAGGGAAGTGTTGGAAGAGATATTCAAGCATTTGAGCAAGACAGGTGAAGTTATGGAGAGCATCATCAATGAGTGTTTGGGTCTCCCTCCAAACTTGGATTATATGACTTCCTTGCATTATTTCCCAACAACTGAGGAGGAGGATAATGGCATAACCCCACATGAAGATGGAAACATAATCACCTTTGGTTTTCAAGATGAAGTCGGTCTCCACGTACTTGAACCAAACGGGAATTGGATTCCGGTCACTTCTGCCCCCGACACTATTGTCATCAATCTAGGCGATGCTATTCAGGTAATCGATAGAAAAGACTAGACTCTATTAGGCTTTGAAATTGTCCCACATCGGATATTGGTTCAAAGCGTTTGCATCCGATGTTTGGCTTTCTAAGACCTAGTTATAAACACCCATTAAAGCCTTTTTTTTTTTTTTGTTCTTTTATGTTCTTCTTTTACATTATATTTATAGGTATTGAGCAATAAGAGATTTAAGAGTGGCACAGGGTGGTTAGACCAAAGGGAGGAAGAAATAGATACTCATATGCATTCTTATACAACTTGCATGGAGACAAGTGGGTGGAGCCACTCCCACACTTCACCAAAGAAATTGGAGAATCCCCAAAGTACAAAGGATTTAGATTCCAGGACTACCATATGCCTAAGAATGAGGAACAAAATCCACCAGCCTTCCAAACCTGAAGATGCCATCAAAATCAACCACTACGCCATTCTTTAACGAGTTGTTATATGATACATAATTTGATTCTACTAAGGAGTGCTTGGTTCAATTTCTTGGGTGAGAATGAAATTGTTTTTATTCTTAATCCCTTGTTTGGTTTCAATTTTGTGGCACAGAGAATTATTTCGATTCCGCAGAAGATCCAAATTAAGAATGAGGCATTTCTTACTTAACGAGTGATAATGATATGAAATATATTTTAAAAAAAAATAATACCAAATATTAACTAAATAAGTGAGAATGGTATGATACCAATTTTTTTTTTCGAAGTTTGGAAACCCATTTTTTTATCTCACAAAATAATATTTCAAAATGTTTTTAGGTAACTAAGTGAATGAATTGTTATTCAAATAATATTACCCATTATTTAGTACAACTAAAGAAATACTATCCATAAACTCATTTCATTCACATTTAATTCTATTTGTATTCTCCTTGGCATTAAATCTTGAAGTCCGAATTGGAATTGGAATTGGAATAAGAGTTTGCACTTTGCACATGATAGTGTTGTTCAAGTTTGGGGCTGTAACCTTGTGGCAGAGAGCATTTGGAGGGTCCAACAGTTGGCCCAAAATCAACGTGACCAACTTGATGCTTAGACAGCTGTGCAGCTGAACACATCCGCCTACCTGCCCCCAAATGGTAGCATTCTAAATTCCTGGCCCTTTAGATGAATCTCCTCCTAAAGAAAATTTTCAGGACGAAACTCTAATGGGTTGGGCCAAATCTTTGGATCACGACTTATGCCCAAACATTCATTTGAACAATAGAGCCATAGGGAATGTCATACCCACCAATCTTTACATTGGTGGGCCTTGTAATGGGGTTGGTGGGTGCAATGGAAGGTTTTGGATATCAGACTTGGTCATCATGCGGTCCGACCCAATGACTCACCCGAGTTCTTCTTGGGTCTTACGCTGCACCCTTGGATTCCCTATCAATTGGGCCATGACCCATTCAGTCAGAATGGTAATAGTGTCCATCCCAGCGATGATCATACCCCATAGAAGTTCTATTACAACATCCACATCAAGTCCATATTTTTCTAGGAAACCTTTATGCTCTTCCATAAGAAGAGCTTGAGTGACTAGATTTTTTTGGGCCTCCTGTTTGATGAATTGCTCATTGTCGTTTTATAAGACCGGATAACCAGCTGAGCGAACAGACTTGTTCTGCTACAGTAAGTGAGCCTCCGAGCCTAACTTCATAAACCATGATTGCCTGTAGTTCTGATGCAATCCGGTTCAGTTTTTTCTCAAACTTCGTTCCCAAAGCTCTTCCCAAACACGAGCCAAGTGATGTTGTTGAAAGCAATTGGACCCAAGTACTTCCTCAATACCAAATTTGTCCCATTTGTTTCACTATTGTTACAATAGTTGAATATAGATTCAACCATTGCTTTAACTTCATTCTCTCTCATGGGCCTAAGTGTCTCAAGGTTCTTGGGGGAAAAAAGTTCAAGTACACAAATTTTCCTAAGTTTCATATAATGAGACCCATAATCGGCCCAATGAGGTCCTTGCCATTTTTGATCATTTGATTTGTGTGCTTAGTTCTTGGCCTATTTGCCAAAGGAAGATCATTATCTTTCCTAAACTCTAAATCCTAAATTCTAAATTTAAGATCACTCATAAAACCTTCGGAACATCACAGGTTTAACATCATTAAGGTTTCCAATGATTGGCCATGGGAACGCCCAGTGGGAGCTTAAACCTTAGCTTTTGAGAAAGTTTGTCAGCGAGGAAGAGGAAGATGACTAGTAAGATGTGTAGTAAAAGAAGGGAAGCCATCATGAGAAAGAGAAGGTGTAGAGTTAAATGTATATGGATGAAAATAATTAATCACAAATAATGCGAGCTTATAAAAACAATTAAGTGAAACGAATTTGAAGGGGTTTGCAGCCTAAAACATGTCATCAGACAAGACACAAAGATGTTTACATGATGTTTTGTTTTTAAGTACATACGAAAAGAATTAGTGGATAGTTTTATATTATTCTACTTACATGAGCTCCTAAACCAACGAAGTGTGCATTTTCAAGAGTATTTAAAGGAATATCTTAAACTAAACATTCAATTTGACACTATGTTTTGGACAAATTTTGTATGTTTATACGGTCACAAAATAATATATATATATATATATATATATAATTTTTTTATTTTTCGCCGTAATTCGGAGGTTTCCGAGCAGCTGTCCGTCTATTCTGCAACTAATTTCTGCCCTATACCAGGCCATCGCAGACACAATTGTTATATAGTAGAATTGTGTACAAATAGGCTAATGATATGTATTAGGTTTGGTATGGGGTTTGATATCATAGAAAGTTTTTGGGTGTGAGATAAAGAGAAAATTTTGAAGGAGGGTTTGGTTTGATTTACACTTTATTGAAAGGAAAGAAGATATGAGTTGTAAAAGTGTTCGAGTGACAATATATATATGATCATATCAAAATCCCAGGCCACTACAAAAAAGACACAAACACAAACACAAGCATGAACATTTTTTTTATCGTTCTCTTAATAGCTCTCTACCTAGTGGGCCTTTTTGCTAATTCCATTCTCTAATTTAACATATCCATCTCATAATTTCTTCTTCTTCTTCTTCCTCCTCTCTCTTATTTTATTCTAAAATTTTGGAAAATATCTGTCAAACATGCATCAGCATTAGAGTCCATATTTAACATTATGTTACTACACAAAGTGGATTACATGATTAAGTCAAGGTTGTCTTGTCAATATTCTCTTTGAGAGTTGTTAAACCCTAATTTTTGATGGATGAATGGACCCATGGGGAGCCTTTTTTTTTCTTTTTTCTTTTTTCATAATCAAAGCACATAAATGTAAGTTAATGTTTATAATCATATTTGTTGGGTGGGTGGAGGGGGCCGGAATGGGTTTACGTGCTTAAATTTAAATTTGGGTTAATAATGAAAACTTGGAATTTTTATTATAATGAGGATTATTATATTTTTTTTTTTTTTTTTTTTGAAATTTATTAAATCCTAAACAAAAGTATTATCATTAAACTATCATCTTATTATCAATGAAAATTTAAACTTATAACTACTTATCACGATATTATAAATCAATCAATCTAGATCAAATCCTATCAACAAACTTCGGAAAGATATACTTTCAAATATAATTACTAAATTATGTCATTTTTTAAAGGTTCTATATATTTAGCATCCCGTTATTTTACAAATAGTAATAATTCGAGTTTTTTATTCTATAGTTGAGTAAAAATAATTTCATAGATTCACATAAAAATAATTGAAAAGAGTAGAATCGATCCAAATCATCTTCTATTTATTTCAGATTCATTTTTTTTTTAAATTGATTCAATAAAGTATTATTTTTATTTTTACTATTTCTTTTTATTCTAGAACAAATAATAATCAAACGTGACATCTCATAATTAATGTACTCTTATATAAATAATTTGATCTCAATCTCAAAGGACTTAATAAGAGCACTACTTATTTCTCTAGTTTTTTATTTTTTATTTTTTATTTTTCTCTCTAATTTACTAACTAATATTCTAAATGTATATTTGTTAAACATCAATTTAACGGTGTGTACCAAAAAACGAGGTCGTTAAAAGGTAAAATTGGTCTCATCTCTCGGTCATCTCAACCACCCAACATTACAACATTAGAACGTGTCTTTGAAAGCACGTACGTCCAGGTGGCAGCTGGATGGATTGATATATATGTCTGGTACGGATATTTTCGTGCTTACTTGGCATGTTTTGATTGGTATGTCTTTGGATAAGATGTCTTGCAACTTGTTGTGACCACTTACGAAGAAAAAAAAAAAGTCATTGAAATGGACTTCTCTCATTGGTGCCGTAGTAACCACATAGATGTATCTACTACATCCATCTCAAATTCCACTCACATTTATCTTTAGTTAAAAATCAAACGTTACTTCTCTCTCTTTTTTTTTTTTTTTTTGGTTAAAAAATTGAAATGAAGTTTTAAAATATAGTTAAATTTTAAAAAAATTTGATTTATTATAAATTTTAAAAATTTATTGTAAGAAATTTGATCTAGTGTAAAAAATTTTAAAATATAGTAAAATTTGATAAAGTAATAATTAAAAATTTATAAATACCAAAAATTAATTAAGTAAAGTATTAAATATTAATTTATTAAAATTTTATCTTAAGTATAAGATTAATTAAGCAAATAACGAAATTTAGAGAATCTCATCCAAATAACTTGGAGTAGAACTAGTGCTTTGTGCCGCACTACATTAATTTATTGATCGAATATTTCCTACTAATCAAAAGATATTATTCGAAAAGCATAATCTATAATCTAACCCCATCTTTTATCAAAAATATAAATATTAATTTCTTATATTTTATTATTTATTATATCAAATATTATATATAATTTTAATAATTATAATTATATATATATTAATTTGATAGATCCACGAAATCCGAAGGGGGCGTAGATAAATAACTAAGCAGAGGAGCAAGTCTTGCAGAAAAGCTCAAGTTACTATTATTAGGATGTGAAGGCCGAAGGGAAAGATTCTGACTGTCGGAATTATTTGTACATTAATACGTAGAAATATTGCAGGGTTGGGAATAGGGTCCCCCCACTAGGAAGAGCAGTACCCGGCAAAAGAGCAGCTGCAAAGACAGCTAACGTATTTATATAGTTTCTTACGTGTTCAAAACGGAATGACTACTGCATGAAACGTATACATGTCCCCCTCATCAAACCCCCCCCCCCCCGGTAGCTGGCTGGCTATTTCGATCTGATTGACGGTAACACTATAAAACCCACCTTGATTTTGGTCAAGTTTTGTGATATAATGAAAGAATGATTGATATTTAGTAGAATTGTTAAAATAGGTCGAGTTTTTTAGTTCATGATTCAGTAAAAAAATTTGGCCCGAAATTCAGTTTAGTCTTTTTGATAAATTAGGCCAAGTTTAGTTTAGTATTTTAATTCGGTTGGGTCTTTTAAATTTAATTTTATTGTTTATTTTTTGAGAGTTCATTTTTTTTATCTTTTATATATATATATATATATATATTTTTTTTTTTTTTTTTTTTTATCTATCTCATATATTTTATATAATAAATTTTAAATTTTTCTTATAAATATCTAATTTTTTTTCTTAATTCTTCATCATATTTTCTCTCTTATATTTTTTAACAGAATCATGATAATTGACCTACAATAATTTAATCATCTAAGTACTTAATTTGACACATATAGTACTTAATTTATGAAAAGCTCAGCCCAACTTTAAATAGTGAAAAGCTCAACGTGGGTCAGGCCGGGCCGGATAACCGTTTTGACACCTTTAGTACTTAATTTGCGTATAGGCGGATTCTGCACCACACTCTCACTCATGTATTAAAATTAACTGCTTCATTTTTTTAATCATCTTGATTTGTTTTTCTTTTTTTATAATTTAATATCTTTTAATATTTTTTGAATATTTTTTAAACCTCAAATTAAATCAGATTGTCTGATTCTCATTAATAAAATAGAATGATCAAATTTGATATAGGGGTAGAAAACGGGTGAATAGTGTAATGGTGTCCTCCCTGAATCTATGTTTAGGTGGGCTTATCAAGTAATAATGGTAGTTCGATCTCAATTTAATAATGCTTGATTATGTTAAATATATATATATATATATATATTATCAAATTAGACTTAAAAATAAAGAGGTAAGATTCATTTGTTTAATTAAATAAAATCCTACTTTGAAGTATCGAGCGTCGATCAGATGATCATAATTACTTAATAAGCATGCGTAAACACATTACTTGATAAACAATGAATCATTCTTCATTGTCTTTTTAGTTTGTTGTATACTAGTAGTGACCTCATGTCCCAACTTGTCTTGATAGAAGTCTTAAATCTCTCAATCACATATCCAGTGCATGCTGTTTCTATTAAAGTTTACGCGCACACGAGCATCATCTAATAACTCATGTAGATTAATTTGACTCTCCTCTTGATATTGTAAATTTGTAAAAATTTTGAACTTTTTGTTCTAGGTTACTATTGAACATCACATTAGTCTTAGATTCTTCTGCCTTTGGAACGAGACAGAACTCTGCTGGTTCATCCGAAACAGCTCTACAAGCCATACTCATGGCTCCGCCGTGATCATTGTACGTCTTCTGGCCATCGGAGGTCATTTAAGGGGGTCAAATGGACATTTTTTCAGTTTTCTTAGTATTTTGTCTTTAGATTTTCTGAGTTAGTTTTTAACGTTTCAAATTTCAATTATATATATTTTAGCACATGTAACTTCGTGTGTATAATGTTTATGTACTTCAAGCAACTTAACAAAGATATTTGAATGAACAGTGATATTTGTTTATCATGTAAGTAAACGGACGCTAGTCACGCCGACATGTTAGCTGGGACAATTGGACGGCCAGTTCATCTATGTTATGGTTTGACTCGAACACATTCCAAATGACAGTATGTGGTATGTATGCATCACAGACAAGATTCCAGCACTGGAAATGGACTAATGTCAGCTTGGCTTCTTGTGAAAACCACTGCTTCTACTTTTACATGAACCAGATTTTAAGGATCAACCTTGTGTGAGATAGTATTATCTACCCCTATGTAAAGAAATAGTAATAATTAAGATATTGGTGTGTGTGTGTGTTCGACTTTGTATTTGTCCCATAGAAAAAATTGGTTAGGAATAAGTTCTATCCATAACCATTTATCACTGTATCTGAGTCAACATCTGCATGTGATGTAGGATTTATACCTCGGTATTACATGCTGCGTGTGAGGGAGGGTATTAGACTTTGCATCTGCCTCATATCGGTGCTCTTAGGAGTGAGTTCTCTCCGAACCCATTTACCAATATAGACAGAATTTAAGAATTTTGAAAATAGAATTTACTAGACATTTCTATAGAATTTCCGACACACAGAGAGAGGTATACAGCTTATAAATTATAAGAAGGTAAGATGTCTGGTTCAAAGGGCAATTTAGGATACATAAATGGCAACGCATGTGTGGTTAAGAAGCAGCATCGATGGTTGAGTTTTTGTTCAATCTGGTCCACACACTTCTTCCATTAGTCTATTTCCAGTCATATACATGTGACAATCCTGCATTTCTCCCCTCATTGATTAATTGATATGTATCCATATGTTTTGAATAGACTTCACCCATCGAATTTCTTTTCAAGAAATTTTTGTATGCACTTTATGTATTGGTAAACATATCTAACTTTATTATAATTATGTCACTCTCGTGGATCATATAATATTAAAATTTATGATTATTGGAATGATATATAACAATACATTATATGAATAAGTTCATGAAAAAAGAATGATAATTATATATTTTTTTAAAAATTTGATTCATGATTCATCATAATTATAAATATCACTTTCATTCATTATACGATAATGATATTTATGATTTTATGATAGAATTTTTGTAACACAATTGCCGCTATTGAGGGAAGCTATATCCCCCTAAACCTTCAATGTGTTTCTGTCCTTTCGCCTTCCTATTCTTCATCTTCTAGGGTTCCTTACTACCACCCACATCTTTCCTTTCCTTAGTGAGCACTCAGTGAATCAAAAGTTTTTTTTTATCATTTATTCAAACGTATAATTAGAAATATATATATATATATATATATATACAAAAAAAATTAAAGTTCCAACATTATAGGCTTTGTTTGGTAATATTTTTTAAAAACATTTGTTACATTTTGAAGCATGAAAATCGATTTTGAGAGGAGATAAGCTTGCTTGATAGCTGTTTTTGTGTTAGTTTTTGTCTAAAAAATAAATTTCGCACTTATACTATTGAAAATTCGATTTTTTACCATCATAAATAAATGGGTTTAATACTTAAAAACCGGTTTTCTATCTAATACCGGTTTAATAATAATCATTACGAAAATTGATGGCATAACTTCTTCTTCACATCTAGAATACTTCTCTTCTTTCTCTTTTTCTCCCTTCTCCTTTCTCATCTCTCATCTTTCTCCTGCCGTTTCTCCCTTCTCCTTTCTCATCTCTCATCTTTCTCCTGCCGGCGCCGATGATCTTTCTTTTTGATTCTTCTCAGTACAAGAATAAGCAATAACCCTAATAATGTAATAATCCTAATGCAAGATCAACTTCCAAAGACCACATCCTCTTACTTCTTATTTGATTATTTTTGTCTTCACTCCCTAGGCCCACTTACTAAGGTAACCGCCCACATCATTTCACTTTTTAATTTCTTTTTTTCTTTAATTTTTATTTTCCTTTTTTAACTTCTTACTTTTCACTTATTACACTCAAGTTCTCAAGTAATCATTTGCTCCAATTTTACCCTCTTTGATATATTTTTCTTATTTTTGCTCCAAAATTGCCTACAATGTGAAAAATAAAACTAAATAACGAGAAGAAGAAGAGGGAAAAAAAAAAATCCAAAATTTGATAAAATTAGAGAGAAAATTACTCTAAAAGTCATATAAATTAAGCATTCATAAAAAAGATACATTGAAGAAGAAATCAGAAAAAATTGGATAAGCCATTGGTGCATTAACAAGCCACGGATAAGCCTATTACCACATTAAAGCTTGATCACCATTGAATAGAATACCTTATGAAACGATTGACAAATTAGAGTACCAAAATTTTCTTACATAGTTTTGGTTAAGAGATGGACTGAATTAGATTTTTTTTATTATTATTTAGAATATGAGGATAATATGTTATCAATTTATACGGATAATAAATGTAATTTTACTTTTATTAATTTATTTTTACTTATATAATTTATACAACTTTTGTGTATTTTATTTTTTATGAAATTTGCGGATCGTAAGAAATACACATCAAGCAGCTTTCATATCTATTTACCTGATTTTATGACCTTGTTAAGTTGCAATGAGAAGCATAACCCGAATTCCGAATTGATTTAGTTATAGATACATTTACATCCGATTGGAATAATTCATTTCGGTGCAATCTCCAGGATCAATACTTAGTAGACATTTATTGAATTCATTTAAGATCTTACGGTTCTAAGTCATCTCTTAGAATATAAGATATATATGACTTCAGAACAATTTGTAAGTTTATTACTAAGATTTATAGGAAGTTCATACTATGCAGGTTCACTAGACACTCTCCCTGATCTATGAAACGGTGGTGCACTCACACGTCACTGTTTTTTCTTTTGAAAGTTCATCATAAGACTAACTCTTGAATTATAATGTTCGCTTGTTTTCACTGTTTCTTTGCTTCAATGAGATTTACATGGCAAAGGAAATGGAAATTTTTTTGAAGTAAAACAAGTTAAAAAGTGAATTTGAACAGGATCTAAAAACTCCATCTGAAAGCAAAAACCTCAACTGTGAAAAGACAAGTGAGGGAGATCCTTTCGTTTCGAGAGTTACAAAACTACTATTTAACTCCTACCGGTTAGTAGTCTCATTCATATCAATTTTATT
The DNA here is from genome assembly GCA_027186245.1 of Coriaria nepalensis. Lineage (NCBI taxonomy): Eukaryota > Viridiplantae > Streptophyta > Magnoliopsida > Cucurbitales > Coriariaceae > Coriaria > Coriaria nepalensis. The sequence continues at coordinate 462,260 of CP114493.1, forward strand.
TATTTATTAAATCAATGTGGCCCCACTGGATCAATAATAATACGAATGTACCATATAATATAGATTATATATATAATATTTTTTTACCACATTTGAAATCATCATAGCATAAGCAAATTAAGAACCTAGCAACAATTCATTAATAACTTAGCTATCACAATTAATATTGACCATATTATATATAGTTTTTTGTTTTGTTTTTTTTTTGGGAGGAAATTAAACTTAATTATGACTTTTATTTTTTAAATTAATTAGAGAGACATTTTTCATCAATATAATATGGTCTCTAAATCGTATTACTATTTAAGATAAGATTGATCATAACTATAACTATAACTATAACTATATATATATATATATCAATATTTACACATCATATTTATTAATGAATGCGATTGTGAATAATATATCACTCTTCATCTTATCATGTATTGAACACTAATTTTATTAAAATAATAGTATTTTTATATGTTACATAATACAATCTTACATATATATTTATAAAATTATCATGTTAGATTCGATCATAATCTTATATATCATAACGTATGGTTTATATCAATCCAATCATCAATAAAGTATCACATCACTTAATGAATAATATTTATATAAATTAATAAGGAATTAAAAGAATTACATAAATATTATTCATTAAACGACGTGTCATGTTATTGATAATTGGATCGACTATTGGATTGATCTAGATCATATGTGCAAAATAGTTAGGATATAATACAAGGTTATGACTGGATTTGATCTCTAAAACCATCCTCCCATCGTAAATCCCTAAATATCCACATAAAAATCTAAAATTTTTAAATATTGATTCTGAGTCTAGACATATGAAACCTAAATTGGACTAGATTTTGAAATCCTGTACACATCTAAGCATTCAATTGGCAAGATCAATTTGGGTTCCCTCAAATCCAGATAAAGATTGCAAGCATTTTTCAAGATTATTTGCCTAATGGGTTAAATGCCTGAGACTCGCTAGTACCATAGTAAAATATAAGAGCCCATTTTAAACATATAAGGATGGATATAATGCAATAGAGATTTGAGCACACATCCTTAAAATTGCAAGGAGTTTACGTACTAACCATTTACCAAAAGTGATTGGACAAATTTTGATCCAAAACCCTAAAATTATGTTTTTGAGCATGAAAGAAAACTGAAAGGGCAAAGAGGAAAGGAATCCCAAAGTCCTTCACAGCAAAGGTGAAGAACCAAAGGCAAAGGGCCAAAGGCAAAACGAAATGATTACTTGAATGAGAGGGGACCCGTTTTCATAAACTTTCCTTTCTCAAGTCTCTCTCTTTTTTTTTTTTTTTTTTTGACTTGGGACTGGGTCCCATTTCCGGCCACCATTGTCTTTATGGATTGAATGATTAAAAAAAAAAAAAAAAAAGCAGCTCACGTGGATTCTGAACCAAAGGGGCTGTCCAACCACCATAAGAGAAAGATCCCTCCCTTATTACAAATCAAAAATCTAAACCCTTATAGATTTTAATTTCTCCCATTTTTTAGAAAAATTAAAAATTAAAAGCTAGACATAACACCATCAAATAAAATAAATTTATTTCGTATGAAAAGAAAAAAAAAAAGAAGCTTTTTAAAGCTCACCCATATAATTCCCACTCATTATCTTTGTTGCTTAAAGTTTGCCCTCCTAGCTCCCTCCCTTCCCTTATCCTCCTCTCTCTCCTTACCTACACCAAAACATAACAAATTTTCTTACACAAATTCTACCCAAACAAACAGAAAATAAGAGAAAGTAGTGAAACAAGAAGAGGAAGAACAAGAAGAAGATTCTCTCTACTTGGAGAGACTTAGGCCACCATATAAGACTCATTACAAAAAGTGTTTCTTCCATTTTTCTCATTAAGCCAAAAAAAAAACCCTTTTGAATTGACTTAATCTTCTCTTCCATGCTATCATGGAAGAAGGAAGTGATGATCTCCTTCACCACCACGGCCACCATAGCCACCACCGCCCCACCTTCCCATTCCAATTACTCGAAAAGAAGGACGATCATCATCATCATGACCCTCCTTCCACCTCATCCACCTCCGCCTACCCGTCTTTAGCAATCTCCGCTGAACCACAAGCACCACCACCTTCCACCACCGCCCTCATCACCACTGTCGCCACACTTGAAGCGTCTAAGAAACCCCCTCCGAAACGAACATCCACAAAGGACCGCCACACCAAGGTCGACGGCCGTGGTCGCCGTATCCGAATGCCGGCTCTATGCGCCGCTAGGGTTTTTCAACTTACTCGAGAACTTGGTCACAAGTCGGACGGTGAAACCATCGAGTGGCTACTCCAACAAGCGGAGCCCGCCGTGATCGCCGCCACTGGGACCGGTACGATCCCTGCAAACTTCACATCTCTTAACATATCGTTACGAAGTTCCGGCTCGAGCATGTCTGTACCGTCGCTTCTCAAATCATCTTCTTATTACAATCCAAACTTTACACTTCAACAAGCACACCAAAGAAGATCAAGTAATACTAGTACAAGCGCACTTTTGTTTCCGGAAAGTTCTAGTAATTCTACTACACTTCTTAATTTTCAATCTAGCAACATGGGTTCTCTTCTTAAACAAGAATTATCAGAAGACGAGGATAATAATAATAATAATAATAATAGTTTAGGGAAGAAGCGAAGGCCGCCCGAAATGGAGTATTTGACGACGTCGTCTTCGGCACAACATCAAATGGGAGGTTACTTGTTGCAATCTAGTGCGGGGGCGATTCCGGCAAGTCATCATGGAGGTGGCGTAGGTCAAATACCGGCGAATTTTTGGATGTTGGCTAATGCGAATAATCCCGCAGCCATCATGGGCGGTAGTGGTGGTGGTGGAGGTGGCGGTCATCATGACCCTATATGGACTTTCCCTTCCGTCAATAATAGTGCCTTGTATAGAAGCACTATGTCTAGTGGGTTACATTTTATGAATTTCCCTACCCCTGTTGCTCTATTGCCCGGTCAACAATTAAACGTAAGCGACAGTGGTGGTGGCGGCAGCAGCAGTAATATTAATATAAGCGATCATCAAGGTCACTTAAACATATTGGCAGGGCTAAACCCATATCGATCCTTGTCGGAATCTACTGCTGGTGGTTTTCACTCCCGTCATAGTAGTGGCGACGGTGGCGGTGGGAGTGGTAGCGACCGGAATCCCACAAGCAGTCATGACCACTCGTAGAATGGTCACCATCTTTTCTTTTCCCCCACGTGTAGTAGTTTGATGTGTCAATACACGTACGGTCTGATTGTTAATTCCTATAGATTTGAGTTTTTGTTTTTGTTTTTATTTTTAATTTTTCAATTTATTTTTGTTTATCATCTCGTAATTTAATTTTTTTTTTCTTTTTCGTGTGTGTGATTTATTGATTAATATTCAGGGTTTTTAACATTCGTTATTTTGTAATTTTTCTCGAAGTTTTTTTTTTTTTTTTTGAGGAAAGGTGACATATAAATATGCATGCTATATAGTACTAAAATCTCATATCTAACAAGCAAAAGTTGGCTTATAATATTTGTAGAATAGTAAAAGAGTTTTCTTTTCTCCTAACTACAAAGTTAGTGTCGCAGTGAAAAAGGGATGGAGCAGTGATTTTTTACTGATTTTTTACTGCTATGCATCAGTATTTTGAAAAATTATTTACAGCACCTTTATGATCAATATATATATATATATATAGATATGATGCATCATCATCAATGATTAAAGATTTTTCAGAGCAAAGATGGAGGGCTGGGACCCAGACCCCTTATCAGTTCCAGGTGTTGCATCAGGTGGGTGGGCCCTAGTGCTGGTCATAGGCGGAACCAATGTACAATTGTCACTGACAAACAGGTGGATCATTCCTCTATATATATATATATATATAAGGGTGCTTTTAAACACCACCATATAGATAGATGGATCCGTGGTGGGTGGGTGTTGATCATGCCCCACTCTGGGCCCACAGATTATTTTATCTAGATCGTTCGTTTATTTTGGTGGGCCCATGTTTTTTTTTTTTTGACCTTTTGAATTTTTTTTTTTGATGGGGGTCCCAGTGAATGATTGGGTCTCAACAATGGGGGAAAGTTATGGTATCTGGAGCTTCTTGTGAATCATGTCCAAACTTCGTTAGAGCCACCATAGAACTGTCCGAAATAGTGATTAGTGGGCCGTGGCTTATTGGATACTCTGTTTAGGAGGGGCTTGATATGGCGTCGCTCATGATCAACGAGGTACCGGATTGATTAGTAGGGTTGTAGTCGAACCGAGCCGTGGGTTCATAAAAGTTTAGCTCGAATCCATAGATAAACAAACACGATTTGCATTTGAACCGGAGTTTGACATCGTTTAGGTTAAATTGAGTATCAATTTTAAAACCTCTTTATACTTATTATTCGACTCAGTTAGTTGTTCAATCAACTATATTACTTTAATAATAATAATAATAATAATAATAATAATAATAATAATAATAATAATAATAATAATAATAATAATAATAATAATAATAATAATAATAATATTGTTTCTGAAATGTCTTAGTCGTATATGTTCACCAATTATTGAGCTTGAATATTATTTTTCCACATTAAAGCATCAAGAATTTCACTATCATCAAAGTAATTATTATTATTATTTAAATTTATCATATCAAACAAATATGACCACATACACAATCAATCTTTCCTTCGAAAATAACCCCAAAAAATCTAGAAAATAAATAAATTATTCAAGAAAATCCTGACACTCTTTCTGACATATTGCTATTTATAATTTACTTTCGACAAAAAAAAAAAAAAAAAAAAAAAAAACAGTCTCTAGTCTTATTAGTCTATACTCTTTATTAATAAATAATCTACTATTCTACCTCACAAGTTAAGCAGCACGTGCAAATGAAAATAATTCCCATAGATGATAGAGTAGAAATAAAGGTCCCCCTATCAAGAATCATAAAATCTTGTTTCCCATAAATAGCAAAATTAGACAGTGGACAAGTCCAATCATCCTCTGCCCACAATTAGTGTCTGTCTTAAGAAACATTAGAACAAAATTAAGGAGCCCTTTTACTATAATGCTTGTTTGATGATGTTTTTGTTTGTTAGCTTCAATTCTTGATTCCCCATTTTTGGGTCCATAAAGATCTCTTAGATAGTTTGGATTAAGATTGATTTTGTGTATGTGTGTGTGTGAGACAATGATAGTCCTATAGAAGAAGATGTGTAGACATTGATCATGTGGGTGCCTTTGTTGTAGTTCAGCTTTTAGCCTGCAAGTTGGTTGTTAGGACATTAGTTGTGTGTCTAAGATCCACCTACACATCCACTCCCGTTTTGTTTGAGTGTATGATGGATAGTACGTTTCGGGGAGCACATATGCCTTTGTCTCACACATTATTATGTTTTTGTAAGGTTACTTTCATTGTTATTATTGAAGAGAGACATTCAATTTTTACATTTTTTAATATTCATATTTGGTTAGTTAAAAGAGTTCAAATTACTTATATTTTTTTAAAATGATGAACTAAACTTGATCACGGATTCATCAAAGTCTCTTTCAAAATCTAAAAACAAATAAATAAAAAAAATGGATGGAGATTGTATACACCAATTCATTAAAACTATGTCTCTTAACTTTACTAAAAAAATATTAAGGATGAAAATTGAATACACGTGTCCATGTTCTTATTAATATCTACTTTGTGTCTAGACATTCGTTGGCCCAAATACACTTGTCGTACCGAGCAAGCCCGAAGTTAAACGGGCTCCATCCAAGGCCCATGAAATCACGAGCGAGCAAACAAACAGAAAAATCAATCTAAATTCTATTACTTTTGCGTTTCTACGAGCTATAGTCGTATTTCTCCATGCAAAGAGGCTTAAGAAACGAGGACCGATACTGTTCAAAATGAGGTGGGTTTCGATCTCAAATTTATGGAGTTCAACTGCTGACTGTAAACTGTAAAGGGTGATTGATTCTTATGGGTAGGACTTCGAATTGGTGGAACAACTCAAAAACTGCGATTCTCTTCTGGTTCATCTCTGCTCTCCTCTTCTACTTTTCCCTCCATATGGCTCTACGGATCTCTTCTTACCCTTCTTCTTCAGGTACTGTTTCGCTGGTCTTATCATCCGTTTGGATGCTGAGAAAATCTTAGTGTTTCGAAAGAAAACGAATGAAATTCTAGCAACCCTTTTCAGGCGTCTAGGGATCAGTTTAATTTCTGATCTGGGTCAGCATGATTTTTCCAGAAACAGTAGTAGCTTTATATAGTGAATAGTGATCATGAATTGAAAAGAAAAAAGGTTATATTTTAGTTTATCTGAAAATAGATAATTGTTTTCCACTCACTTCCGGCTCATTCGCAATTGAATTGGTACTGTTTATTCATCCGATATACTGATTATTACTTAGAATTTTTTGTTTTCATCTATTGCGTATATTTTAAGCGAAATTTATAAAGTAAAAGCCGAACCATGTTCCAAATTGTTGATCCTGTATTTACTGCAAAAACCCAGAATCCCAGATCAAGTGATTGAATGTAATATAAAAGAAGAATGATTGCAAATCTAATTGGGTTGCATTGCATACTTTCAGATTCTTCAATGTCAAATAACGAGCAAAGGTCGAAACTTTACGATAAGATGGCAAAGGATTTGGATGAACATGGAGCTGTTTTCTTAAAACAGGGTGAGACATCTCAGTCATTATCACTTTCAGATCTCTTCACTTTGAAGGATGGAACAGTAACACCTGTACTGAAGGTAAGAAATTGATGAAGAAAAAGAAGAGAAGTTTTTATTTGAAATTGTACTTAAAATGATGCCTTTGCTTATTATTCTGTGTAGGCAGCAAATCCTCCTGTTCGGGCTACTGTTTTGTATCTAAGCCCCAAATACTCGTTTCCAATATCGTAAGCACTTTATATATGCCATCACTTCCTATGACACATCAACTTTCAAATCAATATTTTATTTTTATTTTCTTTCTGCAGAGAGGTTGTAAAAGATGTATTTAATCCCTATTTTGATAAAGGTATGATACTTACTCGATTCATTTATTCATTACCAATTCTATTTTGTCACATATTTGTGTTTTTTCATATATCTTATCTTACATTTATTTTGCTCAGCAATCTGGTTTCAGAACTCCAGTTTGTACCATTTTAGCATGTTTCATGCCTCACATCATATCACACCCATTCCCGCCACAGAAGATGAGGTAGGATACCCTTTTCATCCTCATCTCTTTAAAACTCCAGTACCAGCATAAAGCACTTACGAAGAAGTACTGATCCTTTTGTTTTGCTATGCTAGATTGAAGTTGAAGCTAATGCTGTTAGAGCTGTTTCCCAGCATTGCTGCCCCTTAAAAATTGTTTTAGATCGGGTTGTTCTAACTTCAACTGGGGTTCTGCTTGGATGTTGGCAGGTTATTTTCTTTGACCCTTTTATCCTTTATTTATTGAAAGATTTTTACCATCTTGCATTATGTGGTTTGTTTTTTTGGGTGAAGGTACTATCAGGGACAGATCCTATAACTATTCGGGCTAATCTAAGGACTGCACTTCCCCGTGCACCAGAGAAGCAACTTGTAAGAATCATATCCTTTCTTTTTTTCTTTTTTGCATGTTTTCCCTTGGAATAAACAGTGGCGCTCTATTTCTCGTTAATTTCTTTGAAGGAAATTGCATTTTCATCCTCAATTTTGAGTTACAAGTTTTTATATTTGCATTTCTTGTGCAGTATGATGCTGCTATTCTTCACACCTCATTTGCAAGGATTTTGGGTCACCCTACATTACCAACAACAGTATGATTTTCAACCTCTTCGATGCGTCATTACTTTTATATTATTTTACTGATTATTTTAAAATCTAGGATTTGAAGCGGACTTCGGATGATGAACTCAGGATTTTCCATGAGCTCGTTGCTAAGTTAAATGACAAAATCCGTGGATTTGAGGTTAGCTCTCTTCCTACTTTCCGAACAAACAAATTAATCACGAATTGAATTCACTTTTGAAGAAACCTTGAGAGAACAGTATTGAGTTGGTATCATAATTTTTTGTTTCTATGAAATGAAATGCAGGCAGTGGTTTCTGAGCTTTGGTACGTGGAGGAGTATGACGTTTTAGCCCTCGCTTTGGATGGAAGAATCAAAGCTCGAAAATTCCAACTTGGCTGCTCTACCCCCACCTGATGAGAGACAATACATACTCACTCTTCCTCGAAGCTATTAGCTCTAGAGAAAGCAGTTTTCTCATATTATGGCAAAGTTTCTTACTAGATATGGGAAGTATATAGCAATGACTGCATGCAACATAAGGTGATGTTATTATGTAATATAATTGAGATCTCTTACATCTTCCTCAAAGAATGATGTTATTTTGTGTTTTTCTATCTGATCTGAATCAACAAATTTAATGTTTGATAGTAATTAATTTAAGAATTAAGAATGTCGAGGAAGTAAACTCAGATGAATCGGAAGTGATTGATTACTTTATCATGTTGATCATATAAATAAATGGAATAAAAATATTGAATTAACTATTCTAACAATGAATTGAGTTACATATACTCTAATGTTGTATCTTGCCCAAAGCTTTTAGATAGAATGTCAGCTCGTTGATCAACGGTAAGAATGGTTGCCGCTTGAATCCCTCAATGTTTTCTCGAACGTGAAATATTTAGTTGGCAGCTATTTTGTCGTCTAGAAATTTCCGAACCCAAAAAATATTTGAGATCATCTAGATCCTTGTTATGAAACTTGATGGCAATGGCAGATTCATCGTTCCCAGTAAGAAAAAAAAGTCATCCACATACTTTATTAACTGTACAATATACTGCTTATATATACATGTTGATCATATAACTAACTCGATACTGATTAGGATAACTATTCTACCTAACTATACTCTAATAAAGAGCTTCTTGTAGTAAGTTTAGGGGCAAAGTATATAGCTAGTGAGTGTGCGTGTTCATTTTTTTTTTCTATTTTTCTATTTTATAAGTTAAATCGGTACCGCATTAGAAACGAGCGTATGTGGATGCCACACGCTGGTTGGTGGAGCCCACTGCACACGAGATTGAGGTTGACGTAGCAGATAAGCCCCCCCACCACATGAACGTATTCCACGCACACATAGAGATGGAAGACAGTGCAAGAAAAACGACAATAGAAGTACAGAACATGTGGCCGGCACAGGTTTCTGAGTTCAATGAACAATTTGGGCAAGCGCGCCACGCGCCTCCCTACGCCTTCGTCACTTCCACCACACACACGCGGAGCTCCCTCTCTCTCTTTCTCTCCCTCTCTTTGGCGCATAAACCCCCCCACCCCAGAAAAAACATTACAAAGAAAGAAGGGACCGACCGTGAGCCGTTAAATGTTTCACGAAAAAAATTGTCATTCTCTTCTCTTGCATGACAGATTTCTTGTTCTTGTTCTTGTTAAGGTTCGAATTTTGGGCTTCTTGAATTTTTGATCTGGAGGTAAAACTTAGTTCTTGTTTCTATAACCCAAGCCTTTCTTTTGCTCTATAAGTTTTAGGGTGTTTGGTTCGAGAGAAAAAAAGTTTTTGATCTGTATTTATTTAGTATTTTTTTTTATTTGGGTTTTTTCCCGGGAAAATTTTCTAGCTGCTTAATTAGCTCACCCATAAAATGAATAAAGTAGTTTTTTTTTTTTGTTCTTTTTTGAAAATTTCAGGGGAATTTGATTTAGAGGGAAATTATGGGTTCTGAGGTGCCTTCACAATTGATTGACAAGACCAATGTGGTGGTGGCTTCTAATTCCAGGTAATATCTTGCTTCATTTTGATCATTCTAAATTTCATATTGATTTGTTTAATATATGATCAATGCAATGGAAAACAAATTATTTAGAATTATATAGTTTGGATTAAGATGAAGTTGTTATTTTGTTAACTACCCATTTGAATCCATCAAATATTATAAATGCTGGAAGATATCTTAGTTAAGACATTTTCTCTTTTAGGGATTGTCCGGCTAAAAGAAATCATGGGAAGGTCCCGAAAAAAATCCGCAAGTCCGAGCGGGAGAAATTGAAGCGAGAGCAGTTAAATGAGCTTTTCATCGACCTCGCTAATGCACTAGGTAATTTCCTACACATTCATTCCAAAACAACAGCAAAAAATAATAAGTTTTCCATATCTTCTCATGTTCAATTTTGTCTTGGCAGAGCTTGACGAGCAGAATAATGGCAAGGCATCGATTGTAACCGAAGCATCCCGGTTAGTAAAAGACTTGTTTAACCAAATAGGTTCCCTCAAGAAAGAGAATGATTCCCTTTTATCGGAATTTAACTATGTGGCCGTTGAGAAGAACGAACTACAAGAGGAGAATTCCGCTTTGCAAAGTCAGATCGAGACACTACAGTTCGAGTTAAAAGCAAGAACATTGGCTGGGAATCATAATCCTGACCTAAACGTGCTGCCTCATTTAGAATACCAGCTCAGCATGGCGGTTACAGACCCCGCCCTGCAACAACCACATGCGGTTTTCGCGGTCCCAACTTATGAACCTGAAGTTTCCCAGATGTCTTTGAAGGCTAACCTGGTTGTGAGTAAGCCTCATGCTAGGTATCCGACGCAAGCGGATTCATGGCCAGGGGAAGTTCTTGGATTTGGAGGGCAGAGAATAGAAGAACAGAGGGGATTTGGACTTGATGGTGGTTGTAATAACTAGAATTGACATTTGCCAACAATAATTGTAGTATTTTGTAGTATAAAATTTAGTTTTTGTTCTTGGTTGATATTTTACATTTGGTTTAGACTTTAGAACATAGTCTGTACTTTGTAGGATCAAGATTATAACGTTTTCATTAGTATAAAATCCAGATTTCAGTTTCTATTTGGTTTAGATTTATTAAACTGTAAACCTTGATTTATATATATATATATATATATATGGATTTGGATTCGGTCTGGATCCGATCTAGTCTCAGCATTTGGATCGAATAGAAATGAATTTTGTTATATTTTTCATATCTTATCGAGTCATTTTGTAAAAAAAATAAAATAAAGATAAATAAGTTATTTAGATCCCAATTCAAATCCATAGATATATTTACTTGGAAAAATTAGGATAAATTTTCAAAACTTAATATAATGAATACCAAATTTTAGATTTAAAATATAATGTGCTCCTAATTCCTTAAAAAATGGATGGAAGGGTTATGTATATATCACGACTTAAATGACTATTAAAATTTCAAATTTAATAAAACTTAAAATTTTTATTTTATTTTATTTAAATTTAATTTTTTAATCTACTTTTTTAAAATTTCCTCTATATTTCCATCACATCGACGGCCACCGCTCTCATTTGCCGCCATTACCACCACCCTCCCTATTATTGTTGCCACCGATACAAAATTTAAGAAATTTAATATTTTAATATTAATTTTTCAATATTTAAAAGATAAAAAAAATAATTATAAATTTAATATTTTTATATCAGTGATAGAAGTTGACAGTAAAAAGTGGCGAATTGTCAATATAAAAATTAAATATTTTAATATTTAATAAATATAGAACAAAGTAAAAAAATAATTAAAATTTTAATTTTTTTATATAAGTGATGGACGTTGGTGAAGAAAAATGGTGACAGGCTGTAAGGATGGAAATAAAGAAGATATAAAAATAAATAAATAAAATATGTTAAAATTTAAATATTTAAGAAGATATAAATGTAAATAAAATTTTTTAATTAAATAAAATTTAAAATTTTTATAATGGTATATAATTATTAAAATTATTTTTAATAAAATTTAAAAAAATTTGTAATTTAAATTAAATATTAAATATTAATTATAATGTATATTAAGTTTTGTATCATACTTTCCTTGTATGTTCTCATAAGCTTTTTCTTAGAAGCTACTGGAGAAAGGAAGCGGTAGATTTGTGATTTAGACATAAAAACAAGGTTTTATTTGGGATAAAAAGAAAAAATTTCTTTCAACAAAAAACCAAAACCCCCTTCACTTGCAAGTTATATTTTAAAGAGTTTTCGTCCACTGTTTCCAAAACCCACTTTAGCCCCCCACACCCACTGATCATCACCGTCCAAAGAAATAATAAACCCTAGAACAAGTCTAGATCTGTTATCTGCCGGTTGATTGAAGAGAGAACGGTATTGCTGAAGCACCAGATACTAACTGCAACACCCTACTAGCTATACTGCTTTAGCCTTTAGTACATGAAGAATCTCAGAGTTTCAGTTTGCCTTGACTGGTTTCAGATAGAAAGACTGAATTTTTGGAGAGAAGAATGGGGTCTGGAGCTGGAAGTTTCTTCAAGGTCTTGCTCAGAAACTTTGATGTTCTTGCTGGGTATGTCTTCTTCTCATCTTTGTTTTAGCAAAAAGTTCCTAAAATTGCTATGTTTATTGAAAGACGACGCGGCGGGGGTGGGGAACAGTGAAACCCAGATGGGTGATTGAAAATTGTAGAAAGAGACATAAATTTTTAATTTTTACATTTTTTTTTTTTTGGGATAATGTGGTGATAATGTGTATATATGGTGTGGTTTCTAATTTGGAATGATGGGTTTTTATTGCAGGCCTGTGGTCAGTCTTGTTTATCCTTTGTAAGAACTCTACTGCATACCTCTTGTTTTTTAGACTTGTTTGGCCTTGTTTCCTTTCATGGGTTCTTTCTATATATGGTTCTTACCATTGTGTGACTAAAGAATTGCTCGGAAAATCATGTTTGTTTTGTTCAATCAGATATGCTTCAATAAGAGCCATTGAGACCAAATCTCCTATTGATGATCAGCAATGGCTTACTTACTGGGTCCTCTACTCATTGATCACCCTCTTCGAGCTCACCTTCGCCAAGCTTATCGAATGGTAAGAAAAAAAAAGGTTGTGCTCTAGTTTTTCATAATATAAGAAAAAACCTCGATCTCTGTCCGCCTGAAATGAATCTGTGATGTAGGATCCCTATCTGGCCATATGCAAAGCTGATCGTGACATGCTGGTTGGTCATACCTTACTTCAGCGGGGCTGCCTATGTTTACGAGCATTACGTTCGGCCTATGTTTGTCAACCCACAAACCGTTAATGTCTGGTATATCCCGAAGATGAAAGACTTGTTCAGTAGTAAACCAGATGATGTTCTAATTGCTGCCGAGAAGTACATCGAAGAGCATGGGACCCAAGAATTTCAGAATCTCATTACCCAGGTAATTACATATGTATACGTGTATACATATATATTTGTATATCATCTTTTCTGGTATATAAAATGGAAGAATTTTTCCACTGATTATGGTAAGTTGTGTTTCCTTGGTTGCTCTCTAGGCTGATAAATCTCGTCGTCGTAGTAGTCGCTAATGGCTATAGGAGCTATGTGGAGGAGATGATAGATACTGATGTTAATCTTATTTTGTGGCTTGTATTGGACTTGTTGATATAAAAATTCTGATGTTCCTTCTAAGAATATAATTTAGCTTGGTAATTGTTGTAAATTTCCACATGGTTTAGACAGTATATTGATCTTTTGTTGATGATTTGGACCCTAATGATAAGCCCCGTACAACGATGATAGTGATGAGGACAATGATAGTGCATCTAGACCAAGCTATGACGTTCCTATCTAGAGGGATGGATACATATCAGATTATCAACACGATGAGAACCTTGATAGTGTTGATGAGGCAGAGGAAATCTGTAAAATCCCATTCCACTAAAACATTGTAAACAATCAGATGGTGAATGCTACATTCTTGAACATAGCAGATAACCCCACTAATGTTCAACTTCCAAGAAAGTACAACAAGCAAGAAAATCCAAGAGTCCTCCAACTTTTGAGCATCCAAAAGTGACACTAGAAGCTTGTCCGGTATGGTATTATGGTTGATAGGTAAAATATTTAATGAATTTAAACGGTTCAAAATCAATTTCTTAAAATTTAATCAAATCAAATTTCGATAATAAATTATATAAAATTATATATATATATATAAAATACTACACTGAAAATACCATGTCTGAGGCTCATACATATTACCATACCAACCCGGTCCATATTGCCTGCTGTACTCGTAAACAACATCCGCCATTGTTGATGGTTTTTGAACTCATAAAAGGGTTACTTTGTATCATTTTTTTTCCTGACTTTTTGGTTGATTTACTGTCCTTAATAAATATGTTGATTTTTCAATTGAAAAAAAAAAAAAAACAAAAGACAAAGTGCGCTCATTTTTAGAAAAAGTCAAATAGTCAACGTTTCTTCTGCAAACCAAGTATAAGAACATTGCCCAATTTCATTCTTCTTCTACTGCCTCAGAACCTCTCCAAATTTGTTAGAGAGATGGATCCCGTCAACGTGCACAAAGGCTATGGCAAAATAAACGATCTAGAAGATCAAGCCGGGCCACCGATCCAGCACCATCGGAGAACCAACGGAAAGTCGATCCTCGTCACCATCTTCATCTTCGCCGGCGTGCTTCTGACTCTCTCCATAATACTCATCATGGATCGCGACGCGACTGGTCTACCGCCTGACTCACCACCTTCTCTCTCCGCGGCGGAGTCGATCAAAATCTTCTGCAACGTGACTCTGTACCCTAACTCGTGCTTCACCTCCATGTCCTCCGCCGCCTCCTCCCAATCGCTCGATCCGTCCTCCATCTTCAACCTCTCTCTCCAAATCTCGCTCACCGAGATCTCGAACGTCTCGTCCTACATCAAAAACCTAACGAAGAACTCGAACTCGATCTCTAATGGCGGCATCAGGCTTGCTCTGAAGGACTGCGAGAGCCAGATCGAGGACGCGATGAGTCGACTCAACGACTCTATCCTGGAAATAGATGTAAACCGGCCGGTTCAGGAATGGTTGACGGAGAGGAAGATCAGTAACATCCAGACGTGGATCAGCGGTGCGATGAGCGATGAACAGAGCTGCTTAGATGGATTAACGGAGATGATGAAATCTTCAACGCTTCTTGATGAGGTGAAGAGGCAGATGACGAGGAGTAGAGAGTATCTCAGCAACAGTTTAGCAATCGTCGCTAATGTTCGTGTAATTCTCCAGGAATTTCATCTCTCTCTTCACTTCTAAATTTCAAAAAGGAAAAAGTTCATTTTTTGTTGTTTTTTTTTTCTTCTCAATTTTCGCGCGAAAATTAAGTTTGATGTATTTTATTGATGGGTGTGTGAATTTGTTTGTAATGCATGTATATAGACAATGGTGATGATGAATTTGTTTGTGATACATGGGGCTCGGACCTGCCCGACCTTAGACTAGGGGTCGAATCCGGCCGGATTGCCGAATCCGGAACACAAGTCGTATCAGTCCGACCTGACAATCTAAAGACCTTATGATTTTCATTGATGTACTCTTTCTGTTTTTTATTTGGTTTCAGAGATGAGAGAGGAACCGAATACTAGATTTGGGTCGGAATTTTCAAGTTCAAAATGCAGTTTGCTTAAACTGCAGATTTCAGACGTAACGATAAATAAAGCAGCTTCATGACCAAATAATTGATTAGCAAAAACGTCAAAATTAATGAAGAAGTTACATAAGATGAGCATACCAAAAAGAGAAAGAGATCCAAAACATGACTAGAACATAGATTAAAGAGAGGAGATTAATTATGGAGTGTATTCATGGTTGCAACAGCCTTCTAATAAAGTCGACGTCGAGGCCATTAGCGGCCGTGGAATCGAGCAGCTGAGAAAGTCGATGACTGAGGTCTTCAACCTCTCCATTCAACCTCCTTATGTAATTGCACGTCTCTCTTACTATCGTTTCTGCACTTACCTGCATATATGCATCACACCATGTGCAGTATTGACTCGGAAGTAAATCCGAAAAAGAGTGACTCTTTCTCTATCATTCTTCACTTAACCCGAGAATGAGAATAAGAATAAGAAGAAAATATCTCCTACATAAGGTGCATGCAATCGGCGCAAGAGAATCAGCGACATCAAATGCATGCATCGGGAGCTTATTACCAACTCGGTTTCGGGTACAGACAAGGTTAAGGAGTAAGCAGTAAGCACTTGGAGTTGAAGCTTTATAATGTAGATAGAAAGATGTTTACCGTTGATGTTGTGTTGAATGTTTGATTGAATTGAGGAAGAAGTGCTTGTAACTTGGTGACAAGGTCTCTAAGCTCATCTTCGCTGAGGTTTGAAGCTCCATCAGACATTGTTGTCGGAAACTGCGGGTTTGCTTGTTTCCTGTCTTCCTACTAGCTACTAGCTACTACTACTACTACTGCTTTTCTTCCAACTATAAACGGTTAATGGGTAGTTGGAAGTTTGGTATTGACAGCCTTAAAAAGAGGAGCGAGCGACTAAGTGTATTTAATTAACGAATTAATTAAATTAAATGACAGTTTTTAATCAGACCAAATTGTTAGTTGGGATGGAAATCAGTTGGCTGTAATGCTTTTATATTAGTAAAACACTGCTTGCTTGTCTCGAGGTACACTAGGTAGAACGAATCTAGTAGTTAGCCTATTGGAAAAGAAAATGGTGGGACTAAATACCAGTGAAATGGTCCTAAACCCAAAAATCACTCCCTAAACATGGAATAAACCACTAACTGGAAAGGGCAACAACATGGTACCTGGCATGGAATCTTTTCTTCCCTCTCTATCTAAATTTCGCCATAAAGATAGCTAAGGATTCTTCACAAACATTTGTCCCAAATTAAACAGATAATAAATAATACGTAGATGTTTACATCCTACCAAAAGATCTCTCTCAACTCCTATCTCCTTTACGGCATATTTGGTTACCATTTCATAGAATCGAGAATGAGAATATTCTCATTCCATTATTCAGTTAACATTTCAGTCATTTTATGAAATGATACGAAATTATATTTGGATTGAGAAAAGGTGTATCCAGAAATATAGGTTCCCACAATATATTGGACCCCATCTCCAAAACTTACAACCTTTGTCTCCAACTGTTCATTTCAACGGATATTTTTCTAAGAGAGGGTAGGGTGACCCTACATGGTAGCAGGTAGTATGCGCTATTTTAGCATTCTACCATGGTTCATAGAGACTTCAAAAGCTAAGGCAATGTTACCCTGTCAAAGAGACTGCTGCTCACCATGAAGGGTTTTTCTTTCTTGCATACTATTTAATTTAAATTCTAATTTCTAACATTTCAATTGACCCTACGTTATATGAAACATTCTGGGTCGCTGTTTATCTTTTAGCTTTTGAATACATACAGATCGAGTCAACTAAGTTTGGGCCTCGAGCCCAAAATGGACATCATGTTAGTCCAAAATGTAGTGTTTAAATGCAAAGACATCATATCATTACATTTCCTTTAGTTAACAACAATAATAATTAGGCGTTCAAATCTAAAATGTGTTGTTAGTCCGTACTTCATAAGGTTCCCCGTTTCCCTTATGGGCTTCTTTTTATCCTTTTAACAAAAGTTCAAGCTGATCCGAAAAGATTTTCGGTGATTAGAATCATAATTTTCACTTTAGGAGTAATATTAAGTGTATAATTTAGGAGTAATAACGATTATAACATATCTAAGCTAAGGTAGTACTCATGATGATCGAGTTCGCCTTTACGTTCAAATGCAAACGCTTCATACGTGCAATTCGCAAAGAACAAATAGGGTGCCCACATGCATAGGACTAGAGAACTATATTTTGACACCATAATGATATCACTAATCTCAATCCTCAAATGCTCAATTAATTAACAAATTGGCCCTTATAATCTTAATAAGCATTAGTACTCTCACGGCCAAAAAGACTAGGGAACTTGAGCCAAACAGTGTTAAAAACAATAACTTTCTTTCCAATAGATAGCTATATATTCCGATTTTACTTTTAAGAATTTTTTTATACGGACATGATTTACGGTTATTTGATAAATTAAACTTCTTCATTACAAATGAGTATTGTTTGTGGTTGTGATGATGTTTGATGTACCACATCGCATAAATTATGTTCATACAAAATTACATTTTAAATGAGTATTATTATATTTTTTTTAAATTTTTTTTTAAAGAATATTGACTGTCACTGTGGTTATGATTAGTAGAATCCTATGTTAATGTTAGTTGTACTAGCCAATAATAATAATAATACTAATCATGCTCTTATGATTATGAAACAGAGATTTTTGAGGAGACTAAGGTTAGAAATGAGTGGTAGTTCTTGTTAAAAACTTTACAACGTCCAATGGTTTCCATACTTTGCAACCTGCAGATTTCGGCCTATGTGAAATTATTCTTATTTAGATTTCCTTATATATATTTGTTGTGTTGTTATCTAGGGAGGTAGATACAATGAATGTTTCAAACTTCGAATCATTCCGGCCAATTGCTTAATTTTGTCATTAAGAAAAGTCTGAAAACCCTAATTTTGCTCGATCATAAGTATCAGATTCAGGAAAACCAATCACGTAGCATCTATCAATGATCGAATTGGTGTCTTTTTTCAACTTGCAAATATTTATAATTGCAACTTGTGAGTTAATAATATAAGTAATAGATCAGTTTTAAGTATCCCAATTGCTTGATTCCTTAAAGTATACTAATCCTTATAAGATCAAGTAGTTTGTATTTGTAATGTTAATTAGAGCACGATCTTGTATGATTACAAGGAAATATCCCTTAATTAAGAATTAAAAAGAAAAATGAATATACATAAAAAAAAAAGATGAGACTCTTCAATCATTACCAAATAGTTTTGAATTGAAACTTTATTTTTTCTTATAATATCATAGTCAAATATACACATGATGAACTAATTATCATGATACAAATTATATATTATATTATCTTATTTAAAATATAAATTATATAAAGACTTAAAATAATATTATATACGAAGAGATTGCATGAAAAAAAAAATATTATATCGCATCGGTAACGGTAATATAAAACTCAATTCTAAGTTGTTGTAGTGATATATTTTATGGACTTCAAGGTTGGGTCATATCTTGTTTGCTTCTTGAGGATGTCTATACAAGAAATAAAACTGATTTGTTTTCTCCCCTCGATGCATAAAAAGATGCTGCTACTTAGTGCTTCACGTGCATGAAACTCTTGGACGTTGCATATATATATATATATATATATGTTTTCAAAGTATGGTAAGATGTTTGTATTAGATGTAGTGTGCTAGATATTTAATTAGCTCCATTTTCTAACATTGTATTTTATAACTAACATATTGATAACAAAATGTCATGGACAATCTATCTTTGATTTGGTCGGTGTTTATCAGTTAATTTTGACAGTTTGTGTCTAAGCTAGTAGTTTTTTTTTTTTTTTTTTTTAATTTTAATTTTTAATTTTAATTTTAATTTCTTTATTAGGCCAGAATTCCAACCGTGTGCTCACCTGGCTACATTTCACCGAATAGTACTAACACAAGTGACATGGGATGAATGAGAGATGTTCAAGGTAGAGTTCTTTCTAAAAGACCAGTTCAATGAATGAGAGATGTCTAAGGCTCCTATCTTAGCTTTCTTACACAAGTGACATGGGATGAACGTATTATTATACATCTATTAAGAAGCCGACGCTTAGGGTGGTCTACTCTGAATGTAAACTTTCACTCTAGTCTCTTTCAGATATTAGGTAGCTCGTAATTTCTATATTGCTCCTATCGCATTCACAACGGTCCACTATTGATGGTTTTCATTTCGGATTCTTATAGGGACTAAATAGCCATTGTTTAGGTTACCAACTTTGCTTTGTCAACTCTTATTTAGAATACCAAATATTATAATTTTAAAAATTTTAGGAAAAACTCATCTAAAAAATTTAATTCAATAAGTGAGAAAATTTTAAGAATCAATCCCAACTTTCTTACCTAAACGAGAAGGATTAGACATATCAGTTTACCATCATCTTCTAGCTATCTTGAGATTACAAAATATTATTTTTAATTCTTTAAAGAGATAGCTATGATCCATAAGCATAAGGATGCCTTAACAGTCAAAATGAAGGGAGACCAACAATAAAAGTTACACCTGATCAATATACATATATAAACATCAGTTGCTTATTAAATCAAACTAACAAAACCAGCCCACTGGATTTGAATAAATAATAATAGGGTTTCCTCGATCGTGACTCTCAGCACACTTCTCGCTGTCCAATCAGTCCACTTCATGTGCACCGTGATGCATAGATATATATATATATATATATATATATATATATATAGGCTGTGATTAGGAATTCTGGTTGGTATTAATTACATGAGCTAGGAATCTTGTTTGTCAATGAGAGCACACGGAATGGTAGTACTCCTGAGAATTTCGCGAATTTCAATTTCAGATCTTTGTTACCGGAAATATGTATGGGATCATATGGTAGTACTCCTGCACCGAAGGATGCTAAGGAGCTTGAACGATAGACGGCTAAAGATGCCCATGTGATGACATAGATTTTAGGATATATTGATTCCCTTATCGTTCTCAATTTGAAATCCTATAAAATTGCAAAACTTACGTGAGAGTATTTGAAGAAGGTGTACACTCGAGAGAATACAGTTAACCATTTTCAATTGGAATATGAGATTGCTAAATATAACTAAGGCGAGTTTTTTATTTAAGAGTAATTTTCTAGTTTCAATAATTTATGGAGAAAACTCTCTAACATGATTTATATACAAAGGTCCTGTAGCAAGCTCTTTCTGATGTTCATGCAGTTCATGAGCAAAATAAGAGAGATCAATTTTTGCTGAAGTTACTACCTGAATTTGAAATTACTCGATCTAATTTGATGAATCAGATTCCTTCTCTATCCTTGGATGATTGTTTTGGAAAATTACTTCGTGAAGAGCAATGACTTCTTACACAGGCTAGTTTATATACGTCAACCTAATCTGGTTGCTTATGTAGCTCAAGGAAATGAAATGGTGGAGATATGAGTAAAGTTAAGTTCTTTGGCTGCAAGAAGTATGATCATATTGCTGTAAATTGTGGTAAGAAATTTTCTAACTATTGTAAGAAATCAAGTCATATTATCAAAGAGTGTACCACGAGACCTCATAACCACTTGGCTATTGCTTACTCGGCTGGCGTCACTCCTTCATCTTCTTTGACTGCTCAAACTTCTATTACTTTCGACATGGTGCAACAGATCATCATTTTTGCTTTTTCAGCTTTAGGGCTCCAAGGTAAGTAGACTATTTCATCTCAGTCTTGTCTTGTTGACTTTGGTGCATCTAATCATATGACTAGTTCTTTTGACCCTCTTTGCAATATTCGCCATATCATGGTATTTCGCATATTCAAATAGCTAATGGGAGTCATATATCTATTGTTGTAAGGGATCTTAATTCCTCAGTTCATGTTATTTTTATCTCCCCGCACCTACATACTAGTTTTATCTTAGTGGGTCAGTTAGTTGATTACAACTGTAATGTCTATTTTTCTCGTAATGGTTGTCTTATGCAAGATTAGGTGTCAGGGCAAATACTCGTAAATGGACCTAAATTTAGGAGATTGTTTCCATTACATTTTTCCATTCCTAATTCTTTTATCTTTATCTTGTATGACAGTTAATAATAAAAGTGAAGTATGACACAAACATTTAGGTCATTCAAACTATGTTGTTCTGTCTTATCTTTTGAATTCTAGTTTGTTGGGTAATAAAGAACATGTTTCTTTTTCTTTGTCCTTGAACTATTCTACATGCAAATTTGGTAAAAGTAAGACTTTTCCATCTCCATCTCATTGTAGTCGTGCAAACAAAATGCTTTGATATTGTACATAGTGATATATGGGTCATTACACCTATCATTTCTCATACTTCCTACAAGTATTGTGTGACATTCATTGATGATCTTAGATGATATACTTAGGTATATTTTCTTCGTGCCAAATCTGAGGTCTTTTATATTTTTAATACTTTTGTAGCTTATGTCGAAACATAATTCTCTACAGGTCTTAAAGTTTTGAGATCTGATTTTAGTGGGGAATACATGTCCCATGAATTTCATGCTTTTTTACAGTAAAAAAGTATTGTCTCTCAACACTTATGCTCTTCTAGTCCACAATAGAATGATGGTACAGAATGGAAAAATTGCATCTTCTGGATGTTGTTCGTACCTTATTGCTTGAGTATTCTATTTCTTCTAATTTATGAGTTGAAACTTTATCGACTACAGCTTATTTGATTGATCGACTACCATCACAGATTTTGCCGTTTGATTCCATTTATTATCGTCGTTGTCATCAACATCCTACCTATCTTAATCTTCATCCTTTTGGGTATGTTTGTTTTATCCATTTGCATCTTTATGAACGTCATAAATTTTCTACACAATATGTTAAATGTGCTTTTATGGGTTATAGTATTTCACACAAATGATATATATGCTATGATCCTTGCTCTAACCGAATTCATATATCTCGTAATATTATATTTTTTTCGCATCAATTTTTCTTTCATACACATATTGAGTATTTACCTGAAATGAATATTCTTCCTTGCTTTGATGAGATACCTCTTACTCCTGAGCGGTTTAAACCTGCATTTGTGTATACGCGACATCAACCAACTTTGCCTCTTCCCGATGTCGATCCATCATCTAAGCTTGTTCAGATGCCTATCACTGAGCCTAGGTTAACATCCATTGTTGATCAATCTTCTGAGCCTCTTGAGCTTGGCCCCCTACGCTCAACTAAATTTTCATATCCTCCTGATCGATATGGTTATTCTCTTATTCGATATGATATTTCTCATACTTCTCTTAATACTGCTTTGTCTTATATTCCCATTACTACTTATTTTTCCGAGGCTATGAAACAAGAATGTTGGTGGAAGGCAATGGGTGGGGAGCTTCAAGTTCTTCCAAAAAATCATACTTGGGATATTGTCCCTTGTATGTCCACTATTAAAGCAATTTGGTTATAGATATGTTTACTCGATTAAGATTCACTTTGATGGAACTCTAGTCTGCTGTAAGCCCCGATTGGTGGCACTTGGTAATGGGCAAGAATATGGGGTTGATTATAAAGAAACCTTTACTATGGTGGCAAAGATGACTAAATTGCGTACCGTGCTTTCTATTGCAGCCTCTCAGAGGTAGCCCCTTTATAAGATGGATGTGAAAAATGCATTTCTTTATAGTGATCTAAAAAAGGCTATTTACATTAAACTCCCACCGAGTTTATTTTCTTCTCCTTCTCCTCATATATGTAAGTTGAAACGATCCTTATATGGTTTGAAACAGGCTCCTTGAGCATGGTTTGAGAAATTTCGATCTACTTTGCTTTGTTTATTGTTTGTGCAAAGTCAATTAAACTCTTCTTCATTCCTTTGTAAAACTTCAGTTGGTATTGTCTTACTACTGGTTTACGTTGATGATATTGTCATTACTGACGCTAATTCTATATTGATTACCTGCCTTCAGCATCATCTCTTGGAGTCCTTTCAAATGAAGGATCTTAGAAAACTTACATATTTTTTGGGATTGGAGGTCCATACCGATTCATTCGGTATCTTCTTAAACTAGCGTAAATATACCTAAGAGTTAATTACCTTAGCGGGTCTCCAAGATTCCTCTTATGTAGATACTCCCATAAAAGTTAATGTGAACTATCGACGTCTATTTAATCTTACTAAGTATCGATAATTAGTTGGCAGCTTGAATTATTTAACTATTACATGTCTTGATATCTCATTTGTTGTTTAACAAGTTAGTCAATTCATGCATACTCCTCGTCACCTTCATCTCGTTGCTGTGCATCGTATTATTTAGTATCTTCGAGGAACTCCTAGTCGAGATTTATTTTTCCCTGCTGATTTTCTTTTTCATCTTATTGCTTGTAGTGATGTTGATTGGGGTGGGTGTCCATACACTCGTCGATTGGTCACAAGTTGGTGTATGTTTCTTAGGTCTTCCTTAATATCGTGGAAAAGCAAGAAGTATGCCCATGTCTCTAAATCATATATTGAAGCTAAATATCGTGCTATGCCTGCTGTTTGTTTTGAAATTATTTAGTTTCGCGGTCTTCTCGATGAATCCGACTCCTCTTCATGCCGACAAGACTAGTGTCATTCAGATTGCTATGAATCCTATTTATCATAAGCGCACAAATATACTGAAGTGGACTCTCATTCGATTTGCGAGGTTGTGGACACTAATATTATCTCTTTTCCACATATCTCCACAAATCTTCAAATTACTAATGTGTTTACTAATGCTATGACTTGTTAATGTCATTACTTCCTTGCGAGCAAATTGATGCTTCTTGATTGACTAGCATCAATTTGAGGAGAAATATCACACAGATTGATATATTAATTAGGATTGATTATAATTGTCAATTGCTTAGTTGGGCATATTTGTAAATATTCCTAATACCCTAATCAGTGATAATTTGCTTCAATTGCGGTTGATTTTAGGGATGTACTAGGTTAATTCTTGTCTATTGTAACAGAGAAAACCTCTCAATGAGAGACCATTCAGTGCAATTGACAAGACTGACTCATAGAACTCGTTTTAATACATGTAATGTGTAATGTGTATGATACATGTTATTCTTGAAATAAGTTAATTTGATTTAAATCCAAATGCTAAAAATATATTCCAATACTATATTAAATTATTAATTATACTGAAAATTTGAACTGTGATTAAATTTTTTTTTTTTTTTTTTTTTATATTATCTATTATTAAGAATTTTTTTTTTAAATAAAAAGAAAGAATGGTGAATGTGAACCTTTCAGAATTGGAATGGCCAATGAACACAAATTGTTAGCTAGATTACAAATTCTGGGTCAGAAGCACGTGCCAAAGATACTGGCATGTGTTCAATGGCCTCCATGATTCAAGCTCTGTTTAGATTCTTATATATATATTTCTCATCGTACATATATAACATGCATAAGGGCATATATATATATATATATAATACATGCATTCCCTGATCGAAGAAGATAAATAATATGGTTTATAATATTATTTTGTAGGGGGAGTGAAATAAAAGTAATTAGTTAGAAACTCTAAGTCGGTGATGAATATTTGACTGGTCGACTGGTTAACCATGAGTAGTAATCAAATAATTAAGAACCGGAAGTTAATATTTGTGATTACAAATTATTATATATTTATTTAGTACCCAATTTTCTAACTCGGGTTTATAATTACCACTCTAAAATCATTAAGTTTAATTAAAAAAATAAAATAAAATAACTCCTTGTTATGTTATATAAAAAGATATAATTTGGATATTACATAAAATTATCTAAAATAATAAATTTTATTTATATTTCATGAATTTAAAACTAGAAACTATATACATAATAAGAAACTTGAATATAATGTTATGTAACGTTCTAAAAAAGCAACTTGAGTAGTAATACGGGTTACTTTTTTTAATAAGAGGAAAGTTCAAATTGTAAGAAATGCTTCTCCAAAATTTATATCTCATTCTCAAAAGCGCATAAAAAAAAAATTCCTCAACTAAAAAGAAATGATTATATTAAAAATGGGAATAATGGTAATTTTTATTAAGATATTAGCGTTTAATAAGTATAATATAAATTATTGTATTATGTTTTATTAGTTTAAATTTTTGGAATAAATAATAATTCAATATAATATCATTTCATATGTAAAACTTTTGGTTTTAACTTTCTATACTACAAGCTTATATGTGAAAAAAAAATGTTAGTGCTTGATGAATGTAATATGGATGGAGAAAATTTGTAAAAGTACCCTTGGCTCAATAGTCATTTAGGAAAATGACTCTCATTTGTAATTTTTTTAATACATGATTTTTAAAAATATATAAATTAAATTAAATTAAATGAAAAAGAGAAAAAAAAAAACCTAAAAGACTAATATACCTTAATGTTTTACGGTAGAAACTTAAACCTAGATCCATCATTTCTTTTTCTTTCTTCTTTCATCTTCCTCTTCTCACCTCTATATTTTGGCCTTCTCATACCCACATTTCGGTCGACCGTCTCTCTCTCTCTCCTTTCTTACTCGCGAAATCCCCTACAATGCTGGTTTGAAATCACCCGCGAACTTCAAGTCGAATATCATCAACAATCATTAATGGCGGATAATGAAGAACGCGGGTCTGAAGAACATGAAAGTTAAAGACTTGATTGTGTGAAATCTGAGTTTGAGTTTCATTTTGCTGAAATCTTGTGCATGCATACCAAAATATTGGGTCTGATTTCCGTTTGATGTTACACTCAAACCAAAATCTTGTGCATTCATAAGATTTCACAAGAGTTACAATTGAGATATTTTCTCATAAAATATTGTTATTTCACAAGATAATGTGGTTACTAAATAAATTGAGCATTTTTAAATTTTTTTTTTTTCAAGGGGATGGATCACCTATAATTACTCGGGTGTTGAAGTTCGAGGATCGTTCTTCTTGCACGATTACTGTTCATTCGAAATTGCACAAGGTGATTTCTATAATAAAGGAAAAGTTTAATCGTGTAGAGCTAAAAATGTTTTGCAAATCATGCTTTGCCTATTTCTAGAAGGTTGATAAGAGGTTTCATTATCCTCTAAGACAGTTAGTGCCTTAATCTTTTGTCAAGCTCAGTTAAAAAAGAAGTATGAGGCATAATACATCATAAATGGTAATCATCTCCATTACTTGATGAAAGAGTTCACTCTTATTACTAGACTGAGGTATCACAAGCCACTAGCCTCCTTACCTCGCAGAGTAAAGAAAAATGAAGAATTCATGAAGTACTACTTTAAAGGGAATGATAATATTATATATGTTGTGCTTATGAAGATTTTTGAAAGCATCGAGATGAGAACTAAAAGGCAACATGAAGAAGATATTGATGAAGCGACAAAGGTTGACGATCTAAATGTGAAGTTAGCATTGCTCTACTTCTTATTAGTTCGCCTCTTAGGTATAAGGGAGTTTCACAAAGTACAAGTTCAGTATCTATTCATAATCTCAGATATTGAGTTATTCGATAGTTACCTTTAGGATAAAATAGTATATGAAAGAATTATTCAATATATCAAAAGGGACGACATTTCAAAGAAGTCCCAAAAAGCTACAACTAGAGGAAAAGTGGTTGTTGAGAAGTGAGATGTATTTAGTTTTTCGCTGGCCTTTTAGGTAATTAATATTCTTAGTTTTGATTTATAGTAAATTTTTATTACTTAATTTTAATATTTTTTAATTACTGTAGATATATATTTTTGAAGCGATTTTAAGCATTTGAGAGCTTTTTGGGGAGCGTATGAAGAAAACCCGTAAGCTACTGATCCTGAATTGGGCCGTGCATTCTACAAAGCCATTTCACACGAATATCATCAATGTTATGAGGAACCAATATGTAAGTTTTTGTTCTGATCAAAATTTTTTTATACTTTATTTATTTAATTAATTGACCTATTTAATATTCTTTTAACAATGTCGGCTAGAGTGCATGAAATTTTACGTCTATCAAGGAGAGGAGACTGTACTCTTTATATGATTAACATTGATGCATTCTAAGATAAGGTTGAAGATGATATAATTAATCGTGTGATGGATTTATTGGATCTGACCATAGGGGAGACATTATTCTGAGAAATTTTCTAATCGTACTGTTTGCAGTGACAATAGCACAAAGGAGGATGATGAAGAGAATAAGAATGAATTAGAAAAAGGTGAGAAGAAGGATGATAAAGATAATAGGGAGAAGTCAAAAGAGGACGAAGATGAGATAGAGGGAATCTTTCTTCTCTGATGAAAGATCGAATAAAAGTCAAACAATGGGAGCAGAAAAAGTGAAAGTGGCCGTTATTTTTTATTACAGTGGTTATATATTTGTTTTTTCTTTTATGACATTTAAAAAAAAAGAGAAAGAAGGTAGAAAAGTGGAAAGAGAAAAAGAGAGGATATAAATATAATTTTTTAAAATATTTTATTTATTAAATTTAAAAAAATAATAATAAAAGTATAAAAATAAATAAAGTTATTTGACAGAAATTTTTTAACGTAAAGTCAAGTAACTAAATATCCTTTATATTTTAATACAAATGGTAAGTCGCCAACACCATCAAAAACTTTACCCAACTAATTGGGAAATGTACACAAAAGGACAAGAGAGAGCATTTAAGTATTATTCGAACTTGGGATCTTTTCTATGGTCTCATCTTCAACTTCCTCTATACCTACTACCCTATTTAAGTCGAGGCTTTAGCCCCACTCTTTCTCCCATGCACTTCTTGTCCCACTGACTACACTACTCTTCTTCTCTCGCTCACTCAAATTACATATACTCTTTTATCTGTTACTTCCTCTCCATAACTTGTCTCCGTATCTTCTCCAAAATAATTTCATTTCTGATAACTTTCTCTAACAATAAGTTTAGATCCTAGTTTTTTGCTCCATTACTTTGTCTCCTTTCTAGCTAGCTAGCCAGCTATAAGTACGTAACTAGTCTTCTCCAGGTTATATATATAACATATAAATTTAAAAAAAGAAAAAAAAATGTCAGGCAGAAGATCTAGATCAAGGCAGTCAGGTAGTAATTCAAGGATCAGTGAGGACCAGATCCATGATCTTGTTTCCAAGTTGCAGCAACTTCTCCCTGATCAGATTCGTGACTCCCACTCCGACAAGGTAAAATCTTAAACTATGTTTTAGTTAGATTGGGAGCTAATTTAATTTATACATTAATCAGAGTTCGAGTGTTTTAACTGAAGTTTTGTAAGTTCGAACTGGATTTCAACATAATTTTTTGCGAAAATCATCAACCGGACAGAATCTTGTATAGACGAACGATCGATAGTTTGAAATTAGATTTCATTCTAGATCGATAATAAGTAGATTCAAATCTCCATATCTCTAGCTACCTTATGATGACAATGATCATGATCCATAAAGATAAATCTTATAACGTCTAGGTGTCAGCGGCAAAGGTTCTACAAGAGACGTGCAATTACATAAAAAGCCTTCATAGAGAGGTTGATGATCTAAGCGAGAGACTGTCGGAGTTGTTAGCAACCTCCGATGCTGCCCAAGCTGCCATTATTAGGAGTTTACTTATGCAATAAACGTAGTCTACTACTCTTTCTTCATTTTTCTATGCTTTAATCAGCACTTGTTTTTTTGTCTACCCATTTTTTTTTATAGGGTTTTTGCTATATTTTGCTTGTAGTTTTTACCACTTGGTCGTTTTGGTGGATGAAATATTATCGAGTTGTTTTGTAACACCTTTTGAAAGAACTGGTTACGAGACGTGATATGTTAAGTACGAGATTATTATCTATAATGGCTACCATTAGTAGCTTTATCTCTCTTTTATCGTATAAAACTCATTTAAATGATCAACTTACACGTTATAAAAATAAAAAAAATAAAAAAAAACCCTTTTCGAGGGAGTGTCAATACATGTGATCAGATTAGATTCGATACCGGTTTTAATGGGTATGAATTTGTATCAAATCATCAATTCGGACCTTTCTATTTTCATTCAATAGATGAGGAAGTGCCATGCAAGCGAATATGACTTATCAATTTCGTATTATTTATATAATCAATTTTCATATTGACTTATAAATATGTGGCTCTCCCTGATCCTTTCGATTAAGATTGAACAGTCCAAATTGATGAGTCCGTATATGCCAGTTCTGAACTCAATGTATGTGGGCCCTTTGAGGTGATTTGTGTCGAAAATAGAGATCTCCTTTAGTTGTAAAAGTGTATGGGTACTGCAATCTTGGCTAAAGCATTGCAATAAGTTAGAACCAAAATGGTTGGTAGGAGACAGACACCAATATTGGACTCTATCTCTCCACCTTGTATAATTATATAAAAAGTAATAATAAATTAGTAGGATGAATTATAATAACAATAACATTACCCTATGATTCAAGAATCCACAACCTTACAACTTACGTCACTTGAAAATTTATAATGCTTACTCGACACACAATTACAGACGGGCCGGGCTATGTGATTCCGGTACCGTACCGACTTTACCAGTATCGAGTTAGTACCGGTATCTATTAGTGTCTCATCTCATATAAGTTAGATACGACCAATGTAACAAAAAGTTTCTCAAATACAATGTATGGTTGTTGTTTCCAATCGTAGAAACAACAATTACAGCACAAACGCTATTAATCCAAATTCTTATGCCGATATGGCCTAAGAAAAGAATCAACTCTCTGATTCGGAAAATAAATATTAGCCCATTCAAATCCTATATCGACAAAAGCATACACTCTCAAGTCAACCTTGATAAATCATCTCCTTTGCACTCGACTCTAATTTTTACCAAGAACCCGTTTCAAATAGTCAGTTCCCTCTTGCAAAAACACCAACACATTGACCAAATCAGTCAAATCCATGCATATCTAATCACCTCAGGACTCATTCACAACCTCCCTATTGCTAGCAAACTCATTGCATCTTTTGCTTCACTTCCCCTCCGGGGCACGACCAATTTCGCCCGTTCGATTGCTTGTCAATCCAATGGTCTAGATACTTACACGTGGAACACTATCATTAGAGGTTTCTTAGAGGAAACTAACCCCATTGAAGCCATTAGAGTTTATTCACGTTTGAGAAGTGAAGGTTTAAATGTGGATGGTTACACTGTTTTGTTTGTCATCAAGGCTTGTGGGCTTCTGCCAGTAATAGATTTTGATGGGAAACAGATACATGGTCAGATTGTTAAACTGGGTTTTGAATCTGAGATTATAATTCAGACTGCACTGGTGAAAATGTATGCTTTCTGTGACAACATCAACTACGCACACCAAGTGTTTGAAGAAACTCCTAAGAGAGACAGAGTTATGTGGAACTCCCTTATCGCAGCATATTCTCAACTGAATTATGATTCCAAGGCACTTGATCTAATTCGGATTATGGTTAGTGATCATAATATAAGGCCTAATGGAGTTACAATTGTGAGCATTCTTTCATCATGCTCGAATATGAGAGCCTTGAGAGAAGGGAAAGCAGTCCATGGTTATGTGGTGAGAAACCTTACCCATAATGACGTTTTGGTTGATAATGCTTTGGTTAATTTCTACTCAAAATGTTGTTCTTTGTTGGTTGCTCGTACTATTTTTAACTCAATCTCAGTTAAAAATGTAATTTCTTGGACTTCCATTGTCAATGGTTTTAATGATAATGGTTACCCGATTGAGGCATTGAATCTTTTCAAAGAAATGGTGGCATCAAAGTTGATCCCAGATGAAATCACCAAATTAGGTGTTATTTTGATTTGCTCAAAATTGGGAAGCTTTGAGCTTGCATCGTGGATCGATGACTACATTAGGAAGAATAACGGGTTAGGATTAAAAGAGAGAATCACTATGTCAAATGCTCTAATAGACATGCATGCTAGATGTGGTAACATCAAGAGAGCTTGTGAAATCTTTGATAATATGAAGGACAAATCATTAGTGTCATGGAGTACAATGATAAACGGGTTGGCCCAACACGGGTATGGGCTGGCTGCCCTTGTTCGGTTTTTCCAGATGCAGAGGGAAGGATTTAAACCGGATGGAATCATCTTCTTGAGTGTCTTATCAGCATGTAGCCATGCGGGTTTCATCAATGAGGGGAGAAAATGTTTTGATTCTATGATTCAAGATTTTGCGATTGAGCCATGGATGGAGCATTATGGTTGTATGGTCGATCTTTTCTGTAGAGCAGGATTAATCGATGAGGCATTTGAATTCATAGGGAATCTGCCTGTTCGACCGGACATGATTGTATGGCGTATGATGCTTGGGGCTTGTGAAAGCAAAGGTGACATGGCGAAATGTTTTATTGAAATTATGGAATCGTCCAAGGATAGTGGAGATTATGGAATGTTGTTAAATTTGCATGCTTCAAAAGGTGAATGGGAAAGTGTTGAGGAGATAAGGAAAGAGATGAGAGTTAGAGGAGTGAAAAAGGAGGAACCTGGTTTTAGTGTGGTAACGAGTTGAGTGCCAGTAGTTAATTGATGTACTGAATCTACTTATTTTTGTTATTCATCTGACCAAAAATCTACTTATTAGTTTACTTTTGCATTTATCGACATCTTTTTCGGCACTGCCTGGAGAAGTGTGATGGATAAACATGGTGTATATATTTTTTAGGCTCTGCCCATCTTTGAACGCATACCCTATTTATACAACCGGCAATATGGTCCCGTCTTGACTTCACTCTGTCCGTTTTGAGTAAGGCCTATTTTGGATCGGGCTGAGGCCTAAAAATTTAGGCACGATCCGACTCTATTTATATGCTAGCCCAATAAATTTTGGCCGCATTAAAATTGGGTCTAGGTTGTCCCGTAAATTTATTCATATATTATTATTTAAGAAATGATGTGAATAATTTTATAACTCATAAATAAATATTTGGACATAATAAAAGAATTCATTGTAATTACAAACTATAAAAGATAAATGGTTCCATAAAAAAAATTTAGTCTTAAAGAGGAAAAAATAGAACATATCTAAAGATATTTTAAATAATAAGGAAAAGAAAAAGAAGGAAAATACTAATATATTATTTATTTAATTACCCTAATTTATGAGAATGAGTGGTATTTATAAAAAAAAAATAAAAAAAAAAAAGAAATTTTGAAAACAAAAAAATTAAGAGGGAAAAAATAATAATAAAGGTTACGGGCCAACGAACCAGGCCGAGCCTACCTATGGGCCAATTAGGATACAGACCAGATTGGGTTGACTCACGAGCCCAATATCGAGGCTTGGCTCAGGCCCGATCATGGGCGTGATCGGGTCTAGGCTGGGTCTGTATTGCCTACTTTACTTATATACACATATATCAGTTATGGGAGGGTAAGGTGGTAATACAAGCTGATATCCACTCCTCTCTCCTCACCCCCTTGAGCTTATGTTTGGTTGGAGGGGAGAGAGGAAGATAGCTTTATTAAATGAAAAAAGGAGAAGGAAGTGATTTAAAGTTCTTTTTCGATGTTTGAATGTCTTTTTTATAAGGTAATATAGTTAATTTCTCTATATTATTTGGATAATTTCATACAGAAAATAAATAAAATATTTTGTTATATTTACAACTATATTTTTTAATAATATTAATATGATAAAAATATTTTTTTTAAAAATATGTTACCTTCTCTTCCCTTACTTTCTTTCTGATTTTAGAAGGACAAAAAAGGGGATAAAATTTTATTTCCTCTCCTTTTAAAAATCCAACCAAACGAATTTAAAAAAAAAAAAAATTGTAATAAAGTCCCTTACCTTCCTTCCCTCCCTCTCCTTCCAACCAAACGAAAGCTTAAGATTTCCCCTTGATTATTTCTTATTCCATTACTAATATGTTTACTTCCATTATGGAACCATAAACGAATAGCAACCATATTACAAGTAAACATGTTAGTAATAGAAACTTCTTTAAAAAAGTCTTAAGGAATAAGCTACATAAGTAGTATGTGAATTTTCTTCTCTAGTAATATAATTGTCATGTTCTCATCTTTATCACGAAGGACATATTGGAAATTGATCGGAGAAGAGCAAAGTTTTGCCCATTATGCTGCTTTGATCTTCAACAATAGATCATCGTTTAGAAGTTTCTTTATTTTTTGTAATTGGTGTATTAAGATTATTCAATTGATCGTGGTTCGGAAGTTGGGTAATTAAGAGGAGAGTGAATAAGAGTTTGGATAATTAGAGTGAATAAAAATTAGAACAAACTTTAAAGGGTTGCTCGACTAATCAAAATTTAAGGCTTATATCAACGTCAATAAAGATTTCCTCCATAATGACTTAAAGGAGGCCATTAATATGACTTAACTTTCTAACTTTATTGATCCTGTTAATCCTTTACATGTATGTCGGCTTTGACGGTCCCTTTATAGTTTAAAGCAGTTTCCATGAATTTGGTACTACGCTCTTAGTAGTGCCCTTTTATCTCTCAGTTTTTATTAGGCCAAATCTAATACGTCTTTATTCATCTTATAACGAGCAACATCTATCACATATTTTCTTATGTATGTTGATGACCTACTCATTATTGGCAGCGACTGGCGCCTTATTTCCACCTTAGTAGATCAAATTGGTGACTTTTTTTCTCTCAAAGACCTCGGACCACTTACTTTCTTCCTCGGCATTAAGATTCTTCGATGCTTTGAAGGGATCTTGTTAGTTAGTAAAAGTACATCTCGAGATCCTACATCGTCACCAAATGGCTGGCGCTCGCCCCCTTCAGACTCCCAGTACCTGACTTTTACTCATCCTCATATTGTCTTCATGGTTAATTGGTTAGCTCAATTCATGCAACATCCTCATACCAATCATTGGGCGGTCGCTAAGCATCTTCTGGTACTTCAAAAGTACTTTATCTCATGGCATTTTTCTTCTCCACTCCTCCTCCTTTGATATCTCTGCTTATTCTGATGTTGACTGGGCTGATAATCCTGATGATTGCTCCTCCACATCAGCCTTTGTTGTATTTCTTGGCCTAAATCTGATTGCTTGGAGTACATGGAAGTAACGTGCCATTGCTCGTTCTTCCGCTGAAGTGGAATACTATGTCCTCGCTTGCGCAACAACTGAGTTACAATGGATCTGTAACTTATTTTTATGAGCTATCTCTCCCGTTTCGGAAACCGCCAGCACTGTTATATGATAATATTGGTGCCACTCACCTATCTCTCAACCCAGTTATGCATTCTCGGACAAACATGTCGCTATTGCGTTTATTTTGTTCGTGATCTTGTTGCTAAATGTCAAATCGTTGGCTCATCTCCTCACCAAAGTGCTTAGCCGTATCTAGTTCCAGCTTCTCTGAAACAAAATTGTCATCACCGGCTTTGCGGGGGAGTATATTGTTTGAAGATTGCTTGTTTGGTTAGTGACTTCACAATTGGAAATTAGCCAAAAATGTTAACTTTTTTACTCCCTTATCCAAATGCATTGACTTCAATTCCATTAGCTGCCTCTCATCATTTATGACTTGTTGCAATTGGTTTGAAGGTGATCAGATCATTAAAACTTAATTTGAGGCCTAATCATGTTTTTACTATTTTATTGATTTTGGCCCTGTGAAGTTTTCTGTTTTAGTGCATTTTTTACCTCAAATGGAGCTGCTCTGACCTCAAGCAAGTTTGTTTAAGTTGGCTGGACCTCAAGCTTCGAGATAAAGCATGTCAAAGTCCATCATCTCACTTTTGGTATTTTAGCATAAAGCAAAAAGCTGTTTTTTTTTTTACAAAATCAGCTTTTGCACTTTGCTGTCTTTAGTTGCTTTTGTGTGCTATGTACTCAATTAGTGTCCATTTAGTTTTGTTCCATCTAATCCTAATTGATTTGAGATGTCTTAGTTTACTTTAACTTTAATCTTTGTTTTCCAGATTTGTAATCATCTCTTGTTAAGTATTAATGAAATGAAAAACTTGCATTTTGCAAGTAAGCAAATTTTATCAGAAAACAAAGTGTATTCTGTTTTTTGCTCTCAACTTCGAAATTATAACATGACATCAAAGCTTAATTCTTGAGGGGCCTGATCATCATCAATTCTTTCTCTCCAACTTCAATCGATAAAAAAAAAAAACATATTCTTACTTACTCAAAAAACCAGAAAATCAGAAATGTCTTCCAATAGTGTGAATCTTCCCTCTCCACCTGTTTTCAGTGGAAAATACTATCACATATGGAATGACAAGATGCAAAATTACCTTATTGCATTTGATCTCTGGGAAGCAGTGGAGGAAGGCTATGAACCTCCTGCAGAAGATGAGCACTTCACAGTCAACCAACTGAAGGCAAATAAGGAAAAGAGATTGAAAAACTATAGAGCCCTTACAGCCATCCAATCTGCCATTTCGAATGAAATTCACACAAAAATTCTTGGCCTAAAAAAGGCCAAATCAGTGTGGGATACTCTTCAAGCAGAATTCCATGAAACCAAAATGGTTAGAGCTGTCAACTTGCTCACTACAAGAAGAGACTTTGAAGCTCTAAGAATGAAAGATGATGAACCTATCAAGTCTTATGTGGATAAGCTAAATGAGATTGTGAGTCAAATGAGAATGCTAGGAAGTGATATTACTGAGAGCTCCATCGTGAACAAAGTGTTGGTGAGCTTGCCTTCCAAATTTGACTCAAAAGTGGATGCTATAGAGAAAAGCAAGGATTTGTCCAAACTGACCATGAATGAACTCGTAGGCTCACTTTAAGTAAATGAGAAGAGACATTCAAATAGGACAGATGCAACTACAGAAGGTGTTTTCTTTGCAAATCAGAAAAAACCTTGGAAAAGGGACAACCAAGGCAGCAGCAGCTCCAAACCTTCAATTCCTGCAAGCAAGAAGAAGCACTTGCACCATTTGTAAGAGAAAAAGGCACTTTGAAAAGACTTGTTAGGACAAGGGCAAACCTCAATGCTCTTATTGCAAAAGATTCGATCATGTGGAGAAGGAGTGCAGAAAAAGGAAGTATGAAATAGAAAATCACAAATCTCAGCAAGCAAATCATGCTGAAAATGAAGAAAATGCTTTCATGGTCACACAAGCCAAAAGACCAAGACAAAGGCATGAATGATTGATTGACAGTAGATGTACAAGTCACATGACCTTCAACAAAAACTTGTTTCTCTGCCTAGACATGTTAAGCAAGACAAATGTCATTGTAGGCAATGATGAAACTCTAAAGGCAGAAGGAAAATGGACTATTTCTATCAAGACAAGCAATGGAGCAAGGACAATCAAAGATGTTTTTTATGTTCCAAATCTGGATCAGAATCTTCTTAGTGTGGGGAAAATCATGAAGAGTGGCTGCTGTCTTACCTTCCAAGAAGAATACTGCAGAATCCTAGATTCCAACATGAAGCTGATTGCTCAGGCCAAGATCAACAACAACTTCTCTCTAAATTGGGAAAATGGTGATCATAAGACTATGATGAGCAAAGCTGATGAATCGTGGCTTTGGCACAAAAGATATGGCCATTGTGACCTGAGGAAACTTAGCATTCTAAGCTCAAAAGGGTTGGTTGAAGACATTCCAAAGTTGCAAGTTCAAACTGAAATTTGTGAATGCTGTCAACTTGGAGAAATGAAGAGGAAGCCTTTTCCTATCAACCAAGCTAATAGGGCATCTGAGAAGCTTCAACTTGTTCACTCCGATGTATGTGGACTTATGAAGGTTCCCTCAATGAACAACATCAAATTCTTCCTACTGTTTATAGATGATCAAACAAGGTATGGTTGGATTTACTTTCTCAAGAACAAATCAGAAGTGTTCGGGCTGTTCAAGAAGTTCAAAGCCTTGGTTGAAGCTTAGTCAGAAAAGAAAATCAAAGTCTTAAGGATTGATAATGGAGGGGAATACAACTTAACTGAGTTCAAATATTTTTGTGAAACTCAAGGCATTGTCCACCAATTTATACTGCCTTATTCACCTCAGCAAAATGGGGTTGCTGAAAGAAGAAACTGAGCAGTAATGGAGATGTCTAGAAGCATGTTGTTTGAGAAGAAGATCCCCAAAAGGTTTTGGGCTGAGGCAGCCTTCACCTCTGTGTATCTACTGAACAGACTTCCTACCAAAAAGCTGTGGAGGGAAAAACTCCATATGAGGCATGGTTCAACCATAAACCTTCTGCCTCTCATCTCAAAATATTCGGTTCAATTTGCTTCATCCATGTCCCTGATGCCAAGAGGGATAAACTCTCTGAAAAATCAGAAAAGTGTGTGCTGGTTGGTTATAGCGCTAAAAGCAAGAGATATAGAGTTTTCAACCCAAAGTCTAATAAGGTTATGGTCAATATGGATGTAACATTTGATGAGTTAGCAAGCCTCAAATGGGACAATGAAGATGAAGAAAGCTCATAATTATTGATGGAGGAGCAAGCTATACAACCTGAACCTTTCTCTAATGAAGAGGAT
Organism: Coriaria nepalensis; assembly: GCA_027186245.1. Lineage (NCBI taxonomy): Eukaryota > Viridiplantae > Streptophyta > Magnoliopsida > Cucurbitales > Coriariaceae > Coriaria > Coriaria nepalensis. The sequence goes on from CP114493.1 coordinate 500,102, forward strand.
GAACCTGAAAATCCAAGGTTCAGAAGCATTGATGATGTGTATCAAAGATGCAACTTAGCCATCTCAGAACCTAGCTGCTATGAAGAGGCCAAAGGTGATCCAAATTGGGAACAAGCAATGAATGAGGAGATTTCCACAATCAACAAAAGTGAGACTTAGAAACTAACCAAGAAACCAGAAGGCAAGAAAACCATTGGGGTGAAGTGGATTTAGAAGGTTAAAGTCAATCCGGATGGAACCACCAAGAGGCACAAAGCAAGACTTGTTGTCAAGGGATATTCACAACAGCATGGAGTTGATTATGGAGACACGTTTGCTCTAGTTGCTAGATTGGATACAATCAGAATACTAATAGCTATTGCAACTTCAAAAGGGTGGAAAATGGATCAACTTGATGTCAAGTCAGCCTTCCTTAATGGCTACCTAGAGAAGGGGATCTATGTGGCTCAACCTGAGAGATTCATCACAATAGGAAAGGAAGATCAAGTGTATAGACTTCACAAAGCTCTATATGGACTGAAACAAGCTCCTAGAGCTTGGTATGCAAGGATCAATGACTACCTCATCAACAAAGGCTTTCTGAGGAGTGAGAGTGATCAAACCCTCTACATCATCAACCAAAGTATCTCAACTCTAATTGTCTCTTTATATGTTGATGACTTGTTGGTGATCGGGTGTGAGTCTAGCTTAGTGGAAAAATTCAAATCTGATATGAAAATAGAATTTGAGATGACTGATCTTGGAAGCATGAGATACTTTCTTGGAATGGATATTCTCCAACTATCTAATGAGATCTTCATATCTCAAGCTAAGTATGCTAATGACCTTTTGAAAAGGTTCAAGATGGAATGCTCTAAACCTATTTCCACTCCCTTAGTTGCTGGTGAAAAGTTGTCCAAATCTGATGGTTCAGAAAGGGTGAATTCAACAAGCTTTAGGAGTCTCATAGGAGATCTTATGTACCTAATAGCAACAAGGCCTGATCTTATGCAAGCCACCTACTTACTCTCTAGGTTCATGCATGAGCCAACTCAAATGCATAATGGGGCTGCCAAGAGAATGTTGAGATATCTAAGTGGCACCTCATCTAATGGAATCTGGTATGAGAAGGGAGAATTGAATTTACATGGCTATGTAGATAGTGATTGGGACGGATTAATTGATGACATGAAAAGCACAAGTGGCTTCTGCTTCTCACTTGGCTCAGGGGTCTTTTGCTGGAGCTCCAAGAAACAGCAAGTAGTTGCTCAATCAACGGCTGAAGCTGAGTACATTGCAGCAACCTCAACAACCAATTAAGCAACTTGGATAAGGAAAATGATGAAAGATCTTGGTTTCATTCAATTGGATCCTACAACTATCTACTGTGATAGTCAATTTTCTATTTCCATATATGAGAATCCAATTCAGTTTGGAAAGACAAAACATATTTTGATCAAGTTTTATGTGATTAGGGAGCTTATCAAAAATGGAGAAATAAGGTTGGAATATTGCAATTCTGAAAATCAGAATGGTGACATCTTTACCAAGCCTCTCTCCGGGTTCAAGTTTGATTACTTCAAATGTAAATTGGGAGTCACTCACAAAACATTCAAGGAGGAGTGTTTGAAGATTGCTTGTTTGGTTAGTGACTTCACAATTGGAAATTAGCCAAAAACGATGACTTTTTGACTCCCTAATCCAAATGCATTGACTCCAATTCCATTAGCTGCCTATCATCATTTATGACTTGTTGCAATTGGTTTGAAGGTGATCAGATCATTAAAACTCAACTTGAGGCATAATCTTACTTTTACTGTTTTATTGATTTTGGTCTTATGAAGTTTTCTGTTTTAGTGCATTTTTGACCTCAAATAGAGCTGCTCTAACCTCAAGCAAATTTGTTTAAGTTGGCTGGATCTCAAGCTTCGAGATCAAGCATATCAAAGTCCATCATCTCACTTTTGGTATTTTAGCACAAAGCAAAAAGCTATTTTTTTACAGAATAAGCTTTTGCACTTTACTGTCCTTAGTTGCTTTTGTGTGCTATGTACTCAATTAGTGTCTATTTAGTTTTGTTCCATCTAATCCTAGTTAATTTGAGATGTTTTAGTTTACTTTAACTTTAATTTTTGTTTTCCAAATTTGTAATTATCTCTTATTAAGTATTAATAAAATGAAAAATTTGCATTTTGCAAGTAAGCAAATTTTTTCAGAAAACAAAGTGTATTCTGTTTTTTGCTCTCAACTTCGAAATTCTAACATATACGAGAATCTAGCTCCACAGAATCATAACCTCTCATTCTGTACAATCCCCTGCAGATCTCCTTCCTTTAGTCTAGGATATCTTATTGTTTTCTATAATCCTAACTATAACTTGTAATCTGCTATATATGTACATTGCCTATACATTAATAAAACTATCGTGAATTTACCCTTCTATAAAATCTCTTCTTTTTATTTTCATTCACAACACACTGCGTATGGAAAACGAAGGCATGATTGTATCCCTGGAAAACGAAAGCAATTCGATAAGGATGTTACTTGATTTCCATTACGACGGATGCCCGAAAGACTAAATGGTAGACTACGGCGAACCCTCATCTACTTTATTCCTTATTGATATCTTTGAAAGTTGGGTGCACACCTAACGTAGGTTCTATAGATGAAGAAGGCATACAGTCTTTCCTCTTCTATTCAAATAACTTAGACAACATCAAGAATGTATCGAGCTTTGTTAGGATAGCTTATGAAGAGATTTCGTAGTCTAGGATTACTGACATGCTCACTCATCTTAAGTTTCCGATCCAACCCAGATGAACGACGCTCATTCGACATACAGAGAGCATCAAAATGAAGACTCTATGAATCCTGCTGATATGGTGCACTGTATGGTTATCTGTGTTGAGATTATCACGAGTGAAGAATTGTTGTCTGACGACATGGATGTTTAATATCAAGAAGACGATTCGTTACAAGTGTTTATGTTGACTGCTAGTAAGGAAACGATTGAAAGATACTTGAAAAGGGTTATAATTGATGATAATGAAACGGGTTATTCAAGATATATATCAAACCAATCATGTACAATATGTTTGGAAGATTTCATTTTCGGTTCAAAATCAAATTGTTTGCCATGTTCTCATCTTTATCACGAAGAATCTAATGTAAATTGATTGAAGAAAAGCAAAGTTTGCCTATTTTGTCGCTTTGATCTTCAACAATAGATCATTGTTTAGAAGTTTATATATATATTTTTGTAGTTATTGCATTAAGATTACTCAATAGTATTGTAGTTTAGAAGTTTATTTATTTTAATTAATTGTTCCATTAAGATTATTAAATGTCAACCGTTAATAACTTTGAATTAGAAATAACAAATTATCGACAGAGAGGATATCACTTAAGAACTTGAGCTTTGATCACCCAACTCCTATTTACTCTTAATCCTTCTCCCAATTTACTATATATCCTCTTTAATGAAATTAAATTATCTCTCACAGACATTATTAAATAGTTAATTTCAAATATAATCTAAGCTAGCAAACAAACAAGGCCTCTCGAGTACTCTTGTGATTAATACACATCAAATACAATAAGTTTTGAAACTACAAAAACGCATATTCAAATTCATGTGTTGGCTAAAATCACTCATTTGGATAAGTATTGATCCTAATCAATCAAGAATTCCCTCTTGATCTCTTTGTCTATATACACTACTTTATTCCCTTCTTCTTTGTTATTGGATAATTAGTATACGACGTGTTTAATGATTCAAAGGTTCGATTTAAAGATGATATTTTAGACTTGCGATATAATATTCTGATAGTTAATATAGTTTAAAGGTTTAATTTGGAAAATATTGTATTCCTTTTCTTTCATGATCATGTAATTGGGGGGAAGATTGGAAAAAATGAAAACTATATGGGTGGAAAAAGGGAGAAAAAGTTAATTTTCGGGTTAAACTTTTAATAAACTGAAATTTTAAAAGATTTTGGTTGACATGGTAGGATCTCACTTAATTTCTTGATAATATTATAATCTATAAAAATCTTTTGTAATTCCATCAATTTCGTTCGTTATTACTTCAAGGTGACGCCACTTCGTTATATGATTTTCGTTTGTTTTGTTTCTCAACTCAAATTTCTTCCTACTCTTTTGATTGTTTCTTTTTGCTTCTCAGAACATACATATAATATGGCGAATGAGCAAGTTGCATGGCTTGATTTTCATTGTGATCGAGGGCAAGTAGAATACATAGATCCGCATGGAGAACCTGAGCGTACTATGTTCCATATCGATACCCGTGCTACATTCGCGTATGTATCCGACATAGGTTCTAGAGATAGAGAAGGTATAAGTGACCTCTTTCTCAATCTAGATAACTTAGACATCTTCGCGAATTTATCAACTACGTTTAAGATACAACACGAAAATATTTATGAGCAAAACATTAGAGACATGCTTAATTTACTCGATGTTCCGTTCCATCACACCATGGTTCAAAAAATATTAGATTACATAGATTCAATATGTAGAGATTATAATCTAAATGAAGACCGAACGAATCATTATAATGTTGTATGTCATATGAGTATCAACATTGGAATAATCACGAATGAACCATGGTTTGGAGATAATGAAGAGGAGGAAGCTTTTGATGATCTACAAGAAGATGATACCTTTGTAGGGTTTGTGCCTACTAGCAAGGAAATAATAGAAAGATGCTTGAAAAGTGTTATATTCAATGATAACGAGAAGGGTAACTCAAGTTTTATTTCGAATTGTTCATGTGCAATTTGTTTAGAAGATTTCGTGGTCGGATTGGAAGCAAGTTGCTTGCCATGCTCTCATCTTTATCATGAAGGATGTATTGTAAAGTGGTTGGAGATGAGCAAAGTTTGTCCATTGTGCCGCTTTGATTTGCAGTCATAGATTGTTCTTAATTTCTTAGTAAGTGGGTTTAGATTAATTTCTTTTGCTGATGACTATGTCGAAGGTAGAGAGATCAATTCCGTTTAGTTATAATTTATCTTCTTCTTTTTTTTTTCTTCTTCTTCTTTTATATGATATTTTTTTCATTTTATCATAAATTAAATGGAATATTTATAATATATACTCTAATTATCCAAAGAAATTATCGTGTAGTTATTAAAAGCACAAATCCCGTAAACGTGGAGGAATCATATATCTAGTTGCAACTCATAAATCAATTTTCTTTGATTTTTTTTTTTTAAATTTATTAATTTGGATATAAATTTATTAAAGATATAATTCAATTTTATATTATATATAATCAAATATGGAGATTCAATTAACTTCAAATTATATAAAAAGTTTTCAAAATTGGATCAAACATTTATATATATTTTTTTAAATCTTCCTTAATTATAGCTTTCTAGTTATTTTATTATTATTATTTTAATTTTTTTTTTTTTTAAAAAGACTTGAGTTCGACTTAGAAAACAAGTCGGTTTCCTTATTTACTTCTCCATCAACTATATATAGTCCTTATATGATCAGGTGTCAAACACATTACATTTTTTCTGCCCTCAAATCTCTTCTTTTCATTCATCTTTTTCTTTCTCTAACACACAGCGTACGTATGGCAAACGAAGACATTATATTGATGGAAAACGAAGGCAATACCATAAGGATGCTCCTTGATGTCAATTCTGACGGATGGCCAGTCGATTATATAATACCGGACGGACAACCCTCATCACCTATGTTCCTTATTGATATCTTTGCTATATTTGGATGCATACCCAACTTAGATTCTATAGATGATGAAGGTGTACAGTCTCTCTTCTTCAACATAAATAACTTAGACAACCTCAAAGAATGTATCAAGCTCTGTTAGGATAGCATATGATTAGTGACATGCTCCCTCGTCTTAAGATTCCGGATTCCGGTCAAACACAAATTAGTGGAGAGAATTGTGAACTAAGCTCATTTGATGTACGGAGAATATCATGATGAAGACTCTATGAATCCTACTAATCTCGTACACTATTTGGATGTCAATGTGAGGATTATCTCGAGTGAAGAATTGTTTTCTGATGACATGGATGTTGAATATCAAGAAGACGATTCGTTGCAAGGGCACATGTCGACTTCTAGCAAGGAAATGATTGAAAGATGCTTGAAAAGGGTTATAGTTGATGATAATGATACAGGTTACTCAAAAATTGCATCTAACCAATCATGTGCGATTTGTTTGGAAGATTTCATAATCGGTTCAGAAGTAAATTGTTTGCCATGTTCTCATCTATATCATGAAGCGTGTATTGTAAAATGGTTTGAGAAGAGCAAAGTTTGCCCATTGTGCTGCTTTGATCTTCAACAATAGATCGTTTTTGTAATTATTACATAAAGATTATTAAATTTTGATACAAATACTTGTCCAATTTTCCACGCTTTGATCTAAACTAGTTACACACATTTTGGATGTGATCTTGGATGCAAATACTTTGGATATTGTGAGAGGCAACCTTTGCTTGAATGGCCGTCCAATTTTACATTGAATCTATTTGTTCCGATGAACCCATTTAAAATATCACATAAACAAGGGTTAAACTAGTATAAAACTAAAGTGAAAACTAAAAAGATCTTACAATTAAATGTACATGCTATGCTTTTTAAAAATTGAATGTGTTCTATAACAAGGCATATAAATCACAACAAAATTAAGAAACCCTCTATAAACATAATAATTAAAGAAACGTAAAAAGGAAAGTATCAAAGAAGCGAAGGAACAATTACGATAAGACGTTGAATGCCTGAGCCCCACGGGCAACCTTAATGAAGACATCTTCCAACGTAGTATCAGCTAAACCCCATGCGAAAACCGTAAACCGGCTCTTTGCGTTCTCAACGGCTTGAAACACTTCTGCAATTCTAACCTCGCTTTTCGGAAGTTCAAATTTCTGCGTACCAGAAATATGGTATATCTTGCTAGCGCTCGGGGAAATATGCTTCACCATGTTCTCTACATATTCATCGTGATCCGAAGATGTTGTCATTGTAAACACATAAGATCCTCCATATCTAGCCTTGAGCTGTTAATTAATCCCAGAAAAAAACATGGTAATAATTTAATGAAAATTGGGCAAAAATGAAGGGGACTTGAGAAGGAGTTGTAAAAGCATTTGAGTTAATTACTTCTTTTGGGTTTCCAATGCATTGTAAGCTGCCATCTACAAAGATTCCTAGTCGATCGCACAAGACTTCTGCTTCTTCCATGGAATGTGCTGAAGACATTTAAAAAGATGTCTTTAGTATTTAACCAAAACCAATAGGACAAATGGAAGGTGTATATATATATATATATATATACACAGAGAGAGAGAGAGAGAGGGAGAGAGGGAGGGAGAAACATACTAGTAAGGATTATTGCTCGGTCTTGCTTTGCTCGCTTTACAACATTCCATAAATTGTTTCTGGAAGCAGGATCTAGTCCGGTACTGGGCTCATCCATATAAACAACCTTCAAGAATTTTTAAATCACGGTTCCAGTAAACAACATGATTTCCTTTAAAAAGAATGCTGAAAAGTTCTAAGGAAATTAGATTGATTTTTAAATTAAAGTATGACTGTACTTTGGGATCTCCAATCAATGAAATCGCAACACTAAGCCTCCTCTTCATACCCCCACTGTACTTTCCAGCTTTTCTGTCCGCCACTCCTCCATTAAATAAGTTGACACTCCTTAGAGATTCTTCCACGGCCTATAGAAACATAGAAATAAAGACCCCGAGTAAGAGGAAAACTCACATCCAACAAATACTATACCACATGGCACAGTTTGATCTCCTTGAAAACATTGTAATGACTTACTTGTGTTAATGCAGGACCTTGCAGATTCTTAAGCCTTCCATAAAAGAGAAGGTGCTCCCTTCCTGTCAGGGTTTCCCATAGTAGGCTACGTATAAGAAAGAAAATCCGTAAGATTTTTTCTCATCTCACTTTCATTTTTCAATAAAAACCTTTAAAATATTTTACCGAAAAGAACAGAAATTTTAGGCTTACTCGTGCTGTGGACATACACCCATTCTTGTATATATACTATCCATTTCAGTCCTTATGTCCATTCCTTCAACAAATGCCATTCCGGACGTGGGCTTTGTAAGCCCAATCATCTATAGGCAAATCACTACAAGTTACTAATGACATAGCAAAATAGTACTAGAGCAAAGGGTAGTTGAGTTTAGTTTATACTCACCATACTTATAAAAGATGTCTTTCCAGCCCCATTAGGACCGAGCATTCCAAAGCATTCTCCTTGGGGCAAAGCAAGGGATAACCCCTTCACAGCAAACTTATTTGGATTTCCATCCTTCCCGGGATAGATTTTTTTAAGGTTGTCACAAACAATGGCATGACTTGCATCTCTATCAAGAAGTAACTGTTCAACCCTCTCTCTCTGAGTCCCCCCAAAAAATGAATCACTATTAGTATAAGATTACATTTTAATTATTGTGACATCTTGACTTAAAGAGTTTCGAAATTATTAAATTAAATTCAAACTGGGTTTTTGAATGCTAAGGCAAACTGACCCTTTGACATTGATCGGACGAGGATAGAATTGATCAAGAAATTACCTCTTGACTGACGTCCGGTTTTTCCATATTGACAAAAACTTTAGAATCTTGTTTCTGTAAACTAGGTTTTCGAGAAGGTGGGGAAGAAGGCTTCTTCCAGAAATTCCACAAGAAAAATAAAGGACTTTTCCAACTACCCGAAGATATGGCGTGATCCATGTAATAGGCAAAGAATAGTACTATGAACCACTCAATAAGCATTATTATCATTACTTCTTTCATCCCATTAACGCTATCGCTCAAATCTCCCCAACGCATCCCGTGGGTCCCCATATAATTCCCAGTAAATGAATATTGTGCAAATTCATATAGCCCTCTATATAGAGAGAAACCGGGATATATTTCCATAGCAATGATCCCACCTCCTACAAATTGGAAAGAATATTAAGTTCATCCATGAGTATATATACATGTTATAAGTTGTGTGAAGGTGAAAAAAATGCCCAACTTACTGGGGAATGATGAATCTTGAACAAAGAATTGGAAAAGGAAGCCGCCTAAGAGCCCAGTTCCGAAAACAAACATGTATGCTAGAACTGTAAATACAAAAGTTTGCTCAAGACGTGCATATCAGTAAACTAATTACTTACTTGAAAAAAACAATACTCATTAATGAACAAATAATAATAATAATAATAATGCGTCAAACCTGAAGCAGTCTTGACATCAGAAAATACTGTAGCAGCTAGAAAGGCGAGAGAAATTTGCAAGTTTATGTAGATGAAATAGAACACGATTTGGATGGTATAGTCATTCATTGTGAAGAACTTTAACCCTACAGAAAATTCCAAAAAAAAAAAAAGGGAAGATTAATTAACATGTAACTGAGGAATAATAAGCAAATGTTAAGAGGTTTTTCTTACCTATAACAGAGCCAAAAATCACAAAACATAGCATGTAGATCACAGAGACTGTGAGAAAATAAGCGTAGGTAATCATCCAGTAAGGCCCGTCACCAAGCCCATGCATTTTCATCATGATTCTGAGTTTCTGTTGTTTCTCGTAAACTAGTGATGTCAGCACAACCTAATCAAAAAGACATGACACAAAATATGTTAGATCATAATAAGCATAATATTGTTGTTCACTGTTTTCAAACAACTGGGCATTTTTAGTTGATTCTCAAAAGATGAAGCTAAGAATAATAATTGAAGATGATTAATTTCAACAAAGATTGTAATAAACTATAAGCAATGAGTATGCATACTTACGGGGAATAACTGTAGAACTACCCATGTAAAGAAGAGTGTGCCAAGTAGAGAAGACAAGTCTAGCCTCACTCGGGTTTCTGGTTTAGGCATTTCTTTAACAAACTCAAACTGCATTTTAGTTTCCGGCCCTTTCAGGAACTGAAGATAGGAATTGGACACCTGTGAAAGTATTGATCATATATCTAGTATTTCTCATCTGATTTCTTAATATCCCTATTTCTCTATAGCAAGATATTAAAAAAATTACCACTCAAAAGGGTATGTAACAATTTTTTTCCCCCTAAACTGCTATTTTAAAATCAAATGGTGCAAGAAAATAAAGAACTAACGATAGTTTATATATACCAGATTCACTGAGCGCGGCACCCGCAACAAATTAATAGCATTGGGTCCCGTGTCATTGTTGTAGGTTGAATTGTACCAAATGCTCACATTGAAATTATTCCCATTTGAGTTCAAGAAATCGAAGGCTGCATAAAAATAATTTTTTTCTCTTTTTAACTATCTCACATAAAAAGTCTTCATTTTGTAGAAAAAATAACGCGATATAACAAGTGGACCGACCTGCAAGAATCTCATTAATAATGCGATTGGAATTTCCTTTGCGATATCCTTTATAGAGCTCATCATTCACCTCAGAAGAAGTAGTTCGCCACAAATTCAATCCTTGAACACACCCGACCTCTGAATTCATAAAACCCAAAAATTCATCGTAAATCATACATACATAGGTTCAATAACATTAGAGAAGGGATACAGAGGAAATAAGAACAATAACACATGGGGGGAACTATACGCATTTCAAATGTTTGTAGAAGGGAAATTGAGAAAGTAGAGTTTGCTGAGCATTGGGATTGAAGACTATCCAAGAGATCACTTCTAAAAGCTGGTTCAAGAAAATTAGTAGCTTCGGGCTTCGAATCTGAGCCCTGCAATAATGCGGAATAGTCACATTCAATGATGTGAAGAAATGATTAAACTAGTTATGATACCCGATTAAGGTCTCATTGGAAGACATTTTTAGAATAATGTTTACATTAAACTGGAAATCTAGAGAGACTTTAAAATCTGTGTGAGAAAAGTAAAATGGGTGTACTCATTGGTAAAAGGGTGTTTGGAATTTTGAGCACCAAAATAGCTCTTCCAGATGGAGCCTGAGGCCAGTTTGGTTTAGGGTTTAGAGGAACTTTATATAGAAGGAAAAACTGAAAAAAGAAATATAAGCCAACTTACCATAACACTATAGGCTAGACTATCAAGAATGTTGGATGAATTTGGCGCAAAAGAACTTGGGAACATGCTTCCAACCAAAACTATCCAAAGCAAAAGTATCAATAATATAAAATTCACTCGATCACATATGAGATAATATATAGAGAGAGGGGGGAGACTCACTATCTCCTAGAGAGTGGTTATTTCCAGTGAAAAGTACAGTTGCAGGACAAGATCCAGTTTTCCTACAAGACTCATCGGGCAAGTCTGCAAATGGGGAAACATTACTTTTTACGGCACGGAAATCAGAAGATGGCATTTGCAAAATGGGGGGCCATTCAGGTGGGCTTTCAATAGCACAACTTCCAACTTGATCAGTAGTCGAATATTCCCACCCACATACTTCTTCACATTGACCATCTCCATTTGTATCAATACAAGCACATCCACACCTGTATTTGGCTGAGTTGAATTGGTTGTTAACTACCGCTTGAATTATAACTAGCAATATGCATAGGAAGAAGGGGAAGAGAATGAGCCGAACATTCGTCTTCATGTTTCGCTTCTGGTAAGAGGGAGGCAGATGATATATATTAGTAGAAAGAACTGCTTGTTTGGGTTCTTACATTTAGACATTCTTGAGTAAATATTAGATGCAAAAAATAATAACAGGCAAAGAAAACCCGAAATATTTTCACACATATAATCCATACCCACCATAAGAACCAATCATTAACTAAAAAGATTTCAGTAACCAAAAGAAGTATCTGGGTTTCATTTCGATTAGAATTTGGAAAGACCAAAATTTGTTCCAAATCTAGTTTCAGCCAGTAAAATTCCGGTCTATAGGTTGAAAAATAGAACACCCTCAAATTGAAAGCAAACTCCGGCTTGAAATTCTAACCCCAATCAATAAGAAAGCCCAAAAAAAAAACCCCATTATTAGAATAACCTAAAATTTGAAGACAAGGTCGGGCAGTAATTCCAGAAAGTAAGAACAATCCCATTTTATCAACTCCCATAGAAACGAGCATGAATTTAAAAGACAACCACTCAATCTCAAAGTATTCATGTATCTTTCACAAAATTAAAATAAAAAGATAAACATTAAATAATAATGAAAGTCAGAGAAACAAAGAATATAGACCTGATAAGTCAAGTTCTTCCTAAGCAGAGCATTGGCTTGGGTCCAGAAACTGGCCGGTCCAAGAGATCGATCCGCCATTTTCGCAAGAACCCAGAAGCAAAACTTAAAAAAAACGACAGTTAATTTTTTCCACAGTAAGCAACTGAAATTTAAAAATTCCCAAAAGAAAAAATGAAAAAGAAAGAAAGAAAAAAGCTCTCTCCTTTTTTCTTGTCTCTCTGTTTTTTGGTTGAGGACCTAGGAAGCTCAGCTGATTTATGCATTTGAAACTTTACCTGTAAGAATTTAAATGACTAATTTGCCCCTACTCGTACGTTTAATTTCGGAAAAGGGACCGATTTAGACAGTGGGCTTTTCCACGTCAAAATGACAATACTACCCTTGACGCGGTTCTCCATGTTGATTCAATCGTAAATGATTCGATTACATAATCCCCTCAAGTCGAGCAAATTAATTTTAGATCCTCGAATTTATAAATTTTAATTTTAAAGTCTCATAAGATTTAGGTTTTAAATTTCGAGATCCCATACAAAAAAAATACCCAATTCCATTATGTATTTTATTTTCACGATCCGACTACTTTCAAATGGATTCATCTCGTTTATTTATTAACTTGTTTTAACTAGATTCATTCTTTAGTATGTTTTGGAAAGAAAAAATTCTTTTTTTTTTTTGCTCATTTGAGTTAAAATATATTCAGTCAGATTTAAATTGATTAAATTTTTTTATTGTTTAATAAATTTAATAAATATATATATATATATATTTCCTTTTTTTGAGGGATCTAAATTTAATAAATTCAAAAAAAAAAAATATATATATATATAGTCTAATATTTCCTTCTTTTTTTTTTTCTTTTTTTTTCTTTTTTAGTTTGTTTAGGTCTTCCCTAAGATTTCATAAAATACTTTTCTAATTTGTATTGAAAGATCAAGAATTAGTAAATTGTAGTCTTAGAAACTTTTCACTATTAATTAAAGCATAGAAAGTCAACTTCTTGATCTCCACCTATCACTATCTTAAGTATTAATCATTATGGTAATAATTATTCCCACCCCTTCCCTAAATATAAGACAAATTCCAATCAAAGTTGTTTGTTGACAAAATACAATTTTTTTTGGACCCAATCCTACGGCACTTGCTCATCGTACGGCACTTGCTCATCATGGTGACACGTTTTTAAGAAAATGACCAATAAGGTTTTATTTTAATTAATTAATTAATTAATTTTTATAATTATTATATATTATCCTATTTTTTTCTTAGTTACTTTGAAGGCCGTTGAGTCCTCACTTAGTTTGATTAGTTAATTAATAATATTTATTCAATTGATTATATATATATATATATATATATATATATATATAATAAGTAATAATATTCATATTTTATTTAATAAATATATTTTAAAACATCAATTTATAAAGTTAAAGATTCAATTTTATAAATAAAAAATAATTATCATACAATAATAATTTTTTTTTTTTCAATTCGCATCATTTTCGTAAATAAAAGATACTTTATTCTCTATAAAATAAATAAATAAATATAAAAAAAAAAAAGAATCAATGATATTATTTTTATTTAAAAAATCGAATTAAACAAAAGTGAATACATATGCAAAGACGTCATTCATTAAAGACAAAATCAAAGATATATTATCTTATATGATGGAGGTTTGATTAATAGGATAAATGTTAAATGTAGTACAATTGCATTTAACTCTCTACGTCCTAAGTCAAAAGTCAAAAGTCAAAAGTCAAAAGTCAAAAGTCAAAAGTCAAAAGATGTACTAATTATACCAAATCAAATCAAAATGGTGAGATCACAAACGTATTTAAATTAAATAAATTTGGAGACTAACTAACGTTTGTCTTGGTCCTTAAGAATAAGACTACTAATAGTTTGAATAGTTTTCCCAAATAAAGCTAAAATTATAATTTTGTGCAACTTCTAGGAAAGACACAACGTCTTATATTATAATGCATAGTCCTTCATAGAACATAACCAAATACTATTTATTTATCAGTTATTATATTTTAACGAACTCATTTCATTCTTTCAAATCATGCCACGACAATAATTTTTCTTATATCAGATATTAATATTAACATGATTTAGAGCCTGTTTGGAAGTACTTAAAAAAAAAAAAAATATATATATATATATATATATGTTTATAAGTAAATTTTTTTATAAAAAAAAGTAGTTATTTTAATAAATATTTGTTTAAAACTTATGAAAAAAAATATATATATATATATATTTATTTAAAAAAAAATGTTTATTATGTCCAAATATCCAAGAGTATTTCTATTTAATCAGTTATAAAAGAATCGAGAATGAAAATGAAAATATTGTATACTCACAAAAGAGTATAAAAATGGCATGAAATAATAATTCAAAAAGGTAATATGATAATATTTCAAACTATATAGGGTCTACTTATAATTTCAGATAGTAAAGAAAACTGTCTGAAATTTCGTGGAAATTCCGTGATTTTCAAACACCATGTAAATAGGGTCTAGTACGCTACACGCCTTGTCCAAAACGGTAATTCAACATCTTACATCAGTAGTGGCGCAAATCGTAATTCAATCAAACTCGAGTACTATTTTCGAAACAATTCACACTTTCCAACAGTCTTCAATTCAACGCCTATAGGAAATTCCACATCCGCGCCCTTCTTATTTAACAACCTTCAACAATCTTGTTAACCGGAAAGAAATCCAGGAGGTCATTTTTAGAGAGAGAAAACATAGCTTTTAGAGAGAGAGAGACAGAGAAAGAGAAAGAGAGAAGAGAATCCATGAATTCACAGAGCGGATTTCCGCTTCTGTTCCAGCAATTCAAGGCGTTGTTCAAGAAGAACCTGTTACTTTCATGGCGGAGCAAGAGAGCGACCTTTCTCCAGCTCTTCTCGTCGCTATTCTTCATCTTCCTCATATTCTGTATCCAGAAAGCAATCGAAGCTCGTTACAGTACGTCTACTGGCTTTAAAGAGGTTCGTGATCCAGAGCCTCTGATTCAGCCTCCGATTCCGCCTTGCGAGGATAAGTACTATGTGAAGCTTCCTTGTTATGACTTTGTTTGGAGTGGAGATGGCAGCGCTAAAGTCCGTGCTATTGTTGATGCTATTAGAGCGAATAATCCTGGCAGGCCAATTCCTTACAACAAGGTATGATAATTGTATTTTAATTCCATTCCGTTTGGTTGCTTAGGAAATGAAGGAGATTAAACTATCTGTTTGGTTGCTTAGGAAATGAAGGAGATTAAACTATCTGTTTGGATGCAGATGGAAATGAATGAATTAGAAATTTGATTTTTCTATATTTGGATTTCGTTTGAAAGCTTAAAAATAAATGGTAATCGAGGAATGGCAGTTTTTGACGATGATATGTGGAAAGTTTTCCAAATTAAAAAATTTCGGAAAATGTCCGAGATAATAGTTTGAAATCATTTATCACGATTACTACTGTGATTTTGACATTTTGTCCGATGTCAAATAAATTGTGTATGCAGTCGATCTATTGGACAAGTTTTTAGTTTTGTAACTCGAGTTGAGCATGCTCAGTGCCTCCTTTGTTTGAGAATTATAGAAACTCCTATTTCATCTGGATCTTTTCAAGTATTTCAAAATCAATACAGCATATTTTAATTGTTCTTTTATGCTCTATCAACAACTGTTAGATAGACATCATAAAATACAATCGTTTTATCATTGATTTCTTCCTGAGGTGTTTTGTAATGCCAAGAGTTAGAGAGTGATTGAGTCTCTTAGCATCAAGGATCATAAATTAGAGGCACTTTTTGCACCATTTGTTTGTACAGGTTCTACCATTTGGTACACCTGCTGAAGTAGATACTTGGCTTTCTGGTCATCCTATGGCATGCCCAGGCGCTTTGCATTTCGTGGAAAAAAATGCTACAGTGATCAGCTATGGCATACAGACTAATTCGACTCCTGTTGCAAAGCGTGGACAATATGAGGACCCAACGTTCAAATTTCAAATTCCACTTCAAATTGCTGCAGAACGTGAAATAGCGAGATCTCTTATTGGAGGTAATAGCTTATTTCTGCTGAGAAGAACATAATATCTTTTCAAATCCTTAGTATTCCAGAAACTTATGAATTTTATGCTTGTTCAGCTCCAAATTTCAGCTGGGTTGTCAATTTTATGGAATTTGCGCATCCTCCAGTAGATGATTTCTCAGCAGTCAGTACTGTAGGACCTGCCTTTTTCCTTGCAATAGCCATGTTTGGTTTCGTGCTTCAAATTAGTTCCTTGATTGCGGAGAAAGAGCTTAAACTCCGTCAGGTATTCTCTATGTGCATTGTAAAACAGACTTGATAGCTAAAAGCATCCTGTTTTCTGAATTGAATGTTTCATTTTATTTTTCTGAAACAGTAATGATTGCTAAAAGCATTATGCTTCTGAATTGAATGTTTAATTTTATTTTGATCTTCATTTTGTTTCCTTACAGGCAATGTCTATTATGGGTCTATATGATACTGCATATTGGCTCTCTTGGCTCTCATGGGAGGGAATCATAACTCTTATTTCAGCACTTCTTACAGTTCTCTTTGGAATGATGTTTCAGTTTGATTTTTTCTTGAACAACAGTTTTGCTGTTGTGTTCCTTCTATTCTTTCTTTTCCAACTCAACATGGTAAGACAATGTCCTATAATCTTTAATGTTCCTTTTTTTTTTCCTCTAATAAAAATTTGCTTGTGCTTCTTCCCTGCTTTTGTTAAGCAACACACTAAGTCAGAAGACAACAAAAAATCTGAACTTTCTTTTCCTTAACACTAGGTTGGCTATGCCTTCATGTTGTCAGCCTTCATAAGTAAGTCAGCTTCGTCCACTACTGTGGGTTTTTCCATATTTATCGTTGGTTTTCTCACTCAGGTAAGTCCTATGCTTAATTTTCATATTGCCAATTTTATCGGATGAAATTATTGATCCCATGTTGCCAAATCAGCTTGTAACACTTTTCGGATTCCCCTATTCAACAAACTTCGCAAATTATCTGCGCATCATCTGGTCACTGTTCCCACCCAATCTTCTCGCTCAAGCGCTACAACTGCTCTCTGATGCAACTTCCACATCGGGAGATCCTGGAATTAGCTGGAATGGGAGGACAAAGTGTGCTCCAAATGATAATGAATGTGTCATAACAATGGTATGCAATTACGTTATGCTCTTTCTTTCCCTTTTTTTTTTATAACAAAAACTTTATTATTTTATAAAGAACAAATTTTGTAACAGCACTAAATCTATTTGTATCCTGTTCTAAAGTAACCAACACCATGTTTGTCATTAAAAAATTTTAATCTAATAACTCTAGGAAGAGTGGAACTAGAGAAAAAACTATTATGTCATGCTCGTAACACTAATCCTTACTATATATCATGCATCCGAAGTAATCTCAACTCAAAACAATCTCCTCTAAAATAACTCTTTTGATTATATATTTTTTTTTTTGACAGAATGATATATACATATGGCTCGTGGCCACTTTCTTTATCTGGTTTGCTTTAGCCATCTACTTGGATAACATTATACCAAATGCAGCTGGTGTAAGAAAATCAGTCTTCTATTTTTTGAGGCCTGGATATTGGACAGGGAAAGGGGGGAGCAAAGTGGGAGGTAATATATACACTTTAAGAATCAATCATATTTTTCCTTACCAACTGTTTAATACTATTTTTAACTTGTAATTTATATTTCTCTCTCTTTCTTTTCATAGAGGGTGGAATCTGTAGTTGTGGAGGTTCAGTTCCAACACAAGAGCATATTACTGCAGATGATGAAGATGTCCTCGAAGAGGAAACCACTGTAAAACAACAAACTACAGAAGGAAGGCGTGATCCCAATATTGCTGTTCAAGTATGTGGCCTGACGAAGACATACCCTGGGACCAGGAAGGGTGCTCTCTCTTGCTGCTGCGGCAAGATGACTCCACCGTACCATGCCTTGAGGGTAAAGGAATTCTTCCACCTCCTCATTCTTATTGAAGTTGAATGAGTAAAAAAATCTGTACTATTCAGATCTCCATTGTTGTTGGAAAGAGTAATTATCATTTCCATAATTAGTTGGTCACTAGAACATATTGTGTTGTGATCTCTTGAAATTGTATCAATCTTTGCTAATGATCTTCAGGGTTTATGGGTGAACATTGCAAAGGATCAGTTATTTTGTCTTCTCGGGCCCAATGGAGCTGGAAAAACTACAGCAATCAACTGCTTGACTGGCATTACACCAGTGTCTGGTGGAGATGGTAATATGATCTCAATTAACGAATCCGTTAATCAAAATTTCATGGAGCTGAAGATGAAATTAACCACATAATAAACTTTCTAACAGCATTGATATATGGATTTTCTGTGCGGAGCTCTGTTGGCATGTCAAACATACGAAAAATTATAGGAGTTTGTCCCCAGGTGATTCCCTCCCTCCCTCTCAGATCTATGACTCTTTACGAACTTTTACTAACTGTTGTTTTGATTTTGTGATTCTCGTAGTTTGATATCCTCTGGGATGCGTTATCTGGGAAGGAACACCTCCAGCTCTTTGCCAGTATTAAAGGCCTCCCACCATCTTCAATAGAATCGGTACGTGTTAGATTGAACTTGTAAATGTCTCCTCAGCGTCTGTCTTTCTTGCAATGAAGACTAAGCATGATTGCTGAAACCAAACCAAGTAGTAATTCCTTTACATGGGAAGATAATACTGTCATTGATGTTTTAGTACCATACTGTGTGAGCATGAACAAGAATGATGAATAAATCTTTGAGTCACGTTCTAGCCTAACAAAAATATGTTTTCTGCTAAAAAAGATTACTGAGACATCATTGTCTGAGGTCAAACTCACTGAGGCTGCCAAAATGAGAGCCGGGAGTTACAGTGGAGGAATGAAACGCCGACTCAGTGTTGCCATAGCACTTATTGGTGATCCAAAGTTGGTCATCTTAGATGAACCGGTATGAAAAAATTGAATTTGTCAGCTCACATAAATGCCCTTCATGTTCTTTTCCAAACCGAGTAGAATTTTCATTGTACAGTTCTTTATTTTGTTCAATTTCAGACAACTGGTATGGATCCAGTAACTAGAAGGCATGTATGGGATATTATAGAAGGTGCAAAAAAGGGACGTGCTATTGTTTTAACAACACATTCAATGGAAGAAGCAGACATTTTAAGCGATCGCATAGGAATAATGGCCAAGGGTTGGCTCCGTTGCATTGGAACCTCAATCAGGTTGAAGTCAAGGTTTGGGACTGGCTTCGTGGCTAATGTTAGTTTTGTTGGTGGAAATAGTGGACAGACTCCTTCAAATGGGAATGTAGTTTCTAAAGTTCATCATGAAGAAGTGAAAGAGTTCTTTAAGTCGGTATGTTTCAACAGAAAAAGCTTTCTGACATTTTTCCTTTGATTATTATGTGAAGATTTTTTTTTTCTCACTTGGGTGATATTTTGATAGCGCTTGGATGTTGTACCCAAAGAGGAGAATAAAGCCTTTCTGACTTATGTTATTCCTCATGATCGGGAGAGCCTTTTGACAGTAAGAATTTATGACTTCTATTCATTCTTTAACAGCTTTATCTTTATTCTCATCTCCTCCACTCTGCATTTACTTGAGCTTCACATTAGTGATTAGACGTTGTGTATATAGATTTTTTTTTTAATATCTTGAAATAATGGTATTGCCAACAATTTAACCAAATTTCGTGAAATGGCTCAAAAGCACCAAGAGTAGGTCTGCAAATAGATAGTCTCTTATAGTAATTGAAGGCCGTTATTCCTTCTTACTTCTGTGTTCCTTTTTGGATCAGAAATTTTTCGGTGAGCTTGAAGATCGGGGGGCAGAATACGGAATAGCTGATATCCAACTTGGTCTTACTACACTTGAAGAAGTTTTCTTGAATATTGCAAGACAGGCTGAGCTAGAGAGTGCTGCAGCTGAGGGAACAATGGCAACTCTAACTTTGACTACATCCGGGAATTCTGTTCAGGTAAGTGTTGCAGCTTGAAATGTCAGTTTAGTTACATAGTTCAGCCTCAGCCGGTCTGAGAGAACTTTAGATTTTAGATTCATTAACGAAAGGATTCATTTTTATGAATATTCAGATTCCAGTTGGAGCTCAGTTTGTGGGAATTCCAGGGACAGAATCTGCAGAGAATCCAAGAGGAATAATGGTAGAAGTGTATTGGGAGCAAGATGATTCGGGTTCTCTCTGCCTTTCCGGTCACTCTCGAGAGATTCCGGTACCTCCTAATGCTCAGCCAATGGATTATTTAAGATCAAATTCACAGAGAAATATCTTAGGCCGAGAAGGAGGGCCCACTCATGGACTTGTCTTCAACCCTGAACAGATTGCTTCTCTAAGCTTTCCTAGATAACCACTATTTGCTAAAGTTTTTATTACCATCTCTGCCTTTTAAAGTAGCCCTACTGCACAACGGAGAGATTCTTCTTGGGTCGACTTCGTCTAGACGAGATTCCTAGACCAGACCGCTAAAAACATGACAAATGGAGACATGTTTTCTGCAATTTGGTCGAGGGTTCTCACCTAAACCAGGTTCACCCAAACAGTTTTTGTAACCTGATTTTTCTTTCTAAATTATTAGTTTTATTAAATTTATTCATTAACTATTATGATACTCATATTTTCCTATTTATATCATATATGGTGGTTTGCTTTATGAATTCTTTTTGCATAGGAAGCAAATCAATGAACCAAATGGAGAGGATAGAGATGAGTATTAACAACTCTGCTTAAAGCATAGATTTTCTATATTTTGTACACAAACTTAAAAAAGAAACACGCATTCGGTTAAATATAAATATTCCAATTACACAAAGTAAGCGCAACAATTTAGAAGCAAGATCATCCCAGAACAATACATGATAGGAAAATAAAAGTTTGACAACCAATCCTACAATAGTTTCTTGAAGAACAATCAATGTTCTGTCAAACACGAGCCTCGGAACACATAGACAGCAGATTATTTCAGACCTGCCCCCCCCCAGTCCTGTTTTATTTTTCCGGGATGATCTTAATCTGCTGTCCAGCTCTGCTCCACAATCTCCCTCACTCTTCGGTTATACTCTCGTTTATTCTCACTAAACATGCGAGCAGCTTCTGAATTTGCAGGAGAATTTGGGTTCGGGTCACAGAGCAATGACTACAATGAGGAGGCAAAAAGGACAATTATTTTAGCATCTCTCATTTCCATGTCAAGTTCATAGATATATATTATGTGACCCCTTTAAAGGAGAATGTTCCAATAATAAAGAACTCCCCCATGCTCATCAGTCATTCCTTGAAACTTGAACGTCTAAAACAATTATTATCTACAACTGTATACCTGGATCGAAGTGAGAATAGCTGCTGCATCATAAATGGGACTCCACTGATTTTGTAATATATCCAAGCATATACTCCCATCTGCATAAACTGAGGAGAATCACAAGGGAAAAAAATAATAATAACAAAGAGTTAGAGAGTGAGTTTCGCATTTAAAGATGAAAGGTGAAAACAAAATTAAAAAAATTTGTGGGCCGACTTACTATTTGGGTGAAACATTCGAGATACAAATCTAACCGTTGGTGGTTTATTGGGATAGTCTTCTGTAAATTGAAGGGTCAACTTGAACGTTCCTGGAACAAACACAGAATTTTCTTACGATCCCATTGTGGTGGATCGACTTGATAGTATATTTCAAGTTTTTGCTGTATAGAGTAATAAGAATGAAACCAATGATGATCATAATCTCGGCTTATGGAGGATTAAACCATTTATTAACGCAACAGCTACAAAATTTGAAACTCATCATTTTTAGTGAGTTATTCAAAGCTCATATTAAATTGCTTTTGAAAAGTTGAATTTAGGACCCGATAGAAAAGATATCTGTTCCAAATAAAAGCATTGAAGCGAGATTTTACTCACCTCCATCCCATGGAGTGTCATCAGGGCTGCACCAAAAAAAAATACAGCTTATTAAACAATATTTATAGCAGCAGGCTAAGATATATAGAAAACCAAAAACACAAGAATATAGAAGCTTAAATGATTAAAGCATTCCAATCTTCACTTACCCAAATATGACAGCATTCCAAAGCATTATATTGTTGTCTTGGGGAGCCCCACTGATCCCTGCAGGTGGATCGTGTTGTAACCTCTTAAAATCTCTCATCAGCCTCTTCCTTGCAGGGGTCGACATTCTCACCACCTACCAAGAAATCATCAGCACTAGATCAAAACAACAAAACGAGAATTGTAATACTCTTACATCCCAGTAAAATATTGTTCATTACTAAACTTAATTCATTCCTTCCCCCTCCCAAAAAAAAAAAAAAAAAATTCATAGTATAGGAATTCGGAAAATCTGCATTTAGATCACAGTTTAACGAGATTCTTATATGAACTAGTTAAAATTCAAAAGAAACAAGAACAGAAGCGAGGAATTTCAAAATATAGCAAAATATAGTTCATTTGCAGCACAAATCACTTATTATTTCCATGTTTCATAAACAGAAGCGAGGAATTTCAAATTCCCAATCTTCCAAAACTAGGGTTTGGGAAAACCTAGAAATGAACATAATTTAACAACCGCTACAATCGAGAACATCGAAATCAAACCTATATAAGAAAAAGCCTATGCATTCGATAAAAAAAAAAAAAGAGGTGGCAAGAAGGGGGAAATTTGGAAAATCTGCATTAGATCATAGTTTATCATGGGAAAGTTAGGGGGGGGGGGGGGGGGGAAGTAATTGCAAGAAGTTTTGATGAATCATTTCCAGCATTTTTCATTTGGTTGCCATTTAAAAGAAACAAGAACAAGCATTCCACAATTTAAAAGAAACAGGAACAGAGAACAAGCATTCCACAATTCAAAATTCCATTTTTTCCTGCACCAGGAAAAAAAAAATACAGTTCAAAATCTAGCGTTCATTAATTTCGAATCATTCATTAATCCCAAGTTTCCTAAACATAAGAGACTAATTTCGAATTCCCAATCTTCTAAAGCTAGGGTTTTGGGAAAACCAAGAAATGAACATAATTCAATCAACCTCAACAAGCGATAAAATTCAAATCAAAACCCTTATAGAAAAAAAATCAGATCCACTCGATCAAAAACAGAAAAACCACAACATGAAATTATAGAAACGATAATCATATATAAAAAACAAAAACTATGGGCCTCGTTCTCAATCCAACCTGAAAGTTGAGGGCAAGTGAAGTGAGAGCGCCTCAGAGAAAGTTAGAGGTCTAAGAGATAAAGAAGAAAGATGGAGAGCATGAAAACGCAGAGAGATCGATCAGATCGAAAACATAAGGAGTGGAGGGGAGCAAAAGCAGAGAGAATCTCGAGACAGGGAAGGAGATGGAATTTAATCCCAATTAATGTATTTATTTAATTATATATTTATTTTGGTTTCTTCTAATTTTTTGTTTGAGAAAGAACTTGGGATTGTGATTGGGCTCTGAGGAAAATATCTAGTCAGCTTGTCCCCACCATCTGTCTATCAATCAGATTCAGGCCTCCTAACCTACTTTTTCTTTTTCTTTTTCTTTTTTATTTATTTATTTTTAATATATTTAATTTAGATATTTTATAGAGCGAAATATAATTTATTGCCCAAAACCATAAAAAAAATTGACTATTAACTTAATTTACGGTAAAAATAGTGAATTAATTGACAAAAAATTAAATAAAATTAAATAAAAAAAAAAAAAGGAAAAAGAAAGAGATAAATTAAAAAGATGAAGGAAAACATGGTTAACAAGTCCTTCACTTGCTGTGTATCCATCACCAAAAAATATCCTATCGACAAATTCGAGTATGAAATATCAATTAATTGTCAAGTAAAATGCACCAAGTCTTCAAAATTAACCCATCATGATCACTTAACTTGTTTGGTCTCTAGTATCGGTAGGAGATTCCGATGAACTTTTGGATGTGGAGAACGGCAACGAGTTATTCGGAGCTAAAAATACCAAGTTTCCCGGTTGAGAATTTGCAGCGGAAGATTGTGCTTTGCTTATAAAACTTGGTGCACAAGCATTCCCTTTAGCTGCACCCTGATTCATGTACGTAGATGATGATAGTGAAAATGGCTCTCCCCACTTATTCTTTTGACCAAAACCATCTCCACCACCTTGAGTACTTCCAAGTACCGCACCGTCACTACCACTGCTGCCACTACTGTTGCCAATGATGGATGTCAAGGCGGCAGCTAAAGCTGATTGGAAACTAGGGTCCGCCGTGATTGCCTTAGTTGCAGCTGCAATATTATCCGGTAGAGGTTGTTGAAGAGGAGGAGGGGGATGAATATTGGCGTTACTATTCTTTTGTAGGTAGCTTTGGTAAATGCTGTTTTGTAGGGTACTAGTGGCTATTGGGTTTCTATTATTATAACCTATGAGACCATTGCTCCAAGACAACATATTGGTTGATTGAGGATTTGAACCGAAGTCTAGGTTTGTGAAGGGATATCTTGGAGGGTAGTTAAAATAATTACTTGAAGGAAACTTGTTAAAATGAGTAGAAGATGATAATGAAGATGAAGAAGATGGGTTTGATGTAAGGTCTAATGTGATTGTTGGGTTTGTGGGGAAGGAAGATGAGACGATGGAAGAATTAGGCAAGTAGAATTGTTTTGAATTCGAATTATCAGAAAGGTAATAATACAATCCTTGGAGACTGGAGGCATCGCCGATGTTCGGAACACCTTGAGAGGTTGAGGAACCGGATAATAGCATGGATGAGGCAGCGGAAGTGGCGGATGCCATTCCTGTTGCTGAAACAGGTAGCGGATGGCTGTGAGTACCTTCGTAGGTCATAATTAAGATGGACATATCATCGGCACATCTTTGAACCTGAATATCAAATGGAAAGCCAAAGTTGTTAATGATAGATCATGAAGTATATTAAATCAGTAAATAAGATTAATATTAGTTCTTTATTATATAGAGTTAATTAAATATGTTAAATACTAGATTATCATTGTTACTTACCTGTTTTCTAACCGGACATGACGGTGCTCCTGTGCAACGATAGTAAGCTCTAGGGCAAGGGTTTCCTTTCGCGATCTTTTGCCCGTACTTTCTCCATTGGCATCCATCATTCATCTGCAAATTACAAGTCATGTAATCTATTAATTATTGTAGTCGTATCAACTTAACCAGTTAGTGAATAGATTAAGTAATGTTTATCAAACAAACAGGCATGTGAGAGATGACAAACCGTCGGAGTATCACATCGAGCTCTCACACAAACCCTAGCTTTCTTGGGTGGATTTTGTTGATAAACTTCAGCATCTTCTCCGCAACTGCTCATTGTCTTCAAGACTTTACTTGGTGGCCAAGTTTCTCCAGCAGTTTCTTCCTTTGCTTCTAGTTCAAGGCAATTGTTAGTACTAGGGCTTTGATTTGGAGAACTTTTTGACAATTGAGATAATGTACAATCCAGTCCAAGAGCCAAGTCTTGTTTAGGAGATAGTACTTGTCGATCATTATTAGTATCTTTTCCATCTTGATTATAATTAGTATTAGACATCATCTCGGGCGCCCTTTTCCGACCACTTGGAAATCTGCCTAGAGTAAGGGAAACAAGCTCGGTTTCTTCAAGAACTTCTCGATCATGATCATTAGTAGATTTTTTTCCATCTTGCTCAACAATATTGCGGAATCGCATTTGGAGAGATCGGTAATCCTTCATGACTCGATCCAAACACATCTTAAGCCTTTGATTCTCTTCTCTCACCTCACCCATTTCAGCTCTTGCAGATTCAAGCTTTTTGACCTGTACCTGATCCTTTCTGTTCGAAGAAGACGCTATTGACTCGGGTTCCATGGAGGAATTTCCTGCTTTAGCCACGAACTCGATCTGTTTGACCATTAAAAGATGAAATTATGTAAATAAATAATTTATATTCAACAAAATAGTCAATACTAGCCTACATTTCTAACTTCTAAGAATAAGATACGATATTGATGGTCAAGTTATTACTAATCAAAGATCTAGAACACAAGGCTTAGATTGTCAAAACAAAAAACAACTGTTACATAAAAAGGGTGTGGGTGCTTTGCTTTTTGATCTTTCCTCATTTGTACGTCTCTCATAATCTTTCACTCTATCCAAATTGGATAGCCAACCCATCATTTTCATCCCTTCATTATAGAAACTTATATGTATCTGAAGATGTTGATTGGATAATCTTAGTTTCTCCAAATAGCAATACATTTCATTGTTACTACAACCATAATATACTCAAGATAGCATTAATATAGATTCTTAGTTAGATATAGGAAGTGATCGAGGCTTAAGTAATTGTTTCTGTACCTCGTTGCTGCTACCGCCTGCCAGATTCTTATTACTCATCGTCTTCTTCTCATCCGACTTCTGTTTTTTTTTTTTTTTTTAATTTATTTTTAGAAATATTAATTATAAACAACAAAAATCACATCATATATAAGACAGAAAATTACATAAATTAGAGAGAGAGAGAGAAAAAAACCCAAAAATCATAGTCCATATATAATAGCAATAGATTATGTATATAAAGAGAAAGATTAAGGACTAATTATGTATTCACCTTGATAGAGTTAATCCGACGATGATGATGATGCTGCTGATTATCATCGTGATTTCCATGATTAAATCCTTGATCATGATCTTCCTCTTCACCGGAATCAACCTTCATCTTTTCTTTCTCCATAGATATATATAGCTAGCTTTCTCCTTTCTTTCTCTTTGATCAAAATGAAAAGAAAAAAAATTCTTTTTTTTTTCTTTCAACTGAGATCTTTGTATCCTCGACCTTCTTAATTATGAGATAAAGCCAGCATGCAGTTGCTGTATTTGACCTTTCTTTTTGTCTTTTTTGTCTTTTTTTTTTTTTTTTCTTTAAGATAATAAAGATTCAACATTTAGACAGCCCCCTTACATACCACAGAAAAGTCAAACGCAAGACCAATCCAATTGCACAGAAAAGAAACTCCTGACTACAACTTACATTGATATATATATATATATATATATATATATATATATCAATACTGTAGATATATCTATAGATATACTATACATAGGTATAAGTAGACCCGGCTCTACTTTATAAACCTGACGACGTGGCGGTGATTTAGAGTCTCATATATTATTGAGTTTTAAATAATTATAATATATATATATAATTATTGAAATTAAAAAATATATTAAAATTTTTTTTATAATATTTATTAAAAATATAAAACATTTTAAAAATATGAAATAGTTAATGAAGTTTCTTTCACACATTTTATTAAAATAATTTTTCCGTTAAAAAAGATAATATGATTTATATATATAATTTAAAAATATATATACATTTTATATTAGAAGGGTCTTAAAATTTTAATTTAGTTTAGAGCCCCGATTGATCACAAGCCACCTTTGGGTATAAGTTTATCCATTTACGGTTCAACTCATGTCTCAATATCTATCGCAGATCATATAAAAAATGGATTTAAGTTTATCCATTTAGGGATGATACCAATTGTACTAAAACACATGACCCAACTAGAATTTGAAGTAGCAATCCTAATGGCTCTTAGGGATAAAAGGCACAAGAGATATTCTCACTCTTCCTAGGAGTCGTAGAATCATCAATACGTGAAGGCCTCATTTATTTTGAATACTTTCTGGATCTCTCTCTCTTTAACAAATCTCTCAATTTTAGGATGAGATATCTAATCAATCTCAAAACTTAATTCAAAAGCTTGTAATTAATTACCAGCATGGGCACTCTCGTTTCTAGTTCAACTACGTTCTGCACATAATAGATCCTACAACTCTACGGGCTATAGCTTCTTATCAACTATTTATTTAGAAGATCTTAGATCTCTTTTTTTTTTTCTGTGAATAAATAGGCCATAATAAGATGCCTCATATAGGAGACCAACCAAATAAGAAGATATTTTCTTCAAAGAGTATTTCCTCTTTTTATACTCTTCTTGCAATGGGTCTAATCCTATTTATTCACATAAATCGCCAAGAGGCTTTTTTCCCTCTTGGCTTTGCCTGGCTAACTTAGACCTTAGCTTTATATTATTACGAAGTTGAATGGCTTCCTCTTCTACAACTTGGGTGAGCTCACCGTAAGTATAGTTTGTCCAAGGGTTATAACTGTTAACCCTTAGCTTGTCTGCAAACAGCTAGGAAAGTTTAGATAGAAAATATTACTTCCAATACTTAGCATTGCAGTATGGTCTTTGCAAAACTTTTGTGAAGAATACATCCTTATACCACTTAAAGTGAGATAGGTCTTGATATCTAAGCCTAATTAGCTGCGCATACGTCTTATTTATTCTGTTAGCAGTATTGCCGTAAAAGTATAAAATTAACGAATAGATTAGGGTGTTGACCGCGTCAGACACCACCACTTGAACTGAAGAACTGCCTTATATTTTTATTTCAACTTTAGAGGCAAACATTATCCTTTATCTTCCTTCGTCGACTAGGGCTTAATCCCACCAACATTTTAGTTGCCCTACAAAGCCACAAGTAATAGTATGTGCTATAACAACATCTGAGACTCCCCTCTAATAGAGTAGATAGGCTTTTGTAATCATCATCATATGGGGAGCCTGTTGCTAGATCTAATATTCTGACATTCTATTAATGTTCCATTAATTAATGGATTTCTCATTAAAGGCAACTGGATCAAATTTCTATCCTTCCTCATTATCGGGGAAGGAAGGTGGTAGTAAGCTTTTGAGTTAGAGGGTTATCCCGCCTTTTCCATCCCACTCTAGCTATCTAAGAGGGAAGTTTATAGATTTTCTCTGGCATTGAATTTGTATAAGAAATTATAGAATTTTCTTAAGGGGCTTGTACTTGGAATTCTTTTATTCCTAATCCTTTTAGTCCGGCTGCTAATTACTGTATCATTTCAGAGGTCACCTTTTTAGATGACAAATTCTTCTCAACTTTGGGAGAAAGTTTTGCAAAGGGCAGATCCTTTATAGTTTTCTCAATCTTTTGTGGACTTATCTTTGTTGTTGTAGCAATATGCTAATGGCAGTTTTAAGTCTTGTCAGCTTATCAGAAAGAATCTATACAAATAGATTTGCGTAGTTATTATGGGTGATATATCATATTGCTCAACCCTTTAACTATATATATTTTTTCACTCTTGAAAGGAGTACTAGAAATTGATAATTTTTAATCAATTGCTACTTCTAGACTTAGAGAAGGCGGATGAATTGCTTGTATATCTCTCTTAGATCTTTTTTATCTTCCAGATCTTATAGACGTTACTTATCATAAGACAGTAATCCTTTGATTGGTCAAGAGTGTCGATCTACATCAGGAACTCTTCTTTCCATGGGTCTTGACATATTTCGAACATCAATCCTTTAATCTACTTAGGTTTGGGATAAGCTCGATTCTTGAACACAAGTACTTTTAGAAGCCAAACAAATAAGTTGAACTTATTTACGCAATTAAGCACTTAAAGTTTTTCTTCATAAATTTGTCCAAATTTTTCGACATACTGGTTAAACATACTTTTTGAGTAGTTCTTCTTTTCTCTCAAGAAGTTATTGTCGAACCATAGTCTATTTTCTCTATTATGCTCAGCTTCATAAAGGGCATGTGTCCTGTTTGCGAGGTAGGATCTTTCATCTCGGTTTTCTATTACCAAGATATCTCTCTAGGAGATATATCATATGTATGGGAGTGATGGAGATGTTGGTCTCTCAGTTGCAACCGGTGTCTCCATACAATACTAGGCTCTAATACCAATTTTGAGCAAAGGTGGAGTGGATGAAGGCTAGAGATCGAAAGAAATGTGAAGATGTAAAATGAGACAAAGTTTTATTAGTAGGGAGAATTTTTACAGAATAGAGAGTAGATAATATTTTTTAAAGATGTCTCTAAATGAGCTCGCATGCCTTATAAAATATATACCAATAAAGCAAACTATGTATAGAGGCAAGATTCTCTTTCGCTAAAGTACAAAATTACTTTAATAAAATATGTTTGATATCAGGCATGCAAGTTTTGAATAAGATCATAGTATAATGGTCCCAGACAGGTAGAGAGGACTAGATAGATAGAGTGCATTATAGGGATAATTTATTCCCTTTCTTCTTTTTTAAAAGAGAGTACTCATCCTTTATCGAGGTATAAGCCTTCATCCGCTCCGCCCCCGCTCAAAAATTCCACACGTCTTCGCTCAAAATTGGTATCAGAGCCTTTTTGTTATAAGCTCTGGTATCTCTGGTTGACTAAAGTCGTGAATTTATGTAAAGGTTCTTAGAATTACACAAGTCACGTTTGATCATTAGTTGTGTCAGATCAATAAATTATTGACAATATTTCACTGACTCGATCAATCTTGGAAATGACAAGTTTAATCAGAAGGCTCTCTTCTAAAAAAATAATCTTCTTCTACCTCTACCTCTTTTAATAGATCTATTTCTATGAAAGGAGTTCTCGCTTCTACTCCTACTTCTAGTAAAACCCATGACCAGACTAGGATTGGAAGTACCTACCCTAATGGCTCTTAGGGATAAAAGGCATAAGAGATATTCTAACTCTCTCCTAGGGGTTGTAGAATCATCGATATGTGAAGGCCCCATCTATTTTAAATGCTTTCTGGATCTATCTTTTTCCTTAACAGACTCTCGCATAATCAAGGCTCTTTGTCTAGACCTTCATATGATGGGGTTTGATGTAGAACACATGTCCAAATGTATAGCGCTCATCTGTACAATCTACTATAAAACTATGGGCATACTAATTCTAGAAAGGCAACCCATGCTTATTAGAGAAAAGAAAGGAGAAATTAGTATGTTTCTCACAAATTCTAAGAAAACCAATATTATAGTACCTCATATCGTTAGATGGAATATTCTCATCATTTTTATTAGTAATATGATCGAGTTCTCTCGAACGCAGCTCAAATAAGGGCACCGCTTGCTCGGAGTGCTTGGAGATCTATTTTTCCAAAAATATGATATGATTCGATTTAACAATATGATGTACTATAATATTAATTTTTTCAAAATTTGTGAGAAATATAGTAATTTCTCATTTCTTAGAGAAATATAGTAATTTCTCCCTTAGGCAGGAATTACCTTTTTTGAATATGCGTGCCCATAATTTTATAACATATTTTATAAATGAACTTTATATGTTTGGACATGTATTCTACATCGAACCACGCATACATATGTATCTCATAGTTATATATATATATGTATATGTATTATTAATTATATTTTATTTTTCCTGTATAGTATATATTATAGTAGTAAGAAGCTGAGAAGAATTCAACGTCAACGTCTTAGATAAAAATGTCAGAGAGAGAGAGAGATTGCGAGCTAGATAGGTTTAAGCCGCAATGGCCGGTCGACCCTCATGTAATCGTTGAAGTTTCGTACAATAAGGAAATTGGTTTAAAAAAAACGTCAGGAGGGGCCCAGCCCGGTGACGGTTGATGATCTTGGTCAAAGTTTAGCCACCACCGCCGTACTGCTCCCGTCGGTAACCGGAGTTTCATCCTAGCTTATATATTATTCTGGCGTTTTATGTATTGATCACGAGGGTCAAGCTTTTTCAGTGTTTTATAAAGACTAGTTGTTCATTGGTCCATGCAATTGACATTTTTTATTAAACGTGAATTAATGTGTTATTTCTTTTATCGGATAGGAGATAGAGATGCATATTCATGTGTGACATGTGTGGAAATCACGATTCTAGCTAGTTCCCACATGTTCGTAATTTACTTATTTCACCACGTCACATAAGAAACTATAGAAGACGATCATAAAGTCTATGATCTAGGGCAAATTATTCCGTACACACCCTATAATTTTGATTTACATAATCTATGATTTCAAAACTTACATTTACTATAGAGATAGAGTCGTATAAATATTATATAAAAATTGTAATAGATAAAAAAAAATAAGTTACTTTATATATATATTTAAATGAATTTTCATATTCAATAAAATCAAATATAATTTAAGAAATTCGAATAGATATCAAGATACTATCTTAAACTCGTTGGATGAATGAACGATGAATTTCGAATGACGTTTAAATATTTATTTGAGATGATAGATCACTTAACAAATAACATATTAATAATAAGTGAGTATAGATAGAATTCACTTCCAAAAGCAAATAACTTACTCATACTCATATATATAATATATCAACATAACCAATTTCATATACGAGACAAATGCAAACTTTAACAATGATCAACTCCCCTATTATAATCAACTTGAAAGCGTAGGACCCGACCCTATTATATATTATATATTTTTTATGTTGGCCATACTCGGGATCAACTCCATTGACCTCTAATAATTGGTCTTAATCAATCTCAACTATCATTCAATCTTAAGGAGTTGGTCGAGCTGTCAAATATGTAGAGAGTATTAGGTATGATTTCATCTTGAAATTTTATGTTAAAAATGTATGGAGACCGTTTTTTAGAGTTGTGATTGTTTATATGTCATTCTCAAAAGAGATAAGACATTAATCCTTACAGAAGACTAATGATCGAATATTAAAAATCAAAATATTTCAAAAATTAATAAAAACCTACGTGTTAACTTGTACGCAATAGGATGATACAATCACTATTCTTCCTCTAACTTGTAAATATATGCTTGATCAATATGTATATATATATATATATATAATTTTTTTTTTTTTCCTTTTTCTACTTTCACTAAGATCCACCCACGAACCTCCATGGAAACCTATGGAGGTTTGGCCACCAATTTCCATAGAGCTCGAACCTCCATGGGTCGGACCACCTTAGTGTATTTTGTATATATATATTTATATGACATTTAGTGTATTCTGTTTGGTCAAATAGAAAGAGAGACAAATACATATATAGTGGCTACCACTTGCAGCATGAGAAAAAGTTTGGAGCTTAACTTTGACCTCATCAAATACCTATTTTGATTTCATACAATGACTTTCATGCTAAAATTCAATATCTTCCCCACATCTCTGATTTATTTCAAAGATAAATAAATATCTAATTTTGAAATATTATATATATATATATATTACATGCATGCATGCATCTCTATGCTATCTTTTATGTAGATTTAGAAATTTGATCTTACGCTGTATTATAAATTATTTTAAAAGCTCGTCATACCAATTAATTATTTACCGTGATATGAGAATTAAGATAATATAATTACAAGTATGCACTTATATCAAACTAATGAATACATTGCATGTATGATAACAAAACTATATAAAACAAAAAAATAAATCAGAAACACAATTCTTATCCTTCGTAATATATCTCTTTGTTGGTGAGTAGACTGTCACGTCAGCAAGCTCAATTCAAAACTCCATTAATCAGTCAAGGGAGCTAGTTAGGTCATTATTTTGTTAGGGTTATTTATATAAAGTTAAGTTGCATGTATAATTTACGTATCAACAACAGACTTTAATAAAGCAATCTTTCTCCCTCTTACTTTCACTCTCTATCCCATTCTTCTTCTTCTCAACTTCCTGCATTCCTCTATATAAAATGGTACTTGGTAGCTTATAGATCTACCATCAGGAAAGAAAGCAATAGGGTGTAAATGAGTGTTCAAAGTTAAACTTCAAGCTAATGGTTCTATCGAGAGGTTTAAAGCATGGTTAGTGGTTAAAAACTTTAATAAAAAACGAAGGGATAGATTTCACAGAAACCTTTAGCCCTGTGGTAAAGATGGCCACATTTCGATTAATGATTGCAATTGCTGCTAAACTCAACTCACCGCTATTTCAATTAGATGTTTACAATGCATTTTTAAATGGTTAACTTGAAGAGGAGGTTTAAATGACTATTCCTCAGGGCTCTGGATCTAAGGATGATGAGAGAGTTTGTAGGCTTCATAAGTCCTTATATGGACTCAAGCAAGCCTTCAAACAATGGAACCATAAGATTACTCAGTGCTTGTTAGCAAGTGGATTCACTCAATTTTCTCATGACCATTCTTTGTTCACAAAAAGGTCTGATTCTTCTTTCACCGTCCTTTTGATATATGTTGATGACATTCTTCTATCTAGGAATGATCAGCATGCTCTCATTGAAACAAAGACATATCTTGTTTCCTACTTCAAAATAAAGGATCCGGAGAGTCTAATATTTTTTCTTGGACTGGAAACTCTGCATAACCCCTCTGGCATCTGTATTACTCAATAGAAATATGCTATGAAATTACTTCATTAGGTAGAATTTGAAGCTTACCTTTGTTGAATTAGACTCTGTCACTAGTCATAATTCTTTTGATCATCTTCTACCTGATTCTACTCCTTATCAACGCCTTATTGGTCGACTTCTTTATTTTCAGAATTGTTTTGATATTATATGGAGAACTTGTAAGTAGCCTAATAATGATCAAACACTTATGTGATTTTTTTTTGTTTGTGTGTCAAACATGTGTATATATACTGATTTTTATTGAATCTGATCAAATTGTTTATTAGATAAGACCCATCCTAAAATTTTTCTTACATATAGGAATTTACCTTTTCATTTTGATAGCTACAAGTGTAAACCCTTTGGAAAAAAAAGAAAAAAAAAGTATTATTTGTGAAGTCAATGAGTTCTTAGATCTTCCACATGAAAGAAACATATCACACTATACCCCTTCCAATATCTAATATATATATTCTTATCGAATATGTATATGTTATATTAGTGGTAAACAGAGTCAAATTGAAATAGTTTAAGATGATGATAATGGCTAGTAATGAATGATACCAATTTGCTAATCCAATGTCAATGGATGCACTCTTTTTGTATATTTGTTTGTCTTATCATGTTAAGTTGATTGATTTTTATATCACACGTTCACCCAAAAAAGCTACCATCTCTTATTTAACTTCATTTTAGAAAACTTCAAGATGGTGGGTGGATTTTGTCTTCCATACAATAAGAATATAATATCATATATATTTTAAGATGTATACTTTGGAATTTAAAAAAAAAAAAAAAAAAGTTACATGAAAAGGACATTGACAATCATCATGCTACTTTTGAAAATGTGGAATTAATTTCATAAATGAAATATAAACAATAAAAATAAATAAAAAAAATTTCGATCGAATCATATAGACAAATTTTAACTTTTCTATAATGATGTAGGTAGGATCTAAATTATAAAAAAAATATATTATATATATATCCAAACATTCCTTGAAAAAGGTATAGAGGGAGGAATTTTGTTTATAATGTATTTTTTATTTAAATTTTTAACTATATTTTATTTATTATTATTATTAGAGGTTTTGATTTTTTTTTGGAGTTGTTAAGCATTCTTCTTGCTCAAATCTGTTGCCTAAACTTGTAGCAAAGATGTGTTCAAACCTAATCTGTCTTTGTATCAAGCATGCCTTTGATCTGAGTTCTTCTGATTTACTCTGCATTTTGAAGTATTTTCTTTCATTCCAAAACGATGGTCATGATAGTTTAATAAATGTGAGAAAAGAATGGGAAAATCAAGCCTTGCTAGCTATTAAGAAAGCGAGTGATAAAGATGTTTTTAAAGCCTGGAAGACGGATTTAAATCGAGCAAAGGAGGCAGCAATTTTGTTAATGGTACCTCATGACGGGTTCACAGATAATGAGCTGTGTTTACATTATTTATTAACATCTTCAAATGTTGATGAAGTGGTGTTCTCTTCAGTTCTAAGCAAGTTGAATGATAAAGAAATGTTGGGTTTGATTAAATACTTGGGGAAATGGCTGGAGAAGTATGAGAGCTTTACTCAAGCGATCCCATGCCCTAAGGCGGCAGTTTGGAGGCTTGTGAGTGGGTCCCGAGATTAGAAGATGTTGTGAAGTGTATCGGGTTGATTTTGGATGAGGATTTTACTGTGTTGGTTTTGAATCCGAAGTTTCATGATGAGATGAGATGTTTGGAGGGGTTTGTTTGTAAATTAGTGGGAAAAGCTAGATTGTGTTCTTCTGTGGCTATTGTAGGTGAAAGGTTGAGGAACGAAGTTGCAGAGAGGTTGAGAGTCGAACCTGCTACTGAAAGTGAAAGTTAGAAGAGAGTGTAGAAGCAGAAAGTGTTTCACTAAAGTTACTTACTTGTATTGCATTTGAAGAATAGGCATAGACTTTTTGTACTCTTACAATTTGGATGTTTTTTTCTTTTAACTGAAATGTTCCTATATGAAGGTTTTGTTTTAACTCTGCATCGATATGTTCTTGCTACTTTGTAAGATCATAGTTTAGTGCCCTTGCAATTGAGGTTGAATAGTTGGAAGTTTTGGATTAATCTACACCAGTGCTTTGGATATTTATTATTCCGACTGAATCTTGTTGTCAGTCACTTTTTGCTCTTAAAAAGGAAAGAGAGAAAAAACACACTAGAATAACATAAAACATTACATGTGAAAAGAATTTACTACATTCCAGATCTTCAAAAATTGCCCTACAACTCCCTTATAATGGACCTACATGTTTGCATTTAGCACAAAAAGAAAAAGAAAAGAAAACTAAACAAAAGGGAAGGGGAGAAAGGCGGAATTCTGATTCATTGTTGTCGGCATGTTCATCAAAAGCCCTCGGTAAGAGCATAAACTCGACCTGCTAAAGGCGGAGACAGTTCAGATACAGCTTGCTGAATTTCCTAACCAAAAATCACGAAGGTATGATAAATAACCAAATATACAACAAGATGTTCATAATACATTGAACCCAGAAACATCATCTCAGAAAGTGTATTCTTTTATTTCAAACCAAGTAATTTTATCGTACCTGTAAAGTATAACGTGCCGAGAAATGGATTAGAAGAATTGCTTTGTTCTTAAACTTCTCTGCATGGCTTATTATCTGTTAAAAGTAGTTATAAAAAAGGAAAAAAAAAAAAAAAATCATCCCTGTAAAGATTCCAATATTAAAATGTAGCAATAACTAATAAGATTGTCTAAGATGATCTATACCTCAAATAGATGAGTGTGTCCATAATCTCTAGCATGCTCCACTGTAATCGAGTCTTCAATAAACGTGCTCTGCATAAAGAAGCAAGTAAGAAATACACTAAAGAGAAGCAATTTATTCATCTCTAACAAAGAAGGAGAAAACAATAAACTACTCTCTCTCTCTCTCTCTCCCTCTCTCCAAGAAAACAGACCTCCATAACAAGAATCTTTGCCCTCAAAACATCAATGTTATTTTCATCAACAATGAAGTCAGACGTGGTATCTCCTGTAAAAGCCACTTCTGGTTCAGTGATTGTGTTTGTTATCTGCCCATAACCACATACATATCATCAATATTTTCAAACAAAGAACGATTTAAAACATAATAATAATAAGAATAAAGAAAATATAAGATTAAAAGAAAAGAAAGAAAGAAATATCAAATACAGACCTCAACACCAGATAATTTCAGTTCCTTAATCTCATTTCCCAAGAGGCCATGATAATCCGACTTAAGTTTCTGCTTCACAGAGTAAACTACATAACCCTGCCATAATTAACAAATTTCCAAACTCTTAATCGATTTAAAATTTCATGTTATACCAAAAATCCAATTTCAGACATCCAGTTCTGAAACCACTAATGCAAACTGATAACCCTAAATCACTTATCAGAGGCTTCATGAAAATTGAGTACAAAAATACAAAGAGCTTAACAATTTTACCTGGGATTTGATGGTATGATAAGTTTGGAAAGCTCTTACTTTAAGATCCTTTCTCAAAGAGAACTCCTCTCCTGTAGAATTACAAATAGTATGTAAGTACCTTTATAATGTAAAAGTGGGTGAAAAAATGTGACCAAATTTCTTCTTTTTGATGAGGAGAAAAAAATAATAATAATTTGAGAGGAAGGATACTACCCACATCCAAGCCTATGAGATTATGATTGAGTTCGGATTGGTCCAATAATCTGTGCACCTCAAAGAGCTTCTCTACATTTTCCTTGATAGATTTCGGGACAATAATTGTGGGCGGCTTCAATCTGTATAATCCACGAGTCGCAACATACATTGGAAGCCCTCCCTGATAAGTAACACAAACTCTTAACATAAACAGAAAATCCACAACCATTTATAGATCTTCCCACAAAAATAAAAAAAGACGGGATTTAAGTAAGGAGATTTATATGCTATCTAGAACCCGAAAAAAAGCATTGATAAGAAAAGCTAAGAAAACTGTCATCCCTTCAGTGCACTAAAAACATTAATAAGTCTTGAAAAGATTAGACTTTGCATCTCTCAGCATATTAATCTTCATAGCTTGTGCAAACAACATTAAGAGGGCGGATTTTCGTTTTGTCAATCTGAGCTAAGAAAACATAAAATAAAACTGGATTTTGGTAAATAGAACTTTATCAGCATTGTCCAAACTGAAGTTTGATACAGTTCATACACTGAATTGTTAACATGTACTCCTTCATAGATATTCAAGCAACAAATCCATGTAGAAATTAATGTCATAAGTTCAAGAACTCAAAAAAAAAAGGGGGGGGGTTTAAATTAGAAACCCAAGTAAACAAAGAAAATTCAAACACATTTTTTTTCCTTCTCCCAAAGAAAAATTGAGATCGGAAAAGGAGATAGAAGGGCCTCTCACAATGTGATCCATGTGACTATGAGAGATGAAGAGGAAATCCTGATGAACAGCTTGGTGAGGACAGCGACCAATATCAAAGGCCAAATTAAGTGTAGAGAAAATAATGCAAGTTTCTTGCCCTCCAATCGATAAACCCTTTATCGGGTACCCTTCAATCTCCAAATTTCCCTTCTTTTTCTTCGATTCTGCTACTGATGATGAGTCGGGTTGTTTTTTCTCTGAAGAAGAGTTGCTGGAGCTTTCTGTTCTGCTTCCACACCCCATTATTGACATGATCAGATTAAATACGATTTTGCCCAGAAAACAAAATCAACCTTTTTGTTTTGCTAATCCAAATGATCAGTACAATATAAAGGTCAAAACTAATACCCAGAAAAATTTTCCGAGAGAGTCAAATGATTTTCGAAAATCAGAAAGACAATGGCGGGTGTATAGAGAACGAGAGAAGCAAATAAGCGAGCGAGCGCGAGAAAGAGTGAAGAATCTGCGTGCCTCTTCCCTGACCCAATTGCACCCTTTTTTCCTTCTTCTTTTGGTTCCTAAATTATATTTTGACCTCTTGAACTTCGGAAAACATTACAATTACCACCTTAAAATATAAAAAAATGGGCCAGTTACGGGAAGAATGTATGATCCCATAATAAATTTTTTTTTTTCTTTTCCTTTCTCTTTGAAGCAGTAGATTAGAAGGAATGGGCATTTTTTTGGGTAAGAGTGGATTACAAACACATGCTGCTATCTCTCACGTGTCTCACTATCAACCAACCAATAAATTTGCTTTCATAGTTTCCATAGCGCCTCAAATCAAATCATTGTTACTTTATCATGAACAAGATTGAAGTTTTCAGACTTCATTTGAAAAGAAAAAAGAAAGTGGAAGAAACAAGTTAATAGATTTGAGTCTTCTTTCTCAATGGCAGTAACATCATCTAGGCTCTATCTATCAGAATCCATGAAATGCAGGACCATATACTCATCTAGCTCTCCTTCAGTTTCTGGCAAGCAATCCCAGCTTCATTTCTCCCACCATGTAGGTCTAAAAAGAAAAAGAAACTTGCCTCCTTTGTGTTTGACATTATGTCTCTGTGAATCTATCTTCATATTAATTGTTAAACAAACAGAGTTTTGTGGGTGCAAGCTGCAGTTTTAATGGGAAATTGTGTCGTTGTTTTGTATAGAGGTATCAATTGTGTTCAAAGTCAATGAATGGGTGCCAAGGAGAGCCAAGAGGACCTATTGGAACCGTAGAAACCCATACTTTTCCGGAAGTTTCATCTCCTGCATTAGCTATGGACCGGCTCAACTCCGCTATTTCGGAATTGAATGTGGACCCACCACCATTTACTTCTGGAATTGTCCGTCTCCAAGTATGTTTTATTTTCACAAGCTTTATTGAATGATTCTGTTAGCATTCTATCTGCTTGATATGTATATTTCATTTTCACTACTAGTTACTAATAATCACCAAACATGGTTTCAAAGTCAGTAAGTGTGTTTTTTTTTTTTTGGTTTGGTGATGATTTGGTAGGTGCCAATTCAGCAACAAATTGAGGCAATTGATTGGCTTCATTCCCAAAACCAGATTCTTCCACGATGTTACTTCTCGGGACCAATCCGAACCATTGGATCAGATCCTCTCCTCGAATACACCAATGGCAACAGCCACTCTCCAATCAATCACCACTGTCAGATCAGTGTTGCTGGTGTGGGGACCGCAGTTCTTTTTGGCAATGTTCAGCAGTTCTCTTACAATGATTGGAAATCAATTAAGAGGTTCCTATCAAAGAAATGCCCCATGATTCGTGCATATGGGGCTATTCGGTTCGATGCAGGGGCTCACATATCACCTGAGTGGAAGGCTTTCGGTTCGTTTTACTTCATGATTCCTCAGGTATAGAAACAATTTCCTCCTCTCATATGGGTGGATAGATAATATTTTCTTTTTTAAGTATTTATACTATATCTTCTACTAGATACTAAAATGACAGGTAGAATTTGATGAGTTAGAAGAAAGTTCAATCCTTGCCGTGACTATTGCTTGGGATAATGCACTTTCTTGGACTTGGGAAAATGCCCTTCATTCCCTTCAAACTACAATTCACAAGGTCCATTTGTATTAAAGAATTTGTGAAAGTAGAAAATTAGTGTTTTTTTTTTAAATAACATGTTGGATTATACAGGTTTCTTCTATTATTATCAAGTTACGAAAAGACATTCCCTTGACATCAATTCTTAGCCATATTCATATACCGAATAAAGCATATTGGGATATTGCGGTTAGTCGAGCATTGCAGATGATAGACAGAAGTAACTCGCCTCTCACAAAGGTAGTAGTGCACAATTTCCACTCTAAGCCTACGTTTTTTAAATTGCATTACCATACTCCCCTTTACTCAAACTTCGGTTTCAAACTACAACCTGAATGAACCGGAAACTGGGAATCCAAAATTGAAACTACTTTTTTTTTTTCTTCCCAAAGTGAGCTTCTCCTTTTACTGGATTTCATAATGACCTGATGTCTACAAGAGTATTGAATTGCTCTTTAATGTTTAGGTTGTCCTTGCTCGCAGTAGTAGAGTGGTAACAGCTACTGATATTGATCCCATTACATGGATAGCTTGCTTACAGGTATTAATTATTAAATGTAGTGAAAGAAGAAATATATATCATACATGTATATATATAGTATCTGACATTCAATTTCCAGGTTGAGGGAAAAAATGCATATCAGTTTTGTCTTCAACCATCTAAATCGGCGGCATTTATTGGAAATTCAGTGAGTGTGACTGTATCATATAATCACCTAGCTTAAAGAAATTATCTAAAAATGAAAAAGGAATTTTAATTTGTATATATATAACTGTGTGAATAGCCAGAGCAATTATTTCACAGAAAATGGCTTAGCATAAGGAGTGAGGCCTTAGCCGGAACCCGTGCTAGAGGTTTATCAACAACACAAGATCTTCAAATAGAAGTTGACTTGCTCTCCAGGTTCAATACACAATTATTATTTTTTTCTTTTTTCTTTCGCATTATAGAATAAATTTTCATTGATCTTTCTCTCACCATTGCTCGTTTATTTATATATTTATTTATTTTGCAGTGCAAAGGATCATCTCGAGTTTTCCATTGTTCGAGAAAGCATACAAAAGAAATTAGAGGTAAATTCATTCATATCAATACAAAAGAAATTAGAGGTAAAATCATTCATATATTCACGTTTTCGTGTTTTTTTTTTCTTTTAAGGCCGTATGTGATGGGGTAGTGGTCGAACCGAAAAAATCGATAAGGAAACTCCCAAGAGTCCAACATTTGTATGCTCAATTGACAGGAAGATTAAAAAGTGAAGATGATGAGGTATACATGAATTAATAACACCCATTATTTGTCATTTTAAGGCTTCTAAAACGGTAACAATTTGCTGACCGTTGGCGAGGTCTGGCCGACTGTTGGGCTTCATTTTATTGATGGATTAAGCTCAGTCCAAGACCACCCTAACAACTCTCCACCGTATCTATATAGTATAGTAACATATAGATCCTTCAATGATTTTGATGGACTTATTTTAAGTGGGAGACTGCTTAATCCAAAAGCAGAGAGTTTATCTTTCGCATCCAAAACCAACTGACGGGGTTGAGATTTCCTTCAAATTTAATGATCAATATTATATGTTTTCATGCATATATATGAAAAAAAATAAAATCCAATTATGTTTGTAATTTTATGGTTTTGCTCCATATCACTTTTCTTTTCCAAGTAATGTTGTTTGCATATACATACATGTTTGAGGTATTAAGTAATTTCCCAAGATATAATCAACTCAAATTTTCTGGGTTTTT
Source organism: Coriaria nepalensis (assembly GCA_027186245.1). Taxonomy (NCBI): domain Eukaryota; kingdom Viridiplantae; phylum Streptophyta; class Magnoliopsida; order Cucurbitales; family Coriariaceae; genus Coriaria; species Coriaria nepalensis. Next base: position 542,708 of record CP114493.1, read on the forward strand.
TTCCCTAGTTTGAAGTACTATCATCGCTTCATCCGAGCCCAGCAGTATGTGGATTTCCTACAGAAGAAGCTCGGCTTCTAATTGCAGAAACCGGTATGTTTCTAATGTGATGCTGATTAGGGCCAGTTTTTAGAACCGGATTTCTGAAACTGAATTTTTAGTATAAGATTAGATCTAAATTGACATGATGTATTCATTTAAGAGGTCAGAAATTTATTAAATTGAGTTCAAGCGGCGTTCTTTCAACTGTAAGGCAAACTAGCTCGTCAAGTCTTCTTTACTCATTAAATATGAATTAGAAAACTGTATGATTATCTATTAAGTATGTGAAAATTATTGTGTTCAGAAGTATTTGATAGGGGAATGTATGCTGGGCCTGTGGGCTGGTTTGGAGGAGGAGAGAGTGAGTTTGCAGTGGGAATTAGATCGGCTTTGGTCGAAAAGGTGTGTTTCGGCATTCCGGTTATTCATGTTTTCTTTTTCGAGCAAAAACCTGAGATTAATTAGTTTTTATTATATAATAGGGACTTGGTGCGTTAATCTATGCCGGAACCGGGATCGTGGAAGGAAGCAATCCATCTTTAGAGTGGGATGAATTAGAACTCAAAATATCTCAGGTTTGTGAAAATGGTTGTAGTTAGCTTCTTCTTTTTTTCTTTTTTTTAATGAGAAGTATGGTTAATTAAGAAGGAACAAAATTGCATTTTGATCTGTTTTTACAGTTTACCAAGTTGCTTAAACTTGAAGTGGCATTGAGAACAAAGGGCGATAATGTGAAGACTATGAACTGACAAAAAAGGTTGCTGTTTGGATGAAGATCTAAGGTTGCTGTTTTGCGTGCAGGGAAATTAGTAATAACATTCTTTCAAGTTTAATTCACCTAGTAATCACATTCTTTCAAGTTTAATTGGTGATTGATTGATTCCTAATCAAGAAATTCTTAAGTAGATCGTATTTACGGCACGCCGATCAAATTTAAACCGCCCAACAAATTCTCTTCATATAAGGAAAAAGTAAATAAACGAAAAAGAGTCTCATATTTAGAAACTTCCAAGATCAGGAGTTCAGTTTATTCGTTAAATAACGGTAACGGTCAGATATGAAAAGTTTAATTTACACACCAACCCACATTTTTGTATCCTCTTCCTTCTCATCCAATTCAACTATTCAATGGCGTCCAGAAGGGCCAGACGAGAGGTGCTCCCTAGCTTATCGAAACCTTTGCTTTCGAATATCGTATCATGCATCTTTGGCCTTCAAAGAGGCTGCAAGAACTAGCGTCCTATCTATGGAGTGGTGTCATGTTTGGCTCACGACGAGAAACATAGAGATTGATGAGTAGCTCTCTTTGTTCCAGCTATTCTTTCTGAGCATTGATCTCTCCTTAACAAAACCCTAATAATTGATCCAACTTTGGATAGCACTTGCCCATTCTATATGAAAGTTACAAGACATGGTTAGTTTTTTTTTTTTTTTTTGGTGTCTTTGAATTGAGATGGGAGTTCAATTTGTAGAAAATTTTATGGAAGGTAACTTGAATGGTAATTTTTTAAATACTTTTCTAATTTCGTAGTTATTCAAATTGGGTATATATAGAAAATTAAATAAATTGAAATGAGACGATAATTATTTATATTAATAATTTAATTGATGAGTCAGTAAATAATGATATAAATAAATAGATAAAAAATTTTAAATAATAATAAATATATAATCTCATACGTCGGTTATACACAAATATTTCTCGACCAAAACAATAAAAATGCTAATATAAATTCAAGCTTAAACAATAAAAATGCTAATATAAAAATTTTCATGTTGATAATCTTTTATAATGTTCCAAATATACACATGAATGTTTTTGTCGAGCATTAAATTGGAAAAAAAAAATTGTGTATTATGTCTATAGTATTTATCTCAATCATATATATAATATGACAGTATAAAAATAATAACTACAGTTAAAATAAATCGATTAACTTTAGATACAATTTACTTCAAATTTTTAATTGATCTTAATTCAAGTTTTCGATGGACAATGCCTATGACTATGACATACTTAGAGGTGGGTTGCTCCCCAAGGTAAGTTCACAAATTTGTTTACTGTTGTTAAAATGGTGTTTTTTTTTCAAAATCGTTGTTTGTGACTGAATTTTGGATAATGTGACATTTTAGCTTAACATTTATACTCGGAAGATAAGAGAAGAGAAGATGTAGTAATTACAAATACATACATATTTATAACCCTACAAGTATTCGTTAATTGCTATAAACCCCTTGTTTTGACAAAACTTTCAAAATTAGTTCAAATATTACTTACTACACATATTTTGATTTTGCATGGGCCCCAAGTCAAAGTAAAGAATATCCTCCCTCACAATCAAAATTTTGAGTAAAACAACAAACCGACAAATGATGATGTCGACAATCCGGCATGAAAAGTTTGGAATAAGAATAAAGCAATATTATCACGACAAACAAACACCCTTGTGTATATAAAGAACGCATCCATGATGAGCTTCAATTACAATTTTATCATTAAGAACTCAATTGATCTGGTGATTCATATAATCATTACAAATTAGATGGAATTTAGTGCTAGAGTAAGAAGAGGGATTGAAGAGGAAACACCGAAGTTTGTAGTTGAAGAGTACGAACCCTCTTGGGGATGGACTAAAGATTCCGATGCTAATTATCTTATCGTCGACCTTCCCGGTAATTATAATTTTCTTAAGATCTTGAGATTATATTTGTTTGTATTTAATTTGTTCATGGTCTTTCACAGGTTTCAGAAAGGAGGAAGTCAAGCTAGAGCTATACAACTCAGGGAAATTAGTAGTAAGTGGAGAAAGGAGAGTTCAAGAGAACAAGCATGTCAAATTCGAGAAAACTTTCCAAATCCCGGAAAGTTCCAACACGGAGAAGGTCACCGGAAAGTTCGATGAAGGAATTCTCTATGTCACTGTTCCAAAGCTAATAGTTGAAGAAAAGAAGGTCCCGGAAAATCATCAACATCATGATCCGGATGAAAATGTACATAGCTATGATGATGATCAGAAAAACAAAGATGAAGCCGAAATTTCAAGCAAAGATGAAGATGGAAAAGGAAAACTGAGCAGTAGTAGTACTGAAGGAGACGAACAAGTAGGTAGCTCAGGAATTACCGGATTATTCCCAATGGAGCAGACTAAGAAGAAATGGGATCAAAATGAAAGTAACTTGACAAGCACAATACTGGACGTATTGAACAAGAACAAAGGAATGGTTATCACAGCTGTTTTGGCTTTCTCATTCGGGTTGCTCGTTTCTCAAAAATTCGACTCCACAAAATCCTAGATGTTAATCAATGTATATCTATCTAACTTGCTGTCACAAATCAATAACAACTAATAATACTTTAAGAAAATTTAATTCAGTGACCCCCATATATATATGAATCAAGTTCTCAATCCTTAACAAAGAAAGTAACTATGTAAATATCATTTACACATTCATAAACCCAATACTAAAACGTGTAATCCCAAAAAGAAAAAAGCACACTATAACCCTTGTGGAGAGATCATATTAAGATTTTGGGCTACTGGTTTGAACTAGCCTGGAGAAAGCCATCACGAATCTGAGAGGCAACATCCCGGACAGCACCAGGAGGCCCATGAGGGACAAAGACGGCAGAGGATTTAGAGCTCGCGCCAATCTCTTTCATGGTGTCAAAATATTGAATGACAAGAACCATGTCCATGACATTCTTTGCAGTAGTCCCAGGAACATTAACCACAAAGCCCATAACACTGTCTCTTAGCCCATCCACAGTTGCTTGTCTCTTCCTAGCAATACCCAAACCGGCTAGATACTTGGCTTCTGCCTCACCTTCTACTCTCTTAGGAATTTTCTTCTTCTTTTGTTCAATTATCTTTCCTCTTATCTTATAATGTAGTTTACCGAATGTAATTTACAGTAAATGTGGGACCCTCACATGTGTGGATCCCACGTACGTACGCACCCACGGTCAGATTTTCGTTTTGTGGGTACCCTTAACTCCCTCGTGAAAATATACTCTCAACCTTTTTTCTGTTTGGTTCCTGAGAAAAAAACAACGAAAAAGGAAAAGGAAAAGGAAAATAGTAAAAAACTGAGCACAGATATTGGAGAAGTGGGGTATCGATCCCCATACCTCTCGCATGCTAAGCGAGCGCTCTACCATCTGAGCTACATCCCCTTTTCCTATAGCTTTTTGTCTTAAGAAACTTATTCTTGTTATCATAAAATTTTTACAGTGCAGTGCAGAAGAAGGAACATAAATCTAATATCATAGTACGTACTTGGTAGTAGTATAACATTATCTCGAACAAAGAAAGAAAAGTGTCAAGAATCACAACATTCAAAGATGGAAATTTTATTATACAGAATGGGATTGATTACTAGCAATATCTTTATTAGAGGATAAGAATTTATCCACGCCTAGTCAACTGCCTAGTCAGATTATCATCCCAAGCCTAGTCAGCTTGTCTTCGGAATCTTTCTTAGTTACTGCGCATTATATTTTCTCTTATTATAGTAGCTGTAGAAAGTTTGTTAGTGTATATGCATATTGCATGGTTGTATGTCTCTACATTCTCTTGATGTAAAGATATCCAAAATATAATATTATTCAGACTTTCTTATTACATCTTATCACTAGGGCACCATGATTTAGTTCTGCAAGACTCTACGGATTTTTCATTACAAATTGGACTTTGTCGATCTGTATACATATCGCCTAGCCAAGAAGAGATACTGTAAGAAATTCAATCCACATAGTACACACATCAACCAGTAAAACCTATCTAGTTGATAATGATTCAAGTTACTACCAACTAACCATGGAGTATGCCTATAAGCTCCTGTGATCCGGTTTACAACCGATACCAAAACCGAGCTGAAGTAATACCCCATAGCCAACGAGGCCCATGATAAGGCCGTGGCCAAAGACCTCATACATTTTGGACCCTCGGTGAAGAAGAATTCCATCATTCCAGCCAATGTGAATAGGTCAGCTGACCCTAGAAATAAGTATTGTAAAGCCACCCAAAGGAACGTAAGAGGTATCGCCTCATCCGAATCTGCTAGACCTGTTTTCGCTGCTATGTTTTTTCGCTTGGTTTCTACTAATGCAGCCACTCCCATGGCTATGACTGAGAAACCTAGGCCTGTCCCGATTCGTTGTAGATGAGTAATCCCCATTTCGGTCTTAGTTACCTTTCTGGCAAGTGGGACAATGATGTGGTTATAGACAGGTGCTAGGGTAAGAATGAATAGGACGGGAAAGATGGGGAGAGAAGCTGGTGGGACCTTTAAGGAACCGAGGTTGGTGTTCATGGTTGCTGCTTGTTGCACGGAGAAGGTGGAAAGTTGTGCAAGGCAACAATTTAACATGATTGTAGACATAAAGATGGGGAGAAGCCTTAAGACAATTTTGGCTTCTTCGGCTTGCTTGAACGTGCATTTTAATGAAGGGAATTCAGAGTTCATTAGTGTTGCTCTGTCAAGAAACCTTAGAGTACTTTCTTTTGTGGCGTTTCTCTCACTCGCTTCGATTTCATAGGATGGACTTGTCGGCATGTGTGTAACAACATTGCTAGGGTTCTTAGTTTTTATTTTGTTATAAATAGCTGCCACCAGAACCTGATGGTAAAAAATAAAAATAAGACCATACTTACTTGCAGAATTCTGATGGAACTCGGTGCATTAAAGCATGTATTATTGTATCGACTAGGCATTGTGCCAAAAGGAGAAAAGAACATTTGTACCTTGAAGATTGTTGTGATTGGACTTCCGGTTGGAATTTTTATGCGATAAGTAGGAGATCCAATGAGGAAAGTCGGGATGGAGATCAATATGGCTGCGGTAGAGATTCCGAAACCCCATTGCCATCCTTTGTTATCTTCAATCCATACTACGAATGTCACGGCAATTAGGCCCCCACAAGAGAGGCAAAATATATAGTAGTTGAAGAATGTTGATCTCTTCTTCCTTCCTTCCGATGTTTCATGGTCAAATTGCTCCGCCCCATGAGGCGGAAGCGAACCTTTTATCCCCCCGACACCTAGTGCTACCAGATAGAGGCCGAAAAACAGCATTGCTTTATCCCAATTACCGTCAACTTCCCGGCATGGATTGGTTGTTTGAGTTGACACACAAGGTGGTGGTCTTAGAGAAGTCAGATGAGCTTGAATAGCAAGAATCACGAGACCCTATTCCATTTGTAAGAGTGAAAATGTAAATATAGGAGTCAAGATCAATTATTTTTTAAGTTATAGCTTCATAAATGACAAGTACGTATAAGGACCCATACTTGCCTATATACTATGGAAAATGTTGTCTTTGACAGGAACATTCATTCGCTTTTTTTTTTTTTTTTTTTTTTTTGTGGGGCCATATTAGATTATGTTAGTGAGAAAGAAACAAGTATCAGCTTTCAATTACTACTATCATTACTATTATTCTAATGGAGACTTACCATAGCTTCTATGGCAGCACTTATAAGATAGATGGAATAGGTGGTGAAGAAAGCGTCGGCCAGAAAGCCGCCGAGAAGAGCGAGAAGGAAAGCTGTCCCCATAAAATTGGTAACCATGTTTGCAGAAGTGGATGGAGAAAAATGCATATACTTTGATAAGTATAGCACAAGATTGCTTGCATTAGCCAGGTACGCCAAGTTTTCCAACACTTCCACAACTTTATTACAAGAGTTTGCATTGGACAGAAACCACACTAGTTAGTTTTGCTGTCATAAACTATGCAACTGTCATAAACAAGATTAATTTACTTACCCAAAACAAAGGAGGCAGCAAGAATGCCGCCATGGCGTCCTTTTAAAGCCGGTCTCTTCTTCCAGTCGACATAACCTTCCCATATGTTTGAATCCTCCTCATGCTTTTCATCCTACAGTTGTGGCCAAAAATCAATATAGAAAGATAAAATGGCGAGTAAAAACAGTACACACTAGTTAAAAGAAAATTTGAATCATAATCCGACCATCTCTTCCTCGACCCTTGTTGGCATTGATCTAGTGTTTGAAGACATGTTCGATTCAAAAGATGCCACTTTATACTCTCACTCTTTGTAGTGAATGAGTACTCTTTATAGACTGAGAAAATGGTGGTCCAAACTTTTAAGAAGAAAACTCTAGACCAATTCTCTGAAAATGACTATTCCTTCTTTCCGGACTTTTTCACATAACTACATCGTTAGTGGGGACATGAATGTACAAGCATGAGAGCATGGAAAGGAAGAAGGGGATTGGATCGATGGTCGTTATCTATAAGTTTTGGCAATTCTTGTAAGTTTGGGAATCCTACTTAATTAGTAAGATAGTTACTCAAGTGGTAAGCTAGCTAGCTAGTTGTGGATTTGATAAGGTGAGTTAACATTGGTTGTGTTCCTTTATATGTCCAAAATTGTAATCAAACCATGTGAATACCAACTTCAAATCCTAATCAATCCGTCAGATAATTTTGTTTTAGTATATCGTATTTACGATAGAAATTTCAACTATATACAAAATTGATATAATATAATAATATGAAATTAATATTTAAAATTGAGATAAATCGATTTACTATAAATACAGTCAACCCAATAATATGTCGACAACCACGGTCACAATCACACACTATTCACTATCCTCATGTAGTGGTAAAGAGTGGTAAGGCCATTGTTGTCACATTGAATAAATCTTGAGGCTATAATGCGTTTGTCCACTCACATGAAACTCTCACCTCTCTACATGCATTGTCTAGTTCTCACATTTTCTAAGACAAAATTACTGCTCACTTTCACATTTGTGTGCAACATAAACAACTTGGCAGCTAGCTTAATAGTTATGTATGACACTAGTTGTTTTTTCTTTTGATTTCTTTTTGGTCCTTTTCTTTCTCTTTGCATGTGCAAGGAATTGCTTCTTGGTTCTACTGGAATGTTCTGCCTTGTTGTTCTAATGCATTTGTGATAGGAGTCACTAACTACAGCATCATTGTTTGTAAGAATGCTTGATGAATTGTATGAATCTCAATTCTCATCCACCCGAGATAAGTGGTGGTTGCATGATCTCCATATCTAGTGGGTAGCAACAATAAAATTAATGGACCCTACCAAAATTAACTTACGTTTCACTCTCAAAATATGAACCTTTACACTGTTCCTTTCCACATTTCTAGATCATTTCACAAAAATTGATTGTGATTGTACTACCTGAATATGAATCGTTGAATCTAATAAATGAGTGTAGCCATGTAGCCACAGACTAGTAGCCGACTTAGGAAGGTACTTCACTTTTACTTTGTGTTGAGTGGATTCGAGTTTTAGGGAAAGTGTTTTGAGCTCATAAATTTCTTTAATTAGAAAGCCATTTAGTGGATGGATACATGTCCCGATGAGAGGCAAGGATCCTACTTTAAACTGGTATTATAACATCGAGGCATCCCAACCATTGGTGATAAGGTTCCTTCCTTCCTATGAGTAAGCTTAACATTGAGGCATCCCACATCGTTAAGCATTATTATTATAATACTGTGAGTTGGAAAAATAGAAGCATAAAAATAGGATAAATTTTGTGTTTCTCCCATGCAAGTTTCTTCACAAATTGGCACGGATAAGAGAAAAAAGTATGTGAAAGATGTAACCCAATTGAAGGATTTATTGGACCATAAAGCCCAGTCACTTAAGATATAAACTATAAAGCCCTGTCAGTTTGAACCATGCATGGGACACATGTACGTAATCACACATTGATAGGTTATGGGCCACAGTAAGGCCCAAGGTTTGGGACCATGAGTTCTTCTTCTCTTCATTAGGTTCGGGAGTCGTCAGTACTTGGTTAGCTTTGCTCGGCATTCTTCATGGTGGAAAGGACACCTCTCCATTTGGATCTGTTAGATAAACTTATTCAACCGATGTTAATTAAACTGATATTTATTAAAGAACGTTATTAAATACTATGAATTTAAACTAGAGAGAAAATATTTAAAAAAAAAAATTAAGAGATTATTTATTTTATCAAAAAATATATAAGAAAAAATGTTTAAGTTAAACTTGATTCAACTTAAGAATTATAGATCGGCTCAATAAAAATCAATAATATGTAGTTGATATTTGTTAGTAATAAGAGGAGTTGATCAATCTTTCTTATATATTAGTTTCTTAAGTATTTTATTTCAGATATAAGATATAATATTCTAAATACGTTTTTTCACGTTTGACGTTATTTTTTAATATACACGTGAGCTTTTTATATAAGTGGCATGAAGTATGCGTATTTGTTAGTCTAATTACGCATACCTAACTCTATTAGCGTGTTATAATAGAGATATTAGAGATTAATATATTGACATGGCAGTCCATCTCACTTGATCGTTAGTCTGATAGTTGGATATCTGTTAGGTTGTTGTCTGGTGGTATTTCCAGGTAACTTACTCGACATGGTTATTTTGTAATGAGATTAACCATAAATGGATCATTATTACCTCTGACTTCTCTCTCTTATCTCTCATTCATTTGACATGGTATCAGAGCACGTTTTTTCTGTTATTGAAATTTTTTTGGCCAGTTTCCTAAGAGACGAGCAAAAAAGCTTGATCGTATCTCATTCATTCCTTCACCGTTTTAGCTCAAATTGACGTAGAATGATTCGCTTCTATGTCAATTTTATCAATCATTTCTCAATTTGACACAACTATAATGAATATTTGTTTCGTGTCTTAAAGTTCTCTTTCTATGGCTGTCGTCACTTCTGCAACCATTCCAGCTGAAACTCTCCAATCCAATCTGAACATTGCCCAATCCTTTATGATCCTTATCTTAGTACCTTACCTCCAATTGATACAATCAGTCCTCTATATATTCATCCATCCGATATATATACCTGGCAGCACACTTGCTACTCAACTCCTCATTGGCAGTGAGAATTATGGAGCTTGGAGTCATATATCATAATTTCTTATTTATTCGATGAGTCGATAGGACCTTCGACCATATGAGTATTATAACTTTTTGTTGACTTGATGGATCGATGAGCCTTTCAACTCGTCGAGTATCATAATTTTTTATTTACCGATGGATTGATGAAGATGTGACATGTCGAGTATCATAACTTATTATTTATTTACTCTATTGATTAATAACCTTACTTATTAGGCTATTATTCTATTTTTTATCCTACTAAAAAAAATACTTTTTTGTTATTGAAAATTTAAACAAAAAAAAAAAAGAATTAAAAACCACACATCACAACCATACCAAAATTTATCGGTATAGTGCGGTATCCAAAACACAAAAATATAGTATAGTATCAGGCAGTGTGCATTACAAAATTTTAGTACGATGCGGTGCCAAAACTACACCATAAACATACCTAATCACCGCACCACACACATACTTAATCTATTAGGTTGTTATTTGGTGGTTATTTCTAGCTAACTTACTCAATGCATTTTAGCTTGTATACAAGCTTTTGTTATAAGATTAATCATAAAGTGGATCATTATTGGTTTTGAATTCTCTCTCTTCATTTTATCTCTCATCCATTTGACACGTTGAAATATGAACTTCTATCTTAAAATTAATTGATAATGAAAAAAGTTGATATATCTTTTTTATATACTAATTTTTTAATTATTATCTTACAAATACGGGATATAATATTTTCAATATAAACTGATATATATAATTAAGATAAATTAATCAATTATAAACACGGTGCACCAAATTAGTGGCCTAAAACACAAACTTGTGTCCTAATTAGATGACTTCGTGCATGGATTAGTAAGCTTAATACACTAACAAGTGTAAACGAAAACTTGTGTCCTAATTAGATGACTTGTGTCCAACATGGTTTTGACTTGATTTTCATCAGATACATCGGAGTGGATGTAGGTGCAGCAGTCAGGACCAATTGTCCGAGCTACTTGGTCACCCAATTCGTCATTAATGTCCGCTATTATAATCATCCGAGCACCATGTTGGGCGAAAAGCCAGGCCGTGGTCTCTCCGATTCCGCTTGCCCCACCAGTGACTATGGCTACTTTGCCTTTTAGTTTCATTATGATCGATCTTACTCAATCCGCTTAGAAGCAAAAAATGTTCACTTGAGATATAGATTCTATCAAAACCGGAAGGAGTACGGAATTGTGTGGAAAATCAGAGCATCTGCTCTCCAGTAATTACTCATTGATCAAATTTGTCTTTCATTTTCAAGTACTCCTCAAACGCTATTCCAAAGACATAAGAAAAGGCCGCCGGATCCAAACTCTTTTGTTTTGTATTATATGTTTGTCGTGAATTTCCAGCTTCATAGTTTAATATGATGTTTTGGTATAGTTTAAAAGTAACAAAGAAACCAGACATTCATTAGTAATAAATATCAGTTGAACTAATTGAGAATCAAACGACAATCGGAGGTACGTAAAAGTTGAACTGCAATTTGAGAATCACTCTTTTATTCATACAACTTTATTGCGGATATATATAACTACTTGCAGGGTGTAATTTATTTCCCGTCAAAGTACATAGTAAATCACCAAGCAGTATTAGACCCACCCGAAACCACTAAATTATGGCCGGTTACAAACTCACCCTCCTCCGACACCAAAAACACGACCGCATCCGCGACATTCTTGACTGTCAACGCCCCAACATTCAACAAAGAGAAGGATTCCATCCTCTTGTGATCTATAGCTTCGTCCTTCTCCATCTTAAGCATATCATGCAACATTGATGTATCAACCGCACCAGGAGAAATGCAATTCACTCTTATTCCCTTCTCACTCAACTGCAAACTCGCCGACCTCACTAGGCCCAACACTGCATGCTTTGACATCGTGTAGTCCGTCGCCCTGTATGTTCCAATATCTGCTAGTATGCTCGCAGTGCATACTATGCTTCCCCTCACCTTGCCTGTCGAATCATGATATCCAATTTATAGAAACGTTTGTAACATACTTTGAACACCCATATAATAAATTTTCAATTCTGTCCATTTTTAAATGCTAGGGTCTCATGAACTTACTAATTGTGATGAATCTGGCTACACTAGAAACTATATCAATGACTTTGCAAGAATGAAAAAAAGTCAATCTATCCCTAGTTTACTTTTTTGGGTACCTTCCACCATTGCGAGTGCGGCATATTTGACACAAAGGGCCATGCCACGAACATTCACGGCAAGAACCTTGTCGTAATCGGAAAAATCCAATCCCAAGATGGTTTGATCCCTCCTGCTTAAGATGCCTGCATTGCCGAACATGATGTCAATGCGACCATAGAGGCGGACCGTTGTGTCTACTAAGGCTTTGACTTGATCCTCATCAACGACATCGCAATGGATGTAGGTACAGCGTTCGGGGCCAATAGAAGCCACGAGGTTGTGGCCCTTTTCATCCAGGATATCGGCAATTACGATGGCTCTCACGCCATGTTCGACGAAACGTCTAGTTGTTGCTTCGCCTATACCACTAGCTCCACCAGTTACAACGGCAACTTTGCCTTCAAGCTTCTTCTTTGGAGTCGTGGTGTTACTGGTACTCATATTTTACTGTAAGAACTGAAATTGATGCCAAAATGAAGACTTTCTTTGTGTTAATATATTGATCAAAGGTCCCATATTTTGTATTTGTTGCTAAGGCCATGTTTGGCCATGATTTTTTCTTTATATCTCAAAAACCAAATTTTGCAATGATTGAGATTCAATTTTTAAATATATTCTGACACACAATAAAACAATGACGATAAAATCAAGGACATGAAATGTCATCAGCCAAATATTGCTTTGCGGTCCTAATGAAACCAAATACAATGTATGTATCGAAGAAAGATATTTTAGCAATATGACAAGTCTTATTCCTGATAGAACCATAATATGTTGTCAAATCAAACCAATTTTTCCTCACCAAATCTTTCATTTTGTAAGTGCTTACAAGAAAGATATTTTAGCGACATGAAATTGTCTAAAGATCCATATAAATATGCTGTCAATTCAAATCAGTGTCTTATTCTTCTTTTAACCGTCCATTTCATTTCACCATTTTGGATGATGACATCCAAAAATGAAACGACCGCCCAAGTAATCCGAGTAGAATACTGAATACACTCACTTGAGACCCACCTTGTCCATCTCACATTTGTATACACAATCTCAGAATCTCTACAGGATGAACCCAGCACATATGGGCCGAAGAGAAGCTTACACAAAGGGCTTAAGCTCCGAGGAATAGCATAACAAAACCCCAACATCCCCCAAAGTAAACAAATGCAAAGGTCACACTATGTTTTTTTTTTTTTTGCATACACTTACTACTCATTTGAGACAAATGAAATTTACAAGGGCTCCTTAAACTGGGGGGCAGGAAAACAGATTCATCGAAAAGGGGAAGAGAACAAACAAGCAATATTACACATTGGGTTGCATTTTTTTTCTTTTGTGTTCAAGAACGATCAGAATAAGACTCGTAAAATTCGCTCGGGCAAGGTGACATCACCTCTTGCTCAATCATCTGCAACACTTCATTCATCATCGGCCGATTATCCGGGTTTGCATCAGTGCACCTTCCCGCTATTTCGAGAATGGCTTCTACGCTTTCGGGATCGGCATCTTTACATCTCTTGTCTACTACTTCTTCCAATAGTTGCTTTTCTCTCAGAAATGTGTTCATCTAACAAGAATGGATCCAAATATGATATTCTCAAGAAAAACAAAAAAGAAAAAATGTTACTGAACAAATATAAGGAGTTGCTTTAATTCACTCACCCAACCAACTACATTCAAGCCTCTGTCCACAAAATCCGGATCAGTCGGTCTCTTCCCAGTTACTAACTCAAGTAAGAGAACTCCAAAGCCATAAACATCGGACTTCTCAGTTGCTCTCCCACTTTGCAGGTATTCTTAATTAGAAACAAAAACATGCCAAAACATCAAATTACATTAGAATTCGACATCTAGGAGTAACCAAAAAACATATGAAATCTTGTCATGTAATAATAATCATGTCACGAAAAGAAATGCTGACCTGGTGCCAAATAACCAAAAGTGCCGGCAACAACAGTTGTGACATGGGAATCCTCATCGACAAGAAGCTTGGCTAGACCGAAATCTGACACTCTAGGCTCCAAAGTTTCGTCAAGAAGAATGTTGCTTGATTTTATATCTCGATGAATAATCTTTGGACAGCAATCATGATGCAAATAGGCCAATCCTCGAGCCGAACCAAGAGCAATCCTTAAGCGTGCACCCCATGTCAATGCTTGCACCTCCGATCCGCGTTCCACTTGAGATTATTAAAAATAACAAATAATAAATAAATCAAGTTTTCAGATCATATAATATCAGCTAGATAAGATTCGTATTTCAGAAGGGAGGAGGTATCTATTCTGTCGACTGCAAGTGATGAGGCCATGAACCTCACTTCTGCTCTCTAACATCACTCGAGGGTCCATATTATTCAACATTTGAAAAATAGGTGGGGTCTAGATTTTATATTCCGAAACAAATGGACCCTAAAACCAATAAACAGAAAATGAAATCTTAAGTAGTACTTCTCATACCATGCAACAAATCATCCAAGCTGCCCATTGCAAGAAAGTCGTAAATAAGAAGCTTGGAAGTGGGAAGCTTGCAATAGCCCCTAAGGTTCACTAAATTAATATGTTTGATGCTTCCCAAAATCTCCAACTCCCTTTCGAAAACTTGATCCGAACCTTCCTTACTCCTATCGATCTTTTTAACCGCAAAAGTTCCACAATCATTCATGACCATCCGATAAACTGTACCAAACCCACCCGAACCAACAACATCCTCCTCATCCAATGCCTCCAACTTTTCAATAATGTCACTTGATCCGTATGGAAGATCACCATGGAAAGTAATAAGCTTTGTGCCTGTTTGAAACAAGCTATAAAGTTAGTACTTAAATAATAATATGAGAAAAGAGATTTATAAAAAGATAAAAAGAGAATTATGAAGTGTACTTGATTCTTGAGCCACTTGTTTCTTCACTTCAGTGTATTTCTTGGCCGCTCTTTCCGTTTGGGAAAGTAAACGCATGGCAAGGATTATGAGAAGAATGAAAAGAGAAAATCCCATTGTTGACACAGCTCCAATTAAAACACCTTTGACGTAGTGTGAGGAGTGTTTAGTAGGGGCTGTTTAAAGAATATCGTTCCATGTGAGTAAAAAAGAAAGACTTGCGTCTCTTTTTTCCTTTTTCTTTTTCTTTTTCTTTTTCTTTTTTTTTCCCATACAAAAATGAGATCCAAAAACCAAAACTTGCCTATAGATTGTTCACTTTCGGCATGAGGCAAAACGGCAGGGAATCCCATTGAGGTTCGGCATGGCTTGTTTACTTGCCGGCCACAAAGATCCAAATTGCCCATGAACCTAAAAACAAGGGCAAAGATTTCAATGATTTGAAGAGAGAAGAAACTTGCATGTAAATGAAATTTAGAGTTGTGGTAGAGTAATACTACTCACGAGTTGTTTCTGAAAGTGCTTAGAATGCCAATGTCCGGAATTTCCCCAGAGAAAAAGTTGGCTGACAAGTTCCTAAGACAAGTAACAAAAATAGAATTGAGTTTTTTTTCTTATTAACTAGAACTTAATACTATAAATCAGATTAGTCCCCCATAGCTTTACACTTCAGATCAACTTACAGAAACCGCAATTTGCTAAGGCTTCCAATGGATGATGGTATAGCACCCTTCAACGAATTGCTCGATAAATCGCTACATTTTTTTACAGGAAAAAAAAAATCAGTATTAAGACCTAGAAGAGCTTTGAAGTACAAATGAAAAAGGGAAATAAGAAAAGAGATATTACAGAATGGTAAGATAAGAAAGGTTTCCAATAGCAGATGGGATTCCACCTTGAAGATAATTAGCCCTCAAGTACCTAAAATTAATGATATATATCTTTCTTAGCAATTACACCAACAGAAAAGGTAAGACCGCAATTGAATTGCTCGAACAGGGTCATAACGAATTTGAGATCAAATTTAGGATAAAAAAACTGAAAGGAGGAGAAGAAATATTTCACTTACAAGGCTCTAAGCTCAATGCAATTTGCCAGTTCATTAGGAATAGATCCATGCAAACCATTCTGGTGAAGTGCCCTAAAGTTGACATAAGCTATATAGATTCACAAAAAGAAAAAGCTTGGACCAAATTGGAAAGAAAATTGAAAAAATCATAGTTCTTATGAGCTTACAGTCTCTGTAATCTACCCAGTTTACCAATGCTTGGAGATATAACTCCGCCAAGCTGCATATATGGTAAATTACTGAAAAACAAAAACCCAATATTCGGAATCATAAAATAAATGCAAGTGCAAGAAAAAAAAACACACACACAAAAAGAAGAAACCTTGAAGTAAAAGAGAAGGAAGTGATAGTGGTATGCTTACATAGAGCTTACTCTTTGGTCTAGGGGATGGCAAGAGATTCCAGTCCATTTGCAAGGAGATTCATCCGTGTCTTTCCAGTCATTGAGAGCATTCTTACTATCATTTAAACTACTCCTCATTTTTAATAATGTCAGACCTGTAAATGCCACACTTTTTAGAACCCCTCAAAAACATATAAAAATCTCAACTTTTTTGGGAAAAAGTGAGGGTTTATAGTTTATACCGTCTAGATTAAGAGAAAGACAGAAAGGAACCAAAAGGATGGCTGCTGCCGTTGAAATCACAAGAAAAACTAGGGAAGGAAGAAGACCCATTTTCTGATTCTTTTTTCTTGCTTGCCAAATGGATCTTCTTCTTCTTCAAGATTTGAACTTTCTTACTGCAATGGCAGTGACTGTATTGAGAGACAGAGCCGGCAGGATGATGAATATTTTGACAGAGGTGGAGTAAAATGGGAGATTTTGATGATTATGAAAGAGGACCCCTGTTTTTCGAAAATAGTATTATAAATTTGAAAAGGTCAAAATAGGGGAGAGAGGAAGGAGAGAGAGAGTGGGCAGAGAGGGACAGGCTTTTGATAGCGGGTGTATAGAAAGTTGTACGAAAATTCAAAAGGGGTCAACTTCATTGAGGACCTTTTTCCCGCGTGTACAGAATAACTACCCACTCGCTGAGCAGTTGGTGGGCTGTTACAGATTCAATTTGGGCCCGACCAGCCCAAGGCCCGGACATCTGTATGTTGGGGAACATTTGTACTGCCTAGTCATAAATCGAAATATGGGTACTACCCAAAGGAAGAAATGATAACGGGCCGGTTAAATAAGGAAAGCCCACAGTTCTGTAAATTTCCTGGGCCTTCTTTTCAATATCTTTTTAATGCCATTCATTCTTGGGATATACCGAAACCGAGCCACCTGATCTCGGCTCGTTAAAGCTCGGTTTGAGCTCATGAATAGAGATGAGCTCGAGTCAATTTTAAAGCCTATATAAAATACAAATAAACGAGGCGAGCTTGAACCGATTAAGATACTCAATTCGATAAGTTTCCGAATAGTTCAAATAAATTTAATCAAACTCAAATTCGAACTTTGTGAAATATTAGAGACAGTTCGGGCAGCTTGAGCTTGAGCACCTCAAAAATGCACAAGCGCGAGCAAACTCTTTCAAAGTTTACTAAGCTCAAATGGAGTAAGAGCTAGTCGAGTTGAGCATTACTCGGCTCGTATGCCCAACTCGTTTACACCATCAATTCGTTATGACATTCTAAGTACTCAAACTAACTAATCATAGTTGAAGCTACAAAGATCGTAGAGAACTAAGTGAGATTATAAAACAAAAACATCATTAATGGTATAAGATAAAACATCAAAACAATCAAAAGTCTTACATAGAATAACAATTCTACATGTTATCAGAAGCAAATTTGAAGACGTTCAAAGATAAGGAACTAGTGGACTGATGTTTTGCAATTCTGAAATATCTTCTTTTGTTTTTCTTAATTCTTACACACATGAGAAGTTTCAGCTCTACCTTCTCATCTAATTTCCAATTATTTAAATTTTGACCCCGACAGAGAAAACTAATACAGCATAAAAAGACAAGAGTCATCATCTTCTAAAGATTTGTCCAACTTGCTCCATATAGTCCCCGTTTTACACTTCACATGTTTGACTCCACTAATCAGAACGTGAAGAAATAAAGACCATGAAATTGTTTTGACGTTAGATGTTTGTTTCCTTTTCCTTTTGATTTAGAGGTATTCTCAATTTCCCACTTGAGGAATCTAACCTAACTTATGATCAGTCACCAAATAATAAGAGTCATGTAGATCCTTATAAGACTTACTACAAATACTCTTCATGTTTCCTTGCATAGCGTCGGGATTAGAACAAACACACAAGATTATAATACGGGTTGTCAAAAGTCTTGAAAACTTATCCTATCAATCAATTATTTTATGTATGTATTGATTATTATCCGTAATGAAATTTGAATTCGGAAAGATATTGAATACTCGTATCCAGACATTCAAAATCCAAATTAGTTTGTATTGATTTCGAATTCATATTATTTTAAATTTCAAAATCTATATATTTTTTTTCTTTCTCATATACAAATGTTCAAACCCTATTTTAACATGGATTTTTATAAATTTTTATGGACGTAACATGTTGTTCGATAAAATGCTAAAAGTTATAAGAATGAAATACATGAAATCTTTCCTAAACATTTGTAAATATCTAAATGCAATAGAGTTTCAATCTAACGTTCTTAGTGTATAAAGTTGGCCCAACCACCAATCCATGACTAACAAGCAAATGAATACTATAGTAAAACAAAAACATCAAGTAGAAATGGCTCAAAAGACATACAGTCTCGGTTTGACATTTCAACCTCAAACGACAAGAAACGATTATTATTTATTTTATTTATTTTTTGTTTGACCAAATAAACCATGATTTCACAAACAAAAAAATCTTCCTAATGGCATATGGGTCGAAGTTAATATTGAATTTTCTTAGATCGATTGATACATTTATACGTAACAATCATATTATGTTAAGTTGAGGGGTCCATTTAGCTCGCCGTTTTGAAGTTTCAATTTGAGCTTTTAAGCCTAATAAGCATTATTTTAAATTTAGTACAATAAAATTTTTTAATTTTAAAATAAATACTTCATATTAATTTATATTTAATCGAAATCTTAATTTTAAAATAATTAAATTAAATTATAATAAAATTTCGATAAATTAATAGTTTCAGAATTAAATAGATTTATTAGTTTAACAAAATATTAAATTATTGAGAAAAAATTAACATAAGTTGTGATGAAAAAATTATTATTTAAATAAATTTATTAATTTATAAATTAAATGAAAACAAATCTATCTAAGGCTCGCTTTGAAATATTAATCATTCCAAAATTTGATCCTAAAATTCAAATAAATATAAACTAAATAAAATTATAATAGTTACCCAAATTCATTTTAAGTGGAAAATTTCTTAAATTTTATACAAAATAAATTAAAGGGGGATGATAAACTATATATAATTTTAAAAAATTTAAATATTTAGGGGTGAAAATAGAATACTTCAAAAGTTTGGGAAGCAGTTCTAATTCCGCCGCTGAATATCAAACTGTGAGATATGTTAAAAAGAGGAACGGAAAACTTGACGAATCAACATCAAGCATTAAAGTGAAGCTTTTAAGAATTGAACAGAAAAGCCTTCCTAACCGCTAACGTGCGATTTTTGTTGTGTAGTCTATTTTAGTTAGAATTTTTTTTTGGGAACCAAGAAGATACTCTTGAAAAGTTAACCCATTTTAAGAGTAATAATATCATCACTTTCATCATTGTTTCTCAGTTTCAAACCTATACTCTTTATACTTAACAATCTTCTTCTCTTTCAACAACATACAGTCCGGAGAAAGAGATCGAGAAAGCATGGACAAAACAACAGAGAAATTAGCAATGGATCAAAAAAGTGAAGAGGAAGCTGCAAAGAGCACAGCGACAACAATGGAGAAAACAAACATTAATGGTGTTGAAGAAGATCAGAATAAAACAACAGAGATCAATTACCGTGGATGGAAAGCCATGCCTTTTATCATAGGTCAGAGAAACAACCATCTTCTTCTTCTTCTTCTTCTTCTTCTTCTTCTTCCTCCTCTTCTAAATTTTTCTTCAACTCATCTGCACAAATTTGTGAAAACTGGGCAGGAAATGAAACATTTGAGAAACTAGGGGCGATAGGGACATTATCCAACCTGTTGATCTATCTAACAACTGTGTTCAACATGAAGAGCATAACAGCAGCAACATTCATCAACGTTTTTAACGGGACGACCAATTTAGCCACTTTGGTTGGAGCTTTCCTTTGTGACACTTACTTTGGTCGCTATAAGACCTTGGGTTTTGCAACATCTGCCTCCTTCATGGTAACTGTAACAACACAACAACTATTTTAACATGACTTTCCTCTTTTATCTAGATTTCTCATAGTAATTTTCATATAATCTAAGTATAGTTCGGATTGAAAATCCGGTTTGAGTTCATTCGTATTATGTTTTGGGTTTCATTTGTTTTCTGTTTTTTGATGAAGGGGTTGCTTTTTATACAACTAACAGCAGCATTCAAGAGCTTGCACCCACCCCATTGTGGGGGCGAGGGTCCTTGCAAGGGGCCTACAACAGGGCAATATGCATTCCTCCTACTAGGTTTTGGCCTACTCATTATTGGAGCTGCTGGTGTTAGGCCATGTAACTTAGCATTTGGAGCTGATCAGTTCAATCCCAATACAGATTCTGGCAAAAGAGGGATAAGAAGTTTCTTCAATTGGTACTTTTTCACTTACACTTTTGCCCAAATGGTGTCCTTAACCCTCATCGTTTATGTCCAATCCAACATCAGCTGGGCTCTTGGTTTAGGCATCCCGGCAATTCTAATGCTTATAGCCGTCGCTCTCTTCTTTCTCGGTACGAAAATTTACGTAAAAGTTCAAGCAAATGGTAGTCCTATGACCAGTATAGTTCAAGTCATTGTTGCTTCCGTTAAGAAGAGGAAATTGAAGCTTCCTAAACAACCCTGCCTTTCCCTTTTCAATTATGTCCGGCCCGAATCTACCAATGCCAAGCTTCCTTGTTCGGGACAGTTCCAGTAAGTTCATATCCTTATGCACAATTTGTTATGAACGCCTTTGTTATTTTTGTGAAATATACCCTTTAATTTTGTTGAAGTGAAATTATATATCTAATATTCGATTGATTGTCTGCCCTCAAAACTTTTCCGGGTCCGCCCCTCGTTATGAATGGGAAGTGTTCCAAATTTGGTAGTGAAGAAATTTTTTTTTTTTTGTTATGATTAGATTTCTTGATAAAGCGGCAATTTTGACCCCAGACGATAAGCTAAACCCGGACGGATCGGCTTTTCGTCCGTGGAGACTTTGCGGTATTCAACAAGTGGAAGAAGTAAAATGTGTGTTGAGAGTGATCCCGATATGGACTTCTGGGGTTATTTATTTTGTTGCCATAGCGCAACAACAAACCTATGTAGTTTTCCAAGCCCTTCAATCCAATAGACATCTCGGAAATGCCAGGTTCAAGATCCCTGCTGCTAGTTACATTGTCATAATGATGTTGACAATGACCTTATTTCTTCCAATCTATGACCGGATCATCGTCCCATTCCTTCAAAGAATTACCGGAAAGGAAGGCGGAATCACAATTCTTCAACGGGTGGGATGTGGCATTTTCCTTGCCATACTAACCATGATTGTTTCAGCACTAGTCGAAAATAATCGAAGAACCATAGCTCTTCATAAACCAACACTTGGGATCGAGCCAAGGAGGGGTGGGATTTCCACCATGTCAGGTTTATGGTTGGTTCCACAGTTGACACTGGCAGGAATGGCGGAAGTATTTGCTTCTGTTGGCCAGCTCGAGTTTTATTACAAGCAATTCCCAGAGAATATGAGGAGTATTGGCGGGGCCCTCTTCTATTGTGCTATGGCAATTTCAAGCTATTTGTGTAGCTTTTTGATATCAGTAGTTCATCAGACGACGAAAGGAGGAGGTGGATCCGGGAATTGGTTGCCCGAAGATCTTAACAATGGGAGATTAGATCGGTTTTATTACATGATCGCAGGTCTAGAAGTCGTTAATTTCGGGTATTTTCTTCTTTGTGCGAAGTGGTATAAGTACAAAGGTATAAGTAGCAAGGAGGTTGAAGCTGATTTGGTAACAAAACAAACTGAGAAGAAAACCAGTGTCTGACCGTAAAATATGGTTTGTTGTTTAGAGCTTATATTTATATACATATATATCAAATAATGTTGTTTACTTCAACTCCAATTTTAAAAATTCAACATTACAAACGGGATTAGTCGGGTGTTAACAATTAGGATATTCCGAACTAACTTAGATATATCCGGAAATGACCAAAACAAAAAATTGAAACAATTATCGTCTAAAAACTTGTACAAAAACTGTAACATTAAAAAAAGATTTCATCAAATATCACATTCCCATCGCTAAACAACACTGGAATCATGCTTTTTTTTTTTCCTTTCTTTTCCTCAAAAGATAACAAGGAATAGTAACAACAATAAATCATTCATCCAAAAGCCAAATCATATCAGAAAATATACAGGTGAAGAAGGGCGGTGTTGTAAAATCCCTCTTCCGATCATACAACAATATCTTGCCCGGTAATCCCATCGTGTAGCTGCAAAGAGCCGTCCTTCATCAAGTTAATACTCAAACTCTTAAACCTCTCCCGCGAATACTGCCTTGATGCCTTTCTCCAATCTGTTCCGGTTTTCATCATCGCCACAAATTCCTCATGACTTATCCTCCCATCCTATTACAAAAATAGAAGTTTCCTCAAAAACATTGAAAAAGTTATACAAACACATCGATCCATTTTCATTAAACCAGAACCGAACCTTGTCTGTGTCGACCTCATGCATGATGTCAGTTAAAACATCTTCATCGGTCTCACCTGATTCATCAGCTAAGGCTTCTCTAAGCTCGTCTAATTCGATATAACCACTTTCGTTTTGGTCGAAGAAGTTAAATGCTCGCCTAATATGCTCATCATTTTCCATTCTTTGCAAGTGTAACGTTACTGCTACAAACTCTCCATAGTCCAAGACTCCATTCCCATCCACGTCAGCCTAAATTAGTTATAAAGTGATCTCATAATCAGCAAACAGTACTAGTAATGGAAACTTACTAGTACAAACTTTTATAACAATATAAACTTTGACCACTTCCATGAGCATCTGATGTTTTTGACTAACAGAATGCTGATTGGACATACCAAGTCAACAAAAAAAATGTTGACATAGAATGCTTCTTTTAGTTTAGAAAATGCCCGACGAAAGAATTGAAAGTTTATAAGAATATCTAAAATATTTACCACTTCCATAAGCATCTTGATCTCTAGCTCTGCCAATTGGGAACCAACGTTACGCAAACCGGTCTTAAGCTCCTCATAAGTTACTTTCCCGTCATTATCAGTATCCATCAACGCAAACATATCTCGGATTACTTCTACTTCTTCCACAGATAAGTGTTCCGCAATTACCTGTGCATAACATAAACAAATTTGGTGAACCATCTTAATTTTTTTTTTCTCTATTCCTTTTTCCGGGTTTTTGAATAGAACATGTAGACTACTTGACTAACCCGCAGAGCTCTTTTCTTGAATCTATTCATAACCGAGAATTGTTTAAGGCGGCTCCTCACGATATCGCCTAACGGAACATCTGGAGCTTTCTTTGCCTTTTGTAACCAAGGATGATCTGCAACATAACAACAACTCATTCTTTTGAATTGAGAAATCTATGAAGCTCAACCTTTACAGGACAGATTTTTTTCTTCCTGAATTTTTCACTTACCGAGGACCAGTTGAGCAGTTAACCGTTTCTTTGGGTCAGGCTCGAGCATTTGCTGAACAAGGCTTTTAGCACTTTCGGAAATCTGAGGCCATGGTTCCCTCTTAAAATCGATCACCCCTCTCAAAATTGCCAGAGCTACACCCTGTTCGGTCTCTG
The DNA here is from genome assembly GCA_027186245.1 of Coriaria nepalensis. NCBI lineage: Eukaryota > Viridiplantae > Streptophyta > Magnoliopsida > Cucurbitales > Coriariaceae > Coriaria > Coriaria nepalensis. Next base: position 566,688 of record CP114493.1, read on the forward strand.
CAAAAAAACCGTTTGAATACAGCATATATATGACTTTATAATCCATACATGTAAAATGGTAATGAAAGAAGGAAGACAGTTATGTAAGTACCAGCCCAAAAAGGAGGGACCCCACATAATAAAATGTAAAGAATGACACCAGCACTCCATATATCAACCTCTGGTCCATAATTCCTCTTCAAAACCTCAGGCGCCATGTAATATGGACTCCCTACAATCTCGGAAAATCTCTTCCCTAAAAATAAAAAATAATAATAAAATAGAAGCAATGAATTGGACTTATTTTGTGACAACATTTCAAACTTCAGTTTAAGCCTCCAAACTCTAATTTCTCACCGGTTTATCCCCCACAATTTAACCAGAAGCCTCCAATTTCACTACCACAAAAAGCTCCAAATTCCAGTTATTGGGACAAAAAAAACCGTTTTGACCCATGAACCTCTAATTTTTATCCCAATTCATCTCAAAAGCAAAGCCAGCTTACCTCACAATCTATGTTGAATACAAAACTATCGACGTCTGAATTTTGAAACTGGAGTTTCAGTACAAAATTACAATAGGACCCATTTTACAGACGGGTTTATCACCACTTTAGCTACTTTAGCGGCTCGGCCAGTAACTCTGGATCCCGGATCGCCTAGCCATGCTTCATAACTCCGGTTTCAAAATTAAGTTTAAATCGATGTAGCGTATTTATTTAAAAGATGGAAAATTTTAGTAAAATTAAATTCAAACAGCAATTTACCAGGCTTGAAGAAGACGGAGAGGCCAAAATCAATAGCCTTAAGGGGGGAATTCTCCTTCTTATTAGCAAACAAGAAATTCTCCGGCTTCAAGTCCCTATGCATAACCCCATTCGCATGACACATCCTCACCACCTCCGCCACTGTCCTCGCCACACTCGCCGCCGCTCTCTCGCTATAATGCCCTCTCGCCACAATCCGATCGAACAGCTCTCCCCCTTCACAGAGCTCCATTACCAGATGAACGTTATCATTATCCTCATAACTTGATCTCAACCTCACTATGTTCGGATGCTCCGGCAAGTTACTCATAATCGCCACCTCTCGCCGGACGTCCTCCACGTCGACTGCAGTTCTCAACTTCCGTTTCGATATCGACTTGCAGGCTAAGGACTCTTTCGTTTCTCGGTCTGTACAGAGGTAGGTGATACCGAACTCACCCCTCCCCAGTTCTCGGCCCAGTACGTACTTGTCGCTGATTCCGGTCCGGTGGGTTAAAGGGTTCGGGTCTATCAAGACCCGGACCGGAACTGTGTAGCGCCTCGGGTCGGATGCGAATGGGTTGGGGTTTCCCTCTCCTCTGTTCCTCTTCTGCTTCTTCTTCTTCTTCTTCTTCCTCCTCGTCGTTTGATTTGAAGTCGATGGGGTTTGTTCTGTGACTTTCGGTATTCTAACGCATGCGTTGCAGTTACCCATAGCTTCTGCGTCACGATGGTGATGGCGTCAGATCCGGCCGGTCTTCTTTGCCGGAGAAGGAGAGTTGAGGTGTGGAGATAATAAGAGAGACTGGGAGAGAGAAAACGCGGGGTCGGTTAAGAAGAAAAAAAAGAGCGCATTTTGAAAAAAAAAACTTTTTTGTATTTCTTTTTTCATTTTTAATTATTATTATTATTAATATTTTAAATTTATACTGTGGGCTGGCTTTGTTGAGACTTGAGTGTGACAATATTAAATTTGAGTTACTAAATTTACAGAAATGTCCTTGTGAAACTATATTGCTCTTAAATTCTTTGCTCATCCATTTTGAATGGCAATATCGGTATATGATGTTCTTTTTCTCCCCGGCAAATATTTTTTTTTTCTTTCCCAAAATTTATCGTTAGTAGTTGGAGTAGAGGGAGGTTTTTAATAAAGAGGGGGGTAAATAAATTAATATAATAAAAATTTGAGTACTAAAAATATATATACATAAAAAAAAAAAAGATTGAATAAATGTTTATATTTAATAGCCAAACAACTTAATTTAAGGCAACTCATGATTAGGTCCATAAGGGTGAGAAAAAGGTTACGTTGAAGTCTAAGATCTAAATCGATGTTGTTCACCAACGGACAAAAGTTATGTGGGTATAATGACTAATCATTTCAACTATGGATGTTCCATAAGGAAAAAAAAAGAGGAAAAAATACCCAAAAAAAATATCATAATAAATACTTATAACTTATAGAAGTTTCCCCTTCTATTATTATTACTATTTTTTTTAAAAAAATATATATATATATATTTGAAATTACTTATAATAATACTAAATCAATCAATAAAGTGGTGGTAAAAATATAATTATTTTAAGTAGATTAATTAAAATTTTAATAAATATTAATTATAATCACATATTAATTATATTTTTAAAAAAATTATCAGAAAAAGAAATCACATCAAATTATTTATTTTTTATTTTAATTATAAGAATATTTATATTCAATTTTTAAAAAATATATTATTGAGATTATTGACAAAGTTAATATTTTATTTTATTAAATTAGTTAATATATTTTATTTAAAATTATTGTATCTTAAATAAAAAAATTCAAAGATTTTGATTGAAATGCTAAAAACTTATTTTATTATTGTTTAATTAACTGATTCAACTAAGATTCTTAGATTTCTTTATTTAAGATTGAACGATTTTAAATAATATATATTAATTTATTTAATAAAATAAAAAATTAGCCCCCTAAACTCTTATAATTAAAGAATATATATATAAAAATTATGTTGCACATATAGTTAAAGAATATAGCTGATTTATAATCGAAGCTAAATAATAAAATAGATATAAAAAATTATTAGTGAAGATTTAAGAATATAATATATTAATTAAAATTAAGTTAAATTTAATAAATTAAATGAAAATACAATAGGAAATCAAATATAAATTCATCTAAAAAATTATTAACCATAATTTTAAAAATATATTATATTAATTAAAATAAGTTAAATTTTTGTTAAAAAAATTATTGAATAATTAATAATTAATAATTTATTAATTAAAATTGGCATATCTTTTTTTTATTTAATTACATTTTTCTCCCTAATTTTCCATGCTTCATTAAAATTGACTTTGGAGGAAAGTTATCCAAACACCACATGGCATAGTCACAGTTTTGCTTTATTTGTTTATAATCGAGGATGGCTTGACCAGCCTCTTTGAATTTATTTGTCCACCTCCCTTGTCCCTATTTTGCACAAGAATAAGTCACCCTTTTTATTTTATTTTATTTATTATTTATTTATTTTTATATATTTTGAAAAATAAATATAAATACATACACGAGAAAAATTAAATATAATTTTTAATATTAATTATTTTTTTTCCTTTTAATCAAAAAAATTAAAATCAAATGAAAAATTAAATGTGGGGAAAGGTGGAAAGGGGTTGGTGAGTATTAAATAGAAATTCTAGAGGTAATTAATTAGTCAAATACAAAATGATGAGGCGAATTTATAATTATCATAATTACTCGTATAAAGTAAAATTTAAATAAATTAAATAAAATATTACTATTAAATTAAAATAATAAAAAAAATATTATTATTTAAATTAATTTATCAAAATTTTATTATATTTTAATTAAAAAAATAAGATACGATTAGTTCCTTTTATCTAGTTTAATTTTAAAAATGATATTTTTTATTTTATATTTTTATTATAAGACAACGAATTTCGGACACATGTGGACAAACAAATCTAGACAACTAGTTTCAAGGTTAAGCTTAAAGTCCACCTTTGAACAAGTCAAAACCAAGATTCGGGATAGCTGTTCGATATCATCCTCTACAACTTGACAAAATTTGTCAGTAAGAGTAATGATTGTGAAGAAAACTGGGCCTAAGTTTTCATGTCTATTCTCTCTTATACGGTGCCGTTTAATCAAACATGATTTAATCCCTCCAAAAAAAAAAAAATTTACTTTTTTTGGACCATAAACAAAAGTTGTAATGATGGAGAGAGTCCTTAACAAGCTAAGGTTAGGCTACTTTTATATCATGACATGCATGCTTCTACCAAACACAATTAATTACGAACAAAGTGAAGAAAAGAGAATGAAAAAAAAAAAAAAAAAACCTTTTTTGCAAATTTGAAAAGGCCAGTTGCACTTCCTCTTCTAAATGGACTACTATGGTGTTGGGCTGGGCTTATTCGTCTTAAGAAGGCTCAATTGTAAAGCTGCTGTTATCTTCAATAAAAGCCCACTTACAACAGAGGCCCAATTCAGAATTTTTCCCTCGCCTCGCTCTAACAGAGAGACACGTGTACCGATCAATCACTGGTTACAAAGAAAACACGGAGTAGTGGGAGTAGGGCTTTCCAGAGCTGCTCGGCTGCTCCTCACTCTCCTTAGTCCTTCCCAATTTAGTTGGAACAAAAAATTTTAAAAAATAAATAAATAAAATTCTCTCTCTCTCTCTCTCTCTCAAGATGACTCCGCACAGAAACTAGAGTTGAGAGCCGCCGCCTCTATTTTTTCTCACTACACCCTTCCTCCAGCATTTTCTCAGGTGCCGCCATCTCTCCTTTTTTTTTTTTTTTTTTTTTTTTTTCTCTTCTTCATTTCTCTTCGAGTTCGTCTCTGCGAGCTGTATATATTGTATCTTTTGTTTCGTGAATAGTTTCGGTGATTAAGAGAACTGCGTTTTTGTTTGATTTTTGTAAAACTTGAGCTGGTATTCTGATTTCTGAGAATTTTTCGATTTTATGTTTCTTTTTTCCAATGGTTTTCTGATTGTGAATGACTGAATGTAGATTTTTGTTTCGATTCAAGAGGAATTTGATGGATGCGGTTGTTCTGATCATATATCAGCAGATGACTTTGTTCGTATGGTTCATTAGAGTGCGTAAATCAAACTCAGGGTGTATTTTGTTTATGTTTTATTAAAGAATATTGCATCGATGATAAAGTTGCAAGTAGAATACTATGATCTAATTACAATTTGTATGGAAAAACGGTGAGTTGATCCTGTTCATGAAGTGTAGCTATTTATAGAACACTGATAAGATTATTATGCTTAAAGAGGATAAATATGTATAGGTTAAGAGTGTTTTCCTCAATTTTGATGTGTTTTGAACTGATTTCAAGCCGTTTTCTTGTGTGAAGGGAGCATCTCTTATATAAATCATGTTACGGGCGAAGCCAATTACCACCTTTTCAAACACTGCTAGATCCTTTCTTTTTAGCGGGTCAAGATGTAATGCACCGGATGGAGCTTCCTGCAGTTGCTCTGAAGATGAGACCTGCTTTTCTGAACGACAAAACTCCAAAAAAGAAGTTCTACTCGCACCCAAGAAGCCACCGTCCAGCTCAATATCCAAAACTCCAGTTCAAAGCAAAACACTGATCTCAAAAAATGGAGCAGCAAAGGTTGAAGTTGTAAGTAGTCCCGAATGTGTAAGTTATGCTGCTACTGGTTGTGTAGATGTAGTAAGCTCATCCTCTCCGGCTATTTCGGACCAGCTTGTTAAGGTGGGGATTGTGGCCGTTAACTTCCTTTCTGACATGGTAAATTATAAGATTCCCAATATTGATGGGAGTGGATTACTAAATTTTTCCGGGAACTTCATGGTGGATCCCACCCGGCCCCTTTCGACTGTTAAATCGTCCCATGTCAAGCACATCAAAAGAGAGGGCTTTTCCAGTGTTCATCATCCTAAACAACAACAATCCGGTGAAGTAGCAGCTGTTCCTAGAAGTAGTACTAATAACTATCATGGCTTCTCAAAGGGTAAAACCGACAAACCGGGTCCCGTTGAAGGGAATAATTATCCGGTTGTGGCTCATAGTAGTAGTAGTGGTGATAGAAGGTCTTTTCCGCAGAGATCAAACCCAAAAGCTCATTCAAACCGTTTTACTCCAAATTTCAGGTCTAATTTGAATTATGCAGATTCGGAGTTCACGTTTATCACTAAAAGTTACAATAAAATCCAAACCAGAATTGTTGATCCAATCAATAGACCGTATCCTACTAATTCAAATGTGGTGGAGACCACTTCTCACATATTAAGACAGCTTAAGTGGGGCCCAGCTGCTGAACAAGCTCTTCATAAGCTCAACTATTCAATGGATGCTTATCAGGCAAACCAAATCCTAAAGCAGCTTGAAGACCACTCGGTTGCTCTTGGGTTCTTCCATTGGCTAAAAAGACAACCTGGGTTTAAACATGATGGGCATACTTACACCACCATGGTTGGAATTCTCGGACGTTCTAAACAGTTTAGTGCTATAAATAGATTGCTTGATCAGATGACTAAAGACGGGTGCAAACCAAATGTCGTGACTTATAACCGTTTGATTCATAGCTATGGCCGAGCTAACTACTTGGAAGAAGCAATCAATTCTTTTGAACAGATGCAAAATTCTGGGTGCAAACCCGACCGTGTTACTTACTGTACACTTATCGACATCCATGCAAAAGCCGGGTTTCTAGACGTTGCTATGGGTATGTATGAGAAAATGCAAGAGGTGGGTCTTACACCAGACACTTTTACTTATAGTGTTATGATCAATTGCCTCGGAAAATCTGGCCATTTGAATGCTGCTCATCGGCTTTTCTGCACTATGATAGATCAAGGCTGTGTTCCGAATTTAGTCACTTATAATATCATGATTGCTTTACATGCAAAAGCTCGGAACTATAACATTGCACTGAAGCTTTATCGTGATATGCAAAAATCAGGTTTTGTTCCCGATAAAGTGACTTATTCTATAGTCATGGAGGTTCTTGGGCATTGTGGTTTTCTTGAAGAAGCGGAAGATTTATTCATCGATATGCAACGGAAGAATTGGGTCCCAGATGAGCCGGTTTACGGGCTTTTGGTCGATTTATGGGGAAAATCCGGAAATGTGGAGAAAGCATGGGGATGGTATCATGCCATGCTCAATTCCGGTTTGCGGCCTAATGTCCCGACTTGTAACTCGTTACTAAGTGCTTTCCTCCGGGTCCACCGTTTATCGGACGCATATAACTTGCTACGGACCATGGTCAATCTAGGGCTAAACCCGAGCCTGCAGACTTACACATTGCTCCTCAGCTGTTGCACGGATGCTTACTCGGTAGACGACATGTGGAGTTGCCGTGAGCTCATGGAGATAACAGGCCACCCGGCCCATACTTTTCTCCTATCCATGCCTTCAGCCGGGCCTGATGGAAAAAATGTGCGGGACCACATGGGTGAGTTCTTGGATTTGATGCATAGTGAGGACAGAGAGAGTAAGAGGGGATTAGTTGATGCTGTAGTGGATTTTCTCCACAAGTCCGGACTCAAAGAGGAAGCCGGCTCAGTTTGGGAAGCTGCAGCCCACAAGAATGTGTATCCAGAAGCTGTCAAGGAGAAAAGCTCATGTTATTGGCTTATCAACTTGCATGTTATGTCGGATGGGACAGCCATAACTGCCCTGTCCCGAACGCTCGCATGGTTCCGGGAACGGATGTTGGTCTCTGGTGTGGGGCCTAGCCGGATTGATATTGTGACAGGGTGGGGTCGAAGAAGCAGGGTGACAGGTTCTTCTATGGTGAGGCAGTCAATTGAGGAATTGTTACGCGCCTTTCGGTTTCCATTTTTCACAGAGAAAGGGAATTCAGGCTGCTTTGTCGGGTGTGGAGAACCACTTAATGCATGGTTGATGCAGTCTCATGTTGAGCGAATGCATCTACTATGATTCTTCGTGCAGTATTTTCGGCTTCCTCTGTTTTGTAGAGCGAATGAATAACAATTTTGTTCGGTAAATGGAAAAAAAAAATCTTGCCGTGTTATGTAATTCTTAATGTATAGCCAGCCGTTTGTTTGTTTGAGGTTTTTTTTTTCCCAAGTTGAATGGGAGACTGGAGATAAGTGTTGGCAATGTGGGTCAAAAGTAGAAGCGATTTTACATCATGATAATCTATGTAATAACTAATAAGGTTGTCGTGTGGAATGAAAGATGGAACGAAATATTACACATTTTTTTGGTAGAGTTAAATTGAAACTAAAAATTAATTATTAATTATAAAAGATAATTATATATAATTGTTTCTTAATTATTTTATCTTCCTCATTTCTCATCAAAACCTCACCATCCCCCTTCCCCTTCCTCGTGGGTTGGTGGTGTCTGTGGTTTGTACCTCACGCGCTGCAGCGCGACCACTCTACTCTCCCCCCCCCCCCTCCCTCCCTCCCTCTCTCGTCGTCGATTTCTCCGACTATCCATATCCGTCAGGGGAATTTCCACTCTAACGTCCACATTCTCTCTCTCTATCTCTCTCTCGCTACAATCTTCAAGTAAGTCTTTTTCCCTACTCTCTCTCTATTTACGTATATATACATATAGGCGGTGTATATATGCATGCGATTTTGATTGCGATAGAGTTAATTGATGGGGCATAAGAAGAAAAATTTTGCTCCGCCCTCAAAACAATCTCCGGTGGCGGCTGAAGGGGTTGCGCGTGGTGTCGCCGGCGATGGTTCAAGTGTGGCGCAATCTGACTGCTCCTCGAAACCTAGTGATAGTAACAGTAATCATCATCCCGTTCAGAACCAAGCCAATAATAAGATCGAGCCGTTGATTAGAAATGAATCGGACGGCGGATCATCTTACTCCACAATCAAGCTCGAATGTGAACGGGCTCTCACAGCGCTTCGACGTGGGAACCACACAAAGGCACTGAGGCTTATGAAGGAGTTATGCTCTAAGAATGAGAACTCAGCTCACTCGGCATTGATTTATCGTGTTCAAGGTACTGTATGTGTTAAAGTGGCGTCGATTATTGACGATCCAAATGCTAAGCAGAGGCATTTGAGAAACGCTATTGAGTCGGCTCATAAAGCCGTTGATCTTTCTCCAAACTCGATTGAATTTGCTCATTTCTATGCTAATTTGCTCTACGAGGCTGCTAATGATGGGAGGGAGTATGAAGAGGTGCTGCAAGAGTGTGAACGGGCTCTAGCAATTGAAAACCCAATCGATCCTGCAAAGGAGAGTTTGCAGGATGAAAGGCAGCAGAAGATACCTAATTCTGAAGCGAGAATAGCTCATGTGAAGAATGAATTGCAGCAGCTGGTTCAGAAGTCTAACATTTCTTCACTATCGTCTTGGATGAAGAATTTTGGATCTGGGCAGGAGAAGTTTAGGTTGATTCCGATAAGGAGGGTGACAGAGGACCCAATGGAGATGAGGACAGTTCAAACTAGGCGGCCAAATGAGATTAAGAAGGCCACCAAGACGCCTGAAGAACGGAGGAAGGAGGTTGAAGTCCGTGTTGCTGCTGCGAGGCTTTTGCAGCAAAAGTCAGAGACTCCACAATTACAGAATGATGGGAATAAGACAGAGAGGGGGCTGGATTCTTCGTCTTCAGGTTCTGGCTTGAGAGGAGGTGAGAGGCGGAGAAATGGAAGGAAACACGGGTCTTCAGCAGAGAGGAGGGATTGGGTTCGGCCGTATTGGAATTCTATGAGTATTGATTCGAAGAAAGAGTTGCTTAGGATTAAGATAACTGATCTTAAGGCTCATTTTAATGCATCTAAAGATGGTTCGGCAGATGGAGTTTTATCGGAAGCTTTGTCGTTTTGTGAGGTGAATAAAACATGGAACTTCTGGGTATGCTGCAGATGTAATGAGAAATTTTCAGATTCAGAATCTCATATGCACCATGTAGTGCAGGAGCATATGGAGAACCTTTTGCCAAAAATGCAGTCAATTTTGCCACAGAATGTGGATAATGAATGGATTGAGATGCTTCTCAACTGCTCTTGGAAACCAGTAGATGTCATTGCTGCTGTTAAAATGCTCACAAATCGATCAAATTGCAGAGATTCTGAGTTTTCTGAGGATATCTATTCTGTCAATCATAATGAGGGGTTTGGTGACTGCTTCAAAGATGCATGGGATTCTTCACCCGACAGGGGAGATTTGGAAAATAGTTGCAATAGTTTTACTGTTAAAAGTAATAGCCAGAAAGAAAGTACTGACATTGAGTGTAGAATTTGTCATGAAGATCAGGGTTCAACATCTTATTCACTAATTGATAACTGGCCAATATCTGATGACTCTGAGCGGGAGAAGCTTCTTGAAAGAATACATGCAGTATTTGAGTTGCTTATTAGGCATAAATATCTTGCTGCAAGCCATCTGAACAAGGTTATACAATTTACAATGGATGAGTTACAGGGTGTTGCATCTGGTTCTCGGCTTCTAAACAATGGTCTGGACCAAACCCCACTTTGTATCTGCTTTCTGGGAGCTTCCCAGCTCAGGAAAGTCCTCAAATTCTTGCAAGAATTATCTCATTCTTGTGGTTTGGGTAGATATTCTGATAAAAATAGCAGTCCCATGGATGATGCAAATAGCAGCACTCAAGTTTTGGAGATGAAAGAAAAGATTGTTCTTAATGGGGATGCCTCATTTCTCTTTCTGGATGAAAGTTTTTTGTCAACTAAACGTACTTCTGCAGATGGTTTTGACGCAGCTTCTTCTGCCAAAGTTGTTCAGGCAAATGGGGTTCCACCTGAAGGTGATGTTTCATTATCCTGGATATTTGCAGGTCTGTCAAGTGGGGAACAATTGGTATCATGGATGCAAACAAACGAAGAAAAAACACAAGAAGGAATAGAAATTCTCCAAATGCTAGAGAAGGAGTTCAACCACCTACAGAGCCTATGTGAGCGGAAATGTGAGCATTTAAGCTATGAGGAAGCATTGGAGGCTGTGGAGGATCTCTGCCTTGAACAAGGTAAGAAAAGGGAAAATAGGACAGAATTTGTCAATCAAAGCTACGAGTCTATCCTAAGGAAGCGAAGGGACGAACTTATTGAAGCGGAAAATGATGCCATGTTTCTCAGCAGCAGGTTTGTGTTAGATGCTATAAACAATGTTTTGAAAGAAGCAGAAGCCCTGAACATCAACCAAATTCGATACGAGGATAATTATAATGGGGTGACTTCACAATTATGTGACTTGGAATCTGGTTTAGATGAGGATTGGAGAGCCAAGGACTATTTGCATCAAGTTGATACATGTATAGAAGTTGCAATTCAGAGGCAGAAAGAACAGTTAGCTGTTGATGTGCGTTATCACTTGTTGTAGATTCTTTTAATGGCAAGGTGGAACTCTATTTTTATTTGGCTGTTCTCTTTTACAGATTAGCAAAATTGATGCACGCATCATGCATAATGTTACTGGAATGCAGCAGTTGGAACTTAAGCTTGATCCTGTCTCTGCCCATGATTATCAGTCAATATTATTGCCTCTTCTGAAGTCATACTTGAGGGTCTGTTATCTGTATAATGCCGTTAAAATTAGTGTCATGTTTCTCCCTCATTTTGAGCCTAACTTTTGATGCTCATTTCATCACTCTTTTTCAGGCACATTTGGAGGATTTGGCTGAGAAAGATGCCAAGGAGAGGTCTGATGCTGCAAGAGAGGCGTTTTTAGCAGAACTTGCTCTGGATTCAAAGAAGGCCATCAAAGGAGAAAGTGGTAATTCAAAACATTCTCAGCAAAAGACGAAGGACAAGAAAAAGAACAAGGAGTTTAGGAAAAGCAAAGATTTGAAGGTTTAGATTGTGGGGTCTGATTTTATTCGTTTTGGTGTTAGTCTTATTTAGAATTTAATGATGACCATGAGATCTGTTGTTTCCTTCTTTAGGCTAATGGCAGTGTCGAGCGGGATATACCTCAACATGAGACTCTTGAGGAAGAGTAAGTGCCATGTTTCTTTCTATTTCCATATTTCTACTCCCCTTCCTAATGATATATTTATATGCCTAAAGAAAATCATCAAGTTTTTCCATATGTTAACTACACTTTACTGTGCAGATTGTCCCCGGTTACACCTGATGGTGACCATCAAGGTTCAGATATTACTGTTTCTGAGAATGGGGATGACTTAAAACTACTGGAAGGAGAATTTAGACGCAAAATTGAGCTTGAAGATGAGGAAAGAAAGCTTGAAGAGACTTTGGAATATCAGAGAAGAATCGAGAATGAGGCTAAACAAAAGCACCTTGCCGAGCAACAAAAGAAATCTGCTCTGATACATCTGGAGAAGGTAGCAGTGGGACAGCATGATATTTGCTTGGGGCCTGTTGCTGGTAATGAAAATATGATCAAGCAGTTCAAACCTTCTGTGTTGGTAAGAATTTTGGCTTCTTTTTTGTCCCCTCCAGATGATTCTCAACGGAATGTTGTAATCTTTCCCTCTACAGGAAGAAAACAATGCATCTCCAAACAATTTGGAAGGCTTGACTCTAAATGGTTATGCAGTGCTTGCTGTTCCTGATATGCAAAATTTTGGTAATACACTTCAGGAAAACATTAAACAAAGTTGGTGATTGCAGTATAATGGTTATTAATGAGTGAAAATTTTTGGAAATCAGTCATTGACTGTTTATTTATTTATTGAGCAGGTATGCCCAATGAAGGTATTCCAGAGAATACTCTGCCATCTTCTGAACGACGAACAGGAAGGAGAAGTAGGCGGCATAAAGGTTCTACTAAATTGCTTGGGGGAAAGCATCAGGTCGTGTCATCTGATATGGAGAATACAGAAGTTGGGACACAGTTCGATGGCCATTCAAAAGAGAAAGGCTCTAGCACTGACATCATTTTATATAATGGTAAGTTTGGAACTTGTCAATTGTCTGCACAAGGATTCTATGTATTAAGTCTAGGGATCTCCGCATAGGTTGAACATCTCGATATGGGATTTTTTGGATTATTCTGCATCTGAGGTTGTTTGGTGTTTGGAATAATTCTTCTTAAGAGTTTGATCAATAATATCTATATTTGCATATTGTATAGGGTATATTACGCGTTACATGCTCCATACTCTTCAGTTATGTTTTTCTTATGTAAGAGACATTATTTGTTTAGATCCCAAATGATAACTCGGACAGTTGACATTTCGATGCAATTTCTGCTTATTAAGTTGCGGTTCTTCAATTTTAAATATTAAGTTGCAATCATATTTTATTTCTATATATTCTTACATGCTGCCTGTGGGTCGAATTTTTCTACTTTTGAGCTACACCTGATTAGGCATTTCTAGAAGAATTACTTAGGTGTTTTCCTTTTTGTAAAATCAGGCAGTGCTGTTGTGGGAGACAATAATACGAAGTTGCAGAAACAATCAGAAGCAGTGGAGGATGATGAGGAAAGGTTCCAAGCTGATCTTAAGAGAGCTGTGCGCCAAAGCCTTGGTTAGTTTCTTCTATCATCTATTTCTGCTACTCTAGTTGTCCCTCGTATAATCTTGATATAGTTAAGTAAAGTGATGTAGTGGATGAACTCTAACAGGAAGTTAATTATTGGTTTTTAATATTTTCTTTTTTCAATTCTAGGCCAATTTCTGGGTCAATTTACTATTTGCCCTTTCTTTTGTAATTAGCCATACTTGTAGCATCCCCTGGCCCTAAATTTTCCCAGTCCTTGCTTTTTCATATTATAAGATGCCACACTTCTGACCGTGTATTTATGTTGTTTCCCAGCCACATTCGAAGCACAAAAGAAGTTTCCCTTGGTTTCAAGTTCGAGGGCACCACGGACAAGCTCAGCTGAAGTGGAGCATAACAACGGTATTTTATCAGATGAAGTTGGTGTAGAAAGTATTCAGGGAGCAGATGTATTTGGCTCTGGGCTGAAGAATGAAGTTGGTGAATACAATTGCTTTCTTAATGTCATTATTCAGGTAAGTGTTGCACAATTAGCCACGATCCATCTGCATTGATGATACTCTTTTTATTTCATTCCTATTTTGGTACTGAAATGTTACTCTGATCCTGTATGAACACAGTCGTTATGGCATTTAAAACTGTTTCAAGATGAGTTCCTGAAAAGATCTACATCTGAGCATGTTCACATTGGTGATCCATGCGTTGTCTGTGCATTGTACAAAGTCTTTGCTGCCCTGACCATTGCATCTACAGATACACGAAAAGAACCAGTTGCCCCTGCTTGTCTGAGAATAGCCTTAAGCAACCTTTATCCTCTTAGTAATTTCTTCCAGGAGGTGATTTTGATCTTGAGGACTCTCTTAACTTTTTCATTGCCTTCTCTTCCATTTACTGTTAAGAAATTTTTTCTCTTGGCACTTTAATTCCTCCTCTTTTTGTCTTGGATACGCAATTCAGATACAGGCTTCATATGAAACTATAATTTTGCCAATTTGCAGGGTCAGATGAATGATGCGTCCGAAGTTCTAGCAGTGATATTTGACTGCCTTCACCAGTCATTTGCTTCTAGTTCAAGTGTTTCTGATGCTGATTCTGTTGAAAGCGACAGTATAGGGTCTTCTGATTGTGCAAATGATGCTTGTATAGTTCATTCCATTTTCGGAATGGACATCTTTGAACGAATGAATTGCTACAGCTGTGGTCTAGAGTCCAGGCATCTAAAGTACACTTCCTTTTTCCACAATATAAATGCTAGTGCGCTCCGAGCAACAAAGGTTCTCACAGGAAGACTTGTTACTTTTTATTTCTCTTATAATAACATGCTTTCCTTGTTTGGATTCATTGCCTCGATGATCTTACTTCCATCTTTTTCCCCCTCTAATCTGATTTTTTGGGTAACTATTCAGGTTATGTGTGCAGAGAGCTCATTTGACGAGCTTTTGAATGTTGTGGAAATGAATCATCAGTTGGCTTGTGATCCAGAAGTTGGTGGCTGTGGAAAGCCCAACTACATCCATCACTTTCTTGCAGCTCCGCCACATGTCATCACAACAGGTGAATATAATCAGTTTCTGGCGACTTTAATAAAAATATCTCGTAATTCTTTTTGTGTTATTGTATGAGAAATCTGTTTGGTTTTTTTTTGCAGTTGTGGGGTGGCAGAATACATGTGAGAGTGCTGATGATATAGCAGCAACATTGGCTGCTCTAAATGCTGAGATTGATATTAGTGTTCTTTATCGTGGTCTGGATCCGAAGAGTATGTACACTTTGGTATCAGTGGTATGTATACTTGGATGAAACTCGAAAGCTTTATTTTTATCATTTCCAAAATATTGTCAATGTAAAATAGGAAAATTAAGTTCAGTTGAAGGTTTTACTGCAAAAGAACTATTACTTCTCACACCATTATTGTTTTCTGGATAAAAAACAACACGAGTTCAGAAATTTGAAGCATGCTTAATAATGGAATCTAAATAGTTGTTTCTCAATTATGGCCATGAATGCATCTTGCGATTTACTATGACTGGTTACACTGGAAATTTTCACATGGATAATCATCGAAAACCGCTTTTTTATCTCATCTTTTATGTATTTTCAAACTTCTAGGTTTGCTACTATGGACAACATTATCATTGTTTTGCCTACAGTCATGAGCATGAATGTTGGGTTATGTATGATGATAAAACTGTGAAGGTACTCTACTCTCTCTCTCTCTCTCTGACACAATTTGAATAAGTTACCATCTATCATAGAGTTTCCCGGTTTGTAATATGTACATGATTTGTAGGTAATCGGAGGGTGGAATGATGTTCTTTCTACGTGCAAAAGGGGCCATTTGCAACCCCAGGTTCTGTTCTATGAAGCTATAAACTAGCATTATTAACCTTCTGGAAACTCACTCGTTTATTCACTACTGCCTTAGCAAGCTCAAGGTCCAAAACATCGTTCCATTTCACTGCTTTTCCTGTTTGGTTGGCAGTCATTTTTGTGGTGACGGGACTGAAAACATGCAATATTGCTGCCTTGAAAAGAGCAAGTCCCAAAAAAAAAAAAAAGTGAAAATATATATCTCGAGCTTGTGAACATATCCTACAGTTTTGTGATATAAATCCAAAAAGATTTTTGTAGGAAAAAGAAGAAGGGGGGGTGGTTCTTTTCTTATGAAGAGAAATAATAATGTAATCAAAGGGAATGATTGAGCGAGGAAGAACCTGAAATGAATGATCTAAGAGGCTGAAAGTGAGTTAGTCAGTCTTTTGAAGAAGAAGCTCAGTTTTAAGCCACAAATCATAAGGGCAATGAAGAGGAAGATGAGTATAGCAGGGTGGTTTGGGAATTTTAGAGTTTTAAAAAAAAAAATCTTAATCCATTTCTAGATCTTTTTGTTCCTTATTATCAGTATCATTATTCTTAATGGTCTCTAATTAGAAGTATCCTTTGTCCTTGATTTTTACTCTTCAAGTTTTCCTCTGCTTTTTGGAGAGAAGGGTTTCTGTTTATGTTTTTCTGTATAGATCATCCATCACCATCCCAACCCTTGTGGCCGCCCCCCATCCCCTTCCCTCTCTTCTTAGGAATTTGATTTTTGTCATCTAATCTTTTGATGTTGACGATCAATATGAAGTTAAAGAAAAAAATTTCAGCCTTTCCATATTATTTGTCTCAAGTTTTATTGGCTTTTGCTTACTCAAAAGTGAAAGAGTAATAAACATCTGTACATTTCTTGTCTTCCACGACAAGTTTTCCACCTCATTTTCTGAACAAAGTTCATGTTTCTTTAGTTATATATATATATGTAACCAAAAGCTTTTATGCATAATGAACGTGTCTCAAAGTCAAAACAACGACAAAATCCCCACGTCTTGTCTCTTAACAAACAAGTAGTTTAGTGGCGCTAAGATTTCGGAACTCTCTAGTCTTCCCTCCTATGCTTTTCATACACTTGTCCTTAACGGTAACATTCTATAGTCTCTCACATTCTTTGAAAAAACAGAAACGAAACCAAACCCCCCCCCCACCAAATTCGCTTTCCCCCCACTTCCATCTCTCCTTTCTCCTCTCTCCTCTTCTTAGCTTTATTTGTACTCGGTCTCTTTCACAGCCCCCTTCAATTCCTCACAATAACATATGACCTTTTCAAAATTAAGAAAAAAAACCCCCACTTCCCCTTACCCATTTCATCTTTCAATCACTCCTCTACACACATTTGTATAACTCACTTCAATCACTCCTCTATCAAGAGAAAAAAAGGCAAAAAATCATTGGGTTTTTTTATTGGGGGTGAAGGCATGGCCCTAAAGGGTGGCACAAGTGCATGTGCAGCATGCAAATACCAAAGAAGGAAGTGCATACCGGAGTGCCAATTAGCGAGCTACTTCCCAGCAGACCAAGCGAAGACATTCCAAAACGCACACAAGCTGTTCGGTGTAAGGAACATCATAAGGATCCTCGAAAACCTGAGCCCGAGTCAGAAGGACGAGGCGATGCGGTCCATCATATACCAAGCCAACATCCGGGAAAAGTTCCCGGTCCACGGCTGCTGGGAAGTCATCTGCTGGCTCAGGTTCCAGATTCGGATCATGGAGGAAGAACTCCTTCTCGTTACTCAACAGCTTGAGTTCTATAGACAAGAGCATAACTTTAACCATCATCATCAGATTGCATCATCATTACATCATCAGAATCTGGATGATGACGTCACTTCACACTTGGAATTGGGTATGGCCCCACCTACTAATAACAACAACAACAATCCTAATGTTGATGCTCCACTTTCACTGTTTAATCAAAGTGGGGGCCCACCACAGTCTTATTGTAGTAGTTCTGGTATGCCTGTTGCTTTTGCCTCACCACTCAACAGTGTTTCTGCTTACAATTTGGATTCTTCAAAGGAGAGCAATGCTGCTGCTGCTTCTATGTGGGTCCCACAGAATCTATATGCTAAGAACAATGTGCAGTATAATAATACTAACAGCAACAGCTTGTCAATGGTGGCGGCAGCAGCGGCAGCCGCCGCCTTGCAGCCGTTAGCTATTCAGCAAGAAGTTGTTCAAGATTATGATGATATGCATCCCCTTTTCGATATCATTGATGATAGGCAGTCTTACAATGATTCCAAAGAGGCTTATGATACAAGGTAAATAATACATACATGTATATATATACATATATATATATATATATATAATTGGATTTTAAGAGCAATGAATTTAGTGTAAAAAATTATCATCTTTCTCTTCTACTGTCTAAATTAGCTTTTCAGTTTTTTTGTTTTTTTATTTTCATTTTCTCCTCTCCGTAGAACGAACAAGTTTTTCGTTTTTCATTGAATATACAAAGAATTGATGCTTAAATTTGATGGATTTGATTCGTGAAAATGCAGTTCTGAAGAGTCATTGAAAGAAACAACACTGTCTATAGAGCATGTCGGCGAGAATGAATTGAAGAGTGCAGCTGCTTGCTTCAGTCTTACTAATGCAAACTGATTAGATGCAGGCGCCCCCGTTCGAGCCAGATTTTTTCTTTTCTCAATGCTTTTCTTGGAGAACCGGAAAAAGCTGCAATCAGTAGAGTTTCTTAATCAAGTAGACCATGTTAGTTCCCATTCTTTTCTTTCATTCTTTCCATTTTTTCTCAGTTTTCCTTTGAGCCTACTAGAAGTTATTAAATTCCACAATATTCATCTGCTATCCCTAAGAATAATAGTCTTAAGAACAATCTATATCACTAATTCTTGTTCCGGCTTTGAAAGCAATCTTCTTTTCCGGTTTCCCCTGTGAATACTTATTCAAAATTTGTAAATCAATATACTTTTCGACCCATTTCCTTCATTATTTTCTTAAATTTCATTCAACATATTCATATCTTAAATCAATTTCTGAACATTGTGATAGAAGAAAACATTACTTCAACTCCTAGAGAGAAATGGGTACAAAATTTCATTCCATTTGCTCTATAGAGATTTTCCGGAAAATTTAAGCACCGGAGAAAGAAATTGTGTTTATATTATTCAAACTCACAAATAGATGATAAAACTTCATATCATAGAGATCATAGAAGCCTGGTATTATATGAACCACAATGAGAGCATTTGTGGTAAAGCCAGTGAAACGGCGCACTTCCTCTCTTCTCACAATCATTACATAATATACCCTGCAATAATTTTTTTTTTTTAAGGAGATAATTTTTTCAATTGGAGAAGAGTCTATATTGAAGTTCTCGGTTGATGAGAAAGTAGGATTAGGAGTGATGACAAACCTGGGTTTTTCCGGAATATTCGTCCGGCATTTTCTCTTCAGCTAATAATGCATCTAACATTCTAAAGTAGACCTACATGACATAAAATTTTCATCATTTCAATTACAACACAACTAGAAAACACATTATTAGGAGAAAGGTTAAGTTCAACTGACCTGCATATCACCAAGTGACTTGCTACATATCGGGCATGTATAATGAACATAGGTGTAGTCCTATCAGCAGCGGGAAGGAAAGAAAAACCAGTAAAATTCATCTCCATGGTAAAATTTAAAAAGAGAAAAGGGAAAAAAGAGGGGAGGGGGGGGGGGGGGTACCTGAAAACAAGTTGAGTGCATCAAATGACCACAGGCAAGGGCTTTGACAGGAGAGGCAGAGGTGAAGATGTATTCATGGCAAATTGGACAGTTATCCTCCAAACACTTTTCTCTGCATGTATGAACCGAAAGAGAACGAGCCATACAAGCGTTGCAATTCATGCAGTGAAAATAGTCGATTCCAAGTCCCTTCCCTAACCGACACAGGTTACAATAAGGACAATGGTAGATATCCCTGTCCGAAAAAGTTGTATGTCAGAAAACTCCATTAAAATCTAGAATGAGGTAAAAAATCTAATATCCAGTTGAACCAGTTAGAATTTTTAATTTTTCCTAGAAAATCCTCATTTGTGCTTGAAAGGAGAAAGAATCATGCTATAGAGGTAGGAAAAATCTAGAATTGTTACTTTCCATACAAGACAATGTATATCATACAGATAGAAATATTTCCCCCCTAGATAACTTAAGCTTTTAGATGGTTTATGGAACACGTTTGATTACATGACAAGAGCTTAGCAGTATAAGATAAACTGTAATCACCTTTCATCATCAAACAATTTGCATATCCGGCAAAAGTATCTTGCCATGGTCAAATTAGCACAGGAGGGAGTTGAGCATGTGTTTGAAATTGGCTGAAGTACTAAACAATTCATACACATCATAGTTGTAATTGTTCTTCTGCAAATAAGATATTTTCCAAAATAAAATAAAATTCTTAATTAATTCAATCAATACGCTATACATGCGTAACAAGCATATACCATTTCAGATGATTACTATATATCAAATTCAAGTAAATCCTCTACGGCTTTGTTAATTAAAAATAAAACTCGAGTCATATTTACTCATCACATACCTATCAACTGAATGATTTTCAACCTCATCATGACAGCGTATGCATGTATACAGCCGATTGCAACAAGAACTTAGAAGCTTACAGTTTCTTTTATAATGTTTGCACCCAAATGTTTTCATAGTAGAGTCTCTATAAGATGGACTCTGCCCAGAAAATCCTTCTCCATCACTTGAAATGTTTACTTCTGTACTAGATTGAGTTGAGATCCAACGGCTAAGACAATCAAAATTGAAAACAATTGTCAAAATTACTCTTTTTTGTTTGGTGAATATTTTATATAATATGAAGACTAACCTCATCATCAAGCTCTGTAAGACATATGATTTCTTTTTCGTATCTAAGGAGGAATCCCTAGAAACTCTTTTGACTGCAGCCTCAAGATCTTCTTGACTCATTGCAAGAAGGCTTTCATTATCCCTTACCTTCAAATTTCCTTCAAGATTTCTTTTCTGATCAATGATAGGACGGTCCATCGATTCAGTTTCTGCTTTCTTACTCTTATCATTATCACCCTTTGAAATCAATTTCACATACTCAGAAAACGTATCAACATTTTCGTATCCAAGAGAATCCTTCTTCTGCTCAACCTTGTAAGAATGATCAAAGCACTCCTTCATGCCTTTTCTTTCATTAAAAGCAGCATCCTTAGATAAATATGTTGAGATGATTTCTAAGGGGTCTGCCGTGAAAGAAGAGGATATATCAGTCATCTTTTCATCGACCTTACCTGTATCATAACCTTCCAACCATTCTCCTAACCAATCATTAAACATGGTATTCCTCGTAGCTTGGCCCCACAAAGACATCATATTGTGTTGTTCTTCTGGTGTTAAAGATGCCATAAGCCAAGGTATCATATCCTTCAATATTTCTGCTCTTGTTCTTCCAAGTATAGACCCTGTGATCTTTTCCTGCTCCTTTATGGAGAAGCATTCTCTGTATAATGGCCAGAGTTCTATTTCTTCACGGTCAACATGGTCAGATAGTAAGTTGTGTAGTGATTTGCACTTGTCCTGGAGATCTAGACAAATATTTTGAAGGTCATGGTTTTCTTGCTTTGGCTGATCAATATGTTCAGATAGCTCATCTAGAACAAGAGAGACTTCCATGAACTGGTCCACCTCCAGTTTATGATCCATGGTATAGGCCTGACTAATGTTTTGGAATTTTCCCTTTGCCTCTAATGCAGGAAAGGCGATTTGGTCCTCTGCATCTGTGTGGATTTGGTATAAAAACCGAACAAGTTGGAATCTCTGACGAAAACTGTTGAAAAGGCCATGATTTTCAGACAGCTGAGCAGAAACTAAAACAAAGTGTTCCAAATCTTTCTTGAGAGCTTTATGAAAGTAGAAGATTAGGTCTATGGGTTTTGGGTCCTTATGATGAGCAGAAACTGCATGGTTTTTTTGGCTGTGGAATTTAGTAAAGGAATATGAACAACATGTCATCATTCTTGGGTTTTTTCCTTTACTCGGCTGGACAGAATGTAAAGATGATGACCCAGAGGCAGATTCTTTGATTTCTCCATGAAAGAAATGGGTTCTGTTCTTGAACATTTTTTGCAAATCTCTTCCGAAATTTTCGACAGAGGTCTTGCCTGAATAACCTACATGCAACCATTCATGTAAGAGGGATGAAAAAGATTCATTAACTAGGGAATCTTCCTGTTGGGTTCTGTTAAGGATTGACTTCACTTCTTTCTCAGATAAGTGAGAGGAAAACCAAGTTATGACACATTTTAGCAACCCAAGAGGAAGCATATGAAGGCTCATGTATATAATCTGCTGCTGCATTTTTAAGGTGCAGTTTTCTCTGATGGCAGGAAAAACCTGGTGAAAAGCTGGAAAAGGGGTCAGACTATGTAACAGAAAAGTGCCAATTGTTTTGCTTATTATTCACAAATATGATGATATGATTTAACTTCTAATTGCATAATGTTATTGACAGAGAAGTGTACCTGTGTTTCTTGGATAGAAAACTGAGTGCTTACACCCACCACAAAAGAGTCTAGTTCCCAGCAAAGCTTCTCAATAAACTTTCCAAGAGGTACGTTATGATCATCTTGTGCATGATAGTCAAGCAATCTTTGTAAACCTACACTCTCTGTAAACCTATAATGTTCGTTGAAGGAAGGAACACCAGAAATTTGCCTTAGCACAGGGTAAAAGAATTTCTCCAATGCATTGCTGTTTAACAGGGGGGAAAAAATTCAAATTAGAAATATGAGGTTGGATATATAACTAAAATGGAAAAAATGGATGTTAGCAAATTATTATTATTACCTGTACAAGACAATGCAGTCAACAAGAAATTTTATCTTTAAGACTAATGAATCCAGATTTGAGAAGCTGCCAGTATTACTTCTCAGTGGAAAAAGCTCTTGTTGAATTTCTCTGAGATCTTTCGTAAGGGCAGAGTGCCAGATATGAAGACTGTCAACTGGATTTTGTCTAATGTCCTTTTGGAAGGAGTTCATTTTAATAGAATTCCAATTGTTTCCAGAACTTTTATCAGATGAACCCAAAATGGGTAATAACAATTTCTCTGTCTTTGTTCCCAAAAATGGCCTTTTCGTAGAAGCAAGCCAAGACATTACCACCTTCACAAAATCAAAGTGTGGAAAGTTACAAAACCAGCTAAAATTCTGTTTCGGCCCACAAAACTATAGTTTGACTGAAAAAGGCTGTTCCAGGCATCAAAATCCAGTTTATCTCTCCATCTAAACTAAAAACATAGCTTTTGCACAAACTTCAGTTCTATAGATTTCAAGTACTAACTATATATATGTACAAACCTCTTGAAGTATCTTGTCCTTGGGCACTACGTCTCTAATACAATGAGTAACTTCTTCTTGTTCCTGGGGAGAAATAAAAGACATCATCCATGGCAGAATATCTTCAAGCAGTCTCACAGGAAGACTAGCGAGGAATTGCCACACAAGTGAAGCTTGTTCTGCGGCAGAGAAATGTCGGATCAACGATGGGAAAACCTGCATTCCCATGCGATATAATATGGAAAAAAATTCTAGACATCATTATTAGATATGCATAGAGGAGCATCTAGATCAATCAATTTTGATCATTAGCTATAAAAAAAAAGTCAGTCCTAGCTTTTGCTTTAAAATTTGATTTTATAATTTGATGTACTGTCAAAAAAAAAATTAAAAAAAAAGAAAGAAAAGAAAAAACAGCACATATTTTTTCTAGAACACATTCAGTGATTCAGACTTCTTGCAGTTTAATAATTGAAGGGGACCTTCGCTGTATTGGTCCACCATTAACATCCTTATTTTCCTTTCAAAAAAAAAAAAAAAATTTGAAGGTGGCCATATAATTATTTGGAGTGAAACTGGGCTCTAAACTGATCTCTCAAGTCAGATGTTAATAACCCCAAAGAGATGGTCCGGTAATTAAAGGTGCAACATCTAAGATCCACCTCGAGCTCTTATATAAACAATCCAGTTTCATAAATCTAGGTCTAAAACCGTTAAAATACAAATTGATGCTAAAATGCTCTAAGCAGATCATCTCTCTCTCTTCTACATAACCAATTATCAGCCTTAGAATCTGCCAAAAGAGAGCCAAAAAAAAAAAAAAAGGAAAAAGAAGAATACCGAGAATGTACCTGTTCTTCTTCTTTGAGCATATGCTGGCACATGGACGTCTGGATAGTGCCCAAGCAAAAAACAAGTTGTTGAAATGGCTTGGAGATGTTCTGATTACTCTCTTCCTCTTTCAATAGATTCAGCCGATTTAAAATCGAGTCGAAGAGCTCGTTTATGCTGTCGTGCTCTAGTGAATATGTGAACACGACATTTTTTGTGTGCAAATCCAGTGCTGGGAACACAATCTGCAGACAAATAAAAAGGGTGCATTTGAATAAAGGGTTGAAATATTGGGTCAAAATTAATAATAAGATAGTTTACATTGACCCACTATGTCTATTTAAATTACTAGTATTATACAGAACTTCTAAATTTGTAAGACGAGAAAATTTCCCTTTTCTCGTTAATCGGAAAGCGTTTTCCGCGGTAAATATAATGATGGTGAACGGTAACTGCTATTATTTTTATTTTTTCAAATCTATCCCCGCCTAGTAACGCCACGTTATTTTCCCACACTTTCTCGCCGACCAAACAGATTCGTACACGAATTCCGTTATTGTTGATATTCAGATTATGTATACTCTGAGAGTAGATTTCTAACCTCATCTTCCGACGCGCAATGGTACTTGTAAACAAGCTTAAGAAATTCGAACCGTCGGAGCAGCTCGGAGAAGAATTCATGGTCGCCATAACAACCGCTCTCAGACGCCGACAAGGTGAGGCGGCGGAGGTCAGCAAGCTCCGATAGGAGAGCTTTGTGGAATCTAACAAGCAAAAGGATCGGAGCTTCAGAGAGCCGAAAACGGAGCAAAGCCTCCGCCGCCGTCGCCGCTTTCTCCTCGTCATCCAGCTCTTTCTTCTTCTCCAATGAACATTCAGTTCCGTGCTTGGTACCGCAGCCCATACACAACGGAGCTACCTCTATTGTCTCCGACGCGTATAACGACGCCCATGAAAGGACAGAGAGAAGAATGATCGGGGAAGATTTTGTGCATCGAGAAGATTCGCTTATGAAGCAGTCTCTTCTTCGAGGTTTATGTGTGTGTGTCTCTCTCTCCTGGCCTTCTTCGTTTTTTTTTTTTTTTTAATTAATAAAAAAAAATCGAAAATTTTATATCACTGTTCGATTTGTTTGTTTTATTAATTTTTTAATTTTTATTGTATTTGAATATGGATTGGTTGCAGACGGAGGTGACGGAGACGTTATACCGAATCTCTGACGGTGGTTATGCCGACGGTTTGAAGTGCGCGCTACCATGGCGGGGGCGTGAATGTGTACTGTGCGCTTATTATAAATCCGAACATGATCCCTGAAAAGAGGAGGTATGATTTTGACGTTTTTTGATAAATTTAAAATTAAGGTAATTACAGATTAGTCCTTCAGAATACAGACTTTTGCTATTGAATCCAATTAGGAAATGAAGCACTGTACAAGTTTCCATAATAATATGATTAATTAATCATAATAAAAAGTAATATAAAATGAAAATTTGGTATATAAGTATAATGTATGATTGGCGAATCTCGTTATAATCATATATAATAAGATTTAATATAATATTTATATGAGAATTTATCATATAAAATTATACATGGCTGTAATTCACCATAAAATTTATGAGAAATTTGTTTGGGATAGATAAAAAAAATTATTTAATTATATGGTTGTCTCAAATTTATGCAATCAAATTATACATAACAAGTGAAGGCTAAATTACTAATTTGGTCCTTATATTATACCACTTTTCCTACTTCGTAACTATACAATATACGAAAAGTTAGATTAACTAAAACAAAGTAATTTTAAATATTAAACTAATTAACATAAGGTTTAAACAGCATAATGCAAAATTATTTTATTGAGATACAAAAGGAAGAAAGCGATTGACGATTCGACCGCCACTTATCCTTTATTAAAACTATGTTCCAAAAAAAATATATATATATATATATTAAATAATGTGATAATAGAGTTCCTTGATTTATAAATGTAAAAGTTTTTATTAAAAAAAAATTATTTTTTTATTTATAAATATAAATTTTAAAAAGTAATTTTATTATTCAATAAATAAATAAATAAATAAATAAAATGAATAAATAAATAAAAAAACGATTTGTCGTTTTAAAAGACTTGGCAGGAGAGCATAGATCATGCCGCTCTGTACCTTGTCGCGATGTGTAATGGGTTCAAGCGTTCCCTTCCACTCCTTCTTTGTTTGATTATTTTATTTTATTTTATTTTATTATTAACTTAATTTATTTTTATTTCATTTTGATTGTTTATCTTTTTTTTTCGTATTGAAAAAAAATGTGTGTTTTTTTTTATGGGTCGGTTTGTACCGATCGAAACGAAGAGATTTTATCTCCTTAAAATGATCTTTACCGATTTAGGTCGAGTTGTTTCCACTTTCTCTACTCAATAATGTTTATGGATGTTGTTGTATTATCATTAATTTTAAAAATTATGATAAAATATATTTTAATAATTTAATTAAGTTTATTAAATATTAATATTTTCTCGTGCATAATTTTAATAGAGAAAGTATAAGTTAAATAAAAATGAAATATTAATAATTAGAGAGGTATGTTAAATTAAAATTTAGATTTTTACTATATGCAAACTGAAAACAAAATTGCAAACAAGATTGATGATCGAAAATGATTTTTGAGAATTGTGAGGATCCATATATTTTTTAAAACAGATTCATCATCTCTCTTCGGTGCTTTAAGTATTACGACGTCTGTTTTTAAGGATATAAAGGAGAATGGATTAGATGGTTGCACCACCAACTAATCCTGACGAACTTCAAAGTGTCTGAACTATATTACATTGAGACTCTAGAGCGAACAAAATTTTTGAAAAAGATATTTGTTTTCTTTTTCGATTGTTTCCAAATAGGAGAAGGATGCTAATTTATAGGAACTCATAGAGGGTTGGTAAAAGCAATTATGATTGAATTAAATACATATTAATTCAGTCATTTCATATATCTAAATTAAATTGATCATTTTAAAATTTAATTCAACAATTACAAATTAATTTCTCATTCATACTTTATCATTATCCAACAATTCCCCACACAAATAAAAAATGACAATATATAAAATGATCATTTTTCACACTAAAATATTTTTGACTAGGTGATAGAGTTTAACAGATCGAAACCTACATATAATAGGTAAATATCAACATTTAAACATGTCCTTGTGAGAATATGTTGACTTGACTGGCTGATTAGTAGACGAGATATTTTTGAACTATTCTTCCGTTCATGTAAACAATAACATACCTCAGACATGAATCTTTCCTAACATAATTAAGTTTTCACTATTATATTCGTTTTGGCCCTGAATATTTACTTGATTCTGTAAGAATTTGAAAGGAATTGAGCTTAATTTAATTTCTTTAGAAGCGATTACACTTCTCTCTTACATATATGATTTCTTAATCAAGAATAATCGGTATTACTTGAATTTTTTACTGCTTAAGAATCATTAAAAACATAGCTTATCATTACTCTTATGGGTATCATAGTTTCATCACTAGAATGGACAATATGATAACTCATATAATGATCCAATTAAGTATTTTACAACTTGGTTGTCCCTTTGAACTTAGATTTTAGGATCTTCAGTTAATTAAGTTGGATTTTCATTGTAACAACTCATTCTTTAATAGGCTTTAGTCTCATTCCCTTCGATAATTTTTCTACTAACTCTATATTTAACCTTTTGATTAGCAGATCCATAATATTATCTTTTGATTTTACATAATCAACAAAGATAATTTCAATTGAGAGTAGTTGTTTAATGGTATTAAGTCTTCGACGTATATATCTAGACTTATCATTATATATGTTCTCTTTGCCCTTTTAATTACATATTGATCATCTCAAAGTATGCAAATTGCTGGCACATACTTCGATCACTTTAGAATATTCTTTAAGAATTTCCTTAATTATCCATCTTCTTCACTACATTTATCTAAAACAATAAACCCAGATTCCATGGTGGAACAAACTATTACTAGTTGTTTAGAGGATTTCCCAAAAAGAACTTTCTTGTTACTTACGTTATTGGCTTTATATTTATAGTATAAGTACTCTCATAACTCATTGACAATTTTCTTTGTACTATATACATTGTAAAGAGAATTAGTCAAATCGATCACCACACAGTTCTATTATAAAAATTCAAAGTATTTTCGAGTATCAATAACACTAATTACTTAGACATCATGTTAATAATATTTTGGCTAATGAGTTTTTTTTTTTTTTTTGTAATCAAGAATCTCGCAAGATTCAAAGTCGTTAGATAGAACAACATATATTGCTACCATCTTTCGAAATTTAATATATTGATTTTCTTTGATTTTTCTTCATGACTCATGGAAAAAACCACAACACTAGGAGCTCAATGGTCGCTCTGAAGTGGCGGCTTATTGACTATTTTCAAATTTCATTTTAAATTAACATAATTAAATATGAATATTTAATAATAAAATTATTATTAAATTTTTTAAACCATAATTAATATTTATTTTATAAAGTTTAGCAGTTATTAATTAATTCTAAAAATTGTTACGAAATATTGAAAACCCGTAATGAACTTTTAATTAATAAATCGTAATCGTAACTAATTGATGAAAAAAAAATGGTTATGAATTTAATTAGAAAGCCGTTATGCATTAGACTTGTAAAATGTTACAATCCATTAAAAATTAAATTAACAAAAACATTAGAAGTAATCTAAACTAATATATTACATACATTAGTTCCAATCAATATATTAGCATGCTATTAATTCAAAGTAATAGTAGCATGAAAACGTTTTAAGTTGTTGGATATTATATGGAAAAAATAAACAAAATCAATAGAAATGGTAAGCTCGATAACCAAATCAGTAAACATAATGTATCGTAGTAATACAAGAAAATATTACTATACGAAAATTGGAAATGAAATTGCAAACCAGATTGATGATCGAAAATAGTTTCTAATATCGGCAAGGATCATAATTTTCATAGAAAATAGAGATTGCAAATTAGATTGATGATCGAAAATAATTTCTGATATCTGTAAGAATCATAATTTTCATAGAAAATGGAGATTACAAACCAGATTGATGATCGAAAATAATTTTTGAAATCTATGAGAAGATTATAATTTTCTTAAAACATATTACAATTATGGTAGGATCTTGTTAAACTAGATTATGTTATACATTAATCTGTAATAGCTACGGTGAAAGAATAATGATGGCTCTTGATCGTTGCGGAATTCGACATGTCGAAAAGCCTATGGTATCATTATATCAGCAGTGTCGTTAAACGATTTCAAATCGATTGCTCAACGGAGCGTCGTAGGTTAATGAAATAAACAACATGTCGCTTCTTTCTTCGAATCAAACGACAGCAAGTGAAGCATCGTTAAGAAATAAATCAGATGAGAGTATTCCTACGCATGAATTACAGTAATCCCCATCCATCCTTAGAGAACGAGGAGTAGTTTCTTTCACGTCGTTTCGCTCTGCAAACTGATAATCGAAGAAGAAGTGCAGAGACAGAGACAGAGAGGTGAAAATGAAGACAACTAAAGGAGGCAAGGTGATGAACCCTACGGATGCCTACCGTAAGGAGCTTCGCAAGAAGGAATTGAAAAGGGCAAGTATTTCTAATCCTAATCTTAACCCCTAATTGTTTCTATGATTTCTAACCTTGATCCTCTAATTATTTCACTAATCTTATGCCGTCAATGAATTTTAGTTTTGTAATGCTAAGCGTTGGTTGATTAGTTGGTGAAATTAGGGTTCTTAGATTGTGATTGGAATTGATTCTAGTTTTAGGGTTTACTACGCTTTGAAGGAGTTTTAGTTTGTTTGTGTATATTGTTATAGTAAGCTTTGAAGGAGTTTTAGGGCTTATTACTTTTTCTTTCTTTCTTTTTTTCATCAATGTAGTTCCATAACATGTATATACTATGTTTTGTATATGGCTTACAGAATAAGAAAGAAAGAAAGAAGGTGAGAGAGGTGGGAATTTTAAAGAAGGATCCAGAGACTCTGAAGGATCAGATTGAGAAGTTAGAAATGATGAGTAAGTCAGATTTTTATTGAAGGTTTTTCTAATTGATTCGGCCACAGTTTCCCCGTTTTCGAATATAATTCCTAACTTCATATAATTCTGTCATCTAAGGGTACATATCTTTTTTAAACATCTGGTGCAGAGGCTGATGGTGCCCTGGACAAAGCAAGAAAACATAAGAAGCGACAGTTAGAGGACACACTTAACCTTGTAATGAAGAAAAGGAAGGTACATTTGAAAATCTCATCTTCTTGTCCTGATACTATGTAGTTGTTTTGCAGCTTTGCATTATAGAAACACAAATTTACTCTATATGATCCTCATAATTTTTAGCTCCCCCATAACAGGAGTATGAAGAGAAAATGCGAGAAAAGGGTGAGGATCCAGTGATGTTCAGGTACAAAAAGGTCTGATTGAGGTTTTAAAACATTAAATATATATTATTTTTCCTTGGAACTTATTACATTTGTTTTTTTTCTTTTAGTCATTTGGGACCTCCTCCAAGACGGACAGGAGAAGAGGAAGAAGACAGATCCAATCAACTGGGACCTGAGGTAAGACCTAATCAACTTGAAGGTTATTTATGTCTTTCTTTATATTCTGTATACCCATCTTCCTATTTATGAAATTTGCAGGACTCTGTTTACTATCACCCTACTTTGAATCCCACTGGAGCACCACCACCTGGCAAGCCTCCCATGTTTAAATCATCAGTAGGTCTGTTTCCTTACCTGCAATTTATTTGTTACAAAATTTTAGATTTTTTCTTATTTTCCTTCCTAGATTCAGCTCTAATTTTGAACTTTAGGGCCCAGAATTCCATCATCTACTGGTTCGTCAAGTGGTGTTGCATCATCCTCAAACACAGAGTTTGAAGATGCTGAGATGATTGTACCTCCACCTCCACCTCCACCACCGACTCCTTTGCCGGAAATTGCCAACACAATGGGTACCAGTGATGGTTCTGCTATCCTGATGTCTCTGCCTCTACCTCCTCCACCTCCATTGCCACCGAAACCTGCAACATCAAATTTAGGTATGCCGTTGCCTCCACCTCCTGGTCCTCCTCCTAAAATCCAAGTTGCAACTCATCCTCCACCCTTGCAACAATCAGCGCCGCCACCTCCTCCCGGCATCAATGTAGGTGAGAGAGAGGGAAGTCAGTCTATGTTGTCGGATGATTCAACCTTCAAGCAGCAATCTCAGGTTAGATTTTCTCTTCTTATATGGAGTGAAAAATATTTATGCTCCATGAAGCTCAAGCAGGTCACCAGAGGCTTCTTTTTGTGAGCTTCCAAATGTATAGTAAAACATCTGATAAAATAAAATAAAAAAATCAATAAGTGTATACCATTTACCAGTGAGTCTTCTGTTCAGAGATTGAAACTTCTGTTTGGGTCTAAAATCCAGTTTGGGCTCCAACAGTCTAGTTTTTATCCAAAAGCTTACCGGAAGGAAAAATCTATACCTCACTGTCTAATCAAGATCCACAACCTCCAGTCTTAAACCCTGAACCCAAATGAATTCTTAAGCCTCTATCTTGAGATGCTCTGCTGTTTTGGTTTGAGTAGTTCTTCTTTCTTTCTCTTGTTTAGGTGTCTGCTATGCTAACTCCACCTCCACCTCCACCACCTGTTATGCCACCAAAGACAACAAATAATCAATCCGATCTTACATCATCTGATGCTGACAAAACTGATCTTTCAACAAACAAGGATGTTTTGAAAATTATACCCCCTCCACCACCTCCTCTAAGACAACCCTCTTCTGTACCCGGGACCAGCATGATCCAAACTTTACACCCTGATATTCTCCCCCCCGGAATAGCTCGGTTTACGCCACCCCCGCCTCCGCTAGATATGTGCCCATCATCAGCTCTCCCTTGC
Source organism: Coriaria nepalensis (assembly GCA_027186245.1). Classification (NCBI taxonomy): domain Eukaryota; kingdom Viridiplantae; phylum Streptophyta; class Magnoliopsida; order Cucurbitales; family Coriariaceae; genus Coriaria; species Coriaria nepalensis. Next base: position 598,355 of record CP114493.1, read on the forward strand.
CCACCTGGTATGATGGTCCCATTAATAGCAAGACCACCATATGGTCCTCCTCTTGGACCTCCCCCAATGATGAGACCACCTCTTCCACCTGGCCCCCCTCCTATCTTACAAGAGGATGACCTCCCTGCAAATAGACCTTATGTCCCTCAGAAGCCATCTTATGTTAAATCTGCTGCATCTACTGTTGTCAAGAGGCCTCTAGCCCAGCACACTCCAGAACTTACAGCCATGGTGAGTTGTTTCTTTAGGCTCAATTACTAAAAGCTTTGGATTTTGAGATTATTATTACTTAATAGCTCTCATCTAATAAAAGGGACCTGGTCCCATTCTTTATAATTCTTTTATTTTCTGTCAGATTGTGGTTGGGACATTTGAACGAATTGTTTTTGTGCAGCCTTATATTTCATTATCAGTCTTCTTTTCTTCAAACGTCCATTAATATGATTTTGAAAGCTGGCACATGAGACCATCTATTCTTGTCCCCAAATTCAGGTTCCGGCATCTGTTCGGGTGAGGAGAGAGACTGCTGTTGCAAAAGCAAAGCCTAAGCAGCCCGTCTCAACAACATCGGCGCCCACCCCTGCTACGGTTTGTACTATTTCCAAGCCAGAGTTGATAAGTTCATCATCATCATCAACGTCAAAGAAGCAGAGCATAGACGACTCTTATACAGCATTTTTGGAAGACATGAAAGCCCTTGGTGCACTTGAAGGGTAAGATAAGTTGTATTTGGTGAGAAGGTGGTTGAAGAAGGAGAAGAAGAAGAAGACATGAAAACTGAAAGAGGCGAAAAGGTGCATAGAGAACTATGAGTTGAGGCTGACATATTTAACTTGCCATGGTCTCATTCTCTGAAGTCATTAGGAGCTTGGCTTATTGATGCTGCTTCATTTATCAATTGCAAAAAGAAACTTACAGTATCTCATGTCTTGGGATATTTGTAACTTTTCTTATTGTTTGGCTAGCTGATGGCACAATTTTCTTGTCTTCTCTGAATATATACTTAGAACTTTTTTTCAAAGAGCAGGAATTTGGGTTTTGTTGATAAATTGTAAATCTGCATGCTAAGATTTATAATTAATTGCAAGATCATTGGAATTTTAGTTTCCATTCAGTTTAAGTTCAAAATGTACCATCTTAAATAGGGGTAATTACACTTTTGGTGCCGGTATAGTTTCGTCTATTACGAATTCATTATTGTATAATTTGTTAATCAATTTTTTAATCTCATATATTATCAAAATCAGATTTTATTTTTCTAATCATTTCTTAAGTCACTAATATTAATATATTAAATTTTTAATACATGAATCAAATACAAATCAAGTAATGCTATCTATGTATTCATCTAAATTTTTATAATGCTATATCATGAATTAAAAGTTAAAAAAATACAAATTCAGTCCCAATATATTTTTTTCTTTACTAAATTGCCTCAAAGACTTATATATTTCTTATTTTCTCCCTAATTTTTTTATTTTTTATTTTTTATTTTTCCCTTCTCTGCACCTCATCCCTCTATCAATGAAAGCCGGACACCTCTATTAATGAATGAATGACGAACTACACAACTAAGAACTAAAAATATAATTAACCCTTTAAATAAAGAGTAAAGAGTGAAATTAAGTACTAATTAGCATAAAAAGCAAAGGGCCATTCCCTCTTCTTTTTTTTTTCTTTTTTTTTTTTTTCTCAACTAGACACAATTTCTATTACATAATCTAAAAGATCTGTATAGAAAAAATGCTCCTTGCACAATCTACTCCACAAAATGAACCCCCAAAGTTGAAAATCCCAATAACAAAGAGATACAAATAATGAATGAATGAATTTAATCTCAAGGTCAAAATATAATTTTAACCCAAACCCTTCTTCAGACAAAATATACAGAATGCGAGAAAAGGGCTCCAGAAAGCCCGGTTTCTCAGTCCTCAATGGTGTTCCCTCTTCTCGGATTCCCCAGAATGGTAAGAGAAAACAGCAACCACCATAAGTGTCATCTCATACTGCAACACTGAGGCCGTGCTTTCAACCTTAATCTATCCCACAAGCAAAGCATCTGTCCTGGAGATTGATAATGGGCCGTAAGATATCCTTCTATGCATCCAAATTGACAGAACTTCAAGCTATGCCTATATTCCACCACCTTTGAGCTGTTAAATTGCTCTATCCACATTCCCATACTCACATCTTCCATCTTGAACAACTGCACAAAATAGGAAAATTTAGAATGCTATTTGGGCCTTCAAAAATTGTTCGTAATCGTTTTGGCCAAACTCCAGTTTGGGCTACCCACCCTCAAACTATGACTCTCAAATTCGGATACCACAAAGAGAGCAATGTCTGCAGACACGATGTAACCCGGTCCATTTGCATAGGGCGGATAGTCTTCTTCCGGCCACTCCTGAAAAACACCAATGAAAAGAAAGAAGATCATAAGGCTTCATTTTTAGGTCTGACTCCAGTTTGAGCACTCCGCTCGATCCAATATTAGAAATGCAAAATATCTAGTTTACCTCATTACTTAACAGAAATACAATTTTTCCCCAACTCAAAATTTGTCCAAATGCTTATTTCAAATTGTTTTTGGGAACAAAAACTTCAGTTTGCCTTAGTGGTTGCAAAACTGAATTTTTAGTATATTTAAATTTACGTAACGTATTTGTTTAAAAGAGTTTAAAAGTTTATTAAACTCCATCCAAACAGGGTTTTAAAAATGCTCAGGAAAATTCAGTTGAGAAGTAAAATTTCTTACCTCATATGTGACTTCCCATTTTCCATACCGCAAAGGCTTATGGTAGTAGTTTATGTTCCCAATATACAAGCTTCTATCTTCAGGAACTTTCTTTGCTTCAGTTAAAACTGCATCGACTCTTACAAATGTGTCATCATCACACTTCATAATATACTTAGCAGATAGAGTCCGGACCTGAATTGGAAAAAACAAATAAATAACTAAATTAACAAAGAACAAACTTAAATCATTTAGAAACGAATTCTTTCATTCATTACAAAACTCACCCCAAATTCACAGATGGCCACAGTTTTCAACACCACGAGGTCATAATTATCCATGTAAGGGACTATGGTGATGTCACCAAAGAACTCCGCTTCTTTCCTTAACTGAACATTCACTTCCTTTCTAGCATGCTGCTTAAAAATCAATCAATAAGCAATCATGTAAAAAAAAGATCAATATAGAGAGAATTCCATAATTTTTCTCACTGACAAGGGCAACAAAAAACCGAGCTACAACTCTTGACGATCTAATAAGCCTATGCTGCATCCAAGACTTCCTTACTGCCATCCTCTCTGCAAAATGGTTGCCAGCAGAAAGAATCCCGATGAATAGCTCCACGTCAGTATCGCCACCAATAGGCGGGGCCCGCCATCTGGTCGACATCTCTAGTTGCTGCTGCGGGACCAAACTAGGATGTGATGTGGGCAAAGATGCAGCAAATACGGACTTCACATCCACATCACCACTGACTACTAGCCCCATAGCATCCTCAAGAGTAAAACCCTGTAAAAATTAAAAACTAATTGATCATTAAAAAAATATATATATATATATTGAATTTATCAACGTTATTCAGGTCTTGTGGACATTTTATTTATTACTTACGGGTCGATATGGGAAAGAAGTGACATGTCTACCATCAACAGTAACATGGTAACCTTCCAAACCAGCACTGAGGGTCAGAATAAAGAGCTTCTCCTCAGCAAAAGGGTATGGCCAATCCACAGTAACCTTCTTTGTTCGGCCTATGAGCCGGTTCAACCACCACATTGTCTTCGACTCTTCTGACCGATTGTCATCGTCTCGGATCCACTTCTCACACTTAACTTGACCATCAACTGCACAAAAATTTTATTATTATTACAGACTAAGCAAAAGAAGTCAGTTTTCTACAAGTTACTCTCTCTCCTTCACCATATCATGTTTCTATTCAACTCCTCTTTTTATCTGAGTACTTGAGGCGGTTTGAAATTCGAATAACGTTAATAAAAACTTTCCCATTGTGGTTTTAGAACTGCATTTCTGAAAGTATACAATTAGATATAAATTGATGCGACAGATATATTTAAGAGTTTGGAAATTTATCAAATAAAATTCAAACAGGTTGTTTATCAAACTCCTAGGCAAAATATCAAATACACAAAATCAAACAGCCAAAAAAATTTCTCAAACTCTTGAAAAAACAACTTACGAGTCTCTTCATCGGCATTAGATTTCCATCCCTCGCACCGAAGCGCCTGGCCCCACTGCATTCTATAACAAGTATTCTGCTCAATAACTGGTTTTCCACTCCAATCCCCTTTCAACCTTGGATTGAAATGCAAAACCCGAGGCGGCTCTTCGCTCTCTATAGTCTTCAACCCTCTCAATTCTATCATGAACTGTGAAACCATCGTGAAATCATTCTCATCTTTCACCATAGCTATGTCCGAATCATGCTCAACATGAGCTGCTTTAGGTTTACCCACTATGGTTATGTAGGACCCCAATGTGAGCCCACACGGCAACACCATTACTCCAGCCCGAGTTGAAAAATCCGACCCAGAAAGTGAAATGGAATGCGAGCACTGCTGTGTTTTGTTCTTGGGCTCTGCTTTAGCAAAGCTTTCAACTTTTCCAGATTTAGCATCTTGCCATAGCTTCTTCCCAATCTCTGACGCGATCTTTGCGGATTTGTACAGCTCTGAATCCCTAAATTTATTCCCTGAATCAAAAGCTTTTGAGTCGAGACCTATACGGGATAGAATGTTATGGCCATAGACCCGACTTTGGGTCGGCGATAATGGGTTTTGCAATACGTTTTTTAGAGGTCGAGATGGGGCTTCTTTTTCTTCTACGTCTTCTTCGCTCTCTAGTCTGTAAGGTCGAGATAATGCCTCGTTAGAAACCGCACTGAATCCAGTTCTGAAGACGAACGGGATTTCTAGGGTTACGAGGAGAAGATAGAGAAGTGCAATACAGATCAGAATCTGTATCGACCTCTGTCTGGTTATAGTCACGAAAACGTCGAGCTTTTCCGATTTGGGCCTCTTCATTTCCCAATTCGAAGAATTTGCAGACGAAAATTGAAAATATACCAATTCCCTTTTGCTGCGAATTGGGAAATTTTTTGAATCTGAAAAGTGTTTGTGAGGAAATGAAAACAACTGCTATTTAAGTTTAGAGAGAGAGAGAGCGGAGATTAGTAGGCAAGAAATCGACAGCGCCGCGTAGAGAGAACAGGGGGTTTTCTGTTTTCACGTCGGTGGGGTTTTTTTTTTCCTTTTCTTTTTCTTTTTCGTTTACCTGGAAAATGAGAGAGAAAATTTTAAAATTCAAGCCAACTCGCTTTTTTCTGTTTGTTGCTAATGGTTTGTTGTGTTGTGGACAAAAATGTTACCGTTATATTTTCAATTTTTAGTTTTACTTGGCAACGAACGTTCACATTCATTTTTTTAAAAAGAGTAAATTATATATTTATATAACCCTTTTAATTTTTATTTTATTAAATTTAAATCTCATAAATTTATATAATTATAATTATATTATTTTAAATTTCATAAACAAAATTTTGATCCTTAATTAATTAATTTTATTATTCACTATAAAAATATTTTCATTATAAAGATGAATATTATTAATACTTAATTTCATTAAAATAATAGTGATTCTTAAAATATAATAAATGTGATTTTAGCTAACCGGATATAAATACTTTTAAGTCATTTACATCTAATTCTTTCATATATATAAGATTAATATAATATTATAAAATTAATATATATATATATATATATAATTAAAATTAATTAATTTATTATAAATATAATTTATTTAAAAAATTCATTAAAAAAATAAATTATGAGATAGGTAAGTACACTAAAAGCATGTGCATAGCGACACCACAAACTTTGTGGCTTGCGTTGGAAAGCAAAAATGGCTTTCTAGAAAGTATAAAGAGAAAGGGTTGAGTACTACATCATACTACCTCCCCTTTTATCATAACGTACACTTTTGCTTTATCAAGAAGAATAAAAGAAGTTGTACAAGTCTTCGATGATGGTTTCATTTGACAATGGATATTTAAATTGGAGTTGTTATTTTATTTCAAACTATATTTTATAATTAAAAAAAAAAGAAGTTATTTATCGATAAAATTTTATTTTAAAGAAATTTTTAAAACGTGAAATTATTAAAAGAGAGTAATAAAATACAAGAGAGTCTATATTTAAAATAAAAAATAAAAAAATAATTACTTTAAAAAAATAATATATATAAAATATAAATATATATAACCGAGATGATGAGAGATATATATATGTGATCTAAGATTAAGTTTAATCTATCAGTTAAGTTCAAGATCACACAAGTTTATCTCGAGAGGGTTTCTGAATATTTAGGGAATATATATTCCTAAGAGCATATTTGATTCGTTTCCTTATGGAAATAAAAATAAAGGGAATGAGATATGAATATTGATTTTTTGGTGAGTCGTTTGAAGAAAAATTATATAAATATTATAATAAAATTTAAAAAAAAACAGAAAAAAAAAGAATATAAATAATTATTTATTTTATTTTTAATTAAAAAAATAAATATTTAAATATAAATAAAATAATAACTTTTTCACTTAAATAAAAATAAAATTATGTCCTCTTTATAGACATATGAAAGAGAGATGAAAATTCTTGCCAAACATATTTTAAAAGTAGTGGATATAAGTCAACATAATCATAAATGATTTGACTCCAACTCCACAATTGATGTATTATCCCAAAATGCCTCTTCAATCATTTTCTAATTGTAAATTTTTTTTTTTTTTTTTTTTTTAAAGTTTCATCCTAAAAAATAATTAAAATAGTAATTTTTATTTTAGAATAATATTAGGCAGTCTTTTAAGTTTTTTTATTAAAATTTATTATATATATATATATATAAATCCAATAAATGAAATTATAAATATAAGTTTTGATTGTGATATACTATTATTATATGTAACAAGAATTCATGTCTCTTTTGTTAAGGTTTCATGATATATAATAATGACAAATTAAGCTACATGTAATTAATCGCCACTGCCCCTCTGTTACAATGTTTTATCCTATGCTCTTTTTGTAATCACACGTCACGTCACATTTTTATAATATTAAAATAAATAAAATAAACAAATTTTTTTTATTCATTTCATGAATTTACTATAAACTATGATGGAATGATTCCTTCATTCCTTATCTTAAAAAAAATGCCATGATCTGTACTCTGTTGGCTGGCACTTTGATTGGCGTTATTTTCATGAGTTGGACCTTTCTGCTTTATTTATTTATTTATTTATTTATTATTATTATTATATATTTTTTCCTTTCTTTTTTTTCTTCGCCTAAAAATAAGGGTTTTATCGTAGAACTAAGAAATGGATGACGTCCAACCTTATAATAAAGTTTTTTTTTTTTAAATAATAATAACTGTCTGATTTAATTAAATATATTGACATAATATTTTAAATAAATTGATGTACCCATTGATAGGCACTGATTGGTCCGATCAACCAAAACTTTTCTCCCATCAGGTCATCATCCTCTTCAAAATTAACGACATGTAGTTTTGGATTCCATTATACCCAAGACAAACTACTCATCGATGATGAAGTTTGCTTGCTACCTTAGAAACATATTCATTACAATCATCCATGTCGAAGTGCTATTTTGAGACTTTTATTCTTGGACCGTTTAGGTTCAAACTTCATTTTTGTGTTTACAATATTCGATTTCATACTTAAAAATATCAATCTCACTAAAACGTCCGTTTATAAGAAGTATACCCGAAAGAAGCTACAAATGTGAAGGTTAAGTCTTTGACAAAACCATATCATACTACTTTGTATATATCTCTAATGAGGGGCGGAGTTACAAAGGATAAATTGCTCATCTTCAATTTTTCAAAAATTAGTATTATGGTCTAAAATTATTAAAATTTTGTATACAAGTTCATAAAAATTTTAATTAAAAAACTACTTTATCCACTCTAATTTTAATTTAACATTTTACCTCTCTTAACCCACCAGATTTTTTTTTGGTTGTTGCTCCGCCCTATCTCTAACTCATATTTCAAAATATAATCCCTTCTTCCATCTCATTTTCTTCACAAGCAACATTACTATTTGTTTCATTAAAAGAAACAGTTTTCGGTCGGATCGGTCAGATATAAAATAGGAAATGCCGGATGATCCAAAAGTCAGATAAAAAGTTTGGATACGAAAGTCGGATAAAGTTGAAATTTTTTTGTTAGGAATAGGTGGGAATGCACTAGCCAAATTTTGTCAATTTCCATTCATTACCTACTCTCTTCCCTTATCAATTGCCATTTCCTATTTTTGCTATTAAGAGAATGAAATTAATTCTTCAAAAGGAATTCTAGGAAACCAAATGATGGAATGATAATCAAATCGATTAACACTTATTATCATTCATATCCTTTTTAGGAAACCAAACCACCCCTTAGTTTTGAAATGATTTTTGAAATGAAATTGCATTAAACTAATAGGCTTATAATCAGAGAAAGATGTGAGATTATCTTTTTTGGATAGCAAAATAAGGTGAGTGGATATGATAGCCTTAGGAAGAGTAGCGGTTGCACAAAGTTGTTTTATAGCTAGCACTACATCATCCTTCAGAAATTTCCAATAGCTTATGAAGAATTTACCAAAAAAACCATCCGGACCAACAGCACTATTGCCTGATAAATCAAACACAACGGCTTTAATCCCCTCCTCCGAAGGCATAGAAATCAGGTCTCTATTTTCAACCTCAGTAACCTCCATTTGAATGATCTACAAAAAAGAGCTAGCATCTTTGCAATTGTTAGCAGTAAAAAAAATTTGTATAAAATTGGAAGGCTTGCTCTCTAATTTCACTCTCACTCTCTACCTAATTTCCATTAGGGTCTTTAATTCTATGGAAGAAGGTTTGGGTATGTTTCAGTAGGGTGATTTTATGAAAGAGCATCTCCCTCTTTAAGCCAATTCACCCTTGATTTCTGTCTCCAATAGATTTTTTCTTGCATGATGGCCTCATTGGGGTTGTATTTAGAAATCTGAAGAACCATCATATTCTGTTGAGACACATTCTTTTCCACTTTAATCTCTGCCTGAAGTACTTCATCCTCCAAGTAATGAATCTTTTGAAAAATATTACCAAAGACAATTTTATTCTAGCCTTTTAGAGCATACTCATTTGTTTAATTTTGTACATCAACGTAAGAAGATGGTGGTCACAACTTTGAAAAACATTCCATCGGTCTTTAACAGATGGCAAATAGGTCTTACTTCAAAGCCACATATCCTGGAATTTAAACCCTCTGGCTTTGTGATTTTGTCCATTGCATGAAACCAAATGAGACTACGATTTGAACAAGTTCTATTTAGAATGTGAACTTGAACAATCGGAAGAAAATCCCACCAACTAGAAGAAAAGAGAACTCGATCGAGTCTAGACTAAGTTCTAGCTCCTATACCTCTACCATTACACCAAGTAAATTTAGAGCCTCTGACCCTAAGATTAATTAAGTTATAAACTTGTTGAACTGCTTGAAAATCTACCACACATCAAAAGCTGCTCCAGAGACTCCTAGTCTCTCGAAAGGCTCAATAATTATATTAAAGTCTCCTAAAACCAACCATGGTAAATCCTAATAAAGCTGACAATAGCTCTTTAGAGCATCCTACATAGGTAATCTTTCATGTCTAGTATTCTTCCCATGCTCCACAATCCAAAGAAAAGTATTAGCCAGATTTTGTTGTTTGACTTTAAAATAACCACTTAGGGATTATCATGAAGAACATCTATGGTACTATCATCTTTCCAAGAGCTCCAGATCTTAATTGACACATTAGAATGTCAATTTGAAAAACCAAAATGCTTTGCTACCTCATTCACCCGAGAAACATCTATGAAAGGCTCTGTTATAGAAAATTTAGAAATTTGGTGCATCTTAATAAGCTTTATCAACCTGCTACGAGCTTTCTGCTAGACCATGCCTCGAATTTTCCAGGAAAGCACACTAGTCATAGGAAACAGAAAATAAGTGGCTGCTCTTTTCTGACCTTCTTCAATTGAGCAGATTGCTTAACGGTAGGTGTAGGCTTCACCAATTTTTGAGGAGGGGTTTTGGATGGAAGTGTAATATCTTTATCAGGAGGTTTTGAAATGAAATCGAGGAATTCTTTGTACTATTTCTCTTTTAGTGGAGAATGAGTGTCCAAAGAAGGTGAAACCCTAGGCAAGATATCATCATGAATTCCTGTTGGTAAGCATGCATAATCCTTATTTTCAATTATTCTAGAACTAGCCACATTATTATTTGCACTAAATCAGCCGAAACCTCACAAGTAGGAAATTGACCAAGTATAGAGTTGGTGGGACCATCATCAGGTGAGGTAGGTGGCTCTTTATAATTGGAGGGGTTTAGATCAGATAGAGGTGAAGTGTGTAGTGGTAGATGGTTAGGTGTTTGGATATTTAGAGTGTCATTAACTACATTTGGAGAAGGATCCACCAAAGTATTTAAGATTCTTCTATGGATTTGTGGAAGTGGAATGTGAATTGAGTCAAAAGGGGAGTTGTAAACCTTTATGACAACCATTGAGGTTGAGTTTAAGATCATAGTAGTTTCTGAATTTGGAATTAAACTTGGTAGGTTTGACACATTTTCATGTGAAATGATAATTATAAGGGATGGGGTATTTTGGTAATTTATAACAGTAATGGGATCGAGGGGTGTTGGAGTTTGTGATTTGGACAGGATTGAGGCAGTTGTGTTTTCAGCTAGGAATAATAGGGATCGTTGGAGGTATTATGTTGGTAATTTGGTTATTGGCAAGTGGGATGACATTATTGAGTGTGAGAAGATGCATGACTGGTTTTGTCTTAGGGATCCAAACTGCCTCCTTTCAATGTTTTTTCACCCTACCATTAACCTACTTATCATCTGTGGTATGACTTTTGAAATGAGCAGTCTTGCATTGTGAACTAGTATGGCCAATTATTTTACACAAGTTGCAATAGTATGGGTGTTTTCATATTCCACATCTTGCCAAAAACCACAATTAGGTTGTTCAATCCATATCCGAGCTAAAAGTGGTTGTGAGACATCAAATTCTACCAATATTCTGGCAGCATTAGGTCTAGAAAAATTCAAAGTGGCAGTGTCTACTTACAACGGTTTACCTGTTGTCTTTGCAATAGTGAACATGCTTGATTTATAAAAAAAAGTGCAAAGGCAACAGTGGGAAAGATATCCAGACTGGAATGCACCTTAAAACTTAGAGACCACTTAAGTAATTGCGTAGGGCAGATCTGAATCAACCACCTATTTTTAGTCCATAGTCTAATATAGTCCTCCATTTTAAATCATTTAAGCACTAAATGTTTGTAATCAAGAGCACCAATTTGTAAAGGACCAAAAAAATTGATTTTGGATAAGACTCCACATACCTCCCTCAACTTGGGTTTGTCATGTGAAAATTTCTCAATCAAGGTCAGTTCAAATGGTTGAGCAAGCTTGGAAACTTCAACATTTGCGAACCTGAATGTAAGGATACCATTGTGAATAGAGAACTATCTAACGGGTTGAATCATGATCTTTGAAGCTGGAGATGAAACACCAGTCGCATAAGACTTCTTTGATGCATTTTCATTGGATTCATCTATGGAGAATGAGTAAATCCAGTTCGAAAAAATTGAAATTGAACAAAAGTCACGGACAGAGAGATTTGGGTAATCGACTAGAGCGAGATGCAAGGTGAATGGATTTGGATTAATAAGGAGAATAGAATCTCGAAATCAGAGCTGCATGAGACCGGGTAAAATGGTGATCAGAATTAAAGGATATTAGAAAAGGGCAAAACGGTAATGGTGGCGAGAGAAAAAGGAAATCGGGTAAGGTGGCGAGAACGGGTAAGCCAAGAAAGATTATGGTTGAGGGGCGACGCCGTCTAAGAGAGGCTGGTGGTCAGTGATGGCGTGCTGGTGAGGTAAAGGGTGGGGCCGGGGGTATCTCTTGGGTAGAGAGAGTTTTGTTTCCTCACTTGGAAACGACATGTCGTTTTCAAACACCAAATTCTTCCTATATGCATGCTAATCCGTTTACTATATGATATAAATATACTATGAGTAAGTATGTGGGATTGTTTTACATGGCTGAGAAGATGTGGGAAGAGTTGCAGGCTTCATTTAGCCATAGGCAGCAGGTAATTATGCGATTCTTTGTTAATTAGTAACATCTTAAGCTTTTGAAACTGGCTACAACAGGTGGTCGATTATAGCTCAACAACTTCCGGGAAGAACAGACAATGATATAAAGAATCATTGGAACACCAAACTGAAGAAGACACTGAGTGAAAGAGGAATCGATCCGGTTACTCACAAACCATTTCCTCAAATCTTTACGGACTATGGCAACATTAACAACCTCCCAAAATCCGATAAGCGACTTTCATGATCAACACAACGGACTTGAAGCCGGAGCAGATAAGCCATGCTAGATCAAGACAACAAGGTATTACTGGACTTCCCTCATCTTTTGGAAGATGCATTTTATAATTATTAGATTTTGTTTTTGGTCCTAAGTTTTAAGTCAATCTCCTAAGTTTTAAGATTTATAATAAGTTTAGATTAAGAACAGCTATAAAGTTTATATTTGAATCCTTCCATTTGAATTCACATAGTTTAAATATTTAGATTGGTATAATTTGCAATCGTCTCGTATTGGAAAGTTGTTCAATTATCATGATGTATATATATTGTTTGAACTACATTTTTCCTTGAGTTAGCTTTGGAGAATGTATTGTATCAAAATCCATTTATTATGATATCAAAACCGGCATTAGTACGTGATGTTGAGTTTGGACCCCGACTTTTGAAACGTTCTGATATATACACATATATATATACACACATGTATGTTTAGTATACATTGGCGGATACATAATATATATTATACATTTGAATTGTATATTTTTATTTATTTGTTTATTATAAAAACATTTCATAATATTCCATTACATTTTACGGCAGGGATTCAAGTAAAAGTCATCGTTAGTCTAAAAAGGATTAAGCTAGCAAACAAATCATATATACACAAACAATCACAACAAGATAGTTAGATTCCGGATGCAATTTTGAAATTGGTATTATCTAAAAATTAGCTTGATGTCTACATGATACCAAACTTTGATGTAACAGTGGAAATTGCTAGGAAGTGTAGTAGTACGTTCGTACGAATCCTTTTTGTACGAATATTACTCATATCCAAATCAACTTACAGCATTTGTGCCCAAAAATGGATTATAAATTAGGCACATCAAAGTTTGGGGGGGGGGGGGGGGGGAACTATGTTAAATGGGGCATGGCAAAAAAGAGGCTTTCTAGGGTTTTACTAAGTTGAATATCATCTTTGTGCTAAGAAAGTTAGGCATGTGTTACGTTGTGGAGAAGAAGAAGAATGACATTAGGTAAAAGTGATTGTCATGTTAGAAATTGTTTTGTGCATATTTTGGTACCAACCCTTTAGTTTTAATACATGCCCACATAGTAATTAATGTTTGCTCTTTCGGTTTTTATCGAATGAAATGTACATATTCCGTAAAAATATTTATATTAAATCATATCAATACTCTTTTTATATATATTAAATATTGATGTACTTTAATCACAGTCATATAAAATAAAGAATTTATATGAATATCTCACTAATAACTTATGAGACTTATAAATCAATAACACTCGAGAAATAAAATGAGAGGATAAATAAATTTATGACGAGCTACTTGATTCATGAATATCTTTATTTTAATTTGATAAATAATCTTATTTTAAAAAATAATAGACAATAATAATAATAATAATATAATTATATATTTGATTTAGAGACTAAGATCCAATAAACTCTAATTTTAGTCTACTAAACTTCCTAACATATATTAACTAAATACTTATTATTCGTTCTTTGGCTTTGTCCTAATCCTACTACTAACTATATTCAACTTCTCCATTCTAATCAATTACAAAAACATGTTTGAAAAATCATTGTTTTTTTTTTTACAGGGTTTGTAATATCTTGATTATTGATATTTAAAAATTATTGTTTAAGATAATTAAATTAATTATTATGAAAATAGTATATGGTCAATCTATAATTTCATGTATTAGTCCAATATAAATTTGACCATAATCTCAATTATCTTATGTATTATTTAAAAAAAAAAAAAATCTGTCGTAATTAATGCTAAAATGCGCGGTTAGGCGCAGTGCGCACCTCCAGTTTCTTACTCACCATTCTCGCCACAAAAATCACAGTCACAGTCACAGTCACAGTCACAGTCACACTCAGAAAGCTCTCCCTCTCCCCCTCTCCCCCTCTCCCCCTCTCCCTCCTTGTTACATCTTAAGTAACCGTCAGGAGGTCAGAAGCTCTAGAAGATCAAGTACACTTTCCATTTGCATTACGTTCTCGTATTGGAGGGGATATTCGAGCTCCAGACCAGAGGTCGAGCTGCTTTGGAGCAGAATCTGAGTCTAAATGGTGGAGCAATGGATCCTCCACTCGTAAATGAATCGTCCTTCTCTGCTGCGAATCCATCTGCGTACAGCTTAGCTGAAATTTGGCCCTTCGAAGGGGAATCAATCGGAGCTGCTGCTGCTGCATTGGGGCTCCGGATGAGTTATTTCGGTCAAAGTCTTGGTGGATTTGGTGATAACTCAGCGAATCGTGACAGTTCGTTGGAGGAATCGACGGTGACTGAACAAAGTGGCGCTGCAGGCGGTGGTGGTGGAAGGAAGAGGAAGGATTTCAGCTCTGAGGATGAGTCTTCCAAACTAGTTTCGATTAGTAGGGCCAATTACTTGGTTAGCACATCCTCTCTTTTTTTTTTTTTTTTCTTGCAGCTGATTCATTCCTCTAATTATCTGCTTGGGTAGTGATAAACTTAAAAGAAAAATAAATATTGAAATTTTTGTTGAGGAGTGCTACTGAGATTAAGATCTTAGAATTAGTTCATTTAAACTGATTATATGACGTACTATTATGTAAATAAAGAAGATCTGTTCATATGCATAAAGAGGGTGAATCAAGGTATGAGTTGTTGGTTTCAGTATTTCACTCATAAATGTGCTCGAATCTGACCGATATTTTCTTTTGGTTAATAGAATGAATCGAATGGTAAACGGGTGAAATCAGGAGAATCGAGAGATGAAAAGAGTGAACTGAGAGCTGAAGTGGAAGCTAGTTCTGGAGATGGTTATGGTAATAAGGCAGCTGATCAAAGCACCAAAAAAGCTTCCGAGCCACCTAAAGATTATATTCACGTAAGAGCAAGAAGAGGCCAAGCTACTGACAGTCACAGTCTAGCTGAAAGAGTAAGCAATTTTCAATCCAAACTGGTATTATGGAAAAAAGGAACTTTGTTGTTGTTTTTGTTGGAGCTGAATTGGATGGTCAGTTGGCCTTAGCAGTTTTAGAATTGGATTTCTAGTATAAAATTGATGTTTAAATTGATGTAAGTTATTTATCTAAGAGTTTGGAAGTTTATTAAATTTAATCCAAACAAGGTTTTAAAAATGCTTAGGCAAACTCGGTTGGGGTTTTATCAATTCAAATTGTTTTTCATCAGCTTAATCGTCAATCAATAAGTTGTTATTTACATGTTGCTTTTGCTTGCAAATTCCCTTTCTTTCTTTTTTTCACAGGCTAGGAGGGAGAAGATTAGTGAGAGGATGAAAATCCTCCAAGACTTGGTCCCGGGATGTAATAAGGTAATTTCACCTTGTTTTTATTTTGTAGGTTAATTACACTATTATTCATCCTGGTTTTGTTTTTTCATGTAATTTCATGTTGATCAAGGTTATTGGAAAAGCACTTGTCCTTGACGAGATAATCAATTATATCCAATCGCTGCAACATCAGGTTGAGGTACCAATCAATCCATCTGATTGGATCTAACGTTTCTCATGCACACCTCTTTCTTCATAGAACCATATCTGAAATTATAGTGCTTTTTTTTTTGGTTTTCTAGTTCTTCTCAATGAAGCTTGAAACAGTTAATTCGAGGATGAACATCGGCCCCTGCATTGAAGCATACACTCCAAAGGATGTAAGTCAAATGAACTCAACTCATTTTAAGAGTGCAATATTCTGTTATAGAAACCTATACAAAGTTTTTAGATTCTTCTAATTTTGTTCCGCACAGAAATACAAGTCATAGTTATGCTAAATACTTATTTTGTCACTGTTTAAGGATTTAATATCCAATTGACATTTCTGTTTTATGCCTAATGAATATGTGATCATCTTGGTGGAAACTGATGCTCTTCATTGATTGGAAATTTTCTCGTGAAATCCGAAAAAATAAAGTAATTAATCTGGCATTTCAGATTGATACACAGCCATTTGATACTGCAACGATTTTATATGGTTCACAAACACCGAGGCAATATCCTGAAGGCGGCTCTCATCCCGAATGGCTTCATATGCAGATTGGGGGTGGGTTCAAAAGAGCGACTTCAGAACTCTTGGGCATCAATGATCAAGTTGGATGAAATTTGAAGATTCAAAGAAGAAAGAGGTGACTTCCTAAGTGTTATCAACCAATTCTTATTTGTGATATAATATTAATGTCATTTGTGGAAAGATTATTTGATTCAATTCCGCTATGTATCATCCGACTTTGAGTATCTAGAGAAACCTCATAGCTTCAATTTAGTTATTAAGATTTGTATCATATCATAAGTGTTGTGCCTTTTTCTAGAGATTTATCCACAATTCGTAGTCATTCTTGGAAACACAGACCAATACCGATCTATGCATTTTTCATTGCTTTCTTTTGATCGTTGTATATCAGGCTAAGTAATGGTGCGTCAGATATGATCCATGCAAGATATTTCATTAACAAGAGAGTACGTGGTTACGAAAACTATATCATCGATGTAAGAGAGGGTGGACATACGATACGATGATATGCAACTGATTTTGACGCAAATCAATGTGTTTGTTATTTGAATTTGAAGTTATGATTTTATTTAGGGTCCATTAGGTTGAGAAATTTTTTTTAAGAGAGTAACACATTTTAATTTTTATTAGTATATTAACCTTTTATATATATATATACATAATTAATAAAAGCATGACAATTACTAGAATGCCCTCATCCTAGGATTGACTAAAATTACCAAATCACCCTCGGTAAGAAACAAAACAAGGGCTACGAAAACAAAATAACCCTATTTTCCATTTGCTCTTCAACTCCGATTTGTCACAAAAATTTGATCTCTAGTCTTTTATCTATATTCCGTTTGCAAGTTTCATAATCAAGAATCAAGAATTTGAGAGCACAAAATTATTTGGTAAGTTTCAAACTTCTAAACTTGATTTTGATTTTAATAATTGATACTAAAGGGTTTTTATTGGTTATATTTTGTTTGTATTATGCTTGGAGTCCTATTTGCATTGTCCAAATTTTAAAATTTTGAAATCTGAAAATCTAGGTTTATATTGGTCAATTACTTAATTTCTTAAGGTTTGAAGGGTATCGAGCAATTGAGTAATGAAGACAAAATGTTCGTCATGATCGCTCAATGCCTTGAGGTTCATAAATGTATTGAGCAATTAAGTATTACTAAAACCTTAGAACCATCAAGTATCAATATTTATTCATTTATTTTTTATTCACTATAATTAAGAAAATTGATTTTCCTTATATATTTTTTTCTTTCCACAGAAGTGAAAACATTTTTCGTTATGATCTGTTTTGATTGTGAATGGAAGGAGAATGTGAACACAAATAAAAGATAATTCATGGGACTTTAATCAAATTTAATGCCATGTATAATGAATTGTTGAAAGTTTTATATGATTCTATTAATATAGATCATAATAAATTAGGTTGCAATTGTTGTACAAGTCATCAAGTCAATTGTTGTATGCTACGCTATACATAAGAAATAACCAAAACATGAAGTGGTTTTTCCGTCACTTGCAATCTTAAGAGAAAAGAATATGCATTGTACGTGAATTTGATTACAAAGAGTCGGAAATGATTCTTATGGTGATAATCGTCATCAATTAGATAACCTTCCTAATGTCAATGATCTTTTTAGTAGAGACATATCCAGTCTTGCTACAGATGTACCTGGTCCTGCTATTTTTAATCATGATAATCATTGTAGTCAGTTACCGAATGCTAATAATTATGATGATTTTTATAATTATGATCATAGTACTGATAGATATGATGATGATGCTGATGTTTCTATTGAGGATTCTAATGAGATTGCGGATGATGATGATGATGTTCATGGTGAAGAGAATGAGATGGGGGTTGTAATAACAAAGGTGAAAAATGGAGAAAGAACATGACAGTAATCATAACAAAGGAGATAATTAGGAGTATGTAGATGACTAGTTCAATGGAGTAAGATTGATCGACAATAATAATAACCTAAATCACATATCATGTAATGAACTGTCATTACTATCACCGCCGGGAAATGAAAATAAAGAGAATAATGTTGATATTCCCTTGGCTACCTAGAATAACTAAAATAATAAATTAAGTTTCTTTTTCTAAAAAAATGGAGATTAGAGTTTTTTCTGGATAGTTTGGGAATAATAGGAATTTCAGTCTTTTTTTTTTCCTTGTGGATTCCAATGATTCTTCGTGTCCGTTCGAGCATAATTCGTTTAAGTACTCTTTTTATGTTACAAATAATATCTTTCATTTACTTTCACGTTCCATTTTGCATCAGAAAGATGAAGAATGATTTTAACAGAGACATGGGTCTAGACTAGGGAGGAGGACTGAACTCGTTGTTTTGGATGAAACTCGTTGTTGTTAGCAGCGAATGTTGGTGGTGGGTTCCAACAGCCATAGTTTGCATAGAAGTTGGTGGCTGTAATTATTGGTTGTGGACGAATTGAATTCCTATGGCGGTGAAAATGAGTAACTCTTAGATTTATTTTAATTGTGTTAAAATTTACGTTCAAATTGGACCTAAACAGATTCTCCCACATGGAGACTTGGTACTAACAACTGAGAAGCAAAATTTCAGAGAGCTCTATTGAGAAGGAAAAGGTACAGAAAAACGTATAACCCAAATTAAAATCTTACGAAAAAGATGTAGATATAAAGATTAAGAACCAAACTTGGATTTAATGTTATTGATGACTTCATCTCCAATCCGAAAAGTTTTAGTCAAAACCTCGTTAGGAATCGAGGGTTTGGAACCAAAAAGAGTAGTGGGCACAACAACACTCCCCGGCAATTGACTGTTAAAAGCAGTGAACAAAAGAGCTTTGCCTTCTCCAACATTCATCTGAAAATGAACAAGTCCTCTAGGAATCACAAACATGCCCCCTTGACTCAAAACCTTAGAGTGATAAACATTTCCCGTCGTTACAAACCCGACAAGGAGTTTCCCTTGAATAACGACCCCAGTCTCAGATGCCCGAGGGTGGGAGTGAGGTGGGTTCAACCCCCCTGGGGCAAAATCAACCCGGTTCATGGACAGCCCAAGCGTGTTTAGGCCCGGAAATGAAAGAACATTGGCCGGTGTGGCTTTCCAACCGAAAAGGTTTGTTGTGCTGCCTTCTCTGCTGAGTCCTTCAAAGAAGAAGTCATTTGAGGTTACTTCGGATATTGGTTTGCATGGAAAGCCATTGAGATGGATAGTAGAGTGAGAAGAGTTTAGGTCTCCAATACAGAAGTCTTGTAATGGATCAGGGTCAGCTAAAACTAGATGAACTACTAGAATGATGCAAAGTAGACTTGACGGAATGGGCATGGTGATGTTTACAACTCTTCTTTTCGTTTTTTTGTTTTTTGGACAAATATTTGTTTCTGGAATACAATATTGTGGAAGATCATAGATCATGGTGTTATATATATATATAAGTTAGGAGACTTGTTCAGGAGAGTTATCATAAGAAACTAAAAGCTCTGCGATGATTTCTTACACGTATGACTTTGACTAACAAATCTTTGAAATTGGAATTTGGAAAAAAAAAAAAAAAAAAAAAAAAATATATATATATATATATATATATATATATATCGGTTAGTTGTGAGGTAAGTTGGATGGATTTAGAGGTAAGCATCAAGATCATGATTGTATATAAAGTGGGTGAGATATTTTTAATCCAAGTTGGGGAATCTGATGGAAGGTGGCTGGCCTTGAATAAGGATAGAGGAGTTGACGTAGAGAATAGACCTTAACATTAAGAAGAAAAAGAAGATTTTTATGAAGAAAAAACATCATCCACCAAATCGAAGGGACCAGTGAAGATAACCAATTATTCTACAACATTGACTTTTCTCTCATCTCCTTTCTCTCTTTCTTCGTAAATGCACTTCATTTTCCCAACGACGGTCCACAATTGCAAACTGACCATTTCAAAAGATTCATAATAACTCAAGAACTCTCCAATTAAACGGAAAAGTTCTAGAACACTTATAAAATAACTTACGTAATTGTGGGTCCACTCTGATCTCACTCTCTAATCATCTAATCTCTCTAACCATCTAATGGTAAGATGTTTCGTTTGACCCCAGTGAAACTGGCGTTTAGAATTGTAAATTTTTAGTTATATTTTATGAACCTATCTTGAATTTTGTAGTGCCTAAGCCCAGAATCAAAGACATCCTTTCCGTTCATTCTCCGTGCATTTAAATAGATAAAAAAGACAAGATTTTTATTGATCAGTGCATCATCAATCAGCTATATCTGTGATGACATCCTCCGTAATTTGATGAAATAAAGATTACAGTTTTGACTGGTTTGATGCTCAGGAAAGCGGTTCAGATAAAATTTGCTAACACGTAACTACACTTCCAATGTCAACTTATACAGGATGATGAACAAGCTTTGATTTCTCATGGATCCCCGAAAATTAAGCGGTTTTGCGCAATTCGGGTTTCAGTTTTCTCATGTTCAATAATGTCAAAGCTTCATCCTGTAAATTCACAGTATCAGTTAGCTCTAAAAAGAAAGGAACGTCTCCCATCATACGTCCACGCACATATAGATATATATATATAGATATGTGGGACCAAGAAACTACCTTTCAATTGCAGCCGAGCTGATAGCAATCACACCTGATGGAGTGACAGGAGCATCCACTAAAATATCGTTTGGAGTAACTGGTATTTTTTCTTCATCCAATATCTGGAGAGAATATGATAATGCAACTGCAAAATCCAGACCTAACCAATTTCACTTAAATGTATAATGTTGAATTTAAGAAATGGGGTAAGTTTAGGGCATAGGAAAAGCCTGCATTTCACAATAGGGTCCATTTTTTGGATCCATAAACCTTCCCGTTTGTCTATATTTCAAATGCAATTTAAACCAAATGAACCCTTAGAAGCAAGCACTTGGAATTTACACGTACCGAGGAGGGGTGGCTTCCAATTTCGCTCCCTCGCAAGTTCTAGGTACTTCCTCAAGAACGTATCATAATAACTGTAGATCAAAATAAAAAAAGATATCAGTTTATGAAGATAATCCAATCGAACTGAGAACTGTAGAATATATTAAAGATTTCAATAAACAGATCAAATCGAACTGAGAACTGTAGAATATATTTAAGATTTCAGCAAACAAATCAAACTTTGTTTGCTGATTAGTTACTAATTAGTTTATGATTTTTAGAGATTCTGATTGTTTCTATTTAGGCACATATTCTGGGGTTAGATTAGGATTTCTCTCCTATATAAGAGACCCTAAGATGTAAATCAAAAGTATGCAATATAATTCTTTTACCTCTAAATTCACATGGTATCACAATCTCATATTCTCTGAACTCTAGCAAATCAATCTCTCATAACAAAATACGGGATGACCACAGAAAAACTGCATTCTTCTTTTGCTTCAAACCCAGAAACACCTCAAATCATGAAACCATGGTTGGTGGCAACTATGGAAACTCGGAAAGCAATCAGGTTATCATTACATGGTACAAATTGAATAAGAACAATTATGTTCAATGGTCTCATTCAGTAATGATGTACATCTGCAGCAAAGGAAATGATGAATATCTATCTAGTGAGGTAACTAAACTAGAAAAAGATGATCCGAAGTTTAAAGTATGGAAGACTGAAAACAGCATAGTCATGTTATGGCTCATCAACTCCATAACTAATGACAGTGGAGAAAACTTTCTCCTATATGAAACGCCAAAGGAGATTTGGGAGGCAGTTAAGGAGACCTACAACAATGAGAACACCTCGGAACAATTCGAGATAGAGAGCAACCTACATGACTTACGGCAAAGAGACTTGTGCGAGATCCATCCATGTAAGTGCACTGAAGATATCTAATTGTATAAGCAAATTGTTGAAAAGAAGAGATTGTAGAAGTTCCTAATTGGACTGAACCAGAATCTAGATGAAGTAAGAGGGAGAATCCAAGGCTATTAACCTCCACCGAAAGTAAAAGAGACTTTTTCTGAAGCAAGGAAAGAGAAAAGTAAGAAAAGAGTAATGATGAAATCTCACTCAGTCACTCAGAACCTAGAAGTCTCAGCCTTAGTCGTTAGAGGCGCTTAGTATCAACCAAGTGAGAATCGACAAAGGAAGGAACGGCCATGGTGTGAGCACTGTGGAAAGCCTAGATATGTTAAAGACACGTGTTGGAAAATCCATGGAAAACCAGCGAACTGGAAACCATCACAACCTCTTCACAACAAAGAAGGTCGTGGAAACCATATATGCATGGAATAACCTACTGCAACATGTGAATCCAACTTGTTCAGCAGGGAACAACTTGATCTACTAAAGAAGCTGTTTAGTCAACCACCTTCATCCTCACAACCCTCCTCCATTATTGGAACTGGGTCTATAGCCCAAAAATGTAAATTTGCTACTGCCCTAAATACTACGAAAGAGAAAGACAGTCCATGGATTGTGGGCTCCACTGCATCAGACCACATGACTGGTGATAACACTCTCTTTAGTAATTTTACTCCTTCCCATGAAAATCTTACTGTCAGAATTGCAGATGGCTCACTTTCAAAGGTGGTCAGTTTAGGATCCATCACAATATCAAAAAATCTTACTCTAAACTCGGTCCTTTTAGTTCCAAATATAGACTGCAACTTATTATCTATCAGTAAACTCACTCGATATCATAATTGTGTTACTCAATTTCTTCCATACTCGTGTGAATTTCAGGACTTGGATTCGAGGAAGACGATTGGCAATGCTAAGATGTACATAGAGCTCTATCTACTTAAGTGTTTGATCTTTAAGTGGACAATTGCAAGTCAGGTTGTTTAGTGTCTAGAAGTCAGAGTTGTCCTATTAGTCGATATCCTAAAGATAGTCTAGTAATGTTATGGCATTATCGGTTAGGCCACCCAAACTTTGTGTGCCTCCAAAATTTATTTCCATAATTATTCTCTAAAAAAAGTCCATCTGATTTTTAGTATGAAATCTGTCACCTCTTAAAACACACCCGAAATACCTTCCCTAACCAACCCTACAAAACATCCCACCCTTTCTCCATGATTCACAGTATGGGGACCCTCTAGAGTAAAAACCAACACCGTTGCCGGCTGGTTCATCACCCTAATAGATGATCACATAAGACTGACATAGGTGTTTCTCATGAAAGAAAAGTTTTAGAAGTGGGCCAAATTTTCAAAAATTTCAACTCGATGGTTAAAACATAGTTTCAAGCTATGTAATAAGTTTTCAGGTCTGATAATGCTAAAGAGTACTTTACATCATCTCTTAGCACATATCTACTGGAACAAGGAATTGTCCATCAAACCTCATGTGCGGATACACCTCAACAGAATGAGATTGCAAAAAGAAAAAACAACATTTGTTAGATGTTGTGAGATCACTCATCTTATCATCCCATGTCTCGAAGCACCATTGGGGTGATACCATTCTCACTGCAGCCTACCTCATTAACTGAATGCTCTCTCGGATCCTCAAATTCCATACACCAGGTCAGACCCACCTTAAGTCCTATCCACACACACCTCATAACCTATGTCCCTTTCAAGGTATTTGGATGTTCTGCCTTTGTCCATATTCACAATTCGACTAGAAGCAAGCTTGATCCTAGAGCAATCAAATATATTTTCTTGTGATACTCATCAAATCAAAAAGGGTACAACTGCTACTCTCCTAGCACAGAAAAATACTACAACTCAATGGATGTCACCTTTTTTTAACAACAACCTTTTTATCCCAAACCTGACATTCAAGAGTAGAAGAGAGAGTTTGGTCCACAGCATTTTCCAAACTTGAGTTTGGATAATATATGCATCAAACTGGATTTTGATGGTTATCTGCTTAGGCTAAATGCGTAAGAAGCTGGATAAGCTGTGTCGTAAACTAGATTTTCAAACTGAGGTCTGAAATTTGAATCCAAGAATCCATGGTTTGGAACATAATTTAAAGATACTCTGTTTCCATGCAGACTGAGAAACGATTTTACACACCAGATCAGAGAACACACACCTTCAAGCGTGGTATGAAGAATTTCTGAAATCAATCTAGATGTTTCGACTTCACGTAAGGCACTGCAGCTTATATAAGCACATAAGCTCTGACTAGATCTAAACCATGGAGATTCCCGAACAATACTCTGAATCGCATCATCTACAGAACTTTCACAAACAAGATAAAAAAGTAAAGATCAAACCATTATCTCTAATTTCTGGATCAAAATTAAAAGCTTCAAAATGACTGAAGTTGGTGGAATAGTTTCGAACAAAACCTTCATGAGACCTGAGAGAAGAATCCGCAGCCTTAAGAGCCTTCCGAACTCTGGATCGAAGAAGCCTTTTCTGATCGAAAATGGCGTTGAGTTGATGATCAGCTTCTCTGTTGCTCATCGTCTTGAGCAAAGAAGTGAACAAAGCCTCTCACTTTCTATTTCGGGTCAAACTGGTCAAGCTTGTTCATCGTCTTAGGCAAATATTAGACATTTTGTCGACCAAGGATGAAATTGATCCAATTTAAAGGTATAAGGACTAAATGTGGAAATGTGGAAATGAGTAAAAGTAAAGGTGTTAAAAGAAATAATTTAACCTTTTTGTTTTTTTATATTTCTCTCCTCTCCTCTCACTCACCTCTTCCCGATCGTAAAACCGTAAAACCTTCTTCATTATCCAATTCGTTGCTGTTCCCGCCATTTCCCGGTGATTATGACCTGAAAATCAATCAGATTTCCCGCGAATACCTTCTAAAACCATCCCCTTCCGATCTGATGCCGCCTTGCGCTGATCTGGACCGTCAGATCGAGCACTTGATGCAGTGCAGGCCTCTTCCCGAACCGGAGGTGAAGATTCTGTGCGAGCAAGCTAGGGCGATCTTGGTCGAGGAGTGGAATGTGCAGCCGGTGAAGTGTCCGGTCACCGTTTGCGGTGATATTCACGGACAGTTTCACGATCTCGTCGAGCTCTTTCGGATTGGTGGAAGCTGTCCAGATACCAATTACCTCTTCATGGGGGACTACGTAGGTCAGTTGGTAAATTTTCTTTGGAAAATTAGTGTAGTTTTGGTCTGCAGAATTCTCTATCAACTTATCTAGTGTTCATCTGCTAAATAGTTGATATTGAGCATCATTGTCAAGAGCTGGGGTTTCTATGCTATAGAATTTTGAGGGTTTTTTTTTTTTCTTCCCTTTTTAATGGTTTTGTGCGGCAGATAGAGATGGAGAGAAATCCAATAGTAAAAATGCTTTCTTCTCTAGGATTAAATGCTGGGTTTTATATTGAGAAGTCAGCGAGTAAGAGTATTAGGAAATGATTATAAATTTGAAGGACAGTGACTAGTAATCGTGCCCGTGGTTTTAGGAAACTTAAACAAGCTCAGGATAACTGGTTAGAGCAGCTGAATTAGCTTATGAAGGGAGTCATTGCCCTGTAATGATAAATACTAGTTAGATATCTGTCTTTATTGATCTTGTTTGCTGCAGATAAAATTGTTTTGATTATAAAAGCTTGGCTTGGAATCTGTTTGATTGAGTTTAGGTATCATAATTTTTCCAGCCTTTCATCTGTGTTTGCGACCCTCACTTTCTATCACCATATGAAGTAAGCCTAGCTATATGCTAACTAAAACCTTATCGAAAGTTCACCTTTCACAATAATGGGTCACATTTGATAATTTTTTATTGCTCGTGCAGATCGTGGATATTATTCGGTGGAGACTGTCACTCTTCTAGTGGCTCTGAAAGTACGTTATAGAGATAGGATAACAATTCTAAGAGGAAATCACGAGAGTCGTCAAATAACCCAAGTGTAAGACAAATTCCTAGCAGGCATCATCTCTGCTTGGAACATATTAGATATATCAGTTCATAAGCTTTTTGTGAGTTTTCATTTCTCAGATCCGTAGTCACTCAATTTATTTTCTGGTTTCTTCCTTTCTCTTAGGTATGGTTTTTATGATGAGTGCTTGAGAAAATATGGAAATGCTAACATTTGGAAGTATTTCACTGACCTCTTTGATTATCTACCCCTCACAGCTTTAGTTGAAAGTCAGGTGCGAAAATTTACTACTCCGTACCCTGGTTTAATCTAATAATCTCATTTTCACTAGTAACTTCTTACGATATCTTTCTCATCTCTCTCTCTCTCTCTACCTCGTAGGTGTTCTGCTTGCATGGTGGACTTTCACCATCTTTATATACATTGGATAACATCCGAGCTTTAGACCGTATACAGGAGGTACTATAGTTTCCCACCAGTGTTTAATTCTTGTATTTTGTAGTGTTGTGACAGAAATGTAATATCCTCTTAACTTGTAATATTTCGAACTTACTTATACGTGGAACAGTAGTTACATGTATTGCCATAAGTTGTGCTTACTGCTTAGGTTAGCAAAAATGATGTATTTGAGCTGTGAAAACCATTTGGTCGAAAGTGTATTGTTAATAGATTTTCTTGCCCACTGGAACTTGTGCACCCAGACTAGAATTGAAGTTTGGTCACTTAGCCAAATGCACCTTTATGCCAATGCTCAACAAGAATCAAGCATCATTCGCAGTGGTTTTGCACTGTCATTTATATACTGATTAGTATGAAGTATGAACCCCTGGAATAGACTCTTCTGGTAATTAGGGCAGAATCTCTCTAATATTTCTTCATTGTTGTTTGAATGCGGGGTAGGTCCCTCATGAGGGTCCCATGTGTGATCTCTTGTGGTCAGACCCAGATGACCGATGTGGGTGGGGAATATCTCCTCGGGGTGCTGGATATACATTTGGACAGGATATTGCTTCTCAGTTTAATCACACAAATGGACTGACTCTTATTTCTAGAGCTCATCAGCTTGTTATGGAAGGCTACAATTGGAGCCAGGTTTGTGAATGAAAAGAAAGTTCTCTCTCCTCTCTCGCTCTTTCTCTCTCTCTTCACTGAGGTTCATTTGGTTTCAGCTATCGAAACTGTAGTTTAGGTCCAATTGAAGGTTCTGAAATTGGGATCTTTGGTAGATTGTGAGGTAAAACATGAATTTTGTTAGCCTTTCAGTCTTCGGTAAGGCTAACTGCAGTTGTGGGTCATAAAACTGAATTTTAAATTAAAGCCAAACTAGAGTTCTAAACGCCGGACCAAATGGTTCTGTCACTGTTTGTAGAGTTTTGACTGTTTGATCTTTTATGCTTGCTGATTTTAGGAGAAGAACGTCGTGACAGTTTTTAGTGCTCCCAATTACTGCTACAGATGTGGAAATATGGCTGCAATTCTTGAGATTGGGGAAAATATGGAGCAAGATTTTCTTCAATTTGATCCATCTCCACGTCAGGTTGAACCTGACACCTCGCGAAGAACACCCGACTACTTTCTGTAAACCTTATGGCCCACCCTACCCCGGTTTTGTTTTGTAGATTTCACTCAAAAAGGAAAAAAGTTTTTGATGCATGGTTGAGTTGGGATTATTATTTTCAATTTTTCTTTTGTCGCAGTTGTGATCCTGCTTCATTCGTTCGAGTCCATGTCATTCAATTTGTATTCTTCTGACAGATAGACATAGTTACCAAGCTCGAATGTGGGAAAGAGTTTGCATACTCTGATTTCCGGTTAAATAGTATCTTGATAAGAGATTGTGACTATACCTCATAATTTACAGGACAGTTTGTAAAAAGTTCAGCTTACACAAATGCCAATCGGAACATTGGAGATGTCTTCCTTCCATAATAATCCTTTTCAATAGACAAAAAAAAAAAAGTTGTCTTCCACCCGAAACTATATCTCGTGTTTGTTTCCCAAGAAAACTACTAAAAATTTAAGTTATTTTCCAATGTGGTACCTTGGAGAGAGAACATTTGCAGACATATATGGAGATATGCAACCCTGGACCTGTGAAAATATTAGAAAAGGGAAAACTCATCAGGATAAGAGACTCAGTACATTCCGAAAGAACAAGAATGCCTTACAATACGTCATAAGAATTATGTAAATTAATCAGAAACATGTTAATGTTGTAGAATTCTTTTTAAAGACAAATCACCTGCAATAAACAAGTAGGAATCTGGATAAAACTGCAATAGTCTTGACGAGCAGAACGAATTTCAATTGGACTACTCGTAAGATCACCATCCTCGGCTAACCAGAATGGGCCGGCTGGTAAGTTCTTATTTTGAGCTGATATGTTTATCTTAACAACATGGATAGGGGCAATATGCTTTATCATATCCACTAATATCTCATAACCAACACCTAGCACAAGGTAACATGTAAGAAATCAACCGTATAAGAATAGGATTACACTAGTAAGTCAGAAAAAGGGTTCTTACTCCCAACGACTGTGATTAAGTCATGCCATCATCCGATGTAAGAAATCGATGGCATGTCATGATCCCAGTTGTTGGAGTATTTACTCCATGTGTAGCCAAAAATTCTTTTGTCGAAGAACACGAAAGGAAGAGTCAATTAAAATAACAGAGGGATACCTTTAACCCAACCGGGTGTGTTTACAATAAGAGGGATTTGGGTCTTGGAAGAGTTTTCACTCTCGTTAACCAAGCAATACTCATTTTGATAGTAATCATAGAGAGTATATACATTGTTCAAGAACTGTCGGATGCCTTTTCGAAGATATATCGCCAAAGAAGAAGCGTCTAAGATAACATTAAGTACATGTAACTAAGGATTGTTGAGAAAATCTAAGAATATATAACCAAAGTTCTTACCTTTCTGGTGTCCTTAAGCAAGGAATTGTCAAATCTGTGATTGATAAAGAAATGCTTTATATGTAAAGAAGAAAGAAAGAAAGAGAAAGAAACTTTTAATTTGCTAATAAAGAGAAAGTTATTGTAAGCAAAAGATAACCTCGAGTTGGTTTGTCAACAATGGTGAGGGATAGAAAACCAGGTGGAGTGAACTCTGGCTGACCCACGTCTGTATTTAAATAAGCTACTCTTTTATACCTGAAAAATACATATCCTCAGTCAAAAAGAGACGATTCATGAACCAAGGAGAAAGGATATAGAAGGATTTACCTCTGAGAAAGGAGAACGTTAAGGAGGTGACGAGAGAAGATGGTTTTGCCGCTGTTTTTGGGGCCGCATATAAGAGCGATGAGAGGTGGAGAAGAATAGGAAGAGGAGGAGGAGGAGTAAGCTATGGAGTAGGCCGCTTCGGACCATTCTTCGGTGATATAAATACTAGGCGATGGATTCTCTGGTTC
Organism: Coriaria nepalensis; assembly: GCA_027186245.1. Lineage (NCBI taxonomy): Eukaryota > Viridiplantae > Streptophyta > Magnoliopsida > Cucurbitales > Coriariaceae > Coriaria > Coriaria nepalensis. The sequence continues at coordinate 628,048 of CP114493.1, forward strand.
TGAAACGGAAGCCATGGAAATAAGCTTTCGCGCCGTCTCCTTTTCCACCTGCTTCTCCAATTAAGCGTGCGAGCCTCATTTTTAAGGGGTGGAAAGCCGACATGTCGTCTGGACTTCAAAATTATCCAAGTTTATTACTTGAACCATTATATAAATTACAATTTCAGTCAACTTAAATCGAAATAAGATAAATGAACATAAATAACTATTTTTCTTAATTATTAATTATATTATGCATAAAATAAGGTCAAATTAAATTTAATTTAAATTATCATCATATTTAAAAAATCTCTAAATTATTAAGTTACAAAAGATCTTCTTAAATTATTTATATATATATGATTTTATCATATTTAAAATTATTTTCGACGTCATATATTTTATGTATCTTTTATGATTTTTTAACATCAAATTACTTTTATTTTAGCTCCAAAATTTTCTATTTTCTTCTAATAATTTTATTTTTTTTTTCTTTTTCACCTCAATTCCTTTAGAAATCGAATTTTATTGATAGAACTCGAGCTCCAAAATAGAATTTGGGATGAAAAAAATGAGAAAATAAATAAATGATAGGAAGAAAATCGAAATTTGAATACTAAAAATAAATAAAAAATTAGAGGTTAGAAAAAATAATTGAAAAGGCGTGTAAGGGAAACTATTTTAGATAGAGAGATAAAATTTGACTTGAAAATAATTAAAAACTTTGTTTGAAACATAATAATTTAAGAAAATATTTTAAGTAAATAATAATTTTAAAAAGTGAATATAATTAAAAAAAAAGTAAATAGAATATATGTAATTTCATGCAACTTTCTATTAAGATCATATCACATTATATATAAAAAATAAAAATAAAGTTGCGACAATATTTTAAAAATTGCATGAAAAGTTTTCCAATTAGATTGCCAACAAATTTTACTCCACATGGAGTTCAAAATTTTCTATCCAAAGCAAGATTTCTACCTTGACCATTGTGACCATGTATGGAAGTGGGCCCTCGACTAAAAATCAAAACCTGTAATCACGTCCCTCGTGCCCTAAGTAAATCAAGATCGGATTGTATGTCGTCCATACAATACATGTAATTTTGGTCGTCCATACAAATTTAACATCTCTAGGCAAGCTATATTGTCTAGGGACGAATTGCGTTTAAAAATAAACGGGTCACCACATTTAACTTAGTAGCTTACATATTTTTTTCTTTTTTCTTTCCACCCCCTTCTTTCTTTTATTATTTTTTTGTTTCTTTCATATCCCATCTCTATTAATGCACCTTTGAATCTTCATTTTACTTTCCATCAACGAACTCATTCGAGCTCACGAATTCATTAGAAGTCACGAACTCATTCTCTCTAAAAAAAATAAACCCAGTGTATTTTGAAAACTTTCGATAGCTCAAACTAGTATGAAATATGAAATTATCGACAAATGAGATGTCGGTCTGAAAACTCACGATAGCTCAAACTGGTAGAAAATATGAAATTACTGACATGTGAGATGTTGATATGAGATATACAGACCGACATATGAATGACATATCGACCATTTGACTATTTGACCTTTCAACCTTTTGACTTTTTGACACTTCGACCCTTTGAGACCCTTCGACTTACATGTAGTCTAAATTACTCTAAAGGTTGAAAGACCCTTCAAAGTTAAAGTTTTTTGACATGTAGAGTAACTTTAAGAGTATAAGAACTTTTCATAGGTCGGGATCTTTCAACCCTTAAAGTTACATATGAGTTAACATCGATCTTTATAGTAACTCTATAGCCATTCGACCACAATTTTTTTATCATTCACCCCCCTCCCTCATGCAGATTTTTTTATCTACATCTAAATTATGAAAACTCGAGAGTAACTTTAAGAATTGAAGAGCCCTAACCTGTGAAAAGTCCTTCGACCCTTAGAGTTATTTTATGTTTTCTTTTATTTATTTCGACTTTATACATTGAATGATGATACAATAAGGAAAGGCTCTTTGACATGTGAGATGTTGGTTTGAGATGCATAGACCGACATGTGATGGGTGCTTTGACCATTCGAGACCATTCGACCCTTCGATCCTTAAACTCTTCGATTTTTCAACTCACATGTAACTCTAAGGGTTGAATGGCCCCAATTTATGAATGACCCTTCAACCCTTAGAGTTACTATATGGGTCGAAGGGTTTCGACCTGTGAAGGGCCCTTCAATCTTTAAAGTAATTTAAATTACATGTGAGTCGAAAAGTCGAAAAGTCAAAGAGTCAAAAGGTCGAATGGTTGAAAAGTCAAAGGGTCAAATGACCTTTCATATATCGGTATATGTATCTCAGATCGACATCTCATATGTTATTAATATAATATTTCCTATTAGTTCGAACTATCGAGGGTTTCCAAAATGCACTGAGTTTGTTTTCGAGAGATAATGAGTTTATGACTTTGAACGAGTTCGTGAGTGTTGATGAAGAGTAAAATGAAGTTTTAAAAGTGCGTTAATAAAGATGAGGGAATGAAAGAAAGAAAACAGAAGGAAGAAAGGGTGGAAAGAAAATAAAAAATTAAAAGACATATGGATTATCGAGCTAAATGCGGTGACCTATGTAATTTTAAACACAATTCATTTCTAAATAACATAATTTATTTAGGACCCGATGACCAGAATTACATAGACTATATAAAAGCCTTATAATATCAGTGTCATGCATTCCGATCCAAGCAAACCCGCCCACATTCCAGACCCCGACCAATCTGAAATCGTGTTGATTAGCAGTCAAACAAGATCGGACGGTTAAAACATCGCCTCCTTCCTTTAATCCCCTGATCAAAAATCTGAAAGCCAATTCCCCCCCCCCCCCCCCCCCCCCCAGGCATTTTTTTCTTCTGGGGCGCCAAAAAAAGAAAGAGAAAAAAAAAGAGAAAATACCAAAATTCCTCTCTTCTTATCAGAAACAGGGGACGAAGCAGAAGAAGAGAGAGAGAGATAAAATCAGCGAAATCTTACGCAGAGCGAGAGCTGGAGTGGCGACACGAGTCAAGCATGGAGCTCCAGAACACAGTGAAAGAAGCCCTAAATGCACTGTACCATCACCCCGACGATGCGGTTCGTATGCAAGCCGATCGATGGTTACAGGACTTCCAGCGAACGCTCGATGCTTGGCAGGTATGTTCTAATCTTCCCCTCCTCGCTCTGTTCGTCTGCGTTTATTGATTGACAATTTGAGTGTGTGAGGTTTCTTTATTCTGAGCTTTTAGCTGGAGTATGGTGACTAATTTGGTACTGTTTTGGTTTTGGATTACGGAAAGTGGATCATTTGACGAGATTCTATTGTGTGAGAGGGGGTTTGTTTTTCAATCCAAGTTAGTAGGTGATTGCAAAGAGGGTGGTAAAATCGACGCACTTACGTTTTCTTTCCATTACCTTTGATTGTTTTGTAAATGTTGGGGCTGTAAGTAATCGATAAGCCCAGGCAAGTGAGATCTTTCATTTCCATTTCTCTGTGAAACTACTATAGATTCAGAATGAATAACACGCTTGAATCTCAGAATTCTTCTGGAAACTAGAACTTGAGAAATCAAACAGTCACCTTTATCTGGAAGAAAATACTAGGTCTGTAGAAGAGTAATAGATGCATAGTATGCTACTGTGCTGTTTAGTATACAAGTTATTGTTGAGTATCTTCTCATGGATGTACTGCTAATGCGTTAACATGATCCCGTTGTATATAGTATATCAGTTTCAGTTCTATTGTTCTTGCCTAGACATTTGCTTGCTTTAGCTTGAAATTGAGATTGAGTTTGAAGGCTCTGGGTTAACTTCTGTTGATATTTATGTATAGTCAAGTATTAAATGTAAACCGTGACGTTTAAATACAAATGTCGAGTTTTAGTAGTAATGATAGAAGGTAATCCCTGAAGTCATAGGCCTCCATAGTCCTTATGAATTCAAGAGCTACTATGTGAAACATCGTGGATGAAAAAAAGGAATACTAGTTATCATTTTCAATTCTTAATGTTGTTGTTTCTCTCCCTTTGCTTTGACATGATTATTGTGACGGAGTCCCTTTCTTCCTCTATATTGCTGCTTTTATTTATTATTTGTTGTTCTCACTATGGAGCCGCCTGCTACATGGTCAAGCTAATTTAATTATTGTTCTGCTTTGATTCTTATTAGGTTGCTGATAATTTGCTTCACGATTCCACAAGCAATCTTGAGACCTTGATCTTTTGCTCTCAAACCCTTAGAAGCAAGGTAACTTTCTTTTAATTAATCATCGTCACTGATGCAAATATCTCGATCTGTTGGTTGTTCAAGACGTAGATTCTAAGGTTTGAAACTATAGGGACCCTTTTTAGCATTTGATGGTTTCATTTGTCTAGAGTTTTGAGTGCATTTTGAATCGGATGTAGGTACAACGAGATTTTGAAGAACTACCTTCCGAAGCTTTTCGTCCATTGCGTGATTCGTTAAATGTGAGTGAGTATCTATTAAAATCTTGTCTTTTTTATCCAATTTACTATTCTTCCCCCCCCCCCCCCCCCATTGTGTAGTCAAAAGGGCCATCCTACCTTTCGCATTGTCGTCGCCTTATTTTAGATGTGAATATTTTAAATTTCAAAAGTTTATCTTTCAAGCTGTACATTTGTATGGTCTATTGGATTTGATTGCATGAAGTTTCAAATGCAGAACTTATTGAGAAAATTCCACAAGGGTCCTCCTAAAGTGAGAACTCAGGTACATACAAAGTTTTTATCTTGTTTGAAGTTCTGGTAACTTTATGATTATCAGAGGGTCTAATGGTCATATATGTGGCTTTGTAGATTAGCATTGCAGTGGCCGCACTGGCTGTGCATGTTTCTACAGAAGATTGGGGGGATGGTGGTATTGTTAACTGGCTTAGAGTTGAGATGAATTCACATCCGGAATATGTACCAGGATTTCTGGAGCTACTAACTGTTTTGCCTGAGGTAGGAAAGTTTCAGCGGTCCTGTAAATCTCATATTGGTTTTCTTGATAATCAAATTGCAGCAGAGAAAACATACAATTAACTTCTACAGTATAATAAATCAAGTAGCGAAGCTTTGTCACCCTGCCTTCTGGTCTTGGCTTCCAATTGGGAATTGGTTTAAACTGTTTGGGTTTTCTATATGCCAAAAATGCTAAAAAATGCTTTTCCACACGTTTTGACCAGTCTACCTCACTCTCTTACCTAACTTTAGTTTGCAAACTCTTTTCCAAAGATATGCTTAACAATGTGATCCATATATTGTTCCCTCCCCATAAGTATGTTGGTAAACAGTTTAACTAGCTGCATCTGTAGGATACTAGAAGAAAGACAGATGGTGAATGCACATCTTTTTATACTTTGAGAGCTGGTAACTATATTTTTGCTGCCTCTTCCCATTGTTTTGTTATCATAATCAGGAGGTATTCAACTACAAGATAGCAGCTCGTCCAGATAGGCGCCGGCAATTTGAAAAGGAGCTCACAACTCAAATTGAAGTTGCTCTTAGTATTTTGACTGCTTGTTTGAATATTAATGAGCTCAAGGAGCAGGTGAGATCTTTCTTGTTATTACAAACTTATGTCATTAGTATTGATGATGTCATATTTTGAATTGCTTTGAACGTACGTCTAATGCCTTTTCAATTGATCCATCAACGGTTTCATCAGGTACTTGAGGCATTTGCTTCTTGGCTTCGATTAAAGCATGGGTATGTGATTCGCTTCCTTAATGTGCACACACATTCAAGGACATGCACCTTCAAACACTCTTGTGTATGTACCATATTGGGATCCTATTTAGGGAAGTCAATCATAGTGATTTCTGTTTACCTTGTCTAATTATGTCAGGATCCCAGGATCCGTGCTTGCTACTCACCCATTGGTTCTCACAGCTCTTTCAAGCCTAAATTCCGAGCTACTTTCAGAGGCATCTGTAAATGGTATTATTTTACACATGATTTTTTTTTCCCAAATCGGGAAAAGATGGGCTAACTTACATACCAATTATATTCTACTGAATAATTTTGTACTGCATTAAGAAATTTGGCGATTTCTAGGGAGGAAGCAATACGTGTTCTTCAGTTTAGATGTTTGTAATCTCTCTTTTGTGTGTTGGTGTTAGACTACCTGTAGAAAAAAAAGATCAATATCTAGATAGATATTAAAGTTTTAAGTTTTGTTAAATCTAAGAAACTCAATCTACTCATCATAACTCATGTTCCAGAATTACTGAAGTGTAGAGCATGCCCCATTCCTAGCATTGTTCTTGATGAGGGAAGTCCTGTTTCTTATATTCTTTTTTTTTTGTGTGTAGTTATTTCAGAATTGATACACTACTCGGCAGCTGGAAACGTGGGTGGAGTACCTGTACATATGCCTTTAATTCAAGTCCTTGTTCCTCAAGTTATGAATCTAAAGTCACAACTTAGAGATTCTTCAAAGGTAATACACTTAGAGATCCCTTGATCTTTTATTTTCTAGAATCAGAATGTCCACTTATCAAGAAAAACCTTCAAGCCACTACACTGATAATAATTTCCTTCTGATTATGATTGCAAACATGAAAGAGTTAATACATATTTCCTATTTTGTCCGATCCTACTTTTAGGATGAAGAAGATGTGAAGGCCATCGCTCGCTTATTTGCTGACATGGGTGATTCATATGTTGAGCTAATTGCAACTGGTAATTTATAGTCCCATCAAAAGTGTTACATAGTTATATTAGTTAGGTTTTAAAGGGGTTATTGGAGCATAGTATTAGTACAAAAACACATGATAATATTAGTGAATAATAACGATATAAATATTAGTCAATCATGATCACCAAAGCTCATTCCCGTTATTCTTAGGGTCGGGTACATGACTATTTGTTCTCCAAGTTGTGCGATCTTCCCACAGATTATCATCTAATCCAAGATCTAGGATGTCTTCATTTACCACTTTTATCTAAGTTTTCAACAACCTACCCCTCCGTCTACGTTCTTCATTTACCTGTTAATCTAAACTTTGGCAAATTGAGGCCGTGTTTGGTCTCCTCTGCACATGATCAAACCATGTGAGACCTCTCTCCCTAATCTTATATTCTATATGGGCTATACCTAAGTAACTCCTAATCCTTTCATTCATAATTCTATCCTTACGTGTTTTACTACACATCCATCTTAACATACACATCTCTGCTACTGCAATCTTAAGCATTTGTTGTCTTGGTGGCCCAACGCTTCGAGCCATAAAGCGAAGCTGGTCTAACAGTCATCTTATAACACCTTTCTTTCAATTTCGCAGACATCCTTTTATCGCACAAGACTCCAAATGTCATTTTTCATTTTATTCAACCTGCTTTAATCCTATAGTCTATATCCTCTCTAATGTCTTCAGTTTTTTGGATAATAGATCTTAAATATCGAAAAGTTTCACACTCTGGAACCTCCCTACCGTCAATCTCTATTACGTTACCACTTCTTTTAGTTTCAGGACCAATGTCACAAGTTAGATATTCAGTTTTTTAGAGGCTAATTTTAAAACCATTGCTCTCTAGAGCCTCATGTCACCTATTTAATTTTTTATTTACACCTTTTTTAGTTTCATCCATTAAGACTATATTATCTGCAAACAACATACACCAAGATACATCTTCCTGGATATGTTTCGTCAGCTCATCCATAACTAAAGCAAAAAGTACAAGCTTAAGGCCAACCTTTGATGAAGTCCGCCTGCAATAGGGAATTCACTAGACATCTCACCTACTGACCTAACACTATTTACATCGCCTTCATATATATCCTTAATGATCTCGATATAATATTGAATCATATATTTCCTTCTAAGTACTCACCAGATTAATTCCCTAGGCACCCTATCATACGCTTTCTCTAAGTCGATAAATACCATATGTAGGTTATTTTGTTTTTCTCTATATTTTTCTCTCATTTGTCTAATCATGAAGATTGCTTCCATCGTAAACATACCTGACATAAAATCAAATTGATTATCTCATATAGTGGTGATACTCTTAAGTCTTCGCTCTATAACCAGCTCTCATAGTTTCATTGTATGACTCGTAAGCTTTATCTCTCTATAGTTTGAGCAATCTTGTATATCTCATTTATTCTTATAAATTGGTACCACAATATTATATCTCCGTGATTCTGACATTTTCCTAATATCTAAAATCCTATTAAAGAGCCCAGTCAGCTATTGGATCTCAACTTCTCCTAGACATTTCCACACTACTATTGGTATTTCATCCTGTCCAACTGCCTTCCCCGATTTCATCCTCTTCAAAGCCATTCTTACTTCTACAGCTCTAACTCTACGATGGAATGTTAGATGTCTCCCTTACTGCATCTCATATCTCTCTAAGTTTAATCCCTTTGCACTTGTCTCATTGAGTAGGTTTTCGAAGTAATCCCTCCATCTACCTAAAATAGCTTTATCCTGCATTAGAACTCTACCATCTTCATGTTTAACACACATGACTCAAATCCTTAGTTTTTCGATCTCTGGCTTTGCTATTTTTAAGATATCTTTCTCCCCTTCTTTTATTCCTAGTCTATTATATAAATCATCATACGCTCTCTCTTAGCATTGTCTACTGTTTTACTACTTAGTCTCTTAGCTTGTTTATATAGCTCATACAACCTTTGGTCTATATCTTTTTACCAATTTTTGATTCGTATTTTCCTTTCCCTAATGGTTTGTTGCAGCTCTTTGTTCCACCGTCATGTCTCTCTATCATGTCCTCCCCTTCCTTTAGCCTCTCCTAGTACTTTCCACACCCCACTTCTTATTTGGTTAGTTATGTGTTTAAAAAACTTAGAGGTATCAATCTTATCCTTACGCCTTACGTTCTCATATCTTTCTAGGACTAATTGACTATCTAATATCTTATTTCTGAAAGTCAGGCATAAATGACTCTTCATAGTCTACCATTTAATACTCGACCTAGTCGGACCTCTATCTACTCTCCCTCTACTCATAAGACAAAAATCCAAGATTAATAACCTATGTTTGGTAGTCAAGCACTTTTCTAGTATGACCTTACAATTTTTACAGCTATTTAGGTCTTGTCTCCTAACAAAAAAATAATCAATTTGACTTCTATTTTGCCCACTCGAAAATGTTACTAAATGATTCTCCTTTTTTTTTTAATAAAAAGTGTTTACTATTCCAAAATCACTAGTTAAGGCAAAGTCGAGAATAGAAACCCCCATATTATTTTGAACCCTAAAGCCTTGACCTCTATGAATTCTCTCATACCCAACCTTATCCTTACCTACATGGCCATTTAAATATCCATCTAAGATCTTTTCCGAAAGGGGGATTCTACTACATACTTCTCCTAAGGAGTCATAAAATTCCTTCTTAAGTCTCCTCATTTAATCCTACTTTTGGTGTATACACACTAATAATATGTACTATTTCTGGTTCTAAGGCTAAAGTGATACTCATAATTCTATCCCCAAACGTCTTAACCACAACTACTGCATCCCTATAGGCTTTATCCACCACTATTCTCCACCCCATTCCTAGTTTTATCCGTTCCTGAATAGAAAAGTTTGAATCCTTCTAATTCCTTACCCTTGCTCCCCTTCCTCTTTATCTCGAAGACAAACTATGTTTACCTTTCTTCTACGCATGGCATCCACTACCTCTATTAACTTTCCGTTCAATGTTCCTATGTTCCAAGAGGCTAACCTAATCTTCCTAATTCTAATATGAACTAGCTTTTTTACTCTCCCTCGTCCAGTATGGTGCAAAAACCCTTGCTTATTTATCACTGCAATCGGTTGCTACTGCAACACGCCTTGCTCATTTTGCATTACACCCGAGCGTAGGTGGAGCATGTCGCTTATAGTGGGGGACGCCCTAACATTTCACGTTAATCTTTTTGAACTTATATCCATGTAAAGGGTTGTGACGTTTTAGTTGCTTTGCTGTCACAGGCTTAACACCAACAGTGACATGTTTTAATGGTGCTAGGCTGTTACTGAATGTAGCACATTCACTCCTCTTTTTATTTGGGCTTGTGACTAGCCGTCGGGCAGAGTTGATATAAATACCAATCAATATATAGTAAATTTGCATTGATTAGGATTTCTGTGATTTTTTTAACTTTTTTTTTTCGGCATCTACACAATGCTTTTGGATCTTTCAATTTTCTGGTATAACTTGTTTCCAGTCAGGAAATGCTCTCTTGACTTTTCTTTATAATCTTTCCCTAGGTTCTCAAGAATCAATGTTAATAGTGCATTCACTGCTTGAAGTTGCTTCACATCCCGATTATGACATTGCTTCAATGACTTTTAATTTTTGGCACAGTCTTCACGTGAACTTGACCAAAAGGTGAATCCTTCTGGAATGTACCTAGTCTTCTGCATTGTGCTTTAACAAAGCATTTAATATAGAATTCTGATTTTTCAGGGATGCATATATATCATTTGGTCATGATTCCGCCATTGAAGCAGAAAGAAATAGGAGACTCCATATTTTTCGCCCGGCATATGAGTCTCTTGTATCCTTGGTTTGTCAACTTTTCTTGACTATTATGATTTGAGGAAACAAAAAAAAAAACAGAAAAAAAAAGCTTCATATCTAACATATTTGAGCTGTTTGGTATTGTCTTATTCCTCAAACCTGAGATGAAATATATATTTTTGGTGTCTACAATGCCAATTATGTAGTTCTTTTTGTTAATAGATCTCCTTGTATGTTTTTATGGTCTAAAGTTTCTCATCTGTACCCCCCCCCCCCCCCTTACTTTCACAGGTTAGCTTCCGGGTTCAATATCCTAAAGATCATCAAGATCTTTCATATGACGATCACAAGGAATTCAAGCAAACCCGATACGGTATTTACTGTCTTATTGGCACTTGATATTCCACTTATCCTATTATGATCCTTCAAGTTATTAGTAATGTAGTTAATATTATCCCTCGCATTTGGTGCATGTTTTCATTATTTTTATTTAATGCTATGCAGTTTCATTTATCTTCTTTTCGTAAAGGCAAACATTAACCATTGCTACCTACTAACCCTATCAAAGAGAGAGAGAGAAAGAGGGAGAGAGGGGGGGGGGTTGTTTAATTCTTTTGTCTATTGAGAAGTTGAGTTTTCTCATCTCCTGTCAATTTGTTTGACCCAATTAATCATTATTTTCCCTGGTTTATTTGATTATAGCTAATATTCAAATGTTAAAGGGGTTTTACATCTGCATCTCATTTGTCATTGTTGATGAAATTGGTCTGTAGTCATTGTACAACACTAACATAATATTTGTTATATCACTAGCTGTTGCGGATGTCTTGATTGATGCAGCATCAGTTTTAGGAGGTGATTTGACGTTGAAAATTCTTTTCATGAAGCTAGTAGAGGTGTGTATCTCATTACTATTGTTATATTATTTATTTAGTGTCCCATCGCCAATAATTCATAAAAATAATTCAAAGATACTTTTTCAAGAATTTTTTTAGGAACTGGTATTGTTTGCGTCATTTGCTATGGTTTGAATGCTAATGTGGCTTTGGTAGCCCCTCACTATAAAATCTGTGTAGTGCCCTCAGAAGTTATGAAAAAAAGAGTGAGACCTCCAAGTTTTTGCCCATCTATTTCAGACCTGATAAATGTTATTATTTTGAAAATAATTTGTATTGTCACCAGTTGGTTTCCAGCCTTTAGATATCATTGGGACCTTATGGAGGGCTAGTCTGTTAAGCTGATGTGACTTGAGAGAATTGAAATCTATTGTTTATAGGTTGGAATACATGGGTGAGAGGGTGAAGGCCCCAATGCTTTATATATGTTACGCTGCTTCTTGACTACCACTTCTTACTCTTATCATCTTCTTCTCTGAACGTACATGCCAGACTTTACATTGAAGCCAACTTAGTATGAGAGTGGATTTAGTCTTGGGGTTTTATAATCTGACAAGAAAAAAGGTTCTCTGTTTGCAGTTGCTGTCAACAGCTGCACTGACACTAACTTTCGGAACCAATATCTGCTGTTTCTTCAACTTATGTACTTTAGCTGCAATTGGGGCTCAAATTAAATTTGAACTTGCATCCCTGGTGGGCAGAATAGGCCATTTACTAACTATGCTAACATATGGGCTTCTTGCACTGCTGCAATTGGCTGTGTCTGGTGAATTTTGCTGAAGTTTTCATTCCAATGATGAAAAGTACGATCCTTTTCTGCTTTATGTATCTTAAAGATGTTTAAAGTAAAGGATTCTGGGAATTAATTTTCATCCTGAAATATTCTAATATTTTTTTAATCTGTTATACAGTTTAGTATGTTAGAAATTGTGTGCAGTTAGGTCTTAAGGAGTCAGATTTTCTATAATCCTTGTACAATGCATTGACTTCTTACTGAATTTGGGTACTTTACCAATGACTAAAGCTGCAAGTGTAATAGTTAGTTTTGTTATTGTAATAGTCAGTATCGCTTCTTCAGTAACATATAGTCAGTAACCAATCTAAAAATTGATTCTTCTCAACCTTTTGACTGTAGTGATGCTGTCCTATTTTTGCTTATAGATTGCCTTCAGTACTGACAACTGTAAATGCTATTAGGTTTTATGTTTCGAGAAAAACTAGAGAATTCTAAATTAACTTCACATATGGTCTCTAAGAAAACAAAAGGATGGTTGTCAACCTGTTAAGTTTGTATTTAGTTCTTTCAATGTTTGTAATCAAATGATCCTCTTATTGTGTTTCATCATTCACTAAGTGCTTAATGATATCGTAACTAATTCAAACCATTCCCTTTAGATAAATGTTAAACATGATCATTTTAATTATGTAAGGGTGTTTCTAGCTGCGGGAATGATGAACATAGTGAATGGCGACCAGCAGAGGCTGCTTTATTTTGCATCCGAGCTATATCAAATTATGTTTCAGTGAGCGAAACTGAAGTAATGCCTCAGGTATATATCATTTGATTCCCTCTTGCTAGTTGCTTCCACAGGATCTTAATTGAATATGATCGTATGTACTTTGTAGTTTAACTCTATTACTTCCACTGTGATAGAGAACTATAGTTGATGTTATTTTCTGTGGTGTTATATTGTCATGATTTACGATGTCAGCTGCTTGAAAATGTCTTATGAGGTCATTTCTAGAAGAAAAAAAGGACCTTTTTCTTTTTGGCTGATTGCTGAAGTTATGATTTAAATTCTTACCTGATGGACCTGTCAGTGTGATTTATTATCTGCAATGTGCGAGTCTATTACTTACTATAGGAGTAATAATGGGATGTCCTGCCCCTATATCTGTTCTTGTCACTTATGACTCAAGATTTATCTGACTGTAAAGATCTTAACGGCTTCGTGGTTTGTTTCTGTTTTCTGCTAAGGTTATGTCTTTACTTCCTAAACTTCCTCAACAAGCTCCACTCCTTCAAACAGGTACATACCTTCATGATTCATCAGATATTCTTTCTCCCCATTTTACTCGATAATCTAGCTATTTTTATCCTGACGAGTGGGTTGGATGAGCTTATGATCTTCTCATTATCAGTGCCTCATCTACCTTTCTCTTAAGGAAAACCAATTACTTCAGCAATTGATTGTCGTGTAGACTTTCTAATGTATATGGTAATCTTGATCGGTTATGGCTTAACGCATGTTTATGGTTGCTGAACTTTGTCAGTGTGTTTAACAATTGGAGCATATTCAAAGTGGGTAGATGCTTCTTCTTGTGGACTCTCTACACTGCCTTCAGTAATTGATATTCTCATGAGTGGCATGGGCACATCTATAGAGTCTGCAGCTGCTGCAGCTTTGGCATTCAGACATGTCTGTGATGGTATGGTATCTTATCTAGAAGTATTTATTTATTCTTCCTATTTTAATTTATTAGCTATCAGAGAATCGAAGTAGACTTGCTTATAGTCCAATAATGTCTACATGGTCTGCTCAATAAATTTCTGATGTTTTTGTTTGCATCTTGCTTAATTGGTCTTCCTCCCCTTCTTACTCTCCCACACTAGCCATCGTGCAATCAGTTACAATATGTTCTCAACTATATTTCAATATGTTCTCAACTGAAGCTCGATTCAATCAGTTACATCATGTCTCTTAAGTGTAGATTGTCGGAAAAAACTTTGTGGATTCTTGGATGGTCTCCTCCATATATATAATGGGGCTCTTTATGGGGAAAATAATTTTAAAGTATCTGCTGAGGACTCGCTGCATCTGGTGGAGGCGTTAAGGTAATCCCACTAATACTTTGAAGCTGATATCTGATGAGCCAGGATTCGCCAGTCTATGTTGATTTCATGTTTTATCTTTGTTTTATCTGGCAGCATGGTTATCACTGAACTTCTGCCAGACAATGCCAAGAGGGCTCTGGAGGCATTATGTTTGCCTGTTGTCACTTCTCTTCAGGTTACTTTCATTTTCCTCAAATCTACAAGGTTTTATCTCCTTATGAACTATTCTTAATGTGGAGTGTACAAAACCAGGAAATACTTAATCAAGGCCCAGAAGTATTAAATAAGAAGCCTTCTCATGACTTGACAGTTCATATTGATCGGTTTGCATATATCTTCAGGTGTGATCAAAATCTCTTCTGTTTCTCGTCTCCATCTAATGTTTCTCTAATTTAGGTTTATATAACTTAAAACTGATATTTTGATTTTGACTTTAGATATGTAAATCACCCCGAAGCTGTGGCAGATGCAATTCAAAGGCTTTGGCCAATTTTTAAAGCCATCTTTGATCTGTAAGCACTTTAAACTGCTTCCAGGACCCTATGATCTCCTGTGTGGATGAACTTGGGATTTTTTGCTTATCTGATGTATTTAATATCATTTGTTCAAGTCGTGCATGGGACATGCGGACAATGGAGTCTCTTTGCCGAGCTTGCAAATATGCTGTAAGTTCTTGGACATCTGGTGGTCTCCTCTTTGGTGACTAGTTGAATATTTGTAATATAGTAGAATGTAAGCTCTTCGACATCTTGTGGGCTCCTCTTTAGTGACTAGTTGATTGTTTGTAACACAATTTAGAGTTGATAAGAATAAAACCAAATAATTGGAAAACCGCTTATCTTGCACTTGGCATAGCATTTGAAACTCCAATTAGGATCTGAACATAAATTTGGGCTTCAATCCCAGTTTCTTACAAGTGTTGTTCAACAATTTTTTTTTTTTTTTTCCTGACCTCCCATTTAGTTTTGAACTTAGAATCTGACCAAATACCAGTATAGCCAAACATCAGTTTGCTAACTATTTCCCAAGTGCAAGCTTAGTTATATACTAGTGGTAGTAGTTTCTGGTTAAAAGGAGTGTTGCGAGAGTACGGCACATTTACCTTAAAACTGAACTCTCTTAGGTTCGAACTTCTGGAAGATTCATGGGAGTCACGATTGGAGCTATGTTAGAAGAGATCCAGGGCTTATATCAACAGCATCATCAACCTTGCTTTCTTTATCTGTCTAGTGAAGTTATAAAGGTTAGTGCTTTCCTTAATTTAGCTAGGCATTATATTCTAGTCTATAAGTTATTTATTTGAAATGGTGATTCCTTTTTGGTTGCAGATATTTGGTTCTGACCCAACTTGTGCCAGCTATTTACGAAATTTGATCGAAGCACTATTCATGCATACAACACTCCTTCTCACAAATATTCAGGTAAGATTTCTCCAAGCTCTTTGCTTATTATTTAGAAGGTATTTTTTTCTTCCCTTTTTCTTTTTCGAATTTATTATCACTTTTTATTGTTTCTGCAGGAATTTACTGCCAGACCGGATATTGCAGATGATTGCTTCCTATTGGCTTCCCGATGCATTCGCTATTGTCCTCAATTATTTATTCCTTCTGCCGTATTTCCATTGTTAGTAGATTGTTCGATGACTGGTGTCACAGTACAGCACAGGTATAGTCTCTCTCTCTCTCTCTCTCATGTCACCCATTAAATATGAACCTGCGTTTCCCATGGATTATGTTACTGAACTATTTTTTTATGGTTTTAGGAATCATTGATCCTTGTCTGTTCAAACTACACATGCTATGTTTTAATTGTGACTCTAGATGTTCATTCTCCAAGTTAATTGATGATTTACAGTATATCCACTTGTTCTTACCTGCAGGGAGGCGTCAAATTCCATATTGACCTTTTTAGCCGATATTTTTGATCTTGCAAACTCTGGAAAGGGGAATCAATACTTGCCCATTAGAGATTCCATAATTATTCCTCGAGGTCGAACCATTTCCAGAATTTTAATTGCGTCCTTGACTGGGGCACTACCAAGCTCTCGATTAGAAACGGTATATTCTAGTTCTTTTATTCTTTGCATTAGGGATCCATTCATATCAAATTTGAAATTGGAGTTTGGGTAAATTTTGAAACTTGGTATACTGTATATTAGTTGTATTAGGAAGTAAACTATAGGTTTGGTAGGTGCCTTCTTTTATAACAAGTTAGGAGATTTCATGAAATCACACCCTTCTCCTTCAGGTAACCTACACGTTATTATCTCTAAGTCGAGCTTTTGGAAACCAAGCGCTAGAATGGGCAAAGGAGACTGTCTTGCTAATCCCATCATCAGCCGTTACAGAAAAGGAGCGCTCAAGATTTCTAAAAGCAATATCAGATGCAGCTTCCGGTTTAGACATTAATACCCTTGCAATTCCAATAGAAGAGTTATCAGATGTTTGCCGGAGAAATCGTACCGTTCAGGAGATTGTTCAAGGAGCTTTAAGGCCGCTTGAATTGAATCTCTCGCCTCCTGTATCATAATCTGGGACCGACCCATTTTGCCTAGGCATTTCTCTTTTCTAGATTTGTCTGTCAAATGAGTCTTGTACACCATTTTCCTTGTAATTTTGGCTATTCTATTCTTTTTCTTCTTTTTTTTACCCCTTTTGGTGTATTAGACTTAATTATTCTCCAATTTTTAGGGAGAATCTCTCCATTTCTTCATATTGGGTGGGGGAGAGTAAAAAAGGCATCTTAACTGTCTTTTTTTGTTTTTAAAGAAATTTTTGTTTTATCACTGGGATGTGGGATTATAGGAGTAATTAAAATCTTTTTTTTTTCTCGGCTTTCTCAATTTCCAGCTTGTTTTTTCACTGCTTTTGTTGGGGTAAAACTTTCACTAGGAACAGGGAGGGATGTAATTTACTGTAATGGGAAAAACAAAAAAAAAAAATTTTGTTTTGAGAAAATGGTTGAAATTTCTACTCGTTTCACTGTGCTTAGTAGTTCTTTTTTACTGTATATGATTATTCCAATCATAACTATTTCCCAAAAAAAAAATAATAAAAAAAGTGACTAATGATAGAGAAAGCCCAAGCAAATTATATTGTTCTTTTTCCTCCGGATCAATTACTTTGGACAAAAAAGGAAGATTCAAATTCAAGACCGTATCTCGATATATATGATAAGAACTGATTCCTTCAAACTTTGGCCGGATTGAGGGGAGTTAAATAATTATTTTTATGATTTAAATAAAATTATGATAATTGAATTTTTTATAGTGAAAATTTTTTATATGAATTTTTATAATTTATAATTAAAATTTTATAGTAAATAAATTAAATTTGTAATTATAAATTATTTAATTTATTTAAATTCATTAATATTGATATAATATTTTTAATAAATTTAATAATATGTAATCATAGAAATTTTTTTTTTTTTTCAATTGACATAACATAATAAAATCTTAACAATTAAATCAAATTATATGAAATTAAAAAATTCAGCCAATATTTAATTTTGATATAAAAAATGTACACTTAACCCACCCACCCACTCTTATTTATGTTGGTATTTTACTATTTTAACCTTGTATTTACAGTATTCTACATTTTTTACCCCACCTGCGATCTTCTTCTGCTCCTCTTCTACTCCTTCCGATTCGCCACTATACCCTTCTTCTTCTTCGCAGTTCTGTCAGCTTCCTTTTCCAGTGAAGAGTAGTTCATCCAGCGAGCATTCCCATCAATACCCAGCTGCAATGCATCACATTTTATGTTCAATTTAGAGGTATTTTCGAAATTCGTGTATAAAAAAAAATACTGTTTTCAACCATTTTCTATGATTGTATCTGGCCTTTTAAATCAGTTGGTATAAGCTCTAGACACAAAAAGGTAGAAACTACTTGTGTGTCAAAAGACAAGAAAAGACAATGAACAAAAATGGTGGCATGTAAACTGTGAAAGTCTGGCTTCCAATCTTAGCGTACGTGTTGAGTGCTATAACATTTACTTCCACAGCCTTACTTCTTCTCATCGTTCTTGCAGTTCATCACCATCATCAGGCTCTAAACTCGAAGTCATGGAGATGAACGAAGGGGATGATGATGAAGCTCGTCTGTTTGACTGAGTTATAATGTTATTGACATGTGTGATTAATAGATCATATTAAATAGTTTATTATTATTATTATTATTATTATTTTATGTAATATATGTATAACTCACACGGGTTAATTTCATCCCAAAAAATACATTTATGATAAAAGAATATTAAAAATATAAAATCAAACTCCTAATAAAAAAGAAACATACGAAGTTAAAATTGATTTTCCTCACCAATCTATAGAGACTTTGAAATCCCAGTTTAAAGTAAAGATCTAACATAAGATCATATAAGTTTCAGATCTAGAATGATTATATTATAATCAAACAAATACAAAATATATCCCCTTGACAAAAAATGGGGGAAGAAAAGAGAAGAAACATTTTCCCTATACATACATACATAGATAGATTGATGAGGCAAAGTTCACATTTCATCTTCCATGTCCATATTTCCCGACTTCTCATCGTAGTAGTGTATGTTGGTCCATGCCTTAAATAGTTTATCCATTACAACTAACAATTATTATAAAAGCTTGAATGAAAATTCTTAACCCAGATTCTTATTTCTTTTTTCTATAAAGCTTGAATAGAAATTCTTAACCCAGATTCTTGGCAAAGCAGAGAAATAAAGAAGAATCTAAACAAGGAATAAAGAACATTAGTTCATTGATATATCATCAGGTCACAAGGGAGTTCCTCAAATTTGATAAATGAGGCAACTAAACAAGAATTCTTAGAGAGAAATCAATTGAAAGGGGTCTCTCCCATCAATGATATGCATGTTAAATTCTTTTGAATGGTTTTGGAGACTTCAAAGAGTTGGTAAAAATACCCTCCATGAATATTAATATTAATATTTTTTTTTTTTAAAATTATTATTTATTATATCATATATATTAATATTTATTAATATTTAAATGATATTTTAAATAAATTGAATAATATATAACTACAAAATTACTTATTTTATTAACGTAATAAAATTTTAACTGTTAAATCAAATTATATATAAAATTACACTTAATTATAAATTATACAGAATATTTACTCCCTTCTTTTTCTTTTTCTGTGAATCGGGCTAAAGACAGAACTTGCATTTTGTATTCCAGCAAGATTTAAGCCTAGAGGCCCTAATCATATTAGGATGTAATGATCCAAAATGATCCCAAGTAGTTATCCAATTTATAATCCATTACATACATAAGCACGTGTTTATGAACTGGTCTTGAAATAAAACCACAGAAAAGGACAAAAAAAGGAAAAGGGACAAATTCAATTCACGGTTTGAAAGGGGAAAGATTCTTACCTAGATCACGTTCTATAAATTATTGTGCACCATTCTAATAAAAAAGAACCTACTATGACTATTAGAATTTTTTGGATAAAAAATGCCCTCCATAAATATATGAGTATATTCTAGAATTTTTCCTTCTGAAAATACAAAACCAAGTATTGTAATAAGAGAGACCCCAAAAACTTGGGACTTTGTGACCGGAAAGGAAAGAAAACAGGTCGTAAGGCCATGTTAGAAGGATTCTAAGCAGCCAATTGCAGTCTACCCTAACCAATCAATCAATCCATTAAACATAGAACCAACCAGTAACCACACAGAAAAAGTAGAAAGACGAGAATATTTTTTTTTAGAATTTTCATCTGTGTAACCTTTAAGATAAGAAAGTGACCCATCAACAAAATAAGTGAACCATATCCGTTATACAAGATACGTTTAAGATGACAGTCAGATTCCATAGTACAACAATAATGCACATTGATATTTATCAATCTACAAATGTCCAGCAAACCACAAGTTGATAGACCCACCGCCATAAGTAACAGTTTTATTCTTATCTCCAGTGCTAAATATCAACTAGAAAATAGACAACAAGAACAAAAAGAGGACAAAACACGAAACAGGCATAGATAACAAAGAGATAAAGACCCTATACATTAAAACGATCAAGTCACTCACCTAATTGATTAGCTTATCTACTTGTAGAAAGATGTCTCTAATACATTAGCTCTACTAGGCAGATTTTGTAAACAAAGGATATGATTCATATTAAGAAACACTGATGATGTTGTCACCATTAGTGAAGCTTGGCATTGCCTCAAAACCTGGATGCCTTTGTGACAATTCTTTAGGATTCAATGTCAAGGAAAGCCTAAGAGACAGACCTGAAGAGGCCACCTCAGTTGATGATGACTTCAGATTCAAATTTAAATCAGCCATGAGATTAGAACAGGGAGCTGATTGAGCAGAAATGGGATGGACAAGCCCTGGAGATGTAAGTTTTTCAAACAGATTATTAGTCGGAGCTGGCAAGTTTAACTGCAAAGAGTAAGTTGGCATCAATGCAAATCCATTGATATTACTGGGTTCAGGAATGGCTGAAGGAGGCAGTGAATGAGATTGAGAGGTGATTTCTTGACAATGCTGTGCCTGTTCTTCTTGCAAAGGCATCGATGAGACCTATAGACAAGATAAACAAATATGTAAGGGGATAACATTGAAAGCCAATTTTCAGCCAGTTTATAAACAAATATGTAAGAGGATTATTACATGTAACATGAATGGAAATGGATAACTGGGATATATCTTTCTAACACATGACACTCCACAGAAACCAAATCTGGATTCGGTTTGTGGATCAGAAATAATAAGAAGCTACGAAGTACTAAAGCTAAGAAACCATAAGATTAATCATCAATTGTGTGTAGTTACCTAAAATGTTCGGTAAAATAAGTAAATGTGTAGGAATATTTGAGAATGCTAACAAATTTGGGACCATGGAAAATAGATTGCCAAAAGTAATCATATTGGTCGAGAGTTCAAGCTAGCAGATTTTTTCTGCCAAGGACCAATTAATTAGTCCAAACAATTGAATTCACTTACATATTTACTACTCAGCTAATCTGGATGACAGATGGAAAAATTGAATTAGTAGTTCGGAAGTCTACAACTTTGAATTTCATACGGTAATCCTCCGTTTTCTCCTAAGCCAAACAGATTGAAATGATTGTAAGAGAAAAGCGAGTGAACGGAATATTACTTACAGTATCAGTGGTAATATCAAAGAGGCTAGATCTACGGCGACGGCGATTGAGGTTGCTACGCCGGATAAAGTATTTCTGAGCGTGACTAGCAACCTGAGTTGGAGTCCGAGTCTTAACGAAATCCCTAGAGATTCCTCTCCAATCTCCTTTCCCTACTTTCTGCAATCCCAACAAAAAAAGCTTGTGTTCTTCCTCTGTCCACGGTACTCCTAATATATCATCCACAAAAAACACAATGAACAAATATATCCACAACAATCCGTTTCCTTCTCTTTTGTCTAGATCTAGAGCAATATCGTTACTAAATAAATCATACTAATTTGATTCTTTGAAACAGGAAAAAACTTGAGAATGGGACAGTAGAGAGTGAAGTTGATCGGAGATCTGAGACGATAAAAAAACGAACCTCGCTTGCGCTCGCGGTTTCCGCTGGGGTTAGGGCCGGCGTCGTCGGCAGAGGCATAACCAGAGTCAACGGCGTCCTTGTGATTCACGGCAGTGGAGAAATCACTCCTGATGTTATCGCTATTGTTGATATTTAAGCTTTCATGAGGCTGTTCATACTGCGCCAAGTTGTTCAAACTCACGCTCTTCCTCATCGAATCCACCACCACTCTAACTCCAAACAACATGATTTCGCCGGCAGTACATCCGCCTCCGCTTCCAGCGACACGTGACTCTTCAACAGCGCTCGTCGTCGGCATATTCGCTGACGGACGGCGACTTTCCGTTTCTTTTGATCGAAGAGGAGAGGAGAAGGGAATCTTCTTTACCGCCTTACAACTGGCGACGATGAGAAATGGGAACTCCAGAAACTCTAGATAGAGAGAGAGAGAGAGAGGACGAAGGCGGTTACGGTGGAATTTTATAGGCAAGTGGGACCACGTGGACAAGGTTTTATTTTCTAGGCTCATACGTGCCGATTGATGATTGGATGATCGGTACCATGTGTATCCCGTGCTGTTTACCTTAGAATTACTTCTAATCTTCTCCTTCTCGTACCTTGTAAAACAAAAACTAATAAGGCCTAGAGATTTCAAAATATTTTGGAAAAAAATATTTTTTAGATAAATATAATTTAATTAATTATAAGAGCATATGTTTATTTTTAAAAGTTATAAACAATGAAAGAAAAACCATTAAAAAAAAAAACAATGGGCCATAGCAGTTAGGCCTAGTCTTTTGCATACTTCATTCAGCATTATTACAAAATTAATTAATTAATTACTTAATATTAGATTATATTAACTTGTCAAATTGGATTACTCATCTTAACCCCTATATACTTGTATCTATATTAAATATTTACATACATGAAAGTGCTATAATATAAGGTTTACCAAGCTGTAATTACCCTGTACCCTCTACTAAGCTTCAATCTATAAACCAACCCATTTTTAAGTGATTAAAAAGTCAGAAACATAGCACATGGATGATAAGTAATGGGTATAAAAAGTAACATATTTAGCTTTATATTTATCCAGTTATCCTGTCTGCAGATGAATCTAGGGCAACCTCAACTTGTGAAAACAACTAGAACATAGAAAAAGGTGAATGTTTTAAAAATTTATAAATAAATAAAAAAATAAAAAGGAAATGTTATCCTCAGGCAACAAGTACATAGTTTTGTGTGGGCTTTGTCTCCTAATAATATAATTTATTACCATTAAATTATATTTTAGTACAAAATGGCCATACCTAATACCTTAATTACAACCACGAGGTCATAACCAAAACGTACTAAGTGGGCTTTCTATAGATACGAGTACTATGCAAGTAGGATTTAGGTGGAAGATTCGATTTGCTTTTTATGTAGATGGGAAAGAAAAGGAAGAAACGCAGAATTATCTCTTAACTGTATGTAATGTACATAGTCCTTAGTTGTGATGGTACGTATTGGTGGGCCCGCTGATAAGAAACCTTAGAGATAAGGTAACGTGGGGTTTACCATTGCCAGTGCAAATCACTCCCACCCACCATTACCTTTTTTTTTTCTCCTTCTCTGTTTATTAAGCCCTTTTGTCTCTAAATTTTAATACTATTTGTTCCATGCTGCTTTGAAGGGTTTCCTCTAAAATGCACTTACTTCACATTTTGTCATTTTGTCTAAAGTTTATTTAAGTTTTCTCCCCTATAATTTTCCATAACTAAAATGCGTTTTAGAGATTTTCTTCTTGACATACCATATGATAAATATAATTTTAATTAGTTACTGTTACTTTAAATCGTATCGAAAGATTATCTATATGATAGTGCTTACAATAATTTCTATTTGCTTTGGGTCAACAAAATACTAACTATACGATGAAGTTACCTCGAATTTTGTTCTTATTCAAGGCCTACAGCTAGAAGTGTCTGAATCTAATGGAACCGTTGGGACAAAAGATCCGATTTTTATCTTACAACTGAATAGATCCTTTTTTTTATGCCCATGTGTTTTCAGTCTCTCTGACTAAGCATGACTTGGATCCAAGATTATAGTTTACTGAAACAATTAAGTCAAGCAGATACTAATTAAAGTGCACATGGTCTCAAAATAAAAAAATTTGTTTAATCTCCGATAAGAATTTCTCGGATATATTATGATAGACCGATTTATCTCAACCATATATAATTATTATGATATATTATATAATATATGATATGATATTATGAAACTGATATGATTAAATTGATCGGTCCACTGAAAACATGATCTACTAAGAATTTCTCATCTCTAGTTTCAGGTTCTATACTTTGTAGTCGATTAGAAAAACTTTTTAATGGGATTCAATATGCTATAAATCGCTTAAATAACATCATGAAATAGAAGGCCTAGAGAAAAAGTATGACCACACACACTTACCTGATGAAACTTGCTTTCCTTCCCTCTTTTTTTTGGGACTTCACCGTAAAGAGTGTATTCTCGTCGAACAAAAGCCTGGAGTGGAAGAGCCTACATCAATGAACCATATAAATTGTTAATACAGAGCTTAATATAGAGATCTAAGAGCTTTTCCTTCCTTTTCTTTCTCTTCATTCTTTTCCGTGGAAAAGAAGGGATGAATTAAGTGTATAAAGCCAACCTCAATCTGTTCTTTCGTATCATAAAAAGCTATATTTGCATCACATAAACTATGCTATGAGTCTAAATCAATAGTGTACATTTAACATATTTAAGAGCAATCTAAAGCTACAAAACTGCAATCCTCCAGGTTGTCAGATTCGGTCTATCTTGAATCAGACCAATCCCCAACTTTCATGCCAGAAGTTCCTCTGCCAAGTTTCGCGAAATGCCACAAAATCTAACAATCTACCAATTGGTAGGGGGAAGGGAATTTCCCAAACTGTAAGTTAGAGATTCGATTTGGTGTATGTAATTAAACTGCACTAGTCATAAGCTTGGTTCTTGTCATACTACTTGATTCAGGATCAGCTTCACTAAGTAGGTCACTAGTCGCATCAATTTTGGATGCTCTTCTTCCTGGAATGTTTAGGGTGGAGTTATTTAAAGTAATTATCTTATCATTTTGGGACCCATTGGTACTTTTTTCCATGCCTGACAAAAGCTTCTTGAGCTGAGTTTTCTGGCAGACAATTCGTCCATTGTTCCACCCAGGGAAAGAAAAGACTGATGATACGTTATCCCGAAGGAATGAATAGGCAGCCTTTGCAATAGGCAGTTCTTGTGTAATGGAGTCTTTCTCGATCTGTCCCCGTCTGAACATTTGAAAATACACCATCATTAGAAACATTTGATATAGCCTTAGCAAAACGTGAAAAAATTTAAAAAAAAAAAAAAATATATATATATATATATAAAGATACTTAGCAACTTGATTTCCTTGCTTTCAGCTTACTAAAGATTTACCAAGATTATAGCCATTAGAGACTCCTAAACTGGGAATGCTAATTTTTCCAATACTCCATCATTCTTCGAAATGGAATTGGTTAGATCTAAAATCTCTCTTCCTAACCCTCTGTTTCCTCTCTCCCACTCTCTTAAATGCCAAGTAGCATTTACTTTTATTTTTTCCCTTTAGTGAAAGACCCCAATAGTTACTTGAGGGCAATTAAGACTCTCCAAATAAGAAATCTAGGGTGGGGTTTGGCCAAGTACCATTTATGAACAGTTTACAACTCCTAGTTCTCTTTTGGATATGTCACCTTAGTCTCTTATGGACCTTTTTTCCTTTCCTCCCTTTGTAAAATCTAATAAAATCTAAACAGGTGTGAGAAATATAAGCTTCAATAACTTACCCTACAATAACTGCTGCAAGCTGAGGGATAGCCTCTTGATTCTCAAACATCTCATACACATTGTTGACCCAAATGCATATTGCTGTATATGCACAGCCTTCCCACATTCTGAAAGTGTGTTTAAAGTGAAGATTCAAACAATCTTTAGTGAAAGATTATATAAAAAACTGTAAGTGAAAAGTAATATCCAGGCACCTGTGCACATCAACAGACCACACTAGTTTATTTTTGCGGAAAATTTCAGGGAAAAGCCCCCGTTTTGTTGCTTCATTGAGGACCCTTGTAGCCCGTTCTTTCTGGCCTAGCCACCACAGTGCTTCTAAAAGCGTGTTGTAGAACCTCATTCCCAACTCACATCCTTCAGACTTAAGTTTGTCAAAAACATACTCGACCATCTGCCAATTAGACTCGTCATCATAATCTCCTCTGATCATCTGCCCAATAACTTGATGAATATTAGATACCCTGTTTGTGATCATCTCATCAAGCAGCTCATTGGCATTTTCCCACCTGAAATCATGGTGCTTGTGCTTTAAGATACATTAAATAGATAATAATTGAGGATGCCACACACACACACAAAAAATAAATAAAAAAAGTGAATAAAACCCTAACTCTGACTCTTTTTTTTAATGAAACTGAAAGGAACCATTCGACCTGCCACTCTTCGCATAAACAGCTAGCATCATGCAGTAGCACAAGACATTGGGCGATATTCCTGAAGCTTTAATTTCTTGAAACTGCTCTTCACTCTCATCAACAAGACCTGCAAAGCAGTAAACACTTAAGACTGCCTCAAGGGTTCGTTCATCAGGTTCGCACCTTGTCTTTTCCATCTCAACATATGCCTTTACAGCTTCTTCAAACTGGCCCCCTTGCCTAAAGGCTTCAATCACACCATTAAAAGAATTAACATTTCGTGCAACTCCAGACTCTTCCATTCTCATCAAAATTTCTTCAGTCTCCCTGTAAAGTCCACCCCTAGCAAATGCATGAATCAGTGAATTGTACGTGTCCACATCCGGTTTGCTCCCCACTTCATTCATCGTGTTAAAGGCAACAAGAGCTTCCTCATAAAGCGCAGCCTGTCCATATGCTTCAATATACCTAGTATAAGCTTTCGAGGTAGGAGTTATGCCTCTCTCAATCATGTGAAGGAAGATTTTCTTTGCATCCTCATGAAGCCCTCCTTTCCCACAAGCAAATAGTAATCCCTCATATGTCTCCATATTTGGCTCTACATTCTCCTCCACCATATCATGAAACAAAGTTACCACCTCTTTAAAGTACCCTCCCTCCCCAAACACATGTATAAGAATATTATAAGTAGCAGCATTTGGTTCAGTGTTACTCACTTTCATCTCAAGAAAAAGTTCTCTGACATCATCATACCTACCATTTCTCCCATATAAGTTTAATAAAAGACTATAAGTCGCTGCATTTGGCACACACCCTGCTGTTTGCATCTGCCGAAACACGTCTGTCGCCTCTTTAATCGACCCTGACTTAGCATATGCCTCTAATAACACATTATAAGATGTTATCTCAGGCATATTCCCACCCAACTCCATTTCCCTTAGCAACTCAGAAACTTTCTCAAGCTTTTCTAATTTCCCAAATGTCTGAACAAGACAACTATACGTTGCTATATCCGGAACTATCCCTCCCTCATTCATAGTCCTGAACACCATCTCAGCTTCATCACCTAAACCTCTATTAGCACAAGCACCAAGCAAGGTATTGTAAGTAATAAGATCAGGTTGAATTCCTTCATGCCTCATCTCAGCAAACAATCCTAACAACCCCTCCCAATCCAACCCACCCCTAGCGCAAGAATTAATCACAGTATTATAAGTTAATATACTAGGCGAAACTCTATCTCTCTTCATCTTTTCGAGAAGTTCAAGAGAAGTTTCATACTGACCGTTCCTTCCATAAGCATTGATCAAAGCAGTGTATGAGAATACGCTACGGATCACACCTTGGCTTGGCATTTCATCGAATATCTCACTGCATTTCTCCAGCAAGCCTTCTCGGCCAAGCAAGCTTATAATGATGGTGTAGATGTGTTCGTTTGGCTTGCACCATATCTGCCGCTGCATATACTTGAAGAGGCGGAGAGATCGTTGCCAGTCATCTCTTGTTGCAAACTCCTTGAAAACCAAGGCGAAGTCATTTAGCGAGAGCCTGTTCTTGAAGATGTCTAAGCAACGAGCTATGCTTCCTCGTGGAGGAAGACTACTGAGCTTATTAATTAGGGTTTCGACGTCGTAGCTGTACTTGCCTTTCTCTACAGTTACTGTCGGGTTGCCTAGGACGAGGTCCTTCGGTTTCGCTCGGACGATTCCGGCATCTGATGTGAATCTTCCGTCGCCGGAAAGAAAACTCCGGCGGAAGTGGAACTCAGTTGCTTTCGACAAGAACGCGTGCTGGTAGGTGTTAGGGACGGGAAGTAATGGCGCAGACAACGAGAGAAGGTTCGGCATTAACGAAATCGCCATTACTGAAATTATGCTCGCATGAGCTTCTGTGAACCAAACAAGGAAGAAGCTAAAAGGAAGAATGAAAATTCTGGATGAAAAACTTCCTGTTTCTAAAGCGAATAACGATGAATACTGGTTTCTGACAGAGAAGAAAAAACTGGAGAGAGAATTTTCTCAGCTAACAATTCTGATTTCCTATCTGATTTTACCGAGAAAATTGAGAGAGAGTGAGAGCGTAGTCATGGATTGAAACTTGGAAAAAGGCAGGTACTGACTGTAAATGGCCAATGGATAATAATAACAGGGACTTTTTGGGAGTTTGAATGGGGAAAAGAAAGAAGATGAAATGACGAAATGCAAAAACGGGCTAAATCAATCGGGTTACCCACCCTCAAAACAAACCGCTTCAACCCGTGATTGTCAACGTGTTCAGTCGAAATAAGAAGTTGGCGCGCGCGGGACAGTAGAAAACGAAAAATCCCGAAAGTTTAAAATAATTAAATATTAACCCACTATGGTTTATGAGTATTTCATATTCATCTTTTATTGTTAAAATTTTTCAATTTCCCCACATTTTTCTCAAATCTTATCCTTAGTTAATTTCTTTCTTCAACTTTAGTTTACCTTACTACTTGTGAATATGTTCAAAAAGAAAATTCATTTTAATTTGACATTTTTTATGAATAAAATTTCAAAGATTAGTATTAAAGGCATTAAACATTGAAATTAAAATATAAACGCGGGTAATTTGAAATAGGAACTTTATCTAAAATATAAACAAATTATAAGTAAAAAGAGTGTCAAGCGCCAGTAGAGATTTCATCTAATCTATTAGAAATTTTTATCTAGTCTAGTATCTGGAGCACGGAATATCTGAAATAGATTACAAAATATTAGAACTATGATTCATACTTATCAGACCTCGCGGCTGGACTCTAAAAAAAAGAGTTAGAAGTGATAAATCAAAAAATTTTATGAAATATAATTAAGGGTAATTCAATAATAGAGATAGAAATTAGATTTTTAAGTTCTAAATAGACAAATATATTGAAAATGATTTCATGATTACATTAGCCTAATTTTGTCTCATTAATTATATAAACAGTAGGATTTAAGTCTAAATTTATAAATAAATAAAAAGAGAGAGCAATTAGTCAACTTTAGTATTATATCCATTGACTAGAGGAAAAGTTAGTTTAAGGGGGGAATTAATTAATATATAATAGTTCACGGGTTAATTTATAATATTTCAATAGTACGAGCAATTAGTCAATATTTCATAGTTCAAGCGGTTGTAGTGACTCCTCGTCTCTAGCTGCGGTGTTTACTAGTGCAGAAGCCTTGAAAGGTGAAACCTAGAGAGAGAGAGACGAAGCAGAGATGGGAATAGCAGGCAAAGCAGGGGATTTCGCATTCAAGGCCTTCACGGCGGGTCTGGGGGTCGCCACCATTTATCTCACCGCCACCTTCTCCGTCAATGTCTACAGAGGCATCTCCTGGCACAATTCTCAAACCGTACTCTCTCTCTCTCTCTCTCTCTCTTGTTTATTTGGGTGAAAGTAGATTTATTTCTTAATCAGTTTCGTGCGGAACGAATTGCATCTGGGATCAAACTAACTAGTTGTAAAAATGATTTGTTTTGCGTCGAGTAAGCTTAGGATTCCCTTTTTAATGGTTTTGAAACTCTGGGTAGTGGGTAGAGCTCAATATCAAATCAAGCTAGTGTAACATTTTAGGGTTCTAGGATTTCGAAAGAAGATTCACCCCTTTATTAAAACTCGTCTAAGACTCAGATCCAGAATTCCGAACTCGGATAAGAAATTTAGCAGAATGATAATGAATTAGGGGGTTTCACTTCAGTATGTGAAATTCTTGTTTACAATTTTGGCTGATTGAATTAAATATGATCAGGGGAGCTTTCTAAGGTTTTCTGTTTTGGAAATGGCAATGGAAAAATCATATTTCATTCCACCTTGTTTGGGGTTTTAGAATCTGAAACCTCTTTTTCTTAAAAAGGAAAGAGAAAAGAAAAAAGGCCCCTCCTCTTTTTGACCGGAACATGGGATCTAAGC
The DNA here is from genome assembly GCA_027186245.1 of Coriaria nepalensis. Classification (NCBI taxonomy): domain Eukaryota; kingdom Viridiplantae; phylum Streptophyta; class Magnoliopsida; order Cucurbitales; family Coriariaceae; genus Coriaria; species Coriaria nepalensis. Next base: position 658,189 of record CP114493.1, read on the forward strand.
TTCCCGGCACGGCAATTGTATGCTAAACCCTGAAGGGGAAGTTTCCAAATATGCTTAGATGGAGAGTAAATGGCTGCTAAAACTAGACCTATGAATGAAGTTTTCAGCTCCATTTCGACAACGATGATGAAATTGGAATTTCAGTAAATTGGAATCCAGATAAGATTCTCTGGAACCTGAATAAGTGTATTATTGTTGATCTCTATGAACCTCAAGCTAGATTCTATTGTCAAATTAGATTATATGTTTACAATTTCCCATTACGGTTCTCATTACATGTCTTTAAGACTTGTAGAAACTGGATTCTTCCAGACGAGCAAATTAGCTTCTTTATTAATTTCATTGCAAATTTGTTCTTGAATTTCTTTATCCTAAGTGCTATTTAAAGCCCCATATTTTTTCCCCTTGATTAAACTGCAGAAAGACAGTAAGGAAGCTTCTACCGAGCCAGTTCCATGATGTTTGAAAATTCGACCACCATGTTGAATCCGTTATGCTTATTTTTTCATGTATGTTGTTTGATGTCTTATTCTAGGCCTTTTGTGATGAAAAGATCTCACACTTTGGATATCATTAAGCCATTGAAATATCCTATATTTTGCCTTTCATTAGGCCCTTGCAACATCCAACATTTTTCTTGTTGGGTCCTTGCCTTTCATTAGGCCCTTGCCATTTGTCTCGGAAGAAATTGTACACAAACAAGTTACTTGAAACTCACATTCATTGCCACATAATAAAGGGCCATTTGCTTCTATTCCTCTATACACACAAATACTTCAAATCTTTGAAAATCAAATTAACCGAATGTGGAATCTAATAGATCTCTCTCTCTTATATCAGTTGTGTATAACCTAACCGATCGTAAAGGAATAGGTGGTTCCGATATGATGAGATCCCATTCCTGCTTCATTTTGAAAAGAAGGAAGAATTTGGCTCCTTTAGAGATGTACTGCTATTGTGCTATAGGCTGCTTTCTGATCATCCATCAACTTGATCATTGTAGTTGTTGAAAACCAAACTTACTTTTCCATCCCACAATATTATGCAGTAGGTCCGCCAAACTGCAATAGAAGATTAAAATAGATTAAAAGGCCTAAATTGAACAAGCAAAAAACGAAGTTTTTTTGTTTTGTTTTTTTGTTTTTTTGTTTTTTTCAGATACCACTTATTTACCATTAGTTGGCAATCTCAGCTGTCTTAGTCATTTCCCAAATTGGCCCTTGATTCAGCATCGATCTGTGCCAATGGATTCACAATGAACCCACCACCATTGCTGCTTCTATCCGCTATGTACCTCCTCCTAGCTGCCACTGAAGGGGTGGTGGTGGCTGCCATGGAAGAAGAAAACCTTGACGTTGAATACCTACCTCTGCCTTCTGTTTTCCTCCAGAACTTGGAGCTCCAAAAGTCTGTTCCAGGTAGTCTGCAACATGTGGGTGGGCCGGGGGAGGCGTCAGTTTTTGTCATCCTTCCACTTGATAGAGCTAGATCATATGAAATCTCGTCGAGAGCAAGTTCTAGGCCGTGCACTCGGGTTTCTAATGAATGCATTCCGTTTTGTGAGCTCCCAATGAATCTCTAGAAAGTAGAGAAACACGAGACACATGAGAAAAGTAACCTTATTTCAAATGATGTATGGAATTAGTACTTAAAACCAGCTGTCTTAGATTGAAAAAGGTGCGAACTCTGAACTTGAATAGAGGAAATGAAAATACTTCCAAGAAAACCAGGACGTCAAGATTGAGAATAGATGCATAAAACTGGATGATGGCAAAATGAAGATCCTTGTTTGCTTTCCTTGTATCTTCCGTTTCCAGTTCATATATGTTAAAGGCTTAAGGCTCCTTCTGGGAGCACTTATTTTTGTCTAATTTTATTCAAAGTCCAGTTCAGACCCATAAAATCCAGTATAAATCTAAAAAATATAAATTAAATCTAAAAAATATAAATGAAATCCACTATTTTAAACATCATTTCCGCTAAAAGGCAGTTTAATAAGTCTCTACCCAAACGAAGCCTAAAATCCTATTAGTCTAATGTCCTAAACTAAGTTCCGGATTCTTCTAATATCATGAAATGCCAAAAATAGGAAACAAACCTGCAAGAGGTCTAGAAGACTGGATTGCTGCTTTTCGATCTGAACAAGCTGGTTACGGATCAAAGACAAATCTTCAGAATCTTTGTGGTCGCAGTGCAGATCCTCAGCAACATTACTAACAACAGTTGATTCAAAGCTTTCTTCAACACATGGAGCAACACGAGATCCATTAGTTTTATTAAAGAGTGCCCTTTTCGTTTCCGGCTTTGAAATCCTAGTCTTCTCATTGAGTTCCAAAATATTTTCATCCTTCTCCTTCTGTTCAATTTCAACATTCTCCATCAACGAGGAAGCATTTGGGATAGTAATTTCGACTTTCCAGTCCCGTGGCTTCTTGCGATCCAGCTTTCTAAACATAGGAGTACTCTTCTTGTCAGTACTACTGAAAGGGCTCCTCTTCCTTGCGCTGGTAGCAAGAGAGTTATCTGATGGGGTAGATCTATTACTCGGGATTATCTTCTTCCTCAGTTGAGGAGAATCAAGACAGGCCATTGAAACTTTTTTAGACCCAGCTGAGTAGCATCCATTTGTAGTATTCTCTATATCCATAATAAAATCCAAATTCAGAATTAACTCAAACTAGATGATTTAAACTGGATTTTAATCCAACTAGATGATTGAATCAACGAGCAAACATAAACCAGACCACACAAAATCACCAGAACACATTCTCAAGAGTATCGTAAAGCTTTCTAAAAGCTTCGATAGAACAATCGATATAAACTGAGACAAAAAATACATGAATCTTTCTAGAGATCCAATGTTTCATTGTTCATTGAGTTAGCATTATAGTAAGCTATAAGCAAATATAAGATGATACCTTTCGAGGAAGATAGCACGTGAGGTGGTGGTGAAATGTCGGTGGAAACATCCTGAACCTGTTTCCATGCCTCCAGCAATTGAATCATAGCCTCTCTTACAGCCTTAACCTGAATCATCAAGAATCAAGAAAAAAACCTAAAATTACTTTTTCCTCAATTCCCCAACTCGAGATTCAAGAGTTGCTTAATCAAAACAGCTCGAGATTCAAGAGTCTAAACCTTATCGAATCGCCGGTTTTCAAATGTTTTCACACAATTAGCCTTGAGCTCAAATAACGAATCCGCCTCCATGGCTGCTAGCTTGGTCAGTGCCTCTGCCGCTGATTTTCTAGCCGCCCAGTCCTCACTGTACAGGAATTGAACCAAGCAAGGAACCAAGCTACTCAAAGCTGCATGACCTGAAGCTCCACCTGAATCGATCACACTCCCGATCAGGACCAATAAAGCCGGTTTGGCCTTGAAGCTGTCGCTCTTCAGAAGCTTCTCGAACCTAGGCAAGAGCTTTCCCAATCTGTCCGGGTCCGGCGCATCGCTTGCGTCGATCGCAGAAGCCAAGCACAGAGCAGCCCCGATCTGCGAGTTCAGATCCTGCTCGGTGAAAAGCGCATCGGCTAACGGCTTTAAGAACGCCATAAATGGAGGTTTAGTCACGTGAGAAGCCAATGCGGACACGGAGTTCACACATGCGGTACGAACCGACAAGTCTGGATCACGTAACCGTCGAGTAATGCTCGAGAACATTTTCGTCAAATGAGGAGAGAGAGTGTTTCCGTGAGCTTCTGAAAGAGTCGCCAGGAGTTGAACGCATTGTTTCCTCACCGGAGATTTGTCGGAAGCGTCGGTGGAGTGAATGCACGATAGGAAGGTGGAGAAGGAGCTCGGTTCGAGGTTCCGAGCTATGGATTCAAGCTCGGAGGAAGCGATGGAGTGAGTATCTCGATCGGAGAGCTTGGTGAGGCACGTGAAGATCCGTTGCTTGAGGTTTTGTGTCGAAGTGGAAGACATCGCCATTTTCGACTGCTCCAATCTTCTTCTTCGGAGTTATGAGTCTGTTAGACTATGACTAGAGTTCGTTTGATCTCCGGCAACATCGCCGGAGCCACAGCCAGTGATAACCTTCGTTCTTTTGTAATGTGTTATTTAGATGAGGACTGTCAGAGGCTCAGAGCTCCTTTTATGAGCCCTTTGCCTTCTAAAACTGCAAAGTAGAATTCACGGGGTTGAATTAAACGATGTCGTTTTTTTAAAATTATTAAAATTATAGTTAATAGAGAATTTAGGAAACAGTATAAAACGAAAGATAGATAGAATCCTCATTGTCTCATTACATTTGACTTTTGTTGACTCATAATTAAATCTGTAGACTCAGGAACACCAGATTATTACCCTTTTGCATTGGAACCTGACAAATAACTTTTTATTAAGGAAAATTGGTCTCATAATGTCCATGAATCTCGGATTCATCTTAAATACCAATCATGATCTTGACGTGGGCGAAATTCCGGTGGAAGCAGGCCCACAGATAGACATAGTAAAATTTCTACTTTTTAACAATTTTAACAATTAAATTAAAATACTAAAAAAAATTACAGACTATTAAATCTTGATTTAATTATCCAAATATATTATATCACGTAATCATATATTATATACGTACACGAATCATGTGTTGATTTTTTTTTTTTAGATGTTTTCATTTTCCTTATTATTTCACTATCGACCAAAAATCTAATTTTCATTCTTTGACCTCATCTGATCGTCCTTCACAATTATCGATAGAAGAACAAATAATAATAATATCAATAATTATTATAATAATTATTAAATAAATCAAGATTGAATCAAGTAGGTGAAGGGTTGTAATTAAAACTCTTAAAATTTATATATTTATTATTATTATTAAAATAAAACTAACTAGTTACATGAAATCAATCAACATTGAAAAAATTAGGTCTAAAGAGCTTGTCGGATATCATATTGAGAATCATTTAAGTAAAGTAAGAAACTCATATTCAAAGAATACATTAAAATTCATATTCTTTCATTAGATCGTATATGTAACATAATTATATTTAAATACAATGTTTAATTATATTGATAAGAACTATAGAACATGAATCTCATACTATAAGATTCGAGTGTAATATTTTAGTGACAAAAATCCAATAAGTATAAAGTAAAATATTTATGTGATTAAGTTGCAACAACTCTCCTAAAGTGTGTCACTCACTAACTCTCAACCTCTTCAACTACTTTTCTGCCTCTAATCCTCACAAAACCTTCAAAAGGGTTTCTCTTTTGGATGGTGGTAGTCTAAGTTGGTGAGAGTAATTAATCAATCTAGTTGAGAAAGACAATCATTCAACTCAAGCAAGCAAAAGTAAGAGAAAGAAAATTAATTAAAATTAATTAAAATATAAAAAAATAGATTAAGACTTTTGTATATTAAGACTTACTTTAAAAGTTAGAGTATAATTGAAAAATAAATATAATAATAAGATTCTTAATATGATATATCAAAACCGTCAATAATAATTTATGAGCTGGATGAAAAATTATTCAAATATTAATAATTAGAATATTTTAAATTAATTTAATACTTTCAAAAATAATAATAAATTTATTATTCTCGATATAATAACATGTCATGTTATCAAATATGTAGATAATTAATTTATCGCTCAATTCAAACTTGTAAGTGCACTATTTGACTAAGAGTATGATTGAAAACCCGCCATGTGCGATTTGATTGCATGTGGTGGGACAAACAACGTGTGGAAGTAGGAACAAGCTTAGGATTTTGTAATTCCGAAGCAAATGTTTAGATTACATAACATACAAGGAATTTGGCATATACTTACAAAAGACATTCCTTAGGTCGGAAAATTGACCTTTACTTCATTTCATAACTTCATATCTTCTAGCAAGAACGTGTATATTCTGCAAAAACCTTACACACACACACACACAAAAAAAACAGATGTAAGAAATGGAACAACATTACTCACTTCTTCTTTTATTATATGTCCGGTTGGTTGGATAAAATTTTAAGATAATTTAACGGTCCGTATTAAGATATTGAGTATAAATTTCAACTCCTATTAATATAAATACACTACGTAATCTTACTACTATATGAACATCTAAAGAGTTATCCATAAAATTTATTGCAAACTAATGATTATCTTAGGTAATCAATATTTTCTAATTAAGCATAGTAATTAATGTTGATGAAAATTTCGTAGACATAAAGAAAAGGACCAAATTAATACAAATAAGACACGATTTTATGATTTGGAACACAATCATGTGCGCAATGCATGCCATGTGGAAGGCTCCACGTGTCTTGGAATTGTTCGTTATTGAAATTATTGGTTAAGTTATTGTTTTCGTTTTCTAAATTTTTATTGTTCGATTATTTTAATTATTGAATTTTTAAGTAGTTTAATTTTTTTTTTTTTTTAAATATTTTAATTTTCGTTCATATAAGCAAAGTGTATAAGTGTAAAGTTTTAAAAATAACTTTTAAAGTTCTATAAATACTCAAAATTGACACATACCACATAAAAAATAACAATAACATCATTGAACCGAGAAGTAGTTATTATTGAAGTTTAGGGTTACAAAAAAATGAAAAATAATGGCTAGAAAGATAAATTTTAATTAAAAATTATGAATTAGTTTACAAAAAAAAAAAATTATTTTTAAATATATTAACATTGTTTATATGATATGAGATGTTTTAATTTTAGTATTAATAGATTTTAGATATTATTTCTTACTTTTACATCTATAATATGACCAAAATGAACTATTTGAGAATATTAAGGACAAAATTAAACTATTTAAAAATTCAAAAAATACAATAGATAAATAATGAAAACTTAGGGACGAAAATGATAATTCAGCCAAAATTATTTTATATCATGAAATAGTACAGTTGATTTAGGGTAAATGACCCTTTACTATTCTAATCTATGAAAACTTATATTTTACTACCTTAAACTATTATATTTGGGTCAATAACTCCCTTACAACCCAATTTGAAATACAAATAGATATTTAACTTAAAATTTAATTACTTTTTCACCTATTAATATTTTATTTTAAGCCACAATAAATTTTAATAATTTTTATTTTCACCCAACACATTATCTCATCTGTCGATAGGCAGATTTAGTCCTTATTCGCTCCCTCCATGTCTGTCCATGCGTGTAAATCTCGATCGTCCTTATAGATCTAAGAGTTAAAAGATGTGTCATGTCATAAGGAAACAAAAAACAAAAACACAAGTCGATGAAAATACAGCTAATTTATGAGCTTTATTTCTTTATCGTTGCGACTAACCTCTCTCTTTTTCTCTAAATACGATGGCCAGATTGAGTTCCCAGTGCATAACGAGTTCACGGTCCAGAACGAGTTCACGGTCCAAAACGAGTTCTCGGTCCAGATAGAAACATATTTTTGTGTATCTCAGATATAGAACTCGTTCTGGACCAAGAACTCAGAACTAAAACTTAGTCTGAACCGAGAACTAAAACCTAGAACTCGGTCTGAACAGAGAACTCAGACTTAGAACTCAGTCTAGACTAGGAACTCAAACCTAGAACTCGGTCTAGACTAGGAACTCAGACTTAGAACTCTTTTGAACAGAGAATTCAGACTTATAACTCGGTATGGATCGAGAACTCAGACTTAGAACTTGATTTGGATTGATAGCTTAGGCTAGTACTTAGTCTGGAACGAGAACTCAGACCTAAAATTTGGTTTGGACCGAGAACTCAAATCTAGAACTCGGTCTGGATCCAGAACTCAGACCTAGTACTCGGTCTAGACCAACGACTCATACCATTCTTTATCATTTTTACATTTCCAAACTTTAGAAATGGAGAAAATTGGATTAAAAATTAGTTAATGAGTCGGTTAAAATTTGATTAGAGAATTATCTGCTCTATTCATTTGAAGGAGAAGAAAAAAAAATATAAATGAGTTCTTGTCAGTTGTCTGAGTGAAAGAGAAAGAGGAGGAGAGAAATAATATTTTTTATCGACTCATATTAAGCTTCTGTATAAATATAATATTTTTTCTCTATTTTACTTTTGACGTGGCAATCGTCGAGTTTGTTAGATGAGAATGGACAGCCGAGATTTACGCACAGGGAAGACAAGGACAACGAGACAAAGACTGAATCCATTCCCCTCATCCACCACAACTATCAACCCTACGGCCCGACCTCATCGCTTCCCAAAAAAAAAAAGCTAAATAGTTTTTTTTTTTTTCTAGTTTTTAAATTCTTAAAGAATCTTTTCTTAAGCAACATTGGATTGATGATTGTGGCCGATGAAATAGTAAGTTGAGTGAAAATAAAAATAAATAAAATTTATTGTGATTAAAAATATTAAATATTAGTGAATAAAAAAATAATAAAACTTTAAGTTAATGAGCTACTTGTATTTCAAATTGAGTTGTAAGGGAATTATCCAAATATAATAATTTAAGATAATAAAATATGAATTTTCATAATTTAGGGTAGTAATGTTTGGCCAATGATTCATAGATTAAGATAACAAAGAGTCATTTACCCTTTAATCTATTGTTTTTTCTTATGCATTATAAACCTTCATAATTCCACATGCAATTCTAGAGCCATAAATAGATGGTACCACTCATAGTGCTATATAATTAGTTGAGTTATGAAATAAACTATACTTTATTTATCATACAACTAGAATTCTAATGATACATTTTTTACTTTCTTAACGAGCACAATGAGGACGTTCGGGATGAAATAATGCGAAGAAAATTTGCTTAATCGAAGCGAGTCATCTGGATATTTGATCGGTTCGAGCCATGCTCAAGCTCGGGAGAGATCAAGATCCTGTTGATTATCAAGAACAGGAGCTAAACTGCAGGAGTTGTGTTCTATCAATACTCTAAACAAGTGAAGAGAGAGGGAAGTTGCGTTGATGCGGATATATGAATGTCAATGTTATAGCTCCTTATTTCAATATAAACCACTTGCAAATAGTTCAATACTAGACACGAACTACGAAGTACAATCTCAAAAACTAATTTAAAATTACAAAATAAAAATGAAATACATACATAAACTGAATAATAACAAAATCAAGAAAATAAACGATTTAGAAAGCATTATGGTCGACGTAGATATGCAGAATCATCCATGTAGCTTGCGATAGTCTCAACATCATATTGGAAGAAGCTCATTTGTCGTCAACCAGTTCTTGATGTGTAATAAGATAGCATCATAAACAATTATTGGGTCTCGACAATTCATCCAAGATTAGTTTCAAATAGAACGGTGCAATGGCTTATCCATTGATTTTCAAGCAACCAACTTTGAGTCTATCCTTGAAGCTGAAATATCATTTGCTACTTCAATAATTGAAGTAGTACTTGCTCAAGGAAATGATTTCGCAGGCACTCAGCAATTCCATGTATTCAAAGTAGTTAAATTCATCTGAATTTAATGACTTCCTCATAATCAAAAACTTGAATAAAACACGATCATAAAAGTCATAAGAAGAACTAAAAAAATTCCTACTTACAGTGAAATCAATCTTCTTCCCCGTTCTAAGTTGAAGAACCGAGAATTTTAGCTCTGTCAAAACCTTCTGGCAAAATCCCTTTCCCTTCCATTTCGTCACATACTGCCATTGCCAAATTAACTTTCTCACTCTGGCAAAGTCCAACGCAGACCTCAGATAAAGTTTCCAAATCAGGAGCCATACATCTCTTAAACATATCCTTCATGATTTCAATGGCCCCATCAAAATCCCTGTTCTTGCAAAAAGTGGATATCAATATCCTAAAAGTCTCTGCACTTGGATGAAAACCACTCTTTATCATGCTCTTATACAGTTGGAAGGCACGTTCTGAATCTTTCCTCACACACTGCCCATAAATAAGTGCAGAAAGAGTGGATGCATTTGGGACTAAGTTATTCCTATCAAGCTCTTTAACTAAGTAAGCCGCTTTCTTTGTTTTGGCTTCTTTACATAGTCCCAAAATCAAAGCATTATACGTCAAAATATCAGGCAGAACTTCATCCTTCAACATCTCCTCATAAAGCTTATTTCCCATGTCACTATTACCCATTTGACTGTACCCATTTAGCAAAGTATTGTACGTTACGATGCTCGGGCCAACTTTTATTGCTTTCATCTCACCAAATAACATACCCGCTTCATGTAATTTCCCTTCCTTGCAAAACCCATTTATAAGAGTGTTAAAAGTAACCACATCTGGGACCAATCCATTCTTCCACATCAAAATTTTAAGCTTTAAGGCTGAATTTAGTAGACCCTTATTACAGTACCCTGCAATAAGTGTATTATAAGATACTATATTAGGGCTCAAACTCATAGTCTCCATTTTTTCGAAAACCTCAGCAGCTTTATCTAATTTTCCCAATTCACAAAAAGCACACATGACCATGTTAAGAGTATATATATTCGAAGAGATTCTTTTCCGCTTCATTTCCTTATAAAACGCCAAAACAATATCCGCCCTATGCAAATCAAGTAATGAGCTTAAATACTTATTACACGACTCTATGGTTGGTAAGAATCCATACTCAGTCATCAATAGGAAAGTATCAGATGCAAACCTAAACTTCTTCATATGTGCAAAAGTCTTGAAAAGCACGTCAAAAACATGAGGCGAAGAATCACATGCCCTGTATGTATACAACACAGCTTCAAATAAAGTAGAAGTCGACTGGATCAAATACAATTGAAGGGTTCTCCTCAAAATCGATTCTGCAGATTTGAACTTGCGGTTTCTGGCAAGAATGTGGAGAATTGTGACATGGGTTTCTAGGGTAAGAGAATTTGGTGATTGAGTTTCAACCCAATTGAAGAACTCAAGGGAGAGAACATAATCTTTCTGAATTTTTAGTAGAATGTGTTTCACCCTAAATGGAGTTAGACCTAGTGATACTGAATTGAGCTTATGCCAATCCGAATGAATAAGGTGGCTATGAGAAATGTTTATGAAATCAAGGTCTTGTCCTTTGGGTTCGGGGATTGTTCTGTGAGGGATTGGAATCGGATTCCAATTCCGATTCCTTTGGGCCAGATTTCCAGGTGCTTGAGAAATGGGTTTTCTAGCTACATAATCTAGCAGAGTGGAAAATCTTCGCGATAGGGAGATTTTCATATCTTTGCCGAGGAGCTAGGTTCGAGTAAAAGAGTTGCTCTTTAGAGAAAGAAACGTGTAGTCATTGGCGAATTTGAGTAAAAGGGTATGTAGGTGAAAAGCATAAGAGCTTGATTCTTCAGAAACAGATGAAATGGAGGGAAGGCGAGAAAACGGATGTTGAACCCTGAGATGCAGATGAAGCCGTTTTGCGTCCTCAGTTTCATCATCCTTCACCTCTCACGCTGTCTCTCTCTTACAAAAAGCAGCCGCAAGTAGGGTAAGGGTTTTGCGTTCTTTCCTACTTTATAGACCATTAGCCCTCAAGAGTTGGGCCGTGTACTACATCTGACTCGTGAAGGACGTTAATTGGGCTCATGTCCCCAAAATGGGCCGTGTATTTTAATTCAATGGGCCCATATGCAATCTCAGATTCCAAAACTTCATTTTTACAAATAGTTATTATAATTATTATTGGCAAGTCTTTAATTTGGTAAATTAGGATTTAGTCTCTAAAATATTTTAGAATTGAAATAAGGTCTCTGTAGTTTTAATATTTTAGTTTTCACCCTCCCTTTTTTTTTTTGAAAAATTAGGATAAATCTTATAATTTGTATTTTTCCATTAATAAGTGAATTAGGATAAATTAGGATTAATAGTTAAAATTAATAGTACATTAATTTTTTAATGAAAATAATAAATTAGAGGGTTTATTCTAATTTTTCTAAAAATTTGAGGATGCATATTAATTTTTAAAATTACAAAAAAAAAACTAATTAAAGGTTTATCATTATTTTTAAAAAATAGGGGGTGTATAATTAATTTCTTAAAACTATAGAGACTTATTTTAATTTTAAAATATTATAATATTTACCCTCATGCAACGGCAAACTTAATGCTGGTCGCCACAAAAAATAAAATAATAAATTAATCGTTTAGCAAATGATTGTTTGTTATTTACACAACGTGAAAACCAAAATAGATCAAGACGAGGGACGTCGTCGTATCACTTCCGGCTGTTCCCATTCTATCCGAGATAGATATACCCTTCTGACCCAAACTTGCGGTGTTCATAATAGGCTAGGATCGTAAATTTGGAAAACACAACGGGGTATATTTGTAACTTCAGCATTAGATTTTTACATACTAGAAATCACCCCCAGTTTTTCTTCATCTGAAACTTTGAAAGGACGAGCGAGGCAGAGGAGTTTCCGTTGTCCATCTTCTTTCTCTCTCTCTGATTCTGAATATCCGAAGAAAATCTTCCCAAATTTAGTGTTTCTCGCGAATCTATTCTCTTCTTTCAATCTAAAATTTCAATCCGAACGTGCAGCCATGGTTACTGATTCAATCGCCAAAGCACCGATTCAATCGGCCCCTAACGCCAAGGATTTGAGCAAGAAGAAGCGGGTGAGGATTCCTTCTCTTCTTCTTATTATCAAATTTCAACAATGCATTTTTTCTTTCTTCAAGATTAGATGTCCTTCCTCTTTAAGTATTCACTGTTTGTTCTTGTGGATTTCAGGCAAGGACCGCCAAATTGAAGCAGTCGAAGCTTGATGTTCGTCGTGAACAATGGCTTTCTCAAGGTATTTTTATTTTCTTTTTACAATTTCTTGTAAAGAATAGAATTTTTATGACTATATGTTTTTACATTATCATGGAAAATTGTATATTCTTATGAATTGGGATGGAATGTGGATCGGAATTAATAGGTGTGGTGAAGAAGAACAAGGGATGTAAAGAGGAAATAAATACCATAGGAGGTACAGCACCGATTCAAACACGTAAAGAGAAGAACGATATCAATAATAATAATTTGTTGGAGAATTTTGATACGAGGCGTAGAGGGGAAGAGAATGATAGATATAGTGATTTTTCCTGGTCGCCTTCATATAGTCCCATTAGTTTCAGCAGTATCTTGGGTGGCAATGATTCCGGGCTGCTCTCTACAGGTAGCAGTAGTAGCAGCAGCAACAGCAGTGAGGGATGTTGTTCTTGGAGTATAATCACGGAAGAGGATGGAGATGAGAATGATGGTTGCTTAGATGATTGGGAAGCATTTGCAGATGCTTTAGCCGCAAATGAAAAGCAGCATAATAACAGCAACAATAATAACTTATCTTCAAAGCAGGTTGCTCAATCAGTTCCACCATGTGAAACAGGAATTGGGAATTATTCCAAAAGTAGAAGGGCTTGGAGCCCAGATGACGCTTCTCGACCACAGGGTTTACCACCCAATTTACCTAAGCATCTTAGTTTACCTAATTCTGATCTGCATTATGGTTGTGGTGGCGTTTTATCTGCTCCCAAATCATGTCCAATTTGCTATGAAGATTTGGATATAACGGACTCGAGCTTTTTGCCTTGCTTGTGCGGGTTCAGGCTCTGTCTTTTCTGCCATAAGAGGATTCTTGAAGAAGATGGGCGTTGTCCTGGATGTAGGAAGGTATATGAGCATGATTTTGTTGATAGTGATGCTAGTGTGAATAGAGGCAGCCTTACGATCCAGGTGGTGGTGGTGCCTCATTCTTCTAGCATAAGTACAAGATCTTAGGGGCTATATGATTATTTTCTGATCACAATTGTAGATGTTGGAATAGAAAAGAAAGGAAAAACAAAATTTGAGTTTTTGAGAATATTGGGAATGATTTTCTTTTGAGCTTATGAGTGTGGTTCTTTATCTCTACAATGGTGCATTTATCCTATGTAGAGAACTCGTGTTGGTCCTTAGTATGTGAATAGACAAGGTGGTAAAGAAAATTAATACATGGAATAATATGATTATGCTGCTTTTTGCTTGTGTTTCTATGTGTCAAAGTTTTCTTATGTTTATTTCACATATTATTAGTTTATGGTATCTACTTCAGGGACAAGCTGGTTCGAGAGAAACTTTCTGATATGGGGAAACGCTTGCTGTTGTTTGACACAGGACCGTAAGTGAAAGTTATCTTTCAGTGGATTCAATCATCACTTGTGGATTTAATCTTGTTTGTGTACATTTTCACTGTGCAACTATTCATACATTATGCCTGAACATGTAAATCTGCTTGTTCGAATATGATAATACTCTGATCTGTAGCTGCTGTTTTCTGCCCAAATGGTTCTTTTGAGGTTATGTTACTGATAAAAAGCCGATCCAATCAGAAAAAGAAACTAACTTTTAATGATTGAAAGCTGATCCAATCAGAATAGAAACTTGACTTGAGAAATCATGTTATTAGCTCAATTTTTTCCTAGTTGCATGCTGTGTCTTTGTGGAATGATTTGGCCATGAGATTGATCGAGTTTGTGATTTTCTGGAGTACCCATACATTTTCTAGAGAAATAAAGGTTGTCATTCTCTTTTTTCTTAAATTCATCTTAAAAGGTTTTAGTGTTAGAAAGTATACTGCAGTTTGTTTTTTTGTGCTGTTTGAAAGAGTAGTTATGTAGGGACATGGAATTTGGTTAAGTACAATAACAAGTCAGTCACGAGGATTGGTATAGAGTTTATGTATCAGGTATTCTATTGTAGTGAACTGTTGGTAGAGTTCGATATATACTTCAATTCAAAGTTATTTAGGGCTTGGAGTATTCAAAATATAATCTCTTACATCGGATGCCGGATGGTGAGAGAGGTCTGGTGGATGCGGTCCCGGCGTCGGTAGGTCCCTCGCTTCCTCTCTCTCTCACTTCAAATCTTGATCCATGCATCCGATAGAAGAGTCTATTATCTACACAAGTAACTTTCAAATATCATTTCTCTCTTGTAATCTAATTCATCAATCGTTTCGATGCCAATATTCTAAGCAGGGAATGAAACATTTAGATTTTGAAACCCAATTTTGGTTGGAGTGTTTAGAAGAGGTCTTTCTATGATACGGTCATAATTGCATCACATCATCATTCTCATATATTGAAACCTTATTTACTAAAATCTAATTTTTCATTTGGCCTCATCATATTATCCAGATTTTCTTAAATAAATACGAATTAAATCTTATTATCTTAGACCATTAACATCCCCTTTTTTTTTAATCTAATATTCTAAATTTAGTTTAATTTTTAATTAATATGATACTAAATTTAAAGAAATAGATAATTTTACTTAAAAATTTTTTAAAAGGCCAACCTTGTTACACGTCTCATGCAATGTAACCGGACACGAACCAACAAATTTGTTGTCTTCCACCGTTACTTTTTTATTGGCATAAGATAAGAGGAAATATTTTAATTATATAAATTTAATAATAATATAAATATAATTTATTAAAATTAAAAAAAAAAAAATATTTTTTAAATATTAGATAAAATTTTTGTTTAGATTTAATAATTTTAAAAATCGAGAAAAATTATAAAATTGACTCTCGATCTCAATTATTTATACTTATATAGAATCAATTCTTTTTTAGGACTCCTAAGTTAGAAATCTTGTATTCTAATTTTTTTTTTCCTTGTGTCCCAAGCAATCCTAATTAATTGATTACAACGTAATTAGTGTTGTTAACTGTCAAATACTAAACCGCATTATAAGCATTTGTTTATTATGATCTCCATTAAAAAAAAATAATAATAAATAATAATAATAATAATAATAATAATAATAACATAAACGACGCCGTAACCAGTGTAAATATCTTCCTCTTAGACGGGTCGGACAGTGCAGAGCGGGTGGTCGTGTAAAATAAGTAAAATACAAGGGGTATGTTTGTAAAGTACTCCTCTTTAAATAAATATCTCGGTCCTCCGTTTTCTGTCTGTAAAAACTTGGGTTCGGGCTTTATAAGAGAGCGAAGCAGTAGAATTTCCATTATCCAGTCACTCTCTCTCTCTCTCGCACAAAAATCTTCAAAAGAAGAAAAAGAAAATTAGGGTTTTTGAGAATCCTTCTCTGTTCTTCAAATTCTTCGAATTCGAGCAAGATGCTTGCTGATTCGATCACCAACGTCTCCATTCCTTCTGTTCCAACTGCTAACGCCAGGGATTTGGGCAAGAAGAAGAGGGTGAGGGTTTCCTCTCTCTCCGTCTAATTCTTTTTTTTTTTTCTTTTCTTTGATAACTTTTCGTTTTTGACATTTGAATGTTTTTAATCGCTCTCAGGATTTTTGTTATTTGTTTTCTAAGTTTTTCTGTTGTGTATTTTGGGGATTCCAGGCCAGGATTGCGAAATTGAAACAGTCCAAGCTCGATGTTCGTCGTGAGCAATGGCTTTCTCAAGGTATTAATTACGATCTCTTACAGTTGCATGATCCATTGATAGTTTCTTTGAGATTATATCTCAGTTTATATTTGGAATGTGTATAATTTCTTTGGTTTCACTTGTTTCCCATTTGAAATATCTATGTTTTGGATTTAGATCAAATGGGTTATGGTCAACCATAGCGTATAGGTTTGAACGTAAGGGAAATAATTTATTTGTAAAGCAATC
Source organism: Coriaria nepalensis (assembly GCA_027186245.1). Lineage (NCBI taxonomy): Eukaryota > Viridiplantae > Streptophyta > Magnoliopsida > Cucurbitales > Coriariaceae > Coriaria > Coriaria nepalensis. Next base: position 674,678 of record CP114493.1, read on the forward strand.
TTGCATAATTTGATTATTACAGAAATATGTAGAAATTACGTTGTATTTTCAGCTAGTTTATTAAGTAAACAAGTTTGATACAATTTTGAGTCTTATTAATATCCATATATGCAGTTCTTATTATCATATGGGTCTCCTTTTATGGCATGGACCAAATGTTGATACCTTAGTAAAGTTGTAGTAAGACATAGAGTTAAATCTCTAGATTATCCTGAAGATAAGTAATCTGATTTTTTGTAATCTTTGCTCGGAGTATAGAGTACAATTTATGTGGCTGATTTTTTTTCTTTTTTTCCCCTCGTTGATTTGGATCCATGGGGCTCTAGGTGCGGTGAAGAACAAGGGATGCAAGGAGGAAATGAATAGCACTTGTACAGTGCCAGTTCCAACGCGCAAAGAGGATGATCGTTCATTGGAGAAACTAGAGATGAGACAGAGAAGGGAAGAGAATAACGGATCAAGCCATGGTGATAGTGATTTTTCCGAGTCACTATCAAACAGTCCTAATAGTGTGATTAGTGGTATCTTGGGTGGTAATGATTCTGGCCCACTTTCTAGTGGGAGTAGCAGTGCTAGTGGCTGTGGTGGGTCTTACTCTGGGAGTATAACAGAAGAAGAAGGAGATGGGGATGATGGATGCTTGGATGACTGGGAGGTTTTTGCAGATGCTCTAGCCGCCAATGACAAGGAGAAAACCTCATGCTCTCAAATGCAACCTGAAAGTGAATTGGTTTCCCAATTGATCCCACCATGTGACACAAGAACTGAAGATTCAAAATTGGATAGTGCAAGAATGGTTCAAGGCTCTTTTGGAAATAAAAGGGCATGGAGCCCTGATGATTCTCTTCGTCCTCAAAGTTTACCCAATTTATCTAAGCAGTTCAGTCTACCAAATCCGGATCGACGTTTTAATAGTTGTGGCGTGCCATGGGCTCGTGGCAGTGTCATATCTGCCCAAGCCACCGCTTGTCCGATTTGCTATGAGGACTTGGATATGACCGACTCAAGTTTTCTACCTTGCTTGTGTGGATTCCACATCTGCCTTTTCTGCCACAACAGGATTCTTGAAGAAGATGGGCGCTGTCCTGGCTGTAGAAAGCCCTATGTGCATGATCCTGTAGACAGTGAAACAAGTGTGCGTGGAGGCAGCTTGACATTGCGGTTAGCTCGTTCTTGTAGCATGGCGACAAGGTCTTAGGGGAAAAAGAAGAAGAGTGCAGTTCCTTTTTTGTGAGTCCTTATATGTACCAGGTCTTGATTTCAAAAACTCTTGCATGATGATGTTGTAGTCTTTTTTAGTCCTAGGATCTGATTTTTCAATAGGGGTAGTGTTGGTATAGGAGTTTAAACTTTTTGAGAACCATTTTCTGTTTAGGATAAGAGAGTGGTTCATTATCTGTACTGGTGCATTTGCCAATGTAGAGGAAGGATTTGTGATAACTGGTACTCGGTTATGTGAATAGACAAAGTGGTATAGAAAATAAATAAATGAAATAATGACAATATGATGTTTTATGCTTATATTTCTCTAGTTTTGGCATTCGTTTCTCATATTTCATGTTTTATGCCCCTTTGTTGAACTATTGGAGACTTAACAAGGTAAGTTTCTCAAAGCTTTCTGAACTTATCTGCCTAAACAAAGGTATTGCAGGGGTAGCTTCTGAGCTTCTTAAGTGGCTAGTGTCCTGATCCCCGAAAATGAACATGGCAGAACCACCAAGCCTATAATTAAACGGGCGCTATATACATTCCTTTTAATCAAGGCTTGGCGCTTCTGCATGTTCATTATTGATTATTATTTCCTTGTTCTCGTACAGATTTTCCTCCTTACTGGCTCATCGAACAATATTGGGAGCTGTAAAGAGGTACTGTCTAACCATTCTGTGTTAGTTGTTTTAGAAATTCATTGTTTGGTATGGAGTTTTCTGGTTAATTATTTATGTCTTAGCAGGCTGGAATTTTACCTTATTTTCCTCACATTACTGCATTTTATGCTTAAGAGTGATTCTGCATATTAGCCCTGTTTTTTCGGGGAGTTGAGAACTTAAATTCGATTTATATATAGTGTTATTCATAGGTTCAAGGACAATTAGAAGATGCGATACAACACTTGAGTTATCCCTGTTCTGTTCTTCACAGTACAACCACTTATAATAAACTCCTAGGACACAATGAAAAGCATAAATTATAGCACTCTTAAGTCATCTTCACCATCACTCTTTCATAATACCTGCAATGCACGATTCTGATTTATGATGATCAGGAAGTGCATTCCACCACACCATAAAAGTTGAACCTTTCCAGAACACATCATTCCCAATCTCATTATCCTCATTCCATTTCTTCATCTTTCCCTCCAATATCAGAACCCGATCCTTAATCTCTCCAAACGGCCCGCCACTACTAGTTTTGGTACTCAGCTCTTCCACTTCTGCCCAAAAACTAGATTCCTCACTTGCTTCCTGCATCCTCAATGCATGCTCTCTCCATCTTTGTGTATATCTATATCGTTTTGGCCTCCCAGTTTTCAAATAAGGTCCGGTATCATCATTTTTAAAATGTCTGTAGTAATTGGCAATGTCAAGAGGTTCTAGAAGATGCCGGAATCTTGTCCCGAGGTCTATCCAGTCTTCCCTGCCCTCGAATTCATCCTCTAGTTCATACCTTTTCAGCATTTCTATGATTTCGTCCCAAATGCCTACTAGTTGTTGCCTCTTTACATTGGCTTGGAAATCTGTCTTTTTTTTCTGAAGCCTGAATGCATCATAGTATCCCACGTTGTGGACTTTACATTGACTTCTGTATTCTTGTATGGAAGCTAATAGCTCTTCTATCTCTTTCTTCTTTTTGTCAATCTTATCTTGGTTGCATTTTCTTTGCCTGTCACGCACTCCGGCAGCTCGGAGGCTCAATCGAGCCGTCGTGCTCTAGAGAGAATATACACAAACAAAACCCATCAAGTAATTTGTAAAATTCATGCAAAAACATAGTTTCTTTGAAAGGGTGACTCAATAGGAATCTCTTAACAAGTCTACTCAAATGGAGTCTCAAGTTATCTAGAAAATTATGGGATACTTGTTCTGTTAAGAAACGGTTCAACAATGTATATTAAGTAGAGATCAGAAGTAGTAACTCACCAGGCCTAGCTCATTGAGGGCTGTAATAAGTGCTGCATTTTCCCCTGCACCATTTTCTGACAATGGTAGTTCTTCCAACTTATTCAAACAAACCACATTTTGTGATTCCTTGCTCTGTTGAGTTAGAAGATCATGATAGACCCAATGCTCCTTGATGCTCTTGTAAACAACCTCTAGACCTTCACTTTCACGGCTCAGTTGACACGAATAGAAAAGAGTTTGCAAAACAGCATCCGGGTTATTTTCCAAGACAATCCATTTCCGGGTTTCGGTTCCCAGAAAAACATAAGTCCCAAATGGCCTATAAGGACTTATCTGAACAAAGCTTTTCAAACTATCCAGTAATGGGTTTGTGCTGCCCATGAGCTGGCCACCAGCATTGTGGCTTGTAACAATTGAAGCACTCCTCATCACTTTCTCGAACAAATCTGAAGCTTCCGGAATCGTGAAAATACATTCGGGTGCATAAGGTGAAGAGGGATGAGGGTTGAAGTGGTTGAGAATCAGTTGGAATTCCCGTTCGATAGAGGAAAATGGGGCGAGGAGAATCCTCGGGAAAATGTCGAATCTTGTCAAGAAGTTGATGAAATAGGAAGACCATTTCTCTCTTCTAAGTGCATGGGAGAAGATGAAGTTTCCTACAAGGGGTGAACCAAATGTGAAACAGAGTGGTGGGTCATCATGTCTGGTTTCTGGTGATTTTCTTTGCTCTTCTAAGAACCAGACTGTTGCAAGAATAGCAACTGCACCCCCTGAAGAATGCCCTGTAAATACTATCTGCTTCCTTTCTCTAACCAGATTACAGACCTATAAATTCAGTCAGGAAATTTCATCGCTCAGTGGGTCCCACTCTTAAAATTTATATTTAATTTTGTGATTTTTCCTTCCATTCAATCTTCTCTAAAAGTAAAACCAAAATCTGTATAAAATAATAGAGAATTTTTTTTTTTTTTTAACTTGGTTGAGATGGATAGCTTTACACAGTCATATGCTATGGCTTTCGTTAATTTTGTATGCCATTGAGATGTATCGGTTACATCCAACAAATTCTTAAAATATATATATATATATATACATATTAAATTACCTCAATTTTGAGCAACCCTAAGAGATCTTGAAACCGCTGCAGAAAGGCTTTATTAACAAGAGCAGCTTCATCATTTCCTATGGCTTTAAGAGAAGGAAAGAGCTCACGATTGATCTCTGTTTCCCCAAATGAATTATCAGCAAACCATCCATTTTTTGCGGACCAGGACCCAGAAAAGCCAATAATTGCTTTTGATGATGACCCAACAATCTTCTCCACCAGAAATGGCTTACCTGGGAACTTGTGAACCTCCATAGCTAACGTGCAAGCTTTTCTGACAAGCTCCTTTTCCTTTCCTATAACCTCTCTTACTAGCATTGATTCTTCCATTTTTCTCTGGTTTTGTTTCTGATGATGCTCTGCTTCTTATAAATGATTTTGAAAGGTTTGGAATAAACTTTTGTTTTGTTTTTGTTTATAATTTAATGTTGACTTGACTTAGACCTGAAAAAGGTGACCTGGGCAGCCACTTGCTCAGAAAGAGAGTAGGAGACATATCGCATTGACTTGTATCTCCAGTTTGGATTTAGAATTCAGTTTGAACTTTTAACTGCTTATCGAAATGTATATCCAGTTTACTCACTCTTCACTTACATAATTTCGAGATGTTTGAATTTCCTGAAGGATCTAAGATTAATTTACATCACAACAACAAACGAATTATGAAAATTCCGAAAAATCCAGGGTTTCTTCTTACATCTTCTGCAAAATGTCTTCAATGCAACTTTGATGAGGAGGAAGTTCTCTCAACCAAGTTATAAAACTTGAATCTTTCAGGAACACATCCTTTCCTATCTCCTCCGCCTCATACCACCTCTTCACCTTCTCCTCAAGTTCCAAAACCTTATTCCGTATTTCACCATCCAATGTTTTCCTGTTCCCAGTTTCGATCTTGAGCTCTTCAACCTCGGCCCAAAAGGTTGACTCGTTGCATGGTCTCACCATCTTCAATCCATGCTCTCTCCATCTTTGTGTGTACTTATACCTTCTGGGCCTACCCCTTTTCCCTAAATACGAACCACTTTCCTTATTCTTCCCGTGCCGGTAAAAGTTTGCAATGTCAAGTGGCTCGAGAATTCTACGGAGTCGGGTCCCGAGATTTATCCATTCTTCCCGAGCCTCAAACCCATCCGGTAGCTTGTACTGTCTCAGCATTTCAATGATGTCATCCCAGATAATAGCTAGATCAAGCCGTGTCATGTTCGCTTTGAAGTCTTCTTCTTTGTTTTGAAGCTTGAATGCATCATAACAACCTAAGCTTTTACTTTCGTCTTGATAGTCTTTTTCTAACCAAGTTAGGAGTTTTTCGATTTCTTTCCTCTTTTTGTCGATCCTGTCCTCATTGTTGTTTGTGATCTTCTCCATTACTCCCACGGCATGAAGATTAATTCTAGCTCTCAAGCCCTATAATCCCACATACACTAAAATGTTTTAAGACATTTAGGTTAAACTGGAAATTCAAGGAGGGTTTTAAAAGGTGTGTGACAAAAGGTTGCAAAAATAAAACATTTTGATAAAAGCAATTTGGGTATACTTATTGTAATTACCAGGCTGAGATCATCCGTGGCTGCTAAAATGGTAGCGTTTCGGCCAACTTGATCATCTGACGACAATGGGAGCTTTTCGAGTTCTTCCAAATGAATCATACCCTTTGCTTCCAAGATTTCCCGAAGTTGACTTTCATAGCTCCAATGGTTCTTCAAGCTATTATAAGAATCCGTTCGAACCTCCGTTTCAGATCCCAATTGAGAAGAGAAGAAAAGTACTTGCAAAATGGCATTCGGGTTAGTTACAACAACCGTTTTATTACCCGGATTGCAAAAAATATAACTCCCAAAAGGTCTATACGGGCTCAAATTGACAAAACTAGTAGTGATAGTATCAAGCAAGAGATTTGCATTTCCCATGAGATTACAAGCCTCATGGCTTGCTACATTTGCAGCATTACTCATCACTGTTGTGAAAAACATGAGCGCCTGTTCGGTTTCAATAACGGGTTCAGGTCCGGAAAATGCGGATCTGGGGGTAAGGAATTCGAAAATGGACCGGAATTGTTCGAGGGAAGAGGGAGGAGACAGGAGGATAAGAGGGATGATGTCACGGCTTGTAACGAAGTTTACGAAATGGCGGGACCATTTTTCCCGCCGGAGAGCATGGGAGAATATGAAGTTCCCGATGAGGGGGGACCCGAAAGTCAAACAGAGTGGAGGATCGTGTTTGGCCTTTGATTTTCTCTGCTCTTCTAAGCACCAGATTGTGGCAAGAATGGCAATTGGAGCTCCCAAAGAATGCCCTGTAAACACCATCTGTTTCTTCTCCTTCATAAGCTTCTCAACCTGAGAAAATTTCTCGGATCAAGTTACAAAAACATACATTGTCTACAAGAAATCGCTAGAATGGCCTCTCTTTCATCTTCATCAACTCAATTTGGCAAAGCACTAGTTCGAAAAGATTACCTCTAATTTGAGCTTGTCCAAAACTTGTCCAAACCGATGAAGAAAAGCTTGATTCACAAGAGCAACTTCATTATTGCCAATACTTCTAAGAGAAGGAAAAATTTCTGGGTCAACCTGAGTTTCTCCAAAACATTTATTTTCATCATCACTAGAAGAAGGAAACCATGAATAATTAGAAGAAGAAGAGGATCCAGCAGGGAAACTAATCAGAATCAGTCTTGAGTTTGATGATGGGCTATAATTGTTACTATTGTTCATCTTCTCCACAAGAAATTGCTTCTCTGGTGACCTGTGGGCTTTCATGGCGGCAGAGCAAGCTTTTATTATAACCTCTTCTTTCATCCCTGTGATTTCACTCAGCTTCGCTTCTGTCATCTTCTTCTTCTCGGCTAAATTTTGGGTTTTTCTTCCTTCTTTTTTTTTTTTTTAATTTGGTTGCTTTAACCAATGAGCGAATTCATTACTTATTTTATCCCTCTTAGTCTATCCTACGTAAATCTCAGCATTTTCTGTAGATTTAATAGTTAAAAATAATAATACCACGTCATAAAAAATATATATATATATATTAATTGAAATATAATTAATTTATAAATCATATTTAATTATTTTTTTTTCATTTTCTTAATAATTACAATTTTTTTTTTCTAAACGTTGACAAATGACTATGATTATTCATACCTATCTAAATCTAAAATATAGAAACTGATATTTGATTTGAATATTTAAAATCTAAATTAAAATCTAAAATGTAGTTCATGATGTGAAATCTTAAATCAGATCGAGCTCCCGGTCCAAACAAAGTTCTCGATCCAAACAGAGTTTTCGAGTTTCGGACGTGTCGGTCTATCTTAAATCAAGATCTCACATATATGTGCATCTCAAACCGATATGTGAGATCTCGGTCTACAAACCGAAATCACATGTCGGTCCGTGGTCGGAAGGCCTCGAGGCTTTGAAATGCCTAGACCGATGTCTCACATGTCGGTTTGTGGTTGAAGGGTCGAAAGACATCTCACATAAATTATAGTTAATGGGTCGAAGGCCTCAAGGCCCTGAGATGTACAGATTGATGTCTCAGATGTCGATCTATGGTCAAAAGGTCGAAGGCCTCAAGACCTTGAGAATAAATTGACGTCTCACATATCGGTCTGGGTTAAAGAACATCTTACATAAATTAGAGTTGATGAGTCGAAGGGGTCAAATGCCTTGAGGCCCTAAGATGCATAGACCGACGTATCAAATGTCAGTCTGTGGTCAAAAAGGGTTGAAGGCCTCGAGATCCTAAGATATATAGACCGACGTCTCACATGTCGGTATGTGGTTGAAGGATCGAAGGGTCTTAGAGTCGAAGGCCTCGGGGTTTTAAGATGCATAGATCGACGTCTCACATGTTCAAATATGGTCGAAGGGTCGAAGGCCTTTAGGCATTGAGATGCATAGATTGACATCTCACATGTCGATCTGTGGTCCAAGGGTCGAAAAGTCTTAGATTCAAAGGGTCGAAGGCCTCGAGGCCTTGAGATGCATATAACGACGTCTCACATGTCGATTTCTGGTCGAAAGGTTGAAGGGCATCTCATATAAATTAGAGTTCATAGGTCAAAAGGTCGAATGCCTCGAGGCCCTAAGATGCACAGACCGACGTCTTACATGTAGATTTATGGTCAAAAAGTCAAAGGATCAAAGGCTCAAAGGGTCTTAGAGTTAAAGGGTCGAAGAGTCTTAGAGTTGAAGAATCGAAGGGTTGAAAGCCCCGAGGCCTTGAGATACATATACCAACGTCTCACATATTGGTCTATGGTTGAAAGGTCGAAAGGCATCTCATATAAATTAGAGTTGATGGGTCACAAGGTAGAAGGCCTCGAGGCTGTGAGATGCATAGACCGACATCTCTCATATCGGTCTGTGGTTAAAGGGTTAAAGAGTCGAAAGTTCAAAGGGTATTTTATAGTTATATGTGAGATGCACATACCAATATCTTACATGTCAGTTTGAGATGCAGATCAACATGTGATCTTGGTCCAGAGTTATTGGTCCAAACTGACTTGTGATTTTCGAGAACTCAGCCGTCTTTCTGTCTTTTCTAGAGAATTGTATCAGGAACTTAAAAATATTATATTATATTATATCTCGGTCTGAGAAGAAATAAAAAATTATTTGAAAGGAAAATGAAGAACTCGGTCTGGGAAGGGAGAAATCAAACTCGATTTAAGAAAAGTAAAAAAATATCAATTTGAGAAGGGAGCTCGGTCTGTGAATAAATAATTTGAACTCGGTTTAGTAAAAAAAAAACTCCGTCTGGAAGTGATGAAAGTGATTTTGATGTGTTACGTAAAAGAAAAAGTTCTCGATCTGTAAATTATATTATACGGCTTATATATTAGCCATATAATCTTTCATATTAATATAAATAATTTTGATATAATACGTATTTTAATCCTTAGATCTATAGCAAACGGTTGAGATTTTTGTTAAACAATAAATAAAAATAATGAAATAAAGATTGAATATGGTCTCTTAATGAATATGGATTGTACTTTGCTCCCACCAGTAAGCATCTTTTCTTTTTCAATGAGCAATCGAGCATCCATGGAATTTTCAGACAATACATGACTTTTATTTTTCTGCCGTTGACTAATTAACACCTTTTTTTATTCTTTTCTTAAGCTTAAATTTAGCACAAGCTTAGGAATGTGAAAAGGGGACTTTCCCGGAAGGTATGTTTGGCATGTATTAAAAGTGCATGTTATTGTGACATACTATACATACTATACGGTCAAAAGTTTAGACTAAAAGTTATTTTATATGGTGTCAACGAAATAAGTGCTAAAGGCATGAGAATGCGATACTCGTCTTAGTCGATAAGCCATAAGGAATGAGAATGCAAGTAACGGGCTTCTTTCATTAAGTGTTTAAAACCTTACTTTATGGCGCTATTATTTGAGCTTCATAAATCAATGAGATTTTTCTCTATCTTTTTTCTTTAGGTTAAATATAATTTTAGTATTTATATAATTTAATTTTCATGAATTTATTTATATAGTTTAAATGAATTTTTCTTAATCATTCTGATAAATTTTAGACCACCGATAATAGCATGATAATATTTATTATTATTTTTTTAATCTCTTATCTTTCATTATTTTTACTTTTTTCCTTATTAATTTTTTAAATCTAGATTTTCTTTTTTTTTTCTTTGAAATAAAATGAAAAAATTAGTGAAAAACATAGTTCAGTTTATCGGGAAAAAAGAGATCAAAATAGTTCGACTTTTTTGCGAGTAAAATCGTTCGTACCAATTTGATTTATTCGTAAGATATCCAAATCGAATTAAATATGCGTGAGAAATATGATCAAATTGATTATGTTCTTCCTTGCAATGAGCTCAATCATATCAATCCATTTCATTTTTTACGTTAAGAGGTATTCTTGAATCCGAAAAGGAAAAGAAAAAAAGAAAAAAAAGTGAACACCTCTTAACGTAAAAGATGAACTAGATCAATCCGATTCAACTCTTCGCAAGGAAACAAAATTGATCGGATCGGGTTTCTTCCTAATAATTGATTTAATTTGGATATTTTATGAATAAATCGAATTGGAACGAGTGATTTTACTCGCAAAAATGTCAAACTATTTCAATCCATTTTTTTATTAGATTTCTTTTTTTTTTTTTCATTTTTTCAAAGAAAAAAATTTGGATTAAAAATGAAAATAAGAAATTAATAGGAAAGAAAAGAATATATAATGAAATATTAATGATGAAAAAATAATAAATATCTTTTTGATGATCTGACATGCTATGTCAACGTGCCATATCATTGTCGGTTGCCTGAAAATATCAGAAATATTAAAAATTACAATTTAAACTATATATGAACTAAAAAGTTGGCCGGAGACTATACAATGATGAATTCGTAAAAGTCGAACTATACAATGACTAAGAATGTAACAAACCCGTTCTTTTATTTCCTTTTGGCGAGTATGTATCTATCCACAAAGAACCTAAAAGAACATGCTATTTGGAAGTTCATTTAAGGGGATAAATTATTGAGTTAACTGTATTTATAATATATCAATCTTCACTCATCTTAACTTAACTTCATAACGTTACATCATATATCATATCGATATTGTTTGTGCTGAGATGCATTGGTCCAAAAAAAAAAAAAAATCAAAGGCTCCAAGAAACTTTAGCTTATTACATATAAATAAAATCAAGAGTTGAAAGAGAAATCGAAAGGGTTTAAATCTATGATCTCTAATCTCCTCGTCATTAAAACAAAGACGGATGGGTTTCATGTCTTCTGAACAAAGGAAATTATCATGGTTGTGAATCATCTTTCAAGAAATTACAACTTTCTAAAGTACTTGATCTTATTCCGTAAGCCTTCTCTGATGATGTCGTAAAAACAGTTTAGATAACCGATGAAATCGTCCTACTCGGGCCTTTTGTTGGATTTGACATCGAAGATCTAAAACAACATCGCGGGAAAAACTATTAGTGAAAGACTGTCATCTTGAGTAAAAGAATTCATACCTCCAAGTTAGAATTGGATTTCACTAGTAAGATTGTGATTGCATGTACAAATCACAAAAACAAAAACATCATATTATCTGTTTGTTATACTCCGTACATTCTTCTTCTCTATGATGAAATTACAATATATATATATATCAAACATCGTCTCTCTAGTTTCCAGATATGATAACAGAAATGGATATACAGATCACAAAAGTTTCGCTATATTGAATTAAGGGGATTCGAGTTATGGGATATTTTAGGCTCCATTATGCAATCTAGGTTTCTTTGGACTTAAAGTAGGAGGCAATGTTAGTTGTAATGCTGAAATCAATGGAGATGGTGTTTTCCGGGATGATCGAGAAATTGTCGATGGTGAAGTCGGAAGTGAAGGTAATTTTACCATAGTATCCTCCTCTTCTTTAATTGTCTTCTCCTCCTCCTTCCTCTTTGAACTAATACTAGTAGTAGTACTAGTGCTAGTGCTTTTCTCGGTAGTTTCTCCCATGATGCAATCTCGCAGCCGTTCTACGTCGGAGAGTTTTACGGGCTTTACAATGAACTCCTCTGCTCCTTCCTCCAAACATCTGCTCGTACATTAAGAAATTATCTTAGCCTCTCTTTCTTAATGCTTTGAGTCATCAAAATTGAATTGATTGAACAGATTGTTTACCTATCTATTCGGGTGAGAATATTCTCGGATGACATCACAACGACCGGAATCTCCCGGAAAGCAGATGATTCCTGCTACACAAAAGAAATGTGATGATTAATTTCAAAGTTGAAAATGTAAGAACTAAATCAGGATTAGCTCAAAGAAAATGGAGGGTTAAAAAAAAAAAAACCTTGATCTTCTTGAGGAGTTCATATCCAGTCATACCAGGCATAGAATAGTCTGTCATTATCAGATTCACCTTCAAATCCTGCAATTCGAGTCATCAAGAAAACAAATATTTTTAAACTCCATTTTCCCCAATATTTTCTCAGCAACCAAACAGATTACTTATTAAAAAAAATTTCTTATTTGTTTTTTTTTTTTGGTTCTTTCTCATACATTAAACCCAGCAGAGGTCTTCTCTCCATCCAAACCCAGATACTGCAGAGCTCTTGTTCCACTCTCTACAGCCGTAACTGCAAATAAAAACTCGAAATCAGAATCCAACTTCTCTTCATTCTCTCTATTTCACTTAACAATTAAGAATCCCAAACGAAAATCAATTGATCAATAGTTTTACCTTTGCAGGAAGAGATCTTAAGCAATCTCTCAATGACCTTCCGATCTACGTGGCTATCATCAACAGCAAGAACATGAAGCTCAGCTGAACTCCGACCAACTTGCTCCGCCACACGCCGCTGGAAAACCTCGCCGACAGTCGCCATTGCTCAAATCTGCCTTTTTCGATTTATAAAGAAAAAAGATAGACAAGATGAATCAGCCCAGAACAGAGCGATTATTAGCGTTTAGGATGAGGAATCAAATCAAACAGAGAGAAATACAAATGGATTTGGTGGGTGGGAGATGAGATATAAGTCGTAGTGGGTCACTTTCTACGAAATCTTTGAAGATTTGGCCTTTAATTAAGCAAAAAGTTAAAAGCTCGGATTCTGAGGATCCAGAATTTATGTATTTATTTTCTCTTTTTATATCTAAATATTGTTTTTGGGATTGATTTTGCAAATCGAAGAAAGATGGGAGAGAGAGAGAATAATATCATGTCGGTCTGCCACTTCTCAATTGTCTTGTCGTCCGTTCCCAAAAGGTACCAAAATTAAAAAATTAAAATAAATACATATTTCCCTTTTTTTTTTTTTTATAGAAATAAATATTTATTTCAAACCACTAATTTTAGTCGAATATGAAAATAAATATTTATATATAAATAAAATTTTAATTTTTTTTTATTCTCATTCCCATTAAAATTAAATATAAAAAATTTAAAAATTAATTAATTCTTTTAAAAAAAAATTATGAATTTATTTATTTTTCAAAATAAAATTAAAAACAAAAATATAAATTATGACAGTAATCTTCCAGTTAGTTACAGTTAAAGAGAGAGTTACATAGTCCAAAACGGCGGCGTCAAAATGTCTTCTTTTTAATTATTATTTATTACTCACTGTCTTTTCAGATATTTAACAGTAGTAGTAGTAGTAGTAGAAGAGACCTGAGCTTCCCTTCCTTCCTCCATTTGCGTGAATGGTCAGATCTGTTTTTATATTATATATTTTATATATAATAAAGTAATTATTTTCTTCTTATTTTATGGATGTGACAGAAGAAGAAAAATAAATAAATAATAATAATAATAATAATAATAAAACTAAATAATAATAATAATAAAACTTGAGCTCTCAATACCAAGTATATAACTTGCTCATGTAACTATGGTTAAGACCAATCTCATTTTTTTTTTTCAATGGGATCAAACAAAGGATATGATCTTCACATTACTCCTCGAACATCATTAAACCTGCTCTGATTAATCTGTCAAGAATGTGAAAAACTCAACGAGAACGAACACAGAGAGAGAGAGAGAGAGAGAGAGAGAGAGAGAGAGAGAGAGAGAGAGAGAGAGAGAGAGAGAGAGAGAGAGATGTAGATGAAAATCAAAAGCCACATTTCCATTTCTGCTTGCTTGCTTATACATCGAGCTTTTCGGTCTTATACAAAACTGACTAGTTTTACACAACCAACCTAATCGATTGGTTGTTTATTAAGTTAGAAGACTAACTAAATATAATCCTCCCTTTAACAATTTTATTTTAATATTAAAAATATAATTTTTTTTTTTTAATTTTTTTATATATTTTTAAAGGTTGTTGTAATATCTTTTCCCCCTGTAATGTCATGTTTGGCCTAAGATTTTGCTTTTGATTTTTGTGTTACATCGTTGTCCGAATATGAGTCGACATAATAATACTAGGAGTGGTGTCGGTGAAGGACCCACACAAGACACACAAGACTTCTTTCTATGGGCCGTAGGATCATAGGATGGATAAGTCTATGGGCCTTTCTGTACATATTTTAATCAGCCTCCAAATGCGAGCGAAAACGAATCAGGATCACAGGCCTGTGACCCAAACTATTAAAAAGTCTTGAAGCCCATGCAAAAAGAGAGAGAGAGAAGCACACATCACACCCACGCTGTCGTTCAGACAAAGAATCCAAATTTCCGACAAACAGATCATCTAATCCACTTGACCCTTTTGACAGTGACGACTGACGACCCCACAAGAAAACCCGTGGGCGACTTTGTTCTTGGGAATAAACCAGTGTACACGTGTCACTGGATAATTTGTTGAGATAAGAGTGCGAAATGACGTACCCAGGACAAGTTCTTTCATCTTCCTCCATCATTCTCCTCTCTCGTCTGTAGATTACTTCATCTCAAAAACAGATAAAAGCTTTTCTCTCTCTCTCTCTCTAATGGCGCCACCCACAGTGAATCGATGGTTGAGGCCTGAGGTGATCATAGAAGATTAAGAATCAAGATCCACCACCTTTTTAGTCTTTTTAGTTTTTTTTTTTTTTGAATGAATTGATTTGATGTATTGATAATCAGGTCTATCCACTTTTCGCTGCTGTTGGTGTTGCTATAGGAATCTGCGGGTTTCAGCTGGTTAGAAATGTCTGCATCAACCCAGAAGTCAGGTAAAGTAAATTTCAATTACTTACTTAATTAAATTATTTAATTTACCCATTTATTAATTAATTAGACTATTAAAAAAAAACATTTATTGTTATTACTATTACTTTTTCTGAGAAATAAGACTCTAGAAAGTGAGTGAGGGGCTGAGCAAGCAAAATATTTTAGGGTGGACTAGTCTGCTAATTGTTTTTTGTGATTGGGGTGGAATCTGTAATAATTGAATAAATCAGGGTAAACAAGGAGAAGAGAGCAGCAGGGGTTTTGGAGAACTTTTCGGAGGGAGAGAAGTACGCAGAACATTCTCTCAGGAAGTTCGTTCGTAACAAGTCTCCAGAAATTATGCCTTCGCTCAATGGCTTCTTCGCTGACCCAAATCGAAGCTAAAATTAGAGTTAAAATGTAATTACATAAATAAAAAACCAGACATTAAGTTGGTTTTGTCATTTGGGAGATGATTCCTTAAACAATGTGTATTGTGGATCTATAAACAAAACACTTCTGTGTAATGTTTTGTTGTGAACTACTACTATGTACTTGTGAATTTAAACCTTATTGTGAAAAGAGATGCTTGATTTGTTATTAAAAACTCTGGATATATCTAAATATGATTCAAATAACCATTAATATTTCGAATATAACCAAATCCGATCCTAATTCTATATTATTAGATGGGATCCGATCGGGTCATTCGGATTTTAGGATCTGGATCCATTTGCACATGCTTAGTACCTCTCATCTGGACTCAATAGCTCTTCAGTTCGAGTTGGAGATAGAGAAATCTAAAAAGGTTGAAAAAAAAATGTCTTTTGTATTCTCAATATTCTAAATATAAATTTTACAATCATACAACAAAATTCTCAGGGAAGGGATATTCTTTTTTTTTTCTTACTTCAGAAAATTTGTAAAGTATAAAACTCATGGAGGAAATTGCTCTACATCCATGGAAGGAAAACCAGACTGTGTTCTCATCGCCCTGAGTAAACTCTTTGCCGTTTCTTTTTCCTGCACAAAAGAAAAACAAATATCAAACACAAGACAGTTTTATATAAACCTTTTAAAGTATTTGTATATAATTTGCAAAACAAAGAAGATAAATTAAAGATAACTCACTGGGCCGGCATAATCCAAAAGGCGAGTACAATAAATCTCGGCTTCTTCAAACCTAGTCAGCGACCTGTAATAACGTGCAAGGAAAAGCAATGATTCAACCATATTCGGCCCTTCCCTATCTTCATCATCCATTCTCTCCAAATCCTTCTTATAATAAAATGCAGCTTCTTCATCACGATCAAGCTCACAATACAACTTTGCAAGCTTATGAAGAGCAATCGCTTCATTATCATTACAATCAACTGCCCTCTTATAACACTTGATCGCCTCATCTAGCATTCTAAGCTGTTCCGTTTCATAACACTGAGCCATA
Source organism: Coriaria nepalensis (assembly GCA_027186245.1). Lineage (NCBI taxonomy): Eukaryota > Viridiplantae > Streptophyta > Magnoliopsida > Cucurbitales > Coriariaceae > Coriaria > Coriaria nepalensis. The sequence goes on from CP114493.1 coordinate 690,953, forward strand.
GCAATCCATAACCTTGAATCCTTGGGCTGTAAGAAAACAGATTTCCGGAAATAATGGAGAGCATAAAAGGGCATACACATCATTTCATAAGCTTGTCCTAATCCATACCAAGCTCTATAATCACGTGGGTTTATATCTACAGCTCTTCTATAAGCATCAATGGCAGCTGGAGTGTTCTTCATCTCAACATACTCATGACCCACGAGAGTCCAAGCAGTTAAATAACTGTTATCCAATTTCAGCGCCCTTTTGAAATACACAACCGATTTCTCATGCTGACCCTTCAAACTGTAATAATTCCCTATAATGCAACATGATTCAGGTCTGTATTTATCAGTCATAAATACTCTATGTGCCAAGTAACTAAGAGCAGAAAAACTCTCCTGTGCATAGAGCACATTGGAATACAAATCCATGTCTTCTACCCGATAAGGATCGTTCCTTAGAAGATCTTCGAAAATTGCTTCAACTGCTTCGAATTGCCTTAAGGAATACTGGGCTTTTGCGATTTGGGCCTGTATGTAATTACTAAAGGTGAAAGTAATGTGTAGAGACTCATATTTTACCAGGGATTCATTGTGCATTCTCAGTTCATGGTAAGATTTGGCAAGAAAGAAGTCCTTCATCCAATGGTTACTGAGATTAAGGCTGTTCAATATGTCGATTGTGGTGCATAAGGGCTGGAGTTCAGACCAAGCACTCCAATTCCAAGGATAGTTGTTCACTGATTCTGTAAGAACTGTCCGGGCGAGACTTTCGCTGCCCTTTTGTTTTAGCACAAGACCGTATAAGTATAACCCGAAAGGATCAATGGTACCATTTTTGCGAAGTGTAGATAATTCCCTGTCTAGAGATACAAGTTCGCTGTTTATGACATCACTCTTGCCCATTGGCCCCTCAATTTCTATCACCTCTTCTTCCTTTCTCTTCTCTCCAGCCTTTATGGTGGGGAAAAAAAGCAGTCAGTTACTCAGTTTGAATCAAAAGCCTGAATATAAGATATTCTAATCGAGATTAAATGATAACATATATATGTGTATACATTGAAGAGCAGAAATCTACAGGACACAGCTCGATACAAACTAATGAAATCTACAGAATGTAATCTGAAATAAGGGAAAAAGGGAAGAACTTACAGACTTATAAGTTCTACAGGACAATAGATCGCAGATTCTCAAGGGTACATATACATTACAGTTTTGTATTCAATCCTTTAAAAAAAGACCAGAGATTTAACCAATTTTTAAACTACTCATGTCCATACATATCCACTGCAAAAGATAATATAAGCTTGCTGAATTTTTCATGTCATGCGACTAGAAATAAACTATATCATATATCTAACCAAATAATATGTCCATACTCAAAGAAGAGACATTAATTCATCCTAGAGTAATATGTTCGCAAATCAATGAAATTGAGTGTAGCAATGAATTAACTAACCAGATAAAGAGCATAACAGCGCAAGAACACAGATTTGTTTCCGGTCTGATTTCGGAGAACATGTGCAGCTCTTTTGAACTCTCTGCAATCAAAATACGATTTTGCAAGAAGGTAGAAATCACTGTCTACAATCTCATCCTCTTCCATTATTGGCGTGGATACATACGAAACACCAGCAATTGGAGTTGAACTGAATTCATTAGATCGAAATCTCCGTAAAATGCTCGAGCTACCTCTCTGAAACCTAGTGTTCGTCGGCGTGAACTTTGTTGGATCCGCCTCGATCCCTACCATCTGTTCTGCGGCCCTAAGTTTTATCAAAATGCAGAGTCAGATCTAATATCCACAAAATATAAACCAGGACAATGCAAAGGAGAAGACAAAAAACGTGAACTTTTTTTAATTCAAGTGGTGATTTTCCTTCCCTTATTTCAAATCAACATGATGAATTTTGAGAACCTGAATACCGAGTTTGAAAGGAAAGGGAAAAAAAGGAGAAAAGAAAAAGCGGGGAATAAAAATGGCTGGATTTTTAGGGTTTAGGATTTCTGAATAGAGAAAAATAGTACCATTTTGAGGCGGAGTAGAGGCAACGATCACTAAGCTGACGAATCGCAGTTCGAAGCTCGTTTCTGCAATTTTCTTTCGAAATCATCAATTACCACTACAAGATATCTAATTCTTCCTTCTCTCTCAGGCGAGCTATCTACACCGTGCGCCGCCGCGTTTGGATGGTTTACTTGATATCGGCACTCAGTTCCGGCAGCTGCCTCGGAATTCCAGGCTCCGGTTTCTAAAAAAATCTGTGTATTTGGAAAAATTTGAAGCCCATAAAAAATAAAGCCCAAATTTGTAAGTAACAAAAATCTCTGTTTAATTAAAAGAGAATGGTAAAATCACTCTTAGCCCCTTAACTTACTATTTTATTTGAAAGGCTCTCTAAACTATTACTTTTAAGAAAGACACCCCCTCCCCCCCTAAACTAAGTTTTGTCTCCTTCAAGACAGTTTTCGGCATTACCTTTCTTTTATAACTCAAAATTAATATTCTTTCATATTATTTCCTTCTTTTTCACTCTAGAGCCCCAACTCCATTGTTAAAGCTCAATTTTCTATATTTAATAGAACTCGAACTTCAGATCTAAAGTTGGTTCTATCAATAGAGCTCAAACTCTATTAATTGAGCTCCATTAATGAAGTTTGGATTCTGATAGAGAATTGTGAGAAAAAAGTAAAATTATAAAAGGAAAATTTGGAGTAAAAAATATAAATGCAAATTAATTTGGGATTAAAAAGAGTTTAAAATGCATATAAAGTGCCCTAATGATATCGGAAATAATTTTGTAAGAGGACAAAGTCTAATTTGAGAATAATTTAAGAGGCCCTTTCGAAAATTTAGTAATTTAAGGAGGATCTTTCGAGTATTATAGTAATTTTAGGGGCAAAGTGGGATTTGCCAAAAATAAACTAAAATTTGATAAAATTACCCGCGCGTACAACGAAGCGCGCGCGTTAAGATTCAAATTCCCTCGCAAAAGGTTCAGAAACAGAAATCCAACGCGCCGTTTAGAAACAAACAAACAAACATTTCAAAAAATTTAAATCCCCGCCCAAAAGAAATGAATTTCTCTTCCCTTCCCTCCTCTTTGACCAACCCTCTGCTTCCTTTTAATTAACGGCTCAGTCCCTCTCTCATCAAAGTTCGCTCCCTTTCCCTCCAACTTTTCGTTTTCTTCTCTAACTGTAAGAATTGGATTTCATCCAAACACGTCCTTACAATTTCGTTTCAGATCTACACAGCGGTGGAGGTTATGCTCATGATGACTTCGCCTTCAGCTTTGCAGGATTCTTCTTCTTCCAGAGATCTCACTTACAGCAGAAAGCAGAAGTCTCTCGGTCTGCTTTGCTCCAAGTGCGCCTTCTCTCACTTCTTGATTTCATATTTCTCTTCTTTAACTCGATCTGTAGTTAGTTCATTTTCTTACTCGTTGCTTTTGATTTCAGTTTTTTGAGCCTGTACGACCGCGACGATGTCAATTTGATTGGCCTTGACGATGCTGCGTCAAAATTAGGTATACTTTTTAGATTTTGTAGAGGTTTAGGTACACGCTTCTTTTGGATTTTGTTTCTGTTCTTATTTTTATTTATTTATTATTGTTTTAATTGTAAATCTGCGGGTTTTTGTGGTTTGCAGGCGTTGAGAGGCGGCGGATCTACGATATTGTTAATGTCCTTGAAAGTATCGGGGTAAGAACCTGAATCTTATTCCTTTTGATCGATTTTTTCCCTTAAAATATCTTGCATTTTCGTGTTTTTGATAAAATTTTATTAATATTTTTGATCTAATTTTAGGTTCTTGCGAGGAAGGCAAAGAATCAGTACTGTTGGAGAGGATTCGCAGCAATACCAGCAGCTTTACAGAAGCTCAAAGTAATTTCCATTTGTTTATTTACTAAATGTTGTTGATGAACTTCGGAAAACTAATATTTATTATTATTTAATTTGATTGTATAATAGGAAGATGGTTTGAGGGAGAATTACTACGCCTTTAATAGCAACGATTGTTCAAAAGTAAGTGGAAATGATTTTGCAGCCCCTCTCTCCCTTTGTATTGATGATGTCGTTTCTCTATCCTAATTTGGGACGTCATTACAACATTTTTCTAATAATTTTAACAATTCTAGATATCAAATGATGAGGATGATGATGAATGTTCTTCCAATCCCACAGTCGGAAGTCAGAATTCCAATTCCCAATCTTCAGCACCATCTAAAACCGGTACAAGTCTGTCTTCTTTTGTTGCTTTTTAGATAACTATAATATTTTACCAAATCTGAGTTTATAGCAGTCATGTTTGCTGTTTAAGTGTTTTAACTTCACATAACCGTTGGCGTCAAACTTGATTTTGTATTGGACTAGATCTTGAAAGGATTGCAAATTGATCATAATTCTATTTAGGCATTAGAAATCCTTAATCGAGAAATTTTGTAATTATTTGGTTACAGAAAACAAACGGGAAAAGTCTCTGGCTCTTCTAACACAGAATTTCGTCAAGCTCTTTGTCTGCTCTAATGTGAGTAAAAGGGTACATGCTTCTCCATGTTCTCCCTTCAACGATTTGTCTATTATATTGTTTATCAATTATCGTCAATATAATAATCTTTAATTTCATTCAGATGGACATGATATCTCTTGACGATGCTGCGAAGTTACTACTAGGCAGTGCCCGAAATGCAGCATTAATGAGAAGTATGAGTTCTTCATCTCCCTCTGCAACCGTATAAAAACACTTTTCCAACAAGTTGAAGTCTATCTGACTTATCAATTGACTAAGATTTTTCTCAATTCTGCAGCAAAAGTAAGACGGCTTTATGATATTGCGAATGTGCTGTCCTCTATGGGCCTAATCGAAAAGGTACACATTCTTTCAAGTCCTCAAACCGATAACCCAAAAATAAAATAAAATATTTATATAAGATCTTTGGCTTTGTTCATTTAACTTAGTAGCAACTTGATTCTTTTAAGCAGACTCAATCAGCAGATACAAGAAAGCCTGTGTTTAGGTGGCTCGGATTAATTGGTAAACCTAAGATCAAATCTACAAACAATTCAGTTTCAGTTCCTCAAGAGTCCAGGAAAAGGACATTTGGATCAGATGTCACAAACATCAGTATAAGGAGGAATAAGATGGAAAAGAAAACGCAGCTCAATATTCAGACACAAATTAAGGTGGAGACTACGGAAGATGAAGTTGAAAGAAGCAATACAGAGGACTATAGACAGGGTCTAAACAGCTACCAGTTTGGACCCTTTGCTCCAGTCACTGTAGCTAAAGTAGATGTACCTGAAAATAACCATGGCATGGTAGCTCATGATTGGGAGAACCTTGCCTCAACTTACCGTCCTCAGTATCAGAGTCGAGGTATGCTTGATGATGATATAAACTGAATCATTTTGATTGAAATCAACATTTGAAAAACTGGGATTACTTAGATTGTTTCCTAGACAAACTGGAATATTGTGTAGCAAATTGATTTCTGAAACTCTAACTGGACGGTGTTAGAAAACTTGTTGATATCTCTCTTTTTTTTTTTTTTTTTTTTTCTGTTACCAATAGTTTTCTGTCTTGCCTGTGAATTTTTCCAGCATTAAGAGAGCTTTTCTCCCACTACATGGAAGCATGGAAATCATGGTACTCAGAAGTTGTGAAGAAGCCTATTTCAATTTCATAAATCATTTAACTGAACATTTCTGTATCATTATAATTTTCTTACCCCCAACCCAACTTAAAGAGAGAGAAAGAGACTAGCAAAATGTACTCGGTAGTTGGCATGTCCTCTATACCGCAGATCAGAGAAACATCTTCTCGGTAATTTCTATTTTATATAGCCTCTTCATTGTTACTAAATTATTAACCACATTTTTCTTTTGGTTTGATATTTGAAGCTTAAACACAAATGTGTATTAATATCTTTTCTGCATTATTTGAATTGTGTTTATGCAAGGTTACAACAATATGATCGTTGTTTAGTCCATTTATTCATTAACACAAAAAAAAAAAAAAAAAAAAGAAGCTAATTTGAGGGGAAGCGGTACCGATAGTATCGAGAGATGTGTTATAGAATAATTTCCCCTTGAACACCGAGATTGAGAGTCTTGTGTGGGAGGACAATGCTATTAATCACCACTACTTCATCTTCAACATTTACTGCTTCTCCTGTTACACCGCATTTCATACATTTACCCAATGAGCTACTGGAAATTTGTATCCGATAAGAGAGAAAGATGAAGTAAAGAACTAATACCTAAAATTGTTATCCCAAGTTTTGCATTGTAATCTCCTATAGCCTGAAAATCCAATGACAAAAATGACAAATGGTCAATTTAATGAATATTTGAGAAAATTGTTTATTTATTTATTTTCTGGAACTTGCCTGGACTCGTGACCATTGCCCAACCGATGATTTCCAACCGATAATTGCATGATTAACAACTGCATTTTCCTGAAAGAATAAAGTAAAATATTATGATAGAAGTGCCAAAATCTCAACATAAAATGTGCCTTTTTTTTTTATTTTTTCCTAAGGTGTACCTTGATTTCAACATCATCAAGGATGATACAACAGATGAGCCTTGCACCAGCTCCAACTCGAGCATTTGCAGATATCGAAACATTAGGACCAATCTGTTCCACCAGTTGGATGTATTTTTGCATGTTTAGATAGAAAAAAACATAAGGTTTAGACAAATTCCTAAGAAACAAATTCTGGGTGGGTCAAATTTTACCTTAGCAGTTGGGTGTATTTTTGCAGATGGATGAACAAAAACATCACCAATAATAGTTGCCTCCTTTGTACCATCCCCACTAACCAATAGTTTCGGGTTAGTGAGACGAAATTGAGAAAGATACAAAGCCGAACATTTCAACGACATCCTATATAATGAAATTTCAACTCGTAAGATTTCACATTATGATTTTCAAGCTAATGAAGATAAGGTACAAAAAAAAAAAAAAAATACTATGCATTTTTTTAAGGCTTTTTTAGGCTTACCCAGGTGTTTTGATTTGCTCCCAAAAGGTAGTTGTTTCGTATGTATAGAACTTTTTCTTTCCCGCAAGAGGAGATAGGATGTCTTGATCCAATCTCACAAAATTTGTGGGCAGACTCCTGTTTTAAGATGAAAATGAGATTAAGAGTACTAATCAAGTTTTTTTTAATAATATGATTTGTAGACACGAGCGAAGGACAGTACTAAATAGAATGATTTAGCTTTGGACCTTGTTGCTGATTGGAGGGCTTCAAAGCTCGATTGCCGTCTCAGATTAGCTGCAATAACATAGAGGAGATCATGTTCAACATTTTCGGACAAAGAAAAGAAAATGTGTTCTAGATAAGAAGCCATTTTTTTGGGGGGTGCTTATTTGAATTTAGTTTGTACAACCTTAGTTTAAGCAAACTTGTCGAATCACTTTCATAGTTTTTCTCACCTCTATCTTTCCGTTGAGTTGAAACTCCGTCAATGGCCGTGAAGATATCAGGTGTAAATACATAGACCCCACAATTGATCAGATCACTTACCTTAATTTGAAAGGAGAAAGGTTAGGTAAACTCAGGTACTACTTAAGGTTAGTAGAAGAATAATTAAATTTATATAAATATACGTACAAAAGTTTCGGGTTTCTCAGTGTAATGAAGGAGCTCATTTGTGGTTGGATCTGCTATCAATTCACCAAACTGGTCTGCTGATTCGGCAGAAACCTAACAGGAAAATTAAAATGTCAGATTTAACAAAACACCAAATCGAATTGGAGCTGAATATTATTAAAAAAATGAATTAAACGAATAAAAAAGAAAATTACTTACCCTGATTGCAAGAATTGTTCCCATCCCGCCATATATTCTATGTGCCTCTGCATATTAAATTAAAAAAGAGTTGAGAAGGTTAGCAAATAAAATTCCAACCAGCCGGAAAACCGGTGTGTTTTGGATAAGTTTAAGACTCTAGTCTTCCTCCAACCTCCAGCTTAATCAAGAAACGAATTCAATTTTTACCGAGCATTTCGGGGAGCGGAAAACTACAGCAAACATCACAGTTGAGTAAGAATATGTGTGACTGCAAAATTGAAATTCAAGCAAACGAAGAGATCACAGCACAGTTTCAAAAATGTAAAAACACTTAATATGATCGATCATAGAAGAAGGGCGGGAATAGAAACCGGGGTATCTTCCATGATCCTGTGTCGGAAGGTAAATAGTCCACCGGCTGAACCATGTGGCTTATCTTCCCTCAAGTATCTTAAAAAAACAAAAGACAAGAAGAATTTTAAATTTTAAAAAACGAGAGAAGAGTTGAGAAAAAGACACATAATGTAGCAAAGAAGAAAGAAAAGGAAAGAAGTGATTACCTAACTGGAACCTTAAGCTCATTAGAGATTGAGGATACATATAATGCAAATTCACGCTCCTCGTAGAATCCGATCAGATAGATCTGAGCTAGATTCGGAATCTGTAACCGAAATTTCTATTTATTTATCTTTTTGGGGAAAATTATGATCCAAATTTAGTGTTAATTAGAAATTCAAGGAATGATTATAATTTTGCTTACCCTTTTACAGGCAGAAATAGGATGATGAACCATAGGTTGTCCGGCTAAAGGGAAAAGTGGCTTAGGAATATTCAACGACAGGGGTCGGAATCTAGTACCTTATAAGATTCAAGAACAGAAATTTTTTTAACGAAAATTGTTGTAATAAATAGAAGTTCTGAATTATGATATAAAAATAAACCTTCTTCTGTTCAAACTTGAACTGAAACATAAATGAGTCACCATTACTACATGTTCTGTTTTTCTTTCTTCCTCAAATTCTGTCTAATCCCAGAAATAGAAAAAAAACAACAAAAAAGAATTTCAATTTTGATTTCTTTTCTAACCTTTTGTAGGACCACCCACCATAATTACAGCAACCACCTTCTCCTCTGAGCTTCCCATCCTTCAGAAATTAAAAAAGAAACCCAGATCCCCAAAAACTCAAAATGACCAGAATTCTTGGGCTAAAATGCAAAACTGAAAATACCCAAATGCTTAATCAAATCAACTACTTAAAATCTCCTCTCTTTTTTTCTTCTTTTGTGCTTGAAAATGAACCCTGCAAATTAGAATGGAAATTGATGTAAGTAGATATGAAAAGGCACAGATTTGATGATGGTAGATATGCAAATAAGCAATTAGATAGTTTGGTAGAGGAGAGTATATATGGAAAAAAACAAAAATCAAGAAATTTCCACCTGCTTTTCGCACCACCACAGAGATGACTGATGATTGATGAAAGAAAGACCCTGTTGTTCTAAAAAGCTTGCACGTTTATAGACTGAAGTTTCACTTTCAGAACAGATCTCTACGTTTATACTCTTTGAATTTTTGGCAGATTTAAGATTGGCCCACCACTCAACCCATTTCTTGCTCCGCACTCGATCATTATCGATTAACATTTTTTTTATCATATTGTATATTATGAAAATATTGGATCAACAAATGAAATAATTAGCTCCTTTTGAGTACGAAATCAGCTGCATGAAAATGTTGAGATTTAGATTGGAGTAGTTTTGAAGTCCGTTTATTCAAAAAGTTTGATTGTAAAGATGGCAAACTTTGGTTTTATTTTAATGCCTTAACCATTTTAGATTTAGACTATTAACATCTTATAACCCCCAATTACTGTCCCCTTTTAACGAAAAATATCATATGCACCCATAAGTGTATGAAAATAATATCATCTGTTATATACATATTAAAAATTAAGAGATAAATCTTTGAGTATAACTGTTTCTATAATGTAATAATAAATAAATTTGAAGTGAAATATAATATGATAATATAAAAATAATATATATAATTAAGATAAGTTGTTCTATATAAAAATTTCTCAAAATAAGCATCCAACTGCAAAGGAGATTACAATGTCATCAGCATAAACCAAAAAGAATTGTAGTCATGCCATCATGGTGTGTAAAGTATAAACTGTAATTAGATTTCGATTGTTCAAAGCCAGCCTGCAAAACAGCAGATGTAAACTTTGCATTCCACTGTCGTGACGCTTGTTTCAGCCATACAAAGATTAGCTGAGTTTGCAAACTTTCTGCTTGGCAAAACCAGTGAGGCCAGGGGGGATTTTCATATAAACCTCTTCAAAGAGATCACCTTGGAGGAAGGCATTGAAGACATTCTTTTGGAAAATCAACATCTGATCTATCTCAAGCAATCAAGCCTGATCTCAAAACAATATGAGCTCCAATTTCTCTAGCGAAATCATCTCCATCAACATCTCTGCTCCACTGTTGTTCCCATCCACTGTTGTGTGTTGTGTGTTGTTGTAAGCTTTTTGATCAGTATAAATGTTGGTATGAAGATGTGAATGAGAATATATATTATAAAAGAGAAAAAGTATACGCAAGGAAAAGTGGGTGGCAATGAAGCTTCTCTCCTGTTTGCTTACTAAATTAGGTAGATGAACAAAATTTTAGGCAGTCTCTCTCTCTCGTCATATGATCAACAAAAATTTGCTTTGATTCCTTCATGACTAGTCAAAATTTTGTGGTAGCACAAAATATTATAAAAGATTAATAATTTAAAGAGTATTTCTACATTGATCATATATATAATGAACCGATCTTCCTTAATTATACAATAATATTAATATAATATATACTGAAACAACATGAAACTAATACATATAGTTAAGATAGATCGGTCTGCTGTGAATACAGATACACCCGAGAATTTCTCTAATTTAATAACCTATCATGCCACAGTTTGATTTCTGAAATTGAGTTTTTATTAGAAGAAGAAATTAAGTGTTGCTGGTCAGTGAGAAGAATCACAAGTCACATTCCATAAAGTTGTACCAAAAAATTGATAGGTGAGCTTTATTTAATGCTTGCTCTAAAACTCAGTTCTGCAATTCATGGAACACTCAACTCTTCCATTGTAGGTAACAGATTTTTAGTCATTTCAGAGTGTGGAAGGAGATTGATACCAACCCCATGCATCATTCGATATATATGTTGTCACCTGCTTCACGTTCAGATAATTATCCAGCCCCCTGTTTTTCGACAAATAAATAACATGTTAGAAATTAAATAATAATAAAAAAAAGAAGAAGAGAGACAACTGGAATCATCCTGTCATAGAGAAAAAGAAAATATACCATTCTCCTAATTCTCGACCAAAACCACTTCTCTTCCTGCCTCCCCATGGTGCTTGACAGAAAGTCGGCTGGGAGCAATTGATCCATACAACTCCGGTTAGGAAAGCCTGAAAAAACACACATACACACGCACGACTTTGTATTTAGAAGGTCTGTTTGGAAAGCCTGAAAAAAACACACGCAGCATGAGTATACTCAAACTTCAAAAAAAAACCAAAAAACTCACCTTAGCTACACGCTCACACTGTTCCAGATCATTTGATAGGACAGCAGAGGCTAACCCATAACTGATGGAAAGACCAAACAAAAATGTTATGAGCTATTTACCCAATCAAGCAAGTGATGGAAAGGTGATAATATTACTTACTGGGTGTCATTTGCTAATTCAATAGCTTCTTCTTCGGATTTGAAGGTTTTAACACATAAAACAGGTCCAAAGACTTCTTCTCTCCAAATTTGCATTTTGTTTGTAACATTTGTTATGATGGTTGGTTTAATGAAGAACCCGTTCTTTAGATGCTGTAACATATATAAGAAAAATCTTAACAAATTGAGACGGGGAACAGAGTAGATCACGAAGGAGAAGGGGATTTGTTATATACCTCTGGACGGGCCCCGCCAGATAAAATATGAGCACCTTCATTCTTAGCAGTTGCGATAAACTTCAATACTTTCTCATACTGAAAAAAAAGACCCAAGATGTTCTCTAGTTATATTGCTCCCATGTGAAACAAATAGCAGATACTAGGCAAGATGAAATTATGAGTTAGATCACTCGGAAAGCAGCCAAGAAGTTTCTAACTGCAGTTTCAGGACTACTGTATTCTGGTTTGATTTTGACTTAAAACTGGATTTTGCATTTGGATAAGCATTTGAAACAACCTGGGGTCTTATTGGCTCAAACTGGATTTTATACTCTAACAGGAGTTTCTAACTTTCTTTCTAATGCTTGAAGAAAACGACTCGTAATACTAGAAATTAGAAGAAAGACCAATCTTACCTGTCCTTCACTAACCACAGGCCCAAGCCTACAACCTTCTTCCAAAGGATCCGAAATCTTAATGTTCTCACACAATTTCACAAGCTTGTCCAAAAATTTGGAGGCAATGCTTTCCTGTGACAGGAGAAAAGATTCATAACTTTAACTGAATACACTCATAGAACAAATGCAGACTCACATAAATTTTTTTTCACTAAGAGAAAGTCTCCTTCAATGCTTCAGTCATTTACATACATGCACAATGAGACGCGATGTCGCACTGCAAATTTGGCCATTCGTCCAAAAGCAACCAAACGCCGTCCATTCAGCAGCTACAAGTCACAGCAAAAAAGAATTGAATATTAAAATTTTGGATTAAAACTGGATTAAACATATACCACAATTTGGATCAAAATTTACACGAGAATACCAGACTTCAAGAATTGAGATTTAAAAGCACTAACCCTTGTCAAGGTCAACATCCTCAAAAATAACAATTGGACTTTTTCCACCCAGCTCCATTGACACAGGCTGCAAATAAAATAAAATGCAAAGATAATAGGAAAAAAAAATCAAAAGATAAAAAAGACAGTAATTTTTAAATGGTTGATCTTCCTTACCTTGACCAATTGAGATGCAGCTTGCATGACCTTGCTCCCAGTAGCAGAGCTGCCAGTAAATGCAATCTGTTCAAACCTCTCGTCTTAGTAGTCTAAGAAAGAGAAGAGGCTGGAGGGGGAGTCATGCTAAAAAACTGAACCTTGTCAACATGTGGATGAGAAGCCAAAGGAGCACCAGCTTCAGGACCCAATCCAGTCAAGATATTGAGCACGCCTCTGGGAAGACCTACTTCTCTACATATATCAGCCAGCTCCAAACAGGTTCTGTAATAAATATCAGGAATGTAGTGAGCACGATACATGAAAAATTTGATCTCAAATGAAAAGTGAGCATGTATAATTAATAACAACATACATAGATGCCAATTCAGATGGCTTCAATATGGCCGTACACCCTGCAGCCAATGCAGGGGCCACTTTCCATGTAGCCATCAATAGAGGATAGTTCCTTCAACACGAAGAAAAAACAAAAAAGGCACTTCATTATTTAACATGCAATATCCTTAGTAAGAAAGACAAGCATACATGACACTTCAATATAAGTTCAAATAAAAAAGCGACTTGTACCATGGAGTAATCAACCCAACAACCCCGATAGGTTCCTTAAGAACGTAACTCGTGAATGTATCCATAGGGAGGGCAACAGGAGCCTTTTGCTTTGCATCCAAACCTTCAGCGAGGTCTGCATAGTACTCAAAGCACCCAGAAACATCATCCTGGAAAACAAAAACATTTCAAGGAAAATACAACAATAGTAATTATAGCATGTGTTAGAGGGCAGAACATGCATACTATATCCCATGCAGATTCATCTAGAGGTTTTCCACAATCCATGGCTTCAAGTTTTGCTAGCTCAGTCTTCCTCTCAGCCACCTGTAAGTAAACATAGAAATAAAGAGATCAGGTAATATAACAAAGCTCTTCAACACAAGTTCAGAAAGAGCCTGAAATGCTAGCATGTCATATTAAGGACAAATACAGCGTCTGGACAAACTGGGGTTTTGGAGACACCAAACTCGAAGTTTAAACTAGTTTCCATATATAATATAAACTCAACAAGAAAATAAGCTCTAAAAGGTCACCTTAGCTGCAATAGCCCGCAGATATTTGGCCCGTACAGATCCAGGAGCAGAGGCCCAATCTTTCCCCTTATCCCGAGCTAGGGCTTTCCTTGCAGCATCAACTGCAAGCTCCACATCTTCTGGAGTAGCAGCAGGAATATCCCCTATAGCACATTTCACAAACCCATATGTCAGTTGTCCTTTCCTTTTAGGATTTAACATGTATCAGACTAATAGAATACTTGAATCAGAAAACAAAACCTAGATTTTGAAATTTACATATTATTTCGAAAGGGGAAAACAAATTCACCTCACTTTCCCCAATCCAATTGGAGTAAGCACTAAACCTTGTATCTATAGTTTGCATGTCTAGAAAGTAGAAAGTTTAATCCGATTTCCTAATTTTGAATTGAGATCACAAACTAAAGGTTGTATCTCCTTTTCTGTATGCACGTCACGAAAGTGGAAAGAAACTACCAAAAAATAAATTGAACGGTAGACTAAACCGATTAAGAGCACAGTCTTACTGAAACGTCACAGCAAGTATTGGACATCAAAGATCAGAAGCATAAGCACTAATTCCAGGGAAATGAAAGATCAAAGCCACTGAATGGACAATCTGATAGAAAGAGAGAGAGAGAGAGAGAGAGACCGATGATTTGCTGAGTAGAAGGATTGATGATGGGTATGCGCTTCTTAAGAACCGGTTCTCTCCATTCGCCATCGATGAATAACTGTCTGCTAGGTACCGAAATCGCCATTTTTTTTCTCAGCTCTCGTTCTCAATTGGAATAAGTTGTATAAAACTTAGATTATTTAACTATAATGTGAAATTCAAGCAGCAGCAGTGATCACTTCTTAATTCTTAATACTCCATAATTAAAGCTCTAACTTTTCTCTTTTGAATAAAGTTTCTCTAATTCTAAAAATGATGCGTATATTATCCTTTATATAATATATATAATTTAATATATTTTCTAAAAGATTATTGTATTTTTTTTTTCATTATAAGGATAATGCGACAATACAACATACATGTGAGAAAAATATGCATATACTATACAATATACGTATAATATATTTATATGGTAAGCGAAATCAATTTTGGCAACATCAATATGATATTAAAATAATGAATAGCGTATTTGGAAACTATCAAACTTATCTAATTTGGTCTAAATCTAGAACCAATTGAGACAGATTACTTGAGAATTAAAATATTGTTCCCAAATCAGTATGCTTTCTCGCTTACCAAACAGAAAATTAATAAACGAAGAGACTCATAGAAATGAGCATTATATGATCTCGTCAATAAAATTCCACAAAATTTCACATCATCATAAGGGATTATTTATACTTCCAGAAAGAAAAATATAACAAGGAATCAAGCTCTGTAGTGTATGTACATGACAGAAAAAAGAAGAATCGACTCAAACAAAAAGAAATGGAGAAATGAAAAATATCAAGAACAAGAGATTAATGAGAGGGAGCGAGAGATCTAGTGCTTGTGAGCAGTCTTGTTGTACTTGTCCTTGATCCAGTGAAAACCGGAAGAGGTACCGGCCTTGACCTTTTTGAATCCAGTAGATGCGACGGATTTAGTCTTATCAATGGCGGATCCGACGCCGTTGCTGCTTTTCTTATTCGCGACGGAGGAGGCGAGAGCATCGTGGTCGGTATCCCACTGATCAGCCCATGACGTCTCGTACGAGCGGTACGGAGTGCTTCCGGCCATTTGATTTGATCTGATTCGATCTTTACGTAGATTCTGAACTTTTTGTAAATCGGAGAATCGATGGATTAAGTTTTGGCGAGGGAGAAGAGAGGGGGAAAAAAATCTTGGAGGGAAAAGTGTAGTTTGTTAGTTCTGAGGAAAATATAGAGATTTTATTCTGTCACAATTTATTTATACATACTTTGTTTAGTGGACGATAATACCCCCCCTAATGTGATTTCATACCTATGAATTTGGGATTGTTCTAGAACAATCCATTTGCTTACGTATCTGATGAGTCGTTTGATTTTGACTGTCAAATGTGGATTTTATTTATGACCAAAAACTTAAATAAAGAAAAACAGAATTTGAACGCAGGCTGTTACGTTTCACTACGCATGCGTATGGCGTGACAAAAATGTGATGTCGGCCAGGTGTAAAAATTTCAACCTTGAATCTTATCTTAATTTTATATATCTTAATTTATTTATATTTATAATTTATATTTATATAATATATTATTTAATAAAATATATTTATATAAATTAATTAAAAAATAAAAAAAATATTACATAAATATGATTTGAAATCCTCAAATTTAGCTGCTGATCGATCTAGATCCAATTAATTTTTTGAGACATCAAATTGATATTAGTTTTGTCGTTTTTGAATTATGAGTTATTTGTGTCATTTTTTTTAATCCGTATTTATAAATTTAGTGATTATTAATTTGAATTTTTAAATAATTCGATTTAACTTAAATAAATGTTGGTATAAAATTTACTTAATTCTTATATAAATTAGATCCATTAAAATTTTAGTCAAGGTTTGAAATAAAAAATTTATAAAAATTAATTTTTTTTTTTTTACATAGCAAAATAAGTCGAACGATTTTATTAATAAATTCGTTTGATTGTGATTATGTAGAATATGAACTTTCTGTCCTTTAATTATATATAGAATAAGCACGAGTGATCATACTTTCCTGGTAAAAGCTTAGATGAAAGTCTAATTATCTGGAGAAAGAGTAAGCAGAGATGAGATTCAATGATGGCAAGTTTTACATCTGAAGCAAAGATTGCACGCACTACTAGTCAATTCTTTAGAAATTCAATTCAATATCCAAGAACATAGCATTACGTTACATCTTTCCCACTACATCATAAAAGGAGAATCTGCTTCTGGCTTAGGAAACTGTCGAGTAACAAAACCTAATTTGTTTTTGGAGAGAAACACAAAACGCATTGAACGATTCCAAACTCCATAATTTTCATTACCAATAAGAACATACGAAACAAGTACTAACCCTGGAGTGTCCGCCGGATGAATGTATAATGGTGAAGTAGAATCAATTTGAGGTAATAGACGAAGATATAGATCAACTGAAGGAGATTCTCTAACATTCATAGTGGACAAAATCACCTCTGCAGCTGTATTCTTAGTAAAGGCCAAAGACGAAATCAGTTAACAAAATTGAAGACAAATCTATAAGATTGAAACAAATACGAACAGGTCTATGAAGAAACGAAGGAAATTGATCAAGAATTGATCATAAATCGTGAAAGAAAACGAACAAACGGAGTTCGTTTGGTAAGCGGGAAAACGAAAGAAAATCAATTTTCTCTCTCTTGTTCTGATACCATGTTAACAAGATGCAAGGAGAGAGAGAGAGAAACATCTTTCATTAATTAAAATAGTGAACCAATTACAAGTAGATATATAATTAGTATTGATAAGTTACAAGAAAGCCCCTGAACTATACTAATACTCTTTAAGATCATAGACAACCGGAGTATGTTCTATACCTTCCATTGACATTCCGACACCAACCTTGGGCAAGTAGTTGTAAAAAGAGTAAGATACTAAAAATAATAAGTATCAGTACGATATAAATGATAACAATTCAATGAACAAACTTACCATTGTTGAGTTTTGACTTGTTCGAGCATCGATTGGTCTCAGATGTTACTGTATCTAAAACACCATGCATCTCAGATTTACATATCCCCAGAATGGTCTATGGCCTTAGCCCAGGACAGGAAGCTTGGTCCATCTTGTTCTCTATGGGCCATATTTTGGGCCTCATGTTGGACCCATAAGGCCTTTTCTTTAGGCCTTAATATGAAATGTAGCATTGAATAATTTTTGGTTAAAATTACCATTGTTAGTGCTATTGATGATCGAATTAATAAGTTTATTTATTTTATTTTATTTTATTTTATTTTATTTATTTATTATTTATGATGTAATTAATCCCACGTCTGTTGCAAATGATATAGAATTGCTAGGTCATTTTCGACCTCCATATATGTGAAGGGTACGACAACACTAATATTTGACCACCTTTTGATATTATGGCTTCTTTTTTTTTTTTTTTTTTTTTTAATTATTATTATTATTTTGATAACTTATCAAAATTCAAAAGTCAAAAGTAAGGATTACTTTGATTTAGTCAATTAAATAATAATTACTATATTAATATTAACTTAATCTATCCTATGCCATAAATATTAAAATAATTCAACCCTTATTATATTTATTACTAAAATAAATCACTTGGCTAGTTGAATTTTTTGTCTTCTTTTTTATTTTTTTGGAGATTCAAGCAATTGAAATTTCACTAACTACACAAAATGCTAGGTAAATTAATAATATTAAAAAAAAAAATTTAAATTCCGAATAAAATTTAAAATTATATAGTCATAATAAAGAATTAAAAATTATTATCATGATCGGATAATAACAAAAACTACCGCCTGACTTATTCTATAAGAATCCCGATGATAATGAAATAAGAGATAATATCTTATAATTATTTAATTAAGCTTTATAATGACAAAATAGAATATTTCAGCTACTAAATACATTATTAAGCTAATCATCAATTAGGAGCTTAATTAGCCGGCTGTGATTAAATAAATTACTTCACATATCTTAAGCTACGTGTAAACTCTATGTAAGCAATGACATTAGTAGTAAGAGCAACAGGCTGTGTTAATCTAAATAATAATTAATAATAAAAATAGAAAAATGTGGACCTACATAATTTAATAAACATTTTAAATAACTGGGAAGTAACCATTTTCATATCTATTATATTAATATAATATTTAATTAAAATAAATTAATAAAAATAATAATAAAGAAGAAGAGGAGGGAACTGAAAAAAAAATAAAATATTAGTGGATTAAAGTGGAATTAGTGAAAAGTACGACATCATTCTGACCATGTACGGAACATTAGAAATTAAAGCTACATTCCAATCACCACGTTGTAGCGGGCTGCGGCCTTACTGCGCTCCTCCTGGCCTACTTGCAGTGGCACCATCTGACCAAGTGACCATAACCTCACCAGGCACTACCGAGTCAACCCTCCCCCTCTCGGACCTAGTCCTTATTATGGTTCGGACCCCTCACTCTCTCTCTCTCTCTCGCTCTCTCTCTCATATAAAACCACCTCCTCTGAAAAAAAAAATCCATAAATCAAAACTTGAGAGCTTTACTTGGTTCAATTTTCTCAAGAAGCCATCATTATGGGTAGCATAGGGAATCGGAGGTGCGGTAATCATCATACTAATCATAATACGAATTTCTCTAGCTACCATGAGCGCAAAGCTTCTTCCGACTTATATGATAATCATCATGATTATGATGACGATGATAGCTACTATCATCACCAACATCATCGGCGAGAGAATCCTCCAAAGGAGTACATCTGCTCGATCTCCGGCTCGTTAATGGCGGATCCTGTAATCGTTCCTCCCGGCCAAACGTTTGAGCGAGTTTCCGTCGAGATGTGCAGAGACCTAGGCTTCTTCCCTACGCTCGAGGACGGTTACAAGCTCGATTTCTCCAACGTGATTTCGAATATGGCTTTGAGACGTGCCATACTTAACTGGTGCGATCGTACTGGTACTCCACACCCTCGCACGCCGAATTACTCCACCGTCGAGGGCATTGTCCGTGATTTAATGGCGGAGGATATATTGAAGCAGCAGAAGCAGAGCGCCGCCGCAGGAAGTTCAGAAAGCGAGCTCTTGAGAGGCGTTGCTGATAAACCGCCGGTAACACTCAACCATGCCGAGACCGAAATCCATCCACGAGTCAATCCGTTCGACTCGATCTCCTCCGATAACAACGGCGAACTGCCAGCGATCGGCCGGAAGAGTACAGAAACGCCTCTACCTTTCACCACTCGACCTTCCTGCTACTCTTCTTCTTCGTCTTCGACTGAATTTCCCTCAATTGAAACCCTAAGAAAGTCGGTGGATTCATTTTCGATCGGATCAGAAGAACAGAGGCAACTGATCTCGAAGCTGAACAGTCTTGAAGTTTACGATCAGGAAGAAGCTGTAATTTCTCTGAGAAGAATCACTAGATCCAGCAAGGAAGCTAGGGTTTCACTCTGCACACCTCCGATCCTCTCTGCCCTCCGATCACTGATCTCATCGAGATACTCAAAAGTCCAAGTGAACGCCGTAGCTTCCCTGGTCAACCTCTCGCTGGAGAAGCGGAACAAGGTGCAGATCGTACGGTCAGAATTAGTCACCCCCTTGATCGACATTTTAAGGGCCGGATTCAGTGAAGCGCAGGAACACGCTGCAGGGGCGCTCTTCAGCTTAGCGTTAGAGGACGAAAACAAAATCGCGATCGGAGCCTTAAACGCTCTACCGCCTCTCTTGCACGCTGTCCGATCCGAAAACGAGCGGACTCAGCATGACTCGGGACTCTGTTTGTACCAGCTGAGTCTGACTCAGATCAACCGAGTCAAACTCGTTAAACTCGGCGCCGTTCCGATTCTCATATCAATGGCTAAAGTGAAGAAGTCGGCGAGCTGGGCTTTACTAATTCTATGCAATCTCGCGGTCTGCACGGAGGGGAGGTCGGCGTTGCTGGACGGACATGGGGTGGGGTTTTTGGTCGAGATGTTGAGGGAGAACGAGTCGGGATCCGAGTCGACTCAAGAGACATGTGTTTCTGCACTGCATTCACTGAGTCAGGGCGGCTTGAGGTTCAAAGGGTTGGCGAGGGAGGCGAGGGCGGTGGAAGTGTTGAAGGGTGTTGAAGAGAGAGGGAGTGAGAGAGCCAGAGAGAAGGCAAAGAAGATTTTGCTGATAATGAAAGGGAGAGAGTATGAGGAGGAGGAAGCTAATGGTGGTGAGTCAAACTCGGCGGCGGAAGGTGGTGGACTCAGTTGGACTCGGCCTCGATCCGGCGGTGGAGGAAGAAATTTCCACTCTCCGAACTCTCGTTACACCTCCAATTTTTAATTAATTTTTAACTCTTTTTGGGTTTTTTTTTTATTAAAAAAAAAAAAGAAAAAGAAATGGATTGTTCTTTGCTAGTTGTTGATTGGTCAAACAGGTTGGGTTTGACCGGTACTGCGTTGAGAATGTTGGTGACGTGGTGGGGGTCGCTTTATGCTTAAACTGATGAAACTCTCTTTTGTCCTTTTTTTTTTTCCCTTCATTTGTGATACTCATGTGAATAGAAATTTTGTAGTGTGAATATTTGCAGATGTTATATAATTTCCTTTCGCTTTTTTATTAATATTTATTTGAATAAAGGTTGGGATATTAAATTAAAATTAAATTTTGATAAATTGGGACGATAGGGTAGATTCCGGTACGGCCGTCAACTCTTCATTCATTATAGGTAGAGCTGGTAATTTAAGTCGGGCCGACACCAACACAGGTATCCCGACACATCTTTAGCCCTGGCTTGGCCATTGGCGCGACCATGGGAGCTAGGGCTGTATCCCGAGCATGGCATGTGATCGGGCTTGTGTAGTGTCTGGATTTATTGACCATGTTGGAACTGTTTTTTTGTTTTCTTTTTTTTCTAATATTTATTTTTTCTTCATTTTAACCATCTTATTATTTTTTATACTCGTCTTTTTTAACGAGATTATCTATAATTTGCAATCACAATTAATTTATAAAAATTAGTTATTAACTAATTATCTTTTTTATTATACAATAAAATTATATTAATAAATAATTATTAAAGTATCTTATTTTTCTATGTTCAATCTCCCCATTATTTTCTTATTTTTTATATAAGTGGTGGACATTATTAAGACATGTTGAGTACTCTTCTCTTCTCTTTAATTAAAGTCAAACCGTGCTCAATTTTCAATCAATGAAATACTAAAACAAATAGAAAAAAAAACATGGTTTTACTTTTTATTGCAGTGTTTTTGGGTTTCTTCAAGATATTTCAAAAGTCAAAAGTCAGAAATCAGAAAGTGAGTAATCAGCGTTTAGAGTTCAGACTTGAGATTTGTCGTGTAGATAACTTTTCTTTTTTTTTTTTTTTTCTCTTCAGACGAGCGTAAATTTGAAACCACAGTTTGGCTCTTCTCGAGTTTTTATTCAAAGGTCAAGCCACCACTTTCTGGTTAGTAATCGTCTAGAAGCATGAAGCATGAAGCATGAAGCATGAAGCCAAGTTAACTGGTATTGTATCTTTCCTAGGTTGACTGGTCAAACATCGATCATCTGAAAATGAAAGAGCATACACTTAATCTATACATACAATTACCATTATATATATATATATATATATGAAATCATGAACATATGAAACTTGAATTCCTTCTCAAAACACAAATTACAAACATAAAGCACAAATAGTTACATTAAAAAAAAAGAAGAAGTAAGATTTCTCATAATAATCCCTTGATCAATAAAACTCCATATTATCTATCAAGCTTGGATTAGTTAATTTAGGGTTTGCTTGTCTTAAGATTATTAAACACATCACACTTCTTCCTCACCTCTCCTTTTCTACCTGTTTTCACACCAAGAACGCTTAGCTTCTCCATTGCATGAGCAAAGTCCCTAAAGAACATCCCTTGATCATTCGCATATAGATCGACAAATGGTTTCGTTCTAGGGTCCTTCACCAGCACATGATCCGACGGCAAAAGCCCTAACCCTCTCTTTAGATTCAGAAAATACATGTTATCAAATTTTCCTGGTGTCATAACGTCGTTGAAAGCCGACATTGCGGGGTCGATCGTATAATTAGCACACATCTTTTTCAATGCTTCGGCGAATTTGGGATAGATCTCGGGATCGGTTGGTGTCGTTTTGTTATATTTAAACAAACGATCTGCGAACTCTTTGCAGTGAGAGAAGCCGATTGTATGACTGCCGGATAAAGCAACCATTTCTTTAATGCTAAATCCTTTTGCACCAAACATATTTATCATTACATCTAGAGATTGGTTTGCTCTCGGCAAATTTCCTTCAACATGCGAAACTTGTGATATGAAACTATCTTTACGACCTAATCGAATATTGTAAAATGGGCCACCAACCATTGTTACAAGGTCTCTTGTAGCTTGTGCTAAGATATCCGAGCAAGAGACGATGCCGGGACATGTCAGTTCTAATTGAGTTTTAGCTCGAACAATAAGGTCAAAGGCATCGCCGGGGAGTGAGAGGTTTATATCGGATTCACGTTCTGCCTGATGGAAGGAATTAGCAGAGATAAGGACGGATGCATCGCAACCGTCCACCATACAATCATGGAAGAAGACACGGAGAGTTCCGGCTGCAGTTGTTGGGCTTGTCATTTGTTTTCCGGTGACTGTATCACGGATGATCTTTTCGAAATCAGGACATGTTTTCATGTAATAATCAAGGGTGAGTTTTGATTCCGCAGAGAATGGAACATAAAGGAAGATTAAGATGAGGAGGACGAGAGGAACCGTGCAAGCCATGGCGGTAGAAGAGGAAGCGGTGGTCGAAATTCCTGCTTCCTCTTGGGGGGGTTTTGTTCTATTCTATTCGCTCTAACTGGAAAGTCTTGTGCGTAGGAAATGGGAGGAGACGATGATGTCTTGGGTAATGAGAGGTAAAAGAAGGGGTGAGGCTTTGTTAGGAGGAGAGGTGATTTAGGCAATTTGTTATAGGAATGTTGTTGTGTGTTTTTTATGGAAAGAAGAGGTAAAGGAAGAAAGGAAGTTATGTTTGCTATTTTCTTGTTGTTACAAATTTGGAACGACTAGTTTTTTAGACATAGTTTTGATGTTTGAAACGATGTTTTGTTTGTTTACTATTTATGAACGTTTCATTATTGAGTAAAAGAGAAGAACTTTAGTAATTATTAGTCCCATAGGATAAATTCTTAAATTTTGAAATAATTATAATTATAATAATATCATATTTTAAACTTATAATTATAATAAATTATTCCGATTGATTTCATATAAAATAATTTAAAATTTTAAAATTTACTCTAATTTAATTTTTTTTTTATTTTTAGTCACAAAATTTCATTCTCAAGTTTTAACCCACATTTTTTTAAAATCAATTTTCTATTTCTACACCTCTTCATCTCACTACTACTACAAACCCCAACACCGCTGCCTTGGTTGTCCGCCGCTGATAATATTTTAAAATTCTAAAATAGAAAATTAAATTATATATTTTTTAAATTGATTTCGAGATGATGACATGTTGCAATTCAATTTCCGAACTTTGTTGGATATCAAGAAAGAGAGATTTTCCGACAGAGAAGGATGACGACAGTAAAGAGTAGGAAAACAAATTTTTTTTTCTTTTTGTTCTTTTTGACGGAAAAAAGTTGAAGTTGAAAATGTAAAAATAAAAAATAATTTTAAAAATAAATATAAAATTTGTAGTTTCTAAAATTTTAATTGAAAGATATATATAATATTTTTAATTTATCAAATTTAGAATTTTAAAATATTTCTGACGATAGTAATCGCGATATGAGGTAGCAACGATAGTAAAAGTGTGAAAATTATTGTTTGGGATTAAAAATAAAGAAGTTCATTATAATTAAAGTTTTAAAAGAAGATATTCATTATAATTGTGAAAATTTATATTATTAATTATAATTAATTCAAAGTTTGAGAATTCATTCTAATTTTCCCTTATTAGTCTTATTTGAAAATAAACCAAACCCAACTGATCAAATTCATACACAATTTTGTGTTTTCCATAAATTCTTAGATCGTTTTATAAATTAAGACAACATAATCCAATCATTGGGATCAAATATTTAGGTTCTGATTTGAGATTAAAATCAACTTAATCGCTGTAATTAGTTAATTAAGAAGATAAATTTTGATATGAATCATATTTATAACTGACTAATCTACTTTAATCGTATATTTCAGTTTCACATAATCTTATCAAATATCATGTCATTACTATATGTGGGTAAGATGAGACATATTTGGTAGTCGAGTAAATTTAATCCATTGTAAAAATTTATCATATTATTTAAAATAAATAAAATGATCATATTTTAAATAATGTGACAGACTTGTATTGATAAATTAAAATTAATTTCGATTCATATAAATTTCTCATAAATTAAATAAATACACACCGTAAATATAATCTACCAAAATACCATTGATGGATGCTTTCTATTTCAAATTAACTATATTGCATTTAAGAGACTACGTATACAAGTACTGTATCTAAATTATACCACATTACCACGTGATAATCTACTTGCGTTAAACTTCTCTCCAGTTACTAACGTACGTAAAGAAGACAGTTTCTGTGTCTAGGAATTTCCATCTCAGATTTTGGCAAACATCATGGACAGCAAGAAAAAAAGTGATCTAAATTTTTGGTCACGTTTTTCTTATTGAAGTAGGGAGGAAGATTCCTCGAAAAGGGTTATCCAAAAGAAGAAGAATTTACCGTACCACTAAAATGGAGTTTTCTACGACAAGTCGATATCAAATTACTACACATGAGAAAACAATACTCTCTCAAGTACACTGTACGTTTTTTTGTACAAAACCCTAATACCCTTACCCGCAATTGTCATCTACCTCCCGTACCAATTATGGGTGAGTTTTCAGGGCCAAGAAGTATCCTGGAAACAGCCAAATAAGTCTGCTTCCGATTTGAAATTTAAAGAAAATAATAATAATAATAATAAAAACCCTAATTTTTTTTGTTTTTTTGTCGGAGCTTTCTCATTTAGTTTTGCATTTATTATCTACCCTCCATCCCAAAATGTAAGTACATCATTCTCATAATGTCGCAGAGGAAGAGAGATGCAGATCATTATATTAGTGCTGATCCAATATTAGAGAGCACTAATGATAGTCCTCTTCATGAAGATAAACGTAGAAGATCAGTCCCTCCTCTCAAGAAGTAAAACACCCTCTCTTCTTCTTGCTTTTATTTATGTGTTTAGAGTGATTTACTGATATCTTTGTTCAAATTATGTGTATGTAAATATGTATACGTACGTATGTAGTATGGTGCTGGAATTCGGGCCGTTGCATGTCGTTCAACACTTGATCGAGCCGATGATTCGGAAAGTTGTAAGCGAATTCTTGAAACTGGAGTCTTTGTAAATTAATCATATAGCATTTGGACAAAATGAAATTTCTAAACCAAACATGTTAAACTGGTTTTGAAATCTATATGCAGCCTTCTTCTTTTTTAGTTCTAAGTTACATATAACGTGGTGTAAAGTGGTTTATTTTTGCCATGGATGGTATATAGGTGAGGGAGGAAGTTGAATCGGCATTAACAAAACATGTTACAAGCATCAAACGGTAAGAAACGATTATGTAATAGCTTCAAGATGGCATGTAATTAATTAATTAGTTTAAACTATATATTATCTGAAACCCGGGACGAATAATCTTTGTATTCATACAACGTAGGTCATGATTATGACAATGAGATGATAGCTTAATGTAAGTATACTCAACTATAATTAGTATGTTTAAGGTTTAAGTCATTCATGAAGAATAGGGAAATTAATAATGATCCTCTTAATAACTATATTCTTATGTATGTTTTATTCGACTGATTAGATCACGTAACGCTAAATGATATGATTGTGTTATACACACAGTGTTGTTTAAAATCCTGGTTAGTTTTCATTTATGCAGTTTTCAAACTCTTAAATTAACATATTTCTTAGATTTAAAGAAAACCCCGTTTTAGAAATCTGGTTTTGAAACTGCTAAACCAAATGCTGCCAAGTATATATCGACACAGGAATCATGTGAAAGAAGCGAAGAAACTATCCTCTAGTTCAGAGCAGATAATTATCAGAAGCTTACATCTCATGTTCGTAAACAATATTTCTCTCCCCGTGTTTACCGGATCTCGGATCGAAGCAATAGAAAGCTCCATCTTGAAAGTGGCATTGCTCAATACTCTAACCGGAGAATTTGTCAACCAAGGCCCCGAATCCACAGCCAAGGTAGAAATTGTGATTCTCGAAGGCGATTTTGAGGAAGATAACTGGACAATGGAAGAGTTTAAGAACAACATTGTAAGGGAAAGAGATGGCAAGAAACCCCTTCTAACAGGAGATTCTGTCCTTTTGAATCTTAAAGATGGGATTGGTTTGATAAATGAGATTTCTTTCACTGATAATTCAAGTTGGACAAGAAGTAGGAAGTTCAAGCTTGGAGCTATGATTGTTGACGAAACTAATGGAGTTAGAATTAGAGAAGCAAAGAGTGAAGCTTTTATCGTTCGAGATCACCGTGGAGAACGTAAGTACTTAGTGGATGTCTAATCTCGGATTAGCCGTTAAAACCGACGAAATTTATATGAATTCGAATACAGTTTACAATGTCTAAACTGATTTTTTTTTGGTGTGTCTGTGTGTGTGTGTAGTGTACAAGAAGCATCATCCTCCATCTCTATATGATGAGGTATGGAGACTAGAGAAAATTGGGAAAGATGGAGCTTTTCACAAACGTTTGAGCCAACAAAACGTCAATACAGTCAAAGATTTTCTTACCCTTCTTTTTGTAGATCCTCCGAGGCTTAGAAACGTGAGGGAAAAAAAAAATTATCCGTATATATAATCACTTGATATAACAAATTAACAAATTATTTATTTTTTCGTTTGTTTGTAGATTCTCGGAACCGGGATGTCGGCTAAAATGTGGGAAGTAACCGCGGAGCATGCAAGAACATGTGTAATTGATAAGAGAAGATTCTTGTATAACTCATCGTCTTCTTCTTCTTCTTCTTCCTCTCAAGAGAGGAAGGGTGTAGTTTTTAATGCTGTTGGTGAAGTTTTGGGAATACTTTCAGATTGCAACTATGCTCTCATGGATAAGTTGTCTGAACTTGAGAAGGTACTAATCTCTCTAGTCATTTTCTCTTTCCTCCCCTAATTTATTTGATAATTACATATTGAACCCAATTCCTAAGAATAAAATTTAGTCCAAAATCAGAACTGATTAGTAGAAAGTATACGAGATACTGCATTCAAGAACAAAATTGTATTAGTCCTATGCGAATTCAAGAACAAAATTGTACCGGCCGACTAAGGCTTGGTTTGGTCAAAACCGTGAGCTATCCAATAGTGATTGAGAGGAATTTTTCACCCATATCCAAACCAAGAGGCTTGCACACCTGGCCGAAACCAGGCTAAACTATTGAGTGAAATTAAATTTCACATAAATATATTATATTAACGATAATAATTAGCATAAGCATTTTTACTTCTATAAATAATATATATATATAATATATGAGGACTATCGTGAAAATCAAATTATATAACAACCAAATATTATCATGTAACTTACATCGATAAGCAAAATATTAAAATAACATTGATATCAAGATTACAAGGTGGCACAACTAAAGGAAGACATGATCTAAATAATATGATGATCCCTCTATTGTTTCCGATTATATATTTTAAATTCATAATTTCTAATTATGCCCGGTAAGTTCATCATAAAACATTACATTGAAAAGTTCACATGAAAATCATAAAGCATTATATTTCTTAAAAACTATAATAAGTTCGTTGTATTTTTACAATTTTTCAACCTAGTTTTCGTTTTATAAAAGCTATAACCATAAGGCAATATATTTTTTTCAACTATTTATAAATCTAAAAAAAATTTGGCTCGATAGTGAATGGTAGAAGCTAAACCCATCACTCGGCCAAATTTTCTGGGTTTGAATAAATAAGACCCATATCTAAACTAAATAAATTAAAACCTATGTGCTATGGGTGATTGGTCTGATTTCCAGATGAGTTCGTGGGTGACTGGGTTTCTTGCACACCCCTACCAACTCATTTAGTATCTTCAAAATCAGGGTTCCATCTATAATTATCAGATACCTTAGGGGTGCGTATGTAATTATTGATTTCTAAATTTGTTACTGATTTTAACCTCTCTTTCCCCCCCCCCCCCCCCCTTCTTTCCTGAAAAAGTTTGATGCTTGGAACTTAGTGATCTCTGCATTTCAAAACTGGGATAAAGTCCTTTGTTTTGAAGATGAGCCCTCTCTACTCAACTACTCTCTTTGCTCCACAAGCTCATCACCCATGGCAGAGCAGGGTTCCGCTATTTACACACAACCCAATGCCTTATCTCCAGATATCATCTCAACCCTTTATTCCATTCCGGACCTGCAAACCGCAGACAACACAGGTCTTACTTATGGGCAGTTTTTGGATTTCAAAAATCAACCTGAACATTTGGTCTGTGATATCAACCCTTTCAATCAAGCCTTTTTTGAGCAAGACCATCTGAATTACTTTGACACTGACCTCCACTGCAACTTCAGTTTCGAAACTCAGACTGAAGAAGTTACCAAACCTCAAAGTAGTGGAGATGCATACCATTATCCATGGCAACGAGCTCAGATTAGATGGGCAAAGCTGTTTAGCATATTGAAATGGTTTTCAATAAGGAGGATTGTAGCTAATAGAAGAAGTTTAACTCAATAATGCAAATATTGAGTTGTGAAAAACTGTAATTTTAATCAGTCAAATATTATTCGATTGTGTATTTTGAGCAACTTCTTTTACATTTGAAGTTTTTCAATAAG
The DNA here is from genome assembly GCA_027186245.1 of Coriaria nepalensis. NCBI lineage: Eukaryota > Viridiplantae > Streptophyta > Magnoliopsida > Cucurbitales > Coriariaceae > Coriaria > Coriaria nepalensis. Next base: position 720,306 of record CP114493.1, read on the forward strand.
AATACAAGACATTTTCTTTCTACAGCAACAGATTTAAGAAAAGTACATTACAAAAAGAGTGAAGAAAAATTTACAGTGAGAGCATTATATCAAGAACTTTATACCTTATAATGGTTAAGAAATAAATCACATCTTACAGGTGTCGTTGTCATTACAAACTTCACCCTGGGTAGAAAATGGAGAGAGAGAGAGAGCCAAAAAAAGGGCATAAAAGAATATGTAAGAATACAAACTGTCCATTATTGTAAATAGAAAGGAAAGAAGGATCAATGTGTTACCTTGTTCTTCTTTCGAGCTTCTAGAATCTCTTCTAAGGGAGGCCGACCTGAAACCGAAAAAAATTTCATCAACAAAAAACCATATAGAGTATCGATGTGTCTATTTGATATTATTAGGAAACCCGTTATTTGTCCGGAAATATAGAGGAGATACCTGTTATTTGAAGTCGATATTTTGCCCAAACCCCATATACTGCATCTGCAATTTTCGCAATCTAAAGAAAATAGACCTTTGTATCAATTTTTATTTTTTTAATTTTTGCTTACAAATAAACAATGATGGAAGGTAAAATTGAAAATATGAAAATTCAAACTCACAGGTTCATATTTTGTAATGGCATAGACCCATCCGAGACCGACATGTTCGTAAAGTCTTCTAAATGCCTGTTTTTGACATGAAATTGTTTATTTATTTTACGCTAAAATATAAACATACTAATAGGGAAAAGGTGAAGTAGAAAGAGAAGCATACTTCTACGTCTGTCACCACAGTACCATCGGAAAGGATAGCATGGATTCTTCCCATAACCTAAACAAAGAATCAATATCATAGTAATGTCAATCGCTTGATGATAAAGGGAAAGACAAACATAATCAGACATCATCCTTTGCTAATTATATTTCAAGGCATTGGGCATACAGTTTTGTAATCAAGGCCTTGATTCTGTTCAGGAGCGTAATCATCAGAGCTTATGTCAATAAACTTGATAGAACCATAGCTCTTATTCCTCTCTCTAAGCATGTTAACCTGATAGAACCATAGAGTAATAACTCTTAGATGCAAAAAAATACAAAATCAAAGTAATCAGACATACACCTTCTTAAGGCTAAAAGTTGCATATGTATCCGAAGCAAATCATGTCAAAAGTGGGCAATTCATCAAACACCTTATGATCATTTTTCTCTTTTATAACAGAAAACTCCTGGATATTGTTTGAAAGAACGAAAAAAAAAACCTCACGCATGCAGAGTGGGCAATCACTATCGTAGAGCATTTTAATCTTCCAGTTTTGAGCTGATTGTTCATCATCTTCTTTCTTTGGAGTAATTGGATCAACTTTTGCTTCACTTATTGCACGAATTTGAAACCCAAATCCTACAAATTAAAAAAAAAAAAAATCATGGGTAATTGGGTATTGAAGAGAAGACAACTTTAACCCAAACCCAGATGAACATATACGTGGACGACGATGACTGGGAAAGGCGGTAAGATTTGGGGGTGATATTGAAGGAGAGGGATTGAGTTTGAGTGTGGTGAACGGGTAAAATGATTGGAGAGATGGGTTTCTTAGCAATCTTCGTCCTGAATTGCATGCCAAAGCAGTGTTCGTTGCTCCTCTAAATGCCATGGATTTCTATTTTGTTATGTTGCAACAAAGAAGAAGAACTATGAATTTCTTTCAAGACTTGGTTTTTTTTTCTTTTTTGGATCGTCATTGATTCTTCTTGCGTTTGTTTGTGTTGTGTTGTGTTAACAAGTGTTTAGCTTTCCACCACTAACAAATGTTTGCTTCTGGTGGGAAAATCGAAGCAAGTAAAATTTGGTGGGGAAATTGTATATATAAGAAATTTAGGAGGTACAAAACCAAGATATTGGAAACTTTTGTAGGGAAATTTGTAATAATAGATAAAATATGGGGACAAACTTCCGCAGTTTTCCTCTGAAAAGCTTTCGCAGTTTCTGGTCGCGTCCATCGAGCAAACTCTCTCTCTCACTAGTAAATCTGTGACAATGGCGTTCTTCCTCAACAGAACCTCTATCGCCTCTCATTTTCGATCTCAGTCGCACGTGAGTTCTCTCTCTGTCTCTCTCACTTTCTCTCTCTATCTATCTGAAATTTCTTTAATTGAGCAGAAGGCGGAGGATGCTCTATCTATATCGCGCCGGGGATTTCACATCGAACCAGGAACTCGCGAAAAAGCTGTAAGATCTTTCTCTTACTCCAACTGTAGTCGCATCTCTGTTAATCTGGATTTTTAGGGCATGGATTCACTTTTCTAATAGCTCTCTTCTTCGTTTTGCGTTGGAATCTAGAACGAAAACTGACTCTTTTAGATATCGAGGTTTCTTACTTGAACAAAAGTTTCATGGAATCGTTTTGAGATGGAAAGACCTCGAACTCAACTTGGTGATCTATCAAGCTTGTTTTGTTGTTCAATTTGCTGAATTCAATGTGGAGTCTCCGACCTAGTACTTGCTTAAAGGAAACTGTTTTGGTGGAAAATCCTAGTTCCCTTTCTCTTTGGAAATGAAACCGGCCCGATTGATGTATTTTTTATCAGACTTATAAAGGTGTGGTGTTCTACTGGTCTACTAAGTTAAGTACTCTTTTCGCAGCTCTTAGCAGATGACCCAGCTCTGAACCGATTCAAATCGCACAAGAAGGGCGTCAACCGAATCAAAAGAATGGGAGATGCTCTAACAATTGTTCTCGTAGTAGGTATGATTGTATATTAGTTGATTGTCGGTCTTGGTTTGATCACTAAGTCATGATACCTCTTTTGATGCTTCTAGATTGTCTCTGGGTATTCCTTATTGGTAGTATATTAAACCTCACTAAGTAGGCAGAAGCAGTTAAGGTTATGAATCCTTAATGTAATCAACCTAGAAATTACTAGGACAAAGTAGTAAAAGACTTCTTGAAACTTAAAGGTAAGATCACTAAGTTCGAGTGATAACCCATTGTTGGAGACTGGCAAAGTACCAGATGAAATTTACCCGATTGTCTAACAGAGACATGAAATTGCAACAAAGAGACTTATAATGTATGTATGCCAACTATAAGCTCCCTTGCAATGAAACACCAAGTACTTTAGAACCATTTTGCCTCCCCTTTTTGGACAAGTTCCACGTTTTTATTTGATTCAAAGTCTCAATTAGTTTAATGGACTATTTTTATGAGCTTGGTGAAATTGAATCAATGATATTATTCTCTTGAACATCCATGATCATGTCAGAGAAGCCGACTATTTGTTGGACTTGTTACTGTTTTCACACCCCCCCTCACCCCCACCCACACTCTGTCCTCCCCCGTCGCTTCTCCCTCTGTCTGTCTCTCCAGTCCTTGGTTGCATTTGAGAAGGCAGACTGTTATCTGGGAAATGTAGTAGTGTCGTATATTTATCGGGAGGACATGAGAGTTCTCTTGCATGATTTAATTGGACCAGAAAGGAACAGAAAAGAAAAGAAATCTACAATACCCACATGATTGCAAACAGTTATGTCGTACAGATATGTCATGAGAAATTCAATGGTTTCTGTTTTCAGGTTTTAGCTATGAAATTTATGTCAAGGCCACCATGCGAGAAGAAGCTCGAAAACAAGCAAATGCTGGTGGAGAAAGTGCATAATATCGCAAGTCTTACTTTTTTTTTTCTTCATTTTGGCAATAAAAATGCTCGACCTCTTGTAGTTGTGCATTAAATAAACGATTGGGTTTGTATTAATGTTTGTGAAATTGAAGTCCAGTTACCGGAAACTGGTTTTCTAACGAAGTTCGTTCAACGATATGTTTCTCAAACTGGATATTTGGCCTAGTAAGATGGTAAACCATTATAGCATATGACTATATTTTGTGTCCAGTTTTCCGTATGCATTACCTCTCCGGAACATTTTGTTTGTCAAATCTGATGCAGATTGAATTAGAATTCTACACGAAGTTTACTCAAACTGAGTTATAGACTCGAACTAAATCTCTGAACTATCATCAAAATGCATCCCTGTGAAAGAGCAATAATGATTATCTTTCATGCGAACGTGCAAGCTCCTAGAAGCCTATGATTCGACGACACCTGTTTGGGGTTAGAATTATCATTACAGGTATTTCAGCTCAGAGATGTTCCAACGTGCATGTAACTGGTATATCATACACCATTTTAATCAATGTCAAAAACCCAATTAAAAATTGACTGACTGACTTTGTCTAAGTTGTACAACTAAGACCACTTAGAGTAGGAAGATTTCTCAAATCTCAAGTTGAAAAAGAGGGAGAATTTGCAGAGTTCTTGGAGAGAAGAGAAAGAAACAATATATTTCATCCTTTCCTTCCTTTCCTTTCCTTTCCTTTCCTTTCTTTTCTTTAGAGATGGCAATGTTTGCAGGAACAACCCAGAAATGCAAGGCTTGCGAAAAGACAGTTTACTTGGTTGATCAGCTCACTGCTGATTGAAAAGTCTATCACAAAGCCTGTTTTAGATGCCACCATTGCAAGGGTACCCTCAAGGTATATACAGATACTGTTGGTTTTACTTTTTTCTGTTTGGTTCCTGAGAAAGTCAAAATTGATCTTCTATTTTGCATTGTTCTTGTTGCAGCTGAGTAACTATTCCTCATTTGAAGGTACTGCAAGCCTCACTTTGACCAATTGTTTAAGATGACGGGCAGCTTGCAAAAGAGGTTTGAAGGTTAGTTTTGCGCAAGAGTTCAAAAATAATATGTAATAACATAATTTCTTCCTTCTAAGTTCTACTACAATCTTTATATAAACTTTAGCTGCTCCAAGGACAGTTAACATTCACCGATCCACCAATCAGGTACCGTATTTAGAATTTTTAGCCGTTTACCGATCATACATATCGCGTGATGTAACAAGTCAATAAAATACATAGCTACTTTCCTGTAATGATGTTCGATCCTGTATGAATTGTGAAGGTCCAAGACAACAACAAAGTAAGAAGTATGTTTGCTGGAACTCAAGAGAAATGTGTTGCTTGCTAGAAAACAGTGTACCCAATTGAAATGGTAAAAGTTCCTATATATACATGATTTTGTATTTGTACCTAAATGTACAAATTGATAATGATGATCAGGTGAGAGTAGATGGGAAATCATACCATAAATCATCATGTTTTAAGTGCACATATGCGGGATGTGTTATAAGCCCATCAAACTACATAGCAGCACATCAGCATCGTCTCTACTGTAAGCATCATCACACTCAACTTTTCAAAGAGAACGGTAACTTCAGCCAACTTGGTAATAACCAGCTTCATCTTCAAGAATCTAAGATTAATGTCATGTAATAACTTCGTACCATTTCACACAGTGGAACTTGTTTATTTTTTCTTTTTATAATTTTGAGTGTGAAAAAAACATGAACTATACATGTTGATCTAGTATGTTTAAAGAGTTTCAGAAGAGGGTTGTTTGGCAAATCTACACAGTAATTGTTGTGATTATGTTAAATTCATTATCTTTTCACATTAAATGCTGACATGACATAATCGCAACCGATAAAAACAATATATACTTCACGAATCGTGTAATATTGTTATGTTTCAATCTTCAATTTTAGGGTTTTTGTGTGAAACTCATTCAATAAGACTTGCCATCTTTTGTGCCACTATCATTACCCTAATTGCTTGATAGTACTGTAGTTCTCTCGTGGCAATGTTTGGTTAGATATGGCTGAGAATGGAATAGAATGAAATGATCGATTCTTATTCTTATTTTCTTTCTTTTTCGTTATATTCCATTTCATTCTCATTCTCATTCTAACTTAATTTTTCGGTTTTGTTCCTATTGATTCCAATGGCACAGAAACATGTGGCATTTGGGAGAATCGATTTCTAGGCTACTCTTTACCTTCTTTAAGCTATAAGACTACAAAAACATTTTTATCTCCTTATTTATAAAGACATTGTTAAGGCTCTTTCTGATCAAAGGGTTAATACAAATAATTAAGAGCTTGATTAAACGCCAAAACTTCTATGATTCATGAATATATCTTGTTCAAAGAATCAAACAATAATTCACTCTCTTACCCCACCACCTTAAATTTATTAAAAAAATAAAAAAAAAAATGACAAGCTAGATGATTCATGCATTATGATTAATACTAGCAAACATAATTAACATTTTTTTTTTTAATGTCGAATTGTCTATAGTTGACTCTTTGTGACTTTAGCAGCATGCATACATGTTGATGAGCATGCGATTTGAAAGAAAGCAAAATATCCAAAAGCATGCACTAATTAATTATTGATTGCCTCACATTAAAAACCCATTTTACATTTCTTTAGTATTCTTATAGTGGACATGGGCTATGGCCAAGTAAATCTAATCATATTTATTATATATTATATTACTTATTACATCTGATTATCCGATCATATCTGATTGTAATGAAATCTAATTTACTATGGGACTTAGATCTTAGTCTCTATATCTTTCTTTTTTTAACTCTAGCTCTTTTGATGCATGCTAGCTCATGATCGGTTTGTTTTAACAATGGCTTACAATTGATGCCCCCCACGTTAAAGATTATTATATATAAAGCCCAAGAAAATCAAATTTTCTCAAAAAACAAAACAAAACAAACAAGATCGTGATCTGGTTTTAACATGTGCGTTTTAAAAAGCTCATGATCTTGATCTTTGTCTAAGTTATGACTTGAAAAAAAAAAAAGAAAAAAAAAGGAAAATAGAGGAACTAAAGAAGATCGTGCATGCGACTAAAACGGCATGAATGATGATTACATGTTTTTTTTTTTTTTTTTAATAATCAATTTGTAGTCCCTTTTTTGTTCTTATCATATTTGTTTAATTAAATTAAAATATAAGATTTTATTGTAAATGATGCATTAATATTTGACTCAATATTTAAAATTATATTATATTATTTTAAGATAAATTATATAAATATGAAAAATAATGTCGCATTAGGGTTTTTCTCTATGCAAAAATATAAGAGGAGAGGAGAGAAGAGGAGAGAACCACCCTCTCATCAATCTTGTATGATCAAACTACTATAGATTGGAAAATTTGTCTTACAAATAACAATGAAAATGATTTCTTTAATTTTGTACAACTATATATAAATTATTATAAGTTCACCATTGATTCTACTCATCACCAAAAAAGAAAGGATCTTCAATTTAGATTATAGCTAGCTTCAAGCTAATTAGCATGGAGTCTCTAAGATGCTATTGAGTGACGGTTGCCATGCTCTTGATCGGGTTGCATTGCTCGACCGGTATTGACTCGTATCCTGATCATAAACAGTCACTAATTTCGATAAGAAAATGGGTTTTTATTTGTTAATTAGGAAAATTAAGGAATTGAGAAAATTGATTTAGTTCAAACATATAAGAAAAGTTGTTTCAAATCATGATACTGACCTTTTTACCCTCCACTTCTTGAGTTGTTGCTCTTGTTGCTGCATCTGATTCTGCTGATGCCAAGTTGTTCTTCTTCATCTTTGCTTCCTTCTTTGCCAACATGCCCCTCATAACTTCTAAAATTCCATAAAACCCCACAATAAAAATATTAAGTTTCGATTGAATCCTAGTAATTTTGGTCACAAAAGCAAAGAAATTTCAGACACAAGAGAGAGATAATTTTTGAACAAACCTTGGGTGGTGACGAGTCTGTAAACCTGGCCGAGGACAAGGGTATCAGTGGGGCGAAGGAGCTTTATCCGGGTTACCCGAACGGAATTAGCTTGAATTCCATGAATATTGTTAATGTTTTTGGACGTAGAGATAGTGGTGGAAATTAGAAGAGCAACATAGTGACCAGGATTGTTCTTCATGATTTCATTAGCACTCACAACCCAATTCAACCTCTCTACTTTCCCACTTGGCTTTTGGATCACTATGGTTGCTGCATCAATAGCTTGACAATTTCCCATCTCTCTCTCTCTCTCTTACTAGAGTGAATTTGAACTTGGGAGAAGAAGGTAAGAACCAAGTACTCCCTTTATAGCCACACTTTTATTTTCCCCACCACACCCCACCCCCCCTAAAAAGATTATTTAGATGGCGTGATGAAGGGTATAATAGTAATTTTGATAAGGAATAAGGGCATTTTGTCCAACATGTGATGACGTGTCAGGCCGTGAATGCTTGGTTATGGGAACATATTCTGACCCATTGCCTGCTAAAGCAAAGAATGTCACTGTAAAATTGGTAGACACTACATTCCTTTGTTCTAACATTAATAATTCCCAACTGACATAAGATTACATCACGAGATTAAATTAGTTAAGAAATTTAATCAACTAAATTAAGAGCAACTTAAACTAAGTTTATATCGATAAATTCAAATCCCAATCCAAAGAAACTAATAAAACCTCTCAAGCCTCGGTAGTAATTAACAGTCGTGTACCGATACTTACTCGATTTTATCTAAAAATTCATATTTTTGAAAATTATTATATACTTGTTTATCATATATATATATATAATCATAAAAATTTTAAGTCACATTATGATAAGGTCAACTATATATTAAAATAATAATTTTTTAGACTTAGTTGATTAAATAGAAAATAAAACCATATCCTACATTATCTAAAGGGATAAGAATTGTGCATCAATAAATGATGCAAGCTAGAGGGGTTGGTTCATTTTGATAGTGCATGCTCAAAAATGCAATGATTGATTGTGGGCATATATATATATATATATTATTTATTATATATTATTTATTATATATTATTTATTATTTATTAATATTTGCATCACAAAATTTATATGATGATAGCATGCCATTGGAGACAATAATATGACATATACCTTTCCATCTTGCCCACCAAATTGGACCACCAGTTAAATAAACAACAACTCCTTGACTTACATTTTTCTTTTTTAATATTTTACAGCTTTTTTTTTTTTTGCACTTCCCATGAAAATGAATTTTTTTTATTTATATTCAATTTATTATAAATTGATTAGTTTATAATTATAATTATAAATATTAATTTAATATATCATATTAATTATTATATAAAAAATTACATATAATATTAATTAATCAGTTTATAAAATAGATCGATTCTACTAAAACACCTCACTTATAGGTGTATAAAACATGATTTAGATTCAATTCAAACTGTATGAATCCGAACTATCTAGATTCATAGTTAAGACAAGCTACGGTCCTAAAAGAGAGAAGACAATTTGAGAGGAAGAAGATTCTTACCAATGTGGTCCAACAATTTTGCATTAATAAATTCAAACCGTTGAGTCAAAGTCGACTAATTAACACCACATCCACATATACACATATAGAAAAAGGAAAAAGATTGCTTCATTGCTCAAGTACAAATCCACTTCCCACTTCGATTTTACAAGAAGAAAAACTAAAGAGATTCAGTAATTTCTTAGGGTTATACAGCTGTAGTAAGACTGAAATAAGAATTCAGAAGTGATACTAAAGAACAGTGATTCTATAATCTGATTTTTTTTCGAGCAAGACGATATATTTGACAAGGTGGACATATAAATTAAGAACTCTGAGGAGCACAGCAATCAAACCGAAGGGAAATATTTGTTTAGATTGAACGGAAGGGAATAGAATTCCTCGCTCCTGGTATCGCCCTTGAAGGAACGGAACTTGTCCCACCAATGCTTACCTCGGTCTTTCCTAATCGCACTGTCTTTCTTATGCAGCGTGTTGTCGAGGAAATAGGCTACAATTCCCGCCACAAATGCTTCCGATGAAAACGGGACATTGACTATATCGTTGAACTGCAATGCAAGAGAAAAAGAACCAGAAGTAAGGTTTTGTAATTTCACTGATTTCGGGTTGAATCTACTGTACTTATATTTAACTGTGTTTCATTACTCATGTTATTTACTTGGGGATGATTAGAGATAACTGGACAATCATCCAAACCGAACCAACATCAAGTGAATGTGTTTGCATTGGATAAACAATTTCATCGGATAAGTATGGATTGTATTTTGTCCAATCCATAAACTTAAGTTGTTTTGAGGATGAGATTCCATACCCATCTTGCTGTAGTGTGAACGGGCCCAAAACCATGTATTAAAGTGTGCTCATTAAAGTACTGTGGTATGGATAAGCCCAAGAAGATCGAGAAACCCAATATGAACATTGTTCGGAAGCTGTTGAGGTTACAAAACTGGAGGAAGCTCAGACCACCAACACCTATACATACAATCATAAATAAAACATATATTATATTATTCAATCCCACAATGAGCTTAAGAAACTTAAAAATCCATTTATAGACCAGTTAAAATTATTAACACGTACCCACATAAGCGAAAAACAGACAGTACAGAGCAGCAACGATGGAGCCCGGAATAGAGGCAAAGACTGCTCCAAATTTCCCTGCATAGAGGTGTGAAGAAAATCATGGGGTCAGATTTTGAATAATTTAATCTACGTGGGCCAAAAATATTTTCTCGTATTTTGGTAAAAATCTTGCTTACCGAGAATGGAGAAGAAAATCATAAATCCGGCTGCAATTTGAACAACCCTTCTACTTCCAACACGGGTCAAGGCCAAAAGACCCGCATTTTCTCTGTTCCGAAAACCAGAGTAAAATCCTCATTTATATAGATAACAGGTAGGTTTTCAAGGTTCTTTTAATTTATTTTAAACTAGGCAATTATGTAAATGTCAAATTGAGATTAAAACTTAGTTTGGCCAACAAAATGCATTATGAGCCCAAATAATCTAAGGGCTCGAAAACACACTTGATTTGGACCCACAAAATCTTATGCATACCCCAGATTCCATTTTCAACCGCTTATTATTTAGCCAAATGCAGCCTATGATTGAATAAGAAATGCTCAAACAGCAGAAATGCTTTTCCTTACTAAGGGACTTACACTGATACGGACGATCCATTCACAGTTCCGAACAATGCGGAAATCAGAATTGCAACTCCCTGAGGGAAGAAATTAACAAACAAACAAAAAAAAAAGAGAGATAAAAACAATACGATATCAATGTTCCAGTAAATAAAAGGGTCGAGTTAACTCAAAATGATTTTATGATTTAAAGTTCATTACCTGCCAACCTACACCACGGCTCAAAATAGAGGGTGGCAATGGAGTTGCACTAGCATATCTCGACACCGCATAGAAAGCCCCAGATGACTGCTCATACACAATTTTAGTATTAGATCGGTTTAATAAGCCTACGCATATTGAGCCTAAACAGATGATGTCACAATAGCATTCTTAGCAAAACAGCATTTAAAAGGGAGATAGAGAACCTCAACGAGAGCAACAAAGGAAGCCATCATCATGGCGAAGGCTTCACCAGCATCAAAAGTAGGTGCCCCCCATTGAAAAGGATATGGAACTCTAATCCTACACAAAACAACAATTAATTTTAACTTATATTGTGTTTGCTACAATAAATTTTATTAGAAAATTACAAGTAGGTTCTTACAAGACAGCAACCCAAAAAAAAAAAAAAAAAAGACAAGCCTACCATGGAGCAGCATCAATTAGTCCTGAACGATCAGTGCGGCAGCTTGCTTGTGTTCTAGGAGCAGCCCCGTTATAGGCCCCACCAACAGTAAGTAGGTGGGCATAAATCCACACAATTGCCACAGATAAAATGACTGCAAATCGGCCAAAGATGTGCTTCCCGGATTTTATTACATGGGGCATATACTGCTCAAAAAAAAAAAGCATACATAAGAATCTTAACACGAGATAGTTACTCTACCATCAGAAAAATGGATTCAACGAAACATAATTTACCTGTGAAACAAAGATCAAGATGACAAGCTCTGGCAATCCAATCTCCACACATTTGGCAACCTAGATAATTCCAAGGCAAGTTTTTAAAAATTTCAATAATTGTAAAGTGACCAATATCTATGTAAAAAAAAAAAAACAATAATAAACAAAATACAATGGTGTCAGAGCAGACTTACCCCGGGAAAACCCAGCTCATAAAGCCCAAAACCAACTAGAGCAACCAAAGGAACAGCTGAAAGAGGACTTAAGAACCTGAAAATCAGATATCAAAGCCTCAAGTTATGGATAAAATAATTCGCAGATGGGAACACTTTTTGTAAAAAAAAAAAGAAAAGGAATTAGTACTTAGTATCACGCTAAGGAGCTTCTCAATATGCAATTTCAAAGATCGAATCGAGCCTAACTAGTATCAAGACTGACAGAAAGCTCAATCTGATTTCTTAGAAAAAGAAAAAAAGAGAAGCCTGCAGTTTCTTCACTCATTACCATAGGCTTGTTAACTTCATTGGTAAACTTTGAACTAACCTTGCAACATTACGCCAGAGGCCACTGAATCCTAGGACAATCTGAAGAGTCGAAGCAACAATAAGAGCACCCTGGATTGCTCGCATTGTCTTTTTAAATCTCTGAAAAATATATACATATAATTATGTATCAAAACAACACCAACAAAAATACAACCAATAGTGCAAGTGTCAATGAGATAAAGTAGTTAGAACTTAGAAGAGAGTATCTTGTACAACAGTTCCAGTACATGGCAATGCTACATGGCATGTAACAACAACCCAATAAGAGCCCCCCGCATTGTAACCTTTTTCCAACTAAACAGGCTCCATGTGACAAAGTGCCACATGGTGTAACAGTTACACAAACAAAAGAACACGGCCCTAAATCATATAGGAGGAAAGAGATGGGATTTGGGTCACATTACATCTATAGGATCTGGATTATTGCTGAATCGACCAGCAAGGATGATTGAGATCGTGGTGGGGACAAAGGTGTAGGACCCAGCAATCACAGCGGGCAAGCGGGTCCCAAACAACGACTGTAGGAGAGTGTTTAGACCAGCCACAAAGAGTAGAGTCTGGATTACTTTCGCCTTTTCCTCCTATGAAAAATCGTAAGAATGTAATACGCTTAATGCCAGCCACATAAATAATTATCAGTCCCTTCGAGAAATCAAACTTTTTTTTTTCTTTAATCTTAGGCCTTACATTTCCACCTCCCATTTGAGGAACAAGAGCAGATGGAATGAGAACTGTAGTTCCGAGCATCACGATATAATGTTGGAAACCAAGAAGTATGGCCTCGGCTGCATTATAATTAGTACCCAAACTTTTTCAATGAAGTCAATTGCAAACTATTCATAAATTGAAAATAAAATTTAGGTTCACGAAATATTCAACAAGAAAAATCTTGTATAAAGTGGAAAATTTCCAGTGACCACCTAATCTCCAAACCGGGATAATAATACTTGATGTTTCTCCCTATTTATCATTTTAGTGAACATGCATTGTTGAGTTGAAATGAAGAAGCAAGTTGACATTATTAAAGAAAAGAGAGAGAGAGAATCTTATGGTTGTGGGTTTATATGATAAAAGTAACTCAAAATGGCTTTACCAAATTAGAATAAAATAAAATAAAAACAAAATATATATATGTAGCTGGCCATCTTCCTTAAAACAGCTGATTATAAGGGTATAGAAAGGGGCAAAAATGAGTTTATTTTTTTAGTAGATAAGAAATTAGCTTTTGGAAAGAACTGTATCCAGCAAAGTTATATATGGAATTTAAGAAAAAGCTACTTTTAGCAATTATTAAATCAAGATTAAAAAAAAATGGAAATCAAAACAGAGGTAATGGATTCAACTGGAATTTTAATATACTAACAGGATCCAGAATCATCAGACAGAAAAATACTAACACCCATCCACACTAAATAATCCAACATACTATCACTTAAAGAAAACGGGTAGAATCTCACTGAACAAAAAAGAAGCCAAAAAAAAATAAAATAGGAAGCTACTCACGCCATGGAGGAGGACTTGTAATGCAGAAAGAAACATTAGGAAGCTGATCTTTTGGTGGGTGTGGTTGTGGCTCATCCGCCTTTGCTCCGCCGCCTCCTCCCGCCATAACTTTTTTCTCTGCAACTCTCTCTCTCTCTCTCTCTTTCTGCAAACAGAAAAAAGTTTCCAAATTTAAGTACAACCCAGATCCCAAACTTGCAGAAAATGAGAAAACTCGGCTCCTCCGGGACTACTAATAAAAACTAGAAAGTAGGGAAAAACAGTGAGGACCCAGAAATTTATTAAACAAAAAAAAAAAACCACCCACATGTAATATGTATTAATTGTTTTAAGTACAAAAGGGAGAAGGAAAATAATGTAAGTAGAGATGCTGAAATGAGCGGACCCTTATGTAGCAGAAAGAGACAGAAGAGCTACCTACATCCTCCCTTCCTTCCTTCCTTCCTTCCTTCCTTCCTTGTTTTCAGATAAAAGTTAGGGGAAAAGTAAAATTTATAGGAAAGTTTGGACCTTTTCACACTCTCTGTAAGAAGCCAAATCGGATGAAGTAAAGAGAAAAAAAAAATAAAAATTTAAGAAAAAAGCTTTTTTTTCTTCCCCTTTTCTTCAAGTCAAAATACAAATAACTTCTTCTACCCCCACAACGAAAAATGTTTGCTGAAAAAGTGGGAGGTGGATAAAAATAAAAGCCCAGAAAAAAAATAATTAAATAATAATAATAATAATAAAACTCTCACTCTCTCTCTAGTTTGTCTCTAGAAGAAGCTTCATAAACGAGTGCTTGATTATTTATGAATATTTTTTTTAATGTTTTAATTATTTTTTAACAGATTATTAAAATATTAAATATTACATTAATATAAAATTAAAACAATAATATAATTATTATTTTTTAAATAACATAACATATTATAACTAATTTAATGAAATTTTAAATTGATTTAGATTCTTAATTTAAAATGTACAAGGTAAAACCGATTACAACCTCGGCTACCATTAACACAAACATGTTTGCATTGAATGTGAGAGAGAGAGAGATAGAGAGAGGGAGGGAATTTTTCAACACTACACGTAATTTTAGGATGCATCTGGTTTGTATTAAACTACACGTAAGTTCATATCAAAAGACCTAATTACCCTTCATGAAAAAAAGGAAAGAAAAAAAAAAGTCAATAAACTTGACTCATTGACTTTACGGATTAATGGTTTGATTGCTATTTTTCTAATTTCACTTACAAGTCATCTACCACAATACAACACAACTCAACTTGGCATCCGATCTCATTTTGTTCTTCTTGAGACCCATTTGGATTTTATTTATTAACGCCTTTGACCACACTCACCTAATGCTGTTTACTCAAACTTAAGTTAATCTACATTTTAAGTACGTTTCTTAAATTTATGTTTGATTGTAGTTCATCGGTAGCAATCGCATCTAAAATTGAATAGATTTTTCCGGTTCGAGTCACCTAAATTATAGTATGGGTTCTGAGTTCCGAGTTATTATTTTTTAAACGGTGTTTTGAGGGTAGTGATTTGTGATTTTAAGCACTTCATAATTAAAGGAATGATTAAGAAAATAATTGGCCTATAATTCAGTTAACATATTTCCAAAATAAACTTCACATTATTACATGCAATCATGCATATTATTTTTGAACAATATTGTCAACTTTGTCACACCAAATGATTGTCTTAAATGATGTAGTTTATTGATACGTTTAGTGGGAGAAATTGATTCGTCGTCCATTGACTAGTTTGTCAATACATGAAAAAGGAAGTATAAAAAAGCGCAATAGAACAATACATAGGAGTGATGGAGCTCTTAAAGATAGCTTGTCTTCTTCTTGTAGCTGATTTGCTGTAGATTTATCTTTCAATAGTTTATGAATGTCATTTTTTGGAGATGTCAAAATCATATTGGTGCCTTATTTTAAAAGGAAAAAAAAAATGTATAAATTGATTGAAACTAGATAGCCTCTACCTAACTTTGATCTATAGAGATATTGAGAAGAAACATGATTTGAGTTTTGAGTGGTGATTGAATTTCATTGGGACACTTCTCAACCCTTATTGTCGTTGGATGTTTATCCCATTTGTTCTATAATGAAAAATCTCTTGGGTTGGTACTACGGGTTTATTAAAGAATTATTCAGTTTATACCTATTTCAAAAGAAATGGATCGTCTAGAAAATCCGATATGATCAAACCATTTATAAAATCAAAATTGAGATTAAACCAATAACCAAGAAGATGGAAAGAATCACATTCTTAACTCTAAGTAAACATCATAAGCGAAATTCTAATTTGACAAATGTTAGTCTTAGACATACATACGGCTCGGCACCCGTGCCGTGCTTTTGTCGTGCTAGCCCGAGCGTGCTCGTGCCGACCCGATCCATTTTGCCACATCTAATCACTACTAATGTAATTCTCTATGATTATTTAGTATAGTGATATGGAAAGAAGCTCATGAATCTAACACCCAATAGTCAAAAGAACTATTAACAGATAATAACAAAGCATCATGTACCTCATCAATGACAACGTTGACAATGTTTGTTTTGTTTCCTCTCTTCATTGGTGCTATGTAGTGT
Source organism: Coriaria nepalensis (assembly GCA_027186245.1). Classification (NCBI taxonomy): domain Eukaryota; kingdom Viridiplantae; phylum Streptophyta; class Magnoliopsida; order Cucurbitales; family Coriariaceae; genus Coriaria; species Coriaria nepalensis. The sequence goes on from CP114493.1 coordinate 736,679, forward strand.
TTCTTATATTTCTATATTTGCAACAATTCCAACAATGTCTCCATCCAAATATCGATTGATTTCTTATGAATCTTGACTTTGACCTACTCCATTAGATTTTTGTTAAATTTTCTACCGCCTTCTTTTACATCTGAATCACAAAGTACTACTCTCATATATAGCCACCATTCTAAGGGCGTGTCCTTGTCGGTGTAGTTTGAAACTACAAGAAATCAAGATATATGTATATATATGAGTATATATATTTCTTTAAGGATCCAAATCAAATTTGAAAAAAGGGGAGAGAACATGGGTGTAGCTTTCACTACTTTAAGTTGAGAGGATACCCAAAAATGCAAAGGACCACTACATTATTATATTATATTATTATTATTATTATTATTATTTTCAAATTCTTAACATTTAATTTTTCATTTCCTTAATATATAGTAGAGGATGAGAAACTTTAGTATAGTTTGAGAGTGTAATTTTCTATTTTTGGTTATGATAAAATCATATTAATTATATTATTTTAATATTATTTTAATATTATTTTATACGATACGATGTTATAATATAAATATAAGATTTACGATAATTTATTTTATTTAAAATTACATATTTTTTTCAATTTAAATCTTAAAACCAAAAAATTAAATTCATAACTTTTTAAAAACTATTTTTTTAATAAAAAAAATTCATAAAATCTATAGAAATTTTGCCATGAAAGTTAGGGCCCTCCAAATTTAAAAATAAAAAGGCAGTTGAAAGCTAAAAAGTGATTTGGCCGCACGAAAGGATGTGATTCTTTCTAGATCCATATAGGCCCAAAAAAGTGGTTTAGAGCAAAAACAAAAAATTCATCTCGAATTTGAGTACAAATTTGAGTTCTTCGTAGTGTTTTTTCCCCTATTTTCTCTTTCTTTTCCTGTTCACCATTATTGTTATTGATAATTTATTTAATGAAGAATTAAAATACCTAATAAATATATTTTTACCCAAATGAAAACTATAATTTTTGGACCCAAAACTGTACTTTTGGGCTTAAACTGGCATTTAAGAGTTGGACCCAATTGAATTGTCATAAAGCAACGATTGAATAGAGGAGTTCCTGAGCCATTTGGTACTCTCTGTATTTCAATGAATTGTGAATAATCTTCATTCACAGAAGTGAAGTGTGTGAAAAAGACACCTAATATTGTTATATTTTTGGGTCAATTTATCATATCTAGTTGTTTTTTTAAACTGTCATGCAGAAATCAGACAGTTACCATTTTCGTTCACAAGATTGGGGGAGAACACTCTCTGCTGCCGCCGATGCAGCAGCTGCTTTCCATTTCTAAATACTTGAATGCTAATTAACAGGTAGAAGTTGGAAGCCATGTGAGCTGCGTTTGGAAGCTATGGTATGTTCTTTTGAAGGAGAAAAACTTGTTGATAACTCAATGCCAAATGCTTCATGCTCAGAATCTTAGATTTCCTAATCCCGAGCGTCTTCCTAAGGTACAAAAAATAATCAGCCAAGCTTCTTCCTTTTTTCTTAATTGATCTTAAAGTTTAAGTTAAGTTAGGTTCAAGGAGTAGAGTCATTTCTTCTTAGTGTTGTAAACTGAAGTTTATGTAGCTGTATTTTGGGATCTTATTGCCTGATATTTGGTGACATTTAGGTGAGGAAGTCGACGTTTCCTATCAAGCAAAGTACTGACGGAGAGAGCGATTGAAGAACAGGATCAAAGGAGATCTGCTGAAATGAAGATGATGATAAAATGCTTTGTTAGTCATTTCCTTAAAACTGGACTTGTTATGTTTTCAATATGTTAAAAACCATTAGAATGGTAGTAAGCTCATAATCTTGTCTGATAAAAAGGGTAGAGAGGGATGATGTCTTATCCTATCATGCTCTGGTTGTGAAATTAAGGTTAATGGGGATCCACCCACATGACACTTACTTTTACCATACTTTTCTTGTAGGGTAATTAGAAGACAGTACTGGATGTTTATTGATGAAGAGACAGGTAATTATGTCTTAATTATTGTATTAATATTAATCCAAAACCCCATTTTCTTCCATCTTAACGAATATTACACATATATGTAAAAGAATATTTTTTGTAAAGATATCAGACCAAGTTTCATCATAAGTTATAATTATAACCGTATTAATTATGTGATATATAGAATTTAATATTTATAATTATAATAAAATTTAATTTATTATATATCTAAAAATAAATAAAAATTCAAAATTCAAAGGCATATATTTCAGTCAACCATTTCTCACCCAACGGGTGATGTTATCAAAATGCGCTGCCCGGAATGCCCGACCTGCTCATCCTCTGCTCTACGCCTCTACCATGTACTTTGACGCCCTCGAACTTTCCCCCCCCTTTTTTTTTTCTGTTTTTTGTTTTTGTTTTGTTTCTGTTCCCCCCGCCCCCCTTCTCTCTTCATTTTTCTCTCTCCGATCGATTCTCGCTGGTCGAAGGCGGTACGAAATCTGCAATCTGCAATCAGTAATCATCTCTCTGTGTGTATGTGGTTGGATTGGAGCTTTTAATTCGAAGAATTGGTGCTTTTTGATGTTATCCTAGATTCGGAGGAGAAGATTTTGGGGGGGGGGGTGGAAGAATTAGGGTTCCGTGATTTTTTTTTTCTTCGGATCTGATGGGAGGTTGGGTCTCGATTGGATTCTAGGGTTTATTTAGCGAGCGGAACTGGTGGATTAATAGGAATTGATGGTTGACGTAAGGTGTGAAGGTGGGATCGAGGTTAGAATTAGTGAAAATGCAAGGCTATGCATGGGCTTGGAGGTGAGGAGAGGAAGAGGAGTCGGCACATGTGGAAAGTCTCTCATCGTGGGACCTCGATCGTAGTAGCTGATGGTTCTTCGTCTTCGCCTAATTCATTTCTCAAGGCACAGTTTTCCCCCTTTCTTCCTCCCTCCCTCCCCCCCCCCCCCCCCTCTCTCTCTGTGCGTGCCTGTTGATCTGTTGTTTTGCACTTTGTTTGGATTTGATTTGTTGTCGTGATTGTTCGGTGCGAGGAGATTATTCTGGGGTTCTTAAATGTGGATTTGTGGATGGATAAATAGTCTTAAATGTTATATTTTTTTTTTCGTTGATGTAAAATAAATTATTAGGGAGCCCTCATTCTTCCAACGAAATCTGGTTAAGGGAAAATTGGAGATATCTTACTGATTCCGCATTGATGTGTATGGGCTCCATTGTGGTCATTGTGAATTTCTGTACACGATTCTAAATTAGATTGCTGTTCTCTACTCTATCTAATCTAAATGCTGATTACGAATCCTTGTTTTTTTTTTTTGGTTTGAAGCAGTTCATGTAGAATCAACTTCTAGCTTTTTGTGATGTCTATATCACATGGTCTACAGATTTGATATTTTTCTTCTTCCTTTTCACAGGACGGACGAAAGATTGGTGTTGGTGACTGTGCTCTTTTCAAACCGCCCCGGGATTCTCCACCTTTCATTGGTATTATTCGGTGGTTGACTACTGGTAAAGAGAATAATAAGTTAAAGTTAGGTGTAAATTGGCTCTATCGCTCATCTGAAGTAAAGCTTGGCAAGGGCATCCATTTGGAAGCTGCCCCAAACGAAATCTTCTATTCCTTTCACAAGGATGAGATTCCAGCTGCGTCATTACTACATCCATGTAAAGTTGCATTCCTTCCCAAAGGCATTGAACTTCCATCTGGAATCTCTTCATTTGTGTGCTGGCAGGTCTATGACATTACAAACAAGTGCTTATGGTGGTTAACGGATCAGGATTATATTGATGTGAGTTTTTAGTTAAAGAAATTTTATAGTGTATAGAGTGCTTTTATGGAGGGTATTTTTGTTAACATTGATAATTTTTACAGGAACGGCAGCAAGAAGTAGATCAACTTTTAAATATGACACGAATAGAAATGCATGCAACAATGCAACCTGGTGGACGTTCATCTAAGCCAGTGAGTGTTCCAACTTCGACATCACAGTTGAAGGTTAGTTCGGATAGTGTGCCTAACAGTGCATCAACATTTCCTTCCTCTCAAGTTAAAGGAAAGAAAAGAGAGAGGGGTGAACAGGGCTTTGAACCTATCAAACGGGAGCGTAGTGCAAAAACAGATGATGGGGATTCTGCTAACTGCAGATTGGAAAGCAATTTGAAGTCTGAAATTGCTAAAATTACAGAGAAAGGAGGTCTTGTAGATTACGAAGGAGTTGAGATATTGGTGCAGTTATTGTTGACTGATAGAAGTGAGAAAAAAATTGATTTGGCTGGTAGATCAATGCTTGCTGGTGTAGTAGCAGCTACAGATAAGATTGAATGCCTCAATCAGTTTGTTCGTCTAAAAGGTTTGCCTGTGTTCGATGAATGGCTTCAAGAGGTTCACAGGGGAAAAATTGGTGATTTTTGCAGTCCCAAGGACAGTGATAAATTTATTGAGGAGTTTCTCTTAATTTTGCTTAGAGCACTTGACAAGCTTCCGGTAAATCTTCCTGAACTACAGATGTGTAACATTGGAAAGTCTGTGAATCACTTGCGTAGCCATAAGAACTTAGAAATCCAGAAGAAAGCCAGGAGTTTAGTAGACACATGGAAGAAACGTGTTGAGGCTGAAATGAACATTAATGATGCAAAGTCTGGTTCGAGTCAGACTGTTGCTTGGTCTGGAAAAACACGCCTTTCTGAAGTTTCTCCAAGTGGGAGAAATCAGGGCCTTTCCTCTGATGCTGCTATCAAGAGTTCCCTTACAGAGCTTTCTACATCCAAAACTGCTTCAGTTAAGCTTGTCCAGGACGAGGGTACTACCAGATCACCATCAGTTTCTCCTGGCTCAATAAAATCGGTGGCATCACCTGCATCAGCAAGTACTAATTCAAAAGATGGGCTATTGAGAACTCATTCTGTTGGTGCTCCCACTGATCTTTCTCAAACAACAGCTAGGGACGAGAAGAGTAGCGGCTCTAGTCAGTCCCACAACAACGGTCAATCTTGTTTCAGTGAGCATGGAAAAAGTGGGGGGAAAGAGGATGCAAGAAGCTCTACAGGTGCTTCAATGTGTATGATTAAGATCGCACGTCAGGGAAAATCAGTTAATGAATCAACTGTCTCAGCTTTCGGGTTAGGCAGAGGTTCAAATCACAAAAACACAGCGTCTGGAACGACAAACGAGAAGGCCCTTGATGGACCCATTGTTGAGGGAATTAGTCACAAGTTGATTGTTAAGACCAGTAATCGAGGTCGTAATAATCCTGCACAATTATCCAGTGGAGGGTCACCTGAAGACCCTACCGTAATGAGTAGCAGGGCTTCTTCCCCTGTGCTTTCAGATAAGCAGGATCACTTTGATCGTAGCTCAAAAGAAGAGAATGACTCTCTTCAAGCTAATATTAATTCAGATATGGATACTGAGTCCAAGGACTTAGTGACTGGATCTGATAATGGTGAGGGATCCCTTGCTGCAGTTAATGGTGAAGAATGCTGTAAGACAGGCGAGGAGCCTGTAGTATCAAAAACTGCTTCCTCGCCTGTGGGAAATGAACATAAAAGCATGGCTTTACAGGAAACTGCTTTCAAATCTGGAAATGTGTTAGCTGAGGGTTCTGTCAAGCACTCCGGATCTAGTATGACTACTTCAGGTATAAACAATGTTGGGACTAGTCTACTGGTTAGTGTGGCTACTGAAGATCTGTCCAAGTCTGATTTGATTTCACCAATTGATTACCTGCATAACAGCACCCCAGTAAAAGAGTCTCCTAAAGAAGAGCTTGCTAGAGACGAAAAAGAGTCTAGTGATGGTGTTGATATAAAATGTCTGGGTATAGTTACTGATAGTATTGGGGCTAAGAGTTGGGACCCTAAACCAACTACTCCAAAATCCGAGGATAATCCTGATGGGGAGCTCAATGGACATTCCAACTCTTCTGGTGTAAAAGTTAATGAAAGTGTAGTAGATGCATCAGCCATAGATAATAATGGAAACAAATCACATAAGGATACAAAAAAGACAGATGATGAATTGAATGGAGATGACAATTCAGATTCTAAACCAAGATCGTCAAGCTCTTCAGCAGATGAAGAGAAAAGCCATAGTCCTAGGTCAACTCCAGATGTTGAGGGTGATGCCATCGTGGGAAAACCCAAGACAAATCCATTCCTAGAAGTTAATGGAGGAAAAAACAATAGCTCTACAAACAAGTTGTTGAATGGTATTGCTCCTGCAGAGAAAAGTTCATCTTACATGATGCATTCTGATTCAGCTAAAGGAACTACTGATGAAGCGTTGCAGACTTCTGGGTCTATGAAAGTTCCGGCTTCAGAAAATGCTAGCAAAATGATAACTGAAGAGGTTGACAAAATGGAGGCAGAAACTGCTGCTAATCGAATAGAGAAACAGCAATCCAAGTGTGATGTTTCTCTGGCTTCCGAGAATCAAGGTTTAGTTGGTTTGGCTACAGCTACTACAAATCATGACGGTGAGAATAAGGAGGGGGTTTTGGAAACAAGGGAGGTTAATGAAAAAAATGAGGAACGGGGCAATAAGAAGAGACCACTCGCGTCCTCTAACTTAACTGGTGTGAAAGCAGAGGAATCTGCATCTTCTGCAGCAGATACTTCTTCTATATCTGCTGTAGCGGTGCCAACAGATAAGGTGGGTCCTAAGGTGGGTCCTAAGGTGGAATTTGATTTGAATGAAGGTGTTAATGTGGATGGGAAGAAATGTGGGGAGGAGCCAAATAACGGGACAACAGCTGTCAAGTTAATCAGCCCATTACCCCACGCCGTCTCTTCTGTCTCAAGCACCCTTTTGGCTCCAATTACTGTGGCTGCTGCTGCAAAAGGGCCCTTTGCTCCACCTGATGACCTATTGAGGAGCAAAGGTGAACTTGGTTGGAAAGGTTCCACTGCAACAAGTGCGTTTCGACCTGCTGAACCAAGAAAGGCATTTGAGATGCCATCTGCAACAAGTACTACGCCAATACCTGATTCTACCACTGGAAAAAGCAGTAGCCATCTTCCATTGGATATTGACTTGAATGTACCTGATGAGAGAATCTTGGAAGATATGAATCCACAAGGGTCTTGTCCCAGAACAAGTTCTTGGTCTGACCCGAAAAGCAGTCTTGATTTGACATGTGGTATTGGCTCTACTGCACCTCCTGTTCGTGGTTTTGGAGGACTTGATCTTGACTTAAACTGTAGTGACGAAGCTCCTGAGGTGACCAATCTTTCGGCTAAAAGCATTTGTAGGGTAGGCATCCCAGTTGGGAACAAATTATCTAGTCTTCAACTTAATGGAGATGCGGGCTTTCGCAGGGACTTTGATTTGAATGGGCCTATGGCAGAAGAACCCGTTGTTGAACTGTCACCATTTAGTCAGAATTCAAGACGAGCTGTGGGTCCTGCTCAACCACCTGTTTCTGGTCTTTGGATGAACAATGCAGAAATGGGGAGCTTCTCATCATGGTTTTCTCCTGGAAACACGTGCCCAGCTGTTGCGATTCCATCAATCATGCCTGATAGAGTAGCAGCAGAGCAGCCTTTTCCGATCATTGCAGCTAGTGGGCTGCCCCCAAGGATGTTGGGCCCGACTAATGGTGGCGGCAGCAGCGGCCCATTTAGCCCTGATGCTAACCATGGGTCGGTGTTGTCCTCTTCTCCTGTGTTGCCCTTTGCGTCCACTTCTTTCCAGTACTCTGCTCTCCCATTTGGAAACAGCTTTCCTATGCAGTCAAGGACCAGTTTTTCAGGGGATCCAACGACGTATATGGATTCACCATCTGGCAGTAGGCTTTACTTCCCTGCAGTCCACTCACAGTTTGTAGGACCTTCCGGTTCAGTCTTGACTCATTATCCAAGACCATATGTTACCAGTCTCTCTGATGGTGGCAATAATAATAATAATACTAGTGCTGAATTCAATAAGAAGTGGGGAAGGCAGGGGTTTGACCTAAATGATGGCCCTGGAGCTGGTCCAGACATGGAAGGGAGAGATGAGAGTTCACCCCTTGCACTTAGGCAACATTTTGTTTCCGGTTCAAATGGCTTAGCTTTGAAGAGGAAGGAGCCAGAGGGTGGCAGGGATGCCTATAAATAATCTCTCATGGTTTGTAACAAGTTCCAGCGGCTCATTTTTTGACTCTTATGACCTGGTAAGTTGGCAAGATACTTCTCTAGTACTCTTGTTTGCCTACATTTCTTGTTATTTACTTGTTTATTTGTTTTCGTTTTTAGTGCTTGGAGGATGAGTATTGGCCAACTCTTTAATTCCCCTGGTTCATCATCATCGCCATATGTATAACTTTGTGCGTGATGAAAGAAGAGGATGAGTGGTAAGTGATAATTCCGATATCAGTGTCACCACCCTGTATATTTTGATGATCTGGGGTTTTCTTCAACCTCTTTTTTTCCCTTTTCTCTTTTCATTTTTATTTAGTTTTACTTGAATTTGTTCTGGGTAGGTGCAGATCATATTTCTCTTCTGTAGATATAACTTTGGGGGGGGGGGGGGGGAAACCATGGGAGTATTATATGCAGTTGCCCGGACATTTTCGATGACTAGCATCCGATACTGTTGAAATTAAATTTCAAATACACTATTGAACTTAAACCAGCTCATCTCTTGTCCATTCCAATATTTCAGGTTGGATTTGTGAGTTATCTCGATTAATTATGACCACACCCAAAAGAAAGAAAGGAAAAAAGAAAAAGAAAAAAGAGAGATAAAAAGGGTGTATGAAAACAGTCAGTTTATACGTGCATTGTTCATTGGTTTCATGATCATACTGGGCAATTAAAATGGAACCAATTTTTGCTTGGTTTTTTTGGTAATTTAGTTGGTGCTGAGCTTGTACTTCTAATTCTCTGTTAAAACTAGCTTTTTACAGTACCAAAGTTGTTTGCTTGTGCATATTTGTTGTGGTTCTACTCCTTACCTGGCTGTAACTTCTGAGTTCTGACGATGAAATTTAGGGTTTTGCTCTGTTTTATAACTTCAATTAGTGATGTATATGGTGGTTCTAATATTGATACATATCAGCATGTTCTGACAATTCAAGCGCTATCATAGATTAAAAGAAATCCAGATTATTACAACGATGTGCCATAAAATTGCACATTAGAGGAAGGACATACCCAAATGCTCTATCATCGAGATGCGATCTGTATGTTTCTACTATGATCAATATGATATATACTATCAACAAGATACACTACAGTACGACATACCCATTAATCGTAGTAAGCCACAAAAAAAAAGCAGTTTTTTAGTCTGATTAAACGAACAAGTACAAATCCGAAATAACACAATTCACTTGACAGGGGCTGAGGCTTGACCTCGGCGAACAACATCTTCTTCCTGTTCGTTTCTTTGTTAAATTTGAAGCCTCCTTGAGCAAAATACATTTCTGGAAATTCATAGAATCATTCATTGGAATAAGAAAGGAATCCGTATTTGAGATGGAGAGAAGGAAGAAAGAAGAAGAGAGAAGACTTAACAGTAATAGACAACCGCGTTCGGGTTTCTTCTTCTTCTCTTTTAGCTTTTGTGGTGGCTTTAAGACTACTCTTATTGCAGCATCAAATACAGATTTCACATTCTGCAATTTTTGCACCCAAGAAAAAAAAAATGTTACAACGAACAAACAAACAAACAATCGAGCATCGTATGGGGGTACACAGTATCAGATATGTAATATACTTGCTGGGTTTTCGAACTGCATTCAATATAATATGCTGCTCCGATTTGTTTACGAAGCTCCTCACCCTTCTCAAATGGAAAACCAGTTATTAGTCATCAATCCTGAGAGAGAGAGAGAGAGAGACTGAGGGAGAAAGCACCTGTGCAGTAGTGACGGGGACTAATCCGGGATGGTTGGCCAAATATTGCTTATCTTCGCGAAGATCTATGTATAATGTAAGTTCATAGATTTGCATTCAATCACATCATAGGGAAAAACTTGATAGTTTATTGCCTCAACTGATCTTTCAAAAGATCAAGTACTTAGCTTCTTAAAGCCATCATTTGTCTACTTACCGAACTTAGTGCCGACCAATATGATCGGGATTTCCGGAGCATAGTGCTGAAGTTCATGGATCCACTGAGTAATTGAAAATATAAATCCATAGGTTATAACTTCATATCCTAATCAAAACTAATGATCCCAAAAAATCAAAAAGAAAACAAATGTTTTGATTTGAACAATGATACAGACCTTTTTCGATACGTTTTCAAAACTTGCACGGCTGACTAATGAGAAAGCAAGGATGAACACATCTGCCCCTCTGTAACTCAATGGCCTTAATCTATTGTAATCTTCTTGCCCTACCAAAAATGCAAATAGAAAGAGATTATTATTAATTTCGAAGAATTTTTTGGTAGACCGGTCAATCACAACCGCATAGACGATGATATGAAAATGTGAGGGTGACATTTGCAGTTGTGATTGATCGGTTCACGATAGAACGAGTTTTTATCAAAGAATTTCTCATCAATTTATACCTGCAGTATCCCAGAGGCCTAAATTGACAGTTGTGCCTTCTACTATCACATTTGCACTGAAATTATCGAACACTGTGGGTATATAATCCTGATTTTACACTCCCCCCAAAGAAAAAGAAAAAAAAATTCAAGGAAACCCATATAAGTAGATGAATTGAAGAATGAAATTAATAAAATTGACCCAGAAAAAATAAAGCCAAAAAAAAAAAAAAAAAGGATGGAAAGATCGTACGTACAGTGGGAAATTTGTTACTAGTATAGCAAATAAGCATGCATGTTTTTCCGACAGCACCATCTCCGACAGTCACACACTTGATGAACCTTGAAGCACTTGAAGCCATTAAAACTAAGAATTCCAAATCCTGCTCAGTTTCTTTTTTGATTGAGAAAAGCAGAGAGAGAGAGAGAGAGAGAGAGAGAGAGAGGGTCAAGTAAAGATGGCAAGACTACAGAGTGGAATATCACATGATTCTCTCTCTCTCTCTCTCTTTTTTACCTTTGTGCTTTTTGTTGAAACGGGTATTGCATTTGATTATGGTTTTATATATAAGGTAGCTGTTGTTTTTGCATAACAGATAGTATCAACAATCAGATATATTGCTTTCAAGTTGATTATGTATGAATTTATGTTTCTACTCCACTCATAAACATGAATGACAGGTTATGATCAGCATCATAAAACACTTAAAAAGAGTGGATGGATGCTTTCACCCACATTGTCATCATCATCAACTAGAATTCTAGTTTATTTCATACATGTTTTGTTTTGTATTCAAACTAGATTGTAGAATCACCTCAATTTTGCGCGGAAAACAAATCGATCTTTTACAATCTCAAACTGAATTTTTGATTAAAACCGAAGTTTCAAACACTTTGATAGTTCATAGATTGTTCATAGACGAATGTGAAATTAGGGATACATGTGTTGAGCATGCCATAAACCTTTTACATTGTAAGGTGACCACGCTTTGTGTGTTTTGTTGTGTGAGGAGCCAACACCTTTTGTGTATGTGTTTGGAGACACTATATAGGTCACAAACTTAGCTACTATAATCTATATTTGTTGTGAAGACCGAGGTAGATGAAGTTTAGAATTAGATTAATTTTTGAATAGACTCGGTTTACCTCTCATAGACCGAGTCTATTATTATTGTATGGAATAACTCTATTATTGATTGAGATAAAATGGGAAATTCTATGTATAAAGCAATATGATTTAAACATCTATAATTATTGCAAGCATGCATTCGGTTGAGGAATAAGTAAAGGTTAAGCAACATAATAACAAAGTAGAAAGAGTGGTTAGTGACTTTTTGACAAAGTGAGCTCCTAACCTTACTTAGGTTTGTTTGTGTCCTCAAAAAGCAAAAAGAAATACTCCAGGTTGATGCAAAATTCGAGTTACCAATAATATGTTCGAGTCGAGTCTATCAAAGAAAAAAAAAAGAAAAAAAAAGGAAAGGCGGGTTAGGTTGAGATGAGATTCAAGTAGAATAATCGTAAGGATTTGAAGTACATTCCTTTCCTTTTAATTAAAGTTATTTTTATATTCATAATGTATAGTTATATGATAAAATAAATCTCATCGCAATCACAAATATCATTCTTATATAACATGTAATATGATATATGAAAATAACGTTTATAATTCTAATATAGATTTATTATGTCACGTACAAACAAAAATGTCCCAGTAGCAACATGATATTTTAAAGACACTGATCAAAAATTTATGGAGAACGGATTCCATGCATACCGGCTTCCCATGCCTACGTGAATGTGCTCTCTACCCTTGGATGCGCGACGGATGATGGCTTGGATCTACGCGTAAGCATGGTAGGCATGGAAGGCCGTAGACATGAAATTCATTCTCAAATTTAAGACGAGACGACGTCAGACAAAATGTCAAATGATATCAGTCTCATAATAAGAGTGTTCCACTTGTTTGCTAACTAGTTGAAAATTGGTGGCCTTGTCTCGTTCATACATACATATAATATCAAAAGGTATGACCATTTCAGTCTGCAGCTGAGCCGGCATTAGCATATGTATAGGAAGTGTTGTTTTGGCTATTGTGACAGATTGAAAGCAACTTAAGTATCACATTTACATTATTCAGAGAAATTCTAAATATTAGCCAAACCTTCAAATATTTGATTTTTCGAATAATAGGCTAAGCGGTCCAATTCTGGAGGTGAAAGGACATATTCCGGCGGGTAGTTTTGCAGGTAATCCGGGGTTATGTGGAAACCCGTTACCATATGGATGCCCTCCAATTAGTACTCCCCCTTATGAAGAGAAACCGAAAAGGTCATTTACGGATCGGTTTCTTGTCTACTCAGGGTGCTTATTACTCGATCTAGTTCTTACGACCATTTTGGTGTTTAAAATATTTTGCCAGAGGAAGCCGAAAAAGGTCGAAAAGAAGAAAAAGAAGAAACATGTTACGGTAAAATCCAGTAGCAACGAGCTTAGTCCTTTTTCGAGTGAACCCAATATTGAGAAAAGATAGACCGAGTTTATCATTTGTATCTTTTGAGAGTCGAAAGGCTCCAAAACAAAACTCACAGCGTTTTCGAGGCTGGATATGAAGGACTCTAAACATTTGAGGACTTGCTACGAGCTCCGGCTGAATTGATAAGGACGGGAGACCGTGGAAGTACTTACAAGGTCGTGCTTAATAATTCGACAACATTGGTCGTGAAGAGAATCAAAGAATGGCGAATTTCGATGGCTGAATTCGAAAGAAGAATGGACAAGATAAATCAAGCGAAGCATCGAAATGTTTTGTCGCCTCTTGCATTTTATTGCTCAAGAGAAGAGAAGCTATTGGTTTATGAGTATCAGCCCAATGGTAGCCTTTTTTAGCTTCTTCATGGTAAGTTAATTCTCACAATCTGAGACCAAAACTCTGTTTTTTTTACTCCTAATAACATCTTATACTCTTAGAACAATTGATTATTTAACAAATGCTCATTGTTGTTGAATCATAGGATCCAAGAATGGCCAAATATTGGAATGGGTGAAGCCGACTAGCTGTTGCAACTTACATAGTTGAGGTGTTGTTGGCATTCATGTTTGATGAACTTTCTATAGATAAGATATTTTATGCTAACTTAAAATCTTTAGTGAATTGAAATATGTAAGTTCATTTTGAATTAAACTTGAAAATTGAAACATGTATAGAACCACTTATGCATAGTGTGACTGCAAGAAATATTTATTTTTCTTATTTCTAATTCTAATAATCCTGAGAAATAGATTTAAAAATTTAGTAAATTTTAAGGACTCAATTGAAAAAAGTAAAAATATTATGGCAGAAATATGAATACTATAGAAATATAAGGATGAAAAATGCTAATTTAACCAAACAAAAAATATTCGTCCATTAGCAAAAAAGTCGTCTCCTTTTTCTCTCTTCGCCATTCTTCTTCTTCCCAACCCACTGTCACTCTTCACTCTCTCCTCATTGACTGAACACTGTAAATAGCTGGGGCTTCGCTCCCCCCTCTCTCTCTCTCTCTCTCTCTCTCCCTCCTCAGTGCAGTAGCAATGGGCGTGGAGCAGAGACCGACCCTTCGCATCTCAAACATACCACAAACCGCTACAGCAGAAGACCTTCTAACCTTCCTCGAATCAGCTCTCGGGCCAGACTCGATCTACGCCATAGAAATCTTCACCGAGCGCAAGAACTGGAAATCTAGAGGCTACGGCCGGGTCCAGTTCTCAACCCTCGAAACAAAATCAAAAGCCGAGTCCCTCTCGCTCCAAAACGCCCTCGTTTTTAAGACCCACAAACTTACATTGTCAGAAACCTACGATGATATAGTAACCAGACCCGTCGAAGCTAGGAATAGGACCGAGAATGGAGCTTTGCATGCGGGTTTTATGGTGAGAGAGGATCTGATGAGCGTGTTAGATACATGGGAAGGGGTTAGAGGTTGGGTTATGCCGGAGAGGAAGAGAGTTGATTTCTGGATTTGGGAAAAAGGAGAGTGTTTTAGGGTTGAGATTAGGTTTGAGGAGATTTTGGAGGCTAATGGGTGTTGTTTAGGAGGAGAAGGGGATTTGAATGCTCTTCTCTTGAAGGTAAAAATGTTTTCTTCTTTTTCACATGGTTAAATCACATGATGTGATTGCTTGATTTGTTTGGTTGTTTTCTATTCTTCCCGAGAACTTATATGTATATACCCGATGTAGGTGATACTTTTTCGAGATTTTTTCCCGTAAGGATCAACTAGGTACATTTGGGTTTCGACATTTGAGACAAAGTTGGGGTTTTTTTGTCAATGAGCTTAAAGATTGTTTGAAGGAAATGGATGCTCTTATAATAATGAAGCAAGTTAGAGATCTTTTGTAGTTGGTTTAATCATTCAAAGGGTTCATCTAGGTGCACTTATTAAACTGAAGTCTAGATTATACTGCAAGTTAAAGTTGCGTTTTGGAAAAGTGTGACTATTTTTTTTTCTAACAAAAGCAAATTTGGCCATTTGGGTATGCCTTTTCAAAAATGATTAGGCTTTTTTCCTGTTCTTTCTGTTCTTCCTTGGACAAGGATGATATTATTGTCTGAGGATCATATAGAATTTAATGACCTTTAGGGAAAAAAAAAAGAAGGATTTTCAGAGTCTAGAATGTTTTCTCAGTAATTTTGGTCTGATCATGGGGTTTTACATTAATAAAATAAAATCAGGTTTCCTCGAAATGATAATATTCTTTTATAATTGTCAACACTTTTTGTCCTCATTTCCTAGATAGTAATATTATCTTGAAGCAGATTGGTTTTCATTGCTCTTGCAGCTCAAGTACGTTCCGAGAATCTATCAGAAACTCTCCAGACCTGATATTTTCTCTAAGTACAGCCCTGATCGGTACCATATCTTCAAAGAGGATTTTGATTATCTTTGGGTCCGTACCACAGACTTCTCTGCTATAAACTCCATTGCACAATCAACATCATTTTGTTGGGAAATAGAAGAAGGTTTACCTGCCTCAGATATCTTCTCAACTTTCCCATTTTATAAAGAAGACATGAGAGATGTTGTTTTAGAAGATGGTTCTGAAGAATATGGTTCTTCATCCGATATAGTTCCTCTTATAAATCCCGAGTATGGTTCTAATTTACCCTACGAGGTTTTTTACCAGCTCAATTCTCTTGTCCATACCCAGAAAATCAGCCTCGCTTCAGCTAACTATGATCTGATTGACTTCTTTACCGCTTTAGATTTAGACACTTCTATGGTGATAATTCAAAAGTTGCATAAACTGAAATCCATTTGTTATGGGCCTCTATCCTTTGTTAGGACACAATTACATGTAATAAGAAGAAATTGTAAGAATCTTCTTCCTTCTTCCAAGAAAAAATTATTGGAAAACAACAACTTGATGAATTGCCATAGAGTTTTGATCACCCCGACAAAAATTTATTGCTTGGGGCCGGAGCTTGAAAGCTCTAATTATGTCGTGAAGAATTTTTCGGCCTATGCTTCTGACTTTGTGAGAGTAACCTTTGTAGAAGAGGATTGGAGTAAGCTCCCTTCAAATGCCGTTTCCATGAGTATTCAACGAGGTATTTTCTCTAAACCTTATAGAACCAAAATCTATAAACGGATAGTCTCCATTCTTCATGATGGGATTCTAATCGGGGATAAAAAGTTTGAGTTTCTAGCCTTCTCTGCAAGTCAACTCCGGTCAAACTCCGTTTGGATGTTTGCTTCCAATGATAATTTGAAAGCTGAAGAAATCCGAGAATGGATGGGTTGCTTCAATAAGATTCGAAGTGTCTCTAAATGTGCGGCAAGAATGGGGCAATTATTCAGCTCAGCTGTTCAAACTTTCACCGTTCCTGCTCAAGAAGTTGAGGTTATACCCGATATTGAAATTTCAACTGATGGTGTTCAATATTGCTTCTCAGATGGTATTGGGAAAATCTCTCTCTCTTTTGCCCGACAAGTTGCTCAGAAGTGTGGAGTAGTGGATCATACCCCTTCTGCCTTTCAGATTCGCTATGGAGGGTACAAGGGTGTTATTGCAGTTGATAGAAATTCCTTCCGGAAACTATCATTACGTAGTAGTATGCTCAAGTTCGAATCAAAAAACCGGATGCTCAATGTTACCAAATGTTGTGAATCCATGCCTTGTTATTTAAACCGAGAGATCGTTTCTCTCTTGTCTACTTTAGGCGTGAAGGACGAAACATTCGAGCGATTGCAACAAGAACAATTGGGTTTGCTCAGAAAAATGTTGACCCAAAAAGAAGCGGCTTTAAATGTGTTGGAGAACTTGAATGGTGCGGACTCGAGAAATATTCTCGTTAAGATGTTAAGATTTGGGTATGAGCCGAATATCGAACCATACCTTTCAATGATGCTTCGATCATATTATTGGAACCTGTTGGCTGATTTGAGAAGTAGATGTCGGGTTTTCGTGCCGAAGGGCCGTATCCTTCTTGGTTGCATGGATGAGACTGGGATTTTGAATTACGGGGAAGTTTATGTTCGGATAAGTTTGACCAAGTCGGAGCTAGAAAGTAGGGATCAGAGTTTCTTTCGCAAGGTGGATGAGGGATCATCTATTCTACTTGGGAAGGTGACTGTTACGAGAAATCCTTGCCTTCACCCTGGAGATGTCAGGGTCCTTGAGGCTATATATGACGTTGATTTGGAGGAGAAAGGCTTGGTTGATTGTCTTGTTTTTCCTAAAAACGGAGAAAGGTTTGGCCTTTTTGGTCTATAGCTATATATTTTTCTCAACTGCAATGACTGTTAGTGCTACAATAATTTTGGCATTTTTTTATCTTTTTGAGTCAAAATTTCATGTTTAAGAGAGAGTTGTTGATTTATATTTTTTTTAACAGGCCTCATCCGAATGAATGCTCGGGTGGTGATCTTGATGGAGACTTATATTTCATAAGTTGGGACAGAGATCTTATGCCTCCTAAAACTGAACCCCCCATGGACTATACTGGACGAAGACCCCGTATAATGGACCATAACGTCACAATGGAGGTAAAATTTCAAAAAGATCCGAGTTTTTTTTTTTTAATTTATTTATTTGGTGGTTTGTCATTACATGTTTAAAAAAATTCGCAGGAAATTCAAAAGTTCTTTGTGGATTACATGATTAACGATTCTCTCGGTGCGATCTCAACTGCCCATTTAGTCCAAGCTGACCGTGAACCGGAAAAAGCACTTAGTCCAAAATGTCTAGAATTAGCCAACCTCCATTCCATGGCAGTTGACTTTGCCAAAACAGGGGCCCCAGCCGAGATGCCACTTGTACTAAAACCCAAAGAATATCCCGATTTCATGGAACGGTACGACAAACCGATGTATGTTTCCAACAGTGCCCTCGGAAAACTTTACCGGGCAACAGTCAAATCAGTCGAGCAAGAAATCTCGAATTTCATCTGGTCAGTAGAGACCGCCGAATCAACATTCGATCACGAACTCGAAATCGATGGCTTCATTTCATTTCTTGAGATCGCAATGAGTCATAAAGATCTGTACGTGGAGAAGATGACCGGTTTGATGACTTATTACGGTGCAGAGACTGAAGATGAGATATTGACAGGTAATTTACGGCACCGGGCATCTTATCTGCAAAGGGATAACAGAAAGTTTGGGGATATGAAAGACAGGATTGTAATCTCAATGAAGAGTTTGAAGAAGGAGGCGAGAGGGTGGTTCGAGAGTAGTTGTTCGGGGAAGGAAGAGCAGCAAAAAATGGCATCGGCTTGGTATTACGTCACCTTTCATCCGAATCACTATCAAGAAGGGATCAGTTGCCTTAGCTTTCCCTGGATTGTGGGTGATATCTTGTTGAACATCAAGGCAGAGAAAAAAATGTAGACTAATCAAATAACATTTGTGTACATTGAATTTATGAGAGCTTATGATGTAAGAAAAATGTCGTTGTAAATGAAACTTGCAAGGCATTAGAAACTGCAGATTAGGGAAAAATGTTAATTAGTGGCAGAATATTCTAAGCAGAAATTCGGTATATGATCGTTTGGTTGATGTATCTTTAAGCATCTTTTAAGTATCTAAATGATAAGGTGGGGGATCCCGCAAAGATCCATAAAAAACTAGTCTTAAAGCAGCTTTCCCACCTGACGTTAGGTAAAAGTTGCTACCCCCTCTTAAAGCAGCTTCCCCACCTGACGTTAGGTAAAAGTCGCTTCCACCTCAATCCCTTTCGAAATTTCTCCACAAGATAACCCTATTTTTGGTCAAAGAAATAAACTTATTAAATCTTTTCATTTTCATTCACGAAAAGTTAATTAATAAAAAGAAGATAAATTTTTTGATGAACACATTTAAGATGATTATGGTAATATAGATCGGTACAACACATTTAAGATGATTATAATATAAATATATTAAATATTTATATTTAAGTTGATTGAAATGTGTTTAATTATAATTATAGATGAGATATTATATGTGTCATTACATTATTCTTTATTAAATGAAAGGGTTGTTAAAAATGATAATTAATTGGAAAAAAAAATATTAACAAGACATGCCTAATGATAGTAGTGCATCACTCATTCCTTCATTAGAAGATCTTTCTCTATCTGATTATGATGTAGATATTGATGATAATATAACAACATGTGTTACAAATTAAGGAAAAAAGAGAAAGAAAAAATAAGTTTGCAAAGAAAGTGCTACGTCTTTCTACTGAGACTAATACGAAGATATGGCCGACAAAGAGTTCAGTAGGAATAATTTTATAGCTGATACAATGAAGGGTACAACAATGTACATTCATTTTAAAAGGGTAATGTCATATAAGGGTAGTAGAGAATCGGGAATATCGCACTTGACACAACACACGGAGAATCCATGTCCTATAAGGAAAAGAAATAGTCACATGAATAAAATTCTTGTGTGGGAAAAAAAATCCAATGGGAGCACAAAGTTGGTCGCGCATTTGTAATATGATTTGTTTTCATTAGTTTAATGGATAATTTAATTTTAGTTTAATTAGATTCAAATGTAAATTGTAATTTATTTCACATCTTTATATCCTACTGTTTTGATGGGTCAACTATCAAAGCGACTATTGTGTGATGGGTTATTAAGTCGGAGTAGGCCTTTCTCCAAGTATAACACCCAATCAACATTAGATTACTGAAGACGATTGATTCACATGTGAAGGTGCCATCGTGGTTCACGATTGCACGTGAAGTGGCGAAGTTATTTATGACAATATCGGTAAAGTTGCAAGGGTTTTTCAAGAAGTTTGATGGATATGTCTCCCTCACCACCGACACATGGACTTCTGTTCAAAATGTGCTCTATATGCATCCATGTGACTGCCCACCACGTTGATAGTAGTTGAGAGGTTTAGAAGAAGATTATTGCTTTCAAGGTTGTGGATGATCACAAAGGCAATACTAGCTGAAATTATCGGTGAATGGGGTATTCGTCATGTTGGGTGCATGATAGTAGACATCGCCTTAGCTAATAACGTAGCTATATCCGACTTGAAGAAAAAGCTTTGGAAAGAGGAGATGTTGCTTGGTGGGAACCATATGCAATTTAGGTAAGAGCTCCAATATATTTAGACCTTAACATTCCTTTCAATATATGTTCATAGTTTGGAAACGATGATTTTTTTCTTCTCATAGGTGTGCTTGACACATAATTAATATCATTGTGTATGAGGGATTGCAAGTGTCGAAGGATTCTATTGAAAATAGTTGTACAACAGTTAATTGCATCCGGTCATCACGGACATATGAAAAGGCATTAAAAAAATGTTATGAATGGGAAGGCCTCGACTTTGACTAGAAGATGTGGCTTGACATTGCCACTAGGTGGAACTCGACTTATATTATGCTTCAGAAGGCGTATCCACAGCATAATACAACTATGAAACAAGTTTTCTGTTATTAATATTGTGTCTTATATTTTTTTCCATTATATGAATTTTTACTTATGAATCTATTTTATTGATTCAAGCCGTAGATGGAAGAGCAATCATTTCAAGAACTAAGTGATGATGATTGGAAAATGTCCCAGATGTATTTATAATTTTTGGAATACTTTCTTGATGCAACTTAGATGTTATCTGCCACCAAGCATGCAATTGTCCATCAATATTATATGCAAATGTTCACCCTTTAGAAGATGATTAGGAAAATGTCTCAAGATACACAAACCTTATGCTTGATAGGATGGTTGACTGTATGCAAAAAAAAGTCGATATGTATTGGGGCAATTATGATAATATGAATCTCTTAGTCTATATTTCCAGTCTATTAAATCACCATAACAAGTTTGCAATGACTTGTGAAATGCTCGATTATCTTTATAAGAAAGACTTAGATAGTCCGAGACATGTCAATCGGTTGATCAGAGAATTACGAGCGTGTTTGTAGTCTTTGTATGATTGTTAAAAAGAGGGGGATCCTGCATCGTTGTCCACAAGCATCGCGTTATCCGATGTCTCATCCACCTCACAACTGTATGTAGGGACACGATCTTCACGAGGACTTAGTAATTTAGTAAAATATTTTTATACAAGTAGAGTTCGAGGTTGCTCACTTGACAGACTACAAAGGTAAAACAGGATCAAGATGTTGATGGTCTTGTTGATTACCATAACCACTTTGATGTCCTACAATGGTAAAGGGTGAATGAGTATGAATACCCGACACTACAACGAATTGCCAGAGTTATTTTTACCCATACCTGTATCTACAGTTATTTCAAAGTCCACGTTTAGCACAAGCGGACGTACAATCACAGACTTCTGAAGTAGGCTTGATCCCTCTATGGTCGAGGCACTTATTTGCATGCAAAGTTGGCTTTTGGGCGTGAGGTTCACCTTAGTTGGTTCGATGAATGCAATATAGATCTTTGATAAAGAAGATGATGATACATACTTATTTTGTTATACATTTTCTTATGTCATATATTATTTATTTGTTTCCTATCTAATATATATTCATTGAGTTCTAAATTTTTAATATTAGGTGTGAAGGAGTCTATGGCTATATAAAAAAGATCAATAAGTGGATGTTGTTGATATTTGTTGAACTTGTTGATTTTTTTAATTTGGTAAACTTATTGATGTTTGTTGATGAATTGCACAACTTATTATGATTGTGTTGTTATGAATCTATGATAGTATGCATTTGCACTTTACAGATAATTTATAAATTGTAGTTACACATAAATTAAATGTTATGATGTCCAAATTTCAATCACAATAAGTTACGTATGTATATATTTTAATTGATATAAAATCTTATATAAATATATACAATCAATAGATATATAGTTACATACACCTTAATTTAAATATATACAATTAGTCAATTATATTTTTTAAAAAAACTTAGATTTCCAATTATCCGACCAAATTTTATATGGGTCGGGTTGAAGGTAGGACCTCCAGTTTTTATTGAATCGGGTAACTGATCCGATCTAAATAATCAGATACCCATATGCAACGGGTCGGATCGGGTTTAATCTGACATGTTGCACATACCTACCCAATAGAGCAAGAAGAGGTAACAAGAAGACAATCTTGATCAAGAATGGAGGCCAAAGGGGATGTGGGCGTTTCCACTCAACCAAACGGGCATCCCCTTTTTAGAATGAAAAATAATCAAATATGCGGCACAATTAGCTTGTCTCTTAGTCCAAGAGAAGCGAATGCTCTACAAAAAGCCCTTAAACAACATGATCTCTCAAAGCACCAAAGCAATTCTTCAATATGGACAACAATCAAACAAAGAAAAACATTTGACAAGAGTTTTGCAATCCTCCTAAAAAATTACATGGTTGAAGCCTCTACTACAACGCGCATGCCTTAGCTTTAAAAACTCTCAAACTCATATCACCCCTAATTGGCACTCCTACACTTGAGATGCATAGAATAAGAATTCGGTATGGATCAGGAACCCAAATCCAGACCGAGAGACATTATATTAAATTAGATCTCGACCTGGGAATGAAGAAAAAATTCTCGATCTGGGAAGAAAAATGAAGAACTCGATTTGGGAAGGAAGATGAAGAATTTGGTCTAGAAAAATAGTTTAGTCTTTGAAAGAAGAAATTAAATCGATCTATGAAAAATAAAAAATCTCAATCTAAGAAGGAAGCTCGGTATATAAAGGACAAAATTAAATTCAATCTAGGAAAAATGAAATAACTCGATTTAAAAGTGATTTTGATATATTACATTAAAAAAAATATTAATCTATCAAATACTTTATATTACTTAAATATTAACCATATAAATTTTCATATTAATACTAACTTAATTTAAATAATTTAAATATCATAAATAATTTAATTATTAAATATATAAAATTAACCGAAATTTAAGCTGGTCAAAAACT
Source organism: Coriaria nepalensis (assembly GCA_027186245.1). Lineage (NCBI taxonomy): Eukaryota > Viridiplantae > Streptophyta > Magnoliopsida > Cucurbitales > Coriariaceae > Coriaria > Coriaria nepalensis. The sequence continues at coordinate 759,525 of CP114493.1, forward strand.
TAGTATTTTCTTTAAAAAGAATTAACCTTCACTCTTTCAACCACAAAAGTACATTTTTTTTACACATTTAAAATCCCCAATCCAATCCCATAAAATCCAGAATATTAAAAGTAATTAATTAACTTAATTAATGCCTTACATTTAATCCTAATCACATCCTTAAAATCCTTGTCAGTTGTTCTGTACATACCTCCACCTCGGTATAAGATAATTATTAAAAAAAAATAAATATAAATAAATATTACAAAGAATGTGAAAGTGGCGCCGCCTCTGTCGTCATCCCAAACGGCGGATCTTTTTCCTCTTACTTTCTTGTTACCCGAAGATGGCCTCCTCCTTAATCGAACTCGAACCAAACGCCGTTGACTTCGCCGTTACCAGTGGAGCCACCGGAACTGAAGCGTACCGAGCCGAGAAATTCCGAAATCCACTGTAATCGTCGATCTCTTCATCCAGACTACCGTTCCGAACCGATCCTTCATCGAAATTGAGAGCGTAACTCAAAGGATCGTACTGGAATTTTCCATGCCTAGCGCCGGCGCTTCGGTTTCGATTGAATCTCCGTATGAACGTCTTCCATCTCGGACCGGCGACGATCTCTGACCACTCTCGGACTTTCATCAACGCTCGGAAGCCTCTAGACCACCACTTACCGTCGTTGTTAACGTCAGAAACTCGAACTCTCTCCCACCAGGCCAATCCAACGGCGGCCGATCGGCGGGAATTGCCGAAGCAAGGAAAACAGAAGCAATTACAGCGCGTGTTGGTTAAGAGAGTATTAGTTCTTCCTGCTTCGCTTATGGACTCTGGATCTCTATTCGCCATATCAGTATATTCTACCGCCATAACTGATGGAACATGAGAGGTTTTAGCAGCAAACCCTATTCCTCTCCTCTCCTCCCCTCCCCTCTCTCTCTCCCCTCCTGTATTTGTTAAGATGCTCGTTTTGTACATATAAGTGGAGAAAATTGGAACCGAAACCGAAGGTAACCGGATAATGTCGGTAGGGTTGAAGAATCTTGCGTATCTTGACTTGAGCAACCGATTATTACCGGTAATTAGAGATAACACAAACCAGTTGGTGACAGTGAAAGGGGCATTATAGTAATTTGGGTGGTAAGTTCCGATGGGGAGAGAGGATGGTGATCCGGAGCTTGATGTTTTAGCCCATTGGGTCCGGACAGAGAGATGAACAAAGAGATGGCCCACGTCCAAACAAGGAATATGTTTTTTTTTTTTTTTTTCTTTTTCTTACTTAAATTAATTATAAATTATAAATTATTTATTTTTCAAGATTCACCGAAAAAATGTTATGATTAGGATAATATTTAATCATGGAAGGTGGCATAGTAGGCAAGATATAAAGCTAGCTACCACCGAACGAATCAATAAAGAGGGGTTTTTTTATTTATTTAAACTTTTTTTTAATATTATATTTTTATTATATTTTTAAATATTTATTATTAAATAATATTAAAAAAAATTGAGAAAGAACTCTTAATTCTCTTCCCCACCCTTTCTTCCAACCAAACATTATCTAAAAAATCATGTAAAAAAACCAGACATTCTCTATAAAAAAAAAATCATGTAAAAAAGTAACTAGTGTAAGAACAGTTATAATTATTAGGCAGTGAGTAAATAAACAAACAGTAAATTTTGTTAAGATGAAACTCTTTTCATTGTATATTTGTCTCACAAGTATAGTATTGATTAGAGCATGTGCAGAGCTTAGAGAATCAAAGCTCAGAATGAAGAACACAAGCCTTCTTCAAGAAAAAGAAGTGAAACAGGTGAGGTTTCAGGGAAATTTTGGATCTGATGAGAAAAATGGGTGCTCTGTTTTGGCTCAGCCAGTGCCTGTTTTCTATGCAGTTCTGAGGAAAGAGAAAAGAAAACCAGTGATGACTACACCGCCGCCACTAAAGAGCTTGTCGAAAGTTAATGGAGTTGGGTTGAATTTGAGAGGGAGTAAGTCGGTGAGTGCAGGGAAGAAGAAGGGAGGCCGTTTGCATTTGCAAACTTTGTCTTGTCTTTGTGAATCAGACTGATAATTTAGGCAAAGAAAACTAACAGTTAGTTTTGGCGGAAAAACTAAATCTAGAGGGTTAATTCTTTGTTTTTTTAAAAACAGAGGTGCATCTTAAATATTTAAAACTATAGAGGTTTTATTATAGTTTTAACATATTATGGAGGCTAAATCCTAATTTACAAAAAAGCAGTCGAATTAATGGTGTATATGATCAGATCATATATATATAGATATATAACGGTATTTTGAAAATTCCAACCTTAACGGCTAAAATATCCGCAACTTATGGTGGCTTCCCCACAAATCACTCCTCCTCCCCTCTTCCCCCTTTTCCTCCTTCAAAACCAAAATTTTCAACAACCATTCTCTCTCTTTTTTCTCTCACTTTCCGAATAATCAATTTCCATGGCAAAAGAAAATTCCTAATGGAAAATGAATAAGATCCACACCCAACCTTACACCACCACCTCGGGCCTCCGCGGCCACATCAGCAAATCCCTCTCTCTCTGGAACAAAGTGCCCGTTTGGTACCAAGAGATACACGACCCCGGCTCGAGATTTGTCACAAAATGGAACCGGAACTTCCTCGTCATCTTCCTCATCGCCCTTTTTGTGGATCCCCTCTACTTTTACCTCCCTTTCATCAACACCCCAGCTTGTATGCGAACCGACATCGGTCTCGGAGTGATCATCACGATCCTCCGTACGATTTCAGATGCTTTCTTTTGTTTCTACATGTTCTTGAAGTTTCGTACTGCCTTTGTTTCCCCGACCTCTAGAGTCTTTGGACGCGGTGAGCTCGTGATGGACCAACACGCAATCGCTATACGTTATCTCAAGTCATTTTTTATCATAGATCTCGCCGCTGCTCTTCCTCTCCCGCAGGTTCCGAATGAGAAAACATTTCAGGATCAATTTTTAACAACATGACAATCATTGTTAACATATGTATAAGATGTTTCCTGTGCTCTTATGCAGATTGTAATTTGGGGAGTTGTTCCAGCATTCAAAAATCCAACAGCCTCCCTTGCTAACCACACTCTTGCTCTAGTTGTTCTATTTCAATATGTTCCTCGACTTTACGTTATTTTCCCTCTAAACCGGCGAATCAATAAAACGTCAGGTGCAGTTGCCCAGACGGCATGGGCTGGTGCAGCTTACAATCTCCTCCTCTACATCCTTGCCAGTCATGTACTCTCTCTCTCATTGACACTCTTAATCTAACACCTCATAAAGATAATCGTCACACTAAAACAAATCATACATGCAATATAATATGATGATATCCATGTCACTAGTGTTAAGTCATGCCTTAATTTTCTAAGCCTTGTAATCTGCATGCTCGTTGGCTTAAACTGTTACCTCTGTGCATAATCAAGGAGGGTCCGAGTCTATACCGCTCACTTGTACGACAATGACACTCAGTTTGCTGTACGGTTTTAGAACTAGCTTTAAATTGATGTAACATATTTATATAAGTTGATCCAAATTCAACACTCGTCTTAGCTCACCATCTAATTGTAATATAGTTTTTGCAAAAGCCTTAAATTTATCCAAACTACAGTTTCCAACGTTGGACCACATGGAAACTACTTTTTGTGATTACTTACTTGTATGATTTGTCAGTGCAGGTTTTGGGAGCTATATGGTATGTGACATCAATTCAAAGACAACATGAATGTTGGAAGGAATATTGTGTAATGGAGATGAACGCAACACATTCACCATCGTGTGATCTTTTTTTCCTCGATTGCGATAGTGTGAATCAGCCTGAACGACAGGCTTGGCTAGAGATCACTCAAGTTGTCTCTAGTTGTGATGCGTTAGACGATGACGACAAAGACTTTCAGTTTGGAATGTTTGCCGATGCTTTTACCCGTCAAGTGGCTTCGACAAATTTTATCGAGAAATACTTCTACTGCCTTTGGTGGGGTTTGAAGCAATTAAGGTTTGTTTTTTTTTTGGTTACTCTCTATGTGATATTTATTTGAGATAATTCATCATTTATTTGGTTATATGCAGTTCATATGGACAAAACATTAAGACAAGCACATTTAGTGGCGAAACCTTATTTTGTATCGGAATTTGCTCGACCGGACTTGTTCTTTTCGCACATCTTATAGGCCAAGTGCAGGTATTACTTAACCACAACAATATCTATATGCCTATACATATATATGAGTATTGTACTTGACATGTTTTTCCTGCAAATGATTGATGGTATGAACTTCATCCAAGGGGGAAACTTGGGTTTAGGACATGTATATGATACCGCTTTTGTTCTTCGCCAGAACTATTTGCAATCTACAACAGCAAGGCTCGAAGAATGGAGAATAAAACGGAAAGACACTGAGGAGTGGATGAAGCATCGACAACTTCCTCTGGAATTACAGGAACGTGTTCGTAGGTTTGTGCAATACCAATGGATTGTGACACAGGGTGTAGATGAAGAATCGATTTTGACCTCTTTGCCGATGGATCTCCGACGCCAAATCCAGAGGCACCTTTGTCTTGCCCTTGTTCGCCGCGTAAGTTTCAGCCTAGCTATTCTCCTTGTTTTAAATGTTTGACATGTTTATTTTTTCATAGCTTGATACTTAATTTTGTACTTGTTCTATAGTAGTGTGATATTTTGTTACTATCGGTAACATAATATGAAATCGTTTTCCAGGTTCCCTTTTTTGCACAAATGGATGATCAACTTTTAGATGCTATATGCGAACGCCTAGTCTCATCGTTGAATACCAAAGATACGTTTTTAATCCGCGAGGGGGACCCGGTGAATGAGATGCTTTTCATCATAAGAGGGGAACTGGAGAGCTCAACGACAGATGGTGGAAGAACGGGATTTTTCAATTCCATTACCCTTCGGCCCGGTGACTTCTGTGGGGAAGAGTTGCTAACATGGGCCTTAGTACCAAATCCTAGCGTGAACCTTCCATCCTCGACCCGAACCGTCAAGTCACTGACCGAGGTTGAGGCTTTTGCGCTAAGAGCCGAAGACCTCAAGTTCGTCGCCAGTCAATTCAAGAGGCTACATAGCAAGAGACTCCGACATGCTTTTCGATATTATTCCCATCAGTGGCGAACGTGGGGAGCTTGTTATATACAAGCATCATGGAGACGGTACATTAAACGAAAACAAGCCAGGGAATTGGCTCAACAAGAGGAGCTTTATTACTCGAATGTGTATGATGAAGGTTATGACGACGGCGACTCGGGGAGTGGCAATATTGAAACTAGTGGTAGTGGTAGCACTAGTTCAAGCAATTTGCAACAATTTGGTGCTACATTTTTGGCTTCAAAATTTGCTGCAAATACTAGAAAAGGAGTTACTAGAAAGGCCTCTAGGATTGACACCGATTCAACGACCCTGTCAATTCCTAAGTTTTTCAAGCCAGAAGAACCTGATTTCTCCAAACTCCGTGAAGATAGTTAAGTAGTAGTGGTGTTACTACTTACCAGACAAAACTTGTAACTTAGCTTATTATTGTATTCATACTTCTAGTCGGATCGAAGTTATTAAACAGATTTAAAAGAAATGAATATTAAATTTTTAGTAAAAATAATTTTAAAATTAAATAAGACTGATTAAATATTAATAATAAAAAATATTTAAAATTAATTATAATAATTCTAAAAATAAATAAATAAATAAAATCAAGAACGAGTAGTAGTTAAGACATAAAATGTGTGCCTTCATCTTAGTTGTAAACTCACACTTCTCACACCTTACCTTACACTTTGTCATCTTCGATTCAACTCCATTTTAGAAGTCTTAGATTACATGAATTACATTACAAGCTTTTATAATGAGTATTTGCTTAAATTATGCAATAAATTACATTTAATTCATATTTTTTTTAATGAGTTATATAATTTTCTAAATTCATAGATAAGTGAGATAAATTTAAGGGAAAGAGATAATAAGAAAACGAGTAAAATATTCGACGGAACAGTGTAATTCTTCGAAAACCAAACTGGAGAGAGAGAGAGAGAGAGCGACGTGGAATTCTAGGTACATTATTGCCCGGTTCACTACATTTTGTCCTTCCGTTTTGAAAGTGATGTGGCATCTAAAATTTTGACCATTTTCCTACTTTAAGCTAATCACCGGTCCCTTAATCTTGCTACTCTGTTGGATAAGTGGATGTATGTAAAGAGACACACATACATGCATGTATGAATGATGCATGTACGCATACATGGAGTCAGATTAAAGAGACATGAGTGACCAGAACGAGTCTTATCTTCCTAGCTTTTGCTGAAGCAGAGAGTGCTCTGTTTTCTGTTCTTCTTTTCCATGGCTGCTAAGAGAGGGATTTCTTCTTTATTTTCTCGTTCTCTATCTGCTTTCGCTGTTTCTTCTGGGTCTTCTTCCTCTTCTCGTGTTTTTCCAGGTGAAATAAACTCAACCTTTCTCTTTTTCCCTTTCTAATTTTCTCCTTAGCTTTAATGGGTTATCTTTACTATTTAAGTTCAGATGATGAGGTTGATAGCTAAGTTTTTTTTTTTTTTTTATCCTTTGCATGCATTATTCAGTTTTCTCAGCTACCAAACAGAATTTCTTGTACTCTTAACATTAGTGATGTAACCTGTATAATAGAGGATGATTCTCTCGATTCGAATCGAATATATCATTTTTTAAATAATACTCTGGACTTACCGGTCTTTCGACTTACCGGTCTTTTGACTCACCGGTCTGTCGACTTACCGGTGATGTGGTGACGTAAACTTTCAAATGCTTTATATATATATATATATTTGGGTGCTATATACATTGGAGTGAACTAATTTTTTCATTTCCTCCATCCTTGTTTTTATTTTCTGTAATTTCACAAACTCTTCACTTCAAGAAAGCCTTATTTTTAAACAGATATTAATAGTAAATTGTGATTTTACAGGAATAAATTCTACCGGGCAGAGAAGCATCAACCGGTTTAGCTCAGCCGCTCAGGCTGAAGAACTAATCTCTCCACATGTTCAAATTAAGCACACCCAGCTTCTAATAAATGGCCAATTTGTTGATGCTGTTTCAGGTACATAATTTCTTCGATAAACCCACCCCAGAAAAGAAATGTGTCTTCGTATAACTTCTTTACTCATTATTTCATATTTATTTCTATTATTTTACGGGCTGTGATTAATGGTTTTATTGTTCTTACAATTGAAGGAAAAACGTTTCCGACATACGACCCTCGTACTGGGGAAGTGATTGCTCATGTCTCAGAAGGTGAAGCCGAAGATATTAACCAAGCCGTAGCTTCTGCTCGTAAAGCTTTCGATGAGGGACCCTGGCCTAGGATGTCTGCTTATGTACATTTTTGCTCTCGCTCTCTTTTGTTTTTTTTTTATTATTTTTTTAATTTAACTGTCCGATTGCGTTAGATGTTTTATAATTAGAATTTTTTTAACTGGATTATCAGTTGATCTTACACATTTGCTCAAGAGTTTGCAAATTGCGCCTTAATATGATATTAGAATATGAGACGATAGATAGACCCTTTTTAACAACTTAAGCTTTTGGAATTAGTGCGAAATTGATTAAAATCTGTGACTTTTTATTTTATTTGTTATTTATTAAATTTTCAGGAAAGATCGAGGATACTGCTGCGGTTTGCTGATTTGGTTGAGAAACATAGTGAGGAACTTGCAAATCTGGAGTCATGGAATACTGGGAAACCTTATGAACAAGCTTCCAAATCCGAATTACCACTGCTAGTCCGTCTCTTTCACTACTATGCCGGTAAGTTCACTAGCATATATACATTGCACCCTTTATTGGTTGGACATTACATGCTTGTTTTGCTCATAATCTTTTTATTTATTTGGAATTTTATAGGATGGGCTGATAAAATCCATGGTCTGACGGTTCCGGCCGATGGAGACTATCATGTGGAAACATTGCACGAACCGATCGGTGTTGCCGGGCAGATAATTCCATGGAACTTTCCTTTGGTTATGTTTGCTTGGAAAGTGGGTCCCGCTCTAGCTTGTGGTAATACTGTTGTCCTCAAGACAGCTGAGCAAACACCTTTAACCGCTCTTCTCGTGGGAAAGCTATTCCATGAGGTACCTTTATATATATGTATATATATATATAATGGTTATTCTTTCTCTATAAATTTACTTGTTGTCTTTCTATTTTGGTAATCATATTATAAGCTAATTCATATGTCCTTTAATGACAGGCCGGTCTTCCTCCTGGTGTTTTGAATATAGTTTCGGGTTTTGGTCCGACCGCTGGTGCACCTCTTGCTAGCCATATGGATGTGGACAAGGTGAATCATGGACCCTATCTTATATATAATAGTAGTGCACAATTCAATGCTAAATTATCTACCTTTCACTTATTATACGTTCAATAAACTCGACGAAAAATAAATTAAAAACCCTTTTATAGGTAGCTTTCACAGGATCAACGGAGACAGGAAAAATCGTGCTCGAATTGGCTTCAAAGAGCAATCTCAAGCCGGTCACGTTGGAGCTAGGAGGGAAATCCCCTTTTATAGTGTGTGAAGATGCTGATGTTGATAAAGCTGTGGAGCTTGCACACTTTGCACTCTTTTTTAATCAGGTTCATTCCATTAGGTGTTTGAAATTCCAGTTTGGTTTGAAAAAGCCAGTTTGGACCCACCAATTTTAGTTTGTCTCAAACACTGATTGGAACACATAATTCAGGTTCCCTTACTATCTAACAAGATACAACTTTACCCATATGAAACCTTTAGCTTGATGAGGAATTCTAGATTACTGCAGCTAAGATCAAGCCACATCAGTACAAAACATTTGAAATTGTTAACAGTTGTTGATGTCGCTTGATCGTAACCATAATTCTACTCCAAGTGTGTTCTAGCCCAATATAGTAACTTTAGGATACTAACACATAATAAAGAATTAAATGTGTGTCTTTCTATCTATCTATCTACAGGGCCAATGTTGTTGTGCTGGATCTCGGACTTTTGTACACGAGCGTGTTTATGAGGAGTTTATCGAGAAATCAAAGGCCCGTGCTCTCAGGCGGGTCGTTGGTGATCCTTTTAGAAAGGGTGTTGAACAAGGTCCTCAAGTAAGACTTTAGAATGTTTTTTAATCTTTCCACTTCAATTTAGTCCAAATTGGATAGAATGAAGATTCTATCAGTTATGACAACCCGTCTCTTCGGTTTCAAACCCAAGAACTGTTTTGGATTTTTCTAGATCGACTCGGAGCAATTTAACAAAGTTCTTAGGTACATAAAGTCCGGTATAGAAAGCAATGCTACTTTGGAATGCGGAGGTGATAGAATTGGCTCTAAAGGGTACTTCATCCAGCCCACCGTCTTCTCAAATGTTCAGGTAATAATCAAAGATTTGCAGTTCATCATCTTCTTTTTTACGCTTAATATAAATTATTCTATTATCTTTCAGGATGATATGTTGATAGCACAAGATGAAATTTTTGGCCCAGTTCAATCCATCTTAAAATTTAAGTGAGTTCAAATCATCATTAAACACCTTACCTTTTTCAATTTCATTACACGTAAAACATCGGATGTTTATGGCCCGATAAGCATATTTTTTTGTCACTGTTATCTATGCTTGATACACATTAATGACTAATCGTAGCTTAACCTGGTATCAAAATCCGATATCTGTATTCGAAACCACCATGCTAGTTTTCTATCTTAGGCCCACATAATCTAACCAGAATATATTTAGATTTCAGTTTACTCAGATTCAGGTAAAACATCTCATCCAAACAAAATCCTTCGCAATATATAATGATACTATAAAAATTGACAGGGAATTGGACGAGGTAATAAAAAGGGCTAATGCGACTAGGTATGGGCTAGCCGCGGGAGTATTCACAAAGAACATTGACATGGCAAACCGTTTAACCCGAGCATTGAGGGCAGGGACAGTGTGGGTGAATTGCTTTGATGTGTTTGATGCTGCAATTCCTTTTGGTGGGTACAAGATGAGTGGTATCGGAAGGGAGAAAGGGATTTACAGCCTTAACAATTACTTGCAAGTCAAGGCTGTTGTTACTCCTCTAAAGAATCCAGCTTGGTTGTAAGAGAATACTCCAAACTAGTCTTCCCTCCGGATTTCGATCAGTCTGCGGACTGTACGGTCTGAACCAAATCCAACCCCTCCCCACCCCACCCACACACATCATCTCCTGGCCGCTTTTTGTTCTCGTCGTACTATAATTAAGGGCATGAAAAGAGACAATTTGCCAGTTTGTAATGTGTTTTTTCTTTTTTGGTACACTAGAACTTTCAACTTGTCATAGTTTGCTCCAGAAAAAAGAATGTAAATAACGTCGCCTTTATGTATTCAAATTCCTTTATGGTATGATAATTCTAGGTTACACTAATAGAATGTCAGGAATGATTGAGAAATATTTCAAATCAAAACAACATCTACCCGTTAGTTTGTCTTATTATTTTCGGAACCGGATTTCGGTTTTATAAGATTAGATTTAAGAGTTTGAAAATTTATTAAATTTACTCTTTAAATTGTTCTTACTATGATGCTCTCTTTGCTTGTTGAGGAACTGTGATTATATGCGCTCATTATTAATCGTGACACTGGATTCTTAATTAGATTTTAAAAGTTTTGGAAAGAGAAAAATCTTAAACTTCGTCTTAGACCAATGAAAGTGCACGTCATTTATAACATTCAAATCGTATACTTAATAAGAAATATTTTAAATGATGTGTCGTGTTTTTATTGTTCTTAATTGATCTTAATTAGAAGAAGATAAAGTCAATTTTATGAGGTGGGGAAGAATTAACCATAAAAAAAATGTGGATTAGGAAATGGATAAGACAATTTATCTAAACAGTAAAATGGTAACTAATCGAAGATTAAGGATGTAATAACCTCCTTTGCGTCACTCAACTTCTTCCCTACTACTCTTCTTCCCCTCCCACAGAAAATCGTTAATTGCGTTTAGCCAAGTTTCTTACATACCTTCTCTTCACAAACATGTTATTAATACTTCTGTTTCTCTCTTCACTTTCATTTCATTCTAGCTTTCTTCATCAATCTTCCATCTCTTTTGGCCATAAGATAGTTCATATATACCAAAAGAAAAAAAAAAAAATAGTAATAAAATTAGCCACCTCTTGGCCCAATATTAAAAAACATCTCCAACATATTCAATCAATCTCCGATTTCCAGCGAAAATGCTTAGTCCGGTGAGGATAAGAACCATTGTAGGAATTGTCGGTGAGTCCTTCGAATTTAAATTTGTGTATGATTCTTTAGAATCGATATCGTTCTGAGGCTTATGCAAAATAATTTATTGATTTTTTTTTTCTTTTTTTAACAAATGAATTTGTTCTTTACTTTGCAGGTAATGTTATATCGTTAGGTTTATTCTTATCACCCGTGTAAGCATTTTGGGTGATCTCCTTCTCTTTTCATTTACATAGTTTTGAATAATTGGGGTCAGTTTTGTTAAATTTCTAAACTTTTGGGACAAACTTTTTTAAAAGTTTTCTTTTTCTACAGCCCAACATTTGTAGAGATATTGAAGCACAAATCAGTGCAAGCATTCAAACCGGATCCATACATAGCGACGGTTTTGAACTGTGCGATGTGGATATTCTATGGGTTGCCCTTTGTGCATCCAGAGAGCATCCTTGTCATCACCATCAATAGTGTTGGGCTTGGGATTGAGCTGATCTATGTTATCATATTCCTCATCTACTCTCCCTGGACTACACGCGTAAGTTTTCGATCCGGCAAAAGCATTTGAAACCGGAGTTTGAGTAGAATTCAGTTCGAAAAAACTTTTTCTGTAGTTAGATTATGAGTTCATTTGGTTTTCAAGTATTGAAATATTAGAGTTTGAAACGAGTGACATTTTAGATCATGCAAGAATTGAAAATCAGACTTACCTCCTCCAAAGTTTTAGTAATTAGACTTTACCCCACTCCATTTAAAAAACTTGACATAGCATTTACTTTTAATTCGCTCATTTTTAGAAATACAATGTTGACATGACATACCAAATGACTAAGTAGATCCTAGAACACTTATGAGCAACTACATTACATTACATATATAATTACATTATGTTATAATACGATCATTGATTTAGGTAGTTTAAGTTTACACTTCCAACTTTTGCAGCGAAAGATAATCATCTCGGTTGTGTTAGAAGTCGTGTTCATGGCCATTGTAGTGTTCGTTACGTTGTTCTTTTTCCATACAATACACAAAAGATCAATGATAGTTGGGATCTTGTGCATCATCTTCAACGTTATCATGTATGCTTCACCATTGACCGTCATGGTAATTACATTTAACTTATTCTTAATTATAAAATTAAGCTGTAAATAACATAGTTAATATATTTTAATTTGTTCTTTTTGCTATCCATTTGTGAATGAAGGGACGAGTGATCAAGACGAGGAGTGTACAGTACATGCCATTCACTCTCTCTTTAGCTAATTTAGTCAATGGAGGTATCTGGGTTGCTTATGCTCTCATTTACAAGTTCGATCTCTACGTTCTTGTAAGTTTCAATTTAGCCAATGAACTCATCATTTTATTAAATAATAATAATAATAATAATAATATATTTTTTTTTAATAATTAGATTCCGAATGGGTTGGGAGTTATATCAGGGGTGATACAACTGCTTTTGTATGGAACCTTCTACCGGACAACAAAATGGGAGGATGATGATCAAGATCATGACCGTGACCATCAACATAATGATCAAAGATCTCAAGTTGAAGTTACCAACGTCTGAATCAAATTAGTCATCTTAGACTTCAAGGAGTAGTTCAGGTGATAAAAGTTGGTGACTCTATATACGAGAACATGGTTCGAGTTCTGAATACGTCATTCTTAAAATAATAGTCTTAACTTACCCCATGACGAAATTGAGTTTACCACTTTCCCGAGGTCTATACACCCTTTGCCGATTGCTTACCAAAGAAAATAAAATGAAATAAAATAGTCATCTCTCTCATTTTTGTTTGACTTAATTAGGTTCACTTAGTGATGGATCATATATAGTGATTGCATGTGCAAGTGTTGCGAATGTAGTAATTTGGCTTGAATTGGATAAACGTAGTTGTTCATGATCTCTTAACTATAATGTAAGATGTTGTACTTTTACATTATCTCCAAAATTAGTTGCATAATGAACTCTTTTTCGGATACTATTTGAAATTGTCGATTGTTTTAAAAGTTTAAGAAATTCGAATAGGTTGAATATGAACTAATGTTACGAAGAACGGCAACAAATTTATCGTGATAAAGACTAGAGACTTAACAAAATTGAGAGGGGGTAAATACTTAAGCCAGCAGGCCGGCTTGCTGTAATGGAGTTGAGCTCCTCTCAAATTGTAGATTAATTGTGTTAGCTTTTATCAATTTACTAAATATAATAATAAATAATTGAGATTATTTTGTCGTTTCAAAGATGATTAGTACTTTACTTAGTAAACTGATATAACCTCGGACTTGATCCCAATGGTTAAGGATGAACTACTAAGAGCTTGGTTTGTACCCACATCTTGGGTGTTTGCCTGATAAATTATTTGGGGGTAGTTAGATGGGCAGATCACATGTTTCTTCTCTCATACGTTTATCTAGTCCTATTCAAATGGTCGAAGATATATCATATATCTAAAAATAATAATTTTAAGAATTTAATATATAAAAAAGATAAATCATTCATTTAATTTATAATTAGTTTTGAGACATAAGTTTAAATTTTTACATCGTAAAAAAATTAAGTTCAATATATGATTGAATTATTCGATATATGTGCTTCACGTCACTTATATAAAAATATTCACGTATAAGTTTAAAATAACATCACACATGAGAGCGTATGTTGATAATATATACTACATATGAAAATAAAAACTCGAAAACCTAATATATAAGAAAGATATGTCATTTTTTTCATTATCAGTTGATTTTGAAATAGAATACCAGATTTCTATATAATATATAAATTAAATGTACATAATATATTAAATTTCATCACAATTTATCAATCATAAATATTATTCTAGTACGATGATTAATAAGATATATAATAATAATTTTTATTACTATAAGATTTAATATACAATATAACCGTACATGCATGCATGTGCATATAGAGAATATCTCTCAAAAAGTGACTTAGAACTAAAGTGACAATCTAGCTTTGAGAAATTCTTATTCATAGGCACACTCTACTTAAAGATAAGACACATCAGCTTAAGTATTAAAAAAATACTTTATTATTCCACTTCTAAAAGGGATTTCTAGAAAAGAACATAGATAAGATAGAAATGAAGATTATGAATTACCTCCACTTTGCAAAAATGGCAATTTTCGCAGCATGGGTGAAATCAGAAGAGAGACGGAGAGAGAGAGAGAGAGATAGGGAGAGAGAAAAGCAGTCAGGCTAAGAGGATAGAAGTGAAATAACAAATATTAAGGAGGGTCAAAATAAAAATGTAAAAATATATTTTAATACTTAAGTTGTAAATATGATACATAGGCACCACCACGCCTCCCTGCAGTCAATAGTAAAAGACAAAAGAATAGTACAACCTGTTTGAAGAGGCATGACATTGAAGTGATGATGGGTGTTGTGTTGTGCGTTTCTTGAGGATCACTTAAAGCTCTGAAATTCTGATCTTATGTTCTTTCGCATGCTGTCTGTGTCGACTATGTCAGCACTTGAAGCGTTTTTAACATGTTTTTAGCTTTTTAGGACCTAATGGAATTTTGTGTCCCATGCTCTTTCTTTTGCAGCATTTTGTCCCTTCTTTTTTCTTTTTTTTTTTTTTTTTTTTTTTTTTTTTGTTGTGTTGGGTTTTATTTATAATAAGATGATATGTGGTTAATGAAAAACAATAAAGCTTAGTGAAATTCGACATAATTGCAAAGATAAAGGGATAAAATAGTAATTTCTCAATCAACATAAGAAAAACAGAGAGATTAAATCCATATCAATAAATAAAAATGAAAAATAAGATTTTATTTTCAAAATTTGTTATCAATGATCAGCAATAGCCCAAGTCATGTCATTCTCAAATATCCAATGGCAAACTTCAATCTGTCCTGGACCTGACCCCAGTGCCACGAAGGCACCATGTTCCGGACCCCATGCTGATGTGTCAACATGACAAATGGCAACGCCACGGTTGATCTTGGCTTTACTTTCTACGTCATGAATATCAGCTTCATACACCCTAACCTTTGGCACAGAGTGACAATAATACAACAGGTACGGGTACAAACTTTGATGGCATGAGACTGATTTAGTCACTTTCCCCCCGTTGATTCCTTTGACCAGACCGATCATCACATCTTGCTTTGACCCCTTCACATTTTCACTAGTCCTCACCACCACATCCCGGCCCAAAACTGCCGTGGCGAAGTCGATCATGTCCTCACCAGACCCCACGCATCGCTTGGTCTCGCCCAAGCTTGGGGCCCGTTCACACTCCTCGATCGCATTAAGCATCATACGGTCCATATTCGATTGATCTTGTACCCGAAAAATATTGCTAAGCTCGGCTAGTTTCAATGTCGAGAACGGTAATTTCTCCAAAATTGGCCGGGGTAAAAATGACCTTTTCGGCATTCTGTCCCTAATATCCGGCATCACCATAACATTACCTTCCTTCAACATCAACTCTCTAAAAAACTTACCCGGTTCGACCCATTTACTTCCGGTAATACCACTAGCAGTTCCATGTGAAGTGCTCAAGTTGTTATATTGCGCGAATACGACGCCCTTTTTGTTGTATTCGGTGAAAGTTCGGTCGACACTGTAAGATTTGAATTCGATTGTCGTCGAATTACGACCCGACCCTTTGCTGTACTCTTTGAAGGTGTCGTTTCCGTGATTGTAAGATCTTCCATAGTTCACAAAATTTACCTTCTCCGACTTTGAACTCTTACCGTAGGATAAAAACGTGTCGTCGCCGACATTGGCTTGATTTCGGTAACTTGAGAAGCTCTCTGTTCCTGAATTTCCACCATTTCCATAACTCTTGAAATTGGAATGTGGGTTATTTGCTGAAACCCCATATGCTTTAAATGTGTCATTTGCTTTGTTTCCTACTTCTCCATAACCTATCAATAAATAGACACAACTTTCAAATCACAGAGATTTTTGTATGGATCGAGATTCGAGAGTATGTAACAAGATTTTTTTATATGAATTACCTCTATGTGACTATGTACATTCGGATAAATAATAAAATGTCACGTAAGATAAAGAAAATCTAAAACAACTTCGAAAAAAAATTCGATCACATTTTTTTATACCTCAAAAATTAAATGTTACCTGTGAATGTTGAGGTAATGATGTTTGAACTATCAGCATAACTGTTGAACTCATTAGGGACTCCATGGCCTTTTTTGCCGTAGCTTGTGAAAGCTTGAGTTCCGGAATTTCCTTCATCGTTGTAAGCCGAAAAGGAGAGTTTATGGGCATTGGAATTAGAATCATAAGATGTGAATTTCAGATCCGGTACATTCACGAGTCGGTCGTAGTTGATGAACTCGCTGGCGCTACCATTTGCGGCAGCCGCATAGTTGAGGAAGTTTGAGTTGGCCACATTGCTATCTTCCGCGTAATTAGTAAAGTCTTCATGATGGGAAGTTGAATCTTTACTATACCTGTCAACAATTTATCAATTATACCCAAAATGATGTCAAAATTACTAATATGTTACCAATACTCAAACATATAATGTGCCTTACAATATAATTTTTGTATGACCTATATCATGTATATACAAATGTTGACGAACATAATCATATAATCATATAGAGTACCGTATGAACGAGTGTGTGGCGGAGTTTAAATCGTCGGAGTAGTTCTTGAACGAGTCGGTCCCGCCACGTCTGGTGGTTCCATAATTGGCAAAATTTCGATTGCCGTATTGGGTGAAGTTGGAGTTATTAGTGCGAGGCGTGTTGATGGTTGAATCAAGTAGTGAGTTGGAGAGGCAAAAGAGGTCAGCTAAAGAGCAAAATGAGGAGGAGGAGGAGGAGAGAGTGTTTCGGGTGGCGAGTTGGGCGAAGAAGGCAAAGTCTATGGCCGAGAGAGGAGATGCTTTGGAGAGGAAGAAAACCGGTTTTGGAAGGTGGTTTGAAATGTGTGTGTTCCAATAACGGATTAAAGAAGCTTTAGGTGTAAATGGATCGACATCGATCGTTCGATATGACGTCGTTTTTGTTGTTGTCGTTGTTGCAGCAAATGAGAGTGACAAGTGAATTAGGAACATAAGGAAGAAGAAGAAGAAGATGCTCATGATCTTGGAGACAAAGTGTGTATGAGAGTGTGAGAAAGAGGAAAGAGGGAGGAAGTGAAAGTCAGAAGGGAAGAATGGCCTTTCTTAGAGATGTTAGAATATATAATAATTAGTCTCATATTATTATTTATTACTTCTTTTTATATATTATTTATCTTCTTACTATTTTTAGTGGCATTCACGTTAATTTACTTGTCCCATATGTTACCTTTTTTTTGTTCTTTTAATTACTATAATGATTTTGTTGGAATGTAGATATATGATTAAGCATTTGAACTTGATGATGTAGATCATGGAATCTTTACTTTATATGATTCATTTCCGTTGGGTTGAGAATAGGAATGACTAGAATGTATAAAGGACTATTCACCTCGATTTTCACCCCTATCTTTTTACCATGTATATTGCCTTTATCGAAAAGGTAACATGAAGTTAGTGCATCTTTGAAATTGTATGTATACATGTCGGCAAAAGTAATATTATGGGTATATATAAATTTTGGTGTTCATAGATTAAGTTTAGTGATGGGGTAAAAAATATCACATTTAATTCATTTATTTATTTGGATCAATCACTCTACCTTACATTAGGTAGAGCATATGGATGATATTATATATAAGAATGTCTATAATTATAATTGATCGAGATATAATAAAAATATATTAATTAAAAAAATTATCTAATTCTTTTATATATGCTCTCATAATTGCAATTATTATAAATAAAATTATAAGTAATCTTTTAGCTCCACCATTGAAGCCTTCGTGAAGGTAGTCTTAGAACTCCCATATCAATAAAGGCATTCTATTCTAATCACCTTTAGAAATAAAATACTCTCACCGTGCTTATCAAAACCGTCTGAAGTATATAATCGTATGAGAATAATTTTATTAGTATTCGAAAAAGATACTTAGATAAGATAAGGGTTTTCGTTTTTAATATGGGTTATGAAATTCAATAGCATGGTATTTAAGATTCACTACAGATTTATTACGGTGAAATCATGTCTTAATACATGCTTTGTTTAATTCCGCTATTTGATTTAAAGAATGATGGACCGAGAATAAAAAAAAAAAATCATTCATTCATTCTAAAACATGTTGTCTCTCTCTGATAGAAATTTCTCTAATCATTCATTTAAACGAGATGTTTTATATATTTTTTAAATTCACTATAGCACGAGTAATTCTTATAACTTTTTCAACATCATAATATTATATTTTGATTCATTCTTGTTTCTTATTCTCATTCATTGTATAAACAATAGACACAAAAAAATCATTATTCTTATTCTCATTCCATTCATATTTTTATTCATTTACGAAATCAAACCAAACGTGTCATCAATAATTTTATGGATCGGTAAATCTCTTACTTATTTATCATGTTATTCTAAATTTTGATCTACTTGTTTAAATCCTTAGCTTGATTTTTCATTCATTATTTAAACTATTCGGCTTCCCAAATAGAATTTAAGATAAAAATTTTAAGTAATTAATAGCAAATCAATTTTGTGGATTTGACATCCCATTTTTATCACTCTTATAATTTATCACGATTTCTTATACTTACAAATTTGCATATCAAATTTTTGCTTGCCCCCAATAAAAGTTATTATTATTTCTTAATATTGAGAAAGAAATCTCGAAGTGATGAACCAATTTATATTTTTCAATAATCTTCTGCATGTAATTTATAATATTTTAAAAAAATTATTTAATAAATCATATTTATATTTATAATAAATTAATTTATCTTAATTATATATAAATTTAATATATATATATATATATAAAGAAATATATATAATTAAAATAAATTATAAAGACATAATAAAATTTCTTATCATTTTTTATGAAAAAAGGAACCAATTAATTTTTTATAAAAAACACGAAGCTCAAAAAGCTAACAAGATTATTGTTAATTAAAATATACAACACAAAATAAGGTTTTTTTAAAAAAAAATAATAAATTATTTTTACTTATTTCCTACTCAATAGACTTTAGTGAGCCACCAGAGACAAAAAGAGCACGCGTGCCTTCACATTTGATCCACATATACACAGTTTGAGCCCAAGTCTTCAGCTACCTAGAAGTTAGCCATGTCCCCACTTCTTGTACCAACTATTTAACATGACAATGTATATATATATATATATATTTATTTATACGTATATCCATGGTGTATAATCATGCACTATGTTAAACTCCGTTATAAAATATTATATTATTTATATATAATAATAATTTTTATAATTATAATGATATTTGATATATATTAACATGCATTATATGCATATATAAATTTTTAAACATTTATTATTAGTTTCGGTGTAAGAAAAAAGGTTTACACTTCAAGTATTATTTCAAAGGCATGTATAACAACTTAATTGTATTATATATTATACGATTAAATCACAGCTTAAAATTCAAATTTTACATAAGATCTTAAAATGAGCCGTTAATTAACTTAGAGACTTATCCTATCGACTAGTATTACTCCGTGTGTTTCGATGGAGATAAGAGCTAGTACTTAACCTACTGTTGATGTCATAATTTTTTGGACACGTGGTAGAACGTGATTGAGTCGGAAGTTCAAATTAAATACAAGTCGGTTAATAATAATTAAATCGATTAATTAATATCATTAATTGAAACAACTAGTTAAAACGATAAATTTAATTAGATAGTAATTAAATATGATCGATCGAATAAAATTTAAATAATTTAATCAGGTTAACTATAAGGGCATCCTTAAAATAATAAGAGATCATAAGAATTGATGAGATGATAAAGAGATAATCATAGATCAAAAGCACATGAATTGTGATAGAAGCAATCTCAACCGTTTAAAATAAAAACTACTAATATTCATTTGTGAAGCATTTCGGCCGAACCAAGAGAGAAAATGGAGAGTGAAATGACCCATCTCAGATGAAGTTGGAGAGAGAAAGAGAAACTTCTTCAATTATATTTTGTACTCGTATTATTTAAAATACTCGTATTCATCATATTTTCAATTATATTTTATCGAAATTAGATTCATCAAAACTCGATCATAATATTTAAATCATTTTAATTTTTTCAAATTTTATGGTACAGATTTTCCCTACTTGAACACCTACTCAAGAAATTCTTCCCGTCCCCTATAATCTTCTTCTCTGTCTTTTCTTTTGTTTCTTTCCCGGTTCTGAATGCAGTGAATCTTCGCTAATATTCACAGAATGTGTCTATCTACAACTAAGTCAGACAATATAATGTCCAAGTGCTTATTATTATATATTGTAAATTCTTCTTAATGTACATATTTTGTTTGAGAATTTGTCAGCATCTTATGCACATATGTCAAAATAACGGTTATTTTAGTTTGAATCTAAATTAAGAACTAAA
This sequence comes from Coriaria nepalensis, assembly GCA_027186245.1. Classification (NCBI taxonomy): domain Eukaryota; kingdom Viridiplantae; phylum Streptophyta; class Magnoliopsida; order Cucurbitales; family Coriariaceae; genus Coriaria; species Coriaria nepalensis. The sequence continues at coordinate 780,224 of CP114493.1, forward strand.
TTTTGTCTTTGAAGTTGAAGCTGGGATTTTAATTTCAACTATTAATTACAATCTCAACTCCTCTCTCTCTCTCTCCCCTCCGTAATCCATCCTTCGAGATCCTCTATCTCTCTCTACTCAATGATCCCTTCTCCGCCATCGAATCACGATCTGGAGTGTTCCAATGGCTATTTCTTTTCCTCTATCGAACCATGATCTCTTCTCGGCAAACTCTATTTCCAAAATGATCACTGTAGGTCATCTTGAAATCACGAACACATTAATGGCGTGAAAGAGATGGAGGTATCTAATGCGACCAGATTTTGATAAAAAAATTGCATTTTCATTTAATGAAAATGATGATTGAAAATTAAATAACGTAAAATTTTATATGATCTTTTGTTTTTTCATTTTTCCTCCTTTTTTTGTTTATTTTTTATTTTTTTATATTTTATAATTAGACCGAAATCGAGATTCAAAGAAAGATCTCGGTCTACTAATTTGGACCGACATCTTAGTCTCAAATACTAATACACAACTTCCAACTTTCAACAAACTAAACATAAACTCTTATTCCATAAAAAACTTCTTACAAATGAATTTGCTCTTTACTGCTGAGTAAGCTGTAAGCATGCCATGTGCGGCTCTACCGCGTCATGAACTAACAATCTTGGCCTTTTTACCCTTTCCTTATATATAAAGTTGAAAGTTGGAAGAGGTTGTATCTAGTACTGGAGTAGTACTGGAGACATGAGGGGGCTAAAACTAATTATTTTGAAGTTTAGGGGAGAGAAATCTAATATTTGAGACACGAGAATATTAAAGCCAATTGCCTTAAAGTTGGATGCAAGCAAATATTGTATTATTGCGAAATTGGATAGTTTCCAAGAAAGTCCAAGAATTGGATGGATCATGAACTGTCATGACATCTTTCGGGGATATTAACAGGCCGGGCCACCTACGAGCTACGGCCCAAAAACTGCAAGACAACCAATCAGCCAATGCCAGGAGTTTTCAACCAAATATCATATGAGTCCCTATACAGCCTCCATTTTTCTTATCATCACATACATGAAACCATACAGCCTCAAGTCACTCTGTATTTTGTAAAATATATTTTTTAATTAAATAAATAAATATATATATATATATATATATATATATAAATCTACAAAATCCAACGGCTCAGGATGTTCTGTGTAGACTTCTGAAAGAAAACATTTCTTCATAGTTTATCCGCCGGGCTAAAAATTCCTATCTCATCCATTACAGCCCCTTTAGAGAGAGAGAGAGATGGGGATTGCTCACACATGGGTTGCCGCTGGGCAACCCTTTTCCTGTTTGGATTTTTTAGCCAAGAAATCATCATCATCAACCATTAATAGTAATCTCAGCTTCGCTATGGCTTGCGGCTTGATTGGAAAATCTTGTTCAACTTCTTCAATAACTAATACTAGGAACAGTCGGAAGAATTCTTCGCCCTTGTGTTGTCGTTGCAGCGAGAGCAATTCCAGTTTTCATTCTTCTTCTTCTTCTTCTACTTCAGAATGGGATTGGAATCGATGGACCCGTCATTTTTCTGAAATTGAACAGGCCGAACGTTTCGCCTCTGTTCTTAAGGTGTGTCCGATTTTACTTTTGCTGATTTATGTTTTCATTTGTAGGTGGGATTCTTGTAATTAGTAAGCTTAGTTTCTGAATCAGTGACAGTTTTGATTGCTTCATAATTAATCTCAATTGGGCTCTATTCTAGATTAATAATTGAAGTCTTTTACCATTTTCCCCCTTTTTAAGCTTATGGTTTCTTAATTTCTCAGAAGTCCCAAATTTTCTGCCATTTTGTATTGGTCTCTGATTGTGACTAGTCTCTAGCTTATGAGATTGTGGTTAAATTGGATTAACATTTTATCTTAATATATAAGGGATTTATTTTCATTTCAACGATTAGCTTGTTTTATATATATGTATACATATACAGTTTCACCTTGAAGATGCTGTAGAGAAAGAAGACTTCCAAGAAGCTGCAAAACTGAAAATAAATATTGAAGAAGCTATGTCAATGGATAGTATTGCTAACATCATGTCTCAGTTGAAGGTTCGGATTAGTGTTTGAATCAACCAGAGAGACTAATCTACTACTCTATCAATTTTGGATGTTTGATTTGAGTTGAGTTATTCTGTTCTGTTTTGTTCTGTTTGGTTCTATTTTGTGTTTCTAGACTGCAATAGAGGAAGAACGTTACCATGATGCATCAAGGTTATGTAGGAATGCAGGCAGTGGATTGGTAATCTTTTTTTCCTTCTAACTGCATAGTTCTACTTATTATTATTATCTTCTTACCATTGTTATTTTTGTTAGCTGGATCAGAAGCTCATTCCAGGATCAGAAGCTCATTCCATTATCACTCTTGCCTTTTTATTGTGGAAGACTTATTAGTTATTACCTTTACTCTTTGGGAGCTTAGTCTTTATAGGATGATTAAGAGGTCTAGTTTTATTTCATACAGCTGTAAAGGAAATATTGTTATAGAACTTGTTGCTGAATATGAATTCCTCGACTTGGAAAATTTAGTATCCACTGATAAGCAAGAGAGGCAAAATGACTGATGAATTTTCAGCCTGTATTTGGAGACCGATTTTGTATTAGAAAAGGTTATTGTACATAGTTGTTGACACCATGTGGAAGCCTTTTTTTCTTATGAATTTCTTCTTAATTCAAACCAATAAGTATCCTTTATTTATTAGATATAGTTCTATCTTTAATTATTCTTTTATTTGTATTTTCTTTTTATTTTTCTTCTGTTAATTGTCTTCTTAACCATTCTCTCAAGCAGGTAGGTTGGTGGGTGGGATACTCAAAAGATTCAGATGATCCCTTTGGTCGATTAATACGCATAACTCCCGGTATGGGCAGATTCGTTGGGAAAAGCTACAGTCCAAGGTAAGATCTTTCTGCTTCATATATATATATGTATATATTTTTTTTTCTACTTTGAAGCACAAATGATTCTTGAGTTTTACAGACAGTTGGCCACTTCATCTCCTGGAACTCCACAATTCGAGATTTTTGTGATACAAGATGGTGATGATAGATACATTATGCAGGTGATCATAAATTCTCCAATCTAATAGTGATTCCATATGTTCGATATATTTAGTTATGATTGTGGCATAAAAGTCTTGAAAATTATACACAGGAAGCTTATAGAACATTAGATGCCTATCAGTAGTATATCATCTGATTTCTTGTTATCATATGAGAAGCCGAAGCAACTTTTATCTCCTTGAAGGGCCTTTTTTTTTTCTCTTCTTTTCAAACAGCAAGTTTGCAAGATTTTTCTGTTTGATCTGTCTTATTTCACCCATTATAAGGAAAACCGTTTTATTATCTCTACCGGCAGGTAGTATACTTACAACAAGCCAAGGGAAACCCAACAACTTTTCTGTCTAAACCTGAAAAAAGTTCCTCCATATCTGATGCCGAGAATGAATCCATTGTGGACATTGTGGAAAATGAAGGGAAGCCAGAGAAAAGTGAGGAGAAGGGGATTAACGTAGAGGGAGCAACGGAAGAAGGGATAAAGAGTGTGATAAATTTCCTCAAAGAAAAAATCCCAGGTTTAAAAGTCAAAGTCATGAATGTGAATGTCCCTGAAGAAGTCATAGAGGATAATGAATCAGTCAAGCAATTGATGCAGGAAGATAACGAAATGGCCGGACCCACTGATAGTTCGGACGATGAGATTAGTAACTTGGATGAGATTGAGCCTGAGGCAGTGACTCTTGGAGAACATAGTGACCCCATGGAAGAAGAGAAGGATTTAGACATGAAGCTTTTTATTGGTGGGGTTGTGCATAATAATGAGGATGTTGTTCAGACAAAGGATGAGTATATTCGTCTTCCAGCTGAAATTAAGGATTTGGAGAGAGACTCTTTTGTGTTACATATTCCAGGCAGAAGTTTAGATCTTGATAATGGAGAAAGTAAAGACTCAAAAGTCAAAGTGGCGGCTCTAGCTGCTCAAGGTGTCTCTGAGCTTATGCCCCCAGAAGTTGCCAAGTCATTTTGGGGCACTGACAAGGTCTCTTCAAAGGTGAGATTTAGATTCGTTGTACTACTATTATTTATTTGTTTATATTTTCTTTTATAACGAAATATGATGTTGAAAAGTAGTTTTGTGATTTTATGGCTTTCATCTCGACAATAGTTTTCCAAAATAAGAAGAAAATAATAAAAATAAAAATAATGGTTCATTTGGTTCAGTATTCTGAAACTTTGATTCGGGTCTAATATCCATTTTCAGACACAAAACTTTGGTTCCGCCCATTTGGGTCTAAAATCCATTTTTGACACAAGACTTTGGTTTGGGCCTAAAATCCATTTCAGATACAAAACATCATAATGTTGTTGTACCAAAATCCAGTTTATCTCACAGTTTAAGGAAAATAAGTTTGAAACTTTGACCTGAATGAACACACAGAATATTTTAATCAATCTTCAGTAGGCTTTTTTTTCTTTTAAAATTATATTTTTCATTCCCATGTTTTTGCTATTGAACGATTCTCCTTACTGATTCTAATTCTAACTTCATCTTCATTCTTAGGTTTCTAAAAATGTACGTGAAATCGTCAAACTTGCTGTTAGTCAAGCACAGAAGCGGAGCAAGCTATCCGAGCATACAACTTTTAGTCGGATAATCACTTCCAGAGGAGACCTTGATCCATTTGATGGTGAACTGAATCACCCAGTTACCTCTATATCTTCATGTATTTCTATCTGCATTTTAAACAAGAAAGGAACATTTACATGGCCAATCTTTCTTATCGAATTATAGGTCTCTATGTTGGTGCATTTGGGCCTTATGGCACTGAGGTAGTGCAATTGAAGCGTAAATTTGGACACTGGAATGATCTAGATGATAAAGAGAAATCTTCAGATGTGGAGTTCTTTGAATATGTAGAGGCAGTGAAGCTAACAGGCGATCTTAATGTTCCTGCTGGCCAGGTTTGTTTAGTCTTATCCGATAATTGAAAATTCACCTGTTTTCTTCTTTATTGCAGCTACATGGATATTTTATATGCCCGTTAAGGGAAGTGCTATTTAAGGCAGTAAATAATTATTTTATTCAGGTTACCTTTAGAGCTAAAATCGGAAGCCGAAATTGCATTTCCAACCGTGGGATGTATCCAGATGAGCTCGGAGTGGTAATCACACTTGCTTTTTCATATAGTCCTTTCCCTATTGCAGTACTAAATTACCTCTGCGTGCTTGCACATTTAGTGTTGTATTTGGTTCTACCTTTGAAACTTTAATGTGAGTAAAATTTGAGTTTGTGTTATATATGTTACAGTGACGAGTGTAAGGTAAGCTGGGTTTTTTCATTCAGATTAGCTTATGAGACAGATTAAGGATCCATTTGAGTAGACTTATTAAACTAAATGCTTAGGGTAACTGAAGTTTGGAAATTGTATATTCTAGTTAATTTGTAGGCTTATACTTGGTATTGACAGCCCAACCTGACCTTTGAGCCTAAACTGGGGAATAAATAGCAAGTGTTCCCAAGCGGAGTCTAAGAAATTTTTAGGTGCAAATTGGATTTTATACTCGAACTGGCACTCAAGTTTTCTTGCTGATTCTTGTATTTAAGTACCACAAGTATATTTCTAACTCATCCCTTTTCTGTTTCACTGAAATGAAATTATTCATTGTCCGAAGATATTCCTTATCATATCTTGATTCAGAAAGCTAATATAATCAGGTAGCAAGCTATAAAGGTCAAGGAAGAATAGCTGAGTTCGGGTTCAGAAACCCGCAATGGGTTGACGGAGAACTTCTCCAATTAAATGGCAAGGTTAAAAAGTCGATCAAACTTAACAATCTTTTTTGTAAACCTTATTTGGTACCATTTTTTCCCACAGTCTTCTGTCTGTTTTAGCAGGGTATTGGGCCATATGTCAAAGGGGCGGATCTGGGCTTCCTTTACGTTGTTCCCGAGCAAAGTTTCCTTGTATTGTTCAACCGCTTGAAATTACCCGAGTAGGATCCAATCTCTTATGATTGTGAGTTATTCTTTTTTTCTTCCCCCCTTTTGCAACTGGAAAAGAGATTAGACTCTTTTGAGGCTAGGAGGCTAGCGAGACGGGTCTTATCTCCTCCGACCCTCTCGCAGGCTAAGAAGACAAAATTTTAGCCAACCTTCTTACATGTCTTGTGTATCATTTTTGTTTTTCCTTCCTTCTTTCTTTCTAAAGTTTGAGTAGTATCTTCCTTCCTTTTTGTTGCCACGTATTCCCTACTTTCCTTCTTTTCAACTTTTCCCCTTTTGTTTTGTTTATATGATAATAATGGTATGATGAGTAAGTGCAATTCTACGAATGTTGACATGTGTGCCGCGGTCTGTATAAATGAGTACTATATGAATCAATGAACCCATTCATATAATGAGTTAATGAGATCGCGAGTCATGACCTTATCACCGTGGGTTTGTATCAGGTTAAAATTTTGAAGGTGGGTTAGTAGTAATAGCATGCTATGTATTGGCTTGTTATGATTAACATATTGGTATTGAAATATGCATATGTAGCCTGGCTGCCCAAGTGGGTTCTGGTCAGAAAGCAAAAGTATCTTTTTGTGATAAAGGAAAGGAAGAAAGCATTGCTCTCTACTCCTCCTAGTGCTTCCTTTTTGCTTCTCCTTTAAGTAAAGCTCGACTGTGTACAGAGAGAGGATGCTTTTCTTCCTTTTTCTTGTTTGTTGTATAGGCTTGTGTGTATATATTATTGGCTTTGAATTTATTAGGGGTCATTTGAAGAAAGAAGACAACATGCTTGTGTTTAGCTGCCAATCTCTCAAAGGAGGAATCTGTTTTCTATAAAGACAAAAGAAAGAAAGAAAAAAGAAAATTTGCTTGTGGATGACATCATTGAAATGAATGTGTAAAAAGATTTCAACTTTTTTGTTCTTCTACATGGAAGAGTCCTATCGATCCGGCATCGGGCTACATGCAACTGATGTTATTAAAGGATTGAGGTAATCCACAATCTCTACATAATAAGAAAATTTTATTTTAGAAAGGGATCGAATTTGATATAATAAATGATATGATATTAATAATAATATTTGTAAATACTAATTTTGAAAGATTTAACATAGTATTTTCGAAATGTTATCGGAGACTCATATTTTGTTCGTGTTATGGATTGGACTGTATTAAAATGAATATTAAAGTGATAATATATATATATATATATATATAATATTTTTTAGAAATTAGGGGAATTTTTATATGTTAATGGGTTATAAATTTTGAAAAAAATAATTGGATTTATAATATTATTAAATAAATTTAAATTTAAATTTAAATATTAAATAAAAAATTTAAATTTAGATCAATTTTAATGAGTCATTTTTACCCCCGGCTATTTCGATAACCTCGGGTCGGATAATATTGTTAACAAGAGACACGGAATCCGCAGTCTACTTTTGTCAGAAAAGAATATCAATCATGCAGCAATCAACACGCTTTCACTTACGCCACGTAAGGAACCTTATATCTATCAACGGTGAGAATGAATCCCACAACCAAATCAACGGCAGAAAATCTCTGTCTATCGTTACTAACACAGTTGCCGTTGCAAGCAGTTACACGTGGCACTGTCCCCCCACCTTCTTTTTTTCGTTTTCTTTTCTCTCACTTTCTTTCCCGATTTCCGAGTATCCAAACACACAGACTACTCTCTCCCTCTCTCCCCTATTAAATTGGCGATAGTGAAGGAAATTAAATGGAAACCGAGAATAAAACTGGAAGTAATACTGAAGCAGAAGAGGAAGTAAAGGACGCAGTGATGAAGAAATCATCTTCGAAAAATTCTGAATCATCGAATTACAGTCACATGGACTCACCTCACTCGCCGCTCCGGTTCCACTCACCACTCCAATCCGACGCCGGCGATCCTTCCGAAACTCCACCTTACGCCTCTCCCGAGAATTCGCTCGAGAAGCCACCGGATAATTCCAAGGCGATCGTCCTCGCCGACAAGTGCACTCAATTCACGCCGGTCCCTTCTCCTTTCCCCCACCGCCAGAAGTCATCGGAGAACAACAACGTTAACGCTACTCCGGCGAAGTCTCCGTCGTCTGTGTTTGTGTTTAATAGAGCCATGAGGGAGGAGATTCCACCGTCAGTGACTAAGATTGGACCTGCTGGAGCAGTTGGTGGCGATGGTGGTGTCGGCGGCGGGAGATCAAGGGGAGTGCCGCCGCCGAACACGAGGAGGTCGAACAAGGAAGAGACGGTGAAGAAGGCGGCGTTAGGGTTTAGAATCAGCGAAGTGATTCTTTGCTTGATTTCCTTTTCGGTTATGGCGGCCGATAAAACTCAGGGTTGGAGCGGCGATTCCTATGATCGCTACAAGGAATATAGGTTCGCTTCATACTCACGCTTTTATCCAATCTATACTTTATTTTGAGAAAATATATGCGGTAAGAATTGATTCTGATTTCTCATTGTATTCTGAAATTGAGCTCTCTTTGTGAAATTTAATTCAGTTCTTAATCTACAATTAACACCATTAATAAAAAAATTTGTTATGTTAATTCTCATTGAATACATATTAGCTTACTAAACTAAGTTCATCTTCCCTGACCTTTCACTATTGATTTCTAATATCCTAATTCATCTTTTTCTCACTTTGATTTATTATTTGCTTTTCTTTTCTGTAATTTGATGTTAATGATGCTATGAATCCTTGGCAGGTATTGTCTATCTGTGAATATCATCGGCTTTGTATATTCTGGTTTTCAAGCTTATGATCTAGCCTATAATCTCATCACGGGAAAACACGTGATCGGTCATTGCTTCCGTCGCTACTTTGATTTCTTCATGGATCAGGTAATAAATTCTGCAGCTTCTATATATGTATGTGTGTGTGTGTGTGTATACTCTGTAAAATTAGTCTTTTACATATATACCACTTTTGTTAGCATTATAACCAAATTCAATTGACCGTAAGTTTAACAGGCTCTTAAGAGTGGCATCTTAAACAGCATATTGCACACAGTTTCTTTTGCCAAAATGCCGGTTGTCTAATATCACTTTACACAGGTTGCTTAGATTCGACTGAAAAATTATTAAAGCTCTCCATTGGGGCAGACTTATCAGTATGACGTTTAGGGAAATTGGTGTTTTATAGAAATAGATTTTAGTTAGATTTTGTGGCCTTAATCTGGATTTGTCTGTTCAACATGGACAAAAATCTAAGTGCTAATTCATCTTCCGCTTCTGCGCTAAATTTTCCCTCTCCCCTTATATCTCATATGCACATTTTTATTACTCTTCTGAGAAATTTGTGCTTGACAGTTCCCCTTTTTGTGGGGGAAAGGGAAACGTTCTCTTGATCTTTTCTCGAGCGCTGTAGAATCAATCTTTGAACTATATATCTTACTCTCATGATTTATGTTACATGGATGTTTACCATTTTTCTCTTCTTCTACTGTGCAGGTATTGGCATATCTTCTAATATCAGCCTCATCTTCAGCAGCAACCCGGGTGGATGACTGGCAATCGAACTGGGGAAAAGACGACTTTACCCGAATGGCTAGCGCTTCTGTAAGCATGGCTTTTTTAGCTTTTGCCGCGTTCGCTATCAGTTCCTTAATCTCGGGGTATAACCTTTGTTCCCATGATCCTGCCTGATATTTTCAAAGCCCATATTTCGATTTATATCCTATATATATAGATATATATATATATATATATATATTCTTTATCTGCCCCTAATTATAGTTTATGTATCTTATAAGAGAAATCATAAAACATGTGAAAGCAAATCAATTTTTTCCCCTTTTTTATTTCTTAATGTTGTACATAGATTTGATTTCTAGGTTCTATTCTTACAATAAAGCAATTAGGTTACTTGATTGATTTTTCTTTCCCCATTTTTTCGTTGCCCCACTAACAAGTGAAGAACATCTTGGTTTATTTTAATTTTTTAGCAAGTTAGCTTTACTTGCTTAAGAGAGTTGAGACATGATGATGAGCTCTACTGTCCAGTTGTGCACGATTGGGTTGGGCCCTTCTATTTGGACTAGTCAGTCCAACACATTAGGTTACCTAACAAATATAGTGTGTATATTAGTTTCATAGCATCCATTCAAATATGGTGAGGTTGAGACGAATCAATTTACTAGGTCTATTTAAAGTTTCTTTATGATCTGATAAGGGTGACGAATTCAGAGTAGACCGATTCAAATATGATAAATGAAAGGACTTATCAAAAAAAGTATAAGCATCATTTTTCACTTAATATTTTATAATTAATTTAATTTAAACCACTTCCCGATAAAAATAAATAAAATTATGTACGATTAACATTTATAATTCTGATAAAATTTATTGTAATATGTGATTATATATTATTTTATACAATAATGTCTCTTCGTATTTTAAAATACTTTTTAACATTTGAAAATGTATTTTTACATTTATAAATCAAAAATACATTTATGTATGTTTTAAAATATATATATTTTTTTTAATATTTTGATTTAATAATTATTAAAAAAATCCCTAAACTATGTAAAATATTATTTTCATTCTTAAATTTTTATTGTTTAAAAAAAAAAAGACCACCATGGCCATGGAGCTCCAAGCTCCTACCATTTATGGCTTTCATGGCCTTTTTTTATTTTTATTTTTATTTTTATTTTTATTTTTATTTTTATTTTTATTTTTAAGAATGAAAATAATATTTTTCATAATTTTAGGATTTTTTTAATAATAAAAAAAATAGAGACTTATACTATTACAGTACATCAAATCAGGTCTCACAAAAAGTATATGTTAAAATATATTTCAAAATGCATTTTGAAGTCCGTAAAATAAACAACCCTTAAGGACTCTTTTGAATATGTGTTTTAAAATACGTTTTTGCATTTTAAAATATATTATTTATTGATGTAACTTATTTTGATAGACCTAAAAAATAAAATAATTAAAAAACATTCCTAATAATTTTTAATAATATTTTTATTCTTATAAAAAAAAAAGAAAGTAAAATTTCATTGTGGAGAAGCTTTGAACTCCATCACGTTTTCTCTTAGAAGAGGGAAAATAATATTATAAAATTTTTAAAGTATTTTTTTAATTAAAAAATTGAAGACATATTATTAATATACATGAAATCATATAATAATAAAAAATTATTTGTAAAATGCTTTTCAAAATACATTTTGATAAATCATTAAGAGAAAGGAGGGGGGGGGGGGGGCACCCACGTTGCTGTGCTATCTTGCAAGTTGTATAGATAATCGTGAGAGAGACCGTATACGGAAAAGAACCATACGGCTCATTTAACAATTCCAAAGTAAGTAACCAAACGATGTCGTTTTTGTTGGGTCCCGGACCTGACAACTTTAACCAGAAATACCAGAATACAACCTTCCCTCTTGTTTTCTTCAGTTGTAGGGGTTGAATGTTGCATCTTCCCTGTTGGGTCCCACCCCTTCCATTGTGAAATGACTTTTCTGCCCCCTTAATGAAAGAACCACAAATTAAAAGTCTAAATAGTAATAAAAGCAGGTGAGATTTCTCTAAACTAATTTCTTTATTTTAAAATATATAAATTTATCTAACAAAAATAACATCTCATAAATTTCATTTAAGTATTTATGCAGCTAAGCAAATCATTGGAAGATGGAACCAAAGTATCGAAATGTGTACTCAATTGCAAATTCGAAAGCCGGATGCCATTTTTCTTTAAAGAGTTATCTTTTATCTTTACAAATCTTGTTTTAGTTTACACAATCATACCAAGTTTAGATAATAAAAAACCAAATCGAAAATAATTTTGGTAATAATTGACTCGTGAATTGAAGAGGATAAGGAGGGCAAAGAGGGGTAGAAGTAGTCATTATCAGACAAGACCCGATTGGTCTCCTTAGGGATAGATACTAGCACGTTACGAATGTTGTGCACTTGTGCTTAATGCCTCTTGAAACAGACATTAAATACGTACAATTATACATATTATGACACCCCAGTTCCACACTCTGACTTCACTCTCTCTCTCTCTCTTCCGTATGCTTTCATTGTACTACCAGAAATGCATCAACTGCAACCCATCTCTCTCTCTCTCTCGCTCTCTCTCTCTCTATCCTATCACAATAACTTCAATTTGAGATTTTGCAGATAAATAATGTGACTCTTTTTCCGCAGCAAAGCAAGATTCTAGTTTTTTTTTTTTTCTCTGCTATTAATTCCAACTCGAGGACGGATATTGGATGATGATGTGATTCTTCTACAAGGTGTTTCCGGTGCAAGGAATTTATATTATAACTTATAATTTTTCTTGCATGGATTTTTTGTTTTATTTTTTCAAATGTGTGCATTTTGATGTAGAATAGCAAGCAAAAAGTAGAGGGAAAAAAAAGAAGAGAATAAATAATTAAAAGACCAGAATTTTACCCATATGTAATAAGCTAGAAAGATCATCTTTTTAGCAACTGGGTTTCTGAATTTCAAGCATTTTCACACATTTTGAGGCGATTTGGGATCTGGGTTGGATGCAAAACTGGTTAAAATTGATGGGTTTCTTCTAAAATCTGGTTCAAAGTTCAAAACTTAAAAAACATATGAATAAATTGAAGTGGTTTAAGCCAATCTCAATCTCCATTAATGGGAGCAGTAGTAGGCTTGAAAGAAGGCTCTCTTTAGGGGAGTACAAAAGAGCAGAGTCATGGTCAAAGTACTTGGTATCATCTGGTGCAGAGATAAAGGGTGAAGCAGAAGAGGATTGGAGTGCTGACATGTCTCAATTGTTCATCGGCTCCAAATTTGCTTCAGGTAGGCATAGTAAGATCTATAGAGGGATTTATAAACAAGGAGATGTGGCAATTAAGCTTGTAAGCCGGCCTGAGGAAGATGAATGCTTGGCTACTATGCTTGAGAATCAATTCATCTCAGAAGTTGCCTTGTTGTTCCGTTTATGCCATCCGAATATCATCACCGTAAGAGCATTCGTTCTTCAATACCAAATTTTATCTTATACTTGTTTATCTATAATCTAATAAAGGAAATGAGATTAATTGCTTTGAGCCTAATTACTTTTAGTTTAATTTCTGACATGGCCTTTCTGATTTAGGTGAGTAAACTTGTTTCCGAAAGTCTTGAAAGTTTGAAGGATAAATCCTTGTTAAGCTAAAAAGCTGGGTTGGGGTAAATTATAGTTTGTCCTGAACAAAAATTTGTATATTGACAGGAGATTGAAGTGAAAATGCAGTTTTGTAATTTTTGGGCTTATATTCGAGTTTTAGACTCAAACCGGCATTGCAAACTGTGAACTGCATGGGGACTTATGGACATTTGTCGTGATAGTTTCACCACCGTATACTTAACAACTATAAATTGTGGGCTTTTTTTTTTTTTTCCGGCAGTTTATTGCAGCTTGTAAAAAACCACCCGTATTTTGCATCATCACAGAGTTTATGCCTGGGGGCTCGTTGAGAAAATTCCTCCACCAACAAGAACCACATTCGGTCCCACTCAACTTGGTTCTAAAACTAGCACTTGATATCTCACATGGGATGCAATACCTTCATTCTCAAGGAATACTCCATAGGGATCTCAAATCCGAGAATCTATTACTCGGGAAAGATATGTGTGTGAAGGTTGCGGACTTCGGAATCTCATGCGTAGAATCCCAATGTGGATCAGAAAGTGCAAAGCGATTTACGGGAACTTACCGTTGGATGGCACCCGAAATGATCAAGGAAAAAATCCAAACGAAAAAAGTCGATGTTTATAGTTTCGGGATCATTTTGTGGGAGCTTTTGACCGCATTGACACCGTTCGATAACTTGACTCCCGAACAGGCTGCTTTTGCTGTTTGCCACAAGGTATCTTTTCCAACTTTCTCAAACTTTTTTGTTATTACATTAAAGCAGGTTTTATCTTTCCCGTATTTTTAATTAAAAGCCTCCTTCTGGTGTTTACAACAATTTCTCATGATTATGAATTCCGGGCAGAATGCAAGACCACCATTGCCACCCAGCTGCCCAAAAGCACTAAGTCGGCTAATCAACAGATGCTGGTCAAGCAATCCGGATAAGAGGCCACATTTTGACAAGATCACAACATTATTGGAGAGCTATGCGGAGTCTCTCGAACAAGACCCGGAATTTTTCTTGTCCTACGAAGCTCCTAGATGTCATAAGATTCTACAACGCATACCGAAATGTATAGCTGGCTAATGATAAAATCACTCTTAACATATTCTTGTCGATATGAGAAGGAATTCCTTTCTTCTTTTTTGGTTCTTGGTTTTAACTGAAAGATTTTTATTTTGAAGAATTTGATGTTTTCTCAATGTGAAATATAACTTCACGAACAAGGCGATTTTCGCATGTGTGGTTGATTCCCTAATTTTAGTCCCAGACTCATTCCCAGTATCTAATATTTAAAAAGAAAAAAAAAATATATGAACTCTTTTTATTTTTATTTATTTATTATTATTCTTTTTGTTCTTTCTCTTCTTCTTCTTCAGCTCTTCTTCATTTGGCTTCTCTCAAGCGGCAAAGCTAACAATTGCCCCATTCTTAAACATATTCTTTATTGTTTATTTGGCCGATATAGAAATCTAGGTGTTCTAAAAATTATGATGATCATATGATGTCTTTATAATTCTTGACTAACGAAATTATTTTCTTGCTTAGATGTTATTTCAAAGACTTTAAGGATCACAACATCACTTTGCAAGAGAAATTTACCCTTCAAATAATGAAAATTCCTATCTTACCTGATGTTTTGAGCTGTTTGAGAATCAAGTGGTCCTTCCCTTCATTCTCTAACATCAAAGTTAATATTAGTGAAGCTAGAAAGAGGAAACCAGGCGTTGCAGTGGTGGCATCATATTCAGAAATCATAAAGGGAATAATATCATTCAAGCTTTTTCTATCTTGGGGTCATATGACTAGCATGCAAGCAGAGACTTATACCCTCTTATGCTGTTGTGAAATTTATCGAGATCTGAATTTGCATCATTAGCTATAGAAACTTATTTGATTTTCTTGGCTCACATGTTCTTAGTAAAGTCGTGCACCGATAATAAGTTCTTAGCAGCCTTTAGAACACAAGGAACATTGGATAAAGTAAAGGTCCGAAAAAGGGAGGTTAGCCGAGTAAACCCGATATGTGCAATCGGAAAAAAATATGAACCATTGACTATGAGGACTTCATCTATGCCATCATATTTAGAATGAATGACAAAATTAGAGAGATCGGATGTAAGACTGTGAGAAGCACCAAAATTCAAAAGCCACTTAGAATTGTCATAAGGACCACTAGGAGAGCAAGCTGCAGAATTAGGTATCGGATGAATTTCCGTTGATGCTTGGCAATATGATCTAGAATACTGTAGTATTGACGGATCAAAGGATCCTTCACCTAAGACGAAGAACATGCACTATGATTATTAGTATTATAATTACATAAATTATTATTGTTGCCACGGGTACCACGATTAAAGGAACCATGGTTGCCGGAAGTAGAGCATAAATTGCTGTTGTTGCTACAGTTTGATCGCTTAGCAAGGTCAGTCGTGGCAATGAGGGTGGAGTGACCAACATCCAAACGCTTGAGATAGGCTTCATGGGCAACGAGCAAGACATGAAGCTCCTCAAATTGAAGCGGCGTTTCGCAAGTGCGAATTGGGGCGGCAATCACGCTGTACGTAACACCAAGATCGTTGAGAATATAAAGACGATGTCATTATTAAACATACGCTTATGGATGACAGCAAGTTGTCTTCTCTTCCTAGGTCTACCGAACTTAAGTTGTCCTCTTTCTCTTCTATTTGATAGCTGGGCAGACAGTGGGGCTTAAAAATAAATAAAAAATAAAAAAAACTTTTTTTTCTTCCTATAACTGGGGATTCCCAGTACCGATAATGTCGGGATGAGTCTATTGATCAGTCTCATACCAGTATCGGAAAAGTCAGGACCCATACCATCCTATCTCGTTCTGGATGGAAATTTTGCTTACTCCATATTTAGGTACAGAGGATTCGTCGCTTAAATAATAATGTAATTCAGAAGTTATATATCAACAGTACAATGAAATGGGCATTTATCCTTTCAAAATGATAATATATGGTTTCCAACCTTTCAAGAGTCTTGGTGAAGAGATCAAGCTCATCGAGAGCAGCATAAACGTCGTACAGTTCATCAACCATGGAGGTAAAAGCAATCACCTTGGTTACGAACCTTCTGCCGAGTAGATTTTGGAATCGAAGAAGACTCCCTGAATTCAAAAGAAGCACTCCACATTTCTGTTTCTCGTCCAAGGCAACACCTTTGCTACTTCCAAGTCCTTCCACCATTGTGTTATATGAGCAAGTTCTTTCCCTGTGGAGTATCAACACAATATTGAAATCGATTTTGGCAAAGGATAAGAGAAGCTTGCTATGTGACGGGTCTTGTTCGTAGAAGGTGAAGTAGTAGGTAGCCTCGAGCCTCGGCATGCCCCAACAAAGAGGCCGGTTTAAGACATGGGTGACTTGCGTGGCAAGTGGCCCAGGTGACGATTCGGCATAGTTTTGAAGATGAGTCGTAGTGAAAGTGAAAGCATCCTCTAGTAATTCTTCATTATGGATTCACACAATGGTTGCTTCATACAAGCTCAACATCCCTTTTACATCAGTAATCATGGATTCTTTGAATTTCCCTTCACTGTCCTTCAAGTGCTTCCTAAGAGTTTCTGTTCCACCATCCAATCGAAATGAATATCAATCAAACATTCTCTTGTGATATTAAAAACTTGATAATTAGAGTATTATATATAAAGTTAATTGATTACCAGATGGAACATTGATACTTTGTTGCCTAAACAATCGAAAACGGAGCGCGACCGTGAAAAGATCGTCGACTTTGTCGTCTACCTTCTTTTCCAATTCGGCAAACCGATCATATATTTGCTTCACGACTTCCGTAATTTCATCTTCGAAATGATTTGCAACTCCTAAACGTTCGAGATCATTGATCAACTACAGTTTCTCCGAAGGATTCTTAAGAATGGGAAACTCGAACAACTTCTTCACTTCTTTCTTCAGTGTCTTCTCATCCGTTTCCTGCTCAACAAGATAAATGGTTATAAGATATACAAATGTAAATGATCATTAATTAATTAGTTTATTAACTAGTATATAATTTACCTACCAAAGAGTGAAGTGAGTATGTGAGAAAATATACGCCTCAATGATTGGGATGGAAACCGGCCGAGCAACGCTTGGTTTCGGCTTCACTTTCGCCATTTGACGGGGAGAGGAACATGAGCTATGATTTTGGCAGCCATATTTAGATCAGGTAGAGGTTATAATGTTTTACTTTTGTGTACAAATTGTGATGTGTAGAAAAGACTACTATAAGGTAAGGAACACTTATATAGCAAAACTCAATGTAGCCCAATGGACAATGTAACGTCGTGAATCACATGTTGTTACAAATTTGCACACATTTGTTGTATAAACAAAGCAAAGAGTTAGCCCCTTAATAAGTATTGTAGTTGCGCTAGCCAGACAATAATAAGGCTAATATTTCTATTTATAATAAGCATTGCTTTTATTAGCATGATTTTTAAAAATACAATAAAATTGAAATGTATATTATTTGGGTATACACATGATTCATGAAACCTTTGCCTTTCTAGATTCATATAGCGTGTGACAGTATAACATTAGAGATTTTGACTATAATTGTAAAATAGTTTGATTTAATAAAAAAATATATTTAATTAAAATAAATCGATATATTATAAATACTAAAAATATAAACATTTTGTTGGCCATCGACTGTTTTTTTCCCTCATCTTTTAATCAATCAGTTCAAAACGGGCCAGTACGTGGGATGTGGGCCGGCTCGTTAGCAGTATACTAAACGACATCGTTCGATGCGAACAAAAAATGGACAGAAAAAAGCCAATTGCCGAGTACGGCGTGGGGGTGCTTTCCGATTTCCGATTACAGTTCAAGGAACTCGTCTAAATTGTCTTGCAATGTTGGGAGAATCGTCGAATTCTCCGGATAGTCTCATCGATCAGCTTGTCGTGAGTACACACTTCAAATTTTCTTGTGTATTTCTCTATTCAGTTCTAGATACCTTTTTTGTCATTGATTTTCTTCTATTCTATCGTGGATTTGGTGTTTGTATTTTAGGTTCCAGGGGACGTTGTTCTTGATATCTCAAGCATGAGTAACCAGACAATCAAGCTCGGTGCCGGTCTCCGTCAGGTTTTAAATTTTGGTGGTTTTAAAATGCTGCTATGCATGAATTTTTCTTTAATTTGATTAGGATTTTAGGGTTTTAAAGATTTTACTGAGTCATGTATACTGGTGGAAGATTTTCCCGTCGAAGTATACTTGTGTGTCTCTTGTGCTTAGTAGTTTTCAGTGAGCTGAACAAGAGAAAGAGAAGTTGGAAGAAGCAAGCCTGAATATTGTATTATATCACGTGACCTTCGTCTTTTGATTATTTTTCAGGACTGTGATTCCATTTCTGTTGTAAAAGCAGGAACATTGAGGTTTTCGAAACCAAACAAATATTGGGTTGAGAGCTCCCAGAAAAGGGTGAGTAGTACGAAGTGGTAACTGCTTTGGGCTATAGCTGCCTTTCATTTCCTCTATGACTAGTTGTGTTACAATCTAGCTCTTTGTTTCTACAGTTGTAGCTTTAGTTTTGCTGCATTCTTAAAACAAGTTTCATTTCAGTTTCTCAAGTAATGAGTGGATTACACTAATCATATCCTTGATCATTCTTTGTAACAGTATGTACCCCGTGCAGAGGATTCTGTTCTTGGAATTGTGGTAGACTCTAAAGCGGATGTAAGTGATTCTGAAATCAACATGCAATGAATTTCTTTCAGAAGTTCTATTATTCCAATATTACTCCTGTTTTCTCCCATCTTGCTATCTATGGCTTAATTGATGCCATGCTTACTTCTGGATCACATGGAGGTACATTGTTTCTATTAACTTCTAACCAGGAACTTGGGAAGTTATGTATATAACCATGAAAATGTAGTCCTTGTATTACTAATGCAATTCCATGTCCAATATCTATTTGAGAAAACGAGTCAGGAATAGGTCAAATAGAATGAGAACAAGATGAAAAGTTCTTGACTATCATTATAGCTGGGACGATTTATATTTGAACTTGTGCAGGAAAGACCCTTTTTACTCTAATCACTAATGCAACTGATATCTGATATTCAGATTAGAACATGAATTAGGAGTGTATAATACATAAGAACGTATATGATGATGAATCCTTGACTATCAATGTAACCTTGGCGATTTACATTTGAATGTGTTGGTAGAAATATTAATCGAGAGTTAGAAACTTAAAGTAATTAGCTTACAAAAATAATGAGATATTTATGCATATTATTTGCTTATTTTATTGAAATCTAGGTTAGGATCTTTACCAATGTTATGGCCAACTTGAATGGTGGTATGCACAAATATATGATTCTCAAGGAAGGGGTAATTTCATTTGCAGAACTTTCTTGTGGACATTAAAGGACCTGCACTGGCTTTTCTACCCGTCCTTGCATTTGAAGGAGGAACAAGGCGAAACATACCAAAATTTCAGGTATGTGTCTTTGAAGTGGTTTGTGTGTGTTCTCCAACCAATGTCGATACATCCTTTGGTTCTTAAATTATTCTAGGATGTGGAATGGTTTCTAACCCAAGATTTTCTGACATTTTCCTTGTTTTCCCTGTAGATAGGCACCTTGCTTTATGTTCGGGTTGCGAAAGCAAACCCTGGTATGAATCCTGTGTTGGCATGCACTGATGGTTAGTTTCTCCTCGTCTCTTTTTTTTTAAGACAGTAATGTCAAAATAGGAAACCAGCTAAAGTAATACTACATGACAACCTCACGAGTATTTGATACTAAAGAGTGAAGTCATGTAATCATCATTTGACCCAAAATGAAAATTATTAGACATGGTTGTTTTAATTTATTTCAAAGTTGAAATGGGTTTTCTTTTTGATATACGGGGTTTATAATTTTGTACTACATCTCATGTACACATCATCGTCTGATTGACAGCCGGTGGGAAAGCAGCGGAATTCGGTCCTCTTAAAGAAGGCTTCATGTTTGAATGTTCAACTGGTTTATCAAGAATGTGAGGTCTTTACTTTCCTTTGCAATATATATAGCCCCTTATTAAGTGTGACGATTTCTGTTGATTTGTATCTCATCTTTTATTAGGCTTCTAAGCTCACCCACGTGTCCAGTTCTTGACGCTATGGGGAAGAAGATTTCCTTTGAGACTGCAGTTGGTTTAAATGGCCGTGTTTGGGTAAGAAAAGGTTTCTTACTTTTTATGAATTCCTCTTGGATTCTTCCAAAAAAAAAATCAACTGTTGCAGCTCTTAGCTTAGCCTCATAATAACAAAAATCCTGTTCATATGTATTTTAAATTTATATTTATAGGTCAATGCTGCTTCTCCGTCCACGATCATCGTTGTCGCTAATGCAATTATGAACTCGGAATCGTTGAGTGGGGTCCAGCAGAAAATTATGGTCGATAAACTTCTCAAGAACTTGAAGATTTCGAGTTAGCCTCCACACCCATGGTTAAATGCCTAACGGCTTCTTAACACATGTCAATCATGTAAGTATTTTGTTAAATCCTGTCATAAATATGGACCCCAATAGGGGATTTTATGTTTATATTACACGGTTTTCTTGCAGTGTGAAAGCTTGAGAGGGTTATTTGTTTTTGACCTGTCATTGTCAAATTCATCCCAGTTTTCTTGAGCGGAGCACATGGTCATGTGCGGTGCAAGGACACTCCGATATTGAGTGACCTCCATTGCAGGACAAGCAGTACTATTGTTCTCTGACTTGTTGTGTCAAAAATCTCTGCTTTTGAGTGATCTTCATTGCAGGGCAGGTAGCCCCCCCCCCCCTGTCATACAGCTGTAATATCTTTTTTTTTAAAACCTAAAATACCTTATGTGGGTTAGTGAAAAACCTTATTAAAAAAAAAAAAAAAATTCATTTGTGTCTTTGCTCATTTTATGACAAGATCCAGTTCACAAAATCTAACCCCACGAGGTGTTAAAGAGAAGTTGATCCACTTTGTTCGACTCTAGATCGATTACCAAATCCAAGGCAATTTATTTAGGGAAAGATGCTTCAAAGAAATGATTGGAATAGAAGTAAATTTAGCAGTAGATTTACTGCCCCAATAAAAAATAGGATTAATTTATTTTTTGATATTCAATTTTTATAAATTCATTTTTGTGTAATTTTCATAAAATTTCTTAGTCATTGTGTAGATAAAGTGGGACTTTTTAGTTCCTATAAATATAATTCAAATCACCGATTTTAATATGGCATGCTAATATATATACCACGTTTTAAAAAAGAATTACTTATTATTTTATATTTTCTTATATTTTTATTTTTATCCTTTATTAGTTTATTATTATTTTTAAATCCAAATTCTCTTTTTTATTTTTTTAAAAATGAAAATATGAAGAATAAATTTATTTTTTTTTATAAAGAAATTGGATCAGGTTTTATTTTTTTATTATAAAAAAATAATAATAAATTATATAAAAAAATATATAAATAATAAATAATTATCCGTACAGAAACAAAGATTTAAAAGTCTTATCGATGTAGTCTTTTACTGTTACACCGGGGAGGGAATCATAGTAGAGGCTCACGGGTGTCTAATTGCATAGAGCTGGTACACTTACGGGCCCAGGATTGGGTCCATCTTGTATGAAAAGACATTAGAATTTGTCAACACCATTATTGAGTGTGGAGTCACAACGTGTGTTCATGATTGCTTTAGATTTTATAAACAAACATTTACTAATCTGATACGGTTATTTATGAGAGTTTGTGTAAGATCTATTTGTAGCTATATATATTAATATTTTAAATAATATATTTATTGGTCATAAGGATAAAATTTGATCATCTAAATTTAAATGGGTCAGATTATAATATTATCTGATATATTATATATTTATTTGACTAGATTAAATTTATTTAATTAGAATTATGTTAAATATTCGATTTGATTATTTTTTAAATATTTTTTTTAATATAAATTATTTTAAATTTATTATTTTTTAAGATTTTTTTTTTCTTTTCTCATATTTCTTTAATGAATTTTCATTAAATTTGATTAAATAACTCTTGACTCTTAAATATTTTTACTTTTATAATAAATTTTTCTTAAAATACATTTTTTTTATATATTTATTTTCTTATATAATTTTTCATTATTATTTTTCCTTAACGAAGTAATTGCTTAATTAAATTTTAAAAAAAAACTATTTTCAATTTTTCATTTATTTTGTCGATTATATTTATTACGTTTTTTCTTTAATAGATTTCTATTTATTATTTTATTAAATAAAATTTTTAATTAATTATTTCTTAAATGATAGTTGATTTTTTTATTATATATATATATATATATTTTAAAAGATATAATCTTCAATTAAACATATTAATATTTTCTTATAATATTTGATAATACATAATACAAATTAAGTTATTTTTAAAATAATTCTTAAAAAAGAACTTTCTTTCGGATCCGATCAAACTTCCGACTGCAACGAATCTAATCCGATATTCATCCGAAAATCACTCGATCTGATCAGACCGCCATATGATATTGTCGTATCAGATCCGACCGATTCGACCATTACTCATCCCTAGATAAAACTAGCATTAGCAACTTAAAACTTTAGTGAAATAAGAAATAATAATTTTAACTTTTATATATTACTTTTAAGCATTCAAAGTACATATAAGCTAGAATCAGCCACCTAATTTGCTAAATATTAACAATTGACTGTTAAATCGATTTGTCATATTGTCAATTTGACTTGTCTCATCGTCACAAAAAATTGAAAATTAAATATAAGAAAATAGAAGAAAATATTTGTGTGTGGAATTGATTTTTAAAAAATTGGATTTATTATTATTTTTTCACCGAAGTATGAATTGTTAATGCTAATTTTCCCAAGTTATTATAATCTATGTATTTAATTAGTTGTTCTTTTTGCTAATCACGCATTCATTAAACATTCTCATTTAAGAAGATTAAATGATTGACACAAACCACTAATTATTACTACCTTAATTCTCCACGTTTTCTTTGGGACCAAATATATAAGCTCACGAACTTTTTAGGTAAATAGACTAAAACCCAAATTAGTATTACAAAATTGTCTTCTAGCTTCATCAAGTGCAGTAGTAGTCCGATAAATTTTTTAGTAGATATAATATGTTATTGATTAATTAATTATAATTATATTTAATATAATGAATAATATAATATAAACACTTATTATTAGATTGATCGATCCATTTCTGTTAAATCATTTCTATGGTCTACCCGAGAATTCTTCTGGGAGTAGTACTACTTACTGATGCTGCTTAGAGATTTGTGAATGGCTTTATATGGCACAGAAACACACAATGAAAAGGGTACTAATTCTTAAGTACAAAGCAACTCATCAATTCTTTTATTATTTAAAATAATTAACTATATAT
Source organism: Coriaria nepalensis (assembly GCA_027186245.1). NCBI lineage: Eukaryota > Viridiplantae > Streptophyta > Magnoliopsida > Cucurbitales > Coriariaceae > Coriaria > Coriaria nepalensis. The sequence goes on from CP114493.1 coordinate 803,785, forward strand.
AGTAACGTATCGTATATAGTAATACTTGGTACAAAACAAGCCAGTTGATGTGGTCAGACATGCAAAACATTAATGAGAGGGAAACAAAGGAAAAACAGGTTATAGCAACACATCACTCCTTGTTGTACGTCCTCAAACAGGAATTCACCAATGGAACCGGAAATTAACTTTTTCTGTGGCTGTAGTTGTATATGTCGATGATATTTTATTAACAGGTAACTCTCAAACTGCCTTGCAAGGTCCTTCATCTGTTGTCAGTTCAAGGTTAAAGACTCTCAAACTGACTTTCAAGTACTTTTAAGTGTCATCCTTATATTAATTGACAAACATGTTTATAAGAATGATACCAATACCATATTTCATATCCAAGTTTCATCGATTGCTCAGATAATTTTTTAGATCGGATCGTGAACCTCACCCGATCTCTTTTTTTGGCCATTGCAACCATCAGATCATGAGTCTGCTTCGGGCAAATGATAGCTCCCTCCACATCATCGATCTTAATTTGTTGAAACTGTTTATACCTCTTTGCGATCGGAGCAAATTTTTTTTTAATGGTATTGTCATCTCATGGTTATGAATTGAGTTCCAACTATAAGTATAATACTTCTCATTTGATTATAGTCGAACTTGAAAATGTGCAACACAATAGCATCTTATCTCTCATCGTTCCCATATAACATTTGTATGTGGATCTCTCAGCTCTCTTACTCATTTCTTATAATAGAGAAATCTCTTATTCGTCAATCTACCCTTACTTATATGTTGGTTACCTTTGTGGACGTTGAATTCAATATCGCTTGTATAGTTATTATATCAATCATAGACATTTTTTATGTTATCCCACTGCAAATGCCAAATATTTGCGGGGTTTTTTTTTCATTACTTTTATAATATTTCATGCATTGGTCAAATTAGCGAGATTGAACAACAAACTTATTTGCAAAACTATAGCGACTACATAAAAGATTTACAATAGACACTAACCTTCAAAGATCGAGGAAGTATCAGAAAATATTTGTGGATCAATTGTCATTTTGTTTGGGAACAAATTGTTGAAGTAGAAAAAATTTGAATGTATAAAAGTTTTTTTTTTTACGCTTTCACTAGCGTGGGATATACTGTGTAGGATTATTATCTTTAAATATTCATTATAAATATGGATGAGTAGTGAGGGATTAGCAGTAATTTTTTATCTAGTCATGACCATTTTTTACTGACATTTAATTATTTCTGAATATCTGTCGATCTGTAAAATATTCAAATCAAAAGTCTCTGTACCTCAATACTTTATGGGTTGACGGGTCTTCAGAACACCCGTCAATCCGTAGAGTATTCAATACAAAGACTTCTTACTCTCAAATGGATTGTACATATAATTTGCATATATAATTTGGAAATTGTATTGTACATGTATTAGATGTTTAAGATGATTATATTCATAAATTGGATTGTACATGTAATTTGGCCTACAACAATAAGCAACAATTCATAAAATTATATAAGGATTAAATTTTCATTCATATAGTAAAAAAAGTTACAACATTATAAATCTAAATTACTTTTCGGGTCGCAGGGTCTCGACCTGTGAATGACCCTTCGACCTTTAGAGCTACTCTGCGGATCGAATGGCTTTGACCTGTGAATGACTTTTGACCCGTAGAGTTACCATAGGGTTTTAGAACGCTTACCAAATTACTCGGAAGAGAGTTTTCCGGCACTACTCTCAACCTCTGAGCTTCCTATTAAGGTGAGATTAAAAGATTATATTCATTCTTTATTTTTTGTTGGTCCTTTTTTGCATTTCCACTACTTTAAAATATCATGAGTTTTTAAAATGTATTGAGTTTATTTTCAACAAATAATAAATTTATGACTTCTAACGAATTCGTGAGCTCAAATGAGTAAAAATAAATATTCAAAACTTTGAGTGTGCATTAATGGAAAGGAGATATGAATGAAAGAAAGAAAGAAAAAATTTAAAATCACAAGTCGACCCGTATTTGAATTCATATAATTTTTTTCTAAATGATGTGATTTGCTCAAAACTATTAAATCTATATGAATGACCCAAATTGCAGAAGTTATATAAATGCCATGCAATCTAAATACTATGCAATCCGACCTCACAAAACAAACCAGTTGACGTGGCCAGGCATGCAAAACATTAATGAGATTGAGAAAAACAAAATAAAATAAAACAGGTTTTATAGCAACAGATAAATGCTTTAAATATTTCTTGTCATAGAGGTCGGATGAATGTTAATATTAGCTCGTTGGCATTTTCTCTTACAACCCTTTTTTGTTCTTCCCCTGGAAATTGGGTAATGGGTATTTTAATTACTGATTTAATTAAGATAAATTATTATTATTTATTCAAATTCGTATTTAAGTTTTTAAATGTTTCAATTTCCATTTTTTTAGATCAATGATATGAGATGTTTTCAAACTACTAAATTTTGATAATTTGGATCATGTTATAAATGTAAAATTAAAAAAATATCATTTAAAATTCAACATTAATTTATATAATTTTAGAGATTATCTTTAAATTTGATTTTAAGAATAAAATAAAAATTTTAAAAATATTTTAACTATAAAATTAAATTATTTAAAAGAAAAATAATAATAATTTAACTTTTAATTGACCTTTTTCTGTTATTAGTTTTAGAAAAGTCAACAAAGATCATACAAGGGAGGAGTAGTCACATGTTGATGTGGGTAAAATAAATCCTCTCTGCCATATTCTCTCAACTTAAGCGACCAAGTCGAATAATGCCTTGCAAAACATACAAATTTTCCAATAGTAAGGGGATCAACGTCATAATTTTTATATATAGATAAATAAATATTATAATAAAAAATATAAATGATAAAATAGTTTTTTTTTTTTTGTTATCATTTATTATTATTAAATATGATACACTTATATAAATAGATACAATCCTCAATTTGATAGGAGTTGAACTTCATAGAACTATTGTCTCAACCAATTCTTGTATGATAACACTATTGTCTCTTTCACATAGTTATAAGGAACTAAGGGGGTGTTAGTTTAGAACCACACAAATGGTACACATTTCTCTCTCGCTCTATCTACTACTTATTTAGAGTGGGAAAACATACATATGATCGTAGTTTCTTAATCGAAACTACAACGTCGAGAGCACAAAACCCCACAGGATGAACTATCGTTCTCACATAAATGTTTGTTTGCAAATTAGAAGAGAGGAGAGACAATGATAGGACGATGTTATGTTATGATATTTACATTATGCCTTTTAACCCACAAGGGTAACAAACAAAACTTTATCATCGTACGGACTCTTTTACCTTAACTGCCCAGTTGATAAATGTTCGAATTATAAAAATTCTTTTCGTAATTCGAATATTTAAAAAAAAAAAAAAAAAAAAAAAAAAAAACAAAAAAACAGCCTTTATGAATGATTATTGCATTTAACGTTATGTGCCAGCTTTGACAACTCTTTAACCTATCATTTCTCACCGACACGACATCGTTCACATGTAATATTGTACGTATATGAAATCGATTGGACGCTCTTTGTTTATTACTTGCTAGTTCTGTTTTTACGTGAATTAAAAATACAACATCAATCCATGATTAAAGAGTATTCATATTATTATTTTTTTAAATATTTAATTTAATTTTAATTAATTTCAAATTTAATTCATCACTTTATAAATAATTTTATATTCAGTTCTCTATTATGTCAATAAAGAGAAAAAAAATAATAATAATAAAATAAGAGAGGAGAGATAAAATATATTTTTAATAAATTTTTTTATAATTTTTTTTTTTAATAAAAAATTATAATTAATTTAGGCAATTTAACTAATAGATGTAAATTTCTATCTCTTACTTAGCATCCAATCATTGGAACGCTAGAGATGAAACATAGTACTTATTTATCACTTCATATATATTGGAAAAAATAATAATAATCTTGTATGGACCGAAAGAGGAATGATTATAAGTTAAATGTTATCAAATAAATTTTAATATTTTAAATAAATAAATAATAATAATAATAAAAAGTTATCTTTTACATAGTTTACATGTACTTTGTAAGAAGTCTCATGCATGCTATATTATATTTACTCACACTTGCTCTTCCGTTAGTTATATATATATATATTTATGTAGATGTCTTACACAAACCCATTTCCCGTCCTCTCTCTCTCCTCTCTCTCTCTCTCTCTCTAGAAAGTATTTTCATTAAGAAGAATGAAAGGTGGGAATGAAAACAAAAAAGGGTTGTGGAGTATGGAAGAGGATAGGATTCTAACGGATTACATTAGGGTGCATGGAAAAGGCAAGTGGAACCGTGTCGCTAAATTGACTGGTAAGTATATATCTAGCTAGCTATTAGCTTCAAATTTAGTTAAATACTTAATTTCTATATACTTTGCAGCATTTAGTACGTATTATCTACTCTTAATGATCAATTAAGTACTTGTGCATATGAATGATCATACGTTGTTTCTAAGTCAGGCTTGAAGAGATGTGGGAAAAGTTGCAGACTGAGATGGATGAATTACTTAAGCCCTAGTGTTAAGCGTGGCGATTTCTCCCAGGAAGAAGAAGACCTCATCATTCGACTCCACAATCTTCTTGGCAACAGGTTCTTTCTCTTACCAATTATCGTCTCTCTCTCTCTCTCTCTCCCCTACACCGATGTACGCGTAAGAAAGCTATGGAATCATTACAGTCTACTTTTCAACTTTTATTTATCTGCATATCCTCGTGAATTAGTAGAATACTACTAGTATTGTTATAGCTGGACTTTAATCTTTAATATTTCTTATGGTCCAAAATTTAATAATCACTTCACCGCCTTAGTAAAGATTGTATTTGTGTATACTTAGGTGGTCATTGATTGCGGGCCGGGTACCGGGCAGAACAGACAACCAAGTGAAAAATCATTGGAACTCTCATTTGAGCAAGAAGCTCGGGTTAATGAAAAAGAGTAAAGGTTTTAATATATATTCAATTCCAAATTCTCAAGAATCGAATATGAAACAGTTGAAAAAGAATATCATAAGTGTCGATCAAAGCATAGCACCAATCAAACATAATAAAACGGTGAATACTGAAGACGGGTTATGCTGCAGTGATTTTCATAAATTTTTCAATTATCCAGACATTAGAGAGAGAATAGTAGATGATATAAATAATGTTTATAAATTAAATTGTTCTTATGAGTTTTTCAACGACGATGCTAGTAATAATACAACTAGTGATCATCTATCTAGCCACAAGTACTCTTTATTGAGTCCTTTATTAGATTTTCCTCCCGACTTTGCTTGGGATTGCTTGTAGAATCGAATTTTAATTAATAGTCCTATTTTCACTAATTTCTTCTTCATGATTTAGATGTTGAATTTCATGCATACAATCGTATGCTATATACATTCATAATAGTGTATCACATGCACCTCATAGAAAAAGGGAACAGTAGGGATGAGAGCAATCATTGAATATTAATGGGTAGGGAATAGGAGTAGGGTAGCGGTGGATTAGATAGAATTTTAGACGTTTGTTCGGATAATTATTTAAGCGAGTATACATATTTTTTGAATTTATTTACATAATATTTATTTATAATAAAGAATAAAATATTCCGATTTACTAAAAAAAAAGAAAAAAAATCCAATCAATATAATACTCCAATTAGCGATGTCAAAATGAGGTGAGTATTTTGGGCTGGCTCGTGATCAGCCAAAAAAATCTAACATGAGGCTTGACCCATATATAAAAACCGGGTTTGGACATAGTTTAAAACTCGATGCGCCGGCTTGACCTAGTATTTAGGTCTGAATGGGCCGAGCACCCGCGCCTACACAGCATGCACAAAATTTGGGCGGGAGTATTTCAATTTTTTTATTTTATTTTAGTCCTTATAGTTTTTTTAATTTTATTTTTCCTCCCCTCTCATGATAATTTTTAAATCTCTCATTCCATCAAAATTTTTCCTATAAATATATTTATCTCTCTATCTATTATCTAATCTTCTAATTTCTAATATTCTAAATTATAATTAATCTTCTATAATCCCTATTCCCTAAGTCTATAGGAGCATGCGAAAATTAACATATAACTCATAATGAAGAGTTTATTCTATATTTTTAGAATAGATTTTTAGAAGATGAAAATTTTTAAAGTGGGAACTAATTTTGTAGTCCACCAATGACCAACTATCATTAATAAATAGATAATAGATATTATTAATAATTTATTTTTCTTTATTTATAATTTCATTGTAAGATCAATTTTTTCATTCTTAAGTCTTATAGATTTTTTTAACGGAATTATAAAATTTAAAGCATTTTATACTATGCGAGAAAAACATAAAATTATATGACGAATGTAATCAAGATATAAAGCTCATAACCGGTTTCAAAAACGCTTACACATTTCTACTACCCATTTTGTCTTGGGTGACTACTCTTACTTTGTCCGATGAGATGGGGCCCATTTGGTGTGGAAGTTTTACACAAACAGGCCACGTAATTTTCATCATTTGGACACCCCCACAAATAATTACTCTTTTGACATATAAGAAAACTCTATCTATCCGTCATTGTTTCTTTCTCTATAAATAAAAAATCAAAATCAAAATAAAGTGGGATGTTTAGGAGGTCAGATTGTATGATGTTGGATCATATGACACTTATAAACCCGCATAATGCAGATCGTCGGTAAGTCGAAATACGCGGATCATTATATTTAACCTAGTGACTCATATTTTTTTATTTATTTTTTTCCCCCTATATTTCTTCTTGTTTCTCCCCCCACCCAACCGTTTTTATTTATTTATTTCGTACCCCCTCTTCATTCACGCACATTTGATGTCGTTCGAGCTCACGAACTCATTCGAGCTCGAAGAAAAACCCAACACTTTTTGAAAACTCCTAATGGCTTGAACAGATCTAAGATGCACATACCGACATCTCACATGTAAATCCTTTTATGAGCAAACGATTCAAAATCCTTTTATCTTGCATGAAATGTCCTATACTAGCACAATTTGTAAAAGATGTGTTAACTGTTCTCATCTCAACAATTTTTTACGAATCAACATTTAACATATATGAAAGAGTTATTAAAGATACAAAGACATCATTAAAGTCAAAATGAGTTGAAGCATTATTATGCATAAAGAGTATATACTGAGGCTCTTCAACCGTTATTCTTTTATCATCCCCCCTCCCCCCTCCCCCCTCGTTTTCTTTTCTTTCTTTCGCCCCCTTGTTATTTTTTTTTCTTCCCCCCTCCCCCTCCTTTTATAGTAAATTAAGAAAATTTAGGATTAGAAGCAAATTAAAAAAATAGAATTAAAAAAGTATATGAAATCATAATAAATTACAAAAAAAAAAAAAAAAAAAAGCACTTCAATACTACATAAAAGCATATTGACCACTATATGGCCCTAGAAAGTATTTGTTTGGAAGAATTTTTTTTATTTTTATTTATAAATTTATATAAATATTGTTTATTTTTAATAACTAGTAGTTAATCTCAAGGTTTTTTTTTTAGGTCGTAGTTCAAATTTAATAATTAAATAATCACAAAATATAAAACAATCTTACCAGCCGGCGATGGGGATTACTAATATAAGAATTCAAAAATCACATGTTTTTTTTTTTTGGATCTACATTAGCTGTTAATGATGATGATAATAGCTTTTTAACATCATTTTAAGAGTAAAATAAAATAAAATATATCATTATATTTAAAGGGGGAAAAAAAAAAGATTTGTCAGTGTATGAAAAGTAATGAGAAGAAAAAGAATGGATTCCAAAAAGTAAAAAGTAAGTACCTCAATTGGTAATCATGGATTCCAACATTTATACATTAACAAAAAGAATGGAATCAATTGCATCCTAAAAACACCGGCCAATAAACAAAATAAAAAGTGCACCCAGAAAAGATGGGCTTTTACACTAATTTAAGACTATGATTTGGGTTCAAGCCATAGCTTGAGATGCAACCCCACCTCCCTATGACAAAAATGTGATGATTTTTTTGCCACAAATCCGAAGCAACTTAAAAAATAAAAAATAAAAAAATTACAGCCTAATATGCAGAATTTCCAAACTATCATCAATCAGAGTATTTCTAACAGAGATGCGGAGGATTGATCATATGATTAAAACTCTAATTAGGAACAAAATCAGGCAATTAAAAGTGAGTCAAAAATTCGTTTTACCTTGCAAAGCAATCCATTCCAATTATCTTCTCATTGCTCGTGGAAGCCAGAGTTGTCCGGTAACAAGGTTTGCAACAGAAGCCTTGGAAGTTCTATACACCAAGAACAGGCACCAGAACCAATTTGCAAAAAATAGGAGTTAAAAACCAACACATTATTATTATACATATATATATTGAAGAGGAAAATATCAGGTCGAGGCAGGAACACTGATTCCCTTCTTTACTCATATTTCAGCCTAGATATAAATATAGTAATGAGGGAACATTGCTGTACAAATCATTCCTATTTAATTCCACTATAAACCAAAAAATACACCCAAACACCCAATATAAAGCTCAGGACTACACAAAAAGTAAAACGAGAAAGCCGCATGTACAAAATTTGTAGGGTGTTGCTGTCAGGACTTTGGAGATGATATCACAACCAAGCTCCCCAGCCAGGAAACAAGTGGCACAACCGCTCGGGATCTATGGCATCTTGTATGAGCTGTTGAACCTACCAAAATTAAAGGGAAAAAAATGTCACAATACATACATATAATTGCATAGGAAATTATTAAAAAAAAAAAATCACTGTCATCTAAGAAAAATATAACAGACAGATGATAATTTAATAATAGTTGCTGCTTCACTTAAGTCATCCAATCTTTCTTCTTTTCTCATTGCACCATGCATAAATTGTACTGTGAGGTCTATGTATGATGTTCAAGGGTAATTCTGAACCTGCCCAATCTTGATTGGATATATATATACATCGAGTTAAAGAGTATATGCACCAAGTTAAAAAGGGCCATGGCAAAGGATTCAATGGGCTACAATATATATACTGAGTATATACCTGCCCGTGTAGGCTTCTCATTTCACCATCCTCATATCCATCCAGTTTCTGTTTGACACGCATCAATGCACGAGCAGCATCCTTGTTCCCATCACCTTCGTCTTCTGAGCCCTCCAAAATAGTCTCCAAATCATCATCCGTTTCCTATCATAGATGAAAACCACACTCCCTAAGTGATAAACCAGAATGATGTCCAAGTCTAAGAAGTTTAGAATATTGCATGCCATCAAGAAAGCAGATATATTTATGAAACTATGCTGACAACAGAATATATAAATGGAAATAGCATGTCCCATAGATACTTTGCGGTAAATGCAACCAAAATAATTTTAACAAAGAACACAGAAAATATTAGTAAGAAGGCTTTTAGACTCAAAAAAGAACCTTCTGGCGTTGCAAAGCCTTCAGAGGTGATAAAGCCCATTTATAAAGAGGATCATGGATGAAAACCTACACAGAATTTCAATCACCAGTTATGAGATAGGGAATTGCAAGTTCGTAACAATTAGCTTGAAGATGAGTTAAAAATTTATACTTCAACAATGGTCATTAGTGCCTCTTTATTTGTACGCATGACAGAGAGTGTTTCCTCACAACATCTTCTGAAAACTCCTTCGACTCCAGTAACACCCATGCCATCAATGATATCCCTTGTAAGCCTGAATGGGACCTGGAAACGTTGATCAAAGTAATACAACAAAATGAGAATAAATTAAAAAGTTGGTGGCAGAGTAAGAGAAATTATAGAAAAGAGGGCCGACGGTATTCAAATAAACAAACAAACCCGTTCTGGTGTCTTGAGCATTAATCCTTGCTCAAAGGCAACCCCAAGATCAATGTGAACGACTTCTGCAGTGGCTTGATCAATTAAAATATTCATGGAATGTCGATCTCCAAGTCCAACAATATAGCCAACCTAAATAAGATAGGAAGCTGTCAGCACCTTGAGCAACAGCAAAATCACATTTTTTTCTTTCAGAAGTGAATTATATCTGTAGAGAAAATATCCATTTAAAGTGGAGGTCTGAATCAATTTTTTGTTCAGAAGTGAATTATATATGTAGAGAAAACATCTATTTTCACGTTTATAAATTTATAAGTGGAGGTCTGACTCAAACTAAATGGAATTCTTTTCATATCTATGAGAGGCAAAAACTCTGGACAATCTGATAGCAAATTTGAAAAATATCGTGTAAGAGGTAATTGAAGAATTATAGAAAGATTTATGTTTAAGGATCGGTTAGCAATATCAGGGGCTAATATCAAGGAGACCTATAGCTAACTGTTGGAAATAAAAAGATAATGTTAGGATTTGGTTAGAGAAATCTTAGGAGAAATATTAGGAAGAGATATCTTAGAATATTTTCCTAATGATATGAGATTGTAAATTAGTTGTTAAGATCTTACCATAACTAATCTAGGGTTTCTAGTGTATAAATACCCTATGTATATAATCTGAAAAATTAATGAGAATAGATTATTAAAAGCTTTCATGGTATCAGAGCTTGGTTCTTCTAAGGTCATTAACGGTTGACTTAATCAACCGGTGACCTCCATTTGTTTATTGCTCGGAAAACAGACCTCTCAAGAAGACGTATTCTTCAAATTTATAACAACATGGGTGACGATTCCTTGACAGTCATTGAGAGGAAGCCATCGTCCCTAAGCCTCAATGAGAAATCCACCATCCAGATCACAACACATCTGTTGAATGGATAGAATTTCTTAAGATGGGCTCAATTAGTGAGACTATTTCTTAGAGGAAAAGGAAAGATGGGGCATATAACAGGAACTACAACAACACCTAATATGAAAGATCCGAATTATTCTACCTAGGGAGAAGAGAACTATACCATCATCTCTTGGCTTGTAAACTCGATGGTTGAAGATATTGGTCAAAACTACATGTATCTCCCTACTGCAAAGGAGGTTTGGGATGCAGTATCCTCTACTTTCTCAGACTTAGGAAACTCAACACAGGTATATGAGATTAAGACCAAGATCCGAGAGATGAAACAAGGAGACATGACTGTCACCAATTATTATAATAAGATGTTAGGATTATGGCAAGAACTAGATCTGTTTTATGATCTTGACTGGGCATGTGGAGTAGATGCTGCACAGTTTAAGAAAACAGTAGAGAAAGACAGGGTGTCTGAGTTCTTGGCTGGTCTCAACCCTAACCTAGATGAAGCAAGAGGTTGAATTCTAGGAAAAGAACCACTACCTTCTACAAGGGAGGTTTTTTCAGAAATTAGAAGGGAAGAGAATCGTAAGATTGTGATGATGGGAAAGAAGGGTTCTATGGAAATCCTTGAAAATTCTGCACTCAACACCACAGTATCAACAGAAGAAGTGGTAACTGCAGCAGCGGCTTATAAACCAAGAGGATCTAATTCCCCCTATGGTCAAAATTCGAGGTTTGAGGAGAAGGTTAAGGTGTGGTGTGATTACTGTAACAAGCCCAGATATACTAGGGCTACCTGCTGGAAAATTCATGGAAAGCCACAAAATTGGAAGGGCAACCGAAGTGGAGATAAAAACAGTCATGGAATGCATGCGTCCATTGAAACCGAGACATCATCCTCCTTCTCTTAGCAAAGAACAGCTTGATCAAATATACAAAATAATAAGTCAAATTCCTACCTCTAGTTCAGGTTCTGGTTTTCTCGCAAAAAAAAGTAGTTTTCCCATAGCCTCAACTGTTTTTTCTAATCTAGAACCATGGATCATTGATTCTGGTGCTTCTGATCATATGACCAATTCATCTAATTTTTTCACCTCATATACTACTTTCCCGGTAATCTAAAAATTCGTATAGCAGATGGGAGTTTATCTCCAATTGCAGGAAAAGGTTCAATCACTATCTCAAATGATCTTACTCTAAAATCTGTCTTACATGTCCCTAAATTATCATGTAATCTCTTATCAGTTAGCAAACTTACCAAGGATTCTAATTGGTTAGTGAAATTCTATGACTCTTATTGTGAATTTCAGGATCATCATTCGAAGAAGATGATTGGCAGTGCTAGGATGGTTGATGGACTCTATTATTTTGATGAATCAACTACCAAGGGTGGACAAGCTCAAACTGCAAGTAGTAGTATTTCTATTCCTGTTAAAGACAAAATAATGTTATGGCACTATAGATTAGGTCATCCTAGTTTTCCTTACCTTAAGCATTTGTTTCCATCGTTCTTTAAAGACAATAATGTTAATCCAATGTCTCTTCAATGTGAACCATGTCAATTATCAAAACATCAGAGAGCTTCTTATAAATCTCATTCCAATCAAGCTTCTAGACCATTTTATTTAATTCACAGTGATATTTGGGGACCTTCTAGAGTAACAACTATTTCAGGTACTAGATGGTTTATCTCCTTTATTGATGATCATACTAGGATATGTTGGGTATTTCTATTAAAAGAAAAAGCCGAAGCTGCTAAAAATTCAAAGAATTCTATTATATGATTGAAAATCAGTTCCAAACACAAATCCAAGTTCTTAGAACCGATAATGGCAAAGAATACTATAATTCAATCCTAAATGAGTTCTTGACAGAAAAAGGCATGCTTCATCTATCTACATGTTATGATACCCCTCAACAAAATGGGATAGCTGAAAGGAAAAATAAACACCTACTTGAAGTTACTAGATCAATCATGTTTACTATGGGGGTCCCTAAGTATCCATGGGGGGAAGCAGTCCTTACAGCCACTTATCTTATAAATAGAGTTCCCTCTAAGGTACTAGAATATCAAACTCCTATAAACAAACTACTAGAAACATTTCCTCATATTCGGATATTTAACTCCTTATCTCCTAGAATTTTTGGTTGCACAATTTTTGTTCATATACACAAACACAATCGATCAAAACTTGATCCTAGAGCTGAAAAGTGTCTTTGTAGGCTATTCTCCAAATCAAAAAGGGTATAAATGTTATCATCCTACGTTGAAAAAATTCTTTGCGAGTATGGATGTGACTTTCTTTGAAGACACACCTTACTTTACCGAAAATTCTCTTCAAGGGGTAATTCTAGGATGGAAGATAATTTTTGGGAAACTTCAAACTCTTTACCTCTACCAGTTCTAAATATGCCTACTCAAAATGTCCCTCAATCTAGTAACCTCTATGATCCTTCCCTTTCTATAGAATCAAATGTTATAGACTCTTTGTCAGGGGGAGAAAAACTACAAACAGTGCAGCAACCAGAGCAGCTAGTCTACTCTCGGAGGAAGCAGATTCAGAATAAAGAACCTCAATCTCCTACCTACCAAAATGTCTCTGTGGATGATGATCTTGTAAATGAAACAGGTATTACAGTTCCAAATGTTTCAAGTATTTCAAATCATCATGATAAAGTTGTTTCTACAAATTCTGATCTCGATATCCCTATTGCCCTTAGGAAACAGATTCGTACTTGTACTATGCACCCTATTGCTAAATATGTCTCCTATCATAGGTTATCTCCTAGCTATAGAACCTTTACTGCTAATCTATCAAGTGTTTCAATTCCAAAAGATATTCAAGAAGCAATGAGTCAACCAGAATGGAAAATGGCTGTATTAGAAGAGATGAGAGCACTTGAAAAAAATGACACGTGGGAGATTATGAGTTTACCGAATGGAGGAAAAACGGTAGGCTGCAAATGGGTGTTTACTGTGAAGTACAATGCAGAAGGGAGGATTGAAAGGTACAAGGCAAGGCTTGTGGCTAAGGGTTTCACACAAACCTATGGAATAGATTACCAAGAGACATTTGCCCCGGTTGCTAAGGTAAATTCTATTAGAGTATTACTTTCACTTGCTGCTAATCTCGAATGGCCTTTACAACAGCTAGATGTGAAAAATGCATTCCTTAATGGGGAATTAGAAGAGGAAGTGTTTATGGATTTACCACCTGGTTTTGAAGGACATTATGGAACAAGGAAGATTTGCAAGTTAAAAAAGTCACTATACGGCCTAAAGCAATCACCTAGGGCATGGTTCGATCGCCTAACTAAGTCTCTAAAGGGTCGTGGATATCACCAAACTCAAGCAGATCATACGTTATTTGTTAAACATTCTAGGGATGGTAAGATTGCCATTCTCATTGTTTATGTGGATGATATGATCCTAACTGGAAGTGATGTAGATGAACTAGAAATGTTGAAGAAATTTCTGGCCACAGAATTTGAAATAAAAGACCTTGGATCTGTGAAATATTTTTTTGGAATGGAATTTGCGAGATCTAAGAAGGGAATTTTTATTTCTCAAAGGAAGTATGTACTTGACTTGCTTAAGGAAACAGGTTATCTAGGGTGCAAACCGGTTGAAACTCCTATGGAAGCAAACTTGAAGTTAGAGACAGCAAGTTCAGATAGGATGGTGAATAGGGAACGGTTTCAAAGACTAGTGGGAAGACTCATCTACCTATCTCATACTAGGCCAGATATAGCTTTTGCAGTAAATGTTGTGAGCCAGTTCATGCACTCACCTGGAGAAGAACACTTTGATGCTGTTTACAGAATACTCAAGTATCTAAAAGGAAAACCGGGAAGAGGATTGCTATTTCATAATCATGGACATGTCAGGATTGAAGCATTCACAGATGCTGACTGGGCAGGTAGTGTAACTGATAGAAGGTCTACCTCAGGCTATTGTACTTATGTTGGTGGAAATCTAGTAACTTGGAGAAGTAAAAAACAAAATGTTGTAGCTAGAAGTAGTGCAGAAGCTGAGTTTAGGGCGGTAGCTCAAGGGATTTGTGAAATACTATGGCTAAAAGGGTTGCTTGAAGATTTAAAGTTCTCGAGTACTACTCCTATGACACTCTACTGTGACAATAAAGCAGCTATCAATATTGCTCATAATCCAGTTCAGCGTGATAGGCCTAAACATGTGGAGATTGATAGACATTTCATTAAAGAGAAGTTGAAAGAAGGCATAGTGTGTATGCCGTATATTCCTACAGATCAACAAGTTGCAGATATATTTACTAAAAGATTACAAAAGATTCATTTCGACAAGTTGGTATGCAAGCTGGGTTTACTAGACATCTTTGAACCAGCTTGAGGGGGAGTGTTGGAAATAAAAAGATAATGTTAGGATTTGGTTAGAGAAATCTTAGGAGAAATATTAGGAAGAGATATCTTAGAATATTTTCCTAATGATATGAGATTGTAAATTAGTTGTTAAGATCTTACCATAACTAATCTAGGGTTTCTAGTGTATAAATACCTATGTATGTAATCTGAAAAATTAATGAGAATAGATTATTAAAAGCTTTCACTAACAAATCAGTTTTTCCTATCCCATGATTCTAAGAGATTTGGTAGTTTGTTACCAAATCTATAAATCCTATTTTATAGCTATTTTTCCCTAAAATAGATGAGCATTATCATCTATATAAAGGGGGTTGTAACCTTCTTGAAGGATAATAGAAAATTACTTTTTCCTTTCACAAACAACATGGTATCAGAGCCATCTCTAAACCCTAATTCCCTCACATGACCAAATACGGGAAACGTGATTCAAGAGCTACCGTTTCCCAAATCACCTACAATCAAGAAGCCATGGCTTCCAACAATGATAGTAACCTCATGCCCATTACAGAACACAAACTGAATGGGAACAACTATCTCCAATGGTCCCATTCCGTGATGATGTTCATAAGCGGAAAGGGCAAAGATGATTATCTCACCGGAGATCCTACCCAACCAAACAAGACGGATGAAAAATTCAAAGTCTGGAATGCTGAGAATAATATGGTCATGTCATGGCTCATTAATTCCATGACAAATGACATTGGAGAAATCTTTCTTCTCTATGGAACAGCAAAGGAGATTTGGGATGCTGCCAAGGAAATATATTCTAACAAAGAGAATACATTGGAATTATTTGAGGTGGAAAGTGTTCTTCATGACTTCTGCTAAGGAGAATTAACAGTAACTCAATACTTCAACACTCTCAATCGCTATTGGCAGCAGCTAGACTTATTCGAGGAGCACAATTGGAGTTGTTCGAATGATGGAAACAAGTATAGACAAATAATTGAACGGAAAAGAATATGCAAATTTCTGATTAGATTAAATAAGAACCTTGATGAAGTACGAGGAAGAATTTTAGGATCCAAACCACTACCAAATATCCGAGAAGTTTTTTTTAGAAGTTCGAAGAGAGGAAAGTCGAAAGAAGATCATGATGGGATCCCAAGATTCTGTGACAAATCCTGAGAGTTCAGCCCTTGTGGAAAGAGGGAATCTATCCAACAACAATGATCACAAACCAAAGAAAGAGCGACCATGGTGTGATCATTGTCGACGTCCTGGTCATACCAAGGACAACTGCTGGAAGATTCACGGCAAACCAGCATACTGGAGGTCTTCCCGGCTTGCCAATGATAGAGAAGGACGAGGTAACTTTGCTTCCATTAATGAACAACCTCCACTCAAACCAACTCCCTTCAGCAAGGAACAGATAGATATCTTGCAGAAAATGTTCAGCCAATCCTTGCCTGCACCAACTCCCACTATGGTTGGTACCGGATCTTTAGCACAACAAGGTAATTTTTTAAGTGCTCTAAATGTTAACAAGGAGAGGCTCAATCCATGGATTGAAGACTCAGGAGCTTCTAATCATATGACAGGAGATAAGAAGCTGTTTTCAACTTACACTCCATGCTATAAAAATTTAACTGTCAGAATAGCTGGTGGATCACTCTCAAAGGTGGTTGGTTCAGGTAGAGTTCAAATTTCAAAGAACATCACTCTTGATTCCGTCCTACTTGTACCAAACTTAAATTGCAATTCACTGTCCATTAGTAAACTCACTCGGGATCTCAATTGTGTTACTAAATTTAGCTCAAATCTATGTGAATTTCAGGTCTTGGACTCGGGGAAGACGATTGGCAGTGCTAAGATGTGTTCGAGGCTCTATCTTCTAGAGGTTAATGATCCTCCTCAAGGATCAATTCATCATTTAGACTGTTTAGCATCCAATAGTCCAGTTTCTTTGTCTGTAAGTCAATCCAATAATGCTAGTGCAATTATGTTATGACACTACAGGTTAGGTCATCCAAATTTCTTGTATCTTGAGAAGTTGTTTCCTTCACTATTCCACAATAAAAATCCAAATGAATTTCAATGTGAAATCTGTCAAGTCTCCAAACATACTCGCAATTCTTATCCTAACAGGTCCTACAAAGCTTCTCAACCTTTTTCCATGATTCATAGTGATATATGGGGTCCTTCTAGGAAAAAAAATGTTACTGGTTCTCGCTAGTTCATTTCTTTTATTGATGATCACACTAGACTCACATGGGTATTCCTCATGAAAGAAAAATCCGAGGCAAACCAGATCTTCAAAACCTTCAATACCATGATCCACACACAATTCCAAGCAAAAATTCAAAGCATGTGGAAATTGATCGACATTTTATAAAGGAGAAGATAGAGGAAGGAATAATCAAGATGTTGTACGTGTCTACATGTCTTCAGACAGCAGACATCCTTACCAAGGCTCTATTGAGAAAGGTGTTTGATGATCTGAGTTCCAAGCTGGAGTTAATTAATATTTACCGCCCAGCTTGAGGGGGTGTAGAATTATAGAAAGATTTATGTTTAAGGATCGATTAGCAATATTAGGGGCTAATATCAAGGAGACCTATAGCTAACAAATCAGTTTTTCCTATCCCATGATTCTAGGAGATTTGGTAGTTTGTTACCAAATCTGTAGATACTATTTTATAGCTATTTTTTCCTAAAATAGATGAGCATTATCATCTATATAAAGGGGGTTGTAACCTTCTTGAAGGATAATAGAAAATTACTTTTTCCTTCCACAAACAACAGTAATTTATAAATTAGAAAAGACAAAAAAAAAGAAAATGTGATCCTAATGACAATAATTTCTACCCCGGCAACCTTGTAATAAATACCAACTTGTTGATTATTACAAACCATTGAACTAGCGGCCACACTTCTAGTGTAGGCAAGTCTCTTCTCAAACCAGTCAGCTGGTTGTAGGAATCTCTCATAGAAAAAATAATGCATGACTGGCCTGCATGATATACAAATTGACTCAACAGCTCAAGTAAAGACAAAATTTTAGTAAATTAAAAAAACAAGTATTTCCAATAAAGGGGGGGGGGGGGGAACCTGAACTTCTCACAGACTTTCTCGAATGCCTTGCGCTTGTCTTTTTCCTATAAGAAGTTCGAACTGATTATTTTTTGGTGAGGAAAAATCATTCAAACAAATTTTTAAAGAGTAAAATTACAGATTGTTATATATATATAAATTCGGCACTGGACAAGCGAAGATGAAAAGAAATACCAGGGTGGACATGATTCGCAACTCTATTCTGAATCACATCAATCCTAAGATGACACATCTTACTACTTTACTGGAACTCTCATAAATTAATACAAGATGATGTATCCCTTTTATATTGGCTTTCATCCACCACTTTTTGCATTCATTGTGGTGTCACCTAAGTTTTTCTCATGGAGGGGACATAAATATGAAAATAGTGAACCATGAACTCAGATAATAACTTGTTCTACAGTTTTTCCTCATGTAGGAAGGATGACCCAAAGTAGTATTACTAAAGATGAGGAGCAAGATGATGTCATTGTGCGTAACCAATGATAAAAAATAATGTTACATCTGATTACTTTACAGGACCAACAATGCTTACCTTTGCCATGTAACCTCGGCATTCAATAAATGACCAGTCTCCTATTCCATAGCGGCCGTGAGCACCACCATTCTTCAAGCTGAAATTTAGTTGGCACAAGAGAATCATATTACTCACAAGTATATGAACAGTGGTAGAATACAGCAATATTTCCAAACTTATAGCTGACCTTCCTATAAGATATTCACCAAGAGGAAGAGTGCCATCAACCCATTCAAGAACACCGGCACTTGGAGTAAAAGGAACTACCTACTCCATCAAACCATTGAAAAACTCCAAATCAGATAGAAAAGGTTTTTCTATAAGAAGAAATACAAACTGCTCAACTTAGTGCATCAAACAACTTGAAGGAGGGAAGACAAACAATGCTATCTTTACAAGATTCCATATCATGAATTTTCGTAACATTTTTTCAGAAAATAGTAACATTGACTAAATCCTGTCAATAACACAAACTATCAGCTTAACAAGAAATATGGAGAAGTTACCTTGTATGTACGTACTCCTAGTCTTCTTTTCCATGTGTCCTGATGGTTCTGTAGAAAGGTGTTCACTAAACCAAAGAACTGTTCCATAACCTGCATACCATTTAATATTTATATATATATATATATACATATTTTTATAGCAGCTTAATACTGTGAAGCAACAAAAAAGGCAGAATACACAACATATGCCACCCAGGCCCTATAGCACGCGGGGCAGGGTATTTAGATGTGATACTATCATTGATTTATTTTTATTTTTTTGTTTGGGATATTATTTTTTAATTTTTTT
This sequence comes from Coriaria nepalensis, assembly GCA_027186245.1. NCBI lineage: Eukaryota > Viridiplantae > Streptophyta > Magnoliopsida > Cucurbitales > Coriariaceae > Coriaria > Coriaria nepalensis. Next base: position 823,313 of record CP114493.1, read on the forward strand.
ACTATCATTGATGGTTGGGTGGAGGATAACTAGCATTATAATTAGGAGAGTTGAATATTGCGTGAGCCACAAAGGGGAACATATAACGTATAAAGTTGAAATTCAGCAATCGTACAGCATCCTGCCGTAGGTCATCATTTCCTGATTTTGCCAACTGGCGATATCTGCGACCATCAGAACCTTCACATATCACCACCTTTGGAGCATTTATGCCATTCATAATCCTGCATAATTAAATAAGATAAGTCAAAAATCAGCAATTTAAAATGACAGTAAGATCCCAACCAGATTGTTGAAAAACACACATCACCGAGTCTGCCAAGCCTTTGAAGAATGGGAAAGAGCCTTCATGATATCTGCAGCTACGGTCAACTGGAAAGGTTGCTGTCACAACAGGTACCTAAGTATCCAAATAAGAAAAAAGAGCCTTTACATATGCTGAATAATAAAATAAGCTCTAAGAAAGTGAACGTGAAGCTTTGCTCTTGCCTATATATTAGTAAATTGCTGCCAGAAATATTAGTAAATTACTACTTAGTGGCCCAAAAAGAACTAGTACAATCACATCTACGAAGTACACCAAACACCCAAAAGTGTTTTCTGCCTTTTTTGGAACCTGAATCTTGGACACATTGCACTATCTAGAATAGGGGATTGGATTCGTAAATAACTACTCTTGTTCCTGAATAATGTAAAAATCTTCAATAGCTAACTTATTATCATATTTAAATGCAGACTGAATTACTGAAAATATTGCAGAACCTACAAGTTCCAGTTGCCGGAGACTGCGTATATCTCTTGGCAGCGTCATCCTTTTGTTGGTATCCTGCCAATTGATTTATGTCAGACCACAAAATTAAAATAAGAAAGAAAATAGATACTTAGGCATGTTCAAAATGGAAAGGTGAATATAGTTGTAGATTAAGATTGAACAGCAGTCAAGAACATATATCTCGGAGACCAAAAAATAAAGTCAAGGCATTCAAGTGTTTGACTCAACCTCTCTCCTCGTTTCTTGTTCAGCTAGTTTAATATAGATCTCCACCATTTGCTTCATCTGTCACAAGTAGAATAATAAGTTAGTTTTACTTGAAGGCAAAACTTAACTTCTTGTAACAAAAAATAATCAAATATACAATTTACTTGTCCTATAGTAGGTCCATGGTATGATGACAGCTCCGCTAGCAAATTTTCTGCTGCATGTTTTTTATCCATGTCAACCACAAATGAATTCCTATTACGTTGCTTGTCTTTGATACGGTCACCATTAGCCAATGCTAAAAGCTACCAAATACAGAAAGGAAAATGAACCAAAATTATGGGAAAGAGTACTGTATTCACAAGGCAAACACTAATTACTCAAATATTCATTCCCCAATATTAAAAAATAATGCTACCACCATGTTCTTTGGCACATAATAATAGTTTTTTTTCATTTATACAGTAGTGAACCTGAATCTTGGACACATTGCACTATTTAGAGGTCAGTCTCAAACTTTCAAATTTAATTACCTGAAATATAGTATGATATGGATGGTCAATGGCCATTTTCTTCACAAGAGAAACCACAGCAAACTGCAGAGACCAATAATTGGGTCAGAGCAAACTTGAGATAAAAATTTATACTTTGCACAAAGTACAGGTACATAATTAGCAACCTGAAAATTATTTGACCCTTGACCATCTTTTGAACTACCCATTCTCGAAGCAATTTGATAAACTAAAGGTATAAATTTGTAAGACTGAACCTGCAAAATAATTTCAAGTTTGAAACAGATTCTGTGTCAAATATGCTCCTTTGAGTCTTATAAGACAGCTTTTTAGCCAATAGTCCCATTGTTTGAGTACCTCAACAATTGTGCTGAGCATGCTGTTTATGACGTTTTGCCTTGATGAAAGATTGAACCACAATGAGATAAGTCGGAACACCTGAAGAATCAGTAGGTCAGATTCTCAGAAGACAAGAGTATGACATCTCTGTCCAATGAATATATAGAAAACAAGATTTGCAAATTTTTTCCAGAAAAGTGTCTGAAATATGTAAAAACTAAAACAGTCAGGCTTAAGTACATACCACTCTTACATCATATTTGTCTCCTAAAACCAAGCAACGTTTATATCCTTCCAATGCTAGGCCAAGAAAATTATCCCTGTCATCCTGATATGTGGTATATGAACAAAAAAATAATTATGATCATTTAACACGGCAATTAGTACAGAGAAAAGGGGGGGGGGGGGGTTGGTTTAGGATTCATAAAAGAGAACTGAAAATAGATTTCTCGCAGTTAAATATAAAAACCTGTAATCACACTGGAACTTCTGTATCAGAAATTATTAGAGAAATGACATATCATCTAAAAAGAAGGGAAGCATAATAAGATATATGCATGATTTTCTGACAATTCGGTTTTATACATCATTTTTTACCGAGAGCACAGAAGAAGAGACATTTTACTATAGCACTCCCCATAACAAAGATACCTGCAACTTTTCAGCCTCCTCCTTGTCCATTGCAAGTTGCTTTTGCAACTCTTGTATTTTTACTGAAAAGTCACTTTTCTCACCCTGAAAAGCATTGCACATAAGACATTGTCATATTCAGGAAGTTAGAGGCTATTTAGTCCCAATAAACTCAACTGCATGTGATGACAAGAAATGGAATTTGTTGACACTTGCCTTTGTTGAACTTTTCAATCGTCTAACTAGTGCTTCAAACTCTTTAGTCTGTAAAACAATCACAAAAATTGACCCAAATTAATAGAGAATACTGAATATAGGTCTTCATTTTTGCTTATATTGTGTTTCTCGTATATGGGTACCTTATGCCTCCTTAAACGCATAGCTGCTTGCCATTCATTAGAATTAAGCCTCTCCTCATGACTCCTAAACAGGGCATCTGCATAGTGTGCCAGATGAAAATGGGCCTGGCTCTGTCTTTCAACTGTTTTCTTGTTTGGAAAACTTTCATTCTCAGCAAGAGAAACCGCAGGTTTCAGATAGTTATCTAGAATAGTTCTTGAGCTGCATTCCATCATATAGCATATTAAGGATGTAATATTAAACATCTAGATTAAAAAAAGAGCTAATGAACTCAATTCATGGACACAGTATGCCTACTTGCTAGATCTAGTTTCTGCCAGCCATTTCCCAACCAAGCGAAATACGTCTGAATCCTCTTCATGAGACGGGCGATTTTGTGAGACATACTTCGCAAGGTTTATTGCCATTGTGTACTGTCCTTGAGCACGCAAAAGCTTTGCTTCTTCAAGCTGTCATCAACAAAGGGTTGATGTGACAATACAGCCTACTATTTTATTCGGATAGGATCCACTAAATAAGTTAACCAAACTTTCAGCTCTTCAAACATCAATAAAACAGATTTTGCTGTTATCCTTATACTGTTGAAAGTGGATTACAGTTTTTACCCTTCCTAGCCAATAAAGTGATGAAATTTGTCCTCCAGCGTCAGGACTCAGAGATCTGAACTCGTGTAAAGCAGCAGCTGCCTGAGAGTATCTTGATCCCTACAAATTCGTACAAGCAGAAAAAAAAAATTATTAGGGGTCTTGTAGCTATCAAAGCAGTAAACATCCTCCTCAAAGGTCATAAATATCACAAGGGCTTCAATTAGGTCATTTTTAACTGAATATAATGATTTTCTATGCTAGTAGTACCTTGCGAAGCATGGAAGCAGATTGCAAGAGATGTTGCACAGAACAGTCTTTACAGCTTAAAACTTGTAGTAGCACTCTCCGGAACGCTATGAAAGGTTCTAACAGATTCATATGCAGCTGTGTTCTGTTCAAAATGGAGCTCCAGTTCGTGTTCAGCTGTGATAGCTATATCAACAGTTTAAGTTGTCAGACGACTAGAGTATCATCTTTTACGTAATGGATATAAAACAATATATTTATATTCTGGTTAATAAACAATCAGCCATTGTAAATTTGTATACATGGGTCCACATCCAGTATGTATCAAAAGATTAGCTCAAACTAGCTTCCAACTGAAAAGTCATGATGGAAATTTAATTGCACGGCATCACAGATTTTCCCATAGTAGGACGGACTACTATGGCTTCATTTGGGTAAGCTTTTGAAACTGGAATTTAAGTAAAGTGGAATCTATTTTGTGGGCCCAAAAGTGTATTTTAGGTAGATTTGGTGTGTCTAAACTGGATTTAATCTAAAGGATTTTCAGAATACAGCCTAAATGCCATAAAAATCAAATTACTTTTGGGTAACCTGTGTTTTCTGCTTTCACATGGCACTGCTCAACCCTCGATTCTATAGCTTCTCTAATTGGAAAGCCAATTCTTTATAGAAGATCTCGTATCAATTTCACCAAACTGTAATTACTCTTTGATGTAAGCATTTCCAAAATAAATATACACAAGTCCTAACAAGGCCATCTTAGACTCGAGCAAAACGCTACTCTTCTATAATAATACTATGGTATCATCATTTTAACTAATAGTACCTGGTCCGTGGTAGGGATTATGGGATCAGAGAACATTTTTTGCTTCTCCAGGTTGAATGTTATACTTCCACAAGAAGATTCTGGCCAACGTAAGTACCAAGCCATGCCAAGATGATAAAAAAACTGTACAAGTAATTGTGAAACAGCAACACACTATCAACATAACTGATGAAGATCTAAATTTGTGAAGAGATTCATGTGAATGTGTGATAATACTTGATGTAGATGTCTACTGAAGAGTGAAGAGTATATTTTTTTAGCCAGAAAAAGAGGGTACAGATTTTTGCTTAAGGTGCTAACATTTCAATGGAAAGACAATACTAAATCACAGATTGTACCCTAACATCTATAATCACTACAGGAAAGCTGATTAGTGTATTCCTTTGGCTTTCCATTGAAATTAACACTAACAGAGTCCAAATAAATTATATACGTCAGGGAAAATACTGAACCCAGGATAGGTCTTGCCATCTTATGAATTAGTGCAAGAATTCATACTTTAAACTATTATTACCTATAGTGGTTGATTCAGGTACCTGGAGTTTCACAATGGTTGAGTAGATGTATTCAGTGCTCTCTTCACTTGCAAAATTTATTGACCATAAAAGCTCCTGTGGTAAGACTAAATGTAAATCAACAATGAGTAGCTACAGTAAAAACATATCGCACAAAAACGTCACCTGCTTTGATTCTTTCAATTTTCCATGAAACTCGAGGGAATCTCCCTCGTGCAATGCCCTCAAACAACTAATTTGTCAAGAAGATCAAATAATATAAGATTAAACCTTAGTAAAAGAATGCTTTAGACAGTAGAGAGGCTGGGAAAAAAAAAAAAAAAACAAGACCAAGTACCTATGCAAATTTTCATTAAAATGATTACTTTTAATATCCCGACTTGAAGAAAAAGAAGCTGTCTCTACATGAAGCAGGGAAAAGTCCCAGTTTCCAGCTCGCCAGGCAGCCTCGTACTGAAACACCAAAATTCAACATGTCATTCACTGCCTGACTCATTGTACCAAAAAGGCAATGAGGTGGACAGATTAAAGTAAACCCATAGAGAGATATTGTAATAGAATGTGAAGGTGTGCCTGCAGTTCAACGAACTCTAAATCATGCTGAAACTGGCCATTCCGAGAAGTCAACCCGTGGCAATAGAAATCTAGCACATGAGTACATCCAATTTGCTGCAAAGATCTGATAAGTCCCTTGTATGGTTTCCTCTGTCCAATCGCATCTTCCATTGTCAACAAGGATAGATGATTATATGTTGGCTGAGTTAGAGACAGGTTGCTTGAGACACCATCAGCTTGTACCTTGACATCTGATCGTACTTGCAAGTCATAATATTCAAGGGCCTTGCTCCAGTTTCCCTCATGCTCAAATGTAATGATTTGAGAATTTAACTTTTATTTCCATCATCACAGCACCCACAAAAGAAAGAAAGAAATAAATAAAATCAGGGCCCTGTTGTTAATGCACATGCTTGTTAAAAAAATGGGCACAAATAATTACATAGTCTCCATATGGTACTGGTAAAATAACATCTCAATATATATTGTAGACTCTAATACGATAGCACAAGTAAAATACTGGCAATCACATAAGGTCAAAATTCCTTCACAACAACAACACTAAACATATTTGAATCACTCATATTTCAAAACCTAAAATCTAATCCTTTTAAAAGATACAAAAAGTTCCAGGCAAGTACGGCCATGATGGGTTCCCTAGATGTTCCTCATTCGCGTCCAAATTAAAAGCCGCACGATGCTACACACAGTCAAGAGCACAAAGTAACAATAATAGTGAACCACAAGCAAGAGAAAACTGACCTTATGTGACTGAATGATCCCATACAAGCTGTCTGGTTCATTAATTTGAGTGACTGCTGAGATGAGTATTTCAATGTGATGTGGTAGCTGGTTGGATAAAAGCACCCAAAAAGGACCATGAGGGATTAGTTAGACAGACATGTTTCATGAATAAGTGTACCAAGTGAGTGCAGACCAAGTATTCAAAATTTAAAGAAAGGTCCAAACAACCCTGGACGATTGTTTGAACCTCCATATATTTTTGGTCCAGGAACATAAAAAAAAAGACCTCCTTAAAAGTTCCCGTCAAACAGTTGATTGGCCAAGAAGCTTAAACTCTTACAAAATGTATGTGTATATCATATACTTAGAAATCCTAAGACTTACCATTTCAATATGGGAGAAATCTGGATTTCCCAATGTGAGGCCATTAAAATTCTCTTCACACCAATGTTCCACATACATTACGGAGGTAAAGTGTGAGCCACAAAACTATGACATTGAGATTCATCAAAAAAAAGTGACATTAATACTAAAGAGAGAAGTTGGAGAACTGTGAACGCTGATTACAAAGAAAGTAAATGAATGGCAACTCAAAGACTCACAACTGCTGCTTTAGCCACAATGAGATAATCAATTGAAAGCCAATAAACCTGCAAAAGTGCATAGCCTGTCACAAACAAGTATAGCATCACAAAATTTTCTACTTAGAGCAAATCAGAGAAATAAATTTCTCATCCCAAGTCCCAACTGCGATCATGCGCTGTAAATTACAGGTATATGTCCACGTGAAGTATAAAAATTCATACTTTGTCCCAATACGATGTCAGCGTCACTAATACACCTGATGCAGGCCCAGAATCTCTAGCCTTAATGGAGGTGCTATGGGATTTTGAGCCGAAACTTGAAGGCTTGGAAAACTGCAGAGGCAGAGAATAATATTGCTAATTTTGGCGATACTCGAAAATATGTGATGTCCTAAAATGGTATACAAAGATAAAGATATTCGGTATACAGTTCTATTGCTAAAAGCTATTGCGACAATCTCATTCTTTGTGACTTCATTATGTTTGTTGTTTTCTCTTCCTTTTTCTAGCAAAACCCTCACTTACTATCATCTATAATGTCTGAGAACTCCAGAATCAAGTAATTATCATAAACACATTTACAAAGGTAGAATGCTCCCACTTCCCCCTAGACCATATTCCACATATCTTCTAAATTATAATAATAATACAAATGTTACAAAGATGATAAACATACAGAAACTTGAGCAGATAAAACAGATGTATGGCATTTTCCCCAAGTCATCTGATTCATGGATATATACATATATATATATCTCAGAGAGGATGACACATCATGACTTCAAATTAAGATTGATAACTAACCTTTAGATTCTCTTGCTTCACCAAAGAAGATCTTTGCATGACATGACATAGTCGAAGTTCATTGAGCGCATTCAAAAAAACTTGAATTGATTTTGTCAGTGTGTTTGACGTGGTGAATATATATTCTTGTACCTGCATATTAGAAAACTTGGAACATTTTTTCTTGCAAAAATACACAGAAAATTGCAGACAGGAGCAATGTACCCACTAACCTATCTTACATTCTAGGCTTATAGATAGAGAGTATATTTTAGACTGAAAAACAAGTGAAGTGTAAGTTACTACGGAACCAGGGCAGTCATAGGAATAGCATCAAGTAGGAAGGGCCCAAGAGGGCCTAGGAACCAAAGCCAATAAGAATGCTGATACTTCCCCCACGCTGCCCACCTTATTCACAATAATATCATATCTACGTTGCAATGCAGTGAAGACTAAGAGGAATTTAAGTGTGTTATCATAATCAGGTAAAAATCTAAAGGGCTTAAAGTAAAAACAAAACCGTTTGGTCAGCCACTTGGTTTTTTCTCAAAACCGGATCCAAACCTATTTTCCTACAATCTTGTACCCGTTGCATTCCTATAAATAATAATATAGATATGTGCACCAATTACTTAAGCCAACTAATATCAATTATCCATATCATCTCTTTCTTCTGGTAGCCTCAAAATTTCCAATTAAGCTAATCCATCAAACCATTACTTGTTGGAACTGTCCCACATCACTAAAGGAGAAAGAAATCTGGTTGGTTTGTAGAAATATTGTTAGAATAGTTTATTTCCTTAGTTAGATATGTTAGTTATTTGCTTTTCCTTATTGACATTAGCTGTATTATTCTGTTCCTAGTTTTTAGGGATTTCCTAGTATTTACTTTCCTATATATAGTTCACTGGGGTCATGCTGTAATGATTAAGAAGAAAATAAGTAAGAAGTATTATGTTCCTATTATTCTCTTCATGGTATCAGAGCAGGAAAACTGAATCTTGTACTCCGACCATGACAAAGTACGGGATTGCCATAAACAAGGAAAAACCTAGTGCTTCTAAAACTAAAAGTGAACATGAAATATCTGACAACAACCATGGAATTTCATATTCAAGCAACCATGGTGTTTCAAAGAATTCTGATCAATCCATTACGGGCTATAAACTGAATGGACATAATTATATTCAATGGTCACATTCAGTAATGATGTTTGTAAGTGGTCGTAGGAAGGATGATTACCTTAGTGGTGCAACAGGTCCACCAGAAAAGGAGGATCTAAAGAACAAAAGATGGAAAGCTAAAAATAACATGGTCATGTCATGGTTAATAAATTCAATGGCCAATGATGTTGGGGAGGATTTCATGCTTTATGAAACAGCACAAGAAATATGGGATGCTGCCAAAGTAATGTATATGGATAAAGAAGATACTGCTGAAATTTTTGAGATAGAAGGAATACTCCATGATCTTCGTCAAGGAGATCGATCAGTCACTCAATACTTCAAGCTTCTCAATAGACATTGGCAGAGGTTAGATTTCTTACTAGGATTGAATAAAGATCTTGATGAAGTACGTGACATAATCTTGACCACCAAACCTCTTCCGAATGTTTGAGAGGAAGCCTCGGAAGTCCACCGAGAGGAAAGCAGAAAGAAGGTGATGATGGGGTCAAAGACTAATCAGTCACAACCTGAAAATTCTGCACTTGCAGCACATGGTCCACCTAATTCGTTCAACAACAACCAAAGGAGAGGAGGAAGACCTTGGTGTGATTAGGGATTTACTAGTATTTACTTTCCTATATATAGTTCTCTAGGGTTATGCTGTAACGATTAAGAAGAAAATAAGTAAGAAGTATTCTTTTCCTATTATTCACTTCAGTTTATAAGTAAAAGGTTCTATCTTCCTCTACAAGGCTTTTTAGGGGAAGAAATAGTTAGACTCTAAAATTTAATGTTACCAACAGATTGTATATTGCAATGCAGGGAATAAAAACACTAACATTTTTAAATGGAAAAGATAGAGAGCCAAGCAGAAAGAGGTTACAGATTACAAAGAGAATACAAATTTTTAAGTACGAATTAACAAAAAATTTAGAATCCAACCTGCTTAGAAATTAATTTGTGAAGATCAATGCCCGTGTCCTTCCTTCTAGTCAGATTCACAATAACACTAGGCAACAGTAGCTCCGCAACTTTAGCTTTCAGCAACACAATATCTTGACATAATCTGAAAAGGGAAATCAACACTTCATAATGCATTTTTTCATTAGGCGTCAGACCTTTCTTAAAAGTAGAGTAAATATACCTAGGAATCACATCATTGCAATAGCCAATAAGTGAGTAGACTAATGGACATATCCAACTCTCAAATGTCTTATTACGTGTCTCCCACACAACAGACCTCTCCAGTGAAATTGCTTCAGCTAATAACAAATAGAAAAGCACATTGAATAACTAGAGCAATTAATTAAAGGTAAGACCTTAAACTGTACAAAATATGTTGGAATATAGGAGTAATTTATGTATATTAGGAAAGATTATCTTTTCCTTCTTTAGAGGATTATGTTAGCATGATTTTAGGCATGTCTAACTAACTCCATAATTCTAGAGATTCCTATATATTTCTTATTGATTACTCCTAGGTTTGTATATAGCCTATATATATTGATTAGTTCCTATATAGAATACTAAGAAGAATAGAATCTACCTTTTCTCCATCATTTGTCACATGATATCAGAGCCCTAGGCTATTCTTGGGAGAAATCAATTCGCCAATATCACGACCTTAAGTCGTAGCTTAGTTCAGCCATCAAGATGTCGTATGATTCGAAAACCAACAATCCTCGTCTGCCAGAGGCGTCTATAACCCAACAAGGTTTCGAAAATCTGCAAAACATTCAAGCCACATATAGGCTGAATGGAAACAACTATCGAAAGTGGTCTCAGTTTGTGCAAACTTATTTGAAGGGGAAAGGTAAGATTAGTCATCTACTCGGAATAGGGCCTGAGAAGAGGGACCAGAGGTTCGCAATGTGGGATAAAGAAGACTCTATAGTCATGTCATGGCTTTGGAACTCTATGGTATCAGAGATAAGCGATATAGTTATGTTCCTGACCACTGCTCAAGAGATTTAAGAGGCAATCCGACAAACCTACTCAAAGGTAACTGATGTAGCCCAAGTATATGAAATCAAGACAAAATTAGCCGCTACAAAACAAGGGAACAGAACAATGATAGAATACTCCAACCATATGAAAAACCTATGGTAGGAGTTGGATTATTATGACGTTATTAGGATGACTAATAGTGAGGATGTTGTTACATTGAAAACGTTCATAAAAAAGGAAAGAACGTATGATTACTTAACAGATCTAAATGCATAATTTGATCCAGTAAGGGTTCAAATCTTAGGTAAAGAACTGCCTACATTAGGAGAAACAATCTCAATTGTCCAGGGGGAGGAGAGCAAGAGAGAAGTCATGTTGAAAGTACGACCGCTAGAGAGATGTGCCCTCCTAACAACTGGGGTTGCTGAATAGAATGAAGAGAAAGCTCTTGTTGTAATTAAAGACAACAAGAAATTTGACTCCAAATTTGTAAACAATGGAAATCTGGTGTGCAACTATTGCAAGAAGATAGGTCACGTGAAGGATAACTGCTGGAAGTTGCATGGAAGGCCCCAAAACCCCACTCATTATAAGGGAAGATTTGTCTAGCATAAGGGACAAGCCCATGTTGCACACAATGTAAACAACGGTGATTAATCTGTGTCCGATGATAGAGAGTTTAGTCGAGAATACATTGGACGCCTCAAAAACATTCTTGATTCACTTGAGAAACCATCATGTTCTTTCTGTTCGTTAGCCCCTCTGGTAGGGCTTCTAACTCTTATGCTCTTAATGCCTCAAACGGTGTTCCAAACCCATCATGGATAATTGATTCCAAAGCAACCGACCATATAACCTATTCTTCCCATATTTACTCTACCTATAGTCCATGTCCTAATAATAAAAAGATCACCATAGTTGATGGCTCAATAGTTATTGTAGCAGGTCCAGGGAATATTTCCTTAGGACCATAAGCTTAACAAATGTCTTACATGTACTCAAACTTACAACCAATCTTATATATGTAGTAAGACAACTCCCTAGAGACTTAAACTGTCACCTTATTTTCTCCAATTTCTCGTATGTTTCAGAACCAAGCTACGGGGAAGACGATTGGGCATGCTAAAGTGAAGAACGGTCTTTACAATCTTGAACCTTGGGGTGGTAAAGTAACTACAAGGGTTGGATATCCGTCCTTACAATTGTTAGAGTCCTCTACAAATAAAGACCAAAATTTTCTTCATCATTTAAGCCTCGGTCATTCTTCTTTCCAAACACTTAGCCTTATGTTTCCTTTGTTGTTTAAAACTGTAGATCTGAAACAATTGCATTGTGATGTTTGTGAGTTTGCAAACACAAACGAGTTTCCTTTTCTACAAGTAATAATAAATCATTGAATCCATTCCATTTGATACATAGTGTGATGTTTAGGATCCTTCTAAGGTTGTTAATGTTTCGGGTGCACGTTGGTTTGTCACATTTATTGATGATTGTACACGAATTACATTAGTATTCTCATGAAACAGAAATCAGAGGTCACACCTATTTTTCCCATCTTCCTAAACATGATAAAGACAATTTGGAGTGGGTATGAAAAGATTGCGGTCAGACAATGGAAAAGAGTTTTTTAATCACACGTTAACATTATTTCTTCATGAAGAAGGAATAATTTATGAATCTTCATGTATTGATACACCTTGCAAAACTGAGTGGTAGAGAGGAAAAATGGACATCCAGTTGCAACTGCTCGAGCATTACTCTTTAAGAGGAAAGTCCCACAACATCTTTGGGGAGAAGCCACTCTTACAGCAACCTTCCTTATCAACTGGATACCTTCTCGGGTATTAGACAATCAGAGCCCATACCTCCTAAAGTGTTCGGTAGCTTTTGCACACATACATGCTCAGAATCGAAGCAAATTAGATCCTCGGGCCCTTCGATGTATTCATCGGATACTTGACAACACAAAAGGATTAAAAGTGCTACCACCCGCCTACTCGCAAAATATACACTACAATAGATGCCACTTTCGTTGAAAATGAGCCTTACTTTCCACATCCTTTTTGTGCCAAGGATCCTGATCCAATTATAGAGTTGAAGGATGATGAACCTTGAGATAGTTGACTGAACAGTTTATGAATAAGTTCAAGTTGCTCTTTACTGAACAATACTGGTTTAGAAATAGTATATTTTTCTTCAACAGAAACTTGATGTCCACAACTTTCTCTTAGCTTCCAATATGTAGGTGTTGGAAATAAAAAAGATAATGTTAGGATTTGGTTAGAGAAATCTTAGGAGAAATATTAGGAAAAGATATCTTAGAATATTTTCCTAAAGATATGAGATTGTAAATTAGTTGTTAAGATCTTACCATAACTAGTCTAAGGTTTCTAGTGTATAAATACCCTATATATGTAATCTGAAAATCACTAGAGCAATTTATTGAAAGTTTTGATGGTATCAGAGCTTGGTTCTTCTAAGGTTATTAACGGTTGACTTAATCAACCGGTGACCTCCATTTGCTTATTGCTCAGAAAACAGACCTATTGTGAAGACGTATTCTTCAAATTCATAACAACATGGGTGACGATTCCTTGACAGTCACCGAGAGGAAGCTGTCGTCCCTAAGTCTCAATCAGTGAAACTATTTCTTAGAGAAAAAGGAAAGATCTGAATTATTCTACCTAGGAAGAGAGAAGAACTATAGCATCATCTCTTGGCTTGTGAACTCGATGGTTGAAGATATTGGTCAAAACTACATGTATCTCCCTACTGCAAAGGAGGTTTGGGATGCAGTATCCCCTACTTTCTCAGACTTGGGAAACTCAGCACAAGTATATGAGATTAAGACCAAGATCCGAGAGATGAAACAAGGAGACATGACTGTCGCCAATTATTATAATAAGATGTTAGGATTATGGCAAGAACTAGATCTTTTTTATGATCTTGACTGGGTATGTGGAGTAGATGCTGCACAGTTCAAGAAAACAGTAGAGAAAGACAGGGTGTTTGAGTTCTTGGCTGGTCTCAACCCTGACCTAGATGAAGCAAGAGGTCGAATTCTAGAAAAAGAACCACTGCCTTCTACAAGGGAGGTTTTTTCAGAAGTTAGAACGGAAGAGAATCGTAAGATTGTGATGATGGGAAAGAAGGGTTCAATGGAAATCCTTGAAAATTCTGCACTTAACACCACGGTATCAACAGAAGAAGTGGTAACAGCAGCAGCGGCTTATAAACCAAGAGGATCTAATTCCTCCTATGGTCAACATTCGAGGTTCGAGGAGATGGTTAAGGTGTGGTGTGATTCCTGTAACAAGCCTAGACATACTAGGGCTACCTGCTGGAAAATTTATGCAAAGCCACAGAATTGGAAGGGCAACCGAAGTGGAGATAAAACAATCATGGAATGCATGCGACCATTGAAACCGAGACATCATCTCCTTCTCTTAGCAAAGAATAGCTTGATCAAATATACAAAATAATTAGCCAAATTCCTACCTCTAGTTCAGGTTCGGGTTTTCTTGCAAAAAAATGTAGTTTTCCCATAGCCTCAATTGTTTTTTCTAATCTAGATCCATGGATCATTGATTCTAGTACTTCTAATCATATGACCAATTCATCTCATTTTTTCACCTCATATACTACTTGTCTCGGTAATCTAAAAATTCGTATAGCAGATGAGAGTTTATCTCCAATTGTAGGAAAAGGTTCAATCACTATCTCAAATGATCTTACTCTAAAATCTGTCTTACATGTCCCTAAGTTATCATGTAATCTCTTATAAGTTAGCAAACTTACCAAAGATTTTAATTGTTTAGAGAAATTCTATGATTCTTGCTGTGAATTTCAGGATCATCATTCGAAGAAGATGATTGGCAATGCTACGATGGTTGATGAACTTTATTATTTTGATGAATCGACTACCAAGGGTAGACAAGCTCAAATTGAAAGTAGTAGTATTTCTATTCATGTTAACGACAAAATAATGTTATGACACTATAGGTTAGGTCATCCTAGTTTTCCTTACCTTAAGCATTTGTTTCCATCTTTCTTTAAAGACAATCATGTTAATCCAATGTCTCTTCAATGTGAACCATGTCAATTATCAAAACATCAGAGAGCTTCTTATAAATCTCATTCCTATCAAGCTTCTAGACCATTTTATTTAATCCACAGAGATATTTGGGGACCCTCTAGAATAACAACTATTTCGGGTACTAGATGGTTTATCTCCTTTATTGATGATCATACTAGGATATGTTAGGTATTTTTATTAAAAGAAAAAGCCGAAACTGCTAAAAAATTCAAAGAATTCTATTATAAGATTGAAAATCAGTTCCAAACACAAATCCAAGTTCTTAGAACCGATAATGGCAAAGAATACTTTAATTCAATCCTAAATGAATTCTTGATAGAAAAAGGCATGCTTCATCAATCTACATGTTATGATACCCCTCAACAAAATGGGATAGCTGAAAGGAAAAATAGAACCTACTTGAAGTTACTAGATCAATCATGTTTACTATGGGGGTCCCTAAGTATCTATGGGGGGAAGTAGTCCTTACAGCCACTTATCTTGTAAATAGAGTTCTCACTAAGCTACTAGAATATCAAACTCCTATAAACAAACTACTAGAAACATTTCCTCATATTCGGATGTTTAACTCCTTATCTCCTAAAATCTTTGGCTGCACAGTTTTTGTTCATATACACAAACACAACCGATCAAAACTTGATCCTATAGCTGAAAAGTGTTTTTGCAGGCTATTCTCCAAAATCAAGAAAGGTATAAATGTTATCATCCTACGTTAAAAAAATTCTTTGTGGGCATGGATGAAATTTTCTTTGAAGACAAGCCTTACTTTACCGAAAATTCTCTTCAGGGGGAGAGTAATTCTAGGATGGAAGATAATTTTTGGGAAACTTCAAATTCTTTACCTCTACCAGTTCTAGATATGCCTACTCAAAATGTCCCTCAATCTAGTAACCTATATGATCCTTCCTTTCCTATAGAATCAAATGTTATAGACTCTTTGTCAGGGGGAGATAAACTACAAATAGTGCAGCAACCTGTCTACTCTCAGAGGAAGCAGATTCAGAATAAAGAACCTCAACCTCCTACCTACCACAATGTCTCTGCGGATGATTCTTGTAAATGAAATAGGTATTACAGTTCCAAATGTTTCAAGTATTTCGAATCATCATGATAAAATTGTTTCTACAAATTCTGATCTTGATATCCCTATTGCCCTTAGGAAACAGATTCGTACTTGTACCATGCATCCTATTGCTAAATATGTCTCCTATCATAGGTTATCTCCTAGCTACAGAACCTTTACTGCTAATCTATCAAGTGTTTCAATTCCAAAAGATATCCAGGAAGCAATGAGTCAACCAAAATGGAAAATGACAGTGTTAGAAGAGATGAAATGACACGTGTGAGCTTACCTAATGGAGGAAAAATAGTAGGCTGCAAGTGGGTATTTACTGTGAAGTACAATGCAGAAGGGAAAATTGAAAAGTACAAAGCAAGGCCTGTGGCTAAAGGCCTCACACAAACCTATGGAATAGATTACCAAGAGACATTTGCCCCGGTTGCTAAGGTAAATTCTATTAGAGTATTGCTTTCACTTGCTGCTAATCTCGAATGGCCTTTACAGCAGCTAGATGTTAAAAATGCGTTCCTTAATGGGGAATTAGAAGAGGAAGTGTTTATGGATTTACCACCAGGTTTTGAAGGACATTATGAAACAAGGAAGATTTGCAAGTTAAGAAAGTCACTATACGGCCTAAAGCAATCACCTAGGGCATGGTTCGATCGCCTAACTAAGTTTCTAAAGGGCCATGGATATCACTAAACTCAAGCTGATCATACGTTCTTTGTTAAACATTCTAGGGATGGTAAGATTGTCATTCTCATTGTTTATGTGGATGATATGATCCTAACTGGAAGTGATGTAGATGAACTAGAAACGTTGAAAAACTTTCTGGCCACAGAATTTGAAATAAAAGACCTTGGATATGTGAAGTATTTTTTGGGAATGGAATTTGCGAGATCTAAGGGAATTTTTGTTTCTCAAAGGAAGTATGTATTTGACTTGCTTAAGGAAACAGGTTATCTCGGGTGCAAACCGATCGAAACTCCTATGGAAGTAAACTTGAAGTTAGAGGCAGCAAGTTCAGATAGGATGGTGAATAGGGAACAGTATCCAAGACTAGTGGGAAGACTCATCTACTTATCTCATACTAGGCCATATATAGCGTTTGCAATAAGTGTTGTGAGCCAATTCATGCACTCACCTGGAGAAGAACACTTTGATGCTGTTTACAAAATACTCAAGTATCTAAAAGGAAAACCAGGAAGAAGATTGTTATTTCAGAATCATGGACATGTTAGGATTGAAGCATTGACAGATGCTGACTGGGATGGTAGTGTAACTGATAGAAGGTCTACCTCAGGCTATTGTACTCATGTTGGTGGAAATCTAGTAACTTGGAGAAGTAAAAAACATAATGTAGTAGCTAGAAGTAGTGCAGAAGCCGAGTTTAGGGCGGTAGCCCAAGGGATTTGTGAAATACTATGGCTAAAAGGGTTGCTTGAAGATTTAAAGTTCTCGAGTACTATTCCTATGACACTCAACTGTGACAATAAAACAGCTATCAATATTGCTCATAATCCGGTTCAGCATGATAGGACTAAACATGTGGAGATTGATAGACATTACGTTAAGGAGAAGTTGGAAGAAGGTATAGTGTGTATGCCATATATTCCTACAGCTCAACAAGTTGCAGATATATTTACTAAAGGACTACAAAAGAGTCATTTCGACGAGTTGGTATACAAGCTGGGTTTACAAGATATCTTTGAACCAACTTGAGGGGGAGTGTTGGAAATAAAAAAGATAATGTTAGGATTTGGTTAGAGAAATCTTAAGAGAAATATTAGGAAGATATCTTAGAATATTTTCCTAAGGATATGAGATTGTAAATTAGTTAAGATCTTACCATAACTAGTCTAGGGTTTCTAGTGTATAAATACCCTATGTATGTAATCTGAAAATTACCAGAAGCAATTTATTAAAAGTTTTCAGTAGGCTTGCCATAAATTTTCCAACAAGTTTCCTTTGTACGCCCTGATCGCTTATAGTGATCACACCAAGGTCTTCCTCCTCTCCTTCAGTTGTTGTTGAACGAATTAGGTGGACCATGTGCTGCAAGTGCAGAACTTTCAGGTTGTGATTGATTAGTCTTTGACCCCATCATCACCTTCTTTTTGCTTTCCTCTCGGTGGACTTCCGAGGCTACCTCTCAAACATTCAGAAGAGGCTTAGTGGCCAAGATTCGGTCACATACTTCATCAAGATCTTTATTCAATCCTAGTAATAACTTGCAGATACATCTCTTTTCCACAATCTGTTTATACTTGGCAGTATCCTCCTGACATCTCCCAATCATTGTTCTCAAAGAAATCTAACCTCTGCCAATGTCCATTGAGAAGCATGAAGTATTGAGTGACTGATCGATCTCCTTGACGAAGATCATGGAGTATTCCTTCTATCTCAAATATTTCAACAATATCTTCTTTATCCATATACTGGCAGCATCCCATATTTCTTGGGCTGTTTCATAGAGGATGAAATCCTCCCTAACATCATTGGTTATTGAATTTATAAACCATGACATAACCATGTTATTTTCAGCTTTCCATCTTTTGTACTTTGGATCCTCCTTTTCTGGTTGACCTGTTGCACCAGTAAGATAATCATCCTTCCCACATCCACTTACAAACATCATTACTGAATGTGACCATTGAATATAATTATATCCATTCAGTTTATGGCTCATAATGGACTGAACAAAACTCTATGAAACATCATGGTTACTTGAATCCGAAATTCCATGGTTGCTGTCATATATTTCATGTTCACTTTGGTTTCAGAAGCACTAGGTTTTTCCTTGTTTATGGCCATCCGATTCAATTTTCCTGCTCTGATACCATGAAGAGAATAATAGGAAAAGAATACTTCTTATGTATTTTCTTCTTAATCGTTATAGCATAACCCTAGGGAACTATATATAGGAAAGTAAATATTAGAAAATCCCTAAAAACTAGGAACAGAATAATACAGCTAATATTAATAAGGAAAAAAAATAACTAACAAACCTAACTAAGGAAATAAAAATTCTAACAATATTTTTACAGTATCTACTTTATCGTTGTAATAAGCACAACGGTGAATCAGGGAAGGAAAAAGAATGACATTGACTTCGGTTTTTTACATTTGTGGCAAATCATTGAGGTATCATAATGGGATACTTGCATGAGTTTAGAATGTAAGCAGTACCATTAAACTTCATTTCAATATCCAGCAAGAACCCTTCCACTAGCTTAATGTTAACACCCCTAGAGTGAACCTAAGAGACAAAGATAAATTAAACATGTGATCAGTGTTAAGAGAACATAAATGCAGCAGTAGTTGATCAGGAAGACTGGTTGAAAGCTATATAAAAAAACAGGACCAAGAAGAAAAATATGTAAAACTAACTTTTCAAAGCAATCATCCCTTAATAGGAATTCCAACTCAACACAACCATCTTGCCTCCCATTTCCAATACCAACTTTTGATATTCCCGATCTTATTTCCTCGTATAAATCATTTATAATCCTTCAAATTCATACATGATAGAAAGACAATCCCGAGATTGAATATTTTAGAACTAAAAACAAAAAAACAGATAAACAAAGAGAGGAAAAGTACTAGTAGGGGAATCATATCTTACCTCCAAAAGAGACTTCTCATAGGAATCAAATGACAATAGCACTGTCTGACCTTTTTCAGTTGACAGTATACCCTGGTTGAGAACAAAAATGAATAAAATGAATGACATCCCCAAAACCATGATGTTAGCCCTATAAGGTGTCAAAACTAGAGAAACAATGAAACAAAACCGTCCATCAAGTCAGTGCATGAAAGGAAATTTTCAGTTTGGATTTCCATCACCTTGAGGACTTGGGATGTCAAATCAACTATTTTAACAGAGTCCTCCATCAAGTACTTTTTCAAGAGTTTGAGCAATGCTATCAAGAGATCCTCAGATATGCCAGTATCCATGTTAAAAGTCATATCTGAGACACTGCCATTATTGACAGGTCGGCATACATGACTGCGACTTGACTCCCCAGGCACATGGAAGATAACGCATCGGGGGTCCCCAATTCCTATCTATGGTATCAGGGTAAACAATCAAGATTCTCTATAGGCAGAAGTGAAACTTTTCACAACAAGGACAAAGGAAACAGGAAGAAAAATGCTACCTTAGCAACAAAATCAGACACTAATTCTCTAGTACCCATAGCATCATCTGAACCGCAAATTCGAACAAGTTTCCAGATGGCATGTACTATCTCTTGATCGTTCTGCCAATCTTCATTTCTTTTCACATCTACATTATTCTCAATCTGAAAACCTTCCCCATTGAGTAATTTCTTGTGCAGTGCTTTTAGACTGCAAGAAATTTGTAAAAAGATATATTCAGGTCACTACTTCCAGATATAAACTAAACAAACATAATCAAGACTTATTAATTCATCATGACTTTTTGGAGATTATACTTATTTGCTCCGAAAATCAAACTCAATCAAATCAAATCTCATAAGCTAATGTATGCTAAGATAGGAAATCACCTCCACAAAAGTAGTCTCGGTGAAAGGTTGCTAGATCTCTTTACAAACTGAAAATGGAGATAATGCAAGAGATAAGTCAAAACATCTGGACCTAAACTTCAGGCTTGGGAAAAAATAAATCTTAAAGTTCGAACTGGTTTACCTTCAATAAGTGGTCCCTAGGAGAATAGGCTTGGCATATTTCTTGGTGGAACTTTTGCATCCCACAGAAGATATCTATTTCAGGGAAAGGTTCCAATTCCTGCCAGAAATTTATTTAACATAGAAAAAGTTGAGGTTTCCTAGACTGTTAACAGTACATAGAAGATAATATGGCACTGGAATCCTTACAGTTGATTAAGATCTTGTTTAGAGAAACTTACTTTTACATAATCATGTAATGAGGGATCAGAATCCACAGTTAGCTGGGAAAGCAGGGATAAAACTTGAGATGATCCAGTTGCAGCAGATTCTTCAATACCTTCAACGGGGATGCAACATGCCACCAACTTTGATACCAAAAGCTACATTTGAAGGCAATCAGAAGATGGCAATACAAAGTTAACACATATTAGAAAATTAATAGGAATTAGAAAAAAATCACTTACTTGGAGTTGTTCCCCCAGCACGTTGATAATTTCTTTGGAAGGGTTGAGTTTAAATATTTTCAACAATGCTGAAAATATTTGACAGCATTGGTCTTGTAAAGCATGATAGCCAATATATTGGCCAACCAAATTGAATAGATAACTGTGTTAAGCCAACAGAAAAGTTAATAATCCAAGTTAAATGAGATTAATTCGTGAGACCAATCCAGTCTCAAAATGTAAACCACTTTCATTATGTAATTTTAGTATGTCAAGCAATCACCATACTTATCAAACTATCAAGATATTTACAAGTACACGGGTATTTTATTATAGTCAACTACGTCAGAAAGTTAGTAGTTGTAAGCTCACTTGGAAGTGCTTGAAACACAAGCTCTGTGCCCAAGGATATTTATAAGCACCTCTATTCCAGCCAACCGATGACATTTATGCCTATGATGAATTGCTGCAGCAATTTTGTAATGCATTTCTACTATAAACTGCATAACCACAAGCAAAACAGCTTCTTCATGATGAAATTACCAATCAAGGAGAACCAGAAAAGATACAGCTATTTTGGAGTTAAATATAGGAATTGAATTATGACCAAGAAAACTCTATCTGGGCGGAATATGTTAATTTTGTCAATGACCCCAATAGTAGTCTCATTATCCTCCCTACAAGTCAAATAAGAGAAGATTTTATATTAGAGTAGCTCCTAAAAGGCTAAACAAAAGAGAAGGTCCAGAGGATACTGTACCTTTCTAAGAATCCATCAACAACTGTCTGTATTGCAAGTGTGACCGTCTCTCTAGAGAAGAAAGGGAGCATAGGATCTGACACACAACAGGCAAGAGATAGAATCTCACTGACAATAGATACCTGCAAGTGTAGAAACAAATTACAATTTGCAGTTGTTTATGCCACATAAAGTGGCATAGGTTATAGCTATAGAGGTACAAATTACTAGGACCCCCACATTTATTAAAAACCCAACTTGGATTATAGATATCAGCAAATAATAATGTCATGCTATTTGTTTTCGCGACCATGACATATGAGACTTCTATAATCCCCAGCCACACAGATTAAAATCTTAATGCCTAGATTATCATTTTCGTCCCTAAACTTTCATTGTTTATTCATTCTCGTCACTGAACTTTTAAACGGTTCAATTTTTTCCTTAAATGTTTTCAAAATATTCCATTATGGTCCTTTGGATCATATTATAGATGTAGAATTAAGAAATAACATCTAATATCTATTAATATTAAAATTAAAACATCTCATATCATCTAAACAACATTGATATACTTAAAAATAATATTTTTGTTGTAAATTGATTCATAATTTTAATTAAATTTCATTTTTCTAATCATCATTTTTCATTCTTTGTAACCTTAAACCTCAATAACAACCGCTTCAACAATTATTTTAATGATGTTATTGATATTTTTGATGTGTTATGCATCAATTTTCGTATGTATGGAACTTTAAAAGTTATTTTAAAATTTTATACTTATAAATTTGACTCTAATGACAAAAATGGAACATTTTGAAAACATTAAGGATGAAATTGAACCATTTAAAAGTTCAGGGACGAGAATGAACAAACAATGAAAGTTAAGGGACGAAAACGTTAATTTAGCCAATCTTAACTGTAGGCCTAATGCAAATCAATAATTTAATTGCAGAGACTAAAGCAGATTTGTATGTGGCAAAACCACACAAATTATGCGCAGAGAAATCCATGATTTTCGTTTCTCAAAAAATCTTAAATGGGACAAAATCAGGAACAAACCATATGCTTCTTTATCAAGTTGTCTCGTTCAGTCTCAGACAACAGCGCAAAGTGAAAAATGGAACCCTGTAGCACCCTTGAACCCTTTTCACATTCCGGTCTCTTACTACAATGCAATGCCATACAAATGGAAAATATTGGCACAAAATGATCTTTAATCAGACTTGCCATTTGTTGGGAAGCAACCTGGGATAAATATTTATGTCAGCTACAACAAGAAGTAAACAAAGCAGTTCACAAATAATAAGATATATTTGCTGATCTGACTGCGGAGTAACCAACTTTAGACCACTAGATCAGTAATCGCAACACACACAATGACTTTACTAAACACTTCCAGATAATGTTAACTAGCATTCTCCTTGGTTCCCGGAAACCTGGGTATAAATATGTTTGTTAACAAGTTACGTGTACCCTAGAGACCAAGTCGAGATTGGCACCATCACCCTCTAGAACCAGAGCAGGAAGAAGCCGGCGGCAACAATACTGCATAAAATAACTAGGCTCGGCATCAGACAGAAAGAGTTGGCGTATCTGCATACAATTACTATGTGGTCAGACAAAAAATAGTATTATATAATATTCCACCCAAAAGACAGAAACTAGGGCGGAGTGGGATGACAAGACAATGACAAAACTCCCTTATTTTTCTGAACGAATGAAAAAAGCAGAAGCAATAGTCCAGGCGGTTCACATAACTAGTACAAACAAAACTTGCTTGAGCAAATGAGCACCTTACCTCAACAAGCGAAACCAAGCTTACACCACAAGCAACCCAAGAAAAGAGAATAGATCCCATGAGTTCCTCCAAGTACTGCAAAACAAAGATTTCAAATCACAGTATCAGATCTATGAAAGTTGATGAACATTTCCAAATCACAGTATCAGATCTATGAAAGTTGATGAACATTATTGGAATATGACTATGAAAGGAACTTTGTTGAGTCTCCTAAAGATAATGTAACAGGAAGCACTGCCAATTACTCGAGAAAAGTAGAACAATTGCCACAAGTTTTTGGAACATCTTTATATTCCACGAATTAAATTTAATAAGAAAATTAATAATCACCTTCTGCCTAGTTGAATAACTGAGCTGTCTGGATAGGTTGTCAAGTACAGCATAGACCAACTCCCTAGATAGGAAAAAATATATAGATATATACCAATGATGAAAATTCATGATAACCGAATAAGAAATGCAAAAGAAGGTGGAGTGCCGGTGTACCTCTGACTAGGATCAATAGCACAGATCACACAGATCGCAAAGACAACCTGTAAACAGTGTAATCCTCAAATCAACGCACCATAGATCTTGTTGAGAAAAGTGCTAATTTCAGAGGGGAGGAGGAACTAAAGGATGGCAATTTGGATGTATGTGTTAGATCAAAGGGTACGATTTGAGACAGAGGACTAATAAAAATTCATCTTAATATTTGCATGCACTATCTACTCTTTAGCCCCTCTATACACCACTAGTTGCAACTTCCCAAAACCATTAAAATAAAAAAAGAAATAAAAAACAAGGATTGATTAATACCTCCATCTCTATATTCTCGCTATGCAAAGCAAGATGCGCAAGAGTAATAATAATGGTTTCCATTGCCGGACAAGGCTGAGGACCAGCATCCACTACCTCCCTTGCTGTAACAATTTTTTCTTTTGTGCAAACCACCAATGAAACACCAAAGTTGGAACTGGATAAAATATTAGATGATTAAGAGAGAAATTCTGAACAAAGATACTAGAATAAGCTTAAATCCTCTGTTGGAGCTAAGGCTCCAATGTCCCTTGATGAAATGTAATCCGTTTTAAGTGTCAAAAACACCATTTAAATTTCAAACCTTGTGGACTTAATTTTTCTAAACAATGATTTTCAATAATTTAAAAAAAAAAAACATTGAACTATGTACAGTTCCGATGATTAAAATTAGCATGCCATATAGCACTAGACTCTTTTCTTTTTTCCAAACACAAGACTAGTCCAAATTATAATCCCGTCCTTATCTCTGCCCACCAACCCAAAACAAGGTGATTGACCTAGTTACAACAAGTGACACCTTCGCCATACCTAACTTTATAATATTTTCATCACTAACTCTCCTAAATTTTTTCTGTCAATGAAAATAAGAAAAGGTAGTATCAGTATTATCACAACAAACTTAAAAAAAAAACTCTTAAGTGAATTTTTTTTTTAATCTATTAAAGCGGCCTTATGGCATATTATTAAAGGGGTGAAAAAGAATTACAATCTCAATTGAGGAAGACTACTCCTATCATTCTGTAGGAAAAGCTTAACGGAATAAGGAGGTCGTTCTCACCTACTCTTTCAAGTTCGTTAGCATTTTTGGAAATATAACTAGCCGAAACAGGGGAAGAAAAAAGAGAACAATCACACTGGATAAATAATACCAATATATGTTCAACAAAAGCTCTTGAAAACCCACCAAATATCCTGGAAAAGCTCATGATGGCCATCCCATGTTTGGAAAAGAACTCCTAGACGTCGAGCCACACAAAGCCTAACTCGATAATCACAATCGTGGAGCAGCAAAAGCAACCTTTCTATCATTGTCTGCTCAGGGAAACAAGAATGCAGATCAAGGATCAAGAAGAACTGTTTGGAATATTTGTTAAAGGGATGAATTCAATTAGATTTCATTGTCTGGAATCCCACGATCTCACTTGACATTAATTACAAAAGTATCCTTCGTATTTGTTTTATTAAATGAAGGTTTCAAAGGGCATTTAAATTTTTATGGTTTCCAAACAGGGAGTAGAAAATGATAAGGTTCTGCCGTTAGAATGGAATGAATAAAAGAAATGAGCTCAAATATCATGAATAAGAATTCCAACTTGTCTAACTTCTTCCCTCTAATTAAAAACTTATAAGAATTTTTGTGATTAAAATAGGTTTTATAACAAAAAAGATAAGATATGCAATTCAAAACTCCTGGCATTTGCAGATACATGTCCACAACATTATTGTGTCAACTATCTTAAACATCACCGGCGCTTATACGCACGTGCCTACCGACTAAAAAAGATTCAGATATGCATGTCCTATATAACTTACCTCACTAATTTTAGGACGAAGTAAAATAAAATCACAAATGCAATCTATCAGCTTTACACGTCCAAACCAGTCACGAAGACCAACTTCAGAAACCTTCTTCAACATGTCTCCAAGATAAATAAAGTCCTGCAATGTAAGGATTAACTCTTGTGAATGGGTACTAAAATCAATCTCAAAACAGGACCTATACAAGAAGGATCATTAGAAAGAATGGCATTTTAGTATCCCTTGATATACCATCTAGTGCACCAAAATAGCAGTTGCAAAATTGAATGCAATTCACAAATTTTGTACCTTCTAGGTATTTGGTTCCATATGTATCTTTTGGTTCTATATTTCTGGCGCTGGTTTAAACTGCAGTCCATCCTTTCGAAAAATAGTATAGCCCAATATTTTAAAAATATAAGTTCCTTTGAACTAACATGTTTCCATCTTCTTCTTTTTTGGCTAAATTATCATTTTTCGTCCCTCAACCTTTACTATTTGTTCATTTTCATCCCTAAACTTTTAAACGGTTCAATTTCCTCTTGATATTTTCAGAATGTTTCATTTTGATCCTTTTGATCATATTATAGATGTAGAATTGAAAATAACATCTAAATATTATGAATACAAAAATTAACACATTTCATATTATTTAATTAATGTTTATATACTTAACACTAATCTTTCTTTTGTAAATTAATATATAAATTAATTATATTTTCTTTCACTACCCATCATTTTTCATTCTTTACAACCTTAAATCTCAATAACAACCACTTCAACAACCATTGTAATGATGTTACTGATATTTTGATGTGTAATGTGTTTACTTTTGTATTTATGAAACTTTAGAAGTTATTTTTAAACCTTACATTTATAAATTTGACTCTTAAGGACAAAAAAAAAATATTTTTAACTTTAATGACGAAATTGAACCGTTTAAAAGTTGAAGGACGAAACGAATAAACATTAAAAGTTATGAAAACACTAATTTAGCCTTCTTTTTTTTTTTAATAGAAAAAGCAACTACTCGCTTCCACCTTCGGCATAGCCATCAGCAAAGAGAGCAAAGCAAAATATTATTAAATAAGAGAAGGACACCTAATGTGCAGAATTCCCAAACTATCACGAAAAAATAAAGGAATATCACTATGAATATTAGCTAAAGCATCTGCAACAAAATCGCATTCTCTAAAAATATGATTAAATTCTATCTAAATGGAAAGAAACCAAAATGGGATTGAATGCCATTTAACCCGCAAAGTCCAGTCTGGACAAACCGAACCAATGGCCTCCGCCAAACTCTTCCGATATTAACATGTTTCCTTCTTGTTAAATATATCAATTTTGTCAAAAGCTTAAGCTAAGGAATTAGGGTGTACTTCCTCTAGATAGAATCACTAACACTCCTCTCACATGCAAAGTCTTCTTTGAAGAGAATCGCACTCCTTTGTACATGTGGACTAAGGTAAGCCAATGAACCACATGAAGAGGGTTCTTACAAGAGAACTAATGAGATGTGGGGGGCAGAGGGAAGATTTGAACACAAAACCTAAATCGTGTTATATTACCATTCCCCAACATTTGTAGCTATAAAAAGATATGGGCATATCTTGAGGATAGAAATGCAAGTAAAGTAATACTACTATTCTTAGTCAAGACGTGAAGCTATTGATAATAATTAATAGAACAAGAAAAAACTAACACATACCTGCTCAATTTGTTTATCGTTTGAAGATAAACCGGTATGTTTACCCTTTAATCCAGTATCAGATGATAATAAAGTCTTCAACAAACAATGGATGGCAACTAGTAAATAAGCACAATCCAAGTTCTCACTCAATTGTCTCATAATCAAGTCATTGATTATTTTTATCTGTGAAATAAAGAAAGAAGAACAAAACAGCTAACGATCAAACAATGTTATGTAGAATTTTTAAATAAACTACAAAATTACCTTTCTGGTTGATTTCTTACCAAGTCTCCAACTTTTTCAGAAGAGGACCAGAAAGAATGTTGACACAGATTATATAGAATCTTTTCGTGGGCCTAAAATTTATACACACAACAGAGAGGGAGAGAGAGAAATTGAAAATAAAACTGATCAGCACACTTTTCAATACATAATCGTATATAGGTATATAAAAATCAGATCAACTGTGTAATTTGCCTTTTGATCGCTCTCTTCTTGAAGGAGTCCGAACAAGAGTTCCCATGAAACAGAGTGGAAAACAGAAAAGGAACTAGAAATGAGTGAGATCATGCAAGACTTCCAATACACTACAGAAGATGTCCCACTGGTCACATTCCCGCGAACTGCTAGAATATCCATCTCTCTTGAGTCATCATTCACATCCAATTCCATATCCATAATCCTACTCTCATTGCCTTCAAAAGGACAAGAACTTTGCAGACAAATATCAGATATGGAGGAGTCTTGCACAGTTATTTTAGAGTGGAGATTTCCAATACTTTTAGGATATTCTTGGTAGAGTTTAGCAAGTTCCTTTAGAAGTGTTATCATGGAACGGACAAATACATCATAAAGCACAAAATCAAGAGCATTTTGACTGCTATCTTTGATAAAAATAGGACAGCAAACAAAACTTTTAAATGAAGCAACAACAGAACTTGTTCCTTCAAACATGGTTACAAATCCGAAGCAACCCTGATATTGAACACCCTTGTCCATTTCTTTAATGCCATGAATAGCACCATCTAGTAATTCAATTATACAGTGGCCCATTTTGGAAGCGAATGATGATTGTTGTCCTCTTTTCCTGAAAGTTGATGAAATATTTAAAACCCACATAAGAGGACAAATTTTGCATGAGGGAAAGATGCATTTGCTATTGAGAACTGGTAAAAAAGTAAGCTGTGGAGTTTTACAACAGTTTCTGAAAAAACATGAAATTCTCAAAAGTAAAATGGAAAAGAGGATAGAAAATATCTGTCACATGATTATCTGTTGGAAATAAAAAAGGATAATGTTAGGATTTGGTTAGAGAAATCTGAGGAGAAATATTAGGAAGAGATATCTTAGAAGAGATGAGAGCACTTGAAAAAGATGACACATGGGAGATTATGAGCTTACCTAATGGTGGAAAAATAGTAGGCTGCAAGTGGGTGTTTACTGTGAAGTACAATGCAGAAGGGAAGATTGAAAGGTACAAGGTAAGGCTTGTGGCTAAAGGTTTCACACAAATCTATGGAATAGATTACCCAGAGACATTTGCCCCGATTGCTAAGGTATATTCTATTAGAGTATTGCTTTCACTTGTTGCTAATCTCGAATGGCCTTTACAACAGCTAGATGTGAAAAATGCATTCCTTAATGGGGAATTAGAAAAGGAAGTTTATTGATTTACCACCTGGTTTTGAAGGACATTATGGAACAAAGAAGATTTGCAAGTTAAGAAAGTCACTATACGACCTAAGGCAATCACCTAAGGCATGGTTCGATCGCCTGACTAAGTCTCTCAGGGTCGTGGATATCATCAAACTCAAGCAAATCATACGTTATTTGTTAAGCATTCTAGGGATGGTAAGATTGCCATTCTCATTGTTTATGTGAATGATATGATCCTAACCGCAAGTGATGTAGATGAACTAGAAAGGTTGAAGAAGTTTCTAACCACATAATTTGAAATAAAAGACCTTGGATCTGTGAAGTACTTTTTCTTTTTGGGAATGGAATTTGCGAGATCTAAGAAGGGAATTTTTGTTTCTCAAAGGAACTATGTTCTTGACTTGCTTAAGGAAACAAGTTATCTCGGGTGCAAACTGGTTGAAACCCCTATGGAAGCAAACTTGGAGTTAGAGGCAGCAAGTTCAGATAGGATGGTGAATAGGGAACAATTTCAAAAACTTGTGGGAAGACTCATCTACCTATATCATACTAGGCCAGATATAGCGTTTGCAATAAGTGTTGCAAGCCAATTCATGCACTCACCTGGAGAAGAACACTTTGATGCTGTTTACAAAATAATCAAGTATCTAAAGGAAAACAGGGAAGAGGATTGCTATTTCAGAATCGTGGACATGTCAAGATTGAAGCATTCACACATGCTAACCGGGCAGGTAGTGTAACTGATAGAAGGTTTACCTCAGGCTATTGTACTTATGATGGTGAAAATCTAGTAACTTGGAAAAGTAAAAAACATAATGTAGTAGCTAGAAGTAGTGCAGAAGTCAAGTTTAGGGCGGTAGCTCAAGAGATTTGTGAAATACTATAGCTGAAAGGGTTGCTTGAAGATTTAAAGTTCTCGAGTACTATTCATAAGACACTCTACTGTGACAATAAAGCAGCTATCAATATTGCTCATAATCTGGTTCAGCATGATAGGACTAAACATGTGGAGATTGATAGACATTTCATTAAAGAGAAGTTGGAAGAAGGTATCATGTGTATGTTGTATATTCCTACAGATCAACAAGTAGCAGATATCTTTACTAAAGGACTACAAAAGATTCATTTCGACAAGTTGGGTTTACTAGATATCTTTGAACCAGCTTAAGTGGGAGTGTTGGAAATAAAAAAGGATAATGTTAGGATTTGGCTAGAGAGATGAGGAATATTAGGAAGAGATATCTTAGAATATTTTCCTAAAAATATGAGATTGTAAATTAGTCGTTAAGATCTTACCATAACTAGTCTAGGGTTTCTAGTGTGTAAATACCCTATGTATGTAATATGTAAATTACTAGAGCAAATTATTAAAGTTTTCATTATCCCACGACTCCATTTGCAAGGCCAAATCTAGCTAAAATTTGATATAGAAATAAACGCATAACACACTTTAGGATTTATAACTAAGTCTAGAATCACTGAACAAGTTGTCATACTAAATGGAAAAAACTTCCCCTAAACTCTAAACAAAAGGGGGAATTTAAAAACCAAATTGAATAAAATTTTCCATTTGAATAATAGACAAAAATGCTTAAAACTGGAATAGACAAGTTCATGACACCATTACCAACTAACAACAATGACCTCTGAAATTGAAAGTAAGCAGGAAAACCTTGTCAAAATTGAACCATATATCAAGTTTGATAATAGAGCACATTTGAAGAAGACATTTGATAGAGGCCTTTTATCACTCTCTGTATCTACCACAGCTCCAAGTACACAAGTCTCCAATTCATCCAGTAGTGGATCCCTCAATTGATGAGGAAGTTGTACGGTATGAAGGGATTCAAATGGGGAAGCCTGTGCAGGATCAAATTTGACCAAAATGAAAAAGATCAAACTAGATACTAAATAGGTGATTGATCAGTGCTTCTTAAGACAAATACCACACCACCTCAACTGTAGAGCCCATATGAAGTTTGGCAAGATTTTCCACAGAGCATTCAAACACTTCCTGCCGACTTTCCTGATCACTGACTTCAATCTACAGCGATATTCTAATTCAGATTCCATGTAAAAACCATCTGGCATGAAAGGTGTTGAAAAAACAAAAATCATGAATATAGGTTATACGTACCTTCACGTGATCATCTTCAGCTTCTGTCGGGTCCAAAAAAGAGTATGACATGGGAATTGCTTCATAACCTTTCGTAAACAGAGCACAACCAGCACAAAGCGCATAAACAGCTGCAGGCAGCAATAATACCAAGTGCTCATTCAAATTTGAAGATTCCTACAGAGGAAGTCGGTTACTAAATAAATAGCTCAAACAGTTAAATAATTAAACCAAATATCTTAAGCAACTAAATACATCAAATATGCAAGCTCCAACATTGTGGAATTGAAACAAATCTACAGAAACAAAAATTAGTAAACCTAGAGAAATAAACAACATTGTGAAAGATCCTCATGTAAATCACAATCATACTTCGCATCAATCAGTTCAAGCAAATTCAAACAAACATTCAAGACCGACAACAATCGAAATAAAATGGAAGAATTTACAACATTTAAGTTCATTTGAAATTATCAAAGTAGAAACCTTTAGATCAGCTTTCATATGATCATATTAGAAATTTAAAGGTTCTGCTTTATTTTTTATCATGATGGTTGTGCACGAAAATGCATCTGAAAAGTCATAACAGACCGCGTATTTTGTCCAACTTATTTATAAAATCTCCAAAAATGCATCATCAGAAGAAAAGGTAAATTGTGATGTTTCAATCAAAAAACAATCATTTCACCTGAAATAATTAGTACCACCCATTCAATTTATTTGTATGCCATCATCTTCAATCAATCTTTTAGATATCAAAGTGGATTCCTTCTGCTGACAGACAACCATAATAATTTGAAGCAACATCCCACATGTAGCGTTGCATTAATACACAAGGTGAACTTCGGCCGACAAACATATTTGATGCACATTACATCATGATTGCTCAAAATCTCAGCATAAAAATTGATCATTTAATAGGTGGTTGCTCCCCTAACTAAAAATAAATAAAAAATTAGGATCAATCCTTAACCTTGATGTCTTTTAAATAAAACAGCTAGAAAATAAAATCATCATCAACAAAGCCCGTTCCCGGTATTTTCGGAATCGGCTACACAGATATTGGTTCTCCCAGCTACACGATCTTCCCACATATTATCGCCTTATCCAAGATCTAGGATGCATTCTTTCACCACCATCATCCAAGTTTTCAACTACCTACCCCTCTGTCTACACCCACCACTTACCTGCCAATTTAAACTTTGTTGAATTGTGGCCGTGTTTGGTCTCCTTTGCACATGACCAAACCATTTTAGACGTCTCACCCTGATTTTGTCCTCTATCGAGGCTCTACCTAAATAACTTCTAATATTGTCATTCCTAATTTTATCCTTGCATGTTTTACCACAAATCCATCTTAACATATACATCTCTGCTACCAACATCTTATGCATATGTTGTCACATAGTGGCCAAACACTCTGAACCATAAAGCATAGTTGGTCGAATGATCGTCTTGTAACATTTTCCTTTCAACCTCGCAAGCATCCCTCTATCGCATAAGACTCCTAACGTCATCCTCCATTTCATCCAACCTGTTTTAATCCTATGGTCTATATCCCCTCGAATGTCCCCAATCTTTCGGATAATAGATCTTAAATAATGAAAAGCTTCACACTCTAAGACCTCCCTGCCATCAATCTCAATTGGATTATCCCTCCTTCTAGAAACGGGACCAAACCTACAATCTAGATATTCTGTCTTCGATCAACTAATTCTTAAACTCTTACTCTCTAGAGCCTCATGCCACCTATCTAATTTTCGACTTACACCTTCTCTAGTTTCATCAATTAGGATAATATCATCTCCAAACAACATACACCAAGGTAGCTCATCCTAAATATGTTTCATTAGCTCATTCATAACCAAAGTAAAGAGGTATGGACTTAACATTAACCCTTGGTGAAGTCCTACTGTTTGGTGAAGTCCTATTGTAATAGGGAATTCACTAGACATCTCGCCTACTTACCGAACACTAGTTACAGCTCCTTCATACATATCCTTAATGATATCAATATAACATTGAGGCACATTCTTCCTTCCAGGTACCTACCAAATTAATTCCCTAGGCACTCTATCATAACTAAATCAATCAATAAAAACTATATGCAGACTCTTTTGTTTTTCTCTATATTTTTCTATCATTTGTCTAATCAAGAAGATTGCTTCCGTCATAGACCTACCCGGCATAAAACCAAAATGATTTTATGATATAGTTGTGATACTCCTAGGTCTACTCTATAACCCTCTCCCAAAAAATAAAATATAAAATCAGCATACATGGAAAAACATTAGATGCATTAAGTACTCTTCAGAATGCACATGATCTATCGGCTATTCCGATTGGCTCCCTTCTAGTGGGGTATGCTTTATATTTTAGAGGAAAAAATAAAACACAAGGACTTTTTTTTGGGTTAAAACTAGAGGCCACTAGAGCATATTATTAAGAAAACAAACAAGCATTACAACCTTATATAAGGACCATTCATGTCTGTCAGAAGACTTCTCACAGACAGCAAGATTAAACATAAAACTACAAATTAAACATAAAACATAGTTGGATCAACAGCAAGATTTTAAGCTAAAAAATCTTTGAAAAGCCTCATGTGCATACTGAAACTACAGCAGTATAATCTTTTTGCTTAGAAGACCAAAATAGAAACTTTATTCTTCGACCAACAAAGACCAAAATATAACAAACATAAAAATAAAAAGGATGTAGAACAAGCGAACCTTCCA
Source organism: Coriaria nepalensis (assembly GCA_027186245.1). Taxonomy (NCBI): domain Eukaryota; kingdom Viridiplantae; phylum Streptophyta; class Magnoliopsida; order Cucurbitales; family Coriariaceae; genus Coriaria; species Coriaria nepalensis. The sequence continues at coordinate 857,399 of CP114493.1, forward strand.
ACTATGATGACACAAAATAGCTCTCAGAAGATTTTTCCTGAGATGCAGAGCGTCTCGAAGGTCACCCTGTAGGATAGTAGTAGTGTGGCATGTAACAAACATTGGTATTAATGCATTAATTTTAACAGTTATTTCAAGTATGAAACTCTCCTTTTGCACCAGATAGTCCATATTGAATCCAAGGAAAAAAAGAGCAAAGAAAAAATAATGTTCTTGGAAAGGAGACAAACAGTTTCCATACCTTGAAGGCCAACTAGGGCCGGCTCTACCTTATGGAAAATTAGGCATTTGGGTAAGGACCCTTGATAAAAATGGCCCCCCATTTTTGTTTTAAAATAAAAATTAAAAATTAATTAAATTGTTTGAGATCCATTTTATTATATTTTAAACATTAAGGTCTATTTTGGCCCCCTAAGGGAAAAGGCCACCAATTTTAAATTTAAAAACAAAAATTCAAAGGCCTAATTTCACATCTTTGTCTTAAGCCCCAAATGTGTTGAACCGGCCTGAGGCCAGCAAATAATAATGCTATTTCATACAAGTATAACTAATAGCCAAGCAGTTTTTAAGTCGTGTAGCTACCCTTAGATTTAACAGGTAACTTATAAGGCTCGATCCCTGTCGAGCAAACGAGTAAGACAAACAATTTGCATCCTAAACAATCAACAAAACCACATAGCTCAGGTAAGTTAGTTTTGCACCGGCAAGGAACGAAATACAAGATGCACACTGACAGTCTTACTAGTGGCCTGTTTTGTTGATTGCATAATACAGCTTGGCAAAAATAAATAGAAATAACTAATTATTAAATTCAACAGGTAACAAAATCATAACCAAACATAAGGCATTAAGTTCACTAAATTCTTGAAAATGTTACCTAAGAAAATAGGATCCCCCTTCTAATAATTTGTTGGTAAAAAAGCCAACATAGAAGATACAGACACTTTTAATTAAAATCAACATATGCGAATCACACAATATTGCTACAATAGCACGACAATCCAGTAACAAAAACATAATACTGTATATAGAAAATGCTAGTCGAACCACTTACTTGAAAACCTTTTCTTGAAAAGTAACATGAAATGAAATACAATATGGATCTGGAAGGAAAATGAAACATTCATGCAATTAAATAAATATACATGGTTAGCATAATTCAAAAGTACATCATATATGTCTTGAGGAAAAAGTACAAAGTACTCACATTGATGGCTTTTGTTTGAATAAAGAAAGATCCCATATGTCTTGAGGTATCACACACATGTTAACTAGATCCTGCAATAAATAACTATTTTAAACTTTTTATGCTGATCAATGCAAGTACCAGAAAAAGACTTAACAAAACTCAAATCCCAAGACGAAAAGAATTTTTGGGTGTCTCACATGTGAAATTATGTTCCCAAGAAGTATCAGAGAAGCATCCACCTGAAAAAGTAGCGTTTAAAAAAGATTTATAACCAATAAATATCTATTCTAACTTCTTGACATATATACAAATGATCATCCGTTTAATATATTTATCCTCCCTAAGAAGTTTTTACAGGTACTCTTGACAAGCACCTCGAGATTTCTTTCCCATTAAGACATAAAATGATTAAAGAAAATACGCCAACAAATTCGAAGTATAAATGAATGTGTGGCTTCTATGATCAACTAGGACAACAGAAGACTAAAACTTTAACCAATGAAAGAATAATACAATTGCATGTTTAAACTTACAACTGCTGACACGTTGCTGAACATAGGCAACCCATGCATCAGACAGCTCCATATGGATTGCCAACCTTGTTCAAGCTGCAAAATTGAGTCCAAAATCCAATTTCATTCAATCAATTTTCAGAAACAATTTAGGGAAAGAAAAAAAAAAAAAAGAGCATAGAACTAGTGATGTCATTTCAGTCGCAACATGAGAGTAAAAAGGGGATGCAAAACTGGGCATTGGGGAGAGAGAAAGAGAGGAGAGGAGAGAGAAATAAAAGGATAACAAATAAGTAAAATTAAAAGTAAATAATGATGTGATGATGAGTTGTTCCAGAATTTTGATGTGTTTGATTATTATTGGTTCATTTCTACACCGGGAGTACCTTAAAATACCTCTATCAGAAAAACATGCAAGAACTTACTTTCTATAGAGGTCTCCAGCATTATCGCCCTAAGGCCCATACTATTAAAAGACATAATTAATTGTCATCATCAATTTCAGCTCACAAAACGTATGCCATTTCATTTTCCAAATAAAAATAAGCAGTACCATATCTAATTGAATGTATTAGTCACTATTAACCTTTCAAGATTCGAATATAAGAATCATTAATTTTTTTGACAAAAAGATGGAATACTCTTTCGTAGGAGTTGAAAGTGTTATAAAATCAATTGCATTTAATAAATATAGTTTATTGTACTCAGATATCTTTACCTTCATATTCAACATCATTAATGCTTCATTTTTAATATATAGCATTAATACAAAATATAACATTCTTTACGTTAATTTAGCTTTTATGACGAAATCAAATAAATACATACAATAATTGAATCTTTGAATTTTTTAGAGAAATGTGGGTATTTTGGACGATCAAAACTAATAATTTAATATATATATATATAACTTTAGTTGGAGGTTTATAACTTGAGTTGAAAATATGATGATGATGATGATGGTAATCTTATATTAATATGATATGATCTGATATATATATATATATATATATACATAAATAATTAAAAATTTAATAGAAGTAAGGCTTTAAATAAACAACACATTGAAAAATTTTGGAATGCATGACTGAGTATAGAACAAATACATATTTATGGAATGATACGATAAGAAAGAATGTCTGAACATACTTTCTTCAGTGTCGAAAGTGCCACACATGAAATCTCAGATCTCGAACCTGGTCGTGGAAGCACAGAAGAGAGTTCCTGCAAACTCCTTTATCCAAGTATTATAAAAACAAATGAGCTCAAGGGGTGGGGAAAAATAGCAGCCAAATCTTGCATGGTGTGATAACCAAAACAAAAAGATTAAGCATATTTAATGGAAATATGACCTATAAGCAATTATGAACGCTTACCTCAAGGTCCACAACAAATCATCATAAGCATGTTGCATATTAGCATCATTCACAATCCTGCAACATATTACACAATAAAATTTTGCAACAAATAATCACAAAGGCAACTGTTATCGGGAAAGAGGGAGTAACTGGAAACTCTTACTATGTCCTAAATGCATGACATGTACTGACATAAAGATCAGTATTTACCAAAACTCACTCTTCAATTGTAGACTTTCGAACATGCAAAAAGGACCCCAGTTACACAATTGTAGATCAATGCATGTATGCCATCGTTGAGAACCCAATTATCCTAAAATCTTAAGCTATTAGGAAGCGGCCCAACAATGTATATCATGCATATAAAATCGCTAATACTACCCCACATGTGTAATGTCTTTTTCTACTTTACACATGCAAATTCATATAAGGTGCAAGGTATTTTTACATATACATTAACAGCCTATTAAACACTTAAAGAAGGGTATTACATAATATAAATAAACAATTAAATTGGTGGGACTGTAGTTTGAATCAAGAACCTCACGCTCTAGTACCATAATAAGAGACACTATCCGAAGAGCTTAAGTTATTAAGAAATAGCCAAACAATATATATCATGCACATAGAATTGCTAATAGCACCGACAGTATATATGTACTATGTACACAGACTTCCAACTACGTGCTTTAAGTGATTGAAATTTTTCTAAGAAATGGTCTGCAGCACTTCTAGAGAAAATACATGACAATAAACGAGAGGGGGAAAAAATGACTGAAATTAAAATATGGGCCACTAATCATTGTAATATTAATTGACACATACAGTCAATAGTGAGAAAAAATATAACAGTTGTATAGCATGGCCCTATAAAGATACCTTTCAAAACCTGTGCATATGCCCTCAAACCAGAAGATCAAGAGATCCCTACTAAGCTGGGTGTGGTAGTTATGAATAAGAAAACAAAGAGCAGCATTCCTGTCGAGATGACATTCAAGTCAACATGGTATACCACATCACATCCATCAAAGAACGTGCTGGTTTAAATGATGAAGAGTTCTACAATACAATCTACATATATATTAAATTCCATATGCAATGAAAATTCAGTTTGAAATTTACCATAACCATTTTCCTTTCATAAGCGCCTCTTTGAGATGGACAGAAGCTGGTTCCCTCCTAACCCTTTTTTCAGTTGATTGTCCTTTAACAAGGGTACTGCATGCCTGAGCAAGTAACATTACCATCAAGCAAAAAATTGTCTTCCCAGCCCCCGGGAAAAAGGCAAACACAACAAACAAATCATAACCACAAAAGTAACAATAGCCACAGCAGGTATTGAATCATTCTCGGAAATTTTCTTCTCCGAGAGATATTAAATCATAACTATTGGAGTTGGTCATTCATCTATGCAAATGAGAGTGGAAACATAGTTTGAAACAATTACCCGATATAGCACAGTGGCCGCAAGTTCTACCATTCCACATTGTGAACTACTCAAAGTTCCAAACCTATCATTAGTTGCATCACACCTGAATATGTATCATTTTTATCCGATGCTCGTCAGCCATAGCCACACAAAGAAACTCCAACAGGAGATAATGAATAATACAATATAGAGTAAGTTGTCAACGAGAGAATGAGAAGCACGCACCAAGGCACACCGGAGCTAGACATATTGTTTTGGTCTAATTCCTTGTAAACTACATCTAGAAGTTGTTCAAACAAAACACTCCCATCGTCGCCACCCCTAGTTAAATTCATCTGTAACCTTGCATAAACAATAAGTACATCCTGCAAAGATATAAGAATCTCAGAACACTCAACTAAAAGAATAAATAACTAGGATAATGCCACATGAATGACCATACCTTTAAAGCTCGGTCATGGGTGGTCATCCAACATCGAAACACAAATTGTTGCACAGCTTTATGGATCGCCATTGAGTGAAATCCCAAATTTGGACCATCCTTTATTAAGTATGTATTAACACACTCAATAAGCTTGCGTGACACCTTGCCTTCATCTCTAAAAGAAATGAAAAATAGAGAAATATCATAAATTTGAAATAACAGTACTGTAAAATAGAGAAATAAGCCTAACATAAAATACAATACAAGGAAATGAAAATGGAAATGTTGTACTCGATGTTACACCTTATAAAAGAGAAAGTCCTAACAAATCCCTTCACCATTTCTTCCCTTATAGTATCGGGAAAGTCAACTGGAGGATTTTCCAGAAGTGAGTGCAGGGTCAAGATGCAACGGAAGAGCTCCTCTTTGGGATTATTTTGATTATCATTCTTTCCACCGAAGCTTGCTTCCACCTTCTCCATGTATAGAAGTATAAGGTCTGTCAAAGGTAACAATAAAAAATTTGAGCTACATTAACGTTCTCAGAATCTCAAGATTTAGGGCGCTGATGTGTGCATCATATTAAAACCGAGAAAAAAAAAATTCAAAACTTACCACAATAAATTGGTTTCTTCATCTGGAAACGATAATCTCTAATGGTCAATAAGTTCCGGAGTATGATCCCATATTCTGATTGAAAGCTTGGAACGTTACTTAAAACTTCCCATACGTGCTTAAAAATTGGTTTAACCACAGATAACAATGGCAATGTCTTTCCTGAAACATCGACAGAAACAAACATCAAATCTTATGAGTAATTACATTGAGGAGAAGAGGTTCATTTTAACAGAGAAATAGCTCCACTGATAGACTTTTGGGAAAATATATATATATATATATATATATATATATACATATACATATATAAATTCTATATATCATCTGAAAGGCTCCTTCCCAAACTCAGAAGAGAAGTCGCAATGCAGCATCTTTGAATCGATATATCTGATTCTCAATTGTTCGTCTGATCTGGAGCTTTGACTAGTTTAGTAAGCCAGATGCAATACATCAAAAACTGTAAGACAATATATCATCCAAATGCTTACCAGAAAATTTAGCATCCTCTGCTCTTTGCACAACAACTCGGAGCGTTTTAGCAAACATTAACTTCGGCAATCGCCGCTTGCTTGAGGAAATCTCCAGTGATGCACACTGGATCAACAATTTGATAATGAACGGCCATGTGTCAGCTGTAGAACAAATTTGCAGCCCCGTTAAATAATTGTATAGCATGTGTTCAAATAGCTTCCACAAAAGTTATGAATATCGAACTTACAGCGAGGAATTTCCTCCGGATTGAGCTTTCCAGTGTTCTGTCCAAGAAACTTACAGAAACCAAATGATTTTTCTCCTTCCAACCATGTATTCAATAATTTTATTCCCTCCTACAATAATCTCACATTTAGTAAAGAAACAATATATAAGTAAAATATGGCATTCGATCATCCTGGTTGATCAAAACAATAATAAGTTTCATCGTGGTTTGAGAAAGCTCAAAAGCAACCGTCTAGCTCAATTAAGTCCAACATCTTCCATCCAACCAACTAGAGGGGCATAAAACCCCTAGAAAACCAGCAAAAGAATGTTCTACCTCGCGAGCTTTGGCTTTATCGGAAGAGAGCTTGGAAATGATCTCTTGCACGTCTCTGGAAGTGACCATAGCGACCTACAGAGCTCCGATTCCGACAGGCACGAGAGGTCACGGTTCTATGGTCCGGTAATCATGGAGATTAGTAATGGTTAGGGTTTCTGAGAAAAAATGGCGGTAACTCCAACAGTCGCTTGATAGAGAAAACACTCTAGAGTCGAGGGAAGAAGCTGAAACTCTGGAATGCGAGAGAAAAAGAGAGGCGTCAAGATAAGTCAAACTTGGTTGGGCCGTGACCCGGACCGGGCCCCAATATGTAGGCCTTCAAACATTTGAATCCGATTTTTCATAAGATTATTTTAATTTAATTTATATTTACTAATATTTTAAATTTTAAATAATAATTTTTCATGTAGCCCTGGGACGAGCCCTCAACAGAGTAAAATGCCCTATTCCTTCGGGACAAACCCTCAGACACTTCCAGCGAAACACTGGGTAAACACTACCAGTGAGGGACCGTAGTAAATGGATTGAGGTAGCTACAGTTTCTGATATACAAGATCTCTATCGAAGATAAATACATAACATACTCAATAGCCACCATCCGGATTTTAAAACAAGCCCCTTAAGGATTTAGGAACAAAAGAGGGAAGGAATAAGCAAACATTGTCTTAGTCCTAACACATATATTACAAATGGATTTTTCTCTTCCTTTCTTGAGAAAAAGACTCTTTAAATGGGTGAGGAGAACACTTTAGAAAACTAATACAATAATGTGACCGACACTCAAAAGCAATTGACTTAATAAAGTAACTCATGCGAACTATAATAATTAAACAAAACGATAAACTCTTACAACTTTTAATATGCTTATCTAAATTAAGAGAGTAGAGGAATGTCTAACAGCTGGATTAAGATGACAGTTAGGCAGTCACTATGAATTTTATGATTGTGAGAGATTAAAATTGACGTAGTATTTATGGTCTGACTCAATGCTTCCTGCAAAATGTTTTGTACCATGGAACTGATGGTCCTTCACCAAAATCTGTATCCATAGGATCCTAAGAATCTTTGAAGTGACTGTGTAGATAAGGCGAAAGGAAGATCGAAACTTCTTGAGGGAGATCTGTAGTAACAAGATTTAATTATGTAAGGAATTGTCTAAGAGATGTCATGATATTTGGCCATTGCATATTCAGATCATAGACTGTTTGATACTTATATACAATATTTATTGACAAAACCAGCTAAGTTTGGGGATTAACCATGTAAGGCATGTTGAAGATATAGATGCGGGTTAACTTATCACTTGTGAAATTATCCATCTTCCAAACATTATGGGATCTAATAGTTATATAAGCACTTTGCACCACCATAAGAGAGGAGAGAATCATTATAGGAAAATCCAAATAGGAGATCCTTGGTTATGAGGATTATACAATGGTCATATAATTTGACAAGAGGAAAGGCAACATGATGAGTATAAAGAATTGATAGACACCATAAGTACCAGAGAGCATCATGAGTAAAGGCGGAGAGTTGTTGTGAATGGATATAGAATAGATCAAAGAGGACATTGTCTGGATAAATTGGTTCTTGGGAAAAGTAGTCTTGATCATCAATTAAGCCTTATAACCATGTAAGTTTTGGAAGCATAAGCTTTTATTTTTTTCAATTATCAAAGGCTGGTTATGATTCTAAGTTATGAATTCTGCCGAGAATGATAGAGAATCTTGGGCTAAGATATTTTCAATAAAGAGAGAATCATTATCATGAGAAAGGGTATAGAGTTGATGTATGGATGAGGATGGAGTAATCAGTTATACTAGTGTTGGCCTCGAGAGCATATTTGGGATAAGGTTTTTAGAACCCTTGATATAAGAAGTTTGAAAGTCGTATCTATCAAACTATGATTTCAGATGGAGAAGCAAAAGGTCAAAAGGAACTTTACTATTGTACTTAAGAACTCGAGAGAATGATGAATTATCCATTTTGACTTTTAATTAGTGACCTCTAAAATAAAAGTCAAACTTAGTAATCTCATATTTTACTGCAAGAATCTCTTTGTGGATGGTATAATAATGATGTTGTGACATCTTGAAAGTTCCACTTGCATAAGCGCATAATGTCGTTTGTTGTCCTTTTTTTTCGAGGAAGAGAGCTCCCCAATGGCAATCAGAGGCATATGTTTTAAGAATATGGATACCATCAGGGGGTATATGTAGAGGAGGATACCATCAAGGGGTATATGTAGAGGAGGAGGATTCAATGCTATTTATTTAAGACGTTTTACTATATTGAGGGCTTCCGACACCACTTGGTATCAGAGCCCATATAGTTCATTCTTGAACCTTATAGCTATAACACACTTTTAAGGTAGTAGGGAAGAAGTTTTTTATACCATGTATACCCAAAGTTCTCAAAGTTCACATATAATCCCTTCTTCAAACTTCACTCCTCCCTCTATTATGGCTTCTCGTTCTAATCAATTGTCTTCCTCTATTTCTATTTCGCCTCATGTTGTTAAAAGAACCAATTCCTCAAAAATCATTAATCTTGTTGAGTACACCTATATCCCTAAGAATACTTAGATTTCTAAAATAACTCTCAATGTTCTCAACATTTACAACATTTTCAAGAGACAAAAGACTTACTAGATTTATCTGTCAATTAATCTGTCAATTAATCAGCACTCCCAGGTCGCTAGTGAAAGAATATGTACAATTTACTGACCTTGACAACTGTCTTATCCCAGCCTCTCTTGCCGAACAATATGTGGATCTTATAATAGTTCCGCAAATGATTACATAATGGATTGCTAAAGGTTACTTGTATCTACACCCAGGGGCAATCTGGATAGTCCTCATGCTAAATGGTTGGAAAGGTATGCCTGTTACAATTATGTTATCTCTGCTTAATTCCATTTTTATCAAATACGGCTAAACGGTAATAGGTACATCAATTACAACGCTATATACTGGTAGTGTTTGTCTTACCTTCTATCCAAACTTCATTATTCCCCTTGCTGATCCCAACATTTCATAGTTTCTCAAGATCTAAGTTTAGATAGCTGACATCTCTATGATATCAAATTCATATATGGCCACTTTACACTACCAATTTGTTTACAAGCTTCAGGACCATGTTATTGATCTACCTCTCTTAGGCACCTCGACTGGCACCCTTCTCATTACCGCTGAAAGAGAAGAGGAAGTTCCTATCATTATCCAGATTCTGAGACAAATTGCTAAGGATAACTTACCAAGCTTATGCCACTTGAATGTATTACCAATTATGAGAAGATGTTTCAAGACACTTCTCTAATTCAAAATCAAGACTTTAAAATCACCAAACTCTCTAACGAAACTGTGAAAACTACTTTTCAACCCCTTCCACAGAGATAGTTGTAACTTCGTCTCTTATCTTTCATTTAATGATGATCATACCAATTTCTCTTGTAAATGAGATCCTCTCTGATGGATGTCAAAAACTGCCCTCTCAAGCTAAAGAAGTTTTGAACTAACAATCTAAAAATGTTAGGACCCAAAATAAGCTATTCCAAATTATTGATAACAAGTTTGATCGTACGATGGAAAAATATGCAGATGTTGCTAACCGACTCACCAGTTTAGATTCTAACCTCAAGAGAATCTATATGGATTTACATGACTGCATCCATAAGCTAGATGCTGAGCTCCGTTATCATATAAAACATAAGCATTTTGATGCTGACTTTGGAAAGAAAGAACGAGAAGTTCAAGAGTTAAAAGCCGAATTAGAAAATATTAATTAAGATCTGGACAGACGCAAAGCGTTTGTTTACTATAGCTCTCCTTTCCATAACTCTCCGACTTATCAACCATCCTTGGCAGAAGACTATTCAAAAGCTTTCAAAATGACTCATGAGGTCCACCGTCGACATCCTATACAAGGTCAATTGCCTAAGCTTTCCACTAAAGCTTCCTAATCTAAAAAAGATAAGAAACTGAAAAATAAGGTTGAATTTACCTCTAAAAATCCTAAGACTTACATAAAGCCAATTATAATCTCTGAGCCCAACTACTCTTTCTCCTCAAATTCAGACTCAACTAATGATTCAAAACTTGCAAATGTCAGTCAAATGTTCATGGTGACTCCCTCCGGTCAAGTTTTTCCTTCAGGGTCCTGTTTTAGGACATATTCATCTCCTGTACAAAAAGATGAGCCAATTATCAACCAAACACCGAACACTTCAGAATCTCAACCATCCTCTGACAGATCTCTTCCAACTGATAAAGTTACCAATGGCACATGGTTCTCTTTTGACGAGACAAACCCAAAAGATTAGAGAGACAAGGTTCACGAATTTGAAATATGGATTGACCTTTAAATGACCAAGTCAAATAGGCCATTAGAAGACATTCTCCGAGAGTTCACCTCCCATTTTATGGGAACCCTCTGAGATTGGTACCAGACTTTAAGAGAATACTGCCAACTCCAGCTAGTTCGCAGTGTTGGAGCATCTCACATTCTATGAGTAATATTTAAGGAATTTATCGATGACTTCTAACTCATTGACAAATAGGTAAGACAATAGTTCTTTAAAATGAAATGTTGCTCCTTGAAACGCAAAGATCTAAATCTTCATTTCAAGAAGATTTCACACAAATATTACATGCTTAACAGCCTAAATGATGAGACTCTTCGACTAGTCTACATCAATTCTCTTCCAGAAGAATTACAACTAGAACTTTATCATCATATAGCAACCATATAAAAGATCAGAATTAGAACTTTATCCTCTTCACAACTAACCTCATTTCTAGAAGGAAGATCAGAATTAAGTTTTTTCCTGACTATGTCATATAGACAAAAATCATAGGCATTCCCCTTCCTAGAAAATATTTGCTTTTAGGATGGGGTACATATTGCCAGTTTAAAAGGCTAAGAATTATGTACGATGGGATAAAATTCAAACGAGATTTTAAGCCCTTCACCTCGAGTTTAAAGTCATTCTGACTTCAAGCATCCTACACCCCTTTGGCACAATCCCGATTTCTTCGTTTCTCTCCCTTTCAAACTTAACAAAGATACAAATTCTACCGAGGCATCACACCTAGGCATGTCGCCATATGATCTCCAGTTAGCATAGACAAAATGTCAATCCCTGTTGCAACAAGACCTTAGTGAGCCCACTTCCTCTCCTTAGTAGGCTGCCAGACCTTTTATGTTGAGAAAAGATTTGAGAAGCTCCGAGGCATGAAAAGACTTGTAATTGATTACAAGCCTCTCAACCTATTTCTACAAGATGACAAATTCCCATTACCAAAGATATCTACTCTACTATTTCATCTCGCTAATGCTAGGATATTTTCTTTATTCGATCTAAAAAGTGCTTTTTGGCAGTTGGGAATTCATCATACATATAGACTTGAAATAGCTTTCAGCATTCCCAATGCTCAGTATCATTGGAAAGTTCTTTCTTTTGGTCTAAAGACTGCTCCGTCCTTATGCCAAAAGCCACGTAGGAAAGTTCTTTTTTTTTTTCTTTTTTTGTCTAAAAACTCCTCCGTCCTTATTCCAAAAAGTCATGTCTCGCATCTTCCAGCCAATCCTCCACGACATCCCCATTTACATTGATGACATCCTGCTATTCAGCCCGACAGAAGAAGAACATCACGAGCTACTTTCTCAATTCTGCGATCTTATTGATCGACATAGAATCATGCTCTAAGAGGAGAGAGTTCAATTGGCAGGAAGAAATTGTTTTCCTTGGAATGAAAATCACCCATGGCAGTTATTCTCTGGGTCCACATGTCACACAAGAGTTACTCAAATTTCCTGACCCTCTTTTGACCAGGCAACAAATACAGCAGTTTCTTGGTATTGTTAATTATATCCGAGACTTTCTCCCTCACGTTGCCAAACATACATCTCTCCTTCCTAGCATGTTGAAGAAATCTCTGCTCGCATGGGGCCAGCCCAGAGACTCAAGCAGTCATTTTCTATTATATTTTTTAAATTTTAATATATTCAACTGATCTGAAATATTCTGATTGCATGCGGGTTATAATGGATAATTCAAAACTTGGTAAGAGTAGCTTGCAATTTCAATATACACACCATTCTGATACGTTACATCCATCAAACACCATTCTATTGCAAAGAAGTAGACAACAACTGTCTAATTATGTATAATCTTGTTTCTAATTCATCAACTCATTGGGTAGGCATTAGTTCAAAAGGAAGAACAACAACCCTCTCAAGGTGAAAATTTTGATACAGCCATAAATCACACTGTAACATTTTTTTCATTATCTCTACTTTAGTTAGGATTGAACCCAAAAAAGAAACTCCGGAAAAAGCCCGAGGATCTTACTCCATTACTGCAACTCCTCCAGCTGCCTTAATCTTCTCTATTATTTCATTTACCTCTTCTTTAGTAACCCCTTGTTTAATCACAGCTGGAACTATCTTGACCAAATCTTTTGTCTCCTTCAATCCCAAACTCGTAAAACCCCTAACCTCTTTGATCACCTTAATCTAGGAGGCTGCATCAAATTTCTCCAATTTCACATCAAATGATGTTTTCTCCTTCTTCTCCTCCACCTTAGCAGTCCCACCAGCCGCCCCTCATTATGAACCCAAATCCGTCCCTTCTATAGAAGTGGGCTGCAGTTTTGGAAGGCTAAGCTTTTCCTTCAAAGAAGGACCGATTTGAGACCGTTCTTCAGGGGGTAGTGCCGTAATCCTTTCCGCGAGTTGGATGATTTTATCAGAAGGTGGGGGGGGGGGGGGGGGCTAGGGCCATATGGATCATAGAATGCTGGATACCTGTACCCTTTTGTGTTGAACTTAGGGTCTCTAGAAACAAAATTATGCTAGAAGGAGCGGATTTGAAAATTTCGACAGAAAGATTGGATCTGGTAAGAGCACTTAGCTTCATGTGAATTAGCGAAAGATATTACTTAAAGATTAAATAGCGATGGCTTCCGGAGAAGAGGGTATATAGTATATACTTTAACCAAGTAATTGCAGAATCAGGTGTAGCTAGGATAAAAAAACAAGTCTCTTGATTACACAAATTTCAAAGATACCAAGCCTTGTAATAATTCTCTCATTGGGGGAAAGGATCTGCAAAGAAAAGGCTCAAAATCAGAAAACTACTGTAACAGTCGGGTGGGCATGAATCAAACTAGATATGCTATTAATGTAAATGACTGAGTCATATGCTGGTATATTTGGAATAAAAACCAAACATCCAAGACGGTACAGAGTCATATCATTTAACTAATGTAAGAACAAACAAGAAAAGGAATGAGGATTTTACCTATTCTAATGGTAAGTGTCCGTGTCGATTTTCATAACAAAAACAAGCTACAAGATATCAAAGATGCATAGAAATACTAACCCATAATTACATACTAAGATACTATAATTTCGACACGTTATCATTTGAAAAAACGACTAAAAAAAATCATTTTAAGAAAGAATCCACACCAATCTAAATTGTTGTATAATACAAACTAGGTTGGTCAGCATCCAAAGTCAATAAAAAATTCGTAGTGAAAGTTTCACTCAATGAAGCAAAACAACCCTTTCAATCTGACCCATCCTGACTACTATCCAGTATCCACTCCTACTAATGTCTCAGACTCTCACTTGAAATACATAGGGAAAAGAAAGACTGATAGCTCAAGCCCACCGTAAAAGAAAAAAAAAATCTTATTTTAGACAAGAACAGAGATAATTGCAATCAATACAAGCTATGGATTTGCTCATTGGCTCTACCGGTAATTCATACCAACACTAAAAAAGACCTAATAATTACTAGCTCGAAAGTCTCAACCTTAGCCAATTTACTAAGTATATAATCAAACCAAAACAGAGCTCAGTTTACAAGAACTAACTCCAGTAAAGAATTAGAACAAATGAATCGCCAGAACAAAAAATAAGAAGAAGAGGAGGAAGAGGAGGAGTTACATCTTCTGCTCGAGGATAGTCGGCGCCAGAGAGAGGCGTAGCTGAATTGAAGAGGCGACGGTAAAAGCTTCAAAGAGAAAATTGACAGCACCTTGCTAGAGAATAAGGAAATGGGCCAGAATGGTAATCCTTTTTTGGGCCAAGGGCCCAAAATAAAGGACCTGTAAGCATGGTCCTCTGGTCCAGCTGGAAAAGATGTAGTAGTCTGGTAGACCGAAAGGTTACTTGTTGAAAAGAGATGGGCTTCTCAAGGACCATCTCGTTGGGCAACGAAACGCCGATTATAATTTGTAAGTTAGACTTTTGGACGTTAATTATAATTATATAATACTTTGAGGGTTTATTATAATTTATGTAATTTTTTAGGAGTTTATTTTAATTTCTCCAAAAAGTAGTAATAATAATAATAATTTTCTATACTAATAAGAATGGAAAGATATGAAAAACACATTACTAATCTTATCGGTTCTTTTGGTGGAATTACTAGTAAAAAATAATTGTGTTCCAATACATAATCAAATTTAAAGGCGTTTTGTAGGGACAGAGAAAATAAAATATTATCCTTTTCTAGTCTGTAATAAGCCTTACGATATCCTTTAAAATCTGAGTTAAACACCCCACAGTTGCAAAAGCTGTTTAAAGGGGCACTAGGAGAGAAGGAAGAATAATGTCACGAACTGCCTTTCTTATTAGAAAAGATGAAGACGGTTTCATGGAAGAGTCTAGAAACTTCTAGACCTCTTTAGCATTCTCTAAGGTTTCCTACACTCTTGTGGAATTCTCTCGAATCTTGTACATCATTCTAGTCCCTTGTAGAATAGTGGATATTTGTATGGAAGTCTCTAGAAGATAGATTGTAGCCATTAGATCAAATTGATCTTAACCATCCATTCTAATGTGGGGGTCTATATAAGGAGTCCTCCTCATTTGTAAATCATCCTAAAAAAAACTAGCATTCTAGCAATACAAAGAGTCATTTATTCTCTAGCTTGAGTGTTCTTCTAAAGTCTTCAAACAAACCTCTTGGCAAGGTTCGGTTAGGCTGACTTTGTTACTCAGAGTAGTGTTAAGTGCCGCACGGAGCGTCCAAGTTTGGGGTGAAACTTTACGCACGTGACAGTTGGTATCAGAGCCAAGGTCGTACGGGAGGGTGCGAAGTGGTTCAATTCTTGCCAAAGTCGTATCAGAGCCAAGCTTTGTGTAGGTGAAGATCTTGTAGAAGAAATGGCTAGCGGTGGTTCCAACGTTGCCGATCCAATTGAAGGAGAGACAACTCCTCTTGGATTGTGGCGACAATCCTATCCAATGATGCTTGGAATCCCTCTTGAAGTCCACCTCTTTGGTTAGCCATCGCCAAATCCGCTACTTGTTCCACCGTCTTCTCCATCACATTGCCTTGCCTCACCACAATATTCTCCAACTTGAGAACACGGTTCTCTAATGATGCAAGCATGTCTCGAGATGGCTCTCGTTGCTTCTGCCTTCCTCCACCCTTAACAGAAGTGCATGTCTCGAGGGCTCTCCAAGCCAACATGGATGCTTCTCTAGCAGAAGTGCATGAGAGGATGCAGATCATCGAGACGGATGTGTCACTCTGTAAATACAGGGTGTCTAGGGACATAATCGATGCTCCTCTCGCACCAAAGGTGGATGTGCCTCGACCCAAGACCTATGTAGGAGCTAGGAAGGGAAATGAAGTAGAGAACTTTCTATGGAGCTTGGAACTCTACTTCTGGAAAATGAGGATCATAGATGATGAAGAGAAGATAGACACGGTACCTCTCTATCTTACCGACACCGCGGCACTATGGTGGAGGAGATTGAACGGTGACATTGAGCGAGGACTCTTCGAGATGACAAGGTGGGACGAGTTCAAAGAGGCCTTCAGAGCACAATTTTGCCCAAGAAATCTCGAAGATGAAGCACGGGGTAAACTTCGTCACCTCACTCATAAGTCTAGTATTTCTGATTATGTGAACGAGTTCAGAAATATTGTTAGAGATCCTGGACTTCCCGGAAAAGGAAGCCAAATTTGCCTTCATAGAAGGGTTACAGCCTTGGGCCAATCAAGAGTTGAAGAGGAGAAATATTCAAATTCTCAAAGCCGCAATTGAGGAGGCGGAAAGCTTGACCGAGTATAGGCGGGAGGATAAGCCTAAGAGTAGTCATTGGGGTGACAAAGGCAAAGGTGAGGGAGCCACCAAGAGTAGCTTCAACAACCGCAATGAGGGAGCGGGTAAGCCCTTTGGAGGGAAGGGTTTTGGCAAGGGTGTGGGGGAGACATCCAAGGCCAATATGTTGAAGTGCTTCTTGTGCGAGGGACCGCACATGGTTCGGGATTGCCCGAAGAAGGTGAAGCTCGCCGCACTCGAAAGAGACAGGGAGTTGGAAGAAGAGTCGAGGATGGGGTCACTCTGACTCCCTAGTGTACTCAAGGCCAAGGTCGTTGAAGGACCTAAAGCGCCCAAGAAGGGATCCATGTATGTCGGGATAGACATTATGGGGCGGCAACTCAAAGCTCTAGTGGATTCAGGAGCAACCGACAATTTCATCAAAGCCGACATTGCAGAAAAGCTTGGTCTCAAGTTAGCCAAGTCGACTGGCTTCATCAAGGCAGTCAACTCGAAGGCATTGCCAATCATGGGGATAGCCGATGCAAAGACCAAGGTGGGACAATGGTCAGGAGTCGTAAAGTTCACAGCCATTCCGAAGGATGACTACGACGTGGTGCTTGGGCTAGATTGGCAAGATCAGGTAAAGACTTGTCTTATACCTTATGCTAATTTGATTATGATTATGGATGTGGGTTCTCCTTGCACGGTCCCGGTCTCGAGAGAGACACGGCTAGGGACCAAGGTTTTGTTTGCGATGCAGCTATGCACGGGATTGAAGCGGGAGGAAGAGACCTATCTTGCCGCTTTAAAGGTGGACGAGGGCGAGCCATCTAAGGAAAGAGATATTCCGAAAGAAGTGTAAGGGGTACTCAAGGAGTTCCTAGATGTCATGACACCGGAACTCCCAAAGAAGGTTCCACCTAGGAGGGAGGTGGATCACAAACTGGAGTTGGTGGAAGGAGCAAAGCCGCCAGCCATGGCACCTTATCGTATGGCACCACCCGAGTTAGAAGAGTTGAGGAAGCAACTCAAAGAGATGCTCGAAGCGGGGTTCATTCGACCATCTAAAACCTTATATGGTGCACCTGTACTTTTCCAAAAGAAGGAGGATGGGTCTTTAAGGTTGTGCATCGATTACCGAGCACTCAACAAGCTCAAACAAATATCTGATTCCTCTCATAGCAGATTTGATCGATCAACTTGGGAGTGCAAGATACTTCTCTAAGCTAGACTTGCGATCGGGGTATTGGCAAGTTAGGATAGCAGAAAGGGATGAAGATAAGACCACTTGTGTGACGCGGTATGGTTCTTATGAGTTCCTAGTGATGCCTTTCGGCCTCACTAATGCACCGGCCACATTTTGTACACTGATGAACAAGATACTTGCTCCGTTCCTTGACAAGTTTGTGGTTGTTTATCTTGACGATATTGTGGTGTATAGCCATACCTTGACGGACCATATTGGGCATTTGAGGAAGGTCTTCCAAGCCTTAAAAGAGAACGAGCTCTATGTCAAGAGGGAGAAGTGTTTATTTGCACAAGAGGAGGTGCATTTCCTTGGCCATAAGATCCGAGGAAGGCGGATCATGATGGATGTAGCCAAGATTCGAGCCATACAAGAGTGGGAACCTCCGACAAGGGTGACAGAGTTGCGGTCTCTCTTGGGCCTCACTAATTACTATAGACGGTTCATCAAGGGGTATTCCAACATCACTACTCCCTTGACGGACGTGCTAAAGAAAATGAGGACATGGGAGTGGGGGCCCAAGTGCCAGAAGGCATTCGATCGGTTAAAGAAGGCAATCGTGGAGGAACCCGTCCTAACCCTTCCCGACTACACCAAGCTATATAAGGTGCAGACCGATGCCTTGGACTTTGCCATTGGGGGAGTCTTGATGTAGGAAGGACATCCGATTGCATACAAGAGTCAAAAGCTTAATGACACCGAGAGACGGTATACGGTGCAAGAGAAAGAGATGACGGCGGTCATTCATTGCATTCGGACATGGCGACATTACTTGTTGGGGTCAAAGTTTGTAGTGAAGACGGACAACGTTGCCACGAGTTACTTTCAAACCCAAAAGAAGTTGTCACCTAAACAAGCACGGTGGCAAGATTTTCTTGCGGAGTTTGACTATGTATTGGAGTATAAACCGAGGAAGGCCAACCTAGTCGCAGATGCTTTGAGCCGTAGAGCGGAGTTAGCGGCCATAAGTCGACCCGAGTGTCCGATGCTTGATGGGATCAAGGAGAGCATAGAGCAAGATCTGATGGCAAAGAATCTTATGGAGTACGCTAAAAAGGGCAAGACTAGGTGATTTTGGCTCAAAGATGGTTTATTATACACCAAGGGTGAGCGGGTGTTCGTGCCAAGATGGGGAAATCTTCGGCGGGAAATCATTAAGGAATGCCATGATTCAAAATGGGCAGGACATCCGGGCATGCATCGTACAATGGCGTTCATCGATGATGGGTATTATTGGCCACAGATGAGGAACGATATAGAAGCCTATGTGAAGACTTGTCTGGTGTGCCAACAAGACAAGGTTGATCTACACCAACCGGCATGATTACTAGAGCCGCTTCCCATTCTAGAGCATGCTTGGGAGAGTGTCTTCATGGATTTCATTACGTGTCTCCCGAGATCGGAACGATACGGGACGATCATTGTGGTGGTGGATCGATTCTCTAAGTATGCGGTGTTCGTCCCGGCTTCTCCTGATGTCACTGTTGATGAGACGGCTCGGTTATTCCTAAAGCATGTGGTGAAGCTTTGGGGTGTACCCCAAACCATTGTGAGCGACCGAGACCCACGGTTTACTGGGAGATTTTGGACAGTGTTGTTCAAATTACTTGGGTCAGATTTGAACTTCTCCACGAGTTTTCATCCTCAAACCGATGGCCAAATAGAGAGGGTGAATGGGTTGTTGGAGCTTTACTTGAGACACTACGTGAGTGCCAACCAAAAGGATTGGGCCAAGTTGTTAGACACAGCGCAATTCTCCTACAACCTACATCAGAGCAAGTCAACAGGGAAGAGTCCTTTTGAGCTTGCCATAGGTCACCAACCGTTGACTCCAAATGCGGTAGCATTGGGCTACACGGGAAAGAGTCCAGCGGCATACAAATTTGCCAAAGGACTACAAGAAGAGACAGACATGGCTCGTGCCCACTTGAGGAAGACATCGAAGAAGATGAAGAAGTGGGCCGATCTTAAGCGAAGGGCAATGGAATTCCAGGAAGGAGATCATGTCATGGTGAAGCTCTTGCCTCAACAATTCAAATCGTTGAAGGCGGTGCATTGAGCGATTCGAACTTGAATGGACGACGGGGGCGTCGCCCGAATAGGTAGGGAAGCGTGTCACAGACTGCTTTTCTTGTTAGAAAAGATGGAGGAGGCTTCATGGAAGAGTCTAGAAACTTCTAGACTTCTCTAGCATTCTCTAGCATTCTCTAGGGTTTCCTACACTCTTGTGGAATTCTCTAGAATCTTGTACATCCTTCTAGTCCCTTGTAGAATAGTAGATATTTGTATGGAAGTCTCTAGAAGATAGATTGTAGCCATTAGATCAAATTGATCTTGACCATCCATTCTAAGGTGGAGGTCTATATAAGGAAAAGTCCTTCTCATTTGTAAATCATCCTAAAAAATACTAGCATTCTAGCAATACAAAGAGTCCTTTATTCTCTAGCTTGAGTGTTCTTCTAAAGTCTTCAAACAAACCTCTTGGCAAGGTTCGGTTAGGCTGACTTGGTTACTCAGAGTAGTGTCCAGTGCCGCACGGAGCGTCCAAGTTTGGGTGAAACTTTACGCACGTGACAATAAGGTTACTTAAGTGTCTTACCCGATATGATATTATTTTCTAAATTTAAATAATATTTAAAAGATTCTAATAAATAAATAATTTAATTTCTACCAAAAAAACACATAATTTAAAAAGAAATAAGAGAATCATATTTTATTTAGTAGACTCAACACAACTAAAAATCTAACTCACAATATTTATTTTAATTTTATTATAGCTAAAAAACCAAACCAAACGCCTAGATCTAACGGGGCTTCTTTCCTAGCTAATAAAGAGATCTAATTTCAGGAGAATCTAATTTCAAAACTCAAATGGTGGGGCCATTATGTGTATATAGTACACGACATACACCAGGATATTTCATCTTGAATATATTTCGTCAACTCATTCATAACTAAATCAAAGAGATATATATGAACATAAAGTCGACTCTTGATAAAGTCCTACTAAAATATGGAATTCACTAGATATCTCATTTACTGGCCTAATATTAGTTATAGCAACTTCATACATATCCTTAATGATCTCGATATAACATTGAGAAACATTCTTCTTTACAAGTGCCCACTAGATTAATTCCCTAGACACTCTACATAAGTTACACCTTACATTCTCATATCTTTTTAGGACTAACTGACTATCTAATATCTTATTTCTAAAAATATGACATACATCTCCTTTATCATTTAATTCTCGGCCTAATCTAACCTTTATCTACTCTACCTCGATTCCTAAGACAAAATCCAAGATTAATAACCTATGTTGGGTCATTAAACACTCTTTTGGTATGACATTACAATTTTTACGGTTATCTAGGTCTTGTCTCCTAACAATAAAATAATACATTTGACTTCTATTATGCCCACTCGCAAAGGTTACTAAATGATTCTCACTCTTCTTATAGAAAGTGTTTACTATCCCAAAATTACTAGCTAAGGCAAAATTTAGAATAGAAACCTCCATGTTATTTTGAACTGTAAAACATTGACCTCCATGAACCCTCTCATACCCAATTTTATACTCACCTATATAGCTATTTAAATCTCCATCTAATAAGATCTTTTCCAAAGAGAGGATTCTATTAACTACCTCTTCCAAGGAGTTCCAAACTTCCTTCTTAGTCACATCATCTAATTTCACTTGGGATGCATATACACTAATAATATGCATTATCTCTAATTCTAAGGCATAAAATAATACTCATAATCCTATCCCTAAACCTCTTAACAGTAATTACTGCATACCTATAGGCTTTATCCACCACTATTCTTGCCAAATTCTTAATTTTATTTATTCATGAATAGAAAAGTTTGAATTTTTCTCCTAATTTCTTAGCCTTGCTCCCCTTCCACTTTGGCTCTTGAAGACAAGTTATGTTTACCTTCTATCTACGCATGTCCAGCATGGTGCAAGAATCCTTATCTATTGTTCACTGCAGTTGGGCGTCGCTACAGCACACTTTACTCATTTTGCATTACACCCGAGCGTAAGTGAAGCACGTTGCTTATAGCGGGGGATACTCTAACATTCTAACATTTCACATTAATCTTTTTCAACTCAAATCCATATAAAGGATTATAACGTTTTAATTGGTTGACTGTTACACGCTTAACATCAACGGTGACATATTTTAATGGTGTTAGCCTATCACTGATCATTCCTCCTTTATCTAGACTTGTGACCTGCCGTTAACATGCGAAGTGAAAGTTTTAAGAAAGAATCCACCAGTCTAAAGTTTTAAGAAAGAATCACTCGTAGAGCTCTCAAGTCTCAACCATACCCAATTTACAAAGTATATAATCAACTATATATTCAATAAAAGATCCCTTAATTAAGCTCAGCATAAATGAAAAATATAAAATTATGATGAAACGATAATTTCCAATGGCATCTTGGAAGATCAACAAACTTGAATATGGTATCTATTCAAAATACAGCTCCAACCACAGCAAAAATAGCCCAAATATAAATACAAATTACACAACAACAAACAATTTCCAGACGATATCTAACCATCGGATATCAGAAGAAGAAGAAGAACTTACATTTTCTGCCCAAAGGAGAGTCGGCGCCATAGAGACTGAGAGAGGGAGAGAGGGAGAGGCGGAGCTGAATTGAAGAGGCGACGGTAATCAGTAGACCGTTGTGGCAAGGAAAAGGGCCAAACAAGTCACATCCTTTTTTGGGCCAAGAAGCCCAAATTGAAGGCCTATGAGCATGGGCCAATTCCTCTAGTCCAGCTTGAAAAGATGTCGTAGACCGAAAGGTTACCTGAGAAAAGAGATGGACTTCTCACGGACCCATCTCTAACGGGCAACGAATTACAGGCTATTGGGATGAAATTCCGGCCCTTTAGCGACATTAAATACATCATTCGGTCCAAACGAAACGTCGACGGAAAAAATATGTGAGTTTAGGGGACAAACTAGGAACATAATTGTCGGCTTTTAACTATGTTAGCAAAGACAGTAATCATTCCCCCTGGGCCCACTTACCACAAATCACAGCCGTACACGTAGCTTCTTTCCTTTTTAGCTTTTGAGATTTAATTTCAAAACTCAAATGGTGGGGCCATTGTAAAAGATCGTCGAATGAATTCCATAAACAATATATATAGTCCACATGATATTGACTGCACGGAAAACAAGGGATTGGAATTGTTTGACCAAATTTGACCGAAAAAGAGGACCACAAATCATCATCATCATCATCATCTGATCAAAGAGATCATGTCTTTGTGATGTCATGTGGAAACGACAACTATCTTTGAGGCTAAAATTTGGCAAACATGAACCGCACTTTAATCTTTAAAGTCTTACTTCTATTATATATATATATATATATATATATATATATATATATATATAATATAATACATTCTCATTTGGATAAAAGGAAGCATAAAATGAATTTTCAGGTTTTTATTTTTTATTTTTTATTTTTTTAGGAAAAGGAAAAAAAAATTAAACTTTTGAATATGTGTTGTATTGAGTTGGACTTTCTAATTAAACTTTTATTTGGAAATTAAAGTATAATAAAGTTTTAAAAATATATATTTATTTATTTATTTATTTATTTATATTAAGTAGTAATGTTTACTAATGTTCGTTCAAATTTGAACGGATTGGATTAGCATACATTTTGAAATGAGATATATTTTTAATATGTATGATTCTTATATTTTATAGAATTTTAGATTTTCAATTTTAAATTTATTATCAAAAAGTGGGGTAACTTATATTTCTTATATATTAAATTTTTAAGACTTAAATTTACGAACTAATCATCACCAATTTTTTATGTTCTTTACGTATGAATAGCTTGCATGGGAACTAAATATTTACATTTACATAATAAAAATATATACTATAAAATATAATATATGTATTGACATGTTAATCACAAATATATTTTTACTATAAATTAAGTGTTAATGATATATTTTTTTTATAAGGGTTAGTATTAATGAAATTATGGTATTGAATTTGATTAAAAAAAAATTATTGAGATTTTGTTAGGTTAGATATTTGAACTGAATATTTTATGTTTTATTTTTAAGGAGTTAGTATTTGTAATGGTTAGTATTCTGAAATATTTATTTAATAAATTTATTTTAAAAATATTATTATTCTCTTAAATAAGTCTTAATATTTAAGGAACGTAATCTAAACGGAATGAATATTTTCACTTCATAACCCTTTTTTATAATTTATTTAAAGAATATTAAATTATAATCTCTTATCTATTTATGAATTTTATCTACCTTTTATTAGTAAAATTATTTTTCCATCTATAAAAATATAAAATATTCAAAGGTAAGTTAATTAAAGCACATGATCAAAAATCAAATCAAACTTTAATATATATAATTAAATACTAATATCTTTGATTATGATTATGATGATCAAGATAAGTCAAAAGTATGATCCAAATGCAAGGGAATTAAGGAGGCACGCGGGAAGGGTAGGTGGCAGTGTTGTAGGTACTTTTATGAGAATCAAATACCTTGCTTGTAAGATGAAACGATCATGAATCAATGAGTGGGGATGGATTAGTGGGTCCTACTTGTTCTTCCTTTTGATCGGGTCCCACTAGTTGGAGTGCTCATTGGGTAATCCCCAGCAAGCTTTTGGTCTTTTTCAAGAAGACCCAAATATTCTCTCCCATTAGAATTTCATGAGCAGCAGCAGCTTCCATTCTATCTAGTAAAAGCACTAACAAGTGTGACTACCACGCTAGCTACAGCTGGTTTGGGATCTAAGATGATATTGTAATAGATTCGTATTCACAAATGCTTTTTCAAACTAAATTACATCCTACGTGCCAAATAGTTTCAAATTTTTCACTACGACTGTGTTGGTCGTACGTAAGAGATGTGAATTTTCCGTCCGACGAATTTCTCAAGTGTTGGAGTTTACTTATGATAAGAAATAATTTGAATATCATTAAGCATGTAAATTATTATTACCAATTTAGAAGTTGGGATAATATTTATATATATATATATATATATATATATTTATATCAGTACAGAAATTAATATGAGTACTTATAATATAGATTCTCTTATATATTAATAAATACTTTTACTTTATTTTGAGGGGAATTTTAAGTTATTAGTGATTTTAATTCTCATATTTCAGTTTACAAGTAATAATAAGTGGCTGATTGAGTTAAACTCAATAATTTTAGCAAAATTTAATGATGCCCAACTTGATTCTAATCTGTGATGATTCGAGCAGCCTTTAGAAATCTTGATTAGTGAATGTCCAAGGATTAATAAGGCTACTATCGCTAATCCATAAAAGCTTAATGGATGATCATTGACAACTCAAAAACCAGATCATATGTACGGACATGCACTCTGCGAATATATCCCTGTATACACAGTTTGATGATTTGGTAGCCCGGATCGCAGTCAAGCTGACGAAAGAAAAGGGACAGATCTCAAGAGTGTGGCGGAGTTTGCCGAGCAGAGTTGGCTTATCTGAAATTAGGAGATTCCGACTTCGGGTAACTATAGAAATAAAATGATTAATTTATTATTAAGATTTATAAATTAAGTTATTTTATTATTAAGTCCCTTAATTTTGAATTAATTAATATGTAGTTCTTATAGGCATCACTGTCAGTTAAAAAAAAAAGTGCGGCGGATTGGGACCACCAAAAAAACAAAAGTCATGGTGATGAACTAATATCAACATATAGATCGTAAGTACGTAGGGCTACGATGCCTTTTTCTTCCTTCTTAAGCCATCCCCATGCAGTACTTCTCTCACCACCTCATCACACTTCCTTCTAGCTAACTAGCTCTCACTAATCACTACTCTTCTTCTTCTTCCTCTAAAATTCAGAAGACTAAAACGCACGGTTAGTTGCATGCTGCACATTACCAGCTCCGATAAGTAATGGAAGAGAAAGCTGACAAGTAGTAGTAGACTAGCTAGTAGCTAGTGAATTTCATTAATTAGAAACTGCAGTTTGGGTTTCTTAGTTCTTTTTGTACCTGTTTTGGGTTCTGTCCAATACTTATACATTTCAAGTTTGCATGGATCCATCTGACTGGCTGCAGGTAAATAAAGAAATGTATATATATATATGTTTTGCCCTGCATGCATGATCTACTCTAAATTTGTTACATCTAATTTGTACTTTTTCTGGGACATGATCGGAATGATAAATATTTAATCTTGTTTAGGGTTCGATTCATGACGACTTCTCCGGAATGGATTCTTCCTCACCGCTATCAGGCGACATGCTGACATGTGCAAGGCCGTTGATCGAGCGTAGGCTCCGTCCACCGCACGACCTAGACCTAAAATGTCCCCGGTGCGAGTCGACGCACACCAAGTTTTGTTACTACAACAACTACAGTTTGACACAACCGAGGTACTTCTGCAAGACATGCAGACGGTACTGGACCAAAGGCGGAACCCTAAGAAACATCCCGGTGGGTGGCGGCTGCAGGAAGAACAAGAAGGCCTCCTCCTCGTCTAATTCTGGCGGCAAAAAATCGAGCGAAGCCAATAGTACTCCTCAAGTACCACTGGTTCTTAACCGGAACCACTCTCTTGGATCATCTTCTACTTCTACTCAGAATATAAACCCGACGGATCTGTCATTTAACATTCCTGATCATGATCATCAGGTGCAGTTTCCTCCTCTTCATCACTTTGGAATAAACCCTAACCCTAATTTCTGGATGGGGAACAACAACGTGAACATGCTCGAGAAC
Organism: Coriaria nepalensis; assembly: GCA_027186245.1. NCBI lineage: Eukaryota > Viridiplantae > Streptophyta > Magnoliopsida > Cucurbitales > Coriariaceae > Coriaria > Coriaria nepalensis. The sequence continues at coordinate 884,076 of CP114493.1, forward strand.
CCTAGTAGGATTGATTACGATTTTATGGGAAGTGGTAACATGGGTTTGATGAATGGGCTTGGAGAACAAATTGGTAGTCACAATTTTCCACCAAAGTTCCATATTTCTTGCTCATCATCATCATCACCATCACCACATGAGATGTGTCTTGATGGGAATAACAGCATTAATGGAGGTAACATTTTCATGGACACATGCAACAGGTTGATGATACCATATAATAATAACATTGAAGGTAGTATGGAAGATCAGCAAAATGCATTAATGATGGATGTGAAGCCAAGCACTAAGCTTCTGTCTCTTGAATGGCATGAGCAAAACGATCATGATCATGATCATCATGACCAAGGATGCAGTATGGTTACTAATCATGGAGGAAAGGATAATCATCATCATCCCTCATTTGGGTATCTAAATGTGAATGGTTTAGGATCATGGAACAATGGCATGATCAATGGCTATGGACCACCCTCCACAACCAATCCATTGGTTTAGTCAAATTGATAATTATTACAATAATTAGTCTACCTATATATATATATATATATAATATATCTACCTTATGAGCGTAAGAAAGCATGCATGCATGCACGCATGTAGTTCATTTCTCATGTATTTATGTGAAGGCCATGGTAGCTAGTTAGCTAGTAAGCTAGTATTATAGTGTAAAGGGGAAAGCTTGGAAGAGGATCAAACAATGACTGATTTGGTCTTTAATGCTTTGTTATGGGTTTTGTGTTTGATCTTTCTTTCTCTCTTTTTTTTTTTTTTCCTTTTGCCTCTAATTTGGTCTACTTTCTCCTTAGATGCTGTTCAATGCTTTTATAGGTCCTATTAGGACTTTGTTGTAATACCGAGGAAGATATAGTTATATTCTTTTCCTTTGTACGAGCTATCTATATATACATATATACTACTATTTTAACAAATTATCTTTTAATTGTTAGCGACTTTAAAGTATTGCTATCGTCATTATTATAATAATATATGAAATTATTAAATATTGAATTATTTTATATCGAGAGTTTTGATACATATAACAAAGTATTGTTATGGTTGATGTATAAGTTATCTATCATTCATTTATATTAAGAGTTTTGATTATTAAAATTCATACATTTTTTCTTATTTTTTTAAATGCCCTTCAAAATAGATTGGGAACGATCTCTCCCTCCAAATAACTTTTCTTCTTTTCTTTCTCATTTCAATCACATTTATGATGGGTATCAATTTTTTTTTTTATTGTGATAGATTAAGTCTTCCATATAATCTTTGACATAATAGAATTATATAATTATAATAAAATTTTAATAAATTAATAATTTTAATTAAATAATAATTTTTTAAATTCCAACTTAAAATTAAATTATTACATTTTTTTTCGATAATTTAATATTTCACTAAATTAATAATTTAAAATTAAAATTTAATTTTATGTCTTTGTAAAGTATTTAAAATTAAAATCGGAAAAAAAAATCACTTTATGTCTTTGTTATAATTGATTATAACTCTTTTTTTTTTCTTTCTCTTTGTTTAAAGAGAAGGTTGTTTTTGTTTTGTTTTTTTTTTTGAAAGGGTAAAAAGTATCTAAGTAAATTAAAGGACTTTATTGAGATTAAAAAAAAACAAAAATTAAATTGAAGATGTATAATAAAATTTTTTTTTTTTGAAGCTTCAAAAAATAGAATAAAGTAACGTTTTTTTTTTCTTTTTTTCAAAAGAGAAATTATAAAGTAATAGTTTATATAATCATAGATTGGACATGATCAAGATGTGGTCGGATGCAAATACTTTTAAAATATTAAGGTGAGGGTTTTATATTAAGCATCAAATGAAAATGTTAAATGACAAGTTCTATTGAACACTTAGTCCTGTCTTTTGGCATATAATAAGCTTGAGAGCTTTCTGCGACAGCATTCCAATGGAAGCATGTCTTTGCAACTTGCAAGCTGGGACTGCCATTTTGTACTTTAATGGGCCATGGCTCATGCATATTAACTCATTTCAAAAGGACAGAAATACTAAATAAAACTTAGAATGAAAAAAAAAACAATTTTAATTAAAATTTTAATATTTTTAAGCTAAAAAAATACTAATTCACTAAAATGTAGGAAAATACATTGAGAGTGAGTCCTAACCAAACTCTAGATTGATTGACCTGCCATCATGTATGTACAACTATTGAGAGTGCATTTCAATCGGACCCATTTATCACAAACAAATCTATGTTATATATGTACAGCATACACACACACACACCCTTACCTCGTATATGTCCTAAGCATCAAATTAATAAAATCAAGTCTTAGCCATGTCTTATATATCTACAATGGATAAACATAAAGTTTGAAATAATGTGATATTTCAAACGCCTGAATGTGTAACCTTTGAGATTCTAATAGAATTGTAAATCTATGAATTGCAATTTACATAGGCCGCGTGTTCAAACTGGATTTTGGATAGAAACTCACATTCAACAAACCATGAGTGCCGAATAGCATCCATCATATAATGAAACCAACAAAATTTCCATGAACCCGCAACATGTATACAGATAACAACTAAGAAGTGGGCCCAACCCCAATTCCGGAGGTTTGTATTGGCCAAGTGACTCGGATTTGGGAGATTTCCGTAGCCAGTCTAAATATGATCAATTTTTAAAATTTTTACTCATCAATTTTTCGTTAGAAAAAAAAAAATACTTAATATATCACTCAATTTCATATAAGAAAGTCATCAAAGAGATTATTTTTGAAACTGAGGAAGGATCAAAAGATATTAGGTAATATTCAATTTTTTTTTTTTTATTCTTTTAGTGTAAGTGAAATTAACTTAAAATAAACACATTTGCATAAATTTCTGATTGAATTTAATTAAATTCTAAATAATAAAAATATATTTAAAAGTTCAACTAAATTTCATCATCGAACTTTTATAGTCCCAAGTATGATATATTCTTATATATTTTATATCATCTTTAAGGATGGAACTACTCCATTTAGAAATAAAGAAGATTAAGAGTAACTAAAGGTAAGTTTTATTTTGAAAATAATCAAGTAACTTTATAAAAATATATAAGAATATATATACTTTTTTTTTCTTTATTAAGTGTGCTCATTTTTCGGCTGGTTTTTTCCAAGTAAGTTTGGCCAGTTTTTTTCAAACTTATTTTCCAACTAAGTTTGCGTGATCGATTTAATTTTGGGCCAGATAAATCTGATTGCCAATTTTCTGCACATCCCTAATCATGACATCGCCAGAAAACCAAGAAAATATCCAATATACCAGATGTATGCTGCCGCCAGACGATAAAAGAAAGTTGAGTTGGAGTCTACACATGAGACCCACCATCTCTTTCACAGCGATTTACACACATTTGATACATTAGATAGTTTCTCCGGGAAAAACCTCTGCAAAATCCGAAAGCAGAAAAACCACTACAAGAAGCTAACTGGAAACCTAACATGATCATCATATCTAGCTTCATTTTCTTGAACAAGCTCAAAGTGTTTTGCATCACAAACATAGATTACTTCCTAGATGAGTTATAAATAAGCTAGATTAAACGAAACGACGCACAGAAAATCTAAACAGAGCTCATCATGAACATAAAAAGGAAATTTACCTTCTAGAAAATCTGATTACGATCCAGAAGATGGACTAGCAACTGAGCTCACTTTCTTCAATAATCCTTTAATCTCACCTTCCAATTTGGCTCTCATCTCTGGAGAAAGATTATTTCCAGATTTTTCCAGCATAGAAGTCATCATCTGAAGATTCTGCCTTATCAGCTCCAATGGAGGTGCTTCGCCAGAGTGAGGGACTAGAACCATTCTACTGCCTGGACCTGGATCAAAGCCCAGAGAAGGAGTAGTAGGTGAGGGATTATGGAGCTGGAACTTAACAAGGGTTGAGCCAAATGGGTTGTTCTTCTCTAAGCTCTGTCCTGCTGCTTTTGCCTCAGAACTTTTCGAGAAAACTAACCAGGCAGTTGAAGAATCTTTTGACAAATGTATATCGGAATCTTTCAAAGTCCCAAATGTTGAAAATTTAGTGATCAGGTCTTCTTTTGACGGCAATGGAATGCCTGGAAAGAATGTTAAGAGAAGGGCTTGATCAGCTTTTCTTCTTCTCTTTTGCTGAGGTTTACTATTTTGAGGTGAAGGGGCACTTGAAGTGTTGGTTTCACTACCGTTTTTGTTCAAATCCGGTATGACAGCAGATAATATAGTGTTTATTTCCTCTGGAGTTGCTTTTACTCTTCTCCTCTTTCTCTTCTTCTGCCCTGAATTATTACCTTCATCTAAAGGCAGGCCTGCCTCATTTTTAACTTCTTTTGCCTCCAATGAAGCAGTAACTTCAATACCACTTGTTACAGGAATATCTTCTGTGACTGGATGTGGGGCTGATACCTGTAAATCAATGAAGAAAGAACCAGGTTCCTGTTTTCCATTTGTATCTACCGACTCAGGAGTAACTTGATGCTGCTCTGAAGTAGTAGCTATAATACTCTCCTTTCTCTCCTTTTGCTTGGATTTATCCTGGGAAGCAACTTGGCTACCATTCAAATCCGGTATTCCATCAGCTCCTTCTTTCTCTCTCTTCTTTTGGTTTGTTAGTTTATCACTCTGTGCAAGAAGATTCATGTCTGGGGAATCTTTCATAAATAGGTCATCCGTAGCAATGGTTATATTCACATCTGATAATCCAGAAAGTCTTTTCGTCTTCAATTTTCCTGAGCTTGTCTTTACCGTTTTAGGTTTTTTGGTATTAGACACAGCTCCATTAGGGGTTCCACCAGATAATCCAGAAAGGGTTTTCCTCTTTCTCTTCTTCACCTCAATTTTTGCAACAGGGGATGAGAGGTCAATTTCAGAGCAGGTTTCAGCAGCACCTACTGTATCCTGATTCTGACCATTGCTGATGGATTCATCATGAAAAACTGAAATTCTGAACTCGGAAAAGAACTGCCCTGCTCTGTGAAAGTTATTGTTCTCGTTCAGATAGAGACAATCAATAGCTGTGAAATGGAGCTGAGAGAGAAGCTCGGCAGAAGAAGCATTAGAAATCTCTTGATTGCCAGATAAATTACTCCCACTAACAAATTTCCTGCTCCATTTTCTCCAAAATTTATGTCCGCTACCTTTAGAAGTTTTAGGGGAAGACCCACTCAAATCCACATCATCATGACGAATGTTATGAGCTTTAGATTCATCTGTTTCGCTCTGCCCTCCTTTCTGTCCCCAGTTCACGTATGGATAAGACAAGTACTTGCTCTTCTTCTTTCTCCTTTCTCCTGAATCAAACCCCATTTCAGTTTTTCCCCTGCCCTCAATATCTAAATTTCCTTCACTAGAACCCTTGCTCTCTATTGCTATTGGATTGTGTTTAGCTGTTGACCGATATTCACCCCAACTGTCTTCAGCCTCACTTGAATCAATGAGTTCATTATGAGGCAGTTGGCGATGCCCTAAGGAGCTATAGAAGGCCAATAATTGATTCTTTGTTGCAATGAACTCAAGAGTCCCTAGCTTGGAAACAACCTGTGCAAGACTTTTAATCCGGGCTAGGAAGGTTTCAGGTCCAAAATGATTGATGGAATATTCAGCAAGTCCGCCAAGTCTACGCTGAGTTCTTCTCTGAATACAAGAAGAAGTCATCTCCAACTTCACAAGCCAACCAAACTCATCCACAGCCTTCTCTACAGCTCCAAGGAAGCTTCTAGACTTATTTTTTCCTGAAATCTGATCAAAGTATTTGCAAAAAGGCCTTAGTTGAGATGGAAAGCAATTAGCAACATGGCTAATTCCAAAATACCCAACTAGTAAGGAATCCCTTTGGTCACTACCAACTAATTCCGGTGCTTCTAATGGATCGAGTATCTTTCCAGGCCACCATGTTTTATTTTTGGTCTCAACCCATACCACATCACCCACATAAAACTCACATTCTTCACTCTCATTTTCCATAACCTCTTCCTTTGCATTTTCAGCTTCATGCAACGACCCCTCCTTAGTACCCATAAACTTGGAATACTCACCTTCGTCACGATCAAGACCAGAAAAATCCACAAAAAGTGATATACCTTCTCCAGAAACTTCCACCTTCTGAGACGAAACAACACTATCTAATTCACCTGCTTTATCTTCTTCCATTCCTTCATTCTCCGAATTCTTCTCTGAAAATACCAGATCTGACTCACCTGCATTATCTTCTTCCGTTCCTTCACCATCCAGAACCTTCTCAATCCCAACTATAGAAACCCCATTACCACCCAACTCCTTCATTTTCTCCTCATTTCCATTATCAAACCCACCATTGCTCAATGCATGCACTGTATTCTCCTTTCTTTCCATCTCAACATCCATATCATTTTTCTCGCCCAAAATCTCAGACGCTACTAGCTCAGTAGAAGAACCTAAACTCATATCCCACATCCCGGAAGAGCCAAAATCCCTCCTATCATTTTGCACTTCTAGGGTTTCTGGGGTTTTAGGGTTTTCCATATCTCAAAGCAGTTCAACAGATAATAAGCACAATTACTTTCCCTAAACATCAAAAAACTCACAATGAACAGAGCAGCGCAGCTAATCAAGCAGTAAAACCCTAGAACAGCAAGAGAAAGGGGGGGAGAGTGAGAGAGAGAGAGAGAATGAGTGTCAAATCGAAATTAATTAACAAAACAGATGCAATCGTTAGAAATACTAGAAACAATCAAATCAAATTACAAACGAAATGACAATAAAAAAACAAAAGGTTAAAGAGGGAAAAAGAAAAACCCTAAACCATAACATGCTTTAGCAAGCTCGACATGAAGAACAAAAAAAAAAAAAAAAAAAAAAAAAACCTGGAGAAGAGGAAGGCTATGCATGATATAAGTACCGAGTTGTTATCTCTAGAGGTAATCCTACTACTGCTGCTCGAGTTAGAAGAAAAAAAGAGAAGATTGATTCTTCTTCTTTTTAGGTAAGAGAATGAGAGAGGGTGAAAGAGTGGAGGAGAGAGAGAAATAGTTGGATTAAAACTTAAAAAGAAAATAAAAAATAAATAAAATTAAAAAATACGAAAATGAAACAAAATTCTCGTGGGCTCGGAAAGCTCGGAAAATGTTCAGGCTACGAATTCGGCAATCACTGGTTTAAGAGTAAGGAGAGAGCAAGAACATGCCGTATTTGAAGCATTTATTTAAAAAAAAAATTCATTAGATAAGATTTAAATAATCATATAATATACATCTTATCTATATATATATATATATATATGAGAGAATTTGGGCCGGTGGAAGATGTATTTAACTCATTAACATCACAAAAATATTATTAATATTACTAGCCTCTTTTTTATTTCTAAAATTTGAAAAATTAGAAAAAAAATAATGAATTACATTTCTACCCTTAATGAATTAAAAATAATAATAAAGGAAAAAAAAAAACTAGTTTATCTTCTTCGTTTTTGACTTCCTTCCCTCCAACGTGAAAATGGTAATCAAAATATAGAGTAACGATCAAACTCTTCTTTGTCTTCGAATTATTTCATCTTCTTCATTTAAAGATCTAACTTTGCTTTCATCAGAGGATGTAGAGATCTATCTTTCTTACTCTGGTTTTTTTTCATTCATCATTACTTTTTTGTTTGGTTTTTCAAGAAAAGTAAGAGAGTTAGGGAGAAATTAATGATAAAATTATTAACTAGTTTTGCCTCATGTTGGAAAGTGCAGTCAGATTATCTTACTACATTTTGCTAATTTTGGACGAAAATTCTTGTTCTCAATCCATCATTTCTTGAAATTGTATATATTTACTATGAAGTGGCTTTTATCCAGGTTCGAACAGGGAAGAGAATTACGAAGTAATGCTAAGGTTATTCCAATTTTACTTAACCATGTACTTTTGTAGCTTCATCAACTTATCACGGATATCATATCCAACTTTTAGTTATATCAGTACATGATGGTTCGCTTAGTAGTTGCAACTTGTGATGAAAGGGATATGAAGAAATGAGGAAAAGTGAAAAAATAGTATTGTGAGTAATTATACTTGGTATAGTGCGTTTGATAATCATGGAGATTTTGATAACATTGACATCTTAGTCACCCATCTTAATTTAAGTAAAAAGAGATGTTTGTGTCTTGTTTTGATAGTAAGAGTTTATTTTAGATTTAATGACACGGGCGTTGGAGAAAATATATATGGAAAGATAATTAAAGATAAGTTTGATAATGATTTTGTAGTAGAAATCTCGTTGCTTAGTATGTATGGTTAATTAAGTTATTTACATAATGCATGAAAGATGTTTGATGAAATGCAGGAAAAAAATGTGGTTTCTTGAAGTTTGATTATTTCATATTTTGTTGAGAATTAAGATGTAATATGAAACCGCTCATATTGCGAATGATTGAAATTGGATTAGTATGATTCCAAATTGTTTTAAAAATTACTTTAGTATTCTACTTAAAATTAACCAATCTTTCTTTATTTTTTAGGGAAGAATGTCCAAACATGAAGTTATGGACAATGAGGAGTTTCAAATTAGAAATTATCAAATGCAAAATCATACTGAGCCATTAGTAATGTCTTACCAATCGTTACAAAGGCCTTTTGACTCTTTTATGATATGAAATAAAAGAGACCTCGAGCTATAGTTGCAGTAAGAGCAGCTTTTGCCAAAATAGATTTTGCAAAGAATCTTTGCCCTCAGCTCTTACTGGCAAAAGTCCTAGTAATGACATATTATAAATGACAACAAATGTTCCATTAAGTGTTGGTATTGTTTTTGAGTTATAATAACTTCTTATGAAAAATAAAAATAAGTGATCTCACTATATTTTGTAATGACTTCTTTTTTGATTTGTAATTTATTTTGAATGTCTCTATTAATGATCATATAAATTGAGTTATTGATCTATTTTAATGTATTTTGATTTTTGTATTATTTTATTTATAGGTCAATCATTGAATTTTTTTTTTCTTTCTATTTTTCTAATTACTCGATATCTTACAAAACTTAAGATATCAAAAAATCGGGTAAATGAAAACTTTATGTTCATTTCACTAAATTTCTCATGTCATACCAAACTTAAAACATCAAAAAATCAAGAAAAAAAGCTTTATATTCTTTTCACCCGATTTCTCAATGTCATACAAAACTTAAGACATCGAGAAATTAGGAAAAGAAAAGCTCTCTATTCATTTTACTTGATTTCTCGATATCTTACAAAATTTAATACATTGATAAATCATGTAAAAAGGAACAAAAACTTCAAGGTTACAAAGGTTGAACATTTCATTCATAATATTTTCGTATCATTGTATAATATCTGTCTTTTAGAATTTCAGACATCGAGAAATCATGTAAGGAAAAAGTTTATGTTTCTTTCTTTCGATTTCTCGATGTCTTACAAAACTTCAAACATCAGGAGAAAAAAGTTTGTTTTTTTTTTATTATTTAATTTTCCAATATCTTTCAAAATTTAAGACATCAAAATATGAGATAAAAAAAGTTTTTGTTTCTTTTGCCCGATTTCTCAATATCTCATCATTACAGAGATATTGAGAAATTAGATAATACGAACATAGTTTGTACTTTCGATTTTTCAAATTTTTTGATTTCCATATTTTCACTTTTTTTCATTTACACAACGATTCAAAATGGCTAATACAAACAAAATAAAAATAAAACGAGTCTAAAACATAATGACTATCAATCAAAATATCAAAGAAAGTTGAAAAACATATTATGAAGCTTACCCATAGATTTATCTATTTCCAAACTCTTCACTTTCGATAATGAATCTTACAAATGGATTTAATCAAAATTTAAGCCTGATCAGAATGAAAAATGATGAAAAATAGAGGAAAAATGCTTCTCATGGACGTCACGCGAGTTTAGGCTATTCATGTTCAAGCAATGCTGGTAGGGATGAGGATATTAATATCATTTCATACTTTTTTATTTCAGATATGTAAGATGACAATTTAGTCATTCATATTTTATAAAGAATAGATTAGTATCACAAATAAAAAAGAAGTTGTGGTTTGATTTTCAATTTTTTTCCTCTTTAAGCTCAATTGCAAACATACCCTATACATATATATCATAATATATATAATATAAAAACTGAATTTAACACTCTTTTTCAAAATTACTCTTACACTCTTTACATTCTTTTTACAAAATAATAATGGGGTTACAATTGTATCTCAAGGATTCAGTTATTATAATGCATGTTTTCCGAGCATGCTTTATTTTTGTCTGTTCCTTGGTCAGAATGCATTCGAACTCGCTTCCTTCTTCTGGTTCGGGGTACGTCTTCTGCTTTGCCTTTCATTATTCAATACATAATCAGTCAAATGATATCGTTTTTTTCAATGATCATCGTGTTCGCCTGCATCGATTGGATTACAATGGCAATTCGGTTACAATTCCTGCTTTACTCGGAATCATCTGCTGGTGTACAAAATAAGGCTGATCTTGGAGTAAAGTTTTCACTCTTTTGATAATTATCAATCAACCCTTTTTTCGAAAACTATATTTTCTATCCTCTTTCTTTGTAAACCAAGACATATAAGAGCTACGAAAAAGGGAAAAAAAACATTAGACAAAGAAAAAGAAGATGAAAGCCTTACTACTACAATGCATACGTTGTCTTATAATGAATGCATTATAAGCCTTCTCTAAACGTCATGCGGTACATCCAATTCTTAACAAGTCATACACTTTTGCAGCATTTTTCCTAAAGAAGAATCATAATGACTTTAAGCATAATAAATCTAATGTCCTACATTCAATGTCTAAAGTTGTAATTGAAATTTTGCAACGTTTCAAAGAGATATAACTATTTGAAAGTTACTTTTAAGATCTATAAATACATATCTATATCAATACCCATAGAACTGAAATGGAAGTTTTATCATTTTTAGTTATCATTTTTTATTTCTCTTACAGATTTCAGAACTAATTTCTTTAATGGGGTTTTCATTATTGGATATCATTTTGATTGACAAAGAGGCTCCCCAGAAGTCACCGTTTCATATAAGATTTTGATTGTTTAATTGCTTCTAATTGTGTTTTTTATTTATTTGTGTTTTGCGTTTTGTCTCCTACTTCTTTCAGAGAATTTTCTACACAGTGAAAAATCTGCTCTTCTACTCCTCATCCATCTATGGAGCGGTGGAAAATTTTTGGTTTCTCTTGCCACTCTCCAGTCAAAACACATCTCAAATAAAATCTCTTAGATATATTAGACTTTTAAGCATGGTAAATTTACTCATTCATGAAGATGATGATCTTCTAACATAAACTATGAAGGGGGACTTAAAAGTTATACTGTTTCTGAAGATTCAGTTCCATGTAATTTTTAGGAATATTTCTCGATTATTTCTTCAAGAATTTGATATTAAAAAAAACCCATATGTATTTATTGTCCACTGTGTGTTAAATTAATATAAGATATTCATTATGATGCGATTAGAGTTTCAAATCAGAGGTTACATAAACTGGTAAGTATGGACTCCATTTTTTCTAACCAACGGTTGATAATGCAAGACACGGCGAGAGAGGTTGACGTATCTGCACATACAATAAAATCTCATGGAACAACACTTACAAAGAATTAATTACATCCATGATTGCTACATATTCCTACTTCTCATACGGATAGAGGTCATTTTTATAATGACTCGTTTGGTTCTGATTTATGGATAGAATGAAAATAAGTGAAATAGATGAAATAAAAATCATTGATATCATGGATGAAATAATGTTCTAATATGTATACAAAGTATGGTGCTCATTATGTATAGTTTGTTATTTCAAATATGAATGAGACACCAACCAGTCTGTATCTGTTATTGGACTTGGGGCTACAACATGAATGTCGAAGACCATAGTTAATATCTGAAAACTTATGGGGTCCACTCGACCTGTCCCCTGATCTGAATATCACATAACAAAAACGTGAACGCTGCTAAGTCGAGAACAGTGGCTCAGTGCAAACGGAGGGAGCAACCAAAAGTTTGTCTCTAATCTCAAATCTAATATTTCTAGCTGGAGATATGTATATAGGAAAGGGGCTTATTGATCCATACAAACCCCGGCCCAGATTATTAGGACCTATAGCCCATTTCTCCCTTGATAACTTAGGCCCATCTTTGTTTTTCTTTTTTTTCCTTTTGTTTTTTGTTTTTTTGGGTTCTTTTTCTGGAATAACTAGAAAACCGTTCAACTAGCTGGTTCATATCTACAGATGCAGTCGTAGATGTTTCCTTGAATCAATTTTTCAGCCAAACGCTGATTTTTAACCATTGCAAGCTGTGAAAGATTAGAGCAAGGTGTCAAATTATTACAATAACAATGATTAGAGCAAGCTGTGAGAAAGGTCATGTCTAGTTTTTTAAAGTTCAAGGGTGTATGTCTTTGTCTTTCAAACTTGCAAATCTAGTTGTTAGAAAGCTTAGGGGGGAGGTAAGTTAAAACAAAAAGGAAGGAATAGGTTACTTTTGACAGAGAGGAGAAAAGAAAGTAATTACCTTTAGAGCATCACATTTAAACTGGGCATTGAAGTTGGTATGAAGAGCTCTGCCCATCCCTTCCAAGATGACCTGACGAACACATACTCTCTTTTATCGAGTTTACAGTCATATAATCCAGTTCTCAGTAAGAAATTGCGTAAGATTCTGTGGACCGCCTAATATTGCTTAGACTCCAGAATCTAGGTATTTACTCAATTTCAATTTCAACGGTTTATCCACATTCAGATAAAATGTAACCCATATTTCGAGTTAATATCTAATCGGTTAATAGTAGTTGAAACGAGTATCATACCAGATCGGCATCTTTTGCAGCAGCTGCTAGGTCAGAGCTGACCTGTCTTAAGTCTATGCATGGGCTGCCGCATCCATTCTCAACAAGCATTAATGGAACTGAAGAAGAATTTTCTTTAGAACCATCCGAGGTGTTGATCATGGCATCCACAAGTAAGCCTCCAGCTTCAGCAGCTCTGCGGAGTATGTCGCAATGCTGCATGAAAATTATTTATAATTTTAATAAACTGAATGACAGTGGAAATTAAAAATAAATAAATAAACTGTTTTTACTTCTTGCATATGAGTCAAATGATTTAGATTCCATTATTTTTTAAATTCATACTCCAGAACTTTCACCTGATAATGTTTCATAGATTCAAGTATAGAAGAGTAATTTATAATCGTGTTTAAAACTTTGAATGAATTTATTTCTAGTGTAATTCCAGTCATCAATCGAACCTTATTTTTCTAAGGTGAAAAAATATTGTTTCCACTTCTCGTACTAAATTTCATTTTAAGGGACCCCCAACCACAACCTTCTTCTTGTCACGGTCTTTTACCATGCACGTAGGAATGATCAGAAAAAGACTGATGAAGACCCTAGGAGTTTAAGAGATTGAGACATACCTTTGCAGCCTCAGCAACAATTTCAGGAAGCTCCATGGCAGTTACATCATTTAGAGCAGGGAGAGAGTTTGCAACCAAAACCACCTACCAATAAAAACAACAGTGCTCAGTATCTACATTCTGCAATATACTGGGATTGAAAATTATAGCTATAGCTGGAGAAGAAATCAGTCCGACATGGGAGTGATTTCCATAGCTATATTAGCAGAGTGGGAAAAAAAGAAAAAAGAAAAAGAAAATTTACTTCAGTCCCACGCCTGAGGAGTTCCCTAGCTAGGGGAAGCATCCCTAAAACAATATCAGCGCCTGAGTTGTCCACAAATAGTAAAGCTCTTTTATGTGGGCGAGGCTTCGTGTTTGGAGACCCTAACATTCTCTCCCTAAAGACATCAAAATCATCCACCTAAAATACAAAAACAAAAGCTTCTTAATGTCTCGCTAAACTTTTCTCACATAACAAGGTACAAAGAAAGCACACACACACACAAATAGCTTTTCTTCTTTCTTTGTTTTCTCTACTTATTTTCACCCCCTTTCTAGAGAAGTGGTTCACTTACACGCCATGGTCTTTGCATTTTATCGCGACTCATTCTGTAAATTTCAATAATTGTCCCTTTGTGATAGAGATCCACACAGGCACGGGATCCCCAATCAAAAATGTTTGCAGCCAGAACACCCTCAATTAGGGCAAGCAATCTGGTTTCCTGCATATTAAAGACGATTCGATATTCAGATCTGAACAAGAAAAAGTACATCCTATTTTGTGCATCGGTAGTTTTCAATTTTAGAGTCGAAGAGTGGAAACTGCACTAAACTTCTCTGTCAAATGCGATCCATAAATCAAGGGAATAAAGCGACCAAGCGAATAACAGTACACATACCTCACTCAAACTATCAAGCTCTAGCAGTAGGTCAGGTAAAACAGCAAGGGACGCCTCATTTTCTCTGTAAAATTCAGACAGTGGAGGGCAGGGTAAGAAAATCCATGTGCTAATTCGTTAAAACATATTGATAGTGAATTACCAACCACAAAATTTCCATCCCCATCGATTTACCATGACTTCAATCAAGGGGAGATAAAATGAAAAGAAAGAGTACGCACAAAATACTATTTGGTTAAACCGCAGACAAAATAACAATTTCATTTGAAAAGTAAAAGAAAAGAAAGACTGATCAAGAAGATTGTTGCATGCTACCTCTGTTTTATACTCCTGTAGGCATCAACAAAGTGGAACTCCCTCAGGCACTCTTCCCTCAGTTCCAATAGGTTGGCCAATCCTAACTTCCCATATGCAGCAGGTTCCTCCATTAACCTGTCCATTTAGAGTTGGCAAAAAGAAGAATGATGATCTATGACTGTATGAACAGCAATTTTGGAACTTTACGCTTTAGATAACTAAAGAGAGAGAAATTCCTTAAGTAGACAGCGGTGGAATAGACGCGTCACATTTGATCTATAAGTAACTGCAATTACCTCCGCAAGTGGGCAGAAAATGCACGAGCAAAAGCATCACCCCTTCTCTTTGCATCATCGGTGCCACCCTCACTTGCTACTGCCTATCATATGAAAATAAAAGAGGAATACGATATTACAGTATCAATGACAGAAAATCAGGGTTGCATCAGGTTCCAAGTTTAGTGTATTTTTTTTCTATCAGTCAAATTAGGACCTAGAACATTTGACACTGATATTTTGCAATTAAAATTAGTGGAAGTTCAGAAAAATTTGGAGGAACTTGATCTGTACCAAATTTTTGATATGCCCCATGCTATAAAAGTAGATACAACTATCTTAGTAAGACTATAGTATAACAGGCTTTCCTCTTTTCATCTTCCAGAAAAATCAGTTCAATTTGAAACGGACCTTCAAGTGGTCCAAAGAGTTTATTCAATAGGGCTATTGATATATGATCATATATGGAGCTATTGATATTCGTACTAACCTTATCCACAAGGTCTGGCAAATGCCCTGACAGCACAGTAAACCAATACCTGCAGCAATATAAAGTTATAATTCAGGAATAACTGGTATACAACGATAGTGGAAAAATCAAATTGTAAGGGATACCCAATGAGCATGATTACAATATGTACTTACTGGAACTCACTGTGATCTGAGAGGTCAATTGTGTTAGGCTCGTACCTGTGTACACAATTGCTTTTGTTAGAATGCAGGGATCTGTATGAAAACTAACCTCTACTGCAAAATAATTTTACTATCCAAGAACTCTTTATTGTTTGTATTTAAGTTGTTTGAATCAAAGAGAAATAAATTCATAAGAATATTCAGAACCCCTTAAAATAACAGTATGTAATCATGATGGTGAGGGTGTGAGTGAATGTGACAAAAAAATCATTTTAAAAATAAAAAAACCTCGAAGATTGTAATTTATAGTATATACAAATGTGAAACATTTCAAACTTGAATGGTAGGGAAGTTCAGGGTAAGCAAGCTTACGATTTCGGGTCTGCCAATAAAGGAAACACCTCCAAAGTTGGAACCAAGTGGAGAACGCCAACATTCAAGGCGCTTGCATCAGAGCGAAGGGTACCTCCTTTTGATAAAGGAACTTCAAAGCCACCAAGCCCAGTAGTTCCAGGAGGATCCATGGGTACAGGAGCAGTAATTTCAGTTCCCATTTGGACAAACTTCTCCATCCAAGAAATCTAAATTTAACCACATGAAAACCTTTAACATACAGTACATACTCATATAAACAAGAAAAAAAGTTCTCATGAAAGAAAAAATACAAACAAAGAAATTGACTCCGTGTGTAGTGTAAAATACTGAGAAAAACTTGAATTGACATTAAAATAGTACACTAGAAATTATAACTACCTTCAGGAACCCTCATAATGTGTAGTCTATCAAGCATAAGGATATCAAAAAAGGAAAGATAAAAGCTAATTGACTTGACTTCACACATATGAATGAACCAATGGGTAAATCTTATCAGTTATGCATTTCCAAGTACCCAATCCAATCACCAAATATATATAAAATAACAATTAAGTATTAAAAGTGTAAGGAACAGGCCATTAAGACAGAATATGGCTAGTGTGCTACATCGATCTGTGAACTTTTTCTTCCTTTTGCAAGATAATGTTCTTTTGGCCATTCCTCTATAATTTCCAACTCTCTGCCTTTAACCCAATGGTTCCATAACAAAGACAACCAGTATAAAAGTATATGATCCCAAAAGAATACTAATGAAGAATATGATTCCAAAAGAAAACTAATGAAGAATATGATTCCAGAATATAACATCCACCCATTCAGTTTGCTTAGTGAGTTTTCCGGCAAAGATAATCCAGTAGAATTCACAGTTACCAAATTTTTAGCAACCAAGATAATGACCCAAACTTCATGTCCTATTATAATGCAACTCAAGGCTCCATTATTTTCCTCTTTTTTATTTTTTTCCTTCCTTTATTACTTTAACAATTCTACCTACACTTGCCTTCTCATTCAGATCTCCAAGTGGAGGGCCATGGATCTTTCCCCCTGTGTATGGTGCACCCATTGGAAATCTTTCAACCAGCTGATGTACCATCAAATCATCAAGTCCATGCTTTTCATAGCTCATGAAAGCACCTAAGGCTCCCAGAAAGCCTTCATGCCGTAGGAACATTGCTTGTGCTGCTCCTTTTGACCTAAATAACACATGTTAGTAGGGAACATCCAGATTAAACAGTAGAAATAATAAGCAAGCAAAGAGCCTTTTGTATAACAAGGGAGGTATAAAGTTGGCATTCATAAGGAAGATTGGATGCATGCTCTAAAAGGATATTAAAAAAATACATTTTGAAGCCAATAAAGTAATGATAATTACCAGAACTGAACTGCAAAGGAAATTGTGTCCATGGTATACGCATGACCCCTTATAAAAAATCCTCCAAAAAATATCCGCTTGAGCCCATAGCGTAGTGCAGTTAGGTAAGATATCTATAAAATACAAGGTTCAAACCACATATAATACTCGTCAGTGCCACATAAGGATAATTTGGAGAGAATCTACGACCGAATCTTTAGACACAACTTACTTGGCCAATATTATATGAAATCATTCGTAACAAAGAAAGAGAAATATCTTCAGGTCTATAGTCCTCAAGTTCCTTGTTTTCTGAAACAACTTTGCCAAAACTAGAAGCAATGGTTGATGCGGAGAGACCAATCTAGTATGTTTTAGAATTAGAAATCGTTCGTCACACTAAAGATGATCTAAAATTATCTATTCAAGGAACAATGTTTCATCAAAAGCACACAAAATGAAAATGCCAGTAATCACCAACCAAAGGACTGGAGATGATCACTTCAGATATACCTTAGAGTAATCCATACCACCATAAATGTCCCCAACAAGCATGTCAATCGTCCTATTATTCCCCTTCTGGCTGAGCTCTAGCAGCTCATCAAAACTGAATGGAAGTTAATTAAATCATACCTTTTAAGATCTATCTCAGTGAAGAGAAAACACAAATAATATAGCAAAACTGACTAGAAAAGTGAAATAACCTCTTGCATTTTGTTAGTAGCCTTCCCAATCCCCAATAAGTACCACCTCCAACATTTGTTCCACTAACCCTTTGAAACTTTCCTTCGCCATCAACCTAGATCAGAGAAAAGAAGATAGTTAGATTAAATTTTTTTAACATCCTTATGATATCAATGGTAAGTTCCGACGCACATGAAAGACAATGATTTGAGCACAAATAGTCCAACATTTTGTTTGATTAATAGTTCAATGCAATATACAATCCAGATCTAACAGATTTTTGGTTGTGGCACAAATATTTTAATCTTACAAACCCCTTTTTCCATGCTTAACGATCAAAATGGAAACTCATTCCAAATTGTCAAGGAAAAATAAATCAAGCTTGCAGCATGTAGAGAAGTGGAGAGTAGCTACTAGAAATGGACAAATAAAATCAAAAGAAAAGAGCATAGAGCACCTTGATAAGGCTAACGCCAGAACCGATATTTACGAGAAGATATGGGAACAGTTCATTATGGTCAAGCTGCACAAACTCTTTCTGACCTTCCATATGTGTGAATGCTTCATGACGTATTGCCTACTAAAAACAAGGTCTAGCATCCAGTTAATTCTTAGAATATGGTATGCAATTTAAGATGAAGAAAAAGTGTTCCCAAAAGAAAAACAAGCAACTAAATAGGAGCATGCATATGACAAAAATTAGAGGGGATTACATTATTAAAGAAACTAAACAATGTACCACCTTAAGCAAAAAATTTGCTCCTGCCACAAGGCAGTCCATTTCATCTTCTTTATCAAGACTAACACCAAGCTTTTCTTTGAAAAGATCTGCAAACTTGTATGCCCCACCACCTGTAGCCTTCTCGGAGAAATTGAGTTGTTACTAAAAGCTAGAAAAGTATGCATCAAGTGGAGGAACTGAAAACGAGTACAAATTTTAAGTTATGTTATAAATATGCAGTAATCCGCTTTAAAATTCACAATTGCTATAACCTAAGCCACATAATTCATGCTGTAGCATCATAAATGTTAAATGAAACAGGAAACCCACAACCACCCACTCCAAGAAAAGGGAAAGAAGGAGAAAAAAGGAATGTTGCAGATTTGTTTAGCAAAGAAAGCTAATGTAAACAATGATTGTTGGAAGATGTGAGATTTGTATTTTCGAACTATTGTTGTCATATATTTCACATAAGGACAAACACTGGCTGTGCGTACTGTTAGCTTTGAGTTAAAAAGCAATTAACTGAGTCTCTTTTGTCATTATTTTAGAATGGCAAATGAAAAATATATCATCAGTATATGCTCAAACCTTAACAAATATCAATTTCATCCCACTTCTAAAGCAGCTTCCCAATAGAAATGGGAATGCACTAGAAATTGACTGCTCTTTTAGAATTTGGATTTTTGATGTTAGTAGTAGATTTACCTTAATTTCAGCATTTTCATTTTCCAGAACCTCAGGAAGCCAACGACTCAAATTCATTCCTGTAAAGAATGAAATTGGTATTATCAGCAGGAAGATAGCTGGGAAGAAATGAAGGAAGAAGAAAATCCAACGGAGAAAAGTAACAGTAGACTAGCCACATCTTCTCTTCATTTCTCATAAGAAGATGACTTGGTTTTATTGTAATAATGAAACAGAAAATTAAAAGCAGTTTAGAGCCATACCACCACGATGAAGCTGCTTAGAATAGATGAAGTCCAAGCAATCATTAATCTTGCTTGTTTCAAACTTTACAAAATGAAGCCTCCCACCAAGAATAGGGTAACTTCTCCTACTACCATTTGTGATTCCAAATCTATCCTTCACAATCCTGTTCCTCTCATCGTTAAATGATTGATCCTCGTGTCTTGAAAAATAGACCAACTTAATAAGAGACCCTACCACAAGCAATTTAGTTTAGCTACATACATTTCAAACAATCCACAAAAACATCATCAACTTCATGCCAAAATTTTTCAAAAGTCATTGGATTAAACAAGTGAACTGCAGAATGATAATCACTTCACGCTAAGATTCTTACTTCTTACATGCAAATTAACAAAGGTAATAAAGTAGAGTAGATATATACTTACCTCCAATATCAAGAGCCAAATGCGATAAATCATCAGACTGATTAGGCAAAAGAATCGTCGGATCTCTCTCTTCGAAATTGCCTTGAATCGCAGCTTTGCTGAGGTCTAATTGCGGTCGAGAACCAGACCTGTGAATCGGATTACCGGTCGGCAGTGACATCTCTCTCTCACCTCCGCTTCCGACGCCGCCACCAAGCCCACCGTCCTTGTCCTTGTCAGGCTCGATTTGCTCTTCCTTTGCCTTACTTATACCATCAGTTACATGGATTAGGTCATCTTTATGACCCGCCATTACTGACCAATTTGCTCTCTACCTTCAAAACGCTGATTCACCTACCTCCACCCGCTTTCCTTTCTGGTTAGAGCACTATTGCGTTCACTTGTCATCTGGTTTCACAACCGACAAATATTATTATTTTTTAATTATTTAAAAAGGACTAAAATTCCGTTTAAATCCTTATAAACACATTCGAAACTGTGAGTTCATGATCAACCAAAAAAACTGTTGAAAAACTAATCGGATGAAACTGCAGTTATCAATCTATCAACGTTTATGAAAAGCACGGGATCTGAATGCGGGTTGGCGGGTGGGTTAAATAGTTGGGCCTGGGCCGTGGCCTATTGGCTATTATTTGGGCTTTTTCAATGCGATCATTCTCATTTTCATGTGATAGGCCTAAAAAGGACCAAATTGAGAATATTAATAAAAAGATGGGTCAAAAAATTATCTACTTGCTTTTAGGACCAAAAGGGAAAGAAAAACATACAACAAGGATGAATCTGGCTGGTAGCATCTGAGTAGAAGAAGAATGAGACCTCAGATCGTGCTATTCGGAGATTCGATAACAGAGCAATCCTTCCGATCAGGCGGATGGGGTGCTTCTCTGGCTGACACTTACTCTCGCAAGGTTCTCCTTCTTTCTTTTCATTTTCTCTACAATTAAGCCTAAAACAGTGAATTCGATTCGCTTTCATTTGAAATTGTGTATGGATTGGGGATCTTGGATCTGGTGCTCGACAGGCAGATGTGATTGTTCGTGGTTATGCGGGATATAATAGTAGATGGGCTTTATTTTTGCTGCACCACCTTTTCCCATTGGTATGTACTACTATGCCTATCACCTGTTTGTTCTTTTTCCTCTCTCAGAAGATTGCTCTTTTATATATACATTTAGAGCCCATTTATTTTACTAATTCTATATGTTGTATTTTAGATGCGATTTTCTTTAAGCTGATGGACAATATTACTTTACTCTTACCACTTGATATTTTTTTTCATGCATGGGAACTTCATTGTGAGGCTATCATGGAATTTCGTTCATATACATATATGTAAATCATCTTTTTGAGTGTTGAGTTATTTTGAGCTGAAGCTTGGGCGAACTGAATAGATCCTCTTTTTGGATAAACTGAGTTTTCGAGGCTCAAATTGGAGTTTCAAACGCTTCTCAACTTGATATGAGTGTCGATTTAGGCTCCATTTTTAAAGGTCGATTTAAAAAAAAAAGACCTTTAGAATATATATTTTAGTTATGTTTTCTAGGTCTAAATTGGATATTGTGAGCTCAAACAGGATTTTAAGTATTTCCTACTGGAGTCTTACAGTTGCAACAACTTCTCTATGGTGTTAATAATGCTCTGTTGAGTTGCTGTAGATATATGTATGATTTTATTCATTAAATTTTGTAGGATGCCTCAAAACCCCCAGTCGCGGTGACAATATTCTTTGGGGCAAATGATGCAGCTATATTAGGCAGAACCAGTGAGAGGCAACATGTTCCTATTGAAGAGTACACGGAAAACATTCGAAAAATTGTTCTTCATTTGAAGGTGTGGATTTTTTTTGCCTTTTCTTTTTCTGGTATGTGATATTAATTTAATCATTTAGTGGCACTGAAATGGTAATATTTTTTAGAAAAGGGTGTGTAGTTCCCATTCTTTAATTATGAAATGAAGAGATTCAATTTCTAGTTTTTCAGTAAAATCCAGCATAACAAGGATAATGTTTAGATTATTATGAAGAAATTTGTAACCAATTTTTGTCACTCATTTTATAATGAACAACCTCTCTGCGGCTAACTTATCCTTTCAATATATATATATATATATATATATATTTTTTTTTTTTTTTGGTTTTGGGGAAGATTGGTTATTTTTATTATTATTATTTTTTCTATTTGTCCTAACGCTCATTCTCTAATTCATTCCCTATTGAACAATGCTTAAGAAAATCATAACCTTCTCATCTGTTTGATTTTCCATTACATTTCTTCCTACTCGATCCTATCTCATTATAATCATTAAAAAAAAATGATTGCAGGAATGCTCTCCAACTGTGCTAGTTGTCATAATTAGTCCCCCACCAGTTGACGAGGATGGCCGTGATGAATTTGCTCGGTATTAGAGATTTGTGCTTATTAACTATTCCTATCTCCATAGTATCTGAATGTAAAAAAGACAAATGAATTTAAGCTCTTGAGATGAGAAAATAATTTACTTTTAGGTCTGAGCAGATCGTTATATGGTGACAAGGCGAGGGATTTTCCCGAAAGAACAAATGAAGTTACCGGTCTGTATGCAAAACAGTGCGTTGATCTAGCTAAAGAAATGGGTGTCCGATCGATTGACCTATGGTCCAAGATGCAAGAAACCGGGGGTTGGCGGAAGAAATTCCTAAGGTTTGTGCTTCTTATACAAAGTCCTCATCCTCCATAATCTCACTGTGTAATTTTCAGAAAAATATACAAGGGTCCAATCTTTTTCCACAAAAAATCCAGTTTGTCTTGAATCTGACCCAAACACAAAAGCCAGTTTACCCCACGATTGAACTGAAATGCAGTTTACACAAAAGTTCAGTTACCTAAGCTTGAAACTTCAAACCTAAAATGGACCCTCCGTGAATAATGTTTTTTTTCCCCCAGAATGTAAAAAGCATTCTTCTTGTTAGTTTTCTCTGAGTTTCAATGCTTGATATACATGTCTTACCACCATAAGCTTTTGGAACAATTGATAACTCAAACACTCTATTTGCAGTGATGGGTTGCATTTGACACCAGAAGGGAATGCTATTGTACACGAAGAAGTGGTGAAAGCGTTCAGTGAAGCATGGCTTTCTCCTGAGGCAATGCCCCGTGATTTCCCTCATCATTCGGAGATTGATGGGAAGATTCCCAAGAAAGCTTTCCAGCAACAGCAAAAAATGTGTATGATGCAGAAATAGATTATAGATGCTCTGTTATTCTTCTCCCCCCCCCCCCCCCCCCTGGATTTGATTGTTGCAAGTTGCAACACTGTACTTATGGGAAATCCTTTCAGATCTAATATTGATTTGAGTGTTCAAATCAATTGCTAGAAGTTTCAGCTTAATAGTGCTCATAATTATCTAATTTGGTTCATTTCACCCAAGTGATAGGATCTTATAGTATATTTGTAGCCGATTCATATGATAGTTCTTCCTCTCAATCGCTAACATGAATCAATGACTAAAAATGAGGTGAGGAAGGGTTTTTTTGGCCTTCGGATGAGAAACAAATGACCAAGATTTCTCCGAATATATGGTAGACATATTATTTAGTAGACACTAAATCTCATATTACGATGGTGGGTCCTACATGGTGGGTCTCACATAGGACTCACAATCCTCCTTATGGTGTATTGGTGAACCCAGATATAGATATGATATTATGTTGTGGCTTACACTCACTTTTGAATGTCCTTTCAATATTTACAAGAGTTAAAGAACAGTGCTTTAATGATTTTGAATTAGTTGTAATTAAGAAGTTTGCTCCAAAATTAAAGGGTAATAAAGAATTAACTCCTATACTACCCGGTAAACTAAGATCTCTGGTCCTAACAATCTCAGACATGTCTGGTTTTTAATGACTTACTAAATTTGCCATCAATACTAGATTAAGAAGAGGTTATTGAGGGAGCGTTCGATTTCATTTATTAGTTACACAAACTTCTCACATTTATAGTTTATAAATTCTTTCATATTTTTTTTTTTTTACTAATGGTACTCTTCCTAACTAGCTTTCTCCTTGATTTTACTAAATTACCTTTATTGATCAACTTAGTTTTGTCATTCCGACACCGGATCCATGTTGAATTGTCGAATCTACCCTTTTCTTTTTTCCATCAACATATGGTCGTGTGATAATTGCATTTGCATTTGCATTTGTGATATGGTGTGATTAGTAGATATGACCTAAACATAGAAAATTTACTAAAGAGAAATAGAGCTGCCTAAATTTTCATTAACTTGTTACTAAAGTGATTAGTGTATTGTAAGTTATATATAAAGAGAAATTATTACATAAATCAAGTTTTAAAAAATAGACAGAATCAAATCAATCATAAATTAATATATATATATATATATATATCATATTTTCTAACAATTTTTTCACTTATTATTTTTAAATTAATCTAATCCAAATTATTCACCTTAAAATCGGATTTTTTCATAAAATAATGGATTTTTTTAAACCTAATAATATATGCCTAGGTGCCTTGTTAATAAAGATTTAAGGTTATAATGGTCATTTAACACAACCTTCTCTAATTGTAAGAACTTGTGTAAAGGGGTGTGAAGTGAAATTTCTTCTTCTTTTTTTTGTCCTTGAATTCTATTACAGTTGCTTAGCAATGCATTAAGTATTAAGACTAAACTTTGCTTCCTTTTGACCAAAATATTAAAAACAAAATTAAAGCATAAATTCATTATTTTACATTTTACATAACGTTCCAAAAGGCTTTAATGATTTTTTAATTACAGTCAATTCCAATCAACTAATAAACACAAAGAAATTACTCTCCTTTATTTTTTAAGACATAAATCAATATTGCTCAAAATCAACAGTGGCCCTTGGATTATCCGTAATCAATGGTCATGATCAAGAGTTTTGTAATGAAAGCTTAATCTCCCTCACCTATTAAGGTGGAACAAGAATGGATTAAAAACTCATGGAAGTAGAGAGAAAGTTAACAAGCTGATGTTGATTTCTCCTCCAATGCTACTAGTTCCCTCTGTAAGTTTCACGAAGCCCTACTACAACAATATGATCATGAACATGAAATATGAATTTCCAAGCAATTTTGAAGAAATTCATCACCATCATCATCATCAGTTCTTCTCAAAGTTTGGTCATCAAGATCATTTCCACCATTTTGAGCAAATTCAAGCAAATGGGTCATCCATAAATTTTGAAGAAATTCAATACCCTTGTGATTTTGAAACTCTAAACCCTAATATTCCATATGGGTATCCCAATTCATCATCAAATAATAACAACATTGAAGATTATTATGAGATGAAGCCACAAATTGCAGACCATCATCATCATCTTCTTCTTCAACATCAACATCAAAATGGTGGTAATGATCATGGGCTTGTTATGGACAATTTTCAGAGTGGAGGGCTTTTGACTAATCATCCTCAAAGAAGTTTCGTTAATGGAGGAGTAGGAGGCAGTAATAGTAGTATTATTACACAGCAAATGATAAAGTCTATCAACTTTGTTATACCTGATGAAATCTCATGCATAGATGAAGGTTACATAAGCTACAGGAAGTTAGATAATAATAACAACGGATCGATTCTCTCATCATCTTTTTTGAGAAGATCATCATATAAGGCTGCTACTGCTCAAAAGAAAACCAATTTGATCAAGGGTCAGTGGACAGCTGAGGATGATAGGTACGTACACTAAGATTTATAACTTTTATTACTTAGTAAATATAGACTCGGCTGCCTTATGCCGATCAATCACAACTTCATATAGGGCTTGATATGATAGATTGACGTGTAATGTGATATGTGAGGCTTACGTTTGTAATTATGATCGATCTGTTTATTACTAGTATGACATTTTTTCAGATAGAGTTTTGGATTTCAGTATGATATTTATCTATATATCTGAATTTTAAAAATGTGCAGGCTGTTGGTTCGGCTAGTTGAACAGCATGGAGTGAGAAAATGGTCTCATATTGCACAGATGCTACCTGGGAGGATAGGGAAACAATGCAGAGAGAGATGGCACAACCACCTTAGACCCGACATCAAGGTACTATATATATGAAACTTATATTTCTGACATTATACTTTAATCCCAAATGTAGTTTAAGTTAGATCCATGAAATATATTGATTTAAATTTTGATTTTCCTTCATGCATGCCCCACTTAGTTCGGGGATATTGGTATAGCTCTGCTCTTGCAGTTAGGTTGGCGGCGGGAATTTTTCTTGCCACTCGGCTTCTTCCTGTTTATTTATTTATTTTGTGTTTTGGCAGAAGGATACATGGAGTGAGGAAGAGGATAAAGTATTAATACAATCCCATGCAGAAATAGGGAACAAATGGGCAGAGATTGCTAAAAAGCTACCGGGAAGAACAGAAAACTCCATAAAAAACCATTGGAATGCAACAAAGAGAAGGCAGTATTCGAAGCGGAAATGCCGATTGAAGTACCCTAGAACTTCTCTTCTAGGAGATTACATCAAGAGCTTGAACTTGGATCTATATAAGACCCGTTATCAGAGGAAGAACTCCACTAATTCGTCGAGTACTGCTACTACTGCTACAACATCTGTAGCAAATAACAACAACAATCATATGAAAAGGCCGGAAATTTGTCCAGATCAAGTGAGGTGGGTTCCGAATTTCGATTTCAATGACAATCCTGACGATTTTGTTTTTGACGATAATTATATGTTTCAAGATGGGAATTATGGGATTGATTCTCTGATTGATGATATTCCTTGTGCTCCTTGATTCTATGATTGATGCTAATGAAAATGATCATAAACATGCTAATGATGAGGAGAAGATGATGACGATGATGGATTGTGATATATCAGATGGTGGTAAGAACGGTGGGGACAAGTTTGAGATAGAAATGGGTGGTCCAATCTGAAGGGAGTTTGAAGCAAATAAGGAAATTTGATTTAGTGTAGATGATTTCTCGAAAAAAAAAACAAATAAAAAAGGTCAGTTGAGGCTTCTATGCTTCTAAGATGTAGGCTGATACTTTTTCCTTCGTTTTCCTTCGTTTTGCTTTCATTTGGCTGTAAGAAGCATAAGAAACATTTCAGCCCTTCTTTGTTAGAAACAAACGAAAGGATTGGATCATGTTAGAACAAATTCCTTCTACGTGCATTCGATTTAATTAAGAAGAAACTTTGTTTCGCATTGGGAAGCAAACTGAAGTTTTGAAGACAGACAGACCTAACCTAGATTTTGAAACGCTCCCCAACTGCAGTCCAAATTATAGCACCTAAAAACTCTTAATTTATTCAAATACAGCAACTATCGAAAGTTATTTCACCGATGTAACATGATACAGAGAAGCAGAAGAGTGAGATTGGGATTTGGAAATGGGGACTAAGAAAATGAGAAAATTAAAATAAAACAAAACAAAACAAAATAGATACGGAATGCGTCAAACTGAAGAATCGTCTAGCGGCAGAAACTTGCCTTGTCAAAATTTTTAAAGAGAACCTTAAGCTGTCTTTGGCTTTGACTTGATTCGCTTCACCCTAGAATACAAGAAGACTCCGGCAAGAGCCACTCCTGTACCTGCATCGAACAAATGCAAAGAGCAAAAATCCTCGAGAGGTGAGAATTGGTTGCTGTGGTAGAATTTTAACAGCGACAAGAATAATGATAAGCATTCCTTCAGACAAAAACACATTTTTTTTTTCCTCTTTTCAAATGCAAGTTCTTCCACACCGAATATGATATAATCATATAATAGATTATGATAATATTTGATATTTGATTTTCAAGTAGAAGATTAGATGTGCGTAATTATGCAGGAGTATTTAAAGAGAGATGATCTTACCAAGGGAGTTGATAGGTGAAACAGGTGTTTTGAAGAAGATAACAGAGCTGACAATGACCACCACCCGTTTCACACAATTACCAACGGAGTGGGTCACAGGTGAGACTCTCTGCAAAATCATATAGGAGACCTGCATGGCCAGGAAGACAATGCTAATAATAATCCATGGACTTAGAAAGTGAACTTATAGTAATTCAAATTATAGCTTAATCTGAAGAGTTGTTAAAAGGTATATTAGTTATGCAGGAATTGAAGATCCAATTAAAATATTTGATATATGGACCTTGAAAAAAAAAAGTGAAAAAGCAGAGTAGAAGAGAAACCTGACCTGTTGATAGGCATGGAAGCAGAGTGCGGCCAGAAGAGATCTGGTGTATAGTTGTTTAACATTCAATCCCTGGAAAGGTCAAAGATGAATCGTAGGAATAAGGTATGGATATGCCAAATTATTTTAGACGTTGATAAAATCTTAGGCCATTAAAAAACACTCACAGCAGCTTGCAGGTACGTGGGAGTAAAATTAACACCTTCCAAGAAGATAGACACGGGTGCTAACAATACAAAGGACATTAATGTTATGATTGAGAAGAGAGTAATGTTGTCCATCTTTTCCTGTTCAAGACAAATCGCTGGTTATATCACAATTCAACACAGGGAAATAGAATGGAGTAATACATGAGCAAAATGATCTGAAACCAGTTTTAGTGTGCACAAAAATTCCAAGCCTAACCTCGGCGGCAAGACAAGATTAAAAATGCAGACATGCGGATATCTGATTACCTCTTTATTCACCATGACCTTTTTGCTAAGGACATTACGGGACTGATTTGTCACATTAGAAGCCATGGCACTCCAAAATCCAGCCCTTTTTACAGACAAATCAAGTGCATAAGTATCTTGAACATGTTAGCTCCGAGAAAAATAAATGCTTGAGCATATCTAATTCTTTTAAGCACTTATTCTCTTACTACAAGAAATAATTGTAATTTTTACCCAATTTCATTGGTAAGAATACATTAGTACGAAGTGCAGGGACATAAGTCTTACCAATTAAATGAAGCTTCAGTGGCTGATGCCAATGCCACCCCACCAACAATTGGTAGTAGGGAACCAACTACCCATGGAGTTGGAAACTGTATGAGCGCAAAGGAAAGAATTAGAAATCCAACAAAAGAACATGAATATCAAAATTCAAACTGTTCAGCTATGATCTAATAGTCCGTAACTGTGTTGGCAATTACAGATATCTTCAACCAAAAGAAATCTTTTTCACAAAATTTGAGAACAGAACAGTTAGCATCACTCTTGTTGCTGATATCTCACAGTTTTGTAAATCAGTCGAATTAGCAATGATCATGCACAACATGGAAAAAATAAACAATATGAGGCAAAAGAGGAAGGAAAATTCACACCTCTCCAAGAAATATAGCAGATAGGAGGACTGAAAATAAAGGCTCTGAAGCTTTTATCGTGTGAGTGAATGATACAGCCACTTTTCCAAGACTCATGTTTGTGAAAAGGTTCCCTAAAGTATGAACAACTGCCAGTGGTACTATTGCTGCAAGCTGCTCCAAAAAAGGGAAAAAGAAATTAATGGAAATCAAAATTAATGACCCAGACACAAGTCACTTAACACTTAATTATCTAATCACAATGAAAAATACCAGTTTGCCACTAATTTTCGGTCTTTTATAGAGATTAAAACCCCACATGAAAAGAACAAGCACAGAGCCAACGGCAAACTGAACTGCAGTGACTGTCACGGGGAACTGGTACACCTTCAAGACCTGTCAAGTGCCAAAAACAGATATCCTTAGTCATACTGCATCAACTTCCTTCAAAATCATAGCATTCCTTGATGTTGAAAATTTAAAGTCTTCAATAAAAAATGCAGTCAGTCTCAAATATTAAACTGCAGTTTCTTGTATACCCAAACACATGATTATTGCCCCAAACTGTCTGATCCCTGCTTATTGTTAGATGAATATTATATGCTCAGGAGAATGAAGCGCCTTATAGAGCAACAATATCATTTACTACCAACTAGTAAGCTTGAAGAAACGTTCCTATCTCTCTTCCATGGAAATAGTTTCTAATATAAAAAAAAATTCTTAAAATACAAAAGAAATGCATGTAAGACCGTCATAGCTACTCTAAGCAGTGTCACTCTCAAGCTTCACTTTGGACCAATATAACAATGAGACCACGCTAAATTACAACTTTGCAAATTCATAATCGAACTAAAATCACCAAATATAATATTAGATCGATTTCTCAGCTCAATGAAATTAAAAAAAAATAAAAAAATTAAAGAACGAGAACCTGCTTGTTGTAGATATTGAAGTAGATATTGAAGAGGTACCATAGGCCAAACAACGCTCCAAGCTCCAACGTCTTGAACAAGCTACTTGACTCTCTACTCTCTTCTGCGCTCTCCGGCGCAGAGGCGGCTCTGACCTCAAACCGACTAGATTCCGAATCAGAACTGAGCAAGGACACACCGTTCCATGGCCTGATTCTCGAAGAAGCGAACGGAGAAGAAGACAGAGACCACGATCGGCGAGGCAAAGACGAAGAGAAAGAGACATTACCGGAACTGTCGACATCGTTAAGATTCGCCGAGGAGGAACGCGTGGAGCTGAACACAGCAATGCGAGCTGGATTCGAAGGTCTTCGAGGCTTGAGAAGTGGAAGCGAAGGTGAGAATGTACAGGCGGAGCTCTGCATTTTGGCGATTGTGAACTGAGATCTGAGAGGAGAGAAAGTGGGAGAGCCTCGGAGAGTCCGCTGAGGTGCAAGGTTTGGTACACCAGTCGGCATTGCAGCAAATGAGTCGACGTTGTTTAAAAAGAAGAAGAAAAAAAATATTGAAAATGGAAAATAACAAAAAAGAGATTGAAATTGATAGTTTTAAATGTTTGTGACTTGTTTGGTTGAAATAACTGGAGGTTGATTAAAATTTAAAATATTTTTCCTTTTTTTTTCTCAATTTCTTTATAATTAAAGGACTCGTCTCCCTCCAATTCACCTAACCAAACGAGACTTTACGTAAAAAAACCATCTTAATGAAGCTTTCAAATATCAAAATGGAACTTTAATGAAGCTCTTTTTACTCACCCTCTCCTCCAACTAAAATATAGGCTAAGGAATATACTCAATGGTGAGAGAGAATCTAGAATGGGTTGAACATCAATTATGGTATTGGAGTAGAGTAAAGCGTAAATTGACATTTTGGTAGAGTTGGGTTCAGTTCTTACCAACCGGCGGTCAATTTGCACACCTAACTTGCACTTCATCGATTCAATTTCACTTCCTCCTTGTACCCAACTTGGGTCGTATAATTGAAAGATATATGTATTATTGATCTCACATATTTGAGAGATATGATGGATCCCCACTTAAAGAGCTAAAGATATATATATATATCTCTTGGGCCTCAAGTGCACTTACATAGTTAAGTCTTAAATGAAGTTAAGAAAAGTTACACCTCATTGTTTTCGGTTCGAATTGGTGATAAAAGAGTTGATCAAGATCACCATGTGGGACATGATGGTCATAATCACCAACATATATAAGCCCATTGCAATCATATTTACAAAATTTATGAAAGATCAACCACGAATAGCGCCATTGGTTCCATAAAAACATTAAAAAGTGATTACAATTAAAGAGTATCATTCCTCTACGTAGTATGTACGAAGATTCTCATTTTCTTACTGTAATATTTTCGCTTCAAAAATACAACAAGCGATCTCTCTTTAGTTTGTGTTTAAGAACTTAAGCTATATTTTGTGAGCACAAGTATGTAACTTATCATTTGCATAAGTATGTAACTAATTCCATGCTACGCCTTTTTTGCCATCGTAATGAAGCTCAAACATCGACTTTTGTCGACACACTATCCTCGGACATATCGATGTAGAATGTAGTCTATTGCCAGAGTTCTTCGTAGTCCGAAATTTCCGACAGAAGATAGAGATAGAGGAAAAATACACTAAGTGTTTTACCTTCTTTTCAATACTTTAGCTTCTAGGCTTTCTAATATGGTTTTCTAATATCAACACATCTTTTTCCGTGTTTTTACAAGTCGTGAGATATTTGATATCTTTATTACACTATTGACGAGGATACACTTCTTTGTGTATCGTGTTCGTTGAATGATTAATTGTGATTAGTTTAAAATATTACATCTAATTTTAATAACGACTAACTTCATTTTCTTTTTCTTATATTATATACACTGTATATTGATTTTTTACTTTTAAGTCCACAAGATATAATTAGAATCATAATCTCAATTCCCATTATAGGCAATTTGCTTCTTTTTGTATGGTAAAATGACCCGAAAATTAGTAATACAGTTTGGCCGGAAATCATAGTATCAATCTATTTATATAACCCAATATCGGTGGGTTGGAGCCTCGAAATTGAACCACGCTCATTTCACTGTATGCCAAAACTTAGAGATGGTAAAATAGAATGGGCCGGCACAAGTATAGGGACGACACAAACTCAAAAAAACCTCATAGTCCTAAGAGTTTTTTTTTCTCAGAAAAGATTTTATATATTAAAATATTTCGATTAATGTAAAATCTTATTTGATCAAATCATTTTTTTTTTTTACAATTTATTTATAATTTTAATTATTAATAATACTAATTTCTAATTTATTAAATAATAATTATTAAAAATGATTATTTATTTATTTATTTTATAATGTCTATTAAAATAATTTATTTATTTTAATAGTACTAACTTCTAATGCATTAGCAATCTAATTTTTTTTAAATTAGACTCAATTATTACTTACTTCATAGACTATCAGTTATGATATTCGAAAGCTTTATCTACTCGTCGAGTAAACTAAAAGTTATGATACTCGACGGGTCGAAAACCCTATTAACTTATAACTTCTTGTTTACAACGGGTCAAAAGCTATATCGACCCGTCGAGTATCATAACTACTACTCTGCTAGCCTATGTGGTTATGAAGTGAGTAATGATTAAGTCTGATTTCTGAATATCTAATTCAAAGAAATGAGCTCATGGGCTCACTAACCGGTACAACACGTTTACGACTCATTATTATATCTATACCATATTCTTATTTTTTAGACAAGAAAATAATATGAGCCAATCCTTATCGGACACCGTACCGGCACGAATTGACATCTCTACCCAAACTTGTCAAAATCTAACTATTACTAGTTTTGTTGGGCTGTTTTTGACTTTTTCTTATGCCACTCGGGTCAGATTGTCTTGGGCTTTTTTTTTTTTAAACCCTAGAACGAATAAAACAGAACCTTCTTCGTCGCTCCTCTTCCTCTGCGCAGATTCAGCGAGTTCGTCATTCTCCGATTAATTCGTGGTTCTTGGTTAGAAGACTTCACTTTCGTTAACCTCGCTAGGCCAGCAAACTCTATCGTCTTCTTCAAGGTCTGTCGCCTGAACCTCTCTGTATTTACTGCTGCATAGTAATCGGATATGGTTTTTAGATTTTTCTTACATTTTTCTGCTGTTTTGCATCAGGAAGGAAAAAAAAAAAAAGGAAGTTCAACACCAAGAAAGAATAATGGCTACGTAAGTGAACTTGTCAGTTTTTTGTTTTTGTTTTTTTGCTTTCAAACAGAGAACCGCAGGTTTTACATTGTTAATTCCACAAGGCATCAAAAACCAGAGCTCAGAAATAGCAGAGAGAGAGAGAAAGCGGGTTCACCAATGCCGTGCCCTTCTAGTGAAGCGGGACTCGAAGCACTAAATCTCCTCAAGTCTTCAGACCCTCCACTCTGGTTAGCACCAAGCAATTCACTGTCCGAAGCCGCTCGCACCGCCTCACAGTACCTTTTCTCCGCTCTCAAACCGTTTACTCCCAAATCTCCGTTCGATCGGCTTCTGGTTGAGGGATTTGATGCTGAGCAGATATGGCAGCAAATTGACCTCCAATCACAACCTCTCTTGTCAAGTATTCGTAGGGATTTGAAGCGGTTCGAAAGGAATCCTGAACAACTCTTGAAGCTCAAAGTGGTTCTGGAAGGCGAGAAGAAGGAAGAGAAGAAGAAATATGCGGATTTGGAGGATGAAAGAGATGGCCTTTTAGATGAATTTGAGGAATTTGATGAAGACAAAGATGGAGGAGAAGATGATAATGAGGAAGAGGAGGAGGAGGATGAAGAAGAAGAGGAGGAGAGAGGGACGGAAGGTGGAATTGAAGATGGATTCTTGAAGACAAAGGAATTGGAGGAGTTCTTAGACGAGGATGAGGCTAGAGAATATGGTTTAGATAATAATAAGCGAAAGACGAAGAAGAGTGATGAAGATGAAGAAAGTGATGAGGAAGATGATGACGAGGTGAGCTTGAGAAAGAGTTATTCTAGCAATTTCAAGTTGCTCTTTTAATTTAATTTAATTTTATATATGTATATTCTTCACTTGATTTTCGAGTACATTTTCCAATTTCGTGATTGTTAATCTGTCTTTCGCCATTTTCAGCTTGGAGATTTCAATCTTGGCAGCGACCAGGAGGAAAATGCGAGGTACTTTGTTATCATCATTCTTAACTTATTTAGAAATATCCGATACTAAAAGCTGTAGTTTCAATGTATAAATTCTAATAGCATTTTCTCTCAACACTAAGATTGATTTAATGTATTATGTCTAGGCATTTTTTTGGGTAATGTATATAGACGTAATCATCTTGTTCTTGTTTGTCATTTTTGCAGATATGAAGATTTATTTGGTCCCAAAATGAAAAAACCCGTGAGAAAAACCTCCAAATCGAAAGATGAATCAGAAGAAGACTCGGATTTAGGCGATGAAGAAGACGATGAAGATGGCGATGAAGAACTTCAGAATAAGGTTTGTGCTGTATGATCTCTGTATTTATGCTTTAAAAAAAGATTAAAAAAACTTGTGATTAGAAGTATTGATTGAATCATTGAAGTAACTTCCTTTCTCTCTTTCTCTCTTTTAAAGAAGACAGAAAATCTTTCAACTCATCAAAAACAACTTGAGAAGATTCAATCCGAAATAGAGCAGATGGAAAGGGCAAACTTGGAGCCAAAGTCTTGGACAATGCAAGGGGAGGTAACTTTTTTCTTTTATTTTTCTGAGTTTCTTTCACTATGCCCATAGATTTTACTTCTATTCGCGTATCTTATAGTATGATTTTAACACCAGGTAACTGCTGCAAAAAGGCCAAAGAACAGTGCATTAGAAGTTGATCTTGATTTTGAGCACAATGTTAGACCAGCTCCTGTAATCACAGAGGAGGTTACATTGTCACTAGAAGAACTGATCAAGAAAAGGGTCACTGAGGTATAAATTTTATTGCACCGATTTCCCATTTCTTCTTCTCGCCCTTTGCATTATTGGGTTCTGCTTACTCTTCAATCTGGTTGCATTTTTTAAGCTGAGGTGGTGGTGGATTACAAAAGTATTCATGAACTAGGATTATACCCTCGGTTTATTTATTTATTTTTATTTATTTTTTTAAGGAGCACTTTGATGATGTTCCAAAGGCTAGGAGATTACCTACTAAAGGATCAAGAGAAACCAAAGAGTTGGTAAGTGTTCTATTTAAATGGAATATAATAGTATACTCTGAATCTTCTCTTGTTAACAGAAAATAACTTTTTAAGTTTTTTCTTAATTAATATTTATGTACAGGATGATAATAAAAGCCAGAAGGGTCTTGGTGAAGTCTATGAGGTCAGTATTATTTGTGGATCCTTATATCCTTTGTGCCATCCTTAAATATTATTATTTTTTGTTAAGTTACAATGTTTGAATTCGCCTTTCCCCCCCTCTTTTTGCAGGAAGAATATGTTCAGAAAACAAATCTGGCTGCTGCTCCATCATCATTCTCAGATGAAAATCACAAAGAGGTGCATTTATTTTTCTTTTTCTTTTCTGTAAAGATTTTTGTATATTGTCATTTGGTATTACATTGACTTGCTTACCCGTTTGTCGTTATCTTTAATCAGGCAAGCATCCTGTTCAAGAAACTCTGCTTGAAGTTAGATGCTCTCTCTCATTTCCACTTCACTCCTAAACCTGTACGCATCTCTTGACCTCTGTTATTTAGATCATTGAAATGTTTATTTTATTTTAATTATTTTTGGAATTTTCGGTAAAACAAATATTTCTTTAATGCTCAACCTGTGTATTGCATTGACTCTTTGTACGACTTAGCATGTCTATTATTTGGGGTTTATTTTTGTGTGTGTGTAAAGGTTATAGAGGATATGTCTATACAAGCAAATGTCCCTGCTCTTGCAATGGAAGAGGTAACAACAAATAGCACTCATTTTCCCCCTCAAAGTTTGTCTTAATCTTAAGTTTCTAATATTTTGTGCGGCATTGTAGATTGCACCTCTTGCTGTCTCAGATGCAGCCATGCTAGCTCCTGAGGAAGTGTTTTCTGGCAAAGGCGACATCAAAGAAGAGGCAGAACTGACTCAGTCAGAGAGAAAGAGGAGAAGAGCTAACAATAAAAGGAAATTTAAGGGTAAGAAATGAAGGAGAATACTAACTTGCTTTCTCAATTTCTAATGTTTCAAATTCATGTCTATGGCAGCAAACACAGCAGCCAAAAAGGCCAGGTACAGCACATTGCCAAAAAAGGATCAAGGTAATACTTTTTCCATCTCTCTCTCTTGAATAGTTAATTTTCAAACTGTTAAATTACAATCAACGTGGTTGTCTACTCTCGACACCGACAACATGTGGTAATGTATGAGGGAGAATCAACGCAGAATAATTTTTTTTCATTACTTTCCACCCCTCTCGATGTTGAAAGAGTATTGTAGAATTTATCTGTAATCACTACTGAGCTTAACCACTCATACTTATTGCAGCCAATGAAGGATCATGATAAACTTGGGTTTTCAATCTAAACCTAGTCGTCTTGTGTTATGGTTGCAAGTATTCTGCTACTGGGAAACATCCAAGGAAGATCTGATATGATCTATTACTAGCCATCCTATGTTTGGAGCAGTAGAAGATGGCTATGATAGGGTAGACTAGCGGGTAAATCTAGTTTTGAAGATACATGTTGATGAGTTGTTTCCCTTAACTTGGAAATGAAACTGTTTTTTTGGTTAATTTTCTTATAAATTATTCTTAGTTCGATTTTGATGAAACAAAAAGAGTTTATTATGTGTATCCCATGTACTTGAAAAGCATGCTTCTATAGTTCTATTTAGCTGATAATGTAATTTACCTTTCCATTCTATCCATTAATTTGATAAAAAAATAGTTTATACCAAATGGACCCTAGGCATGTTTGGTTCCATTCCTGGTGAGATTGATTCGAAAAAAATGGTGAAGCGAGATTGATTTTTTATTCTCATTTTAACAAGTTCAAGTAAATAGTTCAATTATGATAATGACATGTTTATTATTAGGTAATGGAAGGTAGGAATAGGGAGGCACTACCCCGGGACCCACCAACGCCCGATAATCACGTAAGGGGGCCTTACGCCGTAGCAGCTTTCAAGGCCACGAAGCTGCCAATTTACAAAAGATTAGGAGGTCGGGAATAGCTCGTTGGATATTTATGGGTTTCGATTTTAGCAGAGAATTTTGGATGATGTTGGTAATCAGACAATTACGTAGAGATGCCATGAGCATGATCTGAGACATTATCTCTAGGATGACTTTTGCATTGATATTACATCTAGGTTTGTGCAAGCGATTGAAGGAAGATCCAAGGAAGGCCTCGAAGAGAATCCAGAAAAGGAACTGGAGGAGGATTTGAGAGAGGACTCAGGGGAGGATTTAGAAGATCCCGGAGAGGACCTCAGGAGGGACTAGTAGATATAAACACATGATGCCTGACTCACATATCTTTTGTGAATTATGATTGGGCTTATGCACTCTTGGCTAATGCGACTTTTGTGAATTATGATGCGCTATGTGGAGGTGGCAGTGGTTCAAAGACTAAGCTATGCTATCGATTTCTATTTTGATATTGTAAATTATTATGTCTGTGTATTTTTTATGGTGCATCGTAAAAATTTAATCAATAGTTTAAAAATCTCTTAGTCGATATGATCATACACCCTATAATAATTTTCATTTTCTTGTACGATAAATTTTGCTACGAATAAAGAAATCCATTTTAATAAAGAAAGTTAAAAAAAAAAAATTATTTAGGAGAAAAAAATTTAGATCAATTTTTTTACTTAAATAACTTAAAAAAGAAAAAATATTCTGATTTTATAAGAAAATATTAAGTAAAGTAACGATTCGATTAATCAGAGTTGTTACGGTATTTCCAAAAATGAAATATAAGATAGTATATACACCAATAACAATATATGTGTATATATTGAGCCACATAATTTATGACCTTCGACTATAATTTTATGCTAAGAACTATTACATAAAATTTGCGAGGGGTTTACATTTCATGTACCTCCCCATTAACATTATTTCCAAGAGAATATTTGCCAATGCATTCCTCCAAACATATAGAATATGCCATTTCCGTCACTCTTATCACAAAATGAACAAAAAAGCATCTACTGTTTCCTTAATTTTTTCCGGACCTAACCGGAATTCAAAACCTTAATAAACTACTTGAATATCAGCCACAAGGGTGATTAAAGTAGCCACCCGGAGAATTTGTATCACCCTTCACTTCCATACCGCTTGGCCATTCTTCTGCCCGCATTAACAGCACGATTTCAGATTCAAATCAGCTGGTCCTCCTATTTGCTCAAGTTTTCTTGAAGCCTTTCGATAGCAGCATCAACCCCACTTTTAGCTTGTCCCATTTGATCTCTATCACTATTACATGTAATGGCCGGATTCCCTTCATTTGCCTTCTCTACGAGCTTTAAATGAAGCCAACCTGTCACCAAGGCATTTATAATGATATAAGATTGCAAATAAAATCACACTTAACAAAATACAACTCTTTATTATTGACCGAAAATGTGGTGTGCGCAAAAAAATTACCGAGAGGAAAACACAATGCAGCTCCTAAGACCGAACCCATCATCACATTCCTTGCACGCCAAGTAAGTGATCCCGGCACTGACATAGGAAAAAAAGAAAAAGAAAGAAATTTTAGATTTTGCATCAATATTTGAGAGAAACTAGATTTTTGTGGGCCCCATATGGAATTTTAGACCCATATTGAAGTTCCAAACCCAATCAAATGCACCCTAAATCAATAGAACATTATATCAAACAAGTTAATATCAATATGTGTCACATCTTACGTATCAAACCGAAGGTAGCAGCCGTGGCAGAGCCCGCCCCAACGACGTTGAGAACATCATGGACCCCACGCTTCTCAGCAAGGAGATTTTGTAAACCACAAAAAGCAGCTGTGAACATTCCAAGGCGAATCCCGCCAACGATGGAGCCACGGGTTACTCTAACAAATCTTTTTTCCATTGCATCTCTCATTAATCTATATTGTTCTCTTTTGTCTGGAGTGCTCCCAAGCTTCAACATTACCTCTGCATCCTTGCTCTGTCAAAAATACAACAAATTGCGTTTCAAGTTTCCACGGAATTTAAATTGAAAATTAGTTCTAATTAAGAACTAATGAGTAAGGAGTAATATTTAATATCGAAACAACACACCCAAAGGAAGTACCAGAAACAACTAGCATTGCAAGTTTCATATTCTGTCATGCCATAGGGTTTGTCAACTCTAGTTAGGATTGCACAAAAAAACTCCAATTTGCCTCAAACTGTTATGAACTAATCAAAAATAGAGTTTGATCCTAAAAGCCGTTAGTTAGCTTCAATCCTTACCTGAATCAAATGCCAGTTATGGCCTAAAAATCCCATTTGAGCCTACCAAAAGTCATTTTAACTTCAATGGCTCATCCAACTGAAAATTTAATTCACCTCACGGAAGAAAAAAAAATATAGCTGAAAACTCTCACCAGAATACAGCATAACGAAAATACAATTTGCACAAACTTCTCCAAACGGCAGTTTCAAAAGGTTAATCGAATGCAACATTAAGTGTGAAAACAGGCTTACCACAGAAGCTGAAGCCTCTTTGCTGCCTCCATATACCATGCCGGCAAACACTCCGATGACTGTTGCCGTGCCCCAATTCACAGTCCCTCGCAATCTATCACCACCCTAATTATTTACAGTAGAGAAAAAAATAAGCCTCCTCTACATATAATGACATGTACGAGCTATTCGTACATTTAAATTTCTTTCAGGTGAGAGCATCACCATCGCTAAGAAGAGGTGGAGATTACATACTTTTGGATTCTGAATTAGGGTAGATTTTAACATCAAGCTAAGAGAAAAAGAAAAGACTGATACTTGACGTAATAAGCGAGAAAGTTCTTACATTTGACACACTTTCTTCGGATTTCTCAGGAGCTTCCATAATCAAAGGCGATGAACTTACTGTTTGGATGCCGAGAAAAAGGAAATGAGCAGAAAGAGAAAATTTTCAGGCGGTGGTGAAGAGTGAATTCAGACTGATGACATGTTTATACTCGGATCCGGGGGGCAGCCCTGCATCGGGTTGCCCTTCGATTTCATTTACTACAATCGGACGGCCCAAGTTTACAGGAAAATGAATTGAAAAAAAAATTTTAAAGAAAAAAAAAATTCATTTCTAAGAGAGAGAGAAGAGGTAGCGTTAATGGAAATGGCTACCACGTTCTTTGCGTTTGCTTGCTTATGGAATGAAAGCCGGACGGATTTTATCTCCACGGCTACACTATCCCTCCATCCTCGTGTATCCGAAAGGTTTCTCGCCTGACGAGCAGAGCGTCCATGGATCTGAGCCGAAAGCTGAGTTCTCCGTCATCGGAACGAGCTGCTCTGCTTGTGCTGGATCTGTGGAGAAGGCGAGTAAGAGGCTTCCAGAAATACTCCGTTTATACTCTTCGTTCTCGTCTTTCTCTTACACGACGTGTCGCCAACTTTTATCGGGAGGACATGTCGTACAAGGATTTACCGACACGTCGTAATAATAGAAGGACAAAATGGTAAATTGAACATTCGCAAAGCGTCCTTCTCCTTCGCTTGCAAAATCGAACCTCTCTTTTCTGATCTTCTTCTCGTTCCATTACAGAGCCTGATCATTGACTCAGAGAGAGGAGAGAGGAGAGAGATGGAGACTGAGAGATTATTGATCTTGTTTGCCAGTCTCCTATGTTCCGCAACTGTCTGCAACAGAATTGAATCGCCGCAATTCACAGTGGTTCACTCTGAATCAGATTTCGAGATCAGGCTTTACAGGGAGTCTTCATGGATGTCCGCTCCCGTTCCAGACCTCTCCTTCAAAAAAGCGACCAGAAATGGCTTCCACAGGTACCTGTTACCTTTAACCTCCTCTGAATTCCTTCGACCGTAATTCATTCTTTTCCTCTCGCGTATAGCTACTCAATCACTCTTTTGCTTTCTCAGATTACCATTCTTTGCTATTGATTACTCTTTTCTTTGGAAACGATTTTATTATGATGTTTAGAAAGCAATAGTATAACCTTGAAGAAGTAATCCTGATTATTTGCTGGGGTTATAGTTTGTGCTCAGATACGAGAGCTTTTGTATTATGAATATTGAATCCTATGATGTTATAAAATTCACTAGCAAGTTAGGCATTCGATTTCAGGAATGGTTTCGTTTCAGAACAGTACATCACTACATCTTGTGTTTCAAAATATTTCAAATTTCATTCTCATTATATTACTATACAAGTGAGAGACATCTCTACCTTTGAAAGGTATTTTACCCGTTCCACAAAGTAGGAAAACTGCCTTTTAGGGAAAATCAGGTCCCGATGCTTCATTCAATGATTATCATTATTGAATAACAGATAACTCACCCAGTTTGTGTAGAACTTCATTTCCCTATGTCTTACAAATCCCATCAATAATATTGAAATATCATCTACCTGTACTTTCATTAGTCTCCAAATTTGATGTTTCAGTGATAACCAATGAATGCTTTTTCTTAACCACAAATAGAGCTAATCATTTTACTGCCTTGTAGGTTATTTCAATACATCCAAGGAGCCAATCTGAACTCTTCTCGGATTTCCATGACAGCTCCTGTCCTTACCAGCATCGTCCCAGGGGCAGGCCCACTTCACTAATCTGCCTACATCATTCGCTTATTCTTGCCAGTAAAACTCCAAGCTAGCCCTCCAGTCCCACTCCCAGAACTGAACCTGAAGCCTTTTGTACGGGAGTCACTGTATTGCTGTTAGGAAGTTTTCAGGTTTTGCAAGAGATGATGTTATTGTGAAAGAGGCAGAGAAACTTGCTGTCAGCTTGACTAGCAGTCCATGGGTAAATTCCACTTCTTCTGAAAGCCATTCTTCTTATTCCATTGCTCAGTACAGTTCTCCGTTCAGGTTTATCGGTCTGTTGAATGAAGTTTGGGTCGATGTAAATGCGTCGGGATTGGATGGCTGTAAAACTGGTGGAGTTGCAACATACCGAGCTAACTTTTACTTCTATTTGGGATTTACCTGATTGAAAAATTACTTGGGTGGATAAATAATTTCATGAAACTTGAACTATAGCAGCTTTAGACTGTCTTATCTGTGAATATATGAACCAGTTGTAAACATCTGCACTATTGAGGTAAAATAGTGCAACAAATATGCATAGAGAAAGCATTGTCATGTGGGATTTGAATTGCTAGTTTGATATATGTATGAGAAGCTTGTTAAGCATTCATTTTGGCTACATATGTGAGAAAACATCTCCTATATGATTTTGTATCACTGATGTGAGAGAGCTAGGCGGAGCCCACTGCATAGGACCGACCATCTCCACGCACATCTGATGTAAGGGATAATTTCTCACATAAAGATATGAGCTTTTTGAACTAGCTACTTCTGAAAATGGAGTTTGGACGAGCTGTATTCTTTGATAGGGTATGGAGAAAGTAAACTAGATGCCCCTGCCTTACTCCAGTTTGGTAGTTTTCCTGCCGTCTGTTTTGGGTTGAGCCCTGGGATTAGACAGCGGACTTTTTAAAGCCACCTATAGACGCTAACAAGTCACTCAAAGCTCTGCTTGGAACATCATTTGGAGCAAACTTGAATCTGGACTTAGAAATGGAATTTCAAAGTTGAAAACAAGCTGGTAGACCAAGATGGACCGCATAA
Organism: Coriaria nepalensis; assembly: GCA_027186245.1. Taxonomy (NCBI): domain Eukaryota; kingdom Viridiplantae; phylum Streptophyta; class Magnoliopsida; order Cucurbitales; family Coriariaceae; genus Coriaria; species Coriaria nepalensis. The sequence goes on from CP114493.1 coordinate 927,033, forward strand.
AGCCTTATATTATCTCCATTAGGAGTAGAAACCCAAGATATTTATACTAAAATTATGCAGTATCTGGGCAGAGATGGTGTGTTCCTCTTCTTCATGTCTTTTCTAATCTTCTGTAACACTTTGCTTCAAAGCCAAAACTGTCTGTTCTTTGTCATCATTCCGGCCTAAGTGTAGCAGATTGATTTGGTTGGTAATTTCATACTGGAAGCTGGCATTATTACAATTGAGAAAAGAGATTGTCTTACGTAAAGGATGAATTATTATTATTATTATTTTCTTTCGAGACATTTAGGAAAAATAATCTTACGTAAGTACTATGTAATGAGTATATGACTTTGTTGAATGTGCAATCGAATCAAATCTCATTATAATTATGAACGTTAATATATATTTTTTCGTATTTATTAAAATTAATGAAACTAATTGAGCGTCGATATCCATTTCTCCGTATTTACTAAAATTAGCGAAATTAGTTTAAGATAATCTTTCTAACTCGTTGTCTTAAAAAATAAATTTGATTTATTATTAGCTCCGATCATTCCTAACATAATTCACTTTTCTTTCTTTTTTTCTATTTTCATCTTTCACAGATTAATTTAATTTAATTTTTTAATTTAGCTCTGAGTTTACTTTTTTTTTTTTTTGTAAGATTAATTCTCACCAAATAAAATAAAATAAAATAACCAATTAATTTTTATTTTAAAAATTCAATTGGAAAATTGATGTTGATTAAAGTGCTGTAGGCTTGGGCTTTTTTGTAATTATTAATCATTTTTTTAAATATTTTTATTCATTCAAGTTAACTCCTAAAAACACAAACACCTCTCTCTCTCTCTCTCTCTCTCCCCCCTTTTCCTATATCTTTCTCCTTCCCCCTTGTGCTGTCTTCTTCGATCCGAATCCGTCATTTTCAGTAGCTGAGATCTCTTTCTCCGAAACCCCTCTGCGATTAAGATCCTCTTGAGGTTTCGATCGATTCCTCTCTCTCCCTCTCTGGACGCGACAACTTCCTTAGGTTTTGTTTTCGACTCTAGGGTTTACTCGAGCGTTTAAGGGCTTTCTTTTCGCAGGCAAGTTATTTTTCGTAATTTTTCTTTCTTTTTAGACTACCTAATTGAGGATATCTTGTTTGATTACATAGAAATAGGAAAAGAAAGTGGATGAATAAGAATAAAGGAATTGGAAAATTTACAGCAACTCGTTTTTTTTTATATTAATAAGTTTTTTATTTAACATGAATTATGAATTATTGGCAAAGCACTTGAACCACTACAGGTTTGTTTATATACATATATACATATATATCTCCTTGTGTTTGACGCGTTCTTGTGTTTCTTTAACTGAAAAATATGTTTAATTTGTGTTTTGTTCTTGCTGATTGTAATAATGTATTGAATTTTTGTATTCTCAGGTTATGTTAAATTTAGTTTAATGACCTTGAGCGGGCAACTGAATTATGACGTCGACTGGAGAAAGGAGGTATTGTGATACTTTCAGCTGATTTTACATTTATAGTCCTCCTTTCTCTATGAATTTAAATATGCAAATAGTCGTGAAAGTTATCAATTTTTTCACTTTTTCAACAATTGAGAAGTGGGATGCCGATTTTGTATGGTGTCATATGTAGAGTCAAAAATACTTGGAGGAATCGGACATTTTGATGAGTAATGATGGAAGTAATTGATGCAATAATACTTATAAGACCAAGTATCAAAATAGATTATCAGTCGGAGGCTATTATAAATTAAAAATATCCAGAATGCTTTTGTGTGTTGTCTGTAGAGTGAAGGTCTAGTGTCTTGCTTTGTTACATTATAGATCTCAAGTGTGCAACTATTTAGCGTTGTGAGTTCCTTGTGACTGTCCCTTTCTCAACACAATGCATGAAAATTTCAGTATTGCACATGTTGTTCACCTGACGAGGGCAAGGAGTTTTGTGGAGAACAATGCTGAATGCCTTAAGAAAATGATGATGCTGACTTGTGTTTTCACTTTCATATTGTGACAGATGGGGTTCTGGCAGAAGAGGTGGGATGACTGTTTTAGGGAAAGTTACTGCTCCAAAACCTATAAACTTACCTAGTCAAAGGTATTTGGTTTTAGCCTAGGTTTTCGTTGTTATTGGTGCTATGGGTTTATTAATAACTGCTCCTCCTTTCTTTATGATTTCCCTTGTTTTGCTCTTTGACCCCCATATTTTGTGTTTTCTCTGTTGTTTTAAGGTTAGAAAATCATGGTCTGGACCCAAATGTGGAAATTGTGCCCAAGTGAGTTTTATATCTATCAGTTTGGTTCATCTCTCTCTTTCTCTCAATTATGTGGATAGAATTTAGTTATTTGCATACTGCTATATTTTCAATAAGTGGACTGTTGGCGATTAATTCCTGCATATTGTGTTCCCATTTGTATTTGTTAGGGGCACCCTCAGCTGGGGCAGTAGGTCATCTTCTGCCACAAATCCATGGGGTTCCTCATCTCTGTCTCCAAATACTGATGGTAGTACTGGCTCACCAAGCTATCTTAATGGTTGCCCCTCATTTGGTGGAAGTGGGACACGACCATCAACAGGAAGTAGTGATAAAGCTCATGAACCTACTTCCAGTGCATGGGGCCCCAATTCTCGGCCATCATCTTCCTCTGGTGCAGTTACATCAAATCAAACATCTTTGACATCGTTGCGTCCCCACAGTGCAGAGACTAGACCTGGAAGCTCTCAGTTGTCACGATTTGCAGAGGCTTTATCTGAAAATTCGGTTGCATGGAATCCTGCCACAACCGCTGCAAAATTGGTATGGTCATGTGTTAATAAGCTAAAGACTTGTCTGTTTTCTACTAAGATTCATATTCCTTGTTTGTACAAAACATGTTCATGAACTTTTGGATGGGAAATTTATTCACGTGCAGCGAGTGACACAACCAAAGGGTGATGGGTTTGCTTTGACATCTGGAGACTTTCCCACACTTGGTTCAGAGAAAGACAGTGCTGGAAAGACTGCTGTGCCCCAAGGTTGTTATGCTTACTCATAGCTTGAATCATTCCTTCGAATCATTTTAAGCCTATTTATTAATCGGTGCATTAAAAGAGCTCCAATCAATTGTTTTCAAGCATTCAAGTGCATATTTCTAATAACAATGATGTGTGTGATTTTGCCCTCCATCTTTCAAATGAAATGACACTTATTGGATTGCTTTTCCAGATTCAGTGGCATATTTTTCAATAGAATGTTCTATGACCGTAGAATAAATTTTTGATGTTTAATGGGTTGTGACAAAGATATTTATTATTATTTTCTTTTTTTTTTGTTTCTTTATAGAAATTGGAAAGAGTGAGTATTTTTTGTTTGAAGTAACAATGTTTGCTTCGGTTGCTGCATACAATCTGAAAGAATTATCGACCAGGTTTTAACATTGCTTAATGAAGTTTTATCTTGGGAAAGGAATTATGATTGACTTGCTCATATATGTATATTGGTCATTAAAGGGTCAAAGCATAAGCAAAGGTCATATTGCTAGAAACTTAATATAAAAACTTTTGTAATTTTTTATTCAACTTATATGCCATTTTGGTGGCAGATCATGGGTCTCATGGTCGTCCTGGGTCTTCTGGTGGAGCAACTCCTGTAAAAGAGAGGACTGAGATTTCAGTATCTGGTTTGTACACTCTTCTTGTCTAAATTAAAATGCCAGAAGCCTCTTTACAAAATCTATCATCTTTCTTATTTCTGAAAGCTATCTGCTTCATTCTTCTGTTCAATATTTCAGCTGATGGTTCTATAAATCCAAATTTGAATAATGCACCTGTCAATCCTTGGAGAAGAGATGATCCCTCACATGTTGAAGATGGAGTGAACCCCTGTGTCAAGAAATGGCAGGGACATTCCCAACCTTTCCCTGGTGCTAATATTCCTCCACAACATTATGATACTTGGCATGGTCCTCAAGTAAATAATCCTCAAGGTGGTATGTGGTATAGAGGTCCGCAGGGAGGTCCTCCTTATGGACCCCCTGTTGGTCCTGGTGGCTTTCCAGTGGAACCATTTTCATATTATCCCCCACAAATTCCACCTGGTGGTCTTGCCAACTCCCATCCAGTTCCTTCTCCTGGACCCAGACCGGGACCTGGACCTAGAGGACACCACCCTAAAAGTGGAGATATGTACAGACCTCCTATGCCTGATACGTATATGCGCCCAAATATGCCAATGAGACCTGGCTTTTATCCTGGTCCAGTTCCCTGTGAGGGTTATTATTGTCCTCCAATGCCCTACTGCAATTCAGATAAGCGAGATGCTCTTTTCATGGGGTTGGGACCCAATCCTGTATACAACCGGTTCATGAATCAAAATGCACCTGGGCCTGGCCATTCCCAAGGAAGATCAGGTGGACAAGGTTCTACTGGCAAAGCATATGCCCCAGAACAAGTGGAATCTGGACATCCTCACGATACTCGAGGACCGTACAAGGTTCTTTTGAAGCAGCACAACAGTTGGGAAGACAGAAATGAGGAAGAGACTTGGGAAAGTGGTGTCTCGGTCGATCATTCATATGGTGGAAAGAGTAACCAACCAAAAACATCTTCGTGGGAGAATGACCGGAAACATGATTTCAGTAAGGGAGACAAGGCAAATGAAGAAGTAGCTCATCCTCAAGCTGCTTCTGATGGTCATGGCTCGAACTCTTCTGGTTCTGCCAAATTCCATTCTCATGAAAGTGAAAGGTCTATAAAGGCAGTTGATGACACTTACCATGCAGCCCCTGGTATCTTAGAAGCTCCACAATCTCTGGCATCTGGCCAGAAAGATTCTAGTCTTATTCAGAAGATAGAGGGATTAAATGCCAAAGCCCGAGCTTCTGACATACGGGTCGATGGTGCACCTGTATTAACTCTGGAGGAGCGGCAAGGTAACGTGCTTCCAATTGATAATGCTAAAGCCAATGATTCAGCAATTGAAGCTGTAAATCGTGCCTCCAATAGTGGATCAGCCATCTCTAGGTTTGTTTCAAATATGCATGTTTCAACTTACTGCTTTTACCCACATTTAATGATTGAGAAATTTTTTCTGAGAAATTACAGGAGAGCTTATCATGGAATCCAAGGTAGACCTGATCATCGTGTCAGAGGCAAAGCTAATTCCCATGAAGTTGATGGGTGGCAGAAAAGATCAATAAAAAATCCGGATGTCGTAACAGCTGCTTATCAAGAAGCTTCTGACGTGCATGTGAAAGATCCCCATGCTTTAGGTGCTACTGAAAAGCCCATGTCACATCCTTCAAGGAGCCCTCAAGAAGAAACTGTACAAACCACACATGATTCCAGTGATAGCCCAGCACAGGTAATAATATAATTGAGTTATGTATTTCTGCTTCGGCTTCGGCACATAAAGTTAAAAAGTTTATGCTTTGGGTTCGTAAATCAGCGTGCTAAAGTGAGAGAGCTAGCAAAGCAACGTACCAAACAACTGCAGGAGGAAGAGGAGGAACGGACAAGAAAACAGAATACTAAGGCACGAGCAAAACTCGAAGAGTTGAACAGGCGTGCACAAGCAGGGGAGGGTACAACCCAGAGGTCTGAAAATGCTCCTAGTGATGCAACACAGAGGTCTGAGAATGCTCCTAGTGATTCTTTCCCGAAGAAGCAAGAATCTCAAACTCTTGGTGAACCAAGAATTGCTCTTTGTACATCTGGACTACTTGTCCCTGTTTTATTTGGTGATATAGTTGCTAATCTGAATGAGCAGAGTACAGTTACAGTTGGAAAGCCACATGTTATATCTGGTGAGGCTCTTTTAAAGGCACCAAAAAGTGTTCCCAAGGAATCTACTAAAGCATACATTCAATCTGTACCCTTGAAGCAAGATTTTACTATCTCTGAAGCTGCTTGTGTTGATAATGCTCCCCAAGTTCAGGAGAGTAATTCCTCAAAGAATAAGCGTGTCGGCTATAAGCAAAAGCAGAATGTTCTGCCCGAAAGGAATTTCACTGAAAAGGTTATTCCTACCAATGTAGCGGAGGCGTCTAAAATTTCTCCTGATCCTGCAGCTGATATCAAAGCATCTGTTGGGGAATCGATTCAGTTTATGAACCCAGATTCTGCTGTCAGCACTTTAGTTAATCCAAGAAAGAAAAATAACTATGGTGTTAAGAATAAGCACAAAGTGGTGGAAGAAGCTTCTATCTCTGTTTTACCCTCAGCAGTGTCGAAGGAAACGAACCCTACAATTGAAAGTGGCAAGTCAAAGGCACCTGAGCCTAAGAAGGATATCTCTTCGGGTTATTCAGTCAATACCTCCACAGAAACGAATCAGTCTTTGGACCAGCTCTCTTCTGTCTCAATCGAAGAAAATCAAGGGAAAGGAAATGGCCAGTGGAAGTCTCTGCAGAATCGCAGGATGCAAAGAAACCTTCAAAATAGATCAGAGAAGTTCCATGCTAGTGATTCTGTTGTCTGGGCACCTGTCCGATCAATCAACAAGACCGAGGTTGTTACTGAAGAATCTGGTCGAAAGAATGGAGTTGAATCTTCCAATTCATCTAATGCCAAAATTGATCACCAAGTGCAAAACAATCCAAAAAGTAAGAGAGCAGAAATGGAGAGATATGTCCCAAAGCCTGTAGCAAAAGAAATGGCACAACAAGGAATCATTCAGCCTGTGGCTTCTTCTGCTACCCCGACAACATCAGACGAAAATAGTTCATTGTATCCTACTTCTCAAGCTCAAACCACCGAGACTCTTCTACCTGCTGGAGATTCTGTTGAGGATAGAGTGCTAGCAATAGAGTCTACAAATGGTGGGGATAATAAAAGTAGGCATCACAAGCATGGGAAATCACATGGATCATGGAGGCAACGTGGAAGCAAAATGTCTACAGTTGGGCAAGCTGTTCAAGATGTACCAGTTGCTGTTCAAAAACCAATTGAGCATGAAGTTCAAAAGGTTGACGTAAGCTCGGTGAAAGAGCAACTGGACTATTATGATGAATGGAATCCTCCTGATGGGTGGAACAATCCACCTATTCCGGACTCTGTTGCACCTGTCACTGCTCCTGCTACTTCAAAAGATCAGAATTTAACGGGAAAAGGAAAGTGGCAGCAATCTAGGGGATACAGAGGTGGTGTGAATAGTCATAATGATGAAGAGCAGAAGAAATATAACAGTGTGGTGGACAATGGGAAAACTCTTGCGCAATCTTCAGTCCCTGAGATAAGTCAGAGGGACTTTCCTGTTGGTTTAAAAGAAAGCAGAGGAGGTGTAGGGGAGCAGCATCCAATGTCTCATTGGCAACCTAAACCTCAGTCTCATCCAGCCAATGATCATAGAGGAAATAGGCCTGGTGGTGGCCAAAATGTTAAAAGGGTATCCGCCCATCGCCAAGAGAATATTAATCATGTGGCCCCTCCAGATTACAACAATCAATCTACCGAAAAGTTTGGTATGAATGAAGGAAGAAATGTAGTAGGCCACCATCAAGAAGGTAAGAGAGAAAAGAGAGTATCTTCTTCTTCTTCTTCTTCACACTGGGAGTCCCGCCCTCACTCCCCAGTTGAACCTGATCCTATGACCATGGATATGAGACAAGAGGGTGTCCGTAAAAATGGAAACCGTAATAATCGATTCGCCCGAGGGCTTGAATCTCAAGGTGAATGGAATTCTTATTCGGGACAAGAAAACAAGCAGCACATCCCTGCTAATAGAGAAAGGCAAAGGCATAACACTAATTCTCGTTATGAGTATCAGCCAGTGAGTCGATACAACAACAAATGGAGCAACAACCCTGATGGGCTGCCTAAAGATAATCATCCTCAACATTCAGGTTCTTCAGGTTACAGAGAGAGAGGCCCAAATCAGTCTAGACATGGAGGGGGAGACTTTCATGACCGCCATAGTAGTAACACTAGTAGAGTAGATGCTGGTTATGAGTAAGCAAGGGATACTTTTTGACTTTGCATAACTGGTTCCCTTGATTTAGAATGTCCCTATTCAATCTGTATACGTCGCGGCCGATCCTTCATGTGTTCAGGTATTAAGATATCTCATTGCCATGTCTTTCAGAGAAAAGAGAGGAGGGTGGGGTGGGGGATTGGTGGTTCATTTCATTCAGCATTTGAAACTGCATTTTAAATACACTGTGGAGGTTTTTGGATACACAGTATATCATGCATCTGGTGTATGCAATCAATGAGAGAGTTAAGATGGAGCCTATTACAATGGGATCTACGATCTCCTCTCACATGGATTACATACACTCGACGTATCACATCATTTCTAAAAGAAATGAAAATGTAGTTTATGCATCGCAATTACTGTGAGAGAGTTGAGGTGGAGATCAGCACATGGGATCCACAATCTCCTCACATTGGTTGCTGTGTAAAATAGAGAGAAGACATAAAGGTGCTATTAGGTCTTTGAGTAGCCATCTTGGATACATCCCAATATATATATTCAGGCACATCTTGAGATTGTGACGTTAATGGGATTTCGCTTTTGGATGAAAGTTCGAGACAAACCGGAGTTTTGAACGCTGAACTAATAGACTCTTAATTGTGTGGTAGTTTCTTTGTTCAATTCCTTATAGTGATTGAAGCATAGTAACACTTGTGATTGCAGGTTAGGAGCAGATTTGATTGTGGGCAGAAACTAGTAGCAAGAGTTGAATGGAAGTAGTTTGTGCCTGGTTGATTTTCTTTTTTTTCAATATTTTTGGAAATGTATGTGATTTTGAACAAGATGTAATTTGCTCTCCTCTCTCTGAGTTGTTTGCTTTTGGGAACCCATCAATATCATCGCTGTAATTTTCTTTCTTCTTTTGAGCCATTTTGTGTTAAGTGACCATCATTCCTTCCCTTTTTATTTGGAACACCAAATAGGGGAGAAAGGATCAAGTCTCTAAACCCTCCACTTTTATTTTTGAAAGTACATAGTAGTTTAAATTCAAAGTTGGGTCATGTGGGATTTCAATTTGAACAATGTCTAATTATATTTGGTTATGTTGTCTCTTAGAATCTCTGCAACCTTTCTCGTTTGAGCTCGAGCTCGAGTGCAAAGTTACGTTCTCGTTATTTTTTCAGAAAATTTTACTTATCAAACTTGCCATCTGTTTTGATGTTATAATGTGTATCATGAAATAATAGGTCATCAGTTGATTATGGTATGAAAGCTCATATTTGACATGATCAATTAAAGATATACTCTTGTACACATCCAACATCAAATTGACATTACTTTTTGTTGAAATTGAGCTTGCAGTTGATCTAAATTTTAAAATTTCCCATGATCTGTTTCAGGACCTTGTTAGAAAGGATCAACCCCAATACTTTTACCAAACAAGCATCAACCCCAAGACTTTTACCAAATAATTTTAAAGCACCAATACATAATAGAAACTATGGTTAGCCCTCATGTCTGTTTAATTATGGATGGATACCGTTAATGCTTCATCACGATTCACATCAATAAATAAAAAAAATTAAAATTTCAAAAATTGACTAATACAAATATTAATTTTATTTCTACCCCATTATATTTTCTTTTTATACTTTTCACTCCAACTTCATAACCATTATCTCTACCGCAATCACAGCCACACTACTAGTACAATCAATGCCATTAAAACCACCAATTTTCTATTATCATCTCAGTCTCCATGGGCAACGACAACCATGTTTCTCTATGGATTAATGAATTTAAATAGATTGAATAATAAATAATTTGTAACTGCATGATTAATTTTTTTACTGTCGTGAGAAGAACCTAATCATAAATTGTATAGAATTGAACTGGACAATATTCTCTTTGGAGTCCATAGCCTAAGAGAAGATTACTCTTACGAAATTCCTTTCTCTTCACTCTATTGAAGAGAATATGCTAAGGCAAAAGTCTAGGATCAAATGGCTTAATTTTGGTGACCAAAATAACCATTTTTTTCATATGGTATTAAAGCAAGGGGTCTCAAATTCCAAAGTTTTAACTATTACCAAGCCAAATGAGAGAATTGTTGATGATTATGCACTTATTAAGACCGAGGTTGTCAATCATTTCAAAAAGCTCTTTAGTGCCCCAGCCTCTTCTACCTTTTGGATTGTTCTGTTATTGATAACGTTATATCTAAGAGGCTTGATGTCTTTAACCATAGAGCTCTTATTTCTGTTGTTTCTAAGAATAAAATCAAGTCGGCTCTCTTTAGTATCAAAGCTAGTAAGACACCATGTCCAAATGGATTTAGTGCGGGGTTCTTTTATAAGTGTTGGGATATCGTTTGATGTGATTTGGTGGAGAGCATTCAACATCTTTTTAGGTATGATATTCTTCTTAAGGAGGTCAATACATATGCCATCTCCATTGTCCCTAAGGTAACATCTCCCACCTTATTGTCAGATTTTAGGCTTATATCTTATTGCAATACTGTCTATTAAGTGCATTACTAAAATTCTTATTAAGCGGCTAGAGGTAGTTCTTGATGATTTGGTGAGCAACAATCAATATGCTTTTATTGGAGGCCCTAGAATTAGTGATTCTCAAGAGTTGCTTTATGGTTACCATCTCAATAAGAACCCTCGTAAATGTGCTTTTAAAAATGACCTTATGGCTTATGATATGGTTTGATGGGACTACATCCAAAAAGTTATAGAGTTGATGAATTTTCCTCCCTTTTGTTATCCGTTGGGTGACGGCTTATATTACTACCCATTCCTTTTCCATTTCTCTTAATGGTGAGTTGATCGGTTTCTTCCAAAGTAGTATGGGTATTCAGCAAGGGGATCCTATCTCTCCTCATATTTTTGTGTTTTGTATGGAAGTTTGTTCTGGGCTACTTAATGTCATGGGTAATGACTCTCGTTTTGATTTTCACTTGAAGTGAAAGGAGAAATTGCTCATCTTTACATTGCGAATGACAATGGGATTACTCATCGATTTGGTTTCGAAGGGTATCCTTGCTACTTTAATTGGTGAACATATTATGTCTACTCATGAGATTACTAGAAGCCTCATTGTTGGTGATATTATCAATGACAATAATTGGCTCTTCCCTCTCATAGGCCAACATCTTGGAGGAGAGTTCGTGATGTAATTCCCCATTCTTTACTTCCTTCCCCTAATAGGTTGTATATCTTCACTTGGGTCTATTCTCCAACCAGTTTTACTATTTCAAATGTTTGGGAGCACTTCCAGTTTAAAACTTCCTGAGTCCATTAGTACAAAATTATTTAGGGTAAAGATTGTATTCATCGTTATTCCGCTATCTCTTAGTTAGCCATCCTTAATCGGCTTTCCACTCAGGATCAATGTATGCTCTATGACATTTATTCTTGTTATGTGCGTCACCTTTGCCTCCGTAGTGAAGAAAGTATAGACTATATTTTTGGTAATTGCCCCTATTCTATTTCGGTTTGGAGTAAGTTTAATAACCTTTTTTCTACTCCCACTCCCCCTCTGCATTTATTATGGGATGCTAAGATTAATTAGCCTTTGTCTAAAAGGGAAATGAGTCTTTTCGATAAGATTGTGTTCATATCTCTTACTATTTTCATTTACAGCATTTAGAAAGAAAGAAATGTCCACAACAAGCCTCAGCTCCCCTCCTTTATATTTAGGAGTATCTCTTCCAAAATAGAGTGTTATAGATTCGTTTTGTTGCTCGTTTTTTGCTCTGTCCGCTTTTGTGCATTTGTTTTGTTTGGTTTATTTTCTTGACCGCTTGTTTTCTTGCTTGTTGGAGTTGTTCTGCTTGTTTTGATGATGGGTTATAGTCTCCCTTGCAGGCTCCTTAGGGTATATACCCAAAGAGTCTTTTGTAATGGGTTTTGTCACGATTTTTTGGTAATATATAATCTTACTTAAAAAAAAAAAAAGAATTGCACCGAATACTTGCTCGTGTAGGGTTATCAGAATAGGGAGTTCAGTCCAGTTTCTTTTTATGTTCCAAATTGTTTCTAAAAGTCTTGGGAATAATTTCTTTTTAAGTTAAAGTTTTGGGGGTAAAGGCTAGTTTACCAAAAAAGATGAGGAAAACAAAAGAATAGAGAAATAAAATAAAATAAAATTGGCCCCTCTGCTTCACTCCACCTCTTCCCTGCCTCGAACAACAAAGACTCCTTCCTCAAAATTGTCGAATTTCTTCAACTTCGCAATTTCTCTCTCTCCTTCTCAAATTTTTCCAGACGGGTCTCGTTAAATTTCCTTCACTTCAACTGGGTTCGACTTAGAATCTACCAAAAATGCGTTGTTAGAGTTTGTATTTGGAATTGTTGCTGCTTCTTGGTTATGGCTGTTAAAGCTTCTTCTCTTTCTTGTCTAGCCTCTTCGCTTTCTTCTCCTTATCAAACCAGAAGAAGATTCCAGGTACGGTTTAGGTCCCCTCTTTTCTTTCTTCATTACGATTTTATCAATGGAAATTTGATGTTCTCCTAAGGTTTCTGCACTTCTCCATAGCCAGGAAGTTTTTTTTTTTTCTTCTTCTTCTTCTCTGGGCGAATAGAAATTCTCTGGTTCTAATTTCAGGAATTAGGCATTACATTGTAAAATTGAAATAGGTATGTAGCTCAGGCTGCTTAGCAAGATGTCAATTCATTTTGGAAAATTGGATTATTGAATTTGTCAGCACTTGTTAAGCTTAATATCTATTGTTATGCCATTTCCGATCAGCTCGAGCTTTCGGGACAAGTGGTAATTCATCAGAATTGATATACACAACCAGAGAAGCTGTTTTGTAGAATTTGTATTCTGTATCTTCTAAAATCATTTCTGGGTTTTATACATGTGGATTTCTTTATCTTCATATATTTAAAATTCACTCAAACATCTTGACACTTTACATAATACTACAGACGATATGAATATTGACTTGAGCAGATATAAATTTTTTGTTTTCCTGGTGTATAGCCACGCTTATCAGGAAGATTGTATGATTCTCAGCGACATGATTCTTGGCAGCTAAAATATGCTAAAGGTAGTTCTTTTGTATATTTTCATTAGTTCAAGTTATTTTTAATCTTGAAAAATATGCCATATATCCTGTTCAAAATCTGTATTTAGATTCCTCAACACAAATATTTTGTAATTTATTTTATTTTAAAATTTTCGAGTAGTTGAGTCATGCAATTTCGTCAATGGAATATTCAAGTTCAATGGGAAGTTCTCAAAAAGGAAGTCTCTTAAGTTTTCTAATTCCCATGGCCAATCACAATCCATTGACCAATCAGTTGCTTCAGAGCAAGATGATTATCAACCTAATGGAGAAGATGTCTCTCCCAGTAGCAATTTATATCTCCAATTTAGGCCGACTGGAGGAAAACCGGGTTTAATTTCATTTTACAATCATCCTTACAAAGATGGGAACAAAGTCCGTATATCTTCTAGGCCAGAGAATCACCAAAACAGTGTATTATGGTTCATGGGTCCAGCTATCCTTGTAGCCTCTTTTGTCTTCCCTTCACTCTATTTGCGCAGAATTCTTTCGATCATTTTTGAGGACTCTCTGTTGACAGGTCAGTACATTAGTACCTTCTTTGTTTTTTTTCCTTTCTTTAAGCAAGTGGCCGTTTCTATTCTGAAATTAATTTGGTCTAGAGTTAATCTGGTTGTGTTTGAAACTACGGTTTTGGATGAACTTGGGTCTATACAAAATGTATTTCACTTAGATTTTGAGGTAAACTGGATTTTCATTTCAAGAGGGATTCATGGGTGAACCAAGCTTAAGAAGTAACCAAGCCAATTTTGAATATCCATTGCGACAAAAAAAAAAAAAAAAGTTTCTTTTTTCTAACTCAATAGCGTAAATATAAAGCATGTAATTCTGATTGGCTTGTTAAGCTTCACTCACCCAAAATTTCTTTCATTTCAACTAGATCAAAGACAAAAATGACTTATATTATTATTATTATTTCTAATTTCCAAACTAGGTCTTAGACTCAAACTGGAGTTCCGAATGCTGAACCAAATGGAACAACAACAAAAAAAGTTAATAATAATGAAAGAATCATGTAGATATCACAAGGTTTTGATTTTTGCTCTCTCTAAATATATGTACAGATTTCCTCATATTGTTCTTCACAGAGGCACTTTTCTATTGCGGGGTCGGTGTGTTCCTTCTTCTAATTGATATTCTAAGGCGGCCCACAGAACCCGACTCTTCTTCAGACAGTAGTTATGGATCCCAGGCCTTAGGACAACGTATCTCTTCTGTTGCCGTCTTAGTACTCAGTCTCATAATCCCGATGGTTACAATGGGCTTTGTATGGCCATGGACTGGCCCAGCAGCTTCTGCAACTCTTGCTCCGTACTTGGTTGGAATAGTTGTCCAATTTGCATTTGAGCAGTATGCGAGACGGAAAAAGTCGCCTTCATGGCCTGTTATTCCAATCATCTTTCAGGTAGGCTAAAATGGTGTCTACCCATCATTCTTTCCATTATTTGTTTTTGAGTTTAGAAGTTACTAACCTGAGGTCCATTTGGGTACTCAAAACACCGTTTCACCAATAAGTACACCTGAATGGTTTTTATAAATAGTTTTACTTGTTATCAGACTTAGTAAAATCCATTATAAGTTTCTAATTTGACCTATACTCAGTTTCACCAATATGCCATTCTAATGAACTTCTAATAGAGCCTATATGTAAGATTTTGTTGGCCTTAATGAAATGTATTATAGTTAAGATTCTGTGGACCGCTATGATAAATTGACTTGTTGCATCTAGGTAAGCATTTGAAACTGGAATTTGAGTAAAATAGAATCTAAGTTAGATTCTGTGAGTTTGAGCTAGAATTCTTGTACTGACATTTCACAAGTATATCCAAATTGAACACACTATCTGGTTTATTCAACATCTCAGGTTTATAGATTACATCAGCTGAACCGAGCAGCCCAATTGGTGACAGCCCTTACATTCACAGTTAGAGGAGTAGAAATGACCCCCCACAACATATCAATCAACAGCTCTTTGGGTACACTTCATAATGTCCTTCACTGCCTTGGTGTAATCTGCATTTGGTCTCTCTCAAGCTTCCTCATGAGGTTTTTCCCAATAGCTTGAATTTAGAGCAAGGATGTATAATTGTGCTACCTCAAACTGAACACATCTTTTTACTCGAATCGTATCTTTAACTCAAATTGTGGATACAAGAAATTTTTGTTGGTTTTTTCTCAGGTAGAAGAAATCCATTACATAATTTTACCCGGATGTTCGCCCGGAAAGATTCTAATTTTTCAATTTCAAAAGATTCCGGCTTTGTAGACAAAAAAAGCTTAAGCTATCAGTGTATATTGTTTAGAACACTACTCTGGTTCTACTCTGGTTCCGATTTACGTTCTAATTTAGTTTTGAGTCCATAATAATTATCCAGTTAAAGTACACACAACATAAAAATACCATAAATTATTTTTAAACATCAGTTTTAACTAAGTACAAGGATTTAGGGACCTAATCCATATATCTTAGATTAGAATATACTCAGATCCAGAAATTTTAAATAAACCATGTGTACTTTCATAGTATCTATATATAATGCTAAATAAAATCAATCACAATCAACAATCAAATATCACTTTCATACATACCCATTTCCATATGAGAACTTATCAATTATGATAGATTGTATATACATCAATTTTCATTATCATACGATAAAAATTCTAAACAAAGGTTATGATTTTGTTTACTTAAGTTTTTATGTGTTCTAGACCTTATCTTATAGATTTTTACATTTTAGTCCCTATAAATTAAGTTATTTTGAAAAGTAGATCACGATGTGAAATAGTCAAACTATCAATAGACCATGTTTGATCAAGAAATTCTCGTACAAAAATGTAAAGACAATAATATGTGATCAAAATCTAGAAAGAGTATATGTTAATTTCGGCATTAACCTCTTTATAGAAAGATCCAAAAAACCACTTCCTCTTTATAGAGAAAAAGTGCCTTCTTTTTTCACTCTATTTTTGCAAAATATGGCCGCTATGCACACCTTGTGTCAGCATTCGGATGGAAGTTTTTTGCATGAAATCAATCTCCAAACACAAAAAAATAAAAAAAAATAAAAAGAACAAAGAAAAAGAAAAAAACCCAGTAAGAATCCTGTTCTTCTTTGAAAGGAATAGAAAGAAAGAAAGAAGAACAAGAGAGAAAAATGGAGAGGTAGATGAGAAAGAAAGAAAGAAAGAGGTGTGTGAGGTATGAAGAATGGGATTCTGGGAAGGTGAGCTTTTATAATGGAGGAAGGATCGTCTATTCCTTTCAAAGAAGAACAAGAGAGAAAAATGGAGAGGTAGATGAGAAAGAAAGAAAGAGGTGAGTGAGGGATGAAGGATGGGATTCTGGGAAGGAAAGCTTTTATAATGGAGGCAAGATCGTAAGGTGAAGGAGCAGAGCTATAAAGTTTAAGCTTTAGCTAGGGCAAAATAACTAGGTGTTAAGGCTTCGGGCAACGAACGGGTAGTTCTTCTTCTTGTGGGACCCATGCTGTCGAAAAGAACATGGGTTCGTGAACTGAATTTAATTGGAGCTGCCCGCCTGCCCGTGTATTAAAAATATACATATTTATGTGAGCAAGTCGGCAATCATTCATAGTGTGTTAAGGCCTTGTTTGGTTTGACCGGGATAGATGAGTTTTAAATGGTAATAAATTGCTCATTATGGTGTTTTAAATTGAGAATAAAATCTAGTTTAATTAAAATTTTAATATATTTTTTTTACTATTAAAGATAATTATTTTATCAATTGAGTGATCAAATCTGTGCATATTTTTCTCTCACGGTAGAAAAAAATTATCTTAACTTCCTCAAATAAATAAATAAATAAATAAATAAATAAAACAAAAATTAATATATCGATTAATTTTATTTTTTTATTATTATAAATATTTTTTAATCATTAGTTATTAATATTTAACAATTAATAATTTAAAAAATCGTAGATAAAAATTTACCAAATGCTAGTGGCATCCTATTTGGTAAATATGAGCTTTGGTTACGACCTCCATGAAAAAATAAATAGATTTGATTCTCATTCCATTATTTGATTTTATTATGGATCAAGTATTATATTAAGAGATATGGATTACTTACCAATTCAATTTATTTCACATTTTCATTAATATAGATTATCATTTTTTTTATTCTTAAATAGGTTGAATAAATCTCTCTCATTTAAATCTTACACCGAACTTTCGATATCTACATCTCATGACTAAATTAAGTAAGATGGTATTAATAATTGGAAAAAAAAAAAAAAAAAAATCAATCACTCGTAACCATCAATAAAAGATTCTTTGAAAAAATTATGGATTAATAATAGTTTTTAAAAATCGAATGGGTTTAGTTTTATATATACGCGATGAAGGTAATATAAAAAAAGATAAGATTCTCGTAAGTCTTATCACTTAGCTTAAGAGCTGTACGAGATGAAAGTCTCGTACACGGTTTAATTGAGTTCAAAAGATTCTAATTTAAAAAAATATTTTTTAATTATTCTTATTATTATTTAAAAAATTCCTTATAAATATTTTGATTGTTGGGTTAAAAACTCCTTGTACTTTACAAAGAGGGCAAAAAGTATTCTATATTCTAAAATAAATAAAAAGACGCTTAAAGAATTCCTCAACTCATTCTCTCTCTCTCTCTCTCTCTCTCTCTCTGTCTTTTCTTGTTCTATTCAGTGCCATCCACTCGATATGGTTTCCTCCGGATATGCGCCGGAAAAAAAAAAAGAAAAAGAAAAAGATGCATCTGATTACAGATAGCTGTTGGGCCCATGAAAAAATTAATAAGGAAAGATAAAACGTACTTTGGGCTTTCTTGTTTGATAGGCCCAACAACATCTAATATTTCAAATAGTATGATGATATTTTAGGCCCACATATAATAATCATCCTGACAAAACGATAAGGGCAAAAATTCAATGCCTCTGAACCGTTTTGTGCATCTCAGCCATCAATTTTAATCCGATGGTTTTAAATTTTGCCACGTCAAAAGTTATGGACATAGAACCCGTATTATATGGTTGGAAATATGGCTCACTTTCAAGCCATATTTCGTACACCCTCTTTCATCTCTTCTTCCTTTTCGCGAGAGCAGAGAAGATGAAACCAACCATTTTCATTTCTTCTTCCTTTTTCATTTTTTCTTCTCCATTTTCCTTCTCTTCCCTTCTTTATCTCTATGATTGGTTTCGAAATCGGAAACCCTAAAACCTCAATCTTCTTTCTCCTTAAAATTGTCTGCCATTGAAGGGAAACCACCCTTGGCCAAGCACAGCAGCAAGCCTTCATACCTCATAATTTTTTTTCCTTTTGGATTCTGTCCTTTCTGTTTTGTTTGGAATCCTGGAAAATGAAATAGAAAATGCTCAGACTCTGATTTCTACCACCAATTTTCTCTCCTCAACCAGTCGTTCTGTCTTTAAACAATTCTGAATAAATTATATTCATGTTCTTTCCTCTCCAAAATTCATAATTTGGAAAACGCTACTTACTCACTGATTTATGTGTAAATATGTATGGATAAATAAATCTGTGTGACAATGATAGATGAAAAATACAAGAAAAGCAAGGTTTGAGAAAAAAAAAAAAATTGCTCCTCTTCTCACTTTCTCTTTTGAGAAAAATGACTTTTGTGTTAATTTGTTTTTTTAATATTTTAATTAACTTTTTCAAGCTTTCATGGCCAAAGACTCTGGTTAAGCAACGGTTCAATATCAAGAGCAAAGCGGAGGATTTTCATGCTGACGGCGTCTTTTATGAATGAAGGCTTGCTGTGCTTGGCCAGGAGCGGTTTCCCTTCAATGGCGGACGATTTCGAAGAGAAAGAAGATTGATTTCTGACTTAGAAGCAATCACAGATATAGAGAAGGGAAGAAAAGGTGAGAAAGGATGTATGGAATATGGCTTGAAAGTGAGCCGCATTTTTACTTGTATAATACAGACTCTATACCCTTAACTCTAACGTGGCAAGATTCGAAACCATTAAATTAAAATGGATGGCTCAGATAGCACAAACCACAAACCGTTACAATGGTCGCAGGCATTGAATCTTTGTCCTATCGAAAAAGAGTAGGGTGGAGGCTATGTAGCAGCAGACTGCTATAGAAGGTTGGATAAACCAAAAACCTAGAAGGAGAGAAATTAACATTTAACTTTGAAGTTAAATCTTTTTTTTTCTTTTTTTTTTTTTTTACTGATATGGTTCATATAATAATTACTTTATCTTCTAATACGATTTTAATCATACCGACTCAAATTATGTCGAAAATATTCGGAATTACAATAAGGTAATTCTAACAAAATTAACCAAAAGCATAGAATGTTCTCTTTTCTTTTCCATTTGGCATGGAGTAAACTACTATTCCTCGGAAATTAACATTCCATAGAAAAAATATCACTGCCCCCGTTGCCGCCACCTACATCACAACCTAAACTTTCTGAATCCAAAACCTAAAATTTTACATCTTTTTTTTTTTTTTTTGGGCATTACTTTCAAATAATCAGTCTACAATTTACAGTTCACCAGATGCATGAGATAAAGATGGGCCATTCGGATCGGGATTGTCTGATTCCGGGTGTATACTGTTCATGGTGGAGCCATCAGTTGTATCCTCTGGCGTTAGAACACTTGCATTGAGGAATGGTGGTTGGTTTGGTGAAGGAATTACGGAATCTTCATTGGTCAGCATTTGAACTACTTCTGACATAGAAGGTCGTAGAGCAACCGAGGCTTGAGTGCATAAGAGCCCGATTTGAAGCACTTTTGATGCTTCTCTTTCAGGAAAGCAACCGCTCAGGACGGGATCTACTGATTCTGTAATCTGTTTTGCCTTGTAATTCTTCCAAACCTGAGGTGACAAGTGAAAACAATGGAAAAACCTGTCTTAGAAAATGGAGTCATCCGTTCTTTAGAGCAATCATAACTGAAACTCTATTTTGAGTCTAAAATTTGATTTAGCCTACAAAAGTCCAGTTTTTCTCAGTAAGCTCAACAAGTGCATTACTTTTCTACTTTTTGTCTCGCACTTATTAAAATGCACTTTAACTTTGCAGTTTAGCCTAAACGCCTTTCTAAATAAAGTATCTAGGTAAACTCACAATCTAATTCAAACTGTCTAACAAATTCTAGTTGATGAACCAAACCACAGTTTCATATGTTGACCTAATCCAGTGACTTTGTGAAATTGTGTGTGCATGTGAAAATGATACATGAGAAGGCAATACGAATCTTACAGCATGCAATACAGAGCTTGGCCCTTGAGTGAAAACTGTGTTCTTTCTGCCACAGAGGATCTCAAGAATTACCACACCAAAAGCATAAACATCTGCCTTCTCGTTTAATTGTCCTCGAACAAGATACTCTGGAGCCATATATCCACTGCGAACAATAATGCATAATTAACACTTAAAAGCAATGACTTCATTTTATTTTAGTTTAGTTTAGCTAGTTTGATCCTTTGTCTTAACACATATTCACAAGCTATATTGCTATATATTTTCATATAAGCCATCATCTAGACCTAAAAGCTGAATAGGATATAGTTTTCTCACTTACAGTGTCCCAGCAATTCCAGTGCTAATATGAGATTTGTCCGAAGCAAGGCATCTAGCAAGGCCGAAATCAGCAATCTTGGGAGTAAGATCCTCATCAAGGAGAATATTGCTGGATTTTATATCTCTGTGGATAATTTTCACTCCACAACCTCCATGAAGAAATGCAAGGCCCTCCGTTATTCCACGAGTAATATCAAAGCGCTGGTGCCAATTTAGTATATGGGCTGAGTCCTTCACTGTATAATGCAAGAAATTAAAGCAATATTATAATTATGTCATTAAAGCAACCCTGAAAGTAAGTGAGATTTCACCATCAGTCTGATTGCATTTTCAAGCAAAAATTCAGCCATAGAGTGAATTACTTACGGAAAAGAATTTGATCAAGGCTTTTGTTTGGTATGAATTCATAAACCAGAAGACTTTCCGGGCCTTCAATGCTGCAACCCAATAGCCTGACAAGGTTCTTGTGTTGAATTCCACCAATAAGATTTACTTCATTGAAGAATTCGTCTACCCATTGCCGGGTGTTGAAGAACAATCTTTTAACTGCAATGTTTCTTCCATCAGGAAGGACGCCCTTAAATACTGAACCGCTTCCACCTTGGCCTAATTTCCTTGAGGGATTGAAATTATTGGTAGCTTTTTCGAGCACTTCGTACTTGAAATTCAACTTCGAAAATGAACTCAAACTGAGAGTATCAGCTAAAGACAGAGAAGAGAAGACCGAATCAGAATGCTAAGTGAAAATTTGAGAGAGTGCTATTAAGATTATTTTGGTGAAAGATTACCACGGGTCTTCTTTGACAGTTTATTATATCCTATACGAAAAACAAATACAGATACAACAAGAACAGCGAAGAAAACTGCTCCAGCCGTGACTGCTATCATGGGCCAAACTTTTGTTCGACGAACTACTTGAACTGTGAAAAAAAAAAGTGGGGAAACAATTAACCCAAGCAAAAATAAGGTGGGAAAAAACTTCTCATATTATAGAATTCCATAGTGGAATTCACTATCGCACAATCTATTTCCATCATTATAAACGAAGTTATATGAATTAGAATTTCCCAGGACTACAGTTTGTCTCAAACTTGCCCACACCATAAGTTAACTGAACTCCAGTTTGAAACTCGAACCAAATAAACTAAAATGTTACTAGAACTACGAAAATAGACAAAAGGACAAATGATATGGATTTAAAACCATCCTCACCTTCATCAACATCAACATCATCATCATTATCATCGTAATAATCTTCATGATCATCATCATCGGTTGAGCTCATGGTGTAGAAGCTCTCTGTTGAATACCTAATAAAACAACCTGTATACAGAGCCGTACCCCCTCTCCCTGGCGCACATTTCTTGAGCTCAGATCGTGCATTGTTCAAGCACAGCATACAATCATCTTTTTCAACACTCATCCAACACTGTGCCAAAGCATAAACACCTTCTTCAACTCCCTCACCTCCTTTTTCCCCAGTCACCGCAAAACCTTGATTGTTAAACGCCATTTCCGTCACATTCGAAATAACTCGCTCAACTTTCGCAGAAAACGCATCTTTGTCGATATTGTCCTTATCGATGTCCGTCGTTGGGCATCCACATTTCACAATGTCGTGCTCAGGATCAAGACTCTCGTTAAAGAAATTGTAATTGTCGAAACGAAGAAAACAACCGTCGAGATAGATCCGACCTTTATCCGTCGGAAGACACCTGCGAAGATCTTTCCTAGAATGAGAAAAGCATTGAGAGCAATCGGAGTTCGAGAGATCACCATAGCACTGTCCTAATCCATAAAAATGCTCCGGTTTCTTCTCGAAATCTTCGGTTCCCCAATTATCTTTCTCGACTCTTTTAGAGAGTTTCTCCATCAGAGATTTGAAATTCGAGGCGCTATCGTACTTCGACGGCGTCTTCGGACTGCACATCATGCCTGCTTTCCTGGTTTGATGATCGGAAAACGAAAACGAGAAGAAGAAAACGAAATAGATAAGGAGCAACGAAATCCAGGTGCGAAATCGAGGAATCTGGACAAGCAGATACATTTATTAGGTTTTCTTCTGGAAATTTCTCTCAGAAACAGAGCGACTCGACTTACGATTTCCGAGTTGAATCAGAGAAAAGAGGGAGTTGAGATAGTGACTATTCATCGTTTTGTGAGGAGATTGATTCCAGGAAGATGGAGATGGAGAAGGAGAAAAGAGGTTGAAGAAGGTTAAAAGAAATTCTGTTTGAATTGGTTATTTTTCCAGATATGGCGAGAATGGGCGTTTCTAGTTCTCTGTTTTTTCAGAGAGAGAGAGAGAGAGAGGAAGAAATGGCGCGTAGTTGTTGATCTGCCTTTTTGTTGGCGTTTTCTGTATTTAGCTCTCTCTCGTGACATGCATGCGTAAAACATACGAGGCAGGGCGAGGCAGGGAATGGAGGAAGGAGCGTTAAACGATAAAGTAAAATAAATGCTAAATATTTTGATGTTAGGGATTAATTTTTTATATTTTAGAAATTATAATTCGAATTTATTTATTTTTTAATTTATTTTTAAATTATAAATAAATATTCACAAATTTTCTAATAAATTTATTTTTTAACTAGTTTTGAACTTGGTACTATTTAAAAAGTTATTTTTATTAGGTTTAGAATTCATACAAACTCTAATTAATATATATGAATACATTATATCGATGCATTCTAAATTAAATGAAGATATATATATATATATATATATTAACATATTTTCATTTTGTTAAAAATAATATCATGTATCAAGAAATTAGATAGAATTAGATGTAAAAAATTTATATATCATAGTTAATATTATGATGAGACGAAGTTTGAATGGGATGAATCACTTTGAACCGACCTTTATTTTCCTTAAATTCTTGTTTCTTTGCTCAAATGCATGTAATATTGCCAAATCATGTTCAATATCAAATTCACTAATGAAATTATTAAAAGAGCACTTATAAAAACTCCGGTGTACATATGCTAAGTCGATGGTTCTTTTGTATATCTCGAAATAAAATCTATTTTAAAAAAATAGATTCTGACATATCCAAAAAATAGTAGGCCTTAAGGTTTTGTGCTCTTATATAAGAGTCACATCCCTTTTGGCCTAGCTTAATTAGGTTTTTAAGATTCGATTAATCTAATTAATCTTGTTCAAATTTTCTCTAACTTATTTAATTCAATTTTGAAAAATTTAAATTAATATTTAATTTTACTTAATAAAATATATTTTTTAATTTAAATCTTATCTGTTTAGACGCATTAATACTTAATAACTCAATATATTTTATTAAGTATTTATTACCATCAATTTATGTACATATTGTGTATTAGATGACATAATATGATATTATATCATATTATATATTAGATGACTCACCATGATATGATCTGAGGCCAATTGCTCGGTCGACTGTGGCTCAGTACGGCTAACCCCCGATGGATGTTGTTCCATCAAATTCCACCAAAATTAGAATTAGAATTATGAAGTCAAACACCAATTCCAATTCCCAAAAACCATGCATAAAATTTTATCTAAATTGATTCTTAATTTTGATACAAGGAAACTAAAGTGTGTCAGAATCCTTCCATTTTAGCATCATGAATTAGTTACATGTCAAGATTACACGAAACATAGAGCCTCTATGGACCTCTGCCCTAATCAAGGAGGTAAATTAGTCCCACCTTATCTGTTTCTTAGCGAGTTAAGTTCACCAGATAGGATTCCTAGGGTTACACAAAAGAGAAGAACATGATCGAGAGCATACATAAAAGATTACACGAAACATAGAGCCTCTAAGGACCTCTGCCCTAATCAAGGAGGTAAATTAGTCCCACCTTATCGGTTTCTTAGCGAGTTAAGTTCACCAGACAGGATTCCTAGGGTTACACAAAAGAGAAGAACATGATCGAGAGCATACATATACAACATTTCTACCACCCTTCATCCATTCATTAGTCACAAAAGGAACACCCATAAAGACTGTCCATAACAGCATATTGCATGTTTTCAGATGGCTTCCAATGCCTCTTCCTTTGATTTATAAACCAGTTGTTTATCTGTTTCTGATATAGCCCTGTTAATTCAGCCAACCCAACTTTGTCCCCCTCCTGTTAAACAAATTTCAAAAAAATGAATATCATAAAAAAATATTGAGGTCCCCGGATATGTAAAAGGCGGTAAAAATGATCGACGATAATGTTTTTTACCGTGGGGTAAGGCCATTTGTAGTGAAGATTCCACCAGTCAAGAAGGATTTGCCTTGCATCTTTAGGTAGCTTCCCTTTCTTCTTCTTCTTGGAGAACTCTTGCTTTAAGGTACTAATGTAACCGCTATATTTGCGCAAGAGTTTTTCCTTCAACTCTCGATCTCCATTCGTCTGATGTGGGCATTCTTGTAAATCAATCTCTCCAGCGCTCAGATCATCATCGGACGGACCGGCAGCATCATCTGTCAAAGAGAATCAAACCCAAATTAAATTAAGGAATGATCTTAGTGATCATAAATTCATATGACTCTTAGCTTATTTACTCATAAACAATGTACGTACTATTTTAGTGAATCCTGGACTTTTATACAACATGAAAAGTATATCATGATGTATACAAAAATGAGAAGTTATCATGGTCATTCAATGGTTAAAGTGAGGGTCCCACCACTGGTTTCTAGTCTTCTACTACTACTACATCACACATGGAAGGCATTACTCCATGTTTCCATGGATGTGATGTAACACTACAAAATAAAAAAGTGTGATGCCAAGTGACATGAATTGCCAGGACCCACCTGCCAAACCCTTTCTTGATTTCTTTCAGAAAAAAACAAAAACAAATGATTTTGTTAACTCTTAATTAGATTTTGTGGGTATAATCAACGTATAAGAGATTCTAGAATATTTAATCGAATGTCAAGATGATATGTCCTCTTATCTCATGCTGTCCTCTCTATATACATATATAGGACAAGTATTATCGAATGTCGTCTTCTAGCATGGGCATAAGAATAGTTGTTGTGCGGCAGTAGTCGGTAGGGTTAGTAGAAGAATGAATTTTGATAAATTAATATTTAATAAATTTATTTAAATAATAATTTATAAATTATATATTTATCAAAATTTTAGTGTATGTATATCTTTCACTACAATGGTAGCAGCGAAAATTAGGGAAGTTTCTTAACATGCTGGAAGACCAAAACAAACATGAAATTATACACTATTAGCTACTTTCTATATAACATATTGTACAATTTATAAGACATATTTAGGTAGTGCCGAACTAAATTTAGTCCACCGGTAAGAATGTTATCGCATAATCTTATCGTCGGACTATAATGATTTGGCATAGTCTTATCGGTAGACTATAAGACTAATACTAGACTACTCAAGAGAAAGAGAAGATAACAAAACAACAAACTGGTGTATTGCAATTCATGCAGTAACCAGTTAATCTGAGGCTTCCTAATTTTTTTAAATTAGGCATAGATTAGAATGGATTAACCAACAGTGTAATACAGTATTCACCCACATGATGCAACTAATAAAGATATACAGATATGATCTTCATACTTTATACTATAACTTTCCCCAGGGGGGATTCTTAGTAACTAAACAAAGTCTCCATAAATTCAGGCTGCATAATTTGAATTAACAAATGCATTTAAAAAAGCTGTTTCTTCCGACAAAATGACTCTTAAAATAACAATTTTCAGTTCCAAAACCCATCTGACTATCTTAGCAAGTGCAAAAGAGCATGTTGATTATCTTTAACTAATATTTAATTACTACATAACCTCAAAAGATGTCGAGGAATATATATATATATATATGATCAGATGAGCATGACATCTTGAAAACCCTACAATCTGTACTTGACTCTGCCACAAATATTATATTCTATTAGTTATGGAATCGAGTAGTGTTGATGAAGGAGATGATTAACAGGAAAAAGGGGTTTCCTTTCAGCATAAACCATATACTAAACCCTTTTTTTTTTTTTTTACAGTTTTAATAATCATACTAACTACCTGCAACCATTCCTTGAACTTGAAATCCATTTTTAACATGGCAGAGATTCTTCACAAAATATTCCCTCTTCTATTAATTAATTAATTAATTATTTATTTATTTATTTTGTAGTTATTGGTTTCTTATTAATAACAATTAAAGTTTACCAATGTTTATGGCAAAAACAGTGGATTAAGATTAAGATCGTGTTTGTCAAAATACCAATTAGTCTTCAATGCTAATACAAACAAATGCAAATTCCATTTTACCAAAACTCCATTCCGAAACCCAAAATCGAATGAACCCTAGCTGAATTAAGGCTCTATTTAGTATCCCTTATTTAACTGAAGTTCAATGAAACTAAAATTCATAGTTCATTTGCTTATAATAATATTATGTGTGCCAAACTAGGATTTAACCCTAGTCAAAACAATCTCCCTATTTGTCTTTCATCTTATCTTATTAACCTATAATGTTTCCGTTAACTTATTAGACTGACATTTAGCGAAACCGGAACATAATTCGATACATTTTAAGCATGGCTAGACCGGAACTAAGTAATGTTACCCTAATAATTAAGTTAACTATCTAATTTATAAGCACTTAACCCTAGAGAACTAGTGAAAACATTCTGCCTGTTATATCTTCTTATTATAGAAGAGTCCCATGTTTTCAATTGCTGAGGTTATGCTTGCTGGTTTATTGGCAAGCTTAGGTTTTATATTTGTTGGGCAGGCATGAATGTACTACTGTTTACAGGTGCAGAATTATAATTTCTTAGTCAGAGCTCATAAGGGAAATTCAACCTATGAAACTGCTATCTTGCGCCCCTAGCCCCTCCCCTCTCCTTGCTAAAGTAAGCCCCCCTACCCTCCCTCTAAGCTAGGTTCAGACCTTCTCCAGTGGAAAAGGGTCAGGCACAGAAAGCCAGTCCATGTCTTAGCATTATTATTATTATTATTTTATTAATTACATGTATCAACAAACTTTATAAAATAATTACTGTTAATCCAAGTAATTAATGAGAAATTCTTGTCTCGATTAATGAGAAATCCAAGTACTTTAGCATGAGATTAGTGAGAGAAAGGAGAGGGGGAGAGAGAGACCAGAAACATAGCTTGTTGTAGGGACGTCGTTGCAAAGCGTTTTGAGCTGCGTTTCGATGGTGTTGAGGAAGGAGGTAGCTTCATCAAATGACCTTGCCAGATCCGATTTATACTTCGTCATTATTCCACAATACGTTTCCTTCAATTACAAGAAAACAAATTTATTTATTTATTTATTTCGTTAAAATTAATTAAGACTATATAGTTGTTATTAGGGTTATTTTCAAGATCAGAGAGGGAGACCATGAAATCGTCGAGTTCAGGATCGGAAGACGAAACGACGTCGTCGGTGGTTCTCTTGTAAATAGCATGACTTCCTGGTCGGACTCCGTCCAACAGACGCACTATTTCGGGCGGTGCGCCCACCTGAAAAAGATTAAATTAATGCTCAACTAGTTACTTCTTTTCCATTTCATCATTTTCTCAGTAACCAAACACAATTTTATCAGGAAAAAAGGGACAAAAAAAAGGAAACGAAGAAGATACCTTCTGGCAATCGATATAGCCTTGGAGGAGTTTAGGGTAAAGAGGATGAGAAGCGATTTTGAGTCTGATTGCACTGGAAAACTCATCGTTACGAAGATCATGATCATGAAGACCACCTGTTGAATTATTAATTGAAGAGGACGAACCCGAAATCGACCGGCCTGTCGAACCGAACGAGAGGATATTCCGATCATCATGGTCATAATAATTATTGATAACAGCCGGAAAGATGAGGTTGATACTGTTTTTATTTTGATCAGGAAGATGATCGGGTGGCGGCGGGGGTGGTGGTACTGCCGTTAATGGAGCAGGCTGGTCACGATAATAGTAATGATTACCGGAGACGGTGTGGAGTGCACCGTACAGTTCCTCCATTGAAGAGAGAATCAAGCCAGTTCAGAACACATTATAAATTAGAATGATGGGAGCTATATATAAAAAGGAGATGAGTACTGGGTTTTTGGTAAATAATGGAACGTCTGGAAAGAGAGAGAGAGAGATGGGGGTGGACAGTGAGTGAGAGTGAGTGCGACTGGAAAGATCAGAGAGAGAGAGAGAGAGAGAGAGAGGGCTTTGAAAAGTGTAAATATATATTAGCGTACAAACAAGGAGAAGATGAGCAGAGAGCTATCTTCTCTTCTATACTGATCAGTACTTCTTGACTGATCGATCGAACCTGCAGTGGACTA
This sequence comes from Coriaria nepalensis, assembly GCA_027186245.1. Lineage (NCBI taxonomy): Eukaryota > Viridiplantae > Streptophyta > Magnoliopsida > Cucurbitales > Coriariaceae > Coriaria > Coriaria nepalensis. The sequence continues at coordinate 955,850 of CP114493.1, forward strand.
GAAATGAGCACCAAAAAAAAAAACTAAATTAGTTATTTTAGAGCTTTTTAGCTTATTTATAAATAATCAAATATATTTATTTTAATAAAATAAATAATTTTGAATATTTGTCTATTTAGCAAAAAGAAAAAACTGATTAATAATTATTTTTTTAAAAGAATTAAGAATAAATATTATATTTATTTATTTTCATAAATATTAAATTAATATATTTTAAATATTATAATTAACTATTATTTATAAATCACTTAATCACTTCTAAATTTGAAGCGCACATGTTTTTCTTTAATTAAAGGACGTGAATGAATTTGGACCGATTTAACCCATTTCGACCCTTACATAATATAATGAGATATTATATATATATATATATATATATATATATAATATGATTATTTGATATATTAAATTTTAATATAATTATGATAAAATTTAATATGTTATGATTATATAAAAATATTTCTTCAATAAAATATGATATATTTTTATATGGATTTTGATTTTTTTGGATAAATTCGAACTATTACTTTATAGATAAATCAATCATATTTATAAACATCAATTTTATATTTAATGTATCATATATCACATTACATAAATTTAATATTAATTATATATAATTAATCAATTTATAAGAGATTAAATCTACTAAAAAAATTCTCAAATATATTTTTACCAAAACTATCTTAATTGGCGCCAATTTTTTTTTTTTCAAATTTTTAAAAATGTTATTCATAATAGTTACAAAAAAATAATTTCTATAGTTGACAAAAAAAAAGAATTTTTTTTACTTCTTTAATATTTGTTAATTTTGTAAAAAATAAAATTTTAAAAATAGATTAAAAAAAATAGTTATAAAAATTATTATTAGCTAAAAAAATAGTTTTTATATTTATAAATACAAAAAAATATTTTACAAACTATTGATTATGGAAATATTTGTTGAAAGATACAGTCTATTATGATCAGTGATCGGCGATCCACCACCGCTACCACAAACTTCTACCATTAATATGAAAATATTATTTTTAGAATTTTAATTATTTTTTTATTTCTTTCTATATCTCTTAAGTATTATAAAATTAATATTAGAACATTAATATTTAAACATATACATAATCATTTCATTATTATAATTTAAATTTAAATTTAAATATTAATTATAATTATTAAAAATTTTATATATCCATTATAATTTATATTAAATTTTAAAAATTAATTTTTCGAACAATATTATATTTATACTTCAGAATAAAAATTTTATTTTTTAATCTAACATATTTCATATTAATATTTTTTTATTATTATTAAATACGGATTGATTAGAGGAAAACACTCATCTTAAAATATACAATAATTCTCCTTCCGGATGTTTCCCAGTGGGGCGTTGACTTTCTTTGGCTGTCCTGTAAGACAAACTCATATTACTTTTTTGTTTTTTTGTTTTTTTTCACTTGAGAGAGGAAAAAAAAAAAAAAAACGAAAAAACACACTTCCCACCAACAGAACGGTAGAAGGTCTTGTTCTAGTCTCCTCCTCTGCTCTCTCGTATCTTTGTTCCTCTTTACATCCATAACCATTAGATCAATCTACCAATCTTCTTTGCCCTTTCTCTTTTTTTTTTCCCCCCCCAAATTGCCCAGACCGAATCATTCCATTTTCTGTTACGTTTTCCCCAACACTTCCCATTTAGCGCCCATAACCTGTTTGAAAAAATTCCCCAACGGAAATTCCTTTCCTTACAGAGGAAAAATGGACGTAGCAGATTGCTTACTAGATGGAAATCCGGATGCTGTCGAGTTTTGCCCGGAAAATTCGTTCCACAATGTTCTGGCCGTCTCAACTTACACATTGCAAGAAGGAGATAATCCGAGCCGATCTGGCAGCATATCACTCTTCAATATTGATGCTGATGATGGTAGTATGGAGCTGATTCATCGGGTCGAGACTATCGGGATTTTTGATATTAAGTGGGGTCCGCTTGGAGGTACTATGGTAGGGCGCCCTTTACTTGGTCAAGCTGATGCTGATGGCTGTGTGAGAATTCATGCTCTTGAGATAGATGAAAATGAGGCTAAAGGTGTGTATATATATATATATGTATATTCCCATATGTCTATTTGTCATTTTGTTAATCCTATGTTTATATATAGGTTTATAGGCTCATATCCTAATAGTTTAAGCAACCTCTGATTAACATCCCAATTGAGTTTTGTTTAGTTCACTGTTAAAGCAGGCAACTATTCTCTAAGGGAGATAAATGGTGAAAATATCAGTTCTTCTTCCATGTGCCTTTGTCTGGACTGGAATCCCTCAGCTACAGCCATCACAGTCGGGCTCTCTAATGGCACCGTCGCAATCCTCTCTATTGCAGAGTCCCAGTTAAAAATCCAAGACGAATGGAAAGCTCATGACTTTGAGCTCTGGGCGACTTCTTTTGACACCCATCAACCCCATTTGGTCTACACAGGATCAGACGACTGCAAGTTTTGCTGTTGGGATTTACGAAGCAACCCTTCAACTTTAGCCTTTCAAAACAGTAAGGTCCATCAGATGGGCATCTGTTGCATCACGAAATCGGATGATGACCCGTTCAAGTTGCTGACGGGAAGCTATGATGAGAAGCTCAGGGTTTGGGATATGAGGTCAATTTCGAAACCGGTGAATGAAACTTCGGTTTGTTTAGGAGGTGGAGTTTGGAGAATCAAGTATCATCCGGTTGTGAAGGATCTTGTTTTGGCAGCTTGTATGCATAATGGGTTTGCAATTGTGAAATTGAAGGAAGGTAGTGGTGAAGTGATGGAAAGCTATAAGAAGCATGGTTCACTTGCTTATGGGGCGGATTGGCAAAGAGGGGAAATGTATCAAGAGGGACAAAAAAGGAGTACTGTTATTGCTACCTGCTCGTTTTATGACAAGCTTGTCCGAATATGGATGCCAGAGATTGATATTTTTACATGAGGGTTTGGATTTTGGTCTCTTTGTGATCGAGTTTCTTTATGGGATTCTCTTTACTGCTTTGTTACTGGCAATGATTGGTTAAATCGATTCCCAGTTTAGTACCTATGTTGGTGGGAACAAATGTCGAATGAAAACAAATTGCATCAAAGTGTGTGTAATAACTTGTTTCCTTTTTCCTTTTCAAATTAAGAAAGAGATCAAAGAGAACGATGCCAAGTCTAATAATCACTGTTATTATTTTCTAAAAACATTTGCATAGACTATTAGTGTAGTACCTTCACTTGTCAGTCTTAAAACTAGCTGGAACTGTCGTTTCAGTGAAAAATTCCTTTCTAACTGTCTCTACATTACAAAATCTTACCTGCAAAACACAAGTATATTGAGATAAATCCAATCGGCTATAAAAGTATGAGAGATGGGGTTGATTTATCTTCTAAGGAAAACAATGTCAGGTAGGCTAATCATAATATGCAGTATGGAAAAATCTCTATCTAAATATGCAGTATAGAAAAAAGAATTTGATCTAAGAGATTGAAAACGAGGCATAAGAGGCAGTACATACCAGAGAGGCATATGACTTTAATAAGGGCTTTGCAAGTTGCCAAACAGGCTTGAACACAAATGGAGCATCGACAAATAGGACTTGTCCTAACCTCTTTGGGTAATAGTAGTAAAATACATCAAACTGCAACAGAACGGAGCATGATTTCAAGATGGTCTTAAATTTGGGGGAAAAAAAAAAAAGAAAGAAAGGAAAAGGCAAAAGAAGGGAAGAGAAGATTGAAAAAATTGAAAGAACATCATTGCCCACTTTGATGTAAAATTATAGAGACCGGTTTGTAAGAATTTACCACAAATGTAAAGAACTTCAGATCTGCATTCTCAGTACCAAAGCCGCGTAGATCAAATATTCCGAGTAACTCCTCTTTTCCTGCTGGAAGCTTTTTCAATGCCTTCTCTATTAGAAAAGCACAAAGTTTCTCATTCTCTAAAGAACCCTGCGCCTGTTGCCAAAGTCATTGTACGCTTATTGAAAACCAAATTCCGTGTCAAGAACGCAAATCAAATTGGCATCTAAACTGATAACCAAATTGCAGAAGTTCTTACTTAATAAACTGATGCAGACAGTATTTCAAATTCTGAGTTGGAGACTTACTGCAGGAAAATGTTTGGATGCCACGACAATGAGCACCGGCCTGTCATTCAGATCAAGAAATTCATGCACGTATGCCTTTCCAGTTTCAGCTACACTTCTCACTGAATCTTCAGTCAATTCATTCACTCCATTTACCTGACGCCATTTCTACCTTGAATCGACAAAGAAGAGTGAAACAATGAATATTACAGCTCAAATGAAGTGTCTCTAAAATTTAGGAAGTTAAGGATATATTGAGTAAGAGAAAAATTAAATTGGGAAAGAGGTCTATACAGTAGCTTTAGTCAGTTTTGCAACAGCATCTTCAACCAAATATTTTCGGTCTTTTAGAAACCAAAGGATCATATCTTCATCATCTCTTCCATTTCTTCCTACTGGAAGATAATCATGTTGTTTCTCCAGCTTCTCCTTTACTTCTAATACGAGCTGCAGTTTTTGAATAATTTAGAAACTATTAAACAATCGAGTCAAGTGAATTGTTAATACAGTGATCTTGGATATAAAAAAAAAATGGAGCTAATGCAATTTTGAAGTGCCGCCATGTCAAAATTCAGCTTAAGAATATGAATTGTGATCAACAAAATTGATCAGAAACAGATTCATAAGCTTCCTCTCAAGACCAAAACGAACCGGTTCGGACACGATGTGGTTAGTAAAATTTCTCGGCGTCCAAACAGATCTCGTTCGAAGGGAAAATAGCAGCAGAGAAGTGAAATTAAGTACCTTCCTGGAATCCTTCCGTTCCGAGATGCAATTCAAAACCGTGAATCTGCGGAATTGAGGTGCTTTGACCGAATGATTGAGAGGTAGAAGCAGATGAAACCGAGAATGACAGATTCGGAGCGCCATCTCTGACTTCCGTACCAGGTTTCGGTTCGATGTTAGCTCCGATTTTCTGTAGCGATTTCTGACGGAAGTGATAGAGACGACGAGGAGAGGAGGAAGGGGGAAAAGAGTTTGTTACGCTTGTTAGAGTGAGGTCGGTGGGGACCCGTTACGTGCCTAATTGGATAATAGCGACGGTTAGTTATTTGATATCTCGAGAATGACAGACGACGTATCGGCTTAATGAAACAAGAAATATACGACATGTCGTTTTAAACAAATATTCGTCTCGACGTCTTAATGCTACGGGTTTTGATCATTATTTATGAAATGAAGATCATATACGACAGGACCACTATAACCATATAAAAATGATTTCTTATTCGTACATTCTTTCACTATGAAAAATGCCCTCAAAATTCAAAGAAAAACGAGCATATTTCTTTTTTTAGGAATTTTAGCAAAGTTAACACTATGCTTAGTGCTCAAATTTCAAAGAGCATCCTTTTTGGAAAAAAATTTTGGGTGGATTGATCTCGGTTAAAATCTCGTATTAGAATATTTACATTGGGTTAGTTAAATATTTTTATTATTTTTATTTTTAAAAAATATGAATAATTTTTGTACAAAAATATTCTATATCAAATTAATTATATTTAATTTTAAATTTAAATTTTTTTAAAATAACTTTTTAAATTTGAACTATCACTTTAAACTTATTTTGATAATGTTTTCTCTCTCCTATTAATTATTTTATTAAAAAATTAATAAATATTGTTCTCCCACTAATTCTTTTATTAATAAATAATAAACAATAATTATAATTAATTGATTTAAAAAATAAAATAAATAATTTAATATAAAGCTTGTTTAAAAAATTTATTAGTTAAAATTAAATTAAATTTAAAGAATTTTATAAAGAAACTTATGCGAATATTCTTGTTAAAACATGACAAGTGAATTAAATGTAAGGAAATCATTTTACTTTTCTAATACCCTTTTCACTTGTCATGTTTTTAATCATTTGGTTTAGGGTTCCCATCTAAACTATGATTTAGGGTTCTTACGTAAATTAAGTTTACCTAAGAATTTCTCACTTCTAAAAAAGATTAGTCTATTCACTAATTAATGATACATATATGAGATTATTTAATTTAGTGAGAGAGGTGAAATTATTTAGTGAGGATTAAATTAAATGAGAGTTATACCGATTTACACCTCATTGCCACCGTCACTCTTCCCGCCCGCCCGCCCGCCCGCCTTCCCCCACCACCCTCTCTTCCATTGTCACCATCCCCATCCACTGCCGCCCTCCACTACCACCATTTCTGATTCGACAACATCCACCGCAATAGTTATCAGTCAAATTAGTCCGGTAAACAAACACAGCCTATGTGTTTTTTGGGCAGTAAAGCAAGTAGATAAAACACCTTCTTGAATGCATTTTCATCAAACTAGGCTATCTTTTTTACTTTGAACACCCCCTTATGAACAAAAACATAGACAACCTTGATCTTATCTTGCATTTTCTTTTTTCTTAATAGAAACTCCATAGGACTAAAAAGAAAAGATAAACAATTGAGGTAAGAAACCATGTTCTAGATTTTGGTGCCCAAAAGTTGGAATCTACCTCTTACTATATTACTTAGCTATGTCTTTAACTATTTTGCTGATGAGTGGGTCATGTTTTTTTAATGAAAAGAGTAGTAAGAGTACAGGGTGAAGAGAGCTCTAGCAAGCATGGCAAGCACTTTTGCCCAGAAACTCCAATAAAGAGAATCATATGATAATACATACATATATATATATATATATATAGCCCATTTGGTATTATTATTATAATTTGCCATGCTTTTCTGTTCCCAAACTATGCCCTATTTTTACTTAGCCACACTATAAAAGAGTACTTTCTAGTCTACTTAGATAAGAATAATTTCTCCACACTATTAGGTTGCTGTAGCCATGTTGCTGATCAACAAAATTGGAGTCAGATTTTCCTCCAAAAAAAAACATATACATAGGCCCCAAGAAATGATGATTACACCACCCTCAAGTCCTCAACTATTTTTTATTATCATCCTTATACAAAATAGTCAAAAAGAATTCCACACAGCAGAAAGCAATTCAATTCCTTCTCCTTTTTTACTTATCAATCATTCCTGTTTGATCCCATCTTTCATTGTGGAGCCCCCACTAGCTGTTCAGATGTTACCATCAACAGTCAACATATCATTCTACTTCTTTTTACCTGGATGTTTTCCTTCATCATCATTTTCCTTCATCATGGTGCTCGTGCTAAGAAAGGAACATCTTGATATTTGGTATATAGCATTTTGAAATATATTTTGTTATAATTTAAAAAAGAGATAAATATATTATATTATATTTTCTTTTTTTTTTTTTAATTTTTAAAAATATTTTTTATAATTATTAAAAAAATTTTAAAAAAAAATTTATTATAAAATATTAAATCATATTTACTAAAATTATATATATATTTTTTAATCAAAACATGTTTTAAAAATTCTAGGGACCTAAATTTTACTAACAGTCAACTTCCTAAAGGAAATAAGGCATCATGATTTGGAAAGAACATGTTGTGGAGGAAATAGGCTAAATAATACTTTAGTCCTTAAATTATTATTTTATTAAATTTAATCCTCTTAAATTATTATATTTAACTTAATTCTTAAAATTATTACCATTATAAATATTCTCTTTAAACTATCATTTTATTAGATTTAACTCTCTAAATTATTATTTTATTAGACTTAACCCCTAGAAATATAAAATGAATTAAGTTTAATATAATGAGATTTTAAAGATGTATTTCTAAAATACGATAATTCAGAAATTAGGTTCAATAAAGTAATAATTTAAAAAATATTTATAATATGTCGATAGTTTAAGGAGTTAAATGATAATTTAAAGAATTCAAGACTAAATCTAGTGATAAAAATTAAAGGTATAAAATATCATATGCTTCGGAAAATAAGAAAGTATACTTGTTTTTCCCCTTATCTTCATTCACAGCAAAAATAATAGTACAGAATATATATATATATATATGCACACGATAAAAGAAAATTTGAAAAGACACTAAAGTTATTGACTTGTAATATTTTAGAGAAAAAGTGTACGATCCAAGCTATCCTGCCGTGTCTGTTTAAAAGCACTTGTGCCTGAATTTCTTGGGTGTCAAGTATCAGACCACTAAGCCAATGTTTGTGTGTCTGTGAGAGAGAGAGAGAGAGAGAGATGAAGCGAGAGATCAGGAACAAATGAAGAAGATAAGATAAAGCCAAATACATACAAACATTCCTCAAACCTGACCCTTCTAACTTCTACTACTACTTCGATGGTACCTACTTTTGTTGCTTTCCTCCTCCTCCTATCAGTCTCCATTTTTGCAGACAATTCTCCCACAAACCAGACATTCCATCCAGACAAGGAGTTGCAGAGATTAAGAAAAATTAAATCTTATTTAAGAAAGATCAACAAGCCTGCACTCAAGACAATCCAGGTCCATCCCTCCTTCAACACATATATACTAATACTGTTCTAAAATGCAGTTTATAGACTACTATCCAGACTACAGTTTCAAATTATATATATATATATATATATGTTTTTTTATTTCTTTAAGCAGAGCCCAGATGGTGATATCATAGATTGTGTTCCATCTCATCTTCAACTGGCTTTTGATCATCACAAGCTAAAAGGACAGAAGCCATTGGTAATTTTTACACAACAGAAAAAATGACTAAATTCTACCATAAGGGGGCTAAAAAGCTTTTTCATCATGTTCACAGGTCCCACCAGAGAGGCCAAGAAGCAATGACTCCTCCATTAATGCAATTACAGAGAGCTCTCAGTTATGGATGAATTCAGGCGAATCATGCCCAGAAGGAACAATCGCAATCAGAAGAACTACAGAGAAAGATGTTCTAAGAGCAAGTTCTGTTCAAAGATTTGGAAAAAAACCGATAAGACATGTTAGAAGAGACTCAACAGGAAGCGGCCATGAGGTTAGAAAATGAGTTCAAACTCAAAAGTAAAAGATCAGACTTGTCTTAGACTAACCATTTTTTGTGTGTTTCATTTAGCATGCTGTTTTATTTGTAAATGGAGATCAATACTATGGAGCAAAGGCTAGATTAAGTGTGTGGGCCCCACTTGTGACGGATCAATATGAATTCAGTTTATCACAAATATGGATCATTTCTGGTTCATTTGGGAATGATCTAAACACCATCGAAGCAGGTTGGCAGGTATGTAAACATATATCTCTATTAGTATTTGTCTGTCTGTTTGATATACATTTGAAGGCCTCACATCTGCAATTTTGTCTTTCAGGTTAGTCCCGAGTTATATGGAGACAATTATCCTAGGCTCTTCACTTACTGGACGGTCAGTCATAGTTCTAAAGAACTAAAACACAAAAGAGTGAGGATTACTTGAAGAAAATGCTGATTGTTTTGTATTTTACAGAGTGATGCATATCAAGCCACAGGATGCTACAATTTACTGTGCTCTGGCTTTGTACAGACCAATAGCAGGGTTGCTATTGGAGCAGCAATTTCTCCTAGATCCTCCTATAATGGAAGACAATTTGACATTGGTTTAACTATTTGGAAGGTAAAAAATGCAAAGAATCAAAATCAAAGCAAACTGATATATTTTTTTTCTTATTCTTTTTTAATATTTTATTGATACTTTATAAAAGGTAGTTCTCACAGTTAACGTAGCAAACATCACAGCAATTTTCACCCTGTTCTTATTATTAAAATGTAAGATTATCACATCTTACACCTCTTTCCATAAAGAAAACCTCCCCTCTCCCTTAATGGCTTGATTGATTTCAATCTACTTTTAGTTTTCTTCCTATGTTTTTCTCAGTTTTTCCTTCCACATGAAGTAACATTAGACCTTTTTAAATTTTGACATTTGAAGACTGTAAAAGGAATCACTTACGCGTTAAGCTTACTTTGATTTTAAGTTTTAGATTCCATTTGTATGTGTGTGTGTGTGTGTGTGTAGGATCCAAAGCATGGACATTGGTGGCTAGAATATGGATCGGGAGTACTAGTCGGATACTGGCCAGCACTTTTGTTTAGTCACTTGAGGAGTTCAGCAAGTATGATTCAATTTGGGGGTGAGGTTGTGAATACAAGATCATTAGGGTTTCACACATCAACACAGATGGGGAGTGGTCATTTTGCAGAAGAAGGATTTAAAAAGGCATCATATTTCAGGAATTTGCAAGTTGTGGATTGGGACAATAACTTGCTCCCTTTGACTAATCTTCATATCTCAGCAGATAATCCTAATTGTTATGATATAAAACAGGGGAAGAACAATGCTTGGGGTACTTACTTTTACTATGGTGGTCCTGGTAAGAATGTTAGATGCCTGTGAAGAAAAAAAAAATTACCATTACAATTACAATTACAATTTTTATTATTTTCTGTTAGTACTAAGTACTATTATTGTTCTTTTTCTAATGTAAATTTGGTCTATTGCATATATATGTCTTGCACATCTTTACTTGTTTACGATTCGATTTGATTGGCCTAATTTATAACTCAACATAACAAAAAGGTAAATGAAAAAAAAAAGGGCAGGAGAAGTATACATCAATTTCATTAGCTCAATCCCTGGAAAAGTATAGCAGTCCAGCAACAAGATTAAACTTGAGTTCTCTCGAGCAGCTTGGGTTGCTTATTCTTAAGTCGAAGTAAAGTTGAGGAGCTTTGGTAAATTGGATTTACATTTGGATGACCATTTGAGACAAACTGGAGTTTTGTGGCCCAGACTGAAGTTTCAAACTCTCAACCAAATGCTTCTTGAGGAAGGGCTTGAAAGAGTTTTACCTCTTGAGACCAATTTGATGAAGTGCACTTGAAAGTTATGAATCATCCCATTTTAGAAAGCGATATGTTTTCCTCAAGCCCTGCTAAACATCGGTTTTTACGGCGTCGTTTATATATTTGATGAGATCTTCCTGGTTTGTAATAACATTCAAATCTCTTGAATCATGTAATAAAGGACATTCAATTCTCTTGAATCATGTAATAAAGGAGTTTGACCTTCAAATATATGTTTTTTTTATAAATGATTTCGAGTGTTTTATTTAAAATTATGAGACAAATTATATATTATTGAAAAATTATGGATGTTTAGTTTCATATGCAAGTAGTCATTTATAATTTCAAATTAAAATGAAAAAGTTATAGTATAATAAATAGAGCATATGAATCATTATCATAATTTAATGACCACTTGCATATGGCTCGTTTTAAAAACGGGTATATAATCTATGTTCGGGCCAAGCCCGTACCCACATATTGCGGGTGCGGATCGAGCTTTTAACGGGCCGAGCTGAACGGATTCGGGCCGGCCTAGCCCAAATTGCCACCACTAGCAAACATGGCCTTATCCTCAAATTCTCTCTCTTAATTATTTTTAAAAAGTAATAAAAAAACCTGAAGTTACTAAAACACTCTCACCGCCTACCACTCATAATCTACGGTAACCAAAAAAATAATAATCAATAACCTTAAAGGAATGCCATTGGCACGATTTCAAGCTTCCAAAAAATAGAAATAATTAATTTGTAATATATTTTTCCTTCTAATCCATTTTGATCTCTACATCCTCATTCTTCGTCAATTTGATTCGCTTGCATGCTTTGTAATTGAAGCTTGAGAGCTTCAAGTTTTTTTTATGGATTTTTCGGTAAGTTTCAAGCTTTTTTCTACTTATTTTTCGTTCAATGGTTGATAATAATCATAATCGAAATGTAAAGCGCTCTCCTTTGTATTTTCTTTATATTCTGCTTATATTTTGCTTTTGATTCTCTCTCTAAATGGGTAAAATGCGATTATTTCCAAGAAATCGCGGTGTAGAGTTGCTTGATTGCTCGATGACTTATGGAACGTAAGGCCTTAAGCAATTGAGCATTACTAAGTTTTATTCACTTCTTTTATCTCTCTAATCAAGATTATTGATTTCTTTTTCTTTTTTTCTTCTATAGAAATAAAAATATTTTTTGTAATGATATGCGTGGATGGTTGGTAGGAGAATGTGAACCCACATGAGAATAAGAATTCATGGTATTAGCATCAAAATACTACGAAGGAATCAACTAGAGTTTCAGTCGAATCTAATATCATCGTAATGAATATAATGTCATGTAGTCGCCTTTTAATGTAATCTTTTTTTATTTTATGATTTTGATGTACTCACTTTTTGATATAATCAAACTTGCATCTTAGTATTTATTTATTAAGTTAACCATTTTTATAATAAGTTTTCTTATAATTTTTATTCATATTGGAATTGTTTACAACGTTCTTTAATTGAGATGAGAGTTTGATGGGTCTGAGAAGTGCCCATCGATCCCTCAAGATTAAGAAAGAGAGAGTTTGAAGCCATTGACCTCTTTAAGAAACAAATAGTTTAAGTTTTAGGATTTAAGATCAAAGATTTAGTATTTAATATAAAAAGTTTAAGCTTTAATATTTAAAACGAAAGATCTAAGACTTATGATTTAATATGAAAGATCTAGATTTTAAGGTTTATGATGAAAGATCTAAAACTTAGGCTTTAATATGAAATATTTAAGTTTTAGGATTTAAGATGAAAGATCTAAGACTTATGATTTAATATGAAATGTTTAAGTTTTAATGTTTAAAATGAAAGATTTAAGGCTATGGATTTAATATGAAATGTTTAAATTTTAAGGTTGAAGATGAAAGATCTAAGATTTTGTGCTTAATATGAAAGGTTTAAGCTTTATAGTTTAATATGAATGATCTAAAACTCTATGTTTAATATAAATGTTTAAGTTTTAGGGTGTAAGATGAAAGATCTAAGACTCAAGATTTAATATGAAAGGCTTGGGCATTATGGGTTTAAATGAAATATTCATGCTTTATGATTTAAGGTGAAAGATCTAAGACTCCAAATTTAATATGAAATATTTAAGCTTTAGAGTTTAAGATAAAATATCTAAGACTCGGAGATTAATATGAAACATTTAGACTTTAGGATTTAAGATGAAAGATCTAAGACTTAAGTTTTCATATGAAAGGTTTAAGTTTTACGGTTTAAGATGAAAAATCTAAGATGAGCCATTAATGGGTTTCGCATCGAGCAGAGTGTGTTTCTTGTCTTGCTCGATGGATCGAGGGTAGTTTTAGAGATGTCGAGCCATTAAGCGTTGAAAAAATACACACTCAAATCATCTATAAACCCTTCGATCCATTGAACTATACAATTTTCTCTCTTAATCTCAATTTAAAATTAGAAAATCCAGATTAAAACATTATAGTTTCCTAAATTTTATAACTTGCAACCTAGATTAATCAAACTTTTGAAGAAAAATGATAGATTTTGCTATTAAGAAAAATCATAATTTGAAGGTAACACAACTTCTAGTGACTTTCAAGTTTTTTCACCGTGACAATAGATTTGATATTGTGCTTCTTATCTATTTACTTTGCTCTCTTTTTGATGTTCGGGTACTTCCGATTACTCATCTTTTCACTTTTTTTTTCAATGTTTTACTTTTGAGTTATACATATCATTATTTTGAAATAGGAGATATTTAAAAAATTTAAAAAAATAAAAAATAAAACCACCCTTATCTATAATAATTAAATATATTTTAAAATAAAAATCTAACAAACTCTATTAAGGAGATAACTACTAAAATAGGCACTAGAGCCACATTCCCAAAGAGTGTCTAGTATTTTAAACAAACTTCAAATTAGAATTAATTTTCCAAAGTCTATTTTTTTTAATATATAAATTACGTAATTGCACGGTTCAAAGATGATCGTGATAATTACATTTCACCTTTACATTAATGAGGAAGAGACTCAACCTGCATCAGCTGCTCCATTGGCAAGAGCTTATTAGCTCTAAGGACACGTGGAGATAACTAATTGGAGGTGACCCGTGCACGGAAACCGTCTGTGCAGGTTACCAGTCACACTGGAGAGAAAACAGAGAAGGAATCGTAAATCCAAGATAGAAATTATAATCCAGAAGGTTCCATATCTGTTATCTCTCACTAACTCAGCGATATACGTTTCGCAAACCCTAGAACGAGTCGAAGAAGCTAAAGTTATGGCGGATCCAGCAATCTCCTCAGCTTCAGCATCTTCGTCGGACCCGTACGTATTACCATCTTTTCATTGTTTCGTTTGTTTCCAGTGGAAGTTTTTCTTTATTAGGAATTTTTGGTTTTCTGATAGAAAATTAGGTCAGTGGACGTTTTAGTGTTATGTTGGATAGAGATTATAGTGAGGTTCAAGGATGAATGTTTTAACTCTAGGGTGAACATTGATGATGATGATGATAGAGTTATTGCCTCTGCCTACTAGCGTCTTAAGAATAGAAGTAGCAACAGGGAAGCGAGACTGTCATGGTGAATGAAACGGTGGTGTTTCCTTTGGATTTTGAGCTTGTCAACCTAGAAAAATTCGACATCTGAATTGCATGGTATTTCTTACATTCATTTTTAACTATGCAGGCATATCACAATTTGATGTCATTAGTTATGCATTTAGATTGTATCGAGCTAACTACAGGCACAGTTGAGAGTGTAGCTGCAGTGTTGTTATATCCTTGTATTTTTTCTCTATAGGCTTCCCAATTGATGTATGAATTCAGTGTATGTTTTATACCTATGTTTTTGCATGCCAGGGCAAAAGAAAATGTGCAGTTATATTTATTTTTGTTCGTAGGGTCGTTGCAGTTTTAATTGTCTGTAGTTTTTCCCATTGTGTTGGGTTTCTAATTTTCTTATGTAAAACAGGAAAGCAAAGAAGGATTTTTCGACTGCCATTCTGGAACGGAAGAAGTCACCTAATCGTCTTATTGTTGATGAGGCTGTAAATGATGACAACTCTGTGGTTTGTATGCATCCTGCTACTATGGAAAAGCTGCAACTTTTTAGGGGAGACACTATTTTACTTAAGGTGATTTTTTTTCGTCATGTTGAATTGCAACTTTATCCAAGTGTGTTGAATAATTGTTGATTATATTGTCTTTGGTTACAGGGGAAGAAGAGAAGGGACACAATATGCATTGTTCTTGCTGATGAACAATGTGAAGAGCCAAAAATCCAAATGAATAAAGTGGTTAGAGCCAATCTTAGAGTGCGCCTTGGAGACGTCGTGTCTGTTCATCAGTGCCCTGATGTCAAGTATGGAAAAAGGGTTCACATCCTTCCAATTGATGACACTATAGAGGGGGTCACTGGCAACTTGTTTGATGCATATTTGAAGCGTAAGTGTTCTGTTATCATTATTTATTATTGGTTATCCATTCATGCCTTGTTTCAAGAGTGCTTAATTGCAAATATCTCCTGATCATTATTTTTGGCTTCTGCAGCATATTTCCTTGAGTCTTACCGTCCTGTGAGGAAGGGTGACTTCTTTCTAGTAAGAGGTGGGATGCGAAGTGTTGAGTTCAAGGTCATAGAAACCGACCCTGGGGAATACTGTGTTGTCGCACCTGATACAGAAATTTTCTGCGAGGGAGAACCTGTCAAACGTGAAGATGAGGAGAGATTGAATGAAGTCGGATATGATGATGTTGGTGGTGTTAGGAAACAGATGGCTCAGATTCGTGAGCTAGTAGAACTTCCTCTCAGACACCCACAGCTCTTTAAATCAATTGGTGTGAAGCCCCCAAAAGGTATCTTGCTTTATGGGCCTCCCGGATCTGGAAAAACACTTATTGCGAGAGCTGTAGCAAATGAGACAGGTGCATTCTTCTTTCTGATCAATGGGCCAGAAATTATGTCTAAGTTGGCTGGTGAGAGTGAAAGCAACCTGAGAAAGGCATTTGAGGAAGCTGAGAAGAATGCTCCTTCAATCATTTTTATTGATGAGTTAGATTCCATTGCCCCGAAAAGAGAAAAGACACATGGAGAAGTTGAGAGACGTATTGTCTCGCAACTTTTGACTCTGATGGACGGTCTTAAGAGTCGGGCCCACGTGATTGTCATGGGAGCTACAAACAGGCCCAACAGTATTGATCCTGCTTTGAGGAGATTTGGGAGGTTTGACCGAGAAATTGACATTGGTGTACCAGATGAAATCGGGAGACTTGAAGTTCTTAGAATTCACACAAAGAATATGAAACTTTCTGAGGATGTAAGTCTTGATTTAGTCTGTCTATGTATAATACTTGATCACTCATGTTTATCTTTAGAATGTGATGTTATGGTTTTACAATCCTGTATGCCAGGTCGATCTTGAGAGAGTTTCAAAAGATACCCATGGTTATGTTGGTGCGGATCTCGCTGCTCTCTGCACAGAGGCTGCTCTCCAGTGTATTCGGGAGAAAATGGATGTGATTGATTTGGAGGATGAAACAATTGATGCTGAGGTTCTGAGTTCCATGGCTGTGACTAATGAGCACTTCCAAACTGCCCTGGGAACTTCTAACCCATCTGCCTTACGTGAAACAGTGAGCTTCTACTACTTACTACTTCCCACTCGTTTAGGACTGCATTTTCCTTGAAAATATTTGCACTATATTTAAAATAGCTAGCTACTTGGTGCTGTATTCTTTATTCTATATCTTGGAGGGTAAGAATGACAAATGTCGTGATTTAATTTGTTAGGTTGTGGAGGTTCCTAATGTCTCATGGGAAGACATTGGGGGATTGGAAAATGTGAAAAGAGAGCTTCAGGAGGTCTGTACTTTCTTTATCTTGGACTTTTTTTATATGGAAACACTCGATGTTCCTTTATTTTATTTTAATCATATCCTGTCTACCTGGCAGACTGTCCAATATCCAGTGGAGCATCCAGAAAAGTTTGAGAAATTTGGCATGTCACCTTCCAAAGGTGTTCTCTTCTATGGGCCCCCTGGCTGTGGTAAAACTCTTCTTGCAAAGGCAATTGCCAATGAATGCCAGGCCAACTTTATTAGTGTGAAAGGTCCTGAGTTGCTCACAATGTGGTTTGGGGAAAGTGAGGCAAATGTACGGGAGATATTTGACAAGGCTCGCCAATCTGCTCCTTGTGTGCTCTTCTTTGATGAACTCGACTCCATTGCAACCCAGGTATCAATTAATCCAAGTCTTAAGCTTCTCTTCACATAATCAACCCTTCTTCTACCTTTGAGATTCAGAAATTGATTACAATGTCTCCCATTTTCAGCGAGGCGGCTCTGTAGGAGATGCTGGTGGTGCAGCAGATAGAGTCTTGAATCAACTTCTAACTGAAATGGATGGGATGAATGCTAAGAAAACCGTATTCATAATTGGGGCAACAAACAGGCCCGATATCATTGACCCAGCATTGCTGAGGCCTGGACGTTTAGACCAGTTGATATACATCCCACTACCGGACGAGGCTTCCCGTCATCAGATTTTCAAAGCATGTCTGAGGAAATCACCGATTTCTCAGAATGTTGATCTAGCAGCTCTTGCACGTTACACCCATGGTTTTAGTGGTGCGGATATCACCGAAATCTGTCAGCGTGCTTGCAAATATGCTATCAGAGAAAACATTGAAAAGGTAATTGACTTCTCCCAGATTAGAAGTAGCAGTATTGAATTGCTGTGATGGTTTATCTTCAATGTGGGTTATTAGAATTAGGGGTTTATCTTCAATGTGGGTTATTAGAATTAGGGACTGACTTAGACTCTTTAATGCAGTGATAACCACAGCTCATCTAGGTAAGGTACCTTTAAAAAGTCTTTGCTTTTAACCCGAACCATTTTCCAAAAGGGTTCTTAGTTACTTATTTACTATAATTTCTTTGTTCTAAAATGGGACAATGTTGGTCCTTGGCTAAGGGTGACAGATGGTTTGTATTAATCTAAGCCTCTCTCTCTCTCTCTCCCTCTTTTCCCATTTTTGTTATGGACTTACTCTAGATGTTTCATATTAATCTTACCCTCGCTCTCTTTTCCCAACTTTGGGTTGGACTTGCTAACGATGATGGTACATATTTTCCCTAATGTTCACACCTTCACGTATATATTTTATTTGTTGTCCATTTCGTGGTTATATCAGGATATTGAGAGGGACAGAAAGCAGAAAGAGAACCCGGAAGCAATGGAAGAAGATGAAGTGGATGAGGTGTCAGAAATAAAACCCGCCCACTTTGAGGAGTCCATGAAGTTTGCTCGTAGAAGTGTGAGTGATGCTGATATCAGAAAATACCAGCTCTTTGCTCAGACCTTGCAACAGTCTCGTGGATTCGGGTCTGAATTCCGGTTTGCAGACCGAACTGAGAACACTACTACTGCTGCAGCTGGAGCTACTGATCCGTTTGCTTCTGCAACAGCTGGTGGAGATGATGATGACCTGTACAGCTGAACAACTGGTCTGTCGGAAAAACACGTGTTAGGAACTGCAGTTTGATGGTTTGCTCTGGCCCCTGCTGCTTTTGGTTATTTAAGTCGGTTTTATGAATATGTATGTATATCAAACGCTCTTTTCTTTTCCGGGAACCAAAGATTTCCTACTTACTGTTTAGTACTCTGTTTTGCGAGTATAAGAGAAGAATGGAGATCCACCCATGTTTCCATGAAACGTGAAATTTTATATTTTGTTAATTCAATGCACTCTATTTCTGCTGATTGGTAAATGTATTTCAAGGAAATCAAAACCCAAAATTAGGTAATTATTAGATAATATTATTATGTTGTGTGATTATTTGTATTAATTTAATAATTATTTTAAAATTTTAAAATATATTTTGAAATGTAAAATCGTGTTTTAAAAATGAAGAAGACTCTGATAAAACGAACTTCAGTCTTCACTTCTAAATCAGTGATTCAGTGAACTCTATTTATTATTATTATTATTATTATTATTTTCCTTTTGGACATTTAAGGATAAGGTAATTTTGAGGTTTGAGGTTGGATTTTGAGAATTGAAATCAGAAAGGGTATATTTGGTAACAAATTTTTATTTTTGTTTTTTCAAAAAACCTTTTTTTTGTGTGTGTGTGTGTAGAGAGCTTGTCTGTTCTTAAGAGTATAAAAAAGCATTTTTTGGGAAGCAAATTCCGTTTGATTCGACATGTTAAAAAAGTCAGATTTCAAACTCCATCCTCATTTGGCTTTCTTTGTTTTTCACTTTCTTTCTCACTTGCGAGTTACAAAAGGGAACTCGCTTCCTCTTCCCCTCCATTTCAGCCTCCATTAAAGCACTCGCTTCCTCTTCTTTGCATAGGAATTCACCTTGACTATGGGATTTGCATCGATCCTTCTCAACCTTTTCATGGATGCCATCAAGCATAGAAATGTAAAACTCATGTGCATCCTGCTGTTCATAGCTTGCAAGATTTGCAGGCAGCATGATGCCACCAACTACAATAAAAACAAATACCACGTTTCCTTCAAACTCTATATTTGAACTTAATAATTTCGCAGTTCGAAAATATAAAAAGAACAAACTTGAATAGAAACTTTGCATGGCTGTAAAACTCGTATTCTTGTTCTTATTACCATTCGGATTCTTCTTGCTTGTATTATACTCTGCATTCTTCTTCCTCTGACATAATTACCTATTATCCTATGGCTCAAGAAATAATTCCTCAATGGTGGCGTATGCAACAATGCTTGCAGAACCGAATTCATGAAGCACGTATTTCCCAAATTTGTTCAATCCATGCAGTCCGGAAGGCAATTTCGATCCCGATTCAGTATTCGTACCCTCTATCAGAATAAAACTCGTTCCTATCAACTCGTCCATTGCCGGTAATCGCAGTCGTAGACCCAGTGGCCAGAAGCACAACATAAGAGCTCAACTCTCTCTCTCTCTCTCTCTCTCTCTCTCTCTCTCTCTCTCTCTCTAACCACCCACCGCTTCCCCCCTTGGTCTCCCTCTGAAACCCACTTCTTTGCTCCATGGAAGAAGAAGACCTAGTCAGTATCTTATTGACTCTCGACGCATGGCAAGAATCCCTCTCGACTCCCACGAATACTTTCCTTTCACTACTCAACTTTCTCTCTTCCCCTTCCCTTTTTCCTCCCACCCATCGCCCTTATTGACTCGCGAGTTGGAGGCATTAATGGAGAGAGAGGTAAAAGTGTGAGGAGGCGTAAATGGAGTCCGAGATGGAAGAGATTCGTGAGAAAGTGCCACTGTAGAAAATAGCAACTAAAAACGAAGAAACGTTATTCCCAAGGATCCAGTGTTATTTATTTATTTATTTATACTTATTAAAGGATCCGGTTTTATCAGGTCGTAAGTTAAGTTTCGGGGGTCACGTTAAATTAACTGAAAACGGATAAAACTAACGGAAAAAGGTGGTAAAATGTGTCGAGCCGTTATACTTAAATCGGATTGTGTCGGATTGATAAAAAATGAAATTAAAGGATTTATTCTAATTTTATTAAAAAAAAAAGATAATGCATTCTCATTTTAAATATTACAGAGATTTTATTTTTATTCTAATTTTAATACATTTGAGAGGTTATGTAATTTGTTAAAAATATAATAATATGTAATTAAATTATATTTAATATTAAGATAAATAAGGGTTATTCACGGAAATTATCATGCCATATTTTATTTAATTTAAACCATAAAAAAAAAATTATATATATATATATATATAATTTAGGCCCAGATAATATGGTCGGCCCAACTCATTGATGCTCTTCTTTGCTGTTAATCAACTCCACTACAACCTTCCTGCCAAATAGTGGCGGGATAAAGGCGCGTTTTTCATTTAAAACGTCTGTCTTTCTATTTTGATTTTTTTTTTTTTTTTTTCCTTGGTTGAAATAAGTATCACTCTGATCAACGGGAATGGAGCACCAGGCAGAGGACTCTCTACGCACGAGGATGGAGGCAATGCGAATGTCATGCGAGAAGGAGATTTCGATTCAGCAGCAAAAGGTGGAGTCATTTGCCGCTTCGCTTCATCAATCTCTGGAAACAGTCAAGGATAGAGCTCGAGTCAATGCCCAAAATCAAGGTGAGAGTCGATCTATAATTTCTGGTTTTTTGAATTACTTAAGATTTGTCGAGTTTTTTCTAGTTTGATTGATGAGTGCGATATGAAGGCTTATATTAGGGTTTTGAAGATCTGAAAGATGGAGAGGTTTTAGGATTAGGTATATGAAATGTATGAGTTTAGTTTCTTACTTATCTTTCTCTTATAGGAAAGTTTGGAGAGCTTAAAGCCAAGATGAGAGAAGCTGAGGATGATTTGGTCAAAGCTCTAGCAGGTTAGTCTGTCCTAATTGGATTATGGAATTGAGTTTGTGCTCGTTTTCTGATTTCATTGCACATATTTGGATTTTTTTTTTTTTTTTTTTTTGAGATTAGTGATACTGATATCAAGCTCAGAATGGATTGTGATGGTGTTTTAGTTGATAATAGAAACTTGTTTTTTCTGTATAGTTCAATATGTCTGAATACTTCTACTATTTCTTTCTGTAGCAAAGACTCGTAGGGAGGCCAAGCGGATGGCGATAATGGACTCAGTTTCAGATGCAAAAGCTAGAATAGAAAAACTCAGGAGTAGTTTGCAAGACCAGAAAGCTAAGAGGGATGAGTATGCTGCCATAATATCTCAGCAACCATTTGGTAATTCCATCTCATAGTACGAGTTGGCTCTTTCTTGCTCGTGTTCAATTATTATCTTACTTTTGGCTTAGTTTGATGATCTCAAGTTCCATATTGCCAAATGTGTAATTTATGGTTACTACATGTCTCACAATTTATTATGATCAGTAGCTGCGCAAATAAGTTGATTAGTTAGTGGACATTCTTTCTGGAGCTTTATTTAGGATGTTGGCTGTTCTATTGAGTCAGATGCTACTTTTTCAGAGCATACCAGTCTTCAAGTAATTTTGAACCTTAACTTTGTTCTTCTCTCTATTGGTTGTATGATCAAAATCTCTGTCAGCATTTGAAGAAAACAAAGGAAGAGAAAGTGAATGTATAGGGGAAATACAAGAGGTGATTACCTGGTATAACAGAGTACTCGATCTCCATATAGAAGGAGGACATGGTAACTTGAGTTATTATTATTATTACTTTAATTTATTATTATTTTTGGGTATATATTTATTACCTGTTTGGCACGGGTGAATTCCTTACCAGTTACTATGGTTTATCAGGGGTAAAATTCACATTCAAGAATATCAATATAAAAAATCCACTTGAAGAATATTCATTCACCATCCGCCATGCAAATGATACATACACTTGTAAGCTATATATGCTTATTTATGGGTCAAGTTTTAGCGTTAATTTTTGCTGAAGTCTCTTGGCAGTGTATTTATATATTTTTCTTAATCCTCAGTGCTAGAATGTAATCCACCCTTGCATGACATTAAAGAGTTGGTACAGGAGCTGAACAAAACCAATGGTTTATTTAAGTTTGTCAGAGTTGTGAGACAGAAGTTTCAAGAAACTGCATCGCCAGGTGAAGTTGTTACCCTTGCGTACAAAATCATGTATCCTTGGAAGAAACCACTAAAAATTGGGTTGTAAATTCTTTGGTGCAACTCACATCTTTATTTTCCAACAATGGAGTCAACCATAATCTTGGTTTTCATCCCTATGTACATGTTTTCTCATGTTGCTCTGCTGCATTATGAATTTATGATATTGCTGAGAGGCTTCATTAAGTTACTTTCTGTGCTAGTTATTGTTACTTGTTATTATCATCTGTATCTCTTGTTATTTACTAGGATTTCTTGCTCAATTGACTACCCTTCATCAAGATACTTTGACGCTCTCTGTGTCAGCTCCAAGTTTGTCAATGTCGACTGACAGAAGTGAGCCTTCAGCCAAAAAAATTGATTGGCAGGTTCAGCATGGAGACCACAATAGACAATCCAAGAAAGCCAACTCTGGGAAGGGTTCTAAATCAACAATACTATCTCCTGGTTCTGCATCATCTCTTCGCCGATCTCCCCGGCATCTGGTATATCTATTCATTGCATGCTGTCTGCTGCTTATGATTTTGGATTGTCTATAGTACTAATTTGGAGCATAGTATTAGAAGGATACACAATGTGCTAGTTTATGCTTAGAACTAAGTTGTATATATACAGTGCATGCTGATTTTGGTTGGTGAATGCAATCAAACAATTCCTTAAGTATCAGGTGTTTTGAGTCTACTTGTTTACATAACTGTTTGAAATGTGATAGAGGGTGCCATGAGCAGGTAGTCAACATTGTTCATCGTCAATGAATTGCATATTTGCATGCCTTAAAATGGACAAACTGGACATATATATTTTGGAAATTGTACAATAATCTATGCTATATTTCGTGATCAAAGAATCACAATAGCTGAAAGTTTTAAGTACCCTACTTATATTTACTATCTTACACAGTTTACGTGGTAGGGTTTGTTCTGATGAAGAGACAAGTATGCTATTGAGTTTTTCTTGTTTTTAGCACTAGACCAATTGAAGTAGAAAATTTCTGATCAGAGGCATGGCATATGACAGGTCAATAAATGATGGTGGAGGCTGATTGTGGCTAAAGTTAATGACATAGGATTCTTTGCAGTTGACATGGACGGCAGGATTCTATTTTGCACATGTTTATATCAAATAGATCAGAAGATCTCCATGAATGAGAAGACAAGGCACCTTGCCATGTTTCTGGGTTTTAATTATTTTCATGTACTTGGTTCAAAAATATGTCATGGAATCTAAGGTAGCGGTGATAGTCAATTCGTGTTCTGCTGACATAATGAAAGGCTGAGAATGCTAATGTAAACTACTCCAGTGCATATATTTTCCCCTGTGCTAATGTGATTTGGTTTTGGTTTTTGAGCAGGATTTTACTAGAAATAGTACTATTGAAATGATATATGTTTACATTCACCTTTAATCTGTGGTGTTATATGGGTTCAGGGCTTGGTAAGGCATTCTATCACAACATTTGTTTTTGATACTGATTCTTGCACTTAATTATGAGGAAAAGCTAGGATCACTCTAGTCAATTGAGTTAACAAAGTGTTAAGTTTACCGGTTTGGGCTGATTTGCCCCGACCCACGTCTTAATTCTAATACCACTACTAATCTGTATAGAGTTAAAAACCCTCAGCCCCAAAACTATACTCTATTTTAGTCATGAGATAAAAAAATTTGCATAATAACTACGGCCAAAGACAATTTATTGTTAAAATCAAGCTTAAAATATAATTTAGTACCAAAAATTTAGAAAGTATAATTTAAAGGACCTTTAACATAAATTATAATAAACATCTAAATTTTTTATTAATTATAATAAATATTTAATTTTAAGTTAAATTATAATGAATCCCAAATTTCATTAAAAATGAATGAGATGATTACGTGCATGTTATATGACTATTAAGTGATTATTAAAATTTTAAATTCGATCAAATTTAAAATTTTTATTTTTTACCCTCTTAATTTAAATTTAATATTTTTAATCCACTTTATTTATTTATTTATATTTCTTCTAAACTTCTACCCTACCGGCCACCCTAACCAACCCTCTTTTGTTGCTGCTACTGCCACTCTTTTCTATGATCACTATCGACAACTTCTATCGCCGATATAAAAATTAAAAGTTTAATTATTTTCTCTCTTAAATATTAAAATAGTAAATTTTTATATTTTTACACTTTTATGTTAGCGATCAGCCATAGCTATCGCCAACCTCCACCTCCACCACCAATATAAAAGTTTAATTTAATTTTTTATATCTATATCCCTTTAACATCACCTCCACCAATCACTCTATCGCCATCGATCATTTATTTAGTATTTTAATCACAAACACTTAAAGTGTTGTTGAAAATATAAATATAAATATTTAATTTAAAAATAAATATCGCATTTTTAGTTGGTCAAATTTAGAAACTTAGATTATTTAAGCAGGCGACGATGGTGGTTTCATTTGTGGTATGGTGGGGGGTGGTGATGATCGGCGGCGGTAGAGTAATTGGTAGAGATAATAGTAAAGGATATAGAGATAAAATTTAATTCAAAATAATAAAATGAATTAAGAACTATAAAGTTAAAAATTTGAGATTAAAAAAAAAATATTTAATTCAGAGTCTTGAACCTCAATGGAGAGATACTCTCTGCCACGGTCTGGGTCTGTTCTCAATGTTTTAATAAGATGACTAATGAACCTTTTGACCTCAGCCTTAAAATTTTTAAGAATTTGGAATGCTTTAGATTTTTCTTAAGAGGAAATAAACCCCCACCTTTCTTAAGAAATCATCGTGTAATGAAAGATCAATTAACATCAAGTGATGTTACCGGCATTACACCACAAAGATCGGAGTGAAAAAGCTCTAGAGGATGTTTTCCTTGCCATACAGACTGCGATGAGAATGGAATTCTATGTTGCTTCCCAAGCTGGCACTCTTCACAAACTTCTTCAACATGATCTATATGAGGCAACCACCCTTCAACCATTATTTTTGGTAACATCTTCTTCAAACTTCCATAATTCAAGTGCTCAAATCTTTCATGCCATAATCTGGAACTTCCTTTCTCTTCTCCGGAAAAACAAGATAAATTTGCAATACGGACATAGAGGTAATACTTTTTTTTAAGAAAAATTAATCTTTTCAATAAGTTGATTTGTTCAAGATAAGTAGGAAGAACCATCATGCATATGAATATCATACCCCTCCTTCAAAAGAGAACTGATACTTAACAAATTAATTTTCAAACCAGGAACATAATATATCTCATAATTCTTCTAAATATTGCGAGACTTTGTTTTAAATGCAACTTTTCCAACTCCCTTCAATTTTACAAGATTTAGCATCACCAATTAGAATTTCACCATGATTTACTTTAGAGAGAGTTGAGAAGAGATCTTTGTTACAAGTCATATGCTTGCTCGCTCCACTGTCAATGTACCACTTTTTTTCCTTGTCGATATCTTGAAACGTTGCTAGCAAGATCGTCTCCTCATTATCATTATTGTCAATGCCGGTCTGATCTCATGCATAAGACTAGCCACATTCTTCTTGTCATCCTCTTCCTTGAACCAACACTCACGTTGTGTGTGACTAGGTTTGTTGCTGTAATCGCATTCAGAGTTGCAACATCCTCTTTCTCTACTTGTATTTATGTCATCCTCATTAGTATTTCTTCTACGAGTCGAAGTCCTCTTGAGTTAAATAGTGATTAAGTTTATTAAACATGGTAAAAAATATTATTTATTATATACATAAGGGTTAAATGGTCTACAACTTGAGAGGAGCTCATCCATTTTTATGTAACCTCATCCACTTCCTTGAGGATAAGAGCCTCATCTTCCTTGTGATTGGAAACATCTACCTCTTTCTTTGCCTCTTCCGCCTCTTCCATGCCAATTTTTATTCGAAGCATGATCTTGATTCCAACTTCCTTCGACAAAGGTGACTTGGGACTTGAGCTTTTTCAGGTTGTTCAGGAGATGGAGTTCCTTTTATTAATTTTGAATTCATGTGTCTTCAGTCTTCCCTGCAAATCATCCAAAGTGAGGGTGTAGATACCTGTGGACTCTTCAATTGCAGTTTCTACGTAGTCAAACTTTGGAGGAAGGCTTCGGATGATCTTTTCGATAACCCTTGTATCGACTTAGGACGGAAGCTCGACTATTTAAAGGACACGACTAAAACTCTTTAAGAATTAATTAAAATATAATAAAATAAAAATCCAAAAAATATAAAAATCTTAATAAAATCGAACTCATAATTAATATATAATTAAAATAAAACAACAAAAATATAAAAATAGAATTCACTTAAATTACGTTCATATAATTCATTAGTTGGAGGTGATTTATTGACATTATTTATAAATGAAACAAATGTACAATTATTCCTAAAAAATCATTAACATATTACGTACGAAACTCGTATCTGAAGTACGAAAAATAAAATTCGTTCGAATCGTTTTTATATAATTCATTGACTTAAGATAACTTATTAATATGATTTTAAAATAAAATAAATACACACGCATCCCTCAACTAACCTTTCAAATTTCGGCAAATGTAATCGTACAATTCCATAAGTATCAGGCACTTTCAGTTTACTTGCTTACATATCTGTTTGAGATGTGATAAGAGGGTGCCATGAGTAGCTAGTCAGCATTTGTCCTTGATACTGATTCTAGCACTTAAGAGGACAGTATTCTGCGTGATCATCATCTGTAGAATGACCATGTTTTAGTGGTCTTCTACATTTCTCTTTTGATTGTAATGTGCATTCTTTGGATCACCTATTACCCGGTTTCTGCACTTGTACAGTTATACATAGAGGAGCTTAATTATGTACATCAATACCAAGTCCGAAAAGAAAATGCATATTCAAGCTGTCGGCTCACCCAGTCTTCTCCGAACTACGGTACGAGTTTCCATCCATAACTCCTTTGCTTTGGACTTATCATTTGCTAAATCCGAGCAGTTAGTTTCATTACAATCTGCAAAGTACTTTCCACTTTCTCCTTCGGTTTTTTGGCTCAATGCAACGTAACATGTTGTTGATGCTCCCTGCATATGATTATTTGCTCTTACTGTAAACTACAACCCGGGAAGTCGTTTTCTCGTATCGAGATGTGAACAAGTAGAAATCTGTTTGTTTAACAAACCTGAGATGGAGATTTAAGTAGCTTTGATGCCATAAAAAACAGAGATTCTGCAACAGATAAGGTTGAAAAAGCATTGTCACTAGATTAACAACTCATAAAAGTAAAAAAGGGGCCAAAAGTTCATACCTGTGATGAAACCCTTATGTGCTCTTATAATTGCAGTCTTTACAATTCCTGGGTGAACTGCATTGATAGCTACTCTTGCTTTTCTTGCCTGCAGTTTCAATGGACTCTAGTTTAGTCAAACTTCAGTTTGTAAAATAGCGTTCAGTTTATTTGCAGGGAAAGAAGGATAGTACGTACTACCTTGAGTTGTCTTGCCAATTCCTTGGTATGCAAAATGTTTGCTAATTTTGACTGAGCATATGCACGTGTGCCATTGTATCTGCATAGACAAAAATTTTAACGTTATAGGAAAAACATATGCTTCATTTTATTTCAGATTAAAAAGATAAATCAATATTTTATTTATTTATTTTTTTATAAATTTACTTGTTTGGATTTAGCATGTGGGTCAAGCAGAAACCATCTTTCTTCACCCATCTGTGGAGAACAGAGGTAACGTTAATTATTCTTCCTTGGATTCCTTCCTTTCCTGCTGTTTCTATCATCTTCTCTAATAACATTTCAGTAAGAAGATAATGCCCTGCCCAAAAAAAAAAATATTAGAGAACTTCACTTACTTTCCAAGATGGGTATAAATTCTTTGAAAATAAAATAGACCCCCCTTACCGTTATCGGTTAAGTCAAGAGTATTATCTTAATAATTGAATGTTACTTGAGACTGAACCGACTATTTTCTCGGAAATTCCGATACTTCTGCTCGAAATGTCCACTAAATTTAATTTATATATTATATATTGCTTTAATTTTGTTAGGAGATTAAAAAGGGACTGAGAGTAGTACCCAAATAATTTGTAGCTAAAGTCATCTCTATTTTGTCTTCAGAGAACTCAAGATTGGGAGAGAAAATCCCAGCATTGTTTCTGCAAAAACCCAACCAATACTTATAAGAAATTCAAGAAAAATAAGAGAAATTATAAATAAAATTAAAAAGATAAAAAGACTGACATGAGGATGTTGAGGGGTAGTCCAAGAGCTAAGAAATGATAACAAAAGTTCTTGACAGAAACCAAAGAACTTAAATCAATCTCTGATATCAAAATCTCAGCATTTGGACTCTCTCTTTGAATCTCTGCCTTCACTTGATATGCCTTGTTCATTACCCTTGCCGGCAACACGATCTTCACCCCTCTCTTTGCCAGCACTCTTGCTGTTTCTGCTCCTATCCCTGACGTTCCCCCTTCCATAAAAGTATGTTCAAAAATCGAATCAACATTTTGATATTTCAAAACAGACAAGACCAACCAGGATATCAATACGGACGGTTAAGCGCCTTAGTTATACAGTAAATTGGTCGTCGTAATCAGATAACAGAGATCGGAGATCAACCTAATCGAAAGATCCTCATGATCATGCAATTTGATACAACTATATATCATAGAATTTCATTGATTAACCATATATGCATGCAATATATACATACAGATTAGATACCAGTGATTATAGCAGTGAGCTGATGAGGATCATGAGAAGAATGTTGTTGAGTAACTTGCTCAGCTGTAGTGTTTGAGCCATAACCACTCGGCCCAGCAGTTCCTGCCAAGTACTTAAGAGTTTCCTTCATTGTTTCGCATACAAAGCTAAAATAGTCTTAGGTTCATATGTATACATATAATACACACACATATATATATAGAAAGAGAGAGGGGAGAGAGAGAATTTTATGGTAGCTCAGGACTGTTAAGGATATTATTTGATTTTCTCTTATTATTGGTATGCACATATTTTCTTTTTGATTTATTTCCTTATCTTTAGCCTCCTTTATTATAATTTACTTTTCTTATCTTATTTGTATTTTTCTATATATAATATACAGCAACTCATATAATTTATATGGTGAATTTTATTAAATTTTTATATGATATCAGAACAAACCCTAGATTCAACTCCTCCTTCGATCTCTATGGCTGACTCCTCTTTCTCAGACGCCTCCTTCCCTCAACACTATAATTCACATGGTAACCATCCAACTATTCACATCCAATTACCTATTATGGAAGAGCCAACTTGTGCCTCTCCTCTCTTGCTAAGGCTTGTTCGGTTTTGTTAATGGAACCACCCCAGCGCCACCCGTCTCCATCGCCAGCAACCCACCTATGCTGAACCTCAAATTCCAAGAATGAATTATAACAATTTAAGTTTTCTCACTCTTCTTCTTTCTTCTCTAACAAAAGAGGCCATTGCCGAAATTATTTACTGCACTTCATCTCGCTTGGTTTGGCTTGCCTTAAAGACTGCCTTTAGTCATGGCTCTAAGCAGTGTGAGTTTCAAATTAAGGATGATCTCTAGTTGATGAAAAATATGTCTCGTTCAGCTGTTGATCATGTTAGGTCCTTTAAAACATCATGTGATTAACTTGTAACTATTGCTCTTCTCATTGATGAAACTGACAAGTTTCACTGGTTTTTACGCAAACTTTGCCCCTCTTTTCCTCTAGTTTTTCCACCGCCAAAATGGCTCTCACATTGATGCCTGATTTCAAGGATTTTGTATCTAAAGCTAAAAGTTTTGAGTTGTTTCAAAAATTAATTGAAGGTACCTATGAATCTTCTCCTGCATTTATTGTTAACCGTTCGTCTTCTAGTTCTCGTGGTAGGGGCCATAACAAAAATCATCATGGTTGTGGCCGTGGGTGCTCTTCCGGTTTAAATAATGTGACTCATTATTCTCACTTCACTTGTCAAATTTGCAAAACTGATGGTCATAAGGTGGATCGTTGTTGCAAGCGATATGAACAAAATGATGAAAGTGCAAATCTGGTAGCTACTTTTGTCGATTCGTGCAACCTCTCTAATGGCACTTAACCTGATTGGTATGCGAACATGAGCGCCTCCGCTCACATCAATTCCAATCTTTATACCCTTGATTCCACTACACTATATTACGGTAAAGATTCCATTATTGTTGCGAATATGACTTCTCTTCCTATTTCTCATGTTGGTACTTACTTTCTTTCTCCACATGTTCGTTTATTATACGTATTTGTTATTCCACATCTCACAAAAAATTTGCTCTCGATTGGTAAGCTAACATCAGATTTTCCTCTTAATGTTACTTTTAATAATGACTTCTTTACCATTCAGAATCGAAAAACAAGTCAAGTGGAAATGACCAGTAAGAGACAATGAGGTTTTTATGTGTTTAAGAAGAGTCACTCAACTTTATTTCCGCTCTTACTAGTTCAGTTTTACAAGCTTCTTTTGATTTATAGCATGCAAGACTTGGTCACATTAATAATTCTATTATTTATGTATTGAATAAAAATGGACATTTTCTCTTACTTCTATTCTTTCTACTCCTAAACTTTGTGATGTATGTAAACTTGCTAAGAGTCATCAGTTGTTGTTTACACCTAATGATCATCGAGCCACTAATGTTTTAGATCTTATTCACTGTGATATTTGGAAGCCCACACCTATTATATCTTCACTTGGTTTTGCATATTATATTCTATTTATCAATGATTTTTTGTGATTTACTTGCATGCCTTTATTGACTGGCAACATGCATGTAAGCTCAAGGTTTTTCAAAGTGACAGTGGTGCGGAATTCACTAGTAATCGCTTCCAAACTTATTTTTTAGTCTCACAAAATTCATCATCAAACTTCATGTCTATACACACTATCTCAAAATGGATGGGCTAAACAGAAGCATCATCATATTATGGAAATAGGTCTTGTCATTCTTCCACATTCTCACGTTCCAACCCATTTTTGGCTCGACACCTTTAGCTCGACCACTTACATCATTAATCGGTTGCTTATGCCTTTACTTGGAAATATTTCTTTCTTTGAAGTTCTCTATGGTATGGTCCCTACGTACTCTAATTTATATCCCCTTAGATGCCGAGTATTACCGTACCTCCGCAATTACATGTCTCACAAACTCTCACCACGAAGTGTTCCTTGCATCTTCCGCACATATATCACTACTTATAAGGGTGGTTTTTAAGTGCTTTGATGTGGTCTCTTCCCGTATGTATATTACTCGACATGCTTAGTTTGATGAGTCATGTTTTCCATTCTCCAAAAATCCCTCTGCTTACCCTTTTTTTGATCGGATTTCTTGGTTTTTTTGGAACCAAATTGCTTTCGATAGGAACCTAGTCCATTTCCAGACCCAGTTATGTCCCCCAGACCCAATTTCTTCTACAAACCTGGCACATGCACCCATACTCGACTCCTACACACTTTACCTAGACCCAGGTGACAGCCCAAATCCATCTGTCCTCTATCCAGACCTGACCCTTACGCCTTAACCATATAAAAAGCCCATTTGCCCAGATCTAGTCATCAATATAGACCCGATTCTCCATATTTTAAACATGTGCGGGTCTACTACTCCAAATTAGACTTAGCTACCAATTGCTCTACTCACCGACCATAAAACCCCTACTTTAGCGTCGTCAATCACCTCTCATGGCCATCTGATGGTCACTTATGCTAAATCTAGTATCTTCAAACATCGTCGTCCCATATTGGTTATCGATATTTATCCCTCCGATTTTCTTCACTCATTGCTCACTCATTCTGAGGTAAAATGATTTAAATCATCTCCCAAGAGTTCGGCTTGGGTCTCCTCCATGGATGACAAAATTTGTGCTCTTCAATCTAACAAGACATGGACTCTTATTCCCCACCCCGCCAATATAAACATTATTGGACCATATGAGTCTTTCATATAAAATATTTATATGATGGATCCATTGACTGCTACAAGGCTCACTTGGTGGCTAAAGGCTTCACTTAAATCCCAAGTCTTGATTTTATCGACATATTCATTACGGTCATCAAAGCCACTAACATTTGTGTAATTCTTTCCATTTCCTTCATAAATCGTTGGTCTCTACACCAACTTGATGTCAAAGATGCTTTCCTCAACGGTTTTCTTCATAAGAATGTGTACATGGAACAACATCCCAATTACATTGATCCTCATTTTCCACACCATATTTGTAAGTTGCAAAAAACCCTCTATGAACTTAAGCAAGCTCCTTGGGCACGGTTTCAATGGTTTAGTACCTTTCTTTCTCATCTTAGTTTCTCTTGTATTCAAGCTGATAGATCTCTCTTCGTCCTCCACAAGAATGGTACTTTTCTATACCTTCTCATTTACATGGATGATATTATTATTACCGGTAATAATCCAGCTCTTCTTAGTCCCTTTATTCATCAACTCACTACTGAGTTTACCACCAAGGATCTTGACTCATTAAATTATTTCCTTAGTCTCAAGGTCACGTCTACCAATGATGGCTTGTTTCTTAGTCAAGCCAAATATGCTCAGGACATTCTTGCTTGTGCTCAATTACTTGCATGTAAATAAGCCACTACACCAATGGTTGTTGCCCAATGTTTATCTCTTAATGGTACTACCTTCTTAGATCCTATATTTTACTGTTCTCTTGTTGGAGCTTTATAATACTTAACCATTTCTTGACCAGATCTTTCTCACTTTGTGAACTCCATCAATCAATTCTTCATGCTTCCACCGATGCCTATTTTCAAGCAGTTAAACAAATTCTTCATTATGCCTTTGGTCTCTCCTCCTCTACCAATTTGATAGCTTACTCATATGCAAATTTGGTCGACTATCCATACACTTGCCAGTTCACCTCTGGATTCTGCATTATTCTAAGTGGCAATCTTGTTTCGTAGAGTGCTAAGAAGCAACCAACAATCTCCCACTCTAAATCTGAATATTGTGCACTCGTTCTAGCCGCCGGCCAAAATTGTTTGTCTTCACCACTTATTTCATGATCTTCGCATTGATTTCCTCTTGTTGATATGCTTATATTTCCTTATTGATTTGTTTCGTTATTTTTAGCATTTTTTTTATTGTAATTTACTTTTATTATATTATGTGTATTATTTTATATATATATAACACAACAAGTCACATAATTTATATGGTGAATTTTATTAAGGACCACCGCAAGTTGGTGCTTACCGTTGACTATTAGTTCATGCAAACACTAATCATGTACTAAAGAAGAGAAAGAAAAAGAAAAGAGGCTTTATAGTGTGGCCGCTGTATATATGACCACAATTATAAATGGGATGATTTCATATAAATTTACAGTTTTGTATGATCTTTGTTGGCCAAAGATGTTGTGATCCGCAAGAGAAATGATGGGTGATGTTGGAATTAAGAGGGACATAGATATTGATGAAGATAAGTTAGGGAATGAGAAGAGGTTGACTCTCTAATTGGTAATTAATGAGTTGTATGAGTGGGAATAACATTAAAATGGACTCAAAATATTTGGCCCACTGTGTTTCCAACTTCATTACGATCACTCATTTTATTTCAAACTTGTTCTACTCATTTGGGAAGCACCATAGATTATATTCTCTTTTCTAAGTTTCACATGTGATCTTGCATGCCCTAAGCTACCTAGTTTTTTATTTTTTATTTATTTTTAGATCGATTTTGTTCTTAGTTAGAGGGATTAATTGGGTTGTTTAACAAATCTAAATTTAAACACGAATGAAGTAACATTTTTCTTTTGTTCTAACTTTCAACCTCCCACCATCATGTTCATGGTTGTTTCTTTCTTTCTTCCTCACAACTTTTGTTTTTGATTAAGGGAAAGAAAAAAAAGAAAGGAAGAAAGGTTGATGAGTATATATAGCCCGCACGTGCCGTATGGCAATGAGAGTAGGACCTACCTCGCACGAGTCAATCACGGTGAAAGTGGGACCAAGCAAATTAAATAATTACACTTTATAAGATTACATTATTTTTTTATATTATAATATAAGGTCTATGATGATGATCTACATTAATTAAGGAATATATCTACCATAATACTATTTGCATGATGAATCCAAGCTACCATCTACTATTCTCTTTATTCTTTTGCTTTGGGAAAAGATTTCGCAACAAAGTCGGTTTGTCTTCATCTAACCAAGAGATAACTAATAATGTATTATAAATTATAAATATTAATCAAATTCCGACTTACCTCCTCCTTACCGACCAAGAAAGTAATGACTTGAATCGAGAGATTTAAATTAATACAACTTTTGAACTTTTTCTTTATCAAGTTTGTGTCTCAGTGATCTTTAGGCTCTTCAAAGGGTTGGATATGGCTAATTTTTTTTCGATTTGATTCGGGTTCAAGTTTACTTTGTAACGTTTAATATTATATTTTAAGTTTATTTAGTAATATTATGAATCTAACCGTTCATTTAAAAATTTGTAACCTATCATTAATTAAAAAAATTAGGGTCATTTAGATAAAGAATCATCTTGTGATGATATTATTAGTCTTCACGGGTGAAACATAACCTAGTTTTCTAGATCATAAAGCATTTAGTGCGCAATTCTTATCAATTTTCCTAAAAATGGACCTTATGTTAACCATGAAGATTGTGAGATCAATTTCCTATCTTTAACCAAATTTATAATTTATAATTATATTTTTATCCTATTTAGTTTAAATTTAATATTTTTTAACCCTCCTCTTTTTTCTTAATTTCTTCTTATTTTCACTGCATCGGCCGCTACCATCCTCATTTATTGTCGCTACCACTATCCTCCCCACCATTGCTACTATCAACTTTTACTGTTAATATAAAAATTTAAGAAAGAGAAAGAGAGGAATTAAAATTTAATATTTTTATGTCGATGGTAAAGATTGGCGGTAGCAGTGACAGAAGTGGGTAGTGATAGTGGCCAGTAGGATGAAAATATAGAAGAAATAAAAATAAATAACATATATTAAAAAATAAAAATTTAAATTAAGGAAATAAAAATATAAATCAAAATTTTTAATTAAATTAAATTTAAAATTTCAATAGTCATTTAACAGTTATATAACATACACATAACTATTTCATCAACTTTGATAGAATTTGAATTCATTATAATTTAATTTAAATTTAAATATTTATTATAATTACTAAAAATCTTATATATTTTATACTATGAGAATTTATTCTAACTTCCCATATTTTTAGCTATAACATGTTTCGATCACAATAACATATATTATAATTTGTGATAAGTTTTAAAGATAAATTTTCTTTTTAAAGTCTTAATTATCTAAATATTATTTATATACGATCCAATTATTCTTAGCGGCCCTTATTGGGCTTTTATTTGTCCCCTAAACGGGGCCGGCTAGAGGCTTAACTATCTATTGGGCTATTACATTATTGATGGGATGTAAGGCTTCACTATGATCCGGACTCTCTCCATTTGCAATTTTTCTGTTTAAGGCTTGGGCAGAGCCGCCGAGCCCCGCTGCTATTTATTCCCACGTAATCGCGTAACAGCCAATCCCCGCCCTTTTTCACCAGCTTTGATTACGATCCAGCAGCTACAGATTTTCACACTCCATCACTTTCCCGACTACAAAAAGAGCACAAATTCTAGGGTTTTCAAATTCCATGGCAACTAACGTTCATCTTGACGATGTGAGCTCTTCAATCTCATTTCCATACTCTTACATGCCTTTCTATGGATTTCTAAGCTTTTCTTACGGCCCTTTTCCCCTTTCGTTTTCTGTTCGCCTTTTGTTCTTACAGGATGATGATTTTGGAGGTGATTTTACCGGAGCTCATAACTCGAGGCGCTCAGGTTAAGTTCATCTTCCTTGTAACTAGTCGATGGCTATATGATGGCTTCACGTTTTTGAATTCAAAGTATTCTGTGGAAATTTAGGTAATAAGAGGGGCTTTGGGGATCTTGAGGACGATGAAGATGATTTTTTTGGTTCCAAAAAGGTATGTTTAGTTTATTTATGAATTGTGATATGGAAGTATGATTCTGTTGATTTGTGACTTCTGTTGAAGAGAATGAGCTATATGGTGGTCAATGTTCTTGCTTAGATGTTTTTAGCGAAGTTTTACAATACTGCTATTATGAATTGGGGATTAATTGTTAAGGTGGTATAGATCTTAAGGAGTCCTGCAATGTCAATGATGGGATGTAAGATGGTATGAAAGTAAGAGTGAAGTCCATGCAACTGTCTTACTGACTTTGCAGACAGCTTTCCTTTTAGTACAATGTTGAGAAGTGTAATTATTAGGTACTGTCAGTCTTGTTTCCTTTTTTTTTTTTTTTTCCTTTTTGGTAATGTTACTCAAAGAGCCATTGCTTTTGCATAGAATTCTCTTGCAATAAGGGCATGCCTGTGACTTCTTATATTTCTATGAAGTTAACATAGTCATGATCAACTGCCAATGTTTCAGAAATATGTCTGTTAAATTTTTTTAAAAAAAATTATCTACCTTTGCACTTATTTTTTCTTATCTAGGTTTTATTGTGGGACACAGAAAAAAATTGTTGTTTAATACAGGGAATTATTTTAATGTATGGTACCTTTTAGCCTCTTTCAGATTCTTGTTTTCTTGTATATTCGGAAAAGTATTTTATCATAGGACTCAAAAAAATAAAAAAAAAATTTTAAAAAACAAGGAATTTTTTTCATGTGTGGTACCTTTTAGCCTCATTCGGATTCTTGTCTTTTTGTATATTTAGAAAAGTATTTTATCTTTTCCTACTTCGCAATGCAGGGTACCCCGAAGATAGCGGAAACTGCTCCTGGCGAAGCGACGGGAATGATTTTGTCTCTTCGTGAGAGGTATTAAACAAATCAAGGTGACTTATGTTTTTTTTATTTTTTATCAAACCTATATGCAAAGACAGCATTGTTCCCAAGCAGAAGTTGACAAAATTTCTTGGGATTTTATTTGCAGTCTTAAAAGTTCTGAGGAGACTCTTGCCACATGTCGAGTATGTTTACTAATGATATTGTTCTTTGTTTCTTCCTTGGCTCTTCTTGTTTGTCTTCTACAACCATCTCTTATGTTGAACTTGTGTTTACTCTCCTCTCTTAGAAGTTTTCTGACTGATTTTCTACTTTCATATACCCCGTGCAACTTTTCGTCAGTGGTGTTGCCTGAGTCTTTGGATTGACTACATACAGGAAGTTGAATCCATAACCTTGTGATTTTTGGGGGGGTGTTTAGAGGTGATACTCATCAAGACGAACGATTATGACTTCGAATCATTTTTTGGTTGATGATTTCATTTGCAGGATTGTGAATTTATGATACGTGTAACTTAAATAACTAAATTGATTATGTCAATAGTTTTTGGCAATAACCCATTGCCATTGATGTTGCTTTCTTCCAGCTTGAAGTTTGGGTAGATTTTTGCAATCAAAATGGAAAACCATAGTAGTAGTTATGTTGTGCAATATAAAGCCTGCTTCCAACACACCTGCCAGCCCAAAAAAACTTACTAGTTTAATTGAACAATGACTGGTCGGTTTCAGATGGAACTTGAAGCTGCTAAGTCAGAGATTCAAAAGTGGCATTCTTCATTCCAGAATGAATCTTTCGTACCTTCGGGGATTTCCCCTGGTCAGTATTTTCTCTGATTTCTGTAAATGTTATCTTCCTAAATATTATCTTATCTATGTAAAATGTATTTTGAAAACTTGATTTCAACCTTTTTTGTAGAGCCCAAATATGTTATCAATCATCTTCAGAGCCTGAAATCATCCGAGGAATTACTCAAAGATCAGGTTTAGTATTTAGTATCCCCTTATTTCGGTCTCTAAGATATGATATCCTCAGGCTTCCAAGATTTAATTTGTGTTTCATTCTTGTTATTAGTTAGAAAAAGCTAAGAAGAAGGAAGCTGCATTTATTGTCACATTTGCAAAACGAGAGCAGGAGATTGCAGAGCTAAAGGTGGGAATTTTTTTCTAATTTTCTGTTTATGAACTCTAGGACCTCGTGTTACTTTAGTTTTTTCTCTTTGAATTT
Source organism: Coriaria nepalensis (assembly GCA_027186245.1). Lineage (NCBI taxonomy): Eukaryota > Viridiplantae > Streptophyta > Magnoliopsida > Cucurbitales > Coriariaceae > Coriaria > Coriaria nepalensis. The sequence continues at coordinate 994,285 of CP114493.1, forward strand.
TAAAGTTTATATATACTTATATAGGAAAAATAGTCTATAAAATAATCATAAATTATGGATGAGAAGTTGTAGTCAGTATATATAAGAAAATAGGGAAAAAGAAGAAAAGAACATGATCCCAACTACCATGGTTAAAAGAGAAATATAATAATAATCAGAAAAAAAAAAACTAGGACGATAATAGGTGACAAAGCCAAAAGCCCAACATACACTATTTGTAATGAACATAATAATAACCTTCTCTACAAGCAACTTTTGTCTATAATTTTATTCTGGTTCTTTTTTCAAACGTATAAAGCTTGATGTCTACCTTACAAATTCGTAATAGTTATTTATGGAGATATGCTAATTAAGAAGAATCTGATTGCTAAATATACAGGCTGCAGTCAGGGATCTGAAAGTACAACTGAAGCCACCATCACTGCAGGTATTAGAGTAATCTTGTTTTCACTTTGGTTGATATGAATCTAATAAGGGATCACTCGTCTCGAGGCTATCGTCTATTATTTCCGTAGTTTTCTTAAACGTAGCTTTTTTCCTTATTAATCATCCAAAGTAGAAGTTTTTCTTCCTTTTCTCTGTGAACAAACAGAAGATTATATGAATTTTTACCCATGTATGCTTTGAATGTTGGACATGTCAGATATAAATTTTTAGTCTTCTGTCATTTTGCATATGCTTGTTCTAGCAGTTTATGGTCCCAACCCATTAAATTCTTTGTGGTGTAATTGTTCGGTTAGGGTTGAAAATTTGAGCTTTTATTAGTGCTTCATTTGTTTTGAGAATAGAAGAAACTAAGGGGGTCAGTGGTTTGATGAGGATGAGAATGAGAATGAGAATGAGAATGAGAATGAGGATGAGAATGAGAATGAGGATGAGAATGAGAATGAGAATGGGAACGGGAATGGGCACGGGAATGGAATAAGCAATTTCTTGTTGTTTTTTTGGTTGTACAATGAATGGGTATTAAGGAATGATTTTGAAGAAGAAAAAGACTGTTTTAGGGTTTTCTAAATTAAATTTTTGAAAAATTATGTACTCGCAAGAATTAAATATTACAGAGAAAACCCCGTGTAATTGAATGAATCATTTCATTTCATGTGAAAGACACTTAGTTTAAAGGGAATGGCTGATTACTTATTTTGGTTGTTTTGAGGAATCAAAATGATTCTCCATTCTGGGTAAAAATAAACCAAACAGTGAATAATAATCATCTTAATTTCATTCCCACTTGGAATTCTTAGTAGTGTAATTGTTCAGTTATGGTTTAAAATTTCAGATCATGTCCAACTTACAGGGAAGCTTTTAGTAATGCTTCATTTGTTTTGAGAATAGAAGAAACTAAAGGATTTGAAGGTACGGATAGAACAAATCATTTTCTAGGTTTGTGTAAATGAAAAGAGAATGAAGAGATATTTATTACTAAAAATTATGTGGATCCCACAAATTCGAAAGTCTCAATTAGAACAATTACTTATTTTCTCGCCAAAAATTCTATCCTCTCCTGATTTCTAGTATCATCCATTTCTTTTTGGCTTACATTTTATGTCTCCATATTACTTTGACAGGCAAGGAGATTATTACTAGATCCTGCAATTCATGAAGAGTTTACACGTTTAAAGGTTTGTGCTTGGATTGTTGAGTTTAACTTTAAACTGCTTACTCTCTTGTTTGAAATAGGCCCCATATCTGAGCCGTTGCATTTTTTTGTAAGATGGTCAAATCAGACTGGGATTAATTTTTCACTTCAAAAGTCATATGCGAAGGATGTATTAAGCATGCCTTATATACTTCATCATACTATTAGTTTGAAGACAGTGAGATATGTAATTTCTTGCACTGTTCGTATTTGTTCTCTGCAAGATGGGTTGAGTTTATTTATGTATTTTTCTTGTGATGTACTATAGACTTTGGTTGAGGAGAAAGACAAAAAAGTTAAGGAGCTTCAGGACAATATAGCTGCTGTCAGTTTTACTCCAACAAGCAAGATGGGGAAAATGTTGATGGCTAAATGTAGGACGCTGCAGGAGGAAAATGAGGAGATAGGAAATCAAGCTGCTGAAGGAAAGGTGCTGTTGGCTGGGCTATACCTTTATATGCATACAGTGGATTGTATTGATATTCATTAATTAAAAAGTTAGATTCCTTGTTTGATCTTCTCTTAACTTACATACATACACATGTATGTCAGATTGTCGGAATTGGTGCAATCTATATTATAATGCTTTTGGATTTGATCGATTGAATTGCTCAAGTTGATACTGCAAGTCTACAACCTTGTATATGTTTCTCAATGTTCTTTCTTCTTTTCCCCAGCTGCATGAGTTAGCCCTGAAACTTGCTTTGCAGAAATCCCAAAATGCAGAATTGCGAAATCAGTTTGAAGGTCAGCTTCTTCATCTTGTATGTATTAATTTGAAGATCATATGTATGAGTTCTTTTTCTTTTCTTTTTTTCCTTCCCCGGCCAAAATATGTATGAGTTTGTGTTACCATTTATCATTGTGAATCTATTGCTCTCCATTAAGTTTATTTTTGTCTGGTCAAATTTGAAATGAAATAGAATTATTTTCCTGTCATTTCCTCTCTTTTTTCTTTTACCTACCCGCCGACCGCCGTCTAAATGTATTATGATCTGTTTATATTTTGGGTTCAAATGCAGCACTGCTCAAGCGTATGGAAGGATTGACTAATGATGTAGAAAGATCAAATGAAATGGTGCTAATCTTTCTTAAAACTTTTTCCTTATCCTTTTATGTCTTGTTTTCATTCGAGTATTGCGTATAAAGCATGAAGCCATGAACTTTAGAACTTTAGAACTAGGATGTAGATTAGATTCTACAAGCTTTGAGTAAGCGAATCTTACTCGGAGTAAGTGCAGTTAGTATACAACGTTGGCTTTTACAAGCCGAAGCTAATGTTGAATGAGCATAAATTGTTCTGGACTTTGATCTCTAATATGATTACTTTCGAAAACTTGTGCATTTATTTATTTTTCTTTATTATACATTAATGCTTATACTTATAACATCTTCTGGTTCAGGTACTTGTCTTGCAAGAAAAACTAGAAGAGAAAGATGACGAAATTGAAAGGTTAAAGCAAGATGCACACCAGAAGAGCCTGATAGACTATGAGAAAGCCGAGTCACCTTCCAATCAGAAAGTTACCGATGAGGAAATTTTATAAGCCAAAGCCGACAATTGAGAACAATTGAGAACAATTGAGAGATGTCTAGCATTAAAACATTTCAAAATTTTTGCTTCTTACCGATCCTCCATGTAATTAAATTGCATATCATCCTTTTTAGCTTGACATTTTCCTCTCCCAATCTGATTACATGATCCTCTTTTCTAATTCTGAAACCAAAAGATAATTTTAACAATCCACTAAAAAGTACAGTCCTTTTTATCTGTCGTCACGTGTGCTTTCTTCTTCCTTGAGACCATCCCAATCCAGCATTTCCAATATTCCCAGCTGCCTGAATAGGCTCCACCATACCCTTTGTACTGCTCCCAAGACCCTCACCCTATAAACCGGAGAATTGCTTGATTAGCACTTTTCAGTTCGGTAAAGATTAGTCAAAAAGATGTGAAGATTTTGATTCAGAAATTACCTCCTTCCATCCCATGTTTTCTAACATTCTTCTAGCATAGCTACCGGATCCAAATGACCTGTTCAAGGCCTCAGCCAAAGAGTCCTCGGGACATTCAGAAATTGGTGATGATGGCATATCACTCTCACTGATTACTGATTTATTTTGCCCGGGCCCCACCCCGAAACTGCCATGAAGGATTCTTCTTTCTGCAGCTCTATCTCTATATTCGCGGCCTGTCAACTGCACTATGGAAATTGACTAAATAAACCAGTAATGATGGTCAGTGATTCAGAAAGTAAGAAAGGGTCACCTTTGCAGATGAACATTCATTTGGAGCTGTATCTGGCTTTGTTCTGTTATTTCCACTATAAGAAAGGCCAAGAACTTCCATCTTGACTGATAATTCAGGGAAACCCCAATCTTTTGTCGGGTTTGAAGAATCAAAAGCTGCTACGGAAGCTAAGTATCTCGCACTAGGCCTCCGTAATTTGTACAATTTCCCTTATACAAGGATATTAGAAGACAACCATATAAGCTCAAAAAGCAATAAAATGAATGTGCAATAGCTAGATCAAATCTGTATTCATCTCCTGAGTCATGTTTCGACCAAATACAGTTTTCCAGACACAATCCAGGTTAATCAAATCTGAGATTTCCAAAATAGCTAGATCAAGATGAACTGAATGCAAACCTGTTTTCACTCGTACCAGATCAAGATGAACTTCAATAACCGGAGCAGTTTTAAACAGACGACCACCAGAAGGCATAGATGGATGAAGCTTGGCCGAGCTTCTCACCAGCCTTCCAGTGAGCCTCATCTCATTTCCTTTTCCAACTCTTTTGGGTCCCATGACAGTTGCCCAGTCCCATATATCAATTGCAGACTGAACTGGTTCTTGCTCGGTTTGAACGACTTGTCCATACTGAGATCTCCAATTCTCTTCATCCCATGAAGCCTCCTCCTCTGAACCAGAAAAGCAATGTATTGTTGGAACCATTTAAAATGGAGAGACATGAAAATATAATAACCATGACTAGAAGCAATCAACTACTGTTGAGCGATACCTTCAGTCGAGATATTACCAGTTGAGCTAATTATACCGTGATTTTCCTCTGGGACCCACTCACCTTCTTCTAGATCTTGAGCGCCACTATGCTCAGCCCCTAAACCAACAAAATACATTAATCACCTGGCATTCTTCATTGAAAATGAGAATTGTAAAAGAAATTTTGAGAACAAACCATCAGTTGAGGATATTAAGTTATTCCTGTCCTCAGAATCCAGTGGCAATGTCTCCTCACCAGTAACAAAATTTCTCGAGTTGGAATAACCGGACAAATAAAGATCGATGAGAGTATCTTCTAACCTACAGCATGGAAGTAACTTACAAGAAAAGAGATAGCAAAACCATGAGTGGGGAAATAACATAAATGACATCACTGTCCGAGGTAGTGTTGTACCATTCTGATGGAGGACGATTTTCAGGCTCGTTTTTGCTAACCAACTCACTTAAAGGTAGTCCATTACGATCACCTCCTCTGTGTATGTTAGCTTCAGATTCACCACCCATGAGTAAAGAGGGATCATCACTGTAACTATGATTTTCTTGGGAACATGACTCGTCTTCTTTAATGGGATTTTCTGGAACTGTCTCTTCAGAATGATAGTTCCCACAATAAGGGGCCTAAAAAGTTGTCTCCATGAGAGAGGAACAAGTGAAAGATGAGCATATATATTGTGTCTAAAAACAACCGAGTAAGCCCGCGCTTACCTTGATAAGTACATAACTTCCATTCTCAAATTTGTAGTAAAGACCATCTCTGCTGTTATAGTACCAGCCAGCAACAGGATCATAGTAAAATCCAGTACTGCACCACCAAATTATTGCAGCAAAATCGTTGCCAGTTATAAGAAGTTATATATCAAAAGGAAACCAATTTCAAGGAAAATCATATGAGAGAGAGAGAGGTAAGCTTCCGTTTAGACCCAGACGTGAAATTCAAACGCAAATATAAATGGAAAACTGCATAATAACATCTCAATTACAGCTCTTATGGCCTATCTGAAATAAACTCTAACATTACTGGTTTCAAGAAAGTTCTCCTGAAGCAAGATCTGGATCAGTAGAACAAATTTACAGAACCCTAAGTCACACTCATGCTTATAATCTTTAGCAACAGCATGAAGTACAGCGAGAAGAGTACGAACCTGGCATGGAAGTAGAGTTGAGAAGTTTCGTCCCATACAAAGGAGCAATCGCTCTGCTGCGAGTTTCGAGAATTGTCTCCTATGGCGTTGTTCTCCATTCAATCCAAGTCCAGGCTGCAGGGTGGGCTTTTGCTTATAGTCGACATGTCGTTCCATGTTCACTTGACATGTCGACGTCTTGGTAACTGATATTGGTGGGAATCCAAGAGGAACGAGAAGAAACTGGAACTAACCTGCTTGGACTGTTTTTTGAGCTTCTTATCCAATTTTCCTTCAACCTCTGTTTGGCAACTCGGAAAATAGTTCTGGGAAAAGTGAAAGAAAACTCGTTGAGATCGATTTGCCGCGTTCTTTCTCCATCAAACTAGCTATGAGGAGCTCCGATTACACTGACAAGCAAATTAAGGAACTCTCTCGATCAAAATCAGACGATTTCTTGGGATTCTCAAACCCTCGAGATCGAGAAGAAGAGCCTGTAGATGACGAAGATCATCACGCTTACAGTTCGAACGAAGACGAAGATATCTTTTCTGGCTTCCATTTTCGCCATGTACGATCCGTAGCTTCCCCTCAGTCGCGTTCTTCCACTCTCAGAGTAAGCTCCACGGTCCTCTCTCTCTCTTCATTTACTCACGCACACTCGATCAAGCAGCACAATTTGATTGATTTAGTGAGTGAATCCTGCTTGATTGATGCTAATCGTTCGGCAATAACTGCGTATTCTCATAGAAATGCGAATTGTAGTAAGCTGTTGCGTGATATGAACAGAATTTCGGATCAACGGACCGTACTGATCTTGCAGAATCCGGTGGTCGAAGAGTTAGGGAATCGCTTGATATTATAGCTTGATGATGGAGGTAAAATAAAATTCACATCCATGTGTCTCAAAAATCAGTTTTCTCTGGCCTGTGTTTTTATTATCTGGATCTGTATAAAGCCCGACCTAGACCCGACTAGCCCAGACCAAGATTACTGGGCGCGGGCCGTTTCTGTCCATAGTACAGGTCCACCGAGCATACATTTTACAACTCGCAGGCCGGCCCGATCGGAATATACCTCTATTGAACACTTGACGTAGATCAATTTGAAACAAGGATCTAGAAGAGCCGCCACTAATAACAATATGTTCATGTTATTCACATTATCCCAATATGTTCATGTTATTCACATTATCCCAATATGTATCAAACTTTAACTTCATTCTACTTATCGTGAGATTAACACAAATATCTTCATATGTAGTAATCTCTTTAATGGTTGCTAGTATCCCAATAATCTCATTAAAAAATAAATGAGAAATATGAGATAAGGAAATCGAGAACATCACAGTCGCATCATAAAAAACTTTCAAGAACTTTAGAAAAAGTCTAACAAGTTTCCAATCATTTTCATCCGGTAAGCTCTTATATCGATTCTTCCTCTATAGAGTCACCCCAATAATAACCATATCTTGCTTATCATTATACTCATTATTAACATCTTCTCTAAATAAAACCTATATGCACGCCTCGAGACATTCAAATGCTTTTTCAAATTTTTCAGTAATATCCAATATCAAATATGTGGAATTCCACCTCGTCTCAACATCAAAAAATAAAAAGACTCTTGCTTTCTTTATTAGCCCTCTTCATGACATCCCTAAAATTTGCAAGTTTACTAGGTGATGACTTCACATATTTTAATGTAGTACGAATCTTTTTAATTACCTCGTTGTAATCTTTCAACCTATCTCTCACTACAAGGTTAAGAATGTGAACAAAATAACTTATGTGAAGGAACTCATGTCTGATGAGGGTCTCCTTATAAGACTTGGTCATTCGCTTCATATATCTAATTGCACCATAATTCGAGCTAATTGCACCATATTGTGATAGTTAAATTTTTTTCTAATTCCACAATCCTTTAAATAATCAATCTCCTCTCCAATAATTTCTCTTTTATGATTACGCTGAACCAAAATTCAAGATGATTTTTTGTAATTTCCATTCATCGTCAATCTAATAAAAAGTTAAGATATACATCGATGTTACATCATCATCCCTTCTTGAGCTTCCTCAAAATCGAAATTCACTTAAAGTTCATCAAATATCAAGCGGATATCCATGTAATAGAGTAATAAATAAAGAGTTAAAAAAATTGGCTAGATGGTGGCTGGTTTGAGCCATACCCATCACCCTGCCAAATCTTTTGGGTTTGAGAAACGGTAACCCATGACCAATCTAAATTAGTCAAAACCCATAGGGTTCGGATGACTGGTCTAGGTTATGATTAGGTTTATGGGTGACTGGATTTCTCTCCCACCTTAATAAAATCATGAGAAATTCTTTTCCTAAACCAGATCAATGGAAGATGGACTAGTGTGCAGATGAATATATGGGAGACTTTTGATTGAATATGATCTAGAAACCATATGCACATACGTATTTTTCTAAAATCATGGTTTAAAATTAAAGATTCAAATTTAGAAACTCGGTTAAGTGATAAATTGATAATAAAAAGTACATATTAGATTAGTCCAAGAAAGGGGGGAGCCGTTCTAACTACTGCTGCGCCTTGACCGAAAGAGAAACTTGATATTAGCTCAGAAGGACAGGCCATTAGATTAATATAACAAATTCCTCGAACGTTGAATGAGACCAACTTGGAATGTCTAGATTTTGTTGGTCTTGATTGTTTATCCAAAAGTAGAATGAAAGGAAAGGAAATTACAGGAAAATCTTAATAAATTCCTCAAGTTGAAGTAAGATAAGGACCAACAAGGACAATAGTTGGGATAAGTGAGAACATAGATCTTATTCCTAATTTTCAAGACTATAAATACCCCACGTACTAGGACTCTATAACCTCCCTCCATTTGTAATTCTTTTTCTTGGTTAGCATACTCCAATGTATATATCAAGCATAACCACACATTCTTGTTTTCCTTTTGTCCTAAAAAGGACAGAGAGACATTACAAAACGTCATTCAACATCTTATACATTATTGAAGAAAATGAATACACAACAACAATCAGATTATACACATGGTTGAATATAATTACAGACTTAATATGACAATTAAATCAATTAATATTACATGAATGATTAATCTATTCATGTCAAAATTCTAAATATTACTGTTGAAGCAAAATACTACCTCAATTCAATTGCTTTGCTCGTTAGAGGAGGTTTGTCAGACCTAACCCCAACAATTGAATCGAGGTTGACAGTGAGCATACTATTGAGACCGGATTCTGGTTCAACAATTACTGTAATGTATTATATATACTAATGAGGAATGCAATAATGGATTAATGCGACTAAGAAAGGGAAATCCAATATGATCCCCACAATATCCATCATGTTATTATTAGAAGTAAGGTCTGACTCATTCTCTCTTTATTTTTTTATTTTTTATTTTTTTATTTTCTTTCTCTAGTGTACCACCCAATTGATCATTACTCTCTTTTTTAGCCCCCTCCAGATTCCCTTTTCCCTTCTCCAGCTCTTCTACTAGCTTCAACTCTCTTTCTCATCCTCAATTAGGGTTTCCAATTTTAGGGTTCTTCTCTCCAGTAATGAAGTTCGAGATGCTTACACACCATTAAAACAGCTAGCTATCTACTTTAATAAACCCTAGAAGGTCCCAGAAAGTTGAAAGAGCTTCTGCCAGGGAAAGGAAAAAAAAAGAAAAGAAAAGGTACTTCAGTTCGATGTCTTTTTTTTATTGATCTGACCCAAATTATGCAAACCCTAGCTTAAAACAAGCCTTTTTTTTTTCCTAAATTTATTATTTATTTTTACAAGCATATAAACTAACGTAAAATTAGCTTATTTATTTTGAGAAAATAAAACTATATATCATACAATTATGGATCGATCAACTGGTTTTCAACTAATTTGTACGTGCAATGTTCTTTCCTAATTATTATTATTAACTTTTTCTTAGAAATAAGACATGTATTGAAAGAATATAGAAATGTAATAAGAACAAAAAATTGAAGAAAAACATGTATGCAGGAATCAGGATGTTATACAGTTATAAGTTTGCGTTAGCGTACAGATGGAGGTAAAAATGTCGTTATATACTGTAAACCAGATCAGAAAGAGAAAGAAAGATAGTTTTATAGATAACAGAGCTGAGAAAGAGAATTAAGAGATTCAAAAGTACTTGTCAGAGAAAGTGTGCAGATTAATCCACAGAATTAATGTAGAAAATGATAGAATTGAAAGAAGATATAGAGGAAATTAGAAAATTATTTAGACCTATTAACGATTAATTTAGTAAAACAAGAAAAATAACATAAAAAGTATAGGAATTAACATAAAAAATTTGTTAAATTAATTAGAATAATTACCTCAATCTCTTTGGAATCACCCGTTGGACGTAAAATTTAACTCAAGATCTTAAGTTCAAAATCGTAACTGAGATTGGATGGGGGTATGGATACCTCCTGAGAATAGTAAAAAAAAAAAACAAAATGTAAGATGAATTAAGTAACTCAACAGTTAATTACTTTAGGGTGAGAGTTTTTTAAGAATAAAGCATGACTTATTCTCAAACGTATACGTCCAAGAAATTTCCCTTGTATGAACTATGCTTTAGACTAACTGAAAATTTAAAAAGTACCAAAAAATAAAAAAATAAAAAATCGCTACAATTTGTGACAATTTGGACTTGTATTAAGCCTGGATCTTAAACATTCGAACGCAGAATCAAAATCTTGATCCGAGTTGTCGAATGCGATGAAGTGCTTTCTAAGACAAATTTTGACACGGAAAAATATTTTCTAGTAGTAATAATATTTCATCATACCCGACACACAAAAATATAGCCTAGTGAAGAATTCCTACCAAACTGATGTTTGCATACAGAGTAGTATACATATGGCTTCTTCATCATCATCAGCAATGTCATATACTTCACCCTGTGCCGCCTGCAAATTCCTTCGACGAAAGTGCATGCCAGGCTGCATTTTCGCGCCATACTTCCCGCCAGATGAGCCTCAGAAATTTGCCAACGTCCACAAAATCTTCGGAGCCAGCAACGTGACGAAGCTTCTCAACGACCTCCTCCCTCACCAGAGAGAAGACGCCGTCAACTCTCTGGCCTATGAGGCGGAGGCACGTGTCAGGGACCCAGTTTACGGGTGTGTTGGCGCCATCACTTTTCTGCAGAGGCAAGTCCAGAGGCTGGAGAAAGAGCTTGATGATGTTAATGCTGATCTCAACCGCCTTGCTTGCAATGAGATCAACAATCCGACAGTCTACATTACTCAGCCCGTCATGATGATTAACAGGGCAGGTTCGTACACTAATAATGATTACTACAATCAGCAGTTTTCTTCTCTGCCTTGGAATTTTGATCACAATTTTCCAGGACATTCCAATGGAGGAGGAGAAGGGCAAGGGCATAGTTTCTAGGGTTTCATAATTATTTGGGCATGGTGTTATCAAGCTTTTCTAGTAAGCTATATAGAGAGGTAGCTAGAAAGCTTTGATCTATATTCTATGGTGAGATTTTATTAATTGATTATTCCTCTGATCGATCGGAAGAACTATATAATATAATAATTGCTTGATGTGATTAATTATTTGAGTGTGAGAGTGATTAATAAACTAAATGAGTTTGATACGTATTTGTATACGGCAAATGATTAGTATACATATTGTATGTTCTAGAGATGTTAAAATGGGTAATTAATATTTATCATAATTATAAATTAATAATATTTATATTATGCTTAGGTTTAAATTGCTATAAAAAAATAAAAAGTAAAGAAGTGGTCTTACTATTTAGGTTTGGTAATAGAATCTCTTTTAATCATAGGTTTGGTAACGATAATAAATAATGTATAGTTAATACCACATGCACATTGTTAGAGTTATGTTAGTTAATTAATGACATAATTATAGTTATATATATATATATATATATTTAAAAAAAATTAATTTTAAATTGAATTAAGCAATAATAAAAGTAAAGAGAAATAAATATATAAATTAATAAAGGTAAATGAAATTTTTTAAAGTATATTTTTTTAAAAATAATTTATTGAAAAGTCATCTACAAAAAAACCTAATAGAAAATTTATTTATGAAAATAATTAACGGAAATACTTTAAAAGGAAAAAAAAAATTGGTCTTGATTGAAAAAAAAAAAATCTATTTAGATCGTGTATATATATATATATATATATATATATGTATATATAAATGTCAATAAAGTAAAGGGGCTGATCCAATCGGATTTTGATATGATACTTAATATATTTAAATTAGATTTTATATCTTAAAATTAATTAATTATAAAAATAATTGATTTATTTTTTTTATATTAATTTTTTAAATATTATTTTTCAGATGTATAATATAATATTATCAATACACTCTTTTATATATAGCGTTATTTTGAATCTATACGTGAAAATTTTTTTTATATGAGTGATGTGGAGTTCAATCACGTATTGGGTCTAGCACTGATATTATATTGAAATTTAGACTTTCATATTAAAATCAATTAATTATAAGAAAAATTGATTATTCTTTCTTATATATTAATTTTTTAAATATTTCATTTCAAATATAAGAAATAATATTCTCAACAAAATAGAATGACTCTAAGTTAAATAGAGTTTATAATATTATTGATAGAGTTTCATTAGGTAGATCCAATTTACTCAAACATAATTATAATATTATTAATATCAAAATTAATATTTAGAGTTTATCAATTTAATTTGATAATAAAATTATATAGTTAATTATAATTTATTTAAAAATAAATTTAATAAATATTTATAAAATATAATATAATTTATTATATTCTCAATACTTTTAAATTTATAAAATTTGATATTGAAACCCTCTCTAGCTAAAGCTAACTTGGCTTTTTTTTCATTTTCTTTATTCATTTTAACTCCCACCTTTTATCTCTATATAGTCTATAGAGATAGATAGATAGATAGAGTCACATATTTCTAATTAAAGCTGTGAAACCCTATGAAACGCATATGCATTCGCATTCATGATTCCATGGAGCTCCTACTTATAAATAAATAAATAAATAAGTTAATAAATATAAATCGAATAATTATATAAATTTAATATAATTCTCCAAAATAAATAGCTTCAACATGAAGAAGTTCCCGCCCATTTTAGATAGAAACTAAAATAAAAAATAAGACCATGTTTAAAAGTAGCACGAAAACCTATGGAGAGATGAGACTGACATGTCGAATTATCGATTTCTTATTATAATTGTACTGTTCTTCTACCTGTCTAATCTTGTAGTCTAATCCCTCACATACAGATATCTTTTCACAGAAGAAAGCTTTCTGTAGAAAAACAAAAACAAAAAAAATGTGTTGAAATTTATATCATCCTCATCAGTCATTCATGGTAACTATTTAAAACGACAAAAAGACCATAAATTTGTCCATCTCTTCCACACAAAAACGCAAGCTCTGCTCCTGCACGCAAGACATGGTGCAGTGAGGGTCACTCGTCGCCTACTCCTCCTGCCTCTTCGTACTAAGATGAAGATTTAGGCGGAAGAGACAGACTAACTTAGAGGCGGCTCGTGTTTGAGATATTAGATAAATTTCCCCCACGTATTTTAATTTTGGTATAATACATCCTTTACCCTAAGACATTATAATTAATACTAATTATTATAATAAAAAGAAGAATAATTACTTTTCCCACTGTTGCATGGATTTCCGATTGCTTTTTTCTTTTGGGGTTTCGGATCAAAGATCGACGTCAAACCCACCCATCAATCTTTCTACAGCAGAGATGACGTGTAGGAATCAATTTATTTGCAAGAATATTTGCCGATGAATATGCAGTACGATTCCCACACACACACACGCACAAAAAAAAGTTATTACTGTAAAGAACAAAACCTACGTAAGAAATTAAGGAAGTGGGCAATCCTGTAAGTTTGTTCTCACTTTTCATATTGCTAAGCATAGTCGATGCTTTCTTTTTAAAACTCTTTTATCCTCTTATTTCCTCATTCATTGATTGATTGGGGTGGTAAAATAGTTCATGACTTACCATTTCATTGGATATGGTACGTTCCTCTTTCAATTTGTAATATCAATGGTATTTTTTATTTTTTATTTTTTATTTTTTTATTTTATTTTAATGTGCTTATATTTTTAAATATTGTTCAAATATATGACTTTCAAGACGAAAATATAGTTTAAATTAAAGTATCTCATATTTTAGATAAATTCAATAATTTTTTATTTTTTATTCAGGCTAGTGTTCTTTTTATTAAGTCAAACCAAAGATTATGGGTTAAGGTTTTATCAATTGTATAATATTTCTTTCTCTATATCAATTTTATTTACAAGAAGGAACATTAGGATTAATTAAGGATTGATTTCTAAATTTAGTGTTCAAAGATTGGATTTGATAAAATTACTAATTTATTTTTATATTTATTAGATCAAAAGGGTGAGATCTCGGCCAATGGACTGAAATCCTCAATCTGACATGTTCCAAACCGAGATCTTGGTCTAAGTCAAACCAAGATCTTGAGATCATCTAGACATGAAAAAAAAAAAAGAAGGGCATGAAAGAGATAAACAACTAAGATTGCGGTTTGTGGAGGAGCAACCAAGATCATGGTTCGAGGAGGAGGCATGAAAAGAGGCGATTCGATGACAGATCACGGTTCGAGTTAGAGCAACCGATTGAATCGATTAAAGAGAAATCGAGATCTTTATGACGGAGGAGAAGTTGATATCACAGTTTAAGAAGAAGAAAATACTTTGAGAATTAAAATTTGAAAATTGAAAAAGCTGACTAAGTTAGCAAAAGTTATCAAACTTTGTCTATGTAGTAAAACTACTATACAAAATGAGTTCTAATCCTCAAATTCATACCGTGTTTTTTTTTTCTTTTCCTATTTTATTTTATTTTTCATCCGAAAAAACAAAAGTGTTACGGATATTATAGTTTAACATCTCACCAAATGTAGCCCCCCCATGCCCACATCATAACGCTTAATTGAGTATAAGTTTCGTGAATATATTATTTTCTTTACATGTTCAATTTCCTTGCACTCTTTCTCCAAGTTCTCTGTATAATTGCATCACTCTCCTTCTCTAACACATCTTCAGAATAGCACTAAGTTCATTGTCAAGTTTTGTCTTACATATCAAATCCGTAATGAGAATTACATACTATGAAGAATCAGATAAGAAAATCTATATCCAGATTTCATACCGTCTAATCTATCATTCCATCACCAAAAAATAGTTCTGGATTAAGTTTAATTTAAGATCATTTAAATATTTTACTTTTTAAATATTATTAATTATTTATATAAAATTTCATAGAACTGCCAACCTTATCATGTTCATTTATTTTTCTATATATATATATATTGATAGATTAGAGTTCGTTCGAGATGGATGCTCTCTAAGAAGAAATCGAGTTGCAGAAGAAGAAGATAGAGATTAGAGAAAAGAGAGAGAACTCCTAGAGAGAGGAAGTTGATTATCCATTCGATGGTCTCATTACATACGAATTACATGATTAATAACCAATCTTCTAACTGAATTAGCTAACCATACTCGTTACAATGCAACAGAAGTTGTTATTGCATCTAACGGCCATTTCCCTCAACTGCCTCTTTTCAGCTTCCCCAACGGCTAGTTTCCAACTACACGTCGTTCACCCTCTATCAGCTTGAGTCGACACGTGGTCGTAAGAAGCAAGGTTGGCTCTCCCTTTAACCAACTTCCAAAGATCTTGGAGGCTTGGATTGGTGAATTTTCAAGGGGGACGAAGAACATGAACATTACCCTACTGATCCTCCCCCCCAATTTGTATTATATATTTAAAATAGAAATTCACTATGTATAGAAATTGTCCATACAAGCAATCATTGTTTTCCAATTCCATTCCTTGTAAAAACTTTTCTTGATATTACAATTTCGTTTCCCTTTAATCAGTTCATTATGAGATAAAAATGGAGCAAAGTGATGATATTTATATTTCATGGGTCAAAATCACAGTTAGATAGTATTTCAGGGTGCTTTTCGTAAACTTCCAAGCCTGCCGGCTGCTTTTGATTTCATCCATAAACCTTTATAGAAAGTATCGATTCTTGTACACATCCAAAACTATTAATATTCTTTTTTTTAACCTTGTACCCCTAGAAATTAACAAATATGTTACAAAGCAAAAGCTTAAAAACTCCAATTCGGTAGAAAACCCAACAAGAGAAAGAACTCAGTTTCCTCAAACTGAAATCGAACGAAATGGTCGAGGCTTTGCTTAACTTCTTCCTTAAGAAATTGAATTCTCTGACACTCCAAGCAAAAAGAAGCCTTCACTGGACTTGAAGATCAAATAAAACAGATCACCAAAAAACTCAAAGAAACCGAGCAGTTCTTCAGAGATAAAGAGAGTTCATTTGAGGATGACATCGAAGATCATATGGACCATTTCATCATTGAAATGGATGCTCGATCTGAATATAATGCTAAAATAGCCTCGAGAAATCGCTTCAGAAGTGAATTGCAAAGTATAGAAACCTGCCTGAAAGAATTCAACAATTCTACTTCAACCCCAAAAAAGAAAGTAATAAGAGTTCAGACCTCTTCCTCTTCTTCTTCTTCATATTCATCCTTTCAAGTGAATTCTGAGAAATTACCTGACTACCTCAAGTCTTGTATGATGTACGGGTGCATCTTTCCAGAAGATTACTAGATCCGAAAAGGGCATTTGATTCTTTTACTAGTTGCAGAATCTCTTCTACAAGAAAATGAAGGAAAAATAGCGGAAGATATCGCATTAAAGAATATAAACGGATTAATCAACCAAGGAACGATTCAAGTAGATGATACAAACCTGAGTAACGGGTCAAAAGTAAGAGTCTCCTCTCCTTACAGAACACTGGCTCTTCAAATGATTCCTCAAGATTCCTTCCGGGTTTTGATTAGTAAAGAAACAACAGAATCAGATCCTGTTATGAACAATCTTCAGTTAAGGTCCTTACTCTCGTTTGGGATAGACCAAGGTAGACTTGAACAGATGGGGAAGATATTTTCAGCAAGATTTTAACGGGTCCCTGATCTAGAAGATATCTAGAAGATTCTAGCACCAGGATCTTGCCAGAAGTAGGGGATCTTATACACCTCATGTATTTAGGCTTGAGAAGGACTGGTATAAATAAGCTTCCGAGTAAAATAGGTAATCTCCAATCACTCCAAACTTTAGATATTAAGCAATGTCAAAATCTAACCTCATTGCCAAATGAAGTACTAGGTCTTTATACGATTGAGGCATCTGAAAATGAAAATAGAGGCTGGAATCGAAAGATTCAAAGACCTTTTAAGCCTTATTGGAATACAAGCCAATCATGAAATTTCAAGAGAGTTCTCTAATCTAGTTCATCTCAGAAAACTTGGATTATGGGATGCCGAAGAAGAGAATATGAGTGAGATATTGGGCTCGATCATGAGAATGGAAAACCTAGAATGCTTGTATTTAGAGGCGAAAGGGTTATTATTCAACGAAGGAAAACTTTCCTTGCTTGAATCATTCTTGCCTCCAAAATGTATTAGAAAACTTCACCTTGAAGGGCCCTTGGAAAAGTTACCTACCTGGCTCGGGTCAATGGAAAAGCTTAAGAAGTTAGGGCTCGGGTTTTCTCATTTGTCTGAAAATCCAGCTTTAGTACTTCAATTCATACCAAATTTGAGAACTTTGACTATGTGGCATGCTTATGATGGGAAAAGGGTAGGAAAGGAATTTTGTCAAGTTGGGGGTTTTTTAAACTTGAGGTTTTGACTATTGCTTCTCGTGTTCTTGAGGAATGAGTTCAGATTGAAGAAGGAGCTTTCCCAAGCTTGAAATACCTTCATTTAAATAACTGTTTGAAGCTGAGGATGATTCCAGAAGAACTGCAGTTTGTGAAGCCATTGAAGCAGTTGGATTTGTTGCCTTTACTTGATGATCATGCAGAGAGGTTGAGACCTGATGTTGGAGAGGAAAATTACACGATTAGTCATATTCCAGTTGTAAGGTTTATTAGCATGTCCATGTTGAATCAGCTTCCTTGAGCTTAGCAAGTCACGGTTCAAGAAAATCATACGTAATTTTCATTTTCTTTTTCCCCCCCTTAAGGAACCAAGTAGACCTCATGATAATCTAATGATCCATGTATTGGTATCAAACAATGCAAGGATGTAGTAGGTTGTGCATTTTAAACTTCAGGTGGGTTCTAAAATTCTGTTGATTTGTTGCCTTCACGGTTTTAAAACTTTGATTCTGAAACTGGATTTTTATATAAACTTAGATTTAAATTGATGTAACAGATATTTTTAAGAGTTTAGAATTATAATAAATTGAAATCCAAATGGAAATTTAAAAACACTTAGGCACAGTGGGTTTTAGTTCCCTTGATCCTAGTAGAGATGGACTTACAAATGGCATTTGTAATATAATGAAAATGTCTAAAATGACAAACCTGAAAAAAGGCAGGGCATTTGAACTCTTTCTTACCTTTTTTCCCCTCAACTTACACTACATCCTCCAATCCAGCTAATCCCGGGCATCTTTCCCGCCTCGCGTTCTGCCATGTCATCCCTTAACCTCTCCACCTCGTCCCACCTCCCCTCTCCAGCATACACATTCGAAAGCATTACTTTATAAGCACTTTTCTCCGGACTACTTGCAAAGATCTTCTCCGCCACAATTTCCGCTAGCTCAGCATTTCCCAAACTATCACAACAAAATAACAATGCCCCCCATATACC
This sequence comes from Coriaria nepalensis, assembly GCA_027186245.1. Taxonomy (NCBI): domain Eukaryota; kingdom Viridiplantae; phylum Streptophyta; class Magnoliopsida; order Cucurbitales; family Coriariaceae; genus Coriaria; species Coriaria nepalensis. The sequence continues at coordinate 1,012,850 of CP114493.1, forward strand.
ACAATCCACAGGCTCAGTCAAGGACTGGACAAGATCATAAGCCTCTTCCAACTCACCGCCCCTCCCTAAAAGCTTTACCATATAAACACAATGTTCCGTTTTAGTTTCAATACAATACTCATTCTTCATTCTTTGGAATATTTCCTTACCCTTTTGAACAAGTCCGGAATGGCAACAAGCACAAAGAAGACCCGAAAATGTAGACTCATCAGGCACTAATCCTTTACTCAATACTTCATCAAACATTTCAAAAGCCTTTTGAGCAAGTCCGTTCAAACCAAGACTAGATATTACAGCATTGTACGAAACAATATTTTTTTCTTTCATGTTCTGGAAAATATATATCCCTAACCCGAGAAAACCACACTTGGAATACATGTCTATGAGAGAAGATGAAACCATAACATCGGATTCAAGCCCATGTCTAAGAACATAAGCATGTATTTCAATCCCAGGCTGTAAATTTGCTGATTGAGCGGAAGAAGCTAACATGCTTGAAATCAAAATTGGATCTGCCTTTAAACCTTCCTTATTCAGTTTCTTGAAAAAGGTGAGTGCTTTAGAATGGTCTCCAGATTGAGAATATCCGGTTATTAAAGCAGACCATGTTACTAAATCAGGCTGAGATAAACCGATAAAGACTAAATACGCAGAATCCATACAATTACATCTGGAGTACATGCTAACAAGAACACTACTTACATGAACGTTTGACTTGAAATTACTTTTCAAGCAAAATCCATGTATTCCTTTGCCTAAACCCAACAAGCTAGAATCAGCTAAACTTGACAGTAATCCAACTATTGTATATCCATCTGGGCAATTTCCGGACCTTCTCATTGCAGAAAATAACTTAAGCCCTTTATACCATAACCGACAAAACCCAAAACCCGAAATGATTGAGTTCCACAACACCAAATCTGGTTCAGGCATTTTATTGAACACCTTGGCTGCATTATCAACAAATCCTAGTTTTGAACAAGCAAATACAAGTGTGCTGGAACAAATGTAGTCTAATTCAAGTCCAGAAACTATAACTCGTCCATGGATGATTTTTAGTTTATCTCTATCAATGCTATCAGAACAGGCTCGGATTATACACGAATACGTGAAGTTATCTGGTTTGATTTCGGTATTGAGCATATTAATGAAGAGTGAGAATGCGTAACCGAATTGATAGGATTGGGCGTAAGAGCGAATGATGGAGTTCCAGAGGTAGACGCTACGGCTTGGAGTCTTGTCGAACAGTTGGTGAGCAGAATGGAGGTCGCCATTATTGGCGTAGAATCTTACAATTCTAGTTGCGTAAAATGGGTCCTGAGAGAGATGTGTTTTGATGATAAATGCGTGCAGTTGCTTTGTTCTGAGTAGAGATTGATAGTTCTTGGAGAGCTCAGATTTGAGCAAATGCAAATGAAAGAACATGAAAAATGTTGGAACAACGCATAGATTTTTTGTCTTGTCGTTGTTCTTGTTTCCCTTCTTTTTTTTTCATGAGATAATTTGTAAGATACCCTTACCTCAGTACTCAAGATAAAATGACTCTCATTTATAATTTTTAATTACATAATTTAAAAAAAAAAATATATACATATATATATATATATAAAAAAAATGAAACGAAAAAAAAAAATCTAAAAAGATTAATATACCCAATAAAAACAAAAAAAAAAATTAAATCCCTAGTTTCTTTTTCTTTTCTTTTTTTCTTTATCTTCTTACTACTTTCTTCTCTTTTTTTTTTTCCTCCTCACGAACTCTTATATGGTTTCTCACACCCACATATTGGCCAAGCATCTCTCTCCCATCTTGCCTCGGAATCACTCACATTTATTTTCCGAATTTCGACCGTTTTTCCCTCTATCTTTTCTCACCCGCAAAATTACCCACAACGTCAATTCAAAATCAACTTCAAATCTGAAATCACCATTAATCAACTTTAGGTCCGAAATCACCGTTAATAGTGGATAACAAAGAACACCGGTCTAAAAAATATGAAATCACATGTTATGTATTTATAATCAAGTTAGAGATTTGTTTGTGTGAAATATGAGTTTTGAGTTTGAATTTGCTGAAATCTTATGCATAATATGAAATGTCTGTATCTTATACCGAAATCAAAATTTGGTGAGATAGTGTCGTTAGATTGAAATCTATGATTTCCCAATACTTAAAACTGATAGAACTAAAGAGAGGTTGTTATTCCACAAGATAATGAGTTCCGTAAATAATTTGAATATTTTTTTTATTTGTTTTGAAGGTGATGGATGACCTACACTTTCCCATGATGATCTTTTTTTTGTGCGATTACTCTTCATTTAAAGTAACACGATGTGATTTATATAATTAAGAAAAAGCTTAATTATATAGAGTTAAAAATATTTAATAAATTATGTTTTAGCCATTTCCTGAATGTTGATAAGAGGCTTTAGCCATCTCCGTCGAGTTCAATAAAAAAAGAAGTATGAGGCATGGTACATCATAAATGGTAATCATCTCCATTACTCGATAAAAGAGTTTGCTCTTATTATTGGACTGAGGTGTCACAAGCCACTAGCCTCCTTACTCACACAGTAAAGAAAAATATAGATTCCTGAAATACTGGTTCAAAGGAATGATAGTGTTATATGTACTGCGCTTATGAAGATATTTGAAAGTGCCGAGATGAGAACTAAAAGGCGGCATGAAGAAGATGTTGAAGCCCAAAGGTTGATGATCTAAATGTGAAGTTAGCATTTCTCTATTTCTTGGTAGTTGGCCTCTTTAGGTATAAGAGAGTTTCATAAAATACCAGCTCAATATCTATACATGGAATCGAATATTGAGTTCTTTGATAGCTACTCCTGGGGTAAAGTAGTACATGAGAAAACTATTCAATACATTAAGAAGGACGACCTTTCAAAGAAGTCGAAAAGAGCTGCAACTATAGAAAAAACGATGATTGAGAGGTGGGACGTATTCGATTTTCCATTGGCCTTTCAGGTAATCAATACTCTTAGCTTAGATTTATAATGAGTTTCTATTACTTAATGTTTTTTTACTAGTTTTTTTTTAAAATTATTATAGGTGCATACTTTTAAAATAATTTCAAGTCTTTGAGAAACTTTTGGTGAGCATCTAAAAAAAAATAAAAAATTTATGAGCCATAAATTTTGAATTGGGTAATGCAATCTACAAAGTCATTAAATACAAAAATCGTCAATATTTTAAGAAATCAAGATATTAATTTTTATTATGATCAATAATTATTTATATTCTAATTATTTAATCAAATAATATAAGTTAGAGTATATGGAATTTTATTATTAAGTAAAACTTAAAACATGTTGTGTTGTTGGTACATTCATGGAGTGATGATATTCGTCACGCTGTAATAAACAAATGGTGATTTCCGGTTGCTCAACTTAAATTAATAAACATGATGATATTTATTTCTTTTTTTAAAATTAAATTAATATATAATATGGTATAAAGATATATATCATTGAGAATTAATCAAAAAATTTCCTCATCAAAATAGCTTGTGGCGAGAATTGGGCTTGGATTTGAAGGCCCATTATGGTTAGGGCCTATACGTGCTTATGACATGAGAAAAAGGTTGATGGGCTCTCTCTCTCTTTTTTTTTTTTTTGTTTTTAACGACTTTTCTCCTAGTGTACAAACAAAATACGAAAATCAAGATTCAAAATACATGCAATTATGAAGGCAAATTATTTTAAAAAACAACTACAACAACGATAGAAAAATTCATTCAATTGGTGGAGGAGGAGGCGGAGGAGGTAGAGCAGAGCGCATGGATTTGGTCTTGTTTGTTGTGGGCGGAGGTGGTGGGGATAGCTTAGACCTAAGGCTTTGAATGGCCCAATTATTTCCCTTACCATCATAACTTATAATTGCTCTCTTCACACTATCACATGATTCACAAAAGATAACATCTTCTAGTTCACTTGTCATCTTCACTGCATACTTCTCATCATCTCCACAATATGATAAATGTCTCAAACTTTTTCTTCCTCGTTTGAGCTCTGAATTGCATATAGAAACAAAAAAATTAAATAAATAAACATATGTTTAACCCATACATATGTAAGCGAAAAGACGTTATAAAGCTACCATCTTTACCGTGAGAAGACGGCAAAGAAGAAGAGAACGTTGAAGCAACATGAAGGGCAAGAAGGAGAGAGATCAAAATTGCTGCTACCCTTCTCATCACCATTCTTGAAAGGAAACCACGCAAGACCAAGGAAGCTCATTCTTATTATTATACTACTCTACTAGCAAGTAGTTTTAATTAATGGTTTTTTAAATTATATAACTATTTATTTACTTATAGCATATCTTATACTTGATTGGTCGGTTGAGTTGTTCAATAAAGTTGGCCGTCTGTGTCTTTGTCTTGACCACTTTCCAATTTTTCAACCTTAAACTCTGCGCTCACCAAATTTTATAGTGGCTAGATTCTAGTGAATTGGAATCTAATAAGGAGGAAATATGGGTCTTGGAAATATTTGCTGAGCATCTTTTGAGTAGTTTGGTTTTCTAGAAAAAGTGAAAATGAGAATAAGTTTTAATAAAAGAAAGATTATATAATTGATGAGAATCGACAAAATTTAACTAATAAATTCTCATTCATTTCTCATAAAAAAGTTTTAACTTTATCCGCCTTTTGTATCATCATTTACAAATCATCCAATATTTTTAACTTTATATCCGACCGATCAGACCAAAATTTTTTAGGTCGGATTTCGAATTGGATGATCCGATTTTTATTTTCTTTTTTATTTTTTTATTTCAATCCAATTTGATCTGATCCGATCAGAAGGGTAATTCGGGTGATGGTCGGATATCCAATCTGACCGCAGCCCGAAAGTCCATTAATAATTCTGTCAGATGATCCGACCGAATTTGTTATGTATTTCTTAAATCTGACCGATCCGACAGATCTAATTAAAAATGATCATCCATAATAAGGTCTCCCCTTCACTACCAAATAGTGGAATAGTTGAAAATAAGAATTGAAATGGGTCATTCTCTGATACAACCAAACGATAAAATGAAAATGCTCTCGATTCTATAAAATTCTGATTCATTATCATTATCATTCTCATTCTCACCCTTTCTAAGAAATCAAACGGCTCATTACTTCTTTAGGAGTAAATATTCATCACCTTAAACAAGACAACTTAACTTCTCCACACGCTTTTGACTACGGGATACAAACTCGGGCGACATGCAGTACTCTAATACACATAGGATTGTTTGATATGTAGGATACTAGCTATAGACTAGCTTATGTTGATCCCACTGTGCATGAAGTGGAAAAAGCTAATACCTAGGACACTAATTCTACAAAATGCACAAATCTTTGATCAGGGATGATGACACATGTTATTATATCAATTTCACTTAGGATAATCAATCATCGAATCATATGAAAGTAGATAATAATATTTTACACTCCTCTTAACACATCCAATTCTTCCTACCAGCAAGAAGAAAGAAAAAGCTTACAGCAACAATGGCGGGTTTATTACGGTGAGTAAGACTGATTGACAGAAGAATGCTGAGGAGAAGCTCCCGCCTGATAAAGAGTGAGATTATGTATAGCCTCAGTGAACAAATCTTCCAATTCCGGGGCTTGACTCACAACTAACCGGGCCATTCCTTCAATAACGGCCAAAGCCCGAATGTGCTCAAGTGCCTTACTATTCGCAACATGTAAGGCCAGATTACACAACAAAACCAAACCATGCTTTTGAGCTCTATGATTAATAATACAACTACTATTACTATTACTACTACCCTTAATCAATATCATCAAAAGAGGAACGCCATTGAACTCTATAATTGCCTTAGAATGGTCAACCCGGTTAAAGTTTCCTGAGCAAACAAACTTGTTCAAAGCAATGGCAGCTTCTATAGCAACCTCTATGTTCTTATTACCAAGTTGTGAAACCAATGGACTAACTACCCTGGTTTCTTTAGCTGGGAAAGTTCTAGCAAGATACCCAATCGATCTAATGGCCAGGATTTGAAGGTTTTTCGTGCTTTCTTCTTGAATCACTCTCAAGAGTTGATCTAGAATGGCTTTAGCAGCAGCCGAATTGGTCTTAAAAGCCGATCGTCTAAGATCAGGATTTGATTCAGCACATGCTGCTACTTCCATTACTGTCATCAAGCAATGCCTCTGTAAAATGCCGGATTCTTTTTCAATAATTTTTGCTAAACAGAGCAAGCCTTTTGTCTCTGTTATTTTCCTACTGTTGGAAACACAGCCTGTAGAAAGCTTCCATAAAGCTTCTGCACAACTAGTCTTAACCTTAACCTTCATTTCTAGGGTTTCAAGTTCAGCCTCCTTTTTTTCTTTCCTATGCAAATTCAGGGATGAGGAAGAGTATGATGACGAGAGATGACTGCTTGAGTTTTTTCCGGCTAAGGCTTTATTGATTTGGACTAGAGAATGAAAGCTGGTTTTCTGACCTAATTGAAGAGTAACAGGATCGTCTAGAACTGTATCCATGGATAACAATGAAACGAGAGGTTTTGTGACGTTTTCTCTGGCGAATTCTTCCCGAGTTGCATGATTGTTTTCTGCCATTCTTGAAATTAAATTAGCCATGAAAATCTTAACTCTAAGTGGTGAATCGCTAAGAGCATGAACAATAATTGGAATTCCAAGGGAATCGACGATTAATCTTATCCGTTCTTGATCTGTAGCGATGTTGAACAGGGCAGTTGAAGCGGCAATTTGAGCGTCTGGAGAAGCGGAGTCTTTGAGCATCTTGAGCAGAGGCGATATTCCACCTTCTCCGACGATAATCCCCTTGTTCCGATCGTTGTCTAGGGCTAGAGAAGCGAGATGGTTAGCTGCGTCGATTCGGTCTTTTAACTGTCCCATCTGAATCGTCGCAATTGAGGACCAAACCCAAGCGAAGATAGGATCATTGGTCCCGATGTTAGGTAAAGAGAGGTTCACGCCGTCGCAATCGAAGATCGAGAGGAGCCACTTCATGTCTCCGATGGAAGATTCTAGTAACGACGAGACTTTCCGGAAGTCAGCGGTGGTGGTTATGGCGAAGACTTGGCGGAGGACTCCACTGTGTTTGCACTTGCGAACTAGGGTTAGAGCTCGGTCCAGGTTTTTCGACACGTCGGAGACGATTCGTCGAACCGGTGGTTCGTAGAAACAGGGAGTTGTGACCGCGAGTCGGACCAGTGACCGGAGCATGTGAGAGAGGCGGTCGACCTGCCTGGCTAGGTCGGAGCATTCTTGCTGGGATGATTCGACTTCTTGTACGGACTTTAAGACGCGATCGGAGAGTATGATTGGTAGAGAAAGTTCGTCCGGGAGAGTGTTTTGACGGTCGGAAGCGGCAGAGGCCGTGGTGGCGGGAGAAGCACGAGGAGCCATTTTCTAATTGCGACTGTTATATACGACGGTTAGAGACGGGACAACAGGCGTGGGATAAGGGCGGAGTGAACTGAGGACACTTCAATTAATAACCAAATTCACATGGTAACAAGAAAAATACTCTTTTTTTTTTTCTTTTTTTTTTCCTGCTTCCTTTTTTGCTTTTACTTTACTTTTTTTTAAAAATTTAAATTTATATAAATATTTTTTGTAATTTATTTTCCCTTAAGCAACTTAGATAATTATCTGTACATCAATATTTATTAAATAAAATAAAGCTTAAATGGTATTTGAGTGCTTCCCTTTTATCACTTTAAAAACAAGAAAAAAAAAAAAACATTAACAGTTAAAAACTCTTCATCTTCTTTAAAATAGCCATAAATTTTATATTAAAGTATATATATTCAATTGGCCTATGCAATAAATCAAATTAATTAAAAATCAAAATACATTTTAAAATATAAAATATATTTTAAAACACTTATTCGAACATATCCGAACATATTTTGTTAAAAAGATGGAAGGTGCTTTCTTGGTCATTTTTCCACAAACGGGAGTGACTTTATGGAATAACGAATGCATGTGAAGATAGAATATTGGTCAAAAAGTTGTGGTATGAAAATATAAATTGAATTGGTTATAAGATAATGTTAATCTAGAATTAAGGCACGTTGGATTTAAAACTCATATACTTTATTATATAAGAAGAAATAAATAAATAAATAATTTATATTAAATAGTATATAGTATATAGTAATTTTTTCGTAATATAACGGAATAGAATTTTTAAAGAAGAGAGTAGATTGTATTATAATATATATAATTCATCAAAGTCTTCTTAAGTCAATTACGTCGTTCGATTTTATTCCAATAATAACGACGACACGAATCCGCAAATCATCAATTCGTTTAGGCGCCATACATTAAGAAGTGTCGACGTGTCGTCACGATGCTTGCGACAGGGTTTTGGACAAAGAAGCTATTGTTAGGGTTCTATTCTTTTTCTTAATGACTGATAATTTTTTACTATCTTACAAGGTAATAAATATAGTATGAACGAAAATGATAATTTTTTTAATATCATTTTTAAAAATAAATTTAAAAATAATTTCAATATTATAATAAATATTAAAAAAGTATACGTAAATAAATATTTATTTAAGTATAAACGTAATAATAATTTTTTTATTTAAATGAAAAATCAAATATATATTTATTTCATTATTTATTCGGATTAAATAGTGAAATAAAATAAAATATTTCATTATATTACCACCAAAGCTCATAAAATTCCGACGAGTCTATTTGTTTGAGATCATACAGATCAAACGGTCTTTCAATAAACTAAAGCTTTGCAAGTAAACCATTCTGACTAGGCTTATTGGCAACTACCCCATTTTCTTTCACATCACTATCCTTAGCTTCCAGTTCACAGGCACTAGGCGGGACGTCTACGGCCGGAGAAGCGTTGAAGAATCCATGAGGCTGCATCATGTTAAGTAATAAAGATGTTGATTTACCACCCGGAAAATATACCAAACAGAAAATCACAATCCCATACAAACAAGAAATTGTAATAATTTAGGGGGAATTAACAAACAAATACCATGAGCATAAAACCAATGCGCTCCACGGGCATAACAGGCCAATCTTCGAGTCTCGGAACATGCGTGATCCCAAATACATACCTGTAAGATGCAGACATCAGAAATTTTTTGTTAAAAGTCAAGTTTGTGTCTCAATCGTTGATTCAGATTCTGTGAAACATGAGAGAAGTAAGGGTAGGGGGACGAACCAGAGAACTATATCATTTTCTTCCAGACGTCGATCCTGCTTTACCCAAGTAGCTAGTCCTTCACCGACACGTGGATTTTGATTAGGAAACTCTCCTCCAGGAAATGTTTCATCCCGTGCATATGGTGTCACCCAAAGATTATGCTTCAAGAAAGCAGCTCTTCTTAGAAATTTGGCCTCAGACCCAGCTAATGGCAAACAGTTTGAGCCCGGAACAAGTTTGTAGCCAGTTAACTGTCCGGTCCGGTTCACAGTCCTAGTGTTTCGTACCTGGGCGATATTTGAAAAATCAAAATTGTATAAGGAAAAATCATCATGTTAAACACCAAGAAAAGGAAAGCAAAGTAGAGATGATCATGAGTACGATCATATAGAAAAAAAGTATGAAGGAAATACTATGAAGAACTTTCTGGTTTGAGACCAGGTCATGAACTCTAATTTGAGACAACAATCAATCACGTAAGAGCATTAGAAGATTAGAGAAGCTAATAGAAGGGTCATAAGACTATTATGAGAAGGAAAAAGGTAGATAGCCATAAGCAACTATTGAACCAGAGTTAAGAGTTCCACTCACAATCCAATGACGAGCAGTCAAGGGATTACAATCACGCATTGCCTGCAGTTCAGACTTGAGCAGCGTCTCTTCAGCATAGAAAGCATTACTGTGCACATTATTCTCCCCAGGTTCCTCTACCTTTACATCCACCTCTACAACCTATAAAGATGCAAAGAAAGCAAATAGGTAAAGAACTTGATTATTTTTGCTTATATCAATATCATGTTACATAATAACCATAATGTGGGCGGATCTTGAGGCTTGATACGATCATGATTTATATTCTTTCACTACTATTACAGATTCCTTGTCAAACTAAGTAGACTTCTAAGAAAAAGTTTTCTTGTAAATCACAATGTTAGACAACAATTTTGCCTCGAAGTTTGAAATCATTCTAGCTGATTGAATCAATAATCAAATTAACAAAGCATGCTGATAAAACACAAATATAATCAAAAGATAAATAAGCACACCTGATTGTAAGTTTTATCAATTGAATCAATAATCAAATTAACAAAGCATGCCGATAAAACACAAAAAATAATCAAAAAATAAATAAGCACACCTGATTGTAACTTTCACCAGGTTTGCAATCAACGGCCATGTCCATGCGAGCAACAAAAAAATGTTGATGTACTGGAGCATATAAACCAGGAGCAATCATGGTACCATATTTTCGAAATTCTCCAGGTTGCAATGCCCCTAGACTAAGAATTCCAGTGAGCTTGACTTCAGCTTCAATCTTTCCATCCTGCAACAGCAAATAACTATGTCGATAGCAGTTGGTACTGATGTACCACTACGCTAAAAAAACAGCGAGAGAACAAGAGCAAGAGCAAGTCACTTGATATTACTAAATTCTGTACAGTCGCCCAGGAAAACACTTTACGTCCAGCTCAGACTCAAAAAAGGAGCAACATGGGTGCACAGAGCTTACAAACAAATAAAGGTCTGCAACAACTTGCCTGATAGAAGTGCCAGAAGAATCCGTACTCATAATTTGCCACGGTACAAACAAAAGAAACTGTCAGCCTTCTAGACCTACGAACTTCTGCCAAGCCTGTTCTCCAGTCTTGATGCTTCCACAGCATTCCACTATCTTCTTCATGCAGACACACACAGTTGTCAATTGTTTCAACACCTCCAGAGAAATTTGTGAAGTGGGCGTCAAAATATTTGATGTAGCCTAGGCAATCACATCCCTGAAGAGATAGTAATATCATTAGACGATGGTAGAAAATAAATAAAAAGCAACAAACCAGAGATCGCATTTGATGAACAATGACAGGACCGTTTTCTAACCTTCTTAAGAGAATGTGCATTTTTCCCAAGACCATCTTCCCCTGCATCGAAAGCATTCTTTCTGTAATGTGGATCATTTGGATCACCATATGGCACAACCATCTCCACAAAACTTAGCCTATGGGCCACAGGCCTCCGCCCTCTACTCCCATCAACATAAGCAACTGAATGTATAACCAAGCCTTCCCTAGGAGTGAAACCAATACGGAAATTCCACTGCAATTGAGAAACCGTTTGTCCACATGCTTCAGTTAGGTTTCCAAATTAAAAAAACTTCTATTTGATAACCAACTAAAAGGAAATCTACCTTTTGCCATTCTACATAGTTTCCATTAACACGAAAGCTTGGGCCTTCAGGCTGAAGAATTTGTAAAGGCTTTACATCACTACGATCCGCACCACCTCTCGTCTCACCAGGGGTATAGTTCCTCAAAGGATCAGCTGGAGGTAGTGGAACAAGTTTGCGGTCTTCAAATTCAATTACCACCATGTTTTGCATATCAACAAGAACATATATGCCCTCAACAGGGCGAGCATAACCATTTTCCATTGGACAGTCACTCTCAGTTCTACAGAATATAAGAGGTTTCGCCAGTCTTCTGCTAGGAGCATCAGACTCACTGTGATAACCGGCACACCTGCAGTAAAATATAACGAAAAATAACTAATTAAAAGATAATGGTATAATAACCTAACCATATAGTAATCTTAGGTAAGCCTCTGCACAGCACTTACCAGGCGTCAACCATCACAAGATCCATATCTTCAATACCCCTCTTCTTCATAGCCTCCCTAAATGGAGGATAATTCTTCACGACAGCTTCACATTCAGCATATTCTTCAGCATCCTGAAATTTCATGGGAAAAAATTAAGGGAAAAGAGTTAACAAAATAGTTCTGGAAAAGCAATTGATCATCTGATGAGGTGAATATACAGGCCCTTGCAGATCCCATCAATGTAATCAAGGAGAGTATGGGTCATCCAAAGCCTCTTCTCAGAAAATCAAGAAGAACACATTATATTCTGCATATAATTTAACTTGAATAATGCAATGGCAACTGATCATTCACATGCTTTTTCCAGAAACAAGAACCGATTGTATTTAAGTATTTCCGCTGCTGTCGCATATGAAAACCACATTTAGGTTCATAAATATATTAGTGGTCTTCCGCAAAATGTAATGATGGTTAGGAGTTTAGGGTTTTATTTGTTCGACAACAAAAATACTACAAATGAAGATCTTTTAGGAATCAAATTAAAAGGATAAAAATAAGGAAAAAAAAGAGCCAAGTGCTAGAGCCCAAATGATCAAATGGCATTACCATGGGAGGTTGAACCTCTGGAACAACAGTTGATGAAATTACTTTTCCCCTGTGATGTCCACCTCGAGTTACAGCATGTACTTCTGACAACTCAACAATCCAAATGCTTGTCTCATTTGATTTCTTACTGTAGACAATAAGCCTTGCTCGCCTTGGCGGGAGCTTGCTGGGAATGACAGGTCCACCCTTGGTTTTGAGAAGTAATGAAGGTTGAAACGGGGGAAAGAAATATGCATCTGCCAATGCAACAACATGCTTTTCTGGCTCCAACAGGACAACCTCAACAAAGCGCATGCCATCTCTAACCTGAAATCGAGAAAATCCAATGAAATCTTGACCGTTCACTTCTAAACTTTTACATCAGAAGCAATTCTATTAAGGAAACAAGCTAAGAACAATTAACAACCTCAGGCGTTGCGCCCGCTGCACGGACAGTGGCCACTGCTACAGTGATTTCAGCAGCAGATAAAGGGTCCAAGGGATGGCTTGACTGTGCCCTCATCATAATTGGGACACCTGCAAGGCCTATTGATCAAACTTGATAATTAGGTGAAGCAGAAATAATTCAGAGTCCATCATAATCTAGAGTAAGAAGTGCTATATGGTTAAGAATTAGTCTGATTTTACTTTCAACTTAGCCAAGAAATTTATTTATTTATTTATTTTTTATTTTGTGAAGTAGCATCAAACATGTGGAATAATGAAATTGAAGAACAGATTCACAACGAAAGGATGTATAAAAATACGAGTACAAACAATATTTGACTGGAAGACTGGTAGCAGAGAGAGAGAGAGAAGGGAAAGGAAAATGAAGTAGTACACTATCTTTTAACTTTACTTTCAGCAATTTCCTTATAAGAAATAGTGGAGAAAGAAAGGCACTGATGTGATTTTTCTCATAAGAAGTAGGTAAGAATTTATCTCAACTCCATGATCACCCAAAAAAGATGCTTGATTTGTGCCAATGATCTGAAAATCGCTCATAGATTTCAATGATCTGAAAAGAGGTTATCTTATCTTATCCCCTTATATATATTTTTTCTGACAATACCAGGTAGTCAAAACGATTTTTCAATCACTCAAAACGACAATAAACACATAAGAGATCACAAAATCGCCAAAAAGAAGTTCTAAAAATAAGATCATTCTCAGTGCGTCAATATTAGACTCTGATTTCTAGCGATCCGATTTGAAGCAAGTTAAATTAGAAGAATCAATTGAAAAATAATAAATAAAATCAAGAATGGAGATGATAAATAGAGCGCGCCTTTAGTGGTAGCCTTTAATGGTGAAGAAGTTTCAGAAATCGAATCCACAGGACGAATCACCGACGCCATAGCGATCTTCTTTGCATGCTGATCGTCGCTTCTACGATCGGTGGAGACAAGTGGCCAATCCTGAACCACATTGGCAGAGGCGGCGGAAGCAGGAGCCGCCTTAATGGAAACGGAAGCGGAATCGATACCAGCGCCACCAGTAGCACGACGGCAGCAAGGACCGGCATGAGGAGACGTCGCTTTTTGCGAAGCTGAGGCCATTGTAAGGGATTCTTAAGCTCGCCGATTCCACTGCAGTAAGTCTCAATACAATATACTGACATACAGCAAAAATCTCTGGTATTCTCTACCTCCTCCCCTCCACCTCTCTCCACTTTTCCTCCTACCAGAAACTGCAAGAAAGTTGAGGAAAATCGAAAAGAAAAATCTAAACAAACAGAAAAGGGTTTTGTTTCGATTCAAGGAAGAGAAAATAGAGAGACAGCTACGGAGTCAAAGATGCGAGTGAGAGAGAAGACTAAATTTAGTCTTTCTCTTTGATGGTTTTATGAAGGGGAGGAGTAAGTAAATATTTTAATATATTTATAATTTTATTTTTTAATAATAAATATTTTATAATATTTTTTTTCTCGAGCAATATGATATAGTTATTGGAAATGATAGATTGCCATGATGTGGAAATGTAGTGGGATTGTTGTTAATTTTCTCTTTTTATTAAATAAATTAATATATTATATTTAAAGTTATTAAATAAAATAGATAACATAAAATAATATAATATATAAATACATATTAATTTAATTCTAATATAATATAAAAATTTAAACTTCCAAACTAAATCATCTCCATCCACATAACTCCACGATGTCATTATTTATTTATATTAATTAATAATAATAAAAAATATTAAAATATAAATACTAATAAAAAAAATAAAAGTGACTCATTAAATGACCACACATTTCTTATTTATATATATATATATATTTTTTTTTTTTTTTAAATACGCATTAACATCTTAATCACCATCCATAAAATAAACATCTCAATAATATTATTTTCAATGCACATTATTAACATCTTAATCATCATCATGAATACATAATGTCCCTCACCTTCTCTTACAATCATATAATTAAGACTAGTTGTCTACTTATATATTACTTATATATGTGTGTATTTTTGTATCGGGAATTATTATATTATTATATGATATATTATATTATTATATTATTTTCATATATAATATTATTTAAATATAATATCCATAATTATAATAAAATTTATTATATCACAATATTTACCTACAGTCCACACCACACACAGCACTAAATAAAAAGTAGTGGTCTTTCACAAAATGGCAAGTGTCGTTCAAATGATCTAACAACACAAACGACAACTTGGGATCAAACATCAGCCAAGTTTAAAATTCGAATTTTAAAATTAATTAATAATAATATTTTGAAAAAATGAAAAAATTTAATGAAAATCTTGAGATTAGCAAAAATGGATCGATTAAAGATATTTAATTATCTTATTAAATAATTTCTAAAATTAAATGTTCTCAATATATGACAATATTCTTTATACGACTTAACCGAGATTTAAAAGTCATAGTATTATACTTTGTGAGGTCCATCAATTCTCCTAAAACAAGTGCAAAACGGGAAAAGTCAAGATATCACCAAAAAGAAAGGGAGGTGATAAGTGATCTCTCTCACGTTCTTGTTGAAAAAGTTAGATGGTGACTACTTTAATGTGCCACTAAAGTGGATTTTTACGTGCAAAAGTGCTTTTGGACTTAGATTGTGACACGAATTGGGTCCCCCTCCCCTCCAAACGTGGTGCTATTAATTTTAACTTTATTGTAAATTGGGTTACAACCCACTGTGGTACTTGACTATGTAGCATGTGGTAAGGTCATTAGACAACAAGTCCATCAATTAGATTGGGTGGGTCGTTTGATGAATCTAGATATGTCTTCTTGTGTGTCTCTGCCTGCCATGAAAATAATTCCCACACATGACAAAATTAAATGTTGGAATTGGATTATAAGGAGTAAAATAGTCAATGGGGATGAGAATTTATAATGAAAAAAGTTGTGATATGTAAATTTGATATTTATTGTTATAATTGTTCGGTTTATAAGGATAATGTATCTATTTAATCATTATTTTTTGTTTCATTTCCTTTTTTTAGTCCATTTTCATACATACATTGAATCATAGACCATCCTTTTACGGACTTACCTTTATTTATTTTTATATATATATATGAAATTATGAAGAAAAAAAAACAATTGTAAGTAAAAGAGACGGATAAAATGAGACTTTTTAAAAATATACTAACGTACGGTTCAAGTAAGCCCATTAGGATTAGATAAACTTGGTTGACTTTTTTAGAAACCCAAAATGTCAGTTTTGGCCCAATTTATATAACATTGCCGACCGAGTCCTGAATAAAATCTACTTCCGTAATCTTGAACTCAGACTAACATTTTGGCATCCATATTTATTAGTTACTCAAAAATATACAATATATTGGTAACAGAGATAAAAACTGCCATAAAATCGCAAGACACTAACAATTTCAGGTATAATTTGGAACAACCAATTGATCCGAATCATCGATCTTGACACTTAAAATAGGAAGGATTTTATTGAATTGCAAGAACCAATGACCCACATTTGAAGAAATCAAGTGCTTCAAATCGGCTCATAAGAACTGTGATCATGCACAATAATAATGTATTTCAGACGGAAAAAGAAAGATACGAGGATGAAATCATATTGAAAAAAATTAGGAAATTTTAGTCTATTCTTGAGACTGAAAAGCTAGAAATAGAAGATTAGCCTCCCCAAATCCCTTAACTGCATGCTCCCAATCGATGCGACTTCATTAAATATGCTAATGTGACATCATTCTACTAAAAAACAAGACATCAGCATAAGCATGTTCAATGAAAGACCAGTTATTTGCTCGCCGTAGATTATACCGAACCGAAATTTAGGCACATATATGAAATTCATTTTAATCAAAAGCGCAAATTGAAGCCCAATATGAGGAAATCCCAACTGAAAATGCAATTAATTTTTAAACCAAATTAACTGTTTTAATAAGTAGGGTTAGAGGCACTTCTATCTTTTCAGTTTGCATGCACACTATCTGATTCAAGGTCACTAGATATCACTAAAATACACTACAGGTATTGAAAAGCTTCAAAATCCACAGATCCATATTTAAAAAAATGCTAAGCCAAGAGACTTCATAACCATTTCCATTTCCCAAACTTCAGTCTAGACAAAATTCTAAGCCAAGCAAAACATCCATATTTAAAAAAACAAATTGAAACCACCATTTACACCTAAGTTCTCAAACTTCAGTCAAGGAAATAACGCAAAACTAAAAATCATAGCTCCATAAAACAAATTTATCAGAAAATTCAATTGCCACTAATACTTCATTCTCCATGCACTATAGGTAATAATATTCATATCAAGAAGGTTCATATTGATAATAAACTTTAAAAAACGAAAATCATATTGAAAGTGAAACACAAAAAGAAATCCATATCACAAAAATGGTTTCAAAATTTTACCATAATAAAATCTAAGCGGTGAGGATAACAGCTCCTCCATTTTCCTTGATCTTCTTCTCTGCAATCTTCGAAATCAGCTTGGCCTTGATGACGATCGGCTGATTCTCCGGCAAGACGCCCTTTCCCAAGACCTTGAAGTATCCGAACTGAGTTACGTCCAGCAGAGGCACCTTATCTTTCGACGCCTTGTCCTTCACCTCTTGAGGAACCATTGACCAAAGCTTGTCGACGTTCACGATCGGGCAATGGAACTGGTGTTGAAGCTTGTGGAAGTATCTCATCCCGACCTTTCCGAAGTAACCTGGATGGTACTTGTCGAAGAGGATCCGGTGGTGGTGCATGCCTCCAGCGTTTCCTCTACCTCCGGGATGCTTCCTGTGCTTTCCGATACGACCGTGGCCTGCGCTGACATGTCCGCGCTTCTTCCTGTTCTTCCTTAGCCGCGTCGTCATTTTTGCTTTCTGTAGTACTGCTTAGGGTTTGGGGTGTGAGAGGCGAAAGAAGACGTTTAAGGCTTAGGTGAGTACTTATACGGGCCTTTTCAGCCTTGGACGAGGTGGATCAGAATAGAGAAGTAGTGGGCTTGGAGTTGGGTTTTCACCTTGCGGCCCAATCGAGATAGCTGAGGGCTCGTTCGGTTCCTTTTTTTTGGGTCGGGAATAGATATTTACATATCGCATTTCTCTATTTGGTTTGGATTCAATTCTCGGAGCGACCTAAATTGAGAATACCCATTTTTCTTCTCTAAAAATCATCAAACAAAAGACCGAAAAGTGAACTCCATAAGGATCGATGGGTAAAATTGTAATTACATCTCATTGACATGAAAATGAATGATATTTTTTTTTATCAATTAGAAATTAAGTTTCCTGAGAAACAGCTACACTGGAAAAAGTTCTTTCCAGATGGGCGATTGGACGGTGCAGATGATGAATCAATTAGCTTGGTTTCCTTCTGGCCGTAGATCACCTTCTTTCCCTCATAAACAACGCTAACCTCACAATAATCTGGTGCATTCTTCTTCACCAATTCTCCTTTCCCTACTTTTCCACTCAGTCGCCTATCATCACAAACTCTTACACCAATTATTACCATCAAATTCCATAACTCAATAATATCAAGAATAATCCGTGCTCTTTTAGATCGAGAATAATATTTTTTTTTTTTATATATGATCTCGGATATCGGTTAATAAGTAGTTATATGATAATAATTAAGCCCAAAAGCTTTTTTTTTTTTTTTTTTTTTTTTGAAAATCGGTTAATCTGTTGAAAGCAAGATAGATTTATCATACAATCTTTTTAATTTGTGCTACACAATTTAAATAAAAATTTAATTAAAATAAATCTAAAATTATATAAATTAAGCTAGATTCGAAGCCTAGCTAAGAATAGGGGTTTACCTTGAAGAAGGTGGCCTTTTGATGCCCATGACAAGATTGGTTATGTTGAGCACAGGGATAAGCTCTACAATTGCTTTAGCTGTCATATTGCTTTCAAGCAGCATAGTGTCCACTATTACCTAACCCAAGAAAATAGAATCATGAAATCAACCTTAAATAAATAAATTTAAAAAAAAAAAAAACTGATTTTTATTTATTGAATTACATGTTTACTAAATTTAATATTTTATTATTTTTAATAAGAATGAGCAAAAATCCGAACTCATCCAAAATCCGATCAACCTAATCGAATATGGGTCGGATTTTATGATGAAAAATTGAAAACCTTAGTTTAATTGGATATCCGATCCAACCAGTGTGCGAATTTATAAAAACGTCTGGCTTTTTTCCTCTTCGCTGAGCGAAATAGTAGAGATGGGATAAGAAAGTTGTTTACCTTGGCATCATTACACAATCGTATGTACTTCTGCAACAAGTTCTTCCTCCTGTTATAGTCTTCATTGAGGTACACTCTCACTTGTTCTTTGCTCAATTGGCTCATTGCTAGTCTTCCAACTAACAACAAAAATTCATCAATGAAACGTCACATGATGATGTATATGCATATTGCATACATTCCGATCATGATGTCGAAACATATTCCGAACCCACGTTGGTAAATTGATCAGATTACTCATGGGAACTTGAAACTCTCTAATAGCAGCATACAGAACAAGAAGGTGTTAAAAGATAAAAGGAAAGGACAAATCTCGTTACCTGGTGTAGGGATGAAAGTCATGGGAGGGAAGACATGGATAAGGAAAACCCGAGCACCCGGTGAGACGACATGATCAAGAGCCCATTTGAGAACATGTACATCATCCTTACCAACAGCAACATAAACATCATTACAACCTCGGTCTCTGGTACTACTACTACTACTACCGGTTGTAGTTGGCTCGGTTTCTTCCCCGATCTCGACGATTTCCAGTGACATGGCTCGGGTGCTGCAATATTTTATATCCAATCCCCCATCATGTCCATAGTTCTTTTCTCCCTCCATAACTAATACTGCTCCATTCCCTCTGTCACATTCTTTTATGCCTAGAGAATGAAAGTAACAAACAACATTGTGGGTTTGTGCTTTGGTAGTTTATAAGAAGGGTAAAGAGCCTTTGATATCAATGCATCACCAAAAAAAAAATTTTTTTTGTTGAAAACATAATAAAAATAAAAAGCATAGATTCTCTTTTGTCAAGGTTTGGTTGCAGGCTTGTTGAATATGTCACATCCGATTTATAAACATATTTTGTTGAATTATTGTTCGAATGCATGTGAATTCATAAAGTCATATACATCGACAAAGATGAGTCATAAAGTTATATAAGTAAGCGTATCATACTTAGTAAAATAAAACTTTAAGATGTTTAATAATTTGTATTAAAATTTTAAATATTATTATAAATTATTGATATTTTTTAATATATATTTTAATTATATAATATATGATGTGATTTATCTATAATTAAGCAATATTTATAATATTCACAACTTTTTAAATTTAGCTCGAGTTTAAATTTTATTTATAATATTTAAAGTTATATATTAATTTTATTTAGTGATATTGATTTAAACCGTTTCTTCCGGGATTTATAACCTATTATCCGAGATCGAGTTTTCCAAATTCCAAAAAAAGAAAAGAAAAAGGAAAAAAGGTTTTTTTTTTTTTTCGCCAATTTTGTTTGCTTTCTGGCAAGTAAGGGGTACGGCCTAATTGTAGAGCATTGAGATTGACATTAGAGAGCATCTTCATTTTCAACCTCAGATTTAAAGCTAAATAACTCCTTCGATTGCTTTATATCTTTATTTATTTACTATTTTTTCAGGCGATGAGAGAGACTGAAAAATACACATTGCCTTTATATTTAGTGAAATATGATGTCCTAGTATTTTCATCGGTTTTATTTAAAAAAAAAAAATTTTTTTATTTATTTATATCGAATTAATTATTTTTAAATTTAATATGATAAAATTAAAATCATTTTAAAAAATTAATATATTACTATATATTTAAATTTAAAAATTAAATATAAAATACGATCATATTAAAATAGAATTGATCAAATTGTGAAAAAAATAAATAATAATATAATAAAAAAATTGTCCAAATCATCATCCTAAAATATTATTATACATTTCATATTAAAAACAAAATACCACCGCCTCAAAATATTGATGTGACGTTTTAATTTTTTTAAAAAAAAATATTGATAAATTGAAAATTGAAAAAAAAAAAAAAAAAAAAAAAATATATATATATATATATATATAATTACCACCCTATTGTTTCTTTTCGCTTCCTTCCCTTCCTTTATCCCCCTCTCCTCCACTAGCCTCCATTGCTAGGGGTGATCCCCCTCACCCATCCCAATCTAAATCGTTCTAGGATCTTCATGATTAGAATGGACTTGGATATCTAAATTATCATTTTCGATCCACAATTTATACGATTTTGTCATTTTCTATGTTTTGATTTTAATTTAATTTAATTGAGTCCTTTAATTTTTATTCAATCATATTTTATTTTTATCCATAAGACCCAAAAAAAAAAAAAAATTTACTTGAAATCTTTTAACACCTTACGCTTAAATTATTCTTTTTTTTTTAAATAAAATTTCACTCTTCTTAAAGCAGATTCAGCTCTAGACCAATTCAGGCGGCCGTTGGGTGGCCGGAAAAAAAGTAAAAAAGATTGTGTACATTGAGTTAATAGATTAAATAAGTGTGGTTTGTGGATTTATCAATAAAATTAAGGTTGTTGAAGTTGTTTTAGTGTTTAGTTTTAGCCTCCCCTAGATAAATAATTCCTAAATAATTTATTTTAATATTTATAATATAATTATATTTTTGTAATATAATAAATTACTATTTTAGTTTATTACATGAATTATTTATATATAATAAATATTATTTATAATTATGCCTTTTTTTTATTTTAATTATATTTTTCTATCAGTATTCGTTCCAACTACTTCTTCACCGCCTACCCCCACTCTATATTTAAACAACAAAGTTAAATATGCACTTAAAATATAAATTCATATTTAAATTCGAGTTTAAATTTAAATGAAAATTCTATATGAGTTTTGAAACCATTAAAAATTGGGTTCAAAATTTAAGATTATCACAATATTTAGTATAAATAATTAATTACATATCAACTTGTTAATTACTATTAAGATTAGAATGATGATCTTTATGTAGTAATGAAGATGAGACATGACTACTATAAAATATGTCATTGACTTGTATAGAATTTTGAGTTCTAGATGTTTCGTATAATAATGTTATATAAAATGAAATCGTGTGTATCCATAAACGTGCCTAATCATGCATGTCAGAGTTCGACAAGATAATGTATCAACTATCCTTCTTCATGTATGTATATATATATATATATATATATACATTATAATAAAAGAGCACGTTATAAATGCTAAATTGCTAACAAGTAAATAACACTCTTAAATTTTATATATATTTCATGTATATGTATGTATATTATAAAATTGGCACCAAAAAAAGAAAAAAAAAAAAGTAAACTATCATCTTAAACGACGACGTTTGTCAAATGCTAAAATTGCCAACTGTTGTCGACTAAACAATTGAAAGATACTTAATCGTTTGAGTGTCTTCAATAGAAAAAACAAGATTTGCATAAAATAAAGTTAAAAATTTTACCCCTTATACTCACCTTTATTTTCGAATCCAAAATTTCTAAGGTACTACTTACCTTAGAGATCTTTAATTTGGAGTTTGCATGCAAATGAGAATTTTGATTAAAATAAATAAATAAATTTTATGATAAATTTTTTAGTTTATATAATAATTAAATTTTATCATATATTATATAATTAAATAAAAAATTTATATAACGATCAAAATTTGAATTAATATCCAATATTTTAAATGTATTTTTTAATGAATATGATTTATTTATTAATTTTAAATTAATTCGATAAAAAAAATTATATAATTAATTTTTATTGAACTTGTCCATAATTTTTTATTTTTTTTCGTAAATTGGATCCACCCTACAAATTTATATGCTTTTATACTTAAAAAGCGAACCATAAATTTATTAAAAAAATCTAAACCGGATTATGTATTGAGTGAAACCTAAATGTGTCGATTAGATACATGTTGAAAAGAAATACAGATACATGTCACTTGTCGGATCAAGTCGACGAGAAGACGTTAAATTAAAGCAATGGTAACATTATGTGTCACTTCTAGAGAAATTAACCTTACATATTACGTATGTGATCAAGCAATGTGTCGGCCCAGTCATTCACTTAGTAAGGAATCAAGTTCAAGCCCAAATTTTGATACCCACGAAAAAAAAAAGAAAACGCGTGCGGGTTCCTTAACCAGGTGGCCCATTAGCTTCCTAAATGGGCCCCATGAGGTTGGCCCACACGCTACCCTTCTTTTACCTTTTCTTTTCTTCTCCAAAATAACGAATTCGAATATCCGAGATTCTGAATAGTAAATACCCTTCTACGGTGTCACCTTACAGCGTTCAAGACTTTTCCAAATTTCATTGGTCTCTTGATGCCTTCCAAATTTCATTGCGTCCCCTATAAATAGATATCAAAGCCTCTCCCTCTGGGTTTGAAACCAAACAATCTCTCACCTCTCACCTCTCACCTCTCACCTCTCACCTCTCACCTAAGGAGCCAAGCCATGAAATCAAACGTCTCAACTGAAACGGTTAAATTTCTTAGTAGCTATGGCGGGAAAATACTTCCTCGTCACACTGACGGAAAACTCCGTTATGTCGGCGGCCTCACCAGAGTACTTGCCGTCGATCGGTCTATTTCATTTGCAGGTTTGTTAGCTGCTCTCTCTCTCTCTCCTGTGTGTTCTGTTTGAATTTCAGTGAGTTTATGCGTTGATTTCGTTTTTGCAGAGCTAATGTTGAAGCTCGTAGAGTTCTGCGGCTCTTCCGTTAATTTAAAGTGTCAGTTACCGATCGGAGACTTAGAGACATTGATTTCCATAAAATCCGACGAAGACTTGGCGAATCTCATCGAAGAATACGATCGTGCTTCTTCTTCGTTATCTCATCCTCTGAAAATCAGAGCTATACTCACGCCGGCGAGATCTCTGAAGCGAATCTCTCCTCCGTCATCTTCTGCTCCGAGTATCAACTACGCAGCTACCAAAGCGATTGAATCGGCTCCGAATTCTCCGTCGTACAGTTTCATCAGTCCGACCTCCTCTCCACAGTATGGATTCGTCCGTAGATCTCGGACTCCGCCGATTAGGTACCACGTCGGCCGGAGAAACTGCCATGGATCTACCTGCTACTATCCTTGCCATATGCAAGGGCGCAGTATGGCGCCAGTGTTCTATGGCTCTCACCTTAATCGTTCTCAGTGAACGAGGACCTGTACAAACAACTACACAGTATAGAATTGCAGAACTCGTTTAGACGATGACGATAAAAATTAATAGAAAAAAGAAAGAGAAAAACATAGAGATTTTGGTTTTGATTTTGATTTTGTGATTGGATTGAGAATGGTGAAGCAACTTTTTGATTTGTTTGGATTCTTTTCCTCTGCCTCTGCAATGATCCCTTCCCGTTTGGGCAGAACTTCGCCGTTAGGGTTCCGTTTGATGCCGTTAGTGCCTATTAACTTGACGCGTGGCATCTGTTTCTGTTACATCGTCTTCGGCGCTAACAGTGTTTAGCCTAACGGACAATTTAAACAGAACTAGAAAATTCAGTGTATGTTTGCTGCTGACACGCGGTTGTTTCTGTTGGCTACGGACACGGCTCAACCCGTGTATAACAACTTTATTTTATTAGTTTGTTTATATTTATTTTTTCCCTTTTTTTCCTGGTCGACATGAATTTCATTTATTTTTATTATTTATAATTTGACTAAGAAGAATACGTATTTGCTTAATAGTGTTGATTTTTTATTTGCAGGTCAATCAAGGGAAGAATCAGGTATCATGGGATTCGTCGGACATTTTGAAATATATTTTATATTTTGAAATATATTTTAAGAATATATTTATTATTTTTTTAAGAAAGAATATTAAATTATATTAAATTATTTTTTAATAATTATATAAAATATATTTAATAATTTAAAATTATATTTTTAATTTATTTTTTAAATATTGCTGCTGCAGCCTCCGGCGTTGGAAATATAGAATTTTTTTAATTATTTTTTTGGCACTAATATATTATTATAATTAATTTAAGTTATATCTACTTAAAAAAATAAAAACAAATTTTAAAACGCATTTTAAAAGCCGTAGCCAAACATCTCATGCTGTTTTGGCTGCCAGAATTTATGAGTTTGGGATTATTAACATGTAGAATTTTAAAACAGAAAATTGTTTTCTTTTCAGGTTCACAAAACTTTTCGCCTTTTAAAAGCTATTAGTGTATTATTTGATGAATATATTAAAAATACTTAAAATGACCATTAATTAATCAAAAGAAGTGTATTTGTTAAGGTTGCCTACAAACCGCCTAGAATTTTAAAATGGAGGCAAGAATAAAGATCTTTATTAGTTGAGCCTACTACTTGTTGGCATGTTGGCATGTTGGCATGTTGGTCGATACTTATTGATAGTGACAAAACAAAATTTGAAATTTTATGCCACAAAATGTGGACTTCGGAATTTTTTTTTTTAGAGATATCGATTTATTTTAATAATATATATATATTTTTTCAAAGATTCATAAAATCTATTATAAACATAATCTCTCTTTTCTAAGCATATGCTTCATAACAAAGCTCATGTCAATGTGGGACTGCTGCTTTGTTTTTATAAATGGTTGACTTTGAACGATCAGCTTTAAGACTATTTACTTCCGATTAAGCCATGTCAATGTGGCACAATCACCCATAAGGTGTAAATACTCTAAAATTCCTCTTTGAATAGTTTGCTTAAGCTGTCAAGCATTTGAAGAAGTCCTCAGACAATGATGATACAAAGAGCCTGATTGGTCAAATGCTAGTACTGGGTCTCTCCCTCTAGATCTCTATATCGAGTTATATTTATGTATCCCTACGTCTTCTATCTCTCTTCTCTCGCTGATAGGTCTCCGTTTCTCTTCATCAGTGCTCGCTTTTTGCCGTGGATGAAGAGTACGACCTGATCGTTTTAGAGACCGGTCTCGAGGAAGGCATTCTTAGCGGACTCAAAAGTATTTTCTTCTTCTTCTCTCTCTTTCCCTCTCTTCAATTATTCCTTGGATCTGAGAATATTTTGCATTTCTCTAGTTGATTATGATTCTGGAAAAATTTTACGTATACTCTATTTTGATTTTGATTATTGAAAAATTAGCATCCGGAGGCTAACCGATGATCATGATAGGGATATAGCGTACTTACTGAATTTGCAAGAGTAAGAATATGAGCTCCTGACTTCTTAGATCTATTTGGAGAAGTGGCCTGTGATTCATCACGCATTGTTTGATCATGCATTGTTAAGGTTTTATTGCAAATTGTTTACGAAAATTCCTCAAAGTCTTAAATCATTGATATTATCAATCACTTTTTGGAACCTAAAACTGATGAATGTTCGTTCATTTGAAAATTATATTTTTGAATAGTTACGAATATTTTTTATAATTATTAAAAATAAAGACATAATATTATAATATATTAAATTATGTTTCACAAAAAATATATTTTTATTAAATAAGTTTCAAAACGTATTTTAAAACATGAGCATAAACATCTTCTTAATATTAATTTTTTTAATTTAAAATAAATATTTTTCTGTTTATTTTCATAAATATTAAAATAAGTACATTTTAAACATATTTTATTTATAAGCATTTTTTTTTAAAGCATGGATTCAAAATAGCTCCTCTTCTGTAGTGGGCTTGGCCCAGTCAAGTGTGGAAATGGAATTGATTCAATCTTGGGCCAAAAAAGTCTTGAAACCTGCGCTGGCCTACTGGGATTGGCCCAGTTCTTGAAAGGAAATGACTGATCAAAGAAAGGTTCTTACAGTATGTGAAAATCATGTATTTTCATTTGTAAATAATATTAACTCAATTATTTTACCTAAGTTTAATATTTTCTTACTCTTCTTATTATTTTCCTTCTAACAAATATTATAAACCAGTGTTTTATTCATTTACTTATTAATTTTTAAATTACAATTTATTTACATATTCAGGATTCTCGTCATTAAGGAAAGTTAAATTTATATATAGAAAAACCGCCTAAACTAAGGTACGCCTAAACTAGTTGCAGATTAATTCGTTGTCAAATAATTATTAAATAATATATTTATTTTATTTTATCTAATTTTTATCTTTTCATTTTTTTTTTAATTTAATTTTTGTCTCACTATTAAAAAAAAAGAGTCTAATATAACAGTTACATGTAGACATCAAATCATAATTTTGTACGATCTCATAATTTGAAAAATCTAATGTAACAGTTAACATGTCAGTGTTCTAGAAAGAACCCATCTAGAATGTGCAGCAAGGGGACACTATAAGATACTGTGGATTCCATATTCGTAAGATCAGTTCATCGTGGATTCTATAATAAGATAAATGAACGGATGAACTACTCCATTAATATATTGGCAATTCATAAGTATCCGAAAGATTAAGGGATTGTTTGGTTTTTTTAAGAGGGTCAGAATAAAAATAAGAATAATAATAAATTATAATTTTAAGGGAAAATTTTTATTATTTTCAACAATTTTATTATTTGATAGTGAAGTGGAGACTTTAATATGAATGAGCATTTTTAATCTGATTTGACTGATTTAATCTTGATTGGATCGATCGGATTTTAAAAAATATATAATAAATTTGGTTGGATCATCCGACTAAATTATTAACGGACTTTTAGGTTACAGTCGGATTGGATATCCGAATGTCACTCGAATTACCTTTATGATCGAATCGGATTTAAGAAAAAAGAAAAAAAGAAAAAAGAAAAAAAAATTAGATCATCTGATCTGATCCGATCCGATCGATTTTTTTTCGGTTGAATCGGTCGGATATAAAATTGGAAATGATAGTTGATTCGCAGGTTGGATACGAAGGTCAGATAAAGTTGAAATTTATTTTGAGGAATGGGTGAAAATGCATTAGCCAAATTTTGTCAATCTCATTTATTATCTACTCTTCCCTTATCAATCATCATTTCCTATTTTTTCTATTTTAGAGAATGAAATTGATTCTTAAAAATGAATTTTAGGAAACCAAACAATGGAACGATAATCAAATCGATTAATATTCATTCTCATTCTTACTATTTCTAAAAAATTAAAAGACCATAAAATAATAATAAATATAATTTTATAATATATTAGTATATTATATTATTATTATTATTTAAAATTTGATTATATGAATTAAAAATTTGTATTTAAATTATATAAATATTAAAAAATTAATTAAATATTGTATATAAATAAATTTATAAAAATTAAATTATAAAAAAATAAAAGAGTGAATTAACCGAAAGGTTATCATAATTCAATTACAGAACAAGCACTTATTTATAACTTCATTTAAATGAAATGTCTATGGACAAGTAAAAGAAGGAAACGTGTACCGTAACTTAGTCATTGAGGCTTGAAGGGTCTTAAATCATGGGTAATTAATTAAGGTGGATTCCAGCAAGCACGTGTTTAGTAATGACGATGAAGTAGTGGCGGTGACAGTAACGATGAAAGTATGATGAATGAGTTGAGGAGGTGGTAAGCAATAAAGAAGGAGTGTTGATGGCAACGACAACAAAGTTCTGGTGGCCATGGCATAATGAAAATATAGAAATTAAAAAAAATAAGAGATAAAATTTTATTTTATAAAAATTAAACGGAAATTTTTTAAATTTATTAAGAGATAATATGAGAAATGACTATCAATAAACTTCTTAAAGAATAACAACACACATCTCACATTTGGATCATACACGAGAAACCGACTCCAAGATTCGTAATTCTCCCGATTGATTAGTCTTTTTAGTATATGCTCTTCCTAATTCCTAACCGTAACATCAAATGACGATCGATTCCGTGAAACTTATCATGAGATTCAAACTGTGAAGGATTGAGATTACTTGTTTTGTCTTTTTTTCACAACTTATCCGGATCATACTACCGTGGGCCTATTTGTAATTAGATCAAGATAACATCTTCATTATTTGTTTATCCATTTATGTATATTTTAGGACCCGGTTCGGTTTTTTCGGTTTCAATTCGGTTTTAAAATTGGTCCGGCCTAATGATTACTAATAGAAAACTGATAAACATAACTATTGTTATCGTAATTGTAAAAGGCAGAAATTATATAATTGTTGAATTGCTAAGTTGAGAAAAAGGTAAGGAATTCGATAGAGAGGGACGCAACGACCCATTTCTCAAGTCTCAAAGTAGGACATATCAATTAATTACATATTTTTTTTATGATAAGTTTTTAGATATATTTGATTTATTATAGATTAATTAATTATAATTATAAGTATTAATTTTTAATTCAAAATAATTTACTCATAAAACTATTAGAAATTAGTTTTTTATTTTTTATTTTTTATTTTTTCACTAAATTGTATAAATTTTAGAAACTATTAGAAATTAGTTTAAGCTCCCATTTTTTTTTTAACGAAACTTGGTTTTACCTCAAATTTTCTTTAGTGTTGTTAGATTAGATCACGTGTTTGATATACAGTAAAATCTCGATAAACTAATAGTCTCGTAATTGAATAAATTTATTAATTAAGTTAAATATTAAATTATCGAAAAAAATTAATATATTATCTTATAATTAAGATTATAAATTAATAATCTTATGATTGAAGAATAATCAAAAGAAAATATTAATAACTATAAGTAACACTAAATTTGAGACTCGGATAATCCTCGAATAAACTTAGTTTATGAAGCATGAAACTTAGTACAAAACCCATATATATATATATATACACTAAACTTTTGAAGTATGAATGCGAAGTCAATCTGACATTGTATTTCTTGGACAAACATTTCACCATGTAACATCGTAACGGATCGATGCTATGCTGTCCATTAATTGGTCAATCACACAGGTTCCACAGAATTCCTCCAAACCCGGCATGTAATTCTATCATCTCCCCTCTCCATCACTTTTCTCGCCTGAAACTAGAAAAGCCTTCTTTCTTATTCTTCTTCACATTTCTGTTCTTTTGTCCAACTCTCTCTAATCTAATTCACTCTTCCCGCCATCATGGATCCGAACCCTAAAAGCTTCCCTATGCTCTCCTACGTCATGAAACGAATCCCTGCCATCGGGCCTCACTTTGGCGCCTCCACAACGGCCGATTCCTCCTCCGGTCCGATCGAAATCGACATCGAACAGCCTTCCACTCTGCCGCCACCAGCACAGCCGCCTCCCGATCCTTCCTGGTACTCGTCCGATCAAATCTCCGACCACATGCGGCATCTAACGAATCCGAAAGTCCTTGAGGCTATGACGCGCGCCGTAGGCGACGTGGCTCAGACCCGATCCGTACTCAAAACTCTCGGTGAGCGACCTGATCATGAGACTGTAGACGCGGCGAAAGCAAGGCTCTCTGACATCGAACACAACCTGTCCAAGCAGCTCGAGGAAATCGTTCTCTCTCCTCGTCCGGCTGATATTGAGCGCCTTGAGTATCGAGCTCACCAGGCGGAGAAGGAGACAGATGTACGGAAATCTGCGGAGAGAGAGAAGCAGGTGTGTAAGGCTGTGCTTCAATTGGATGAAATGCACGACGCGTATGAGAAGTTGTTGAGGCAAGCGGAGGAGAGGCTTGTGAAGATTTACAAGTCGGCCGAAGCAGGTGAGGAGCAGGTTTTGGAGGAGGAAGGGGAGGGGGAGAAAGTGGTTGTGAAGGAGGAGATTAATGAGGAAGTGGTGGGGATTCTTCATGAGGCTAATGGGAAAGCTCTGGAGCGGGTGGATCTTTCTGGCCGGCAGCTTCGGTTTCTACCGGAAGCATTTGGCCGGATGTCTGGATTGGTCGTCCTCAATCTTTCAAGCAATCAGCTTCAGGTTAATGTGCTTCATTCTTGCCGTAATTGAACTGTTTGAGTTGTTTCTGATTAACTTGTATAAGGGAGATGGTTTAGGAGCTTTGTGTTAATTTGGTGGGCAAAGCTTTAAATCTGCAATTTAAGTTTACTTTAAGTGAAATTTGGGAAAACTATATTTTGATTAGTTTGTGAAATGGACTTTAGAATTTGAGTTGTGAACACCTGAAAGTCCGGAAATAGAATTTCAATGTCTTACCCAAATGAACCCAAGAAGGCTACTGGCTATTTACCTTTGTGATTGGTTAAAGGCAATGATATTCTAAACTGTAGGTAAGTATGTTTTTCGGTTCGCAGGTTGAATTCATTTAAGAGATGAATGTTTCGATTAATCAGTTCTGCATGAGACTCCTTTGTCCATTAGGTCCTGTTATTTCCATATCTACAAACTGTATGTTGAATATGGCTACTGTGAAGCACACCAACTTCCTGATATTTATCTTTTCATTGTGTTGGGTGGCTATCAATATCGCTATTAGGTTTTAGAATCTATCTGGATGAATTATACAATCTAACATTGTAACAATGATCATGGGTAAATTTGGACTAGACTTATGGCAGGTTAGGATAGATTGTGTTTTAGATTGTTCATATGAATCTGTTAACTTGCATGCGCAGAATCGCAGATATTAGCTTACTACATTTTGAGCATTCAGTATGTTTCACTTTTACCCCATTAACCTATCTAATGGTAACAGGTCATTCCTGACTCCATAGCCGGTTTAGAAAAAATTGAGGAGCTGAATGCATCTTCTAATCTGTTGGAGTCACTTCCAGACTCGATTGGCCTGTTGCAAAAGCTCAAACTCTTGAACGTCTCCGGGAACAAGCTAAAAGCCCTTCCCGACTCCATATGCAGTTGCAGGTACTAGATGTAGTTTAGCTTTCTTGTTTGAACAACTTATTTCTATATATGCACATATCTTCATTTATGGGGACCGTTTTGGTCCAATTTCCAACTTCAGTTTAAATCATTTGCAGTTTGTACAAACTGTATTTTGGTAAAGAAAGTGAGTTTTGTGCAAGCTGTGAGTTCACATTTGGGTTTTGAGACAAAAAATTAAAATGCTAAATCAAATGGCGTTAGACTTGCAGTAACTTTCTCTGTCCATATATATAAGTTCTAAGATTTAATTTCTGTATCTGTGAATGATGTTAGGTCACTAGTGGAGTTGGATGTGAGCTTCAATGATCTCACATACTTGCCAACAAACCTCGGCTATGAGTTAGTCGACTTACAAAAGCTATCGATTCAACTAAACAAGCTCCGGTCCATTCCCTCTTCTGTCTGTGAAATGAGATCTCTCCGCTTCTTAGATGCTCACTTCAACGAAATTAGAGGCCTTCCCCTTGCCATAGGGAAACTAATAAACCTAGAATATCTCAACCTAAGCAGTAACTTTAGTGACTTAAAAGAACTCCCAGATACTTTTGGAGACTTAACCAACCTGCA
Source organism: Coriaria nepalensis (assembly GCA_027186245.1). Taxonomy (NCBI): domain Eukaryota; kingdom Viridiplantae; phylum Streptophyta; class Magnoliopsida; order Cucurbitales; family Coriariaceae; genus Coriaria; species Coriaria nepalensis. Next base: position 1,045,056 of record CP114493.1, read on the forward strand.
AGAACTCGATCTGAGCAACAACCAAATCCGGGCCCTACCCGATACTTTTGGGCGTCTAGACAATTTGAAGAAACTCAACTTAGAACAGAACCCGATTTTTATTCCACCTCCAGAAGTTGTTAATGACGGAGTGGAAGCTGTTAAGATCTTCATGGCAAAGAGATGGCTCGAGATTCTGGTTGAAGAAGAGAGGAAGAGCATGGTTGAAGTACAAGAACAGAACCAGCAGAAGGGTTGGTTGACTAGAAGCACTTCTTGGTTGAAGACTTATGCTTCGGGTGTTTCTGGAAGCGTTGCAGAATATATTGGTAGTCCTAGGACTCCTAGGGACCCGTATCTTGATCAGCAGCTATGATATTGATGGAGAAGCTGTTTTCGTTTCTTGGCCATATAATCCTTGGTTGCTTGACATTCAATTTTTTGATGAAAAAATATCAAATGGATGTCTTTTTCCACTTTCACTTATCTCTGTTCTAGTCTCGGAGAGAGAAAAATATAAGAACTTTGGTATCTTTTTCTTCCCCTGTTTTCAATTCAAATTTTGTGCAAAATGGGTAGAGTTTGGTGTGTGGTTTCTTCCACTTTTTAAAACAGTGAGTTGACCGGGGAAAGTAAAACCATGTAAATGAAAATTTCTTGCTACCCAAACAGTTGATAAGAAATACGGTCAATTTGTTATGTATATGATCTCTTGCCTGAATCTTCTAAATATCTCTGTCTATTCTGCATTTGTTATACAGTCTGATGTATTATATACCCCACAGGCTTAGTGGTCTTCATTGTTATACCAATACAATCCATTTGTTACTCTTATTGCACTAACTATAAGTGGTTGGATACATGGATCGTTCTTCAATTGAATGTGTTTTTTAGTGTGACCTCTTAGAGGACCACTAAGCTGTTGAAGAAACAGTTTCTGTGTGCATGCCAATGCTGAGACCACAAGGCATGTATAGTGTACATGAATTAAACAGTAATAGTTTTTAATCATTTGTCCATACTCCAACAATCTAATACAAGACCAGCTCTTCTTTATACGTTATAGGACTAACATTATTATCTTTGGGCATTTGTCTTTTAGTTAAATTATATCATATATTATATGGTTAACAGATACATTTATATAGTTATGAGAATTCAAACCAACATTTATAATCTTGTTACGGATCGTCAAATATCTTAAAGCTCGTCAATCAGTTCCACTGCATACAGTATTCTATAGAGGAAACTAACCCATAACTTTATGGTTCCTTAATTATACTAAAGCATTATCTTATATTTTAAAACCCTTCCTCACCCACCTCCCCATGTGAATCCACATGCTCCCCAATTCCTTTCCAACCCCCAACCCCCTCCCCACTACATCTCTCTTCCCCTTCTTCAGACCACATTGTCATCTTCTTCAAATCCAAAACAACAACAATAACCTCAACGGTGCTGTTCTCGATCCTTCTTTCGATTTCTGGATCAATGTTCTTACACGGGTCATCTTCAATTAATCTACCAGTATCAGTATTGCTGATTTTAGTAGTAGTGGCACTAGTGATCATTTTGATTGTCACAGTTCGAGCAGCTATGGTGACATGGATCACGGTCCTTGTGCTATTGGCTTTTGCCGGGAACCGCCGCTGGGTTCTGGTGAAACACGGCCGAGCAATAACTGCCGATGTGGCGGTGAATTTGATCGGAGTTCTGATCAAAGAAAGAGGGCTCCTTACTTATGCTATTGCTACCATTCTTGGATTGATGGCTATTCTCCATGGATCCCAATAATGTTTGGTTTTGTTTTTGGCCAAAAAATTATATTTCAAGGTTTGAATACTACACATATTACGGCGATCTGTTTTATATGCTTTACATATTCTAATTCAAAAGTTACATTGGAATTTCAAGTTGTTATTTATCAGATTAATGATTTACTGTCAATTTTTATTATTATTACCATTTGTAAAATTTTGGGCTTTTATATCAATTGATGAAGGGTACTTTTTTATAAATGAGATTCTCTAAATTTTTTGATTTACGTGAGATAATTTTAATATTATATAAAAATTTTAATTTATAATTTTAAAATTAATTAATAATTAATAAACATATTTTTATTTTTAAATATGATATATATTTTTAATAATATATAATTCAAACAATTAGAAAATGAAATTAATATACAAATGATCCCTAAACTAAAGTTTTATTTTTTCTCCATTAATTTTAAATTTTTTTTTAAACTTTTTTTTTTATCAACATTTACTTTTTATTTTTTACTCACAATAATTTTAATAATTTTTATTTTTATTAAACTCACCGTCTCATCTAAAAAACTATCCAAAAATTCGAAAAAATAAAAATAATCCAAAAAAAATAATTTTTTTTAATGATCTGCGATAATAGAAGTGGAAACGGTATCGTGAGTGATGGTCGTGACGGATGAGATAATAAAAGGATAAAAATAAAAGTTATTAAAATTGATTACGAGTAATATTATAATAAATTAATAATTAATGGGTGAAAAAATAGTTAAATTTTAACTAATTGATCAATTTATTTTTTAAATTGAGTTATAAAAGAATTCTTGACCTAAATATAATAATTTAAGAAAATAAAATATAAATTTTAATAATATACAACTATGACCAAATTTTTATAATATAAGATAATAAATAATTATTTTCACTAAAATAAATATAGGTGTTTGTATTTATATTTATGTAAGGGTTAATGATTTTCTACCCTCTCAATTATTGAAATTTAACATTATCTATGAAAACTCATATTTTTATTGTCTTTTTAACTCTTTAGATTTGATCAATTACTAAATTATATTATGAAAATTTCATAAAAATTCTAATTATTTAATTTATACGAATTTAATCTCATAATTAAAGATAATAAAATATAAATTATCATAATATAATTTAATAATTTGTTAGATCTTAATAATTTAAGACGTATTTTCATAATATAATAATATATAGAGGTAATTAGCTAAATTTTAATAATTAAAATATGTTAAAATTAAAACTTCAAATTCTATTATAAATATAAAAATATAAATAATATGTGGAAATTATTATTATTTTTTTAATACCAAATTATATTTATATTTCAGATTTATTCATACTTTTTTGTAATTAATGCAAACCTGCTATCTACTTCATTGATTTGTTTGGCCAAAAAAAGAAGAGAAAAAGAAGCTACCCATGATTTGATCAGACGGTCCGATTTCTTCGTGCATGACTTTCTTGAGAGAGAAGAAACGAAAATGATTAAAAAAAAGAAACACTTTTCTTATCCGCTAAGCCAATGCACATCATATATATCTACATATCCCAAGGGCAGGAACATCTACTGCTAATGCTATAACTTCGCTTCACACTGTCTTAAGAGAGAGAGAGAGAGAGAGAGAACGGGAATCGCGGCCGGAGGATAAGCTTGTTGCTGAGAGAGGTAGTCGAGAAAAATCTCAATCTTTGATTTCTTCCGATTCGATCGCTTAGATTTGAACGCTTCTTCAACCCTCTTGGGTAAAACTTTTTAGGGTTGAAGGGGGTTAGGGTTTCGTGTATTTCTTTCTGAATTATGAGCTTTACTGGTTTGCTAATTCTGATATTTGCAGTCTTACTGAGACGACGACCTTCCCCACCCTTCTTTTTCTTCCGTGGAAGATATGGATTCCACTATGGTGATCAAGGTGCGAATTTTTTCTCATCTAAATTATTTGTTCCTTTTCCGATGGTTGTTCTGATGGTTTCTTTCTTTCATTGTTTTTAAATTTCCTGTTTTGATTATTGGTTTTGCTCTCTGGTTTTGTTTCTGCAAAAAAGCGATTCTTGACCTCTCAACTTTTGTCAGTAAGAGGTTCCTTGCCGGTTGTATGAGATTAAATTTCTCCATGTCTCTCGCCTTATTTGGTCTGCTTTCATTTTGGATGCTTTATAGAAATGAAGAGAAACTGTTTTTTCGCAAATGTAGATTGGTAAGTAAGAAAGTTAATACCCTAGTCACCTGTTAATCTCCCAGAGTTATTTGACAATTCCTAAACCTTTAAAAATTAGTTTCATCTCTTCAAAAGTCCAAACAGATTCATTTTGTAGTCAGATCGTTGTTTTTGTCTTCCTGGGCTGAAGATTGTCTTCTCTCTGCGTTTACTTTTTTATGATAAGAAAACATACTCATTGATTGCCTTAAGTGTTCTGTCCTCTATATTATTCCGAGTTTATAATGGTAGGGTAGCACCTTCCTATCGTGCTTCATCTTCTTACCTACCTTGTGGGTCGTCTAGGTTAAATATGGAGAAACTCTAAGGCGCTTCAATTCTCCTATTACTGAGAATGGTCTACTTGACCTTAACATGGATGGATTGCGGGGGAAAATCATTCTCCTCTTTGGATTTCCCACGGACGCGGATCTTACTTTGACATACATTGATGAAGATGGTGATGTGGTGACACTAGTTGAAGATGGTGATCTACGTGATGTGATGAGGCAGAATCTGAAATTCTTGAGGATTAATGTGCAGCTGAGTACCAACATCAGTGGTAATGCCTCTGCTAGATCTACCAGGAGTTCGACCCCCTTATTATCTCCTCGAGGCATGCACCCACTTTCAAATATCAATTCAGGTGTTGCTGAGGTTTTGAAATCTGTGCCTGAGCCCTTACGTGACACACTTTCAAAGCTCTCTCTTGACTTGGCTTCTAAAGCTGTATCCTCTGGTCCAGTATTATCTGAGCTGATCGAGTCCTTCAATAAGTTGGGAGTGTCGTTACTGAATAAGAACGCCCAGTCTTCAGTCAGTGTAAATTTAGGTGCGGAAAATGGAGCTTCTAAGAGTAGTGCTGCTGGTATAGTTTCTGAGGGCTCAAAGTCTTTAGGAAATGATGATCTTCCAGAAGGGCCAGTGAATTCTTCTAGCTCAAAGAAGGTTGAAGGTGGGACTGTGACCAGAGGTATGGGCGCCCCAGTTGTTCCTGCCCCAACTTCTTTTGATCTTAATCTGCCGCTTACTGGTGAGGAGAGGAAGGAGAACCCAGAGCCAAGTGGTGATTTTCTTATGAAGAATGTCAGCCAAGAATCTTCACAAGACGCTGACCCGAATGATAACCCTTTTGATGACTGTCCATTTACTGGGTTACCTCTCACAAGTGATTCAACTCCTCGTTCACTTGCACCTCGCCGTGTCCATCCTTTCAAAAGAGGCTATAATCAAGCCGAATCTTTTACTGGAATGTTCCACAGAGGTGTTATCTGTGATGGCTGTGGAGTGCATCCCATAACTGGACCTCGGTTCAAGTCAAAAGTGTTAGTATTCTACTCTGTTTTGAGAGCACAGGGTGTTGCCATAGTATTCCTTGATTCTCACTTTTTAAATCATTTTCTTCTGGCAGGAAAGAAGATTATGATCTCTGTAGTTTCTGCTTTGTGAAAATGGGTGATGAAGCCGATTACATTAGAATGGACCGTCCACTCTCTCACCGTCACCCGCACCCGCGCTGTTTCCGCCTCCCACATGACCAAGTACGTGGTTAAGCAGATTGCTCAACTTTTCTTTTCTCTTGTAATTTATTTTATTTATTAACTCTCTTTTTTCTATTTTTGATTGGCTGCTTTCCTGTGGTCCAATTGCAGTTACCATGGACAGGTCCCCTCGCAAGACCACATGATATGAGAGGCTGTGGAGCAAAGTGTAATCCACATACATTTAACAGCTGCTTTATTTCAGATGTCAATGTCTTAGATGGGACAGTAATGTCTCCATCCACTCACTTCACTAAGATATGGCGTATGCATAACAATGGAACTGTGGTATGGCCTCACGGGACACAAATTCAGTGGATTGCTGGACATAAGTTTAGTGATGCACTTTCACTTTCGATAGAGGTGGGCATCGTGTTTTTTCCGAAGATCCTTAAGACAATGTTTTTCTAAATCTACATCCATTCTATTCTTTTTTTTTTCTTGGGATTTTAAGTGCTAAAAAAATATTTTTCTTTACATGTTTCATTGTTAACATTCTAATAATCCTTCTCAGATCCCTTCCGATGGTGTTGCTGTGAATAAGGAAATTGATATTGCTGTTGATTTCACAGCACCTGAATTGCCTGGTAAATATGTTTCATACTGGCGGTTAGCAACTCCGGCTGGCCACAAATTTGGTCAACGTGTTTGGGTTGTTATCCAGGTATTCCCTGTTTTCATTTGCATCCATTTATTTATCTATTTTTAAACTGAAATCTGATCAACCCAATGTTATTACTCTAAGCCTTTCTAGGAAAGTGAATAAATTGCATGTTAAATTAGATTCAAACTGGAGTCTGAGAAATTCTTAAATAAAATCTTCTCTTTTTTTTTTTAATTCTATATAGAATTCATTCTTTCAGGTCGATGCCTCATCGCCAAGAGATTCTCTTTTAGGGAGTTTCAATGTCCCAAACCTGAACCTACCTGCCCAGAGCAGCAGCAGCAGCAGTAGAAGGTCTAATGCAGGCTTAGATGCTATTGACATGAATGCCATACCAGCTCCAGATGGTGACTTTCTTCAACCTCCCAACTCCAATATAAGCCCAAATCCTGTAAACCCAGTGAGTGAACAATACCCTGAAAATGAACAGGACTTGCATTTTCCTCTTACCGACAGCTTACTGGTCGGTCAAAGTCTTGCACCCCCTTCTCTTTCCAAGTTCTCTCCTGCTATCTCCTACCCCATCATTGACAACCATCTCACTCGGGCCCAACCAGTCCAACCAGCCCAACTGGCCCAACCAGTCCAACCTGCCCATATTCCCTCCGTCTCTTATCCCATCATTGATTTCTCCGATATGGCCCCATCAACCCCATTGCCTGTCCCACCGATCCTTGCCCCGTCTGCCCCCTCCCCGTCTACGTTGCCACCTTCTTTGGATGCACTAGCATCTGCAAAGCATGCCATGGAGGAGAAGCTTCTTACAGAACTAGAAGAAATGGGGTTTAAGCAAGTTGATTTGAACAAAGAGATTCTTCGATTAAACGAGTATGATCTCGAGCAGTCAGTGGATGATCTTTGTGGAGTCTCTGAATGGGATCCCATCCTTGAGGAGTTAAAGGAAATGGTATAGAAAGTTTTCTTTCCATTTATTGTCATTATCTTCTCTATTGTTTTTGCTTATCCTTTTTTTTAATTTTTTAATCAATCTTTGTAGGGCTTTTTGGATAAAGAAACGAACAAGAAGCTGCTGGCCAAAAATAATGGAAGCATTAAGCGTGTGGTTATGGACCTTATTTCTGGGGAGAAGGCTTAATTATAGTACTAGTTGATAAACAAGTTAAGCAAATAAATAAAATTATCTCTGTAATTAAAAAAAAGAAAAGCGTGTCGTCTTACTTTTTAATGGTTCATGAAGTCTTCATGCCTTAAGAACATGAATCTGCCTTTTCATGTCCATAAAAGGTGTCTTGCATTGGTGCTATGCATGCTATGTTTTGGATAATGGGATATTGGTTTATATATTTTGCTCTTATTCTGCTTACTGGATTGTCTGAGGAAGAAAAACAAAAGGATTGATTATCTTTTACTGAATGAGTGTTTATCTATGAATGTGCTTGTATTTTTAGGCTAGTACTCTAATCTATAGATTATTGTCTAAATCAAATGCTTTTAATTGAAGTGGAGTGAAAAACAAGCAAAAAGGTAGAGTAAGTTGCAAAAAAACAATTAAGAACTTTTTCTTTTCCCCTTTTTCTTTGGGCAAAAATTGTGAACTATTGAAATTTGAAAGTGTACTTTCACTTTGAACTATCAACGTACATTCTAAACCGCTTGATACTTTCAAGTACGGATTTCTTTCAGCTCCTCCTCACTCGATCTTTCTACGCTGCTGATTACCGGAAAAAAAAGAGAGGATAAAGGTGTCCTATTCAGAAGATAGTAATTTGCACACATGATTAGTAATAGAAGATAGTTTGGTGTATATTTTGATTGTTTAAGGTGTGAAAATTGAAGGTTATTTTTTTTTGTGTGCAATAAGGCCAAGAAAGAGGAAGGTAGAAGGTAGAAAGTAGTAGAGTAGGGGAGTGGAGAGGCAATTTCTTATCCGAGTCTCTCTTGAGCTTTTGTCTTCATCTTGACAAGATCAGTTTCCATGTGCTTCCCATCTCTCCCCTCCTTACTTTATGGCTCCCACCCTCCTCTTTAATTACAATTTTAACTCCCTCGATCTCTCTCTCTCTCTCTACCCTCTCATATGATTCTGTCTCCAGGTCAGGGGAACTTCTCTGCCCACTTCTAATCTCCAAAAGATTATATATCAGCTTAAACAAAGAAGGAAAGAAAGAGAAAACCCATTGTTTAGAATTTAGAAAGAATCTCCTTTATAGTTAAAAAAAAAATTCCCCTTTTTATTTTATGGGTTATTGCTATTTTATTATTCAAATGTTATGCTTCTGATCTTCAACTTTGGTTCAGGATTCTCTCCCCCTTTTTCCCATGAAAAACTTTCCCCAGAAAAATCTTTTGGGGCTTTGAGCTAAGTTTTTTATTTGGGTATTTTTTTGCTTTGCTCTCTCTCACTCTATTTGAGAGTTCATGCTTTTGCCTTCGCTCTACGACATTTTAAAGGCATCCCATCTGGGAAGGTTTTAACTCTCTTTTTAAAAATCTGTAAGCTCTGTACTTAAGCTAATTTGCAAGAGTATGCTTTTGTTAAGCTTATCCGATTACTATGCTCGTGAAGTAGATAGAAGATGAGCATTTCAATGCCTTGAAAGGAAAAACATTTCTAGAGAGAGAGAGATGGAATCTGGGAGTAGGTTTTACCCTGGTAGTGATGATTTTAGGTTGGAATCAAAGTGGCTGATTGATCCTAAGCTTCTTTTTGTGGGGCCAAGGATTGGAGAAGGTGCTCATGCTAAAGTCTATGAGGGCAAGTAAGTTCCTTAGCTGCCTTTTTTTTTTTTCTTCTCTCTCTCTCTCGTGTGTGGAAATTCTTTCACCATTTCTGTAGTCCCTTTTCTTAATTTTGAAGAAATAAGTTTAGATTTGGGAAATTCTCCTTTCTTTGTGGGAGATCCAATAACCCATTTGAGCAACTATGAAAACCCTTTTACAAAACTTTTGATTATTTGTTTGTATAAAATCTTCCTCTGAATTTTTTCTTGGTGGTGTTGCGAAAAAAAAAAAAAACATATGGATAATATGGTTTAAGTTCATTTTAGTGGGGTTTTTTTGGTTTTTAATAAATAGCAATCACTGACAAATCTTGGTTGAGCTTCTGGACTGGATTTGAGTTCATGAAGTAATCATTTTTGCAATGTACTGTCGAAATTTCAGAACAGAGTTTTTCTTATAATTTCTGTTAGTAACTGAGCGTAATTATATTCCAACAGATATAAAAAGCAGACAGTTGCTATCAAAATTGTTCATAAAGGGGAAACCCAGGAGGAGATTATCAAGAGAGAAGGAAGGTTTGCTAGAGAGGTTCAAATGTTATCTCGAGTCCAACATAAAAACTTGGTCAAGGTTGGCATTTGGAAAACTGTGTTTTAGATCTGGAGTTTCACAAAACTATATTATGTTTCAAAGCAAGATGATAAATCTTGAAAACATGTTTCTGGAAAACAGTTTATGGGTGCTTGCAAGGAGCCAGTAATGGTGATAGTTACGGAGTTGTTATCGGGTGGCACTTTACGTAAGTACTTGCTGAATATGAGGCCTAAGTGTTTGGACTCCCGTTTAGCCGTTGGTTTCGCACTAGATATTGCTCGTGCTATGGAATGCTTGCACTCCCATGGTATCATTCATCGAGATTTAAAACCTGGTAATATATTTTCAGCCTCTATATCATTGATAAAGTTTTAACTGCAGCATTTGATTCTTCAAATTAAATATTATCTTAGTTTCTTCCAAGCATATAGTTTCCTAGTTTCTTTCAATTCTAGGTTACACATGGGGTATATACCAACGGTTAAGATCATGTCACATCATCACTTTTGGCATCAAATCCTGATGTGGCATGATCCCAATTGTTGGGAGTATATTCTCCATTTTGTTGTTATTTTTATTAATATGATAAGCCTCATCATCATTTATTATTGTTACATTATTTATTGTTTCTTTTGGTACTTTTGTAGAGAACTTGCTCCTGACTGCAGATCAGAAAACAGTAAAATTAGCTGATTTTGGTTTAGCTAGAGAGGAGTCACTGACAGAAATGATGACTGCTGAAACCGGGACCTACCGTTGGATGGCTCCCGAGGTACACAATCAAAGAGGGTGAAAAGAAAATAAAAATGACTGTCTTTGAATTTCATGTGTTGTGCTTATGTTTGAACATTTCCCGTATATTTTCTAAATTGCAATGTTATTTTCGTGGGGCAGTTATATAGTACTGTTACATTAAGGCAAGGGGAGAAGAAACATTACAATCATAAAGTGGATGCTTATAGCTTTGCAATTGTGTTGTGGGAACTCTTGCACAACAAATTGCCCTTTGAAGGCATGTCAAACCTCCAAGCCGCATATGCTGCCGCTTTCAAGGTGATTATCTATCAGATTGTCCTGCTAGTTATATTATCAAAGGTTCATTTGATTGGAGTCTGTATAAACTGTGTTTTGATTCAACTCTAGTTTCAAACTGTGTTATTTTGGGCCCAAATCGGACTTTTGACTCGGGTTTGAGTCCAGACTCAAATTGGAATTTAGAGCCAAATTGAATTGAATCTTCATGCTGATTGAAACTCTATGCTATCTTGTTGCAGAATATGCGACCTAGTGCCGATAATGTTCCAGAAGAATTGTCTATTATTCTAACTTCATGCTGGCAAGAGGACGCTAATGCTCGGCCCAATTTCGGTCAAATAATCCAAATGCTCCTTAATTATCTCTACACTATCTCTCCTCCAGAACCCATCATTCCCTCTCGGATTTTCGCTTCAGAGAACACGGTACTACCGCCAGAATCTCCCGGCACAAGCTCTTTAATGGCAGTACATGATGATTCTGGGGAGACCCCGAAAATAAGGCCAAAAGGGTTTTTCTTCTGCTTTAATGAGTGTTACTAACCCAGGAATGCTGGATAGAAGGACGTCGAAGCTACTTGCTCGAATTCTTGTATTTCAAGATAGCTTGAAGAAAAAGCTCAGTAAGATTTTAGCTTTAGTACATTTTAGCTGCCCCACTTTGTATCTCACTCATGTTCTTTGTTGCATTATTGTGTAGGACCTAGTACTATATGTGACAGCTTTATAAAATTAATAGTAGCTTACAATAAAGCTTCAATATGATCAGCAATTGCATACTTTTACAAATTTTTCCTTTTCTTATTACAAATTTGCTTACATTCCAATCAATGGAATTCCCTCCCTACTCATAATACAATTTGGGGTCCATTTCGGATCATTTATTACATATCTTCATCGCCAATTTAATAACTCTTATCTAATTGGAATCTTACACCGTTCACCAATAATCATTGCAAGAACAAATACCTTCTTCAAAATGATGAAAGCGATTCTGATCCCGAACAATGATTTTTATCTTAAACACCTTCGAAATAATCTTTGTTGCGTTGTGGCAATCTGTACACACCCTAAGAGTTTTTGAAACCCTAATGGTAGATCCGGGAGGTGTTTTTATAAGACCATAAGCAATAGCTAGCTTTTCACTATGGCGAGACAATGAAGCTTCCTTGTTATCTTCCTCCTTGGCCTCTAGTCTAGCATCTTCGTTGTTTGGAACATATCCAGCCAAACCAATCCTACCCATCATTTCCTGTAATGCAATATGTATTTCCTTTGAATGAACATGTTCATTATCTTCTGAAAAAAACTCAGGTACTACCCCATCGAGCTCAATCAAGCTACACCCAGGTGCTTTTTTAATCCCGATCTCTTTCATCTTAGATCTCACTCTTAATGCATCCTCAAATCTACCAATTGATGCATAGGTACCGGATAAAAGTATGTAATCCCCACTATGAGGATGCTCCAGTTTGATAATTCGCTTCAATGATTCTTCCCTTAAATCAATGTTCTTATGGGACCGACATGAAGTTAGAAGTGTTCTCCATAGAACAGCATTTGGTTCAGTTGGCATGTTCTTTATGAAGCCTAATGCTTCTTCAATCACTCTGGCTTGACCTAGAATATCGACCATGCAACCATAATGTTCGATCCTAGGTTCAATATTGAAATCCTTACTCATGCTAGTGAAAAGATTTTCACCTTCTTTGAGCAAACCAGTATGACTACAGTCAGAAAGAATGCCTATGAAAGTTACATAATTAGGTTGTATATTCTTCTCTAGCATTCAAGACTTCTCCATTACTAGCAAGACCTTGAATTAAAGCTGTCCATGAAAACACATTTTTCAAAGGCATTTGTTCAAATACTGTGATCGAGCTATCTATGGACCCACATTTCGCATAGAAATCTGTGAGTGTGGTTCCAAGTGTAACCGTAAGCTTCATTTTCTTCTTGTTTATGTAAAAATGAACCCATTTGCCCATCTCCAAAACTCCAAGCAAACCACATGAAGAAAGCACACCCACCATTGTAACCTCATTTGGATTGACATTCGCTTTTTGCATCTCGGTGGAAAAGATCCAGTGCTTCTCTACACCGATTTGCTTGCGTGTAGCCTGAAATCATTGCACTCCAAGCAACTACGTCTCTTTGAGGCATTTATCGAACAGCTCTCTTGCAGTATCGATTTGCCCACATTTAGCATACATACCCACAAGAGAAGTGACCAAAGCAAGATTTCTCTTCATCTCATTTTCCTCTAAATACTTTCCAATCCAAATTCATTAATTCTAAATCAGCCAATCTTCCACAAGCTGTTAATACACTAATCAATGTTACCTGATCAAACCCGACTCTTGATTTAACTATTTCGTGAAAAAGCTTTATGACTTCCTCCCAAAGCTCGTTCTTGGTGTGTACCCGGCTAAGGTCGAATTCCAAGCAACAATTCCTATTTTATCAAACGTCTTACGTGCAACCTCAACTTCACCACAACATGCATACATATGAATCAAAGTGTTGTCCAAAAACCCATTTGAATCAATAAACCTACCACATTTTACAATCTGAGTATGGATCTGTCGACCTTCATTCAACGCTGTTGATTTAGAGCAAGCTTTCAATACAGAAGGGTAAGTGAATGCATTAGGTTCGATAAAATTCTCTAGCATTTTTTTGAACAAGATAATCGATTTGTTAGGGGATTGCTTGTACGTGAAGCCTTTGATCATTACATTGTAAGCAGACGGGTCGGGTTCCAGGATTTGATTGAAGATTGAAAAAGCGTAGTCGATCAAGTTGGGGAGGAAAATCGCCGCCGATTCGAGGAGGTTTTCTACGACGGTGGGGTCTAGGAGACGGCGAGTTTTGATGAGGTGAGCGTGGATTTGGTCGAGGTCTTTGTGGGTTTTGCATTGATGCAGAATTAGGGTTTTAGGGTTTTCAGGGAATTTGGATATGGTGCTCGTGGCTGTTATGGTTTTGAACGGTAAAGGAGCTGATACTGGAAATGCCATTGCCATTAAACCTTCTCTTAACATCTGCCAACAAATGGGGTAAAACTTCGAGGGATTAGAATAAGGCCATGAAATCGAAATCGAAATTGAAATCGAAATCCTTATATATTATTGCATTTCTCATGACCTCACATTAGATCTCTAACTAATAGTCTAATACATAACATCCCGATATTACAAAATTTTTTAAATCGATGACGATATTGATAAAGTTATATCGGTATCATCTAATATTGATCTTGGAGACTTCTATCCATCTAATATAGTTTATTAGTTTTTAAATTACATAAATGAATGGTAACTTCGAATATTTAATTAATTATGTTAAAATTAAAAAATTATATTATGTGTAGTTGTTGAATAAAACATCAACTTCAAATGGGTTAATTAATATATGCTCATAATATATAGTACTGTTACATTAAGGCAAGGGGAGAAGAAACATTACAATCATAAAGTGGATGCTTATAGCTTTGCAATTGTGTTGTGGGAACTCTTGCACAACAAATTGCCCTTTGAAGGCATGTCAAACCTCCAAGCCGCATATGCTGCCGCTTTCAAGGTGATTATCTATCAGATTGTCCTGCTAGTTATATTATCAAAGGTTCATTTGATTGGAGTCTGTATAAACTGTGTTTTGATTCAACTCTAGTTTCAAACTGTGTTATTTTGGGCCCAAATCGGACTTTTGACTCGGGTTTGAGTCCAGACTCAAATTGGAATTTAGAGCCAAATTGAATTGAATCTTCATGCTGATTGAAACTCTATGCTATCTTGTTGCAGAATATGCGACCTAGTGCCGATAATGTTCCAGAAGAATTGTCTATTATTCTAACTTCATGCTGGCAAGAGGACGCTAATGCTCGGCCCAATTTCGGTCAAATAATCCAAATGCTCCTTAATTATCTCTACACTATCTCTCCTCCAGAACCCATCATTCCCTCTCGGATTTTCGCTTCAGAGAACACGGTACTACCGCCAGAATCTCCCGGCACAAGCTCTTTAATGGCAGTACATGATGATTCTGGGGAGACCCCGAAAATAAGGCCAAAAGGGTTTTTCTTCTGCTTTAATGAGTGTTACTAACCCAGGAATGCTGGATAGAAGGACGTCGAAGCTACTTGCTCGAATTCTTGTATTTCAAGATAGCTTGAAGAAAAAGCTCAGTAAGATTTTAGCTTTAGTACATTTTAGCTGCCCCACTTTGTATCTCACTCATGTTCTTTGTTGCATTATTGTGTAGGACCTAGTACTATATGTGACAGCTTTATAAAATTAATAGTAGCTTACAATAAAGCTTCAATATGATCAGCAATTGCATACTTTTACAAATTTTTCCTTTTCTTATTACAAATTTGCTTACATTCCAATCAATGGAATTCCCTCCCTACTCATAATACAATTTGGGGTCCATTTCGGATCATTTATTACATATCTTCATCGCCAATTTAATAACTCTTATCTAATTGGAATCTTACACCGTTCACCAATAATCATTGCAAGAACAAATACCTTCTTCAAAATGATGAAAGCGATTCTGATCCCGAACAATGATTTTTATCTTAAACACCTTCGAAATAATCTTTGTTGCGTTGTGGCAATCTGTACACACCCTAAGAGTTTTTGAAACCCTAATGGTAGATCCGGGAGGTGTTTTTATAAGACCATAAGCAATAGCTAGCTTTTCACTATGGCGAGACAATGAAGCTTCCTTGTTATCTTCCTCCTTGGCCTCTAGTCTAGCATCTTCGTTGTTTGGAACATATCCAGCCAAACCAATCCTACCCATCATTTCCTGTAATGCAATATGTATTTCCTTTGAATGAACATGTTCATTATCTTCTGAAAAAAACTCAGGTACTACCCCATCGAGCTCAATCAAGCTACACCCAGGTGCTTTTTTAATCCCGATCTCTTTCATCTTAGATCTCACTCTTAATGCATCCTCAAATCTACCAATTGATGCATAGGTACCGGATAAAAGTATGTAATCCCCACTATGAGGATGCTCCAGTTTGATAATTCGCTTCAATGATTCTTCCCTTAAATCAATGTTCTTATGGGACCGACATGAAGTTAGAAGTGTTCTCCATAGAACAGCATTTGGTTCAGTTGGCATGTTCTTTATGAAGCCTAATGCTTCTTCAATCACTCTGGCTTGACCTAGAATATCGACCATGCAACCATAATGTTCGATCCTAGGTTCAATATTGAAATCCTTACTCATGCTAGTGAAAAGATTTTCACCTTCTTTGAGCAAACCAGTATGACTACAGTCAGAAAGAATGCCTATGAAAGTTACATAATTAGGTTGTATATTCTTCTCTAGCATTCAAGACTTCTCCATTACTAGCAAGACCTTGAATTAAAGCTGTCCATGAAAACACATTTTTCAAAGGCATTTGTTCAAATACTGTGATCGAGCTATCTATGGACCCACATTTCGCATAGAAATCTGTGAGTGTGGTTCCAAGTGTAACCGTAAGCTTCATTTTCTTCTTGTTTATGTAAAAATGAACCCATTTGCCCATCTCCAAAACTCCAAGCAAACCACATGAAGAAAGCACACCCACCATTGTAACCTCATTTGGATTGACATTCGCTTTTTGCATCTCGGTGGAAAAGATCCAGTGCTTCTCTACACCGATTTGCTTGCGTGTAGCCTGAAATCATTGCACTCCAAGCAACTACGTCTCTTTGAGGCATTTATCGAACAGCTCTCTTGCAGTATCGATTTGCCCACATTTAGCATACATACCCACAAGAGAAGTGACCAAAGCAAGATTTCTCTTCATCTCATTTTCCTCTAAATACTTTCCAATCCAAATTCATTAATTCTAAATCAGCCAATCTTCCACAAGCTGTTAATACACTAATCAATGTTACCTGATCAAACCCGACTCTTGATTTAACTATTTCGTGAAAAAGCTTTATGACTTCCTCCCAAAGCTCGTTCTTGGTGTGTACCCGGCTAAGGTCGAATTCCAAGCAACAATTCCTATTTTATCAAACGTCTTACGTGCAACCTCAACTTCACCACAACATGCATACATATGAATCAAAGTGTTGTCCAAAAACCCATTTGAATCAATAAACCTACCACATTTTACAATCTGAGTATGGATCTGTCGACCTTCATTCAACGCTGTTGATTTAGAGCAAGCTTTCAATACAGAAGGGTAAGTGAATGCATTAGGTTCGATAAAATTCTCTAGCATTTTTTTGAACAAGATAATCGATTTGTTAGGGGATTGCTTGTACGTGAAGCCTTTGATCATTACATTGTAAGCAGACGGGTCGGGTTCCAGGATTTGATTGAAGATTGAAAAAGCGTAGTCGATCAAGTTGGGGAGGAAAATCGCCGCCGATTCGAGGAGGTTTTCTACGACGGTGGGGTCTAGGAGACGGCGAGTTTTGATGAGGTGAGCGTGGATTTGGTCGAGGTCTTTGTGGGTTTTGCATTGATGCAGAATTAGGGTTTTAGGGTTTTCAGGGAATTTGGATATGGTGCTCGTGGCTGTTATGGTTTTGAACGGTAAAGGAGCTGATACTGGAAATGCCATTGCCATTAAACCTTCTCTTAACATCTGCCAACAAATGGGGTAAAACTTCGAGGGATTAGAATAAGGCCATGAAATCGAAATCGAAATTGAAATCGAAATCCTTATATATTATTGCATTTCTCATGACCTCACATTAGATCTCTAACTAATAGTCTAATACATAACATCCCGATATTACAAAATTTTTTAAATCGATGACGATATTGATAAAGTTATATCGGTATCATCTAATATTGATCTTGGAGACTTCTATCCATCTAATATAGTTTATTAGTTTTTAAATTACATAAATGAATGGTAACTTCGAATATTTAATTAATTATGTTAAAATTAAAAAATTATATTATGTGTAGTTGTTGAATAAAACATCAACTTCAAATGGGTTAATTAATATATGCTCATAATATTCAAGTTTTTGATGGGTTAGGTGATTCTTAATGTGAAATATGTTTTGTAGTATGTAATTAAAGTAATTTATGTGTGTATAAAGATGGGTTTTGTATTTAGGCCGTATGTGTTTTGAAATTACAAATTTACAATATTGATGATGTCTATTTTCATTTATTATAGCATGAATTTTGTATTTTAAACCTAGATATCAAAGTAATAGAAGTATATTTAGTCATTGTTTTATCTCTTCATATCTGTCTTTATGTATAAATTTCGACCGTTTTTATAAATTTAATGGTTAAAATACGTGCAACATCATAAAAAATAAATAAAAATATAAGCCGACTGAAATATAGCTAATTTATGAGTTGTATTTAATCATTTTTCTCTCTCATTTTCTTAACAATTGTGACTCTCTTTTATCTCTTTTTCGCTGAATGTTGACAAATGATGATTACTATTCACACCCGATCTGAATTTGAAATATAGAAATTGATATTCGTTCTGAATATTTGAAATTTAAAGACTAGTCTGAACTGAAATCTAGAGACCAATATTTTATATGTAGTTTTCAGTCCAGACCGAGTTCCCAGTCCAAAGTTTCAGATCGGGGTCGAGTTCTCAAGTTCCAAACATGTCGGTCTTTCTAAAACTGAGTCTTGAGTTCTTAGATCGAAGGACATATCACATGTCGGTTTGAGATGTCTAGATTAACATCTCACATGTCGGTCTGAGATGCTCATACCAACATCTCATATGTTGATTTGAGAGGCAGAGCGATACAAACCAGAATCTCATGTCGGTCTGTGGTCAAAGGCATCTCACATAAAATATAGTGGAATGGTTGAAGGGTCAATAGGCATATCAGACCGACGTCTCACATAATTTGAGTCTTTTCGAAAGGTCGAAGGGCATCTCCCATGTCGGTCTGAGATGCATAGATCGACATCTCATATGTCAGTCTGAGATGCAGAGCGATACAGACCAGGATCTCATGTCGGTCTGTGGTCGAAGGACATCACACATAAATTATAGTCGATTGGTCAAACGGTCGATGGTTGATGGACATCTCACATAAATTATAGTCGAAGGGTCAATGGGTATCTCAGACGACGTCTCACATAATTCGAGTCCCTTCGAAGGGTCGAAGGGTTGAAGGGCATCTTAGAGTTATATGTGAGATGCACATACTGATATCTCAAATGTTGGCTTGAGGTGCAGAGCGATACAGACCGATATCTCATGTTGATCTCTGATCGAAGGGTCGAATATGTGATTTTGGTCTAGACCGACATGTGATCTCGAGACCATAGATTGAGAACTCGATCATCTTTCCATATTTTCTAGAGAACTCAGTCTGAGAAGTATATAGTATTATATCTCAGTCTAGGAAGGAAGAAAAAATTCTTTGGGAAGGAAAATGAAGAACTCAGTCTCAGTCAAGAAATATAGCTCGGTCTAGGAAAAGAGAGAAATAAAACTCGGTAAAAGATTTCAAGTCTGGAAGAGAGCTCGATCTGTTAATGAAGAAATTGAATTCGATCTAAGAAAAGTAAAAAAAAAATCGTATGTTTGAAAATGATTTTGACGTATTGCACAAAAGAAAAAGTTTCTGGCTTACGTATTAGTCGTAGAAGCTTTTATATTAATACAAGTGATTTTAATGTAGTACTTATTTTAACCATTAGATCTATACGAACGACCGAGATTTATACATAAGGATAGATAAAGATACTGAAAGAAGGATTGAATCCGCTCCCTAAAATAACAGCCAAACAAACAATTTGAAGAAAAAAAAAAGTTCTATAATCTCCAAAATTATGTGAGAACTTATCCTTAATCATTACCTAATTCTAATTTTTAAAACTTGAAACATGAAATTTGGGGCCAAATTCAGATTAATGATACATGATCATATATAAAAGGGAAACGTTACATAATAATAATTTTTTAAAATTACATTTTGTATTTAAATACGAGGTCGGAGGGGTGCATGCTCACCCATACCTATGCATGCATTCGCGATTGTGGACCGTCAGATCATTATCATAGGTCTTAGATAATATTAAAAAATTTATATGACTATGAATTTCTAACCGTTAGGTCACAAATCAAATTCACAAGTTTATTTTACTTATATTCACTTTGTATTATTACATGTTTTGAGACATATATAACCATTATTATGATACCTTTTTTGAGAAGCTAAAGAACATGTTACAATTCTCCAGGAATAAGACGATATAACCCAAGATCCTTTATTCTTAAAATGTCAAGATCAAGAATCCATCTTTAGAAGTTATCACAAGTCCCATCGTCTCTCCCACTTCTAAACAAAATCTAAATTCATTGAGAAATTTTGAATTATATTATATTCAGTAAATTTATTTTAATTATATATAATATTGATATAATATATTATAAAATAATATAAAATTATTACATAATAAATCAGTTCAATGTATACCGGGTTCACCCAATCATTTTTTTTTAACCCAATATGTTTTTCGACAAAAAATGTACTTGAAATAGACAGAAAGATAAAAAGAAAGTGGAGAATTAGATACCATTTTGGACCCTTATCATTTCAGAACAAAATAAAGGTGATTACCCATCTCTCTATAAATTGCACCTAGCGAATTCTACCAAAACCATAATCCTCAAACCAAAATCAAGACGAGTGAAAGAAGAAAACACTCAAAAAACTTCACAATGCAAGGAAGCTACCCCAGTCACCTCTACGGCCACAACCACACCCGACCCGGTTATGAAACGGTCACTTCACAAGAGATCGTTTATGAAGTAGACCATGAGGGCCATCCCTACCACCGCCAGAACCACGGCTATGGCCACCACCACCACTACCCAGTTCCCGAGAAGGTTGAGGTGATTGAGTACAAGACAATCGTCGAGCGTGCCGAAGATGGAGATTATAAAGTAATCGATAAGATTGTCGATGTGGAAACTGATGGTTATGCTCATGACAAGCACAGGGACTATGGAATGAACAACAACTACAGGTCCTTCAGAGGCTACTAAATATTGAGGAGTTTGAAGTTGGAAGCTTAATATACTAATTATGTGCTTCTAGTAATGCTGTTACAATAAATAAAAAAAATAAGTTGCTAACACAACTCTAAATAACTGTTGCTAGGATGGAATTGATGACATGAAATGAAGGCTTCCACATAAGTTAATGTATATCTGTGTGTTGTTTACGAATACCTTTTCGGGCTTCTGTCGTTTTGTTTTTCGCCATATCGCTAATGAGAGTGCCCAAATGATGACCGGAACTCGATCGCTGTAATTTCACATGAAGGAAACAAATCGATATCAAATAATATTGACATGAAAAAAGGTAGATGATTTCAAAATAGTAGTATTGTATAATAGCATTACACGAGATTATCAGTAATTTCAAAATTTAGAACTCGATTTCTACTGGTATTCAACAAATTCCTAAGGCTATTGTGTAAAGTAGAGCAGTGGACTGCATAGATTTATCAACTTTATCAGGATTAGAACGATTATTAAGACTAAATAATGGGAAATAATTAGTACCATCTAACACTAAGCTTGACTCTAACCTTTTGAACATGGACAGTATTTCATAAGAGTCCCAAAGTGAATGGTTAAAGTCCCATTGAGAATGATGGCGGTCATGAAGAGTACTGCCCAATTGCTTCTTCTTCCTTATTGATTCGATCTGGAACCGAGAAGGGTTGTCGGTAAAGCTTCGCCGTAGGGTGGTGAACTCATCGTCCAGCTGCCTCGAGCCACTGGAGTGGCTGTGCCAAGCTTGTGATGCTGCCTTGAGAGTTTCAAGGTGTTGTTGATTTTCATGATCTAGATCTTTATCTTTAAGCTCTAGTTTTTTCTTCATGGTATTTTAAATTTTTGGATTTTCTTTTTTCTTTGAGAAAGCTTATTGTTTGCATGGCCCAATGGTGGCCACGCCGGCTGGTTCAGTGGGGGAAAAAAAAAAAAAAAAATTTCAGATGACTTTCTTCCATCGACACGGCCATGGAAGCTCCTGCCCGCCTCCTGCGACGTTTCTTTCTTGAAGAAAAACCAAAAGACCTGCAATGAATGAATTTAAAATAATTGATTTTTAAAAAATAGTTCAACGAAATATATAATTAATACTTTTTAATCGTTAAATTTTTTTTATTATCAATCTCAATCATTAATATATATATATTTTTAATATTTCAGTTAAATAATTTATTTAACGGTTGATATTAAGTTTTTCAATCAATCCTAATAGTTAAGTCTAAATCATTCTAAACGTATTAGAATGGGACTAGGGAGACAAATGTAATTTCATATGCTGCACCGCCTTCTTCTTTTCCCGCTCATTTTCAGAGAACGAGAAAATCTAAATCTATTTTTTATTTTTCTAGGGTTCCACAGAACCATCTCCTCCCAATTCTCTATTGTCCCGATTCCTCGTCGTCCCTCTCTTTTGTCTAGAGCAGCTCGAAGATGAGTAGTCCCATGGAGATTTCTGTGCAAAACCCTGCATTGCACGCCAGTATCTCCGAGCAGAACGACGCAATCTCCACTTCACCTCCTCCTCCTCCTGCCCCTTCTTCTATTTTCTCTGAAGAGAAGATTCTCGTTTCAGGTCCGTCTCTGTGTCCTCCCATCTGCTACAATACGAATTTCTTTTGCATCATCTTTGTTTTGATTCAAAATTTTCCTTTTTTGTGGTTTGATTCAGTTGAGGTCTGCTTAAAAAGCTCTAGTGCAGCTCGAATTGATGATGCCCGGTTAGCAGTTGAGAGGTCGGTGGATGGGGCTATTCTGATATATAATTCGTTTAATTGTCACAGTTAAAAAAATTTTAGTAATTTTTTTGGGGTCTTTTGTGTTTGATTAATTTCTGGATGTTTGTCCAAGCTGAATATGCTAGTAATTAGAAATTTTGAATTTCTGGAGATGGAGGTCTGACAATCAATTTTGTTTGTTCTTAACAATTCTCAGAATGCTTGAAAAGAGAAGTTTAAGCTATGTAAATGGACTCATTCCTGTTCCGCTTGATGATCCGTTTCTTTCAGAAAATGTGTGTCGAATTCGCATTTGTGACACAGGTATGTATATCTGTATGTTATGACTATAACTATTCATTTCTTTTGATCACGATTTGAGTCTAAATTCTGAAAATAGGAAAGCAAGGCTTTGGGGTGCTTTGGTCTCTTTCCTTAAATTCTCTAATAAACAATATTCAGGCATGGAGGATATGGAAAAGTCAATTTTATTTGTAGTTCTGATGTCTAATAATACTATCCTTGCAGAAGAATCAATGCAGAATCAACAAGTCCTCTTGTTCTGGCAGGTCAAGCCTGTTGTCCATGTCTTTCAGGTGAAGTTGCAACTTTGATGGTATTATGTCATTTGCTCCCCTGTTTGTATTTCATTTTAAAAGTACAACAATGAGCCGCTCATTGTTGAACCCCCAGAGCTATTAGTTAATGAAATGTTCATTCCTGACTTGTATTATCATGGGATTGAAGCACTGTATGTTGTGTTGTTTTGTCAGCTCAGTGAAGAAGGGCCATGTGAGGAACTAAGTGGAGATGGACAACTTTCTATCTTCAATGAATGGACTCTTCCTGCAAAGGAATTTGATGGCATGTGGGAAAGGTTCGTATGTAACATCTTATCCCCCCACCCCGAAAAAAAAAAGGAACAGCCTTATTGGTACCTAATCCATATAGCAACAATTTCAAACTCTTTTGCAGCTTAATCTATGAATCTGGTCTCAAGAAAAGATTATTGCGTTATGCAGCTAGTGCTCTGTTATTTACTGAAAAGGGTGTTGATCCTTTCCTCGTTTCGTGGAACCGGTAAAAAACACTTTGCTCATTTCCTTTAATCTGTTGCAACTATTAGTTATTTCAAAATTAATAGGGGCTGGAAATGATGATTTTATGAAGGTATGGTTTCCCTAGTGTGGTCCTTTTCCCTCCCCATTGTATATGTTCTTATTATTAGCTTTAGTTACAAAATACTTGCTAAATGTTTTTTGGCCTTTCAATATCCATACATGATTAGCGTCATTAGCATTGTGGTGTAGGAAACAAGGTTGTTATTTAGTATTAAAAGAATTATCATTTGTTTTACAGTTTAATCCTTGAATCTACTTTGGTTTCCATTTCCCTTTGCTTTGTACTTGCTGTATCTTTGCCTAAGAAAGAAAGTTCATTTAAAGGTCTGATGTAGCTTTTAAAATATGATATTGCATTCTCAAGGATGGTCTCTATATAGTGAGTGCATTAGCCATATTATATAGTTGCATACCGCTTCTGAGAGGAAGGCTAAGTGTTCAAAATTCTGATACTATTTACCTTCTTTACATGCTTTTATCAATTGAAAGTGCTGGGTATCTGAGAGGCTGTTAAATACTTCTTAAACTGTTTGCAGGATTATTCTTTTACATGGACCTCCAGGAACTGGGAAGACCTCTTTATGTAAGGCTTTGGCTCAAAAACTATCAATACGATTTAAGTCAAGGTTTGCTAATTTACGTGTTTTCTTCCCACAATAAAGTGTTTCTTTTGCTGGAGATTACTAGACCAATTTCCATTTTCTGATATGTATTTATAATTCAGGTATCCCCAGTGCCAACTGGTTGAAGTCAATGCGCATTCATTGTTTAGTAAATGGTTCTCTGAAAGTGGGAAGTTGGTATACATTTTTCACTAACTTAAATCCGTCCCTACTTGAAACTTGCCGAATCATATATAGTTCACGTTTGAAGTTCAATAATAATGAATGCTGCTATAATATGGATTACATGGAGTCCATTAACAAAAATTTGCAATAATAGGTTGCAAAGCTTTTCCAAAAAATTCAGGAAATGGTTGAGGAAGAAAACAATCTGGTATTTGTTTTGATTGGTGAGATTTATCACGAGTCATTTAATTTTTCTTTTCTCATAATTTCTTCAAGTTGTGGCTTATAATAATATATGGTGGTTTTGTAGATGAAGTGGAAAGTTTAGCTGCTGTTAGAAAGGCTGCTCTATCTGGGTCAGAACCATCAGACTCTATTAGGGTACCCTGCCTTATTTTCAAGATATTGTAGAACTTCGATAAATTAATACCCCCGATTAAATAATAGTTTTTTTGGTTTCAACTTGAGAATAATGTGTTAAATTTGTTCAATAATTTAATATTTCGCAAAATAAATAGATTTTTTTGGCCCCAACAATATTAATTTTTCGTAACTAACTATACCACACCACACCACAACAACCCTCCACCCCCCCCCCCCCCCCAACCCACACACACACACTTTATTTATTTATTTTAAGTAAACTCCTCTCTCCATCTCTCTCGGCTCTTTTGGGTCACTTGATGCATACCATACCTTGAACTTCATCTCAGGTTGTCAATGCACTGCTTACTCAAATGGACAAATTGAAGTCATCACCAAATGTGATCATTCTGACAACGTCCAATATTACAGCTGCTATTGGTAAGTTAGGTTATCAATTCATGCAAGTGAATTTTTTTCCTCTCTTTTTCAAAACTTTGCGTGCATATGTGAAGCTCCCCTTGGTTGAAGATTCCCGTAGATTAGGCTTTACTAGTGAAGAGCTTTATTGGTGGACTTGCCGTTGCGTTATTTTCCCTTCTATAGAATATGTGAACTTACCAGTGAAGAGCAGAGTATTGATGATTCCTGTTCAGAATACATGTACAGTAGAATCTCAATAAATTAATAGTCTTGAGACTAAATAAATCTATTAATTTAGTGAAAATTTTAAATTATTGAGTAAAACTAGCATATTATCTTTAACTTGGGATCAAAAAAATTATTATTTAAACGAGTTTATTAATTTATCGAGTTTTTATTATATTTCTTACATTATTTTCTCTATTATAGAATATGCGGACTTACCAGTTGCTAGATGACAGATATTGCTTTCGTGGATCGAGCTGATATCAAAGCATATGTGGGCCCTCCAACACTTCAAGCTCGTTACGAGATTTTGAGATCCTGCTTGCAGGAACTTATACGATCTGGAATCTTAACAAATTCTCAGGTCAATTGACTTCATTTAACATTGTTACGCTCAATACTTTTATTTTTCCTCAAATTCTGATGGACCTCAATATGACAAAGATTATGTCTTTGCTAACATATACTGATAATTATTAATAGGGTTCTGACCTATCCACAATTTCCAATTACGCTAGTTTGAAAGAGACCTTGAATCTTCCCGAGAGTGAGGAGGCTCATGCAGTATCACCACTTCCCCTTTGTAAACAACTGCTTAAGGCAGCAGAAGCATGCGAGGTTTGTAAACAATTCCATAGTTCTTTATAATCAGAGTTGGTATGCCTCAGTTTACCTTAGCAGTTTTAGAATTAGATTATATTTAATGTACGAGTTTGAGTTTTTTTTTTTTTGAAAAAATTAAATCCAAATGGGGTTTATCTGACTTTGTAATTTGAGCGTTAGTATTTGTCCTTCTCTTCTATAAACAGGGATTGAGTGGAAGAGCATTAAGAAAGCTTCCGTTCTTAGTTCACGCGGATCTTGCTAATCCTTACAGTTGTGACCCCGTCAAGTTCTTAAGCACAATGATTGATACAACAAGGAGAGAACGTAGCGAACTACCTGATTGAATGGGGTGAAAACCTGACTTGGTTTAAAAAGGACTTGACTTCCTTGCTGGTCATGCACTCATTGCTGATGGGGATATATATAGAGCTGGTAATGATTAGTAACTAGTAGTAGGCTAGTAGCAATATTGAGAGCTAACAGGAGCAAAATTCCCCAAGTACTATGCTCCACACAAGATATCTAATAGTGTTTTTTTTACAACTTGTAAGGATCAGTCAACTTTAGAATTTGTATGTGTAGAAAATTTTTCCAGTTAAGAAAATTTTCTGAGCTGCATCATTTTCTATTTTGTTTAGGGTTTCTTTTTATAGGTAAATTGTACTGAATCTTTCTTCTTAAAATGGTGTCTTTTCGGGTGTTTTTGGGTTCTAGAGACTTCAGTTTATCTTAAATACAGATCGTAGTTGTAATACTGAATCTACTTCATAGTCTAATCGAAATAAAGTTTACATTCACTGCAGTTTCAAACGCTAGACCAAATAAATGCACACAAAGTAGTCGTAAAAGAAATGCCCTTCACTGTATTCTGTTTGCCCAAAGCAACAAATAACATCCATTCAAAGCTATTTGTTTTTCCCTAAAGCAACAAATAACATCCATTCAATACAACAGATAAAACATTTGAGATTACTAGAGTAAGAATTCAAGCAGTAGCATTAGTAATGCTACTACTAGTACTACTACTGTTTTCTGCAGAACCAAAAAGTTTGCAGATTTCACTGTGCTTACGAACATGATGAGGGCATTTATAAAGCAGATCTTTTGCCTCGGAATACCTCCCCTCCTTGAAATACGACTTGAAAACATTAGAATAAACCACAATAGAAGGATAAGCCTTAACACTTAACACCTTGAAAAACTCGATCCCATCTTCAACAGTCCCAAACTTAGAAACATATTCAACAAACGGGCCCGGAAAAGGTGGGTAGTTCTGCTTCTTCATCAACCTAAGAAGGTTCAAAGATTCTTCAAATCTCCTTACCTTTAAAAGCTTCTCAATCAACAATTTATATGTAGCTTGCCATGGCCTCAAACTTGCCTTATCCACCATTTCTACAAGTAATTGATACGCTCCATCTAACTTATTCTGACTCAGAAACCCATCTATTAACACGTCTAATAAATCAGCATCTGGTTCACAATTCTTCTCGATCACTTTCGCAAAATAAAACAATGCTTTATCCACTTCATTCCCTGCACAATGCCCTTGAATCAATATAGTCCATGTCTTAATATCAGGCATACATCCTTGTACTTCCATTTCTTCTAGAAACTTTCCGGCTTCTTCATACCTTTTTGCCTTACATAGTCCAAAGATCACTTGGCTATAAGTAATGTTATTTGGCTCAAACCCGGCATTTCTCATAACTTCTAAAATATTCTCTGCTTCTTGGAATCTTCCGGAACTAGTTAAGGACCTATGAATTCCATCATAAATGGGTTTTGATAAGGTATGTCCGGTTGATTCGTATTTTTTGGCAACTCGGAAAACTAAGTTCAAGTCCGGGTTATTAACGGTTGAGATCATCCGTAAGAGCATGGTGCAATGTTGATCGGACGGTTTATACGGACCATCCATCATAAGCTCGTACAGCTTCACGGCGTCTTCTATCAGCTTGCTCTTTTGGAATTGCCTAGAGATCTTTACGTATGTGTCTATATCCACTTCAAAATTGGAACTTTTCATTTCCTCAATTATGGTCCAGAATTCCTCAATCGACTCGTCCCGAGCAAGAACTCTTGCAATTGCATTGAATGTGATTGTATTGTGCTTGAAATCTGACGATTGATCAACCCATTGGAAAAATTTCAAAGATTTTGCTGGATTATTTCTAAGTTCTTTCAAAACCCTAATTATGAAATTATCTGATAATACTAATTTGAGCTCATCTAATTCTCTTTTAATCCCATTGCTCCAAACCGAGCTTGAAACA
The DNA here is from genome assembly GCA_027186245.1 of Coriaria nepalensis. NCBI lineage: Eukaryota > Viridiplantae > Streptophyta > Magnoliopsida > Cucurbitales > Coriariaceae > Coriaria > Coriaria nepalensis. Next base: position 1,073,091 of record CP114493.1, read on the forward strand.
ATGATATCAACTACCTTTTTCACAACACTATTCATCACGTTTTCTTCAATCATTCGATTGTAAAAGTGGGTCAAGGCTGTTACATCCGAATCCTTTTTCGCCTTTTTTAAAATTCCTAAAATGGTTAGGTAGGTTTCTTCATCTATGTAAGACCCTTGTTCTTTCATTTCCCTAATTGTGACCCAGAACTGCTTCATTAACTGATTCTGAACAAAAATCCTTAACATTAAGCTGTAAATGGAAGAACTAGGTTTAAAAGCGGTTTTCTCACAGACCCAGCTGAAGAAATCGGAAGCTTTCTCTGGGTCTTTATCCAAATTCTTCAGAATGTAGATAACAGTTTCGTGGGTAAGTGTTTCTTGGTTTGATTTCAACAACTCGGTCTCTAACTCGTCCGACCAATCGTTGGACAGAACGAGTTGTAAGACCGAGTTGGGGGTTGAAGAGAAGAATGATTTCTGAATATGATGATGATGGCGATAGTGATATTGATTTGAGAGAGAAGGGTGAGAGAACTGAGTCACCTGGAAGTAAAGAGACCGATTTGATAGATACTGAGTCGAGAAGAACGAGTTGACCAGCCTGAGAGAAGCTAGGACTGCTTTTCTTCGATTCATGGCGGATTTTTCTTGCTAATGAAAAACAAAAAAATGGCGATCTTTCTTTGAGCAGAGGGTTTATCAGAAAATCAAAGCAAAGGGTTTAAGGTCAGATAGTTGGGCTCGATGTAAATTGGATCTGTATTTAATTTACAGCCCATTGAAATAATTCGACAGAGATTTGGGTTCTAATTCAAGAAGCCCAATTGTATTGGAATAGAAAGTTTGGATTTAGGTGATTCCAGGGCCCATTAAAAGTAAGTTACCTTTTTATGGGCCATGTTGTGGAAAATGTCTAGTAGAGTGGACCCGAACTAGTTGGGGGGTTGAGGCCAATATTTTGGGTCCACATTTTGTTTTGAAACTGTCCACATGACTTGTCTTCTACGTCAAGTTTCGGTCCCACATCCTTGTGGCTAGGGCTAGGTTTGTGGCTGAATCGAGCCGCTCGTCAATAGCTTGAGCTCGCATCGAGAACAAATTTTTGGGTTCGAATAAATTAACAAGCCGATCTCAAGGACTAAATCACTCGGCTCGTAAAGTTCGTAAAGCTCGAGATTGATATATTTGAAACTTTGATTCCCTTTAATCTTTTAAAATTTTATGACTCAAAAATAGATGAATTTGAACTCTGCCTTTTAAGGTTTGAGTGTTAGTCCACATGCACAATGCTATACTTTGTACGTTAAATGTTTGGTAATAATTAGTTTGGTACGTGATTTGTGACAAAATTGCATGTAATTGGTCTAGGGCAATTATCTAACGGGCAAAACTAATTTCTACCCTTCAAAACTTTTATAAATAAATTTAAATATCCAAAAATTGATAGAAACTAATTTTTGATTCCTCATATCATTAATTTTAAACAGAATGAATGACGTATCACACAAATAATTGTTAAATTAATTAATATTTTCATCTCGATAAGTTAAAGACAATTTTAAAGAACTTAATTAATTTATAATCAGTTTTTAACTCATGTAAGTGATTGTGAGATCAAGTCAATACAAATAGACAAATATCACCTCAACTTGGCCCAATTCAATTAATGTAGTCCAAATACCTTGCGGTGACCTAAACCGATCATCCTAACTTGATTAGGCTTAGTCAGCCCAACTCGACCAAGCCTAGTCTACATGACTCATGGCGGCTAGGTCAACCTGCCTCAGCTCTCCTGGCTGGGGCCTACTAGACCACTCAGACTTGTATCGAGGGTGTGATTCTTAGCAAGCCGATTGGATGGGGGATGGGTTGAGCCGACCAAAGGCAGCGGGAGTAAGGCCTGGAATTGGTTACTCTACGAAGGGGAGACAAAGAGTGAATGAATGAAAGATTTACTGACAAGTTGTACATACCATATAGTCGGGGACACAAATTCATAAGAATGAAGGAGGATTATGAAATTCTAGAGACAGAGAGGAAATAGTGGGAGGTGATCCTTAGTACTAGGAAGTGACAACATATATGCAATGAGTCAGACTATCTCCTATTGGTCTAATTAGTATAAATCCATCGTACTGTTGCATTAAGGCTTTAAGATTTCGATATCCATATTTTTCTCCCTATTCTAATTATCGGAGGGAATCCGCCGGATATAACTGGATGATTTTTTCTTATTTTTATTTTGGAAGGCATAATAATTCAATCATTTATTAAAAAAATTGATGTGAATTTCTTATATGAATATAATTCATATATTATTTTCGTAATTTAATAATAAAAATATATAATATAATATTTTTTATGAAAATAATAAATAAATAATACATAATAATTGTTCGGAGATTGAAACCTTAAACTAAAATTGGAGAAAAAAAAAAGGAAAAAAAGGAAAAAAAAAAAAAAAGAAACGTACAAGTACTCACGTGAGTGACACGTGAAATAAATGTCATCCGAAAGCTAGCTAGTTACCAAAAGGTCAACCGAAGGTACATTAATTGAAAAATCGAGCCTAAATAAATTGCACTTTGTGAAACAAGCGGCCAACACAATAAATATTTAAAGTGAACATAATAACCAAAAGAAAAAAGAAAAGAGAAAAACTGGTACCCAAAAATTCAAACTATAAAGGAGGATTGAGTTGCGTATGAATCTTGTATAAAACGAGATCAAAGCCCCCACCTTTAAGCGACACCATGGCCGCATGCTTTGCCTTCAAAAAGAAGCTCCTTTGAAAAACAAGAACCACCCTCCGCTCTCCATCTTCACTCTCTCTCTGTCACTTTCCGCCTCTTTCCCATGGAAAACGTGCACTCTCTTTTGTACAGTAAAGAGTAACATATTTGCATGCGGGAATATATATATATGAATTAGGGTTCTACTTTCTACAGAACTATGTGTGCACTGCAAAATACTTTACCACTTCCAAGCTATCAAAGAGCTTATCTTCTTCTGCTTCTTTGACTTCCTTCCATTTTCTTAGTATATAATATACTTAGTGATTCAAGAGAAGAAATTGATGCCGGTGATAATCTTGTACATGACGAAGCTGATCATGATGTTTATTGTTATGAGATTATTATGGAGGCCAGGTGGGGGATATCATTATTGGCCGTCATTGTTGGAGCTTCTTTTGTTTCAAGAGTTTAGACAGAGCTGTAGTTTGTACTCACATGCAAGCTAGTAGTTAAGATCTAGTGTGGGTGTAGAACTATTGCATCCATGCGAAGGGGAATCAAGCACTTCTGGTCCGAATTCCTTTCCATCTCAACATATCCATGTGTGTGTTGTTTTCGCTAGGTTTAGAATCTAGCTAGTGTTGAGCTTGAGTTGCTGTAATATGATTCTAATTATAAATGAAATATTAATTAGATCAGTACTATGAATTGATCAATAGCTAATGATTAATGGTTTTATGTTACGATTTTTTTTTATATTTTTTATTTATTTATAAATTTCTTAACCAAAACATGTTGAGATCATTGATTATGTCTCTAATTATCAGAATATGTCACAATTAACATCACTAAATGTAAATAGATACCTCGCTTTTTGGGGTTTTTCAATCCATTTCCCTAATCTTTCCCTCTTTTCTTAACTAATACAAATTAAGGAGAGCTGCTTGTCAAATAAACAAATAAAGGGTAGCTCAAATTTGTAATTAGAGTGTGCTATGCGAATTGTCTTAACACATCCTCTTGAATTTTCTATATAATTAAGGATACTAATTAAATAATTAAATAAAATTCAACACGTAATTAAATTAAATAACACACATATTCTCAAATACTCTTATTAAAAGTCGAAAATTCAAATTTCTACTAATCGGATGTGCTATCCGATCCATTTAGAGTTGCAAGCATTTCAAAACGGGGCTTGTGGAACGTGTAATTTTTTCTTTATCAAGTAAACTAAGTTTACAGTTGGGGACTCTAATGAACATTATTTATTTATTGGGTATTTTTTTCAGTTGGATCTTGTATTATATAATGAATTTAGAATATAAGTAAAGGAAGATCTGGAATTTGGAGTGTGTTGGTTCAAATCTAGTCTACTTTTGTGGGCTAATTATGGCGGGGTCTGGTTGTTTTAGCTATAGGGATATCAACTTAAGTATGCTGATAAGACTTGATCAGATCTGCCCTAATTAAATCACCTCGACCCATCTCTTCAATCACACCTGACTTTTTATGGGCTGTCATTTTCTCTGATTATTTTTCATGTTGAGTTGTTGACTATATGGGTTTGTGTATTTTTCCATCGGATTAACCCTCTACGTAAAATTCAACATCGAATAATATCATGACATGTGGCACACAAACCCCCCAAACACCCCCACAATTGCTTCTTCTTCGTTGGTTTTGATTGATCGAGTAAGCACATAAAACAATGTTACAAGTTACTGTCTTTAGACATATGTAATAAGATGGTGTTTACTGTCTCTTGTCTCAATAATCCGTCTTTTCTCTGGCTCTCTGTTTTGTCGGTTATCCAAGCGACACCGTTTTGGTGATAAAAGCAACTACATACGTACGTACGTACGTACTATATTATGATTCAGTACAAAAAAATGGCAGGTCTGTCCTTCTTGTTCCTTAAACAGTGATTCTATCTCCCACAAACGCACCCAAGATCTGCTCAAAGTCATAATCGGGCAACCCCATAAGACATATACTTATATATTAATTATAGATCATAAAATTTTTTGTACGTATATATAGTGTATATTTATATATCATATTAACTTTTATTAAAATTATAAATATTATTTTTATATAATTAATTATATTGATAATGAGATTTAATATTTTATGTAATTATATATTATATATATAATATAATATATAAATATAAAAGAGTCAAGGATGAATAAAGGAGATTTAACTTTCCTTAACTTTTTAAAAATTAATATTTTAACTTGAAATTAATAAAATTTTGTATAATAATTCCAAAGGAGAAATATTAAAATTATCTTACATCGAATATATTTTATTAATTTATAATTAAATAATTTATATAAGTTAGAGAATATGTATATCAAAATACAAAATTAGAGCTGTAGTCTTATACCGATGGACTAGCAGAGCTACCGACTATACTACGGCCATGGCAATGGTGTCGTGGATGCGGTCGCTGCAGTTGATGAAACAATAGTGATAGTGAAAGATCTAATGAACATTTGATGATAGTTATAGTCTAATTACAAAGCAATTTGAAGCCCTAAATTCTATCCAGATTTCAGTTCACATAGTCTCTAAAAGCTTCAATCGATTACACAAAATCTTATCTAAACACAACCCCAGCTACGTAAATCCTACTGGAAAGCCTGACCATTTCTGAAAAATGAACCGTTTCGTCTTAATTATTATCCGATGAGCTTCAACCCAAATTGTGTCATGAGCCCAGATGAAATTTAGCCCAATTTTTGCTTTCTAATTGGACTTAATCTGTTGGGCCATGCAAATAAGTACAGCCCAAGTTATTCTGTAGCTATTTTTAGCTTTCCATTAAGGGTGGACAAAAGTCCTATCGTGATTAGGATAGAGTGATACTAGTACTAAAAAATTATGATATTGGAATTTGATTATATGTAAACAAATTATTATTTCTATTTTTTTTAATTGTTATTTATATTCTAATATTAAACCCATAAAAAAAAGAAAAAGATTTATTTCTTTTTAAACATATATTAACTAGTATTCGAGATGAAAACCAATTTTAAAATTAGTCATAATCTTGTTCCAATTCACTATTATCGGGACCGTTACTTTAATAGATATCTAAAATTGGTATCGATATCGGTTCCGAAATAAAAACTCCCATTGGATCAAAACTTTTGCTCATCCCTAATCGAAAGAATAGAACCCAACACTTATTTGCTAGAGAGAGTTTGTTTCTTAAATAAAGAATAAATACTCTTTTTGCCTCTTTACAACTATAGTTGTATACATCAGTATATATTAATGGAGTTGGAAAGCACCATCCTGATTCAATGTCTACTCATCATTCACTTTGTTACCACAACTTTTTTGAGACCGAGAAAAGAGAGAGAGAGAGAGAATAAAAAGGAACTTCTAGCTTTTGAGCTCATTCTTATGTCTTTATTATGTATTTAGGACCCACATGTAGGTTTCTCTTGCTACTTGCCACTTGCTATCTTATTACTTTTGCTACTTTCATATTAGCACTAAGTACCAAATATAACTGAAGTATACTACTTTAAACATCAGTTTCGCTAAACATCAGTGTCTAATTCACGACGTAATTCACTCACTAAGTACCAAATATAACTGAAGTATACTACTTTAAACATCAGTTTCGCTAAACATCAGTGTCTAATTCACGACGTAATTCACTCACTAAGTACCAAATATAACTGAAGTATACTACTTTAAACATCAGTTTCGCTAAACATCGGTGTCTAATTCACGACGTAATTCACTCGTGCTAACTAGAAACTTTTAGCATCGGAAAGATGATTTCAGAGTCGATCTATTGATTAACAAACATCTTACCACATGGCCAAGATCATAAAGTTGATATTAAAAGAAAAAAAAGTTTGGTCTCAAGTGACTTTACCTACATACTTTCTTCATCCAAAGCTTTCTACTCTTCTTAATACTCATATTGGGTTCCTGGGAAAAAGTAAGGAAATAAACAACAAAAGAAAAATGGACGTTCATTTCTGGGCATCAAGGGTCCACCCTGCAGCTGAGCGCCTCTCTGCTGTTCAACTTCAACCTACTCTACTTCCTTCCGGTATCGTTTTAATCATAATGTTTCTTCTGTTTTTAATATTTTTCCTGATGTTTACTAATTGTATTTCGCATAGAAAATCATGTAGTTTTGGATGAATCGGAATCGGACGGTGAGGAGGAGGATTTGAGAGCTTGTTTTCCATGCCCTTTCTGCTATATTGAAATTGAACTTTCTTTGCTCCCCAACCATTTTCAAGATGAACACTGTTTTGACCTGAGCAATGCTGTAAGTATATATTCTTCTCTTTATTCTTCTAGTCTTAAATTTTATTTATTTATTATTATTGTTTCTTTCTTTTTCTTCTCTTCAGGTTTGTCCTCTATGTGCAGCAGATTTAGGAAAAGATGTCATTGGACATTTTATAGGGCACCATGCCACTTCAATAAAGGTATGCTCAATGGAAAAAAAAAAAATTCAATGAAAATGATTGTCCTATTGTTAAAGTTTGAAGTGAAGTTTAGATTCAGGACTAAGCAATATATGGTTTCTATTGTGCCTTTTGCAGTGGAGGAGATTTGAGAAGCCCGTTTCCTCAAGAACGCTAACCGGTAAGAAGATGATCGGAAAAATGGGAGGAACGAAACCAGAATCTTTACTGCACCCCACAATTTCACCGGATTCTAATGTCATTGCTCAGGCGAAAAGGCAAGTCAATATGGATAATAGACGATAGCAATATTTTGTTTATGTCTTTTTAACTAAGTAATGTTTTGTGGTTGCATTTTGTGTGTCTGCAGTCCTGAGCCATGTTTGTTCACGGAAGGTAACAAGGAGGATGACGAAAAGGGGAGGATTCGGGCAACTTTCGTCCGGCAATTGACTGCATCCACCATATTCACAGACTTGGGTGAAACCTGGTGAAGATATGTGTATATGCATTTTACCGAACTGGAGTTTAATAAACTGAAGTTTGCATTCAGCACCAATGCCTTTTACAACGGGTGCTTCGCTTTTAGTTTACCAAATATTTTCCTACTTTAGCAGTCAGAATTTAATATTTTGAGTGGAGTAAAATTTTCTGTAATATCATCTTGTATTCAATGTAATGAATAAGAACGAGTATCTTATACACAATGAGCTCTAACAGGACTTTAGATCTAAAGTGAACAGCAAATATGCTCCAAATGGAATGTAACTTAATATTCAGATTTCATACCAGAAAACAATAGTTCTATTGTTTATTACTAAGAAAACAGGACATCCCCCTTTTGAGTTTCCTTAATTCCCATTTCCCTTTAATTTACCATATCACAAAAACATTTCCCGAAAGAAAGGAAAAAAAGATCACAAATTCAACCACATTTGCAACTTCCCCCAACTATTTCTCATCTTTCAAAAGATTGAAAGAATCTCAAGGAATCAATGTCCATTCTGAAGCAACATAATAGAAGATGCTAGTGCTTCTTTAGTGCGTTCATTTTTTCCCTGAGATAATAGAGCTTCGCCCTCCTCACTTTCTTCTTGTCCAGCACCTTTATCTCCTTTATGTTTGGCAAATATCTGTCAGTTTTACCAGACTAGTTTGAGAAATGCTAATATAAAAAACCGGTTCTTATTACTTAGTTGGGGAAAAAAAAATGTGGGTTCCAATGTTGTACTCACAGAGGAAAGAGAGATTAGACCCCAACCCCAGCTACAAGCCTCCTTAACTGAACCGTAGTGCTTAAACCCGCATTACGTCTGGCTATTACTATGCCTTTCAAAGTTGATATACGTCTCTAGTTCTCAGGAACTTCCTGTATATCAACCCCATAAATAAAAGTTGAAATCAATCAACTCCAAATCCACACAACCCAGAAAAGGGGGGGAAAAATCTTCTAGAAATACTAGTTGAAAAGAAGCTGAGTGTACTACTTTAAGTTGCACTATATAACTGGGTTTTATATCTGGTATCTCTCTTTGTGCCTTGACCTCTTCCACAGCTTCCTTATCTAAAATCTGTGTAGGTAAAAATTAAAGAGTAATAGAACCAGGATGAGAAAACTGCATATTTTTGTATGATGGTATTAAAAAGTGGTAAGTGAGAAATTGCCTGCATGATGTGCTTTGCGGTTTTATCAAGCCTCTTAAATTTGATTTGAGGAGCCAAATCAGAGTTGGGCGGGGAAGAATCTTGTGAAGCTGATGAAAATGAGCTTGCAGCTGATGAAAATGAGCTTGCAGCTGATGAAAATGAGCTTGAAGCAGTTGAAAAGTATCTGCTAAGTAATTGTTCCTTGGGGCTTCTCAATGGCGTACAGAGTATTGACTCCGTTTTGGATCTCATACTTTGTATGCTGAAGAAATTTATATAAAAAAAAAAGTGAATTTGTATACAGATAGAATGACGAAACAGTTTGCAAGAATGAGATGCCATATTTACAGTGACTAATACCAAGTTTACAGTGACTATTAAACACATTAAGAATTCATTCCCGTTCGGAGATTTAAGCTGCATTTTGGGTACTTGTTTAACTTGCAACAAATTGGACAACTATATGAGACTAAGTAGAGTTTTTGAGGGGTCAAATCAGATTATATATTTGACCATTTCAGTGTTATACTATACATAAATAATACATAAACCGAAAAGAATGTTATTGATTAGTGTTAAAACTCATTTATCAGTAAAAGTAATAAGCATCCAAGTTTTTGCATGATAATGCATTTTTTTGATTCTTACAGAGGCGGCTACCTTACAGAGGCGGCATCCAGCTGCAGTGTGGATGGGCTGGGTCGTGAGACGGGGATGGCGTCGAGAGAGATTGACAAAGAAAGAGAGAGGAGTGAAGCGCAGTAACGGCTCTTTGGTTTGATTCGCTTGAGAATGTGAGCGATAATGATAAATTGTTTTGTCCGTTTAGGGGTTAAATTTATTATTATATTTGAATCTATAAATTTACTAAATAATAAATATACCCCAAAATATATTATAAAATATTTTTCATGAAAATCAAAATATCCATAATCTACTATCACGCCTTTCTAACTATCCACAAAACATCCATAACCTGCTATCACACCTACATAACATTTTTCATGACATTCCAAGTAATCATCCACAAAACATCTATGACATGCTATATAACATAATAAACTAGTAGCAAAAGGTAAATATATCTAAATGCACGCCATCAAAGTAACAAAATGAAACTAGTAGCAACATCCATAAAACTGAACTTTTCTCCAAAAGATCATAAAGTGTCATTCAATATGGCCTTCACTATCTGATACCTTTCTTTTATTGGAGCACCAAGGTAAAGAGCCCTATTATCTTCATTCCCCGTTACCAATTTAGCTGCCTTTGATGCTTCCATGAATGTTAGATTCATGCCCCGAACTCCCTATTAACTTCAACCTTACTTTCAAGTACACGTTTTGCCTCACCCGTGATCGCTTCTAAACGAATAAAAAGAAGAAGATATGTTAAGTCTCCAAATTGATGGAGAATCTTCTTCTCAATCTTCTACCTCTTCAGATAGCGAACAAAACTATCCTTATGAAGGAGTTTGCCAAGACTGTTTCGTTAATGCTTTGATGTATAAATGGATTCGGTATTATTGGTATGAGCCAAGAAGAGGGATATATGCTTGAGATTCTCGATAATTTATTAGATCGAGAAATGAAAATCAAGCTAATTAAGGCCTTAATAAAGAATGAAAATAAGAGTGAAAACAAGAGCGCTCTTAAAGAAAAGATCGAGCAAGGAGTACATAGTTACTCTATTATAGAAATTCAATGAAGACACACTATAAGGGGAAAAGGAAGAAAAGAATACTGCCCGGAAGATTTGAAGTTCGAAGTCAACACACTCAGAAAAGAAATTCAAAGCTTAAAAACTAGAGTATCTGATCTTGAGACAAATGATAATTTTAAAAACTTTGATAGCACTCTTAGCTCCCCTAAAGAAGAACTACTCAAATGGGCTGAGATAGAAGAAGGCCCATTAGGATTGCCTCTAGATCTTGATGACATTGAAGTTTTGAGTTTTCAATCGCAGCTAAAATTGAAATGGGTAAAACCCTATTGATATAGTAATATCCCAAAAATGGTACTTTCCGATTACTATTGTAGTTAACAAGGAATATGCCTTAAACACATATGCCCTAATAGATTCAGGAGCAGATATGAATTGTATCAATGAGGGAATGGTCCCCTCTAGATATTTTTCAAAAATGACAGAAGTTCTTAACATAATAAATGGTCCAAAGCTGCTGATAAAATGTAAACCTTTCTAACACAGCTGTTTGCAACAATGATGTTTGCTTCCAAATGCCATTTATTATGGTTAAGAACTTGTCACAGAGAGTTATTCTAGGAAATCCCTTTTTGCATAGGTAATACCCCATCAAAAAGATTAATATCAAGGGATAGTGGTAGAAGTCCAAGGGCATAAATTGAACTTTAAGTTCTCCTAGAAGCCTAAATGCCATGAGGTTAATATGGCAAAAACAAAGGTTGAAAGAAAAGAGAGATTTATGCTCTCTTTATAAGAAGAAATTTCTTCGAAACGGATTGAAGAAAATTTTTCATCTGCTCAGCTTTAATTAAAAATTGAAGAGTTAGAAAAGAGATTCCAGATAGAAATAACATGTCGTTAGTCTCCCATATTAACGATCCTTCAATGAGAAAGATATTCCCACCAAAGTTAGCCCAACAGCTATGAACCTTGAGTTATTAAACCATTGCAAGAAGGAGATCAAAGATCTTCTAAATAAAAGGTTATAAGAAAAAGCTATAGCCCATAGCCTTTTATGTGAAGAAAGCAGCCGAACTAGAAATTGGAGTGCCTAGACTGGTAATTAATTACAAGCTTTTAAATAAATTTTTGAGATAGATAAGATATATCATCCCAAATAAGAGGGATCTGTTAAATTAATTATTTGTTGTCAGAATATATTCAAAGTTCGATATGAAGTCTGGATATTGGAAAATTGAGATAAAAGAAGAAAACAAATATAAGACTACCTTCATTGTTCCCTCTTGGCATTATGAATGGAACATTATGTCATTCAGACTTAAAAAACTCTTTATTCGAGTATCAGAATATCATGAACAAGATATTCAACTCATATGAAGATTTTATTATCGTCTATATTAACGATATGATGGTATTTTCTGAGTCCATCGATCACCATTTTAAGCACTGAGGAATATTCTTGAGTGTTATGAAAAAGGCAAGTCTCGGGACTTATGCTAAAAAGATAAAACTTCTCTAAGCAGGAATTAGATTTCTTGGATATACCATCAAATATAATATTGTTATTCCCATACAACGAGCTATAGAATTTGCGAACAAATTCCTAGATGAGATAAAAGATAAAACCTAATTGTAGAGGTTTTTAGGAAGTTTAGATTACGTTTCAGACTTCTACAATGACATAGCAAAGGATATCAAGCCCTTGTTTGCGAGGCTTAAGAAAAACCCACCTGAGTGGATTGAGGAATGCACCAAAGCAGTATAAAAACTAAAAATGTGATCTAAAGTTGTACTATGTTTAAACCTGGCCCATCCAAATGCTTTTAAGATTGTTGAAACTGATGCCTTGAAATTGAGCTTTGAAGGTATCCTTAAATAGAAATAAGGTCATCAAGAACATTTGATACATTTTGCTTCGGGGGTTTGGAAAGGAGCTCAACAAAACTACTCCACAATGAAAATACAAATTATATCCTTAGTACTGTGCGTTAAAAAATCTAAGCATGACCTTATTAACAATAAATTCCTAATAAGAGTTGACTGCAAATCGATAAAAGACATCATTCTTAAAGACGTAACGACTTTAGTTTCCAAGAAAGTTTTTGCTAGGTGGTAAAGGAATTCCTTATGTTTTTGATTTCAATATCGAATGTATCAAATGAGAAAATAACTCTATCTCAGACTTTCTAACCAGATAATTCCTTCATGGAAAGGTAAAGAGAAAAGCCCTTCTCTGCTCGCCAGCTCTAGCTACATGTCGCAACACGGCTAACCCTAAAGATGGCTTAACGGTCTCCATATTAGGGGAAAATCACTCCTCCGACTCGCCCTCTTCTGTTCCTTCTAAAGTGGATGTTGATCAGCTTCAAATTGTCAAAGCCAAAAAATATGTCATTCTTCATGAAACTGATATTGAGAAGGATTTTCTATATTTTAAATGCCTATGAGGAATATTTGTATCCCATAGAAGAAGATGAAGTTTATCACTTAGAAAACCTCATAATAACAGAGAGATCTAAAGCAATTTGAGATTTTGGATCATATGAAGCCAAATTTCTTCCCAAAATCTTGGCACTGGTTTACACATATCCTTGAAGATTCGAGCTCCATAGCCATGAATACAAAGCTTAAAAATAATCAAGTGGCTTTCTCAAAGCTTTGTATTTTAAAAGTTATTCTTCCCTCAGAATGATTCAGAGAAGAGCTTTGGAAATTTAGATTTTGTACTCATGAGCCGTGCAGATTGAACTACTTTGATTACATAACGACTTGGAGCCAAAATTTTCTCCTAAAAAAAATCCTAAAAGGAAACAATTATGGTTTAAAGATTGGTTTACACATATCAAGTAAATTTCCCTAAATGGTTTAAAGATTGGTTAAACAATTATGGTATTAAATCATTTCATTATCCAGTTTTAAGTTCCGCTGGTTTTTGAGTCATTTTGCTTTGCTAATGAGATTGTTGATGAATTTTTTGAATCAACTTTAAAATTTTAATCTATTTATCGAATTTCCTATATTCTAAAATGGGATTATCAAATTCGATATGATGATGATATGCCTTTAGAAATTAATCTCTATGTTTGGCAGTTGGTTAGAAGGCATTATATTAAATGGTGGCATAAGTATCATTTAGAAAATGAGCAAGTGTTTAAGCTCATAAGGGAATTTTGAAGATCCCTTCAACTCTTTCTAAGTCCTTTAAGACTTATGGAAAGGGAAAAGTTGGCGAAGTCCTCCAACAGTTCTCTAAGGAGGAAGTTAAAGAATATCTAAAAGAATGAATTTTCTTGCATTCTATCTCTCAAAACTTAGATTCTAATCGAGAACTGTTTTGGGATTCCCTTACCAAGATTATACTCTTTTAAAGAAGGAATACGCTCCTTTGAAAAAGAAGAAAGGGAAAAAAATTCTCCCTTTAGAGTTCATTAGCTTTCTTATGCTCTCCAATAATGTGAGACTGCTCGACTCTTATCTTATTTAGGACTCGCATACCCGACAACAAAAATCTACCTTTAATAATTGCAGCGATCGATAGTAAGGATCTGCTTTTTTTAAAAGCAGCTTTTATAAAAGTAATTTTGTATTTTTCTTTTATTGTTTGGTGAGAGAGAATCTTATCTCTTTAAACGGTTTGCTTTATTGGTGTATATTTATAGAGCTTGCAAGCTTACTTAGTAGCTTTTCAAAAATTTTCTACTCTCTAATTTATAAAAACTCTGAAATTGTGCTTTCATCTAGTTTTCTTTATACTATTACTTCTTTAAGTCTTAACATTACTTTCAATCTTGCTCCTTCATCGGATCCTATATATATATATATACCATTCGTCCTCAATTATTTTTTGGATACCCAAGGATGATGAATGCTTGATATTAGAGAAAGTTAGAACTAACTTTCAAACTTTAAAATAATTATAATGAATACTTAAAATTTTTATAATTATAATGAAAATCTCGATTTAAATTTTCTTTTATTTTTAATCTAAAAAAATCTTGATTTTATAATTATAAAATTTAGTACAAATAAGAATTTTCTTTTATTTTCATTCTAAAAAAATTATTTTTAACACTTTTGACTAACTGATTTTTTAAATCAACTTTCCATCTCTACACGTTTCACCATCACCTCCACCAACCGCTTTGCCATCGTTTCTACCGACTAACACTGCAGATATATTCTGAAATTTTAAATTTGTCGAATTAAAAATTATATATATATATATTTAAATATTTTTTTTATCTTTATATCTTTAATTTCCACCACTCCCCATCAAAATAAAACTTCATTTTCTCACCTTTCATTGTCTTAGCCCTTTTTTGCTTAAAAACTCTTTTTTCTTAATTTTTAGCGATATTTGAAAATTAGTTTGTAACACCCTCGGATCAATTAAAAATAAATATAAAATTTTTAATTTATCAAAATTTGAATTTTAAAAATACTTATGGCAATGGTAGTCGATGGACGCAGTGGCAAAGTGGTTGGGGAAAGTGGCGGTAAGAGTGTATAGAGATGAAAATTTTATTTAAAAAATAGATGGGTCAACTATATTAAAAATAAAATGTTTGGGTTGAAAATAAAATAAAATATTAATTTAGAGTAAATTTTAAAATTTTAGATTATTTTATATAAAATCAAAAAATTTATTATAATTAAAGATTTTAAATAGAATATTTATTATAATTATAAAAATTATAAAAATTTATTAGAATTACTTTACAATTTAAAGGATTTATCTTACTTCTTCTTATTATTATTATTATTATTATTATTATTATTATTATTATTAATAATGTAAGTAGGAAGTCGTACGACATAAAGTTGCATGCCTGTAAAGATTCATTTCATAAAAATTATATTTATATTTATTTATTTTAAAGTAAATTAAAAATTAAAAATAATAATAAAAAAAATTAAATTTAGATAAAAATTTAAATAAAATAATATGATTTAAAGGATTATTTAATTAATGAGTTATCAAAATCTATAAAATATATTTTATCTAAATATGATAAAAAAAATTATTAATTAAAATGAGTTGGAATATATCGATATGAATAATACATCTATTTATATATATATATATACATATTTTTGTCTTATCTATAATCATTGTTAAAAGATATTAATTTTTAAAAATAGAATATAAAATAAAATACTATAAGACAATATAAAAAATTTCATTTAAAAAGGGAGCAGGTAGAATTATTATATGTACTTATAATAGTTCTTAATTTGAGACAAGGATTGATGGGAAAGAAGGATACGTTCGTTAAATAATTGATTCATTACACAAATCATTCAGATTTCTGCTACACTTTTTTATTTCAGCTTTATTTTTTGAAGAATTTAGTAACGACAGCTAAGCTTGTCCCCGAATCATCATACAAAAATCGAACCATATGTTATACGTGAATAATAAAGATATAAATAAGAAATAATGAGAAAATAAAGATAAATTAATTTTTATAAAGTTTTAAGATAAAAATTTATTATAAATTATATTGATAGTAGTGATGATAAATTTATTTTTTTATTTAATATTAAGGGCCCGATATTTTTATCAACTTTTTTTAAAAGTAATTTTATATATTATTATTTACTTTTTTTTTTAATTATATTAAACTAATATAAAAAAAATTAATCTTGATTTATAATTTTTTTTTTTTAAATTATTTTAGATGCTAAAACTAATGGATTGAAAGGTTATGCGCACAAGAGCTGTAAGTTTATTACAAATCGGTAACTGCTAATAAGACATTTATTTCAACATTGTCCGAACATAAACAATGTTACAATAAGGCAAGAAGAGCTACTGAGAAAGATCAAACATAAATAACGTAGTAGCCAGACCAAGATCAAGAAGAGTATGCAATTGGCTTGAGATGAAGAGGAACCTTCTTTGTAACAGCCAGACCAGGTGATTCATCCATATTCATGTCTTCAGGTATTACTCTTTTATCAGGAAGTTCCCAATCAAACCGATATAAAAGGTTTGCAATAACATACTTAACCGAAGCGATAGCGAATGCCAGTCCGGGACATCCTCTTCTTCCACCACCAAATGGTATAAATTGAAAGTTGTCTTGGCCTTTGAAATCAACTGCATTTGTCATAAACCTCTCGGGGATAAAATCATTAGGGTTTTCCCATAAGTTCGGATCCCTATGGATTGCATAAACATTAACATAAACTCCTGTTTTGGAAGGGATTTCATAACCATCCATGTTCTTTATACTTGACCGTGTTTCTCTTGGTACCATAAGAGGAAGCGGTGGATGCAGCCTAAGGGATTCTTTTACTACACAGTCTAGACACTCCATGTCATTCAAGTCATTGATATCTATCTTTGACTTCTTCCCCACAACCCTTCTTATCTCTTCTTGTGCTTTCTTCATTTCAGTTGGATTTCGTATCAACTCTGCCATTGTCCAATCCATTGAGGTTGAAGAAGTATCACTTCCTCCTACAAGCATATCCTGAAAATTATTGAAAAAGGTCAACGTAACATCCGTACATGCAGTACAAGCATAGATAGATATCCATCACGAAATTCAGTTTAAGTTCGTATAAGTCTAAATCGTAGCTGGCCCGCAGACCTAATTGTAACAGTAGCTAAATAATGATTAGAAATAGAAAAGAGATGGAAAAAAAACCAGTGAGATCGCTTTGATGTCCTCATCAGTGAGCTCAAAACCGAGGTTGCCATCCTCGCGTAGTTGGAGTAGAATATCCACGAAATCTTTCTGATTATCACATTTTTGATGATCTTTCAAACTCATTTTTACTTTATGTTCTTTAATTACTTGATCAAAAAGCACATCAAATTCTTTGTGAGTCGCCTTCAACTGCCTTACGAGTCCCTTCACATCATCAATCCAGCTCAAGGCAGGAAAGAAGTTTGCAAAGCTAAAAGCTGTAAATTGTTCCATCAACTGCCTTGTTAGCACTCCATACTTGTTGTTTCCATTTTCATCTTCAAACTTCTTCCCAAGAACACATCTTGATAGTACATTATTTGAAGTCGAAAGCAGCAACTCGCTAAGATTCACACATAAACCATCAAGAGATGCTCTTTGAAGCCTTTTAACAAGAGAATGAACTTCCTCTTCCCTCACGTACTGAAACAGCTGCACTCTCTTAATACTAAGAAGTTCAAGCACACTAATTTTCCTTGTTTGTCTCCAATACTCCCCATAAGGAGAAAAAGCTACGTCTTTGCAACCATAGAGAAAGATTTTTGCAGCAGTAGTGTGAGGTCTATTAGAGAAAGTAACATCATGGGTCTTCATCATTTCCTTAACCATGTCGGCCGATGAAATTACAAGAGTTTGAGCTTTGCCCAATTGCAAGAGCATGACAGGCCCGTACTTTTTGGAAAGAGCAGCAAAGGACTTGTGAGGGAGTGAGCCTAACTGGTGAAGATTTCCAATTATTGGCAGCTTTGGTGGTGATGGAGGTAAATTGAGGTTGAGTTTGTTTTTGCCTCTTCTTATCAGCTTAAGATACAAAGCTAAGATAGAGAGAAGAAGAAGGGAAAAGTAGAGGGGATTGGACATATAAATTGTTTCGTAAGGAAATGACACCTTGAGAGCCATTTTCTTCACTTCTATTGTGGATTATGCAGCCAACTATCTCTCTCTCTATATTTATTACAGATCTGAAGAGGGAACTCGTACTTGGGTTTCTTGTTTTACGAGGGATTAAGAAAAGAAGAAAAAGAAAGGATGATAAAACAGGCCATGTCGAGGGGATTTGGCCCAGGTGCTGGATTCAATTTAAGTCCCACTTTTTAATTCCGCTTTTGTATATGTACTAATTTTAAACACTGAATATGTCATAATTTATAAACATGGATTGAGGAAAAAAAATAAAAATACTTTGCTATTAGCTACTCCAAGTTAGAATCGGTGATCCGTATTGGTATGTATTATGTCGTGCTGTATCTTACACGAATTGGCCGTGCCGTATTTGTGCTTAAAAATAAAGGTACGGTACTGCACAAACATAATAACGGATCATAAACCTATCATGCTGGCCCTGGATCCATTTCGATTCGTGAGCTTGAAATTTTTTTTTTAAATTAATTTTAAATAAGAGAAGAATTTTAAGATAATTAATAAAATAATAATACTGTAATTAGGGTTATGCAAAAATATCTATATTCGTCGTAACCGCCTGATACGCCTGTCGGCAGAGTGGATATGACAAATACTTTTTCATTTTTTTAGGCAGACAGATATCCGCCCCGCCATGAATATCTTTCGGATATTTGGGCGGATGTCCACCCACTTTAATTAAAAAAAAAAAATGAAAGACCTTTACCTTCAAACTTGAGTAGTTGTAGATTTGATCTCTCTTCACCTTCTACGGCGCAACCTCCTCCTTGCCATCCACCATTTGTGACCAGCGACATCAATCGATGCTAGACGGACTACCAGAGTCATGACTTATGAGTATAATAGCAGTTATGAATTATGTGTACACATACATAACAGTTATGAATTAGGTTGAAGTAAAGGTGGTAATATAGGATGGGCCGGCCCGAACCCGCGCCCTCTATATGTGGGTATGGGCTCAGTCCGGCCCATATGCGAGTGTATGTGGGTACGGGCCAAGCTTATATTTTGTACCCGTAGGCTGGCTTGACTTGACCCATTTTTTAAAAGGGCCACGGGCTAACTCGCGGGTATGCGAGCAGCTTGCGCCCAAACAGTACCATCTTACTACTACAATAGTAAGATGGTACATCCTTAGGCTTTAGTAGCAGGGAGCCGTTTGAGTGAAACGACTCCCTGCTCTTATTATTTATTTATAATTTTTTTATAAATTCAAAATTTCCTCTTTAATTATTACTCTATTATTTTTTTTATAAATATCATCCAATTAATTTAATAAATCACAATTTATAATTCAAAAAATCATTTCTCAAGTCTCAATTATTCTCAATTTTTTTTATAATTTAACTAAATTATCAATTTTACAATTCCTAATTCTAGTATTGACTCTCAACTCTTAAGTTTCAAAATCTAATTTCAGGTTGATTCAATTTTTCTATTTTATTGTAATATGTTTTAATCTTTATTATTATTATTATTATTTTATAAATTTTATCTTCCAAGTTCTAACTAATTCTAATATATATATATATATATATATATATATATATATATATATTTAATAACATAGAAAATTGATAACTTAGATAACATACATGATTTCGAAAGCCAGCCAGAATTTCAATTTTATAGTACATGATATATGGAATTAGCCAAAAATATTTTTTTGCATATAGACAAGGTCTACGAAGATGAGGTCGATCTCGACGACGAAATAACCGCTAAACCGAGTATAGCTGCTTTTACAAAATGCAAGAAGACAACGTCAAAAGTTTATTTTTGTTTTGACGAATAGTAAAAATCAGCTGAACATAGTAAAATTAAAAAATATGTTGTATGTAAAGTATGCAAAAAGACTCTAATTACTATCGTGACTAGTGGGACTAGTGGAACTACTTACTTAAAACGTCATAAAGATAAATGCATGCCAGATTCAACAATCAGTATAGTACGTCTCAAACTCAATTAAAATTTTAACCTGATATTTCAATCTCTACGCGGTCATATAATGAAATGAGAGCTAGATATAACCTTGCTAAGTTGATTGCTTATTTTGATTTTACTATTGGTTTTACTGACTCCGAATATTATGATATAGAAGTGACTTATATTATCCTTTTTATAAGAAAGTAAGTAAAAATACAATTAGAAGTGATACAGAAGCACGTTTAAAAGAAATTCCACTTTTGTATTGCTTTGGAGTTCTATTGGATCCTAGACTTAAGTATGAAGGTTTTAGTAAGGTTGTTTCTTTTACAGGAACAAAATTAGATATTTCTTATGATGAACTAATTGCTTATGCAAATATAAAATTCTATGAAGTTTATGTTGTTTATGCAAATAAGTATAGCATACATGATTTCAAAAGCCAGACATGATTTCAAAAGCCAGCCATAATTTCAATTTTATAGTACATGATATATGGAATTAGACAAAAATATTTTTTTGGATATGGACGAGGTCTACGAAGATGAGGTCGATCTCGACGACGAAATAACCGCTAAACCGAGTATAGATGCTTTTACAAAATGCAAGAAGACAACGTCAAAAGTTTATTTTTGTTTTGACGAATTGTAAAAATCAGCTGAACATAGTAAAATTAAAAAATATGTTGTATGTAAAGTACGCAAAAAGACTCTAATTACTATCGGGACTAGTGGAATTACTTACTTAAAATGTCATAAAGATAAATGCATGTCTGATTCTACAATCAGTATAGGTACGTCTCAAACTCAATTAAAATTTTAATATGATATTTCAATCTCTACGCGGTCATATAATGAAATGAGAGCTAGATATAACCTTGCTAAGTTGATTGCTTATTTTGATTTTGCTATTGGTTTTACTGACTCCGAATATTATGATATAGAAGTGACTTATATTATCCTTTTTATAAGAAAGTAAGTAAAAATACAATTAGAAGTGATATAGAAGCACGTTTTAAAGAAATTGCACTTTTGTATTGCTTTGGAGTTCTATTGGATCCTAGACATAAGTATGAAGGTTTTAGTAAGGTTGTTTCTTTTCTAGGAAGAGAATTAGATATTTCTTATGATGAACTAATTGCTTATGCAAATATAAAATTCTATGAAGTTTATGTTGTTTATGCAAATAAGTATAGCATACATGATTTCGAAAGCCAGCCAGAATTTCAATTTTATAGTACATGATATATAGAATTAGACAAAAATATTTTTTTAGATATGGACGAGGTCTACGAAGATGAGGTCGATCTCGACGACGAAGTAACTGCTAAATCGAGTATAGCTGCTTTTACAAAATGCAAGAAGACAACGTCAAAAGTTTGTTTTTGTTTTGACGAGTTGTAAAAATCAGATGAACATAGTAAATTAAAAAATATGTTGTATGTAAAGTATGCAAAAAGACTCTAATTACTATCAGGACCAGTAGAACTATAAGCTTACTTAAAACGTCATAAAGATAAATGCATGCCTGATTCTACAATCAGTATAGGTACGTCTCAAACTCAATTAAAATTTTAACCTGATATTTCAATCTCTACGCGGTCATATAATGAAATGAGAGCTAGATATAACCTTGCTAAGTTGATTGCTTATTTTGATTTTACTATTGGTTTTACTGACTCCAAATATTATGATATAGAAGTGACTTATATTATCCTTTTTATAAGAAAGTAAGTAGAAATACAATTAGAAGTGATATAGAAGCACGTTTTAAGGAAATTCCACTCTTGTATTGCTTTGGAGTTCTATTGGATCCTAGACATAAGTATGAAGGTTTTAGTAAAGTTGTTTCTTTTATAGGAAGAGAATTAGATATTTCTTATGATGAACTAATTGCTTATGCAAATATAAAATTCTATGAAGTTTATGTTGTTTATGCAAATAAGTATAGTATACATGATTTCGAAAGCCAGCCAGAATTTCAATTTTATAGTACATGATATATAGAATTAGACAAAAATATTTTTTTGGATATGGACGAGTTCTACGAAGATGAGGTCGATCTCGACGACGAAGTAACCGCTAAATCGAGTATAGTTGCTTTTACAAAATGCAAGAAGACAACGTCAAAAGTTTTTTTTTGTTTTAACGAGTTGTAAAAATCAGATGAATTTAGTAAAATTAAAAAATATGTTGTATGTAAAATATGCAAAAAGACCCTAATTACTATCGGGACTAGTGGAACTACTTACTTAAAATGTCATAAAGATAAATGCATGCCTGGTTCTACAATCAGTATAGGTACGTCTCAAACTCAATTAAAATTTTAACCTGATATTTCAATCTCTACGCGGTCATATAATGAAATGAGAGCTAGATATAACCTTTCTAAGTTGATTGCTTATTTTGATTTTGCTATTGGTTTTACTGACTTCGAATATTGTGATATAGAAGTGACTTATATTATCCTTTTTATAAGAAAGTAAGTAGAAATACAATTAGAAGTGATATAGAAGCACGTTTTAAAGAAATTTCACTTTTGTATTGCTTTAGAGTTCTATTGGATCCTAGACTTAAGTATGAAGGTTTTAGTAAGGTTGTTTCTTTTATAGGAACATAATTAGATATTTCTTATGATGAACTAATTGCTTATGCAAATATAAAATTCTATGAAGTTTATGTTGTTTATGCAAATAAGTATAGCATACATGATTTCAAAAGCTAGCCAGAATTTCAATTTTATAGTACATGCTATATGGAATTAGACAAAAATATTTTTTTTGATATGGACGAGGTCTACGAAGATGAGGTCGATGTCGACGACGAAGTAACCGCTAAACCGAGTATAGCTGCTTTTACAAAATTCAAGAAGACAACGTCAAAAGTTTGATTTTGTTTTGACGAGTTGTAAAAATCAGATGAACATAGTAAAATTGAAAAATATGTTGTACGTAAAGTATGCAAAAAGACTCGTATTACTATCGGGACTAGTGGAACTACTTACTTAAAACGTCATAATGATAAATGCATGCCTGATTCTACAATCAGTATAGGTACGTCTCAAACTCAATTAAAATTTTAACCTGATATTTCAATCTCTACGCGGTCATATAATGAAATGAGAGCTAGATATAACCTTGCTAAGTTGATTGCTTATTTTGATTTTACTACTAGTTTTACTGACTCCGAATATTATGATATAGAAGTGACTTATATTATCCTTCTTATAAGAAAGTAAGTAGAAATATAATTAGAAGTGATATAGAAGCACGTTTTAAAGAAATTCCACTTTTGTATTGCTTCGGAGTTCTATTGGATCCTAGACTTAAGTATGAAGGTTTTAGTAAGGTTGTTTCTTTTATAGGAACAGAATTAGATATTTCTTATAATGAACTAATTGCTTATGCAAATATAAAATTCTATGAAGTTTATGTTGTTTATGCAAATAAGTATAGCATACATGATTTCAAAAGCAAGCCAGAATTTCAATTTTATAGTACATGCTATATGGAATTAGACAAAAATATTTTTTTGGATATGGACGAGGTCTGCGAAGATGAGGTCGATGTCGACGACGAAGTAACCGCTAAACCGAGTATAGTTGCTTTTACAAAATTCAAGAAGACAACGTCAAAAGTTTGTTTTTGTTTTGACGAGTTGTAAAATTCAGATGAACATAGTAAAATTGAAAAATATGTTGTATGTAAAGTATGCAAAAAGACTCGTATTACTATCGGGACTAGTGGAACTACTTACTTAAAACGTCATAAAGATAAATGCATGCCTGATTCTATAATCAGTATAGGTACGTCTCAAACTCAATTAAAATTTTAACCTTATATTTCAATCTCTACTCGGTTATATAATGAAATGAGAGCTAGATATAACCTTGCTAAGTTGATTGCTTATTTCGATTTTACTATTGGTTTTACTGACTCCGAATATTATGATATAGAAGTGACTTATATTATCCTTTTTATAAGAAAGTAAGTAGAAATATAATTAGAAGTGATATAGAAGCACGTTTTAAAGAAATTCTACTTTTGTATTGCTTTGGAGTATTATTGGATCCTAGACTTAGTATGAAGGTTTTAGTAAGGTTGTTTCTTTTATAGGAAGAGAATTAGATATTTCTTATGAAGAACTAATTGCTTATGCAAATGTAAAATTCTATGAAGTTTATGTTGTTTATGCAAATAAGTATAGCATACATGATTTCGAAAGCCAGCCAGAATTTCAATTTTATAGTACGTGATATATGGAATTAGACAAAAATATTTTTTTGGATATGAACGAGGTCTACAAAGATGAAGTCGATGTTGACGACGAAGTAACCGCTAAACCGAGTATAGCTGCTTTTACAAAATGCAAGAAGACAATGTCAAAAGTTTGTTTTTGTTTTGACGAGTTGTAAAAATCAGATGAATTTAGTAAAATTAAAAAATATGTTATATGTAAAGTATGCAAAAAAACTCTAATTACTATCGGGACTAGTGGAACTACTTACTTAAAACGTCATAAAGATAAATGAATGTCTGATTCTACAATCGGTATAGGTACGTCTCAAACTCAATTAAAATTTTAATATGATATTTCAATCTCTACGCGGTCATATAATGAAATGAGAGCTAGATATAACCTTGCTAACTTGATTGCTTATTTTGATTTTACTATTGGTTTTACCGACTCTAAATATTATGATATAGAAGTGACTTATATTATCCTTTTTATAAGAAAGTAAGTAGAAATGCAATTAGAAGTGATATAGAAGCACGTTTTAAAGAAATTCCACTTTTGTATTGCTTTGGAGTTCTATTGGATCCTAGACTAATGTATGAAGGTTTTAGTAGGGTTCTTTATTTTATAGGAAGATAATTAGATATTTCTTATGATGAACTAATTTCTTATGCAAATATGAAATTCTATGAAGTTTATGTTGTTTATGCAAATAAGTATAGCGACTTGCGACCTCGACAATCCAATCAATAAAATGAACTACCAAAGAATGAGATAAGAAATATTTACAACAAGAAGAAGCTTCAAATAGTGGTACTTCATAATACAGAGAGTTTCATAAATACCTTGAATCCTGAGATGATGTGGATTGAGATGACTTTAATATCTTGCAATGGTGGAAGTATAATTCAAAAAAGTTTCCTCTATTAGCTAGACTCGCACATGACGTCTTGACCGTTTCAGTCTCAACAGTGTCTTCAAAATAAACTTTTAGCATAGGTGGGAGAATCATTTATGATAAAAGAACTAAATTAACGCTTGAAATAGTTGAGATACTATAGTATATCAAAGACTGGGAATATGCAAATTAAGAAAACCAACATCAAATGATGAATCAAGAAGAAAATATTTATTGTCCTTAAAAATAAAATAAGAAGTTAAAAAAAAAACAAATAAATAAATTAAAAAAAAAGCGCGCAGACGGATAACCGTAACCTCCCGCCATGGCGGTGGCAGATATCCGTTCGCTCTATGGCGGAGCAGAGCAGACATATACTAATGAAATAAATTTTCAAATAGATAGATAACCGCTCATTAGTGCAAATGGTGGATATCAAATTACGAATATCTATATCCACCATTTACATAATTAGAAGTTAGTAATATTAATAAATAAATTATAAAACATATTATTTAGCTAAATAAGATATGACATTAATCGAAATGTTTCAACATACAAAATAATTTCTGAAGAAAAAACTCCTAGAACTATGAGGCCTAAAAAATGTCATGCTGTGTTCCGGGCCATCATGAGAAATCCATGTTGTGCCGTACCCGTATAGTTGAGTACGACACGACATGACACGACTAACTCATGCCGTATCTGTGTTCGTGCCGATACGACCTATTTTACCACCTCTACTCTAAGTTATGCAAAATCATTGATAAAGAAAGTTGCACAAAATATTATTAACCATTAAAATCAATCCAAAAAAAAAAAAAAAAAGAAAAAGAATATGAGAACCAAAACCTGAAACAAATAGGAAATATTTATAGAAATTCTACAAAAATCTAGACAGTTTTTTCTAACAAAATTTTCAATATGGTATAAATTTAGGTAAAAACATAGAAGAAAGAAAATTAGAGTTACATTTGTTGGTTCAACCAAGATTTTTCAAATCATAAGCAGCTTGATTTACTCAATAAAACAAGAACCTAAGTTATGGCTAAGAGATTTCATGAATTATAATATTCTTAATTAGATTAAAATTTTCAAGTAAACTAGGAAGGACCTTAAGAACTTTATGAACCGCCTATGCTAAGCAAAGTGAATATGATTCGTTGAATACATAATGACAGATTCAAACTGACAAAACTTATTATAATTTTATATATTTGTGAATTCACATATTTATATTTATATCAGATCTCAGCTTAAATATAATTTACACTTGTATATCAGTATATGAACAAATTTCAACGCTTATCAACTCCCGCTAAGCAACTACCGACCGACTTAAAGAACTAAAAAAACACTAAATAATAAAAAAACATATGCCATTCCTCTCTTTTGATAAACCCGATTATTAAAGGATATGTGTAATCTGACACCCAAGGATTTGTGTAGAAAATCCTTCTCACTATCAGTTTGAGAAGGAATGGCATATTTTCTTGCTTCAACAGTTTGAAGCCGGTCAGCATCCTCTTTAACAGGAACAGAAGAGGATGAGCCAAAGTGGATCTAGAAGCCGACAGTTTGAAAAGGCAATTCTAGAAGCATTCGGAGTGGAAAGTGGAGAAAGAACTAAAATAGACTGATTGTATCAAATATCACTTACTGCATAATTTCAATAGCCTTGGGTCATTCTCACAAGTCACAAGATCCCGTTCATGACTCCCGAGGGCCTGAATATAGAGTGGATCCAGATGAAGAAGCGTAATCCCATATTTCAAAGTCTTCGTGGTAAAGCCCAAATTAGAACTACTTGCTCGGCTAACAGAAAATTCTACAGATGGATCTTTGGATGCAGGCTTGGAATCAAGATTTCCTTTTGGGCTCGGCCCCATTGCGAGAGCATTAAGGCATACCCTTTATATTATTGAAAACAAGGTATATAATTAGCGGGATTTACAACTACTCTAGAGTTTTCTTAAGGTACAACTACACTTAAGAGATACATATCTACACCTTTAGATCCTCATGCGAGATCCCACATACACTTATATGTATGAGATGAATGACATAGATCTTCCTCAAGTACACTTACACCTGAAGTGAACTTGAGAGGGAGTTGAATCCAAGACATCTACTAATCCACATCAATAAATTATCTTAATTTTTTTTAAAAATTTTTTCTTTTATTTTTCAAATGAGGTAATTATTGTTCCTAGACCTCTTTAAAAACATTTTAAAAAATAGGCACATTTGAAAATTTTAGTAAACTATCCATCTTTTTAAAATGAAAAGTTTTTAATGACTAGAATAACTATTATCTATAAAAAAAAATAATAATAATAAAGTCTTCTTCTTTTCTATCTCCATCTCTGTCTTCTACCATGAAAATTGAAACACAAGACTGACATAGACGATAACGGATGGACACGATTCGACCTACATGGATAGATAAGGATCGATGAGGACTAACAAAGATCGACAAGGATTGATAAGGGTTGATGATAGATGGACATGGATCAACAAGGACTGATAAGGGCCGATATAGTAGATGGACATGAATCGAAAGTGACTAACTAGGATCGATAATTGGATGATAAAGATAGACATGCTCCATTACGCGATTTGATTTTTTGATTTTATGCAATCCAATCTATATGAGTTTCAAAGGAGAAGGTAGGAAATCTCAAAATAGAAAAGAAAATAATAAAAAAAACTATAAAAGATATTAAATTTTTTGACCTAAATCGATAATGTAAAGCTTCCGATATTTTTGATTTTGGAAGATAATGGATTGGTAAGAATGAGATTAAATTAGTTATTATTCACTTCATAATTTAAAAAGATGTTTAAAAATCATTAACACTAATATTATTATTTATCCACTCGGCCCTTTTTTAATTTATTTTATCTTTATCTTTATCTAATCCTTATTCATTATTTAATCTATGTGTATTTATAACTAATATGCATGAATGCATTCCTAACTATACATATAGGTATTACTGGTATTTGTGAATGCTACTAGTTTCTCCAACATGATCATTAAAAACTCTTATTGCATTTTTTTCAATATGTAAATCTCTTTCCTTCAAATATTTTTCCACTACCTTAAGTCCTTTTTACATGGCTTAAAAAGAGATAGCACTATAGACAATAAGTGGCATCCTTATCAACACTATACTCTAACTATTCAAAATCCTAATCCTTGAAGTTCCTTTTATATTTTTCAAAATTTCTTTCAGGAAAAGTATGTCTATAAGATTGGCAAAGTCCTTCAAGCAAGTAAGTAGTCTATATCCATTTTCCTGAATCACTAATAATATAACTTATATTAAACTCAACACGGGCTTTTTTTGCACTCACTTGTATCGGGGGAATTGCAAAACATATTAGGATCGTTAGATGACTCTCCCATTGGTGTCATCTTAGGAAAAAATTTATTTAGTCTAAAAAAAAAAAAAAAAGATCAATAATCATTCAAACAATAAGAAGATATTATTATACCGTAGTAATAGCTTGATACTATGAATAAACAATAAGATCGAATAAGATTGAATTAAAAAAAGTTCACCATATTAGTTATCTTGACTTGATTAGTAGGAAGTTCTTTCACTTATTTGTCTCCAGTCTCCCCTTTTCGTTATCTATTTTCCGAAAATCAAATAAATATTACAATACATAATAATAACCCTTTGATCTTCGATAGCTTCTTCTTCGTGGAATCAGTGGATGTAATCCATCAAACAATAACGACATTCGCATGCACCGAGGCATTTACTTTAATGGCTTTATTATCTACGTATATATTAATGCTTGAATAGTTATAGCCATTTTCAACTTATACCATTAATTTTTCCTTTTAATACTTAATCATTATCAGCTTTGTGATCTTTAATCTAATTAACCTCATAATTTCATAATTTAGAGGACGTACATTATTTCGAGTTAGTAATCAAATCTTTTGGATTTTTGCATCTGCTTTAATGGGCTAATTTGGTATCTGTGCCGCGCACCAATGCTTCAATAATTCTTGCCTTATCCTCTATTTTTTCTTCCGGTGAATCATGAAACAAGAATCATGCAGTAGCATTAGTTTTTCATTTAAATACTTAGCAGTATCAGCATTGTCATCCATTAATCGTGGGTTTGACTGATAGTGCTAAGTACTTAAATGAAAAAGATAATCTTATCCACTTGATTCATATGATTCACGGATTAGAAAAAACAGTGGATAAGACAAGAGTTACCACATGATTCACATGTTAAAACTAATGGGAATAGGGCAAGAATTATTTTAGCATTGACACAGATGTGAAAGCTATTAAAGCAGATGCAAAAATCCAAGAGATTTGATTACTAAATTGAAATAATGCAGGTCCTCAATTCGACGAAGGTGATAAGGCTGACGTCAATATGAAATGATTGACAAGGCGATTTGAAGGTCGATCATTCGGTCGTGATAGTCAAATCGTTTGGATATTGGCAACTGGCATTACTTAGTGACTTTCAATATCCACTAAGCATTAGTTACTTATCTACTGTACTGACACTGTCGCACTGTCTCGACATTGTTTTAACTTTTATGATTTTTTTATATAAATATTTTTATATTCATATAATTAAATATAAATATAATTATAAATATTATTTATATATAAAAAATAATTTATCATTTCGAAGCTCATAATTCTTCGGTATCTATGTTGATGCTTGAATTATGCTTGTATGGTCATGACTCACGTGGTAGTAACCTTATGCAACATTAGTTTATGGTTTCATGGTTTCAATAATTATGCTTCATCAGCAGCTTGGCTCAACCAACCTCATCAATTATTGTATGTACATTTTATCGTCTGCATCTTGGCATCTGGTTTTGGTTTAATGAATTCTATATATATATATATATTGAAAAAATTAACATATCAATATATTATGTTTATGCTTGATATTGAGTAGGGTCCATTTCGTTTAAATAAAATGTTAAAATTGATTCGGATTCTCCTCTGTGAGAGTTTCGAATCAGTATATAATATGCTCAAAATAATTAATGGGTGAATAAGAAATTGAATTTCAAAGTGCAACTATTGAAATGGTTTGAAGGAGAAAAAAAAATTGAGAAAAGTTTATCACATATTGAATAGGGGAACAAGTAAGAAAATATTTATATAGAATTACACATTTGTTAATGAGTAATAAAATATAAACTAAAATGCTCTCTCTTGTGCGCGTCTGCAGATATGCAAATCCGGACCAGATCGGACTTAGCTCGTGTGCGCCTGCACCTGAGCGCGCCGAATGTCGGCCCGAAAATGACCTGATTTGCTTTGACCCTCTTTTTGTTTTTCTCACGGATATATATTTTTTCTTCTGTAGAAGATGAAATGTTAAAGATGAAAAGATGAAATTTAATTTTATCATATTTAAACATGAATTAAATCCAAATTAATTCTCATTAATCTCATCTCCCCTCATGAGTTTATAAATTGACATCTTCATTCCATTTGAAAACACTAACAAAAACCGAAAGCTCTCTCTTTTCATTCCTCCCTCTAGAGTTCTAAGTTTCTAGTGTGGTAGAGTTTAAGCCACTGTTTGAGTTCATCGGGAATAGTTCGGTGGTGTGCCGCTTCTATTCGTCTCTGTTGTATCCTGAGGGACAGACGCCGTTCAACCTTATGTACCGATGTGAGGGGGCAAATCTGTTTTAAAGAAACTGTTGCATAACAGACATTTGTTTGATTCTCTATTGCTATTCTATTATGTCTTTTTAGATTCTTCTACATTTTGTTTTTCTATTTTATTTTATTTTTACGGATTCTATTATATTCTACTTTTTATATTTTGTTTTATTTTTATATATTTTATTTTGTTTTAATTTTCTCTTTTTTCATATTTTATAGATTATATTATATTTTATTATTATATTTTATTTTTTATAGATTATATTCTGATTTATTTTTTTTTTATTTCGTTCATGTTTACAGATTATATTTTATATACTATTTTATTTTATAGCATCACTATTTTTTTAATTACGATTTACCGTATTTTATTTATTATAATATATGCATATTCATACAATATATATATATATATATATATTAATGCTTGAATAATTATAGCCTTATTAACTATTTTCAACACGTGAATCATGAATACTGGTAACATTAGGGTTCCCCCCTCCACCCCCCAACAGCAATTCAAAATAGCCTCTAGACATGGTCGTGAAGCAAACTATGCTTCACAAACCTATTGTTCTGCAATTTAGGGCATAAATCGTTCAATACTTATCCAAATGACATGAAACTAATTTGAGAAAGATTCTTTTGATCTCCTCTAACTGTTGACTTGGAAGTTAACAACAAAAAAGTTAAACTCAAAATGTCAATCTATGAGTTGTGAAATCTTCCGGGTGAACTGCTTCACAACTCTAATATTCCTCCTTAAAGCAGTAACTTGTAACTTTCAGTTCTTAAATTCTCAAATTAAAATCCCGTTAAAGACTTTATAAGAGTGCTAGCCAAGGGTTTTTTCTGACTTGCAATATTCCGAATTCCCTTCACCATTCTTGATCTTTGCTCTTACATGATACTTGTCTTGTATATGTTATTTTCTCCTAAAGTGGATTGGATTCCCTAAGATAGCAATTGTCGATTTATTATCTTAATAGATGGTGATTGAGATTTGATGGATTGAATCCCAAATCAGAAAGAACCTTTCTTAACCAAATTGCATGATTTGCTCCTGGAGTAGCTGAGATGACGCAGGACGGAAGCGCAAAAAGAAAAGAAAAAAAAATGTATTGTTCGTAAATATGCGAACAAGTGTTTTCTCAATTACGCTCGAACATACATAATAAACATTAGGATCTACCAACCACTTGAATCCACCGGATAAACGATTCAAATTTTTATTCATCAAAGTTGCAAACACAAAATCACATAGTCCTTATTTAAGAGCAACGTCTAGAAACCCTAACAATTAAAACTACTAATTAAATAATAATTAAAATAAAATAAAATTATGAAACACACCTAAAAGTAATTAAAATATAAAAGTATTTCACATCTCGTCCCCCATCACTCTCATCTCACATCATTCATTTTCACTTCAAAATAACTCGTCTTCGAGATATTAATTGAATATTAAAATCTTTAATCCCAAATTAAAAGATATTTTGAATATATAATAATCTTCAAAATGCATATGAAGTCGATCTCCAATATTACCTTCATTCTAAAACCCTTTTCTTGAATCTTCAAGTTACTTTCAATTTCGATCAAAAGTTACGCACTATAATTCAACTCATACTTATCAACTCCAATAAAATCAATTTGCACAACTTTAGGTATTTCATCTATCTTCTTTTCCCTCAATCCTTCATGGATTTTGATTTCTTCATGTTCATCATCTTGAATTTGAATTTTGTTATCTACTTGTTAAATTTCATTGATAGCCTTAACCAAATTTCCTAGAGTCTCATTTTCTAAAATTTTTGGATCTTCATCAAAACCTTTCTCTTCCACATTAGAAGTTTTGTATACACTTTCTGATGAAATAACCTTAAACTTTTACCTTCCCAATGAATTATATAAGTATTATCTCGATTCATATATATGATATCTACATCAAACTATCATGGTTTATCTAATAGAATATGACATGTGACCATATCAATATCAAATTCCTTCAGATTTATATATTTGTCCCATAGATAAAGGTACCTTAGAAATCTGAGTTACATGAATAGATGATCCCTTAATCTGATAGTGAACGAGCTAGGTGTGGTTCTGTTGACAAATTCAGATGATCTACTAGCTTTTTAGCAACTAGATTCTGACAATTGCAACTGACTATGATCATGCTGCAAACACCCCAATTTACTCGACACTTAGCTTGAAATATATTCTTATGATAAATTAACTCCTCTTGTTTATCAAGAATAGGCTTATTCAACATCCGCATGTAATCTCTGAGAAGGAATCGTTATTGCAGT
The DNA here is from genome assembly GCA_027186245.1 of Coriaria nepalensis. Lineage (NCBI taxonomy): Eukaryota > Viridiplantae > Streptophyta > Magnoliopsida > Cucurbitales > Coriariaceae > Coriaria > Coriaria nepalensis. Next base: position 1,106,238 of record CP114493.1, read on the forward strand.
AACTCACTCATCATAATCCAATCTCTTACTTGAGGTTGTCTCAACCTGTAGCTTTATCTCGCAGACTCTTCCACGAGGCTCTGGTTCCTCCCTTTGAACTTAACTAGTGCAACTTTACGTTCTTTACTAATCTCTACTAATCTCTGTAATTTGAAAAAACCTCTCTATCTTGTTTAACCAATCAAGAAAAGCCTCCATGTCCAGGAGTCCATTTAATACTAAAATCCCTTGCATCCTTGTGTCTATGGCTTCAAAACGATCGTCAACCGTAGCCTTGATACCACTTGACAAAGGACGAAACGTAAAGAAAAGAAAAAAAAAAAGGTCTCGATAAACACACGAACATGTGTTCGCTCGATTCCGAACGGACGTGATAAACATAGGAATCCACCAGCCACTAGAATTTATCTAAGAAAAGACTCAAATTTTTATTCATTAAAAGTTGCAAATAAAAAACCATATAGTCCCCATTTATAAGGAAATGTCCAGAAACCTGATACATAAGAAACCCCAACAAATAAGACTATTAATAAAAATAATAATAAAAATAAAAAAAATCCTAAAATATCAAAAATCTTAACAAAATCAAACTCATAACAAAAAATATATATTTAAAATAAAATAAAATTACGAAACACCTCTAAAACTAATTAAAATATAAAAATATTTCAAATCTCGTACCCAATCCTGAGATATATTCAATTTCAGTTGTGGACTGAGCAAATGCAAAATATTTTGCTTCATGAACTCCAACGAACATCTTTGTTTCTAGCTTGAAGCAATTTCTACTTGTGCTTTCGGGACGAAATTAAACGAAGGGAGAAATTTAAGAATGAAAAAGGTAATTTGGCCAACTTAAATAGTATTAAATTAACTCTTTTATTTTTAATATTACAAATTTACTAATAGACGTAGAAAAATATTTACACTAGTAAAACTAACACAACACGCAATCATATTGATAACAAGCATAATGGAGAAGTAGTTGCATAAGCTATAGACCAAACACAGATAGCTCTCTCGGCTAAGATCAAGGATAGTATGGCACTGGCTTGACAATAAGAGGAATCTTCTTAGCGACCGAGAGTCCAGGAGATTCATTCATGTCCAAGTCTTCGAACTTTGCACTTTCATGAGGAAGCTTCCAATCAAACCAATGCAAGAAGTTAACCAGAAAATACTTAGATGCAATAGTTGCAAATGACATTCCAGGACATATTCTCCTTCCACCACCAAATGGTATCAATTTGTAATGGTCTTGACCTTTGTAATCCAACTGGGTTTCCAAGAATCGCTCCGGGATAAACTCCTCCGGATTTTCCCACAACTTCGGATCTCTTTGGATTGCATAGGCATTAACAATCACTCTTGTATTGGCAGGTAGGTCATAACCTCCCATCTTTACATCTGTGATTGTCAGTCTAGGTGATAGAAGAGGACCCGGTGGGTGTAGCCTTAGAGACTCTTTCACAATACCTTCTACATAAGGCATGTTATTTATATCATCCAGACTTATCTTTGTTTTCTTTCCTAATAATCCTCTTATCTCTTCCTGTGCCTTCTTCATTTTTTTCTGGTTTTTGATCAATTCTGCCATTGCCCATTCTACTAAGGTCGAAGCACTGTCACTCCCCCCAACAAGCATGTCCTGAAAGTAATTGAACATAGTCAGCAACTATATAACGTGAACACTCTTGAATTAAGGTGTTGACATGGGGATTTTCTAGAATATTGTAAAAATAGGATGATATGAGAAAATTTCAAGATATATACCATTATGATTCCTTTCATGTTTACATCAGTGAGCCTAAAATCACGGTCGCCTTCCCGTTGAAGGTCGAGAAGAATATCCACGAAGTCCATCTTATCGGAATTCTGAGTATTATGGTTCTTCATCATTCTATGTTCCTCAATTACTTGATCAAAAAACTCATCAAACTCTTCATGAGTTTTCTTCATCCTCTTTACTACTCCCCTCAGATCATCAATCCAGCTCAAGGAAGGATATACATCTGAAATACACAAGGACGAGAATTGCTCAAGCATCACTCTTGCTAGCTCCCCAATCCTACTCCTTCCATTTTCCTCATCAAACTTCTTCCCGAAAGTACATTTAGCCACGATATTGTTCGACGTTAATATCACCAACTCGGTAAGATTAACGGCGGACCCTTCACGTGCTGCTTTGTAAAGCCGTTCATTAAGATATTTAATTTCTTCTTCCCTCACGTACTGAAAAGATTGTACCCTCCTAAGAGTAAGAAGTTCAAGCATACTGATCTTCTTGATTTGTCTCCAATACTCTCCATACGGCGCAAAAGATAAACTCTCGCAATTATAGAAATGGATTTTTGCGGCGGCAGCTTGGGGTCTGTTGCAAAAAGCAGCATCATTGGTCTTCATCATTTCTCTGGCCATATCGGCAGACGAAACGATGATCGCTTGTGTTTGTCCCAATTGCATGAGCATGAGATCAGGGCCATACTTCTTAGCAAGATCTCTAAGAGAGTGGTGAAGGAGTTTACTACACTGGTGAAGGTTTCCAATTAGAGGTAGCTTTGGTGGTGAGGGAGGTAAGTTGAGTTTGCGCTTGTTTTTTCTTCCTTTTATCAACTTAATGTAAACAGCGAAGATGGAAACTAGAAGGAGGGAAAAGTAGACAGGATATGATGCAAAACTTTCCTGCAGCTGAGCCATTTTTTTCCTCCTCGTTTCTTGTACTGCTAAGTGTAGGATATGCAATCCTTAATATAGCTAGGGGAAATGAGAAACCTCCTATGCAATTTTTCTTCATCAAATAAAAAATATATAATTTGCAAGAAACTAAAACGTGATACAATCAAATACTAAACAATATCTAATGTGTATAATTAGTCAAATAATTAGCTCGAAATCAATAAAGAATTGTAGAGTATTGGTATATAACACCGCTATGTTCGGTTTAAACACTTTCAAAAATACAGAAATTAAACTTTTAAATCATTCTAAAGTTCTTGAAATTATAAGCCCCGTTTGCAACATTGTTGTGCTTGAATTCATCAGCGATTCAGATTTATAAGGTTCACATGGAATGCCTTTGATAGGAAAGAGTGCTTTTAAACGGACATCCTTGTCTAGTTTATAACTAAACTAACTAGCTAGAAATGAAACAGAAACACTACTACTCTCTTTCATGTGAAACTTCTAAATTGAGGAGTGGTTTAACTAAACACAAGACTATTACAAACAAGCCCTTCATGAAACAGCTAGAAAATGCGGAATAGAGAAATGACAAACTCATCTCTAAAAATAAATTAATTCCTATATGAGTCCAAACCTACGCAGACCACAAATAGATAAAAGTAATGCTTTCTTTCTCTCTCTCATCTCTCAAACATGAATGATTGATTGCCCCTCGATTGGTCCCAAAAAAGTAGAGATTGAAAAGATATTTGAAAATGGTGGGCGAAACTCGTATTTTGGTATTTTCTAACGACAAATCTCTTTCTCATTTTAGTAGAATTTCTCATATTTTCTTTTTTATTAATAAAATTGATAGAGATTTTTATTAAACTTCATCCTAATTTTAATTAAATAAATTATTAAAATATTTTATAAAAAATAATAATTTATTTTAATCCGCTAAATCTATTAAATAAAAAAAAAACATAAAAATCTTGGCTTCTCTTTTGCCATTATTAATTTTTTTTTATCACCACTTAATTAAAAAAAAAATTCGAAACTTGCTTGGAAGAAAATTAATTAAGATTTTGAGTTTTTTTTTTTATTTTATTTTATAGATTTGATTGGATTAAAACAAATTATTTTTCATGTTATTGGATTAAAATATATTCATATTTAAATATTTTGAAAACTATAGATTAATCTCCAAAATCTAACTTTATAATATGAGGGGACACAAGGATAAAATTCTCAAAGTTTAATATAATTAAAATTTTATTTTTAACAATATTAATCCACTTATTTCTTAAATCAAATTTTCATATGTACATCTTTCACTACCACTTCTACCAACCCCTTTGCTGCCACCGATGCTGACTATCACCATCGAAAGTGATCTAAAATTTTAAATTTTACGAATTCAAAGTTTTAAATTGTTCTTGGAATGTTACGAACTAACTTTCGAACTTTGTCAAACATCAAGAAATAGAGATTTTCTGGAAAATAAGAATGGCGGTGATAAATAGTGAAAAAGTGAACCTTTTTATTTTGATAAGTGAGGATAAAAGTTGAAAATATAAAAATAAAATTAGTTTATAAATATATATAAAATTTTTAGTTCGTTAAATTTGAAACTGAGATATTTCCAATGGTATTAGTCGGTGAAGGCGACATCGAAGAGATCGATAGAAGTAGTGGTAAAATGATATAGCGATACAAAATAAGTAGTGCTTAGAGCTAACGGTGCTCCACATAAATACATGGGATTAGTAGTGCTTGTGATCTCCTTAGAACTAATTGTGCTCCACATAAATACATGGGGTTAGTAGTGCTTGTGATCTCCTTAGAACTAATTGTGCTCCACATAAATACATGGGGTTAGTAGTGCTTGTGATCCCAATTTCCATATAGCAATAAAGCAAATAGTCTACATCAATTGACAAATGAAGAGAATCAAATCTGCTGGCAAGTGTCATAAATCATAATGAATGGGGGCTGAATAATCCCCCACCATAAATTACAGGCTACTAGAATTTATTGAATACTTTTGATATTTTAATATGCTATCTTGAACACTTATTATGAGTATTATTACTTAGACAATGAATGTCTAAGTGGTTGTTATGTTACTTGATTCGACAACCCATCAAAATATACACGTTTTTGTCATACAGTTTAGTTGATCACGTAATTCACGAGTTATCAATTCATTATTTTACTATACTATAATATATTCAAGTTCTTTTTTTAAATTTTAAGTGTTCATTTTAAATGGGTTTTTTTGATAGATAATGATATTATAAATGAATTCTTTATAATTTTATGAATTGTAAATCAATATCATCAGCTTCATATTAAATTAAGAATAACTTCATGTTATTTTTTCAAGCTAATCAATTTATTTTTAGTTATTATTTTTACTTATAAATTTATTATTTCGTCATCTAATTTTTTTTTTTATAGTTTCACCCAAACTTCAATTGATGAAAGTTAATCTCAAGCTCCACTTCCATCTGAAGGTCTTGGGCTCGGATGTTGGGATGCTCGATCCGAGCTTGTGACATCCATTGATGGTGGTCGAGTTTGATCTTAACTTGATCTGCCATTGTCCAATCCATTGTGGTTGAAGAAGTATCACTCCCTCCAACAAGCATGTCCTGAAAATAATTCAAAAGAGATAAAATAAAATGCATATGATTTTGCATGTTGCCATGATTAATACAGAAAAAGAGATATATATACCGCTGTGATTGCTTTGATGTTGTCATCAGTGAGATCAAAGTCGAGGGTTCTACTCTTTTGAAGTTCGATAAGAATATCCACAAAGTCCTTCTCATGATCCAGTTTGTTTGTCCCGATTTTCGCCTTATGTTCTTGAACTATTCCTTCAATAATCGTATCGAATGTTTCTCGAGTTTTGTTAAGTTTCCTTACAACTCCTCTCACATTATCTAACCATTTCAAGGAAGGAATGAAATCAGCAAAGCAAAAGGTTAAGAATTGTTCCAGCATTCTTCTTGATGCCTCGTCATACTTGCTAACACCATTCTCACCACCCTCAAACTTCTTCCCATGAACACATCTAAGGAGCACATTATTGGAACCTGAAATCAACATTACACTGAGATTAACAGTCGACCCCTCACGGGATGCTTTTTGCAAGCGTTCGACGAGCAATCCGACCTCCTCTTCCTTCACATATTGAGAAGCCAACACTTGTTTATTGCTAAGGAGTTCAATCACACTAATTTTCCTAATCCTTCTCCAGTACTCTCCATATGGAGCAAAAGCTAAATCTTTGTAGTCATAGAGAAACACTTTTGGACCAGTGATGTGGGGCCTATTGGAAAAAACAATATCATGAGTTTTCATCATCTCTCTAGCCATTTCATCTGAGGAAACTATGAGAGTTGGTTCTTGGCCCATATGCAAGAGCATTAGACCTCCATACTTTTTGGAAAGAGCTGTAAGAGAGAGATGAAGCTGTGATGTTAGCTGGTGAAGATTTCCAATTATTGGCAACTTTGGTGGTGAGGGAGGTAATTTGTATTTGGGCTTGCTTTTGCCTCCTCTTATCAATTTTTTGTATAAAAAAAAGATGGAAAGGAGGAGGAGGGAAACGTAGAGAGGGTTGAGTTTATGAACTACTTCATTCAGAAATGGAGATTCTTGAAACATCCGGGGACCCATGGAAAACCAAAAGACTTTTGAGGATATGATTGAAGAGCGTAATTTCCGGACTCTCCTTTTGTATTTACGTAGATAGATGAGTCTCTCAAGTAGTGAGAAAGATAAAGACAAAAAATTTTGTAAATAAAATATAAAAACAAAAAAATTTCTTAATTGCTTTTGCCTCATGCATGTTTCATGTTATATACTTTTAGTAAACTTTATAGTCTTTTTAACTTGATTGAATCTTAGAAGCTCAAATTCAAGATCGTCTTCTTAGATTGCAATTAATTCAGCACTCTTCTTAACTTGGTTAAGTTAGTCTTAAATCGGGTTTTGATATATATTTGGGTTGAGATTTTGAAAGGAAGATGTGTTTGTGTTATAATACGTTAAAAGAACTTTCGGAGCCCGTAATTACATATTTTTGGCCCAATTATATAATATTTCGGTTAAATGATATCATATTTTTACATATCTTGCACATATATTTCAATTTTTGTTTTCTGAAAAAGGGTATAGAGATTATTGGTAATGGAATCCACTTGAACTTGATGGTCCAATGTTTCAAGGAGGAGGTAAGTCGGTAGGTTTAGAAAACATGATCCAAAACGATTTAGATAACTGGTGAACCCAAGATATCGGGATTGTCAGAGTAGGAACTAGTAAGTTAGTTATTGGGTTGCGGTAGGGACTCTTGCAAGGTGCAGGTACACTATCAAAATTTTAAATGACACATAATAAAATATTTAATATGTTAAATTTGTGCTGTCATTACAAAAAAAATACAGAATTAGAAAAAAAAAAAAAAAATATATATATATATATATCATATAAACCCTATAGTAATCCATATATTTAGAATTAAAACCTTATCTCTTAAGAAACATTTCATTTCGCTCTTAATATTCTGTAAGAATTTAACTTAATAAATTATAAAACATATTAAAATAAGCAGGGGCTATAACTTTCAAGTCAAGTATAGCTATCAGGGTATGCTTGAAGATGAGGTATTTAAGATGCTCATGGAATATATATGTACTCCGAGCGGTCAGAATTATACCACATTATCATTTGATATGACTTGACTCAATCTTAACCGTCGGCAGGAATACATACTACGAGAGTATTTTATAAATTCTGGCTTAAAGATATATACCTTTATATACAGACAATTAATCACTACAATGATGAACGATGTCATGTAGTTTCTCTCTTTTCGCTGTTTATTTTTGTCAGTCGATTATTGTCAGCTATGTCACTTAAACGATTAGGGTTGAAATCGATCCGGTTCATTGCCTTTAAACACATTTTATTACATAGAATTTTAATGACAGAAATAGATGCTACAAACAAAGTAGACATATTTTGAACAAACAAAACATAAGTAACACAAGCATATGCCGAAATAAACAAAGAAGAGAGCACTGACTTAGAAAGCTAGACCAAACATAGATAACTCTCCAAACAGAGATCATGGAGTGTAATATGATACTGGTTTGAGACGAATCGGAACTTTCTTACTGACCGAAATTCCAGGAGATTCAGCCATATCGAAATCTTCTGGCTTTGCAATTTCATCAGGAAGCTTCCAATCGAACCAATACAAAAGGTTTGCCATAAAATTCTTAACCGAAGCAACTGCAAATGCAGCTCCGGGACATCCTCTTCTTCCACCACCAAATGGTAAAAATTTAAAGCTTTTCTCATCACCTTTGACATCGACTTGCTCGTCGAAAAACCTCTCCGGCATAAATTGAGTTGGATTTTTCCATATCTTGGGATCCCTTTGGATTGAATAAACACTAATAAGCACTCTAGTTTTTTCTGGAATGTCATAACCTCCGACACCTTTTACAGTTCTAGATGTTTCTCTAGGTGTTAAAAGAGGACCTGGGGGATGTAGTCTCAACGATTCTTTGATCACACATTCCAAATAATTCATTTCATTTAGATCGTTAAGATCAATTTCTTTCTTTTTCCCTACAACTTTCCTTACCTCTTCTTGTGCTTTCTTCATCGATACCGGACTTCTTATCAGTTCTGCTATTGTCCATTCTATTGTCGTCGAAGAACTATCACTTCCTCCCACAAGCATATCCTGAAAATCATTAGATAAAGTTGTATAAATAATAGAATCGAATAGAAATTAGAATAGATATACATAATAGAATCATTAGACAATAGTTAATTTATGTATAAATAATAAAAAGATATACATAGAACTATATATACCACTATGATAGCCTTGATGTTGTCATCAGTAAGCTTAAAATCGGTGTAACTTCCATCTCTTTGAACTTGGAGAAGAATATCAACAAAGTCAACCTTATCAGAATCAGGATCATATTGACCAGAAGCATGTTTCACCTTATGTTCTTCAATTACTTTTTGCAGAAAAACATCAAACTTGTTATGAGTGTTTGTAATTTGCTGTACTACTCCCCTCAGTTCATCAACCCAGCTCAAAGAAGGGAAGAAATCTCCGAAAACAAAGATTGAGAATTCCTTCAACAAATCTCTTGCAAGATCTCCAAACTTACCCTTTTTTCCAATTCCCTCATCAAACCTTGTCCCAAGAATACTTCTAGAGACCACATTATTCCCCGTAAATATAAGTAGATCAGTAAGATTAACAGTTAACCCGTCAAGTGATGCTTTATGAAGCTTATTAACAAGATGTCTAACCTCTTCTTCCCTCACAAATTGTAACGATTGCACTCTTTTAACGCTAAGAAGTTCCAGAACACTAATCTTCCTCGTTTGCCTCCAGTATTCTCCATACGGTGCAAAAGCTACATCATTGCAACCATAGAAATGGATTCTTGGTGCAAGAATTTGTGGTCGGTTCGAGAAAGCAATGTCATGAGTCTTCATCACTTCCTTGGCCATTTCAGCTGACGAAACGACAAGAACTCGGGCTTTGCCCAATTGCAACAGCATGAGATCTGGTCCATACTTTTTCGAAAGAATTGCAAGACGTTGATGGAGGAGTGAACTTAATTGGTGAAGATTTCCAATTATTGGCAACTTAGGTGGTGAGGGAGGTAAGTTGAGTTTGTGCTCATTTTTACCTCTTATCTTAATGTATATAGCAAAGATGGATAGGACAAGTATTAAAAGGTAGACGGGATTGAACTGATCACCAAGTATGTTATGCAATAGTGGTACTTCTTGAGTGAGTTTCTGCAAAGCCATTTGGTCCAGTGAATAAATGGTAGCATATGCAACGTATTATATAGTAACTACTACACTAGATAGAACGTGGGGGTAGTTTCGTTATTTCAAAAGCTTTTTTATATAGATTATGGCTTTATTGACATACCACGCCATTTGTTTGATTTTCATTTATTCTTTTATTATTATTTTTTTTTATGTTAGACCATTATATATATATATATATATATATATATATACATGCACTTAGAGATGAGCAAAAGTGGCCTAATCCGATTGATCCGGATAGGTCAAATTGAACACAATCTGATCCGATATCATGGTATTTTTATCCGGTTGGATTGGATTCATCCATTTAATATTGTGTCTAATATCCGATCAAATCAAATCCGATCATTTTTTTTAATATTAATTATTTTAATTTTTAATTTAATTGATTCATTGTTAAGATAATTTTTTTTCCTTTCCGATATTTCTTTTAATGAATAAACTTTTTTTGCTTTCAAGCATTTTAATAATAAATTTCATTAAATGATGTTTAACTCTTAATTCTTGATTTTTACATTAAATTTTCCTTAAAATATACTTTTTCATTTGTTTATTTCCTTATATAACTTTTCATCATTATTTTTCCTTAAATAATTGCTCAATTAAATAAATAAAAAATATATTTTTAATTTTCCATTTATTTTGTTAATTATATTTATTACTTTTTTAAAAATAGATTTATATTTATTATTTTCTTAAATAAAATTTTTAATTATTTTTTTTTAAATAATAATTGACTTCTCCATTAAATATATATATATATATATATATATTATTAAAAAAGATACCATCTTCAATTAAATACATTAATATGTCTTTATAATATTTAATAAACTTATAAAATACAAATTAAGTTACTTTATAAAAACCGTGTTCTATTTTTTTATCTTCTAAGATATGAGAGAACCACCGAGCATAATACAATAACTAGTGATAGATTTTATAGTTAGAGGATAGGAGGCTAAATCAGAATCACAGTATGCTTGAATGTTAAAAAAGCCATCAGAGTGGAAGAAGAGGCCTTGGCCTGGATTGTGGTTGATGTACTTTAAGATCTTGAGGGCAGCATCATAGTTGGAATGTTTAGGTGAGCGCATATGTTGACTAAGTAACTTAACAAGAAATGATATATATGGGCGGGACATGGTCATGTATATCAACTGGCCAATCAAAAGTTGATAAGTGGAAGGACTGGTGAGCAAAGAATCAGAGGTGTTTGTGCAAATGAGTTGATCATATTCTAGAGAAGTCAGCTTCAAGTTTTAGTCCATAGGTATTGAGCAAGGCTTAGAAGCACTCAAATCAGCCTCATTAATCAAGTCAAATGCATATTTTCTTTGTGATGCATATATGCCTTTTTCACTACGCAAAACTTCAAGACCTAAGAAATACTTAAACAAGCCTAAGTCCTTGATCTTGAATTTTGAACATAGAAAGCTTTTGGCTTCAGATATGGCTGAAGAATTATTCACAGTAAGAAAGACGTCATCCATGTATACTAATAGAATAGTGAATGAGTCATTGGATTTCTTAGTGAAGAGGGAGTAATCATTTTGAGATTGTATGAAGCCACCTTATAGCAGTGCATTGGTAAGTTTAGAATTCCATTCGCGAAGAGGCCTGTTTAAGTCTATGAAGAGACTTGATCAATTTACAAACTCACTGCTCCCCCTTGTTGCTATACCCGGTAAGGAGTGACATGTATACTTCCACCTCATGATTGCTATTTAGGAAAGCATTGAAGACATTAAGCTAGTAGATAAGCCAGTGGCACTTGGCAACGATGGCAATAATAGACCTGACAATCAACATTTTAGTAATCAAATTGAAAGTCTCATTAAAATCAATACTTTCTTATTGATTAAAACCTTTGGCCACTAATAGATTATTTCTATTATCTTAGGTCCTAAAATCCAAACAACTTTTTTTGTTATAAAAAAATTGTTAGTGCTCAATAATTACAGCAATTATTCAACTCTATAAATCGTGAATCACGAGTGCTCGGTTAGGTAATAATTGGGAAAATCTTTAAAACATTTATAGTCTCTCTAAGATATATATAAATAAAATAAGAAATTTGAAATGATTGATCTTAAAATTACATATTAATGTACTTGAATGACGTTACATTACCCAAGATAAAGATAAGGCAAGAAAATAATAGTAAACAGATAAGGACAAACCCAATTATGAACTTGTAAAGAAGGTGATGACATTTTTGCATGCACCTAAAAATCCATTAAAAAAAAAAAAGAAAAAAAAAAAAGTGTTAAATTATATGCCCCATCAGTCATCAAGATAAGAAATTCCATACCCTTTTTGATTGATTTCTTCTAGTGTACATTTGGATATTTTCTATAAAGGAAAGGAAAGGAAAGGAAAAGAAATTAAATTTTATTATTATTATTTGGATGATCTTCTTTTTGAATAAGATAAATTATTTTTCAAAAAAGGTAAAGGGTAGAGAAATAAAGATATTAATACATGATATCAAGATTTCTAGTTTATATAATAATAATAATAATAATAATAATAAATTTATATTATTATTTTATTTACTCATATTTACCTATAATTTTTAAAAAATAAAAATTCTTAAATTTCATTAAATTTATCAATATATATATATATATGTATAATTTTTTAATTCCCTTAAATTATTAAGAAATATATATATATATATATTATTATTATTATTATTTAATTTTATTTCGAACATTATGTGCCTAGGTAGTTTGTGATATCATCAAAATCGTTTATCAGTACATATTTTAAAATTTAGAAGCAAAATGGTTCCCATAAGTTTGTGTAAGAACTTTTCTTAAGAGATGGGTTTAACGAAATTTTTCATAAGTTTATATCATGTTTCATAGTTTATATTACATTTTTCAAAAGATTATAGGGGCAAAATAAGATTATTATAGAATATATAGTAAATGAAAGTAATTTCCTCCCATTTCATGATAAAGGATAGGAGGAGTTTTGAAGTGATGAATAACCATGCTAACTAGGCAAAGACAATCAAATTCAATGGCTACTTGATGCAAATCTAAATCATGACATATATATTGGAACTTATAAAATATTTGAACTTAATTATGATTCTAAATTTTGAACAATATACAATTTACTGTACTGCACACTTTTACATTATACTTGAAATGGAGAAAATATTTTATTACATTTTTATAGTATAATTGACGTTGGATAGAAACGTGAAAATAAAAAAAAAAAATTATTTTTGCATGAATAAATATTTGCTCAAAACTAAGTACGAATAGATATTTTTTCTTTAAAAAATATCCAAATTTTTACTTATTATTCATGGACCAACCTAAAATTTCTTACCGGCACCGGCCGGCTTATGAACAAATTACTGGAATCTTCTTCTAAGAAAATAAATCAATAGAGGAGTATTCTTAGTGCATTTAAGGATTAATTCGAAGGTTCGATATATAGAAGAAATTACTAGATCATGCAACTGAGTTTCATATATCATACAGTATACAAACAAGTACCTTTTAAGACCAAACATAAGCATTTGAAACAAGCAATTAATTATTCAGTACTAATTTAAGAAGGCCAGACAAAACATAGATAATCCTCCAAGTAAAATGATCAAGGAGAGTATAATATTGGCTTGAGATCCAGAGGGACTTCCTTAGTGACAACAATTCCGGTGTGTTCATCCATGTTCAACTCTTCGGGAATTAGACTTTTGTCGGCAAGCTTCCAATCAAACCAATACAGAATGTGTGCCATAAAATACTTAATCGTAACCAGAGCAAACGTCATTCCATGACATCCTCTTCTTCCACCACCAAACGGTATAAGCTTAAAGTTGTCTTGGCTTCTGAACTCAATCACGTTTTCGATAAACCTTTCCGGAATAAACGTATCCGGGTTTTTCCATAATTTGGGATCTCTCTGAATTGCAAAAATATTAACAATTATTCTTGTGTCGGAAGGGATGTCATAACCTCCGATATCCCTTATGACGGCGGAAGTTTTTCTTGGAATCAATGGAGGACCCGATGGATGTAGCCTTAAAGCTTCTTTAATTACGCAGTCTAAGTAATGCATTTCATTTAGATCACTTTGTTCTATCTCCGTCTTTTTTCCCAAAATTCTTCTTACCTCTTCTTGCACCTTCTTCATTTTTGTTGGACTTTTGATCAGTTCTGCCATTGCCCATTCCATTGTAGTTGCGGAGGTATCACTTCCCGCCAAAACCAGATCCTGATAATTAACATATATTATATCACATATAAATTCCAAATTCCATACATGTAAGACCTAATCGCATAGGTCGATAACATCATACATATGCATTTCTAGAGAGATGCTTAATATAAAATGCTACAACTTACCCTTTCAGCTAAGATTGTGTTTAAAAAGGTTATGCGCAGGGAAAATAAGTCTTAAAAATAAAATAGAATAAAAATTCCTAGTTTATTTTGAGCTTTCTAGCCAGAATTTACGATTGTCCCATATCAAAAAGTTGTTGCTCTAATATGATGTTTATATGTGTTTCGCGCTTCCTCCTCGTGACTGGAGTGAGTTCTATTAGGGCTAGTGACTGGAGTGAGTTCTAGCGGATCCATTTATCATTCTTTTTTAGAATTTAGAATACTCAAATGTATAGTGTGGCGTTGATTGAAAGAAAAAAATAGAAAGATACCAATAAGATTGCTTTGATGTTGCTGTCAGTGATCTCAAACTCGCCATCCCTTTGAACTTCCAAAAGAATATCAATGAAGTCCTTCACCTTGGATTGCTTATCATATTGATCGGAACCAAGTTTCGCCTTATGTTCTTGAATCAACTGATCGAGGAACACGTCGAATTCATCATGAGTTTCCTTCAATTGCCTTTCGAATCCCCTCAAATAATCAATCCAGCTCAAGGAAGGAAAGTAATCCGTAAAACAAAACGTCAGGAGAAGCTCTTGAATCCGTCTTGCTAGCTCTCCGTACTTGCTCTTTCCATTCCCATCGTCAAACTTGGTTCCAAACATACATCTCAAGGCCACGTTGTTCGTCGCTAAAAGCAACAAATCGGTAAGATTAACACATGATCCATCAAGACAAGCAGATTTAAGCCTTTTTAAGAGAATTTGACATTCTTCTTCCCTCACATAATGAAATGATTGTACTCTTTTAACACTAAGAAGTTCCAGTGCACTAATTTTCTTGGCCTGCCTCCAGTACTCTCCATATGAACAAAAAGCCACATCCTTGCAGCCATAGAAAAAGACTTTTGGAGCAGTAAGTTGGGGTCTGTCTGAGAAAGCAGTATCATGTGTCTTCATCACTTCTCTAGCCATATCTGCAGAGGAAATGACAACAGTTGGGATGTGGCCCAATTTCATGAGCATGACAGGCCCATGCTTTTTGGCAAGAGCTCTTAGAGAGTGGTGAGGAGGTTTGCTTAATTGGTGAAGATTTCCAATAAATGGTAGTTTTGGTGGTGAGGGAGGTAGCTTGAGCTTGTTTTTGCCTCTTATCAACCTAATGTATAAAGCAAAGAAGGAAAGGAGAAGGAGGGAAAGGTGCAGGGGATTGAACTGATCAAGTGTTTCATGCAATTGAGATTTCTGGAAAGCCATTTTTCTCTTTTCACTGCAGAAATGATAGCCCACGCATACCATTATATAGTGTCGGATTTTTCAACATAGTCATGACGAACATCTCAGATTGACCATTAAATAATGGAGATAATTTGATAATATACCATTCTTTTCATAATCATTTTTCTAATTACCTCTCTTTTCAAACTTTTTGATACATGACTTTAAAAACTTATAATAAAATAAAATTAAAAATTAAAAAAGAAGAAAAAAAAAGATAAAATACATTAATACCCTTATTTAAAAATGAAACCCTAAAACTCAAAAAAGAAAAAAGTAATGGTCATTCTTCCTCTTCTTTCCCCTCCACGCTCTTCACACCTGCGAACCGTCCCAAATTCGCCCCTCCATCGTCATCTCACCCGTGAACTTCAAGTTTGGTACCCTCTCTCTCTCTCTCATTTCTCTGTTACTCTATCTCTCTCCTTTCTCTTTCTCTCGCAAACTAGTCTGAAATCATCAACTCGCGAACTAATCTCAGTTTGCTATTAACATAGCCTGAAATCACCCGCCAACTTCAAGTCCGAAATCATCAACGACCATTAATAGAGGATAACGAAGAACATCGGTCTGGAGAAGGATGACGAAATCATCAGTTTGCTTGAATTGCCTGCGGCAGTATCCTCAAGGCCCAAGCGTATAGAAGGATAGAGAATCATCCATACTAGATATAAGTCATGAAAATATTAATTTAAAATAGTTATTAAAGGATTAGGATATGTGAGTAGGACCCTGTACTTACTGAGCTTCCAGCTCACAGATATTTACTTTGTGTTGTAAGGAATTACAATAGTAAAACTATAAATTAAGGATCGGGCAAATGAAGAAGACCAGTCCTGTGAGATTGTACTAGATATAAGTTTGCTTGAATTGCTTGTGGCAGTATCCTCAAGGCTCAAGCGTATAGAAGGATAGAGAATCATCCATACTAGATATAAGTCATGAAAATATTAATTTAAAATAGTTATTAAAGGATTAGGATATGTGAGTAGGACTCTGTACTAATTGAGCTTCCAGCTCACAGATATTTACTTTGTGTTGTAAGGAATTACAATGGTAAAGCTATAAATTAAGGATCGGGCGAATGAAGAAGATCAGTTCTGTGAGATTGTACATATAGGACACGACCTGTGAAAATGGTATAACTGAATTTTTTTTTAGAAAACTTATCCTTGTATAAAGATATATATATTTTGGAAAAAGAATGAAGTTTGTTTAAAAACTTTATGGGATTAATTTCCTATGATAAGGATTTCAGTTATCTTTTATAAATTATATTCAAATTATTACGCTATTTCCGCGAGAATACTTTTGAAAGTAAAGTTAATTTTAAAGAAAGAAATTTCAAGTAAAGAAAAAAAGTAATGCACTTACTAACTATTCATGATTTTCCCCCAATAAGTAGTTAGTAGGGCGGGCGTTACAGTTTGGTATTAGAGCTTAGCGGTCTTATAGACAAACCCTATATGTACAAACCACAAAGATGAGTTCTTCATTCGCTGTAAGTATGGGTTAAGATTAACTTAAATTTTATATTTAAAAGTATATATATGTATATAGGAAATAGTTAACGAAGGTTAAAATAACATGTGTTTTTTATACTATGAAGGAACTAATGAATACTCTAGTCACTACCTACATGGCAATATGCCTATAACTCACGAAAGGGTAGCATGAGATCGAATTGGTAGCTGCGTTCCGCATGGCCACCCTACCCATCTTCGAATGATACGAAGGTTGAGACTATCTACACTATTGGATTTATGAGATTGAAGATATATGTATAAGAGCGGATGTGATGGAGGATGTATGGGCTAGATTGGTGGTATGCTAATTAAGAGGCAATGCTAGGAGATGGTGGCATGGGATAACCCTAGACGCCAGAGATGTCACATTAATCGAATTCTGGGTAAGGATACTCGCCCACTTTGCACCTCCTAATCTGGGAGAACTAGACGAAGCCTTAGAAGAAGACCCAGATATAATGCTAATCTACCTATGAGAAGTAGTCGACTTACCCGTAACTAGTAGTGTCGCACAATATTTATTTTGTAGTCCGACTAATCTAGCTTAGAACCACTTGTAATAGAAGATTTTTTTTTTTGTTTTTTGGATATGATAGTTTGACATGTAAATAGCCTAATTAGCTTTGGGCAATATATGATCAATTTTTGTAATGTAAAGTGTGATCAATAGATAAATATGAAATATATGTTCTAGTTAAAATTATTTATGTATGAAGAAGGAGAATTTTCATACTTTATATTTCTAGGAAGTCAAACACTATCCGCCCAAGTATAAGCATGACAGTAGGACGTACTGCTAGTGTATCATCTGTTGGACGATACACTAGTCCAATCAATGACCTAAGTCAATAAGAGATGTGTGAGTTATAAGACTTAACTCGAAGACAAGGAGAAATGATAGACACGCTACTTCAACAACAACAACAACTCTAGGAGATGCTACGACGACTAGCAACCCCTCGAGCGGAAAATCCAAATTCTACCGCCTAAAAATTTACGAAGTATAAACCACTAAAATTCTCAGGGGGGGCATAATCCAATGATATTTGAAAACTGGATCAGAATTCTAGAAAGACTCTTCAACTGTGTGAAAGTTCCAGATAACGAAATAGTACATTACGCAGCATGTCTATTACAGGACGACGCGGTTACTAGTGGGACACCATGACAAGTATTCATGATGTTGGAACAATGACTGGGCCTGAGTTTCGAAAGCTAATAGAAGAACGATGGCTTTAATGGAAGAAAAAGAAAGGCTAAACCTGCGAAGAGGTAACATGACAATGGAAGAATTATTACAAAAGTTCGACGAGCTGTCCAGATATGCACCGCACATGGTGGCAACGAATACCTTAAAGGTGAAACACTTAAAGATGGTCTTTGACTCCGACACTCGCAAGGACCTGGAAATAGCAGATTTGGACGATGCGCCTTTCTCTAAGGTGGCAGATAAAGTTATGAGAATTGATCGAGCACTAGCAATTTAGGAGCAAGAACGTAAGGAAGCTACCAAGAAAGTGCATGTCGGAGGAGCAGTCTCTGAAACCTAAAATAATGTCCAATCACCTGCACCCATAGCTCGTGAAAACTAATGGAGTTTTAAACCTTGATGGAATAATAAGAAGAGGTTTGACAATAGGGCTTTCGACTCAAGTCAAGAAGGACGACAACCCCAAAAAAATAAATTTCAAGATTCGCAGGCACAGGGAATACCTTATAACCAATGTAGCAAGTGTGGCAAAGGTAATGCGGGTGGATGTAGAGCCGAAACCAAGGAATGTTATTACTGTGGACAATATGGACTTATTGCAAAATTTTGCAATAACCTAAAGAAGGTTGAGGGGCAGCTTGGAAAGACTACTGCTAGAGTATTTACCATCTCCCGGAATGAAGTAGAAGTAAGTCCGTCTACCGTTATAAGGAATGGAGAATGTAATCTCCCAATAGAAATAATTAGGGATCTTTTAGTAATTTTAAAATTTAGTAGGGGCTTAAGTTTAATTAATAATAATAATAATAATAAAATGTCACGTATGATGACATTTAACAAAGTTAAGTGTTATCATGAAATCGTAAGTTTCATTAGGGGTAAGTATTTAGTTAAATTAAAATAACAAGTGGCATGTTGATGTGTCATTTAACCTACACTCTTCCCTCCATATATAAATGGGCTTCGGCCATAATAGAAAATCATCAACAAAATAAAAGTAATTGCAACCGTGAAGAGTGAGTGAGGGAGAGAAGAGAGAAGAGAGAAAGAAGGGAGAAAGGAACAAAGTAAAAGAAAGGAGAGGAAAGGAAGAAAAGAAGAAAAAGGAAAAAGGGAATTAGGAACTGTAAATTCTCAATCCCCTCTAAAACTTGGTAAGAATAGTCTCACTAAAATATAAGGATATTACTTGTTTGTTTATTATTAAGATGCTAAACTTGTTTGAACAATTGTTCTATTAATTAAAAATAGTATTAATTATTAAGCATGATGGCTTGCAGAAAATATTTATACTGCTAAAGTTATATTTATTTTAGGATTATGAATTCAACACGTAGAAATGAAATGATATTACTACCATACTATAAGTGAGATTATGACTAGTATGATGAAATTAATTGGTATAGGATGATGGTTTAATGATAGTATCAACTTTAGTATACTATGATTAGCTACATATGTTTGTACTAGGAGTTAATATTATGCTAAATAAAGTAAAAAAGTATGAGCATGTATATGCATAACATTAAAGTGAGGTGTTTTTGGGTCAAATCATTATCGATGTTCAGTAAATGTATCATGATTGATATGATTTTATACATTGTCCGTGCTCAATAAAAGTAAAGGTATCATGGCAATAAAGAATGATTGTTATTGTAAGTATACGATGGTCACAAACAAGTTCTTTCGGAAGATGGTACTTCTCATCTCTTGAGTAGTTTTGATACTTTACTAAGAGTCAATCTAGACTTGGAAGTTTAAAGTTATTTAATTATGAGATGATTAAGTTAATTATTTAATTTAAAATATTACTTTAAATTAAAAGAATTTAATTTGGAATTAATAAAATCATAAAAGTGTTTATAAAATTCTTTTGTCGGCATGATGTAATTAAAGTTTCAGAATAACATAGTTAAAATTTAATCAGAGAAATAAGAAAAATGGACAAAAATCATTTTAGGGGTAAAATAATAATTATTAATTTATTAATTTAATGTTATGCAATTCTGTTAGTACAATTAAGTATGACATTGAGTTAATTAGAAATTAATTAGTTATATAAGAACTTCTATTTAATTATAAAATAGTTCTTAAAATGACTAAACATTTGCCTATAAATACAAGGTATATGATGGCTTGAAAATAAGTATTCACACAAGTTTCTTGGCTCAAAATTAAAGAGAGAAAATAATTTTTTCCATTCTTTTTCTTCAAGCTTATTATCTATAAGTTGAGAGCTTAAGTAGAAATTTAACCATATTAAATGAATCGTGTGGATAACGGTCAGATGGTGAACATGTAGGCGTCTTCTCATCTTATTTAATAAGAGTTCTGTAAAAATCGAATGAGATATTTCTTTTCCCTAAAAATTAATTTAATATTGACATAATTTATTATATTTTTTATATAATAAATTATATATGATATAATTATTATATAATTAGTATTGATAAAAACTATGGATATTAAGATATAATCGGAATAAAATTTTAAATATTTCTTCTACTGTATTTATCTTTTAATTTTGCATGCACCCATTTGTTAATAGATTCATTTTTAAGTCTTTCTTTAACTCAAAGAGAGAGCAATACTATTTCACCAGCATATTTATTGAACTGGATTATTTGATAAATTATTTTATTTTGTCATAAAATTTTAACCGAAAAGAGTTGCCTTATTCACACCACAAAGTGAATCAAAACATCAATAAAAGGTTCGTGACATTTTATAATATCCTATTTCAGAATACTTATCAGAATCAATTTATGTAATACTATTTCAGAATACTGTTTTAATAGCATTATTCAAGTTCATTCAAGTATTACTCTTTTTTTTTCTTCCTTCCTTCCTTCCCGGCAAAAGATGGACTTACGCTTCGATTCACCTTTAATGTCTGTAATTATTATTTTTACGTTAATTAGATCCAAGTCACTAAGTGTATAAATTCTAATCCTAGTGTTAAAAATTTTTTGTATTGAGCTGAAATTTTTTTACTTTGCCTATTTCCTTTTTTATCACGAGCCTTCACAACTTCTAAGGAGTTCTTCTACCTGCGTTATTACTTATCAATTATCATGAGTGATGATAGATTGCAGGTTGTGTATGTGCGCAAAGAACGTAACAAAACGACTGAATTTCCTGCTAATTTTGCTTGTGATTCTCGATCATCGTCTACGTTTGATTGTATGATTGTATAGTCTTCTCCAAGGTGTCATTCATTTACGTTGAGAATATTGTCTCAGTGAACCTCGCTGATAACTAATATCACTAAGACAAGAAAAGGTAACACTAATTTTTAATAATAAGAAAATGAAAATAAATGTGACATTCTTATCATTCACTACTAACTCATGAATCACGAGTGCTGGCCCGAGAGATTAAAGAAAATAAAAATAAAAAATTGAAGGGTCCAAAGATCTGGCTACAAAGAAGTACATAATAACTTTGTTTCTTTCTCTCAAAACGTGATAATTGCATTCCGATAGGATCCCTCAAATTATTATCTAAATCATTCATTCAGATCTTTCTCTCAAAGATCTGGCTACAAAGAAGGGAAACTGTGGTTTTTTTTTTTTTCTTCTAGAAAAACACATATTATTTGAATAGAGAAAAAATATATAAGGATGAGAAAGTATTATAAACTTAAAATTTTTAAATAAATTAAAAAAAAAGATAAAGTGTATATATATTTATCGATAACATCTTTTAAAATTTTAGATTGATTTAGATAATATATACTATTTTTTATACATAATTTAAATATACCTATGTATAGTTCTATTATTGTATGATAGATAAGTTTGAAATAAAAGTAAGTTTATTGATGATCGAATTCTTAATTATTATCAAATTTGAATTTTTGATAAATTATTATATTCCAAGGATTTTCCTTTGTTACTTTATGGATTTATCCCATCGTGATATTATTGAAGAGGTGAGAATAGTTCTTGGTTGATATATGTTTTGTTGGTATAATAAATTACAAAATCGACGACTAGTCAAGGAAAATTTCAAATAGCTGAAGAGCAATTACAATCTTAGTAATTATATGTTTTATAATTGGGAATTAACTAAGGATTTCTTTTTCGAACATTATGATAAACATTATTTTAAGAATCTAGATTGAAAAATTAAAGAGAAATTTTTTAATGAAAATTCAAAATAAAATTATGAATATTTAAGATGATTCAACTTTTGATGAAGGTATAATAAATGCACAAATTCTAGAGAATGAGATTCAAGGAATTTTTGGTTGCAACGAGCAATGAAAAGAGCAACCAATAGGGTGGCATATGGTTTATCTAATTTAGCTTGTATTAAGTTATCTAATTCTTCTTTTCACTCTTTCTCTTCTCTTCCTTAGATCTATTATTAGGGTACAAGTTTTTACGATAATTTATGATTTGGTTACCTTGGATTTTCCTAATTTTTGTCTCCTTTGTGTGATAACATTATGAATAGCTTTGGGGCCTTTTTATATTGAAAATCTAAATCGACTAAGAATAGAGAGCGGTCTGATTCGAAATAGG
Source organism: Coriaria nepalensis (assembly GCA_027186245.1). Taxonomy (NCBI): domain Eukaryota; kingdom Viridiplantae; phylum Streptophyta; class Magnoliopsida; order Cucurbitales; family Coriariaceae; genus Coriaria; species Coriaria nepalensis. The sequence goes on from CP114493.1 coordinate 1,128,687, forward strand.
AAGATTAAGAACTTAACTGTTAGGAAATATTTCTCTCCACTCCACATTTGTTAGGACAAGATCAATTATTTCCCTTATCAGCTCCTCCCTATTATTCTGCCAAGTAAATTTAACTCCATTATAAAGAAGGCCTAAGAGCCCACATTCATGAATCATTTCCTCCTTATGTCTACTTCCTTTCTTAATGGAAATAATTACGTTGTTCCATTATAAAGGGCAACTCCAAACTTCTTTTCTTCTTCTTAATTCATATGGTGAAAAAGTTCTTATGCAACAATTACGTTGTCTTGGATTTGTCTTCTTGGAACAAAAGCTCCTTGATTTTGAGATATAACAACTTCTAAGAAGGTTTTCAATCTGTTCACTAATTTTTTTTTATTTTTTTTTATTTTGGAAGATTTTTTAGCCCTAGCTATAAAAACTGATTGGTCTAAACTGGCTGACTGATCCGAACCCTTTAACCCTAGGAATTAAGATTATTTCAGTTTGATTCAACTCTCTAGGCTACTTTCCATGTCTTGGCCTTGCGCCAGGCACCGTTCTACAGTTCTAATTAATACTACTCATGAACGTGGGTGGGAGATTTATAGGAGAAAACGTGGATCAATTCTTTATGATTGGAAAGTAACTGCAAATCTCAATACTACTATAAATAAGATCAGAACCAGCAGCATCTAAAGTTGTTTTCTTCTTGTGTCTTATAAATCTGCGTCGTGTGGCAAAATACCAGTTTTAACATCAATAATATCATAGGCGAAATCATTCGAATATTACCTTAAGAGTAGGGTTGACTACCTATCGGTTTCCACCGAGCTGAGTATGGCAATAGAGTCGGCAAACCGACCGGCGAAATCATTCTTTGTATGCTCCGTGATTCCTTCTAATAATGCACTCACTTACCCTTTTACAAAATACATAAATAAGATCTAAGTTTAAATTATAGGAATATATAGAAAGATATTACAAAGACGAAATTTAATAACCATTAAAGGATATTATCTTATTGGATCGGTCCCATATTTATAAAAACACTGGTTACATACTAGTTACATAGTCAAACGATAAAAGAAAACCAGTTTAAAACACTTATACCATACATCACTAACTATAAGCAAACCTTATGGGGAGTACAATTTTGCCTTGAGATGAAGAGGGTTTTTCTTAGGTACAATAATTCCATTAGTTTCTTCCATTTCCAATTCTTCGGGGATCAGAGTTTCGTCGGCAAGCTTCCAATCGAACCAGTATAGAAGATGTGCCATGAAATATTTAATTGAAGTCATCGCAAATATTGTTCCGGGACATCCTCTTCTTCCACCACCAAATGGTAAGAACTTAAAGGTGTCTGTGCTTTTATAATCAATTGGATTTTCAATAAACCTCTCCGGAATGTATTCGATTGGATTTTCCCATACTTCAGGGTCCCTTTGGATTCCATAGACATTAACATACACGGTTGTGTTGGCAGGAAGGTCGTAACCACCCATATTCTTAATAGTAGCGGATGTTTCCCTAGGTATCAAGGGAGGACCAGATGGATGAAGCCTTAAAGCTTCTTTTAGAACAGCATCTAAGTAAGTCATTGCATTTACATCATTCGGATCTATCTTTGTCTTCTTTCCCAAAACTCTTCTCACCTCTTCTTGTACCTTCTTCATTTTAGATGGATTTCTTATCAATTCTGCCATTGTCCATTCTATTGTGGTAGCAGAAGTGTCACTTCCTGCTAAATATAGATCCTGCAAGTTTTTTGTTAGTGTCAACGCCCATATTGGCATATCAAGCAAATGCATAACATCATCCTTTAGAAAGGATCCTAGAAGCATGAATTAGAATTAAGAAATGAGTGCACTTTTTGTATAGCTTGAATGTTCCTTTTATGGATGAAATCCTAGTAAACACACCAAATGACATGTATGCAACTTATTTTTTCCTTTTGTCAAAATTCTAATATGCAAGTAGAAAACGAATAAAGAAACGGAATAATACCGTTAAAACTGCTTTGATGTTGTCATTTTTGAACTCAAAATCGAGGTCTCCTTCATTTTGAAGTTCGAGAAGAATATCCATAAAGTCCTTTTCATTCTCACTAGATTTCTTCTTCTTCTTATGTTCTTCGATCAGTTGATCGAAAAGCGCATCGAAACCGTCATGAGTATTCTTCAGCTCCCCCATAAATCCCCTCACATCATCAATCCAGCCGAATGACGGGAAGAAATCGGCGAAAGAAAACGCCAAGAGTTGGATCTGCATCACTCTAGCTAGGGCTCCATACTTGCTATTCCCGTTCCCCTCGTCAAACTTCTTCCCGAAAATACATCTAGACACCACATTATTCGCCGCTATAATCAACAATTCAGTAAGATTAAAGCTTTCACCATTAGCCGCTTTAATCGAATTGAGAAGAACCCGAACCTCATCGTCCCTCACATCTTGGAACAACTCGACTCGTTTAACACTAAGAAGTTCATGCACACTAATCCTTCTAACATGTCTCCAGTAATCTCCATATGGAGACAAACCCACGTCTTTGCCATCATAACCAAAGATTCTTGCAGCAGTAGTTTGGGTTCTGTTTGAGAAAGCAGTATCATGGGTTTTCATGACTTCTTTAGCCATATCAGCTGAAGAAACTACAGCAATATTGGTCTGGCCCACTTTCAAAAGCATGAGAGGGCCATACTTTCTGGAAAGAGATGTGAGAGACTGGTGAGCAAGAAAGCTTAGCTGGTGAAGGTTTCCAATAATTGGTAACCTTGGTGGTGAAGGAGGTAAGTTTAGTTTAGGCTCCTTGCTTTTGCCCCTTACCAGCTTGATGTATAAAGCAAAGAAGGAGATGAGGAGGAGGCAAAAGTGGAGGGGATTGAAATGGTCAAGGCTTAGGAAGAGATTCTGGAATTGAAATTTTCGGAAACCCATTTTGTTATCTCTAGTACTGCATTGGATTGTTGGCATGTGCAGCCAAGTTATATATTACGCTGGTGGAACCTTACACGTGATTCTCACTCTCTTTTTTTAATTTAATTAATTTAATTATTATTATTGTTGCATTACCTGAGTCAGGGTCGGCTCTATGCAAATTAGTTTCATTATTAAAGTATTTCATATTATTAAATATATATATATATATTTATTTATTTATTTTTAAAAAAAATAAAAATAATCTCATATTATTATATATTTATTTATTTAAAAAATAAAAATAATTTCATATTATTATATTTATTTATTTAAAAAAATATGAAATAATATATATATAATAATCTCACTTTTATATTCATATTTATTGGTAAAATTTTTATTATTTTTTTAATATTTAAAAATTCTTTATAATTTTTAGTAATTAAAAATTATTATTTTTATTTATAAATATTAATAATTTTCTTAATTTATTACTCCCTAATAATAAAAAATCTCAAATTTTAATTTTACGACCGGAGTCGGCTATGTCCCTAACTCTAACTCGTGAAACATGTGTTGATGCACGTGTTGATGCAAGTGTTGGCAGTATGGGCAATTTCATGCAAGAATCGCACTCATCCACCCCATATTCAGTGTAAATGATCACTATATTTTAATGTTATTATTCAGTTAATTATCTTGTAATTATGTGGATGGTTATGTATATAATTTAGATGCAATTATTTCTGGTAGTTATTTGTAGTTATTTGTGGTTAAAAATTTGAACTCTTGTTGTTGTGGGTGTATTTAGCCATGAAGAAAGAAATAAAATGGTGATAATCAGTTTTTGAATCTAATAATATTTGTTTTGGAGAGATTTCAGATCAATTTAGAAGAGGTCCAAATTTTTTTCTTAATACTTCAATAAGAGGTTGAAACCTTGAGAAATTCCATGTGGAGAGATTGCATTTATTTAGAAATATTTTGGGAGCACCCTCACGAACTTAATGAGAGTTTAGCTCTATACACGGATCAAGATCGGATAATAAGAATATTTTTTATCATATCTATAATTCGTTTCGATTGCAAGTTACAGACACGGCCAGGCACCTTGTAAAAACCCTAGCTATATACAGAATGAGTTCATCTCCTAAAATTATCCCTTGTAAAGAAGGGATGCCTAAGGGCTTCACGAGCTGTAAGCCTAGCCGAAGGCTCGTATTTAAGAAGCCCTTGCACTAAATGAATCAGATCTCCCGCCGAATGGTCCACATTCTCCATTATCAAGTTCTGAAAGTACTTATCCTTGTTAATAAACTATAAACAAGGAAAAAATATCGGAAATAACATCTATATCTTTGGTAAAAGTTCAATTAAAAACAAAACCGAAATCCTACTTGTAGACGAGGCAACTTTTGAACAGCTCTTATACTATCACTTGAGGTTGCACCTTCTGGCCAGCCCAATCTTCCCTTCCTAACATATTCCTCCCCAGACCGGCTGTGAAAATCAATTGAAATTAAAACTCAATATCACTTTATATATCACAATCGCTACTTCCCCATACATACATATATATCAATATCAATATCAATAATTACTCACTCTACGTTCTTCAACATATGATGAGGTAAAGGACCAAGTATACGTTCCATCATTGCAAGGTGCTCCAAATTTTCATGAGTTTGGAACACTGCCTCACCCTGGACCCCCCCCCCCCCCCCCCAAAAAAAACAGAGGAAAGAAAAAGAATTATATCAGAAAAATATATATATGAATGGGCTTGAAAATAATATGAAAAAATAACAAACATGTGAGAAAACTACCGTGCATAACTCTACCAATATACAACCAACACTCCAAATATCACAAGGATAGCTCCATCCAAGACCTATAGAGTGATCCAACTTAATAATCATCTATAAAGTACATTGAGATCAGAAAAGGAAAACCTTAGCAATAGAAAGATTACTAACCAAGAATGACCTCTGGTGCACGGTAATGTCTTGTTGAAACTATGTAATTCTGATCATTACTCTCATAAGTTGTGCTTCCAAAGTCGATCACCTTAATCGCACTCGACTTTGGAACTCTTTCAAAGTATAGATTATCCATTGGTGATGAAGAATAAATCTAAATACAGAAACAGATAAAGAGACAAGTCATTCAGATGAAGAGACTCAAAGACAACAATGACAATAAAAAAATGATGATAGAAATACCTTAGAGTCTGGTACTTTAACATAATCTGGGGAAACAAGAAGTATATTTTCTGGCTTCAAGTCTGTATGTATCATCCTCAAATCATGCATAACTACAATTTAAAAAGAGAAGAAGAATGATTAAGAACATCAGCATCTTAAAGGCACGTATGATATTCCTTTTTTTTTAAAGATTTAAATATGGAAGATTGGCTTAGATCAAGAACACTCAATGAGAAAGTACAGGAAAAATATATATGAGGAAAGGAAAGAAACTAGCTTAAGCAATTATACACACATGCAACACATTCCAAAAGTTGTCTTCCAATTTCTCGGACTAGGTCAATGGGAAAGGAGCGATAATTGTTTTTCCGTAGAAAATCGTATAAGCTTGGTCCAAGCTTCTCAAAAACCTGTTGAAATCATTTGAGTTCATTTACAAGTCTTAACCCCAAAAAATTTGGTGAATTGGGGAACTCTATCCATTAGAAAATCAATTATATACTTACAATACAGATATGGTTACGATAGTCAAACCAGTTCCATATTTGCACACAACTGCAAGGAATAAAGTCATTTACTCATAACCAAAAGGTTGGACAGGTATTCAAAGAGTGCCAATTATGGTAATGAAGAGAATAATAAATATAAAAAAGGAAAAAATAAATTAATTAAAATAACAACGATAGAAAGAAAGAAAGAACAATCACCCACCGGCTGCCACCTTTATCGTGCTTTGCAAGCTTTTGAAGCACTTCAATTTCTATCATAGCAGCTTCTCTATATTTTTGGACTCCGCGAACATTTTTAATTGCCACCATTTCCTTTCTTTCTCTGTCCCAGCATTCTAATACCTGACCAAAAGTTCCTTCACCTATCTTGCTCTGAATTTTATCTGTAACAACATAAGAAGCTAAATGAGAAAGTGCATAGGTAAAAAGCATAATAAGTCTCTATATGCAAACATGTAATGTCATTGAAGTGTAACTACATCTTGAAGTTAAATTTTCTCCAAGCGCAAACATGTAATGTCCATCTTTGTCATCTTCTCGCAATGGGGGCGAGTCATTTCGGGCTACTTCCTTTACAAATATAGAGCTATTAATATGTTCTGAGGGTGCTCTTGACAACTTCCCAATCTCTTGCCCAAATAACATTCCTACCTGGGCCTACATACAGAATCAGATGATATAAAAGAATTTCCTATCCCTAAATCATAGACACTCACTATTAACTATTGTTAACTACTCACTAATAATAAGAAATTCAAAATTCAAAATGAATAACATAACTAACTACCTAATTGTAAACAACAGAATAAATCTCAAGCATCGTAAACTAAATTCAATTCTAAATGCTTTGATTCACAGAAATTCTCTATATGCAAAATTCCTTTCCCTAAACTTTTTCTAAAATACCATAAACACAAGCATGAGAACCAGTTCTATTAGAATTTAAAGCTTTCCTAAAACACAGAAAACTTAGAGAGCGCAAAGGCCAGGGCAATTGCTTCACCAGTAAATAAAAAACTTTTACTTTTACACTATGAACATGAATTTCTAATTTTTTTTTTTTCTTTTCGTCATTAACAAAAGGATATCATTTGACAAATTTATCTTCATCAAATACACCAAATCAATACTCTAGCTTAATTATTTAGCAACTTATCGATAAAATTCATTCAAAATCCTCCATGTAAACAATATTATATATGTAACAATCATAAACCATAAATAATTCTTTCACAATCGAATTAACACAATTTTAGATGTAGAGATCAGATATATCGTTAACACCAAATATTCAACCAGATCTAACCATGAGAACAAAAACAACAAAAGAGGATCGATCAGAAATTATACCTTCGGGGTCTGGGGAAGAACATCCCAGCCCAAACGCGCTCTCTTTCGAGGACGCCGGTCAAGAGGAGCGTATGGAAACTCAATGACGCGTTCCATCTCCATGATCGAAGGGAAAAGCAGAGAAACAAATCTCTCCTGAGAAAGCGAGAGATAAAAACCGAATACGGAAATCGAGATGAAAAGAAACAGAAATCTCAATCGCGCAAGGAAGACCAAATACTATGGATGGGAACAAGCAAGGAGACCCAGCCGTCCACGTGTAGGGCTTATAGAGATCCTCTGTTCAACAATTTTCTTATTGCGATTTTATATATGGTCAAAGGTCTTGACGCCTTAACTATGGTTAAAGATTTTAACTATGACTTTGGGATCGTAGTTATTACTCTCTTAGGCCGTCGAAGCTCGGGCAGATTTTGAGAGCTTTATGGGTTCTTCAAAACATTGGCCATATCCGACGGACCGTTTCTCTTTTTCTTTTTTTTTTTTTTTTTTTGGCAGATAAATTGGATTAAAATTTTTATTTTTACTGTATGATTTAAGGATAATAAATTTTGAATGTTTTTTAAATTTTTACTTAAATAAAAAATTTATTTTTATTTATTTTTAACTAATTTTCTCCTTTTTATGTTTTTTAAGTAAAAATAATAATTTTTTAAATAAATTTTAATATAATATATATATATATATACAATTATTTGAGCCATGCAGTGGGCCTAGTGGCCTCTCCTCTATAAAAGATATGTTCTACTTGATTTGCATGCATGTTCATTCAGAAAAAGAAAACAAAAGAAAAGAGCGACCAAGAAACATGTCAGCTAATTTCCTGCCAATTTCACTGCAAGTTCTAACCTCCTTCTTATCCTTTCCCTATGCCTTCACCATCTCAACTACAATCTTCATCCTCCTCCTACTCCGACTCCTCCTCCATAGGAGGCGGCAGCAACCTCGTTCCTCTGCTGCAAAAAACCGCCTACCAACTCTCCCGAAACTACCCATCTTCGGAAACCTCTTCGACATGGGCTCCCACCCGCACACAACCCTAAGAAACTTGGCCCAAATCCATGGCCCGATCATGCTCCTCCACTTCGGCAACGTACCGGTCCTTGTCGTCTCCTCCCCCGATTCCGCATCCGAAATCATGAAAACCCATGACATCATATTTGCAAATCGGCCCTCTTTAAACATGTGGAAAAAACTAGTCTATGACCGCAAAGACATAGCTGCTGCACCTTATGGTGACTATTGGAGGCAACAGAAAAGTGTTTGCGTTCTTCATCTCCTGAGCAACAAAATGGTTAAGTCCTTTCGTGCGATTAGAGAAGAGGAAACGAACTTAATGATTCAGAAGATCATTAATAAATATTCTTCTTCTTCTTCTAAAGAAGAAGTTGTAATCAATTTGAGTGAAGTGTTTGTTAAGTTGACTAATGATGTGATTTGTAGGGTGGCTTTAGGGAAGAAGTATGGAGGGGAAGAAGATCAAGCGAAGAAATTTAAGGGGTTATTATGGGAACTGACGGAATTGTTGGGTGTTTTTGATATAGGGGATTATATTCCATGGCTTGGTTGGGTGAATTATGTGAGTGGCTTGTATGCTAGGGCAGACAAGGTTGCTAAGGAGTTTGATGTGTTTTTAGATAAAGTTGTGAAAGAGCATGTTGATCGGAAAAAGGAAGATCGTGATGATCATGATAGTCATAAGGATTTTGTGGATGTTTTGCTTGAAGTTCAGAAAGAGAACTCAACTGGGTTTTCTCTCGACACTGTTAGCGTCAAGGCTCTGATTTTGGTAAGAATTCTTGATCTTTTGGCTTTCACTGCTTTTATGGAGTCAAATAAGGATGAAATAACTAAAAATAGTAGGACCTGTTATACCTCATTCTATTTTCTTTTCTTTCGGAATGTACTTATATTATACGTGCACGTGATGCGGCGGAAACCTTAACATGACATGAGGTTTAAGATATTTCAAATTTCTTACAATTACTCTTATCTCATTACTTTTCCGTACTATACTACTCGAATGAGAACAGTGTTATTCCCCTTAGAGCATTAAGGATTTAAGATTCCTGATCATTTAATATGATACAAATGTTCCTCTCCAGGATATATTTGCTGCAGGTACTGATACTACATCAATTATACTCGAATGGGGAATGACAGAACTATTAAGAAACCCTATGGTCATGAAAAAACTACAAAATGAAGTGAAACAGGTGACTGGCTCCAAAACAGAAGTTACAGAAGATAAATTAGACCAAATGCCTTACTTAAAAGCGGTAATCAAAGAAACTCTACGCTTACATACTCCAGCTCCGCTGCTTATCCCTAGAAAATCAATCCAAAACGTCACCGTAAAAGGTTATGACGTCGATGCTGGAACAATTGTGTTGATCAATGCTTCTGCCATTGGAAGAGATTCATCCATATGGGACAAGCCGGATGAGTTTAACCCGGAAAGGTTTCTGAATAGCTCGATAGATTTCAAAGGCCATGATTTTGAATTGATCCCATTTGGAGCTGGGAGGAGGGCTTGCCCTGGAATTTTATTTGCTAATATTATTAATGAGCTTGCTCTGGCTAATCTTGTCTATCATTTTGATTGGGGTTTGCCTGGTGGAGCAAGGGCTGAGGATTTGGACATTAATGAATGCTTCGGATTGACTATAAAGAGGAAAGTCCCTCTGCTTGCTGTTGCTACTCCTTGTTCTTCAATGTAGGTTGTCTTACAACAGATTTTACATGAACTTTCTTGTTTTACATGAACTTAAATATTGGAATTGTAGTTCCTTGCATATTTTAATTTAAAAGAGATTAGGAACACTTTTTTTGTGTGTGTTAATATTCATGAGAATAAATATCATGTCTTTGCAATTGATTTTTTAGGTTGGCTTGATTATGAACCATAAACTCCGATTATATAGGGATGGATCAATTAGTGGGAAAAGGACATCCAGAATTTCTCTTACATTCATATTGCTGTCCTATCTAGAAAATTTCAGAACATTATTGTGGATGGAACTATCAAAGCGATACCCGTCACTAAACAATGGTCTATCTTACCCCATCACTTTTAAGCCAAACAATTCTTGAGGCTTCTACAAAACCTAAAAATGCTTTGATTCAAGCTTCTAAAAATAGGACTCATGACTTCGATATTGGACAAAGTAATGACTTCAACGGATCTTCTTTTAGTAAATCTCTTCAGTTTAATAATCATCAAGATTAAAGATATGAGTTCAATTAATCAGTAAATCCCAAACTCAACGATGAACATGCAAGAATAGTAAGAACGCAACATGATTTACCGTAGTTCACCTCAGCGGAAAACTTTGTATGAGCTCAGGCAGATGTATATGTGAACACTTTTGCTCATTTACAGAAGCTGAACAAGTAGGAAAAGAAAGAAACAGAGAGGGTGAGGCAATGAGATCAAAATCTGATCTTTCATTACTTGAACAATAACTTTTAATACATTAACAACAAAAGCAATGTACAAAAGAATAGTTGCAATATTAAATACACGAATACTCATACATCTTAAAGAAGATTCAATCATTCTTTACAATTAAAGGAATGGCCTAAATTAGAAAAAAATACTGAAAATCTGCAAATTCACCGACCCATGTACTTAAGCTTCTTCCATAAGGGGCAAAGTATTCAAAAACTTCTCCAATGCAATCCAACTTTCACGTGTACTTCCAATACTTCAATAACATGATAATAAATTGAATCAAATTAATTTTTTCCCACCAAAACATAAGCTTGAAGTCAGCATATCAACAAAATAGCAACTTTGAGCAACCGGCTAGATGGGGTCAAAATCAAGCTACATAGCTCTTATTCACTTGATTCCAATTGCTATAAGTTCAAAATGATGCATACTAACTGAAGGCTGAAGAGTCAACGCCAAAAAATTATCCAAACAAAAAGTCAACTTTGAGGTTGATTAATGGTATAAGTAAGCAACTTCAACATTCAAATACTGTTCTTTGAAGTAATTGCTTATAACTCCCATTTTGGACTTGAAAATTCGAATTTATGAGTTGCCAAGGACTTGGTGAAGGCATCTGCAATTTGTTTTTCAGATAGATATTGCATTAGCTTAATTTCTCATTGTTTTATCATTTCTCTAATGGAATGAAATTTCACTTGAATATGTTTTGTTCTTCTAAAATTCACTGGATTTTCTACTATGTCAATAGCAGACTTGCTATCACAATGGATCAGAGTAGCTTCAATTTGCTCAAGTCCCAAATTCTTCAAGATTTTCCTCATCCAAACTCCATGGTTGCAAGCAACAACAGTAGCTACATACTCTACTAGCCACATACTCTGCCTTTACGGTGGACTGAGCTACAATGTTTTGTTTCTTTGAGTTCCGATAAAAGATTCCATATCCTAATGAAAAACAAAATCCACTGATGCATTTAAAATCTTCCATAGACTTTACCCAATTGCTGTCAACATATTCTTTTAGTGCTATCTCACTTTTTTCAAATAGAATTCCATACTTGACTATTCCATTCAAATATCATAGCACCCTTTTTGCTCTTTCCATATGCAATTGAATAGGACAATACATAAATCTTGCTAGAAAGCCAATTTATGGTAGAGTTGCCATACCTCAATACTGGGAGTTGGAACTAGATGATCATCAACATAAAAGCCAATTTGTGGTAGATTTTTCATGTTAATAATGTGTTGTAAATAAACGGGAGCGAACAAGAAAAAAATAGAGAATGTAGATTTTTTTTTTGTTTGTTATCATTCATTCTCTACAACACTTCTATTTACAGGCTCATTATCATAATGGTTAGAACATCAAAAGGTTGAGAGTTACAAATATAATAAAGAAGAAATTTAAAGAATTCGAAATAGAAAAGGCTGAACCTAGAAAGAAAGCACAATGGTAAATAGTTTTCTGACAACCTTCTCAATTCCCACTCGTTGCGCTTGCCTTCACTTATAAACTCTACGCCCCCTATTAATTTAATTAAGGCATGCTCTCGAAATCGAAACTAGATTCACTCGTTCTTTCTTGTCTCCGGCGATTAACCTATTCCAGAGCAGTCTGGTGATTAGCCTATCTCCATTAGCTTAAACCCTATCTTACCCTAAAAAAGATGAAAGAAAAGTTCAATAGAAATCCATTAATTATTCATAACAAAAATAAAAATTTAAAACACAAACGCATTATTTAGAGAAAGTATTATTAAAACAAACCACATATAACACAACTAACTTCCTAAGCAAAGATCAACTATTAATTAGGATAATATGATACCGGTTTGAGTACAAGAGGAACTTTCCTAGAAATAGTAATACCGGGAGATTCTTCCATATCCAAGTTTTCAGCCTTTACATTACAATTATCAGGAAGATTCCAATCAAACCAATATAAAAGATTTGCAACTGCAAACTTAAGTAAAGTAATACCGAATGATAATCCCGGACATCCTCTTCTCCCTCCACCAAATGGGATAAAATCAAAGTTGTCTTGACTTTTGAAATCGACCGATCTTTCCATAAATCTTTCCGGTATAAAATCATTAGGGTTTTTCCATAATTGAGGATCTCTTTGGATTGCATAAATATTGACAATCACTCTTATTTTGGAAGGGATTTCATAACCACACATGTTCTTTATATGTGTAGATGTTTCTCTCGGCACGGAAATAGGCGCCGGGGGATGTAGTCGGAGAGATTCTTTAATTACACACTCTAAATAATGCATGTCGTTTAATTCACTGAGACCAATCCTTGTCTTCTTTCCTATAACTCTTCTTATCTCTTCTTGTGCTTTTTTCATTATTGTTGGATTTCTTATCAGTTCTACCATTGTCCATTCTAATGAGACTGCAGAAGTATCACTTCCAGCTAGAAGCATGTCCTGAAATGAAAATTATGAAATCAAGAATATATATCTCTCATCTGTACAACTATAATTAGGAAAGTGAAGCAATTAGCAATTTCAGAAGATTAAGTCAATAATAAGAAACTATATTCTATATAGTATATAGAATATGAACTTATCTCTAAGCACATTGACGGAAGCAAAAATTTTATCTTATGGTAAGACTTTGTAAACCCACAAAGAAGTGAACATTCATGAAGATGCAGCTCGTGTAGAAATTTTGTATGATTTTTTTTTCCCTAATATTGTATTATGAATATTTGAGAAATAATAATTAATTATGTAATTTAATTTAACCATGCATTCATTAATCTTCATTCAAACAGTGGAAACTGAGAAGATGAATATAAAACTAAGTATGAGTTAGCTATGTATATAAAACATAGAATTTAGTATAAATTGTAGTAAAAAAATTTAGGGTATAAAAGTCGCTATTTTTTATGTATAACTTTCAAATTTTCATTTGAATCAATGACTCAATCTCTTGTTTAAATTTTGGCCAAAAAAAACAAATCACTTGTTTAAAAATATGAGAAATATCATAAAGATTCAACTAGACTTATAGCCCCCCCATCAATTTTCATTTTACTAGACTTACACCTTCAAACTTACAAAGTTAAACCCACGTTCATCTAACTTTTATAAACTATGTTTAGGTCCCTAGTTAGTTTTCAAATTCCGTCAAAACAAAATTAACAAGTTCAATCACATGTCATACACATAACCCCTTATCTACTCCATTTTAAAATTTCTATCCGTTCAAAGATTGATTCGAAATAAGGTCACAAAATGGAACTCGGGAATAATATAATGATGTTAGAAGGATTTTTTTCATGCGGGTTAAAAAATAAGTTGTTTGGATCAGACCACAAAGTAGGATTAACAAATCAAGAACGAATTTTTAAAATTGAGCAGATAACAATCATATGTATGTCATGTAACTAGATATTTTGAAAATTAAGGCAACATAAATCTAATTTTATAAATTTAAGAAATCGAAATAAAGAGCTTCATTATTTGAGTCTGAGAACAAGAGAGAGACAGAGGAATACCACTATGATTGCTTTGACCCTTTCATTACAAAGCTCGAAATTAAGGCTGCGATCCTTTTGGAGGTTGAGTAGAATATCTACAAAGTCTTTCTCATCAGGGTACTGATCGTCTTGAGAATCACTACAAATTTTCATCTTACGCTCTTCGATCAATTTATCAAGAAACCCATCAAAATCCTTACAAGTTTCTTTCAATTTCCGGATGAATCCCCTCGCAACATCAATCCATCTCAGAGATGGAAAGAAATCTGCAAAGCAGAAAGCCGTTAGTTGCGCCGTCACACGTTTCGAGAGCGTTACGTATTCACTCGTCCCATTTTCATCATCATCAAACTTCATCCCAAGTACACATCTAGCAACCACATTATTCGAAGTCGAAAAAAGCAGCTCACTTAGATTAACGCATAACCCCTCAAGAGATGCACTTTGAAGCCTTTTGACAAGATTTTGGAGTTCTTCTTCCCTCACATATTGAAATGATTGCACTCTTTTAGGACTGAGAAGTTCAAGAATACAATATTTCCTTGCTTGTCTCCAAAACTCTCCATATGGACTGAAAACTAGGGAGTTGCAATCATAGAAAAGGATTTTAGCTGCAGTGGGTTGGTATCTATTGGAGAAAGCAATATCATGGGTCTTCATAACTTCTCTAGCCATATCTGCTGAGGAAACCACAAGAGCTTGTTCTTGGCCCAATTGCAAAAGCATGAGAGGCCCATGTTTGCTTGAAAGAACAGCTAGAGAACGATGAATGAGTGCACTTAACTGGTGAAGATTTCCAATTATTGGAAGCCTTGGTGGGGATGGAGGTAAGTTCATGAGCTTCTTGTTCTTGTTTCTAGCTATAGTTATCAGCTTAAGATATAGAGCAAGGATTGAGAGAAGAAGAAGGAAGAAGTAGATGGGATTGAACTCATCTCTTGTTCCGTACATTAATGGAGCTAGTTTTCCAAATGGTTGCTGAACCTTGGACATTTTTCTCTAGTGATGGGGTGACTTCTTTTTTGTTGGTCGAAAGGGTAAAGACCTATATAGTGCAAATCTTTCACTTTCTATTTGGTTTCTGTTCAAATAATTGAAAGCTCGTGTTTCTGTTCATTATATATAATAATGAATCTCATCCTAAGTCTTAATCACTCCACTAGCCAGCCCTTTTTTTTTTTTTTTTTTTTAAATTATCAGTTTTGTCTTCTTTTCTATCACGCATTTCATGTGGAGTTCAATAATGTATAAGAATGTGCAGTAAGCTATAAAAAATAGTAAATAGAAAAAGCAGTGCAGAATTGAGAAAAAAAAATAGATTCCACAGAGAACTAATAGTATAGGAGTGTAGAAATTGTAAAATAGTAATTATACATATATTGATAATAGACTTACGATCCAAATTTATATAATCACAAATATAATATTAAAACAGCATGGTAATGTTATTATGTAAATATTAATAATATAAGTTTGGGTTTCCGTTGTATTACTTTATTTATTCATGAGTTTTAGTTCATTCATCTCGATAACTTTTCATCTAACTCTTTATTTAATCATTTGATTCGTAGATCTGTAATGTTATGTATAAATAATTCTAATTAGGAGTAGTTTATTAAATAATCTTTAGATGAATTTATGATTTTCTTGAAACTTTGATACTCATCTTTTAACAAAAAAGTCTAATAATTTGACCCCAAAAAATTTTTATGTCTTGGTTATTTTCTTATTCTTGATTCTGATTATCTTAAGTGATAATTTCTAAGTTTAAACAAACTTAGGTCCGCTTTAAACCTATTTAGAAATACATGTTCTAATAGAACAAATATCACCATGGATTAAATCAAGAAGTTTGGTATCCATTTCAATTTTGTGAAATTATGACCTTATTTTCTTTTTTCATCATAATTTACTGATTTATGTTTCGATTTAATATGAAAGTTTTGTATGTAATCTATGTTTAATTAATCTATGCATATAATTATAATTAACATATAATAATCTAGCATTTTATAAATTAAAAGACTCAAACAAATAAATAAAAACACTAGCTTTATTCATTTCTCATTAAATCACAATCTTTAAATGTAGCTTATAAGCTCATTAGATACAAACTTTCCACTTTTACTAATGTCTGAAACCTCTTGAGTGATGTCATTAACCATATTTACTTCTTGGTCATGTTTCGTAGCTTGCAATCCAAAACTCTATGATTTTTCATCTTATCATAATTGAAGCATTTCTATTAAAACTTAGTTTGCTTATTCGAGACTACACCTTTGGGTCCCTAATTTGACTCTTTATTGGTCTACTTGAACTTTAACCATGTTCCATAATATTTTTCTTTTTCACATATGGTGTGATCCATTTTCAAGATAACTTTTATTGTCTTCTTCAATTCAAAATCCACAGTAAGTTTGTCAAAATTTATTTCATTGACAAGAATAATTTTGAACTATTATGAATTATTTTTAAACCGTTACGAATTAATTTAAAATTCCTTATAAATATTTACGAAAAACCATCGTACTTTATTAAAATTTGTAATCGATATAATAAACAGTAATTAGAAATCGTTACATTTTCAAATTAAATATGTTACAAACTAGAAATTAATTTTGATTTTATTATGATTTAATATTAAAATAGTTACGAATTAAATTATTACACATTTGATCATCAATGTAAGACAAACTTACTACTATGCACTGGCCAAAGGACCACCTGTTGAAGACCATGTATTATTAATTCATGTTGAGCATCTAGGCAATACCCTTTCTTTATCTCCAAAGGTGAAATTGAGCTAGGAAGATTTCGGAATAGTCTCAAGAAGTGTTACAAGAACCAAGGAAAGGAAGTGGTATTTTTTGAGTGGGTTTCTAAACGTATCAGTCATGCTAATCTTCAGGTATATATTTATATAGCCTTTATAAGCATGCAGACACCATTTAAGAAAAACATAGCAGCTAATCTTAGATATTTCCAAGATGTTACATGAAAAATACAACTAAGTTCGACATGTAATTATTGGAAATATCCCTCAGTTCAGAAGAGAAGCATAATTTCAATAAATATGAGAAATCCTCAATTTCACAATAATAACCCTATTTCAGCAATCATGAAAAGAAAATACCTAAAAAACCACTTTTATGAAGAATAGAAATCACAAACGAACCGCAATAATAGACAGTGTACTGGAGATTCACAATGATTGATGCTACGAATATGAAGAATAGAAGCTTGAAATCGTTTAGTTGGGAGAACAGGGAGAGAAGAAGAAGAGAAAGACATAAAGGGTAGGTTTAAAATAAAGTGACAAAAAGAGGAATAAAGAAACTTGCTTTATGAGAAAAGCAACTTGCTTTATGAGAAATGCAACTTGCTTTCTGTTTTTTTTTTTTTTTTTTTTTTTATATAAAACAAAAAACACAAATACACTATGTTGTCAAATTGTCAATGAATCGGATAAAAAAAAGTGTATAAATAAATAAATTTTTTTATTTACTTTATTTTCTGGGATTGATCATTTTTTTTAAAATATATTTTCCGACCAATTTCTTTAGATTGAAATTAGATTAAATTTAGATTGGCTTTTCAATAATCGTTTCGTTTTTCGGCGAGGTAAATTAGGTGACTAATTTTCTGTATACTCCTAGTCCTCGCAGAATACTTGATGAATTCAGTCATTTAACTCACAATGTACTTATTCTGGTAGGATTGCTTGCCATTTTGTGGGTTCTTATTTTCCTTGAAATTTTTAAGTTCTTGTTCTCATAGAATTAGTATGCTGTTTTTACTTAGAAATGGTGTCAAAATACTATAGGGTGTTATTTATGCTGATATGTAGTTATTTATCTCATTCCAGTGGATTTCTGAACCGAAACATACTCCGGGCATTTCAATAGTGTTGTTGGAACAAAACTAGGTAAAATTTTATCTCGTATACTATGTTTAAAGAGTGAATTGCGCATTTTCTGAGTGAGTGTTGTTTTAATAATGTGACCCCTGATAATTGAGAGTTTATGCTTTAACCATTAGTCTTGCTATTTAAACCGTTTACATATATTCATGCTTTAGCTATTAGTCTTGCTATTTAAGCCGTAATGTGAGTAACTAGGAGTTTTCATTAGTCTTGCTTGATTTAGATATATGTTGAGAATACGGATCAGAGGATTAGTTTGCTCTGATCATATTAAATTTATGACTTTGCAAAGCTTTATGTAAGAGCTATGGACTTTACCATTGAAGGGTACTCTCATTGACATATTAACAAAGAGATGATAAAGGGAAACATGGTCGAGGGAGTGTTTGCCGAGCATGTTTGCCAAACTTGTTTGGCTCGGATATGTGACATGCTTAACCAATGGTCAATCTATATGTTCAATATTAAGCAGCTAAAACAAAAGGTGCAATACTTAAACACAGAGGCTAAATACCTATATTGCCCTCTTAGCTAAAATCGGGATCGGTTGGGAGACGCATCTAACAATATCATCATCATGGATGATCATTGGGCCACACTAATAATGGTAAAAGATCATCCTCTTAAAAATATTAATTGTGTTTTGATTTGTTATGAAATAAACAAAAAAAATTTACTGATTTTTTGGTACTTTGTTAGATTTGTTGCGTTACCATGGGACCATCTATGATTTTTGTTATTGATTATGTGTGTTTTCAAATCTATATTGTTACCTTCTCATTAATGTATGATATATACCTCTTTTTGTATAGAAAAATAAAGCGTATAAATAGTTTCAGAAGAAAGGTTATGACCACTTCGAGAAGTTGGGTGTTTTCTTCGGAAAGGCATCCACCATCGGCTTGCTCTATCACTTTTCCTTCAATAAACCCCAAACAGTGACGATGAGGTTGGTGGGATGGATGAGTTCAATAATGACGGTGTCCACCACACCTCGGACAGTCAACCTCAATACGGACCAGTATTGTGATGTTGGAGGATGAAGAAGTTCTCGTGAATTTGGATGTATCGTTTGAGGATATACTTGTTGGCCGGGGAGATTTGTACCTACTTAGGTTGGACTTATTGCAGGGTTGTGCATTCAATCATTTTATAACTTATTTCACTCGCTGTTTTTATAGACATTATGTATTATAAAGATGCTAATACCTTATATGGATGCTAATATATGTAATAGTACTGCAACATATGTACTCCCATATATTGTAAAGGACAAATACAATAGTCATCCCGTTTAACATCGGGAGAGTAGCGATGTGCTCGAAATACATCTTGTAGGTATTGCTTGATTTGAATAACCTTAGAAGTAGACAGTCAGTGAAACTATTTGTAATCCAACCTAAAGATAACAGTCATTCAATAGTTAAGTACATATTAAACTAAACTAATCTAGCCTTCGCAGTCATGCACATATCAATGTCGGCAGTCATTTAAGAGTAGCACATACTCATCTCTATGTTAAAATTTACCTATACAACCAGATTTGCATGCAATGATTATGGTAATAATCAGATCAATCTGAAAAAATAAGAACAAAAATCAATACCTAAACCTATGGCATTGTCAACAGCACAGACCAAAAATCATAACCCAAATCTCCATCATTCTTATGTTCAAATTTTTTTTTAAAGATTTGTATTGACGTAAATGCTAATATTATTAAAGCTAGCCCAATAATGAGTTGCTAAAAATATCTTCTCAACCAAAGCTATTATTAGACTATAGGCTAGATTATGGATGGATCCTGATCTAGCCAAAAGACTTATGAAAACAGGCTTCAGCCCACTCATAAAACCAAGTCTAATTCAGTTGATATGTCTATATTCCATTATTAAGACTTTTTTCTAACATGTTTACTTTTCCATTTTCACCAAAATTTCATCTTCAACTTGTTAGGTCATGGGATTATGACTAACGATAGCAGCATCCTCTTGACTCGGACAGTATTTGTTTCTTGTCCATGTCATGCTTTTTTGGGTATAAATTTGACAATGATTGAAACTATCTAAATAACATCAATAAACCCTTAATTTCTATATCTAACCTCCTAACTAAAACGTCGCCACTTTAGATACTCAATTAAATATTGAAGTATAAAAGCATAAAAATGAAAATAAGAAAGAACAAAGATAGATTGTTTAACTAGTGGTGTGTTAAAGCACCGGGACCTATATTTATATTTAGTGGTAGCGGTTTCAATCCTAATTTTATTGTTATCGGTATCGATATGATATAATATCAAAATTATTGGTGCCAATTCAGTATTGAGAATCTCGATTTTATTGAACTTAACCGTAAAAAAAAAAAAAAAAAAAAAATGAACCCTCTCATTTTTTTTTTCTTAATGTTTTAATAATTAATTTAGATTAAAATTTGGGCACTTAATCAAAACACGTTTAAATTATTTATTCAAAAATTTAAATTAAAACTTTACGAAATAATTTTATTTTATGGAAATATTGATTCTAAATATATTGATCATAAAAATTGCCTAACCGGTGTTCGGATTTCCGATATTAAAATTAGTACCGGTTCCGATCCCGACACTTAATATTAGGATCATGAATGAGATCTATATCAAACTTTAACCATTATATATGTTGATCTCGGTACTAAATTTGGATTCTGGATTCTTATTGAAACTGCGACTTTTGGTCGAGAACGGATTTCTTGCCTACCGTCGTCCATACCGACCCCATACCTATGCATCAATCCAGGCCGTCCGTCACGCATCCAAGGGCAGAGAGCACGTACACATAGGTAGCTATTTTATTTCGGCTTAAAAAACCGATTAGGTGGGAAAGCAGCTAATTTTAGCTCTCAACTCTTGAATACGCAAAGAACGGCCTGAATCGACACCTAGGCATAACAGGCATGGAAGGTGGCAGGCATGGATTCCCAACTCGTTTTGTTCACCCTTTATTTACATTACTGGGGTGCAAATTAATAATCTGTAAAGATAAAAAGAAAACGTTTTGAGTTGAGTTAAAGCTAATGTCACCATCACAATCCCCATTAATGTATTTTATATAAAGTGTTTTGACAGTAAAAGGATAAATTTATCTTTTTGGTCCAAAAACTGGTTTTTTTCCCGCAAAAGAAACTTCCTGGAAACCATCCCCTTGACCCATAGATTGCACCCAAAATCAACTTCTCTGCCAATCACTATTTGTAACCATTACTGCTGATTCGCCGCCGTGATCATGGATTCTCCGTCGCTTACTGACGACTAATCTCTTACCCAAATTGTAACCACTATCCTTCAGTTCCTTTCTACCTTTTCTTTTCACTACTTCAGTATCTCGTCAGAAGGGTAATTTCTATCTATCAAACTTTTTTATTTCTTATCCATTCATAATGCAGGTCACAAACTAGGTTTTTTTTTTTTTCCCCTCCTTTGTTTCTCTGTTTGTTCTTAATCCCATTAAGCTTACAGTGTTGTACTTGTTGATGAATTTTGGAAATGGGCTTTTAGGATAATGGGTTTTTATTATTTGTTCTTATCCACTTAGAGTTCTTTCCTTTGATTTTGGGATAATTGGATTTAGAGAAGAGATTCAGTTTTTGGGGGGCTAGAATTTTGGAACCGTGTTTTAAGAGGATGTCTAGGGGATAAGAATAATTTTTTTTCTTAACCCTTTTTTTAGTTAAAAATCCTGTGAAGATCAAGAATCATTAGATTGGAATCTAAGGCATGACTTTGTCAACTAGATTTCTTTTGTCTGCATATTGAATTGTCAATTTCCTCAAACAAATATCTTGTATCTCTGTCTGAAACTCTTTTTGCGATTGGATACTTTAAAATCTCAATTCTTGTTTTGCTCCGTCCTTGCATAGATTTTAATTGCAACAGTATAGATGTTTTAAATTTCTGTGCTTATCGTGATTTTTGCTTCACATAATTTCCATTAGAATTGTTGCGAACAGGGTTGATGGGTGGGTTAGTTTCGAAACGGGAAAGCCCGAGATATGCTTCATATGGTTCTTCTACCCCTATCCCTAGCCCATATCAGTGGGGCCCACCAGACGGTTATCCGCAGACAACATATGGTCAACAGAATTTTGCTGCTCCGCCGGGTGGCTATAGTGGAGGCCAGAGCCATCAAGCCACTGAGTCAAGAAGGAAGTTAGAAAGGAAGTATTCAAAGATAGCTGATAATTACAATAGTCTTGAGCAGGTAAATAATATAATAGTAAATAAAAGTATTCAAAGAGTTCAAACAGAATCCAATTCTTGTAGAACGTGAGATGCTTTTTCGGAATCTTGTTGTTAGCTAGGTAAATTGAATCTGCATTTGGACCAGGGTTTGAGACAAACTGGAATCTTGTAAGCCTAAATGGAAATTTTTTAGATTCGGATCAGAAATTGACTCTGCAAACCAAATGAAGTCTAAATGAGATATTCTTTTAGTGTTGCCAAAATTGTAATTATTGTTGGTTGATATGCAAGGTCACCGATGCACTGGCACGAGCTGGTTTGGAGTCCTCTAATCTTATTGTTGGCATTGATTTCACTAAGAGCAATGAGTGGACAGGTTTGATTTCCTTTCCTTGTATATATATGTTATAGATGAGATTATATATATATATACAACATATGCTTACCTTCACTTCTATCATAGGTGCAAGGTCATTTCATCGGAAAAGCTTGCATCACATTGGAGATGGACAGAATCCCTATGAACAAGCAATCTCCATTATCGGGAAGACATTGTCTTCATTTGATGAAGATAACTTGATTCCTTGTTTCGGATTCGGAGATGGTATTTTGGTTTTGGTTTTTCTTTTTAATTTTTAATTTTTACTCAATGATTAGAGTATATACGACTCTATATAATTTGCAGCATCAACCCATGACCAAGAAGTTTTTAGCTTCCATTCGGATGAAAGATTTTGCAACGGATTTGAAGAAGTATTGAGTCGATATAGAGAACTGGTCCCACATTTACGACTTGCAGGTTTTGCAATATTTTACACTTTTGCCACTAGTTCTCCTTTGCTTGGCTTTATTCTTGTTTTTCATTTATTTATTTTCTCCATCAATCTGATAGGTCCAACATCTTTTGCTCCGGTCATCGAAATGGCTATCACAATTGTCGAGCAAAATGGTGGCCAATATCATGTATTGGTGATAATAGCAGATGGGCAGGTACTTCCTCTCCTTCTAGTTTTCTTCGGCAAAGGAAAAAAAAAAAAAAAACAAGAAGAAGCTATAAGCCTTGTTTGGACAGGTGACTAGGAGTGTTGATACTAATCATGGTCAGTTAAGTCCACAAGAAAAGAAGACAGTTGAAGCAATTGTGAAAGCGAGGCAAGTGAATAAAATGAGTATCTCCTTATTTTAGCAGGCATTTTGGTTCAACATTAGAAACTGTAATTTGGGTAAATTCATAATCATGAGGTAATTTTTGGCCCAGTTTGTCTTTGCATTTTCGAAATCCCATATGGATTTAATTTACTTAAAATTTCCAAATTCTGAAATCAATTCGTTACATCAATTTGAAAATCATTCTATAATAAAAATCCATTTAGGAAATCTAGTTCTAAAACCGCCAAAGCAAACCGAGCCTAAGGATTTTGCAGTTATATCAATGTTTAAGATATATAATTAGAGTTTTCTAGGTCCCAATTGGATTTTAGACCCGAATTAATGCTAACAATTTTTTTATGCTCATTTTCAATTGAACAGTGAGTACCCCTTGTCAATTATACTAGTTGGGGTTGGAGACGGGCCTTGGGACATGATGAGGGAGTTTGATGACAACATCCCGGCCCGAGCCTTTGATAACTTTCAGGCCTCTTTTAAAACCTGAACAAACTTGTCTCATTCTGAATCAATATCTGATCGAAGAAATTTAAAATTCTCTTCTTTTTTATTTTTTCGCTTTCAGTTTGTGAACTTTACAGAGATTATGTCAAAAAATATGGACCGGTCTAGAAAAGATGCAGAATTTGCTCTGGCGTCATTAATGGAAATACCCTCTCAATATAAAGCAACACTGGAGCTCAATCTATTGGGGTATTAAAAATAAATAAAAATAAAAACTGATCTTTCCATATTATTAGCTTTTTTGGTATTATATCTGAGTTTCTAGTTATGCTTTAGTTATTTATTAATTTCATTCATTCTACTCTTACAGTACTAGTAGAGGGAAGGCAATAGACCGGGTTCCACTTCCACCGCCTCGCTATGGTGCTGCAACCTTTGTCTCCTCAAAGCCTTCGGTTACAAGTAACTCTCGGCCCAGTGCACCTCCTTCAGTTAGAAATACGGCTGCTCACACTACTGTCCCCACAAGTTCCACCTCCGATGCTCATGTAATTAATTGCTCTCTTTCCCCTGTTTAAAATGAGATTGCATTTTTAAATATTTTCACCCAACATCATTAGGATCTGTAATGGGTTGTGAAAAACAACTTTTGGTGGGGTCCTAGTTGAATTTTCTACTCAAACTGGAGTTTGAAACACTAAACCAAATAACCTTATAAACTCACATAACTCCGATGCTCAAGTGATTTATTTATCCCTTTTTCTCTAATGCATCTCTCTTTTGGGTATTCTTCATTCAGCTGTGTCCCATTTGCATTACGGATGCTAAGGATATGGCTTTTGGTTGTGGACACCAGGTATAAAAATTGGACATTGCCCTCATCTGTTGAATCTTATTCCGGAACACTTGTAAAAGAAAAAAATAATCACTCTTGTTATATTTTTTTTCTCAGACATGCTGTGAATGCGGACAAGATCTTCAGTTATGTCCCATATGCCGGAGTATAATCCAGACAAGGATAAAACTTTATTAAGAAATGATGATCCTTTATTAAGCTCTCTGTTCAAGTCTCTTCTTTTATGAGGTGAGGAATCCGGTACTTGACTTTAACATAATGCATTAGGAGATTTGTATAGAATTTAAGGGATTCCATATTAGGCATCACCAAGCTGCATATATTGCCTTCACCCCCCCCCCCCCCCCCCCGCAACTTGAATTCTTATCGATCTAATGACATATATGGTTAATGAATTCTGGAATATCTGAAATCAATTTTTTTTAAACTATTAATTTACCTGCAATTTTGACAGGTTAGAGAGTATATAGTTACATCATGGATGTTTATGTATCTTACACTTACAGGGCATGTTGTTGTCGAGTTTTTGGTTTTTTTTTTTTTTTTTTAGTTTTTGGCCATTCTGGAGATATCCAGACCAGAATGTTGTGGCTATAGGTCCGAAATTGGAGTTTGGGCCTAAACTTAAATTAAGCTAGTTTGCATGTGACTCGGCTATAGCTTCTACCTAACACACACAAAATGCGACACAGCTTACAATAAAACCTTTCTCATTCCCTTTCAAGACGCATCCAAGAACATGATGCAAATGCTAGAACACTATTCGCTTATTTGCAAAAGCATTCCTGCCTTTTCTCACTCCAATATCCACGCAGGTCACTCTTTGCATTTCTTGAATCCTTAACTAAGCCCGTTTAACCAAAACCCTTACAAATACACCATAGTAATCCATTCCTTCCCCATCAGAAATATCAAAAACGTACTAGTTAGTTATGGCAGATCATAACAAGCACATTCTCTGGGTTTCTCAAGCTCTAAAGACAACGATTGTTTTGCTACATTGTATTGGTTGTACTTTCGGGCAAGGCCCCCCTCGTGCCTTGAAAGGGAATCACGGACATTGGGAAACTACCCTGAACAACACAGGGGTTGTAGCCACCCACATGGCCTTAACCCATCACAACACTGTCGTCATGTTCGATCAAACAAGAGCTGGACCATCCCGTTATCGGCTCAGTCGACGACACGACGGGAGCCGATGTACCAGGTCCAACCATGATTTGGCTGATTGGTCATGCTACGCGCACTCAGTCGAATTTGACATTGATGCTAATGAAATTAGGCCACTATGGCTTTATACGGATCCTTGGTGCTCCTCAGGTTCGTTCTTAAGCAACGGAACGTTATTACAAACCGGTGGACATGGAAGTGGGACTCGGAGAGTTCGAGTTTTCAGGCCCTGTGAGAATCATCAATGTGATTGGACGGAAACAAGGAGATCTTTATCGGATGATAGATGGTATGCTTCGAATCAGATACTCCCAGGTCATGATAGGGTTATTGTTGTTGGTGGAAGAAGGACATTCACTTATGAGTTTGTACCGAAATTGGGGACAGAAAAATCTTTTCATCTTCCATTTTTGAGCAGGGCTTATGATGGAAATGAAGGCGGAAACACCTGCTATCCCTTCCTACACCTTTCTTCCGATGGACACTTGTTCATTTTCGCTAACAGAGACTCTATCCTATTCAATTACCGACGAAATCATGTTGTCAAGACCTACCCTCGAATGCCTGGACGCGGGTCAAGAAATTACCCAAGCTCCGGCTCATCAGTAATCCTACCTCTAGATCATAAAGATCACTTTCGAAAAGTTGAAGTTATGGTTTGTGGAGGTTCTTCATCAAGGGCTTACAATGCCGCACAAAACGGTACATTCTTGCAAGGTTTGAGGTCTTGTGGAAGAATGGTAATTACAGGAAACCAACACAAATGGAATATGGAGTACATGCCAGGTCCCCGTCTCTTACACGACATGTTAATCCTTCCGACCGGACACATCTTGATAATCAACGGGGCCAAATCCGGCTTAGGTGGAACGAACAATGCAAGACATCCTTCTCGCCAACCTTACCTTTACAAACCGAAAAAAATACTTGGAAGAAGATTTTCAATCCTTAGGTCAACCAAAATAGCAAGAATGGATCATTCTTCTGCCGTTCTCCTTCCAAATGGCAAAATCCTAGTGGCCGGTGGAAATCCGAATAATAGGTACGCTTTCACGAGAGTTTCTTACCCAACTGAGCTTAGGCTCCAAACATTTGTTCCACACTATATGGAGTCAAGATACCATCGTTTGAGGCCTGTTAATGTAACCGTACACTACGGTCCCAATCAATATGGGGCCCGCTATGGGCAAGAGTTTGGTGTTCGGTTCCGTTTAGGCAGAAGGTCACATGAGTCGGTTGATTTCAGTGCTTATTCGCCGCCTTTTACAACGCATTCAATCTCGATGAATCAGAGGATGTTGAAGTTAAGGTGCAGGAGCATGACTAGAGACAAGACGGGTGATTGGGTGCATGCAATCGTGGAGGCTCCTCCATCTCCTAATGTTGCGCCTTCCGGTTATTACATGCTCACTGTTGTGAATGGGGGGATTCCTAGCTTTTCAAAGTGGGTTAGATTCATACATGCTCAAGTTAATTAATCAATTCCTAGCTCTAATTTCCTTCTTCTTCCTTTTTTTTTTCTTTTTTTTTTTTTTTTTGTCCTTTTAATTCAGAAAAAATAAAGACTTGAGATGAACATTTAAGATGAAAAAAAAAAAGATTGAATATTATAGAATAAAAATGCCTATATTCTAATTGAGATAAAGATTTTAGAGAGAATCCCTCTTTATGCCACAAACTTACATAACCCATACTGTCAATCAACTACGCTGCACATGCTACGTTTTTGCAAGACAAAAAACATCTCTGACGGTTAAGTTTATTAGTTCCGTTTTTGGTAATAATATATTCATCGTTTTTGCAGACAGCAAAATGCGTATCCTTCACTATTCATCGTAGGTTTCTATAGGATGTCACTAGCAAAACTTCATTTTCTTTCCACAAAATTTTGCAGCAAAAAATCGCGCTTGTATCAAATGTAACGAAAGTTACCGTGACATGTGGAGTTGACATCCACAATTATGATTGATCAATTTTAAGTAAACTGAGTTTACCTAAAAATTCCTCCTATATAATTTATGATGTATTAAATTATGTATTCCTCCATCAATTACTCTCAAAGAGAGACATCTTACCTTCTACTTTCGCGCTAGCCTAAAGAGTAGGTGGGGGATTAATCAAGTATATGTGGACGCCGATGCATTGTTCAGCTAGTTATGTCCCTCCAAAATATGACCCAAAAAAAAAAAAGTGTGCGGAATCCTATCCTCCCACGTCAGACAATCCCCTTAGGCCCACAACAAATTCTTCCTCCTCAAGATGTAGGAGCGTAGGACCAATTGGCAATCCCAGCCAACGTAATTTTCATCCACGGGGAACATCTACCCAACTCATGACAGCTTCTATGCATTGTAGCCAGTGGACTTTGCAAGCCTTAATGCTCGTACGTATCAAGCACATGAAGGTGATGGTTATTTTATGTATGATCATAAGATTTCAGTCTATTTGAGTAGGTCTGATCATATACAATGCCATATTTCTCAAGATTTTGAAGCGTATGTAACCTATATATGTTAAGCATTACTACAACGAATTCGTATAAGTTGATTTGCATTTTAAAATGATCATAACAACTAGTTACAAAATTGAGATATCCGAATATCTTATCGAGTAATTTCTTAGACTAGATATTCCTAATGTAAGACTATATAAATTTTCAATACGTGTTTCTCATAGGTCGAACTAATTTTAGTGTTTATATGGTCTAAACTCTAAAGGGCATGCATTTATGAAACGGTTAGTATTCACATAGGACCTGTAATCATAGAGTCATGTTCTCTAATCCCACATATAAGTTTGTAGCAAGAAAGCCGTATAAGCTAGAGCATTGTGATTGCATGCACGAGTAATTAATGCATACCAAGAAATTTCGGCCCCATAATAATCGCTTTGATTGCAATATAACACCCATTAAGTGGCCAAGTAAAAAAGAATATCTCCAAGACTCCAACAAAACCCATTACGTCCCTTGATTTAACACCATATAACAACAACACTTTCTTCTTCACGGCCATAGCTGAGCTCTCTTTGCTCCAAACCTAGTTTTCTGCTGAAGAGGGAAAAAAAAGAAAAGAAAAAAGAAACATGGCTGGCTTTGTGTATCATAGGCTGAAAAGTGAAGATGGGTTTACTGAATTGGAAGATGATGAGCAAGAGAGAGTGATAAAAACATTAAAGAGAATTAGGTTAAGGAGGTTGTTGTCTCTTGCACGTAGAATTAGGAAGCCAAGGGTTAGGATTGCAGGGTTAATGAAGAAGCTGGTTATGGGGAAGAGATCGATTCGACGAAAGACTGTCCGGTTCTATCAATCATTTTCATGTTTAATTATGGATTTGATCAAGAGGTTGAAGAAAGGTCGGGCTCATTTTAATGATTTACTTGCTGGGAATTACCTCTTCATGCAGGTCGCTGCTCCTGTCATTTATGCTGGTTGAAGGTAGAAGGATTAATATGCGCATACTATAAGATCAATAATAATCAAGAGGCTTATGACCAATTTAGTTTGGATGTAATTACAATAATCTTAGATCTGTAACATTTTATTATTGATCCTAAATATATATATATATATGTATGCATTTTTTTCTTCTTCCTGTAGGGGTGAATATATATATGGATGCGCATATACGACGAGGCTAGCTAGGTAGCTACCTTTAAGTTTTTATTTATCAAGCGTCAAGCGAGTCGTGATATGGTAAAATTTGGAATTTTGTGGTTTTTAATGATATTAAGTAATTATTAAAATTTTAATTTTAATTTTAATTTTAATATTTTAATATTTAAAAATTAGAAATAGAGAGAAAAAAAAATAATTAAAAAAAAAATAATTAAAAAAAAAAAAAAAACTCAAAAAGTCTCTCTCCATAGTATAGTGGGTTTTATGGTTTTAAACTAAAAGTATGCTTCTTCTTTTACGCAATGTCTGTCAAGTCCATAAAATGGTGCGCATTATTCTATAGAGGGATAAATCTCAATTCTTTTCCCCTTTGGCCATCTGCTGGCTATACTCAACAACATCATCAAACCCTCGTAATTCTTTATAATCTTTTTTGTTTTGTTTTTCAACTTAATTCAAACCCCCCAAAAAAAAAAGTAAAAGAAGAAGGCTTTTGATTCAGCATATCGATCAATATTTGCAGAGGCTAAGTAATAATTCTACTAAGAAGATGACGATCGCCGCCACGCCGAGTATCAAAGATGGCAGTGTCCTTGTAGGCGGCAAGGTGATCTCCACCAACCCGCCGGAAAATGTTATTGTAACTCCGGTCGATCAACGGTCAGCATACATCGGTGCAACCTCTTCGTCTCCTAGCTCTCGTCATGTCTTCAGCCTTGGAATTCTCGAGTAGGTTTCTTTTTCTCTCTATTCTGTTTGGCTTCCAAGAAAAAGAAAAAGAGGTTAATATTTAGGATGAATGTATGATTTTCTCGGGAAAATTATGAATTGCAGGGAGTATAAGTTCATGTGTCTATTTAGATCGAAGATTTGGTGGATGATACCAAGAGTGGGAAAATCAGGAAGTGAAATACCGATTGAAACTCAAATGCTTCTTCTTGAAGTGAAAGAAAAATCAGCCATAAATAAAGAAAATGATGAAATTTCAGGTCACCAAAATTGCGAAAATGCCACCACCTTGTACATTCTTCTTCTACCTGTTTTAGATGGTCCATTTCGCTCTAGTCTTCAAGGCAATTCAGACAATGAGCTTCAGTTTTGTGTTGAAAGTGGTTAGTTTCTTTTTTTCCCTTTTTAATTATGGAATTACTTCCTACATTTTGTATGTGATATTTGTGAGTTTTAAGGTTTGACTTTTTTTCCCCTTTCTTAATTAGGTGATGCTAATGTGCAAACTTCCCAAGCACTTGAAGGAGTGTTCATAAATTCAGGGGATAACCCATTTGAGCTCATTAAAAGTTCTATCAAGTATGATTTCTTTCTGGAATGAATACCCGAATTTCAATTTTCGAACTACTAACATGAGATTTTGTTATGGTAAACGTATTCGAGCTTGCAAATTAGTTCCCTGTTTCATTATTTTGACTTGCTTTCTAAGAGCTTTTAAAGGTTTCGAAACTACTGATAACTTTATGTATTTGTTTCGTTCTTCGTACACATATTTGATGTAGGATACTGGAAAAGCACAAGGGAACTTTCAGTCATATTGAAAACAAGAAGGTTACCAATAATATACTTATTGAAGAACATGTTGAATCCATTTTTCAGGCTATTTATAAATGTCAGTTTGTACTAATTTTACAATTGCAATTCATAATCTTGCTCTTACGGTTGCAAAAATTAAGATCCCGGCATACTTGGATTGGTTCGGATGGTGCACTTGGGATGCTTTTTATCACACTGTAAACCCGCAAGGAATCATAGAGGGTCTTCAAAGGTAATATATTTTGAGTACTGACTGTATGATTCAACTTTAGGGTCAATTTCTGTACTTTAAGACGTCTATTTGTATTTTCTACCTGAACAGCTTCGTGGACGGAGGTTGTAAACCAAAGTTTCTTATAATCGACGACGGATGGCAGGAGACAGTGAACGAGTATCGTAAAGAAGGTGAACTACTCGTCGAAGGAGCTCAGTAAGTTCTCATTAGGGCAAACAGGCTTTAGTACTTTGAACAGACTTGAGCGCTAAAAACTAATACTAGACATAACTGCCTACAATTATTTGAGGACTACCTAAAGATCCCAATTTTGAATTTTTCCATCCGCTTCCATCCAAAAGATATTAACTGCTCCACAGCCACCCATATTTGACCCACCCACTTTGCATCTTTGCTAACCAAATGTATAAATCTCTATCTTAGCTTGTTGCACAACTTCTCTTCAACTTGTTACAACTTCCTTGTTCAAGGTCCGAATTGCGATCCATTACTTATGCTAGAAACTAGACTTCTCAACCACTCCAATCATATATAGTTGACCACCTAATTCTTTCTAGATTAGTACAATTTTAAATTCAGAATCGGGTCATGTGGGCTTTCAATTTTAGTATTGTTCCATTTAATTTTGTTGCGTGCTGTATCTTTGAATTTCTATAACTTTTTTGTTTGAGCTCCAAGTTGTATAATTCATCACTTTTTTTTGGAAAACAAGACTTATCAAGCTTTCCCAATATCTCAAAGTTGTCATCTGTAAATTTCTAGAACAGTACAATTTTAGTTTTAAATTTAGGTCGAGTACAACCTCAATTTCAATGAAGAATATTATTAATTTGATGTTGTAATGTGTGTCATGAGTATGATCAAGGTATTTGAGCTTGCACTGGATCTAAATTTAAAGTTAAAAATTTTATTGTTCTAGAAATTTGCAGATGGCATCTTGCTTGATAAGTCTAGTTTCCAACTAAAGTGATGAATCATAATTTGGAGTTCAAACAAAAAAAGTTACATAAATTCTAAAAGACAGTACGCAGGAGAATAGAAAGGGACAGTGCTAAAATGAAAATTCCATGTGATCCAACTTTGAATATAAGACTGTACTGATTTAGAAAAGAATAGGCGGCAAAACTATAGTTTCAAACAAAAGAAACGGATTACAATTTGGTGCTCAAATGAAGATGTTATAGCGAGTAGAAAAGAAAATGTGCAACAGGCCGAAATAAGGATTAATAAATATGAGTTGGGCCTAAGTGCATGGCTCATAAATGAGTGTGTTGCAGCTATTTACATTTTTTGGATGGAAGTGGATGAAAGAGGTATTATTTCATATTCTGGGAGTATTTTACACCAATCAATGAGATCAAGGTATATCAGTGTTTTTTATTAAATGCTGAGACTTGATCTCATTGGTCGGAGTAAAATACTCCATAGAGTATGTAATTTCTCGGGGATGGAAAAACCAAACTGGGGACTTATGCCTACTTATCTAATAGTTTAAGGTAGTTATGTCTAGTTTTTAATAGCTTAAGACACTCTAGTCTAGTTTGCCTTTTCTTTACAAACTCATCTTTCTTTCTAAAACTGAGTAACCGCCTCATAACAAATTGTTAATCATCCTTCTTCTGTTTTCTTTTTCATGTTCAGGTTTGCTTCTAGATTAGTAGACATCAAAGAAAACAACAAGTTCAAAAGTTCTGGCTCCAATAATACATTTACTAATCTACATAACTACGTTGATTTCATCAAAGACAAATATGGATTGAAGTAAGTGTTTCCAACCCAAATGTAAACTCTCGGTACTTCTAAAAGAAAAAGAAAAAAACCCTTTTTCAACAATTGAATCTATTTCAATGAAAAAAACTAGGTATGTTTATGTATGGCATGCATTAGCCGGATATTGGGGTGGGGTCCATCCATTGTCTGAATCAATGAAGAAATACAATCCAAAAATCTCGTTCCCAATCCAATCGCCTGGGAATGTCGGGAATCTCCGCGACATTGCTATGGACAGCTTGGAGAAATACGGGGTTGGGATTATTGACCCAGAGAGAATTTTCGAGTTTTACGACGATCTCCATAGCTATCTTGCCACTTGCAATGTTGATGGAGTCAAGGTCGATGTTCAGAATGTACTCGAGACCTTAGGGTCCGGGTTTGGTGGACGTGTAGCATTGACTAGACGATACAAAGAAGCATTAGAGCAATCTGTTGCTCAGAATTTTGAGGACAATAACTTGATTTGTTGCATGAGTCATAACAACGACACGATTTACAGGTTTTGTGTTTAATTTCTTTCTTTGTGCATTAATTCGGGTTCATTCTAATGCATCAAGTGATTTTTGTTAGATTGTGTGACTCGAATCTGGAGGTATGGGTCTAAATTGAGTTTTGACCCAAACACAAGATTTCATTGAATTGAACAAGGGCCAATTGTTTTTTCACTCTCTAATTAAAACATTTTTTTCTTTGGTTAGTTCAAAGAAAAGTGCGGTTTCAAGAGCATCCGAGGACTTCATGCCTAGAGAGCCAACATTTCAGACATTACATGTCGCCACGGTAGCTTTTAACAGTCTTCTTCTTGGTGAGATTGTTGTTCCGGATTGGGACATGTTCCATGTAAGCCTTCTAACTGTCTTGTAATAAACCAAGTAGCCAACTCTTATAGCTTTCAGAAATCCAATAAGAAAAGTTAAAGAAACTCTGAACGGTAATTTCAAGTGGTTTTAACTTTTAAGTCTCTCTAAATGTGCAGAGTCAACATGAGACTGCCCAATTTCATGCTGCGGCAAGAGCGATAGGTGGTTGTGCAGTTTATGTAAGGTACTATAAATAAAGAAATAACTTTTATTATATATATACATATATGCTGAACTTTTCTTATAGTATGAAGAATAAAATTTAACATGATATTTGTTTTACAGTGACAAGCCCGGAAATCATAATTTTGAAATATTGAGAAAGCTAGTCTTACCCAATGGATCGATTCTAAGAGCAAGACATGCGGGCCGGCCTACCCGAGATAGCTTATTTCAGGACCCCATAATGGATGGAAAGAGGTAATAACTTGAAACTATATAACAAATAATATCCTTATTAAATCTCTCATATTGAGATTCAACAATTGAGAATTGTCTAAACTTATATTTTGCAGCCTATTAAAAATTTGGAACTTAAACAAGTTAACAGGGGTCCTTGGAATTTTTAACTGCCAAGGAGCGGGCAGTTGGCCGTTATCTAAAGGTGACAGTTCGGTTCCTAAAACTTCACATATCTCTGGCCATTTGAGTCCTCTTGATGTAGAATCTCTAGAAGAGTTAGCGGGTGAAAATTGGAGTGGAGAATATGCCATTTACGCTTTCAATTCAGGTTTGTCCATCTCGTATAATCGTTTTCAAACTGGAATTTGGGAATACTGCAGTTTTGTAGGCCCAACCTTGAATTTTAAACTTGTGTGCTTTCAGGATCACTTTCCAAATTGCTGAAGAAAGGAACTATTGAAGTTTCTTTGAAAACGCTCGAATGTGAAATATATACAATCTCGCCAATCAAGGTAAAGTTCGAAAACATAATCATCTCTTCAGTACTTGTCCTGGGTTGTTTTCCGTAATTTTAAGACTAAACAGATCTAATTTTTACCATGAAAGCAGGTTTTTGGTCATGATCTTCTTTTTGCTCCGATCGGGTTGCTTGATATGTACAACTCGGGAGGAGCCGTTGATTCCCTAAGCTGCACAATGGATTTTTCACAATGCACCATCACCGTAAGAGGGTTTGGAGTTGGTCGATTTGGGGTCTATTCGAGCTCAGAACCGACACTTTGTTTGGTTAACAAGGACAAAATCAACTTTAGCTACAATATTGGGATGGGATTATTGATAGTTAAACTCGACGGCGAGTGCAATCTAAAAGAAATTGAATTTGTGTACTGCAGCGGGACCTTTTGAAAATTGTATATGTAGAAGTAAAAGAGCAAAGAACAATTGCACTCTCTATGGTTAGTTTGTCATTTCGGGACCCATGTAACCAATGCTCATGATAAGAAATAAGTGTGTGAGCAATTATGTGGAAATAGTTTCATTTTCCTAACCTTTAAAATGGAATATACAAAATAGTTTTGAAGTCTTATAAAATGTGTATTATGGTCTAGGGGTGAGCATGTGGTTTTGAACTTGATCGAATGGTATGTTTTAGTACGACTTCGAATCTGCATGTTTTGGTGCGACATAGACAGATTTTAGTGGTGAATGTGGTCAGGATCTCACAACCTACCACCCGGTGTTGGAGCATTTTTTCCGGTCGGTGAGAAGTATCCCGATATATTAAAAAGAAAAAAAAAAGATAAAAGGGTAATCTAAGTATTTTGCTCCGCAAAAATTATGAATGCTTGGCTGAACCTTTCTTCGGTTACCGATTTTTGAGCCCAACGTTTCTTTTCTTTCAGAGGAAGCCCAACGCCTCTGCTCGCTCTACTTGTTTCTTCATCTTTGTCATTACTTCCTCTGCCACACCATGATTTATCAACTGTACTTCGATTTTTTGATAAAGCCATAAATGAATTAAGGATATGCAAATTAGTTTTATATGAAATTATAATCATAAAATAAGGGGAGTGATTATCTGTTACCCGAAAGAAACCTCAATCTTTGCATGCAGAATGAAGCTTGAGAAGTTCAAGACGATTCACTCTGGATCTGGGTTGACCAATCTGGTCATGTCGATCAACGGTATTGATAGAACGATGATCCGAGTCACGTAATTTACCTAACTCATAGTGTTAGATTGACTAATTTCTTAGCTCACGGTGTTAAGAGAGATAGGGTTTACTTTTGTAAAATACTTCTTAATACCTCTTAAAATAATATGTGGCCCTATAAATAAGCTTATATAGAACTAATAAGGAAACTAAATTAATGCAATAATTTAGAAAAGTTAACTTGAAAGAAAATAGAGTAATAAGGAAATAATTCAAAAGAAAGTAAAGGAAAGTAGAAGCAACCCATGAGCTTATGATGTAGCAATGTAGTCCATAAGGCGAGTGTTCGGACATGTGACACGGGCCACTCCTCCTCACCATCTCCGGCTCATCATTACTCTCTGTTGGGTGAAGAACCTTGTCTTCGACATTCAACTCTGGAAATCGTTGGCAAGGACATCGCCTCCCATATGTCATCCTTACAAGGTAAATCACACTATTGCACCAAAGCCTCTTGCACCCGGTGATCCCCCTTTAGTAGCTAATGAGAACGTAAGAGAGCCTATGGTATGAGAGCTAACAACCCATCTTTCGTATATGGCGGCGCAACCGGATGTACTATCGTCTGTGAACCTATCCTCCAGTTCAACAAGGAAACATGAAAAATAGAATGGATTTTTGAAGCCGCCGGTAACTCGAGCTTGTAAGCAGCGGATCCAACACGTGCCACGATCTTATAAGGCCCAGCTACTACGAGAACACAGAATGTTGGCGATATGGCTAGAGTTTTAAGTAAATGAAAAATGATCACTTAATTTTATCCGCCAACTATTATGAGACCGTTCGACTCCACAATATTAGCAAGACATGTAAGCCCGACAGCTAGCATATGCTTTTCTAAAATATCTTCCGATCTTTTTTAAAGTAGTTTATTTTATTCGGAATTATTTTTTGACAGCTTTCGTAAAGTTAACTTTTCTTTTTTAAATGAGTTTTGTTTGTAAGGGAAGTTTCACCTTTTCTCTTTATGCATTTTCTTTTTAGACTATATTTAAGGATGCTTGCGCACTCCTGGCTCACCATAAAAAAGAAAGCTTAGTTAGCTTTGATCTTTCTTCCAAAACTTCAATTCTTCTGCAATAATCATTTTCTTTTAATAAAATTGAGTTAATTTATCACAAGCTTCTGAAAAGCACGTTTGAACGCAGAATGTTAGCGATATGGCTAGAGTTTTAAGTAAACCCAATCGCCCTCGTTAAATGATTCGGCGCGGCGATTTTTATCGGCATAATTTTTCATCTAGTTACGAGCATGATTGAGGTTATCTTTGAGAGTGCATAATATCTCATCCCGAGAATGAAGCGCACGATCAACTTCCTCAACTGATGAATTTTTATGGTGTATTCAATTAATCCGGACAGAGGCTGACAACATACGGCTTCAAACAGTGTCATTCCAATCGAATGATGAAAAGACTTGTTATACCAATACTCAACCGAAGCCAAATAAGACTCCTAACGCCAGGGTTCAAACCCCACATAATATCGCAAATATTGCTTTAAACACTTGTTTACTATTTTGGTTTGCCCATCAGTTTCGGGGTGATAGGAGAAGATATGCTTAAGTTGCATGCCATGCATACGGAATAGCTCCTTCCAAAAGGTGCTAAAAAAAATATAGTCCTTATCGTAAACAATGATTCTGAAATCATGTGTAAACGAACAATTTGCCGAACAAAAATGTTGGCCATACCCCGCGTTGAATATGGATACGTAAGGCCGTGGCACTTTTGAATCAACTCTTGTCGGATGCTATCATTGTTAGGGACTATTGCATAACCATTTTGGAAGACGCAACCCTCTCTAATCACTAGTTTGTCCACAGCCGTGGTTCCTTTCTTCAGTTCGGACAATAACTTAGAGAAATTAAGGTCAGCTGTTGTTGCTTGTCAGAGCCACTCCAACCCCATGAATTTTGGCTTGGAGATAGCGGGCTAACTCTCCACCCTGTTCATGGCGAGATAAAGCATCTACTGCAATATTCTCTCTCCATGGTCGGTAAATGATCTTGTAATCGAGGTTGAGTAATTTCGCGAGCCATTTTTATTGTTTAGGCGTTGTTACCCGATGTTTAAGGAGATAGCGTAAACTCTATTAGTTGGTGCAAATCCGAAAGTGCCAAAACCCAATAAGTAGTGGTGCCACAGCTTCACTGCGTGAAGTATGGCAAGCATATGTTAAGGGTAAATCGACCAATCTCGCTTGGTAGGATCTATCGCTTTGCTTAGAAAGGCAATGGGGCGTCCTCGTTGTTGTAGAACTGCTCCGATGTCGTAACCTGAGGTGTTCGTTTCAATAACAAAGGTTTTAGAGAAATTCGATAGTCATGGCCTACTTAAGTGTTTAGAATGTCGTTTCCACTTGTTTGGACTAATCAAAATAACCCTTTTTCAACAGTTGTGTAAGAGGATGAACGATGAGACCGTAGTGATGAATAAATTTTACGTAGTAATCGGTCAGCTTGAGAAATATGCGAAGAGCCGTGATCATCTGAGGCATAGGCCATTGTAGCATAGATACTACTTTTTTCGAATCATCCCACACAGCATCAACCATGATAATATGGTCGAGATATTCGACCTCTCGTTGCCTGAACTAACATTTTGAAAGCTTTACATAGAAATGATGTCACTCTAGAATGGCCAAAATTTTCCAAAGATGGAGCAAATGATCATCCCACGTTCAACTGTAAACCAAAATGTTGTCACAAACTAATATAAAGTGTCGAAAGTGAGCCCAAAAAATGTCGTTTATTGCTCATTAAAATGTCGATGATGTGTTACACAACCCAAAGGGCATGACCAAATATTCATATTGGCCGTTGTGGATATGAAATGTAGACTCTTGCACATCACTCAGGTGGAGTTGGATTTGGTGATATTCAGGCCATAAATTGAGTTTGTTAAAGTAAGTTGCTCCAAAGAGTTCATCGAGCATATCCTCGATAGTCGGAATAAGAAATCAGTCATTGATCGTACACTCATTTAATTCACGATAATCCATACATAAATGCCACGAACCGTCCTTTTTTTCACGAAAAGAACCAGTGATGAAAATAGGCTTGTGCTATGCCGAATCAACCCTGATTGTAGCATCTTGCCCACTTGGCGCTCGATGTCATCCTTCTAAAAATGCGCATACCGGTAGGATTTTTCTTAATTGCTTATATTTATGATTATAGTTTGATCATAAATGTAATGCTTTGATGGAGCAAAGAGATCATGCATATTACAACAAACCCAAATTCTAAACCCTTACAACAAGGCTAAGCATCATCAATTATATTCTATCTCAATCGTTGCAAAGAATCAATAATTTAAAATGGATAAAGCATTTTTTGATATTAGGAAAAGAAAAAAAAAACCGCACGCCTTATTGAAATTCACTGATACGAGTGACAAAAAATAAAAAATATGGTATGGTTTCGAACCTCATATTATAAAATTTAGGAGTAGTGCTGGCCCGATACTATATCGTGTTTATCCCTATTATAGTCTACTAAACTCTTAATATTTGTTTAGTTGTACCGGTTAATGAATAATAATATTCATATTTTATTCAATTCATTGGTTAGTTAAAGATATTTTAAGAAATCAGTTTGTGATAAGAGAAAAATTATTGCGTGAAGCATAAAAATCAATTAATATATATTAGGTCCAAAAAAAAAAAAAATTTCACACATGTAACTGATTTTGTTTTTGGTTGCTCTATAATTTTCAGGCCTAGCAAAAGAAACCCAATTGGCAACACTTAATACAGAAAAAGCCCATATAAGATCGAATATGGGCCCAGTCATTTCCGGCCCTTCTAGGTCATTTCCTGTGCCATTTTTCTCCGGTGAACCTCTCTTTCTCTGCCTCTTCTACCTCTTCAACCTCCTTATCCTCTTATATTTATCTTCATCTGATTCTACGTCTGCTCTCCTCTCATTCTCTGAAGCAGAAATGTCTTCTTCTTCTTCAGCCACTTCTCTTTTCAAGCCTATGGCGGAGTCTTGCGTACTCTCCTCCTCTTCGCCTTCTCTCTTCACCGCCAAAACTCCATACCCTTTCCTCTCTTTCCCATCAAAAGTCATCAGACTCCATCTCTCTTCAGCCTTCTCTCTCCCATCTCTCTCTCTCAAGAAGAAGAAGAACATAGCCCACTCTCCTTCTTCTTCCATAATCACTCTCGTTGCTCAGACCTCGGATTGGGCTCAACAAGAAGATAACACACTCACCATTGACAGAGAAGAAGAACCCAGCTGGGAAGCTGAAGGAGAGGATTCCGTGGCCGCTTCGAATGAAGGTGGAGAGGAAGAGGAAGGGTATTATGCTGAACCACCTGAAGATGCGAAATTATTTGTTGGGAATTTGCCTTACGATATTGATAGTGACAAATTGGCTCAGATCTTCGAGAAGGCCGGAACTGTTGAGATTGCTGAAGTGAGTTTCTTTTATTCATTTTGATGTTCTTTATTTTGTGATGTGGGTAATGGGTATGGTTTAATTTTGGTTGATTTTGATTTTATTTGATCTTTTCTTAGGTCATTTACAATAGAGAGACTGATCAAAGTCGTGGGTTTGGATTTGTGACATTGAGCACTGTTGAAGAGGCTGAGAAAGCTGTGGATATATTCAGTCGATATGTAAGTTCTTTCTTTTTTCCTTTTTTTTTCTTAATTAATTTTTTTTAATTATAATGACTTTATCTCCATATTTATAGCATGCTTAGAAGAGGGAAAATGAGAGAAACATTGTTTAAAAAGAAGGCAATTCCACTGTAATTAATTTTTTCTTTGACAATTTTGAATGCGTGTGTAATGGTGTCTGAAGATCAAGCATGAATTGAGATCTCTATTGTTTTTATGAACAAAGTTTTGTACTTTATAATTCTTTTTTTCAAATAGGAATTGAATGGGAGGCAACTTACGGTTAACAAGGCGGCTCCGAGAGGAGCTAGAGAAGAACGCCCGCCCCGTGTATTTGAGCCAGCTTTTAGAATCTATGTAGGAAATCTTCCGTGGAATGTGGACAATTCTCAGCTCGAGCAAGTCTTTAGCGAGCATGGTAAGGTGGTTGATGCTCGAGTTGTCTTTGATCGGGAGACTGGCCGTTCTCGTGGTTTTGGATTTGTAACAATGGCTGATGAGACCGAAATGAATGATGCCATTGCTGCTCTTGATGGACAGGTATTAATAATACTCTTACTATCTAAATACCTTTTTCAGGGCTGCATTAAATTCAATGCTTCATACCGGAATTCTGGTATTTCCATTTTACTGAAAATGGTAATGATTGATCTTGACCATTTTGCCCTTTTACTTTTTTTGAAAATCCTTCTCACTTTTGGTAAAATGGTACACAAAACCGATACGATATTCACCTTGAGATGAGTCTTAACTTGGATCCAAATGCTCTCCTTCTCACTTTTGTCCTTACTAGGTTTTTTACCCAAACTGGAGTTTCAAACACTTTACCAAATGAACCATGGAATGCTAATTAACAGAGTAGCCGAGCATGTCTAGATCCTGTTTGATATTGTGTTTGGATGGAAGAATATAGTTTCTAATTATCTGATTTCTTGTCTTTTTGGGATTGCAGAGTTTGGATGGGAGAGCTATAAGAGTAAATGTTGCCGAGGAAAGGCCAATGCGCAGATCCTTTTGAATTTAACTGAGACGGGCGTTTGGAAAGAAAGCAAAAAAAAAAAGACAAGAACTAGCCGATTATGGTAGTCCCTTCTTCTTTAGGAGAAAGTCTTGTGTTTACATTTATCTCTCATTTGTGTTTTTAAGTTGCTTTTTTTCTTCTCCTTTTAAATTTTGGGTATGATTTGTAGAAGATCAATATTTTCATTTCGAAGCGGCTATCCCCCTTGTTCTTTGTGAGCTATGTTATAGACTGTTGCCCCTCGTCCTCTGATAGAAAAAGTTTCAGGTTATGCGAGAAAACGAGTTTTATAATTAGGTTACAATCAACTATTTGGTATTTAACATGGTTATCAGTTCGACACTTTAAGGAGGAGCAACTGTGGCAATTCAATGTCGCCAATGAAGGGAAAAAACATCGACCTACACCACATTAAATCCATGTCATAAAATAGGATCTACCTTAAGTTTCAAATGTATTTGAAGGAAATCTATGTTAATAATCCCATACATACATGAAAATTTAAGAGTGAAGATTTTCTTCAAATGCATTTGCATTCAAGTGGATTTTCCTGTTAACAGTTAACATAATACGGACGTCGATCTACTATAAGTTTTTCGAATGTGAGCGATGTACGACATGGTATACATAAAGCATTTAAACTTATGTACCCAACTAATAAAACATGTGGTTCTAGTAAACATGTGGCGACAACCTGGGCCGTGGGTGTAACATCAAAGCCTCTGCCCGTTCCAATGCAATCCCAAAGGACTCCTCCGTGTTCAGGTTCTCGTGCGTAAGCCCATTGGGGAGTTCCCAGTTGAATGCATGCACAAAGGTTGCAGTTAGTAACTGGACCATT
Source organism: Coriaria nepalensis (assembly GCA_027186245.1). Classification (NCBI taxonomy): domain Eukaryota; kingdom Viridiplantae; phylum Streptophyta; class Magnoliopsida; order Cucurbitales; family Coriariaceae; genus Coriaria; species Coriaria nepalensis. The sequence continues at coordinate 1,171,018 of CP114493.1, forward strand.
CGATACCCCAAACTCATTCCAAAACAAATCCTAGTCTCTGATCCAAATCGCATCATCTCAAATGATTCCCGAACACATTAACATGTGCCTTCTCACCTCCTGGTAAGAATCTTTCTGGCCTAAACTCAAGTGGGCTAGGCCATTTATTTGGGTCACGTCCAAGGGCTCAGGTGTTGACAAGAAGAGTTGACCCCTTCGGGATGTGATAGCCGTCGACTTCGCAACTCTTTGCCGCTATTCGAGGCAGGTTGAGCGGGGCTGCCGGGTGGAGCTTGAACGTTTCCTTCACAGTGGCTTGGGGCAATATAACACCCCCCGATGACCGTTATACTATTATTTTTCTCACTAAATTAGAGTGGAATATTTTTAAATATTTATTTTTTCATTATATTTATTTTTCTACGAAAACAAAATTAAAATGATTATTTTTTTTACCTCATGAAAAGAAATCTATCATATCTAGAAAAGATGACTACTATTGTACTATTGTTCAGTATACATATCTCTACGGTAAGGTTTTACAATATTTCTTAAAATATCTTTAAGCCTTTAGCCTGGCAATATACTAAAATAATTATAATTATTTCCATTTATAATTTTAAAATGAAAGTACAACACAACTATCATCCCGATACTCTTACCTCCTTCATCATCATAGCACTCCCTCGACAAGGTTGTTAGGGTAAAGTACTTAATTGCTTACCCTTCATTCCTACAACATGAAATTTAAGATGTGAGCTTTCACTCAGTAAGTATAAGCATAACTCACAAAACAGTTGTGAATGCATATGATGTATGAGCATGTAACATATAATGACCTTAGACTAATATTCTTCATAAGCTTACTTATTCTTTCTAACATGTTCTTACTTATTCTTTTTCTATTGGACCCTCTATACATACCAATTGAGCGCTCGACCAATGGAAAGCTGGAGGAGGGACTAAATCCGAACTTAACCATGGTCATTTCATATTCATACCTCATGCATGCATCATCATAATCCCCTCTTCATTAGGCCTCGCTCCCTTCCTTTAAGAATTGGTACGATATATCTTACTTTATCTCATTTCTTTCTATCTCATACACCTCTTAATTTCTCAACATGAAATGTGAGATAAATTGGCATGATGCTTTTGAGTGCGTATATTATTCAATAATTTCTATAACAATAACTATAACAAATTTAGTACTCATCACAATCAATTTTTTCATGACTACCAATCAATTTATATATGAGCCACCATACAGTCATTAGAACACAACTCATCGAGCTTCAAAATAATTCCATGTTGTAGGTGAGATTGTACTTACTTAGATTCCAAGCTTTCCTTTACGAATTTGGTACTATACGAACAATGGGTCCGTTGTTCACCTACACAATCAAGAATTTAACATAACTTAATAAAATCTTAACTTCCCATGAGCACTTCTACTTATTTAGCTTATCTTACTATGCATTTCTCATTCATTTTTTATATCTCATTCCACTATTTCCTTATTATCCCTTACTTGGTTCATTGGAAAATCTTATTCTCCCTTATTATGTCCTTTATGTGAGACTTATCATCTTATTTTAGCTCATACATACCCTTTTTCACATTCTAAAGCACTCTGGAGTTTTAAATGTTCAATGTTCACTTCTCAATCTGAGATCCCGATCTAGACCGAGGACTCCTTTCTCTTTCCAGATCGAGACCTAAGATAATAGTTCTCGGTCTAAGTTCTCGATCTAATTTGGATTTTTTGTTTTTAACTGTCAAGATTTTGCTTCTATTTCTAGCACTTCGCGTCTTAATGCATTCTGAAGTTTTGAAGGTATTCCTCATGAACATCTTATTAAGGTGCTCTAAAAGTTTTGGCTTAAGATTCGTATGTTTGCCCTTTAAAAACTCATTTCGTTCTTAAGTTTCTGCTATAGAAAAAGTTGATTGCCCTATAGACCTGTCGACCCGTCGACCCGTCAAGTATGTTAAACTCTTTGCATGCTGAGGGCATTGACCCTTTGACCATTCATGTACTGAAGGCATTGACCCCATCGGATTTTCTTACAAACTAAAGGATCGACCCTTCACATATTGAAGGTGTCAATCTCATCGATCCTTCACATATTGAAGGCACTTACCCCATCAACCCTTCACATTTTAAGTCTACAATACTTAAAGTTCTCAATTATACTCGAAGGATGTATAAATCCAAGCTATATATCAAATGTAGAAGATAATAAATCTACTACAGGTTATGTATTCACATTTGGATGTGGTGCAACTTCTTGAGGTTCTAAGAAGTAAACATACTTTACACACACAACCATGAAGTTTAAGTTTATTGCTTTAAAAATTGGAAAAGAGGTTGAGTGTCTAAGAGATCTTCTTTTAGATAACTCATTACTTCAAAACAGGTATATGTTATATCTATATACTGTGATAGTCGAGTCACTCTATCGTAAGCATACCACGAAATGTACAATGAAAAGTCAAAACATATTAGTCTTAGACATGATTATGTGAGACAACTAATTTAAAATGAAACTATTGTCATCACATATGTGAGATCAAGTAAAAACTTGGCTGATATGTTTACAAAACTTCTTTCGCGAGAGTTAGTAAAGTCGATATCAATAGGGATAGGTCTGTAACTCTTAAATTAAGAGATTCACCAATGATGAAAATCCAACTTAACACTATGAAATGATTAATATTAAGTTCAAATAGTACAAATAAGTCGTTGATAAGTGGAGTGTACTTTAGCATTAAACTTATAAAGACCTATATGAGATGCGACAGTGCTGATTGTTAAAGTTGAGAGTTGATTTTATTAAATTCTTAATGAAGTTCAGTCTATGTTAATAGGCATATTAAATGTAATAAAGATACTGTAAGAATTTTACTTATGTGAACTTAGAGGTGGTGTCATCTCTCATAGAGTTAAAGTTTTTTTCAAGAAAATTTATGAATTAGAATTAGCACAATGTCATTGGTTTTGTTATAAAAGAATAACTGGTTCTATGCTTTTTTCAACAAAGTTTTATTTTACTTAGTAAAAATTTGTAAAAAATTTGTCATATCAAATTATTTTCACAGAAATTCATCAATAAAATAAGATGATAAAAAAATATATATAATTATTATTTTAAATCTTAATCTCAAATAATTTGTAACACATTTAGCCTTGAAATATATTATAGGTAAGAGGATCCAAGAAAGTGTACAACAATATTGATATGTAATTTAAACACCATTTTCCTTTAAACTAAATTGTGAAATGGAGCTCTATCCGAACAAATTTTTCAAGTAACTCTATACATCTCTTTTCTTTGTCCCATTCTTGTTCTTTGCTTTCGTAGGCATAAATAAAAGAAGTGAAAGGTGAAAAGAAAGATGCTTATGCAAAACTACATACGCTGCATGAATAGATAGATTTGACATCTATGTCTTAATCAATCGTAGACGACATTGCAACTATGCAAGATACTCGAAATTCAATGAACTTAGAACAAAAATGTCACGTTAAGTAATATAATGATTTAATGATACATAAATATAGCCAAAGTATTTTGACCTAACAAAGATATAAAGTAATCGAGAGGGAGAAATTATCAGTGGAATCAGGATTTATATGTTAGGGAGTTAATTATCTAAAAGTCATCATAGTATGTAGATAAAAAAAAAAAAAAATATCCAAAATATATATTTAAATAGTTTAATTCTCATAAATAATTATAACCGAAATAATAATATATAGATATAAATATTTATGAAAATTTAAAACCTTGTAACTTATAAAAGTAAAAAATAATTATACATAAAATTAACTGATTTATTACCATAAAAAGGTTTGATTGAGATTGTTGTACTTAGTTTCTCTTTTTGTTTCTTTTCTCTTTCTCTTTTTCTTTGTTTGGAACGACATTCATCATCTTATCTCTTTGATTTTACAAAAGCAAGAGACAGCAGGAAAGAATGTTTTTTCCAACATCTCCTTAGGGTTAGGAGCTATAGACCTTATAATCCTCTTTGTGTCACTCATCATGAATCACATGACATTTTAACTTTTCCTTACTTACAAGCAAGGTACTTGTTCAAAAACAAATTAGGCTTTTATTTATTCCCTCACTTTTTCTCCTCACTATATATACTTTCACACTACATGATTGTGCTATCACCAAAACACAGTCAACTATTAATCAACAATCTATTACATCTCGCCGGTCTTGTTCTTGCAATCTAGAATGGGAAGTCTTAGCAGATTAACAGGTCCGAAATCGATGCAGCAGCAGCTGAGTAAGGGTGACCGTCGGATTTTCGCAGCTTCCGATGATAGCGCCATGATGAAGCAAATCCTGGCCACTCATTCCCCGGACGGTTCCGATAAAGATGTCAAGCCTATTCTGCAGATAATTAAGAACATCTTAAGCCACTCCACTCCTGATATTGAAAGTGTTCTAAATGTACATACTTAAATTTTATTATAGCATTTTCTAATTATCTATTTGTATTTTTCTTATTTTTACTTTTTACTTATCAGAAGTGAATTATTATTTTTATAACAGTTAAAAATGTGGAAGGTGTTTGAAAAATGCAGGGAAAACTTCAAAATATTGAAACGTTGGAGGATAAAAGCAGTTTAGAAGAATCTGAAGACATGTGTGATGGACTGGCTCCTATCATACATAAAATTGGTTGTGAGGTTATTATTGCCTAACTCATATATATATATGTATATACACATTGCCTTTTTAAATCAATGTGTTTTTGCAAAATTAATACTCATATTCATAATTTTTGGTGAACGTACTTTCAAATGGAGCCCAAGTTTCCGAAGTTGAATTGTGAGTTATTACTTATTTTATGCTGGAAGTGGAACGTATCTTTCATCGGAGAAACATTATGTTAACAGATATTACATAAGTGTTCGAGCGGGGGAGATGCTCATACGACAACCCTGGCATTATTCAACATGCTTTCGAGTTACTCATGGGATACAAAAGTGGTTATTACTCTAGCTGCATTTGCCGTCATCTATGGCGAATATAGCCTCATCACTCAGCTCTGCACGACAAATCAACTAGCCAAATGCATAGCTCTCCTCAAACAAATACCGGAACCCATCGAGCTTGCCAACTCATTCAAACCCCAATTCAAGGCACTCGTCATTCTCGTAAAGGCAATGATGGATGTAACAGGTTGCATTATTGATATCAAGGACTTGCCGTCTCTGTACATTTCACCTGACACTCCGGCAATGTCAACGGCTTTAGCACTTATCCCGGCAGCTGTTTATTGGACAGCGAGAAGTGCAGTCGCTTGTGCGGCACTCATTGCAAGCCTTGTTGGATTAAGACATGAGTGAGCTATTATATATGTTCATACTTCATGTTTCACAACAACATCTTGAAACTTAAACTTAGAATATCCATATACATACTAATTTCACTAAACTTTCAGGTATGTCAGCTCGGCCTCCGAGGTGTGGGAACTATCAAGCTTGGCGCATAAGGAAAACAATATTTACGAGCACCTTAGGAAGGAATTAGACCTTTGCTATAAGCATATAGGTAAGAATGTGTTTATATATGTATATTGGAAAATCACCCCTGTCCTGATGGTTAATGTTTGTTCACCTCGAAATGCAGATGAGAAGAGACACATAGACTATTTCCAAACTATCGAGCGCCTTTTCGAGACACATCACCTTGACAACATGAAGATCCTCAAGGCATTGATTTGTGCCCGGGATGACATACAACCTCTTGTGGATGGTTCAACCAAGACAAGGGTATGTTTAGCAACTTCCATGTTCTTTCATTTCCTAATCTTCACACTCCCAACTTTAAAAATATCATAACATTGCTTCTTCTTTTTTCTTTTTTTTTAATTGGCCAAAAGGTTCATCTTGAAGTGCTTAGGAAAAAACATGTCCTATTGCTCATATCGGATCTTGATCTCACCCAAGAAGAGATTATGATTCTCGACCTACATTACAGAGATGCACAGACAAGGCCGGGCGTTGATTATGAGGTAGTGTGGATCCCAATTCCCAACGGATCCGGCCAAACGGGTGAGCCAACTGAGCAGAGATTTCTACAATTGCAATCAAGGATGCCATGGTATAGTGTGCACCATCCTTCCTTGATTGAACCAGCGGTCATCAAGTACATCAAGGAGAAGTGGCGTTTCATGAAGAAGGCGATTTTGGTGGCTTCGGATCCACAAGGAAAAGTGTCATCTACTAATGCACTTCATATGATATATATATGGGGAAATGTCGCTTTCCCTTTCACTACAGAAAAAGAAGAAGATTTGTGGAAGGCAGAAAATTGGAGACTTGAGCTACTTGTTGATGCCATTGATCCTGCCATTCTAGATTGGGTACACCTCTATTTCTCCCATATCTCTCAATAATTTCAGAACAATAATAACCCCATAACAAAGATACCATCTTTTGCACTATCCCAATTTTGTAGTATTCATCTAATTTACATTATTAACTTTGTATAGAAATTTTGATGCACACATTGTTCATCTCTTTTACTAATAGCTTAAACTTTTAGACAAATAGATCACTTCAGAAAAACTAACATTGAAACGATATTTTTATTTTCGTTTTCATTAGATTGGGGGAGGGAAAATAATTTGCTTGTATGGTGGTGAAGATCTCGAATGGATCCAGAAATTCATAGCTATGGCGAAATCTGTGGCAGCCGCCGCTAATATACCACTAGAGATGCTTTATGTCGGGAAAAACAATTCCAAGGAACGCGTTCGGAAAAACAGTGCCATAATCACCAAAGAGAAACTCAGTCACTGCTGGCCCGAACCTACCACGGTTTGGTTCTTTTGGGCCAGGCTAGAAAGCATGATGTACTCTAAGCTACAACATGGAAAAACAGTTGAAAACGATCCTATAATGCAAGAAGTTATGACTATGCTTAGTTTCGATGGAAGCGATAGTGGATGGGCTATATTTTGTAGAGGATCGATTGAGATGGCCAGGGCGAAAGGTGATACGGTCTTAGATAGCTTAACATCATTCGATAAGTGGCAAGAAGATGCTAATCAGAAAGGTTTTATCTTGGCTTTAGCTGAATATCTACAGAAACTACATACTCCTCATCATTGCAACCGGTTGATCCTTCCCGGGATTGACGGGAGCATCCCAGAAAGGGTAGTTTGTGCTGAATGTGGCCGTCCGATGGAGAAGTACTTTATGTACCGTTGCTGTGTTGATTAAGGAATTAACGAAGCTTATTAGGGTTTGTCTGGTTTTATTATATGCATGCATGTCTTTTCTATTAAGGTTGTCTTTGTTTTTCTCTTTGATGAGTTTGAAGGAAATTATATGTCGTGGGCCTTGTACGAACTACCTGCATTATGCATGGTATGAGGTTATATCCGTTTGAAGTTGAGTGTACTAAAAATTATGTTTGTGTGCTTTAAGAAAGTTCTATGATTATTATTCTCGAGTGATCCATCTCTCTCTCTCTCTCTCTCTCTCTCTCTCTCTCTCTCTCTCTCTCTCTCTCTCTCTCTCTCTCGGCCAAGTTAATAACTAGAGTATTTCCCTTAATAAGATTATTGAGAACAGAGACAAATCTAGATTTTTTTTTAAATTATCCTATGATTAATTAAAGCAAATTTAGTGTTGTAGACAGTCTCTCAAGAAAGATAAGAGGAAATAGTGTATAAAATAAATTAAAATTAACTCATAAAATTTAAAATTCTTTTCAATTTAATCATAAATTTTACCCAAAAAAATTAAATCTAATTTTAAATTTTAAATATTTACAAAAAGATCAGTGGACAAATACGTAACCATAAGAGATTGAGTGTCTATCAAGTTTTGTTATATATACCCCCTACTAAATAATATCAGCCCTTTCTCTTTCATTTAAGAACAAAAAACGCGTCATATTAACTATCGGTTTACTTGCCTGAAGACTCGTGCTTTCTTTGTTGACTTCACTTTCAAATACCTCCAACTTGCATTGACTTAACGACTTTGAAAATAATTTAAAATAAAAGAAACAAAATATTAAATCAATTATTTTGTTCCGGGGAAGTTTAGGTAATTGACTTTACGTCAAAAATTAATTTATTAAATAACTTCATTTTCCTTACTTTTTTTTTAGAAAAAAATCATGCACTTTAATTATACTTATTATTTAAATTTAAGTTTTGAACTCTAAATTTAAAATATATAATATCTCATACAAAATCATGAAATGAAATCATGATTTCATTTTGGGACATGGATTTCGACATAATCGATTCAAATCGAAATCATGATTTCAACTGAATTGGTCGAGTCAAAATAATTATTTTTTCACCTTCTTTTTTAGGTTTAAGTTAGAGTTTTTGTTTAATATTTAATTCGAAATTTAAGATTTCAATTCTAAATTTAACATTTTAAATTTATATTTAAAATTCTAAGTTTATATTTAGGTTTTAAGTATAGATTTACCGTCTAAGTTTAAGCTTTAAGCTTTATATTTAGGATTTAAGTATAGGATTTAAAATCTAAGTTTAAGATTTTAAGATTTGTGTTTAGTATTTAAATTTAAGATTTTAAGTCTAATTTTAAGGTTTTAAATTTAAAAATACAAAAATATACTTACTATCATAGACTAAAATCATGATTTTGGTCAGGGACATAGATTTTAGCCAGACTAACTCATGATTTAGGTCTGGCTTGGTCAGGTCGAAATCATGGTTTTTTTGTTTCCCTTCTTTTTTTGGTTTAGGTTTAAGGTTTTAGTTTAATATTTAATTATAAGTTTAAGATTTTAACTCTAAATTCAATATTTTAATTCTAAGTTTAAGGTTTTAAGTTGATGTTTAAGATTCTAAATTTATATTTCGGGTTTTAAGTTTAGATTCACAATTTATGTTCAAGATTTAAGGTCTATTTTAAGGGTTTAAGTATAAGATTGGAAATCTAAATTTAAGGTATTATGGTTTCTGTTTAAATTTAATGTTTGAAGTTTAATTTTAAGCTTTCAAGTTTAAAAATACAAAAACATATCTACTGTCTCAGATCGAAATTATTGACCAACATCATGATTTCGATCTAGGACAGGGATTTCGGCCTGACCAACTCAGACCGAAATCATGATTTTTTTTTCCAAACCAAAATATTTTAGTCAACTTCAAAAATTATTATCTTAGGTTATATAATTCTGATTGTGATGTTCCTATACTATATGAAAAGCTCTGAATCTAGTTTTATGGATTTTTTATTATTCATTTATAACATTTGGAACTAGATCGAAATACACGAACAAAGATTTAGGACTGAAACTTAATATTTCGACCAAAACTCAAGAATATCTATTCAACTTCAAGAATTTTTATCTCATGTTATATAACTTTGATTGAGGTGTTTCTTAACTCTATAAAAACTCTAAGAGTCTAGTTTATGATATATTTTTATTATAATTTTATAATATTAGAACCAGTCTGAAATATATGAATGAATATTTCGGATTGGAACTCAACATTTCAGAAAAAAAACTCAAGATTATTCAGTCAACTTCAATATTTGTTATCTTATGGTATATAACTTCGATTGAGGTATTTCTAGACTTTATGGAAGTTTCTAAGAGTTTAGTTTTATTATAGATATATCTATATTCTTAAAAATAATTTTATAATATTTAGATATAGTCCTAAATATATAGATAAAGATTTCATACTGCAACTCAACATTTAGGATAAGATTTCGACCTGGATAAAACAGATCAAAATCATGATTTTTTTTATATTTTTTTTAAGGTTTATGCTTTAAGGTTTATGTTTAATGTTTAATTCTAAATTTAATACTTAAGTCTAAGTTTGAGGTTATAATTCTAAGTTTAAGTTTAAGTTTAAAGTTTACGGTTAGGGTTTAATTATAATATTTAAAGTCTAGCTTTAATGTTTTAAGATTTATATTTAGTGTTTAAGTTTGAGGTTTGAAGTCTAAGTTTAAGGTAATAAGTTTAAAAGGCAAAAACACACCTATTGTCTCATACTGAAATCATGAACTAGAATCATGATTTTGGTCTGAATTGATCTGGACGAAATCTTAATTTTTTTTTCCTTCTCTGAATCGACGTTCTTCATTATGAATAATGGTCGTAAGAAGTGAAATCCATCTCCGTTCTTTATTCTTCGTTATTCTCCAGATCAGTGTTCTTCTATTAAGAAATTGTTGAAGTCGTCGAGATAAAAAGGAAGAAGAAGATTTTTCTTTTATTTTTCTTCTTTTTGCTTTTTAAATTTATTTTACTTATTTATTTTTATTTATTTTTAAAGTCGTGTAACCAAAAATTTAAGAAAAAAATCACTTAGTCAAATTATATCTTTCATTATTCCTTTTTTTTTTTCTAATCCAATTTAAAAAAGACAATAACATCTGTGTAAGCATATAAATGCATATTGAATTCGGGAACGTGTAGACTGGGGCAAACTAGTTTTGACCCCAGAACTTTAGCTTAAAAAGCAATTACTCCCAAAAGTTTCCTAAACAAAATTCTAAACCACCAAAAACTAAATGAAACTAATTTAACCCCCCAAAACCGGTAATTTTGAACAAATTATTGCGCACGTAACCGTTAACTAATCCCTCCACGGCAATATTTTTAACAAATTATCAATTTACTCTTTCATTTAACATATTTACTTCCAATTTTTCTATGTTTTCTAATATTTTTTTTTCCAACCCCCACCAGTACTTTCACTGCACCTCTACCAACCACCGCTCGCCACCTATATTCTTCCCTCCATTCCACTTTCCCTCTATTTCCCTTTCTCTCTCTTTATCTATCTTGTGGATCTAGATTTTCAACTCCGATCGAATCGATCCAAAGCTTTGAAGTTCTAGATCGAGAGGAAAAAAATGGAAGAAAAGGACTATGTTGGTAGGTGGTAAGTAGCTGGTGGATGTGTTTGATGGTGGTCGAAAGCGGATGAAGGAGGTGGTGGTGTGTGACTTGGGAAGAAAACTAAATAACATAAATTAGATGTAAAATTAATTTTTGTTAAATCAACCGATAAATTTATATATTGTTAATATGGACGGGTCACATGGGAGACCTATTTCATCCAAAATTTATGATTTTGGGAGGTTAAAAACTAGTTTCTTATAGTGGTGGTGGTTTAGAATTGTTATAAATTCTTTCAGGAGTAAATGTTTTTTAAGCTTAAATTTTGGGGTCAAGACTAGATGGCCCCAACTTTTCTTTCTGTATTTTGACAAATTATTTAATACCACATAACTTTTTTTTTTTTTTACTATTTCAAATATTCGCTGAAAAATAATTAATCAGAATAATTAGATTTAATTAATTAATTAATTAAAAGACCACTACTACTATAGTGAGTACATGTTTACCTAACATGATCTCAAATTATTCATATGAATGAATAGTTGATAAAAGTAAAGTATGTTATACTTCATTTATTTTTATTTACACATAAACAAATTTTTAAGAATTTGATTGATAACGTATTTTAAAATTCAATTTTTTAAAAATAGTTTATATAATGATTAAAAAAATTATTTTTGTAATTGAGAAAAAGAAAATCACTTCTTATATTTTCTGATATTTATTTTTTTCCATTTAAAAAAATTACAATTTTAAAAATAAGTAAAAAGAATTTATTAAATATAATTAATGAGAGAAAAAAATTAATTATTTATTAAAATTCGGTGTAATTTATCCCAATAAATTAATAAATAAAAAAACGTCGCATTAAAATGCAGTAAAAATGGCCTGAAGATTCCAACCAAAATCTAGCCTGTGGGGTCCACTAATGCTATGTCTTTTTCCACACGGCAGGGAAACAAACAATCTAAAATAAATAAATAGCGAACTCGGAAGTGGTTGCTGGCAACTTATTTCAAGTCCATCGTTTAACATTTCCTAAGCCCAGGAAATGGGAGTTTCCTCCCTCTGCAAATCACTCCACCTCCCTCTTCTCACCTTCCTCTCTCTCCTCCTTCTCATCAATGCCAGATTACATCTCCACCCTTCAGATCTCAAAGCCTTATCTACCATCACAACAGATTTGGGAGTCACCGGTCATCGCCTCACCTTCACCTCACCATGTATGACAGCCGGTGTTTTCTGTGAGAGGAGGCTGCTTTGCAGCAACAACAATACCTATGTATTAAGGGTCACTAGGCTCGTGTTTAAATCACAGAGCCTCACCGGATTTCTTTCCTATGAAATCGGACGGCTCTCAGAGCTCAGGGAGCTCTCTGTTTCTAAAAATTTTCTCGTTGACCAAATACCAGCCCAAATCGTTGACTGCAGAAAACTTGAAATCCTTGACCTCAAAAGCAACAGATTTTCTGGGAAAATTCCATCCGAATTGTCCTCACTCACACGCCTCAAAGCGCTTGATATTTCCTCGAATGAGTTTTCTGGAGATTTGAGTTTCTTGAAGTATTTTCCCAACCTGGAAAGTCTTTCTATCTCAGACAATCAATTTTCCGGGAAAATCCCAGCTTCAATCAGATCGTTTCGGAATCTCAGGGTGTTTAACTTTTCTGGGAATCCTTTTCTAGAAAGTTCAGTTCCCATGATGAAAGGTGTAGAGTACTCAGCAGGCAATAATCTTCCTAAGCGTTATATATTAGCTGAGACTAATTCAACTAGTACAAAGAGCAATACTAGTTCTCATTCAGCTATTGCACCAAGTGCTCAAGCTCCATCTCCAATGGAAGAACCAAAAAAGCACAAGAACATCAAAAGAAAGATTTTTACTTGGCTGCTTGGGTTTCTAGCCGGAGCAATATGCGGAATAGTAACTGGGCTTATCATTTCTCTTCTGTTTAAGCTTGTTTTAGCCGCCATAAAAGGAGGAGGAAGAAATAAAGGCCCATCTATCTTCAGTCCTATGATTAAAAAAGCAGAGGACTTATCTTTCCTAGAGAAAGATGATGGACTTGCAACATTAGAGCTAATTGGAAAAGGCGGCTGTGGAGAAGTTTACAAAGCTGAATTACCTGGAAGCAATGGAAAGATGATTGCTATAAAAAAAATAATCCAACCTCCAAAAGATGCATCAGAATTGGCAGAAGAAGGAACTAAAGATATGCATAAAAAAATGCGTCAGATCAAATCGGAAATCAACACAGTGGGCCAAATCCGTCACCGGAATCTCCTCCCTCTCCTGGCCCACGTTCCTCGGCCTGATTGCCATTACCTGGTCTACGAATTCATGAAAAATGGTAGCTTACAAGATATGTTAAACAAGGTTTCACAAGGGAATGCAGAACTAGACTGGTTTACTAGGCATAGGATTGCACATGGAGTAGCAGCTGGGCTTGAATATCTTCACATGAATCATAGCCCGAGAATAATCCATAGAGATCTTAAGCCGGCTAATATTCTACTAGATGATGACATGGAGGCCAGGATTGCAGATTTCGGTTTAGCTAAAGCAATGCCGGATGCACACACTCATATTACAAGTTCCAATGTGGCGGGAACTGTTGGGTATATAGCTCCAGAGTATTACCAGACACTGAAGCTCACTGACAAGTGCGACATCTACAGTTTTGGTGTTATGCTCAGCGTGCTTGTGATGGGGAAGCTTCCTTCTGATGAGTTTTTCCAGCATACGGATGAGATGAGCTTGGTGAAGTGGCTGAGGAATGTGATGAGTTCAGAGGATCCTCAAAGAGCGATCGACACGAAACTGATGGGGAAAGGGTGGGAAGAGCAGATGCTATTGGTGTTGAAGATTGCTTGTTTCTGCACTTTAGATAACCCTAAAGAAAGACCTAATAGTAAGGATGTTAGATGCATGTTGTCTCAGATTAAGAACTAGCGAAGCTATTAATATTTAAAACAAGTCTTCTAAGAAAGCCTAGATGAATAAATGTGTGTGAAAGGGAAAGGGAAAGTGAATGAGGGAAAGTGAATGCAATTTTGTGTTTCAGTTTTTACTTCCAACAAGTATATTTATTCTATTAAGGATGTCAATCTTATAATATGACCAAGTCTTTCTAAATTGGCTCCACTTAGAATCTATAATGTGTCAGCAGAAGCTGTCTTCGGATACCAAGTCCAAGAGATAATATGTTCTACTGTGCAAACAGACACAAAATTTCCAAATGACGAAACAGTCAAATGAAACCCGACACAAAATTTCCAAATGACGAAACAGTCAAATGAAACCCAAACCCTATTTATACTTGAACCTGCCAGGGAAAAAATAAACAAAAGTGAAACCAAATAGCAGTGGATAGTACATGCAGCAAAGAAAAGTATGAGTAGATATTATGTCACTTGTCCTGAGAAAGTTTCTGAAAAGATCATGGTTGTGTCTTTAGAAAAATGAAATTTCTACGCAAATGCTCTCATCTTATCTTCAAGGGAAAAGATAAGTGTTTTCTCTTAGCCAGCCAACCCATTAATTGAGTTCCTTGTGCCTTTCAATCTTTATCAAAAGTATAGGATTACATACATCGAAAGTCACTCATATGTTGGTCCACCGATGAAACACATTTGTGGAAAAGAATGGACCCGTGTAACACTTATGGAGCAACTTGACATTAGTATTTACTTGAAAATTCAAATAAGCATTGCATAGATGAAAATGCATATGTGAAGTGACTGGTGAAAAGTTACTGCCGAGTTTCTGATCCACCATTCTGATTCCTGCAGTAGACTAGTAGTTACAAAGCATCACAACTAACAATTTCGAAGTGGATTTCTACAATCATTTCTTCGGTGGTTGCCTTTTTTGAATGCACAGCTTAGAAATGTCAAGGACAGAAGAATGTGGTAGACATATTTAGCTTGCCAAAGATGAAGAAGCGGAAACAAATTATAATGAAATTTTATGAACACTGTTATGTTGGCCTACTGCTAGATATCTTAGTCCAATATCTAAGCAAAGAGAAGAATGATGTGCTGCCAAGATGAGATGAGTTGTAAATGAATGCTAGAGCTAAAGTCCTTTTTGGCTGAGAATTGAAAATAATGGTTACCAAAAGCAAAATAAATATGTCTAAAGCCTAAATGAAGGATTCCCTCATAAACTTAGTCTAGATGTTTCTTACCTAGTCGTTTGTTAATAATAGAAACCAGACATTCTAAACCATTCATTACCTGCAAATGAAAGATTAGGACTAGGAAAAATATTGCAGAGAAAGATAGTTCTACATCACTTTAGACAAGAAGAAAAGGAGTCATCATCAAGTATTGAATTTAATTCTAAAAGATTACATTGATTTCTCCAGATGTAATATATGTCTCCAGTTCAATCATCGGTGCCAGAAGTAACTGAAGAGATGCTAAAACAAAAAAATTGATATGTCTATTACAGGTTACCTCAAAAATCCAATAGCAACTGTGGAAGAACCCTCTCCAAATGAGTTGCTTCAATTTTGCTAACACCTTCTGCCTCTGCAATCATGGCAGCACGCTGAACAGCCTCTGCATTGACATCAAAGCTCTTCCAGAAGTTGGAACACATGCATATCTTACATTTAGAGTCCAAAATTACCCAACCCAATTTTAGATCAAGAAAGATTAACCTGTGATAAAGACTTGGAGAAGTTGACCACTCAATTTTAATGCATTTGCATTAGCTTCACAAAAAAAATTAAATGGAAGAAGATGAATCTTAACAATTGGTTTCTTTCTTTTTTGGAATTCTGCCTTAAATAGCAAAAATGAACATCATAATAATGATTCGCTAGAAAACCACTGATGCAAAATACCTGAAGTCGGCCGATTCTTCTTGGATGTTCCGGCTCCTACCTGTACCAATCAAAACTTTAGCTGGACATAAAATACACAGTTCAACAGTCAAACAAGAGCAGTACTACAATTACAGACAAGTATGCATGTTTACTTGAATATTAAGAAAAACACAAAATATAGACAGAAATTAGTGGCCGGAGACAGAGTTCGAGAGGAAAATGTTTCCACTCTTATCAACTGAATCAATTATGCACTTGTCTCAACCATATCTTATACAGCATCTCTATGAATATGACGATTTTTACATCCCCCAACACAATCTCGGATCCACCCTACCACCGTATACAAAAAAAGCTAGTAGCAGTACTGGTGTGAATTGTCAGAAAATGGAAATCCAACCGTTTGAGAATAAACTAAACAAATATTATTCTGAAATTAATTATGGAAACTCACCTCATGTTCCAACGCGTCACTACATTCGTTTCTCTCGCGCTCTGTAAAATGTTCATCAAACATAATAGAATTGAAAGTCTGTGATAAAAGCCAGAAAGAAAAATGAACTAAGGACCTGACAGAGAGAGAGAGAGAGACGGAAGGAAGAAACGAACCTAGGGCTCTTTTGCTCCAAACGAGCTTGAAAACAGCATGGATCAGATCCTGTTATGCACACAATCATAGAGATGAAGAGAAATTATACATTCGTGTAAAATGGAGATCTATTAAGATACAGAAAAGATTTACGAAGTAGAAATGCGAAAACATAAGAAGAATTAGGGTTTTTTTTACAGGTTCGAAAACGTTCTCCGCCATGACAATCCAATTTAGAATCAGAGAAGCTTCGGCTATCTATCTGCCTATTTCTCTCCCGCGCGAATTTTTCTCTCCTCTCTCTCTCTCTCTCTTTTTCGGTCAAATTGGTTCGTGAATAATTAATTAGGAATGATTGGGCTGCGTAATATTCTGTTGGGCCAAGTACTTGGGCCGCATTGTTGACAATTATGATTTTGAACTTTTTAATCCTGACAAGCCTGTTTGGTTTCATTCATTTCTCCAGTCTCATTTCTTCACGACCAGACGGCCGCCATTACAGAGCCGTATAATTTATCGTTTTGCTTCTGGTTTGCTTTACTTTCATTAATTTTTTATTTATAGCATAAATTTAGGGAATTCGTTTTAGGAATTTTTGATTTAGGGATTTCCATTTAGGTAACGTCATTGTTTTTTTTCTTCATTCAAATTGATTGTGGGTTCTCTTCTATATCATGAGGAAGCATTACATCTCTACTTATGTGCATGCTCCAACATATCAAGTACTGAAGAACCTGAATGAAGAGGGAGATCATGATTTAGAGGATACGATCGGGTAAATGAACAGGAGTTAGGGGAAAAGATGAAGGAACTGGGAATACAATGTACGATGATGGTTGCATTAAATCTATTATGTATTGTAATTGTGTTTGAAAAATAGATGTATGGTAATAAGAATATAATGATATTTGATATGTTCTAAACCTTGTTGTTTTAAGTTGGTATTGAAATTTATTTTGGTTATGATAATTTGAATTATGGTTGTAAGAATTCGATGTAGTAATGTATAATTGATATTCTTGATCATTAGTATATATTAATTGTTTCATTCTTAACAATCAAATCAATGATTAAAAAATAAAAAATAATAATAATAATAACCACAACATCTTAGTTATAGATTATGAATCTCTTCATTTTCTGAATACTATATGCTAAATCATGGTTTGCGAAAGCAGTTATTAGGACCACATTACTTGATGAACTAACCTCATCGTTGTGGTCGTCGGCTATGGAACGACCCTTGATGGAACTAAGTATCGGATAGTAAAAAATTCCTGGGGACCAGAATGGGGTGAGAAAGGTTACATAAGAATAGAGAGAGGTGTCTCGGACGAGGAGGGATTATGCGGTATAGCAATGGAGGCATTGTATCCCGTCAAAAACTCGCCGGAGAACCCAAGATCAGAATCTTCAAGTTATCCCCAAGGACGAGCTCTAAGATGCTTCGTTTCTACCTCTACTGCCTTGTGTGATGAACAAAAAGTTATACATGTCCTGTAGGTTTAAACGTTCACTAGTTTTGTGTAATGAACCAAAAAGTTATACATGCGAATATTCCTCAATAGAAGATCTTATTAGATACCATAAAAATAAAAAGTTCAACAATTATATTAGGAAGCAACTCTCCTTCCTTCCTTTCAAGAGCACTGTAAAAGTTTTAAACTTATAATTTCAACCTCGGAACAATATGTAATTAAATACAATGCACATTTTACAGTGCATATACTTAAAATAGAGAGGAGTTGGATCCCGGTTATAAGATGCTTCTAGAAGGTTCTAAAGGGAATGGAAGTTTCCGATTTAACCATAGCATCTAATGGGATCATTACATCCCTTCTCAGCAGATTGTTTGTTGCCTTGTCCCCCACCCTTTTCAAGATACTGTTGATGATACTCTTCTGCTCTGTAAAACCTCTTTGCTGGAAGAATTTCGGTCACAACTTCCTTGTCCTTTACCTCCGCTTGCTTTGCAGCTTTAGATTCTTGAGCTAAACTTGCTTGCCTTTCATTGTAGTAGTATATTCCTGATCTATATTGTGACCCCACATCCCCACCCTTCAATCAAATATAGAAACACATGAATCAATCATACCTAAAATCATTTCAAGATTAATAACAAAACCCATTTCAGTATGAAGAATTACTCGGTAGATATGGTCTATTATAAATAGATCGATCACAATTTTATACATAATCCGTTGCGATTGGGTAATCTAATCTGATATTTGAGAGTAAAGTTATGAATATGATCGATCAGTATACAATAAATTGAGTTTATTTAAGAATTTCTGATAATATAAAAATACTGTTAATTGAATTAAATTTAAAAAAAGAGTAGAAAAATGAAAGTACATATAAACCTGGCGATTAAGGGTGGTAGGATCATGGCGAGACCAGAAGAGAGAAAGGAGCTTATCGTACGGGCAGATATTCGGGTCGAAATGGACCCGAACCACCTCCACATGGTTAGTATTTCCGGCGCATACTAGTTTGTAATTCGGATCCGGCGCGTGACCTTGAGAGTATCCCACTTCCGTTTTGACAACTCCAACCACTCGCTGAAACGCCAGCTCCACTCCCCAGAAACATCCCGCTCCGAACTGGGCCATTTCGTGGGTCGGATATTCTGGTTTATCCGTATCCAGATCCAGAGCCGGGTTGTGAATCGAGCCTTCTGCCATTTTTTCTTCTCTCGGAAAAAATCTCAGATCTTCACGTAGACGATTTCTATTCCAGAGATATTATTAGTAAAGAGAGATTTTCATATGAGGTCCCACGTCATTCATGATTTTCTGTGTAGCCAATTAGTTTAAGACGCGTGTCATCATAGCATCCAACCAGAAATTCTTTCTATCTCGAAATAGTGTCTAATGAGTGATATATATAATAAGTGGCGCTTCTTAGTAAGTAATACGTGTATACTAACAATACAACGAATATTTAAAATATATTTAAAAAATTGAGGTATTAATTTGGAAAGAAATTTGGCTGGACGTGGATTTTAAGAACATTGGACCATTTTATATATTATTTTAGGGCATATTTAAAAAGATATATCTTTTTATTATATTTACTATGTATATATACCATAGTTTTCTCTTTATTTATTATTTTATGAAAACAAATAAAAAATATTATAATTATTATAATGCTCTTCAAATAACAAACATGCTGAAACAAAGAAAAACGGTAAAATGACCACAATACCATCATCCCTATCATTGAAACATAACATTAACTAAGTAAAAATATATATATATATAAACTTGCGATTTTGATTTTGTGACCAAATCGATCCATTTCTCTCTTTTTTTTTTCTTTTTTTTTTTTTCTCATTTCTAATTTATTTTATATCTCATTTCGTCGATTTGATCTGTTTATAAGTTTTGTGATCGAAAGTTAAGAGTTTGGAAATAAATAAACCCTTTTAATAAATTTCAAGTTTTTTACTTGATTTTTCTTTAAATATTTAATAAATAAACGAAATATTTTGGATTCGCATTCTTTTTATTTTATTTGTATTCTGCTTTTGATTCATTCAATATGCAAATGTAGAAATAGGAAAATCAAAAAATTTGAAAATCTAAAAAAAATAAAGACTATACTTTACTAAGAAAAATAAAGTATATTATAGTACTACTACTAAACATGCACGTGTTCACTAAGAAATTTCAAAACATCTATAAGATGGTTCTCAAAATATTAGTCCCATCTTTACAATACATCAAAATATTTATAACCATCATTATTTATGATATTAAAGTAGAAGTTTATAATGTAGCTTAGTCATGGTACCACTACCTACACAACGTATATTACACCCTCTCGACAAATTTGTCCAGATAACTAGATCGATTGCTTATTATTAGTGCCTACAACATGAAAAGTAAGACTTGAGCTTTTACTCAACAAGTATAAATATAACTCATAAAGCAATTATAGATATAAATCCATATAATTTATGAAACATATAATCTTTAAAAATATTAAAACTCATATTCTTCGTAAAGATTATTATATGCTTCCATCTTACTTTTTCTTATATTTTCTTACTTTTTCTTTTATTAGGCATGTGTATATATCAGTTGAGCGCTTGACTAATGGAAAGATAGAGGCGCGACCCGATCCGAACGTGCCCATAGTTGGACCTCGACTCTTCCTTTGAGAGATTGATACGTGCCCATCTTATTTCTTTTTATCTTCATATACCTCTCAATTTCTTAACATTAAATATGAGGTAAACTTTGCATGATTCTTATGAATGCATATGTAGTTCAATAATTTTCTATAAGGAGCAATTATAATAATTATAGTACTCATAATAGTCAATCATTTCATAACTACAATTAATTAATAACGTGATAACCATGTAATCATTAGAAGCAACTCATCGACTTTCAAAAACAATTTTCATATTGTAAGTGAGAGTTATCCTTACTCAGATTTTGTGCTATTTCCTTAAAGGTTTCGAGTATTTCCCAAACACATGGTCAATTATTCACTATCCAATCAAGAATTTAACTTAACTTAATAAAAACTTAACATTCCATAAGCTTTTCTATTTAGTTAACATATCTCATTATGCATTTTTTATTTACTTTTAGGAATTTAGTTCCAAATCTTTTCTTATTATAACTTGCTTGATTAAGTGAGTAACTTTTATCCAAATTTTTCCTTCTATATTATCAATTCTACCTTACGATTCAAGTTATTCTAGTTAACCATTGAAAATAAAATGTTTGGGCCAACCCTTTCTTAACTACTTAGTAGAGGTTTGAATTTTTATATCTCATAAACCATAATTTCCATTGATCTAAAATGAGGTGTGGAAATGTTAAGGAGGAGGTGTGAAAATGCTAAAGAAGAGATGTGGAAATTCTTGACATGCATCAAGGGGTGTTTTCCACCTCTTCCTTCTCATCTATATTTTTTTTAAGTCTTCTAAATTAAGAATTTCAAAGTAATTCCCCTTCTACTTTTTTTACTTTTCAATTTACCTCAAGACTTTTAATTTTTTTTATTTTCGTCTGAAAATAATTTCCCAAGTAAACTTGTAATATTGAAATCTTATCTCCGAACTATTTATCTCATCATAGGAAGTACCAATGACATAGGAATTTCTTAGTCAACATTGAGCTGCAATATTTAGCTAGGGCTCTTCGAGATGACAAAGTGGGATGAGTTTAAAGAAGCCTTCAAAGCACAATTTTCCTAAGGAATCTTGAAGATGAAGCATGAGGTGAACTTCATCACTTCACTCATAAGTCTAGTATTTCTGACTATGTGAAAGAGTTTTCAGAAATATTGTTAGAGCTCCCAGAATTTCCGAAAAAAGAAGCCAAATTTGGTTTCATAGAAGGGTTACAGCCTTGGGCCAAGCAAAAGTTGAAGAGGAGAAATATTCAAACTCTCAAAGCCGCAATTGAGTAGGCAGAAAGCTTGACTAAGTATTGGCAGGAGGATAAGGCCAATAGTAGTTAGTGGGGTGACAAAGACAAAGGTGGGGGAGCCACCAATAGTAGCTTCAACAACCGCAATGAGGCGGGCAGGCCCTTTGAAGGGAAGGGTAATGGCAAGGGTCTAGGAAAGACATTTAAGACCAAGATGTTGAAGTGCTTCTTATGTGAAGATAACCACATGGTTCATGATTGTCGAAGAATGCGAAGCTCATCGCGCTTGAAAGAGACAGATAACTGGAAGAAGAGGCCAAGATGGGGTCACTCCGACTCCTTGGTGCACTCAAGGCCAAGGTTGTTGAAAGACCCAAAGTGCCAAAAAAGGGATCCATGTATGTCGGGATAGACATTGTAGGGGGGCAACTCAGAGTCTAGTGGATTCAAGAGGAACCGATAATTTCATCAAGGCTGACGTTGCGAAGAAGTTCAGTTTCAAGTTAGTCAAGTCTAGTAGTTTCACCAAGACAGTCAACTCGAAGGCATTGCCAATCATGGGGATAGCCTATACCAAGACTAGTGTTGGACAATAGTCAGGAGTCGTCAAGTTCATAGTCATCCCGATATATGACAACGACGTGGTGCTTGGGTTAGACTGGCAAGATCAGGTAAAGGCTTGTCTTATGCCTTACGCCAATTCAATCATGATTATGGTTGTTGGTTTTACTTACATGGTCCCGGTCTTAAGAGAGACCCGGTTGAGGATAAACGTGTTGTTTGCTATGCAATTATGCAAGGGATTGAAGCGAGAGCAAGAGACCTACCTTATAGCTTTAAAGGTGGACGAAGGCGAGTCATCTAAGGAGGGGGAGATTCTAAAGGAAGTGCAAGGAGTTCTGATACGTAATGCCACCGGAACTTCCAAAGAAGTTGTCACCTAGGAGGGAGGTGGATCATAAGCTAGAGTTGGTGGAAAGAGTGAAGCAACCAGCCATTGCACCTTATCGCATGACAACATCCGAGTTAGAAGAGTTGAGGAAGTAACTTAAAAAAATGTTCGAAGCGAGGTTCATTCAACTATCTAAAGGTTCATATAGGGCACTTGTACTTTTCCAAAATAAGACGGATGGATCATTGGGATTGTGCATTGACTACCGAGTACTCAACAAGCTCATGGTGAAGAATAAATATATGATTCCTCTCATATTGAATTTGTTCAATCAACTTGGGAGCGCAAGAAAATTCTTCAAGCTAGACTTGCGATCGGGGTATTGGCAAGTCCGGATAGTGGAAAAGGATTAGGAGAAGATCGCTTATGTGACGCGGTATGGGTTATACGAGTTCCTAGTGATGTCTTTCGGCCTCACTAATGCACCAGCCATGTTTTGTATGCTTATGAATAAGGTACTTGCTCAGTTTCTTAACAAGTTTGTAGTTGTTTATCTTGATGATATTGTTGTGTATAGTCACACCTTAGAGAACCATGTTGAGTATTTGAGGAATGTATTTCCAAGCCTTGAAGAAGAACGAGCTCTACGTTAAGAGGAAAAGGTGATCGGTTGCACAAGAGCTCTAGATTTAGCCCCACAATTTTAAGAAATTGAGGTATTAATTTGGAAAGAAATTTGGCTGGACGTGGATTTTAAGAACATTGGACCATTTTATATATTATTTTAGGGCATATTTAAAAAGATATATCTTTTTATTATATTTACTATGTATATATACCATAGTTTTCTCTTTATTTATTATTTTATGAAAACAAATAAAAAATATTATAATTATTATAATGCTCTTCAAATAACAAACATGCTGAAACAAAGAAAAACGGTAAAATGACCACAATACCATCATCCCTATCATTGAAACATAACATTAACTAAGTAAAAATATATATATATATAAACTTGCGATTTTGATTTTGTGACCAAATCGATCCATTTCTCTCTTTTTTTTTTCTTTTTTTTTTTTCTCATTTCTAATTTATTTTATATCTCATTTCGTCGATTTGATCTGTTTATAAGTTTTGTGATCGAAAGTTAAGAGTTTGGAAATAAATAAACCCTTTTAATAAATTTCAAGTTTTTTACTTGATTTTTCTTTAAATATTTAATAAATAAACGAAATATTTTGGATTCGCATTCTTTTTATTTTATTTGTATTCTGCTTTTGATTCATTCAATATGCAAATGTAGAAATAGGAAAATCAAAAAATTTGAAAATCTAAAAAAAATAAAGACTATACTTTACTAAGAAAAAAAAAGTATATTATAGTACTACTACTAAACATGCACGTGTTCACTAAGAAATTTCAAAACATCTATAAGATGGTTCTCAAAATATTAGTCCCATCTTTACAATACATCAAAATATTTATAACCATCATTATTTATGATATTAAAGTAGAAGTTTATAATGTAGCTTAGTCATGGTACCACTACCTACACAACGTATATTACACCCTCTCGACAAATTTGTCCAGATAACTAGATCGATTGCTTATTATTAGTGCCTACAACATGAAAAGTAAGACTTGAGCTTTTGCTCAACAAGTATAAATATAACTCATAAAGCAATTATAGATATAAATCCATATAATTTATGAAACATATAATCTTTAAAAATATTAAAACTCATATTCTTCGTAAAGATTATTATATGCTTCCATCTTACTTTTTCTTATATTTTCTTACTTTTTCTTTTATTAGGCATGTGTATATATCAGTTGAGCGCTTGACTAATGGAAAGATAGAGGCGCGACCCGATCCGAACGTGCCCATAGTTGGACCTCGACTCTTCCTTTGAGAGATTGATACGTGCCCATCTTATTTCTTTTTATCTTCATATACCTCTCAATTTCTTAACATTAAATATGAGGTAAACTTTGCATGATTCTTATGAATGCATATGTAGTTCAATAATTTTCTATAAGGAGCAATTATAATAATTATAGTACTCATAATAGTCAATCATTTCATAACTACAATTAATTAATAACGTGATAACCATGTAATCATTAGAAGCAACTCATCGACTTTCAAAAACAATTTTCATATTGTAAGTGAGAGTTATCCTTACTCAGATTTTGTGCTATTTCCTTAAAGGTTTCGAGTATTTCCCAAACACATGGTCAATTATTCACTATCCAATCAAGAATTTAACTTAACTTAATAAAAACTTAACATTCCATAAGCTTTTCTATTTAGTTAACATATCTCATTATGCATTTTTTATTTACTTTTAGGAATTTAGTTCCAAATCTTTTCTTATTATAACTTGCTTGATTAAGTGAGTAACTTTTATCCAAATTTTTCCTTCTATATTATCAATTCTACCTTACGATTCAAGTTATTCTAGTTAACCATTGAAAATAAAATGTTTGGGCCAACCCTTTCTTAACTACTTAGTAGAGGTTTGAATTTTTATATCTCATAAACCATAATTTCCATTGATCTAAAATGAGGTGTGGAAATGTTAAGGAGGAGGTGTGAAAATGCTAAAGAAGAGATGTGGAAATTCTTGACATGCATCAAGGGGTGTTTTCCACCTCTTCCTTCTCATCTATATTTTTTTTAAGTCTTCTAAATTAAGAATTTCAAAGTAATTCCCCTTCTACTTTTTTTACTTTTCAATTTACCTCAAGACTTTTAATTTTTTTTATTTTCGTCTGAAAATAATTTCCCAAGTAAACTTGTAATATTGAAATCTTATCTCCGAACTATTTATCTCATCATAGGAAGTACCAATGACATAGGAATTTCTTAGTCAACATTGAGCTGCAATATTTAGCTAGGGCTCTTCGAGATGACAAAGTGGGATGAGTTTAAAGAAGCCTTCAAAGCACAATTTTCCTAAGGAATCTTGAAGATGAAGCATGAGGTGAACTTCATCACTTCACTCATAAGTCTAGTATTTCTGACTATGTGAAAGAGTTTTCAGAAATATTGTTAGAGCTCCCAGAATTTCCGAAAAAAGAAGCCAAATTTGGTTTCATAGAAGGGTTACAGCCTTGGGCCAAGCAAAAGTTGAAGAGGAGAAATATTCAAACTCTCAAAGCCGCAATTGAGTAGGCAGAAAGCTTGACTAAGTATTGGCAGGAGGATAAGGCCAATAGTAGTTAGTGGGGTGACAAAGACAAAGGTGGGGGAGCCACCAATAGTAGCTTCAACAACCGCAATGAGGCGGGCAGGCCCTTTGAAGGGAAGGGTAATGGCAAGGGTCTAGGAAAGACATTTAAGACCAAGATGTTGAAGTGCTTCTTATGTGAAGATAACCACATGGTTCATGATTGTCGAAGAATGCGAAGCTCATCGCGCTTGAAAGAGACAGATAACTGGAAGAAGAGGCCAAGATGGGGTCACTCCGACTCCTTGGTGCACTCAAGGCCAAGGTTGTTGAAAGACCCAAAGTGCCAAAAAAGGGATCCATGTATGTCGGGATAGACATTGTAGGGGGGCAACTCAGAGTCTAGTGGATTCAAGAGGAACCGATAATTTCATCAAGGCTGACGTTGCGAAGAAGTTCAGTTTCAAGTTAGTCAAGTCTAGTAGTTTCACCAAGACAGTCAACTCGAAGGCATTGCCAATCATGGGGATAGCCTATACCAAGACTAGTGTTGGACAATAGTCAGGAGTCGTCAAGTTCATAGTCATCCCGATATATGACAACGACGTGGTGCTTGGGTTAGACTGGCAAGATCAGGTAAAGGCTTGTCTTATGCCTTACGCCAATTCAATCATGATTATGGTTGTTGGTTTTACTTACATGGTCCCGGTCTTAAGAGAGACCCGGTTGAGGATAAACGTGTTGTTTGCTATGCAATTATGCAAGGGATTGAAGCGAGAGCAAGAGACCTACCTTATAGCTTTAAAGGTGGACGAAGGCGAGTCATCTAAGGAGGGGGAGATTCTAAAGGAAGTGCAAGGAGTTCTGATACGTAATGCCACCGGAACTTCCAAAGAAGTTGTCACCTAGGAGGGAGGTGGATCATAAGCTAGAGTTGGTGGAAAGAGTGAAGCAACCAGCCATTGCACCTTATCGCATGACAACATCCGAGTTAGAAGAGTTGAGGAAGTAACTTAAAAAAATGTTCGAAGCGAGGTTCATTCAACTATCTAAAGGTTCATATAGGGCACTTGTACTTTTCCAAAATAAGACGGATGGATCATTGGGATTGTGCATTGACTACCGAGTACTCAACAAGCTCATGGTGAAGAATAAATATATGATTCCTCTCATATTGAATTTGTTCAATCAACTTGGGAGCGCAAGAAAATTCTTCAAGCTAGACTTGCGATCGGGGTATTGGCAAGTCCGGATAGTGGAAAAGGATTAGGAGAAGATCGCTTATGTGACGCGGTATGGGTTATACGAGTTCCTAGTGATGTCTTTCGGCCTCACTAATGCACCAGCCATGTTTTGTATGCTTATGAATAAGGTACTTGCTCAGTTTCTTAACAAGTTTGTAGTTGTTTATCTTGATGATATTGTTGTGTATAGTCACACCTTAGAGAACCATGTTGAGTATTTGAGGAATGTATTTCCAAGCCTTGAAGAAGAACGAGCTCTACGTTAAGAGGAAAAGGTGATCGGTTGCACAAGAGCTCTAGATTTAGCCCCACAATTTTATTTCACTCTTTAACTAACTTGGTTAAAAAATAATTTAAATATATAGGAAATCTAATGTAAAAGTTGAAAAATTAAGAATCAAGAATCATTTAAGTAAATTTAATAAAAATTTATTAATAAAATGCTTGAAAGGGAAAAAATATATATATTCATTAAAAGAAATACGAGGAAGAAAAAAAAATCTTAATAAATAAATAATTAAATTAAAATTTATAATTATTTATATTAAAAAAAAATAACAATAAGATTATTGATATTGATATAATTTTAATTAGATGAATATAATCTAATTAAATAAAAATATAATATATTAAATCGAATTATAATATGACAAATCCAATAAATTATTGTTACTCATCCCCGAGTTGAATACTCCGGTAAAAACAAGAGATAAGAGTAACATGGAACAAAGCACCTAAATTACTGTAGTAACTAACAAAAAAAAAAAAAAAACAATCCTCCTTACTGACTAATTAAAAATCACATGGAAAGCTTTCACTAAATTCGTTCTATTTCTCATTTCTGTAGTAGTAATGATGGCTGGTTGTGTTTGATGTTGCGATTATGATGACCCCACAACTTTGTTTCGTGCAGAGAAAGAGAAGAAACGGCTTTAGCAGATACTACCTTCCTCACAAGCAGCTTCCATTTCGCATCATCTTTTCTTTTCTCTTGTTGCGTCCTCAATTTGAATTGCCTATCATCACCACGTTGAAATTCAAAACACAAGACGAGACTTAAATTTGTATTGCCCACCATTGATTTTTTATATTTTTTACATATATATTTATTTAATTTAGTAATTGAATCTGAAAATGAAACAAATAGAATCAAGCTCTTAAAGATATCTTTTGAGAAAATCATGCATATTGTTTAAGTCGTGCTCGATATTACTGGTCCAAACCTATTAGATTATTAGAATATAATAATCTAATAAAACCTAAACTTAAGACAAAAAGAAGTTATCCTAGACAAGACACCTAGGAGTTATTCAAAGATTAAAAGTCATACACACGTGAGTATATTAGGAGTTGATTATTATCTCTTAATTAATTTTATAAATGATTAGGACTTAGATCAAGACGTATTTTGATATAAAAAAAACACTCAATCTAAGGAAAGGAAACACTACAAGTTTTGAATTCCATACCATGTCTACGGCTCTCTAGAAAGCAAAGCTACTTCATTTCTTATTTTCTTGATATATTATTATACTTATAATTCAAGAGGTCGGTGGGTTTTTTAAATATTTTATTTTATTATTTTAAATATAATTATTTGATTCCCTATTATCTAGAGAAACTGTAACGAATATTTACTTGTCAAAATTAATGTAATGTTCTGTTTAAAATTTTGAGGATATGTGTTCCATTAAATCCAAACGGTATTCTAAAACATTTAGACCAATATCTTGAGTTAAATTTCAAATCGTGTAAGAGTTGTAAGAATTAGAGAATTTTACCTGCAGAGGGGGACTTTGCAAGAATGAGACGTGTCGCAATCACACAACGAAGAGTGGAGTCTCAAGAGCTGCCACATCCGCTTGCAACGTAAGCACCCACGGTTCGCTCTGTTCCTACACGTGCCGAAATGCTTGATCAGAAGCTGGAGACCTTGACACGTGGAGAACTTGCTACATGGCTCCTTCTTGACGGGCTTCACATCGTGTGGGCCCACACTCGTGCACCCTTCTGTACAGATGTGCTCCAAGCACTCCATCGCCTCGCTTAGCTGCAGATACAGCCTGCGCTCCTCCCTTCGCCTCCTTGTCCTCTTCTTCCTCTGCAATTAATTAAAGGAGATACCGACCAAAACAAAAATAATAATTCATTATTTAATTAATTATTTCAATTAACATTTTCTGAATTATTTGAAAGTGTTTACCGACTCGGATTCGTCGATGAATTGTAGGATTTGGAGCTCGAGCCTGGGGTCATGATCCTGCAGGAATTTCCATCCCTCTGTTTTCTCAACAGATTTGAAGTGAGAGGACACCATTTTCATACACTTGAGGTAGAGATCAGGTGCGTCGCAGAGCCTCGCTAGTTGAAGCACGTCCACCACGTTCTCCGTCGTCAGCCGTTGAGCCAGATCTTTTGTGCATTTCTGTTTCAGCTGTGGGACAAGGTAAACATGCGATAGCGCTAGCAGGTGCATTCCATACTCGGCCAAATGCTCCTCCGTGCACCTGAAATCATCACCACCACCAGCAGGGCCGTCAGCAAATGTTGATTGAATCAATAATCGGACGAGCAAAAATGTTCTTAGCGCGGGAAATGAAGTTCGACGGTTGAAATCTATCGACTGGATTTACTTTACCGACCTTGACGTATAGAGGAACAGAACGAAGGTGGCGACCGCCTCGCAAGGAACGCCGAGAATCGAAATGATTTTGTCGGAGCTCCGGTGCTTTTTCGGCCGATCTATAATGTTCTCCAAAACCGGTGAAATCGAAGCCTGCGATTTCGAATTCCAAATAAAAGAAACCAGAATCAGATCATCGATCATTGATCTTGAGCTAATGCCTACCAAATCATTCTAATCAGTTATCAAAATTTGAGTAATAAGGTTTATCAGAGGTTTTCTTTGCCAATTTAAATTTTGTAAAACAAGGATCAATCTCCGGTACAAGGCACTACCAGAATGCTCGAATGCGCCGGAATCCGAAGTCCGCCGGAGGTAACTATTTCGATGTCAGGCTCCGGTAGATCCTTACACCGGAATCTAAGTCTCGCGGCGGGGTTGGCCGCCGGAGAATCGCTATTATGATCGAAGAGAAGATTAACAGGAGAGATTGACATTTCGTGAATGACCTCCATTCTAGAGAGACAGAGAGAGAGAAGAGAGCTAGAGAGAGAAAGTGTGCGTGCGTCCTGCGTGAGAGAGATGATGAAAAAGATGCGTTGTAGTACTCCGCCTGCCTGATACGAACGAATTTATAGTCGGGGAAGAGAAATCGAAGTAGAATTTTTGGCAAAGGGTAACGTGAAATGATTATAGAATTCACCTGGCACGCGCTGGAGTCTGGTGGTGAGTTGCACGCGCAGAACCTTTTTTCTTAATTAACTATAATTAATATTTTTATAGTAACCAGTTGGGCAAACAGTTGTTTCTTAATTAATAATTAACTATAAAATTTTGATTTATCTTTTACTTTAATACATTTTATTAGTAGCCAGTTGGGCAAACAGTTGGGTTGCGGTTTGGATAAGTGTAAGAAATTGTAGATGATTAGGATCCAACAAGATAAAAAACACACAGAAAGAAACACACCGTAGCCGTTGCTGTTGTAGGGGCCAACTGGCAACTGGTTCGTGGGCGTTTGGATTATATATTAATTTGTAATAAATTTATGTTTTTAAGCAACCTAATCATGTTTTTAATTAATAAAATCTGTAATTTATCTTAAATGTTAACCCCAAATGTCGGATAAGTCCAATTAGTACTCGATCATGACTTTATCGTAGTTCTAAGGCACGGGATCAACAATTTTTCTTTAAGCCACGCATTAAACATTTACCATATATAGCTAATAGCTAATATGTCCGTCCTCTCACGGCATTCCGATTCGATATCTATTCAAAAATTATTTGATCCGATATGACCATCATCTAATATTTTCAGACCGATCAAGCTCAACCCTAATAGCTAACCTGTCCAATAAAATATCAGCCAAAAATACTTAGCGATTGTTTTCTTTTAATTTGATTTGTGGTATCGCAACATTTAGGAATAACAACCGATCATTAAGTAATGTCTGACGTGGAAAGGATGAACCCCACAATCACCCATCCTTAAGGCTGAATCGAAAGAGTCATCCGACTCATCCAATAAACCGGCTTTTGGAGATTCGTAGAAGTCGTATGACGTGTCACTTTTCATTCTCATCTCTTGCCGGTTGTCACCTGAGAAGACAAACTCATTCAACTGGCTGCTCTAACCTACCACGGGTCCCCCACTCCTTTTACCCGATACTTGTTCGAATGGCGAATCAAAATCTGTCCCGTATACGTAATACCTACAAACTTGGAAGTATAAAAGATTTTTTTTTTTTTCAGTAGTTATCTTCTCTACAATCAAGTCAGATTTTAGCAACTACTTTAGAATATTTTATGTAAGTCGTCGTTTTGACTTTTCTCTCTATTTTAGTGACACTTTAAATCTTTACGTAATATTAGTCTTCTATTACTCCTGTTTAAACTCAAACCCCATCATGCACTGCCAAATTTGAACAAGTTTATGAACTTGATCATCACTCCTCTCTTCTCTAATGGCTAGGTATGCTTCTATCTCTCTCTCTCTCCACATTCAAGTCTGTAAGTCGTTATTTTGGTCTTTCTCTTTATTTTAATGACTCTTTAATTTTTACGTTAATGATTATTTCATATTTGATTTGGTCTTTCTCTTTTTACTGCATGTCAAATATTAATGCTTAAAAGTTGTTGAATAGAAGGTTTTTGATTTCCGCCTGCCACTTTTTCAAATTTCACTCAACGACAAGGTGGAACGTTAGTTTAGAATCTCCATCCTGCGACTGATGAGTTCATTGGCTACTTTGGTTTGCAGTTACTAAAAGTTCATCATCTAAAAAGGGTTACCAAGAACATCGAAGAATTGAAACTTCAACCGGTGAGATTTTGCTTGAAGTTATGTTTACTTATTTTCAAACATAAAAAGCTTCAAACATTTATATATATATACATGCATAGAAAAGAGGTATGAATAACGATGTACCAACATCTCTTCACAATTAGCAATGAAATTTGTGATGAAAAGAGATGCAAGGTTTGACATTAAATATCAGACCTATATAAATAGTGTAACAAATCGAAAGCCATTAAATATCTTTACAAGTATATCAACAAAAGTCCAAATAGAGCTACTCTAAGAGAATGTTCCATGGGATCAAATATCGGATATTATGTCCCTCAAGTTGATAAAATAAAAATCTTTCTTAATTGTAGATCACATCACCTATTAATATTAAAATTCTAATAGATAAAGTGGAGAACGAAGATCCTAAATATATGAGAAACATTATCTACAATAAATATATGTGAATTATATCATTTTTATTTTATTAAATTTTAAGTTCAAACTTTATAATATCGTTTTAAGTTATATATACAATTTATTATTTTCCATATATCGTCTTAAATTATATAAAAAATTCATTATTTTTCCTCCTACCTAATCTTTATTATTAAAGTATAAATATATTTATAATTTTTTCATACATCACGTTAAAAATTAATATATATATTATAGTCTGGACTTGAGGGGGAAGGTTAAAGGAGTTGTAGTGACCAAGTTCGATCCATTGTTTATTAAAATTAAAGGTCTCTGGAAGTTGTAAAATTATGTATGGAACATAGATGGAATATAACCAAATGACGGAAGTATAATCGATTCTAATTTTTAATTCCACATAATCACAATTACACGAGCCATAAAAGTGAAGTTCAACATTCAAAATTGCTCATATATACTACAATGCCTCTCATTTTCCTCTTGCCTTGCCCAAGATTTTGATTTCTTCTCAGGTAAGGGAGTGATAACACTTCACTCATTCAAATCTCTATTCGTATATACTAGGTTGATGTTTATGTTTATGTTTATGTAGGAAAGTCGGCTGCTGATTTGGAAATTCACGAGGTTTGGCCCAAAAGAGTACATCAAATGTGAAAGCCTGCCCCAAAAGAGTGTTGTACTTTGGGCCGAGAAGCCCAGAACAATTTTGCTTTCTCTGTTCCTCAGAGACTGCTACGACCTACCACGTGTCCCCATTTCTTACAGGTACTTGGTTGAATAGCGTATTATGTCATAACACATTCAAAACCCTCCTCAGAATTTATTAGGACATTTTTGTTATTTTTATTTTATTTATTATTTTTTTTGATTGGACTGATTTAAGAATTTCTCCGGAACTAACCTCACATAAGAACTTCTAATTTTAGTATAGAAATATTATTTTAAATGTTTCTGGGGTGTAAATACAAATAACAACAAACTTCAGAGTCTTAAAATTATATTTTGAGCTCTTTTCATGAGTTGGGTTTCTCAGTATCCTACTTCTTGTTTGGGCTTGTGCTTTACAGTTAACACCCATCAACTGAGATGAGTTAGTCCGCATGTTGAAGCCCAATAAGAGTCCTCTCTCACAAAAGCTCTCCTTTTGAGGCCCTTTCCACTCCTATGCATTGTTTTTGAAAATTTGATATACTTATAAGATATTATCTAATACTAATAATATAGATCTACAATTTGATCATGATTCATTTTTTATATTAAGAAGTATAGTTTTCATTCGGATCAGTAGTACATACATGAATATTTAAAAAGTTACGTTTGGAAATTTAACTGAAAAGGCCAGAATTTTCATATAAAAGGGTGCGCCATGAATTGATGAAAATTGATATCAGCTCTCTACCAGTCGGAACTTTACGTGAAGACAAAGATTTGTTGACAGGATGATGATAGCACCAAATCAAAAGGTGTTTCCTTAATTGTAGGGAACTTGTAGCGTAAGACCAAAAAAAAAAATTTGAGAGAAATTGAATTAGTAATAGGGTAACATTATAGTGTTTCAATTTGTGTTGGGGGTACTATTTCTAGGTGGAATCTTTCCTTTGACTACTATTGCCAGTCCATCACTTTCTTTTTTTTCAATTGATGATATGGTATAATATGTCATGGAACTACCTTATGATATAGCCTGATATCCCCCATCTCTGAATTTATGGAGAAAAAAAAATTGTAATAACTATGTACATATTATGTCGATGGTTTATGGATAGCTTAATGGGTTATCTTTGGATTTCAATTGGTACCCGACGAATCTTTATCAGGTTAAAAAATTTAAATTAGTATAAAATATGTAATTGGAGATGTTTTGAAGATATAAAAAGTTATGAGACTATTTTAAA
The DNA here is from genome assembly GCA_027186245.1 of Coriaria nepalensis. NCBI lineage: Eukaryota > Viridiplantae > Streptophyta > Magnoliopsida > Cucurbitales > Coriariaceae > Coriaria > Coriaria nepalensis. The sequence goes on from CP114493.1 coordinate 1,205,257, forward strand.
AATAAGAGAAATTAGAGATTTGATCTCTCACTCATGACTAAAGGGGTAAAAAATATCATTAGATCTGAAAAACAGTAAAGCCCTCTTCTCCTTCTTCCCTCTTGCATGCAACAGTAGCCTCCTCTTAGCTCGATTTGCGCCACTGATCTCCATACAAATTTTCAGTGGTTTGATCTATTTGTATTTTTCTGTTTGCTCTTCCTCTTTCCTTGTGATTCTTAGTTTGTTAGTTTTTGGATCAGGAAGAAAACGTAGTTAAAAATTTGAGTTAGTGATTGTAAAATATTTAATTAATATTGGATGATTTTGTATATTAGTGGATCTAAGACTTGGTTGTATGCCTGTACCGGAAACTCTATCACTATTGCAAAAGATACTTATATTTTTGGAATTCGAGTAAATATAATTTATCTTGATCGATTTAATCTCATAGACGAACTACTATAATCTTCTTGTGCATTTTCTTTTATGTGCATTATTTAATTTCCTAGAAAATATGTCTATTAATTTCATAGTCATTATTTTATTGCTTAAAGAAATTTGCAGGTAGCTTTCTCACTGTTTCAAGTCTAAAGAAACTTGTATATTGAATTATTAATATGATATTCTTAGTCCTGGTAGGCTATATGAAATCGACTCGGACTTGGGTTACAAAAATAACATTTTTGCATGGTGAGTTAGATGAAACAATATACATGAGTCAATCTCTTGGTTATGTTTATAAGAAACATCTTGAGCATGTTTGTCTATTGAAAAAATCTGTGTATGGTTTAAAACAATTACCACGGTACTAGTATATTAGGTTTAACTCATTTGTAGTGAAAATAGGTTTCACTAGAAGTAATTATGACTCTTATTTTTATTTTACATGTGAAAATTATGTTTATATTTATTTATTAATTTATGTAGATCACATGCTTCTAATAAGTAAATCACAAATAAAAGTAAATGAACTCAAGAAAGAGTTAAGTCTAGAATTTGATATGAAAGACTTAGGGCATGCAAATGAGATTCTAGGAAATGGAAATTATTAGAAATATAAAAAATAAATCTTTAAAATTGAATAGAGAGTCATATTTTTAAAAAATTAGTATTCAGTTTGAGGGGGAGGGTTGCAAACCGGTTTTTTTATCGTTACTAAATCACTTTATTCTAAATAAAAATTAAAGCCTCAAAACTAATTCCGAGTTAGTGAAAATATGGCATATTCTCTACTCTAATGCCATAAGATCCATTATGTATTCTATGATTAGTACCCGTCTGGATTCGTCATTTTCTATTCTTTGCTAAGTAGGTTTATATCAAATCTCGGTTTAATACATTAAAATGCATTAAAGTAGTGTTTGAGGTATATTACTAGCACTAGTAGTGAAGGTTTATATTTTCATAATTGGACTAACTCTTTGGATTCAGTTGATTTTGTAGATAATGATTTTGGGGGTGATTGGGATTTCCGAAAGTCAACTACCTTATTCTAATTCCTATTGGATGGTAATTGTGTTAGTTGGAAAACACAATTACAACCATTGGTGGCTCTTTCATTAACAGAGATGGAGACGGAGTATGTGGCCATGACAAACGCATTTAAGGAAGCCATATAGTTACAAGAGTTGTTTAAGGAATCAAATATTTTGAATGGTAAATGTACGGTGTTTTCAAATAGTCAAAGTGTCATCCACTTATGTAAGAATCTGGTATATCACGAGAGGACTAAACATATAAATATTAAATATTATATTGTTTGTGACCTTATTGCTTCAGGTATCATTCACATATCAAATGTTTCTATGAAAGAGTATCCATCATATATGGGAACGAAGATTATTACTGTAACTAAATTCAAGCATTGCATGAATTTGTTACATATGGGGTGACACATAAAAATTGGGCTTTGAAGAACTTCCGAGATGTTTTCATTGTGGCATGGTGATATAATCGATTTTAGACTCAAGATGGAGATTATTGATGATTTATGTGGTGAGCCCCAACCGGATGCCCCAATGAGCTGCCTTTAGGTTCAAATTGGTAATTCGACCGATATTTATCGGGTCAAAAAAACTAGGTTGATATAAAATACATAATCAGACTTGTTTTGGAGATATAGGAAATTATGGTGATGTTTTGGGAATAAGAGACCTGCTCTCTCACTTATGCTTCATGACTAAAGGGGTAAATATCAACAAATCTGGAAAACAGCAAAACCCTCTTCTCCTTCTTCTCTCCTGCATGCGACAGTAGCCTTCTCTTGGCCTAATTCGCACCGCCAATTTTCATACTTTCTGGTGGTTTGATCTACTTGTGATTTTCGATTTGCTCTTTCTTTTTCTTTGTGATTCTTAGTTTGTTAGATTTCAGATTAGGAAGAAAACATAGCTGAATATCTAAGTTAGGGATAGTCAAATATGTATTGAATATTTGATTGATGTTAGATGATTTTATGTATTAGTGAATTTAGGACTTTGTTGTATGCTTGTATGAAAAACTCTATTATTATTTTAAACAAGATTCTTAAATTTCTGGAACTCGATTAAATTTAATTTATCTTAAATCGATTTAATCTTATAAACAAATCACTATAACTTTCTTATGTCTTTTCTTTTCCGTGCATTGTTTAATTGCCAAGAAAATCTGCATATTAATTTCACAGTCATTAGTTTATAGCTTAAAGAAATCTGCAAGGTAGTATGCTCACTGTTTCAATTCTAAAGAAACCTGTATATTGAAATATTGATATGCTATTCTTGGTCCATGACAAAATGAGCAGTAGGTAGGCTGTATGAAATCGACTTAGACTTGGGTTACAAAAGTGCGAAGAACCAGAACTAAACAAACAAAATTACAACATATTAGTTTATTTATTGAATTACTTTTTTTTATTTTTTAAGATACCTATCTTAAGGTTCACATACTTACTAGCTTGATTGACTGCTTCTATTATAGTATTACTAAGGTGTACCACTTTTTTCAATCAATATCGGATCTTTCAATTCTCCAGGTTCAGGCCTTGATTCATTCTCTTCAAAACATAGTATATACGAGGTATTTGATTATTTCAAAATCTGTTAAATTATAATTTTTTTTTTCCATTTCCTAATTAATCTGAGAAGAGATTAATTAAATTAAAATAGAAGGAATTCTAATCCCTCCCATCTCTATCAAAGAATGAGCAGATGAAGACTTGTATGGCTTATAAACAATGAGAACTAGATAGATGGGCATCATAAACACCCACATGCACTCCATCAATCTGAACAAAATTTAGGGAGACTTTTACTACAACTTCCATGTGCTCTTGATACAAACCCTAGACACGACACAACATGCAGCAACAACAACAACAACAACATAAGTCTTTGTCAAAGACGTTGTTGCACTCAATTAACTAACTATGCATTTAGCAACATGCGGCTAGTTAATGCCTTGCATGTGCTTTTTGTATGTTCCTTAAACCCATCTATCTTTATATAGACTTTATCCTCCACCCACTCTAATAAATCTCCACTTTGGCCCTTTTTTTTTAATTTTTTTTAAATTTTTTTTTTAATTTTCGGTTGGTAGGAGGAGTAGGATTGATTGTGAATGTTTGTTAGTTTTAAAAATTTATAATTTTAAATTTCAATTAATTAATTTTACTTTTCTCTTAAAAAACTATTCATTTTATTTATATATTTTAAGAATAATTTTATTCTAAGTCATATTAATAATTTTTATTATATCAGAAATTAATAATAAAAATTACTGATATGATTATAGTTCGTTAATTAGAGTAAAATACTCTTAGAATGTTTTATAAATACTGTTTAATGAAATCGATTATGGTATATTTTTTTCGATCTGGAGTGTTTAAAAGAGAAGTGAAAAGGGTATATAGAGAGATGCATAAACAAGATAGAAGTATAATTTAGATATTTCCAACTCTTCTGCACTTACGCTTTCTCATAGCCCAAGATTGAGCTTCAAAGAAAATTACATGCTGAGGTCGTTTAAGAAGAAAAACAAAAAGGCCTAAAATATTTGGCGGGAAAAAAAAAATAAAGAAGAAGAAGCTGGTAAGAGTCAATCACGGAAGCAATTGACCCCTTAATAATTTTTTTTCCTTCTTTTAAGGAGGATATTTAATTAATTAATTTATAATTATGTTCTAAATTGGGTCACGATCAGCAACGGGAGCCCTTCTTGCAATTCAATACACCCGCCGCGGTCGTTATCGAACCGACAAGAGAAGATGGTCTCGCACTCAAACTAGAAGCTCTTGCATACGTGGACGAAGATCCAGCTCCTGATGCTGTAAAAAACGCACCGTTTACCAGCAAGTCTCCTTCTGACCTCCAATTCCAGCTGCTCCATTCGTCCTCCGATGCCTCCTCACGTTTAGTCACCTGCACATCCCCGTACTCAATCAAACACCCCCAAAAATTAATAAAATTAAGTTGTTAAATTTTTTTTTTTTAATTATTTATTAAGTTACCTCTTTGCTGGATCTATCATCTGGAGCTACAAATCTGTTGCCTTGGCTATTAATGGTGGGTGAAGCACTACCTCCAATTGCATACATCTCCCAATGGGTATAGTCATTGTTCACCACATGGAAATATCCATGTCTACATCTGTATAATTTTCACAAATATTAATAATGTTCCATTTTATTATTATTATTATTATTATTATTTTAAACTGAAATTGAAGTTGATGTAATCAAGGAATCCAATGTGTGTTTGAATCCTTTCTGCCTTACCTAGGCATTCTTTGGACAAGGCCTTCTCCAAAGTGATTGAAAGCTATAGTTACTTGCATGTCCTTATCTTGGGTGTAGGAATCACTGTGTCCTAACAACATGACCTTATCATGGTGGGTCATATAGTTGTTCGAGATGGTGATGAAATTGGACCCATGGATTGCATCAATCAACCCGTCGTTGCAGTTTGACAATGAGCAATGGTCCACCCAAACATGGCTCCCGCCGAAGATCGATACCCCATCACCGTCCGATATCGTCCTCCACCCGTAATGCCCTGGGGAGTCCCTCACGTCAGTATTCCCTCCTTGCTTACAGTCATGTATGTTTATCCCGTGGATGATAATATTCGTAACGTATTGAATAGTGATGCACGGACCGCCAGCAATGTGAACACTAGCCCCTCTGCCGTCAATTGTTTTGAACGAGTTCATGATCAGTTCCTCTTTCAGCCTGATGGTCATGTCGCGGGGGAAAATTATCCAAAGAGGTTCGTCCTGGATCACCGCATACCGTAATGTACCCGGTTTTGGGGTTACAGGATCATCATCACTATCATCCGTGATCTCGTAAATCTTTCCATCTCTTCCTCCAATAGCATTCTTTCCAAACCCTATTGCACAATCCGCTAGCCTCTGACGATTCTTTTCCCAATTCGGGTCACATCGCCAACAATCGTCGATCGGATTGCCCGTTCCACACGAGAGATAGGCCAAATTCCTCCTCGATTCGTTGATGCTCCTGTTGAAACCATGTCACACATTTCCAACATTATTAACCATACCATAATGTAACTAAAATAAATCAGCAAACACATCACAATCGCACTTTTACCTATGCACATCTTGCACTACAAGTTCAGGGTCACTGGCAGCCGGTGAGGAGGAGGAAGAGGAGAGGGAAAGGGTGAGGAGAGAAAAGAGGAAGATGAGTGAGAGAGAGAGAGAAGAGGAATGTAGTGGGGCCATTTACTTTACCTCTTGTTTCCTTAATTGGAAAGCAAAGTAAAGGTAGTGTATAGAGAGTGAAGGAATGAATGAGAGAAAGTCTAGAGTAGATTAGAGTAGAGAGTGTGAGGAAATGAATGAAGCAAAAGGGTGTATATATAAGAAAATGAAGCTTGCCCGGGGTTGGCGCCAATTAATCTAAACATGTGGGGCCTATTTGCATCGTGATTTCAGGTTTTTTTTTTTCTTTAAAACTTATCTTACTATTGGGGAGGCAGTTGGGAAAATGTCTTAAATGAAGGCCGTTAGCCGACGGTGGCTGGTGGGGAGTAACTTGGAGGCTGCTTAATTCTCTTACTCTCTATCCCAATTAACAAATCCTTCCCACGTGAATTAAGACTCGACTCGACTCGAGACATTTTAACCTACTATTTTTGGAATTTAATATTTTTAATTATTCAAATTATACCATGTTAGTATTTTTTTACTATCAAATACTGATGTTTTTTTTTTTAATCATAACTTTAAATAGGTTAAAAGTTCTCGAGTTTAATTTTACAAATCGAACTCATTCTCGATTAACGATTGAAATTATTAAACGACTCAATTTTGTACCATAAATAGGGAAACATGGGAAAGACATCTTGCATTATTACCTTACATTATTATCTTAATTAATGTTAGAATGTGGTCCCAATTGTAGGACATATCATACATGCAAGTATTGTATTAAATAGTATACGAATGAATGAAACTTGCTAGTTACTCCAAATGATGCCTAATTTCCATATACATGCAAGTTATTTATGTTATGTTTAAACGGTCCTCGGGTTGAGTTGTTGTCGGGTGGGATCGGTTTGCCTTTGTCCCGATCCGATGTGGGCCCCCAATTGGTTCGAAAATCAAATTTGAAAAATTTCAACCATTCTTTAGAAATATACAGACGAGGTTGACAAAGGAAGAAGCCAAAATTTCCATACTTGATGCATAATTACATCATTTATTACATCATTACACAATTATATCATTATAGAAATACACAATTAGATAATATTATTTATGTCATATTTTAATTAATAATAAAAAAATATGCACGCCTCATGTTCATGCATGATTAGATCCGTACCATATTCGTACTTACCCACCCGTTATAGTACCAACCCGACCAATATCACCGAGTTTAATTCACTGTCTTTCAAAAGCCTTTATAGCTATATTAAAATTTAAGCACAAGACAATATGGTGTCTTGACTCTTCATTAGTACATCAATTTCTTTACCTTTTTTTTAGTTTCTGCCGCTAATTTCAATTGATAAATTACTTTATTCTAAAGTCAAATTTATACAATAAAATTCCGCCTAAAATCTTCATCATCCTCAACCCAAAAAAAAAAAAAAGGGGGGGGGGTCAAAATTTGAAATTAAGAAAAATAAAAGGATTGGGAAGCAAGTGCTGACATGGCACAATGACACCCACCTCCAAAGTCGACTTGTGAACATGTAGTCGACACATGTCCCGCTAGAAGGGCCGTAGTATCCGCTTATATTTTGCGGTGAGTCAGGATACGATAGCTACGTTCACACAAGCTTGATTCTTATTCTTCCCTCCCGTTAGTACGGTTATCGTCCTGACTATCCTGACCGTTGATCAGGATTTGTCGGCCCATTAAAGAAACTGATTTTTTTTTCTTTTTTTTAAAAAAAAAAAAAAATCGAGAACTCTCCCACATAATAAATTATAAATTATAAGAAAATAATTAAATCAATAATATTATTAAATAAATTTAATATCAAATATTATAAATTAAAAAACTCACCCCTACTTAAAACGACTACCGATGTTTTTGGACATAAACCACGTGGGAGTCGTTGTCAGCAGTTAATGGAGGATCAAATCAGGTTCTTTCTTTCTTTCTTGCCTACTAAAATTAGATTAATTTTTGAAGAAGCATAATCCAATTAAAAGCCTTTTTAAATTATAGTTTAATTTTTTTTCTTCTTAATTTGAAGTTTTTTTTTAATAAATAAATAAAATTAAATAAAATTAAATAAAATTAAATAAAATTAAATTAATATTTAAATTTATCCGTATAATGCATATAACTAAATTTATGAGTCGACTAATCCAATATCATTAAGTAGTATTTGGATGAGGTAGAATTTATTGACTCAAATCCAGAATGGACAGGCACGTTGGTTACATATATATACATATATATATTATATATGAGTGATATATGTGTATAAACGCTTTTTGGATAAAATAATTGTAGTGGAAACGTGGTGCTTGTCAAACACTACATGTGGCAGTCCTTTTCTTAGCCAATACACTTTTTTTATAAGGTGGAAATCCACATCAGCATTTAATTTTTCTTTGGGCTTGAAGGGCTTCATGATATGTTGGCCCGTTTTTGTCAATTTCTTTTATATTTTTCCACCGACAACTTTGATTTCACCGAATGATTCAACAGAGAAGCACGACAAGTCGGTTATGAACATTTTAGAACACATTTTGGTTCCGCATCTCAAGGAAATGAGAATAAAAGAAAAAAGTATATTATGATTTTTATCGTATATGTTTGATTGTATATTGAATGATGGAGAAAAATGGATTTTGTTTTTGAATTAAATTAAATTATCTATTTAATTATGAAAATTATATAAGTAATATAATTGAATATAAATAATATATAAGAGATTTAATATAAATAAATGAATATATCAATTTATACGAAACTATCATCAGATCTTAATATCCAATTATCGATCATAGTTAATTAGATTATATTTCATAAATATTCATAATGCAACTTATAATCCAATTTATAAATGTATTATAATTCATAATACAACAACATACATAATCCAATATGTTTACAGAAAATATACCATAATCTATCAAATTCATTATAATTGATTCCAACTAACTTAATATTGACCACTAAACGTGATTTGTTATAAGTGCAAATCATCTAAACAAGTGTTTTGCTACGACCGCAAATCACCTAAAAAGAAATTTAATTATTGACTAGACCTAACTACCATTCAAGGGTCGATATTTTCTTAATGCATCTCTCCCGACCTCCTTTCAACATCTACTTCACAAACATCATCTTTCTCGAAGGAATTGTAAACATCTATTAGCCCAACAAAAGGTGCCAAGAAGTGAGCCATCTACATTACTTTACTAAACGTGATTGGCAATGCATGGAGCTCGTTCGTAACATTGATCATCTGATTATGAATGTGATACCCCAGGTGGGATGTATCACCATCCTCCACGGCGCCACTCATACATAATATTATCCGGGTTGGAACATAAGCCACCATCCAGGTGGGAACCTAAGTCACCACCCGAAAGAAAAATCGGGGATAGTGGCTTAGGTTCCCGCTCATATAATAATATGTATGAGTGGCGTCGCTCGGAGTGTCACAATGAAGTCCGTCACTCGTTAGTTTCAAAATCGCATTTTCAATTTTTTCCATAACGGATTCGAACCTCACACTTGCTTCCACTAGTGCACTCAGATCTATTCCTTCACGAGTAGTTTTTTTCTTCTTAACTGGTTTCCTTGATTCTCCTTCAAGATAATTACGTCCAACACTGTTTTCGGTTTTCGATGATGTAAAATTAAATTTGTTGTCATCCACTTTAAGATCATTTGGGAAATTCTTATCGATTTCAGCAATGACATACATGTCTTCCCTACCTTCATCATCAAGCCCTTTCATCACCATATATCTCAGCCAATTGTTCATATTATGGTAAGGTTCAATTCTTAAACTGTTTTGCTCCCTTGTGACACTAAGACATGGAAAATGAACATTAGTTCAATATTCAACTTTTCCATCAACTAATATATTCAAGCAATTTTATATAAACCTAATAAAAGAGTATATAAATCTAATAGCAGTTCAATAAATATATTTCCCATCAACTAGTTTATTCAAGCAATTTTATATAAACCTAACAAAATAGTATATAAACATAACAAAAGAGTATCCCAATATCAGTTTATTCCAACAGTTTGTTTTAAACCTAACAAAGAATTATCCATGAAACTCACCTTTGAAGAGAGATAAGCTTCCCATTCATCATCATCAACCTCCACACACTTCTTAACCGGACACCAACCGAAACTAGACGTACCGATAAGATCCTTGAGCATATAGTACCGTGTTTTCAAGCTCTTCATCCGCGACTTAACATGCGGGTCATCGTGACTTAATGAGCATTTTGACCATAAATCAAAATCAAAGCTAACCCTGCACAAGAATGCGTAAGAATATATAAAATCAAAATCAAAGCATATATATCTATGCATAAGAAATATATTAACCATAAAATCAAAACTAATCCTTAAAAAAAAAACCCCCAAATTAAATCTACCCTAATCTGACATGCACAAATCTTCAACAAGAATTGCAAAAAAGATGAAAAATACTTGTGCATAGTTGATTTGAACAAGGAAGCTAAGCAAATTCTTCGTGTAAATTGTGACAAAAATTGGTAAAGTGTCTATCAAGCACTAATCATCTCATTTTATTCTCTTAGAGAAAATGGAGAATAAGTATAAATATACTTAACAAGTAAATAGAATGAAAATTATAAAATTCATTCTTAATCCTACGAAGAAACACGACTTAAGGGATGGACTGAGATAGAAGCCCATTTAACATTTAAAGCTCAGTTTAAAATCAAGCCCAAATGCAAGTATAGAAGCCCAGCTCAGTCTAGCCACGTACAGTATCTTATCAGTTAACACTTTAGACTGTAACAGCACGCGCCATTTGCGAGCGTGGGATTTATTTTCAGAAGCCGACCAATTGTTGCAGCTTTTTGCTTCCCCTTTCAGAACCCCAGAAAAAACTCAAGAACCCAACTGAAGAAAACTGACGAGCAACAGAAATTACTAAAACACCCCATGGAGAAAAGCTCGTTTTCCGAGACGAAGATTCCTGCAGCAAAGAAAGTCCTGACCCAATTCCCTTCCGTCTTCTGTACACGTCGGCTGGATCAGAGATAGAGTAGAGTCACAGTCTAGGGAGCTATGGCGTACCTAACCACCCCTAACATTTATGACATTTACTACTTTGCCTCTTACCGCTCCTCCACCTCCACCTCCACCGCCTTCATCTTCTTCTTCTTCTTCTTCTTCACTGCTAGCTCGCTCTTCAAGAGCAAGGTTTTAGGGTTTAGGGCTTCGTACTCCGCTTCTGACTCTTGTTTCCCGCTTCGGATTCAACGAGATCTCTCTCTTCGTCAAACTTCATATTGCGTTCTTGGATTGGTCCTTATTTGCAGGTTTGGCGGGGAAATTTTTTCCATCTTTGTCGTTTCGCGTCTTTTGTTTGATCTCACTTGCATGTTTCGTTTTCCTTATTATTAATTCCGTGCTGCAGATATTTGATTTTTTTTACGATTCTTCTTCTCTCTCTCGAGAATTTCTCTCTCTCTCTAGGATCCGCATTGGTAGAGAAATGTGAGTGGTTAGTTTTTAGGGAATGTGGATGTGTTTGTTTCTCGAGAAAATTACTCATGAGTTTCATTACAGGGTTTATTATGTTCTGTTTTTGGTACTTGTCAGTGTGTTCTTCTTTTTGAAAAGGTGCTGCATTTTCTTTTCCCCCTCCCTTATGGAAGCTCTCATTTTTCTTCTTTTGCATTGTTGATGTGTTAACTTCCTTGTCTCCTTTCTATTTCTATTGACCTTGTGATTTTGCAGCAGATTTGGCAAGCGAGCATGCAGTTTCCTTTTTTATTAGTCTGATCATTTTTACTTTACAAAAGTGTTTACTTCTTTTCCCATTCATGCATTCTTCTTAGTTGCTTGGAAATTCCAAGCTCAAAAAATGGAATTAACAGATTTTTTATTTTTAAATATAGGGTTTCGTTGCAATGCTTTTCTTGCCTTGAAGCTGTCAATGTACATGAAACCTCTATCTGGATTTCTTAATATTTGAGCTTCTAATCATGACTGATGGGAGGAGGCATTCGGTTGATATTCCAATCTCAAAAACCCTGGTAGCACTTCGGAGAGTAAGGTCCTTGAGAGATCCATCCACAATTTCTATGAGAAAATTCTCTTCCTTGGTTGACAATGAGAATTGGGAAGCTAACTCGGATAATGAAATTTCACTACAATTTCTCAACGACCACCCGCAAGGTGTGTACGATAGTTATGGTATGTTGAAGTCAAATAATTTAAGTTTATATACACAAAGAGAAGATTCTAGGGTAGGCGATTTTGTAGGTGGTTCGATTCGCACCAAACAAGTTGATAATATCGAACTGGAACCAGAAGATAGAACAGATCAAACTGCAATATGGTCAAAATCCCATTATAATACAGTTAAACCATCTGAGTCCTTGGGCGATATTTCAAGTCAAGTCGGTAGCCCATCTCAATCTATAACAATAAGTGATTCCCCATTTTTCCGAAATGGAAAGGTTTATATTGAAGATCATAATCACCATGGATGTGCTGTAAGTTGTTGCTGGTCAAAGACTCCAAGATTTAGGAGATCAAATCTTCCTTCTGATACAGAAGAGAATCCTCTTTTATCTGCATATATAGAGGAGCCTTCTCTTTACGAAAATGGGAGGTTGAAAAGTGTGAGTAACGAAATTGCTCCATATGGAGAACTTCCGGGTGGTTTGAGTCAGAAATATAGGCCAAAATCGTTCGATGACTTGGTTGGGCAGAATGTGGTAGCAAGGTCTCTTTGGGGTGCTATTTTGAAAAGAAAGATTAGCTCTTTCTATCTTTTCCATGGCCCACGTGGGACTGGAAAGACCTCCACCTCAAGACTATTTGCTGCAGCTCTTAATTGTCTCTCTGCTTTGGAAAATAGGCCATGTGGTCTTTGCGAAGAATGTGTTTTGGTTTTTTCGGGAAGGAGTAGAGATGTGAAGGAAATAAATTCTATGAGAATTAACAAGACTGAAAGAGTTAGATCCCTTATTAAGAATGCAATGAACCCTCCAATTCCTTCTCGGTTTAAGATTTTCATCATTGACGAGTGCCATTTTTTGCGGGTGGAAACTTGGGCAACTTTATTAAGAAGCATAGAGAATCTCTCTCAACATGTGGTTTTTGTGATGGTTACTCCGGATCTTGATAAGATCCCTCGAAGTGTGGTTTCAAGGTCTCAGAGATATCACTTTCCGAAGATAAGAGATGCTGATATTGCTACTAGATTGGGCAAGATTTGTCTTGAAGAGGATCTTCATTTTGATCAGATTGCTTTGGATTTCATTGCTGTAAGGTCTAGTGGGTCACTTAGAGATGCAGAGATGATGCTTGAGCAGCTGAGCTTGCTTGATAAGAAAATTACTTTGCCCCTGGCCCATGAGCTAGTAAGCATTTTGTTAACTATATTTATGTTTATTCTAGCTCGGATTTGATTTTGTCAAATTTAGTTGTGATTTTTCTAGAGGGCTCTTTTTGCAGATTGGGATTGTTTCTGATGATGAATTGCTTGAGTTGCTGGATTTGGCTTTATCATCAGACACTTCTAATACGGTAATAAGAGCAAGAGAGCTAATGAGATCAAGGATCGATCCTATGCAGCTTATTTCACGGTTGGCAAATCTCATAATGGACATTCTTGATGGAAAATGTGAGGAAAGTTGTTCTGAAGCCAGAAGAAAGTTTTCTAGTGGTCATACTGGTAACTTCTAAATCCTGATAAATTTTAACCTTTGTAGGCATTGACTATTTCATTTACTAAAACGGGCATGAAAAAACCTACTGTTTTAGGTTTTAAGTCACCCTTATTGATGTATGATAGCCTGTTGCTTCTTAATTCTCCCCAGCATTGCATCTATAGCCAATCTATTTGTATTATGAAACTTTGATTTGCATGTACTAAGGCAATTACTATAATAAAACTACCATATCTATACTTTTTTATGTTGAAGATGCTATCTTCACAAATATAGTAACTAAGCATACTGGTGGTTAGGAATCTGAATGATGTTACTTTGACATTCCCCTCCCCTGTTTTAGGGTCTCAGTTAATTCTAATTACAACCTTTTCATGCTTCTGATTTTTATCTGTGTTACAGCCGAAGGATACTTGCAGAAACTGAGTCATGCTTTGAAAATACTTTTGGAAACCGAAAAACAATTTAGAATCTCGAAGAATCAGACAACATGGCTGACGGTGGCTCTATTACAATTAAGCTCTGTGGAATCTTCCTCCTTGGATTCTAATGAATCAAAGCAAGGTTTGAGAAATGCACGTGAGAAAGGTATTTGCTTCTGGTTCCGATTAATTCATTGTATTGATTCTTCCTAGTAACTTGGTTTAGGAGTCCGATATGACTTTGTCGTTTTCTGGATGCAGATGGTGAAGTTTATTGCTTCACATCACCCAACGGAGAGAAGATGAATAATCTAGTCAATTGTTTATCTAATGGCAACAAACCATGTAAGTTGGGGCTGTTGGATGATTGTAAAGGAACATTGGAATCCATTTGGAAGAGAGTGGTTGAATTATGCCAATCAAACTCTCTCAAGAACTTTCTTCAAAAACAAGGGAAATTGTCTTCTCTCTCAGTTAATCAAGGTCAGCAGATTTTTCTTTGTAACTAAGTTACATTTAGTCAGGACCCACCAAATTTTATGCAGGTTCCAGTTTACCCAAATTCCAATTTCGACCCTTTACCCGAAATGCACCTTAATAGATTCATTTTTCTTCCTGATGACGGGAATTGAGTGTTGTGTTGGGTCATTAGTTATTTCCTACAATTTAAATGTCTCAATTGGGTTATATGATGTTAGCTACTTGTCATTTGTAATTTGAAACATTTCCCTCTCTCATAGTGATTTTGCTTCTATCTTCCAGGTCTCGCGGTAGCCGAATTACAATTCTGCCATCCAGACCACGTATCTAGGGCCGAGAAGTCATGGAAACTCATAGCAAGCTTACTTCAATCCTTACTCAGTTGCAACGTGGAGATCAGTATCACCCTTACATGTTACCCAGCATCCGATTCAAAGCTTTACACATTCAAGAAAAAAACATTCAGCTTGTTCAACTGTTCTCGAAGAATGAAACGCCACTCCAAATCACAACCATCTTCAGAAAAAGGAAGTGAATCGGATTATTACTCCAACATCACACCTCAAAAGCTCATGATCCAAGACACCCCTCTTTTAACCTGTTCCTCGGATTATGGATCTCAAATGGGGGCTGTAAGAAAACTGAGAAATAGTGATGGGAATGTCCTTAGCACTAGAACAACTACAACTGCATCCCGGAAATCTTTTCAAGACGGGGTTCAGAAGACTCCTGGTGGGTTTTTGGTAAATTCCTCTAATAATGAAGGACAGGATTGGAGATGCCGGTCTTTATCGTATCAAGAAGAGCGGGAGAGGCGGCCCAATTGTTTCCCGAAAACTCTGAGGCTTCAGAAAAGATTGCAGCCTTCAGAAATTTCCGAGATGATTTGTTGTGTTGAGCAACAAAACTAAAGGTGCTTTTGAGCAACAAAAGCAGCCGGCAGAAAGATTTAGAGTCTAAATATGTTCCCAATCAGAGTAGTTTTGCAGCTACAATGAAGAAGAGGTAGAGAGAGCTCCTCTTTGATAGGGAAAAAAAAAGGCCAAGTCTGATGGAACTTTATTCTAGCCCGGTAAGGGAAACTAGAGAGCCCATAGGCTCCACTTTCAAGCCATGTGAGATGCTTTTTGTTACATAATCTAAGTTGTCTCATTATTCTTTGGAGGAATATTTTCTAGTATGTTCATTTTTATAAGATCATAAGATCAGAGACGTAGAGACGTAAATTTTATTTATAAGTTTAGGGATCTAAATTAAATAAAGTAAAAATTTTAGGGAATAAAATGTAGTTTATTCAAATGAAACTGTAATGCTTAATTTCACATTAAAGTTTAAACAACCTTTGGATTAATGAATTAACTTAACTTATAAGACAATTATCATCTCTTCATTAAGGATAATAAGTTCATATATTTCTTTAGATTTCACAATTTTTGTATAAATATTTTTGAATCATGGACAGAGTCGGAAGAACAAATTGAAGACGACCAAAAAGATGTACAAAAATTAGGATAAATTAACAGTAGGATTTTAATCTAAACTTAAGATTTATTTACCCGAATTTAATAATTTGATTAAATTTGATAAAATATATTTTTAACAATTACATAAATAAGTATAAAAATATTTATTCTTATCACTTTTTCCCAATCGTTAGGGGTTAAAAGAGAATACTATTTTCTATTTCGAACATTTTCAAAAACAAAACAAACCAAGAAATAAATTCTAATAGGTTTGCACTCAATTTATAAAATGGAAAATTAGGACAAATTTTCAAAATTTTCAAAATTTTACACAAATTATAATAAATATCTAATTTTTTTTTAATAATTATAATAAATATCTAATTTTAAGTTTAAATTACAATAAATTCTCAATTTCAATAAAATTAGATAGAATTGTGATATGTATGTCATATAACTGTTGAGTAACTATTAAAATTCGATCTAAAATTTTATTTATATTTTTATCCTCTTAATTTATAGTTGATATTTTTAATTCAATTTATTTATTTATTTTTATTTATTTTCGATTTCCACCTTACTTGCCGCCACCACCCTCCTTCCCTGCTACCACCACTCTTCTCCACTAATACTACCGCCAACCTCCACAGCCAACGTAAAACTTTTAAAATTTTTATTATTTTCTCTATTTCTCTCTCTCTCTCATAAATATAAAAGAATTAATATTAAAATATTTAAAATAAAAAATCTTATATTGGCGATCCGCCATCAGTACTGCCAACCTCTATTATCGACATAACAATATTAAAATATTAATTAGTTTCTCTTTTTCTCTCTATCTCCTAAATATTAAAATAATACTATAAATTTATAATCTTATATTGTGGTGGAGGTTAGCGGTAGCACTGACGAAGTAGGGTGATGGTAGTGGGGCAGAGGAGAGTGCCGGTGATTAGTAGAGTAGAAATAGAAAAAATAAATAAAAAATAATGTGGAAAAATTTTAATTTAAATTAAAAGAGGTAAATATATAAATAAAGTTTTTAGTTTGGTCAAATTTAGAATGTTAATAGTCACTTAACAGTTATGTGATTTGTACATGACAATTTCATCTATTTTTAATAGAATTAAGGGTTAATTATAATTTAAATTCTAAAATTTAATGTTTATTATATTTATAAAAAAATTCTGAATATTCATTATAATTTATGATCAGTTTTGATGGTTTTCTAAATTCTCCATTTAAAAAGAGGTGTTTGACTTTATGTCAAAAAATATTATGTCAATAACCTTATTTTTATTTTATTTGTTAGATAACTTTATATCTTTATTTTTTTTATTTAATAAAAAATAAAATAAATTTATATTTATACCCTCTTCTCTTCTTCTTCCACTTTCTTACCTTTCTTCTCTTTCCACAAAAACGACGACGACTTACCGCAACAAAAAATAACGACTGACTTATAACTACCGTAACCAAAATAACGGCTGCCTTTGCTCCCATTGTCTGACTTTTTCTCGATCATTCGTCGGAGAGAATGATCTGTAATTAGATAGAAGCGCTGGAGAAGGAGAACATCAAATTTGTACTTTGGTACGTGTTATCCTTTTTTATTATTCTTCACTTTTTTTGTAATGGGTATATAATTCTTCTTTAAATTTGTTTATTTCGGCTCTTCTTCAACGGATTCGGCGACATAGATCTGAACATGATTTTGGACCAGTGATAATTGGATCAGAATGTTGGACCTTTCATGATTTCAGTCTAACATTTCGGTTTGATTAAACCTAGTCCGAAATCTTGGTCCTAAATTTCATATTTTTTTCTATATCAAAATTATAATTGATAAATTATCATTTTTTTTTCGAAATGTTGTCATATATATTTATAGTCATATACTTCACACATGGAATGGAAGAATGACGACTACACCTCAAAATTATCGATATCTTCGTAATGGGAGAAGTGGTATTCACATTCCAGAGTGACGTCAAGTACACAATATTGGTAATGATCAAAATGAAAATTATGAGTTATGATGATGGTGGCGATTGATATCTAAATAACAGTATGAAAGTGGAGAGAAATATTGTTGAGCCTGAGGTTGAGGTTGAGAATGAGGACGAAGAGATTGAGAATGAGATGGAGGATGAGACAGAAGATGCGAAGGAGGGTGAGGTAGATAATGGTAATTTTTTATTTCAGGATGACTACTTTGATGGATTAGTACTTACCTATAATATACCTGATTCTTTATATGCTCAAGATGATCTGGATCTGATACCTAATTTACCACAATTAGAAAATGAAATTGAAGATAAGGGGCAATGATGAGTATTGGAAGCAATTTACTCCTAATTGCTTCTTCCCAATCAAGCGGTGATGAGTTTTATCGCACTCAATTCTTTGAGTCAAAGAAAGAGCTAAAGATGAGTCTACATATACATACTATCAGACGGAATTTTGAATTCAAAGTGAAGAAGTCAAGTAAGACTACATATGTTGTTAGCTGTATATACACAAATTGCAAGTGGATGCTCCATGCTACAAAAAAGAAAGAATGTTCATTTTTCAAATTCAAACTTATAAGGATAACCACACATGTAACTTGGACTATTTGCATGACAAAAATTTGCAATTATCCGCATTGGTAATCATAACACATTTGATGAATAGTTGCAACGAGGGTCTTAACCCAAAAATGATAAAAATTTTAGCCCGTAATAATCTTAAAGTTAATATTACTTACTTGAAGATATGGAAAATAAGGTCTATTGCATGTGATCTAGTTCGGGATATAGCCTATGAGAACAATGCAAGGTTGCCATGTTACTTTGTCGTAATAAAAATGGTAAATCTGAATACTGTAACTGCACTTTTGAAGGATAGAGAAAGAAGGTTTACTTATTATTTCATGGATTTTATGGCATCCATTACAGGGTTTAAGTTGATGTAAAAAATTATTTGTATTGATGAGACATTTTTAAAGTGCAAATATAAAGGCATGCTTCTAACCACAACTGCACATGATGACAACCAACTCTATCTGATAGCATGGGATGTCGACTCAAAGAATGAGACATCTTGAACTTGGTTATTGACTATGATTTAAGAAAAGATACTTGATGCCTTTAATTTAGTATTCGTTTTAGATTGATCGTAGAGTATTAAACATGTTGTACAAAGTATTTACCCGAATTCAAAATAAGGAGCATGTATTTGGCACATTGGACAAAATATCAAGTCGAGATTTAGGAGTAATGGAATGGTCTCTCTATTCAAGATGACAGCCAAAACATATAGGCTATAAGAATTCAACAAATATTTCAATGAGATCAGAGCATCACATCCTAGTGTGGCAGCGTATCTAGATGATATTGGTTTCGAATATTGGTCAATAGCTAATTTCTAGGGTCTTAGATATGATACTATGACAAATAATAATTTTGAATCACATAACGTTGTATTGAAGGATATGCATGAATATCCAATCATAGCCTTGCTCAATAGTATTATGAAGATGATGACGACTAGGTTTAATGGTCGAAGAAACGAAGCCAACCAACATACCGATCAGTGCAGTCCTAAGATAGTGAATTTGTTCATAAAAAGATTTGATGAATCATTAACAATGAAGACGAGAGTATGAATGGTCATACGTATGAAGTGACATAAAGAAATACTAGTGTTATTGTCAACTTAAGGGCAAATGGTTGTACTTGTAGGATGTTTGACTTGAATAAAATTATGTGCGCGCATGCCGTAGAGGTTGCGTGGTCTAAATGTGTGAGTGTGTACCCATTGTGTTCACCATACTACTAAACTCTAAATTGGATGGCCGCATATGCAAAATTAATTCCTGTACCACTTACTAGCGACTCAGATTTTTTGAAAAAGGTTTAGTCAATTGTGGTTCTACCATCCATCATGCATAAATAAAGTATAAGACTCAAAATCAAACACATATCTTCAACTAGGGAATACTTATATTTTCAACTGGGGAATAAATACCGAGGAAAATAAAATATGGTAATTACATCAGTTTTGGACAAAACATGAAGATTTATCAGAACACGATTCCACCAGTACTCATTGAAAACACTTCATGATGTTATGTCATGTTTATTGTAAGAAAAACTATTATTATTAGTAAAAATTATTATGTTTTGTTTTATTATTGTAATAAAAATTGTTAAAATAAAGTATTAGTCTTTTTATGTTTTTTTTTTTTAAATTTCATTTAATTTTGATTTATTTATATAATTTTAAAAAGTATGTATTAAAAAATTATTAAATGAGAGTTGAGAAATGATTATTGAGCCGATGGTATTCTTACAAATTCTTTATTTCAAATTCTTCTCCGTAAAGGGTAATAAATATTCCCTTTAATTATTTAATAATTTGTCATAATTAAAAAGTAAAAAAGTTCTTTCTTCGTCTTCTAAATAATAATAAAAAAAAAAAAAAAAAAAAAAAGAAAAAAGGAAAATATTTAATATTTCTGTTACATGGGACAAAAAAAAAGGAAGGACCCTTTTATGTGGACTGGATTCCACGTCCTTATCTTACACGACGCGTTAAAAGAAATATACAACAAAAATACATAATTCTTTCTCTAAGAAACTCGAGCCCAC
The DNA here is from genome assembly GCA_027186245.1 of Coriaria nepalensis. Classification (NCBI taxonomy): domain Eukaryota; kingdom Viridiplantae; phylum Streptophyta; class Magnoliopsida; order Cucurbitales; family Coriariaceae; genus Coriaria; species Coriaria nepalensis. Next base: position 1,225,606 of record CP114493.1, read on the forward strand.
GGACATGAACCACGTGGCACGTGGCACGTGACGTGTACAATTGAAGACAAGAGAGACAACTACCTTATAAAAGAGAATATTTTCTTCTACTTATTAAAAAAAGAGAAAAATGTAACAAATAATTTATAATAAGAATTTAAAATTTTATGATAATTTTATATTTGATTTTCTATATATATATATATATTATCTATTTCTTTTATTATAATTAATTATTATTATTTATGTATAAAAATAAATGAGATTAAAAATAAAAATATAATAATAAAATAAAGAAAATGTTAGAAATATATATAGTTTTTAAATTCATAAAATATATCATATTAATATATTCTAAAATCCCTCTATATGACAATCTCATGTAAATTTGGTAGTATGAGAATCGTTTCGAGTTTTTTGTGTAGCTCCATAATTTACCTTCGATTAAAAAGGAAGTCTAACTTTCAAAAATTGAAAAAGGAAGAAAACGAGAGATAAGTGATTATTTTTTGCATTAAAAAAGAAATTTTAACAGTTTAAATTGATTCAGATTTAGATAATAAAAATAAAATAAAAGAATAATTATATATTTAATAATATTATTTCATATTAAATTTTTATTAATCTTATTAAAAAGAAAAATATTAAAATTTTTATTTTTATTTTATTTTAACTATATTATTTTTAAAATATTTACATTAGGTTAATTAAATATCTATATTAATTATATTTATTTAGAATATAAATTATTTTTATAAAAAATTACTTCAATAAAGTTGTTAAATTTATTTTAATAGTATTTTCTTTCTCTTTTTAATTTTTTAATTTTTTAATTTTTACTTAAAAATAATAATAATACTCTCTCTCTTATTAATTCTTTTATTAAATAAATTCATAAAATAAAAATAATAGTTATTTTGAATAAAAATAAATAAATAAAATTAATACGACTTTACTTAAAAAATTATTAATTAAAATATCATATATATATATATAATTAAATTAAATTAAAAAAATTTAATAAAAAAGTTGAGTGAGTATTCTTAAAATAAAATTATAGATTAACTCTTATCGATTTCACATAAATCCTGCTCACCGGCCTACGCCTCCCCGTCCACATGGCATGTGACGTGTACACGTGAAGGCAGACTCCCTATAAATAGTTCCCCCTCCGACACGTCCTTTCTTCTCATTCTCATCCATTTTCTTCTCTCTTTCTGTTTCAATTTTCAATCTTCAATCGATTGGGACATTAAGAGAACAATACTCTGCATCCAGAAAAACGGTCCGATAATACGGAACCCTTGATCTAGGGTTCTTTTCCGGTTCAATTAGCCGGAACTGAGATTTCGTGGAGTTCGAAACGGAGTTCCGATTCTGTCTTGGCTCGAGATCCGGGCCAAGCGCAGAAGAATCGGACTCGAGGTATTTTCATCAGTTGGATAGGTAACTTCCTCCATATTTCGTTATGATTCTTTTGTGTTATCTGGATGTCTGGATTGCTTTATCAGTGTCCGCAAAAAGGAAATGGAACTTGCAGCTTGAATCTAAGAACTTGTTGTTTTTTGTAACTTCAAAAATCAATGGATTTGATGTTTTTCTTAGTTATGATCTTGAATTTATTTTTATTTCCTTTACTCCCTTAGGAGCCAAACATTATTCAGTTGACGAATCATTCTTATATATATATATTCGTTTTATTTTTTATTTTTAGTGGTTAACCGACTCAATTAGTTTTTATTTGTTTAAGTTATTAATCTATTTCCTTTGAATATAAGAAACTAAACATGGTGGAGACCTTGTTGGATTCTGGCAAGTATTACAGTAAGGTAGCCCCATGCTTTTTTTTTTTTTCCTTTTCGGGTGTGGGTGTAATTTAATTAGTACTTATGTTTTGTTTTGTTACGAGTTTCAATAAACATATCAGGAGAAAATGGCATCAAAAGAGGGATTTTTGACAGATGAGCAGAGGGAGCAGTTAAACGTAGCGTGTGAAGGTTTAGAGGCTTTGTCATTATCATCCCCGAAGTCGCCCAAGCCCATGCTGTCTGAACATCATGTAATAGCTTCCGGTGCTGGGAACATGTTGGGGAATGTCCGTCGCACCTCGGACAAGCTTGGGCGAGTGAAGAAGGGTAAGCCTATGTGAAATGCTTTCTGGAATTGGTTTTTTTTTTTTTTTATAAAAAATGTTGGATTGTCGCAAGATATTGAGTTCATTTAGAAATCATTAAAGAAATTTCCTTTTATATGCTATGTCCTCTTGGATTATATCATTGTGGGATGTTCCATTCATCAAGGTGACATAGTAACGACAAGATATATTCCTTTTATGACCCATTCCATGTCTAATGTTATGTAGTTGGATGGAAAGTTCTGTTTTTGCTCCACAGGATTACTTCCTTTTTATGGTCACACTTCACAACTTTTATTGCTTAGATATATATACCACTGAAAAATAATGCAAAGTTACCATTTGCTTAATAATGCTACTTGTATTGCTTAGATATATTTCCTCTTGTTGTCACACTTCACAACTTATAAATCGATTGTAATTAATCCTTACCTAAGCATTTGAAGTGCTTTATTTTTTTCCCTATAAGTTCATTCATTTTTACCCCGATATTGATGGTGACAGATGGGGTCAGTGGTAAGGGCACATGGGGGAAGCTGCTTGACACAGATGCCGATTCTCACATGGACAAGAATGATCCTAACTATGACAGTGGAGAGGTTATTTTGATTCTAAATAATTTGTCCGCTAGTTAAAATTCCTACCCAAAATATGCTATAAACTGTGGCCTTAGATGGGGCTAACACGTGGGTCAAGTAGCGATGATGTTAAAATTGTGTCGATATGTGCTGGTTATGGAGGTGTATCATTCCATCTGGAATCTGGGAATGTATTTCTAGTTTGTAGTAAAGGAAATTTCACCATATCTTTTCGGTCTCCTATATAAAATGGGTATTTTTCGGTCTCCTTATCTTTTCTTCTCTTACAGGAACCATATCAACTTGTTGAGGCCGCAGGTTCAGACCCTTTAGATGAATACAAGAAACGCATAGTCTCCATTGTAGACGAATATTTCAGCACTGGTAATGCTGAATTGGCTGCAACTGATCTTAGAGAACTAGGCTCAGACCTATACCATCCTTACTTTGTGAAGCGTCTTGTTTTGATGGCCCTGGATAGGCATGAAGGAGAAGGAAATGGCTTCAGTTTTGCTGTCAGCATTTTATGTTGATGTCATGAGCCCTAGTCAGATCAGAGATGGATTCTTCATGCTTCTAGAATCTGCTGACGATCTTGTATTGGACATACTGGATGCGGTTGATATCCTCGCCTTGTTTGTAGCTCGTGCTGTTGTTGATGACATTCTTCCTCCAGCTTTTCTCTCAAGGGCTCAGAAATCTCTCAAAGAAAATTCCAAAGGGTTGGAGGTTGTCCAAACAACCGAAAAGACCTATCTCTCTGCCCCACATCATGCTGAAGTTGTTTTGCGTAAATGGGGTGGAACCACTCTCATCACTGTTGAGGAAGTGAAGAAAAAGATCACTAATCTTTTACGCGAATATGTTGAAAGTGGAGACATAGATGAGGCTTGTAGGTGTATTAGAGATTTGGGTGTTCCCTTCTTTCACCATGAGGTGGTAAAAATGGCCTTAATTCTTGCAATGGAGAACAGAGCAGCTGGACCAGCATTATTGGAGCTCTTAGATGAAGCTGCTGAGGAAGGGCTGATAAGTTCAAGTCAGGTGATAAAAGGGTTTTCCCGTTTAGCAGATTGTTTGGACGACCTTGTTCTAGACATTCCTGCAGCCAAAGATTTGTTTGAAATCTTAGTTCCTACTGCTATGTCTCAAGGATGGCTTGATCCTTCGTTGAGATTCCTTGGTGAAGCAATACCACCAGCTGATGATCAACGGGTGAGACAGTATAAGGAAGAAGCTAAGGCTATAATCCAGGAATATTTCCTCTCAGATGATATTCCTGAATTAATCCACAGCCTTCAAGATATAAGGGCACCTGAGTACAACCCTATATTTCTAAAGAGGCTGATTTCCTCTGCCATGGACAGGAAGAACAGGGAAAAGGAAATGGCATCTGTTCTTCTCTCTGCCCTTCACATTGAGATTTTCTCAACTGAGGATATGGTAGATGGGTTCATCTTGCTTCTAGAATCTTCTGAAGATACATCACTAGATATTCTAGATGCTTCCAGTGAGCTCTCTCTTTTCCTAGCCCGAGCCGTGATTGATGATGTGTTGGCCCCACTTAATCTAGAAGAGATAGCAAGTAGATTTAAGGCAAACAGCACTGGACTTGAGATCGTGAAAATGGCACGGTCACTGATCTCAGCCCGTCATGCTGGAGAGAGGCTCCTGAGGTGTTGGGGCGGTGGAAGCGGGTGGGCTGTAGAGGATGCAAAGGACAAGATACAGAAGCTTCTAGAAGAATTTGAGAGTGGAGGTGTAGTGAGTGAGGCTTGCCAATGTATAAGGGATCTAGGGATGCCATTTTTTAACCATGAGGTAGTGAAGAAGGCTTTAGTTATGGCTATGGAGAAGAAGAATGATAGCATGCTTGATCTTTTGCAGGTGTGTTTTAATGAAGGTTTAATTACTACTAACGAGATGATTAAAGGGTTTACTAGGATTAAGGATGGGCTTGATGATCTTGCTCTCGACATTCCAAATGCCAAGGAGAAATTTGGGTACTATGTTGAATATGGTAGGAGTAATGGTTGGCTCTTTCCCACTTTTGGTTCTGATTAAAGGGAAGGGAAAACCATATATTATTGTATTTGTAATGGGGGTAAAATGGTCATTTTGGTTTTAAGATACAGAAGGAGATGTTGCTGTACTGTAACGCTGTTGTGGATAGTGTTATTGTTTAGAATCTGATGATGTATCGTTTGTTTTCGAGTTTTCAGGAGGGGGGTTGGTTTTGTAACTAGTTATGTTTTAGCTAATAATAAGGTTCTCTCTTTTTCAAGTTATAACATATTGTTCTTCTGAACTAGGCTTTAGATGACATTACTTCTAACGGATGTGCTAGTACTTCGTTGCTATAGGGGGGAAAGAAGGCTTTAAAGCTTCAATTGAGTCGAATAGATCTCTCTTCATTATCCGATCCTCCTTTTCCGAGCACATGGCGATTGGATATCGAGGGCCTCAATCCGCACCCTTGACTTCGGTTGTTGGGAATTATATTGGATTGCGACTTGAAATACGTAAATATTATGCCTTTTAAAAAGCAATATTTTTACTATCTCATTTTGTTTGTAAATTTTTGTGATGACTTAAAAATATGACAAATTTTTTACAAAATTTTAAATATTTTTCTAGTAATAGAAAAGATGGTAGAGAATGAAATAAGTTATCTTCTACAAATTCCTCATATTTATGAACAAAATGACACATTTTACCACAACAGTCACTGTTTTTCAACAGTTAAATTTTAAATTCCTAAATTCAAACTTTAAAAATAACTAACTGAAATTAACTATCAACTGTTAAAGTCAAATAGTCAAAAATAAAACCAGTCGACCATTGTCACGGGTCGCCAAGTTGCAAACGTGCAAAGTGCTAAATACGCTTAATAAGCACCTCACGCCACACGTGTGTGTGCGAATCTCATTAGACCACCACTCTTATTTATTATTACATATACTAACTATTTACAATCATTTATAAATACTTTAAATATATTCTCGCTTTTCAATGTAAGATGCATTAACTCTTATTTATGAAGCATATTTTGGCCTTGGGCCTTTAATTCTTATTTACTTTCTAACCGAAAGGAAAGTCCAACAATCCCACAGTAGTTGAAGTATAAATAAAAATTCATCTTCCAAAATTTAAGATGATATAAATGCATAAAATAAAGTATCTGAGACACTTCTGATGAAGTACTCTCCACTAATTAATGACTTATTTGTACTATTTATACTATTTGAACTTAATACTAGTCATTTCTTAGTATTAAGGTGGATCTCCTAATTTATGAGTTTCAGACTCATCCCTCTTGATGTTGAAATTACTAATTGTCTTGAAAAAAGCTTGGTAAAAGGATCAACCAAGTTTTTACTTGATGTCACACGTGTAATGTGTTGGGCATGGTGTCCTTAAAGCATATGATGAATATTATTTTAATGAAATAAATAAAAGTGATATTTTTCTATATAATTATTTTGAATGTATTATTATCGAATAATATGAATAAATATTATAAAATTTCAAATTCATTAATGTGACTATAATCTTGTATTGGTAGGATATGATTAAGATTATAGACAATGAATTAAATTATCCGTAATATATTAAAGTATGAAATCCTTAATTTAGTGGTTGCTAGTACAGTCCACTAGCATTGTGAATGCAAGTGATCTAGATTCGGATCACTGATGTAGATATACATTTTACTGAAAGTGCTTTATATAATTGGATTATATAGAACATGACTCAATATAAATTAATTCTTTATTAAAATATTGTTTGCCATAAAGAATTAAATTCATATCGATAGGTGATCATATGCAGGTTAATCTGAATCCTGAGTAGTCATGAACTCTTGTTTATGTCAACATGATCTTTTGATTCACTCGTCACGGTTTTTTTGTAAAACAGGCTAAAAACTTTTTTTTGGAGATTCATTGAGATAAGTAGCTGAGAACATAATTTACACATATGGAATCCAAACATTCTTCATAGAAGATTGTATATTGGTTCCCTTAAATGTTAATTCTGGAATTCAATGATTTTAAGCTCAAATTTATAATCAAGTTATAAATTGATTGTTCATTTAGTGAATTGATAGTACTAAAAGATAAAGAGATAATTAGAGGGATAAAACGGTAATTTTGACCAGTTTTAATTATAAATCAATTTTTGGAGGATTGAATGCATGTAATGATTATATCAATGAACTACTAGATATTGCTCAGTAAATATGTTCTATAATTGTAAGAGTGCAATCACATATTTTTAGTGGAATAATAATGAGATTAATAAATTAGATTTATTAAATTAAAGAGTTTAATTAATAATCTAATTTATTGGAGTTTGGAATTATAGATCCATGGTGCACAGATCGACTCTATAAAATATTGTATGAGGTAAGAATGACAAATGTTGAAAAAGACTTATTTACAAGAAAATAGTTTTCTATGGCAAATATATAATTATGAGATAATTAGTATTAATTAATTAATTAAAAGATGTATTTAAGTGGTGAAATTCGGAATTAATTAATTAAATAATAATATATTTGATTTTGAATTGAATATTTTATATATAATATTCAATTGATATGAGATATTAATTTAATATTAAGATTAGGTAAGTCAAATTTAGATTAGTTTGAGAAACTAATTCAAAATTCAAATAACATATGTTTTTTATTTAAAATAAATGAGATTCTATTTTAAATGGTTTAACTGAATCAAATATATCATTAAAAGAATGATATGATTTAAAATAAATAAGATTTTATCTTAAATTAGATTTGAAAAGATTTGATCATATCAAATATATCATTAAAAAGATGATATGATTTAAAATATATAAAACCCTATTTTAAATTAAATTTGAAGAGATTTGATCATAACAAATATATCATATGATGCTAATCTTATCATGACTGAATTATCAATTCAATTAATTTAAAAAGTTTAAATTAATTAAAATATCTAATGGAGTTCTATAAATACATCTCATTCTAATTATTTAGAGGATTTTTTTTCAAAAGTTTTTTTTTCTGAGTAGGGATTTTTCTGAGAGAAAAAAAAAACCTTGTCATCTTTACGTGCCCACACACGTCCTATAGTGTTGAGGATCGACTCACAAGATCGTGGTGTGAGTCTCGACAATCGATTCATGGAGGTTGAGGTATGACCTATTCATATATATATAAATTAATTTATATGTATATAGAGGATCGCTAAAAAGTTTTTTAGAAAATTTTTATTATACATTGGGACTAATTCAATCACTTCCCCTGCGAAGTTTCAAACCGCTTTTCCAACATAATGACTATAATTCTACTTTGAATTAATTATCTTACATAATTATGTTTAAGATTAATATGTCTTGACTTCTCTATTATACACTCCGTTATATGCTTGGGATAGAATGGCATAACTATCACAATATATAGATATAACAAATACTTATTTTGAAGTAAATGAAATATCGAAAAGAAAATCTCTTAGCCACTCAGCCTCCTTCTTAGTTGCTGCTAAACCAATAAACTCAGTCTCCATGGTTGAGTGTGTAATGCGTGTTTGCTTCTTGGAATCCCAAAAAATTGCACCACCTCTAAGTGTGAACACCTAACCTGTAGTAGATTTATTATTTCATACACTTGATATCCAGCTTACATATGAGTATTGTATACTTAGTTCTTTGGTTCTCTTAAGATAACCAAACTAGAAATTAGAGAGTAGGTGACGGCTCGAATTCACCACAAGGGGTGGTGGCGTAAGGTGGCCGGCGGTGGTGCTAGGCAGCAAAAAAGGTGGTGGGTGAAAACTATCCGATTTTGGAGGAGCAATATCTTGTGGTATACCTCACTTCTCCATACCTTTTTCTTGATTCATTTTCTAGTTTTGTTTCTTGGATTAGAAAGTGACTAGAATTTCCAATTTGATTTCACCCTTCATCAAAAGAATAACTCGTCCTAGAAGCCAAGCATAAACCAATGTTCAAAATTTTGATTCCTAAGTTTCTCAGTTCAGACTAAACAAGATTAATATGTATATGGTTGATTATTATGAGTTAGGTGATTCAGAACTTAAAAGTTAGAACAATTAATAATTAAAATAAAAATTGAAACATACAAATAAGTGGAATAAAATAACGAATATTAAATGGTCAGATAATAAATTTAAAGTTTATACTTAAATAAGAAAAAACACACACACAACACAAAATTGGAAATTAATATTACATTATTTATTTAGTTTTCGGAGCAGGTGGTGTAAGTGGAGCTGGTATGTCATTATCTTGTACGTGTGACTTATAGTGATGTTGTAAGTGGCCAGATCCCCTTTCTAGTCTTGCATCAAAATAATTTGTACACATTAAATGTTGTACAAATTATCATCTAATTCTATTTCATTAGTCGATCCTATAAAACTCCACAAAATAGTACCAAGTTTGGTATCTTCTACGAGTTAGTCCATGCTTTATATCAGCTCAAACTTCATCTTTATGTCCATCAAATTTAATTGATAGAAATTAGGAGAGAAAAGAATAGAGAAATTAAATAGAGGTTAAGGACTAGGGAGAGATTAATTATAATTTCTAAGGTTTTGAGAGAATTAAGTATAAAGATATATAGCGAGAGAGAGAATTGTAGGAAATAAAGTGTGAAGAGGATGTATGATGAAATGAGAGTATTTATAGAAACATAAATATTTACCGTGGGCAGACCTAATCCGTATATAATATTAGTCCAGATGAGCCTAAAATGTGTTTGGGCTTTTGCATGAGCCCATAGGCCACTAATCGTGCTCATGCTGCTACAAATGGCATCGAACAAAGGATATATCATGTGTCATGCCTGCTACGGTCCCCAAAAATGTGGGTTGTGCCATGCCCAAGAGGTGGGTTGTGGACAACCTATGAGACACAACATAATTACAACACTAGGTTACAATCCCTTTTAAAAAAAAAAAGAAAATATAGTCTGTTTTATTGATAATCTGAAGAAATTTACACTTATTGTTATATTATTGGATCTTGACCTACAATTATAGTAGGTTAGATTTCTAGGATTCTTATCGATCTCTCTTTTTTCTCTCCTCTTCGATTTTTTTATTTTAATTTTCATAATTTTTTATTTTTAAAACTAAATTCATAATTAACTTTAAAAATACTAATTTTTGGAGATAAAAGATGTAGTTGAGAGTTAGATTAATGACGTAAAAAACTTTAATCTTAAAGTAGAGGAATACAATTACTTGACTCTAAAAAATCACTTTTTGTTATCTTCTTGATATATGAAAACAAATTAAATATAAAATTCCTTTTGGGAAATTATATTATATAAACTTAAATCTAATCTTCTTCTTATTTAATAGATAATAATAATACGGAAAAGTATAGGACTGAAAAACAAATTTAAAAAGGGAAAAAAAGGAATAACGAACGAGTGGTATTGCAAAGGGGCCAAGCCCAGAAGATGCACTACCGCGCTCATCATAAATAAAAGCCCAAGCCCATTTAAGGCGAGGCCTCTAGACAGTACCGAACAAGAAAGATCTTTCTTTTTCAACTAATTTTCTTTCATTCTTTCTTCTTCTTATTCTTGACAATATACAGAGAGGAAAGAATACTCTTTTTGCTCTGTTCATGTCGGAATCACTTGAACCTCCATTGGCTGTGAAACCACAAGCTTCCGAAGTCACTCCGAGCTCCATTTATGATAGCTCGAAGCCTCTTCAACCTCCCAAGCTCGTTATCTTGGCTGACCTCAACGTCGATCCTCCTGAAACAGACGACGATGATCCTGTGGTCGCATCAGCTCCAGACCTCTCTAGGTTTTCCCCCTTTCTTCACTTTTCAATTTCTTCTGCTCTTTTTTTTTTTTTTGCTCTTTTCCCGAGTGTCATGTAATGTATTCTGTATACCTTCTAATTCCAGTTTCTTACAGTATGTTTCGTTGCTGAGAAAAGCGTGAAAGAAGAAATTAAAGTGAAGTTTTAAAAATTTCTTACTTCTTTCATGTTAGCAAGAATTGATTTTCTCCTATTTTCATCATTTCTGCGGAAATTTTAGTGTCATGTTTGAAGAAGTAGAGTTGTTTTTCTTAAGATCCTTACATCTAAATATTAAAATTTACAAGCTGATTATAGCTCCATTTTTGGTACTGGTGAATAACTAGCATGATTTTTTATGTGGCTTAATCTGATCTAAAAGGTTGACATGGTTTTAGGTTAGCTATTGGTGAAAGCAGTCAAGATAAAAGTATCTTAGTCTGCAGAGATTCAGATATTGTAGATGTTGAAGATAAACGTATCAACAAGTTGGGGAGATCTCGATCGAGAATTAACAAGGTAGATGCCTCTCTTGATAGTGTAGCTGATGCAGATGGTGATCATGGTCACGGGATTCCATCATCTCGTGAGGAAAAAGTCAGCGGCCTTAAAACTGTGAGTTCCATCTTCTAGAGTTGGGTTTTTCTCTCCCCTTCTCCTTTGCATCTGTTCTGGACTTTTCATTTGTCTAGAAAATGAGGTACTGTGTAGGAAAGATAATTTCTTCCTTCTTCTCCGCATATGAAGAAGGTCTTCGTTTGCCTTTTCTTTTCTGTACACGTCCTTACAGTTTTCTTTGCTTCTTTTGCTTTACTTTGGCTACTGATTTTTAAAGTCTTTGTTTTTTAAATGAGAAAATTTAGTCTACATGCCTCTTTATGAGACATATGTTCCGTGTGCTTGTAGGGTTTGGTTCATGTCTCGAGGAAAATGCCAAAAAATGCTCATGCTCATTTTATTCTTGGCCTAATGTACCAGAGGTTGGGGCAGGCACAAAAGGTAGCTTCTTAAGGTTACCTATCACTTGCTTTGGTTAATGTTCATGCTTTCATATTCACTGAGCTTTTAAAGACTCTTAGGCAGTTCCGGCATATGTGAAGGCAGAGGAGATATTACTCCGTCCTGAGGCAGAGGTTGATAGGCCGGAGTTGCTCTCTTTGGTTCAGATTCACCATGCACAGGTATAAAAAAAATCATCATGCTCTACTTCCACTTGCTTTCCATGATTTCTCAGCCAATATATATCACTTCTTTTGTCACTATGTAGTGCCTTCTACTGGAGAGTTCAGGGGATAATAGTTCAGATAAAGAACTTGAACCTGAAGAGCTTGAGGAAATTCTTTCTAAGCTCAGAGAGTCGATGAAATCTGATATTAGTCAGTCAACTGTGTGGAATACCCTTGGTTTGATACTTCTTTCAAGTGGTCGTTGGAAGGTATTAGTTCGGACATATTTGTAGTTTTTTTTTTTCACATCAATTCTTGAACTAATTTCAGCTCACTTTTTTCAGAGTGCAATTTCAGTTTTGTCCACCTTGTTGCCTCTTGTTCCTGACAACTATGATTGTCTAGGAAACCTTGGAATAGCGTACCTTCAAAGGTGTGTGTGCACGATTATAATGTTTATGTTTCTTAAAAATATCCAGTAAAATTTTACCACTTTGATTGCTAAAATTTCTGAGCGATGAAGGAATTTGTGGTAGAAGTCATAAATGATATTCATTTCTAAATTCAATTCCTCTGAATATAATTTTGAACTTCGAAATTTGTTTGCATCTGCAGTGGAAATATGGAACTATCAGCAAAATGTTTCCAAGAGTTGATTCTGAAAGATCAAAACCATCCTGCAGCCTTAATCAACTATTCTGCCCTCCTCTTGTGTAAACACGGTTCTGCTGTTGCAGGTATTTTCTTGGTAAAAAAACTTTCGACTCTTTTACGTTTCATTGAGCCCAATGATTTCAGTCGTTCTTTTTTTTTTTCTTTCTATAAATTAGTTGAATCGTTCAAATTACCACTTGTGCAGAACATACTTTATTTATAATCATAGCTGCTTACTAAATTCACAGGTGCTGGCGCTAATGCTGGCGATGCTGCTGCTGTTAGTGATATCACAGCTGTGAATGTTGCAAAGGAGTGTCTTCTTACTGCACTAAAAGCCGACCCAAAAGCAGCACATATTTGGGCAAATCTTGCTAATGCATATTTTGTTACTAATGATCATAGAAGTTCTAGCAAATGCTGGGAGAAGGTGCACAAAACTCTTTTGTTCTGTCGTCATATATTAGCTTATTTCTCTGTTTCCTTGGTTTTCCTATTCTTCCCATAAATTATTCCATTTTAGTTATAAAGTGGAAAAGCAAATAAGTTTTCTCTTTACTCTCTACAATGATATGTCTTGTTCTATATTAACTTTGTAGTTATTTAATCAATCAGGCAGCAAAACTTGAGCCAAACTGCATGTCAGTGCGTTATGCTGTTGCTACACACAGAGTAAAGGATGCTGAAAGGGCACAAGATCCTAATGAACAGCTTTCTTGGGCCGGAAATGAGATGGCCTCAATTATAAGAGATGGAGATGCATCTAATATCGAGCTCCCTATTGCATGGGCCGGACTTGCTATGGTCCACAAAGCCCAACATGAGATTACTGCAGCTTTTGAAACTGAAAAGAATCAGCTTATGGAAGTTGAAGAGCACGCTGTCGCCAGTTTGAAACATGTATTCTTTTTCCCTTTTGTTGTCTTACAGCTTTTTTTGAGACAGAAATGCTATTTTTTCCATTCAAGTAATCAGTTTCATTTAGGGGTCATGTTGCATTTATCCTACCTGAGATTTCATGAAATATCCTAGCATCCCTTTTACTTGAACCAGGTAATTAATAAGGATTGATTCTCTTAATTTGATTAATATTCACTTGATAGTTGACTGTAATCATCTCTCTATTCAACCAGGCAATATCAGAGGATCCAGATGATGCCGTGCAGTGGCACCAGATCGGCCTCCATAGCCTTTGTACCCAACAATTCAAAACATCCCAAAGGTACCTCAAAGCTGCGGTGGCCCGTTTCAAAGAATGCAGCTATGCATGGTCAAACCTTGGTATGTGTACATCACTAGTATATTTTCAAGGCTTTTATTTGGCAACCCATTTCAAACTCTAGCTTGGACTCCAAACTATATAGTTTATCTCATTCTCGTCTATTTCAAACATAAAATTCCAATTTACATCATATTCTTAAGGTCAGGTCCAATTGGTACATTTTCCGGTACCCAGAGTAGAAAGGGAATTGTTCAGAGATATGGTGAAATGAGTAAATCCTAGTATCAATGTTTGGTTGGTTAGTGAATTGGCGTGGGAAATGTATAGAAAATGGTTTCCCAAGATTTGGTTGGAAAAGGAAATGGAAATGAATAATTTATAAATATAAATGTATGTTTTTGCTTAATTAAATGGGTAAAGAAAATATATATTTTCGCTTTAATTGGTTATTAAATATTATTAAAATGAACGAGAGGAGTTGCCAAGAGTTGATTCCTACAACTCTTGAGGCATTCCCAAATCTTAATCAACTATGACTGATGACAGTTTCTTTTCACACATTTTGGCATTTTGCATATAGGTATTTCGTTGCAGCTTTCGGGAGAACCATCACAAGCCGAGCTAGCATACAAACGAGCCTTATCATTGACGAGCGGGCAAGCACATGTAATATTTTCCAACCTTGGAAACCTATACAGGCAACAAAAACAGTATGAAAAGGCCAAGGCCATGTTCTCTAAGTCATTAGAGTTACGACCCGGTTATGCACCTGCATACAACAATCTGGGTCTTGTATTTGTTGCCGAGGGGCAATGGGAGGAAGCTAAATATTGTTTTGACAGAGCCCTCCAGGCGGACCCCATGCTGGATGTAGCTAAATCCAACATGATCAAAGCACAAGCCTTGTTTTGATCTTTGTCCTTGATGTGAATGGTAAGTATTCTTTATAATGATACATGCGTAAAAGGTCTTGCTATGAAATGGGCAAAAAAAGCAAGCTTTTTTATAAGAAAAGAATGTATGATAAGCGGAGCTGAAGCAATTTTCCAAATTTGTCGCCACTGCCAAATTATTCAAGCTTTGCTTATACTATTACAAAGAACTACATTTCCACTAATGGAAGTATTCTCTGCTAATAAGAGACATGTCTAACACCTAGATAAACTCCAGTTTGAAGATATCATATAAATCCTCTGCCGATAAGTTAACATTTGATGCCAACCGATAAAAACCGTGAATCTGCTGATAAGAACTTGAATCTGGGTTTTACACCTAAACAGATATGCTGAGTAAAAAAGATCAGAAAGTGTATGAGCAAAAAATAAATTGAAGCTCAGAACAGCTAAATGCATATATATTACCTTTTAGCTTTTGATAATAAACTCATCAGCCTCGAAATAATCTTCTTATACCTCGTTGACGAACTCTCGGCTTGGATTTCTGACCTGAAAATGGTAACCAGTTGATAAACCCAAGTCCCAACTAAAAATGGCTTCAATATAAATCTGAATGCGTCAAAGGAAAACTAGGAGATGTACGGAGCACCTTTTAATCTTCCTGCATGGTATAAAGCGCTCTCTGCAATAGGTCTCCATTGTTCTGCGCATGAGTAGTTGATCCCAAGGCCACAACTAAGTCCTCTTAAGATATGTACTGTCCGAAGTACAGAAAACAGTTCCTCTGGAAATGTCTACAATAGCCATGCACAATAAATAAACTATAATAACTATGTCTTTTTTGAAGAACCATTTATTTGGTGTGAAGAATATGTAATGGTCCCAGTCGATTGTCAAGGTGGATTGGCAAAGAAAAGGAGTGAATTGGGTGATTTATGAATCATACCGGAATAGAAAATTTCTTTATTGAGGACTCCTCGGCAAATGGCTGCAGCATCACTACCCCAGGAGGTAATTTTGTATCAAACATTGTTTGTGCCAATTGCAAAAATTCTTGTTGTTCATTCTCACAATTTCTCAAAATATCTATACCAAGATCCCTGTAACATTTTTTTTGGGTTTTGGGGGGGGGGGGGGGGGGGGGGAGGGGGAATAATAATATGATAATACCGAGTTAGATATGAAAACAGCAGTCATACACTATGTCGTTGCCAGATTACAAGGCCGTAGTAAGAAACAAAAAATTAGTTTCTCCCAACATTGCCATTTTGCTTGGGAATAGAGTAACAAGAAAAGGAGGAGAGGAAACATATCCTTTAGTCTAATATAATAGCCATTCATGCATACTATTAGACTATTAGCAATGTTTAAATTCCTTTCGGCCCTCTATTCCGTATGGTTCATGAGTTCAACAGCCACAAATATGCAACCAGTCGTTCAGTTTCAGCCTAGACATGCAATTTTGTGGTCTTTGATTTGTACTTTACTTTCTCTTCCATTATGGACACGAAAAGCAATTTTATAAAAATTAACAAAAGGAGTGTACCTATAGCTTTCTGCTGCTCTTGTAGAGTCACCATCGGCCATAGCAAGAACAAGATTAGCATAACCAAGTCTCAATGCATCAGGGAGATCCTTCACTTGCCCATAGTCTAGCAAGGCAACCTAACTTGGTCATGAAAGAAGTACCCAAACTTTGCAATTTAATTTCATGAAGAAATATTAAAAATAGTAAATCCCTCTCATGTTCACATCATATTCTCTATTTCGAAGTCGAGAGTTGGAGGGCTGAGGAGGGGGTAAGAGATATTATCAAGCTGATTTATCATATACAGTATATAAAATACGAACATATGAAGTATTGCAAAGAAACAGAAATAAGTTACAGTCACCGACTTGCCTCTGAACCTCTACAGATGAGAATATTTCCTGGATGTGGATCTGCATGGAAGAAACCACTCTTCAGAATCATTTGTCCATATGCTAAAGTCAAACTTTTTAGAATTTTCCTGCAATTACAGAAAATCCAGCAAGGGCCTTATGCACCTCTTCTAACAGAAGATTTAACTACATTACTAATAAATTTCTGCAAGATATTGCAAGGCCAAAAAAGAGAGAGAGAAAGGAACAGGCACAGTGTTTATATAGGCATATATAAGCCAGATACGGTTCAGAAATTTATGCAAAACCAAACAGAATTCAGAGATAAAAGTGGAGTATTGATGAAAAAGAAAAAAATAATTGGTCAGCCATCTTACATAGTCACCTATGACCTAATAAAAAGAAGTATGCCAACAGAATTTGGCAAGTATTACACAGATATTGCAGAAGTAGTCTATAATTGGTCAGCCATCTTACATAGTCACCTATGACCTAATAAAAAGAAGTATGCCAACAGAATTTGGTAAGTATTACACAGATATTGCAGAAGTAGTCTATAAAAGTGCTTGAAAACAAAGTAAAATTAAGTGGGAGCTTTTGATTGAGAAAATATGACCTAGTTATTATTCGCAGAAGAGTCCTAAGGCTTACTGTTTTGTTGATGCTGCAATTTTGCTAGTTGAATCTATGCCTCTCTTTCTTATCTCGTCACCAAGATTCAGAATTGGGATTCCATCCATATACTCCATCACCAAAACCCTCCTACCCAAGCCGAAACCACTTGATTAGTGAATAATTTGTTAAAATGACACTTATGCATTCAGTAAATAATATTGCAAGGATTTGGCCAAGCAAATGTAAGGAAACATAAAGTCACTTCCTCTAGATAACCATAAGAAACAGATTGAAACATTACATACCTAGTGACCATACCCTGCAACACTCGTGGCACCAGGACTGGCGTTCTTTTGTTACTCTCATACAAAAAACGTCGAATTTTTTCCATAGCGTTGCTCTCCCTCACAAAGTCAAATTCGTAACCAATCTTAAATGAGATAAACCAAACAGAAATTGATATCAAGAAGGTCATTAGGATGTAAATAATGCCAAAACATCCATAGTTTGGGAAACATAAAGGGTAATAAAGAGCTTACAGCAAGTAATGCAAAAATTTTAGAACAAGAATATTAAACGAGAACAATCTAGAGTCAGTAATCAATGTGTAAGATCTTCTCCATCTATATCTGACTCATTAAGATAAGATCCAGAAATCAAGAAAGACCCATTTGGATTTAAATAAAAGTACTCATACTACAAAATTGAACAAGATTAGTAAGAGCTTCAGCAATTTGAAGTGATCATTTACTTTTTCTTCTGGAAGGCAACATCGGAAATATATATTAAAAGGCACGAGGTCAGCAAAAATCAAGAGTACAATACAGGAACATAGAAAACAAGCAAAGCGTATGGGGGATGATCCCAGAAAACAAACCTATACTTGATCAACTTCCTCCATTAGGCACACAGTGAAAAAAATATATCTTAGTTTCGCATTGTTTTTCCAAATTCTTCAATGCATAATGATTAGGGATCTAATGGTGACAGAGTAACAATTCTTTTACTAGGATGATATTTACCTGTTTCTCCATTTCTTTAGTTATAGAGAACAGATCAAACTTGATATCCGTTTTCTGCATGTATAAGGCAAAAACTTGCAAGTTATGGATATCTGTCATCATGAGATCTTGGACTCCAGGATGTTGGACCTATTTTTTTAGGCCATAAGAACTCAGAAACCAGAAAAGACCAGACATTAAGAAGCAGTTAAGTTCTAAAATTTCCCTCACCTTAACAACAACATCTTGCTTGTCACCCTTTAGTCTTGCTCGATGAACCTAATTTGAGCAAAAAGTATGTGAGAGAAATATGAGTAGTAAGGCACAGATGAACCCAACTAGACCCAGAATCAAACATTGGGTATTTAACAGCCCAGTTTACAAAAATACCTGAGCAATTGAGGCTGAACCAAGAGGATCTACATCAAACCTTTCGAATATATCATTAACTCCTTTACCCAATTCTTTCTCAATCACCAGTTGAATGGCATCAAAAGGTGTTGCCGGTGCATGATCACAAAGTGTAACCAGCCTTTTAACCCATGCAGCTGGAGCCAAATCCGGTTTTCCAAGAACTTGGGCAACCTAATTTGAGTTGAGCCTAAAGAAATCAATTTCCAGGAATACTAATGACCATGAAACATCAAAAGCTTCAATTTATCCACAACACAGAGAAATTAGTGAACTATAAATCAACAGAAACGTATATGACGGAGAGAAAACTAGTCGATTAAAATGTACATGAATCTAAGCATGGCAGCTTCCCACTGGAATTCAGTCTTGACATTAAACAAGCTTCACTCCAGAAATTACCTTGAGGAAGAAACCACCAAGATCAGAGCACATAGCATATATCTTCTCTGCAGCAACTTCATGCTGTCTCTCCCACATCATTTCCTGCTTCTTTGTGTCCTTCTCAAAACTCACTTTCAGCTGAAACACCTACATTAAAAAACGAATATGCTAAGGCACTTGCACTTTTACGAGAGACAGAGAAAGCGAGAGAGATCGAACCTTATATCCAGTGTAGATATCAGCCGCTCGAATCCAAAACTGAAAAGAGCGATGCAACGGTCTGAACTGAGTAAAAATCTTGTCTTGTACATCATTGAGATCGAGAGGCGGCAACATCGTAGCGATTGTCGGCACATGTAGTATCCCTTCCGTCAACCTTTCGAAGTCGAAAGCCGAGTACACGATCAGTGCATATAGTAGCGATACGTTCGATGAAGTTGTTAGGGAAGATGTTTGATGAGAGAGAATCCGCCATGAATGTCGATTTTGGATCTCATTTTGAGAACCAAAAACAGAATCAGAACGGAGTTGGAAAGGTTGTGTTTATTTATTTAGATATATTAATTAATTCATAGAAGAAGACAACATTAATGAATGCGAAAATTCGGTGGAATGCATAAAAAGTATGATCCTTATCTTTCTTTTTTCCTTTTTTCGTTTTAACCCAAAATAAACTAAAAATTAAAAATATTAAAAAATTAAATATATTTTCTAAAAAAGAAAAGAAACAAAAAAAAAAGACTAAAAATCATATTACCAAAATAATAATATTTTTTTAATAATATTAATATAAATATTATTTCTATAGATCAACTCATCTATTATTTTATAAAATTATAATTTATATTTATAATAAATAAATATCATATATAAATTTGATATTTTCGTGATATTACTAAAAATTTTCCTAAAATTATGAATTAGAGAAACCTTTTACCAGCATAAATTGGGTATTTTTGGCTGAATTTAGTTATTGAGATTGAAAAATCGAATTAAATAATTAAAAATAATAATAATAAATATTAATTAAAATATAGTTGCTCACAACCCAATTTAATGAACAATACCCATACGATAGCAATTTGTGCTTCATCACTTTCCTAAAAAATACAAGAAAGTAAAGAGAAAAAGACATCACCTAACTTTCTTTCCTTATTGGGAAAAAGTAAACAAATGAATCAAGTGTTTGTTACCTTTCAACATCAAAGAGAGTAGTAGTATCACATCTACGTGATTCTATTGAGTCATCGAATCAACCACAAGGAATTTCAATCAATAGTTTGAAACGTGAATCTGATTTTGTTCAATAAAAATAAAAATGTTGAGAAATCTCAACAGATAGGACTATCTAATCGAATTAACCGCATATTTGATAACTAAATGGTCAGTCTGAATTATGACTAGCAAAACAGAATCGCAAAATGTAAAAGAGAATAAAATTTAGATCTACAGATCAATTACGCGAGAGAGAGTTTCTGAATCCGGTTAAGCAAGAAGTCTCCTTGCTTGATGGTAGATTGGTATAAAGCATTCTTTGCATCGGGGCGATTAGTTTCGAGAACCCCTGCAACTTTGTCGATCTTGCAATGAAGCTTTCCGGCTGAAATGAATCGAGACAATTCCCTGAAGAAGGAAAAAAAAAAAATGGGCCGTTCAAGGAGTAAAATATATATCAAGTAATTTACTGTCATAGAACAAGATCAAGAGATAACAAATGAGACTTCCTTCGGGTGCAAGTTTGAAATTCGAGTTTGGGTAAATAGTATTTTGATAAATTACGAGTTAATTTGGATTTTGCATTTGGATCAGCTTTGGACAAACTGGAGTTTTGGAGACCCAAATTGGAGTTTCAATCAACGACCCGAATGAAGCATGAAAGAGAAACAATATATATATCGATCGGTGAATGTAAAACCACTTACAAATCAATGAATTCCACAGTCACACCAAATGCCTTTGCCATTGCTTCAATCGTAACACTCTTGTAGGACTCCAAAAACTGGGAATACAACAGTCCGGACTTCCCTCATGTAATACCGGAAGTGTGGATGCAAATTGCGGTCTAATTTTATTTGTTGTGTAACACCAGCTACAAAAAATAAATAAATAAAAGATTAAAGGGGAACAAATATAAAAATGTAACAAATCATGAGAAAGAGTTTTTCTATACACAAAGAGGTTTTATTTTATAGTGTCTCCTTGCTTACCAAATGCCAAGAAAAATTATTTGTATTGGAAATCGTAAAGAGAGTTCAAGAATTCTGAAAGATGTGGGATTTTTCTAATCACAGTCAAGATTTCTGGAGCATCGACTACCTGCCACATTTTAATTCAGTAATAGAAATAATCACATGATGCATGATATCAAACAAGAAAAATGGTGAAAGAGAACGAACAACTAGAGAGAAATCACAAATTTATGTTATCGCTTACTTCTTTACTTTGTCAATGCTTTTGGAAATGAGATCAAAATCCATATAGAAAAAACCATGCTGTAGATTATGGAATACCAAGTCCATTTTCTGCCCAACTGCAACTGTTTTGGTCTCAGTTAACTTAAGTTGCTCCAATGCTTTCTCCTATAGAGCAATTATATTTGTAATGAAAATAATAAAGATGGGAAGGACTGTACAGACTATAGCCCAACCCAAAAAAAAAAAAGAACGTCCTATTTAGAATATTAAGAAATCACAAGTAAATTTACCTTGTCACCAATTCGAATGAAAAACAAAGATTTAGCTAGATGAGCTTCTCGGACTTCACTTTCACCCAAGTTTTCTTCAGCATCAGTGATGCTAATAAATATGATCAAGAAGAATGACTTAATACAGAGAAGTTTAATCTAAAACATGTCATAGTGCTGTGAAAGAACTGCCAAAAATAAGTCAGCATGCGCCCTTTAAAGGAAAAGAAGACTACTGAAAAATGCTTTTATTTACCTCACTGTTCGCTCACTTTTCTCTTACCACTAATCTTGCCAAGAAATAATACCTTATAGAAATCTTAAAGTTTAGGAATTCAACCACAACCAAGGTTTTCCTCCTCTGGAAAGTATGAGTGTTCCAGTCAGTACTTTTATTTGGTAAATAATATGCAAAAGAAGAAAAAAAAGAAAAGAGCAATTTCAAAACATATGGCATAGTTTCTGTATTTTGGATCAACCCACATAAGAAAACCAATTTCCATAGAAATGGCATTGGCCCACTGTTCATTTGCAAGTTTATATCATTGATAAAGTGGTGTCAAGCTGAAGTTACTCAAGTCAACATGATTGAAAAATGAGAGACCTGACATCTTCTATCAAATAAAATAGCAAATTGCTGATGAAAATCTTACACGAAGGCTATTTTATGGCACTGAGGAATTTAAAAGAATAACTAACATGAATATCTCGTATGCATAATACTGAATCTTATCAAACTCTAAAATAAAAATTTTTCGCTAACTTGTTGAAATCATCATCATTTCACACAAAAGATACATATAATCTGAGACATAGAATCTAACTGAAGTTCTACTAGCAGCATACATAATGCATAAACGCAAACGAATTAGCTTCCATTTTCACTGTCTCACCTTTCGTCAAGCTTCTTGAGCTCCTCCTCATTCTTCGCACGCATGGAGTCCAAAAGGCTCCGATCCATCTCGAAAATGGAATTCGCAGCTAGGTCTTCGTACAATGGAGCCATAACTACGCAACAGAAACCAAAGCAAAGACCCCTAATTAGAAGACGGAAAATAAATTTTCAACGGCGAAATTCAACAAAAACCGAAAGGAATGGATGTCTTACCGTCGGATTTGACGGTGGCGAAAACTTCATCTCTGAGGTGAGCCTTCTCGATGTCTTGGACATCGGAGTGAGTGAGAAGGAACAGCTTGTTAGCAAGTGCGAGATGGATCTGTTGACTTCCCTCTTGACCTTCCATGGCGACTCGATCCCGGCTCACTGAGTTAAGCTTCCGAGTTATCGTCTCCTTGATCGACAAGGCACGGGAGAGACGGAAGAAGCAATTTACAAAACTACTTCTACGAGTCTACGACTTCTCTTTGATACGAAACCAGGAAAAATTAAAACCGACATGTCGTTTTATCATAACTACGTTACGACTTACAAGTCGTGCATATTATGCCAAAAAAACCCCTTTCACCCCCCTAAACTAAGAAAATCTCCATATATCCGCCCCTAAACTAAGAAAATCTCCATATAGCCGCCCCTAAACTATTCATATTTATCACTTAACAACCCCTGACTCTACTTTTCCTTTACAAAGAGATGGAAACAAACGTTATTTTGACCTTTCCTGGGCCTTTTTTCATTCTTTTTTTATCCACTTTTCCCTTAACAGTCAGCACCACAAGGCCGCCTCCACTTCTTGCCGGAAAAACATTCTTAGGCGGAGCGGCAGGAAACTCTGCTTCTCGTCAAATTATACCATGGGGAAGAGAAAGCCTAACAACACTGTCGATCTCGTCACTCCGACTTCAGGTAAAAACCCTTGATCCTCTGCCTAATGATCCATCTGTTTTCTCTCTCTCTTTTTTTTTTTTTTCTTTTCTTTTTTCTCTAGTAATTTCTTTCTAGTATAAATTTCAATTATGTTGTTTGGTTGCTGAGAAAGTCATGAAGACAGAGGAATTTGTTGAGTTTGAGTGGTCTGTCAATTCTTATATTGCCCTAGTGTTTGATGATTGATAGTGAAGTGAAAAATGGAGGATCTGAATTTCTTTACCTGCTTAGTTGGATTGCAGTTGCTCCATCATTTATAACAGCATCAGTCAGCATGGACCTGTTTTATACCATAAAGAGCAATAAGTCAAACAACATATTATCCGTTGTTTTTTATGTATTATTTGATGTTTATCTTTATACTTTTATGTAATTTATTTCATCTGGAAGGAAAAAATTTTCATAGATGAGATTGTGGGAATCAAGTTTTCTGATTTTTTTTTTTTTTAATATCTTGTTTCTATGTTGGGTAGCTCGGCATGTTAAGAAGAAACCAACTCAGCAGGAAGCTGATAAGCTTCAGAACTTTGAGGTCATAACCTCCTCATGTTCATCCGGTTCCCTTCCTTTGCCTCAATGTGAACAAGGTTCAAAGGGGAAAAATATTTGCTATGATGCAATGTTAAAGAAGCTAAATTCAGAGGCTTTTGAATACTACTTGCAGTAAGTCATTCTTTCAAAGTAATATATGCTGCTGAGTAATGTGTTTCTGAATAGAAATGTTTTTGAAAGCTCATTTGGTTCTGCTTATATTCAGTATAAAATCCGGATTTTGCTTTTAAAACCCTCTTGATTTTTCTTAAACTGCGACCAAAATCCGATTTTCAGAGTGGCTTATGGTTGTTTCTATAAATGGTTGAAACTAGCATTTGAGTAAACTGGAATCAGATAAGATTCTGTGGGTCCTAAGTCAATGTATTTTAGTTAGATTTTGTGAGCCCTTAATTAGTCCTAATAACTCCCTTTTAAAACTCCAACTCTGAAATTTGTAGGAAATTATGGAGGGACTACTCTGAAGATATTAAGAGTTCATTTATGTACCTTGACTGCTTGTGGTTTAGCTCGTATTTCAAAGCAACTTTCAGAGACAAGGTGCTAAAATGGATTAAAAAGAAGCAAATATTTTCAAAGAAATATGTGTTTGTTCCTATCGTTCGCTGGTAGATTTCTTTCTTTAGTTCTTCCCTTAAAAAAAAGTTCTTCTACTGCATAAGTTTTTGGATTTTTGTTATTGAAACTTTGTTTCCATTAGGAAACATTGGAACCTCTTGATATTTTGCCACTTTGGTGAGAGTATGCAGTCTGAGAGGAGAAAACCATGCATGTTATTGTTGGATTCACTTCAAAATGCAAGTCCAAGACGGCTTGAACCCGATATAAGGAAGTTCAGTTTTTTTTTTTTTTTTTCATCATGTGGATTTGCAAAATTTTCAAGTGATCATTGACATAATTTTTTTGGTACTTTCAGGTTTGTGTTGGACATTTATAAAGCAGAAGGCAGGCCTGAGACCGAAGATTTCATCTATAAAATACCTCTCTTGGTGCCTAAGGTGAACATATATATATTTTTTTTTGGCTTCATTCGGGGGCGTGGGAGTTTTTGACAAATTGTGATTCTGGGCTAAAACGATTTCCATACGAAAGAGTACATGAAACGAGGTGGTGTTTTGTAGGACCAAACTGGATTTCTAAACTCAAACTTGAGCTACAAACTTTTCCCCACATGGATACTTAAAACAGTTGTTTAGTATTTACATATGTCGATGAAAACAAAATTTTCAGGTCCCGCAACAGAGAAATGACGAAGACTGTGGAAACTTTGTTCTCTATTTTATTAATTCATTTGTCGAAAATGCTCCGGAGACTTTTAGCATCAAGGACTACCCTTACTTCGTAAGATTCTTCTTCTTCCTTTAGGTTGGAACAAAAGAAAATAAAACTCCTCTCTCTTTGCTACCAAGTATTTGCTATGGGTTCTAACTTTTAACCCGCAAATTGATATTTTGTAGATGAAAAAGGATTGGTTTCCTCCTGAATACCCTACACATTTTCGCGATAGTATCGGTTAGTTTCAAAAAATGATTTTTCTTTTTTGTTCATCAGCGGGACCGGGAAAACCTCACTCAAAGGCCCGCACGAACAGAGTCATCTTGCCGAATTGGAAAATGAGTTTGTTAAGATTAGGGAGTGTAGAAACCTGCGGCCTGCTCAAGGTGATGTCTTTTCTGTTCGGTTTGGGTTCCATAGCCACGCCACTTGCCAAACCAAGCTATTTGTGCATAAAACCTCAGCAATGTTGTATTTGTTATAGTCACCATGTGCTTTTTGTTCACAAGAAGTATTGTTTCGTTTCATCTATGAACAAGCGTTCGAGTTTTTCTTTTTTGTAAATTCATTTTATCAAAATGAATGAAGTTTAGACCTAAAGTTTAGTAGTTGGTTTCACAGAATAAGTAAACTGAAGTTCATTAAACTGGAATCTGGCGTGAACTTAACTTGATCAGCATACAAATCTTCAGTCTATTAAACTTGATTAGCATAAATTTATCATTCATTCAATATATGCAGAGTCTATACAAATCTTCGATCTTTTTTTTTTTTTTTTTCCGTCCAACCAAAGTAATGAGTTAGCATGGCTTGAATCTTGATTTTGGAAAACTTGGTCATAAAACTCTTCCTCCCCTATTTTTACAGTAAAAACAAGTAAGTAATTAGCTTACGGTTTGCTTCTTGAGAAGGCTTCCACAGAATTCCAGGTCGAAATGCACCTCCGGGGGATCTCCAATAAAGTCGAAAACTGCATCTGCATTTAAAAAGTCTTCATCTGCCGTGTAACTGGAAAGTAAAAGAACATATTGCCCTTTAGCATTCAGTCGCTTGATAGTGTATTGTGGGCAAAATTAGTCATAGAAAAACATGGGGCCGTTTAGCCATAATATATTTTATTTGCTTTTTATAGAAGCTGAGAAATTTGTACCCGCTCTTTGTCACTATACACTTCATTCCGGCGGATTTGGCCGCAGCCAGGCCAATGGCACTATCCTCCACCACAACACAACTGCCAAAAAAAAAAATTGTTCTAAGTTCTTAAGAAAGCATCATTATATTTAACCGCAGGTTTACTGGCTGAAAATTGTGTGTGGGATAAATGCATACAAATCTCTTCCATATCACACTGAATTTTGTAGTTTGTTTTTTTTTCCCCCTAAAATTACCTTGAAGGGTCAATACCAAGAGTGCTTGCTGCCAATAAGTAGATTGCCTAGTGGAGAAGAAAAAAATGCAGTTATTATAATTTCAATGTAAACTTAATCAAAGTTAGATACAGTTTGTCCAAACTTCAGTTCATCGTATTTTCTGTTCGAAACATGTTTTATGGATGCACATTAAGAGGAAGGAAAACATACCGGATCAGGCTTTTTACGGGGAACGACATCTCCTGCAAATATCTTGATTTTTTCAGCTCGCTCAGGTCCCAACAGAAATGATACTATTGCAGAGACCTAAATATTTTCAAACATCTTTCAGTTTAGCTGCTACATGATATTTCACATCGATCAACAACAGTATTTACCTTTTCATAAAACTCCAATACAAACATAATGCTCATTTCCCTCTATCAGGTTATTCAACAGCTGTTTTCATTCATGTCCTCTCTATAATTGTATTAAAAAAACTAACTGAAATTCTGAAATCTTATCCGAGTTTGGAAACTCTAATACAAAGACCTTACATAGAACTCCAAGATTTGCACATGGAAGTTATTATTCGTAGCAGCTAATTAGTTAATTACACGAGCAATTAAACATTTACTTAGAACCTGATTGTGCATACCGCCTTCTCATTCGAAGTGCTACAAACTGCCACTTTGACTCCTTTTCCTAAAGCCTGATCAATCAATCTGCATCATTTTAAACATAAAAGCGACGAATTTGAATTCTCAAAATCTAAATGCATTTGGAGTCAAGAGTGTTAAACTGGCTTTTGCAGGCCTCAAAATCTCAGGAGTTAGAAATCTAAAGAACATTCAGTAGGGAAGAAAAAATTTATGTAAGCTTCATTATCTTATACTTTGATCTTTACAGTAACAAACCTTGCTACACCAGGTCGAAGAGGGAGCAATTTCTTCTCAATAAGAGCCATGAAAAGCTCGGTTTTCCGCTTGTGAAGTGAAGCAATGAATTCCTTTCTTTCATCTTCATTCTTTGGTGCTTTATCAGGCCAACCCGTCTTGTTAAAATATGCTGTCATTCTACAGAGAGAATAGTATTTTAGTCCTCAAACTTCCGAAAACAAATATAATAAAGTTCACAACATAGGAAATCCATTTAACTAACTAGTAGGACACCTTTGTTTGAGTCAAGTTTCAACTGTCAGTTTGAGCCTCAAATCAAGTTTAAGCCCATAGAATTTTTCTAAGTGGCCAAAAAGGTTTAACTAAAACTATTGTGGTTCTATTTAGATAATTTTTTCAGAAGCAATTGAAGACTAAAATCTAGTTAAGACCCACAATTGCTAACTAAGGGTCTACTTAGAGCTCACGGAATCTTAACTAGATTCTAGTTTGCTCGAAATTGCAGTTCTGAAAGCTTACCCAAATAAAGCTCATAGAATATAACTCATATTTCATTTTACCAAAATGGAATGAAGCCTATGTAAATTGCTGAGGCTGAGTTTAAATGGACAATGAAATATTAGTATTAAAAAAATAAAAAAGAAGTGAGAAGAAGAAGAAATGACCTTTCTTTGCCGCCTCCAATTTTGAGTAACTCGCCATACAAATCAACATCCCAGGCGACCCCCAATTCTTTCTGCGGATAATCATTTGAAACATTTTCTCAGCTACCAAACAAGCTATAACTCCGCGGAAAAATTAAAAAGAAACAGAGTTGGAGATTTGTATTTTCTGAACATTGCGAGATCATGCCAGGACAATTAATCACTAGAAGAACAATACAAGAAAAAAGAAAGAAAAAGGAAGAGGAAGAAGAAGAAGAGCGGAAAAGAGGAAAAGAGGAAAAGAGAGAGGTGGAAGTCGCACCTCCTGGAAAGTGTCATTGAAGGATATCCGATGGCCATCCTTTTCAGTGTCAACGAGGACGCCATCGCAATCGAAAAAAAGAGCAGATGGAAGATCAGAAGAAGACAAAGAAGAGCAGGTGATGGCACCATTAGAAGCATTTCTTATGCGTCGTATTACACTCGAGGCTTGGACTGTACTAGTATCAACTCTTGTACCGAATAGAGAAGAAGAAGAAGAAGAAGAAGTAGGTAAGGATCTTCCATGGGGCTGGAAATCAGTAACAATGGAGGTCTTGATCTTGACAAAGCATGCAGTTATGGGAGACGATTGTGCCACAGAGAAAACGTAGTTGACAGCAATTGACGACACCATTAGAGAGAAACCCCCACTCTTCTAAACTCTACTCTACACGCTATCCAATTTCGGACGTTTTTATTCAACGGTCTTTTAGTCCCGAAACTTATCCCCCTCACCGCCACAAAATATTTTTTCTTTTATTATTATAATTATTTATTATAATAATAATAATAATTATTATTATTATTTATTAATTTTTTTACTATTGCCCTCCTACTATTACTATTACTTTTTTTTTCTTATTCCTATTATTTTTTATTTCTTTTATTATTTTTATTTTTTTTTTTATATTTTTTATTATTATATTAAAAAAATAATTTTAAGAACACAAACTAAAAAATTTATAAAAATCAAGATCAAAATCAAAATTTTAATATACCACATCGCTATATATCATGTATACGAGAATTGGACTGACCCTTAAATTCTGATGAATTCTTATGCTATATATAAATATATATATATATACTTAAATAATTATACAAATAGTAATTTCAAACTGCTAAACCAAATGGATTAATTTAGGGAGATATGGCCCCTAAATGCAAGAGAGATCAATTCATGAGACAACAAGAAACCATCCGGGTCACTAAGTCGAATATAACGTACTCTCTTTGCAACCTCGTCATCTTCCTTCAACGACAAGTCATTACACTCATCTGCCCTCACCACTCAAATCAAAGGCATCGAGAAGTTCCTCCCCGAAACACTTCAAATCAAAGGCATCGAGAAGTTCTTAACGACAGCATCACAACATCCATGGCCATGTCTTTAGCATCCACAAGGTTACTTCCATGGCAAGTAACAGCCCATTTTCTAAGTCTTGGACATAGTTCATGTACTTTTTCATTTTCTTAGGTCTTGAGAATCTGAGTCCCTTGAGATAACTTTGCTGCCTCTAGGCCGAACGAATAGAAGGGTTTGTTGGCCCAGTAAGTCAGATTGTGTTTGCATTCAAATCCGGTTATGGAGTAGCTGCTGATTTCGTAATGGTTGTAGTTTTGCATCAGATAGTGCCTTTGAAGCCATTTTGTAGAAACTAGCAGACTGGGTCTCGGACGGTAGAGGGAACTCCCCAGGATTGTACCTGCAAAAAGAAAGTATAAAATATCCGTAATTTCATTGTAAAGGTTTTAGAAAATGGGGGATCAAGGCATCTGTCAAAGGTCATTAGTATCGCAGATGACGCACATGATTCCATTACGGCTAAGTTTTTTTAAATGCTATTTTGAGACTAAAACATAGTTGAAGTGCATTTAATTTAGGCTCACAAAATGTAACCAATTGAACTTATTGGGTAACTTATCAAACCGCCGTTTAAAGTGTAGTTTAGTTTATTTTGTAGGCATAAGCTGGACTTTGATTCTCAACCAACATATAATAATTAAACTTATTAGGTAAGCTTATTCGATCAGGTAAACCCTAAACTAGAAGTTGGAATAAACTTTACTAAACTGAGTAACTGACCATCAATGAAACTGGAATTTAGAGTAGTGTACTTTTAGATTATTGGCCTAAGCTAGAATTTGCATCTAAATTCTAAACTGACGTCTACTAATACCATCCAAAATGGAGCAAAAGACCCACACAATCTAACTAAAATACAACTTGCTCTGAGATCATACAATCTTATTTATATTCTGGATTACTCAAATTCCAGTTGCTAAACTCGAAACTAGAACTAGTTCAATCCAAATTCCTTCCTAAAAATTGATTCCAAACAAAATTGAATAAACTTAGATAAAGAAAGAAGTAAACTTACAAGTTTCCAAATTTAGTGCCTTGTTCGACCTGCAAATCGTAGACAGAGACATGGGTAGGTTGAGCTTGAACAGCAAGACGCAATCTCTCTTCCCACATTTCAAAACTCTGATGAGGCACAGAAAAGATTAAATCCAAACTCCAGTTTCGAACCCCATCACAAGCCTTCACAATCTCAATCCCATCATACACTTCCTTCAACCCAAGAGCTCTTCCACAAGCCTTCAGCAATTCTTCCTGAAACGCCTGAACCCCTAACGAAACCCTATTCACACCCACCATCTCGACCAGCTCCTCCATCTGCGGCGGAGACGAAGGTTTTGGTGGCGGCGGTGGGTGAGGCATTTCGTCCAACAGGTGGAGTGCCATGCGATGAGACGGTGGCAGCAGAGTAGAAGCGATGATAGATCGATAAGGTTCAGAAAATTGGAGGGAATGTTATTAATCTGAGCATTTGAGCGATTTTATTGTGTATGAAGTCTTTGTTAGACATATTACGAGTTGCGTATTAGTGGGCCGGTTGGTTGATCACTATATTCTATCATTAACTAGAGGCCCAATTCCTAAACCCACCCAAATCTCTTTCTTGTTTTTCGAACACTAGAAAAAAGCAATTTGTTGGAGGATCACTATAAATTTATACAGACTGAAGAGTTGATTAACAATCATCTGAAAACACCTTCTACAAAATTGTGTTATACATAATAATCACTTGCTTTTTCCTGTAAGTAGTTAATCTAGGGTTTTGGACATGTAAGGACCGTCAAGTTCATAACCTAATTTCTGATAATAATGGCGGGTTCCGACACCAGAAATAACAGCTATTTTTGTCGACCTATGCTCCCTATGAGCAATTCTCTCCGCTTCCTCCATTAGAAGAGTGCCATAACCCTATAATTAACATTTAGGAAAGGAAACTAATCAGTTCTTAATTGATCAATCAAATCATACAAACATCGAATTCACTTACAACAATAATTGAATAAACGAGGATAGGAATAGGAACTTTTAGTGAGGAAGCATCTCATGTATCCAGGTATGCATCATATGTAAAAGATCTTAGGTGGGGTCCACCGTGTGAACCCACCATCTTATCTCACTTCCGTCGCATATAACCGATGAATGAGATACTTTCTCCATGTTCGGTCCGTACTTGAGGGGCTTGGTTTTTTTAATATTTTTTTTGGGTCTCATGTTTTGCACTCATTGTGAGCAGATATCTTGATTCGTTTTTTAGGTAAACAGGGTTTTTCATTTGGACCGACATTTGGTACTAACTGAGAGAAACTGAACCGTAATTTCTCTCTGTTAGTTTAGATTCTAACTAGAGTTTCAACCTAAAAATGGTAGTTTCAAATTCTAAGAGAAATCAACACATAAAAATTAATTTATCATACCTGATGTTGCAACTTGTCAGCATCACGCCCGTGAACTGGTACTGCAGTTCCATAGACATGGAGCTCACGAACAATAGAGCACCTCCCGATGAGTTCAGGACAGGTAGTATTTCGACCACATTTTCGCAGCCTCAGCAATCCAACAAGAATATCCTGAACAAAATACCAAGGATTTAATTTGTTTCTTAAATCAAAGCTATTAATAATGAGACTTAAAGTAATTAAGACATTTGTAGTTCTTAAATAAAAAAGTACCTGGCGTGTATCTTCGTATGATAGGAATGTTTCCCAACCTTCATTTGCAGTGTAATCCCTACGAACAAGCTCAACTTCTTCCGGCCTAATGTTGTGGTGAATGTCCTGACATCATCATAACAAAAGTTTCAATTCTCCCATTTGGATAAAAAGCTAAATTCAAGATTTCCATAGTCTATAGCAAACATGGTAAGTTTGTAATCAACCATTTATTTACCTGGATACCAGCTTCCCTTGTTCTAACATCACGACATTTTAAGCCCAGGTCTTCCATCCGAGCTAGAGCAAGCTCCCTAAGGTTTCCTTTCTCAACCCCAGAGGTGACTAGAGGCATAGGAATATCCCGCTGAACTCTATAAACCCGAGTCCAAGGGGGTACCATTGCCAATATCCTTGCCACTATATCAACAAGTTGCTCTGGAGAGTAATTTCTATACCTGAAAAAAAGGGACATGTATTACTACTACCCCTATTAATAAATCATTTAAGAAGGATGATGTGCAATAACTTCAGTTTTCACTCAATAATGACATGTGACGATATGACCTAGAACACAGTTCAGAGAATCCTATTCTTTAGTTACACACAAAATAATCATATCCCAATTACGTATGCAGTGGCTCATATTGTCATACCTGCCAGTTTTCCAAAGCTCATAGAGCCCAGTTCCACGGATTACAAGTGTAGGATAGATTTTGAGCCCATCAGCTCTAAATAGTGGACTCTCAAAGAATTCCTTGAAACTTTCCATGTCTCTTTCAACCCCAACATTTGGAAGATCGGGCATCATGTGTGCTACAACCTAAGAGAAAAAGAAGAAAAGCGAATTGTACACAACAGAACATCACTTTTTCTTTTTTATTTTAACCTTTTTTGTTCCCAATAGTAAATACAAAAAAAAAAAAAAGAACATCAACACACCTTGAAGCCAGCATCCTTAGACAAGCAAAAACAATCAGCCACAGCAGCTACAGTATGTCCTCTATTAGTATCTCTAGCCACATCCT
This sequence comes from Coriaria nepalensis, assembly GCA_027186245.1. Classification (NCBI taxonomy): domain Eukaryota; kingdom Viridiplantae; phylum Streptophyta; class Magnoliopsida; order Cucurbitales; family Coriariaceae; genus Coriaria; species Coriaria nepalensis. The sequence goes on from CP114493.1 coordinate 1,258,664, forward strand.
CGTATGTGCTTTGAACTCCGATCTCCAGGCGGGTACAACCATATAAAAGCATTTGCCGCAAGTGGGGTCCAAGGCAATAATCAGGCCGCCTGATTGACAGAACCAAACACATAGATATTTAATATATCTTCATCAATGAAATGAGGCATTAATCTTGCAAAATAAACATGTTGATCCTATCTATAAGCGTAGTACAAATCCCATTGCTAATTAAACTAAGGAATCCAGATAAGATAGAGAGCTATATAAAACTCCACTGCTGGAAATCATTTTTATTTTAGAGGTCAGCGACTCAGCATAACAATCTTTTTTTTTTTTTTTTTTTTTACTTTTAAGTCTAGAACCCATACACATGACACATCCATGTACAAGTTCAGAGATAGGAGGATCAGAACTCAAATCCCAGACATGGGAAAGCCACATACGTTTCAATTGTCATGCCTATACATTTAACTGAACCATGCTCTGAATAGGCAACTGCCTCTTCAACATTAGCAGAAGTGTGTCCCGACAAAGCATCATGAAGATTTCGTATAAAGAAATCACGGTAATCAGCTGGCAACGACATGAAAGTACCACCCATCAAGATGAATTCTACCTGAAATCATAGAGCAGGAGTTGTGTAGAAGAGTATTTCTAGAGCATTTGACATATTACACCCAAGTTTGGAGTGAAGTAAGGATGCTACCTTGTCGACGCTGTGACCCAAACGCTTCAGCTGATCTATCCTGCTTCTAGCCTGGACATATGGGTTGTATCTGACACCACAGTGTTTGCCACAGAAAAAAAGGTATTTCTTATCAGAAGGTATATTCAGAATGTTGATACTATGAAAGACTTACAAGGGTCTAATGCCTGAACACTACAGAACCTGAACACATTTACTTTGAAGAAGAAGCTTTAAACCCGACCTTGCACGAATTGCACGCATGCTAGTTGGCTCGTAGCCAGTATACGACTGAGTACTATACTCAAAGTCCGAGTCAGGTCCTCCAGGACAGTACACGCAGATATTCCCCGTCGTCGCAATATGAGGACATCTATGCGGCTTCGACATCACCGCCACGACTGCAATTCCAGAGGCGGTTCGAACCGGCTTGGCACGGAGTTTAGGCAGCAAAGACTCGCGGTCAGAGTCAGGCAGAGCGGCGATCATCTCAACGAGCTTTGGAGCCCTTGAGAGTCCGTACTTCCGGCAGGCGGCGGATTTTAGGGCGTTTAGGTCGACGTTTTGGCCTTTACGTGAAAGGACGACCATGGAGTTGACGATCTCCGAGATTGCTCGGACTCGAGCTTCCTCTTCGGAGAGTCCATGAGCTTCGAAGCCGCCCCTACCTGGTCGAGGCTGTTTCCGAGGTGACTCGGCCTCTATAGGAGTCGCCATTAGAGAACAAAGAAAGGAAGCAAGAGATTGAGCTTGAAGGCTCGATACCTAAGCTCACTGAGTCACGAAACTTCTATTTCCTCGAGCAAACTTCTTTTTTGGCCAAATCATATTTAGACCCCTCAAACTACGACCATATTTTAAATACCCCCTAAAACACCACGTTTTAGAAATAGTCCCCCTAAAATATATAAATATAAGAATTTACCCTCTCAACTTTTCCTAAACTTTATTATTTTAAATTAAATTTTTATCGATCCACCCTCTCACTACACCTCCCTCGGACCCTACATTGTTGCCGCCTTGCCTTGATCACTATCATTGGAAAAAATCTAAAATTATAAATTTTACTAAATAAATATTTATTTGATACTTTATACCCACAACTTTTATTTTACATTTTAATTGTGAATTGATTGATTGATTGTAATAAGTGTTATAATTGTTATAGTTTATGATTTTAGAAATTCTTGAATAACATATGTATTCATGAAAATTATGCTAAATTTATCTTATGTTTCATGTCAGGAAATTAAAAGGTATATAAAGATAAAAAGAAATGAAATAGAATAATTAAGTGTCATACGAAAGAGGGACCAAGACCAAATGAAAAGATGATTATTTTAAGTTGTGCTAATACATGCCAAGACATACAAGGACCATGGAAAATTCGAATTGGGTCGCTCTCTCATCTTTCTATTGGTTGAGCACTCATCTGGTACGTACACATGACCCAATAAAAGAAAAAGTACGAAAGTATAAGAAAAAGTATGATAAAAATATGTAATAATCATTTCAAAAAATATGAGTTTTAGGATTATTAAATATTACATATTTCATAAATCATATATATTTATATTTATAGCTATTTTGTGGGCTATGTTTATCTTGCTAAATAAAAGCTCACATCTTACTTTTTATGTAGTAAGCACTAAGAGTAAGCAATCAATCTAATTATATTAACAAACTTGCCAAGAGGGTGAGATATACGCAGATGAGGTAGTGGTACTATGACTAAGTTACACTGTAAACTTTTACTTTAGTATCATAAATAATGATAGTTATAAATATTTTTTATACATCGTAAGAACTTGACCAATATTTTGAGAACTTATAAATATTTTGAAATCTCCTAATAGACATGTTCATATTTTGTAGTATAACAGTTTCCTTTTTCTACATCATAGATTTTGTAAGAAGCAAATAAACCTGTTTAATGACGAAAGTTTTTAAAAGCTATTTTGAAATAAAATTCTTAGTTTAAGTGATGTAAGTTATTAAAAAAAATTACTCTAATTTTACGATGAAATATTTAGTAAAATAACAGTCCAAGCAGCATGAGTCATTACAACGTGAGGGGATAAATTCTAACTTTTGTGTAGTTTAAGGAAGGATTTTTTTTAAATGTGGTAGCCTGAGAATCCTGTCGAACGAAGAAACCATGCTTAAGATCTCACTGCTGCCATTCTCATTCCTGTGGCACACCAAAACTCCAATTTACTTTTTGAAGAGGACGATTGGTTCGATACCCTTATGAGAATGAGGGGGAATCGAATAAGCAATTCTTTGTTGTTTGTTTGGTTATACAAGAAATGAGTAATAACAAATTATTTTAAAGAAGAAGAAGACATCGTGTTTTAAAGCTTTCTAAATTAAATTTTTGTAAAATGGTATAATATATTCACAAGAACTTAAATATTACGGAAAAAATCTCATGTAAAAGATTGAATCATTTCATTCTATTTAAAAGATAAATATTTTAAAAGAAATAATTAATTCTTTATTTTGAATATTTAAAAGATCAAAATGATTCTCTGTTTTAAAAAAAAAAGAACCAAACACATGATTGATAATCATATTAATTTCATTTTCAGTCAGAATAGAACCAATACCTCCTAAAGAGTTTCCATTGCCGTCGTCAACTTCTCTCCCATATTCACCATTGTCACATCACTAGAAAGAAACTTGGCATTTTCTGCCTCGACCCCTTTCAACTCCTTCCACACCATTTCTTCCATATCGAACCCGGAAACTGGCACAGAACAACCACAACAATGAAAGACCCCGCCACAGAAACAGCCTTTCCCACTTAACTTGAAGTCCAACAATTGCTTTAGCTCCCCCCGCATACCCTGCCTTTTCGGTCCAACCATAGATCTCTAAATATTATTTTACCATATTTATTCTTAAATTTATACAAAACAATTACTGCTAGTTTTCGATATATGAGAAGCAAATCGAGCAAACTCTTGCTCAAAGTTACCATATTCAAAACCTCAGCACTATTCGACCCGTCTCCTACATCGGGTGTATTATCTCACATCAGACGTACACCACCGTTAGCATATATTTTCTCAGTTCAGACCAAGCTCAAGAACAGGATCATAACGCTCTAGTCCTTAACGTATTGTTAGTGATTAAAAAACTATTTCCGATTTTTTATTGTATAAAACGGATTCATGACTTTCTATATCTTAACTTTCCACCCTTTTGGTGTCCACACTTCCAATTTTTATGTAAGTATAATTTCTTACCCTCTGCACGTAGTACTAACAGTTCATTCTAAAGCTAAAGTTATCCGCAAATTATCTCATGCATCGAGTGTAACTATTGGAACTATTGTATTCTTAAGGTTCATTAGCTAAAGTTTCTATTTTTTCTTCTTGCCTCTCTTTTTCACACTTGTTTCAGCCCCTTCTTCTGCCTCCTCTGCCTTCTGCTCTGCCTCTAGTAGTGCCAGCTACAAGTCAAGTCAGTGTAAAAAATGTCAGATATTTTGAGTTGTTTGATTCTCGATAATTTTTATTTTATTTTTCTTTAAACTTTCTAGCAATCTGAAAAAGCCTTACCTCATCGAGGATCGGCTTAAGCTCCCTGTATCGAGCTTCAGCAAGATCGAAACCATCTTTACGTAGCTCCTATGTCATAAAAACACACGAGTTAGCATCTAATATTCTGAATCAATACAAACTGGAGTTGATTGTTTTAGCAATGCGGGTAAGATTAGATTTAAATAGATTCAAACTGTGGTGTTTCTATTTTATGTTAACAACCAAAGACAGAACTCAACTACCAACCAAAAAAGAACTGGCAAAAGAAAATGATCATTTAAATGCAGAAGAGAGAGAGAGACCTTTCCAGTGTGTTGGGTATGTTCATGTGCTGCCATTTGCCAATACATGTTTGTACGTTTGTAAAAGTCCCTTAGAGATTCTCCAGGCTTAAACATTCATCAGATGATAAAAACCAAAGTTAGACAAAATGACTGCTTGGTTACACTCTAGCAACTGTAAGACAAAACTAATGAATGTTGAATTCTTGTTGCTGATTACACTATGAGATTAAATTCTCAATGAAGGGACATGATTTCCGTAGAGTTGAAAACCGTAGCATGCAAAGCGTACAGAAATAATAAAAGTTAAACAGGAAAAAAAATATTCTACCATGGGGGTCCTTTGTGAATCTGATAGGCCAAGATTGGCTCTGATCTGTTCTATCCTCGCCCTTTTCTCCTTCCTCCGAAGATTTTTCTTCTGACCCTTTATTAATGCAACAGCATCTCCTATTTGAACTGATCTGTCATTCATAGCCTACAAGTGGAGACACATATCACATGGGTAGCTTGTATTCATTTTGCTTTTAAACCAAAAAAAAAAAAGATATACATATATGTACGAATGTATGTGTAGGCACCTCCTCCTCCTCCTCATCATCATCATCATCTTCATTAGTATCATCACTATCCCAATCGCTGTCATCTTCACTGCCATCTTCAACTTCATCCTCATCTTCTTCCTCTGAGGCTTCCACCCATTCAGATTCTGAAGCCTTTGTTAGAATAATGGAAAAAGAGTCAGTATTAAGACAGGATCGAGTGAACCACAGTAAGCAAGTTTTCTACAACATTTCTGGTCGTAAGGCACACTTGACCTGCCAACATATATTCTACGGCAATCAAAGTAGTAATAAGAAATTGAAAATTAATCAACAGCCTACAAAAGCAGCAGCGGAGAAATAAAGCCTTGGATATAAAGCAAAGTATCATACCGGTATAATGCACTTCCATTCATCAAGTTTGCTGAGGTTGAGAGAGTACAAATCATCAAGAGTAATTTCTCTATCCTTAATCTCCATCATACCCCCATAAATGTATAAAATATCTTTTGCAGCAACAACGCAGGCATTAATACGTCCACAGGGCTTCACTACCTATAAATTCTTGCGCTTTATCTATAAGTCAAATAATTAAGCAAATGTCAACATGGGAAATAAGGAGTTGTACGCAGAAAGTCAAACCTCGGGTAATGTAGGCTTTTGCAACACCATTTTAGAACTAGATTCACCTATCTTTCCACCAGACTTGGCAGCCATCCCACCATCCACAATCACATTAGTATCCATACCGTTAGATATTTCATCAATTTCAGTTTCTATGTCACATGGTTCTTCACGGTTCACCAAATTCTCAGCTTTGACAACTTCCATGGGCTCCTGTTCAGACTCTTCAAGCTTTCTTTCAGAATTCCTTTTCAGCTGCAAAGACCAATTTAGAAGCCAACCATAGTTTATGGAAAAACAGATCTCAAGTCAATGAGATATGTAGTATTGGTTCATGAATAGGATAGAGATAAGATTACCTTATCCTTTGTTGACTTCTCTTTCCGTAGCTCCAGGGGATACCTATACTCAAGGAGAAAGAATTGTTTGGCACAAAAGGAAAAATAATGACATCACACCATCTTTCATCATTTTCCTGTACAGAAAATGAAACTTTGCTACTATATAACACGGAAAAAGCATGAAGTTATAGAGTGCATGCAGAGAGTGGAGATGATATCATCATATTTGCATGAGTTATGAGTCAGATGGATGGAATGTGAAAATATTTAATTATGTTGTTTAATAAATGATCCTTCATATGTTGTCATGGAAACGCCCAATTAAGTCATAAAAGAGCATGAAACAGATACGGACAAGTAATGATTAAAACCACTTGGACAGACGTGTTTGGACTTACCAGCGCTGGTTGTCTAACTGAAAAGCATAGAGTTCGTTCAAGAACAAACTCATCATCGAGTCACCTGTGTATATAGAGGCAGGACTCAGAAACGCACAGAGAAGATTTACAGAAACCTATTTAAATTGGAAATTGACCACATGAGAAGTATTCAAGTTGTTAGAGGAGGCCAATTTCAGCACAAAAGAAAAATGTTCTTTGAGGTAATGAGCCACTACAAGCAGAATGTAGGTAAGCCATTATATCAAAGCTGCAGTAAAACTGTGCCAAGAACTTCAGGAGTCAAAACTTAAGAAAAAACGAAACCAATAGTACGAATATCAAACATTTCTCTATTCAAAAGATTAATATTTCATTCATTCCCAGAAAAAAAGGGGGATGAAAAAACTTTTGGCTTGGCATCCCTATATACAAAAGTGAGCAATTTAAAGCAGATATCCACGCTCCATTAACATGAACAAGTAAGCAAACAAAAAAAAGAGTTTCAAGGCTGCAATGCCAAATGTTTCAAACGTTATCAAGTGCTTTAGTTACTTCTTTAACACAATAATATGTTGTATGTCAAGATGTAATTGAATGAAGTAACTTTTCATACAAGACATGAAGTACTTGCCTTCAACCTCCATGTCCACCACTCCTCCAAACAGTAATGCTCGCCTTTTGTGGACACACATAGAAAATCCAGCACGAGGCCCAGGAGGCATCCCACTTTTCTTTACCTAAAAGAAATTGCATAGCATAGTTACAACAAAACTCAATAGGAGCACTAACGCACAAAAGAAGCATTGAAACAGGTGTTGTGTTGCTTACAGTTAAGTTTAACCAATCAGAATACAACTCCTGAGCACAATTAATTAGCAGTAAGCAGAATTACAGAAGCCTTCCTTTTTCACATCAAATTTCAGTTTAATATAATAGGATATATGTCACTTCATAACATGGGCTCCTTCCCCTCAATATGTAACTGTACAGAGACTAGTAACAAATATAAATTTGATTGGAACTTATGCCTGTACTTTTCTGTATCAGATGCGTGAGATTTTAAACTGAAAGAATCATTTCCGATGGTAGCTAAAATTGGGATATTCCCAACATTGGGCAGCATGCAATTGCTGCAGGAATCTTAATTATAAATTCAATGCAAGAGTAGGATTACGTGGTACCTTATTCCATTCCCATGTCCTAGGATCAAGGGACCACAAATCTGCATGCACAACTCCTTTCTCAGAACTGTTTTTATCAGATTGAATTTCTTTGAAATAACCACCATATAAGAAAATCTGCAATGTCAAAGAGCAATTTTCAATATTGGTTTTCTTGCTCCAGAAAAACATCCGACATTAAGTAGACAAGAAAATAAATGTTCTTTTGATCATAATTAGAAAATGACATCTGAACAAAAAGACGATTAGTTAATATTGTAATGCAAGGAGGAAAAAAGGGTACTGCATCAAAGAACAGCAAATACAATTTTACTATACTCTGAAATGTTCACTGACAATATGGACGCAAGGAATATTTAGATCATGCAAGTATTAAGGGCACTGTGACAAGCCAATAAATTAGTTCACTAATTAGGATGCTCAAGGACATGACATGTACAAGTAAAATGTCAGTATCAAATGGCATAAAATGAGGACAATCAGTATCTACATATATGAGATGAATTCCTAATCAACTTGCCTCATCTTGATTCACAAAAAACTGAAAACCACTTCGGGGACTCGGCCACATGGATCCAGGCCGAGGCTTTATTTCTTGCCACTGCAAAAATACAAGGGCTGGTTTTTTACTAAACAGCATATCAACCAAAATAAACAACTCCATCAACTAGCTTTCATCTACAGGGCCAAGTTTGTTACCTTGAAGTGATCCAGATCGAATGCATACATATCATTATAATACCTGAAACAAAATTGGACAGAAAAATGCAGTAAAGTTATTCTCATACCAGATGACATATAATGAAAATTTCAATAATGGAAACCCAAATAAAAAATTGAGACTCAGGATCCATGCCAAGCTATTAAGGAAAAAATAAGAATATTTTGAAATGTTCATTCAGAGCTTCAGGATGAAGGTGGTAAATGAACACATCCTAAAACTTGGATTAAGCGATAATATGTGGGAAGATCGCATAACTCGGAACCGACATCCATGTAACCGACCCCAAAAATAACAGGAATGGGCTTAGATGATGATGTTGATGATGGCTCGTTCAGAGCCTCAGCCTGACTGTTAGAATTAAAAGACTTATCTACAACCTCACTTCTCTTAGGGTGTCATAGAAGCCACCAAAGACAATAATATTGTGTACAGCACAAACGCTCAACCTGAATGGACCAAAATATTATCACACTACAGAATTTATGAAAGACTCATCTACAACCTCACTTCTCTTAGGGTGTCATAGAAGCCACCAAAGACAATAATATTGTGCTTGTACAAAACCTGTGAGATTAAAAACAAAAGGGGTATTAAAGAGAGGGAGAGAGGAGAAATGAAGTAGAAGCATCAGAACTTACAAGTTTAAGCCTGTACAGCTAGATTCTTTTTTGCAAAGACATCAAAATCAAATCTAAGAACACATAAGATAAACTAAAGTAACATATATGAATTGAGCACCTTGAACTTACCATGCGATGACCTGAACGTGGACTAGGACACCCTTTTAAATTTAATTGTTCCCATTGATTTGTTTTCAGGTCAAGCATCCAAAAGTCCTAGAAAAATAAAAAAATAATCAAAATAATGTACAGGTGATAGAACAGTAAAAATCTAACATATGATCAACAGTATACTTTCTTAAAAAGGAAAAGAATGGTGGCTCAATTCACCTTGTAATGATGGAACCTTTCTTGATTTGGGGATGTAAACTCGCCTCCTGGTATAAAAAAAAAGGAAAACAAGAAAAAGCAGTAATGAATGTATGATCCAACATGATGAGGCAAAAGTTATACAAATATGTTTCCGTGTTCAATTTGTTGGGAACCAAATATAAATTATTCTTCATCAGCCTACCAAATATATAAAGATAATTCTTCCATGCAACAGCTTGATGAGCACTACGAGGAGGAGGACTGTTAGGACTTGAAACCAGTTTCCACTCCTGCTTCTCAACGTCATACCGGAAAAGATCTCCATAAACATATGTCTGCACCATGGTCAAGTTTATGAAATCCATATATAAGGAGAAAGAGAGAGGGAGAGAAAGAGAGAGGGAGAGAGAGAGAGAGAGAGAGAAAGAAAAACACTTGAATACTGACTTTTTTTAAATGAATATAATTAGAGAAATGCAATATCAAGTGCGAACCTTGTTGCCATTGTAGAATTCACCGCCATATAAGATTAATTCTGTCTCTTTCAAGGGATTTACAGTAAGCTAAAAAAAAAGGGTTTAGCACGATAGATAAAAAGATTAATCATACATGGAAAAATCAGTGACGATCATTGGCTATAAGCATCTGGAAAATGCAGTTTAGAGAATTACTGAACAATTGGATCGTGGAGATGGTGCAGGAACATTTTCCTCTACAAGGACTTCCTTCTTCTTTGCTTCCTCTTTTTGTATACTTAGCTGTGTTTGATATCAAATGGATTATATGCCAGAAAAATAAAAAGTGATATTTTCACAACATCTTGAATGAACTTCCCCAAATTTCAAATTATCTCAATTTTTCAACATACTAGCTCAAAATAGTTGTATATCGTTGTAGAGGGTAAAAGAAACTGATTTTCTTGGGAAACAAACAGAAACTGCTGAACGCAGCTAACAGGATGATGAAGTGTGAATTTCAACTTCTAGAAACACAATCTATTTATTACCTAAAATAAAAAAATTTTAATATTCAACTATTCAACTACAATCTATTTAGGTTTAGGAGTGAAGGATTTTACAAGAATGGCGTCGATGTCATCTTCTGGAGAGAGCTTCTTTTCGCTTCTACGAGCTTTCTTCTCCTCTGCTTTCGCAGTTTTCCTCACTGTTTTTTCTTTCCCCTTTCCCGGCTTCTTAGTCTTCTTCCCCATTTCAAAACCTCACTGCAAGCTGTTCTGAGCGAGGGGGCGCCTTCAAGATTGCAGGGGAGAGAGCTATGGAAGAGAAGACACTAGCGTATGTGTTCTCACTAAACGCCGCGTTTCGGAAGAGCGGCTAGAGGAAAAATGTTCGATTTTTACAAAAATCGGCGTGTAGCTTTTACATGAAAACGACGTGTAGTTTTAGAGTAGTATTAAGGGGGTCTCTCTTGGAGGGGTAAAGAGGCAGCGATTTATGTAGGTACGGTACAGATTGGGTATAATACGGGTCGTATCGTGATGTATCTATATTTGTATCCAAAAGTAAGGGCACGATATAAGTATAGTAACAGACCATAAAATATGTCATGCCGATTTAATATTTGTATATTAATAATACACATAATATTTGTATCCAAAAGTTTTAAATGATTAATAAAATATTAATATTATAATATATTATTAATTTAACAAGTTACATAAATAATATGTTAATAACACATGTAGCTAAATAAATGATAGTAAATAAAAAATATATTAATAAGACATAATGATCCAACGGACATTACTAACTTAGTATAAAGTAATAATAACAATAAATAAAAATTATAAAAATTATTAAAATTAAAATTTATTATTTTAGAATTTAAAATTTTATTCTTAAATTTAAATTTATTATTTTAAAATTTAATTTATTTATATATTATTAATCATTATTAATATGTATTATTTAATAAATTAAATATTATTATTAATAATAATTATATACCCGATCCATTTGACCACTTCTAAAGAAAAAGAGGGGTTCGTAGTTACACACTTTCTAAGCATCACCGCATGTGTAGAGTTGTTAATTGATAAGACAAATTTTTAGAATATTTGATAGCTCATATATAAAGTGTTTTTATATAAATTGTTAGGATCAACACTCTTGACAATGGGACTACATCCTCCCCATTTGCAGCATCTGAGAAGACTATCTATCTCTCTCTTATGTAAAGGGTATGGAGTAGGGCTCCGCATGTAATCATCAAATAGGCAGAGAGGGAAAATGGAATGTGTGGCCGCATCGATGCACTAATACCAATGGTCCCAATCTGAAGTCCTCTCATTATAAAAACAATATCTCGTATCAAAAGAGAGTTGGTCTAACACGGATTGGAAGTGTAGAATGTCTCACTCGTTGAATGCCCACCTAAATAGCTAGATCCACCCAAATCTAAATTAGAGGGGGCATAGTTTGCAGTTCGTCTTCTTCTGCTACTCTTAGTTGTTGGTTGCTCTCTCCACCGTTCTTCTTCAACTAGAAATTCCATAACTTTCCTGTAACAAACAAACTCCCCTATTTTCATATAGTAGAAATTCCATTTTTGCATCAAAGATAATGTAGAAGATCAAATGTTACGATTACGTTATTGTTGTTACTATCTTAAAACTTAAAGAAAAACTCATCCCAAAACATTAGTCCAAATAGGAGAAAGAATTACAAGGCTTTAAAAACTCACAATAATTTTCTTATATAAGTGATATGGGATGGGTTGGGTGTATCATTGCACACCCTTAAAAAGCACATGTTCATGACGACTCACTCTGGATAGCTTTCATTTTGAACATTTTCAAGCACTAGGTATTCATTTTTCTAATCACCTCTTTCACGCTCACAATGACCTACTCTAGACCATTATAAGCACCAAGTAATTTATTCCTAGGCTGCCCCATCTACTGCATTGACTCTCAACAAAAACACTAAATGTTATTATCTTACAACCTAAAGAAAAACTCATCTCAAATAACTAGTCCAATAAAAGAGAGAACCTCAAGATTCTAAAAATCAATATTAGCCTTCTTGCATAAGCGATGTAGTAGCATATATGGGCATATCAATATATTTTTTTTCTAAGAAAAAACTTATAGAGAGGGAACAATCAAGAGGGTTGCACGGCTCAACACTCCTCAACCTACGATGGGTTGGTGCCATTTTGTGTCGTGCCACCATGGCACAAAAAGAAACGGGTTATGCCTATGTCGGTCACATTTACACTAACAAGTCACGAAGATTTACAAAATTTAAATATCAATTTATTTTATGTTAAATTTATAATTAATCTAAAAAAATACTGACTCTTAAAATTAAAATATAATATTCTCTTAAATATAAATAGTTAGTATTGAAAAATTGTATCCTCTTTTTTATATTAAAATTCTCACATCATTAATTTAACAATATGCATGAATATTTTATTTTAACTTAACACATTTCGTAAAAATAAATAAATAAATAAATAAATAATAAATAAATAACGACTTATTTAACACATTCTCAAGTAATTCCAAAATCTAAACAACTTATCTCTTTAATTTGCTTCTTGGAAGATGAGCTCTTAATTATTCTAGGTAGAGCTATCCTTGCGCATGCAATGATGCAATAAGACTATAAAATTAATATTCGTACACAAAACCAAATGACTTCTTAAAGTACATACAGTAAGTTAAAATAAGCACTTGTATAGTTATATATATATAGAGAGAGAGAAAGAGAGTGTGAGGCATGTGCTTCTTAACTAGGAGTTAGATAGTTAACTAGGTATATGAAAGCAAATAATATATGACTATTTTTTTAGGCAACCTTTTAAGTATAAGCATGTGCTCTCAATTAGGATTGGATAATAAACTAGCAATGCCTATTGTTTCAAAGAAATGAAATGTTAACCCGCTTGTTTCTTTTCTAACTAGGGTTTAGAAAAGAGATTTGTTCTTCAAGATTGAACCCAAAAAAAAAAAAAAAAAAAGTTGCTAGTTTCAAACTTTTAGTGAAATTATTCAAATGGAGCATAAACTAGGGTTTGATATATAATTATAAATTACGATTCAAAGGAAAGGAATTGTTGTTTCATTCTTGAAAATATTTAAGATGTCAGTAAATTTTATTAATATTAGTAAATATTAATTATTTAATTAATAACGCATGCACTTAAGTAACACACCTTTTGAAGCATTGTTTCTAGTTTTATTACTCTTTTTCACCATCTTTTGTTCAAATTTATACCCTTTTTTTCTCCAGTTTTGCAGCTTTTTGTCTCCTCTACTTGATCTTCACCCTTTTTTGGTCATCAGTACAACTAATCAATCTATATATATATATATATATATATATATATATGTGTGTGTGTGTGTGTGTGTTCGTGTAAAGATTTATGTGGGAATAAGATTTAGTACCTAACGATGCTGCAAGAGTAATCTTAACAAGACTGACCAGAAGATTCCCTTTGGATTTATAAATGAGAACAGCTTTTTAATTAAAAACAGTTCTAGATTGTTCAAAGATTTTGATTTTGGATTTTTCATATATGAAGATATAATCAACACCATACATATAGATTTAGATTCTCTAACTTGATCTTTCTCCTTTCCTTTTTTTTTTTTTTTTTTTCCTTTCTTTGCTTCTGTTACGTGTACGTAGATTTTTTTATAATTTTTTTTTTAACTAAAGAAATATAAGGAATTGAGTTTTGTTTTGGTTGCATGCTTCATTAAACCAGAACAAAAAAAAAAAAAAAAAAAGTGTGCAATTATACAGTATGATCAAAGTGGTAGTGATGGATGCATGATAATGGAACTACTACTTTTCCGATTTTCAAGAATGTAATTCTTATTATAAATATAATTTTTTATTTTTTAGACTTCGAGTCACTAAATTTCGAATCAAAATATTATCATTGAGTTATTATTTTATTATTATTATTCATGTAAGGCTCTCACATCAATAATACCCTTTCGAGGTAGTGATCGAAATTTTTCATAATTGAAATACCCTTTTAGATAAGTTAAGTTAGTTCACTATGAGGAATTATACTCTTTTAGTGTTCGAATTTCGGTAACATAGATGTTGAGTATTCATCTTCTCGTTTAAACACAACCCTTTGTTTTGTATATGTCTTCTTGCCTTATTTCTTAAGATTCGTTGATGTTGTTTGTGTTGAAGAAGAGTCGAAGACCTAAATTTGGTTGATTCATATGATAGTATCGATAGATTCCTTATGGGCAAGAGATTGACCAATTTCAACGATTTTGAAGATTCAAAATCACTCTCAAAGCTTGTCCCGTGGTTGGTTGTCAAGAGAGTCATCATGTTACTAACTCGGACAATGATGGGTTACTAACTAATAATAATAATAATAATAATCAAAGTCATGAACTTATGTTTAAATTATTCTTGTGATTAGCTAGTTAAAAGTTGTTTAGGGAATTTCTTTAGTTAACTTTCCTAAGCTCTCAACAACTATCATGAAATAAGTTTGAACATAATACTTTTAAGCAATATTGATTAATTACTATAATAATTTCTTAATGAAATATTAATAATTATTATACTTTTGATAAGATCAATAATATATAATAATAATAAATAAAAAAAGCACACAAATATTATTAAATTAAAAAATTTCATTAGAATATGGAAATCTAAACTAAAATTTGGTTCAAATTAAATATCTAGGCGAAAAAAAAATATGATAAAATTTTAAATTATGAATTCATAGAGACCACTAATTTAAGGATGAATGCAATTAGGTGTTAAAAAATAATGTCCCTTAAGGGATGAATGCAATAATACAAGTCAAGATGTACGAACTATATACAATATCATAATTCCTACTTTTCAGCTTCGTGGAATGTGATATCATGTATCATCCATTGCATACGATTTGGACAATAGGGCTTGTTGTTTATTACAATAACGAAATAATAACACCATTGTCTCTTACTACTTAGATTAAATAAAAAAAAAAAAAAAAAAAAAGAGAAACAAATAATTATATTTAAAATAAATAATAATTTAATAAATATGATTTAAATTTAAGATCTTTATTTTAAATTTAATAAATCTAATATTAATTGAATCCTCCCCTCTTATTATTATTTTAATATAAATAATTGAGGTATTTTATTTTATAAATACACTAAAATGCACGACTCACAACAACAACAAAAAAATTTTAAATTAAAATTTAAATTCAACTTTTAATAATTTTATTTTATTTTCCAAATTAATATTTTCATACATTTATTATTACTATATTTTGTCCGAAAAAAAGAAAAAGAAATAGACATTACATATTAAATTGGAATGTTCCCTCACTTCCCTGTAATGAGCTAGCCTATTGTTCCACTAGCAGTTTCTTATACAAAAGTCAAACACCAGACAAACAAACACACACACTAGTTACATAACAGGTAATTCTTACAATTATTAATTCATCATATTGATATTTATTATAATTTAAAAGTAACTCACTTCTTTAGACTTCACAAAAAAACTATATTATAAAAAGCCAGATAATAAATTATATTAATAATATTAAAAATTAATTGATCATTAATCCATCTTTTTAATTTATTCCATAAATAATCGTGTCCTCCTTCTCCTCCTCATCACTCCTCTGCTTCATCACCAACCCAGTTTTTTTCCCCCCTCTTTTAGAGAGAGAGAGAGAGAGAGAAAACAACCTTGTAACGCACATATGTATCTTTCATAGCATGATCCACAAACATTCTCTCTCACTCCTCTACCCTCTTGCCCAATATATAAACCACCTTTAACCCACTAAATTCAGAGAGAGAAATGGGGGCAGGAGAGCTATGTGGAAGAATGGGAAGTGGGTTTTGTACAAAAGTGTCGAAATCATGGAGCGAGATGGAAAAACGGTTAAACGGCGCAGTTTCACAGAGCATGGTGGGGAGGTACTTCAAGTTAGAAGCCAGGAAGAGTTGCTTCACAAAAGAGTTAAGAGCCGGCCTGGCTACTTTCCTCACAATGGCTTACATCATAACTGTCAACGCCACCATACTGACCGATTCGGGCGGGCTGTGCTCGGTTTCCGACTGCTCTATCGGGCCGAACAACAGCACGGCAGGACCGGATTGCACCATCCGGCCCAATGATGGGTACCAAAACTGCCTTGCTAAAACCAAGAGTGATCTCATTGTAGCTACTATTGTATCAGCTATGATTGGTTCATTTGCTATGGGAGTTTTAGCCAACTTGCCTTTGGGCCTGGCACCAGGTATGGGCCCAAATGCTTACTTAGCTTATAACTTAGTGGGCTTTCATGGATCCGGGTCCATTTCATATCAAACGGCATTAGCTGTGGTTTTACTTGAAGGCTGTGCATTTCTTGCTATCTCTGCTCTCGGCCTTCGTTCAAAGCTTGCTAAGTTCATCCCCCACTCTGTTAGACTGGCTTCCGCTGCGGGTATTGGGCTTTTCATAGCTTTTGTGGGCTTGCAAATCCATCAAGGAATGGGCCTTATTGGCCCTGATTCATCCACTCTAGTTACCCTCACTGCATGTTCTAATACAAACCCGGATACTGGGGAGTGCCTTGGAGGGAAAATGCAAAGCCCAAAATTCTGGCTTGGGTCCATGGGCTTTTTAATCATGGCTTATGGGCTTATGAAGGAGATTAAAGGAAGCATGATATATGGTATAGTTTTTGTCACATTAATTTCATGGTTTAGGAACACATCCGTCACATTTTTCCCTCATACTGAAATTGGTGACACAAATTTCAACTACTTCAAAAAAGTGGTCGATTTTCACAAAATCAAATCCACTGCCGGTGCTATAAGCTTTAACAACTTCAATAGAAGTGAAGTGTGGGTAGCTTTTGCCACATTGTTTTACGTTGATGTTTTGGCCACGACCGGAACATTATACACCATGGCCGAAATGGGAGGCTTTGTGGATGGTGAGACCGGAAGTTTCGAGGGGGAGTATTTGGCCTACATCGTCGACGCGGGGTCCACAGTTGTGGGGTCAGCATTAGGCATGTCGACAACAGCAACATTTGTTGAGTCCTCAGCCGGGATTCGGGAAGGAGGTCGGACAGGATTAACGGCGGTCGTTATAAGCACATGTTTTTTTATATCTTTGTTTTTCACTCCACTATTGTCTAGTGTGCCGTCATGGGCCATAGGCCCATCACTTGTGATGGTTGGGGTGATGATGATGAGAGTGGTGAAGGATATAGATTGGGCCAACATGAAAGATTCAGCGCCGGCGTTTATTACCATGCTGTTGATGCCCTTGACTTATTCTATAGCTAATGGGATTATTGGTGGGCTTGGGCTATATATTTCTTTGGGCCTCTATGACTACATCGTGGGCTTGATAAAGTGGTTTATGAAGATGAGAAAGATTGTGGCGACAGAGCAAAATCAGGTCTCTGTTTTGGCTGCAGATTCAACGGTCGAGATTATTTGACAACCTATAAAGAGAAATGTTGTGTAATGATCGGTGCATTAGGACACTTTTTTTTTTTAAAGGTTGTAGGAAATGTTTAATCTACTTAACAATGGGTGTGAAAATGTGAGAACATATTACACATCATCGTAGTAGATCATACCTATTTCATTTTTTTTTCCGCTACTGCATTAAATTAGGCATTTTATTGTATCCATCTTTTTTTTTTATATAACGTGAATGGAGTTTGTTTGCAACGGTTAAATGGTATCTAGAATTATAAGTATATTTTCCGAGAAAAAAAGAATGACATCTCACCATGTCGGTTAATTAATAAAAATAATTAATTTTATCATAAAAAAATATAACTTTTCATTAAAAAAAAATTTTATATTTACACTTCAAAAAATCGTTTTGAGGATAAAATTATTTTTATTATTTTTTGAATCACGTGCTTAATATGATTATACTGATTTATATTATAGTTCACCGATATGCGTTACTATCTAGTATCTATCATTCATCGAAAAGGCACCACCTAATCTTACATTAAAATTAATGGTGATTTAAAACGTATTAAATCAAATCGAAAAGGCTTTTTAAGCCTTTAACGTTGATTGTGGACTTTTATGGGCTTCACTTACCTCATCAACACCTCCATGAGGCCCACAGAAAGTAACTCGTAATGGGCTCTCGGCCCAGTATATCAGGTAATCAAGGTGAAGTTCAGATTAAGCGCGCCTCTTAATTTTTTTTTATCTTTATTAATTAAATAAACTAATTGAATTGATTTGACTTGAGATACAGGTCTTAGATGTTGAACCTCATAGCGCTTTGATTCGCAGTCGATTAATGCTTCCGGATATGGCTAGCAGCACTGATTGAGTCGGTGCTGGATCGAGCGATCGGAGCTCCATGGATAGGGTTCGAGAAAAGTGGGAGAGGCTTTTCCGCCGGCCTGAAAAGAGAGAGCAGCACCACGATTTGACCTCCGTCGAAAGTGACGTTTTGGACAGATATGAGGGCCAAAGCTGTGAGAGGAACTCCCACGGAGTCGAAAACTGGGGGAGGCTTGTCCGTGCAATTCTGAATAGAGAAGAGCTTAGAATCACGAACATCCACGCCATCCTGCAGGCTGCGGATGAGATCCAGCCGGAGGACCTTAGAGCTTCATTGATCTGTGAGTTTTTTTTTCTCACATTTCAAGTCCTTAAAACTGAATTTTTTTGGTTAATTAGATTGTGAGATCAACTGTTAGTTTAGGTATATTGAAGTTTTTAGCTTAAACTGGAGTTCAGGTGTATATCTAGTTCGGAAATGTGAGGGCCTAAGGCTAATTGTTTGAAACTCCATGGGAGGGAAGTCTAGTTTACTCTAAATGTATTAACATTTTTAATTTAAATATCCTTGCTGAGAATTTTTCCTCTTCCTACCATTAGATTTTATCGAACAAAATTTAGCCAGTTGTTGATTCGATTATAGAAATTGGATAAGTAAATTGAAATTATTTATATTTTAGCAATTAAATCAAATTAAAAGGACTAAGAATTCAGAATTGAAAACATTAATCTGATGAACTTTAACCGAAGATATGTCTGGATATTGTATGCATTTTTTTTTCCCTTGACCTATGATTGATTATACATGGAGGTACTTATCTTCTTTTGGGTTTTCAAACATGATGATGTGTTAACACCCAGTTGTATTCTTCCCATCTAGTGTGTGAGGAGGCTTATAGCATGGCACTAGTCCTTGATCCCAGCAGTAAAGGTATAGGCATTCTCCTTTTCAGGACTGGTCTTAAGGCTGTCATTAAGGTACTACAAAAGCTCTGGTTCTGTAGCGATAAATTTTAAACACAGCGAGACTCTTATAATTGCTTTGATAAATCAATGTTTTTTGCTCACTGCTCATCAGTTATAAATTCATGATAAGTTATGATGATTTGAAATATTTTTTGCAGCAAAAGATATATAAAAGGAATGGTGCTCGTATTAATCGTGATGATAATATTGAACACCTGTGCGAGTTCTATCAGCGGTATAAGAGGCAGCATAGAGTGGATGATTTACGTAAAGATGAACAAAAAGGGCGGGAAGCTGGAAGTTCTTGCTTTAACTTGCGAGAGTATGACTGATTTCCTTTCTGTTAGTTTTTTACTCATTGTCTTCTCTACTTGATGGTATCATGATTCATGGCTTTGAACTGGAATCACAGTTTCTCACAAGGAGAAACTCAGTATGATACCTGTGATCTAATGATCAATATTTGTGCAAATAGCGGATATGGGTATCCGCTATCCGCTATATCCTCCATTTAAACTAACGGGAAAATATCCGCCCACTTAATTTTTAAACTATATGGTATCCACCCGCTCCGCCCCGCCATAGAGTGGGCAGTTATCCGCCACTTAGGCGGGCGGATATGGCGGTTATCCACCCGCCCACCTTTTTTTTTTAAATATATTAAAATAGGATATGGCGGATAATTTGGCGGGACGGATATCCACCCACCTAAAAAAATTGAAAAGGTATCCCCCATATCCGCTCCGCCGGCGGGCGGATACGGATATTTTTGCACAACCCTAATCAATATGATGGTAAAAACGTCCAGCATTTTATCATTTGTGAAGAGTTCTTCCACTTTGTTTTAATATATTTCAACTTTGGAGGTTTATGATAGGAATTTTGTTTTATCAAAAGATATTTAGGTTAATAGTTTGATTTCCAAATACTCTAGTTGTTGATAGCCTTGTTTACTGGGGTATCCTGGTAGCAGCTTCTTTCTATATAATTAATCATCTTAGGTTTCAGTTACTTGTTCATTGCTTTGGTTTCAGAATGGTCTTGGGTTTTAGTTTAATTGTCCATTGCTTTGTATATTGTTGTATTCTGATTTTGTAAATGGTATTGGGTTTCCGTTAGTTATAAGTTTATGCTGAAGCTCTGGTTACTTTCTCTTCCGTTCTTTCATGACATATTTGCCTTTCTCTTAGGTTTATAGTTGACAGAGGAAAAAAAGAGGGATTATATGTTGCTTTTTGCTTGATTTCAGGTTGGAGCTGAGATACTCAGAAGTGAGGAAAGTAATTGCTAATTTGAGGGCTTTAGTTATAGTTATAGAGGTACTTAGCAATGATAAAGATCCTCACGGAGTTGGAAGAATTATTCCGGAGGAGGTACTTATATGTTACTCCCTGTCAGAGCTGATCTCTTGAAGCTTTTCATTTTTGAATACTTCTTTATGTCTGATTAATGGAAGACATTTTATTATATCAAAAGACATGCTAATGAAGGCGGCACTAAGATGTCAAACATGAATTATGTTTTTTTTTTTTTTTTTATAAATTTTATTGAATCACTCCCAGTACCCTGTAATACAAATCCCATCACTCTAATATAGTTTGTTACTTTTCTCCTAAAACCTTTTGATCTTTTTATAAGCACTCCCAAACACCCTCAAAGACAATCCCCGGCAAGTACTCCCAGTATCATCTACACATACCTCTTGATCACATGTTCTTACTAGTTTTTCTCCTCATAAAGCTTTTCATTTGAAAACCCATTGTCGATCTCTTCTTTAAAGATTGAGATGAGTCGATGTCGGTCGATGATGTGAAAACACTTTCTAATGTCAAATTATCATTTTTATTTTTGGTTTGCGATCGGTTCAACCTTTTAACTGCTGGTTAAAGTGGGAAGTTTCATATTTGAGGTAAGTGAAACTTATAAAAAACAATGATATTTGACAAATTGAGGTTTCCAGGCATGTTTAATTCAGCACTGGAGCACCATGGATAAGGCTTATGACAATTGGGAGAGGCTTGTCCGTGCGACATTGAAAAGCATGCAGCTTAGAAATGCAGGTCAAGGGGAGGGCAGGATCTTTAGTGAGGTCTCTGGAGCCATTTCACCCTTGCTTAGAAGAATTACTAAGATCGAGGAGATCTTGCAGGCAGTCGATGAGATTCGATCAGAGGACCTTAAAGTTACAAGGATCTGTGAGTTCTTTTAAGTCATTAAAAGTTATTTTGCAGCTTCTCAAGAGATAGTAGATGAAGAGATGGTTGCTTGTTAGAAGTTGGAAGACTCAAAACTGTGATTTTGCTGATTTCATAAGATCAGCCATACATGAATGTGTTTGAGTTCTTGTTCTTCCATAAAAGAAGTTCTCGAGTTATATATATGCCCCAATATTGAGAAATCTCAGCTAAATCAGTTATATGTACTATGAAATCTGCTACGGTTGATGAGCCTTAACTAAATAGTATAGATCTCAGAAGCATCAAAGTTTTTGGTCCCTACATCACACTGTGGGGGATTTTTACTTTGGCAGAGTTAAAAATGGAGCATTCACATAGCTATCTTCAATTCTACCGATAATTCATTATTTTCTAAAATCGTTTGTAAGAAAGTCGAATGTATCTGAAACTAGATTTGACTAGTAGAAGACAATTGAATTAGTTAGGCTGCTTTAGATTGGATTTATAATATTTATTGGGGCTTATTTTTTGGTTTTAGGTACAGTCATATTATTCTTTACTCAAGTCACTTGACATAAATTATATTCCTATACAGGTATAAAATGGAATTGGCTGGAATTAACTATTTGTTCATTGTGGGGTGAATTAGTAGTTATCAATTTCTTTCTTTCGACTATATGATCTTTAAACGTTGTATATAACTTATCTTCTTGATCTATGAAGATTTATAGAGATGCTTTTCTGTTTTCTGTTTTTGGTTTTGGAATAATATTTGCATATGCACTGGGC
This sequence comes from Coriaria nepalensis, assembly GCA_027186245.1. NCBI lineage: Eukaryota > Viridiplantae > Streptophyta > Magnoliopsida > Cucurbitales > Coriariaceae > Coriaria > Coriaria nepalensis. Next base: position 1,281,093 of record CP114493.1, read on the forward strand.
ATGCCTTTTGCCCTACATCAAGCCATCAGGACCTTGCCACATGGACAATTTCTAAAAAATGAAAAGCATATAGCCTATGTGGCTGTTAATAGCTGGGTGTAGGGCAAATGGCGCACCCATATTTTTCTGGTTTTTTAACCTGATAATGTGTTGACACAGTTGTATTCTTCCCATTTTAGTGTCTGAGCAGGCTTATAATCTGACACAAGCCCTTGATCGCAATAATGGTTTCGGTGCTCTCATGTTCAAGACTGGTATAACGGCTGTCATTCAGGTATCACCACCTCTGGGTTGTTTATAATTGATTTGGTGATCAGATAGTCTGCATTTGGACTTTTAAGTGATTGTTTTATTTGTATTTTGTTTACTGTTCCCCAATTCAAACTTTTCATATTAAAATTCGTATGGGCAGCAACAATTGTCTAAAAGGGATGGCTGTCCTATTGATCGTAAGGGTGATCTTGAACATCTGTGGGAGTTTTATAAGCGGTATAATGAACAACATAGAGTGGCTGATTTACTTAGAGAAGAAGAGCAATGGGGACCAAATGGGCAGTTTCCTCTCTGGTTAGCTTTTATATTGATCTTCACCTATAGTATGTGTGTGTTGATCTGTAAACCATGATTTAGGGGCTGGAATCACAGTTTGTGAAAATATTGCTCTGTTGATAGATTTATTTTGTGTTTCTGTTTTAGCGTCTTGTGTTTTAATCCTAGTCTCACTTTTTTCGCTCTGTTGTTCTTCAAAATATTGTTTTGTTTGAGGTTGGAACTTAGACGTTCAGAAATGGTAAAAGTGATTTCTACCTCGAGGGTTTTAGTCGAGGTCCTGGAGGCACTCAGCAACGAAGCTGCAGATTGTAGTGGAGTTGGAAAATTTGGAAAACTTATTAACGATGAGGTAGTTGTCTCTAATTAGCAGCCTCTCCTGAGATTATTTGCAAGCAGCCCCTCTAATTTTTAAATGACATGAAGAATACGTTGAAAAGTTTTTAATTTGATATTATTAGGTTAATTGGTTGAGGAGAGGAGAGCGTGATGAGCCACTGGAACAAGGGATGGAGAAATTGTCAGTAAATGAAGATGACAGGTCATCAAAACCGAGCATATATGTAGTAGAAGAGACTAAGAATACTAATGAAGGCGCTGATAGAAAGCTTGGTATTTCTACTGATGAAAAGATTACGGCTGGGACAACACCAAATGGGTTATCAACTGGATCAATCTCTACTGGCACACTGATTGGAGTAGGTGGGTTTGGTCGGACAAATGTCCAGATGGAGAGCACACAGATCACGATTAATGTTAACCTTAATTCATATCCAGTTGATGCGCTAGTAGAAGAGATTCTCTCTCTTTTAGGACGACAGACGGAGAATCTTGGTACTTCATAAGGTAATAGTAGAAGATATTCTTCCTATTTCTTTTATTGGGTACTGTTGACTTGTTACAAAATTCAATCCAGAGCCTGAGGTCTCAGCTTTATTGACTATAATGGAAGCAAGAAAAAGAAAATGATCATCACTTTTAGACTCTTGTTTTTCATTATCTACTGTGCTTCCATTAGCTGCTAGCCTGCTATTGTGAATTGTGATGATTGGGTTCGATGATGCAGATTCAACATCATCTACACTTCATTTCCCATTATTAGATTGCAACGCATCTATCTCGGTCTGACATGAACCTGACCCATCCTGATCTGAACCCGAATCATTCCCCAAAATCCAAACTGTTATCATCGTTGCAGCCGTTGTAATTATTATTATTATAAACAAATGGAGTGGTCTTACGATTCCGGCTCCGGTGATCACCACCACCTCTCCTCATTCGAACCTCTTCATTGCTTCCGGGATATGGCTAGCAGCAATGATTGATTTTGTGAAGTAAACTGCATATTTCTTTAATTAGAACAATGACTGTACAAAAAATAATGTTACCTAATGCCTAATGGTTAACCCATCCATAATAAACCACAGTTCTACACTGTCCAAAAACCAAAATAGAAAAGTTAAAAATCATCAAGACAGTTCCAAGTGACTAGCTAGCTAACTGTCAGTTATCAACAATGGTAGCAAACTACACTACTAAGTACTAAGCCTTTTCAATCTGTTAAGAGAATTGTGAAGGCTTTGGATCTTCTCTACAAAAGGCTTAGTGAAAGAAGCTTCTGACTCTGTGCTTTGTGTGTTTTTGTTCTGGAGAAAGAGTCGAAGTAGAGTCGTTGCGATGAAATGTCAACTTTGCCCTTGCTCCCACTCGATTTTAGCTTTAGCGCCAAGCAAAAGGATACGAAAACAATAGGGCCCACCAAGCCTGTACATTGGCCCAAATTTCAAGCCGATAGATTTTACTCCTGGTTGCCGATTATTCTATATTAGTGATCGTCTTGGGTTTCTATTTACTTATTCGTTGCTCTGTTTAGTCACGTTAAATAATCTGTCCATTGCCTTATATAAATATATATATATATATATATATATATATATATATATATATAAATATATATATATATATATATATTTTTTTTTTTTTTTTTTCTTTTTTTCAATTTATTTATCGTTATCATTTTTAACCTAATTTTCAGATCCTGCTCAATATTTTAAATTCTTTTAAGATTTTCAGAGATAATAAAATATGCAAGAAGTTATTGTATTCACCTTAAATAGATCTTTAACTTACGAGTTTTACGTGGTTCATCTCACACCGATCTTGAAAGATATAGAAACTACATCTATGGAACTTTAGAAAAACCACTTGAAAACTAATAGCACTACAATATTAGGTTCGTTATAATACATATTACACACATATACAGATCTCATATAAAATCCAAACCACAAACTTTTAGAGAAAATTATTCGCAAACATTTTCTAATACAGGCATCAAGATCAAATAAAGAATCACATATAATCTTCACACCAAAATAAAATCACAAGAACCCTAGAATGATAGAGAGAAATTTTCACTTTGCACGATTCTGAAGCACGACACAAAAAAAGAAGTCCCTAATGGGTTAAGTGATATAAATACAATCGGATAACTATGACCCAACAAAGAATGAAGGGAACCAACTTAGCTCAATGAGACTAGGCCATTCAGTCGGGCTAAGTTTTCAAATTAGGCCTCACCTAAATTACCTAATAAACTCCATCTTGAGGCAAATTTTATCCTGATCATATTTTTTCCCATAGTGCTAAAGGTCTCCTCAAATGATAAATTCCTCATTGCTCGGTTTTGAGTAATAGATCCATACAATGATTGAATTTGTTCATAGTAATATTTTTAGTGCCTATACTCGTTGGATTCTCTTTAGTAGAAACCTTATAAATTTTTATAGAACTAGTGGATTTTTATATATTCTCGAATAAAGTGGTGCTTCACATTTACATGTTTAGTACTTTCGTAGTGAATTGGATTTTTGCTCAAGTGTATTGCACTTTAACTATTTGAATAGATAGTGCAACATTCTTTAAGCATACCAATTTCTCTCAAAATTCCTTGTAACCATATCGTCTCTTTAAAGGCATCTGTCAAAATAACATATTCTATTTCTGTTGAAGAGACAACTATTTTATCGGGCCACGCAACTCTAACTACACCTATTTTGTTTAGTTTCATCCTAATGTAATGTAGTATTGTGTACCCATAATTTAATAGGAGTAGGTTGTGTTTTTAACACTTAACATATACAAGAAGAATGCTTATAATGAGGGCATTCTAATCTACCTACTTAGACGTCGAATGTTGGCCGTTCCAAAAAGCTAAAGGTCTTGGCTTGAAATATTTACGAAAATGATATGGACAAAAGGTCTTAAAGCGTCAACTTTTAATAACTAGTTATTTGTACTTAAGGTTATGTATTAAATGTTTGTACTGGTTATCACTAGAATATATGGTTCAAAGCTTGGCTACCATACTATTAAGATCTTTTGTAATGAACTCTCACTATGTAATAGTTCAATCACAAGATACCATTATATATGCATATGATTTTCAAAAGCTTGTGCTATTTCAAATATTTTGAGAATTGCGAGGTATTGTTGGATATTTTCAACATATGCGGTTCATTTGTCACAAATTAAAAAGAAGTAATAGATCTTGTCCCTTTAAATTAAAGACACTATTAAGATGTATGATTGGATATGAAAGTGTACAATTTTTCAAACATATCTATTCACCTTTAAACCAATAATAAGTACCTATCATCTTCTATAAATAGATGAATATGAGACTTATTTTCATGTAGAAAAAAAGGATTCCTTTCTCTTTGCAACTTCTATAATAATACGAACTTTGTTTGGTCTTGATTTCACAAGTGTAAGGTGTAATCATTTTAGCCTTCATTTTATCCTAAATGGGAATTTATAGATCCTCGGTTACATTCTACAGAGGGAAAATTTTACCTTAAGGAAAGTAGCATTGTTACACGACTCGAAGCAATTCCGATTAATTGATTCGTGGTTCCAACAAGAGAGAATGATCTTAGCTTTTGGATACATTATTCCAAATCCTCTTTAATGTCCTCATCCTCAAGGCGCATCAAATGCTCATACAACACTTTAGTATGAATTTCCTTCAGAAAAGCCTTGGCTTTGTATATATGAATACGTTTGAGAACTGTTTCCCAATATTCAACCACCTTAGCTATTTCGAGAACACATATGTGAGTCAATATGAGACTGTAATGTATCTAATTCACCATAAGTCTTTGCTTGCAAGAGATTCTTGATCCAATGCATCTTTCTTGCGAGTTTTAGCTAGTTCTGAATCCCAAACTTATAATAGTGCCTCATAGTACTCGTTATATGTTGGGATTGCTCTTGCAAGTCGGTGGATCTTCTCGAATCCAGAGCGGAAGTTTCATTTAAAAAATCGACATCTAGGTTCTCGATACAATCTAACTACACCAAGATCTAGATTGATGCATATGAATAAAATCTATCAGAAAATCCACTTTTACATTTTTTAATTAATCAATCAACTAGAAAATGAATCATGATGAATATTGAAAAAAATCTATGGTTGGATGAAGTTTACCTAGCAAAACACTCATTCAAAATCGAAGGCTTTTACTGTTAGATCCGATCGGCCACCTTAAGCCGACGTACACTACCGCCAGTCACCATTGTCTATCGCCATGCACCGCTCAACGACACCCCTACAAAACCACCACCTGGTCTCTACTAGTATCTACTTGAATAATAACTGTCGGTTAGTTTCTAAGTTAATTCGTAACACTTGAAATTTCAACCTTTAGAAGAGGAAAATGAGGTAAGAGACTTAGAGAGAAAAGAGCCCGGTGTAGTGTGAAGTTCTATGGGACGCCTATGTAGTGTGAAGTTCTATGAACCTTACAAGAACTTGTTACAAAGATTCCTAGTCGTATAAAGTGCATCACTCATATAATTCATCCTCTAATAAAGATGTGATGAATTCTGTCTAATTACCCTATAAACTGCATATACCCGAACCTACGCCCAACGGTTCATCTTTTTGGTAACTCTTTAGGGCCATGTAGAATGATAACAAAGCATGATATTTCATATGTTAGTGTTATAGTGATCTCATATTTGAGATTCACAAGTACAATAGTCACTCGACAAGTTTCATCAATAATCATTATTATTACCATTGAGACTTTGTCTCTCGATCATATTCAATGATTAATCTTCTATTTGTTGCCTACATATCTAACCTGGTATTTTTCAATACCGATGATTATGAGAACATCACTTTTCATAAAAAGAAGATATCACATGTGATAGTCTTTCTGAATTATCATTATTCCATCATGATAATCCTATGACTATAAACTATTTGGGTCTTAGGCTTATAACCAGTTGGATCTCACCGAACATGATTTCTATCACAATTACAAGTTCATTGCCTAAGAATCGGGATTATATCAAGTATGCTTAGTAATTAATCCTACATGTAAATTATTATTTACAACTTTATAACATTATGATAGTGTATTATGCGCTCAATGATTGATAATTTTATCTAATTCAAGATTTATTTTTATAAGCATTTGACCATATCGGTATTGGAAATCGGCAGTTCATAACCATGTAGCGGAAGCGTAACAATCGGTCCCAGTGTAAAACAAAAATTTTCTAAAAACTTTTTTGCAATCCTTTATACACATATAAATTAATATACATCTATATGAAGATGTCATACATTTGCCTTACGCAAATCGATCGTCGAGACACACACCACAATCTTTCAAGTCGATCCTCAATACAATAGGACATGTATGGGGCACGTAGAGATAATAAGCTTTTCTTTATATTTTTCTCTTAGAAAAATCTCTACCGAAAAAAAAAACTCTTAAAAAAAAGTCACTAATTTAATTAGGATGAGATGTATTTATAGAATTCCATTAGGAGTTTTGATTAATTTAAACTATTTAAATTAATTATATTAATAATTCAAAGATGATCATCGAATGATTTTTGATATGATTAAATATTTTCAAATCATATTTAAAATAGAGTTTTAATTTATTTTAAATCATATCATCATTTTAATGATATATTTGATAAGATTAAATCTAATAAAATCCTATCATATCATCTTTTGATGATATATTTGATTTAGTCAAATCTATTTAAATCTTATTTAAAATAGAATCTCATGTATTTCAAATCTTATTTAAATTTTAAATTAATTTTTTAAATTACTTTAAATTTGACTGTTAAATTTTAATATTAAATCAATATCTCATATCAATTTAATATTATACATAATATATTCAATTCAAAATCAAATATATTAATATTTAATTTATTAATTCCGAATTTCACATTTAAATACATCTTTTAAATATTTAATTCTTAATTAATCAATTAATAATTATTATCTCATAATTATAAATTTGTTTTATAAAACTATTTTATTACAAATAAGTCGTTTTCAATCTTTGGCATTCTTATCTTATACAATGTTTTAGAGAGATAACCTGAAGATTATAAACTTATAATTTCAAATTTCAATAAATTAAATTATTAATCAAATTCTTTAATATAATAAATCTAATTTATTAATTTCAATATCAAGTAGCACTTAATCTTGTGTAACATCACGCTCAATCTTATTTCGCTACACAAAGTTTCCATTGAGATTTGAATCACCAAACGAATTTGAATCATTGGAGTTGTAGCCTGGAACCGTCTGCAGACTTGTTCAATTTCTTGGTTACTCGCATTGATGTGCTTTCTGGGCCAAATAGTTAGCAATCTCCTCTTCTGTAACAACTTTCCTCGATTGCGACTGCTTTTGTGGAGACATGATCGATGTTCTTAACCTGCTAAGTAAGATAAATAGAGCCACGTCAGTCTTAAGTCGAGAGGAATTAGGAAACTGGAAACTGGAAACACGTCCTTTATTTTTATTTGACTTGATTCATGCGCCGGAATATATATTATTTTGCTTGATGAAAGCAGTTTTTGGTGAGAGATGCTAAACTTATCATTATTGATTGAACTAGATTCCCTAAGAAAATCGAAGTCTTTTTTGACTGATTAGAAAGGAAAAAAAAAAAAAAATTGTAAATGAAAAACCCTAGTATTAGCATGCAGCAAACAATTTTTTCCCACTTTCAACGAATAACGATAACGATAACGATCAATGATAACGATAATTCAAGCGCCGGAATATTTATTTATTTTGCTTGATGAAAAAGATTGATGAATGCCGTTTTTGGTGAGAGATGATAAACTTATCAATTTGGACTTTAAATCTATATATTTTTTTTTATTTTTTATTCAGCAAATCAATAATTTTTCTTGTATATCAAGTAATCAAGGTGAACTACAGATTAACTGTGTGGAATTAATTTTAATTAATTAAATAAACAAACTCTCCTCGTTCGAACCTCTTCATCCCTTGGATTCGCCGTCGGTTATTGATTCCGGGACATGGCTAGCAGCACTGATTGATTTTGTTAAGCAGATTATTAATTTTTAATTATAACAATGATTGTACAAAAAATCTTGGGACCTAATGCTTAATGGCAAATCCCATCCATAATAATCAAGTCTACACCGGAAATCCCAAAAGAGCTTCAAAGTCCCGAAGAGTCTTAAAGTTGTCATCGATCTCCACGGAATCCGCCATCTTCTTAAGAGCAACTCGAGCCGCTGCACGTTCCCTCTCCCTTTGATTACGTGATTTTGTTGTCAACTCCAGCCACTCCCTCTTCATCCTTAAATTCTCTTTTTCGAGCCTTTTAATCGCGAACTCATCCCCTCCGTAAAGGTCTTTCTTTGCTCTCAGGATGGTGTCGGCAAATCTATACTTCATCATTGCACTCCGCTCGGCCTTCGTTGGATCGTATATTTGTGGACTATTCTTACACTCACAAACATTACTGCTGCTACTTACCACTCTGGCGTTGTTCGATAATTTTTCGGTTGGCGACCGCTTTTCTTCCGGGGTTCGTTTTGATTTGTCGAAACAAAGCACGGATCTTGGCGTTAGATCAGTACTCTCAGAACCTCTTGTAATTGTCCTAGTAGAAGAAGATGACTTATGTTTCTCATCTCCCTTCTGCTCGACATATCTCTTAATATAAACAATGGGATTCAGTCTCTTCCTGGCCTCATATCCCGAATATGGCTGGGGTAGAGAACCCGATGATGATGATGGTTCCGATTCAGAACCGCATTTTCTCTTCGTCGTCATTATATTTTTTCTTTTGATCAGGGCTGAAAACAAACGCAAACTGTAATTTTTTTGAAGAAAAAAGCAAGAACCGAGAACAATGAGAAACCCTAGTCAAGGATTGTACTCACGAATTGAAATGGGGTAAGAGGAGTTTGATCGCTCTTAGGATTACGGCACTGAGTGAAAAAAGGTTTTGACGATATCCTAAGTAGAGTCGGTGCGACCTGCGATGACAAATTTATTTACGATCGAAATGCCATCTTTGCCCCTTGCTCTCACTCGCTTTCAGCTTTAGCGCCAACAAAAAAGGATACGAAAACAATAGGCCCCACCAGGCATGTACATTGACCCAAATTACAGGCCCATAGAAGGGAAGACATATTTTCCTCGGAATGGGCTCTCGGCCCAGTACATGAAGAAAAACCGTTATCTATCTTAAACGCGAGATTTAATTTAATTTAATTTAATTTAATTTAATTTAATTTAATTAATTAAGGTGAAATTATTAATTTTATCCCTCTTTTTCCTTTGTTTTTCTATTTTCGTCCTTGTATTTTGATTCGAGTCGATTAAATCCTTCAAATTTCAGTTTTATCCTATTTCGATCCGGGTAAAAACCAAAATAAATGTACAGTAAGAGAAACTAAAAACCAGCCCCTAAACATTTAATAATTCGTTTTAACCCCTCCTTCCCCAAATCCACTCCACCGACCCAATTAAAACTCTTTAAGCTTTTCCCCACCATTTTTCATGTGAGCTTTGTCAACCAGAAAACTAACTAGCTCATTACCGACTGTTTATAATCAATCCCCTCAAGCAAAATTCGTTAATCAAAAGCCTAATCTCATGAAGCGTCTGAAACTAACTACAAAAATTGATTAGATCTGAAATCGAGCTCGAGAGCTTCATAAACTTAGAATCAGAATAGCAGAGAGTGATTCACAATTCGTCCTCCATCAAATGATCCTTCTTTACTCTAACGCCCGCAAAGTTGCACAAAAGTTTTACAATTTAAACAACCTCGAAATAGAAAGACGGATAGAGAGAGAGAGAGTATCTTCAAATGAAGGAATCTGGCATTGTTGCAGAACAAAGTCAAATTCTAAGAGTGAAGAAAGCTTAAGAAGAAGGAGCAACAATTATTTAATAGGAAAACGGGCAAAGAAGAGGGACGAAGATAATTAATTAATGGGTTGACTCACCTTGACTTGAAATGCAAGTCATAACTGTTGTCACTTCTCAGCCGTCTTTTTTGAAATGCAAATTCTGAAGATTTCGGCCATGGCTATCACCGCAGTCTCTCCTCGTTAAAGCCTCTTCATCAATTCGCTTTGATTTGTTCTCGGTTGAAAATTTTATATCTTAAAAGAAAATATTTAAAAAAATTAAAATATAAAAAAGTTAGTCAATTTTTTTAATTATCGATTAATTTTAGAATAAAAACTCAAATTTCGATATATATCAAAGTTAATGATGTATCTATAGATTTTCACCCACACCCTTTTTTTTTGCGAAGGATCAGATTACGAGGGCACTAATCCTACATGGGGAGTGTGAGAATGACGTATAGCCATTACCCGCAGGCTTAAAGCCGGTCTCCTATAAATCCATTGCCAATGTACATGAAAAAACCTCACTTAATGGTTGGCATCAACGACTTAGACACCCAATCACCTCGCATTATATCTCATTTACTTCATGAATTTAATTTGCCAATGTTTGTTTCTCAATTAGAAAAAGTTTTTATGTCATGCTCTATGAAAATTTTCATTTCTTAAAATCTTCTTCTTGGAAATAATATTTTGTAATTGTGTGAATTATATTAATGTATTATTGTGTTTATCTTATTAATATCTGATTAGTATGATAAATAATATATTAGGAAATAAATTATGTGACTGATTCTTAAAATTGTATATTGATTAAAAGTATATGTTATTGATTGAATTATTTTTAAAAGACTTGATTAAAATCATCTGAGTGTCAAAAAGTGTTCTCTAAAATTCAATATGTGAATATTTTTTTGTTTATCAAATTCTGTGAATTATCTTAACTGAATCTAAATAAGAAAGAGAGCAAGATGAGTAAGCACATTGAGATTGCAAATTTTGATGGAAAGATAAATTTTGATACTTGGTGTAAGAAAATGAAAGCCTTACTATCACACAATAAAGTGTTGATAGCACTTCAAGATGATGAAAAATGGTGGTTGTCTGGTGCTCTTACTAGAAAGGCTAAGATTGATGAGAAGTCTTTTAATCTCATCATTCTCAGTCTTGTAGACAATGTTACAAAAAAGGTAGATGAGTATGAGAATCATTTATCTTATTGATATAAATTGCATTCTGAATATTTTGTTCAAGCTGGACCTAATTTAACATTCTTAAAATGAACTCTTTTTTCATGGAAAATGGATGTATCTAAGAACTTAAAAGAAAACTTAGATAAGTTTCAAAACTAAACCTAGTTTTGATGGGTACAAATCATACATTAGATAACACTATTCAGGCTATGATACTTCTAAGATCTTTACATGAGGAGTATACTGTAATTAAGACTGCATTTAAGTACACTGAAAAAGAACTTAAGTTAGACATTGTCACAACAACCTTAAAGGCTAGAGAGCTTGAACTAAATCATATTAAAAGGTAAAATACAAACCTGTTTGTTAAAGGAAAAAATGATAAGAAAAAGTTTCATTATTTTGCCAAACATGTTAAAATGAATAAAAACAGTAAAAAAGAAGTGTCTAGTGAGTCTAAGAAATGTTATCATTATGATAAAATCTGTGAAGTCATGTTAAAATTTTTGGTTTAATTCGCCACAATGAGTGTGAAAATGGGGAAGCATATGCATTAAATGAAATGTTGTGTTTCATGTGAGCCTAGAAAGGATTATAAAAAATTGAAAGAACCAAACGTAATTAATTCTCCATTGAACTGAAAAATATAACACAATACAGCTCAACCCAAATGAAATTATCACATTTTTGGCCCAAAATCATCTTAGATAACTTCATTACAAAAAGTGATTTTGAGTGCAGAAAAATGAGATGCATAATCAAATGCTCCCAAAAAACTTGAAAAAAAAATGAAGAGGAAGGGGAAGGTAAATTTTGTCGACCTTCTAATCACTCAAAAGATTAAACTTCCAATTTTTCCTTCTTAAGACTAGATATTTTTTTGACGATACCCCTTCTATCTCCTCTTTATAATGAAATATTTTATTTGACAAAAATAAGTATATTATTAGTATTTTTAAAGATGTAAATTTCTGATATCACCTTTATCATCTAATTAAATACTTATTGAAAAATTTGAATAAATTTCTCCATCTTGAATATAATTATAAGATATATCCTAAATTTTTATAAGAATAGATAAACTTTAATTATAAAGAAACCTATAATTCTATATAAAATAATTTTATATTTTAAAATTTATTCAAAATTAATATTTCACTTTATTATCTAAAATTTTATTTTTATACTTTTAACCTATTTATTTTTTAAATTAATCAATCTTATCCTTGCAATCCTCCACCACTACCTTTACAAATTCTTTTGCTATCGCCTTTGCTGATAGAAATATTCTCAAACTTTAAATTAGACAAATAATAAACAAATTTAAATTAAAAAAATTAACTTATTTACCATATAAAACCATTCAAATGGAAAAAGAAGAAACTTCAAATTTTAAATATATCACAACTTCAAATTTCAACTAATTCAGAAGTTTACATCTAATTATTATTATTATTCCCTACCGAAAATAAATACAAACTAAAAAGAAGGTTCCAATTATTATTATTATGAATGCCAACTATATATTATTTAATTATTTAATTATTTAATTATTTAATTATTTGTCGCTATATTACTATTAAATAAATTTAATTGAAATTTAGTGAATAGAACTTTTAGCCGAGTCAAGAAGGACGGGTTTGTCAACGGATCATGGAAAACAGGACTTTGCTTAGGCGCGTCGGGTCATCAGAAGGTCAAAACTGTAGTTTCGCAACAAGCGCACATCGCACAAGGGTTCCCGCTATCTACGCGTATCTCATGGGCCGAGTCTTGTAGCTTTCCTCATTTTTTTCGAACTCCATTTTTTTTTTTCCTTTTTCCATTTCTCTGCTTCGAATCGGGATCGATTCGACTCGCTCTGAAACGTAGGAGTGAGATTAGGCGAACTCGATCATTTTGACCAAAATCCAGGCGCCATATCTGAACCGGTGCTGAGGGCACCATGGATAGGGTTTACGACAATTGGGAGAGGCTAGTGCGCTCGACGTTGAAGCGGGAGCAGCTAAAAAATGCCGGCCAAGGCCACGAGAGGACTCAGAGTGGGATTGCTGGATCTGTCCCGCCCTCACTTGGTAAGACCACGAACATAGACGCGATCTTGCAGGCGGCAGATGAGATCCAGGCGGACGACCCTAAAGTTTCCAGGATTTGTAAGTTTTCTAAGAGTTTCTTTTTTTGCAACAGTTTTTTTTCTTCGGCCAAATTGCAACAGAGTAAATGATGAGGTCTTCACATAGTTATCTTCCGTTTTACCTGAACGTGTTGCTAAGAGTAGCTAAGATTTCCACTTGTTTGATGAGAAATAGAAATGGTTATTGAAAATTCAAGTGGCTGAAGCTAAATCAATTACTTTCGAGTTTCGAACTTTAGAATGTTTATTTAGTTACTGGCTGTATTTTAGGTAGGTCATAAAAATCTCAACTCAGTAGTCGGTGTTGCTTTGATTATCGGTTATAAAATGGCAGTGGCTGAAATAAGTAACTTTCTTGTATTGCTGTGGTAAATCTGAAGTTATTTATATGTCTTATTTCTGCTGTATGATCTCTAAAGTTTGTGCATTTATGATGTGTATGCTCAGTTTTATTCTTTCAATTTTAGTGTGTGAGCAGGCCTTTAGTATGGCGCAAGCCCTTGATCCCAACAGTGATGGTAAAGGTGTTCTCCAGTTCAAGACGGGATTGATGTCCGTTATTCAGGTATCACCGAAACTCTGTTTCATACAGATGAATATTAAACACAGTCAGACTTGTATCATTGCTATGATAAAAAGGTGAATTTTATGCCAGTTGGACTTTGTAGATTCTTGTTGGCTCTGTTTTCTTCATCATTTATAAATTCATAAACTTATAATGATTTGAGTTTTGTGTGCCAGCAAAAACTTGCCAAAAGAGATGGGTCCCAGATTGATCGTAATCGTGATATTGAGCACCTATGGGAGTTCTACCAGCGGTATAAGAGACAACATAGAGTTGATGATTTACAGAGAGAGGAACAAAAATGGCGCGAGTCTGGAACTCTTAGTGCTAACCTTGGAGAGTATGGCTGGTTTCCTTTCTGTTAGTTTTTTTTTTTTTACTTATACCCTTTAATATTGGTACCTATATATGTATGCATGTTTTCATGTTTTTATTATAATATAGCTATTTTAACTAAGAGATGGACTCAATATCACAATGTGGTAAAAAATATCTAGCAGTTCATATCAAATATGCCTCCACCACACATTTTTGAAATGATGGCACTTCTGAAGATTAATAATAGGACTTTTGGTGGTACTGAAAACTGTTATAGCATCGAAATTGGCTTAATGAGTTCATTTCTGAAAAAAAAAACGGAAAAGAAAGGACCCATGAACCAAAAAGTTGTATTGATGAAGGACAGGGAATAACATGTTGAAATAAGGGAGGTCCAATATATCCTCCTGCAAAAATCCAAAAAGAAGGAAAATCCTCTGTAGTAGGAACTCTCTTGCGCAGTTGTAGGCTACCAATTAGCTGCATAAATTTCCGAGTTTCTTACTTGCAATAGCCTTTTTTTGTGAGGTCTCCTTTGGGAGTTTCCTTCGTAAGGACCTATAGGTTTCACTTGATTTATGCTTCTGGCATTGGACTTTGTTTCTCACAGTCTTATGTAAGATTGAGAAACGTTTCAGGTTCATGTCTCACTTTTGCTCTTTTTCCTTTTTGCAGGATGGAGCGTAGATATTCTGAAATGAGAAAAGTAATTGCTACATTGAGGGCTTTAGTCAAGGTCATGGAGGCACTTAGCCAAGTTGCAGATCCTGTGGGAGTTGGAAGATTAATTAAGGAGGAGGTACTTGTCGCGTACCACCGCTTTGAGTTGATCTGTTGAAGCAGTTTGAAAACTTATTCAAGTCTCATTAATTTGATTTATTTATTGTAGTTTTTGTGATTCTTAGACATGTTCATGAAGTTGACATATGATAGCAGTCTCCAAATTTGCGTCATTATGTTTTTTAGCATGAGCATTGTTGTATATGAGTACATGGTATCCTCTGATCCATGGCTACATTCATCTTCTGTTTTCACTAGTTCTAGTTAGACTCAATGAAAACCTTAGATCGAGGCTCTTACGGAGATGATACCGAGAATTTTATCAATTGCATATAGCTTGCAAGTTGTTTGATTCATTTTCAGTAGTTAGATAGTCACCTAAGTTACTTTTATTTGCCTCACTAAAAATGAAAGCATTTTGCTTAGAGCTTTATTTTTGATGTGGATCTTACTTGGGCAAACTGAGAAACCTAATTTTTTAACATTCAACTTGGTTTGTTCTCATATACTCATGTCTCTACAAAACCTTACATCCTGAGAAGAATTTCATTGTTGTACTCTTTCCGGCCGATCACTATTGTTGATGGTATTAATTGCGAGCAAACTTCTTTTTTGTCAGTTGGCAAGAATAAAAAAATCTGATGCAAATTTATCGGCAGAACTTGTATCATACAATATTGTCCCTTTGGATGCACCCCAAATGACTAATGCCATTGGAGTTTTCCCAGAAGTAAGTTGGAACGTCATACATATTAACTTGATGATATGTTACTCTGTCTGTTAACTTTTCTGTTATTGCGTGCTGTTTTTTCTCCACAAGTCTCTTGTTTTTGATGATGTGAAATTGTATATAATTAGTGCTGGACATTTTATCCATTTAATATTTTTCCTGCCTCTGAATTTCGTGTGCTACCTTACTCTGTTATTGGAGATTTTCAAAATATTTATTTTGAGGGAACTTTTCCAGGTTAGAGGTGCAATATCTGCAATCAGATATACAGAACAGCTCCCCAGACTTCCTGCTGATCATGACATTTCTGGACAGAGGAATGCAGACATGTTCGACCTTCTAGAATATGTGTTTGGTTTCCAGGTTTGAAATTTTGTCTTCCTATGTTTAGCAAATTATACGAATGAAGACCACATTATATTTACAATATGTGGATCTCCGTTTCTACATTTTTGTATTATTTTAATATTTGATATGGCTGCTGATTTGTGTCTCCATTTTGTCATTCACGCCTATTTCTTCTTCCATTTTCTGTTCTAATGTTTGGCAATGAGAATCGGTACCATTAACTCTTTATTGATCTTATGTTGAGGTGAAACTTGTAGAATATATTTAAGATTCCAGCAAACAAATCAGTTTGATTTGTTTGCTGATCAGGTATTAATTAGTTGCTGATTTTTAGGGATTCTATTATTTCTGTTTAGGTAAATATTATGTAGTTAGACTAGGGTTTCTCTCCTATATAAGGGACCTTAAAATGTGAATCTAAAGCAGTGAATATAGTTCTTTTACCTCTAAAGTTTCCATGGTATCAAAGCCTCGTATTCTCTAAACTCTAGCAAATCAATCCCTCGTGATAAAATACAGGATGTCTATAGAAAAACTAGGTTCTTCGTCTGTTTCAAACCCAAAAAGTACCTCAAATCACGAAACTATGGTCGGTGGCAACCAAGGAAACTTGGAAAGCAATCATACTGAATGAGAACAATTATGTTCAATGGTCTCATTCAGTAATGATCTGCGGCAAAGGCAAGGATGAATATCTATATGGTGAGGTAACTAAACCAAAAAAAGATGATCCGAAGTTTCGAGTATGGAAGGCGAAAAACAACATGGTCATGTCATGGCTCATCAACTCCATGACTAATGACATTGGAGAAAATTTTCTACTATATGAAACGACAGAGGGGATCTGGGAGGTAGTTGAGGAGACCTACTTCAACAATGAGAACACCTCCTCGGAATAGTTCGAGATAGAGAGCAACCTTCATGACTTACGACAAGGAGACTTGACTGTAACTCAATAGTATAATGCCCCTTACCCGCTACTGGCAACAACTTGACTTGTGCGAGATCCATTCATGGAAGTGCATTAAAGACATCCAAGTGTATAAGCAAATTGTTGAGAGGGAAGATATTGTACAAGTTCCTAATTAGACTTAACCAAAATTTAGATGAAGTGAGAGGGAGAATCCTAGGCTATAAACCTCCACCAAATGTAAAGGAGGCATTTTTTGAAGTAA
This sequence comes from Coriaria nepalensis, assembly GCA_027186245.1. Lineage (NCBI taxonomy): Eukaryota > Viridiplantae > Streptophyta > Magnoliopsida > Cucurbitales > Coriariaceae > Coriaria > Coriaria nepalensis. Next base: position 1,298,116 of record CP114493.1, read on the forward strand.
GGAAAGAGGAAAACAGAAAAAGGGTAATGATGAAATCTCACTCAGTCACTCAAAATCGGGAAATTTCGGCTTTAGCTGTTAGAGGAGTTCAATATCAACCAAGTGAGAGTCGACAAAGGAAGGAACGACCATGGTGTGAGCATTGCCGAAAGCCTGGACATGTCAAAGACACATGCTGGAAAATCCATGGAAAACTAGCTAACTGGAAGCCATCATGACCTCCTTACAACAAAGAAGGCCGTGGAAACCATACCTGCGTGGAAGAACCTACTACAACAGGCGATCTAACTTGTTTAGTAAGGAACAAATTGATCTTCTTAAGAAGCTGTTTAGTCAGCCAACTTCATCCTCACAACCCGCCTCCATTATTGGAACCGAGTCCATAACCCAAAAAGGTAAATTTGCTACTGCTCTAAATACTACGAAAGAGAAGGACAATCCATGGATTGTGGACTTCGGAGCATCAGACCACATGACTGGTGATAAACTCTATTTAGTAATTTTACTCCTTCCCATGAAAATCTTACTGTCAGAATTGCAGATGGCTCACTTTCAAAGGTGACTGGTTTAGGATCCATTACAATATCAAAAGATCTTACTCTAAACTCGGTCCTTTTAGTTCCAAATCTAGACTGCAACTTATTATCCATCAATATAATTGTGTTACTAAATTTCTACCATACTCATGTGAATTTCAGGACTTGGATTCGGGGAAGATGATTGGCAATGTCTGATCCTTAAGAGGACGGTTGCAAGTTGGATTGTTTAGTGTCTAGAAGTGAGGGTAATCCTCATAGTCAATGTCCTAAAGATAGTCTAGTAATGTTATGGCACTACCGATTAGGCCACCCAAATTTTCTGCATCTCAGGAAAATATTTTCATTATTATTCTCTAATAAAAGTCCATTTGTTTTTCAGCGTGAAATCTGTCAACTCTCAAAACACACCCGAAATACCTTTCCTTACCAACCCTACAAAACATCCAAACCTTTCTCCATGATTCACAGTGATGTATGGGGACCTTCTAGAGTAAAAACCAATACATGTGCTCGTTGGTTCATCACCCTAGTAGATGATCACACAAGACTGACATAGGTGTTTCTCATGAAAGAAAAGTCAGAAGTGGGCCAAATTTTCAAAAATTTCAACTCTATGGTTAAGACACATTTTCAAGCTAAGATACAAGTTTTCAGGTTTGATAATGCTAGATAGTATTTTACATCATCTCTTAGCACATATCTACTAGAACAATGAATTGTCCATCAAAGCTCATGTGTGGATATACCTCAATAGAATGGGATTGCAAAAAGGAAAAACAGACACTTGTTAGATGTTGTAAGGTCACTCATGTTATCATCCCATGTCCCAAAGCACCATTAGGGTGATGGCATTCTCACTGCAGCCTACCTCATCAACAAAATGCCCTCTCGGATCCTTAAATTCAATACACCATCTCAGACGCTCCTTATGTCCTATCGACATACACACCTCATATCCTCTGTTCATTTCAAGGTATTTAGCTGCTCGACCTTTGTCCATGATCATAATCCAACTAGAAGCAAACTTGATCTTAGAGCAATCAAATGTATTTTCTTGGGATACCCATCCAATCAGAAAGGATACAAGTGTTACTCTCCCAGTTCACAAAAATACTACAACTCAATGGATGTAACCTTTTTTGAACAATAACCCTTTTATCCCAAACCTGACATTCAGAGGGAGAACCACTTTATACAAGAATATAAGCTTTGGGACATAGAACAAGGACACCAAACTACCTCACCATATCCTCCTAGAGAAGAAGTAGCCATTCAAATAGGCAGCCTAGACAGTTTCGTACAAAATCCTATTCCCAATCCCCATCCTACTCTAAACTCTCCTCCACTCCTAGACACTATTCAACACAACATTGATCTCATTACTTACATCATGAGCATATCCATGAGTCATACTCTAATCCAAGGCCAAATGAAGACCTTCAAGGTAATACTAATTCTGATCATGTACAAAGCACTATGCAATTTTGTGTCCTATCAAAGACTATCATCCAATTTCAGGGCGTTGGTGTCTAACATAGATGAAATCTAGATTCCAAACAACATACAGGAAGCACTCAAATCTCCAAAATGGAAAGCTGCTGTGTGTGACGAAATTCAGGCACTAGAAAGGAATGAAACATAGGAAGTCACTAAATTACTATTAGGAAAGCATGCAGTGGGGTGTAAGTGGATATTCACAACAGTGAAGTATAGAGATGATGGGAGTGTGGACAGATTCAAAGCTCGGTTGGTTGCCAAAGGCTTTACTCAGTCTTATGGAATTGATTATGAAGAAACATTTGCTCTAATAACAAAACTAAACACGATATGAGTCCTACTTTTACTAGCTACAAATCTAGAGTGTCTCTTTACCAACTGGATGTCAAGAATGCATTTCTAAATGGAGATCTAATGGAGGAAGTATATATGAACATCCCTCCCGAGTTTGAGAAATCAGATACAACCAACAAGGTATGCAAACTAAAAAGGTCACTTTACGGACTCAAGCAATCGCTAAGGGCTTGGTTTGACAAATTCACAAAGGTGGTCAAAAGATATAGATATACTCAGTGTCAATCTGATCACACACTGTTCGTCAAATTCTCTCTCATAGGAAAGGTTGTTATTCTTATTGTATATGTGGATGATATTATTGTGATAGGAGATAATGAGGAGGATCTGAACCGTGTTAAAGAAAATTCCTAGCTAAAGAATTTGAGATCAAAGATTTGGGAAATCTCAAATACTTCCTAGGAATGGAAATATCTCGGTCTAAGAAGGGAATTTAGGTCTCTCAAAGAAAGTATGTGTTGGACCTACTAAAGGAAACAAGAATGTTGGGATGCAAACCAATAGATACTCCAATGGACTCAACCATACAATTGGGACTCAAAGAGGACAACACACCGGTTGATAAGGGCAGATACCAATGTTTTGTAGGGAAGCTAATCTATTTATCCCATATTAGACCTGATATTGGTTTTGCAGTGAGTAAGGTGAGTCAATTTATGAAATGTCCAAATGAAGAACATATGGAGGCTATTTACAGAATCTTGAGGTACCTAAAGATGACACCTGGAAAGGGTTTGTTCTTTGGAAAAACGTCAAGAAGAGATATTGAAGTTTACAGTGATGCAAATTAGGCTGGATCAATCAAAGACCAAAGATCTACCTCATGTTATTGCACCTGTGTATGGGGGAACTTGGTTGCATGACGAAACAAGAAGTAAACTATAGTTTCACGAAGTAGTGCAAAGGCAGAATTTCGAGCTATGTGGCTTATGGAATATGTGAGGGGATGTGGTTAAGAAGACTCTTAAAAGAATTAAAATTCTCAGTTGATGATCCAATGAAAATGTTCTATGATAATCAATTTGCCATAGTATTGCAAAGAATTCAGTACATCATGATCGAACTAAGCATGTAGAGATCAATCGTCACTGTATAAAAGAAAAGGTAGATAAAGGGATAGTCAAGCTCCTGTGTATGCCTACGTGTCTTCAAACAGTAGATATCCTAACTAAGGCCTTACCAAGAATCAAGTTTGAAGATCAAAAGTCCAAGCTTGGCATGATTAATATCTATAACCAAGCTTGAGGGGGAGTGTAGAATATATTTAAGATTCTAGCAAACAAATCAGTTTGATTTGTTTGATGATTAGGTATTAATTAGTTGTTGATTTTTAGGGATTCTAATTGTTTCTATTTAGGTAAATATTATGTAGTTAGACTACGGTTTCTCTCCCATATAAGGGACCCTAGGATGTAAATCTAAATCAGAGAATATAGTTCTTTTACCTCTAAAGCTTACAAAACTTGAAACCCTTTTATTTTTAATGAGTGGCTGATCTCTTTATGACTTAATTGGCTTGTGGTTGGGCACATTTTGTGTGGATAATGATTCCGCCTAGGTGAAACTTCTCTCTTTCGTTGTCAACAGATTAAACAGATTTAAGATAGTATCTAACTATTCATATATAAATATTGGATTAAATACTCAATTGACATCCATTTATGAATGTTACTCCATCTATTATTTCTCCATTTAAATACTTATTTATTTTTTGGTAAATTATTCAGTATCAGCTTTGTTACCTTCATATATTATTGTTATTGTTATGGTATTGTTGTTATATTACTATTGTTGTTGTTATTGTGTTGTTATTATTATTATTATTATTATTATTATTTTCTCTATGTATTCTGCTACATGGCCCTTTGTCTATGATGGTAAGTTAGATGTAAATAAATTATTAAATCCCGCATTAGGAGCGACATCCTATACCAAAAGACAGCATTGTTACAAGCAATGTTAAATTTTGTTGTTTTTGGGAGGTAATGATGCAATATTATTATTGCATTCATACCTTTAATTGTGTTCTTTTCGGCAAAAGCGATGTTTTTTCTTCTATTATGTATGCTCTTTGCTTTAATCAAGTATATTCCTTCTATCAGTGAGGTTGGATATTTCTTTTAAGGATTTGCCAGTTGATTTGAGTTAACAGAAGATTTCGGATATTTACTCTGTACAGATTATGTGCTTATCTGGTCTTATATGACACAGTTGGTTTAGTTCTCTTTTTAACCTTGGTTATGTGTTGTTATTATATTTGCAGAGGGACAATATAAGAAACCAACGGGAAAATTTGGTTCTCGCTATAGCTAATGCACAGTCTCGACTTGGGATTCCTGTTGAAACTGATCCAGTGAGTGATACAAATGATCTAGATTCTAGAACTGAGTTACTAATTTTTTCATCTCGTATATCTATATCTTCGACATTTATTTAATTATTTATATTTCATTTCCAAGTATTCAGAGTTTTACTTGATTGCACGTTCATCGATTTTCAGTTATGAAGCATTATAGCATTATCTTGTTGAATCTGAGAAGGGAGAGGTGTTTTCAAAAATATTGTTGGCTCTGTAATTAACCTATTCTGGCAGAAATTAGGTCTCCGCAATTTTGTAGCATTAACTGTAGATAAACAGAATTCTAAATGATTTTCCACAGTTACTGCGTCATTTGTTCTATGGAATAGAGTATGCTGGAGGGAAGGATACATCTTGTACGATCATGTACTCTATATTTTTCAACTTTTCTACTAGATAATTGTTTGGAGGGTATGTGGAGGATGATACAGTGTAAAATACCTTGCAAATGTAAAACGCGTCTGTCAAAGAATTATTGTGGCATAATTAAGGTTAGAGAGCAATTTTAGTTGTTTGTAGGGTTAGATGCAAAAATATTGCCTATGGTGGGGTTATGTGCTGTTACCCTTTCTATTTTGATGACGCCTTCTGATAGTAAGTTTGTAGTTTGAGATGTACAAAAGAGTCAAAGACCTCAGCAAAAGTAATAACCAATAAATATGTACAACTGGTTTTTGTTCTTGTATTTGTCAAATAATATGACTTCGTCTGTCACAATGAGGGTAATAGGTGCATCTACATGATACAAACCACAAGGCATGTTTCAATGGTTGACCCCTCCTTTTAAGCACTTGAGATAATAATAACTTATGGTGAATGATCAATACTAGTTTCTCTCTCCCCCCCTAACATTTTTTATTCTTAGTTATCTACCTGATGATAATATGTCTCTTGCTTTATTTAATGGGATAAAAAATCCTCATTATTTAACTTTTGCATATAAGGCCTTATTTCTTATTGTGTTTGCTAATTACCTCCAAATAAATGCTACGAGAATCCCACGTTCCATCTGCGCTGTGCTGATACTAGGTCTACTATAATTAGAAGAGTTAAGAATTGAAAACATAACGATGGACTTTCAAGTTGCTCAAAGTGTATTCATTTCTATTGTTCTGGGTTAAGCATTCTCTGGGCAGGGATGACATGAATACTGCAAGTCTTTTTGCATGTGACATAATGGTAGTTTAAGATTCATTGCTTCGGGGTGGGGACATTTTAGCTGCTTGCAGTTTTGAGCGGAAGTTACTGTGGTAATGTCTGTGTAATATGTATAGTTGATTTTTTGATTTCTTTTGGGTATGAGCAGAAAATAGACGAGAAAGCTATCAATGAAGTTTTTCTGAAGGTGCTTGACAATTACATCAAATGGTGTAGATACTTGCGGATACGCCTTGTCTGGAACAGGTCATTTCTACAACTTTCTGCTTTGTGGAAATGTTTATTTCTTTTTACATGCTTTATTTATTTTCTAGATTCTTTGCCACAGTTTGGAAGCTATTAACAGGGACAGGAAGCTTTTTCTGCTGTCATTGTACTTTCTTATATGGGGTGAAGCTGCAAACGTTCGTTTCCTTCCTGAATGCATTTGCTATATATTTCACAATGTAAGTGTCTGTCTTTTTTATTTTTTTTTCCTTCGTAGTTCTCTATTCTGTTAGGAGTGCAGAAAATGTCTTTATGGAAGGTTTATATGTTAAACCATCTCCCCTGTTTTCTGATATAAATGTGTATCCCTCACAAAATGTGCTCCTCTGATAACTGTTACCTAATATTCTGAAAATGAATAGTTTTTGAAGAAGGAAAGATGTATAAGTTGTTGCTTCTTTCTTTATCTCCTCAGTTTTAAAATATTCTATTTAGTTTGTCCAGTTGACCTTTTTCTTGAAATACCTTGAGAAGTTTCTATTTCAATGAGGCAAAAAGCTTCCTTCCTGTTGGTATCGATAGTTTCTATTTACTGCCTATGTAAGTGGTAGGTCCTTAGAATTCACTTTTTCCTGATTAATGCACAAATTGGCTTCAGGAAATTTGAAATGGAAGGATGAATTGTAGAGTTTCATTTGTATTCTTTGTTTCTATGTGCGACCTTGAGAACATCCCCACTGAAGTTGAGGAAAATTCTCAATGGTTTATCTTCTATTACAAATGGTAATCTATCAATTTATCTGCTTCAGATGGCAAAAGAGTTGGATGCTGTACTGGATCATGGTGAAGCCAATCCTGCTGCTAGCTGTAAAACAGAGGATCAATCTGTATCTTTCCTTACTCAAATCATTAGTCCGATCTATAAGACACTGGCAGCGGTCAGTGGTTTTCTTCTCTTGGTTCTAAGTATCTAGAAAATTTTATATTTTGACTACCATTTGCACTGTGATGAGAAGTTCCTGTTAAGGACATTGATAAATGGATAGGATGGATAGGATAGGGCGTCGGAAGTTTAGTTTCATCTACCACTCTGTTAGTAAGTATAGTGCAATATATAAAAGTGAAAGGTCGATTTTCCTATTTGATGAGTAGATCATATTTCACACTGCTATTGTTGTCTATAAATCATGATTGTGTTGTTGCTGCTGCCTCTGTAGCTATCATTCTTTCCCTGTTGCCAATTATCTACACCTTATTGGGCACCCTTAGGCCCTAACATCAAAACCCCTGGTATACTCCCACCCTCTGCGTCCCCTGAGTTCCATCTTCCCTATAATAAAATAAGTAAAGTGAAAAAAGAAAAAAAGAACTGTAAATTCTGAGATTTACAATGCTGTAGTATCTCTGTAGTAACTAATATATTCAATTCTCTCATATAGTTTATGCTTATGTGAAGTTTGTTTATCCAATATCATTGTCCCTTTTAGATACAAGCCCAAAGTTTCATAAATTTTCTTTATGGTTTACTCTAAAGGTACCTAATATATGGAGCTCAAAGAAATAAATAAAGTTCGAATAACAGTAATATAAAAAAAATTTGTTTTGAGCATCGTAGATGTAATTGCACTGGTGAGAATTGTATGATTGGGAGGTGGTTGTAGATTCTTTTGAAGAACTGTTTTCACTTCTAAGTTGATTAGTATGGTGAGGATGCCATCTCCAACTCCTCATCCCATATTGAAATGTTCACAGATTATTGTGTTCCATCTCTAGAGATTTTCACTTGTCCTAGATCCTCCAGTGTCAATTCCCTGGACAGAGTTCATTACTTTCATCTTGACAATTGGAAGTCTCCTCATTCGCTGTCTTCACCCAGGGTTCACTGGCTGATTCTGATTTGTTTATTAATGCCTGCTTAAGGTGTGCCTTGCCTTGTGTGAAAAGTTCCTTATATTCTATGGTCATTTGTCTTCATATTTGATCAATGCTAAGTACCTCACTATAATGAGTGCATTATGTATAAATGTTTATAAAAAATCTGGAAAGCTATAAAGTTTAACGATTCTGGCTTGAGGATCAAAGAATGTAATTTGGTTTTTTCATTCTTATAGTGGTTTCAACGGGTCTTTGCTTGATCTCTGTTAAACAGCTTTTGGGTTTCATACACTGGTTACGCTTTATATACTGCAGTTCTTTTGGCATAAAGTTTTCTGTCCTGACTTGCTCTCTCTTGGGTACAGGAAGCTGAGAGGAACAATAATGGAAAAGCTGCACATTCATCATGGCGTAATTATGATGACTTCAATGAATATTTCTGGTTTGTTTCCATTTTTCAATGTGTTTTCTATCTCTTCAATGTAAATATATTTTCCCTTCTGGGAAGTAAAAATTCTTAGCATCTTTTTCTAACTTTCTTTTTTCCTCCCTTTCAATATTTATACAGGTCACCTACTTGCTTTGAGTTAAGCTGGCCAATGAGGAGCAATTCATCCTTTCTGAGGGAGCCTAAAGGGTCAAAGAGGGTTAGTTGTATTGTATTGTATTGTGGCTAGAAACATTGTTTTTAAATCTTGTAAGGATACGATTTAGTATTATTTCTCACTAAATATATATTTTCCATTAGATTTTTGAGCATGTAAATTGGGTTGGAATATAGGATCTCATTTTCAGACATGATATTCATATTAAGGATCAGAAAGGATGTCAAAGGGGAATACATATGGTTGGTATTTAAGAGGGGAATACAGATGCTGAAATAACAAAAGGGATTTTCTACAGAATTATATACCGCTGATGAATTTCACCCTTTGCTAGATCCTGATGGTATCATTTACTTTCTGCTAATATGATAAATCTGAATTTTGCAGACTGGTAAAACTAGTTTCGTGGAGCATCGGACTTTTTTTCACTTGTATCGGAGTTTTCACCGCCTCTGGATCTTCTTGGTTTTAATGTTCCAGGTAACTATGGTCTTCTACCTGTTCCAAATATGTTTTTTTCTTTTGGTCATTGTTCATTGTTAACTTAAATTTTCTGTTCTAATGTTCCAGGCTTTGACCATTATTGCCTTCAACGACGGGCGTATTGATTTAGATACTTTTAAGAGCGTCCTTAGTGTTGGGCCAACATTCGCTATTATGAATTTTTTAGAGAGTATGCTTTCTGATTCCTTCACAGCTTTCTTAACCTTACATCATATCTGTGTTCTGTCCTCCGATTAGTTTATCATGTCTGCTGTTAAAATAGGCCTTTTGGATGTCTTGCTCATGTTTGGAGCTTACACCACTGCTAGAGGCATGGCCATCTCAAGGCTTGTTATTAGGTTCTTCTGGTGGGGCTTGAGCTCTGTATTTGTAACATACTTTTACGTGTAAGTATGTATATACATCCACTAATACCTTATGATGGTGATTAGCAACATGTATTTTTATTTTATACAAACAAATTAATCTCGGAATGGTTTTATGAATATGTCCTATTTTTGCAGGAAGATTCTTCAAGAGAGAAATGCTCACAGTTCAAATGATTCATTCTATTTTCGGATATATATTCTAGTATTGAGTGTGTATGCTGCTTTACAACTTGTTATGGCATTGTTTCTCAAACTTCCGGCATGTCATAGGCTGTCTGAAATGTCTGATCAATCATTCTTTCAATTTTTTAAGTGGATCTATCAGGTTAGCTTATCAAATGTTTTCACATTGTCCCTAGATTTGTATGGTTGAATTTTGGAATAAGCTTCTAATCCTTTTATATTTGTCTATCAGGAGCGATACTATGTTGGCCGTGGTCTTTATGAGCGAATGAGTGATTATTGCAGGTTTGTCATCATGCTAGTGGAAATTTTAGTTTAATCATAATCTTATCCTGTTTGACCTTGAGATCAGCTTCTTTGTCATAAGTTCTTTTGGAAAATTAATATTCTGTGAATCCTTGTCATTTTTCTTTATTCAATATGTTATCTTTGATTAGTTACTTCTGCATACACTTGGTGTGTTTTTTTAATGGTCTAATGGGAATTAATCAAACAGCAGTATTTTTGAACTTTAAACATTTACTGGTGTCTTACTCTTAGCATGTTTTCGATGTACCATCATCTGTCGCAACATGAGATGGTTAAATTTGCTGATATGTTGTACTTTGCCATTTTGTCAGCTAAAGTATGTTGTATTATGGGGGAAATTTGCTCTTGAACTTGGTCCAGGATCCAATTTGAGAGCTGATTATTTTCTCACCTTCTTGTGACCCAGTCTAAATTGTCTGCTATAATTATGCTTGGTATCTGTCTATTGTAGGCATTTGCATAGTATCTGTTGATCTGTTAACAACATATACTTACAGATGTGTAGATAGTGTATCCATCAATTGATTAGATGACAGGCTGAAAGGTTCTTATATGTTGGATGTTTTGCAATCCCTTTCATGATTTCTGCAGATATGTGCTCTATTGGTTGGTGATCCTCGCTGGCAAGTTCACATTTGCTTATTTTCTTCAGGCAAGGGCATTTTCCACTTATATATATATTTTTCTGTTTTATTTGTGGTAAGCATGAGGTTTTAATTTGGAAAAGATTAGTATGTGATTTATATTTCATGTGAGGTTTAAGTCTATAAATTACATGTAAATTTTTTTTTATCCTTGATGTGTTCTTTGTTCTTGGTACAGATAAAACCACTTGTCAAGCCAACCAATATTATAATTGACCTTCCATCTGTGCAATATTCATGGCATGATTTAATCTCAGAGGGTAAGACCAATAATGCCATTTGCTTGTAGAATTTGGGTTTTACGCACCCAATATCTTGTAGGTGTATTAGTGTATAGTTGGTAAATATGAGACGGGATTCTTTGAAATCTTATTAGTATGATTGTCAGTAACCCCATTTTTTATGTCTAAAATCTTATATTCCAATAGGCTTATTAGTGTTTTGGCCAAAAAAATAGGCTTATTTGTGGTATACTTGATGAAATGAATTTCCATATTATAACCCCATTTTTTTTTCCACTTGACCTAAATCCATCTTTTCATATTAGTAATTTACTATATTTGCAATGTTGGCGATATCGATGGCAGTCACATGTTCTTAACAATTTCTTTTGAAAACTGTTTTTGCTTTATCAGAATAGTTGCAATATGTTATTTATCTAACCCTTTGATTTTTGGCAGACAATAACAATGCCTTGACAGTAGTCAGCCTATGGGCGCCTGTGGTGGCTGTGAGTATTTCTCTCCTTCGTTTAGCCTCGTTGCATTTGGAAGAAACTTTTCAATCTTGTTGGAAGTTATCAAAGTGTACTTCTTTTTCGATTCCTCATTTCTAAAATTAGACAATGTCTTCCAGCTTTATCTCCTGGACATTTATATATGGTACACCCTCTTGTCGGCCATTGTGGGTGGTGTAAAAGGCGCCCGTGCTCGGTTGGGAGAGGTATTGATATGCTCTACAATAAGTGAGCTCCATAGCGTCAATAATGAGGAAAAATAACTATCATCTTCTTATTTGACACATGTCCAATGATTTTGTATTCTGTCTTCTCTATGTATCATAATGTCTGGCAGATACGTTCCCTTGAAATGGTACATAAACGTTTTGAGAGCTTTCCAGAGGCTTTTGTAAAGAATCTTGTCTCTCCACAAACACAAAGGTTGGTTTCACTTTCTATTCTCTTAGGGCTTTGAGTTTCTGTAGTTGATCTGACATATGTCTATACCAAGAATGATCATCCACTAAAAATAGACGTCTACTTTATCTTCCCTCCCTCTCTCTCATTTGTCGTTAATGCTTTTTCAGGTTGTCCTTCGACAGACAAGCACCTGAGGTGTGTAATTACTCGGGTAGATCATCCCATAAATTCATACCTTCTTGGATTACATCCGCAATTAATCTTTTTGCTGTTTGCTTTACAGTTCCATGGAAAGTGAAAAGCCATTTGATAATATTATGGCATGATATCGTATTTGCTCGAAATAGAATAATGTCAAGCTTTTGCAAATTGGAGTGTTTTCATGATAACTTGCATTAAATCATGGATGGAACCATGAAATCTAATATGACAATGTGGTAAAACTCAACTTCTATAGAGTAACACGGCCTTAGTTTTTCTGTTGAGATCTGAAATTAGTTTTCATCATGTCTGCTGGCAGTAGAATGAGCCAATTAGTCAAGTTTATTTTAAGCTTATTGCATGTCTTTGTAAATATGCAGTAAAACAGAAAGCTGCAAAAGTGTTTTATGATATTAGATTTGTTAGATGCATGTGGTAGGCTTTTGTCACATATGAGATCATAACAAAATTTAGGGTCAATTGTAACTTTCACCACCCAAACAATAATCATCAGTGATTTTCGATTGGTGTCTTCTCATACTTGTTGACAGTAGATCCCCTAATTTATATGAAGTGGCCCTATTTGATAAAAGCAATCAAGTATTTGACATATACACTGCTCTAGAAAGTGCATATTTGCCCCTTTGCTTTATTCGGTTTTACCTTAGAAAGTAGATATACGTGCGTTACTGTTATGAGTCTTAATGATAAATAATATAGTTGAGCCTGTTTCCTTCTAGTTCGAACTTTTAGGACAATCGTTAACTTAACTTGGTATCAGAGCTGAGGTCTTGGGTTCAAATCACGGTTGCTCCCCCTTTGTTATTTATGCATATGATATGCTTCTTAGGCTTGTTTACCATCTGTTCTTGGGCTTTGTTTGACATTTATTTGCATGTGCAAGGCCCATATTGTTATGGGCTTGCACGTGAGGGGGAGTGTTAAAAGTCTTAATGATAGATAACATAGGTGGACCCATTTCCTATCAGTTCAAACTTTTAGGAAAATCGGTAACTTAGCCGTTACTATCATTAGTCTTTGCCATTTCAAAAATTTTAACTCACTTTTCATTTTGTAAACATTTATTCTTTACTTTCAAAGATAAGCATACACATTATAAAGGCTGTTATGGTTCCAGTTTTCTTTTATTGTAAGAAATTTATCCACCTCATAGCCCTTTTCTTTTACATGTGAATAAAGGCTGTTATGTTTTCAGTTTCATGAGACCTAACAGGGGAACAGACGGACAAATAGGTGTTATGTCTGCCTCATAAATCTTGTGTCTCTATGATTGTGTAAATTTTCCAATGATGGATTCCATGTTTTCCAATATTTCCAGTTTAGTTGATTGTTCAAAGTTGACTCTCTTCCCTCAATTTTTTTGGTGCATGCAGGATCCTCAGTACATGAACAAGAAATATGCAGCCATTTTCTCGCCATTTTGGAATGAGATAATTAAAAGCTTGCGTGAAGAAGACTACATTAGTAATAGGTAAGGCACAGAAGCAACTTGTTCAAGACAACAAAAAATCTGATAACTATTTTCTCTGTCTTGTTCTATTTTGTTGTTTATGGTCTTGTGGGAGAAAGTATCCCCCACATTGGATGCATGCAACATAGTTGAGATGGGGCCAACTACTTAGGCCTCCCCATCTTCTCTCACAATGGTGGCGTACAACCGGTGTAGGAGATGGTTTCTTGGTCTTGTGGCTTTTTTCCCATCTATCTTGTTTATCTTTATTTCTTCCTAGGGAGAGGGACTTGCTCTATATTCCTAGCAACACTGGAAGTCTCAGATTGGTTCAGTGGCCTTTGTTTCTTCTAAGTAGTAAGGTACAACCTATCTGAAGCTATCTGAACTCTCAATGATTCTGATAGATGTAGCTGTTATGCTGACATCATATTTTGATTTTTCAGATCTTGTTGGCAGTTGATTTGGCCTTAGATTGCAAAGATACACAAGCAGATCTGTGGAATAGAATTAGTAGAGACGAATACATGAAATATGCAGTTCAAGAATGCTACCATAGTGTTGAAAAGATTTTATATTCCCTGGTTGATGGTGAAGGAAGACTCTGGTAATATTTTCCAATGTTCGAAATTTTTTATACTTTCAAATATGATAATATTTGCTTTTCTGCTCTGTTATAAATCTGTCCCTGTGCATAAACTTCTTTTTTGTAGGGTTGAGAGGATTTTCCGTGAGATCAACAATAGTATTCAAGAGGGATCCCTTGTTATAATCTTGCAACTCAAGAAGCTTCCACTCGTTTTATCAAGATTCACAGCGTTGACAGGGCTTCTGGTATATGTTCTGCTGACTCCATCCATCATTTCCGTACTGAATGTGTATAATTTGTGGAAATTGTTTTGTTATCATGATCGGATCGTTTATCATGTCTCAGACTCAGAATGAAACTCCTGAACTTGCAAAAGGTGCCGCAAAAGCTGTTTATGATCTTTATGAAGTTGTGTCGCATGACCTTCTTTCATCAGACTTGAGGTATGACTTTCTTATCACATTTTTGCAGTTTTATAACTTAATAGTTCTGTTAAAATTTTTAAGCTTGTTCATATTTCAATGTCTCAGGGAGCAGCTTGACACATGGAATATTTTGTTGAGAGCAAGAAATGAAGGTCGCTTGTTCGCTAGAATAGAATGGCCCAAGGATCCAGAAATTGTAAGCATCTATGGAAAATGAGTAGAAACTGTATCTTGTGATGTGGTTTATTTTTGCACTAACTCTGCGCTGTTGCCCCATCTTTATCACAGATCGAGCTAATCAAGCGGTTGCATCTTCTTCTCACAGTAAAGGATTCTGCAGCTAATATCCCAAAGAATCTTGAATCAAGAAGAAGATTAGAGTTTTTTACAAATTCATTGTTTATGGACATGCCTTCTGCTAAGCCAGTCAGTGAGTCGATTCCATTCAGGTATGCAAAACTTAATCAAAGTAGGACTTGCTTTTGTTCAGAGAAAGAAGTTAGCTGACTCTCCATGTCATGTCTAATATACATTTTTGTTCTGTGTGGATAGCGTCTTCACTCCTTACTACAGTGAGACAGTGCTTTATAGTTCCTCTGAATTGGCACTGGAAAACGAGGATGGCATTTCCGTCGTTTTCTATCTTCAGAAGATTTTTCCAGGTATCTCCTACTTCCTTAACTTAGGGTATACCATCTTTCGTTAGGTTCTCCTAACCAGTGTTTTGTCTATCTTTTCTGTTTATACTTTATACTCTTTACACCATAGAGAATGTTATTTATGGCCTTGTGAGGATTAAATCATTTAAATTATCAAGAGCCTTCTTGGCCTTATTTAATTTTTATAACCTTCCAAGTGTACTAATCTATGAACTGTTTGTTAGGCAAAAAGGAAAGAGAAAAAGCATTTCTCTATGATTCTTTTTTCTTTTTAAAATTTATGGCCTAAACCTTTTGTCAGACCCGCTAGCGACTGAGGAGGATCAATATCATGTCTCAATAATTGTCATATCTCAATGATTTTCTTTTTATCTTTACGATAACTGGTTGTTAACAATTGTAGAATAATGTAAGAAAGATTCACGCTTCAGCAAACAAATCATTGTGATTTGTTTGCTGATTAAGTGCAGATTAGTAGTTAGGTAGTTGCTATTTTCTAGGGATTCTAATAGATTCTGTTTAGGTATAATGTGTGTAGGTAAACTAGTTTTTCTCCTTTATATAAAGGAACTTAAGATGTAAAAGAGGAATAAGAATAAGATTTCTTTTAACCCTAAAATTCACATGGTATCAGAGCCACATATCCACTAAACCCTAGCAAATCAATCCGTCATGACAAAGTACGGGATGGCTACGGGAAAACTAGGTTCTCCTTCTGTTTCAAACCTAGAAAATACCTCCAATCACGAAATCATGGTCAGTGGCAGCCATGGAAACTCGGAGAACAATCAAGTCATAATCACCGGGCACAAACTGAATGAGAACAATTATGTTCAATGGTCTCATTCGGTAATGATGTATATCTGCGGAAAAGGAAAGGATGAATATCTATCTGGTGAAGTAACCAAACCAGAAAAAGATGATCCAAGATTTAGGGCATGGAAGGCTGAAAACAGTATGGTTATGTCATGGCTCATAAATTCCATGACTATTGATGTTGGAGAAAATTTTTTGCTCTATGAAACAGCCACAGAGATATGGGAGGCAGTTAAGGAGACCTACTCAAACAATGAGAACACCTCGGAACTATTCGAGATAGAGAGTAATCTACATGACTTACGGCAAGGAGAATTGACCGTAACTCAATACTACAATGCCCTCACCCGCTACTGGCAACAACTAGATTTGTGTGAAATTCATCAATGGAAGTGCACCGAAGACATCCAACTATACAAGCAAATTGTCCAAAGGAAAAGATTGTACAAATTCCTAATTGGACTAAATCAGAATCTAGATGAAGTAAGAGGAAGAATTCAAGGTTATAAACCTCCACCGAGTGTAAAAGAGGCGTTTTCTGAAGTGAGGAAAGAGGAAAGCAGAAAAAGGGTAATGCTGAAATCTCACCTAGCAACACAAAATATGGAAGTCTCGGCCTTAGTAGTTAGAGACTCTCAGTATCAATCAAGTGAGAATAGACAAAAGAAAGAACGTCCATGGTGTGAGCACTGCAGAAAACCTGGACACGTTAAAGGCACATGCTGGAAAATCCATGGAAAACCAGCAGATTGGAAACCATCACGACAACCTTACAAAGAAGGTCGTGGAAACCTTAGTCTCTTAGAGGAACCTACTACAACCGGTGAATCTAATGTGTTCAGCAGGGAACAACTTGATCTACTTAAGAAACTGCTCAATCAGTCACCATCATCTTCGCAACCAACCTCAACTATTGGAACCGGGTCCATAGCTTAAAAAGGTAACTTCGCTACTGCCTTAAATACTATGAAAAAGACGGACAATTCATGGATTGTGGACTCCGGAGCATCAGACCACATGACTGGTGACAAAGGTCTCTTTAGTACTTTTACCCATTCCTATGAAAATCTGACGGTTAGAATTGCAGATGGGTCACTCTCAAAGGTGGCCGGTTTAGGGTCCATCACAATATCAAAAGATCTTACTCTACACTCGGTGTTATTAGTTCCAAATCTAGACTGCAATTTATTATCCATCAGTAAACTCACCCGAGATATTAATTGTGTTACTAAATTCTTTCCATACTCTTGTGAATTTCAGGACTTGGATTCGGGGAAGACGATTGGCAATGCTAAGATGTACTCGGGGCTCTATCTTCTTAAGGTTTCTGATCCTCAAGTGGACGGCTTCAAGTCAGAATGTTTAGTGTCTAGAAGTCAGAATAGTTCTATTAGTCAACACCCTAAAGATAGTCTAGTGATGTTATGGCACTACCGATTAGGCCATCCAAACTTTGTGTATCTTCAGAAATTATTTCCATCTTTATTCTATAATAAAAGACCCACTGATTTTCAATGTGAAATCTGTCAACTCTCAAAACACACCCGAAACTCCTTTCCTAATCAACCCTACAAAAAATCCCAACCTTTCTCTATGATTCATAGTGATGTATGGGGACCATCAAGAGTAAAATCCAACACAGGAGCCCGCTGGTTCATCACTCTAATAGATGATCACACTAGACTAACATGGGTGTTTCTCATGAAAGAAAAATCTGATGTGGGCCAAATCTTCAAAAATTTCAATCTGATGGTTAAAACCCAATTTCAAGCTAAGATACAAGTGTTTAGGACAGATAATGCTAAAGAGTACTTCACATCCTCTCTTAGTACATATCTACTAGAACAAGGGATTGTCCATCAAAGCTCATGTGTGGATACACCTCAACAAAATGGAATTGCGGAAAGGAAAAACAGACATCTATTAGATGTTGCAAGATCACTCATGTTCGCATCCTACGTCCCAAAGCATCATTGGGGTGATGCCATCCTCACCTCAGCCTATCTCATCAATAGAATGCCTTCTCGGATTCTCCAATTCCATACCCCATGTCAGACCATCCTAAAGACCTATCCACACACACATCTCATAACCTCTATCCCTTTCAAGGTATTTGGCTGCTCTGTTTTTGTCCATGATCACAATCCCACTAAAAGCAAACTCGATCCTAGGGCAATCAAATGCATTTTCTTAGGATATTCATCAAATCAGAAAGGGTACAAGTGCTACTCCCCTAACACACAAAAATACTACAACTCCATGGATGTCACATTTTTTGAACAAAAACCATTCTATCCCAAACTTGACATTCAGGGAGAGAATTCAGTTCAACATGAATATCAACTTTGGGATAGCACAACCATAGAGCAAACCTTTTTTCCTAGTCCACCGAATAATGACAATTTCCTACAAGATCCTATTCCCAATCTCCATCCTCAAAATACCCATCTTACTAAGCAGAATTCCTTACCAGTTCTAGACACCACCAGTCCACAGAACACTGACCTACAGAACCCTCTTCCATCTCTAGACACTAGTCAACAGAATACTGACCTCATCACGTACTCTAGAAGGAAAAGAAGTCAAATGGAAACAGAACCCTTAGTACATCATGAGCAAATCCATGAATCAGACCCTGATCTAAGGCCGAATGAAGACCTTCAAGGTAATCCTAATTCTGAATCTTCTTCTAGTGAGTTGAAAAATGATGATATTAATTGGCCTATTGCTCTGAGGAAAGGTGTTAGATCATGTACAAAGCATTCTATATGCAACTTTGTGTCCTATCAAGGGCTATCACCCAATTTCAGGGCATTGGTGGCTAACATTGACAGAATTCAGATTCCAAACAACATACAGGAAGCTCTAAAAACTCCTAAATGGAAAGCAGCAGTTTGTGATGAAATTCAGGCACTAGAGAAGAATGAAACGTGGGAAGTTACAACATTACCTTCGGGAAAGCGTCCAGTGGGGTGTAAATGGATATTCACGGTAAAATACAGAGATAATGGAAGTGTGGACAGATTCAAAGCTCGATTGGTTGCAAAAGGATTTACTCAATCCTATGGAATTGACTATGAAGAAACATTTGCTCCAGTAGCAAAACTAAATACTGTTCGAGTCCTCCTCTCACTAGCTACAAATCTAGATTGGCCGCTATACCAACTAGATGTCAAAAATGCATTTTTGAATGGAGACCTAATAGAGGAAGTGTATATGGATATTCCTCCCGGATTTGAGAATTCAGATACAATCAACAAAGTGTGCAAGCTAAAAAGATCACTTTATGGACTCAAGCAATCGCCAAGGGCTTGGTTTGACAGATTTACAAAGGTGGTCAAGAGATATGGATACACTCAATGTCAATCGGATCACACCTTATTTGTAAAATTTTCTGCTATAGGAAAAGTTGCCATTCTTATTGTGTATGTTGATGACATTATTTTAACCGGGGATTATGAGGAGGAGCTAATCAATGTCAAAGAATTCCTAGCAAGCGAATTTGAGATCAAAGACTTGGGAAATCTCAAATATTTCCTAGGAATGGAAATCGCTCGGTCAAAAAGGGGAATTTCAGTATCTCAAAGAAAGTATGTGTTGGACTTACTAAAGGAGACAGGAATGCTAGGATGCAAACCAGCTGATACTCCAATGGACTCAACTTTAAAATTAGGACTCAAAGAGGACGACGTACCCGTTGACAAGGGCAGATACCAACGATTGGTTGGGAAGCTAATCTACTTATCCCACACTAGACCTGATATTGGCTTCGCTGTGAGTAAAGTAAGTCAATTTATGAATTGTCCAAATGAAGAACACATGGAGGCTGTTTACCGAATATTGAGGTACCTAAAGATGACACCTGGGAATGGTTTGTTCTTTCAAAAGGCTGAAGTTAGAGATATTGAAGTCTACAGTGATGCAGATTGGGCAGGATCAATCAAAGACCGAAGATCTACTTCAGGTTATTGCACCTATGTTTGGGGGAACTTAGTCACATGGAGAAGCAAAAAGCAATCGGTAGTGTCACGAAGTAGTGCAGAGGCTGAATTTCGAGCTATGGCTCATGGGATATGTGAGGGAATGTGGTTAAGAAGAATTTTACAGGAATTAAAATTTTCAGTGGATGAACCAATGAAAATGTTGTGTGATAATCAATCTGCTATCAGCATTGCAAAAAATCCAGTTCATCACGATCGAACGAAGCATGTAGAGATCGACCGACACTTCATCAAAGAGAAGGTAGATGAAGGGATAGTTAAGCTACTGTATATGCCTACAAATTTGCAGATAGCTGATGTCCTAACTAAGGCTCTACCAAGAATCAAGTTTGAAGATCTAAAGTTCAAGCTTGGTATGATTAACATCTATAACCAAGCTTGAGGGGGAGTGTAGAATAATGTAAGAAAGATTCACGCTTCAGCAAACAAATCATTGTGATTTGTTTGCTGATTAAGTGCAGATTAGTAGTTAGGTAGTTGCTATTTTCTAGGGATTCTAATAGATTCTGTTTAGGTATAATGTGTGTAGGTAAACTAGTTTTTCTCCTTTATATAAAGGAACTTAAGATGTAAAAGAGGAATAAGAATAAGATTTCTTTTAACCCTAAAATTCACAACAATCATTCTCTATTTCAGATGAATGGAAAAACTTTTTGGAGCGGATTGGTAGAGGTGAGTCTACTACAGTAGAAGAACTGCAGAAGAGTCCAAGTGATGCTTTGGAGCTTCGGTTTTGGACTTCTTACCGAGGGCAGACTCTAGCTAGGACTGGTTAGACTTTTTTTCTAATGAATAATTCTGTTGATTTGAATGCTTGTGAAATCTATTGTGCATTAGTGTCATGTACAAATGCATTATGCATAGTAATTTGTTGGTTTTAATATCCATTGCCACTGTGAATTTTTATTGTTGTGAGATTACAGTGCGTGGCATGATGTATTATAGAAGAGCCTTGATGCTACAGAGTTATCTGGAAAGGAGATCGCTTGGAGGTATTAGTTTGTAAATATTCTGTTTCTGCTTTATATATATCAACACAGATTGTGTTTACTCACATTATATGTCATTTATTAATAGTGGACAACCATTCTCGATCAAACATACTCACAAGCGAGGGATTTGAGATGTCCCGAGAATCAAGGGCACAAGCAGACCTGAAGTTTACTTATGTGGTCTCATGCCAAATTTATGGGCAACAAAAGCAGAAGAAGCTCCCAGAGGCTGCTGATATTGCTCTTTTGTTGCAAAGGTAGGATTACTTGATTTTCTGGTTGGTTGACTCCATGTTCTTTGATTCAAGATGTATGTGGCCAAGTAGTTTATTTTAGTTTGGCCAAGAGTCATTCAGTTCTCATGAATGCTCCAACTATCAGTGTCTAATATCCGAAATACACATCATCAATGAGTTCATGACATGGTGCTTAGTGCTTTGTTGACTTATTACTAGGAAAGATCACATTATGCATCCTGGCTTGTTTGTGTGACTTTGTTATATTAAAGAATACACAAATATAACCTCCAGTTTGGTCAGTATAGACATTGTCAAATGGATCAACTCTTGTGTTTCTTGCTGCAAGGAATGAAGCACTTCGAGTTGCTTTCATCCATGTGGAGGAGAATGGTGCCACTGGTGGGCAAGATTCAAAGGAATTTTATTCAAAGCTTGTTAAAGCTGATGTACACGGAAAAGATCAGGTACCTATGTCTTCCTTGTTGATTCATTCTCTCTGTAGATTTCAGTTGCCTCTCAGAGTCTATGTATAACTTGGCATGAGTTGCTAGGGGTCACGGGATATTTGAATGTTATTGCTGCTTGTTTTTCATTAAAAAAAATGTTAATTCAGCTCTGGTGTATGGTGATGAAGTCTGTGATATGACCCGATCTAGAGATATAAAATTAGGGCTAATCTTTATTATGCAATAGCCAAAATAACATAGGTTGGCCTACTATTCGAGAGGTAGACTCTTACTCTCCAAAATCAATTCCTCCCTAAACCCTAACCATACTATTCCTATTTATACTACTAACCAACCAATTACTAAAATAGCCCCATAATAATAATACTAATAATAATAATGATGGGTCTAACAATCTGCTTCTGATTTCGGGGTAGTACGTAACTCACTTTTTTGGAAAATTAAGCAGAAACAGGAATGAAGATGAAGTCTGTCTCTGAGAAGGGCCAATGGACGGGAGTTTGCATGGCAATTTATAACAATTTTTTGTCGTTGATGCTACATTTGATTTTACATATCTGAAAAATCTCTTTTCTCTCTCTCTGTGGTGCCAAGTAATATTTTTGGTGTCATTAGTTTAAATTCTCGTTTAGTGTTTTGATTTTTTTATGTTATCGACACTTGCCTTGTTTTTTTTGCACTAGTTCTTTTGAGTTTCCACTGGATTTGAAATGCCTTGATGTGCTCCTTATCTTCATTTAGGAAATATATTCCATCAAACTTCCTGGAGATCCAAAGTTAGGAGAAGGGAAGCCTGAAAATCAAAACCATGCTATAATCTTTACACGTGGAGATGCTGTTCAAACCATCGATATGAATCAGGTAAGATGTGTCTTTTTTGCAGTAGTTCATGATCTCATTTCCAGTCGGTACTTGTGAGTTCCTTGGTTACAAATTGCTATTAGATATGTGAAAAAAGTTCTTGAGAGAATTAGTTTTTGGTAGATTCACTTTTATTTATTTATTTTTTATATAGGATAACTATCTTGAGGAAGCAATGAAAATGAGAAACCTACTGGAGGAATTTCATGGAAATCATGGCATTCGACCTCCAACTATTCTTGGAGTGAGAGAGCATGTTTTCACAGGAAGGTTGTCTAGCTATTCTGCTACAATTACGGTGGCTGTTGGCTTTATTGATGTCTCCAATCATTGACTGTTGGATGTATTTTGCAGTGTCTCTTCATTAGCGTGGTTCATGTCCAATCAAGAAACTAGCTTTGTAACCTTGGGACAGCGTGTCTTAGCAAGCCCTCTCAAGTGAGTTGTTTGGGAGTTGTATTTCTATCAGAGAATATATTTACAGATGATCCAAGTCCATTGCCAACTTGGTCTTGTTAATCGTAGAAGACAGAGATAGAGAGAGAGGTAGAGAGAGAGAGAGAGGTTACTATGATTACCATGCAGCTCAACATCATCTCTAAGAAATAATAGGGAGCTCAAGTGAAACAGTTAAAACTTTTTGGGTAGAGCTCATGAAATAATTAATTATGATTCTTTTTATATTTAAGTATGATGCCACTTAATTCAGTGTGAGCATTCATATTATTTAAATCTGAGTCGTGAGGCATGAAACAGAAGTTTTTCTCTCTCAATCATAGAACTTTGTGTAAATGTCAGGTGGTGCACAAATTTCCTATATTTGATATGCTTATGGCTTTATACTTCCCATTGTATATGATGGATTGCATTTTGTTTGTTCTTCATGTTTCAATTCTTTTTTATCCTTTATGTTTTGCAGAGTCAGAATGCACTACGGACATCCCGATGTTTTCGACAGAATATTTCACATAACTCGAGGTGGTATCAGTAAGGCATCGCGTGTTATCAACATTAGTGAGGATATATATGCAGGTAAGCATGTGAGACTTTGTCTTTTTTCTTCCTTGTTAGTTCGTTTCTATTATCTCAATTAGTCTCTTCAACATTTTGGTTTTCGAATGACTGCAATAGAAATGATTCCTCAGTGACCTTTTCAACTACTGATTCCATGTATTTGTAATTTCCTATCTTCCTTGGGATGGGGTTTGATGGGGGCAGGTTTTAACTCCACATTGAGGCAGGGCAACATTACACACCATGAGTATATACAGGTTCAGTGCCCTAGTACCTATTCTTCTTTTATCTGCTGAATTTTTATTTCTTTTTCATTATGGGTTGCTTATGGTGTACATCCTCGTGAAGGTTGGAAAAGGGAGGGATGTTGGGCTAAATCAGATTGCTCTATTTGAAGGGAAGGTGGCCGGTGGAAATGGGGAGCAAGTCCTCAGTAGGGATATATACAGAGTTGGACAACTTTTTGATTTCTTTAGAATGCTCTCCTTTTACTTCACAACAGTTGGTTACTATGCATGCACAATGGTTTGTTTGCTTCTATGATTTGTTTCAAGTTTCTACTACCATTCAAATATTAGTAGGTTTTTTGTTTTCTAGCACATGACTGATGCAATTTTTTTTTTCTTTAGATGACTGTCCTTGTCGTTTACATATTCTTATATGGAAGGGTTTACCTGGTAAGTTACATGGTGCTGTTCTTACAAACTTAAGATTGTACTTCTATAGAATACATGTATTCTTTAAGGAATTGCAATATCAATTCTGAGACGTGGATCCTATCATGTCTTTCAGGCCTTTTCCGGACTTGACCGGGCAATTGCTTTGCAAGCACAAATTCTGGGTAACACAGCATTGAGTGCAGTTCTGAATGCTCAATTTTTGCTGCAGATTGGAATTTTCACTGCAATCCCAATGATCATGGGTTTTGTACTTGAACTAGGCTTGCTAAAGGTAAGCAATGTGTTCCTCTCAAATCACAATTATTCATTAGATTCACTATTCTGCCGACTTTAGTTAGTTTTATGTAGGCAAGCCAGGTATTGTTAATAACATTTGTTGTGTCCTACTAGTAGGGGTTCCCCCCCCCCCCCCCCCCCTATTAAGGTCAATATGATTCTTTCAGTTACTCATTACATTCATAATTTTGCGGACTTTAATCAGCAGTATGTATGCCAGCTAGGTATTGGGATTTGCTCCTGTTCCTATATCACTTGGTCAAGCCAGACACTGTTAACAATTATAATCCTGTGTCTTATTAGTGATTTTTATTTTTATTTTTATTTAATTTTTTTCTTTACTAATCATTTAATTTCTTGTTAATTTTGAGTTTTTGAGTGTCATTGATGTTACTATTTCTGCAAAAAAAATGAAAATATATGGAGGTTTGTGAAAGAAAAAAAAAGGCCAATTTGAATCTCGGGGAAACACTGTTAAATGTAAGCTATTAACTGATAGTGGCATGGATAATCTCCTCCTGATTTTCTCTAAAAGCAAACATGTTTTTGTAGTGGAAAATGTAGGTTATTTGTATTATTCTTATTGGTATTTAATTTTGCAGGCAGTTTTCAGTTTTATAACAATGCAGCTTCAATTATGTTCAGTCTTCTTCACATTCTCATTAGGCACAAGAACACATTATTTCGGACGCACCATACTTCATGGTGGGGCAAAGGTTTGTATTTTTTTTATATTTTCATGTTTTAAAAAATAAATAAAGTTTCTTAACTTCCTTATTTGGGAATTCATGTGATTTGAAATCAAAATCTTTGAACAGTATCGAGCTACTGGTAGAGGCTTTGTTGTCCATCACATTAAATTCGCTGATAATTACAGGCTCTACTCAAGAAGCCATTTCATCAAGGCGTGAGTAATTTTGAGACAATAGATAATGCATCTTCTTCATACTTTGATTTTTTCCCTTCTCTGCTCAAGGTGGGAAGGAGGCTATATTATTGTTGTTTTATCGATATATGAATTAAATTTTTTCCCAACTTATTTCTCCCAGGCTTGAAGTGGCTCTTCTTCTTATTGTCTACATCGCATATGGGTATTCGGAGGGAGGCGCTGTTACTTTTATTTTATTAACTGTTAGTAGTTGGTTCCTCGTAGTCTCATGGCTCTTTGCTCCTTATATCTTCAATCCTTCTGGTTTCGAGTGGCAAAAGTAAGTTTTCTAATATATGACTTCTTACTTCACTATCTATTTTTACTTGAAATTACGTGGGCCTGCATTTTTGTTTATAGAATTTCTCTGTTTTGAATTGAAATTTAACATAATTATGTGGATCTGCTTTTAAAACTTGAGCTAGATTCTTAGCCTTGCATTCGTACTAAATGAAACAGGACGGTTGAGGATTTTGATGATTGGACAAGCTGGCTTCTATATAAGGGAGGTGTAGGTGTCAAAGGAGAAAAAAGCTGGGAATCCTGGTGGGATGAAGAGCAGGTGAGTATCTCGACATTTTATGGGTGAAGAATGATAGGAAACAAAATATTGCTTTCTTATTTCCTTTTTCTCTTACTTACAACATAACCCTAGGGAAATATATATAGGAAAGTAATCCCTAAAAACTAGGAATAGTTTTATAATTCAGCTAATAACAATAAGGAAAAAATAAATAACTAACATATCTAACTAAGGAAATAAACTATTCTAATAATATTTCTACACTCCCCTCAAGCTGGGTGATAGATATCAATCATACCCAGCTTGGATCTCAAATCTTCTAAACTTATTTGTGGAAGAGAAGGTGAGAATATCTGCAGTCTGAGAGTTTGTTGGAACATACACCAAGGAGATTATTCTGTCTTCTATCTTCTCTTTAATAAAATGTCGATCTATTTCAACATGTTTCATTCGATCATGATAAACTGGGTTTTTTGCAATACTTATAGTTGCTAAGTTGTCACAAAACATCTTCGTAGGCTCTTCTAAAGAAATCTGTAATTCTTGAAGAAGTCTCTTTAGCTATATTACCTCACATATTCCTAGAGCTAGAGCTCTATATTCTGCTTCAGCGCTACTCCTAGCCACAACTGATTTCTTCTTGCTTCTCCAAGTGACTAGATTTCCCCATACATAAGTGCAATATCCAAAAGTTGACCTTCGGTCAGTTACTGATCCTGCCCAATCCGCATCAGAGAACATCTCTAAACCTCTATCTGGATTTTTTCTAAAAAACAACCCTCTTCCTGGAGTCATTTTTAGATACCTCCGAATTCTATACACAGCTTTCAAGTGTACCCCGGTTGGATTGTTCATAAATTGACTAACCACACTGACTATATAACCAATGTTAGGCCTTGTATGAGAGAGACATATGAGTTTTCCCACAAGCCGTTGATATTGTTCTTTATTAACTGAAGTACTTTCTTGTTCAACTCCTAACTTTGTTGAATGATCCATAGGAGTATCAGCTGGTTTGCAGCCAAGCATACCAGTTTCCTTTAGAAGATCAAGAATGTGTTTTCGTTGAGCAACCACAATTCTCTTATTAGACCGTGCAATTTCCATCCCTAGAAAATACTTGAGATTTCCTAGGTCTTTAACTTCAAATTCCTTAGCAAGAAACCCCTTAAGTTTACTTATTTCATCTTCATGATCTCCTGTCACAATTATATCATTCACATAGACAATGATAATAGCTAGTTTTCTATTAGCCGCATGCTTTATAAACAGAGTATGATCTGTTTGGCATTGAGAATAACCAACCTTCCTCACAGCCTTGGTAAACTGATCAAACCACGCTCGGGGAGACTGTTTTAAGCCATATAATGATTTTCTAAGTCTGCACACTTTGTCCATATTGGCTTTCGTTTCAAATCCAGAAGGAATGTCCATGTATACCTCTTCCTCTAAGTCACCATTGAGAAAAGCATTTTTAATATCCATTTCGTGTAGGCACTAGTTGCGGTTGATAGCCAAGGACAATAGAACCCTGATTGTATTCAACTTTGCCACAGGTGCAAAAGTTTCCTGATAATCGATTCTGTAGGACTGTGTAAACCCTCTTGCTACTAATCGAGCTTTAAACCTTTCAATACTTCCATCAACTTGATATTTGATAGTAAAGATCCATTTGCAGTCGACTATATTTTTTCCTTTTGGTAGATCAGTAAGCTCCCATGTGCCATTCTTTTCCAAGGCTTTGACTTCTTCAATAATAGCCATTCTCCATTCAGGAACTTTGAGAGCCTCTTGAACATTGTTAGGAATCTGAATTTCAGTAAGATTGGTAACAAATGCCCTATAACTTGGTGACAGATTTTTATAGGAGACAAAATTATTAATCCAGTGTTTTGTGCAAGATCTCACCCCTTTTCTTTGAGCAATAGGTAGATCCAAATCATCATCCTTTAACTGTACAGAATTATTAGGGAGATCATTTGAGTTACCTGTTATTGTTGCTTCTTGATTCAGATGTGGTTCGGTTTCATGGTTCCGCTCTCCATGTATTGGGAGCTCTATATCTTCTTGAGGTTTCTTCTTTTTCCTTGAGTAGACAATGAACTCAGTATCTTTGATAGTTTGAGATGGACTAGTAATAGACTCAATAGGTTCGGTTTCATCAGGATTAGGATCATTAGGAGGATAACTAAGTTGAATGGGAAGTGAGTTAGATATTTCTGTTGGGGATAGGAGAGGTTAGGACTGAGAAATTGGTGATATGGGAATACTCTCATGATTATCCCAAAACTGATATTCATGAGTTCTATTCCCCCCTTGAATATTAGTTTTGGGAACAAAAGCAGTACAACCAAAAACTTTTGGTGGGAGACTAGAGATGAGCCGAGTGGTAGGATATGATTAAAGAAGGGCTTGGCAAGGTGTTTGGAATTTTAGGACACGATAGGGCATTCTATTTATGAGGTAGGTAGCTGTAAGAATAGCTTCTCCCCAGAAAGTTTTTGGAACATTAGAGGTGAACATGATTGACCTGGTAACATCTAAAAGATGCTTATTTTTCCTCTCAGCCACACTATTTTGTTGTGGGGTATCCACACAAACTTTGATGGACAATACCTATTTTTGATAGAAAACTACCAAGAATTGAGTTGAGGTAGTCATTTGCATTATCAGTCTTTAGGATATGAATTTTGGTATGAAATTGAGTGTGAATCATATTATAGAAGTTCATGAAGATTTGAGTTCAGATTTTTCTTTCATAAAAAATATCGAAGAAACTCTAGTGTGATCATATCTATAAATGAGATAAACCATCTAGAGCCTGTAACAGTTTTTACCTTTGATGGTCCCCAAACATCACTATGTATCATCGAAAAAGGTTGAGAGGATTTATAAGGTAGGGTGGAATATGGACTATGAACATGTTTGGATAACTGACAGATTTCACATGGGAAAATTTTGGAATTTTTATTGAATGGAGATAGGAAAAGCTGTCTAAGGTACATAAAATTTGGATGCCCTAATTGATAGTGCCATAGCATTACATCACTATCATTGTTTGAAACTAAAACAAAGTAGGATTGTTTCTCACAAACTGCCACTTGAGGTTGTCCCTTTTGGAGATCAACCTTGAGTATATAGAGACCCAAACACATATTAGCATTGCCAATCATTCTCCCCGAATCCAAATCCTGAAACACACAATAATTTTGAGAAAAGTTAGCAACACAATTTTTGCTATGAGTAAGCTTACTGATAGATAACAAATTACAATCTAGATTAAGAACCAATAGAACTGGATCAAGAGTGAGATCCTTAGAAATCACTATGGATCCTATGCCAACCACTTTTGAGAGAGAACCATCTGCAATCCGAACAGTAAAGTTTTCTGAACAAGGTTTATAATTCGTAAGAACTGTTGCATCCCTAGTCATGTGATCGGAAGCTCCAGAATCAACAATCCAATGATTCAATTTTTCATCCCTTGCCTTTAAGGCAGTTATAAAGTTACCTCTTTGTGCCAAGGATCCTAATCCAATTATGGAGTTGGAGGATGATGAACCTTGAGATGGTTGACTGATCAGTTTCTGAATAAATTCAAGTTGCTCTTTACTGAACAATGCTGGGTCAGAAACAATATACTTTTCTACATAAACTTGATGTCCACGGCTTTCTCCTTTGTATGACCTGATCGCTTACAGTGATCACACCAAGGTCTTCCTCCTTTCCTTTGGTTGTTGTTGAACGAATGAGGTGGACCATATGTTGCAAGTGCAAAACTTTCAGGTTATGACTAAGTAGTCTTTGACCCCATCATCACTTTCTTTCTGCTTTCCTCTCGGCGGACTTCCGAGGCTACCTCTTGAACATTAGGAAGAGGTTTGGTGGCCAAGATTCTGCCACGTACTTCATCAAGATCTTTATTCAATCCTAGTGAGAACTTGTAGATACGTCTCATTTCTACAATCTGTTTATACTTGGCAGCATCCTCTTGACATCTCCAATCATTGTTTTCAAAGAAATCTAATCTCTGCCAATGTCTATTGAGAAGCATGAAGTATTGAGTGACTGACCGATCTCTTTGACGAAGATCATGGAGTATTCCTTCTATCTCAAATATTTCAGCAGTATCTTCTTTATCTGTATACATGACTTTAGCAGCATCCCATATTTCTTGTGCTGTTTCATAGAGCATGAAATTCTCCCCAACATCATTGGTCATTGAATTTATTAACCATGACATGACCATGTTATTTTCAGCTTTCCATCTTTTGTACTTTGGATCCTCCTTTTCTGGTTGACCTGCTGCACCAGTAAGATAATCATCCTTCCCTCGGCCACTTACAAACATCATTACTGAATGTGACCATTGAATATAATTCTGTCCATTCAGTTTATGGCCCGTAATGGACTGAACAGAACCATCTGAACCACCATGGTTGCTTGAATATAAAATTCCATGGTTGCTGTTAGATATTTCATGTTCACTCTTAGTTTTAGAAGCACTAGGTTTTTCCTTGTTTATGGCTATCCCGTACTTTGTCATGGCCAGAGTACAAGGTCTAGTTTTCCTGCTCTGATACCATGAAGAATGATAGGAAACAAAATACTGCTTTCTTATTTCCTTTTTCTCTTACTTACAACATAATCCTAGGGAAATATATATAGGAAAGTAAATACAAGTAAATCCCTAAAAATTAGGAATAGAATAATTCAACTAATAACAATAAGGAAAAAATAAATAACATATCTAACTAAGAAAATAAACTATTCTAATAATATTTCTACTATGGGGATACTCCTTTTTTTTTTTTATCACCAGTCGTTTCTATTGCCTTTTTGTCCGTACAGTGACTGAATTCCTCTCCTCTTGTAGATGCATATCCAAACATTGAGAGGTCGTATATTGGAGACAATTTTAACTGTGAGGTTCTTCATGTTTCAATACGGTGTTGTGTACAAACTCAATCTCACTGGGAAGAGCACATCACTTGCGGTAATATCATGCTCTCTTCATGTGCTTTTTTTACTACATATTACATATGTCGTTCAAATTCCAGCTGTTGTCCCTACCAAACATTTGATAGAGTAACAAATGCAAATTATTATACCAGTTACACCTCTAGGCAAAAATGATCATCGGTTTAAGAATGCCTGGCATTGGAGGGAAGGAAAAGCTAATTGATTTCTTTATTTAAATCTTTATTTCCAGAGCTAGCATTATTTAGGCTCCGTTAACAAGTTGAGTTTTTTTTTTTTTTTTCTTTTCCCAACTCAGCTAATTGTTTATCTGTAATGAGAATTTTCGCCTGGAGTCTGAGTTTTCACTTTGTATCTTTTCATTGAGCTAACTTCAGATTAGGAACAAGTTGGAATATTATTATTGTGGATGACCCGGAAATTATATACAGGGGACTCATTTAACCAACACCAGACATTTCTCAAAGAGGTTTAGCTTATTTGATTGAATAAACTTGGTGATAAAATATTTTTCTTATCATTATCCCTACGGATAAATTAAGGGGGAAAATGACATGTTATTATTAATTGGGATCTTTTATTTTTTCTTTTCTTAATGTCTTCCTGTTTCTGACAATACCCTTTTCTTGTGTAGATATATGGCTTCTCCTGGGTTGCGTTGGTTGGTATTGGCCTTATCTTCAAGGTTTGTGAAACATTTTCACAAGTTATATCGTTCGGCCCATAGGTTTTTTTATCATGTTTTGGCTACGGAATGTGTCCTAATGAAATTCTTTATTTTCTTGTAGATCTTTACCTTTAGTCCCAAAAAATCATCCAACTTCCAGCTCTTTATGAGATTCATACAGGGTGTCACAGCATTATTACTGGTTACTGCACTTGTTCTCATTGTTGCCTTCACCAAGCTTACAATACCGGACTTATTTGCAAGCTTTCTTGCATTTATTCCTACTGGATGGGGCATTATATGTGTAAGTTATGCATACCTATTGCACACTAGCGATATTTATTGGATTAAATAATGGTCATATCCAGGTGTTTGAAATTGTGGTTTAGCTAAACTGAATTTTGAGATTGGATCAACATTTTTTAAAAACTTAAGGTTTCCTCAAGCTAAGCGGGAGAGTTTAGACCCAAATTGGAGTTTCAAATGTCAGAATCAATTATACCTTCTTTAATGAACCCTGTAGATCTTATGCCTACTGTTTTCCAACGTCGCATTCAAAAATCATTACAGACCAGAAAACTTGATATCAAAGTATTAGAACCTTTTTTTTTTTTAATCATCCTTTTCTATTATGTTTTTGCAAGTCTCTAACATGAATGTTGTGCCAAAACAGTTGGCTGTTACATGGAAGAAGATAGTGAGAAGCCTCGGCTTGTGGGATTCCGTGCGAGAATTTGCCAGAATGTATGATGCAGGAATGGGTATAATTATTTTCGTCCCTATAGCTATGCTATCATGGTTGCCATTCATTTCCACGTTCCAATCTCGACTTCTCTTCAACCAAGCATTTAGTCGAGGGCTCGAGATCTCTCTCATTCTTGCTGGAAACAAAGCTAACATTCAGAACTAATCATGATCGGGCGCTCCCACTGATTAGTATTGTAATGTATGGTTTTACCCCTAAATTGTTGTGTACTCTTAAGGATTTCAATCTCTTGATTCTCGGTTTGTAGAATGCCCATGTACAGTTTGGGTTGACCAGGATGTAATCTGTAGTGCCGTAGTGGATAGAATAATTGTAGTGATTGTGTACGATCATAACCATTTGAATTTGATACGTATCGCAGATGAATTATTGTAATTTTAATTTGAATTTTTGTGATTATTATCCCCCTGGAGCCCTAATGGGACTTACGGCGGAGCATTGGACTTATCTTGCTAACGAGAGGGACCGTAACTCAAGACAGACTTTCATTCTCTCTGATGTGTAAGATCCTCATCCTAGAAGGAAGCACTGAGCATACTCAAATCAAGCTATGCAAATCATCAACCTAGAGATTAGCATGAACTAATCCTAGTCCAGATTAATAGAAGTTTACTCAAAGATCATAATTTTATTATCAAAGTTTCTAAGTTCCACTCTGTCCTAAGACGAAGGAGTGCTTAAATAGGCAACGCGAGAAGATATCTCAGCAAGCCTTACAAAAACCGACAATAACAAAATAATTACAAAGCCTAGAAGGGACCGAGCACTAGGCGCATGATTACAAATGATAAACTTAGACGTGACAATGCAAAAGCAAACCCAGCGCACTAGGTCATTTGAATCTGTATCTCCTGCAAAATGCTTGTACCAAGGATTAGAAGGTCCCACATCTTAATCCATTGGATCTTTGGTAAGATCCTTGGAAGTTTGGAAATCATCTCTCAAGCCAAGACTTTAATCTTAGGAGAAGAGGACTTGAGGGGACCTTATTTTTGAATTCAAGGACTCGGGGAAATGAGGAATTATCCATCTCGACTTTAAAAGTATGACCTTTGAGATAGAAGTCAAACTTTTCTATGCCATATTTTACAGCAAAAATCTCCTTATAGATGTTATGGTAGTGTTGCTGAGCTGGTTTAAACAAGCCACTTGCATGAGCACAATAAAGTCTTTTCCAATCTTTCTTTTCTAGGAGAAGAGTACCCTAGTGGTGATCCGAGGTATCAGTCTGAAAGACTCTAAGACCATCTGAAGATATATGCAGAGAAGGAGGGTTGTGAGCTATCTTCTTAAGCTATTGGACAGTTTAAGTCTGCTCTAGGCCCCACAAGGGGGGAGTCTTGGTCATAAGACAAAATAACTGCAAAGTATACTAGGCCACATGAGGGATGAAATCCCTGATGTAAATAACGGTTCCTAAGAATTGTTTGATTTGGATTCTATAGAGATTCTCATAAGGGAACTTGAGTAATTCTTTAGCAAGGTGCGATCCAGAAGAGTAAAAGCCGTGGGATATTTTCATACCAAGAAAGTCAATACGGGTTGGACACTCGTCTGATCTCTCGGTTGGGTTTGAAAGCTAGGAGCAACCTAATGGCCTGTTGAGGTAGTTCGGTAGCCATTGGTGGGTCGACAGCTGTGACGGTAATTTAACTGGTAGCCTATTAGTCATTGGTCGAATCCTTGCCATGTTGCCGTTATCCTGAATGGTGCAGGGATTTTCGACCTACCCCCCACGGTGCTCTTGTTGATGGGATAGTTCTTACAACTCGATGAGTTTCCACCCCAAAATATCAAGCAATTTGACCAAACGAACTGAGCTTTCAGCCATCTGAGCATCTGATTTGTTCATTCTCTTGATGAGTCAGACGATCAAGATAACCTGAGCCAGTCGAATGCTAGATGAACCTGGGGTGAAGTCGGTCTCATAGGCCGATTCCTCTACATGTTGGCTCATCTCCACCGAATTCACCTCCTCTTCAGCGGTATCCTGCTCGTCGAGTAGAGTAAGACTACTAAGTGGTTATGAACTAGAGGGTTCCAATAGATCACTATGAACTCGATGTTTGCTGAGGGTAACCTAATGGCCAGTTGAGGTAGTTCAACAACCATTGGTAGGTCGGCGGCTGGTGGTGGCAATACAACTGGCGATTTATTGGCCGTTGGTTGAATCCCAACCATGCTGCCGTTATCCTGAATGGTGTGGGAGTTTTTGACTTGCCCCCCAAAATGCTCTTGTTGATGGGATAGCTCTTGTTGATGGGATAGCTCTTGCAACTCGATGAGTTTCCTCCCCAACATATCAAGGCATTCAATTAGATGAATCGAGCTTTCAGTCGTTTGGGCATCCGATTCGTCCATTCTCTCGAGGAGTCCGATGATCAAGATGTCAGACAGCCATTGGCTCTAACTGCCATGATAGACAACCTGAGTTAGTCAAATGCTAGATGGACCTGGGGTGAAGTCGGCCGATTTCTCCATATGTTGGATCATTTCCATTGGATTCACCTCCTCTTCGGTCATATCCTACTCCTCAGGTAGAGTAGGACCAGTTGGTTGTTGACTAGAGGGTTCTGGCAGATAACCGTGATCTCGGCATTTGCTGAGGCTAAGGCTTCGCAGTAGACGGGTAGATCGTGGTGCTAGATCCCATTAGGCGTGCCAATTTGTTAATGTACAAATTCTGCAAACGTATGTAAAATGGGGAATTACATTGTAAAATATAATCATTCTATCCCGATAGAAAGTGTAGAGTGCGAGCGTGCTAGAAATAAGGATACTTTGAAGATTAAAGAAGTATAATTTAAATTGCAATAAATAAAGTGTGGATAAATTAAAGACAGAAATATAAGATGCAATAGATAAATTGCACATGAATTAAAGGTAATATAAATAAAGGTACATTAATTTAAATAATAAAATAAAATAAAGTCATTTCATTAAATTAAATACATGTACAATAACAGATATTAATTTAACTTAAATTACAAGACGAAAGACGCATGATAGAATGCTTAATTAGTTATACTAGTATTGGACGCTAAGTCTACTGATTGACGAATTA
Organism: Coriaria nepalensis; assembly: GCA_027186245.1. NCBI lineage: Eukaryota > Viridiplantae > Streptophyta > Magnoliopsida > Cucurbitales > Coriariaceae > Coriaria > Coriaria nepalensis. The sequence goes on from CP114493.1 coordinate 1,333,475, forward strand.
AAAAGAAGATTATGAATTTTATGTGGCGAGTTGAGGGAGCATCGAGAATACTCGATGAATCATGCAAACAGAAGGCCCACCGAACGATAAGAAAATCCATTATAGGATTATTTTCAAGGCTTTTGGCTGAGAGAGGTGAATCAATGTTTAGTTGATCGGCGATAGTTGTGTTGTTGGATTGGTTGTGTGATTTTGCCCTTAGTAAAGAGTTCTATTTATAGGCGTCGGATATATGGGCAGCAAGCCTCCTTACTTGGTCGGCAAGGCTTCCAATTATTAAAATATCTCTCTTGAAATTCAGACTTTTCCCTTTAAGCCACAAAAAAATGTCTACTTTAGTGGGATGCCACTCGAACAAGTCAAAAGACTATTCCCTTTACAAACTGATTTATGACTTTGTGTAAAAACTCCTTGAATTAGTCAATCTACATCTCTTCTTTGCGAATGAATTCTTCCAATTTGACGAAATATTTTTGAATTTGGTAAAAATCTCCTCCTATCTTACTAGAAGGCCTTTAAACTAAGTAAAATATCATATTTTGCTAATCTATTATCGAGAATATCATAAAATGACTAAAAATAAACAGAAAACATGGTCGTACAATCAATTTGGCCATAAGGCCATAGAACGATTAGTCGACCACGGCCAACCGGCCCCTGGATGGTCGATCACCCCTTAGCCAACCAGTCCAAGGGGGATGGCTGAAATTGAGGCCTAATTTGACCTTCTTCGTCTCTTTTTTAAGCTAATTTCATTAATTTTTTTTTACGGTTTTTTCTATGTCATTCAATATTTTACCAAAATAATAATTTTGACATCAACAATATTACAATTGCTATCTAAAAGAGACCTACCACTCAAATTCTCTTAAAATATATGTTGAATAATTATTAAATTATATATTGTGTGTGCTTGCAAGTATTATTCGTGAAACTACTAATGGTTTTTTTTATATTTTTCTTACCCGGTTTGATGAGATCTGACTTCTAATCCATCATAAAATTGCATGCATTCATATATAATATTAGTGAATGGTAGATATCATTTTTTATCAAAGAAATTGTTAAAAGAAACCGTAGGGGTAGGATTTGTACTGGTCCGTTCGGATTCCGTTCCTAGAATTAACCGAAAATCAAAATAATTATCTTATCTTGTTCTTAATCCCAGTGTTGAGAACCAGAAACCAGACCAAAATTTATTCCATTTCCGGTCTCAAAAAATTTACAAATTTTTTTTTTTTTTTTTTACTTCTAGTAATATAATTTTTGGTGTTGAATTAACTTTTACTAATAAATTTTATAATAATTTTTGTCATGATCAAGTTTGACGTTTTATAATTACTCTGTTTCAGGGGCACTATTGTAATTGTCTTTAGGAAGCAATTATCCACTTGGAATCAAATTCATACCAAAAGTTCATGTATTTTTTCCAATAAACAAAACAAAACGCAAATTAGGACTAGGTTTCTCATTATTCTCGTAGCAATTTTCCTTTCAGTGTGTTTTTTCTTTCTTTTTTTCTTTTTTTTTCCCCCCTAAAGAAAAAAACCTATTAAGGGCGTTGAAATCGGAATCTAAATCTGTACTTCCGACGGATGGTAGAAGCTCCATGCGATCATTCATTACTTGCAGTAAAAGAAACATATCCTCTTTAATTGCAGATTATTTATAGCTATGGCAGGCCGTGTCTGGATGGATCATCTTTTGTTCTTCTATTAATACTTCAAGAAGGGCATCGAAGAGGAAAAGTAATAAAAAAACAAACAAACAAATGACTCACTTTGTTGTCACGATTTACATCATTGAGCTCTTTAATGGGCAAAAAGCAATGGCGAAATTTCGAGAAACGCAACAAACAAGTATTCCCAGAAAATATGGCTATAATAATATACATGTTCAGTTATTAGTTCCAACATATAGAATCAAGATCCTGCTCCTCTAAAACCATTAGGCGGCTGGATTCCGAGCCCGAACAACAAAAAGAGCTTGAATATGGCTCAAGAGAATCACAGATCCGATCGAAGAAAAATCCTAATGTCATAGAGTTGTTACAGAATGGTGTATCTTAGCATTATTTCCACTTCCAGGCTGAGTCATTTCTGCACCTTCAATTGGGTGATCATATTTACAAGCCGGACCGAATTTGCAGATTCCATAGCGACTGTAATGTGTGCAAATGTTTTGATCCTGAAATTTTTTTTAATAACATGTTCGGTAAACTGGCAAGCAATACAATTCAAGTACAATAGGGTTCTATTTCTGATACGGGAAATAATAAATCCATCTCAATATAGTTTAGTATGAATGAATAATTGGGACCCGTTACACTCCATTTTGACAAAATATCATACTCTGTGGGTTAACTGTACTAAATTTTTAGCTATTCTACCAAGTTTGAGAAAAATCACCCGTAAAAAAAAAATTGTAATTATTCTAGGCTAGAGATGTAAGAATTTGTTGAACCAAGAGAGTAGAAAATGCTTACTGGTCTCAAAGGCAGACCCCTGTCACTGAGTGTGAATGGAGCTGGTATCATAATCGAATTCTTTGGATGGTGATATTTGCAATTTGACTTGAACTTACAGTCCCCAGTCTTTAAGAAGTGAGTGCATTCCGGTTGACCAGGTCTTTCCGGATATTCCTCAACCTGCATTTGTTGATGACGATGCTTATAAACAGTGGGTTCAGTTGCTGGATTGTTCATAACATATTCTTGAGTTGGAAGCACATTCCTTTCTGATGGATACATAGGAGCCTTAACAAGCCAGAAGCAAATACATACTAATTCAGAATGTTTATTATCCTGTATATGCTTATAAAATCAGAATCAAATCACTTAACCCCCTGAATTCAGCAAGCAAATTAAAGCACAGATGTTAAGAAACATTTTTGGAGGAATATGGCATGTTTGCATTAAAAGAGCCTCAAGGTAGGGCATATTATTCAAATCAGAATGACAACTCTAACAGAGTCTGAAATTACCTGATAGCCATTCCATTCAGACTTTTGGGGAGGAACCCTTTGAGATGTTGAAAACATAGTAGGGATGTATAGGGTCGGTTCGTTCGAATTTCTCGGTGAAGACCATGACGTGATTGGCAATCGTGACATGCCATTTACTGATAGTGATCCTCCATTGCCATTTCCTGGAGGAGTATCTGTTGCTCCAACAGCTGTAGGGTCAGGATGATTAAACCTGCAGCTTGTTCCATACTTGCACGAGCCGGTACGCATGTAGTAGGGACATTCTTTCTCATCCTGCCATTAATCATAACTTTGTTAGACTGTTAGGAACAATTTCCCACTTACAAGTAGAAAGCAATCGAAAAGTCAAAGAATCTAGAAGAACTATTGAAGTTTAAGAATTCACCCAGTTTTATACTATATATAATTGACTTACTGGTCGGACTGGCAGGCCCAGAAAGTTAAGCTTTAGAATTGGGGGAGCTGAAACTTTGGATGTTGAGTTAGATCTTGTGTGGATATATCTACAAGCGCTTCCAAACTTACAGCTCCCTGTCTTTGAGTAAAACTGCAACAGCCTCAAAAGTTACAACACCAGAAAACTATTATGAAAAGCACCATGCAAAAATGTCCAAACAATTAGGTACACAAAAAGATTAAGAAGTCATAAAATTTCACATCCAAACAATTCATACACAGAAACATGACTAGAGCTCATGATCCTTCAAACGTTTACATATTGGAATTCAAGCCAATGCTCGATTATTTTATCAGCATATAAACATACTTGGAAACATTACTTAAGCACAAAGTTTTTAACCTTGCATTCACCCAGGCTTGGCTTCTCCAATGAATCTTCCTTGTCCCTCACCTTCCCAGCAAAAACATTTCAGAATTACCAACAAACAGATCAGGAGCCGAAAAGCCAAGCAAAAAAAGTACACATAGATTCAATTAATTCAAAAACTTTCCAAAGTGATGAGTAAAAATGTGATAGAGAGATCAATAAAAAGATAAACCATACGTGGCTTCTCCTTCTAACAAGATGATTGAACCTGCAATTTGATCCAAATTTGCAAGTCCCAGTCTTAAGGTAAAAAGCACAATCTTCAGCCTCGGGTCTGATCGGATACTCATGCGATGCCGTGACATCTCTCTCATTCCTCTCCTCCACTTCACCATAACCATCACCGCCTACCTTCTCTTCCTCATAATGATCCCAATCCCAATCATTCACATGCTCATTCCCTCTATCTCCATCTCTATCACTCTCCCGGTTCTTACCATCATCTTTCTCATAATCATCCCAGCCCCAATTATTCACGTTCTCACTTCCTTCATTCCTTCCATCTCCATGACTCACCTCGCTCTTACCATTACGATTATCATTACACTTTCCTTCTGCTTTATCATCGTCTACACCAAAATCCTTCTTCTCAGCTTCACCTTCCTTCTCTTTCAAATCCAAATTTTGAAGCTCCTGATGCAATCGGTCATCATTCGCCGCAGAATTATCACCACCACTTGGATTTTTATCCGGTGACGCTCGAAACCCTAATTCACACTCTTTATCAGAATCGAAAACAGAACCAACATTATACAACTCCATTTCCCTTCCTCACATTTCAAAACCAAATCCCTAAATACAAAAATCAAACACCATAAAGACATGCAAAAAAAAAAAAAAATCGAGAAAAACATAAATTGGATTTTCTTCAATTTTGGACATTATTGCGCAGATCTACTTACAGATTTCAATTCCTTCTGCCAATTTGTTTGAAATTCAAAATCAAAATCAAAATTTGAGAAAAGTTGGTACCTGATAATAAAAGATTGACAGAGTCTTTGATAAAGTTGGAGGCAAACATAACTTTCTAGTTCGATCAAAGTTCAAGTCCAGTTTGACTCAATATTCTCACTATTTATATATTTAGGCGTTCATCATAGTCAATTAGTCAAAGGGCACTGTCAATTTTATTTTATTTTATTTATTTATTTATTTATTTATTTATTTATTTGTTATAGGAAAATGACGTATAATTATTTAGATATAATTAGTAATTATTTTTTATTAAAAAAATTAATTCATATCAGATAATAATAATTAAAAAGTTATACTTAAGGCCATCTATGAATGTCATACGAAGAGATTCATATCAGCTTTTTTTCTGCACGTTTTTTTTTTTTTTTTCAATTTATTTTATTACATTTATATTAGTTTTTCTGTCAAAATCTCTTCGTTACTTACCCTTTACGTTAAAAGATGCATCTTTTCATCTCTACAACGAATAACGATTCTTAGAGGAAATCATGAAAGTCTGTCAGGTATGTGTGGAGCCATGAATAATTCTAATGCATCATATGGTCTCTTTCCTTCTTTGATTAGTTTTAACACCTTATTCTGACAATGTGCTGATTTTCATATGCAGATTACGCAAGTTTATGGCATGGCTTTTATGATGAGTTACTTAGTCAACAAATGCATATATATAATTGTGAAGCAATGTTAAGCATCAGTCTAGAAATATCTATCGAAACGATTCCAATTCAAAAAACCTCTTACTCTCTATCGAGGAATGCTTAGTGAGGGCGGTTCGCCAACCGCTTTTACTTTTCGGTTTTGCGCTGAAATCTTGCTCCGCCCTCTCGCTTCCCATCTCAGGCAAACTGCTCCATGCTCCCGTGATCAAAACAGGGTGCTCATTGCCTAATCTCATCTCTGTCGTCATTTTCATTGTAGATGCTAGTAATTCATTGTAATGTTCTTCATCTGTTATCCAGTTATGGCAGATACGTGTTGCTGAGCAAATGATTTTGGACGATTTAGAGGTTAATCCTGAAAAATACAAAGATAAAAAGTTTGACAGAGTTAACCGATGATGAAGATTTTGATGAAGAAGATAGTGTTAAATATATACCAAAGTTTATTATAAGAAAACCTTAGCTCCAAAAATGGTTCTGGTGAGCTACTCTCTCATAGCACTCTAGTGATCGTATGCATAAGCATGCTTCATCAACTTTTTTTACCTTTTTTTCCCCACTTTTTTCCTTACTGGAAGAAAAAAAGAGGCAGCCTTCGCTGAGCGACAGGTAATTTCTGACATTCTTTAATTGTCCTAATATGTATGTGATTTAAGTTGTATTTACATTTGATTTCTGGTTGGATATAGCATCACAGAAAACTAATGAAAGAAGCACAAGAAAGAGGAGAGGAATACAAAGTCACTAAACTGAGACGAAGCATCGAAATGGATGAGTATGACCTTTTACATTGGCACCGTTCTTTTGAGGAAAGAGAAACATTGCTCAGAGATATCAGCTGGTATATTCATTCAGAAAGATTCATTTTGCTTGGTAAAAGAAAACTTTTTTCATGCTACTGTAGTTAGAGTGTTAGTCCCTCCTTTTTTGGTTATTCAGTTCTAATTAAATGGGCCATTGCATGTATCCCTCATAACACTTTAGAGTTGGGATAGAGAAGAGATGAAAAATTGTGTTCTAATTAGATTGTGAGCTATATGTTTTAGCATTCGGAACATCTTTTGGGACAAACGGAGTCTTGAAGACTCAAACTGGGGTTCTAAAAAGTTTGCCCAATGTGCGTACATAAATTTATGCTAAGCTTCTCTGCATATATTCCAGAAATGACCTGTGTATCTGCAATATAATGTTCAAATAAGTCCCTTTTGTTCACGGCTGTTTATTTTCTCTCTCTCATACATAACCTGACCCTACTGTGTGTGCTCCTTAGTTTTGCTTATGAAGTTTATACTTCCGAGGGCTTATACAACTTTTTACAGCAGCCAGGCCCCTGGCCTGCCCTTGGAAGAACCGGGAAAATTTGTAGATGCAAGTTATTTTGGGAAGGATCAGTATGACCCGACAAGTGCTCTATACCGGTATGACTACTGGGGAGAACCAAAGAATTCCGAGAAGAGCAAGCAGGAGCGAACGACGGATGCTCACAACAAGTCAAAGAGTCGGAGAGTAATGAAGACAAGGAGGATGAGGATGGTGATGATGATGATGACAACTTTGATTTCAGCATTTTACAGGGCCCTGACGTTAATTTATCGAGCCAGCCTCATGTAAATGGGACGGAATCTTCTAGAATTTCTGGTGAGGGTATGTTTGTAAATGGGATATAAGCTTGGTAGAAGGTAGAAGATGTCTTCTGTTGTACAGTAAGAATTGGTTGGAGAGTTTCCAAGGTGGGTACAGTGGAACTCTCGTTTTGGGTAATATGTTTGTCAGTTAAGGTCCTTTTTTTCTTTTTGTAAGTTACAGATCAAATCTTAAAAGCCGCTAGTCGTACTTAAGACCCACAAAACCTTCACCTAAATGTCGAAAACTGAACTGGAAACAGATTTCTAAGGAGCAAGAACAGAGAGAACCAGGCAGGTTCCTTGCACCCCAGAAGGAAACAAGTCGTAAATGCGAACAGGAAAGGCACCAAAAAATATTCTCTGCTAAAATCTCAAACCCAACCTCCGCCACCCTTATCTCTCTATCTCCCATGCCGCGAGAGGAAATGTACCTGGCAGATGAAATCTGAAAAAGACACATAATCCGTACCCCAATTACTCTGTTTAAATTCATTTTTTTATAGACAAAATTGAACATAGGAACTCATTACATGATCATACTTTCTAACCTAACTACGGTAAAATAGACCGCCACCCAATTTTTCCAATCTAACACCGAATACTGCTGCAGCAAAGAACTGAAAATCATATAATAATTACACACCATTTTCTGCTCATCATAATTACCATTTTTTCCTTTCCATATTTAAGAGTTAATCGACATTCAGGAAAAGGAAAACTTACATGGGTGCTTACAAGAAAAAAGGAAAAATCCCGGTCAATCAATTTCGCCTTCCTCTGCATCATTTTTAGGTTCAGCATCACTCTGGTGTTGTAGTTCTCTTTCTTTTTCTTGTTCTTCTTGTTCTTCTTGTTCTTCTTGTTCTTCTTGTTCTTCTTGTTGCTGTTCTTGCTGTTCTTGTTGTTCTTGTTGTTCTTGTTGTTCTTGTTGTTCATGTTTTTCTTGCTCTTGCTCTTCTTGTTGTTCATGTTGTTGCTGTTCCTCTTGTTGTTCACTTCCTTCCTCCTCCTCCTCCTCTTCCTCATCCATCTTCATGTATAAGCCAAGTTGTTCCAAGGGGTTACTACTCCCCTGTAGCTTGAAACTACCCAAAACATTATTCTCGTCATTCTCTGGGCCAGTCTCCTCAATGAAACTCGGTAAACCTTCAGTCAAAGAAGTAGCCTGAAGCTTCTGTAGATCTTCCATTAGCTGGCTATTCTCATTTATTTCAACCGTTCTTTCCATCTATATACAAAACGCAGGAAACATAATGTTCAACAGAAAATTTAAAAAATTTTCTTCCACAATTATATTTTTCAAGGTACCTCCAGTAATGCCTGCCGGGCAGCTTCTCTCACTAATTCCCTCTTCCTTTTGGCTTCGGCTGCTGCTTCTACTTCAGCCTGCCTTCGAGCCACCTCTGCCGCCTTGGCCTCTGCTTGCAATCGAGCTTTTTCTAATGACAATGAAAATAAAACAAAAGAAGATGTAGAAATCCCCAATTTGGATTGATCCTAATACTTATCTGATATGAATGATCTTTGTTGGATTTCTTTCATTGGTAGGGGAGGACGAAACTATGTAAATAGAACTAAAAAGTTTCAAATTTGTATGAAATTAAACCTTCTCTATGCTGCCTTTCAAGCTCCTCTCTCTCGATTCGCAACTTTTCAGGATCTTGTTTATCACCCTGAATGGCACAATCACGTGTATCCAAATGACCATGATTTAGAATGGACATGCAAGAAATAGCAGATAAACCCATGCAGGTAAAGCACAAGTAGGCATAAAGACTAAACCTTCTCAAGTGTCTTTTCTCGAGCTTTCAATATGGTGTCAGCAAAACGATTCTTCAATAAAGCTGCACGGTAAAGCTTTTCAGGAGAGATTTGCCTCTCAGAAGGAGCACTCCCCCCTATATTGATATTATACCTTGAAGGATGAGATGAAGCCCCAAAAACTTTTAAGAGATTTTTTTTTTTTCTTCATGATGTTTCATGCTTACCCTCTTCTTGATGGCCATCTGTCTCGACAGATATTGGCTTCGATAGAGAATTCTGCTGGGCTGGTCCATTCCCTTGATCTGTAAACACAGTACAGCAAGCTTACAATAACACAAGTTGGAGCATGTAGTTGAGAAATACAAACAAGGCTTCCAAACTCACGGCTTTGAATTTTCAAATCACCACCATCACCTCTCTTGGGATCCAAACTATTTTCCTTGTCCAACAGTTCCTGTCACTCAAAACAAATCCAAGTAAAAATCTACTATAACTAAGTATTTCCACACATGTTCATGGCCAGCGAATGTGTAGTAAGAGTGAGCAACTTGCACAGCAGCTGCCCTGTGAGAGTTTATTTGATATTAAAGATATACCTTGTTAGTTTTGGCAGGACCTAATGATTTATCGGTGCCAAAATCCCTATCAGACTCATTGTCTGAGCCAGAATCTACATTATGCAAAACGGAAGAAAGTTTGAGCAACTGAGCAAGGATTGGAAAAGAGAAAAAAATTCATCTGAAGCAATTCAACGGACTGTTGCAACCAAGTAAAAACACATCAAAATTATAACACTAGTACTACTTGTTAAATCGTTGATAGCAAAGAATTACTCATCAGTTCCACCAACAAGAATATGTATGTATATATATATATACATAAACAGTACGAAAAGCCATTTCACGGGTGACACAAGATACTTTAGAGTCCTATGATAGTATAGATCGAGATATGAACAAGAAAAATTAGACCCTTCAGCCTGAGAATAGTTACGAGATGCAGACCCAAGCTGCTATGCCTAGGATGCTTTAAAAACTTGAATAATTTCATGTATTACACTATGTCACATATTTCTTATGAGAGCCCAGATCTTTTAAGAATGGGACAGCTACTAAGGTTCTCAATCCGAGACTCAGAAACTAAATCACACTCTGAAGTAATTACACATGCCAAAACAATATTCAAGATACACGAACCGTTAGATGAAGAGCCTGATTCACTACTTGACCGACTGAAACTACTGGATTTACTATTTCTTTGAGGTGTATCTTTCTCTATCTCTACGGGAGGGTGGGTTGAAGCTGGCAGATCATTTCTACCAACAATATCCACATCCTCATCAGCTGGATCGTTGCCTAAGAGAATAGAATGCATGAGATTCCACCTTGGGTAAATCTAGCATCCTTCTGTAAGACAACAATTATCAATGCAGAATGAAATTAAAGAAAAATAACATAAAATAACCTGCACATGGTTGCATCGATGAATTGCTTATTCCAGATTCATTATGAAGCTGCAGAGAGAAAAGACTGTATATATCATGAAATAGTTTACAAGGTGCAAATTTACTTCAAATTTACTCATAGAAGCTGATAAGAATACCTCCAATTCATAAGGTTCGGCCTTTGCTTGGCTTCTCTGTTTTTCCAACAAATAATCATCCAAAAGTTTTCTTAGGCTGAACAATGTATCATCACTTAGGGCATCAATATCAATCTCAATCTCATCCTCGCCGGTTTGATCAGAACTGACACTATTCTCCTTTAAGAAATTCACAATTCTTTCGGGGAGTTCTCCCAACAGCGACTCCAACTCCACACCCAGCTTATGTCTCTCCTCATCAGTCATAATTTTCGTTACAACAACTGGCTGGATATCACAGTCATCCATGATAAATTCCGTCTTCTTTAAAGGTGGCACATAGGGACCAACTTCATTTGCCAGTCGAATACCAGTTCTTGCGGGTACCAATTGCACATCTTCCGCTGCTGGGATCTTCTTCTCAATAGCTTTCCATCTCATTTCAAAAAATTTACTTAGTGTCTCGGCCATTAAATGTACATCATTTCCACGTGGGTTATAAGTCATGGCATTTGAGAAAGTAAGTCGCACATCTGCAGCAAAATCAAAAAGACTTGAATATCCACCACTAATTAGCCGGCCCTTCACTGTGCCCAAGTCCATTGGATGCTTTATGACAGAGAAATAATCTGGAATATTCAATTTCACCACATCAACTGGTGTATTGAAAACCCAACTATACTGATGTGACATCAAACGGTTCAGTAGTGTTTCACATTGTTTAACCAATGAGGCAATTGAAGTAGTAGCTGGAACAGGCTGTTTCACTGGTTCAAAACACCCAGACATACTCCTTTTTGCTCGGGGTCCATTACGGCCAGTAGGTGCCCTTTTTTTACCCTTTGGGGCTTCTAGTGGAGCTCTCTTTTGGCCATCGTTAAAACTTCGAATATCACCAGATGGTATAACATTAGAGCTTAAGCTGGAAACTTTCTTCTGGAGAGTCTGAACCTGTTCTAGTTCCATTCTCAACCTCAATTCTAAGTCCTTTCTTTCAGATTGCGGCATTTTTGACCATGACAGAACTTGTACAGGAACATCAAAACTACTGTAACCATCTATGTTCGAATTAATGCATTTCCTTTCCTGGGCACAAGAATCCTCAGAAGCAGTCATTTCTGTGTCAATTCCTCCAGAGCTTCCAAGCACCTCTGAATCACCAATGGTCTCAACAGCATGCCTATAATCTGGAACAAACCCAGACAATTGCCCTTTAGAGTATTTCCTTGATTTACCCATTGTCTGTAAAAGTGAAAGCTTTTTTGATTCTTTTAGTCCAGTAAGGTCTATCGGAACTGTTGGTGCCATAAGATGAAATCCGAGTAACTGCACATGTCAACTCTGTTCATAAGTTTTATCCCCTTCCAATGGAGATATCAGTCAATCAATCCTCAAAACGTACAGTATCAAGCCACAATCCAACTTCTGGTACAGAATGTTAATCCCTCTTTTTAAATATATAATTATAGTATCCAATAGTTTAATTTTTTTCTCTACCTTCAAAAATGGATTTGAAAAAGAGATCTTTTAGCCTGACAATTCCATCCACCTCAAGAGTAATATGAGTTCATACGATTTCACAGAAGTTCAAATTTCAGTAACGTCTTCATAACTCTCCAGCAATAACAAGTTTCGAATTTCTAAATTACAGGTCAAATTGCGACCATGAAGAAAATCATATATGTTTGGTAAAGTCAAGCTAACCAACACTATCCCTAAGAAAATCCCTAACTCAACCACAAAACCCCAAAAATAAGTGAGAAAAAGGAAATAAAATCTGTTCTTCCTCAACGCAAAAAAGAGAAAACCCTGACTTCCTCGTAATTCTAAATCCAATCAACGCTCGCCAAGAGAAGCTCACTATAGAGCGAGAAATGCAAGAAAAATAAGAAAATTTTAAGGAAAGTGACCTAATCCGCGAAAGAAAATCCTAGATCGAGCAAGAGAGGGAGACGAATCAAAGCTCGACAAATCTATACGAAATTACAAAATACCAGATAAGGAAAGAAGAAGACTAAGAAGGAAAAGAAGAAAACAAATTCTAAACCCTAGCAACGATTCGCGGAAACCCAATTCAAAACCTGGATCTCGAGCAGAGCTCGTTGCAATGCGAGAAGATTCAAACCCTTAAAAACCACCTTTCTTCGCTTACCTCAGAGAGAGAGAGAGCGCTTTATAAAGTGATTTCATTGAGCTCGGATCGTTCCACTACTTAAAGGCCCGCTGGCCTCATTGCCCGCCGCTATGACGAAATCTCATCCGTTGTTTCTTACGTTTAGAAAATCTAACGGATCAGATTCAAAGAACTTTCCACACGTAAGTTTCAGATCTTTATTTTATTTTATTTTTTTTAATTATTACTTTAGATCTGACGGCTCGGTTTACCCTTCCGTGTAGATCGACAAGATTTTTTTTTTTTTATTTATAATTAATACAGGAATTATTAAACTTAGATTTTTTACATTATGTCAATTTTATTCTTTAAAAAGGAATTATTAAACATATGTTTAATACTGTGGGCTTGACCCATTCCGCTGGGCTTGACCCAAACAGACAACCATGGAGTTTAGTACTGTGGGCTTGATCCGAACTTTAAAATCCAGCCCAATAGAGAAAAGTCCTCCAACGAGAAGCAAGTACAAGAGCAAAAGGGACAATATCGATATGGGCCAATATGGTAATTGTTAAGACAGAGGGCATTATACTGTGACTAGTGCAATTACGAACTGTTTCAGTATGCATGCATGCACAACGTGGTGCACCACACATTCCATTATTTACAGTTATGTCCATACGTGGTGCACCAACGTGGTTCATGGTTCACACTCAAAAGTTCATACAAGAAAAATAATTACATACATGCTGCAAATAAAAAATAAAAAAGCATTAAACTATTTACAGTTATGTCAATTTAGTACTTTATTAAAAAGTAACTCATATGTTAGGCGTGTGATTGTGGATCAAAATAGTAGAAAATCAGAGGGCTCAAAGTTAATTTCCATGATCAACCAATCATATTGCGCTACGTACGACCTAAGCAGAGAGCAGCCTTGACATCCAACCGCCATGCAAGATCACTGCCGTCCATTCTCCACACATCACACGGCAGAGCTAAAGATATCCTCTCTTTCCCGCAAGTGTACTGTAGTTTTACTCTGCAACTGAACTCAGGGTATAACAACCCTCCGACCGTGCCCATCATGACTGGCGACTTCAAATTCATCACCAACCATACCTCCTCCTCTCGGCCCGACATCTTCTTGTACGAGTGATTCGTCCACGTCACCCTCCTTCCATAAGCGTCTGATATAAATCCCGGACAAGTGTCCACTTCCAAATTCCTCCTCCTCTCCTCATCCGTATACCCTAACACATCTCCGTCGTTGATCCACGTGTCAGTCACACATTCTACGATCACGCACGATCCGGACATCTTAACCACCTTACGTTCTAACGGTTCTCCGTACACATACCGCACCGGATTATTCAGGCCCTTTATTGAAACTCATCCAAACACTAGCAGGTACTTGTTTTCGTACCTCCATCGACGGAGATCTCTTTTCCGGCGGATCCTTTCGTTGATCAGGAGTTTCGCGCAACAAAGGCAGAGTCACGGCCACTGCTTTCGAACCAAACTCCTTCGGCAAAGCTTTTCTTTTCCTGCTAACCGTGTCTCTTACACTTGACCTTTTCCTCCCTGATCTCCCGGTTCTTGCAGCGACTTCGTTCTTCTCCGAGGTCATGAGAACGCCGGAAATACAACCAGATTGAACAGGTTTAGGAGCGATCGGACGGAACCGGAGCATAATCCGGTTCACCTTCGACGTATCGTAACCGCCAGAATACCTCGATATACAGCAGCCTCCTCTCCTATCCATTTATTCTAATATGAACAAAAAACGTACCGTCTAGCTGTCACTCTCGTAGGGATCGGTTCGCATTCGCAAATCGCAGTAACTACGTCGCAGGAGGAAGAGGAGGAGTAGATAGATTATATAAGGTATAAGGATCTGTAATGAGACACGTGTGGAAATGATGCACGTGCGGACAGATTGGCTCGAAGTGGACACGTGGTAACAACGATTAGACAATCTATGAAAATAATTGAGCCAAGCCAAGGTATAGCTCTTAATTTTCATATGAAAATAATATAAGTGAAGAAAATTACATTAAAAATTAAATTTTGATTGATTATATTAATCTTATTAGATTGTATTAATTAGGTAAATCTCACGATTAAAATAAAATATAGGTTTTTAATATGAATAAGTAACATTATGTATTGTTTATTAGCTCTTCGAGATGATTAATAAATATGGGCAGCATCCAACCAAAAGTGAAAAACTATAGATTAAGCCAAGATTAATAATATGATTAGGAGACATGTAACTACCATTTTAGAACTATATTGATTTTGATTAATGCTTTTTAATTAATATAATACAATCTTTAGCATGACTCACTACCTTTTTGCAGTTCCACCAGAATCTCTAATCTCTGTCCCCAAATTGGTCTTTGCATCAACCCCAAAATCTAAGAGCTTATTATTAGATTCTTTGTGAGGACATCACGAGGCCGCTCAACAGTGGAAATAGTTATAGGTTTGATCAACCCATCATGAACTTTATCATGGATACTATGTCAATCTATGTCCATGTGTTTAGTTCTTGTATAGAAGATAGGGTTAAGAGCAATTTACCTTGTTGCAAAGTTGTCATAAAGGAGAAGAATATGTTTGGGAATGACAATATGAAGATCAGTGAACAATTCCAATAGTCGAAGGACTTGACATGTAGCGAAGGCCATGGAACAATATTCAACCTTAACTGATGAGCTGGATACTGTCTTTTGTTTCTTGGTCTTCCAAGAGATCAAAGAATCTCTAGGTTTAAAGAAACAAGATTTTAGATATTTCATTTAAGTCATTTTGAATATTTATATTATTAATAAATTTAAGATTATCAATAATCTCAACAATGTGTAACTTATCATAATACTTTTGAATTAATGCAAGTGCAAAACATTACATCTCATCAATTGGCTTCAATCGCTTCATATATATTCTAAATGTTCAATTCGGGATAACAACAATATGTTCATCTCTAAGAATAATTTTTAGATTCCTAATGTCATTCCTTTTGAAATTTTAGTCTAACCAATTTATCCAACTTGTAAAGCTACTTTAAAATATGGTTTATTATTGCACATTACATGAATATAAGTATACAAATAACAAATGTAAATTTGCATACAATATTAACTACAAAAATCAAAGGTCTTAATGACTTCGGTATCTCGCACTATTTTCTTATGAATGTATATTATCCTCTTATATTAAACGAGAAAAATTAATTTTTCTAAGTGGGAAAATGATCTAATAATCAAATATTATAATCTCATGTATCCGTAGCAAATTATAATAAGTATTAAAAATAGTAAACGCCTTTGTAATTACATGAGATGTAATTCATTTATTTTGCCTCTAAGAAAATATAATCATGTGTCTGTAACCAATTATGTTATCTTAGTCAAGCTTAACCCAAATATTCTTATGGAACGTGATGTATTAAACTAGCTTATGCATATGTCTATCTACACATCTAGGATGATAACACTACCTAGTCATGCATTATATACTAAGATAATAAATGCATATACTTATACCAATTATAAGTTCCATGTATACATAGAAAACTCATAGCTAATATAAACATCATAGATATTATAATGTTTAGAAGACAAGCCATAAAATAATTCTATAACTAATTTTAGCTTAATCTTATCAAGTGAGGGATTTGAAAACAAGCATGGTCTCATCAACCAATATATATATATATGTTATGCATGTACTATCTTTGTTTAAACATAATATATATGTGAAACATGATGCATGTACATTTAATAATGTAAATCACGTATATCTAATGCATGGACATGTTAAATAATTTAACTTTCATAAATTTAATATGTTATGTATGCACATCTCATCATCTTCTAATGATGCAAGATGCATGCAAGCATGGTCTCAACATCTTATGCGCTGGGACAATCTGCTTGCATGCATCTTGCAGCATAAGCTCTACTTGCATCATGTGTTTATGTCATTTTGGGTGTCCTATGGGTGATCTATTTCTTGGGCTTTCTAGGCAATTACCTTATCTATATGTTCTGAAAATTTTAAATCGATCCAACATTTGAATCATCATATGTATCAAATGTCGTGCTACTACACATCATGATTATGTCTGAGCACTACAGTAGCAACGACACTGCTTGCACCACCCGTTACAGCCGCCTTTGGTATTTGATCGAAATTCCATTTGTTGAGTTTTTTGGAAAATTTTCTTATCTACTTATTTTGAAAATTTCAAAACGATCCAATGGTTGGGACTTGAAATATATCAATGCAGTGCCACTACACAATGACTCAAACTCACTGTACAATTGCCCTAAAATAGTTTGCCCCTATAAACAACTCTTTTTTGCTGATATAATCTCGTGAGTAATTTCAGATTTCATTCATTTGGTTTCCGATGAAAAAATATATATTCAAGAATCACTTAAGAACATCCAAGAATAATAACATACTAAGCATTAAATTAAAACAATAATTTATATGCTTACTAGTATGATCTAGGTTATGATACCACTCTTTATCATGGTCTCCAAAGTGAATAGCTTAAGACAATAGACTTTATCATGATATGTATTTATAGAACATAAGATATTAATTTTAACATAATTAATAAACATGATAAAAGAATTAATGTCTTTACTATTATGGAACAAATAATAATATTGTTAATATTTACAAATAAGATCTTATTTTATAAAATATATACTAATCGGGTCTAAGCTGATTAACTCAACAAACATACATTTTCAGAATTATCATAGAATATCTTGGGTTGTTAAAAAATCTTATTAGTTAAAATAAGATTTTTCGTGTGGTTAGAAAATCGGTAGATAACATATATCTTAATTCATTAAGAGTTTCAAGAGATTGGAATATTTATTCAATATTTTCTGGACTAAATCAGAAAGGTGAGAAGTACACACTCATTATTTTTCTACCCTATTAGCCGAAAGGAAAAAAAATGGAAAGAAACATAAACCAAACACAAAGCTCAAATGAGCAAATCTACAATAGACAAAAGATGATCCCATAAAGGGTTGATACCATCGAGGATATCGGTAATAGTCATCATGACGTTCTAACGAGCCTCCACTGAAGTTCGATCTCATTACATAATCAAAGTCGAATGATTAATCTCTCAAATTTCTGGCTAGCAAGCTACCTTGAGATCCGACAAAGCTTCTTAAACATAAAACCACTTTGACTTCAGGTCTTCCTATCGAGCCTCGAGTTTATTAATTTATGAATTAAAGCTGCTATATTCCGAGTAGAGTTCTTGGATTTAGGTCTATTTTTCTCGAACCTTAGTTCTCTTATGGTCTAAATGATTCAACTCTTGATGATGTTGCACAAGGAAGTCAAGGGCCTAATAATGTTTTCTTGATTAGTCTCAATGAAGAGAAGTAAGCTACTTAATCTCTTTAAAGACCTTTGTAAAACCAATTTGGATTTGAACATTGGCTCGCCCCGAATATACTAATTTTTGCAAGTTAGCAAGCAATCTATCTAACGAAGGGTCATTCTTAGTGAAGCGGCACCTTGTTCTAAGAATGAATGAAGTCGCTACCTTTAGGGGATGAAGACCTTCAGGGTGTTCGGCCGGGTCGGAGATGATAAAAATAGTATGAGATCATTGAATTTGAAGATGGTTGATAACGACATCAAAGTTGAGATATATGGAATGAGCTTAGTTCCCATGATCATATCAATGATGAGGGCACTAGGATGCTAGTCCATAATATGAGATACCCGTTTAGAAGAAGAATAGCCATTTTGAGAAGAACCAACCAAAATTTGTATAGGCTGAGCAAGGTCAAAGTTATTTATCAACTCCAACTCTTCAAAGTGTTCTTCCATGTCGAAAAGGTAATGGAAAATGAAGCGGCCAAAGGCTTTATTTATAGAGTACCGTGGTCATTAATCTCCCTTATATGATTCAAATTCGAAGTTTAGTGAGTGAGATTAAGGGGAGAGGGGTATTTATTGATACATCAAAATTCGAAGACACATGTCAAGAGTTGATTGATGCAAAATTTTAAATAAATGCAAGTCAGTTATGATTAAACTGACTAATTAATGTGATTGGTTAAAAGTTAATGTTAATCGAGTAACACTTAATCTCGATCGACCGAATGAGGCTTAATATTGCTAAATTCGATTAAGTGTTGGATCAGTTTCAACATGATAAAAACTAACTAGGATCAATGATATGGCATGAGAAATAGTCATTAATTAAGCACACAAAGATCATGATTAAGGCGATCTAAATCGTTCAGAGAAAAGACAAAAATAAATGATCTTCATCATTTATTTCGGCTTGATCAAAAAGTGACATTTTTGACTTGCACTTGTAGTGTTATAGTCGGCCATAGGGTAATAAAATATGAAGCAACTTACCTTGGTCGAAAATCAAACTTAGTCAAAGGATTGAACTACCTTTCCCAAAAAGTGGATGAAATTGCACCTCGAATATAGCACCGGCTGAAATATGTGGAGAGAGAAGGGGGTCGGCTGGATTTGAAATAAAAAGTTGGAGGGAAACTTGCAATGAACTTGGACCAAAAGTGGACTACATTCTATCATAAGCTTAGTCGAAAACAAACTCACTAAAAAGGTGTGTGAGAATCATAAAGTGGGAAAGTGGCACCAAATTAAGGAGATGGTGGTATCGAAGTTGACTTATTTATAGATTTATCATTACAGAATTTATCTATAAATAGAATGCTTGTGGAAGGCAAGAAAAATATCATCCGATTATCCAAAAAAAACCAAGCAACACTTGAAACCAAACACGTTCATTCTTTCTTCGCTTCGACAAAATTATTCTCTCAAAGTCTGATCATACACTCATCATTTTTCTCATTTTTCTTTGGAAAGCATATCTTTGATTCCTTAAGATCTATTCTTAAGAATAATGTTTAGAGCACCAGTTTTTATTCGAGTGATAGTCTCGATTTGTCGTTCACGAATTTGAAACCTTCATCTTTTTTTTTGCTCATTTAATGTTTCATTATTGTATCTTAGGAGTATGGATAATTTATAATTTAATTTCATGGCTATAATGTAGAGTTCATATTTAGATTTAATTATGTCATAGTGTTCTTGAATTGATACATCTATTCTTTTAAGTTTTTATCTTCATTATTATTCTTTACTTATTTTATTTGGTAGATTCTAATTTAGTTTTTTGGTCAATAGATACGTTAAAAAAAAAAAGACCTAAAATAGCCTCAAATGTTTCGTCCTTTCGTCATAGTAGTTAAATTTAATTTTCTTAGCAAATTGCAACACATTTATTATATTCATTATTTTTATCTACTTGTATTTTATTAGTCAGATATTTACAACCGTATAATTTTCAAGGCCAAAGTCAATTATTGTACGATGGCGAATTTTTTCGATGTCAACATGTCCTAACGTCCATATAATATATATATATATATATATATATATATATATATATATATATATATATAAATAATGTTTTTTATTTTATTTTTATTTTAAGATTTTTAATCCCCTAACTAACTCCAAAAGATATCAACTTTTGAAGATATAATATGAAACTAAATCTAAAGGTGTACATTTTTCCGATCCTGACAGGAATCCCGATTTCATCTCGTTCCCGATATTAGCAAGGAATTAAAATATCGGTCTCATCCTATTCCCATTCATAGTATTGAGGATTGGGAATGGGAACGAGAATGAGACCAATTTTAGTTTCATTCCCGTTCGCGATCCCAAATAATATTTAAGGAAAAAATTAATAAATTTATTTTCTAGTTATAATAATATAATTATAGTATTGAATTAATTTTACTTATGATTTTTGTATAAATTTTTGTTTTAATTTATTATTATTTTAGTTATATTTTAAAATTATGAATATGATATGAACTATAATCTAAAATTTAGATTATTATATAAATTAAATAATTAATAATAATTTAAAATAAAATTGACCGAAAATCCCAATCTTATATTAGTATCTTTTCCGATCTTTTTTTACTTGTATCAAATTGGGAATCAAAGTTTTATTTCCGTTCCCGATATTGATACCAAGATAACAGAAATAGTACCATTTTATTCCATTCCTGATATATAAAAAAGTCCACCCCGAACTAAATACTCATACACATGAACTATGTGAACATTTTAACCCAAGAGACTGAAAGACTATGAACACGGTTTAGGAGTGCTTATTTTCCTAAATTAGTGCCTAAAAATTTCACCACAGGTGTTGAATTTTTTATGCAACGAGTACTTTAGTCCTAATGTCCATTATAAGCAGGGCTTGTTCAAATTCTTGAGTTGGGCCTTTAACAAAATATTGGGCCTGCTAACTTGTTTAGTAAATTTTCCGGCCCGTCGTCCCTTCTTTCGGCTTTTTAAAAATGAAATTGGGTCTTTCAAAAGGTAATACCGCGCGACATGTCGTCACTTGCAAATGCTATTTAGGTTCCAATCAGTTCACTGTTTGAAATTTCAGTTTATACTGATGAAGCTGCTAAGATAACTGATTTTTCAGATTCAGCGTGTTAGACGTGAGGCCTATCAAATATTTTATTTTTTTAATTTTTAATAATTTGTTAATTTAACAAGTTTCTCAAAGTGAAGTTTAAAATCGGAATTGTAACAAATGTTTGGGGTCATAAACATAAATAACAAAAGTTCACGGGCGTCAAACATAATATACCAGCAATGCAGATTGCCGATACAAATACTGATATTTATAGCCGCTCGTTTCCGTTAGGGAGGACGGATAACAGGAAGAGAGAAGAAGCTTGTGCTGCGATTCGTTGTGATCGTCTTCTCTGTGTTTGTTATCATCGTCTTCGTCGCGACTTTCCTGTTGCTGTTCCAATTTTCTATCTACCTCATCTCGCCGGTAAGGCTTTCCTGTTCCTTTGATTAATCAAGGAGCGACGCAGAAAAGAAAAGGCAAAAAGTAGGGTTTTATTTTTTTTGTTTGCGATCTGATTGAATAGCTCAATATTCCGTGTATTTTCGGGATTCGGTTTTAGTTTTCGTCTTGAATTTTGACGGATTAATTTTCTACTGATGCAGTTTTTGGATTTTGATGGTCTATAATCTTTATATTCTTTGTGAGTGAGTCATAAAATTTGAATTGTCCTTTCAAGATTTATTTTTCGTGGGTATAAAGAGGGGAACTAAATTGCAGTGAGAGAATCTTTCTGGGGTTTAAGATTGCAAGGTTGGGGTCTTGTGATTCTGTGTTATTTGTTTTTTTTCATTAAGAAGAGCTGTGGTTGTAATTCATATGGCGGCAGGGAGAGATGATAATCCGAGAAGGAGGGAGGTTTATAAATACACCAAAATAGAATATGAACATTCCTGGAAGGGTTCTCGTGATAATAGGGCAGTTCACCGGGATTATAGCTACAAGCAAAAGAATGGGAATAGATTTCTATCAGGTGAAATCAACTCGGACCATGGTAAAAATGGCTCATATGGTAGAACAGAAGAGCGGAAGTTGGTTAAGTTACAAACCAGGAGCGGTGCTGATGAGACTTACAGCAAAGTCGGAGATCCAGAGAATGAAGATCAAGTTCAGTTGCCTGCTGAGAAAAGAAGGAAGGTCTCCCCTAATTTATTGGACAGAGTTGAAAATGAAGTAAGAATTCAATGCAAGAACTGGATCACATCTGTTGCCACTCTGATTACTCCAACTAAGGATGAAACACGTGGTCAAGAGTTGAGTGCAGTTTCTTCTAGGATTCATGTTCTTAAAAATCAGGGGCTGGAGTTTTCCTCGGATGAGCCAGTATCAGAAGTTGAGTACGTGGAGACTCCTCTTTCATCTCCAGCAAGCTCGTTCTCTTCTATTCGTCCCAACTATTTTGAAGAAAATGGCCAAGAAAAAGATGGTATTGAGGAGGAAGAGGTCGCTCATACTCGGGATATTGCTATGTCAAGGTGGGCATCTGACAGTGATCCTGCAGGAGATATATGTTCATCTGATGATGAAGAAACACAAAAATGGAGAAGGGGTCCTCTTGATTTGGAATCTCCTAAGCAAGTAATAGAAAGGTATTCCAGTCCCGAGTCTGGGGAATTCCAGAGGGAAGACTCAGATGGGAATAGGGTAACAGTATATGATAATGACAAAGGTAGCCTTAGGGAGGCAGACAATGGGGTTGTTTCTTCTGCAAATGATTACGATGATACCATCATGGCTGATGTCAATGAAAAACACCTCGATGGTCTTATTGTTAGTGAAGATGGTTCTGAAATCCAGGATAAGAATGACCTTGAAGAACCTATTCTACCAGCCCAAAAAAGTGTAAACATGCTACAGGAATGCAGAAGTGTGTTTGAATATGAAAAGCTCAACAAAATAAGTGAAGGTACGTATGGTATTGTGTATAAAGCAAAGGATCTGAAGTCGGGAGAGTTAGTGGCGCTAAAGAAGGTGAAGATGAATATAGATAGGGATGGATTCCCCATTTCATCTTTGAGGGAAATAAACATTATGTCATCCTTTGATCACCCTTCAATTGTAGGTGTCAAAGAAGTTGTTATGGATGACCTTAATAGTGTTTTTATGGTTATGGAATACATGGAGTATGACCTCAAGAAGGCAATGGAAGTAATGAAGCAGCCCTTTAGTGTAAGTGAGGTTAAACTCATGATGATGCAGTTGTTGGAGGGAGTCAAGTATCTTCATGATAATTGGGTGCTTCATAGGGATTTGAAGACTTCTAATCTTCTTTTGAACAAGGATGGAAATTTGAAAATATGCGATTTTGGATTGTCGCGCCAGTATGGGAGTCCACTCAAACCATATACTGCTCTTGTTGTCACCATGTGGTACAGGTGAGTTGCTCATACAGCTCTTGTTGTCACCATGTTGTCACCATGCAGCCGCTTTTACAAAAATCAATCACACTTTCGTTGAAGTCTCTCAATTATGACAATCAATTGATTTGGCAACCCTGATATTCATTTGAATGTTTCCACTTCCAGGTCACCTGAGCTTCTTTTAGGAACAAAACAGTACTCAACAGCAATCGACATGTGGTCTGTGGGGTGCATAATGGCTGAAATGTTAACGAAGGAGCCTTTGTTTAGAGGGAAAACAGAAATTGATCAACTGGATAAGGTAATAATCCGAACATATAATATATTTATATAAATCTCTTTGATTAGTATGTTGCACACTGTGTTATATCTATGACATTTCCAGTGATGCATATTCTCTAATTTACTTGCAGATTTTCAGATCCCTTGGCACACCAAGTGATAGCATTTGGCCTGGATTTTCCGAACTTCCAGGGGCTAAGTCAAAATTTGTACAACAACCGTAAGTAGTTCTTCTGCATTGATTTTTAACTATTTCGCTTGTGCCTTTACAATATCCCTTGAACCTTATCATTCATAGCTTATAATTTTCAGCATATTGTTACTATAGTAGTAATACTTGGTGAAATTTCTCCCAGGTATAATTTGCTACGGAAGAAGTTTCCAGCCACATCTTTCACAGGATCTCCAGTTCTTTCTGATTCAGGATTTGATTTGTTGAACCGACTATTAACATATAATCCTGAGAAGGTAAACTCTTTCCTATTAATTAATTTCAGATTAAAATTCTAGATTTACCCACTTGTATATATTATGGTTGGTAATCAAGGAGAGATCCCCCCCCCCCCCCCCCCCCAATGCAGAGAATTTCAGCAGAGGATGCTCTTAATCATCCCTGGTTTTGTGAAGTTCCCCTTCCAAAATCTGATATTAAGCCCTTACGTGGCTAAGATGAGTAACTGAGTACTGAGCAGCATCTGAAGATGATGGTTTTGGCTATTTGTTGTTGCATGTCACTAATTCTTCTTCGTTCAGCTACTACGAATCTCCAACTACGGTGAACAATCCTAGCTTATTTTATAAAACATGAAGAAAAAGGATTGTATGAAGGGCATGAGGTACTGAGTTTTTTTTGTTGGAAGTGGTATTTAGCATGCCTTTTGTGAAGGTGTGGGCCGTGACTCTAACTGACACCGTTATATTTTCAAGTGTATTTGTCCTCAGCTCGTATTCAAGACTGGATTTCATGATGAAGTCCAACATTGTAAATAATAAAAAACTCAGCTATAAGGAGTTGCATTCAATCAATGGCTTACCCTTTTTTTTTCATTTTCTTTTTCTCCTCTTCATCTTTTATTGTCTTTATATATTGTCTCTGTGTCCAGCTGTTTGAAAGAGATCAACGATGCAAAAAGGGATGGACTTTGTATTTTTTTCTGTACTGAGAATAGCAGAAGATGTAAATGAATCCGAGGTATTTCAACAACTTGATCTTATTATAAAAATCATGGGGCTTGTAATGGATATTGGTGTTATTTGTTAATGGTTCATCAATTTCTAGGTTCCTGTATTACCCCATATTCAATCGGGGAGCCAAACTCAATATTACTAACAAATAGCATATTTTCTGTCCCGGTGAGTACATGGTTTATTCTTCTTGGATATATTTTCTTACATCTCTCGAGTTCTGCACACTATCTGCAGCCAGGTTATGGCCCAGTTGATGATGATGTTATGATGTATAAAGATATCGACCAATGGACTTGAAGTAATGTATGTTTCAGCATAATTTTTCAGTTAGTTGTTTGGTTACTTGAATTCGCATGCTTCCAAGTTCTGCATTATTTTTTGTAGTACACATTCATTAACATTATATAGTTGATACAATACGGAGCCATGCGCTGCTTGTGTAATGACTATTCCTTATAGGCTAACTTTATACCCTTATATTTTTACTATATCATTTTCTTCTTGGGATTCTCAACCGGTATATTCCTGTGTTTTCAAGTTAGCGATCATTGAAAATTCTGATATTGAAGGTATCTACTTAGCTGCTCTGGGTCAAGTATTTATACTATAAAGGGTTCCCCTTTTGCTTCCATGTAAGTCTCCGAGTGGTCAATTACTTACTGCCCTTCTGTTTTGTGTTTGGTTCATTTCTCAATTGCTCTAACCATGTTTTCTTGACCAACTTACTCCCACCTCGGAGAATGGAATAAATAAACATGACTCAAGTCTACCAGGTAAGCCACCCCAATATGCCTACGGTTTGATTTATGTTTTTTTTTTTTACCTGTTTGACAAAGGCAAAGCAATGTAATAGTTTCTGGGATAGTTCATTGTAATAACCAGAAATTTGTTTTCTTTGTTACTTTTAGTGATGGAATTGAATGGTAATGTCAATTTATCATCTGCTGAGCCATCTATTCCGTTTATTATACTGTCATGCATCCATTTACTCGGACTCAGCTTTGTCCTTCTTAGACAAATACCTGATTCATAAGTAGAGAGCTATTAACCAACTGCTTCAGAGTATCATTGTCCAGATCAATCCCTATACTATAACATCTCTACAACTTACACCTGACCCTCTGCCCAGCGGGAGAGCTGGTAGAGTTGTACCGCCTCGAAACATGGCATCCCATAAGAAGGTAATTCCAAGGCTGTATCATCCACGTGAAGCAGAGTAGATGCACATTACTGCAACCAAAACAAGAAAATGAAACACCAAGTTTTAAGTTTTAGTACAATGGAGACAACAGCTTAATTGTGTATGTGAAAGAGCAATTTTGAAGTTTGAGACCTGCCTTCATTGTTACAGATATCTGTTTGTCTGCCAACCCCTATTATGCTGGACAAGATTAGATTTACAAATTAGGAAGTGAAACTCCAGTTTGGGAGTCATAAAGTTCCAGTCTGTATACAAGTTCACTTAAAAAGTTTGAACTACAGTTTGGGGTAGTGGACAAACGTACGGCGGCAGCGAAACCCCAGTTGACAACTGGACCCTAGAAATGAGTCGTTTTGAACGCAGGACTGTTCAAGAGTGTTTTGAACGCAGCACCCATTTACTAGTGACTGTGTTATGTCCTCAAATTCAATTAGACCTTCATAAATAAACATAATACAATTTCCGAAACTTATCCACGAGCAAATATAACCCTTAAAAGTTGAAACTGGCAAAAATATTGATCCAACCAATTTATTCATAAGAAAGATGGATCCAAAATAGCAACACGAAATGACAGTTTAACCTATTTGGAAAAAGGAAATAGGAAGGAGAAGGAGAAGACGGAACAATTTTAAACATACCCGGGAAGGAAATTTCTCCAGAGAAAAGGGAGATGAGTTCTGTGCAGTTTGACTTGGATTGATAACAAGAATATACCGCGTGTGGGATTCGCATGTGTTTCTATTACAAAAAGATTATGCTCTCCAGATTCCGGGCACCACTAGTGGTGGCGCGCGCCCGCGCCCCTCTGTGGCTCTGTGCCTCTTCATCAGACCACCAATCCGATTTCATTATTATTATTTTTTTTTTAAATTGTACGGCCGTGATTTAATCCTTTAATTTAATTTTCTAGCTACTTTCCATCTCTATTTTCTCTCTTATTATATTCAGTCCCGATTACAACTTTTTGCTCATTATCTAAATTTTCCCAGCAGCCAAACAGAATCGTAAAAGATAAGTCTAATTATTCAAAATGGATCCAAGCCATAAATAGCAACGAATCCAGCTACCCAGTTAAGGAAAAGAAAAAAAGAACAGATCTGAAAAGAGAAAATGTAAGGAAAAGAAGTAGGGGTGTGAAAATGAAGGAAAAAAGAAGAAGCATTTGATAAGAGCAACTGTGAGATTTTGAGGAAGAAGCAGGGGAAAATGACTCACAAATCAAAGGGTAGAGAGGAAGAAGGGTAAAAAGAAGAAGATGAAGTCAAAATACCGTCAGACTCGGTGAAAGATTAGGGTCGGAGGATGATCATACTATTTGGAATATTATGAGTCAAAATATAAGAAATCGAACTATAGAAGAATGATAGGGCCGTAAGAACGTTATGCAAATAATGATAAATATAATTAATTATATAATAATTGAAAATCAGTAGTAATAAATATGATAATTATATATATTTTTTATTATATTATTAAATATGACATAAGGAAGAAAGATATAAATAAGGACTATAAATAGCAGTTTTACAAGAATAATTTTTCTAGTACAAATACTTTATTATAATTTGATAGTTTTAACTTTGACATCGATGTGGGTTCCTCAGCCAAGTCTTGGCACCTCGTAACCGTTTTTTCTGATTTCCAATATCAATGGTCCAGTAGGTCAAATTGATAGAGTGATAGATCATAGATATACTGTGGACAATTTTTTACATCAACACTATATGGAGGAACATAGAAGAGTAGGTTGAAGAGGGTATACATCGCCGAATGATGGCATGTGCGATTCCGAAGAGGAACACTAATGATAGAGTGTTGCGCTCCTAGTAGGAGCTCTCCTTTGAAATTTGAGGGCCAAATAAACACTACAAGTAATAGAGTGTTGAGCCCTTACCAGGTGGTTAGCTCCTCAACAACTTTGTGTCAAATAGAAGTTGAAAATTTATGAAGGTTTATTGCATTGATTGGAGGCATTAAGCTCTTAGGAAATTCAAATTGTAATAGAAAAGAAATAACAAGCTTCTACTGTGAAGAGATGATAAAGTGAAGTTATACTTCAGTTTTTGTGGAAGATCTTAAGATGTTCAGCATTCCATGAGTGTGCCAACTCTTTTCCCACCTTGTTCTAGAGCCTATACATGCCTGACCTCTTTGATCACTTAATAATGTCTCTCCTAATTTCCCCCAAGGAGCCCGTTGTGCTGAGGTATGATCACCTTCTTGAGAACCAGTATCCTACCTTGATAGGCCTTGGTTTCATCCCTTAGTTGTAATGATGCTTTACCTTTATTTTGAGTCCCTATTCTTTGACCCTAGCCTCATCCCTTATTTCTTTGAGTAAATCGAGTGCCTTGGTTAAAGCTTTAGTGTTCTCCTCTTCAACAAATGAAAATCTTCTGTAGGTTGGCAGACTGACCTTGGTTGGGACCATGGCCTTAGACCCACACGTTAAGTTGAGGGGAGTCTCCTATGTTGCAAACTGAGAGGTTATACGAATAGCCTAGACTACCGAGGGTAGTTCATTAACCCATCCTCCTTTCTTCTCCTCCAAATTCTTCTTCACCAGCTTCTTAATGACTTTGTTAGTAGATTCAACTTGTCTATTATCTTTAGGATGAGCGAGAGATGAAGTACAATATTTGGTGTCTAGATTAGCACAAAACTTATGGAATTTGGGATTATCAAATTGTTGTCTATTATTTGTAATTAGAGCATTAGGAATATCAAACCTGCAGATGATGTGCTTCCAAATAAACTTAGTAGTTGCAGCTTCAGTTATCTGAGTAAGGGGTCTAGCCTCTATCCACTTGGTAAAATAATTTATGGCTACTATGGCATACTTATTCTACTTGGTGGATTGAGTCAATGAACTTATCGATCAATACCCCACTTAGCGAAAGGTCAGTGAGTTGTAATAAAAGTCAACTGAACTAAAAGTTTCCTTAGAATGTTAGCATTAACCTGACATTCGCAGTAGCTCTTAATGTGGCGTCGAGCATCTTTTCTTAGAGTAGGCCAAAATTAACCTTGCCCTATCATAGTTTACTATAGCTTTTCTTAGAGAGGAAGAAAAGCCAAAATGATGAAGAATTGTGTCAAGAAATGACCATTCAAACCTATCATATGCCTTCATCATATCAAGTTTGAAGATGACATTACCGTCAATGGCTTACTTACCTATATCTTTAGTAATCTCTTGAGCTAAGCGCATAGTTTCCACTATGGAATGACCCTGAACAGAGGCATGTTGAGCATTGAAAACCAACAAAGGAAGAAAAACATAAATCTAGTCTGCTAGGGCATTAGAAAAGACCTTAAAACAAAGGTTGCAAATGGCTTATAGGTCGAAAGTCTTTTAAAGCACTAAGATTCACCTTTTTCGGAATAAGAACAATGAGTGTAGAAGTCAGAGCTTTAGGCAGTTTATTACCAGCAAGGAAAGAATTAACTGCTTCAAGAAGATCCTTTTTAACTACTTCCCAATAAGATTGAAAGAAATCTAAAGAAAAAGAATCAATGCTAAGAGCACTATCTAGGTTTATAGACCAAACAACATTTTTAACTTCATCAATTGTGAAAGGAACCATAAGAGACTGATTATCGTCATTTGTAAGCAAATGAGGGATAATGCCAAACATACCAAGAGTATCAGGTAGTTGGATCCGAGGCATAAAGGGCCTGAAAGTACTTAATGGCTACTTGATGAAAAATATGAGGATCTACAAGGCTAGAGCCATATTCACCCTTGATGTCATTCAAATTTAACTGCTTATTTCTACAGTAAATAGAAGTGAAAAAACTTAGTATTGCATGACGATTTTATCAAGAATAGCACAAGAAAGCTAAGCGAAAGGTGAGTTAAATTTGAATATTTTCTCTTAAAAATCAGACATGAATGCTCTTAAAATACATTACTTACAGCTCCAAGCAGCTGGCAACTAAACGTCTAGTTACTTGATCATAATATATGCTTGGCTACTCACCCACATTAATAGGCTTCTATGGTAGCTCAGTAAATTTGATATTTCAATCATGCTCTTCCCATTAGTTAATTACTTTGATACATTTCTTACAAAACTACCTATCAAAAGTATACTATATAAATTGTACGAAACCTTTGTAAAACCTAAAGCAGTATTATTCTCGACCAAATTTTTGTCGACTTTCACCTTAAAAGCTCCCTACTATGCTTGATGCTCCATATGGAACACCCTATTCAACATTTCCGCCTTGTTAAATAATGTGAGCCTCTATGTAACGTTGTTTTATTAACTCCGGATAAAAATGAAATATGAGGAGGTAGAACATAAAATGACAACTAATTAAGAGAAGTAACTAAAGAAAGCGAAGCAAAATGTAATGGTTATGATCAAGAATACACATGAAAGCTAAGTAGAAGGTGAGACCTAGCATGGTGTGTTTGGATGATATCTTAAGAGGTTAGATGTTCCAGAATAAGAAGAATATGAATCTGCTCATTTTTTCAATATTCACTTCTCATGGCATCACCTCATCCAAATGGTTGAGAGTCATCACCCCAATACTTACTCTTTGACCTCTTTTGAACAAAGAATCATCGTAATTTATCTTATTATACCGACAAATAGGAGGAACTTTCCATTGTGGCTGCACAGGAACCACAACCAACATAGGGTATAGTTCGTTCTGCCTTTACTTACTCAAGAAGCCCCACTGCTAACTTCATAATCTCATTCTCATTAATATGCCCACCCCAAATAGATATCTAAAATGAATTTCTTCGAGATATCTAAATCAATCGAGCAAAGAACTAAATCTGATAAATCTGGTTTAAACCAAATCTATAAATAATAATAATTCGAGGAAGCCGGTTTTAATAAGTCGAGAACTTGTCAGAGCAAAACGATATCATTATTACTTCCTGGATTAAAATACAAAATTTCCAGGTTTCAAAAAGGAAAAGGAAAGTTCCAACACTGAATCTTTTTAAGAAGAGAGGACTTTCTGAACCTCTGCTGTGACCTCTTTGGCAGGTTTTTCTGCAGGAAGATTAGGCAACAATCCCCTTCTTGGAATAGTAATCAATCACCTGAATATTGAAAATATTTTCATATTAACATGTATATTATACACGATTAAAGTGCTCGCCGCCATTGCCGTCTCTCTCTCTCTCTCTCTAGAGCACTTTGGCGTTCTTTTCAATATGAAAAGATGAAAGCTTTGGACTTCGGATCCTCCAACGTTTGTATGTTGACCAGGAGTCTGTCTGATTCTTACCCTCCATTTCCTTCTAATTACCTTTCAGTTTCTAACCGAAATAGTATTATTGAAAATTTTGAATTTTACCCCCTCCGGGCCCATAAACTATTATATAATACTTCTAACACCCATTAGCTTTTAAAAATTCTGTTTATCACCCCAAAATGTGAATTTATATGTCTGCAAACCTGCGAACAGTACAACAAATTTATGGTAGACATGTCTATCTAATAAATTCTCGTAGCTAGAACTCTTGGCTGGTGAGTAGATGAAGTCTTTCCTTTCTTTATTGGAGTTGAGATTCATAGTCTACAAAATATTATGCCTACAACATTTTTGGAAAAATCTCATTTGTTTGTTTCTCACCCGACGTCAAAAAATACATCACGTAAAAATCAACTAAAAATTAGTTAATTTTTAGCGATCAACTAGTAGAAATTAGACTAGATCATAATAGTAGTAAGGCCACTAAGGATACAAGACCAATACTTAAAAGCTGATGATATAATTCGAGTTGGTATTTAGAAAAGCAAAACATTTGAAGTGACTAAGAATATAGTAAACATCAAAATTACAGCGAAGCTAGCTGACATTCCTCAAAATTATAACTAAAAGTTTACTCATCGTCTTCAACCTTTGACTTCTTCTTCTTCTTCTTTTTACCCTCAGTAGTAGGAGCTTCAACATCAGCTCCATTTTCTTCTTTACTCTTCTTCTTCTTCTTCTTCTTGGCTGTTCCATCATCCTCCTCTACACCGTTTATGCCATTTGGTTTTTCTGGAGTTTGATCCAGTTTTCGCTTGTCCTTCTTCTTCTTCTTTTCAGATTTCAAGTCCTCGGAGGCATCAGCAAGTTTGTCAATAGCCATTGGGTCAACTTTCAATTTCTTGTTCTTGCTTTTCTTTACAGAAGCGTCAGTAGGTACTTCCATCTCCTCATCTGTGTATTCACCATGCAATACTACACAATTAGTACAAGGGGAAACACTAATTGAAAGATTCTCTCTAGTAGCATATGATATAAGATCAGATAAAAAGCAGTTTCCAGAAATACTACACACTAGGGTTTGCATCAGTTAATTTAACAATTGGAGTTTTTGCAGGCCCGTGTAGATTTAAGACTGTCTAGAAGTTTAAACTTTGAAGCAATGAATTCTAAATTGGACTAATGTAAATGGAAGTAGCATTTAATAATTAATTACCTTTGTTTTGAGTACTCTCAATTGCAGATTTCATGACATCAATGTTTTTACGAGGTGCAACTCCCTTGTCGTAGAAGTCAAGTCGTTCCTCAACTTGTTCACGGAGTTTCTCCCCAAAAACAGTGGAGGCAGTTTCTGGATTTCAAGATGAGATA
This sequence comes from Coriaria nepalensis, assembly GCA_027186245.1. NCBI lineage: Eukaryota > Viridiplantae > Streptophyta > Magnoliopsida > Cucurbitales > Coriariaceae > Coriaria > Coriaria nepalensis. Next base: position 1,366,116 of record CP114493.1, read on the forward strand.
TGAAATTCTGGAGGGGATAAAAGGACACAGTAGAATATATGAAGCTAGAAAATATGGTGGCTTACCTGAAAAACAGTCAATGCGAGATGCAATAGAGCACTTGTTTGCAAGATAACGAGCCATCCGCCCTTTATTCCGAGCAGATGCTCGGCCAATGAAAGACGAGTGAAAGATCAGACCGTACTTGGGTGTGTTTCCTTTGGTTTTCAGTGCCCTGGATAGAAGAGCAGAAGGTTAAATCTGCAACTTTAAATCAATATAGTAGACTTTCTAAAGGGTCATAATGTTTTTATGTCAGAACATAGTAAAATCAACAGCTAAACTTATTTCTTTTGCTATAAGAAACTCCTTTCATATTTTGTTTTGTTTTTTTTTGGGGGGGGGGAGGGGAACTATGTAAGTTTGCAACAAACCTGAAGAGTGCCTTCTCTGCACCAAGAATTTGAAGGGTGGAAGACGGGCACTTGGCCAAGTTTGTGAGACTACCAGCATGAGAAATTAAACGGGCCCCAACAACTTCACCAATCAAGGAAGCCAAATTGGGTGCAATGTCATTCATTTTAGTAACTAGATAATCATATAGCTTCTTCCTGTACTGAGACAGATCCATTACCCTCTGGGCAAATTGCTGAACATTAATCAAGTCAATGGGAGATAAATCCTGCCCTGCAGAGCATTACTAAACCAAGTGAATAAAGAATGATAGAAAGATTGAAATCAGTCCATGCAAGATCTTTACCCATGGATGCCTTGGCAGCTTCAACAATCTCCTTAGCCTTATCTTCATCACCAATTATCTCTGTAAGTCCAGGGATATGTTCTTCAGACAGCCTCGATTTGTCCTCAATAAATTTTGAAACTTTAGCATATAAATAGTTGTCACTGACAATCTTCACCAACTCGGGGAAATGCCATGAGTACCACTCTCTGCATTTAAGTAATAGTAGAACAGCCATATGTCAAAATCATTAATAACTTACTGAAGAAAATGAATTACTCATTTTCTCTTTCACACACAGATTCATCGCCAAAGTTTCGTAGTACAAAAGACGAAAATAAAAAACCAAAAAGTGCCGAGGAATAACATTCTTGGCCTAGTCTTATAAGAGATATTTGAGTGTCAGAATACCTGACTCTCATGGAGAAGGTATTGACATCCTTGTCAAGAGTATCTAGAAGGAAGATTGCTTGGATCACCATATTGTCAACTCTGTTAACATTGAACTTAACCTTCGCCCTGCTGTAACTGTGTCCAAGACCAAGCTGTGCTCTTTCCAAGTCCCCGGGCTATTTTTAGATAAAAACGAAAAATAATACTCTCAAATGACCCATGCACATCTCATGAAAAACTTCTGCATTTTTGAAACAGTTAATGACTTAGGATTAGAGAATGAAGAAGAAAGAAAAACCTTCAAGTCCTTGATAAACCTATCAAAATGTAGTTTCACACCACGAAGAAGCTCAAGAACAAACTCATTACACTGGCAGGGGATTTTAGTCTCTTCAAAGATACTTGAGCCAATCTTTGGTTCTGCTAGCCCTAAAATGAACTTGGCCTTCTTACCTTCCTTAACTTTGGGGAGATTAAGCTCCAAAAAGTTCCTCAACTCATCGGTCATAAGACCTAATAGTTAACAACAAAAATTAAGCATATACGACTTTTAAGCTCCAATATAAAACAAACATTTTCACAAATCTAGTAATCAAGTATATATCAGTAGTCTACATCCTCAAAACAACAGCTTAACAAGCTCACATTTCAACAAATGATTTAAGGGATTTCAGAACGAACTAAAAACAAGGAGCAGGAGGAAAAGTACATTTACAAACTTCCCCAATATACACATTAGCAATCCAAACGATGCATCATTGCAGTACAAATCAAAATCGATGAAAATTGAACTTTCAATGAATAAACTAACTGAGAGTGTTTACACTGAAAACGCAACAGGTTCTTTCGGTGGTTTACCTTCAGAGACCGAGTTGCACTGATTTAGAGCATCGAGCGCGGACTCAAAAGGAAGAAAAGCAGTGAGCTGGACGACCTTTCCGAAACGGCTGAGATCAGAGACGGAGCTCCTAACAGCCTCCGTGTTCTGGCCGATTTCGTCGAGACCGTGAGCATTAAACAACGCGTAACCGGAAGCAGACTCGTAGAGAAGATACAGCGACGCCATGGAAGAAAGCGCAACCACAAGAGAAGAGAACGAGAGCCACTAGGTTGGAAGAAACCCTCTCTCCTTTCCGCTTCTGAAGTCGAGCGGAGAAACTTGTCAAGGGTTTAGGTCTAGGGTTTTCGGGCCTTCTTCTGGTTTTATACGGGGCAGAAATGAAAAATAAACACTGCACCTGACTCCCCCTCCTCCATTTGATTTTGGGACTGACAAGAAAAAAATAATAATAAAAAATAAAATAATAATAATAATAATAATAATAATAATAATAATAGTAACCTAATGGGGCCCACACACAAGTACTACACGGGTCAGACCAGTTTTTTTTTTTACCCGATTTATCTATTTTAGGACTTCTTTTTCTTTTTTTTTTTCTTTCACAATCTGTCCCATATTTTATGAACAATCAATTCTGAGGAATATCGTGGATTCTTTTGTCAATTGATCATGTTAATGCCTTTGATTGATCGCACTACTGGTCTTGATCCTGCTGGAGGTTCATGTACTGGGACAAAAATATGATCCAGTCACCAGTCGGATTCATCGAAGCTAAATGATCAGATTGCTCTTGACAGACATGAGACAGCACCGTGAATGAAGAAGTCGCTTAAACCTCCGGCCGGGAATTAAAATAGTGAAGGTAAGGAGAGATGGAAGAGGGGATCTTAAGACCCTCAAGGACGCCATTACATCTCTGCAAGTTGCTAGTACAAAATTTTTGCTTCTCATTATGAACAGGTAAACATCTAGAAAAATTGTCTCATTGACTAAACTATTACACAATCTAGGGAAAAGAAGAATTTGGAATATCCAGAATGAATCAAACAATGAATTTCCTTAAAACTCGAGAGAAATCTCTCTATTATGACCGAGATTCTTAGAATTTGATTGTTCCTTGCCGGTCCGCTGGAGCAACACACTGCCACAAGGAGCAGTATGCTGGAATATTCCCTGCATCAACCCCCAAGACTGCAAGATTGCGACCATACTCCTGCACATTGACAGAGAAAGTAATCTAAGGATTCTTTCAAGTTAGAATTCCAAAATTAAAGAGTGATAGATTGTGAGGTAAACCGGATATTGATTCTATCATAGTTTGAGGGGAACTGTAAATTTAGCGACTCCAAACTGGATTTTTGAGTTAACTAGAGTTTTAAACTATGAGCCAAATGAACAGTAAGTCCTAGATTTTACAGTTCCAATCGAGGAAGAAGCAGCTATGGATCCATATTTTACATTGATTAGTGAGGTTATTCCGGGTGCTCTCAGAGCATCTAGTCCAATTACCATCTGCCACATAAGCTAATATATATTATGCCGTTCATGCGGCTTATGGCGATTGGCTCCAGACCTCCCTCCCCCTCTCTTTCACAAGAGAGGTGATCCAAGAGGATTTCTTGCACAGCAGAGGAAGATGATTACCTGAATATCAAGGAACAGTTGCATACAGATCTTGCCCGTATCAGACACATTCTGATCAGATATTTCTGAGCTTGCTCCAGCTCGTCTTTGTGCACCCTGCCTGATTCTCTGGAGTGAAGACTCTGTTTTCCTAGCCTGTTCAGATATATATTTATATATACAAGCTCAAAAGGACGAAATAGAAAACATCCTGACGAAAGATGTAGTAATAACTCTTGATGGTTCCAAAAATTCAATGGCAATAAGGTATGAACACTAACCACAGAAACGAGATCAGCAGCTAACTCATAGTACCGACTAGTAACTTCTGTTGCAGCACTAAGCAGAACATCATTCCTTGTTTCCTTGGTCAAATACTTTGTAGCTCGCTCTCCATCCAGAAAAGCCTGTGGTAGTTTGATTATCCCAAGCTTAAAACAATTTATTAAATTGATTATTTAAGACAGCAAGAGAAAAACAAACGATATCAACACAAAAAAGAGAATGAACCTTCAGGGGACGAAGAACCCCAGACACATAGGGTGAATGCCTCACAGGAAGTGGTTTATTGGTCATTCTGTATGTTGCGGTTATTCCCTTCAGTTGTCGTAAGTCCTATTTTCAAAAACCGATATATGAAGAGGGTCAGAAATGTTAATTGCCACCGGCATAGATTCCTGATATTAAAAAAGCTTGGAGATTTTGTTGGATGGTTAATGAAATTGATATACTCAAAGCACACCTCGACAGACTTCTCCACCAATGCCTCTACGATAGTTTTGATAACTAGAGGTATTAGCTCCTTCAATGATTTTCCGCTTTGCAAAATGCTCTGTTTTACTAAATCAAGAACCTCAGTGGAGCATGTAGATAGATGTCGGAGCACATGTCCCAAGAAGTTACCACAAACCTCAATGGTTAGAGCATTTATGTCATGGATAATCTGCAAAACAAATTATATCAATCAACGTCTCGTATGTAGTTTGATGATTTCACAAGTTCTTGCCAGGAACATTAGGCATTGAAGTAAAAGCATGAATAGGGAGAAATGTAAGATTCATAGTTTTGCAAAGGAAGGAAATTGGGTGCAGGGTGCATTTTGGTTCAGCATTGTAAACTTTAATTTAGATCTTAAATCTTATCTGGACCCACAAGATTCCAAAATTATCTTCAAAATCTTGTTTATCTCACTATCTGATATAAATATAGTTTGTGCGAATGCAGCTGTCAACCAAATGCAAACTTAATAAACATGTAATGCTTACAAATATAAAATCATCCGAGGCAGCTGCAACAGCCCACTCACACCCTGGATTAGAGTCTGTATTACCCGCCTTGCGAGCAGCCACACCAGACGACAACCAATGTAAGTATCTATTGGACATTGAAAAATAGGTAATCCGTGATGTGACACCATAATATGTTTAGTAAGAATTAGAAAAGCTAAGGAAAACTGACCTTGAAATAAGCTGCAAGGACAAACGAAGAAATTTGTCGGAGCATGAAATGACGAGAACATCCTCATTCCAGCAGGTCCTTAGGCTCTCACGTAGAACCACACTTTGTTTTAATGTTAAATTCTCGAAATTTCCCTCATCAGAAGGTAGATTCTGAACAAGGACTAGGCTAGATGTTGTAAGCGCAGAATCTAAACTGCTCGCTATTTCCTGAAACCTGATGATATATTGGAGTTATAAGACAGTCAGCAAGCAACTACCCATTCGAACTCCCATCCCATCCATTAGGTAGCTGAAGTAAATACCTCAAAGAAAAATAAACACCAATATTCCATTGCTTCATGAAGTCGATATAGATTGCTTCTGCTCGAAATTTAGTAACATCAGATCTTGAGGGACAGTAGCCTGGTACAGACATTGAATGTTATGCATAAAACAAAGAAAAAAAAAAAGACTTTCAGACACTTTTTGTACGAATGAACACTTCATATGTAAATTTTTAAGAGTGTTCGATTAGCCCTGTCAAATTAGAAGGATTGAAATACAATGAGGATAAAAGAGCTGTATACCTTACCTTCTAGATGGACCAAGAAATCAATGCTTGTTTTGTAGTTCTTTAAAAATCCTGTAGGTCTTCCTGGAGAAAAAGCGCCCGGTTTCCCCTTTTGGATGGCCAAGAGAACCTCTTTAAGGATTGAATTAGCCAAGAAGCCATATACATGCAACCCAGAATTTTCTGAAGTCGAGGGAGCAAGAAAATAATACTCATTTAGGTTTCCATGACAACCTTTATTAATCATGTAAGGTAACATAACATTTCCACTTTTATAATCAATTAAAAGGGTATGGGAGTGACTAGAATCTTGCCAGAAAATAATGCAAGATGTATGTTAAGTGCAAGATGATGAAATAGTCAAGTAACATCAGCCATTTTTTATTGCATGCTCAAGCTTCATAGTAACAATTCTACCATAAAGCATGCCTACTCCCCCATCTGAGGAGAAATGAAGTGCTACTCTGCAAAGATTTACACCAATAGCAAGAGAAAGGATATGTTAAACTTCTGGAGTACATTAGCAAGAGAAAGGGTAGCCAAACCTTCTGAAGAAATTTTTAGTAAGAATTTACAATCTTTATCAATATATTGCTTGATTTGCTTATAATCATCTTCAAGGTCATCTCCAGAAGACCCTGAAGCCATGCTTGATGGTCCATGTGGAATAATTTTTTGGATCAATGGTGCCACAACAGTTGAACGGAAAAGCTCTTCCGCACTCCTAGTTTTATCAATAGCAGCATATGCCCTTAAGCAATTGGCTATAGCCTTCTCATGACGATGTCCAAGTGCATCGACAAAACAATGCCCCAGACTTGCATCTAGCAATAGGCTGGCACTCTGAATCCTCTTCTCCATGTTTTCAATGAAAGGAAGGTTCTGTACTGGCATAACAGAGAAAAGCGATGAGCACAGTGTGTTTCCATTAAAAGAAGATTCAAATGAAGCAAGGCGGTGCTAAGCCAGATAATTAAACCACATTCTGTATTACTATTCCTGTAGGTGCAGTTGCAAGAATGATGCAAATCTTCAATTTTAACTTATCTACCAAATCTGAGTCAACAACTGACAATAAGATACTAATAAGCTTATACACTATATTCATTAATCCTTTCGAAAAGTCAATTTCATTACTCCTATTACTCCAAATTGACTCCTTCCACAAATAGATGAGATATGTGCCCTCTAAGACATCTAGGATTTAATTTTCATTGGAAGTGCTGAACACCAGATAAGGAATCACCTAGATGAAAAGTTATCCCCGAAGTCTCTAATAATGGAATAAGGAAATACTATTCATGTAAAAGGGAGCAAAAGAGACCTGTGCATGAGCAAAATAGAGCTTTAGCCGATTCATTTCACTAGCAATTCTCTCCAGGAATATACTTTGAGTGTCACTGAATTGTATTCCATTCTCAATGTGTTGTACGGATGTCCTGTTACTCAATGAATTCTTATCTGTAGAATTCATATCTCCCTTCGACCAATCAGCAGGCACACTTGGTAACTCCTTGATCAGTTTTTCAACCTGTTCTCATGATATAAATGAAGTGAAAATAGTGTGGCATCAATTGGACATGAAGCTTTGACATGGGAATTAAGTACTGTATGTCTTTTACAAAGGTCAAGACCATTGCTTAATAAAATTGCTAAAATTTGAACGTAAGAGGAAAAAATAAAAAATAAATAAATTAGGCGTTTGGTTTCCAGATTTCATTTCGTACAATACTCCTGAGACAATTAAATTACTAGGCCAACGGAAGTAATTTTTATATTTTGCAGATAAAGAGACAATTCAGATATCATTTTCCTATAGGCTCCTCAGAAGTTGACAAATTGATCCCCAGAAAATTCTAATGGGAGCCGAATTCAGCTCCAAGAAGATTACTAGTAAGCTTTCATACAACAAAATCAAAATCAAAATCAAAATCATATGCCAACCAAAATATCGATCTGGGCTAAACGGGAAAACATACAATTTAATCTCTACGCTAGTCCTAATAGAAATGTTCGCCTGAATTAATGAACCGTATGATCTAAACTCAATTTCAAATTCCCAAATCAAAGCAAAGAAAATGGCATAGAAATCTACTTTTGGTGAATCGAAAATTCAGATCCCAGTCTCCCGGAAAACAAAATTGAATTGCGTAGACCTCCGATCAAAATCTAAACAAAATTAATAATGCTAAACATTATATCCAAGCACGGATCCGAACGTACCTTAGATACAACGTGAAATGTATCAAGCAACAATTCCAAGACCTCTCTAGCCGATGCCGCTTCGGATCTCTGCCGCAATCCATTCTGCAAAGCCATAAGCGAACCTTCCACAGATCCCCTAAACTGCTCGATCTTCTCTCTCAGCTCAACCAACGGAGCTCGCATTCGCACAACCGCCGCATCAACGTCGACGAGCTTTGTGCTCAGGTTGACGAAGTCATTGTAGTCTCGGTTAATCAAGTCAATGAGCTCGTGTTTCAGTGATGAAAGGTGAGTCTGGAGCTCAGCTCGGAGCGTGTCGAAAGGCACGAAGGTTCTGAGCTCGGAGATGTAGGATTCGGAATCAAAGTTAGGGGAGAGGAAGAGCTCAGGCTTGAACCACAGCGGATGCGAATCGAGCGTGTCGGCGAAGGGGTTAGTGGCGGATCTAGGCGGTGGTAGGATCGGATCCGCCATTGAATCCAATTTTTTCCTTTTTTCTCTCCTCTTTTGAGCTAAAGAAGAAAATGCGAGCAAAAATGTCCGTTAAAATTAATATGCATAAGATCTGAACAGAAAAATTTTAGATGCAGAGATAAGAAGTAGAAACAGACGATGACGACGACTTGGGTTTTCTCTCTCAGAGTGATCACAAAGAAGGAAAAAAAAAAAACGTAATAACCGGTCAGCAGCATGTCGACTTCTCTAACATGTTTAATGTATAAACGACATGTCGACTATACTTACCGACGTGTAATCATATTGAACCTCAAGTCTTTCAGTTAAAGAGTCCATTATGAGGAAAACCTGTTGTCCCTTCTGTCTATGGGCCTGCAATATGGGCCCATGGACAATCCTGGTGGGGCCTATTGTTTTCGTATCCTTTTGCTTCGCGCACCAAAACGGAGGGAGAGCAAGGGTAAAGTGGACATTTTATCATCCACTTTCAGCAGTACCCTTATCGTATATATAAAAAAAAAAAAAAAAAATATATATATATATATGCAATTTAGAACCCATTTGAATTAAAATAATATATTTATAAATATTAAGTAATTTATAAATAGAAATATATTTAAAATGTGTTTATAAATAAAAAATAAAAAAAGTATTTATATTAGAGATTATTTGAAAATATTTATTTTTATAAAATAAATATTTATTTGATATTTATTAAAATTTTATTTAATGCTTATTTTTTTAAATAAATATTTTTTTTTATTTTTTTTATAAATATATTTTAAACATATTTTTATTTATAAATATTTTAAACATATTTTCATTGATAAATCACTTAATATTTACAAACAATATTATTATATTTTTTTTTAAGGACTCTCTAACAGCTCTTAATAAGTAAAAGTTTGATAAGTCATTATATAAATAATATTTATCTTTCTTATCATCAAGCACTTTTATAAGCACACGACCTCTCTTATTATCGCAACGACTCTACTTTTATAACTCAAAACTCTAGGCCAAACACACACAAAGCAATAGTTTCCTAAAACAAGTCGTCGGAAGTTATTTTCACTCAGCGACGGCGTGACGGCGTAACGACGTAATCCTAAGAGCGATCAAATTCGTGAGTTCAAACCTTGGTGCTAGCTAGGGTTTCTCATTCTTCTCAAAAGAATTTTTTGTTCTTGCTTTTCTCTCCAAAAAAAACCTATTTTTCGTTAGTTCTCAACCCTGAAAAACTAATAATGGCGATGAAGAGAAAACGCGGGGATGCTTGTTTTGAATCGGAACCATCATCAACACCGGGTTCTCTACGACAGCGCCGTTCAGAATTTCATTCTCCTTCCAATAATGGTAGAAGCTACAGCAGCATGCGATCGTCTGTTGCTTTCGGCACAAGAAACGCGCCTACTGTCGTTACAGTGAAAGGTACCAGCAAGAAGAGACAGAATATATTGAAGTCAATGGATGTGATCGCGGAGATCGAGTGCAGGGAGGTATTTACAAAACTCAAGAGTCATCAGTACGGGCCCGCTTTCGAAAAAGGTGTAGCAGATTCCGGTAATGGCATGGCCGTAAATTTGACAGCGATTCAATCTAGGTCCTACACTCGGGTCGAGGATTTTGTTGCCGATGTTCGATCCGTTTTTTATGTTGCTAAGTCATCTTTTCCGGTCAGAGATCCTATGCAGAAGACAACTTCTAAACTGAGTGAATATTTCGAGGCGATGTGGAAGGAGACGGAGAAGAGATTGAATCCCATTATTACTAACAAGGGATACAACCAGCAGAAGGGAGATGAGAAACAGAATTCACCTTCTACTACTATAAACGGTTTTCAGAGTATGGGTGCTACACCAACATCTGTGCTTTGTCAAGACAAAGCAGAACGAGCTGAGGAAAAAAAGAGGTCATTAAACGAGAAATTACAGAAGAAAGGCCAAGTGGTAAGTAGCAGTAATGTTTGTGCAAGTAAAAGCAGTGCACAACCACAAATGTCTGATCCCAAGAGGGCCGAGCGGACTGCAATGATGAAGTATAGATTTGCCGACATCATCCTGAAAGCACAGAAGAGTACTCTTTCCAGAGGGGATGAGGCTGCGAATAAAAGGCTCGAAAAAGAGAACTTTAGGATGAAGAGGGAGTGCTTGGAGTTGACAAGAAAAATGAGAGGGAGAAGGAGCGAGCAGCGGCTCGACTTGCTCTCGAGAAGATGACCGAGTCCGTCGAGATAGACGACAACTTCAAGACTCTTCGGGATTTCGAAGCTCTTTTGGGAATTCCACTGATTTGAAAAGCCTATTAGTGTAGTTTTGCTACCATAGTTGATAGCTGCTGACAGTAAGCTAGTGACTTGAATTGCTATATATGATAATGTAAAGTTTTCTTCTGTTTCGGTTTACAGATGGGATTAGGTCCCATGATTTTTGTACGATCACTTTCTTATATAATAAAAACAATCAGCTTCACCAAGTTTTTGTATATACAAGGAAATAACTTGATTAAAATTGATGGTAATGTATTTATTATGAGTTTGAATATGAATATTTACTACTTAGGCCAACTTGACATCATTCAGCAAGTTGAATCAACCTGACACTGTTTACTGTAACAAAGAGTCAGGGCAAACAATATCTGAAGATTTAAAACTTCTTCCAACTATTTTGATTCTTATGAAGAATCAGAAACTTTTTAGAATGAAATTCTAACGATTACGAACATCGTAACCTCGATCGAATCAGTTACATTACATGCTACTATGTATAAATCTACCTGCTCCTGCCTACAATTACTAGAAAGACAGAAAATAAGCAGAGTTTTCCATTTCATACAGTTGTTACAACCTTAGTTTGGCACCCATGTAGAACTTGTTCAGGTACCAAGACCCTGAAAAGTAAAAACTGCCTAATGCACCAGCATAAGAGTTCGGAAATGCATAGAATATTCGCCTCGTTCTCTGATGAACCACAGCCATTGAACACCTTTTCAAACCACAAATAAAAAATCCAGAAGAAAAAGAAGTATAAGCAAAGTTCATGGTTATGGTCTTTAACAATTCTGAATTCTGTTTCCTGTCTATTTGACGAAGAGTTTACGGTATAAGAGACTCGACAGCAACAATGGCAGCATGCCGGTAACAAGAATTTCGTGACTGTAATTGTTTCTGAGCCCAATTCCAAGGACATGTACAGAAGCCGGTAACAAGAATTCGGTGATTGTAATTGCTTCTGAACCCAGTTCCAAGGATGCGTACAAGAAGCACCAATGTTTAACTCTTTCTTTTTGACATAGCACCTTCATGAGATAAGTTCCATTGACAGTAATAGAGAGAAGAATATCAACATTTCACATGAAATTTCATGCACTATCACAACAAACACCAGGAAATCACAATCTTAGTATGTTTTTGAAATAACATCATGAGGAAAGCTATTCCAAGTAATAATAACATCACAGATACGTGAGTTTTTCAGGAAAAAAGGTAAGTCTCGATATAACAAAAAATATTTATCGGTTAATGTTAATTTCCTCTCCAAAAAAGACTAACTTTGATATCGGAGAAAGTTCGAGGGCCAAATCACAGCACCCCATAACCGATTGTTCTTGTTGCAGGTACAAAGGTCGAGGGAACCACAATCGCGGGCATATTGTTGGTGGATAATTTTTTACTGGAATAATCTAGCGCCGGCGAGGAAAGTCTAAGCGATCGTATCTCGCCATCTAAAAGGCTCCGACTATCGCGGTAACCAATAAATCACAACCACCTGTTGGAACTTCCCTTTTGACGTCATGACCAACAGTGGCCAAATTCCTTCGACCGAATACGTAGCCAAAGCATAAGAAACCCATGAAAGAACATGCAATTCCATTCTACTACTGGTATCGTGGTTGACCAAACCGTGAGATTACTCCACTTACATTAACGAGGGATTGATAAAACAACAAATCATGTATATTATACCAACTATCATATTATTCTTCATTTTACAATGGAGTAATGATCCTTCACTCCCTCTGATCGTGAGTGAGGCGATGCTCCTTCCAAGCAGATCACTCTGACAATTAAATTTTTTGCCTTTCTTATATATCTACATCGATTTTTCTTCTTTACTTGCTCGGAGATTTGAATTTTGAAGAGAACTACTATATAAAAACTAGTTGATGTTACTAATAGTGTTAAAGAATCACTCATTACAGTGATACCCTCTAAATCAGAACAGTAGCGCACTACCTTCCGAACGAACAGTGGCCATTATGGATCTCTTGGGTTCTGAGGCGAATAGGGATTCTTAAGGCGGGTAAACGTCTCCAGCACAACCTTGGCAACCATGGAAGGTGAAAACACACCGGAAACATGACGGATCTGCATTTTCGCCACAGCGGGTTACCAAGATCCGATTTGACCCGGAAAATCCACGCGGGTCACAAATAACGCCACCCGAATGGGCCTTCCCGACCCGATAAAACTGCCCGCGGATCACGTCCCTTCAAAACCGCTAACATAACGTGGTGGGCCCACGTAAGGGGAAGTTGGAGGTTCACAATGATGAAGTTCTAGTCAAATTTGAAGTCTTAGTCCGTACATACGTTAAAATATCTATAATGAAGAAGTTAACCCCATATTCTAAAAAATGAGGAACTTAATCCATAGAATATAAGGGCACACCTCATTAATCTATCAGTAATTACCAAATGCCCCCAATATATGAAAACATAAGTTGTTTAGTCAATATAATAATCCTGATTATCCTATTTATCTATCCGAAATAACGAAATGACCCCAAAATATGAAAATACTATTAAATGATCCCAAAACAAGATCTATGAATGTGTCTATATTTATTACATGGATTACTTTTATTTTCTTCGTGATTTGCCCCTGACCTTATTAGTAAGTAGCAAACATACTAGATGAAGTTTCCCCAAGCTAATACATTCAAGTTAAGCTGACTTGACTCATTATCTCGGGTCCAACTATAACCTCTCACTTCGCTTCTCTACCTTAGATCGGCCTCTACCTCATTAAGCCACCTGGGTCGTCTTGGGCATCTCGCCTTGACCTCTTAGGCTGAAAGCTCTTTAACTCAACCCCTAAAAATCTACTAATCAAAATATGCTATGTCGGAATACGTGATGCGGCATTGAGTAACTACCTAATTTGCAGCGTAATTCACTAATCTCTTAGTCCAAGAGAAGCATAAACAATCAAAAAACCTTTTAAACAACCTAATCTCTTCAACCACAGAATTACCCCTCTAATACCTCAGTTAAGTCACAAGCAATCCAATCCAATATAACTTTACAATCAACCTCAAAGGAAACCTTTTTAGTGCCCATTTTTAGCATCAACTTTATTGCTTCTAAAATGTCTATTACTTCTGCCTCTAAAGCTGAAACCACACCATAATAGGTTTCCCCAAACCACCAATCAAGCAACTCATTTCATCTATTTTAATCATGCCCACCCCTCCCTTTCTCTCTTCAATGTAAAAGGAGCCATCGAAATTGGCTTTTACCCAAACATCAGAAGAAGGACACCACCAGGAAACTTAGTATTCTTAAAGGGGTCAAGCTCTTTTATGATAGCTTTCCAGTTCCTGCAAAAAGACTCAAAAGCAGTATTTGCTCTCACCACAATAAACTCCACATCAATCTCAATTCCTTGGTAAATAATCACACATCTGCCCTTTCAAAAAATACCAAACGAGAAATCCATACATGTACACATCCTACACAATTCACAAATTTTAGCTTGACCAATCACAACACCTCCAAAAACTTGTTTGCCTCTGAAGGCTGTTCTTTGGGAAGTGTTTTTATTTAGGACACGTTAAAAACTTGTTCTAATGAACTTATGACTATTTTTAACAGGCAATTGATCCTAGAACACGGATGGTTTTATTCAAGATGCTTAATCGAGGTGTGTTCCATGATATTAATGGTTGCATTTCAACCGGGAAAGAAGTAAGCACTAAGCAACTATCCTCATTTTGGGATTTAATTTGTCATTTTCTAAATACAAATTCTGGTATTATCATGAGGTAGATAGCATTATCAAAAATAATCTATTATATTCTCCCTATCTTGAGCAGGCTAATGTTTATCATGCAACAAAGTCTGATGGCCAAGAACTGGCAATCAAAATTTATAAAACTTCAGTATTGGTATTCAAGTAAGTTTACAGACCCTTAAGCCTGTTCTAATAATAACTGGCATTATACCCGTTTTGGACCGAGTGAATGCCAAACAATAAGCCACTATATTTCTTGTTCATGCTAAGGTCAGTTACTGTCCCCATTCTCTTTGCATTACCAAGAAATAATCTTGAAATTAGAGTACTCACATTTGGTAATGTATCTTGATTGTTGCTTTACCTGCATAGAGTCAGTGTCTCTTATGTGCCTAAGAATTGCATCTACTTGCTTTTTGTTAGTTATATAAATTTCAAATTCAGACAACCCTTTTGTCTGCTCTGCTGGAGAATTACAGGGACAGTGATCGCTATGTTCAAGGTGACTATCGTTTCAGACATGGATACTGCAAACACAATCCCAGGAAAATGGTTAAGACATGGGCTGAGAAAGAGATGAGGAATCTGATGAGGTAAGGAAGTTAACCAGTTTTAACAGTTGTGTTATCTTCCTGCTTAAATGCACATTAATGGGATTTTAAATGGTCCCTGTCATATTCTAGAATTTGTAAGTGGATAAGTATGGTGAAGAGGTGATAATATATTCCCTATATGAACATAGTTTTTAAGAATTTCAGCTTGATTTAATCTGATTACTCTGAAAAGCAGGCTAAAATCAGCTGGAATCAGATGCCCAACTACGTATCTTTTGAGACTTCATGTTTTGGTCATGGAATTCATAGGTTTTAAATAACTACCATGTGTGAGATTCACAAGACATAATTTATACTTAACATTTTATGTAATATTGAGGCTTACCATTATTGCCTAGATTTTCCCAGTCTGTTATCGGTTTATGCCACTTTCCATTGTTGAGACAATTTTGGCGCATTATTATCTTGCAGGAAAGGCAGGCCGGGCTGCACCTCGGCTTAAGGATGCCGCTTTATCACTAGACAAGCTGCGGGAAGGCTATATGGAGGTATGTCCTAAATTTTGAAGCAATCTCCTACTTTAAATATAAAATAAGAATAACTGGAGTATACCGGGGTCAAACCTTACCCAATTTTTTTTTTTTTTTTTTGGTAATCTTAACTGCGATGGTTCATATCTTTTTTATGTCAGATGATCATAGCAATGCGGACCTTATATCAGAAGTGCAAACTAGTTCACGGCGATCTCAGTGAATATAACATACTTTATTTTGAGGTGAGAAAGTGACTGAATATCGTTTGAACCAACTGAATCTATGGTGGACTACTGTTTAGAATATTTCCTTCTGTTTGGCAGGGTCGCCTCTATATTATTGATGTTTCTCAAGCCGTTGATCTTGATCATCCCCATGCCCTTGATTTTCTCCGTGAAGATTGTGTTCATGTTTCTGTGAGTTCTCTGTTAATTCACTTCCTCATCGTTAGCAAATAAAGAACTATGTTCAGCATTAACATCTATTTGTGCTTTTAGATTCTTTGTTCTTCTATTAAAAGGTTTAGCCTCTTTTCAATGACAAAATTTTAGTGGTGTGCAGGATTTCTTTAAAAAAAGTGGTGTAGCTGTAATGACTATCAGAGAGCTGTTTGATTTTATAGTCGATCCAACCATTGCTGATGAAGCAGTTGATGATTATCTTGATGAGGTTTGTTGCCTTACTGATCTAATTGTAATCCTCATCCAGCTCTTTGTAGATAAATCTTTGACACACACTGGTTTACTTGTTTCAGATGCAAAGACATATTGAAGCACGAGGCGATGTGACTGCTGAAGATGAAATTGCAGACTCTGTATTTGTGCAGGTAACTTACTGGCATTTAGCTAAACTTGAGTTTTGGAAAAACCCATATTTGGATTACAGTTTTGAAGATGATTGTCAGTTTTGAAGATTTGCCTTTTTGGGATAATCTAAAGGGATAGAACTGCCATCCAACGAGTTTTGAACATAATTTTTAAATATGATAAAAATTATTTTTAGAAAATACAAAAGGACAAAAGGGTCCAAATTATTTATTACCGTATTTAGTAAACTTATACAAATTATACATGAGCTCAAGATGCTCATTTACTTGCAAGATCCGACCGGTTGGATTTGATCCGATCCGACGATACTTAAATATTGATACGGTCTAATATGTACGACCCGACATTAATATAGTCAGATGGTGTAATCGACATTTTTTTTTTTTTTTGGTTATTTGATTTTTGAATTTAGAGTAAGTTCTTTTTTTATTTAGTAAAATAAATGTGCAATTTTTTCCTTTAAAATTTATTTCCTTTTAATGTATTTTTCGTTCCTTTTTTTTATAAATAATTTTCCATTTATTTCATTAATTATATGTATAACATTTTTATTTTAAAGATATTTCTATATATTATTTCTTTAAATGAAATTTCAATTAATTGTTTCTTAAAATATATATTTTATCAAATATATATATATATATATATATTTCAATTAAATACATCAATATTTCCTCACACGAAATCTATTTACATTTACTATATTGTCTATAAAATACAAACAAAAAGTCCTTAAGAAAAAATGAAAATCGGATCGGATCCGACCGTAATAGACTCATTCCAACCTCATCTGAAAATCGTTTGATCCGATCTGACCGCCATATGATAATATTGGATTTAATCCGACCAATCCGACTGTTGCTCACCCTTAATTCAGAAGCTTCCTACCAAAAGTGGAAGTTGCCAAGCCCCGATCAGTGTCGATCTGTATCGACACATAGCTATCCATTGGACCACATTTCATTCATTACCGTGGAAATGTGGGGTAAAATAAAGTTGAATTCAAACACGGAGCACCAAAAAAGGAAGAAAAAAAGACAGAAGTATTGACTTCCATCAGCCGCTAAATTAGAATGCTTTTTTACGGAAAACAAACTCCAAGGCCGGCCTGCACATTACTATACTGTATAGTTAAGAAACTAAAATAAATTAATTAAAAAATAAAATAAAAATAAAATAAAAAACCTCGTATATTCTCTCTAACATCCAAATTGTGACATAAATAATAAGATAAAGATCTAACATTGTAAAATAAGGTAAAGACTTGACTCAAAATAGTATATTAAAAGTTTAGTCCCTGTTATTTGATCCATTATATATAGAGAAGAACATTGTGTGAAGAAAAAAAATGGAGAGATTATCATCTCTTAAAATGCGTTTGCTAGTAGTATTAGTGCTGTTAGTGCTTTCTAGACAAGTAGTTGAAAGCCACAACAAGCATGGAGGTGATGGGGTCCAGCCTCTCTCCAAAATCTCCATTCACAACACCATTTTTGCTCTTCACCAAGATGCTTCCATCAAAGCAAATCCCTACCTTCTTGGCTTGAAGGTAAGAAATGAGATTGCTCATAATGATGTGTTTGGCCAAATCTAATAATGATGATGACTTTTTTTAGGGTAATTTTTTTCATTTTTGTAGGGGGAAGATTCTGAGTGGATAAATGTGAAGCTTAAAAGCCCTAACCCTTCTCCAAATGATTGGGTTGCTGTTTTTTCTCCTGCAAATTTCAAGTACTTCTACTACTTACTTCCTCTTGTGATCTCTTTGAACACTTCCTTACCAGTCTATTTTATGAATTGAATATGATTAACTTGAAACTTGAAATAACTTTTTTCTAATGGCAGCTCATCAACGTGTCCGATTACCAACCCGAAAGATCAGGCACCCTACATATGCTCATCTCCGATTAAGGTATTATTGAAATTTTTATACCTCTTTATGCCAAAATATTAAAACTTAATTTCTAAGTCCTCTTAACATAAATCATATGAATCCTCTAATCCTCTTTCGTGTTTTCAGTACATGTTTGCTAATGAATCCAATTCTGATTACGCGAAAACCGGCCGAGCTTCTTTGAAACTTCAATTGATCAATCAGCGAGCGGATTTCTCATTCGCGTTGTTCTCTGGAGGACTGACATATGTATGTTTGTTTGTTTATATCATGTTTGTTTGTAATTTCTC
This sequence comes from Coriaria nepalensis, assembly GCA_027186245.1. Taxonomy (NCBI): domain Eukaryota; kingdom Viridiplantae; phylum Streptophyta; class Magnoliopsida; order Cucurbitales; family Coriariaceae; genus Coriaria; species Coriaria nepalensis. The sequence continues at coordinate 1,384,473 of CP114493.1, forward strand.
TCTATATTCTATTACATTCTGATGCTAATAACATTGGTTTCTCCCTTTTCCTGGTTTTTTCAGCCAAAATTAGTTGCAGTTTCTAATGTTATTAGTTTCGCAAACCCGAAGGCACCCCTTTATCCTCGGCTTTCACAAGGAAAATCATGGAACGAAGTAAGTTATCTTCAACAAAAGAGAGGGTTTTTGAATTATTATGTGCAACCAAATTCCGAAATCTGTCCCAATGTTCTGTCATATGTAGATGACAATAACATGGACAAGTGGTTATAGCATCAAGGAAGCCGTTCCTCTAGTCGAGTTTGGTTTCGAAGATGGAATCCAAACACAATCACCGGCCGGAACATTGACTTTTCAACGAAACACCATGTGTGGTAAGCCTTGAGCTTATGTTGTTCCTAACCACCTTTTTTCTTTTCTTTTTCCTTCAGATTTTGAATTTAGGGGTGAGAGTTATGTTCTTTCGTTTTTCTTGGGTGCAAATATTTTTTTTCTCGATCTTGTAGGTCCACCGGCAAGAACATTCGGTTGGAGAGATCCCGGTTTTATCCACACGAGCTTTCTAACAAATCTTTGGCCCAATTCAGTGTATGTGCTGATTTTCTGTTACGAACAATTCTGCAACAAATCATTAAGTAACTGTTTTATTAAAGGTCGTTATGATGATTTTTTATTTCTTTCAGGTACACTTACAAGCTTGGTCATAAGCTACACAACAGTTCCTATGTATGGAGCAAATCTTATCTGTTTAAGTCGTCTCCATATCCCGGACAGGACTCATTACAGCGTGTTGTAATATTTGGGGACATGGGAAAGGTAATAATGTCGGTTTTTTTTTTTTTTTGTGTGAATAAGACGATTGAGAATCAGGTATCTGCCCTTGTTCTTCAGGCTGAGCGGGATGGTTCGAACGAGTACAACAGTTATCAACCGGGATCGCTCAATACAACCGATCAAATCATCAAGGATTTAGATAACATTGACATTGTTTTTCATATAGGAGACATTACTTATGCAAATGGGTATATCTCACAGTGGGACCAGTTCACTTCACAAGTGGAGCCCATTGCATCTACTAAACCATATATGATTGCAAGGTTTGTCCTACTGATCAAAATAGATGTGCAACTTCTTATTTATAGAGTACCTAAGGTTTTATTTTTTTGGCAGCGGGAATCATGAGAGGGACACTCCCGGGACAGGAGGGTTCTATGACACGAATGATTCAGGTGGAGAATGTGGTGTTTTGGCTCAGACTATGTTTTATGTGCCGGCCGAAAATCGAGCGAGATTTTGGTAACTGTAGTGACAGTTTTTCTTTGGCCTGAGTTTTTTATGATCTAAATATGAAGGAATATACTAAAAATGGACAACAATTGCAGGTATTCTACGGATTATGGTATGTTCCGGTTTTGTATAGCGGATAGTGAGCATGACTGGAGAGAAGGTACGGAGCAGTATAAGTTCATTGAGAAATGTCTAGCCTCCGTGGACAGGCAGAAGCAGCCATGGTTGATCTTTGTTGCTCATCGGGTTCTCGGTTATTCGTCCTCTTATTGGAAAGACGGCTCGTTTGGAGAACCCATGGGAAAGGAACTGGAAAAGCTTTGGCAAAAGTACAAGGTTGACCTTGCTTTCTTTGGTCATGTTCATAACTATGAAAGAACATGTCCCATCTACCAGGTAAGCTTAAGATGACACTCTCTACTTAAAACTCTACATATGGTTTCTGGAAGAACATATCTTCTATATAGAGAACATGCTTACACTATCGGGTATTCTCGATGCAGAATCAATGTGTGAAATCAGAAAGATCACATTATTCAAGCACAGTGAATGGAACAATACATATAATAGTAGGTGGGGGAGGAAGCCACTTACTAGATTTTGGTTCACTCCAACCAACTTGGAGTCTTTACAGAGATGTAGATTACGGGTTTGTCAAATTGACAGCCTTCAATCAGTCCTCACTTCTGTTAGAGTACAAGAAGAGCAGCGATGGGAAGGTCTATGATTCCATCACCATTTCAAGGGACTATAGAGATGTCTTGGCCTGTGTTCACGACAGCTGTGAACCCACCACTTTGGCTACTTAACATGTTCTGGTTTCACATTTGTTTCTCTTCTGAATAAAAGGCAATGGTGCATGTTTGTAGACTCCTATTCTGACTGGTTTCACATTTGTTTCTCATCTGAATAGAAGCAATGGTGCATGTTTGTAGACTCCTATTCTGATCAGAGGTTTCGACACGCTAATCATACAATAGTAGGCCATTCTTAATTATCAGTACTTTATAAATCATTTGTAAAATTTCCTGACTACGCCACTGCAGTGAGATTAGAGACAATACTCTTCTTATAAGGAAAATTAAGGCAACCATCATTAACTGCTTGACATTACCTGGTCAGCAAGCTTACCAATTTGTTGTGCTCAGGTTTTTCTTTCTTTCTTTTTCTCAAATGAGAGTTATAAACCTTACCAAAATGAGTATGATCAAGTATTTAACATAATACACAAAAAAAAAAATACATATTACATTTGTGGACTAAATAAATTTAATTTAAACAAAATATAATCCTAATTGTGAAACGAAGTCTAATGACCCTGGACAAAATAGGGAGTCAACATACAATATGTTCTGGGTGGGAGCGGTACTAGTGAGTCCCATGTTGTGGGTCCCACAGTCATCGCTCACATGTAGGATAAACACAGTATAGCAGAAAAGGCATCTCAATCCAGATATTGAATGCTATGTCATGCTAATGAAAAAAAGCTGGTTGTTTCTACTGTAGTCTTGTTGAACATGTGCAAATAAGATACCATTAAAAGAGTGAGCAAATATGAGAAAAGCTCTAATGTCATTAGAATTATTAAACATTAGTTTTTTGACCAGCTAAAATTAAACCGAAGAGATTTTCTTTCCGCTTTCTCAAAAAATAAAAAAAATTAATGATAACAATTTGAAGATTTAGGTACAACCATAGCTATACTACAATATATCAAAATCCATTCAATTGGAAATTAAAGGAAGTGTAGGCAAAAATACCGCATTGCACTGTAGAAAACTTGATGAGCTTCAAAGGATCAGATGTACATGAACAGCTCTCTAGAGCTAGAACAGTTTTCGAAAAAGTTGTGTCCATGTCTGTTCCCATTGAGAGCCATATGCAGATACATGTGTGAACATGATAAGGATATAAAACTTTCCATCATAGCATAGGTTATATATCAACCCACCATCTCAGCATCATTAAGTTCGCAATCTCCATCATCCGATGAACTTACAGATGCTAATAGATCATCAATTCTTAGAGGTGAATGTCGAACCATATACTGAAACATAACCTGCAAGTGAAAACATATTCCGAAATGTCGCTATATGAAAATCATACTCTGGGATGATTCAACATTACCTACTGATCAAAACTTTTTACACGTAAAATTGGTAAGTAGAAATGAAATTATTTATAACATAAAGTATCAACAGACCTTGGAGTAACTATCTGCAAAAGCACGTGCTCTATGGACCTTGCTATGATAATGTAAATCAGCCCAATTAAGCTTCCCATCCACAATAGTCAATCCTCCATCACCAATTGCAAAGCGCAAAAGATCACCCAATTTCAATCCTGTCTGGAAATTATTAAAATGTTGGTCATCTTTACATAAGAGCCTGCCAAAATTAAATACAGTCAGTTGAGATACAACAAACCCAACCTTCTGAATGAAGTCATGATCTAAGCATCCAAACTCAACAGAAGGATCATCAGATGTAGACACCCTTCCATCAAGTTGTAGCTCTAATACAACCTGTTCAATCAAATAAAAAGAATTGTGACTTTTGGCACTGACTTGGGAACTACAATATTTCTAATGAATCTGCGGCAGTATAGTTTTTAATGAATGGGGAAGGAAGTGGCTTGAGAATTATACTTCCTAGTGTAATTTAGCAAAGTGAGTGGGGAACTTCAGGCCCAATGGGTGACCATGTCCCACAATTTTAAGGAGAACAGATGATTATAAAGATAAAAGGAAAAGAGAACAATGAAAATTTACCTGTTGTTGGCTTGGAATCTGTCCATTACTATCTGTGTCAATAACATATTGACTGCAATTCTCGTCCTTCCATACCAATGTCAATGGAGTGTTCCCCGCTTGATAATGTGCATGCCTAAGAAAAGAGAATCATTGTAAAACACATAACCTCCAAGGTACTACAAAAACACTGACATTACATAATTACTGGATTATCACTAGTATTAATTCTGACTTCTATGATACCCAAAACAGCAGAAAGTTGCTTTTTTTTTTCTTTTTTTGGCTACAAAATTGGGCCTTTTTGCAAAGAAAAAGAAAAAGACAATAAGTATTCATGTAACTTCAAACGGTTCACACAACAGGTATAAAGGTCTTACTTGTTATAAAACAATAAACCATCCTTGACATAGGGTACAGCTCCGGAATATGCAGAATATAAACCATTCTGATCACAAGCGTAGATAGAAACAGGACTGAATTTGTATTTATGATAAATAGAAGGAGGATCACAGGCCCCAGTCTCTACAAGCTTAGAACTCAACCAGAAAAAACGAAACTCAGCGGTACAATCATACAGAGAGTAACCCCGCCAACAAACCATGTCAATGACATAGTAGGTCTGATCCGTCTGCAAAGACAAAAGCAAAAAAACTACCTTCAGAAATTTACAACACTTTGCACAGAAGAAAAAAGCTCAGTATAATATACTAACTTCATGAAATATACAATCCATAATAGAATATGATTGAGCCGACCCAGAACCGTCTCTTGTCCTGAACCCGTTCGGCAAAGCAGACGGAAAACGATGCAAAAACGACCCATTCCTTAGCCTACTAACTGTTGTTCCATTTGAAGAAACAACAAAGCACCTTTTACCTGAAGGCCTAGCAAATACATACCTACAAAGAAAACCCGCTAAATTCATTAGAGGTTTTTTTACTCAGCCTACAAGAAATAATGGCTAACCTACTGAACTTTCTTTCACACATTAACAAAGAAATGACAGATACTATGATGATGAGAAGCGTACCAATCGTGGCTAAGTCGATCAGGAACGTCGATCATCCACTCAGGAAGCATGAGCTGTCTTGCAAACCACTTCCGAGCCTCACAGTCTCTCAGCTTCGAAGCGAGTCTAACGTCGAGATCTCTCCGCACATTTCCTGAAAATTCATGCCCGGAATGTATTTCCTCCTCGGATTCGGGGGGCACATGATCAAGTTCTAGGTCTGGAAGTTCGACAACTGGTTCGGAGGTAGTAGGTTCGGGGGATTGAGAAGTGAGGGAGAGGAGAGTAGAGGCCAATCGGCGAGCATGGAGCTGAGAGTCGCGACGGTTTTTCTCTTGCCGTTGCAGAGAAAGCTCCCTCCGCCGTTGCTGGTCGGAAACCGCCGGCCTCTTGTACGGACGACGGCGTTCGTGTGTTGCCATTTTGTCTCTCCCTCCCTCTCTCCAATCCCCGGCTCTTTTTTCTTTAGCACCAGTAGCTGGGTCTATTTTGGGCTCATATCGACAACTGGGCCTTTCCTCCGAAACCCATGTTTTTTCTTTAGTTGTTTGCTGATTCGTCAATTTGGGCTTATATTTATCATTCGAGGCCCGGATACTTTTTATTCGTGCAGCAGAAATTAGAACCGAAGCCACAAATTTAGTCTCTTTTCACTCACTCGACTCCCTCTCGCTCTTTTCTCCTGCTTCCTTCAAATTTCGATTTCATGACTACAAATCTTCTAACCTCAATTCCCTTCTTCAATTTTTGCTTCTACTTACCTCAATTCCCTTCTTAATTTCGGAAATTTTGATTAATTTCTCTCCTCTTGCAAAATTTGAAGTAAGAATTATAAATCTCCAAAAATTATGATTTCTTTATTTTGACTTGGATGTTAGAATTTCCGGTATGCTGATAGTTAGCTATCGATAGAATAATGGTGAATTTGAGTTGTTTAAATCAAATTGAAATAACTCTAAATCTCCAATTTTTCTGTTTCTTCTTCTTGTGCTATATAAAAGTGTTTCTGATATTATAATAGATTGATATTATTATATTAATATTGAATTCAAAGTTTGTTAAATCAAATTGAAGTAATTTGAAATTATTGAAGAATTTAGTTGTGTAATATGAGAGAAAATAAGAAAGAGAGATAGTGTTTGATCATTTATGATAAGTTGACTTGCTTTAGAGTTAAAACATAATGTTTAGAAAGTTCAATTTTATAACTAAAGTTATGAGTAGTATATTATGTGTATAAGAGGGCTATAATGTAAATATATGATATTTATTTATTGAATTTTCGATTCTTTTTTTTTTTAAATTTATCTATTTTAAATAACCGATCATACTCGACTTAAAATATATGATACAATTAAATAAGTAGATATTTGTTTTGATTAATTATATTCAGGTTATCTAATATTTTGATATTTTATAATTTATGTAGATCGTTAGAGTTGCTCTATTTGATATAATCAGCTTATATATAGATTTTCATGTAAATAATAAAAATATTTAATATAACATTTTTTCCAATTAGTTTCATAATATATATATATATATATATACATTATTATGTTTTACACAAATTTTTACGAAGACTTACTTTGGTCTTATGAATTAAATAATAAGATCATGCACGGGTTAAATTCAGATTTAGGTCTAAAATCATAGATCAACGAAGTAAGATGTTGGGTTAGTATCTTGATTGTTATATGTATCCAAACATATTATAATTAAAACACTACTCGATTCCTAATAAATTATTCAGTTATTTATAAAAGAATCATTCCAGATAATATATATAAATGTGAATTTTAATCTAAATATAAATTAAATAAATATAAAAAAATTATTTAAAAATAGTCATTCGGTTCTTCAATTTCAAAATACGTTTTTTGCACGAGTTTCAAAATCGAATATTTATATTTTCAAAGGAATATTTATATTTATAGTCCGGTCCATTTAACCATATATTATGGCAAAGATCTTACCTTGGACTATAATAAGAAGCATGGAAGCAAGCATATTAAATACAATGGATTATTTGGAATGAAATTATAATTTTCGTACAATGATATTATATAGTATTTATAATCCTAAATAGCAATTTAATGACAATTATGGTGACATTCAACCCTTTGGGATAAGGTCCAAACAATCATTAATAATGCTTAAGATTCAAATGATTAATCTATTTAAGCCTAAATCAAGGATTGGAGATACAAATACAAATCTAATTAAGTGTGAAACAGATAAAATAAATATAGAAAAATAATAAAAAGAAAAAAAAAAGAAAAAACCGAAAATGACCTCGAAATCCTTCTCAACCAAGCTCTGATCTGATACTCCAAAGAATTCCAACTCTCAAACCCTCTTTCCCTCTTCGTCTCTCTCTCTCTCTCTGTCTCTGTCTCTGTCTCTGTCTCTGTTTGTGTTTCAGTTTCTGTTTGTGTGTTTCAGTCCAAATATTCATTTTCAGACCTCCAAACCTCATCGTTTTCGCCACGCAAACCCTATAAATGACGACTACGACCACCAGCATAGGCGGATGTGGCGAGGATCGAGTTCTGGCGACGGCTCAGCAGATCGTCAAGAGCCTCAATACTCCCAAAGAGGTCCGCGAGGATATGCTCTTGATCTTCTCCAGCTTCGACAATCGTCTATCCAACATATCTAATCTGATCAACGGCGATGATTCGAAGACAAGAGGGGAGGGGATAGACGAGGGGGAGGAGGAGGAGGATAGCCGGTTTGATGCAGCCGAGAAGGTGATTCTTCGTTGGGGATCCGACGATGTTTCTAGAGCTTCTCTTCCTTGGGAAGACTTTCCGGACGAGGTGGCTGAGTACTTGTCATCTGTCGATGAGATCATCAATTCGATGCAGGATCTTTCGGTCCGTGCGGATTCAGCTGATCTCATGGATAGGGCGGAGAACGCGATCCAGGTCGCCATGTCTAGGCTAGAGGAAGAATTCCGCCATATACTGATCCGAAGCACAGTTCCTCTTGACGCTGACGGCTTATACGGTTCGATCCGTAGAGTTTCTCTCTCCTTCGCTTGCAACGATGGTGAAATTGACGAAGAATTGGAGAGCTTTGGAGAGATAGATCGTGGCTCTGAGCGATTCCATGAGCGAGGGGCTAGTCTGGGAGATGACGTTTTCGTCGATTTGATTCATCCTGAAGCGGTTGTTGAGTTGAAGGAGATAGCGGATCGTATGATTCGATCTGGATATGAAAAGGAGGGTGTTCAGGTTTATAGTAGTGTTCGTCGTGATGCATTGGATGAGTGTTTGGCGATTCTTGGAGTTGAGAGGCTTAGCATTGAAGAGGTTCAGAAAATTGACTGGAAGATTCTAGACGAGAAGATGAAGAAATGGGTTCAAGCTGTTAAGATTTCTGTTCGAGTGCTTTTGACTGGAGAGAAGAGACTATGTGATCAAATCTTTAATGGGTCTGAGGATTGTAAGGAGGTTTGTTTCAATGAGACTGCAAAAGGTTGTTTGATGCAGCTGCTGAATTTTGGTGAGGCAGTGGCTATTGGAAAAAGGTCACCTGAGAAATTATTCAGGATTTTGGACATGTATGATGCTTTAGCTGATGCTTTTCCGGACTTGGAAGCGATGGTTACAGATGAGCTTGTGGTTGGAGAGGCACAAGGAGTGCTCTCTGGACTGAGAGAAGCTGCTAGAGGGACATTTGCAGAGTTTGAGAATGCTGTTAAGAGTGAGACTTCTCGGAAAGCAATGCTAAACGCTGAGATTCACCCGCTTACAAGGTACGTGATGAACTATGTGAAGTTGCTTGTGGAGTATAAAAACACACTGAACTCTCTTTTAGAAAATGGGGCAGAGGAACTGGGTGCTTTGCAGAATGATAAAGGCGAAAATTTGCAGTTAGAAAACATGTCTCCTATAGCTTGTAGACTTTTTTTTCTGCTATCATGTTTGGAGTCGAACCTTGAGGCGAAATCAAGGCTCTATGATGATGGGGCAATGAAATATATCTTTCTTATGAACAATATACTTTACATAGTGCAAAAAGTAAAAGATTCTGAGCTTGGAAAGCTTTTGGGTGATGATTGGGTACGTAAGCGCCGCGGCCAAATTCGCCAATATGCAACAAGTTATCTTAGAGCTTCGTGGATAAAGGTGTTGTCTTACTTAAAGGATGAGGGGATTGGTGGGAGCACTAGTAATGCCTCAAAGGTTGTTTTAAAAGAAAGGTTTAAGAATTTCAATGCCGGGTTTGAGGAAATATATAGGGTCCAAACAGCTTGGAAGGTGCCTGACAATCAACTGAGGGAAGAGCTTAGGATATCTATATCGGAAAAGGTGATTCCAGCTTATCGTGCTTTCATGGGAAGATTTGGAAGTCACCTAGAGGGTGGAAGAAATTCTGGGAAATACATAAAATACTCAGCAGATGATTTAGAACACTATTTACTGGATTTGTTTGAAGGATCACCTGGCGTTCTGCACCACCTCCGAAGAAAAAGTACATAGTGAGAGAGAGAGAGAGAGAAAGAAATATGACTGATCACTCTGGAGCAGGTATGGTCTTATGCTTCTTATCAGCAACTTGTTGGTAGTGACCAACCTATTATAAATGTAGCTTGATCTTATGCTGTTTATTGTTGGTGTTATTGTAAACACAGGAGTTTGTGTGAAAGTTACATCTCTTCTCTCTATATATATTGTTACTTTTGTAAGTTATAGAGCATAGTTTTTGTACTTGGTTTTTTATTCTCTCATGGTTTATTATGCATCTTACTGCCATGCATTTTTTTTTTTCTTTTTTGGGTCAAAACAAAAATTTCACGCTCCCTTGATATGTTCCTGGGGGAATATGTGGTACTTTGTGTTAATCTACATGTTCTGCCATGATCAACCCTCCATGTTATGCTCATATCAGAAGATTCCTTGAAGTTTGAAGTGTGGGAAGGGAGAATTCAAGATGTGCTTTTGGAAAGTGCATCCAGAAGTTTGTTCAGGCGAAGGTACGATATGAACTGAGTTGGTAGAAGAATGTAGTGCCCGTTACTGCTTAGCATCAGGCAATAACATATTTAGAGTTTGCATGTTCTGCCAAGTTTCAAGTTTTGTACTGTACAAATGGCGTAGTATCTGGCCTTTTCAAGGGAGTTTATCACTGGCCGAATAATGATTGCTTCAAAAAGGATTATGTAGTATAGGATAATAAACTGGAAGACTAGTTTGGGGTTTTTATCCAGAAAGGTCATACCCATTGCATATTGAGATTAAAGCCTTAAAGGGGTGTGTAAACTAGATAAAAGTTTGTTTTTTCTAGCCGTTTAACTTTATTTGCTTGATAGAAACATTTAGCAGCTCAATCCGATCTGCCTCGAGTCTTCTCAATTGCCTCTGGTGGTAGCTTTATACGAGCCAGGTATTCCCTTTGTGTTTCTGGGATCATCTGATGCTTGTATTGCTTTAAGATACAGGAGTTTGTTATTTGTTTCAATCCATATACTAGAAGAAGCAAATAGATATCAATCTTTTAGATTTCTCGAAACTGGATCTATCTCTATTTTTGTCTTTAATCACTGATTATATTTTAAAGCAATAAAATACATAACCAACATTCATAAGATTGATTGAATCAGTTCGAAGTGAAAAAACCTCGGTTATTATAAACTAATAAAATCGAAAAACCTAAAAAATGATACCAGTTCGAAGTCCGATGAAACCCTACAGTGAAGAGGAATATTGATCTCATATGTAACCTAAAGCGAAACCACTGTAACTCATCAATGGATCGACATTTATAGAACTCATAAATTTTGGATAAGAATAAAATAAAATAGAAAATTATGAGAAAAAAGTTAAAAATATTCGATCAAGTAAAATATAACGACTTGTGTTCTTTAGATCATTACTTTACTTAACATTTCTCCTTAAAATTAGATTTTTTAAAATTTTTTATTTTAAAGAAATACTTTTAAAATTTTCTTTATGAAAATGGTTTTTTGTATCATATAGAAAAAAGGAGTTTGTTATAGTGGTACTACTAAACATGCATGTGTCTATTAGGAGATTTTAAAATACTTCCGGTTCTAAAAAAAATGAGTGTGTTCTCTGCACAAAAAAAAAATATATATATATATATATATATTTATATATAAAACTATTTACGACATTAAGTGAAAGTCAACATCATAGCTCTATTCTAGTACCACTACCTCCTCTGCACCCACTTGACAAGTCTACAAGAGTAACTAGATTGATTGATTTCACTTAGCAAGCACAAACATGTCTCACAAAAGTGGTTATGAATGCAAATGATATTTGAACATGTATTACTCATCGATCTTTCTTATGTTTTCTCACATTATTTTTCATTGAACCCTGTATACGTATCAGATGCGCGCTGGACCGATGGAAAGACGGGGGAGTGACCCGATCTGATCTTACCCAAGGTCATTGCATGCTTAAGCATGTATCATAACTTAATATAATAATATTTTCATTAAGTTTCGGCTCATCCTTTGAGAGGTTGGTATGAAAATTGACTATTCTATTTCAATTCTTTTTAGTCTTCCTATACCTCTTAAATTCCTAACACTAATTAAGAGATGATATATGCATTAGTCCCATGAGTGTCTATGTTATTTAAGAATTCACGAAAGCAACAACTATAACTAATCAAACACTCATGACGGTTAATCAATTCATAATGGCCAAATTAATTAAAAAATATAAACAACATATCAATTATCAACATCAATTCATCAAGTTTTGAAAGTGGATTCCATGTCGTAGGTGAGATTTGTACTTACTTTATGTTCAACTTTTCTAAGAAGGTTTTTTTTAGATCTTTTCCGGACACTCCACCGATTGTTTTCTTATATAAGCAAACATTCAACTCACTCGATGGAAGCTTAAATCTCATATGCCTTTAAATTTTATTAATTGGTCTAAATTTACATTTCTCTTTTTTATTTTTATTTTTTATCTAGCTGTTTTTTAATCTTAGCATTATGAAAACTCCGACTCTTATTTAAGCTTAAACTTCTTACTATATAACTTATTAGGTTGAATGAGTTTTTGTAGAAATTACCTTCTAGACTTCTACTTATACTTAACAATTGACCATTCCTTTCACTTTAAAAAATAGGAGTTTTAGGCTACTTGTTTCTTTAGGTGTCTAGTCTAAATTTGGACATTTGTACCTTATAATCTTTAACTCTATTTGGTATGAAATTTGGCACGTTCTTAACTCCATAAGTTATGTACCTTCCATATAAATTGTAACTCAAAACACAATTATTTGCTAAGTCTTTTGAATCTTTTTATTCTTGACGAAATTTATAGTTCATCTCCTTGTTGACCTCCTATTTCGTTGAGTTAGTTGAATATTTATAACTACCCCATGCAAATCCCTAAAATTCTAATTACTAAATCTCCATTAGTATTTTCTTGAGACACAACAAAACTTTCAATCCAAAACTCCATTTTCCCCTCCAAAGTTTATTCGGTTGAGAAATATTTAAGCAAAAAACTAATTTTGATCAGTTTTCTTTCTTGGTTAATATTTTTGTGTTAAATTAGTGAAAATTTTCCAAATTTGCTTACTTGGAAAGATAATACGTTATCTTTAATTTAACATATTTTTTTTTTAATTTCACTCAGTACAACGAAAACAATAACGTGTCACACCTCGTGCTTAAGTTCTGGGTGCTTAGGTTGATATGCAGATTGTCTCCAACTTTGAAATTATAGAAAGTTCTTGCTTTCACGATAGAAAATTTCAAATCTTATATTATTTTGAAAATCTAGACTTTTAATTTACTCTTGTGAAATCTCATAATTTTATAACGATATTATCATAACCAAATATTCATGAGAACCAGTATTGTACACTATTTGTATTTCATCACTTAGTAAATTAGACACTCTACTTCAAGAATTTATATGTCAGTCAATACAAATGTGATTTGAGTGTTCTTAGTTTATTAGAAAAGCTGCAAGAGTCTAGTTTCTTTATCTAATTTTATAACATATGAATTAACCCCAGATTGCTATTATACTTAACAGGTCAAAACTATTTTTTGTTTACGATAACAACTACAAGTATGAAGACTAATTTACTTAACAATAACTCTTACCTAACAAGTTATATATCTTCTTCAACCAAGAGTCCTTCTAGTAGTTGATCAAGACTTGCAGAATGTTGAGAGTAAAGTGGAGACAAAGAGGGAGAATGTAAAGTGGAAGTTGTGTGCTCAGTAATGGTAAGAAAAATGAGGGAGGAAAATTTGAATTGTATAAGAGGTGGGTCAAATGGGGTTTAGGAGAGGGGGGTGGGGGCGCTAATCGTTCATTTTATCAAATGAGTTAATCTGCCTCATTTGAAATCGTTAGATTATAAAAAAAGAAATCCAACGGTTTTAGTTGAAGTAGGGTAAATAAATAGATCTTAATTAAATAAAGGTAAAGTATATTTTTATTACTTAAATTAAAATTATTAGATCTCTTAATTTAAGATCCAACGATTTTAAATGAGACAGATTAACTAATTTGACAAGATTCAAGATCAAAGGTTATGCTCCCAATCCCGGTCAAAGAGAGTTGTTAAATTGGTCTTATATGACAAACACACATTAGCTTAAGGAATTATGTGGCTAGCCTTAGTTAAGACAACCCACACGATCAGGTTTCTTAACTTGCCACATTAGATGGTTTCCATGCTTACTAATAAAATAACTAAAGATACTTGCATATTATATATTACTACACTAGATGGTTCACATATGTTACTTATTAGTTCTTTTCAATTTCTTAAGGTCAGCTACTAACCTCATCTTATAAATGACTATCATATGTGTATTTTAAAATTGATCAAGTCATTCAAAATCTTTCACGTTCCTTCATAGTCCTTCACAATCTTTCACTTGATCCTTCACAATCCTTCATGATCCTTCTTTTACTCTATCTTAGTCATTCTTACAACTCGACGACTATTTGATTAGTTTACTGTTGAGTAATGGACTTACACTTTTTAAAGGACAATTACCTAGAGTCTTGTATTTCTCAACAATAGTACTTATGTGATCTAAAGTGTTACAATCAACTGCATAAAATTCATTAACTATCAGTTACATGTGGTTAGGATATTTCGTGGGTGTTTTGTACTGTAATCGATTTTCATCGATCTTCATTAAATGTTGGTCAACTCTTTAATAAATCTTTACTCGATGTCGGTCGATTCTTGAATCGATCATTCTTACTAGATGTTGGGGGTTTACAAAAAGGCTTCATGAATGGGTCAATTCATTCCCTCATTTAAAACGAATGTGTTATTCTCTATATTGGGCAGAATTGAATAAAGTAAAGAAGCGCTATTAATTTCGATTTTATTCTCCAGAGAATCAAAATATCATGAATTATAATCAGTTCTCATGAAGAGTTGTAACAATGCATCTCAATCTTAATTGAAGATTGACAAAGTTGCGTCTAAACTTGTATTCAATTTAGATGGTGTATCAAAATGGTCCAAAGAAATTGAGCAAGGCAGGCAGGCAGATCAGAGTATTTTTATTACAGACAGTAAGCCAAAAGCACTATGCCAAGGAGTTTTACAAACTACAACCTCATATGCCTATGCAACAAAATTACATACTAATATTACATCAGGAAAGAAAACGCAAACTGTTAATTACAAAGAAACCACTTACGGTTATCTTATGTTACAAGTTAGCATCCAACCCACCGCAGCAGACTCTAAACACAAGAAAGGTTGTTATTAGGTAAAACAAAGAGAACTAGAGGGCAACGGGGTCAATTCTAAGCACTGAGAACATTCTGGAATATTATAGACACAAGTTCTTTTCGAGAAAGTAGCTGGCGAGTCCCTCTCAGAGGGTGGTAATCACCCGAGGTAGCTGATTACTTTCTGTCTCTGATCATACCCGGCTGTTTTGCGGCAATGGAAGGACTCCATCGAAGAAATCCCCAAAGTAGCCTCGAGGTTCATGTACTAGCTTTGAGATGATGTCTCTTAGTGTAATAACTCCTTCCAGATTTCCATCCTCATCTACAACGTAAATTCGGTGAATCTTCTTTGAGTCTAGTGTTGCTATCAAATCTTTGACTGTGTGATTCTTCTTACATGTAATCATTCCTGATGTCATGGGGGAGAGCTCTTTATGCTTCTCTAAGTAGGTTTTAACCGCTGTCAGGAAATTCTTCGCAGTTATAGATCTGTCATGCAGACAAAGACGAGAATCATCATATCAGATTAGAAAGAGTTGATAGGCAAAGACAAGAGAATCGTCACATCCATTAGAAAGACTTCATATATACTTACAAATCGGTATTTCTTTAGCATTATATAATAATATAAGATAGATATATTTGTTTGGTTAGGAAATTTGAAGAAAAGAAATGAAGAGAAGATATTATTGCTCCTCATTTCATCATCAACTAGAGAAGAAATGGTAGGTAATATTCATTGCCCACTTTTCCCTTCTCTCCATTTCTCAAATCCAACCAAGACGAATTTTATTTATTTTCTCTTCACTTCTATAAACCAACAATCCCATAGATATATATGGAAGGGACAGAGTGAGAAACTAAACATGTCAATGGCAAATTGGCCCTTAAGAATCCTTGAAGAGAGTTTGGATCAGCTGCTGTCAGATTGGAGTTTGGTACAATGGAATCAAGTAAAACTGAAATCTTGAAAGCGGTTTTGATCATTTAGAAGCGCGTCTGTAGGTTTTTGACAAATCTAATATTTGGCATGTTAAAGACACACTGCAGATACAGGATCAAATTATTGGAATATAGAACCGGTTAGTTGCCTTGTGAAGCTGATTGTTTGGTTTATATATCACAGACTTTCCAAAACCTTTGACGGTTCCTCTTAAAGTTCAAAGGACTGAAAGGACAAAATTCAGTAATAAACACAGAAGGATTCATGGATAGTTTCTGGTACATACCTATAATCGTGGTAGATCTCTGGTGCAGTGAGCAAGAACTGAATATCTCTCAAGCTTATATTACCAACTGCCTTGTTCCCACCATTTTCAATTACAGGTACACCTCCGATCCTCTTTTTCCTCATCAATTTGAATGCTTGAAGCACTGGCTCATCTTCATACACCTGCACATGAATCAATTTTATAGCTCAGATAGTTCTCTTCAACATCACCCAGAAAATCATCAAGATCTAACCTATTCCATTGAATTTACAAACAAAATATTTATCCTCTATGGGATCAAATCCTATGTGAAATCACAGAGCACATGCTAAAGGTTTAAAGAAAAAATAGTGACTTAACATCTAGCATGCTATACTTTAAACTCCGAAATAGTTGGGGTCTCAAATTAGCAAAAAAGAAACTACTTATAAATTTATAATTGAGAACAGTCGTGGACCTTGACAATATGATTAGCTGTCATAACAGGTAGACCGATTTCGGAGATTTTTTTCCTTCCCCAACTTTCGAACCATTGAAGCCCGGCACATTCTGCTAGCATATGAATAACAGCTGATTGTGTGATGATGTTATCAATCTTTCCCTCACCCAACTCAACCAGCGGAATGCTCTTCATTCTATACTTTGAAAGCAGCAAGAGCATGGTCAAAAACGAGTTGGATTTTTCCAAAGCAAGAAATGGGGCCCAGCGAAACGACCCTGAAATATCCCGCACCTGCATATGCTCAAAAGTTGATAATATTGAGTAAAAAATACTTGTAGAAAGAGTAGAAAGGCAGTAAAAAATAAAAATAAATAAGTATACAATAATCCCAAAGAAATGAACCCAGGAAGTCCAACCTTTGTACTTTTATACAACTCTGAAGAAGTTAGAGCCTCAAAAAAATTTCCGGATGTCGCAGCAGCAGATCCTGAGTCTAAGCTCACAAGATCAAAAGCAGAAGCCAATCCATTAGCTGCTACAGCTAGAGCAGTTCCATTATTTGGACTCCTCGGTGAAGAAGGTTCAGACTGGAGAGAAGATAAATATTCCAAACTATCAGTCATCAAGAGTTATCCCTTTTAACATATCAATTTTGCAGTTCTATAAAGAATGTAGATCCACATCTAATGCACATAGTTTATCATTTTCTCTTCCCGTGTAGTTCATTAATTCTTTTAGTTCATATTATCAGCGATATAAAGTATAAATATGCAATGTGATTCATTTGAGAATCTTCTTTTGATGGCCAACCTGATGAAGAATCCAAACAACAATTCCTGCAAACTCAACGATACCAATGTATCTGTCCATCCAAGTAGCATCTTCAGGTGCATCAACGTCTACAACAGGTGCGCTAAGAATTTTGTGCTGAGCCAATATTTGAACAGCTTCAGCTAAACTGGTGTCGGATTTTATCTCAATCACTGATTACAAAATAGGAAAAGTGCTTCAATAAGCATTTGTTATAATAAGTCTATGATGACATTATATCATAACGAATTTACAAAAACTATGTAAAATCAGCTTCACAACCAAAATGGTTACGCAAGGCAGAGACAAAGTTGATAGTTTGCACAATTCTCTATTTTAAGGTCCAAAAATTGATTAACATGGAAATAATTTTTCAATTGCCAGGTTGGCTTTGATTCCGAGAATTTCTCTCCTCCTCCTCCCCCTCTTCTTCTTTTCTTTGAAACTAATTATCCATTTCTTTCACATACAAACAACGAAACTCTCTCTTGTCTTTCCTCCCTACTGGTCATTTGTTTCTCAATCCTCACCGTCATAAAACGCTGATTCTTAAGAATTTCACTCAGCTATCTCCGATCAGACACGAAGCATCATAATCAAAATATTAACGAAAAAAAGTAACGATCAAGCAAATTCTCAACTAAAATCATTCATATACACTCCCTTTTTTCGCAGATGTAGAAGAAAAGGCGTAGATTAATTCCTACTTTTCCACATTGAAAACCGATTACACTATGCATGATCAAATGGAAAATAGAATTCAATTCACCTTGATCAGAAGGAGCAGGAGGAAAAGCGGAAACCGGAACGCTCTCGAAACAAGCATTAAGCTTCTCCGTCGGTGAAAGCTGCGGCTCTTGTACATCCCACAGATCCTCCACCTGCATCCCTACCTTTGCCTCTGGACTCCTCGGACTCTCTTCTCCTGTCATCGCTCTCTCTCTCTCTCTCTCTCTCTCTCTCACTACTTATGCAACTTTGAGATTATGATGATCTTTACATAAATAACTATCGAAGTCAGTGTAGAAAACAATTGGCGCCCGAAAACAGCCTCACGCGCTGGGAACATCTTTCCCTAACTGAACCATCTACACCGTTGAATTCACATACTGAGACGTGGCGATCTGCGAGAGGTGAAGGTGCATTATTTTAAGATAGAGTGCCGAGCAGATTATTTGGAAGGTACTGTAGACCAATGCTTATCCGATTTGTCAGGTATGGCGTACGAAAGTGATTCTTATCCATGACATGATCCGATGATTAATGCTTACCACTGGTGGGCTACTCTAACGTGCGCCTTACCGCACTTTGCGCACTCTTTATCTTTGACCCCTTTATTGCTGACGTGGTGACTTGAATCTTAAATAATGGGGATCTTTGTAAGCACGTGTAATATTACTAACGGCAAAGTACGTAGTAGTGACCCTTCACTTATTATATTCCAGTTTTGTGGGCCCCGTATGATTAAGTGTTTAATAATTTAACTACTAAGCAAGGAGTGTACTTTAATTTCCGTTATTACGTTTTCCGTTTGAATTAAAACTTAGATTAACCTGGTAAAACGCAAAAAAGAGAAACATTCACAGATCATCTGATTCACCTCCATTAAGGGACACCAATTCCTTCCAATGCAAGAAAGAAGAAACTGAAAATTTCGTTCGAAAACGATATTGATGAAGGAGACATATTTACATTGTTCGGGATTAAACTTAATGCACTAATAAAAATCTTATACATCATTTAGTATATGATTTCCTTATTAAAGAACTTTAAATAATATGACAGATGTTTACGGATAGAGGGAGAGATATCAGTATCGACTCCATATGTAAGAGTTTTAAAAAAGCATTCATTCATTCAGGCATAAAAAGGACCATTTCAATAATTGAAGACAAAACCTCGTTTATGTACTTCCATAAGGATCATTTCCAGCAGATTTCCGGTTCAAGTATCGAATAACGGCATCATCCTCGATCCTGGTATTATTATAAAAGTACCGGTTAAAAGCTCATTCATAGAAAGTTTCATAGAAAATCACAAACATCAACCTGTATTATGGAAAGATAAATTGATAAACTGTCTTTGGGAATTAAGAGTAAAAAATTACATTCAAAATGTACTGAAAAAGAAACAGACCGAAAAAGAATAGGAAAAGGCTGTCTGCAATTATTTGAAAGACTCGTTCATGCCTAAAATCCTATAGATAATTTTTACTTGAGAGTTTTACCATTCTTATTCCAAGCAGTGAGCTTACCATTTCGAAAATACAGACTTTACATCTTAACAGTAGACGGCATTACAATTGCCATGTTGGCTGAGAATTTTCTATCTAAAAACTAGGATGAATCTGAAGCTACTTAAAGCTTGAAAGCCAGAAATAAAATTCTCTAAAGAACACCACCAAGTTCATTTCAATCATCTACATCTATTTCAACATGCCAAGTTTTTTTTTTTTTTTTTTAAAAAGGACCAGATATAAACAAGATTAATAGAAGCTTACCATGATTGATTATAGAAATCAGAGGGGCATTCTTTCTCTTCATTCTTGCTGGCATATCCGACAACAAGATTTATATCCTTACATTGAGAAGCAATCAAAGTATTGACAAACTCAGCCGGAGACTGACTAAATCCAAGAAACAATGCTCTCCTTCTGCAATGCCCTTGGATCTTCTTTATAGAAGCACAAATTAATTCATCACAAACATC
This sequence comes from Coriaria nepalensis, assembly GCA_027186245.1. NCBI lineage: Eukaryota > Viridiplantae > Streptophyta > Magnoliopsida > Cucurbitales > Coriariaceae > Coriaria > Coriaria nepalensis. The sequence continues at coordinate 1,404,412 of CP114493.1, forward strand.
AATCTCTTTGTGCCTCTCAGTATTTGCCAAAAATGCAGACATTTCCTTTTGTAAAGGAAATGGCACATCAACTAGGACATCATAGCAAGTAGTTCCAACAGGAGAATTTCCTGAAAGCTTAATCTTATGCTCTAAATGTATGGGTTGAGGTGGAGATAAATGGTGTGATATCTTTTGGGATACCATTGAAAACTTCATCCTCTCTTCCCCAAAAACTTTCTGAAGGCTAGGATCACACAGAAAGAAGGAAGGGTCATTTAGGTTCTGCAACTTTTTAACCTTCACGTAATGCCAAATTGCAGCTATAATTCTTGTACGGGTATCCATATGAATCCCAAGAACTTCAGATAGTGCTGGAGAAAGCATTAATTTCTCTTGAACATGATTCATTTCTAGTCTCATTATTGCAGCGAATTCCTTGCTGCCTTTTCTCTTCACCTCAAACCCTTCATGAAAAGCAGAGGATCGAGCACTCTCCCAGAGAATTACACGGTTATCTGCATATAGATTAGGGTCCAAGTACACGGCAATTTTCTTGAAAAAATATGAGAATTTTGGGTACAAAGTGCTCGATTTCTGCATTGTGCCAGTAAGAACAGGGTCTTTTCCATCTTCTGATATTCTCCCAGCAATCTTAAGTGACCAAGATGGGGTTTCAGGATTCTTGTTATCACAATCATTTGGTTGAACCTGGTTCGAAAATGTATTGAAAACATAAATTCTAAGCATCTTCTGAACATGGGGAGGTTTTTTAAGAGATTCTTGAATATCGATTTTCTTCCTTGCTAAAGCACAATCCACTCGAGTCTCAAATTCAAGCAGTTGAGTATAGAGCAGATTCTGGCAAAAGAGCAGCCACTTTATCGGGCATTTGCTTCTCAGATAGCTTCTGTTTCTTTCTCCGAGGAGTAGGGGTTACTTCCATGGTCTTAAAAGGCAAACTTGTGTTAGAATTAGATGATCCTCCTAAAGGCTGAGAATGAGGCTTCTGACTAGCTCTCTTGGCACTTCCACTTCCAGGTGCTGAGATAGAAGAAGGTAAAGTTCCAGAAACATTACCACTATTAGCTCCATGCAGCTGAGCAAGGGACTGGGCTTGAACTTGAAATTTGGGCGGGGTCGTGGAATGGTTTTGGGGCTCAGAAAGCTGAAAGTGACCAGGTAAATGGGAACGAGCTTGTGCTTGAGGTTGTGATTGAGAGAGAAGATGGGTTTGATGGTTGCTACTTGCTATAGATTGTGAAATCATCCCAGTGCTTCCAAAATGTAATGGAGCTCCTATATTCCTCGTCAAATTGTTACTGTTATTATTGTTGTTTAACGCCATAACTACTTCCAAATTGCTTCATCAAGGAAAATACTCCATTGAAAAGAACCAGATGCTCGATGAAATCTCTAACCCTTAGATTCAGAACACTGTGAAGCTTACAAAAATCGCTTGCCTTCAAGAATTCGAACCAACCGATTCAGATCTATAGAACTAATTCTTGCATTCGAGAAAGAAACTTCACCCCCCAAACTTACTGTTTTAAGATTTTCAAACCCTAGCTTTAGGAGACAAGCTCGAAATAAAATCAGGACAATACGCATTCGAATAACTAGGAAAAGCTACAGATGGAGTTTATCTGTCGTATACGAATCATATAACATAATCATGAGAAGAGAGAGTTACCGAAGTATTCGAGAACATGAACAGCATTAACAGGTAGATTTTCTCGCCGGTTTTCCTAACTACAAGCTCTGAAAATGGTGAAGCTGGAAGCCACGAATCCGAATTCCGATTCCTTGATTATTTCCTTCCCTTCCCTCCGATTTTCTTCTCCACGAAATTTTTTGGGTTTCATTTTCGCGTTTTGCAGTTGCAGAACTGCCGCTAACTACTTTTGCCTTTTCAGAATCAATGCTTAACTAAATCAGGCCCATGAAATCAAGAATGGATAAGCCCACCGTACGTTTATCTGTCACGATAGCCCGACTATATGGCCCAATTGAAACATAAATCTCGTAGCAAGATTTAGGGCCTAAAAAGCGAAACCAAGTCCCCGATGGTGTTTCCCCTGGTTTGGGCCAACCTCAGATTTCCACGGCCCAATAATTTATCTACCAGCTTGAAAAAAGTTGTTAAATGGGACTATCGGATTGATATTGTGTGCAAGAATTTCTGGGACGCTTCGTTCCATTCGAGGAAATGATATGAATTAGAAAAAAATAAGTACGAAGAAGAATGAATCACATTTTAAGTGCATCGCGTGAGTAATAATTAATAATTTTAATTCTCCATTTAAAATTTTTCTGAAGAAAGTTTTTGAAAAATTATTTAAAATATCTAATAAATTTTAAATATTAATAAATACATAAGTATAAATAAATGATCAATTTTATTCCACTTACATAAATAAATATTATTTTTCATATTAAATATTAAAAAAATAAAAATTATTATTATTCATTTTAATTTTACTCTTCTTAAAAAAAAATCGAACGAAGTCTCTTAATTTTTCTCGGAGTTAATTTATTTTGTCCATGTATAGTTTTATTTTTATAAATTCATATTTTCATAGACTCCGACAAATCTTTAAGTCCATATATTATCAAAATATAATTTCTTAATATTAAAATATCACATATAATATTACCATATTAACGATACAAATTTTAAATTATAAATTTAACTCAATATAATAATTATCTTATAATTTAAAGTTGAGTTAAATTTATAATTTAAAATTTATATCACCGAATATCAATATTAAAATTTTATATATTACACGTGTTATATTTTATCTAAATAAAGACTAAAAAGTTTATTAGAACCGATCAAAGGACAAATTTATAAAAATTAAACTATACGGGATGAAAAAATGAATTAACAATTTTTCTTATTATGCTGCTTTTTTTTTACAGTAATTTCGATATGATGAAGTGTTAAAATACAGATTCAAAAGGTTCTTTACTAATTACATAGCAAGCATTTCGATACGTAACTCTGCTCATACGTTTCTGATCATTCAAACTGTTATGTACGGATTTTGAGCAGATACAACATGAAAAACAGTTTCAACTTCAACACATTCATTAATAGTTCCGAGTTGTATAGTTGAATTGTACTTGTGTTTAGTGAATTAGAGCATAAGCTATAATCACTTTGCCTTCATAAAATAATTAGACGGATCAAATCCAAATAAATCTCCCCAAAATGTGGACCCTGCATAGGTTATACGCATCAATGCTGAAACGTAGAGACCACATAATTTTCCTCCCTATCCCACTTTCATATTCTTCAAAACGAGTCTCTCCTGCATCAATTGTGCGCAAAGCCAAACGATGTGAGAAATCTGGGGTGAAACCCGTTGCATGGGATCCTCTCACATTGGTATATCAAGGTTGCACGGCCTCCAAGAGTTTCTCATACACTTGTCGAGCTGACAAATCCTCCACCTGGAGAGACAACCACCAAATGAAATATAACTTTTTTTTGGTCAGTGTCAAGAAAGAAAGGTTTGAAAGATACGAGCATTCTTGATGCCAGGTCCTGGATACTACTGAATAGCAATGTGTGTGTGTGTTTTCCCCCCTTTTTGTTTTTGAGCCTCTGAGAAGTCACCGCCACATAAATGCAGTACTAGAATGATGAGTTATGAATAGAGATTTTCCAAAATGCACCTAAAAACCCACATGGACACTCTTGGACTAATATAACATGAGAAAACAAAGAAGAGAGTAACATCGAAAAGTATTTTTTCAAAAAACTTTCCATGTACACGTTTTCACCTATGTGGCCTTATGTTGTTGGTCATAGACTATCCTCATAAATTACTTAAAGAGTGTCGTATAGTTTCTCCGTTCAGATAACTGAACTTGAGTTTTAAAAGAGAGGGAATATCACTCATAATCAGAATGCTTATCACTCAAAATCATAGATGGTCCTCAAGAAGAAGAGATTTACTTAATGATGTTTTATTCGACTCACCACAAGGAGCTTTGACTTGTTATTCCAACCTCGTTGAAGAGTCATCTGGCTCAGCCTCAAACCTAATACCTGTTGAGCAAATGATGCCTATAAGCTCGAGATCCATTGTTAGACAGCTAAAATGTTAAAGCGAGGTGAGTTACACAGTTTACAGAAATAAGATGAGAAAGAGGAATAATACTTTGCCCATGAACTCCAAAAGTTCATTATTAGCTTCTCCTCGAGCTGCTGGTGCAGCTACAGTAACTCGAACATCATCAGCATTTACTCCTAGTATCACAATAAAGAGATAAACATGAGTTATTTCAAATGTGGTTGAGTGTATGTGCAGAAATATCTACAAACATCTAAAATATAACATACAGGAATAGAAGAGTAGTATCTATAATCAGCCTAAAGTAATTCTTTCTCCTCTTATGTACTGGATACATGCATTTACCTAGTATATTTTAATTAACATCCCCTGCTGGTTCCTTTCATAAAATAACAAAAAACAGAACTTCTTACTTGTGATTGCTGAGCGTTGTGCACGATCTTCTACTTCAATAGCTACCTGAACAAGTCCCCCTTCAAGCTGAGATATGCAAGGTGGCACAGGAGCATCCTTGAAAAAAAAAAAGTTTGCCAGATGTAACTCACATGAAATAAAAACACACACAAATAATGGAAGAATAGTTTCAGACAGATACATGCTGCTCATTATATTTGACTACAATTACCAGTCCCATGCATAAATTCATAAGATTGAGGTTACTGGGCTCCAAACATCGTGTTCACATATTTCCTCAATGCAATAATTTGAGAGAAATAACACAATTAACAGACAAAGTCACAAAAATATAGAGCATACATACAGTCATTTTTGTATCACTTCTTTCGTACCTGTGGATTGGTTTCAGCTGCAACTGTACTAAGTGCACCATCAACTACATAAATGAAAGAAGCTGCTTCCAAATCTTCCTCCGAGCGGTAGCAAACGAAGAGTCCACAGCCCAAGCAGTTCATCCGGAACTGCTTCTCCTGTTTTCCTTCGCCTCTGGATAAGGAAGATACAAAAGTTGACGATACAAATAACAGCTTCCCATATTCCATCTTCTTTCACAATTACCACACTTTTAACAAAATTATAACAAAGTTCAACTCAAAATACTCCGGATATATTAGATCCCTGAAGTAGCCACCAATTATAACCCATTCAACCCCATGAACAAGTGATTATATAACCATACAGTATGTAACACATTACTTGCGGCCAGTTTTCCAGGTAAAGAACTGGTTTCGGAAACTGATTTTCAATACAAAATTAGATTGAAATTGATGCCATGTATTTATTTAAGAATTTGGGGAAATACGATCCGGTTTTGGAAAGGCTTGGGCAGACTGGGCCAGATTTTCCGGTAATTCAATATGCATAACAAAGGCAAATTATCTTAAATCTTTGGAAGGAAACACAAAACTGTATAGCAGGTAAGAAAGCTTATAAAGTAGAAAACCAAAATTAGCGCATATACGGAAAACCATATAATTTACCGTTTTAAAAGAACTTTTCCAGCTTGACTGATATTCAACCTAGCAAGATGTTTGCTCTTGTCCAAAACATAAGCCTTATCCGTCTTCCTCTTCGGCATTTTCTGCAATTGCGTATCTTAGAGAAAATAACATTTCTTCGTTAATGTAAGAAATGAATCACAAAATCCAATTCCGATTCAACTTCAACGAAAAATATAAAACCTAAGACGTAATTAAAAAATTCGAGTGTGGAGAGTACCAGTGATGAGGACATGAGATCCGCAGTGCTTGCAGTAATAGACGAAGAGATCGGAATCTGGTCCGTCTGGCCTCGCATCCTCGCTCGAGTAAGTGTGAGTTGTGCGCTTCGGCATTGCTTTCTCTTCTTCTTCCTCTTCCTTCTCTCACTAAAAACCCTAACCGAGTGATCAACAGACTACGGCGATCCAAACTCCTCTTCAGACTTGGCTACTTAAACCAGAGAGGCTTCGAATTGTCACGAAAGAGGAACTACGACGATTTATTATTATTATTTTTTTATTATTTTTATTTTTTTATAGGATTAGAAAAATTTTATAGTAAAAAATGAATAGTAAGGTAAATAAGATTTGGTATGTTTTAAGGACACAGTCCCAACTCTATATTTTCTTATATCCTCTCTTCTCGCTCTGTCTCTCTCTCTCTCCAAAATGAAGAAAGAGGAGTAAGGAAGAAAAAAGAAAAACCAGAGTGAGTCATGGTGTCAACGAGGCGAAGTGGATCTCTCTCAGGAAGCAATAGCAAAAGATCTTCTTCTTCAGATGATATCAAACCTCCCTCCTCGCCTAAGCGTCTAAAGGTAGTATTGTGATTCAGAAGCCCAATTCAATTCTACTTTCAGTTTTTTTTTTCGTTTTGAGAAGAGTTTTTGCGGAGGTCAAGTCTTTAGGTTTTAAATGCGGATTTCCAGGTCGATATTGGCGGTGCTTCGGAGAAATTAACGGCGGCAGAGGGGAATTCTAAGGGATTGAGTACTCCGGCGGCAGCGGCGGTGGATCGTGGAGAACTGGAGGGTGGTGATGGTCCGATCGTTGGAACTTCTGCAGGAGAAGGAGTCAGCTCTAAGAAGAGTGAAGATGCACAACCTGTAGCCGCTGTTTCGACGCCGATAAATGAAGGTCTCCTTTCTCGCTTATTTCTACTCCCGGGCTTCGTTTCTTCTTTCTTTCAAAATCTGTTTGACGTTCAGTTCGAGTATTTGTGGTTGGGGTTGGTTTTTTAAGGGAACATAATGGCGGTTAATAAGCCAAGGAGTTCATTTTCTTCGTGGAGTCTGTTTCCTGCCAAGCACAACACAAGTTTTGATTCGTCAACGCCTTGGTGCAGGCTTCTGTCACAGTTTGGGCAGGTAATTCGATGCTTGTTAAATTTCGACGACGGTTCATTTCCACTATTATCTGCATGCATGATTTCTGGCCCTCATTGGATGACGGACGTGTCTTAAATCTTTTAGCATTTTAATTTTACTGCAGAATCCAGACGTTGTCATTTGTACATCAAATTTCACAATTGGGTCAAGCAGGAGTTGTAATTTCCCGATCAAGGATCATACGATTAGTGGGACCTTGTGCAAGATCAAGCATTCACCGGTAATATTCACAATACATTTCTGTAGTTAGTTTGATCGGTATGAAACCAAGTAGCATTTGATGATGAAGGCAAGTCCTTGATCATAGGCATGCTACTTATGCATGGTTATATATTTCTCTCCCAAGTATTTTCAAGGGTCCTAAGAAGTTATTATCTTTGGTCTCTTCTTCTTCCTCTCTTTTTATTTCTAGTTTAATTTGTATTCAGATGCATTCTTACAAAATGTATATGTAGTGTGAATAGTTAAATTTCTCTATTTCCGGATGAGGACAGCGAGATGGCGGTGCTGTAGCTTTGCTAGAGAGTACAGGCAACAAGGGATCACTTGTGGTGAATGCAACAGCTGTCAAGAAGAATTCCAGCTGCGTGCTCAACTCGGGTGATGAGTTGGTTTTTGGTGTTGCGGGGAACCATGCATATGTATCCTCTAGCATAGTTGGTTAATTATTTTTCTATGGATTTTGTTTTAAATCTTGTGAATCAAGTTATAACCTACATTTTCCATTGACTTGTTTGTGTCTATTTTTGTTATTTTACTGGTTGGGCGATGTCCTTGATTTATGTCAATGAGATTTTTCAACAACTACCTGAGGCTTCTGTCAAAGGTTCAGACGTTCAGAATGGCACTGGAAACTTTCTTCAGTCTGAGAGGAGGACATGTGATCCATCAGCAGTGGCTGGTGCCTCCATATTGGCATCTCTGTCAAACCTTAGGCAAGATCTATCACTCTTGAAATCTCCAGCTCAGACCACCAATGTCCCTTCTCATTCTGCTGTTTGTGATGGTATGGAAGTTGCCGTTGATGGCCTTGAAGCCAATTCAACTGCAGAAGTTGGGAATGACAAAGCCCCAGGTGTGGAAAGAACTCCTGACTGCAACCTGGACTCTGGTACAGAGGCAGCCAATGTACAGCTCTCAGGAGTGAATGATTTGATTAAGCATTACTTCATGAAGTTAGCTGGATCATCTAATTGTAAACTGAAATTGAGCAAAAGCATCTGTAAACAGGTTCTGGAAGAACGAAATGAGCAGACGGGGGATTTGCCGCCCACAACAACTTCAGGTGTCTCTTTGCGTTGTACAGTGTTAAAGAAAGACATTCGTTATGGAATTCTCGATGGAAGGGATATAGAAGTTTCATTTGACAACTTCCCCTATTATTTGAGGTACTGTTCTTCTTTCCTCTATACTTTTGCAACCTCAGTTCATAGTGTTTCTATCTCGAGCTCATTTTTTTTTTCTTTTTTAATTTATTCATTTTCATACATAATGGTGGTGCCTTTTAGAAATGAAAATACGACCTAGAATCTTGTTTTCCTTCTTCTTGCTTCATTTTGGTTTTTTGTTATTCCCTTTCTTGCTTCTTGGTTATTTAGTCTTCATCTAGTGAAATGAGAGTGATAATTGAAGTGAATTGACTCTGCCAGTCACTAGGAGAAAAATTCTCAGCAAACAATATGTTACATTTTCTCTTTTTTTGGTTTGTGGGACCGACCATACTGTCTCCAATAGTATCATACTTAGAAGTATTGATTCTCGGGGTTTTTCTTAATATGTAGATAATAATATATATTAATTATTTTTTGACAAGAAACGTGTTTGGTGGCAGAATCTTATAACTAGAAAACAATATGTAAGGGCACCATACACCAAACATTATTGGAGTTGTAGTGGTAAATATCCTTTGGGGTTGAATACTGATTCCTCATTATTTTAACCAATGTAGTTTTGGGATAGCTGTAGATATCATATTCTTCCTTTTCTTAAAGCATCATATATTTTCTACTCATCATCCTTGATGTGTTTTCCGCAGCTGATTCTTTTAGCCTAATATATGACTTACGATACATATACATTTAATTCATCGAGTTTAGACTGGACACATTTTTAGTTCCTTTTGCCATGATGGGGATCATTTATGGTAGTTTTATTGTGAACTCCATGACATACATCACATTCCATTATGTAAATTTCATGCCATATACTCCAATTTGAGGTTTTCAAATATAAATTTGAAATTGTTGCAGTGAGAATACAAAAAATGTCCTGATTGCAGCTTCTGTTATACACCTGAAGCATAAAGAACATGCAAAGTATACCTCAGAGTTGACTACAGTGAACCCACGTATTTTACTTTCTGGGCCAGCAGGTTTGTGGGGGTGCTATTTATGTAAAAAAAGTCGTGCAGTTTTGAGTCTTTCTAGGTCTAACTCACAAGAGAAATCATTTTTCTTTTTACTATCATCACAGGGTCAGAAATATATCAGGAGATGTTGGCAAAGGCACTTGCCAATTACTTTGGGGCTAAATTGCTCATATTTGATGGCCATTCATTTTTGGGTGTAAGCTTAAAATAACTTTCTTCAATCTGATATTGGAGGTATAAGCTCCCACAGGTGAAAATGATCTATGACAACATATCGTAGGGTTTATCCTCAAAGGAAGCGGAGCTGCTTAAGGATGGAGCTGGTGTAGATAAGTCGTGCAACTGTTCCAAGCAAGGTCTTATGTCGAATGATTTGGCAAGGAGCACGGACCTATCGAATGGAGAAGAAGATACACCTAGCTCTTCTAATGGCCTTGAATTTCAACCGAAGATGGAGATAGACACAATTCCTTCTTCTTCAGGGACATCTAAGAATTACTTGTTCAAAATTGGTACATTGTGTTAAATTATTTTTTAATAGAGCGCATGAATTTGGATCTTCTAGTTTTCCCTTTCTAGAATTTTTTTTAATTTTTTCTTGACAACAATTTTCAAATATCTAACTTGCAGGTGACAGAATAAAGTTTATCGGTTCAGTTTGTGGTGATTTGTACCCAACACCATCCTCTACAAGGTACAAAAATTTATGCATAATACTTAATTTGGCTAATTAATTAGGTTCCGAGCAAGGTTATCTCTGTCCATACCTCATTTTTCAAATTGTATGGGCTTCTGTATGAAAATTGTTCTTGAGGAGAAGCCCATTGTTAAGCTAGAATTGAAGAATAAATATGCTTACAGCTAGAAACAGAAAGGGGCTATTTGGGTGGGGGGGGGGGGGGGTTAACTTATTTGATGAGAAAAGAATATGGTGGTTGAAGTTTGAACTAACACTTTCTAGATCTGTTTTCCACTCAAAGCTCTATGTATGAATACTAGTTACTGAACGGTCATGTTATAAATTATTCTTTGTTTTTGTTTTTCTTTTCTTTAAGGGGTCCCTCAAATGGAGCTCATGGGAAGGTTGTGCTAACCTTTGAAGAAAATTCTCTATCAAAAGTTGGTGTGAAGTTTGACAAACCAATACCTGATGGGGTTGATCTTGGGGGTCTTTGTGAGGGAGGCTATGGATTTTTCTGTAATGGTATCATTTTTCTATTCTAACTTCTTCTTTGAGCTTAAACCTTCAATAGCTCTTAAATTTCTCCCCAAGATGCTAAGATTCTCTCCCCCCCCCCCCCCCCCCCCTTTTAGCTATTGATCTTCGTTTGGAGAACTCAGAAGAACTGGACAAGTTACTTATTGAGACATTGTTTGAGGTAGATTCTTTTACTATCTTTTATCATGTTGTTAAAATTTTCTTCTAGGTCTTTATTCTCATCTTTATCATTTCATTAGTCTTGTGATATGCTTTCAGGTGGTTCATATTGAGAGCAGAAATAATCCTTTCATTTTGTTAGTGAAAGATGCTGAGAAGTCTCTTGTAGGAAATTCAGATTCATATTCTACTTTTAAAAGCAGACTGGAAAAGCTCTCTGATAATGTCATTGTAATTTGTTCCCACACTCAAATTGACAATCGCAAAGAGAAGGTACCGCCTTTTTTACTGGAGATCAAGTGCCTTGTAGCTTTTTCAGACTTTGTCTTAGCTAGTGATTTTGTGATAGTAAATATTTTCTATAAGAAGATGGAAGATCATTTAGTAAACTTTAAGAGTGGACATAATAGAAGTCAAATTGATTACTTTCTTATTAGGAGATGAGATATAAGTAGGTGTAAGAATTGTAAGGTGATAGATACCATGAGAGTGTTTAACGACCCAACATGGATTATTAATCTTGGATATTTATCTTACAAGCAGGAGTAGAGTAGACAAAAGTCAAACTAGGTCGAGAATTAAGTGGACTTTAAAGGGAGATGTATGCCAAATTTTTAGAAATAAAGTATTAGATAGTCAGCCTTAAAAACTTATGAAAATGCAAACTTAATGACAAGATTGGTAGCTCTGAGCTTTTTGAATATATAGCTAACCTTATTAGGAGTGGGGCAAGAGAAGTTCTTTGAGAGGCTAAAAGGAGGGGAAGATATGACAATGAGACATGATGGTGAAACAATGAGGTGCAACAAACCATTAGGGAAAAGAAAATACGCATCAAGAATTGGAAAAAAGATTAGAGATCAAAGGTCATATGAGCTTTATAAACAAGCTAAGAAACTTAGTAGTAAAGCAGTAGGGGAGAAAGATATTTTCAAGATAGCGAAAGCTAGAAATCGGAAAACTAAGGATTTGAGTCATGTTAGGAGTGTCAAGTATAAAGATGGTAGAGTTCTAATGCAGGATAACGCTATTTTAGGTAGGTGAATAGATTACTTCAAGAGACTACTAAATAGGATATGTGTAGAGGGGTTAAACTTAGAGGGATCTGATTCGGTGGAAGAGAGGCATGTAGTGTTCCATCGTACTATTAGTGCTAAGAAAGTAAGAGAAATCTTGAAAATGATGAATACGGGGAAGGTAGTTGGATCAAATGATATACCAATTGAGGTATGTAAGTGTTTGGGAGAAGTAGGGATCCAATAGTTGACTAGGCTCTTTAATAGGATTTTAAATATTAAGAAAATGTCAGAATCATAGACATAGTATTGTAGTACCAATTTATAAAAATAAATGACTAGACTCTTTAATAGGATTTTAAATATTAAGAAAATGTCATAATCATGGAGACATAATATTGTGGTACCAATTTATAAAAATAAATGAGATATACAAGATTGGTCAAATTATAGAGTGATAAGGCTTATAAGTTATATAATGAAACTCTAGGAGAGGGTTTTAGAGCAGATACTTATGAGTATCACTATTGTATCATAAAATCAATTTGATTTTATTTTGGATAGGTCTACAACGGAAGCAATCTTCTTGATTAGGCAAATGATAAAAAAATATAGATAAAAAAATATAGAGAAAAACAAGAGTTTGCATATGGTTTTTATTGATTTAGAGAAAGCTTATGATAGAGTGCTTAGAGAATTAGTCAGGTAGCTACTTGGAAGAAAAAATGTCTTAATATTATATTGAGATCATTAAGGATATGTATGAAAGAACTATAACCGTTGTTCAGTCAATATGTGAGATGTCTAGTGAATTCCCTATTGTAGTGGGATTTCATCAAGGGTCAGCTTGAAGTCCATACATCTTTGCTTTGGTTATGGATGAGTTGACGAAACATATTCAGGATGAGGTACTCTAGTGTATGTTGTTTGTCGATAATATAGTCCTAATTGATGAAACTTGGTGTAAGTCGAAATTTAGATAGGTGGTGTGAGACTAGAGAGTAAGAGTTTTAGAATTAGTCGATCGAAAACGGGGTATCTATATTATAGGTTTGGTCCTGAATCTCGAAGGAGAGAGAATCCAATTGAGATCAATGGTATGAAGGTTTTAAAGTGTAAATCTTTTCATTATTCAAGATTTATTATCCAAAAAACTGGGAACATTCGAGAGGATATAGAACATAGGATTAAAGTAGATTGAATGAAATGGAAGATGAAGAAGGATGCCCACGAGGTTGAATGAAAAGTGTTACAAGACGATCGTTCAACTGGCTATGCTTTATGATTCAAAGTGTTGTGCCAGGCCACTACGAGACATATGCATACGATGGCGGTAGCAAAGATGCGGATGTTAAGATGGATGTGTGATAAAATACACAAAGATAAAATTAGGAATAACAGGATTATGAGTTATCTAAGCATAGCCCCGATAGAGGACAAAATTAGGGAGATGTCTAACATGGTTTAGTCATGTGCAAAGAGGAGACCAAATAGGATCCTAATTTGAGAAAAATTTAGATTGTTAGGTAAGTGGTGGATGTAGATGGAGGGGTAGGCCATTGAAAATTTGGATGAAAGTAGTGAAAGAAAACATTTTAAATCTTGGATTATGCGATAATATGTGGGAAAATCGCTTAACTTGGAGAATCAATATTCGTGTAGGCAACGATTATGTACCCTAAAAATAATGGGAATATACTTTGATGATGATGATGATTATGTAATGGAAAATTTGATTTAAGATGCACTTTAGTAACCATGTAATCATGAAGCGCTATGCCTCCCCTCTCCTTTCAAGAAAGGAATTACAAGACACAAAAAAATATTACAAGAAAAATGGTAGGGAGGTATATTGTTCATCTATATGTGTTCAATTTATAGACGCTTAGTAATGCGTGTTAGAACCTTAACTAGCTAATTAGAAATTAGGGCACGATTATGAAAGAATCGGGCTAATCTTTATCACTCAATATCCAAATAACATAGGTCAATCTATAATTCGAGAGGTAGACTGTCTTTCTTAAAGTATCTCCACTCTAACAAAATTCTTACATAAAGAAAAAACTAAACCTACTGTTCTCTTATTATACTTATTGGCTACTTACCTTATCCTCCTAATTAGCCAATTATTGGCTACTTACCAAAACAACCCTTTATTTAAAATACTAATTAAATTAGGCTCTACGCCTAACACAAGTATGAATAATTAGGGGCCTAACAGTACTCCTCTCCAAACGAGACACCTTGTCCTCAAGGTGGGAGGTCAGAAACTACTGGAAAATGAGCGAATACGGTTCCTATGTCGCTTCATAGTACAACATATCCTTTCACTTGAAAAGGACCTCCAAATCAGCTTGCGACCCCGATAGTCCTTGATGAACGTGCCATAACTTCGATGGTTCCATCTGTACCTCCATATCAGCCGTCAAATTAGGTGAGAGTGTCGAGGAAGCAAAATGATCGTCGATGGCTTTGCAGAGTTGTGAGACATGAAATACTAGATGAATCGAAGTGTTAGAGGGCAAATCAAGGCGGTAAGCTACTGCCCCTGCCCCTGTCTGCACTACAACCTTACAAGGACTGAAATACCGAGCTGAAAGTTTCTCATTATGCGCTGAGCTAAAGACTTGTGTCGATATAGACGTAGTTTCAAGTAGACCTAATTGCCTACCTCGAAGAGAAAACCACGTCGGTGTCCATTTGCCCAAAGTTTCATCTTCTACTGAGCCTTAGCTAAATGCCCTTTTAGCTCCTCCAAATTATCATCCCACTCCTCCAAATTATCATCCCGCTCCTCCAAGTACTATTCCACTTGAGAGACGGGTGTGGTACTATGCCCATAGCGTATCAAGTGAGGCGGGTCACATCCATAAAGAAAGCAAAACGGAGTGTTCTGAGAGGCAGTGTGGAAAGATGTGTTATACCAATACTCTGCCCAAGCCAACCAGGGAGCCTATAGTCGAGAAGTATCCAACACAAAACACCGTAAGTAGGTTTCTAGACAACGATTAATCACTTTTATCAGTCTGGGTGTGGTATGCGGAGCTTCACTTTAAGACCGTCCCTTGCAACCTAAACAACTCCTTCTAGAATTGGCTCAAGAAAACTGTCCCGATCAGAAATAATGGACTCCGACACACCATGTGGACGAACAACCTTTCTCATGTAAGTCGTGGCTACAGTGACAACGGTATAAGGATGCTAAAGCGGCATAAAATAGGCATATTTGCTAAGCAGATCAACCACCACCAAGATGACTATGTAGCCTTCAGACCTCGTTAACCCCTCAATAAAGGCCATACTCACCTCCCACACCTTTTGTGGTAACAGTAACGATTGTAGCAACCCTGCTAGGACTTGGCCAAGTACTTGTTTCTCTAGCAAACACCACAACTCGCAACAAAACATTCCACATCCTTCTTCATTCCCACCCAGTACAACTCCGCTGCCATTCTTTGGCCATTCACTTATAAGTTTTCAACACCTCCGAATGGCCCCCAATATCACTGCCATGAAACTCTTGTAACAAGGTGGGTATGAGAGTAGACATCTTTGGAATCACTAAACGCCTGCGGTAAAGTAGCTTATGGTCGCTAATAGTGTATTCTGGAAAATTGTTCTCCGGCTTCGGAGTATAATCCCGAATCACACTCAACTCCCTATCGACCATCACCTCCATTGCCAACTTTGCAAAGTATAACACTTGCGGGACCGATAAGGCTGCTAGCTGAGCCTCCTCTGCCCGCTAAAGTGCATCTGCAGTCCTATTCTCCAGCCTTGATCGATACTGAATCTCAAAGTCATACCCCAGTAACTTGGACGACCAACGTTGATGATCCTCATTCACCAGGGCTCCTCCAACAAATACTTTAAACTACATTGATCCCTTCAAACTATAAATGGCCGACCCAACAAGAAAAGGCCTCCATTTCTGTACTGTTAACACAATAGCCATAAGCTCTCGTTCATAGACAGACTTAAGACGAGCCCGAGGGGTTCAAACTTAGCTAAAGTACGTAAATAGCCGTTGGGTTTGCATAAGGACAACTCCTAATCCATATCCGAAGGCATCCATCTCTTCCACAAAGGGCTTAGTAAAGTCCGGTAATGTAAGTATTACCGGAACACTAGCCATGGCTTGCTTCAAATCTTTGAATGCCTTGGTGGTTGCTTCCGCCTAATGGAAGTTATCTTTCTTCAGTTGGTCCGTTAATGGCCAAGCTATCGCGCCATACCCTTTAACAAACTTCCGGTAATACCAATTAAACCCAAGAAACCCCTTAATTCCTTCAATGTCTTTGGTGTCGGCCAATCCAACATAGCCAAAACCTTGGTCTAATACGCCAAAACCCCCTCAACTGATACGATATGCCCCAAATACTCAACACTACCCTGCCGGAAGGTGCACTTTTTAGCATTAGCATACAATTGTTGATCTCGCAACTCGGCAAAACTACCTCCAAATGTTTAAGGTGTTTCTGTGTAGAGCGGCTATAGATCAAGATGTCAAAGAAGACTAGCACAAACTTCCTTATACATGGCTGGAATGCCTTATTCATGAGTGATTGACCGGAACATGGAACTTATCCAATAACTCATCCAATAATTCATCAATGACCGAAACAAGGAACTTATCCAACATTGTTTCTCTTGTTCAAGGCTCGATAATTCACATAGAACCACCAACTGCCATCTTTGTTCTTGACCAATAAGACCAAACTAAGAACAGACTCATACTAGGCTATATCGTATGAGGATAACGATAG
This sequence comes from Coriaria nepalensis, assembly GCA_027186245.1. Lineage (NCBI taxonomy): Eukaryota > Viridiplantae > Streptophyta > Magnoliopsida > Cucurbitales > Coriariaceae > Coriaria > Coriaria nepalensis. Next base: position 1,420,827 of record CP114493.1, read on the forward strand.
GGCCGAACACTTATCGGTGACACCCCTTCCTTCAACACTATAGCATGCTCGTGGTCCCTTTTTGAGGGAAGTCCCTCTGGCATATGGAACACATCGTCAAATCAACCCAAAACCTCCTGTACGACCTCCTCCACAACCCCACTAACTCTTTTGTCACCCACCACCAGATTGTCCACTTCTACTACGAACCTTTGTCCCTCTCTATCAATAGTATCGTTTTCAACGATACCAGAGTCTTACACAAGCTTGGGTCCCCCTCCAACACCACCTTTTTTGCATCAAGCTGAAACTACATCCTCAACAACTTCCAATTAACCTTCATTTCCCCATTGAACTCAGCCATTTCATGCCCAAAATAACATTAGAACTACCCAAGTCCAAGGGTAAAAAATTGTCAATTACCTCTAAACCTTACATTATCAGTCGAAGGCCTTTGCACGTTCCCTCACTCTTTACCAATGTTCACGTTCCCATGGTCACTCTGTAATTCCCCATGTCAATTAGCTCCAACCCCACTTTTTGTATTACTCGGTTGGAGATGAAGTTGTGGGTTGCCCCACTATCAATAAGTTCACTACACTCTACTCTTGAATGCCCCCTTTAAGCTTCATGGTGTGATAAGGTGTAAACTCGGCAACCAAATTAAGCGACACCTCTGCCACATCTAAATGGTGGTGCACCAATTCTTCTTCACTCCCTTCCTCCTGCTCAATCACATCCTCATCCTCATCACAGATTGTCAACACTTGGAGTCTCTATTCCTTACAAAGATGCCCCGGTGAAAATTTCTCATCGCAATGGAAAAAAAAACCCTTTGCCCTTTTATTCAAGATCTCCGTCTCCATCAACTTCTTAAATTCCCTTTCCAGGACGAGGTCCCTCCCCCTTTTCAACTGGTGTATCCTTACCCAAGACAACAATTTAAGTTCTAGTGTTGTGGGCTCCTAAGTAACTCTTGGAAATAAAATTTCCTTGGCTGCCTTTTTGTTGCCTTTTTGCATTTTTTTTTTCTACTCCACCCTGTGTGCCAAGTCGATACACTCCCCTAGCCCTTTGGGTCGCAGCAATCTCAACGTTGAACAAATCTTCGGCTTCAACCTCTTCAAAAAGTTTCCCTCAAGGATTTCCGAAGAGACTCCAATCAATGGCCCTGAAAGTAACTTAAACTTTTCCAGATAATCCAACATTGTTCCCTCTTGACGGAGTGCCAACAGCGGCTGTACCAGCCGTGTAGCCCCCTGCCGAGCCTTTTCTAACCATGTTTTCACCTGACCAGCCTGAAAAATTCCAGTCGAAGCCCACCGAGGCACCACCGCCCTTAGACCACCCCAAAACCATCGAATAAATCCACTTCAGATTGTGGGTCACCCCCTCCCGCTTGGGCATTGTCTCCCCCGCCAGATTCTGCACCGTTCGCGGCTGTTTTGCCCCATGTAGCCTTCTCGCCGCCAATGTGGTTGCCTTCTCCGGTACTGTCCACCGCTACCTCGCCTTGGCCTTCTGTGAGTTGGCCAGAGTTTGGTGGTGGTCTGAGGTGCAGCTCCGTCAACTTTGCCATCATGGCCTCTAGGGAGGAAAATTGCTGATGTACTGTGGAGAAACGTTCTTTGATCGCTGCTTTGATCGAAACCACTTCGCTTTCCAACGTCTCTTCAAGTGCTTCTACTTTCTTCGCTACCATCGTCCCAAGATTATGCTTTGACACCAATTTGTTAGAACCCTAACTAGCTAATTATGAACTAGGGCACAATTATGATAAAATTAGGGCTAATCTTTATTACTCAATTTCCAAATAACACAGGTCGATCTACAATTTGAGAGGTAGACACGGTCTCTCCTAAAATGTCTCCACTCCAACAAAATTCTTACATAAAGAAAAAACTAGACCTACTGTTCTCCTATTATACTTATTGGCTACTTGCCTTATTCTCCTAATTAGCCAATTGTTAGCTACTTACCAAAACAGCCCTTTATTTAAAATACTAATTAAATTAGGCTCTACGCCTAACATAAGTATGAATAATCGGGGGTTTAACACTGAGTTTAACATAAGTAAGGAAATATTTTAATAACTATGTGCTAACTGTTACCCGAATACAGTTTATGGATCAATTGGTGCAATTTGTTGCTTATGCTCTAGAGCTGGCGATCTTCAGATGTAAGACTAACACAAGGAGGAAATTTGATACGTGTAGTATCAAAGATGCTTGATTACAGTCACCACCTAACCTGGGTTACTCTTTGCAGTGGTACTTTCCATTATCCAAAACTGTAGACGGGATTCTTTGGGAAGATGCTAGGATGAGACCATTTTTCAACAGAGTTTAAACTTTAGAGCACACCAAAATAAACCTTATTCTACATGTATCTACTGTGGACATACCTCAACTCACCTCAAAGGTTCCAATCCTATGAGTCAATATCATTGATCCTTGACCTCGATTGCACATAATAACTAAAGATAAAAGATCACTGCAGAGTCTCGTTTCTCATTTCTTAATTTTCATATAATGCTGTCTGCACTGGTCTTTCTGATACTAATATCATCTTGCTGCCTTCTTTTTTTTTTTTGCTCAATTGCAGTCACATCCAGGCGGTTTGCTTTTCACAAAGTTTGGAAGCAATCAAACTGCTCTGCTCGACTTGGCATTTCCGGTAATCATGCTTATTCTTGTCTCTGTTCTTACATTTCCAAAGATAGAAGACCTTCCTTTCCTATTATTAGATGATCATTGATGCGTGTGGTTGAGGGGTGATTTATCCATTTACTGCAATAGGTAGTCCTCTATTAAACTTTTTCATTCTTCACAATGAGGCTTGCTGAAAAGTGAGACAAATGAGAATTCATATTATCAATATTTCCCAGCTTTTGTCAGGCTCTACTCAAACATTATTTTGTTTGGTTCCTTTTCTTCTTTATTACTCATGTCCCTACAATATACTTTTGCCCCATTCCTCTATGCCCCCATCCCTCTATGCAATAATGTGATTGTAATTATCTTTTGACTTGCATTGAAAGCAACTATGTATTTTATACTCAATCAGTCTATTAGCAAACTTAAGTGTCAGTCTGAATATGGAAACTCGTGGTATGAAAGTTCTTGGTTATTGGAGTAGGTAATATTGGTCATATTCAGGAGGCATCTATGGTTTCAATGAAGTGTTTATGTAGAAACTGCTTATGTTCTCTGTCTGGTATTTCCAGTGCAATAGTCAGATAGTTTCAATTCAAGGATCATTCTATTGGTATGTATTTTGCATGCAGTCTATGGCCCTAGGCTATGGGGATTACAAGTGGCCTCTTTATGTTTATGTTCCATTATATTTCTCACATGCTTCTTCTGATGGATATGTTCTGGATGCTGATTTCATGAATGATTTAGAATTGTTAATTATAATATCATCCTCTTTGTTTGCACAGGATAGTTTTGGAAGACTGCATGACAGGGGGAAGGAAGTTCCCAAGGCAATGAAGTTGCTGGCAAAGCTTTTCCCCAATAAAGTAATCATTCACCTTCCACAGGTCTGTATAATGCAATTCCTACAATTAATAGTCTGTTCCTGCAAAGAGTAGAATCTGATTGATGCTATAAATAATTGCAGGATGAGGCCCTTTTAGCATCATGGAAGCAACAACTAGATCAAGATGCTGAAACCCTCAAAATGAAGGGAAATCTGAATCACCTGCGTACTGTAAGATTTTACTTTGGTTCTTGATACATTTGAGATCTTTCTTCCTGGAAGTTGGCTGTTAAAGAGTACATTTGTCTATGATAATCCAACAGGAAAATTTTCACTATAGATTCTGGGTATTAGGCTTCTATTGAAGTGTTGAGTTGATAATTTGGATAGGAAAGTGAAGAAAAGGAAAAGTTCATCTGTGTGACAGAGTTACATGTAAATCCATTAAAAAATGGATCATATCCAGTACCCGATCCAATCCATTTATGCGGATATCCAACCTGTCATCCACTTTAGGAAAAAAAAAAAGATTAAAAGTAGAGGAAATAGAGAAGAGCAAGAATATAAATTTTTTTTTATCGGATCTTCTTCTTCTCCCCTCTCCTCTCCTTCCTCACTCTCCGCCTGTCTGCCGCTCCTCTGTCCATCTGGGCGGTGTTGAAGGTGAGGAGAGTGAAAGAGAGGTCGTTAATGGGTGAGGTGGAAAGAAGGGTGCCGCAACCTGGTGTGAAGGAGAAAGGAAAGGGAGGAGGAGAAGAAGAAAATGAAGAACATAGAGATCTAGGAGAAGAAGAAGAAGATGAAGAACATAGAGATCTAGGAGAAGAAGAAGAAGATGAGCAGGTGTGAGCTGATGTGAAGGAAGTTGTAGAAGAGAGAGAGAGAGAGAGGGAGAGAGGGATTGAAGAAAAAGAAGTCATAGAAGAAGGGGGAGGGTCACCTGGGGAGATTGAGTGAAGACAAAGGGAGGATTTAATAATATTAAATTAATATATACATATATATATATATATAAAAAGGGATACCCTACTATCCGATCCAATCCTATGTGGATCAGATCGAATATATGATTATAAATTACGGATATCTGCACACACAAAAAAAAAGGGTCTGATCCGGCCCGATGCTCAACCCTAAATTGAGCAATCATTTTGGCTATTTTGCTTCACCATGATGTGTATGATCTCATAGCGATAAAAATTTATGGAAACTGGTATTTTGTTTCTAAGCAGTGGTATAAGCTATATGGTCTGTCATTGTGTTATATTAATTTCTCAAGGAAAACTATACAAATAATCGATCAAGAAACCACCTTCCTTGCAACTGGGTAGGGATTTGGATTCTTACTTTAGTCTCAGCAATATAGTTTTGTGATTCATTCTTTACTTTTGCTTAATATGGGTTCTTGGAGTTGGTACTGAAAGCTATAATATTCGATCATATTTTGTAGGTCTTGAATCGGAGTGGGAGAATGGAGTGTGAAGGACTTGAGTCTTTATGCATCAAGGATCAAACACTTACAAATGAGAGTATGTCATAACCTGTGGTATCAAACTCTTATTATATTCCACTTCATTTTTACTCCAAAGATTATTCTATCATGTATACAGGTGCAGAGAAGGTAGTAGGATGGGCCTTAAGCCATCATCTAATGCAGATGCCTGAGGTTGATCCTGATTCAAGGATTGTTTTGTCTAGTGAGAGGTAATGATGCCTTGTTTCCAGACATTGTTTCTGAATACTCTATATCTGAAACATAAGTTACTGCATGGAAATACAGTTATAATGTCATGTTCCAATTCTGGCAGCATCCAGTATGGGATCAGTATCTTGCACTCTATCCAGAACGAGTCCAAAAGCTTGAAAAAGTCGCTTAAGGTTAGCAAATTTTTTTATGATGTCTTGTCTGGTGCTCCTGATTGTTTCAATGTAGTTGTACTAAATTCCCTATCCTATATCTAATGTCTTTCAGTTGTAGATTTTACAAATCTTCATGGTGTTTTTGTTTGGCTATAGGATGTGGCCACGGAAAACGAATTTGAGAAAAGACTTTTAGCTGATGTGATTCCACCGAATGACATTGGAGTCACATTTGATGATATTGGGGCTCTTGAAAATGTGAAGGATACACTAAAGGAGTTAGTCATGCTTCCATTGCAAAGGCCTGAACTATTCTGCAAGGGGCAGTTAACAAAGGTTACAACTCTTTATGCTCAGAAAAATATACGTTGCTTCGTTAGAAATTTTATATTCTTCAGTTCTCTCCTACTTGCTGTACTTTTGTTCTCTCCTATTTTCTCTCCACTATTTCCTTATAAAAAGTTTCTGAAAACATAAGTTGAATGATTTTTTTATTAAAACTTAACTGTTACAGCTTATGTACTAGGCTATATATACTGAGAATTATCCTATTCTAATTCTAATTATAGTATACAATCTTAATCCCTACAAATTAGGAGGTAATATCTCTAATTATCTAATAAGGAATAACTCCTATAATCTAGGGATTCTCTAATATTTCCATAGTTTCTATTAACAGAAATGGTATTTTCCATCTTGGCCAGTTGTATGTTAATAAGTGCAAAATAGTTTATTCTTAATGTTGCCCCTTAATTTTGCAGCTTCTATATCATTAAACCTTGCACTATACCATCCCTTTTGTGAGATTTAACATTGTACATGTACCACAAAAATGCAGCATTTTCAGGACTTCTGGTTGCTGAGCTAATCTTGTATACTAGTTTTTAGAAGAAAAATCTCACTGTTCTTAAATGTGCAGCCATGTAAGGGCATACTCTTATTTGGTCCTCCTGGAACTGGTAAGACAATGCTTGCCAAGGCAGTAGCTACTGAAGCTGGGGCAAATTTCATCAACATTTCCATGTCAAGCATCACATCTAAGGTCAGTAACGATAAGCATACAGTATGTTATATATTATCTGTGAAGATTATGCTTTGAACTTCTTTTTTCCATCTATTGTTGCAGTGGTTTGGCGAGGGTGAAAAATACGTCAAAGCTGTTTTCTCGCTAGCCAGTAAGATAGCTCCTAGTGTCGTATTTGTTGATGAAGTATGATTTCCCATTTTCCTTCACTATCATGAAGCTTTGGTTTGGGTAAATGATAAATGATAAAATTCACTTTTTTACTTTGTGTTTTTACTATCCTTTTTACAGGTTGATAGCATGTTGGGCCGCAGAGAAAATCCAGGGGAGCATGAGGCAATGCGAAAGATGAAAAATGAATTTATGGTCAACTGGGATGGATTACGGACAAAAGACACAGAACGAGTACTTGTCCTTGCAGCTACAAACCGGCCTTTTGACCTTGATGAGGCTGTTATCCGAAGGCTTCCTCGAAGGTAAAGAAATCATTGTCAAGAAATCTGTTAGAATATACCAATAATCTTCTAGTGTACAACACTCTTTTCTACCCATGTTATCTCACACAAATAGAGTTTTTTCCTTGCTTTAGCTCCAAAATTTCAAGAAACAGTTTTAAGCTCCATTTCAGGAAGCGTTGAACTGAAACTTAGATTCTATGGGCCTATACTGAATTTAGTGGGACAAACTGGACTTTAGTCTCAAACTGGCTCCCCCCCTTACAAGAAAAAATTCTCTCCCTAGGAGGCCCAATCTGTCGAAGAGCTTATGCATGTTCTTTTTTCTGTTCCTGCACAGATTGATGGTAAATTTGCCAGATTCCCCTAATAGGGCAAAAATATTAAAAGTTATACTTGCAAAGGAAGACTTGTCTCCTGATGTTGATTTTGATGAAATTGCAAGTATGACAGATGGATATTCTGGAAGTGATCTAAAGGTAAACATACTATCATTCTTCCGAATAGACCGATTAAGTGACCATCTTTGTATGGAAGTGATTTTAGTCTTATAATGAGTATGAAAGTGACCATCTACCTTGTTACACTGCAGAATCTTTGTGTAACAGCTGCACACCGTCCAATTAAAGAGATATTGGAAAAGGAAAAGAAGGTATTTTTTTTGTCTTTCGAATGAGTAGCACAGCTAAAAGCCTAAAATGGATTTTGGTTATCTTCGATCAAATTATAGGAAAATTTAATTTGTGGATCCCAAATAGATTTCAATCACCGATTAGGATTTTAAAATGATATCTAAATACATCATACCCAATCAACTTATAATCATATAACTTGATGCCCGTACTTGGTGTAATCACCATAAACTAAGACGGTGATGAATGATTATAGAATGGAAGAATCTAAGATGGTTTTATTTTATTTGGTTTATAGTTTCTTGAGACTGGTTTTAAGATGTTAACTTGTGACAGGAGCGAGCTGCTGCTCTGGCTCAAGATAAACCAGTTCCCGCACTTAGTGGAAGTGCTGATATAAGGCCTCTGAACATGGAGGACTTTAAACACACTCATGAGCGGGTAAAAAGAAAAAGAAAAAAAATATAAATTTTTTTGTTCTTTTTTCATGGAATTTTAATTCTCATTTGTTTTGTTGTTCTTACATGAAAATAAAGGTCTGTGCAAGTGTTTCATCAGAGTCTGTTAACATGACCGAGCTACTACAATGGAACGAACTCTATGGCGAAGGTGGTTCAAGAAGAAAGAGAGCCCTGAGCTACTTCATGTGAAAGGATTTGTCTGTACAATTGGTTCCTTTTTCTTCTCTTAATCATGTTCTCTAACACTTGCCGGCAGAAAAAGGAGATGACAGGAATAGTTTTCCACCATCAGGGTCTTTTCTGGTGAGATATTTCCTCTGTAAAATTAATTAATAGGTTTTTGTTTGAAGTTGAAAAATTAAGTTAGCTTTTGGGTATTATAATCTTGGGGGTATAAATAGGAGTGTCAAAGCTTCCTAAAGTTTGTTGCCATAGTAAAAGAACATGTCTTAATTTAACTATAATTTATGATCGACATCCGAAAATGGGAAGAAGTGAACTATCTATCATCATGTTCATGTATCTAGTAGTAATATGTTATTAATGAGATAGAATAGAACAAGTGGCTATAACATTATGCTACTGTTTTTGTAGTTTGGTTGTGTATATATTTTTCTTGTATGCACTATCATGTCGTGTTCATATGTTTTGCTTGTATGTAAAATTGGCGTAATCTTTTTATTAAAGGGTTTGGGTATTTAATTATATTAATTTTAAATGAGATTTAAATACGCGTGTGTAAAACCCAGGTTCTTAATAAAATTGCTATTTCTTATTTTGAAAATTCTTTGTATGGATCTTGTGTGAATCAAGACCAAGTTAATTTAAAGATGATATGTTTCAGTATTCTCTTGATTTGCTACTTTATAATTGGTGGTTTGGTTTAGGTTTCTTTCTTGAGAGTTTGAACTAATTATAAGCCTGAACCGGATTATAGTGTTTTTATCAAGATAAATACAAAGAATTAGTAATCATAACAAAATATGAGAAAAGTGTAAGCTTGAAAGGCAAATGGTATGGGGTAGGAGTGTAATTGAGCGGTGCTAAGTTCGAACTTAGGTCGACGAGTTTTTGTAACGATTTAACTCGAGTTTAAGGTCGTGTTCTTTTAAGAATCGAACTCAATCTCGTATTTTTTTAAAAATAATTGAGCTTTAGCTGGAGCCACTCGATTAAGTCTGTTTAGTAACATATATGACAAACTACACTACTAGAAATTATTCGATAGAATTAATGCTCATGTGACTCGATTAGTTGGTTTCAAATTACTCGAATCACTCACAAATTTATCAAATCGAGTACCTTAAGACTTCAGCTCAACTTGCTTATTCATACGAGGTCAAAACTTGGCTCTAGTTCAGCTCGATCCTCTCTATTAACGAGCTCCAAACCGAGATCCAATGAGTCAAACTCGAATAGCTTGCGAGTTAGCTCGGTTGACATACATCCCCTATATTATTCTTATTTTTGCAGATTTTTGCAGAGTATATATCCCCTAATTTGGTGTACAATAATAACAACCCCCATAATAATAATTGAGTTTTGGCGTTCACATTTTGAAATTTGAAGTCTTTTGTACCTCAAGTTTTTCGTACAAAACAAATTCAGGACAAAATAACGAAAATTTTATATAATTTATATGAAAATTGTACAAGTACAAACTGGTAAAAATCCAACTTGAGAGTAGGTCTATCCCTATAAATTAACCCAAAAAAGAAAATATTCAATTACTGCTTTGGGATTAGTCAGGCCAATAATGTGTCTAGAATGCAACTGATAATCATCTCGTTTTGTGGGACTTTGACAACTTCTTCTTCCTCTTCTTAACGGCCTTGGGGACTTTATTCTTGCGGGATTCTCTCTTTTCTTCTTTCACTTTCTTTTTATTCTCTTTTCTCGCCGCTTTCTTATCAACTGGATCTTGTCCCTCGTCCTCTGTTTCAGATGAGGACCCCTCTGCTTCTGATTCACCAGAGCCACTACCCTCCTCAACTCCATCCGTTAAAGACTCGATTTCATTAATCGGAGACAGAGTTTCATTACCAGTCATAGTAACAACGGACTCTTCCATGAAGTTCGTAGGCTGTTTCTGATGCTGTTCTGTTTGTGATGGGGCGGTTTGAGGTCTAGAAAGAGCCTGGTTTAGTCCGGTAATGGTCTTATAGTATAAATCTTTAGTGTCTCCCCCGCTTGTTATGCGATGTACATCTTGCTCGGCATTTTTCACATCATCCAATGTCTTTGGAATGTATGACTAAAAAGAAAGAGACCCAGAAGAGTTAAAAATATATATATATCAACTCATATTTTGATGATTTAATCTGTGCAACCAGATATGCATTGAAATATCATCAATTGAGAGTGTATTTGGTTAACAGTTTAAATCCCAGTTTCGATCTAAATGAAGGTAAACACTGTAATCCAAATATGGGTTTTTCCAAAACTCAAGTTTAGCTAAATGCCAGTAAGTTACCTGCACAAATACAGAGTCTGCAATTTCATCTTCAGCAGTCACATCGCCTCGTGCTTCAATATGTCTTTGCATCTGAAACAAGTAAACCAGTGTGTGTCAAAGATTTATCTACAAAGAGCTGGATGAGGATTACAATTAGATCAGTAAGGCAACAAACCTCATCAAGATAATCATCAACTGCTTCATCAGCAATGGTTGGATCGACTATAAAATCAAACAGCTCTCTGATAGTCATTACAGCTACACCACTTTTTTTAAAGAAATCCTGCACACCACTAAAATTTTGTCATTGAAAAAAAGAATCTAAAGCACAAATAGATGCTAATGCTGAACATAGTTCTTTATTTGCTAACGATGAGGAAGTGAATTAACAGAGAACTCACAGAAACATGAACACAATCTTCACGGAGAAAATCAAGGGCATGGGGATGATCAAGATCAACAGCTTGAGAAACATCAATAATATAGAGGCGACCCTGCCAAACAGAAGGAAATATTCTAAACAGTAGTCCACCATAGATTCAGTTGGTTCAAACGATATTCAGTCACTTTTCTCACCTCAAAATAAAGTATGTTATATTCACTGAGATCGCCGTGAACTAGTTTGCACTTCTGATATAAGGTCCGCATTGCTATGATCATCTGACATAAAAAAGATAATGAATCATTGCAGTTAAGATTACCAAAAAAAAAAAAAAACTGGGTAAGGTTTGACCCCGGTATACACCAGTTATTCTTATTTTATTTTTAAAGTAGGAGATTGCTTCAAAATTTAGGACATACCTCCATATAGCCTTCCCGCAGCTTGTCTAGTGATAAAGAGGCATCCTTAAGCCGAGGTGCAGCCCAGCCTGCCTTTCCTGAAAGATAATAAAGCGCCAAAATTGTCTCAACAATGCAAAGTGGCATAAACCAATAACAGACTGGGAAAATTTAGGCAATAATGGTAAGCCTCACTATTACATAAAAATGTTAGTATAAATTATGTCTCGTGAATCTCACACATGACAGTTATTTAAAAAGGTGGAAATAGGGTAAAACATCAACCATCAAGTATATGTGTCTAAACTTCAACTCTTGCAAGGAACTGATAGGACCCGATCTAGATAAATATGAATAGGGCAAAACTTTATTCTTCAATAATCGAAATAATCAAACTACCATAGATTGGCCTACGATTCGAGAGATAGACCGTCTCTCCCTAAGAGTCTTTACTCTTCAAATTTCTCAACGCCTGACCCTAACCCCTCAAGTGCTTATTATCCTACTATAACCAATTACCAAAATACCCCTCATAATAATAATACTAATAATAATACTAATAATAATACTAATAATAAGACTAATAGTAAGACTAATACTAATAATAACTATATTATGCTAGGCTTTATTTCTCCCAACATAACTATGAATAACTGGTGGTCTAACATTACTCCCCTCTCAACAAAACACCTTGTCCTAAAGGCGAAAATCTGGAAACTGTTGTGCGATGAACTCGTATGATTCCCATGTTGCATCGTGGACCAGCATATTCTTCCACTTAATTAAGACTTCCCATGTATCCTTCCTCCCCGACATCCCTTATAGAACACCACATAGCTCAACCGGTTCCAACAGCACTTCCATATCGGCCATTAAGTTAGGTGGTATTGTCGGAGAAGCCCTATGAGAACCAATGGCTTTTCAGAGTTGAGATACATGAAATACCGGGTGAATCACTACCGTAGCAGGTAGATCAAGTCGGTAAGCTACTGCCCCAATCCATGCAACCACTTCATACAAGCCAAAGTAACGAGCTGATAATTTCCCATACCTCCTCCTAGCTAGGGATTTCTGTCTATATGGTCGAAGCTTCAAGAAAACCCAATCACCTATCTCGAAATGCACCTCTCGCCGATGCCTATCGGCTTCCCGTTTCATCCTTTGTTGGGCCTTCGCTAAGTGCCCTCTCAGTTCCTCCAACGTGTCATCCCACTCTAAGTATCGTTCCACCTGTGAGAAAGGGGTGGTGCTATGACCATAACGGACCAGAGGGGGCGGTTCGCGGCCGTAGAGAATACGAAAAGGAGTGGTCTGCAAAGCCGTGTGAAAGAATGTGTTGTACCAATACTCGGCCCAAGACAACCATTGCACCCAACGTCGAGGGGTGTCTGACACGAAACACCGCAAGTATGTCTCCAAGTAGCGGTTAACCACTTTCATTTGACCATCCGTTTGCGGGTGGTAAGCGGAACTCCTTTTCAACATCGTCCCTTGTAATCGAAATAATTCCTTCCAAAATTGGCTCAAAAAAAAAACCTTGTTGCGGTCTGAGACAACAGCTTCCGGCACTCCATGTAAACGGACGACTTCCCTCATGAAAGCTGAGGCTACGATCATTGTTGTGTAAGGGTGCCGAAGAGGCACAAAATAGGCATACTTGCTCAGACGGTCAACCACCACCAAAATGATTGTATGCCCTTCTGATCGCAGTAACCCCTCGATAAAATCCATACTCACCTCTGCCCAAACTTTTTCCGGCAACGATAAGGGTTGGAGCAGCCCCCCCGGCGACGTCACCGCATACTTGTGTCGTTGGCAAACATCGCAACTTGCCACGAATTGCTCCACATCAGTCTTCATCCCCACCCAATACAATTCGGCCGCCAAGCGTTCGTACGTTTTCAACACTCCTGAATGGCCTCCAATTGCGCTATCATAAAAGTCTTGTAACAGTCGCAGTATATGCACCGACAATTTCGGAATCACTATATGTCCTTGATAAAGTAATCGACCCCACACAACTGGGTACTCGGGATACCTGTCACCGCCCTTCTAAATAGCCTTTCTAATTTTCCCCAACTCCGAGTCCGCTGTCGCTGACTCAAGCCCCTCGATATCAAATAGCTGCGGGAGCGATATTGTTGCTAACTGGGGCCCATCTACGTGCCTGGACAGCACATCCGCACCTTGATTTTCCAACCCCGGCCGATACTGTATTTCAAAATCGTAGCCCAACAGTTTGGATTGCCAACGTTGATGATCTTCCGCCACCATACATTGTTCCAACAGATACTTCATGCTCCGCTAATCCGTGCGAACGATAAACCGCTGACCCAACAAATACAACCTTCATTTTTGCACCGCAAACACAATGGCCATGAGCTCCCGTTCATAGACGGACTTAAGACGGGCTCGCAACGTCAAAACCTGACTGAAATATGCAATCGGTCGCTGATTCTGCATGAGAACAGCCCTCAACCCATAGCCCGATGCATCGGTTTCTACTACAAAAGTCGTCGTGAAGTCAGGGGAAGGGAGTACTGAAACACTAGCCATTGCTAGCTTTAATTCTTCGAAAGCTTTGGCCGCCAATTCGCCCCAACAGAAGTTATCTTTCTTGAGTAGATCCATTAAGGGCCCCGCGATCATGCCATAACCCTTGACAAATTTGCAGTAATAACCAGTCAACCCCAAGAAGCCCCGCAATTCCATCAATGTCTTCAGTACTGGCCAATCCAGCATTGCCGCCACCTTTGCCCGATCGGCTGAAACCCCCTCACCCGAAACAATGTGGCCCAAATATTCCACACTAGGCTGCACGAAGGTGCACTTCTTCTCATTCGCATACAATTGATGGCCTTGTAATTCCGTCAAAACGACCTTCAAGTGGTCCAAATGCTCCTCGGTCAAGCAGTTATAGATCAAGATGTCATCAAAGAAGACGAGCACAAACTTCCTCAAGCAAGGGCGAAATACCTTGTTCATGAGCGACTAAAACGTTGTCGGGGCGTTGGTGAGCCCAAAAGGCATCACTAGGAACTCATAATGCCCTATGCGGGTCCAAAAAGCTGTCTTAGCCGCATCCTCTCTCCGCATTCTGATTTGGTGATATCCTAACTTCAAATCTAATTTGGTGAACACACAATCTCTGTGTAACTCATCCAATAATTCGTCGATAACCGGAATAGGGAATTTATCTGGTACAGTCCCTTTGTTCAAAGCCCGGTAATCCACACAAAACCACTAACTTTCGTCTTTCTTCTTGACCAACAAAACCAGACTAGAGAAATGACTCATACTGGGGCTGTATAATGTCGGCTTCTAACATTTCTTGCACCAATCTCTCAATCTCATCTTTTTGTGCCGCGGATATCGGTTAGGCCGCACGCTGATTGGCAACATCCCCTCTTTCAACACTATAGCATGCCTGTGGTTCCTTTGTGGGGGCAGCCCTAAGGGCATACGGAATACATCGCTAAAGCGGTCCACTACTTCCCGCACCGCCTCTTCCACCATGTGGCACCCCTTTGGATCCTTACCCATTTGCAGAATTACTTCCTTCAGGAACCTTTGTCCTTCACGCTCAATAGTCATCACTATTGTTTTCAAGCCCACTAGAGTTTTACACAAACTCGAATCTCCTTCTAATCTCACGGTTTGCCCTCTACTCCGAAACCACATCCTCAACAATTTCCAGTTCACTGTCATTTCACCCATTGAGCTCAACCATTTCATTCCCAAGATCACATCCGAGATCACATCCGAGATCACATCCGAGATCACATCCGAACTGCCCAAATCTAAGGGCAAGAAGTCGTCAATTACCTCCAACCCTTGCATCGTCAACCGTAGGTTTTTGCCGAATCTCGTACTTAGTACAGTAGTACCCATTCCCAATGTTACCCCATGGCTGCTCGTCTTCGCCAATTCTAGTCCTAGTTCCGTAATCACACGGTTAGAGATGAAATTGTGGGTAGCCCCACTATCGATAAGAACCGCTACATTCTGCCCTTGAATTTCCCCTTTCAACTTCATCGTGTGATAGGGTGTAAATCCGACCACCGAATTAAGTGACACTTTGGCTAAATCTAGGTGGTGATGCATCGGATTCTCCTCTCCCTCATCATCTGTTTCTACCATCTCCTCTTCATCATCAACCATTAACACTTGGAGTCTCCTCTCCTTACAACGATGCCCCGGCGAAAATTTCTCGTCACAACGAAAACACAACCCTTTCGCTTGTTTGTTAGCGATCTCTATCTCCGTTAGTCTTTTGAAATTCCCTTCCTGACGGTACTCGGCTCTCCTCTCTCTTGAAGCCTCCTTACCGATAGTGACAGTTTGCATCTGAGAGCTATGCGTCCCGGAATAGTCTTTATGAACAAAACTACCATGGCTGCTCTTTGCTGTTTTTTTGCATTTTTCTTCTCCTCCACTTGTATGGCCAAGTCCATATACTCCTCTAGTCCCTTGGGCCGTAATAACCTCAATGCTATCTGAATTTCCGGCTTCAACCCCTTTAAAAAATTTCCCTCCAAGATTTTTGGAGGAACGCTCATTAATGGCCCGGAAAGCAACTTGAACTTCTCTCGGTATTCCCACATTGTCCCCTCTTGGCGGAGTGCCAAGACCTGTTCATATAAGTCTCCATCGCGAGAAGTCTGAAACCTTACAATCACCTTTTGTTTAAAATATGTCCATGACCCCATAGGCCGGCAATGCCCACACCATTGAAACCATGATAATGCCGGCCCTCCAAATAGAGACCGGCTGCCTGCAGTTTTTCCTCTTCTGATACATTAACCTCAAAGTACCTTTCCACCTTATAAACCCATGCAGCCACATCCTCGCCTTCGAAGATAGGCATCTTCAATTTGCGAATCTGTGGATCAACACCCATTCTACTCAATGTGCCCGCGTACTGCCCTTAGCCCCCTACCCATTGGGGTTCCACCGGAACCCTAAAATCAGCCCACAGCGCCCTTACTTCACCTCTCGTGGCGGTTCCTGCCGCATAACCGCCTGATGGCCCTTGTTCCGCACCTTTTTCCCTATGTCCAAATTGAACCCTTCCGGCAGACCCCACGGCGACGCTGCCGTGCCGGAACCTTCCCTTAATTCGCCGCTAAACTCTTCCCTAACCTAGCCGTCGACGCCCGCGCCCTCTACTGCACCATCCGCCGCACGTTTCCCCCTTGCAGCCTGCTCGCCGCCACTGCGGCTGCCTTTGCCGGCAGTGTCCCCTGCTGCCCGACCATGACCACCCATAAGTTGGTCAGGGTTCGATGGTGACCTAAAATGTAGCTCCGTCAGTTTTCCCAATATGGCTTCCAATGACGAATTATGCTATGCAAACTGCTATTGTACTGTCACGAAGCGTTCTTCGATCCATGTTTTGATCGCCATCACTTCGCTCTCCAATTTCTCCTCAAGTGCCTCTACCTTCTTCGCAACCATCGATGATCGAGTGCTCTGATACCAATTTGATAGGACCCGGTATAGATATATGCGAATAGGGAAAAACTTTATTCTTTGATAATCGAAACAATCAAAACTAACATAGGTTGGCCTACGATTCGAGAGGTAGACCGTCTCTCCCTAAGAGTCCTTACTCTTCAAATTTCTCAATGCCTAACCCTAACCCTTCAACTGCTCATTATCTTACTACAACCAATTACCAAAATACCCCTCATAATAATAATACTAATAGTAAGTAATACTAATAATAACTATGTTATGTTATGCTTTATTTCTCCTAACATAAGTATGAATAACTGGTGGTCTAACAAGAACACACATACCTATGAATTCCATGACCAGAACATGAAGTCTCAAAAGATATGTAGTTGGGCATCTGATTCCAGCTGCTTTTAGCCTGCGTTTCAGAGTAACCAGATTAAATCAAGCTGAAATTCTTAAAAACTATGTTCATATAGGGAATATATTATCACCTCTTCACCATACTTATCCACTTACAAATTCTAGAATATGACAGGGACCATTTAAAATCCCATTAATGTGCATTTAAACAGGAAGATAACACAACTGTTAAAACTGGTTAACTTCCTTACCTCATCAGATTCCTCATCTCTTTCTCAGCCCATGTCTTAACCATTTTCCTGGGATTGTGTTTGCAGTATCCATGTCTGAAACGATAGTCACCTTGAACATAGCGATCCCTGTCCCTGTAATTCTCCAGCAGAGCAGACAAAAGGGTTGTCTGAATTTGAAATTTATATAACTAACAAAAAGCAAGCAGATGTAATTCTTAGGCACATATGAGACACTGACTCTATGCGGGTAAAGCAACAATCAAGATACATTACCAAATGTGAGTACTCTAATTTTCAAAATTATTTCTTGGTAATGCAAAGAGAAAGGGGACAGTAATTGACTTTAGCATGAACAAAAAATATAGTGGCTTATTATTTGGCATTCACTCGGTCCAAAACGGGTATAATGCCAGTTATTATTAGAACAGGCATAAGGGTCGGTAAACTTACTTGAATACCAGTACTGAAGTTTTATAAATTTTGATTGCAAGTTCTTGGCCATCAGACTTTGTTGCATGATAGACATTAGCCTGCTCAAGATAGGGAGAATATAATAGATTATTTTTTATAATGCTACCTACCTCATGATAATACCAGAATTTGTATTTAGAAAATAACAAATTAAATCCCAAAATGAGGATAGTTGTTTAGTGCTTACTTCTTTCCCGGTTGAAATGCAACCATTAATATCATGGAACACACCTCGATTAAGCATCTTGAATAAAACCATCCGTGTTCTAGGATCAATTGCCTGTTAAAAATAGTCATAAGTTCATTAGAACAAGTTTTTAATGTGTCTTAAATAAAAACACTTCCCAAAGAACAGCCTTTAGAGGCAAACTAGCATATACATACATATTTACGAATGTCAACAACTATTAACCAGTATAAAGGCAGACAACACAATTCCAATGGCATTAGAAAAAGGAAAGCTAATAATAACTGTATATGACCGACATAAGGCACTTGATTTTCAAATCCAACGAAGCTCAATTTGCTAGTCTTTACAAGTAAATATGAATCATACTTGCAGTAGGAGAGTGCTAGTTAAGCCTAGAAAAGAACATGAAAGAAGAGTTAATTGTCATTCACCTGTTCCACAGTTGCACGATCTGCTTTCTCAGTAGTTCTTGTTTTTCCGATGGCCATATCTCGAACACTTTCACGGATTGCAGTTGTCACAGAATTTGACATGCCAACATTCATCCTGCCTTCCCACTCCTACACCATCAAGGGACTTTATAAGACAAAAAAATTACAAGATCATTGTTTCGTGACATCAACAAATATGTGACTTCTAACAATACGTCCGCATGGTTTCTCTCCACATAATATCTCATAGCAACTTAGCTACAATTTTGAGATACATAATTGCACTACAATTTTAAAATATTTTAACCCATAAACATTATTAAAGCATTCAGACTAGCAATTCCATTAACTTTATCTGGTTCATAAGGATTTGGTTTGTGAGGAAACAACACTGACAAAAACAGCTAGAATAAGTATTATACCTCAAGAGGCGCTGCTCGAATGTGATTAGTAAATTTCTGGTTTCGATTCGAGATAGGTTGAAGACTCGATGAGTTATGGCGAGAGTGGATCCCTCCATGAGCATTAGGACGCCTGGAATTCAACGAAAATCCACCTTCTGCTGCATCCTCGTCATCCTTGCTGTCCAACCAGTCCAATGCCTCTCCAATTTCAGAATCAGACGACAAAGAAAAACATTCATCTCCTTCTTCTTCTTCCTCTTGTAAATCTTTCATCACCTTCGCCTCAACTTCCACCACTTTTCCTTCCTCCATAGACATCGTCCCTAGTGCAAACTGAAAACGAAATAAGTAAAGAATAGTTCCCTAATACATACAAATTCGATCCTTTCTGTGTCCTTCTGTTATTTATTACGATTTTTTCCAATTTGGGGATTTAGGGTTTTACACTTCCACCTGTCCGTTTCAAATTATCGTGTTTAAATTTTCGTTGTTTATTTTTGTTCTTGAATTTTTAAATGATTGATTTTATCTTTAATATTTTAAAAATATTTTATTTTAATCATTTGGATTATATTGATACTAAAATTAAGAAATCTCATATCATCTAAATAATTTTAATATATTTAAAATTTATATTTATTTTGTAAATTAATTCATAATTTCTATTAAAATTTATTTTTCTAATTATCATTTCTCATTCTTTATAATTTTAAATCTCATGATATTATTAATATTTTTAATACATTATGTGTCAATTTTAATATTTATGGAATATTTTTAAATCTTACGCTTATAAATCCTATTCACGAGTATGAGAGGATTGAGTGGCTCATCTTCCCTTTAGCTTTATATGAGTTTATCGGCATTCTTTGTAATTATTGAATCTTAAATAAATATTATGTTCGGATATTTTAAAATTTAACGACGCTAAAATGGATATATTATATAGGTTTTGCATAAATTAGAATTTTCACATTTTCTTAGAAATTCCGAATTATTAGACATCCATGAATTAGTTCATCAGTTATCAACGAGTCAAAACTCAACTCCATATATTTAAAGAAATATACGTGTTATTTAGTTCGATCCTATAGCAAAAATAAGAATAATAATGAGAATGAAGATATATTATAATAAGAAAGAAAGTTTCAAAGTTACCATGTCGGATAATTCGAAAGACATAACGATAGATAAATAGGTGTCGCGCGGGCTCAAGCGGTGGGGGAAGACTATGAGTTGGGCTTTGTTACAGTTCAACCCAAAGTACTCACAGTACCTAAAACCCACAAACGGTTAAGTCATTGGCAACTGTTAAAGGTTGTTAAAAACTGTTGTAACAATAATTAGCATATAACGCAATGCAACATTGAGAACAAATCAATGAGAATAGTCTAACCCTCTTTTTCCCTCGAATTCTCTCTTCTCCCTCAAATTTCTAAGGAGTTTAGATTGATTCGAATAAGACCTATCAAATTGAATCATTGTTTGTTTTGGTTGTACATAAAATATGAAATAATGAATGATTTTGAATGGTTAAAAAATTGATTTTTGAACAAATAAGTTTGACAAATGGTAATGGACTTAATAAATTTTAAATGTTATGTAAAATATTCATAGAGAGGAGAGAGTCATTTTGCATGATAAAGATTTGAATTAAACTTTTAGTAGCTTATATTTCGTTACCCTTTTATCTTGTGATGTAGCAAGTTTATATGAACAAGTTTTTTTTTTTTTGTTACATGAATCATTTTTTGAATCAGATTGGTGTTAAGCTACGATAAATTAAAGTTTATCATAATAATAAATATTATTTTCTTAAATTATATCATTTATAAAGTGATAATTATAATTATAATGAGCTTTATTTTGACACATGATCATAGATTATATTCATATATGAAAAAATAAATGAGGAAACTATAATAAATCACTAAAATTGTATTATAATTATAATAAACACTCAAAAAATAGTTTTTATACGAGGAAACACTCAAAAAATAAATGAGAAAACTATAACATATCATCAAAAAAATATTTCAGATTCTTAAAATGTACTCAAATTTTGTGCTTATTCTTATTTTAACCCCAAAGTTTTATTTTTGAATTTTATAATCCAATTTCTATATATTTATCTCCACTACAAATCTGTCGACATCTGCTATTTCTCTATCTCGATTGCCATGATTGTCGTTGTACTTTACAAAGAACATGATTTAATTTTCCCTCACTAAGAACCAGATCGATCCAATCCATGAATTTGATTGATCTGATTCTTCACAAGAAAAAATCAATTCCCTTTCTTGGTGAAGTACGGCGGTGTTCATAAAAATCGAGATAGAGAAGCGATGGCAGACTTCTGGTAGATAAAAACATATAAAAATTGTATTATAAATTTAAAAAAAAAGGTTAAAATAAGAATAATACTAAATTTGAAAATATTTTTAGAATTTGAAATGTTTTCTGATGACATGGTAGAAAATTTTGACTACCATGAGCGATTCGATGATTTATTATAATTAAAACTTGAAATTATATATTTATTATAGTTAATTAAAATTTTAAATATTTATTATAATTATAATAAAAATTTAGTGGCATGTTATAGATTCCTAAAAGAAATGATATATATATATATAAGATTCGTGTATTATCATGTTAAAATATGAGAAAAAAAGAAATTGCTGAAAGACTTTAATTAAGTGAAACCATGATACCTAAATCATTGTTCTCCAAAAAAAAGTGACTCCCTTCCATGATCACTCCCTCAAATGGGCGGTTTATTAGGGCACCCCCCAAAAAGCAACCTTGATGGATTATTAGGACACCCTACCCTCCAATCCAATCTAGATCAAACTCTCGTACATTGTATATATAAAATCTTCTCTTATATAAAATAATAAGAATAATGTTGTTCACATGCACCCATGCCTAGTAGCTAGGTGATCAACTCGTGTAAAAGGGGATCTTTTCTTTCCTCTCTAAAGTAAACCATTGCATGATTTTTATGAAAGCATCTTTGGAGACAAATATATACCACCAAATTTACCTTATTGGCCCCATCTTCCTTTGTAGGCCTTTGGTGGGCTATAAATATGAATATGCATATACGTGTGCGTGTGTGTGAGATATTGATATAGATTCATACGTGTGAACAAATTATGATATTGATCCTATAGATTTAACTACCTACTATATTGTGC
Source organism: Coriaria nepalensis (assembly GCA_027186245.1). NCBI lineage: Eukaryota > Viridiplantae > Streptophyta > Magnoliopsida > Cucurbitales > Coriariaceae > Coriaria > Coriaria nepalensis. The sequence continues at coordinate 1,442,705 of CP114493.1, forward strand.
ATTTTTTTTTTCTTGGACTATATAGTATGCATGTGATACATTCCTAGATATATCCGAGTTTAAATGGAAAATTAGTCTCGATTATTAATATTCAATTAATTTCACGGTCAGCTTTTTAGACTTATCGTTACTATTAAAAATTTAACATTCATTTTTCTTAAAAATTGATTGATAAATAATCTCAAAAAATAATTTATATAATTTTTAAATATAAGATCTCGAGTTAAATTTTTGCTTTTGATCATTAGACCACCAACCTTTAAAATTTTGATTAGAGAATATTTAGTGCTATTCTTAAAATTAATTTCCTTTAAAAAAAAAACATATACTTAAATTGAGAAATCGACATGCATTTTATTTGGTGAAATACAAAATTTTTAGTCGAAAAACATGTTACCTATACAACCTATAATCATGAGACCCATGAAATTATTTTAATTAGACATTAAAAACAATTTGTCTCATGCTTATAACATGGTTGAGATGGCCGAGTTGGTCTAAGGCGCCAGATTAAGGTTCTGGTCCGAAAGGGCGTGGGTTCAAATCCCACTCTCAACAAATTTAGTATAATTTTATTCATCTATTTTTCAGAAAAAGGAGAAAAAAAAGAAGGGGCCCAGGAAGGAAGAATCCAGGTGGCAGAGTCAGAGAAAGCCATCAACAATGATGGTCGCGGTCAGAGTCTCAGTCACTCACTCACTGGGTGCCCCCCATCCCACGTGCCAACCTGGCTACTGCATAGGCTGGTTCATTAGAATTACAAAAAGTGGTGGCCTTTTCTTTTTGTACCAAGAGCCGACATCTAAGGCCCACCCATAAAGCCACTTCTATTCTATTCTATTGGTAATAAAACCATTCATTCATTCATTCATTCACATTTTTGCCAATTTCAAAGCTCAAAAACCAAACCCACCCCACCCTTTCAAAAAGCCCTTTAAAAGATAAAATATAAAAAGTTTTAAAATAATAATAATAAAATAAATAAATAAGCACGTGCCGTTGTAATTATTACACATTTCTTCCTTTTTTACCCACATCCCAAGTGAGCAAAATAAGTCAAATCCTTTTTAAAGGTAGAAACAAAATAACTAGTTTACAAAAAGGCAAAGGAAAAGCTACTCCTAAACTCATTTAACAACTAATTTTTTAATGTTTTCTCAAGATTTGACAACTAAGTGAATCTTAATTAAATATGATGTTTCTTCGTTAATTAATTATTCTCCAATGTACTTTGATAAGTGACCAATGAGGAATATGTGAATAAATTTGATGATGTTATATTATTATAAATGATAATGTATTATTATTGAGATTATCGGAATAGATTTTTTAAAAATATTTAATAATATATTAAATATAATATATGAAATTAATCGATCGTAATAATATATATTTATTTAAGAAAATTTATCATAATTAAAAATAGAATTTAAGTAAATAGACCGCTGTAAGGCAAAAACCACATTATCTATATATATACAATTACCCTCTTTGAGGTATACAATTTAGATAACATTTTTAGAGTAATACTTAGGTGACTATATCACATGTCATCATTTTCATGTTATTTTAGTAATATTATAATAAAGTCAAAGTAATGTGTTGCCTTATAATTATTCAATTTTTTAATAAATTCAGTCTATATAGAATATAATTATAATTTTAAATTCTAAATTCTAAATCTTAAATATCATCTTTTCATATAATATCAATTATTAGATTAGATACTGTATACAAATTTCATTAAATGTTAATTTATTTTTAAATTTATATATAATTCAGTTTTATGAATCCGTTCTTATATCACTGTATAGTCTAAATAAGACTTTAGTTCCTCATTATTGTTTTATCTAATGAGTTTCTAACATAATATATTATATCATTAAAAAAATATTATTTTTTATTATTTCATCGCTATTATTTTAGTATTTTATTTTTCTCCCTAGTTAATTTATTCATTTTATTTCATACTCCAAAATTTATTTTTCTTTTAAAAAAATTAGTAGAAAAAAAATAAACCCTAATCTAGTTTCTCATGAGAAAAAAAAGGATCAAAATGGTTTGATTTCTTTGCCAGAAAAATCAATCGAAATACTCTGATTTATATATAAGGTATACAAATCAAATTGAGTATTCGTGAGAAATGAGATTTAATTGATCCAGTTCTTTCTCAGGGAGAATTGAATTTAATGGATCTAATTCATCTTCCTCGATCTTTAAAAAAAAATCAATCTAGATCTCTAAATAAAGATGTGATGGATATATCTTTTTTTTTTCAAGATCTAGTTCATCTTCTTAACAAAGAAGATAAACCAGATCGATCTAATTAGGATACCTTGCCAAAAAAAATTAAGTCGTTGATAGATTTGTTAATGAGAAACCAAAGTTTCATTCCCCCCAACTCAATTTCTTCATTAAAAAAAAAAGAAAATTATAAATTAATAAAAGAGAAAAATATAAATAGTAAAAAAATAAGAATGAAATAATAATTTAAAAAAAAAAAAAAAGTCACGTGACATGCTATGGATCTCAACAAGCTACGCCAACCCACATTTAACGGAAAAATGATCAAAATAATTAAAAAATTTGATTTGAATTACATAAAGATTAAAAAAAATTATGAACGAATTCATAAAAATCAAATTATACATTAATTAAAAAAATGAATTAATTGCTTAATTCATTAAAAATTATTCGAGTAAATTGAACCTATCCAAAATTGATAGAAGATGATACTTAGGATTGAAAGAAAAAGGTTTATTTTTCTTTCACGTATATATTTGTAAATTATTGATGATCCTTTTAAGTTGAAGTAATGTATCTATCATATGGGGGGTGTCAAGTAGACCCCAAATGACAAATAGTCAAATGATTATTGTTGTGTATATATATATAATATATGTTTGGATATATACATGTTACATTCCATCAATTGACAATCACATGTAGGATGTAACTATAGTCTTAAATTCAACATGAATAACCAATCTAGTTCGATTTTTATTATTGAACTTACTCAAATTAAAAAATATCTTAATCAAGTATGTAACAATATGCTAGCTATACAAGAAAATCTTAGATCTTTATACTTTGGCTTCTCTCTATGTCATGTTTGGTTACACTATTCCACGGAAGAAAAAAAATGAGTATGAATAATATTTTGCATAATTGATTCTTTACAAATTAGGTGAAGAATTAGATGAAATGAGCTGACGTGGATTTGGATAAATTCTATCAATTTTCACTATGAAATTATTTTAGTTAAATACGAATAAATATTAGTATTTATTATTTTACGAAATAGATTGAAATTATAATTCAATGGTAAAATAAAAATATTATTTTTACTCTTAACAATTCTATTAAATGATAATCTAACGTGACATCGTGACATTAAGATATAGATTCTAAAGAGAATGTAGTGTAGGATTATATATTATATAAAAACTAAGCTACGTCGCATCTTATATTATCAAGTCATCCATCATACGCTTGTGCAATGAAAATTCAAAACTATACAGACACTTTGATATGGACCGTCAAACACCTTTTTTATATTACTGATGAATAGTAATATTTGCATGGAAAAAGGTTGAAATGGTAATTTCATTAATCATCACTTATCTATAATTTATATATATATATATACACAACCAAAGTTTTCTTCTGCCATCCTCCCTCCTCACTAGTACTTACATCTTTCTCTCTCTCTCTCTAAACTGCGATGGAGGAAGATCAGAAAGCCTTACAGCTTCTTCCCACCCCTTATGATGATCATCATAACTCAGCTCTATTGCAGCCATCCTCATCAACTACTCTCATGCACCCTCGCGCATCAGATCATACCTCCTCCTCTTCCTCCTTCTCCTTCCTTAGATCAATCAGTAGTACTACATCATCTCATGACCATCATCATCATCATCATCATAACAATCCAACGGCCACGATGCCATCTCTGGACTTGCAGCTATCAATCAGTCTAAGTCCACTAAATATCAACATCCAGCCGTCACCACCACGGCCGTCCGATCATCATCACAGTAATTACGTCAACGATGATGGTGATGACGTGGTGATGAAGAGGCGGAGGCCGGAGAAGAGCTGCGTGGAGGCGCTGAAGTGGCAGGCGGCAGAGCAGATAAGGCTGGCGGCGATGGAGAAAGCGTATGCGGAGAGAGTGAGGGAGCTGAGTAGGAGGGAGATGGAGTTGGCGGAGACGGAGTTTGCGCGTGCGAGACACATGTGGGAGAGAGCGCGTGAGGAAGTTGAAAAGGCGGAGAGAATGAAAGAGAGGGCGACTAGGCTTCGGTTTAATCACTCTTCTTCATCTTCTTCTTCTTCGTCTTCTACGTGCATGGAGATCACTTGCCATTCTTGTAGGCAAAAATTCCGACCCTCATAATAATAATAATAATAATAATAATTATTATTATTATTAATTAGTTCTCCTTTTTCAAGTTTTATTTTGTGTTAATTGGGTATAATTAATCGAGTTCTTCATGTGTTCTTGATGATGGTAGTGATGATCATTTTTGTGGGGATTACGAAATTTCTAGATTAAAAATAAATAAATAAATAAATAAAAGGAGAGAAGAAAGTAATGAATCATACAATAAAAAGTGGTAGGGAATTGATTCAGCTTTTAATTGATTAATCATAGAAATATTAACGAGTTAAGTTTCTAATTTCTTATAATTTTCAATTATGAAATTAATTCATGTTTTGATTGCATGCATAAATATAAATATATTTGTTTTCCTTGAGATCTTATAATTAACTGATTAAACAAAGATTTATACATATATATATATATATATATATATGATTCATGAGTTTAATTAAGCACTGATCTATTTCTCCCTTCAAATTTAAGAACTACATTATTGAGCTGATGAACTTCTTCTCCACCTCTTTCTTTCTCCTTCTTCTTTTCTTGTTTATTCTCATGAAATTATAAGAGCAACAAGAGTTATATCTTAACTTAATTATTTTAATTTTTTTAATTAATTATAAAAAAAAAAACAAACAGAATTTACTGATTATCTTAAAACTTTAAATTAAAAAAAAAAAAAATAATCAATTATATATTATCTATTATCAACAAGAGTTATATTGTATGTACTTAATTGTTCTAACTAATTTGTTCGCTAAAAAAACAAAAACTTGATATATGTTTTTAATACATAAAATATTCTGATTTAGAATTGTTATTGGCTGCTGTATCGATCTTTGCCCCGTTTGATGCTAGTAGGAGTACTACGTACTCTTAGCTTTTACTGGTTAATATTCTCTTCAATTTGATGAAAATTGAATGGAATAATTTTGCATGCATAGTACTTACGTAAATAAATGGAGTAGAAGTTAATCAGCTAGCTAGATCAATTTACTTAACTAGAACCCTTTAATTAATTTAACTAATACAAATTTAGGGTTTGGCTTATATAAAAAGGCATTATATATATATATATATATATATATATATATAAAACTTGAAATACCAACTACAATTGAATTAATAATCATATATTGTTCAAAACTTACATTATTAATGGAGTAGAACTTACACCCACTTACGTCATTCATATACTATACACTTAAGTCACTTAAGTCACCCACTTACGCGATTAATGAATATTCAAACTTACACCTAAAATCTAGATAGAAGTTCATCTTAATCGCCTAAGCGGGATCGATCCTTTACGATGGATTATCACCTCAGATCGATGTATTCTTTAAACGTTGATATTGAAAAAGAAAAGTATTAGTCAGTGATAGCATGAAAGTGATGAGCAGTCTTTGTGATACGTACATTATGAAGTCAAGGGACTGTGGAAATAAGATTTTAGGGAACCTTGATGCAGATAGAAAGGCAAATGAATCAGAACAAAAAGTAAGTAATCGATAATGAACAAGAAGACATGTTATCACTGTACCCGCTTTGTATTTAGCTTCTTAACTTTACTTCACCCACAACCAACACACCCACCTTCCCTGTCTCCAACATCTATATATATACATATACATATAGATACACATCCCCCTTTCTTCTAATCTCTCTCTCATTATATGTTCCCCGTTGTGTTATTGCTGGATCATTTTAATAATTTAACCTAGACTTTTAAATTATTAATAATTATATTTGAGTTTCTATTTTAATTGAATTAATTAAAATATCAATTATATTAGTATTTAATAAAATCTCTTATTCAATATGAACTTTGAAATATATGATACTCAATAGACAAGCTGATTAGGATCAGTGTTAGGTTGCATATATAAATAATATTATAAGAGTTTTGGTCCTCAATGTTAATTGCTCTATTATTTCCTCTCCAATTTCATATCTTTGAGTGAGACTATCGAGAAAGATAGATTAGTTTGTGAAAAATCTTATACATATCTCTAATTGATACTATGAATTCAGGTATGTCGTTCTTATTATTTTACTATAAAATCTTCATATTCCATGCGGAGTTTATGAGATTGATCTAAATTATATGCTATTGCAATAATTGGTATTAGAGCATGTTTTGTATTAAATTATTAGGATTGATTATGTTGATTATAATTAATAAATTTCTTGTGTTTATATTATTTATACACATGATTATATATTTTTTGTTAAATCCATATAGTTTTAGGATTTGATTCATAATTATGTGTATGGTTTGTTTTAATTTTCATTAATCTTGATCACATGATTTATCGAATTTTCAATTTTGAGAATGGATTCGGTTAATAAATCTATGATTTTATTTTATTTTATGAATCTTTGATTTTCATTGTATTTATAGCTACTGTATGTATATATTCATTGTTTTAGTTTTAGGTTTTTTTTTTAAGATGTGTATAATAATTTTGAGGTATTGATCTTATTTATAAACATGATTCAATTCTTGAATATTATTTGAATTAGATCAATATTAAGTACCTTTCATTCATGATAAATTTGTATAATTTTGATTCAATTTTGTTCTAGAAAAAACAAAATTATATGTTTAAGATCTAATTAATAGTCAGTTTTGAGTATATTTGATTTGAGTTAAGAAAAAAAAAAATCATAATTTCAAGTTTTCTTTTGGGATTTTTTCGTAAGGAACTCTTTTTGTTCAAATTCTACGAACACCCAGTTTGTTCGAAAAACTAATTAATCTATCATCGAATGTAATGTAGTATGTCGGCATGCCAATAGTAAATATATTTTATGAGAACGGTAATTTAAATTATGATAATATAAATTACGGATAAATTAAAAATAGTAAATAAAGTGCAATAAAATAAAGTGAAGATATATTAAAGACAAGATAAATAGAGCATGCATTAAATTAAAAGCAATGTAAAGTAAAATGTATAATTTAAATGTCTAGTAAATTAAAGAGCATTAAAATAAATAAATAAAAATAAATGAGGTATTCTGACTCTGATCTTGCGAGTTGCCAAGATACTAAGAGATCAACTTCTTACTATGTCTACATGTTATATGGAGGCATTATTTTCTGGAGGAGTGTCAAGCAGTCACTCAAAGCTTTTTCCACTATGACAACATAGTTCATAGCTTATTATGAGGCAACTAATCATGCGATATGATTATGAAATTTTGTCACTAGGCTGTAAATAGTGAATGGTATTGAAAAACCACAGTGTATTGTGAAATCTATCGACGGTTTTATATTCAAACAACAACAGAAGTTCGTCGAAATCTAAGCACATAGACATTAAGTTTCTAGTTGTTAAGGAGTGAGTTCAGAGTAAAATAGTGTTAATTAAATATACAGAAACAAACTTCATACTTGCAGATCGACTTACGAAAAGTTTACCACCCAAAATTTTTCATGAGTATACAACTCATATAGGTGTTGTCTTATTTGATAATATGCAGTTTTAGTAAGAGTCACTATTTTGCTTTCAGTTCTTTTTTTTTTACACTATTAAAATACTTATGTATGTTTAGTTTTATATAGAATAAAGTTGATGGTTTTATTTTCATTTATTACTCTGAATGTGTTATCTTTCAACTGTGGTTTAATATAAAGTTTAATGTTTGATCTCACTTTAGAATAAAGTAAGGACTAATTGGAAATATGCATGTTTGAGATCACATTGCATGTAATTTCTAGCTATATATCTATACTTGATCTATATTGTTGAATATATTTAGTATGGTGATCATTGATGAATCAAGTTACGATGAACTATAACAAATGTTATCTTGGTCTTCTGCTGGTATAGAAGATAGACCGGATTAATTCGGAAGATGTTTTAAGGAATAAATCGTAAATTGTGCACACCCATGATTATCAAAAATAATTATCTTTAGAATTAATTTGTAATCAAAGTGAGGAATTGTTGGATCATTTTAATAATTTAATGTGGACTTTCAAATGATTAACAATTATATTTGAGTTTCTATTCTAATTTGGTTAATTAAGTGATCTATCGTAGTAAAACCCAATAAAATATTTTATTCAGTATGAGTTTTGTAATGTGTAGTACCTAATAGAAAACCTAATTAGAGTTAGTAAAATTTTAATTAGATTGCCTATATAAAGAACCTTATAAGAGTTTTGGTCCCTAAGACTAATCACTCAGTTCTCTCTTCCTCAATTATTAATTTTTGAGTAAAACTCATTGAGAGAGAGAGATTAGTCTGTGAAAGATTTCATATCCATCTCTAATTGACGTCATAGATTCAAATTATATGTTTGTTACAACATATATGAGATTAATCTAAATTATATGCTTGTTACAACAGTTATTACATGTTCGACATTTTTTTTTTCTTTCTAAAAATTTTGAAATTATGTATCTGATCATCAAACCTTTGAAATTCTAATTCTACTTGTTACTTGTTACTTGATCAAGTATTAATCTTTCTAAATTTTTTGAGAATTCAATGAAAATTTTAAAAGAATTCGATTAAATTAGTTTTTAAATACAATATTTTTAGTTTCAACCTACAAAATTTAGTTTAAAAAAATTATATATATGAAAGACATGTATTGAAGTAAATAAAGAACATTTTTTGTATGTACACATAATATACAATCACGTAACACATCAAACTTAATCATAATTATAAATATCACTTTTATATAATGACTGATGAGTAATTTGATATATAAAAATAACATCTCTAATTATAATAAGATTTAATATATCATATAGTTATATAATATATACATACAATAAAGTCCCGTGAATTAAATAGAAGAGAACTTAATATATACATATATATATATATATATAGTTGGACCTCATAATATTCTTATAATTGTTGTAAAAAAAATCCCATCAAGATTTAGATACTACTTGGGTTAGCTAGTGATGATCAGCAGCTTTCGTTGGAAGAAACTTTTTTTTTTTATTTGGTCGAAAGTTTATGGGTCAAGGACATGAGCTTTAATAATGGAGTACTGGCTCTTTGCTTGATTCTTATAATGAGTCCAGGACATAATCTAGTGGGGGCGAATCATAAAGTTTTTGAAGGGAAAAATAATACTAATAATTAGGTCCTTCTAAAAAGTACATTTGCAAAATGCCTACCGAGAAAGCAAGAAATTAAAGTTTTTGCCCCTGATTGAATTCATTATTACATCCCCCCCCCCCCCAATTTTATATTCGCATTAGTCATTACTGGTTTCTCAGGATCTTCTGAGCCAGCTAATAATTGAAGATCTTTTTATTTGATAACATATACTATTCTATATTTGAAAAAAAAAAAAAAAGTTATTCTATGGATTATGTCTAAATTTTAGATACTGTTATTTTATTAATAAATTTTGTTCAGATGATTTATGTTTCTAATAGATCGATATGTTTTAATTGTATATATCACTTTCGTAATGGCATAATATATGGCCAAACAATCAAACGCTTGACCTTTAATTCTTCCTCAACACTGGAGGTATATTTTTCTTCAACAAGTCACAGGATTGTTGCTCTCTATCAAACTTTCTTGCTTGGTTGAAATTTTCTATGAACTCAAGTGTGAGGAAAGTTGCTCTGTCAAACTTTGTTGCTTGTTTTTTTTTTTTTTTTTTAAACTGTGTGCTTCTTCGGCTTTACGATCTTGACCGATGGCTTCTCATCGACTGGTTGCTCGGATACTGGCTCGAGAGCGACACTAGTTTCCTCTTCTTCTTCACCGATGCCATGGTTGAGGTCTCTCGGTGTTTTTTGATCTTCTTATAGAAATAGGTCTCTTAAGAAAATGGCTCTGATATCATATTGGAAGTATGAGAATCTACTACCATGTTGGAAATCTAATGCTCTGATATTGAATTGGATTTTTGGGAATCTCAAGTATTTTCCTTACTCTGAAAAATCTTTGTAAAGGCTAGAATACCGAAAGTAATGTTAACACAAAGTGTAAACACTGATACTCAGTAAAAGCTTGAAGCTCTATTCTAAACAGAAGGATATATGTACAAGCTTAGTAGATATCAAGCTAATACGCTCTCACACTTCTCATTTGGAGAAAACGAAAGATAAGCAAAGATGAGCAACTTTGTGCTAAAAAATACTTGTCATCATATTAACTTCTCTTACACTTCAAATGCATACTACAACTCAGCTAATGATGAAAAAGATAAAAATGAAGGTCTGCTTAAGACAACTCCAATCGAAAACTAGTCATTCCCAAACAACTGTATGATGTTATAGTTCAAAACTTGTGATGTTATAGTTCAAAACTCACATAAGTGCAGGAATCAGCACTGTAAATATAGGGAATGTTGAAAGGCTTTTCTAAATCTCACTCTCCCATAACCATCTTCCAATGCTTCAGCCAAAATACTTCAGTCTCCAACAGTCAACTACTTCACATTTCCAACAAGTTTAAGCTAGTACTCATTATAAATTGGAATTGTGAACTTACTGTATCGACCAAGTCTTTCAAGTTTCAAGTTTATCTCAATATTGTGTGTCTGTGTATAATTATTGTGAACCATCAATTGCTTGAGAAAGTTGAAAGAAGAGGTAAGGGAGAAATAAAGATGTAGGACATGCTTTGCCCAACAATCAAACAAGTTATAATTATCATGACATAAACTTACCGTTTACCTTTTTCTTTGGTTTTTGTCTTTTCATATTGTCCATACACTAAACATAAACACATGTGTACGTAAATCATAAATGATATCTGAGAATTAATGGTAAGTTTCCAGACAAAGAATGTATGTAAAAGAGATTAGACTCATGCAATGAAGAGAGAGGAAGCTTGCTTCTCAAGTTAATTAGCATGAAATTCAAATCGTGGTGAGTCTTTTTCCGACCGTAACCTCTTGTTCGAAATCATGACGGGTCCGGCCAGTTTGCCTCGGTCGTTTCAGATGTAGAATTTTTAAAACTGGATTATTAGTGTAAAAGATTGTATTTAAATGCCTTAAAGGTTGGAAAACTTATATAAACAGACCATATTTTATTTCAACTCGGTTTGGAATAACGTTGAAATTGTCCACTCGTCATTTGTGGTCGTGGGATGCTAAGTTTAATTGGTTTTTATGAAAAATTAGAAGGAATTTCTACAACAAAATTATGTTTTTTTTTTTGCTTGTTTCACATACGACATAGAAAAAAAAAAAAAGAATGACCGTATCACAACGGGCTCCCCTCAATTTGGTGTTTCAACTGGGGGCTCCCCAGTTGTAATAAACGACAAAGTTTTGATAAATTGAAATGGGATAATTTGATGTTACTACGCCGTTAACTTAATTTTTAAACTTTTTTAATTTTTTTTTCTCCACTTCTAGAGTTCATTTACTAGAGCTATTAAAAGGGGCAAGACTTTTCGGTCTAGTTTGTAACCCTACCTAGCCTATTATAGATGAGCCGAACTAAGCCCGACCCTTATATACGGGTCAAATTTGGGCATATTTCAAAACCTAATGAGCTAGCCTGATGTATGGGCCCGACCCATTTAAGCTCATTTAAGCTCTTTAAATTTTAAATTTTTTCTCTTTTTTTTCCTTTCATTTGAGATCACGTGAGTATTTCAAAAAAAATTTCTTACTCCCTATAGTTTTTCTTTTTTTTTTTTATTTTATTACATCTCACATAATAATTTTCAAATCTCCTCACTCAATAAGTTTCCTGGACTAGGTTTAGAATAAATCAAATAGGCTTCCCGGATCGAGCCCGAATATATATTTATCAAACAAATCGGGCCGAACCCGATCCAATCCTAAATAATAAAAACTCAGTCTCATGCCGACGGTCCATTTTGACAGCTCTTTTATTTTCGATACTTTTCGACTGCTTCTTACTTCTTGTTCCCAATTTTTTTTATGTAACAAGTTTTAAAAAAAATTAATAATATTTGTTTTCATCTTATGCATGTTTATTGTTTGTTATTTGTTTTCATATTTTTTAGACTTTTCTTTTTTTATTTATTTATTTTTAGGATTAAAATCTCTAGTTTGCATCCCTTTATTATTTTCGTAGAGTAAAATAAAAAACACTTTTAATCTTGCATCTCTTGATAACAAGAACAACTATGGTTTTGATCTGTCCTCTGATTTTGGGGTACTTTTTTAGGGGAGGTTGAAGTCTAGTGCGTGGGTTGAGATAGACGAGGTAACAGAAGAGAAAGATGATCGGTGAGATCCTCCGGGAAGCCATCTTCTCCGGTGATGGTTTTGTGTGCAAGAAATATAAAGGAGAGAGAAATATGATGATAAAAAAAAGTGAAAAAGAAAATATAATAAAACGATGTTGGGTCATAATAGTTTTGTCATCTTTAGTTTTTTTGTTTTCTTGCTCGTTGGATTTTTTTTCTCTTTGCTTGGATGATGAATAATGGTCCCCTTATGGCCATCTTAGGATATACCTTAAGAATTTCTTGCAGTGATGTTTTTCCCCGATTTTGTAGTTTGTATGTATACTTACTTTCTTATTTATAATAACAATAAATAAATAAATAAATAAAAACTTCTTATATAAACAGATTATATGTCCAGCTAATAAGTTCAATTCAAACATAGGCTAAATGGGCAGTGTACGTTTGAGTTCAATTCAATCATAAGGTTGTGCTCAAGTATAAAAATCTGACCTGCAATAATCTATTTGAGTTCGGATCAAACCCATTTGACCCATAAGAACTTAAATCATTCATGTTGTTTAAAATTGATTTTAATGCCAAAGAGAGCGAACTCTTTATCGGAATCAATGCCAAAGACCCATCCACTTTGCCGTTGATACGTACATAATGAAATTTCTAAAATTTTGGATGAAATAATTGTAAACTATTATTTGAATATCAAATATGGTAATACAATTATTTTCGAATACAAAACAGCTGAAGTTAACACTCAAGGGTAAATGGTAAAATCAAAATTTTTTTTTTTTTTGTTATTTTAATATTTTATTTACTATAATTTCAGTTCCTTTATACTTTTAGTTTAGCAAATTCATACTTTTATATGCCTTATAATCAAGTATTTTAACTTATTTTTCTGGTTTAAAAAAAAAAAAAACATTTTTTAGGCAATTTAGATATATTCATTTTTTTTTTAATATAATTGTTTTCTTTATACGTTATTATTATTTTATACATAATTTATTATTGTTGTCCATACTATCTTTAATTTACACGATTTAAAGAGTCTTGGAAAAACTATCATATTCTTATTTCCTCCTTTTGATTCTCAATTATTCTCTCATATATGTGGTCATATTACATATTATTATGTTGAATATCTACTAAATTTAATGTAATATATATATATATATATTATAATTAAAAAGTTCAAAATTAATAAACACTAATATATGTATATATATATATCAGCACAAAGATTGAAGGAAGTCATAATTGTCTTCTTCTGCACTTTTATACCATAACATATCATTCCCAATTTGACTCCAAAAAGATTCTCTACACAAAAAAAGCATACTAGTACGCTTCTTCCAGACAAAAATTTGCACTGACAATTTCATATCCTTGTTCCAAACAAAACAAAAGCCTTTGAGAATTTATCTTTTACACCATCAAAGGCATCAAATCCACGCAAAGGGTCACCATCTCATTTACAACTTAACCCAAAAAAAAGATTAAAAAAAAAAAAACTCGAGGGTGATGTTTTCATATTCAATAAAATATACACAAAGTTTGTTGCTATGTCATTTCATTGCGATTTTCAACTCTACAAGAGTTGAATTTATGGAGGAGACCATACGCCAAAGCTTTTACCAATTCATGTTGTTCAATTCCACGACAGTCTTACCGTCCTTTTTGAAAAAACTTTGCGTTCTTTGCCTCTTTTAGCTCCTATAATTGATAATATCTATAAAAAGAAACTCGAGTTAGAAGAGTTAACCTTCTTCATCTCTTGATCCAACCTTCATCAAGATTAGACCCCTTTCAGTTTTGTCTCTAGCCTGTAAGAACACCTAATAAATCATACTGTTGCCGGGATAGAGAATATGGGGAATAACACTGAAAAAAGAGTGCCTTTAAATGTCCAATGCAAGGTAAGCTACTCTATCCATTTTTCCAATTTAGAGTGAAAAGCTTCAAAGAAAGCTGATGTTTATTTGATATCAAACTAGGCCGCAAATGACGCTGAAAACAAGGAGTGGCTTAGTGAGTCTAGTCAGCTCAAATCACCTACAGAAATCAAGCCAAACAGTTTAACTATTCCGGTAAACATTTTATTTGTTAATTTATTTTTATGCTCTTTTGCCTACTTTACCAGTGAACTTGGTTTTGCATTTGTGAAACTGGGGTTTGGATAAATTACGATAAACTGGGTTAAAATGAACATTCAGTTATCTTAGAGACACAGACTAAAAACCAAACTCACCCAAATTCACTTTTTGTGCAAGTTTGAAATAAAACTGTAATCTACCAAAAGAAATTCAATTCTTCTAATATAATATATAAGGAACTAAATTTATATTTTATTGTTTTGGTTCAACTCAAATAGAAACTGCTTACCATGATTCCTCCTCACATCGTAGCGGAAGCCATGTCGAAACTTCATGGGCTTGACCTCAGATTTTCTACCCCGATCACAACTGCAGAAACAGGGTATGTGAAAGCTTATGTTTTGGCAAAGTACCAACAATATGCAAGGCTTGATGGAGATAAGATAGATTTCTCTACCCTCTGCATCAATGAGGAGGTTTCCGAACCAGCATTGGAGGAAAAATACAAATCACCAACGAACAATACAAGAGAGCCTTCTACACCCACTTTTAGCAGAATTCCACCGGTCCTTTACAAGATACAAATGGAGCCATCTATAGTGCTCGAGATCCTCACAAAGAAATCATCATTTACTGGAAGCTTCATCTCAATCCCAGAAGTTCATGCTCAGAACAAGGTAATGAAGCATTGTGGATTGCCAGATGAAGAGTACATTGTACTCTTCACTCCAAACTACAAGGAAGCAATGATGTTAGTCGGCCAGTGCTATCCATTTTCCAAGGGAAAGTACTATATGACCACTATAGTCGAAGAAAAAGAAGATTACATAAGGGAGTTTGCTACTTTCAAGGCATCTAAAGTGATCTTGGCCCCAGAATCTTGGTTGGACTTGAAGATCAAGGGATCACAACTAAGTCAGAATTTCAGAAGGAAGTGTAAGTATAGTCCAAAAGGGTTGTTCTCTTTCCGGACCGACATAAATGGAAATAAATCGTCTCTGCATTGGATTTCAGAAGCACATCGAAACTTATGGCATGTTGTTCTTGATGCCACGGCTCAAGAATATAGTTTGACTCCAGGCCTCCATAGGCCAGACTTTGTGTTGTGTAATCTTTATAATACACCCGCAAAACCTTCAAAAATCACTTGTCTATTGGTGAGAAAGAAATCCTTTGATACTACAGTGGCTGTATCTCAGGCTGATGAGTGAAGTGATTTGTCTTTTATATAATAATGAAGAGGTAGATCAAATAGCATCAGCACACCTATTGATCAAATAGCATCAGTTACCTGTTAGAATATTGAAATGTAATGGGTAATGTTCTTGAGGACATAAAAGTTGTTTGGATGCATTTGTATAATATAACCGGTCCCACTGCATACTTATTGCATTATTATTAATAGAGAAGCATATATATGAAGCTTCCAAACCGCTAAATATAGTTAAGATTATTCCACTACTTGCCATATAGAATGAACAATCTCTAGGAACTCTAATTAACAGGGAACTGTCTACCGCCTGTATTGTCTGTAAAATATAGCACAGCTTTCTTGAATCAAATGTTGGTATATTTGATACAATCGCTTATAGGTAAAAGAGGGAGCTGTTGATTCCAATTCTATTACCACAAGCAAGCAACTTCCCATACCAATACTACATTTAAGGATATTCTGACGAGCAAATTGTAGATACTCAGCTACAAAAATACAATGATGAAGATAAGTGACTAACCGTTATCTTGAAACTCCATAGGTCATGTTGGTTCGTAACTCGAATCTCGAAGACCTCATTAGTGGTAAAGATTCTATGTTAATTACTTTTGAGAATCTATCATCAGTAATGGTACGGAAGCTTGGATATTCATCTATGATTATAATCTGGGGAAGCTTGGATATTCATCTATGATTATAATCTGGAAATTGGTTAGATTTGATTAGATTTCATGTGTTCTTTTCCTTGATCAACTTCAAGAGCAATACTTGACATTCCTTTGAGCTCAGATACATTGAGAGAGAGAGAGAACATGTCATTCCTTGCTAGAAATTGTATGTCAAAAGAGTGGATTAACCCTTGGATATCATCGATCTAGGACTTCTGGCTATCAATGCTCAAGCCGATATCTGTCTCTTGATCTTATTGGTGGTTCCTTCAAGTCCAACCTCCCTTCCCCCCTCTAGGCCGTGCAAGAGGTTTTACGTTTGGTCAAAAGGTTGTTCAAATTGTAATCCCCAACAAATCAATTACTTGAACCAGCCACAGTAGTCATATGGCAATCAATACTCAAGTCATACTCTGATTCTTGATCTTACTGGTGCTTTCTTCAAGTCCCTCACTCCTCACCCTTCCCCCGCCGCTTCCACCCCCCCCCCCCCCCTCCTTACTAATGTAAACCACAGAGCCTTAAATAGGGTAAACTTCCTCTCTAGATCAGGCATTGACAATTTCTTCATTCAGATCATTAAGATAAAATTTACCTGCACCGAAGGTTCTCTAAGTTTCCGTGGGCTAGCTTTTGTAAAGGCAAGGCATTCATTTTTTTTTTATCGAGTGAAAGGCTAAGCAGATACCTTGTACCAGGGATGAGCTGAAATAAGAAAGACCATATGGCTTCACAAAATCAATCTGAGGTAAGCACTTCTTTTAGTAATAAATTTGTTAAGACTCTTCTTTAACATACCATAACAAGTATCAAATTTAGCATCAAAAGATATATTTTTTACTCCATAATATTATGATAACCTCAAGAAACAAAAGAAAAAAATAATAATAAAAAAAATTTGATGGTCAACTTACAATAAATCAGGTGGTCATGGAAGACAAAATCCAGGAGTCACTTTGTGCTTTTGTCCCCAAATTAACTGCAGAAAACATCATGCCAAAAAGTTTGGTTGCTCTGGTAGACTTCAACCCCTTAGGTTTTTTAAATGCTGACATCTTTCAAAATTCACTTTGTTGCACTTGTTATGTTAGTCAACTTTTAGCTCAGCTTGCATTTATTACCTTTGAATAAAATTTAAATGTATGGTTTGGAAATATTTGAAGCTCAAGCGGAAAACACTTGCTGTGATTCCTCTTCGTATAGTAGCGGAAGCCATATCAACACATTGAGCTCAAACAACTCAAGTTTTGTGCAAGTTTGAGATTAAACTATGATCTATCAAAAGAAGTTCAATTTTTCCATTATATAAGCAACTAAAACTCTCTGTATTGTTTTGGTTCTACTTTGAGCTCCAACATAAACAACTTACCACGATTCCTGCTCACTTCCTAGAAGAAGCCATATCGACACTTCGTGGGCCTGGCCTCAGATTTTCTAGCCCAATCACACCTGCAGAAGTGGAGTATGTGAAAGCTTATGTATTGGCAAAGTACCCACTACATGCAAGGCTTGTGGGAGACGAGATATATTTCTCTATCTTCTGCATCGGTGAGGAAGTTTCCAAACCAGCATTGGAGGAAAAATACAAATCACCAAGGGACAGTACAAGAGAGCCCTCAACACCAACTCTTGGAATAATTATGCCAGTTCTTGAGAAAATACAAATGGAGCCATCTATATTGCTCGAGATCCTCACCAAGAAATCATCATTTATCGGAAGCTTCATCTCCATCCCAGAAGTTCATGCTCAGAACAAGGTAATAAAGCATTGTGGTTTGCCGGATAAAGAGTACAATGTGTTCTTCACTCCAAACTACAAGGAAACAATGATGTTAGTGGGCCAGTGCTACCCATTTACCAAGAGAAAGTATTAAATGACCACTATAGTCGAAGAAAAAGAAGATTACATAAGGGAGTTTGCTACTTTCAAGGCATCTAAAGTGATCTTGGCCCCAGAATCTTTGTTGGACTTGAAGATCAAGGGATCACAACTAAGTCAGAATTTCAGAAGGAAAAGTAGGTATTGTCCAAAGGGATTGTTCTCTTTTCAGACCGACGTAAATGGGACCAAATCCTCGCTGCATTGGATTTCAGAGGCTCGCTCACTGAAACTTATGGCATGTTCTTCTTGATGCCACAGCTCAAGAAGATAGTTTGACTCCGGGCCTCCATAGGCAAGATTTTGTGTTGTATACTCTTGAAAAGTCACTTGTCTATTGGTGTGGAATAAATCCTTTGATACTACAGCGGCTGTATCTCAGGCTGATGAGTGAAGTGATTTGTATCATATAGTAATGAAGAAGATGACCGAATAGCATGAGCACATATATCGATCAAATAGCATCAGTGTTACCTGTTAGTATATGGAAATGTGATGGCTACTGGAGCCCGGATTCAGTGCCTATGCTGGGGACGCTTTATTCCGAGCCGTCTATCGCTAATCCAACAGATGAGATCACATCCACGTGTTCGGCTCATTTTTAGCTGATGTAAACACAGTCAGCTTCATTTAGCCGAATGAAAACACACACATTCTATGTGGATGTGAACTCATCTGTTGGATTAGCGATGGACGGCTCAGATTAAAGTGTCGACAGCGTAGGCATAATTCTCTGTAGGCGGTGAATCTGAGCTTGTGTACTGTTCTTGAGGCAATAAAGTTGTTTCGATGCAATTGTGTAATATAACCGGTTCAATAAAGTTATTAATAGAGAAGTACATATATGAAGATTCTGAACCACAAAATATAGTTGAGATTATTCCACTACTTTCCATATAAAATGAACACTCTCCAAGCACTCTACTAAACAGGGATAAATAATTATGGAGATAGAATGGAATCAACAACTTCTTTACCCATAAGAGATTGTATCAAACATACCTGCATTCGATTCAAGAAAATTGTGTTATACCTTATAGGCAATACAGCCGATGGATAGTGTCAATGGATATGCATTAACTGTCTTTCCTTGTACAGATTGTTGTATAAAAATTCATTTCATTGCATTTATTTTTCAAGCCGAGATATTGTTAGTTTGGCTTAGCTTAAGCTGAGATTTAGTAACTTGTTCTTCCATCACCCTCAGTGATCACATCTTTGAAAGCTCCACCACTTGGAATCATTGGCAAAACATGCTCTTGGTGGGGTACAATCACATCCAAGAGATATGGACCAGGAGTGTCCAGCATTTTCTGGATTGCTGCTCTAAGCTCACTCTTCTTTGTCACCCGGACAGCAGGAATTCCACAAGCATCTGCAAACTTCAACATATTCGGGAAAATTTCAGACTCATTTTCTGGATTTCCTAGATATGTATGAGCCCTATTCGCCTTGTAGAATCGATCCTCCCATTGCACAACCATTCCTAAATGCTGGTTATTCAGCAACAGTACTTTAACAGGTAGATTCTCCACTCGAATAGTTGCCAGCTCTTGAACATTCATGATAAAACTTCCATCTCCATCAATATCAACAACTACCACATCCGGATTAGCAACGGCGGCTCCAATAGCAGCAGGCAACCCGAAACCCATTGCCCCTAAACCGCCCGAAGTCAACCATTGACGAGGCCTCTTGTACTTATAAAACTGAGCTGCCCACATTTGATGCTGCCCAACACCCGTACTAATAATCGCATCTCCGTTTGTCAATTCATCGAGAACCTGAATTGCATATTGAGGAGGGATAGCTTCATCAAAAGTCTTAAAACTCAAAGGGAATTTCACTTTTTGCTCATTCAGCTCCTCCCTCCATGACGAAAAATCGAACTTTGTTGATTTCTGTTCCATTGTCTTATTCATTCCCTTCAATGCCAACTTCACATCCGCACAAACCGATACATGGGGCTGCTTGTTCTTCCCAATTTCAGCCGAATCAATATCAATATGAATGATTTTTGCACGGCTAGCAAAAGCTTCGAGTTTTCCCGTCACACGGTCATCAAATCTAACTCCAAAAGCAAGTAACAAGTCACTCTTATCCACCGCATAATTAGCATAAACAGTTCCATGCATTCCAAGCATTTGAAGAGACAGCTCATCCGGGCAAGGAAAAGCTCCAAGACCCATCAAAGTACTAGCAACTGGAATCCCCGTAAGCTGAACAAACAGCCTCAACTCCTCGCTAGAGTTCAAACATCCTCCACCAACATACAGAACTGGTTTCTTCGATTCAGAAATCAACCTAACAATCTGTTCCAAATGAGCCTCCCCAGGCGCTTTAGGCAACCTAGACATATACCCAGGCAACTCAATCGCTAGGTCCCAGTTAGGAACCACAAGCTGTTGCTGAACATCTTTAGGAATATCGATCAAAACCGGACCAGGTCGACCAGAGGTAGCTAAGAAAAATGCTTCCCTAACAATCCTAGGAATATCTTCAACATCAAGAACCAGATAATTATGCTTGGTGATAGATCGAGTTACCTCAACGATAGGAGTTTCTTGAAATGCATCAGTACCAATTATTCTTCTAGGCACTTGTCCAGTAATCGCAATCATAGGGACACTATCTAGAAGAGCATCAGCAAGGCCACTCACCAGATTGGTAGCTCCAGGGCCGGAAGTAGCAATGCAGACACCAGGCCGGCCAGAGGATCGAGCATATCCCTCAGCAGCAAAGACTCCCCCCTGTTCATGGCGAGGAAGAACGTTTCTGATTATGTTGGAGCGAGTGAGCGCTTGGTGGATCTCCATAGACGCTCCTCCAGGATAAGCAAAGACGTCTGTGACTCCTTGACGCTCGAGAGCTTCCACAAGGACATCAGCGCCTTTTCGACGCTGGTCAGGGGCAAATCGGGAAATGAAAGTTTCAGAGGGGGAGGAGAAAATGGCTGTCGGTGCCTCTGCGGAGGAGGTAATGGTGGGGAGAGCGGAGGCGGAGGTGGAGGAAGGTTTGGGAACGGGAGTAGGACTAGAGTTAGAGAAAGAGTTTGAGATGCGGCGGGAGGGGGAATGGTGGAGAGATGAGGAGAATGGGAAATGTAATCGGAAGGGAGGCTTTCTGGTGGATTTGGAAGAGGAATGGAGAGGAGGAGAAGAGGTGGAGGAGAAGGAGGAAGTATTTAGAGAAGTAGGCGCCGCCATTTTTGATATGCAGAGAAAGGAGAGAAGAAATGGAGGAAGGATGATAGTTATGGGGAACGAGTGGCCAAGTAGTAAAGAGAGGGGGATTTTAACTCAAAAATTATTAACATCAGCATTTCAAGAAATCAAAACAAACACAGTCATACAACATTTTAAAACTATTTCAAGGTGAGCTTTGTATTTCTGAAAATCATATCTTATATTTTGAAATTTTAATTACTTTGAAATATTTACAGTTTCTAGTTTCAGTTTACAAAATCTTATATTAAATGTATATTTTCACAAGTCACTTAGAACACGAACTATTAGAACACGAACCGTTCATAGTTCGAGTTCTATAGTTTTAACTTATTAGTTTATTAGCTTTAAGAATTTTTATCTCGTTTAATATAGCTCGTGCTGAGATGTTTTTAGACTTTATGAAAAGATTAAAAATTTATTTTTATAATATAATTTTTGTAAAATTTTATCAATACGATATGAATCCTATAATTTAATTTAAGTAAGAGGCTACAAATTTGTTTTTCAAGTTATTATTTTAACAAGTTAAGCTATTATATATTCCTACTCATTTGTACTAATTTTGACAATTAAAATCTTACTTACTGATTCTCCTACCATGATTAAAGATCTAACATAAGAAAATCGCAAAGAAAGTTTGATTAGACTTATCTTTATAAAAAGTTCTTGGAGATCTTATGAATACCGAATCAACTATTATGGTATGAATATAGAATCAAACTACTTAATCTGATTTTCAAAATATCTGAGGAAGATTTGAACCGTACAATTACCCGATTTGATATTCGAAGTACTTGATGAATATTTGAACTGCATGATTTCTCGATCTCTTAATATATCATCATAAACTAATTTCCTCGGTTAATTTTCTATTCTCAAAGTTCAACTAATGAATTAAGAGATTTTGGAACGAGAGATGAGAAAACTCTTTCTCTTTAAAAAATCGTATAGATTATTTTATATACGGAAGAATGAATGAACTCTACAACTTCTTCTATTCATAAGGGAAGAAGGAAGGAGTCTTCATCCATCATTCTTCTATTTATCAATACGGTAGTATTCATGAATATGATACTATTCAAAAATACAGTTACTATTAAAAAATACGGTTATAATTACATATACCAAATTATATGTGATCATGAATTTGTGGCGATTTCATACTAAGTCACTTTACGGTTTGAAGCAAGTTCGAAGACAATGAAATGCGAAGTTCACTGAGGCTGTTATAGAAGCTGGTTTTGTTCAATCACGCTCAGATTACAGTTTTTGTTTATCAAACATTTTCAGAGTCATTTCACTTATCTACTTATTTATGTAGACGATATTGTAATCACGGGAAGCAACCATCAAACCATTGATGATCTCAAACATTTTCTGCACTCCAAAATTTCAAATGAAGGACCTTGGTTCTCTAAAGTTTTTTCTCTGACATTAAAGTTACGTGATCCACTTCAGGTATTTGTCTCAATCAGAGACAAGTATGCTCTTGATCTTATTTCAAATGCTGGTCTTTTAGGGGCTAAACCTGCTCACACTCCTCTTGAACAACATGTCAAGTATACCTCCACTGAATTTGATAATTAAACCAGTTCTTCCTTTACAGACAAGCCTCTGGATGACAACAGCCTTATCAAAGGCTTATTGCTGCTTTCCACTCAGTCACACTATGATAGTCAGTGGGCAATTCATATTGCTTCCAACCCAGCTTTTCACAAGCGTACTAAGTACATCGAGTTGGATTGCCATATCATTCGCCCACATGTCCAACTTGATCTCATTCATCTGTCTCATATGAATTCTTCTTATGATCATCAAGTAGCTGATGTGCTTACCAAGTCTATTGAAATAGCTCAACATGCGAAGTTAAGTAGCAAGGTTGGTGTGATTGATATTTTCAATCCCACCAGCTTGAGGGGGGGTAATATAGCGCACATACAGAGAGTCATTCATTCAACTTAGTATCCTGAAGATCCTACTCTTCATCAGCATGCATGATGCATCACATACAATACGGAAACTATCTCATGGAAATTTCATTCATGTATTTGGATCAACTTAGGAGTGTAATTCGCATTAATAAGAATGAATTGCCTTCTGTAATTGGAATTATTTGATTAGTCTGGTTGGAAGAAGAAGAAGAAGATGCATATCGCGAGCTCTGAAATCGCCGAGGAAGAGAGAAGACGGAGACTTAGCCGGCTGGAGTGTTGATGATATCAGCTTCTCAATTAGCCTACCTTTTCCTCCTTCTCTGACGTGGATGCTTCTCACCCCTCAGATTTCGTACGGACGGTTTGGATTGAAAGACAGGCACAAATCGACACGGCATTGAGTTAATGTTACTTTTGTCGAATAAACTAAAGCTCTCTCATTCAAAACTGTATATAGTCAAAGACCGGCGTCTTTTATTCTCGTTTACTTTCTCTTTCGTTTGGGTGAGACTCTTTTCCCTAGAAAATTTTCCCGGAAAATATTTCTGGTACGCGAATCCGTTTGTTGCTGGAGGATATAAATCCTTTCTCTTCAAGCAAGCGAAGGAAGATACAGATTACTTACCCTTTTGAAAGCTCCTAGCTCGTATTATTCAGATTAGGGTTTTCATAAGTTAATTAGAAAAGATAAGATAATGGTATACTTATTTATTCGTTAATCTAATGATGAGGTGCAATTTTTTTTCTTCTAAGGTGCGGACGACGACACTAATGCGGTATCTGGGCTGTTGGATGGGCTTCTAACTGGTCTTTTAGTTCTTTAGATCTTGCTCTTGTTCTGGTTCAAACGATGCAATTCGCAATCCGGAATCCTAAATTGAAAGAAGAAAAAGTATTGAATTAGACCACAGTGGTTTATGAATTGGGCTGGTTAGGTGAATTTTACACCACAATAATTCCCAGTAGCAATCTCCTAGAAGAAGAAGAAGAATGAGCGTCGAACCTTTCAATAGGTATGACTCTTGAATTCATACGCATATTATTATAATAGTTTCTTCTCTTTTTTTCTTATTTATTAGAAAGGGTTCTTTTCGGGGTTGCTGAATTGGGCAGGTTGGTGAAGCTTGCTGCGAGAGCATTTTATGATGACATAACTACGAAAGGTGATAATCAGCCGAAGACTGGTCGAAGTGATAATAGAGGAATTGCTGTGGTGGTCCTCGACGCCCTAACTAGGTTTGTTTTTCACTTGTATTATGAAATTTAGAAATGTATAGTCGTATAGTATTTATTGGGGGGAGTAAGTAGAGCACTAGACGGTGAGCAACCTTTCAAAGGTGCAAACTTTGTCAGACGCAAGAAAATGCTTCTAAATTGGAAGGATTGTTTAAAATTGGTTGTTCTGTTTGGAAAATGGTTCGTGGTGTTAGTGTTCAATATTACTTAATGTTACGAATAAGATGGTTTAGAATAAACTGTAGAAAATAGTTGATAATGTTTGTGAATACATTTTCTTTGGTTTGAGTTCAGAGATGTATGGGAGCTTGTCAGGATGTAAACCCTCTTCATTTCATAGGTATTTAGAATCTGGGAAAACCGAATGGATTTAAATATTTTATGGTCCATGCTTTGAAAATTGATTACTTGAGAGTTTGATAGCAAAATATTAAAAGAAAAGGATGACCATGGTGGGGGTTTATTAATTTTCTGATAAATATCTGATGATGATACCATTCATGTAAGATCCTCTTTTATGGGTGGATGTGGTGGACCTTTTTTGTTCCGCCTGTTCCTTTTCCTTACTGCTATAATTGTATTTTATTTTCAGACGACAATGGGTTAGAGAAGAAGATTTGGCGAAGGATTTAAAACTGCATTCAAAGCAGCTTCGTCGAACTCTACGGTTTTTTGAGGAGGAAAAATTCATCACGAGGGATCATAGGAGAGAGGTTGGTATTACCATTATTCTTTCTGTATTTTGGTGGTTCTTAGTGTTTCTGCTTTAGTTTGATATAAAAGAAAATTTCCTTTTCCACATAGACGATTTAGAAGTGAGAGTGGTTAAATCATACGTGATTCGTTTTGAAGGTGTGCTAAATCTGTTCGTGGGTTATACTGGCTGCAACTAAATAAGATAGTGTGAATGGAGAAAAAAAGAGAAAATGGACGAAACTCCATCTATACCCAATTATGTCTGAAACTTTAAATGGGTTGCCTGATGGCCTCGAATATCCAAGATATTAAAAATTACATTAAGAACTCATTTTCCAACTAAAAATGACTTTGTAATCCCTCGTGGCTTGATATGCTGGACCACCATCTCTTGATATGGGTTTCCTTATGATGGGAGAAAACTAGAGACAAATCAACTCCCAAAATTTGGGTTTTAATGAGGACCTCAGATAAAAAATTACAAAGGTCAATCTATATTTACCAGGGATTACGCATGGTACAGCCTCCAGCCTTAGTATATGAGGATTAACTTGGATGGCCTAGGTGCTACACAGAAGAAGCTTTGCTCTTAAATATCTTTCATTTCTAGTTTAGTCATGTTTTCTGAAGCTATCCTAAATTTATATCCCTTTTATGTATATGAGAGTATATATTGTGATTGATATTTATCTCTTCTTTATACTCATCCCAGACAGCTAAGGGGGCCAAGATGTTTAGTGCTGCTGTTGCTGCCACAGTTGATGGTCAACACCTAGGGAAGGAGGGGGAAGAAAAGATAAAACTACATACTCACTCTTATTGCTGTCTAGATTATGCACAGGTTTCTTCTACATAACATTTAATGTCGATGGTATGATTTTTCAATTAGTTAATTATTTACTAATATTCCCACAAGTGCTTCGGAAAAACATACGGGCAAGAATTTGGCTTGATAAGTTGAAAATTCCTCAGTTTCACTCTAAATATTGACTAATTTCCAGAAGCTAAAACAAACTGGTTTTTTGCAGATATATGATGTGGTTAGGTATAGGCTATATCGTATGAAGAAAAAACTGAAAGTTGAATTAGAGGACAAGAACACTGTTCAGGAGTATATTTGTCCGAATTGTGGAAAAAGGTTCATAATTCCTTGCAGCATTTTTTTCCCTTTCACACTGAAGTGACAACTGCTTCCTTTTGTGATATTTTTCTCCTTCTCCATAAACCTTAAGTATTATTGCTAACGAAAGCCTTTCAGATACAATGCTTTGGATGCTCTGCGGTTGATCTCTATGGAAGATGAATTCTTCCACTGTGAACATTGTAATGGAGAACTTGTTGCAGAGAGCGATAAGCTCGCTGCTGAAGAAGGAGGCGAAGGAGACGACAATGCTAGGAGGCGTCGCCGTGAGAAATTGAAAGACATGCTTCAAAAGATGGAGGTATGTTTCAAACTCACCTTTTAGACGAAATGCTTGTGTCTTTTCTTTTCTCTCACTTCGTTTAGCTGTCATGATTATAAGTACATAATATGGGCGCACACTTTGATCTCTTAGACAATGTTTGCTTAATCTTCTTACATGAAAATTTATGATGTGGCATACAAATTAGCGTATTTATTGCACTTCATGTGTAAACTTTACATGCCAGTATGATCTTAAAGAATAAGGAGATGAAATGATTGCAGTTGCAGCTTAAGCCTTTAAGTGAACAACTCAGCAGAGTGAAAGATTTGCCTGTTCCCGAATTTGGAAATCTCCAAGCATGGGAAGCTCGTGCCAGTGCTGCTGCACGTGCAGCGAATGGTGATTATAGTGGCAATGATCCATCAAAATCTGGCCAGGGGCTAGGTTATGGGGGAACGCCAATGCCTTTTGTTGGAGAAACCAAGGTTACTTTTTTCTCATGTTTATTCAATTCTCCTTCGATTGTATTCCTTGCAGTAAAGTATTATATGATATCTCTGTCATTTATAGTATTTACTTTGAATGATGAGGATGAAATCAATTTACAAGTCTTAGTTTTTAGTTGGTCGACTAGGTGCCCTTAGTCATGGAAGAGTTGTAGTTTGGATTAGAAAGACTCAAATCAGGTATATTGGTTGTTTACTGACAGTATGAGATGTTTTGGGAGTTCATTATGTAGCTGGTGTTAAAGAGGTGGTTGGGAGTTTTACTGATTCATATCTCTACAGATTTATGCATTCCAAAGTGCTAGTGCATGATAAGTTTATGGGTTGGCGTCTCCTGATGCAGGAAAAGGGAAAATTCAAATAATAGGCAGCAAATAAGAGGGCTAGCTAGAATAGAAGTGGATGAATCTGGAACTAAGATAAGATATTAGGTTGAAGAACCTTTAATCTTATTAGGTCAAAGAGTTTTCGTCCCCATGTAGTCCGACTTTAACAAATTCGTCATAACATCAGCCCCGACCAATTCTTTTCGTTTATATTGTCAAAATTAGACTTTTTAATCATTTCGGTCACTTTTCCCAGCGAGTGGGCTGATGCGGCATTTTTTGCATGACATGGCAGTAGTGTTGTTAAATTTGTAGCCCTAGTGTTGTTTCCATAGTGGCAAGGGGAAAGCTAGTATACATTTGGTTCTCCATTGGATCCATAGTGGTAGTAATCTGCATTTGGCTGCTAATTGTGTCAGACTTGGTGGGTTATAATCCAGGAAATCTATTACCTACATGTTTATGCTTTATAGTCTCTTCTACTGAAGTCGGGAACAGGCTTGAGCTTTTATTTTGAGCTCTTTTTTGACAGCATCTAGGTCATGTTTGTGTGGTATGGTTCATATGTACTGGTAGAGGCTTGCTTTGTGCCATTATTTATATATTTAACCTCTTTTTTCGTGTTTTATATGTTTCTCAAGTTTGTGTTTGGCCTGGAGTGTATTATAATCATTGGCCTCGGGCTGTCTTAAGGTAATGCTAGATTGGGTTTGCTCATAAGTTCACTGTATCTGTATCTAGTTACCAAAGTTTGGCTGGTGAATGGTTCAAGTAAAACATAATTGGAATCTTTGTGAATATTAAATCCTAATCAGCTTTTTCTCAGAGCTTCATAAGTTGGTAGCCAAACCCAGCTTCACACTGCTTAAGTATCAGTTAAATTTTTTTTGCCCATCAAATTATTGGAGGGTAAGCTTCTTTTGCTATTTTAAGTTTTTTTTAGTGGACTTTTGGTTTCTCAACTGGGAAAATAATGACTGTTGGATTGTATTATGTTTCAGAAAAGTAAATGTATACCTTAAATGGGGTTTGTGTGAATCTTTTTCTATGCGTGAATCTTTTTCTATGGTTATTACTTGGTAGTGTCACCGAGTCTTTTCTGACTGGGTATCTGAAAGTTTTATCTATGCCAGTTGTTTATTGTAGCTGTAAGTCTGCTTCATTGTTGCATTTAATGGAAGGCTCGAAAGATAGTGTTTATAATTTTTCCTGTTGTCTCTCCGTCTTTGAACCGGATGGTGAATAGTAAGTAAAATTATAGTAGTTTGTATCTTAACGTATAGTTGGGAAAGTGAATGAAGACTCATTTTATGTTTGAATTCATCTTCAATTATGTCCAAGCCTCTTAGCTTCATTAAATTCCTTTATGTCTGTATGGCAATTAATTGAACTGCTTCTGAGAGATTTTTTGCTGAATCTTGGCAGGTCGAGGTTGCCTTCTCAGGAGCCGAAGGAAAGGGAGATGCTACCAAATCTGAAACTGAAAAGACGGATGTGAAAGTCTTACCGCCTTGGATGATCAAGAAAGGGATGAATCTTACGAAGGAACAACGTGGAGAGGGAAAGCAAGAGTCAAAATTGGAAAATAGTTCATCAGCTGTAGAATTTTTAGATGACAAAAAGTCAGCAAGTTACGATACTGACTCGAAGAATATACAGGCATGTGCAATTAGATAACCTATTATTTCTCTCCCTTTTGGATACCTTTTCTCAACCAAGTCCCCTTCATCACTTTAGTTCAAGCCTCACCTAGTTTTTACCATTTTGTAGGATGAGTATGTAAAAGCTTATTATGCTGCTCTTCTGAAGAAACAACTAGAAATTGAAGAGGCTGCTATTAAACACGAGGGATTGCCAAGTACACACCACTCTGATGGCCCCTCTGACACGTCTTCCAGTCGCCAGGTTGGTATGAAGTCAAAACGTGATGAGAACGATGAGGCTGATGACGACGATGTTGAATGGGAGGAAGCTCCAGTTGGAGGTAAGACTATTCAATATTATTGCTAAGTATTACATTTGGTGAAATTTTTAACTGTCAAGGCTAAGTTTATAAAGTGTTTCTGTAATCTGTAAATTGTGATGTAAACATTGACATTTTCTCTCGACCATGTAAGTACAAACACTTGAGCACACTGTAAATGACTCGGCAGCTCTTGAAATGGGACTTTAGGACGATTTCCATTTTGAAGCAGTTAAGGGAAAGTAGCCCACCCTCCAAAAATAGAGAAATAATTTTAAAATAGTTTCTATCTAGAAATGTTTTGTTCAACCACTTTTAGTACAATTTACTTGTTGAAAAAGTAACTCCAACTCCACTTGAGAACTAGGTTATGTTAAAACCTCTTGAATGGCTAGTTTTACCTGGGTTTGAGTTTCTCTCCTCTTACTGGCCCTGAAGAATTTTGGAACGTAGATAATATATGAGTGGGTATTTTTGCATGGATAATAGTTTGGTGTGGAGAAAGCAGTCTCGGACTGGCGACGTCACATTGTATTATTAATTGGTTAGCTTTCTTAATGTTTGGGGGCTTCTGTTTTATAAAACATCTTTTCTGCAAATTTGATCTTCATTGAGAGTAGTTCACAGAATGACGATTTTGACTCGATGGGTTTTTACTTTTCGGTACGAGGCATGCTACATTTTGGATTCTATCATATGACTCGTGGAGTTCCATTTTAATTCATGAAAGAAATCAAATTGGTCCCTGTTAGCTTTATTAATATTTTTGGGACAATTTTGTTAACTCTATTTGACATCCGATGTTATAGGTAATGCAAACGGAAACTACAAGGTTAATGACTTGAATATTGAAGCCGATGATGCTTCTGGAGAGGATGAAGATGACATAGATTGGGAGGAAGGTTGAAAAGGAAATAAAGATTCTATATTTAGTTTTAGTTTTTCCTTTGATCTGCAAGAATATATGTATCGATTGATGGTTGAAGCATTGAGATTACAATTTGGAATTATAAGGCCTCCAACTGCTTAAAAGAAGTACATCAACTACAGATTTCCCACTAGTCCTGAGTTTCCTGCTTATGCATTGTGTATTTATTTTTGCCCACTTGGAAGTGGAGAAGGTATCAAGTGTCTCGGATATACACACTTGAGACACCTTGATCCCTCCCATTGAGAAAGTGTTTCCTGCCATATTACGTTGAAGAACATTGAATTCCTCTTGTTTAAGCGAATGTGAAAACAACAATAAATGTTTATAAACTTATTTGTATTCTTCTCCATTTTTGTTTTTCTTGTCCAAACTCAATATACGTCCAACATTCCAATCCTCGGCTATTATTGATTTATTAGAAATTTCAAATAACCAAGGTTTGGACTTATGATTCGATTAGTTTTGCTTTTTTTTTTTTTCTCTTTGGGTTGAAGAACCGCGGATCGTTTGAATCCGTTGAGAAGAAAAAATTATAGAAATCAATTCAATTGAGTTATTCAATGAATGAGTAATTTACTTTAAATATTTCATTAAAAAAATTAGATTGTTCGATTAATTTCTTATAAAATAATCAAATCATTTTGATTTATTTTTTTATATGGGATTTATTATTTTTACACTAATTTTTTTTTTCTAAAAATGAGATAAAAATTTGAATTAAAAAAATATAATAGAAATTTAATAGAAAAAAAAAAGTTAAAAAAAAAAAAAAAAAAAAAGAAATAATTATTTTTAATAAAATAAGAGATTATATGACTTAACCCTTTTTGTAATATAGATTTTCCAAATCAAAATAATTTGTAAACGTAGTAAAGATTTTATTTTTATAAACTTAAATTTTTATTTTACTACATTAGGCTCTTTAAGTTTATAAAAATAATATATTTATCCTATTTTAACCAACACCGTTGGATCTAATTTTTTAAAATTCAACGGCTAGATTATGGAGATACGGAGATCTCGAAAAATATGGAAATCAGACCTTTAAGTTTTGACCAACCAATCAATGATTCATATCGAAAGTAAATATCTTAAAACATGAGAATGTTTCACTCATTGGGAATCCAGGAAAATCTACATATCAACGGTTTCATAGCAGGTGGGTATTTAGATTAAAAATTTAAAAAAAAAAAAAAAAAAAAAGAAGGAAGCGTGCTAAATGGTAATTGCTAATCATTTGCCCTGTAGTAGAGATTACAAACTAAACTGGCTGCTGCCTCCATCAGAACTGTGTCAACCTGAAATATATAATACGATTAAGTCTTGGAAATAATAACACTTATAAAGCCACGAAAGAAATGGAGACTTCATCTTACCAGTCTCTCTCTATACCAAACAATGCACCGACAATAAATAAAATCTAAAACAAACACAAACAAGAGAGACTCAACATACAAACAAGTTTGCTGCATCTAGGCCCGAATACATACTGATACTGCTATCCAGAAAATCTTGTTCGTGACCATATGACAACTATCTAGTTCTAATTGGGACTGACGCAGGTAAAGGACAGAATATTCGTCCCAATGCTCGAAGAAAAATGAAAACACCCGTCAAACTAACAAGCATGGAAAGAACTGATGCACATCCCACATTTCACAAGATATGCATGGTTGGGGCACACAGGAGCAGTTCATGAGATTTCAACATCACGATATTACTTGCTATGAAACTCAAAATTATAAACCCACCACAAAAGGAGCAGAAAGAAAGTAACACTCGTCTTCATGCATGCTCAAAACAAAGAATCAATATACCGATTTCACACACCATAACAGCCCCAGTAATGGAACTGGGATCGTTAACAAGAGTGTTCAAGCTGGTTCTATCCAAGTGAATACTTAAAACCAGTAGTTTTCGTGTTTAGAGTAGGTATGCAGTAAAGGAAAAAATAAAATAAAAGAGATTTATATAAAACTTATAATATAACGTTTGTTAAGAGAAAAAGCATAAAGTCTTACTAAGATCTCTGTGACTAGGTACATTGATAAAAGCAAAATGCTAAGTAATTGTCTTCTACATTAATTGGACAAATTAAAAACTTCTGTAGAGCACTGATTTCACTGATTACTTAATTTTTATTAACATTATAATAGACTGTTGTTAGTTTGTCTTGCCTTATTTCCAAATTGAAAGAATATCTACAGACTTTTGCAATGCAATTGGAGTAAGACTTATAAACCAAATATTCAAAACAAATGACACATGTTCTGCTTTTGGCCTCTTAATATTACATCCTGGCTTAACCCATTAAAAATAAAGTCAGTGCATTGATTTTCGCATGAAATATTGAGACTGGATAGAAAATTATAGAGTACCAATA
The DNA here is from genome assembly GCA_027186245.1 of Coriaria nepalensis. Taxonomy (NCBI): domain Eukaryota; kingdom Viridiplantae; phylum Streptophyta; class Magnoliopsida; order Cucurbitales; family Coriariaceae; genus Coriaria; species Coriaria nepalensis. The sequence continues at coordinate 1,475,719 of CP114493.1, forward strand.
CAATAAAGGCAGGTAAAGTATCGTTTTTGTCCCTCAACTTTCACTGTTCTTTAATTTCATCCCTGAACTTTCAACTGACTCAATTTCATCCTTGAAAACATGTTGAAAGTAGAGGGACAAAACCGTAATTTACCCCAGAAAAGGCTTACGAAGAATTAGATTTGAAAATTATCAACACATACAGAAACAATTTGTAGGAAAACTGCAAATTAGAGTTGCTTTAATAATGACACTGACATAAGAATCTGATCGAAAAAGGATTTTTTTTTGGGGGGGGGGAGGGGGGGGGGGGGGGGGGAAGAGAATCTCACAAAACAATTGGTAGTCAAAACTCATATATCTGTCAACAGTGTTGCATATAAATATTATCGCTAGCTCAAGGAAAGGCTCAAGAACAGAAACTAAATTCCGATGATATACAAAAAAGATCTTTCGAAACTTACTTAACCTAAGCAGATCCAACAATGATGTTATTGATCGGAATGAAAATCAGCTTGACGAAAAAACCAACGAACCCCATAACGACGAAACCGATCGCTGTACGGACAGCCACCTTAGTGAATTCTGCATCATAAACCGCATGCAAACAATAAATTATCGCATAAATCAGAATAATAGAAACCCTAATTCAAACGCGTCGATCCAAAACAGACCAGATCAAATCGGGAACAAAATCAAAGAAACAAATATAGATTACCTTTCCGATCAGGCTTGTGGCATCTCTTAACGAGGCGGACGCTGTCTTTGGCGAACTCTCTGAGCGGATCGACGACTGAATCGAGAGCGTCCATTGTCTCCGAGACAGTAAGCGGAAGAGACTTCGAGATTTTGGGGATCTGGGAAAAAAAATTAATACGCAGATAAACTTGGTGATACCGCCGGAGAAAGATTGATTAAGGTTATGTATATAGAGAGAAATTGTTTTGAAAGGACGAAAATACCCCCGAATAAACTTATTTTGGACAAATCCTTATACCATTGTGACTCGAAAAATTTGCCACTTTAAAAACTTCATCGATATTAAAAAATTTTACCCACAATTTTATTGAATGGAAATTTAACCCATAAATTAAAAAAAAAAAATAGTTACAATATAGAGATTATTTTAAAAATTATTCCACTCTCATATTATTTTTTTGCTAAATATCCTTTTTCTTTTTCTTTTTTTTTAATACCTTTTATCTTTTTAAAGTAGAAAAAAAAATAAAATAAAAAATATATATATAATTAACAATTACCCTTCTAAATATATTTTTATTTCCTCTTTCCTCAACTCGATAACTCTCTTTCATTTTTTTCAAATCCTAAATCTCCAAACTCTCAAACTAACATTTTCCTTTTCTCTCTTCTTCTCTTCATTTCTTCAAACTTTAAATCCCCAAACTTCCAAACTAGCATCTTCCTCTTCTCTTATGTTCATTTCACCCTAAATCCTCCAAACTCGCCAAAATCGAAATCTTCGTTGCTCTCTACTCTCTCTCTATTTCTAATTCTCTCTCGCTCTTCATGCTCTTATTATCTTCTCTCACTCAGCAGCATTCATTCTCTTCTCTCACTCGACCATTGAGGATAATTGATCCAGATAATTGATGCAAATGATAGAAGAAAAGATTGAGGTTGTTAGTCAGAAGATGAGGCATAGATTTGGTGGGCTTTAGGAGAGATTCGGTGGGTTTTAGGAGAGATTCGGTGGGCTAAAGCATAAAGTCAGTTTAATCAATGAGAAAATAGGAGCTGCAACCTATCAATCCGCTAGCGCAGAACTCTCAAGTGATCATACTTTATAGATTGCATGGAATTTATCTTCAACTCATGATAAATCAAGTCCGCTCTATTTTTCAGGTGATATGAGAGATGGACCAGGTATAAATATTACTTTATTTAAGAATTTAGTTAAAAAAATAATTTTTAAATTTTCCAAATTCCTATATTTTTTATTTTTTGTGAAGGGGTAGCTAAAGCTGATAATGCCTCATATGCAGCTCTAGATCCACAATAATTTATGAGGATAAGGAAGCTTATCGCTTTTCTCAAGTCTCCATTCATGGATCTAGAACAACTCAACTCTTCATTTTTGGATCGAAAACTACTATGAAAATATGATATAATCAAATTTAATCTATATTGTAAACCAGATAAAGTCGCAGAAGGGGCTATAATGATGTGAGAGATAAGTAAAGATGAGTCGACCGTTCAACTTCTAATGGGAATTCAAGCTGTCAAGAATTTTTTAAGCTATTAAGACTTCGCGAGAAGTGATTGCAAAGTACTGTAAGTTCAATTTTAATTAAACATTACAATTACATTTATAGATAATTTACTTGGAACTTAATTTTAATGAACTGATTGACAACATATCAATAAATATTTATTATTGATCTAGATGCGACTAGAAATTTATTCTAATTTATTCTATTGCATTAAAAGGAAGCCCATAGCAATAATGGGCGATCTCTTTAATGCGACTTTGGTTGGGGTGACAAAGGGGCATTGATAAGTAGATGACCAATTGCTCATTAAGTATATATGGAAATCTGACTTATATAAAATATTTATATCTTAGATTTTTATTATTATGTTCTAACATGATTGACTTTTTGAGTTATAGTTACGCAGTAGGTATGACACAATGGTCTGAAAGCCCTACTTGGGAAAATATATGCAGTGTGTACGTGCCGCTGAACTTAAAAAATATGCATTGGATGACCTTATTCGTGAATTTACACCTAGACTCTATATGTTATGGATTATGTAAGGTCTTACCTCAACTCATCTACTTGATATTCAATTTGAAGAATAAATACAAGAATTACAATCATAGAGATTTTAATTACAAATGATAAAAATATCACAAAATAAGAAATAAAAATATTGTGGTGTTTATACAATTAAGTATATAGAATTTCATTCGATATGATTTCCATTGGATGAAATAAATGATGATATGATTAAGTTGTATAGGCATAAAATGTATACTAACTTGTATAGATATGTGTAGGATGTATGATAGAAAATGTATGTATATATTATGTTTTTTTCTATAAGAATAACATTGTTTCTATTTAATTCATATAAATGCTATTTTGAAAATATTTATTTTGGTCCGGTCCAAATTGAAAAAAAAAAAAGAAATAAAAAACAGTTAGAAATAACAACTAAATAAAAAATAAAGGAGAGAAAATGTATTAGGGAAAAATAAGATTTCGGTTCAAAGAAAAAAAAAAGGAAAAAACAAGATTTGATCGAAATCCTAAAATCTAAAATTCAAGATTTTAGTTGAGATTTTATTTTATTTTTTGGTTTTTTTAATAATTATATTAAATAAACATATCAAATATTCTTACAAAATAATCTCAAATATTATTATAAAATAAAACAATAAATATAATATTATGAAATATGTTTCTGCTTGTGCGGGTAGAATCGAATTCCGATAAATCTTTTTATTGCGTCAAACACATCTGCAATTTGAAGAATAAGTACTCTAAGAATTTGGATTATAGATATTTTGATTTACAAATAATAGAAATACTCCAAAATAAGAAATGAGGAAATTGTGGTGTTGATACAATTAAGTGTATAAAATTTCATTCGATAGGAATTTTAGTAGATGAAATAGATGATAGGATTAAATATATAAGAATACAATGTATACTGACTTATATAGATATGTATACTAACTTATTTTTATATGAAGTAATAAATATAAAAAAGTACAAATTGAAAAAAACAAAAACAAAAATGGAAAACAAGATTTCGGTTAAAAAAAAATGGAATAGAAGAAAAAAGAGATTTCGGTCAAAAAAGAGGAGAAAAACATTCGACCAGTATTTGTTTCATTTTTTTAGTTTTTTTTATTTCTTAAATAAACATACAAAAATATAATAAATATACCAAATATTCTTACAAAATAAAATAATAAATATAATATTATAAAGTATTTTCTATTTATGTATGTAGAATTGGATTCCGACAAGTCTTCATATTATGTCCAAGATATTCGCAATAACCACATTTTATTATCCTCCGTGTTTGTTCACCAGTTAACGGTATATGTTTATTTTTCAATCTTCAATTCTATTTGCACACAATGGGAGATAGAACCACCATCAATCGGATCATTTCTGAAATATCTCACTTGCTAAATGATGGTACAAGATAAATTAATTATGCATATGTAGCCCTCCAATATTTGGTGGAGTATAATGGATCACATAATGAGTATATACTCACACCTTATAGACTTCGTAATTGCTATGGCATGTGCGTACATAATTTTATCCATGTCAAATACCCTATATGTGTAACTCTTTTCCCATATATTGACAACAACTCTCATATCATCTTCTGTCATTTTAAATATATCAGCAACCACACTATCAACCTTCATTGTCTGACATTCCTCATATCTTTTTCCGAGCAATTTCACTATCTTAGGAGTGTATCGCTCGGTATGCTGATTCGCTTCATTTATTCTAACGTTGAACCAAGTCATTATCATCTTCCTAATACTTTTAAATAATGCTATAATTGGATATTCACACGCATCATTCAATGCAGCATTATGCAATTTAAAAATATTATTTGTCATGATGTTGTATCCTTCAACGTAGCATTATGAGCTCTTGATCAGTGTTTAAAACCAATATCCTCCACTTACAATGCCACACGAGGATGCGCTCTTTTAATATCAAAGAAGTATTTATTGAAATCTTCTATTATGTATGCTTTTGTTGTTGCATTGAATAAAGAGGTCATTCCACCGCTCATAAATTTTGACTTGATATTTTGTTTGATGTGTCAAGTACATGCACAATGTTTAGAATTTGAGTAAAAACTTTGTATAACATTTCTAATATTTTGTGCTCAATATGAAATAATCACCAAATTAAGAGTATCAGGTATTATTTCTCAAAGCTTAGTCAAAAACCAAGTTCACGTTGCCTCGTTCTCCAAGTCGACTATAACATATGCTAACGGATAAAATTACTTATTATCATCTTATGCGGTTACAGTTAGGAGCAACCCTCTGTATTTACTATTCAAAAAGGTCTCATTGATACCAATAACTTTTTGCATTAAACGAAACCCCTTAATGACATAAAATCCATGAAAAAATAAAGAAATATTTATTATCCATTCGTCTGAATTACAGTTATAGTATTCGGATTCACGAGTTTCGTCACGGCATAGTAACAAGGTAATCTTGCGTAGCTATCTTCAGCCATACCCCGAACAAGATCACGTGCAATAGACTTTGCTTTTCATGTCTTCAAAAAAATAATATTTACCCTCATATTATTTTGGGCTATTTCCAGAGTAAGACTCTCATTGCTACCACTAAAACTATTCATTACATGTTGCCTAATTACCAATGTCGATGTTTACCGATGCTTGTGACGTGAGAAGTCCAAACTATATGTACGAATTTAGAAAAGTGAACAATCTTTATTACATGTAGCATGGAGCATCCACTTGCAATTTGAATATGCAAACCAATAATATATGTAATTTTATCTGACTCATTTATTTTGAATTCAAAATTTCGTCGGATCACATACATTTGCAGTGCATCCTTAAATCCTTCTTTGAATCAAAGAACTAAGTACAATCAAATTCATCTTTGCTCCCTTATGAAGAAGTAATAGGGAGTACATTACCGCTCTTATCTTCATTTTTTGGTTGTTGAATATTAGGTAACAAAAAATCAGAAGCAGCCGTATTAACTAGATGAGATAAAACATCGGGCATAAGTACTACTTCATTAAAGAAATCACCTTTGTATAAATAAAAATTATGATTCATTTCATTATTGTGACAATTATCATATTCTTCCTCCATTCTTCTAAACCAATCATTTTCATCTTTGTGATCCTCAACCTTAATCTCGGAATTAACATGTTGATCCACATCCAGATTTAGACTTTAATTTAAATATTCATCATTATTATCAACATTACTCATAAAATTATCATTTTCATGATTATCAAAATTAGGTATGTGTCGCTCTCGAACATACACACCACTTATCCCTTTTGAAATTAACGTAACATATAAAGGAGATGGATTACTTGAACATGAATTATATAAAAATGTCTTCATATCTATCTCATCTTCTATAAATATTGGATGAGTGATTGATGACAATAACGACTTGTATGCCATTTTCATACCAAATTCACTAGGATCAACATGAATGGTAGATGATTTCTAACAAATCAGTGAAGGATATGCCTCTTTCAACTAAAATAACATTCTATCCTTCAAACCCTTTTGGTATCCAAGATTTCGATGATTTTGAAGTGTCATTAGCATCTTTCCATTCCCTATCGTAACATACTAATATGAGTATTAATGATGTTATTCCTACAAAAAAATTGAGAACAATATTTGAAAAAAAGAAAGATATCGGCCTAATTTTCATTGGACCGATATCTTGATCATAATTTCAGTCTAGTGAAAATTGGATCAAAATCTTGAACCGATATCAAGATTTTAGTTCAATTTTTCTTGGACTGATATCAATATTAAAAAATAAAAATAAAAATAAAAATAAAATCTTAGTAAGATACGTATAGTAAGATATCTTAACTTAGCTTTTATGATTTTTCGCGTCTTTGACTTCCGCTACCGAATCGTCTACTTCACGAGTTTCCAAATCTTAGTATAATTATGAAATATTCTCTCATATATGATGAAATATATTAATATGTTACTATAAAATATTCTCTCATATTTTATACATATTGCATTTTGATCATTTTAACATTGTTATTTATATAAGATATGAAAGTTAAAGAGTCAAATTTATCACCTTGAACAACCAAAATCTAATATCAACCAGCAAAAGAGAGCAGTAAACAGGGCCTTTTGCAGTCACAGTAGCTAATATCTTACATGAATTACTAGACACTAAACACGAGAAGAAGGTATGGTATGCATGCAACACGGTTGTGATACTTCTGGGAAAGAGACTACCATGTCATAATGGCAGAAGTATGACAGGGCAGGGAATGAACTCCGCAAGTAAGTTTGCATCCACCTGCTTGGAATGAACGGCTTCCATGCTTAATACTACCAAATCCAAATTTAGTTCCTCGGCAACATCACTAATTATGAGGGTCGGCTTAGTTTCTTCACCAAGTCGCTCTAGCAACTTAAATTCCTTGTATCCACCTGTTACCGCAATAGTCGTGTAAACAAATGACAGTGGGAAGAAAAGGATAACATAATGGAATCAATATTAAAATTTCTACATTCTTATACATCCTTATGAAAAGTTGCACTTCTGTTTCTTTTACTTCTTGTTGCATATCGGTGACATTGTTCGTGCTTACACATTGTTAGTATATCTGCTTCTTAATTCATCGACCAGGGCTATAAAATAATGAAAAGAAAAAAAAAGTGCATAAATCTCATGTTTTTGCACTTGGAAGTCCAAGCCGTTGAGAATATTATATTCTATATCTAAAAGAGAATAATTGAAAAACTAATATATATAAAAAATTGGCCAACTCCTCCCTTTGTCAATTGATATTGAGATGGAAGCCTAGATTTCCACATGGTATCAAAGCTAAACCCAACACGTAATTGGACTAACTGTCACACGTGCTCCGTGTCACCCATATAAAAAATGTTCACGTATAGCTCAAAATAACACCACAGGGGCATGTCGAGATCACACATCTGAAAGGGGACACTTAGAAAACTAAATTATAAGAAAGATGGGCTAACTCCTCTCATTGCCAATTGATTTTGAGATAGAAACTCAAATTTCTACACAAACTTTGACTCGACTAGCCTGTGTTTTTTATCTTTAAGGTATAGGATAATCCCTACCAGATTCTTCATTTCTTTCTTTCTTTTTGAACATCAGTAAAGCCAACTACTGAACAAATTTGCAATTATTATGTCTGTATGTTGAGGGCATTCATCAATACATCTAACTATGCAGATGCATCTCAAAAGAATCTCCTTTTCTCTAAAAGAAAGCAAACCTTGAGATAGATGCCAACGGATGCTTGAGAGCTGGGTTTCATACTCTGGCAACGATTCTTTCTGATTTTCATTAATTACTGCAGAGAGAACATACAGGTTTGGATCATAAAACGATCTCTTAGAAGAAAGGGTGTCAAAAATACCAGACAACCAAAAAAAAAAAAAAAACCCATGAATGGAATATCAATCAATGTACGTACTCACTACTGTAATGTCAGCACCATACTTCTTTGCTAAAAGAGCTGTAGTACTAACAGCCTGTTAAAATTTATGCACAAGAAAAATGAAATGAGAAGCACTCGATCATGAACGATTGTCTATGAGCATCGTGTAGACCTCTGTTATAGAATTCGCATATCAAAGTTTCAAACATTATTAGAAGATTGGAGCAATGAACATGCAGGTATAAACAAAATGAATCCTTGAATTGTAAGCAGTTGTAAGAAACAAAGACCATCCAATGCATTTATGTAGCCGATGATGATGATGGACTTGTTTTTTATATCTAAAAAAGAATCTATTGATTCAAATTGAGAAAAATCTAAATGAAAAAAAAATCAGGGCCCACCTGTCTTGTTCCATCAGAAAGATATGTAGTCCGATCCGTGATTGGCAGAAGCAGATGTTTAAATTCAGTGAAGAAGGCATCAGCAGCAGTAGCTACAGTCGTTTCAGATTCCTGTGGCTCTGCCCTTACTGATTCAAAAAGTTAAAAGAAAAAAAGTACGAAATTGATTGAACAGGTGTTTTCAGATACTCATTTTGAAGAAATTCAAATAATTACGGTAGAAATCCAAACCTAAAACAGAAGAACAAAAAAGAAGAAAGAAAAAAAAGGTACTAAACAGTACAAAAAGCAGCAGCAAGATTGTGATTTACCTTTATGTACTACACCGCTGTATCTGTGAAAGAGAGACAGCTTACAGTTTGGAGGCGGGAGAGACGAAACAAACCCTGGAGAAGGATACTTAGTAGAAGAAGAATAAGTTAGTGAAGATGATGAAGATGAAGAAGACGAGGACAAGGTATGTATAGAAGTTTTAAAGTGGTTTGGAGTTTGAGCAGCAATGGCCAACGAATGAAGAGAGAAGACCATAGTTGCAGGCTTGGAGTTCGACCAGTGAAGATTATGGGTGATTCCAGTAAGAGCAAGACTCAGGAGGAAGGATGGTAATAATGGATTGGTATCTGGTGGGCCTTATATACGGAATGGGCCGTTGGGCCCATTCTAATGTTTTCATATGTGCCCATTTCCCTTTTTCTTTCCTTCACTCTTCTTTCAATCCCGAATATGCCATATTCATAATTCCTACTCATTTACTTACGTGTTTGCTTCTGATTGGATGTCAATACCAAATTAAAAATCTGACATGGAGTCACGTATACATGGAAGAAAATGCTTTCTTCTGCACATTCTAATTTTTGCTCTTTTTAAGTTTTGCTTTTGAAACCAAAGTTATATGAAAGGTGATAATGAGGTTTTATAGGAAATTCATATGCCTAAAAATTCATTCAAAATTCGAACCAATCGTCTATAAATTAAAAGTTATGACCGTTTTGGATTAGTTATGAATCTAATTTGGTCGAATCAGATGATTTAGTCGGATCATAATTATATATAAAAAAAATTTAATATAATATATAATATATATAATTAAAATAAATCGATATTAAAATATTTCTCATAATTTCAACCTAATGTTCTTAGGTGGACCAAATTGGCTAAAATAATTTCTCAACAAGCCAAACCTAAATTATATGAACTCGAAAAAAAAAAAAAAAAAAACTAAATAATATGAAAGTTGTTTTATCAATCACTTTTACTAAAAAAATAATAATTAATAATAATAATAAAAAAGACCATAGGTCAACAATTTCCAAAAAGTCATTTTAGAGTGCACTAAACACATCAGTTTAATCTATAAGAGTGGATATGTCAAATGAAGCTTAAATGCAGACTTGTAATAAAAACCAGAATGCAATATCAACATTCAACCAGCCGAAATTGAGAAATACTAGTTACTACACATACCATACCCACCAAAAACAAGTTAATAGGAGGAGGGACTGTGTTCACTGCCTAGGATCAAAGTTGGTAGTCCAAGTTTGTCCCAAGAAAAAGGAAATAATACAAGTGCGTTTAGAAATCAAGAGCAATTCATTATGGTGTTTTCTCTTCTCTCTCTCCGAAAAGCGGAGAAACAGAGCAGTCACAAGATCCGTTCAACACTTTCCGTTGCACCAAACACCAGATATGAATCTGCTTAACTGCAAGAGATGAAACAGACATAATCATTAGACTCTATTTTCTTTAGTTTAAAACAGTATTATTATCATGCTGCAAATCAAAGCAATGATGCTCGCTTTTCTAAGCTGGGCAAACCAGAAACTAAACACCCTTTGTGAAAAATACCAAACCAGCCAACTGATCTTAAAATCTAATCATCTCATTGGAAGTTAAGAAATTAAATCCAATCTTACACTCGACAAAGAATCTAACTAGTTTACAGTGTATTTCCAGCACATGCCCTTTTCCTTGCAAAAAAAAAAAAATCATAAAGATAAATGAAGAGTTATCGCCTACGCACATATGTTTACTTGTCTCCTCTAGAACCAATAAGCAGTTACCACCTTAAATTGCAGTAGCCCTTCTTATCAACCTTTCACAAAGTATTAAAAAGTGTGGACCACTTGTTTATACACATTTTCTTGGGGGGGTGAGAGAGAGGGAAGGCATAATAGCAAAACCCCAACAATGTGATTTAGTCCAAAGTAAAAATAATAGCAAGCAGACCGGCCGTATGAGAGCATTGAATCCCAAGAAACTCAAACCAAGGTTTTTAAAGAATTATAGTACTACTGACATGGGCCTAAGGGCTAAGAGTGAGAGGCGCTTATTTTTTTGCAAATTAATGAATGGAAAGAGCCTCCGAGCCATTGTAATCCAATCCAAAGATGAGACCAAACCAATTGATGACAAGACTGTGTAGATAACAATAAAGATGTTCTCGGCTCAATTACAAGCCTTTCTTATACACAAAAGATTATTAGAAGTAAATAACACAGAGCGACCTTTCGTCAATCATCGATCCTAACTACTTAAATGATAACAAGTTCGAGAATATCTTCGATAGGCACTATAAATATGATTTTAAATTCCATAAGATTGATCCATTCAGTCTGGTATCCATGAAAACTACTCTAGCACAAATGTCTCTATAAATGTATCTGTCTAAGTTGTGCAACCTGTAACAGTATCGAAATGTTATGCATATTCCAATTTACTGGGACTCAACATTATACATTTACATGACTTCCCTATGGTGCTACAGTTATTGAATATATATACAGTAAGTAGGGGGTGATATGAAAAATAAATTTTTGTATGTGGTAGTACTTAAAAGGGGGGAAGAATATTTGAAAATCCCAATTCAAAACAAAAAGACGCTTCTTAACTACACTTAAAATGCATTCCCTATGGTTAGTCTTAAATACGTTTTCTACACTTTCTCACACACACAAACAAAAGAGAGAGTTCCTTTTTCTTTAAGCAAATCCAGTGTCAATCAACTTCAGTCACAAAAAGTGCGTTTATCCCTTTAAAGCCTGAAACTTGGCAAGACCACATAACTCAAAAAAATAAATAATTTATATCTATATATATATTTAACTAAGAGAAGAAGATTCAAGCAATGCAAACCAAAATTCATGCACATTCTCTCATTTCCCCTAAGATTCATGTAACAAAACCTATAAATTGCAGCTTTTTCTTCTGCATGGATTTTTTGAGACAAACAATACGAAGATGGCAAGAAGACAGAATTACAGCACAGACCTTTGGCCATCAAGATTACCCTGACCAGTGTTCCCTCCACTCCCATACGACCCATCTTCAGCCGCCGTCTGCCATACAGACTGCCAAGCCTGAGACGGAGGTTGCACGTACACACCAGTCGGATCAACCGCCGGACGTCCGATCATCATACCTCCGGGAGCTCCGGCAGGTTGCCCCATCGGCGGGTAATAGTACGGAACTCCACTCGCCGTAGCCCCTACAATCCCCCCTAACCCAGCCTCATCCTTGATCTCATCTCTCGGCACAATATCAACCAAAAAATCAAAGATATCAGTCCTCGTAATCGCCGCCGCTATGTCGTTCTTCTGCAAGGTGCGCCTCTTGTTCTCCTCCGCGTGGAGCCATGACCTAATCGTGAGCTCGAGGATGAAGAGCTCGCAGGCTTTAGCGAACAGAATCGGAGCTTCGGCCGAGATCATGCGCACGTCTTCGTCGGCCTTCATGATCTTCTTGATTCGAGCGAGAGGGAGCTGGTGGTTCTTGAAATCGTTGACGGATTCGATTTCTTGCCGCTGATAGGACCAGAACATCTGGAGCTGCTGCTGCTGTTGCTGGAGGAGGTGGTGGAATGGAGGAGCAGGAGGACCAACGGGTTGTGCGGGAGGATAAGAGGAGGATTGGGCTTGCCGGTTGTTCTCCATTGGGTGTCTAAGGTTTTGAATGGGGATGGTGAAGGGGAATTGGACAAATGGGGGGAGACTTGCGAGTGTGCTTTTGATCAGAGGGTTGATAGGAGAGAGAGAGAGAGAGAGAGGAGGGCGGGGATATGGGTATGTGGGTGTGATGGAAAGGTGGGGGAGATTTTTAAGGGTAGAAGAAGATCGGGGAGGATGAGACAGGGTTTTTATAAGGCGCGCTCCTGTCTACAGTATTATTCTACTCGGGCAAGCACTCATGGACATGTCTTAAAAGCTAGAAGGTGGGTGGGTGGGTGGGTGTTGGTGCTACAACCTCTTTGGTTCTCCCCTCAATCCTACTTTTGTTTCTCCTCCATACAACATTTGCAAAAATAATAAGATTTAGTATTATTAATTATCAAAGAGGTTGCTTATTTTATAGCAAGTAGCAAGAGAATATTGTCCCACTCATGCCATAGAGAAAAAGAAAGATTGTTGTCTCCCATATGCCCCTAGAATCCTCTACATGATTTGAGATCTAAATGTTTAGATTTGCTAGCTATGAAAAAAGTTTAGACGTGAATTCTTACCGTTTTGAAATTCTCACTAATATTTTAAGATTAGTTCTTATTTAAAATTTTAAGATTTTTAAAATCGTAACAGTTAATAAATTTAACCTCTAATTAGATATATATCTTATCTATCGAAAAGGGACATATGTTAGTCTTCATAACCATCCAAGAAACTTGTTTCTACTACTACAACAAATGCTAAGCTAAGCTCATTCTAGACAGGTAATGTATGGTTATGAGCTAAGAAGATGAATAATAATCACCTAAAGTTGAGCTGAAAACACTATAAACATAACACAGCATAATGAGATCAAACCAAAGTAAAAATCAAAAGGGAAAGAAAGAAAAAAGAAAGAAGAAGAAGCAAATAAACAAAATTTGAATCAAATTGATTGGACAATCAACTTCAAGTTTCTAATGCATTACGAGTTTTTGTTGGTTGTACTAAGTTCTAAATGTCAAATTCAATTTGGCTGGACTGATTGTAAGATAATTTCATCATATACGCTAGTAACATGAATATATGAAAATTTGTGATGAAAATCGACATATGAATAAGCACTTACCGGAATTCTCTTCTGCTAAATATTTTCCGGTGATAAGCGATCATCATTCTCCTTCATTTCATTTCCCTCTTCATCATCTTTATCACCATTTTTCTCACCCTCCAAATCCTTTTCTTCATCTTCTTTTCCTACTTGAAGAAGCTTCAAAGGAACTGCTGCTGGATCAAGTTCCCAACACCCCGCCAGAGCATTCCCCGCTTCACCTCCTTTGAGAGAATGCACTGGGACCTGGTGCAAAAATCTAAACATCTCCTCTCGGAACCTTCTATATCTTACTTAACCCCCACAGCTGCCTTTCAAACACGGACTTAAATCCGACAATCTTAACTGACGAACAAATATTAATACCCCGTTTTCAGAATCATAATCTTCTAGAACCTCCACCATCTTGTATTCATGGACAACTTCAACTGGAGTGTGCTTGCTCGTCCCAAGAAGGGCTTTCTACAACTCGGACATGCAAGATTGCAACCGATATAAGCGGTTAGATACTCGAACTGAGCTGCGTTTAAAACATTCGGTCCAAAACGTTTTCCGTTCGGAAAGTGCTCCGTACAAACTCCTTATCCGTTTCCGGTCATATGCAATTCTCTTGTCTTAATAAATCCTATGCTTCGAACACTATACTAAACGCCCTCGAAGCCCCCACAGACTTGTTTCTATCTGGGTGGAGAATGAGAGACAACCTCCTGAACTGTTTCCGGATCGTGTCTTCATTTGCCGTGGGGTCCACACCAAGAACCTTGTACCAATCGATGCCATTTCCACTGTTTAGTTCTTCGTCGGCGGAAATGTACACATCAAATTGTCGCTGGAAATTGGTAGAGACCTTCAAGTGGGGGGCACAAATTTTGGGACAATAAAGCGAATTTTTTTGCGCCCAAAAAGTTCTTGGCCAAAAATTTCTTTTCGGCTATATGCTTCACCCTTTTGGCCTTCTCTTTACTATATTCCATTATCAGAATATGGTTTTCCCATTTTCAAACAAGTACAGAAACAAAAGCAAAATGAGAGCTCCGAGTACAATACTGATGATAACTCTATCTGCTAGCTTGTATTTTCAGATGCATCATTAATGGCGAAAACCCTATAATGAAAATAATAAAAGTAAGGCTAATCCAGTTTAAGGAAAAAATAAAACGAAACTATTTTGACTCTAGGGTATGGATTGGGTTCGAGCTCTAGGATAACATTTGAAATTTTACTCTAGACTTACATGACAATATTATAAATCCAATTATTTCTCGAGATTTGCAACTTATTACTAAAAACGCATTGAATAATTCTCCGAATTCCCAAAAAAACAAAGGTAAACAAAGATATCGGAAAACCTGCCAAAAAAACACGACATATGGGCCATGATTAATAAACAGTAATGAATAATTATTTTGACAGTACTTGATAATTACTAATCAAATCATAAAATGAAACACACGGGAAAAGATACGTAACAGCTTCAATTAACGAACTTTTAAAAAGTAAAAACCGGAAGGATTAGCAATAGATCCGTTGAGCTAGCAAAATAAGATTATGATATAATCTGCATCAGTCAATAAGAAGAAGTATCAAGTAAATGATAGTGCTACTTGAATCATAAACTCTAGAAATGTATATGACAGGCTGATAACAACCCACTTCGGTTCAGCCTTCGAAACCGTAGTTCGAATTTCAATTCCAGTTAGGTACATGTAAAACTCGAGTTTTTCCTCAAACACAGATTCAAATGCAAAATCTAATCTACCTTACAATCTGATTACAAATTCAAAATATCAAAGTATAATCTTAGTTATAGAAACAACTCTAAAACAGAAAAAATCTCAATTAAGGATCAAATAACATAAAATTTCATCAAACAAGGTTTCAAACAATCAATCGTACCTACTTAGCTTCATCAGTAGCTTTGATTAAACAAATCTTATCTTACAATCTGACTAGTCACTTTAGTTATCTTTAACTGAGGTTAACAGGATGGATTAGAACGTTAATTTCAAGGTGGTCTAAAATTGGTAAATTTTAATTTTGACAGATGAGATTTTCATGCAAGCCAAACGCTTTATCATTTTCCTTTACGTTTCTACCATTAATTAGACCTTTTCGAAATTGAAAACGAATGGATATGTGAAAAATTGCTGGTTAACTAGGAATAGAAATTTGAACTTTTAATTTAAAATTAATTGATAATAAATAAAGTAACATATATTCTTTATATAATAAAGTTTCCAACCCTTACGTTTACGACGTGGGATACCAAATATATTCTCAACAAATTTCATCTCATTTGATTTGAGTGAAGTCATAAGCGATTGTCTCTGTTACCTAAAGACGAAACCAATCCGGATTGAGTCTCAAGCACTTGATAATTTTAGGATCAGTAGTGGTTAGAAACTAGATTTCTTTCACATAAGATTAGGTTTAAATTAATGTAACGTATTTATTTAAGAGATGAAGCGTTTATAAGATTAAATGGAAGACCATATAAGTAAAACATAACTAATATGTAGTATACCAATCATATCTGTATTCAAAGGAAATACATAGCACACATAACATTCAGTTAGTTCCACGACAACGTATGACATGCAGCATACACACGCACATATATATAGATTCAGATATTCTTAAATTTTCTAAAGAATCCATAGATAATTTTGAGTTTGACATGCAATAACTATAGATTAGGTATATCTGTAGTTGTGCTTTAACAGCGTCAGACTCTCCGAGTACAGAAAGGTTGTGGATAAACAAAAGCCGGTGGCAGAGAAGGTGGTGGAGGTGGCGGAGATAGATAAACTACTTGAGGTGGTGGTGGCGGAGGGTAATTAGGTCCTCCACAACCATGCCTGCAACATCCATGACCATGATGACTGCCACCATGACCATGACTATGATGGTGCCCACCATGGCCTCTATGATGATGATGTCCGTGTTGGTGGCCGCCTGACATGATCTTTTGAGAGTTAATTAATCCTTAGTTGACGATGATTCCACTGTGTTTGAACAGTTAGGTGTGAAAGGGTTTACACGACTAAAGACTTTAAGCAAGTTTGACCTAGGAGTCGCTTTCTTTATGTATGGATATTTGTAGACCATGTATTAGATAACTTGAGTTAAAATATTTTACGAGTTGACCTTGAGATGTATGTCGATATGTCCGAGTGGTTAAGGAGACAGACTTGAAATCTGTTGGGCTACGCCCGCGCAGGTTCGAACCCTGCTGTCGACGTCTTGGGAATTAGATTTTGGATTTGGATTTTTCCCCCAATTTCTTTTTCGCTTTTCAAATTTAGGGTTTACGATTCCTCAAATTTATAACTTAGGATCCCTTTCTCTGGTTCCTCAAAATTTTCTGAGCAGCCAAACAGATTCGCGAATCACGATTCATCTCACTACAATGGAAGAGAAATCCGTTAGTTCTGTAACGCTCGCCAAGACCACTCGGGAGCTAGCAATAGAAGGTCAGAATCATTTGAAGGAGACGATCGAATCCGCTTTCCAGATCCTCTTGTCCATGAACGATGAGCTCTGTAATCCTGAATTTTGGTGTACTACTACTTCTTCATTAACAACGACGACGAATTTTAGTACAGTTGCGACAATCGGGACTGCGAATGGCCTGTCTTCCTCGCACTCATCTAATGGGGTAATAAACGGTGATACCTCTTCAGATAGTGCTATCAATCAGGTGGAGGTCAGTGGTGGCGGTGGTAGCGGAGGAGCGCTTGAGGAGGCTCGGTTTCGTTATAAGAATTCGGTACTTGCTCTTCGCGCTATTCTTGCTGAAATTCCAAACTCTCCGAAGGTAAATTTCGAACTTCTTTCTTTTCATTCTTCTGAACCAAGCGAATATTTTGACGACGTTTGTCGACATTGATATTGATTTCCTGTTCGTATTCTATCTTGTGAAATCCTTGATTTGTTATCGATTCATCCATCGGCCATTAGCATTTTGCATTTGCTTTCTCGTTGAAGTCTTTTCTCAGTTGTAGTTGTTTTAAGAATCAATAGAGTTTGCAATTGTTTGAAGTCTGTGTTCTCATTTGAGCTAGTTGTGATCTTAGTCTCAATGTAACTGTTTTGACAAGGAGTCTGATGCAAACAGTCTCTTTCTTCCCTGAAATAGGTGAAAGCCTTTGAATCCAGTGCAAGTGGTGAAGAATCACAATCAGAACAAGCGGAAATTGAGAAATTGGAAGAGCAGGCCTCTAATCTTAGGAAGGTAGTTTCATTGGGACTAAAGTCTCATATATTCAATTGCAAAAAGTTGTATAATTTAGAGACCTTCTGAGAGCTAATCTTTCCTTGGAGAAACGCGTAGTAATGATTTATCATTATAATCAAAGCCCATTCCCGTTATTCAAACACATAGTAATGATTGTGTTATAAAATTGTTGCATTGGCCAAGAGTATGTAGGGTACATACTCTCGAATTTATGAAGAGGCATTCTTTTATCCTTTTTTCTTTTTGTAGCTTTTTTGAGCATTTCTCTGTACCAAGTGCATGAAAAGGGCCTTTAAAGCCGAGATAAATCATATACATCTGCGGTCCATATCTCGAGGGCGAGAGAGTGCTTGTTGGTCCCACCTAGAATAAGAGATACATCCTCCTGTAATTTCCTTGTTTCCTTAATCCATAAATATTTAACTTGACCTTTTGAAACTTTCTTATTGTAGGAACTTGCAAATAAGAACACATATCTCAAGATTCTGATTGATCAAGTACGAGACCTTATAGCGGACATATCTACATGGCAAAGTCCTTGTCCCAGTTGAAACGCTGAAATTTAGATGGAATGACATTGTCTTGGGACCTGCCTCTTTATCTATCCATCAGAGTGGTATACATTCTTTGTACCCACCCCGAATTCTAATTTAGGTGCACATAATTGTTAACCTGAATTCAGTTCGGGCTCATAGAATTTAACAAAATACGCTTAATCAGGGGCCGTAGAATCTTACCCCATTTTCACTTTGAGCGTTCAACAAAACTGCACCCTTAAAAATTCAGCAGTGCTGGATAGCCCACTATAAGGATTAGGATTATAACTTTACTTTTTCCTGGAAATAAATGTTAAGATTAGATTCTTTCTAACTAGTTAATGTGCTGAAATTTTATCTAATACAATCTTGTGGAGTTCATTTTTTTTATTGATTTGATGAAAACTTGCTTCAGGTGAATTGATAGGTTTACTTGGCTGCGAGTGAACTTTCAACATGGTATTGTCTCTTTATTGCGATTGAATGGTGAGTTTTGACTAACAAAGAGTAATTCTTGAGTGAACATTGATCCATAATTATTTTATGAATCACGCCATTTTGAAGACAACATATATCTTTTTCGAAACAAAGCATGTCATACGGTTGTTATTAAACGAGCTGATGCAACTCTTTTTTCCTTGGTTCTACAATGTCATTGCCCTCTACTTCCATGAACTCGCAGGAAAAAAAAAATTTCAAAAGATTCTTCATGAGTTAGGCTTAGCCCAATTCGCATAGAGACGATATATTACATTAACTATGAGTAGTAGATGGTCTAGTAGTAAGGGAGGATCTCATATCAACAATTGCAGACTTATCTGCACCCAATTTTACAGCCTCTCTGCTTGCTCTTATAAACCTTTGAACAGCGGCCTGTACATAGTCATGTGCTTCCTTCACGCTCATCTTCCCACTTATCTTGTCCGGAAAACTGCTCAAGAACTGGTCCCCGTTGAGAACTGCAGCTAACTGTACCACCTCGCTTTGAAATTCCGATAATTTACTGTCCTCTTTTGACCCTGATTTTCTTAAGGGCATCACATCAGGCAAGGTTTCTGCAACAAAAATGGATGCAACTCGTGAGAGAGAGAGAGAGAGAGATGGATGTGGGACCAACAACATGGGATCCAAGACTAATAGAGGTTTATTTGAGAGGAAAAGGAATATACTGGGGCAATCGGTTCTCGGAGAGGTTAATTCCCCAAAGATGTGCTCGAAAGTTCCGGCCCAGGCGTCTGTACGGGTGAGGAAGTTAGATGAGAGATTGAGCATTTTCTTTATGGTGGCAGGAACTGAGGAGTGCTCAAATTCTGAGGTTGGAGTGGGACCATTTGGGCCACTTATTACTGTAGAAACAGAGTAGTAGATACTAGAGCAATACAAATATACAATATTTTTGAACTATGCAGAAAATAGCAAACTAATAAGTCAGCTAAATGAGCACTTGGGGAGCTACTTACCAGACCCTTTCTTGATCCAAGGCGAAACCATAATCGTCGGGACCCTCACTCCAAGCCGATCAAACTTAAAGAAATAAGGCGCAGGCCCGACATTGCCATCTGGATTCGGAACACCGACAAATGGGGTCTCGACATGGTCAAGAAACCCGCCATGCTCATCATAAGTAACAATCAAAAGAGTCTCATTCCATTGAGGACTAGCCCTCAATGTCTCATACACTTCCTTGACAAGCTTTTGACCGTTCGCAACATCATGCGAAGGATGATCATCATTGGCCGGAAACCCAATTAGGTCAAAGTACCTCGGCTCGATCACAGTCAAATTTGGAAGATTCCCTTTTCTAGCATCTCTCTTAAACCTCAAATCATATTGATGAAACTTAAAAACATACTTCAACTTCCTCAAATTCCTATAAAACAATGTCGTGGGTATGGTCTGGAAATAAATCCCGAAATCGAGCCTGTTTTCATAAATCGAATCGAAAATGGTTTTTTGGGGGTACCCTTTTGCTAATTGCTTCTTGATATGGCTTGTTGAGCCATGAGAAGTAGCAGAGTAGAGGAAGAGCCTATTGGGTTGAGTGGGGCCAGGAATCGAAGAAAACCAACGGTCAAAAACTGCGAATTCTTGAACTAATGAAGCGTAGATTGGCACTGAATCAGGGCTAAATCCTTTCATGACTGTTTCTGAAAGATTTGGAGAAACAGAGAGAGCTTGCTGTACAAATCCAGACATGGAAGGGAAGGAGGAAGAGCCAAATACCTGTTGAAGAACATCTTCAAAGGAGTGGCCTGGATCCGGGTCGACGAATTCTGCATCGTCGGTGAAGCAAATGGATCGTTTTTTCGGACCCAGGTCGGTTTTGTTTGTTGGAACTGGATTGCATTCGTCTCCTGTTACGCCGTTGATTTTGGGGTTTATGGATTTCTTCATCCATCCAAGCATATGGTCGAATGAGCGATTTTCCATCATCAGAACGACGACGGTTTTGATGGGCTGTTGCTGGAGGGTGGGGTGAGGGATCCATGAGAGAGAGAGAGTGAGAAAGAGAGAGAGTGAAGGAAAGTGAAGGAAAATGTGTTCTTCTTTTCAGACCAGAACTCCTCATGATTATTTGATAGGTTGAGGTTGTAAGTAAAAATGCAGATAATGATTGATAGATTCTCTACTTTCTTGTTGTCCGAAGATGAAAGATCTGTGCTGTTTTTTTTTTTTTTGTGTGTGGATGATAATGGGATTTGCAGAAATGAATCAGATCATTTAGGGAAATATGATTATGATTCTATGATTCGCCTTTGTTGTTCTAAACATTTATTAGGTTACATTATGAAAAGTTAATGATTTGGTAAAATGTGACTGAAGTTACTTTTGGTGTTGTTGACAGGTATAAGAATTCTTTACCAGATTGATAATTAAATATGGATCTGGATCGACTGTTGTTTATGTATTAGAAGATTGCATTCATGTGAAGTGAGTATCATGATGTCACAGACTGTACAGTTTTCATTAACCCCCTGACAAGGACTGCCATCACAAAACATATTAGATGTATGTATATATATACTTTGTATAAATAAACTAATACTTGGTTTTCCCTCTTCTTAATCCACCTGTCTTGTATCCAACATATTAGACATTTGTTAATTATTTGAGATATTTTAATTTTAGTATTTATATATTTTAGATATTATTTCTTAATTTTATATTTATAAATTTGATACTAATAAATAAAATGAAATATTTTAAATTTTTTAATAATGAAAAATTTGATACTCATCAAATTTTTATTAGACGAACGCTCTATATTTTATTTGAAGAATTTTGTATGGATCTTATTTTTAAGGTTCTATTGTTAATTTTTTTAGTATTTTACTTTGTGATATTATAAGTAATTTTTTTTATATTTTATAATATTTTAATTCAGATCATTTTATTCGATCATATTTGTTTATTAATTTTCTTAACTTTATAAATGTCATAGAAAATGAGTCGGATTCCAAAAGCTTAAGAAAAATAAAAAAAAAAATAGAAAAATTAATTGAATCTAAAAAAAAAAGGAGCTTTAAGTAAATTTTTTATTACTAATAATCAATCTAAGTTCGGAAATAGGATTAGGATAGAATAGTCATGTGGTTTAAGAGAAAATTATTGATAATCAAATTTCTCAAAAAATTAATCCTCCGAATGAGAGATCATTAAAAAAAATCTCAAAATGATAAAGTGCACGATAAAGATCCAATAAGAGAAAATGATAAAATTTTCCCAATTGATAAGCATGGTAGATTTTGTCCGTGACACATTACATTCGAATTTTACCAAGCGGAGAAAAGTAAGATAAAAGATGAGTTAGTTTACTCAAAATCTCTAGATAATGTATATTATTTTTGTTGTAAATTGTTTGCTCCTAATACCAAATATAGTACTAGTTTGTTGGTGAATGATGATATTAGAGATTGGAAAAATATTGATGCTAAACTTAAGAGTCATGAGACATCTAGTGAGCATAATATAATTAACATGATACAATGGATTAATTTGGAAGTAAGACTCTCGAACAGTATGACAATTGATAAAAATATTCTTCAACAAGGAATATTGGAAGCAAGTACTAAGTAAGAATCATCATTGTAGTGAATAACTTAGTTAAAAATAGTTTAGCTTTTCAAGGAACAAATGAAAAGATTTATGAAAATAATGAGAATTGTTTTACTATGATTGAAATGATTGTAGGGTTTGATCCAGTTTGGTAAGAACATTTTTGACAGATATAAGATAATGAAATTCATCACCATTATCTAGGACCTAGAATTCAAAATGAATGGATTGATTTGTTAACAAATAAATTTAGATGTACAATTATTGCAATGATTAAAAATGCAAAGTATTTCTATGTTATTCTTAATTGTACTTCTGATGCAAGTCATGAAGAACAAATGACCTCTTAATTACATCGTGTAGATATTTTAAAAAAATTCATAGCAATTGTTGGGCATTTTGTAGAATTTTTTAGAGTGCACGACACGTCTAAAAAAGGTCTTTATGATGAGCTAATAAGTACAATTAAAAAAATATGATCTAGATGTTAGTGATATAAGAGGGTAAGTATATGATACTAGATCTAACATGAAATGACATAACAAGGTGTGTAAAAGAGGCTTTTAGATATTAATCCTAGAACATTGTATCTTCATGTTATTGTCATAGTTTAAACTTAGTTATTTATTATACGATTCATTCATATTTAAGCTATTTCATTTTTTGGAGTAGTGCAACGCATATATACAATTTTTGCTTCTTCCCCAAATAGATGGAAAATTTTATAAGATTATGTGCCCTGTGCTTTAAAGTTATTGTCACAAACTCGTTGGGAAAGTCATATTAATTGTGTGAAAATTATAAAATTTCAAACTCCAAAAATTAGAGATGCTTTAATGATATTAGCAAAAGATAGAGTGTTCAAAAGAACGAACACAAGATTCTTAGTCATAACTTTGGAAACTGGTGTTTCCTCAAGATTTATATCACGTACAATGACTCTCATTGCTATGTCCTTCAATCAAAATATAGATTTAGTATATTGATTATGCGTGTAGAAAAGATCCTACATTAGTTATAGCATATATATATATATATATATAGATTCAAGTCGAACCTTGTCTGTGAGAATCCCATAAAATAATGCATTAGAATCAATTATCAATAAAGTATCGATATTATGCAGAGCCATCCTACGGCAAGCCTCGTAGATGCTAGTAATTTCAGGTATAGTGAGGGCCTTTGAAAGCTGCATTCGTCTCACCGTGCGCTCGCCACTCATTTTTCTGTTCAAAATTCAAATGAAAAGTTAAGAACTTGATAACATTGTTATCATATACATTGTTATCCTATACCATGTTCAAAAATGCTTATAACATAGTTATCCTATACATTGGAGCTACGACATATTAGCCTGCCTCCTAACACTTCCTAGGTTTCAATAGCCTTCTATTGTGTTTGAATCTCTCAATTTTGGTAGGGCATGAAACAAGGTAGCAAAGTAAATCTCCCCTTACACTAAGTTTGTTTCAATTTGTCAAGAACAGGTTATGCTCAAAAATTTACCATGAATATATAAATTTCTATACATTACAAAGAAGAGTTTAACTAATGACAGAACACAACTACACTCGAGATTCAGTAGTGGTGGAATGGTCTTTCTCTTCAAGACAAGAACAAAGCATATAGGTTACAAGAATTCAATAAATACTTCGATGAGATCAGAGCATCACATCATGGTGTGCAACGTATCTAGAGAATATTAATTTCGAACATTAGTAAAGAGCTCATTTTCAAGGTCTTAGATATAATATAATGATAAATAATAATTCTAAATTACATAACATTGTATTGAAAGATATGTGTGAATACTCAATTGTAGTCTTGCTCGATAGTATTAGATGCCGAATAAGAAGAAAGAAAAGAAGAAGAAGCCATCAAAGATCGAGACAATGGGAAGAGAAAGAAGATTATTAGTCTCGAGGTGTAAAAGAGGTCGTAGAAGCGACTATGAGGGGTTTCAAGTACATGATGATGATAAATGTTTCAATACCTCCATAATCGGATGGGAAATATGGAGAAAAGGTTGAGAGATATAGCTATCATGATAAATGAAGAGTATACGACGTCCAATTAGGAAGTACTAAGCCCACCAAAAACCTGATCCCTTAAATTTAGTTACTCGCCACAACCTAGTGAGCCTTGTACATCACGTTAGTCCCCTCCACCTCCTCCCTAAACCTCATATATCCTTGACAGCTCGTGGCACACCACCTCTTGAAGTATTGCCATCCCACATGGCTTGTGAGAGCCTGCATTCTGATGATCTTCCATCCCCTACATTTAGTGAGTTTCTAAAACCTCATACTCCAATACTCATTAAGTCATTGAGCTGTGATACCAGGCTGCATGTTGTGGTTTGAAGTTTCTTAGGAAGGGTAGATGAAGAGAAACCCCCATCCCCCCTTCTCCCCCGATGTAATGACAAGGTAGCAGAGCCAAACGCAAGCCCTCTAATGATAGAGATGAAGAATGGGAAAAAATAGAGGGTGGACGAGATAAGAGGATGAAGCATCTCTCTTTGACCGTACTATCTCCATACATTAAGCCATCGAAGAGAAGAGTGTATATGAAGAGATAAGCATTGAAGGTGGAACAACTTCTGAAGCCATATATGAATAACTATCAAGCGATGACACAATGAATATGTGAAAAAGAAGTTAATGAGTAAGTACATTTTTTTTCTATATTTATGCATTTTCTAATTTGAAATATATTTTTTTGGTATAATATGTTTATAAGTTAGGCAATACTCATGTGTTCACTTTTCCTAATAGGATGCCTGTCATTGGATTCGATGGTTAGAAATAGGATAAAAAAAATGGTTTGAAGATATAATCATTCCTAGACAATGGCTTAAAAGCGATGTAAGTTCTAAAATTGTTAAAAGTTTGATTTAAAATTTTCATATTCACTATTTTTTACTCCTTTGTTAAAATGTCTTATTCTAGCACGTGGATGCATATCTGCATTTGTTGAAGATGAGATAAGTAAAATTCAATTACGTGTTCAACCATGACTTTTCCTTCATTAATTGTGTCTTTAGTCAGTACATGATATTTTATTAGGATGGAACGTTTAAATATATGACAAAGGTAGAACAGAAAGACCATGGATTTGGATTCAACACTCTACTCTACAAATATGTGATTGGATGGAGAGAAAGCTATTGAAGGACATAGGTGGACGGTTATAGAGCGATTATATATGCCTTTTATTGTCATGAACAGTTATTGGGAGTGTTGGTTATTGACTTTTCCTATATTTATGACTTTTCCTATATTATACCAAAAAAGAAGTTAATGAGTAAGTACATTTTTTTTTCTATATTTATGCATTTTCTAATTTGAAATATATTTTTTTGGTATAATATGTTTATAAGTTAGGCAATACTCATGTGTTCACTTTTCCTAATAGGATGTCTGTCATTGGATTGGATGGTTAGAAATAGGATTAAAAAAAATGGTTTGAAGATATAATCATTCCTAGACAATGGCTTAAAAGCGATGTAAGTTCTGAAATTGTTAAAAGTTTGATTTAAAATTTTCATATTCACTATTTTTTACTCCTTTGTTAAAATGTCTTATTCTAGCACGTGGACTCATATCTGCATTTGTTGAAGATGAGATAAGTAAAATTCAAGTACGTGTTCAACCATGACTTTTCCTTCATTGGTTGTGTCTTTAGTCAGTACGTGATATTTTATTAGGATGGAACGTTTAAACATATGACAAAGGTAGAATGGAAAGATCATGAATTTGGATTCAACACTCTACTCTACAAATATGTGATTGGATGGAGAGAAAGCTGTTGAAGGACACATGTCGACGGTTATAGAGTGATTATATATGCCTTTTATTGTCATGAACAGTTATTGGGAGTGTTGGTTATTGACATACCACATAGGATGATCACTATGGTGCACGACATGAGTTTTATTAATTCATCAATTTTGTAATCCAAGAACATTGATCATCAATTATGTAATCCAAGAACATTGTGTTATATGTTTGTGTTTACAGGTTTCCATTTTTTTTTTCTTTTATTTATCACCTTCACTTTCTAGTTTATATTATTAGTATATGTATATATATATATATATATTCATTTATTAATATTAATAGAGTTTTTTTATTTTGAAAAAAGTGTGGTGATTGGGTTGGGCACCGCTTAGGTTGGTGTCGGGCCTGCACAACAATATTTTTGTCTTAAAACACCGACCATCGTATTGATTAAGTTCATTTTTTGGTTGTCGAGTTGAATGTTGACATAATCATCTATATCATCAACATATTCTCAAACCTGTAAAAGAACATTATATGAAATTTGTATGATGGAAGAAAATATTCAACATTTTTTCATATGATCAAATGAATAATCAAAGTTAGATTGATAGTTGAAATATTGACAAAAATAAGAGCAAGAGCAAATGAATAGATCAATCTTGTTTAATAATCCTCGAGCAGTATTTCCAAATCCTCCCCTATCAATTATCATCTAAGAAGAGTAGTCATGCTTATTTATATCCCAAAACTCTATGTATTAGGTAGATCAAGAGACTCATATTTATTATTAAAGGAGGTGAAAAGTTAAGGGGGTTAATTTGTACATAAAGTGAATTAATTGAGTATACTTAATTGGGTTATATTTTCTTCATATTTTTCTAGGATTACAAATATTAGATGATTAAACAAGTTCATTCACATCTAGACATACTGTTAGGGTGGATTTTGGTATCAATATTTTTACGCCAATCGTAATGAGCTTCAAATTTATCCATTACCGAGAAAATCTAGATCATTGAATTATACATGCTTGAACAATAAGGATTTCTTAAGGTAATATCTATCATAAAGGATCACACCACTTCGAGATGCTCCGTTGTGGAATCATTGACTCGCTTTCATTCTCAACATGAGTCATAGTACCGAGTACACTTAGTCATTCATATAGAGAGTAACTCCTATGATGGCACAAGTTTCTGCCACCACCAAGGACATATCTGCTCGGTCCAATGACCCTGAGGCAACCACCCAACATAGCGCATTCAACATGCTAGAGCTACAACTTACAGTAGCGGAGCCAAAAAGAAGAAAGCTTCATAAGCTTCGTCCTTAATCCGAGTAGTTTAACAAGGTTCAAAGTTATGTTGCATGGTTACTAGGTCCTACATTATAAATTGCTCAGATCACGGTGGAAAGAGGTCCCGAGGGCATAACAAAGCTTTCCTATATTATACCGGCTGCCGCACGAGCAAAAAATATCCTAGGTTCGAATTGTTCAAGGAAGATTTGATTTATCAATCATTTTGACGCCGGAAACCACCTAAAGTCGCAGTGGAAGTAGGCCATTATGGCTGAATCGCGACTCCAACACATTCCCGACCACCAAGCAAGGCTAATCACCACTTTCACGATCACAGGCTATCCAAACCCGCTCGACCCAAACGATCCATGTCGGAGTAAGGAGTTCAACCCGAGCGAGTCATCTCGACTCCTCCACCACCATCTCCATTAACTTTTAAACTGTCGCCTCTATGGAGTACCACCACTGAAAGTATTCTAAATTTCTAAATTTGAGTAACTAAAAATTTTATATTTATTCTTAAATTGATCTTAAAAATACTGTGAACTAATATTCGAATATCATCAAATATCAAGAAAGATAGAGATTTCACGGAGAAAAAGTATGACGAAGGTGAAGAGTGGAAAAATAAGTTTATTTTATATTAATGGGAGAATGTGAAAGTTAAAAATATGAAAATAATAAATAATTAAAAAATGAATTAAAAATTTTTTAATTCGTCAAATTTAAAATTTTTGAATATTTTCCCGCGGTGGTAATCGGTGAAATAGTTGGTCGGTGAAAATGTTGTAGAAGAGGAAAATTGATTTTAAAAAATAAAGTAATTAAAATTGTGAAAATAAAATTTTAAGATTAAAAATAAAAATTAATTAATTTATAATAAATTTTAAAATTTCAAATGATTTTATATGGAATCATATAGTTTATTATAATTATAATTTATATTTTAAACACACGTTATTTCAAATGTGGGATTATGTTATATTATAAGTTATAAAGTTTATTTATTTAGTATATAATAAAATTTCGATAAAATAATTATTATGAAATTAAAAAATAATTATTAATTTAATAAAATATTAAATAATAAAAAAAATTAATATTTAATTTTTAAATTATAATTAAAATAATTATTAATTTATTGATCATTAATATATAAAAATTCTACTATATTTATAATTACAAACTTAGCTTGAAACTATAAGTTATACTAATAATTTGAAATACTTTTGATTTGAATATTTGTTTATTTAAAGTTTAGTAGCACGCACGGTGAAGAGTTGGATCATCTTTTAAAGCTTCTTCCGACATGCCGGCAAGACCCGACGTATCGGTTTCATTAAAAAAAGGAAAAATATTCGTTCCACTAAACGAGGTGTTGGGCCTTTGTGAAGACAATTAAATGGAAGGACAAAAAGTGCATTGATATGCACAGAAGCTTCACGTGACAAAGTGATGGAGAGTACTGCTCTTTCGGGTGATTACTCTTTCTCGACGGATTCAACGGATGAGATCTCTTCGAGACGGAGGGGAAGAAGATGACCGTCTCGCTTATAAAACACGGAGCGAAACTTCCATTCCACTTTCCCCTCTTTCAATTGTCATCTTTTTTTTTTTTTTTCTTAAAATTCGAACCTCCTCGACGTCTCTCCAGATCTCGATCCACTAGAACTCTCTCTCTATCTCTCTCTCTCTCTCTCTGTGATGGCGGATTGGGGGCCGGTGCTGATAGCGGTGGTGCTGTTTGTGCTTCTGACGCCAGGGCTGTTGTTTCAGATACCAGGGCGGGGGAGGGTGGTGGAGTTTGGAAATATGCAGACCAGCGCCGCTTCGATCGTGGTTCACACTATCATCTTCTTCGGCCTCATCACAATCTTCCTCATTGCTATTGGTGTTCACGTCTATGCTGGCTAATTCTTATTCTTCTTCTTCTTCTTCTTCTTCTTCTTCCGTTTGTTAACTTTTATTCAAAATCTTAATTAAAGTTTTCTTTTTTCCTGGCTTTGTTTACTGCTTAGAACACATAATCTATGCCTTTTTCTTTGTATGTAAATCGAAATTAGGAGATTACTAAAATCTAAAATCTCGATGGATGCTTTCTGGTCATGAACTTCTATTAAATATATTATATCTTGTACTGTGTCGAAGTATCGAAGGTAACTCTGCATTTTTGAGAAAGCCTACGAAGCACCATATTTTAAAATGGACTATGTATGCATATTATATTCGTATTCTGTAAATAGTATTTAATATTTTATGATATTTTTATATATTAATATATTAAAGTAAAATTAATTTATATTTTGTATGCAAGATATTGTGGAATTAAACTGCAAAGAAAATAAGAAGGAAAAAAAAAAAAAAATCATCCAAATAGAGCTTTACTCTTACATAATTTGTGTACCCATGTAAACTACAACTTTTCAAGAAGAGAAAACAACACAATACAATACAATACAAATACAAATACAATTAACTGAAGATGTTGCTGAATTATAAGAATGGAGTTTTATACCCTTTCGAGCCAAAAGCGTTCTTGAACGAAAGAGATGAAGCTTGCTGCTCTCGCATCGATGCTTTGATCATCACGAGCAGTGGCGGAAAACGAAATCTTCTTCTTGTGATCTTGTGAATGATTTCTAAGCGCTCCTCCTCCATGATCTACATTTAAGCCCCCTTGGAGAGAAGCAGCACTTGAAGAAAAGGAAGAGGAAGATGGGTCTGGCTGGACCGACATTTCTAAGGTTTTTTTTTTGTTTTTTGTTTTTTTTATGGAGGGAGAGGAAGATGATTGGATGATTGGATGATTTTGATATGGAAGTTATGTTGTGGCTGGTGAGATATATATATAGAGATGAAACATGGGATATTTGTGGAGAAATTATAATTAACCCCAAAGTTAGTATAATTATACGAACACCCTAAAGTCTATCTAAATATAAATTTATAAATAATACATCAATTTAAAATATATATTATAATATAACTCTTATAGTTATCTTTTTATCATTTTTAACGAAGTTATACACACGTAAGATATATGGTTGCCACATGATATTAATATTTTATTTTTATGGTAAATTATATGTTGATATATTAAGATTAAGTAATATTATAAGCAGATCTTTTGAAATTTTATGAATTATATGTGAATTATTTCAGAATTTCTTTTAAATTATAAAGAAGTTTATTTGTTAAAAACTAATATTAAATCTTATAGATCTTTTGAGATTTATTAATATTGCAAGTACTTTCCTTATGGTAATAGAAATTATAAACCATTCCCTTCCTATAGCCATAACGTGCAAGTAAGTCTAATTATGGGTGTGAAAATTCTAATTAACCTCCAAACTTCACCAAACTATAATCTACCCCAAAAGTACTTTGTAATTATAATGAACAAAGAAAACCAAACTTAAACCGTAATTATAATGAATCCCGTACTTTTAACAGATTGGTTTCTTATAATTCATCCAGCCTAATATGACCCGATTCGAGTTAAGGGATTGTTTTGGAAAATGAAAAATTCATTTCTTTTAACTATGGAATATTAGATCAGATCGTGTTGCATGTTAATTAGAATTTCCACACTTATAATTAGACTTACTTGTATTTTAGGGTAAATATGAAGAGAAT
This sequence comes from Coriaria nepalensis, assembly GCA_027186245.1. Classification (NCBI taxonomy): domain Eukaryota; kingdom Viridiplantae; phylum Streptophyta; class Magnoliopsida; order Cucurbitales; family Coriariaceae; genus Coriaria; species Coriaria nepalensis. The sequence continues at coordinate 1,506,860 of CP114493.1, forward strand.
TACTTGTAATTTTTAAAATCTTTAGGAATACACTTATAATATTAATAAACCTCAATAAATCTATTTGTTCAATTAATAAATCTTAAAAGATTTATATATAATTTTATTTTTCTCTAATATATAAATTAAAGGGTATAAAGGTCTTTTCATCTAAAAAATAGTTGACCGTGAAATTTAACATTATTTTTTCTACGGATGTGCTTATTTATAACTTAAAGAAAATTTGAAAAGATCCACATCTAATTCATAAAACCTCAAGAGTTCTACTTGTAATATCATTTAATCTTAAGGGATCTATATGTAATTTGTCATTATATTTAACTAGGACCGACGATCGGTTAACCTGACCTAAATCTTTTAATTTTTTTCTCTTTTTCTTTTCTTGTTTTATGCTTCTTATTCTTTAGGCATGCAATCAAGTGAATAAATCTGAACTTTCATCTCAAAACTAATTGATAATAAAAAAAGTAATCCATTTTCTAATATATTAGATTCTCAAGATTTCCTTTTTAAATATATGATATATTAGATTCTCAATACTTCTCGTTTAAAGTGAAATGGATGAGGAACGACTTAAAGTTGCAGAGGGAATCACGAGACTATCAAGGAAACGAAGAAGAAAAATAATAATTACATATATGTGGGTTAGGTTAACATATCATCATCGATCCAAGTTAAAAATAAAGTAATAATACTTACGTGATTGTCATGTGTATTATATTAATTAACTATAAGAAATTCATTATAATTTAATTATATATTAGGATGTGATTTTAATTATATAAATTTTAACTATTTGTTATAATTAATATTATATTTTGAGGGATTAATCATAATTTTCCTTCACTTCTATTACATGTTTTTTAAGGACTAAAATATAGTTTCCACCATTTACATGAGTTCTCGTACGTACGTCTGCTAAACTGAATTTTGGTATATAAAAATGTCGAAAATTGTTATTGAAATGGGATTTTGATACTTTCAACTTTCAAACCGTCATTTCAAACCGTCATTTCAAACGACTCTAAACGGAAGTTGGCCCGAAAAGTAACTCTTACTAAATGGAGGTATTAAATTTTATACCAATCGAATCTAAATTCACTCGGAATAAATTCTGGTCCAAAAGCATGAGAATAGAAGGGAAAAAAAATATTACTTTTCGAAAGGAATTTACGTGTAGAAATATCTAGAAAGTGTTTTGAATCCAATCAAGATATTTGTTACAGAAATATATGCTTCCAAGAATAAATAAATTAAGATAAGTTCTCAAAAAGTTAAGCATAAATTATATGAAATTTTTATAAAAATTATTTAATTTTAAATTTAAATTATAATAAATTATTATTTTTATTAGATATAGATATATCATATATTTATTAACTAATTATTAAAATTTAAAATTTAATCATATTTTAAATTTAAATTTAATATTTATAATTTACTTCTATTTATATAATTACTCTTTCTTGTTTAATTTTTTACTTTTTTTTTTTCGACCTAATCATCATCACCATCAAAACCGCTATCGTTACTACTAACTTCCATTAGAAATATCTCTCTCCGGACAATATGAATTGCATGACTTAAGTAGTGATTGAGTTTAATAAAACTAAAATATCGAAATTTTAGGTCTTGCAATCTCAATTGTTTGAAGAGAGAGATTTCTGATGTTAGTTAGTGGCGGAAAAAGAGGTGATAGCGATTTGGTTATAAAAAAAAAAAGTAACAAAAAAAAAAGATGGGGAGAGAAAAAAAATTCAAAAATTAATATTTTTACATTAACGGTGAAGGTTGGTAATATCGGTGACGGAGGAGAATGGTGGTGACCAATATGGTAAAAATGAAAAAAAAATTGAATTAAAAATATTAAAATTAAATTAAAGATGACAAAAATATAAATATAAATTTTGAATTATATCAAATTTAAATTTTTTAATACTTATTTTATAGTCATATACCACCATCTACATACTTCTTATATCTATAGAATTGAGATTTATTAGAATTTAAAATTAAAATTACATTTTTATTAATTTTTACAAGTATTTATTATAATTTATATTAAATTTTAAAAGTTAATCTTAATTTTTTTTAGATAAAAAAATTAAGTAAATATTAAAATATTAAAAGAAGAAAAGAAGAAGAGTCCGAGAAAAAAGATGTTCGAAAGATGGACAGTACTAGTGCAAGGATAAGCTTCCTGATATGACAACATTCTAGCTTTTGGCCAGCTTCCTTGGTATTGGTTTGCGTTAAGGAATTTTAGTATATGGTACTAAAAAAATTTTGGTCCATTCATGATTTTAATTATATATAATTAAGATAAATTTTAAAAAAATATTAAATTATTTTATGTTTTTCAAAAACCCTCTGTTAGGAGCATAAAAATAAGGCTTAGTATTTGTATTTTGGGTGCATTATGTGTTATATAGTCAATGACCTCTCTTACATCAATTATGAATACGAATATATTTGCATTTTCGAAAAGAAAGGCTTCAATCGTCGAGTGAAAAGTAGAAGAAGACAAAATGATTAGTGGCCCCTAATCACTCTCTCACCTACTTGCATGATTGAATTAAGATTATATTCTTCTCCTTCTTCTATCAACTTAATCATGTTGTTTGTTTTTGGCCGAGATTCTTGTAATTTAGTAACTCCGATTAGTCTAGGTATATGTCAAGTTGATTATTCCCTTTCCTTTCCTACTTCGATCAACTGCTATCAACAGTTAACTTCCTCTAACCTTCTGAACTTCTCCAAAACAGCTTCGTTTTACATGTAGTCTATGTATTTTGTTAAAGGTCAACTTAAGTCTAATAGTTTAAGCTAATCGATCATAAAAATAATTAAATTAACTATTTTATTTAAAATTTATTTTAAAAATAAAAGGTCTAATTTTTAAGTTAGATAAAATTCATAAGTTGTACAATATCAATAACAGCATGCTGCAATCCAAGTTGCGGTGTTATTGCTAGTGCATCTTTCGTGGGGCCCAATGTGTTGTACCATGTGTATTAGTGGAGCCCACTGATTTTCGTAAACTCGAATTATTTAAAAAATTATGTTCGCTCGAGAGTAAATCATTTAAAATTAATATTATGTGACTTGAAAATATTACAAAAGTGTTTGCTTGTAAAATTAAATATTGGAAAGTGTTTGTAAAGTTAATTTTTCATAAAAATAATTTTTGAAATATTCAAAGATTACTGATATAGAAACATATAATAATATTTATTTTGAGAAAGTATTCTCGAATGAAAATTTCTTCTATGATTATTGATTCTTTTGAATGAGAATGAGTTCTAAACTAAGAGAAGTTTTTTTCTTTTCCAATACTAAGTTTTTTTTTGTTTCCAAAGAGTTCAAACTTAAGAATTAATGAGTTGAAAATATTATTTAATGTGTTAGTCGAATATTATAATTGATCGTCATGCTAGCTTGAATCGATTAATTATGAATATGACTATATGATTAATAATTAATCATTCTAATTAAATCTAAATAAGTTTAGATTAACATATTATAAGCATTATGTTGCATTAGAATAAATTGATGGATATATTCTAACTATATTCGATATATACATATGGGGTATATTAGTTCGAGTGATTGTTATATTTACAAGAATATTTTGAGTTAAACTTAATTAAAAAACATAATTAGTTAAAGACATGTGAAACCATGGTCTCCTAAAGATAAATAAAGAAGTTATACGTAATGTAATCGCGAAATTTATTTCACTACCTTACATTTTTATTATGATAAGCTACAGATACATAACATCATAATATTTGACCTGGGAATCTTTTACCCACTTGGAGATTTTGTAAACTCATGGATGACCAAGAAACATCAAACAGTTTCCAAATCTTCAAGATATGCTGAATATAGAGCAATGGCAGTGACTACATGTGAAGTCATCTGGATTTTGAACCTGTTCAGAGATCTCAACATCAAGCCTCGTATCCAAGTTCATTTATTCTGTGATAGCTCTTCAGCAAGGCAGATAGTGGCAAACCCAATATTATATGAAAGGACAAAACATATAGAAATTGATTTTCATATAGTGAGAGATAAGTTTCAAGAAGGATCATCAAGCCCTGCTCGATCTCAACTTTTTCACAGACATACTAACTACGACCAATGCAAGAGACATCGTGATTTTTTGCTAACCAACTTGAGGGGAGTCTGATGATTAGATTTATTAGTTTTCTGTTACTAAACGTTTAGTGGCACTCTTGTAATTTAGTGTTTTGTTATGTAGCTTTCTTGTAAAAAAAGCTTCTATAAGGGTTTGTTTAGTAACTAATGAAAATTTAACTTTCACTATTTGTAAAATTATATATTAATTTTTATTATAATTATAAATATTATTTTATATAAAATATCACAGTGAGAATTATAACTATAATATATAATAAATTAAAATAGATGATATACTTTCTTAGATCATATTATTAGATGTTGAATCAAATAATAAGTGACGTCTTTTCAAATAGCACTATAGTTTCCATGAAATAAAATAGATGAATTAGAATAACTTTTTCTTATACTAATAGAATCGAATATATGTAATTATATATATATATATATATATATATATATATATATATAATCTCAGATCAATAAAAAAGCGTTTTTCATCACCTGGTTATAATACGTAAGTAAGACTGTATGATGTTGATCAGTCTTCATGAAGCAAATGAGATGCTTTCCTTTATGGCTATGATTGCTTACAAGGTACGAGACGACGAGATATTTTCAACCAAATCTAAAATGAATAGATAGGACGTTCTATCTGTATAATGTTTAAAACTTTTTATTTGTATAATGTTTATATTTTCTCCTTTAATTTTTTTTAATTATAAATCGACCTCAATTTCATTTTCGTCCCACAACCTCCATAAAAGATGAAGTTAAGATCAATTTGTAATAAAAGAAACTTAAGAGGGAAAATAAAATTTTGGTAGGTAAAAAATATATATATTTAAATAATAGGGGTTAAAAAAGAAAAAAAAATTACAATAACATAACTAGTTTTAGGCTACAAAAGTTTCACAAATATTTTTGAACCGCCAAAAGTTTATCAATACTAATATGGAGTCCAAAATAGTGGATCGACCCGTAAAGTCGACCCGATCTAACTTGCCACATCAGTAAATAGTAACCTAATTCTAAACTAAACACCTCATCATTGTTTTAAAATTATTTTATCATCCATAAATTTTTATTTTTTACTTTTTCCTCCCCAAAATCTTAAAGGGGGGGGCCCTCCAATTCAAGCACGAAATAGAATATTTTTATATTTCACCCCACTCCACAACCACCACTTCATCCACTCAGGCCGCCTCCTCCAAACCCGCAATACCATCATCTACGCCACCATTGTCACCACAATCGGCCACAATTTTTTTTTTTTTTTGTTTTAATTCCCCCCAAAAAAGTTTATTCTAGTTTACTCCAAGTCCTCGGCCCCGTCTGACCATCTGCCCTCTCTCCACTGTTCCGTTCATCTTCCTCACTGAACCTGTTTCCCTGCCCCGATTCTCTCTCTCAATCTCTCTACCTAGCGTCCAGTCGTTCTGGCTGTAAAAATGGCAGCAGCTCTAGCTCGATTCTCGAGGAAAGCGCTAACCTGTACAATTGGACGTCACCAGCTCAGCCAGCGAGCGGTCTCTACTGAACCGGCGAAGACGATTGTACCCTCACCGGATCGAGTCAAGTGGGACTACCGAGGTCAGAGAAAGATAATCCCGCTCGGTCAGTGGCTTCCCAAGGTTGCACGTAGGTGCGCCCAACGTCGTCCTCACCGGCCAGGTCACCATCTGCGATGGAGCTTCAGTTTGGGCCGGGTCGGTTCTTAGGGGAGATCTCAATAAGATCACGGTGGGTTTCAGCTCCAATATCCAGGAGCGTTGCGTTGTTCACGCCGCTTGGTCCTCTCCAACAGGTTCTGATTTTCGTTGTTGGGGCTTTTATTGTGTTCTTTTACGATTTTGTGAATATCTGAGTTTGTTCTGTTTGGCTGGTGGGAAAATGTTGGACAAGAGTAGGCGCTTCTAGTTTATTGCTTGTGAAATTTAATTAAAACAGTTAGGAAGGATTAAATTGGCAATGAAGAAGGATGACACTGTGAGTTTGGAAATGAATCGAATGAACTTCTTAGCTTCTAGAATCTGTAATGCAATGATCCATAGAGTGAATTATGGCTAATTCGAGGTTCCTTGATGTTTAGTTGAAGTCATTATGGAGGTAGGACCTTGACAGGATGTTATCTCTATTTGCTTTTCTAAGAGATGATAATGCAATGCTTTACACACGTCTAAACATAAAATGGTGCTCCACATTGTTCAGTATCATCCTTAATAGTTTACCACCGCGTAAGTGGGTGTTACGGTGTATGTACGAAGGACGGGTCAATTATAGTGAAATGCTGTTTGTTTCACTTGTACACAGTTAGACGTGGCCAACCCACCTTGCTCTATATGATGGTGGTCTTCTTTCGACCTTCTTAGACTTCTCACTTAATTGCTGCCAAGTTATCGAGTTTCTGAAGTTAAATGTTTTTTTTTTTGGCATCTTTAGTACCCTTAATGGCTAACAATCTTATGTTTGATCGAATTCTATGTTACAACTCTTCCTTCTTGTGATACTGTAGATTGTTTGGATAAAATTTGGATTTTTTTTCAACGTGTGTATTCTTCTATTTCTTGTCAGAATTTGTACAAAAACCCTATTCCTGGCCCGTTCTAAACTCTTCAATGAAGCATAATTTCACTGTCTTAATTGCTTAGCCTATAGTCCATGGAACTTCTCTTGTTTTCCTACCTTCTTGGTTCATTAGTTTTCCCATAAATTATTGTTATTTTATCTTCGGTAAAAAACCTCCCTTTCTGTGTGCATTTGGGTACATCTAATAAAATGCAGTTACCCAAAAGCCAACCTGGACTCACCAATTCCAATTTAGTACCAAAAAATCTAAACTAAAACACACTAATCTAAATTCCACTTCATTAGACATCAGTTTGATACACACCCAGATGGAGCCTTAAGATTGATTTGGTATATTCCAATAAGAGAGAGAGAGAGAGAGAGAGAGAGACAGAAAGGAAGGTACTTCTACAAATAATGATGAGATGTTGTGAAATGTCACCGTGTTTAGAAGCAAAGTATTGTTTGATGAGATTTCTTCTATCTCCCATTTGAGACCTTGAACTCAGAAACTATGACACAGAGGACCTCCTGTACAGTTCTTATCCTATGAACTACCTGAGGCTCAAATTGCTTATAGATAAAAAGTATCTCAAACTTGTTTCCTTTTTCCCCTCATTTCAGGTCTTCCAGCTGAGACATTAATCAAAAGATTTGTAACAGTTGGTGCAAACAGTCTCTTAAGGTCCTGCACAATTGAACCAGAGTGCATTATCGGACAGCATTCCATCCTCATGGAAGGCTCCCTTGTTGAGACCCACTCGATCCTCGAGGCAGGGTCTGTTCTTCCCCCGGGAAGAAGAATTCCAACCGGAGAACTCTGGGCCGGAAATCCAGCAAGGTTTGTCAGAACACTAACCCATGAAGAGACCTTAGAAATCCCTAAACTTGCCGTCGCGATAAATGACCTTAGCAAAGAACATTTCTCGGAATTTCTTCCCTACTCCATAGTGTATTTGGGGGTGGAGAAGTTCAAGAAATCCTTGGGTATCTCTATCTGATGATGACAATCTCATATGTCACTCTCTTTGTTTTATTTAGTTTGGATCTTACCATTGGAAGATAGTAAGCAACCCTTGAAGGAATATAATGCTAGTCACCTTTTTTTTTTTTGGCTGTTGATTTATGTTGATTTTGCTTGGACCGGAAGAAGTAATCTCTCAAGTGTCCGACTCGGTTCAAACGAATTGATCAATGCCCATTTGGTGAATTGTTTCCTTGTATGTTTGAAGTTAATTAATTGCTTCTTCTACTCATCATTTGCCAGTTTTCTGCTTCTTCTACTCATCATTTTACCAGTTTTCTAGGGACAAAGGTTTGAATTTTTGTTTTGACCGTTGGATTTGTCAATAACATAGGAATTAGATTCTTTTTTTATCTTCCCATTTCATATGAATATTGCCATTTGCCACATCATTTTTGGTAACTTTTTTTTTTTCATAATTTAAAATTCTAGTTTAAGCTCACAAAACTCGGTTTATTTATCCTACATCCGAACGGAGCCCGAATTTTCTTTCTCTTGTTTAAATCTTTTCGGATTTTGCTAACCCCTTTCACTAATTTCCTCACCTAACAATCCTCTCTCTAAAAAAAAAAAAAACGCAATCTTTCTTTCTCAAGGACAATACCTTTGTACATGAACCCAAACTAAAACAAATCTTAATCAATGTTAAAAAAAAAAAAAAAACCAATAATAAAATCTCAAGGGCTTGACATAAAAGGAGCCAATGATTGAACATTTTTGACCTCTTGAGCAATATTAATAAAAAAATCTCCAAGGATGGCAGCTGAGCTTCTTTTGTGATGCAGAGAGCCAGAGCCATATCTACCTAAAAATATTTATATATAAAAACTTTTCCCTAGTAAAATTATGCAACCAACTTATGGGAAAATGAGAATAAAAGACAAAGCATTAGGTATTAGTCATTGGTTAGAAGAGGCCAACAAGTTTTCTTTGGTTTCTTTAGTGGGTCGACAATAAAGGATCAGATTAGGAAGGGATTAAAGTTCTCCACCAAACCAAATATATATATATTTAGAGGAAAAATTGTACAAAATTCTTGATCATTAGTTGATAGAATAATGAATCCAAAACACTTTCCAACAAACCCCTCTTTACTTATGGTATGATACTCTCCTCTAATATAAGCCGCCATTGTTTTTTTTCTTCTCTTTACAAAAAAGAGAGAATCATAATTATATATGTATGATTAGAGCATATCACGTCAATATAAAACAGAAGAAAACAAAATTAACAGTGTTAAGAGTGTCGGCATGTTTGATGAATTGTAGGTAATACTTCCTCCACCTCAAGTACCAGCTTTGATTGTTAATTGAGAGGTTGGTCGTCAAAATTTTGTTCAATGAAGTTATTTTAGAGGCAATGAGTGGCCAATAATTGTGATTTTGGCATGGATGGAGCCACTAGAGCACGCACTATACCAAACGATGGCTATTATGGAGCATTAAACATCCATTAGCTTAATTTATATGTTTAACACAAGTTGGCTATACATGTTATTTCAATATACGTACTTTATGTCCTCAATTAAACATGTTTCAACTCATATATTCAAATCCTTGTTTATATTATTCATTTGTAGTTGGAACTATCACTTCCCTTTTGGCTTTGAAAAAAAAAAAAAGAGATGAGCAATGACCTTCCAATTAGGGGAGGAGTCAAGAAAAATAAATGAAGGGCGGCAAAAGATATGATATAAAAATTTAGGATGGATACAAATATATTTCTGACATTAATTTTAGGGATTTGTTTATAAATGTTAGTAATTTAGGGTAAGTTTAATTTTAATAAAGTCAAGAATATATAATGTCTCTTTTGATCACCCATGTCTCTACTTCTTCCAACCTGGTGTCTATTGGGTCAATAGTGACCTAACTAACTCGAATTTAAGATCTATTGAGTTTTAAGTGGAGATGTCATTATAGTTTTTGGTAGCTATAAATAAGAATTAAAAAATTAATTAAGAATAAAAATATATAATAGAGAAATTCTTGTATGTATATAATATATGATCACGTGACACACTAAACCATATCACAATTATAAATATTATTTTTATATATTATAACACTCACTCATTATATAATAATAATATTTATAACGATATTTAATATGTTTAGTAATAAATATGTGTAGGTATATAAATTTTGTAATATGTAGAAGTAATCTAAGAAAAAGCACGTACGTTTGTGCTCTATTCATGAAAAGGACATGAATCAACCACTTGGAGTCGTGGGTAAGACCTAATCCAAGAAAATTATATATGCATTATCTTTAAGGATTTCACCTCCTCATCAAATAAGCAAAAGATTTAGACGTCCAAATCACCCTCATTGCTTGCTACAACATACATATATATATATATATGTCTAGAAATTTCTCTTTCTCGTGTTCTTCTATATAGCTTGCAACTTCCGACACACTACTACTGACATGGAGAGTAATACTTCGTTCCTATCATCCTATGCTTCAAATTTTGGAAGAAAAATAGAGGTAAGGAAAAAATAATAATAATCATATTATATATAGACATATATGTGGGGGATGTTGGAGCGGTTCAATGAAATTAAATCTCTCAAAGTGTTTTGATTTGGGTCATTTGATTTGATTGAGCCGTGCCAATATCACATTTTAATGTCCACTCTATATATAAACCCTAATTATCACCCCTCTTTATCTTCTTTTCTTGGTATATATGCATATAAATATATAGATACGTTTAGTTTGTATAGATGATGAAGACTTCATTGGTGGGGTATATAAACCATGCATGCATGCATATATTTGTTTTAATCTTCTTCTAATTATTTGTCTGTTTGAATCTTTCAGTATCTGTCTAATTGGCTTCTTATTGATGTAAAAAATCATGCATTTTAAGTGCTAAAGAACAAGCTCTTAATTAACTTGATACCGTTTTGAATGATGGGTTATACAAGTGGTTATGATCCTTACATGGGTTTGCCCTGTTATGTATGTGTTTGTATATATGGGTTTGCACAAATCATCTTGGTTTGGCTAAATTACACCCACGGTCATCCCAAAGTAGTCAAAACCCACGAATTTCGGTTTCGGTTTCGGGTGATTAGTCTGAATTTTAGCTATATTTTTTGCACACTCCTAACTAAAATCTGAACATGGATTCTTTTTCTTTTTTCATTTCTTTTTTTCCTTTCGTGATTTTTGTCGAACCGTATGCATCAAAAGGTGCATGTAAGGTTCTTTAGGAGATAATTTTATCCTAATCAACCGACTTTTATCGAGTAATCCGGGAGTGATACCGGAGGACATGTGTTATTTATTGAAAGGTGCAAATCCAAATGACATATCTGGTATGACTTGTACAATTTGACCTCTATTCTTTCTCTGTTTTCTCTATGATGTCGCATCACATTATATATCTCATGAACTATTAACATCCGTTATCCCTCTCTCCCATGAATGTATGAACTGGGTGTTATGGTTTATCCATTCAAGGTCTAGCTAATTGGTACTAACCTGTTCAAAATTCCATTTGGACCTTAAACTTCAGTTTGTATCTACAAAACATTCACATACCTCGTAACACTCTTAAAAGTAGTGAGACCTACTAAATCATGAAACTGATTTACGTCAAGAGACCATGTTTAGTTTTACCATACTTCAGTTTAAAGAAACACAATTAACAAAACTCTATTCCATTAACATAGGTTATACATATATCCATCCATTCCACAAACAATGTAAAATGAAGCAAACTAACCATCTAGAATACACATGGTATAGTTATTCCAAAGCTATACATTTCTTCAAAACACGCTAGAAAGAGGTGGTAATATCTCCATTCCATTCATAATCTTGACCATGCTATCAAAAAAATGGTCCCAAAAGAAACCGATCAAAAGCTTCAATTTTCGATCAAGATGGATACTAATGTTCAGAAAAAGACATCAACAGATAAACAGCACTATAGATATGGAGAGAGGAACGAACAGAGGCACCATCTTTATCCTTCTCGGTCAAGCTTGACAAGACACGTCCAATTTCTCCACCACAATACACTCCGGCCACAGGAAGATCCAAAAAATTACCCAAAATTGGGGCACCGTCAAATTCTCCACGACCATAACAAGAGAAAATAAATCCTCCAAAAACTTCCTCCTGGGAAGATTTGGCAGAATTGATTATTGTGTAACGGAGATTTTTAGAATTTTCATTATCTACCTTCAGATTTTTGAAGCTTGAGGAGACAGCATTACATGATGATAATTCAGTATTGGGATCGGAATAGTAGAATTGAAAGGAATCGCCGGTCCTTATGCTAACACAATCAACATACCAAGCAAGGGCTAACTGTGTTAAAAGAACAATATACCAAGCAATTAGGATTGAAAAGGGGGAGCATTCGATGCTTAGCTATCCTCGCCATTTTGTAACTTCTAGTTTATATCTACAATAAGTTGTTTTGTTGCAGTTTGCTTTAACTAAGCTCAGCTAACTGTGCTTTCTTCTAATCAAGAAATACATTAAGAAAAATAATAATAGATAACATGTGAAACTTGTAGCTGGATAAGCACTGGCCCTTTAGAGCGTACACAGCACTACCCTACTCCCCAAGCTGTCTTATTTCTGCACTCTTAAGGCTTCACTAGGCAAAACGTCAAGAAACTTCAGTTTGGGTCTGCCTCTGAAATTCTGATTTCACCCAAAATGCTATTCCAAATGGCATTCAAGTGAGATAATTAAGTATACAAGAACATGTATGTTAGGACAAATGAATTGGGATCATTAGACATTTAAAAGCAAGAAATGGCATTTCAATTCTATTTATTTTGTTTCATTTTTCTTTATTTGCAGCAACAAGGAATATAGGAAATCCATTAAAAGCACAAATGGTAAGACAAAAAAATTTAGGATTGTACTCCATAACTGCATGGAATGCTTTGGATGTCATTAGCCCTGTCTTTTCTAACCCAATGGAGCAATTTCTTCGTTTTCTAACCCCGATGTATTAGATCAGGAGACTCAATCCGGTTTCCCAGCTGCCACACATGCTAAAATCAGATGCTGGGCTATGATAAATAAGGGACTTATAATGACTATAACTGCCCGTAAATGACAATGCTTTCATAACCTTAAATGAAAAACAGAAACTGCTAAACCCTTTAAACTCATTAGAAAGTCACAAAGCATATAACCAAACCTAGTTTACACCCGAGTTTCGGAATACCTCATCCCTGATAACATCTAGAATGCTATCTCCTGTTGTCCTTCCCTTTTAGCAGTGATCCATGTAGTTTTATTCAGAACTATCAGTTCTCACAGAAACAGCCTTGTATCTAGGGCCCACTGAAGATATACCAGTTGACAAAGCAGCATGGAATTGTATCTTGGCTGTAAATTACAGAATTAGGAAAAAGAGGTCCTTGGTTATAAAGCATTCTTTATAGAACTGATGTATATTATAAAAGTAGCGATTTACCGAGTAAGCATGCTAAGCTGGAAAAGAAATTAAGAGTCTGTACCAATGAAAGGAATTCATAATTACTTGTATGCAATTTTTTTTTTTGCCCCCGGAGAATTATACAGAAGCAAGGGCAGGAACAAAGATACCTGAGAAGAGAAAGAAAGTAATCCCAGTTTAATTGGGTTTAGAATTACTGGAAATAACAATAGAGCGGTATGAAAAGTGGAGATTTACTGATCATTTCATTAAAAGCAGAAACTACTACGCACTTAGAAGGTGGAGAAATTCGACCGGGAGTCATATGAACACTCGGGGAATGATCACCAACATCACTTCGATTCTTTTTTTCATGCATTGATGAACATTCGTACGAGGGAAATGTTGGATTTAATATATGATGAAACAGAGGATAAAAGAACAAATGTCCTTTTAATACAACCACAACATAACCAAGGTACAAGATAATATCAACAATAATAAATATAAATAAGAACACTCATATATCTAAAGGAATGTTTTACACCAAAAAGAGTGGTCTAAACTAGAAATACATGCTGAAAAATAACAATCCCAACAACCCTTGCACTAAAGCTTCCATAAGAGGCAAAAGTATCCAAAAATTTCTCTAATGCAATCTAGCTTTCACGTGCACTTCCAACACTTCATAAACATGAAAACAAATTGAATCAGACTGAATTCTTCCCTCCAAAACATGAGATTGATGACAACATAGCAGCAAAACAGTAAACTTGAGCAGCCGGCTAGATAAGGGTCTAAAACAAGCTATACACTTCCGATTCACTTGATTTCAATTGCGAAGAGTCCAAAATGATGCATACTAACCGAAGGTACATGAGTCAATGCCAAAAAATTAACCAAGAAAAAGTCAATTCTGAGGATGATTAAAGGCATAAGTAAGCAGCTTCAATACTCAAATACTCCTCCTTGAAGCAATTGCTTATGACTCCCATTTTGGACATGAAAATTTCGAATTTATGAGATGGAAAGGACTTGGTGAAGGCATCTGCAACTTGTTCTTCAGATTGACAATGCATTAGCCTAATTTCTCCTTCTTTCACCCTTTCTCTAATGGAATGAAACTTTACTTGAATATGTTTTGTTCATCCTTATTTACTGGATTTTCTGCTATGGCAATAGCAGACTTACTATCACAATGGATTACAGTAGCTTCAGTTTGCTTCAGTCCCAAGTCCTTCAAGATTTTCCTCACCCAAACTCCATGGTTGCAAGCAGCAGTAGCAGCAACATACTCTGCCTCTGCTGTGGACTGAGCTACAATGCTTTGTTTCCTTGAGCTCCATCAAAAAATTCCAAATCCTAAAGAGAAACAAAAACCACTGTTGCTTTTATAATCCTTCATAGATCCTGCCCAATCGCTATCAATATATCTCTCCAATGCTATCTCTCCTTTTTCAAACAGAATTTCATACTTGACTATTCCATTCAAATATCTCAGCACCCTTTTAGCTCATGCCATATGCAATTGAGTAGGACAATGCATAAACCTTGAAAGAAGACTCACAGAGTAAATTATGTCTTGTCTGGTGGCTGTTAAGTACATTAGCCCCCCAATCATGCTTCTATATAAGGTCTCATCTACCCTATTAAAACCATCATCCTTTTTAAACTTATCACATGCAGATAGAGGAGTGAACATGACTTTGCTTCCAACCTTCTTAAACTTCTTAAGTAGTTCATTCACATACTTCTCTTGGGAAATAAAGATCATGTTTTTCATTTGAAAATTTCCATTCCAAGAAAGAACTTTATCAAGCCCAAATCAGTCATTTCAAACACAGATTGCATTTCTTTCTTTACTTCATCAATCAAACTAAGTTGATTACTAGTAACTAGAAGGTCATCCACATATAATGAAATGATAAGAATAGAATCACCTGATTGCTTGATGTAGAGGGTAGAATCATTTTCACTCCTTCTGAAATTAGACTTGCAGAAATAATTATCTATTTTGCTATACCAAGACCTGGAGGCCTGCTTGAGGCCATAAAGAGCCTTTTTCAGCTTATAGACCTTCTCTTCATTTTCCCTCACTTTAAAGCCTTTAGGTTGTTCAACATATACATCATCTTTTAGAATTCTATTTAAGAAAGCTGATTTAACATCTAATTGATGTATAAACTAGCCTCTTCCAACAGCTAAGGCAACAAGAAGCCTTATAGTATCCAATCTAGCAACATGAGCAAACGTGTCTGTGTAATCCACCCTATACTGCTGTGAATACCCTTTCACTACCAATCTTGCTTTGTATTTGTTGATGGAATTATCAATATTGAGTTTGAGCTTGTATATCCACTTCAAACCAATGATCTTCTTCTTTTCACGCTTGTCGACTAGAATCTAAGTTTGATTCTTGTTGACCATTCTCAACTCCTCCTCCATGGCTTTCCTCTAATTCTAATCTTCATAAGCCTCTTCATAGCATCTTGGTTCCATCAAAGCAACATTAGCCACTTAGTAAATTTCATTCAGATTTCTGAACTTAAGATTGATAGGTTCAAAATCTGAATCTTCATCAGATTCTAGAAAGGGATTCAGAATATGATCATGATCTTCAATCTCTATCAACTCTTCACAGTTAGATTCTTCAAACTGATTGTAGATTGCATTTTCATCTACTATGAGGTCTCTGCACGTAGAGACTTTGTTGCTGCTTGGAATGTACACTTTATAGTCTTTACTATCAGCTTCATACCCTATCATAAGTCCCTTCTCAGCCTTGACAAAGAGCTTGTCTCTTCTAGCTTTTGGTATGTGACTAAAACAAACTGATCCAAATACCTTGAGATGAGAAACACTTGGTTTTCTAAGATGACAAGCTTCATAGGGTGTTTTGTCTTCAACTGCTTTGGTTGGTAGGATGTTGAGCAAGTATACTACAGTGTTTGCAGCTTCTGCCCAAAACCTTCTTGGGACTTTCTTCTTTGCCATTAGAATTCTAATGGGCCATTAGGTTATTGGGCCAAGACCCAAATTGTGTCCAAATTTTACCGGATAAAACTGGACGAACAATTTAAAAATTAGATATTAAATAGATCTGTAAAAAAATGGAATAATTATTGGGCTCGGTTATTTTCCTGAGCGTTTATTAAATAGAGTGAGCATTTATGCTCTCTATGAGATTTAGAAAAGTAAATCGTAATGCCTAGTCCATGTGGATTTAGATTAGAGGTCGGATGACGGCTCTTTAAACCGAAAAAGAAACGATAGTGGCGCCAATTTTCAGCGGTGACAACGGCGGTGGTCTGGCGGCAGTGGAAGAGCTACAATATGGTGGCAATCAAGGCTATTGGAGGAGAAAACGGCGTCAGTATAACTTTTCTCTTTTCTTTCCTTTTCTCTTTCTAGTTTTTCATTTCTTGGACTAGATGGAATGTGAACTAGGATTCCAATTTAATAAATAATTCATCAAATGTATAACTCTTGAATTTTGGTAGTAATCATTTTAGAATCGGATATCCAAAAATTATTTTTCAAATTTGATATTTCGATTCATATAAGCAAAGATTTAAAGATTTACGAACAGTCCTTGTCATCTCATCTCATCTCTCTGCCTCTAGACATAACCTACCTATAAAATGCTGATACTTTAAAATATACTACATATCTATAACGAGTATGTATAAAATAACAATAAATATACTAAAACACTTCGATAACTATTTATCGATGCTTACCCAATGCAATAGGGCTTTTACTATATAGATATGCTTATGTGTTTTGTAACTTTGGGCTCTTTATATTGATATTATTATTTTTCAGCTTCGCAGGTGACAAGGTGCATGTGTTTATCCCTCGTATTGTGCATCTATTTAACTTCTCTCTTCATTTCATTTTAAGTAAATAATTTGAAAAATAACTATTAAGTCAATAATATTTAATTAAATTTTAACCGACATAACAATTAGTTGAAGAAAAGAAGTAATGTATACAGGGTAAGAATATTGAAATACTTATTTTCATTTCATTTCTATCTTAACTTTTTTTCAACTAATACTAGGTATAAGTGTCGAATCAGATACGGTTATATCCGATCCGAAATAAATAGATACCCATTTTTACTTATTCGATTGGGTATCCGATTTGATCCAATCCGTATAGGATCAGATCAGATATCTAATCTTTTTTTAATTTAAAATTATATTTTATTTTATATAAGATTTTAAATTTGAATTTATGAAATTTTATTTAAACTTTAGGAACCAATTTTTTAACATTTATGTATACTATTTTTTTGGTTATATTTTTTAATTTCTCTAGTAATTACCAAAATTATATGATAATGATGTACTTTAATCGTTTATGACAAATTTGACAACATAACAGTTAAATTATGTCTAATTATCATTTAAAATTTATTTGCAAAATGCATGCAAATCACAGTTATAAATTCATAATAATATAGTAAAAAACAATCTCGGGTTCAATGAAGCCATGAACGAATGAAATTTTTCTTCATGGTGGAGGGTTGGCAGACAATAGTTTCGGAGGGAAGGTGACGCCAAAGAGGAGAGGCGGGAGGAGAGGAGAAGAACGATGATTCATCTTAGATTTGTAATCTTAGCCTCTTAAATCTTAAGTCTTCTTATGTCTTAAGTTTTCTTTACATTTTAGGTTTGCATGAATTATAGGTTTTTAACTTTTCTGTTTTGTATTTTTCGGATGCCCATAATAAGACATATCAGATCCGTAGTGAATTTGATCGGATCAAATATTTGATCTGATCGAATATTTGAAGGCTGAGATCCGATTTGAACCCATTCTAAATCTATCGGATAAGGATTAGATTCAGTCATAGATACTTTGCTCATACCTACCTAATACCACACATATTTGAAAGAAAAACTTATTTCTATTTATGTTGTTTTTCCTATGAATTGACATAATATTTCCTATAGACCAAAATTAGACAAAATTTATACAAAAGGGGGTCAGTTAGTAATCATCCACACTAACTACTCAGATTAATGAATCAATAAATAGTAATATTAATGGTTAATACTTCACTCAATTTTATCTTCCTACTATTTTCCTTATAATATTCATTTCTTATATTATTCCAAATTATGGTCATAATATGTTACACGTGAGACATGTAAATTTTGAAAGAAAAAAAAAAAGTGCATGCAATTTGCATTAATATATTTGTAGTTATATATATGTATTTTTTTTTTTTTTGGCAACTTAGAACGAGCATATATTGTGATTTGAAAATGCGGTAGAATGAGAAGCATGTGATGGATGAAGGAATAATTGTTGTAAGAAGCACATGATATAAAGCCTTCTCTACCTAATTGCAACGTTTGTAACTGATAATTAATCAATTATTTTGTAACTAGTATTTTTTAAAAAAATTTAGAGAAATTCTTGAGTATTGAATAGATCTATTTTCAACCACCTATGATGTATTTAATATTTCTCAATGATAAGATATTTATAATTTGGATAGTAGTAGAAAGGTAAAAATTAAATAAATGTCATTGGAGGAGAAAATGGCCATGATATAACTCTTCTCTTTTTTTCTTTCTTTTTTTTTTTTTTTGTAAGGTTTTCGGTTTTTTGAATTCGATGGAATATGAACTAGGATTTTTAATTTAATGAATAGTTCATTAAATGTATAACTCATGGATCTTGATGGTAGTTATTTTAAAATCAGATACCCAAAAATCATTTTTTTTTTAAATTATATTCCGCTGTGAGTAAATAAAGATTCGAAAACTTACTACCTTTCTCTCCGTCTCTAGACATATAGCTCATCTATAAAATGCTGATACTTTAAATTAGACTAAATATCGAGTACGTATAAAATTACAATAAATATATCAAAATGCATACGTTTTCAAACCATCCAAAAAAAAAATTATTTAAAAAGAAAATTATTCTTAGCCAAAAAATAAAAAAATAAAAAGTTATCCTTATAAAAGGCTTTTACTATATGCTTATGTGTTTTGTAATGTTGGGCTCTTTATATTGATATTATTATTTTTCAGCTTCGTAGGTGACAAAATGCATGTGATTGTCCCTCGTATTGTGCATCTATTTAAGTTCTCTATTCATTTTATTATAAGTAAATAATTTGATAAAAATAACTATTAAAGTCAATAATATTTATACATTGAATTTTAACCAACATAACAAGTAGTTGAAGAAAAGAAGTAATGTATAAAGGGTAAAAAGGTCCAAATACTTATTTTCATTTTATTTCCATCATAATTTTCTCTTCCAATATTAGGTATGAGTGTCGGATTAGATACAAGAAAAAATATCCATATATTTATTTTCATTTCATTTTCATCGTAATTTTCTCCCCTAATACTAGGTATGAACGTCGGATTGGATATGATTGTATCCGATCTAAAAAAATAGATACTGATTTTTATTTATCTGATTAAGTATCTGATCCGATAAGTAAATATTAAAGAGGATTTGATCCTAATCTGATCATATCTAGTCCATGTAAGATTGGATCACATCGGATCGGATTCTACGGATGTTAGTTCATTTTTTTATTTAAAGTTATAATTTATTTTATGAAAGATTTTAAATATGAAATTATGGAATTTTATTTAAATTTTAGAAATTAATTTTTTAATATAAATTAAAATTTGAATTTCAAATAATAGAAACATATTATATTATAAATTAATAATTAATCATATGAATAATTGAATCATCACTTAATTTTATTAAAATTTTACTAACTTTTATTTCCTTATAATTTTTTTTTTACCTAAATTGTATTTTTATCTTCTCTCCCCGGTTTTAGAAATTAAATAAATATAAATAAAATAACACCTAATGACATGTCTAGTAGATCCCGAAAATACCCCCCCCCCCCCCCATCAATAATGCCAGAAAAAGCCCAACACTGACCAGTCCACCATTTTGTCTCAAGCCCCACCATCCGACGTTGCATGTGCGTCCCCCTTGTGAAATCGCCACGTCATCCAGCTCTCTAGTTGATGTGGGGTCCATATTTTTACCAGATCTGATTGGCCTCATCAAAAAATTGAAACTTTTTTTCTTTTTTTTCCTTTTATACTCCCAAAGAGCCTACCTCCACCCCCACTCACGGCAAGAACGGAGCAGAGCACCACAAAAAATTAAAAAAAATAAACAACTCCGAGCTCTTTCTTATCTCTCTAATGGGGGAGGTATCTTCATCAGCTTCCATCTTTCGCATTTCCTTCACTCTCTTTTCTTTAAAAATTAATTTTTTTTTTCTGGGTTTGTGTTTTGCTTAGGAGGAAAAGAAGAAAATGGAAGAGAAGAAGAAGAAGAAAACAGAGGAGGAAAAGAAACCAGCAGATGCATCAGGTGATGGCGTGGAGAAGAAAAAGTCAGAAGAAGAAGAAGAAAAGTCTCCTCCTCCCCCACCTCAAGAAATTATACTCCAAGTTTTTATGCATTGTGAAGGCTGTGCTCGAAAAGTCCGAAATACCCTCAAAGGCTTTGAAGGTTAGAATTTAAGATTTCATTTAAAGTTTAGATTTTTCAAACTGGCGTTTGAACTAGAAACACTGTTTATTTTCTTCTTCTTTTTTCCCTTAGGGGTGGAAGAAGTCGTGACAGATTGCAAGACACAGAAGGTGATAGTGAAAGGGGAAAAAGCTGATCCCAAGAAGGTTCTGGAAAGAGTACAGAGGAAAAGCCATAGACAGGTCGTGTTGCTTTCTCCCATCCCACCACCTCAGGCTGCAGAGCAAAAGGAGAAGGAAAAGAAGAAAACCGAGGACAAAGATGAAACAGATAACCCCAAAACAGAGGAGAAAAAACCAGAGGTTTTTTTTTTTTTCCCCTAAAAACTATTACATGCATCTTTTTTATTTTTATTTTTAATTATTTTCCATCTGGGTTTTGTAGGTTGTTACCGTTGTGCTAAAAGTTCACATGCATTGTGAGGCTTGTGCTCAAGAAATCAAGAAACGCATCCAGAGAATGAAGGGTAAATGCATTCACCTTATTTTCCTATTATTTTTTTAAAAATTTAATTTAATCCCTTGGAAACTAGCCGTTTAAAAATTTAAAATTTGAGTTTAATATATTATTTTAAGAATGTGATCGAAGTTTTAGACAAATACGTTAAACTAATAATTTAGTTTCATAAATCCAGTTCGTAAGATTCAAAGACATTATTGTTTTTCAGGTGTGGAATCAGCAGAACCGGATCTAAAAGGCTCACAAGTAACAGTGAAGGGCATTTTCGACCCACCAAAGTTGATTGAATGCATATACAAGAGAACAGGAAAGCAAGTGGCAATAGTAAAGCAAGAACCAGAAGAAAAGAAAGAGAAAGAGGAAGGTGGTGGTAAAGAAGAATCCAAGGAAGAGAAAAAAGGTGGTGAGGAGAAAGGGAAAAAGGGTGTAGAGGAGGAAAAGAAGAATAATCAAGGTGGCGTTGCTGCTGATGTGGTGGCGGCGGCGGTAGCCGTGGAGAATAATGCAGTGGTGGTGGACGTGAAAAAGAATGAATATAACTATAACTACTATCACCCACAAAGGTTTGCTCCTTTGGAAATGTATGCTAATTATTATCCACCTCAGATATTTAGTGATGAAAACCCTAATGCATGTTCTATCATGTGAAGTAAATTGAATTTGGAATATGATACTCTAATGAATCAAGAAATGTTTCACTTTTGCTATGTATATATATATATATATATATGTATTAAATATATATAGTTTTGTTACTATATATATATAATATATGGTCTACAGATGAGCTGTAAAAAAAAACACAAAGTTAATGGAGTAGGGTTTGGGTCAAAAAGCCATCATTTACGGGCAATGAAATTAAGTTAATTAGCAAGGAAACAGAATAGGATGAATGATAAAAGTTTTTAGGTTGATTAATAAATCTAGAATCATCATCAATTCATTATAAATATAAAGAACTATTCTCATATTTACTTAATGTTGTAAGTCATTTTGAAGGAGATTAACAAGTTTAATCTTACAAATATATATATATATATATAAGTATACAAATAACACTATTTTCATTGACTTTTTAACTTTTTGCAAAGCACTTTAGTAAATAGTACATAGCATTAAAAGAAAAAGAAAATAATTAAAGGTTAGATAAATTAGTACTCTTAAGTATATAGCATCATCATTTCTAGAAAATAAATTTATCAAAAAATAAAGAAGTTTATACTCTTTAGATCTAACTTAGATTCATTAGTGTAAGCAAATAGATACTCCTCCTCTTTACAACAAAGTTGAATCGAATCTCATGCGCAATGCAGTATTTGATTGTTTTATATTAAGTTTTTAAGCATGAAAAAGCTGCGAAGAGTTTATAACCAATTGGTAGAACCATTGATAAAAGAAAGAGATGCTGTATATGAACGATGGGCTTACCTTTGAATCTTCATTAGTTATATAAATGTGTCTTAATCAGATCGTATGTTGTGTTTTAGCTTAAATTACAATTAGAGATGATTAGATGAATTTAGTATTTAAATTGTATCGTAGCATGACTATATAGTAGATTAAAACTCACAAAATCTTACAAATCGAATTCAATGCCAACGATGTTTCCTAACTCGAGATTGGAATCTAAGGAATGCTCACATGCTCTCATTCTAAAGGGGTTTTGTTTTTTTGTTTTTGTTACTTTTATTGCATGGCATGGAGGCAAAAGGGTGAAGCTTTTGTTTTAACTAATTATGTCTAAGTTAGTTCAACACAATTCTAATAATGGTCAAAAGGAGTTCCTAGCTCTATCAATGAGAGGTCGAGTTCCTAGCTCGAGATTTTATGCCAAAGTCAGGTCCCCAAAAAAAAAAATCAGCGGACACAAAGAAAAGTTGGTCATCACTTTACTCATTTTATGCCAAAGGCCCGAATGTAAAAATGAGAGAAATTTAAAGGAAAAAAAAATTAACAAATAAATAAAGATTTTATAGTTAGGGTTAGGATAGATATAGAAAGGACTAGTAAATGCGATTTGACTAGACAGAAGGGTCAATCATCAGTTTTACTTTTCTCTACGCACGTCTATATGAGCAGTCTCAGTTACTATGTTTATGAGCTCACGTGGGTCCGTCGAGAAGGCATAAAAGCACGTCATCTCTCCCACTGAATTCTCTGACTTACTTCTACATGTCCTTGTCAGATCGTTTGAATCTAATGTCATTATTCCAGGGTTACGTACATGCCCATTAGCGCGAGGTTGGATTGCATGGCGCATGGAACTGAAGTAGTGGAGGGAAGCCTGGAAAGTGGAAGGTATAAATAGGTGGGGCCGTGCGGGTGGGGAAAAGAAATTTTGATTGGGCTCCACTCGAAAGAGTACTAATATATAGTGAACGTGAAGGCACGTGAAAAGGAACTGCCGTCCCTACTCGCAAGACAGCGTTCGCCGGAGTTTTTTCTAATCTCATTCATAATTATCAGTAAAAGATATTAACTCTCTAGCGGTGAAGAATGATATGAAATAATAAGGCTCGTGAATAGTGGGTCGAATTATATTTGGATCGGATCAAAATTACAGGTCAGTTCATCAGGTACAAAATTACTCTTTTGTGGGATTTGGGAAAAATTAAACCTAAATTCCTAAACTCTGAAGCTCCATACACGTTCCTTCTGAAAATATCATGCTATCATCCTCTTCAAACCTTGATTTCAATAATTTGCTTATTCAACAAGCTTTCTCTCTTATCAAACAGCCCAATAATGAAAATGCCCAACTCTTGCAAATGCACAAAACAACTAAAATAGGTTTCCGACAATATTACTGCTTCTTGACTCTTTTCTGCGACGAATTATCATATTATTACGACCTTCACCTTCATGCTTAGAAACGTAAAAATATCAGAAGAGGAAGAAATCTAAAAATGTCGGAACCCCATAAAACCTGTAAAAGAATTAAACGAAGGGAAAGAAGAAATCGATCACAAACGACTTTAAATGCAGGATCAAATGGAAGAAGTTTTTGGTTTTAATCGTAGCTTCACTTTTCAGATTTTAGGGATGTCTTTTTACTGTTTAGTTTTGATAAGCGGTAAATCACAGTTACGGAAGAATTTCTCATTCCTTTACTTTGGTGGTAATTCTTTTTTCTAACTCTGGTTTTTGGTTTGATGTTTGGGGCTCCTTTGATCGGCCCAAAAATCTACAGTATTGGGCTTTGATTCTCATTGTTGCACGCAGTGAGTCCATATCAACATCCCTCCTAAAAGGCTAAGCCCAACCCATAGTATGGGGTAATGGTTAAGAGCTCCAAGAGAGAAGTAGCAGGCAGGGAACAAGGGGGAAAAAACAAGGGACACGTGTCATCGGACCAGGAGACATGGAAAAACAGGAACACGTGGCAAGTGGCTTTCTGCCTGGGGGAAGGGATCATCTGAGAAGTTTGAACCAAAATAAATTATTAGTTAATGGATGGGATTAGAATATATAGCCATCATGGGTCGGCATCCACCTGAGAAAGATTAGAATAAAAGAAAAACTCTATTATTTGGACACGTTTAGAGGCAAAAACCCCGACTCCTTGCCTTGTCTGTTGCCACGTTTCATGGCTCTTGTGCTATATAACTAGCCCCAACCAGTTCAGTTCCATAACCTTACCTTAAATTCTAAACAAACTGAGAAAATAAAAAAGAAGAAAATGGGTAAATTTTTTACAGTAATCACACAAGCTCATACATTTGCAGGGTACCTTGTTGGAAATTGTACTTCTTTTTTTCCACCTTATATTTATCATATACTTTGTTTTCTGATGAATTATGATAAAATTCATGCAGGCCTGTATTGATGTTATTGTATCCCTTGTAAGTTCTTCTATCTCGCCGTCTCTGTCTGTGTCTAGATGAAGATGGTATGGAGTTATTGTTGAAGGTTGTGTTGAATTTGTATGTATGTGCAGATATGCATCAGTGATTGCGATAGAGAGCCCGTCAAAATTGGATGATGAGCAGTGGCTTGCTTACTGGATCATATACTCGTTTCTCACTCTCATGGAGATTCTCCTCCATCCCGTACTACAGTGGTAAGAATGAAAATTATCATAGAAAAATCCAAACAAGATCATCATCATCTAAGTCCATTATAAAACCCAAACAAGATATTAAATATTAATAATAATTATAGTAGTAAATAACTGTGATTTGGTAGGATACCGATATGGTATAGCTTGAAGCTGGTTTTTGTGGCATGGCTTGTTCTTCCACAGTTCAGAGGGGCTGCCTACTTATATGAGAGATTTGTGAGAGAGAAGATCAGGAAATATTGTGTCGGTAGAGAGCAGATTCACAAGGCCAGTAATGACAAGGGTAAGAATAAGTTCGTCGACTCTGCTGCAGCTGCACCCAAGAAAGTACATATTCTTCAAACCCTCAAATCCTGCTTCAATTTATTACTATTTCCTACGGAATATATTTTTATTATTATTTGTAGTACATATATAAAGATACGTGTTTTTTTTTTCTTGGCGAAATTTTGTGGATATAATAACAGGAGCATGAGGCTTACTGAAGAAGGCTGTTTCTGGGGGTGGATGGAACGGGAGATGGATCGAACCCTTTTATTTGTTGCTGCTGTTGTTGGTTGGTTGGTTTGTGGTATGCAGGAGTTGAGAGTTTTCGATCACTGTAAAAAACAGAGTGACATGAAGAGAAGTTGTTGTATATTGATGTAGCCCTTTAATCGGTTAAATAAACTCTTATGAATCATTGTCAAGTAAATGGCCATCTCTCTCTCTTTTGGTAAAGGAAAAATGCTCCCATCTCGATATAGAAATGCTTAGGATTTTCAGTTAGGATTAAGAAAGTTAAATATTAGAAGACATTAATAAATAGATGGTATTGGTACCTGACGCAGCTCGGGCGAACTGCCAATGCTTGTCAAATTTTCAATCAGGCGAGGTGTTGATCACTTCACATGGGATCCATCTTTAGGTTTTTCTTCACATGGGGGTAACTAGTAAGCATTTTCAACTCTTTTAACGGCTAGCTTGGTGGTAGGGGCGACTTTGTTATCCCAAGTTCCAATCATGGAGCCACAAATTTGGGCTATAGCCATATTTGCCAGAAATCTTACTAAGCTTTGAGCCCACCTCAAGGGGACAACTCAATGAGTTCTACAAATGAGGGCGGCGCTACTGTTTGAAGAGAATGCATTAGAGACTTGAGTCTGTCCAAAAGCTTTCTGGCATCAGGTTTAGGGAACCCTTGGTTCATTTCCAGTGCGACTGGCAGAGAGGAAGTACGGTTCATTTCCACTAGCATCATGCCCTAAAATGGAAACATTTCTATCAGATGAATTTGTTCTATAATTTTCATATCGAATAACCGCGCATTTGACACAGTATTTGAATCTCAAGTTTAAAATAAGCTAGAATTTGCGAGAGTTGTATACTGATAGGGAACTCAATTGGCTCTACCATTTGGGAGGTCTAGACTGGATTTAAGCTATGGTTTGCCACAAAAATCCAAATTAGCGCACAACCTGAATAATCTTACAAGATTGATGGTAGCTGAAATCAGAACTTATAATGTATTTTACTTATATTTTGGGTAATTAAATTGAATTTTATGATTCAAAATCAGTTTTTCAGACTAAACTGAAGGATAAGACTGAATTTTATGGGTTAACTAATACGGAGAATAAACTGGAGTTTAACAATGTTCCCAAATACTTAGGGATGCACAATCTCTAAATTATCAAAGAAGTATTTATTATTACCTCAAAACTCGCCAAGAAAACTTGGTACTGTCTCATGATGTCCTTCATATCACCAACAACTACAGCATTATAAGATGAAAGGGCAGCTGTCACATCCTTGGGGGAGTAGCCTATTCCCTTCTGTACAACCTTACAGAGCAAAAATCCATATTAGTATTTACCGACTCTACTAAAACTTGTTATCTATAAGGTAACTTCCAGTTTGGATTTGCACTCACGTTATGGTCGATGAGGACCTCAGAAATGAGGCTACCATCATCAACATAAAGTCGAAGATCATACGTTGTCCTTTGTTTATATTGAAAACCCTTCACTCCAGTCAAGAAGCACTACAAAATTCTTTCCGCAAAGTCAGTAATGCGTGACGGATGAGTACATCATTTTCAAACAAGAGCCAAACTACAACATGTATTGGAAAGTTATGGCATCTTATTAATTTGAATATACAAAATTATGTATACCTTGATTTTTCCCTGAATTGAAGGTGTTCTCTCCTTCATTGCAGCCCACTTAGCTGACAAACAGGCCAGGTAAGTGAAAGGGACTTCTCGATCAGCAGATAATATAAGAGGGCGTTCAATATCAACCATATGGACATCTTCAGAGGTTGAAACAGTATTTGATGACGTATTAGGCACTGTATAGGTTCTATCCAAATCAATTGGGATAGTTGACGCAGAACTAGAGGGGATAGAAGAAGTACTGCCTTCCCTGACTGGGAAGGAGAACTCTCTTTTTGTCCTTGGAGTGGTATTAACTCCTGAAATGGAAGCATATCAGCATTAGCATTAACATGAAAGCATATCGGCATTCAGCATTAACATGGAACTCTTCAACAAACTTTTTGTGGCATAGCCCCAGGATTTATTTAAAAAAAAAAAAAAAAAGGTTCCAACATTATGTGGTATCATTGATTTTGACATGGCAACTCATAAGAGTAAATAAAATATACAAATGACATATAGGTACAGTTCCTCACACCTTCGTGATTTGACACAGAGGGTACTGTTTCTTGCAAATCTGCAGTATTATTTCTGTTCCCAATACCATTAGCATCATCAGATGGCCATGCAGCACGAGTTGCTCTAGTTGCCAATGGTGGGACGACTCCCATCCTTGTTCTACATAAGGCCAAGTGAGAGTAAAGATTAGGTTATTAACAGCACAACTAGTGCGAGACATTTTTTAAGGTATCAAGCAATTCGATGAAGGTCAAGATATCTTAACAAAATCAGTTTCAATAAATAAAGATCTTCCTTGATATAGATTTTTAAGTTAACGCTTCAAGAGGAATGACATCCAAAGGAAATATTTCCATAGTATTCAGTGTCTCATTCCACCTGTATGGATACTGACAGATAAAGGTGCTGAATTCTCTTTGAGAAGATACAAGTATGCATGACGAAAACCTGAGAAAGTAAACGCTCACCCAAGAGTCCAAACTATATTCAGACTCTGTCACATACTGTGAGAAGATAGTGCAACAGATGTATATTTAAAGCCCATACATCCATAAAGTAAATAACTACCTTCTTCCCCTTGGTGGCTTGTTCACTTCATCAACAAGCCGCTGTCGTGCTGCATCCAGTTCCTCAACAAGACCTCCCAGAACTTCAAAACTTTCAGGGACCAACATTAGTAGTCCATGTCGTATATGTACATTACAGATAGCAACCTGCAAGTCAACCCACGAACAAGCTTCTTGACTCATGGATACGAGACAGGATAACATTTGTTTCCCTTTCTTAAGCAACATTTTGCTACTCGAAACCCAAGTCAAAAAGTTTGTACCAAATATGATGATATATGACCACTATATTATCCTCAGTTTCTAAATTGGTAAAGATACTTCAGGGCAGAACAATCTAATCTCAGTATCCCCTTAGTGTCTCCATCCATATCCATGACAATTAACACATGATCTAGTAGGAATGGATCCTAGAAATTCCCAAACTCAATTAAGAGTATCAAAATTCATGACGAAAGAAAGAAATTTAAGACAAACCTTCAAACCAGCAGGAGCCAAAACTTCAAGAGCCTTAATAGGCCTGTATTCCATGCCAAATACACGTTGAACACCATCTGTCATGGACAACTTGAGACACCTCTTCATACTAGGAGGTGCCGTTTGATACCTACCTCGAAGAGGGCAACTTATATTGACTATCTCATCAACCTAGCAAACAATTTTAACCAAAGTTGATACATTGTAAATCATGAATTAGCCCACACACCGTAATCAGTAGTGTCAATTATTCCATTACTTTTGACCGTAGAGTCTTAGACTACCATATCAATACTAATATTTAGACCAATTTTCTATGCACTAAACACTTTATCCAGTAATTTAAAGAAAAAAAAAAGTTTGCCCATCTTCTTGTGTCCCTTAAATTCTTCTCATTCCTTTCATTATAGTGCGTGATTGAGTTTCGTCAATAAAGAGCTTAAGCAAACCAGAATGCATCATTATCCCCTAAACTAAGCAAATAAAGATAGAAGTAATAATTAAAAAAAAAAAAAAACCGCTAGAGCAAACCTGCAAGACGTACGGTCCAGGGAGATCAACAAGATGCATAGAATCAACATTTGCAGGAAGAACACCAGAGCCAGATAAATTCATATCAGAAAGTAAATACTGCTCGAAACACAACTTCGCTTTCACAGAAACATCGAGGTCCGCAAAACCTGGTACAGACCTCTCCAGGCCCTGAACGCAAGCATCCAACCACACTCTCTTCACCTTCAACCGAAGCCTGAGAAGGAAATTTCTGATCGGACAACCATGAGCTTCATCAGAGAAAGCGGGAGCAGCCTGAGGAGGTTGCCGCCAAGAGTGATTCAAATCCGGCGACGGCGGCGATAAATTGTCAGAAACGTCGATGAAAATCTGGTCATCGTCATCACTATCGGAAATTCGTAAGGGCTCGGACATGTTATAATTAGGATTAGGGTTTACAGGGTTACGAATCACAGTCTGGTTAGTGACAACAGGTTCCTGAATCTGAACGTCCATCTCGTCTTCTTCATCTTCTTCTACTTCTTCCTGCAGTTGATTTTCATCTTGTTGCTGTTGTTGTTGATTTTCATGTTCTAGTTCTTCGTCGGAAGAGTAGCATATTCTGAGGCGTCTTCTCTGCATTTTTTTCTTCTCAGGGAAATGGCTGCGAAGGTCTCACTTTTTAGTGGGAAAATGAGAAGGAGAGATTCAAGAACCCCGCCAAATTTTTGTGTTTCTAAAAGCTGGATCTGATTGTTGGTCCTTACGGCCTAAATGTGTTGGACCTAACTCATAAGGCTGCCAATACATTCGGCCCAATCGACCCATTATTCCGGCGCTTGAATAAGTTATTATCATAATTATATATAAATTAATAATTTTATTTAAATAATAATTTTTTTATTCATAAATTAAAGATAATATAGTAATTTTTTTATAATTAATTATTTCACTAAAATTAATAATAATAAAAGAATATTTCATAAAAAATGTGAAAAAAAAAGAAAAATATTAGAGATAAAAAAATAATTTAAGATTTATAAACAAAATAATTGATTCATTAACAATAGATTCAAAAGGTTAATCATCGGGAATAATCTAAAAAGGAAAGGTGAGAATTGTTTGGATGTTTAAATTAGATCATTTCAATTAGATTTTTATAAAAAATCAAATAATTTTAATTAATATATTAAAAAAAATGAGATTATTTAAATTGATTTCTTATAAAAAATTCTGATCTGATTTCTTCTCGAGAAATCAGATCATTTTAATCAAGCTCTTGTGATGAAATCATATAATTTTAATTGAATTCTCACGAAAAAATGGGGATGGGCAAGAAATTGAGTTGAGTTTTAATTTTGTTTTTTAGAAAATTTGGAAACATGCAAAAACTAAGGATAAAAAAATAATGGAAATTAGGGCACGATTAAAAAATAACTTTAAAAAAATAACGTACGAGTCATATTGGACATATTAAGTTGAGTTAATAGTATGGGACCGATACATTAAAAAATTGGATGTTTGTCATGATTAGGTTTAAATTTCAGATATTTAATATAAATATGAAAATTTTTAATATGTTTATTATAATTATGAAATATTCTGGGTTCATTGTAAGTAAATTTTGGGTTAATCTTACTTTCCCAAAAACTATCGTCTTCCTCACAGAGCTTCGTTCCTCTCTCTGATTTCTCTCTCGACCGGGGCTTGAGTATGCTGTAGTGGGTTTCACCAGTTAACGGAGCACATCTGCGGTAAGAAATTTCCTTCGGGTTTTGAAAGATTTTGCTTCTGGGTTTTGATTGCATAACGTGGTTAACTATTATCCCTTTCAATTTCTTTCCCAGAATGAATTCCTGCTGTACCCTGTGTTCTTGATACCGGCCTTTTTTTTTTCCCGTCCCGGGATCGCCAGACTCTAATCAGGGATCACGAAGTTAGATTCTTTTATCATATCGTCTTTTTATTATTTTCCATCTTTTCCGCTTGATTACCAAAGAATTATAATGGAATCAGGAAAAATCAGTCCATAATCGTATTAGTTTAGTTTGGAATTTGATGTAACGATAGAAGAATACAGTTTGATAAATAAAGTGCTGCTGGGTATATTTATATATGATTATTGTTATTTAGGTAGTTCAGAATGCAATAGCTTTCAGATGAGAACACACAATTGTCAATTTGTCAGTTAAATTGGTAACTAGCTCTTGATAAACCCTATAGTTCTGTATATAGTGGGCATGCAGTCAAGGGGTCACTATAGACCCGCACAAATTTGTTATCTTATGAACAGTTTTATGGCTGCTGATTTGTTATCTTGTAAGGGATGCTGTTTTATTGAAGTTCTTAACAGAAATTTCATGTCACAGTTGATATGAATGCATAATACAGTAGTTAGATTTTGGGAGAGCAAGAGTGTATAGCTAGTGCGAGAATCTGGACTTAGTTCAACAAGCAATCGATAGCTGGTAAGTTCTGTTCATTTTAGTAACCTATAAAAAGAAAAGGTTTGAGAAAAAATCCAATTACCTGAATGACTAAACATCGGTGCCTAATTTTGCAGCCCAGTTGACTGCGTCCATTGGATTATGTAATGGTCTTTTCTTGTCCTAATATGAGGGTTCTGCTTCCTCTACTATAATCATGGAGAAGCTTCAAAGATTTCCTCAAGCTTTATGCATTTCTCTTTACTTTTATTGTTTTCATTTTGAGCAGTGAAGACCTGAATTCTGCTTGAAATTGAAGAAGACTTCTCTCACTCTCTCTCCCTGTTATTGGGCAAGTTCTCTCTCACTCTTTTCCTCTCTATTGTTGTTACTTTGTTCTTGTATTTGCTTTTACCATTGTAAAGATTTTCAGACTTTCAGTTTATAATCACTTCAATTTTTTAAATTTATGTATAACCCCTGTAATATTTTACCTTATCATCAAGATCATCTCTTAATTAATAATAATAATAATAACCTGGATCCGGGCCAGAACTGAAGTACCCGACCCGATCTGGTTACTTTTGGGTAGACCCGAATGGATCCGATCCGACCTGTTCGATGACCATGCTTAATCTTAATGATATTTTTAATCTAGTGTAGTGGTCTCACTCCTTCCCCCAACTATGGCTTCTAGCGGGCGACGGAGCAATACTGATGAGAGCGATGATGGCGACCATAGGAAGCGGAAATCATCGAGGAAAGTTACAGAAGAAGAGATTGCAGTGTATTTGGCCAAGAAAGCACATAAGAAGGCCATGCAAGTTGCGAAAAAATTGAAGTCGCGGACGGTTTCGGGCTACTCTAATGATTCAAATCCCTTTGGAGATTCCAATCTCAATGAAAAGCTAGTAATTCTTAGTTTCATTTGCTGAAAAGCTTTCCAATTCTTATACTTATATACTCTCTTCCAGTCCTCCTGGACTACATTATTACTAGTAACAGAAATAGTTACTTTATTTTTCTTTAGCTGGAATCTGTTAATCATAGGACTTTGGTTGTAGGTCCTTTTAGTTTAACTCATTATTCCTAGTAAGAGAAATAGTTACATTATTTTTCATTAGCTGGAATCTGTGAATTATAGGAATTGGTGGTAGTTCCTTTTGGCTGAACTCATCGTTCATGATCTGCAGCTTTGTCTGGAGAAAGAAGATTGAGCGTGATGTTATGCAAGGTGCATCACTTGACATGTTTTCAGTCAAGGCTGAGAAAAAGAGGCAGAGTGAAAGGATGGTACATTCTAGTCCCATATTTATTTCTTCCTATATTCTTGTTGATGGTTGTATATGTTTTTGAACTACAACCTTATATATTTATACATACAGTGCAGGTTTTTTTTTTTTTTTTTTTTGTTGTTGTGAGAGTTGTGGAAAATATGATTTTTTGAAAAGTTTCTAGTGTTAATTCTCATAGCCATTTTTGGCCTTGCGATGCCTAACCTATAGGCAGGATAGGCTTGCGGCTTATAAGTTCCTAGATTTGTCTGGATATAGGACTTTCTATTACCCCTTCTGTGGCTAATTTGTTGGTGGACACAATGATTGTGTCTAAGTGGGGGCTTTACTACCTTGAGCTTGGTCTGCTGCATAATTTAAATCTCGTCAAATATTCTTTTTTGTTCGGTTATGATATGCGCTTGAATCCATAATGTAGGCGGAGATTGAGAAGGTGAAAAAGAGGAGGGAAGAAAGAGCACTTGAAAAAGCTCAACATGAGGAAGAAATGGTTAGTGAAGTTCATAAGGGTTTATAATTGAGAATTTCTCACGTTACTTCTTTTTTGGCTTGCAGTTATTTTAGTTTATTGAATGCACTATATCTTCTGCAGGCAATGCTAGCTAGGGAGCGTGCTCGAGCTGAGTTCCATGACTGGGAAAAGAAGGAAGAAGAGGTATTAGACTAGCTTATTATCAGCATTCCTTTAATTATATTATACGCCTTTGCTTCTATGGATATCTTGTCATTCATCTTTGATAAGTGCATTATCTTCAATCTGCAGTTTCATTTTGATCAAAGTAAAATCAGATCTGAGATTAGACTTAAAGAAGGACGCATAAAGCCTATTGATGTTCTATCCAAGCACCTCAACGGACCAGATGATTTGGATATTGAGATCAATGAACCATACATGGTATTTAAGGTAAATATCCCTTATGCCTGAGAAACTGTTATGGTTCTAAATGCATTTACTCTCACCACTGCCATGCCTTTTGTATATGCTTTGTCTCACTATGTACATTTGTATATTATACTATTCTTTTTATGCAGGGACTGACAGTGAAAGAAATGGAGGAGCTCCATGACGACATCAAAATGCATCTGGACTTGGACAGAGCAACCACAACACATATTGAGTACTGGGAGGCACTGTTAGTGGTTTGTGATTGGGAACTAGCTGAAGCTCGCAAGAAAGATGCATTGGATCGAGCTCGGGTTCGAGGGGAGGAGGCTCCTGCTGAGTTGCTTGCAGAAGAAAGGGGTCTTCATGCTAGTATTGAGGCAGATCTCAGGAATCTCTTGCAAGGAAAGGCGTATGGTGAATTGGAGGCATTGCAGTCTCAGATTGATTCAAAAATGCATTCTGGAACAGCTAAGGTGGTTGAATATTGGGAAGCGGTCCTCAAACGTCTTCATATATACAAAGCCAAAGTAGGTATCTGCACTTAGAGTTTCTCTCAAGTCTGTTGTTTTATTTTTATGGCCAATGCATTTTGCTCGTGAATAACTTTTATGCAAGCAGGCTTGTTTGAAGGAAATTCATACTAAAATCTTACGTGAGCATTTGATGCACCTTGAGCAACCTCTGGAGAATGAAGATAACTTGGAGTCAGATAACGCTTTAAGGCCTAAAGAAGAGGATGAGGACCTTGAAGAAGATTTGGAAGAAGGTATGCACATGTGTTTTTCAACTCTTGTGATATCGGTTCCTTTTTCTTATTGTTATATCTAGAGTGATTAGCCAGTAACTTTCCTTCTCATTTATTAGATATCCAAAGGCTCAAAGCATTCTCTCCTCCACCAATGGAGGAGGAGAATCACGAGGAGGATGAAGAAGAGGCAAGATCACTTTCACCACAACTCATGCATTGTGATGACAATGAACAAGCAATTGACCCTGAGGAGGATAGGGTGATGCTGGTAAATTTTCTAGCATATCTGTTCTGTATTTATACTTCTACAGTCGGACAAGAAAACATCTTTCAAGACTTTGTTACATGAACAGGAAGGGAAGCGTAGGGCTGTTAAGGAAGAATGGAGGAGGAAGCAAGAAGTAATGGCTTCAGAGCCACCTCCTCCTTCAGAAGATAACTTCGAGCTGAAAGCCATGAAAACCATGGGAGCCATGGAAGAAGGTGATGCCGTTTTTGGTTCTGGCACAGAAGTCAACCTTGATTCACAGGTTTCCTTAATCTTTTTTCCATTTTCTCCCACATCTCTTTTTTTTAATCATTATATTTTCTTTGTTGGATCTTTGACCAAACAAATTGTTGATGCAGGTATACTGGTGGCATGATAAATATAGGCCCAGAAAACCAAAGTACTTCAACCGTGTTCACACCGGATATGAGTGGCACAAATACAACCGGAGTCACTACGATCATGAAAACCCACCTCCTAAGACTGTGCAAGGCTATAAATTCAACATTTTCTATCCTGACCTTGTTGACAAGACAAAGGCTCCAAACTATACTATTGAGAAGGATGGGAGCAATGATGAGACATGCATTATAAGGTTCCATGCTGGCCCACCTTATGAGGATATTGTAAGTTTCCCCTTTCCTTGGATGTAGTTGATCTATCTGTCTGAATGACTGGTTTTGGGAATTGATTTTTACGTCCATCTTGCAGGCATTCCGGATGGTGAACAAAGAATGGGAATATTCTCACAAGAAGGGGTTTAAATGCACGTTTGAGCGTGGAATTCTTCATTTGTATATCAACTTTATACGTTACCATTATCGTAAGTGAGCTGTGGAATTATGTTTTGCACATGATTATATCAAATACATCCGACGATCTCCATGGATGAGAAGACGAGGCACCTTGCTGGGTTTGAATCATTTTTATGTACTTGGTTCAAAAATATTTCATGGAACGTAAAGTTGTTCTGCTGATACACAATGAAAGGCTGATAATTCTTATGTAGAAAAACACTCTAGTGCATATATTTTTATGTTTGTCCTGAATAGTGTATAGGGTAAAACATATGTTTTTGACTTGTGTAATGTATGTCAAATCTTATTGCAAATTTGAACTTTGAAGGAAAAAAAAAGACCATTCTAATTGTAAATTTAACTGCGATTTTCATCATATGCAACTCTAAATTGGAGAAGTTTTAAAATGATCCTGAAGTATATACACCTCCACCTAAGGGTTTAGATCATGCCACATCATAAAATACGATAACGTGTACAATATGGACACTTGAGAGCTTGATGATTTGCCACAATCTGAACCCTGAGATTATATACTTTAGTACCATAAAATAATGTCACCTAACATATGAAATCACCACCAGAATAGGGAAAACAATAAAAGGAAGTGAATTCCCAAGTCTAAGATGATGATGATGATTAATGGAATCCCTTCAGTCAATTTTTTTTCTTTTTTTTCATCTACTTTTTTTACACCACGTTAACGTAGGATGATAATTCATCAAAGGTCGAAGAACAGTGGCCTTTAAGATCTTGTTACAGAAGAATGACCCTTCCATCTCGGTATACTGATTAACTATTGTTCCGGGCCACTTGGTAGATCGATGCTCAAGACTCTCAACAGCCCGGTGCGATTTGATCAGTGTTTTTAGCATTAAAAAATAAAAATAAAAACTTTTCGATTGCAGCTCCAACACCGACCGAGTCAAGGCCCATCGGGATCCATTTTTTGGGTCGGTACATGGGTCCAAGAAAAAAAAAATTCAGACCCCTCCCTCACCCCCCATTTCGCGAACAGAGATCCCCCATCTCTCCTCTATGAACGACTACGCTCCTCTCTCTCTCTCTTATTTCTCTCACTATAATATGAAAATGGAGGAGATCAATGCCATTGTGAAGATTGAAGGAGGCGAAGAATTAGGCAGAGATTTCTAAAAGGAGATCAAGGCACCTAAGTTCGTGTACTTCATCGCACCAGATCATTACCATCCTTATGATTTGGCTTTGCTATTGCTTTTGGTTTCTACAACAAGTCAATGGCTTTGCTATCGAAATATGGTTGGTGTGTCCACCAGAAGACATAATCACCTAGACTGCAAATCAAGACTGTTGACATAGATTTCCGTTCTCTAAGAAAGACTCCACTGTCCACAATTTGTCTCAAGAACAATACTTGCACTCACCAACAAATTGCGGTCGGGTGGTGGTTGGGCAATATGTGTTCCCTTAGAAAATAATATATCACTAATTTATGATATGTCTATTGACTTTTATACCTGGATAAGGTTGGGAGATCCCAAATAATTTTAGATGTGTCCGGTTCTCATTGCTCAATATTCTGATCATTCCATATTCCAAGATAAATGTTAGCACCTCCATAGTATGATACAGCAGAGATCTGCTCCTCATTCATGGTTCTTTCAACACTATGGTGTTGCCCTAGTATGACACCTCTAAGCGCCTCAAAGCGTAGCGACACCACTCCTACCTAACATGCTAGGGGCATGGTCTCAACTCAAGTATTAGTTACTTTCCACATGTCCACTCGTTCAACGTTCCAATGCACGTGTCTGAGCTGAGCAAGGAAATACCTGCTCAGCTTCAGCGTCGCCCAGTCGCTTCTCATCTTGTTCAACCATTACTATACCGACTGATGCCTCCTCAGTCCTTCAAATCATAACCTTAGTTATCATCTTTCCTCGGCACTATCTTTCTATAGACTATGTTGAGCCTGCTCCAACCTCGATTTTCGAGGCTACATGTCTGAGGTTATCCCGGAATCAGGCCTAATAGTTAGTCCCTTAGCATGCAATCTCATTCGGTATAGGTTACGTGGCATTCTGACCTTCATTATGGTTGATAAGCTCCTACGATCTCTATTGGCCCCTTATCCGTACTAAGGGATGTGAAAAGATGCATGCTTGCATCTTAAATGTCCCTCGATCTGTGCTTTTCATAATTCGTGACAATCTTTAGGGTGATGACACTTGTCACATGCCAGCTGCCACACGCAACCGTCGTGTCCCCTTCGCTTCCTTTTTCTTCCTTCCATTTTACATTTGTTCACCATCTTCGAATCATTCTAAGCTTTCATATCCTCTCAACTTTCAACGTTCTCTTCCACTCTCCCTTCTAAATCTAGTGCTTTCGTCCACTCTCCATGTTCTTCGCAAAACCTGATGCTACTCAGCGCCGCTTTAACCACCGCAAACTACCGTCTACGTCAACTGCTCATCCAGCCATGTCTGACATAATAAGTAAGTTCCTCCTCTTTCTACATATTCTTTATTTTCTATGCATTTTTCAGTTTTCTTCAATTTTTTTTCTTTAAGTGTTCTTCGCATAATACTTTCCCCGCCTTTATTTTCCTTTGAAAAGTATATTTCAATCGAAAATTAGCCTAGGTCTTAAACTCATAGGTGTTTGTCCCCCTTTCTGATGTATTGACCTTCAGGATCTCAGTCGTTTCCTTTCTTAGCATCTCACCAACACTTAAGGCGATTTTAACCTGGCTAACTGACATTAGGATAGTATTTTGTCATTTTGTTCCTCAGAATTTCCCAACACTTAGGTGATTATTACCTTATTGACTGATGTTAGGATAACACTCAATCACTTAGACTAGGCCTTTAGTGACCATGAACATCTAACCTGAGGCTGATCCTCATGGTTAGGTACATCCGAGATGGACAGACCACGAAAGGTCCGGCCTAAACCGAAGAAGAAAACTAAGGGGGCGACTTAGCCTCAATCTAATCACTATAAGGAGGTCGCTTCAACCTTTAACGAGGATGATTTTTTCCACATTCTAACCGAGTACAACACTCCATCTTGCATCAACATCTATGTACCTAATGAGCATGAATGGATATCCTCGGTGGGTGTAGATGGTCCAAAGAAACAACTATCTACATGGGAATGTTCCCTTGGAGCTTTAGGGTACCCCTCCACCCATATATCCAATCTATGCTATAAACATGGAGGCTTCCACCGGGCCAGTTAGTCCTCAACGCCTGGAAAACCGTATTGGGGCTCTATGCTATATTATGAAGAGACTGGGCACGCCTCTTGGAATAACTTCTTCCACTCACTGATTAGTCTAAGCTGAAGTAGTCAGGGGTAGTACTACACTTCACTCGAAAAGGGTAAATTCATAATTAGACTCCCTCAAGCCAATAAGTTTGAGAAGGAAAAGTGGTTCATCCTAACCGAAAATTTGCAATGCCCTGCTTGCCGCTACTCCCTTTCTATTGAGTATCAAGAGAAGTCACACCCAAGACTGATTTGGTACTCCCTAAGATGGATGAGGATGTTTGGGAGGCCATTATGAGTAAGACCGAAGAGAAGAGGAATTTTATGGTAGTTCTAATAATAGATTGTCTGACTAACTGTGGACTAATCTGTACTGACATGTGTTGACCCTCCTTTAGATGTTGACCTTATGCATACCATCCCTCATGGTGAACTGAGGGCTTTGCCTCAGAGTAACCTTTTTTTAAAGTTTAGTTTAAGTATTTTATTGAATGTGCATTTTCTAACACTTTGACTTCCTGCAGAGAATATCTCTAAGGCTGAGGTCACCACTATGACCAAGCAAAAGTACCGAAAGTGGCAGAAGAGGAGTGAAGCCAAGAATGCCACAAAGCAATCCAAGAAATAGCAAGAAACTGTTATGAGCTCACCTGGTTAGAGCAAGAGGTTCATAACTGAGACATCACTACCTTAGGTTTAATTAAGAGTGGAAATATCTAATTCTTTTCCCATGTTGCATACTGCTCCAGTCCGGCTCTTCCTGGTACTTTGACTAATTCACCTTACGACGTCGCTCCTTCTCTGCCTTCACCTCTCTCCAGATGTACATACATGCTGGCTTTCCTGACTCAACAGTCCGGGCTAGGTCCTCAATTGGAGCCGTGGATCAGTGAGGGCTCCCTTAGAGAATATCTTAGGGAAACCTCAGACCTTCATCTAGGGTTAGAGAATCTTCGTCTAGAAGGACTTCCTCTTCCTGAAGTTCAGGAGATTTTGAGCGCTTGCCTCTCCATCGTAAGCTCTTTAATTCACTTCAGTGCTATTTAGCGCTAAATTTGCTATCTTGTCTTTATTTTTTCTCAGTGCCAAATTGCCTTAGAGATCATGGGGGCTTCAGTTTAGACCTTCCAACAAGAGGAGGTTGAGCGCCTACAATCTAAGAACGAGAAATTGAAGTAGAGCACTCTCACCTCTGTACAACATGTGAAGAAGATAACCTCCGAGAAAAACTAGCTCATCAAAAAGTATCACGAGTAGGTTGACCTTAGATAATTTGATGCAGACAAGCTTCAAAAGGTCCAAGAGCAACTGGAAACTATTCGAGCTGAACTAGAAAGAGTTCGGGCTGAAGTTCCAAACATTGAGAGTGCCGTTGTGGCTAAGTACCTAGAGGCTGATGACTTCTCCACCTTGAAATCTGATATCAATGACAAAGGCTTCCTGTACTGCCTTGATGTCGTTAAGCTGAAGTTTCCGTCGCTCAACATGGACGAGATTAAACTTCCTAGGGAAGAGGACTTAAAAGGCGTGGCTTAAGATCTTGAGGTTGCTCCAACCGTGACTGCTACTAAGGTGGTGGCGACTAAAGATGGAGATGGCCACCCTCTCATAACGACTGGCTTATAGACTCTTGTATTTTTTCTTTTATTTGTTGTTGTTTATATATATATATATATATATATATATAATGTATTTCTATCAATCAACGAAATCCTTCACGTTATTAATGTCGGATAAAATGGACTTAAGTACTGAGTTGATAATTTGTGAAACTTCCTTATACCTAAGAGGCCAACCACTAAGAAGTATAGCAACACTAAGTTCACATTTAGATCGTCAACATTTGCTGCTTCATCAACATCTTCTTCATGCCGCCTTTTAGTTCTCATCTCGGCACTTTCGAACATCTTCATAAGTGCAACACATGTAATATTATCATTCCCTTTAAACCAATATTTCATAAATTTTACATTTTTCTTTATTATGCGAGGTAAGGAAGCATGTGGCTTGTGACACCTCTATCCGGTAATAAGAGTGAACTTTTTCATCGAGTAACAGAGAGGATGACCATTTATGATGTACCATGCCTCATACTTTTTTTTTTATTGAGCTTAATGGAGGACCAAAATATTGACTAATTGAGCGGAGAATGAAAATCTCTTATCAACCTTTAGGAAATGGCTAAAACATGATTTGCTATATATTTATTGCTCTCTATAATTAAACTTTTCTTTAATTATAGAAATTACTTCGTGAAGTAATCATGCAAGAAAAATGATCCTAGGACTTCAACACCCGGGTAAGTGGAGGTAATCCATCCCCTGAAAACAAATAAAAAAAATGTTAAATTTATTTACAGAACCAATTATCTTGTGAAATAACAATATTTCTCTAAGTTCTAAGTTTGTGAAATCAAAGATTTCGGTCTGAGATATTCAGACCAAAATCAGACTAAAGATTTTAGTATGCATGCACAAGATTTCAACAAAATCAAATTGAAACTCAAATTTCACAAAACAAATCTATAACTTTAATTATAAATGCATATTGTGCGATTTTTGTATTTTTTAGACCATTGTTTTTTGTTATCCGCCATTAATGGTAATTTTTTAAGACTTAAAGTTCGCGAGTGATTCCAGACTGGTATTATGAGTGATTTCGTAGGGTGAGAAAGGAGAGAGGGAGAGACGGTTGGAACTAAAAAAAATGTGGATGATTTTAGAATAAAAGGGATGATCAGCCAAAATGTGGATGTGAAAAGGCTGAAATATAGGTGTGAGTATGTGAGAAGATGAAGAAGAAATAAGAAAGAAGAAGAGATTATATTTCTATCCTAAATGTTAGGGTATATTAATTTTTTTTAAATTTTTTTCTTATTTATTTTCACTTCATTTAATTTTATTTACATATTTTAAAAAATCATGTATTAAAAAATTATAAATAAGAATCGTTTTATCAAATGACTATAGGAATGTGCGTACTTCCACAAATTCCCTCCATTTTCTAAAGGTTAAAAAAAAGATTCTGTAATTAATTAATTATTATATTAATTATTATATATTATTTTTGTTCCGTCAAACGCAAACCGCGAAACGAAACCTCGAAGCCAAAGAAAAAAAAAAAAAAAAAAAAAAAAGAAAAAAGAAAAAACCGCGCTCATGAAATTTTTTTTGCCCATCAAAATAATTTTTGAAATCCCGCTTTCTTTCTATCCGCCCGCCCTAACTCAAAACAATTTTCAATTCGAATCCTCTCCGTTCCGGAAAGGAAGAAGAAAATAAGGGAAGGAAAAAAAGAGGAATTCATCACTCTCTCTCACACTGTTTCTTCGAGCTTGGAGTGTGATTCATTTCGATTCTCGATTTCTAGGGTTTTGCCAAATTTCCCCAGTCTAGGGTTTTGGAATTCTCGTGTGTGAGGCGTCCGTCTCGTTTGATTCGCGGAATTCCATGGCGTCGGAGACGTTAGAGGACAAGAAGCCTGAAGAGGAAGCTCCTGTGGAGGAGAAAAATGAGCTGAAAGAAGAAGATGAAGAAGGACGAGAGAAGGAGGGAAAAGAGAAGCGTGCTGAAGAAAAGGACGACGAGAAAGGGAGTGTGGAACCATCTGTGAACGTAGGTGATGGTGATGATGGTGGAGCTAAGGAGAAAAATGCTGAAGAGAAAGGTGAAGAGGTTGAGGAAGAGGAGGAAGAATTGAAGGACAAGACTGAGATTAGGAAATCAGGGAAAGAAGAACCGGTCACGCCAGTAAGTGAAAGGCCGACAAGGGAGAGGAAGATGGTTGAGCGGTTCTCGGTTCCATCTCTTGGTAGGTCCGGGAAGTCTTCGGCCAGTAAAGGAGTGTCAATTGAGAAGGTATGGGGGGGGGGGTTTTATTTTATTATTTTTTCCTCGTTCTCTCTCGTGTCTATTTTCTGTAGATTGACTGTTTGATATCTTTTTCTCTCCTATAATTGGGGGTTCCAGGGTCGTGGTACTCAGCTAAAGGACATTCCAAATGGTATGGTTTAAAACTTTCAATTGCTTTCTCTATTACTTTCTGCGTACTGTTAATTCTTGTCGACCCAAAAAAAAAAGTGGGGGTTTATATTTCATGTATGTTTGGTCTCTTCGATTTTTTTTCTTATAAATATTATCATGTCTCAAATTGGATTCAAATGGATGTTTGTTTGGTTTACTATCTCAGAAGCTGGATAAGTTATGAGTAAAGTGGATTCTGGATTCAAGCTGATGTTCGGAAATCGGATATGGGTGCTTTTGTTTGGAGTTTGTTGTTCAAAGTAGAGTTTGGGAACCAGTTAGGGTTTGTTGCGAGTTTTATATTAGTATTTGGGCAAACTAAAGTTTTGGTCAACTGCAAATAGGTATATTGTGATTGAAACTGGATTTGCATTTGGATTAGAGGTTAAGCAAACTGAACTCTTGTGGGCTCAATCTCGGGCTTTAGACTATGATCAAAACTATGACAAAATATGCACTATGATAAACTCAGCAAACGTTCAGTTAGTTTGTATTCATAAGGTGCTGATTGATTGGTACTTGCATTTGAATATTGTCACAGCCATTTGCTCATTTATGGACTGCATCAACAGGATTTACCATGTTTATTGTCATCTACCCTGAGTCTACTTAATGGTTGTGAAGTTGCCTGTACTTGTTTGGCGTCTAATACTGTGACCTGTTTCAGTGTCTTTCAAACTATCAAAGAGGAAAGCTGATGAGAATCTGCAAATTCTTCACACAATTCTTTTTGGAAAGAAAGCAAAGGTGACCAAGCTATTTAAGATATTAGTTTGGAGTTCTAGCTTTTGTAGTTTTGCAGTTACTGCTTATGCTTGGAATTCCTGATCTCTAGCAAATTTTTTTTTAATAAATATTTTGACGCCCACAACCCCATTTTTTCAT
Organism: Coriaria nepalensis; assembly: GCA_027186245.1. NCBI lineage: Eukaryota > Viridiplantae > Streptophyta > Magnoliopsida > Cucurbitales > Coriariaceae > Coriaria > Coriaria nepalensis. The sequence goes on from CP114493.1 coordinate 1,550,842, forward strand.
AGGTGCACAGTATGAAGAGGAACATAAGCCAGTTTTCAGGTTATGTTTGGGTTGAGAGTGAGGTACTGCATACCTATCTTTTTCCTGAATGCCTTTGCTTAAACCTTTTTTTTCCCCCTAATGCGGTCAATCTGTTTTATTCTTGATGAATGTCAACCAATTCTAAATTGTTTTTTTGAAGCTAAAAACTTATTCTTATTGTTTGGTTTTGTATCTGCTCAGCAAGATAAACAAAGGGCTAAGATAAAGGAAAAGATTGACAAGTGTGTGAAAGAAAAATTGGTGGACTTTTGTGATGTGCTGAATATCCCAGTAAATAAGGCTGGTGTGAAGAAGGTAACTCATAGTAACCTATATCTATTATATGTGTGCCTTACCTGCTACCACATGCTTATCGATGTTTTTCTATGCTTTTAGGAAGAACTCTCTGCAAAGTTATTGGAATTCCTGGAATCACCACATCCTACGACTGATATTTTACTTGCTGATAAGGAGCAGGTTAACATTCAACATTATTTTCTTTAGCCTGATGTGTATGAAGCTTCTGAGAATTGTTCTTCTGAATATCAGAAAAGTCAAAAGCGTAAGAGGAAGGCCACTCCAAACAAAACTGATGGTTCTGGTGAAGAGCATGTGGAAACACAAGAAAAGGTTTGCCTCTTTTTCTTAGAAGTGAAATACAAAAACGTAGTTGCTTGCACTCACGCTACAAAAACATAGAACTTAGCGTTTGCTTTTTGTTTTTATTTTTTGGCCAGAGAACTTTGTCTTTGTGGAGTTTCTATCTTTTGGACATTGCTCTTTGTTGTTATTTCATCACAATTTGGTCTCACTCTTATTTCGTGCCTCTTGATTATTTATCTATCCTACATTTTTGTTGAGGTTATAGTTTTCAAGTTGCAACTAGAATCCCTTCCTGTCTGTTAAAGGTTCAATAGCTCTTAACTGTGCTCGCGCTACCAACATGAAATGATTACAGTGAAGTTTCTTATTCGTTTGACAATAATGTTTCTAATTTTCTTCTAAAATATGATTCCAAAGTCTTGAAACCATTTATGTGGAATCTTGAAGCTGGAGTTTCTTCGTTTCATGTTCTTTTTGTCATCAGGATGTTTCTTTGATCATATATTCATAAATTTGTTTTATTCAAATTGACAGTGAAATTAACTGTAGAAAATTTGGCCGCCCTTCTGTATGATATCTTTTCCTTTCCCTTTGTTGTCTGTTGTCAGTGAAATTAGAACGAAATAATGGATTTCTAATTTCTTTACTCAGTGAATTATATGATTTCCCGAATTGGGGGATGAAGAGACTGAATTATGCCTCAGAGTTTTTCTTCTGGCAGTATGGACTCTCATTGAGTGGATCTTATTTTCTACTATTGAAAAATGTCAAATGTTCTCAGTTTTAGAATGAAAAGTTCTTTTATATTTTTTTTTTGGCAATTTCCTGTATGAATAGGGTTGCTATTGGTTGTTTTACTTCATTTCATTGTTTGGTGGAATGTATTAAATAAAGAAATAAGGATTTAACAGTTTTTTTAGTTTATCAATCATGTCAGAAGTCTTTTTAATTTTCAAAGGTGCTGTTTGGTGGAATGTATTCAATAAAGAAATAAGGATTAAACATTTTTTTAGTTTATCAATCATGTCAGAAGTCTTTTTTAATTTTCAAAGGTGCTCTAGCTAGGTATGTTTTTGTCATTTCTGCCTACCCAGAAAAGGCTTGAAATTATATCTGAGTTTATTTTTTTGCTTGCAATGATTTGTATGTGATGGTCTAACTCTGTTATTAATGCTTTCTTTGTTTCCCTGGTCATTTTGGCTGTTAGAAGCAAAGGTCTGAATCTGGAAGAAAGAGGAAGCATGTGTCTGAAGTTAAGGAAGATGATGATGATGATAAAGTTGAATCTTCAGAGGAAAAAGATGGATCTCGTGAAGATGGTGACAATGATATTGTGCAAAAAGAAGAAAGTGGTCATGATGAGGTTAAACACATGGAAGAACAAAAATCATCAGAGAAAGTGTCAAGTCCAAAGGCTTCTTCTCGAAAGAAGGAAAATAAGGCTTCGGCGACTAAATCTGGGGAGAAATCTTCGTCTTCCAAAAAGGGTACTTCTGGAAAGCCTGCTAAAGGAGCTGCAAAATCAAAAGAAAAATCATCTATATCAGCTTCTAAGAAAAGTGATATGAAAGAGGCTTCTGGTTCACCATCCAAGTCCTCTAAATCTAAAAAAAATAAGGTTGAGGAAACCAAGGTAAATAAGAAGTCAGCGTCTAAAAAACAGTCCAGCAAGTCCTTTAAGGATTTAGCCAAAGAGCAAGGTAGCATTCTATCTTTAACGTCTCATTAGCCTCAATGTTCTTTAAACAGGTGTATACCCATATAATTCTTCACGTTTGAATAGGAAAAGGCAAAAAGAGCAAGAAGGCCAAGGTAGAACCGACCAGAGATGAGATGCATGCAGTAGTAGTTGATATTCTTAAAGAAGTGGATTTCAACACTGTATGTATTTGTATTTGCCATATTGTGAATACCATGCTGCTGAATATTTTGCAGTTTGTAGAATTACTTCTCACTCTTCTTTTTCTTATATATGTCATATGCAGGCTACTTTATCAGACATTCTTAGGCAACTTGGTAAGGATCCTTTTTGTTTCTCAATCATTGAAACACGGTAAAAAATGCATGTTTGTAATGGGTAGCCATGTGGCATTGTCACATGGTGTAACGAGCTAAAGTTTGTTATATTAACTGCTTATTTGATCTGTTTATTCAGAGATTGAAACTAGAGTTTAGTACATTTTGATTAATTCTGAAGTAAAGGTGGTAGACTAAACCTATATTTAAATAAAATGTCACTCTGGCCTTGCACGATCTCATCAAAATGTATTTTGTTTCTTGGTTTCAATCCCTGATGTAAAAATGAACCCTTTTGATTTGTTGAGATTTGATTGGCGTGTTGCTCGATGTAGCATATGCATAGAAGTTAGATAAGATGCTTTCAGGAGTAAAAGGGAAATTATCTAACCGGCTGTGTAATTGGTATTGATGTAATACCAGGTACCCACTTTGATGTGGATTTGATGCATAGAAAAACAGAGGTGAAGGACATAATAACTGATGTGATAAATAACATGAGTGATGAGGAAGAAGAGGGAGCTGAAGACAATGCAGGGCCCGAAGATGATACGGATGAGGATGGAGACAAAGATGATGACAATGATGATTAGTTCTCTTCTCCAAATCAAGGCTGAGAAAATTAAGGTTCTTTCTTAAAGCAAATCTCTATCAGCTGTTGGTGTTATTTATAAACTACAGTAGATGATATATGCGAACTGGCCTTGGGATTCTGCCTGTAGGCCCTGTACCATATGAATTAGATCTTTGTAGTTGTGAGCTTACTTCTCTAGTGTTTTGATTTTCTTTTTTATTTTTAAATATTTTTTTTAGAGCCTTCTTGTATGGACATTTGACATCGCACAAATGATTTAGTGATGTTCATATTATGATTAGTTGGATTCTGGCTAATGATTTTGCTGATCTCTCTAGCCATCTTTTTTTTTTTTTGCAAGATGTGATTTATAAGCTTAACACGAACATGCTTTTCTTGCAATACGATTTTATCACCTCAAGATGTGTTATTATTTATCTACCACAAAAACTCTTTCCAAATTATAATGATAAATGCACTTCACACATTATAATAGTAAGTATATATAGACCAATTTTATACTCCAAATAATTAGTTCTCACAGAAAAAGAAGGGAAAAAAAAAAAAAATCCTTAATGAAGGGAAAAAAAAGCTATGAGTGCGGATTCAAGAATGGGAGAGGGTGGGCACCCACTTTCTCTTCCTTCAATCGTTTGTAAAAATTTTGAAATTCATTAAGGAAAGAATTTGGAACATTAATCATAAGTAAAAATTTAATATACCCAGTTAAAATTTCATGAATGACCTTATGTCTATTTAATAACTAAATAAAAAATATAAATATATATAATTTATTAAAATACACACTTACATTTATTTTAGCGTTGTTCAAAATTCAAAAGAAAAAAAAATGGAAACCATTCATTCCTGCACAAACCGTCGAACATCTTCATTCTCTTCAATTCAAAACCGTTTAAGAAGTAACCCTTTCAATCTGTCTGTTATAATCGAAACACTCTGTTTCACAAACAATCTGAATCGAACCTAGCATAATAGAGTGTTTCACAAACAATCTGAATCGAACCTAGCATAATCTGAAAATTGGTTTGTAACCCATCATCCGATTGAAGAAGCAATAGTTAGTACTCAAGTGAATCTGAAGAAAAATACCCAAAAAAGGTCGACGGTAGATATTCCGATCGAATCGCCTGAGAAGGAAGAGCAAAGAATGATAATGGCACCAGAATCAAATCAAGGACAGAACAATCAGCCTAATAGCCATTAGGTATGTCACTTAAAATTATGTATTTTTTTGGTGTTTTCCTTTAAAATTAATAAGGATATTATTGTAAATGTTACGAAATATTGACTTCATTTTTTTTTTTTCTAGTGATTATACATTTTTTGAATTGAAAATTTTGAGGATTTACTATAATGGTCCAAGATGTTCAGACTATTTCTTTCCTAAGCTTTTCCTTTTAAAATTAGAGTAATATTTTTTAATAAGACTTTTATAAGCTTTTTGTCATCAAAATGCTTATTATACTTCTAGACATGTTTATTAAACAATAGTTAGAAATTGATTATAACATACATTACAAAACATGAACATATACATAAGTTGCTTTCAAAATATTTATAAAGAGGGTTTTAAAATATTAACCGAGTCTTTATGATATAACAAAATATTTATAACTATCATAATTTATGATATTAATGTGGAAGTTTACAACGTAGCTTAGTTTTGATACCACTACCTCCTCTGCATATAGCGCACCCTCTTGGCAAATTTATTTGGGTAACTAGATCGGTCGTTTACTCTTAGTGTCTATCACATAGAAAGTAAGATGTGAGCTTTCGCTCAACTGGTATAAACATAACTCATAAAAAAATTATAAATACATATGATGTATGAAACATATAATATTTAATAATCTTAAGACTCATATTCTTCATAAAAGTTATTACATGCTTCTATCTTACTCTTTCTTATACTTTCTTACTTTTTCTTTTATTGAGTCCTGTGTATGTACCGGATAACTGCTCGATCGATGAGAAAACGGTGGAATGACCCGATCTGAACTTGTCATAGTCTTTGAATACTTGGGCATATACTTGCATAACTTATCATGATCCTCTCTTCATTGGGTCTCGACCATTCCTTCGAAAGGTTAATACAACACTTAACTATCTATCTCGTTTCATCATTTTCCTTTATATCTTTTAATTTCCTATTATGAAATATGAAGTACCATCAGCTTGATAGCTATATGTGTGTATGTTGTTTAGTAATTCATGGAAGCAATAACCATAGTAGATACATAACACATATAACCACAATTTAATTCGGGATTTTCCAAATCACACCAGCCAATGTGAACAACGCAACATTCATCAACAATGGTATACAAGTTTCAAAAACGGATTCTATGATATAGGTGAGATTTGTATTTATCTAGATTCCGTACTTATTTTGAAGGATTCCGAGTACTTCTAGAATACTGAGTCAGTTGTTCGTCTGTCTAATCAAGAATTGAAATTAACTTAATAAAAGCTTAACTTTGCATAACCTTTTCCATTTAGTTAACTTATTTTCTTATGCATTTCTCATTTATTTTTAATTTTCAAATCCCTCCTTATAAAAACTTTCTTGATTAAATGAGTAGCATGATTTCAAATTTTTTTATTATAATTTTTTTTTTAATAGATAGTCATCTTTACTTCATAATTCAAGCCAATTAGTTAACCCTTGAAAATAAAATCTCAAGACTATCCCTCTCTTAAATATTTAGTAGAGGCTTGGATTGTTGTATCAGATAAACCATAATTGCCATTGATCTAAAAACTATCTTTACCTTTTCTTGTACCTTTTTTGTGAGTCCATGATAACTTAAGCTCAAAGTTAAATAAATTACAAACTCATTAACTCATTCATTACAACTGCATCTTTTGGCTCCTATTCTGTTTTAATTTCTTGTTTTTCATATTTTGAGTTTTTGTTTTATTTGGTTCTAAAACTTGGGATCTCATAAAATTTTCAAAATTTAAAGATATCCCTATCAACATCTCGTTAAGCTACTATAAAAAGTTTAGCTCCATATTTATATATTTTCCCTATCAAAAGTCATTTTCCTTTAAACGGTATGAAATACAACATATTTAAGCCTATTTTATTCCTTTACGAATATCTTGAATATATTTCTTCAAAAATTCTCAGAAATTTTTTATTGAATAATAACTTCCCAAGTTTTCATTTGATAAATTACTTTATCAATTTTGTGATGTATATTAACTAGTGTTAACTTCCTATTCAGTTTCTCCATTTCTCTTCTAGTATGTTAACTAGTGTTAACTTTGAAATTACATAACTCATCGCTCCAATATCTTAAAATTTTGTATCTTATATCAATTTAAAGGTTTTGAAATCTAGTTTCATCTTGTAAAATTTCATAATTTATTATGAACAATGTCATGGCTAAGAGAGAGCACCTACATGTCTTACTTCTAATTCTAGTTTACTACATATTTTTCACCTTACTTCCTGAATTTGTTTCTTAGTGATTACTGATCCATTTGGGCGTTCTTGGTGTCTTTAGAAAGCTAAGAGAGTCTAATTTCCTAATATAATTTTATTATAATTTTAGGACGCGTAAAAAATTTCATAATATAATTAAGATATACAAAACTGTCTCGTTCTTTTAAATTCTACAACAAAATATTTTACCATATCCAACCAATTTTCTATACTATTTTAAGTTCCTAATTCAATAGTTCAACCTCACCCAATTTTAAGAGCTTTAATAACTAAAATTTATCAACTCTTATTAGGGAAGATTGATCAAATTATCAATTTTTTATTGATTCAACTTTTCTTAAGTGATCGCCATATATATATATAGCAAAGAGAAACTTGAAAAGTATAACAAGAGTAAGGTTAGGGCTTTTACCTTTATTAGCGGTTAGTGAAAATTTCTCTTGAAGTAGAAAAAAAATACATTTAAAATATGATTGAATATTCAATATAAAGTGGGTCTTCGTTAATAAAAAAGTAAAGAAGAAATGAGGCTTAAGAGAATGAGGCTTAAGAGAATGCCACCTATGCATTACTTTAATGCCACTAATCAATTAATAACTCCATATACTAGACACATATGAATCAATATTAAGATACTCTAAAACTAAATGTATATTTTTGTATAATTCGGAAGCATAAAAGGGCCACCTAATTGTAATTCAACATTCTATCATGTAGCGTATTAAAAATATAGGCGCTATCATTTTCTGTGTTTAGTGTACGTGTCATAGGTTTTAGGGTACTATTTAAGTTCACTTGTGAAGGACTGCTAAGAATGGTGTTGTATACAACTTACGAAAATGGGGAATTTCGTAGTTAGAGGTAGAATTTACTCTCCTATTAGCTGTATGTAGTCAAAATTTTATTGGGGTTTACTTTCCTACTATCAGTTTTATATAAACTGCTTGATGTCTATTTAGATGCCCTTCGAGCCATCAAGTATTACAGTCTTGTTTTGTTTTTTATTTTATTTTGTTTTCATTTTTAATTTTGTTTTGTTTTTATTTTTATTTTTTCAATTTAGTTTTGTATAGTTTTGTTTAATTATTTTTATTTCAAGAGGAACAAATTCCAATATGTCGTGAGCTCTAGCTCACTACTGTAATAGTGTAATAACAAAGCAGGAAGTGGTGATTTTTGACAAAATGTTTTTGACAAAAGGAAGAAGTTAACCACTGTATAGTTGGAGTCTTGTAGGTTTACTTACCTGGGTCATTTTCTGGATGTGAGTGGTAAACTCAAGAACTTGGGCTAAATTATTGACTTCTTCATTCTCCGATGAGTGGAGTGCAAGAAGAAGCATGAGTTGTAGTTTATATATCGTAGGAAGCCTATGCGGTTTAGTCTTAAGGAGTTTGCATTGATGATGAGGTTAAAATATCATGAATATCTCTTGGACAACATAATTAGGCATATAGAAAAAGACAGCCACTTATTGGAGAAGTATCTTAATGGGAAGCTTATCAATGTGTCAGAGCTAGTAGAGAAATTTAGAAGCGATGATGGACCATAAAGTAACAAAGATGGTGAAATTGTGAAGATAGCTCGTGTCTACTTCATTGAGACAGTCTTTGTGACACAAGGGAGGAGGAATAAAATTCGATCATTTACCTTGTTTATAGCCAAAAATTTAGTCCGGCTTGAGAAATAACACTTGGGTAGACTTCGTTATGAGGCTGTCATTCAATCGCTTAAGAAGGATATTAAGAAGAAGCTCACATTTGAGTTTATGTTTGCTTTACAGGTTAGAGTTTATATCTAACTTTTACCATATCTATATGGTTGCAGCATGTAGATGAGTACATATTTCTATTACAGATGAGCGAGTAGAAGTTTAATGACCTACTTAACTGGTCCACCACTTTCCTAGATCAAGTATTCTCTCAGTTCTTTGATATATATTGGAAAGAGATATTCAAAATTTGAAGGACGAAGATCAGAAAAGACTTGTATTTCTAGTCGGCTCTCTAATAAAGTCGTACGTTCATGGTGAGACACCTGTCGCTCGATAGTTAAGATTTTGAGTAATTTTTAATTTTTATTTTTTTGTATTTATGAATTTAGATAAGTTAAAATAAATTATTTCTCTTATCCTTAAATTAAAATATGTTCAGATTTAATAGTTTTAAAAACTGCAGATGTAAATAAATAAAAATGTGCAAATTCGTCCTCCATTTTCCTTCTCCAGCAAATCATAGCCAATGAGTAGGGAGTCCAACTGGGTTCTTCACTGAGAATAGTTTGGGAGAGTTAATTTTTCAGAAATCTGGCTCGCAACATTGAGAACATATAACGGAATGGTATTTGGGTTTGTGGAATTGGGGTTAGTGTGGCTATCTACTAATTTGTGATTGATCAAAGGTGATGGCCATGGGAAAGGATCGATAATGCTCGTTGGAGAGAAAAGGTTGATACCATATAAAATTTAGTGTTTGAGTAAATTGAACCCAATCAGATCAATGCACAGCATGGTAACATAAATACACTTAAAAGGAATCAACTTGAGACGAGGAAATTAATTGTAATATATGGATTGAAGAGATTTAAGCCTAAATAAAAGTAATCCGCTTTATACAAAGTCAACTTTGACAGCCATGATGATTTCTTGGTGTGGGGCTGATTTCGCTGTTGCATATCAGACTGTGTGGAAGATGATCGTGAGTCAGCGATATCTCTTATATATACTATGTTAAGTATAAATTAATAGGGTAAAAGAGATTTTTACTATCTCATTTTATGAATTATTAATCAAATATTATTATATATTATGAAAATTTATATTTTACTTCCTCAATTATTACTTTTTTTATACCTTAATTTGAAATTCAAATAAATTCTCAACTTAAAATTTAATTACTTTCTTACCCATTAATATTTAATTTTTATTAAAAAAATTTCATAAATTCAAAAAAAAAAAAAAGATCTATATACAAATTACAAACTAATGTAGAATAATTAATTATCATAATATATAAAACTCAATATCATATATGAAGTCAGCAGTGGTAATCCTAAGGATTCCCGGGTGGAAAAAGAGAGATGTCTCCTACGTTACCTGTAATATGTGGAAGTATCGACGTAATTTCATAGAGTCATTCGGTCTGATATCTATAATTATAATTGATCGTTTTGTATTAGACTCAATCTAGATAGAAATTTCTAATTAATATAATGGCTTAAGAGTTAACGGAGCTGTTTGATGAATTGAAACAAAGGATTAATCATTTCAAAGAGCTTATTATTTTCCTTGTATAATGTAGCATATTTTTGCTAGGTTTTGGACGCCAACTTTACCTACTATAACCCCTTTGCTACCCCTTGTCTCTCGCTCGACAATGCTTTTACTTTCACGCCACCCTTTTTGTTACAATCTAATTGAAGCTGCCACCAAAACTTTAATTCCATTTGTTTAAAATTATGTAATTTACACAAGTATTTTTGTATATAATGTATCTATAGTTTATGAAATTATGGTATATATATGATAAATAGGTGACGATTCAAACTTAGTTTAAGTGCATTTGATTCAATTTTAGAAAAGTAAATCAAAATATATGTGAAGAGAATTGTATAAGTAATTACATTAAAATTAATGTCAAATTTTTATTTCCCTACCTTATGCTAATATAATTACTATTATAATTATTTCTTTTGGGGGGGGGGGGGGATTTCGTGAGAAATCAGTCTTGTAAGTGTCCCTTTCAAGTAGTAGTAATTTGTTGACCCAACACAATTGCATGTAATTTGTCTTAATATAACCAAACGTATGATTTTGTTTATAACCCCATCTATTCCTATATATAACTTGTTAACTCCATTCCCATAAAGATTGTACAAATCCTTTTTCCCCAGAAATCAAACACATACCAGGTATATCACCTTGATACTTAGTTACTTTTCTTATTGCTTGATACCATTATATTCTTGGATTAAGAAGAATACAAGCATTTAACACAATCGATAACTTTAAACTTTGGTCGGAAAATAGTGTTTAAGAAGTTTACTAGCTTGTCTTCAACTTAATAGTAAAATTCTCATCTAAACTTTAGTTTCAACTACTTATATTTCTGTTCGTTTATATATGTCTATATAATCAACATTATTGTATTATTTCATTAACATTTTCATTACTTGTTACATAACTATAGGTCAGAAATTTGTTTTCCATTTTGATAATGGAGAATATTGTTGATAAGAAGTCGATTCAATTTAGTGTGAAGCAAGGAGAGATAAGCCTAGTCCCTCCAGCACAAGAAACTCAAAGGGGTCTCTATTTTCTCTCAAACTTGGACCAAAACATTGCGGTGATAGTTAGAACAGTCTACTGCTTCAAATCAGAGTCAAGAGGCAATGAAGAAGCTACTCAAGTGATCAAGAATGCATTGTCGAGAGTGCTTGTTGATTACTACCCGCTTGCTGGTAGACTGACTATTAGCCCGGAAGGAAAATTGATAGTGGATTGTACCGGAGAAGGCGCTGTCTTTGTCGAGGCCGAAGCTGATTGTAGTATAGATGAGATTGGAGATGTAACGAAGCCTGATCCGGAGACTCTTGGGGTGCTTGTTTATGATATTCCTGGTGCTAAGAATATACTTGAGATTCCTCTTCTTGTTGTTCAGGTAATTTAGTCCCATGTTTGAATGTATTGTTTGATTTATTTTCGTTACATTTTTTTATTTATATATGAAATATTTCAGGTGACCAAATTCAAATGTGGCGGATTCGTGTTGGGCTTATGCTTGAACCATTGTATGTTCGATGGGATCGGAGCCATGGAATTCGTAAACTCATGGGGTGAAACTGCAAGAAATTTACCCCTCAGGGTCCCTCCATTTCTAGACCGAACCATCCTCAAAGCTCGGAACCCACCAAAATCAGAGTTTCATCACCATGAATTCGCCCAAATCGAAGACATTTCCGACACATCCCACCTCTATTCTCAACAAGACATGCTCTACAGATCCTTTCTCTTCTCCGCAGAAAAACTCCAACGCCTCAAACAAAAGGCCCTTCAAGAAGCCCATCATGGGCCCATTGACAATTGCTCCACTTTCGAAGCACTTTCCGCCTTTGTTTGGCGGGCAAGGACAGAAGCTCTAAAACTCAAACCCGAGCAACAAACAAAGCTACTCTTTGCCGTAGATGGGAGATCGAGATCCTCCCCGCCGATCCCGAAAGGGTATTTTGGTAATTCCATCGTGCTGACAAACGCCATTTGCACATCCGGCGAGCTACTCGAGAACCCGTTTGCGTATGCGGTTGAGAAGGTGCAGAAGGCGGTGGAGATGATCACGGATGGGTACATCAAGTCGGCCATCGATTACTTCGAAATTACAAGGGCTCGGCCTAGTTTGGCTGCTACTTTGCTCATTACGACGTGGTCAAGATTGTCTTTTCACACGACGGATTTCGGTTGGGGGGAGCCTCTGTTTTCCGGGCCGGTTGCTTTGCCTGAAAAGGAGGTCATACTTTTCTTATCTCATGGGAAAGGTAGGAAGAGTATAAATGTGCTTCTGGGCTTGCCTGTTTCTGCCATGGAAGTCTTCGAAGAGTTATACACAGAGATTTGATATTACTTGCTGTGGGGGGGAGGAGTTCTACGTATCAGTTCAATCATTGATATAAGATCTGATTTGACTTCTTAGCCAAAATTAATGTATTGATTAATGCTATTTAGTTTCGAAAATAATTTTAAATAAATTTGAATAAATTGGTAATTTATGCCTATCATTATCCATTTAATTTATGCCATTTCTTTTCTGTCAAAAAATAACTTAATGTTAATTTTTACCCGTTTTGGGCTGGTTTACCTCGACCTAATCCATTTTGGACAGTTCTATTTCATTACCATGGTTAATAAGCAATTTACACATTTTTTCAAAATCCTAATAACAGGTACAAAATTTTTCAATAGATAGCTCTCTTCTTTCCTTTCTTTTGTAGGAATCATTCATCTTAGTTTTTGTATATATATACCTCAACAAAATAGTATAATTGAATGTAAACATGAACGCATTCTTGATATAACAAGAACTCTAAAAATCCAAGCCCATCTACCTTCTCGGTTTTGGGGATAATGCATTTTAATTGCCACTTACTAGATCAATAGATTGCCTTGTTCTGAACACAATACAAAACTCCTTTTGAGCTTGTTTTTAAAAAGCCACCAAATATATCTCATCTTAGGATTTTTTGTTGTCTTTCTTTTGCAAAAACCTTAAATAATTCTGACAAGTTCTTACCTAGATCATCTCCTTATGTCTCTATGAGATACTCCCTGACTCAAAAAGGATACAAGTTATATGATCTAGCTTCACACTCAATTCTTGTTAGCAGAGATGTAATCTTCCATGAGCATACTTTTCCATTTTCCAATATCAATAGTTCACTCCCACACTTCCCAACTCCATAAATATTATGCACTGATAATTATTTTGAAACCAATCATCATCTTTAACAATCTACTTTTCCTACAGTCCAAGTTAATGATGAGTCAATTCCACACTTTTCTACTGTCCAAAATCTTGATCGCTACTGTCCAAAATCTTATTTAATCAACTACCGTTGATTCTTCTGATACTTTATCATCTAATCCTATCAATCCTCCTCTTAGAAAATCAAGTAGAATTTCTCCACCAATCGTGTGGTCCAAAGACTGTGGTCCAAAGACTGTTTTCCCACTTACCTCATCCAAAAAGGCAAATCTCATTGTCAAGTATCCTTTGTCTCAAAATATCTCCTATCCAGCATGTCTACTTTTTCTAAACCACATTCATATCATGAGACAATTAAAGATGAAAGATGGGTTGATGCCATGAACAGTGAGATTCGAGCATTAGAGTTAAATGGAACATAGAAATTAGCTCCTTTGCCAAAGGAAAAGAAAGCTATAGGGTGTCGTTGGGTGTACAAGGTGAAACTGAAATATGATGGTACAGTAGAGAGATTTAAGGCTCAATTAGTTGCAAAATGATATAGCCAAAAGGAGGGCATCGATTACAGAGAGGCATTTTCACCCGTCGTTAAAGTAGTCACGGTTAGATGTATTTTGGCTATGGCTTATGTTTACAATTGGTTATTGCACCAAGTGGTTGTCAATAATACCTTTTTACAAGGTGGTCTTCAAGAAGAAGTTTGCTTGTCTCTTCCTCAAGGCTATGGGACAGAAGGAGAGATCAAGGTATATGTAAACTTGTGAAGTCTCTCTATAGCTTAAAGCAAGTTTCTCGCCAGTGGAATTCTATATTATGCTCAGTTTAGTTGAAGGTGGTTTCATACAATCAAAGAATGACTATTCTTTATTTACTAAACTGGAAGGCAGTGAGTTTACCATCGTTTTAGTCCATGTGGATTTTAATAGGGTCCAGTTTAGCAGACATTAATGCTACGAAAGATTTTCTGAAATCCAACTTTCTTATCTTGGATCTTGGGCTGATGAAATACTTTCTTGGTTTAGAGTTAGCCAGAAACAGTTCTAAAATTTTCCTTACACAGCGAAAGTATTCCTTCGAACTTATACATGAAACTGGATTGACTGCCACTCGTGTATGTGGTACTCTAATGGAACAAAACATCAAGTTGACTAGTGCATAATATGATTCTTTGACAGGAGAAAACAGGACAGATTTTTTGCTTGATGATCCTAGTGTTCATCAACGCTTGGTAGGCCGTATGATCTACCTTACTATAACTCGTCTTGACATAAGCTTCTCAGTTCAAATTTTGAGCCAACACGCACAAACCGAAATAATCTCACAAATTTTTAGCTCTTCCAGTCTTTTAAAGTTTGAAGCTTATTGTGATTCAAATTGGGATTCATGTTTAATGACACAAGGTTCAACATCGGGTTTTGCCTTAAAGCTTGGAAATTCCCTTGTCTCCTGGAAAAGCAAGAAACATAAAATTGTTTCACGATCATCAGTTGAAGCAGAATATCATGCAATGGTTGCTACAACTTGTGACGTAACTTGGCTGCTTAGTTTGCTCACTGAACTCCGTCTTCCTGCTTTGGTTCCAGTGCCTTTGTTCTGTGATATTTCCTCAGTACGCCAAATCGCAGCAAATCCTATATTTCATAAGCGGACAAAGCACATTGACATTAACTGTCATACTATGTGAGATAAGGTTCAACAAGATGTTCTTCAGCTCACTCCAATTTTTACTCATTTTCAACCAGCAGAACTCTTAATCAAACCATTGTGCAAGAATCAAACCACTGTTTTTGTTTTGGCCAAATATAGGTTCTATATTATTGTGCAATATTTTTATCGAATAATGAAATTCATGATATTTGACAGTTTTAAAAGAATCAACTTTCAAAAAAATGAAAATGAGAAATACAAAATTTAAAAGGAAAAATATAAAACAAGAAGAAGATAATCAATTCGGTAGAAGATCCAAAAAATTTCCTTCGATCCTTTTATGAAACTGAAGTATAAGAATAGTTACATACTATCATTAAGAGTATAATTTTCACTTAAGAATAGTTACATCTTCTTGAAAGAATTTTCACTTAAGAGTATATAATTAAAATGACCTTAAGATTTTATTTCCAATATTAGGTTAAAATTGAACTTGAAAATACAATTAACATCAATAATTATGTATATGGTTAATATGTTTCTTTTTTCAACACTCTTAAAATTTATTTAGAGTAGGTGACATGATGAGCAAAAATGGTTGACATAGACGTAAGAAGATGATGTCATGATGAGTATAAACATAAAAAATAATTAACTACTTAATTAATTTCCATAATCTTAAAATTACATGATGATGATGATTAGGAAAAGACATGAAATAAATAGTTCATTAAAGGACTCAAATGAAATTACACACAAGATGTTCAAATTCTATAATCTTTATTAATTTATATCATATAGTATTCGAGAATGAGTAAGGAAGTCTAAGAACGATTTTCAATATAAAACGATATATCGACATTCCCTTCATACGACCAAGTTGTGATCGAGATCTATTTTAGTATGTCAAATATTTTATTAAGGAAGACTAGAGAAAAATATTACCTCTTTATGGATGTTTGCATTCTAATTCTATTTTTGTGTAGCAAGTAGGACCCCTTATGATGATCACCTTCATTTTAGTTATATTATTGTCGATGTCGGGTCCTACACGTATCATGATGGCCTTCCCAATTAGAGTTTCACAATTATATGGAACAATCAATCAAACTTATAGGTCTTACCAAACTTCTATTTGACTATATTTATCCAAATGTGTATTCACACACTAATGAACAACACGAAACCAAGCAAATAGTAGATAAATTAGCCAAATTACAATAATGGTAGGTATCAAGATGTTCACTATTGCATTACTATGTTCATACCCACCTAAACGCATTGAATTGAAACTATTTGCTTAGGCCGAGGGGCTTTCCACGACACCATTTGGGAGCCAAGGTGAAAATTCAATTCCTTTCCTATATAACCACTTTCATTAGCTAAAATATAATAGATTCCTATATATAGTCAATAAAATCTCGAGAAAATATGCAATATTTCAGTTGTATAATTATAACACTCATGCGAGAGGAGATATGAGGTTATGTACTATCTCCTCTTGCATAGGTGTTAAAGTTAAACATCTAATATAATAGATATTTTTTCGTAACAAATTAATAATTTTTAACCTTAATCAAAAATTAGTTTCACTCCAAAACTCAATTAATCCTCATGGTATCTCTCTTATTAGAGCTGATTTGAGGACTTGATAGTTCATGTAAGCATTCTAACGTTTATATGTTAGTTTATATACCCTTGTAATTATTATGAGTGGGACCTCAATCCTCATCAAAATTGGCCCCAAATAATAATAATAATGAACATTAGAAATAACAAAGATTTGACAATCCTAGCTTACATCACTATATATGCATACAATTTCAACTATTTACACAAAAGGGAACGTGATGTAAACTTGATGATCAATAGGTCAAACTTGAAATTTTTAATATATATATATATATAGGGATTTGAAGAGGTTACAAGCTATGTAAATCTAGCTAAAACTATGTACCATATTGGTCTCATTTCTTAGCTAAATTGACAATTTTATAAATTTCCCCTAATGGTTATCTATATCTATAAAGATGACAAGTCCTAGCTCGCTAGCTAATGCCAACCAACTTCCCAATCATGCATCTACAAACCTATCAATCTATCATCTAATAATTATAGGACCACTATACTATAAGGGTTTAGGATTATTTCAAATGCCTTCATTTACAAAAAGTTAAAAGAATCACAACCACTCTTGAAACTAGAGAAATTGTGTGCCCAAATGTATTCTCATGCAATTTCTTAGGTTAAACATTCCTTATATGTAGCATGATGTTGTCAACAAAAATCTCCTTTTGATTCACGTACGTAAACGTTATCAACATTTGGAAAACGTTATCAAAGCCAAGTTACATAATTTAAAAAGCCAAGTTATCAAAGCTTTTTAATATGGAATTTTCAATATATTTAGGATACTAATACCATAAACAAATTTACGTGGATATGATATATATTATATTAATATTTATAATTATAATTAATTGATTAATAATAAATTACGTCTCTTTACAAATTTCTGATTTAAATAAAGAAGTTAGCGGCTACAATGCATAGCAAATTAACTCAAAACTTCACATAGAAAACTATCTTGATCAAATAGTTATAAGCAAAAACACATGTATCGAATAATTGTTGATTCCTTAATAGAACTAAATCTCATTAATTATCATTTTTCATGTATTCCTAGTTAGATTCCTTACCACGTAATGGAAGACATACTAAGATTTGATATCATCGCAATAAATTTGTCTTAAACAACGTAATTTAAGAATAACTATATACCCGCGATTAAAACAATAATAGAAACTATAAGTAACATTTCTTTCTCAATTAAACATAGATAGCTCTTCGTAATCTTAATATAATTTATTGTGTTATTTCCTCTCAACTCAAAATTTAGAACTAATATTAATTTAATATTATATTAGAATAGATCAATGTCTCAAATTTACACTACATTGCCTTTCTAATTGTTAATTTCATGTGTAAGATCTTTAATTTTCATAAGCTTTTCTATTAGGATCTTGTATATAAGAAGTGCTTGGTAAGTTAAATATAATTTGTGATGTTATTTTCTATCAAACTTTTAAGATTAATGCTAATTTAACAAACATCATGGATTAATGAAGCTATGAATGTTTACAAGGATACAATTAAAGACCTAACTACAGCTATATACTATCCTGATCATCATAACCTTGTCTCTCAAACATCACAATATATATATCTTTTACATTTATACAAGGATATGCTAAACTTATTCATAGATTATATGAACTTGCTAGATGCACTGCATACACAGTTTCAATCAAAATGATCATCAACTCAACATAATCAATTAATGATCATTCTAGATGCACTAAGAAGCTTATAATTACTGCTACGCCTATAAGTCGCTTTGTTTCTACACGGTGTTGAAAATCGAATCGGGCTGCAACTAGGGAAAGCAAAAAACTGATGGTCATCATCATCTTCATCTTCTTCTTCCTCACCATCTATCTCTGCCAAAACTTTATAGAAGAAATCAACCTCACAAGGGAGCAAAATAGGGCCATCACTATAATACCCATATTCCAATTCAGCTTCTTCTAGCAATATAAGGAACAATGGGTGATTAACAATCTCTGTCCTGATCACAAATCTCTGCTTTTCTGGCCCCACATAAACTGAAAAGCAACCCACTGGTGCTACTTTTGGCTTTCTCTTCTTCTCCTTCTGGGTAGTAGTACTTGTAATTTGTTTTGTTGCATGATGATCAGTACAAGCACTACTGCCATCATTGCAATCAATATTAGTAGTAGTAGTACTCCCCAATTTTCCATTTCTTAATGATTTGGAATTAGGGTTTGGCCTCCCAGCTAATGATCTGCATCTTTCCCATATCTTCTTCCATTTTGATGAACAAACCCTTATATTATGACCCATGCCTTCTATTCTAGCTAGGGTCTTGTGTATATATATTGAAGTATAATGTAAGCTTAATCAGCTTGTAAGATAGAAACAGTTTAGAAATGAGAAAAAGAGGAGATTAGATGTTGATCAAATGAGGTTATGAAGATGAGGTATATATACAACTGTCAAGAGGGCAGTCTCTGACTAGGCGAGGCGGCATTAGAACTGACTTTTTTTTTTTTTTTGGTCTTAGAAATAGTATTTTTCTTTTAATTAGAAAAACAAAAGAAAAGGTATTAGAAACATGACGATGATGGTAATGGATGTTTTTTTAGTCAACGCAGCTTGTAAGCCTACAATTGTTGAAAAAAAACTTAGCCTTACGCAATGACATATTGGGTCATATATGACGATTGACAGGCGGAGGAGTCAGACAACCTTTCTTTGTGTCTTCAACGCGCCTGCTTTCTGGTTTTGTTTGCTTAGAAAAATAAATAAATTACTAATAAATTAATAAAAGAATATCGGAAGGTATGTATATATATATTAATAAATTTAATGTAAATAATTTTTTTTTTAAATGACTTTTTATTATTCTAATATATGAATTCTTTGTTAAATACTATGAAAGTTTATTTTTTATTATCTTAAATTATTATATTTAGGTATTGACTTCCTTATAACTTAATTTAAAATATAAATATATTCTTAATTTAAAATTTAATATTCTTTCCTCTATTAATAATATTAATTTTTTTTAAATATTTTTAATCATAATAAATTTTAATCATTTCTATTTTTAACCGTAACTATCGAACTCTATCATCACTTTAAAATATTCTTTAATTTCTTTAAAAAAAAAAATGAAAAAATTGGAAAAACTAAAACTATTTATGGTGGAGGTAGGGGCAGAGGCAGAAGTCGGCAACTGGTTGATGATTGTAGCGGATGAGATGGTGAGTTGGGCGAAAATAAAAATAACTAAAAATATATAATAAAAAAATTAAATATTAATGAGTGAAAAAAGTAATTAAATTTTAAATTAAGGATTTATTTATATTTTAAATTGAATTGTAAAGAAATTATTGGCTCAAATGTAATAATTTAAGGTAGTAAAATATGAATTTTAATAATTCAAGTAGTGTTTAACTTAATAATTCATAGATTAGGATAATAAAGGATCATTTACTTTTTTTTTTTTTTTTTCATGGCCAAATTTAGTGTAGAGATTTGATTAGTAACTCTTTGCGGACTAGAAATTTAGAATGAAAATTATATAATGAATAAATATAAGAGGTACTTTACATGTGATTTTACTTATTAATTTTTTTTTTTATTTTTAATTTTTTGTTTTTAGGTCATTCAATTTTAATAAAAAAAAAAAGGGTGATATATATAAGACATCTAATTTTACAAAAAGGGGCCATCTATATAAAATTTAGGATGATTCATTTGTAATTTACATAATGCATAACAAGGAGCCGATGGTGTTAAGAAGAAAGAGCGAGTGATATGTTTATTGAATTTTAATAGAAAAATGTGATATATTTGAGACATCTAATTTGACAAAAGGAGCCATCCATATGTTTATTGAAAATTTAGGAAATTCATCTATAATTTACGTAGTGTATGTATAACAAGGAGCCGATGGTGTTTAATTATGAGAAATTGTGTAGCGTATAAGATCTTGACACGATGATATGGAAGTTATGATTCTGATCAGGCAGATGCATACGTGGGACTACTCTTTTGTAAGAGAAACTAACTACTAAGCACGTGATATAAGACTAAATGTATGATGACTCAAACTACACGTGGTACTCTTTTGGCCAGAAAAAAAGAAGGAATCTTGATACTTTTTAAAATTAATGATTTTTATTTTTTTTTTATTTTTATCAATTTCTAAATTAATTTTAAAAGGTATCAATTTTTATAACTAAAATAGGGGATGAAGTACACACATGGTAATATAAATGATGTAAAAATTTTAATTTAAGTGGAAGAAATGTTATTCCTCGATTAAGAGGGTCACATTAAGAAACCTAACAATATTTTGAATATTTATATTTTATTTTATTTTATTTTATTTTATTTTATTTTATTTTATTTTATTTATTATTTTCGTCAATTCTTGACTAACTCAAAAAAAAAATTATTTTTTGAAATTAAAATAAGAAGCTAAATACTCACATACCCAGCTATACAAATGATGTGAATTTATTATTTTTAGTTGTGAATTACTCACACACAGTTATGTTTTTATCGAAGTATATAAAGTATATGATAGAGTGTTTATGTAAGTAATTTAGTAAGTACTTAGAATGAAGAATATATCTTAATATTATATTAAAATTATTAAGGATATTATGAAAGTACTATAATTAATGTTAGGTTAATAATTGAGATGTTTAATGACTTTCTTATTAGAGTAGAACTTCATCAATGATCGACTTGAAGTTCATATAGTGCTTTAGTAATGAATGAGCTAATGAAATATATTCAAGATGAGATATCTTAATATATGTTATTTACAGATGATATTATCATAATATACGAAACTAAATATATAAATACAAAATTAAATAGGTGGTATAAGATTTTAGAGAGTAAGAATGCTAAAATTAGGTCTGAAATGAAATATCTAACTTACAATTTTGGTTCCAAATCTCGAAAAATTTATAACCAAATTGAGATTTGACAATAAGAAGATCGCAGAATGTGAAACTTTTCGGTATTTATTATCTATTGATACTATTATCTAAAATATTAGAGACATTTACAATGATATAGACTAGAGGATGATAACAATAATCTTATATAATAGAAGGATATCTACAAAATTTAAAAAAAAAAATTTATTTTAAGACAATTATTCAACCAGCTATCAAATTGATTCATGCATGGAAGGAGGCCTCTCAAAAACCAATTTAGTAATTATCATCTTCCTTTGTATTTTTTCATACTCACTAATATTTTTGGAAAAAGTTAAATAAAGTGGGGCTAAAATATAAAAACCAAAAACTGATATTCGTAATTTTGTTATAAGAGAGAGGTTTTTTTTTTCCTAATATTTTATATTGTTTTTTTTTTTTTTTTTGTCATCATTCAAGTGATTAACATCAAGTAGGTTTTGTTGCTAGGATTTGTTACGAAATTCTATACGAAATTTTTGATTAAATACACTTCCGACAAAGAAAACGAAAAATCTACCATGTATGAAGTCATATAAGTTAGGCTGAACCTTTTCTTGACACCGTAGGCACTGTTGTCACGTTCGATAATTTCAAACTACTTGACTCAATACAAGTGTTAAAAACAGATCGGCCATGCCTTAAAATTTTCATTTTTAAGTTTGGTCCGTTTATTAAATATATAGTTGGAATTGGTTTGATTCAATTTTTTTTTATTTAAATAAATTAATAAATATTTTAATATATATCATTAAATAATATATAAATAATTAAATAATTATATTTCAAATATTATGATTGAGTCAAATTAAATTCAAAATGTCTAATCGGACAAACCGACGGACTTGAAAATAAATCTAAGCCTGACCCGTATATCCAATCTAGGTCAAACTTTAAGTTTTAATTTAGTCAATAATATTATAAATTTAACCATTCTCTCCAAAAAATTATAACCCTAAAATTCTTAGTATAAAAAGGAAAGAGAAAAAATAAAACAACATCTAATATTATCGAACTAATATAATATAGAACCCACTAGACATAGCACATGCAAATGAAACAACTCAGCAAAGTTATGTCCATTTTTTCTCAGACCACACAAATTAATGTCTTTTTTTTTTTTCTGAGTGGTTTCTTGTTTTCGTGTTCCGTTTTTCTTTGGTTTAGCTTCTTCCTTTTACATTGTTAAGAATTTGAATGAAATGACATGATTATATTTTTTTTTGTGAGATTATTTTTAATAGTTTAAAATTTTAAGATAATTGATAATTTAATATAATATTAAAAATAAATTTAATAATAAATTTAATAAGAAATTTAATTATTTATTATATATGTTAAATATTATTAATATATAAAAATATTTAGATATAAATTTAAAATAATGATATATATGAGTAAGTATATTAAAAAGATTATATTTTATATTTAAAAAATTAATAAATAAGATTAATTTTTTAATTATTAATTAATTTTAAAATTTCTACATATAAAAGGATGAATTTTTATATGTAAGAGAACGTTGTGAATTTTACCAAATTTTAATATAATATTTAAATTGAAATCTTATGTTCAAATCACATTTATTTTTATTTATTATTTTTATAGATAATATGCTTATCGTGCTTATTTGCCATATATTTTAAAATTGTATTTATTATTTATTTGTATGTATAAAACTCATATTATTATAAACTTGAATGTAAGAGGTAATATTCATAATTTTAATAATAAATAATATAATTAATCTCATTTTCGAACAACTTTTTCGGACTATTATCAATAATTTAACAGACACTTCATGTTATGATATGCTGCTGGTATCGATCCCTACTTCTCTCATTGCTGCAAATTTTAAACTTATTTTGTTCAATTTCAAATCTTTATTTACAATTTATCATAATTATTTATATATATTTAATTATAATAAAATTTAAATTTATACATTTCACTAAACTACGTAAAAAGAAAATGTTATTATTATTATTAATTTTTTTTTTTTTTGATCTTTTTTGTCCTTTTGTCAGGTAAAGGTTGCTTTATAGTGAAACGCTGAAAGATAACTCAAAAATCCTATAGTAATTTTTTTTCATATTCTATTTTACATGCATGATATATTCCCATAGATTCAAGAGTGTATACTATTCTCTAACCTCTTAATTTATTGGTGTATATATACCTGCCTTATGATTGAAGTCGGTGTAATAAGACTTTGCCTGTATCACAAGTCACGTGTTTTGAAAAGAGGTTTAAACAAAACTTCTCTCCCCACTAGTAGAAATATTCAAGCTTCATTCTTATACGATTGGATTATCTCATTATGATGTGTTATTATTAATAGCTTTATGAATCAATTTCATGTTAGAAATTTGCATGATTAAGTTTATGGGTGAGATTGGTTTCATTTTTTAAGCGAGAATGAAATTAAAATAATTAAATATATTTTTTTATTTGATTTTCGTCCATTCTTGTTATCATACTAATTCTCATCTAGAAATTGAACCAATCCTCCTAATTAAATATATATTAATTTAAGAGAAATTAATTAATTAAATATGATCTAATGAAATAAATTTGATAAGGTCATACGGATGTGATCAATTAGTCAAATATGAGCTATGCTAATTTGGTTCGTTGTGGATAGACAACAACATACGTCTCTATCTAATAGTGACGGGCTCATAGAAATTGTTGGTAGAGAAGACAAGATCATTACTCAACTATGGATTAGCTTTTCCTATTTATGATCATCTGAAAATGGAGAATGAGGTGGAAACCCTAACCTCCTCTATTTACGTAAGCATTGCCACTACTGATTAATGATCTACTAGATACAGAAATCTCGTTCATCTTTATATATTTATGGTACTATGAATTTGATACAATTTGAATATACAAATTATAAATATTTCATCCTTCTTTTATATTATAAAATGTATATTAAAGAATAATCTTAATAATGATAAGATCATACAACAACAAAATATTGGAATAGGTTAGATAGATATCCTTACTTTGAAAATAGTAGATGTTGATGACTAAATTATGATCAGGATACAAAATCCTGCAAATCATACAAGCAACATTCTAGATTACGGTGGTATAACTTAAAACACACTCTAATCAAAAGTTTACTTGTCAAATTATATTTTAATAATCAAAATTTTTTACTAATAATATTTGCGATCAATCAGAATATTTCTTTGTTTAGAATATAAAACAGTCGTATTAACTCTTCTACCGATGTTTGACAAGCTGAAAGACTAGATTATTAACTTAAAATTATGATTAAAATGTGCGAGCCAAATGAAAGGAAATATGGTTATGTTTGGTAATCTTTTTTATATTTTGTGTTTATAAAACTAATTTTTGTAATAATTACAAAGAATTATATAAGAAATAAATATTTTTTGAAATACGAAATCTGTTTGATATATTTAATTCAATTTTTTTTCAACCGAAATGTTAGTACTTAATTTTACCATTACAAAACCAAATTTAAAACTTAATTTTGAACTTTCATTTCAAATACCCAATGTAGAAACAAAGGTTACCGATATAGATTTCATTAAGCAAATTCGATTAAAACATGAATCACAACCTTAACTCATACAAAAAAAAAAATGCAGGTATTCATATCAAACCAAAAACTCTAAACCAAAGTTCAAAGTGTGAATTAAAAGCATGAGAGGAAGTCGAGTTGATGATGGCCCTATTGAAAGCATGAGAGGAAGCCTTAACTCATACTCATAACTGTTAGTTTACTTTATGGGTTGAACGTCTCATCGACCCGTCGAGTATCATAACTTTTAGTTTACTTGACAGGTGATGACTTCGACCCATCGATTGTCATAACTTCTATTTTACTCAATAGGTCGATGAGAACTTTGACGTGTCGATTGTCATAATTTTTAGTTTACTTAACAGGTCGATGAGGACTTCAACCCGTCAAGTATCATAACTTATAATTTACTCGATGAGGCCTTCTACCCGTCGAGTATCATAACTTCTAGTTTACTCGACGGGTCGAAAGCCTTATCTACCCGTAGAATAAACTAATATCTGATATTGATTATTTTTACGATTGAATATTGATATTGATACTGATTTTTAAAGTAAATGCAGTAGATGCTCTAGAAGACTTTAAGAAAGGGAATGATATTTTTTTTATATATATTTATTATTTGTTTCTTTTATTTTGTCATATATTTTTTTCATTTATATTTATTTGATCAAATAATTGAAATTTTACAAATCCATTAGCACAACCATAGTGTACAGAAAGTTCCATCGTTTTAATTTTTTCATTAAAAAAAATGAAAAAAATAATTAAAAACTGTACATTGCACCGTATTACTATGAGCGAGAGAAAAGAGAAAGAGAGAGAGAGAAAAGGAGAGAGAGTTGAAAAAATATTTTTATAAATGTAGAAAACTACCGTTTGTGATTTATGTATTTTATTTTTTCACAATTTTTTCATAATTTTTGAAAATTATTTTTTGACAAAAAATGATATAAAAATAATAATAAGTTTATCCTCTCGTCAAAACCCGATTTTCATATTTCAAAATATAAAAGATATTTTTTTAAAATTTTTACGAGCTTAGCTTATACTTGTCTTTATAATCGCTCCAAAGACGCTAACTAAGATTTGAATTTGAAAGGCCAAGCGAAAATTTAGGTTAAAGAAATTAGGTGAGAGAGATTAAAATTTTACTAAAAATTTTAGACTCTATTTATAATTAATAATTTAAAAGTAAAAAAATTTAGTTTTAATAATCTTAACCGTTCCTCATTTCTGTCATTAGATTTAATAGAATGGCTTCACATAACATTATATTTTCTTTTTTTCAAGTTCTAATGAGAAAATTTAGAGTAATACATTCATTGTTTTTAGAATTAAAACATTTAGATCACAATTAGGACCCTTAATCAGTTAGTTCCAATTTTCAAAGTCAAAAAAATGACATTCCCATGCAAATGTGACGACGCGATGCACCACGGTTATAGACACAGTAAAAAAGCAGTCATGGCTGCAAATTAAAATTAGTCGGCCTCCATAAATGAAAGATGAAGCCCATCTTGATTGACGCAATTGGCTTTCTTAATCTTTTGGTTACAGTAGAGAGAGGATAAAATGATGACTTTTTGACCACTCGAGCATCTGTAAGAATTGACTTGTGATATGGCACGTGCAAATGACTGGAAGAAGAGGCTGCATGGTCAAGACATAGAAAGGTCGAGACCCATTTGCTGCTGGCTCCATGATTAAAACTATCATGTGGGAAATTATGTTCCAAGGTTCATAAAAAAGCATTTATGTTATGTTATGTTATGTTAAGTTAAGTTTGAATATAATATAAAGCCCAATTGGGGTTATTCAATTCAGTTTCCAATGGGGCTAATTTTTTCTCTCCCCTCCCTCTCTTTTCTGGTTTTAAGTTTTACGGTTCCTTGTTTGGTCTTTATACAGAGGTTATCCATTTGTCATTTGATAAAAAAAACCAATAATATTTAAATTTGGTAGAATTTTCGGAAATTTATTTCAAAATATTTAAGCATTTAATGTTATATTTTTGATAAATTCTCAAGATTTAAGGGATATTAAATGCATAATAGATGAGCTAAAAAGAATGAAGAAAAGAAAAAGATATTGTTCATAATACACGAACGAATATTTACTTAAATTAGTCTGAATGAATGTAAAAAATTACTAAAATTCATTATAGAAAATATTTATTTCAAAATATTTAAGTACTTAATTATATATTCTTGAACAAATTTCAAAATTCAAAAGATGTTCATGGAAAATGAAAACATTAAAAGAAAAAAAAAAGATTTTATTCATAACCCATGAACGAGAGTTAGGTCAAATCATATTTGTTAAGAATCATTAGAATCCATTCGAGAAATAATTGAACACCGTATTATTCAAAAACCATCAAAAAAGAACTACAAAGTCTTAAAAACAACTAAAACTCTAATCTCAAAAATTATAAAAATACTCTTAGAAGTACTTAAAACATAAAAATGCAAAAATATGATCAAAATGAGGAAATTTGATCACAAAGTTTTGACACACTCGTTGTGTCACGCCCTAAAAGCATAGAAAATCAAAAAAAATTTCTAGAAAGTGATCTATCGCCAAATTCTAACATTCGAGTAAGAACTTATACCCGTTTTCGTAAACTTCTCTTACTTTGCTTCTTCTCTAATTGTTCTATAAAAATTTCCTCTAACTGTTCTGCATCAGATGCATACATTACTTCTCATCCTTTTAGATTTGTTTTGCATCTTTGGATTTCAATCAATCTCCTGATCTTATATCTTTCCCTTATTTAAATACAATCTATCCTTTGTAAAAAAAAATCATTTCCTCTCATAAAATCAATTAAACTCAATTATTTTAAATATCATTTTCATTAACTATTAATTTAATAGATTTATCCATATAGAATCCAAGATCACCGAGTAGATACATAGAGGTGGATAGATCATGTAACGCCCTCTTATTAGTTATATAATTTTTCAAAATATTATTAAGTAAAAATAATTGACTTTGTAATATAATTAATAGGATTATTATCTTTTTAATTCTAAAGCTTTTGATAAAAATGTAGATTAATTTAAATATTTATAAACTCTAATCTCTAATTAATTTAAATCCAAACTTAATTAAAGTCTATAAATACAGTAGTTATATTACATATATGAGTAATCATATATATATATATATATATATATACATGTTTGTAAACAACAATTGAAAACAAAATAACAGCTTCATAAGCCTCCTGACTTTTCCACATGTCAAATTCATATATACTCTTCACAAAGTCATCACGCTTCAATCACTAGATTCGAGGATAGAGACTTTCATTTATATTTATCTACAATATAAATAACTATTATGAGCGGAAAGCTCGATAAGTAAAATTATTTTTAATCTTACAATGCACAAAGCATACATCAATTGCATAGAATTATAAAAATTTATTTTATAGATTATGACTATGCAGTTATAAATACTATGCAAATGATATATTTTATTTCTATTGCTATGGGCCTTGAAATTGTTGTTAGCGGCATTACTATAATCTATAATCCTCTGTGACCAATATAAATATATGATCAACGACTTTGCTCAGTTTGAGGTGATCGTGATCTATGATTCTGCTCGATCCAACCTTATCTAAAATGCTATTTGGATCAGCGACTTCGTTCAACCCAACCTAATCCAACAACACTTCATTATAATATTATGATCATGCCATGATATACATAACTAACTAAATAGCATAATATTATTTCAATTTATCTTTATATGTAATTATTGGTGTTTGCAAAACCTTTCATGAAATATAAATAACCATGCATCATATTCTCAGTTCCCAACATACTATATGAAATTACAAGGTACCAAATAATAGATACTCAGCATGCTATATTAATATTTATATTAATCACATGATCATAAGCATATAAGACATTAAACATATCAATTACTTGTAATTAGATGATTATTTACTTACTTGAGATCCAAACTTTTCTTAAAAGGGTTTTCAAAAATTTATTCTGATATAAAGCCAGCTGCTATCCTATCGAAGCATACACTTAATAAAACTTTATTTTCAATGTCTTAATTATCTCTACCATAAGAATTAGAATACATGATGATAACCTCCCGGGACTTGTTGACAATACTTTATTAAGTCTTCTTAATACTTCCAACTCCTTTAGATAAGTACTGTGTTGTAAATGTTCAGTTTTAACTTTAGAAGTCAAATAGTGTTATTACTACTTTACCTTAGAAATAAAATAATGCACTTTCACAACTTCTATTTATATAAAAAATTTCATACACCCACGATTATAGTGACAGTAACTCATCCGGACTTTAATAGCTTCTAATAAAGTCTAACAAAGAACCATTAGACCAATTTAATTTAATTTTTATTTTCTTCGCCAAAAAAATATTCATTGAAAAAGAGAAAAGATGACGGGTCATGAAAAAACCTCCCGATTTTAAGGAGGAGGAGTTTAATATTATTGGAATACTCCCATGTTATACAAAATTAACCTAACAATTTAAAATTTCTATGGCAAACAATTTTGGATTCTTGCTCAAATTTATCTTCCATGCCATTCTCATAATAGATATCCTAAAAAAATATCAACGCTTGGTTCTAAAATATTATCCTTCATATATAAGGTTAATCATACATTTCATACGCATCTATCCTGCTTCCATTTGATCAATTCATTTTCATGACACACTTTCTACTAATCAAAATTTCCTACAAACCTTAGTCTACTATCAATTTCTTGTATTTAGAAATTCTACTCGTATTATTTAATTAGTTGTTAAATTTCAGAATAGATTATATTTTATTATTCTATGTATTTAGTTTATAATATAAGAAAAAATAATTAATAAAAAAAATACAAGTAATGAATGAAGAGTAAATATTACATCTATACAAAGAACGTTGAAATCAAAAGTAATTGTAGAGATAATATAGGTTGAATATATAGAGAATTGATTTTTATGAATACGCTCTCCTCAAGTTGGAGCATGAAGTAATGCCCAAGTTATAGGAAAGATTGTGGAATAGATCATTATCAAGAGCTTTGGTGAAAATATCGATAAGTTGATGGGATTATGAAACATGAGAGGTGGCGAGAAGACCAAAATGTAATTTTTCTCGAACAAGATGACTATCAATTTCAATGTATTTGGTATGTTTATGTAAGACATGATTCTTAGCAATGTGGAGTGCGGATTAATTGTCACAAAGGATAGTCATAGGAGTTGGATGAGGAATACTGAGATCAAGGATGAGCTGTCTGAGCTAGGTGAGCTCATAAGTAGTAACGGTTATAGCGTGAAATTCAGCTTTTGCATATGAGAGAGGAATAAAAGAAGATAATTGATTTCGTATGAGTGCAAAGAAATGGATCAAATAACATATAGCTTTAGATTTAAAATGCAACTAGTAGATCCAAGTACACTGAGAAAAATCATCAACAATAGTAAGGAAATAATATTTACTATTCAAGGAAGCAGTCTTATAACCACCCCAAATAGCGGAAAAAATTTTATGAAAAGGTAACATACTTTTAGTAGAAAGACTTAAAAAAGGAAGTCAAGTTTGCTTTGAACAAGTACAAATATCACAATAAGATAATGTTTTAGAAATATGAACAACATCAGGGATCAAAAAACAAGAAGGAAGACCTAAACGTTGGTGTCATAAGGTGGAGTCCTCTAGTGAGCTAATGGAAAAAATGGCGGGGAGATTTCATGGGTTGGGCTAAAAAATATTAAGCACATCATGCGCTTCACCCACTCCAATCAGCCTCTTCGATGTCAGGTCCTGAAAAAAAAATGGTTGGAGGAGAAAAAAACAAAACAAGATAAGTGTTAGGTTAATAAAGTTATGGATAGTAAATTAAAATTAAAGGAGGGGGTAAGATAAACATTTTCTAAAAATAGAGAGGGTGAAAGGGAAATAGTCCTTATTTCATGAATGGGCAGTGAAGAACCTGTAGGAAGAGAGAGGGAAATAGGGTGAGAGAGGTGCTGGAGATCAGAGGACAATTATAGCAACAACAAATATGGTGAGATGCGCTAGAATTGATGATCCAGACGGAAGTTGGAAGAGAGTCAGAAAGAGGTGCAAGAAGATTACCCACAAAGTTTATAATGGGAGAGGAAGCCGAAATTGAACTGGAATCATGCAAGGGCTGATGGAGTAGGTCCCTAAGTTGCTGCATGAGATCCGGCAAGAGAAACAGGGCGGAATGCAGAGGAGCTGTGATAACGGTGATGGTGGTTGGTGGTTTGCCATAACTGCTTAAGACAGCCATAGTAGTTAAGAATAGAGAAATGGAGTTGGGCAAGGTTCGTGATGGCCATAGTGTCGCTTGATTTAGAATATGCATGCTCGGTTACCATGACCAAAATGTGATCTCAGATCGTATCATAGGGAAAAAGGAATGTCATGGTAGTCGAGAGTGCTAGCGATATTTGGTTCGATAGCATTCTAAAGCCATGTGAAGACCATAGCTTTTTTATTGTCCCATTGTGGATAGTTAGGGTCGGTTATTTTTAGGTTAGAAAGGAAGCCATTCATAAAGCAAAGCTTATTTATAGCACTGAGTGTATGAGTAATTGCATGCTGCCATTATGAAAAGTTATCTCCAGTAAGTTATTTGGAGACAAACATGAGATTTGGAGAGTCAGAGAGGTGGAGGAAATAAGGGGTGGTGTGTGAGATATAGGTTGAGGTAAGGGAGGATGATGAGTTTTCAGTGGCCATTGGAGGTAGAATAAGGTTAGGATCTAGGAAGCTTTGATATAATGTTAAATTTTAGAATAAGTAAAATATATTGCCTTATATTTTATTGTTCTATATGTTCAGTTTATAATACATGAAAATATGATTAATAAAGAAAATACAAGTAATGAACGAAGAGTAAATATTACATATATATAAAGAATGTTGAAATCAAAAGTAATTGTAGAGGTAATATGGGCTCAATATATGGAGAGTTAATTTCCATTAATATTAGTCTACAAATAATGTCTAAACTATAAGATGTAGATTACAACTTGATGATGCAAAATTCTGTGTTCAAATTTGAACATGTTGACTCAATCAATTTTTGCAAAACAAAAACAATATTGTCGGGAGTTGTTTTCTAGCGATACCATTCTGATGGTCAGGTTAAATTTGGAAAGAGTAAAGCTATTGCGTAAATTTATAATGAGATTGCGAATATGTAAATTTTCTTATTTCTTCGACATATTTATATTGTTCATATTACTGATATGTAATTATGCATATTAATGACTATTAAGATCTCTTTAAGAGCATCGATCTCCAAAATTACTTTGCAACAATGTCTTTTATTCTGATCATTAATCGCATAATATTCCAACGGTTAAGGGTTCCTTCGACCTCTTGTGGTGTCTTAGTGTCCGACCGTACATGGTCGACATGCTCTACAAGGATCAGAACTCTAACCTTAGCAATTATCAATTTTGCTTGATATTGGGACTTTTAACATCGGTGGGTCAAATCTCATCCGACCTTATAAGGCCAATATATGAATATGATCTAACAAAACTCTTACCTTAAATTTTCAACAGATCCGACTCGGAGAGGAATGAAGGAAAGCGTGGGGTGTAGAGATTCTAGTTTAGCTTAATTTCTAACGTCGTCTATGCTAACTTTAAGGGAACTATAAATGAGAATGGACAGTGAACTTTAATTGAGAGTCATTTTACACACGAACAGTGAACAATGTGAGTAAAATTTTAAATTTACCTTAACAATGTGATAAGAATGGAATTTCAACCTCATGAAATTCGTTATCATGCTTTACTATTATTATACTACTATTTTTACTATTAAAATAATATTACTAAATCTAATAAACTTATGGTTTGAAGTTTTGTCCAAGATGTTGTAGCGATTAACACTGAAAAACAAATATTCATGTGTTCATGGGATTGGAGAGTTCAATAAGCAGTCTATTTAAACTCCGAATGTAGACTTCATTTCAAGTAGTCTGATTGTGTTGTTCTTATTTGAAGAAGGAGCCATCCTCCAATTCAAAGTTGAGTCAACCCATAATGATCAAGAGATCGGCTAAGTCTGAGCTAATAAGAGGTTGGGTGAAGAAGGAGCATTGACCCCCAGATATTGAAGATGCATAGTCGCCAGTTTATCTTGTCACATCAGGGGATCAGATTATATGAGACTACCTGTAGTATCTTAGAAGCAAACATCGTCACCATGTAAGAATCGAATCAACCACCCAAAGTATATAATATACCATGTATTGAAGAGGGGAAGGTAGGCCATTACTTACCCTCTCACCAAGCTCCTTCATCAATATTTTCTTTAAAATATTGATCAAATTCTTCTCAGATTTATTTAGGATGCAAATTCAATCTATATATATTATTGATCTTTCATATATATATATACATATGAGATTCCTTCTAAACTGTAAACGTGTAAATCTCTCTTAAATGCTGTACTTACATCCTAAGTAAATTTAAGAGATGTTACGTCCCTAAAATATTTACCCAATCATCATAGGAGGGGACACCAAAACTTTCCCTAGTGACACTTTCTTATTTCTACTTGCGTTAATTATATATGATTTATAAGTTCTAAGTGATTTTTATATAAATAAAATATTGGTTTTATAAAAAATAAAATAAAATCATTTATAAACTAACAAGATTTATTTACTTATTTATTATTATTTTGTTTTTTTTTTTGTTTTTTTTTTTTGCAGAAGATGGAAAATTGAAATGTTGTGTGGAGAAAATGTGGACAACATGTAATTAATTAATTTTAACAAAAAACGAATATAATTTAAAATTAAATATAATTGGCAAGAGTAGTATTAAATTTTTTTAATATTTTATTTGGTTAAAATTTTATTTATTTATTTTTTGTTTATTCTTATTAAGGGTATTATGTGTGAGACCTTGCAATATGATTTCCTTTTTAAAGAATATATGAATTTATATACTTTAATGATATAATTTGATAATTTGTGATGTTCTTAGTTATTTGGTTATAAATTTTGATGATACAATTTGATAATTTTGTTTGGATTCTTTATGAGATGATAAACAACTAAAACAATCCTAATTAAATCATGTTTCTATTCATGAGATGCATGATTTACAATAAAACTGTGTGGAATTCATGTATGACATGTAATTAACTAATGCATGAATATGTTATCAATCAAATCAATCAACATAAATAAATAGATATAATGGATCGGGTAATTTTGAGTATTTTTAAAATTTACAACCCTTGCAAAAAAAAAAAAAAAAAAATTACATAAGGGCTTCAAGTGTTACATCCTTCCTAAGCTTGCTCCATCTTGAATCTCGGCCCAACCAGTAATTTTCTAAAACAAAAACAATTCCATAATCGCTGGACAAACAAATTTTCTAACCCAAATTTAATATGTAACTTAATTATTTTCAATTGAGCCTAAACTCTTTTGGGCCAATCATGTTTATTTTTTTCAGTCAAACACAACAAAATATTTGGTTTTTAAAAAATCTAAAAAATTAAGTTAATGGCCTTTTAAATACATTATTTTTGGGCCCCAAAATAAATGGGTCAAACCCATTTACCGGACGGGTCACGGGTCGAACCCGTAACCTGACCCATTTGAGCATCACAGGCCGAAGCTTGTGAAAACCTAGGGTTAGCCGCAAGTGGCTGTGGCTTGGGACATCATCTTATCCGACCAACGACTTTGTGTCGCAGGACCTTCCCACGGCTAGGTTGCTGCAGGACAGTCTCGTGGCCTTGGTTGCCGCCACGGGATAGTCCTGCAGTTGGGCTGCCGCGGCAGGGGTATTGTAAGACCATCCAGTAGCTGGGGTGCCGCGCCGCGGGATAATTTCGCGACTTGAGGTGGTTGCCGCGGGATAATTTTGTTTGGATTCTTTATGAGATGATAAACAACTAAGACAATCCCAATTAAATCATGTTTCTATTCATGAGATGCATGATTTAAAATAAAACTGTGTGGAATTCATGTATGGCATGTAATCGACTAATGCATGAATATGTTATCAATCAAATCAATCAACATAAATAAATAGATATAATGGATCGGGTAATTTTGAGTATTTTTAAAATTTACAACCCTTGCAAAAAATACAAAAAAAAAAAAAAATTACATAAGGGCTTCAAGTGTTACATCCTTCCTAAGCTTGCTCCATCTTGAATCTCGGCCCAACCAGTAATTTTCTAAAACAAAAACAATTCCATAATCCCTTGACAAACAAATTTTCTAACCCAAATTTAATATGTAACTTAATTATTTTCAATTGAGCCTAAACTCTTTTGGGCCAATCAGGTTTATTTTTTTCGGTCAAACACAACAAAATATTTGGTTTTTAAAAAATCTAAAAAATTAAGTTAATGGCCTTTTAAATACATTATTTTTGGGCCCCAAAATAAATGGGTCAAACCCATTTACCGGACGGATCACGGGTCGAACCCGTAACCTGACCCATTTGAGCATCACAGGCCGAAGCTTGTGAAAACCTAGGGTTAGCCGCAGGCGGCTGTGGCTTGGGACATCATCTTATCCGACCAACGGCTTTGTGTCGCAGGACCTTCCCACGGCTAGGTTGCTGCAGGACAATCTCGTGGCCTTGGTTGCCGCCACGGGACAATCCTGTAGTTGGGCTGCCGCAGCAGGGGTATTGTAAGACCATCCAGCAGCTGGGGTGCCGCGCCGTGGGATAATTTCGCGACTTGAGGTGGTTGCCGCGGGATAATTTTGTTTGGATTCTTTATGATATGATAAACAACTAAGACAATCCTAATTAAATCATGTTTCTATTCATGAGATGCATGATTTAAAATAAAACTGTGTGGAATTCATGTATGGCATGTAATCGACTAATGCATGAATATGTTATCAATCAAATCAATCAACATAAATAAATAGATATAATGGATCGGGTAATTTTGAGTATTTTTAAAATTTACAACCCTTGCAAAAAATACAAAAAAAAAAAAAAAATTACATAAGGGTTTCAAGTGTTATATCCTTCCTAAGCTTGCTCCATCTTGAATCTCGGCCCAACCAGTAATTTTCTAAAACAAAAACAATTCCATAATCCCTTGACAAACAAATTTTCTAACCCAAATTTAATATGTAACTTAATTATTTTCAATTGAGCCTAAACTCTTTTGGGCCAATCAGGTTTATTTTTTTCGGTCAAACGCAACAAAATATGTGGTTTTTAAAAATCTAAAAAATTAAGTTAATGGCCTTTTAAATACATTATTTTTGGGCCCCAAAATAAATGGGTCAAACCTATTTACCGGACGGATCACGGGTCGAACCTGTAACCTGACCCATTTGAGCATCACAGGCCGAAGCTTGTGAAAACCTAGGGTTAGCCGCAGACGGCTGTGGCTTGGGACATCATCTTATCCGACCAACGGCTTTGTGTCGCATGACCTTCCCACGGTTGTTGCAGGATAGTCTCGTGGCCTTGGTTGCCGCCACAGGACAGTCCTGCAGTTGGGCTGCTGCGACAGGTGTATTGTAAGACCATCCAGCAGCTAGGGTGCCGCGCCGCGGGATAATTTCGCGACTTAAGGTGGTTGCCGCGGGATAATTTTGTTTGGATTCTTTATGAGATGATAAACAACTAAGACAATCCTAATTAAATCATGTTTCTATTCATGAGATGCATGATTTAAAATAAAACTGTGTGGAATTCATGTATGGCATGTAATCGACTAATGCATGAATATGTTATCAATCAAATCAATCAACATAAATAAATAGATATAATGGATCGGGTAATTTTAAGTATTTTTAAATTTACAACCCTTGCAAAAAATACAAAAAAAAAAAAAATTACATAAGGGCTTCAAGTGTTACATCCTTCCTAAGCTTGTTCCATCTTGAATCTCGGCCCAACCAGTAATTTTCTAAAACAAAAACAATTCCATAATCCCTTGACAAACAAATTATCTAACCCAAATTTAATATGTAACTTAATTATTTTCAATTGAGCCTAAACTCTTTTAGGCCAATCAGGTTTATTTTTTTAAGTCAAACACAACAAAATATTTGGTTTTTAAAAAATCTAAAAAATTAAGTTAATGGCCTTTTAAATACATTATTTTTGGGCCTCAAAATAAATGGGTCAAACCCATTTACTGGACGGGTCACGGGTCGAACCCGTAACCTGACCCATTTGAGCATCACAGGCCGAAGCTTGTGAAAACCTAGGGTTAGCCGCAGGCGGCTGTGGCTTGGGACAATCCTGCAGTTGGGCTGTTGCGGCAGGGCTATTGTAAGACAATCCAGCGGCTGGGGTGTTGCGCCGCGGGATAATTTCGCGACTTGAGGTGGTTGCCGCGGGATAGTCCCACGGTCTACTGACTCGCCTCGCCGTTGCCCCTTGCCATTCGTCATTGCCCGTGAACTTGCCTCTTGTTTATTAATATATAAACAAGAGGGACCTAGGGACCATGAACATATAATTTCAAGATTTAATAAACTAGATTATTAATTAGATTTTTTAATATAATAAATCTAATTTATTAATCTCAATATTATTTCACTAAAAATATGAGATTGCACTCATGCTATTATATAACAAATTACTGAGTAATCTCTAGTAGTCAATTGATATTATTATTATATGTATTTAATCTTTAAAAAATTGATTCATAATTAAAGCCGGTCAAAATTATTGTTTTATATATCTAATTATTGTTTTATCATTAAGTACCGTTAACTCACTAATGAATGGTTAATTTATAACTTGATTATAAATTTGAGCTCAAAACTATTCAGTTCGAAAATTAACCCTTAAGGGAACCAATATATAATTTTTATGAAAAATATTTGAATTTTATATCTGTAAATCATGTTTTCGTAGCTACTTATTCTAATAAATATATAAAGCAAAAGTTTTTAGCCTGTTTTATAAACAAATCTTGACGAACGAATCAAAAAATTCGGTTAACATAAATATGATATAAATAAATTAAAAAAAAATGATATGTATAGAAAAAGAAAAAAACTTATAAAATGACACGTGGGCCCCTCTTTAATTTCAGTCCTTGGAAATGTTTTAAAACGTTGATATTGATACTATTAATTTTCAATATTAGGGTAGCCGAAAATCATGCATCATAAATCTTATTAAATCACTGATCTTAGTGAACAAAATTACGCATAATTAAGCCGAAACCGAAGCGACGTCGCTTCGGCTTTGGTTTCATAAACTAACCGCTGGAAACCGAACAGAAAACTACTATTGTAAGTTGTGATGCCCGTGGCCACCAATCAGTTCGGAGCAAACCCAATAAGTACACGATCAGACGGCTCAGACTGCGCAGGCGCATTCTTCACGGCTTGGTCGCTCGCACAGAATAATTGCTTTCATCACTTAACCCAAAAAGTTTTCTCGAATGAGAGAAATTTGAATTGAAGTTTTCTCGTTTAAAGTTTCTCGCCTTCTGACTTTCTCCTTTTGTCCTTTTTGCTTTCTCATTTTATGCAGCAATGGATCCTCGTTTGAAGGAGCTTGTCGAGGCTTCTTCTTTGCCTGCTTCTCATCCTCTTATTCAGCTTAGTAGCAGTAGCGATTCCGACTCCGACTCCGACGACGATTCCGATGATTCCGACCAGGGAGAAAACGATGGCGTTTTGGGAGATATTGGAGGGAGTAGAGCGGGAAGTTCTAACCAAATTCACGGAACTTCATCGAAGAAGAGGAGGATTGATGATTGGGGAGTGGTTTTGCCGGTTGGATTTCTACAGCCTCTCCCCTTGGAGGATACGCCGGCAGGAGCGGAGCATTTTTCTGCGGTTGTTGATACGCCGGAGGTAATCGCTGCTCTGCCTGCGCCGGGTTCGTTAATTCAGCGAAATGTAAAGGGTGAGAATCGTTGTGTGAGCTTGAACCGCTCTGGCTGCAAACAATTTTGGAAAGCTGGAGACTATGAGGGAGCTCCGTCTGTTGATTGGGATATATCTTCAGGTGAGTCGTATTTCTGAGTAAATTTTGACTGGTCTTCTGTATTTTCGTCCTGAAAAATGCTACTCTTAACGCTATAGGCTGTATTTATGAGTGGCTGTTTTGTACGGTGGTTGGCTAGCTTCGGTCCCAAATAATGAAGATATTCTTCTCTTCTAGGAAAATACTAATTTTGACATTTAGCTAACGATTAGGGTTTAGGGCATGCCTACTTCCGCAATTAACTAGATCAATGAATTATGTTCGTGTTCTTATGGCTAGGGGTTCTTTATTACATACTTGAATCTTTTGAATGAGAGGAACTTCATTCTTTCCTTGTTCAGAACTTACAAATTCCGTTTTTGGGCCATGCATGAACTTCCATAATTAGCTATACTTCTTGGATGTATCTCTCTTTCTCATTGGAGTTGCTTTGTTGTAGGGGTTTTATTATCTTACGACGTGCATGCTTCTTGATTCTGATTGGCATCTTTGTTTATTAAAATAGTCTTGTCACAACTTTCAAGTGACAGTAATTAAGTTTTTCTTTAAACATTTGTAGGTGGCATGGACCATGTCAGGGTTCATCCTAAGTTTCTTCATTCCAATGCAACCAGTCACAAGTGGGCCCTTGGAGGTAAGTATCCTCATTCTATCATAGGATTCTGCACATTCTAGTTAGAAGTGACGGTATCCTAAGTTTATATCTATACTTCGTATCATGGATGTATATCATCATTTTTGTTAGAAGTCATGGTTTGAGTGATTCTTTCTCAATATTTTTATTCAGCATTTGCTGAGCTTTTGGACAATGCATTGGATGAGGTACTCTGCACCACACCCTACTTTTCTTTGTTAAATGAATGTTTTTCTTGTTCTCTCTCGGATTAATCATTTCTTTTCAATTGGTTGTTTTTGTCATCTTGGTGACAGGTTTGCAACGGTGCTACTTATGTAAATGTTGATATGCTTGTGAACAAGAAAGATGGAAGCAAAATGTTGCTAGTTGAAGGTATTTGATTTGTTTGTTGAGTAATTTTATTTTTCTGTTCTGGTATTATCCCAATCTCTTTTGGGTACATGCATGCACAACAACCGTTGCTTATATCTTATCTTGGCATGTTAATGATATTGTCTGCTACTTAATGTTTAAGCTTATATCTTATCTTGGCATGTTAATGATATTGTCTGCTACTTAATGTTTAAAGCATTCATTAGATATATATTTTTATTCTTCTCTTATATCTCTTTAAACCCGAGTGTTTCCCTGGATTAAAATAGGTATGCTTATGCGGGACTCATTTAACATGGTTTATTTATAGGTTGAATATTTGCTTAATCTTGGAAAGGATGCTACACCCCCACCCCCCTCACCTCCCTCTCCTCCTCCCATCTCCCTCCCCCTCTCTCTACGTGATTATTCTTCCATTCGTCCACTATAAACATATATGCAGTCATTTTTCTTTAGGCTTTGACATAAAATTGCATATGTTTCTTGCATTGACAATTGTTAATAAATGCTTGGAAATTTATGGAGTTATTAATAAACTTTATGTGAGTGATACTGGAAATATGCGGTTCGAGAAATTCTCATGTCTGTGATATTTTCATTTAATTATATTGCAGATAATGGTGGTGGAATGGATCCTGATAAAATGCGTCAGTGCATGTCATTGGGTTATTCTGCAAAAAGCAAAGTAGCAAACACTATCGGACAGTGTAAACATCAGTATTTAGAGAAGATAACTATCTTGTTTTATTAAAAACATGTCATTATAGGAATCATGCTTGTTCTTTTCATATTTTGACAGATGGAAATGGTTTTAAGACAAGTACCATGAGGCTTGGTGCAGATGTTATAGTGTTCTCACGTTGTTGTGGGCAAAATGGAAAAGGGCAAGTCTCTTTTTCTCTGGTTATTTTACTTGATGATGCTTATCCTATCTTGCTGAAGAGGTTTTCTATGCATGCTTATTTAGTAAATGCATATATCAGAGTCATAAGTGGATTGAAAGACTTATGGATTGTGATCCTTACCTTCCCCTCTTCATTTGCTTGAATGAACAACCCTGGTTTAAATTATTGTGCTATAGATACTGATAAACCATATGGATGATTTTTTTAGCCCCACGCAGAGCATTGGGTTATTGTCCTACACATTTTTGCGGAACACTGGGAAGGAAGATATTGTGGTTCCCATGGTAATAGCCTAGTTTTTCTGTTATTCTTTTTCCCTATTCTCTAGAAATTTTTTATTTTTTTATTTCCTTTTTCTTTTTTAAATTTAAATTAAATTTTATTATTATAGTTTTCATTGCATATGTTGAGGTACATATGTAGAACGTACTTAAGAAAGCTAGAAAAAATAGAAGAAAATTTAGAGGTTCTCCATCACTATGTGCATATGAAATAATGGCAATTAAGACTTTTCCCTCTTATGCAGTAGTAAATAATGGAAATCTGATTTCTGTTGGCCTCTAATTTGGAAATAAGTTTAATATGGGTAACTTTGACGATGTGAGTCTGATGACATGAGGTATAAGATAACTTTTAATTTCTTTAGGCATTTGTAATATTATGCAAAACTTTACGTAGTTTAGTATCTATTTGTCACTCTGTTTTAGCTTGTGAAAATTGATTTTTTTTTACTCCTTACGTCTTGGTATGGAAAAGAATGAAGCGTCATTTTTTTAATGCTAAATTTTGGTGGCTGTACTAACTTGTTATCTTCACAGTATTCCTTATGGAAAGCTTGAGGGAGCGTCAAATATTGCCCGTTTTCCTTGAGTATTGTTATTCCAAGTTAACAAAGAATTTTTTCTTCTAAATTGTTTTGATGTGTTAACTGAGATGGAAAGAGAATACTTTCTTATACAATATTGAAAAGAGAAGCACATATATATATACAACTAGAAAACTAGAATTGAGGAAACTGGAATTAAGAAAACTAGGATTAAGGAGGAAACTAGAATTAAGCTAATTGATAACTATATATATATAATATATAGCTAACACTCCCCCCAAGTTGGAGCATAGATATTAATCATGCCGAACTTGTTACAAAGATAATCAACCCGAATCCCATTTAAAGCTTTCGTGAAGATGTCCCCTAGTTGTTCTCCAACCTTCACATATCCTGTAGAAATCAAGCCTTGTTGAATTTTCTCACAAATAAAATGACAATCAATTTCAATGTGCTTAGGTCGCTCATGAAACATAGGATTTGATGCAATATGAAGAGTAGCTTGATTATCACACCACAATTTTGCTGGTACTGAAGTTTTAAGTCGTACTTCAGTCAAGAGCTGATATATTCATATTAACTCACACATAGAATCTGCTATAGTCCTATATTATGACTCTGCATTGGATCGTGACACAACATTTCCATGAGACCAAAGATACTATAACCTAAAGTGGATCTTCTATCCATTTTGGAATGTGCCCAATCTGCATCTGAAAAACATTCAACATGAGTGTGCCCATGATTTGCATACACGATATACCCCGTCCAGGTGCTCCTTTCAAGTAATACAAAATTTGCTCTAACGCTGCCCAATGATGAATTGTTGGGGATGACATAAACTGACTGACAACACTGACTGAATATGCAATATCTGGGTGAGTCACAGTAAGGCGCGTAATCGGAGTCATTGAAGCACTACAAGGTTTTGTTCCCAATTTTCCTGTCTCAGTTAATAGGTCAAGGTCATATTTTCTCTGAGATAGAAAGATACATTTTTTACTCCTTGTAACTTCAACACCCAAGAAATACTGAAGTACCTCCAAGT
The DNA here is from genome assembly GCA_027186245.1 of Coriaria nepalensis. NCBI lineage: Eukaryota > Viridiplantae > Streptophyta > Magnoliopsida > Cucurbitales > Coriariaceae > Coriaria > Coriaria nepalensis. The sequence goes on from CP114493.1 coordinate 1,593,574, forward strand.
CCTTCGCGTGAAACTGAGTATGAATGAAAGACATAAGAGATGAGATTCCCATAGTATTACTTCCTATGATAACAATGTCATTCACATACATAACTAATATAATGATACCAACTCATGATTGCTTGTAGAACCCAAAATGGTCAGACTTGCTTTTTATCATACAAAATTTTTCAATAGCTTGACTAAATTTTCCAAATCAAGCACGAGGACTTTTCAAAAGCATTCAAAGATTTTTGAAGGCGACAAACTCACCCTGAGCAACAAATCCAGGAGGTTGCTCTATATACACCTCCTCCGGAAGATCACCATGAAGAAAAACATTCTTGATATCAAGTTGATGTAAATGCCAATAATGAGTAGCTGCCATTGAAATAAACAATCGAACATATATTAATTTTGCAACATGAGAAAAAGTGTCGGAATAGTCCACTCCATAGGTTTGAGCATAGCCCATTAGCGACAAAACTGGCTTTTAATCCGGTAAGTGACCTATTCGGATTGACCTTAATTGCGAATACCAATTTGCATCCTATAGCCCATTTCGATAAAGGTAAATCAACCAAGTCCCAAGTGCCATTGTCATCTAAAGCATTCATCTCCTTTATCATTGCATCATGCCAACCAGGATGAGATATGGCTTCACGAATGTTTTTAGGAATAGAGATAGAATCAAGGGAAGCAATAAAAGAAGAGGAAGACGACAAGCCGTTATAAGAAACAAAAGAAGAAATAGGATAAGTACACTAGCGTTTACCTTTGCGTAACGGAATAGGAAGATCATCGCTTGGGACTAGATCTGATGACAAAGGAGCAGGTGCAGAACATGAATCAAGAGGTTGACGCCTGGAGTAGACCTGAGTAAAAGGAGGCTTGACATGAGTTGATTCTAAGACAGGGGTAGAGGATGTGATAGAATAGACCAACAAATCACCATCCCCCGACGAGCGGGTATAGGTGAAGACGGAAAATGTGGTGTGTCTTCCATGAAAGTAACATCAATGGAAACAAGATATTTGTTAAGACTGGGACAATAACACCTATAACCTTTCTGAAGACGAGAATAATCGAGGAAGATATACATCAAAGACTTGGGATCTAATTTAGTGACATGCATACGAACATCTCAAACAAAACAAGTGCTACCAAATATCCTAGGATCAACAGGGAACAATGACTTATTTGGAAAAAAGGATTTTGTAAGGGATCTCACCATGAAGAATTGAGAATGACATGCGGTTCACGAAAAAACATGCTGTAGAAACTGCATTGGCACAAAAAAGTTTAGGAACATGCATTTGAAATAAGAGAGTTCGTGCAATTTCAAAAAGATGTATGTTTTTACGTTATGCCACACCATTTTGGGATGAAGTATCAACACAAGAAGTTTTACGAAGCATGCCATTCTGAGCCATATAAGATTGAAATAAAACAAACGTATATTCTTTAGCGGTATCACTTCGCAAAGTATAGATGAAAACATTAAATTGAGTTTTAATCTCAGCACAAAAAGCACAAAACAGAGAGAACAATTCAAAACTATTTTTCATTAAATATAACCAAGTTACACGAGAATAATCATCCACAAAAGTGACAAAATACCTAAATCTAAGTTTAGACAAAATGAGACAAGGCCCCCAAACATCAGAATGAACTAATTCAAAAGGAACACTAGCACGTTTATTGACTCTAGGACTCGAACTAAGACGATGATATTTTGTAAACTGACACGACTCACAATCTAATGAAGACACCTTATTCTATTATGGATAAAGTTTCTTAAGCGAAGGGAGAGATGGATGACCCAACCTACAATGAGCCTCAAAAGGAAAAGTGACACTCGAGCAGGCAATGGAAGAGGGGAGTAGTGTGTCAAGAATGTTGAGGCCTCCAGACTCATATCATTTTCTAATAATCTTCTTTGTCATAAGGTCCCGAAATAAAGAATGATAAGGGAAAAATGAGATATAACCGTTAAGATTACGAGTGAGTTGGCTGACAAAGAGCAAATTAAAGGATAAATTAGGTAAATGTAAGACAAATGATCGAGATAGCAAAGGGGTAGGAGTGATGGTGCCAGACCCACGAACACAAGTGGAAGAGTGTGACTGAAAAGTAGAAAAGAGGCTAAAATTACCTGCCATATGATCTGCAGCACCAGAGTCAATGACCCATTAAGAGGATGAGGAAAAAAGACACGCATTTAGTTTACCTGAATTAGCAATAGCGGTGATAGAAGGAGGTGAAGACTTGAGTGATCCCTGATATTGTGAGAACTTGGCAAATTCATCGGCTCTATAAGGACTGATTTGTCAGAGGTATCATTAGTGTTTTTGCTGTTTTTTGTACAAAAGCTTTCTACACTCAAACATCTCAGAATCTGGCGTACGAGTTTCAAATCCTTGTGAGCCACGTTTTTTGTTTCCACTGTGATTAGTTGATCTCCCAAGCACTTAATTATTTGTGCGACTTACCAAAGCACCACTGAGAGGAATGGGTGGAGTACTTTCTGTGCGGAGAACGCGACTAAAAACATCTTTTAAAGATGAGACCTTGGAAATCAGAGAGAACTTGTGACTTAGCAGACTCAAAGTCAGGAGAGAAGCCAACGAGGAAACTCATGATAGCCATCTACTCCTATTGGCGTTGTTGAACCTTCTCATCAGGACTAAAGGGCAACAACATATTAAGCTCCTCATACGTCTTCTTAAACGCCACAAAATAGTTTATAAGGGGTTGATCTTGTTTTTCCACACGGTAAAATGTTTTGCAAACCTCGTACATACGGGAGAGATTCCCTTTTCTAGAGTACAAAAATTCCAAAGAATCCTTCAATTCTTAACAAATTCACAATGATTAATCAAGCCAATTATCTCACTATTAATAGAGTTCCGAATTTGAAGGAAAAAGTGAGCATCCTCTCTGAGTCGTGTCTGATTTGAATCATCTTTCTTCTGCGAATCATCAGTCAGATGATCATCTTTGTCAATACTCCATAGATAAAGACAAACAGGCTTACTCCAGTCTAAATAGTTCGAACCATTGGGCTTATGGTTCATGATTTTATACATCACCGGCACCACATCCGTCACAATAAAAGACTTACTCTCAGTCATAATGTGGATGTAGAGGAGGACAACTGGAAGAGAAGCGACTGACGGACAATGACGCATGTGCGCTCACAATCAGTGCGTGGGGAATGTCATAGAAACTTCGGGCGGCGCATGGGGCTCACGTGCGTGGATTCCAGCTACCAAACTTCGGGGAATAATAAATCGGCTGTGAGAACAAAAAAGACTCCGATTAGGGTTGCAAAAATGGAACTCTAAAATATACTAAACCCTAGGTTGTGTTTTGCAAAAGACGCAAAACAAAATCCTAATTTTGTAACAAAACTTGAATTTTGAAACCCTAATGCTCTCTAATACCATGTTAACTGAGATGGAAAGAGAATACTTTTTTTATACAATATTGAAAAGAGAAGCATATATATATATACAACTAGGAAACTAGAATTAAGCTAATTGATAGTTATATACATATAATATACAGCTAACATGATGAAAACCTATATGACATTCAGCACAATGATGCTCTCATGTTATCTGGTCATGTATGCCTTTATTTTCTTTGGTTACTGAAAATAACTGAATTCTGCCTTATGTAAAGTTGCCAATGCATACTTTGAATTGTTGGGAACCAAAATTCTCTTCTAGTACTGAGTGATTTTACTGTAGTATTTTTTTCGTTGGTTGTAGTGCCTTTTTATCTAAGAAATTTAAGCTGAATACTAGTATATCAAGGGTCCTTACCTTAGAGGAATGTCCTTTCTGGGTCTTCCTTGGAAAATTCTCTTGCTTGTGATGTTGTCATTTAGATCTATTGGGAATATTTTCATTTGTTAACAACTGGCTGTTGATTTGAATTGTGATGTGTTAATTCTGAATTCTGGTATGAGGTTTAAGTAGTTGCCATATTGTTAGTAAATTATCAAAAAACCTATACCACCCTTGAATCCCAAAAAGGGGGGGGGGTGGTCCTATTTTGGTTTTTGCTCCTAAATATAGTTTCTATTATCTGATTTAAAAGCTTGATTATAAGAGAAGAGGAGCAGGATGGGGCAATATAATACGATCTTCACCTGAAGATTGGGATAAAAATGTGGAAACAATGGTTCAGTGGTCTCCATTTTCCAGTGAAGCAGAGCTTCTTTCTCAGGTGATCCTTCATTATTCTAAAGAGTTAACGTGGTAGTCAGCCTGCTTTTTTCCCCACTTAATTTATGTTAATTTCCCTTTCTTTAGTCAGTTACTATTATAATGGTGCATGATGATCTGAATGTATGTCAATGGATCTTCCTGCCACCGGAATGTTTCAACTCATGCACTCGATCTCAAACGTAGGAATTTCTGCTCTTTTTTTGTGTGCGGCTATTATTAGTCTTTGGGTCTTTTATTTGCTTGATTATTCTCGTTTTTGGGGTTAATACTTTCCCTCAAATACACTAGATTCTTGTATCCTACTTTATTTTGGAGTATATCTTAATGTTTTCTTAACTAACTTTTCAGTACCTAGCTTCTGTGTAATGCTCATATTTTCAGTTTTACCTTTGGTAGGATAATGGTTCGAGCATGTTGCATTTTAGTCATTTTGTAGCTCACTTTTGTAGTTTGCTGCTGATGCCTAATTTTATTGCTCGTTCTTCTTTGTAGTTCAATCTGTTGAAAGAGCAAGGCACCCGTATAATCATATACAACCTTTGGGAAGATGATCAAGGACTGCTGGAGCTTGATTTTAACATCGATCCACATGTATATCTCCTATGTACATACATTTTATAATTTTTCACTGTTTTTTTGATCTGATTAGAACTCCTTTCTTTTGGGAGAAACTGATAGGTACTCATTTATTATGTATGTTTGTCAGGACATTCAAATCAGAGGTGTCAACCGGGATGAGAAAAATGTACAAATGGCTAAACAGTTTCCCAACTCTAGACACTTTTTGACTTATCGACATTCATTGAGGGTAATTTGGAACTCTATTTTTACATGATTAAAGATTAATATTCTGTTTTGTTTGTGTGACAACCTCGCTTACCCTTTATAAAAGTAATTGTATATTTTTCCAAGATGATTTTTCATCGATTTTTGTGTATGTAGCTAGAGAAAGCTTTAGAAAGAATAAAAGGGGTAAAGTAGGAAATAAATGCAAGGAAGATGGATTGTGAATGATATTTTATTCTCGAATCATACTTTATTGATTCAATGTCGTTATTTTGATTTGTTAAGTCATTTCTATCTCTAGAGCTACACGTCGATTTTGTATTTAAGGCTGCCCCCTGGCTTTCGCATTATTCTTCGTGGGAGGGATGTTGAACACCACAATATAGTTAATGATATGATGATGTCCGAAGAGGTCACGTACCGACCGAAGGATGCAAACAATACAAATGTAATGCTTACAAATCCTTCAATAAATATCAACTTTCCCCTTCCCTTTAAGGCTAATTTGCAAGCAGCTTTTGTGATCAGGTGGTTGCTGTAGTGACTCTTGGGTTTGTCAAGGATGCAAAACATCATATTGATGTGCAGGGGTTCAACGTTTATCATAAGAATCGACTTATTAAGGTCTATTTGTATTATAACTTATTAAGGTCTATTTGTATTATAACTAAGCATATCATGTAGCAGCTCAGTAAATAATTTACCCGATTTGTTCTTATCTTCAAGCATCCATTCAATTCCCTTGCACAATTTTGTCTTAAATCTTTCTCAAATCACTGTTTTTGTTTCGGTGTAGCTTTCATTATTTTATGAGTTGGTTAGAATGAACCTTTCCATGGTTAATTATAGCTTATTGACTAAATGCTCTGTTGCCTTGCATTGTTATTGTTGGCTATCAGATGCCCCCACTTAGCTAGGAATAAACACTACAGATTTCTTGTCAATATTTCATGTTTCTAGGAGTGCTTCTCCATATCCTAATTTTTGGATTTTCCGTTCCTGTTTGGGGCTCTATGATAATATCTACTTGATCAGTGTCGAGCCTGTTTAATTTATTGAATATGTGCCTATAAGAGTATTTGTGAGAAATTGTTCTCAAGTGTGCTGTTTTTTCTTGTCAGCCGTTTTGGAGGCTCTGGAATGCTGCTGGAAGTGATGGTCGTGGTGTTATAGGTGATATATCTGCACTTGCCTTCTGATTTTGTTACTCAAATCCACTTTCTGAACTCATTATTTCCAACAGGTGTCTTAGAAGCAAATTTTGTCGAACCAGCGCATGATAAGCAGGGTTTTGAGCGTACAACTGTTCTTTCAAGGCTTGAAGCAAAGCTAATCCAAATGCAGAAGAATTATTGGTTTGGTCTTACCCCTTGTGTGTTTATTATGGCTTTCTGCTAAGAGGGTTATTGAGTATTACTGATTGCTGATCTACACTTAATAGGTGTTCCAAATGTCACAAAATAGGCTATGCTCCTCGTCGCAATAAGAAAGCTATTCAAGAATCTCGGGATAGAGGTATGGAACTCTACATAATATTAAGTAATCTAGATGGGAAATAGAATAAAAAAATCCTGAAATGGATCTAATTTTCTGCTTTGAAAAATCCATTGGGTTATCAAACATCTTTCATGAATTCTTTTAGCAAATAATATTTTAATGTTTGTTTTCCTAGGCTCCTCTCCTGATGACCGTACACAAAAATCGCCTCCATCTAGAAAAGATCGTCCAGCTGCTAGTGGGAAGAAATCAGACAAGTTTACTTCAGGAAAAGAAAGTTTACAAAAAACAGTGGATCGTGGATATCTGAATGGTCATGGTTCTGGTGAAGACATACACAAACAAATGACCCTTGCTAAAATCTTGCAAAATATTATTTTCTTCTGATAGAAACCACTTTTGCAGGAATAAATGATGATATTGGTACCCCCCCCGGGATACGAGTAAATGGTAATAGCAGTAAAACATTCACTGCTAATAGATCTCTTGGGAAAGAGAAAGTGTATACAACTCGATCTTCACATCAGGATGACTCTGAACCCGAGCTAGATAAAACAGGTGGAAGAACCACTCGGCCTCGCACTCAAAGCCAACCAAAGGTAATTTGTCTCTTCATTGCTTATAGTGTTCATCTCTGTTCATAGTGGATGGCGACGAATGAAAAATGCAATTTATGTTTTCCTTCTTTCTGTCCTTTCCTTTTTTTTTTTAATGGAAGGCGTTCTTTTCAGCAAGATATACATTTTTGCACCAGTTTCCTCGTAATAACTGAAGTTGTTGAGACAGATATCCGAAATCTTTGGTTAAAAATACACTTATTTTGCTCTCTTCCATCAAGTTAGATCCGTCTTCAAGTATCATGGACTTATATCAGTCTACACACAGAATACTTAGAATTTCTGGAACAATCAGGAACTTAACAGTTTTGTGGTTATATGGGAAATCTCTGGTCCGTAGGGGACATTCTATCATACTTGGAACAGATTTATAATTTATCTTTTGCTTTCCTTGAAGGATGGTTTTATTAACAGTGTTATTTGTAAGTAATTAATGGTTTCTATGGAAATCCCAGGCAGACAATATTGATGAGCAGGAGTGTTCTCTTTCATCTTCTGATTTACGAATTCTACAGGAGTTGAAAGAGGAGAATATTGAACTGAAGAAGAGGTTACTTGTCGTCTCTTCTTCTGGCTAATTGCTTTTGTACTTTTAGTTTCATGACTTTAAGTCTTTAACATCCCTCTTTTATATTCTAGATTAGAGAGGAAGGATGAGGCTTTAGGTGAGTTACAACATAACTGGCAACTCGAAAAAGACACATGCAAATCACTTGAAACCCAGGTGTGTAACTATCTACTTTCTAGCTTTTTTTTTTGGCCAAATGCTAGAAGACAATATTATGAAATACTTTTCTTTTTTATTTAGAAATGACCTTTTTTACCAACTTCATCTATCCGAGATTTAGTCGAACTTTACCGCCCTCAAGTATTGGGATTTAGCCAATTACAATCTTGCTATGAAAACTCATACTTTACTGCCTTCAATTATTAAGATTAAGCCAATAATGGGTATAGTCGTAACAAATATTTAAACCCAAAAATAATGGATTGGTTAACGCACTTGGCGTGAGCGTGATATTTCCATTTAAAAAGTGTCGATAATTGGCCTACCGGGGGTTGTTGGAACAAATATTTAAACCCAGAAATAATTGATTGGTTAATGGCACATGCCGTGCGCGTGATATTTCCATCAAATATTTACGATAATTGGCCTACAAGGGGGTTGTTGGCTTAATCTCAATAATTGAAGTCTGTAAAATATGAGTTTTCATAGTACATGATTGTAATTGGCTAAATCCCAATACTTGAGGGCTGTTAAGTATGAGTTTTCATAGAAAGTTAGAAATTGACTAAATCTCAATAGTTGAAGTCGTCAAATGATCATTGACTATTTTTTTAATTGATGCAAGTGCATGGTCAAAATGGTAACAATATAATTTCAACTGGAATTGATACCATAGTGTCCAGTTATAGTATCCTATTAAAATCTTCTTTTTTTATAGCCACACCAAAATTACATCTTCCTACTTTTCATGTCATGAACATTTTGAGCTGAAGACATTCTTAGATGCTAGTTATGCACTCCTCTGATCTTTTACCTCGCACGTGTACCTCTTCCCCAGTTAAAAGCAGCACAGGAAGAAATTGGTGGACTAAACAGAGAACAAGAAACCCTAATTAATATATTCTCAGAGGAGAGGGAAAGACGAGACAACGAGGAGAAAAATCTGAGAAAGAAGCTACAGGTTGAACCACCACCTTCCCTCCCCCGTGGGAGCTATTCTTGGGTGCTCTTAGAGTAGAAACGATATTTCTACTCTAACCACTCGTATTGAGTCACATAATCATTTTGAATATTATATAATCATTTTGAATAGTAGGTATTAAAAGTGAGATATTTAAAATGATTATGTGTTCAATTATTGAGATTTCATTACTGAGAATTCTCTCATTGTTTTGGCCGAAATTAGAAGACCGTTGACACTGGTCTTTGTTTCCTGCAGGAGGCATCTAACGCCATCCAGGAGCTGTTAGACAAAGTTAGGCTTCTTGAAAGCAGACCAAATAGCCAACGGTAACAGCAACATACAAATGGAGAATTCTACACATAAGAGTGCCTTCTTTTTTTTTTTTTCTCGAGGAGTAGGCCATCATTGCGTTATGGTGGATCGTATAAATCTCGGGATGCCCTTTTTTGGAGCTCATTTCAAATGCTGATCTCAGATTCCTTTCTGTATAAGGCATTTAGGCAGTACTTATCTTCAAATGCGTTAATTTTCAAACATTGTGTTTCAACCATTCATTGTATAAGATCGTGAAAAGTAGTAGAGATTAGGGAGAACACGAGCTCTGCTAGATACATGTGATTTTTCTAAGCTTGTGCCGATGCTGGGGCAAAATTTTGTGCAAGGGTGCTCTACTATGCATTGTACATATGTAATTACAGTTGTTTCACTCGCCCTCTATTAGTGTTATTTTTTTTCTGGAACATGTTGTAGATACCGTTTTATTAAGAGTTGGATTTCTAAAAGAAGCGATGCTATGACAAATAAGTTTTACTAAATTTTGGAAGGACCGAATTGGGAACTTTCAGCCTTTGTACTTGATTTGAAATTTGAAGGACCAAATTGAGAATGGTTTTCTATTACATGATGGTGTTACGTGATGTAACACCCGATGCTGCCCCTCCCTCCGATCCAACTATCGCTCCCCTCATTTCCTCCTATTTATTTTGTCAATTTGTCGCCCCTTCCTCCGTTTATCCTCTCTCCGGTTATGCCTTCATTGTAGATATGTATGGATGATCATCTGGTTTATTGGTGATATTATAATTTATTATGATTTATTATGATTTGTAGAAGTTTATGATATGCTTGAATATGGTTGAGTATTTTGATTTGGCCTATTTGTTTCATTTGTGTGATTTATTGAGTATTCTGGTTGATTTATTCTATTTGTCAAGTATTCTAATTGGATAACATTTTGATTTATCTTGATTATTTTTCTTATAGGACGTGCTAAATGATAATAGTGGATCACTTGTCTCTTCATTTGAGGATGTTTCTCTCTTGATTATGACGTAGAAATTGATGACAACACAAAAACTCGAGTTACAAATCAAGACAGAAAGAGAACTAAGAAAAATAAGCCTGCAAAGAAACTACCACGTCTTATTGAGACTAATGCGAAGAAACGGTTAACAAGGAGTTTGTCATGTAATAATTTCATAACATATACAAGAAGGGGATGACAACGTGCATTCATTGTAAGAGGGTCATATCATATAAGGGCAGAGGGTGAATGAGCATGCATACTTGACATTGTAGTGAATGGGCACAAGTATCAAATACTACAGTGAATTGTCAAAGAGTCTTGCCATATTTGTATCTATGATTGCTTTGAAGTCCACATTTAGCATGAGTGACATCTGAACATGTACTTCTATAGTAGGCTTGCTCCCTCTATGGTTGACGCACTTATCTGCATGCAAAATTGGCTTTTGGGCATGACATGCATTTCACCTTAGTCGATGTTGTGGATGCAATAGAGGTCTTTAATAAAGATGATGACACATGCTTATTATGTTATATATTGTCTTGTGTCATATATTATTTATTTGTTTCCCATATAATATATATTCATTGAGTTCTTAATTTTTAACATCAGGTGCGGAGTCTACAGTCTTATAAAAATGAAGTCCATGTTGTTGATGTTTTTAAATTTGGTGAATTTGTTGATAAGTTGATGAACTTCACAACTTGTTATGGTACAAAAATTTCAATCATAATTAGTTACATACACATATTTTAGTTGATATAAAATCTTACATAAATAATAGATATATAGTTATATAAACCTTAAATTTAATATATATAATTAGTCAATTATACATATTATATATATTCAAAAAAAAATACTCGAATATCCAATTATCCAATTCGGCCTGTCGAATCGGATCAGATCCAATCCCTCTTGTTTCGATTGGATTGAATATTCGATCCGATCAAAACCATCGGGTAACCACACACATCAGGTCGAATCAGACTTGATGATCATCCCTAATTACATCGTTAATTTTTCTGCTCGAATTTTACTATGACTTCTATTGAGTTATTATGCTACAAAATGTTTATCTCATTGGTATACTTACGCATAGGAAAATTGTTGTATATACATGTACATGGCATATTAAATCCATTATATGCGACTAACGAATGATATGATAAATAAAAATAATATTTATAATTGTGACTAAATTCTACCACCATTTTTGAAACCAATAGCAAATGGGCAGGTCGGGCTTGAATTTAGACATGTATGACGTGATAGATGAAAGTAATGTTCATAATTTTGATAGAATTTAATCATGAACAACTATATACATATAGGAATGTCTCATTGCAAAACCTAGGAATTACATCACTTTGTTGCATAAAGTACAGAAGGGAAGAGAAACAAAGTAAGTTGTTGTATTATTCAAAAAAATTGCTCCATTAGGGCATAAAAACATGTACAACCATATGATAGAAGAGACATATAGAACAATTCATCAACTAAAAAAAAAAACATCATTGATCAAAACCTTGAATTTAGATATGTATGACGTGATAGATGAAAGTAATGTTCATAATTTTGATAGAATTTAATCATGAACAACTATATACATATAGGAATGTCTCATTGCAAAACCTAGGAATTACATCACTTTGTTGCATAAAGTACAGAAGGGAAGAGAAACAAAGTAAGTTGTTGTATTATTCAAAAAAATTGCTCCATTAGGGCATAAAAACATATACAACCATATGATAGAAGAGACATATAGAACAATTCATCAACTAAAAAAAAAAACATCATTGATCAAAACCTTGTACACTTGGAAGGTGGCAACGATACACAGTAATCCTGCGATGGTGCCTTTGTTTTGTTTCTTTCGTTTAACCAAAGAGGGCTATAAATCTTCTTCACATAATGGAACAGCTGCAAACGATCTTCTTTGGCGTTTCGTCAATCTTTTTATCTGTTCGAGCAGAGCACATGTTATACATCGGGTAAAGATTCAGTTAATTTGTTCAATAAACATCAAACTAGTGCAAGATAAAGTTCACTCAATCCCCTTCAAAATTTACAAACTAGTTGCAAAAGGCTCAAAATTCAAAACGTTTTGCTTTCATATCGAATTCACAATTTTATATGTATATATTTAAACTAAAGCAACATGCTTCATGCCATTATTTACACCATAGATTTCAGATCACTACAATCAAGTGCTTCTAGTGCCGGAAATTGGAGGGGGGATCATCACCGAATAAAAAACATAAATAGTTTCTCCTATTTCCAAGCCGGTTATAAGTGATTTCTAATCCTATTTGATAACAGGATGATATCGGCCCCATGGTGAACCCTATCCTTTAATCCTTGTACCTGCAATTAAGGATACGGTAAATCTCAACCTATGAAACAGAGGAATAAGAAAACTAAAGTTAAGACTCAATAACTTAAGTCATGAAGTCAAAATCAATCTTTTTCTCCGACATTAAACTAGCTATCTAATCCAGGCATCCCAAGAATCATAAACATAGTTCAGTTAAACACAATAAGTGATAACTCAATCCTCTGATATTCAAAATTTCCAACTCCCAACTTTACAAGGCAGATATGTTACACATACATACACACACACACACATATATATATATACAAGCACTCTATTCAGTGCCAATATGAAGAAAACTAAGGAAGCAACTAAACATAGTAATACACTAAAACCATCATACTAATTACCTGATTTAGCTTTTGCTGGTGATGGCTGTACAACAACATGCATTATAATTACTCCGCTAGAATTCTCGCTGAAAGGTACTCTACACTGCCCAACAGTCTTGTTGTTTTCCAAAATCTTCCCAGAACTTATCAGCTTCAGTTCACTAGCTCCCTTTGGTACGATTGTTTTACCTACCCAAACAGAACTTTTTCAAAAGGATCTACAATAAATCGATCGACAAGACTTTATAGAGACAAGAAATAAGAATAAAATTCTTTCTTTCTTGTTTTAATGACAACTTCTAATCAACTTTAAACTAAGCTTCACAACTCAAATTGGTGGAAATATAAGAGTAGAGAGACGAACCTTTTGGCCAATCGGAGACGATCCTCTGCTTAAGAACATCAATCGTCGAAGCAGACGAGTATTGGAACGGTCCAATATCGGAGCCATCGTACAACCTGAACTTGATGTCAACCAAGTCCTCCTCCGGCATCTTAGTTGACTTTTTTTCGTTCGATCCAGCAATCAATTAGTTCCACGGATTCCTACTCCAAGTCTTCTGCACGGATCGGATGCGGAAAATTCACCGATTATTCCCAATCACAGTTGATCAGAAAAATTGGGCGAAAGTTTCTAACAACTGAAGAAGAAAACGAAAATTAAAGTTCAAAATTGAAGAAGATGAAGTAGACCTTGTGAAGCTGAGCACGATTTAGCGACGAAGCTGCTCGCTAATAGCAAGCTCTTCTCCTCCTTCGTCTTCTTCTTCTTCGCCTCCTTCCTTTCTACGATGCTCTTTTCTGATTTTTGTTTCAACCGAAGACGACGAATGAGACAAAGCCTAACCGATTTGGAAAGAAAGGAGAAACGACGCGGTTTTGATTTGTTGCAGTCGTTGAGGCAAATCAGACGACGTCGTCCCTTTTTACTGGGCCTGAGAGTGGGACGATGCGATCTTTTGGGCTCAGTCTAATCCAGTGGTTCGGCCCATCTAACTGAGAGTGACAGACGATAATAGCTTTGGGCTATCTTCTGCCAAGCGCCACTCAGCCCATTTAACTGTCCCTGTAAACTGTTAAGAAACTCCGAGTCGAGAAGAAAAGAGAAGAGGAGATGAAGAGGAGGGAAGAAGAAGAGGAAAGAAAAATGGGAGTTACTGATATTGTATGGCAAACACCTGCAAATCCTCCTGAGCCACACGATTATATATTTCGCAACGGTAACATAATCAGCTCCAGAGAATGAAATTTTCCTTCTTCTTCTTCTTCTTGAGTTTGCATTAGTTTGTCGGGAATTGATTGTGCAGGGAGGAGGCATGTAAGACCGTACTATTTTGAGTTCATAGCTCATGTAAGTAATTCTCTGGCTCTCCTTTTTTTTTTTTTAATATTGTTTTCTGGTCGAAAGCTTGTTCGGGTTTTAATTTTGTTTGCAACTCCTCGATTAGACCTTAATTTGAATGATTTTTGTTTTTCGTGCAGGTTAAGAATCGATGGGCGGGAAAAATCATTGTAGATTTGTTTTCTGAAGAGTTCAAGGGCCGAACTTACGATTACTATGTATTATTCATCTTCTTCTATATATACTTGCATTCAGTTTAATCTTCTTTTCGTAATCTTTCATCTCTGTTCATGATGAAATGTTGAGCGAAATTGAAAATTGGTTCTCGTTAAATTTTTTAAGCAATCAGTTGAGCTTAATTTCTGGTTCTTAGTTTTGGTATAGAGCTGATTTGGATGATATGATTAGAGTCAAACACTCAGAAAAAAACCCTGGTTGATGTATCAATGATGTGCTTTACTCTATGAATATGTAGACATTTTTATGAATTGCTTTTTGAGCTTAAATCTATATTTTGTATCAACTTTTTTTCTTTGGTTTTCTATTATTGTTAGTTGAGTCTTAGTTTAGAGAATCTGACGTTGAGATCCGTAGGTCAGTGCGGTCAAGCATGGAAGGATACAAGTTGATGGAGAGATGGTACCTGTATCTTACATAGTTAAATCATCTCAGAAGATGAGTCACTTCTTACACAGGTTTGCTTCTCAAAAGCAACTTCTTCTCTGGATTATAGATTTTGAAATGAGTTGTTTTTATACTCTTCCCAGCCTTTCACGTGTGAACTGTAATTTAGAGTGTTAACCATTGATTTATAATTTTCTATTAAGCTAATGTTTTTCCTTTACTAAGCTGCAATGTAGAGTTATTGAATTTGCAATTTATATAACCTTTTTTTTAGGCATGAACCACCTGTGATGGATTTTGAAATCAAAATTATCCATAAAGATCCGGATGTGGTTACTATTTCTAAGCCTGCATCTATTCCGGTGAGTCAGCTGTGGGTTGTGATGTGAATATTATCACCATGCATGATCGGTCTATTGATAGCAAGTACACACATATTTCATTTGCAACTAGTAGTCTGTTGATTTTTCCCTTCTAGTCATATCTATTGCAGTTTATATTGTTCTTTAGATCCTTACTATGTTCATATTGATCACTAGACTGCTTTATAGTTGTATTCTGATCAGATTGTCTATTTATTACTAAGGATGAACATTGTTCAAAACATTGTTCCTATTTTATCAATAGAATAATGTGCAACTGGCATAATGATACACGTTTACAGTATGGAAATATAGGCTGACAAAGTGATCATCTTGCCTCTTTACTGTAGTGCAACCTTTTATGTGCCAAAGGGTAAAAAGAAGGATTACCTTTGCTCCTACCACTGATTTGACTTCACCCTGTTTACTTATGTTTGGTGTTGAAATTAAATCTTGCTAATGTTATACAGGTTCATCCATGTGGTCAATATAGGAAGAACACTATTGTCGGCATCTTGGAGGCAGAGCATGGTTTGAGACCTTTATTTCGTATCCATTTTTCCAATCGCGATCTTCTGGGAGAAAATACTGTAATATTATTTATAGATTTGTCTAATGTAGTATATAATATGTTCATTAAATAGAGGTGCAATAGTGAGTATATTGTCACATTTTTCTCCCACTCTGTCGTCGGAAATTTGTGGACTTTTTCGTATCAATTTATTGCCTTAACTAAATGATGAAAGCTATCCATAGACTAGATCGGCTTGTCTCAGGACTTCTTATCCTTGCTAGAACTGCTAAAAAAGCTGACATTTTCAGACAACAGGTAAGTGTAATGCTATGTGATCTGTCTTCTGAGTTTTTCTTATCACAAGAATTCGTTCTTCCTGAAAACCTTAAGCTAGTCCCATCACTGTAAAACAGTTGATAGTATGTATTCTACATGTGTATTATGCGATCTTAATGAACTACAATTGATACCTGTCATCCAGCAGACATGAAATTTTCTTCCATTTTCTATAATTGTTACAATATGATACCAATCTTTATGTTACATGCTTCAAACTCAAATATTCATTGTGTATATTGCAGATTGAGGCTGGGAAGATACATAAACAGTACATTGCAAGAGTGACTGGTGTTTTCCCAGAGGATGAGGTATCAAAAATATTAAGCTAGGGTATTAATGTAATTCACATCATAAGTTATAATTTAAAGAATATGTATTTTCATACGGCATTTCTTTATTAAATAAAAAATTAAAATACCCAAATTCTCACTTTTTGGATAACCCGATCCATTTTTTTACACCATTAAGCCACAGAAAAGGGAACTGTAAAAAAAAAAGTATGGGGAGAAAAGGTTAAATAGTTGAAAGCCTATCTTACATACATCGGCTATCAATATTGGTATTTGACAATCCTTGTGAAACTTTCTATTTCCAAAGAACACTCCATCTCCATCTATTGAACTAGTTCTTATGTTGATATCTATTCAAAAAATAAAGGGCGTTGGATTGGTCTCAAATTCAATTATAAAATTCACATACATGGGAATATTGGAGATAGTGGATGGAGGCTGGGGGTGAGGTTCCTTTAAGGCCTGAGAGGTGAAATGCTTGTGCTTAAACTCCTACAATGAGAATGAATTTTATGCTGGTATTGACAAGAACATGGGTTAGACAATCAATACATTTTTGGGAAGATTGGCATCCAACTCTCTCTACATCCATTTTGTTTTGTTTTTTTTTGTGCTTGCTCCAGTCTATCATACTAAGTTAATTGCAAGCTGCTTGATAATCTGTTCGGAAGTAGAGGATCTGTTAGTTTGTTTATGTGACTAATCCTCTAATTAATTTTCATTTTAGCAAGTTGTAGACGTGAACATAAATTATAATGCTCGGGAAGGAAGGAGCACAGCAGAGGTGAACATCTTTTTCAGTTTTTTTTCCCCTCTTCTTACTGTTATGATTTAGTTGTTAATGGAGAGGATAATTGGATGGAATCATATGAATGAGGGTTTAATGATCGGTACTTCTAATGGTGGTGGAGAAAGAAAAGGAGTTGGTTATAACTTATAATGTTTCCATCTCTTGTTAATATGAGATGAAAATATTATGCTTTATTTTTGGGTTGAACGCTTAGTACAATTGTAACCACTCCCACTTCGATCTTCCAAGTCCACTCAGGTTATCCATTCCTAGGGCTATATAACAGAAAGGAAAAATGTACCAAGCCTTGTTCAAATTTTTTGTGGTCAAGAAATGTCAAGAATTGATTCAGTTTGTCTCATTTTGGATTTGAGTCTCTTAATATGTTGGAAACGCTAATTGAGTTCAGGCTTCAGCATAAGAAAGATTGGGCTATTGGTATTGTCAAATGCTGGAACATATAGGCATAAAAACTCTCTTGGTTGAGAATGACTAATGGAAGATTAGGTATTGGTATAGGCATAAAAGGTTGGGCTGTTTACTCCCCAACCCAGTACCTTGAACAGGTATTGGTTGGTGACAGTATTAGTTAACATGGGAAAATAGTGACACTTCTTCCACCATGGGTTGATTTCCTGGAAAAAGCTCCTTTGGTGCTTGGCGTCTTCCATTTTTCTTTGAAAATACATACATTGTGAGTGTTGTCTTTAATAATGTTACTATCATTAGAGAGTATGCAACACTAAACTTAAAAAGCGTCATTATGACTGCAGGTGAATGATTATTGCTCAGATGCTCCCACCAAGGGAAAATCTGCTCGGACAAAGTTCACCAGAATCAGTACCAATGGGATTCAAAGTCTAGTATCGTGTGAACCAATAACTGGCCGAACTCATCAAGTGCGTAAATTCTAGAAAAAACTCAAAACACTTGTCTACTAAAATGGCCTTTTCAATTCCCATTATTCAATTCTACTAGTTTGATTTTATACCTTCACTGGCGTTTCAAATAGCAATCCAAATTTCTGTTAGATTTCATGCTATGATCAATAATTATTCATTAGTGTCTGAATTCGACTAATATGTGTGGTTCTTTTCCTACTGGCCTTTAAATTCTTTTAAGGCCATTATTGACTTGAAATTCAATCTTTCCCTTGTAATGTCTCTGTGATGCAGATCCGTGTCCACTTGCAATATGCAGGCCATCCAATAGCCAATGACATGCTTTACCTATCTAAAGATGTTTCTGAACGATTTTCCCAACAAACAGGTGCAGATAGAGCTGCAATGACTTCAACCCATTCTCCTCAATCCACCATTTCAGGAAATTGTCTCAGTGAATATGAAGACTCTGGTGAAGATTTCAGCATTGACCCTATGTGTACAAACTGTCCAAATTTAGCTCCCAAAGGGTAAGAAAATTTTTAATTCTCGGTTAAAGATGCACAAAAAGGATTCCTTCTGGTCCACTATAGGTATCATAGTTTAGATTCTGTGGGTAAAATGGATTTTTTATTTACATCATATTTTAACAAGAATCATACTTCTGTGTGCCCAAATTGAATTCTAGACTGAATTTGAAGCTTTAATCGCCGAACCAAATGCATCCTAGAACTGACTGCTGCCACAAATCCAAAAGAGAACATGCTTTTTGAAGCGTCTAATAGTAACACATTCATGTATTTGCATTCCTTTCTGACTGAATCTTCTCTTGAATTTGCAGTTACGATGGCAATGAAGAGGGTTTATGGCTACATTGTTTTCGATACTCTGGACCGGGATGGGCCTATGAATGCCCGTATCCATATTGGGCTTCACTTAGCTAGTATCTTTCACTATTTATGTAAGTTCATTTCTACTATTCTTGTATGTCATAAAACAGGAGATAGTGAATGCCACATTATTGATAGCCCGTTATGTTTTTTTGAGTGCTTAATCTGCAGGTTGTCTCATGTCCGTACTTGTATCAGGACAGGGACTAGGAAGATTCCTCTGTTCAGTAATATATTTATAATAATAACCCTTTTCATTGGGTCATTGCATGTTCAACGGTTCATGAGTTGATGGCTGGTGGGCTACCTCAAATACATATAATAATAATAATGAACTCATGTGGGGTCCATTTGTTTAAAAGCATTCTAGAACTACACGTCGACACGAACAGAATCTGTGATTCTCCACTGGTTTGATTCGATGGTTTCAAAAGCAGAGCAATAATAATGTTTTGTTTTTGTTCTTTTTCAAATCAGAAAGGTCTGTATCTTGTGCCCCAAGCTTACATTCGATTTAAGGAAGAGCCGCCATTGCTAAAAAGAACGGTTAGTTATTGGATGGGGATTCCTTTTCAGAAGAATATTCTTTATGGTTCATTGGTTCTCTCTTTTATGTGATTGTCTTTTTTTATTATTATTATATATTATTATTTTTTATTCATTGAAAGTGTGTATTAATTTACATACAGAAATCAGTACTAGATTGCTTTTAGATTTTTGACCAGAAAAGGATTGGCTACCAATTTATTTCTCAGCTTTTTGTACACAGGATCCGACTCCGAATTTGATGGTAGTCACGTTCGTGTTGTTGAGACTTCACGATTTTAATATCTGACTTTTTTTTCTCTTTTTATTTTTTATTTTTAATATTTTTTCATTTTTATTTTTCGATTCAATTTCACCGTGCAAAGAGATAGTTTGGAGCTATATGAGTTCGTATCATTCTAAAACTCGATAATATTTGTGAAATATTATATTTTTTAATAAAGAATATTTATTTCATTTAATGTCATCATTTTATAAGATATTTATGTTTATTTAAATGCCCTTGATTAAATGAAGTGATATTTATAAACGGTTAGATCGAATTTTTGACTGATACATATTTTAATGAGTTTAGATTGAGATGATATGTATTGTTGTATCGTTACACATTCCCTCCACTTTTGTTGTTTTCGCCATTGTCGCTCCACCTTCATCGTTGCCACCGCTGCTTTTCATCCTCATCACCACCATCATTCACGGTGGATGAGGGGCAGGTGAGACGACGATGATAAAGAAGTTAGGATAATTATAAAGGTGGGGTGACGACAATGAAGTAGTGGATGAGGGGAAGGTGAGACGACGATGATAAAGAAGTTGGGATAATTACAAAGGTGGGGTGACGACAATGAAGTAGTGGCGGTAGCTGTGACGATGGAAGTGGAACAACGGAGCTGAGGAGGTGATGGCAACAAAGATGAGATATCGGTGGTGGCGGCAACAAAGTTTTGGTGACAATGATTGGACAAAAATGGAAAAAAATAGAAGGGTAAAATTAATTTTATAAAAGTTAGGTAGAGGTTTTTTGAATTTATTAAGATTTTTCTTTTATATTATATATTTAACGGATTAATATAAGGGGGAAAAAACCCATTTTTTGGTTGATTCAAGTGATTTTCATATCCGTTTCAAGTAAACACCCGTTTGTTTGTTGCAAATAAATCTTTGATTTGCTTTCACGTTTCATTCTGCATCAGAAAGATAAAGATTGAATTTAACAGAAACATGGGTCTAGGCTAGGGAGGAGGAAGAATGAACTCTGTCGACATGTTGTTTTGAATGGTTCTTTAGTTCTTGTAATTGTGTTTGATGCTTAATCTAGCAAACTTCAATCTAGATAATGATTCTTTATCGTGTAATTTATGTTGTAAAAAGTTTGAACCGATTGTTCCAATTTATAATACTTTATGATCGGATTCCATGGATGAATCTCGTTGTTGTTATCAGCGAATGTTGGTAGTGGGTTCCAATAGCCACCGTTTGCATAGAAGTTGGCGGCTGTAATTATTGGTTGGACGAATTGAATTCCTATGGTAGTGAAAATGAGTTGAGTTAAAATTTCAAGCAATTTTCACATTTAGATTTAATTTCATCGAATGATCTAGAATTTGTGTAAAAAAGCATATCATTTAAACTTGTCCTAATTATGCGATGGCCTTGCATTGGGGGACTAGTAAAGTATTGCTTGGTTGGAATTTAGCTTAGTTAGCTTAGATACCTTCCGACATAACTAAAAATTAAAAAAATCCCGTCCAAATAAAATTGATGTTTAATATTATATAGATTGTACTTCAAATTTACGTACAAATTGGACCGAAACAGATCCTCCCACATGGAGACTTGGTACTAACAACTAACAAGCAAAATTTCAGAGAGCTCTATTGAGAAGGAAAAGAGAAAGAAAAACGTATAACCCAAATTAAAATCTTACCAAAAAGATGTAGATATAAAGATTAAGAACCAAACTTGGATTTAATGTTATTATGACTTCATCTCTAATCCGAAAAGTTTTACTCAAAACCTCGTTAGGAATCCGAAAAGTTTTAGTCAAAACCTCGTTAGGAATCGAAGGTTTAGTACCAAAAAGAGTTGTGGGCACAGCAACACTCCCCAGCAATTGACTATTAAAAGCAGTGAACAAAAGAGCTTTGCCTTCTCCAACATTCATCTGAAAATGAACAAGTCCTCTAGGAATCACAAAAATGCCCCCTTCACTCAAACCTTAGAGTGATAAACATTTCTGGTCATTACAAACCCGACAAGGAGTTTCCCTTGAATAACGGCCGCAGTCTAAGACACCCGTAGGGTGGGAGTGAGGCGGGTTCAGCTCAACTGGGGCGAAATTGACCCGGTTCATGGACAGCCCGAGCGTGGTTAGGCCCGGAAATGAAAGAACATTGGCCAGTGTGGCTTTCCAACTGAAAAGGTTTGTTGTGTTGCCTTCTTAGTCCTTCAACGAAGAAGTCATTTGAGGTTACTTCGTATATTGGTTTGAATGGAAAGCCATTGAGATAGGTAGTAGAGTGAGAAGAGTTTAGGTCTCCAATACTGAAGTCTTGTAATGGATCAGGGTCAGCTAAGACTAGAGGAACTAATAGAATGATGCAAAGTAGACTTAACGGAAAGGGCATGGTCGTGTTTGCAACTCTTTTTTTTAAGACAAATATTTGTTGCTGGAATATAATATTGTGTAAGATCATGGTGTTATATATATATATATATGTATATAAGTTAGGAGGCTTGTTCAAGAGAGTTATATCAAGAGAGTTATAATAAGAAGCTGAAAGCTATACGATGATTTATTACAAGTATGACTTTCTCTACAAATCTTTGAAATTTGAAATTGGAATATTGTTTCAAACAATTTGAAATAAATATTTAAAAATTTTTAGATAGACTTAATTTATGTAGGTTGAGTAATTATAATTATATATAAAATGGGTGTCATATTTTTTAATCCCAGTTGGGAAAACTGGTGGAAGGTGGCTGACCTTGAATAAGGAGAGGAGTTGACTTAGAGAGTAGACCTTAACATTAAACAGAAGAAAAAGAAGATTTTTATGAAGAAAAAAACACCATCTACCAAATCGAAGGGACTAGTGAAGATAACCTATTACTCTACGACATTGATTTTCTGTCATCTCCTTTCTCTCTTTCTCCTCAGTAAATGCACTTCATTTTCCCAACTCCGGTCCACACTTGCAAACTGACCATTTCAAAAAGTTCATAATAGCTCAAGAACTCTCCAAGTAAAAGGTAAACTTCTAAAAACACTCATAAAATTGCTAGAATTTTGACAAATTCAAGTGAGAACAGAGTAAGAGGAGGAAGACTAATATTGAATCTGTAAACTGAAAGTGTGTGTTGCCAATCTTTTCATTTCATTGAACAAATACATTATAATATAAAAATGAATTTTAATCATCATCACAAATACAAAAAAATCTTACTTGATTGTTTACAAATTTAAAAAAATAACATACTACATCAACTAATAAAAGTTTGCTTAAAAACAAAATAAAAACATACATTACAGCATGTTCTAAAATTATAAAGCAAATAAGCTTTATGTTGGTTGAGGACCAAAGGTCCAAAATTGGTAACAAGCTCTCAATTGAATAAAAAACAGCTTCAACATGTTCATAAGGATTAATAGAACTTGTTAAGACAAAAGAGAAAACACCATTGGACAACAAATCTTCATCTGCCTTGCCATGACAAATGCCAGAACAACATCTAACCAAAATGACATTAATTCTTTATTTTTGATCCGATTTGCTTTAAACTAATTTCCGTAAGTTTATTTTAAGAAGATCCAACTGATGTAGAATTTTTATCCGATGCAGAATTCAATTGCAAGAAAAAAGTCAACTACAAATAGAAAAAATAGAATTCTAAAAGTAGGATCATATTCTAATAAAAATAACTTATGTAATTGTGAGTCCAATCTGATCTCACTCTCTAATCATCTAATCTCTCTAACCATGTAATGGTAAGATGTTTCGTTTGACTCTAGTGAAACTGGCGTTTAGAATTCTAGATTTTTGGTTATATTTTATGGACCTACCTTAAATTTTGTAGTGTCTTAGCTCATGCACGGAATCAAAATCACTCTTTACCTTCTTTCTCTGTGTATTTAAATAGACACATTATTAGTGAATTCTCTATTCCTATTCCTTTCTATTCTTAGAAGACTTTGAGATAGTATCTAAAGAGTCTAACCACCTCCATGATGGGCCTAATACACCAATCTACCGCATGAGTTTAAAATTGAATCCGTATGTATAAAAATTCAAATTCTATATGTAATATATAAATACTTGTCTTCCCCAAGATAAGAAATATGATATACACTTAGCTTCATTTAAGAACACTTGTTTTTTTTTTTTTTTTTTTTCCAATTGAGGTATAAAATTTAATTTGGGCCACCAAATTATCCGGTTTAGGTCTAAAACAAATAGTCTTCATTATACTCAAATGAACCTTGTTATGCTGTTAGCCTTGGCCAAATATTGTTAAAAAATACGACATAAAATAAAGATAGTAAATAGATGAGTTGTACGCTTGATCATATGATAAATAAACATTCATTACTTAACTGGTAATTAAATTAAAACCTTAAATGATCATATTACAAACCTAGATACCTTAGCTAGAGCCTCTAGAGAGAGAGAGAGAGAGAGAGAGAGAGAGAGAGCTACATAATTTGCCCAACCAGGAGCTAGAACTTCACTAGCTATAACATGCATGCGTGCAAATCTAGCTAGAACAGTACTAGGGCGATATAATAACAAATTCACACACAATTAATGATTTATGGTGATAAAGAGGAGTACTAGCTAGTCATGGTTCTAGTACTCAAGCATGGGTTTAACCCTTAAGGCTTAATTTGTTTCCTTGCTTGCTATTTCTTGTTTATGTTCCTCCATTTTGGGATCGATAATTGCTTCGATGCTCATAATGTCGCTTGGCTGGAAAACAACGGTCGGAGTCAGCTCGGTGCAAACCACCGTTCCCAATTTGACAACATCAATTATGTGCTCTGATAATTCTTGAAGCTTGTTTGGTTGATTTTCTGACCCGATTATAACTTTCTTTGCGTTCTTGTATACCAAAAACAACACCATCTGAGCTGTGCCGAACAGAAACCCTAGCGTGTTTGGAAACTGCATGCATTTTCATGCAACCAATAATTAAATATATATACATGATATTAATCAACTTTTTTAATTAGGAAATTAATTCAGAAATGAACTTACTGCAATGTAGTAGTCCTTAAGGAAAAGGCCATAGAAAAACCACATGACTGCACTAACAGTGAGGAAAAATGATAATGGAAGTGGCATGAACTCCACACTCTTTGTTCGTATAACTTGTCTCTGCACCCACCATAAGTATTTGTTCATTTACTTATTTATTAATATTATTAAAAAAATAAAATAAATAGAAAATCTTATGATCACTCACAATGATGCAAAGAGGTGCAGCAAAGACACTAACGTTGAAGACAAGACATATCCAACCTATAACCTTGAGCCGTTTCGCTCCTTTCGACAGAAAGAATGTCAAAACAAGCATCGAACCAAACCCAACAATATTCAACAACGTTATCAGCTTCAAACTTTGCATCTGCAAGAAAAAAAAAAAAACCAACAAATTGTACGTAAATAATTAAGTAATTACTAATTTTAGATTAATGAATATTGTATTACGGTAATCAGTTAAATATTTTACCCTAGTTTTTCTGGGAGCGTAGAAGATGAAGAGAATGATGTAAGTAGACTCGACGACACAACCAACTATGTTGATCGTGATGAGGAGAGTTCCACCCTGTTTGCAAAGGGCGTAGTAAATCCAAAGCATAGCACTGAATAATCCAACTGCATAAGGTAAACACTGGAACCCTTCTGTAGATTTCTTCTTGTAAATTTTGTAAAATGTTGGCCTGTAATTAATTTTTAGATTAAAATTCAATCTCCACCTAATTACGTAGTTAGACAATAATTAGATGTTATAACCAACAAAAAAAAATCACTTACACTGGAGCCAAGAAGACGAGAAACGAGATGATGTTTCCTGCATACAACATCAACAAAACAAAATAATGTAACCATATTATCACAAATATTGATGTGACTATTATGAGTCAAATACTCCTGGAGTATATTAAAAATTCTCAAACAGAAACGTACCGAGAAGCCCAAAAACAAACGTCCATGTTTGGTGATCAATAGCCATCTCTTCACAAAAGAATGAAAGCGTTTAAATTTCTCTCTAACTTAACAATTGTGGTTAGATGTATATATCAATGTTGGCATAAGGGATATTGGAGAGGACCCATTTATATAGAGCGAGAGGGGAGTGATCTCAGTAGCTATTGCAACAAGTTGCATACAAAATGTTAGAACTTTGCTTACTTTCCAGTTGTAATTCATTTTTAACTTAGGCCACCTTTTTTATCTTTTTGTTGCATTATTCGTCTAATTTTGGCTTCTTTTTTTGCCTTTTTTCTGTTCATAATTAGATTCACCATGTTGTAACAACTTAATCCCTACTTGTAAGTAGTACTATTCCTGGTATTACATGCGCAAAAAAAACATTACGGAGCCCCACTTGTTCAGTCTTTCTGATGTGTCGCCCACTTAGTGGGTTTAAGGTCCAACTCATAGTTTAGTTTTGGAGGAGTTTGGACTTATAATTCATACTTCCTTTTAGTTTTCCTTTTTATTTTTTAGATCCAATGTCGACAAGCAGTGTTAATGACAACTAAAAGATAGAAAATATCGTAGAAACTTGGATGTTGAACTAAATCAATTGTTAATGAATGAATGAACTTATATTTTATATATACCGAGATTAGAAATTTAATAGTTTTCATACTAAGATTAATTAGCAATAAGAAAAATTAATTTTCTTATACACTAATTTTTTAAGTATTTTTTTAAAATATGTAATATAATATTTTTAACACACTTTTTATATGTGTCATTACTTGGAGCTTATACATATATTTTTTTTATATGTGTGACGTGGAACATGTATAACAGTTAGTCCAATCATGTGGTGAGCCTAATTTTGATACATGTAAACATCTTAATTCATTTCAAAATCAATTGACAATGAGAGTAATTAAGACATCTTTCTTATATCTTAGTTTTTTTAAGTATTTTATTTCAGATGTGCGATATAATATTCTCAATACTAACATTCTCGATGTATGATGATATTCTGAATAAAATAAAATAAAAAACAAATAGATTACAAAAAAAAAAAAAAACTTATTGTAGACATTGGAATTCAATACAATGAATTACGTTAATTCATTCTCATTGATATTCATCTCCTTCAAACAAAAAGGAAAAAAGAAAATAATAAGAATACACTAATTAATCTCTATTGGTCAATTTGGAGGCTAAAATTTGTAATGCTCAGCTAATTATTAATAAAGGAACTTAGTTAAAAAGTGTGTAAACAAGTCAGATAAATAATCTATAACTAGTCGATTCGGGTTGCTATATATGATACCAGCTACCAAAATGAAGTGATTACTTAGTGTAATTAATTCACTTTAAACACGATTTATTGGGATTGCTTATGCAGTAACTTAATTAAAGTTGTCTTTAACTTTTAACAATTAACATTGTATAACTAGTAAGGTGTTCGATAATGGATATCGACCATATCGCCCATCGAAACTACTCAGAAGAAAAGTGGGGTCCAGGTGATTTTATTTATTTTATTATATTATTTTTATTAAGTGTAGAGAAAGTGATACTATTACTCTAATGAAGAGAAGTACATGCATGTAAGAAATCCAGTGGTTGTGTTCAATCTTTCATCTCTGTAGACTGTAGTAGTTGATGAGGATTCGAGAATATTTCAGAATTCATGTATATACTGATTACAGAATCAAATCAAAGCAGTAACTTTTTGATGTGTAATCGCACTTGGAGATCAAGTTGAGATATTTGATGGTGGGGAATGATCATGAGCTGATGCTGATCTATGATCCCAAATTTCTTTGGTGATTTGAGTTTCATGATCATCATCTTGGTGACAATTAAGAAGTCATGCAATCAGACGGTGGGTAATATAATTAAGGAGGGTTTATCAACAACTTGTACAAGATGATGTCTTTCCTAAACAAGAAGATACTTTAATTTGTCGACTGAAATTAATTACCTTGTACTATTATTCTTCCTACTCAACGTGCTTATTGTAGGATCACATGGTCACGTGCCATTATCTAGGTTGGGTTTTTTTTTCTTTCCTGCCAAACATTATCTAATTATATAGATATATTAATATATATAATATTAGTGGGTATACAAAGAAAGGATATGTTTTATGAACACACATTTTTATATAATATTTTACATTTTTTTTTTTTTGATCCATTAGATTACTTTTAGTCCAATAGTTAATACTTATATTTATAAAATTATTTAATGCTAAAATCGTTCAATAATTATTAAATGTTAAAATATTGATCATTAAATTACTTTTAATCTAATGAACTTAAAAGTATGTAAAATTGTATTTAAAAATATGTGTTCATAAAACATATCCTTATATATATCATTATATTTGAATAAATGTGTATATGTATATTTTCTTAATGCTAGTTGAGTTTCTGAATAAATGTGTATAAATATATTTATTTATATATATATATTTAATTTAGTTTAATTAGTTATATTTGGCCAATTTTTTTCAAATTTATTTTCGGTCAAATTTTTCGAATTGAGTTTAAACTAAACTCGTAAGCAATCCAATACAAATTAAACCTATAGATTGCAGATGATCGGTTTGGCTTTTGAGCGGGGGAATCGAGTGACTGGTTTTCCAGACGCCTACTTCATATGAATACTCGGAAAGATGAAGGTTACACCTAATTAACACAGGATTACTTGCATGAAGGTCATTTTTCCGGTGAACTTACGCAAAAAAAAATGAGGTTATTCATTTCTTTCAATCTCTTATCGGTGCTTCTGATATGCCTTACTTGCCGCCTCCAAACTCAGAGATAAATGCTGTGTTTTCACCACTCACCAAGCAGAATGCATTTTTGCTGTTAGATACCTTCTTAACAGAGATATGGACATTCCCAAAAAGTTCTTGAACTGTACAAAGGACAGTAGCGGCTAAGAATCACTATAAATGGACCCACCCCATCTCAGTCTTTCCAACTCGCATCATTTTGTGGGACCCTTTTACAAAAAAGGATCAGTCTTTGTTGATATCCCACTGATTGATGAGACTTATTACGGTGAGGGAATAAATCGGTACGGAGGCGTGCTTAGAACACTTGGCGTCATGACTGAATATGGAGAAGTGTGTCAGTTTACCGGAAATCACCTCATGGCTCTGGGGAATTCGTCAACTCTAACACGAGAAAACTTGCTTTCAATGTTGGATTTCATCCATCATGTGAGAGAAATCTCTCTCGTGAAGAATTTATTAATAGTGTTCAAAACGGGACATGGCTCAGGACTAAATCTGGCTACAGGTCTCCAGTTGGGTCCGTTTTGTATAACAAGGAGTGGAAGATCGCTGCACAAATTCTGACATTCCTTTCATTGATGAAGATTATTACAGTGATTCGATCCAAAATTTTAAAACTGTACTCATGCTGCTTGGTGTAGTACTGGTCGAATACGGAAATCATTATTATCACTAGCTTGTTGAATCCTTTTGATACTCAATCCATTTAAACTCCATGGAAGCCAATATAATCCTTTTGATACTCAATGCATCCGGTTCGCAGAATCAATTGCTCAACTGGTTGTTGAAACAATAAGAAACATGAAATGCCTGAAGACTAATACGGGTTCTTACTTCTCTCCTAGTGACTGTTACTTTTTTTTTTTTTTAATCTTTGTTGGGGTTGCATTCTATAGGTGTTCCAAAATTTTCCATTGATGGACGACGAAGAAAAAGTAGAAGGAAAAATTTGTATTCGTATCTTATGTCAACTAGGTAAATTATAGTAGTTTAAATAGAAAGGAACCTACTATACTACAGCTAGAAATCTCTAAAGTGACCCTCCAATGAAAAAAAAGAAATAATTATAATACAGTATAATATTTTCTAAAATATAAAAGAATTAACTGCTAGTAATAATATAAAATATAATATATTTCTAAACTCCCCTTAAATTGGATTGTAGATGTTGATCATACATAATGTGGATTGTCAAATTTACTTCTTAGTAATGTCTTGGTTAGGATATTTGTAGTTTGAAGTGATATGAGAATATACTCTAAATCGATGAGACCTTCCTCAAAGTTCTCTTGAATGAAATCACGATCAATTTTTACATGCTTTGTCATGTCATGATTGACAAGATTTTTAGCAGTATTGATAGTAACTTAATTTTCACATAACATCTTTATAACTTTGGCATGTTCAACATGAAGTTCGGTTATGACTCATTTTAGTCATATACCCTCACAAATTCCACACGAGTCGTTGCTTTGAACTATGCCTCTACACTACTCCAAGCTATTATTGACTATTTCTTGCTTTGCCGTGTGACTAAAATTTCCCAGCCATAGGAGTAACATTCAGAAGTGGATCTTCTGTCTATGATGGAACCAACCCAATCAGTATCTGAGTAGGCTTCTATGTCCCTCCTTATTGATTTCTTGAAGAAAAGTCCATTTCTTAGTGTCATTATTAGATACCTCAATATACGGTAAACATGTTACTTTACGAGTAATTCATAAGTGGAAGCTGTAATTTAAAATTTTTCAAAGCTAATCCTAAATATGGATTAAACTAAAAAACATACATCAAGATTGATCATACAAACACATATCAAATACATATTTAACGGAAAATATATTAGTTTTAGGAAACTAAAATATTAAGATCTAAAAAACTTACTTATCTTAAAACAAAATCGAACAAATCTCTTTCTACTTCATCATGGTCGAATTCAATAGGATGATTGAGGTGCCCAAGTATTCACCATTTAATTCTAATTGATAAAGTTCAGCTCGCTCGGTTGATTTTCTACTCTAACATTCATCACGCGATTCAAAGAACTCATAGAAAGAAAAAGGGAAAATATCACTTTCTCACATTATGAATTTCGGCTAAGAGGCAAGTAAAAGCTTATGATTTTTGGCTATTTTAATGGGGTATTTATAATACTCCATTAGGTCTCAAATTTCTTAATATCATTATGTTTCCTTATAACGTTAGGTTTCTTTAAACCAATTAAGAAAAGAATGGGTCAAACCCACCTAACGTATGACCGGCCTTGTCATAAGTTTTTAGCCAACGTATTTTAATCAACACTTTGATTAATTTAGTATATGAAATTGAATTAACAAATTAGCACATTAACCATTTAATATCTAATTGTTAATTACGGACCTTTGAGATAATTTTATAATTAAATAAATAGTCCCGATGTAAATTATTAATTTCTAATTAAATTAATGTCATACTTAGTTATGCTAGCAAAGCTATACGACATTAGATTTAATAAATTAATAATTTACTATTTTACCTTTATAGTTATACTATAAGATAAATTACAATTTTACCCTAAAATCAAAACTGTTTGTTTTTATTATCCTCTTAGAATACTTAACTGAGTTATGTCTGAACTTTAATGCGTGTGATCGATTAGGTTCTACATAACGCCTATAGGAAGATCTCATAGCACTTTATGATTTTATCTGATTCATAATTATATTTATTTAGCTTTAAAACATATTTTAAGCTACATAGTTAATTTAATTATCTCATGATTGATTAACTTAAACATACAAGCCAAGATTGACATCTAGTAAAGTGTCAATACTATCCGAGAGATGAGAAGTAAGCATATTCCAAAACAACTCGTTGTGACTAACAACTCTACAATAACGATCATTTCATCTAGTCAATGTCATGATTCATCATAGGGCATATTTTAATTATTAAACCTTAATAGACAAATCATATGAAATATTATATCTTTAATGAACATAGATAATGGATTTACTGAAACTCGTCATACCATAATACCTTGCAAAAATTTCATAGTTCAATAAAGTATACAACTCATAGGACTTATTTCCAAATACGGAAGCGATGAATTCTCTCTTGATCACTCACAACCTTCATGTATAACATTTCTTACCCAATGTTCACCCTGTGTTCACCCTTGGTTAGGTCTAATTTGAATGATATCAAAGTATGAAACTCAGCACTTAAGATACCATGACGATCCCAGGTCTAAGGATAACATATAATATAGTTACTAAATAATTCTCGTTAATCGTCAGTATTACTTATCATTAAAAATTATTTAAATGTCATGTTTGATACTCTAAGTCTCTATTAAGTACTCACATAATTATCATGATATTCCACTAACACTAGTGGCCATGAGATCAACTATCCTAAACACTTTACATGTTGAACTATGTGATTGTCTATTCAGATCATTAATATTTATTCTTGAGATCTTATGACAATGAACAATTCGTGTATTTAAACTTTAAGCAACTTGAGTCTCAATAAGCATGAACTCCATCATTGTCTCCAAAGAACATAATTTAAGATACTGAAATTTATCATGATAATTATGTATTTAGAGAACATAAGATAATAATTCTAACATAATTAATAAACATGATAAATAGATGAATGTCTTTATTATTATTGAACAAATAATAATATTGTTAATATTTACAAATAAGATTGTATTATACGAAATGTATACCTATCAGGTCTAACCTAATTAGCTTGACGGGCATACAGTCTCAAAATCATCTCAAGATGCTCCTCTATTAGATTGTTCATGAACTTGCTAATACCACTCACTGGGAAAAGGCATATCAACTTCCAAACAAATCTTTGACTCTTCCCTTATCCATTGAAACACCTCTATCTTGCCTCCTATCTTTATAGTAGAATACATAGGTGTGTTTGAAGGTTTGCACCCCAACATACCAGTTTCCTTAAGTAGATTTAAGACATATTTATACTGAGTGACTGAAATACCTTTCCTTGACCAAGCCACCTCTATCCCAAGAAAGTACTTGAGATTGCCCAAGTCTTTGATCTCAAACTCTCATGATAAAACCCCCTTTAGTGCAACAAGTGTATCCTTTTCACCACATGTGAGGATTATATCATCAACATATACTATCAGAATGGATTTCTTCCCCTCCATAGAGTGATTGGAAAACAAATTATGATATGATTGACATTGGATAAATTCCAAAATCTTTACAACTTTAGAAAACCTTTCTGATCATGTCCTAGGTGGCTGCTTAAGGCCATATAGAGATTTCAAATCTCGGAGGAATCTCTATATAAACTTCCTCTTCTAGATTGCCATTTAGAAATGCATTCTTGATATATTGCTGATGAAGGGGCTAATCAAGGTTTGATAAGGGATTGAGTAAAACCCTTAACAATGTAATACCCCAATATTTCTAGACATAATAGTGGAAAAATAAATTTAAAGTGTTACTCAGTAACAAATTCTAATTCCCATATATACGTAATTTTAACAATGAAAATAATTAGGGACTTTTTAAATAATTTTAAAGACGAATAGAGGCATAAGTTTAATTAATTAATTAATTAATTAATTAATAATAATGAAGGGAGAGTGCAAATATGCTACGTTCATACCTATTTGGCAACATGCATAAGCATCATGTTTAGTTAGTCATCAAGTAAATGTCATTAAGTTAGCATGCACATAGGCTTAGCGGCATGCAAGTGACAACATTAGCATGAGATAACTCTTGCTATAAAAGGGCTTCACACCATAAGGGAATGAAGAAGTAAGTTAACGGTGGAAGAGAAAAGGGAAAGAGAGGGAAAAGAAAGAAAAGAAAGAAAGGAAAGAAAGAGAGGAAAGGAAAAAGGAGAGAAAGAAAAGGAAAGGAAAGAGAGAAAGTAAAAAGTCAAGATCTTCGGTCAACCAACCTTATTAAATATAGCCTCACTACCATATAGGAATATTGTTTAATTACTTGTTATTATAATACTAATGTTAAGCTTATGATTTTCATATAACATGTTGAGTACAATTGAAACATTATGATTACCATGCTATAAATAAAAATCATAACTAGTATGAATATGACATGATATGATAGTTTAAGGATTATACTAACTTTAAGCATACTATGATTAATTGCATATACTCATATCTCCAGAAGTAAAGGTTATGGTAAAATAAATAAGAAGTATAAACATGCACATTTAACCAACCTTACATATTTTATATGGTTAATATGAAAATTTCTGATAATACAAATTTACTGTATTATGGGGGCTTCGCCTCCGCACCCCTATGTATTTACTGTATCATATAAGCATAAGTTTAGCCCCTACTGTAGCCGATTCCTGGTTCCATCCCTGGTTCCAAGCATTAGCCTTTGTCTACTCTTTCCACGCCTAACTTCTGAAAAAAGCCTCTTTAGTGGTAGGTAAGGGTTTTGTGCCCAAGACTCAGTCTACGGACTCCATCAAGGTTATTGTTGAGACTTAACATAAACTTAAAGTTCTCTTTTTGTCAAGTATTTTCTTATACTTAATGCTATCTCCTGGGTGATCCCATTGAAAGTCTTTAAATCTGTCAAGTTCTGCTAAAGTTTTGTAGAGCATTGAAATATTGAGTAGCATTCATCTCACTTTTTTGGATATCTTGTAACATGCTCTCAATCTCAAATAACTCTGCAATGTTCTCATTGTCTGAGTATGGTTCTCTAACAACATTTAAAATCTTTTTTGTTGTAGCATAGAATAGGAAATTCTCTCCAATCTCCATAGTCAGTGGAATTGATGAGCCAAGACATATCCATATTGCTATTTGCCTTCCATGTTTTGAATTGTGGATATCCCTGACTTGGTGCCGTCACAACTCTGGTAATGTAATCGTCATTTCCTTTCCCACATACGTATATCGTAACTGATTAAGACCATTGAACAAAGTTATCTCTATTCAATTTATGATTTGTAACCGGGATAATGAGACCTTTTGATCCTCCACCATGGCTAGGAATGGTGATTTCATGACCTGGAGGTAACTTTAGAGGTGGACTGCTGACTTCTTGCAGCCACGCCTTTGGCCGTCATTTTTGATACCATGAAGAAAATGTTGGAATAAATTGTGTTTCTATCATATGTCAACTAGGGTAAATTACAATAATTTAAATAGAAAAGGAACCTACTATGGCACATCTAGTCCCTCCGATGAATAAAAGGAAATAATTATAATACAGTATAATATTTCCTAAACTATAGGAGAATCAACTGCTAGCAATAATAAAAATATATTTTATTTCTATTGAGTTCTAAGGACACAATTTTATCTTACGCAAATGAGTAGAAGATGATTTTGAAGATGCACTTAACAGTTTTCTGGAGCTTTTCTATTGCATTGTTCAAAGAATTCAATCACAAAAGAGATTGTCCTGTCATTTATGCCGTGTTACAAGAGGCTAAACGGACCAACTCATACATTTCCGTCAGATTTTATGAAGTGGGTTAGAGCTAAATTGGTTGAGGACTAGGCTTGGTGACTATAGATCTCCTAAAGACTGCATACTGTTTTCTCCAAGTTAGGAATCTATTTCTCCAATCACTCTTCTCCCTTTTATTGATGACAATTATGAGATGGAAATCATGGATTATAAAAAGGAGCTGAAGATCAGTATGGGTGTAATTATTACTAATTTCCAAGATGGAGCTCGTATGGTTACTTTTTGTCTTTATCTTCCGAAAGATCCAAGCTCCATTACTTCTGCTAATGTGTTTTCTTTACCGGAATGTATTAGAGAGGAATCAATCCTTTCCGGAGATGTTTTTGGAAAAAATTCTCAGATATGGTTAAAAACTCATGTTGGTTACAGGTCTCCTAATGATTGTATAATGTTCAATTCTAAGTGGAGTTCTTATCTTAAGCAGACAAATGCTCCATTTCCTGAGAAATCCTTTTACGGCTCAAAGCTAAATTTTTAAGGTCTCTATTACGTATGGCTCAGTTTGCCTTAGCGGTTCAAGAGTCTTGAGATTTAACAATATATATATATATATATATAGTTGTTAATTACCATGTAGAGTGAGATGAAAGGTACTTCGATTCTTCTGCAAATCTATAAAGCAATTTTTCTGACATTAAAATGACTAGAAACATAGGGACAATCGTAATGATCAGCTAGTGATTATCGCTATATCTCTTTAAGTTCCTAACTTTAAATCACATATATGTTGATATTGCAGACAATAATCTTTGAAAAAAGAAAAAAGAAAAAAATAGAGGACACGAGAGATTCTTCCATTTTTCTTGCAAAAGAGCGGCAATAAAAGATCAAAACAGGACAATAATTACAAGACACAAACTTCCATAGAGGGAGAACAAAACAACACGGTCAAGCTGCTGCTGTTTTTTGAGCAAGAAGAGTGGCTCTATCCTGGCTGGAACAGCCTGGTATGTAGTAACACGAAGAAACTCCCATCTTAATTACCTTCTTAATCCCCCTTCCTCTTTCTCCTTTCTTACTTGTCTTTCTCTCCTGCTCCTGAACAAAAAAAAAAAAAAAAAAAGAAGGTTTAATAAACACATAAAAAAAATTGTTGCCGTTGCTGTTTTTTCTTTCAGGACAAGAACACTTGGACTTGAAATTGAAGATAATAAATAGATAATACATTACCCCATTAGAACTTTTCCAGACAATGCTTTCTGAACCATCGCTTGGCGATTTTTCGTGTGAAGAATGTTCCTTTCTGTTGTCTTCGTTATTATCATCCGCTGCAGAATACAACAGCTCTATAATTAGTTAATGTAATTTAGTATCTATTCATTATAGGAATCTACATTGCATTATTTGACAAACACGTACGAGTATCTTCTTTCTCATTTTCGTGTACATCCTCGCAATAAACCCGAAAACTGGGCGACCTAATAGACATTTCCCCACCACTTTTACAACTAAGCATCCTCTCCTTTCCCTCTTCATCGTCATCTTCTTCTTCATCAGCACGATCTCCATTCCTTTCTTTTGATATTACATTATTATTCTCTACTACACCTTTCTCCTTTGCTTCTTCCTTTCTATTTCTATCACCAATATCATCTTCTTTTGTTCCGACCTGTGTCTTGCCTGAATTATTGATATTGCATGCTGCAGTATTCTCATCTTCTAGAGAAGATGGACCCTCCTCCCTTTCTTCTCCTCCTCCATGGTCAAGTAGCTCTTTCTTTGAGGGTGTGATATCTTTAAGCTTCTCACCACTTCTTGTCCTAATTCTGATCTCGGCCAATCTATGGCCGATCAGAGAATGAATATTTCTTAGACGAGCTTTTTTATTATCATAATCTTCCGGGCTAAGTCTTGAAGTATTACACCCCATTGTGGAAAGAAGTGACTTTTTTTGGGGGGTTTTGGGGGGTAAGAGATAAGCTATGCAAAGATTTCAGTATTTGAAGAAGTTTTTTAGTTACCCGGGTTTTACGCAAACAAAATGACAAAATGTAAAGGCTGGATCGATTCTATTTCATGGATGTTACACTCTGTCCTGTGTTCATATGTTATCTTGTTGTGTCTCAGAATAGGTCCCAAAATTGGTGAAAATTTTGGTTATTTTATTTTATTTTTGGGTATTTTTAACCAATTATTTGTTATTTGTTATCCTTTAGTTAGACTTGTTTCTAGTTGAAAAACATAGGGAATTGTGACATCTTCTGTTTTAAGTTTCCAAGGGTTTTGTTTGCAAAACTAAGTGTTAGTTTAATTTAAATGATCAAAACTCTCAATTTTGGCCCATGAGATATATGTTTGCAAATGTGCAATTGTATAACCAAAAAACTTGGTTGCAAATGTGCAAATTATAGGTCAGAAAATTTCTTCAGGATTTGTGCATGGTTTGGACCATATAATTTGTGCCGAACCTATAAATAACCAAAATAC
Organism: Coriaria nepalensis; assembly: GCA_027186245.1. Lineage (NCBI taxonomy): Eukaryota > Viridiplantae > Streptophyta > Magnoliopsida > Cucurbitales > Coriariaceae > Coriaria > Coriaria nepalensis. The sequence continues at coordinate 1,630,902 of CP114493.1, forward strand.
GGAGCTGCTCGTTTCAAGTGGACCCAACCGAGAAAATCGAACTCAAAACCGATACAACCAAGCGAATTTTCATCTTTTCACATCTCGAAACTGATTTCAAAAAAATTCCCCATCAATCTGTCATTTGGAAAAAGCCGCTGGAATGATTAAAATGTTATTTTTTGATTATATATGCGTTAAAAAATTGGTCAGATTTTACATAAAGACGGATTTATAAAAGTCGAACTGCATAAGTAACCCTTGTAAGTATAGCTCGGGGTAAATACTAAAATGCCTCACACAATAAATATACTTGAAGTACAAACATACATAATACACATGGAAATCAATACAGATGACAAAGATTGAATTGCATTCCAATTAGTTAATAATTTTGAAAAAGATAATCAAACCTGGTAGCAGTGGGTTTTTTCATGATCATGATCTGATCCAGTGCTTGAACAAGATGAGATTTCAGCAGTGATATCAGTAAAAGAATTCGAGTTTGAACTTGACGAAGCAGAACTAGTAGTACTAGTACTAGAATCAGGAGGAGCTGCCCCATTAATATAATCATAGTCACAATTACTCCTTTTCTTCAAAAATACTCGACAGAGAACCCAGTTTTCCATTGTATTTGTTCTAGAAGCTTCTGCATTATTAATAACATAGAGGCGATATTCGTGCATTACCCAATCAGTTCTAGACACGTGAGATAAAGCAGGCTTCCCTCTATAGAAAACCAAGCTCTTTTTCATCCCCATTAGACTACTACTACAAGTAGTAGTAGTAGTAGTAGATGTTATTAGATTCCTTGTTGATGAAGAAACTATCTTTTCCTCAGAGCCATGGATTGCTTTCCAATAACCAGAACTAGTCCTTATCAAGTTTGATCTCTTTCCTCTATTTTGATGTTTTACTTCTTTCTTGCTGAAAAAGTATCTCTCCTTCTCCGAATCACTTATAACTATGAGGAAGAAGCAAAAGGTTAGCTTTGGCGGCAGTTATTATATAAAACTTTTGCGGCTAAATTATCATTTTTGTCCCTAAATTTTTATTATTGGTTTATTTCTTTAATATTTTAATTTCTTCCTTCAAATTTTTGAAATGTTTCATTTCGTTCTTAGAGTCAAATCTATAAATATAAAGTTTAAAAATAACTTATAAGTTTATAAATACTAAAATGATATCAATAACATCATTAATTTACAATGATGTTATTGAGATTTAAGATTGTAAAGATTGAAAAATGATTGATAAAAAAATATATTGATTAATTTATAAAATAATATTAATTTTAAATATATTAACGTTGTTTAGATAATATGAGATATTTTATTTTTAGTATTTATAGATTTTAGATGTTATTTTCAATTTCATATCTACAATATGATCAAAAGAACTAATATGAAATATTTTGAAAAAAATCAAGGAAGAAATTGAATCTTTTAAAAGTTTAGAGATAAAAATGAATAAATAATAAAAAAAATTAGGAACTAAAATTATTATTTAGCCAATTTGTACAGATAAACTTATAATATATATATCAAAGAAACTCACCTGGTAAATCCCAAGGATCGTAGGAGAAAAAGTTGAAGAGATCCGGAATGATAGATGCTGGTAAAGGGCAAGAAAAGACCTTAGACTTAAGGTAATGGAACACAAGCTCTTCATCTGTTGGCTCAAAACGAAAACCAGGAGGCAACCTTCTTACTCCAATTATGTCTCTCACAAAATCTGACGTGTTCATGTTCCTGTTGATCAAACTGTGCTTCTAATTGGCTTTTGCTCAATGCATGCATGCAAACCCTAGTTATATATACGTGTATATATTGACTATTTGGGGAAAGAAGTATTGGCTTTTAACGAGAGGATTGATATAATAATCAAGAACATACTACTTTTGGTGATTCCAAATTTTAATTATTGTCATGTAAGAAATTGAGTGAGATTTCGACTCGATTAAAGTTTTCTTTAGTGACTCATATAGAAAAAAAAATATTGATTGGTCTAATAAGTATGGCAACTTTTGCTTGTATTTTCATAAATGCTTTGCATGTGATCATTGCATATATGCATGCCTTTGAATAAATGTAGTCGTCTCTTTTCTAATTCTTAGTTTGATTACTATAGCTTTTGTTTGTGCATGGGTTATGAGTGGACATATGACACAAAAAGCTTTTAAAGATAGTTCCACTTTGAGTTACGTACGTGTTTGGTTTCTTACATTCAGAGAAAAGCTATAACTTATACAAAAGAGTTCGTAAGATATTGGAGTTTAAGCAGTCACAAAATTACATTAAAATATCGTATATTTGTTTTTGTAGAGATTGAAGTTAATTGATGCTGTGTAAGTTGTCGATCCAAATTTTGCGAATGTCTTATACGGATCGTTTTAAGACAATACCATTCCTTTGTGTAACAAATATCAGAATAAAGAATACGTTACTTAATTTTATTTGTTAGAATAAGGAATAATATGGATCTTCAATTTTCTTTTTGTAAGAGTTGCCCGGTACTTAATTCAATGGATATAAAATATTTTTCTTCGCGAAGAATGAAGATGATCCGAGCTCACCCACTTTTATAGAGCAATATTTTATATACTATTAAGTGCTCATCAAAGTCTCAAAAGTTGAAACATAAAAGAAAATGCTTCATGTCTAAGAAAGTTTAGTTTAGTTATGTGGGTTTGCCCTGATTAAGAGGACTTTCTTTAAGATGCTTCAGCATATACAATAACTCAATACATGCAACTACTCCTCTGTCATGAAGTTTGCTTACCACCTAAGAATCATACTAAGCCACACAATCAATAAAAAGAAAAAAGGAAAAAGACACACTACAGAAGCATTTCATGTATAGGACATGCTTAGAACTCAAAGCCTATTTTAAGTATGATATTGTGTGAGTGTTTGATGTTGTATCGATAATGGCTATAATGTTGATTATGTATCACATTATTGTTGTTGATGAATAAATATTACTTTCTATCCTTAAAGAAAGGAAAAATTAGACTTCCCACAACTTTGTAATGTTGTTATATTTAAAAACTGCACCCGCAATTTTATCATAATTGGAATTTACATCCAAGTTTTGACTCTTACTAGAAAAGAGAAGTGGAAGTTGATTGAGCATACCAACTGATTTTTTTTATTTTTATTTTTTATTTTTTTTAATTTTTTTTAACAAATGCTTATTAATACATACAAGTTTCATAACTATTTTGCTGGGGTTGGGGGGGAACCCCTTAATACAAATAATAATACAACTTAAAGTGTCTAAAATGCTTTCCCAATCTCATTATAATAGTCATTTTCAAGGAATTGAAAACTAACATTTGACAAAATGTACTTTTCCGGAAGGATTTTTGGATGGACCTATTCAAGATGATAATCATAAACCAGTTGAATAAAAATCAGCCACTTGTTTGATTTTTCCTATTAAATCAAGTCCACCTTAAAAATTTTCAATTTTCTCTCGGTTATGATGTTCGACAAAAACGAAGATATTTAAAGTTTGATCAAATAGAGCCAACTTGATTCATCTTCAAATAAACTTTGATTTTATCTTCTATTTTAAAGCTTAATTCTAGCATCCTCTATTTATCAAGTGGTGAAAACTTAAATAAGTAATTTCAAGTTCGTCTATTCGAGTTAAATTTTCTAGATCGTCACTGCTTACATCATCACCTTTGTGGTCACTACTACCACCGCCGTCCCTACGTCCATATCTCTCTCTCTACTTGTGCATGTGGTCATGTTCGATCATGATTGCGGTAGTGGGCTTGGTGGCACTGTTAGTAGGAGAAGCAAGCAGTGGCAATACTCTAACTAACAATAATGTTGATGATAGTGGTAGTGGCGGCGATGATGATGGAGTCCAAAGAAAAAGTTTGGATATTCTATATGGGACAATATTGATAGGCTTATTTTGACTAATATTGGTGTTTATTATTTTCCTCTGTAGAGGAGCATAAGAATATTGATTGTGATGACAGATCCTGATTCTGAGTAATAGGGAGGAGGAAGAGGTTGTTATCGTCACCGCCTTTATGCTCGGAATATCTAGGAATCTCCTCAGCACTGCCCAGATAATGAGGTCTGAGGGGACGTGGTGAGCCTAGCCAAAGTGTCAGCCTCCTTGTGGGGTTTGCAGTATCTCGTATCCTAAGAATATCTTCAGCAGCATCTCTGCTTCTTTCTAATAAGCTCTCATTTTATTGGATTTGGCCTCAAAATCTCCCTTCACTTGTAAAAAGGAACTAGGAATGAAAGAAAAATAAAGAAATATTTCTTTTATGGGGGGAAAAATTAAATAAAAATAAATAGAGGGGTTAAATGAAAAAAAAAACCCAATTATGGGCATACAACCGCCATGTCATGCTAGTATTTTAGGAAAATATTGATATTGGCTATAATCTCTCAAAGGATCATTCTTTGTCACTTGAACTTAGGACAAGAAGATGAAGAATTTGGAGATGCATTCAGTCGTTTTAATAGTTTCACGTAAATTTTAGATATTACGATATTTGCAATTTGAGATTAAAGTGGTGTTTAGTTAAATAGCCTTAATACAAATAAAAATGTGTAAAATAGTCAATTGTTATTAAAATTTGTTAAGTAGTCCTTTGTTATTATTTATTTAAAAAGAAATAATTATTTTACTTAAATACCCTCACCTTTATCATTCTTTTTAGCCAAACAAAATAAAAATGAAACTTCATTACTGTCAACACGAGCTTTGCATTGTTGATCCGCAACGACATTAATTCATTTATTTTTAGTAGATCATTGATCCTTATTTAATATTTTAGTCATATTTATATATTTTCGGATTTTCTAGATTTTCTTGATAAGTTTTTTTTTCCTATACTTTTCTATGTTTTCTACATCTCTTTACATTTTTTTTATCTTCTTTTCTTTTCTTTCTATATTTCGACCGATTATATGAGATTATCGGTCTACATTCTACATTTCTTTCAATATTTTTTGGATCACTTAATTGGACTGAGATCTAGGTCTAAAATTCATTGAACCTATATAGGTCCAATTATTTCTGGACCGAGAACTCATTCCAATGAATTCTTAATTGAGAATTCGGTTCAATATTTTTTGTCCAGTTATTGATGGACCGAGATTTCAATTTAATATTCTCGATCCATTGAATTATGGACAGAGACCTAAGTCCATTTATTTCTAGACCGAGATTTCAGACCAGTATTCTCGGTCCATTGAATTATGGACCGAGAATTCTATCCAATATTTTCGGTCCAGTTATTTCTAGATCGAGATTGTTGTCTATTATTCTCGATCCTCTAAATTATAGACCAAGATCTTGGTCCATAATTCAATGGACCTATTTAAGTCCAATTATTTCTAGATCAAGAACTCGGCCAATGAATTCTAGAAAAGAATTCGATCCAATATTCTCAATCCAATTATCTCTAGACCGAGATTTTGGTCTAATATTTTTGGTCAATTGAATTTTGGACCAAGTTTTCTGCCCACTAATTTCAGTGCAGTCATTTTTAGATTAAGAATTTTGGTCTAGTTACTTAAGCATTGTTGTCATATTTTGTTATATTTTGTCTATTCAATAAATATTGATTTTAAATTATTTATTTTTCAAAAATGGAGTCATCTGTATCCATAGTTGTATGCTTTGATTGGGAATGCAAATAGGATGAGGCCTTGAAGTTTTTGAAATACTGGCTTCCAAAAAACTCATAAGGATAGAAGAGCGTTGCATTTGAAACTATGATCAGATTTAATGAGTGATCGTCTACATTGCTATCAATGTTAAAAGTACTGAATTTGACTTGAAATAAGTGTAGAAGCCGACATTCTCATTGATCACACATCTGATGTTTATAGAATATGATGTAGATGTGAAGCCGTTTTTAGTGTACTTATATTTAAAAGAGGCGGATAAATCTCTATTTTACATGACGTTAATTTGGAGAGGAACAAGCGATACACATGTTCAAGAGCAACCTCAATTACCCACTCCTAGTAATGATGATAATAAGAATTTTATGAATTATGATGATGATAGTGATAAATATCTATATAAAAAGATGAATATGGAAGTGGAAGAGGATGTGTTTGAGGACGAGGTTGAAGTTGAATCTGATGTTGAGGCTGAGATTGAGAATATGAATGATGGAGGTGAAAGAGTGGAGGAAGATTGTGGTAATCATCTTAACGACGAAATCAATCATGATTTGGTTTTGTACGAGAATGACTACTTTCTGAGAGTAGTACTTACCTTTCATCATATGTTTGATACTTTATCGACTTCAAATAATCTGATTATCGTTCTTTACTCACAAGTTGTAGGCACTGTTTCTATCAAAACCTGAAAATGAAATTGAAGAAGAGGGTAATAATGATATTGACAATGTTTTTCTAGTGTTTCTCTACCCGAGTTACCGCTTAGATATTTTTTGGGCATTCAGAGTCATTTCCCTCCGATTGTTTCTTCTCACTCAAGCGGAGAGGAGTTTTATTATAATCAATTTTTTTTTTCAATTGGGCTTTTAGAAACATGGGTTACTGACCTTCTAAATTGAGTAATCGGTCTTGAATGACATAACATGATCGAGAACTTAGTCTGATTTCACAGACTAGAGACCAATAATCAATCTTTAGATTGGGAACTCAAATCGAGATCTCAGTCTATACTCAATTCCAACTTATGGCTATACTCCATGAATCGAGGTAATTATGCACAAATATACAAGCACATCTCATGAGTAGTAAGATCATCTACTTCGAGTAGATCTTCCTTTAAATTCATAAGATATATAGTCCAAGAAGCAATGTTAATAGCTAAGGAAACCCAGTATACCTCTCCAATATTGAGATGAAAATGCACAGTGTGCACTTCCTCCCAAGCGACGCTTACCCCTCTCCCTGTCCCATGATGTACCTAATATCATAATGGGTTTGCTAACAAAACTATAAGATTCAGTTTCAATGTATGCCTTAAGAATAATTTGTTATCTGAACCCCACGCCTCCTCTCTCATTCCACATAATGTAGTGCCGAAGAGGTTATCTAAAATTGCCACTGAATTTTTCTCAAGATGATGGAACAGTTGAGGGAACTTTCTATATCGCCTTTACCTTAGTAACAATGCTTCATTAAGATGTTATCAGTAGTTTCATAAGCTACGTAAATAAACAAGTTTAACAAAAAAAAACTTTAATAGAATAATAGAAATAAAAAATACTTTGCTGCATAACCAATCTCCCGGGCCTTTATTGTCTTGAAATTTTTTTATCGGTCTTCTCCCTAATTAACAATTTAACATCTAGGGCCTTTTTCTGAATGACTAATTTCTTAATAGCTTTGTCTACAACGTCATCAGGTTCACAAAATGGATCTAGCGTCAACACTTCATACTTCATGTATTTTCGAATCTACTCTAAATTCAAATAAGAAGACTCGAGATATCAACTCCTCTTCCTCTTCCTCGGCGATTCGAGCTTGCTATTTGGCATCTCATAGCTAGGATTGCTCTCCACATCATGACTATTACCATCTCTAGCTCCACCTACCAAAAAAATATATTTAATTAATTAAAAATAAAAAGTACCTAGAAAATAAATATAAAATTAATTACTTACCGTGTATAGTTACCGGGATATCATCCATAGGTACATTTTTCGGGACCTTCATGCTTAGTGCGGAGAGATTGACACTTTTATGCCAAAAAATATGAATAATTAATTTAAAAATATAAGTGATTAAAAAATTAATTAATATAAAGAATAAAATATGAAAATAAATACAAAATTAATTACTTACCAGGTCTAGTTATAAACACATCATCAACAAGTGCATTTGTTGGGACCTCCATGTCTGAGGGGGGGAGGTCGATACGTACATACCAAAAAATATAAATAATTAATTAAAAAAATTAAATGATTAAAAAATTAATTGATATGAAGAATAAAATACAAAATTAATTACCAAATTAATTACTTACCCGATCCAACTGCTAGGACATCATCTATAGGTACATTTTTCTGGACCCCATTATCTAGTAGAGAGAGGAGGGATCGACACATACATATCAAAAAAATATATGTATAATTAATTTAAAAATATTAAGTAATTAAGAAATTAATTAATATGAAGAATAAAATATAAAAATAAATACAAAATTATTTATTTACCAAATCTAGCTATGGGGACATCATCTAAAGGTGTATTTGCTAAGATCTCCAGGACTAGTAGGGGAGCGGGGATCGACACCTACATATCAAATAATGAATAATTGATTTAAAAATATTAAGTGAATAAAAAATTAATTAATATGAAGAATAAAATTTGAAAATAAATAAAAAATTAATTACTTACCTAGTCTAGCTACTAGGATATCATCTAGGTGCATTTGCTAGGATCTCCATGTCTATTTGGGGGGAGGGGATCAACACCTATATACCAAAAAATATGAATAAATAATTTTAAAATATTAAATAGTTAAAAATATAAGGAATATTAAGAAGAGAACATTAAAAATAATATGTAATTACTTACCGAGGCCAGTTGTCGGGCCTATATCGAAAATATAATCTTCATGCTCATCAAACATATCATACCCAATCGAGCTGTGAAGGAGCCTCGTCGTCTCAACTAAAGGGTCGGTAAACCACACGATCTAATTTATAACTGATCGCCTCGACGCCATGCGTCAGCCTCCCTTAGTCTCTCGCTGATGGTGTGCTCTAGGCCCTAAACCTATGCAAGAGTTCCCTCACTCTCTTACCAGGATCATCTACATTCTCTTTTATTTTGCGCATGAAATCTAGCAACTTAGAACTTAAAAGTATGTCGATGCTTCTTTTCAGTAAAGATGAAGAATATCGTCGCTCATCCTCTCCCTCATACTCCTTCTGAATATCCTATTCCCCACCATCTTCTTCCATCTCATCTTGAAATATATCATCTTCTTCACCCTTTTCCTCTTGCTCCCACATCTCGTTTAGTGCGGCCCTCACACAATTGATATTTATATTCTCTTTCTCATTGCTGAACAAGTCAATGTTGATATAAGACTCAGATTCCTCTTTCGTTAATGGCTGTAAGATTTTGTGCCTTCTAACCTGTATATTTAATGTTAGATTTATTGAGGGTTCTGTTAATTTAATAATTAGAGTAAAAACAAAATCATAAAAGCTTACCTTTGCTTTATCCAAAGTCTATGTGATCTTCTTGTATGATGGTACATACATATTTGCATGCCTCAGTTTTTTCATCCTCGAGTTAAAGATTTGTGGGCTATCGGTTTTTTTTCCAAATGAATCCTGAATTTCTATTATAAGCATACTATTTAATTAAAGTCTAATTAAGAGTAATAATTACTTGAAAAGCATATGGAAAACCATATTAATCCATGGTCTCATCCTTACCATCTCTTCTTCCAGCAGTTGATGGTTCTCTTGCATATTGATTTACCCCCGAGGATAATTGTTGAAGAATTCTAATTCCAAAACCATAGATAGGTAACTATCCTCAAATTTATTCTTCTTTACTATACTAAGAGGGCAGACACAAAGAAGTAAATAATGATTAATTTCACATTATCTTCTTTAACCTTTTAATAAGATCTTCACTCTCTTTACTTTTAGAGAGTTTGTTAAACATGTTTATGAAATCAACACATTTAAATTTCATCTCCCTCCCAAAAAAAAAAATATTTATCTACCATTTCTATATTATTCAATATTCTACAAGGTAAGGCTAGTGGGTTGTGACACTCCAGTTCGATGACTACAACGAACTCATGTTGCGAGTACCGAAGAGGACGACCATTTGTGGAGAGCCATGTCTCATCTAGGAAATGCCCAAAGCATGATGCCCTGTATATTTCCAACTCTCTCTCATTCAACTTCTCCTTAATCTCCTTAATCACCTTGTGCAGCCTCGATTGCAAAGTAATTGTACAACCAAATTGACGGTTGTGGCATAAGATCAATTTTAGTTGAGGTAATTCTTACCAAAAAAAAAAGAATAATTACAAAACAATAATGAATTACATAATAAATCAAATATTTATAGTAAATAATTTGGTTCAGAACGAGATCTAAGATCTCAGACTGAGAACTCGGTCTGAATTCTCGATTTGGGTTCACCAATTTCAGTGATCCCAGACTGAGACTTAGTCTAGCGGTACGAGGACCGAGGCCTCGGTCAGGATCACCAACAAGTTGTGGTTCGTGATCCCATACCGAGTTCTCAATTTTAGTTCACCTATTTAGGTGATCCCTTACCAATTTCTCGATTTCAATTCACCTATTTCGATGATTCCAAACCGAGAACTCAGTCTAGGTTCTTCGTCTGAGGTCTAGGATCGCCGAAACTCATGAACTCAGATTGAGAACTCGAACTGCATTTTCGACTTGATCACAAACGCTAATTTGAAAGCATTCTTCGACGTCGGATTGGATACTAAAGAAGGGAAGAGACCTCGAAAATAAGGTTGGGAAATCGATTGTTTAGACCGAGTTTGGATGTCGGGTTGGGGAGATCGGGATCATTTAGACTGACTTGAGATCAATTTGAATTAGATTGGTTGAAGTTTCACTTTCAAATAATGGTATTTTGATCTTTCCAAAATTTTGATTTTTAAACCTATTATAATGTATTTTCTTAAAGCATTTTAATAAATAAAAAAATTAATTTGGGGCTACTTAACAAAAGAGATAATAACTAAGACAATATTTTCCAATTTTCATAGATCAAACCAATTATAAAGTATGGATTGAAAAAAGCATTTTTCATATTTTTTACGGTCTTACCGTTTATCATTTTTTAACTCGCCTAGTATAAGTAATTTAACCTAAACCTATAAAGCATACAATAATATTTCAATCTATCTATAATGGAAATCCTAATTTGTCCCGAGAAAAAGTAGATATAGATTATCCGGGCCACGTCATGGCCCATCCCTGGTTACACCTCGAGCCTTTCATTCTACAAGATGGGCTTTTTAGAGAAATCAACAGCCCATCAATCACATACATCCTCTTACTCCACAAAGCCCAGCCTGCAACTCAACAATGGCTCAGCTTAAAGATAGCGGGCCCATCATCTAAGCCTACAACGCGGAGCTGGTTGCTTATTTAGGGTTTTGGAAGGTACGATTTGAGAATTTTTAGAGGTTCTATCAACCGAGAAAAAACCTTCGAATTTGCTCCTTCCTAGAACGCCATGGATCCATCTTCGCTCAACTCCCCTGAATTAATGCACTTTATCAACGTGAGTCCTCTTATCATCATTCTTATCGCTTCTGGATCTGTTTGGTTTCCGAGAAAAAGAAACGACAAGAAAATCAAAATATTTTATTGCTTTTTTTTCTTTCAAAGTTCCATATATGGTTTTTGAAGTTCTGTAGTTTCGAAATTTAACCTCTGCATTTCATCTAAAATTAAGAGAGAAGATATGTAAATTTTGAAATCTCCTCCAGCTTCAAAATGGAAGCGAACTGCATTTAGCTTATAATAGATGTGGTCATTATTTAGATTTCCGTGAAAGTTATAGTGTGTGAAGTTTTTCAACTTTAGATAAATTTTGGTTGAATGCTGATTCAGTTCAATGCATGAAATTTTGGGAGTTGTGTGTATATGTTATTTTCAGATGATTCCCTTGCTAATAACATTTATTGAATGTAGATTGTAAGAATTTTGTAGATACAACGAAAATTTTGTGCTGATATCTAAGCTTGGAGATATAAGATTATGTTGGGACATAGTATGGATCCATTACTATACTTATTTTCTCATTTTCTTTTTCTAGTTTTGGCACAAAGTTCTGTTTATCCATTTTAAGCATTTAGATTACGTGACCGAAATGCACTATTCTAAATGTCACTTTAGCGAAGGTTAGTTTAGTAAGTTTACTCAAATGAAGCTTAAGTGTACTTTAGATAGAGCCTTGCCTTCAGTTGGTATTTGAGATGGAGCTTAAGCATATATATTTTACAAGAGCGTTAACTTCATTTGGTTTCAAAGTTTGAAATTCGAGTTCGTGCAAACTATATTTCAATTACCTTGTGAGATAAACTGGGTATTGAGTCTGAATTAACGATTGAAACAAACTGCAGTTTATTGGCTCAAATTGGAAACTGCAGCAGTAAACCTATTGGTCCTTTTTATTTATTTATTTATTTTCTAAATAAATGTTACTGTGATCTTCACCTTCCGCATAGTCATCAGCCGAGGGACAGCGCAAATCAAACCATGTAGTGTAGGGATCACTGCTTATTAGGTCCTTCCTATTTTGATAATCTTTTATTTGTTTGTTGTTGTCATTATTGCAGGAAGAGAAGCAAAAAGCCATGCTTAATGAGATGGTAGCAAAGCTTACGAGCGTCTGTTGGGACAAATGTGTAACTGGAACTCCTGGAAGCAAATTTAGTTCAAGTGAATCAAATTGCCTTTCCTACTGTGCCCAACGATATATGGATTTGAGCCTCATCATTGTGAAGCGTTTCCAGAGTATGCAATGAAAAAACAAGATTTATCTTTTGACACCAAAAAAACCAGAAAAGATCATTTGATTGATCTCTTGTGGCTCGTGTTATTTGCTTATTATCTGATACAAACAGAAAAGGGCCTTGTGATCTTGGGAAACAATTTTCATTCTACGCTATACTAGATAATAACAACAATTGTATGCTTTCTTCTATAATTCCAAACACTGTGGAGATTATTGCTGAAGAATTATCTGATATCTTGGTGTGCTTGTTAGACATGATTTTCTTATGGTGAGTAAGAACAAAGACAAGCAGGTGACCAAATTCAGCTGAGTTTTTCCAACTTGGGCCGTTACTTTTACCGGATGGTTTGCCCCTTTTCCCTTGTTTAGGGTAAGAAATGAAGGATATAGAAAGAACAGGCACAGTGCTTTCTTAAGCGGGTAATGAGTTGGACTCCACTGCTAAAAGATACTACTTTTAATTTGCCATTTTTGTTCCGTTTAAAAACCCAAATTTGGGCATAAAGTTTAGTTTGGCAATGGAAAACGCTACTTTGATCCTATTCATGAAAAGGAAGAGAAAAAAAAAATTGAATGTGGCGGATTAGGTATGTTTGAATGAATGTTTGTTTAATTTAGCGTTTTCCAAACGTTAATTTGAAAAGTAAATATTCACATGCAAAAGTGCATTAGCTGTTGCAAATGTAAAATTTCTGATAAATTTAAAATCAGGTCCTACCGGGAGTCGAACCCAGGTCGCTGGATTCAAAGTCCAGAGTGCTAACCACTACACCATAGAACCCTTTGACGATGAGCCTCACGTTTAAATATTTATAATGTATTCTGTTTATTTTCTTTCTAATATAGACAAAATTCCGGTTCGGATGGGAATGCCAGTACCAGTATCAATCCAGGTATATATGGAACCGTGACCACTTTTAAAAAATGTCTCAATCTTAAATACTGATGATTAATATAAATTAAATTAAATTAAAGTACATCTTTATACTTTTTATGGACATTAACTCAATGAACTAACTTATTAGGACTATGGTTCTTCTTTGGAGCTTTAATGTTATAAAAAATAATCGATAAAAAAAACATACGGACAGCAGAATATATTAACTAAAAAATTGGAAGAATCCTACCGCACAAAAATACAAAGGGAAAACCCTCCTTTACTTCTTTTACTATTGCTGCCATGACTATTTTTAGAAATAATTTTAAATTTTAAATTTTAAATTTAAATAACTAAAAAATTAATATTTAATTTTAAATCATTAATTTTAAATTTTAAATTTATAATTATTTTTTATTTCTCGGCTCAACTCAACCTTTTTTGCTTTCCTCAATTATTATTGTTGTCCCGTCACTACCGTCACCCTTCACCATTGGCAATAGAGGATGGCGACAACAGCGGTGAAGGAGCGTGGAGGAGATTTTCTTATAGAAATAATTAAAATTTAATTAAAAATATTAAGAAATATAATAATAATTAAAATTTAAAATAAATATAAAATTTTTAATATGTCAAATTTAGAATTTTAATTTGTTTCCACAAATGGAAAGCAGAGGAGTTGAGAGAGGAGGTGGTAAATAAATACAAAAATACATAATTGATTTGAAATAATGAAATGGGTTAACAATGTGAACATAACATTTTTAGGTTAAAAAATAAATAAATAAAACTAATTTGGAGTCAAATTTTAAAGAAAATAATGAAATTGGATATAACTTATACTTTTTAAAAATATTTGAATGTAAATATTATTTTTAATATTTTTAATATAAATTATATATCTATTTTCACGCAAAGTTGTATTTGATCTTTTCATTCTTAGAAAATGTATTTTTTTTAGATGTGCCATAACTACTTAAAATATGAATCCATTATAATCCTCGTTACACAAATTATGAAACGATTGGACTGGTCTATAGAATGAGGCCGAAGCCGACAACTACTCATGTATGTCATTTCTTTCAGACCTATAAATAACTCGATCCATAAGGTATATAAGAAAATTACAACTCTAATAGTTTAATAGATTTATCGTTTTGATCATATTATTGACTTAAGCATTGAAAGAGATTCCCAGATTTGATCGATCAAGTACATACTATTGGACTAAAAGTATGAATGATCGGATCACGCTGTTGTTGGAAAAGGCAGTTCGAAGTCACTCAACAGAAGTGAACAATTGGTCTTAGTATATAATAAAAATTTTCTAAAAAATATTTTGGCAATCCGTTATATACATATAAATTAATCCTATATCCATACGAAGAGGTCATACATTTGCTTGTGCGAATCAATCGTTGAGACTCACATCACGATCTTCCAGGTCGATCCTCAACACAATAGAATATGTGTTAGCACGTAGAGATGGCAAGGTTTTTTTTTTTTCTTAGAAAAATCTCTACCAAAATTTTTGTAAAAATTAATTAGAATGAAATATATTTATAAAACTCAATTAGGTATTTTGATTAATCTAAACTTTTAAAATTAATTGAACTGATAATTCAATCATGATAAGATGATATCTTTGATATAATTAAATCTTTTAAAATCTTATTTAAAATATAGTGTTATCTATTTTAAATCATATCATTAATTTAATGATATATTTGATAAAATCAAATCTTTTCAAATCCTATAAAATAAAATCTTATTTATTTTAAACTATATCATCTTTTTTATGATACATTTGATTTAATCAGACCTATTCAAATATTATTTTAAATAGAATATCATCTATTTTAAATCAAAAGCATATCTTATTTGAATTTTAAATTAATTTCTAAGACTAATATAAATTTGATTTAACTAATATTAATATTAAATTAATATCTCATATCAATTTAATATTATATATAATATATTCAATTCAAAATCAAATATATTATTATTTAATTAAATAATTCAGAATTTCACCATTTAAATTCATTTTTTAATTAATTAACACTAATTATCTCATAATTACGAATTTGCCTCAGAAAACTATTTTTTTGCCAATAAGTCATTTTTCAACCTTTGTTATTCTTACCTTATGCAATGTTTTATAGAGATGACTTGGGAACCATAGACCTATAATTTCAATCTCCAATAAATTAAATTATTAATCAAACTCTTTGATCTAGTAAATTTTAATTTATTAATCCCAATATTATTTCACTAAAAATATGGGATTGCACTCTTGCAATTATAGAACATATTTACTTAGCAATCTTTAATAGTCCGTTGATATAATCATTTCATGCATTCAATCCTCCAAAAATTGATTTATAATTAGAACTGATCAAAATTATCATTTTACCTTTCTAATTATTTATTTATCTTTAAGTACCATTAATTCACTAGTGAACGGTCAATTTATAACTTGATTATAACTTGAGCTCAAAACCATTCAGTTCCAAAATTAACCATTAAGGGAACCAATATACAATCTTCTATAAAGAATGTTTGAATTTCATATCTGTATATCATATTCTAAGTCACTTATCCTAATGAATCTCCAAAACAAAAGTCTTTAGCTTGTTTTACAAATAAATAATGACGAGTGAATCAAAAGATTCAGTTGACATAACCAGAAGTTCATGACTACTCAGGATTCAGATTGATCTGCATATGATCATCTATTGATATAAATTTAATTAGTTATGGTAAACAGTATTTTAATAAAAAATTAATTCATGTCGAATCATGTCCTATATAATCCAATTATATAAAACACCTTCACTAAAATGTCTATTTACATCAATGATCCGGATCTAGATCACATGCATTCATAATGCTAGAGGACTATACTAGCAACTATAATATTAATGATTTCATACTTTAATATATTGCGGATAATTTAATTCAATATCTATAATATTAATCTTCTCGTACTAATACAAAATTATAGTTACATTAATGAATTTAGAATTTTCTGATATTTATTCATATTATTCGATAATAATATATTCACAACAATTATATATATAGAAAAATATCACTTTTATTAATTTCATTAAAACTATACTCATTACATGCTTTTAGGGTACCATACCCAGCAGCCACCTCAGTGGTCATTCAAACCACTGTTAACAACATCAACCAACTCTCTCTCACTCTCAGTATGAATCAAACATTTAATTAACTCGGTCATTCACATGGAGAACAATTATGATGGTAGAGGGATACACAACAATGTTGTCACCGACTGAGTCACTTGGGGAGTAATTTTCTGAAGAGAACTCGTAGGCAATCAGTGGTGGTTTGAAGGAGAATCTAGACGTTTTCACTTATTACCCCACATATATTTAAGGAATATGATAGGAGGTCATCGTTCACAAACTCGGTGTGGCTCTAGAGGCTAAGCCGATCAGGTGGAAGAGGAGAAAATTTAATGAAGAAAGAATAGGGTCATGGCCGAGGAGGTTAAAAAATTTCTCAACTTTGGAGTAATCAAAGAAGTACCATACCCCGAGTGGCTCGCCAATGTCCTCATGGTGAAGAAATCTAACTAAAAATGAAGGATATATATGGACTTCATTGATTCAAACAAGGCATGCCTAGAGGATAGTTTTCAACTCCTAAGCCTAGATACGTTGGTAGATGCCATCACCGTGAAAGTATAGTGCCCTTCAAGCTAATTAGGTATGACCCGATAAGGTCAAATACTTATGCGAATCAATCTTAAATTGTATAAGTTATCAACATAATTGAATGCATAAAATTCAGTAGAGCATACAATAAGCTATCATGATGTTATAATATTGTAAATAACAAATTGCATGCACGGTTAATTGCATTGCATACTTGATAGATCTCGGATCTTAGACTTAAACCTGGAATCATAATAGAAATCATGCTTAGTGAGATCCAAGGTTGCTTAAGGTCTAAAATCCAAATTATTCATAGTCATATGATTGTCATGATATGATAATGATAGTCCGGATAAATTATTACATATGATATCATCTTCGAAAGAAGAATAATATTCTCATGAGTATTGGTAATAGAGAACATCATGATAGATATGTAGGTGATTAATAGAGATTTAATCATTGAATATGATCACTTGACAAATTTCATTAGTAATTATATTCAATGTTAATGATATTTGTCTAGTAATTTGGTAATTATGATTCTCAAACCTAAAATCATTATAGTACTGGCACATGAGATATCATGCTTTGATGTCATTCAACATAACTCTAGCTAAGAGTCACTAAAAAGATGAATATTGAGTAAGTGTTCAGATACATGCAATATATGGGGTGACAAGATAAAATTCATCACCTCTATATTAGAGGAAATGTTATATGAATGATATACCTTATGAAATGAAGAAATATTTGCGCAAAGTACTATGGTATGAAAATAGTTTTTATAAGTCTATTATCTAATTGTATAAGAGATCATATAATTCATAAAGTTAGTCTAATAAGGTTTAATAGTTAAATCAAGCCCTATGACTATTAGGAATCATGAATAAATGTAAGGATCAATTTGGTACAATAATAGTCATCTACCATTATTTTTTAGGTTTTTCACAATACACAGGTGGCCCATACGCCTTCCTAAAGGCCAATATGGGTCCGATGGTCTAAGTTGATTAATCATATAAGATGATCATATTAACTATTTGGCTTAAAAGATGTTCATGATATCCAAATAGTTCATTCATTAGAATATATAAAATCTACAAGTTTTTGTGAGGTCCACCAACTGACGTAGTGTAGAACATATTTGGTCATACATACAAAAAATGATTGGATCTCGATTAAATTCTAAATTAGAGAATTTTGACTCGTTTTTAGAGAACTTGATTTAAAAAGTTAAATTATTAATTAATTTAATTTATTAAGTTTAAATCACATCCGAAAAATATTATTCTAATTAGATGAATTTATTAAATGAAGATTTAATGAATTTAAAATGAAATAATATTTTTCAGGTCAAAACAAAACACGGTTGGTTATTAAAATATTAATGGTGAATCATGCCTATGTGACAATGCTCAAATTAGAAGTCCGGATTTTACCGGTTAAAGTTAGACATTAATTTATAATATTAAAAATTTATGAGCTACGGTAAAAATAGCTGAAGAAGCTCATGGTACAAATTTACTTAGTAACTTGGTAAGTGAAGTCACATTAATCATATATACCCATAGGTAAATGGAGTCACATGAATCATGTAAGACCACTTTGTGAGTGGATAAATATGATACTATGTAAAAAAAAAGGTTTTTCCATCTAGCTTTCAAGAAAACTTGATATGGGTTTCCATGATGCCTCTTCGGCCATGTATGGCCGGCCAGATAAAGAGAGAGAGAGGAAGGAAGAGTTTTGAGAAAATTATTTTCTCTCAAATTAGATTAAAGTTGCATTATTTCTCCTTCTGCAAACTTAAATCTCAAGAATTGAGATTGAAGTTAGAGATTAATTTTGAGAGTTATTATACATATGGATTAGCATTTGAGATCGGATAATAATTTAGAATTGGAGAATTGATCGGTGACGCTAACACTTTTGGAATTGTATGAAAAAGCATCAGATTTTGTATGGAGGGAATAACTAAGTATAAATCTCATGTGTACTAGGATCTACTAGTTTATCATTATTTGATATTTAATTTGACTTTTGTATTAAATAGATTTTTTGTGGAATGGGTAGTAAGTATAAATCTCCCACTAAAATCTACCATTTTATCAGATCTTTGATTTAATTTTTGTATCAAATAGCTGTTTTTAAGAGTATTATATTTAAAAATAATAACCGTCCAATATTTACTACAGTCCAAAATGGGATCTTGGTTCAATTCTAGCCGTCTATAGGCTGACACACTATATTTGGCACGCGTGAACTGAATCTTTGTGCCAACTTAGCATAGCAGTGCTGTCGTGTAATGTTTTAGTGGTTGTACGGGTCTCCATGTAGCTTCAGGTTGACTTTTTTTTTTTTGTTCGAAGAAGCTTCGCAATTTGGTGGGATTTTAGCTATGATTCTTATAATCTACTCATCAATATAAAAGATACAAAATTGTCAATATTCTACTCATCGTATAACCTGTGATTCTTATATTCTCAAATTCACTCATCAAAATTTACTGTTCTGCAGAGTTTACCTTAATAAATTCCATTAAATGCGTTATTGAAATAAAAGAGGGCAACCCTTATTGAAACTCATTCATGAATATTGCTTCTTTCCTTCTCTCATTATTATTGACCCTAGTTTGAGGGATCAGATTTAATTCTTATTCAGTTTTTCTTACTTATTTTTGTGTATAAATTTCGATCGTCTTTATAAATTCAATAATTAAAATAGATATTATATTAAAATTATTTAAATTAAACTCGTATTAATATATAACTAATATGCAAATCATATAAGATACTTGACAGACCAAAAAAATTTTCTTTTACGCAACACGCTAAAATTATTTTGATACCAAGTTCTTTTACTTTTTCTTGACCGAGTTTAATTTCTTCTTTCATGGAATAAGCTTTATTCATAGACCGAGATCTTATACTTTTCCTAAACCAAGTTTATATCTTCCTTCATAGACCGAGCTTTTTCTCCAAACTGAGTTCTTCATCTTCTTTCCCAAGCGGAGTTCATTATTTTCCTTCCCAGATCGAGAACTTTTTCTTCCTTCTAGACCGACATCTAATATAATATAATGTCTCTGGTTGTGGGTCTGGATTCTCGATCCAGACCGAATTTCCGATCCAAATCGAGTACTGGGTCTAGAAAAATAGAAACATGATCGAGTTCTGAGTCTACATGTGAGATCTCGATCTGAGGATTATAGACCGGCATGTTGGGAACTCAGATACAAACATGTTTCTGTTTGGACCGAGAACTCGATCTGAACCGGGAACTCGATCTGGATTGGGAACTCGGTCTGGATAGGGAATCGATCTAAGTTCCCGGCCTACAGACTGATTATTAGTCTTCAGGTTTCAAATTTAGATTTCATATTCAAATAGGCTCTCGATGGCCATTGACATTCGTCAACCTTCAGAGAAAATGAGATAGAGATTAGTCACAATTATAAAGAAATACGCTGATAAATTAATTGTATTTCAGTCGGCTTGCGTTTTGTCCTTTTCTTATCACATGACACTTCTCTAATCCTTAGATCAAAATGAATGGCTGAGATATTATTACATGAACAAACATAGAGGGAATGAACAATGATTGAATCTGCTCCCTAGTTTTAGTGTCCGCTCGATGTTGTCCAATATCCACTTGCATCTAATATTAACTCCATAGTGGCATTTCCGTAATTTTCTCAGTCAAACTACATGTGTACTTCAACAGAACTTAATTAAAAGAAGCATCATATGTCTTTAAAAACTATTCCACCTCCACTATAGTAAGAAATTTAGCTCAATTTTGTTTTCAACCTTAGTGTGAAATATAAAAAAAAAACATGGATAATCTTTTTTCAATAATTCGTAATTTAGATGGATATAAAGAGAGATTTGAGTGATCTCATAATTTAATATATTGGTAAGAATGTGTAGTATGATTTAAAATAAATGAGTTGATAATATTCAAATAATATAATATATTTTTACTAATAAACTAAGTTTAATTCAGAACTACGCAAATATGTACCTCTAATTCTTGATTAGGCCAGATTGTGAATTTCTCCTTATAGATGAGGTTATTGCTACTAAATAAAAAAGATTATTCATAATTTAACAATTAAACAACTAGTCTTGATGAGTTCATACTCATTTATATCAATCTGAATCTTGGTGTAGTTTGGTTGGATTGAGAACTAGAATATCGATTTTTAAAATGACACTTCCGCTTTTGGTTCAAAGAGATCTAGCGAATTACATGTCAGTCATTAGCTACTCAACTTCATAGATGCGTACTCTAGATATAACTAAGAAAAGTTATGAGAGTCTAACCAAAAGAAGCCATCTTTCATAACGGACTGAGGGGTATATTGCTTCCAAGTGATGCCCTTCGGGCTAAAAAAATACCAAAGCAACTTTCCAACAATTGATAAATAAAATATTCAAGAAGGAAGTCGAAAAGATGATGGAAATTTATGATAATGACATCTTAATCAAGAGTATCAAGAGCGCCGACCACGTCTCTCATTTGAAGGGATCCTGCAAAATAATGCGACGATTCGAAATGAAGCTTAACGTAGAAGAATACACTTTTGGAGTATCATCCGAAAAGTTCTTAACGTACAGATCACACCATAGGGGCATGAAAGCAAATCTAGAGAAGGAGCTTTAAGGCCTAACTAGAAGGATAATGGCCTTAAGTCTCTTTTTAAGCATATTGGCAGATAAGTGCCTCACATTCTTCAAAGCACTGAGAAGTGAAGGAAACCAAGCATCAACTAAGCTATATGATCGAGCATTTAGGGAGCTAAAGAAGTATATGGCCGGTGTACAAAGGTTGATTAAACCCATTTCGGGGGAGGAATTAAAAGTTTACCTCGTTGTGTTGAGTGTCGCAATCAGCTTGGTACAAGTTCGGGAAGAATAGAAGAAGCAGGTTCATGTGTATTACACAAGCAAGGTGATAAATGCACCTGAAAGTAGGTACCTAAGAGCGGATAAGGCAGCCTTGGCCTTAGTCACCGTCGTTCGTAAACTCCGACCCTACTTCCAGACACACCTTAAAATGTTGCAGACGAACCTACCTTTAAAGAGCATACTTTAGAACTCAGATATGTTCGGGAGTTTCTTCAATTAGTCAGTAGAGTTTAACGAATTTGACATATGCTACAAACCTCGCACCACCATAAAGGTGCAAACCTTGGTAAATTTCATATTCGAGTTCACTTGCTCAGAGCCAAGTAACCAAGCGCAGGCTATAACTAAAATGACGAGTACAACGCCATCATCTTCCTCTGCACTCCAGAAACACTTTTAGATGCTTCGACTAGATAGGGCGGCTAATAAGGATGTATGCAGAGCTAGGTTGATCTTAACATTGCCAAAAGGGTCAAAAGTAGAATGTGCACTACGCTTGGGATTCTAATCCTCGAATAATGAAGTCGAGTATGAAGCCCTCTGAGCGGAGTTATGCTTAGTGAGAGAAACTGGAGTAGAAAGGATTCAAGTCACGAATGACTCTCAAGTGGTAATATGATAAGTGAAAAGAGACTATCAAGCAAGGTCAGAATCGATGGGAGCATACCTGAGAAAGGCTGAAGCCAACCTATGAAAGTATGAAAACCATGATATCGTCGCGCACAACCTGAGGGAGAAAAATGTCTAAGTTGATGCTCTTGCACAATTGGCCACCACACCAGCTATAGAACTACCGCTACAGGGGAAAGTGGAATACGTCGAAAGTTCGAGCATCACAATGAAACAGATCTTGTAAATTGAACAACAGGGATAAATGACCCCAATGAAAAACTACTTCCTCAAAGGGGAATTGCCCCTATCAAGGTAGAATCATGTAAAATTTGATGACAAGCAGTTAGGTGCATCATGATAGGAGATAAAATATATAAGCGGGGCTATTTGTTGCCGTTATTAAGATGCCTGAGCGATGATACAAAAAAATATGTTCTATGGGAGATCTATGAGGGTAATCATTCAGGCATCAGATCTTTAACAAGGAAGGCTCTTCTTCAAGGGTACTTTTAGCTAATTATGAAGAAGGATGCCTGCGAGCTATGCAAAGTGTGTGTGAAATGCCAAGTTTATGTGGACCTACCAAGAAATTCATTCGTTCCTCTCACGTTGTGGCTTAAGGTAGTTTCAGAATGGGATAGATCTGATAGGACCAATGAGTTACGATAGTTTCAGGACAAAGAAAGCACACAATTGTGGTAATTAATTATTTTACGTAGTGGATTGAAGTTGAGGCCTTGTTAAGCTTAACATAGTACAATACTATGAAGCTCATATGGAAGAATATAATTTGTTTATTCAAATCCATGAATCCCTGATCACTGAAAAAAATGGGAGACATTTTTTATAAGGCAAAGTTTAAGAAATTTTGTTCAGGTTTGGGAATAGAATAAATTATTATTTTAGTCACTCGATTTACGTATTTTTTCTTATTCTTATTCCTTAACTTTCATTTGACTCCATTTAGTCATTTAACTTATATTTTTATCATATTTTAATACTTTATGTAGAAAAGATTTTAAAAAAACATTAAAATATTCTAAACACCTCTTATTAACTTTTATAAAGTAAAATTCTTCCCATACTTATTCTTTTTTTTTTTTCTATCCTATTACCACTATTAAAACTTTGTTGTTGTTGCTGACGCCACTCCATCTTTATCGCTACCGCCCCACCTTAGCCCCCACCACCGTCAATCACTTCAGCTACAAGGTGGAGCGATGGCGGCAATGGCAACGGTGGCGGTGATGAAAATGATAGAGATAGAGATGGAGCAGTGGGTGGCGGCGAAGATGATGGAGAAGGTGGGGCAGCGGCAGCAAAAACGATGGAGCGACATACGACATTGGAGGTGGGGCAATGGTGGCAACGACAGGGTTAAGACGAAAGTAAAAGTTTTATGCGAAAAAGTGGTAAAATTTTATTTAATATAAGTTAAGTGTAGCTTCTTATAATATTTTAATATTTTTCTTTTATATTTTCTTCCTAATTGACTAAACTATGATACAAATGAAAGTTAAAAGACTCAATTGAGTCAAATGAAAGTTAGGGGACAAAAATAGGAAAAACGCTTAAGTAGAGGGGCCAAAACAATAATTTAACCTTTAGAATAAGGCATCTAACTTTTTCCTCAGCTGACACGCAGGAAAATGGTCAAGTTGATGTAGCAAAATAGAGTCATCCTAAAGCTCTTGAAGAAAAAGTTAGCGCCAAAGGAGATGAGTGGACAAGCTCCCGAAAATATTCTAGGTCATTCACACAACCCCTCAGTCAGCAACAGGAGAAACTCTCTTCTACCTGACATATGAGGCCAAGGAATTGTCTGTGCCGAAGTAGGACTCTTATCTTCTAGAAGAATCATGTTCGACGAAGGGAGAAATACTATTGAATAGTTGAGGCGCTGGACTTCCTCCTGAAAGCCAGAGACGACACCAACATTAGACATGCTGCCCTCAACCAAAGAGTCAAAAAATACTACAACAAGCAAGTAAGGGCCAGACCAATAAAAAATGAGAACTTGGTCCGGAAAAAATCCTCTCATATATTAGCAGAAAATTGGGAAGGACCATTCAAAATTACTGCAAAGACCAAGGATGTATTGACTCCAGAACGCTGAAAGAAAAGCACCGGCACATCTATAGAATGTAGAAGCCCTTAACATATTCAATAATCATAGTATGAAATTTCTTTGTTTCGGTAATATTCAATATCAATATATGGTCGTACTTACGTTAGTATTCAGTAGTGGTATTTAATCGCCATGATGTTAGTATTTAGTTTAGTTTTTAATATTTTAATAAAAATATACTTTGCAAGATTTTGGGTAAGAACAAAACTTGTTTAGTAACAACTAAAAGAGGCACACTTTCATCAAAGACAGTCAAGTCAAAAAGATAGGAAATGCTGCAAAGCCCATAAGAGCTTAGGCCAATGCTAAGGTACTAAGTTGAGCCACCTAAAGAAATATGGTCAGAGAGATCTCGAAGACAAAGCCATGTAAAAAATCCACATAAATCCTTAAGAAAAACCCTCGTCTTAACTTAGGCACCTCAAAAGACCTTATGACGCTGAGGCACCCAAAAAACTCTTAGCATTCTAAGGTGCCTAAAAATGTCACAACATTTTGAAGCCGAAAAAATGCCTCAGCATGCCGAGGTGCCAAAAAAGCAAAATATCTCAATACTTTGAGGCACCTAAGACTGAGAAATGATATCGGGACACTAAGACACCAAAAAAGAAAAATACCTCAGCATGCTTCAGCACCCTAAAGACTAAAGCATGTAGATGGCCAAGAAAGCAAATGAATGTTAAGGTACAAAAAAGGAAAAATACGTAAGTAGATGGACTATATTTTAACCTTTTTTTTCCCCTGAAATAAGAGTAATTGTGGGCTATGGTTGAATCCGCTCGACAGTCCAACCTAATAAGAAGAAGTGTTATAGAATTAATCAAATGCAATTGATAGGTTAAACATCGGTAACATCGCGTCGAATCTAATATGATCTGACGTCCATCCAATCCTAGCAATCCAATTAGATTTTTTGTAACATCTAATCTAATCTGACAGAACTTGAAATTGTTGGATGGTCGGATTATCCATTATTATTTTCCTTTTATTGAATATATATATTTGTGGTCCATTGATAGTATTAAATATTGGGAGAGTAAGAAAAATATGAAATAATAAATATTATTAATTGAACATTTAATTTTCTTTAAATGAAAATATATTTTAAGAAATGATTAATAAAAAATAAAAAATATTTTAAGAAAATTTAATTAAGAATTCATAATAAAAATATTTGAAAGGATTTTTTTTAATTATTAATATTAAAAAAACTTAATAAAGAATCAATTAAATTAAAAATTATTTATATATATAAGCAAATAAATAAATTCAGTCCAACCGAAATTTTTTTTAAATTTATTAAATTAAAATGAAATCCGATCGATTTGATTTGAGTCGGAGCGTTCTGATCCAAGCTATTTACTTATTTTTGGTAGGAAGTTGAAGTTGAGTGCAATGTGGGCCAATGACTCCACTGTGAGGAGGAGTCATCACGACTAAGACAACATTCCCTCCTGCTGTATCCGACTACATATGCATGCTTTGAGAAGCAACACAAATGGTCCAGAAACTTTCGTACATGGGCTTATTGTGATCGGTTATAAGTGAAAATAAGTGATTACTAGTTTATACTTCATCTCTCTAAAAAAATTTAATAATAATAGTAATATGTATATATATATAGATATAGATATATATTTTTAATGGTAAAAAACTTTTTTTATAAAAACTTGTGTATTCGTGTATATATAACTAGATAGTGGCGTTTGGCCCAAAAAACAAAAAAGACAAACTAGATAGTGGCATGTGACCAATGTGATCCTACAATAAGCGCGTGAGTCGAAAAAAAAATAGTACAAGGTAATTAATTTCAGTCAAACAAATTAAAGTATCTTCTTGTTTGGGAAAGACAGCATATTGTACAAGTTGTTGATAAACCCTCCTTAATTATACTATTACCCACCGTCTGATCGCATGCCTTCTTAATTTTCCCCAAGATGATGATCATCAATCATCAATGAGTTTTGGGATCATAGATCAGCTCACGATCATTCCCCACCATCAAATATCTGAATTGATCTCCAAGTGCGATTACACATCAAGAAGTTACTGCTTTTCTACAGAGATGAAAGATTGAACACAACCACTGGATTTCTTACATGCATGTACTTCTCTTTGTTAGAGTAATAGTATCACACTCTCTACGCTTAATAAAAATAATAAAATAAATAATAAAAATCACCTGGACCCCATTTTTCTTCTGAGTAGTTCCAATGGGCAATATGGTCGATAATATCTAGATCCATTATCGAACACCTTACTAGCTATGCAATGTTAATTGTTAAAGTCAAAAACAACTTTAAGTTACTGCATAAGCAGTCCAAAAATACCTATGATAAGCAGTCCAAAAATATCGCGTTTAAAGTGAACTAATTACACTAAGTAATCACTTCATTTCAACTAAGTTCCTGTATTAATAATTAACTAAGCATTACAACTTGTGTCCTCCAAATTGCCCAATAGATATTAATTAGTGTATTATTATCATATTTTATTTACTTTTGTTGTTGAAGGAGTCGAATATCAATGAGAAAGAATTAACATAATTCATTATATTGGCTATTTGATATTACTCTCTAAAAGGAAGTGAGTAATATTTGAATTTTCATTAAAAAAAAAAGGAAGAAGAAAAAATTTTAATATCTATATAATAGTTATTTTTATTTTTATTTTTATTTTTATTTTTATTCATTTATTTTTTTTTTAATAATATCATCACACATGAAGAACGTAAGCTTTATAGTCTCGGTATGTAGGAAAGTTGAAGCTGTGCTCAACTTCAATTGGCCTGCAAGTGTAACAAGATCAGAAAGAGTTGTTGCAGTAATCAATGTGTGAAGACATGATTAAAATATGTCTTCGTGATTGTTAAATATTTCCGCTAGATAAAAGAAAATTCTGCGAAGGACAATTTTGCAGAAGGATTCAGAAGGAAAAAAAAAAAAGAAGAAAATGAAGAAGAAGAAGGCAATTGAGATTTATTGTTCACTATTGCAAGTTTTCTTTTCAGTTTGGTTAGGTAGATATTAATTTGATTTAAGCTTTTCAAGTTGTATTTATTAGATTTAGCTTAATTTTCTTCATCATTGCAAGTTGTATTATTTAAGCAATTCAAGTTAATGAAATCTCATGCAATATTTTAGAAATTGTAAAGTGTTCTCTATTTTTTCTAATTTCTGGTATAATTTTTTAGGGACCTATTTATTTTTCAAAACCATACAACTTGCTTCTAAAATACAAATCAAAAGTATAGCATTCATGATGGCCAAGATCAGCATGCTAGCTCCATCCCTCTTTGATGGTGAAGGCTACCAATTCTAGTCTGCAAAAATTATCATCTATCTCAATGCTAATGGCTTGTGGGATTCAATGGAGAAAGGTTATGATGTTCTAGATGAGAAGGCTGATCTCACCGTTAAATACATCAGAGATTTAAAGGTGGAAAAGTATAACAACTTCAAAGCATTATCCTTATTGCATTATGTAATAACAAATAAAATCTTTTCTCACATCATTGACGTTTCAACTGCTAAGGAAGCTTGGAATGCTTTGAAGATAGAGTTTCAAGGAATAAAAAGAGTTAGAACTATCAGACTCATTAATCTAAAAAAAAGAGTTTAAAAGGCTCAAGATAAAAGAAAATGAAACAATCAAAAACTACACATGTAGATTGATGGATGTTTCAAATAAAATGAAATTGCTTGGAGAAGATGTGACTGAGAAAGCGTAAGTTAACAAAGTGTTGGTTAGTTTGCCAACAAAATTTGATTCCAAGATCGATGCCATAAAAGAGAGTAAAGATCTAAATACTTCGACACTAACTAAGCTCACTAGCTCTCTTCAAGCAAATGAGAAAAGACATGATAAATAGAAAGAAGAAGAAGTGAAGGGTGCTTTTCAAGACAAACACTGAATTAAGACTTGGAAAAAGCAAGGAAGTATCTCTAAACCTTCCAGCAGTTCAGGAAAAATGAAACTCTCTTGCACGATATGCAAAAGGAAGAACCACACTGAAAAAAATTGCTACTAGAAGGGTAAACCTCAGTGTAATAGATGCAAGTTCTTTAGCCACGAAGAAAAGCATTGCAGAAGAAAAATCAAAGGCAAATCCAAGATTGAACAATCAGCTGCAGCTGAAGCAGAAGAAGATGATGATGAACACTTGTTTATGGCAAAAGAATCCAGTTTTCAGTATGTGAAAAAGGATGGCTTATTAACAGTGGTTGTTCAAACCATATGACTCATAACAAGAAGTTATTCAAAGAACTTGACAATGATTTCTCCACCACCATTACAGTAGGAAATGGTGAGAAAGTCAAAGCTATATGAAAGGAATAATTGATGTCAAAACAAAAAATGGTATAAAACTTATTTATGATGTGTTCTATGTACCAAGCTTACATTATAACTTACTTAGTGTAGGCCAGCTTATGAAGAATGGCTTCACCCTTATCTTCAAAGATAATCATTGCTCCATCTTTGATACTATGCAAGCTGAAGTTGCAAGAGTTCAAGTCTATCGCAACAGTTTCTCTATCCAATAGAGTCATCAAGCTTTTACTTATAAATATGATGAAGCATGAATGTGGCACATAAGATTTAGTCACTATGACCTCAAGTTCATACACAAGCTCAGCACAAAAAGTATGGTTGACAACCTGCCTTTAGTTCAAATCCAAGATCAAGTATGTGAAAGTTGTCGGCTAGGGAAGATGAAGAGAAAGTCATTTCCAAATAATCAAGCTTTTAGAGCTGATGATAAGCTTGATCTAGTTCACTTAGATGTGTGTAGACTAGTGAAAGTTCAATCAATGAATGGAAGTAAGTATTTTGTAATATTCATTGATGATATATCTATATTTTCCTAGATATATTTCTAACAAGGAGAAGTCTGCAGTATTCAACACCTGCAAGAAGTTCAAGACTTTAGTTGAAGCTCAAAGTGAAAGAAGAGTCAAGATTATACGAACAGATAGTGGGGGAGAAGACACATTCTCAGAATTCAAAGAACTTTGGGAAGAAAATAGAATTCAACATCAACTCACTATTCCATATACCTCTCAACAAAATGGGGTTTCTAAAAGAAAAAGCATAACAATAATGGAGATGGTGAGAAACATCTTATTTGATAAGAAAATTCCCAAGAGATTTTGGTAGAGGCAGTCAACACTTCAGTTTACCTCCTCAACAAACTGCCTACAGAAGCTCTAACTGGAAAAACTCCATTTGAAGCTTGGAACAAGAGAAAACCATATGTCTCTCATCTTAGGATATTTGTTTCTACTTGTTTCATTTATGTTTCAGAAGCTAAAAGAGACGAGTTATCTAAGAAAACTGAGAAAGATATACTTGTTGGATATAGAGCATATTCTAAAGGCTACAGAGTGTACAATCTCGACACTAAGAAAATTGAAATATGCAGAAACGTGGTGTTTGATGAAGAGGCAAGCTTCAAATGGCAAGAAGAAATATTTGATGGAAATTTATTTGACTTTCAAGAGGAGGATGAAAATTTGACACCCCCCCTCTAGAAACTAATAAAGAGAATGATGTTAAACCTTTGCAGCCTAAGTACAGATCATAAGAAGAAGTGCATCAAAAATGTAACTTGGTCATTCATGAACCAAGAACATTTAAAGAGGCTGAGTATGATGAATATTGAAAGAGGGAAATATTAGAAGAGCTAGAAATGATTGAGAAGAATCAAACATGGCATCTAGTTGGGCAACCTGAGAAGAAGAAGGTGACAGGAGTAAAGTGGGTTTTCAAACTCAAGCTTAATTCCGAAGGCACAATCAACAAGTACAAAGCATAATTGGTAGTCAAAGGATACTCTAAGAAATATGGGGTTAACTACTCAGAGACCTTTGCACCAATAGCAAGGCTGGATATAATCAAGCTTTTGATAGCTTTGTCAGCTTGCAAGGGATGGAAGTTACACCAATTGGATGTGAAATCAGCTTTCCTTAATGGAATTCTGGAATATGAGATATAAGTAAGCCAACCAGAAGGTTTTGAAGTAAAAGGGGAAGAAAACAAAGTATACAAGCTTCACAAAGCTTTGTATGGATTGAAACAAGCTCGTAGAGCTTGATATAGTAAGATTGACTCCTACCTCATCAATTTAAATTTCCAAATAAGTGAAAGTGAAAGTGATCCTATCTCTACACTAAATCCTCAGGTAACTCTATTCTAATTGTTTCACTTTATGTTGATGAGCTTCTTATCACTGGTGATATAGAGAAATCAATTCAAGTCTTCAAAGAAAGCATGAAGATAGAATTTTAGATGACAAATTTAGGGCTAATGAGCTATTTTCTTAGCATGGAGATCACTCAACATCCAAAAGGGATCTTCATAAGCCAAGAGAAATATGTGAAGAGTTTGTTTGAGAAGTTTAAGATGGAATCTAGTAAAGTTGTTTCTTCATCATTGGCTACAAATGAGAAATTATGCAAAGAAGATGGTTCAAAAAAAGTAAATGAAACATTTTATAGGAGCTTGATCGGGGGGCTAATGTACTTAAAATATATTGGGCCAAACATCATGTATTCTGTAAGTATTTTATCTCAATTTATTAATAATTCAAATCAAATTCATATGATGGTAGCTAATAATTCAATGGAACTAAAAAGTTTGGAATTCTATATGAAGGAGGAGGTTTGGTTTTTGAGGGATATGTTGATAGTGATTGGGCTGGCTCCCTAGATAGACTCAAAGAGCACCAATGGATATTTCTTCATGCTTGGAACATGGATTTTCTGCTAGAGTTCCATGAAGCAGAATGTGGTTGCTCAATCAACATCTGAAGCTGAGTATATTTCAGCTACATCAAGAGCAAACCAAGTTGTATGGTTGAGGAAGGTTCTATCAAATTTGGGATTCAATCAAGCAATCTCAACTACCATATACTGTGATAGCAAGTCAGCAATTGCTATATCTAAAAATCCAATCCATTTTGGGAGAGCAAAACATATACAAATCAAGTATCAGGCAATCAGAGAAAAAAATCAAGAATGGTGAAGTGAATTTGGAACATTGCGAATCACAAGAAAACTTTGTTGTTTACCAAGTCTCTACCAGGATATCAATTTGAGAACTTGAGATCAAAGTTATGAGTTACAAATCACTATTTCAAGGAGGAGTGTTGCAGTTGTAAAGTAGTTCACCTATGAGTTTCTTTACTTATAAGGATTGACTTTCATGCATACAGTTGAGAGGATTTATTCAAATTTGCTCAAAATGGTATCATGGCAATCATATGAGAATTGAAGAAGTTATATACTCACTTGCACGACAAATTGTCTTGAAGTTTGCTGTAGCATAAGATCAAGCCAGGTAGGTTTTTTGGATTCGAGTTGGAATCCCAACTGTCAAACAAGGTTGTTTTGATGATTTTGACGTGTTTAAAGTATTAAAAAGAAGTATGGAGCTGCTTGTTGAAGTGTAGGATTTGGAAGAGAAAGTTTTTCTCATTATCACCAAAAGCTGTAGTATGCAGAACTTTACTACATAATTCAAAAATTTGTGTGCTAAGGATGGTTTATGGTCATGCTTTTAATTAGATCAAATTTAGTCACTTTTCTTTTCAGTTTGGTTAGATAGATATTGATTTGATTTAAGCTTCTCAAGTTATATTTTTTTAGATTTTGTTTTATTTTCTTTATCATTGCAGTTGTATTATCTAAATAATTCAAGTTGATGAAATCTCATGAATTTTTCAGAAATTGTAAAGTGTTCTTTTTTTTTTTTCCGTTTCACTACTTTTTACAGAGGTATCAATTCATATGATCGCTTTCGGAAGAAAAAGCTCTGAAGCTTGAGAAGATTAGCGTAAGTCTAAATCTCACTGATATGCTGACAAAGACGGTGACTATCGAGAAATTGAAGTTGTGCTCAACTTCATTTAGCCTGCAAGTGTAACAAGATCAGAAAGAACTGTTGCAGTGATCAAGGTGTGAAGACATTATTAAAATATGTCTTAAAGTAGGAGATTGTCAAATATTGCAGCTAATCTAGAAAGGACAATTTTGCAAAAGGGTTTAGATGAAATTAAAAAAGAACGAAGAAAATGAAGAAGAAGAAAGCAATTGAGATTTATCTTTGGCACTGTGATTTTTTTTTTTTTTCCTTGAATTTTCTCCTCTCTTTATTGTGGTGTCGTGTTTTGAAGTATTAATGATCCTTTCAAAAAAAACAAAATATTATGCCTATAAATAGGCATGAGGAGAAACTCCAGATCGATGTAGGAGAGCAGAAGAGATCGTAGAGAGAACGAGACTATCCTAGTGAGTGAGAAAGAATTTTGGGTGAGAAAAATTTTCGTGTATGATTAAAATTTGGGTCAAGTGTTTTAAGAGAGTTGTAAACACTTTATATTATTTTCTCCATCATAATAAAAAATCTACAGCAGCAGCACATGAACGTAGCCGATACTGGATGAATCACTTCAATATTATATATCGGTTCATTTATATTTATTATCTTACTCATCATATATGCAGTGATAGGGATTTAATTTTTATCCCGACCAAAATTTAGAGAAATGATGCAAGAAAAGATTAAAAAAGGCGGCCTAGTTAAAAATGAATTACAACCGGAAAGTAAGCAAAGTTCTATCATTAATTAATTTGTATGCAACTTGTTGTCATAGGCTAATAGCCTAGTGACCTCTGTCTTGTAATAGGCTCCTCAGTGCTCCTCTCTCGATCTATATAAATGGGTCCTCTCCATCCCTTATGCCAACATTGATATATAGATCTAAACACAATTGCTTAGTTAGAGAGAAAGTTTTAACTAGTTTCATTCTTTTGTGTAGAGATGGCCATTGATCACCAAACATGGACGTTTGTTATCGGGATTTTTGGTACGTTTCCGTTTGAGAATTTTTAACATACTTCAAGAGTATTTGCGTACTCTAGAACGGTTATGATGAAAGCCACACCAGTATTTGTGATGACATGGTTACACCTTTTTGTTTTGTTGATGTTGTATGCAGGAAACATCATCTCGTTTCTCGTCTTCTTGGCTCCAGTGTAAGTGATTTATTTATTTATTTATATAACCTCTTAATTATTATATATTTAACTATGTAATGATTAGCTTGAGATTAAAGTTTTCAACCTCTAATAATCAAGGCCAACATTTTACAAAATCTACAAGAAGAAATCTACAGAAGGGTTCCAGTGTTTACCTTATGCGATTGGATTATTCAGTGCTATGCTTTGGATTTACTACGCCCTTTGGAAACAGGATGCAACTCTCCTCATCACGATCAACTTAGTTGGTTGTGTCATCGAGTCTACTTACATCATTCTCTTCATCTTCTACGCTCCCAGAAAAACTAGGGTAAGATATTTAACTGATTACCGTAATACAAATCCATTAATCTCAAATTAGTAAATACTTAATTATTTACGTACAATTTTTTGGTTTTTTTTTTTCTTGCAGATGCAAACTTTGAAGCTGGTAACGTTGTTGAATGTTGTTGGGTTTGGTTTGATGCTTGTTTTGACACTCTTTCTGTCGAAAGGAGCGAAACGGCTCACGGTTATAGGTTGGATATGTCTTGTGTTCAACGTTAGTGTCTTCGCTGCACCTCTTTGCATCATTGTGAGTCATGATCATAAGAATTTTTTTATATTTATTTATTATTATTATTACTTTTATAATAATAATAATAATAATAATAATAATAAATAATTATGGTGGGTGCAGAGACAAGTTATACGATCAAAGAGTGTGGAGTTCATGCCACTTCCATTATCATTTTTCCTCACTGTTAGTGCAGTCACGTGGTTTTTCTATGGCCTTTTCCTTAAGGACTACTACATAGCAGTAAGTTCACTTCTTAATTAATTAATTAATTAATTTCCTAATATGTATATATATATATATATGTAATAATTGGTTGCATGAAAATGCATGCATGCATGCAGTTTCCAAACACGCTAGGGTTTCTGTTGGGCATAGCTCAGATGGTGTTGTATTTGGTATACAAGAACGCCAAGAAACCAATAATATTCGGACCAGAAAATCAACCAAACAAGCTTCAAAAATTATCAGAGCACATAATTGATGTTGTCAAATTGGGAACAGTGGTTTGCACTGAGCTGACTCCGATCGTCGTTTTCCAGCCGAGCGACATTATCAGCATCGAAGCAATTGTCGATCCCAAAATGGAGGAACAGAAACAAGAATAGCAAGCAAGGAAACAAAGCCTTAAGGCTAGCTTAAGCCCATGCTCGAGGACTAGAACCATGTCTACCTAGTAGTCCTCTTTATCACTATAAATCATTAAATTGTGTAAAATTGTCATTGTATCGGCCCTAGTACTGTTCTAGCTAGATTTGCACGCATGCATGTTATAGCTAGTGAAGTTCTAGCTCTTGGTTGGGCAAATTATGTAGCTTTATCTCTCTCTAGTAAAGGTATATATCTAGGTTTGTAATATGATCGTTTAAGGTTTTAATTTAATAACCAGTTAAATAATGAATGTTTACTTATCACATGATCAAGCATACAACTCCTATATTTATTATTTTTATTTTATTTTGTATTTTTTTAACAAAATTTGGCCAAGGCTAACCGTATATAACAAGGTTCCTTTTGTCAATAATAAAGAGTATTTGTTTTATACCTAAACCGAATAATATGTAGGTCTAAATTAACTAGATTTTATTATCTTAAACATTTTTTTTTTTACTAAATTTAAGTCCTTTTCACTTTTAAAAGTAAATTTAGATCATTGCTAGTTTCATAAATTAGATTTAAGTTTCTAATTTAATAAAAACAAATACCAAAAAATATTTTCTTGTTCCAACTTTTCGATCTTCTCATTCATTATCCGCAGATCCTTTTTTCCTCAATTTAAGATTCCGTTACAAATTTAATTAATTTCTTTAACTATTCTAATCTAACAATCTATCCATTTTCTATCCTATCCATCTTACTTTTTTGCTAAAATTGGACTCATGTAATTCTTATTTTATTTTTCCTTTATTTATTTTTCTTCTTTCACGATCAAAGAAAAAGAAAGGAAAAATAAAATAAAATATTTTATGAAGAAAAAAAAAAAAAAAGTGTTCTTAAACGAAGCTAAGTGTATCATATTTCTTATCTTGGGGAAGACATGTATTTATATATTACATATAGAAAATTGGATTTTTTTTACACATACGGATTCAATTTTAAACTCATGCGATAGATTAGGTGTATTAGGCCCATCATGGACGTGGTTAGACTCATTAGATACTATATCAAGTCTTCTAACATAACTTTGATAAAGAGATCTGTCACTATCAAGCTGGTGATTGAGTCGCTGCTCAATTCACAAAAAGGAATCTGCCCTCCCAGCCGGGTAATCCCTGTCCCACATATGTTGGTCGACATTCTGGATTTTGACTGTTTTATTAGAAATTTGGAGTTTGTTTTTACTTCTTCTACTTTTACTTATACTAATATAGTATTAATATAGTATAAAGAAAAATGATATTTTACTATCTTGTATTATACACGCTATTAAGTATAATTAAAATTTTCATAAAAATCGGGAAAAAATATAAGAAAATTCTTTTTCTTTTACTAATAACTCGCATCGATATGAATTTCACCCCGAATTCAATTGTAACAGGCTTTTTGATTCACTCGATAGGGCTAATGCTTATTTTACTATGAAATATTTACTTGATTTCAATTTTAGCCCTGTACCATATGTTCGATCTTTTTATGAGGTTGGAATGGTTAAGGAAGCCATTGACGAGCTTTATAAACTCTGAGAGAGAGAGAGAGAGAGAGAGATTATCCCCGACCCACCCTTTTTTCTTTTTTCTTTTCCCTTCTCCTCCTCTTCTTCTTCTTCTTCTTCGAATAGACTCTCAGGGATGAAAAGAACGGAGAAGAATGAAGGACCCCTCTGCAACCCCTGTCTTCATCGCTACAGCCTTTCCTCACTAACATTTGACCTTTTACTGTAAAGGTTTGTTGTTCAGTCATTTGGCCCCCTTTTTTTTTTCCTCTTCATCATGCTATATTATGCTAATAGACTAATAGTGGGGCATTCAAGACTCTCTCAAATGAGTTAGTTGCTTTGGCTCCTAGCTTTGGTCTAACTCTCATTGCTTCATGTATAAACTTAAATCGCTAATTGGGTAGGAAATTTCCAAATTATTCTTATAAAGCTCAAGTGGTCTTTTTATCGCATTAAACTGCAGGTGGCCTTTTGTTTCGATTGGAGCAACAATGGTTGGAAGCATATCTTTTTCAAAGACCCTGGTTGCCTGTCTTAAGAAGGGAGACCTACTAGGTTACAACAACTCCTTGAAATTTTCTACCACTTTTTTTGTAACAATATTTGGCTTCTACAACCTATCCAAAGTCCATTATATAAAATAATGGTTAATAAAAGTTAGAAATAAAATTTAGATTGATGTTAATTTTAAGAATAAATAATGTATTAGATTCATATTTTAAAAGAATTTTATAGTTAAATAATAAAATAATATATTAAAAATTATTATTTTATATATTATATTAAATTTATATAATTTTTATATGATATTATTTTATAAATTTAATGAATTATTAATTTAATACTGAAATTAGGATTTATCAAAAATATTTTTTAAATAAAATTATCAAAATTTTATTATACATATATTTTATTTTCATCCTAATAAATATATATATATATATATATATATTACTATTATTATTTAAATAAATTAGAGATAGATGAAGAATAAACTAATAATCACTTATTTTCATTTATAACCAATCACAATAGCACATGTAGGAAAGTTTCTCGACCATTTGTGTTGCTTCTCAAAGCATATGTATGTAGTCCGATACAGCAAGGGAGGGAATGTTTTCTTAGTCCTGATGACTACCGCTCACATTGTAGTCATGGGCCCACATTGCACTCAACTTCAACTTCATACCAAAAGCATTTGATTAATTCTGTAACACTTCTACTCATTGGGTTGGACTCACCGAGGATCAGGCGGGTTCGGCTCGTTACTCATATTTCAAGAAAAAATAATAATAATAATTAAGATTATAAATAATAAATTATTTATAATAAATTAAAATATAAAATTTTTAATAAATGGTTATTATTACGGTCGGTTAGTATTATAAATATAAATAATTTAGATTTGGATTACTGATATAAATAGATATATTAATAGAGATACTTTATATAATTGAATTATATAAAATATGATTTGATATGAATTAATTTTTTATTAAAATATTATTTATTATAAAAAAATTTATTCATATTAATAAATAATTATGTACAGATCAATCTGAATCATGAGTAGTCATGAACTTATGTTAATGTCAAATGAATCTTTTGATTTACTCGTCACGGTTTGTTTGTAAAATAGGCTAAAGACTTTTGTTTTGGAGATTCATTGGAATAAGTGGCTAAGAATGTAATTTACAGATATGAAATCTAAACATTTTCATAGAAGATTGTATATGGTTCCCTTGAAAGTTAATTCAAGAACTGAATAATTTTGAGCTCAAATTTATAATTAAGTTATAAATTGAATGTTCACTAGTTGATTAATGATATTTAAAGATACAGAGATAATTAGAGAAGTAAAATGTTAATTTTTACTAGCTCTAATTATGAATCAATTATTTGAGGATTATATTGCATGTAATGATAATATCAATGTATTATTAGAAATTGCTTACTACTATGTTCTATAATTGCAAGAGTGCAATCTCATATTTTTTAGGAAATAATATTATGATTAATAAATTAGATTTATTAGATTAAAAAGTTTAATTAATAATCTAATTTATTGGACCTTTGAATTATAGTTTCATAGTCCTCAAGTCGTTTCTATAAAACACTATACAGAGGTAAGAATAACAAATGTTGAAAAAATGACTTATTTGTAAGAAAATAGTTTTCTGAGAAAAATTTATAATTATAAGATAATTAGTGTTAATTAATTAATTAAAAAATATATTTTAAATGATGAATTTCGAAATTCATATATTAAATAATAATATATTTGATTTTGAATTAAATATGTCATATATAATATTAAATTGATAGAGATATTAATTTAATATTAAAATTAGGTAAGTCAAATTTAAATTGGTTTGAAAAATTAATTTAAAATTCAAATAAGATTTGATTTGATTTAAAATAGATGATATTTTATTTTAAATAAGATTTGAAATTGTTTGACTAAATCAAATATATCATTAAAGATATTATATTACTTGAAATAGATAAAATTCTATTTTAAATTAGATTTGAAAAGATTAGACCATATTAAAGATATCATCTAATGATTATCTTATCATTTAATATTATAATTAAATCATCAATTTAATTAATTTAAAGGGTTTAAATTAAAAATAATATTAAATAGAAAAAATTTAATGAAGTCATATAAATACATCTCATTCTAATTATTTTAGAGAGGCTTTTGAAGATAGGTTTTTCTAGAAAGATTTTTCTAAGAGAAAAAGAAAAAGAAAATCTTGTCATCTCTATATGCTCACACACATCCTAGTGTGTTGAGGATATCTGAAAAATTGTAGTGTGAGTCTCGTCGAACGATTCGCATAGGCTAAGATACGATCTTTTCGTATCGTTGTAAGATTAATTTATATATATCTGAAGGATCGCTAAATTATTTTTCAAAAAAAATTGTTTTACACTGAGACTAAATTAATTACTTTCGCTACGAAATTTTAAATCCGTTTTCCAATAAGGGTATCTCTCAAGTAGAGTACTCTAGAGTGATAGACAGTCTAATGTACTTAACAAGTTATACAATACCCAATTTAGCTTATGCAATTAGCAAACTATGCATATATACGAGTAATTCTTGGCATGACCATTGGAAAGGAATCGTGAGAGTAATACGGTACCTATGCTATTCTTGTAACTATGGACTGCACTATAATAGATATCCAGTTGTACTAGAATAGTACACAAATGCAAACTAGATATCATATATGAAAGATTCAAAGTATACGAGTGGCTATGTGTTTACATTAGTATGTACAATTATTTCTTGGAAATCTTCTAAACAAACTGTGATAGCTGGATCTATCATGGAATATGAGTTTTCCTTAGATAAATGTGGAGAAGAGGCATAATAGTTCTGACAATTCTTAGAGGATATTTCAAAGTGGTCAAAGCCTATGCCAGCAATTTGTATTCATTGCAACAGTCAATCTGTAATTGGAAAGTAATATGTATAATGGTAAGTCGACATATACGTCGACGACATAATACCATCAGACAATTACTTCTACTAGAGTTATCTCTATTGACCCCATGAAAGAGAGTTAAAGTCATATTGATGACGATTTATTTCATATATAAGAATTTAAGAGTAAATGATTAATTATAAAAAACTATAAATAAATAAAATTTTAAATAAAAAAGTAAAATATTAACATTAAGTATAATAATAAAAATAACATTATTTCTATTAAAAAGTAATTATCTTGGACCTTAGTTTAATTTATGAAAAATAACTTATTAGAGATTTAAATTAAAGATACGAGATTAAAAGTAATGATAAACAAGTTATGGATTATGGATTATGAAAAAATCAAGATTAATTATAATTTAAAATATTTAAATTTAGAAAATTATATAATAGAGAGTGAAAAAAAAAATGATGAAAAATTAAAATGAGAGAGACATTTATAGAAAAAATTCGAGTGGGAGAAATTTAAAAATTATTATATTATGGTAAAATAAAAATATATATATAAAGAAAAAATATATATTTCTTCTCGCCCTACTTGAAAAAAAAATCAAATCAAATTTTGAATTGAGTTAGTATGTCGTACATGCTAGCATGCAGTTAAAGGTGATGATTCGTGCCAGCACGACATGGATTGTGTCGTGTCGTGCTGTGGCGACACAGATTAACCCGTGTCATGCCCATGCCTAAAAATAAGAGCACGGCACGGCACATACATAGTAATGAGCTATAAATGTGTCGTGTCGGCTCGTGGGTCCTTTTCGGTCCATGTGCCTGTTTTGGCCCGTGAGCTCGAAAGCTTACTTTAAAAAAAAATTGAATTTAAAAAAAAAAGTTTTAAAATAATTAGTAAAATACTAATATTATAATACATGTTTTGTATATTATTAATCGTTTCTAATAATTATTATTTAGTAAATTAGAAATTAGTATCATTAATAATTAAAATTATAAATAAACTGTAATAAATATTATTTGGTCAAACAAGATCTTACATTAATCGAAAAATTTTTAACATACAAAATAATTTCCAAGGAAAAAACCTCTAAGATTAAGAGGCGCTTCTGAGCCCGTGCCTCGGACGTGCCCAAAAAAACCATGTCGTGCTTCGGGCTGGCACGGGAAATATGTGTTGTGTCGTGTCGGCCAACGTGCCCGCATAGTTAGGCACGGCACGGCCCAACATCCGTGTCGTGCCCGTGCTCGTGCTGTGCTTTTGTTATGCCATATCGTGCGTGCTCGTGCGAACCTGGCCTATTTTGCCACCTCTACTTGCGATGTAGGTAGACTAGGCTATACAAGCCCAAGTGGGTCGGGTCAGACCCAACTGGGCTTTACCGAGCCCAAACTATCAGGCCAGGTGGGACTTCGGCTAGGTTTTTATCAAGTCCGACCCATTTTGATAACTCTAAATTCTACCGTATATTGAAATTTAACTTAACATTGCAAGAAGCGTGTTATACACATACATATACACACATTACACATATTACTCAACAAAAGACTACAAAAGAAAACAACTCCCCCCCCCCCCCCTCCGCGAGGAAGGGGGACTCCAAATTCCACATCAACAGAAAGAAGCACATAATAAACAAAACAAGTTGCTAACCGTCGGTGGCAAACTGTAGTTTTAACCAAAAGCAGATAACAGAAACTCCTCATCCTCCTTCAAGACCTGCAAATTCTTCGACTTCATCAAGAACTCGACAGCATCTTCATTAAACTCGAGCAAAAATCCCAACTTGACCAACTCAGACAATGAAGATATATAATCACTATTCTCCCATAAAACACCTTCAGATATTACTTGAGAGAAATTTGTAGCATGCTCGATAATATCTCTTCCTCCTCTGGACCGGTCCATCTTCTGCGTAAAGAACTTCGAACCTTCCCGGTCCCACCTGATCATTTTCTTTCCACTAGCTTTAATAATTTCCCCTGAAGACAATGACAGACTGTAGTTTATCATTATAGGCTGTTCTGTCTCATAAGCAATAAGCTTAAGAAGGCCTCGAACAGTTTCATGCCTCCTTGCAGCTTCAAATTTCAAACCTGGATTGGCTAAAAAGCCAAGAATGAGTTTGATCAGAACCTTACCGATAAAAACATCCTTTGGAGTCACTTCCTTGAGTTCTTTAACTTCATCTTCTATCAAGGCCAATCCTTCATCCTTATAAACAGCCTTAGATATAGTTTGAACCCCAATTTTGCCATAGATTTCTAGCAGTTTAGTACGACGAAAGGAAGGAGAATCGGATTGAGGATACCAGACAAAAACCGGACGAGGAGAGAACTCTTCAAATAGGTCCTTTAATAAAAGATCATCCGGAATAAAAACATCTCGCTTGTTAATCAACAAAACTCCATCTGACCCACTATTGATCGCTGGTACTTTAACCAGTTCGTAGAAAATTTTCTCGGATTCAGAATTGAAGTCAGTCGTGACAAATTTCCAGAATTTGAAGCAATCTTCTTGTGATAGTAATACCTTGTTGTTGGAACTCTCCCATGATTTCCAAAGCTTACAGTAATCTTCAATGGACGGCTCGGTCTTAACATCAAAAGCACTATTGAAGAAGAAGAGCAAGTTTGGTTCATAGTGTTTCTGCAAAACAGTCAATTGTGAACCAAATAGCTTGTTCTTATCTCGAAGAACACACATTTTCGGGTCAACCCAACCATTTCGGTCTCCAGCAGGGATCCAGATCCTTCCAGAACCTTCACTCTCTGGCTTCCAAAGAAAAGCACTTAAGTACTTATATATTCTAACAATGGTCGAAAACTCAACATGATAAGCAAGGCAACTAGCCACTAATTGACACCCTCTTTCCACCTCAGAAGCCATCCCTATTGCATTTAGCTCGTTCTGGTAAGACTTAATGTTAATTGTATAAAAGGGTTCATGAAGAAAAGGACCATCGGTCTGCTTTAGATGACTGCTCCACTTAGAATTGAACAGCAAACAATTTTTGGGCGACCTGTAACCAAATTGGGTCAACAACCACGGCCGAGAAATAGTTTGCAGAAACTTTTCAGGAAAGGAGTAATTCTTCTCCAATGATATTCTAATACAGTCCAGTAAAGCAAGCACATTTGCAGAAGTCATAGAGCTTGGATTTGAGGGAAAGTAGAGACAACAGCAAACCATCTCCGTACCATCTTTGAAGTCTGTAATTACACCCATACTCTTCAGCTCTTTTTTGTATTCGGAAATTCCCTTGCCATACTGATAATCACTATCATCAATGAAAGGGAGGAGAGTAATTGGAGAAATAGATTCCCAACCGGAACCAAACAATATACACTCTTTAGGCGATCGGA
The DNA here is from genome assembly GCA_027186245.1 of Coriaria nepalensis. Classification (NCBI taxonomy): domain Eukaryota; kingdom Viridiplantae; phylum Streptophyta; class Magnoliopsida; order Cucurbitales; family Coriariaceae; genus Coriaria; species Coriaria nepalensis. Next base: position 1,674,181 of record CP114493.1, read on the forward strand.
AGTCTCCAAGCCTAGTCTTCAACCAGCTTTGATCTTGAATGCATTTCTCAAAGGCAGTAGGAAATTTGTAAGATTCTCCCTCTAGCTTCCTGTAACATGTGAGAAAGGAAAAGACATTGTCTTTTGTAATGGACTTCTTCGTCGCTTTCTGCTCGAAAACTTCAATGAATTTCTTCACCGCACTCTGAAAATCAACAACTACCCCGAGTTTCATCAACTCGTTTCGGTAGGATAAGATGGTGCGTCCATAGAAGTCATTATCGATCAATGGAAAACCAGTAAACACCTGTAGAATGCAACCCCATTCAGGGTCAAGCAGGTAACAATCACTTGGAAAATTAAAACCCATATTAGTCTTCAAGCATTTCACATTTCTCAATGCTTCGACCACTCTACTAGACGATTCAGCAGAGCGAATGCATTGAAGTGACAAAAAAATGGACTCAGCTTTCATGGAGGTCAAAGACGAATGAATTTTGAAGTAGTCGACTACGAGCTGATAATTCTTTTTGAAGCTGACAATCACACCAAGCAACGCAAGTTCAGGGGCGAAGCTATGGATTACTTCACCATAATAATCTTTATCAATGAAAGGTATGTCACTAATTTGCGAAGCAGTTCTCCAATCCTGATCATACAAGACAGATCCGATGGGAGACCTATAGCCTCGAGAAGTCTTCAGCCAACTCCCTCTCTGAACACTAGTGATAAATTCTACTGGAGAAAGATAACTTTCCCGTAGAAATCGAATGAACTTTAGCATGGAAGCTACGTTTTCTCTTGTTAAAGTGGAGGAATTGGCCTGATCCATGAGGTGCTTTCCGATATACTGACATGCTTCTCTATATTCAGTCATGACCCCAAGTGATTTGAGCACGTCCTTGTACCGGTTTATTCTCTCACCGTAAAACCTCTCATCGATCAGAGGGATGTCAACAAAAACCGACCCATTTTGCAAAAGGGTCCCACAAGAAGAGGTAAGTTGAAAAGATTGAGATGGAGGCCTGTAACCTGAAGATTTATTCACAGTAATTCTTAGCCATCCACCCTCTTTTATGCACCTCAAGAAATTTTCAGGAATGTTAAGTCCTCTGGTTCTAATCTCCTGCATCCAATCTAACAGCAAAAAAACATTCTCCTTTGTAAGTGGTGAAAACACAGTTTCAATCCTCGAATTGGGAGGTGATAGATACGGTATATCAGAGGCGCCAACATAAGATCCAAGGAAATCAATCAGTTGATTCCTTGCAGTATATTCCCTTGCAAAATGGCCTTCATGCAAGTAGTCCTCGGCCAATTCAATGTATCCTTCAGCTCTCCATAGATTAGAATCAAGCAACACTGCCCATTTGCTTCTATCAGCAGGGACAAGAACCCCTCTTCGATCTTTTGTGGCATAACCGTATGTATCTACAAGCGGCATAGTAGCACACAAATTTCTAACCTCCTGCTCTGTAATATACTTCTTCTGAAGAGAATGATAAAGGAAGTGGACAAAGGTAATGATCATCTTCTTCTCACTACCAAGACCGCGTAAAAGGAAAACCGCGAAATACTGTACATTGACAGCATGAACTTTCACCTGCTCTCTTAGCCATTCCAACAGCATCTCCTTCTTAGAGCATGACAAGATTGCTTTTTGTGTGCTTTCAGGCATGAAAAAGCAATTGGTAACATGGCTAAATTCCTTGTTCCATTCCATCAGCCAGGAAAGATAGCGGGGATTGTCAGAAAGTTGCACCACCTTCTCGGCATTTAACTGAATCAACTCGCTTATGGAAGACAAGTAGAGACTCCCATCAACACCTACATGTCTTATAAGGGCTATGTTCTTCATGTCGGTAGAGTGAAATTTGGACCTCCAATATTCAGCAATAAAGAAAAGAAGACTTAAATAAACATCATCTGAGACCCCGGCTACAAGATTGCAACTCACTAGACACTTAGCATACCATTCATTGCTGACTTGTTCTACTCCCAAAAAATGAAGTATCTGGTCGTATTCCGGCTTATCAAATGATGAGCTTAAAATGAACCTTCCATGGGATGAGAGCTTAATCAAGCTCACTCTTTGCTTCCACGCCTCCTCCAAGATAATCCAGAAATCAGGCATTAATCTACCAACTTTGCAAGGTTTATGGAAGAACTTCTGCTTTGAGTAAGACTCACATGGAACGATATCTTCTTCAAGCAATTTTTCTTTGATCGATTCTCTAACAGCATTCATCTTCTCATAGGAAGAGCGGACGATAGGCAAGAAACGAAACATAGGAGGCAAGTTAAACACGGGGGCCTCATCTGTATTCTTGACCAAAGAGATAAAGGCATTAACAAAAGCGGTAGGAATGCAGTTGAGAATCCCTTGGTTCCATTTGTTGTCTATGAGAATTGATTCCCTTGACGATGCTAGAACGAAATCCGCCTGGATTATGAAGGGAAAATTCGTAACCATCTCCGTGGGTAGAAAAGCATAGATCCCAGGAGAGCTCATTCCTCGATTCAGACGGGATTCGAAAGGGAAAGCCAAAGTGATAATCCAATCCTCTACTCCCATTCTATTTTCCACTTTATTTTCTTCCCTGACTGGAAATTTCTGCTTCCACATATAATAGGGGCACTCTCCATCAACTCCGCCGGTTTCTTCAGCAGAGAGATGAAGTATATAAGACTCAGCATCATGGTCCTTCCTCGCCACAGCATCAGTCTCGCCCGAAATAGATATTTCACTAACAGTATTAGGCATGGGATTCTCGTTAACTTCCCTGACCGAAAGGTGCTTTATCTTTGAAAGAAAGAGTAGAACTTCAGGGTGAATGCTCGAGAGCTGCTGCTTCACTGGCTTCACCTTGTCAGGTTTGAGAGGAAGGACGAGTGTTGTTGTCGGAAGGGTAGTGTTAGAGCCATATACCTTCTTTATGTTGGAAAGGATTTGGTCCTCATCAATCCATTCGGGAACTATGTACCCGACATTGCATTCTGAGCAAGGGGCTTCATTGAAACGAATCTGATATCCATTACTGAATATGTAAGGCTGGGAAGTGATCAGAAAAACACTTTTGAAACCGATTCCTGCAAATTTAATGGAGGAAAGAAGTATATAGAAAAGATCAGCAACATAATTCTTCGCATGTTCTGCACCCATTCATGAAAACATACTGCTAACGGTTTTACTAAAGAATGGGAAAGTATAATCATATGTATGAGGAGAAGATTGCTAACTTTTGTCAGAATTTCATCATGCATCAGCTAAAATTCCGTCATGTAACTGTAATTAATAAAAGTTTGGCAACGTCATAATTTCATTGTTTTTTTTTTTTTTTAATTAATATAAATTTGGAACCGTTATAATTTCATAGTTTATTTTCAATTTTTAATTGAGGTGTCATAATTTGATGGATCATATATTACTGTTAGGTGAAATTATTATTTTGATCCCCCATTTAAGCGCTTTTTTAATTTTCGTCCCTTAAATTTTTTTGGTTTCAAATGAGTCCTTTTAACTTTTATTTATATCCTATTTTAATCTTTTAAACAAAAACGATAATAGAAAATTATTGATAAAATAAAATCTAAACCTTCCCTTTTCTCTCATTTTCATCCTATAACCATTACCGAAACTTATGGTTGCCGCCGCTGCCCCATCTTTGTTTCCTTTTCCTCTATCAACACCACCACCTCCACCACTTAATCATTGTCACCTCCACCACTTATGGGTCAACGGTTGAGGAGGTGGGATGATAGCAATGGTGTAGCTGGGCAGTGACAGCAATAGAGGTACAGCGGCGGATGACATTTTAAACATAGGGTGGTAGCGACAACCGTGATAGGATGGAAATGAAAGTTCATAAAAGAAGGGATAGAATTCTATTTAATTAAACATAAGGGGAAATTTTTAATAATATTTTTCTTTTATATTTTATACCTAAATGACTAAAATAGAATAAAAATCAAAATCAAAATTCTCAATTTAGTCAAACAAAAATTAAGAGGCGAAAAACACACTAACTAGAGGAATCAAATTAATAAGTTAACCATATTTATTATTGATGTTTAATTAAAGAATCTTAATTTGATTCATAGATTGATCTTAATTTTTTAATTAAAGTGTCATAAATTAAAATCTTAATAAATAAATAAATAAATAAAACTCTTTAAAAAAATAGCATTATTTCTAATTCCAAATCACAATTGTTCTCTCTCAATTATTTATTTATATATATATTTGAAAGGAGTGTGATCATGTTTTCTTCAAAAATTTAAAAAATAAAATAAAATTCACTAATTCGATTAGTATTATTTTTATTAAATAAAAACTATATTGAATAATTAATTATTAGTAAGCATTAAGGTTTAAACAATTCAGATTTGGGTCTAAGTAAAAACATTGTTAGATGAATTTTTCGTAGTTTTATAATTTTATTATATATTTTTGTGTTTAAGATTCGAGATTTTTGAGATTTTTGTTTATTAGGTTTGATCTTAGTATATGTTAGAATTGAGACCTAAAACACAGCTAGATGTAGTGATTTAGTGTATGGTTAATTAGAATCGATCCTTTTTAAGTTAAAATAAATAATGCAAAATTAATTTAAAAAACAAAATTCTTTTTTAAGGTAGTAGTTGTAAGACTGGAATTGAACGAGTCCGTTAAAAACATGGTTCACATTGAACCATTTGATTCTTTTAAGGTAGTTGTAAAACATGCTTTTTATTTTAGATCCTTTTAAGTTACCTTCATTTGAATCTCTCAAAAATATGGTATGGTTCACATTTAAAAACAATTAGAGAAATGTGTAAACTTGAATAAACTTTAAACCTAATTTTTTTAAAAACAAAACTTTTAAGAACATTTGGTTCGATTTGATTCCATGAGGGGAAGAAAATGAGAACGTAAATGATAATTATTATATATCTATTTGTGCGGTTTGGTTTGAAGCAGCTTGTCGGTAATTTCGGGGTGTTCGAGTTTCGGATCGGACAGTTAATATGTCCAATCATACTTTCTGTTCAATTTAATCTAATCTCTCTTTCATTTTGATCCAAAAACATTATACTTTCCCTGTTAGTTCCAATATTGGGTTATATAGAACCGTTACTCTAATCTTCTATCATTGTTCTTATAACTAAATACTTGCAACACAAGTTAAATACTTCAAAGTTGAAAAACATTCCTTATTTTCCATATTTCAAAAACTAATAAACTTAAAAAAGAGGAGGATCAAGCAAGAAAGAAGACGTACCTTTTTCCCCAATATAACCACGTTTTCTGTTCCCTTTCTTGGTGGATCGTCCAAGGCTGCAAATGGATTCAATGTTTCTATGGGAAAATCCTCTTTCGTTGTTGAAAATCAGCAGAGTCGTTTCAGCTCCTGTTCCCGTTACATCTCGAGACGTGATTACGAACTCCAGCGAAGGATTCACTCCTTCCGGATACTCGTTATCTTCAGCATTCTGTAATGAAAACCATTTCCATGAAATTTTCGATGAACTTTCTTTTCTTTTATCTTCTCGGCGATGGAAAAATCTTTCAGAATATAAAACTACGTACCTGGATGAGTTCCATGAGAAAGTGGACGTCCTTTGTGTAAAGCTCAGCAGAGAGGTAGCCGACGGCATGGTGAAGATCCTCTAAGGCCTCGATCGATCCTATTCCACTTCCGATGAAGAACTTCCTCCTCCGTATCTCTTCGATGTGCGCTTCCGCCGCGGAGATCGCCATTTCCGTTCCTGTACCGACGTCGATTTTTCGCTTCGAGCAAGAGCAAGAGAGAAAGCAGAGTTGGAAGTGGTGTAGACAGTGTTAGCCAGTGAGAGAGTGGTGATAGATAGGAAATAGAAACTGTTGAAGGAAGAAAGAAATTTAACGAGGAGTGAAAACGTATTGAGTAAGGAAAGAAGGAAGACTTTTTCCGGAAAAGAAAACATAAATAAAAAAATAACATATTATTGTACGGATACGTACTTTTTTGCATGGACCTGAGAGGAAGATGAGTCAAGCACTGAAGCTGGTCTTTGTGATTGCTTTTCTTTTTTGGTTTTTCCTCCTAAAAAGCAAAGAAGGGTCCCGCTAAGGAAAGAACGACGAATTGAGGATTGAGAGAAATTCTTGCACAGTATCCACTTATCAGCTCAATTATGGCTATATAGGAGCCGAGTCTAGTTATGAAGTAGAAATTCAACTTGATTTAGAGTCCTTTTTGTCCTTTTTAAATATATATATATATATATATATATATATATATATTTAATATAAATAATTTATAAGTAAAAATATATTTATAAATAAAAGTTAAAAGTGTTTTATAAACATTAAAAAATAAGTATTTAAAACCTTTTTAGTAAACACGTCACATCAAAAATAAAAATTCTTAAATATATTAAGAATATTATATTTTATATTTAAAAAATTAATATTTAAAAAAATATATATCAATTTTTATCATAATTAATTATTTTTGAGATATAAATTCAAATTTTTATATAATATTAAAGTCAGACCAATATGTAATTAAACTAACTTTCACATATACTCTGTTTCACCTGTACACATTTAGGCTCAAAATAACAACACATATAAAGAGGTGTATTGAGAATATTATATCTTACATCTGAAAAAAAATATTTTAAAAATTAATATATAAAAAAGATAGACCAACTCATCACCTAACCAATTAATTTTGAAATAGAAATTTAAATTTCTACGAGCTCTTTATCTTGGCAAACACATAATGAGGAGAAATTTTTTATTGAGTCCATAAATACATAATTATGAGAAATTTTCGAATAAGTTTATACATATATATATATATAACTCTACAATATATCCAAAATATCTTATGTAATATTTTATTCCAAAAATGTATCTAAATTCAATAATAAATATCAAATAGATCTAATTGTATTACACATTTCAATCATTATTTTTTTTTAGACAAAAGAGAGAATATCTCGATCGATCGAAAAAATCTTATATGATTTAATATATCTAATAAGTCATATTATATATCAATTCAATATATATCTTTCTGATTTTGAAAAATTAGATTTTAAGAACATTAATAAAGCATTAAATAAAAATAGTAATTAAATACTATAATTCACTTTAATATGAAAGAATTAAGTACTATTTTCTTAATAAACAAGATTTACCTATTTTTATATATTTTTATATTTTTAATTTTCAATTTTTTTTAAAAAATATTCATTTATTCACTATATCTTCGTCTACTTTCACCGCCATTCTTGTTGCCGAAAATAACCCTCGAATCTTTTTTATTTTAAGACAGGTGATGTGAAGGGACACAATACTGCATGGACACATGGCACAAGCTGGAGGAATTGATGTGAAGGGACATATGGCAGAAGGACACATGGCAGAGAAAACGACTAAGGGATTGTTAAAGTGAGTTGGATTAGCTGGCGGATATCCGATCAATATAACCGTTTATTTTCTTTCGGGCGGGTATCCTCCCGGATCGGGTGGATAATTTCCATCTACTCTTCTCAGTATGTATGAATGCACTTGAGAAAAGTTGATATCTTTATTCATCTCCAGCAAAGGAAGACTACCTCCATATATAGTCTATATAGTAAATAGCAGTTCAGAAAAATAAAAAGTAGCATCAAATCTACATTCTAGATTTAGGATTACGAGAGTCGCAGCGGTAACCGAGCCAACTACCGATGCCATGCACGGCACAACTGCAGTAACCGCTGGTGCAACATGTTAGAAAAAGTTTATTTATGTTTGTCATATTCTAACGGGCTTGTTAGATATGGTCCTAGTTATTAGGAATTATTGGTAGTGGAATCTATTAGTTGACTTGTTTCTGCATGTTACTTAGTGGCTTTGTGTTCCTAATTTTATGCATGAGTTAATTGAGTATTAGCTCTATATATAGAGAGATTCTGATTGTAAGAGAGCGTTGAGTCTTGGTATCAGACCCAGCAGTGAACAATGGCCACCGACAACTTTGTTTAACCGGCTATTCCTCGTTTTGATGGTCATTATGATCATTTGGGCATGTTAATGGAGAACTTTTTTAAGATCTAAGGAGTATTAGCACGTCGTCTCCGAAGGAATTACGGCACCAGCAGCTAGTACGGCAATGATGGATGCACAAAGGACGGAGCTAGAAGGGCAGCGGTTGAAAGATCTCAAGGCAAATAATTATCTTTTCCAAGCAATTGATTGCTCAGTCTTGGAAACTATTCTTTGCAAAGACACTTTGAAACATATTTGGGATTCCATGAAGAAGAAGCACAGAGGTTCTGCAAGGGCAAAGAGGCAGCACCTTCAAGCACTCGTACGAAGTTTGAAACACTTCGAATGAAGTCGGGTGAATCAGTCACAGATTATTTCTCTCCAACAATGATGATCGTGAACAAGATGCTGATCCACGTCGACAAGACGGAGGACGTGACCATAGTAGAGAAGATTCTTCGATCCATGACACCAAAATTCAATTGACGAATTACAAAGTTCTTTGTTGGTTCATGAGCATAAATTCAACCAACAGGAGAAAGAGGAGCAAATTTTGAAGGCCTCAACAGAAAACACTTGGCGCCAAGAGGAGACAGAGTACGAGGTAGAGGTCGAGGTCGAGGCAGAGGCAGAGGCAGGGGAAACAATGATCGTGGAACCCAACACCAAGAGAATCAAATTCAAGGAAGAGGAAGAGGACTAGGAGACCACCACTCAACAACTTATAGACTTTAAGTCAGCAGACAAATCAAATATTGAGTGCTACAAATGTCATAGGTATGGTCATTATCAGTCAGAATATCGCTCTAATTTGAATAGACAAAGTGGAGAAAGAACTAACTTTGTAGAAAAAGAAGAAGAGGTCTATTTGATGGTGTGTCACGTGAAAGAAGAAACCCAACAAAACATGTGGTATTTAGACACTGGCTGCTGCAACCACATGTGTGGAGATAAGAAGGCTTTCTCTGACCTGGATGAATCTTTTCGCAATACCGTTAAGTTTGGTGACAACTCTACGGTTTCTGTTATGGGAAAAGGAAGGGTAACTATTCAAACAAAGGAAAATTTCCACCCACACTAGAAGGAGATCTGTGTGGTTGACTGACTATGAGGTAATTGGAATTTACCAATATGAGGGCCCACTTACCAACGATAGTGATCCTACGACTTTTGAAGCGGCTGTCAAAGGCAATGGATGAAGAAATTGCAGCAATTGAAAGAAATAATACTTGGGAGTTGACTGAGCTTCCAAGGGGGAACAAGGCAATTGGTGTCACTTGGGTGTACAAGATAAAACTGAAGGAGAACCGCGAAGTCAACAAGCACAAGGTATGCTTGGTAGCTAAAGGCTATAAGCAAGAGTTGGTGTGGACTATAGAGAAGTATTTTCTCCTGTTGCACGACTTGATACAATTAGATTGATGATTGCATTAGCAGCTCAAAAATCATGGCCTTTCCTCCAATAGGATGTGAAATCTGCATTCTTACATGGAAATTTGGAAATGTCCATATGAGCATACACTTCTTACAAAGATGGGAGATGCAGGAAAAATGCTCATAGTCTGTTTGTATGTGGGTGATTTAATCTATACTAGTAATGATAGTGCCATGATTAAGAAATTCAAATAGTCTATGATGGTTGAGTTTGAAATGACTGGTCTTAGATTAATGCATTATTTTCTGCGCATAGAAGTTAAACAAACTGATGCTGGAATTGTTATTTCACAAAAGAAGTATGTGGAAGAGATCTTAGACAGGTTCCAAATGAAGAATTGCAATGCTATCACTACACCTAAAGCTTTTGAAGGATCCTGATAGAAGGTGGACGACACCCTTTACAAGCAAATTGTAGGGAGCTTGATATATTTAACTACAACAAGGCCAAATATCATGTATTCTGTAAGTCTTGTAAGCAGATACATGGAGAATCCTAGTGAGATACATCTTCTAGCTGCAAAGAGAATTTTTCGCTACTTGCAAGGTACAACTGATTATGGGTTGTCCTACAAGAAGGGAGAGAAGTCAATTTTATACATGGAATATGTTAGTTGATTTGTTTCTGCACGTTACTTAGTGGCTTTGAGCCAACTGTCACCCCAACTGCTTGTACTGCTGGACCAACTGTTGCATCTGGTGCTTGTATTGATGACCTCACTGTCGCCGCCGTTGTGACCGCCGCTGCATGAAGTGATGATAAAATTCCCGCCATAATATATAATATTATGAGTTTGGGTTGTGAAACTTCTCTCTGATATTCTGAAGTTTTTCTTCTTCTTCACCTTTTTTCTTCCTGCATAGACTAATTTTTATAGACTAGTTTGCATCGTTAATATCGAGAAAATAACGTCCTAAATCTTAATAAGGAGTGGCGCATATGAAGTTAGAAAACGAAAGGCGAATTAAACCGAATGCCCAAATAATTAACAAATGCACGCACTTGCCCGGAAATCTCATAAATTTTATTTTCTCGGGAACCAAGCAGAAAACTTATGCCTAAAAACTAATGGGTCAAGATTCAATAAGCCCTCATCACTGATTGGCCTTCCCTTCTTCGTAAGGACGCTTTTCTTTCATTATTCTTTTCAACTGCGGGAAAGCTAAAAAAAACACCCAAAACCCAAAAATGATCATATAATTACACAACAGGCGTGGGATTCCATCTTTCCCAAAATATACAACATTTATCGTTCGCAAATTTTACTGTGTTGGATGATTTTTCACCAACCCCGCTTGATACTTAATTTTTGCTATATTTTTCACCATCCCAAAAAATGCTTTCATTTCTCGATTTATTTACCCTTAAATAACAGATTCATGGATAGCCCTATTTCAGGCTTCAATGCGTGGATGAATTTCTGAGATGGGCCCACCGTCCAGGGATTATCGTCTCTATTGGTTTTCCCTCTACGTGAGGATGGCCCCACAGAAGCTCCCATGCTTTTAACAGATCCGGTCTTGGAATCGAAAAACGAAGAGCTGAAAGTATCGTTGGCCCCGAAAGATACTGGGGCCGGATGTGATTTATCTTGTGGGTGTCCGACACCTCCATCTTGATGAGGTGGTGGAAATTTCTCACTCTTGCTCTTTGCATTTGCTTGTGTCACTAGTCTCCATCTCTGAAATATCAGTTTAACAAATAACTATAAGCACAATAATTAATACTGACTTACAGCAATTAATCAAAATTCCAACCCTATAGAATCAATCTCCTAGAGAATTCTAAGATGTCTAGGTAAAGTAAAGAATTATAAGACAGCATACTACAAGTGTACACCAGTGTGTGTTTGCTTCTAAACAAATAACAGACTACCACCTCAGATTGCAGTATCCTCTTTTTCAAATTTGGAAGTGGGACCCCCTTAAAGTTGCAAGTTCTCACTGGAAGATCAAATAATCAAGTCTACTTTGGTGTAAACAAGAATCTCTCATATCAAGGTTAAGAGACCATGAGACCAACAACTATAAATCAACCAAGAATGACGGCCATATTGATGTAAGAAGCTCCAAAAGAAAGATCTGAAGAAAGAAATTAGGTTTGTTCCCTTCGATGTGGCTAAAAGAAAGAAGTGAAAATAAGAGGACAGCTGCCCAACATACATCTAGGTTTACTTGATTCTCTGCATTGGCTTCTGGAGCTGGAATTGCCTGACCAATCCGATCACGAGCTCTTCCTCTCCTTGTACCATCAACAGCCGTGGATTTTCCACTTAGACCCTTTAGCCTTCGGAGGAAAATATCACTCGTCAGGATATAGACAAATTTGGTTCATGAATATAGTACACAAAAAATACAAAAAGGAATAAAAGATAAAACAAAGGAACCTTCGTGCTTCTTCATCTCTTAATTTTACATCCATTTCTTTGCTAGGAGGATACTTGGGTAAACTTGATGGTTCACAAGCATAAGGCTCGGTCGTAAAGAACTGTACCCAGAAAACAAAATTCTAACTTCATTCCAACAAAACATCGAACCAGTTATGAAGAACATAGAATATGAGAGTGCCAGACAGTGGGTTTGACAGGGGCATTACCCATTATTGAAGAGCAGACATATTGAAAACAGTATTATTGAAACAAACGAGAAATCTGTTTGATTTTTTATGGACAATCTTTTACTTAGCTGAAACATGCAACAAGTAAATCTACATACTTCACTATTCAAAGCAGTAGTAGCAGTGCCTCGCTGAGCAGGGTCTATCGAAAGAAGAGTTTCAACCAGATCTAGAGAAGAAGATGGAAAGTCCTTGAAGGTTTCTGCTATGCAGCGCTTGTATGGTTGTTGCGGTCTAAAAAGCGTGGCATTTGGTAATTTGTATTTCTTCCAGTATTCATCAGACGGGGAGCCACATAATTTAAATATCTTATGCAGTTGTTCAACCTAAGCAGTAAAAGGCATCATCCCCAATTGTGTCAGACCGAGCCTAAATACTAAATAATTAAAATTAAAAAAATACAATAATCGCAAAACCAGTAAATATTATGAATATGAAAATGCATCATTATTCCAACTCAAAAGAGATCAGAATCTACACTTAAATCACATTGAAACAGGTTTCTATATGCATGTCAGGCAAGGACATCATCCTAGTATTGTTATAAAGATATACTAGAATGAATGTCTGCTAGAATAAACACTTTGCAATACTAGGATGATATCAGTTAGAACAAACACTTTGCATGCAATACTAGGATGATATCAGTTAGAACAAACACTTTGCATGCAATACTAGGATGATATCAGTTAGAACAAACACTTTGCATGCAATACTAGGATGATATCAGTTAGAACAAACACTTTGCATGCCCCTGATTGTAGTATGTTAGTAAGAACATCTTCCTACTATTCTTACAGAAGAGAGAGAGAGAGAGAGAGAGAGGTGTTACCTCTGTTCTACCGGGCATAATTGGCTTTCCAGCAAGCAACTCGGCCAAGATGCAGCCAGCACTCCAAAGGTCAATAGTAATATCATATAACGTAGCCCCAAGAAGAAGTTCAGGGGGGCGGTACCAAAGCGTGACAACTCTACTCGTCATGGGTTGTCGTTGTGCAGGATCATAAAAAGTAGCTAATCCAAAATCAGCTATTTTAAGAATTCCTTCATTGTCAATTAGAAGATTGGAGCCCTTTATATCTCGGTGCAAGACACCTTGTTTGTGGCAATGCTCAAGCCCAGACAATAGTTGCTTCATGAAGCATTTGACCTGAGTCATGTTTCAATGGGGAATAAATCAGCTTCCATGTGTCATTCTTGTGAAATATAAATAAGACCAAGTATCAGCTCAAGGTTTAGAGTATATATTGAACATCTCCTTACACCTAAAAGAAAAAAGGGGAAATTGTGATGGTATATTGTTTCATAGACCATAATTAACTCTGTTTTACGACCTCAAGATCATAAATCCAAAACATAAACATGGGTTAACTAAATCAGCTAGCTTCATATTAAATCTTTGGAAAACACATTCAGTCAAACAACAATCCTTCAGCTATACTCTCAAATCTAGCTGTACTAATCCTTCCAAATCTAAGAAAAGGCCCCCAAATTCTAACCAAAATTAAAAAGAGCTAGAGTTTAGATTGGAAAAAAAAGTAGTAGATGGATTTATACCTGAGGCTCAGTGAACTTGACGCCTTGGCCAGCAGAAAGGCCAGATAGATCATGTTCCATATACTCGAAAACTAGGTAAAGACTACAAGACATTCTAGAAGTAACAAGACCTTCAAGCTTAACAATATTGGGATGATCAAGTCGTCTGAGCACGAGAATCTCTCTAGCCATAAATTTCACACTCTCTGGCTCCAAATTATCAAATCTAACCTTCTTCAACGCAACAATTTTTCCAGTGACAAGGTCCCTAGCTTTATACACATTGCTATAAGTCCCTTGCCCAATCTGAACCCTCAAGAAACAAAAACTTTTTTTTACATATTTTAAAAAAATAAAAAATAAAAAAAATCTGATATTTAAAGCTCATGATTTTCACCTTGGCAAGCTTCTCGAAGGTGTTTGCTCGCCGGGGAGTCCAACCTTGGATGACATCGCCGGCAACCGCCAACAGCCAGGAAGGCCAACCTTGCTCGTTCCTCGAGCAAGGATCCAGCCTGGCTTTCCGGCGCACTTCCGCCGGGATATCCCCCGGTTTCCCGCTCCTTTGTTGCCTCTCCTTTTCTATCACCTCCTTCGTAACCCCAACACCGCCAGCATCTCTGGAACCAGAAGAATCCTCTATGCTGCGGCGACGATTCACAGCTCCGGCAGTGATCCGGCGATCTCCAGTAGCTCGTGTGCTGAGAACGCACCCCATCCGTCACCTCTCAGACCTCACAGGACACAGCTGATTCATCGAAAAGGAGAAACGACCGGCTCTCCGGCGCTAAAAGAGAAGCAAAAAAAAAAATCCCTGAAATGCGAGTGAAAACCACCACCGTCGAAATTCCAATCGGAAGCTAACGCATCAAGCAAGAGGTTGTCCGTAGAGGAAGATTACAAAACAGAGAAAGAGAGATCTTTGAGGTTTGGCAAACCAGCGAGCTCAGTAAGTAGAGGAGTGTGATAGTTGTGAATATTTAGCATTTTCTTCTTCCTCTATATTCCCTAGATGCCTTTCTTTCAAAAGGTACTTGGAATTCGGAATTATAACTGAAATGCCACTCCGCCGTGTGAGGTGGTGGTCTTGTCAGTTGTCAGCGACGAATAGAGTCAGAGTTGAAAACTAAAAAGAGCAGGACCTTTTTTTTTTTTTTTTCTTTTTTTCTTTTTTTACCTCGAAAAAGAGAAGCAGAAAAAGTTAAAAAGAGAGAGATAAAAACATAAAAATCTAAGAAGAACACAAAGTCAAAGGTTGTGTAATAAAAAAGCAACTTTTTTTCTTTGACGCAATACTTTGATGTGTCAAATTTTGGCATCCATCCAACCAATTAAAAAGCTACATATATTTTTCCTCATTTCTTATTATTTTTTATTTATTTTTTTTCAAATTTAAGCAAATTTAAGGCATTATTTAGTTAAATTATACTTTTATTAACTTTATTTATCTTAGGAGGCAGGAGGGAATATTTCATACCTATTCTCAAACTTATATATCGTAATAATTTATAATTTCTAACTCAATTATTGAGAGATATTACAAGAGTTTAGTTTTGATAAGAGTTTTTTTATAAAAAAAAAAAAAAAAAAAACTTCTTTTGAATTGAATGCAATTAATTTCAAATTCTTAAATAAATACGATATATTAATTTTAAATTAATTTTTATTAATTTAAATGTTCATATTAATTATATTTTTTAAGAATATGAATAATTTTTATTAAAACAAAAAAGTAGATCGCATCAAAGCATCCACATTAATTTTTTGATAAATTTTTTTTAATTTAATTTAATTTTAGTTAATATAATACTACATCTAAAGGCTTTTCGGATAATTACATATCAGATTTTTTATTGTATTATTTAAATTAATTAAATATTATTATTTATATCATTATTTACTTTTTTTTAATAAAAGAATTAATGGAAGAGATAAAATACTATTAAAATAAGTATCACTTCGCTAAAATGAAGAATCATTTTAACAAAGTTAAATATAACTAACTCGATGTTAGCTAATATACTTTAAAAATATAGTTAATATAGGTATTTAACTAACTTGATATGAATGCTCTTTAGATTATAACATTCCTTAAATTCTCCAAATTTAGGCAAGTGTATTCTCTATAAAGAAGCTTCTTTATAAAATAAAAAAATTCAAATTTAAATTAATTTAAATTAATATAATATTTTAGATATTAGCTTTTTAGATAATTTCATATCAAGTTTTTTATTATATTTTTAAAATTAATTAAATATTATTATTTATTCATTAATTATTAATTTTTCAGTAAAAAATTTAACGGGAGAGTATTATTTATTATTATTTTAATAAAATAATTAAATACATTTAACTTATTAAACTCATTCTTCAAATTAGAATAATCAAATTAGTAAAATTAAATTAAAATTTAAAAAATAGTTAATCTGATGTAAAATATTTTTTCACTAAATTGTTTCATATTCTTTGAAATTTTAGTTAATATAATTATTTAATTAGTATGGTATAAGTGTTCTTATGTCTTTAAAACTCATTTTTCTTTTCATATTTTCAAAAAATATTTTCAAAAAATATTTTCAAAAAAAAAACTCATTCCAATATCAGAATTTCAATCCCAATAAAATAATTGCCTACGCCTACTAAATTAGTATTTATTTATATCATTTTAAATTCTTTTTTTTTTTTTTTTTTTTTTTAAAGGAGGAAGATTTTTGTGAAATAAATAATATGGTACCACCTCGCAAAATGGTAAGAAATGAAATTTATTACAAAACAGGAATGTTATTTTGTTGGTATTAGAAAACAAAAGAGAACAATTTCTTTTTTTATTTGTTTTTTTGTGGTCAGCCTCCCGCCGTTGCTATTGATTTTTTTTTTTTTTTTTTTTTCAAAATAATGCTTGAATTCG
Source organism: Coriaria nepalensis (assembly GCA_027186245.1). Classification (NCBI taxonomy): domain Eukaryota; kingdom Viridiplantae; phylum Streptophyta; class Magnoliopsida; order Cucurbitales; family Coriariaceae; genus Coriaria; species Coriaria nepalensis. The sequence goes on from CP114493.1 coordinate 1,690,660, forward strand.
AGCACCTAAATTCTATCACTTTTATATTTATTATTATTGTATTGAGACTTTATAAATTTTAAAATGCAATAGAATCATACAATATAAATAATGAAAGTAGAGAGAAAAAATAAGGAAGAAAATAAGAGAAAATATCGTTTTTATATGTCAAATAGTCGTTATATAATATGATTGTGATCAATATATATATGGTGTTTTGAAAATATGTAATAAGTATTGTATTAATAAAATTAATAAAAGTGATATTTTTTTAAATAATTATTATCGAATAATATAAATAAATATAAGAAAATTCTAAATTTATTTATGTGACTATAATTTTGTATTAGTATCAGAAAATTAAGATTATAGATAATGAATTAAATTGTCCACAATATGTCAAAATATGAAAATTTTAATATAGTGGTTGCTAGTACGGTCCACTAATATTATGAATGCATATAATTTAGATCTGAATCACTGATGTAGATAAACATCTTAATGGATGTGCTTTATATGATTTGATTATATAGGACATGACCCAATATAAATTAATTCTTTATTAAAATACCATTTACCATAAAGAATTAAATTTATATCAAATGATGATCAAATGTAGATCAATCTGAATCCTGAGTAGTCAAAATTACTGTTTATGTCGATTGGATCTTTTGATTCACTCATCACAGTTTATTTGGATAATCATACTACAAATTTTTATTTTGGAGATTCATTGGGATAAGTGGCTGGGAACATGATTTACATTTTTTGAATCCAAACCTTCTTTATAGAAGATTGTATATTAGTTTCCTTAAGGATTAATTCTGGAACTGAATGGTTTTGAAGCTCAAATTTATAATCAAGTTATAAATTGACTATTCACTAGTGAATTAATTATACTTAATGATAAAGATATAATTAGAGAGGTGAAATGGTAATTTTGATCAATTCTAATTATGAATTAATTTTTGGAGGATTGAATGCATGAAATGATTATATCAATGAACTATTAGAGATTACTCAGTAAATATATTCTATAATTGTAAAAGTGCAATCTCATATTTTTAGTAGAATAATATTGGGATTAATAAATTATATTTATTATATTAAATAGTTTGATCAATAATTTAATTAATTGGAGCTTGAAATTATAGAATGACAAAAATATTGTATAAAATATTGTATATAGTAAGAATGACAAAAGTTGAAAATGACTTATTTGCAAGAAAATAGTTTTCTTAGGCAAATTTATAATTATGAGAAAATTAGTGTTAGTTAATTAATTAAAAGATGTATTTAAATGTCAAAAATTCAGAATCAATAAATTAAATATTAATATATTTGATTTTGAATTAAATATGTTATGTATAATATTAAACTGATATGAGATATTGATTTAATATTAAAATTAAGAAAAATCAAATTTAGATTAGTTTGATAAACTAATTTAAAATTTAAATAGATTTGAAATAGATGAGATTCTATTTTAAATAAGATTTAAATAAGTTTAACTAAATCAAATATATCATCAAAAGATTATATGATTCAAAATAAATAAGATTTTTATTTTAAATTAGATTTAATTTTATTAAATATATAATCAAAATGATGATATGATTTACAATAGATTAAAACTCTATTTTAAATAAGATTTGAAAAGATTTAATCATATCAAAAATATCATTTGATGATCAATTTTTAATTATTAATTCAATTAATTTAAAGAGTTTAAATTAAATAAAATTTCTAATGAAGTTTTATAAATATATCTCATCCTAATTAAATTGGAGACCTTTTTTTTTATCAAGATGTTTTTTTGGGTAAAGATTTTTTTGAGTTAATAGAAATAAAACCTTGTCATCTCAAGTTGAGGATCGACTTGGAAAATCATAGTGTGAGTCTCGACGATCGATTCACATAAAGTAAATATATGACATCTTCGTATAAATGTAGATTAATTTATATGTATATAAAGGATCGCAAAAATATTTTTATAAAATTTTTGTTATATATTGAAACCATTTGTTCACTTCCGCGACATAGTTATGAACTGCCGATTTCCAACAATATACACATAAGACTTTTTCAGTATAAAAAAAAAAAACTATAAAAACCAAAAAAGACAAAAAGTTTAATTTTAAGGCTAAACAAATTATTATGATTACAGTTTTTATTGCAAATTAAACTACTTAAATATTTTATAGTTATTTAATGATATGATTTTATTAATCAAAATATTATGATTATAAAAATAATATATATACTATAGTGTATGATTGTTGAACCGTCGAAGAAAATAATAGTAAGTTCATCAAAATTTCACTATCATGTATGAATTTTCATATGTATAAATATGAGTTGGGAGAAAGAGAAGACCCAAACAGTGGTCAATCATGTGGATGAAAGAAATCAATAGCACGTTGGTTTGAATGCGTTGAGTTCTCCAACCTTTAATTCAACATTTAATAATCAAACATCCCCTTTAATCAATTAAACATATTTACATATTATTTTTATAATTTAATAAATAAAATTATATTATATAAACTCATATAATAATAATAATATATAAATACAACTCATATAAGAATTTTTCCCGGATTACCTCCTTCTATTCCTTCTTACCCTATTACATATTACAAGGCATCATTCATTCATACTAAAATTTCTACATACTAACGATTTTAAGAGAGATGAGCTCGAGCTTGAACTCAAGTTAAAATTTCTACATTATATGATTTAAAATCTTTGAGTAGTCTTTTTTTATATTATTTTATTTTTATTTTTATTTTTTTTTTTATTTTTTTTTTTTTTTACTATTTTTTTTTTTACTTCAAAATTTTTCCCTTTTGAATATCTAGAATAATTAGGACGCATTGATTTAGAAAGAGGAAAGAGTCAGATGCGAACATTTGAATTAAAATGTATGAAAGAATGATTATTATTAATCACTATGACATTCTGAAGTTGGAAGCTGCCTAAGACTTACCATTCTTTCTACATTACGAGAGTGTCTTAAAATGGAATTGACTTTGAAGAATAATTAGACTTTTATGTCATTTCCACCAGTTCGTTAACAACTAATTAAAGCAAGCCAAAGAAGTTCTTGTTTCATTATTGTGTCCAGCACCCAAGTGGAAAAGCAAGACCAGCTAGTTGAACTGAACAAACAAATATATGTTTTGACTTCGGAACAATTGTGTATGGCCTAAACTTAATTTCCGGTAAGATCGATCGATTACAATTACGTATAAAATTATATCTCGTATATCTGTGATTAGAATAATAAACTCAAGTTCAAGCATATTCCCATGACATGTCGAACCCGCTACGAGAGAGAGAGAGAGAGAGAGAGAGAGTCACTGGATAGACTTTTTGACATCTCTAGAGAGAGAGAGAGAAGGGTATTCTTTATCATCTGTCAGGCCTGGGAGTTGCCATTAAAGCTCTTTCATAAATGCATTACCTTCTTTATTTGACTGTAATGAATTCGTTCATTCACATCACTTTCTGGACTTGAATTGCATTTAATTCGATACTTTCAATATTTAACTTCCCCCCCTTTCTTACCGTTTTCCACAACTTTAACTTAATGTACAGAAATGAAAGCCTACCTTCCATGTCGGTCTTGGATCTCATGTCGTCTTTCATTTTAACCAAACTCTAAATTTAATCTCAGAATCTTACCATTTTTTCAGTTTGACCAAAACTCCACTTTGCTAACTTTCTTCCCCTCAAATGTAGGTTGAATTCATGTTTCTTCGAAAGAAACAAAATGAATTTGCAAACCCTTTTCCATCTCAATCTTTTTCTATTTCTTAAAATGCGAATGCCAGACCTAATTTATATATCTCTCACAAGTTGAGCAATAAAACAGAATATGCAGTTGACCAAAACTCTAATTCCAAATATGCCTACCAAATATTTTACTTTTTACCTCACAATCGGCTAATTCCATGGCTTGAGGTTCGAGCAAGTTTTAGGCCAATATCAAATTATTTCAGCATTTCTCATCACCATGGATCTATGATCAAGGAAAGTGCCTAACACAATAATTTTACCTGAACCTGAACCCAAATAGTTTCTGCCACATAATACTCAAAGCAGGGGAAGCTTGAAAACAGGATGAAAATTTCATCATAAATATGTTGTTACATCTGAGTTCATGTTCCATCCTAGTTTTCCCCAGATCATCAATAAAATGGACCATGTCATCCTTTTGACTTGATGAGCGAAGTCGAAAAAGAAAATCGGACAACAGCAGATACTTGTCTGAAACTATATATAAAATATAAAAGAGAGAAAAGAGGAAACTCATAACAAAATAAACTAGAATAGAATCCTTATATATTACCCTTTGGGCGTGTATATTATAATTCGTGGCTTTCTCTAATGTGGATGGAATTGAAATTTCAAGTAATGACACCAGTAGAGAGGCTGCTTCAACTTTTTAACCAGAACAGAGCTTTTCGAGAGCCAAATTTTCATCACCACCAACAGATTCTAGAGTACTCCTCACCTGAGCTTCTGGGAACCCCATTTCTAAAAGTCTTTGGACCTGTAAAACCATTATTCAAAGTACAATGGTCAAGATCTTGAATATGTCTAGAGAGAGTACTTTTTATATGATCCAAACTAAAGATTTAGGCAATTTTAAGTTTTGTGTGGTTGAGATTTCGCATTTGAAATTCCAGTTTCAGCTTAAATTCATTTCAGAACCAGTTAAAGCCTTCACCTTTTCTTGCATGCGGGTTCTCATACAAAACCTAGTTTATCTCATAATCTAACTGAAATATTGCCTGTACAAACTTCAGTTTTATATGCTGCAAATGCACACTAAATCCAAAAAGAGAGAGAGAGAGAAAAAAAAAGAGAGAAAGACTAACCTTTTCCTCAAACCCAATAGATGTTGCCTTGGCAAAAGTTTCGGTCCAGTATCGAGCAGTGCTAGCGAATATTTGATAGTCCTTGAGATACTGCAATTTCACATGATTAAACAAAAGGCAGGACTGGTGTTAATTAAAAAAGAAGAAAAAATAAGAAAAATGTACCTGTTGGGCCACTACAGCATCTTGAGGATCATCTGGTTGAGGGGCAGAAAGCAAAGCCTGTACAGAAAGAAGAGCTGTCTTCAAAGTGAGTGCTGGGCTCCATTGGTCCTTCAAGACGTCAAGGCAAATGGCTCCACTTTGACTACTTATATTTGGGTGCCTTCAATAAATAGTATACACAAAAAAGAAAAACATATATTACTCATCTCAAACTCAAATCCAGATTCACAACCTTTTATGCAGTAAATGCATGCAAGTAATGATTGAAGACGAACAACAAACAGTATCAAATCCCATCCTAGAAGTATGAGTCATGTACGCATAAGCAAAAGAGATCCCCCCCCCCCCACCCAAAAAAGAAAAAGGGAAAAAAATGGTCCCAAAATGTAAAGCATGAGAATGCTCAAATGTTGCCTAGAGATTTTGTCTAAGTCTATAAGGGCATTCTCTTGGTTTAAGGATTTTACTGATGCATCTTCTCCCCAAGAAAGATCTTAGAACATCTCTGAGCTTATAATTCTGTAAATCAATAGCTGAGTGCATTAAAAATGGAGCTGTGTTTAAAGAATTTTCTCATGGCAAAAAGAAAAAGTGAAGAAAATAGCAAATACAGTTTCAGACGAATTAAGTAAACATAGCAAGGTTATATACTCGGAAATAGTCCCCCCTACCAGACTTTGGTTGTAAACTGCATTTTGGGAGGCTCAAAAGGATATCCATCTGCAAGAAGAAGAGGAAGAAAATTAGCGTTGAAAATGCGATTAGGCATTTTGACAAAGCCGTTTCTCACAGTAAATTTACATAAGCAAATGATTTGAAATTATCAACTTTACCAAAATCCCTATCCCCTTAGGGTTCTCGACACCATGAGTGTTCAAAGTCAAAGAAGTTATATATTCATGGAATTTCTCCTTCTTCCTTCTCCAATCGAGCATAAATTACTTCGCCGAGAGCGAATTACCAGGAATCAAAGAAACACATTGAAGAAGAAGAAGAAGGAAAGGAAAGGAAAGAGCCACCTGGCAATGTGATATCGATTTGGAAAATTCCACCTTCGTAAGGAGTTCCAGTGGGACCGGGAATGCTCCCGAGAAGACGGGCAAGATTATCGCTTTTAGGTGCGACTCTGATACCAGACGCTTCAATGTCTTTGCTGCATTCTTGGAGCTCCTTCTGCACTCGAGAAAAGTCGATCATCTTCAAGAATAGAAGCAAAAAACCCTAGATTGAATAAAAACAGAGCAAGAAAGAGAAGCGAAAACTCTGAGGTTGAAGAAGAAAAGAGAAGAATAAAAAGACTTTTGCTTTCTCTTTGCCTGCCTCTTACGGTCTCTCTCTCTCTCTGTCGATGCTACTGGCCCCACAGGAAGACGTGAGCGTGATGAAACACTTTCCTAACTTTTATTTATTTATTTATTTATTTAGGCTCCTTTTTTAGGCTAAAGATGGCCTTATTATGTGGGTCTTTTGAGATGAGTAAAGAAAATGATGCCCTATATTTCTATAAAAAAAATAGATATGATTTAATATTTTATAATAAGGTGTTTTTAATTTTTACTAGTTATAAAAAATATTTTTTAAAATTAAAAAAATTGTATATTTATTTTTTATTTATTTCTTGCATTCTGAAAAAAAAAAGAAAGCTTTCGTTAACAGAGGTTTTTTTTTTCAATAGTAAGAAATCGAGTAAAAAATTGAAAATATAATTTTTGAATTTTTAAAAGCATTTTTTATAATTTTTAAAAATTAATCAAAAGATAAAAATCCAACATAATTTGATAAGTTTATCTCTATTATTAAATTATGACATATCGTCAAAATACGTTTTAAAATACGAAACACATTTTAAAATATTTACCAAAATAGACTTATGTGTATTATCATATATATATATATATATATATAGGAAAATAATACATGAACCAACCTTAGATGAAACTAAATAAAATAGGATGATATAACAATTATCCATACCACTACTTCCTAACTCATCAATTAAATTATTACTATGGATAGATATCATCTCACCTCACTTTATATAAATTGAATCTAAAATTGGAGAAAATTTGAGAATAAGGACATATTTAGCATGTAGTTTTAGAAAAAGTCTCAATTCAATACTTTTTTGCTAAAGGCTATAATAATAGAATTTTATTAAATTTGAAAAAAAAAAACCTTGAAAAGATTAAAAAAACCTTAATTCAGATATTTAAAAAACGAAACGAAAGCTCCCACTTAATAATACAAGTTGAGTCAATTAACAAACCATTGACAACCTGTTGGGAAAACCTATTCACATTTTCAACTTAGTTATGAGAGACGTTACTCTTCGTCACATTATTCTTATTTTTTGCACTATTTTGCAAACTCTTCGGCTAGCACCACCTTCTCTCATTTCTTCTCATCTTCTTCCATCAACCTGGTAAGCTCCATCAATCTGAACGACACATCTGTTCTTTTTCTACATCACTTGAAATAATATGGAGTCAATTTTTCGATCGAGCAGGCCATGACAATGAAGATCAAGAACAAAGTCCTCAACCCAAAATGTTAAGGTACAATTTTACAAAATTGGGGTTTTCTCTTAATTTGAAATGTTTGAAATGGTTAGAAACTAAGCATTATGGTTGAATTCGTTCTATTTAGAATATTGATGATGAATTTGGGTATGGGTCTGCATGCAAAACAATCATGTTGAGCTACTTAACGGGTATTTATTTCTATACCCATTGAGATGCTTAATTGGTCTACAAAATTGACATGTTGAGCCTCTAAATGTGACCAAAAATAGACCTGTTGAGATGCTTAACTGGTCTCCAAACTGACCTGTTGAGTAGTTCAACGAATATGCATAATAGACTTATTAAACATCTCAATGGCTTAGTTTGGAGACATATTGAGCATCTCAACAGCTCAATTTGGAGACCTATCGAGCAGCTCAACAAATAAGGAAATTTTTTTTTTCATCTTCGATATACAATGCTTACTGCTAATTTATAATTCAATATTTTTGTCTGATTTCAGCAAAAAAGTTTCATTGTATAACCTTTTGAACCACTTTCCATGGATTTCCTTGCTTTAGGTCTACTTAGGAGGCATGCAATTGGGAGATGTATGGGTCATTTTTGTACCACATACGACCCAAATTAACCGCGACAAAGTCTTCATTATCAAGTACTTCGAGTTTCTCATGTTGGTTTGCAACCAATCGCATTTGAAAATTTTCACATTGCACCCATACTTAAAATGGATTTGCAATATGTTAGTTAGAATATCGTAATAATCTTTCATATTCTCTTTATCATTTTCTGCAGTTAAGAAAACACCATTACATTGGGTGTGCCGATTTTGCTCATAGACTAGTACCTTACACCATTGGTGATACAAGCATCATAGGCTTGCACTACATAATTTGGTTCGAGTGCCAATGGCTCTAATTCTTCATAAGAAAATCTTCATGATGAAATAGTACCTAAATACACACATATACAAGTATAGCAAACATGTACCAACTTAAGTTGATCATAAATGCTAGACCAATTTGATACTTAAAAAAGTCTACTAAAAAGTTAGAACGACACTTATCCTATCTCAAAGTCAAATTCAAAAATCTTCCTCGATATAGCTTGGTCTACCCTCATCCGATTGGTAAGAGCCTTTTTTTTTCTTGGTCGCATGTCTTATGTGCGATTCAACAATTTGAGCCCAATGCGCCTAAGAAATGGTTAAGGATTTACCTTTACAATTCAGTTGGGCTTAGTCTTTTAACACTTAGCGCGCCCAGTAGAACTTACAAGTAAACCAGATTTTTGTGCTTTGGTTTGTTTACAATCGAGATAATGATAGCAATTTTCAATCAACATACGCGATTCATTCCTATAAATATTATAACACACATAATAAGATGACTTAAATAATGCAAATGTCCAACATTACAGTGTTTCCCAATATCTAACAAGTCTTAACATTTATGTGTTTCCAACACCTAACATCTTCAAATATAACTGAAATGCATCCAAAATATACTTTCAAACACCTAACATCCCAAGAACAATCCAAAATATGGCTCAACACATAAAATTATCTACATCCAATTGTACCAAAACAATCTTTCAAAGAAAACTGTATTATACACTTAAAAAAAGTTTCAGACAGTTAGATCAAGATTGAATAAGTAAAGTTCATTCAGACAGATCGATATCAAAAGCAGAGTCCATCTCTCGATGCACACAACAGAATGGTTCTCTTTCGACCTTTAATGTTTCTAACTCAGCTTTGAGCTCAAGGTTTTCTTTTAATAGAGTCCTCCAATGTCCATCGGTCATGACCCGTCCCTATCTCTCTTCCTTTAGTTCACGCTTCAAAATGTCAATGACCTTTCACTAGCGCTTCCCACCGTCTGAAACAGAATATGTGCCATATCCCTTGGAAGTTCCGGAAAGTAAACCTAGAGTATTCTCATAAGCCTCCTGCTCAGTCATTATATTTCCTTCATCATCGCATATCCACGTAAACTTTTGACCATTTTGTCATGCACCAAACACATTCAGACAGTCCCAATTCACCATGACATCAATTTGGTTTCATCATCTAATGCAAACCGACTAATAATTCCTTCCTATAACAAGTAACTCACACATGTATTACAATGTATTGTTAACACCTAAGGAAACTAGTCAAGTAATTGAGAGAGTTAATGATAAGTTACACAAGCCTCTTCATCATCAACCCACAGCCCAAGCGTTGGATGATAGTGTGATTTCTTGAAAGCTTCGACCAAGCTATATGTCTCATCATGGAGATTCACACACAATTTACGACCTCACCCGTGCTTCATTCGAACATGGCTGCGAGTTTCCTTGGCCTACCTTGAAGTTCATTGCATAGGATTAAAACCAATAATTAATTTGTGATTGCATTGATATGTAACTGAACTAGCAATGCTTTACAGAAGATATAAGTCAAAAATCTACTTAAATACCTGCCATGACTCATCCAAGAATTGACGGCAAGCCTCAATCCAACGATTGTGAGGTATTTTTTCTACATGGCCTTTCATACCCCTTTCAAGATCTCCCTTATATGTTTCATCGAATTTTTTCTTCAAACTACACCTTAGCCGCTTAACGATGACAGTATATACAGTGTCAAGCACTACAACATCCTCAACTGCATCCACTGTAAACTCCAACTACATGGAATCAAACATAAAAAATAATTAATATCCACATGGAATCACGACAGTCCATTCTGTACATTTAAGCACTGAATGTTACGATATATAATTTAAGAAAGAGTTCATCTCAAAAAAATAATTCAATAAAAAGGAGAAGCTCAAGTTATATCTTTCCTTGTATAACTAATGGGATATGCGTATGCAACTTCCTTAAATAACAAAATAATTACTAACTCTAAATTAGAAAATTTTGATGATCTCTATACAAACTCGAATACCACATTTTCAGTTCAAGTTCACAAAATTTAATATAACCTTGTAAATCTACTTGAACCTCAATATTTCAATTCACCACAATTTCAAAAAACCTATTTTAATGGCTTTTACCCAGATGCTTGCATAAGTTTCTGACTTTACAACTCAGTAAGTTTGTAACGTCAAAAAAAACTGCAGACAATTTGGCTCTTGATTGCATGCCGAACAACGTGTCGTTTTGCATCATTTTCAGAAAGTCATTCACTATTTTTCTTTCTTTATAGTACAATATGGGGCAAAAAGTAAGCACGAAGCTACGATGGTTCAAGTGAACTCTGGATAAACACTAAAAAGGAAAAAGGAGGAAAAAATGAGGGAAAAAAAAGGAGGAAAACTTGACTAATGTCGTCCTGTTGGACACCCCAAAGTCAACACCTACATTAATTGGATTATAAAAAGATCTCATCCTAACAAAGTTACAAAGCAAAATGTGATTTGGAAACTTTCTGAAACGCTTTTTGGGATGGACGTTTGTAGTAGTGCTTTATATCCTTGTTATATGTGATAGCGGTTAAGATACAAAACTCTAGTTGAAATCTATCTCGAGTCATTGGTTAGTGTCCGTAGTAGTTCGGGAATCCTTGGGTTACTGCAAAAATGAAGAAAAAAAAATTATTATTATTATATGACATGATATTGTCACAAAATATTTTCGTTACAAACAAAACAGTTTCAATTGACTTTTTGTTCAAAACTTAAGTTGATTGCTTCTTTTTTTGGCCAAATAAGTTGATTGCTCACATCATTCATTGTGCCAGTAAAAAGATTCTTTCTTGTCTATAAAACAAAACAGTAAAAAGATTCTTTCATTTCATCTGATCCCATTGCTTGCTCCATCTCCCTTCCTTTCTTTTTTCTCTTGCTTTCATCTCATTTCATGATCAATGGCCACCTCTGAATCTAAGTTTGAAGAAAACCCAACTCGGACAATCCAAAAACTCTTCCTCAGAACCCAAATTTGTCTAAGAATGTTCCTACTTGCAACCACATTGACTTTAACTTGGTTGATTCTCACTACAAAATAGTCTACAGAGATGTTTGGGATGGTTTTCATTGCTTAATACAGCTACTCTCCTGCTTTCAAGTAACTCTTACACGTCAAAAGTAAAGAAAAGAAAAAAATTATAGTGATTTTCTGTTATCTCTTATGACATATATTTTTAGTCGGTTATGATCGTGGCCTGATCACAAACGGTTTTCGATTGATGTTGTCTTAATTTCTTGCAGGTTTCTAGGCTTTGCAAATGCTGCTGCGTGTGCATATGCTCTTTTCTTGTTGTGTCTTCTTCTCATCTTGAATCTCTAACCCTACCAACTTCTTCTTCTTGTTCCTTCAAGATTTGGTATGGTTTGTACTTTGTACATATAAAAGTGTTCTAGTATTCTTTTTTTTTTTCCTTAACTAATTAAAATTTTGAGAATTTGGTGTTTTTGTTGAACTTCCTTTAAGGAGGTCCAAACTGCCATTTCCCTAACGATGATTCTAAACAAGCTGGGTTTTAGTAGCCGTTTTCGTAAACTAAACTTTGAGAAAAAAATGAGAGTTTGATAGACTAAAATTGTTTGCGTTATTATGTCTCAAATGGGTGTTTTCCATTTAGGAAAACCAAAACGCTATTTCCCTAACGGGGATGCAATAACAAACTGATTTTTCATGGTAATTAACAAAAGTTTTCGTTTTTGTATGACAGTTTATGATGTTGGTGGTGGTGGGGGGATGTACGGCGGCAACTGCGATAGGCTATGTGGGGAAGAATGGGAACTTCCGAGCTGGTTGGTCTCCAATTTGTGATCAATTTGAGAGGTTTTGCCATAAAATGACGACTTCAATGATACTTTCTTACTTGTCTCTAATTTTCCTACTCACTATCACTATCATCTCTGCAAGCAAGTCTAGGCAGAGTCCAGTTTAGAGCTTTTGTAATTGATCAGAGTAAGCAGAAAAGAAAAGTAGATGTTGCCTGTGTCATTCAACACAAGATTACAAATCAAAAGCTTGATGGCCGGCTTTTCTAGTTCATAGTTAAATGCATGTACCTTAAGCCTCTTATCTTTTTCTTGTCACTCAACTCATATTAAGGTTATGAATTTGTTAAAAAGAATTCGTGTTCGTTTTGGAGAAAAATAATCTGATAAAGGGGATTCTTTCCTTCCCTCCAAGAGAGAGGGAGGAAGAAAATCTCTTATGAGCCGGCCACTCAAGGCCGGTCTACTGGGTTCTCTCGCACTGAAGTGCAGGCTTCCCATTCCACGGGCATAGTAGAGTAGACCCACTTTTCTGTGAGATAGCCCAGCACACAAGCTTAGAGTGTCAGGCTCGTAGAAGAGCTTCTAAAACTAACATGTGTAGTTGTGATCATTTTCCCCACACAACCAATGAAGTTTTATCTCTAAAAAAATAAGAGAACACAAATTAATGAAGGGGAGATGGAGATACTCTTTGAATATGAATAAAGAATCGAGACTGTAACACTAATTTCGTGTTTTATATTATTATATGATATATGATATCAATCTTTTATTTATTTTAGATAAACTAATCTATCGTAAATTATAATAAAAATAAAAATATTATTAATAATACATTGCTTTTTTGTTGGGTCAACGTGTGTTACGATTCTCTACAAAGCACAACGGGATTTATTCATTCCCAACAAGGTCGTTGACATTACAAGTGGGGCAATGGTAGTTAGCTATTCGTCTTCTACCTCCCTACCATCCAAAAAAAAAAAATTATCAGTTCGGGTTTGTCCGCGTGGGTCCCACATTCTAAATTAGAGCAATCACGGTGTAACATTGAACACAAGTTCCTTATCGTTGATGACAATGAGTTTCTTTTGAAACATACAGCAATGTCATATACTAGAAAACTCTTCAATAAATTCAAGAATCAAATGAATGAAGTGATTCGATATAAGGTTGAACATATTAGAAGTGATGAGTAGTATGAATCATACTTAGTTAAAATAAAATCGGGTGCGCCTAAAGAGTTTGTGGTCAAATTGAATTTACATAATTATATTGGTATATATGAATATCAATATTTTGAGTTCGTTAGAATATTGTGCAGACACATTTTAAAAGTGTGTTCGATTTGATATTGATTCAGTACTAGATCATTTTGTTCTTGCAGGGTGGAGACAAGAAGCAAATAAGTTTAGAGGCATTGACTCAAAAGATCCGGTAAAAAAATGACGATCGAGAATAATCGGAGGTATTGAATAGTCACAAGCTACAAATTAGCTTGTCTTGCAACACCTTCAAATGAGGCAAATAAAGCTTATATGAAAGCTTTGAATGAGTTATCGGAGAAGCTTTTCAAACTTCCCACATTTGCGCCTCCCATTAGTGTTCCTCAAGAAGAAGATGATATGTGTGATAAAGACTCATCTCAAATATTACTCTTGGATCCAAATATTTCACAAACTAAAGGTAGAAAAATGAATCTGAAAGGAAAAGAAAATGTTAGTAGCTCTGGAAGAACAAAAAATGCTATTGAGTTGGCCATGAACAAGAAGAAAAGAAAATGTGCTTTATGTCATAAGTTTGGACATAATAAACGAATTTGTCTTGAAAATCTAAAAAGAACGAAGCTAAACAAACCATAAGTTTTGGGGAAAAGATCAAATGATTGGATACTACTTTTTATGACTTTGTTTTAAGTCTGATTGGTCTGATTGGTGGACAATTTTGATGACTTTGTTTTAGTTTTTCGTGTTGATTAATTAAACATAGTTGTTCCTTAAAGTAGTCATGAACTCAACAACCAATTTTATTCGTTTTATACAGTCTGGTATTTTGCTTTCTTTCCTAACCTTTCATTTTTTATTCATTGCCTTTATCTTTTTTCTTACCTCGGCTTCTATATGTTAAATTGCTTGAAGTGAATCGGTGGTGATCTTCTACAGTGAAAGACATCAAGTGATTCAAGTGAAATTTTGTGTGAACTCCAACCTTTTCTTTCGCAAAGGCTTTTGAAGTAGAAGTAAATGGCCTAACATCTACCTTTTCCATATGTTATGTCAGAAAACCAATACAACAAATCTTCTATTTATAGGCAACTAGAATGATATTTTCATAATTAAAAAGTGATCAGAAACTTGATTCTCACGCCCAAAAATGGCCAGTTACTTTATGAGACTCATTTCTTCTTTTTTGGAGGAAAAAATAATCTCTAACAGTCATATATTTAACTAAATTCGGTCAACTTTACGTTCTGATACATTTTTTACTTTTTTCTTCTTTCTCAGCCAAAAATTCAGTCATATCCTCTCCCACTAAGTTGAAAATTCGGTCACTCCCCTCTCTTGGCCGAATTGGTCAAGATGAAGCTACTTATGGGGAAAATGAGAACCACCACTCATCCCTCACTCAAATTAACTAATTCCTTCATCTTCTTCGGCCAATTTTCGCTCAAGCAACTCCTACAATTTAGTCAATTAATGCTAGTGGCCGAAAATGGGGTTAACTTAGTCCCTTTAGCATGTTTCAAGGAAAAGGTGTTTCCTTTTTTGATCAAATTTTCTAGTTGACCGATTTCTTCATGGCTGACTGAATTTGATGTCTTCCGAAGGTCAATTTTGGGTCACCTTTGTGAGGTAAATGACAAAATATAATCCCTCTTTGGAATTTAATTTATCTTATTATGAGATAATTAAGATCCATTCTTAAGTCTATGGTTATCTTTCAGCCACATCACCAATTTTTGTGAACTCTTTCACCCTTTCTAGTGTTGGCCGAATTTCACTTGTTAAAAGTGCATTGTACTTACCTGAATTTCCATTAAACCAATTAAACTATGCCGGTCAACTTAATTAGTTTAACTACCGTTCATTTAACCGATTTAAATTATTTTAATTTTTTAAAGCAATCATCTTACGCCATGCGTAAGAGTGGGAGAAATTGGCTGCCAAAAGGGTTTGAAGAAATGGTAGAAAGGAGAGAGAGGAAGTAGAAGCACTGAAGGATGGAGAGAGGGCGAGAGGGATGGCTATGAACAGTGATAACTTTAGGTTTAACTTAGGTGGATAAAAATTGACCATTAAATTAGTTTTAACTTAATGGATTGAAAATGATGTAAAATAGAGTGTAAAAAAAAGTGTTCATACATCCTATCCCTATATATATATATATATATATATATATATATGAAGTAGAGAACCAACTCAGAAATACAATATAAGATTTGAAAAGGGTAGGGACCTTAATTGTTAAGGTAGCAACCAACAGAAGAGAGCAAAAAACCCAACAAAGAACAGAACAATTGCACATGCTCGACAGCAAAACTGCACATGACAGTCCCACAAAGGCATAAACTATGGAAACATTATATCTGAAAAAGACTTCCATTCACTCCTAGAAATATATCGTAAACAATGAGCAGTAGGAAGAGGAGCCGGGATTTGCCATTTCGGATCATCCCGTTAGAACCAACACTGTTACATGCAAGTGTTTAGGAAAATTAATACAAAATTTAAAGAATTGATAGAATGATAGGTCAACTTTTCCCAAAAATAAAGAACTCGATTACAAAATTTAGAAGTATGAGTTTGAGTACTAAAATTTGCTATTAATTTTATTTATTAGAAATGGGGTGACGATCATACACACAAAATCAAGTTAGATCACCAAACCTAAGATCATGTCTCTACACTAGTATCTTTTTTGTTTTCCCTTTTTCTACCCCAAAGAAACAGAGATATTAACTAATATAAACAATTAATTAAAAAAAAAAAACTATGAAAACGGAGAACCATTAGAAAAAGGGGAAGACAAGCATTAAACAACATACAGATCAAATGATTTCATCCCTGTTTTTCCGGCTAAGGTCTGGAAAAAATGCCCCATATCTTACTCCGGCCAAGGCCCTCCAAGAGCTTTCTAGAACCTTCAACATCAAGTTCAACAAGTTTTTGCAAATGCAAACAGGCACCTGCTGCAACTATCTGTCTCCTACACTTTTTGGAATGAACAAGTGATGCCAGTACAGAAACAGGGTACTTCTTATCCAAATTCTGAATAGAAGTGTCTAAAAGTTGAACCACATTAACTATCCCTGTTTCATCTTTACGAAAAATCCTCCTATTTCCAGTGTATAACATTAGAGCCGACAAGGCTTTTGCAGCTGCTTCTTTCTCTTCAGTAGCCTTACCATCTAACATTTTAATCAAGGGATGAATACATCCACAATCACCTATATCTTTCCTAGTTTTAGTGCAAAATCCAAGCTCATAAACAGCCCGAGCAGCTTCAACTCTCACCCCTAAAACTCCAGAATTCAATACCGTGAAAATCCGGGCGATAAATCCATCAGAAACAAGTACGTCTGCTATAGGAGGGTAAGAAGCTAAGTGCCTCAATAACTCGACAGCAACCTCTAGACTTCTACCCGTGGGGCCCACATCCCAGAAATTCTTCATTAACTCAATCCCACCTTCTTTGCCGATCAAGAGCTTCATGTTATCATCTTCTGCAACTAAATTACACAAACAACCAATCGCATTTTCTTGAGCTAATGAAGTGCCTGAAGCTAAAAGTCCTAAAAGGACAATAACCCCATTTTCTTCGATGAAATTCTCTTTGGTTTCACTAAATCCGGCTAGATTTCTGAGCACTCCAGCAGCAGAGGATTGGGAAACTGGAGTTCCTGATTGGCAAATTTCTAACAGAGATGAAATTCCACCTCTTGATCCAATCGTTCTAGCGTTCTCTTTTGAAAAACTCAGAGATTGGAGAGCTATGCAGGCTTTCTCCTTAGCAAAACAACTCCCTGAATCTAAAACCCTAACTAAATGATTCAATAGCAACAATCCTTCAGCAACTAAAACGTGCTTACTCGAATCCATCATGGAAACCCTAGAAATTGCAGCAACGGATTTCTCCTTCATTTCGTAAGAGCTTGAATCGAGTAATCGAACTAGCACTGGAACGATACCTTGAGCTACGGCGATCATCACGTTCTTATCATCTTGTTCGAGAAGCCCTATCAGGGAATCCATGGCCGAGTGCTTGGCCTCGGTAGTTCCGATCTGCAACCGAGTGATCAAGTTTCTCGACTCAGCTCGAACAGCTTCCCTCTTCGAACTAGAAGAAACAGCGCCATCTTGAAGAACTCCACTCCTTATTAATATTTCTCCGTCTCGAAGAATCCTATCAAGCTTAGCGATGACAGAGTCAATATCACTCTGAGTTTTTAGCTTTCCAGCGGAGAGACTGCTCGTACGACAAGTTCTGGCTAGAGAAACGGCGTCGTGGAGGGATTCGGAAACGGAGTTGAGGAGGTCGAGGGAGAGATAGTTGGATAAAGAGGTAGGGAAGTCAGAGAAATCGGAGAGTTGAGTTCTGAGATCGGAGAGTTTGGTAGTGATAATGGACCATTTACCTTTAAAGCATTGAATGTGAGGGATTTCTTCGTCGAGGAGAGAAGAGAGAAGGTGGACCGAGAGAGTAATAGGATCATTTTCCGCCGCTACATCTTCTTTCATGGCGGATACAGAGCGAGAGAGAACGTATTGATTTGCGGATTTTAGGGTCTCGGAGGGTTAAATGGGGAAGTAGATGAGGAAAACAGAGACGGAGAAAGACGAAGAAGAAGAAAGAGTGTGCTGTCCCTTTAGCAGGTGAAGAAATTGATATTTTCGTGATGAGTTAATTTTACTCGCAGATTTGGCGCGTGAGTCTCTCTGCTTCGTTCCCGCCACCGCCACCGCCACCGTTGGCGGCAGGAATGTCGTGTGCATTTTCAAGAGTTGAGCTATCAAAGATTTGATACTACATTTTTCTTTTTCTTTAACCTATTATTTCATAAACATTCGAGTCTTTGACATTTATTTAGTATATATATATATATATTAATATGAATTCTTGACACTATTTAACGTGTATCAAATTTTCATTTCTACATTAAAATTAAAATCGATTATTTAATTTTATTAATAATTATAGATAATCTAATTTATATATATATATTAGAAACGAATAAATTAAATGAAAATCATGCTTAAAATAACATGATAATAGAAAGTTAGAGCAAAATACCTTGAGTGATGACCATCTCGTGTTTAGGTCTACATAAACAACTTGACATCACTTGAGCATCTTACTCGTTTTTATGATATCAATTGACTCTAAGTTACCCTTTTAGGATCTTTATAGATTCTTCTATTTCAATCAATACTATTGATATGATCGATCAAAACTCCCAAATAGTATTAAGGAAAAAGGATTTAAGCAAGTCATCCTTGGCTATCAAACATGGCTCCTATCTTTATACAAGACCTATCTTCCTTTCTCAAATATATACTTCCATTTATGAATAGAAAGAAACATTAAAAAAAAAAATTGATAAATAAGAAATTTATGAATAAATATATTTATGAAAGATTGATTATTAATTTTAAAATAAATTGATTAATTATAAATATAATAATAAAATAATAATTTAAAACAAACCCTTTTTTTTTCAATTGAATTATTCGGTCATTATCAAAAAAACTTCACAATTTCCAAAGTAAAAAACATCTAGAAAATATACAAACCCCTTCGGGTCCTGTAAGAAAGAAAAGTGGACCAATAGGAAAGTGGGGAGTTGACGAGTGTGAAAGGGACTGGGATTTGTACGCAATCACAAGCTACAAAAATGATCTGACGGTTAAGAATGATCTGTGAGAGGAAACGTGAAAGAAAGGAAGGAACTGAGGGCGTAATTGAAAAGAGGGGAAAGCAATTTAGGAAGTCACGCTGTCGGAACCAAAGAAAAGGTACTACCTCTCTTTTCCTCTCTTTTGATTTGATCAGTAAAATTATTCTTGTAGGACTTTGATGGAAAAACGGTGAAAATTAGATTTTCAAATAAGAAAATGTCAGTCGCCTAAATACTCTATTTAACACAATATTAAGGCTATTTTTAATTACCACAATTCTACATAATTTTTAAATTTCTATAAAATAATTTTTACTTTGATTTCTTATTCATTCCAAATGGTTCTAAGCAAACATTAATTCTAAAAATTTGAGTACATTCTCAATATTAGAAGACTCGTTGTGTTTGTTTGATCTAATTTTGCATAATATATATTTGTTGATCCATAAGATTGGATGTCAAATGATTGATTGTAAATGTAGACAATGACACGTTCGTAAATATTTGGCATTCGAAGTTCAATGCATTGACTATACCTAGTATAATTGTTATCCAAGTAATATTGGCACTCATGTCGATCACATCCGTATATGCAAGGATATCATCATGGCAAGTAAGAAGTTTGTTTATAATGAGGAAGGGAAACAGATAATGAAAAAAATTAGAGACCACAAAATCATGTTAGGTCACAAGTTAACTGTACTTTGAATGCAGAGCAAGGTGCGTAGACTTCTGAGATATTGAATAATCCTCTTCTTATTATGGTTGTGGATCTATTGGTGTGCATCTGAGATCTCAATTTGTGCATCTTAATCAAAAGTCGATCAAATTACATGTACAATTCATTTGACATTAAAAAGTCTCTGATCTAAATACTATATAGGTTGATCGTTATTCTGAATACATGTCGATGGGGTCATAGAGTAAACTAGCAGTTATGCTAGTATACGAGTCAACGAGGTCAAAGGCCCATCATTTGTCAATAGGGTCGATAGGGTCCTAAAGTAATTTGATTATATGGGTTGATAGGATCGATGAGATTTTCAACCACATAGAGTAACCTAGGAATTATGAGTATACTAGCATAACTGCTATGTTTCATATAGGTCGATGGGTCAATTAGTCAATGGGGTCGTATAATAATTTGAATATACGGATTGATAAGGCCTTCGACCTGTAGAGTAAATTAACAGTTATGAATATCCTAGCATAACTGCTATGTTCATACAAGTCGAATAGGTTAATAGGTCGGTGGGGTCGATGTGATAAAGTGAGAATGAAAGCGATGATTATTCAAATTTTTATAGTTAGATACATGTTGGAACTAGTTTTCTTTTATATGCTCTGCAGGACTGTTTTGGACGTCCAATTGCAAGTGATCCTGATGCTTGGTTTGACGTTGTAGAGCGTTACTCCAATGACAATAACAAGACACTAAAGTGAGTCTTTCTGTCTTGTCATTGGATAGCACTTTTTCAATCGGGCTGGAAGATGTTTCAATTTTGTTGATTGGTTTTCCTAAATGCATCTAATGCAGGCGAAGAAGCTGGACACAGTGATATGGTCGAGTTGGTGATATGGTGGGTATAAAGTACTTCCCAGCTGAGCCCAAGAAGCAGCAGCAGCAAGGAGACCTTAAGATTGAGTAAAAGTGTTAGGAAGAAGATTTGATTTTTATGGCTTCTCATTCTATTAAGGAACTTTAATTTATAACACTGCCCACTGTTGGCGCAAAATCGTGAAAAATTTGTATTTGTGCTATATACCATATTTCTAAGTGTGTGCCAATTTGATGTACAGTTTTACTTCTGTTGTAATTCGGTTTCATATACGATTCGTTTCTTTGATTCCTAGCTTTCGTTTCTGCATTAACATTTTCATTTTGAAGGGATGAGTTGAAATGCCGGTTCCGGTTCATAAATTCAAGTTTAAACACATAAAATCTAATCACAAATACACCTCCGATTCCAGTTTACACAAACCACAGTTTCTGTCGACGGGCATAATTAATGCGGTTAACTCGAAATTTCTCCCCAAATATTTGAGCATCAATAAACTGTAGCAGAAATTTTAAGATGCCTCTTTATTAAAGACCATCTCCAATCTTCCAAGCTTGCTCATCATTTACATTGTAGAATGAGGTTTGATCAATTGCAATAGAGAAACCCAAATGGTTAGTATGAAGATAGCATAAAAATCTCATTTTTCTAGAAACTGCCTCACACTGTATAAAACACTACTGAAATTCAGTAATGTTTTTACTTTTTAACACACAAAAAGTATGATTAGAGTTTGAACCCAAGAAATGATGACCCTCTTGAAGATGTTGAAGAGGCAAAGAGAAAAGACTCCGACAGATGTACATTATGCTAACATACCAATATGAGATATAAAACAACGGCCCATCATCATCCTTCCTTTCTTTGCCCAAGCCTCATTTGTTTTTTGCTTTTTTGATTATAGTTATGATGACTTAGTAGTTACAATCATCATTCTCATGGAAATCACATAAACTAACTCAATCAACTTAGTTATTATGTGCTAAGGTAAAAAGAAAAAACAAAACATTACATTGGAGTGAAAACCATTATGATCAAAATTAGTAGTTAACCAAAAGAACCTAATTTGTTCAGCCCAAATACTTAGTACTACTACTATTACTAGGTTTGAGATGAAAAATATAACCCCCAAAAAAAGGAAAAAAAAAATAGTAGCTAAAAAAGACTAGTTAGGGCATGTATGTTAACACACATTGCCATGGTTGAAAAACTCACCAACACATGTAATAGTAGTAGGTAGTATCTTTTCATGAAAACCCCTTCCCTAGCTTCTGAATTGCACAAAACATTTTCCTTCTTGACCCAACTGCACTTATCCCCATATCCTTGAGATCCTCAAGTGTTAACATTGGCAATACTTCATCATCCACCTCATGGATTTCGAAAACCGGAGCATATCTTCCTAACCCTAAAGCATTCAGCCAAATCCTCACTCCATCTTCACCACCATTACCACTTCCACCACCTCCACATGATCTCCCTCTTCCTCCTCCGCCTCCATTACGATGATTCCAGTCCCTTGGATCAGTATCCGACGGCCCAGATAACTCCACTCCGTCATGGTCTCTAGGTTCGGAAAGTCTCCCCCTTATACCTCTCCTATTCCCATGATAAGCCACCTCCCTTTCATTTCCATGTCCATCTACTCCCAAAATATCAAGAGAATTCATAGGGCTTTGTTCTTTTAATGGACTTTCCGAATTCTCCATATCGAAATCTCTGTATACATCGTCTATGTCCTCACCTTCGACACCCCCTCCACCGCCTTCATCAATCTTGGACGAAATCCAATTCGATCTGACTCTCTTTGTAGCCATAGTGCCTCGTTTCTTGGATTCTTTTAATCTCCAGCTTCCAATCGCTAGACTATCTAAATTCCCCTCTTTTTCTTCGTCCCCGCCGATTTCTAGGGTTTCTTGGTACTCATTTCCAATTCCGCCGCCACTTGAGCTCAAATTCATCAATTGACGAGTTTTGGAGCTCTTTCCGGCGAGATTTGGATCCTTCCGGTGATCTAAAGAAAGCCTCCAAGGCTTATTGGCTCGTCGGACGTGAGAATCGTAGGGATGGTCTCCTCCAATGTCGCCTAACCTAACGCTTGGTCTTCTCTGACGCTTCGATCCCACGGTGTCAGAAGTTGTCATCATAATCGCGGCGGATGCTCCTCCTACTCCTTCGACGCCTCCGCCGTTCACCTGCACTTCCGGTGGCTGAATCTCCGCCGTCGATTTAGATTCCATCGATTCTATCACTCACTTGACTCACTCTAAATTTTTCGTCAAAGCAATTGTAGATAGAGAGAAAAAAGACAGAAAATAAGTAAATTGAGCCAGTTGTAACGGTGCGTGCGGTAGAGGAGGGAGAGAAGATGGGCTCTAGCTGCTTTCTAGAAAGAGATAGAAAGAGATGGAGTCTCAGAGAGAGAAAAGGTTGCAAAGAGAGAAAGAGAGAGAGAGAGAGGGAGAGGGATGGAAAATGGAAATGAAAGTGGGAACTGGTAGTGAGGGTAAGTGTCGTGTACTCTTCTCGTGTTGACACGTGCTATATTTCGGCAAAAATGAATGGAGGTACGAATACTGAAATTAAAAGAAAATTAGGATTAATTATAAAATAAATTACAATTAAAATTTATAATATTTTAAATACTCAATTCTAAATTTATATGAATATATTTTAATTTTATTAAATATTAATGAAATAATTATATTTATATATATATATAATTATTAAGATTTTAAATTTAATTCAATTTAAAAAAAAATTATATTTAGTATAAATTAAAATTAATATCCGTCTCATTTAAAATATTTAAAATAAATAATAAATTTAAATATAATAAAATATTAATTTTATTAAATATAAATAAAATAATTATTTATAAATTATATAATTATTAAATTATGATATTAAAAATATTAAAATGAACTAAACATAAAAATATTTTTATATTTTTATCTTATTTATTTTATACTTAAATTTTTAATCCATTTAATTATTTTATTTTAATTAATACCACCGCCGTGCTCTACTAATCACTATCATCATTTTCCACTACTATCCCATACAACTATTATTGCTAACTTTTATTATTATTATAAAAACATTAAATTATATATATATTCTCTCTTTTATTATATTTTATTCTTCATATTTTATCTTACCACCGTTACCGTTACCGTTACCGTTACCATCATTTCTGTTGTTGTTAACCTCCAACAAAAATCTCCCGAGATCATAGGGTGTAAATGCTGGGATGGCGAAGCTAGTGGTAATGAAGGAGGATGGTGATGATCAAGGGTGGAAATGGAAAAATGAAAAATAAAATAAGTTAAAATTATTAAATTTAAATTAAAAGAATAAAAATATAAATAAATATTTTAAAATTAAAATAAGTTCAAAATTTTAGTAATCATTTAATAATTATATAATATGGACATAATTATTTTATTTATATTTAATAAAATTGATAATTTATTATAATTATTTAAAATTAAATATTTATTATTAAATATTTTAAATATTTCAATATATAATTTGTTAATATTAGGTTTCAGGAACTCTTCCAAATTTCCCTAAAATTAAAACATCTCAATAATCAACAATGTTATCTTGAAAGCTAATAGTTTTTGGTAATTTAATTTATATATATTTTTTAATTAAAATTTATTTTTCATTCTCTACTATCTATCTTAATAACGAATTTTTTTCTTTAGGTAATTCTAGTCTACGGTAAAATCGGTGAACCAACGTAATATATAAACCAATCACCTTTTTTAAAGAAAAAAAAGGAAAAAAAATAATATTTTTATATATTTTAGAGTCTTAAATAATTGTGATATATATATATATATATAATTATTAAAAATTAAAAAATATTTTAAAAATATTTTTTTTATAATATTTATAAAAATATAAAATATTATTTTAAAAATAAAATAATTAATGGATTATTTTTATATATTTTATATTTAAAAAATTTTAAATTTTAATTTGACTTAAGATTCTAAATTTAACTTATAACAAACAAAAATGATACACTTGCTTCTTCTTTCTTTTCTTCCCCCTTAACTATTCCACGTGAATTTTCTCTTTAAAATCAATTCATCCTTGAAAATCATAAGTCAAAGGCAAAACTCCACTCTCTCTCTCTCTCTCTCGCTATTGCTATTGCTATTGCTATTGCTATAGTGTGTTCATTGTTCTTGTTTTTTTTCTTTCTTAATATCAATTTAAGGTTGTTTACCAGAAAAATAAGATTGTAAGAAGTTGTCGAAGCCTTGTGCTACATGCATTGGAGACCATAAACGATATTATAGTTAATTAGGTTGTAGTTCAAAATGATAGACTGAGCCCAATGCAAGAAAAATGGATAAGCTTCTAATTGGGTTCCTATTGACACATGTGTAGGTAGTTTTAGTATACAAAAACTTGAAGAATTCCACCTAGATCAAAGCTTTTGAGGTGAATCCTTGTGGTATACGCCTTTTGTTTCCCTGTCCTAATACTTCACTTCATCTCTCAAACTGTTGCTTAGCTTTTTAAATAGTTTAAAGCTTGCAATTTAAAATTATTTTCAGAATGTAGCAGTACAAATTTCTTTCTATTTTTAAGGTAATTTTTCTAGAGATGGAAATATCTTGCATGTTTTGGAGATGAGAAAAAAAAAAAAAGTATGCTACTGAGCAGATTTCTAAATAAGGTGAAAAAGGTTATATGGTCAAGTTTGATGTGCACAACGATTAGCTTGAGTGTCAAATGCACGATGAGTCATTCCTGCTTAGTACGATTTGGGTTTAGGGGTGAGTAATAGTCAGATATGATCCAATAATATCGGATGTCGGTTGGATCGGATTGAATGATCTTCGGATAGATATCGAATCAGATCCATTACGGTTGGATGAAAGTTGGTAGTAGCAAGGTTTAGTGTAGAAGCTGAGTATAGAGGCATGGATTTTGAAGTGTGCGGGTTACTATGGTTGAGGACTTTGTTAAGGGATCTGAGTGTTCACTCTCAAGATGTAATGAAGTTGTATTGTGATAACACTTCAACTATAGAAATATCTCATAATCTAATTCAACACGACCATACGAATAGAAGTTGATAGACACTTCATTAAAGAAAAACTTGAAGTTGTGATCATTATTTCCTTTTGTGAAGTCTGAGGATCAACTAGCAATGTACTTACTCAAGTGTCAACAAAGCTTTTGATGATTCTTTGGGCAAGTTAGGCATGTGTGAAATTATCTTATAATTAGTAATTATCTTATATATCTCTTAATTATAGGCAAGTTATAATTCTTTCATTATTTGATTAGTTTTTTTGTTAATATTCCTCTATGTATTCTACATAGGGTAGAATTAGAAATCATCAGAAATATTATTTCACAATTATATTCTTTGAAACTTATAACTGTCGCATTATCTTCAAATAAGTAAAATGATTAATTCACTTTTTAATCATTTTTATGAATTCATCTCTATTTTAACTCCCTTTTGATCTACGATCAATGTCGATCTCTAGATGAAGATGGGGTAGAAAAAGAAAAAAAAGGGGTATAAATATACAAACTTTTGGGATAAATTTGTAAGGAAAAAAGTTAAATTGGGATAAATTTAAAAATTTTATTTTTTTGTTGCTGACGTGATAATATTAAAAGTTAAAATTAATATATGATGATGTGTTAAAAAATATCGCATCAATCATTTTGCCGAAAAAAGTTATTAGAATGATTAAAAAGTTTGATTTCAATAATGCAACGACTAAAAAGTTCGTATAAGTTAAAGAATGGATAAAATTTGAACTATACAAAGACTAAAAAAAATAAACAAACCGTAATTAAAATTATGAAACTTAAAACGTCTACCATTTATACGCAATTTCCTAATAGGAAATTTTTTAATATAAAATGGATAAAAATAAGGATAAGTGTAAGTAATAATACTTCCAAAATATTGAGATAAGATTGAGAAATTGTTCAAAGGCTTATAGTCCTGAGTCACAATAGGAAACAACAGATGAGCATGGATTTTGGAGTGTTACAAAAAGGAAGGATTGATTAAGTAGAACTCCCTGCCTATATATAAAGTAACACCTTTTGTAGAATAATACTCACAACTAAATCTATAAGACAGTAGTAGAAAACCCATTATGAAGAACAACTTCCTTTGGCTCGCATTCCTTCTCTTCATTCTCTTAGCTTCTCGTAAGATTTCTGATCTTTCTCTGGCAAAGTTCGGGTTATACAATTCCGATAAGAAATATTTTTTTATTCCACCTCCTCATAGTCTATGGAACATTAGAAGTTGTCATGCTTTTCATCGTTATTTATGCAGCTAAATAAAATGTGTGCAGGGGAAGTAGTTAGCGTAAGCCCTGACAATTGTGCGGCTAGGAGCCAAACATATCATGGCAACCCATGCGTCGGTGCCGATTGTAATTCAGCTTGCAAGCGAGAGGGTTTTCTGTATGGAACATGTTATGGTGACAACAAGTGCGAGTGTCTTAATCCTTGTAACAAAGTACTCTAGGCCTTCTATGATATAAGCTCTACAAGATCATGAGCCAGTTATGTTATCACATATGAATAAATCCCTTGTTTTAGCAATAATATTGGCCATAGTTTGTTTCATATCAACGATCCTTCAATATATAATTAGAAGACTTTCAAGCAGCCGAAACATACCACACAATCTTGGTCATGTTCTCTTTTTCCATCAATGTTGGTGCTCTTGTTTTTTATATCATGAATCAGTATACATCTCACTTACTATGAGATTTATAAAATTCGAAGTGATTATTAACCAAGAGTTTAAAAAAAAAAAAAAAAGATTATTTTGATCTTTAGGGAAGAAATTCGGTTTCCCATTTTGTATTGAGAAAAATCCTAATTATACTTCCAACTCATCTTTTCATCGAAATCAAAACTAGACTTCTCCTCCCCTTCCAATCTCCCTCCTAATCCTTTTCACCCTTTCAAGAACCTCCCTAACTGCAATATCAAATGCATCTTCGACCAAGAGTAATAAATGGGAGCAGCGGTGATAAAGAGGTTGGTTAAGGTGGTGGTGAATGGGTATATATAGAGATGGACAATTGATTTGAAATAGGGAGTGTGATTGTAAATTGATACATAAGTGTCAGAAAGGAAATAGTTTTGTAGATTAATTACACGGACTAGAGGGGAAACTTTTGCTAATTACTCTATTTTATCTTTTTCACTTCCGATAATTTTATTTTGTTGGAAATTCAGAAACTTATTCATGCACTTCCAACGATGAGTTACAAATTTCAGAAGAAGCGGTTGGACCTATAACATTATCAAGTAAGTGTAAAGTATAATCATAAACGTTAAGTATGAGTTTTGAACCCAGACCAATCTCAATGAGTCACTCCTGCCCAACCGTTTGGACAACTCCTAAAGATCCTCCCAATAATTTCTTCTATAACTCTCTTGTATTGTAAGAGCCCTTTATTTATTTATTTATTTATTTTATTTTTTAGAATCCAATTTTTCTCGAATTAACTTCAAAATATTTAATAAATTTAAAAAATATCAACATTATTAATCTATCTCATAAATATTAAATATGTATATGAGATCTCATATAAATATTTAAGAATATAAATATTCTTCAAATACACTTGCCCCCCCCCCCCCCCCATAAATAAATTTAAGAAGAGTTGCTTACTGTTTTTGAATCTTTCATTTTACATCAAAAAAATAGACCGCATGGATTGTCCGATTGAGTTTATGTGTAGACCTTTTGATTATTAATTACAATATTATTTATTTGACTTTTGTTGTAAGTTAATTGTGATTATCCTAAATGGCTAGTGACGAAACAAACAAATATAAAGAAACCAATCACATCCTTTTTTAGATCAAAAGTTAAGAAACGAAACTACTATTTGTTTTCAAAGAACTCGTACACAAATAGAATTTATACGATACAATAGAAATTTAACCAATAGACAAACAAGGATTACTACACAAAACTAGGAGGTGGCCAATTTGCAAGGCATATTATCTGGTCCGAAGATGATATAAACACAAGTATATTATAGTTGCGGTTGCAATTAGATTTGATATATCATGACATGGTTTATCATAATTATAAATATTATTCTTATTTAACGAAAGATGATTATGAAAGTAATTTTTATAATTATAATAAGATTTAGTATATCATATAATTATGTAACATGCATGTATATAGAACTATGTCGTTAACGTATTACTAATTTAACTCATTTCTGAAAGACCGAAAAAGAAAATCTTACAGGACTATGATACATTGCTAATGCTACTTGTTTATACCATTACTTGAGTAATTAACTAGGGTTGATCAAATAACTCAAAAAAAGTTTAATTTAATTGAATTTATTTGAGTAAAAGCAACTGTAAACTAACAGAAAAAACAGTATCTAGACGGCAATGATCTCTAATGGTCTTTCCTCTTGAAACCCGTGCAGCTATAAGGAACAGTACTCTCATTTGGGGGAGGCAAGGACTGAAGAGATAGACAGAAATAAAGAGTAAAAGAGGGCCCTTCAGTAGATAATGTCGTCTAAATTTGGTCGGTCGAATTCTTGACTAGTTCGTCTTCTTGCGCTCTCCTTTGTTCCTCTATTTGCTACTACGTACATGCCCTGTTCTAATTAGCCCCGTTTAGGGACAAAACATATATATACATACACTACATATAACATATGATATGATGGGGAATCTCTAAGTGGTCCACTCTTAGTTGATTTCGAATTTCTTGCAAATAAAATTTAAAGATATAAATAATTACAATATAATTTTAAGAATTTTAGTTTGACTCTAAAAGAATTATATTTTAATTTATGAATATTAAGAACTTGGTTTTTGTTTTAATCTAAACCTATTAGATTTAAATTATTTGACAATAAATTATAAGTAATTTTTTATTTCTTGTTCTAAGTTCTTGGCTTTGTCCTCTCATTTATACGTTTTTTTTTTTTTTTTTTTTCATTTTTTGTTGTTTCTCTTAATATATTTCCTGGATTGTCTTTTTCTTAATAGATTAGAGAATTCACATCGTATGGCCGTGATATAAAAATGACAATATCGTGTAGTTTAAGTGAACTTTGCACGACAAGGATCCAGTTATTGTTAGTTTATTTGTCGATACTATAGTGGTTGATTAAAAGTGTTGAAGACGTAAACAACCCTTTAAAAATTAAAGCTTTCAATTTAAAAGTAATTAGTAATTGTTAAAATTTGTAGAGAGGAAGAAGATGGAGTTGAATACACGTATTTCATTTTTTCTATATAGATTGTACAATACGAGTTTGCATTATATAGCCAAACTTTACATCAGAAAAGGAAAAATCTAATTATCGTAATTCATGTTTAAATTTAGGGTTGTATAAAAATATTTGTATTTCCCATAACTACTTGATTCGCGTGCCGGCGAAGGAGATATGACATATATTTTTTCAATTTTTTTAGGCTGGCGGATATTCACTCCTTCACGAATATCTGACGGAGATTTGGGCGGATATCCAGCGAATAATGGATATCCGCCCGTTTTAATTATAAAAAAAAGACCAAAAGGTCTTTACCTTCTTCGCCTTCATACCTGAGTAGTTGCCACTCAAAAACATATATGATTCCTCTTCACCTTCAGACCGCAGCACTGCAACCTCCTCCTCGCCATCCCCCATTTGCGACTAGCGACAACCACCGCTGCTAGATGAACCACCACAGTTATGACTTATAAGTATACTAGCATAACTGCTAGTTTATTTTACGGGTCGATGGAGTCGAAAACTTTCAACCCCATCGACCCGTCGAGTAAACTGGCGGTTATGACTTACTAGTACACTAATATAATTGCTAGTTTACTTGACGGATAGAAGGTTTTCGACATTAAAGAGAATGAGATAATTTATTAATTGGGATTCATTGGCTTAATTAATCAAAATATTGATTAAAATACATGGGCTAGAAACCCATGACAAGGCCGACCATACATTTGGTGGGTTTGACTTGTTTAAGGAAACCTAATTCTATTACGAAATCTTAGGCCTAATGGATTATCACAAATACAACATTAGGTGGCTGAAAATCAAAAGATTTTACTTGGCTTTTGGCTGAAATTCCTAATGTGAGAAAATGATACTTTTTCTTTTCTTTCCACGAGTTTTTTGAATCATGTGATGAATCTTAAAATAGAAAATCAACTGAGTGGATTGCGATTATAAGTGAATATTTAGGCACTTTAATATTCCTATTGAATTCGGCCATGATGAAGGAGAAAGAAAATTCGTTCAGTTATGTATTAAGATCAGCAAGTTTTTTTTAAATCTTAATATTTTAATTTCATGGAACTTTTTTGTACTTTCCGTTAATATATTCTTAATATATATTTGTATTATCAATATTGGTATATGACTATAAGTTTAATCCATGCTTAGGATTAGATGTTGACTAACATGTTGACTATTACATGTTGACTAACATAAAGTGAGGTCCCACTTTTCTTCAAAAAGTGGCCCCAAAAGAACTTTTCAGCTCAATTTTCGTATAAGGAGAGAGGTTGACCAAAAATTGAGTGATGTTGGCTAATAAGTAGGGGAAAGTGAGGGAAAAAGATAGGACGACCTGGACGCATTTAAGACTATATTCTATTGAAAGTATAACGTTTGAGATCATATTTTCCTCTTAAAGAGGAGGAACATGGTCTACGAAGTGTGAGGCCATTTTTTATTGTAGAAATTAAGCTGTTGACCGAAATTAAATTACGAAATTATCATTTTGAGTGCCTATAAATAGAATTTAGGTATAGGAAAAGTGCATCCATTCGATCAATCAACAAACCATCAAACTTTCAAACTCTCTCAATCCGTCTAATACTTATCTTTTTCATTTCATATGGAAATATGTTTTTCATTTTTCTTTAAATATGGTCTTGGGAGTGTTATTAGTGCATTGTGTTCTTGCCCAAATAAAGATCTTGATATGTCTTTCATGGCCTGATATCTTTATTTTTCATTCTATTCTTCTAAATTATTCTATTTATGTTTGTCATATGAGTAGAACTAGAGTAAATTTAATTTCTTGTCAAAGATTAGATATGTCACTTTCTTTTATTTTATCCAATGTTATTTATTCATTTACTCATTTTTTTAAAATTTAATTCTGATTTTTTTTTTTCATTAATTTAGTAGTAGTTAGTTAAATTCACTCGTCGGTAGATACGTTGAAAAGAAAGTAGAATTTCAATTAGACTCAAATCCTTTCACTTATTTTCGTAGAAATTAGATTAATTTTATTAATAATTCGACTGCCCATTTATTTTATTTATTTTTATTTTATTAATATAAAATTCATTTTAAATTTATAGCATACCTGCATATTTTGCATTTATTTCAAGTCATACATTAATCACTGTATAATTCCAAAAGCTATTACTGATTGTGTGGAGACAGATATACTCCAACTTTATGTGTGATATGATTTTAAGCATAAATACTTTTTTTGTTTTTTTATGGATCGATGATATGAAACATCTATAAAAATTACTTCATCAAAATATTAGACTAACATCGATACCCTATAAAAATTTAAATTTTTAACTCAAAATTAACTAATATCAAGTTAAATTAAATATTATTTTAAGTCCTCATTTTTTACATGGTACAATATTCTCACCAAACTTGACGAGGGGTTACATTAATGAAAAGAATAATTACACAAGTTGCTGTTGCTGTTGCTGCTGCTCAACCCAGATGATGAAACATGTGTCATTCATCTTCGGCATCCGACACCAAATTTGAGAAGCTGTCCTGAAAAGACAGGTGTTTCTAGGTTGGGTTAGAGAAATAGTTATGCCAAACAAAATGAATTAATAAAATAATCATAAATTACCAGAGAAAAGGTGTTGAGAACTGGCCCCGGTCCTTGTGGAAAAGGGTATTTATTTCCGGTGCATGGCGGCATGGGCGGCGGTCCGACTATGAATGAGTCCAGATCCATTCCAAAGACATGGAAAATGGGATTCAATGAGACAAGCTTCATCGAGAGAAACTGCGCAAAGTTGACAAAGAAAGACAGACAGTGTATATTAAACATTATATATATATATATTTAATTTTTTATTTATAATAGTGATTAGGGATGCATGAGAAGTGTTTATTGGCGTTACCTCCACTTGATTTTGTAGGGACTGAACATAATTGATAATTTCATCCAACACAAGGGCCTTCCCAAGTACCTAATTTGGAAAACAAACCACATGCAAGTGTCAACTGAAAGAAGCTATATAAATGCAAAATCACTATCTTACAAAGAGCTCGGCCAGTTTGGTTGGACATTTGAAAAGCAGACATGGGTTTGACACCGTCTTATATAGGACAAAACAAAATTAAACTAAAAAAAAAGAAACTCTTGGACCAGGCTAGTAGAAACCAACCCACATTTACGGTTTGGTACGCTTATCCCATATCGTTTACGTAAGTAAGTTAATATGGGTTCTTAAGATAGTAACACGGCTGGTTTGAAGAAGAGAAAAACCCACATATATAGGTGATTCCAAGAATATATGTCTCAGACTCTAAATTCCAAATGTACATTGAAACTAGCACTTAACTAATCTTGTATTCTATGAGAAATGAGTACTCCACCTTGTCACAACCAGGAACAAGTCTTTGCAAGATCATCATCCTCTCACTGATTTTCTCTCTTCTTACCTGTGAAAATCATTGACATGAAAACGAGATTAGTGATCTTAAACCAAAGTATCACGAGGATACTGCATGGCTTTTTTGTACACCTGGTTATTTGGATACCTTCTACATAAGTAATTTTGCTTTATGATTTAACTGTGAGATATTAATATATGTACCGGATAGTGACGTGACACATCAAACTCTATCACAAGAATTGATAAGAATTGTGATAAAGTTTGACGTATCATGAAGATATATACTACTGTGCATACAAGAATTTTTCGAACATATGTCAAGCAACTCGAGCAACGCATAGCTAGAGTCTCGTTATGAGATGTGGTATAGGCTGTGTAAAGAGAAGAAGATGGCCAAGCTTAAGCCCTTACCCTTTCTGCAAGACTGTGCCTATCAGTAGCCTGACCCCTTCTTGCTCTAACCCGAACAAAATCTGTTGGGCTTTCTTCTTCAACTTGTCTCTCTTCATCTTCCTTTTCAATCTTCCTCTGTTTCTTTCCTCTGTTTTCCCTTTCTTCCTATAGGAAAAAAGAACAAAACCAACAATAATCCAAATAAGATCAATAAATACTCTATATATATATATATGAAGATCAATTTCACTTTTTTACCTTATTCACTGAAGACCCATTTCCCAAGTTGTTCCTTTTCCTAGGCTTGAGTGAAACCTTCTGAGTCACCTGCTCCCCATTTTCAACTCTATCTATCACCATTGATGAATCATGACTCTGTTTTTTCACCACAGAGGCGTCGTGATCAAGAGGAGTAATAGTATCATAAACTACAGAACAATCAAAAGGAATCTGATGAATAGATTCATAATAGTTGAAATTGAAATCTGCAGCTTCTTGATCGAAAAAGGTTGAGATTGTACTAGTGTCAATCCGAGAGGTTTCGAAGTGAAGTGAGTCAAGGAGAAAAGGGCAATTATCATGGTACGAAAATGGTGTCATTTTTCTTACCCCCTTTGGAGGAAATAAAAGAAGGGTATATGTATTGGTCTATAGAGCCTTTTTTTTCTTAATATTAACAGAGAAGGTTTATGCTAGAGAGGGTCGTCTACAAACTTAAAGAGTTCAGAGTCGTAGTTCAAGGTTATATAGAGGGAGAGAGGCTGCGTGTGTTACACATGGTTGACCAATAAAAAATGTTTAAAATATTTTCGATGCCCTTTTTTTTTATTTTTGCTAAAATTATAATTTAGAGAAATTTTTAGATAGATTATTCCTGTTAAAATCGTATATATCAGTTTCATATTATCATATTAATTTTATATGTAATTGATATAAATTGATTTTCCGTACGGTCAACCCAAATGGACTGGTATTCATGATGTGCCTCGTCTAATGGAGTGTTGGATTCATTTTATCATGTCGAGTTAAATGAAGGTCCTTTGCACCTAAACAAACAATACAGGTCTGTTTTGGCCACAAAAAAAAAAAAAAACCCACAATGACTGCTCTTGTGTTTCTCTGTCTCTCTCAAAATTACTTCTACATTTTTATTTGTTTGCTTGTTTTGTTTGCTCTATTGGATGCAAAAGATAGATACTAATGAACTCAAATTGACTAATCAAATTAAATTTCAAAGGCATGATTAATTATACAGTGTGTTATAGTATATGTGTAATAAGGGGATAAGTAGTGATCAACATAATGATTTGTTAGAGATAATCAACCCTTGAGAGATTTAGGTTCTAGCTTGTGTGTGTATACTAATTTGGAGACCTAATTCTTGAATTTTTTTTAATTTTTTTTTTTTTTTAGTTTGAATTTTAAAAAGATATTTTAATAATTCAAACCTTCAATCTCTAAAGAAAGAGTAATTCGGAGATCTAATTTATACTCTCATCGTTGAAAGCGTTTAAAAAAGTTCTGTAATATATACTAAATTATGTGCATCCAACATAATGGTTTTGGGCTCAGATCAGAGATATGAACACGAAAAATAAAGAAGTAAAGAAATAAGCTTAATAGTGTCGTACCGAAGCTACAGTGAATATACAATCTGCATGCATGCACTAAAAAGGGAAAAAACGATGCAGCACAGTTGGACCATGTGCCATCATTTATTACAAGAGACTGACTCAGATTACAAAAATAGCCAACATTTCCGACATTTCACATGCCACAATCCCCCCCCCCCCCTCCCCCCGGTTCTGAACGGTTTCTTATTTTATCAATTTTTTTTTTATCTCTAGTATGTTAACACTTGAATAAGAACGATGAATCATTTCTATTATCAATTAAGTTTGAATAATTAGGACTTAATAAATGATAGTTGCTGGCCAAGATTTTGCTCATTCTCAATTCAAGACTTCGCATCAAATGAGTAATTGACTTAGGAGGGGTGATTAACCATGTGTAAGAGGCATTACTTGGCCTACTCTTTTAACCAAACCTCTTTTCATCTTCTCTATAGCCTATATCACATCCATTGATGCAAGAATGACTGAGATTATGATTGAGATGGGGTGTGAGGCGATAGCAAGACAAGAGTTGAGAGACAAGCGTCCCTCTGTAAGCGTCTATTAGGAATTAGTTGAAACTAGAACAAGCGGATTGAACACCAAACCACGTAAGGGTTTAAAAGCAGTAGATGATATCAAAACCTAACCCTAAAATTCCTTTCATATTTTTGCCTAAATTTCAAACAAATCGTTTCATTAGTGTCTAGAACTATTGGATGCTCATCCATCTACTCCTTCCAATCCTCGAGCTCATTAAATTTCTATGTTGCCCTATTATGAGTTGATAATTATAATATATTATTAATGGTTTTGAAGTGAATAATTAATAATGAAGTTATTTTAGTCTTATTATCATCTATGCATGATTTCTGAAACGTATTTGATTGAAAATTATGATTTTTATGATTGAGCATATGATTCAATTTGTGATATAGATAAGAATTGTATTACATTGCTTGAAACATATAATCCTTCAAATATTGGTTTTGATTGTAGACTATGAATATTTGATTCTCACGAGCTTGATATATATTGTATCGTATGTATTATTTGATTCAAAAAGTATTTGAGATTTTTATAATGGAATCCCATTCTAACTTTAGATTTGCTTGACTTCATGATATTAAACATCCGATTGCTTGTGTGATAAGTTAGTGATTAATGTATGTATAGTCTTTCTCGAAGAAGGAATACTAATGAGACATTGCTATAATATTAATCATACTAATTGTGGGTATTTTTCCGTCGAGATCGGTATATGATAGTTTGGTACCTGATCTGAAACCATCAATCCCGGCTTGATCTTGGTATTGAGACAATACCGAAACTCTCATTTATTTTATTTCACTTTTGTTGTTCTAAAAAAGAAGAAGGAAGAAAAAGGGATCTTAATGTTGTATGCAATAGACGTGGTGGATGAATCTCTTAATGCTCAACGAATTGTATGGACCCACCACTATGAAAGTATTGTCCAATTTATTTATTTAGTGGATAGGATTTTGATGCAATTGAATACAATTGCTGAGCTAATATCCACCACTCCCTCACTTACTTTACACTGAAAATCTAAGACACTTCTCTTCCCTCACTAAAGCCTTAAATAGTAAACTCCATTAATGGCGGCCTCAGTCTCAGTTTCTTGTTTCTTCCCTTCCAACTCTCACTGAAGCAACCCATCAGAAATATTGACCATGTTTTATAAATTCATTTTCTTCTTTTCCCTACAAAAGTGTGGATGAACTACGTATTGGTAATTTGGTATAATAAAATTGAATTATATAATTAATTAAATAATTATAATTTATGCATGCAGCTGAAGAGAAGGGCTTCAGGCTCAAATGCGCTTTCCTTTGCAATGTCCAAGAACCGTTTCCGACCTGCTTCGATGAGGACCGCACGTTTCCATGTCTCGTCTGCTGTAAGTTTTACTGTATCATAAATATGTTAATGAATATAAGCACATTATATATATATATATATATATATGTGTGTGTGTATGGATGTGGACAGGCAAAGCCGGAGACGGTAGAGAAAGTGTGCGAGATAGTGAGGAAGCAACTGGCGTTGCCGCCGGAATCCGAGCTGACCCCGGAATCAAAGTTCTCGGCACTTGGAGCTGATTCTCTAGACACAGTGGAGATAGTTATGGGGTTAGAAGAAGAGTTTGACATTAGCGTTGAAGAAGAAAGCTCTCAGAACATCACCACCGTCGAAGAAGCAGCTGATTTGATTGACAAACTTGTTCAGAAGAAATCTCAACCTTAATAATCTTAATTATTTAATTTAATTTAATTAATTAAGGAAGAGGTTATATTTCTAGGCTCTTTTGGAATATTAGGAAAGCCATTCTCTTTTCTTTTCTTTAGCAAGTGGTTTTTGTATTTTCTCTATCATTTTTGTATGATTTTGTTACGAACATTTTTGCTGAAATTTTCAAGAACAACACCGAAAAACAACAAAACGCCGTTGCCGGGGATCGAACCCGGGTCACCCGCGTGACAGGCGGGAATACTTACCACTATACTACAACGACTTGTTGATATGTAGACTTCTTATTTTACTATTAATTAATTAAATTACTTTCTCCAAAATTTATGAACATGAACGTATTTTTTCTTTGGGCCAAAAACTATGAACGTGTTGAGGAGCAGGCAGGCACGACTAAAAGAGTAAGTTGCAAGGAAGTGATAATGTGATGCTAAC
Source organism: Coriaria nepalensis (assembly GCA_027186245.1). Taxonomy (NCBI): domain Eukaryota; kingdom Viridiplantae; phylum Streptophyta; class Magnoliopsida; order Cucurbitales; family Coriariaceae; genus Coriaria; species Coriaria nepalensis. Next base: position 1,728,766 of record CP114493.1, read on the forward strand.
TCCTGCTACATAGATAGATGTTGCTTCACTCTTTTCCTTTCCCTTTTGTGTTTTTTTTTTTTTTTCAATACTTCAATCATTTGACTTTTTATTTTCCTAAATAACATTTCAAAAACCCATTGAGATTGCATATTTTTAAAATGCAGGAAACTAATATTTAAATATAACCTTGATTAATTATGATAATAATTGATTAATTACGATAATAATAAAAACTAACCTTAAATTAAATATTAATTAAGTCAAAATTCAAAGTGTTGCATCTCTTTATTTCATAACTCCTGAGTAGTTCAAGTATGTCTCGAAAAACCTATTAAAAAGTTATGTCTTTAAACGAGATTGAGGGCTTATTTTTTATTTTATTAAATGGGTTTATTTATCTCATATGAAATCGTTGAATATTAAATAAATAGATTCAATGATTTTGATTAAAGTGTGATAAATAAATAAAAAATATTAATTAAATAATAATAAATTAAAATTTTATCATTTCAACCAAAGTTATTATATTGAATTAGAGATAGATTTGATTATGTAAATAACCTAACTTGAGTTAAAATTGAATTCGAATGCAAAAAATTATCACGAGTTTATATTCAAACAATAACTTTAATATTCAATCGAGTTTCGAGCTTCAAGTTAAATTCAATTGTGAAATCACGAGTTGAGTCGAATTCGAATCATCCTATATTTAACCTGAATCAACTTGTATATAACTCCAAGATTCTAGTCTTTTATTTTTTTCAATTTATATTCAGACTCCAATATGTTAGTTTAATATTTTTTTTTCATATAATTTTGATCCACTAAAAATTTATTCCTTATATAAAAATAATAATTCGTAGAGGTTGTCATCATGTCTCAAGAGAAGAAGACATCAATCAAGTTATTTACTTTGTTTGTTGCTAGTAATTTGAACATATTCAACAATTACCCTTGGTGTGGAGCCTCATTTCAGAAGACGCTAGATTCACTACATAATAATATAGTGGAGAAGGCTGCAATAAGCAAAAAATAGGGGATAGCTCAAGAGGAAACGTACACGATAGTAGGATTTTTGCTTACTTTACAGGTTAGTATTTCAGTTTAACCTTGTTATGATTTAATGTCACCGTAGCTTTTCTACTTATAATTAAGGTATGTGGTACTAATCCATTAAGGGCACTTGCAGTATGAGCATATGAATCCAGTCTATTCCTTAAAGGAAGAGGTGGTCAATGATTATTTGAGAACTGGATGCCATGGATTTTGAACTAAAAGTCCATGGAGTCGCATATCATAATAACCCACGAAAATATCGAATCATGGTTACATAGGGAAGGGGGGTAAGGGTCTTATATTATTTATCTTTGTTAAGTTAATTCATCAAAATTATTTAGTTAGATTTGACCTTAATTGTATTCATCTTTCAGCTCGTTGTCCGTGAAATATTCAAAGCTTCTAAGGAAAAAGAAGCTCATCATTATTTAAAGAACTTCGTACAATTTACAAGTGAGGAAGATAAGGTGGTTGACACTTTGACCCTGGTCTTGGAGGAAGAAGACCATGAACCATGTGTCGAAGAAAAAGATGATACCAAAGCAGAAAATGGAAAAGAAGAGAAAGCAAAAGACAAAAAAAGAGAGGAAAAGAAGAGAAAGCAAAAGACAAAAAAAGAGAGGAAAAGGAAGAGACATTATGAAGAGAAAGAAGGTGATTACTCTCAAGTCTATAAAAGAGGTTGTAGAAGTGGTTATAGAGAAGATGATGAGAAATTATATTACCATGTTTCAATACCTCTATAATAGGATGAGAAATATGGAGAGAATGTTGAAAGATATAAGCATCATGATAAATGATGATTATATGATGGCATCCGACTATTGGAAAGTACCAAGCCTACCAAGCACTGCCTCATCCCCGGTTACAAGTTACTGCCACCATAACCTTCTTAAGAACCTCAAGTTGATGATGATTTGTCATCCCCCACCTTATATGACACACTAAATGATTCTCATCATGATGATAACCCTTACATGTAAGGTATAACCTAAATGTTACACCTTACATGTAAGTTTAAAGAATATACCTTACATTTACAGGTTAGACTTAAATCCAAAAGTCATATCTTAGACCTTAAACATAAATGTTATACCTTAGATCTAAAAGTTATACCTCATCTAAAAGTTATACCTTAGACCTTAAACTTAAATATTATATCTTAGATCTAAAGGTTATACTTTAGACTTTAAACCTAAATGTTATACCTTAGATCTAAAGGTTATATCTTACATCTAAAGGTTAGACTTAGACCTAAATGTTATATCTTATACATAAACCTAAATATTCTACCTTGGATTAGATCTAAATGTTCTACCTTAGATCTAAATGCTATACCTTACATCTAAAGGTTATACTTAGACCTAAAGGTTATACCTCAAACCTAAGCCTAAATATTATACCTTAGATATAAGTTTAAAGGTTATACTTTACATTAAAAGTTAAACTTAGACTTAGAAGTGATATCTTAGATCTTAAACCTAAATATTATATCTTAGGTCTAAAGGTGGATAGAGAGTTTGAAGTCTATGTCCTCTCCACTCGATGACTTAATGGCTCTTAATTATGAGGTCGGGAAAGGTTAATAGAGACTTCAAAGTCTATGTTCTCTCTAAATTAGTGAGTTATTAAGCAATCAGGAAAGGTGGATAGTGACTTATGTCTTCTCTACTTAATTGCTCAATGACCTTATAATTAGGAACCACATCAAAACTTATTCAGTCAAATCAGAATATATATATATATATGTATACCTATAAATATCTAAAACCAAATCATGTTCATTCAACTTTAAAGATATTGATCAAAAATCACATTCCTCTCAAAAGATGACTATCAAAAATCACTTTCATAGGTATAGCAAGCGAGATCACTTTGAATCACATTCAAATATTGAAAGAAAAATCAAATAAAAAAACTTAAAACTTAACCAGTTAACATATCTATCTTCAAGATTTAGAGCAATATTATAAAAATCGTGATTCTGGGTTACTTAAGACTTGTAAGTGAAGAGAGTAATTTTATTATCACAAAATTTTGTTTCTAAGGTAAATTAAGAAATTCATTTTTTTAAATGGTTAAATAATTTTTTAAAGCTCATTATGGGTCCAATTATTTATTGATTTTTTTGTGTAATTAAGAAAAAAAAAAAAAAAGACAAACGGCCGGTGCGCGCAGCCAAAACTTTTAATCACACCGACGTTAAATCGGTTCCTGAACATTTCAACACGTAGACACATTCTGTCAATAAAATTCAATGCTACGACATCGTTGCATCACCTGAGAGAGAAAGAGAAATCTCTCCGATTCTTCTTCCTCTGAATCTACCTGCTAATTTTCTATCGAATTTCTCGACTAAGTCATTGCTTCGCTAAATTAAGCAAAGATTCCAATCAATTTTCATACAAATTCTACTTTGAAAATTTTGTAGTACCGGAAATGGATTGGAGGAGACCGGCGAGCCCCGCGCACACGCGGCAGTGGAGCGGCGGCTCAAGCAGTACAGGATCGTCGTCTCCGGTGATGTCCCCGGCGCATCCTCAGTCACGGCTGGCGTCGTCTTCCACCATCAAACGCACACAAAACGTCGCCGCTAAGGCTGCTGCTCAGCGTCTGGCTCAGGTCATGGCGTCTCGAACAACTGATGATGAAGACGAAGACGACGATCTCAGCTTTCAATTCGCTGATCCGCGTCCACCTCCTACTGTGTCATCCTACTCCAATAACGAGAACAATCACACTGCTAGTAACTTCTCTATGATTTCGGTATCCAGGACTAATCGATCTCCGTCTCCTGCGGTAAGTGTTATGAGTCAACGTTTTGCACTTATCCGATCTCTAGAATCTTTGTAGTGATTGATTTAAATATGAAATTCTGAATGCAAGTTAAGAAATGCACTTTTCAATTTCCTCGTTTGAGATCTGACAGTGAGCGACAGATTGCCTGTTTCTAATCTGAATTGGAATAGAGGCATAGAGTAGGGAAATTCTGATTACGGTTTACCAGAAAGTCATGGAGCTTGGGTTAAGTTTTAAGAGTTTTGGTTTCCATTTATGCGGTTTCTGTTCAAGGCTTGAACCTTTCTTTGAACTACTCAAAATGTTAATTATTAGATGGATTGGAATTGGGTATGGCGGTGTCTTTTTTTCTGAGAGAAGTCTAATTGGATGTCTCATTATTTTTATATATTTTTTTTTATAAATTAGTTAGGTCGGAACGTTGTAGATATTCCTCCTTCAGTTCAATCGACATCTGCTGGTAGACGAGCATCTGTTCGGACTACTACAGTTGTGCCTCCAAGCAGACCTTCAATCCGAACTCTAGTTTCCATACCTCCGATTGACCCCCCTACTAATAGGAGGTAGAGATAAAAGGCTAGCGCTTTCCTGTTTTTCTCTTGTTTCTCCAGTCTCATGAATATTTGTTGGCCTAATATTTTGCCTCTATTTTCTTGGATTTTATTCTGAGAATAATTTTAGGTTTACGGTTAACCCGGATATTGTACAACTTAAGTCAAAAGATACAGGGAATCTGCATGAGGCTTCTGCCCTTCGAGATGAAGTATGTCATTTTCACTCTGTTAACACAAGGATAACTCTAGAGATACCCTTTTGTGTCTGTTTCTTATTCCTTTCTCTTCCTGTGGGTATTGAAGTGCAACTCCGCATTCAGTAGTTCTAACTTGTACCTGCATTGCAGCTTGATATGCTACAAGAAGAGAATGATGTTATACTCAACAAGGTCTGCTTTTTTCTCCTGAAATCAAATCTAGTATTTGTACCCTTACTACTTCTGATGTATATTTATACCTGAGAATGCCATACAGCTTCGGCGTGCAGAAGAAAGACGTGAAGAAGCAGAGGCCAGAGCTAAAATGCTGGAGCTACAGGTTAGTCATTATGGTTTCCTGTCATTAATATTCTGATTGAAAATTTGATCCATTTATCAATATTTATAGATGTACTTGGTTTCCTGTCATTGAACCTTTTTCAGAGCAAAGAAACTTTTTTACCATGCTCTATGTTGCCAATTTGAAAGTTGCTTTATCTATGAAGCTTAGGCATTTCATCCTAGATGATAACTTAGGTCTTCAAATTAGCCTTTCCCCCATAAAGGATGGCCCGTCTGATTATCAATTCTTCTCATTTCCTTATTCTTGAATTATATCTGTTTTGTGACTGTATGCGACTTAGAAACTTACATCATCTCTGAGTTAATTACTTGGCGGATTTAATATACATCATTTACTTCCGTTATTGAATTTTCATTTACCTTTACTGTTGACCTGGTTTCTATATTTTATCATGTTGACTGTAATACTTGTTTGGTTGACCTACTTGTTGACTTGTCGAGGTAATTCAGTTTATAGAATATCAACACTATGAAATTGTTCACAGTATATTCAGATGTTTCCTTCCTTCAACCTTTGAATCTCGTTACTCATCTAGTTCCATCTTCAATACTTTCATAGGTTGCTAACCTTGGAGAAGGTGTATCTATGGAAGTTAAATTATTAAACAGGTATTTCTGGGTTATCTTTCCCTATATAATCTCCTTGTTAAATGTTCAAGGACTAATCATTTTATAATATTTTATATGATCTGACTGCAGAAAGGAAGCAGCTCTTCGTCAAAGAGAGGTGAGTTGGGATTATCATTTGATGTATGTGAATAATGTGCACTTGATAATTGGACTCAATAATAGCCATTTTTAATCTTTATAAGCATGCTAGGTGTTAGCCAACATAATGAGTTTCTCTTTGTTGAAACCTCAGTTTTTTACCACAGAAACTGTTATATGTCACAGGCTGCTCTCAAGGCTGCATTACAAAGTAAGGATGGTAGAGATGAAGAAATTTCAGTCCTACAACAAGAAATTGAGGTATCTATTGCTGCATAATTGGTAGATATCTTATCCATGGTGATGCACTTAATTTTCTGGTTGATCTTATAATCTATGTTATTGTTTTAACTTCTCTCTCTCTCTCTCTCTATCTCAACAGAACAAAAAAGAAGAGGCTGCTACAGCTGAAGAGCAGCTCCGAGAAGCAGAGTCTGAAGCAAAGGCTCTTCGTTCAATGACACAGAGAATGATTTTGACTCAAGAAGAGATGGTTTGTCTTTGAAAATCAACTGATCTATGAGTACCTGTCCAAATTCTAACAACATCTCTGCACTGTTTTAGGAGGAGGTTGTCTTGAAGAGATGTTGGCTTGCACGCTATTGGGGTTTGGCAGTAGAACATGGTAAGGAACTTGCTTGGATGTCATAATTGCAATGTTGCCGTTATCCATCATTTTCATATATGCATTAATATCGGCCACCACTGTTTCTTTGGAAGGAAAAAAAAGTCTGAATTTTTATCCATTGCCCATATTTATTTCATTGTTCTTGTTTAACTTCTAATTCTTCGTTGAGAGTTCTCTTTTTCTATTGTTATGTTAATCTTAACTGTTTTGGTGGAAGTTATTCCCTGAAGGATTGTTTTATCCTTCATTTTTGTACCTTATGTAGTTCCAGGGAATGTTTTACTAACAGCATATGTGCTTTACTTTACAGGCATATGTTCAGATATAGCAATATCTAAGCATGAGCATTGGTCATCTTTTGCTCCTCTTCCATTTGAAGTTGTCATTTCTGCTGGACAAAAGGCCAAGGAGAAGTCTTGGAGTGGAGGTCAGTTCAACTGTGTTTATTAGATTAACGCCTGAATTTCTTTTTCCAATAAATTTTTGTTCTTTCACTGGGAATAGTTCTCATTTCCATGACATGTGCAGGTAGCAATGATCAGGACAGAAGCAAGGTTGCTCGGGATCTAAGTGATCTTACTGGGGAAGGGAATATTGAGAGCATGCTTTCAGTTGAACTGGCTTTGAAGGAATTAGCAAGTTTAAAGGTTTCTTTTCGTTCTTTTATATTTTTACCTGCCACTTATTTGTCATCTACTTCCACCCTTGATTAAATAATCCTTTGTGAAGTATGTCTCAATGTCAACTTCTATATGCGTTTATCCATGTTGATCCTTGGGCTAGTATGGGCTCATTTATCTGTTTCTACGTTTCATCTGTCATATTGTTTATTTGGAATTCTTTCTGTTTTTTGTTTGAATCTCTGCCACTTCAAGGTTGAGGATGCTGTAGTGCTCGCATTAGCTCAACGTAGACGACCAAGTTTGATTCGGCACTTAGGTATTATTTTCAGTAACTTATCTATCGTAGAATATCTAATTTTTTCTATGATACGGTAACCTCAAAATTGTTTGTTTTGGTGATAAATTCTCATGTGATATTTTTTCACTTAATCTTTTGTAACTATCTTTTGTTACCTTGTTGCCTTGTTGCCTCCCGTACTCTACTTTTGTTGGCAGGTCTCTATGTACTGTAGACTGTTTTGCATCAAATGGTGTTATTGCTTCTAAAGTTCAAGAAAAACTTATGCTTGTTGTAGATTGTGCATCTATGTTTGCAAAATCGTGTTGCTTGAAAATGATTTCACAGTACAAATGTCATTGTCAGATAATTGTCGAGTTATCAGAGTAATGGGGAGAATATCATACATCATTGCTCATTTTTATTTTTCATTTTGATTAACAGATTCACCTGGTGATCCCAAGTTTGTAGAGGCCTATGGTAAGAAAACTACTATAACTCATAATTCCTGTGAAGATTGACATCTTCTGTTTCTCTTAGACATGTTTACCGCTTGAGAGTTTTTTTTTTTAATATATATATATATATGTATATACATATAAATGCTTCTCAGTTATTTGAGGAGGGAATAGGAACAGATTGCCTATACACATCTCACTCTCCATAACTTCATTTTATACACAAAAGTATTGGAATTAGTTTTAATTCGTAGTGATAGAGCCTCAAATTTGGAGACCTACCCTAAATGCTGTAAGCGTATATGCAAGAACTAGAGCAATTGGCTGTTTGATCAAGTTCCATGCATTTATAGTATCTCAGCATCATTGTCTCAATTGCCTATACCTTTAAGACCTCATGTATCGTGACACTACATCTTATCATATTTTGCAGAGTTACGTGAACAAGAGGCAGAAGATGTTCTTTTTAAAGAGGTTGGCCTTTTTTCATTTTGTTCTTTTTTTTTTCCTCCAACTTTATATTCTATATACATTTTATGATTTTACCATCATCTGTCCACATAATATGGCTGGTTTTTTAAATGCACCCTAATTTTACTGGGCCATTCTATTTGAGATTTTGTACAGTCGTCCGTTAGTAGCCATGAGACTCGTCACAGTTTATATTTTGGTTTGGTAAATTTAGTTGAAGTTTGTGCTATAATGTTTCAAAGTCTTGACATGGGACAACTAGCTGAATTAGCATGCTTTCTAATCTTCTAATAATTATCATTTTCTGCTTGAACAGTGCTTGTCCCATTTTGATAGTATCGTCCTCTGTTCTTTGAATAAATGCTTATGTTGATTCAGGCATAAGCCCATATGCAATCAGTGTTTACATTAACAGAGCCTGAAAACTTATTTTGCAGGCATGGCTGACATATTTTTGGAGAAGAGCCGAGGTACATGGCATTGAAGAGGATATTGCTGATGAACGGCTTCAGTTTTGGATAAGCCGTATGGGACAAGCTCCAACTTCACACGATGCAGTAGATGGTAAGTTCAATTTTGTTTTTAATGTGTTAATGCAATTATTGTTAATTCATTAGATTCTGAGCTTCCTCACCCCTACAAACCCCCCCACAAAATTATTGAAAATTTTACTTTCTATAAGAGAAATGGAATTCTTACCCTACCTATTTGACCTTTCTGATTGGTTAATCCATTCTAAAACAAAATTTGAGGCATAAACCTATGTTCCGATCTCAAAGATCAGAATGATTATTGATTATACCCTCCTCTCCTACCTCTCTTTTTTTTTTTTGTAACTTTTTTTTGGAGAATTGTGAGTACCCTGCTTGAGTCCAAATGACCTTATTGTATCAAGGCGTTAAGCTCATTATGCAAACTGTTTGCATTTTTGGGCAGTGGAAAGGGGTTTACTGGAGCTAAGAAAGCTAGGGATAGAACAACAGCTATGGGAAACATCCCGCAAGGAAATCGATCAGTCTTATGCAGCTGTCTCTGTTGAAAATAACAAACCAGCTGCTGATTCTGAGACCTCCTCATGATAGTTTGCTGCGTAATGTGTGCTCTCTTCCCGTTAATTCTTTTTTCTTTTCTTTTTCCGACTTTAACTTCCTTGCCTTTTTTCCCCTTTCAAAATTTTCTCTTTCCAGCCCTCTTATGAGTCGCCAAAATCATGCTTTTAGTTTTTCATGGTATTCTGAGAGTTTTAGAATCAATTTGTATTGGTAGGTAAGCTCTTTACTTGTATGAGTTTAAAATTCTGTCATAGAGTTTTATGAAAGCCTTTTTTATTTTATTTTTTTGGAATTGTGATTGAGTTTGCATATTATTATTTTTTTTTTCTTTTAGATTGAAACCGTTCATTCTCTAATAAAACCTCCCTATAAAGAATCCTGTTTATGTTGATGTTGAGAAATTGCTATGTAACGGGTATGTACTACGTGGCAGTGTCACCACGTGCTGTAAGTAAGAAGTTTATAAAATTAAATCGTTTGATAGTTAAAATTTCTAATTTGTTTAATTCCATCACTCAATGTTAGAACTGTTATGGGCAGTGCACCATTTAGTGTATATCTTAAGCTCATAGCCCATATTGAAAGGTATCCATCCATACGTCTCTGATTTAACTGTATGATATGTGATCGATCTGCAGTTACGTAAACTAAAGGATTCTCTTAGGAGAATATTTGGGTATAGAAATGTATATATATTTTTTCTTTCTTTTTAAGCTGCCATAAATAACTGATTTTTCTAAGTTAGATCTTCTGAGTGGATTATTTAGATTCAAGTTGTGTTTTGGGTCTGGATCATTTTTATAAACGTACCAAATGGAGTTTGGCAACATTTCAATTTGATACTCTTTTTAACGGATTATAAAGAAAATAGTTTAAAAAAAAGGACCAAACTGTGTTTTTAAAGAAAGTAGTTAAAAATACTTAAACCTGTTTTTACAAGGTAAGTAGTAATGTAGTACATATGAATTGAATTGTCTCATTTACCCCTCAAAAAATGACCAAAGTGTGTGGTTTTTTTAGCTTGGATGGTAAATGGGTAAATTCCCATATTGCCTTCCTAAAGGATTACAAAGAAATAAAATAAAAATAATTATAGGAAATAAAAAATGCTTCCTGTCTAAATAAAGTTGTATACACAAAGAATAATGAAAAGGTATAGACCTTTCTCCTCTACTCTTTTAATGAAAGAGCAAAAAGGAAAAAAAGGACCAAAAAAAAAGTGTATATACTTTGCTTATATCACAAGCGTCCAAACTTCCCGCCGTAGCCGTAGGCTTTTTTTTACCGACCCATTTTCCAAGTCATAGTAAGCTTTCCAACCACTCCATCATCTTCTTCAAATTGTGCTTCCTGGCACTTTAAGGACATATTTATTTTATACCAAAAGTGTTTTAAAAATAATCTATTTTTACAATTGGTAATTATGACTTTAAGCATCGAAATTAAGGCCGCACAATCTTAATAATGAATCAAATCAATAGAGAACATTTTTTTTCTGTATCTGTAAAGTTAAAACTATCTGTAAAGTTAAGAAAAATTCAATTGGACATTATTTAGCAAACATATCGGTTTCAAAAATATAAATATCGGTTTCAAAAATATAAACCAGATCGTACTTTAGTTCAAACACATTGATTTCATGTTGTCTTAGCGTATTTGGGCCGAAAAACTACTACTCTTTAACTATCATTTGCAACATGCTCAATTGTTCATCAAAATTTTTTTTTTCTTTATTTAACGGAGAAAATGAAACAAAACATATCACTTTCTTGCGGTATATAAAAATCAAGGCATGAAATAAGGAGATTAATAAGTGTCCCTTAGTAGCTTGTTTTCTTCTTTCTAGCTAGTATCTACTTTCAATCATAATACAAATCACTATTTCAAGTAAACCAAGCAAAACCCAACTCACACTTGGATCCCTTATGTGAAGAAAGTGGTCCTAGCTCTACAATTTTGCATTATCTAGTTCTCAGTTGTCTTAATTATTGAATCACTTATAAATAGTGTCTTAATTCTCTTATGAAACCCACATAAAGGAAGCAGTGTCACTTAAAAAAGAACTAGACACATCAGTATTAGAAACACTATCAAATAAAAGAAGTTACTTTACAAGATTTAGAATGTTACAAAGGTTGTAGGTGTGAATTATTTGGTCGATATAAATTTTCTTTAATCTCTTACGGAATCATGTTTCTCTTCCATTAATTATTAATTTGAATATCACTATCAAATCTTAATCATTTTTTTAAAAGGAAAATGTTCCATATCTTAAGCCTAAACCTTAATTTTGAGGACTCTAATCCATATATTCAACTGTCTAAAGTATAGAAATCCATAGCTAAAACCCTTAAACTATGAAAGAAAACAAATTATTTTTTTACTTAGAATACAATTAATGGTGTTTCCCTAGAATAAGAGTTAGCAAGACAAAGTGAAAATGTAAGAGAGAAGTGGAAGGGCCCCCCATTAGAAGCTTATAATGGAATGTGTTGAAGTCATGATGGGGAGCATGTGATTTTTCTTGTGGGCCCTCTCGCATGGTGACTTTTTTATATTCAAACCAATTAAGAAAAATAGAAAATAAATAAAAAGTTCAGAAGAAGACATGACAAGAGAGAATGTGAAAGTGGATCACCTCTTTCTAATCGCAAAAGGTCAAATAGAACAAACTCATTCCCACAAGAAAACATGAAGAAAATGTTTTGTAGATGAGAAGGATTTGGTCGGTCTCCTCCTATTCATTAGGCTCATCTTACTCCAATCCCCACTTGAAACTTCAGTTAAATTGTTCCTTTTATCTATGCATTTTACATGTTTTACAATTTTAAAGAGCCACGGTTTATCACTTCTTCTTAACTTGTTAAGAGACTAGTGAGTCACAAACATTAATGCAGAAGCCAACTAAGGACTTGCAGAGGCTATGACATGCTACGTAGTCACTACCACAAAATGTCTCGAGATGAAATAGGTGCATATACATACATGCAAGCATGAACTGGTTTAAGATACGAACATCATATATATATGTACTATCAGGTCATGTGTTGTTATGTTATGTTATGTTATGTTATAACAAGATAAACTAGACAAACATCATATGTAAATATCAAGCCATGTCATTGTAAGATAAATTAATCGACCAATAAGATGTTAAAATGCATGACAATCTTCTTCAAAGAAGGACATCATCCTTACCAGTTACCAATGTTAGTGCATTCATCATCATCCTAAAACCAAAATAAAACAAAGTATTACAAAAAAAAAAAATATATATATATTATTTTTAGAATTGTTAATATTATTTCAAGCTACTTTTTTTTGTTCTTCAATCTCTTTAGGATCTTAGAATCTGAAACACATCATTCCCCGTTGAATTAAAAAATTACAGGTTGGTTTGTCTTGATCCATTCCTGCCTCATTCATCACAAATTCTGGCATGGAATCATTCTGTTTGAGAAATTTTTAAAAAGCAAAACCAGAAAATGCGATGTAGATTTTTTTCTTGGAAATCGCTAAGAAAAAAAAAGAAAAAAAGGGTCCTTTTCACACATTTCTTGAGGAATGAAAAGTAATGAGACTGTAAAAGGAAAAGGCTACTTTTTTATTTATTTATTTGTTTTATGGAACATTAGTCTGGTCAAGAGGATGAAGAAAAAGCAAACTTTGTGGTGGATAAATCTCATAAACAGAAGAGAGAAGAGAGGAGAGAGAGAGAAGACCACACACCCAACTGTAATTTCAGACACAATTCTGATAAAGTTTGCTTGAATATTCCATTTGCTAATCCAATGAAACTGTTTTGTCTATGTAAAATCCTTGTCATGCCATTTTCAAGTCAGCAATTAGAAACCAGGCCTTACAGCTTTCATAAAGAAAGAGATAATGTCAAATTACGAGTAGAAAAGAGGGCTGACACTCAAATTGACATTACATATACACGAGATATATTCTAAGGGGTCAGGTGATAAACATATCTCTCAACTCGATATCACATCATTCATCACATCATTTATTATATAAAATTAAATTTATAATTATGATAAAAATAAAATAAAAATAAAAAAACAATAAGTTAATTCAAAACTGGAGTTCAAGCCTAAAATACAATTTAAACCCACAAAATTCCAATAATATTCAAAATCACTAATCTAAATATGAAAATCCCATTTAAAACTCTTTTAACACAAATTCACAGTGCCCACAGCCCCCACTTGAAGCCCACATTATATATTTATGCACATGGCCACGATTTTGGTTTCAAAAGTGTCCAAGCCTCTCTCTCTCTCTGTATCTTTCTTTCTAGAAGGTCCTTTATTAGTCTTTTTAGTTGGCCATCACTTACTTCATATTCAACCATGAAGTATTACTCTTCTAAATGGATGAAGATCAACATGGAAATAACAATGGCTCCAGTACTAATTCTTCTTCTTCTTCTTCTTCTTGAGCCTTCTTCTACTTCTTCTCATCCCGACTTGATAATTCGACTTCCCGGACAACCCAAGGTGGGCTTTCAGCATTTCTCAGGCTATGTCACAGTAGATCATAACAACCATAGAGCGCTGTTTTACTACTTTGCTGAAGCTGAATTTGACCCTTCTTCCAAGCCTCTTGTTCTATGGCTAAATGGAGGTATATCATATATATATGTATAGATGTAACCTTTTGTTTTTAATTATTGAAAAATATTTTTTTTTATTTTTTTAGGGCCTGGTTGTTCTTCTTTGGGAGTAGGAGCTTTTGCAGAAAATGGACCTTTCAGGCCAAATGGACAAGTTTTGGTGAAAAATGAATTCAGCTGGAATAAAGGTGATCCATATATATACATTCAAAAGTGTGTATAAGACAATTAAGCTAATTAATTAACAAAATTCGTATTAATTAATCTCGACTATTTCCGGGTTGATTCAATTTTTGGTATTTAATTTAATTATTGCAGAGGCAAATATGTTGTATTTAGAAACCCCAGTTGGAGTTGGATTCTCTTATGCTACTAATGCTTCATCTTATGTTTCTGCTGATGATGAGTCAACAGGTACTTAATATATAATGAATTCAATCTTGATTTCTACCAATTTCTAAGTCTTCCAATTTAAGCAAAAATGAAATAGTGTATATACTTTCTCTAATTATCCAATAAAACAGTAATACTTATCAAATCTCATCAATATATGTACTGTATATACATATGTAATATCTTTCGTTCTGATTTCTTTCTTTTGATTTCTCAAGCCGAAGACAATCTGATATTCTTGCAAAGATGGTTTAACAAGTTTCCTCAATACCGGAACCGGGATCTATATTTGGCCGGAGAAAGTTATGCAGGTACATTTATATGTACATGCATATTATATATGTTAGGTTCAAAATGATATGACAACACTTGTTTATCAAAACCAGGTCACTATGTTCCTCAACTTGCAAAGCTCATGGTGGAAGCTAACCGAATAGAGAAGTACTTATTCAATCTAAAAGGAATTGCTGTAAGTCAATCATCATTTAATTAATATACAAATTATCCACTTAATTAGTGTAGTTTTGTGTACAATTAACTAATGAACTTCTCCGCTGCAGCTAGGTAATCCAGTTTTAGAATATGCAACGGATTTGAATTCAAGGGCTGAATTCTTATGGTCCCACGGAGTAATATCGGATTCGACATTCAAGTCGTTCACTTCAACTTGCAATTATTCTCGATATGTTAGTGAATTTTATCGCGACTCAATATCGCCCGTTTGTTTGACAGTCATGAGTGAAGTCGACCGAGAAACAAGTAAATTTGTGGACAAATATGATGTTACCCTTGATGTCTGTATTCCTTCGGTACTATCTCAATCCAAGGTCTTAAGTCCCCGGGTAAGAAATTTAAAAAAAAAAATCCTTCAGAAATCAATTTATTTTTCGGTTTATTACCCTTTTCTGTAATTTATTTTGTCGATTAATGCAGCATGTAACTGAGAGAGTAGATGTTTGTATTGATGATGAAACTTCTAACTACCTTAACCGAAAAGACGTTCAAGACGCTCTCCATGCTCGGCTTGTGGGAATCCGGAAATGGACCGTTTGTAATGAGTAATTTAAAATTTTCACCTTGTATATAGATTTTCTTTAATTTTTAGTATATAGTTCATTTAATTAACTTTCTGTTTCGATTAGTGTTCTGGACTATGAGCTGCTCAACCTGGAAATACCGACGATCTCGATCGTTGGATCGCTAATCAAATCCGGAGTACGAGCCTTGATATATAGGTAGTGATTAATTTATGTACTTAAGTATAATAGAGTAATAATCATAACAATATAGTTTTTTGGCTTATTTTCCAGTGGAGATCAAGATTCAGTAATTCCGTTGATGGGAAGCCGGACATTGGTTCGTAGATTGGCGAAAGAGTTGGAATTAAACACAACTATTCCTTATAGAGTTTGGTTTCAAGGAAAACAGGTCAGAAAAAGGAAATCATCGGTTTTTTCATGTCATCTTTTGTGCTCCTACTACTCATAAATTAAGATCAGAGGAAAAAACTTGGCGGCAGGGGGGCAATTAGTAATTTTTCAATAGTCGAGGGGTAATATTTAGTTTCTATGTGATTGACATATAGTTATTTTGTGAGTAATATTGTGTTAGTTGTTGAACTAGGTTGGAGGGTGGACCCAAGTGTATGGTAATATTCTATCATTTGCTACCATAAGAGATGCCTCTCATGAAGTTCCTTTCTCACAACCCGAAAGATCTCTCGTCTTGTTCAAGTCTTTTCTGGATTGTAGGCCTCTCCCTGAAGTTTTTTGATCCAAGTTCATCATCAAGAATATTAAAATATATATATATATATATATATATGATTTTCTATTTTTGTAAATACATGTTCATGAGAAAGATTTCCCTAATACTATATCTTATAATAGAAAATCATGTCTCTCTTTATATTTTATTTTTTGTTATTTCTTTTTATGCCCAATTACTTCAGCACTCGATGGAATTTATGCAAGATATTTAAATCGAGATACTTGATAAAATATATTTGGATTTGCTTACGATCTGATCCGACCCGTCCATTGATCATGCTTAATGATACTGTTTAATATGTTTATTAGGAGAGTTGTGCAAGTTCGTTTTTAGTTTTAAATTATGTTCTTCTAAGTTTTCTCCTCGGAGGCCTAAGAATCCACAAACATGCCAAGCATCTCTTCGCTCTCAACCTTTTCTCTTACTAAAATTTTTTTAATAGAACTAATTGAGCTACTCGTGAGTTTAACGAGTCCAGCATCTTCTAGCTCGAGCTAGACTTGTTTATTTATACTAGCTCCATTTTTGGGTAGACCTCAACTACTTTGAAGCTCTGAATGAGCTCGAATAACATGAGGTCACGAGCAGCTCGATTCCCTTACACCCCTAGCCTTGCATATTACATCATACTTTTATGTGTATAAAAGCTAAATCAAACCATGGCTTAATTTCTCGAACCAAAACATTTCTCATATTATCATTTCTCTTAAATAATCACATTTTCTTTTGAGTTGAAGTGTTCACAATCAATACTTATCTCTTCTTTCTTTATATTTTCTCTACGATCAAGTAACTTGAAGCCTAAGGCTCCATTTACCATATGATGTCGAAATTATAAAAAAAAAAATACGTATTGATCTCATATGATGTCGAAATACGTATTTTGGTTCAATCCTTAGATGCAATATAGCCTAAGGCTCCATTTACCATACGATGCATTCACATCTAAGGATTGAACCAAAATACGTTCTCAATCCAGATGTGAATGCATCTGAAAATCAACTCAAATGTGTTTACATCTAGGGATTGATCTCAAATGCTATCAGGTCTAAGGATTGAATCCATATATTGTTGCATATGGAAATTAACCACGATGAGTTCACATCTAGTAATTGAATCCGGATGCGTTCCATCTAGGTTTCGAAGCCCAATTGCTGTTTGCATCTAGTTCTCTTGTTTTTCCTAGGTAAAAGACCTGAGGTCCTATTCTTTTTCGAAAGAATTTTAGGATAAAAAAGAGAGAAAATAATAATAATAATAATATAAAAAATTGATGTGACATGTCACGTCACTACACCATTTGTAGAAAGGAAATTTGAAAGCTAATACTCTTTTATATAATAATTTTACTCTATAAACCAAATTGGATAATTTTTATCAATTAATTCTTTTTTTAAATAAAAATTTTTAATTCGCAAATACTTCTTCATCCTCTCATTTTCATTTTTCTCCTTCTCCTTCCCAAAATCAGAACCGCGATCAGGAGTCTGTTCCAATTGTGATTTTTCCTCCGCCATCTCCCTTTCCAAAATTATCACCTTAGGCCATCTTGAAATGAAGTTGATGGCATGAAGAGATGGAGGCTGCTTGATGCAGCGACGATTTTGGTAGGAAAACCTTATTTCATTCGATGAAAAATAAGATAAAAAAAACTAAAGACCGTAAGATTTTGTGCACTAAGCTGGACTACTAGTTTGGATCGAGATCTCTAACTACTAGTTTAGACTGAGATTCTGGTCTACTAGTTTGGATATCGAGATCTCTAACTATTAGTTTAGATTGAGATCCTAGTCTACTAGTTCGAATTGCGATCTTGATCTACTAATTTGGACCGGAATCTCGCTTCTCTCTCTCTTCATTTAATGAAGACAAGGTTGATTTAGTAATTTTATCTACCAAAATTAAAAAATAAGGTCATTTAAAAAAATAAAATTCAAATTTGATCAATTTTATAAATTTTTATTTCTATTAAGATTAAAAAATCAAAGCACCCTGTAGAAAACGGTAAAATAAACTTTAGGTGATGTTAAATATATTTGAGAAATGCAAGGCCTTCTAGGCTCTCAAAACAAAATGATTTTATTTTTTTTTGAAGTATTTTAAAATACAGGGATCTATTAGCCTTAATATAAAAATACAGGGTCTATGACTACAGTAAATTAGAATTTATTATAAATATTGGCATTTAAATATTTGCTCTAGACAAAGCTTGACCGTAAGATATTCGGCTTGAATATCTAATCAAGCACTTTTAAACGAACTAATCTAGCCAAACGAGCCTAGTAGCTCGAGGTTGGATAATTTTATTTGTATCATTTATGCATAGTTAAATAATTAAACTCGAGGTCAAAATCAAATTGAAGCTTGTGAATTGAGCAAGATCGTAACTTGAATTCTTAACAAATGTACAAGCTTGAGCTAAACTTTATAAAAACTTGTAGAGCTCGAGTTGAGCAAAAGCTACACAAACCAAGCTCGAGCTCAATACTGCTAAGCTTAGGGAGCTCATGTTGGCTCGTGTACCTGCCCACCTGATATATATTGGAAAAAATTAGCATATCAATATGTTATATTTGTGCTCGATTTTGAGTGGGGATCACTTCGTGTAAACGAAATGTCAAAGTTGATTCGAATTCTCTTCCGTGAGAGCTTCAAATTAGTATATGATACGCTCAAAATGATTAATGGGTGAATGATAAATTGAATCTCAAAATACAACCATTGCAATGGTTTGAAGAAGAAAAAATATAGGAAAAATTGTGTCTCACATTAAAAAGATGAACAAATGGGAGAGTATTTATATATAATTGCACATTTGTTAATAGATAATAAAATATAAACTACAATGCTCTCTCTTGCTCGTGTGAGAGAGTGTTTAGGACTGGATTGGGCTTGGCTCGTGTGAGCCCGCACCTAGGCATGTTGAATGTCGGCTCGAAAACCATCCGGTTTGCCTTAACCCACTTTTGTTTTCTTTTTTTTTCTTCATCTTCTTCTGCAAAAATGTATGAAGATGAAAGATTGTAATTTAATCAACCAAATTAAATTTTAGATTAATTCTCATTTATCACCTCTTCTCTCATGAGCCTATATAAATTGATAACTTCTTTTTATTTAGAAACATACCAACAAAAATCGAAAGCTCTCTCTTTTCATTCCCCCCTTTAGAGTTCTAAGTTTCTAGTGTGGTCGAGTTCGAGCCACTATTTGAGTTCGCCGGTAATAGTTTGATGGTGCACCGCTTCTATTCGTCTCTATTGTATCTTGGGAGATAGACGCCGTTCAACCTTCTGTACCAAAGTGAGGGAGCGAATCTGTTTTAAGGAAACTGTTACATAATAGGCTTCGGTTTGATTTTATATTTCTATTATGTTATGTCCTTTCAGATTCTAATCTATTTTGTTTTTCTATTCTATTTTTATATATTCTATTATGTTCTGATTTTCTATTTTATTCTATTTTTTATAGATTCTGTTAATATTCTATTTTTCCTATTTTGTTTCGATTTTTACTATTCTATTTTATTTTACATACTCTATTTTATTTTACTGTTATATTTTATTTTTCTATTATATTTTTACATATTTTACTATGTTCTGATTTTATATTTTATTCTATTTTTTATAGATTCTATTAATATTCTATTTTTCTTATTTTATTTATATTTTACTGTTTTATTTTATTTTCAAATTATATTTATTTATAACATCAATGGTTTCTTATTTGTTGTTCATATTTATTATCTATATCTAGATCCTATAATATATACACACTTTCTCGTTGGCTTTTTATAAAGAGTAAACTAGATTTGCATTCCTTAAATTAGAAATAAATTTAGATGTATCTTTCATGTAAGAAAATTATACATAAAACTCTTGCAAGACTCGTAACATAAGTCCCAATGTGGTCAAATTTTTTTTTATCCAATAGATCGACAACGTGATTTGCTTATTAGACGTGCCATGTCATCTATTTTATATATCTTAGCCAACTTCTCTCTCTTCCCTTATTTCTCTATTCCTCTTCTCTCTCATTTTCATCAAATCTTAGAACTTTGACCATGAAAAGTTCATTCAGATTTGTTCTTCAACGAATCTAAAAATTTTCACCACAAAAATTAAGAATTAGTGCGGCATCAAATAGAGAAGAAAGAAAGGAAAGAAACTATACTTAAAAGTTGGGATTGACTCGAATATAGATTACATATATTTCTTCTTTTTAAACCTTTTTATTTGGGATTATTTGAATTGATTTATATAGAAATTTAGATTTTATTTTAAAATTAATTGATAATTAGAGAAATTAATTCATATTTCTTATATATAAATTTCTCAATAATCTCTTTTTAGATGTAGGGTGATTATTATTTTTAATACACCTTTTCGTATGTGATATTATTTTGAGTTTATATATAAATTTTTTTTATATAAGTGATGTGAAACACATGTACCAGTTAATCTAATCATATGATGAATTTTTTAATATTATATAAAAATTTAAACTTTTATTTTAAAATTAAGTAATAATAAAAGGAATTAATATATATTTTTATATATTAATTTCATAATAATTCTAGATAATCGGAAAAGAAAAAAAATAATTATTAAAGTGGGTGGGGGAAATAATAAAAAAATTATTAGTTTACGGGAAAACAATATTATCTATTTAACTAAAATTAAAGTTGATTAAAAATATATATATATATAATTAATTAATTAATTAAAAAAAATTGAATAACATGATATATTCAATAAATATGGCACATTATTAATATGTTTTTGTCTAACACAAAAAAAATTGATTAAATAAAGATTTATGTCTAGTTAATAAAGATTTTCAATAGTTTAAATATCGTTTTCTATATATAAAGAGTATAAATCTAGTTGTTGTTTTTATAATTTAAGGTTTACTCTATAATGAAGCGTTGGCTACAAGAACTATGGAGCTGGGAGATTGAGGAGAAACATGATACTTACTCTATGGCGAAGAAGAGGACCGTTGGGGAATCTAGACAAAACCTTAGTATAAGCATTTGAATAAAATAACTTAAAAAGTACAATAATTAAAAAAAAATTAATAATGAACAGATATCGGTCCGTACCAGAAAATGGCTAACGTTGATTGTCATCGTCGTCATCATTGCTTTCCAAAAAGCAGTAACCCATTCCCGGAGCCATCATCATAAAAACTCCATTTCCAACCCTCTAAAAGATTAACAGATGGATTGACCCTTTTTGCCCATCAACCTTATCCTCTCACTCTCCACTCTCCAGTTTTAATTTGGTCCTCAATTTCATACGAAATATACATATATATATACAGCAGCATATACATATACTGCATATACATATACTGTTTAAATATAAAGTAGCCTCCAATTTCTCTCATTCAAAAAGCGAAAAAATCCAGCTTTCCCCAAAAATAAACATGATGGAAAAAGAGAAAAAGCAAGAATCCCCCGCTCCTGCAAATTCTAACTCTCCTCTCCCGCTTCAGGTATTCCCTTTGCCTTTTTCTCTCTATCTCCAACACAATTCCATTCTACCTATTAATACCCTGTAATTCTTCACCCGCATTTCTCTTTCTCCATAATATGAAATGAGGTTTCTATTTTGTTCTCTCATTGCACATCTAACTCGATGAATTCCTAGACCGCTCTGCATTTTTTATTATTGTTTCTGGGAAATCCTATTTGTTGTTGTTATCTTTATGCGGGAAAATAAATTGCAGGATTTAAAGGAGATAGACAAGGAGCTGGACCTCCGATCCGACGAGCGGGAATTCCCTTTCCCTCGAAGTGTCACTTCCCGGGTTAAAAAAAAAAATCTCATTCTGCTTTTTTCTTCCCCCCACCCCCCCTCTTTTTTTTGGGGGGGGTGTTTTGTTCGAGGGATAATGAATCACTGGTGGGTTTATATATTTATAGTGGTGATATAATACATGCAGGTGTTGTACATGTTGAACGACATTGCGGCAGGTCCCGCTTATAGGTTCACTGAATGGCTCGAATCGGTCCGTAAACGGAGTGGCCAATACCGCTACTCTGGCTTCCCCAACCGTCCTTTGCGGCCCCAAATCATGCCTTCTGGGTTTGTCCCTTGTTGTCTTTCTTCTTCATTCAATATGTGAACATGATAATTGAAGTATGTGTACTGTGATTATGGTTAATGACGAGACATATTTTTTGGGTTAAGATATTGTGTGCATTTGGGCATTTGGTTCAGCTTTGGATGATGTAATCATAGATAAATAGGGATATATTCTAGTTAGTTTTCATTTGGTTCTGACTATATGTTGATGTAAATTCGGGGTTGTGTAAATTATATGATATTTTAATTGGTTGGCAAACGGAGTTTTGCATTTGGATTAGCATTAGAGACATATTTTAGTTTTGTGAGTCCAACCTAGAATTTATATCCAAAGTGGAGTTTCAAAAGGCTCAACCAAATGCTCGTTGGAGATTATCAATGTTTCACACAAATTGGAGTTTTGATGGCCCAACTGAATCCACCATTTAGTTGAAGTCATTTTGATGAATACTTGTTTTTCATCAAACTAACAATTGGCTGGTTTCTATTTCTGTTAATTTGATTTTCAAAATGTTATTTCCATTTTTAAGATCAGTCTTTTGCTGCATATAAGTTGTAAATTTTGTCTTGGTCTCTGTTCAGTGGTGGAGAACCTGTACATGGTGTAAAGAATCCTCCGGCTCCTGAGCAAACCCCAGAAACCAGTTTGTGGGAAAGACTCGGTAAAGCCGCCACCTTGGACATTGACTCGACCCCCATTTTGTGGGACCACCTCTCTTCTCTTCACCACACTGAACATGGTAGCAGCACCGAATTTTCTGAGGATGATATGAATAAGCCCTGTGAGGTATGATGCTACAGTTTAGCGAGATTTGCATTTTTAAAATCGGAATTTTATTTTGAGAAGTATGTACAAATTGCCAATTTGCACTTTTAGTGGATTCATTTTACTCGTTTTTTTTTTCCCCCAAAGAATTCCTCTGTTTATTGATATTGGTCGAACAAATTTTCAGCTTAACCTCATCTTTTGAATTATAGTGAAACTTTATATATTGTATGTTCATACAGGTAACTGTAAATTCTGGGGGAGTTGTTTTCTTTGCATTATTCAATCAGCCTGAGAATGAAGAAGCATTTCCAAAAGAAGCAGCTGCTGTTATTAAGATTTCATCGTCAAGAATGGCTTCACAATCTGAGCGCCTTGGATATGAATTTGCCAAGTGGCTTGGCGTGCGGAGCCCACAGGTTTTACTTCTATGCTTGCTTCTGACCTTTAACCCCACGTAAAAAATCTGTGTTATCTATAAAAAATGGGATACTTGCTTTTTGGTGCTAAGTTAACTCTATGCTTAAATCGGGCAGGCTAGAGTGATTCACAATTGTAGCCAGGAGTGGATCCAGATAAAAGAAGCTGCAGAGAAAGCAAGAGATGTGGCTTGTTCAGAAGGCGATGAGGTTGATGAAATGACGTGCTCAGAACTTTTGGAAGCTCTTGAACTTAGCAGATGCCTTTTCCTGATGAGGTGCAAAATCCTAATCTGATTTTATTGTGAAGGAGGTGTTTTAATATTACAACAGTGGAATTCATTGCTTAGTTTTCATCCATGTTTTCTTAGTTCTTTCAGTTGAATAACAAGTCAAATAGTTGTAACATTTTATGGTCCATTCTGTTCAGTGCTTCAAACTCCAGGTTCAATCTAGAATTCAGTTTAGACTGGTAAAATTCAACTGTCTCTCTGAAAGTGATTTCAAGTTTACCTTAGAATCTATCTGAAATATAGATTGTGTAAATTCCAGTTTTCCAAAGATCTAGCTTCAAAAGTTGTATCAAATGGACAAAAAAGAGAAGTGTTAACTCTAAACTAAAACCTCACTTTCTTCATTATCAATTGAGCTTCTGTTTATGCCTAATTGTCTCTCTGCAGAAATGCTCATTTTCATGCACTTATCAGTGATGTCAAGTGCTTGTTTAATGTAATAATAAGGAAATATCTTGTTAGGACAACATCCGGATAAACTCTTTCGTATGTCTACAAATTTGAGAGCTGTTTAAAGACTGACTTTATGGAGAAAGATGCTTCCATCTAATTGTGATCACATTCTGAACAAAAACCCACCCTAGTTTTTGGTCCACCTTTAGTTTTCCAGTACCCTTAAAACACAAATATCATTACTTGATACTATACGATTTGCAGCATTAGGAACAAAAAGTAAAAATAAAAAACAAACAAACAAAAAGGTTTGGTTTCAGTTTGTAGTTGGATTTTTGTTTTCTGAAAATGTAAATTTGTGTTTTGCAGTTATGTACATGGATCTCCTTTGTTAGAAAGCACAAACGCATTTGAATCTCCTGAAACTTCTGAAAAAATAGCAGCTGCTCTTGGCCGGGTATTGGTGTTAGACCTCGTCATCAGAAACGAAGATAGGCTCCCTTGTCGTCACCTTAGATGGCGAGGAAATTCGGCAAATTTATTATTAGCTGATAAAACAGCATCTACAAATATAGATCCACTTGAGGACACCCTTGATTCTGCCATCAAGAGATTCAGGCCAAGAGTATTTAGGCCACTTAATAAAGAAAGAAGAGCAACTTCCGTAGATAGTAGTCGATTAGGGGTTCCTCATAACCCAGGATTGGTCACAGAGCCCTCTAATCTTGCTGAAATCATGGAATCGCCTAAATCTAGTACTATGAGCTTGAAAACTCCAACTTCTGATGATGAATCAACTCTTTCTGAGTTTCAAGTATTAGCCATTGACTCAGGCGTCCCTCGTAGGCCTCCTGCCGGAAAACGAGCAAATGACCAAGTGACTTATCCGAAACTAGTCGAGTTACTACTCAATAGTTCAGAATACTCTTCTAATTTATTACACGACATTTCTGGAGGAAAACTAGGATTCCCCTCGGTCGAAGAAGATTCCAGCTCAGCGGTGTCTGATCTGCGGGTCCCAGTAATGATGTCAGCCATCCATGAATTCCGGAGTGGGTTCCGAGCTGCTCTTAGAGACCTTCAGGGGTTCCATATATTTCTTCTTACACTCCACCAAAAGTTAGATAGCTTGTTACGGGTTTTTGTGAATATTATAAATAAGATATCGGTTGGGGAATCTGATAAGGATGAATCTTCAGGGCTGGTACGGCCAGAATCGCCTTCACAAGCGGGGCCAGGAGGGGGGGTTCAGTGTCTATCTCCACGTAATAAGGAACGGGTGTTTAATGATAACCATACGGAATTTGAGGCAGAGAATCAGAAAACTTCTTCGAGGTCATCATCTTCTGGGAATAAAGAAAGCTCGGTTTCTACTTCTCCTATGTCAAGAGAGAGTTGGCATGGAAAGTTCTACAGAGGAGGTGGGGAACATATTCGAAGCCTCCGTTTGACAGCAAAGCTTCGAGACTTCCATAGATTTGCCAAGGTTGGTTATTAAATAATGCCAAGAAGCAAGTTTATCTTTTTTATACATATAGTGCTAGTGTAGAGAA
This sequence comes from Coriaria nepalensis, assembly GCA_027186245.1. Taxonomy (NCBI): domain Eukaryota; kingdom Viridiplantae; phylum Streptophyta; class Magnoliopsida; order Cucurbitales; family Coriariaceae; genus Coriaria; species Coriaria nepalensis. The sequence continues at coordinate 1,754,231 of CP114493.1, forward strand.
ATTATGTTGGTTGAATACACAATTCAAATTCATTTATTTTAAGGTACAATAATCGGTAACGAGATCTTGCAGTGTAGTTCAGAATTCCATTTGGTTAAGCATTTGTGACTTGAGTTAGGTATTTAGAATTTGTGCAGTCCGTATTTGAGTAGATTGTGAGGGAACTGAATTTATGTTCGGATTTTAACATTTGAGACTAAAATTGGAGTTTTGTGGTCCAAACTGAAATTAGACCCAATCTGGAGTTTCAATCATTGAACCAAATGGACCATTATGAATCTTTTGTTGCTTATGAGGAGATGAATGCAGGAAACAAAGCTCAATCTTCTTTAAATGAGTGCTATTTTTTCTTCTTTTTTTTTCTTTTTTCCTTTTTGTTTCCCTCTTTTGGCACCTTTTCACATAGTTACTTATTTGTCAGGTTGATGCTGAATCAAATAAAGAATTGGAACAGTGGAACGAAATGCTAAAAAACGATGTGATTAGACTATGCCATGATAACAATTTCAATACAGGATTTTTTGAGGGCAATGATAGTCATACTGTTGTTGATGCTTATGAGTTGAAGGTATAATCACATCTCTCCATTTTCCATCTTTTTCTCCATCTACTTTCCAGTGTACATTTGTTGTATAGACCGAGTTAACTTCTTTTGGTTCCTCAACGAAAAAAATACAGGTAAGACTTGAGCACATACTTGAGAGGATTGCACTGATATCAGAGGCTGCAAATACAGAGAGGCCTTCTCTGGTCTTGAGTATGCTCTTCATAGGTGGAGCCTTGGCTGCAAGATCCATGTACACTCTTCAACATTTAGGAATTACTCATATTCTATGCCTTTGCTCGAATGAAATTGGACAGTCGGATTCTCAGTTCCCCGATCTTTTTGAGTACAGAAATTTCTCTGTAAGTCCTATTACCACTGCCCCACGAATCATCAATCTCCCCATTTTTTTTTCTTTTCAGTAGAAGTTTAGGCTGCATATTGGTGAATAATGAATGAAACTGGGATTTGACTAAACTGGAATCTCAAGGAAAATCTTATGCTTCCTAATTAAGGCTCCATATGGACTTATTGAACGAATGTATAAAATAGTGTGCTTTAGTTATATTTTGTTGGTTCAAATTGGATATTGGCCAAACTGAAATTTAGGCCTAAATTGGACAAAAATAGTGCTCCTAAACAGAGCCTGTGTATTGGAACTGTAAACGTTTTATGCTAAAAATGGATCTTAGTCCCGAACCAGCATTTAATATGCCTAGCCAAATACACCTTGGGGACTCCTTAGGCTCGCTTGATTATAGGGATTATGGTTGTTACTTGTAATAGTTACATTCTATTGATGAGCTTGCCCTGTTTGAACAGATATATGACAACGAAGATACAAACATCAGCACCATCTTTGAAGAAGCTTGTGATTTCATCGATCGTGTTGAACAAATCGGCGGGAAGGTTTTGGTCCATTGCTTTGAAGGGAGAAGTAGAAGTGCCACATTGGTTCTTGCTTACTTAATGCTCAGAAAGTAAGTTACAACTAACAATTTTCATCACAAAAATGGTACGAAGGGGATAGATACTTGTTTATTTTTTACATAGATTTTAGTCAGGCCAAACATATCAATTAGGGTCCAATTGGTTCGGCAATTTGAACCTCGAATTTTAGTGTTACTTATTGCTTGGATTCATAGAACTCTAGTTTGTCTGGAGTACTGTTCCAAACCAAAATCCAGTTTGCCTAACAATCTAAGGGTGCAGTTGGGTAAGCGGAAATGGAATTTGGGTAAACTTGCTTATATCATATTGGATTAAACTGAGTTTTGTGGCGCCCTAAATTGGATATCCTAAACTGACATTTGGAATGCACCCCAACTAAAAATACAGTTTGCACAAACTCCAGTTTCAAATGTTAAGCTAAATGGCACCCTGGGTCAAATATTACACCTTAAGCTGATACAATTCTGTGTATAACTATCATTATTGATTGGAATCTCTCGAATGATTTCCAGGAACTTCACTCTACTAGAGGCATGGAATACATTGAAAAGGGTACATAGGCGGGCCCAACCAAACGATGGGTTTGCAAAGACCCTATTAGAACTAGATCGAAAGCTGCATGGAGAAGTATCAATGGAATGGCAACAGAGAAAGCCTATGATGAGAGTTTGCCCTATTTGTGGGAAAAATGCAGGGCTTAGTAGCAGCTCTCTTAAGCTTCATGTGCAGAAATCACACAAGAAGCTATCTTCTGGAAGTGTGGATAGTGCCATGACTATGGAGATACAAAAAGCTTTGAATGCTCTTAAACTTAGCCGGGGCGGAAGTGTTAGCCCGACTCATTTGGACTTGGCTGAATAATAGGTTCAAAACAGCTGGTAGTAGTGTTTGGGAGGGGGGCTTTATTAGAATTGTGTAAAATTAGCACTGATGAAGATGGGCAAAAGGGGCTTTAGTAGTAGTGTTGTAAAAGGTTATTCAACAAAAACACTAAAATGTTGAATTTCGAGAACAATAATGGAAAGATTGAAAATCATTATACTACAATAGGGGACGAACAAATAGTATTATATGCATAGTTTCTCCTCAACAGAAATGAAATAAGATAGTGGATGCTTTTAAGATTAGACACCATTGTTCTGCAACTGCTACAACCTTATATCAAACACAGCCAGAGCAATAAATCATAGACTTCCAACAATTCCACTACTTTGGAAGGAAGAAAATAAAAAGAAAAAAGGTAATCCTTTCAAGAACAGAAAGAAAATATTTTGCTAAAGAGAATTAATCTATAAAAGTAAGGAAAGACCTACTATATCTTACACGGCAATCGGATCTAGTAAAGACACAGGAGACGTCCCACTGCTACCATTAAGCACGGTGACATTACCATCCGAGTCGACATCAACAATTACTGAATCGCCCTCCTTGATCTCTCTAGCAATCACCTTCTCTGCCATGCTATCTTCCAAGAGTCTCATAATAGCTCTCCTCAACGGCCTTGCTCCATAGCTCGGGTCATACCCTTCATCAACAATTCTGTCTCTAAACCTTTCTGTCACTTGAAGCTCTATCTCTTTAGACTTCAATCTATCAGACACTTCCTTCAACATTATGCATGCTATCATCTCCTTCACCTTGAGCTTAGTCAACTGTCTGAAAACAATCATCTCATCCAACCTGTTCAAAAACTCCGGCCTGAAGTACTGTTTCAATTCTTCTGTTACCAAACTCTTCATTCTGTTGTAACTGTTGTCCTTATCATCGTAGTCAAGGTCAAACCCAATTTTCCGGCCTCCTTTCTCTATGACACTATTTCCAACATTTGATGTCATTAAAAGGAGTGTTTTTGAAATCGACGGTTCTACCCTTGCTGTCTGTCAACCTTCCATCTTCAAGAATTTGAAGCATCATGTTAAAGACATCTGGATGAGCCTTCTCTATCTCATCGAAGAGTACAACTGTGTAGGGCCGGCGTCGGACCGCCTCGGTCAATTGACCACCCTCAGTGTAACCGACGTTACCGGGGGTGAGCCGATGAGCTTGGAGACGGTGTGTCTTTCCATGAACTCACTCATATCGAGACGGATCATAGCCTCTTCAGAGCCAAAGTAGTAAGCAGCCAAGGCTTTGGCTAGTTCGGATTTTTCCGACACCAGTGGGACCAGAGAAGATGAAGCTGGCAATCGGACGGTTAGGGTTCTTGAGCCCGACACGGGCTCGGCTGATGGTTTTAACAGCTTCGTCTTGACCAATGAATATTCATTCTGGATTTCTTATAATCGGCTGATGGATTTTTTTTCGGAGGTGGAAATTGGCGGTGGTGATGGAAGTAGCGGTCGATGGTGGAAATTGAGAAGAAAGTAGGTTAAAAAATATTAATTTAAATTAAATGAGATAAAATTATAAATAAAAATTTTAATTGGGTCAAAATTAAAATTTTAATAATTATTTAACGATTATATAATATATATATATATATATTATTTATTTTTTAATAAAATTATAAATTAAATATTTATTATAATTATTAAATATTATAATTATTTATTATAATTTGAGATGAGTTTTTGAAGTTTATCTTTTAGTTTTTCCTTTTTTTTATAGAGGGGATTTCTTATAATTGTGCAAAAAATCAGCATTGATGAAAATGGGTAATTAGCCTCTTCGTGTAATTAAGGTCTAAATTAGCTTCTTCTTTTTTTTTTAAGAATGTGAACAAAATTTGTAAAAATAATCTCCCACATCTAAGTTTTCATTTATAAATAAATAATATTAATAAATTTAAATAAAAAAAAAATATGACTTATTCTAAAAGTCTTTAAATTAGAATGTCATTATTTAAAATTAATTTAAATTTAAATAATTTAATATCTAATCGAGTGTGAATATTCTTTAAAATTTTAATAATTTTGTTGAAGGTGTCCACTAAAACATTCAAATATTCATTTAAGAAAAATAACAAAATAATCGATGGTCATTATTCTATAATATTAGATGTAGGGATGAGTAGAATAGGACCAAGCCTACCGAATTAGTTGGATCTCAATCGGATCTTTCAAGGTGGGAAATCAACTTGGTCGGATCGGTACGAACCGATCAGGAATTGGTCAAATTTTGGATCTAACCCAAACTTGGTGAGATTTTAGATCTTCAAACTCGGATTATTCATTTATTTTTTATTTACTTTTTAAAAACATAAAATGTATTTATTTTGAGATCTAAATAGAGCTTCCTTCTTTATTAATAAATAATTTGTTTTTCTTTTAAAATATAATTTTAATATCTTTTCATTTAACATACTCTATTATTTTATTATCCTACTCTTTAACCCACCTTATAACTTTAAATCACATTTTCATCAATCTATTCCTTCGCTACAAACTCCTTCGACGTCGCTCCCTTGATTACTATTACTGAAAGCAATTTAAAATTATAAATTTGACCAAATAATTTTTTTATTGGTATAAATCTTTAACTTATTTTTATATTTTCAATCATATTTTTAATTATTTTTTATTTATTCATTAAAATAACTTCTTTCACTTTTCTATACTACTGTAGTCACATTTTATCACCGCCATCTTTTTCCATCAGAAAATAACTCTATATCTCTCTTAAAAAAAAGAAGAAAAAAAAAATTAAATTTCAGATGATTCAACTATGACTTGATAAGAGAGAGAGAGTGAGTTATTATCTAATAGGGAGCGAAGATTATGTTATGGATGAATAATAAAAAGTAAGATAAAATATATAAAAGTAAAAATTAAAGGTATAAAAATAAATAATTAAAAATAAAAAACTTGTTGCTTTTAAATTTTGGGGCCAAAAACTCTTGCATTTTTATATCGGGCCTAAACATCCGCATTTTTGCTTAAAAAGACTGCTTGAGTGACAAAAACCATGGTATCTTTCAAAACGTGCCAATACCCCCCTGCTGTTCTCAACTGTTATCTACTAACAATGTGATGACGTGGAGTGATGATGCATGTGCATGCCACGTCATTAAATAAAATAATATCTTAATTTTTAAAAATGTTTCACCCTTACTTGGATTCCAAACAAAACAAAACAAAAAAGAAACAAAACAAAAACTAGCTTGATCTAACGTGTTTGTCCCTACAAGAGTGATGCAAGGTTTGAATCTGAACATGGATAACATGCAGTGCTGGTGAGTTTCAGCCTATATCATTCTCTCTGTGTTTAGTGTTTCTTTTTTTTCCATTTCGTTTTCTAAATTGTAAGTTTTGTTTTCTTCCATTGCAAGATACAGATCTTCTTTTGAAGCTCCGCAACAATGGCGAATCTGTTAGACCACAATTTACGTGTGCAGCCACCCAAGCTAGTGATTCCAATGAAGCATAAGGATTTGAGACTACTACGAGAGTGGACGTGCTAATTGTTATTGAAATATACTAGCTTCTTCTCCTCCACGGTCTTCATCCCCTTCAAGCTTGCAGTCTCCAGTGATGGCTTCCATCCTCTAAGAGAGTCTCCAGCTTTGAAGAAAATGGACAAGCTGGAGTGAAATCCCTAAATTGAAGGCATCTTTTTTTCCTCATTTGAATAAAGACAAAACGGGGAGTTTTGATTAAAGAAAGAAAGCAATTCATCCTATACTCACCGTTTTATTAAAGAAAGAAAGCACTGCATTAACAATCGTTGCCTCATTTTCTTCTCATCACATTGCTTCATACAAGACATTTTGGCTTGGAGAACGATCGGGAAGAATGAGGTGAAAAATAGTTTTTATTAGCTTTTAATAAAATATTTTAATCCCACTTTTCTAGTTAGTAATATGCATAATTATTTATCTTTAATGGTAAAAGACTATGAAAAAAACTACTGCTTTATGATATTATAGATTAAGCCATCCATCTATGTCTAGACTCAAAATGCTTGATATACATGTTTCCTTCGAGCAACAATCTTGTGATATTTGTGCAATGGCAAAGCGTCATAGACTTTCATTCCCAAATAAATTTGTTTGTTCTAATGAAAAATTTGAAATAGTTCATTGTGATATTCGGAAGTCTCTTGCCATATCTAGTTATGATGGTTCAAAATATTTCTTAACTATATTGACGTAAACAAATTTTCTTGGATCATATTGGCCGACTCAATGGTTCGAGATGGCTGACTGGTAACAGAAAAAATCGCAAGGCTATTGCTATGTTTCGGTAGACGCACGTTGATGTGCTAAGTGAAGTGTTGGAGTGCTAGAAATATAAAAATATTTCAAATTAAGTTAGAACTATTCCTAAGAAAATGGCATAGATGAAAATAAAGTAAATGACACGAAATTTCAAGGAAAGCCGATAAATGGAAAGTAATCTGACTACATGAAAGCAAAGACGATTGAAGCGACCAGAAAGCTAAAAAATTCTAGATTTTTGGATATTGGATCTACTAAACTATAATGGTAATAATATATAAAAGATAATTGATGAAATTGATAATAAACATTGAAGGAGCATTCAACTCAAATCATGCATGTCATAGCCTACGGAGCGAAAGAAAGACCAACCGATTTTGTGCGGGCTGAGCTTAAGATGCGGTTAAACTAAAAGACATCAACCGATTTTGTGTGAGTTAAAACTTGTAGTGAAATGAGAAAAACTAATTTCTTACGGTTTCTTCTTTTTCTTAACGACGAGTAGGGTTGGTTTCTTATAGACTCTTTGTTGTTATTTAGGAAGGGAAGATGTGTCATTGAGGCGAGTAGAACCGGTTTTGTGCAAGCTCTTGATCACACTTTTTCTCTTCAATGGAGGGCACTATTTATAGAGGAAATTGAACCTATCTTGCTTGAAAATCAAGCAAAAATACTTGCCAAGCAAGTATACTTGGTGAGCAAGTTTATGAGTCATTTAAGAAGTTGGACCAAGTCTAATGTTTGGTAAGCAAGGTGAAGAAGCTTATGAAATTTTCCTTATCAAGTTTGAAATTTACTATTTAGTCCTTGGAAAATGTGAACCTTTGGTTGATCGAACATTGATGGTTGGCCACATGGCCGACCGAACATAGATAGTCAGCTAAGTGGCCGATCGAATATTGATGGTCAGCCAAGTGGCCGACCGGTCCTAGGGGAAAAGGCTAATTTTGGCCATTATTGATCAATTGGCCTCCTTTTTGGGCTTGAAGTAGGAGGACCAAAATGATTATTTAACTTTATTCAATTGCTTACCAATTATTAGTGATAGTTGATAAGTTTTTTGAATAGTTGTTATTATCATTACAGCAATCTTAGGATTAGCTTATTGTATTGAAAAGAAATTTAAGATGGAAATGTATATATTTTTGAGAAAAATGAATAATAGACAATAGTTATGGTTGATTAAACATTCTGAGTTGAGTAAATTAGTCTACTTGCATCGTGAGCAAGGATAGCCATTGATGGTAAATAGTCAAATGTCTATCCATTTGTATCAAAGTTAAGTTGGTTCTAGTACAAGTTTAAAAACAACCATCTCAGATATAAAATACTTTAAAAGAATTGAAGACAATTTGTTTATTGCGAGAAAGGTATATCGTTAGCCAAGCCCAAATCTAAAAGTTAGTAGCCAAGAAGAAAAAAAAAATCTCGAAGAACGTTCTGAGAATGATTGGTCATCATCTCTAATAGTTCTTCATCCTCAAGGTCGGATAGGAATAGTAGTCAATATGCGATAACTTCATTAGGCTCTCACTTTTGAAGATGGGATGTGACTATTTCAATCCGACAATCAATGGACACATCTTTAACTACAATTACAAATCAATTTTTCAAAATTTTCATTAAACGATCTAGTAATGTGGTTAAATCAAGTCTGATGATATTCTTCTTAATATTATGGATAAGATATTAACGGTTTATTTATTTTTTATTTATCGGTGAATTTATTTAAAAAGCGTCCATTTTAAGGTCAACACATAGATAACTAACTAATAGCAATTACTAAATTATTTATTTCATTCAATGACAACCCACTTCATGAATCAATTATCCTCTCAATAATTAGTGTCATCATAGGTCTTAATAATAAATTCATCATTTTGTCTTCAAATCCAAACCTCCCAATTCTAGGTGAGGTAAATTGGTCTACTTATACTATAAGTAAATGATAGCCATTGACGATAGATAGATCATCAACTGTATCAATTAATCGTTTATTTAAACTAAAATCTTAATTAAAAGTAAATGAAGAGTAAGGAAAGTGAAGAGATAGAATAGAAGATAGGAAACTCAATACTATATTTTAAGAGTAAATAATATATGTTTTGGTTATGCATAGTATGTTATGCATAAGAATAAAAGAAAATATAACTTAATAACATTACTATAGGAGATGAAGAGGCAATGTTTCAGCGTTATAGGCATTTTATGAAGTAATTTGTAAAGATTGCAATATGACATGATTTAGTGTGACAATCTTTAGATATGATGCAACTTTATGAAATGATATAAATATGATATTAGATATTTAATATAATCGCTCAAGAATTATATAGTATACCAAAATTAATATTCTATGAAGTAAAGAGTTAGTAGACGAATTTCATAGGTTATTTATTTATGTACAATAATACGAAATTTAAATTTAGATAAAATAAAATAATTTAATAAATAATTGATAAATCATTCATTTTATTTAAATTATATATATATATATATATATATATATATATATATATATATAGAAATGAAATAAGAGTGGTATGATCTTAAAATTAAAAATCTGTATTCTACAAATGCTACAAACTTATATCCAATGGTTGACTAAAAACACAGCCATAACAATAAATTAGACTTCCAACAATTCCACTACTTGCAAGGAAGAACAAGAAAAAGAAAAAAGGTAATCCCTTCAAGAACTGGACAAAAAACATAAGCCCTAGTTTTTTAAACCCAAACAGACAACAAAGTTACAAAGAAAACATCTTGCTAAAGAGATTTTTAATCTATTAAAGTTAAAAGGAAAGACCTCCTACATCTTACACGGTAATTGGATCTGGTAAAGACACACTAGTCGTCCCACTGCTACCATTAAGCACGGTGACATTACCATCCGAGTCGACATCCACAATTACTGAATCACCCTCCTTGATCTCTCTAGCAAGCATCTTCTCTGCCATGCTATCTTCCAAGAGTCTCATAATAGCTCTTCTCAATGGCCTAGCTCCATAGCTCGGGTTATACCCTTCATCAACAACTCTGTCCCTAAACCTTTCTGTCACTTGAAGCTCTATTTCCTTGGACTTCAATCTATCAAACACTTCCTTCAACATTATATCTGCTATCTCCTTCACTTCGAGCTTAGTCAACTGTCTGAAGACAATCATCTCATCCAGCCTGTTCAAAAACTCCGGCCTGAAGTATTGTTTCAATTCTTCTGTTACCAAACTCTTGATTCTGTTGTAACTGCTGTCCTTCTCATCATAGTCAAGGTCAAACCCAATTTTCCGGCCTCCTTTCTCAATCACACTACTTCCAACATTTGAGGTCATTATAAGGAGAGTGTTTTTGAAATCGACAGTTCTACCCTTGCTGTCCGTCAACCTTCCATCTTCAAGAATTTGAAGCATCATGTTAAAGACATCTGGATGAGCCTTCTCTATCTCATCGAAGAGTACAACTGTGTAGGGCCGGCGTCGGACCGCCTCGGTCAATTGACCACCCTCGGTGTAACCGACGTAACCGGGGGGTGAGCCGATGAGCTTGGACACTGTGTGTCTTTCCATGAACTCACTCATATCAAGACGGATCATAGCCTCTTCAGAGCCAAAGTAGTAAGCAGCCAAGGCTTTGGCTAGTTCGGATTTTCCGACACCAGTGGGACCAGAGAAGATGAAGCTGGCAATCGGACGGTTAGGGTTCTTGAGCCCGACACGGGCTCGCCGGATGGCTCGGCTGATGGCTTTAACGGCTTCGTCTTGACCAATGACTCTCTTGTGAAGGGTCTCCTCCATCTTGAGTAGACGGTCAGATTCATCAGTGGATACTTTCTCAACCGGGATTCCAGTCCATGAGGAAACGATGTGCTGGATATCGACCTCAGTGACAATAGGGCCCGCATCTCCGGCCTCGGTCTCTGCCTTGCTCATTTCCTTGCCCTTGTCTACAAGAGCTGAGATCTGTGCCTTGAGGTCCATTTCCCTGTCACGCAACTCTCCAGCCTGTTTAAGAAAAGAATATGTCAAGTTCTCAAAAATAAAATAATCAGACCCAATATTCAGCATGTTCAACAAACCAGTATTCTGGTTTCTTAACAGCAATTACATTGACTAATAGGTTGCAATCTAACGTTGTTATACATGCATAGAACATGAGGATCTGATGTACGAATGGCACAAAAAGAAGAAAGCATACATTGAGAGAGAATAAAACAACTAACCTTTTCAAAGTCTTGACTGCGAACAGCTTCATTTTTCTCCTTTGTGATCTGCCTGAGCTCTTTCTCAAGCTCTCTAGCTTCCTCAGGGAGCTGCAACAAAAACAAAAATGAGCTGGAAGTGTTGAGAAGAGTTGAAAGTCATGGAAAATGGGAGAAAGCCAGCAAGTCAGGGGTATATACTTGTGCATGACGTAGCCTAACTCTAGATCCCGCTTCGTCAATCAAGTCAATAGCCTTATCGGGTAGAAACCGATCACTGATGAATACAGAACGCTAGTCTTAGTTAAGAGAAGAAAGTAACTATCATCTTGTAGAAAATAACATTATAAGTCATAAACATACCAAGTAATTCAAGGACTTAAATGTAAGGAAATCACTTTACATTACATAATAAGCATCATATACCTAATGTACTGGTATGACAGTTGTGCGGCAGCTACCAGCGACTCATCAGTGTAGCGAAGCTTGTGGTGGATCTCATATCGTTCTCTAAGCCCTTTCAGAATTTGTATGGTTTCGTCCACAGATGGTTCAGGTACCTTGACGGGCTGGAATCTTCTTTCTAGAGCTGGGTCTTTCTCAATGTGTTTCCGGTATTCATCCAGTGTTGTTGCTCCAATACACTACAAAAATAAAGGTGAAATTGAGAACAAGTTTACTCCCAAAAGCACATGTTCATATATGCATCTTGAACAGCATGCATCACAAGTCTAACCGAGTTCCCATAAGTTGAGAAAAGCAAACCACAAGACACAAGTCCATGTAATCACTGAAATTACCTGCAGTTCGCCTCTTGCAAGGGCCGGCTTTAATATGTTTGCAGCATCAATAGCTCCTTCTGCTGCACCTGCTCCTATTAATGTGTGCACTTCATCTATAAAAAGTATTATCTCATCACTTTGTTTTATTTCCTCCATTAGTTTCTTCAACCTCTCCTCAAATTCTCCACGGTATTTTGTTCCAGCAACAAGAAGTCCCATATCCAGTGTAATAACCTACAAACAAATACAATGACACCCTACAGTCCATTAATATGTAACAAATTAAGGATAAAGTAGAGAAGACATGCTGTGATTTTAAATAACTAAGGGTATCAATATACCAGAGGAAAACAAGTATAAAAATCTTCCAAATCAATGTTTCATTGAGAATATGTTGGCCTAAGACCCAAAGTATATCAGTTTGGGCAGGGCACATTAACAGAGCTAGCTTAGCCAATTATACTTCTACTTTCAACAGACCAAAATAATACATGAAATACAGTCAGAACAGCATTTGAAAATGAGCAACCAGGATGGAGCTGAAACTCAAGAGCTCGTATCAGATGCAGTGAAATTCTTTTACCTTCATAAGAAAATAAAAATCGAAAGTACTTGAGAAATTCATAACCAATACCTTAAAAATTATATTGACTAATACTTACCTTCTTTCCTTCTATTGTTTCAGGAACATCACCAGTTGCAATCCTTTGGGCAAGGCCCTCTGCAATTGCAGTTTTCCCTACACCAGGTTCACCAATGAGACACGGATTGTTCTTTGTACGCCGACCCAAAATTTGGGTTACACGTTCGATCTGTTGTTGTCTTCCCACAACAGGATCCAGCTTACCCTATAAAAGCAATAAAAAGAACTCTCAACATCCAAGCTAAAAGAAACACCTACCATCTCCCACAGTCTCTCTATATGCAAGAAATGAGAGAAAATGTAACATACCTCCTCTGCCAACTTTGTCAAATTTGTGCCATATTCCTCCAAAGTTGGCATCTTATTTCCACTGGTACCTCCCCCAACACCAGCACCAACTGCTTCTGTGCTCTCACCCACCATACGAATTACCTGATTGCTCAAATGATAAATCATCATGGTCAATATTACATAGGATGAACAAACAACTTTACTTGAAGGATGACATTAAACACATGGGTATGATGCTTACCTGTGTTCTAATGTTACTTGGTTCAGCACCTAAATTTTCGAGGACCCGAGCTGCAACACCCTCACCTTCACGAAGTAGTCCAAGCAGTAGGTGCTCAGATCCAATATAATTATGACCTGAAAAAATCCATATATGAGAATTCTCAGTGCAGCCTTAAAAATATTTGAACGATCAGAAGATTTACAAAACCATGGACTATTTAAATGAAAGTACGTGAATGGATGAATGTTCAAGTAAAGAAGATAGATCCTACACACAGACAATTCTTCAACCAAACCAACTGGAGGTCAAACCTATTTTGAAAGATTAATATACAAGCACACATAGGTACTAAGGTAGATAGCTGATATCACAAAAACGGAGAGGTAATTTTTATATACATGACAGAAGACAACAAGAATTGTACCGAGTTGACGAGCTTCTTCCAGTGAGAGTTCCAAAACACGCTTTGCACGAGGAGTGAAAGGAATTTCTACCGCAACAAATCCACTGCCCCGTCCAATTATTTTCTCCACTTCCACACGTGCATCTTTAAGATTGATTCCCATAGATTTAAGAACCTTTGCAGCAATACCAGTGCCTTCTCCAATAAGACCCAAAAGGATCTGCTCTGTGCCAACAAAATTGTGACCAAGCCGTCTTGCTTCCTCTTGAGCAAGCATGATCACTTTGATAGCCTTTTCTGTGAATCGCTCAAACATGGCCTTTGGGACACATCTACTAGCCCTTCGTCTCCGAGAAGACATTGTGCTAGCCACCAAGGAATGAAAATCTTTCCTAGGCCCCACCAGGGTATCTAAAGCATTAGAACTTCGTAATCCTGAAAAGCCTCTAATCCTGATTCCTGGAACTTGTAGACCACTCATCATCTTGACAGATCGTTTGGTGTTTCCAGATCCCCTTGATAGGCCATTTTTGGGCCCAACAACTAACCCAGGAATATTTGTTGATTGAACAAGAACTCTAGCCATGAGGTTTGCGAACTTTCTGCATTGAAGAAATTATTAATTGACACCGCTAGATAAGTGATTTAAAATTTGGTTCTCATAGAAGTTTAATTGCTGCTGCTACAGAATAAAAGAGTAGCCATGATAAATAACACATTGTCAGATGAGATAGTCAAGAACTTGTATTTAACTCATGCTCCTCTTTAATTTTTTTTTTTTTTTTCCACAAAGTATTAAGGTTTAAATTAACTTAGAGTAATAATCGTCAACTTCTACACTCGAAGATATGTTGCCCAAAATTATAAAAATCAATCACTCAAAGCAACAAGACAATGATTATAGATTCTGGAATAGCATTGCATTCAGGTACCGAACACTAACCCGGATCTTAAAGGCTACCAACAAGTCACGTACTTATCAAAATCATATAATCACAACAAACATTTTTGTTTGCAGTGGAAAAAGCACATAGAAGCACAAAATTACTATCAACTGCTTCAGAATGCAGAGAATCAGAAGAAAGAGATTCAGCCATTTAGGAAACTAGTTTGATTGTGATGGTATGATATAAAGAAAGGGAAGAAACAGCACGTTGCAGCCCCCATCTCCTCATAACAATGATTGCATCTCAAACCAAGTTTTAAGTTCAGACGCCACAACTACTTCACAGAGTAATGAGTTCCCTTTGTCAGACCTTTCAATCATAAATAAACTAATAGCCTCACTAGTGAACCAAAATTGAACAAAGCTTCAAAAACACAAGTACAGAACATCACAAGCACAGCAAGTCAAAACATTTATCAATTACAACCCAGCCAACTCAAAAGGCATATAAACTCGAGTTCTTACATATACAGTATAATAGAGATTAAGAGCACAGGCGAAGAAAAATTAGAGAACAAAAATCATAGCCGAAAATAGCATACCACGTGACAAAACCAACGCCGGCTAAATTAACTAACAGCTTGGGGGTAAGCTCAAAAAACTCCCGACTTTCAGGTGGACGTAGAAAGCAACATCTTCATTTCAGAAGTAAAAAGACAAAGAGAAGCACCGATTCAGGCCCATAAAAAAAAAAAAACCATGCAGCCCTAAATTTTTCCGATTCCAAATAACAAAAATCCAAACTAAAAATCCATTTCTAGATAAAATTGAGCTACAATCGAAACAATCATCGACAGCTCACCATCAAACCATAGTGATACAAGAAACAGATTGACGAAGATATGAAGAAATGAGAAAAAGCTTCGATATGAAGAGCGGGAGAGAGATAGAAAGAGACCTTACTTTCCTTCTTCGGAGAGAGAGAGAGAGAGAGAGAGCCTTCTTTTTCCCTGGCTTTAAAGGGTCGGCCAAGTAGAGATTAGATAGACCCTCGATCGATAAATATGGGGGAGAGAGGGGGAGAGAGCGGCAGCTAAATATATTAGAGAGAGTCCATTTTTGGGCTTTCGCCTTAATGGGCCGTCACCGACCCAACCACCAGCTGACTGCAATCACGACACGTCGTTCAAGTGATTACCGGAGTATCAAAGCCCAGGAAGCTGGCTGTGGGCCCCCACCAGGCTTATCTCCAAAGAGGAAATATCTATATTTTTTTGTACACGAGAAAGAACGAGAGAGAGAGAGAGAGAGAGAGAGCAATTAAGGAAGATCTTTTTCTTTTTCTTTTTCTTTTTTTAAATTGATTTATTTTCCATTTTTCTTACATAGATGGGTGGGGGATTTGGTCGGGAATCATGTCCAAAGTAAACTAAAGGACAAAAAAGGGATTGATTACTAATGAAAGCTGACACTTGAGACTCGATTAGCTTTCTAAGCCAATCTTCTAATTATAATTATTATTTCGAGAGCATATTAATTTAAATAACTTATTTATTTTTATATTTTTATCAAATAATTTAATTAAATAATTATTTACTCTTATTATATTTATTAAATAATTCAATAATATATTTTTAAAAATAATTATTATCATTAATTTTTATTTAATCTTAATCATAAATTTACTAACAGTAAATCTAAATACGTAGATAAATGTGAAAGGTAGACATGGGAAGTTTTCAAGTTTGAGTTGTATACGTTTAGCGTACATACGTTGTCGGTTGTCCCCTGATTGAGCACGTTTATTCAAACTTCAAACCTCTAGTGAGAAAGGAAGTGAGCAACTCGCATGAAACTCATTCTCAAAACTAGTTGATCTAAGTTGACTAAAAGTGGAGGAAAAAGTTACGCTTAGGGGTTCAATGAGTAGGGAAATTTATTGTTGACTTCGATAATATAGGGGTCAAAATATAATTTAACATTTCTTTGAGGAAAATGGAAGTTATAAAGTCATAACTAATAAATAATTACACATTGTCACATTACCACCCAATCCGAAGCTTTTATGAATATTCCGTTTCAATTTTATTTTTATTTTTCGCAAACTCCAGTTTAGGGCTAAATTTCACAAGTTATCGAAAACTTGTTAAATCATATTTGTCGTCCCTATACTTTCAGTATTTTCTTATTTATACCCTTGTACTTTTCTTATTTCACCTTTGCTGATGACGATATTATACCGCTATTGCCCAGCCCATCAATCATGGATTAAAATTTAGATCCAAGTTGAGACCCATCGAATCTAGAGTTGGAAACTTGATTTTGGAGGGATAAAACCGGAGTTGCAATGAGTCAAACTCGAGATCTAAGGATAAAACCCAGATATTGAAGGAAAGAAACTTGATACATATTTGGACTTCAACCTCACAGGTAGTTCGTTGTATAAACTGGATTTCAAAGAGATTCGAAGAATGGGTTTCAATACAAATTTGGCGTGATAAAGAGAGGCGCATACTAACTAACCACTAGAATCACCCTCCAAAAAATAAAGACAAAGATAGATGTATCGTTTTTGTCGACTCTCATACTTTGAATTACGTAGATATTATTGTAGGGGACCAAATATCAAACACCGAGGAACGCGAAACCACTTATGTATCACCTATTCACGTCATTACCATCCACACTTCCTCGTCCAGCACAAGTCAACATCAGTTTCTCTCTCTTTTTTCTTTCTTTGGATGGGAATTTTGGATACTCTCTTTTCAAGTCCCCAAGAGTGGGCCGGAGTGGGTCCCATGGTTGTGAAAAACGCTCGTCAAATGTAATAATGCAATATTCACTAAGAATCCATTCTTAGTAAAAATTCTTATTACAAGAAATAAACTTCTAGCAAAGCTTCTAACAACTTTAGTGAAAAATACCAGATTTTGAGTAAGACTGGAGTTTCGTTAAAAAAAAAATCCAAACAAACGATTATCCAAAATTTCCGTTGACCAAACTCGAGTTTCACAAACACTAGCCCAAAACCCAATTTTTCATACTATACATATACATACTACCTAGCGAGTGACACCTATTAGAAAATACAAAATAAGAACAAGACATTCAACCTCGTCCGAAATCATACGGGCGGGTGATTAACATGTGCAATAACATCAGATCTCATACATCCCCTTCCCTAATCTCTACCACAAACAAAGCCTAGGAAAAATGAAAGACAAGAAGATAGAAGAAGATTATGCAGTTACATAAACAATTGCAATATTGGAGTAGGTAGATCTATGTACAAGAGTGGCATTGGATTTGAAAAATGCAAGGGAGAGAAGGCCTTGCCTTCTTCTATGAGAAATAACACGTACTTCCTTATGTATATAACCAGAAGACTAGACACAATCAAATTACTAGAAACTCCAGACCCCAAGCCCCAAAATTTGATAACCTTTTTTTTTTTTCTTTTTATTGCCTTCTACTTCTGATCTAAGAGAGAGATAATAATAAGTTTGCTGAGAGAGAGAGAGAGAGAGAGAGAGACTCTCACATCTAAATCTCAATCAGTGCATAATCCCCAAGAGAAGAAGTGGTTGTAGAAACACTCCAAAAACCTAAACAGTTAAGAGAAAACCCCACGTTATATTGAGATCGAAATTTATAATATCAGTGTTCTTGGGCTTTCTGATAGTGTAAATATAGAAAGTATGAATTAATACCTCTATATCATTGACAGAGAAAACGCCTCATGATTTCTCAGAGGTTGGTGTTAAAGGTATGTGCAGACCTTTGACCTCTTTTGCCTCGGCACCTTCACCGGCCGGAGCATTTTCTTCCGTTTTTGCATTTAGAGACCCTGGATTCATCTTCTGCACCTCTTCTCTTGTATATATGAATATCTTACGAACCATAGCACAAAACTCCCTGATTTTTTACCCACATTTACTTTTAAATAAAAAGCTCAAGTAATATTAATGGCAAAAAATAGAAAAAACAGAGTATCAAGATTCTTACTGCCACGGATCATCTCCAACAAGCATAGTATCACCCTCATCATCAGTATATATAATAAGCCAATTCTTTCGTGGAACCATTAACTCCCCACCAAATTCAAACAGTTCATCCAGCTCAGCAATCAGTTCATCGTAGTTGCTGAACTTACTAAGATCCACTGATCTACCTAACGCAATTCCCTGCTTGTGGACCTGAATTTTATACAATCAGAAATTATCTCATTAATCGAGCATATATTTAGAGAGGCCATCAAAATTGACAGGAAGATGTAATAAGCTAAAAGGAATTCCGTATAATGTATGAACAGACAACCTTTGTACAACTCCTGGTTGAACCACCCTGTGATTTGCCCTGAACATCTCTTATATGGTGCTTAGAGTTCTGTTGACGTTTGTCAGGCTCGATCATAGCTAAAGGGTTATCTGTCGATTTTGAACCTCTTGAATGTTCAGACTTCTGATCAGATTCAGAAGCAGGTGCAGGATCTAATGTAACAGGGTTCCTAATGAAGATACCAAAAAGCTTGCAATCCCCATCTTTTGGTTTGGCAGCCTCTTGGTTCTGTACTAATATGGGTTTTGGTACCAACTCCCTTGAATGAACTGGATTTTCGAAATGAAATGGGGAAGGTGGAGGCATTAACCAGTTTCCTTGTGGGGTGAGGGGTTCGTTTCTATCATGGAGCATAGAATAGTCACTAAACCCATCATATCTAGACTTTACTCGAGTTTCAAAAGACCCCTCACCAACTTGCAGATGGCCTTTCTGATTAGAGTCCACCAGGTTAAGTGACCGACTAGGAGATATAAAGGACCATGGGCTACCATGCAAATTAAACTTTCCATCCTGATCCGTTGAATGTGTTCTAATTGAATTAGCAGCAACTACTGGATCGATAAAGGCTTGATGGCTACCATGGGTGGAATAAGTATTTGAATTGAAGCCCGATAGAAGATCGGTGTAGGTCGGCTCATTTCTTCCAGGAGGCATCCAGTTTTCAGCCCCATGTCTTCTAGAAGAGGAAACCACGCCCACCTTATCATCTAGTGAAGCTGGCCATACAACTGATTTTTCAACAGCGTCAGATGCATTGCTTTCTGGGTAATTGCCTCTCAAGGTCGAGAATTCTTGACCTTGCAAGACCTTTGAAAACCCACTACCAGGATGAGTGTCTGCAGTCAATCTTGATGAACCTAATGAAATGAATAGCATGAAAATGAAGTGAGTATTTACTTTGAAAGCAACAAACTGCTAATCTAGAACTGGGTGAAAGTTGATTGTTGAAATATTTATATACTGTTGGTCAATGTACCTTCTCGAGGAAGGACAGAGGGGTCGGGGGAGGAGGGAACCACATTTGAACGAGGCCTTTTTGACCTAGCCACTGGAAGGGGATTTATTGCAGGAGGAGCTAGAGCAGCCTCTATTTTCCAAGGCGAGACTCTTTCAGGGCGAGGAATTGTGGAAGTCTCATCCCATCTCACCTAGATGGATAGAAAAATCTCTTTTCAGAAAACCGTAAATTATTACACACAACATATAGATTTGGCATGCGGTTGGTATTCCATTCAAAATATAAATTAGAAGTCATAGCTTCTCTTTGGCCTCCAATATATCCAAAATCTCATGCTCTATACCAAATTATATTTTCCACTCTACCTCCCAGTGTTACCAAAGTCCAATTGGTAAAACTACACTACTTGAGCATGCTAGGCCAACCACACACTTAGGAGACAAACACTACCTTAAGGCATCTCCATTTGGAATTTTTCCACCTGTCAGGATCTGCATCCTCCATCCCAACAATAGTACCGGTGAACCTATAGCCATTATAGTAAGCAGAATGAATATATCAGAAACCTCCGAAAGTATTAAAATTAAATAAAGAAATGCATAACTAGTTTCATTTAACCAGCATGAAGCACACGTACCTCTGTTCCGGGGCTTCTTCACCTTCAAATTTCATTTTAAACCTCATTCCAATAGAATAATTCTTCTTAACTGACTCCATGTACTGTTCATATGGAACAATGAATTCAGAAGGGCTTGTCCTATGAGATAAGATCGAAGTTACTTGTTAACAAGAATAAAACAATAACCAGGATAATTATTTAAAGTAGCATCTGAACTTATACATAGCAAGTGCTAATGTAGCATATTGCACTATAGCTTAAAGCCTTACCTGGGCTTGTAATATACAGTAAACATGGTTCCAGTTTGAACGGCATGCCATGCGGTTGCGAGGACACCAAGATGCATACTATGACTAGATATGACTGAAGATGGAATATTACCCTGCTGTCTCATAGCACGTCTAACCCCTACCCGTAGTTCTCCATTCTCTCCCCTAGAAATAACAAGATATCATTTAAGACACAAAACGATGCAGGAGATAATTAAAAGAAGCTAAAAATATCATATATGGTGAGGGATAGAACAAACCTTAGAAATATGAATGCATCCCCAGCAACCAGCCTTTTGGAGCTCACAAAAACACTCCATCCGCTTTGAAGTAAATGCCTTCGCGGTTGACCTAGCATCGGAATTGTAGAAATAATCAACAAGCTAAATCAGTAATAACTATAGAACATTGTCCTGCCGTTCGATGACACATTATCCTTCACATATGCTACAAACCAGAGAAATGAAAAAAACAAAAAAAAAACCCAAAGACATGCAGTGATTCAGAAACAGTTAAATGGGAGGAAGAAGAAAGACTCCTATCAAGACTAATGGTCAAGTCCATCAGTTTTACCTCGGAAGATATGTCGAAATCGCCATTCGCTCCCATGCAAATCCTTGGCAACCAGTTCTTGTGTAGGAGGTTGTCGAGACATGTCCTGGCTCAAAATCCAACACATATTAGTGCATGGTAGCACAACATGAACATTTTGATAGGCGGTAGTGCAACACAAGCATATATTAAAATAATTATAATTTATCTTTCTACTAACTTCTATGTCTGATGAACAAGAAAATGCACATTATATAGTGATTCTGTTAATTTTCAAACAGAAAAACCACACCAGTGTATGTACCTGTTGTTTTGCAGGCAAGACAAATGCCAAATCTTAATATTTTGGGCTGTTTTGTAGAACACTGGAGTGGATTTGAAATTACCCATAAATAAGAAAAAAAAAAAGGCCAAATTATAAGTTAATAAGATACAAACCAGTGGAGGAAGGCATTCGTCTGCATGCCGTCTCAGTACTGAAAATCCACCATGAGTACTTGTATCTGAGGCTGTTAGAGTCTTACAAAACGAGTGCACATGTAAACGTGGATGTGAAGGAGGAGGAGGTTCCTTTTCCACTGCTTGCTGAAAAAACCAAGGAAGAGCCGTCCACATGTCAGCCGATCGGGTTATAAAAGCCAAAAATCTTGCTTCAAGAATAAATAAAGTGACAAACTATAAGAACCATAACAATAGTACTTACATTAGATTCTGGAAGCAAAGTGATCTGGGCGAAGACCTCATCAGTGTCTGGTTCCGCCTAAAACATAAGCAAGGGGCTAACCACATCATTATCAAAAGTAGAGTATAACTCCTCCAGATCAAATTCAAGAAAACAAGAAAACAAGAAATCGAGAAATAATAATAGCAATTAGCACTTGGTTTTTTATATTTATGGCAATCAATACC
The DNA here is from genome assembly GCA_027186245.1 of Coriaria nepalensis. Classification (NCBI taxonomy): domain Eukaryota; kingdom Viridiplantae; phylum Streptophyta; class Magnoliopsida; order Cucurbitales; family Coriariaceae; genus Coriaria; species Coriaria nepalensis. Next base: position 1,775,955 of record CP114493.1, read on the forward strand.
TTCAAGCGTACGTTAATTACTCGGCAAGGGATCTTATAGGGAAGGTCACATGAAGGCATCTGCTTGTCTGCCACTTGATTTGTAGACGCTTCCACCTAACAAAGGCATCACACAAAATCATGGTAGCATATCGAAACAGAGATTTCTTCCGTCTTTTCTATATCTTAAAAAACAAATTAGTAACAAATTATCAGATAAAAAAAATGCAAACTAATTACCTGCTCGATGTGTCCCTGGGGAAAGTAGAAGACGCGCTGCTTTTCGTGAGGAACAGTTACGAGAGGACCAGCACAAGCGTGCCAGAGCTCCGTGTAAAGCGCAGTTTCAGCGTCTGGTCAAAACAATTGAACTTTAAAGGTCATCTCATCTCCTACGCCGGAGCAAAGGAAAAAGGCCAGTCGGAGAGAAATCTTACCTTTCGCAGAATAACCTTTCTGGCCTTCCTTATCGTTCCTAGAGCTGCGGTGCTCGTTGAATCCGGAGGGGAAGCTCTCCCCCATTCCGGTACCGGAATTCCCTTTGATCGATGCCTCCGCCGACGACATGACAACGAAATCTCAGCACAGATATCTCATCTGAACCTCCTTTCCCCCTTCCCCAAATTCTAGAAAACCTAAAGTAATCCAACCTCTATTCGTCAAAAGACAACCAAATCCTTCAACAGAAAATTCTCCCAAACTCGCAAAATCAAGCTTCAGCACTCCTTAATCGATAACCACTGAACAAATCGTCTTCTACCTTCAGCTCTGATTAATTTCCTAAAAATAAATTTGCTCGACTCCCTATCTGACCTCACACTTCTGCCTTTTCCTACCAAACAGTAGCAAGCTATATCTTTACCCAACCATAACCATCGCTGTTCTCTCTCTCTAGAAGTCTCTCTCTCTCTATCTCTCTTTTTGTGTGTCTCAACCGAACCGAAGACATAACCAGAGTGGGTCACAAAACCGCATGAAATCATTTCAACCGCGGTCAAATTCTAACCAATGTGGGGGAAGTTTCAACCGGCACTCGTCGGTCACGCGACCTTTCCAGACCGGTAACAGCCAGTAAGCTACACAGAAATAAATAAATAAAAGGATATAATAACAATAAAAAGCGACGTTATATAATAACAATAAAAAGCGACGTTAACGGCGTTAAAGACGTGTTGGGGTGTGATAGGATGGGAAGCAGACGGCGTTTGTCTAGAAGCGGTAGAGAGAGAAAAGTTGCTTGATTTTTATGAGGAAATAGGTTTTTGTCGTGGAATTGACGGGCATTGTCTGGATTGGATGGGAATTTGGATGGTCCGTTCCGAACGCATTTATCACTATTAACCATGGTTACATTTATTTTTTATTTTTTTTATTTTTTTTTTTTTTTGGCTTAAGGAGTGGGCTAGTGGCTTCTGGTCATTGGTACGAAGAAACAGTGATTGATTGTCGCCCATGCAGCTTTTGTATGGGGCTTGCTTACTTAATATTTGTTTTCGCGATAAATTGGAATTCAATGTTTCCAAACTCGTATCGTCGCGTACTAATAATATAAATAAAATTTAAATTTATTTAATTTTTAATTGGATTTTTCGTACATACTGATATAAATAAAATGAGTAATTTTATTATATATTTATTTTAAAAAATTAGAATGGATATATTTCATCATATTACTATTTTTTATAAATTTTGTTAATAAATCGATGTTATTAAAATTAAGTGGAATATTTAAGTGGAGAAGAAAAAAAAATGAGAATAGTCGGGATATCTCCTGACAATGTCACGTGTTGATGGAAAAGTAAAATTGTAAATGAGGAGAGAGACAGTGAGTAATATAATGGAGGGGATGGGACCCACGTGGATTGTCTAATTGCAGTTTGTGTGTGGCCTAAAGCAACAAATGTAGGAAGGAATCTTTGTCCCCATATATTTATTCAACTTTGTTTTTCACTTCGGGACCAGCTAGCTAGCTCTGCATTTAACCTTTTTTTTTTACTTTTTATCGATATGGTATTTTTTTTTTTTACCTTTGAATTACTGTTTAGAGATATTTAAAATATAAATTATTAAATTTAAATGTGGACTATTAAAGTCATGTTTTGTTTTTTTTTTTTTAGTAAGAATAAAATAAAATATATATTTATTTGAGTAGAAAAAATTAAGTAAGAATAAAATATTTTTTTATGTATTTTTTTAATTTTTCTGTAATAGTGATATTTATATAATTTATTTATAATATTTTTTTAAGTAATTAAATATATAATTTAATTGAAAATAAAAATAAAATTAATTATTTTTTTTATGCACAGCAAAAGAAAAACGATGAGATGAAGTTGAAGGACTTGAAAGTGAAGAACTATCTCTTCTAGGCCATTGACTGCACAGTCCTCGACACCATTCTCAAGATGGGTACTGCCAAAGAAATCTCGGATGTTATGAAGAAAAAGTTCAAGGGGAATGCAAGAGTTAAGAAGTCTCATCTTCAAGCTCTCTAATGAGAATTTGAAAGTCATGAGATAAAGACCAGTGAAAGAGTGATAGAGTACTTCTCTAGAGTCATGTGGCAATCAAAATGCGAGTGTATGGAGCGGATATGAAGATTGTAGAGAAAATTTTGCATACTCTCATAGAAAAATTCAACTACATTGTCTACTCTATTGAGGGGTCAAAGGATATTGATAGTCTCTTTATGGATTAACTTCAAAGCTCCTTGATTGTACATGAGAAAGAGTTTCGAAGAACTAGTGGTGAAGAATAGGTCTTGAAGGTTGCATTTGAAGAAGGAAGAGACATAGGTGAAAAAGGACGAGGTCGAGGTGTTTATAGGGGCAAAGGAAGAGGGGGAGGAGGTAGGCATATATGCAATAAGGCTACTATGAAATGTTTTAAATGTCACAAGTTGGGATACTTCCAATTTGAGTGTCCAAGTTGGAATAAGGAAGCAAATTATGTTGAATTGGGTGATAAGGAAGATAATATGCTACTCATGGCTTGTGTAGAAGAGAGTGAAGCTCGAAGAGAACATGTTTGGTTTTTAGACTCGGGGTGCAACAATCACATGAGTGATGACAAAAGCTTGTTCAGTGATCTCGATAAGAGTTTCAAACATAGACTGAAGCTATGAAATAATGCAAGAATGGAGGTGACTGTCAAAGGCAATGTTAAACTAAAAGTAAGAGGTTTCACTCATGTTGTTAGCGAAGTTTACTATGTACCTGAATTGAGAAATAATTTACTAAGTATCAGACGACTACATAAAAGGGGGCTAGTAATTCTCATTCAACATGGAAAACTCAAGATGTATCATCCATAGAGAGAGGCTAATTATAACAGTCGATATGACAACAAATCAGATATTTGTGATGATTGCAAGCTCACTACCTCGAAAGGCTATTACTCAAAAACCATAATGTCTCTATATTTCTACACATGATATGGCACATACACTTGAGTTACAAAGGATTAGGGACGTTGCGGTACAAAAAAGATGGTAGATGGTATATTGCCCTAGTTCAAGGCTCCATCAAGAGTGTGTGAAACATGTCTGACTGGGAAGCAACACAAGGACCCGATTTCAAGGAAGAGCAATTTGAGAGCTACAGAGAAGCTTTAACTTATTCATGCAAATATCTATGTAGCATAATCTCTCCTATTTTCAACATCAAGAAGAGGCACTCATATTTTAATGAGAATGAAAATAATTTTGTATTATAATTTTATTATTATTTAAATCAAATAATAAAATAATCATTTTATTCTTATTAAAAAATGGAAGCAAACTTAAGTTTTAATTTTTCCATTGGAAGCGGTCAAGTGAAGAGAAATGTGACATGTTTGATGAAGATTGAAGAGAGATGGGGGAAATCAAGTGGAATATGAGCGGGTTTTCCTAGCCCTTGTGGGTCCCCACCCGGTTTACTAGGTACAATCGTGGCTCAATTACAGTAAAACTTTAATAAATATTATTATTAAAATACATAATAAAAGCTAGTGTTATTTTTACAACGTCGGAGAAACAAAATTTGGTACTGTTCTACACGCTTATAATATTTAAACAATTTTGTAATTAATTTTTAATTTTTTTAATTAATTTTTAAATTTAAATGTATGATCATACCAACAGACAGGTTAGAAAATGGCCGTTGAACGAATTGTCACACGTGAATATGATAACCCAGTTAGTACGTAATTGTAACTTATTTATAATTTTTAGGGTTGAAATGTGAATAAACTAAAATTACCTTTAGTAGTAGTAGTAGTAGTAGTAGTAGTCCGTGTGAAAAGGGAAAGAGAAAGAGAAACAGAGAGAAACATCAAATAAAATATATTAACACGTTTTTATTACAGTCATCCGGTTGTCGTTCTCTAACAAACCCTACCAAGTTACGAGGAGTTGTTAAATCACAACCGACTCTTGTTCCTAGCTCCAAACAACATGTCGTATTGTTGTTATTAGTGAACTTCGTGTTTGATTATAGAGAGTCATGTCTTTTTTTTTAATTAATAACCTACAAAACATACAATAGAACGATGAAGAAGGTCTAAAACTATCAAAACTACACTTCCTTTTAAGTTACTCTATTACTATCATTCTCATTCCTATCAAATTAAACTTTGTTCTCAAGAATGAAAGACAGAGTAGAAGTGCTTTAAAATAATGGAATATTATTAATCTTGATTATTTTATATCACCAAAATCCGAAAAATATTAATAATAAAAATTATATGCTCGTTAATTTAATTGAATTTAAAATCCATAAATATTATAATTGTGTGAATCATGTTATTATTTTGGATATTATTGATAATTTATTTAATATATTTGATATTTTATGTATTTTATTTTATTTTATTTTATTATTAGTTAAATAATTATATTTTTATTTTTATTGCATCATCGTAAAATCTTGAAAAGCATAAAATAAACGTGAAGAGTAAGAAAAACGACAACAACAATCAGGACCAAACAATGTTTTGATTGGACAGCTTCCAAAGAAAAACGACAGAAGTAATAGAAACTATAAAGTAGTATTTAAAATGTGCCTCTCGGTCTAAGGAGAAGAGGGGGAGGATAATATTACCGAGGGGTCGCAAAGCTAAGTATGACTAACATTTTGGCGGATGAAGTTACTGGAGAGTAAGAAAGAAGAAAAGAGAGTAGGGCCCGCTAGGGGTGTCCAGTTAAGCAGGCACTAATCAATAGCGTGGGGGCCACTCTTTTGTATGCCTCCTCTACTATTAGCAATTGGGCAATTCCCTAATCTCTTACTCCCTGCCCCCTTAACAACAGACCGAACTCTCTAACTCTTAGCTAATATATATATTTTAATAATTAATTTATTTACACATCTTAATTCATTGCTTTAGACTTGGTTTAGCTGGTTTTAGATGTTTCTTTTTCTCCGATCCTAACCTTAGGATTTCCGAGTTCATTGGATCGATTATTTATTTAATTTGTTTTTTTTTTTTATGAGCGAGTGTCACGCATCATCTTAATGAATTAGATTTATTACATATTTTCTTCCAATAAAAATAAAGATGGTAAGTAATAAAAAGATAAATTATTTAAATAATATATAATTAACTTATTATAATAAATAAATAAATAAATTATATTGATAGATCTAATTAATCTTATTATTATGACTTAAGTAAAAAAATTAAGTCGTAAATTTAGCATTATTTTGAAGTAACACGAAATATTGTTAGATATTATAATTTAATGTATTAATAACATTTTGTAGGGTCCAATTTTAATTATAGACATCAACTTCAAACTCAATTCAAGCATTACCTAATTTTTTAAAAATATATCATCTATCTATCATTTTGATATTTTGCAATCTATACTCTCTTCCTCTAATGACGAGGACAGTGATACATAGTGGGTAGATGAAGCATCTCCATCCAACCCGCCACGTCGTCCAAGTGATACATAGTGGGTAGACGAAGCATCTCCATCCAATCCGCCACGTCATCCAAACACCATCCCTTTCCCGTTTTACTACTTGGAAACGTGGATTTTTTGTTCGCAACTGACAACTCCAATTCGAATTTCGATTGGCGGAATCGAAATGGGAATTGAATCAACTTAATAAATAACTTTTATATGGAATCCTCAACACTTTCAATTTCACCAATGAAGGATCGACACGTCTGGAGGTTAAGTCGATCTCGCGGGTAAAAGGACGACAGGGCGTTTTGGACCGGTGCGAATCGTGAGGGAAGTTGGCGGCATCCTAATCCGATTAGAGGGCTACCTTGCATGTGATTGGTACACCTTGCATCTCATAAATTAACTTTTTGCTTCGTAAAATTTTGTTCCCTATGACGTGTCATCAAAAGGATCTTCTTAAAAAAAAATAAAAAAAAATAAAATTTTGAAAAAGGTTGGAATATATCATATTGAAGTGTATTATGTGGGAAATTAAGGATGGGTAAAAGTGATTCGATTGATTTGAATTGGATTATTAGTTTTATTTGATTTATTAGTATTTTTTTTGATTTAATTGATATTTTATCTAATTAAAATTATATTAAATATTTAATTTAATTAATTAATTCTTTATTAAGATATTTTATTTTTTCATTTCTAATATTTGTTTTAATGAATACAATTTTTTTTTATTTCAAACATTTTACTAATACAATTTTATTAAATTTGATTAAATGATTTTTTATTTTTGATTCTTAATTTTTGACTTTTACACGAAATTTTCCTTAAATGCACTTTATTATTTGTTTATTTTCTTATATAATTTTTTTATTATTCTTTAAATATATGAAGTAATTGTGTAATTAAATAAAAAAATGATATTTTAAAATTTCCATTTATTTCATAAATTATATTTATTATTTTCTTAAATAAAAAATTCAATTAATTAATTTCTTAAATGATAGTTGACTTCTCCATTAAATAATATATAATCTTCAATCAAATACATTAATATTTTCCTATAAAGAAATCACTTAATATTTAATACTACCTATAAAATATAAATTAAATTATCTTTAAAAAAATATATAACAATAACAATAATAAAGGATTGTAATTAGGTTGGATCCTATCCTCTGACTTCTATCTAACCGTAATGATTAGATCTGATATCCATTCGAAGATTGTTCAATCCAATCCGACTGCCATCCAACACTGTAAGATCCGATTGATCTGAACATTACTCACCCTATATGAAATGATGAATGTCATTTAGTGTCTAAAATAATGAGTATGATAGTGATGTGGATATTTACAAAAAATATATAAATTTTATGAAATGATTTTAATTTTGTATTCGGTGTGTCGTGATACTTGAGATGAGAAGAAATATCATGACACTTGTTAAACAAAGTTAGAAATCAAATATAAAAAAATATATATAATGAGTTAGACCTCACATAATGTTAGAGGTTGCGATTTGTATCGGTTCGACCTAGCTCAACATGACATGGATTGTGTCGTGCCTCTTGTACTTGCTCTATGTTGTTGTCAATATCATCGAGTAGATCCATATAGTCTTTAATAATTATGTCGTTCTCGGAATAACCAAAACTCGAAAAATTTTAATGGTGGAGATTAGTTTTCTATATTAAAATAACAGTAAATATCAGAATAAAATGTAAAAATAAATGTAAGCATGTAACAAACTTACAATGACTTAAATTCAATCGATGAAAACTTCACAATTGACAATGAGAATTTGAGAGTGTATATAATTTTAGAAAAAAAAAATAGAGAGATTATAGATATTGAGAAAAATATAAAAAATTAGAGAGAAATAGACAAAAATGTAAATTAAAGTATGAAAATTGTGAAAGAAAATATAGGTATATATAAAAAAAAATAAGGGAAGAAAAAAGATATAAATTTAAAATTCTAAATAAAAAAAAAAAATTAAAAAGAGAACGAGCAAGGGGGGAGGAAATTTCCGCCTGTTGGCCTTAACCCCTAAGAGTATAGGATGGAAAACTTGCCAGCCTATTTAAATTTCAAATTTCCTCTCGTTGGCCCTAGCTCTTAGGATAGGGTAATGGGTTAGCAAGTCTACTAGCCTACATCCACATGCTCATGCTTAAGCGTAGGCCTAAGCCTGCGTCTAGGCAACCCCTTTAGACTCGTGTAGGGTTCCGTATCGGCACACATACTAGTATTATTAGGTATAATATTGTCTAGCACTTGTATTTATATCATACCATACTGTGCGTACTTATATCGATCCGATGCATTTTATTACCTCTACATAATATTTAAAATAAATTATATATACAGTGAATCGATTTATCTTAATTTTATAAATAAGTTACATATAATTTTATATACATGATATATAATATTAATCTTTTGAACAATTGAGAACATTAAGAGGAGTAGGCAATGCTTGTATATTAAATATTAAAGACTATAAATTAAATTAAAGAAGAGGTGGGGGATTATAATAGAGTATTATATAGTATTATTTAATGACTATGTTTTTCTCAAAAATAATAATCCATTATTTATTATTAAAAAAAAAAAAAAAGTGGAGAAACAAAGAGATAGGAATTAATATATTATTAATAAAGCAAAAGGCAGATCTAGTTTATAAATTAATAAGGGTACTAAGTCTCTTTTGTGTCTTGTAAAGGACCATTAGATGTCTCTTTTCACTACTTTATAATTAATTAATTAATTAATAAATATGTATTTATTTATTTATTTTTAAATTTAAATGCTTTTTTTAAAGAGATATAATTCGACTTCTTAATTTCTCTATAAATTATATATACTAAGTGGAAAGAATGTCAGAAAAAAATAAAAGTTAGAATGATTTACTTACACTATTTTTATATACTATGTTTTTATGATCCATGCAAGAATTTATTCCTATATATTATATTATATTATATTATATTATATTATATTATATTATATTATATTATATGGTGTAGGAAGAGGAGAAATTTGTATATAAAGCAAATATAGATATATAGAAAATCAAGAGAATTTGCAATTATTGAAGTATGTGACTAAAACTTAGTCGGAGATAAAGAAGACCTCATAATTCTGATAGTCCTAGAATTTTTGATTAGTTATTAAGGTTATTATTTAACATGCATTCTGGTCAATCATTCTTTTCAATAAAAACAATTTATAATATATAATCTTTTAATTAAAATAAATTTCAGATTGCTTGTAATTATATATATAATTTTTATTTCAGTTGCTTGACGGTTGAAGGGACAACTCTTCCTTTTTATTAGGAATAGACCGTTTTCATTATTGAAAAATATAATTATATCAAATTTTATTGTAATTATAATAAACAGACGTCTAATTTTATAATTATAATGTGTTGACAATATACTATATTATATATACATTTTTTTTTTTAATTTTTATTTTAAATTACTATCCCATCTAAAATGGCTCTCAAAGGATTGCCACGAGTTTGTTCATATTTTTCACAATTCCGTGTAATAGAAGGAAGATTGGGGGTGAAGATGTTGATAAGGAAACAGACTGATGATTCACATTTCTAAATTACCCACTCACGTGTTGATCCAAATTATGGGGGCAGATAAAGTCAAAGCTTAAAATGTGGCACGGAATCTGAATACAGAATATCATGGCATATGCTACTACTTCAAATGAAGTTGATGTTAAATATGTAGATAAAACAAATTCTATCCACATGTGAAATTGTTCCAGAAATAACATTATCTTGTTCCAATCAAATTCTTCGCTATACCCATATATGTTTTTTTTTTTTTTTCTGAAATATTCAATATGGTTTAGGGTGGTAAATCACTAGTTTGATCTCACAAGATATATTAACAGGGGTGTTCACGGGTACCCATTTCAAAAGATTTGAAATTGCATCTATTTTCCTAGAAGCTGCTCATGAAACTTGAGAGAAATATATAACATGCAGATGAGGTGTGGGTGATCAAGCATGGATTTTCATGCATATAGTGTAGTACTATGGATTTTCACCACGCTCTGACTTAACTTGCTTAATCATCTGCCATTGGTTTGGTAAGACATATAGTTAATTTTCATATATATATATATATATAATAAATTTTTTTTTTCTGGACTTACTTATGAGTCAGGTACATTGATATATTGATTTTGTACGAGACACTAATACTCTCAGTTTATTGTAGATCCTTCCAAAGAAGCATATATATGATTTCGGTAGTCAGAACCCTCTTCAACGACGGCCGAACAAGGTGGTCCGTGACAAAATTGAGCGGAAATAGATTATATAGATGGAGTAACGCCAGAACAAATTATGAATGAAATATAACGATTATTTTGTTGCGTTATACTTATAATACATATGAGTATCTATTATTATTTATATAATATGTTGATGAGATTATATAATATGAGTTTTTGTGAAAATTTTGAGTATTTAACTGCTCATTGTTTATTTACACGCAATGTTTGCTCCTGCTCATTTGAGTATAGTCTAATCACATTGAAGAGTAGCATACACGGTCGGGAAGTAGAAGAAGCTAAGGAAATTGTCTATTTGAGTAAGAACTCCAAGAAGAGCATGAATGCATTTACTTTTTTCCCCTTCTTTCTAACTAAAACCACTTTCTTCTCTATTTTTTGTAACCTTAACATTGCTCCATATATTGTACAAGGTCATAATATTCTAACACATCATACCTCTTTATCTGCAGTATCTTTGTGAACAAAATCCATGACAGAGAGCTCTTCCTGCAAACAATTAAATTTGTAGTAAGAAAAGAAAGATCTTCTAAGCTCACAACAAGGTAAAAGGCCCTTTACAATCAGTGGCTTGAAAAGAAACTTCTACTTTCATTCGGAAAATTCTCTAGAACATATCATTGCAACAAAAGATTTGACAACTGCTTATCTGCCATTGCAGCTCAAAATACTTCACTGCAGCTCGGAAATAAAAATATGAAAAGGATACATTTTCTTTCAACAATTATCGTATTGTATTAGTGTCATTCCTTCATCAATAGATCTAATTCCAAAGTCTCAAGTCTTTTAAGAAGAAAATTAGCTCTAATATATTTTATCGCAAATTGAAATACAAATGAATAATATTTATATAGTTGGTTGAAGTAAACTAACCAGGGGATGAATAAACCTCAGGCCATCCTCACTTCTTTGCAACCGGACATGCTCGAATGGTTCCAAGACCCTAGAAATTGGGTGTAACCATAAACTGATCATGAAATTACAACCATATATCGAAATTTACCTTCGAATCGAGAAGATGTGGGAAGCTGCTCGCAAAACCTGGGATGAAGAGAAAGAGATTCTGGTGGAGAGAAAGGGAAGAGAAATGGTGAAGACGAAGATAAAGGGAAGGGAAGAAGGTGTGGTTCTGCATCGCAAATAGAGTTCGCGAAAAAGAAATGCATTGCCATGTCATCCGTATACGAGCTACAAGCCATATAAGCCATTTTTGGTAAATACGGCTCTAAATCTTACGTAGCTTCTTTCCTGTCCATTGGATCTCCATCAAATCGACATCCTTTGTTTGTAAATACACGTAAGCAAAAATGGTGGTAGGCACCAAATCCCGACTCTTGGCATTGTGGCTAAAATCTATACCATCTTTTCAAATAGATCTACCCACTATGGCATAGTTTAATTTGGTAATTATGATCTTAGACTATAGTTTCAAAGCACTAGCTCAAGGGTCTTTTATAAATTTCATCAAAGATTGGGGAATCGATGTTACAAATTATCTATACAAACTTACCAGTGGATCATCTTCCATCCTTTTTAAATACAAGGTCCATCCAATCTATACCTGGTAACTTCCATTTTACCAATTAATTTTCCTTAATTGCAACCCACAAGCTTTATATAAAGAGTTGAAAACTTGATGGTTTCAGATCAAAGGAAGTGTACTTGGGAGTTGAGAGAGAATTGTTGAGCTAAGTGACTTCATTGAAGTCACTTGGAACCGTGTCTAGCACATTCTTCAGCCCGTGTAAATGCATCTGTGAGCACATCAATCGTCCAATCCTTCACATCTTCCTGCAGGAAATAGCGAAAGAGGTAATCAGTATCAAGCAAAGTAAAGCCAAGTTTATCCCTTTTTGACCAGTACAATGAGACAATTACATAAGTATATTGAGTTCTTCAAGGAAGTATATTGAGTTCTTAACTAATTAGTAAATAGACCTGAAAACTTACATTAGAAAAGACAAAATACAAACACTCCTTGTGGGCGTCCCCCTTGGTGCATATAGATGACAAATAGACAAAAGGAAAGAGCAGTAGTGACAGACATAATTGAAGAAAGCAGGATTTTAGAAGAAATCCTAATAAACTAAACTCAATACCCAGTAGCAATTTTATTCTTCAATCAAATCCAACAGCTAATCAAACTAAATCCAAAAGAAAATTAAGTAAATTATACAACAAACAATATCATTCATAATAATAGCACCAGCCTGAATAATAATACTAGATAGATACTGGATCAATAACCCTATATATATAAAACACATAGTATCATGATAAATTATGTTCCCCATCAAGATCATAACTTAAGTCCAGATGGAGAACTAGCAAGACTTTTACAATGTGGAAGTTGACGTCAAAGATGCAAAGCACTAATATTTAATATCATGTTAAAATTAAATATAATCACCTTATTTATTTTATTTTACCTTTTTTTAAAAAAATACAATCACCTTACTCTACTTTTTTATTCATCACTCTCATTACATGAGACTCCATTTAAGACTTCGGTGAAATTAGTAAACACGGATCATTGAGATTGTGAGGCAACACATCAGTGCCCAGTCGGAATGTTACAAGAATGAGATGAAAATTCAACCAGCATATAAAATTCAACCATTTTATATGATGGGTAATTCTAAGTTGACAAGTCTTTTCCCTCTTGAATGTTGTTTGTACATAATTATAAAGTGAAAAGAAACTTTTTCAAAGAGAGCCAGGCGATAAAAGCATCATGCGTCATACCATGCGCAAAGGTTCCCCGGTTCTAATTCTTGCACGGGGACGAGCAATCTTGGATTCAAATGGGGTTCTTGGCCGAACTTCTCGAATTTCCTCCCACTCTTCACGGCTCAGCATCCTAATTGTACCTTGTCCTGGAGGAGCATTCTTTATTTTGTTCTCGATCCTCTCTTGGGATTTTGACTCATCATACTGCCACCACATACATCAATAAATAATCAACTTCCTAGGAAACTAAACAGGTCAAACGAAAGGTTCACCAGATGAATTCTTAAAATGAGAATAATCATTTCCCTTTCTTTTGTGACTCTGTAGTTTGTTCTTCAGCAGGAGAAAGAATTCTAAATTGTACAAGCCACATAATATATCTCCTATGGCATAGACTGGAAAAAGTATATTATTTTTCTCTACAATTATTTTATTTTATTTTCAACCTAAACTAAAGCATGGTTTCTACAATTCAAGAATAAAAAACACTTAAATGTAATCACATGTGGTATGGTGGGGGTATACTATATCCAATAACTTTGCGGAACAAAATCTGTCATAATGGAATGTGGAATCGACTTTGTAGATTATTCCTCCTAAGTTGACAATTAAATTTGAAAAACAAGATTAAGGATTCCAGAATGAAACTAAAGGTAAAAATTGGAACCATTGTTCCAAAATATACAACGTTAGTGTTCTAAGAGTTCTGATATCATATGGAGAAATAGATCCGAGGTACTTCACAAGCATTTAAAATGGAACGTATTGGCAGTGTGAAAAGTACTCGAATGTAATGTTTGAAGAAATTTCAGTCTCGGCTGATAGAACCAATCCTTTTATAATCCTCTTAGAGAAGAGAAAAAAAATCATGAAATTTTAACAACAAAGAGAAGCAAAAAAAATACTTCAAAATGAGATGAGAGAAGTGAAAATAGGTACCATCATAAGTAGCTTAGCAAAAAGAGCAATTCCAACAAAAGCGAGAACCATGGGCATAGATGTTGTATCCAGGTAGGCACTGGATTCCGGAACCTCCACAATGAACTGATCCCTATTTGGGCTCTTTTTACGCTTCCTTATTTTCTCCATTTCTGAGACCTTCTTTTTCAAAGTCTGAGATGGAGAATCATACCTAGTAGATAAAGTATACAGATGCCTCTGAATTAAACAAAGTCGTTTTGCTGCCCCGTTCATTGTAGTCAAACCCTAAACCCTGCCCAATCCTCCCAAACCGTTCAGATCTCTCTCAACGTCTGCAATGAAAGTCTTTTTATTTTTATCTTTGCTGAAATTATCTTCTAATTCTGGAAAATGAAGAATTAGTATCAACAGAGTAAGCAGAAGAAAAAATAGCGACCGAAATGGAGTCGATCAAATTGAGGGGAAATAAAAACCCTAGTCTTTATAAAGGTTTAAGAATAACCTAGTTTTTGCTATGAAAACAGATAATCAATCAGAAAGCGAGGTTAAATTTATACGGAGATTCTCGAAATTAGGAATTTGAACGGACATTGTACCTTGTGAATCTGAAGTGGTGAAAGGAGTGAGAGATTGGAGGCTTCTTGTGACTTGTTCAAATTCTGCCTTTTTGTAGGTTGCAACTTGATTTCTTACTCCTTTAAGTTATCGAAGATACAATGGCGGATAGTGGTGGTGGCTGAGAGACTAAGCAGGGCTACAAGATTACAGGCGCGGTAGGTAGAAGACGATCGCGATGGGGAAGGGCAAGTCCAACTCCAAGATCGTCAAAACGGCGCGTTTTAAAATAAAACAACGGCCCACTCCCTACCTCCCTCCTCTCGAGCGATGAAAGTTATGGTTGTCAATTACCATGTTACCCCTTTAGAAAAAAAACACCGCTCGACCTTATTATATACTAAATATGTGATATTACCTTTTAAATTAACTATGCTATATAAATATTTTTAATAAATTAAGATGATTAAAATCAATTTTTCATCTTTTTAATAATTTTTTAATAATTTAAAGATCATTTAACCATAAATTATATAAAATTAGAAGGTTCTCTCGACTGCTTCATTTCAGCGGGCGTTTTCTGATTTCCTTTTACAGTTTTACCCCTCTGACTACAATTTAACCCCTCCCTCCTTTAGTTTCTCTCTCTCAGATCTGTCTCCTCGCGATATTCTTCTTTCTTCTTGTTCTTCTTCCAGATCTACTTCTGCTTCTTCAGAGGAGCTTCTGATTCTGTTGCCAGAGGCGCCCGGTCATCGGAGGTAATCTCTCTCTGTTAGGTCGTGATTTTGGTTGCTCTTTTACGAAATTGAAATAGCTTCTTTGATAGTCTAAGGTGCACAGTGTCCAATTCTCGATGCAAATGTATACAAATTTCTTCTGTTTGTGCAGGAAAGTTAGCATGCACAGCATTGTGTTTCTGTTTGCTAAATTGAGATCTATGTAGATTTTGCAATTTACCCAATGGTGGGATATAGAGTGGTAATCTAGCCAAGATTTGAAATGAACTAAGTGTTGTCAGAGGTAGAATGATATGAAGATATTCCTCCCAAGAATTGCAGAAGCGAAAAACAGGAAACAAATTGGAACTTACAAGGATAATTTTATGACTAAATCATACTTCTTTAGAAGTGTTATAGTTACTGCATGCATAGCTTCATCTCTTTAATAGGATATTATTTGGCATTTCTGAAACAAATCAAACTATGGAATAGGAAAGCAATTCCATTTCCCAATTCCGAGGAAATGCAACCAAACATGCCATTAATGTTATTTATAAATTTGAATTGCGATCAAATGGAAAAAAAAAAGCTCAAATTGTTGATAAGTTAAGGTTATTTAGAATTGTTTTTTTTTCAGTTTTTGTGTGGAATCTACATCCAGATCATCGGTAAAATCTAATTTTCTTGGCAGAAGTTGTTCAAGATCTGCATTCACTACAGATGGGGAAGAACAAAGGTTTGGATGCGTGCAATTACCAGAAGTATGGCGTCCCTTTTTACGTTGTTGCTTGGGTTCCCTCCAACGCCATCAAGCTCCGGCCCGACTCTCAGGAATTGAACATGGATGCAGATCAATCCAACAATCATGTTTCCAAGGACGGCGATGAATCGTCTTCGGACTTGAAAATGTCCTCTGCTGAATACTATGCTGCCTTTGCTGGCGGTGGTGGAGAAGGGCGAAGCGGCATCCCAAACGCTGTTCTTCTTGTTCGCTTTGATTTTGCATTGAATTCGCTCTCTGAACAACCGGTAAAATTTCATTTCTCTCTTTCTCTTAGAGATTTTATTTATTTAATTATTTTTTTGGGTCTGATACCTGAATTCCTATGCTGCAGTGAATTTGGATTAATTTTTCTTATTGTGTTGCGAAATTAGAGCAGCAGAGATGTTTCTTGCTTATGATATATATAACAGTGTGTTACTAACATGACCTTGTGATCCCCTTACAGATTTTATCTACTTGGCCTTGCTTACAAATTTCATGTACTTGAGGTGTCAACTCAAAATTTTATTTGAGAATCTCATTTTTCATGTGCGCATAATTTCAAATTATAGGTTGCAAAATGTGGAACTGGTTCTGATTTGCCTTATAGAATGACTATTCACCCGGGCGGAGATGGCTTGATTTGTTCTTTACCAAAAAGTTGCAGGTATTGTACCAATGTCTTATCTCACAATGTTTTCAATGTTCATTTATTCACTTTTACCAGATGAGACAATTGTTCTGTTATTTAGTATGTTTTTGTATTAATTGATGTTGTGCTTGATTTGTGCAGATTGTTTGAATGGGACGGAGAAAATGGCCACAAATTGGGTTTAAAGTTGTCTGAGAAAGTGCTCTCCCATTTGGAGGAAGTTGGACTACAGTTAGCATTGGCGTTTAACAGTGATGGCTCTTTGCTTGCTACTGGTGGTCAGGTAGTGGCGATCATCCTATTTTTGTGTTTAATTAGAAAAATAATAATAATGCAGCGGCTATGTGACTTGGTGTGGAAATAATCTGTGAGAGGTTGGAAAAAAGAACAGTAATTATGGTTTGGGTGGACCCATCCTTTAGAAGTATGGTCTTAGTCAAAATCAGTCAATAGCCAAAGCAATCATACTTATTACTGGGAAAAGCTCACTTTATGATTCTCGGGTTTTTATGCAGTACAGGATGGCAATTTAAGGGTCTTCAAGTGGCCTAGCATGGAAATTATTTTGAATGAGACTGGTGCTCATACTTCTGTGAAGGACATAGATTTCAGGTGTGCCAGAGATAGTTTCATTAATTTAGAATTGTATGTGCTAACCTCTGTGTAAGATACCAATGCGCACACATCCACGTATATATTTATACATTTGCGTTACAGCTGCTGGTGTATCAAGCTACTCGTTACCAATCTAACATTTTTTATTCATAATGAACTTTCTGCTGACGGGCTGGGCTGGCTTGATCTTGCAGTTCTGATGGGAAATATCTGGTCTCCTTGGGTGGCCCATGTAGGGTATGGGATGTGACTTCATCAAAAGTTGTAGCTTCTCTACCTAAGGAAAATGTGAGCAATTGATCAGATTACTACCCTGAAGATATTAGTCCTTTCCCCAAATTTTTTATATGGCACATTTGCTACCATTCTTTGTGGACTTAGTTGTATATATTTTTGTGCTTTGTACATCATATCCGAGGCTGTTAAGACCTTGAATATCAACAAGAATTAATTATCCCGGCATGATGAATAACCACTATCTGAATGGTAGAGCGACTTATTTAGTAGTGGGACACCCAGATCTACATAGTGGATGAATATATCAGATTTTGCAAAAAGAAACATTTAACCCTATTCTCTATGCTTTGTCCTGTGCTGTGTTTCTGGTCTGCGTACCATAGGTGTTTTTACTCATTTGATTTTTCTGTACGAGAATGCAGGATGAGAGGTTTGGCTCATGCAGATTTTCTCATTCCAATGATGGGGATCCAGTTCTATATACTACCATGGTAACAGGTAAAGTATTCTATTTTGGAAGCTCTTCTCCAACTTTCTAGAATAAATATCATTTTATTTTACCATGTCATTCACTGAGGTAGATGAGAATTGGAGTAGGTAAAGGTGGGTGCATTGTGACATGGAACACAACTACATGGAAGAGGATAAGCTCAAGGCTTATAGTCCGTGATGCTATTTGTGCAACCTCTGTTTCTGCTGATGGAAAGCTCCTTGCATGGTACTATTATGCCCTTAATTGGTTTCTCGAAGTCCATGACTTTGCTTAAAAATAGGAGGGTTTTTCCTTTGTCAGAATGGCTATTACGATAGTCATTTCTGAACCTTCACAAAATTTAGTCTCCTTGTTATTGAATCATTTGCAGTGGGACAACTCAAGGGGATATCGTGATCTTAAATTCGACAAGTATGCGGGTTCAGCAGACACTCAGAAAAGCTCACCTTGGCTTAGTAACATCATTGTCTTTCTCACATGATTCCAGGTTGCAAAGCAGCACAAACTGTACGATTATGCTTCAGTATTGTCATGAAAAAATGACTAATTGTGAAGAATGGATTTAAAATTTAGGGCTTTGGCATCTGCTTCCATGGACTCTAGTGCAAGGATAACTATAATTGAAAATGCAAAGGAAAAAGGTATCTGCCCCTCACTTCTCATTGCTTTTGTCCATCTATTCAATTTGACAGACCTCCATTGTTTTGTTCAACATGTTGAGCCTAGGAGACAAAGAATGAGACCCGACTTGATAACCTTTTAGTTCCCGCCTCTCATATAGTGGTAGGGGTTGAATGGAGAACAGCTTTTAATTTAATTTGACATTTCTGGATTTTTGTTGGTAGGAGGGCTCAACTTATGGGTTATAATCTTCATCATTATATTTGCGGTTGCTGCATATATCATCAAGAATGGAGGATACCTTAGCTAAGATATAGATAGAGGCTCTATCTCGTTACTGTGTCGAATGAGAATACGATAGAGCCAGAGCTGTCAAAAATGTTTCCATTGCTGACAGAGGAAAGGCAGGCATAGAGAGAGATCATTGTAACGAATGAAAGCCCAACAACGTCAAATAAATTAGTTTTGACTGGAAGAAGGTCTCAATAGAGTTTGTATCCTGTTTTATATACTATTCCCCAGAAGAAATATGAAAGAACTATGAAAGAACTATGAAAGAACTAAGAAAGAACTATCAAAGAACTATTAAGGGTTTGTTTAAAAGTGGTTGCTTTGCGTTAACTTGTTCAAGTAGTTAAGGCCATTAGCCTTATTTCATCACAACCATAAACATAAACATAATAATGATGAAATTTAATTTACTGTATGACCGTACACCCTATTCGATATTATTTTGTACAAGAATGTTTCACAAAATATAACTACTTTAAACATTAGCTTCACTAATCAACAATAGAGCTTACGCTATAAAATAAGGCACCGATTGAATAAACCTGAAAAGATTTCAAGAAGCAGATAGAGATCAATAAAACGAAAGCAGAAATGAATGAAAAATCGTCATAATGCCCTGCATCAACTTATAATGATTTGTCAAAAAGTACATGAGAAGCTAAGACGACTCAACTTCTCAAACCGGCCTTTTTCTTTTCCTATTCTCCCTGCATCTCAAACTAGAATTCACTAATAAAAGTCTAAAACATGGGACCCTGCATTCCCTGTTTGAATTTTTGGTATAAAAGGAGACAAAGGAAAACAAAATTATGTCCAAAATTTTCATATCCGAACTAATGTGAACTCGAATGGAAAAGAAAATAAGTGAACCATTACGAGATTTCTCATATGTGAAATCCAAAGTAGCTCCTAGAAGACAAAAATGAGATCATCTCCAAAGTCTACTTATGAAGCCCTTCTTGTCTTTCTTCATTCTATTTTCGAGAGAGGGAAAATCAATGAAATTGAAGGCAAGGTCCAAGACGATAGGATTTCGAGGGATTGCTTGAAACGAAGGAGGAAAGGGTTCGATTCGCGGGGCACTCTTGATATTGGAATCACCAACTGCAGATTCATAGACGTCAAGTTTCTGAAGAAGGAATTTATCTGCCTGTAACAAATTGCAATTTTTTTTTTAAAGCTCAAAAGGAGAAAGGGAATTATTGATATACTATTATGATGAAGAAAGGGAATATGAGCAGAATATGTACCTTCTTTTCAGCTCCGGTTAGCGATAAATTTGAGATCTTATTCGAAAGATTCTCTGGAGCCTTCACCTCTTCTATAATACCAGTTGCATGCTCTATACAACTGCCAGATCTACATTCTTCACACAATGCCTTCAACTCTTTGATCATTGTCTGTGACCAAATATTTAGAAGTTATCAAAACCTTATTCATCTAGTAGGTTTCCAATAGCACCCTTTTTTTTTTTTTTTGCCTTTCTATAGAAAATTTAGGACTATGTTACGCTACTAAATAATCATATTCAGAAATTGAAGGGTCGAGGATGGCATCCTTCATATTCACAAGATAAAGAACTAGAGCAGTAGAGAAGGATTTGAGTTTTGAAACTATAAGGCTTAGATCAGTAGCTGCACCTGATCACTATTATTGGAAGCCTGGTATTTGCATAGAGCATCCTCGGCAAGAGAGTGAGCAAGACGGAAAAGTGCATATGCTTCTGCTCTTTTTCCCGCCAAGCTGTAAGATCTAGCAAGGTAGAAGCACCTGCAAGATATTGGAAGGCCCACAGAAATAAGTGAATACCATATCATGCAAAGTCAATCACACTATAAAAAGGAAAAAGCAGAATGGACATGTGTCTCCACTTGGAGTTAATAGCAAAGTAGACAAGTTATTGTAAGGTACGTAAACATTGAAAATGGGGAGTAGAGAGTATTTTGTTTTATTTTATTTTTCTTTTGCAAGGCTAAACCAAGATCATGCTAAATAGAGCATAATCTGATTACTTGAAATAACAATCAAGAGTTCAAGGCAGCAAACCTTTCTCCACGGAAAGCCAAACTTTTAAGTGTACAGTCTTCAGTAAATGCCACCTCTTCTGGTTTCCTATCTCTTCCAGAACTAACCAAATCAGAAAGGTCAGAAGTATTCTGCAAGGTAAAAAAAGAGCGAAGTGATCAAATTTTAAATTATCAAGAATTCCAAAGTACAGCTGTCAGATGCTCTTTCACATGAAAAAAAAAAAGATGCAAGTGAAAAAAATAATCACTAAAACCGGACAGGTGGAGAAAGTAAAAATGAAGATAATTAACTTGCAATAAACGATCATATAAGCGAACAAGCTCCTCAGGCTTGGTGGCTTTGTCATTTTTGTCTGCATTTCGCCTAGAAAGCTTGCTTTTAGCAATGTCTACCACCAGCTTGTTGCGCTCAATTGTTCGTTCTCCTAGTACTGCACTAACAGCTTTGTCCAGACCATTTAAATCAACTTTAGCATTTTCTGCATTTCCAGCACTGACCTACAACATACAGATATATCAGCAACACAAGTAAAAAAGGCAAGTAATGTAAAAGTTCCAAGATTGTTTGAAAGCATAAGAGGCCAAATTTTGGGGAGAAAATGTAAAAAAGGCCAGAAGAGACAAATGGAAAGAAAGAACCAACTTTTTCACATACCAAGTCATTGCGAATCAAGTTCCTTGCTTCGTGATATGCAGCACATATTTTGTCGAAAATTGATAGTTTTTTCTCTGGAGGAATCGATCCTGCTGCTGAGCCATGAACATCTTTCTCCAATTCTTGGGCTGCAAGGGATTTATATACAAGCACATTAATGAAGGATTTGTTTGGAAAATAGATGCTCACAGGAAATAAGGGAAAAGGGAAGGTAGTAGAAGGGAAAAAGCATAAGACTAGAGGTGGATGAATTCACATAAATGTGGAAGATACTATCGTACTAACATCAAAGCAACAATATCTAGTAGTGGCTAGAAACTAATTTCCACTTTCAAACCGTACCATGGTTCAATCAGCTAGAAAATCTGAAGGAAACAGAGAAAGTGTTATAGGCAACAGAAAAGATAAGTTTCAACATATTAAACAGTCAGACCAACGCATATCAGTACTAGAATTCAGTATGAAATAATGAATCATATCTCAGCAGCTTGTCCCATTTCAATGAAAAGCATAAAAATGACCAAAGGAGGATAGGGAGAGTACAAGTTTGACAAGGCAAGCGTTCAATGTAAGAATCTACAATGGAGTTGATGACAGTCATCAACTATTATTGGTTATTGATGTTCATACGGTGTTTGTCAATTTATGAAAATCATCGAAAGAAGGGAATGGGATAAGCTATAATGGCATCAGGGACCCCCACCCCACCCCAGCGGCAAAGTCCAGCAAAATGGTACAAGATCAATCTAAAAATTTTACATAGCCTACTGAGAGAAAACAAGCCCTGAAGTTCCTAAAACTATGCCTTGTAACAGTGAAACAAACACATTGTTATCTCTCTTCTTTATCACAGCCTAAAATAATATTACAATACAAACCTTTTAGAATGGCGACCCTAGTTTTTGCATTAGAGATTGGAAATCTGTGACCAAGCCAATGAAACTCAGTCATGGAAGCAGCCTGTTGAGATCTTGCTTCTGACATAACTACCTGCAAGCAAGAAAGTACAGAACAATGAGCATAGCTCATCAAAACAGTGAAAGGATAGAAATGATCGTCCTCAAAACATCCACAAATTGACTTAACAGGACAAGATAACCTATTTGAAGGACCATCCTTCAAAATCTATTTCCAAATCCATGGAGGGATTTTTTTAAAGTTTCTACAAACTGACTGAACCATTTTGATGGTCAGGACTTACTCCACCTGAAGCTAACATTATTCCTAGAGCAGATAACTATGGTCACATTTTGCTTGTATATCGATTCCCTAAAGAAGCATTAAGACAACAAACAGCATGTATGTTAAAATAATGATTAAACGAACCTCCAATTTAGCTTTGAAAAGATCCAAAGCAGGACCTTCCATCTCTCCAATCTGTAGAAGCTCAGAAGCTTGGAGATCTGACTTGCCAAGCTTGTGAAGGCAGTAGCGAATACTAGGTTCCAGCTCCTCAACACGCTTACGGCAAAGATCTTGATTGTCCAAATCTACAACTTTCCCAAGCTCCAGGTAGACAGCCCTATTATATAATTAACAAGGTGTTAACCACCATAGGAATTAGCAAACTTGATGAAGAAGAAAAAGTATATTTTGGCCAAAAGAGGGAGTGAAGAATGGGAAGAAACAATGAAAAACAAAATTTCAAGTAACATATGCTCATGCGTCATTAGTCCTTTTGCTTTTTTTTTTTTTAAAAAAAAGGTGCAGATGAAGGTTGTACACTGGCAGTGCACTGTTGGCAGTGAAACTACAAGAGCCAATACTATCATAAGACAAGGAGTGCACCTGGCTCTTTTGAAGTTCAATAATGCAGCATCCCAATTTCGATCTTGTTCAAACAACAGATTCCCTGTCATATAAGAGGCATAAGCCTACACATCGAAATTAAAAGCATAAGCCAATGGAAAGATATCGGTATAACAAAAGGCTGGAGTTTCAGACACAGTTCAAAACTAAAGATTTGCTTTGCACACCTCAGCTTCAAAAGAAGTTCTGGTGTCTCCCTTGGCTGCACACAACCGCGCAAACAAAGTGGCCCATTTCACTGCCTTCCTGAGCCTACCAATTAAATAGATACGTTGACGAGCATTTGGGCCATCTGGAAGTTGTCGTTTCTCCATGGCATGGCTCCAAGCTCTCTCTGCCGTATAAAGAACCATATGCAAGAACCTATTTTGGATCCAGATAGTATACCATCCGTAATGCAAACCATCCTTAAATGTTCCATCGTTCCATTATTAAATCACATTCAAATTTGATACAGATGGTAAGTTATGACTCAAGCAGCTTTGGTCTTCCAAACCTCAACTAAGGCAAATGTGACATTGAATTCCAATTTTTTTTTTTTTTCCAAAGCATGAGAAGTAGGGTTTGGGGGATGAGCGAAAGCTTCAATTCTACAGGGATCAATTAAAGATAAACTTTCTTTTCAAGTCTCACTTTTATCATGGTAAAAACAAAAATAAAGGGAGAAAAAAAAAGATTTTGATGTTTATAAGTCTCATTCAAAACTAATCTTTCCTGCACAAGTGGGGGGAAAAAAAAAGAGCCAAAAAGAAGGGCATGACAATAAGACATACCTTGCATCAGTGACAATTGATTCATTTATGGCTTTACGGGTATACTTCCCACGGCCATGGGTAAATTTCAAAGATCTATATAACCTCCTCAACCGTGCTGTGCAATACCTCCTGTGAAACCAAGAGAGAGGGAGAGATTCAACATACCAAGAGAGCACTTATTTTCCGGACAGGCACACGCATGCAATCGTGCAAGGAAACTGATTTTAATTGAGTATAAATAGATAGTCAAACAAAATGCATTTTCACAGACCGATAACGAGTGTAATCCCCAAACCGTAATCCATGCTGCGTCTGGGCAGAATTCAAGAGTTGCAAAACTGGAAATATATATATAAACCATAAACAAAACTGGTTAATGTCGGCTAGCGATAAGAAAAAGTGGTAAGAGATAACCAGAAGCAATGTAGAACCAATGGATCGGGAAAAAAAATGAGAGAGACGAGAACAAACCGTTAACAGAGAATCTAGGGTTATCCTGATCAGAGCTATTGGATTTCGGATCGTCGATTTCCATTTGCGACATTTTGGATTCCCTTCCCTTAAAAAAGAAAGAAAACAAAATTTTTTCAACCAACAAGAAACAAAGCATCATCAGATTATCCTATCAAATGGCCGATAATTCGTGCGGGAACAAAAACAAATTAGGAACTACAATTTCAATCAGGATTCCTAGCGACCACACAAACGGCAACTCACGGATCTGAAATCTGAGCTCATCTTGAGGGACCGTAACTACACAAAACATACATACCTAGCCGTCGTGGAGATCTCGAATTTGACGTTTCAAGCAGAAGCTCTTCGATCAGGCGAGAACGGCGGCTTTCGTTATTATACTCTGCTGAAATCGAATTTGACGTCACTTCTCGGGTGCTCGACGGGATTTGTTTTTTTGTTTTTAATTAATTAAGATTTACGAATAATAATTATCTCTTAAACTTTGTATTGCAATGGATCTTTCAAATTTTTTTCTTATTTTTTTAAATTTATAAATTATAAAAAAATTATTTATAATAAAAATAAAATGTAGAATGAGTGGAGATGATAAATTAATTTAAAATAATAAAGTGGATTAAAAAATAAATAAAATATATAAAAATTTGGGGCTAAATAATAAAAATAAATACTTAATTTGCATAAATTTTTAGATACTTAGATTATTTTCCAAGGAAAATAGAATTTATTATAATTGAAGTTTTTAAATAAAGTGTTCATTAATAGTTATTAAAATTATATTAAAGTTTGGAGTTTAGATAAAATGTCAAAGTTTTCTTTTAATAAGCATTAAAATTTCATTGTGAATTAGTTAATAAATTTAAAATAATGGCGAGGAGATAAAAATTAGATGAAGTTTAGATAAAACGGAATAATGAGGCCAATATTCATATTAACTATTTAATCGATGAGTAAAAAATATATCGAGAATGGTATCACATTTAATCTAATATTTTCCGAGTTTTATACCCAATCATTTTTCATAACTTTATCCTGGATAGAGATAGTTGCATGTTTAACTAAGAAATAATAGAGAGTGGATTTAAGTAATTTTTCCAATTACTAGATTTAGTTGGTTCTATCAATTTTTAAAATTTAGAATAAATCTCAAGTTTTTTTTTTTTTTGGAAAATTGTATTTTTGCTTCTATTTCAGGACTATTTATTGAATGTGATAATATTTAATCAGATTGTTATATTAATATTTCATTATTATTAATTAATAATAATGATTTTAAGAAATAAAAATACTAATTAATTCTAATTTATAAAACTTAAAAGATATACATGTATAAGATTCTAAGTTTATTTTGAAAAAATTGTAAAAAAGTAAAAAAAAAGATATTGTAAAAGAGTTTTTATTTTAATTTTTAATTTTTAATTTTTTTTAAGCTAGAACTCTTCATAAGAGAAAACCCAACTCTTGACTGATCACAGTATTCATATTTGATTACTTAGTGCCCACGTCAACTTCATCTATATATATCCGCATTAAGCATGATATCAAACCCTAGACTTTCTGATATAGTTCTTAAGGAACGTATGGCAGGATAAGAACCGTTAATAAGAAGGCATGGATCTGAACTTTTCATCTACTTCACAGTAAAAATTCAAAATAAAATTTCTTCACTGTTGTTGTGAATCTATTATTCGGTGATCCTCATGTATCTCTGTTAAAACCTGTGTCGGAAAAAAAAAATTGGGACATTACTCTCCGTTATCTTATACGGCATCATTGACGGACTGAATCGGCAACCTGCGTAATCCAATACCGATACACTGTACAATCCTATAGAAGGTTATCAAGTTGTGCTTGCAAAGCCTGTATGTATGCCATATTCATGATGCCTTCTATCTCCTCAGGGGAGTACTCTGCTTTCAGAAGGGCGTGTACTTGCAAGTGCGCTTCCACGATGTTTATCCTGAAATTACAAGCATTTCTTTAGTTTCATTTACACAATAGGATTCTAGGATTGAAAAGGTAACTACAAGAGCAACTGCTAAGCGATGATAAAGTGGGGACGCCATAAACTTACTTAATGGGCTTGAAAAGTATCGTTCTAGTTGATGGGTTCTGTAGATAAAGCTTCATCTTTTCCATAACTGTTGGCAACTCTTTCTGAACAGCAGCGCTTACCTATTTCAAAAAAACGTAAATGAAATTAACGAGGCTCTGATTTAAGAAGTTTCACAAATCGTCTAATTCTTTTACTATGGAAGAACTTTAAATATGGATTCCACAAAACATGACTCAGCACACAAGCACAGGGATGGAATCTTCCAATTGTTGTACCCATGAAAATAACTAAACAGAATACAAATTAGTATCAACAAGGTAATGTCATTGCCAATGACATGCAAAAAATGGCGGTATATTTGTTTGTGCTGCTTCTTATCGGAATAATCAGAGCTACCATGATAGAGAAGAAGCAAATACAAGTGAAAGCTATCAGTTAAAAGTTTATTTAAGACTACAAGACATTGGTATTTTAGGAGATGATACTCAGAAGTTAAATCTTATTTCTTGAATTTGAAGTGCAACACCAAATTAAACAAGAACAAGTGACTCTCAAACTTTAGCAGCTTAAACATTGGCCAGTAATTGAGCTCTTCTACTTGTACTCATCAAGCCAGCAATTGATTTTCATAGAAATTTGCTCAACAAAGATTGAAATAGAAAACACCAATGCAAGTTTAAATTCATGATAATTAGATACTACATCAAAGACTTGATATCCCTATGTTTTTTTCCTTTTTTTTTCCCAAAACAATCAACTGATTCTGCTGCTAACACCATGACATACCTTCTGAACTAGTTCATCCACCTTATCTGGAGTAGCGAATGCTTGATCCTTGAGTGGTTTGGCCATCACCGACTCTAGTTTCTGACTCTGACTGCCCGAGGACAAGGCGACTTTTACAGCTGTTACCTGCAGAAAACAAATCAAACATGTTTAGCACATAACTAAACTTTGCTGATGCTAAGTTTTTATCTGCGAGTTTCAGCACAAGAGTCTTGGCTATAAATCTGCAAAAGTTAATATTCATTTGTATCGTGACATATACCTGACCTCTTTTCCTATATCTAACCTGTTAACCAATCTATCAACAAGTCATACATGGATCCAAATATCTGAGCTCTCAATCTAATGCTCAAGAAATTTCGGACTAAAAGGGTAAATGACAAACCTTGGTCACAAATGAAAGCATAGGATCCACAATTAGCTTAGTGACTGACATAATGAATTCCTCACAAGTAGCTTTCAGGCTTTTCTCGAGGTCCTGCAAGTGAGAAGAATTAAGGCCTTTGTGCCCAATTTTGTTTTTGTTTTTTTTCTAAAACAAAGTTGCTTCTGTATGGTTCTGTGGTTAAGCAAACAAAACCGCAGATAAAATAAGACAGAAGAAACACATAGTCGTGTTCCGAAGTCTCTATCAGTCGGCTTTGCCTTACATAAAACCCATATGTACTCATCTTTGTCCCGACATAACATATGTTCGGCCTACGTATATGATACTAAATATGTAAAAAGATATCAAAACCAGTAAAACACGCAAGCAATAATCTCACTTGCTCTTGGCCAACAGGAAAAAAAAAAAAAGAGAGGAAAGATATTCTTGCTTGCTCACTGGCTATTGTCCCTATCTTGTTTGGTAAAAGGATTATATGGTTTTTAAGAGGCTTGAATCGAAATCTTATAAAAACATGAAGAATAAGACATCTATAAAAAAAAAAAACCTTTTTCTATACACTCATTTATGTCCAATAACTAGTGGCCGTACAGTTCACATAAGGATATTCTAAGCTTCAGTAAATTATATACCTTCTTAGCATCTATTTGGCTTTCCAAGACTCTTGGGGATAATGTCCTTGCCAGTGAAGTTGTTCTGGACCAGTCAAACAGTGATGCTTGACCTCTAAGAATCCTTCTTAGGTGCTCCTGGACATGGAAATTTCAGATCATAAACATCATGAAAATGCGTGAAAATACAGCAGTTTCTGGAAATGTGTCTAAAAGAAAATTCCTTTGAATACTGGAGATGGATTTTCTTTTTCAATTTTTGTCCGTGACCGGAAATGCACGTTAACTCAGTTCCTTGAATTACTAGAAGCATGTGTCATCCTTGAATTACTACATGAAAGCAACATTATACCACTTTGCATGCTGCTTTGTTTGTTCAAAAATTAATTTTCAGCATATATATTATGATGACGTCCACCAAGAATATACACTTTCTGGTTCTTCACCTACTATCAGTCTTAGGAAGATAAAGCAAAGGTTTCATGTGACAATTACCTAAATGAGAGTATGGTAGAACATATGTATTTTATAATAATATTTCAGCCCCATCCTGACATATTTTGAGAATATAAATTCACTGCTGTTTTATTTCATTTTAACACTATCAACAGCTGCAATAACACAATAAAAATGCAATTCCATCGCCATCCTGCTAAAGCTTTTCTGTTCCATTGTCCTACTTCCTACATAATAGTTATTAATGCCTGCAGAATCTAATCGAGCAAAACTTCAACAAAAATTCCATTTCCTAACCCAATTCGTGTTTTATTGAAAATTCTGAATGAAAAGCATGAGCAAGTGAATACCACATACTGGAGAGTGAGAAATAAATACATAATTGCATCAAGCTGACAGCCAAGCATTGAGGTAAGTCTTAATGAAAAGTAAAAATTTGTTACACATTCATTCTAAGCACAGAAATTCATAAGGTTCATAGTTACTAACCAGCAAGTGAGAGAAATCGAGTTCCTTGTGTGTTACCGAAAATTCAATATTGAAGGGTGCAATCTGGAAACCCAAACTATAAGTTGGAAAGTGGAAGGGTATTTACCTACAACAATCACCAAGAAAAAAAAAAGTGTGATATCACCTGCTCCCTCAAGATGAGAAGATGCTTTATAAGGAAAAGCTGTCCATCCATTGGTGAAGATCTCTTTGCAATAAGCTTGCTAGCTTTCTGTAGACATAAAAGTAAAATTACAACTTACATGACAAAGCACACTGTAGAATATATTTAACATTCCAGCAAACAAATCAGTTTGATTTGTTTGCTGATTAGCTACTAATTAGTTGCTGATTTCTAGGGTGATTGTTTCTGTTTAGGCACATATTCTGGAGTTAGACTAGGGTTTCTCTCCTATATAAGGGACCCTAAGGTGTAAATTGAAAGTATTGAATGTAATTCTTTTACCTCTAAATTCTCACATACAAAACTTGGAAGGAATTCATACCAATTTCTTGCTAACGAGCTAAAAACATGATGTCACAGGTCAAAGATATTATTTTAGATAGTTTCCCCTATTGCATATTTCAAAAATGAAAGTGGTTAATTATTGATTTCAAGTTTTCTCAATATTTTAAAGTATGATGCTTTCTAGAAAGTGAGAGACTTCTTCTTCTTGCAAGCTTTCTTGAATATGTGTGAGGCCTAGATCCTATTAGTGAGTCTACTAGTTGAATATCTTGTTTTCTCATCTAAATTCCTAAACCTTGATTTCCCCTTACATGTCTTTGGGAGCAAGTTAATATATCATCATTTAATCAATAATGCTTCTGCATAGAACTAATGGACAATGAACTCATTGGGCCCAGGAACTGGTTTTTGGAGGGGCTTACTTGGACAGATATGGAGCAAACTTCGACTCCTTCCTGAAAAATGTATCAAACCAGCCAATTGTTTGATCAGGATAAATGAATAGCAATTTAAAGATGGGAATCTCGTGTGAATTCAGTACAAAGACATAATTTTACCTGCGCTAAACCAGTGAATACGGCGTGTTCTAGACAGCGGTAGAGCTTTGAAAGACATGAAAGAGTCTTCCCCAAAGGCGGATACCACAATTCTAATATATCTTGGTTTTCATCAGCCTAAAATTACATAGACGAATAGGAATAAGGAAATGATACTTAAGACCTAGTATTTGTAAATTAGAAATGGGGCTAAATCAACAACTACCAGTACCCAGCTAGGTCCACCAATCAGAGAAGGATAATTTAAAATAAAACATGGATCCAAGCAGATTAATGATGTCCACTGTTATGTTTAGTAGACGATCATAACTAAATTAATGATGAAGTGAGACTTCTAATTTTTGCAGGTCATCCAAGGAGACAAAATCATTATTTTCAGTTCAGGAAAATGGGAGGAAAAAGCCAGCAATTATGGCATAGAAATTGGAAAAACTGCAATATTCATCACTCCATAAAAAAATCAATCTAACCCTCATCTCAATAAATATGTGTGACACAATCTTTCAAGAAACAAACTCTCTAGGTTTCGATGTGGTCACATAGTGTTCAATCATTTTCTTACTTAGTAGTATGCATGTATCAAACATACAAAAAGCCTCTCATACTATACTACTCTCGAGATGGAGAGCTAATCTTACACTTACTCAGACACATTTATATGGAATAAAAATCGTGACTAGGCTAATCCAACAAAGGTTTGAACAATGATACACATCCAATATAAGTATTTGCAACACAATGACTAATTCAAATGGCTTAAAATTATAGAAAATCCTATCCGATTATTATCAGCTAAAAGAAACCTAGTTAATTACTAAACATGGAAAAAGACAATAGCTAGGCAGTAGCTTACAGAAACTTAATAAGACTTATAGACAAATTAAGATATGAAACTGACTTTTCTCAAATTATATTATAAGGGAAAGAAACTTTACCGAAGTAATTTCAGACTTATTATCAGAAAATTGCTCCAGCTTTGTTGGGTAATCCAAGTCTTCATCTGAAGGAAAATAGTTTGCAATCTAGAACAAAAGAGAAAAGAGGGGGGAGCTTGGTGAAGAATTAAAAAAGCCAAACTTGATTAAGAAATAAAATTGCTTCTGCAGAAAAACTGCCATGATCTGACGTTAATGGCTAAAACAAGCTATCTGTTTAAAAGGATATAATATATGTAACGGCTTCAAAATCACTTCTATTGCAGTTTCTGAATTAAGAGAACAATTAGGGTGAAAATTTCTACAAATCCGACAATGAATCATGGACTATACAGAGGAAACATCTAAAATGGTCACACAAGTAAATATGGATAAACTCGAGCAGACAAAGATACCTCATCATGAATATATGTTCGAGCACGAAAAGTCAACCGCTCGTGAACATCAGCCAGAATTCTTTCCAATGTGGGACGCAGTCCGGCTAATGTTTCACTTCGACGTGTGAGCTGTTCTCCCAAGACTTCAACTTTCAGAATATCAACAAGTTCACAGAGAAAATCAATATTCGTCTCGTGAATAAGTTTTGGACGCAAAGTATCATACAGGTACGTTGACCTGCATGACATGTGTAGAACCAGAATAAATATGATGACTACAATTCCAAGGGAAAAGAGAAAAGACAAATGTAAAAAAGTGTAACAATTACTTTCATTCCACGGATCTCAATGCTTCAACATTACGAAGTATACTCAGGGGTACAAAAATCAAGGAAGAACAAGTACACAGACTCAACATATCTTCTTTAACAAGGACTATGGAATCAAAAGCTATAATTGAGAACTAAAATGGGAGAATGATCATTCAGACCAATAAAATACGACCCTTCTGACCCAAAAGTTACTTTAACGGTTTACTCTCCAACAAGTGATTTATTAATTGAGCAACCATATGCTAAGTCCCATTTCAAGATCATCCAGCATAAAACTTACCAAACTGATCCTTTGCTGAGAAACATGAGTCTGTTCTTAAAGAATCAATTGACAAAAAAAGTAATGATCAAATCACTACAAACTGTATAAAGTTGCTCTAAGACCCTGTTGACTATAAGTTTTTGGGAGAGAAAATATGACTACAAACTAAAAGAACTTTCCAAGAGTGGGCATTATAACAATCCTACAGAGAAAAAAACCTTGACATAGCTTGTAAACCCCACAAGTACATAGACCTCATTGAAATTCAACCCTATCAAAACAACCAAGCAATAGCATCAAAACAATCCTTATCCCCCTCAGCAGAAACCAAACCTCCATGCAATTCTACTCCTGACACTAATAGAGACAGGGAGGAGAGAGCTTTAGTTAAGACTGGGATGCAAGTTAGACCATATTATTTAGAACGTGAATATCTTATTCAATGAGTACTTTTCACATAAGCACCAAGTCTTCCTACAAGAAATGGCTCTAATATGACATGCTGAAAACTTACAAAGGGTCTATCAATGGTGCCAAACTAGAAACGTCCTCTGAAGAAGATGGAAAGAAATGATCAAAGAGCTGATGCTCAAGCTGACAAACCTGCAACATATAGTGCCAATCAAACAACAAAAATCCCTCTTCCATGTTTTATCATAATACCTTTGACTGAAAGAAAATACGACAAATTTACCTCTATCTGGTGGATAGCAAGCAGTTTCAATAACAAAAAATATTTTACATCCCTTCATCCTAGGCACATATATATGAGTATATGACACTAAATTAAATATAGATATGCTTATCAGTTTACATCCTTGTTTTAATTGTCAATAGATCAACAAAGGTCAAAGCAGTCTAGCTCTCTCTAATCAGGAATATCAGCATTTTTTAAAGGAAATATCAGAATTTCACTAAAAACCATTAAATGAAAAATTCTGGAAGCCCCTCTCTGAATATTATGCAATTCAATGTGTCAAGTCCTGGACTATGGAAAATTTCAATAAAAGTGTGAGTTCAGTTTACACAACACTACCTGCATTAGATATGCACATCCAGATCTAGTCAATGATGGCAGGGCCTCTTTCTTGGCGAATTCAAATATCCGTTGATGCACTATGTTTTTTATCTACATCATGTTTAGTTGAAGGAGGGCAAGGTTACAGCCTATAACCACATCGCCAGGTAAATTAAACAAGTTTATAAACAAGAAACTATAATCAGCTCACCAACGAAAGCCTCTGTTCGCAATACAGTTTGTGGCATTCTGCAAGCATCTGTATATATTCTTTCCTAGATGATCTGCTTTCGATCTCCTCCAATACCCTTTTGATCTGAAATGCTTGCAATATTTAGTTACATTTATAAAATCCAGCAGAATTGATACAAAAATAAAGGTCACATTATCTTGAACTTTTTCCCTCACTAAACTCACTCGGTAATGGAGAAGTTGAAACATATCATAAAGAATTGAATAGCTCGAGTGCAAGCCAAAGTAATAACCATAAAAATAATTGTTACAGTAATATTCAGAAAATAATAATAAGAGAAACAATAATCATAATAACAATGATAATAACAGGAAAAAGATAAATCATAATAATCACGATAATAATAATAATTAGTATAGTTATTTATTATTGTTATAATAATTAATAATGAGTAAAAACAAGAACAAGAACAGTAACAAGGATGACTAAAAATACCTCATTTGCTGCTGCCTTAAAACGGACATAGATAACAGATGCCTCTACACCCTCAGAAACAGTAGCTTTACTCCCTCCACCGCTCCGCATTGCTGCCTGGACCTGATGAAGGGAACAATCTCAGGAACAATGATTATATCACAAAGATGTAAAGGGAAACTTTGCAAGCGTGTGGAGGGGGATGTGCAAGAATGTGCTCGCATCATTTCTAATTAATCAAGACTCAAAATTTTCTTCACCTGTGAAGAAGCATTTTTAAGAACTGAAGTTACATGAAGACGGATCATGCCAAGGGCTCGAGACTGTCAAAACATAGAAACATCTAGATTGCATAAGTCAAACAGACCTTCCCATCACTGAAGTGTCACCCAATTACAAAAGAAAAGGAAACCGAAATTGCTGCCAGTGCCACTAGTCACCTAGCAAATCATGTCAGTAATTGACAATCTTTGGCATACCTGGAGTTGTCGAAATTTGAGCAAGTATACACTAGATTCTGCATATTGTGGATTGCTTTCAACGTACCTAAGTTTATAACCAACGTCAAATACAATTAGTCAAACTATAAAAATATATTGTTGTAATTGCTGAATGATTTTCTAGGCAAGACACTGAACAACTACCCAAAGTAAATAAGCCACTTACGATATACAGTCATCAAGCCTTTTCAACAGGGGAAGAAAGTTCTCATTTCCAACACTCATATTAGGGGAATAAAAACTGGCAGTAATCTGCAAAAGAATTTCGCAATTTTTCAATCCATGAATGTTTAGATATAACATGTTAAAATATCAATTCAATGTATCTATACATAATTTAACAACCCCCCCCCCCCCCACCTCAAAAGAAACCAATAAACAAAATCAAGGAATGCCCTCTCTATGAATTACTAAATAATGACATGCTATCTCTAGATATTTCAAAAAGGAACTGCATTTACTACAAACTTCAAAGTACATTCCTACACAGTTAATAAATATACAAATATTTATATATACAGTATATGTGTGTGATTTATTGAAAACTATTAGAACCCAAGGTCTGCCACATCAAACAGCCCCCTTGAAAATAACCTTTCATGTGAGAGGGGAATTGACATTTTTATATGCATGGATGAGAAGCCACATACAAGCAAGTGGCAACAACCAAAAACCACTGAAATATTAAAGAAAACATGTCAACTTATAACCTATTTGGTAGCAGTAGATTTTTTTTTTTTTTTGAACATTGACACCACACTAAAAAAAATGCTAAAGAAGGAATAAAAGCAAAACGAAACGAAATTGACACCACCATAAATTTCTAAATTTTCTAACAATCCCACTTTGCATATTACAATTGGAGCTTTATAAACAACTTAAGCTTTTTGGACGATTGGTAACTGAACAATAACTTTTTCCAGGTTAATGTTAGACCCCCGGATTTCCACCTAAT
This sequence comes from Coriaria nepalensis, assembly GCA_027186245.1. Classification (NCBI taxonomy): domain Eukaryota; kingdom Viridiplantae; phylum Streptophyta; class Magnoliopsida; order Cucurbitales; family Coriariaceae; genus Coriaria; species Coriaria nepalensis. The sequence continues at coordinate 1,811,330 of CP114493.1, forward strand.
ATAGTCATTATTATTATTTTATGGCTATTTTAGTAATTGGATGTTAGTAGTATAAATAGCAGTAGTATGGTTAGGGTTTAGGGGGGGAATTGATTTTGGAGAGTAGAACTCTTAGAGGGAGATGGTCTACCTCTCGAATGGTAGACCAACCTATGTTATTTTAATTATTGCATAATAAATATTAGCCCTAATTCTATATCTCTAGATCGGGTCCTATCAAATTGGTATTAGAGCACTCGATCAATGATGGATGCGAAGAAGGTAGAGGCACTCGAGGAGAAATTGGAGAGCGTAGTGATGGCGATCAAAACAACGATCGAAGAAGCTTCTCGACAGTACAGCATTAGTTTTCATCGTTGGAAGCCATGTTGGTGAAACTGACCGAGATGCAGATTAGGGCACCACCGAACCCTGACCAACTTATGGGCGGTCATGGTCGGGCAGCAAGGGATATCGCCGGAGAAGGCAGCCAAGGCAGTCGCAGTGGAGGCGAGCAGGCTGCAGGGGGGAACTAGCAGCGGGCGGCGCAGTGGTGGGCGCGGGCGCTGACGGCCATGCTAAGGAAGAGTTTGGCTGTGAACTGGGGGTAGGCTCAGGGACGACAGCGCCCCTGTGGGGGGGTGGCCGGAAGGGTTCAATTCGGACCAAGGGAAAAAGGGACGGAACAAGGGCTGGTAGGCGGTTATGCGGCAGAAACCGCCGCGAGCAGTGAGGTAAGGGCGTCGAGGGTTGATTTTAGTGTTTCGACGAAACCCCCATGGGCGAGGCAAGGTCAGCATGCGGCTGTGCAGGGCAGAATATGGGCTGACCCGTAGATTCGCAAACTGAAAATGCTTATTCTTGAAGGCGAGAATGCTGAAGCATGGGTCTATAGGGTGGAAAGATACTTCGCGACTAACGGGCTTTCCGAAGAGGAAAAGCTGCAGGCAGTAGGCAGCAGGTCTCTGTTTGGAGGGGCCAGCGTTGTCATGGTTTCAATGGTGTGAGCATCAACAACCCATTGGGTCGTGGACGGAGTTCAAGCAACCAGTAATGTAAGGTTTCGACCCTCACAAGATGGGGACTTACACGAACAGTTCTTGGCCCTTCACCAGGAGGGGACAATGTTGGAGTACCGAGAGAAGTTCGAGTTGCTTTTCGACCCATTAATGGGAGTCTTTCCAGAAATCATGGAGGGAAATTTTTTAAAGTGGTTGAAGCCGGAAATTCAGTCAACATTGAAGTTACTAAGGCCCACCGGACTTGGGGAGTATATGGACTTGGCATTACAAGTGGAGGAGAAGAGAAATGCCAAAAAACAACAACAAAACAGCCATGGCAGTTTTGTTCACCAAGGTTATACCGGGAACCATAGCGCTAAGATTCAAACCGTTATTGTCGATAAGGAGGCGCCGGAAGAGAGGAGAACATGCTACCGTCCGGAAGGGAGTTTCAAAAGGTTGACGGAGACAGAGATCTCAAACAAAAGAGCCAAAGGGTTGTGTTTTCGTTTTGACGAGAAATTTTTGCCCGGGCATCGTTGTAAGGATAGGAGCCTCCAAGTGTTAACGGTCGGTGATGAGGATGATGATATGGTGGAACCAGAGGAGGAGAGGGAGGAGGGACTGGTGCATCACCATCTAGACCCCTGGTTTCCGGACCATTAGCATCATACAACAGTTTCCAAATTTCCACCTTGAGGACAAGGTGTCTCGTTGGGAGGGGAGTAATGTTAGATCCCCGGATTTCCACCTAATATAGTCATTATTATTATTTTAGGGCTATTTTAGTAATTGGTTGTTAGTAGTATAAATAGTAGTAATATGGTTAGGGTTTAGGGGGGGATTGATTTTGGAGAGTAAGAACTCTTAGGGAGAGACGGTCTACCTCTCGAATAGTAGACCAACCTATGTCATTTTGATTATTGCATAATAAAGATTAGCTCTAATTCTATATCTCTAGATCGGGTCCTATCAGTTAACTAGTGTGTACCCCTTGCATATGACCACATCATACATTTTGGCAATGTTGGGATTCAGTGATATATAGCTTATATATTGATATGTTATATTAAAAATAACAAATAATTATTATTATATAGACCATATCAACGACTATGCATCCACAATCAAAATTAACAAACTTGGTTGTCGTGGATAAATCAGAAGAATCAGTACGTTAGTAGATTTTCGAAGAGTCTTCATTTATTTAAAAAAGACACCAGGTTATTCTACATATATACTACGATTAGTAGATTATAAATTCTTTTTGCAGTGATCTTCTGCTAAAAGGCCTTTTCATATTATATCGAAAACATGGCTTCTCCTTGTTATTAGAGTCATTTGAAAACAAATTTCCAACCCAGTGACTGAACTTGCATATCGTGACTGTGAATTTTAGAGGTAAAAGAAATTTTATTCATACTCTGAATTTACATCTCAGGTTCCTTTATATAGGAGAGAAAACCTAGTCTAACTACACAATACATACCTAAATAGATTCTATTAGAATCCCTAGAAAATCGTAACTACCTAACAACTAAACAGCAATTAACCAGCAACCAAATCAAACTGATTTGTTTGCTGGAAGCGTAAGTCTATCTTACAATATTTTACACATATCATAAAGGAAAAGCCCTAAATATGCCAACTTCAAAGTTCACTAGTGGCCCACCCTTTCGGTGATGTTTTTTAAGCCATGATGCAACTAACTGGCTAAAATAATTTTAATAAGATACACAGGAAATGCAGGGGGAAAATAAAGAATGCATGCTAAAAATAATGCCGAACCCAACTGAAATCGAGGTAAAATGACAAGCAAAGCTTACATTCTCCAATTCATCGAAGTAATTCAGCTTACTGTGCAGTGCTTCTGCAAACTCAATAAGTCGTTCCTTCTCCATTACCTTCACCATATATGGGAGATGCAATCTGCAGGTTAATTTAAGTCTAAACATGGAACTTTTTGTAACATGGTACTGTTGAACCCAATCAGGAAACAGAAGCAAGATATGAGCCCAATGGAAGATTCAGTCATATACATTATAAGCAGCTACTCAATAGCAAAAGTTAGAGAAAATTATTAAGCAATCAATGAATAGATTCCATTAGGACCTTTGACCTCTCCACATGAAGGTAAAGCCATTCATTTTACATATAAGGTTTCATTCTCATTTTTAGCTTATCAATTATACATCTAACTAACACATCATTTTCTAGTCTCTCGACGCTAGGAGTTGTAACTCGGCATAAGATGTACTACAAGAACTCTCTTTTCATGGAGAGGGAGGAGGGGGATAATTATTTATTGCTAATGCTATCTTCATCTAACCATTCCCACAACCTACATGTGTAAGGGTCTTGTGCCTTGTAATTCTGTTACGGCAAATTGTCTCTAAAAACTATACTTAACAGCTGAAATATCATTAAAAGTGTGAAGAGAGACAAATCCACACCAGTCTGTCGCAGGCATCATGAAGAGTTTTAGTCTTGGTTGCTACTGCCTGATGTTGTAGCTGTAATTCATTGAATAAACCCAATGTATCATCCACCTGCATCAGAGAAACCTTACCAATCATAAAGAGTTTGAATTAAGAATATTGTTAAGAACAAGTGTCAAGAAAGAGTTAACAGACAAATTAACAATGTAAAGTGGTAGTAAATACCTGAATAAGTATATCATCACAGGTCTGTATCCGCTCTGTTAGAGTATGTACATAGTGTCTGTACTTCTCTTCTGTCTACAGCCAGAATAATCTCGTTTGAAATAAATAATCACATTTCTCTCTAGTTAAGCTGATAGAAATGAGAAATCCCTACTAACCTCTGATTTCATGGCTGATTCAAGATCCGTAAACCATTTATAAAACTGTACAAGGTTGAAAATCAAGAGCAAATGAATAGAAGCAAAGCGCTTAGAGAAACCACCGATGCACTTGATAAAAATTGGCAACTTGTATACATTACATAAGATTAAGCTTACATAACAAACTTCAGAAAACCAAAACAACATTTTAAAAGGTCACTATTGTTCATTGGGAATTAAGTTTATAGGGAGAACATAGTCAAGCCCGATTGATAGAATACATTACCTGGTTAGTATTAACCAAAATAGCCTCCATTGCCCTAGAATCTACAGATGTGGTGTCCTTAGTGGAAATTGAGAGGCCATTATCTTGGCCAGAGATCTGATCTTGGTCCTAGTTTTGCAAGAAAAGATGCTCAGTGCCCAATGCATTAAAAAAAGAAATAATCGAGAGGGCAGGAACGGCAGTCTTACCAAATTAAGAGGAAATGGTCTGTCAGAAACTGCATGAGAGAGGCTCACTACAGCTGCCTGTTGCTGCTCTGTTAGAGGAGCATTCTGGACACAAAAAATGGAAGCAATGAGCAGCAAATGTATTATCTAGTGAAATTCGAGTAAAATAAGGTAAGAGCAGCCATAGATACCTGCTCCCAAGTAGAAGCGAAGTTGTAGCCTCTGGATATTGCTCCAGATCTGTGTACGCTAGAAAATGGAGGACTGCCTTTTGTTGCCATCAGGCTCGATGAAGACGCCGCTTGTGAGATAGGAATCTTCTTGTGAACTTTACTGACCCCTCTGGCACCACGATCCGGATCGTACCACCTCAAACCAGGGAAGAAAATACAGGATCGAAACGCGAGCTTTGTCAAATCTGATATGGGGATTCAGACAGCTGAAATTGATCATGTATCCATGAAATTAGAAGAAAATTTAGGACCATGGTAGGAAATAAAGAATGACAACAGTATCGTAATTCGTAGCCTGAAGATGTCGAAGGTGACCTGAAGAAGAGTGAAAGGGTCATTTTGTATTAGCCTTAAAATGGTAAAAGAAAATATAAATTTAACCTTTTTTTTTTTAATATTTACGATACTAATTTAATATAATTAAAAAGAAAAAAAAAAGGATAAATAAAGTTATGTTTTAAAAAGCTAATAAAAATGATAAGTGAATTATTTTAATGTCATTGAAAAAGATAAGTTTGTCGTCATTATACTACCGAGATAATCAAAGGTATTTTTTTACCTTAGTGTTTCCTCAATGAGATATGATTTACTTTCATTTTCTCATCATTTTTCATTTATATCAACTATAAATTTTAAATAAATTTGTATCCGAGATTTATAATCGTAAGTGGAGAACTTTAAGATAGAAAAAATTTTAGGTTTATGGTAAGGTCCATACCCACATTTTTTACTTTTTTTTATGAAAATGTGATAGGTAATTATCTATTTTTGTGTCATTTTATTCAAGTAGTGATTGTAATAGACATTTCAAATTGTTATGCAAGTAAAAGAATATGAAAAAATAAAAAAAAATACAAAATCTGAAAAAAAAATAAGTGGAGTTCATGTTTCCCAATTTTTTAATGTATTCGTTTCCAATCTATTGATAGAATATTGGGAAATTGAAAAATAGATCAGAATTCAAAATTTTTCCAATTTTTCAATATATTAAGTAGTCAAAGTACATTAGAAAATTGGGAAACAGAACATGATCAAAATATTTTCACAATTTTCCAATGTCTCAATATCCGAGAGTAAATTGAAAAATTGAAAAATAAAACAGAATATAAATATTTCTCAATTTTCCAATTTACTAGTAAGAGAGTATATTGGGGAATTGGGAAAACATAACAAAAAAAAAATACTTCCCAATTTCCCAATGTCTTAAAAGTATATTAATTTCATTTTTGTTTTTCCTTCTTTATAGATGAAAAGTCATTTCATAGTTATATGTTTCGATAATGAGTAGAATTAGAAAGATAATTTATTCCTTTGACATGTAAATAGCATTGAAGGAACAACTAGAGTTTTTATCGAATCTAACATCACATATCACGTATCGATTGAGTATTGGAGGCAAGCATATGCAGAATCGATATATCATATACCATTGAAGAATGATTGGGATTTTCCACCATATGTGGAATGATCTGGATGACAATGATTGGAATTTACCATCAAAGAATGATTTGGATGAGAAGTTGGTGACGTCAGGTAAACTAATTAATTCCTTAATGATCCATCGAGCGGATTGCAAAAAGGAAAAAGAACTATGGGTTTTGGTTGGTGGAAAGGTGATTTGGGCTAAGAGAGTTCTCACTTATAATGGGGTTGAATTGTGAGGACTATCTTAGGTCGGAAGAGGTGGAGGGGCTGGGAAATGACAAGCGGCTTTTGAATAAGTTTCTTAGGGGGAATACTTGCTTATAGTGAGTGTAATAAAGGTCTTAACCCGAAAATGATTAGAATTGTAGCCCATAATGATCTAAAGGAAAATATTACTTACTCTAAAGCATTGAAAGCAATGTCTATTGCATATGACCTTATTTGGAGTATGGCCAAAGAGAGTTATGCAATGTTGTCATGTTACTCTAGCGTGATGAATGTGGTAAATCTGTAAACTATAGCAACACATTTGACAGATGGGGAAAGAAGGTTTATTTATTTCAACTTGGTGTTCATTTCAGATCAATCACAGTGTATAAAAAATATTATACAAAGTGTTTATCTGATTGTTAAAATGGTGTTTGCATTTGGCATATCATGCAAAATATCAAATCAAGATTCAAGGGTGGTAGAATTTTCGCTCTATTTGAAATTATAGCCAAAGCATATAGGCTAAGGAGAATTCAAGGTATACTTCAATGAGATTATAGCATCGTATCCCGGTGTGGTATCGTACTTGGAGGATAATGGTTTGAACACTGGTTGAGAGCTCATTTCCAAGGTCTTATATATAACATCATGACAAATAATACTTCCGAGTCACATAATACTGCATTAAATGATGTACGTTCATATCTAATTGTAGCCTTACTTGATAGTATCAGGAAGATAATATCCACTTGGTTTAACACTCTAGGAAATTTAGCCAACCAACATACCGACCAATGCACTCCTAAGGTACTGGAACTACTCAGAAAAATGATTTTGACAATGAAGGTTGATTGTGTGGATGGTGCTACTTTTGAAGTGATTGGAGGTGCTACTAATATTGTTGTCAACTTAGTTGCAACGAGTTGCACATATAGGGTGTTTGACTTAGATAAAATTATGTGCGTGCATGCTGTAGCAGTTGCAAGGTCTACAAGTATGAGTGTTTATTCATTATGTTATTCATTCTACTCTACTACTAATTATAGGGTTGCATATGCAGAATCAATTTATCATGTACCACATAGTAGTGAATGATATTTTCTGGAAAAGATTTGGTCAATTATGGTTTTACCACCCATATGCATAAACAGAGAGGAAGACTAAAAAACAATGTATACCATCGATTAGGGAACAAATACATAGGAAAAAAAGTGTGGTAACTATGACAGCCTTGGACATAATAGAAAGACTTATAGGAACCCGAATCTACCACCACCCGTCGAAAACATTTCATGAACCTTTTTTTTTTAATTTATTTTGTAAGAAACTATTATGTTATGTTTAACATCTTGAACTTCAAGATTTTGTACTTGATTTATTTTGTAAGAACTATTATGTTATGCTTAAAATTAGGAACTTAAATAATTTCGGACTGGATTTATATGTCAGACCAATCAAGAACACATTTCGGTCTAAAATCATTGACTAGTGCAATCTAGTAAAATGACAACATTTCGGACTGGATTGCATTAGTCCATGGTTTCAGACCGAGATTTTGGACAAGATTCGGTTTGCAATCAGGGTATGAAATCATGGTGTAGTGCAATCCAATATGAAAATGTTGTCATTTTGGACTAGATTATACTACACCATAATTTCAAACCTTGATTTTGGACTAATTTCAGTATGAAATCTTGGTGTTTTATTTTATTTTTATTCTTTTCACAAGAACTTATGATGTTTTTCAGTGTTATGAATTTATGTTGTAGGACTAAGATATAAGGTTTATATTCAAGGCTATATGTTATAGGTCTTAGGGCTTAGGGTTTAGGTATTGGGTTTAGGTATTGGGTTTAGGGTATCTAGGGTTAGTGTTTAGGTTTAGGTTTGTGGTCTTAGGTTTTAGGTTCTAGGTTTCACGGTTTACAATTTAATTTATGTTGGAAAATTAGCATATCAACATGCTATGTTTATGCTTGATTTTGAGGGGGGCCCACTTCGTATAAACGAAAAGTCAAAGCTGATTCAGATTCTCCTTCGTGAGAGCTTCGAATTGGTATATGGTACGCTCAAAATGATTAATAAGTGAATGAGAAATTGAATCTCAAAGTACAACCATTGAAATGGTTTGAAGGAAAAAATAAATAAAGGAGAAAATTTTATCCCACATTGGAAAGGAGAACAAGTGAGAAAGTGTTTATATAGAATTGCACATTTGTTAATGGGTAATAAAATATCAACTAGAATGCTCTCTCTTACTCACTCCTATAGGGGGGTGCAAATCCGGACCGGATCGGGCTTAGCTCGTGTGTGCCTACACTTGGGCTCGCCGAATGTCGGCCCGAAAACGACCCGATTTGCCTAAACCCTCCTTTTTGTTTTTCTCCTGGATATTTTTTTTTTCTGCAGAAGATGAAAGGTTTGAAGATGAAAGGTTGAAGATGAAAGGATCATATTTAATCCTAAATTAAAACCAAGTTAATTCACATTAATCTCTTCTCTCCTCATGAGCCTATAAATTGACATCTTCCTCCCATTTGAAAACATACAATCAAAAACAAAATCTCTCATCCCTTTAATTTCCTTCCTCCCTCTAGAGTTCTAAGTTTCTAGTGTGGTAGAGTTCAAGTCACTGTTTGAGTTCGCCGGGAATAGTTTGGTGGTGCGCCGCTACTATTCGTCTCCGTTGTATCATGGGAGACAGACGCCGTTCAACCTTCTGCACCGACGTGAATGGGAGAATCTGTTTTAAGGAAACTGTTGTATAACAGGCCTCGGCTTGATTTTTCTGTTACTGTTCAATTCTGTTACCATATTCTGTTTTGTTTATTTTACTGTTCTGTTTAAATTTTCCAGATTCTGTTCTGTTCTGTTTTACTGTTCTATTCTATTTTATTTTTTTTCCATATTCTGTTATGTTCCTTTTCACTATTTCATTCTGTTTCTTACAAATTCTGTTTTACATATTATTCTGTTTTATAGCATCACCGTTTTCATAGTTACTGTTTACTGTATTCTGGTTATTATATATACGATATTATTACAATTTAGGGTTTAGATTTTATGGTTTAGGCTTTAGGGTTTAAGGTTTAAGGTATATAAGGTTTGGGTTTAGGGTTTTAGGGTTTAGAGTTTAGGGTTTAGGATTTAGGGTTTAAGGTTTTAGATTTATGATTTTGGGTATCTAGGGTTAGGTTTTTAGAGTTAGGGTTTAGGTTTTAGAGTTTACGATTATAGTTTAGGGTTTCAAGTTTTTGGAAAAAGTTTTAAACTCTAGATAACCCTTAAACTAGTGACTTAACTTAAGCACTAAACCCTAAATCACAAACACTATTAATAGCTTTAAGCTCTTCAATTTTTATTGATATTACATACAAAGTTATTGAATTGATATAGTAAAGATCATGTATTAAACAACCAAAATAAATAAAAACTAAAAGAAAAAATTAAAACAACCCCTAATGTCTGAGATTTCAAACTAGATTCGGTTAGAAAACAAGGTTCAAAATCATGGTGAAGTGTAATCTAGTCCAAAAATATTGACATTTCGAATTATATTGCACAAAATATTGACATTTCAAACTAGATTGCACTACACCATGATTTCAGACTGAATATAAATCTTAGTGTCTCGGATTACAATTTCAAACAAATTAACATGATTTCAAACTACATTTTGGATCATTGGATTGAACAATCCGATCTCATATTAGAATTTCAGATCGTTGGACTAAACAAATCCAGTCGAGATGCCCTAACCTCATACTGAATTGTTCAGTCCAAAGGTCCAAAATCATAATCTCTGACCGAATGTAGTCTAAAATCTATTTTATTATTTTTTTTTCTTTTATAGAATTTTAAGATTTCAGATAGAATTTTAATTAAAAATACTAGTTAACAGCTTGTAATTGATTTTTATATATTGAGTAAAAAGAACTATATATTTCATGCATGTCTACAAATGTATATGATCATTTTACGCCTATACAGCATAACCCTTATGTTATTAACATTTTCTAACGGAATGTTTGAGATGTGAAACTTTATACACTTAATAGTCCATATCGCATAATCTTCCCTTTTTGTGTGACATTTTGTGGCACATCGATTCTTTCCAACTTGAATGCCTTTCTAATCGTATAGTGGTATTACCTCACCAGTTACAATACATGAATTTAGGTAATGTATTTATTACAAATCACTGATAATAACCCCAAAGTAGTGACTCCATCTATTGCCAACATATCTATCATTGAATCCATATAATATATAGTTCAACTTTGTAAGTGTCAACTTTGGTCACCCAATGCAAATTCTGAATATTAAACGAAAAGTACATGATATGCACAGGCCACCCAATGCAAATTCTGAATATTGAGCTAAAAGTACACGATATGCACAACTTCCCAAGCTACGCATCTAGCCCACTCTGACGTTCCTCATAAGTACCTAAAAAAAAGGAATGTTAGAGTATTAAAAAAAAAAAGATTCAATGTGTTTGCCATAAATTTATATTCTATGCATACCTAGTAAGTAAATCGTCCTCTATGTGGATATCTACATTTACCAACCCTGCCAAGCTGGAACTAAAGAGGTAATCCAAGAAACCAATCCATTTTTCAGCAAGTTGAGGGAATAATTGTGGGTACTTTTTTAATCGCAACCATATGAGCAATAATGCTTCATTAATATGCGACCAATAATTTCATGAAAGTAAATAAATTTAATTGACAAAAAAAGCTACATTAAATAAAATTGTAGGATTAATACACTTACTCGACTTTCCAACTATTTCCCTCATTTTTTTTAGTGTTGAGAAATAGTCCCTATCGTCTTCATTGTTGACTAATAGTTTAAAATTCAGCTTATATTCATTTTTGGCCCACTTCATTGCAGCTTTCAATGCGGTCTCATCTAGATTTCGGAATGGATCAAGTACAATGCCATCATTTTTTCTGTATTTTTGAATTTCATTTGGATCTAAATATGGAGACATGAGTACGTAACTCTACTTCTTTACCCTTCGTGAGCTCTCTGACATCGCATAGGTGGGGTTGCTCCTATCAATGTGACTCTTCTCATCTCCCTCCACACCTTCATAACAAATAAAATATATAAGTTTCCTTTATTAAAAAAAAAAACCTACAAATCTAATATTATTTGTCAATAAAATGTTGTCGTACCTTCTTGAGCTACCAGTTCATCCCTACTCCGTCAATTGGAAACTGAATCTCGATATTTAAAGGGGAAGGAGCTGCAACGACACCTACATAACAAATGTAATTATATTAGTTTGATTTTAAAAAAAAAATTAAGATTTAAAATTAAAAGCTGAAATTTCTTACCTTCTCGAACCAGTAGGTCCATCACCCACACCATCGATCGGAACCTGAACGTTGATATTTGGTGGGGATGGATCGGCACCAATGTCCCATACATAAAAAATGTTAAAATTACTAGTTAAATGAAAGAAATTGTGAACACTTGATATAACAAAATTACAAATGAAAATTCTTACCATCTCAAGATAGCAGGTCATCACACACTCCATCAACCGCCACTTGAACCTCGATATGTAAAGGAGAGGACCGGGAATTAACAACATCTATATAATAAAAGTAAAGTATATTAATATGGTGAAAAAATATTTGATATAAAAATGAAATAAAAATTTGTACCATTTCAAACTAGCGAATCATATAGCTGGAACATATCATGACCAATCGAGCCATGTTGTGAAGCTACTTCATCATCTAGACCAAACTGCCGATTGCACGATCTAATTTCTCACTGATCAAATTGAAAATATGCTCCAACTCCTATAGTTTTTGATCAACACTATGGTTTAATGCTCATATTTTCTGATTGAAACTATGCTCTATTGTCTGTCTAAGGCCCTCTATTTTCCATTTCATCCTCTGCACGAAATCCTTAAATTCACGATTTAAATGCCCACTACTAATAACACTTGGTGTAGGTAGAGTATGTCTTTGTGCCTCCTCTACCATATCCTCCTCCTTATCGTCTCATGACTCCTCACTATATCTACCTCTTCTTGATGTTCTTCATCCTTGCCCTCTTCTTCCTCTCATTCATCATTATTTTGTTCAGAAGATTCTCCTAAAGATTTGTTCTCATTCAGTAAATCCACCATACGATTAATAACTTAACTACATCTTTAACCTCATCATCAAACGACTCAACGATGATCCGATACTACTTGCACTTTTCTCTCCTTGATGGGCGTAAAATACTATGCAAATCTAGCCAACATAATACTTTTAATATTAGATTTAAATATATGATGGTTATTAAATAATTATATCGCAACCAAAACTAATCATTCGGTTCATTAGAACGATGATGATCCTCATGTTCTTTGGCTTACTTGTCTTTGAATTAAGGATCAACGGCCTGTAGGTTTTCTTGAAACATTTCCTAACCATCTCTCCAATACTAGAAATAACTTTACGAGCCCATACCTATAAGAATATACAAAATCATTAATAATCACCAATTTTAAACAATACAACTTACTATAACTCTAACTAAGAGTACTAATTACCGGGAAGGTGAGTGAAAAATTATGTATATCCCACTTCTCATCAATCTTATATTTTCTACTTGCAGCTCTTTCGGCCTTATTCTCTAAGTCATCCCTCTTGATGTACTTTATAGTTTGCTCATATACTACTATACCCCAAGGATAGTTATTGAAGAACTCAAAATCCGAGACCATATATAGATAACGAGCTGGTACCTTGTTTCCCCTCATAATTTCTAAGAGGTTAGCCACTAAGAAGTAGACTAATGCTAACTTGACTTGTAGTTCTTCAACCTTTACCATATAAGTATGATGTTCTTCACCCTTTTTACTTCTAGAATGGGATTCGTTGAAAATATCAATGAACTCACCACATAAAATTTCATCATTCCCATTGAAATAGTGCATCACGATTTCTTCATTTTTCATGACTCTACTAGGTATGGCCGGTATCTTATGATATCTTAGTCTAATCACTATAGTGTACTCTTTCATCAAATAACGAAGAGGATAACCATGCCTCATTTTTTTTTTTTGAAATAAGCTTGGCGTAGTATCAAAGCTTGGACTATCTGATTGGAAAATGAGACTCACTCGTCGACCTTCATGAACTGGCCAAAATATGATTTGCTAACATCTTCATCTATCTCGAAGTAAGCTTCTTCTTGATGTCAGAAATCACCTTCTGAAGTCTCGAATGATCTGTAACTGAGCACAGAAAATGAGCCTCGAACTTCAAGATATGCATAAGTTTCAGTGATGTCTGAAAATAAACAACGAAATTGTTGTCATACTCTATTGAAAATGCAAATTGTTCAGTTAGAATCTAGGAGAAGAAGACCAATATCAAAAGATTTTAGACTTAAATCAACTACAGTCATAGTCTAAAATCATGATTTCAGACCAAGATACAAGATTTCAAACTAAAAACAACTATGATCTCAGTCTAAAATTCTTGATTTTGGTATGAAATCTCGGGGTGTCGGACTGAAATCATAGACGAATTTTGGTTGAAATAACAATTGATCAAGGACCAAAATCCTATGATCATGGACATAAATCAACCATGATCTCAGTCTGTGATTATAGGATTTCGGATTGAGATCATAGAAGCTTTTGGTCCCAAATCATGATCTCAGACTAAAATATTCTCTAATTCAGTCTAAAATCAATTGATCACGAACTAAGTTCATAACGATTTTAGTCTGGAATCAATAATGAAAGACTCATATTTCCCATATAATTTTAACATCTAACCAATTTCATCAAATTCAGATCAAAGCCTAATTTTTTTTTTTAACAAATTCATACCAAGATTTCATTTTGTGCATTAACTTCTTCATTATCCATTCATGGATGTTCGAATTTGATGGCTACAGTGCATAAACTATCGCATTCAAATAAGAAAAATAAGAAAACAAGTTATGGCAATGGATTGATGAAGAAGAAACTAAGAAAGAAACCGACATTTACTATTGGAAATAACTTTAGTTGATGAAGAACGAAACAAAGATGAAGATAGAGATTTGCTCTCGGGTTGATGAAGAACGAGATTTTTTGGTTTGGTTAGAAATAAATTAGGTCCACTAGTTCAATTAGAAAACATAAAGAAGATAAAGGGAGATGAAAGAACCGTTACTTTGTGTGAGTAGATTAGTCTTTTTATTTTATATTTTTAAACTTATATAAAAATTATAAATAATAAGCTCATGTGTTGAAAATTATAATACTTGGTCCATATTTCAAAATGACTATTGAAATAAGTCTAATTATTCAAATTATCTCTAAAAATATATAATAATAATAATATTAGATAATTTATGGTTAAACTATCATTTTGTCCTCATATTATTACAATTTAATATTTTCTCCCCAATTTCATTTTTGTAATATTTTTAGTCCTTCGATTAAAACTTTATATTAAAATAAATTTTTTTTTTTTGAAAAACTCCCAAGAATTTAATAATATCTTTTCTTTCCCTTGTTCTCAAATTTCCTCAAACTTCTTTCCATCTTCATATCTGCCATCGAAGGGTTGATGTTCAAGTAATCCAACTAGCCCTTCTCTTCTATTCTCTGAATTTGAACCAGATAACTGATCGCATTACGGATTACGAATAATCAATCGGGAAAAAAAAATACTTGTATTACATTCTTATTCTTTTTTATGACCACTCTCTATTGAGGATAGTAGAATCATCAATTGGTGACGGTCCACCGTACTTCAAGTGCTTTCCTGATTTTTATCTCCCCCTCATAGACATACATATCATGAAAGCTCTCTCGCTAGATCTGCAAATGGATGGATTCAAGATGGAAACAATGTTAGAACATATAGCACTTATCTATAGAGCCTGCTATAAGGCGATGATCACTCTTATCCCAGAAAGGAAGCCCCTTACACAAAGTATGAAGAAGGGATATATTACCTTATTTATCACCAACCCTGAGAAGACCAACACAGTGGTCCCTCAGATCACTAAATGGGATAAGGTTAGATTTTCGGAGAAATGGGTCTCCAAAAATGCAGTGTCTGAACTAAAGGCACCCCAGATAGAATTATCATAGATCAAAGAAAAAGAGGTTAGAAGCATAGAGATTAAATTCTCTATTGAAAGAAAAATTTGTCTAGGGAAATTGGGTCCTCTAGAAGTGAGAGTTATCGGCACTCGAGCACTTCAATTATAGATCATCTAGAAATTTAAGAAGGACTGAGGATTTATATCACCCCTAATATAGAGTAGAGAATCTAGCTTCTTCTGTGAGGCCAAAATTTCCTACTCTTTCGAATATTGGATATGCTACCCATAGTGATATCTTGGTTTTGGAGAACGAAGGCAATTCTTACTTGGTAACACATATACGTATGTTATATGATTTAGATCAAATGGAGTTAATAGACTCTAGTTTGAAAATATTCTTACTAAGGAAGAGCAGTAGTAATGGAAAGGCATGTTCAACCAATACGTTAAAAAATTTGGAAATACCTATGAGGACAAACTGAAAGTTCTTAATAGAACTAATAAGTTTGATTTCTTCATTTGGTTACCCAAAGGTTTTGCTTTCAGGAATTTGGCTTATCCTGATTTTAGAAAAGGTATGAATACGATTTTGGAAATTATTAATCATCCAGAAAAGGCTAAAATTATGGCCGAATTCCAAAGTCTATCTCCTCAGATGATTACTGCTTAATGCTGAATTTTGTATTCCGAACATAGACAACTAAGGGTCGAAAAGAGAAATACAAGCAGTTCATCCACCATCGCAAAATTTAGAATTAGCGTTGATGAGAAGATTAGTGAGGAAGCCACTCCAATCAAACAATGAGAAGATGAAGATCTCTTAAAATGAGTGAATAATACAAT
The DNA here is from genome assembly GCA_027186245.1 of Coriaria nepalensis. Classification (NCBI taxonomy): domain Eukaryota; kingdom Viridiplantae; phylum Streptophyta; class Magnoliopsida; order Cucurbitales; family Coriariaceae; genus Coriaria; species Coriaria nepalensis. The sequence continues at coordinate 1,827,343 of CP114493.1, forward strand.
CACTCAAGGAAATTACACAAATCTGCACCTATAGATCATTGCTAAGTTTGGTTGGAACAGGAAAGGACTGTCCAAAGCTTATTATCATCGGCCCCCTCCAGTGGATCTTTCTTTTGAAGAACCATCCTACTATAATCCAGTTGCGTTTCCTGGAAAAGCTATTAGTGAATGGAATATATATGACATGTCGGAAAATCAGATCCGGCAACAAGCTATGCACATGATGATATTTCCCAAAGCTTGGCATCTCCATGATAAAGGCATGTCTGATGCATCAATTGCACAAGCTATACCCTGCGGTTTTGTTGGACAACTGAAAAGATGGTGAGATTTTGCCATTACTAAAGCAGACCGATATCAGATTATGAATGCTTCAAAGTTAGTGATTAAGGTCGAGAATAATTAGCAATTACAAGCTGAAGTCTAAGATATAGTAAATATGCTAATATATTTTATGACTTTGTTCTTTTATGGTAATGCTTTAAACCGCAAAGACAAAGCATATGATTAGCTTATGAGGCTTAAATGTCCCAACCTCTCCCATTATAAATGATATAAGAATGTTTTCCTTACCAAAGTTTTACAAATGATAGACTACAATGCTGAATATTGGAAGCATCATTTCTTAATCCCATTTTTTGATTTGCTTAGTCCTTCGTCGAAGAATCATGGACTAGAATTATGATTTTGGTTAGGGATAAGATTTCGGCCTGACCAAAACATATCAAAATCTTTTTTTTTTTTTTCATTTTTTAAGATTTATGGTTTATGGTTTATATTTAATGTTTAATTTTAAGTTTAAAGTTTTAAGCTTAAGTTTAAGGTTTTAATTCTAAGTTTAAGGTTTTAAATTTTAGTTTAAGGTTTTAAGTTTAAGTTTAAGGTCTAATGTTTAAAGTTTAAGTTTAGGGTTTGAAGTCTAAGTTAAAGATTTTAAGGTTTGTATTTAGCGTTTAAGTTTAAATTTAAATTTAAAAGGCAAAAACATACTTACCATTACATATTAAAATCATGGACCGAAATTATGATTTCGGTCTGGGAAAACATTTCGGCCTGACCAAATCAGATCGAAATCATAATTTCGATATGAATTGGTCAGGTCGAAATCTTGGTCAATTTTTTAGTCAACTTCAAGAATTTTTATCTCAGGTTAAACTTCAATTTATATGTCCCTGAACTCTATGAAAAGCTATAAAAATCTTTTTTATGATATAAATAGTTTAAAGGTTAAAAATAAAAAGTAATAGAATTAAAATAGAATACGATCAAATAAAGAAGTGATAAGTTTTAAGAAATATTAATTTTTTATAAGCTTGCTGATGTGGCTATAACCTATTGGTTCTTACCTAAGGATGAGGTGGTAGATGTGTTCTTACCTATTTTCTTATTTATATTTATTTATACATAAAACTATTTATTTCAAATGGTTAATTACACTTTTAATTCATGTGTAATTCAACTTGTACGAATTTATTTTTGTATAGTTTTCGGTCAACTTTTTAGTTCATTTATTGTCTAAATCGAATTTTTTGGCCCCTTTGACCTTTTTTCGGACAAAGAGGCTGACATAGCATGTTGATTATGCATGCCACATCATTAAAAAATATTTATTATTATTTCATCTTTATTATTTTTTTTACACTTTTCTCCTCTATAATTTCTTATTCTATTTTATAATCCAAATTTCCATTTTTTATTTTTAGAAAAATGAAATAATGAGTGTAAAAATAAGAAACAAAATCCACCAATTTTTCATAAATAAATAAAACGAACCTTTTTGTGAGAATTAGATCATTTTTTTAAAAATTGATTTCTTGCAAAAAAAAAAAAAAGATCAAACCAAATTGGTATGGATCTTCATGATAAACCCGATTGATCAAATCCCTACTGAAGAACGGGGACCGATCGTCCAATTAGCAAAAAAAAATGATATGTTCATCTTCATCTTCTAACAAGAAAATGAATCAAATTAAAAAAAAAAATTCAGCTTGCGAACTGGAATAGATCTCTATTTGTTTTTTACAATATGATTTATTTCTTTTTCAAAGAAGATGAACCAATCAATTTTTCACTAATTGGATCGATCAGTTCCCATTCTTTGGTAAGGACTAGATCAAACGGGTTTATTGCAAAGATCCATATTAATTTGATTTGATTCTTTTTTTTTTCAATAAATCAATAGAAAACGATCTGATTCTCACAAAAGAGGTCGGATTGTTTTGTTTATTTATGAAAAATCTGTGAGTTTCGTTTTTTATTTTTACTCATTATTTCATTTTTCAAAAAAAAAAGGAAATTTGGATTATAAAATAGAATAAGAAATTAATAGGGGAGAAAGTTAAAAAAAAATAAAAAATAAGGATGAAATAATAGTAAATAAATTTTTTTAACGACATGATATGCATAATCAATATATCATGTCAACCCATTTGTCAGAAAAATAGTCGAAGGGACCGAAAAGTTTGATTTAGACAATACAAAAACTAAAAAGTTGATCGAAAACTACACATAAATGAATTCATAAAAGTTGAACTATATAGGAACTAAAAGTGTAATTAATCGTATTTCAAATGCAAATATTAAGAGTTTATGATGCATGCATTTTCATTTCATTTCTTTTATTATATTGTTGTTTTTTTTTTTTTTCTTTTGCTTCTTTTCCCCTTTCACCGGTCCCCTTAAATTCACTACATTTGTTGATTTATTAATTAGAGTTCATACTTTTTTCGATCCACTAATTTAATCTCTTTTAGTTTTGTTTTCTTTTAGGTAAAATGCGAAAATTTGTTCCAATATGTATGTTCAACATCCATTTGCAAATAAATTTGATCAAACTACTATACCAAAAATTGAGAGATAATAATTAACATTGATATTAATATTTGGTATTGTAGAATTAGAGTACATTGGATTACTACCTTAATGAAATAATAATTATGAAGAAATACTTGATTGTAGTTAATCGCTATATTCTATTTTTTTAGGATCGATATTCTTTCTATTTCCTTTTTGTTTTATTTCATTTTGCTTCTTTATAAGCTTAACAATGTAAAATTTGTTCTTAAAAAGATGAATGAATACTTAAGATTGGTCAAATATCAAGATAGTATTAGACAAGTATTACACAGTCTATCATATTTTCTCAAATATTTTATGTAATAAATTCTTCTTTTGAAATACTTCTCTCTTTATATACATTTATTAACTTTATTATTACGTTTCATAAATATATTTAACTAATAAAAATTAGAATTTCCCATACATCGGAGTTCAACACTAATATATATATGGGCCCATCTTTTAAAGCTCATATAGAGTTGTAAAGCTCAGAAATTGTAATTTTTAAAACTCCAGGGGGTATAGATAATTAATGAGGACTAAAGGGTGGTACCTTTCTTACTCACTAGTTACTACTTAATAGCTAGTTGAAGTCAATAACAAAGGTACGGATTTCCATGGGGCCAAGCTGTACAAGCAACTTCGTTGGATCCACAGGACCTCCTCTCAATGCTTTTTGCTCTTCAGAATCACCTTCTACTTTCCACACCAGTCTCTTCTTTTCCATTTCTGCTCTTCCTTGGTTAGCTGACAAACTCGTCTCTGTTACTTTAATTATCTGAAAAAACCGACATTCAGCATCGAATCATTAAATGGTCTAAAATAAAGGATTTACAGGCGAGGGAGGCAGTTGCTTTTTTACCTTCTTATTCGGGAACACTTTCTTTAATTCTACACTAGCGATAACTGAAAGATCCTTGTCCTCACCAATCTAGAATTTTGAAGCACCAAATAAGAAAGCCAATATAGAAAGAGGTAAGGGAACTAATGTATAAAAATGAATGGTTAAGACAATGGATGGCCATTCTGGAAATAGTCAACAGGATGATAGAATATTTTTCATTCCTTTCCTTTTTCCTCCTGTTTTCTCTCATAAAGTTGGTAGAACTAAAGGAGTTGATAGGAAAAAAAAAACAAGAAGACTCAATAACCTCATATAAGTGTGCCAACCGGACAAGAACTTGTCCGTTTTCCAGTTCCTGCATAACATGGAAAGAGCAGAAGAGCTTACTTGAGAGAAAACTCCTATAATATAATATCAAGTAATTTCTGTTTTGAATACCATGGTCGGGCAAAAGACCAAGTGCAAGAAAATAGAAAATAAACAAATAACTACAGCTTCTCCTCGAGAATGCAAATTTTGACTCTATGGAGGCAATTACATGATAGTGTCAATTTGGTTCAGCATCTGAAACCGTAGTTTCGGTAAATCAAGCTTAATGCAAACTGTGTTCTAGTTAGATTATGATCTAATTTGGATCAACATGAGATAAGCAGGAGTTTTAAGGCTCAAACTAGTTTTTATACCCAAATTAGAGTATCAAATGCTGAACGAAATTCACCTTAAGAAACATAACATAAATTCTGATCGACAAGGATGGAAACTAATTTACCTGTAGGGTTATAATTGCAACATTTTCAGGTAATTGGTAGGAGGGATCAATCGCTGAAAAGGTTGATAAATGAGAGTCTTCCCAATCATTTCCATCCTGCAAGAAGATGGCAAACATCAGAACCAAAAAAGTGGCAAAAAACATTAGTGAAATTCTCCTACCTGCTGAGAAAATGCTAATAGCAACGGAGAATATATCTCTTGACCAAATGATCGACGCCATTTAGTTCCCCCTCCTAAAGGATCTATCCGAAGATAATACTTTCCTACGATCTGAAAATTGTTATGAAAAGTAAAATCACACATAGAGTTGTGATTATTTAATGACCATAGTTTTTTATGATGTACTTACAGTAAGTCCTGTGCACTTATCAAGAATGCAAGTTGTTTCATTTAGAGCTTCGCCAACACCTCTACCATCGTCATGGATCAGCCTCCTATAAACGGATTAATTATATTAATTGTAATAATCTGCATTTAGGAAAATAAATCAAGAATAGATGCGGGAAATGAATATAAACCTATGAAGCATCAATTCCAATTGTCCATCCACAAGGCTTGAACCCCCTACAGAGCGGTCTACTAGGACTGAAAGCTCCTTATTGTTATCTTTCATGTAAATACCAAGATTAATCTGAAAATGCATGTACACTGTAGCATATAATAATGATTTTTTTATAACAAAATCACATTATAAGAGGTCTAGACAAAGAAGTATTATATCCTATATGAGTAGAAGGGTTTGATAACAAGAAAAAGCGACATGATTGAATTTGCTTTCTCACAATTTTAAACTGATTACAAGACTATGAGATTGTTTCTATACCATGGAAGAAATTGCTTTAAAATTATGTCCAATGAGAAAAAAGTAAGGAAATTTAAACAAAATGGAGTCAAACAAGGAGTTTCAAGGTTGATGGTTGATGAAAGCACAGTAGACCAACTGAATATAACACAGAGTACATGATAACTAGTAGACATTGGCACCTGAAGACATGAGACCTACTCATAGAACTTAAAAATACTCAAAGGTGCTTCTCGACCAGACAGTTTACAAAAGAACTTCTAGTAATGAGATACCCCACATGTTAAACCAAGTTTGCATAAAAGTTGATTCATACTATGGGGTTAACTCAATTCATCTCTTATTTTAGTGTCTATGTACTCCCAAATAGTAATTCCTCATCTTATAAGGTCAAAACTGCATGGTTTAAATTAATATCCATCACAAGAACTAGAAAAGTATAAAGGAGAATGGCTATTTATTAAGACAAGATTAATATTTGCAACAAAATCTAGAAGAAAAATTCTCTATACATTATAGCTTAATAGTAAATCAGTTTCTGTACAAGAAAGATGCCAAAAGTCAAAACTACCAGGTAAACATACCGGGTAATAATTCCCAGCAATTGGTTGATTCACTTCAAGCTTCCAGTCTTTTCGATAGTCTCGAATCTGCAAAACATAAGCTAATAAATCATATTTGATTAACAGGGCATGAACCTCATACCCAGCATGTTACATATTAAGAACTAAGATCAAGTAATTATGGTGAATTATTGATGGCACATACCCTTTCGATAAAATCACGACCATTTGAATCTGTATAGAATATTTTGTTGTTATTTATGGTTGTTGTAATCCGAGTCACAACCTCTTTACCAATTCCATCATCAATTGGTATAGGCCCAAGCTGAAATCATAATGTGAATCAAAATATAACTGACATAAACTCTATAATTACAATCAACATGCATGTCAACTAGACAAGAAAATGAACTACTTACAGTGAACTCAACTTCAACATGTTCTTTACTCTTGTACACTCTGGTAACCTGTTTTACACGGGCAAGGTCACCTAGTAATTATGAATAATATCAAAAGGATCTCTCTACTGCATCTTTATCAATCTATTGAATCCTTAAAGAAAATTTTGGCTTGTACGTAGTAACTTAAACTAATAAATTCAAACAAGTTCTTGTTTCAAAAAGAAAATTACCCCTTAAGCACCAATGAAAACACAATGAAATTTTGATAACAAATAATCCATAACTTATGCATGAGACGAATTAGAAATTCAATGAAAAATACACATGGTCATTTTACAGTATTAACAATTGCTTCTTGTTATATATATATATATAGATATATATATTTTTCCCATTCTCACCTCACATCTAAGTAGTTCAATAGCAAATAACACTCCTTCCCAGCAAATTCAAAATCTTCGATTTAAGTTAATGTTTCTATAAAAGTTCGTCGTCAATGTAATTGATATTTAATAGAGTACAAACTAAAGTTATATGGCAGAGACTAGTCCATATCGACAGTTGACACTTAGTTTTCCAGCTCGTACTCACACGTCATGGCAATCAATAACAATACACTGTTTTCTACTATATTTTTCTTCAGGAATATCATTCTCATGATATAAATAATGAAAAATATTAAATTTTAGAATCTAACTATTTCTTCCTCTAAAAGGCCTTGTAGAGAAAGAGGAAACTTTTTAGTTATGAACCAACCAGATATCTTCTCCTTAATGGATGTAGGACAATTCCAACACTCCCTTTCACTTGTGGGCCGGTCATTCCGAGGGCCCAACAAGTAGCACAATGCATAAAGGGCACTTTGCGAAATGGAGTGTGGACCCATCTACTGAGTCTGGCTCTGATACCATATTAAATTTTAGAGTCTACCTATTTTTTCCTCTAAAAGGCCTTGCAGAATAAGATGAAACTTTTTAGTTATAAACCAACCAGATATCTTCTCCCTAAGCAATGTGGGACAGTTCCAACAAAAACCACCTAAGAACATTTATCATGAAAGAAAAAACCACCTGATATATCCACGAATTGATGTTTTGATGGACTTCATCTAATAATGGTCCCCGCAAAACTGTGAGAGAAACCTGAGATATTTGATAGGAATTCAGCTCTCAGTGCCATTAAAGCATTGAAAGCCTCATATGAAAGAGTTTTGAAGAACACTGGATACCTGCTCTTTAGATTGAATGGGATACGTATGATTTGGACGGAAGATGTACGCTCCGGATGCCTTCAGCAAGTAAAACCATTTCTCTCATTATTAGCTGTATATAAAAAAACTTATTGGAGGCAAAACAAAGATGATAGTTTTTTACAGTAGATTTTATTACCTGCAAGTCCACACTTCCATTGTCTGCAGAGTAGTAACTATAGGATTGCCCCACATATTCCTTTATCTTCAATTGTAAAAGGAAAGTAAATTAGATGGACATATATCTACTCATGAAGGAACAGAAGTAATCTAACTATCTAAGGGCAGATGATATGAGTCAAATGAATAGTTGGAAAGTTGCTGATTGTAAGTGCATAAATTAGTTTGCGGAGGGAAAAGTCCACTGACAAAGAGCTAGAACAGAAAACAAGAACATACCGTGCTTCTGCTATTAACATAGCGGGCTAGTTTTCCATCTTTTGCAGAATAAATAAGTTTCAAGTTTCCTGGCCCCACTTCGACTGTATCATTTTTATTTCTTTCATACTTGTACATTGCGTGTCTCTCGGATTTGGCAGCTGCAAAATCCAGTTAAGAGATCATCAAATTTTATGTCCACAGAAAAATTTCGATCATACTCTGATAAATTCCAAGTGTTCCCAAGATAGGAAATCAAGTGAATACCTGCTCCTTTTGCACTTGAGATGATATAAGTGCTGAAACCAAGAGGTGGCACTGTTGCCGAAAATGCAAGCCAATAACTAGGAGTTACACTAGGAGATTTACCCAAGTATGCCATAGCATGGTAGTTTCTTATGTGCACAGAGGCATTAAGTAGAGGTAGAAGTTGTGATTCAATCTTTCTTCCTTTAGCGTCCTGAATAAAGACATTCTCATCGACCACCTAAACAAAGTTCAATAACATAGGTATGAGACAAAAATAAAGATAAATTTTATTGAAAGCCTTTGAGCCATAACAGAAAATGAGGATGTCTTTGAAAACCTCTGTGCAAATAAGAAACTACCAGGCTATACTCACAGGAATTCTGATAACATCCTCCCTCTTCCATCCCAGAGGATTGTAGACAACAACTACCTACATAAAGACAAGCATACTACAGCAATTTAATCCTAAGTCTAAATAAAATAATCTCCCAATAGAGACCGAATCAAATAAGAGATACAATACAATCAATAAGTTTTCCTCACCAGGCTTTTGCCATTTGCTAGATCAACTTCTGATGGAGGGCAGTAACTTATATTTAAAAGTGGACACTGACAAAAATAGGGAGGAAAAACCAAAATTAATCAGTCTTTAATTGATTCCAAAAAAGAAAAAAAAAAACCTTGAAGGACAAGTAACACTAACAAATTTGTCTATGGCTCTTAACAATAACAATAAGTTTATTCTATACCATTTTATTATGCACCTATATCACTTTCATTACATTACACTTTATGTTTTTATGCAGGATATAAAAGATGTTTCATCGTCAAAACCCAAAAGGGAAAAGAACAAAGTCGCACAATTATAACTGGTCGACTGGCAGAACAAGAAAGAAGTGTTAGACATAATTTAATTTGATTGACATAAAAGATTCAATAACCAATAGCACAAGTTTAGAGTTTAAGTGAATACCTACCGAAAGAAGTGTTGAATGTTATTCAGGGCCAACAAAAAAAGCAATTTTTGATCATTATATCCAAACTAAAAATAGCTTCAAAGAACCTCAATGTTTTCACCACCCCACCAAAATTTAGGAAACTTGGGCTAATAATAAAAGATGGTTTGAAACTAGCACACACTGAGAATATTTCTATGGAAACTAAAAGCATATAGGTTATCTCTTCTAGAAAAAGCCAAATAGTTAGGAGAAATCGTAATTTCTCACCTGCTGGAACTTAGTCAATGGACTTTTGGAACCATGTGTCAACGCAGGTTCTGTAAGGTAGGCAAGTGCAGCCGCAACTACTCCTTCAGCCTAAAACAATGCCATGAAATAAGGATGCATTTGCAGTTGGGAATATTCAATGTTACCTCTTTGTACTATATTCAATGTTACATCTTTGTACTGAAAATACAACAATGTGAATATTGTAATATTCAATGTTACCTCTTTGTAACCAATCGAAAGTCTCTTTGCATAATCATTGGCCACGTGTTGCTTCTCAGTACCAGTAAGTGCATCATGATGTTGAGCAATTGCTAAAGCATCAGCTAGAGAGTCTGTGTTGGGTCTTGATTTACTCCTTCCGTTCAAAAATTCCAATTGCCTCGCTGCCTGTTAAAATCTAAAACACCATGAACAACTCCTATATGAATAAGTTACCTGAGAATAATAGTCTGCGACGTTTACCAAATAATAACCACTGGTTGCTCTGACATAACCTTTGAGGGCAGGTCTACTTATAAAATATCCAGTCCAGTAAGCATTTATGCGATCTGCATATCTGATGAACACAAAAACACGAAACAACTTACAAATTCAGCTCTAAAGATTAGTGAGCAGTAGTCAATGTGTACATAATCTCGATCTAGGATTTTTAACTCACGGAAAGTAATCATCAGTCTTGATTGGCCAGAGCTCTTTTGCTGCATATTTTGCATCAGTGTATATCGACGGAGTTGAGTATAACGCATTGACCCGACCATCCTAAGGTATCCAATTCATTGGCCAAAAAGGGGGGGAAAAAAAGACATCCAATTCAGAACTTCCTGACATGAAAAAACTACCATATTCTTTATTATAAAGTTCACGGACATGCGAAAAAAATTTGAGGGGAAAGAAAGGAAAAAGTAAATATCAGGGAAAACAAGATGCCTATAACAGATTGAAGGTCTCTGCCTCCAAACTGGAACTTTAGAGTAGCCAGGAAGAGACATACAAGAAACACGATCTCTGCTGCCTATCTTAGAAGAAATAATAGCAGTATGACATTCAAAATGCTTTATTTCCAAGCACATTATAGAGATTTATTTTGTTATCAGAGGTCACAGCACAACCCTGGTAGCAAATCCCAAGTACCAAACATCCAGTAATAAGTAATACACGTGTGAAGAAGAAGAAGATAATGTCACATGGTGAATATACTTAGAACTTGACATGATAGACTTTTATCGGGATTAAACTGCCTTGTCAAACGAATTTTAAAAAAATGACAGCTCAGTAGATGATGCTCCATTTAGATCAATAAAAACTAAAGTATTTGTAAACAAGACTGTGTCATTAGTTAAAAAAGATTTTGTGCCCTGCTGGAGACTAACTTGATTGACATAGTGAATAAACTTGTCCATCTGCCGAAACCATGTATGCGCATATTGGTACTTAAAATCCGTTCCCATTGTCCACATGATATGATTTGTACGTGTAATGTTAGCCTGAAAAAGATACAAAATATCATGAGTTAAATTTTTTGAAATGTTTCCAGGGGAATTATATCTGAGTTCTTAGGTCTAGGAGAGAGAAAGACTCTTAAAAAGCACATAAATTAAACAACTGCAGAAAATGAAGAAGAGATAGCATTTATGCATGCACAGAAAAGATAACACCACTTGTCTTACTTGTGAGATCGCAGCAGATACAAACTCATCAACACGCTCAGGGACATTGTAGTCAAACAATTCAAAGTCGTCCTTCAAATCAGAATGAAAACTAAATAAACATCCACTTCACCTATTTATAAATCTAAAAGAAGATGCGAGAAATGGGTGACTAAAAATCACCTGAACAATTGGGGATTCGTCATTAACTTCAAAGTAGAAATTATCTGTGGGAGGTTCATAATTCTTGGGAAAGGCACCAGTAAATACCTACAGATTCAAATAACAGAATTAGAATCCATTTCATCTAGCATTTGCACTTCCAGTTTTAGAAAAATCCCTTTTACCTGAGCAGATGAACCTAGACTCTTCGAACCTCGCCAGACAACCTCAAGGCTTTTATCATTTTTTCGTTTTTCCCTGTCTTGATAGTCGATACGGGCAAAGAAAAGGGAGTCAAACCCAACCTACATCAAAAGGAAGCTTGTATTCCTTAAAAAATATGAAAAAAGATGTGAATGTATCGTACAAATGAAAAAAAAAACCTTTTGGCTGTGGATACATCATCTCCCAGTATGAATCAATATCTATATATTCTATTTCATTAAGATGATGTTCAATAGGGCATGGGTGTTAGTGATTGAGAGATGATGGGAACGAGGGACTGATTGATGAAAGTGTATTTCAATGGCTAAACAGAACCCAAATTTTTTTTTTTTACCTCAGCACTTAACAGGTAAGCCTGAACAGCAGAATGTCCAAAGGGATCAATTTGCCAACCAATTCTTGGAGTTACATTGAATTCTTCTTTGATAAATTGATGTCCCAGGGTCGTCTGATCAATCATGTCAATGTAATGTGCAGTTGCTTCATCGTGCATGCACATACCCCCATTTCTACAACCCAAAGCTTGAAATGAGAAACCAAAATAACTAGGTAAGTAACAAAATTTCTTGAACATATTAAATCAAAATAAGGAAGCTTGACCTAATATGCTCAATTTTCTTTTAATTCCCCAACTCGTTTTGAGTGAAAAAATAAAATAAAATAAAAAGTAAAGTAAAATAGATGATTAAACTTGAAGTGTATTTTGCTGGAAAGTGTATAAATAACTACATGAGCTCTAGTTGACCAGAACTGACTAGCTTCTTGACTGTGGTTTGTACTGTCTCGCTCTGTTCTCTCCACCAACGCTGGAAAAATGCCTGCAGAATTGGAGCAAAAGCACCTTGAAATTAACTGACTAATCAGAAAAAGAAATTTTTTTCTGCTTTAAACTAAACTATACGAGCTTAAATTTCCCTATCGTCAATGTTACCAAGACTTCAGCTGAACAATACATTATACAATCCCAAGTTCAGAATATATGACTTGCTTTCTTGTTCCAAATATGCACTCAGGCAAGCCCGCAAAAGGTGAAATTTGGTACAAACTACTAAGTATGTATTCGCTTCAGTATTGGAAACTCCAGTTTGGACTCACAAACTACTGTCTCAAACGCGACTTCTACATTACGATGAAACTAACATACATTATGCACAAAATCCGTTTTACCCATAAAATTCAGTTTCAAAAGCTAAATCAAATGGAATGTAGAACCAAAATGGAAGTACAAAGAAATCAGAGATTCAAAGTATTCTTGCCTGTTCCACATATATGAACTTGCGATTCTTATCAGCCAGCAACGCCGGAATTAAAGAATCCAGCACATTCTGAACACAAGCTCCCTGCATTCAACATCCAGTTCTCATTGTCACTAATCACCACCAAGTCATCTTCATCATCGGAAAAAATAAAGAGAAAACGATCGAGAAATGACCTGAATGGAATTGTTAGAGCCGACATAGTACTGATCGATGGTCTTCAACCATCCGACGTCGTCGTGAGAATGAGGGACCAGATGAACGTTTAGCTTGCCAGGAACAAGGGCGGAAGTCGTGTTGTATCGAATAAACTTGGACTCTGCACCTAAAAAGGCGCTCAGTAAAAGGAGAGGAAGTAAGTAAGTTCGAATCGCCATGGGAGATTATGATCGAGAGCTTCGAGCAGTGCGATGAAGGATATGGCTTCTTATTATAGAAAAAGAAAGAGGAGACAGAGACTGATGTGGATATGGTCAAGTCGAATAGTTGGAGAGTAGCGAGGATGCCCATGGCCACGGCTGCTCGTACGACTTTTTGGTGTGTAGTGTGGAAAAGGATTATAAAATTTTTTAGAGTCGCTTTCAGTGATAGAATGGGGACAACAGAGACGAATTTTCCCAAACACAGAGATATGGTAAGGATATGGTAAGGATAAGGGACATATAGCGACGAACTGTGGAATTTTTGGTAGAGACGAAGAGTCGCCTACTTGCTAGCAGTAGTCCTACTGGCTGAGTTCAGTGCTTAGTTAGTGCAACTGTGCATAAATTTACAATTCTACCCTGACAATGTTAATTTTCACTAGAATTCCAACCTCTCGTTAAAAAAAAAAAATTATATATATATATATATATATTATATAATTAAAGTTGAGTTTATATATATAATTATATCTTTTAATATCCTATAATATATTACGTGGGAAATATCTAACAAAATTTTTTAAAATATTATCATTATATTTAATAAAAAAATTTAAAATTTTAAAATTTTTAAAAATAATTTAATATTAAATAAACATTAATAATTATTGTTATTTAAAAAAATTATAATGATATTTTTTAATTAAACTTTTTAATATAATTTTATTTCATAATTTATAATTAAAATTTTAAAAATATCATCTTTACATAATAAATTTAATATTAAATATAAATGAATAAATAATATTTCTTTCCTTATGAAGAAAAAAAATTATTATGTGGCTAAGATTTGACAACTAAACTTTATAAAATATTTTCATTATATAATTATTTAATATTAAATATAAATTAATAATTACAATTCATATTTAAGAAATAAGAAAAAATATGTTATTGTATGACATGTTAATTTTAAATTTCTTATAATATATCGGATGTCATATTTTATAATCAAATTTCTTAAAATTATACTCAATCTATAATAAATTTAATATTCAATATAAATTTATAATTGGTTGTTATCCACATTATAATTCTATATTGGTGAAATATATCTCAAGTCATATATAAGTAATAAATTTCCTTATAATATTATCAAATCAGTTAATAAATTATAAGTTTATTCTTTATTTTAGATACTTTTAAACTCTTATATATATATATAATTTATTTGACTCATTTAATTCATAGAGTAAACTAACAAGAATATTTTTTTATGACTTATAATCTTAAATAATCTCTTTTACTTTAATAATAATTTATTTAAAAAGGGTCGGGCTCATTTTAAGCCCAATCGAATTTGGCTCATTTCAAGCCCGGATGGGCTCGGGATAAACACAAAAAGCTTTTCAGATGGGGTTCAAACATACATTTTAAAAACGGACCAAGCTCAGCCTATATTTTGACACCCATATTCCATCCTATATTTTATTTTTACTAATTTTATATATATTTCTTAAAAAGAGTAAACTAAACAATTACACCTTAAACTATATAACAATTAGACTTACATCCTCAGAATTTAAAAAAAAACTAGAGACAAATCCTTATAACTTTCATAAATTAGCCGGTCCTTGTTAACTTTTTTTTTTAATTGACCATTACGTGCTGACGTAGCATGCTTAGTGGGTATGTTGTATCAGCAAATATTATTAAATAAAAAATTATTTTCACAATTTAATCTAAATTTATTTTTTCCCCCCTAAATTTTTAATTTTTATTTTTACCACTAATCATCTTCATCTATCTCGTCTCCGGAGTAGCCACATGCCAGCATCGCCCTCTTTCTCTTCTCTCGCCTCCTCTGCCTTCCTATCTTCTCGTTTTCATTTTTCTCTCAAATCTGAAAATTTTCATGATTTCTGAAATGGTGAAATGTGAAAAATTCTCAGATCTGAAATGTACAGTCTAAGCACTCCAAATCTAGTAACAAAATGTTTGAGAAAAATATTCTCAAAGTAGCATTCATTCATTTTCTCTCCTCGTTTTTGCAAATACTGATTGTCGTACAAACTTGATCCTCAGGGTAAAGAAGTTGGAGAGTCTTCAAGTTTTATGTACCTAGAGATAGAGCCTTTTCATGATAAAGGCATCCAAATCGAAACAGTTTCATTCTCAAGAATATCTTCACCATCAACCCATGCAGAGGAAGTGATAGTTGAGTTCTATTCACAATTTTGATCAGCATGTAATTTAATAGCTCACGGAGGTTTATTTTTTACTTTGTTCGGGTGGTGGTTAATTTCATGGCGATTCCAGGAAGAACATAGAAGAGATCGAAAAGTATTGGGTTTCTAAAAACTTCTCAAATTGAGCAAATGCTTTACTTCATTCTAAATCGAAAAAAGTTTCCTAATTTTACCATTGAAGAAATCTGGAATATTTTCAGACTAGAGAGGAGTGGAAAAAGAGAAAGAGAGGTAAATGGCGGCAGATGGACAACTCCGATGACTAAAGATAGAACTAATACGTGGTTTAATGGTTGTAAGAACTATTACCATTTTCACCATATTCTACAAGCCCAAGTAAAAAAGTCCAGCTTTTTCATCCGACCTTTTTCGGGCCCATATTGTAACTAGAAGACGAGAATTAGGCCCAAGTACAGAGGGTCTACAAATAGTGGGAAGGCGGGAATTTGAAGTCGAAACTCGAAATCCAAGCATTTCTTATTTTCAATGGAAGAAGCGGGTGGAGCTGGAATTGGGAGCGACGATTATTCGAGAGAGGAAGATGACGAGGACTCGTTGAGCGAGCTTCTGAGAGATCGATTCAGACTTTCCACCATCTCCATCGCCGAAGCGGAAGGTCTCTAATCAATTTCCTCTGTTTGTTTGTTTTTTTTTTTTTTTAATTTCTTTCCTTCTTTCTTCGTTTTGCTGAATTCTTGACGAGTTTTTGTTAATTGAGCTGCAGCAAAGAGAAATGGCATGGAAATTTCTGAGCCTGTAATCGCTTGCATCTCCGATTTAGCTTTTAAATTTTCAGGTCAGTATTCCAGTCTAAACCCTAACATAAGTACTACTGTATCAGTTTATGATTATTCTTTTCTTTTCATTCTTCTTTATGTTAGGCTTGATTTAGACTTGTACCATGTATAAAGCGTAATTACACATAGTAAAGTATATAAATTACTGAGAAAGTTGTTCGGTTGTTCCTCATGTTGAGGCTATGCAGCTTCTCTGTGTATGGAAGTCTCAGTTTATGGGTTTAGAAAGCTTAGCTGGATCTTTTCTTTTGCCTTTATTCGTATTACTGTCGAGTGGGCTAAGACAAACTTTCAAGTTGGAGTCTGGACAACTTTCCATAGTGTTTGAGCCTTGAACTACCCGTTGTTGATATATGTCTACTTGCTTTCAAATTGTTAGGACAAGCTTTTCGGGCATGACCTTTCATCTCATGAGCTACCTTTTTTTTTGGTGGGGAGGAACCTTGCTATGAGGAGGGGGGGATTTACAGGGACCCACCCAGAAAATTACGTTGCAACTTAGTAAAAATCAGATATAAACCTCTCCTTTCCTATCCTTAACCAGCAAGGTAATGGTCATAGGAGGAAGGGAGGACTCACTAAGTGAAAGAGAATTGACAGAGATGGCCACTAGTTTCACCAATTAGGCAATGATTTTAAGCCTCCGTCTCCACTTCATTAGTTATTTCACTCTTCCTTTTGCTTTGAACGACCAAGCATGCCGAAGAACAGGGTTTGTAGTGATTCTTTGGGGAAGAAAAGGAGTGGTTTAAACTAAATGGTTGTAATGGAGGTTTTTAAAGCTATTATGGTTGCTGTATTGTAATCCCAAGACAGCAATGATAATTTTCAGTACTGTTGTTAATTAAGCCATAATATCATGATATCATATGTTAGGCCCACGCATTCCTCTGGTAGTAGAATGTTTTCTCAAATTTATGCAAACCACAGATGTGTTGCAGTTCACATCTAAATTTCAGTACTGTATTGAATATTTTTCCTATGATAAGAAAAAAGGAAAAGCTCTTTGAAAATAAAACTTTTACGAGTTTCAAATCTGATTTGCTGAAGTGATATCAATCCCACTTGTTCCTGTACTTATTAGATACAAAGTATAATCTGTACTATTAATCCCAGTTGATCCTATACCTGTAAAACAGAACAGCTAGCTAAGGACCTTGAGTTATTTGCACAGCATGCGGGTCGCAAAACTGTAAACATGGAAGATGTTATTCTTTCAGGTAATAAATATTTATTTTCTTTCTTCCCTAATTCTCAGATTCTCAGTTGCTATAAAATATTGCTCATCTCATTCCATATTTTTCATTTGCCTTCGACCAGTCATATTAGAATTTTTAAATGTGTTTTTGGCTCTCTTCTTCTGGATGAAAGTGCAAGTGTCAAGGGGGGAAAGAGCTTGGTGGTTTCATTTGGATGTGTTATTGTAGACTTTATTTCATTTTTGCTCTCAGCTCACAGAAATGAACATCTAGCAACTTCATTGAGATCCTTCTCCAATGACTTAAAAGTGAAAGAACCTCAATCCGACAGAAAACGGAAGAAAACAGCGAAAAAGGAAGAAAAAAATGCTTCCAATGCAATCCACATTCCAGATCTCTAGCACCATTTTCTCATGAATCAAAGTTTCTGGGTTTATTCAAAAGCCAACACAGTCATTAATCAACTTTCTAACTACGTACTGCTTCCATTTTGCAATGCCTCTCCCTTTCAGGCAAGTAATGCCCCAGCTTCATTGATAATATTCTCTATATTATCTTTGTGCATTGTTGAAATGTCATGTCATAATTATTACATAATTCAATCATTCAATAATTCAATTGCTGTTGATTGGCTGTGGCGAAATTGGGTTATATCATATTTGGACCACGTTTACTACCCTGTTCTGTTTGTTCGGTAGGGAACAAACGGAATTTGCCTTGTTTCATGGGTAAGTCGGTTGCTCTTTAAAAACAACATATATTTGGACCAAGTATATCTCTCAGACGTGGCCCAAACTATTCCGAAACTGGCCCAATTAATTATTATTAGTGTTATTATTATTATTATTTTCTTTTTAGAACAGTCTGGCTGATATCTAATTATTATCCATAAAATTTTCACTTATCTGGTTCAGATGTTATAAAACTGAAGTTGAGTCTTAGGCCCAAAATTGTTAATAATAATAATAATAATAATAATAATAATAATAATAATAATAATAAAAAAGAGCGATTAGAAACACATCTAATATTTGGATGATATTTGGCCAAAAAAGTGGAGCTTTCATACGCCTTTCAGTCCAGTTTTTGGATAGTATTTGATATGATACTTCTCATCATCCGTGATAGGGATATGACTGAGTTTTTTTTTCCGGTTGGCCGCCATGGGCTTAATACCAATCCTCCTCCATTCAGATTTGGGATTCGCCATCGCAACGGTAGAGTTATTTGGTATGATTCTTATATGCATAGAAAACCAATTTGTGGAAAGTATAGATTAAATAATAATAATAATAATGATAATAATTAGAAAATAAAAATAAAAATTTGGTCCCCCCCTCCTCTTTTTTACCCAAATGGTCCTGCAAAATTCCCTCAATTTCTTCAATAACTTTTTTCTGGTTACTGGTTAGTTTCTTCTTTTTACGTGATGGGCCCACTTCCCCAAAAGAAAGAAAAATTATTAAATTTTATACATGTGGCCTCGGTATAACTAATTAATTCATTATTGACCCCAAAATATAAAATTACAACATAAAATATGTGTACTTGACCAAATCGAACTCATGTTCAAATGACGATAATGATTGCTTGATGCTTTATCTTTTCCCCCTCCCCTTCCGACTTGTTGTGCATACTTGTTCCCCAATTGTCGTTCACGCCTACAACTAAAATCTAAACACTAGAATATATATATATAGTTTATCTTATTTAACTATTAATTAATATTTAATTAAATTATAAACTAAAGTTAGTATGAATTTTGAAATACTGATTAGACTTTATAGTATAAAGTAATTGTCATATTTTTTTTTTTTTAGAATTTGAAACTGAAAATTTGTGTAGACATAAAAGAAAGTAATTCTACTTTCTTGCTTCTGATGATGTGTGGTTGTGTGGTCCATGTCTATCCCATTTTCCAGTTTCCTTGCAAGCGAAACGGATAGCTCAAATCAATTACGTCAGCCCATGCCTCCATGAACTAATACCACACTGACACGTGGATTGAGGTTTTATTGTCTAAAGTCATCTCTGTTCTTCACTCAATTATTAAGGCCGTAACCTTTTCCAAAAAAAAAAAAAAAAAGAAAAAAAAAGAAAGAGAATGAACAAAGAAAATAAGAAATAAATAAATTAAATGTACAAAACAACCCTGAAATTCTTAAAAGAATAAATAAGTAATAGTAATAATAATTAATTTAAACAAGCTTCGTATTTGTACTTTTATAAAAGGTAATACCATTAAAGCACATAAAAAGACTTTAAAGATCGTGATTTTCATATATATAAGGTCTAAAAGTATTTAAAAAATGGATGAATTTCTGAAATATGATTTTTTTTTTTTTTTTTTTGCGTAAATATGATGGGCCGGAGACGATGAGCAAGAGCGGCCGTATTACACATTCGAATATTCGTTATATGTATTATATTATTACGTTATAAACTCATGATCGGCTTCTATTTTTCTTGACTTTCTTTTAAATTATTATTTTTTAAATTGCATTAATTTAATTTTCTTATTAGTTTTATATAAATATATTTATAGGGTCATATATTATTTTAAGAGATATTAAGAAATATTTTGTAAAAGCAAATCTTAAGTGTCCTAACATCATGTACTAAGAAATTGGTCAATCTAATTTTATGAGTTAGATAAATTACATCGTTCTATTAAATCATAAACTAATTGTTTCAAATTTATAAGTAGCAAAATATTAAAAGTTTGGCTGGATTATTATTACTTGTTCATAGGCTTAGGTAAAAATTAAATATTATGTAGCCAAAAGCTAAAGTCTAAAGCTAACTTTGACTCAAAATTCAGAAAAAAAAATATATTACGATATATTTTTACTTTAGTAATATAGCTAAATGCTTTTCAAATGATTTTTAGAAATCGTTCAAACAGTTGAATATGATTAATTATCTGAGCTAAATTTAGATCAAGTTTTTTATATAATATTTAAGATTATATTTTAAATTTATCTGATAAATTTACTATTTATTATTAAGTATTATAATATATAAATTATAAAATTATTAATTATTAATTATAAAATATAGTATATGATTTATTTAAATCATAGAAAATATATCATGTTTGGAATCTTAGAACATGTTTTTTCTTTCTAATTATGTTTTTTGAGAAATTTTTCATGTTCGGATATTTGGAATAATAAGTTTAACTAAAATTAACTCTAATTAACTAATGTTTGGTTGCAATATTAACTTAGAAAATTGAAAGGTCAATTTAGTAATTTCAAATCTAAGCCTATAAGGAGTTAACCCAACTCTACCTATTATCTAACTCTAGAAATTAGCTTTAGAGTTAGTTACTTTGGTTGGCAAGAAGTGGAGATAAACTGAATTAAATACATAATTTAAAAAAAAACAAAAAACAAAAAACAAAATTGACATGTCACGTCACGTGGGTTTGTTGTAATATTTTGAGAAAAAAGATATAAAAAAAAGTTAGAAAAAGAAACAAATTAAGTAAGAAGAAGAAGAAGAAGCCCTGAAAGGCTTCTGAAACACTTGCTCAAATCGCTCATGCAATGTTAGTGGTCCCAAATTAGGCCCAAACCAAACACATGAGGGATTGTATGAATTTTTGCAAATGGGTGAGACGGGAAGAGATTATTTTGCTTAATCTTAATTTAAATTAATAAAATTTAAAAAAAATTAAATAATTTTTATAGATAATTTATTTTAATTATATTATTATTTTTTATTATATGATTGATAAATATTTTTATTCTTTTAGAATAAGAAAAATTTTAATTTTAATTTAAATGAAACATTTTAATTTAATTATATAAAAATGATTTCCTTCTCATCCGTTTCAACGGCCACTTCCACGTGTCTTATTTTATGTTTTTTTTTTAATGAAAAATTATTTAAAAAATTATTATTTTAATATTATTTTATTTGTAAGGCAAAACTTACACGAAAACACACACACAAACCCCGCGCCTATTTTTTTCCCTTTTCTTTTGTCTTCTTCTTCCACCCTTTCATTAACTTCCCCCACACTAATAATTAATTCAATTCTCCCCCCTCTGTCTCTCTCTGTCTCTCTCTCTCTCTCTCTCTACAAACTAGAGAGCGATAACGCCGTCCAACCAGCTGTATCTTCACTCCTCCGGTCGTCGGATTCTCTCCATTTTCACCGCCTGCAGCTCAGAAGCTACCTCAGAACTGTAAAATGTACGGTTTGAATAGATAATTGTATATATTTGATTTGATTTGATTTGATTTTGCAATGATGACTAGGTAGAAGAAAACGAAAAAGAAGATATTCGCATCTCCCTCTCTCCTCTTTCTCCTTCTTAATTTGCTTTTGTTTTTGTTTTTTTTTTTCTCTTTTCGTTGTGAGTAATAATGGCTTCTGATGCAGGAGAAAAAAGCGAAAAAAATCAAAAGAAGTGGTTCATAGTTCGCATAAAGGCATATTACTGTAAAGAAAAATTTTAGAGAGAGAGAGAGAGACGAGACGAGATCCCTTGCTCCATTTCCGAACTCATTCCATTTTTCTTTTTCTTTCTCTACAGTTTTTTTTCCCTTGCTCTTTCTCTATCGCACTTCCAGAGAAGAAAAATAATTCCGGTGGCAGAGAGAAAGCTAGCTCAACGCGAAATTCGAGTCCTTACTGAATTGTTGAAGAAAAATTTTGGTGAGTGATTCTGCTGTATTGCAGTACTATTAGCTCTTTTTTCAACAATTCTTATTTTCACTCTCTTGAATAATTTGATTTTTTAAATTTCAAACTGATTTTTTCAAAATATTTTGTTAGATGTTATTCAAACTATTTCTCCATCCTCCTTTTGATCTGTGACAGCAGATTTTTTTTTTCCTCTTTTCCCGGTTTTAAGAAACTTCCGCCATTTCTGTTAAGTTGATGAGATAGCTAAGGACAAAAATGGAAATTGATTTGCTTACACCGCAAAGTATGGAAAATATTGAGTAGGGATTTTTGTCTGAATTCCTTTTTTTTTTTCTTCCTGCTTTCTTTCCATTTTCTCACTATTTCGTTGCAACCAAACAGGGATCGGCCTCCGATCCTTGGTAGGTTGGTTTCTTGTTTTTTAAGTTTTTTCAACATTATACTATTTCATCACCTTTTCTAGTTGAATTTTAAAAGAAACAGAAACAAAAAAAAGGTCTCTGTTTTATCCCTTATCATCATTCCAAGCAAGTTTTTTGTTAGTCAGTTTTATTAATGCTCATTCAGTTTCTCTTTCCACTTTTCAATCCTTTTTCCTTCTGTTTCTAGTAGAGTTTAAGAGTTCCATGTTTATCGATATATAAAAAGATTTTGAAATCTTGTGGTCCAGAAGTTCTACGATGCCATTTGAAGATATTGATCAAAGGGGCCCTTCTGCGTCATCACATTTCTTTGAAGGAATTTGCTTCCCATCTGAGGTACCTATATTTCTAATGGACTACTAATTTTTCACGTTTTCAGCTTTATTAATGGCGCTTTAATTTACCAGTTTGTTGGCAATTTTAGAACTTCTGCACATTCTCTTTTTGGATTCCTTTTTTCATTCCTTATTATTTATTTATTTATTTTGTCAAAATCATTGAGCAGAGGCAAGTTGGGTTTCAGACGCCAAAAGCTACCCCTGAGAATCAAGGTGAGCAGTAAACACAGTTCAATTGCCATCTTGTGTAAACTTGTTTTAGGTTCTTTAGTTAAATTTAATGTTTTATTACATTCCACATGGGGTATGGTGGCATATTCATGAGAGTGTGAAGCCTTTGTAATCTGAGTGTGTCATAAATTCTATGATACATTTCAGTTTAGTACATGGTTTCAAACGCTCAAGAAATTGTAATACTAATTTTATCTGCCAACTTAAATTAAGAGTTTGCATATACTTTTATATAAAAGTTCTGCACAGCCTTTAATCTGTCAGGTCCCAGCAAAGAAAAAAGACAACAAACATCAAATTCCATTGATTGTCCTTTAGTGTTACAACTAAAATAAATAATAATAATAATAATAATAAAATAAACATTGTAGTGGTGCTTTACTTTGGACTTTCACCAATCTGCACTGGGGAATGGATTCCTATTTGTGAATTGTAGTGTGAATGTTTCTGAAAGAGGGAATGATTGATGCACTGATATAAGTACTTTGGTAATTGATATGGACCAGACTTTCTATGTCAAAAATCTAAATGTAGCTACAAGAAAATTTTCAAAGGAGTTGGCGGAAATTGTCTTCAGTAGTGATCCTGAAAATTACCATAACTATTTTGGTGCATCCAGTACGGTTCCTATTGAATTTCTTGCTTTCTTTGAATCATACTGAACTTGTATTATTGTTAAGATGAGAATTTGTTTAGTGTATAGAACAACCTTGATTAATGAATTTTATGATTACGTCTCATATATTACCTAATGGAAACTGCAGTTTCCTGCCATGTCCTTTGAAGAAATATATGATCGTGATTGTTTCTTCTTTGGTTCTTCCTAAGAAAACAAGAGTGCTTCTAATGTATATTGTTGTGTAATTTTGTGTATCAGTGGGAATGGAGGGTATTAAGTCAATGTTCGCTGATGATGCTTCCTTTCCCTTGGAAAAACTTGTGCCAATTGAGATGCAGTTGGGTAATTGTTTGGAACTCCAACATTTTACAGAAAAGCTTTGCATTGGTGGAGCCAAAGGAAGCTATGGTTTCTGCAAGTCTTCATTGATGTATAGAGATCAACATCCGAAATTGAGGTCAAATTTGTATATGCAGCAGTCATCTTGTTGTGCAGATGGGTTGCAGAAAACCATTATTGGTGGTACTGAGTCTGAAAGTAGTCTCTTCTCAAGCTCATTTTCAGACATTTATAGCAGAAAGTGTGAGTGCACTAGCCTCAATGTCAATGTTATTGAAAGATTTATCCGTGGTTTTGAGTCAATCGTAGTCGTTTTTTTTTCCTCTTAATCACAGCTAATTTGCATCTTGTCTCAGTGAAATTATCAGGGTATGATGTTCCCTTTCATCAGTCTGATAATTCAGTTGCTTCCCATATAAAAAAGGAATCAAGTCAGTCTTGTGAGGAAATTGAGGCACAAGCTATTGGAAGTATGCTTCCTGATGAAGATGATCTGTTTTCTGGCATGCTTGATCACCTGGGACCTAATCTTCCTGCCTGTGGCAGTGATGAAGACTTTGATCTGTTTAGCAGTGGTGGTGGCATGGAATTAGAAGGTGACAATAAATCAAGGGTGGTGCAAAGAACTGATACAACTGGTCAAATTCTCAAGGGTCGAGCACTTTCTGAACGAAGTATTGGCGAGCGTCCTTCTAGAACACTCTTTGTAAGAAATATCAATGGGAATGTTGAGGATTCTGAATTAAAGACACTTTTTGAGGTACATGTTACTCATGTTTGCTCCTTCACCATTTTATTTTATGTGCAAGCAAATCAGATAAATTCTGCTAGGATTTTGATTGATTGAAATCTGTGTTTGTCCTGGCAGCAATATGGAAATATTCAAACTCTATATACAGCTTGCAAGCATCATGGGTTTATTGTGATATGTTTCCATGAAATAAGGGCGGCCCAAAATGCATTGAAATCGCTTCAAAATAAGACATTGAAGCAAAAGAAGCTTGACATACATTATTTAATACCCAAGGTTCAACCAGTCACTGCTTACATTTATAATCCATTTATAATCCATGGTCATATAATTATATGCATTTCTAACTCCGTCGTTAACTTGTCTGTGATGTTTCTATTGGTTCTATGTTTATTGCTGGATCTATATAATTGTCTTTTCCTCAAATTATGATTCTAATCCGTTTGATTATAACAGAAGAATCCTTCTGATGAAGCTAACTGGGGTCCCATTATGGCGTTCAACTTTGATCCATCTGCTGTCCAACAATTTGGCCTTTTTGAGTCCAGTGAATTTCAAGAAGGAAAAAAGTATGCTGACCAAGTCCATCATGGCTTCCACTCTCATTCCTTCCCTGAGCATCTTGATAATTTGAGTAATAGTACTACTCCATGGGAGTCTTTGAACTCGATCAGAAATATGTCTAGCAATGTAGGTCTTATGAGGAGAGAAGGAACTGAGAGCAGATATATTCATGGAGTAAGTCCAAATGGCCAACTGATGGAACAATGCAGAAGAGGTAAATTTTGTTAATATGTGCCATAGTTTTATTAGTCTCTCTTAAATTTGCTTTTGCATCCCATTAAGGATTGCATTAATGACCTTATTTTCTTTCATGTTATACTTTCTTCTAATCTGATGAACGAAATTATTTCCTTTTTCTCTCCACAGTTGTCGGATCCAATTCATACAACCAGCATACTGCGAACAACTCCAGTATCTGGGGAAAGTCACTTCCATATGTGAATGGATTCCAAGAACATACCCTTCCCAAAAGTCCCGGGTTTCCTCAACCTCTTCCTCATTTATCTGATACAACATCTGCCCTCCACCACCACATGGGGTCTGCCCCAACTGTCTATCCCTCCCCTAATTGGGACAGGCGTTATGCTTATTCAGGGGAATCTCCTCAAGCTTCTAGTTATGAGATGGGTTCTCTTGGTAGTATCTTTTCTCATGTTGGTGGAAATTCCATGGACATAAATACAAATGTTGGACAACAGTTTCATCAGCAAATGGGCCATGCTTTTCCTGAAAGGAAGTCTGTAATACAAATGCCTGTTAATTTCGAAGCTCCTAATGGACGTCTGAGAAGCCTCTCTCATAGGAGAAGTGATACAAACTTCAATAATGTGGATAAGAAGCAATATGAGCTTGATATTGACCGGATATTGCGTGGGGACGATAGTAGGACTACTCTGATGATAAAGAATATTCCTAACAAGTATGTGAATGACTTCTCCTACTACTTCAGACCAATAATTTAAGAAGAAGTGTAGTTATTTGACACTGATTTACATTTATTATTGTTAATGTTCATTTTCTTTTCTTACAGGTATACTTCGAAAATGCTTCTTGCTGCCATTGATGAGAACTGCCGAGGATCTTATGATTTTATCTATTTGCCAATCGACTTCAAAGCACGTGCTTGTGTTTGTTTATGATGGAACTTTTTTTTTTTTGCTGGAAGATTTTCTTATTGATTTCTCTTTTGCTCATTTCAACAGAACAAGTGCAATGTTGGTTATGCTTTCATCAATATGATTGATCCTCAAGCGATTATTCCATTTCATCAGGTTTGTTGTCTCCTGTCCCTCTCTCTCTCTCTATCACCATGTTCATTGACAGAGACGCTAATAATTTAATATAATTGGGTCACCAAAAAACATGCAGGCATTCAATGGTAAGAAATGGGAGAAGTTTAATAGTGAAAAGGTGGCATCTCTTGCATATGCAAGGATTCAAGGGAAAGCTGCTCTTATTGTGCATTTCCAGAATTCAAGCTTGATGAATGAGGATAAACGTTGTCGCCCAATTCTCTTCCAAACCACTGGTCCTAATGCTGGAGATCAGGTAAGATAAGATATATATATATATATATATATATATTTTTAGTATCATAGTAATCTTTAGCCTTAAAAAGACGGACAAATTTGTCGAAGGGAAAAACAAAAAAGGAAAAAAAAAATTCCTCAAAGAGGGGGAGAATCTTAAAATTCAGTTTGAGGCTCTCCAACTTATAGACCATGGAATCTCATAGAATCCTACTTAGGCCCACCAAATCTTTTCGAAATTTCAGTTTACTCAAATTCCAGTTTCAGCTGTGTGTAACTGACGTTTCTATTATTTTCCTTGGAATCTATAGGAGCCATTCCCCATGGGCTGTTCGAAATATGATCGAGAGAAAACAAATTCCATTCCAGTGGTAATGAGGAGAATCACAACATAGGAACCCTACTAACGGTAAATGGGGGAGGAGTCTAGATTCTTTTGTTCACATTCATACAAATTATTGCTGGACCAAGAGTTTTCTAGCAATAAAATCAAATATCAGAGTATGAAAAGGAAAGAACTTTATTCTCCTCCCCCACACTTTTTTTTTTGGTCCATAGAGATAGAGGACCACTTCCTTTTTTTTTTTTTCAATTTCAGATTTTCGAAGCCAAGCCAAAGGTTAAATTACTTTTCCTGCAACCAGAATTTTCAAATTGACAGACCCAGAACAAGTCGAGTTTTGAAGATACCATCTGAGTTCTAACAGATGGAAGTTGCATGAATAGACAATTTGGTGCGGCCTGGTGGTGCTACTTTTTTTTTTTTTTCCTTTTGAAATCTTCTTGTTATAATTCTGTGTTCAAGTGGATTAGTAGCATCACTAATTTTGAGTATATTCTGGACTTGACTTGAGTCTGAAAAATTTTGCTGCTGCTACTATTTACACTGCTACTAGTCTACTACTTACTAGTTACTACTAGGAGTAAATCTGTAATTTGTATCAAGCTGTGTTCTTTATTGTACTTTGAATGTTTATCATTTGTTATCATTTGTCAAGCACATAAGACAGTTGCATGTCTCTTAATGCCGGAACATAAGATATGATTTTTTGCTCAGGAAGAATAAATATAACTCATAAAATAGTTATAAATGCATATGATGCATGAGACAAGTAATATATGGAAATCTTAAATTCAAATTTTTTGTAAAAATTATCATATGCTTTTTTTTAGTCTTTCTAATATTTTTCTACTTATTTTTTCTATTTGACTCTATATACGTATCAGTGAGCGTCCGATCAATGGAAAGCTAAGAGAGTAACTCAATCCAAACTTAACAACGGTCATTTAATTTTCATGCATAAATAATCATAATCTCCTCTTCATTGGGCCTTTGGCCCTTCTTTCGATGGTCGGTACAATATATTTTACTTTATCTCATTGCTTTCTATCTCATGTACCTCTTAATTTCTTAACATGAAATATAAGGTAAATTGGCGTGATTCTTATTAGTGCATATGTTGTTCATGAATTTCTATAACAACTTTAGCGCTCATCAAAATCAATTATTTTATGATTATCAATCAATTCATATATAAGCAACCATATAATCATTAAAACACAACTCATCGCGTTTCAAAAACAACTTCCATATTGTAGGTGAGAGTTGTACTTACTTGGATTCCAAGCTTTCCTTTTAAGATTGTGTAGTTCACGAACATTAAGTCCGTTGTTTGCCTATATAATTAAGAAATTAATTTAGTTCAATACAAACTGAACTTTCTATAAGCTTTTCTAAATGCTTAACTTTCTATAAGCTTTTCTAAAAACTTAACTTTCTATAAGCTTTTCATATAAGCATTTCTTATTTATTTTTGAGGAATCTAGTTCCAACTCTTTTTTTCCTTCACAGATCGAGACCTAACATAATGTCTCTCGATTTAAGTTCTTGATCTAAACCGATGACTTTTTCTTCCTTCCCAGACTGAGACTTAATATAACATCTCTCAACCCTAGTCCCCTTTTTGGTGGATCGTGGATTGACCAAGCTTCTTGTCGATTTCAGTCAAGATTGGGTCTTAATTCGTCCAAACAACTTTCTCTCTCCTTCCCCCAATTTTCAGCTGAAACTCACCACTTCCTTTCCATTTTCGACCACCTATCAACTTGGGTGAGAAAATGATGATTTTCCGTTAATTTAGAGGGGGGGGGGGAGGGAAAGCGAGATATTTCCATTATGGGAAAGATTTTATCATAAATTCCTCTTGATTTTCCCATGTTTCAACTGAAATCCTTCATTTCCCTTCTCCAATTCCAGCCATCCTCTTGTATGGACCAAAAAAGGATTACAAATGTCATTTTCACCACTTTTTAGAGAAAATATGATATATTTTTTAATCACATATGTGTTTGGCCTATTTTGACTACATGTTTGACCAATTTGGCCTTCAAAATATTACTTTTTGATCGCTTTATGATGTTGGCATAAACTAATTTCAACCGAACTTGATGGTTGATGAGAATGGTTTTTGTCCTTTCTTCGGATAGTTGAGATTGAATAATGAACAATCCTGTTGCCTTTAATCTATGGTTATCTCTTCACCATCTCATTAATCCTTGTGACATTTTATAAGTAAAACAACTCCTAGCTCGAATTTGACCCGGGTTAAATGATTTTCGTTTAATTAGAATTAATTGTTATCTGATTAAAACTAGTATTTGACCGTTCACATTAACTGTTTGATATTAATTAACCGGCTTAATTATTATTAACCAACTTGTACTTATTTCGAATTTTGAGTCAATCACATTTTGCCACATATCCAAAAAATTCTAGCATCTACAAATATCCCTTTAATCTTTCTCATTAGATCAATAATAATGAGGAAGATTAATGACCACAATACTTTACTTCGATCGATATGGCTGAATGATAATTTTTATGCAATTTTCATCATCTTAGTCGATCTGAAAATAACAAAGCGATTGATCCTTCTTTCAAAAATCTTAGCTATTCAACTCAAATATTGAAATTTACCGATTTTTCATCCATTAAAAAGTCTAAAGAAAATTCAAAGAACTCACGACATCATCCTTTGATGAGATTTCTTTCTTGAACATGTCCTCAGTAGATTATGTGATATTTTCAGTTAAATCTCATATGATCTGGGGGAAAATTTGATTACTTTCATAACAACTTTGGCCAATTTTAAATGAAAAATATCGTATCGGCCGAAATATTGAGTATCCTTATGATAATTTTCGGCCACCAAACACATGAGAAGTAGTGTTGACTAAAAATTGTGACATTCCCAAGGGATTTTCAGTTGACAAGGCCAAAAACTTGAGGTTTATTTACACAAGAGAACCTTAGATCAAGATGGCCAAAAATTGGTGGTTCCCAATTATTGCTTCTTTATTAGTGGCTTGGTGCTTACGCTTTTCCTGCTTTTTCCTGGTATGGAAGTTCGCTTTCGAAAACTTTGGGTACTCTAGTCATTGCCATATTGTGGTGGTCGATCGAGGAGGCACGACCATCTATGGATTACGCCTATCGATCGATCCGACTTTTGACTATCGGGTCAGCGGATCGATCGTAAAAAGTTTTAGCCGAGACTATATAATAATCAGGTAGAGCTTTCTCCAACAGTGTCTACAATAATTCGGTTTGGGATTAATCGATGAGGACTTTACTATTACTGAACATATGAAACGTCTCAAACCGTTAATCAGTGTATCCTGAGCATTCATTTGGAGATAATCCCTTTTGTCTCCAGTTGACACCTTTCTTTGTTGATGGGAAATAGGTCGAATATCCCCAATAACTAAGTTAACGGTAGTCGAGAAAGTGTTTGTATTCACGATCATTAGAAGGGGTAACTAAAAAATTTAAAAATATTTCTCGATCAACTTCTGAATGTATTGTTGTAAATTAAGATAATTACTCATCTGATGGTGGTACGAATTATGGAACTTGCAATAGTTTTTTCCTTGTACTTTATTGGTTGAAGCTAGTTTGTGATCATGTGGTATTTTCAACTTATTACTTTTGAGCACGATATCAAAAATCTCGCTCACCTTTGAGAGGTCGAAAAAGTATTCCTTATCTATTTCACAGGGGTATTGCTTGATGGTATCACAGCTGGTTGGCTTGCTCAAGGCTGGGACGACTATCGGTTTGTCTTCATCGATTATATTAACTACTCCTTCTTTGAAAGCTGATTCTTGATAGTATGTGGCAATGGAGGCACTTTTTCTGTGGACTTCCTCTATAAAGTCTTCATATCGGGAGGCTCTCATTAAAAGCTCAAAGAAATATTGAAATTATATCCCTTCAAAAAAATTTTAAAATTTGATATCGAGCCCGTTAACGATCAGTCTTACGAACTTAAATTCAGGAAGAGAGAAGTGGCATCGGTTACGTTGTTGCTTGAACTGGGCTAGATAGGCATCGGTTACAAGCTGGATAAATCAGCCACTGTCACCTTCAGTTAGACTCGGTAGAATTGAGTATGAAATATTGTTTCATCTCCTACCAAGTCCGGATGGAACTAGGCGAGCTCATTGTCATGGCAGGTAAATCGACAGTATATATTGGCCGTGCCATTCTAAAAAGCTAAGAAAGTAGACCGATGTATGCTCTGACTGTCTTTCAACTGCTTCCAGTAGTTCGATAAGTCAAGTTATTAGTAATTCTGATGGATTGGACTATTGTGCTTCTAGTCAAATAGAAATCCCGCAGGCCCCTATCTTCGAGGTTAAGGCGACTTCTTCCTCCGGTTGCATCTGGATATTCTGTAGATGTGGCATCGGAGGTGGAGTTTTCAAATCTGATAAAATCCGACCGATATTCAGATTATTAACTAAATGAGGCGGTGGAGATTTAACAATCGAACCATCAACCTTTGATCAACAGTTAGCAATTCACTAACAAAAAGTCTCACCAAGAGTGCCATTTTGTTACCGTCGGGAAAATATATCGACGCACACCTAAAGAAATATTATGGGCACGAACATGCGAGGGACTTTTGATGCAACACTTTTTGATACATAGAACATTAGGTCTCGTCAGGTGTGCTTTTTTGTTGACATTGCCGACAAATCCAAAAAATTAACTTTGGTTAAAAATCGGGAACAGACAAATTTAACTTTCGGTAATACCTTAGAAAATATGTAATTGAAAATGAGAGTGATGTGGGCATACTAGAAAGTTAGAGTGATTTTTACACTATAAAATAAAATAAATATATGATAACGGAATTTAATCTGACTTCTAGGTAGGCAAAAAGATTAAAATTAATTTAGGTTCAACTTTTTTTTTGACATAGAAGTAGGTCTAGTGACTGTAGTCTTACCTGACCTTTCCGTACCTCTATCTCCCTTTCTTCCTGAAAAGAGAGGATTCGGTGTCAAAGATTAGCATTTGATCTACTGAGGAGCGGACTGAACTAAAGCTAACAAAGTAAAATTGTAATAAATGAAAGCGGAATTGAAAGTTGAAATGCATAAATAAACGAAATGACACAATCAAAAAGAACATATCTAATCTATGGTAGGAAATTAACTCTACTCTTATGAAAACTATAAACAAAAAGTTAAATGAACAAAGAAAAGACGAAGGTGTCCACTCTATGACCTATCACTAAGGTAAGAATCCGGTGCTCTAACTACTAATTCTAAAAAATAGATTTAAGAAAAGACATAATTTCCGGAGGAATCGAAAAAAGATAAGTGTAGTGTCGGACTTGAGAAGATAATTTCACCGAAACATAAAGATGATTTATGAGTGTTGTTCGATTTTTTTGTGATCGTCAGTGATGATTAGTGATCAAAATGATTCATTTTTTAGTGATCGAAAGTATGCCTTTTGGCCTTTATCCATAGCTTCTATTTATAGGCAAATGACTTATGTTATTTATAAATCGACCAATATGAAATCTCAACTCCCTCTAAAATTTCGGCCACTTTCCCACTTTATGTTCCCTAATCGCCTTTTTTAATAGAAGTTGATTGACTAAGTGTCTAATCGAATTTGGTCGAGATTGAGTCTAGATTCATCCAAACAACTTTATCTTTCTCCCTATTTTTGGCCGAAATCTCTCCACATCCCCTTCATTTTCGGCCACCTATCCAATTTGGTGAGAAAATGATGATTTCCAGTCGCTTTTGAAAAAAGTGAAATATTTCCAGTAAGGGAAAGATTTCATCTAAAATTCTCACGATTTTCCCTTGTTTCGATCAAAATCCTTCTTTTCCCTTCTCCAAATTCGGCCATCCTCTTATATGGGGTAAAAAAGGGATTGAAAATGTCATTTTCACCACTTTTTGAGAAAATATATGATCTTTTTGGATCAAATATGTGTTTGGTTGATTTTGATCATTTTGCTTGAAATTGCTTTCAATCTTGCAATAGGATGAGTGTCGATTTCTCTGTCTTATGAAGCTTCTCTAATACCTTTTAACCTCAAGAGAAATGCATAAAACATGGGGGATAAACCCAAATCATTGTAACCGCATTCTTCTAGCTGTCATGAAAGACAAGATCGAAATCATTTTGGGTTTGATTCAAGCATCAAATAGGAAAGAAACATGCGGGCATCTTGTTTAATTCATATGGCATGGTGAAAAGCTTCTATTTTTTTGTAGGTAAAATATTTTTTGTTTTCTCTACAGTATCTAGTCTTATGTTTCTCATCATCAACACTTCCCATGTTTTATGCTTGTTAAGTTACCGATTATTTTAGAAGTTCGAATTGATAGGAACCAGACTCAACTATGTCATCTATCATTGAGACTTTAACACTTTTCCTCACGGGCAAGCTCATAACAATATGAGCATTGCATGTGCAAATAAATGGCAAACAAAAACCAAGAAGTATATCATATGTAGAAATAACAAAAGGAGGAGCAACCATGATTTGAACTCGATACCTTCGTTTTGATACCATATTAAATTACCGATTATTCTAAAAGTTCGAATTAATAAGAAATGAGTTCAACTATATTATTTATCATCTAGACTCTTAATAATGCCGATTGTACTTTTTATTTTGCTCCATATTTAGTAATACCCTTTAGAAGCATTTAAGAAAAATGCCTTTTAGTATGTTTTAATAATTTACAAATGGGGATGTGAAATTAGCAGTATCTATCAGCTGCATTTGTAGTTTGAGGAATTGAACTGGAGTGGAGTTATAGGATGTCATTAAATTTGGAGTTAAGTGTTGCAGCTTGTGTCTAAAAATCACGTATAATTCTTTTAACTTAAGTTCTACACTGGCACTGAACCTGGCATTTCTAATTATCTTAGATGTATAGTTTTTTTTCTTTTCCTAATTTCTTTTAGCTATATTGGCAATGCCTTAAGCATTCGTTGGCTTCCAGAGGGGAATATACACTGGCACAGCATATACTTAGCATCTGGCCCTGTAATTCATGTCTTAACCATCATCAGGTATAATATTCTCAACCTCTCCTAATCATATAAAAAGTATATCAGAAACGATGTGTAAAAAAGAAAAAGCAGCAAAGCCCAAATCTCTCCTACTCTAATTTTTTGTTTTTCTATTTTCGTAGCAGCCTGCATATGACCATTGAATTGGGACAAAATGCGGAGCTTTGAAATTTGCAGCTACCCTCATTCCTCAAGATGGGAAAATGATTGATTGAAATTTGGCCTGCCACATCATGGTCTTATGGGTTTAGAGTCAGGTGAAATGTAATGAAGTACAGTTTCAATTTGTTCTGGTACATCTTCTCGTGCAGAGAAATTCTACTGATACTCTAGGGCCGGCCACTAAGAAAAGGCAATTTAGATTAGAAAGCTAGACAAAGAGAAAGGAGAAACATCGTATTCGAGTGGCTAATCCCTGTAAAATCATCTTATATGCCTTATGATTGGTCCTAGAGAGTATATAGAAATTTCCCACTACTTGCAATTGTTTTATGAATCCTACCAGTTTTGAGCTAAGATATCATATCTCTAATGTATCTAATTCTCAATAAAAGAATGGTAATATGTCACCTTTTATCATAGGATGGTGATATTTTGCAAATTTCTAGGATAAACTTGTTTCACTGTAAAAATCATGGACTAGCTGCATAGAAAATATCAACATATCTATATTTTTATCTTTTTAGTGGCTGATTTTTATGAAGTTGGTTTACTTTGGTGGATCAAGTCTACCAAAAATCTCTCCGATTGGATATAGTGGACGTGGAATTTGCTAGACCTTACAATTATGTGATTATGTAATTTGTCATAACATCAGCGAATCCCATAAAATTTAGAAAGCAAAGAAAGTCTGGTTGATTGGATGGATGTTTCTTTGTTTGTCGGTGAGTACTTGTTCTAAACCCGAAATACACGTCTCTCTACTACTGCATTTTTATTAGCCACCTCCCACCACCTTGCCTTCCTTCTTCTACTTTCAACTCTATACTCTTACTGTACTGTCTTAAATAAAAACTCTAGTGGTTGACCTCCCGACCTTTGTGCTCGTTGACTTCTTCTGTTTACGTATCATTTTATATCTCTATGCATCAAATCACCCTTTTCTATGTCATTTCAAGGAACATATAGGGCAAAGAGTCTTTGATACTACGATCTTTGGTTTCAAATTGGAACAAGGATTCAGTGCTGTAATAGAAATCATTTGATCATAATTTAATAATATTTATTTATATATTTTATCTAATTAAATTTAAAAATTAAGAAATAAAATTTATTAAATTAAGATTGGATGATTTTTATTTAATAAAAATGTATACATTTAATAAATATTATTAAGTAATATTTTATTTATTTATTTATTTTATTTAATTGAAATTAAAATTAAAAAATAAGATTCATCAAATCTCACTTAAAAATATCGAACATCATTATATTTTGATCCGATAATTTTTATTTTAAAATGAGTTTGAATTTGTTTTTCTTTTCTTCTTCTTCTTTTTAATTTGTCTTTAGATTTATTAAATTAATATTTAAAGAAACTGTTTTTTATTATAAATGGATTTCAAATGGATTTAAATTAATTTGTCATTATATTAGATTTATAAACAGTATTAAAATGGAGTTCAGCTCCCTTAATAATTAATTAGCCGTAGACATTCACGCAAAAAAGGCCATTTTAATTTTTTTATTATTATTTTTTTTTTTGGACATGTATGATTGATTGATTGATTCTCTCTCATTCGACCTTCTTTTTGCGCGACAGGCCGTCATGCCGGGCCCCACTCATGTCTTCTCATTCATTTTTATTATTTTTTAAAATTTAATTTAAACTTTAATTAATATGTTATTTTATTAAATTTAATTTTTTTTTCTATTTCTTTTCATTTTTTTCATTTTAATTACTAATAAAAAAAAAGAAAAAAATTTAAAATAATAATATTTATTTATTTATTTTATTATAATTATTTTTTAAATTTAAAAAATCACTACAATAATTTTTAAATTAAAATTTAATTTAATTAATTAGAATTATGTTTTTTTTTTTTTTTCATTCATAATTTTTTTTTTCTCTATTTAAAAAAAATTTAATTAATATATAAAAATTATTCCCTCACCTACCCTTAAATCTTCAAGTAGTAAGAGGAGTGTTGATTGCTTAAATTAAATATTCAAAATAGTAAAAATTTAAATTTTTATATTAGGAGTAGAGGTTAGTAATAGTGAGGATGGAAGCGATCAGAAAAAAAAATTAAAAATATATTAAATTAAAATTAAAATGAGAAATAATATAATTAAAAATTTTAATAATTATTTAATAATCATGCATATATATGTGACAATTTAATTTATTTTTAATAGAATTAGAAATTTATTATTATTTAAACTTAAAATTAAATATTTATTATAATTATTAAGATTTTTTTATTATTTATTATAATTTATACTAAATTTTAAAAGTTTATCATAATTTTGCTTAAACTTTTAAACTATTAAATTTTAATAAATATGATTAATTTATAAAAATAATACATAAAATTTATTAATACTAAAAAAAATATATTTCATATCATGATATTAATATATTTAAAAATTAATAATCTATAATTTATTTTTCACTATTTATAAACTTTATTTTTCATTAATTACCGTTTTAAATCTGAACACCAATTATTTTAATACATTAATTCCATTTTAATATTTTACGCATTAATTATGGTAAAAGTTTAAAATTTTTCTATACATAATATATATATATATATATATATCTAAATTTGATGTTAAAAATGAAAATAAATCATTTCAACAATTTGGGGTATAAAAATTAATTGTGTAAAAGATTAGGGGTGAAAATTAATAAATAATAAAAGTTTGGGGATGAAAACAATAATTTAGATAAGTAATAATGATAATGATATTATGATGATGCTAATAGTAATAGTAATAATGTGGAATATAAGAACGAAAGTAGTACGCGCATTCCTTGCTAAAAGAAGCACTACTATCTTTCTCGGCAATTTGGTTTCACGTTCTTTCATTTTTTTGGTCCAATCAAGTGTTCCATTTGGTCAAAGCATCAGTTCGAAGACGACGAAGAGGGAGCAGGTGAGCTTTTTTTTTTTTTGTCTGTAGGAAGAATGGGGAACTGCTGCTCCGACGAGGCCGGCGGTCGCTCGGCCGTCGGAGGTACTGCTTCCTCTCTCTACAATCCCTCCGACGAACCAAACGATGCCGTCAATAGCTTCTTGAGATCTCGGGGCTACAACGGCGTCATCTCTCAGATCGAGGTTTTCTGTCTTCTTTCACTTCCTCTATTTTATTTTGTCTTATTTATAAATTTCTTTTGATTTCTTCGGATTTTGACCGGAGAGGATGATTCTATTTCGAACTTATCACCACTATTTAGCTTCTTACTGGACTACATTTTAACCCTGTCGTGGTTAATATTGAAATTCTTACACTATCCTATATATTCTAATAGAACCAAAGGATTCATCATGTAATTGCAACTTATAAGCGGATTTGATTCTGTTTCTTAGTGACATATGTTCATTCTTCTTTTTAAGATGACCAGAGTTTTAATTATCGGTCGGTTGTAAAGTGGAGTAATTTTCCTGCACATTTTCCTATTTAGATTACTCTGATTGATATGTTATGTGATTGATCAATTAGTTATCTTAATCATACTCAAGCCCAGCAGGAGCTGACTATTTTATAAGCATAAGCTGTGCGCAAATAAATCATAAGTTTATTCCGGTTGGCCCCTTCATTGAATCTCAAATATGTCCAGAAGAATTATAGGAGGAGCCAAAAAAAGAAAAAAAAAAACTCTTTATTTCCTTGAGTATTATGAGCAAAAGTGCGTGTTCGATCTTTTAATTGAATTATTCGTATTGACTTCTTGACTTCTCTTTGTCCCAACAACTCCTACGCAGTTATCATACTCTGCTTCAAACCTGCGTGATCGGGATGTCTTCTCCAAGGTTTGTTTATTTTCATTTTCATTTTAATGAATGCAGTTTTTTTTTTTTTCTCCCGTTTGTTTACTTTGTGATGGAAATAAAGATATCATTAAAGATGGTGATGAATTTCAGGCAAGGCATGCCTTCTCAATTACTTCCTTTGGGAAGTGAAACGTGTAATCTAGTTGACTTCAGTCTTTCTTTCAGTCTGATGTCCTGCTGTCCTGCATCCTCTGAGAAGCGAAATTTTGCAGTGAAGTTTTTATGTTGGATTATCTATCTATGGAGAGCATATATGTTTGTGTAAAAATTATTGCACTGAAGGTTGACAGAAATCAACCTTGAGTTAATTATATGATTGCCTTATTCAATTAAGCCTGATCATGCCCGAGCTTTAGTGCTTTGTTTCCTTTTTGAGCAAAAGTTGATATTCAATGAAGTGGAAGACTTGTCTTTTCAGTTATGTGGCAATAAGACTCCAAAGAGTAAAGGGGAGTACAAGCAAGTAAATTGTCTTGCTAAAGTACGCTAAAGTGAAGAGATAAGATAATAACATGTGACCTTTCCCACATCAGATGGGTGCTTTGAATACTTTTTGATAGACATAGTATTTGTAAAACTGAATTGGTTTAGTTTAAAATGAATTTATGTGTTCTTTTTCAAGTTGATTACATCGTTATTATTTTAGTTCCTATGCTTCTGACTTATAGTGATGCCTCTATTTTCCGTTTATCTCTTTGTTGCAGAAATCTTTTGTTTTAGAAATGTCATCCTTTCATTTTTTATTTAATTAATTTATTTATATTTATTATTCTAGAGTGATCCAATGGTGGTTATATACAGAA
Source organism: Coriaria nepalensis (assembly GCA_027186245.1). Taxonomy (NCBI): domain Eukaryota; kingdom Viridiplantae; phylum Streptophyta; class Magnoliopsida; order Cucurbitales; family Coriariaceae; genus Coriaria; species Coriaria nepalensis. Next base: position 1,866,213 of record CP114493.1, read on the forward strand.
GAGGAAGAGATGGAACAATTGAAGAGTTTGGCCGCACAGAAGTCGTCCTAAATTCACTAAATCCCAAATGGATCAGAAAACATACCATCGCCTTTCATTTTGAGGTTGTACAGACGTTGGTGTAAGTTTAATTGCTTCTATCTCTGAACTCTGACTCAACATATCACTTTCTTGTTGATTTTGCTATAATCTATGCTTTGCAATTTCCTACCACAGGTTTCGTGTGTATGATGTTGATACTCAGTTTCACAATCTAGATGTTAAGGTATATAATTTTTTGATAATGTGTATGAGTAAATTTGTGGATGATCTGTTTCTATCTAACATGTCTTTACATCTTCCACGAGTTGGATTTTCACTATGGAATTGGTGGCATCAATTTTTTGTAGTTTATAGTGGGCTATTGTTCTTAGCTGATGTATTTTAAGGGTCCATTGATCTTGGAAACATGTTTTATTTGGCTGAAAACGACTTGCTGTCTATCATGTATTTTAGTATGAGATTTGATGCACCATGTAACATAACAGATGCTCAAGCTTGATGAGCAGCAGTATCTCGGTGAGGCAACTTGTGCACTGTCAGAGGTATGACATACTGTTAAAAGTAGTATTCCACTATTTTGAACTCATTGTGTATGAGAAGTGCACCAGTGTCTTAGTAATTATGAGGCTTTATATTTTTTGTGCATTCCATATCTACTTTGTGATAATTAAAAAAAGTTTCTCAAACTACTCAAATTTTATGTTTTCCAATTCAACCATCAAAAAGTCGTCTAACAAAGAGAACTTTTCTTCTAACCACCATGAAGTTGCCTCAATACATTCACTTTACATTGCTGACTAACTTTTTTCAATCTTACAGATAGTCACTAAAGCAGATAGGTCACTGACCTTAGATCTTATACATAGAGAAGACTCTGTCAGAGCTACTCATTCCCATCACCGTGGAAATCTCACTGTGCATGCTGAGGAATGTTTTAATTCAAAAACCACAGCAGAAGTGATATTAAGGTGTTCCAACTTGGATAACAAGGATCTCTTCTCAAAAAGCGTATGGAATGCTAAGAATTTATTAATACTTTCTTTTTTTATCGTTATTATGAGATGTGTTAGTTACGATAATGTCCGTTCTTTGTTCTCCTGTGTAGGACCCCTTTTTGGTAATTTCAAAATTTGTTGAGAGCGGGATCCCAATTCCAGTTTGCAAGACGGAAGTCGTAAAAAATGATCTGAAACCAACATGGAGTTCAATGTTCTTGAATATTCAACAAGTTGGAAGCAAGGTATACAAGATAAGCTACAGTAATAAAACTTCTAGATTTATTTCAGCTTTTATTCAAGGTTTGTGTCTCTTACTGGTTAGCTATCTAACAGAAGGATGCTAGAAGCATTAAGATGCTGCTGTGAGCTTTAACAATCTTTAAGATTTATTTTTTAAGTAGTTAAGAATATTAATAAAAAGGATAAGGTATCGGATAATGTTACTATACATGACCATATGGTGATTGCAATCATAAATCATATGCTCATTTCTTATTATAGTTTTTCCCCCTGTAAACTTTTCTGCAGGACAGTCCATTAATAATAGAGTGCTTAAATTTCAACAGCAGTGGAAAGCACGATTTGATCGGGTAAAGGATAGATCTTTATCTTTTCTTATTCTTCATTACCTAAATTTACATGAAGTTGATTGTGCTCTTTGATTTTGGATTTATCAGAAAAGTTCAGAAATCCCTAGCAGATTTGGAAAAGCTACATTTAAGCAGACAAGGAGAAAATCTATCCATACCAACTACTGTTGGGCGTGATTTCCACAACAAAGTCTCAAATCAAAACTTGTAGCTATAGGAATTGAGTTAATCATCATAATCTAGGCTTCCTTATATTTTGTACCAAGTTGAACATCTTTGTTGCAGATAATAAAAGGTCAGCTATTCGTGGAAAAATATTCTGAGAACATGCAACATACATTTCTGGATTACTTGGCTGGGGGATGTGAGTTGAACTTCATGGTAGCTGTTGATTTCACAGGTAACTGTGCTGGTCCTGCTTCTACGTGAAAAGTTCTAATTCTGGACAAAACTACATCATTATCCTGCAAATTTGTAATTCTTTTGCCTGAAATATCAGGACGCCAGTCAACTAAATTTGAGTTGACTTTGCATCTCGGTCCCTCAATTTTGTCAATATCTCGATCTTTTATAATAGCTTCAATGCCTTTTTTAATCTTTCTAACTTCAAGTTCTCTAGAATCTAGATGATAATATTTGAATTTCTTTACAAGACCAAAATATATAACATGTATTTCTCAGATCATTTACAATAGAAATACCCCATTTGAAAGTAAGTACCATGTCCTTTTAGCTAAACACAAGAAATATGGTTCTGAGAGTATGATCTCATAGAATGCAAGTGTTCTCAAATAAAGTTTGCTGGAGTTTATAGGTTTTTCTTCACTGTACATTGGTAGGTAACACAACCCGATTTTTTTAGTTCTGCCTTCTGTAAACTAACTTCATCCTTTGTCTATCAGCTTCAAATGGGAACTCTCGCCTCCCAGATTCCTTGCATTATGTTGATCCTTCAGGGCGTCCAAATGCATACCAAAGAGTGAGAAATGGGTCACATATAAAACACCCCCAAATATATTTTGTCTCACATTTGATGCTGACCTACTATCCTTCAGGCAATTCTGGAGGTTGGAGAAGTGTTGCAATTCTATGATTCAGACAAACGCTTTCCTGCCTGGGGATTTGGAGCCCGACCAATAGATGGTCCAGTCTCTCATTGTTTCAACTTGAATGGAAGTAGTCACTACTGTGAGGTAGAAAAGTTGCAAATATAAACTCATTATAAATTTTTTTTTTAGTTGTTTCCATGTACAACTTTCCTCTGTAATAATCATCATATGTTTATTTCTCTTAGGTTGAAGGAATCCAAGGAATTATGATGGCATATAATAGTGCGCTCCTTAATGTATCTCTTGCAGGGCCAACTCTTTTTGGTCCTGTGATTAGCAATGCTGCACTAATTGCCAGCCAATCTCTAGCAAATGGTGGACAAAAATATTTTGTTTTGTTAATTATTACGGTAAGAACTAGCAAGTAGTAATCTTTGACTTTTGGTTCTAACAAGTATTAAGTTTTCTACAAATTTTGGGCTTTTGGGCAATTATGGTTCCTAGAGCTCCATTTAGTTTCTTCTTGGAGGGCTTTGTTTATGATGTTTTAGAGTCTCCTGTATCGTATCGCTTCGCTTTACATTTCCAATAGTGTCCAATCATTAGAGTATTCTAAAACCTGTTAATATTGGTTTAGGATGGAGTAGTAACGGATCTCCAGGAAACTAGAGATGCACTGGTGAAAGCATCAGACCTGCCATTGTCAATTCTCATTGTTGGAGTTGGTGGAGCTGACTTTAAAGAAATGGAGGTATATCCTTTGTTTGATAGCTATAGTACTGTTAATTGAGATTGCAACTTTGGCCCACAAACCAAACTTCATGAACCCATTTTGGACTAGCTTCCTTGGCTGTTCATATCCACTTCAATTTTTAGTTGAGCAACATTACATTTTTTTTAAGAAAGCAGGAAACCTGAACACAACTCAATTTAGGGGGCATCGGGTCTAAATTCTAGTCCGGGGCCACTAAATCTAACTAGGGTAAAATTAGTTTGTTGCCATGAAATCTTATCTATAATCAATCGCATGTATTCTGAGTCAGTTCCAGATATTTAATTCCCGTTTAAATTGCACGTAAACCCAACCCAATTCGACTTGGATTGCAATACTTGCATTATATGACACTAACTCTGGGTTCTTGCAAAGGTCTTAGACGCAGACAAAGGAGATAGGCTTGAAAGCTCAACTGGACGTGTTGCCTCACGTGACATAGTTCAGTTTGTTCCATTCCGAGATGTACAAAGTAAGCAAATCAAACTTTTTTAACCTGAGGATTTTTTATTGTTTATTATTTATTTTTTGTGTGGTGTATTGAAAGCCTCACTTTGTAGGTGGGGAGATTTCTGTTGTTCAAGCACTTCTAGCAGAATTACCCACCCAATTTCTGACCTATATGCGCAGTCGAGATATTCAGCCCAATCCATGATCAACTGCTATTGTACATAAGAAAAATTTTCGTCGGTTCTGATCTTGATCATGCATTAGAGTTGGTTTTTTCAAGGCGGCCATTGAAATCCTACCATAATCTTGTTGCAATGCGGCTCACCTTTATCCCAAAAGATAAAAATTATTCATACTTGATCCTCCAGTCAATTTGGCGCAATCTACTCGGTATGGCACTACGGCTTAACAACCCCCCTTTGAATCAGATTTCTCTGCTTCAGTTTCTGTTTGGAAGCCATGAGATAAAACTGGTCAGGAATTAGAGGAATATGCCATCTTCAGGGATCAAATCTTCCTATTTTTTGTTTCTCAAATTGTATTCACGGCTTTCATAAGTACATGTAGGTTGATAAACATCGGATGAATCTCAAATCTTATTTTGGCCTTTTTGTCAAACTGTATTCTCTATTGTTGATATAGTATTTTTGGTGATCATTCCTCTTCATGTGACCTGAATGAGAAAAGCTCAAAATAGTGTTACTCTTGCTGGGGCTACAGCAAAAGAGGTGCAAGTAAAACAATTTGGGTTTCGATTACATGACTTGGTTTTGATGCTGGACATGGGACAAGAGCAACTTCTTCTGGAAGGTATTAATAGCAAAAGTTGTGGACCTTATGCTCCATTCCTTGTAGGCTGCAGCAGCTACAAGAGTAGTGTCTGGAGAAGCACCTCGCAGAGTGGGTGTTGTACTTGTGCAGCAACCGGCAAGGCCGACCAGTTGCTTATCCTAGCAATGCCCTAGTCTAGATTCCAAAAATCCTGGCCTATCCACGCATGAGAAGGAATTACATTTAAAAATATCTAGATGAATTTTTTAAAAAGAGTTGTCCGATTAATTATAATTATGAATATTAAATTTATATATTATATAAATTATGTATATAATTATAATTAATCGATCAATTAATAAAATATACTAAAATATTTCACTATTCGTACCGAGCTTAGTCTAAGCTCAGAATCTTTCAAAGTGTAACGTGACAACAAAGCTCCCCAAATTCAGTGGGCCATGTCTAAATAATCAGAACTAAGAGTTAACTAAAATATTATCTTATGCGTATAGCCTATAGGCTCACATCTTTCTCTAAGAGTAATAGTATGTTTGGTCGAACGGTGAGTAGGGGAAGAGAACTTCATTTAAAAAAGAGAGAGGAAGTGAATGTATCTTAAAATAGTGTTTAGATATTTTTATAATGAAAGATCGAGTTAATTTCTGTTTATTATTTATATAATTTTATAGAAAAATAATATTTTTAATATATTTATAATTATATTTTTTAATATTAAATATTTAATTAATATAATAAACATATATATTTTTTAAAAATATTTTATTCCAAACTCTCTATTTTTCTTCAATTAAAAAATAATTAAAAAAAAGTTAGATAAAATATTTCATTATATTTTTATAATGAAAAATCGAGTTAATATATTTATAATTATATCTTTTAATAATAAATCTTTAATTAAATAATAAAATTAATATAATAAAAATATTTTATTCCATTCTCTTTATTTTTCTTCAATTTAAAAAAAAAAAAAAAATTTATCTCCTTCTCACTTTCCTCTCTCCTTACTCTTCCTTTTTGTTAAATTCAACCAAATAATGGAAAAAATTCTTTTTAAAAATATATTTCATTTTATTTTTTTTACTCTCCCTTCAAATAAACAGAATTTAACTCTTAAAGTCAGGAAGCCATAGATGAAAAGCTAGTTATAAAGGTTATGAACCAGTTATAAAGGTTATGAACCAGTCGACTTGGTAGAGTATTAATTAATTAACATAATAGGAATATAGGGCATGGTCCCATCTGCCAACCCTTGCCTGAACTTTTAGGTTCATGAAGTTTGAACGTTCTTTTTATAAATGCAAAACTAACATGCACCGAAATTAGATTTAGGGTTTCGTACATAATTTTATAACCCAAATTTAAGAATTTAAAGTTCAGTTTTAGTTCATACAACTTTAATTTGTGTCGTTATTATTCGTTTCCGTTGAGAATTTCATTTACTTCTTAGAAGTTATCAAAATATTTTATGATAAATGCAATTTTTTAGAATATTGATGCCTCGACATATAAGTAAAGGAATTCTCGAGTATATATACTTTATTATATACTGGTTGATTATAATTACGAACGTCAGTATTATATATCATATCACTTAGAGAATTGTGATCGATCGATAAAATATATCTATTTAAGAATTTGTTGATTTATAAAATGAATTTTCTTGGAATATTTAATCATCACATTGTCACATCTAGCATTTTCTCAATATCATATACCATGTGTAATGATTCAAGTAGTAAATCATCAGTAATTTTGTCATATAGCTGGCTAGCTTTCCCAATCAAATGATCTATTTATTTAAGATGATTGAAGTTTGCTAATTATAATATAAAAAAAAAAAAGCAAGCGGCCATTGTTTCGTTAACTCTACACATATTCAATCTCTTTCCGTAATGTTTATGATTACACGTACAAAACTGACATTTAGTGTAACTAAAGCTTAAACTAATGAATTCCCAATTAAACTTTTATCGTGTCTAACTAAAATTCATGAGTCGAAATTAAATTTTTTATTTATTATGTAATTAAACTAATTAGCAGTTAATCTTAAGAGTTGTCCGAGTGATTTTTAAGGCATGGCTCAAGGCCTTTTGTGAGATCTACAATGTAGTTTTGAGTTCGATATTATATATGATATTCATTAAATTTAATCACCAATCAATCTTAAAGAGATGGATATTTCGTCTCTAATGTAAATAGTGGGATGGCGTTAGATGGGAGACTTATCAAGTGTTGCCGCTCGAAGCTACAGCCCAACTAGATTGTATGCCTCCTAAAAAAAAAGAAGAAGACCTAATTAGCGTTTAAGTAATGGTATGCATTTCTCCCATATTCTTTATGTGTTGTGAGTTTCATGGACGAACGAGATGTGGTGCACGAAGTCAATAAAGAAAGTTGTAAATTCCAATATTGCTTTAATTTGGCAACTCTATGAAAAAGTTAGAGCTTCACCTTCACATCACGTCCACACACATATATATTCACAAGTACGTACTGTTTACTATATATATCCCTCTTAGACCGAAACCCTACCTCTTCATCTCTTCATCTCTTCTCTTCTCTTCTCTTCTCTTCTCCTTATAGTATCATTTCTATCTTTCTTCATTTGATCTAGGTCTTCTTACTTAATCACCGATTCGCTTCATGCATGCATATTGATCTACATATATACAAATTGATCATATTATCATATCTAATTTTATATAAATAAAATTGCAGCAGCTTTTTATATTTATAGCTTGTAAAGGTGGATCGAATACCTGGGAAGAGGCCTTTCCCTTCCGATCATGAGTCGGAAGGGAAGGAGGAGGAGGATGAGGAGGATCAATCCCACAATTACATCCAGAATTTTCCGAGCTACTCAACCAGATCGCAGCACGACATGTCGGTCATGGTTTCTGCCCTAGCTCAAGTCATCGGAGGAGGAACTCAGCAGCATGACCCTAATCAACCAACGTCGCCACACGTCTCTTCCACAAGTCAAATACTTAGCCAATCGCAACCAGTTCAAGATCATCATCATCAAGGTAATAAACATTAATTTAGTAAGTAGCTTTTTTTTGGTTAAAAAATAACTTCTGTTTCGTTTCAATAAAATTATTATTCTTATTTCTCACAAACCCTTTATTCAGTATTATATACGTTGAGGATTTTTGTGCATCGTATGATCATTATTTATCACTTAAGATTCAATTTCCAACCTTAATCATTAATTTCTTTTCATTTAAATAAAAATAATATTTTTTTTTCCCTACATTTGAAACAGTTCTGATATCTAGCTCGTTATTCAAGAAGTTCATAAATTTTACCTCAAAAAAAAAAAAAACCTCTTTTACTTTTAACTAGCAAATGGTATTACCATTTATATACATTTGTTGCAACTTCTTCCCAAAACTCCTTGTTATACACAGACATATATATGTATTTGATGTTTATATGTTTATATATATATATATAGCAATAGTCTGATTAAAAAAAATTGTTTGATTATTTATATCCTTGTGATTGATGATACTTATGGATATATACCTAGGCGATGAAGGAAATATTCGGAGAGTACACTATAGAGGGGTACGACAAAGACCATGGGGAAAGTGGGCGGCCGAGATCCGTGATCCGGTCAAGGCGGCTCGAGTATGGCTCGGCACCTTTGACACGGCCGAAGCAGCCGCACTTGCTTATGACCAAGCCGCTCTTAGGTTCAAGGGAAGCAAAGCCAAGCTCAATTTCCCGGAGAGAGTTCCTACCAGTAGTACTACTCATCCTTTCACTAATGATCAACTACTTCATCCACAACAACTTGGTCTCAGTGATCTTAACTACGGGCAAGAAAGAAGAAGAGCTATTAATTTGCAGGGTAGTACTACTTTTCCAAGTAATACTTCATCTAATTTATCCTCATCGTCTTCTACCACGACGCAGCCATTTCAACAATATGATAATCAATATATTGAACAACAGGAGGTTCCAAGGTCTTTAATCTGGCAGTTTGACAGTAATTCATCATCCACTGCATCCGATCCCGATCCTCCAAAGAATAAGAGAGATTTTAATGATACGCATCGATCAAGACGCGGTTAGCTAACTGCCGTGCGTATGATCACAATATCCAATAATATTTCAAATCTTTTTTTGTTTGCCCATCTTTCTGTTTTCATCCTTTATTTTGTTTCAATCAATCGAAGTGTATTTTTCTCTTCTATATTGCTAGGTATCAACTTGTTTTGAAGTCTTTGTATTGAGAACATCTTAGTGATATGCACTCCAAAACATATATATCAGCATGCAAGAATTCAAATAGTAACGAAAGCTTTCGATTGCCTAATAAGTTTAATCGTCTCCCATCTTAAGAACTTAATCATATAGCTAACCAAATTGATGATTAGTCCATAAATCGATAAGGAATAAGTATGAAAGAGATGAGATAATAACGTATGCAAATTTGACCGGGAAAAAGAAGAAAGCTAGCTATAGATACGCATGGAATCCATGCAAACATTGTTTGATTTGATTAAGAAGCACGTCGTGTTATGTAAATGTATAATATGATATGATATATATAGCATGCAATTAAACTATAACATTCAGCACCAAATTACTTACCACGATCTCTCCAATAAAGTCATGAAACAAGAGCACGCCTTAGAAAGAAAGAGTAGTTACATCATAGATCTGATCATCCGCAACCTGATGATGTAAAAACACCCTCTTTCCATACATACATATATATATATATATATATATACTCAAACGCAAGAGCATGAATGTAATAAAGATCTTCTGGTATTGTCTATGAGAATCACGTTTGTGATAGTAATAAGATTTAATAAGAAGTCATAGTTTATCCATTCAAAAATTCCCCCGTTAGCAACGTAATAAGCAAGTTTGAGCTTCATTTATTGATTTTCAGTGTGAATACGAATCTCAAGCTTGAACAACCTAATGGTCATTGAATTCGGCTGGAAAATGACAACCCGATCGATCATTATATTTTATATATAGATACGCCCTCTTTTTTTTGGCTTTCAGGCAGTTCCATGATAAAAATGGATCCACATGCATGCGTAGATAATAATAATTTTTTTTTTTTTTTGTTTGGACAAATATATAATTGACACGACAACATGTGCATTTTGGAGAGTAGTTGAGTAGAAGACTTGGATGTTAAATTAGATATCATGAATATATGACTACTAGAGGAAAGAAAGGTTGACATTCTCTCTCTGAAAATCATGTCTATAGTATGTTTGGTGAATCAACCCTTTCTTTTGACTTACACCTTCTTATGGGAATGTTTGTAAGCAACTTAACCAAAAAAAAAAAAAAAAGAAATGTTTAATTATTTATCAAAATAATAAGTATATTAATTAATTATTATTAATAAATATATTTCTATTTATAAATCTCTTTATTCACTATAAGCATAGTTAAGGTTGTAAATCATACATGTTATGGTCACCCCTTGAAAAAGGAATCGAAAAGAAGAAAGCAATTTAGTTTGCGGCTATGCTTTTTGTTGAACGAGTACTTGGTTCTTAATTTAGGGACTTAGGCGTGGGATATGATTAAATATATTTTCACTTTATACATGCATGGTTCATTGAATTGCTCTTTTTAGAAGTCTTATGTCTCACACTTCAAAAGGTTTCCTATATGCTTAAATTCGAATAGAATCTCTCAGTAACCTAAAGATATTGAAACTAGATAAAAAAAAAAAAAAGAATTCAATCTTACATCAGGATTTATCTTTTCTCTTATCAATTTAATATAGTATCAGAATCAGACTTAACAGATATGTTTATACTTTATTTCGTAAAGTGTTCATTATATATTATGATATTTGTTGAATTTTTAGAATAACCAGTCTATAAATAAAATAAGAGTATTAAAGTTATCTCATGTGACTTAAGTAGAAGATATCTAATTGATTTATACTTAAAAAAAATTATTTTCTTCTACCATATTTAAAAAAAAAAAAAAACTATTAAAATCATCAATTTAATATATTTTTCTATCCCTCCAAACTTGAGTTTTCAAAATCTAGAGATGAATTTTACAAACTCTCCGGATCTAAAGTCCACAAGCTCAAGGTTCAATTTGAAGTTTATTTGAATTGGAGTTCAACACAAGATGAAGAACTCCGGATTCAAACTGGAGTTTGTAGCTAACTCCGACTTTAAAATGGAGTTCTGTGAACTCCAGATCGAATTTGAAGTTCTCCAACTCTCATATCATAAACGTGACACAGAGAGAGATCATGTCCCAACCGGTGGCGGTGGTAACGGCCATGAAGGTTGATACACTTTGGGGGTTGTATGGGCAGCTGCCCCCACAGCTTTCCAAAAATTTATATTTTTATAATTATATTTTTATAGATTTAATTCTCTCAATTTCTTTTATAATAAAAAACATATATATCTATTTTGTTGTTGAACATTGACTAAGAATGACGTGTTAACAATGCTGTTCTTTGTCTCACGTCTAACACCGGGCAATCAATGTCATATTTCATTAAGCAATGGACGATAAGTAAGGCAACAGAGACGAACTCAAAAAGTCAACAATCATGTTCAAGGAAGATAACATGAGAAAAGAGGTTTTGGTTTTGGATCTTATAAAAGACTTCGTTGGAGCGTCTAGTTTACTACTTCTACTACTTGCCAATAATTGGATTGGATCTCTCACGTCTGTCGGCGCTTCCTTCGGATAAGTTACAGACCAACCCAAAAAAAAAAAAAAAAAAAAGGGTCAAAACTTGCGGCCGTTTTTTATACATAAAAATACAAAAGCCGCGTTTCGCCCATCCTTTCTAGAATGTTGTGAACTTATGTACTACGTCTGCTGCTCGTCTCTTCTACGCCTCTCTCTGTTCTTCTCCACAGTTATGATTGCATCCCTAAATTATTAAATTTAATAAATAAATAAATACATACATACATACATACATACAGAGAGCAAGTACTGATGCGGCCCAGCCCAAATTCAGAATGCGGCCCAACATGTTTTTTTTTGCCGTGCCGTTCTATACCGGGCGGCCCTTTTCTGCAACTCTTGATTGATTCATGGAGGTCTTGGTTAGATCATGATCTGGACGTTGAATCTTGCAACGATATTGAAAGACTTATGAGGGATGACGAAGAAATTGGAGGAGTTGAAGTAGAAGGTTGAATAGAGGCGGCATCGTTCTGGTGAATTTGTGTAGAGATTATATATACCTTTTAACCCCTTAATTAATGGGAATAAGAAGACAGTAAGATCAGTAATAAATTAATAATAATAATTGTTGATGCTTAGATTTTGGGGGTACGGCTAGTCCAAGAAGCCTTCCAATCATAGTTAAGTTAATTTTCACTAATAATTAAATAATATAAAACTTTTATTATGATTATGGTTTTGATATTTATATTATTTTATTAAAAATAATAATCTAATTTACTTTACATATCGTATATTTTTATTGATAGTATAAATCATCATCCTTAGTGCTCTATTTATTATGCTTACCGGTACAGATAGAAATTTGCTTCTTGCTATCTATATCATATAAACACCCTTATCCTTACAAAGTGCTGCCCGAACATTCAATTTGGTACCTCATTTATGGAATCTCTACATTCTCAATTCAAATCCTTTTGTCCGAACACGCCATTTTGACCATGGCCAACCCAACCACCATATCACTAATTCGTTCACTCCGGTCAGGTCGACCTCCACACTCCCTTAGTATATTTATACATAGGTCTAAGGTGATTCTTAGCTTGAGTTGGTCAACGTTAATCGCTCATCGCCCCTCACGGAGCTCGTTTAACCCAGGACGGGATTCCTCCCCCAAAAATAATAATACAATTCAGATAGAAGAATCCATTGTTAAGAATTCTGATAAAAAAAAATAAGACTTTACTATTCATATTTGATTTTCTTACAAAATTGTAGTTGAACATTCTAAATCAAATTAAGCTGAAGAGTGGAACTGTGGACATGTGATGCATAAACCCAAAAAATAACAAAAGAGGCCCAAAAAAACCTAACGAAGCCCACCTATTGGTTCTTTCACCCCAAAGAATGAAAAAAAAAAAAAGGTTTAACAAAATATAGCCCCTCCATTTTTACTTTCTTCTCCTTCTGGTCCCTAAAACCAGAAAAAGATTCATTCAAAGTCATCCTCCTCAGACCGAACCTGGAGAGGACTCGAAGGAGAAGCATCTCTATCCTCTTGCACCATGGCGGCAGCAGCTTTCTCTTCCATTTTCTCTTGCATATCCTCACACCCTTCATCAATAAGAATTCCCTTCATTTTCCTATCTACAACCATTCCTTCCTTGTTATCATCCTCCTTTTCCTTCTTATTCTCAGGCTCAGCTTCTTCTTCATGTCTTTCTAAGTTTTCTTCATCTCCAGAATCTTCGCCCTCACCATCAGCATCAGCTCCTTCATCCTCTTCAGGCTTATTTTTCAGCGTCTCAATCATATCCAACAACTCCCTATTTACCTGTCATATTCAGTAAAACCATAAGCTAATAACTATTTGTTGATAAATAACACTTTTGTATCAAACCATTATATAAGGTCGAATTAAAAAAACCTGAGGGTTTTTAAGAAAATCAGAGATATCGTTTGGGCATGAAGGACAAGTCATGACATTCTTTTGGGATCTGAGTGACCTTCCACCTTTGTTTCTGTCTCTTATGAATGTCTTCCCGGCAAAAGCACCTTCCAAGCATACCTTGCAGAAGTTATGGGCACAAGGTGTTGTCACTGGATGATTCATTACCTCCTTGCAAATAACGCAGCTGAATTCTGCATATTGTAACAAAAAATTATAATACAAAATAATATATTGCTTATTTTGTAGAAGAAAACATGGGCAAGAGAGCAAACAATTTATTTATTATATTGGATTTTTATATGCCATATCCGGTTTTCAATCCTACTGTTGAACTCGAGTGCAAGGTGAGGAGAGAGAACCTTTGAGCAATTTTTGTCGAATAGTCAATTGCTTTGTCCTCCGAATTGCTCTCCTAGAGCTCTTCAAGGAATCAGAATCAGGGATGCCAACAGGTCTCTGGCTAACTGGTGGGGGTTTCAACCACTTCCAACTATTCTCATCAGCCTATGAAGAAAAAAAAAATTCAAATACAAAGTAATACACAGGGAAACACTTCATTCTGACAGCTCGGAAGAAAAACCAAAAGAGTTGCATACTTTGGCAAAATTCTCCTACCTATTACCATACTATATTATAGGTATTCATGTAAAAAGCATATTCATTGTCAAGTAAATTTTTTCATTCGTGAATTTCTAAAAAGGACTTTCAACTCACATCAAAGCCCCATGATGGCTCTCCCTTCCTCTTTGTTATGTCTGTAGCACTAAGCAACTCGGGAATTTTTGGAGGAGTTCTAGGACGATCTCCATGTTCGTCACTACAGTTCAATTCAAGAAAATTTAGGCATGGCAATTCAACTTAGGAAGAAACTATTTAAGATGTCTACACAGGATAAGAAACAACAAACCTCGTCCATGGAGCAGGGGCATTGTCACATCTAACAAACAAGTAACGACACACCTTATAGCCCTGGATACCCACTTTTCGCCAACATTTTTCAATTCTATAAACTCCGTCATACCGTAGCCCCTTCTCTGGGGCATATGAAGAGCGCTTCTCCTTGTGGGACCTTTAGCATTACAAGAACATACAAATATCATACAGCAGGAAGCCAGACAAGCTGGACAAGAATACCTTACAGTGTGCATTAAGTGAACAAAAAACACGAGTACAAGAACCTTAAACAGTTTCATTTCATATCCACAAATATTATATATCCAAACATAAAGTTTAACAAAACAAAAGAAGGTAAGGGATATATACTTACCTAACTACCCTGACAGGATATCCTTTCAGACAACTAGCTAGCAGTGCTTTGTTCATTTTCTCAAATGCCTGGTCAAATGACTGGTCTTTGCTTGTTCTTTTGTTTCCACTTAAGTCTCTGCCACCACTGTCATTAATTCCATGAAAAGCAGTGAATAAAAATAACAAAACATAGATATCAGTACACAAAATAAAATACTAAAAATGAGGAGAGGAGACCAAAATATTCAAAATAAGATCAATAGGTTGTGAAGACTTCTTTAGTTAATTGTTAGACAGCAGGACAGAGATATTTAGAGACAAACCTTCCAGTGTAGAGAAACCACTCTCCATGATCCTCATCATCTTGGTACCCCCCAGAAAGAACCACAGACTGTGCACCATAATTTGACTGCCCAGCAATACCAGCAACATGCGGAAAGTGAGCACCCCATTGGCGACATTCCATCCTGTCCTCCCAAGTCTCACCAACCAACACACCCTGATTCCTCTCAGGATCATTTTCAGCTGGAATGGGTCCAAAATGATCAGATGGTATTGTAACAAATATCTTTCCGCTTGCTGCATTGGATTTACCCTTCCTTTGTGATCGCTCTGTCATAAAGGCCTTATCTGGCCTATCCTGGTTGTGTACAAAATGATAAACCCTTTGAGGTAGAGTGGGACCATATGCATGATCCATCTTCGCCATTCGAATGGCAGCAACAAGCGTAGAGTTGATGCGGGGTTGGGTTGCCATTTTGATTGGAATTGGATGGCGGCACGTAATACAGGTCCTTTTCCGTTCTTGTCCAGTCCACTTCTGGAAGCATCGTAGGCAGAAATTGTGGCCACACGGAGTCTGAGGAAAAAGAAAAACATGAATCTTACTAATCAGCAAGATTCAAATACGCCGGTTTTGATTGTTTTCTTTTTTGTGTCCCCCTTCCATCTAGGCAAAAATTTTAATGAAGCAATAAGAGAGACAATAACTAGCTGTGAAGCAGTCTCAAGAAAGTCTACAATTATTATTTTCTAAAATCTCCTATGTCTAAGTGCCAGTTCAGACTTGCCTCTTTAGAACTAAACAGTAAATGATATATCCCAAATTTCAAAAACAGAATTACTAGCTGAATTCAATATATGAGATAAACTCAATGCAATCAGATAAAGAGGAATAAACTAAGACTGAAGACTGACATTCGCATAAAGGAGATTGTATGTCCTGTCTATGTAGCAGGATAATTTATATATCTATGTAGTGTATTGAATACAAGCCAAGAAAGAAGAAATAGTGTGGCAGCCAAAAATACAGACAATAAATTGGAGTAAAAAAGAATCAAATTAAATAAAGAAAGAGTGAAAACAAAAGGAGAAGTCCCCGCTGTTTTCGTTGTAAAAAAAAAAATGTAATCAATATTAAGTGAACAGCAGAGTACTCAGTTTACTAGAAATTTAATGAACCAAGAAACTTAGGAAAAAAAATCTAGGATTTGCTGGAAATTATTTATGATTAATAGCATTTGATACAGAAATGATAATAATAATATTACCTAAACAGAAAACATCTTACTAGCATTTGATTTTACCCAAAACCAAACATTAAAAAATAATGGTCACAGATGCGGATTTTCCAAGAAATTTAATGGAACCAAGTTTGTGAATTTTTTGTAAGAACCCTTAAAATCGATTGAAGCATTAACCCTGAACTAATTACTTAAAGGAGAGCAAGGGGAAGGAAATAAAGTTCAAAGTGCAAAAGAAATTAGGCAAAATGAAGTGGCAAGACGAAGAAATACTTAAAATGTATTCAGTAAGGAAAAACGAGATCAAAACTGTGAAAACAGCGAAAATCTAAAGCTGAGATGCAAAGAGCGTTTGGAACAACACAAAGTCCTTAAACCATGCATGCGTGCTTCGATATACAGAAAGAAATTATTATAAACAAGCTTGGGAATAATGAACAAACCGAGACAGGCCTCTCCGGAACGGCACAACAGACAGCACATTCGAAATGACCAAGAACAGAGGACACATTCTGTCTCTTCCTCTTCTTCCCGACCTCATCTTCATCCTCCTCCTTCCCAGCTTTCCCGCCCAACAGTTCCTGACGCCTCTTCGCCTTCTCTCTCTCAGTCAACGAATGGTCAGCCTCGATTGCTCGGATCTCAGCGACCAAGCCACTGGAGCTCTCACCAGGGGTAAATGACTGCCCGCCCGAAACTTCTGGAAGATCGCCGGGAAGAGTAATACAGTCAGGACACTCCCAATAGGCGGTAGAATCTAGGGTTTCTGGTAAAACATACAGACAGCCTACGTGCCACGGCGTAACACAGGTTTTGCAAGTGAGCCTCTCCCCCTCCAATGGCGTCGCCTTACAGAGCATGCAAATGCCGTCGCCATCGATGGGAAGCTGGTGTTGGCTAACATGAGCCATATGGAGAGGGTTGAGGGGGGGGCACGATAAGAGTAGACTAGGACACTACTGTAGAAGAATCGGAGAGAGAAAGTGGAGAGAGAGAGAGAGAGGGGGGATGGGTTTGAGGATCCGAAATGAGAGTGCCTTTTATGGGCGTCTGGGCGTGAAGAGACGGCGGGTTTTTGAAATAAAATTGGTGGGGTTTTGAAAGTTTGGTTATAATCAAGTGTGGTCGAGTGTATGGTAACACGATACCTGTAACGGCCCCGAGTATGGTTGACTACTTTCCAAGTATGGAGACAGCTCTCCCTAAAATTGTCTTATCTTAGTAAAAGTTTATCCACTGATCCAGGATATAAGTAGCTTTTTTGGAAATATTTTATTTAATTGACACGATTTTCATATTTTTATAATAAAATATTTTAATTTTTAATAATTATAAAAAATATTTTTAATTTCTTCTTTAATTATTCTGTCCCTACTTTTTTTACTGTCAAAAATAACAAATAATAATAATAATAAAAGAATTTATCCATAGATGTTTTAATTTATTTATAGCGATAGTAATAAAAAAAATTAAAAATTAAAAATTTAATTTTTTTTATAATTATTAAAAATTAATTAAAAGATAAAATTTAATAAAATTTAATAAAATTTAATAAATATACTAAAAGACATGATGAATCTTTATTGGTAGATTTTTTAAAAAAAAAAAAATCTAAGTCGCCACTTAAAGGGTTATCCAATTACCCCTTCTTTTTACTAGTTAATCAATCCAACATAAAATATATTAAGTAGCTTTTTTGGAAATTTGGATTTAAAATAAAAAAAAAATTTTGTGTACCTAATTTTCACTAAAATTCTGAAATCTTTAATGAATTTGGACATTTAAAGGAAAATTTGTTTTAACCTTATTAGGTAGATTTTTCTTTTTAGGTATATTTTTTCTTTTTATTTTAGAAAAATGGGAGTAATTGTTAGGTGAGTATTACTGAGGATAAGAAAAGATCAATAAGAAAACTCTTTCTCCACCTTCTCGTATTTATTATTTTTGTCGTTCTTTTAATTGAGTCTACTTATTATCCGATTAAATATATATTTTATAATATGTTATCGATATCTCTACAACAAATTAACTTTTGGATTCTTGATCATTTAGTTCCATCTTTCAATATTATGGTGTGACATCCGAAGATTTGAAACTAGGTATGCTAGAAGCAAAGTGTGTATCTTTATTTGGTTCAATCTTAATTTTATGATTCAATTTTATTTGTCTTTTGTGCTATTACTATATTTCAATATATTTTCATATTACACTAACAGTTTGTTAATTTATTATATCAAGCTTGTCTTGAAAATCTAATTTTTGAAGCCACCTGATTGAGCACTAGTTTTGGTAGACCTAGATTCTACATGAACAAGAGTTAGAAAGGTTGATAGTGCTTGATATATATATATATATATATATATCCAAGTTGTTCTCTTTACCTCCTACATGGTAGCTTATCTAGTATTTTAAGAAGTTATATCTCTCTTATTATTTCATAGATTGTTATATTGTTTGTGTGATTTCGAAGTGCTTAATAACATTTACATCTATGTTATTTTTATGATTATATATTTAATTAAATCACTAGGACATATTTCAAAAGTTAGGACATTTCCGACCTCGAGAAAATAATAAATTATTATGTAATTGGTTTTAAAGTACTATAAGAAGTGCACTAATGTATTCATTAGAAAAATAGAGTTTTACTCCGACATGAAGATATTTGAATGGAGGTAAAACATGTTTTTGGTTATCTCTAAGGAATAATCGATATAGATTTATTTTAATCAAATAATTCTAATCCAAAATTAATTGGTTATATTGATGTAATTTTTTTATTTGATCCACATAAAATTTGATCTTAAATAAGTTATTTATCTATTAATGGTGGAATACTATATCATGGAGCTCTAATGAAACTAACTATAGCTAATACATCCTCAAGCTAAGTGGAAATACTAATAATTCATAAAGCTAATTAAGAATGTGTTTGGCTAAGATCAATTTTCAACATATCTTAGGGATATATGACATGCCTTCCAAGAAAGAAGATTAAATAATGTTGTACGAAGACAATGTTGCATGCATAGCTTAATTGAATGGAGAATACGTCATATGAGATTGAACAAAACATATCTTACCAAAGTTGATCTTCTTCACAAATGACATCAATAAATATGGTGATATCGATATTTAGTACTCGAAACTAATAGTTCAAAAATTTAAAGCAATATTTCATAAGGTGGAGTAAATACGCACTGCACTCTTTTTCCCTTAACCAATGTTTTATTATACTGGATTTTCCTAATAAGGTTTTTAATGAGATAGTTTCTAATGCGTATCTTACACGAGAATAACCATCCCATGACTAGAATAACCATTTCCAATGAAAGAGCCATTTTTTGACAAAATCAACTTCCCGGATTTATAATCATATTTGATTCCAAATCTTCCTAACAAATTAACCACTAATAAGGTTCCTATTCATATCAAAAATATACAAAACATTTGGTAGAGTGATATTTCTACCATAAGTGAAGACAACGTCAATACTTCTTTTGCCAAG
The DNA here is from genome assembly GCA_027186245.1 of Coriaria nepalensis. Classification (NCBI taxonomy): domain Eukaryota; kingdom Viridiplantae; phylum Streptophyta; class Magnoliopsida; order Cucurbitales; family Coriariaceae; genus Coriaria; species Coriaria nepalensis. Next base: position 1,885,793 of record CP114493.1, read on the forward strand.
TACCTTGTAATGATATTCATTTCCCATTTGAATTTCTTATCTATTTCCGACTTCATGAAAGTCTTGAACAATGATTTGTCATAGGAAACATACACAGTTGCACAAATATCATCCCACCATCCTTGGAAAGCATTGATCTCGTTCACAGTAATGATGATTTCCTCCTGCATGACATTCACTTTTCCATTTTCATTTTGTTTATTTTGAAATCTGCAATCATGAGCAAAATACCTAGATTTGCCATAAACAAAACAAACACCATTTTTTTTTTGTTAGTTTTGATTTTTCATTGATCTCTCTTCAAACCAAGAAAATTCATTTTCTGATTTTTTTTCCCTGGGATAGCTAGTCATTTCTACAATATTAGCTTTTGAGGTACTAATATTGGTTTCCTCCGATTTCTTGTCTCTACTCTGAGATTTTTCGTCAATATGTAGATGCTTTTTAACTTTTTTCAAAGAGTAATCTTCGTTATTGTGAAAAATCTTTTTCATGTAACGTTTCTAACTAGATGACAATTTAGCATTTATAGTACCAACTTGAAAAATTCAAGAAGTATGACTTTTACAGCAATAAGTTTATTGACAATAATTAGAGATGGAAATCCGGATTGTCCGGACCCTACCCGGCCCGGCCTGTATTAGACCCAAGCTCGTTTAGGTCGGGCCGGGCTCAGCCCGTTTTGATTTAGGGCGGGCTCGGGCCGGGGCAGGCCTCAAAAGTCTAGGCCCAGCCCGAGCCCGGTTAAAAACGAGCTTAAAAACGGGTTGCTTTAGGCAGCATAATGGTACTGTTCACCGCGGTACTGTTCACTACGGGTAGCCCGTATACCCGCGGGCTGAATTTCGCCCGTTTTAAAAACGGATATATAATTCATGTTCGGCTCGCACCCGTGTACGGGCCGGGCTAAGCCCGTACCCGCATATTGTGGATGCGGGTATGGATGCGGGTCGGGCTTTAACGGGCCGAGCTGAATAGATTTGGGCTGGCCCGGCCCAAATTGTCATCTCTAACAATAACTTGTAAATTATGAATCTGATCTAGAAGAGGTTTTTCATCAAGTTTTTTAAAGCTAAAATACTCATATATTAAAAATTTCTTAGTACCTTCCTCTTCTGCCTTGTACATGTCCTCCAACGCGTTTCAGATTTCTTTTGCAAATTTTTCATATTTGTGTAGAAATCAAACTGACAGTCAAATAACGCATTCAATATATGTCCCTGATACATAATTACATCATCGTCCCTTTTCAATTTCGCTGCTTTAATCTTTTCGGTATCATTTGGAGAAGATTCTAGAAATGGTTGAAGGTCAGGATCGAGAATGTAATAGATCTTTAAGGCAGTAGCAATAATTTCAATTTATCTTGCTAGCGTGTGAAGTTTGATCCATCAAACCGATCAAGCCTCATGAGATCTTGGTTCATCAACTTTATAGTTGAAATAGCAGTATCGATCTCTATTGCATATATCATTTTTTGATTTTTGATAATTTTCCATGATCAAGACTTAAAACACGTAATAGATATGTTTTTCAATAAATTGTATTTTTACCTTCATAGATTACTGTGAAAATAATTTTCAGGATATGACAAGTTTACACAAAATTTCACAAGCAATAGTAAAACTTTGTTCTAGAATATATGTATGTGTTCGGTTTCTGAAATTAAGAAAATGAGAGAGAAGAAAATGTATTTTTCTTTTCTACAAATTTCTCATATTTATGGGCAAAATTGACACTTGTTCGTAAAACAGTATACTGTTTCATGAATAATCATACTCTTTGGAAAAATAGTTAAACTGTTTTAACAATTAGATATTTGAATTTTTAGAATTCAAACTCCAATGGTAACTAACCATTTTTAACTATTAACTATTTAAATAAAATGGTGAAATTAAATCGGCGAACCACCGTGTGTGGCGGCCAACTGCCATGGGCCTCCACGTCACAAATGTGCCAAGTGCCAAGTGTGCCTAATAAGCACCAACGACACTTAATAAGGGCCTTACGCCCATACTGGTGTGCGTGTGTGAATCACGATCAGACTCCAACCTTTATTTATTATTATAAATATTCATTATTTATAATTATTTATAAATACTTTAAAAAAAATTTCTATTTCTAATACGTGTTCCATTTAATTATATTTATAAAATATTTTTTAAATTTAAACTTTTAGCTCATTTTATTTTAACCAATTAAAAAGGCTAACACTAAAGTTTCTGCTTTTAGAAGTCATTGTGACCGTTAAATAGAGATTTTATTGACTATTATAGAGAAATTCGAATTATTTATTACTAGAAAATGAAATTTTAAATTTTAAAAATCATTGTAATTTTTAATAAAATTATCTAAATATTTATAATTTAAATAGTTAATAAATAAAGTCAAGATTCATTAATAGTCCGATAAACTTTTGTGACAAACTTATGATTGAGAATACTAATATATAATGGGTACTATATTATTTGAAAAAGTTACATTTTCAATTTTGAGAAGTCAATGTTACATTTTAAATCTAAGGTAGATAATGAAATGAACTTGATTTTGTAAGTGAATTTAACGGCTACCCCTTAAACTAGGACTCCAATCAGTATCGGGAAAAAAGTCCACCCCTATATTCGATAATGCTTTACTTAATGAAATGAATTCAAGATTTTTGAAGTAGTTAAAATGAATGTTTTGTATTTATTAGCTAATTTGAATAACTAATCACCATCAAATAGGTTACCCAATTATTTTTACTCAAGTTCTTAATGAAAGGAACTCAAGATTATTTAAAGAATCGAATAAAATTTTGTAAATCAAAATTACATTTAAGGTTAATATCAACATTAGAGAGGTAATTTGAATATAGGTTAGTTAAATTAGTTAATCAAAACCAACTCTCTACTATTTAATGAATCTAATAAAGGTTTGCTATTCAAATAGCTAAAGAGAATATTATATTTACTTATTTTGATTCAGTAAATAATATTTCCGATTATTATTACAATGTTTAAAAATTTATTTATCCTTTATTTTAATTTTAAGAAGTTGTTCGACCCGTAAAACTCTAAGACCTGGTCAATTAATAGCCGGATGACTACATATTTTTTTTACTAATTAATAAAACAAACTCAAGATTATCAATGCAAGGTAAAATATAACTTTAAAAGGACTAAATTAATATAGTTAAAATTTAAAAAGTATATGAAAATCTTACTAAAACAACTAAATGTATACACTAAAATAATAACTTAACATGAGTGGAACATGTTTTTTTTCATAATAAATTTGAAAATAGGAAAAAAAAATAATAATATTAATAGTAAGAAAATAAAACGGACTTCTCATCAAACTTAATTTACAAATTATTTTGATTATTCGTAAAGTGGGTTGTATCTGATTAAAAACAAAAATGTGAGGACTTTTTTATTAATATATAATAATCTAGGGGCATATTAATAATTAAATTACTTAAGAGCGAATTAAGATTAATATTCTATAGTTAAGGGATGTTAGTGCAATGAACCTAAATTAATTACAGTAGTCAGAGAGAGAAACTCGCTGTCTCTTGCTTGGACGAAGCAAATCATAATCGTCAATGTCATTTCTCTGTCAATTCCATCTGTGACGCTCACTCTTCTTCTTCTTCTTGGTCTTCTTCTAACAAGTACTGACTGCTCCATTTTCTCAACTTTCTTTCCCTAAATTCTTCCAATTATGAATCAAAAGGTGAAGATTTGGCGAAATTTGGCGATCGTTGGCATTCTCTTTACTGCCTTCTTCTTCTTCGGGATTGACGCCGCCGCGCGGGGCCGGAATCAACCTACTGAAAGGATTTCCGGTGATATTTCCTGATTATTTTAAGAGTTTGCTCATTTTCAGTGCTATATCTGATTTCAGCTAGTTGATCTATTACATCTTCGTCTGCGTGTTACTTACTACCTCGAAGTTTTGATCTGTTTTATTTGTGGTGATTTTAGTTCTGATTAGGTGTATAGATGGTTGTTTGTAGCCCAATTTGATAGCTGCTTGCTAGATTTGACTTTGATTCTTCTTGTGTTTCTACTACAAAATTTTGGTACTTTTCATAAATTTACTTGAGGACATTGAATAGAAAGGAGAACAATCTCTGACGCAGAACATTAATCTGGATTATGCTTTTGAATTCACGATTCAGGTGGAGTGGGTTGAAGCATTGTAGAGTGGAAAGCTTATGGAGTAAAAGGTCGAAAGTTTGGAGAAATTTCACGTCAAAAGGAATTTACTGTCTTAATAGGATTTTGTCTAGGTTGAAAGAGATTTCTAAAGTGTTGGTAATTTTGTTATTCTTATACGGTATACTACCAGTTGATTATATGAGCCCGAAAGGAGACTTGTGAAGGTGGCGGAAATTAACAAAGATGCTTTGGAAGCATACCATTTTGGAATGATTCGTGTGATTATTTCCATCATATTAGGGAAATACCTTAGACACATCCTAGAGGAATATCTAATAGAAGAGAGAGATTAATATTCTTACTTCTAGAAGAATTTTCTGTTGTATTTATCTCAAAACAGTTGAGCATCGTGTCAGGTGATCAGGTCTAGAAAGATAAATTTGGAAAAACCTAGTGTTTGTATATTGGTTTGATTAGGACCTTCATGTCTAAAATTGTCACTCTTCTATCAAGATTCATATTTGTTATCTTTTAATTATGCAAATATCAGTTAACAAGTTTTAAAGATTTTAAGGATTTTTAACCTTATTCAGAAATTGAATCTGCTAAATAAAAAAACCATTTTAATCTGTTGTGTTTGTCATTGTGCAGGCAGTGCTGGTGATGTGTTGGAAGATGATCCAGTGGGAAGGTTAAAGGTGTTTGTGTATGAACTTCCCAGCAAATACAACAAGAAGATTCTCCAAAAGGACCCAAGATGCCTAAATCACATGTTTGCAGCTGAGATATTTATGCATCGATTTCTCTTATCTAGTCCTGTGCGGACCCTCAATCCTGAAGAAGCTGATTGGTTTTACACTCCAGTATACACAACTTGTGACCTAACACCGAATGGCCTCCCTTTGCCATTTAAGTCTCCAAGGATGATGAGAAGTGCAATACAGCTTATCTCCTCGAATTGGCCTTATTGGAACCGGACTGAAGGGGCTGATCACTTTTTTGTAGTGCCCCATGATTTTGGAGCTTGCTTTCACTATCAAGTAAAAAGATTTCCTTTCCTTTCCTTTCCTTTCATAATAGCTTGTGGTTACTTAAAATTTAAGACCATAATGTTTTATTTGAATATGTTCGATTTCACTAGATGTATTATAAACAAAATTTTCTTTCTTATAGCTCTAGTAAATATTTGGGATTTTTTTTTTGTTGCTATAGGAAGAAAAGGCAATTGAAAGGGGAATCCTTCACATGCTCCAACGTGCTACCTTGGTTCAGACATTTGGGCAAAGGAATCATGTTTGCTTGAAAGAGGGATCGATTACTGTTCCTCCTTACGCACCTCCGCAAAAAATGCATTCCCATTTCATTCCTGAGAAGACTCCTAGGTCCATCTTCGTCTATTTCCGTGGATTGTTTTATGATGTTGGAAATGATCCAGAAGGTGGTTATTATGCAAGGTATTGTTACTAACCCTTTCATTTAAACTCGGGTTGTTTAGATGTGTAAAGTCTCGAATCTTTTTTGTTTTCCCAAGCATTTGAATATATGTGTCACTATAAATAAGGGGATGTATCATAGACAAAGTGATTGAAGGAGAAAAACTTGGGAGTTATCCTCAGATTCTACAAAAGCATGAATTTTATAAACTTAAGGGTCTATATGATATATATTCTTATGTAATGAATTCAAATCTAGAGATACTAAAGTTTCAACTATCTCACAATTTTACAGAGGTGCAAGAGCAGCAGTATGGGAGAACTTCAAAGACAACCCACTTTTCGACATTTCGACAGAGCATCCAACCACATACTATGAAGACATGCAACGAGCCGTATTTTGTCTTTGCCCACTTGGGTGGGCCCCATGGAGCCCTAGATTAGTGGAGGCAGTGATATTTGGCTGCATCCCTGTCATCATAGCAGATGATATCGTTTTACCTTTTGCAGATGCAATCCCATGGGAAGAAATCGGGGTCTTTGTAGCTGAGAAGGATGTTTCTGACCTAGACACGATTCTTACTTCCATCCCACTTGATATAATTTTGAGGAAGCAGAGATTACTTGCAAACCCTTCGATGAAACAGGCCATGTTGTTTCCACAACCGGCTCAATCTGGAGATGCTTTTCATCAGGTTCTAAATGGACTTGCCCGGAAATTGCCTCATGACAGAAGTATTTACCTTAAACCCAGTGAGAAGATTTTAAATTGGACTGCTGGCCCAGTGGGCGACCTTAAACCCTGGTAGTAGTCGGAATAAGTAATAGCACATTAGTTAAGTTCTTGCCTCTCTAGTCCTTCATGGATTAGCTTAAGCAAGATGTATGTCACATTTTTTAGCTCTAGGGTAATCTCTGTTCTGGGTAGTGATAAGTATAGATCAAGTGATTGCAAAGGGGGTTATTCAGTTGTATCTTCAATCTCTGAGCTCTATTTTTATTTGTGTAACTTTTCCTTTGGCCAAAGATTGTTTGTATACTCGCCTATGTCCGTCATATCTTTGATTCGTGTCACGATCTCTTAATCTGTGAAGTTGATCTGTAATTTTTCTTCCGTTTGGTGCAGAAACGTTAGCACGAAAAAGAAAATTGTTCTTTTGTGTTTGGTTCAACGTTTGAAACTGGAGTTTCAGTAAATTGAAGTCTAAGAAGGTTGTATGTTGGTTATTATGGCAAATTAGATTTTGCTTTCATGTTAGTGTTCAAAACAAACTGAAGTTTTATAGACCTCAAACTGGATTTTAATGCCAAAACTGTTTTTCTCTGACTTGTTTACCTGCTGTCTTTCTGTATCATAAAGACTAAATGTATCTGGCCTTTATATCAGTTGGTATAAGCACCGGACAGAAAAAGGTTGAAACTTGCTCTGTTTCAAAAGATAAGAAAAGCCAGGGGAAATAGAAAAGGGTAAAGGTAGTATGTAAACTGTGAAAGCCTGGCTTCCACGTCAACCATTTCACCCTCTTTCTTATATATTTCGTTTGTTATCTTCTTCCTTATCAGAAACCCTCTTTCACAGAGAGAGAGAGAGAGAGGTTGATTGTAGTGTAGAAAAATGGTCCAGCAAGTGGTACAGTTTCAGTCACATAGCACCACCAAGGCCCTCTTATTGAAATCTCTGGCTGCAACCACTAATGGGGGAAGCCGCCGCCAATCTCTCCCGTTGCCGTTAAGATCATCATTCTTCTCCTCTCCATCGTTTAACCTTTTGCTTGTTCCTTCTCTGGGAAATCGAAAAAAGGCAATTGCTACTTCAAGTGCCCCTACGATGCGAGTTGCATCCAAACAAGCCTATATTTGTCGGGATTGCGGGTAAAATTCTCCGGCTACTTGTCTTAAAAATTCTTCTGTTTTTGGTTAAAAGAACAATATTGATGTTTCAATATTGAGGTTGGATTCATTGCAATATTGTTTTGTAGGTACATTTACAATGACAGGACTCCTTTTGATAAGTTACCTGACAAGTACTTCTGTCCTGGTAATCAATTCACTCAATTTTTTTACACTAATTTTGATCACTCTTTTATTAAATGAACTAAGAATTCAAGTAAGATTCATTGAGCTTCAAACGAAAGATGAATTTTCCAACTGGAGTTTGAATCTTGGATTTAGATCAAAGTGAGTTCTAGACTCGAACTGGAGTTTCAAACGCTATAGAAAATGAAGAACTAAAAGTCTTGAGCTTCCTTTTGACTCAGTCTATTCCATATCTCAAGTTTTCAAGAGTAAACACAAAGTGCACAATAGAAGTGATAAAAATGAAAAAAATTCTAATGTTGAGAATATGAATTTTGATGCCCAAACGGCAGTTTGTGGTGCTCCCAAAAGAAGGTTTAAGCCCTACCAGCCAGCAGTGAATAAAAATGCGAACGCCACAGATGATAGGAAGCAAAGAAAGGCTGAACTCCAGCGAGATGAGGCTATTGGGTAAGTTCGTTCATTCATTTAATTAATAATAATTATTATTATTGACCATATATAACGTGGTTATTGGCTCAATTATCTGAGAATTATCCAGTTCGTATAATGTAATATTGAAAACTCAATACCCACTTGCAGTCCAATTACCTCCACTTTCCGATAGAAACATCACGTGCGCTGCACTTGCCGTTAACCAATCCATTATCTTCGGGTTTAGTCTTTGACCTAACTTAGTTAACGGCATGTATAGTGCACACGATGTTCGATTAAAAGTGGATGTACATTGAGCTATGAAGAAGTTTTTGGCTCAAATGTGAGTTTTCAGATAGTAAATTATGAGTTTTCATAGTATGTGCGGTATTAACTGCTTAATCTGTGAACAGGAAGGCACTCCCAATTGCTGTTGTCGTGGGAATAGTAGCTCTTGTAGGACTATACTTCTACCTCAACACAACCATCTAAGCATACAAACAGTATTTTTATTAGTATGTAAGAAGTATACTACCAAGATGTGCAAGCAGTAATAAGAGTATTTTTTTTTTAATAGTATTTTTATTGATCAAGGGGAAGATAAGAACTAATAAGTTACAGATCTTGACTTATAGGGGGGGAAAAAAAAAAGGAAAATTATACACATTCTAGCCCTATCTTTTAGATATAACATGATAACAAAGCATTACTCCTGCAAGATGAATGAACCCTCTATTCTTTTCTCCACTGATTTCTGAGAAGGGAAATTAAGAGTTGTAAACATGTTATTGAAGCTAGAAGATGATACACAAGGCTTGAACTCATAAGGACCTTCCTTTGCTCCCCAAACCTTTCAAGAAAAAAAACCAATAAGCACTCAAATAATAGTGTTTCGACTTTATCGGGCAATTAAGATAGGAAAAAAGAGAAGAAAAAAAAAAAAAAAACTCACTTGGTTTCCATTATCCTCATAGCCCCTTTCCCAAGTATGTATCTCATTGTTCTTCATAATTGCAAGTTCAGTAGTGCAATAAGTTGCTCCATTCTGTACAAATCAAAAAGGGGGAGAGAGAAAAAGAAGAAGAGATGAAAATGATGAATATGAATGAAAAATCGATGTCATCGTCAAAAGAGGATGTTTTTACGGATTCACTTACCCATGAGTTTGGAAAACCTCCTGGTGGAGTTGAACCTGCATATAAGCATCTTTTTCCGCGATCACAGCCTTTAAGGTATAATGTTGTTAGATGCTCTGCAATGTCCTAAACAGAGACATGGCAGATCGATCTAGAATTAAACTAAAAAGAAGCTAACAACTCCAAAGCATTAAGGAAACAAAAAATTTAAATAAAAATAGTCAAGTCGAGGTCAAAAGCTCCAGTTTCAGGACACTAACTAAAAATCCCAAGGGGAGATTTCACACTGAAAGCTAGCCTAAAATAAAGCCCAGCAGGTATTCATCTGCTGTATTTTAAGATTCAGTGAGCGATAACTACGTGTATTTTGGTCAGATTAAGTGGGCCCTTGGTTATATTTGCGATCCTAAATTAAATTTTGCAGACTCAAAATGGATTTCAGAGTCAAACCAGCATTTAAAAATTTGATCAGAATCATGCAAGTTAACAGGCAATAGGTCTCCTACTAGAATAAGATGCTATAAAAGGATCATCTTGGTTCAATAACCTTTATATGCATCCTTTTTGCTTTGTTTTGATAGGATTGCGATTTGGTTGTTACGAACAATCTTGAAACTAAATAGGAAAGTTCTTCAAAATCTAGTACAAAAGAAAAATCAGGTTTACCCCAATAACTTCTTCAGGAAGAGGGCGCTGGTCCTTGGGACGATCACAAAAGTTCTTGTATTCCTCTACATCTCGAATAGCATATGAACTTAGCTGTCAATTGCACACAGATTACTACAAGATATGAATTTGTAATTACTACAAGATATAACTCATGCCACCTCATTGTATTCCTCTACATCTCGAATAGCATATGAACTTAGCTGTCAATTGCACACAAATTACTACAAGATATGAATTTGTAATTACTACAAGATATAACTCATGCCACCTCATCAGATATAGCATAAAGAGACGTATTAATATCACCAAGACACAAACTAAGATCATTTGGCATTTAGGCTAGTAATTGAAACTCCAAAACAATGTTTGTTTTTACCATTAGCTCTACTTTCGCAGAGTTGGCCTAAACGTTTCTCAAACTTAGTTTTGATTTAATTTAATGAATTTCAACTCTTAAATATATACGTTTATCTCAAATATAATCTAATCTTACACTAAATATATAATCTAATCGTTAAAGAAAACTGACCCTTTATCTCACAATTCAACCAAAATATAGATAGGCCAAACTCTAGTTACTTGTACTTCATCCTGAACTCTTTCCAAATCCAAGCATTCTAGGGTCCATTTGGTTAAGCACATGAAATTCCCGTTTAGGTTTAAAATCCAATTTGGGTCTCAGATTTCAGTTGGCCTCACACCCCAATGGCCCAATCATTATAGAAAATCCAATTTTACATCACTATCTACCTAAAATACTTAAAGTAAAGCTTCCAAATTTAACCAAACGGACCCCAAATCTCCTCATTGATTTAAGAGACAGAAAATATTTTTTTTACAGAAGCACTCACCTCAACATCACAGTTCATCTGCTTTGGACAAGGCTTCACCATATAGAATCTCTGAAACCAGATTACTGAGTCGAATTAATGAAGTGTAGACATACATGTTTTTCTGGAAATTTAAACCTATAAACGTGTCAAATTAACAAACACTTAAAAAGAAGCTTGCAAGAACGTTCTTCATTCTCAAAGTGTGAGCGCAATCAGGAAGTAGCGTTTGGGTATACCTGGCGAAATGGCTTCTGAGGATTTCTCCGGAATGCCTGTCAACAGCAACAAATTCTTAAAGAGTGAGTTTGAATTGACATTTTTCAAACCGAAGTTCAGTAAAATAAAGTCTCAAAATGGACCCAATTTTAAAGTGTAATTTTTTTTTCTTTAAAATTTAGTTTATTGTCTGTCTATTATATTTACTTTTTCAAGATATAAAAGATGAGAACCATCTGCCATTTCTGCTGCAGGGCAAGCAAGCATTCTGAAATAACAACACTTAACCATTAGTATTAAAAAAAAAAAAAAAAACTAATTTTTTCTTATTTAAGAGTAAGAAGAAAAGAGTGCAATAAATTAGGGCTGTAATTTTGTGAATTTTTACCTGACATTCAAGTAATTATCAGGATCTCTAGATGCTTGCTCTGTGGAGAACTATCCAATTTACACGAAAACAATAATAAATTTCTAAGACAAAATCAACTCGAATTGCAAGAAAAGAAAAGAAAAGAAAAAATGGAAAGAAAAAGAAAGAGAGAGAGAAACCTTTTGGCCGGAAAGGGAGTGAGCAACGAAACGAGCATGGTCCCATCGAGTAGTGGAGCTGGTGAGTCGCCTGAGCAAGAGCGCACCTCCGACCACTAACAGCGTCTTCATTAGCAATCCTCTTACTCTGCTCCTTCCCATTACTCTCTTCTTCTTCTTCTTCTTCTTATAGCACTTTCTGTATTCTGAAGCGCCGATTCACACTCTCTCAGTCTTCGATCAAACTATACTTACAATCGGGGGGGAGCAGGATCGTTCTATGTTGGCCGGGCGTCGGGCTTTCTCATCTTCTCCATCCTTATAATTCGACTCCTTTTTCACCGCGGAAATGGCTTGTTGCTTGTAGTTTTCCAAGTTTGTTGTATAGTTTCTGTTATTTCAACTTGAAACCCCAACTTTTGTCAGAAACAAAAAACTAACCTCCTCAAGGAAAGAAAAAATAAGGGATGTTTAGTTAGATAGGACTAAAAGAGAATTTGAAAGATTAGTCCTAACTAAGAGTAATATTTATAAAATATACCTCAGATAAGGTTTTCTAATGAAATGACCTTATTCTATTTGATAAAATAAATAAATAAGAGAAATATATGCATTTACTAGAGTACCATTATACTTATTTACCAGTTTGTTTCGAAATTGAAAAAAAATAAAAATAAAAAAAAACGTTTGTTTCTAAATTGCAACCGTTGAAGAAGTAAATTTCAAACCATATATTTCCCAACCGCAATCTTGATTTGAACCTACGTGCTTAGATACCCATACTTTTCAAACCTTCTCTTTCGCAACCGATCGAATAAGAAATTGCTCGTACTCGATCACTTTCTGTTCGCAACCCATTTGCATTCGCATTCTGTTCACAACTTCATCGAATCCATATTTGTTTACATCTCTGAAAATTAGTAACGATTGCTAAAAATTTAAAAAAAAATAACATTAATAAAAATATAAATACATTTTTCAATGGTTGATAAATAATCATAAGAAAATATAAACTTGTATCAGTATATGTATTCACTCACTATATTTTGTTTTTATTTTATTTTTTTTGTAACCCAGAAAAAAAGGAAGCTATAAATATAATACACATCGGGCTATCAAGCTATTGGGCCATCGGGCCATTGGGTAGAGGTTAAAAAATTATATCTCTATCCTTTAAACTCGCCATTACTCGATCCCCATATGATTTTGTGTGGCGCACGTCCTTCGACCTCCAACGGCAAAGTTGCGAATATAAAATTCATGGAGTTCATTTTCAATATTTTTCTTATTTTTTCTTTCTTTACTTTTGTCATTAAAAAAAATATTGAAGGGTAGTTTGCAAAAAATTTCAAAATAAGGGTATCATTCAAAAGGGTTTAGAGTATAGAGTAAAGTTTAGGATTTAAAGTTTAGGGTTTAAAGTTTAAGATTTAGAGTTTAAAGTTTATAGTTTAAAGTTTATATAATTTAGGGTTTAAAGTTTAAGTTGTAGAATATAAGGTTTAAGATTTTCAAGTTTATGATGTATAGTATAAGGTTTATGATTTAAGGTTTAGTATTTAGACTAATGTTTAGGGTATAGAATATAGGGTTTAAGGAGTAGAGTATTAGGTTTATACTCTATAAAACCTAGACCTCTAAACTTTATATCTAAACAGCCACCATCGGTTATGATCGCAATTTTTTGACCTCTACGTGATGTCTCGATGACCTGATAATCCGATGGCTCGATGACTCGATGGCTCGATGGGCATCAAATTTACAGTTTTATTTTTTTTTGTGTTGCAGAAGAAAATGAAACTAAAATATGGTGAATGAAGATATTTTTTGGTAATTTTAGCAACTTTATTAATCTTTAATAATATAAAAGACTACTTTAACCAAAAAACTTTTTGGTGGGCTTGACAATTTTTTTCCTAAGGCATATTAGCCAATTCACCGTAGGATTAAGTGTAATAAACTGTTGAATATAATCTCTTTTTGAAAAAGTATGTTTTGACTTTTCCTGTTCATTTTATTTAATGTAAAAATAGAAGATAATATGAAATGACTCTCTTACCCTCATATCATCTCTACTGTTTCCACCCAAAAAGTGACCAAACACTATTAGTACGTGTGTTCGACCATAATCATCATTCTTTTCATTTTGCTCGATCTTTTGTCGGAAAAGAACGATTTGTACTCTCTTCATCAGAGAAGAAGCATCACAGTTCCGACATACATGAGCATCCCTATCGCAAGTTTGATATGTGTTCTCTTCCAACATACATGAGATTCGTTTAGCTCAAAATTGATTTTTAAGCTCCCATTTCTAGTTCATTCTTTTGTTCCTTCATTTTTCTCACGAACGAGCAACAACCTCGTAAACTAAGGGAGTCATTGTAGGACCTCCATTCCATTGAGATCTCAGAACTCCTACCAAAACATCCCTTCTAGAAAATGATAATGGACCAAAATTTGTTTGATCCAAAATTGCAGGTAGTTTTGGCTAGAAAACTGGACCAAACATAATTTCGGTCCAAAATTGGACCAAAATAAAGTTTTGTCCATATTGCAGTCCTATTTTGGGTTTAGGTTATTTTTTTGGTTTAGAATTTGAAATTTTTTCATACCTTCTTCAAAATTTGGTTAAGATATTGATTTTAAATTATTTATTTTTTGCATCATCTATATTTATAATTGTATGCTTTGATGGAGAATGGAAGAAGGATGAGACTTTAAAACTATCGAAATATTGACTTCTGAAAGGCTCACAAGAATGAAAGGGTATTATGGTTGAAACAATTGTCACCTTCAGTGAGCTATTAGAGGTTGTCTACAAGCTTATTCGTGTTGATCATAATGAATTTAGTATTAAAATAGCATATAAGCCGCTATTTGTATCGATCATTCATCCAATATTTATAGAAAATGATACATATGTCAAGTTTAGTCCATGTATGTTAGGGAAATCCATCTCCACTGCATGTGACATTAATTTTAAAGGGGAGAAGTAGTATGCATGTTTGAGAGCGATGTCAAGTACTCGAGCATGGTAATGATGAAAATGAGAATCTTATAAATTATGATGATGGTAGTGATGGATAACTAAATGGTCTGAATGTGGATATGGCAGCACATGTGATTGAGACCAAGGTTGAAGTTGAGGATGATGAATAGATTGAGGATGAGACGGAGGATAAGGTTGAGAATGAGAATGAGGATGAAGATGCGGTTGAGATTGAGGATTAGAATGAGGATGATGAGGGTGGAATAATAGAGAAAGAGTGTAGTAATCATACCAACAATGAAATAAATCCTAATTTTCATTTGTTCGAGGATGACTACTTTGATGAAGTAGTACTTACCTCTCATATACCTGATATATTATCTGCTACAAAGGATCTAGATCCAATACCTATTCATGACTTACCGTCACCTATTTTACCACAATCATAAAATAAAATCTCGAACATCGTTGGCGATGATAATTATGCAAATATTTTTTTTATTGCTACTTAGCCCAAGTATCAAGTACTGATTTTTTCGTCGTTAGAAGAAATTTACTCTTGATTGCTTCCTCCTAATCAAACATAGATGAGTTTTATCGCATTCAATTCTTTCGGTCGAAGAACATCTTTAAAATGAGTCTATAAATACTTGTGATCCAACCTAATTTTGAATTTAAGGTGAAGAAATCGAATAAAAGTACATATGTTATCGGTTTTATAGATATAAATTGCAAATGGTTGCTCTGTGTTATGATAAAGAAAGATGGTTCATTTTTTCAAATTCGAATTTATAAAGATCCAACACTCTTGAAAATTTGACTTTCTGCATAACAGACATTGAATTTGAAGTAAAATTCATATTCGATTTTATCTGAATGGATGGATCAAATCCGTTCCAATAAAATTGAAATCAGATCCTAAAATATTTTTGATCTAAAACGACATCAATCCGAAGTCGATTCGAACTAATAAATCCAAATACTTATAGAAACTTAATGAGAAGACGACAGCAGTTGGCCAGAGGAAGTGAGGTCAGTTGGCCAGAGGAAGTGAGGTCGGGAGTGGCTAGGTAAAAAAAAAAATATTCAAAAGATAAATAAAATTAATAAAACCCAAATTTTATAAGATTATTAATAAAAAAATATATTCTCAAATCATGGTAAAATGATATGGCATGCCTGATCAGATCTGGTAGTAGACATAAAAGCATTTTGATCAAGAGGGGGCTAACTCTAGTTTTAAGAAAGCTTAAGGGGTGTACATCTTACTGTTTATACTCGATGAAGGGTGCGAGGCTAGTTGTTATAAAGTTTAAGGGATAAAGTTCACACAAATAAGTTCTTGTTGGGTTTCTTCCCACTTAATTAGGATTCTCACATCGTTTGTGTAGCCATCTGTGTGTTAGTATTTAGTACTTTATTCTAATTCAAGAGTTGCTACCTTTGGAAGAATTAGTCCAGGAATTGACCAAAATACAAAAACATTGGTCTTTAATCTTTATCAGGGAATTGCATTAGAAGAAGGTATTGATTAGACACTTCATCGTTATATAAAGAAGCTCTATAAATAACTATTACAAACTGCAGTTCACAAAAAAACATAATACTAAACCAACCGAAATATGAACTGCAAGATGTGAAAAGCAAAACCCTAAACCAACCCAGCCATTTTATTTATTTCATGATAAAACCAAGGCCGAATGGAAGACACAAGCACAAGAGTTTTACATACTCAAATGTATCTTTCATTACAATATATGTTTGAAGAAGGAAGAAATTATTTTCATGCTAATGAGTTGAGGCTGATGACAGATCCTCAGATTGATGGCTCTACTGGTTTCCTGTAATAGGCCCGTCTCGGCCCCGCTTAAAATCATCCCAACCTCTCACCCATGACTGTCCGGGAGGTGCCCGAGTTTCTGGGGCAGCATGATTATTGAGGTTGTTCATAACCTTATCTTGTATTTCCATAAACACCTATGACAAACAGATGATTTAAGCAAGGGTCAAATCCTAAGTTGGTTAAAACAAATAATTAAATAAATAAATAAAAGGTGAAAAACTTGAATGTGTGCATCTTGGTATACTTACCAGATTCATTTTCACTTCTTCAGGAGGTTGCTCCTGGCCAGTTAGCCACTTCCACAAATCAGGGTTCTCCTACAAAAACAGAAAGGACATTATAGATGAAGAGATAAACAATGGTCAAATAAGTACTGGCATGGTATAAAATGAGTGATCCAAGTAAATACCAGAAGCAAGTATTATTTGTTTTATCTCAATCTTATGTACTAACACCTCCTCTTCCTCTCCTCACACTTTTGTCACATTAATTTTCATAAAGCAATTTTTATTCAATAATCGCATTACAATCACCCATATGCTTTAAATCAAAGGGATTGAGATATCATTAGATTTTCCCACCTTTTAGAATTGCAAAGACAGAGAAATCTGTAGTGACAATGCAAAATATTCATCATGGCTAGCCCAAAGGTCCATCCGATATCGATCATTTCAAGGAAATAAAAAAATATAGACCACAAACCATTGTTGAATTTTAAAAAACATCGAGTCCAAAGAACCAAATAAAGTGACCATAGAAAAGATAAACTAACAGACAACTTGAGTTTTGGGTAAATGAAAGGAAGTTTAAATTTCAGCCTAATAAAAGAAAATGTTTAGGAGGAAGCAAGAGAAGATCTTACCAAGTCAAGAACACGAATGAGAGCTTTGAAACCATCAACATCCATGGCTCCAATGTTCTCCTCCACCCATTTTCCTAGAACTAAATCCAATTCCAGAAAACCCCTTTGCTTGCTCCTATACAGCAAGCTGTTAAAATCAAACACATCAAAAATATCAGCTTCTCTAAACACACAGAAGAGGTGAGAAGAGAGAGGGGGAGGAGGAAAACAGGAAAAATAAGAAGGCCCAATTTGCCAAAACATTTTTAGAAATCCTGTTAGTATTTAACTTGTAAGACTTTCAAACTTAAATATTTCCCATCAATTTAAATCTACATCTTCTACTGAATCCATTTAACAGTTCTAAAACTGCTGAGGCAAATTGGGCTAAAGTAGGCAACAATAATACAATATCGAGAAAATAAGATAAAGGAATAACCTATTGACTAGGCGTCTCTTGCTTTCTTCATTGGAGAGGTCGATATCAGGTAAAGTGGGACTGCTATTTATGGAAGAACAACGAGAGATTATATATTTAAAATACTGATTCTGATTACAAGGTTTCAATTGGGGCTGAAAGACTTCTGAGCCAGTGAAAGAGCCAGCTACAATAGACCTCTCTCTGCCTGTGCTTGTGGCAATGGCTCTTGAATTTAGGATCCGACTAACGTGAGTTAAGGCTCTTCTATAACTCCCCATCTTTTTACTTCTCAAACCTAATATAGTAGTTTCTGAATGTAAAACGCACCTTTAACCAAAAAAAAAAAGAAAAAAAAAGAGAGAAATATATTAAGGCAACAGGATGGAGCAGGCATGGATCACAAATCAAATCAAATCAATTCTATTACATTTTGACAAATCTCCTAAACATGTTTACAGCCTTCAAATACAAAATCAAAAGGAAATAAGGAGAGAAAAAAAAATGAAAATTTTTCTTAACCATTATTTACAATAAAAATTAGCTTGCGATTCTCATTCAGTCATATTAGCAAACAGTTGGTATGCTTTTCGGAGAAAATAACAAATAAACCATCAAACATAAGAATCTTCTATATAATAAATGAAAGGTTTAGATAAAATCTTTTAAGAATTAAGCCAAAGATAAAGTTTAGAATGATCAGTTGAAGCTCAGAATTCTAAGAGCTATATGGTTTGATTTGATCACTTTGAGAAAGCTACAGAACTCGCACAATAATAATAAAACAATCGAACTCCTTCATTTCCTTAGATCCATTCCTAGAAAATGCATTAAACAAAAAAGATTAAAAGGAAATTCAAGCCAGGATTCGATGATGCGAACCTTCCTTCACCGGAAAACAAAATAACGATCGAAAGCTTCTGAAAAACAAGAGCAGAAACAACATTAGGAGAAGTAGACGACGTCGCTCTTTAACCTCCACAGAGCAAAATGAGAGATACAGAAAACGCCACGACTATCTTGGGCATATGAGGTGGTCGGGCCTCGGCCCAAAAACCTTGCTGGACATATCGCCTTTCCCTTCAATGAGTCCATAATCCGTTTATGGATCGATAGGACGGTCGGAGCGGGTAACTGTTACTGTCACTTTTAAAAAATTAATTGAAGAATGAGCCTTTAAATAAATTGTTTAGTTAAGGATGGGAATGGGCTAGAGCGAATTTGAGGGTTAGACGGGGAGACGCAGACAGATATGGAAGTCTGGAAGATGACGAGATGAGGGATGAGATTATCTAAGTGAGAGGGATTAGGGCTGCACCTGAAGCAACTTAGATTTAGGTTCCCCTCCCCCCCCCCCCCCCCCCCCCCCTTTCTTTTTGTTACATAGGGGTTAAGTACGGCGAGTATATACAACTTACGGATGGATATAGATAGTCCTACTCATTTTTACATATCACCACCTATCACCACCACATGCTTAATAGTTAATGAAATTGATTAGGGATATACTACGGGTGGATAGAAGATATTTGCACTAGTATCCTCCCGGACTGTCATTCTAAGAAAATGGATTGTTATCCGTCAAGGATATTAATCACCTAGCTAAAGGCCTAGATGAGGCTAAAATCCCTCGATTTATCACACTAGAAATGGTATAAAGATGTATTCTTTATCAAAGTTTTGCAGCGATCAAACTATAATGTTGAATACTAGGATATAGTAGAGTGACGTATACAACTATGGACCCAATGTATGTACCCTATACTAGACATTTCTTAGAGCCTTGAGAAGAGCAATCATTAAAAGAAGGTACTTAGAATGCCGATTGATATACTGTATGGTTCACGCAGCCTAGCATATAAGGGCTTGTTATCCTTTGTCAGGTTTCGGTAAAAGTCTTAAATGTAATTCAGACTGCTTAAAAACCTTTGAAGCTGGGTTTTGTCTACGATAACATTAGAAAATTTGTCAACAAACTGAATAGCTCATTATATAAGGACAATAATGTTTCTCTTTATATTATGGCCTAGAAACTTGATTTCTGTTTGGAAAAATTTCATTTTCCTAGAAGAAGCTGCAACACTTGCTTTCTTCATGACATTTGGAAAAAATCCCAAATGCTGAAAGTGTTAGTCAATAGATTGAGAAAAAACCAATACGTTGTTAATGTAGACAATGATAAATTCTTCAAAGGAATTGAAGATTTCATTCATTATATTATGTATTCAGATCGAATGACATAACATTCCATTAGTAATGACCAAAATGGATTATGAAGGTCGTCTTGTATCAGTCTTCTTCTTTAATTTGTATTTTTCGTATCTAAATTTCATGTAAACTTTGAAAATATCATCGCGGCAAATAATCTATTTAGCAAATCCCTCTTATTTATGATAGGGTAGCGAGTCCAATGAAGTGCTTGATTCAGTGGCTTGTAGTTAATTACTAGCCTTGGCGCTCCCTTTTCCAATTATGTGGCATTTTGAACATAGAATGTTGTGCAATTCCAAGGACTATAGTTTTTTCGAATTAGTCCTTTCCCTAGGAGGTCATTAATCTCTTTTTGGAAAATATCCAATAACTTGGAGGTCATTGCTACTGGTCTAGCCTTTGTGGGGATGTTTTTCTTCGAAAAATTCGGCTCGTACGATAATCCCACCACGTATTGCTTTCGATCCCAGAAAGCATCGGGAACTTTAACACAAATTTTTGATTGAAACATTTTTTCTAACTCCTTAATTCTCTCTTGTAATCGAGGAGTTTAGAGTTAGCTTTCAATCATTTTTTAGGTGTTTTCCTCTTGCAGCTAAAGAAGAAATTTCTCCTTTCTATCAATCTGGGATTTCACTAGATTAATATTATGATATTTTGGCATTTGAGAAAACTTGAAATTAAGCTTGTGGCTTTGTATCTATGCAATTATCCATTTATCATCGATTTGATGTATAAGGTACAACATGTGAAGAAAAGGATTTCCAAGAATAACCCCTTATACTAGGTTCTTACCCATAATGAACGACATCGGGATGCATATCCCATTATTGCAAACTGCCATATTTGAAAGCTTATATTCAATCAGCAGCTTAGCTCTATTAACTGCATTAAGAACCTCTGTAGTTTTTGAAAAGTATTTAGAGGGTATCATTTTCTCGTTAATATAATTCAAATCGGCTCTTGAATCAATTAGAGCATCACTATATAGAGTAAATTATTTATTGACTACTAAGGTGACATGAGAGTACCATTTCTGAGAAGTTGTTGTCTTTATTTGGTTAACCCATATTAAATTAGATTGCGACTGAAGTGCTAATGCTTCAATTTCTAGCGGAGCTGGTGTTGGCTGAGGTGGCTCAGAACTTTTACAGACTCTAGAAGGTTTTACCTAATGTAAAATATCCTCTTTTGGAAAAAGGGAGTATTATCAAAGTTCTTAAGGTTTTCAATGGTTAAGGTTTTCAATGGCTTTGAGATCCAATACTTTTGCCTTGAGACTATGTACTTCCTTTTTCAAGGAGCTGACTTTGAACCTGAGGTCATCTATCGATGATTCCCTTTTTACCTTCCCTGGTTCAGTGTGCTTTCGTTGAATTTCTATGATAGAGTAGCGAGCAGTTGAAGTACTTTTTTCAATTTGTTGTTCTATCGAGCTTCTTTCTTTCTTTCAATTAAGTAAATCGAATTAGCTAAAGCCCAATTTATTGAGTTGTTGATGAAGTTGTTATCCTTACCTACAATATAGTTGAAAAACGAAGAGTTAGTTGATTATTTAGTTAGTGGTTGGGCTCGGGATAAGGCCGGATTCGGGATGGCACCACTATATGTGTGCCATTATTTTATTTCTTCTCAAAATTAATCGTTTAATTTTATTAATAATTATTAGATTGTTTAATTTATTTTCTTTCTAATTTGATATTTTAAATTTTTTTTGAATTAAATCAGACCGTCTAATAATCATTAATGCAATCAAACGGTCAAATTTAATATAAAAATGAGAAAGTGGCGTACAATATAGTGATGTCTCTCCCAATCTAAGTAAGGTCACCAAGATTTAGCTCCAAGCTCCGAATTTTAAGCGTCCTAATTTTTATTTATTTTTAGTTATAG
Source organism: Coriaria nepalensis (assembly GCA_027186245.1). NCBI lineage: Eukaryota > Viridiplantae > Streptophyta > Magnoliopsida > Cucurbitales > Coriariaceae > Coriaria > Coriaria nepalensis. Next base: position 1,907,399 of record CP114493.1, read on the forward strand.
ATTTTAAAAATAAAATAAAGATACTTAACATAAAAATTAGATATAATTTATAGTAATAATAATTAATATAATTTATGAGGTCCTAAAATTTTTTTTAATGCAATTGTTGTGGAAAGTTTAAAATTTCCTTTTGGCTTAAAAATAAATAAATTTTTTCCCCCATAAATTCGTACAGCTTTAACTAATTGTTTATTATTAATGCACAATTCTAATTTTTGCCTTAGGTCCCCGACCTTGAACTTAATGGTTAATGAACTAAATTGTAACGCAATTAAGATTATATGACTATAAAGAGAAATTGTTACTAAACTCATAGGTCAATGAAGAATTAATAATTTATCACTCTAGTTTCTCTTTTAATCATCCGTTCTTGGAGTTTGAAGACTGGTTCTTGGATGCAAGTTGACTAAGGATAAGAATGGAGTGAAAGTTGATGAAATTGAGTATAAACAGGTTGTTGGCTACTTGATGTATTTGGTAGCTACATTACCTGATCTTATGTATGTTTTAAGTTTAGTAAGCCGCTATATGGGGTGTCCAACAGAGTTACATATGTAAGTAGTAAAAATGGTGCTCAAATATCTCAAGGGAACAATAGATTTAGGGCTGCTATACAAAAGGAATGGAACAGATGAGCTGGAAGCATTCACTGACAGTGATTATGCAAGAAACTTAGATGATCAAAGGAGTACATCAGGGTATGTTTTTATGCTCAGTTCTTGTGCAATTTCATGGTCCTCTAAAAAGCAACCAGTTACATTATCTACAACTGAAGCTGAGTTTATAGATGCTATCTCTTATGCTTGTCAAAGAGTTTGGATGAGAAGAGTTCTTGAAAAACTTGGTCATGCTCAAAATGAAAGTACTATTATTTATTATGATAATAGTTCAACCATTAAGCTATCCAAGAATCTAGTACTTCATGGCCGGAACAAGCATATATATATCCATTTTTATTTTCTTCGTGACCTGACCAAAGATGGACCAGTGGAGCTTGTGTGTGTATTGCAACACTCAAAACTAGATAGTAAAGCTTGAAGTTTTTGAAATACTTTGTGAAGGATTTGGGATGTGCTGAATGCTAGAATAAATTAATTGTAATTGTGCAATCGGTTTAAGGAAGAATATATTGAATAATTAGATTTAATTATTTTATTGTATTTAGTCAATCTTATTTATTAGGAAAGTAATTATTAATTTAAATACTTATTCTCGGTGACCCAAGATTTATTATAGTTAAAAATAGATTATTTAAATAATAAGCGAATAACTCTCCAAATTCTTAAAAAGTTGTATAATAACTCACCAATGCATATGCCCATACATTTTCTTCTTCCCTCTTTCTTTCAAATTTCCTGTCGATCAAAAAAGACAAAGTACCACCTGATTATCTTGAAAGATCTTCAATCGAGCTTAATAAAAACAATTTACCACAAACAAAAGGACATTGTTTTACTTGACCAAGTTCTTGATAAGAAGAAAATAAGATAAAAATTAGAATTACTACACATTTATTATAATAATACAAGAAATACGACCACATTTCAACATCCAATCCACATCAATCAAACAGCACCCTTATCAGGACCAGTTCCTCACCTCCATCTCATCTCCGTTGTCGTTTTCTCCATCAATTATCGACGCAAAATCGTACTTGTCAGAAAAAAAAAATATATATATATATATTTCATAAAATCAATAAAATACGTCATAGCTTAGGCAAATGAGTTAGACTTTTCCTCCTTTATCACGCTTAGATACCGCAAGCAATGACGATTCACAAGCTTTCAAATCCAACGCGCGTTGACTCAGGAATCTGACTCTCTCTCATCTCTCAGTATATAAATTTTAAAAAAAGGTAGAAGAAGAACTCATCCATCGCATATCTTCTTATAAATCCTTTTCCTCCCCTCAAATCAGTCAACATCATATCTTCTTCCGCTCTCCATCTCGATTCTAAGGTATGATCGTGTGTATCTCTTTTTCTCGACTTTACTTGAGATGGGTATCCATGATTTCTGGGTTGGCGATTGCAAGTTTGTTTATTTATTTATTTTTGCTTGATCATGTGTTTGACTAGAGTTAAGGCTGCAGTAAGTAAAAGAATGCTCTAAATTGATGCCGTTCCTTTGGTTTGTTTGCTTTCTTATTGACCTATGTATATATGGTGTTATGATTGTAATCAACAGAAAACAGATAGATAAGTAGTTCTCCCCTACATATTTCGATTTAGACCCAAAAAATCTGAATCATTTACTCGGTTTTTTTTCAATTTTACTTAAATTCCAGTTTCAATCTAACATGATTCCGAATTGTACTGAAGAAAATCTGTCTTAAGTAATGTTATATCACAAGATGCTATCTCTATTTCTCTTAAATTTAGCAATATAGTGTGATTCTCAGGGGAAAGATGTCGCGTTTCTTGGTAGCACTGGCACTATTGGTAGCATCAATCACCATAGTCATACCTTATTCACATGGTATTCGAGAAATTCATGGGAATAATAAGATCAAGACATCCATCTACCTATCTCCGAGAGTAGACCTCAAGCCAGGCTCAGTGGCCGACAAATATATCTACAACATCGATTTCCCAACCGGACATATTGGCCTAAAGAGTTTCAACGCTGAAGTAGTCGACGAATTGGGCCGCCCTGTTCCACTCCATGAGACATATCTTCACCATTGGGTTGTGGGAAGATATTATCAGCATAAAAATGCGTCAAATGAGCCAGACGGGCCCCACAATTTCGACGGCCCCCACAATTTAAATAAAGCATCTGATTATATTTTCGTCAGGAACGATGGGATATGCCAGGGCCATTCTCTAGGACAATTTTATGGGCTCGGGTCTGAGACAAGGAAGACCGCAACGTATGTTCCGGACCCTTATGGTATAGAAGTTGGTAATCCCAACGATATCCCTTCTGGGTACGAGCATAGATGGATGCTTAATATTCACGCGATAGATACAAGGGGTGTGGAGGAAAGGCTGGGGTGCACTGAGTGTAGATGTGATTTGTATAATGTTACAGTCGATGCACATGATCAGCCTTTGAATCCGGATTATATTGGTGGTTTGAGATGTTGCTATGATCAAACTCAATGTAGAACGAAAGCCGGAATTGAGGATGTGAAGAGAGCTATCTATTTGAGATATACAGTCAAGTGGGTTGAATGGGATGAATCCATATTGCCCGTCAAGGTTTATATTCTTGATGTAACTGATACTTGGAAAGCGCCCAATCGTGGTTCTACCGAAGCTGCTTCAGAGCATAATTGTCTGGTAAGTAACTTTCTCCACATAAATGTTAATAATACACTACTCTGGTGCTTTTGATTCATCATTTACTCTAGTATGAGTAAACTGAAGTTTATGTAAATTGCATTCTAGGCTCCATTTGGAAGAAGGGCTTATTTTTTGCACCCAAAATCTGTCTTTGACATTCAAAACGGCGTTTCACTAATATGTACACTCAAATATCTTTTTATAAAAACATGCCCTTTCCTCCTCCTATCAAATACTTTTTAAACCATTAAAATTTCAGTTTAACCTAAACTTTGTTCATATAAAAACCATTCTGATAAGCTCTTCCAAATGGAGCCTTTGTTGAGTTCGGTGAGTTAAATTGGATTTTCATTTGGATCAATGATTGATAAAAAAGTGGAGTGACATCAAAATTGGAGTTCTCAAGAAGATGAATATTCATGTTTCATTTTCGGATCTTCTTTTCGATACCTGATAGTTTTCTTTTTTCTTGATTTCTTTTGTATATATATAGGTTGAGTATCAAGTTGAATCTTGCAATAACAATCCTGTAACCGGTACTAATGGATGTAAAGATTCTAAGAGGGCCCAAGCTGCTCTTCCTACAGGTGGCTATCTCATCTATGGTGTTGCTCATCAACACACAGGAGGAATTGCTGCAACTCTTTATGGAGAGGTAATAGTCACTATTAGACAAATAGAGGAAAAAAAAAGACAGAAAAAGCCTTTGCTTTTTGGCTAAGCTTTCTTGATCCTCATATTCCTTGTCTTAAAACTTTTTTGTTATGCTTTTTGGTTACTTTTTTAGGATGGACGGGAACTTTGCTCTTCGATTTCAGTTTATGGAGAAGGGAAAGAAGCTGGAAACGAGGCCGGTTACATTGTAGGGATGTCTACATGTTATCCTCGACCCGGTTCGGTTAAGATAAATGATGGAGAGGTCCTTACTCTTGAATCTATTTACAGTAGTACCCAAAGGCACACTGGAGTTATGGGGCTGTTTTACATTATGGTTGCCGAGCAGTTGCCCAAGTCCTCTCTTTCTTTGGAGGCACAAGCTCTAAGTAAGATACAAATCCTTAACTCTTTTCCGGAGATTATCTGTGAAATAAACTGAATTTTTTTTTCAGATGAGCGGTTGAAGCTAACTATCAATTTTGTGGGGCCCCAAACTGAAAATTTTGATTTTTATAATGCTTTGCTATTTTTGGTGCAGGTTGGGAGTTGCAATAGATGTTTTGCTGCTGCTGGAACCAACCATCAAAATTTCAGAATAAAAGGGTACGTTTTGAATTTCAGTTTCCACTAAATCCATTTAGACCCACATAATCTAGATTCCACGCACTCAAATGGAGGTTTGTTTTGTTATTTGTACATATAAATAATCCCCATAGGTTTTCTAATGGTCCCAAAATTTATCCATTCCATTTGAACATAACGAAATGTATGCAGGAAGGAAAATATGAAGGCTCAAACTTGTAATGGGCATCATGAATAGGGAGAAAAAAAAAGGTTATATCGTGTAATCTGATCTTTTCTTTCATGTAATATATAGATATATGAAATACCGGATTCGACTCTTCCGCAATCTAATCTTAGTTGACCAGCTGTCTGTAATCGATCTTTTGCTTTCTTGTAATATATAAATATGAAATATCGGATTGGACTTTCTCAAATACACTTGGGCTGTAATTGCACTGTAGAAATGTTCCCTGCTTAGAGTTGTTGAAATGGGTTGGGGTTTTGGGCTTCATTCGTGACTCGGTTAAAAAGGCCCGACCCGAAGTCTAGGTCGGGCAGTTTTTAATTTTCCGGGTTTGGATACACTTTTAGGTCTGTCGGGTTGGCCCAGCCTTGGGTTGGTTTAAGTATTTTTAATTTTTAATTCTCTTTTCTCTTTATTTGAATGGAATGGGTACCTGGAGTATTTTAAAATTTTTTAAATTTTTCATGATTTAAAATTTTTTTTTTAATCTCATATAATAATTTTTAAATTTTTTTATTTAAATTTAATAATATAATTTTTTTTATTAATAAGTGGCTAAAAATTAATTAATTATTATTTTTATTTATTATATATTTTTATTATTTTACTTTTTATTTAAAAAGGAGGTAGGCTCTTGAGTTTGTTTTGGGTCCATTCTCATAAGCTTGTACATTTAATTAGTAAAAGGCTCGAGCTAGGCGGCTCATTTTAGTTATAGTACCAGCCTTGTCATAGTCTTATAGAGCATTTCAGGTAAGGGTGCACAAAATCATTCAAAGAGGGGGGATAACTTTCCTCCAGTGCACCGGAGAGGAGAGGATCTACGTTGGATTTTTATATTAAGATTAAATATGAAGATGGTAAACGTGTCGATCTCTACAAATACGAAGCAAACAGGGAAGTAATTAACAAACTGGTATAAGTAAAGAAAAATTATGGCTTTACAAGCTTAACTAGCAGATTAGGAATTCATTAAGATGGAAGAAGGGCTTGGACCTTCCCTTTTGCCACTGACGACTTGCCTCCTTTTTAAGTTTTATTCTCCTCCTCTCTTACTATCGTCAAGATTTCTTCTGCTGAGAAGTTTAACATCATAACACGTATATATCACTATTCATTCATGCATGTATGGATGCATGAAACTAGTCTCTTTCTCTGCTTCTTTTTCTTTCTTTTTCTTCGTCATCTTCATGTTCTTCAAAATGGAGATGAGATGGAGTTGAGGATTCATGTTCTTAGTATCTTCTTTCTATATGTAACTATAGAGTACATGTTGATCATTATCTCTCCCTCCATTTGGATATTACAATATACATGAGTGAATTAAGGGAGGAAACGGATCAGCAGCTTCAAGAAAAGATGCCACAGAAAATTAGAAAAAAAAAAGAAGAAAGAGGATAAGAAAAAAAAAGATGGTCCCTACCCCTCCTAGCATTAATCTTTAATTAGGTGAATCATTGTCTTTGTAAATTATAGAAATATAAATTGAGTCTTTTCCTAAAGTATTCTATGGAGATTGATACAGCTTCCAATACTTCTTATCAATAAAGAACGAGAAATTTGATAAGAAATGGGAAGGAATACAACATACTTGGAAAGTTTTATAAGCACACAGTGACTTTATGAAATCAATGTATGTTTTGATCGACGTTTTGAAATGTGAACCGAAAGCATCCTAAAGAAATATATGATGTTAGAATTTCTTAATCGATTTAATATTTACGTAATATTTTAGGTTTTATAAAAAAAAATAATTTAATAAAATATACTCATTTCAATTGTCTTTTGCTAAATGACTATCTTTTCAAATTTTTTGATGCATAACTTTTTAAAAATTTATAAATAAATTAAAAAGCAAAAACAAGATGTTAATTTGAAAAAATATTAGAGATTATTTTAAAAATTATCATTCTTTAATACTCTTTTTTTTATTTATACTAAATACCATTCAATCCGATTTTTTTATTTTTACTTTTTACCATTTTGAAAAAAAAAAATCAAAAATATGAAATTACCAATTAACCTTCATATAACTTACCGATATCTACTCTTTTCTAAATCATCAAAATCATAAATTGTCATCTTTTCTCAATCACCAAAATCCAAACGACATCTACTTTTCTCTCATCTTCTCTTCTCTTCGTTGCTTCTCACTCACTCGGCATCTCTCGCGCTCTCATTCTCTTCTCATTCACTTGGCGGCCATGGAGGAGGATAATTGGTCCGAAGAATATGAAAATGAGGCAGTATATTTTGAATTTGAAAAAATTAGTATATGATTTGTAGTTTAAATTTAACTTGGAGTTGAGTGTGGATCTGGATTAGACTGAAACCGATATGTGAGATATTGGTTGAAGCATAGACCGACATCTCACATGTCGATCTGTGGTCGCGGATGTGCCAGACCATGTCGGTATGCAACTCAGACCAACTGTTTTTTTTTTTTACAAATTCTATTGGTTTTTATTTTTTTATATAAATAAAGTGAAATTATTCTTTTTGTTTGTTTGTAGGGTGAACTTTCGGTTAGACTTTCACGTGTTCTCAAATCGAAGGAATATTTTTCGTCATCCCGTTACCGTTAGATCAAAATTGTATGATGTTTTTGGTATGATTAAGAGAGTTTAATTATAGAGAGTTAGAAATATTTAATAAATCATGTTTAAGACATTTCTTCAAAGTTGATGATAGACTTAAATTATCTGCCAAAATAGTTAATTCTTTGATTATCCACCAAACTCAGTCAAAAAAGAAATATGAGTTATGGTATATTATAAATGGACAACCTCTCCAATATTCAATAAAAGAGTTTGCTCTTATTACCAGATTGAGTTGTCATAAAATACCAGTCTCTTTACCAGTTGAAGTGAGAAAAAATGTTGAATTCTTAAAATACTGGTTTAAAGGAAATGATTACATTATATGTGATCAGCTTATACAGATTTTTGAAAATATTGAGAGTATAACTAAGAAACGGCATGATCGAGATGATGATGAAATAATAAAGATAGGTGATTTACATGTGAAGTTAAGGGTTCTTTACTTTTTGGTGGTTACTCTCTTAGGTTTAAGAGAGTCGCATAAAATATCCCGTCAATATTTATATATACTCTTGGATATGAAGTTCTTCAATAATTATCTTTGGGGTAAAATAGTTCATGAGACCACTATACAAAGCATTAAGAGGGATGGCCGCGGGGAGAAGTCTGTAAGGGCCTACAAATAGAAAAAAAATGGTTGTTAGTGGGACATATTGGTTTCCCGCTCGCCTTCCAAGTAATTAGTCTTAGTTTTGATTTATAGTTAGTTTTTATCACTTAATAACTGTAATGATATTTTTAAATTATTGTAGGTATGGTTGTTTGAAGCAATCTCAAGCGTTGGAGAGAATTTAAGAGAGCATTTAGAGAAAACTCGTAAGCCATAAATTTTAAATTCGACCATGTGCTAGTAAGCCAATGCTCAAGAAAATCATTAAAGTTTTGAGGAATTGAGAGGTTAGTTTTTATTGTAATCAATAATTATTAATATTAGAATTATTTAATTAACCGACTTATATAATTTTTTTTTAAAATTATGTAGGCTAAATTATATGGAATCTTATGTCCATCAAGAAGGGAAAAATGTTCTCTTTATATTCCCAATATTGATCCATTCGATGATGAGGTTAAAGATGACATCATTGATTATGTGATGGCTTTGCTTGATCCCGCCACCGAGGATGTCTCCTATTTTGAAGTGTCTACTATATATATTGTTCAACTTGATAAGGATATTGTAGTAGAGGAGGAGGAGGACATAGAGGAGTAGGAGGAGAAGAAGGTAAATATAGAGCGGGCCCAAGATTTTTTAGAAGCGGAGGATGAGATACCAACCCTTGATCGAGCCTTTTTATTTACATTGATCGTCAATTGAGATATGTGATATATGATGTGAAAGATGGAAGAGAAGATTGAGACTGTTGATCAGAAGATGGAGGAGAGATTTGGTGGGCTAGAGGAGAAGAGATTCAGTAGGCTGGAGCGTAAAGTCGATTTGATCTATGAGAAAATAGGGACTGCATCCTATCCATCCGTTGGTGCAGATCTCTGGGGTCATTGTACTATATACGCCACATTGCATTCATAAGGTCCACACCATTTTTCAGGCGATCTGGGAGAGAGATCAGGTATGAATATTACTTATTTAAGATTTCGGTTAGAAAAATAACTTTTAAATTTTCCTAAGTCTTATATCTTCGATTGTTTGTGAAGGGGTGGCTAGAGCATATAATGCCTCATATGCAACCCTAGTTCCACAACGATATACGAGGATAAGGAAGCCTAGTACATTTCTCAAGTCTTTATTTATAGATCTAGAAGAACTGAACTCTCCATTCTTTGATCCAAATTAACTTCAGAAATATGATATAATAAATGTTGATATATATCATAAACAGGATAAGGTCGCATAGAGGGCTTCAATGATGTGGGAGAGAAGTATAGTTCTTGTCGACCATCCAACTCAAAACAATAATTCAAGTCGATAAGATATTAAGACTCCGCGGGAAGTGGTTGGAAAGTACTGTAAGTATTTCTCGATTTTAATTAAATATTACAATCACATTTGTAGATAAATTTAGTTGGAACCTAATTTTAATGAACTCATTCATTGGTAATATATCAATGAATGTTTATTGTAGATCTGGATGTGGCTAGAAATTTATCCCGATTTACTCTATTTAATTAAAATAAAGCTTGTAGCAATAATGAATGATCTTTTCAGTGCGACTTTAGTTAGGGTGACAAAGCGGCATCGACAAGTAGATGACACATTGCTCATTAGGTATGTATGGAAATTCGACTTATGTAAAAATTTATATCTTAAATTTTATTATTATGGCCTAACACGATTGACTTTTGAGTTATAGTTACGTAAGGGGAATGGCACAATTTCAGGGAAGCTCTACTTGGGAGAATATATCCAATGTGTATATACAGTTGAACTTAAACAATATGTATTGAGTGACCTTATATGGGGACTTAGACACTTGGACTTTATACATTATGGATTCGAGAGTGGATATCTAGAAGGAAACTGAAGTCATACCTATATGTTTGACATTACGTAAGATCTTACCTCAACTCATCTATTTGATACCAAATTTGAAGACTAAATGCTACGATAATTGGAAATATAGAGATTTTGATTTACAAATGGTGGAAATTCCACACAAAAAAAAAATAATAAAGGAAGAGATTGTGGTGTTTATACAATTAAGTGTATACAATTTCATTCGATAGGGATTTTATTGCAAGAAATAAATGACGATAGGATTAAATTGTACATACATAATATGTATACTGACTTGTATAGACATGTGTGAGATGTATGAATATTTAGTATCTTAATTTTATGTAATATAAAAATAATATTTTTTCTATTTAACTCATAAATATTATTTTTGAAATATCAATTTTTATCCATATTCTCCTCTTTTCTCACGCTTTCATTTTCTTCTCATTCACTCGGCCACTTCATTCTCATCTCACTCGGCCATAGAAGATAGAAATACAATTAAACAAATGAAATAATAAATGTATATATTAATTTTTTTTTAAAGAATAACGTTTAAAAAAAAAAGACAATAAAATGTGTTCTGAACACTCGTCGCCCTGTTTGAAATACTCTATGGGTTGATAGATATTATGAGCACCAGTTGACCCGTAGAGTATTTCAGATCAGGGAGTTTTAGTCTCTAACTGAAATACTCTAAGAGTCGATGGGTGTTCTGAACACCCGTCGATCCTTCGAGTTTTCATATCATAGAGTTTTAATCTCTGTACTAAAATACTTTATGGGTCGATGGGTATTCTGAACATCCATACAGTAACTTAGAGTTACATGTGAGATGTTGGCCTAAGATGCAACCAACATCTCACATGTCGGTTTGTGCATCTCATATTGACATCTCACTTGTTGGTAATTTTATATTTCCTACAATTCATAATTGAATGGTTCAACTTTAGGTAGAAGGATGAAACATTTAACCTTTATGGTCATGATAGAAATATTCAACTTTTAGGTTCAATGATGCAAGGTGAAACTATTATGGTACTAAATCTAATGTTTAATCATTGGGTTATGATGGAAATGTAGATGTGTAATCAGTAGGTTATGATGGAAATGTTCAACCTTTAGGTTGAATGATGAAAGATTTGACCTTTAGGGTTCTAAGTCTAATGTTTAAACATTAGATCATGATAGAAAGGTTCGACCTTTAGGTCGAATGATGAAACATTTAACTTTTATAGTTCTAAGTCAAATGTTAAAACATTAGGATATGATATAAATGTTTATTTTTTAGGTCCAATGATGAAATGTTCAACTTTTATAGTTCAAAGTCTATTGTTTAATTACTGGATTATGATGGAAATGTTCGACTTTTAAGTCGAATAATGCAATGTTCAATCTTTAGTGTTATAAGTCTAATATTTAAACATTGAGTTAAGATAAAAAGGTTCGACTTTTAGGTCGAATGATGAAACATTTAACCTTTATAATTCTAAGTCGAATGTTAAAATATTAGGATATGATAGAAATGTTCAACTTTTAAGTCCAATGATGAAAGGTTCAACCTTTGTGATTTTAAATCTAATGTTTAATCATTGGGTTATGATAGAAATATTCGACTTTTTGGTCAAATGATGATAGGTTCAATTTTTAGGGTTCTAAGTCTAATGTTTAAACATTAGGTCATGATACAAAAGTACGACCTTTAGGTCGAATGTAACATTTATTGTTCTAAGTCGAATGTTAAAATATTAAGATATGATAGAAATGTTCAACTTTTAGGTTCAATGATGAAAGGTTCAACTTTTAGGTTATACGTCTAGTGTTTAAGCTTTATGTCATGATAAAAAGGTTCGACCTTTAGGTCAAATGATGAAACACTTAACCTTTATGGTTCTAAGTCGAATGTTAAAACATTAAGATATAATATAAATTTCTAATGATGACAGGTTCAACCTTTATGGTTTTAAGTATAATATTTAATCATTAGATTATGGTAGAAAAGTTCGATCTTTAAGTCAAATGATGAAAGGTTTAACCTTTATGGTTATAAGTATAGTATTTAAACATTAGGTTATGATAGAAATATTCGATCTTTAGGTCGAATGATGAAACATTTAACTTTAATGGTTGTAAATCGAATGTTAAAACATTAGGATATGATAGAAATGTTAAACTTTTAAGTCCAATGATGAAAGGTTGAACTTTTATGGTTCTAAGTCTAATGTTTAAACATTAGGTCATGATAGAAATGTTCAATCTTTAGGTCAAATGATGAAACATTTAACATTTATAGTTCTATGTTGAATGTTAAAATATTATGATATGATAGAAATATTCAACTTTTAGGTCCAATGGCGAAAGGTTGGTTTTAAATCTAATGTTTAAACATTAGGTCATGATAGAGCCCATCGACCTATCGACCCATTGATCACATCGACCCATATAACCAAATTATTGTACGACCCTATCGACAAATGATGGGCCTTTGACCCTATTGACCCATAGGGTCGAAAGCCCCATCGACCCATCAACCTGTAGAGTCGAATGCCCAATCGACCCCATCGATCCGTAGAGTCAGATGCTCCATCAACTTCATCGATACATGTTGTATGTTCATTATAATGTATATTCCGCCTAATTATTGGTTAAGTTATTGTTGATTTAGATTATTTTAGGTGTAATCAAATTATGCATCTCATTCAACAATTGAAAAGTAAAATTAAAGTTAAATAAAAAAATGCAAATTCAAGATTTAATTCAAAATTCACAATTACTATTAAAAGTTAAATTTATATTAACAATGTCAACTCAAGATTTCGATCTAAACATTTCAATCCAGACCAGTGTTTATCGATTCGTTTTCTTAGTTTTAGTTTTTTCACTTTTCTGAGATAAACATCTCAAATATTCATAGAAAATAAAAATCAAATAAAAATATATATACTAAATATTCTTACAAAATAAAATAACAAATATAATATTATGAAGTGTTTTCAATAGATAACAACATAATCAGATTCTGATAAGTCTTGTTATTATGTCCTAAGCATCTCAAATTATTTAGTGGAGTATCCCACTTGTCAGATGATGATACAAGATAAATTGATTGTACATATACAGCCCAACAATATTTAGTGGAGTAGAAAGTAGGTAGTTGCTGCAAGAAGAGAAAGAGAGGGAGAGAAAAAAAAATTGGTATGCTTAATAAGAAGTTCGAGTGGTCATTTAAGCTCAAAATCAGGTGATGTATCCTTCCAACAAGTTTTATAAGTCTTCTGGATTCGATTTTCAAATCGACATTTTCGTCTACCCTTGATACATCCACTTTTGTGAGATCTAGACCTTTTTCTTATTATTGTTGAGATTCATCTTGCTAGATAATGTTATAAATATTTTTGAACCAACATTATTGACTCTTGATGATTTGTGTAATATTGGTGAGCCTCTAAATTGATATAGAGAACTTGGTGTAACTTATTATTATTATAGTGAAAGGTTTGAGGTGTGGACGACCAAAAGAAATCCCATGATTTTTCTCTTTAAGGGTTTCTATGCTAAAAATCTTTATATTTTGATTTATGCTTGTTTTGATTTTATTTTTTGGTTAAGCTTTATTGCAGGTTGAATTATTATCCCATTTTTATAACCTAAATAGGGAAACATCTAGTATTTTTGCTACTAGTTTAGTGAGTAAACTTTTTTCAACAAGTTGTATCAGAGCTAGATTTCTTAGAATTAATTTTCTTAGGTTCTGAAAATGGATGGTATGATGGTATAATCAAATTGAATTCAACCAATTATACAACAAAGGATTTGTACATGCCAATTAAACTGGTTTCTATAAACTAGCTAATAAGTCCGCTAATGATTGATAAGTTATATATAGGAAAACTGTTGGTAACATTAGGTGATGGGTTGATGAAAATATTTTTAAGGAAATCAATGATAAAACAAAATCTCATGTTCTATGAAATCAATGATAACATTAGGTGATGGGTTCATTTCTGTTCTCGGTACTGATACTGGGATAATGGGAATAACACCACCCTGTACCATTTCCGATAGAAAAAAAATACTCACTCTCAACTCAAAAGTGCCTCTGTTAAAATAGATAATTAAAAGGGAAAATTAGTATCCCACAAGAAAAGATTGCATAAGCTTAATGTCTTTATACATGTTTGCCTTTTGCCAGCCAACATCTTGACTTAGATTACTACATTTGGAAACTTAAAAAGTAAATAAAAAGTCTACTTAATGTAATATTTTCGACATTAATGTAGTTATTATTCCCACATTGTAAATAGAAAATAATTATATTTTACAGACTTAAATTAGAAATAGTTGATTCAGACTCAACTTTGAGTTCAACCTTAGATCAAAAAAGTTGATCTTAAGAGGGCCCAAGCTACTCTTCCTACTGATACTAAGGTTCAACCTTAGATCAAGCCGAATCTTGCAATAACATTTCTGTAACCTGTACTAATGGATGCAAGGATTCTAAGAGGGCCCAAGCTGCTCTTCCTACGGGTGGCTATCTCATCTATGGTGTTGCTCATCAACACACTGGAGGGATTGGTGCAACTCTTTACGGAGAGGTAATATTCAATGTTAAAAAAACATAAGGGGGAAAAAATAAAATAAAAAAAGCCTTTGCTTTTGGTTAAGCTTTCTTGATCCTCATGTTCCGTGTCTTACACTTTTCTGTTATGCTTTTCCGTTACATTTTAGAAGGGACGGGAACTTTGCTCTTTGATTTCAGTTTATGGAGAAGGGGAAGACGCTGGAAACGAGGCCGGTTACATTGTAGGGATGACTACATGTTATCCTCGATCGGGTTCGGTTAAGATAAATGAAGGAGATATCCTTACTTATCCATTTACAGTAGTACCCAAAGGCACACTGGGGTTATGGGGCTGTTCTACATTATGGTTGCCGAGCAGTTGCCCAAGTCATTGCTTTGTTTGAAGGCACTAGCTTCAAGTAACACACAATGGCTTCAAGTCATAGTTATTATAATTACTATTATTTTAATTATTTACTTATTGTGATGAACATAATGAAATATATACAGGAAAATGGAGAATATGAAGGCTCAAACTTGTAGTGGGCATCATTAAGAAAAAAATTTCCAGTTTGAAATACTAGCATATATATTGAAATTTGGGATTAGACTCTTCTCAAATAGACTAAAGGCCGTAAGTGCATCACAGAATGGATTCTAGCCTTTAATATTTAGTCTTATATATGGAGCATTCATTTTCTCAGAAAATCATTATAGGGTTGAGATATTTCTTTCAATGCACTGGGCTGTCAGTACACCGGAGAGAAGTCCTTCTCATGAACGGAAAAATCAGTGGTGAGTTTTCAAATGATACGATAAAAATTATCGTTTGCCTCGTAGACTTGATCGTTAAGATTAAATACGAAGATGATACTTAGTCTTGATCTTTAAAAATACAAAGGAAAACAGGAAAGTAATTAACACAAACAGGTTTAAGCAAAGCAAAATTATGGGTTTACAAGCTTAACCAGTAAATTAGGAATTCATTAACCTGGAAGAAAGGCTTGACCTTCCCTTTGCCACTTATGACTTGCCTCTTTTTATCCTCCTCCTCTTTAACTATCTTCAAGATTTCTTCTGATGAGGAGTTTAACATCATAACATGCATGTATCATTATTCATTCATGCATGCATGCATGCATGAAACTAGTTTCTTTGTCTTCTTCTTCTTTTTCTTCTTCATCATCATGTTCTTCAAAGGGAGATGAGATGGAGATGAGAACTATGTTCTTAGTATCTTCTTTCTATATGTAACTATAGAGTATATATTGATCATTATCTCTCCCTCAACTTGATATTAAAATATGGATGAGTGAATAAAAAGGAGGAAACAGATCAGCAGCTTGAAGAAAAGATATCACCAAAAACAAAAACAAAAAAACAAAACATAAAAGATGGTCCCTACCCCTCTTAGCATGATTAATCTTAATTAGGGGAATGATTATGCTTTTGTTATTAAATTATACTTTAAGTTGTTCTGTCTTTTACTAAAGTAATGGGAGCAAAATGCTAGGGAGATCGATACGGATTCCTATATTTTTATTAATAAAAAAAATAAGTAAATATTTAAATTAAGAAATTTGTTAAGATAAGAAAAACAAGCTTAAGTTTTTTATAAAGTACACCATTGATTTTATGAAATCAATGTTTTTTTTCTTCTTCTTAAAATATGAACCGAAAGCATCCTAAAAGAACGGTTAAGAAAATGAAGATAGAGTTGAGGGTGGAAAGAAGGATAAAGAGGATGATTGTCAAAATGGATGATATTAGATAGAATCTTTTTTAAGAGTTGGCCATCAGTTAGCAATAAGAAGGTAGGAGGGATTTCACCTCCAATGTTCGTTGATGGTCTGGTTTCAAGAGGGGACTAGTTATATATTGAGACTTAGGAACTACTTGAATACATTAAAAAATTATTATTATTAATTGGGAAATTGTTACGTGTAGTTATTTATTTATTTATTTTTTATTTTTTTGAAACTATAATTAACATAAAAATTTGTTTACCATAATTATAATAAATACTCAAAATTCTAAAAAATTAGGATGAATTTTTAATTTTTAATTATAATTATAATGAATTTCAAAATTCGATTAACTCTGAAAAATTGCTGACGTGGTCATTAAGGTATTTCACCAAATCAACAAAAAATTCTGAAAATTTTAAAACTTGACCCAAATTAAAAATTTTCTTTTATTTTTACCCTAAAATTATGTTTTTTTTTCTATTTTATAGCCCATGTCATAATTTTAAATTAATTTTTCATCCCTCCACTTCCCTTCCGCCGCCAACCTACCACCCATTACCACCGCGTGTTGGAATCTTCTCATTTCAAATCCTAATTTTTTAAAGAAGGATTTAATTTACTCGAATATGATAAAGATAAGATTCTAGCCACGTTGGTAGTGGGTGATAGGTTGATGGTGGTGGGGGAAGTGAAGGGACAAAAAATTAATTTAAAATTATGATGTGGATTATAAAAATAGAAAAACATAATTTGAGGGTTAAAATTTTTAGATTTTTTTTTAATAATATGGCAAAATTTTATAATCAACATATCAATTATCCGTCAACATTTATCGAATTTCCGAGTTTATTATAATTTAAATATAAAATTTAATATTTATTTTAGTTGTTTAGATTTTTGGATGTTCACTTTAATTATGGTAAAGTATTTGGGTATTAATTATAATTTCTCTTTTTTTAGGTCAAAAGTTAATTGAAGTATAATAAAATATTAATAAATTAATAATCTTGAGATTAAAAAATTTATTAATTTAACGAAATATTAAATTATAAAAAAATTAATATATAATTTTTAAATTAAAAAAAAGAAATTATTATTAATTAAATAAAATTAATAATTTATCAAAATTTCTTTAATAACAAAATAAGAGTGATAAAGACTATAAATAATAGACTCTTTAAGTATAATCCAATAACTTTCAATAAAGTTAAGGATTTGATGGAATAATGGAATTAGATTCTTTTATATATATATATAAATATAGATAACCCAATAATTTAACTGAAGATCCCACAAACCAATAACTTTATTGAAAAGCCCCACTACTGATCACTGCAAACCATTTAGTGGGAAGGTGATGAGCCCTAATTTCTAACCCACAACCCTAAATCAAGCATACTTTATATTTTTGTCCCATACCCCATTTTTCCCCCTTTTTTAGTCATTAAAGATTTTTAATGGGTTTGGGGGCTTGGCCACTAGAGAAAACAACGATCTGAATCTAAGTGTCTTAAATATCGATAGAAAGTGGACGTGCCGGAGTGGTTATCGGGCATGACTAGAAATCATGTGGGCTTTGCCCGCGCAGGTTCGAATCCTGCCGTCCACGATTTCCGCTTTTCGAACCCATGTCGGCTACTTATCTTTTTAGTTTCTTAAGGTGCAATTACAAATCCAAAGAGCACTCAAATTAAGAGAGCATGCATGGTTGCAGCAACCAAATGGTCCAGATTAATAAAACAATGCAAAACCATCAAACAACTCCACCCGCTTCACGCCCATGCCATTATCACCGGCCACCTCTCTCCCCATTTCCTTTCCCATCTCCTCAACGCCTTCACCTCACTCCTCCCCATCACCGCCGTCACCTCCGCCACCACCACTTTATCAAACTACGCCTTATGCATCTTCAATTCCATCCCCCTTCATACAAATAATCCCCACCAACTAGACCTACCTACCTTCTCCTATAACAACATGATTAGAGCCCATACCCTCCTCACCTCCCCATTCTCTGCCCTCCTCCTCTTCGCCTCTATGCGCCGCCTCTCTATCCCGCCTGATTTTCACACCTTCACTTTCACCCTCAAAGCTTCCTATAACCTCCCTTCCATTTCCCATTACCTCATTAAAACCCTTCATTCCCAAGCATTCAAATTCGGCTTCCTAACCGACTTATTCATCCATAATTCTCTCATATATGCTTACTCTATTGCCGGTCTACTCCATGATGCACACCACCTGTTTGATAAAATGCCCTTTAGAGATGTCGTCTCTTACAACGCCTTGCTTCATGGTTTTGTCAAATCTGGTGACATGGCCCGGGCCCGTGCATTGTTTGATGAAATGCCGGTATGGGATGTTGTGTCGTTTGGAACCATTATAGCCGGTTATTCTCAGTCGCCTAATCAGAGAAGTGAGGCCATTCAGCTGTTCAATCATATGCTTTCTTTGAATCTCAGGCCAGATAATGTCGCGTTGGTTTCTGCTCTTTCAGCTTGTTCCCATTTGGGAGAACTCGAGCAGGGTAAGACTATTCATGAGCACATAAATCGTGATAGAATTCGACTGGACCAGTTTTTGTTGACTGGTTTGGTTGACCTCTACGCCAAATGTGGATGCATAGAGATTGCTAGGAAAATCTTTGATTTGAACTCATGTAAGAATTTATTTACGTGGAACGCCATGATTGTCGGACTGGCATTACATGGTCATAGTGATCTCATTTTAGATTACTTCTTCAAAATGGTAGAGGCCAGGATCCAACCAGACGGGGTCACCTTCTTAGGAGTTCTGATGGGGTGCAGTCATGGCGGTTTAGTTGACGAAGCTCAAAAGATTTTTGATGAGATGGGATCCGTTTACGGGGTGGCCCGGGAGCTCAAGCATTACGGGTGCATGGCAGACCTATTGGGACGGGCCGGGCATATCAGAGAAGCTGAGGAGATGATAAAGACAATGCCGATGGGAGGCGATGTGTTTGTATGGGGCAGTTTGCTCAGCGGGTGTAAGATCCATGGGGATGTTAAGATGGCGCAGAAAGCAGCTAAAGAGGTGGTTAAGCTGAAACCTGAAGATGGAGGGGTTCATTCAATCATGGCGAATGTTTATGCCAATGTAGGTAGATGGGAGGATGTAGTGAGTGTGAGGAAATGGATGAGTGATAATACATGGTTGCTTGATAGGAATCCTGGTAGTAGCTTTCTTACAGATTAATTTACAAAATTAAAAATTAAAATCATAATTAAGTATCGTTAATTAGCACAAGAAATCATAGTTAAGATAAACATCTAAACCATAGAAGAGTTGGGTTTCTCCTCTTTCTTCCTTTTAGTTATTTATTTGTTTCATTATTTAATTTCATATTAATTTAAAATATCATAATTATTAATATCCAATTAATTCTTATATAGTTCTTAAGCCACTTCTTTCTCCCTTAGAAATCAACTATTCGTTCAGTCAACTAAAAGTGGCGAAAAAGGAAAAGGTGTAATTTCAGTCTATAAGGGAGAGCAAAAAAGTAATTTCACTTTTGTAATTAAGGCCTATGATTAAACTCTTTAGAAGATTCAATTTTTTGTAGATGATTATTATAGGTTTTTATATTTCTTTTTAGGCAAGAGAATTAGTGTTTTTATATTAAATTAGTTAAATATTTATATTAATTAAAAAATTAAAAAATAATGATGAATTTTACTAAAAAATACTTAATATTAAGATTCTTGTATTAGTACAAGAGAATTAAGATTATAGATAAAGAATTAAATTATTCGTAACATATTAAAATATAAAATTTTTAATTGATGGTTGCTAGTATGATCCGGTAGCATTGTGAATACAAATGATCTAGATCCGGATCACTGATGTAAATAGACATTTTAGTAAAAGTATTTTTATATAATTGAATTATATATCATATGACTCGATATGAATTAATTCTTTATTAAAATACAATTTTTTATATAGAATTTTATTCATATCAATAGATGATCATATGCAGATCAATCTAAATCCTTAGTGGTCATAAACTTCTATTTATGTCAACTAGATCTTTTAATTCACTCATCACGATATATTTGTAAAACACACTAAAAACTTTTATTTTAGAGATTCATTGGGATAAACGGTTGAGAATGTGATTTACAGATATGAAATCCAAACTTTCTTCATAGAAGATTGTATATTAGTTTCCTTAAGGGTAAATTCTGAAACTGAATAATTTTTTAGCTCAAAAATATAATTAAATTATAAATTGACTGTTCACCTATAGTGAACCACCGACTAAAACCGAGTACCAACAATCAGTTACAAAATTTTTAATCAATGTGACAAATTGGGGATGAAAACCGAATTTATCCAACACCATATAAAGATAATCTCAATTCACTTTATCAAAAGCTTTTGTCATATCTAATTTGATGACAACATTACTTCCTCTAGTTTCCTTGCTAATGGAATCTATAATTTCTTGAGTCAATAAAAGTTATTATAAATATTCCGGCCTTTTACAAAGCTTATTTGTTTTTTACTAATCAATTTCGGCATAATAGAGCTTAATATATTAACTATTAGTTTTGAAATGAAATTGCATAAACGGCCTATAATCAAAGAAAGACATGGAATGGGTAGCAAAATAAGGTGAGTGGATGTGATATCCTTAGGAAGAGTAGCGCCTGAAAAAAAAAATTTAATAGCTAGCACTAGATCATCCTTCAAAATTTTCCAAGAGCTTGTGAAGAATTTACCAGAAAAACTATCCGGACCAAGAGCACTATCACATAATAAATCGAAAACAACAGCATTAATCTCCTCCTCCGAAGGCTTAGAAATCGTGTCTATTTTCAATCTCAGTAACCTCCTTTTGAATGACCTGCAAAAAAAAGCTCCCATCTTTGCAATTGTTAGCAGTAAAAAGATTTGTATAAAACTGAACTGCTTGCTCTCTAATTTCACTCCCACTCTCTACCTAATATCCATTAGGGTCTTTAATTCTATGGATGAAGGTTCGGGTATGTTTCAGTTGGGTGGTTTTATGAAAGAACTTGGCATTTGCATCTCCTTCTTAAAGCCATCTCACCCTTGATTTATGTCTCCAAAAGATTTCCTCTTGCATAATGGCCTAATGGAGGTTGGATTTGGAAATTTGATGAGCCACCATATTCTGTTGGGACACATTCTCTTCCAATTGAATCTCTTCCTGAAGTACTTCATCCTCAAAGTTATGAATCCTTTGAAAAATATTACCAAATACAGTTATATTCAAGCCTTTTAGAGCATATCTCATTTATTTAATTTTGTATATCAATGTATGAAGATGGTGGTCACAACCTTGAAAAGCATTGTACTTGTCCTTAACAAATGGAAAATAGGCCTTACTTCGAAGCCACATATCCTGAAATTTAAACCCCCTTAGCTTTGTGATTTTTTCCATTGCATGAAACCAAATTGGACTATGATCTCAATAGGTTCTATTTAGAATGTGAACTTGAACAATTGGAAGAAAATCCCACCAACTAGAAGAAAGGAGAACTCGATCTAGTCTAGACCAAGTTCTAGATCATATATCTCTACCATTGCACGAAGTAAATTTGGAGCCACTGACTGCCGGATCAATTAAGTTACATACTTGTTGAACTATCTGAAAATCTACCATATCTCAAAAGATGCACTAGGGCCTCCTAGTCTCTCGAAAGGCTCAATAATTGTATTAAAGTCTCCTAAAACCAACCATGGTAAATCCTGATAAAGTTTATAATAGCTCATTAGAGCATCCCACATAAGGAATCTTTCACGTATGGTATTATTTCCATTCACCACAATCCAAAGGAAAGTATAAGCTAGATTTATTTTATTATTTCGACTTTAAAAACAACCACTTGGGGAGTATCACCAATTTTTTAGGGAGGGGTTTAGACAGAAGTGTAGTATCTTTCCCGGGGGAGTTTGAAATGAAATCGAGGAATTCTTTATTCAATTTCTATTTTCGTAGAGAAAAGAGTATCCAAAGAAGGCGAAGCTCTAGGAAATATATCATCATAAGTTATTGTTGGTAAGTATGCAGAATCCCCATTTTCAATTATTCTAGAACTAACCATGGGATTATTTGTAGATAGATGACCATTTGGTGATAGAATAATAACTAAACCAGTTGAAACCTCACAAGTAGGGAATTGACCAAGTATTAGAGTCGGTGGGACCATCATCATGTGAGGGAGGTAGATCTTTAGAGTTAGAGGGCTTCAGATCAGATAGAGGTGAAGTGTGTAGTGGTGGATGGTTAGGTGTTTGGATATTTGGAGGGTCATTAACTACATTTGGAGAAGGATCCACCAAATGAGTAAAGATTCTTTTACAAATTTGAGGGAATGGAATGAGATTGAGTAAAGAGGGGAGTTATAAGTCTTTGTGACAACAATTGAGGTTGAGTTTAAGATTAGAGTAGTTTTTGAATTTGGAATTGAACTTGGCTGATTAGGCACATTTTCATCGGAAATGATAATTATAGGGGATGGGGTATTTTGGTGATTTATAATAGTAGTGGGATTGGGCGTGTTGGAGTATATTATTTGGGCATGATTGAGGCAGTTGTGTTTTGGGCTAGGAATAATAGGGATGGTTATAGGTATTATGTTGGTAATTTGGCTATTGGTAAGTGGGATGACATTATTGAGTGTAGGAGGGTGCATAACTAGTTTTGCCTTAGGGATTCAAACTACCTTCTTTCGATGTTTTTCCACCCTTTCATTAACCCGCTTATGATCTGTGGTATTTTCATATTCCACATTTTCAAGGGGCAGTGCCTACTTGCAACTGGTTGGTTACCTATTGTCTTTGCAATAGTGAGCAGGGCTGATTTATCAAAAAAAAGTGCAAAGGCAAAAATGGGAAAGATATCCAAACTAGAGCTAACAATGATTCTTCATGTACCCTAAAACTTAGAGACCGCTTAAGTAATCACATAGGGCAGCCCTGAATCAACCACCTATTTGTAGTCCATAGTTTAATGTAGTGCTCCATTTTTTAACATTTAAGCACTAAATGTTTGTAGTCAAGAGCACCAATTTGTAAAGGACCAGAAATTTTGATTTTGGATAGGACTTCACGTACATCACTCAACTTGGGTTTGTCATGTGAAAATTTCCCAATCAAGGTCAGTTCAAATGGCTAAGCAAGCTTGGAAACTTCAACATCTGTAAATTTGACTACAGTGACACCATTGTGAATAGAGAACAGTCCAACAAGTTGAATCCTGATTTCTGGAACTAGAGATGAAACAGCATCGGCATAAGACTTCTTTAATGCATTTTCATTGGATTTATCCATGTGAGTAAATATGTTTCGAAAAAACTAAAATTGAAAAAAAAGTCACGGCCATATTTAGGTTTAGGATCAAGAAATCTGGGTAATCAACTAAGAGAAGATGCAAGGTGGATGGATTTGGATTAATAGGGAGAATAGAATTTCAAAATCATAGCTGCATGAGAGTAAGTAAAATGGTGATCGAAATTAAAGGGTATCGAGTAAGGTGGCGATAGAACGGCTAACGGTGGCGAGAAGCGGTAAGCCAAGAGAGATGATGGTTGAGGGGCGACGCCATCTGCGAGAGTCCGGCGACCAGTGACAGTGTGTTGTTGAGGGTTAAAGGTGGGGTCGGGGTATCTCTTGAGTAGAGAGAGTTTCCTCACTTGGAAACGACATGTCGTTTTCCTCTTATGCCTTCCTAATATGTGTGGTTCAATCTAATTATTTTTTATTATATGTATATACTATTTTTTTCTTTCAAATTTAAGCTTAACCTTTCATACTCTTTTGGTATTTAAGATTTCGATAATTTTGAAGTATTATTATTATTTTTTTCATTCCCCATCAAAATATATCGGTATGAATATAGATGAATCTATTTCTTTAAAAAAAAAATTGAGATCAATATTTGAAAAAAAAAAGAAGAAGAAGATATTGGTCCAATTTTCATTGAACCAATATCAACATATTGGTCTAATAATAATTCGATCGATGTTGATCTTAAAAAAAAAATTGATACAAAATCTTTATCTCTCAAAGCCACCCGGGAGTAAATGTTAGTAAATGAGAAGTTCTAAGCAACTTGAGGAGCAAATGAAGCTTATTAGAGAGTCGTGATGTCAGTCGACAATCCATCATCAACGAGAGAGAAAGAAGGAGAGGAAGAAAAAAGAAGAAAGAAGAAAGAAAGAGAAGAAAAGAGAGAGGGGTTTAAATCATAATATATTTATTAATAAATAATAATAAAAGTATTTAAAAAAATAATAAAAAATAATTTTTTATTTTTGAAAAGAAGGATATTTAGCTAAAGTTCCAAAGTCGAGTTCAAAGTATTCATATTTTGATTACGTAAAAGTTCAAATTAATTTGAAGAATTTGAATATAATTAGTAAAAAACAACCCCCGTCTAGTTTTTTATATTTAACTTTGCTGTAATTATTTTTTAAGTTTGAAAAGTCACTTTAACTAAAAAACTAAAAGTAAACTTATTTTTTTATTATTTTCTTTCATATCTCTTATTTTATTATTAATTTTAAATATTTTCACTTTTCCCCCGTATTTAAATCATTTTTATTTCCTTTTAATTATTTTAATATTCATATTTCTCTTAATTATCATATATATATATATAAAGAATAAGATAGATAACTAGTTGTAGAGTTTTCTATAAATTGATTAGATAAACTCTAATAAAAATACAATATATTAGCTAAAACTAAGTGAATGAAATACCCTCGTTACATAAAAAAATTGAATATTAAATACAAAATTATAAGTATCCTCATCTTTCCTTAAAAATAGAGGGAATAAAATTATTAATCAATCTTATGTTTATTTTAAATTTTTTGCACCACTTTATAGATTTTATAATCAAAATTTTTAAAATAACATCGTTCATAATAAATTTAATATTAAATAGGAATTAATAGTTTTTTTTAAAAAATATTTGAAAAAAAAAATACTTATTTTTCATTTAAGGAATACCCTAATTTCTAACAATATAAGGAAACTTTAAAATATAAAATCAAAAAATGAAAATCTTACAATATAAAACTTTAAATAATAATAAAATCGAAAAAAAAAAACATATTAGTAAAAATAAAAAGTAAATGACATTTTACTCTTGTACTATGAATCATTATAAAAATTCATATTTTATTATTTTCAACTATTACTTAAGTTGTCTTACATTTCTTACCTTTCAACTTAAAATACAAATAGATCATTAATTTAAAATTTAATTATGTTTTCACTCATTTATTAAATTATATATTTTTACTCAGAATAAATTTTAGTAATTTTTATTTTTATCGACTTATCATCTAATCTGCAACAACTATCATTCCTGTCACATCGTCACCTTACCACCTCCACCGCACTACAAAAATTCTTTGAAGTTCAAAAACTTGGAGAAAATTGAAACAACAAATTTTTTTTTTTTCCAAAACGGTGGTGATGACGATGACAATGTCACTAAGAGTAATAGTTATGAGGGATGAAACGGTGAGTTGAGTGAAAATAAAAATAATTAAAATTTATTATAAATAAATTAAAAAAATATAATATTATGGATGAAAAAATATTTAAATTTTAAATTAATGATTTATTTGTATTTTAAATTGGGTTATAAGAAAAGTATTAAGCCAAAAGTAATAATTTAAAGTTGCAAAAAATGAATTTTCATGATAAAAGATAATATTTACCTAATTCTTCTAATACAGTAAAATATCATTTATCAAAATAATAATAATAATAAAATAAAATTAATAATTTGATTTAATATTTAATAATGTTTTCTTTATATATTGAGTTTATTGTATATTATATTCAAATTAAAATTATTTAAAATTATTAATAAATAAATTTTATACATATAGTTTTTAAGGATAAATCAGTACACACAAAATTTGACCAAATACCGGAAAAATACATAACAAGATGGTGAAAGGCACACGACAAACAGTCGTTGGGGAGAACTGAAACGACATCGTCACGATTGGTGGGTGTAAAGGGCCCAGAGAAGAAAAAGGCGAGTTGACTACGTGGCGAATCTCCATTGGTGGCATGAACGTGGCATTAGATCTGATTGGTGCAAACAACGCGAGGAAAGTAACAAGGAGATCTATAACGCTGTTAAACTGGCATATAACACAAATCTGAAGAGTGAAGGTTGAGGAACATCTCACATACAGAGAGAGCGAGAGCGAGGAAGCAGATCGGTTGATGAAACTGAAGCCGATGACGATTCCTTTGCGACTTGACGTTCTGGCGATTTTCCTGATTGCCTGCCTTTCATTTTCTCAGCTTCATGCTTCTGATAATGAGGTAGATGGTGTTCGAATCTGATTTTTGGTTTCATTTTTAGGGTTCACGAATATATTGTTTGTTCTTCGTTTGATAGAGTATCTTCGTAGATTTGATTTATTTTTAATGTGTTCGTCTGTAGATCTTCTACGACTCCTTCGACGATAACTTTGAAGGACGCTGGATCGTTTCCGAGAAGGATGAGTATACAGGTAGGTGATTTATTTTCTTGCCAAACAGTGAAGAAAATAAAGAAAGAAAGTTGGAATTTTTATCTTAGGCAGTCGATGTTATTACTTTATTTAGATTTCCAAGTTTATATAATTCTTACTGGCTGAGCAAGCTATAATGCGTTTTAATGCTTGAAATTCGTGGATAAAGTAGTCATGCATCTGTCGAGATGAATTCATAAATAGGAGTGTTTTCCGTGTTGCTTAATATTACGTATCTTATGGATGAGAAAGTTCCAGGTTTTTTCAACTGTGCAATTTGGTTCTAGGGCTTCCTGAGGATAGCTAGGAGAAAGAGATCCGTACTGGAACGTCTCATTGTCTAACTCTATTTATTTATTTATATATTCATGACATGAACCGTACGTGGAAGGAGATTACGTAGCTACTATCAATGCTTATTTAATTCTGATCTGTGACTGAGTTATAGATTGTAGTATATTCGCTTATGCTTTTGTGACTTTTCATGCCTTTTGGTTGGTTCCAGTGTTGTTAATTTACTTATCTTTGATGTGTGTTTTCTGATCTAGGTGTTTGGAAACACTCAAAGAGTGAGGGGCATGAGGATTATGGTCTTCTCGTGAGTGAAAAGGCCAGAAAGTATGCCATTGTCAATGAGCTTGATGAACCTGTGAGTCTCAAAGATGGTACTGTTGTACTTCAGTTTGAGACTCGTCTCCAAAATGGGCTTGAATGTGGCGGTGCCTATCTAAAGTATCTACGTCCCCAAGACGCTGGATGGAAATCCAAGGAATTTGATAACCAATCTCCTTACTCTGTCATGTTTGGACCTGACAAATGTGGTGCCACAAACAAGGTGCACTTTATTTTCAAGCACAAGAATCCCAAGACCGGAGAATATGTTGAGCACCATCTCAAGTACCCACCATCTGTCCCATCTGACAAGCTATCTCATGTGTATACTGCCGTTTTGGGATCTCATAATGATGTGCGAATTTTGATCGATGGAGAGGAGAAGAAGAAGGCCAACTTTCTTTCTTCCGAAGATTTTGAGCCAGCACTCATTCCTGAAAAGACCATTCCTGACCCAGATGACAAGAAGCCCGAGGATTGGGATGAGAGAGCAAAAATCCCAGACCCTAATGCAGTGAAGCCGGATGATTGGGATGAGGATGCTCCAATGGAAATTGAAGATGTGGAAGCTGTTAAACCTGAAGGATGGTTGGATGACGAACCGGAAGAGGTGGATGATCCTGAGGCTACTAAGCCAGAAGATTGGGATGATGAGGAAGATGGTGAATGGGAAGCCCCCAAGATATCTAACCCAAAGTGTGATGCAGGTCCTGGTTGTGGTGAATGGAAGAGACCAACAAAGAGAAACCCAGCTTACAAGGGGAAGTGGCATGCCCCTCTTATTGATAATCCTGCTTACAAGGGTATTTGGAAGCCTCAACAGATTCCTAACCCTAACTACTTTGAACTTGACAAACCCGACTTTGAGCCTATTGCTGCAATTGGTATTGAGATCTGGACCATGCAAGATGGTATATTGTTCGACAATATCTTGATTGCTAGAGACGAGAAGACTGCTGCATCATACAGGGAGAAAACATGGAAACCTAAATTTGAAGTTGAGAAGGAGAAGCAAAAGGCTGAGGAGGAGTTGGAAGCTGGTCCTAGTGGTCTTGAAGGCATCCAGGTAACTTAGTTTTTCTCTATTTTTGACTGTTAGATTGGATTATCATTTTATTGTTATGTATCTAATCTTTGAGGATTCATATTTGCAGAAGAAGGTGTTTGACTTCCTTTACAAGATCGCAGATATTCCATTCCTTGCTCGATACAAGCTAAAGATTCTTGTAAGAGAGATAACCCGATTGTTGTACCTAATTAATAAGTCATACATATAATCAAATGTTCACTAAAGTATGAGTTTGTTTCACAGGATCTGCTTGAAAAGGCTGAAAAGCAACCAAATCTCACCATTGGTTTCCTAGTCTCCGTTGTAGTTGTACTCCTCAGCATCATCTTCAAGATCCTTTTTGGCGGGAAGAAGCCTGTGAGTCGAACTCTATGTTTATCTTCCTGTATCTAACTTGGAATGTGTGTTGAAGTTCTTTCCTTTTTGCTTGCAGGTGAAAACAGAAGCTAAGAAAAGCTCAGAAGCTTCCGAGGCATCAACTGTGGAAGAGAAAAGCAGTGAAGAGAAGAAGGAAGAAAAGGATGAGAAGGAAGAAGAGGATGAGAAGGAAGAAGCCACCGGGGCTGCTGCTCCGCGCAGAAGGGTGGCCGCCCGGCGCGAGAACTAAATCAGTCTCGAGTAGTTGTTGTTAACAATTAGACTGAACAATTATTGTTTGTTCTTTATATTTTCATCCTTTTTTTTTTCTTTCTCCAAGTATACAATTTTAGTAGCGGAGATGGGGTTTTGTTTATTATCTTATTTTGTTCTGTTCCCTCTTAAAGACTTTTTTCCTTTTCTTAAAAATATTGTACAATCAAATGGAAGAGGTAGGAAGTTTGTTCCTTATTTCTCTTTTATTAGAGAAACTGCATCATGAAAACAAACTGCATGATTTTGATAAAAAAAATTGTGAGCCTCTACTGTGTGCCATATAACTAGGCTCAACCTGTGCACTCGGATACGGATCGGGTATTTATTATAATATGAAGAGTTTCGGATCCGGATAGATTTATTTGTTTTTCGGTCTCTCTTTTCAAATCTTGTTTTCTTAAGGTTGTTGTGGTTAAGTCTGAAACTGTCAAATTCTATCAAACTTTCTTGAACTCCCATTTTCCGACACTCGTTTTTTGAGGGTTTTCTCCCTCTTCCTCTCTCTCTCTCTCTCTCTAGATCCTGATCTGGAACTTAGATCTGGGTTCTCTTCCATCGACGCAGTAGAGAGAAGAAGAATCAGAGGAAACAGAGTGAGGCCATGAGGAAGAGGAGGGAAGCTTCATTGTTTGTGGAGAAAGAAGGCGTGTAATGAACAAGAAGAAGATGGAAGGGAATGAGTAGAGATGCCTCGAGGTGGGCATTGTAGACATTTTTTTGCCTCAAATTCGAAACCTTTGGCTATAGGGTTTAGCATCAACACTCCCCCCTTCTCTCTTTCTCTCCTCTTAGTTTCTCTCTCTAGAAGAGTAAGTAATGTTCGTTTTTGGGTTTCTCTGTTTGAACACCAGCTCTAAAATAAAACAGAGAGAATAGTGCTGTCTCATCCTGTTGACATTCGTATGAAACGGGAAAATTGAAGCAGTGCAAAGCAACAAATAACGGGTAACCCGATCCTATTTTCAATCTTTATACAACCAAATTATCATTATCATTCACATTTCATTCTTATTCTTATTCTTATTTTTATTTTTATTTTCATTCTATTCTCGATAAATCAAATCAAACGTATCAGAAGGGTAACTGCGGGCCCAACACAAAGAAGTATGATTTTAGGCATAAACTTGGACGTAAAAAAGAACTAAAGAAGTACTTACAGAGTTATGGGATTCCCACGTGGACGCAAGTTACACAAACGGAATTCAAAGACGAATGGTGTTAAAACCTGCAATTCAGATTGTGCAAAATACTAATAAGGGAAGTTCATGAGCAGCTAAGTGTTCCAAGTTTAACTTGTAAAAAGAGTATCAAAGAATGTTGTTACAGGTGCATGCTCAACACCAACACATACTCAATACTAACAATTCTCCAGAAAAATCCCACAGTGAATGTGATTGTTGGACCATCAAACTTAACTGCAGTTATCATCACAAATTTCATGCAAAGTCGCGCCATTGACAATGAGTGAGCCAGCGAGGATACGGCATCAAACATCTATTGCCGTCGACGCGTATCCCAGCTGAAGTACAATCTCATGTCATATTCTAAGAAACACAACTGATAATAAAACTTCAGTTTCCTCTGTTGTATCCACAGGTTTATGACATAATACGAGAAAATGTTGCTAAATGATTATAATCGACTATAGTGGAAATAATCAACAAAGGATCCGCACGACGTCGTATTCTGTTTCACTTCTTGTTTTGAATCATTGGCTTGAAACAAGAAATCTTCTTTCATGCGAAGAAATTGGGGAAAAACTTGGGCTCAATAGTAATTCAATACACGATGAATGGTTTTAAGGCATAACGACTCATAAATTTTTTTGGTTAGACTCAAATCTATCATCTAGATATCCGTTCCACATATCACATCATTTTATCATAATCTAAATATTAATTCTATATATCACATCACCACTTACATCAAATCTATATATACTACAATTACATTGAGTCTGTGTACACTACAATAGACAGCCTCAAAATTTGCCTCAAAATTTCTCTGAAGACTAATGTTTATTAATTATGCACTAATCACTAGGCCAGCCCAGAGTTGTTACCTCTTATTACCTGGAGAAAACTCGTGATCCTGCTGAATAAAGGCATCTGGTTAAAGATATATATATGCAATTTAAAAGGGTTATTAACTTTATTAATCCATGACAGATGTCTAACCATAATAAAATTAAGGACCAAAACCCAAAAAAAAAAAAAAAAAAAATCCTTAACTTCGAAACTTTAACTCAATCCTGGGTGAAGTTCACCTTATTAGTCTATTAAAAAAATGTCTCAGCCCACCTCTCACCTGAAAACCGAAAAAGATAAAAACCCTAAAAGGACAAAAAAGAAACCTAAGAAAAAAAAAAGGAAAAAGGAAAACAAAACTTCATAAGAGTTAATTCTGGGCGCTATCTTTCTTAATCACTTCCTCTTCAGCTGTAGAGATGATGATTATGCTCAACAATAACTTATATAAGTTCAAACAAATCATCTCTAACTCCCCTATAAAGTTGTGTTGGGTCTTTTTAACTTAAATGTTATGCCACAAGATGACAAAACTACCCATTCACCGCCGGCCGGCAGCTTTTCCGAGAGGAGGGGCAGAATCGTCATCATCTGATCCGATATCTCCATATTCCCATATTCCCCTCCTGGCAGTGCGGGCATCTTCCTGATCTTTCTCGAGTTTTGCAATGGTCGACTGGTTATTCGACCCCCACCTTCTCCTTTTCTCCAAGCAAGCAAGTCCGTCCTGAAATTCATAAGGGTAAAAAATATAAGAGTCAAATTAGAGTTAGCCAAACTGAATTTTGGTTTAGATCAATGCTCGAGAGGGGGAAGGGGTGCACGAGTTATATGGGTATATTTCTCATTTTTGGCCGAACAGAGGTTTTACATGAATAAAAACCTAGATTTCAAAACCAGATTGGAAATTGAAACAATGAATTTGGGATGCAATCCGAAATTCCAGTTAAGATAAAAAATCCAATTGGGTTCACAATCAACTTTTGAAGCTGATTCAAAGGAAAAAATAGTTTACCTCCCAACATATCAATATACAAAAATTTTTAAATCCACACTTTTTCTGAAATGGCAGTTTAAAAACTCCACCAAAAGCATAACAATACAGAGTTCCGTATTTCCAGGGAAAACACTAAATTCATAGAAAAGCCAAAAGTCAAAAAGACAAATATGCTGACCTGAACCATAGCAGCATTTATACTAATCTCTGAATCAGCAGGGACAAGAGTAACGTTAAAAACGGTTCCAGTTCCTTGTCCTTTAACTTTACCCCCTGAAGCATCCTTCTCCTCAATTGTTGCAGTCAGTTCTGTAGAACCGTTAAGTGTGTGCTCACTCAGATACTCTGCTGCCTCTTGGCCAAAGTCCTCCTCCAAACCAGGAACCTTTATGAATGCAAGGCTGCAAAGCTGAGCAAGACCAGGAGCAGAGGAGACATGAGAATCAAGAGGCCGTAACTTGTTGTAAGGAACGGACTCTTGGTTTCCGTAGTCAATGTAGAACACTTCGAAGATGTCTTTTTCGGATTCTACAGCTCGAGGTGCATTGACAATCTTCACAAGGCAAAAAATTAACAGGTTTAGTATGAAGAGAGAAGCAAACTATATACAGTACTTCTTAACTACCATAACAAATATATGCTGCAATTGGTGATATACTAATGTGGGTTAGAAGAAAAGGGACATACTAATAATAGGATATACTCTAAACTACTTCTAAATCATAAAAATCAACATTTATAGTTTTGTTTTCCTTCCCTGCTAACAAAGAGTCCCTTGACAAGAGGGAAAGGTAGCAGAAACACTGTACTCGCATAATATAAGAAATTTTACACACCTATACTTGCTATCTAAATCTTTTATTATAAGCAGGAGGGGCATTCTTGGCACTTCAATCTTAACTTAAAAGTCATCAGTTGGACTCTTATTATTTATTGTGAAGGACGAGACATCAACTTTCTCTAAATCTTACATCCATAACTCAAGTTAGTTTACTTCTCCATTTTGATTAATCTTCTAAAAACACTTTAGGCATGATACATAATACTTTAAAGAGAGAAAATGTTTAAGATACATTTTAACCACATAAGAGAAATGGGGTTCTTTTCCTCCCTCACTTCTAAAACCACCGATTACTGTCCTCAACATAGCCATTACCCATGGTTGTCTCAAACCCCTAAAGCATTCAGACACAAGAGAGACTATACTAATCTCTCAAACTTGGAGAGAAAAAGGAGACCGGAAACATAATGAGTTACTGATCACCAAAGACCAATGCAGAGCAGGACAGGAAGTGGAAAATTTGAGGCTGCAATTTAAAGTAAGGTAATCCAGTAACCACTCACCATTGCTCTATTCCAGGAATTGTCGGCACTAAATTGTGCAAGGACAATATCACCCTTCTTAGGAATAAAAGCACCAATAACAGGAGCTTCTTGAATGTTCAAAGAAGCAAGCTGTTGCTGAATAGAAGCTACCTTATGATCCCCAACTGACTGGACATAAAACTTACCACCCCCCAAAACTTCAGTAACAACGACCTACATTTATCAATATAACAAGATTAGTCACTATATTACAGCACATAAAAGGTGTGAAATGAAGCAATTATCTCCCAACAGACCTTTTGCACTTCTTTCTGTTTGCTTTCAACATTTGCTGAACCATTGGAGACTTCTTCACCTTCCACATAATTCTCCCAGATCTGACAAAAGCATATTTAAATTAGAACAGCTAGAAGAGTAATTACCCATCATCCACTGAATATAACTTCTTACCTTCAGCTTTTGCTTTTTTGCAGAACGCTCTGCTTGTTCCAGAAGGTGAGCATCAGGGATCCTATCGGCGCCAAAGGAAGCTTGAAATTTTGCCAGGCCAGCCTCAAGTAGAGTAACTGCCACATTGGTCCTTGATTCCCATAAGGATCCCAAGAAGGTTCCATTTCTATCAACAGTTTCTACTTCAATCTGTAAAAAAATATAGAGATCAAACTAGGTAATCGAAACAGCCATCAAAGTCCCAGGTTCAAGGAAGGGAAAGGTATCAAATACCTCAACTTCTCTCTGCATTATCTTTCGCCTCATTAGCGCAATAGCTTCCTCTGAATATGGCTCATCACGACCAGGACATCTAACACCTGAGAATGCAAACGCAATGCTGCAAGTTTCCTTTGGGATTAATAATTTAAAACGATGACCACTGAGGACATATTCCACAATGGCAGGAGTCCTTCTACTCCGTTGCAAGAAAGGCAAGAAATCCTTGGCTTTCTTAGCCGATGCCTGAAACAGACAGTACTTTTCACGTAACTCATGACTTGCTCACCACACTATCAAGACAAAGACACCCAAATAATTCCATTTGTCTTACCGTAACTAGGTCTGCCACATGCGTTACTGGACAGTCCTTGGTAGAATACATCCCTTTTTTGCCAGAAGATGCTCGAGATTCAGCAGCAAGAAGGGCATCATAATAGTTTGATCGCTCCTCAAAATCACGATGCCTAACAACATTAGCAAAACCACGAGCGACAACCAACTCAGCCACATTTAATCCAGCTTGAGCACCAGTTGCATCTGACGTATCATCTCCCTCACCCTTAACCCCAGACACTAGGAAGACCGATCCAAAATCCATTACTTTAGAATCTGTACGCCCAGCTCCAGAAGTGGGTCCCTCACCCAAGGCGACTTTCCTAGAATACTCCATTTGGACATTTACCTGAATACATCATGTATTTCCATGCAGGAGTTAGTTAACACTTATAAATCATCCATAAAGAATAGTATAGTAACTATAATTCTTACCTGACGGCCAATAAGACGGGTTCTTAAGAGTTCCTTTGCTTCACGGGCATAGGGAGCAGGCTTCTCATCTCTACGAGGATTACCCATTTTTGGACACCTAATACTTGACAAATTGACTCTTCTCTCTGCTAGCGGACTGCCATATGGTAGAGAATCATCAGCCACAATGATACAGTCACCGCTTACAACCTCGACCACCTATAAAATGTCAAATTATGTTAACAAGAGTTTATCAGGCATCCCCTAGAGGACCATTAACAAGGATTTATAACACAAAGAAAATGACATAATATTACATTAGACTAATGGACTAACTACAACCTTTCCCATAAACTTTTGGTCATGAATTGCCTTCGAATTTGTAGCTGGGGGTACATAGTTTGCCCAAATCCTTAGCCTTGTTTTCTTGGCTTCGAGCTCTGCAGTCTTTAGCCGCCGCTTGGCCTCTTCTTCCATCATATTGGCGCTCCATTCAACATATTTAGCTAAACCCTGCATTTTGGTGCAGTAGGGAAAAGCGGATTGAGGACGAAGGACCATTAAAAGAATGTTACAAAAGAAGCATAACTCTAAGCAGAAGATAAGAACTAAATTTTGAAAAGAACTTACATTTTCAACCAGCTCAAGTGCAAGATCTTTTGCTGTTTCTCCATCAGGATAATATACCGAGCCAATCAAATTGCTGAATTTGTCAACACCTTCCAAGACGATCCGAACCTATAAGTCCACCTTCGAATTAGACTATTACGGAAGAACAAAATGAGTAAAATAACCTTTAGTAGCAATTTACTCACCTCTCTGCTCAAAACACGAGTTTCTGTGAAATGCTTGGCTTCCAACCCAAACACTTCTGGCACAACTTCTACTGAAGTCCCAGAGGTGACTGCAAGCCTCTGAGCAGATGTTAACGATCGAGGTTCAGCAGAAATATCACCATTCCGCTCTGTAGAGGTAACATTTACTTCCACTGAAGCTCTTCTTCCCATTGATGGTGACTAAACACGTGTAAAATGATATCCGCATCAAGTATTATACCAAATACAGTAGGACATAACTCTAATTCAAAAGAACAGGCCTCAATGTGTACAGACTGAATAACATGCTTTTCTCAATTACCTGTATTCCTGCAACGAACACCTGGACAAACTGAAACTCTGGAAGCAAATAGACCCGGATAGTACTGCCGTCTCGAACCTGCTCAACAATGCCCTGCATGGGCCTGCCCTTATTAGCAGCTAACAAACTGGTTGCATCCAGGTTGCTAGGATCACCAATGGCAGAGGGAGGGAGGTTTCTGACGGATTCCTCAGCAGCACCAGGAACCTGCAATCAAGATAAATGAGATGATAAGTTTGATTTTCTTTTACAGAAAGTTCATATTCCACTTCCAAAAATAGCTGACCATGTGACCAAATTGAAATTGCACATGAGACTCATAATACAGCCTTAGTTACATTGTTTTTCTCTCTTTTATGGATTGGCAATGTGTATTTTAGGGTTTCATGGTAGACAAAGCTCTCACCTGGGCTCTTCTAAGACCCAGTCAATTTTACAACTTAATCCAAAGCAGATCAGTCAACATTTTAAAAGGTGTAGGTACTTCAATTAGATATATACAATGATAGCGAGGGTACAGAATAAAAAGAACCTTGCTCCAACATCCAACACCATTTTGCTTTGCTTGTTCTTCAAGTCGTCGTAATTCTGCAATGTATGGGCTCACTTCTCCATTTTGTGGACCCTGCTCCCTGACCTGCATTTATAATGTTAGTGAATACCCATGCAAAGAGTAAAAATATCTAACTTCAGCAATGCCCATCCATCTGTAAGACACTAGACATATATAACCTTTGCCCAGCCTTCAGAAACAACCAGGAACGCAACATTCTTGTCACCAAGGTAAACAGAACCAAACTCTCGCGATATAGATGCTACAGCATAGTCCACTCTGAAAGAAACTTCCTGTAAAAAGCAGTATTGAGTTTGATACTTAGATATGGAATTCGTGTTATTAGTAGTCGGATCTAATCGATCGGATTACAGGTTGAGAAGGGGGAATGATTCTTAAAGAATCACCTTTCCTATGCAGAGCTTCCTCAAGTACTCTTTGCTCTCCCATGCAAATGGCTCATCAATGCTATTCCTTCGAGCCTAAGAATTTTCCAGCATTAAGAGACATTTAGATTAGAAAAATAAAAAATAAAAAATAAATGCATGTTAAGTCCCCCGAAATCAGGCCAAAAAGAGAACCCGCAATTCCCCTGAACAGGAAAATAAAATTAGTTGTAAGGTTCCAATCCAAAAAACATACCAATCTCGGGGCAAGAAGAGACGCTAAAGTGATTGTCTTTTCAGGAGGGGGTCCAGGTTTGCTGCTGGACAGGGCGGCAATAACCAAGCAATCGCCTGAGGGAACGTGTTTAACCCTTCCCTTGT
This sequence comes from Coriaria nepalensis, assembly GCA_027186245.1. Taxonomy (NCBI): domain Eukaryota; kingdom Viridiplantae; phylum Streptophyta; class Magnoliopsida; order Cucurbitales; family Coriariaceae; genus Coriaria; species Coriaria nepalensis. The sequence continues at coordinate 1,944,634 of CP114493.1, forward strand.
ACCACCCAGAAGAAGCTGTTGACGATGCCATCTTAACAGCCAAGGTTGATCTAAGACAAATTCACCGGAAACAATTTCAGCAGTGAGTAGATAAGGTCGACAAATTTCAAAACCAAACTGCAGAAGTTAAAAGCATAAACAAGAGATAATCGCGCGGGGGGGGGGGGGGGGTGTTTGAAGAATAAACGAATTTGGGACGAAACACGCGCATTACAAGAAAGAAAGCACATTTTTCATAAAAACTTTCAGATCTACAATTTACAGTCTCAAACAACAATCACGCCAAAGATAATAGCAGCTTTGTCAGATTAAATCTCAACAAGGGCAATTGAACATCTCCAGATCTAATCGTTTCTCCCTAGACCTCCATGCAACAGCAACAAAATTCGAATTGATCCAAATAGTCAGCTAGCGAAGGCTAATTCAACAATGAATCCGATGCATGCAAACCTTGAGAATAAAAAATCGTACGGTAAGAGTTTAAGTTTTAGGAAGAACAGATCGGATCCGAAGCAGATTCCGATGCGAAGAGAAGGAAAACTGCGGCAGATCAGAGAAACATGAGACAGGGAAGTGTTCTGAAACGGTACATGTCTAAATATATAGCAAAGAATTTGGGGAAATTTTAGAGCTTTTTTTTTTTATGATCTTTTACCGTAAATGTACATATATGACATCTATTTCTATTTGTAATTACATTTATACCATTATCTTCCCACTTTTCAAACCCGCAGGCGTTTCTATATCTCTATCTCCATCTAAAAGAAGTTTTTTTCCTTTCTCTTTTTTTCTTTCTCCTTTTTTTTTTTTTAAGCAAAAACCTTTTTGCAACAAAAGATTATGAATTTTGAATAAATCATTTTAATAAACTTATACTAAAAATATAATTTTAAATAGGGTGGAGCAAATTAAGTCTTAGGTAGATAATTAAAAAAAAATTAATATATGATATGATATTATCATATATCTAAAATTTTTATACAGATAAAATATTCAATTCGCATAAAAAGAAAAAAAAGAAATAATATATTTAATTTAATATGGCATTGATTAAATGTAGAATATTTGACTCTTTTTTTTTAATAGTTTAAGTTTTAAATTATGATTTATTAAATCAAGTATTGTTTTCTAATTTTATGTATTAAGTAATATTTGATGAGATTATAAATTCCAAAATATTTAAGAGAACTTATAACCGGAGGATTCCATAATTAGAGGGGTTTTCTTCATGGCGGAGGGAAGGAATCATACCATACATACCTTAGAAGGAAAATTTAAGCTCCCAACTATCAAAAAGTAAATTTAGAAAGAAAAATTGTAATTTGATCACCATTGGAATTTAACAAGGAAGCCATAATCGAAGTGGGGTTTTTATCTAGGTGTAGGGTATGAGGCGGCACTACGGAGGAGAAGTTTGGCCGAGAGGAGGGCAGGAGGAAGAATGGAGGGGATAGAGAATGCAGATTTGCATATTTCTTTTTTTCTTTGAAGTTTAAACTATTCAACTTCACCTTTTGACCTATCAAACTTCCATTTTTAAACCTTTAACTTTAGCCTTTAAGCTTTGCATATATATACATGTTTATGTATTCTAATTTAAACTATATATTGGATAATAGATTAGATATTGATCTGATCCATATCTAATATATCGAATCTGATCAAATTTTTTACTTTATTATTGATGTATATCTATTTGATCCGTTTGATATAGATAATTTGTTCATCCCTAATCTTTAGAGTCCGTTTGGTAGTGCTCATAAACAATCAAACCTGCTTATTTATATAAAATAAGTGGTTTTGGGTATTTGGTAACAAAATTATTTATTGCTTATTTTAAAAAAAAAATTGCAAATTTTCTATTTAATTTCATAAGAATCAAATTGATACTTATTAAAATAAGCATATTTTAAGCACTTGACTTTGACTTATAAATATTTTTTAACACATTTCTAATTTTAAGTCACTTCAAAGCATTGTTGTTAAGTACTCTAAATGGGGTCTTAATCTATTTCTCATACTTATCACCTCCTTTATTTTTAAATCAATTTACTATTTTTACAGCCTTTTATCATCATCTCCATAAGCCTCTTCGCCGGCTACCATCGTAAATATTTTAAAATTTTAATTTAAACAAGTTAAATTATTATATTTATTTTAAAATTAAACTTGAGATATTATGAACTAATTTTTGAATATCGCCAAATATAAAGAAGGAAACTGATTTTTTTAGTGGAAAATGATAGCGGCAATAAGAGTGGGAAAATTACTTTTAAAAAAAAAAAAAGATGGTGGAAGTTGAAAATGTAAAACTAAAAAATGGTTTAAAATGAATATAAAATTTATCATTTTATCGAATTTATAATTCTAAAATAGATCTGGCAATGATAATCGTTGGAGGTGACATCGAAAAGGTTAATGGAGGTAGTAGTGAAATACTGTGGGGAACGGAAAATTAATTTAAAAAATAAAGTGAATTAAAAGTGTGAAAATAAATTTTGAGGGTAAAAAAAAAAAAAAGTAAATTTCAAAATTTAAGATTATTTTATATGTTAATTATAATTATAATTTTAAAATAGAGTATTATTACAATTATAACAATTTGAGATATTTATTATAATTATTTTAAAATTTGAAAATATATCCTAATTTTTATTATCTCTTTTTCCACAAATATTTTATTTTAATTAATCAATTAGATCAAATTATAGCAAGAAATTTTTTTTATTAAATACTAATATAGTTTTATCTTATTAGTTGGAGCTAAATACTCGATATGATATAATTTCTCGTATAATTAAATTGAATGGTTGTTAATTTTAACTCCGACTTAAATTCAGACCTAAAAAGTAAAGAAGAAAAAAAGATGTACCGATCTAACCTATTACAGTATTACTAATTATATTTGCCTGCTGCTTTACAGAATTTCTACTGAACTCACTCTTAAAAAATCACTGAAAAATATCAAATAAAGTTAATTTACAAGCATAAAATTAATTGCTTTTGATATAAAAGCTCATAGAATAGAATGTTGTTGTATCTATCAATATGATTATAATGTAGAAAGTGATAATGACGTAATGTAGTTGATAGATGGCCGCCCATGAGTTGGGTTGCCTTGTACTGGCATCGTTCACGGATTTCACCAAATCTATATTAAATTGATTAATTAAATTCTTAAATGAAGAATTCAGGAGCAGATAGCTGGGTGTTTTTGACCACGTTTTTGAAAAACATATTTTGTCTTTGTAAAATTGAAAAACAATTTTGTAAGGGGAGCAACGTTTTTCACTTTTTTTTTTTTTTGGCTACTTTTTTACCGGAGTATTTCTTACAAGTATCTTCCCTCTGACTCCATTTACGCCTCCGTCTTTAAGTTTTTCTCTATCTTAACAGTCCTGGTTTAGACCAATTGGAAGACGTGTTATTCACTTCCGTTATTGTTACAATGGATATTACCTGCTGAGTGATTGACCATGAGATATGTCTAATTTATTATTTTTATTTTTTATGGCCAAAAGGATGATGTTGATTGAATATGTACTAGTTCCTACAATGACTATTGTGTAAGAACTAATAAACTTTTGTAAGACTAACCATAATCTCTTATATAAATATGGACTTTGGTACCATCTACATATGCCAAGAATGAGATTGGTTTCATACATTGTTAGTTTTGTTTCTCACACATGCTCTCTAGAAAGATGGTGCATTTGATGTAGTTCTTTGGTAATAATTCATCACATATATATACGGTAATATCACATTAATCTGTATAATTTCATTGTACAAATTAATGATTATATTTGCCAACAGGTAGTGTTAATACTATTAATCTGCATGTTGTCAACTGTGTGTGTATACATAGGTTTCACATCCTTACTACCGGTTCAAATTACATGGAGGAGACTGAAAGAGTTGTATTTTGTATGTTTGGTTAACCTTAGGTTATAGTATAATTCTCTTATATATAAGAGGTAGACTAGGGTTTAATATTAGCTAATAAATAGAAATACAAGGCTACCCTTCCATCCTTCCTCAAGTGAAACTAAGGAAGTGACGGTGAGCTTGGTCCTAAGAGATTGAAACCTAGTCTGTGAGAGGCTTTTTGTAAGAGCATTGATGATCTATTCATGAGTAGAGAAATGGTGGACAGTGATCAACCGTTTGGAGACAAATCTCAGATGAAGTGGACATTGATTTTTATATGCTTCATTTGGGCATGAAAAATCGGATTGGCAGTAAGGTATATGGCCCCAACATTGTCACACCATAGCGTTGGAGTCGTAGTGATCGGAACATGCAACTCAGTAAGTAAGAAAGTAAGCCAACGAAGTTCGGCCGCAACTAGAGCAACGACACTGTATTCAGATTCCGTATTGGAACAGGCGATCATTTGCTGCTTTTTAGAGACCCAACTCAGAAGATTTTGACCAAGAAAAATGCAAAACCCCATAGTTGATTTTCCATCATTAGGACAACCCGCCCAATCAACATCAGAAAAAGCTTCGAATGTGAGAGAAGGTGATTAGGAAATAGTGAGACCAAGAGAAGAGGTGCCCTTTAAGTAGCAGAGAATATGCTTCACTAACTATCTAATAAGCGTCATTAGGAAAATGATAAAACTATGACACTTTGTTCATGAAAAATTGGATATTGAGACGAGTAATCGTTGCATATTGGAGAGCCCCAACAACACTTCGATACATAGATAGATCAAAAAGCGGAGAGTCAGAGTGCTTCAATAGTTACTAGCTGACAATGGTGGGAGTGGGAAACAGCTTGGCATTAGAGATACCGGTTCGGACTAATAAGTCAGTAATATAGCCAATTTGGGTGAGTAAGAAACCAATAGCAGTTGGAAGAGCTTCAATCCCAAGGAAATAACAAATAGGACCCAAATCTTTTAGATGAAAAGAATGATTAAGACTAGAGATGAGTTTAGAGATACCAGAATTGTTGGTGCCAGTAAGGAGAATATCATCAACGTAAATAAGAATATAAAATAATTCATCACCCTATTTGCAGACAAATGAGGAATCAGATTGGGATCCAAAGAAGTTGAGGTTGAGCAAACGAGCTGTGAGCTTGTGAAACCATGCCCGAGAGGCTTGTTTGAGATAGTACAATGCTTTTCATAGATGACAGAGCAAGTTTGGAGTGTTAAGATCAGCGAAACCCAGAGGTTGGGACATGTAAGCCTCCTCGTCAAGAGTGCTATGAAGAAATGCATTATCAATGTCGATTTGTTGGACAGTCCAATTGTGGGAAACAGCAAGATAGAGAATCATACAGATGGTTCTCGGCTTAATAACCTGGCTGAAAGTATCAGAGTAATCAATGCCTTCATATTGGTGATACCCCTTGGCCACTAAACGAGCTTTGTAGCAAAAAATAGACTCATTCGGGTTTCATTTGATATGGTAGACCCATTTACATCCGACTAGATTGACCCGTGGTAGGAGATTGGTGAGAACCCAGGTGGAGTTTTCATAAAGAGCATGAAATTAATCAGCCATCGCCTTTAGTCAGACCGGATAACATTTCACAATAGTAAATGATGATGGTTCATGGTCGGGGTCATAATGGAGGAAGTGTATGTGAAGTGGTCGAGGTATTTGGTGGGGCGGAGGGTGTGGGTGTAGGATCTGGTGATCATGGGATGAGTAGACAGCTGGTGAGGTAAAGGAATAGAATGGAACGAAGAGGTAGGGTGTTTTGAGATTTACGACGCTAGTTGAATAAGGGAGGCAAAAGGGGATTGGGCTAATGGAGAAAGAGAAGGAAGGGGATCATGAAGGAGAATAGATGAGTCGATGGATGTGGACTAATGATGATATAGGCCAACAAGAGATTTAAGAGAGAGAGATGGGCCAAGATTATGAGTTGTGTGGAGGGATAAGGCCGAGTATTTGAGGGTAAGGGAATAGAGTTAGGGTTTGGTCTGTGGTGTTGAGGTAGTGGGGTGGAATGGATCATGGGTAAGAGAATGGACTGAAGAGTAGGGGACATGGGTGCGAGAGAGGGAATGAAGATAGGCTGGGCTAAAAAAGGGAATGACGTTTCGTCGAAATGAACATGGTGAGATAGATATATGGACCCGAAAAGTGAGGATCAAGACATTTAAAACCCTTATGATTCGGAGAGTAACCAATGATGACACAAGAAATGGATTTTGGGCTTAACTTGTCTAGACAAGTAGAGCCTAAGAATGGAAAATATTTACAACCGAAAACCCAAAAAAGTGAATAGTCAAGCATTTGGCGAAAGAGAAGTTCAAAGGGAGATTTAAAGGAGAGAGTAGGAGAGCAAAGACAATTTATGATGAAAGAAGTGATGGAAATGGCATCAAACCATAGAGATTTAAGAGCGTGAGAAGAGAGAAGTAGAGATACAGCCATATCCGATAAATGCCATTTTTTATGCTCGGTGACACCATTTTGTTGGGCAGTGTGAGGGCAAGATATGTGATAAGTGATGTCAGAGGAGGCAATAAAATTTTGAAATGGACCCTAGGTGAGTTCAAGGGCACCATCACACTGAAAAATTTTGATGGATGTGGAAAAAAGATTTTCAACGAGCAGTTTGAAGTGTTGAAAACATGAAAGGGCATCATATTTATTTTGGAGGGGGTCTAACCAGGTGAAGCGACTATAATCATCAATGAAGGTAATGAAATAATGAAATCCTAAATAAGATAAAATCAGGGAAGAACCCCAAATGTCACAATGAATCAAGAATAAAGGAGACATACTATGAGAGAGACGAAGAGAAAATGGTAAATGACTGCTTTTGACTTAGTGACAACTATCACAAAGTCAATTTACATCTAAAAAAGAAAATAAATACGAAATAAAAGACTTGATTTGAAAAAGAACGGAAGACGACGGGTGACCAAGATGACTATGCCAAAGGAAAGCCGAAGAGCGAGATGATGGAAGAGAGGCCCAAGGGGTGGAGAACGGGAAATGATTAACCAGAGCTGGAACTTGGAGAAGTGAGACTTTAGACTTGAGTTCCTTCACAATAAAATGAGAATGTGAGAATTCTACAAGATAAGAGTTATCATGAGTAAATTTACCAATAGAGAGTAAGTTACGAGACCGGGAACGAAAAGGACATTGTTAAGAGAGAGGGGTTGGGAAGAAGTTTGTAAGGTAGTATGACCAATGTGTGTAATGAGAAGAAAATTACCGTTACTGACAATGACGTTATTTGAGCCATTGTAAGGGTGAGATTGCTGAAGAAATGAAGGATCTAGAGTCATGTGTGACATAGCCCCACTATCCGGCAGCCAATCAAACACAATGGATGGTGAGAAAGAAGAGAAATCAGACATGTACGTGGGACCTAACCTGGTGGCATGAGAATGCAGATTCGGGTAGTGTGTAGGAGTTGTAGGTAGTGAGAGATGGCCCATGGCTGGAGGGTGGCCTAATAAGGAGTGTGGGTTTGAATGTGCATGGATTCGAGCATTAATTGGACCTACACAAAGGGTGACTCAGAAAAAAGGGATATGTAGAGAAGGTGTCTCTAGAGCCTAAGATACTCGGCGAAAATTGATGAAGCTATGGGATCTGTTGCGACATGTGAGTGACGGGAGAAAATCGCGAGGCGGGTGGTTGCGATTGGGCGACTAAAAACCAGATGAGCTGCCATTATTACGAGATTATGAGTAACAATATTTGCATCAACAAGCAAGATAACCAGATTATTTACAGATTTGGCGAGAATGAGAACTGAAAAAGGTGTCACGACCACCATGTCCACTACCACTGGTGTTGGATGAAGGGGAGCTCTGATGGTAAACAGAGAGCATGCCCATACTTTCGATGAGAGAAAATTGAGGAAAGAGAGTGTGTTGGCACAACCTTTGCTCGTGAACAAAAAGCTTGAATTGAAGTTCCGAGAATGGGAGAGAGAGGGTCTGATTCTCCATAGTGGTAACAAATTGATGGTAGTTTGGTAGAGGCCATTAAGAACTTGCAAGACCAAGTCAGATTCAATGACAAACTCGCCAATGGCAGTGAGGGAATCTATAAGTTTCTTCACACTAGTTAGATAATCAGAGATGAAAAGATTACCTTGTTTTATGGTTTGAAGTTGAAACTTGAGAAGAGACTTCTTAGCCATGCACTGGTTCATGCATTCGCTTGCCAAGGTGAGCAAGAGATCATATAAAGTGACGCATCCGAGAGTGGGATGAGTGATGGTAGGAGATAAAGTGGCGTTGATGACCAATCAAACAAAGCGGTCATGCTTCTTAAAAATGGGCATCAACATTGTAAGTCTGAAGCCTGTCAACACTCCTTGGATGAGATTCTCAGGAAAGTCTTTGTATCTAAAGAGAATGATAAGCCTACCTATGACTCTAGGGGAGAGGTCCTGAAGGTCAACAAGCATGAGAAACTTCATGATTATCAATTTTCTATCAAGATACAATATCATTCTGGGACATCTTTCACTCAACTCCCTGGGAGCTATCATATCGACCAAACACTTAACGATGAAATTCTCTACTGAAAGAGGAGTGGGAATAGTAGAGGGGGATTAGAAAAGCTTTAGGAAATGTTAGTTAGTGTCCCTCAAATAGGGATTATCTGGACAAGGCCTTGGGGTTCTTGGTGTCGGGAGTAAAACAACCAACAGACGAGGAAGAACAAAGGAGGGTGAAGAAGAGATAAAAAAGAAAAGCAAAAGAAATGGAGGGGGGATGTCAGGCTTAATGTAATGTATGCTGTAATATTATCATGATCAAATTAATATCACTTGAGTTTCCAATGTTAAATATGAGGAAAATAATACCTAAGAACCCGACAATGGCTCAGCAGCTTGGAGCGTTTATTTGGTGCCTAAGGTAAAGATGACATGAGCACCTGACAAGGGCTCAGCAGCTTAGATCGGTTATTTAGTGCATAAGATAAAGAAGGCCTGAGCACCCAATAAGAGCTCATTAGGTTGGAGCGCTTATTTAGCGCCTAAGGTAAAGAAGGCATGGGCACCTGATAGGGACTCAGCAGTTTTGAGCACTTATTTGATGCTCAAGATAAAAAAAGATCTGAGCACCCGACATGGGCTAAACAATTTGAACCGCTTATTTGGCACCCTAGGTAAAGAATATTTGAGCATCCGACAAGGGCTTAGCAACTTCGAGCATTTATTTGGCGCTTAAGATAAAGAAGACATGAGCACTTGAAAGGGGCTTAGCAACTTAGAATGCTTATTTAGCGTTCAAGATAAAGAAGATTGGAGCACTTGAAAGTGGCTCAGTGACTTGGAACACTTATTTGGCGTCCAAGATAAAGAAGACCTGAGCAGCAGAAAGGAGCGCAGCGACTTGGAATGCTTATTTTGTGTCCAAGGTAAAGAAGAATCGAGCACCTGAAAAGAGCTCAATGACTTAGAACATTTATTTGGTGTCCAAGATAAATAAGACATGAACATCGGCAATGGGCTCACCATCTAATAAATGAGGGTCCAATACTTGCTTTAAAACAGTTATTTTATCTAACAAGCTTAACCCTTAAATGCTCAATTTGTTAGAGAATGAGGAGAAGGAGACTAAGTATTGAAGACTAATTATTGAGAAGTATTGAAAATGAGAGTTGAGGAATGAAGTGATTTCATTAATCGAAGTTTGATTACAAAAAAAAAAAAAAAACAACAACAACAACAAAAGAAAAGATACAAAGATCTAAAGACCAGTGGTTACTGGGGGACGTTCATCTCCATCTGCAGCAGTTGTGGCCAGATTATCTATGATGTCGTCAACCACAGCCTCATCTCTGGAGTCCTCATCACTGGGAAGCTCGACCTCGTACATATTGAGTGAAGAAAACTTTAACTAAACGACAGCGAGGCAGGACATGAAGCCCTTGTCACTGATCTCGAACTTCAGCGTATAGAATTTATCAGACTCCAGATATTCAGCCATAACATCGCTCTTAATATGGAGGACTTTAGCCCGAAGATCCTCCAACTCAGCCCGAGTGCTTACAAGCTTAGCCCGAGTACTAACCAGTTGCTTTTGGATCGTATGAAGCTAAACCGCATCAGCTTTCGTGAGGTCCACCTCCTCATGGTATTTTCAGACGAGCTAGTTCTTCTTAAACGATAGTTCCTTCATTTGCTGGATAGAGGATATGACACTCTACTTCAGTCTCTCATTCTCAGAGCATATGCGTTCAACCTCTTCCTATTGGAATGTTTGAACCGAAGCCCTTATAACAGCTGAGGTAATTTTGGCACTGAGAAGAGAAAAGAAAGCAGGTTATGAGAAACATACGGTAGAGAGGCAGACACTTAGAACCTCTTGGACTTTTGAAAAAGGGAGGGCCACCAGCCTGAGGTTCTTCGGCATTAAATGAAGGTCATTAGTTTTTCTTAGAGAATATCTAAGGGAACCCTTGCTGATCCGAGGCTCTAGTAGGGGAGCTGACCCAGCCTGTTAGGTCAGGAAGGCCAACATGGCCATGCACCAAGAAAGACTTGAGGCCGGGGTGAGCGTGACCCGCTGAGGTGAAAGTAGTTGAGCTATGGTGGGAGGCAAAGTAGAAGCAGCTGGTGAAGGGGCGGGAGAGCTGGACAATTCCACCCTTGTAGGTTCATCATCAGCTATGAGTCTTTTACTCAGGCTAGGTGTAGGAGATGACTCTTGTTTTCTCTTGACTTGCTTAGAAGCAGCCTTGGCTTCCCCTCTCTCCTTCCACACTCGTAGCTCGTTAGACGGTCAATGGTCATAATTGCCTTGAAATTCCTCTCATCTTCAGACTTATTTATAATGGCCTCCCATGCTATCCCATCCATTTCGGAGAGCAAAATTTATGTCTTGGGTGTACATTTATCCTGATATTCTGTGCGGAGTGAGTAACGACAGGAGGGACATTGTTAATTCTCTGTCAGGACGAACCATTTCTCCTTCCATAACTTACTGGTCTAGGAAGCCTAGTTATGGGTTTTCCTTTCTCTATCATGGTATAGTACCAACCCTGATTGCTCTGACTTAGACTAATAAGAGAAAGGAAGAAGCTCACCTGCTATGCATGTCTGGTTTCCTTATAGTATAGTACAAATAAGCCTAGCAGGGTCTTTCATACGTTCGACATTAACTGTCCTACGGGTAGCTGTCATGTGTACAGTAAGGACTGGAAGAAGGGATGAAGGGGCACCCTAAAACCCTAGGTGAACATATCCATGTAGACGATGATCTAAGTTGACCCATCAATGCCTACACTAGATATTCGCTTATGCTCCTCAGGTACCCGGATGTTGATGCATGAGAGTATGTTGTACTCAGTAAGGATGTGGAAGCAATCATCCTAATTAAATGTAGAGATGACTTCTCGGTAGTGGTTTAACCGAGGCCGAGCCGCCCCTTTGGCCTTTTTTTTCCAACTCAAGCTTGACCTTTCTAGGCTTATCCATCTCAGATGTACCTGACCATAAGAAAGGAAGAGGTCAGCTTCAGGTCGGAGATTCAGTGTGGTTAAAGACCTAGGCTAATGAACAGAGATGATCATGAAGTCAGTCTATAGGGGAAAAGCTGGCCTAGGTGGGGAGGCTTTGAGGGATAGGATGACTGAGGGTATTTCTAAAGTCAGTTGGTAAGGCAAAAAATCGTCTAAGTGTTGTCAAATACCGAGGAATAGAGTCACTGAACATGGCACTAAGGCCAGGAGGGAGTCTAAAATTCACCTAAGTGTTAGAACTACAAAGAAAAAGATCAAAACTATGTATGTCAGAAAAAAGGCAAACACCTATATAGTCAGTTCCTAGGCCTATTTCCGATCAAAATGCATTATTTCAAAGAAAATTTAAGGCAGGAAAAGATTTAAACGAAGAATATTCATAAAAAAAGAAGAACAAGGGAAGAAAATTGGAAAATTCGTAGAAAAGAAAGAAAATGCATAAGTAGGAGAAAGCTTACTCACTCTATCAGACATGGTGGGTGAAGCAGTTGATGCAAACAGTGGTTCATAGTGGTTGAAGGGACAGTGAGAGACAACAGATTTTGCAAAAAGCAGAGAGGTGGGGAGAGAACATTGGAGCTTGAGAGAATAATAAAGCTTCGAGTGAAGAGAAAATAGCAAAAGAGCTTTTATTAACGAGAAGAAGGAAGGGGAACGAACGCGACGGTTGCGTGAAGCAGCTGGCATGTTACACGTATCATATCCCTAGAGGTCATCACGTATAACAACGAGCACGAATCGAGGTGCATTTAAGACGCCGACATGTGTCCTTTCACATTCCTCAGTACGGATGGGGGTCGGTTAGGAGCATAGGAGCTTGTCAACTGAAATAGAGGTCAGAATGCCACGTAAGCCATACAGAATGTGGTTGCATGTCAATAGGCTAACTGTTATGCCCGATTTCGAGACAGCCTCAACTAGGCATCATCAGCAAAGATTATGAAGATAAAGTACCGATGAGAGATGATAACTAAGGCTGAGGTACGAGGGGCTAAGGTGTCATCAGCCTGCCTAACAATGGTTAGACGAGATAAGTCTCAAGAAGATGCTGAGGCTGGGCCAAATATTTCATAGCTTAGCTCAGTTGTTGGCGGGGACACTAAACGAGTGGATATGTGAAAAGTATTCGACACTCGAGTGGAGACTATGTTCCTAGCATGGCAGACGGAGGTGGCGCTGCTACGTATTGAGATGCGGTGGAAGATGTAAGACTAGGGCGGCGCCTTGCTACTAGGGGGGACAAGTGAGTAGGAAGCAAATTTCTACTGTGTCAGACCGTGAGACACTGACTCTCATCATGGAGTAGGGGGTGATCAGAGTGCTAAGCAATGAGAGTGCGACACGTGCAAAACTGTCTGTTGTCTCCCAGCTTAAACCAGGTATAAAAATCAAATGATCTAACAGTAAGAGGTAATGCAATTTTTTAAGAGAGTAGTAAATACTCTCAATACTCTCCACTTATCCATTTAGAAAACTTACTAGAGTATCGGAGTGAGGTTAGCCGACCATCACCCCGACCACAGTTTGTTATTGAGAGTGCATGTAGCAATCTTGAGATATATTATGAACTGTAGAACCCACGAAAATCTACGTCAACAAATACTATGATTCTTAGAGGGATCCTTATCATCCAAGTTTTTCCCTTAAGATCCTTTTAGGTTCAGATCATTTTAGATAAACATTCAATCACTTCCATTATGATAGTATACTTTCGGTTACCTAATTATGTTAGTATTCTTTTTAATATTAACACCCCATTTATGTTAAGATTTTTTTCAATTTACCATTGTTGCAGATGGCAGCAACGGAGCCTTTTGTAGCATCTGAGGACCGGCTATGGAGTCTGGTCCTTGGTGAACGCGTTTGTTGACATACTGTCAAACGAGATGACTAAGGAAACATAATCGATGGCGTGTTCCCAAAAAATACATTAGCAAAGGTAACCCCGTATTTGATTTATATTTTGTTGTACTTTTTTTCTCTTTTTTTTTTTTTTTTTAATGGTAACAAGTATTGTGAATATAGAAGTTGTTATAACGTCCAATAATCATGTGTTCTCGATTACTCCACAGTGGGGACGGCAGCTGCAACTTCCTTTTGTGGCATCATCCTCCGGTTTCTAGCACGTTTAAGTCGGTGTTTAATAGGCTGGTAAAAAGCGAGCGAGAGCTACAGGAGATGATCGCAAACAATGAAAGAGAAATCGCTAAACTTAAGGCAAAAAAGAAGGTCATATCGGTTGCTATGATCATTTCATGGGTCATCGTCGCTGTGCTTGTATCGCAGCTCATCGGAGACTACAGTAAAACAAGTGCGAATAAAATGTGCCTCCTAGAAAGAGAAAATTATTTGGATGTGATCATAGATTGTCTGGGGGATGAAGCTAGATAGTTGAGTTTGTATGTGGTCATTAGAAGTAACATGGAAGATGTTACCTTGAGGTAGATAAATATAGTGCCAGGTACTTTGACCTGAACTGTATTTTATACCCCCTTATTAACATTCTGTGTAAACTAGATGAAGCTGATTTCAAGCCCTAATTCATTTCCCCCTCGGTTAAATTCCCACAGTTTCAAAAGGTTTCGTTTTTATAAATGAAAAATAACTGAATTTCAAATTATGCATTCCAAATGTGCTTGATGCAACATAGAGAACCAAACGAGATTCTTGCTTTAAAATCTGGATTCACTTGGAGAAAATCAATTGCCTAATTCTAGATTTTGTAAAGGCCACTAAAAAGGGCCTAAACTTTACCGGCTCAACTTCTTTCTTCATCCAGACACGATCTTCCTTCGAAAGTAACAAAGAAAAATGCAACTTCCAGAAAGATTGGAAAATCTCCCTTTACCAAAAGCACAGCTGTTCTCCCAACTTCCACCTAAAAATTTTATAACTTCCAACATATTTACATGAGGATCATGGTCTTTTGCACAAACAAAATGGCTTCCCCAAAAGGGGTAAATTCTTCTTTTCCTTTTTATTTTCGGCCTATCGAACATATAGTAGTCTAGGTGGATAAGGAACTTTGGGCATATTTACATGAGGATCATGGTCTTTTGCACAAACAAAATGGCTTCCCCAAAAGGAGTAAATTCTTCTTTTCCTTTTATTTTCGGCCTATCGAACATATAGTAGTCTAGGTGGATAAGAAACTTTGGGCGGATTTGGAATCGAGTCATTTGGGCCCAAATTGTCGATTGGTGGCCGTTGTTTGTGGTGATCTGTCACTGATTGGTAAGCCATTGCCAAAGCTAGAGCCTGCACATGAAAGGAAGATCAGATTGGCTCTAAAAGTAAGGCTCCATTTGGTTCAACTTATTAAACAGACTTTTAATTATGTTATTATAGACTTTAACTGGAAATTATGGACCCAAAATGGACTTTGAATACAAACTGGACAAAATAAGTTGAACCGATCATATTTTGGGTTATTTTTCATATGTACCAAATTGGAATTTTATGGGCCTAGAATGAGTTTTTGACCCAAACCGAGGTTTCAAATCATGATGTAAATATAGGGAGTTTGAAACTCCAGTTTGGATCAAAGGTCTAGTTTGGACCTACAAAACTATAATCAATCTCAAAAATTGATCCAAATGCAAGATCCAGTTTACCCCATAATCTAATTGCTTAACCTCCATTTGAACCAAGCTACAATTTCAAACTCCATTTCACCCAAAATCTTATTTATTAGTTGCTCTCAACTTACAATGTGATCGTGTTGAGGAGGGGCATAGATTCCGGTAGTAACTGTGGTTCTCCGTCGCGTTTCGCTCGAAGGCGGATTTGGTATTTTAGTGAATCCGGTTGGAACAACGATCACCGGAAGACCAACCAGATTTCCTAGGCAGACCTTCTCCCAATCAGTTGCATTGCCTATGAATGCATCCATTGTAAAACTTTCTCTAATTTCCTTGATTAACTTTCCCCTTGCTCTCTGTGCCTGTACAAAATCATCTCAAATCCTTAAATATAGCTATTAATGAACCTTTTCATAACTAGAAAAAAAAAAAAAAAATCTATAAGTTGCTAGCCAACCACAAGGGCGGGGCCAGAAAAGTTAGTTCTAGTCGGGAAAAAATTATATAAAAACAAAATATTGTAGGAGACATATTTCTTAAATAACTTAAATCATGAAGTATATTTTTACCAAGCTAAAAATATTTGACAAGAATAAGGGCAAACCAAAGTGGATAACTAACAAATTTAGGGGTATATTTTACAAACTACTAACAAAACATGGGTACAAGTCTAATATTGGGAAGGTTGAGAGTGAAAAAACCTGCAAATAGTCTACTGCCGGGATTACACGAGCACGACGTAATTCAGTGGGCCACTGGTCTTGGGCTTCATATTCATCATCCTCACCTGACCGTTGCCACTCATCAAAGTGGGCCAACATATCAACATCCATGGTGAAGTTAAGGATCCCTTGAACAGAATTGACCGAGTAATTCAATTTGAACGGGACCATATTAACTCCCTTTGAAGAAAGAACCCGAACAACCTGGACCCCACCATCATAAAAATCTGTTAAATAGGTTAATAAATCCAAAGAACGCAATGAAATGGATCGACTAACCTCCATCTCAGCATCATCAAGATATCCAACGGTAAGATTAGTAATATCAACTAAAAATGGGTCGTCAAAAGGAATTTCTCTAGACGAGAGATCATCTGGGTCCTTTCCTCTTATAGAATCTAAAATGACTGAACAATCCATGGCACTTCTACAAAAGGGGCCGAGCTTGTCCTGTCAAAGAGAAGAGGAATAAACCCCATCAATGTAACAGAAGGAAATGAAGGTGACATGAAAAAGAAGAGAAGACAAGTGGTCTTACCAAGCTTTCTGATATGCTCATAACACCAGTTCTACCAACAGTTCCAAAAGTTGGGCGTATTGCTGTCACTCCACAACGGGCTGCGGGATAGGTAATTGACCCAGCTGTTTCTGATCCAATTGCAAATGGGACCATACCTTCCAAATTAAGGGAAAAAAAAAAAAGAACTCTGTTAATCAGTTCAAAATATATAGATTTAGCCCTTATAGACTTGTAGTGCAAATAAATATACAATTTAGTCTATTTATTAAGAGTTTATCCAAAGTCAATGAAGACTTTCCATTTTAACCATATGGAGGTAAAGTACTTTGCTTAGTTGCTTTACCCTGCTTGGCATAATCTACCACTAAAATTTAGGGCACGGTTGATTTGATTCCCTGTGGGAATAAGAATGAGAACGAGAATGGTAATGGTGATCTTTTGGTGTCCGCTTAGTTACACAGGGAATGAATAGGAATGAGAATAATGATTTTTTGGTATCTGTTTGAAGAAATTTAAAAAATACCCCAAGTGCTACATTAAAACTTAAAAAATACGAAAAAAATCTCATGTAAATGAATGCTAACTTTGATTCCCACCGGAGACACCAATTTAGGTGGGAATGAAAGAATGACTTTTTCATTTGGGTGAGAATAAAAAATCATTCCCACTTCATCATTCCTTCAGAACAAACAAATGACTTTTTCTCATGAAAAATGATTTTTCGTTTCATTACTACTAAAGAATCGAACCAAACATACCATTAGTACTACCTTATCACCATATGTTTAAGAAATGTAAGTTTGCTGATCTTGTGTTAATGGTTAAGGAGTGGGGTAAATTTTTTGCTTTCCCAAAGGACTAATATGAAATAATTAATTTCACCAGCGTAGCAACATTTGAACATGAACACATGGATAGAGTAATAAAATATTAGCAGCTGAAGCCTCGAAAAGCACCTGCTGAGGTGGAAGAAGCTGGCCCAGCTGATGAACCCGTAGAGAACTCCTCAATATTCCATGGGTTCCTAGTCCGCCCTCCGAACCAGATGTCATCATATGCCAATGATCCCGAAACAAGCTTTGCAACAAGAACTGCCCCTGCAGACTTTAACCTAAGTACAATTACAAGTCATCAGCTTCAATCTGAAATCTCACTTGAAATATTTCTCATTCACAACTTTACAATTTCTTGACACCTTGTCTTTTACCTTTGGTAAACCCAAGCTTCAGTGTCAATGACTTGCTCTTTAAAAGTCTTGGAACCCCAAGTCGTTTTGTATCCAGGTACCGAAATTATATCCTTCAACCCATATGGAATTCCGTGCAAGGGACCTAAAAAATAGCAAGACCAAATGATTCAGTAGCCAAGCAAAAAAAAAAAAAAAAAAAAAAAATCATTAAAAAAAAAAATACCCAAATATACTCCTCGGGCAAGCAATTCATCAGCCGCTTTTGCTTGCTTATAAGCTAATTCTTCCGTATAAGAGACCACAGATTCAAGAACCTTACCATATCTGGTATGATTCTATAAAGTCATTTTGCCCTATAATTTAATCTAAAAAATAAAGTCAATGATCATAAATTTGATCTACAGTTTACCTTTTCAGTCTACGGAGAAAAACCCAAGTAAGCTCCTCGGATGTTATCTTCTTTGTCTTAATTAACTCTCCTAATTCTAAAACCTTTATAAAAAAATCACACATGAGACGGAGCAGCAGTTCATGCTACGCTTCAACATAAAGCAGAAGAAAAGATAACACATTACACTCATAAAGGCGATATCTTCCTCATTCTCTGGTCTCACTATGCCATGGAGAGAAGGATAAGTAAATCTTTTAGTCACTTGTTGAGCATGTTCTCTTCCCCATTCGGGATTGAAGACAAGAGCAGAAGGATTATGCAACCCGCCATCGTTGCGAGCAACTAGTTTCCGGTTAGCTCTAATTATAGGAACGTTGAAGTCTCCTGCACCCTTCACAATCTCTCGCACCTAAAATGTAAATTAGAAATCAATTAGTAAGAACAAATATACAATCACAGTCATTCACATTATCCCTGTAAAAAGGTACCACAATGACCTTTGTATCATTGAAGAAACCAGCATCAAATAAGTCGAATGCATTTCGAATTGAGATTTCACCTTCCTGTCAAAAAATTAATAAATAAAATAAAAATAATAAAAGAGAAAATATCAATCTGGTCTAAAACGGTGTGTAATCAGAAACGTAAGGGGGGATGAAAATGAACCTGAAATTTCTCACGAAATAATTTCCAGAAATTTCTAGAAATTCTGCCCTGTTTTACATACGCCAAAAACGGATATATTTTCTATATGCATGATCAATAAATCTCCATTGCAGATGATATAAATTTTCTTTGACCTTGTAAGTTTAGGGAAAACAAAAACTTACCATTTCATGGGAAGGAGAATGCGATGGTGCAGGAGGTGAGTTGATTAGGCAAGTGGAGTTGAGAACGGACGTTTGATGCGCGTTTGAGAAAGAGATTGAAAAGTTGAAGCAGAAGCAGAGGACGAAGAAGAACGAGGAGGAGAAAGGAACGCAGTTGGCAGCGTTAATACGACGTGTCGATCGAACTGCCATTAGAGGACACTTGTCGTGTAGAGCTTCCCCTTCCTCGCTTTCTTTTCTGTGTCCAGCGCTTCTCCGGCACTAACTGAGTCCAGTCCCATGGATTTAGTGAAGTTTGAGTCAACGATGTTGAAATTCATGCTTGATTTAAAAAATTGAAAAACAAAAAGTAAAAAAAAAAAAAGGTAAACAAACAAACAAAAAACAAAGAAGATAAATTATATTTAATTTGAAATAATTATATTTAATAGTAAATTTGAGGTTAAGGTTTGGATAACACTTTTACTATTTATCCTAAACTTATACATTTTTGGCAAAATGTCTTATAAATTAATTTTAAACGAAAGTAATAAAAAGAAAAAATTGAAAAAGGTTGTATTACCCTTAAACCTATAAATTTGGAAAATGTAATAAAATTAAAATTTGACCCTCATTTTCTCTTAATTTTTATAACGACCCACTATTTACAAACTTGTTGTGTTATACGGGAAACAAACACTGAAACGTTTCTTTTTCTTCTCACCACAACCCCATTTGCTACCACTAGTTCTGGTTACACACGCAATTCTCTGATACACAACTTGACTCTTCCTCTTTCGGTCAGTATCAATAGTGTTCGAAAAATTTCAGTCGGGTTCGAAATTCTTCATCAACAGTATCTTCTTCTTTTTCTTCTTCTTCTTCTTCTTCTTCTTCTTCTTCACTTTGAATGGGTATTTCCGAGATGATTTCTAATCGGGCAATCAATGAGCATGAAGACCAAGAACCAAATTCCCCACCTATAAAAGAAAAAGTATGATTTTGTAAAATTAGGGTTTTTTTTCTTGATTAAATCTTAGAAATGGTTAAAAACTAAGGATTTGGATTGAATGATTTTGTCATTACTTGATGAGATTGAAGAGTCTCGATAAGCTCAACGGGAGAAGAAATTAGAGAGAGAAAAAAAAAAGCCTTAATGGGTCATGCTTGTTGTCCTGTTGATCCCAACAGGACACTAAGGCTCCTTGTCATGTTGATCTCAACGAGATAACAAACAAATCTCCTTTAAAAAAAAATGTTATCTTAATGTCTACTTATCATCTATAATTCAATTTATGTATTTATTTATAGGAAATATTGAGATTTTGGAGCACCATCAATATTTTGAAAGTTTGGTTATTGCATTATCGAAACTCTCCAATGTTCCAATCATTCTTAAACGAGTTCATGCGTTGGAAGACTTTAAGAACATCATTAAAAAGTTCATGTTTTGACCACTTCCTAGATGTAAGTTCAGATCTGGTGTTTTATGTTAAGTTAGCTATCGCCCTCATAGTTCATTTAAGTAAAAGTAAAAAGGGAAACAATGTATGGCTATATATTAATAAGCTTCTTCTCGGTTCTTTGAGCAAGAGTTTGCTCTAGTTAGCGGCCTGAAGTGTGAGAGACCAACACTCATACCTTGCCGAATTTCAGAGAATAATTATCTTTATGAAAAATATTTTAGTGGTGTTGGAATTTTTTCATGTACCGCATTAGGTAATGTCCTCGCTCCTCTTCAAACTACAAGAACAAAGTGGTTAGAAGATTGCCTTCTTACCGAAGTGGATAAGGCAGAGGATGTTGAATTCGTGAAGTTGGCATTTGTATACTTCTTGGAATATGGCCTCTTAGGTAATGCGTAGAAGGTAAACATTAATTTGATGCATCTATCCATGGTCTCAGACTTCAATTTCTTCAACAAATATCTATTGGGGTAACTTAGTGTACCAAAAAACTATTGAGACTCTCAAGAAGGAGGACATGAAGAAGAATTCCATCGATTCAAAATAATATCAAAGAAAAATGACGGTTTGGTTGAATGGATTTCAGTTAGCTTTCCATGTAAATTATTTATTACTATTAATTAAATTGTTGGTGTTAATGTTACTAGTGTTATTCTAATTACTATAAGTATGAGCTATCGAGGCTATTCCCATTACTAGAGATAGATTTGAGAGGCATTTGAAAACTACTAGTATGCATATTGAATTGGGCAATGAAGGACATATATAAAGAAAAGAGCTATATGTCATCACATCGGAGTATTAATGAGGTTTTAAGAAGTAAAAATATGAGTTTCAATGTGGATCATAATATTATTTTTTCTTCAGCATAATTAATTTACTAATAGATAACCAACAAACTAACATCATTATTTTATGATGCATATTAAACTGCGTAGATATCTACATCGTCACCTGAAGAAGCGACCTAGTTATATATGGCCAACATGGAGGTAGAAGAATATGTTGAGGAGGAAGAAGAGGAGGAAGTAGAGCATACCGACTATGAGGAAGTTGTTAAGAAGCGGACAGAGGAAGTAGCTGGTGATCAGGATGAAGTGGCAATTGCTTCTGTACCAAGAGAGGAAAACCATTCAGGTCCGAGCAAGAGAAGTAGTCTTCTTGGTCGTCAGTTGTAGGACCCTTGACGTACTCGTTGAGAGATTAGGGCGGGTGGCATCTATTATTACAAAATTAAATAATAAAATATTTAGTCCACTTGGTAAGTATTAAATTATTTGTGTTATATGTTTGTTATATTTTAGTTCTCTCTTATAAATCTTATTTAATATGTAGGTGGGTCCCGGACCGAGCAAGTAGTGTTGGATGATGTTGTACGAGATTGTGTACGGGGAAGCTGGAGCTGGTAAGAATTTATTTAATTTCTTTTATATTTTTTAAACCAAGTATTAGATTTTATGAAATATTTTAAACTAACATTGTCCTGTTGAGCATCAATGGTACAATTACAATGTCCCGTTCAGCATCAATGGGACAATTACATTGCCTCATTGAGAATTAACATGACAATTCTCAACGGGACAATGTTAATTTATAATATTTTAAACTTATGATTTCATTTTAATATATGATTTTTTTTATAGGTTCTATAGAGAAGCATGCTTTGGTAAATGCATAGGCCGAGGCTGGGGATGGTGCACGGGTAGCAGGCGGGTCCCATCCTGATGATATGGAGACAAACGGGGTTGAACTCAATATTCTTCTAGTTAGAATATCCATTTTTGCATATATTTTACTATCATTTAAAATATATATATTCTTAACTTCTATCTTATATATATATATATATATATATATATGATATGTTAAACTGTAGTCATTGATCATATTACGGTTGAGGCTCAGGAGAGAGAGAGGATGGTGTACGGGACACTGGAACTGATAAACATTAATTTTATTTCATTCTTATATATGTTCTATTTATTTATTTTTTAGATTCTATCATGGTGGAGGAAATGATAGCATATGGGAGGAAGAAGAAGCAAAGTCCCCTACTTAGGACTCTATATATATATTATGAGCAATCCACTTCGTGTGCCCAATGAGAAACTAGTAGAAGCTATTTAGAGTTAGACAAGAAGCAAATCAAAATCGAGATAGTAAGTACACTTATTTATATAGTGAATTTATTATGTTCTAATATAAGTCTCAAATATTTTATCTTCCTATCTTTAGGAAAGAGATCTCATATACGTTGAGGACTAAGGGCTCTACCACTAGGGAATTTAATAGAAAATGTCTAGAGATTGGAAAGTGGTTGGAAACTAATGTAAGTATTTTTAATTTCACAAACTCGTAATATATTTTGATATTATTCTATTAAATTTTGTAATATGACTTACTTGATTTTGGCAACATATTAATGAAGCTTTGTACATGCTCTTGTCGCGACTAAAAAAATCTCCTTCTCTCGTGAAAAAACCTGCGACAATCTTAGACAACATCTTTGGTATTTATATGATTGATTTATTCAAGATGAATGACTCAAGATGTTGTAAATACGAGCCAACATTCAAGAAGTAAGCATATAATATCCACTTTCAGTTTTTTTATGAAGATTTGTTTTTAAATATATTTATCTACTTACTTATTTAATTGTTATAGCTATATGTTTGGAGAAATTCCAAAAATGCATGACATCGCTTAGCATGAGGTTGATATCGTATATTTCTCATTGAACTTGCATAACGCCTATTGGATAGCCGTTGCAGTGGACTTCGGTAGTTTGATAGTATATATGATGGATTGCAAAGTTGATTTGCCGCCATCACCACTCCCATTACAGGAAGGTGTCACATCTCCTAGTATAAGTCTGTTTATTATCAAAACACTGCCTAAGATCATGGAGGTTAGTGAAGAGGTGAAAGTTAAGTTTGGAAAGAAAATGAGTGAGCAATTCAAGTTGGAGAGTGTCAATATCTCTCAGAATGAATCGTTAAAAAGAGGAGATTGAGATGTATGGACAGTGAAATGCATAGGTTTTCATATAATGCAACTTAACTTAGAGTTTTTAAATGATGAACATATGACTTTTTCAGAAACAATTAATTGTAGATATATATACCCAGAAACGGGGCTTATAGTTAGACATTTTAATAATATATTTTTTATTCATACTCACTTATTATGTTTCCTTGTTTTTTTCACCAAGTATTTGTACATCTTTCAATTAAGGCATGATGTTGACACTATCCAATTGATTATAGTAGTGTCTCATTGAGCTCAAGGGGACAATAACATTGTCTTGTTGATCTCAACGGGACATTAAGCCTATTGATGTTCAATGAGACTGTAAGTTTGTCCTGTTGATGTTCAATGGGATCATAAGTTTGTCCCATTAATGTTCAGTGGGACCATATTCCTCTCAACCTCAAAGGGACACTAAGCTTGTCTTGTTGAGCATCAAGGAGACACTAAACTTGTCCCGTTGAGGTTAACGTGACAAAAATCTTATCTCGTTGATGCTCAATAGGACACTGAGACCATCCCATTGAGATCAAGGGGACACTGTTATTATCCCGATGATGTTCAATGAGACACTAGCATAATAAAATAGACAGTTTTATAGTATCATTTTTATATAAATAATACTTATTTTGAATAAAAATATCTTCTTGAACATATAAAGAGTTACAGTAAAGTGTCTTGTGTGATTAATAAGTGTGTATAGAATATGAATAGCTGTTATAGTGCTTGTATAAATATTAGAGATGAATATAGCTACAATATCTCATTGGCCTATTATGAAACTTTACACACTATATTGTAGATCGGTACTCTTTAGGAATAATTAAATAAATAAGTAATTGACATGTCATGTCATTCATATACAATGGAGTTGGAATTCTTGTTGACTTATTATGAAACTTGACCTTGTTCGAAGATAATTAAAGTAGTATTGATTGTAAGGGAGGGATAATTATTTATTACATATTACAGATCGATGTTCTTAGGGAATAGTTGAAAAATACAATTTTATAATATGTATTTAGTAGATAGATTGAAAAAATAATGCTTAAGGAGACACTAAGCCTGTCTCATTGACCTCAAGGGGACAAAATCGTGTCCCATTTAATGTTCTATGGGACAACAATCTTGTCTCGTTGATGCTCAATGGGACAATCTATTATTTTGTTAAACATTAACAAGATACTTGACTGTCTTGTAGAACATCAATGAGACAGTCTTAGTGTCCCGTTGAGCATTAAAGATCATCTAGAAATGTTTTCAAACATCTCTTCAATATTAGAAATAGTTTTAAAAGCTCATACCTACAATAATATAAAGTATCATTAATAAACACCAGTTTCAATTAATACAACTTACTATAACTTTAACTAAGAGTACCAATTACCTAGAAGGTAAGCGGAAAACCATATATATCCCACTTCTCATCAGTCTCATATTTTCAACTTGCAGCTCTTTCGACATTATTCAGTAGGTCATTCCTCTTGATGTACTTTATGGTTCGCTTCTGTACTACTATACTCCAAGGATAGCTATTGAAGAACTCAAGGTCTGAGACAATAGATAGATAATGAGTTGGTACTTTATTCCTCCTCATAATTCTTAGGAGGGCAGCCACCAATACTAACTTGACATGTAGTTCTTCAACCTTTGCCTTATAAGCATGATCTTCTTCACCCCTTTTGTTTCTAGAACGAGATTTGTTAAAAATATCAATCAACTCACCACATAAAATTTCATCATTCCCATTGAAATAGTGTGCCACAATTTCTGCATTTTTATGATTTTGCGAGGTATGGCCAGTGTCTTGTGACATCTCGGTCCAGTTACTAGAGTGAAGTCTTTCTTCAAATAATGGAGATGACAACCATTTATGTCGTGCCATGCCTTATATTTCTTTGTGAACTGAGCTTGGCGTAGTATCAAAGTTTCTACTATCTGACCAGAAAGTGAGTCTCTCATCCATCTTCATGAATTGGCTAAAACATGATTTCCTAAACATCTTTATCTGTCTTGAATTAAGCTTTTTCTTGATGTCGAAAATTACCTCGTAAAGTCTCGAATGATCAGTAATCAAGCATGGAAAATGAGCCTTAGACTTCAAGATTTAGGTAAGTTTCATTGATCCCTAAAACCAAACAAACAAACTGTTGAAATACTCTATTAAGAATGCAAAATGTTTAGTTATAAATCCAAGATAAGAAGACCAGGATCAAAAGATTTCAGACTCAGATCAACAAGATTTCAGACTGAAATCAATTACAATCTAAGTCAGAAATCATGATTTCGGACCAAAATCAATTATGATCTTAGTCCAGAATCCTTGATTTTGTTCCGAAATCTTAGGGTTTTGGACTGAAATCATAGATGAATTTAATCCAAAATCATTAATTTTGGTCCAAAATCATATTTGATCATAAACTGATATCATAGTTGATTTTAGTCCATGATTACAGAAATTTCGACTCACATTACAAGATTTGGACTGAGTTCATAGAAGATTTTAGTCGGAAATCATGATTTCAAACTTAAATTTTCTTTGACTCTGTTCGAAATCAACTAATCACAAACTCATATTATAGAAGATTTTGGTTCGAAATCATAATTTCAGATTAAAATCTTCTCATATTTCGCATAAAATTAGAAAGAAAATTTCAACCTCTAATCAATTTTATCAGGATCAGATCAAACCCTAATTTTTTTAGCACATTTATACCTAGATATCATCTTATACATTAACTTCTTCATTATCCATTGATGACCGTTCAAATTTGATGGCTACAATACAAAGACTATCGCATTCAAAGAGGAAAATAGGAAAACATATTATGACAATGGATTGATGAAGAAGAAACTAAGAAAGAAACTGTCATTTACCATTGGAAATGATTTCGGTTGATGAAGAACAAAACAAAGATGAAGATAGAAATTTGCTATTAGGTTGATGAAGAACGATATTTTCTAGTTTGGTCAGAAAGTTGGAAGAAGAGGGAAAAAGATGAAGGGAGAGAGGAGAGGAGAGGAGAGGAGAGGAGAGGAGAGGAGGGGGGGGGGCGTTAGACTATGCTTGACAACACTTTTTTACTTTTTGTATTTATAACATCAGTTTTTGTAATGATTACAAAAAATCATGTCAATGATAAAAAAATTATCTTTTTAGATACGAAGTCCGTTTGATATCTTTGATTGTTTAATTCATTTTTTTTAATTGATGTGTTAACATCTAATGTTATCATTATAAGTTTAAATTTAAAATCCAATTTCGAACCTCCATTTAGACATCCAAGTGGAAACATGTCAATGAAATAAATCCCATCAACCATATTCGATTTAAACATGAATCACAACCCCACACAAAAAAATGCAAACATTCATATAAAGTAAAAAACTCTAAATCAAAGTTTAAATAATGAATTGAAAGTATGAAACGAAGTCGAGTTGACAATAAAAACATGAAAGGAAGACGATGACAAAAATAGACCCGCCATGAAAATGTCGAACATAAAGAGAAAGCTTAGCATATAAAAGAATAAATTAACTAAGGCCAAAAAAATCTTTTTTGAAATATATAAAACCACTAAAATTAGTTTTTATATTTCATTTTTTTGACTGTTTTTTAATTTACGTCATTTCAAAAACCGATTTTTGCAAAAAAGTTTCCAAACAATATTATCTCCTTAAGAAATACGTTTTTCATTTTTATAAATCCAAAAAACGTTTTTTAAAATTATTGCCAAGCATTAGACTTTTCATTTTATATTTTCACTTATTTAAAAATTATAAATAATAAAATAATGTGTTCAAATTTATATGAAAGTTGGTCTATATTTCAAAATAACTATTGAAATAAGTCTCACTGTTCAAATTAACTCATTTGAATATCCGGTTGCATCAGTTTGAATTTTTCGCGCCAAAGCAACTCGAGATCGACTCATTATAGGAGAGAACGATCGGAGACGGTGAGCGGGAATCTGAAATGGCGCTCTTGTGTTTTCTGTTGGATCTGCGGAGCTTGCGGCATTCGATCCTCGTGGAGTTAAAGCAGGTAAGAGCAATTTCGATTTTTGTTTTTTGGATTTTCGGTTTTATGGTCGGGATTAGATTGCAGATCTTGTATTTGGAATCGATGTCTTCTCTACTGATTGCATCTCGGATTTCCGGTGGAGTCCCTTGTCAGACCTTGTTGCAGATTGCTAATCTCTACGCCATTTTGGAATCGTCTTCTTCTCGGAGTAAATCTGAATCGGGACGTCTTAGAGATAGGATCGGCTTGTGCTATGTCTCCAGAAATTGCCTTTCTTCTGATAATGAGGCACTCACTACATCCTTGACCTTTTATATATTCAGAAATTGTCCTCGTATAATTAGCACTAACTGAAAAAAAACAGCTGAAGATCGCGTACAGTCCAAGTGGAGACTTCAATCTCCTTGATTTCTACAATGCTGTTGATAATTTGCCTCTCGACGCATATCTTCCTGAAATAGATGATTCTGAAGCCTTTTCTCGCTATGGTATGTCTCTCAAGCACCCCTGCTAGCTATAATTTTATTCTAGGGATGAGTTTCGTATCATGAAGAACTGATTTGTAGATTGATAGCAGATATAGAACTTTCAAATGTCTTGAGTGATCAAGTACTTTACTCCTGGGGAGGCAAAGATGTCATGAAAAAAGTGATTGTCTTGAGCTCTAGTGTACCTCAAGATGTAGACTCTGTAATGCAAAGGACTTTCATGGTTAGCCATACTTATTATCATCATTTTTCAAATTTTAGCAATGTCTTACCTGTCCCTGATACAAAGCAGCCTAACATTCAATTTCACAATTCATGCAAGCAGGATGCAGCGGCTATGCGTACTTCATTTGAGTTTGTTCTGTTTGAGAATAAATCGAGCCATAGTGACGTACTCTTGGAGAGTGTATTTAGTTTTTTGACAAGTATCTCTGATATTGAGAACTGCGCATTTCAAGCTCATCCCCCAGGTTGGAATACCCCCCTCAATTTATTTATTCTTTTCTAGTATGAGTACCTAATCATTACTCTAGAATGTAGCGAGATCTTGTACCATCTACGTAGGGTTGATAAAAAAGAGTGGAGAATCAAGATTACTCAGATCTTGCACCATATGAGTTTTAGCTTGACAAGCTGACCTGTGTATATCATTATTCAACTGATGGATTCATAGGTAGCTTGATAGATTCAAGCTAATCGAATAATTAAGTGATCAAGATATTTTATTTTTATTTTTAATTAGTTCGAAGTGCCCCTTTCATTAGGACTCCTCATAAGAGTGAAAATATGTAGTTTCTAAAAATAAAACAAATTTGCAGATACTCGAGTATTCCAAGTCCTGGTGAGCAGGTGTCTAGAAGATCTAAAGGATGATGTAAAAGAACCACTACAAGCTCGTTTTAGCTTTAAGAGCAACTTGGCAGGCACTGTGAACCAGATATTCTGCAATCTGTACATGCCTGTCAATAAGATGATTGATAAGTTTGCTCCTTCTGAGGTACTGTCATTCAATGTCTATATCCCACTAGGACATATCTATTGGTCTACTTTAATTGACACTTTATTAGAATCAATACTCTTGAAATCGTTCAAGATAAGAATCACTTATATCTACAGATAACAAATGGTAACATCTTAAAGGTATTCAGTTTTCTGGATTTACATGATGCATATGTCTTTTAAGTTCAAATGTGACTTAATTAATTCTTACCAAATGGTTTCACCTGAGGCTCTTGTAATCTACGTATATATGTATATATATATAAATCTCTAGAGACTGGTGTATCCCTTTTAGTCACATTTTTTTATCTGGAGACTGGTCTTATTTACTGTTTTTTCCCTCTCTACGTGAGAATCTAAACGTTTTTTTTTTTTCTCTATTCCAACTATTTCATTTTCATCACTTGGTTTGAAACTTTGAAAATGATAACAGTCAATTTGGTACTGGTTTCATTTTGCTTAATATAAAGTAGAAAGCTACGTCTATATGTATATATATATATAAATTCTCTAGAGACTGGAGTATCCCTTTTAGTCACATTTTATTATATGATTAATCCATATCGTTTCATGGTCTTATCTACTGTTCTTTTTTTTTCTCTCTCTACGGGAGAATGTAAACGGTTTTTTTTTTTTTTCTCTGTTCCAACTATTTCATTTTCATCACTTGGTTTGAAACTTTGAAAATGGTAACAGTCAATTTGGTCCTTGTTTCATTTTGCTTAATATAAAGTAGAAAGCTAATAGAAAGTATGCGTCGGTTTTCATATTTCGTTCAATATTTTGTTCATGCAAGTATGTTATATCCATATCATTGATTTGCCACCATAAATTTTTATGACTTGGGAAGGAAGACTTGGTAGTTGTTATTATTCGATTGGAATGCCTGCCTTATAACTTCACTCTACCAATACTAATTAGACTGAGAAAGTGAGATATTTGAATAAGAAGTATTGGCCATAAATGTGAAAAGTACTCAATCATCTAGCCTCTTAAGTTTCTCTTCTGGGGAAAGTATTTCTGTATTGCTATTCAGATATGTCATCTTAAATAATCACATCACCTGCTTTAGAATGAAGCAAGATGTAGATGTCAATCTATGTATTGCCGTATTAGAGGGCCCCTTCAAAGTTTCATGACTTTCAAAATTCTAAGTCAGAATATTTATTAATGTGGTTGTTTATAGGCATGCAGGTGCCATGGAATTCCATTAGAGGAAA
The DNA here is from genome assembly GCA_027186245.1 of Coriaria nepalensis. NCBI lineage: Eukaryota > Viridiplantae > Streptophyta > Magnoliopsida > Cucurbitales > Coriariaceae > Coriaria > Coriaria nepalensis. Next base: position 1,974,538 of record CP114493.1, read on the forward strand.
ACAGTAGAAAAAGGATAAAAGAGCCTTCTTATCCAGTCACTGGGTGTGATCTGGAAGACAGTGACCTAATTGAAAACTCTGTGAAAGTTGGAGAAAGAACGATCCTATTATCATCCTCATTCCAGTATTATCATGAGTTTCAACAAGTTCCTTCACAAATTAACTTCACCGTCATCGAGCGGACCAGCTTGGGGTCTCTAAGCGAAAGTCTGTCTTAATCTATAAAGTTTACTATCATCTTGATTTTGCTCTTCCTTACTTTTTCCCCAATCAATTTTATCAAATATTTGACTTAATATTTGCCAACCTGATTAGTTTCGCATTTTTTTTTAGGTGTTATGATGGGGGATCCATATGTCGTAGTTCCATCATCTTCATATGAGACTGACTCTGCTTCAGATCATATTGATGGGTTAGAGTTGAATGCTCAAGGTGCACAGAAGGCCTACCCCTAAATTCTCCCACATGGACTGCATTAATGATTCTGTGGGGGATCTTTCACTTTTCTCTTCATCCCAGAAGTATTGTTAGCTTCATGGAATCCACGTTTCTACAATTTTCTTTTCTAAGTTGGTTATCAATGTCTTTTGCAGTTTTTCAAGCACTCTGCGGTGCTCTGCAATCAATGGACCAGGGATTGGTATGCATTTCAAATTGTAATATGGAAATGTTGAAGGATATCACCTTTCCTTGCTATTATATCCTCCAACCTTCTGATGGTGGACCGATGCTTCTCAGGGTAAAGTTGTGTCTTGTCCTTTCCTACATGAAATATTAGAATAATTTATGTTTTCCTATTAGCAATTTCTTACACTTCATAAAATCTTCCTCTCATGTATTTATATTAACCGGTTATCAAAAGTTTGCAGCGTCTTGCAGGATCAGAGGAAGTCTTATATGTACCAGATCTCAATAAGTCCGTAAATGCTTCAGTCAGTGAAGAGATTGAAAACTCCGTCCGAGCCACTTTGGAGAAAGAGGTTTGATTTTAGACACATCCTTGGTCTATAGCTACTACTTCTATATACTTCTCCACTCTTATAACACAAAATGCTTTTCTTTCTCTTTCTCTCGTGTATTTCCGGCTGGCAGGTGGAACTTAAAGTCTATGACCCATTGCTTCATGTCAGAGGATTCCATCAAAAACTGAATTTGATGGTAAAAGAAAACCTACAGTTAAGGTAAACACTTCTGTTTTGTCTGAATTCTGGTATATTTCTATGGGGATTGAATTCAAATAATTTTCTATGTTCCAGTACATCACATCCTCAAGCCAAAGAGGAGGCTACCTCTAAAGCAAACTCAAGCCAACCAAATTCTTTTAGAATAGCCATAAAATCAAGCTCTGTGAAAGAAACTGTTAACGATGTAAAAGACGAAGAGAACTTCTTGGACCTTACAGAAGAATACGGAAGAGAAAGTCGTGTTACCCAAGAGTGGGAGCAGCTAGCAGTAGTCCATAAACTACCGAAAATATATTCTATGGTTCATGAGTCCGAAGTAGCCAATTTGGATCAACTGAAGAAGGATGAATTATCCCCAGATTGTAAAAAGCAGATAGATGAGAAAACATCACGGATTCTAGAGAGATTGGAGGCTCCAAGACAGTCAAGAACAAAGAGTGTTCCGATAGAGAAGCCGCCTTCAAGCCTGTTCGATCAAGGCTCAACTTCAAGCCAACAACTCATGAAACCAATCTTCAACAAGCTTAAGAGGAAACATAAATGATAGGGTTGTTTTGGGGTGGCTTTCTTCTGATATATGCTTGTTGTGGTCTTATGATATATTTTTTAGTCTCTTGTTGAAAAACTTTGGAATATGATACAATTCTGAACAGCTGATAAGTAAATATAAAAAAAAAAAAAAAAACAAAAGAAAAAGAAAAATGACATTTAAATAGTTCCTTCTCAAGTCTCTATCTAACTGCAGGCCCGCCCAGTTTTATACGGTTATGAAATTCGTAAGGGGCGGGCAAAGAGAGTGTCTCAATTTTCCCTCGAGAAATTGATTATGAGCAGTATTTTTCTGTTAAGGGGATGAAAAAATTATTAGATTCTTCTTCTTCTGATTTGGATTCTGATAATCATAATGGAGGGAGTAACGCAAATAAGAAGAGAGAAAGATGCGGCGGTGGAGGGGGGTCGGGTGATGATCTGCGCTTAACGAGAAGTAAGAAGGCCAGGAACTCGGCTGCTCAGCCGACGGTGGAGGAGGCTGCGGTGCTGCTTTACCTTAAGCATCTCGAACTTCCTCTTACTTCAGCAACCACTGGTTGTCCTTGCGAAGCAATTCTTCTTCGTCCAGACACACTCTATACCATAGGCCGGAGCGATCGCTTCTGCCATTACGTCTTCCGTGACTCCCGCGTCAGTAAGCAACATTGCCAGATTCTTTTTGATTCTTTCCAACACAAGCTCTACATTTTAGACGGAGCTTTATACTCTCGTAATTATGCTAGCTGTCTCGTTAATGAATTTAGGAAAAGGTTACTACCACCATTCTCTTCTAATGTACTATATGGAGGGGAAGGGAAAATTGATTGTTCTGGGGTTGAGTCTTCTCTCAATGGAGTTTTTGTTAACGGATCTAGGGTTGAGAAAGGCATGGTCAGGGAGTTGCTTGTTGGGGATGAGGTTTTACTTGTTTGTGGAAGTAGTAAAAGTCTCTGTAGCTTTCACATCCGCATTGGGTTCGTGATTCAAAAGAGTGTTTTTCTGGAGGAGCGGATTCTTGCTCATTCAACTTCACGTGGCAAGGACCTTATTGAACTAGCAAATTATTTCTTAACTCAGTGCAGACTAGTAAAGCATTGTGATGACCCAATATCTTACATTCGACGAAGTGTTGTTTCATGTCGTGGAGGGAATGTCTTAGATAATGATTTAATTGATTTTCCAGAGTTGATGCTGAGAAATGATGTTAGATTTTCAATGGGACATGAACCGCAGGTTAAGAATGAGGCTGAATTTTCTGGGAAATATCTGATGCCTTTCAAGACCTGTGAGAATTCACACTTAGATGATCAAAATAGGGAAAATGAAGGCCCTATGCTTCACAATGAAAATTTCATGCTTTCAGAGGCAAGAAATGGTGACTGCTTGGCTGAAAAAGAGATTGTTGGAGTTCCCTCTGACTGTATTGTTGACAATACGAATGCTAACAGAGTTCTATCACCAATTTCTGTTGGGAAGGAGAATGCTCTGAATTGTAATGTTGTCGTGCAGAAAAGAACTTTGGACCCTGAATGCTTTATGCCTCCTGGGAAAAGCTTTTACTTGAATCGTCTTGAATTTATGGACCATAGTTTTCAGGGTGGTTGTACTGTTATTTCTCTTCCAGAACTTCTCTATCCTGTTGACAGCATTTTGCAAATTTTTATCGCAACATTTACCTGTGACATTCTATGGTACAGACTATTGTTTTCATGCTTTTCTTTTATTTGGCTGATACGTCATTCTCTCCACCCCCCCCCCCCCCCCCCCCCCAAAAAAAAAAAAAAACCAAATTATGAAAGTATTAATGGCTGCACTTTGCTCAAGTTTCTTTTATCAGTCTGATGCATGTGTCTTGGTAGGTTTTTATCATATTGCGAGATTCCTTGCCATCTTCCTGTAACAATTGCATGCCATAACCCTGAAAGATGTTGGAGCTCAAGTTCAGATATGAGATCCTCCACACCTCTTCCAGATTTTCCTAACTTAGTTGTCTTGTATGTATGCATGAATTTCAAATCCATCATTTCGAAGTAGACATTGAAATAATAAATTTTTAAGTGGGTTATTTTCTCCCTCATTTTCAAGTTAAGACTACTATTCTACATCTTTGTAATGTTTGGCCACTTCTTGTCATAGATATCCTCTGTTTCCTGAAGCCGTGGCATTTGGAGGAGAGCGCAAGAAAAAAGGCATTGCTTGCCATCATCCTAAGTTGATTGTTTTACAAAGAGAAAACAGTATTCGGGTTATTATTACTTCGGCAAATTTAGTGGAAAAACAGGTAATTACTTATTGCTATCTTTATAAATATGTAGAGGGACCATGAGGGTGGAAATGACATTGTGTATATTATTTGGTTCACAGTGATTTTATCTATTTTATCAGTCATTATGGTGGAGATGAAATTGTGTATATTATAGAAAGATTTCCTCTATGTGATATTTAATTCCTCTTGGTTTATTGGGGGGGACTTCTTTTTCTTTCTTTTACTTTCAACGAGGCCAACTAAAATTTAGTTGTTTCCCTTTTTGCTGTTCGCTTTCTGTCCAGAATTATGCGTCGTTTGTTTGTCTACTTCTATTCAGACTGACTAAGAAGATGGATTGGGATTGTGTGTCTAGATGTTTTTTCTTCTATTTGGACTGGCTAAGAAAAGAAGATAGATCTTACTGATATTCTGATATCTTATTTCATTGTTAAGAAGGGCATTAGAATAAAGACAGAATTATGAGTAAAAATCCAGAAAGACATCATATTGAAAAACAATACTCCAAATCATATCCTTCTTTACTTATCTAATTAGTCCTCTCATTTGTTTCATGCAACACTTGCAGTGGACGAGTGTGACCAATACCATTTGGTGGCAAGATTTCCCTCGTACAGATGAACCTAATTATTTATCACTCTTTACACAAATTCAAGATGAGGAAATCTGTCAGGACCCAAAATCTGATTTTTGTTCACAGCTGGCGGGGTTCATTGCATCCCTTGTGACTGATGTTCCCAGTCGGGCCCATTGGATCAATGAGCTGACAAAATATGACTTTGGAGGGGCTACAGGACATCTAGTTTCTTCAGTACCGGGAGTTCATTCCTACAGAGTAACAGAATCATTTCACTTTCCTGTGAGTTCTCAGCTGCATTAATTATGACTTTGCTTATTAATTTTTCTTAGCTAAAATGTATTGGCAAGTGTGGCCCATTTGTGCAGCTGCCATGGGCTACATGTCACCTCTAATATTTTGATGCATTCTTCAATCGTGCTTTCAATTTCAACCCTTGAAATTGATTCATCTATAGCCTGTTTTTGTGTGTTCCAGTTTGTTTTCATTTGGATATCAAGTATTTTCACAGGTTTAAATTATTTATCTGGTGCAAAGAAGTCCTTGGATGTGAACTAGTCTGTAAATTTGTAATGCTTAGTAAGGAGAAAGGATCCCCTATTTCCAAAATTCCACGTGTCTTGCTGATTTGGTAAGACCGGTCATTAAGAAAATGGCACGTGGTAAATGACGTCAAAAATAAGAAAAGGAGTGTGCACATGTCATTTCTTACTGGCCGGTCTTACCAAACCAGCAACACATGAAAGTTCAGAAACTTGGATCCTTTCTCGCTTAGTAAGTTTTGTTAAATTCTTTTGATAAAAGAAATTGGTTTTATCTGTCATGCTCTGAAGAGATGCTCAGTAGATGTATGATAATAAGATAACTTTGTGCTCAGCAGATGTATTATTTGTATGATAATAAGACAACCTTGTGGTCCGTGTGTGTTTGTCCGATAAAAAACTAAAAGTAACTAGTTTTTAGTGTACTTTGTAACGGCGCGACCTAATTCTGGCAGAGCAATCAGTACACATCCTTAAATCAAGAGACAGTTCTTTGTACAGTTGAAACTTCTGTGGTTGGTTTAAGCTACCTTCTTTCTGCTTCAGCAGACTCAAAAGGTGCACTTCTCAAGAAAGTGGCTTCTTTTCTTGGGGGATCTTGCGCAAAGGCTCAAATGTCTGAGATCATTTTAAAGAGAAATACAAATGTGCCTGCAGATAGCAATGCTGTGAGTGTGCTCATCCCTAAGCCCAATGAGATCTCTGGAGAAGGTAAAGCTTACTCTGATCAGAACACATGTCATACAGACACCTAGACATCATATTCTTTATTTTGTACTTCAAATTTAGGATTACCAACATCTGATTTTGCCACTCAGTGTATACAAAGTCATTGTGTCTTATTTGTTAAACGTGGGGCTGAAGTTACTGAAACTTCCATATCAGTATCTGGGACTTGACATTGGGCAAGCTGGTCTCCTCCCCCTGCCCTCCTTTCTCATTTTCTTTAGATTCTTTACATTTGGTGAATTCAACTGTGTATGCCTTGCCACTAAAGTACTGTATCAACAACATACTGTCTCTCATACATATTTTATTGTTTGTTGCACCAGACTGTGTTCAGCTTGGTTTTCTAGCCAGATATGTTGCAAAGTGGGTTTCTCCATTGTGGGATATTGGATTCTTCAGATTTTCTGGGTATATCTATCCTAAGGAAGCCCTTGCAGCAGCTTTAGGAGGAGACAGCAGAAAAGTGAAGCTGATATTACAAGTATACAAGGCATGACATTTTCTACCATCTAGTTCTATGCCTCAAAGGATACAACATCTTGCAGGTTGATATTCCTTCATGTCTGCATATATCTAAGAGTTCATCTTACTCTCACAGGGACCTTGGTTTCACAATATGTCGAAGGTAATGCAATCTGAACATGTTATTGCATTATGCTCTCTCATTGCTTCCATGCAGAGGTGTGTGGGCCTCTGGCGACTCCAAGAGGTAAGAACAGTTAAAATTTTTCTGGTTGCATCTTTTCAATTTTTACCAAGTTTCATACTCATATTTTGACATGGTTGTCTCGTCATTCAATCGTATTCCTTTTGGTCATTCTCACGTGTCTTGTCTCATACATGCACCCTTCTGCTTAACTTTTCCAGTTGCAAGGTCCAGATTCTAAATTTTCATAGTCCTTTTTGTTTTTATCTCTAGAGGTTGTCCTGAACACATGGAAACTGTTGATTTTACTAATTTATATAGCTGTGCTTTCATTTTTGGTGATTCATTTCAATGGGATTAACTTCATTGGATAGCTGAGTGGTATTATGTATGTAATTAATCTGTGGACCTTCTCTCTCTCTCTTTATTAAGCAGCGGTTAATATATATAAATCATATGGTTCAAAATGATTATACATCTGAATCTTGTGACAGAAAAGATTTAAAGCAACCAAGCCAGAATCTATATTAAATAGCTTCAAGCACTTATCTTGATAGTTAATCTTTCTATTAGCTACAGTATTTTTATAATCTCTTAATGTAAATTTAAAACTTTTTTCTGTACTAGGTCTTGGGACGGTACAAATGGCCTGAATCATTAGAGTCGGATTTAATTTACAGTAAGTGAAACTTTTGTACATTCTTAATATTATTATTTCAAAATTTTGGATATATCTCAATTCATTTGAAAATGAAATTCTTTCTATCCTTTCTTGATACCTGCCATATTCATTAGGTTCATCCTCAATTGGGTCTGTGAATGCACAATTTCTAGCTGCTTTCTCAGCAGCAACTGGAAAGAGATCATTGCAATCATTCGAGTCAGAAGACTCTGATCCAGAGGTATCAGTATCATGAAAAGTTTTCATTGAAAACTAATTCATAATTCAAAAGTTGAAAAATAATATCTTGTTCAATTTATTGAACTGGTTTCATTGATGCAATTGGCAGTGGGGTTACTGGACGGCTAGTCAAGAATTAAAAAACCCATCTATCAGAATCATTTATCCCACTCTAGAAAGAGTCAAGAACTCGTGTGGTGGAATCTTGCCTTCAAAACAGATTCTTTGCTTCTCCGAGGTACCTCGCTCAAATTTAAAATCCTTTTAAATGGATTTGGCCGAAATCATTTACATAAACAGTTGACTTTGTGCAGAAAACATGGCAAAGGTTGAGGTATGTAGGCATACTCCATGATGCAATTCCCCATCCCTTTGAAAGGGTGGGCCATCCAGTGCATGCCAAGGTACTTAAATCACTAATTTTTCCCTCTTTACAAACTTCTTTGTTCATTCTTTCTGGAAAAATGTCTGGTGCTGTAATATGACAAAATCAATCATACTAATGCTAAAATGACGCAAAAGAGATTGTTATGAGCAGGTGGCAAGAAGATCCTTCCAGTCTAAAATCAGTGAATCTTCTTCTTCTGGATGGATCTATTGTGGATCACATAATTTCAGCGCAGCAGCTTGGGGTCGACCGATTCATAACACTCGTAGTACAAGAGCAAATGGACCTGGAAAAGTTAATAATGGTGATACTTCTGGTCCAAGGATTCATATATGCAACTACGAGCTAGGGATTGTTTTCACCTTTCCCCCTACTGAGACTAGTAACTGTAAGGTAGATGATATTATTTTGCCATTTCTTGTTCCTCCACCTAAGTATAAGGCAAGTGATAGGCCGGCCACGGCCCAGGCCATGAGGGAGGCATATGTGGAGCTTATGGAGAAAGAGAGGGAGAATTGTGATGAAGAAGAAATGTCAGAAGAGATTCCAAATGAAGATGAGGTGTTTGAGGAGAAGCCTGAGTCTGTTCAAGAGAAAGAAGAGGAGAAGGTTTATGCGGAGATGCTTTGGAGCCAGATTGACTCATCCCAAAGCTGTTAAAACTTAAAATTATCTTAGGCAAGCATTGTATACGAACTGAATCTTTAACAAATGATTCGGTTTGAATTTGTAAAGATTCAAAAAAAACTTTTCTCATTTATTTTCGAATTAGAACGCTAAATCAATTAGCTAATCGAATCAAAATCTGAATATGATATAAGTTTGTTCGAATGTCTGTGAATAACTTGATTAATTTAAATAAATTTTTTTTTTTTACTATTCTAAAATATTTCTATTAATTTTCCATCCAACCTTCAAGACACTGTTGTTGTTGATGATGATGGAAGTTTAAATATAAATTTTATTCAAATGAAGTGCCTGCTCCACTTCAACTCGAGTTGTGTTTGTTTAATATAAAATCTGAAAGAATAGAATCGAATATGAGTGTTTGGTATTTTAGTGAATAGAAGTTTGAATAGTAAAATTCACTCTTTTTTTTTTTTATATATCTTGAATCGGATCCGGATCCAGATCCGATTCCGAATACATTAACTCGGAACAAATCCAAATTAATATGACCTCTCTAGCCCATTTACGATTGAAATCTAATTCAAAAAATAAGAATTAATTATAATTATCTAATCTCATTAAATATATTAATATATTATTTTAAATAAACTAATATCTCTTTAATAAAATCAAATGATTAAATTATATTCTTATTATTTTAAATAAGATCTTGATCATAAATTACATCCATACAAATTTTACTTAAAATTTTCACCCTTCAATCCTAAGCAAAACCAATGGAATGTGAATTACAATTACTCAAGTGTTCAAACTTTCATTTCTAATACTCGAGGATTTCATTTCTAATATTTGGGGGAATAAAATTTCATTTTAAGCTACTATTTAGTTAGAAGAATGATGAATGAGAATGTTTTTTGATTTACACTTAAATAAAAATATAATTTTTTCAATCCCACTAAATATATCTTTAATAAAAATAAAAATAAATATTAATTTTTATATTTTTAAAACTATTTTTCATATTTTTTAAATTTTACTATAACACTTAAATAAATTCTTCTTAAAAAAACATGAAAAAAATTATAATTCTCATTCCATGTATAATGAAATAGATATAAAAAAAATCATTATTCTCATTATCAGTCATATTCTTATTCTTACAAGAGAATTGAACCAAATTGTGAACAAAAAGCACTTACATTATACCAGGAGAAGGTGTTAGAAATATGAACCTTGAGATCTAGCTAGTCTTTCTTTAAAATCTAATTCATTTGTTTTAAAACTAAGCATGTAGAAATCTTATACTCTCCTGACTTATCAAACTGTACATCTCCATCTCATACATTGACGGGCTTTTAGCTCGGCGAGTAAAAGTTAGATAATGGGGTTTAAGGTTAAATAAAAAAAAAAACTAGTCATGATGATCCTAAATTAAGTTTAATTCATCGATTTAATATATCAGATCATTTTTTAAAATGATAAGATATATTTTAATTCACGGATTAAACTTAAAACAAAATCAAGTATATCTCAGTCATACATATCTGGCTTGTCGTACACTCAGCATAGATTCGCTACTCTAGGTAGTTAAGAGAGGCATAAATAGCTAGGCCTTGGATTTATTAAGGAAGGTGACACAAAACAAGAAAAAGATTCAAATTCAATAAGAAATCTGGAGGTGATTTGCAGCAATCATCAAGCCGAGAATCAAGTCCTGCAATTGATATTGTCTTATTTTTAGTAAACCATATATGTAATCAATGTACATGGTATTTCCTTAGCTATACAATTTCTATGGATAATCTTGTAAACCTCTGTATAAATGTTTCTAAAAAGATCAATACAAGGTGTGTTGACATTTCTATTGAAGAGCTTCAGAATATTCATTTTTCTATAGGATTTACAAATCCGACAAGAATCACAGTTCCAGTACAAAATCAGAAAATTGATACAGATTCGAGGAATTTCTCTTATCAGAAACATTAACTGATGCCGGATTAGGTATGTAAGAGCTTTGAGTGCCCATGGATGCAATTTGTTCAGTAATATCTTGCCTTCCATTCAATACCACATCTCTAATTCCATGCCATTGATGTGAACTGTTATCACTATGCAGTAGCATTTCTCTTTGAAACCCACGAAAAGAACAGTTAGATAAGGGACCGATTCCAACTGCTATAGCGGCCTTGATTCCACTTTACTGATGCCAAAGTGGTTCATTTATTGATATTCATGAATGTTATCTCAACATTTAGGTATAAGATATTCTTTAGTTAGCGTATATAATTGATTGTCCAAAGGGGATTATTGTGTGTTCTAATTGAAAACCTATGAAATATAAGGATATGAAGTACACTAGGTTGGAGGGTTTATGTGATAGATTTTTTGAATGTTAAGGATTATCATTAATTTGCTTTATGATAGGGAGGACTTATAACATATTGTATTATCTGTCCAAATGGGAGATGCAATGATGTATATGAACTCTCTTAATGAATTAAGTTTATCCGATACTAAAGCTAATTCTCATTATTGCCCATTTGAACTAATACGTTGCATTCATTTTGTATATTCAATTTCCCAATGATATGATTATAAGTGATGTATTTTGCACATAATTTTGATTACGATTGAACCATATTTTGCTTCTAATTTTGGAATTTTGTATTTTGGATTGAATTGTTACATGCCATATAGTTTTAATAAATTGCACTTATGAAATTCGTGTGAATTGATTTTATGTGAACTTTATAAATGAAGGATTTAGAAATTGTTGCAGTTGATAACCAACTTTTTTATGTTGTTTATATATGTAATATTTTTATTTTGGTGACATGATAAAGATATAAATGCTAAATCAAAAAGCAGAAATTTATTTTGTATATCATAAGAGGTATATTTATTTTTGGTACCGGAATAAATAAAAATCACTTGTATAAAATAGAAGTGGTTATAATAATAAATGAGACATATTATACTTGAATGTAATTATTTGATGGTCCTAAAGATACATATGATTATTAGTATCTCATAAGGCATTTGGACCGCTCACATACATTCAGATTAGTATGTGACGATGCATCAAGTAATTTGTTTGAATTTATGTCTTCAGATGAATGTATTCAATTACTTGCCTAAAGAGGGTCATTGTTTATGTTAATTTAAAGATGATATGAAACATAAGGTTAAAAGTATATTGTTAGCCTCATAAGGTAGCTTTATGTAGAGAATAATCATTAGTATATTATACATTCTACCCAAAAAGGAGTATGTAACGATGTACTAATATTCTCTTGAAGAATGATATGAGTATGCAACATGGGATTAAGATGCTCTAGTTTGGGGGGTTTAGCTGCCCAAAAGGGTTAAACTTTCTAAACACTTGCTATATGCTTATACCGTGAAATCACATAGAGAACTTCAATTGTATGTTACATTTTCCACCCCAGGGGGAGTATGTAATAATGCATTGAATTCTCATACCGGATGAACCCCAATTCGATTGAAAATTATTATTCTTGATTAATTGCATATATAGTAATTTGTTGCATTCTTGTGGTTTTTCATGAAAATGATTGACTAATGTCAACATTAATGTGTGCTCAAACTTGGTATGTTATAGTTAAGCTCTAAAGATATATTTTCATTTTGTGTGAGCTTAAATGTTTGAGTTTGGATGCTATGACAACATATGGTAAAGAGACATGTAACCATTAAGTGACGACATGTTGATTGCATGAGCATTTTAAGGTCTCTTGTTTTTATTGATTTGTGGGAGTTGTATCTATTGCATTTATTGTATGAAATAAATATATTTATTAGTGATCATCATGTGTGAATTGATTTTGCGATATGTATGTGCACATATGGTTATGACATGATCATTTGATTGAAAAATCTTAAAATTTAGTGTCGATCTTAAGTATGACTGTTTTGTCAACTTGATATATTTGATGAATGACCCCATTTAGAAAAGTCTCAAGATGATAGTTTGAGACATACATGGCTTTTGTTGAAACTTAAGATTCTTTTTCTAATGCTTATTGTTTAAGCATCCGGGAAAAAAAGAATTGATTTCTCTAGATAGCTTCTTGTTGAAGCATACGATGATAGAGAATCATAAAAAGAACTGATAAGAAAATAGCATATTTGAGATAACATTATGGATGCCATTTTTCTTGCTAAACTACCACGTTGCGATCCATGTCAATAAAGTTGGTTAGCATTTGTGACCATGAAGGTGCTATGTCGCTAAATAATGTAACTATCTCTATAATTCGATGTTAATTACTTTATTGGATCAGATTATTTAGAGAAGTTTGCACGCGACTATATTGTTTTCAAAATTATGGCCACATAAAGTTTATAAAATAGTTTAGCTCGAGAGTTATTTTTGAAAATAATTTGTTTTTATAAAATAACTAGATTAATTTATGCCAAACTGGAGGAATGTTAGAATTATTTTAAATTAGACTTATAATTAATTTAGTATTTCGGTTTTATAAAGACGAGTTGTAAAATATAGTTAGGTTAGTGGATATGCTTGAAACCCAATAACGTGATAAATTGATTATGGGTCTTAGCTTGTCTCATATTTTATTAGATGTGGTTGGACGGCAGTGTAAACTCATGTTGAGTGGTGATCGGTAATGAGATGACTCACTTTAATACTTATAAATTAGTTAGACCTCCTCTTTATTAGTAACCTTAGTATCTCGTCTCATTGAGAGCCGTCATATAAAGTTTTTCTCAGATAAAGAAGAAACTCTAACTTCTAATGTTCCTGTGATCACTGTTATATATCAAATTTCTTGATTATGCCCCCGCCGTCACTGTGGACATTTAAAATATACTATTTGTATGAATACCAACTTTAAGTTTACATGTATTTTTTTTTTTTTTTGGTAATGTAAGCTTACATGTATTTAAAGGCACAAAAACTCAATAATAATTATTAAGAGTATTCACATCAAATTAATTAAATATTCATATTAATTATATTTTTTAAGAATATAATTAATTTTTGTAAAAACAATATGCGTTTAGCTATATTTAATATTAAATTTGACTTTAGTAAATCAATTCTTCAAAAATTAACTTATTTTAGTAGTAAAAATCTCTCCCACTAATTCTATTATACTAAAATAATAATAGAAAATGAAATAATTAATGGGATTTAATGATTTAAAGAATAGAATGGAGAATCTATTGTGAAATGATTTGAACTTATTAATTGAAATATCATACCTAAAATTAAATAAAATTTAAAGAATTTTGTTAGGAACCTTTTGTAAATGCTCTATAAATCTTGAATGACCCAATTAATTCATGCAATAAAATTTGAAATTTTCTTGTATGGATATGAATAGTGGTCGTAGAGCATATATGATATATGTGCTGTGGGAGCAAATTTTGACATAAACAATGTCTAAAAAATTGACTCATCAAAATTTTGAAAAATTTTATATGTAAACTATTAGATTGACCCATATTAATCGTACATGTTAGCTTTACACTGTCAATTATACATAATATTAACATTATATATAATCGTTCGGAGATAATACTTTATAGCTAAAATTCTATAAATGATCTAAATAAACTCACAAACCATGTGAAACGGCAAATGCTTCCAAACCAACAATTCACTCTTCTAGTTGCCTTATCGACATACCAAATCTCACATTCCCTATAAAATAATCAACAAATTAATGATGAACCAAACTCTTTCCATGCAACAAAAACCAATGCATTAGAATAATAAATTACACGTACCATTCGAATCACTTCAAACCGATGAAAGATGTTACTGCTTATAAAAGACACGAAATCAAGAGGAAATTTCCTTCAACATTCCAACTTCTAAAAGATTCAGGACAAAGCTGAATCTAGAAAAGTAGTTTTGAAAATGGATGGAAAGTACATTAATACATACAAGCTAATGTTTGTAATGATTCTGTCAAGTAGTATGCTTTTAGGGTTTTCTAAAGTGGAAGCCAAGAGGCTTGGTTCGAGCACTACTCTTGAACGAGATTGTTTTGAGCAGTGCTTGCATGAATTTAAGGAAAATGAGTCTGGAATGAATAGAGTTGGAGAACTGCACCATTGTCTGGACTTCTGTGGAGAGCAAGTCTGTCCTTATTATCGAACCTTTCATTTTCGCTACTGCTTTCGTAAATATTCAGACAACCATTTTAAGGATGTAAGAGAATTTAGGGAGTGTTTGGGTGGTTGCAAGAGTTTTCAGTGTAGGATTTGCGAAACCCATACAAAAGACTCGGAAGGTAATATTTAATAAATCAATTAATTTATTAAATCACTTTTGTTTTTTATCCTTCTAATTTAGTAAATACATAGTTTTTATAGACGTATAAAATTAATTACAATCTTAAAACAAAATTTCAAAGTATAATTATCAAAGTTTTTCATAATAAAACTTATGAATCCTCCCACCATCTCAAGAATCCTCCCTGTTTCCGAAAATACCTTCAAATAATAGGGTTAATTATGGTACAAAGTATTTATATTTATATTGAAAGACTGATTTTACTTGATCGTTAGGGGATAAAGATTGATGTGGAGGCTCTATGGATATGATCAACTACGAGTAAAGTGTACAATAAGAAACACTAGAGAAAATAAAAATGGAATGTATGCATATATATATTCAATAAGATGGTTATAATTATTGCTATTATTTTGATTAGAATCTTAGATCTTGTATCTTCATTTGCTATGCTGCCTACATATATATATATATATATATAAAGATAATGGGTTGCTCCGATTGATTATAAATTTGTTTGGAGTGCATCACAATTTGGAGAATGTCGAGTTTATTAAATATGGTAAAATTTATTTTTATAAAATATAATAGGAAAATTTTGTATACTAATTTTTACAATACTTAATAAACATGTACTAACTTGATTAATCTTTAACTTGAGAGGAACACGTTATGTTTTGTTGGTGTAAATTTCCGTCCTCTAATACTAGATATATGTACAACATTACTCTATTAAATTTCTTTTAAATATATTGATTTTAACATTAAATGAGATTTTCAAATTAGAGCCAATGAAAAAAATATTAAGATGTCAACACATAAAATATAATGTAAATATGAATATTATAGTTTTATCCTTTAGGCTTAATCGGAAGAGGCTTTCTTTGAGTTGTAAGGAAATAATGATATTAAAGTCAAATTAAATTGGCTATTAGTCACCAATATAAATAGTACGTAGAGATAGGCATGAAATTATGAATTGTTATATATATAGTCATCGGTGATTTAATTTATATGGGTAACATATGATGTGGTTTCTTATTAGTTAGAAACTTGATAACATTCATTTTGAAATTGAAAGGCTTATTGCTTTTTCTATTATTCACGGCTAGAATGGGAGATTGTTGGTCGCTTCTTGACACTATATGAAATAAGATTGCCACTTAGAAAAATATAGACAACCGACCCAATCCGCATATGAGTTAGCTACTAAATCGGGGGAGAAGGAGCGGGTAAAGGAGAGACTAAAGGCGATAATGCCCTTGACATAACAAAAAATTCGTTTAACCGCTTGAAAATGAGCATCAGTGGAAGCATGAAGAAATTGATTGACGGAGTTCATAGAGTGAGAAAGATCCGATTGAGAAATGGTTAAGTATTGAAAAGCTCCAATTGGAGAATGGTAAAGTGTAAGATATGAGAAAAGAGTACCATCAAGAGATAAACGTTGGGCAACAACAACTGGTGTAGTGGTTGGTTTACACTCAAGCTATTGAGCATGTGTAATAATGTCTTGAGCATATTTGGCTTGACTAAGAAACAAGCCATCATTGGTGAACGTGCCCTCAAGACCAAAAAAATAATTTAAAGAGCTAAAATCCCTAGTGGCAAACTCATTGTTGAGTTGACGAATAAAGTGACTAAGAAGAGCCAGATTATTACTGGTAATAATAATGTCATCCACGTAAAGGAGAAGGTATAAAAGAGTACAATTCTTATGGAGGAAAAAGAGAGATGTATCGGCTTGACTACAAGAGAACCTAAGATGAGAAAGAAAGGTGCTATATCGTAGAAATCATGCTCGAGGAGCTAACTTGACTCCATAGAGGGCTTTTTGCAACTTACAAACATGGTGCAAAAAATGAGAATTAATGTAACCGGGAGGTTGCTCCATGTACACATTCTCATGAAGAAACCATTAAGGAAAACTTTTTTGACATTAAGTTGGTGTAGAGACCAACGATCTATAACTAAAATTGAAAGAACTATAAGAACAATAATAGGTTTGATGACCGAAAGTATAAATATTGTCGAGTAATGTAGGATGACGAGGCTTGAAGATTCCAAATTTAGCACGAGTGACCATAAGATGGCTATGAGAGGCGATTGATGGCCAGAGCAAAGATCTCATGGTCGATGGGCAATGCAATTTGGTAGTTGAGTCTGATTTAGCATAACAGACATGCACGGATCTTGAATATGGAGAACAATATCTATATTGGTGATCAGATTTGGGCATAGGGGCCAGGTTTGGGTAGTGGACAGTCGGGTCTGGTCTGTCATTTGGGAATGGGCTTATGTGTGGGGTCTAAGGAAAAAACTAGGTTTGGTGGCATAACCGAGACTGGAAAGGGACCAACTTGTTGTTTAAAGCAGTTTGGTTTTGAAAAAGCAGAGAAATCTAGAGTGGAAAGGGGCTGAGTAGTGAGATTTTTGGAGAACAAAAAATATGGCTTGTCAAATTGAGTATGTTGAGTAATATATATGCTGGAAGAGGCCACATCAAAGCACTTTAAACTCTTATAAGTCGTGTTATATCCAACGGAGATGAAAGGAACATTTCGTGGTGAGAGATTGTGAGGCATATAGTCCTGGAGGCATGGGAATACTCGTCATCCAAAGGGATGGAAATTAGAGTACATAGGGCCCACACTATAGAGAACTTCAAAGGGAGAAATATTACGAAGTAAAGGTATAGGCAGCCGATTGATGATGTAAGTGGCTAAACTAAAGACATTAGGCCAAAAACGGGTTAGAGCATGAGAATGGAAAAGATGGGCAAGGCTCATTTCCATAATATGATGATGCTTCTATTAAGATCGTCCATTATGAGATGGCATGTATGGGCATGAGATTTGATAATAAATTCTGTGAGACCGAAGATATGTTTAAAAGTGATTACTTGTGAATTCCGTACCACCGTCACTTTGAAAAACCTTGAGTTTGCATGCATATTTTCGTTAAAAAATGGTATACGAGTGAAGAAAAAAAATCATAAGTATCAGATTTGTGCTTCATAGGATATAACTAAGTGAACCCCGAAAATTCATCGATAAAGAGAATATAATATGCAAAGCCAAGTGAAGATGTGATAGATGAGGGGTCCCAAATATCATAGTGAACAAGATCTAAAACATTAATGGCTCGATGATCATTAGGTATAAATGGCAACTGATGACTCTTAGCAAGTTGAAATTCATCATAAAGTTTAGGAGTAGGAAAAATAGAAGTAAGAGAAACATGTCCATTTTTATTCAATAAAGAAATAATAGAATTATTAATGTGACCAAGTCTTGCGTGCCATAAATCAAAAGAAGCTCATAAAACTGAACTAGTAAGAGCAAAAATAAAAGCTGAGTGACCATTCTCAAGCACATAAAGACCCTATCGTCTTTTACTGGTTGCCACCACCTGACTTATTTTTTGATTCTTAATGGTAAAAGAGTCATTAGCAAAAGTAACACTAACAGAAAAATCCAATGTTAGCTTGCTAATAGAGAGCAAATTTTTAGTGAGATGTGGAACAACAAACATGTCTAATAAATGAACATGTGAGGAAGGAGAACAAGTACCAACATGAGAAATAGGAAGATAAGCCTCATTCACAACAATAATGGAATCCTTACCATGATATGGTGTAGTAGAATCAAAAATAGAAGGATTTAAAGTTATGTAGTGAAGGCACTCGTGTCGACGTACAAATCAGATTGAGTGCTAGTGGATAAGTTGCACTAATTAGCAAAGGTAGATGTAAGATTTACACTTTCATCTTTTGGTTTATACTGCTTGCGACAATGATCCACTGTATACCATCAGCTTTGCAGATTTGTTAGGTGAAGTAAGAATAACGATGATCAGCATTTGAATCAGAAGAGTATGACCCATGGCCACGACCACAATGATTTTTTTTATTTCCCATACCACAAGAACTAGAAAAAGAACTATTAGCTAAAAATGCATGAAAAGATTAAGATGTAATTTCAATTGATTTTTAAAACAACTCAAAACTTTCAACTTTATGAACTATCTCCTTGAAACTAGGTAGCAGTGTGAGAGCGATTTAGATGTTAAAAAACTAGAGAAAGAGGGGTTGAGTCCGCCATAAAAACATATGAGGGTTGTCGATTTCATCAACGGGGCAACCAATAGCAGCAAATTGATCTTAAGATGCTTTAAAGGACCTATCATAATCAGCAATAGACCATGACCACTTTCTCATAAATTAGCGATCATCCTTAATCTGAAGCTTAAGCTGCTTATAGCCCTGACTAAATGCAGTCTCTAAGGCAAGCCAAACCAATCGAGATGAAGTGTAGCCTATGATTTCGGCTATGTCCTTTTCTATGAGAGAAGAAATGAGAAAACTGAGAAGAAGTTGATCAATTATAATTCATTCTTGGAATTTAGGGTTCGGCATAGGTGGTTTGCCGAGGATGGTCACGGGTAGTGTCGGGGTGGTTACATAAACAAAACCAAGCAAGCTTTGGTAAGAGAGGAGAGGTACAAGTTGGCTATTCCGTAATAGGTAATTGGATGTGGATAGTTTGATGGTTATCATGTGAATCATGGTGTTGAGAGAAAGGGAGGTGTCTGAGAAAGAGTAGGAGTTGGCCACAGGGATTAGAGAAATTGAACCTAAGGTTTGCTTTGATACCATGTAAATATTTGGTAAAATTCATTATACAAATTATGTGAGTTGTTGTATATTATATATAGAAGAATACAAGTAAGATAAGGAAACTAAATCCTAATAAAGTAGGCTAAAAATAAGGAAACAAATCAACAAAAAGATATGTGCATATGACCAAGAGGAAATCAAGAAGTATTCTTTACAAGGTTCATCATAAAATTACTCAGCCTGAAACATCGAAAAGGTAACATAAATGTTGGAATGTTGCCTAAAGTAGTTTGAGCCACTCTAACAAGAGAAAGAGGGGCCTCCAAGTTTCTAATGGGCAGCGAAATAGCGCAACTAGCAAGTGAGAGTTCAACAATAGCAGCACATTGAGGTCCATCAAAGCCTATGCCATCTAAGATATTTTAACCGCCTGAGCGAATTCGGTAACATCAAAGATAGCTTGGCTAATGGTACTTCTAGTACTGGAACCATCGCATACTATGAAAACATCAATTACCTAATACTTTATGTGATACTATATTTATAAGGATATTAGTAAGACATTATTTATTATCATTAATGAAAATCAATTACAATTTATTATATTTAATGATTGTATTGGAATTAATATTATATGTTAAATATATGCATATCATGATAAAGTATCTTGAGTTATACATTATGAAGACTATGATAAAGATCATGTTAGTAGATACTCGAGTCACTAAAATCACTTAAAATACAAACAGTTCATTGTCATAAGTTCTCGAGAATAGACATCGATTGATTTGGATGAACAATCATGTAGTTCATTCCCTAATTGTTAAGGTGATCGATCTCAATGCCAATGGTGTTAGTAGAATACCATGATGCTTCTGTGTGCGCTTAATAGAGACTAAATGTGCTGAATATGACACTTAAATCATTCTTAATGGTAACTAATACCAACTATTAATGATAATTATCTAGCATGTGATCCTTCGACCTGAGACACCATGATTTCATTGAGTATCAGACTTCATACTTTGATATTATTCTCACTAGCCCTAGCCATAGGTGAACACGGGGTGAACAGTTGAGTATGAAGTGTTGTGGGAGAAGGATTATAAGTGGTTAAGAGGGAATCCATCACTTCCGTATTTGGAATCCATCACTTTATTGAATAAGGAATATTTGCAAACTAGTATGGTTTGAAAGGGATTTTGGTAAATCAATTGTCGATGTTCAATAAAAGTATGATGGTCAATATGATTTATCTATGAAGGCTTAATAGTTAAACCATACCCTATAATGAATCAATATATTTACGAGACTGAAAGATTGTTATTATATGTATATGATGGTCACAAATAGGTTTTTTCAGAAGATGGTACTTCTCATCTTCCAGGTCGTTTTGACACTTTGCTAGAAGTCAATCTTGACTTGGAAGTTTTTATTTAGTTATGAGATAATGAAGTTAACTGTTTAATTTAAAAATTTGTTTTAAATTAAATAAATTTAATTTGGAATTAAATAAACTCATAAAAGTTGTTTAGGGAATCTTTCTATCGGCGTGATTTAGAACCTAATTGGTTACACAAATAAGGTTTATAGTAACTCAGTTAAAGTTTCATCGAGAAAAAAAAATAGACCAAAACTATTTTGGGGAAAAATGGTAATTTGACTTATAGTTTGACTATAAAGACATGATGGTAAATATTAATTTATTAATTTAATATCATGTAGTTATACTAGTATAAGTATTATATTGAATTAATTGCAAATTAATGAGGTATATAGGAGTGTTTATTTAATTATAAAAGGATCCTAAATATTGGTAATTAATAATACGACATTAAAAGGATAATGAGTCATATTATTAATTGAATTTTTATAGATCAAAATTAATTAAAAAAAAGGGATTAAATAACCTATGAGTATGGCCCATTGGGAGGCCCGATCAATTTCGGGCATGAAGAACTAATTATTGCCGTTCAGTTTTGGGCATAAGCAATTTACCCTCAAGTTATTAGGCTAATTTTGTAATAATATAATGGAGAGATTATATTGCTACTATATAGTGTATAAAAACGATGAGGTGGTGGAATCAACCAGCTCAAATTTTCTCTCTCCTCGTATAAGATAAGCATGAG
Source organism: Coriaria nepalensis (assembly GCA_027186245.1). Lineage (NCBI taxonomy): Eukaryota > Viridiplantae > Streptophyta > Magnoliopsida > Cucurbitales > Coriariaceae > Coriaria > Coriaria nepalensis. The sequence continues at coordinate 1,995,968 of CP114493.1, forward strand.
AAGATATTAACTTGGGTTATCAATAGAAACCATACACGTATCAAATAATTAACTCCGAAGTTATCTTCTCTAGCTCAGACTTCGTACAAGACGAATGCAGTCCATTAGCCGCATTGATAAAAACTTCCAACACTCCTGCGGCCTAAAAAAATTCCATAAAAAATCAAAAGAACCCCTTCCTTCCTCCACAACGAACATCAGTGAAGGTGAAGAGAAGAATTTGCATGCTCACAGACCATGATTCTGAGCCTGTGCAGTCTGAACATAGCATACCAGCTAAGGATAATTTATGGTAAGGATCTTCTCCGTTCTTAGATTTGAAGTTAGTAGTTCTTGATAAATAGGTCAAAAATGAGAGTGGAATCTATAGGATATAAGATACCAAGATGAAATCAAGGTTTAGATGTTGTAATAAGTTAGAAAGGATTTGAGTATGTTAAAGCTTAAGAATAGGGTTGATGCTTTCAATATATGAAGGGGTTGATGGGGTTGATGGGGTTGATACCCTCAAGATGCGAATGGATTGACGGGCTCGACGCCTTTAGAAAGAAAAATACTAGATGGGTCGAAGAGGTCTTGGTATGGGAAAAAAAAGAAAGAAAGGAAAAGTCATCGGTTTGGATCAGGAATTCAGATCGAGAGATATTATATTAAACATCGGTCTAGGAAAGAAGAAAAGTTCTCGGTCTAGATCGGAAGCTCAGACCGAGAGACATTATATTAGGTCTCGGTCCGAGAAGAAAAATAGAAAACCTCGATCTATGAGGAAAAGGTACTCAGTCTAGGAAGTGTATTCGATTTGAAAGTGCTCTTGACATGTTGCGTACAAGTCTAAGGGGTCGATGGCCTAACGCCTTGATGCCTTAACACATAGAAATAAGTCTACAAGGTCGACGGGATCAACGGCTCAACGCCTCGACCTACTCGATGCGTAAGGATATATGAGTAGGTCTACTAGGTCGATGGCCGACGCACTCGATACCTCCAATATGTAAAATGCTGTCGATGGGGGTCGATGGGGGTTGATAGGGTCGACGGGGGTCGATGAGGTCGACGAGTCGAAGTCTGCTATAACAGCAACAAAGACCTTAAATTAAGCTACTTAAAAGTAGGATTAGAATCCGAAAGAGAGATACAAAGTATAACTTAGCTATTTTAGTCAATTGAAATGCATTAGACATCCCTAATGGTTGTATTATCCATCTTGTCATGTTTTGATGCTTTCATCCATTTGAGGATGAACTATGAGTAATAATTATTGCATATTAGTTTTTAAATGGTTTTACGTTATTAATAGGTTTTTAAGCCATTTAAAAGATGGTTATGCTATATTCAATGGTTTTAAGTTATTTAAAAGATACTTTTGCCATTTCATTACTTTTATGCTACATGCTGATTCTTTCAGTTGTTTAAAGATAGGATGAATATGTTACTTCATGGTTATTCACTACTTTTTGGAAATTATTTAAGGGTTGCTTATGTTATTCCATAGCTTTTTCCATATTTGCTGATTTTTGCAAGTTAATGGATTTGAATGAGAATTTCATGACTCCATGTTCTATAAATACTGTTTTATGGATGTATGAGTTTGAATGAGGATTTGAATGTATGAATTTTATTAGTTTATGCCTTATGGTTGGAAAACTATGTAATGTATGGATTTTGAAGTACATGAAGTTTGTGATGGGACCCCATTCTAGCATTAGAATTGTTAGATATGTGCACATAGTAACCATGTTATGAATTATGAATACCTGTGTGGCAGGGTAAGTTACCTACACAGTAGGGTCATGTTATAATGATAATTGCTCATTCGATATTGTCCCCGCAGGTGAAGGGATACAGTGGGGGACGTTGCCAAAATGGACCCTCATTTTTAAACTTCTTGTGAAAGTGTTAATGAGAGCAAAGTGTCATGGGAGCCACCTCTTGAATCCTAAGTAGGAGAAAAGTATCACGTGATCACCTTTTGTCTCTTACACTCATGATTTTATGAATGATAAATATGTATATACTAATTTATGAATGATATGGATTCACATGACTTTCGATGGTGTTTTCTATTTTTGAAAATAAGTATATATATGTTCAAGTATATGCTAAATATTGAATTGCAGATGATATATTTCAGTGACTTTACTGCACAAATGCGAATCTATAATGTTTTATGGAAATGCTTGCTAAACACGTTTTGAAGAGTGACATTCTACCAAATTTTACCCCATACATGTATTAATTTACGAAAGTATAGTTATGTCTCATTATATATGAAATTATAGATGCGAATGATCAGATTTTAATGATTTTACATTTTTTATGAAAATACATGATTTGAAATAGTTTTGATGAGTCACATCTTCATGGTTTTAAACTCACAACATGTTATAGTTATTACTCACTGAGTTTCATACTCACTCCTCATGTTACTGAAAACATTTTTAGATTAGTAAAGAAATAGAGCCTTTGTGAGACTTGCTTGCCGATTGCCAATAGACTTGGTAAAATTCTTCCTCGAGGATAGTTAATTGAAGATAACTTGGATGCTCCACTATATAATTAGAAATGGTGTAAAATACAATAGATGTATAATATTGTATACCTATGTTTTACTTCCGCTTATAGGTTTAGTAATGGATTTTGTACCCGGCTGCATGCTAGAGTTATGCAATATAGATTTTGATTTTAATGGATGGAAAATCTTGAGTTAAACATTTTTCATAGGTTATAATATATGGAAGTAAGTAAGAAAAGAGGCTTGTGAAGCCTGCGTGACCGTAGATTCTTTTATACGGGATTCCAGGTTATCTTCGGTCACGTAGTTGTCACGCCGTTCACGAATCCGATAAATCGGGTCATCACACCCATGGGTGGCCAGCCATTGAACAGGCTTTTAGACCATCACACTTTTTTTCTTTAAGGAAATTATAATTCCTAATGAGATTTGGAAAGTATAACCTAGCTTTTGCCTATAAGTACAGGTATGTATATGGTGGCCAAAATCATGAAGTGTTCACATAAGGTATTTGACCAAAAATCAAAGAGAGAAAAGAAAGTCTTTTCCATTCTTTTTCCCTGAGTTTATTATCTCATGAGTTGAAATCTCAAGTAGAAACTTAATCATGTGAAACAAATATTGTGGATAACAGTTAGAAAGTTAACACATGGGTGCCTCCCCATTTTATTCAAGAAGACTTCTGTAAATTAAAAGAGGTATTCCATTTTCCTAATCATTATTTGAATATTGATGAGATTTATTGTGCATTCTATAAAATAGATTATATGTAATATAATTGTTGTATGATCGATCTGGATAGAAATTATGCATGCTAAAATATGATCCGAATAAAAATTTAAATATTTCTTCCACTGCATTTATTCTATTATATATCTACATCAATTTTCTAACCAGGTTTCCATCACTGGTGCAAAAGACGCGACCATCAACAATCACTTGTGTTATATTGACATTATCAATGGTAAGGCCATATACATTATCAAGCCCATGGTATAGACAAAAAAAAGTTATCATACTTTAAGTGATAGGTATGCAGGATGACATATTTGGAATTAAATGGCTAGTTTTGAATCCATGCATGCAAGACTTGTTCGAAGGCTATAAAATGAAAATTTTTGGAGTAAGAATACACAGCCAGGCATTAAGATTCATAAGCCAAAATGTCAAATCATTTTCCTACTATCCTCCGATAATATTTCCGTGAGACTCTTGTGAGCTTAATTTTCATATTCCTAACCATTGTTAAGTGGGCCTTTGGGTAGACTAAGCTTTCACTTTCTATTCAATCCTTAGAGGGATCAAATAAATGATTGATTTTATCACAAAATTATTGTATGAGATTCTAGGGTATTAGAATCTTAAGATTGAGATGTTCGATTGGGTTCAGTTTGGGAGATTTTGGTAAAAGTTTTGTAAGGTTAAAAGCACTCGGAAGCTTGTATTGTAAGAGCTCAATTCTCTACCACAAGAGGAGTCGGATGTAGACACGAGTTGACCGAGCTACTATAAATCTCGTGTCTAATTCTCTCTATCCCTTAATATTTTACTTTCAAATATTTAGATTGCTTACTATATGTACTCGCTTTAATCCTTACTTATCATAGTTAATAAATTAGGGGATTAAAGGACTTCATTGTTGATACATAAACTTGGCATTTCATAAATTAAGATTCCATCTTCAGTTTAAGTTATCTTGAATCAAATTAATTAACATATATGTAATTGGTATTGGTCTTGAGTATAATTAATTTATGAAACATATAACAGCTCATGATACTTGGTTTGGAGAAATTAGAGAAAATTTGGCTTGTACATACTTGATAAGTTGGTTTGGATAAAATTTTTAAGTGCTTAAAAATCACATAACAGATAACCCCCCCACCCCCGAGCCATCTTAGTTTACATTGTCTATATTGTGCTAACAAAATTTCTACTAACAAAATTTCTGACATCTATATCCTTTAGTCATACACTCAACTTATTTATCACGTTGGTATATAATTAATTCTACTTAAAGAGTCTAACGTTGACAAAACTTATAACCTTTCTCATGAGGATATTATCAACATGAGATTTATTGGGATAGGGATTCCTTCGGTAATCAACTTGCCATTATTGATGCCGAAAGAAACCTCATTCTTAAACGAGTCATTTAGGTATGCCTTAACAAAATTTTAATTCTAAAATTTTCCCATAAATTAAGGTAATCGTTAAAATGATAAGGAAATAATTCTTAATTTAAAACCCAGAAGCGATGCTTTTAATATATAATAACTCCAGTAATTTCAACAATAGCTTAGGGCACATTTTTCTAATTTCTATGCAAAAGTGCTAATAAACAACAACAACAATGGCTCAAATCAATTGGCTACCTAATATTAATCCTAAAATGGAAATTGAGGGTCTGAATCATCAAGATTATCTTTCCGGTGTTACAATCTTTTTTGGGAAAAAAAAAGGAAGTAACAAACAAGTAATTACGTCTACTTTTAATACATACCTAATAATGGATGATCTTGCAACTTATGGTTAGCTAGGGAAGAAGAGAAGACCTGACAAGAGAGAAAAGAGCCAATCAAGTTAGCCAAGATGCTTGCCTGGGAACCTACTTAACTTCAATTACAGATTATCCAGACACGTAGGCGCAGGCAAGTCATCTTTGGCTACCAAACCGAGACTCTCTTCTTCGTGTTAGATCACTCTTCCTCTGTATCGACTTATATCGCAGCTTACTTGATCAAGCTTATATGAGATTCTGCTTTCTTGTTATGAATTTACACTAATGACTACTCTCTTTATATATGAATTGCATTGCCTCGACATTCTTCAACAATTATCCGAATCAGATTAAATGGCATAACTTGGCTGGGGCTGCATGCATGGTTGCACGTCATCAATCCAAGAATCTATTCTTCTAATTGTGGAGGGGACCTTGTTTCTATTAGATCTTTAGGGATAATGAATTTATGGAGAAGAAAGGGAAAACATCTTAAAACACTTGGAGGAAGAGAAACTAACGGAATATATACGGTTGTAAGAAAAACTGTCACTTTTGACTTTCGATCTAATTCAATTGTCGAATAAATGGACTTCAATTTTGTCAACCTACTTCGGCCTTTTTTTTTTCTTTTGTCTTTTCTCGATTTTCTATTATCTCCAAACTCTTAACTAGACTTCGGACCCTACTTGAGATGTCATATCGTATATAGCTCAAGTCAACTCCTCACAAAGACATCTCTAGCTTAATTCATGACTTTAAGTCAACATCTTCTATTCTGGTTCGAAAATATTATCCACTATCTATATCTAATTGAGCACATGATTTTGTCCTTTGACATATAGAGAATATAGAATGTTGTGATTATCCACAAAAAAAAGAGGCTTACCGTTGACCCTTCCCCAGCTTCATGCGTGTAATTACTTTGCATTGTATCTCGTTCATCTAAGTTAATTACTGTGATATTGTAATTATAACGAATGTTAATATCCAACCACCTCTAGACGTTCGATGTCATCCTAGAGATTGGATTAAGCGTAAACAAAATTTATACAAAATTTATTCTTTGAAGATTGAATTAATATATTGATAAGTTTCACATTATATATATCCTATAGTTGTCTGAAATTATACATAGATAATAGGTATTTTGAGGAAAAATTAGGATAAATTCCTGAAACTTATAACATAAATTATAATGAACGTCTAAAAAATATTTAGTAATTATAATGAATACTTAATTTTAAGTTTAAATTATAATGAATTTCGAATTTTATTAAAAATTGATGGAATGACCACGTACATGTCATTTGGCCATTAATTGACTATTAAAATTTTAAATTTGATTAAACTTAAAATTTTTATTTATATTTACCCCTTTGATTTAAATTTGATTTTTTAACCCTTTATTTATTTATTTTTATAAATTTCTTCTCCATTTCTATCATATTGGCTCCCACCACCTTTATTCACCACCGCGACCATCCTCCCAACCATCACTATCGCCAACCTCCACAGCTAATATAACAATTAAAAATTTTTATATTAATCTTTTAATATTTAAGAGATAGAGAGAAAGAGAGAGAAAATAATTTATAATTTATGTAATATCACATTTAATCGCTTCCATTAGACATAATTTGTAGCTTAAATATTATAAAGTAAAAAGTTTGTTATGTCTAACACCAATTTCCAAGCAGGATTGTGAAAAGAATTGAGAGAAAAATCATAAGAAATTAATCTTAAATTGTTTTTAGACTAATAATAATAATAAAATAAGGTAATTATAAACAGAGCAGTACGTGAAACGGCGTCTTCACCAGCTCCTTGCTCACGCTCTCAGTTATCATGCGATAAGAAGGAAATTAAGAAACAAACGAGAGAGGCACATGCAGACTGACTATCGATAGGAAGATTGCACGTAGCAAGTATCAATTTCGAAGCTAAACACATCCACCTGTGATTTCATATAGCACATATGATTCAGAAGCTTCGTTGGTTAGAAAATTGCTCACCTCTCCCTAACCCTTGCAAAAATTCCACCTAAAACATAAGATTTCCTGTTGTCCTCCATAGTCGAGAATCAATGAAGGTGAAAATAGGAATTCTAAAGCGCATAGACCACGAATCTAATCTGTTCAGTTTGAAGTAAAATATTCTAGTTAAAAGTTTCTTCTGCTAAGAATCGTTATTGCCCTTGTACTTGAGATCTTCAATTCATCTATAATAGATCGAAAATGAGAGTAGAATGGATAAAATATAAGAAATCAATACGAGATTGAGGTTTATAAGTCTTAATTAGTTAGCAAAGTTTAGAATACGTCAAAGTTTAAGTGCAGAGTCGAAGGGTTGACGGGGTGGACGGGGATGTGAAGAGATCATACCTTAGCTTACGCAAATCGTTCGAAGGGTTAACAGCCTTCGCCCCAAATTAATCGATGGGTAGTTTGTTGAGGAGTTGGGCTTGGTGGTAATGGGTTTAGGATATGGAGGTTGGATTATGGGTTAAAGTGTAGAGAAGAAGGGATGGGATGAACAACATAGGTTGGAGGTGGTTGAGTGGAAAGGGAAGTAAGGGAATAAATGGGCCAAAATAAGAAAGAAGTAGGTAGAGGGGATAGTTGAGTGAGTAAGGGTAATAGGAGAAAAGGTGGGGGATTATGGGACGAGCAGAAGGGTATAGAAGACCAAGACATAGAGTATAGAAAGGAAGATTCATCAAAACGCATGTGATGAGAGATATAAATACAAAAAGAAAAAGATCAAGACACTTGAAGCCTTTATGGTCAGGAGAGTAGCTAATAAAAAAAAAGTAGTAGATTTATGACTGAGTTTATCGAAGCGGGACAACCCAAGAAAGGGAAACAACGACAACCGAACACACAAAAGGAGGAATAGTCAGGTGAGTAAAGAAAGAGAGTTTCAAAGGGAGATTTAGACGAGAGGACGGGAGTAGGAACACGATTAATAATGTGGGAAGCAGTAGAGAAGCCATCATACCAAAGGGACTTTGGGGCATGAGAATGAGTCAATAGGGATACTGTCATTTTAGACAAGTGACGATTTTTACAAAAATCGTTGAACTTGCCGTCGTTGACAAGTTCAGAATTTGTTTTGCTAAAAAAGACCTCTCTTTTCCCCGAAAAAGGATCCCAAATAGTTTTAGAATTTCTCCAACTCATTAAGGAAAAGGCCGATGAATTTGCTGTCATTGACAAACCTGTACCAATTTTGATGATCTCACCCTATATATCCTCAATGAACTTGGATATAAATATTGCGAAATAACATCCCCGATTTGAACCCGTGAATCAGCTCTTCAGTTTAAAGAACTTCATGATCACTTAGTCTACCAAGAAGCCTATCTCAAATGACTTGGCTTCATTGTCGGTCAACTCGCTGCCACAGCTAACCCATCTCTATTGTGTCCCTCATATCAATAGCCACAAAATTTTCTTTTAGCAGGTGTACTTGCCAACGTAACCAACAAGGAAGAAATTCAAAAGGCCCTTCAAAGGATTCATTAACAGGCCCAAATCAGGCCATTTTCAGATAGCAATGGTTTTCCCCAATCTTCTCTTACCTGCAAACAAGACTCTCGGCCTGTTTGTCAATTTTGTAGTATACCTGGTCATCTTGCCAATGTGTGTCGTAAGATAATTGCCAATGCAAACTCGACCCATCAAGCCGATTCCACACCAACAATGGACAACAGTTCGCTACTCAAACCTTGACAATGAACTTATGAAAACTCTTTTCATACCAAACTACTTTGCAAAAATTCATTGTTCAATAAAGAATATAATTCATAAGACTTATTTCCAAATACGGAAGTGATGAATTCCATCTTGATCACTCACAACCTTCATATACAACATCTGATACCCAATGGTTCGCCCGTTTTCACCCTCGAGTAGGGCTTATTTGAATTATGTCAAAGTATAAGACATGTCAAATAAGACACCATTGGAATAACAAGTCAAAGCACCATATGTCATATTATCATTAGATAATTCTCATTAATAATTACTAGTTTTATCATTGCTAATTATCTAACTGTTATGTTAAGTACCCTTAGTCTCACTCACATAATTATCATGATGTTTCACTAACACCAATGGTCATGAGATCGGCAACCCTAAACACTTTAAATGTTGAACTATGTGATTGTCTATCCATATCATCAATGTCAATTCTTGATGATCCTATGACAATAAACTATTCGTGTCTTAAGCTTTAAGCTGCTTAGGTCTCAATTATCATGATCTTCATAATAGTTTTAAGTGCATAACTTAAGACACTATACTTTATTATAATACACATTTATAAAACATAAGATAATAATTCCAACAATATTAATAAACGTGATAAATAATAGTCGACTTTCATGATGATAATTAATAATTATATTTATTATCTTGCTAATATTTACATAAAAATAGTATCACGTAAACATATTTCCCCATTAGGTCAAAACCCGGTTTTTTTGACGGGTATACACTTTTAATCTTTTATTTGCACTAAAGCTAATAATTTTTTAATCTAATTCCTATCTCGTCAGGATGGAGATCGAATTTATGTTTGAGATGTGCCTTAGTGAATAGTTTTGCAATATTTTCATTAATGTCAACTCTTTTTATGTTGACGTCTCTTTTTCCAATTATCTCTTGGATGATGTGGTAATATTGCAACATGTGTTTAGATTTTTGATGAGACCTTTATTCGCTTGCACTATTCCACCATTGTTATCGCAGTACACTACTATGAGATGAATGATACTTGGGACCACTCCTAGTTTAGTTATGAACTTTTTCATTGAAATCGTCTCCCTTGTTGTTTCTGAAGTTGCAATGTATTCGACCTTAGTAGTGGAAACTTAGATTTTTTCTTGTTGAGAACCTTTCCAACTAGGCGCTCCACCACTGAGCATGAAAAATGAAATTGAAATTGATTTGTTGTCATAAACATCTGAATAAAAAAATGGAATATGTGAATCCTTTAACTCTTAAGTAAGATCCTCCATAAATTAAGAACATCTTTTTAGTTATTCTCAACTACTTGAAAATATTCTTAACATCAATCCAATACTTTTGTCCCAAATTTCCTTGAAATATGCTCATAACACTTAAAGCAACATTTGGTCTTGTACATAGCATAACATACTTGATAGATCCTATTGCCGAAGTATAAGGAACTTTATTCATCTCATCTCTCTCTAATTGTGTCTTAGAAGACATATTCATGGAGGGAGTTATTCCATGACTCATTGACAAAAGTCCTCTCTTTGAATCTTCTATGCTAAACCGTTTCAGCACCTTGTTTCAAAGAATGGGTACATTGAATGGGTCAAGCCAAACAACCTCTTCGATCTATCTCTATATATCTTGTTTCAAAGAATGCGGGTTGTTTCTCTGAAATCTTTTAGGGAGTAATTCTCTAAGAGCCACAACTTAATAGATTATAATAATCCTACATCATTCCCAATGCGTAGTATGTTATCTAGTTATAAAATGATAAAAGCAATAGAGCTCCCACAAGTTTTCTTGTGATATTATTTCATCGAACTAATGTAGGATCATCTTCATTCTTAATAAAGTCAAACGATTTGATCTTTTCATTGAAATAAATATTTCAACTTTGGTATACTTGTTTTAGTCCATATATCAAATTTTGTATCTTACACAACTTCTTTATGATTTTGGTCATGGAGCCTTTGGGTTGATAATATACACTTCCTTCTCAAGGTAACCATTTAAAAAAGAAGTTTTCACGTCCATTTTTTAGATTTCATAATCATGGTATGCTGCAATGACAAGCAATATCTAAATGTATTTAGTCATTGCAATGGGTGAGAAAGTTTCTTCATAATCATTCTCTTCTCTTTGTCTATACCCATTTGTAACTAATATAGCCTTATAGATTTGAACTTTTCCATCTACCTCAATTTTCGTTTTAAAAACCCATTTGCATCCTGTAGGTTCATGTGTATTTACCAAGTCTTAGACTTGGTTCACATATGTGAAATCTATCTCTGTTTCATGGCTTCTAGCCATCTCTAGGAATTATGGGTATTAATTGTCTCAGAATAAGTCATATGATCATCAACTATGATTGGTCCATTGCTAGTATTTTCTACTAGAAATCTATAATGCTCTAGGCAACTAGATACTCTACTAGATTTATGAATCTGGTATGTACTCTAAGATTATATAGTATCCTTTTCTAGAGGTACCTTAGCCGAAAGTTGTAAGGTAACATGATTTTTGGGCTAACTATTATTGTATGAGTCTTGAACGTCATCAAGTTCAATCTTACTCCCACTATTTCTTTAAAAAAAATAGCATGTTTGGTGACAAGCACTTTTTGATTAATGGGATGATAGAAGTAGTATCCTAATATTTCCTTAGACTCATATAAAATAACATTTAGTGAACTTTCCTTCAACTTTTATATCCCTTGTTTCTTAACATTGACATGACAAACCCATATGTGAATAGGGCCAAAACTTACCCTTTGGCCTTTCCATATCTCTTATGGTGTCAAAAAACATATTTGGAATGAATCATGTTTATAATATATGTACAGGTTTCTAGGGCGTATCTCCATAATGATCTTGAGGTTGATTGGTAAAACTCATTATAGACCGTACCATCTCCAAAAAGGTTTGGTTTTTCCTTTTAGGCATAACATTAAATTGTGAATTTCTAGGTGGAGTCCATTGCGAGATTATACCGTTCTCTTTCAGGTAATCAAGAAACTCATAGCTTATGTACCACATTGATTTGATCAAATTATTTTAATACTTTTTCCTAGTTTTTTTTCTCTTTCATTCTAATATTTCTTGAATTTCTCAAAAGATTCAAATTTCTATTTCATAAGATCGATGTATCGGAATCTAGAAAAATCATTTGTTACATTAATGAAGTATAAAAAATAACTTTTGGCGAGTTGACATAGGCCCATATACATTAGTATATACTAGGCCCAATAACTCCATTTTTCTTTTTCCAATTCCACTAAAATTAGATTTGATCATATTACCTCATAAATAAGATTCAAAGGTCAGCATTGATTATAAATCAAACGGATCTAAATATCAATCCTTATGCAATTTATGAAATCTTGTTTCGTTAGTATGACCTAAATGACAATGCCATAAGTATGATTGATTAAAATCACATTTTGTTCTTGACCTATTCAATGTTGAGGCAAGTTATACTTTTAAATTCAAGATATAAATACCATTATTTAAGGAACTACTTCCATAAAATAATTCATGTACATGCAACTCCAAATATTGTACTTGATGAAAAAAAAAACCCTCTTCATCAAGTCTAGAAATAGAAATAATATTTTTTATCATAATTGGTGCATAATAACATTCTTTCAGACTTAAATTAAGATTGAAGACAAAGATAAAATATAAGTTCCTATAGCCAAAGCCGTAACTAATGCGCCATTCCTGGCTTGTAGGTTGACTTCTCCTTTAATCAAGATTCGGCTATATTTTAGATTTGGCAACTTATTACAAATATGAGAACCACATATAGTATCCAGTACCCAAGTAAAATAATCATTGCAAGAAAAGTTAACCTCAATCATGAACATATTTTAAGTAGCATCACCATGCTTTTTTAGACTTAGAAGAAAATCCTTACAATTATGGTTTCAATGTCCATATTCTCCATAGTGGAAATAATTTCCCTGTTTACTATTCTTTTTCTTTCCATCATGCTTTTTTACTTTCAGAACCCTTTTATTTCCTCGCTTCTTAAGCTTGGTCTTTCCTTTCTCACCAAAAGAGGTTCCGATGAGCAACACATGTTTATTTTTCTTGATGAATTTATCAGCCGTTTGTAGCATCTTACACAAATCATGAAGCTGAGCTTCCATCTTATTCATATGGAAGTTAAGAACAAATAGAGGGAATCAATCAGGAAGTTATAGTCCAATGCAAGGCTTAGACCTATTTGTCATTCAATGTAAGTAATCATCTTCAACACATGGTCACTAACAGAGGTTCCCTCGGTCATCTTCGTAAAAAATAATGTCTAAGATATCTCATATCTTTTGTTGTGAGTATCTTCACCATAAAAATCTTTACAGTTATCGATAATCAGAACGAAATGAAATTTTTCATAGTGCTTTTTAAGCTTGTTATTCATCAATGCAAGCATGATGCATTACATATTGTTATTTCTCTCAAGCCGCTTATACCATGCGACAATTATTTCAGCATCTAATCCCTCAAGTGGGATCTACATGACTGCTTATTCAAAACATCAAACAAACGTTTATATCTGAGAACATTTCTCAAATTTCTAAATCAGTCTCTAAAATTGGTACCAACTAACCTATTTTGCTCAAATATCGTTTCAGCTTATTGGAACTGCAAAAACACATAAAAAAATAATAACAAAATAGGAAAATATGTATAAAATATTAGCTACCAAAAATTTTAAAAGTCATGTAAAATTTTCGGTATCTCCCACTGTTTTATTATGAAGTTATATTTACCTTCTTAATATAAAACGAGAAAAACAATTTTTCTTAGTAGGAAAAGGACCTAACTATTGAGTATAATAATCTCACATGTTTGTAGCCAATCATAATAAACATGAAAGGTAGCAAACATTTTTGCAATTACATCTCATGGAATTCCTTTATCTTACCTCTAAAAGAACATAATCACACATGTTCATAGCAACTATGTTGTCTTAGTTGAGCTTAACTAAAATATTCTTATAAAATATAATGTATTAAACTAGCTTGTACGTGTCCGTGTTCACGCTTAGGATGATAGTAATACTAAGTCACGCATCACATGCAAAAATAATAGATATAATAATTACACAAATTATAAGTCACACTTGTCTATAGCTATTTGATAATTAATGCAAATATCATATATATTATAACATTTAGAAGGTAAGTCATAAAATAAAATTATGACCAATTTCAGCTCAATAGGATTATTGGAAGGATATTATTTTAGTCTCATGACAAACAATCCCATGTACATATTATGCATGTTCTATCTCATAATCCTTGAATATGATTTGATAACATATTCAACCAAGTATATATATATTTACATTTCATGATGCATGTACATTTAACAACTTAAATAATATAAATCTAATGTATGAACATGTAAAAACAACTTTAATCATTTGTATATTTTTGTTATTTTATCTTTTGATATATGACAATGCTATGTTTGTAGAAATACAAACAAGTTTTTAAATCTAATCTATTCTTGTAAAGTTCATTGAGTACATTTTAATTATTTGAAGCACATAAAATAATTAAAATCTTCTTTCTTAACACTTTAAGGATAATTATAAAAAATGTTAACTTTTCATATTTGGAAAGTTTCTTAATCGGTTTGCTTCCAAAACAAAAGATACTATTTTGGAATTTTTTCTATTTTATAACCGCTTCTAAAATTTGGAAACATGCCAAAATAAAATCACAGTAAATCTACTATAAACAATTTAAAGTATATTAGTTAACCTTATATTTGATATATTAGTAAAATTCATATAAATAATTTATACTATTTAACTTACCAAATGTCTATCAAATATTAATCCAAGATGATTACGACCCAGTGTAACTCTAAGAAAAATCCTATTGCACTATCTTCCTAATCCTAAAATTATATTTTGTGCTCTTTCTTATTATACTTATTATCTCTATATATTAAGATATCAAATGTTTATCAATTAAATAAACCACTTGTTATTTTATGATTGCACGTGATTTTAGTAATGATTCATATATCTTGAATCTAGTAAGTTAATCAAATTGAATTGAAAATAATAATTTGTGTTAATATCTTCGCTAAATATTAATCATTAAATTATTATTTGAGGATTGAATTGATAAATTGATAAGTTTCACATTTTATTTATATTCAATACTTGTCAAACAAAATTGAAATTGTACATAAATAATAGTAGCTTTATAAACAAATTATAATGAATGCTCAAAACCTTTAGTAATTATATTAAACACTCAATTTCAAGTTTAAATAATAATGATACTCAATTTCGTATAAAATAAATGAAATGATGATGTGATGTCACATGGCAGTTATTGGACCACTAAATTTTAAATTTGATCCAACTTGTACTTTTTTAGTTATATTTTATCTCTTTTAATTTAAATTTGATTTTTTAACATTTTTTTAATTTACTTACCAAAGATTTTTGTAAGTAATTTTTTTCTCCATTTACTTACCAAATATGATACATACGAGCTCGAAAAAGTTATTATAATTCCGGTGGTTATAATAATAATGATTCTATAAATTATAAGAATACATTTCACAACCTAAAATATGAGGAAATAAAAATAAATGAGAGAAAATTAAAATTAGACAAAATAAATATATGAATAAATCAGAATATATATCACCAACTTAACCTAAGAGTTCAATCAGTCATGTACCTGTTGTGAGTTATCAAACCATCTTATTGAGCTTACAAATTTCATTGAACAAAAAAAATGAAGAATATATATAGGTAAGTTATCAAACCAATATGGTGGTTTCATATGGGTCTTCTTGACATATTGCATTAAGCTATGAATTTTTTTGTTGAAAATCCGCAAAGGATTTTCATTGGTGATTTGTGATGAGAATATCCATAACTACTTAAGTTACATCTAAACTTCTTTTGTTTATTTTTAATAGTAACTTTCAATTAGTAATTATTTTAAGTATAATATTTATTTCTTATTTATTAATATATTTATTTCTTATTGATAAATATGAATTTCCCTCACCTTTGAAGGTTGTTGAAATGGATACTGCATTGAGAAAACCAATAAAAGAAAAATATAATTTATATATATTATATCTATTTTCTCGAGTAAGGAATATTTACTAAAGAAGTTACTTACTTTTGTTCTAGTTAGTACTACACGAATATTAGTACAATTAAAACACATACTTTTGTAAACTAAAAACTTACTTATCTAAATACTTATTATAATTTTGCATGGTCCGTTAGGGCATTCCAGATTAATGAAGTGAAGAAATATTGAAAATTCACATGAACATCAGCGAAGAATTATAAGATTTTTCAATTAAATGAATTCTCAAGGAAAATGAGTTATTAGACCATTACCAACTAAAGTTGGAATTGAATACCCAGCAATATTTCTAAAATACATACAAAAAGTGTTGTATATAGACCTATATATATGGGCTATTTAGATATTTTAAGAATTTATTAATTTGAATAAATGCATCTACTAGATAGTCACATATATGTTATTATCAACTCACAACTAGATGATCTTATTAAGAGCACATAGATTATTGGTTCAGAAAATACTGGTGAATTTATATCCTAATCTTTTAATGGTTAGTGTATGTTCGTTAGTATAGATATAGAGTAACTGATAGCCTATGTTCTTTACATAAAATGATCTAGTATAATATTAATGAAAGATCTCCAATTAATAGATAGATCATTACTAATGGGAAAAAAATTCATTTTTTTGGATATATGCTATTATAATTTCCCCATTTTAAAAATAGTTTTTGGTCAGAAGCCTATCACCTCTCAAATAAGAATATTTTATGTGTGTTATATCAACCACAACACACTTAAATAGATCCCCAAACTATGTTGAGAATATATGTCGGATATGAGTATTCTTTGATAGTTAAATTATTGATTGAAAATATTTTCACATCGAGATTCATCGGTTGTTACTTTGATGAAACAGTTATTCAAAAATTAGGGAGAGAAAAATAAGGAGTTGGAGAAATATATTACATAATATTAGTTTAATATCATCTTGATCCTCGCGTAAATCAATGTGAATAAGAAGTTGAAAAGATTATTCATAATAAATCAAGTGCTGATGCATTTATTGACCTTAATATATAGTAAACAAGTTTGATAATCTAACTGTAAATACATCAGCATAAGTTGATGTCCAAATAGGACAATACGTTAGAAATTTAATATAAGGCACCCTTGAAGCGTAGTAGACCAATCGATTCTAAAGAAAAATTTCCTAAAAAATAGAAGTATTAGATACCTAAATTATGGAGGCAGGTACTCTTGAACAGACCGTAGACATAATAAATCATAACACCCTAGAAGAGGTTAAGGTATCTAAGAATTATAAAAATAAATAGAACACAATAAGTTATGTCAATCTAGGAAAAGATAGAACAAAAAAAAAATAATTGTCGACAACTCTCGTACATTTAGTATAATGTTTAAGACTTGGAAAGAGAAGTGAGGATCTTAAAAAAAATCGGTTGCAGAATATCGACTTACAAATAATTGGCCAATACAAAAAAAAAATTATTTCCAATAGAACTAAACTCAATTGTAAAATGTAAGATTTTTTGGAACTTGTGATCCAAACACTTCAATGTAAAAAAATAGTAAGATACAAATGCATATTTTAATAAAAAAGAAATGAGTAAAAATTTAACTCATAAGATATAAATAATTTGTACATGTAGTTCAAATATCAAATATTGAGTATAAAGATACATGTCTTGTGTGATGGATTTAAGTATTTTCCGATATCTTTTTAATATGGTGAGATATTAAGATTCAATATGTGTTTAATAAATATAATTACAATTTCTTTGTATGGTTCGCTCCATAATGATACTTTACGGAATTCAAGAAGGATTTAAAATGCATGAAATATGTAGTTCAATATTTGAGAATTTATTCAATTAGTATACTCTTATATACATATGGTTAAAGCTAACTTGACAAAAGTGGTATAGATATATTTATAAATATTTGGTTATAAAAAATATCTTATTATAAAAAATATCTTATTTAAGTATCATCATAAAGAAATATGGATCTAAATAACATATGATGATGATTTGAACATTATTAAAAGTCCCTAAGAACATTCAAGTTAGTAGATTTCTTAAAGAAAGAATTCAAGATAAACAATCTTCCAAAAACCGAGTTTTGTCTTAGCTAAGAAATCAAGCATGTAATCAATAAAATTCATAATAATTAATCAACTTACACAAAAAATATCCTAAAATATTTTATATGGAAAAATCATATCTATTGAGTAACTCATTGGTCATTCAATCATTTGATTTAAAAAATTGACCTTTTCGACATCAAGAAGTTGACAAACAATTATATACTTTGTCCTGAAGTACCACAAGAAGTACAGTAATATATTCATAAGCAAAATAGCACTCCAACACCTAAGTATTTGAATAGAGTTAAAACATTTTTTCATTATCACTAAGGAATAATCAATATGAGTTTATTATAATAAAATAATTTTAATTCAGAACTAGTTGGTTATACTGATGCATTTTATTTACTAGGAGTAGAACAACTATATCATGAGGCTCTATGAAACATTGCTACATTCTAAAGCCATAAAAATTTTCCAGTAATTCATGAAGTCAATCAAGAATGTGTTTGGGTAAGAGCAATTTCCGATATATTTGAGGGACTTATGACTTCCCTTCAATATAATGAGATCTAATAATGTTATATAAAGATAATGTCGCATTCATAATGATACATCATAAGAGACTGAAAAAAAAAAAATTACCGAAGTTGATTTTCTTTACAAATGATGACAAATATAATCATATTGATATTCAGCAAATTTGCTCGAAAATGATAGTTTAAAGACTTAAAGTGATATTTTCATAAGGAGGAGTAAATACGTATTGCATACTTTTTCTCTTAACCAAAGTTTCATCCCACTAGATTTTTCTGATAAGATTTTTAATGAGACAGTTTATAATGAGACAATTTCTAATATGTATCTTACACAACAACAATGTACTCTATTTCTTTATCATGGTTTTTTTCTTTGGATTTTCCGGGTAAAAACTTTAAAGAGGCAGCTTTCTCGTACTATAGATATCTAAAGAGAAGTGTTATGAATTCTTATAGTGGATGTCCGTTGAACTTGTTTCTTACCTCTTCTACTTCTATTTCTTCATCTTCTACCTTTAATTCTCTACTTATTGTACCTATTTAACCCATATCTTTTGGTACTCCTATTTTTATGATCATGAGCTTATTACTAAAAGCATTGTAGAGAATGGAAAGAATATAAAGAAAAGATGAATACAAAAGTTATCTCTACCTTCCAAAATCTCTTTTTAAATTTATCATTGTTCTACTTATTTTTGCTATTGGGTCTATTTGTCACCTGATCAAACATATATTTTAAGACATTTCCAAGTTTATATTATATAATCCATAAATTATTTATTTATAAAAGAATAAAACTTTTTAAACACTAGCTAATTCTTTTTCATCCATCTTTATTAATATTAATATATATATATATATACTAAATTTTATATTCCTGCATTACACAGAATTATGTTAAATAAATAAGTTAGATATATATAATTATATATTATTAATGTAGATAGTAGTTATTTTAATTTATGTAACATGACAAAAGAAGTTTAGCTCCAGCAGGTCATGTTTTTGATACGTCCTTAAAATTAAGTAAAATCTAATCTTTTATTTAAATGAATTAAGAAATGATTTTGATTACATAATTCAAGATTCGATTAAGTATTTGAAAATAATTGATAACAAAAATAATATACTATATTAAATATAAAATCAATTAAATACCTTAAATAATCTATGGTGAATTTAATGTATTCGAGAATTTTATTTTGACATATTTTTTATATTCTATCAATAACTCTAAAATATAAAAATTTTCAAAATAATATTTTCAGAAAGTATAGAAAGTAAAACTTTTTGGCAAGTATTCTTGAATAGTTAAGGAAGATAATTTTAATTATTTTGTTGTGCTTGAATTAATTAAAATGTACTAAAAAAACTTAACAAAAATAGATTAGATCTAAAGACATGTTTGGATTTTCATAAACATAATATTGTCATGTATCAAAAGATAAAATAAAGATATATAAGTAGAATTATTCAATAATATATAAATAGAATCCATATAAAGTTTAAGTTCTGTATCAAGAAAAGATATACAAATTTCTAATTAATTACATGAAATCTCAAAGAATCCTCTAATTACGTATATTATTCATAAAATATATGTATATATATATATATTTTTTTTGAAAACTTTATTAAGTTTATTAAGTTTCAAGCATATTTGATTTTGTCAAATATTCTAATATTTCATATTACCATATTTCCTAACCCATTCTTTGACAACTCATTTTTATGGAACCGAAATACTAAATTAATCATAAATTTAATTAAGATAATTCTAATATTTCATATTGTTCAATGCTAATCTCGTCAACAGCTAGCCTACACAATCTAACAAAGGTCTATCTATTTGTCTTAAGGTGTCTTTCTCTCTCTAACTGAGACAAACATGAACCCCTAGTGAGAAACATAAAGTAACTAAAAAGGAAAAACCCCTAGTGATTCAAGCGATTTATGCCTTATAATTTATTGAAAACGTTTCTTTATTTCACTTTTAAACAAAATTAAAACTCAAAAAGTTAAAAGATAAAAAAAAATTACAGCAAAACTTAGAGGATTAGTGAACCCTTCTTTCAATTTCGTAGATCAATCGAAAACGTTTCTTTATTGCAGGATTGTCAACCAAAACATATAGAATGCCTATTTTTGGATTGTCAATCGAAAATGCTTTGTACGCAATTGCCCTTTAGACCCACGTATATTTTAAATATTTTATATATATACATTTAAAGATAAATTCATGAAATAGAAGGGGCTATAATCTAATATATATAAATATTTGAAGTAGGGTTTTGTAAGAATCATATATTTTAATTACCTAATTAAGTCGGGCACTTAGTACCTTATACAATTGTCCTCGAGTTTTTAGCCTGTACAAACTAGTGAACCGGTGATAAATACTTGCCGATTTATCTATCCTTATTTATGATATAATTACACCAATTGACTCAACTCACGAGGTTGAATCAACCAACTTTTAACAATTATTCATTAATTTATGTTAATATTTTTAATGATAAATGATATAAGTAAACCCGTTTATTATTATTCATTTCTTATTGTTAAAAGTCTCAATCTGTATTTATTGAGCTTGTTTGTAGTATGTTTTCATGTGCAAAATTTACATTGATAAAGACTTGCACATGAGAGATAGTTCAATATATTTAAAATTAGATAATTTTTGAAATGGAAAATTAAGAACGTTGGGGAGGTATTTGCGAGTTTGAAACTTTTACAAATTATTTAATATTTTTAGTCTACAAAGACCTGATCACTGACAACGGCATTTGCCTTTTGCCTACAGAACCTGTGGTAATGGTTATTGTGATGGGTAATATTGAATTCATTACACAAGGAGAAAAACCTGAAGGTATTCATTCATGGAGACTGCAAAGAACATCAATTAATTGATCTCATTCTAATTTTTCCTGATCGTCTAGATACATTTGTTTTATAATGCTTGAAATAAGAGACTATCAAATGGGATTGTAACTAGTAAAAATGTCAAAAACCATGTTTAAAATGATTTCAACAACATCAGCTTCATGCAGTTATTTCTAATCCCTACGCACTAATATGAAGTAACAAACAAGTAACTAAAACCACTAACAATGCATACCTAATTATGGAAGATCTTGTAATTTATAATTTGGGAAGAAGAGAAGACCTGACAAGAGAGAAAAGAGCCAGTCAAGTTAGCCAAGATGCCTGCCTGGGAACCTACTAAACTTCGACTCGTAATTTGTAAACTACAAGTTAGCCAGACACGTAGACGCAGGCAAGTCATCTTTGGCTACCAAACTCAGACTCTCTTCTTCGTGTTAGATCGCTCTTCCTCTGCATCGACTTATATCACAGCTTACTTGATCATGCGTAGATGAGATTCTACTTGGTAATTGTTATGAATTTACAGTGATGACTACTCTATTTATATATGAATTGAATTGCCTCTACATTCTTCAACAATTGTCCGAATCAGAAAAGGCACAGCTGGGCTGGGCTGCATGCATGGTTGCACGTCGTAAATCCAAGATTCTATTCTTCCAATAGTGGAGGGGACCTTGTTTCTATTTTAGGGATAATGAATTTACGGAGAAGAAAGGGAAAACATCTTAAAACACTTGGAATTCAACTGGTAGACAAATTAAATGGAATATGTAGTTATGTACGGTAGTAAGAAAAACAGTCACGTTTCACTTTCTATCTTTTAAATGTCGTATAAGTGGACTTTTTTTTTTGGTTGTTTTTCTATTTTCTCCCAACTTTTAAATGACTTTAAACCCTACTTTAAATACTCATCTCTTATATGGCTCAAGTCAACTCCTCACAAAGGCATCTATTGATGCTAATTCACAACTTTAATAAAGTCAACAACATCTCTTCTTCGTTTTTGGTTCGAAAATATTGTCAACTATACATGTAGATTTAATTCAGAGGATTTTGTACTTTGTCCTACAATCAAATCATGTTGATCCTATGATATTATACTAAAAAATGAGCTTCTATCCCGAAATCAATTAACAAGAAAAAGACTTGAATAATCTTTCTTATATGTTAGTTTTTCTATAGTTTCTTGTCAGATATAAGATATAATATTCTCATAGATATTTTACTAAATGTTTCTTACACATTATACCACTTATTGAGGTTAGAAAATAATCATCCCACATGTGAGAGCAGTATTAGAATTGTTATACATTTCTTAAAGACAAGATATATGATTGATTTATAAGTAAGGTATTGAAAGATATCGAATTGGTGCCTCATCCCCCCCCCCCCCCTTCCCCTCATTATTACGTTTATTATTGTGCCAAGTGAATGGTTTTACAATTTCTTGTGTCATAAGTTTGGGACCGCTTAAGTGAGGGAGGTAAGAGTTTTCTAGGAATCCTAATCATTTTGATTTCTCTTTGTTTAGACCATCCTTCTTCACATATCGAACATGCTTGTAAAGCCTCATATCCTTATAATATAGTATACAATCAATTGAGCAACTATGAATCAGCTCATAGCCGAACCCTAAAGCATTCCTATACTTCATAGTGGTGTAAAAACTTTAGGTCAAGTCTTGCCCTTTGGTAAGAAAAACTTGATGTGTTTAAGGAGCACGTCAAAAGCTTTATCCCTCAAATGGCACAATGACTTGATATTAAACAAATGCATCACACACATTGCCTTTGATATTTTTATACAACCCGGATAAATTTCTTAGTTGGCATCTTCTAAAACTTGATCAAATCAATTGTATATGGCTAATGTGTAGTTGTTTCATCATTCTCGTATGCCTCCATGGTTTGAGTCATGATGGTATCATCTAAAAGTCCCTCCATATTATCAGGAATATCAATATCTTCATTAATGAGATCTATACCAACAAGGGGACCACCGTTATGCATTTCAGCACCCTGGTTCGTTAGTGCATATATTATGTACTATCCAATATGTCTACCCAATTTGAAATGCATACCGAAACATGTGGTTTCATAATTTATGAAGAAATAGACTATTTCGATTCATGCAGTTGTGGCTTGGACACTAGATCTTTCCATTACCATCCATCACTTCTCGGCATCGCAATATAAGATGCACCCCCCCCCCCCCCCTTCTCTTATGGGACACGTGGCAGTCAAATATAAGCCAAGGCCACTATGGCAATCAACTGTATTGACTCCCGTATCAGAGACTGTCATAAAGTGAAGGTATTGGACAATAAATGACAGACACTTGGCACAGTAGGTGCAATTATAATTTTCTTTTTGTGACAAGTTGTATTTGAGTTTTCGTGACCTGTTTTGGTATCACATATATATATATATATTACCATTTGAGTATATAGGCATAATGTATTTTGTTCATGTACATTGAGTGTATAGATATAATGTATTTTGTTCATGTACATTTGAAGTAAACGCATAATCCAAATCTCAAAATTTTATTATCGAATCATGCATCAATACATTACATGACTAAAGCATTCAATCTTACAAGTACTACCAGCTAGTAGTGTTAAAACTATCAAATTAGCAACAAATATTCATAACAATCCAATACAAGTGAACATTATTTAAAAAGTTTCTTGCAAAAGATAGCTTAGAACAAGTAAAATATAGGACACTTCTTGTACTGTCCGTAGCGTAACCTAAATGAGTTAAGACTATTATATGAAAAATCATTGAAGATGGCAAAATCATATTGATCACATGTTTGTTATAGCCTTGAATGCCAGTATAATGTATATGTTGTACAAGAATGATGCGAAAAAGTTGTGCTCCGAATTGGGATTGATGATCTACATAAATAATGGAGTGAAAAACTATACAGCCAAGTGGACCACATTCACAAACATTTCAAGTGTACCTAACAATATGTCAAGTGGCCAAAATATAACTCACAATAATAGGTCGATGTACCTGATCAAGCATCTTCTTATCTTTTTCTTTATTTATTAATATCCTCCTACTAGCTATATAATTTTCTCAAGACACTTTGAAAAAAATAACTAACTCTATATATAAATAGTATGAGTATTATTAGTCTACTTAAAAACCTTTTGCTCTAAAAATGCGGAATTATATAAATTTTCTTAGAATCTCTTTCTAATTATAATCCACATAACTAAAATACATAAATAATATTATACTAGACATAATATGAGGAAATATCCATGTACTCATTCCAAAATATTGTTGACAAAACACCACAGAAGTTCAAGAGCTTCAAAAAAAAATTCAAAACAATTCCTATCTTCTTGCGTGTAGGGCCCATATGTTCTCTACACTAGGTTACTTTTTTCGTTTTTCTTTTTGATTTATGGCTTTTGCCATACATATTGATTTATGAAAGTTATTAAAATTGAATGTATGGATTTCATGAGTATATGTCATATATTAGGTAAATTATATATTGTATGGATTTTGAAATGCATAAAGTTTATGATGGAACCCCATTCTAGTATTGAATTTGTTGGGCTATGTGTACATAGTAGTCATAATTCTTGCGTGGTAGGTCATGTTATAGGGTGTATTGCTCTAATAAGTATCGTCTCATGGGTGAAGGAATTCAGCGAAGCAACATTACCTTCCCAATCCTTTATATTAAACTTTTTGTAAAAGTATTAATTGAACAAAGTGTCACATGGGCCACTTGTTAACTCCCGAGTGGGAGCAAAGTGTCATATAGTTACCTCTTAACTCCTACATTTATGGTTTTGCGAATGATATATATATATATACTAATTTATGAATGATATAGATTTGCTATCTTTTGATGATGTTCTCAGTTTTGAAAACAATTATAACTATATTCAAGTGTATGTTAAGCTTTGAAATGGATGATCTAATTCAGGAATTTTATAGATGGTATGCAAATTTATACTATTTTGCACAAATGTATGATTTAAGACAATTTTGCTGAGTTACATCATTACCGATTTTATTCTGCTAGATGAAAACGTATTATTTAAACTAATTTCAATGGATTTTCATCTACGCCGGTTTTAAACTTACAGCGTATTGTAATTATTTTTCACTGAGTTTTATACTCATTCCTCATTTTTATGGAAAACATTTGCAAATTAGTGAAGAAATAGAGTATTCGTGAGACTTGCTTGCCAACTGTTGTACACATGGTAAGGTTCTGCTTAGTAGACTGTTTTTTTTTTTCAAGACAAACATAGCCACTCTACTATGTAATTAGAAATGGTTTAAAATACTATAGATATAGAATATTGTATACTTATGTTTTACTTTCGCTGATAGGTTTATCAATGTATTGGGTATACTTATGCAACATAAATTCTGATTTTTTTGATGATTGGAAGATCTTGATTTGAACATTTTCCATAAGTAATGACATAAGAAAGTAAGTAAGAAAAGAGACTTGTGACGGTTGTATGACTGCAGATTCTTGATATACGGGTTTCTAGGTAACTTTGGTTGCATAGTTCTCATGCTAGTTACGAATCTGATAAATCAGGTTGTGATAGACGTAGTATCAAATAAATTTTAGAAACAGAGCAGACATAGTGTTAAGAGCCTTAAGTTTCATTAGGCTATACAGTGGAGCATAAATCATAACTCCTGAAAATAAGAATTTGAAATGCAGTATTTATGTGCCAATATTGTAGTAAGTATTCGGCTATCACTTAATTATTCCATCAAGTTAGATAGAATAGGAGTCACCTAAATTACACACAAACTGAACTGAAATGATTAGTCAATATTGGACAATATGTAAATCAATTAATCATACACAGCAACCTGAAATGAAAAATAAAATAAAAAAATCATCATGAGAGGATTTTTAAGACTTAGCATCCATGAGTATACTATATCATATTCAAACAGCAGTGACATATTACGAAATTACATAAACTGTGCCATGTTTGTCATATCACATAAAATAACAGTGTCATATTTCTATATCACGTTCAAACAGTAGTGCCATATGAATACATATACATGTTACAGCTTAATTAAGAAAGTTACAGCCCCGAAAGTTACGGCTTATTATATGCATGATTCGATATAAACTAAGAACAATTGAAGTAGATGTAGTAAATGAGAAAGTCACACCTTACGAATCTTTGTAAGCAGGTCAAGCATAAGATCAATATAGTTATTAAATTAAGAAAATGCATTTAGATTACAGAAATAGAGTTGGACAACAACAAATCAAAATTGATAAACTTTACTTACAAATTGAAATCAGAACTTCAAATCTTCAATCTCACGTGCAGTATTGTCAGCCATTGCAATACAATGTGAATCAAACATTAACATGGATACTTCAAATTGTTTTACCACAGTAGGTTCTTGTTTATGCCATTGAGAACGATAAAAAATATCGCTCAATGCTAATCTCTTCAACAGCTAGCCTTCAAATCTGACAAAGTTCTATCTATTTGTCTGAAAATTACTGAGACAAAGTGCTTGCCTCCTTTAATAGTTGTCTCTCTCCCTCTAACTGAGACAAACATGAACCCCTAGTGAGAAACAAAAAGATTAAAAAGGGAAAAAAAAAAAATGTTTTGTCAATCAAAACTTATAGAATGCAAGGCTTCGTACGCAATTGATTTTGGATCTGGGGGGAAAATTAAAATTAAAAATAAAAAATGAAAGGATTTAGGATAAACAAAACTTTGCCTATCCTGGATTTTGGCAGATTTAATATTATCGCTAAAATCAATTCAATCTTACACAGGTCTATAATCTAATATATATATATATACATATTTGAAGTAGGATTTTGTAAGAATCATATATTTTAATTACCTAATTAAGTCTAAGGCTAAGGCAAATCGTACGTTATACAATTGTACCTGTATTTTTAGCCGGTACGAACCAGCAAACTGGTGATAGACACTTGACGATATACTGTCAATGGCTATCGTTACTTATGATACAAGTAGACAAATTTACTCAACAACTTCTAACTATTATTCATTCGTTTATGTTAATAATTTCAATAATAAATAATATAATTAAACTCATTTATTATTGTTCATTTCTTACTTTTAAGAGTCTCAATATGAAGTTTCTGGTTGAAATTAGATTGTTCACCCACTTTGTTATTTTTGTATATAATATATGATTCTTGATTTTGTTTGTTATCTATTTTCACATGTAAGGCCCGCATTAGTATGGACCTGCACTTGAGGGATAATGCTAAAAGTATTAATTATATAGAACATAATTAAATAAATTTTCCCAGTTCAAATTTTTAAGATAATCGATAATTTAATATTTTTAAAATTAAATATAATTTCATTTTAAATAGAAACTAATCATAAAAAAAATTCCAACTATAATAATAATTAATTAAATACCTTATAACTATCACTAACTTTATAATTAATTGCTATAAATAATAAATGAATTAATTAACCCACCATTATCATATCTGTAATCTTCCAACTACCGTGGTGGGTGCCCGTAACCCGTACCCTTCCTCATATACGTTTCTCTCAACCGGCCAATAAAGAGCCAATTAGCAATAAGGAGTTCAGTATTTGCGAGTTTCATAGTTTTACAATTTTTTTCATATTTTTAGTCTACAAAGACCTTATCAATGACAACGGTATTTGCAGAGGTAATGGTTATTGTGATAGGTAATACTGAATTCATTACACTAGGACAAAAACCTCAAGGTATTCATGGGGACTACAAAGAGCATCAATTAATTGATCTCATCCTAAATTTTCCTGATCGTCAAGATACATATATTTTGTCATGCTTGAAATAAGAAACTATCAAATGGGATTTGTAACTAGTCAAAATTTCAAATACAATGTTTAAAATGATTACAACAACATCAGCTTCTTGCACTTCTTTCTAATCTCTACGAACTAATATGAAGTAACAAACAAGTAACTAATTCTACTTACAATGCATAATTCGGGAAGCTCTTGTAATTTATAATTAAGGAAGAAGAGAAGACCTGACAAGAGAGAAAAGAGCCAGTCAAGTTAGCCAAGATGCCTGCCTGGGAACCTACTAAACTTCGACTCGTAATTTGTAAACTACAAGTTAGCCAGACACGTAGACGCAGGCAAGTCATCTTTGGCTACCAAACTCAGACTCTCTTCTTCGTGTTAGATCGCTCTTCCTCTGCATCGACTTATATCACAGCTTACTTGATCATGCGTAGATGAGATTCTACTTGGTAATTGTTATGAATTTACAGTGATGACTACTCTATTTATATATGAATTGAATTGCCTCTACATTCTTCAACAATTGTCCGAATCAGAAAAGGCACAGCTGGGCTGGGCTGCATGCATGGTTGCACGTCGTAAATCCAAGATTCTATTCTTCCAATAGTGGAGGGGACCTTGTTTCTATTTTAGGGATAATGAATTTACGGAGAAGAAAGGGAAAACATCTTAAAACACTTGGAATTCAACTGGTAGACAAATTAAATGGAATATGTAGTTATGTACGGTAGTAAGAAAAACAGTCACGTTTCACTTTCTATCTTTTAAATGTCGTATAAGTGGACTTCTTTTTTGTTTTTGTTTTTCTATTTGGTCCCAACTTTTAAATGACTTTAAACCCTACTTTAAATACTCATCTCGTCTATGACTCAAGTCAACTCGTCACAAAAACATCAATTGATGTTAGTTTACAACTTTAATAAAGCCAACAATATCTCTTCTTCGATTTTGATTCGAAAATATTGTCAACTATATATGTATATTTAATTGAGAACATTTTGTACTTTGTCCTAAAGAAATTAAATGCAAAATGTTGTGATTATACCAAAAAAAAAAAAAAAAGTTTGACCAATCAGAAAGATGGCGGTTAGTCCAATCACGTGTTGATTCTACTTGTAATAACATATAAAAATGTGAGCTTTCATCTCGAATCGAATTGGTGATAAGATGATTTAACCAATTTTTTTTCTATATTAATTTATCAAGAATTCACTTTTAGATTTCATATATAATATTTTCACATTGATTTCACTAAATGTCTTTTATATATTGTGCTACTTGTTGAGCTTAAGGATGACCATTCCATAAGTGGAGTGAGTATTGGAATTATCCTATATCACTTAAAGCGAAGATATATGGTTGTATTATAAATACAGTGTTGGAAGATATCAAATAGCTACCTAAACACCCCCCCCCCCCCATCATTCTTAACGGATCATTGTGCCAAGTTAATGCTTTCGCAGTTTCTTGTATCATAAGTCAGGGGCGCTTAAGTCAGAGACGTAACAATTATCTAGGAATTTTAGTCATTTCGATTCTCTTTTGTTTAACATGCATGCAAGGACTCATATCCTTCCAATATAGTATGCAATCATTTGAACAACTATGGCAAACAGCCAAACGCCTAAGCATTCCTATACTTCTTAGTGGTGTAAGAACGTTTAGGTAAAGTCTCGCCCTTTAGTAAAAAAACATGATGTGTTGCATGCAGGTACATGTCAAGAGCTTTATCTCTCAAATGGCACAACGATTTGATATGAAACAAATGCAGCCTTTGACATTTTTATATAAACTCGGATATATTTCTTAGTTGGTATCTTTTAATCCAAGCAATTGTCTATGGCTAACGTGTCGTTGGTTTCATCATTCTCGTTCACCTCCATGGTTTGAGTCATGATAGTATCATTTAAAAGTCCCTTCATATTGTCAGGAACATCAATATCTTCATCAATAAGATCTATACGAACAACGGGACCACCGTTATTCAATTTTGCACCCTAGTTGGTTAGTGCAATATATTCCCTATGTACTATCCAGTCTGTGTACGCAATATGAAATGCATGCAAGAACATGTGGTTTCGTAATTCATGAAGAACTAAACTGTTTCAGTTTATGCATTTCGGCTTGGAGACCTGATCTCGCCATTAATAGCCATCACTTCTCGGCATTGCAATATAAGATAGAACCGCCCCCTTGTGGGACACATAGACTTGTCCCCTTCAGATACGTGGCAGTCAAATATCAGTCAATGCCACTATGCTAGTCAACTCTGTTGACTCCCGTATCAGAGACGGTCAGAAAAGTGAAGGTATTGGCGAATAAATGACCAATACTTGGCATAGCAGGTGCAATTATAATTTTCTTTTTGTTACAAGTTACAGAATCATGCATCAATACATTACATGGCAAATATTAGTATATAATGCCAAAGCATCCAATATTAGAAGTACTACCCACTAGTAGTGTTAAAACTATCAAATTAACAACTAATATTTATAACGATCCAATAAAATAGAACATTGTTTGAAAGATTACTGATAAAAGATAGATTGGAGCAAGTAAAATATAAGACTAATCTTGTAATTGTCATGGAGTAACCTAAATAAGCTAAGACTATTATATGAAAAATCACCCTAGATGCAAAATCCTATTGATCACATACTTGTTATAGCCTTGAATGCAATATAATGTATATCTCGTACAAGAATGATGCAAAAAGGTTGTGCACCAAATTCGCATTGATGATCTACATAAATAATGAAATGAAAAATAACAAGGTCAAGTGGTACCTGCATGTGGGGTGGCCTTAGACTGAATACTTTTTGGGCTTATTGGACTTTTCGATATTTCATGTACTTGGGCCATGAGCCTCGGATTTACTTCGGGTTAGTGGGCCCATCTTTGATGGATAAATTTATCCTCATCATGTTCCACTCTCTTTAATAGTGTCAATTAGATTATTCCCAATACATGTCTATCAAGAAGATTAAAATCCATGTTCTTCATCTTGTTTGGCTTTGATCCTAAGAGAGGTGGATGCAGCTTTCTCCGCAGGGATAGTCTTCAAT
The DNA here is from genome assembly GCA_027186245.1 of Coriaria nepalensis. Lineage (NCBI taxonomy): Eukaryota > Viridiplantae > Streptophyta > Magnoliopsida > Cucurbitales > Coriariaceae > Coriaria > Coriaria nepalensis. The sequence goes on from CP114493.1 coordinate 2,027,232, forward strand.
CTTCATCTTCCAGAATCATAAATTCATCGCCCCAAATGTATAGATTGTGGAGTGAACAGATTCTTTGTCACTAATGGCCATCGCTCCCACTCGAACATGGTTTCGCCTTGAACCCAGTTTTTCCTCAAACAAGGCTCTAATTCCAGTTTTTTTAGATCAAACGTAACCTACGCTCACTAGAGCAATTAAAGAAAATGATAAATAATAGAATGATTTATAACGGTTCACTTAATATGAGTTATATTCACTCTTCGTTGTAGACTCATCACTATACAAAAATTGTGTATAATAGATTTATAATATTATTTATTTCTTTAGCCGCTCTCAAATACTATTTAAAGAACCCAAAATCACACATTGAAACCTTCATCCCAAACCTTATATTTATAAAACTCTTTTCAAAGTTCCTAATTTATTTTAAACCTCTATCTCTTCTAGATTTCAGCCTAACTAAAACTTCAAATAAATTAAGCCTAGATGAATTAAGTCCAAATTGGACCCTTCGCCACCTCATGGTGGGTCATTAGTATTCCTTTGGGATTTATTTAGATAATTAAACTAAGCTCAATGATTAGATTGCATTAATAATAAATATATTATCCACAAATCAAAACCGATCAATAATATTATATAACATAACTTATTAATTTATCGAGATTCTCGAATAATTAAAAAGCTAAATATATAATATGTTAATTTATAGATTAAATGTCCGATAGAATACATACAAGTTATTGTTTATTGCGGCACGACGTCCTTCAAGGTAAACTATATATTGGCTCTACGAAGAAACTATATACTGAATTACATAAGTCAAAACCTATTAACCTAGAACATATCTTCGAAGGATAAATGAAGTAAAAATGTATTAAAACTTTTAAAGTCTCAAATGTTTGAGAAAAAGGTACACGCTTTCACTCTTTATATAATTGAAATCAAGTCATTCTCAATGTTTTTTTGTAAGGAATATGTAAAATATTATTTATTTATGTAGTTGCAATGAAAGGGTTGGTAGAATATATTGTTCATATCGTTTACTGATTTTTTTTCTAGTAAATTATTAGTAATACTCTTAAGTTAGATTATATGATTAAAGGTAACAAAATTCTTACTCATATTTGTAATAAAAAAAATTTATAACCTAACTAAAATTTCAACTAACTATATTCACTAATTCAAATGGTAGTAAATGGTTATGTAGAAGTCACCTCTTTGTTAGATACAAAAAACTAGAATTTACTAATATAATAATCATAAATACAATGGAATTAATAGATAAATCATGCATTAAAAAAAAAAAAAAACTATTCTTAGTAATATATAATCAAGTTATGATGCTTCAATCAAAATAATTTAACATAATTTAAAGTTTGCAACTATTGTAACATGACTTCTAATTTATTAGAAACTTTAAATATCATTACACAAAATAAAATAAATAGATAAAAAAATTTATTGACAAATCACAAGTTGACACATGGCAAAATCTAAAAATTATTTAAAACATATCGCGATTTTAGTAAACTTTAAATTTAAAAATACAATAATTATATTAATGAATTAATTATAATTTGATACAATGACAAAATTGAGCTAATCCAAGAGTTTACTTGACGGAATTCTAACATCCCTTAAGCACGTTTCCGCTTATATATATATATATATATATAAGATTCTTATAATTATGTGAACGTTGGAAATTAATCAAAAATAGATATAATATCATATTAATCAACCTTCACATCATCTTAAGTTTTCATCAACCTTCTATTCTTACACTACTAGATATATGGATGGAAAAGAAGTAGGCAGAGTTAATGTGATCACATTCATGTCAATTATAACAACCCTGCTTTCACCGCTTGTACTTGTAGTGCAAGCCCAAATCCGTCCCTCTCTTTCTCTCTATCCCTTTTCCACCCCCTTTCCCTCCTCCCAAACACGCCATCTTATCTCTATTCGTAGCTCTTCTAGTGATACATGTATCCAACATTGCATTTTCAAGTACGATTGCGACCAAAGCGAAGACAGGCATGAGGAATTTGGGAAGTGTTTGGCTGAGTGCATAGAGAAAATGACTGGGAAGGAAATTGAAGAGTTTTCTAATGTACTATTTGAATACGCAACACGTATAACTAATGAAGAAAAGAAGCGTAAAAGTGGCCATCAAGTTACTCATGTTGAGCATTCGCTGAATCACATATCTCGAGGAAAGCATGCATGAATACATTTTCGAGTAATTTGGATTGAAAATAGATACACATCTCATGTTTTCATGTAATTATGTTGATGTGGTATGCTTATTTAAATAAAACAAGGAAATAATTGATTGGTGTATGATGAATTATATCCATTTACAAATTCTTTATGTATATGTGCTTGTTATGTGAGAGATAAAGAAAGAGAGAGATTAGGAGCGGCTCCACCCTTGTCCAATCTAGACAGCCGTTTGGGTTAGGCACCGGAAAAAAAATTTATCATTTGGAGTAAGAAATGAAGTAAATAGATTTGAGTTTATGTAGGGAAGGTTGTGATAATTTAGTTGTGAATCAACCTTAGGTTATCCTTTTAGTTATAGGTTATGAGTTGAACTCTCATTTCTTTCATTGTTTTTTACTTTTTCTTTCTTCTTTTTTCTTTATTTTAATAAAATTATTTTATTATTATAATTTTTTTTTTCTGTCTACTAAAATTATTTTATTTTCTTCGTATCTTATCAAATTCATCATTAAAGATATGAAAGCTTATGTATTTTTTCCATTATAAGCAAACAAAATCATAATGCAGCTTTTTAATTTCCGCTCTCTCCATATTCCTCATTTTTAAACTTCAATTTTTAATTTGTTTTAGGGTTTTCTATTTCTATTGATCTAAAGACATATAATATTTATATAATTTTCATGACAGATCTAGATTTAAGTAATCATTATCTCCATTATTTTCACATTTCTCCTAACCAATGGAAACAATTCCGACACTACGTAGATACTTTGTTCAAGTATTGCTAGTACATTTATCTTTTGTTGAAATTTGTAACTTCTTTTTTATATAATCGACGAAAATTTATTTTATACCATGATTTTCCTCCAGTTAATGAATAATAATTATAATAACTATAAGTTCAAATTCGTCTGAGCTTATGTTTTATTGTGATTTTGCCATTAAGAGAGATAATAAAAAGAGAATTGTATATTATATTTAGATATTATTTTAAAAACAACCATTCTTTTGATAGTTTTTTTTTTTTTTAATACCCTTCAACGTGGTGGAAGAGGAGGAGGAGGAAGCGGAGGCAACGGAAGAAAGGAGGAGAATGTAAATATGGAGCTTGCAAAATATTTTTTAGAGGTAGTGGATGAGACACTTACCCTTGATCAAGTTTTTTCTATCTAAATCGATGGTCGATCGTAATATGTGGCATATGATGCAAAAGATGGAAGAGAAGATTGAGGTTGTTGGTCAGAATATGTAGTAGATATGTGGTGGCTAGACGAGAGATTCGGTGGGCTTGGGGATAGATTCGGTGAGCTAGAGCGTAAAGTTAATTTGATTTATGAGAAAATAGGGGATACAGCCTTTCCATTTGTATGTGCATATCTCTCGGGTGATCATACTATATATGCCACATGACATTCATCATTAGCTCATGATAAATCAGGTCCACACCATTTTTTAGGTGATCTGAGAAAGGGATCATGTATGAATATTATATTATTTAAGAATTCAGTTAAAAAAATAACTTTTAGATTTTCCTAAGTATATTGTTTGTGAAGGGGTGGCTAAAGCTAATAATGTTTTCTATGCAACACCAGTTCCACAACGATCTATAAGGATAAGAAAGCCTAGCACTTTTCTCAAGTCTCCATTAATGGATCTAGAACAACTCAACTCTCCATTCTTAGACCTAAAACTATTCCGAAATGCGATGTAATAAAATTTAATCCATATTGTAAACCATATAAGGGTGCAGAGAGGGCTACAATGATGTGGGAGACAAGTAAAGATGAGTCGACCATCCAACTCGTAATGGAAATTCCAACCAACAAGAATTTTTTTTAAGATATTAAAACTCCACGGGAAGTGGTTGCAACGTATAATAAATATTGCTTAATTTTAATTAAATATTACAGTTATTTTTACAGATAATTTTACTTGTAACCTAATTTTAATGAACTGATTGGCAGATATGAATAATATTTATTGTTAATATGGATGTGGCTAAAAATTTATCCTGATTTATTCTATTTATTTAAAAGGAATCATGTAGCAATAATAGACGATCTCTTCAATGCAACTTTGGTTGGGGTGATAAAAGGCATCGATAAGTAGATGATCCATTGCTTATTAGATATGCATGGAAATCCGACATATGTAAAAATTTTATATTTTATATTTTTATTGTTATGTTAAATACGATTGACTTTTGAGTTGTAGTTATATAGTGAGAATGACACAATGGCCTGGACGCCATGCTTACAAGAATATATCTATTGTGTTCATGCTACTGAACTTAAAAAATATGCATTGTGTGGCCTTATTTGTGAACTTAGACACTTGAACTCTACACATTATGGATTCAAGAGTAAATATCTAGGATGAAACTAAACTCATACCCATATATTTGGCATTATGTAAAATGTTACCTAAACTCATCTACTTGATACCCAATTTGAAGAATAAATATGAGAATTAGAATTATAGAAATTTCAATTTACAAATGATGGAAATACCACAAAATAAGAAATGAGGATATTGTGGTATTTATATAATTAAATATAGAATTTCATTCGATAAGATATTCATTAGATGAAATAAATGATGATATGATTAAGTTATTTAAGCGTTAGATATATATTAACTTGTATAGACATGTGTGCGATTTATGATAGAAAATATATGTATATATTATATTTTGTTGTATAACAATAACATTGTTTCTATTTAATTCATATAAATACCATTTTGGAAATATTGATTTCCGTTCAAATGATTTTGGTCTAAATTGGAGAGAGAAAAAATTAGAAAGAGGTTCAATTGAAAAATAAAAAAATAAAAACAAAATAATTAGAAATAATTAAGAACAATTAAGAAATAAATAAATAAATAAGAGACAAAATGAATTAGCGAAAAACAAGATTTTGGTAATTAAAAAAAAATAAGGGGGAGGGGAGATTTCGGTGTGGACAGAAATCTTAAAATATAAAATTCAAGATTTCAGTCCGGATCAATGTTTCATTTTTTTTAGTTTTTTTTTTAAATTTTCTTAAATAAACCTAATAAATATCACGAATCTTCTTATAAAGTAATCTCAAATATTCTTATAAAATAAAATAACAAGTATAATATTATAAAGTATTTTTTACTCGCAGGTAGAATCAGATTTCGATAATCTTCCCATATATGTGTGGGATGTATTATAGATATACATAAAAGACGTATAGACATGTGTATGGGTGTAATGTATCTTAGACTTATATAGAAATTGAAAAACATAAAAGTATAAAAATAAAATAAATAAAAATAAAAAACAAGACATCAGTCGACAATTAGAAAAAAAAAAGATTTCGGTCAAAAAGAAAAGAAAAAAAAAGGAGATTTAGGTATTGAACCGAAATCTTGAAAACATAGAATTCAAGATTTCGGTTTGGACTAAAATAGACATAAAATTTTCTTAAATAGACATAAGAAACATCTTAAATATTCATACAAAATAAAAATAAAGACATCAAATATTCTTACAAAATAAAATAATAAATATAATATTATAAAGTATTTTCAGCTCGTATGGGTGGAATCAGATTCTGACAAGTCTTTCTATTATGTTCAAGACATCTATAATTGCGACATTTTCTTCTACTTCGTATTTGTTCACCTGTTGATGGTATATATTTATTTTTCGGTCTTCCACTCTATTTACACACGATGCAAAGTAGAATCACCATTGATCGGATTTTTTCTAAAATATCCCACTCACCAGACGATGGTATATGATGAATAGATTCTGCATATGCGGCTCTCAACTATTCAGTGGAGTAGAATAGATCACTTATGAATATATATTCACACTTATAGACTTCACAACTACTATAACATGTGTGCATAAAATTTTATCCAAGTCAAATACCTTAAATGTGCAACTCTTTTCCCATATCTTGACAACAACTACAATATCATATTATGTCATTTCAAACGTATCAGCATTCACACTATCAACTTTTATTGTCCAACATTGCTCATATCTTTTTCCAAGCAGTTTCACTACCTTAAGAATGCATCGCTCGGTATGCTGATTCGCTTTGCGACTTTTAGTATTGAACCAAATCATCATCATCTTTATAATACATTCGAGCAATACTATAATTGGATATTCACGCGCGTCCTTGAATACAACATTATGCAATTCAGAATTATTATTTGTCATGATGTTGTTTCTAAGTCCCTGAAAATGAGATCTTAACTAGTGTTCGAAACCAATATCCTCTATATATGATGCCATACCATGATGCACTCTTTTGATATAAAAACCGTATTTATTGAAATCTCATATTATATTTTCTTTGGCTGCCGCTTTTAATAGAGAACTCATTCTATGCTCATAACTTTTAACTTGATATTTTCCTCTATATGTCAAATACATACACCATGTTTAGAGCTCATTCTAATACTTTATATTCGATCTGAAATACAAATTGAGATTATCAAGTATTATTTCTCGAACCTTAGTCAAGAACTAAGTCTATGATGCTTTATTCTTAGAATCGACTATAGCCCAAGCTAGCGAATATAGTTGTTTGTTACCATTTTGGGCCATTGCAGTTAGAATCATCTCTCTGTTATTATCCTTGAAAAAGGTCTCATCAATACCAATAATGTTTCGTATTAAATGGAACCCTTTAATATATACCATAAAATCCATGAAAAAAAATATATTTCATTCTCCATCCATCTAAATTGCAGTTACAATATCCGGATTCATGAGTTTCATCATGGCAATAGACCTTGTTTTCCATACCTTCTAATAAATAATATTTACCCTTATATTATTTTGGGCTAAATGTTTAATTATTTTTGGACTAGGACTCTCATTGCTACCATTAAGACTATTAATCACATGTCATCCAATTACCTACATAGATGCTTGTGACATGACAAATCCAAACTATATGTATATTGGTCATTATAAGTACAGATTTGGAAAAGTGACCAATCTTTCTTACACATAGCATGGAGTATCGACTTGTAATTTGAATCTACACAACTAACAACATATGTAGTCTTATTTGATTTCTTCACCTTGAATTCAAAATTTTATCGGATCACATGCATTTATAGATGTATTCTTAGATCCTTCTTTAAATCAAAGAACTAAGTATAATAAAACTCATCTCCACTCCCTTGTGAAGAAGTAATGGGGAGTACATTACTGCCCTTGTCTTCATTTTCCGGTTGTTGAATATCAGGTAGCGAAAAATCAGGAGCAAACGTATTATCTGGAGGAGATAAAATATCAGGTATAAGTACTACTCCATCAAAGAAATCACCCACGTACAAATGAAAATAATGATTCATTTCATTGTTGTGACAATTATCATATTTTTCCTCCGTTCTTCTAAACCCGTCATCTTCATCCTCTATCTCATCATTATTCTCTTCGTCATCCTCAACCTCAATCTCAAAATCAATATGTCGGTCCACATTCAGATTTAGATCTTCATAATTACTATCACATAACTCATAAAATTCTCATTTTCAAATTACCATGATCATGTACATAGCGTCGCTCTCGAACATAGACATCACTTCTCTCCTTCGGAATTAACATAACATATAATGGAGATAGACTACTTGAAGATGCATTTTATAAAAATGGCTTCATATCTGTCTCATCTTATATAAATATTAGATGAGTGATCGATGACAATAATGGCTTATATGTTATTTTAATATCATATTCACTATGATCTACATTAATGATATTATAGATGATTTCTAACAAATAAGTGAATGATATATACCTCTCAATTAAAATAGTCTTCCATCATTCAGAGCCTTTTGTACCCAAGATTTCGATGATTTCAAAGTTCTATTATCATCTTTCCAGTACCTCATATATAATAAGTTTCTTTTTTCCTCTCTCCCTCCTAATAATTTTTTAAATCTTAAATTTCTAATATTTTTCTTATTTTCTATTTTTATTGATCTAACACATATATATAAATAATTATATGTAATTTTTATAGCAGATCAATGTTTAAATAATCATTATCTTCTTAAATAATGATAAATATTTTGTTAAAATATTTGTACTACACTTATACTCTTCTCTTTCCTTTCTTTTCTTTTTTGAAATATTTTGTGATATAATTAACCAAAATTAAATTTATAATAAGATTTTCCTCTACTTAAATAAGACTATGTATAATTATTATGAATTTTTGCTTCTAGTTCCACCAATGAGAAGAAAGCAGTTCGGCATAAGCATAGCTATCTATGGCCGAAAATTTGAAGGTCTTTACAGCTACCTTAGGATATAATTTATTTTTGACAATGTATCTTCTCCATTAAAAAGAGACATCAAGACCAAAGTCTAGAAAATTCAATAAGGTAGACGGAGAAGATAAAAGAACCATGCAATCGGATGGGTTCAAGTAAGACTTAATCGAATTTTTGACCCACTTTGCATGCAATAATTAGGGAATTTCTGCTAGCAAGTAGTTGTTAAGAGACTCAATGATATATAACATAGTTGAGTATGTTTTCTAACCGTTTGAATTGTTAGAATAATCGGTAATTAAGTACAACATCTGAGCTAAACTCTTAACTTAAAATTATAGTTTGTTTACTCTTTATTATTTCTATATATGATGTATTTCTAGAACTTATTTGCAATCTATTTACATGTGTAAGATTATATTATTACGAGCTTACGGATGAGAAATTCAAACTTTCAAAATAATTGGTAACTTAACAGCACTGACCTCTGAAAATGAAGTAAAGCTATAACTAAATGGCTCTTTATACATACTAAAAGTCACATATTCCTTAATTTAATTAGAAAACTTTTGGAAGAAAATATATAAGTACAGAAACGATAATACAGCTATCATGTATCTAAGGAACCTACGGCAAGGTCACATTAAAATTAAGAATCAAAAGAGAAAGAAAAAAAAAAGTAGGAAATGTATAAAAAAGATACATGTAATATTTTAAAGATAGTTGTTGTAATTATGTCAATCCTGGTAATTGCTCTCCCTGTTAACTCTATCCGTAGTAAATTTGACAATAAATGCATTCAAGACTGCGTCCAAGAGTACAATACTTGCAACAGTAGTAGAGATGACAAACATAAACAACTTTTTGTGTGTTTTGCTAATTGCATGGACGAAATGGAAAATGATGAAGTAGCAGCTTTTGCGAAAGGACTAGTCGAACTTGCAGCACATTTGTTTAAAGAAGAAAACTGAGTGTAAAAGGAATGGAGGGTGTAAATAAAAATTAATTTATCTAAATAATTATTTCACTAATGACAAATTTATTAATTGGTACATATAATTATAATATATACATTGTTAATTAAAGGGTTGTAATAATTAAGCTAATCCCGATTTGTCTTAGCCACGTTTTGAATTTTCTTTTCGTTTTTTTCTGCCTAATTAAGCCTGTAATGTCTTAGGACAGATTTAGATATGCAAAGTCACAGGAAGCAGTTCATGACGTTATAGGATAAAATCTGTATTTCTCCAGAATTGTTTAAGATGTTTATATTTAGGAGGATATTATTGCTTTTCACCATGATAGTCATATCCTATTTTACATTAAAATCAATCATCTTAATGATACCCTTCATTAATATTATTGTGATAATTTAGGGCCCTCAAGATGATGTCGGGATATCTAAGCGGAACGCATGATATACGTCAATCAGCTTTTGGTCCACGACTCTACGGCCGCGAACAAAGAACGATACTATTGCCGATTAGAAGAATTACAATAAGTTGAAACCCAAAACCCAAATGCATGAAAAGAAAATACAAATCATCTCGCTCATCAAGTATACTTGCCCCACAAAGGACATAAGAAAAGACACAAATACATTTAACTTGTTGAAGAATTAGCCTCATATTAACAATTATGAGAACTTTTAGGACTATTATAAGAGAATTTATCACTCTACGACATTAATGGAATTCCTTCCTATGTGTTGTGAATCCATTTTTGTTGCGTTGTCACCCTACTGAGTGCCAGATAATATTATTATCATCCATTTACTATCTCGATATTTAAAAAAAAAAAAAAATTTCGCTAATAAAATTTTTATTACATTTAGAGTTCGTTGGGTTTGATTATTTGGTAAAGATAAAATGAAAATTTTATTCTATTTCATTGTTTAGCTCAAAAGAAATATGAAAGATGAATACTTTTTTATTCCCAAAAATGACATTCTTTTATTTTTATTTAAATAGGTATCCTTAGTATAATTCAAAGTATTCATCAATTTATATATGGTCTCTTTTTTTGTATATTTTAAATTCCATATGGTTTTTATGTAATTTTAAAATTTCTTCTTCTAATGGGATAAGAAAAAATCACCATTCTATTATCATTCCTATTCATTCTCTTTATGGCCAATCAGACATTAAAAAATATCATTCTTATTTTCATTTGATTCTCCTTATCATTTTCGTTCTTATTTTCATTTCAATAAAGCAATCGAACTAACCGAGAGCTTAGATTAATTTCTATAAGGGTAATAAAAGTTTTTCAAGAAATAAAATTTGTGTTCATGAAGAGACTGTGTTAAATTTGAAAAAGTAAAAAATAAAAATAAAAATAAACGACTCATAAATACCACAACAACATCAAAGGCCAATTTTTTTAGGATGTTTCCAACGCATGATCACCAATAGACTTCATGAATACATAAAATAAATGCTCTTAACCAAGTAGGCAAGTCTCTAAAACAACATAAGACCAATTCATTAATCAATCACCTCCATCCTACTTTTAAATTTGGCAGAAGATAAGACATCGAAAGAGAAATTTCTTAAATATATATTGAATACATGTACATTGTGAAGATAAGACATCCTACTTCTAAGTAGAAGATTGCATGCTGTATGCACGTGGAGGTACATGACACAGAATTTCGCTACCTCGAAGATTGAGTAGTTGTGCATGCACGTATTCATGATTTCAGAAATAAAAATCATAACCATAAGCGAATTCCAAACGTTACCTACCGCAAATCGGTCCACCGAAAACTCAAAATTGTAACTCATCCTTTAGGACAAAACACAATTTATATCTAAACTTTAAACTTAAATAAAATATATATTATAAAATAAACTTTCAAAAGATTATTTGGATAAATATTTGAAAAACAATTATTAAGAATTAAGAGTGAATTTTAACTTACCATAAAAAAATTTTGATTATCATGTTTAATCAGTATGTGTTGACGTGGAAAAATTTGCCGACGAAAAACTCGAAAAATCAAAATTTAATTGGGATTTAAAATTTAAATGAGTTATAAAGGAATTTTATCTATGAAAAAAATATAATAAAAAATACAGACGTGTCAAAAAAATAAATAAATTTGACACTAAAATAAAATAAAATAAATATATATTAAGAAAATTAATCTGATTTCTAAATAAGCGAAATGATTAAATCTAATCTCGATTCTACTTTCTTTTCGACATATCTACTAATAAAAGAATTTAACTAACTATTACTAAAATAAAATAAAAATAAAGGAAAATATATAAAGTTTAAAAGGAAGAAATAAATGATTGAGTAAAGACACTAGATGAAATAAATGAATTTAAAGTAACCGATCTATTCTATGGTTAGAATTTAAATCTAAATTAATTCTACTTCTATGAAACAATAGATAAATGATAAAAAATAAGAATGAAAATTAAAGACATCTTGTCCGTGAACAACATATCAAGATCTTCATTTAAGCAAAAACCCAGTTCATTAACAAAATTCCTAAGAACGAATCTATGGAAAGAAAGACATTTAGTTCCAAAGGAATTGAAAAGATAAGATGTAGCATAGGACGGACCGAGGATTTGCTTGCCGGAGCTTTTTTGGTTGATTGATGGTAATCGAATGGATGTCTTTGCCTTCTACCAAGCCTACTATTTATAGACAATTTGTAGTGGCACTTCTATAATAAATTCGAAATTGAAATCTCACTTCCCACCTTCAAAAACTACTTCCCCTTTTATGGGCCACATCCACCTTTTTTTGAGGAAGCCTTCACTCAACTTTTCTACCGAATCTTGTTGCTTTTCCGTTTATGTTCATCCTAACCATTTTTCCCTCCAATCGAGCTGAATCCTTCCTCTATCCCATGAGTTTTAGCATAAACTTTCCTTTGGCTCAGAGTGGGTCGAAGGATTTCAACTTTTTGACCAACCAATCAAGCTTGGCCGAATTTCACTTCCTTTCTACAAGTTCGTCTGAAATGTTTCCCCTTGCTCCCAACTTTCAACCAAAGTTTCTTTTTCTCTCTCCATGTTTTAGTCGAATTTTGTTCTAACCAACCATTATTTTCGGCCAATTAATGCCCACGCCCGAAAATGGTTAATTAGCTGAAAATGGAGACCATGAGAAGATTCTATACCACTTTTTTAGGAAAGTTGTTACTATTTTTTACCCTTTATCGGTTTGGCTGATTTTCACCTATTGTTAGCCGAATTTTGATTGTTTTTTGGGCCATTTGGGCCGACCTTCATGTTGCTAGGAGGACTTGATTAATCTTTTCTCCGGCCGGTTGAGTAATTAAACCACGAGTGATCTTTATATGGCAATCTAAGGCTAGTTTCTTGTCACCTCATCAATCCTTGTAATATTTTAATTCTTTGAGGGCAAATACTTTTTGGTCGAATTTTGACTAAGTCAAAAGTCCCATGTTCAGTTAAAATCAATTATTACTCGACCGAAGTTTGTATTTATTCGATAATTAAATTCTTCGATTTTAATCGACCAGTTTAATTATCATTAACTAACTTAAATTTATTTCAAATTTTGGGTCAACCATATTTTGCCATGTATCCGCAAAATTCTAGCATTAACAATATATTATACCAGTAAATTTAATTTAAGCTTAAATTTCATTTCATTTTTTGAACTCTCTTTTTATATTTATTATAACTTTACCTCAGTCAAATTTATTTAAAAGCATTTACATCCGACTTTTTAATAACACATATTAACTATAATTTTAAAAATATAATAAAAATTGTCACACATTTATGACTTTAACAAATATAAAAAAGTTAATGTGATTCTTCAAATTTTAATACTTACTATAACTTCGGAAAGAAAGGAAAAACAAAAGAGAGAGAAACTCTATACCGGTGGTGATGGGGTGGATGAGGTGCCGATGGTAGATTTGGAAGGGAATGAAATGACACAAAAAATAAAAATAAAAATCTTTTTTTGAAAAGAAAATAAAAATAATCAAAGTGAAGGGAAATATTAAATTATGGTAGCTTGATGGTGGTGATCATGTCAATGCTGCTGCATGGCGCGATTGTAGTTTGCCATTGGTCAGTTTAAATGATAGAAATAAATTTGATTGTGGTAATATGTAATAAAATATAAATGGAGAGGTGAAAATAAGAATAAATTTAAACTTAAATTCAGTTTGTTGATATGACATGCTCATGCCACATTAATTATCAATAACTCTAGTGTTAAGAAAAAAAAAATCGGCTCTTAATTGAGGCAAACCAGTGTGTGTCATGTCATGTCTATAAATTTAAATTAATGTTGCATCTAAAAAAGAATAAAAAATAATATAATAAAAATAAAATAAAAGTTATTTAATTCTATATATTTAGAGTGAGAGACAGGGCTTTAATAACTTGTCGAGAGTAGCCAGATTTGTTAAACATCAGAGACATAACTAGCTAGGAAACGGAAGGAACCACAATGGCTCAGATACAGCTTGTCTTCTTCATTATGGCAATATCAATCATAGTTTCTTTGCTTGTAGTACAAGCTTGTGCTCATTCTCATTACTCTTACCTCATTAAACCCAAGTATACTTCACAATCGCGTAATCTCCTCTCTATTACTCAACCTATTCACAAAAATAATTGTATACAGCGCTGCACACAAAATTATGATAAGAATGAGAACAAAGACAGACATATAGAATTTCGATCTTGCTTGATTGATTGTATAAACGAAATGGAGAAGAAGGAAGTAGACGAATTAGTGAAAGTGATATTGGAGTACACAACACGCAAAAACGACAAGGCAAACCAGCATGTGAAGGATGTCGGCGCAGACAGGAAAGAGAGTTATCTTCAGTATTCCCCTAATTTTCCAGGGAAACATACATAATGTTCTTATCTCAGGTAATGTTTCTTTTTTCTTTTTTTTTTTGCAGTATACACATAAAAAGTATGTAGTGCATTTGGGTTGGAGGGTGACAATGGATTGAAACAAATTGTAAATTTGTGGGTTTAAACTGAAAGTTAGTTCATTCCAAACGTTTCAAATTATTAGCCAAATGGAGCCATCATGAAGGTGCATTTTTTATTAGGCAATCCAAAGTCACATTTCCGTTAGCGGGTTGCTTCAAAAGATTGTATTTTCATTCAGGCTAACAATTAAATTAAGCTAACAAGTTTTATAAACTCGGAACTTATTTTTAAGCCTTAGTTTTGTTTCAAATTTGTGAACTAGTGAACCTTTCAACTGAATTTGAAAAGCTTTTATTTTATGAGTTTATTACTATATATATATTTTCTTTAAATAATTTTCTGATTCTGCCTTCTGCCCCAAAATAGAAGGTATCCTATATGTCCAGCGACTAAAGTAGAGTTTGGATTATAAGTGGCAATTTGTTCTCGCATAGTCCGATGTGGCCCGGCACGGTAGGCACGGTATGGATTGTGTTGTGCCGTGCCCGGTACGAATTAGCTCGTACCGTATTTGTGCCTAACAATCAGGGCATGACACAGTACGGATATAATAACGGGACATAAATGTGCCGTACAGAGCCTGTGGACTTGTTTAGACCCGTAAGCTCGAAGGCTTATTTTTTAAAAAAAAATTAAATTTAAATAAGAGAAGAGTTTTAAAATGATTAGTAAAATACTAATACTACAATACGTATTTGTTTATTGTTAATCATTCTTAATAATTATTGTTTTAGAAATTAGAAGTTAGTACCATTAATAATAAAAATTATAAATAAACTATAAAAAAATATTATTTGGCCAAAAAAGATCTTATATTAATTAAAAAGTTTTAACGTATAAAATGATTTCCAATAAAAAAAAACCCCTCCTGACTAAGGTAAGAGAAAAACCAGTCATCAACCTACGATACATGATCTAAAAATGAAAAATTACAAGATCAAAAAATAAAAACAATCACAAAATTACAATTATAAATTGAATTATCTAAACTTTAGAACTATCTCTTACGCCATCCTGACTAGAAATAGAATTTTTGTATTCGATGTATAAAGAATCAAAAACTCTGATTAAGTTCTCACTTTTCATGCGATATTGATCTCTTTTAAGGGTATATTCCCAATCTCATAGACAGGATAATAATTCTACTATCTCTAGTGTTAATGATGTTCTTCGATCAGTAATAATTAGCTCACCTATGCTAAAAACTGCTTCTAAAGAAACTGTTGAAACTTAAATAATTGGGATGTCATGTGTCAATCGAGCTAATATTGGAAACCTGAACGAGTTTAACTTTTACTATTTCAAAATATAAGAATCACCTTCTTCATTTCAATCACCTCCAAGATATTTTAAAAGTTTTTCATATTGCGTACTACTAGACCTACCGGTCTTACTCGAAAGCATCGCCAATTCCAAAATTGGATCATCTTGTGTAGGACTTGAACTTGAGGGACCTTTCCTCTTTGAGTAGTATTATCAGAAGTGTTAGCAATTTGAGTAGTATAATCAAAATTTAAGTTAATATGAATAAAAATAAGAATTACTTTATAACCTTCAAGCTTAACCTAGTATCTAAAATGACTCCTAAAGAATACAAGAGCGGAATATTATACCAAAAATAAACTTAATCTTACGGCTAATTAAAGCTTAGCTAAAAGCTAGAACAAAAGCAAACTTAAAGTAAGGCTAAATATAGAAAGTACATCGCATAATGCAGTCTTTACTGCCAAAAGGATAAAATAGAACAAATCTTGATCCATATTGATTTAGCTCCTCAAAATAGGTTCCACACGATACAAGGAACTTATAAAACTTGTTTGCAAGATAAGATTGCAAATAGTATTCGAAAATAGACTCTGACTTGCATTCCAGGAAAACCATTAGAGAGGAAGAACGATTGAGCTAAAATGAAGGATAACTTGAGGTGTGATGATCCTATTGGGATGAAACCAATTGCTATAGTTTTGTTTAGATAACTAACTATCATATATGAGTCAACAACTTCTGAATATGATATCAAAAAGTCCACTTTGAGATTAGTTCATTAACAAACCATCATGAATTCTGATACTTCTCCTTAATTGGTTTTTGAATGACTTCCGACTTCTCTTTGAACATTTCAAACTTGAACGAGGAGAGTGATTTAGTGAAGATATTTTCATTTTTCTCTTCTAAAGAACAATGCATAAGTTTGATTTCCCCTTTTTTGATTCCTTGCCTTATTTTATGAAACTTGACTTGAATGTGCTTTATTGGTCAAAGTGAATTAGATACTTAGATATTATTATTGTTAATTTTCTATCACAATAGATCACAATGAGATTAGATTAATCAAATCCTAAATCACTCATAATTTTCATTAGCCATACAACCAGATTGGTAGCACTTGAGCAGCTACATATTCAGCTTCTATAATGAACTATTCCACAATGTCCTACTTCTTTGAGCTCTAACTTATTACTCTTAGGTTGAAAGAGAAGCAATAGATACTTGTGATCCTTTAGTCATCATATGACCCTGTCCAATCACTATCCTAAAATCCTTGCAACTGTGGTTCTCCTTCTACAACTAGAATACCAAATACTAAAATGCCTTCAAGTACTGTAATACCTTTTTTTTTTGCTAATCCAATATGAATTTGGGTTGGATTATGCATAAACCTAGATAAGAATCTAATGGAGTACATAAGTTCATGTATGGTTGCAGTGAGATACATGAGACCTCCTATTAGACTTCTGAAATGAGTCTCATCAACCTTCTCAGCACCATCTTCCTTTGATAATTTTTCATTAGCTTTTAGAGGAGTTGCAACAGGTATGCAAAACTCTATTTTCAATTTATTTAAAAGATTATTTGCATATTTCTGTTAAGAAACAAAGATCTTTCCAGGCGATTATATTCTATTCCCACGAAAAATTTCATTAACCACAAGTTGTCATCTAAAATACATATTGCATTTCAATTTTAAAGTCTAGATTTACACTTTCACCATTTCCAAAGATTAATAACTTATCAATATAAAATGTTATTATTAGAAATAAAGTATCTAACTTCTTGAAATAAAAAGTGGCATCATTTTCACTCTTATTGAATACAGAGGTGGTGAGATGATTATCAATCTTAATATACCATGCCCTTGAGCTTGTTCTAGTCCATACAAGGATTTCATTAATTTAAATCTAAGGACTTTTTCTTCTTTCTCATTGACCTCGAATCCTTCTAGATGGTCCACGTAGATGTCTTCTTCTAGTAATCTATTTAGGAATGATGACTTGATATCTAGTTGATGAATGGACCAATATTTCCTTACAGTTAGAGCAATTAGAAGTCTAATTGTACTTAGTCTTACAACTGGAGTAAAAGATGCTAACTCAACACTATACTATTGAGAATACCATTTAACCACCATCATGCCTTATATTTTATTGATGGTTCCATCAACATTGTTCTTGAGTTTGAAGATCCACTTGAATCAAATCACTTTTAATTGTTTTGGCCTTTCTTTAAGCAACCACGTTTGATTCTTTTCAATAATAGCCAACTCCTCCTTCATAGCATTTACTGAATGTTCATTCTTAGCTTCATTGAAGCTAATTGGTTTAGAAAAAACAATCTTGCATCTTTGGTACACTTCATTAGGGGATCTAAATCTCTCAACAGTAACTTTTGCATTGGAGTATGAATCATCCATTTCTATACAGTAGTGCAGATCTAATTTTCAATGAGAAAATTAGAAATGTTTTCATTATTAGCCTGTAAATCCCATTTGAATTTTGCTTGCTCATCAAATGGGATATCTTTGACATTCACCATCTTGTTGCTTCTTGAATTGAATAGCCTATACCCTTTGGAATCATGACTATAGCCAACCATGAAGCACTTTTCACCATCTCTTCCTGCATCTGAAATGTGCATGTATCAAATTGATCCAAACACTTTTAGATGAGAGACACTAGGTATGGTAGTGTGCCAAGCTTCACTAAGAGTCATATCCTTCACATATTTTGTAGGAAGTCTGTTTAGGATGTACACTGTTGTCTTAGAGGCCGCTGCCCAAAACTTCTTAAACATTTTTTGCTAAAACATTATGCTTCTTGTCATCTCCATGATGTTCTATTTTTCCTTTCAAAGACCACATTCTATTTTGGATTACATGGAACTATTACTTCATGTTTTATTCCATGAATTTCACATAAATTTTTGAATTCAATAAAGATATATTCTTCTCCTTTGTCAGCTCTTATGGCTTTGATATTCTTCTCACTTTCTATTTCAACAAAAGCCTTGAACTTCATGAAGACTGATAGGATTTTTGACTTTTCCTTGAGAAAATTAATCTAAGAGTATCTTGACACATCATCAATAAAGATGAAAAAAAATACTTACTGCTAGTTAGAGAAGGAACTTTGAAAGACCCACAAATATTTGGTTGTAATAACTCAAGTCTCTTTTATGCTCTTGTGGCTTGATTTTTTAGGAATTGCTTTTTCTTCATTCACATATTTCACTATGCAATTAATTCTGAGACAAGCCTTCTACGAAGCCTTTTGAGCTCAGTTTCTTGATATACTTGAGGTTAAAGTGACTAAATCTTTTGTGATGGATCAGTGCATCTTCTCCTTTATGATTAGAACTTGATGCTCCCAGTTTACTAAAAAATAGTTTTGACTGAGTAGTACTTTGACAACTTCATTCTTTTTTGAATCACTAATATGACAGTGAGTCCCTTGGAACACCAAGCTCAACAGTCAGCAAGTTAGATTGATGTGTGAAACATAGAACACATTGGCTATGGCGTTTAGTTCATTTTATGGTTTAAATAGCAACATTCCATTTTCTTTCATCTTGGATTATCTCTTCATTTCCTACTATGATAACAATGGAAAACTTTGTGTCTAGTTTTTGAAATAGACCAAGATCATTTAACATGTAATTTGAGCAACCGGTGTCTAGAGCCAATCTCTTTTTTTCTTGAAGTCTGATCGAGCAATAAACATATGATTTTCCTCTTCTTCTACTACATTTGCTTATTGAGCTGGAGTTTGAGTTACATCAGACGCTTTCTTCATGTAATCATTCTCCATGTGGCCCAATATTTTATAATATAAACATACACATTCGTTCTTGCTGAAGTAATTTCTTTCAAGATGCCCCTATTTCTTCAATGATTTTAGATGATCTGCTTCCCTTTGCTAGGGTTAGATGAGCTGCTTGCTTAACCATCCTTCTTCCAAGTCTTCTGTGTTTTGCAAGCAAAGCACCATTAGAAGTTACTTGAGGTCTATTAAAGTGTCTCTTTTCCTTAGCTCGAAGAGACCTCATGAGCTCACTCAAGATAAAAGAGGTGAGATCTTTGCTCTCTTTTATGACATCCATCTTAAAATCAAAATTTCATAGTAAAGAGAGAAGTACATTGTTGATAATGACACTTTCTTTGATGACATCTCCGAGCATTCTCGTCTGACTTACAATTGCATTTACCTTCTTAATATAAGTTTGAACTGGTTCATCTTCCTTCATTCTCAATGTCTCAAAATCTCTCCTTTGCAACTAGTAGATTTGCTACCCTTACTCTCTTTGTGCCATGGATTTCATTTTGAAGAATATCCTAAGCATCTTTAGTATTTTTTATGCCAAGTATCCTAGTATACATTTCATTTGTGATGGCTGACTGCATGACAATTATAACTCTATAGTTTTTTTTTTCTTGCTTCTTCTCATTGTCATCCTTGAGTTGATTCACTGTGAGATTAGTATCTTTGGAATAACCTTCTTCTACTACTTCCCATAGATAAAATGTAATTAGGCATTTTTGTGTTTTGTCACTCCAGATGTAATACTCTTTTCAATTGAAAATTTGAGGAAATGGTAAAAGCTCACTTGGTTTGGATTTGACATGATTTTGATTTGTTTTTTGAGTAGTTTTGAATGAGGTTTCGATTCAAGTGAATAATTGGAGTAAGAAGTTAAACATGCCCTTAAGAGAATAGCTTTGATACCATGTTTGATTTTTGACGGTCGCAAGTGAAATTGAGAGATATGTGTAAAGAAGAAAAATATACTATGTTCTTGCTTGAACAACTAATACTTATCTCATTACTAAATTACAAGGAGATTTATAATAGAAAAGCTAATTATAACAAGGACAATTACAACCATTCTTAAAACTGAAACAAGAAAGCTTAAAAAGACTAAAGCTAACCATTATTATGGCTAATTAAGGCTCAGCTAAAAACTAGAACAAAGGCAACCTTAAAAGTAAGGCTAAATGTAGAAAATACATTGCCTAATGCATGCTTTGATGCCAAAAGGACGAAATAGTCCAAATTTTGATCCATGCTGATTTAGCTTCTCAAAACGGGGGTTTTCCACATGATATAAGGAACTTATAAAACTCGTTTGACAGATAAGATTGCAGATAGGGTTCGAAAGTAGCCTCTGACTTGCATTCCAAGAAAATTAGTGAGCTCGAATGAGGGATAACTTGAGCTGTGATGATTTGATTGGGAAGAAACAAATTGCAATAGGTTTGTTTAGATGAGAACTAACTGCTAGTATATGAGTAAACGGCTTCAGAATATAAAATCAAAAAGTCAACTTTGAGATTAGTTCATTAACAACCATCATGAATTCTAACATAAGTATGTGACGAAACATGAAAGATGGGATTGGTGACGAAATAAGAGTTATTGATGGAACATAGGGATTGATACGGTGTAGGACAGAGGGCCAAAGTAATAATGAAGTATCCAATTCTCTAACATGCATCTTAGGGTACTTTTTCTTTTTAATCTTTGATTATGCATACATATATACCTTATAACTATTATATTTTTCAGGACAGTGGACATGATCAGATGAAGCAGTTCAAGTCTACTTGTAATGCTTTGTGATTTGCATCAACGGTCGACTGAATCTACAATAAGAAAACACTGGGTATTTATTTTATTTTACTTTTCGTCGTTATTTTATTTTCTGTTTCAAAGAATGATGACATACTACTACTGTTTCTACTCGGTAATTCAGTTTGTTGTAATGACTATGTGTTTCAAATGTTTTAGGCCGAAAGCTTACCATGCATGCGTTAAATGCATAGACTACATATAAAGATCACTTTTATAGAATAGAATTATACAAATTGAGTGTAAAATTCTAGAGCAAATATCTATAATAAAAATTAGAACTTTTAGGAGGTCATATGTATTATTACTGTACAAAAGTGATTTTTCATACGTACATAGTGATATAATAAGTACTTGGTAACATTCCCAAGTATATATTCAAGATATATGGAGTACTAAAATGAGATAACATTCTTGCTACATCTACTCATATATAGCGTTATTTTGATTTTATATGTAGATTTTGTTTTTCTAGATACAATATAGAAATTTGGATTTCCAACTTAAAATAAAGAGTAATAAGTAGAGTGATTCATCCCTCTTATACATTAAGCTTCCATATATTTCCAATATGAGATCATATTCATAACAAGTCCTCAAACATGTAGTAATGCTTTGAGCCAACACGTGGATTTCTCATTTAATTGGGTGATGGGTAGTACATCTATCAGTTAATTTAATCACATATTAGATCTAGCTATTATACCGTGTAGAACTCAAAATCAATTGGCAATAAGTTGAATGACTCATCTTTCTTACATAATGATTTTCCAAGACTGAATACTAAATTTCTGATAATATTTATCAACAAATGCCAATGAGAAAAGAAGAAAATTTTATTTTTCGAACATCGACATTAATTAGTTTGATATTGTTATAAATTGTATTGAATTTTTAAACAAGAAGGTTGATATATTTATTGTTAGTTGAGTACAAACTGCAACTTTATAAATTATAGTAGATTCTACCAATGTATATTAGATACATTGAAGGGTTAAGTACCTATGATTCATCATTTTAATTTCTATCTCTTGATATACTATATATGTAAGAAAATATATAGTTTTATCTTACAAGTTAGAAAGTTTTCGATTGCTTACTTACCCTTACAATAAATTGCATTGCTTGACAAGTATTAATTCTAATAAAATTTGTAAGAGTATTCTGTGATTATAGCAAATCATAAATAGCATAATTATTTTTTGGGAAGATGACACATATGAAATGATGTCGATCTTCTTAATTGATTTTACACTTAAATTAGTCTCTTCATTACAATTTTGAGGTTAAATTTTCCTTGGAGGTAGGAAAATTTCAACTGGAGTAGTGACTAGTCAGCAAGAGACATAATAAGCTTTTCATAGAAGCAAAGAATGATTAGGATACAATTGTTGCCAATGCATGTCACATCTAACATGAATATACACATCCGATCGAAAATTTAATAAACAATAAATCATTTTAATTTGTATGAAAAATAAAAAAAAAACAAAACCCTCCTATCATATTCTAGCACCTAATTATACAATACCTAAATCGGAGGCTCACTTTTTCTAAGTAATGGGGAAGATGACCGAAACATGCCATTGAAAGACTCTATTGAGACAAAAATGGGCTGTCAAGAATGTAGATGCTTCTCTCATGTTACAATCCTCTTCCCATCGAGCCCCCTTTATCCTCAGTCCACGGAGACAAAATGTAGGACAGGTGTCAACAGTTCATCACAATTATTAGTACTGCTAGAGTACACTTCTTCTTAATACAATGAAAATCGGTCGTCCTTTATCTTTTCATTGGATGAATGTATATATCATACACACTGATCATTTTTCTTGTTTTTCTAAAAATAGATAGTATAAATTAAGGGGGAACCTAACGACATAAACATAGCCCAACTAGATCATCACCAAATGAAAAATAAATAATAAATAAATAAAGAAAAGGAGCGAAGAAATTGAAATTGAAGGAAACAAAGAAATGAGTCTACTCATTGTGATTATAATTGTGATTATGTCAGCTTTTAATCACGTTAATGGAGTTCAAATCGATTCATCTTCATCTACTTCTCATCCGTTTAACTTTCAGTTTATGGGATCCCAAAATCTCATTAGCTGCACGTCCGACTACTCTAATCCCTCTCGTTAGTACATACTATCAAGAAACATAGGAGGATCAAAAACCAGAGGAAGGTTAAGCAGAATTGGGAGAGAGAGAAAGAATGAGAGAGAAAACAATTATTTTTTTCTATTCACGTATATTGTAAAATATATGTAGGTTTATCTTAAATATCATGATTAACAACTAACTAAGCAGCAAATTAATCATTTATAGCCTTTAACCATAGATGACTCTAACTAACTGAAGCTAACTAATCGCCCAATACCCCCATCAAGGTGGAGGGTGAAAAATGTTAATAACCCCCAGCTTGAATAACAAGTGAGTAAGTTTATTTTTTTCTAAAGGTTTGGTAAACATATCAGCTGGTTGCTCTGAAGTATGGATAGCAACAGTTTGGATTAAACAAAAAAAAATCTTCTCCCTCAACATGACAGTCAATTTTAATATGTTTGGTTCGCTCATGAAAGACCGAATTAGCTGCGATTTGTCTTGCAGAGCTGTTGTCACAATGAAGGGGAATTGGGGCAGAGCAAGTATGATCAAGGTCTTTCAAGAGATTAATAATCCATACAAGCTCACAATTTGTCATGGCTATGGAGCAATATTTAGCCTCAGTGGAAGAACGAGAGACAATGTTCTATTTCTTTGTTTTCCAAGAGATCAGAGATCCACCAAGTACTATGTGAAAATCACTAACTGACCACCTCGAGATCGGGCAAGAGGCCCAATCAGAATCGAAAAAGGCACTCTCAAGTCTATGGTAGAGGAAGACTTGTAGAACAAGCCTTGGCCAGGGTTTTGTTTGATGTATATGATGATTTTAAGAGCTGCTTCCTAGTGTGAAGTTTTAGACTTGTGCATATGTTGGCTCAAGGCTTGTACTGGAAAAGAGATATCTAGTAAGATACATAAGTCTACAAATGATTTGCTAGTATGGAGCTACACCAGATAATAAGGGATCAGTAGAATTTTGTCCGTATAAAACATCCAGCTCATGAGAAATGATCTTCTAATTTTGATCCATAGGAACGGATGAAGGTTTAAAATCTACTAATCCCACTTCATGGGTCAACTCCATAGCATACTTCCTTTGTGTTATGCAAATGCCAGATGGGCTACGAAGAACCTCTAGGCCAAGAAAATACTTGAAACGGGAAGATAAGAAGTGTTTTGCTTTATTGATAGATTGTATATCAATTCTAGTGACCAGATGTCATCAATGTATATTAAGATAACAGTGAGAGCAGTAGAAGTTTTCTTTGTAAATAACAAATGATCATGAGGAGATTGGATGAAACCACCCTCAAGGAGAGCCTGAGTAAGTTTAAAGCTCCACCGCCTAGAGGCTTATTTGAGGCCATATAAAGATTTGACAAGCCGGCAAACCCTTTTTTCACCCTTAGAGCCATATCCCTGAGGTAAGGACATAAAAACTTCTTCTGTAAGGTCCCAATTTAAAAACGCATTGTAAACATAAAGTAGAACAATGGCCAGTTTTATTTTGCAGCAATGGCTATAAATGTTTGTACTATCACAATTTTTACTACAAGACTAAAAGTCTCTCTGAAACCAATGCCTTCTCTCTGCTTATACCTTTTAGCTACTAAGCGAGCTTTGAATCTCTCTATTATGCCATCTACTTTAAGTTTGATCTTAAAAACCTACTTTCACCCAATTATTTTCTTGCCAGGTGAAAGAGGAACCAACTGTCCATGTTTCATTAGATTCAAGTGCATCAAGTTCAACTTTCATAACATCACCCTATCGTGCATCAGTCATGGCTTTAGAGTAGGAAGATGGTTCAACAATTTGATCTAAATGAGATAGAAAGCACCAATGTTTTGGGAAACAAGGGAAGTAGTGTAATTGTCAGATATGGGATATTTAATGGAAACATAGTTTGAATGGATAGTAGGACAAGTATAATCTTGTATCCATATAGAAGGCTTGGTTATTCTAGAAGATCTTCTGATAGTGGTAATATTAAGTGATGGGGAAGAAGTAGTACTGAAGAGGAATTCTCTAAAGAAAAATTATAAGAATTTTCAAATGAAGGAGAAGAAACAGAACCTGACCTTTTTCCTGGGCAAGTGGAGAGGGAACATGAGAGGATGAATATGGAGGCATGTCATGTAAGGAAACATGTTACCTCGAAAAAATGGGAGAATTTATCTTGGCCGATCTGAAGGGGAATACTTGTTCGTGAAAGATTATTAATCTGCTAGTAGAGAAAGAATGAGACTCAACATCATAGGCTACATACCCTTTCTTTGTTAATGTTTTTGTAAGATTTTTGAAGGTAATCTGTTGATTGTGTATGTAGCTATATGTATGCATTCACCCCAGAAAATAGAAGGGAGATTGGCTTGTATTTTTAACGCTCTAGCAACCTCAAGAAGGTGTCTATGTTTTAATTCAACTATGCCTTTTTGCTGAGGAGTGTAGCTACAAGAGCTCTAGTGAATGATACATAAAGAAGACAAAAAAGTATTACAATCATGGTTGAAAAATTCGCCACCTTTATCAGTTCTAATTTGTTTCACAAGGACATTAAATTACCTTTGGCTTATAAGGATAAAGGATATGATGTTATGAAAAGAATCTAATTTAGTTTGCATTAAAAATGTCTAGGTAGCCCTTGAGAAATCATCAACAATGGTTAGAAAGAATTTTGAACCATTGTGAATTTTTGTATTATATGGCCCCCAAACATTAATATGCAGTAATTGAAATAGAGTAGTAGAACGAGTGACACTATTTGCAAAAAGTAATCTAGATTGTTTGGTAAGAGGACAGATGGTGCAATTTTTTATTTCATGATGATCTGAATTACAATCAAAGCCATACACGATTTGAAATTTGGAATAGGAAACATGACCTAACCTACATGCCAAATAGAAGTAGACAGTTTATCTGTAGTAGTTACAAAGGTGAAATGAAGAAATTGAGCTAGGAGATGAGGAATCCATGGATAAAGTTTGAAAATGAATGAAAAAGTATAAACCCTAATGTAATCTACCAATTTCAATCATATTCTCAGTTGAACGGTCCTGAAAAAGACGAAATAAATGGTGAAAAGTTACCAAGAAGTCAAAACCATTAGTGATTTTAAAGACTGATAACAAGTTGTATTTGAAGTTTGGAACTAAGAGAATATTTTTTAGACTGATATAGGGTGAAAGATTGACTGAACCAATGTGAGTTGCTAATGTTGTTTTTCCATTAGGTAGAATGATAGATGCAGATTGGTTACTAACACATCTAAAAGATGAACTTAATGTAGTTGAATCATGTCATATGGCTTATGGAACCTGTATTAATCACCTAATCAGAAAATCAGTCAAGTGAAAGTAAGGATTTGTGTATACCAACAACATTAACTATGTTTGGATAAGTCTTAGATGCAGCTTGTGTAGTCTGAGAAGCAGCTTTCCCAAAGAGCTGAAGAATTTGGTTATATCGTTTTGTAGATAATTGTGAACTGGTGTTTAAAAGTTGGACTTGGACATTATTTGCAACATCTGAAGTTGAGGATGTCTGTTTGAAGTTCGGTCTTTGATTCTTGAATTTGAATCCTGGAAGAAATCCAATTAGTCTGCAGTAGTTATCCTTCTTATGGCCAAGAACATGGAAATACTCACATTTTGGCCTCTTATTATTTGAATAAGTCTTCTCTAGTGTTGGTGTTGTTTTTGGAATTTCAGCACTATAAAGTGCTGTTGTATCTACCGAACTTGGGTTTCCAGAGGTCAAGGCTCGTGTTTGTTTATCATCATTGATCATAGCAAATACTTTGTTCACATATGGTAAAGGTACCAAAATAAGAATCTAGCTTCTTATATTTGAAAAACTATCATTCAATCCCAGAAGAAATTGCATCATTTTGTCTTGATCACCGATTCGATCATTGACCAATGTGGTAAATTCTTCCCATAGTAATTTGATTTGATAAAATATTTATCAATTGATGAGTTCCCTTGTGAAACAAGAGCAAGTTCCTTTTTAATTAAGTAAAACCGTGAGCCATCAATCTTGTCAAATCTTTTAGTAAGTTCATCCCCAAGTTCATCCCAAAGTTCTTTAGCATCAAAAGCAAAAATTGCCTCTTTTGATGATTCTTTTGAAACTAATTTTAAAATTCGGACACAAAGTGTAGCATTGCATCTTTTCAATGGAATCATAAAAGGTGAATCAGGATCAAGTTTGGTGAATCTACCTATGCTGAAACCAATTTTGTTCTTGAAGTGAAGAGAAAATTTCATTGAGCGGCTCCAATGGCTATAGTTCTCACTCCATGTGAGTTTTTCTAAGACAAATGATATCCCTAACATATATGCAGGGTGAATGAACAGAGGACTGCTAGTATCAATCTAAGGCAAGGCAGCAAGGTATGGATCAACATGTGCCATTGAGGAAGTTGGAGAATTTGTGGCGGAGGTCGTATTGCCAGTAGAGGTCTACTGCGATTATTTTGGGGATTTTCTACGTTTTCTATAACTGTTGACATTGTTGCGATTTGTTGAATTGAAGTGATAAAGACGAGTTGAAATTGAGAGTAGAGAATCATGATGCAGAAATGAAGATCAGAAGCATACTGGCTCTGATACCATATCAAGAAACAGAAGAGGATCAAGAACCAAAGGAAGATTACACAGAATGGGGAGAGAGAGAAGGGAAGAGAGAGAGAATGAGAGAGAAAACAATAATTCTTTCTATTCACTTATAATTGTAAAATACATGTAGGTTTATCTTAAATACCATGATTAATAACTAACTAATCAGTAAATTAATCATTTACAGCCTTTAACCAAAGACGACTCTAACTAACTGAAACTAACTAATCGTCCAATACATACGATAATAGGTGTTTCCATAGTTGCATTAACAACTATATCAAGTGCATTGATGGCCAAGATATTGATGAATTTTCCAACTGTTTGTTTAATTACATTGATAATATGAACGTATTCGAAAAGGGGGAGAATGCAAAATCAATACTTCCATACATGAAATGAAGTTTGGGCGCCTAAAGATCATACATGCTCGTCGTCGTTCTTAGTAAATAAATCACAATCGTTTCATGTAAATTACTCAAATTTGACTTTCTTTTCATTTTTCTCCCTATTTATTTACGAGATATTCTTATATATAAATAGTATATGCTCACATAATACACCAAATCATATTACAGAGACATTACTCTTACATTTCATATCATCTAATATATGAATATAATGTTCGTAGTTATAATAAATTTGATATGATACATGATTATATACATATATATAATCATTTTTTTTATTTATTTCTTGAAAAATATATGACATTTTGACAGCGTTGGACACTTTGATGCATTAGCTTTTGGAGTTTGGATCCTTTCCTCTTGTTTAAAGGTTCTCATGTATGGCTTAATAAAGGGTTTCAGGGATTTGTTTTATTAATCGATTACTTAACTGTATCTTTCTATGTAACTTTTCTCCTATATAGTTAATGAAAGCTACCCTCTTGCCTACCAAAGAAAAACCTTCGTTGTTTGTCATCGAACTCGTGATCTATCGATTTGGGCTAATAATTTGTAAAGAAGATATGTGCAAGTGGAAGACCATGTAAAGGCTAAATTAACTTTAATTTAGTCCTCATTTTTAAAAGTGTCTGCTTTCTTATATCTCTCTTTTTATCCTGTTATTTTTCTTTTGGGTCCATTCCGCCTTTAACAGATACATAGTATGCAATGTATGAAATAATGAAAGAGCTTTGAGAACACTTAGAGATCTTGTATATACATTCAAATTATGCATGATAATTTCAATCAGAATATGATATTCGAGCACTTGTACGAAAAAATATGAAGGTTCAGGGACATTGGAAGAATTCTATTTTTCAAAGTTCAATCTTAATTGGGATCGATTGGCACTAACATAATTTACAGAATTTCGAACATCCACACCATATATTTATTACCCGTAGGGAAGAACAACTACTAGTCCAATTTTTTGTGGCTTTCGCAGTGATTTTGAGCAACTTCAGCGGTTTATTTTGCAACATCATCCACTTCCCTCAGTTGATTCCATTGTCAATGAGTTGATGGCTAAAGAGATATGTCTAAAGGCTCAACCAGCGAACAAAGCTCTTCCACCATCCAATCAGTCTGTTTTCGTAGCTTGTCCTAAACCACCTTCAACTTCTCTCATAGTAAGCCCTACATTAAGGTAAATAGGAATGAGTGTAGCATTTGTAAGCAAAAGGTTCATTGGAATGATCAGTGTTCTAGGCTAATAAATAGACCCAACAATCGCCTCAACCGTGAAAATATGAAAATATTTCACGACAACCGGCTTTCATGACTTCAAATGCCAACATTGTCTTCTAACCCCTCAACGGATGCCCTTGTTGATTAATTTCATAAATTTCTTTCTACCCAGTCGTGAGTTATGTCTGCCTCTTCTATTATAAGTTTGTCATCTCTTAGTTCATCAGGATCCGCAATCCTAGAAGTTGATTAGAATAGGTTGTAGGAAGGAGATCATATATTTTGGACAAGTTAAGAGTTCCTATTTGTATAAGTTCTAGTGTTGATTTGTCTTCCTTTTATTTCGGTTTTTTTTCTTCTTATTAAAAAAAAAAAAAAAACCATTGTAGTTCTTCTATTGCTTGCCCTTTAAGCATCATCAATATACATATTTTTTTTGCCTTCCTTTTGTTCCGATAATTTTGCACATTTGTTTAGTAGATATAAAAATACAATAAAAGTTGAACTCATGAATATTTGACCCGCTTCAATTATCATCTTAATTCGAAGTTAGATTTCTTATACTTTAAGATCCTGAATCTTAAAGGATTCTTGTTAAAAATACATTTGATATTTCAATCATGCTCATATTAAATCGCAACATCGTCAGCAATGCTCAAATCCTTCAAGTACGTGGAAGAGTAATCCAACTAGAAAGTGACATATGTCATGACGTGACACAATCAACCTAAATGTGTATTATCCATTATACATAAGGGATCGAGAAGATATGTTTTTTTTTTTTATTTGGTTTGGATAAATAATTTTTTTTTTCTTCTTTTTAACCCTTGAAAAAATGGATTAAAAAAAATAATTTACATATATATACGCCAATACAAATTCAATGAAACCCTATCAGGCAATCACAAGAAATTGGCGTGGAGGTTTTCACGAACTCATGAGATGGCTTTTGGGATTTAGAGGTAATCAGAGTATCTAAACGTCGATCGATAGTCTACAAATAAATTTTCTCAGCTTTTCAAAATAATTAAGTAAATAAAAAACAATATCTCGATAAGCTTCTATCACTGATTTATTGAAATATTCATCGAAACATGGGTCTTCTAAGATTATTTGAGGGTAATTACTTTAGTCTTTAAGACCAATAGAATCGTAATTGCATAATTAACCGTGTTACATACATACACATATTCACGCATAGAAGAGCTTTGTTCGCGTTCGTCGTCCAAATTGTCCTGCCAAACCTATATAGAATTTCTACAAGATAAATTGCATGCACAAACTTTGCTTATATTAATAAGCCTTTTTAAGGATTATCATTAATATACATTTGGTATTTTAGTATTTTAGAATTATCTTAATTAATCTTATAATTAATCTAATATTTTGATTTTATAAAAATAGACTGTTAAATATAGTCGAGTAAGGAGATGTACTTGAAGTAAATAAGGTTATGTGATACTTTAGTTTTGTGCCTTCGCGCATCTCATGTTTTATCAGACGTGATTGAACAACAGTATAGATCTGTATTAAGTAGTGACTTATAATTAGAAGGCCACTTTAATATTTATAAATTAGACTAGGACCCTTCTCTACTTACAACTCTAATGACTTGTCGTATTGAGAGCCTTCTATAATTTTTCCGGTCAAAAGGAGAATGTCTAGACCTGTGACTAACGATTGTTCAAGTTAAATCCGTTATTATTTTTTTGTTTTTTTTTTAATATAAATTTTGTTTGTTTGGAAAGTAAGTATATATTTATATAAAACCAGATAGAACCCCTTTACAAGAGACAAAGGGAATACCCTCAAGGAGGAAGAATGGAAACCCACAACCCAACATCCAAACACAAGATCAAGGACAAAAAAGACACAAAAAAGTAGCAAACCACCACCTACAACCATGCCAAACCGGCAACAAGAGATGATTTCGATTATGGTCTTGAGACTTGAGAATTTTCTATATTCGATAGGGCATGATTTGTTTATGGGTTATTTGATCTATTATTTTTATACAATTTACATATTAACTATGTATAATTTTAATAAGCAGTAATTGTATTTAAATTCAAAATTAGATTTTTTTTCATTATATGATGTGTATCATTGATTACGTATATACAGATATATCATATGGTTTAAATTTTGTATTTGGTTATATATTGCTCACATGCAATTTTCATTCGAATGCATATGAACTCGTGAACATTGTATTGAATTGAACCTATTCCTACGGTTTATGCTCATGATTTCTTGCCCAAATTGGATGCAAATTTGATCACTAATTCTAGCAAATTGATAGGGCTTTAGTTCGCTTTTTATCAATAATTAAAACCCACTTTTCAATTTAAAATAATTTGACCTATGTTATAAGAATTTGAAGTTTCAAATTGTCGAAATACTTGGGTTTAATATTCTACATCTAAGATTTTGAATATGTAAATTCTTTGAACAATTAATTATTTGGATTGATTTTTTGTTTAATTTTTTTGTTTATGAATTTTATAATGATTTTTATCCATAATAATTAATTTGATTGCATTTTAAATTATAATCTAAAAATTTTAGAATTCTTAAAATATACTTACGATTTAATCCCACTTTAATATTAATATTTAATTTATTTATTAATCGATTATATTTTTTAGATATTTATAATTAATATATATTTGATTATATTATGAACGGATAAACCCTCTGCGGCGGCGAACGAAAATTCCGGTCAACATTTATATTACAGCAAATAAGGATCCAAGGATCCAACTCCACTCCTTTACTTCCTTACTAATTAGTGCCATTTACTTCTTTTTGTGCATCGAATTAACCCTAAAAGAAATACGCGTGAAAATCAAGTAAACCTTCTTCTTTTTTTTTTTTTTTTTTCATTTATTTTCCTTGAAGGCATATCAAAGTAGAAGCGGGCGGCAGGAAAACGGGGGTGATTTGGGAAGCGCAGAAAATAGTTTTAGTGCCCAACGATCATCCGCCGCGTGGCTCATGTAATTTAGCGGGTCCCACTAACATGTAAATTGTATCTATAGCCAAGTAATTGAATCTAATCGAACCGTCGATATAGCTATTACCGAAATCAACGGCATAGAAATGCCAATTTCCCGTTAACTATAAAACCTATAAATATGAAATAAAAATAAAATAATTAGGTAATCTTTTTACAAAATATTTTCTGTATTTTAAAAGATAAAAAACTGAATTTAGGGAGAAGATAAACTTATTTAATATTGATTTTTTTAATATCAAAATTTCTCAAAATTAATTTTGCAATTAGATGAAAAATTAGTTAAGAAAATTGAAATGAAAAAAATTATATTTATCATTATTTTATATTGTAAAAAAATAATTATATATTTATATTATTAAAAATTTTATTTTTTATCGATATGAAATAAATAATTTTAAAATTTATAAATCAATTTCATATTTTATAATATTAATTTATTATTATTATTATGATAATTAATTTTAAAAATACAAAAAAAAAAAAGGAAAATTATTACGGAACAAAGCCTAAAAGTCTCATACGGACAATTGAAATCTGATAATTTGACATCTTTTTGTTATTAACTAGAAAATTGACCGGCTCTTCTCTTGATCTTGAGAAACAGGTGTCCGCTGAGCAAGACCTCTCTCTCTCTCTCTCACGGTCACAATCCAAGTTGGAAATGTTTGTTCGCCATGAATGAATGAATTCTCTTCAACTTCTTTCACCATAAAAAGCTTGAAGTATCTGATTATACCAATCACTTTGAAATTTTCAATTATTCCCAGTATACTTGCTCCTCCTTCTTCCTTCTCTTGGGATTTTGCAGAGCTGTATGGGTGAGAATTTGTAGACTGATTTGAGCGATCTGGGTTCTGACCCGACCCAAATGGGGAGGGGCATGATTGATAACAAAGAAAGGAGAAGAAGGCGTTTTAGTATTGAAGAACGTGTTGGGGTTTTGAGCCAATTGTTTGTGGAGAAGCCTGTTCTGCCATTTTTTATACTTTTGATTTTGGTTGCTTGGTGTATTGAGAGATGGTTGTTTCCTTTTTCCAATTGGGTTTTACTTGCTGTTGCTGTTTGGGCTACTTTACAGGTGAGCTTTTTTGTGTTTATATGTGTGTGTTTGTTTGTTATATATTTTATTGTATTTTATTTATGCTTCAATTTCTTTTTTGCTGTATGAATCTATGATTCCGTTGTTTCAGTGCTATAAGTTTGACTCTTTTGGGTCTGATCAGTTATGATTAGAAAGCAATTTCTTTTCTTTCAACCATAGAGAATACTTGAAGTTCTAATCTGGATTGAATCCATTTTTCCATGGCTCAAGGATTATCAATCATAAATTGTAGTTTTTGCATACTGTGTTTTAGTTTCATTTTTATTTTTTCTCAATGTTATTTAAAATTTACGTTTGGGGAGGTAGTATTGATGTTTTGATTCAAAACCCAAAGTGGAGTTTTTTAAAAGGTGATTTTGGTAAGCAGGGTTTTTTTGCAAATTGTATGTTGGTTTGCTTGTGAGGTAAACTATAGTTTTTGTTTGAATCAGAGTAGAAGTTTGTGAGCCCAAACTAGATTTAAAAGGGTAAAACCCAAAGTGGAGGTTCAAATGTTGAGCTAAGTAGTATCCTTAGAGAGAATCTTGTTTAGCATGTGTGAAATTGTAATTTTGATAAGTTTTGAGAAAGGCTGGATTTAAATGGTCGTCTCTTTCAACTTTCGTTTGCAAGCTGGAGTTTCGGAACCTAAACGGAAGGCCAAGCCTAGCCTTAGTTGTTTCCAAATGGCTTCTCTCTGTTTTATTTCTCCTTTTCTAGTCAAATATATGATTTATGACTCAAAATATTCTCATTCATACTGGTCATGCTCTTATCCCATGATTATTCTTCTTAAATTACTTTACTTCTAACATAGTCTTTTTTACTAGAATTCCTGATTACTGTAAATTTGATTACCCTTGTGTTTTGTTTATATGTGCATGGTTAATACTTAATCCTTTCTCACTCTTTTAAGTTTATGAACACTGATTTGTGATAAATCTCACATAACATTAGAAATCATCCTGTGGGTGCAGTATGGGAGTAATCAGCGTCAAATGCTTGTTGAAGACTTAAATAGAAAATGGAGACGAATCCTACTCCAGTCCTCGGTATCTCTTTCTTTCTTTCAATTTTTTTTCCCTCTTATCAAATGCCTTTATTATTACTAAACATAAATTATCAAAGTTTCTTATATGTTTTCCATATATATTTATAGCCAGTAACACCATTGGAGCACTGTGAATGGTTGAATAAGCTTTTGATGGAAATATGGTCCCACTATATGAATCCAAAACTCTCAAAAAATTTCTCAGCTACCGTTGAGGTTACAATCCTCTTTTCCCTTCTCCTACTTCATGTTTAGTATCTCGAAAGCAGTATCTTCATTCTTCTCTAGTGTTGCAATCTCAGTTTACTGATCATTTTATTTTTCTTGTGCAGAAACGATTAAAGCACCGTAAATCGAGGCTTTTTGTAAGTTTTTTATATTTTTTTAATTATTATTATTTGTTACCTAACTTTTATCTGGTAACATCAACAAAAGCTTCTTCTTATGTAGGAAAGAGTTGAACTATTTGAATTTTCTCTTGGTTCAAGCCCTCCAACCGTGGGATTGAATGGAATGCGTTGGTCAACGTTGGGTGATCAGGTTAATTCCTGTCTTACTTTCGTAAATATTGATCTACTTCTTTATCTATTTATCACTACTATTATTATTAGTATTTATATATTTATAACAACCTACTTTCATTTGTGGCAGAGAATCATACGTTTAGGCTTTGATTGGGACACAAATGAAATGAGCGTTCTGTTACATGCTAAGCTTGCACGGCCATTTAAGGGAACTGCTCGGATCGTTATAAACAGTCTTCATATCAAGGGTGATGTATGTAAAAGCTTGCTTTCTTTCCTTCTTCCCTTAGTTATGAACTTTTCCTCAATGCTTTTTACTTGATTTTCATCTCACAGCTTCTCTTGATGCCCATTCTTGATGGGAAAGCAATTTTATATTCATTTGTCTCCACTCCAGAAGTAAGATTAGGAGTTGCTTTCGGAAGTGGTGGAAGCCAATCATTACCCGCCACTGAGCTACCCGGCGTTTCTTCTTGGCTGGTTAATCTCTTACTTAAAACCATATCTTTAACAAAGGGATTTTTGGCTGAACCAAACTTAAAAAATATTCTTATGCTGCAACCAATCAATATATCCATTGTAAATGAAATATATATATATATATATATTTTCCAACTCAGCAGAGCTATTATGAGGTGAATATTCTGATTGCCTTAGTAGTAGTGTAAGATATGTTTTAAGCATTGCTTATCTAAGAATTCTTCCTGATGAGTTCATAGCAGTTTAGCTTATTAATGTGTTTAATTTCCTATTCAGGTTAAAATTTTCTCAGATACCTTAACTAAGACAATGGTTGAGCCTAGAAGGAGATGTTTCTCTTTGCCAGCTGTGGACTTGAGGAGAAAAGCAGTTGGTGGAATTGTTTATGTGACTGTGATTTCGGGTCATAAACTTGTTAGGAGCTTGAGAGGGACTCCACCAAAAAGGGGTCTTAGTAATGTGACCAACAATGGTAGATTTGAAGAGCAAATAGCTGATAAGGATTTTCGAACTTTCGTGGAGGTTGGGCTTGAAGAGCTAAGTAGAAGAACTGGTGTGAGATCAGGGTCTAGTCCAAAATGGGATTCGACTTTTAATATGATCTTACATGATAATACTGGAACTCTTCGGTTTCATCTTTATGAGTGTACCCCTGGCCATGTCAAGTATGATTATCTTGCAAGTTGTGAAATTAAGGTAATTTTCACTTTCCTCATTTATTATAAAATGAAAATGTTTAATGAGCTAGGAAACAATGAAATATGTGATCTGAAAAGCGGAAAAAAATGATGTGTTTGAACAATTTTTTTTTTTTTTTTGAACGGCAACATCATATTTAGATTGATAGGCAAGAGCCGATAAACTACAAGATTGTTTAAAATGAGAGAGCAGCTAATGATAAATACAAAAACAAAATCAATGAGAGCAATGAGAGTCCAAAACCAAAAAATAGAAGGGTTGACATAGGACTGAAAATTCCAAAAATAGCTATAAATACACTGCTCCGCACTATATTAATATCATGGAAGGGTTGGCATCGAAGTCTTGGAATTTGATCTTGGAAGCTACTGAGGCTATCTTGATGGCTTGAAGGAACGACTCAAAACAGACAGGATACCAATCTTATGTACCAAGAGATTGTGTTTTAACATTTAGGAGAATGGCTGGGGTGGAGCCTTTGATTGCTTGATTCCTTACTGATTGTCTGCTTGGAATTTGAGGTTTTTGTAATTTTGATTCAAGGTAAGGATATTAGGGATCCTAATTTTCAAGTAAGCATTGAAGCATTGCATTGAAGTCTTTGATTGCCTGAATCCTTGCCAATCGTCTGCTTGAATTTAGTGGAATTTGTTTTTTTTTTTTTTTTTTTCCGTATAGATGACTTCTTGAAAAGAGTCATCTTTTTTTTCTCATTTAGAAAAGAACCAAATTCTTGACAGATTAATGCCTCTCTATCTGAAAATGTGACCAAATCTTTGGTCTTAAAGGGGCGTTGGTCATCTACTAAGAAGGTTGGGAGAGATGTAGCTGGTTGGGTTGATTTTTGGAGAGGAATGGTGTCTATGGTAGTGTTCACTAGGGTGAGACGTGGAGCTTCTAATGGGATTCGGTTACTGGGGTTTGGGATGGACTCATGAGAAGTAGAGTCATTAGGAAACTGATTATGTTGTGTTGCAATGGGAGAAGCGGGAGATTTGGGGGTGAGTGATTGGGTTACAAGAGGATCCACCATTATCAAGTGGTATTGGATTGGTTTTGCTAGAATAAGAGCTTGAGTAGTTTCTTGATGTGCATTAGTTTTGTGTGGACGGGGTAGGTTTGAAGACTTTCGAAGACCATTGCTTCACTTTACTTAGTCCCGCAGATGATTTTGTAGATTCCAGAAAATTTGTGGATGTGGAATCTATATCAGTTTCTAGTAGAGTTTTGGCAATAGGGGAGATGGTTACTTTGCACTGAGAATCAGGATGACCAATTTTCCAACAAGTTTTGCATTATGGAGGCATATTTTCGTGGGCAATTAGTTGCCAAAAACCAACAGATTCCTTCTCAATCCATACCTCAGAGACTACTTCCTCCGTTACATCAAGCTCAACGAGAATCTGTCAATGCTCGGACAGGAGAAATTGGAAGTGGCTTCAGCCACTTGACGAGGCTTACCTATCAGACCAGCAATGGCAGGTAAAGAAGCCTTGGCATAAAGGTGACACGGGAGCAACAGGAAGTTAATCCAAACTGGTGCTATGGAAGGTTCTTTGTATAGAATAAACTGTGGTGACCATTTTAACAATCTCATAGGGTAGCCATGAATCCTCCATGAGCCCCTTCACCAAAGCCGAATATAATCCTCTTGGGAACTAAATCTCATAATGATGTGCTTATGGTCAATGACCACTGTGTGTACCACTTCATGAAAATCAGTTTGGATGATGGCTTTTCTGATGTCGGCAATGGGTGGCTTGCCATGGGTGAAGTTTCCAATAAGAGCCAGTTTGAAAGGCTTAGCAAGGTCTTTAATTTTGGCGTAGGAGAACCTTACTGCCTTTGCTCCCTCGTATGAGAATGGTTGACCAATATGATTTAAGGGAAGGAAACATAAAGACTTCGAAAGAGAAATGGCTTGGCCAAAGGGTGTCCTAGCCATGGGTTTGTTTTGGCATGAATGGGGAGAAAATAGGGTCCTTGTAGGAGTCATGGGCTTACTTATGAATGAGCTTTAGTGGCAGAGGCCATTTGTGTAAGAGGCAAAAACACAAACAGTTGGTGGGCAATACTTAGCGAAGTGAAAATCAAGAAATAAGATGAAAGATCCAACGGGAGCCCCATAGAATCCCAGAAACCAGAATACCAATGCTGGCAACACAATATCCACTCAGCATTCTGAGAGCAAAGGGCGAAACGGAGACTACCCATGTGCTATACATCGCAGCAACTTGTGGGAAGCAAGGCCATCTGTTAGTTGCATTTAATATTTGGTTTGAGGCGACTTCAAATGCAGAATCATTAAAGAAGTCGAAGGCGAGGGCTTTGATGAATGAGGTTTGAGATAGGGCATTCAGGGCTTGGTGGATGTTAGGCTTATTAAGGCGAGAGAGTTCATATGCTAGGTCTTCGAAGAGTTGGGATGAGAAAGAGAGAGGGATTGGGGTGGTGGGGAGGTGGTGGAAGGAGGTGGAAGGGATGGTTTTACCATGCCTCTGATTAAATCATGCACAGCAACTTCATTGTCATCAATGAAACCATGGAAAACTTTTCCGAAGCCTCCTTCACCAAGAATCCTTTGAAAATTGATGTGTTTGAACATGCATACTATTTAGGTGGCATTTGATTGAGAGTTTTAAACTGACGTTTTCTGAAAACTGTATTTTAATTTTTTGTGAGGTAAATTGAATTTTTATTTAGATAAGCGATTGAAGAGAATTGTGTTGTGTGATCCAAGCTAAATTTTAGACTCTAAATGAAACTTTTGTACTTTGTGGGCAGATGAAATATGTTGCAGATGATTCAACTACGTTTTGGGCAGTGGGACCGGATTCAAGTGTAATAGCAATGCATGCGGAGTTTTGTGGGAAAGAAGTTGAAATGGTTGTTCCATTTGAAGGGGTCGATTGTGGTGAGGTATGACCTTTGTTCTTTCAATCATTTGCTCTTACATCTTTCCTTTTGTACCTTCTCAATGACTAGTTAGTTTCACTTATAGGCTTGATAAAAATAGTGTTTTTTTTTTTCCCTTTTTCCTGGCATTACTGAAAGTATTATCAGAGAATTCAGAAATTGTTGCTTTCCTTTGTTTAATTTGCCGTCTACTGTTGAACAGTTGAAAGTGAAGCTTGTCTTGAAAGAGTGGCAGTTCTCTGATGGGTCCCACAGCTTGAATCATTATCATGTTAACCCACAAAAATCACTCAACGGATCATCAAATCATCTCTCAAGAACAGGAAGGAAAATTAACATCACAGTTGTGGAAGGAAAGGATCTTAGTACTAAAGACAAATCCGGAAAATGTGGCACATATGTTAAATTGGAGTACGGAAAGGTTAATATCTTCATATATGAATCATCTTTAAATTTTTGTGAATAAATTCAAATAAAGCTGATGTTAATTACTGAACAGAGCTTCTTTTCAGGCTCTCCAGAAGACGAGAACTTCACAGTCTTTGAATCCTATTTGGAATCAGAGGTTTGAATTTGATGAGATAGGAGAAGGGGAATATCTTAAGATAAGATGCTATAGTGAAGAGCACTTTGGAGATGACAATATCGGTAGTGCTCGTGTAAATTTGGAAGGACTGGTAGAAGGTTCGATCCGGGATGTGTGGGTCCCGCTTGAAAAGGTGAATTCAGGAGAGCTAAATCTTCAAATCGAAGCGGTCAGAGGAGATGACTATGAAGTATTGAGGGTATGGTTTCTTAGGTCCATTATATATATACTTAATCCCAAAATGACATTTCTTTTTGTCGGATACTATTCAGCGAAGAATTAGTTTTGAATTGATTCTTTTTATTCTTTATCCATTTCTAGTGAAAATAGAGATACTTGCATTTAATGATAATGAAATTTTGGGATTTTTATACTATGGGGGTGTTTTTGGTTTTTTTTCCGTATAATTAACCTCTGTCCAAATAATCGTAGTGTGATGTACATTGCTTTCCTTTTCTTGCTTTTAAGGCATCGAGCTTAAGTTCGGGCTATGGCTTGATTGAACTTGTTCTCATCGAAGCCAGAGATCTTATTGCTGCTGATCTCAGAGGGACAAGCGATCCTTATGTGAGAGTACAATATGGAAATTTGAAGAAAAGAACAAAGGTTTGAGACATACAACTTTTCTTTTCTTTTTCTTTTCTAATATATTTGGTCTCTTCCTCACTATTAGTTATATTTCACTCCCCTCTTTGAGGAGATAACTAATTGGTGTTTGGTTTGTAATTTTATGCTAGAAGGTTAGCTATGATAATTTCCTTCGCTTTTGTTTTAGGCCCCATCCAGCAGCACTAACTTTTTTTCCAGTTTAGGCTCACAAAATATAACTATAATGCACTGACATTGGTGTTGTTAAACGTCTGTTTAATAAGTCTTCCCGGATATAAATCCTTACTTAATCATAATATTTGCTTTAGAAGGTTTGTTAGAAGTCTTCCAGTTAAGAGTTTTAAACTTGCAGTTTGAAAACAGTATTTTTATGTTTTCATTCGAACCGCAACCGTATTTGCACTCCTATATCAAGACCGGTATTTTATTCCTCTTGCAGGTGATGTATAAGACTCTGAATCCGCATTGGAATCAAACCTTAGAGTTTCCTGATGATGGTAGTCCCTTAGTTTTGCATGTGAAAGACCATAATGCCCTACTTCCAACATATAGCATCGGTGATTGTGTCGTTGAGTATCAAATGTTGCCCCCTAATCAAATTTCGGACAAATGGATACCTCTTCAAGGGGTGAAAAGGGGAGAAATCCACATTCGAATTACAAGAAAAATTCCAGATTTAGAGAGAAGACCCAGTGTTGAATCTAAACCGAGCTTGGATTCCGAATTCTCCTTGTCAAGAGCTCACCAAATTTCAACCGAGGTCAACATATTATCTTTATATATATATATATATATATATATATGTATATATACACGTGTATTATGAATCTTATTTAGTGTTTGATTCTGAATGATGCAGATGAAACTGATGACGAACAAGCTCCGTTCATTACTCAATGACAGCGATATTGAAGGAATTTCGACCAGTTTGAGTGAGCTGGAAAGCTTAGAGGATCTGCAAGAAGTGTATATGGTACAGCTTGAAACCGAGCAGATGCTTCTACTAAACAAAATAAAGGAGCTTGGTCAAGAAATGTTTAATTCGTCTCCTTCCATAGGTAGACCATCTTTTGGAAATTGAACACACAAATTCAATCTCCTAACCTATTATTTTGCAGTTTGATGTAAGTCTGACTTGCACAAAATCAGCAGCGTAAGAGTAAAGAGTGTATTGCAAGCGCAATTACTGCAAACATCCATACTAGTAATTTTTCTTGTGGAGAATCTTTATTCCAATAAAAGTTAATGAGAAGCAGTCTGTTTTTACTAAAAATGGAAATTTCAATTCCGCTTTATAAAATGGAATGCTGATGAAAAAAACTGACCAATTTTCATCGAAATTCTTACTCACACGCCTTAAGACAAATATAAATACATCTAGAAAGAAAATAAGGAAGATCGCATGATACAATAACTGATCAAACTTTATAGAAATTTAGTTTGTTTCTCAATGTTCATTTATGGCTAAAGAGTGGACACCTCTCACTTGTAAATCAACAGATCCCAGAATAGAGATGCGACTTAAACGGGAGAAGCTGAGAGTAGAAAGTCCAGTTGCCGTCGTTGTAGCAATATTCTACAAAAGGGACAGAAGGGCATGGAGGGCAATTCTAGATCAGATGTTTTGGTAGAGGATTTGAAATCTAAGTTATATTCAGACATTATGAAAAGAGTGGCAGGAGCTAATCTGAAAACTGATCTATGACAACAAGGGCAAAACCATAGGGGTGAAGTGGGGCAGACCTGCATAGAAACAGAGCACCTTGCTAGTTTATGGCTCTTCTTCCCAACTCCCTTGTTGCAATCCACGCCTTGGCAAAATGCGAATTCTGGGGATTCAAATGGGACTGAGGCTGAGCAATAGCTGCATTGCTCTGCTTCTGCATGTTCACTAGCTTCAGATCTGTTTTAAGGAAAGTGAGAAGCACGATTTAAAGCTACGATTTAAAGAACAACTTCATGATATGCAAGTTTGGTGTGGCAAAGTATTATCTACATCAACAACACTGGGATTAGAAAACTGGGGATGGAGTTAAATTTATATCATATTGCAATGGGTGGTTTCTTAATACTATAAAGTATAAACGATTTGGCAGCTATGGTAAAAGGGATGTTTACATTCCCAAGTAAATAACATTACTTATGCCGAATGTTATAATACTAGATAATCTAATTTGACATGTTCCTATTTGTGCATAGAAGATCTGTACATGCTAAGAAGGATTCATACAACTTCCTGACTCACTTCCCTAATTTGACCTTGTAGTTTTACAACACAAGTTGAATCATTTCATATAATTCGATAGAGCCAAAAAAAGGTTAGTCTTTTCTATCTCCAAAGGCACAATTCGGTACCGCTGTTATAAGAATAAGGATAGCTATGACCTAAAGCAGCTTAATACTCCATTTCCTGACATTTTCTCATGTATTACTTGCATATGTTTATTTAAATCATCTTCACAACATTACCCAGCTCCATATGTATGCCTCTCTGGAACCTTTTCAGTCATACACAACTCTAATAAAAAAATCTAATTGGAGAAATTATATCAAGTGAATCAAATAATCAGGCTCATATGGATCTGAAAAGTGTAAGAATTCGAGTTTGAAGTAAGGATTGAGAGAGTAATTAATACAAGAATAAATATAATACAATTACATAAATAACAAATTAATTAATACACCCTTATAATCCTCAAGATCAAATATGAGTTTCTATCATTATACTTTACTTATATTATAGAAATTATGATAAGTAAACTTTTTCAGAAAATTTGAAAAAGTACAACTACTAAAGCAAATGAAACTCCAACTTGTGAGTCTGAGATCCATGCCTCCAATACTCTTGGAATTAGTTTCTAGACAACATATACTTCATGTCACACTTGTCGGCATGATTAGATCCACTGTAGGTTTTAAAATTGGCTTCTGACTTGTTCTGCGAGTAAATTAGAAAAAACTAAAATTGCAGCCGTCGACCCCTCGATCCATAGAGCCATCAACCTTATCGACTCCATCAAGGTCTCGAGCCATCAAGTGTTGACCCATCGAGCCGTCAACTTGTAGATTCATTGAATCGTCGATTCATTCTCAAACTAATTGAATTCTAACAGCTACAACCTCCAAAAAATTTCCTCTAACTACTAGCATGAGAGTCAACACCAATTCAGTCGGCAATTAAAAAGTTAACCCTAAACACTTCATACCTCATTAACTAAAGCTTCATGAACTTCAAACAAAAAGAATAACATGTTGTACCTCTTATGGCATTC
This sequence comes from Coriaria nepalensis, assembly GCA_027186245.1. Taxonomy (NCBI): domain Eukaryota; kingdom Viridiplantae; phylum Streptophyta; class Magnoliopsida; order Cucurbitales; family Coriariaceae; genus Coriaria; species Coriaria nepalensis. The sequence continues at coordinate 2,071,186 of CP114493.1, forward strand.
TCTAAGTTCTGACGAAAGAACTTTTAATGAATTGTGCATATCATCATGATTAAGTGCAACGCATTGCTCCATTTGTGCTAATCTGAAAGGCTACCAATATCTAGGTCGAGGAGTGGCATCTGAATGATATAAGAACCTTCTACAAGCAGAAAAGCTTAAACCCACAAGCCTTTGGCGAACTTCTCTTTCATTTCTCAAAAGCAACTCAATCCACAAGTTCAAATCTTCCTCTTCAGTGCACTGCTTTCTGTTGTTTATCTGATCCGACTTCAGACCTGTAAGTATGATACGTCTACATATTATGTTATGTACAGTTGACGAGTGAGAATCTTTGACACTTCTACATCTAACAATAAGATCAACTAAACACACTACCTTGCCTGGTACATTTGAGTAAGTTCCTCAGTGTCAAAATTGCGAACCTGCAAAGGTGAAAGAAGATACTATTATCTTTCATTTGTGTCATGATAGTAATATCTAGAATGTCATTAAGAGTTTCTGAACAAATAGAAAAATCTATTACGGCAATGGATGTTTAACAGATAGCTGATGATTGTATCATCATCCTGTCTACCAGCATACCTTCAGAAATCTCACATTTCAACTTTTAATACTCAATTCTAGAAACGAAAAAAATAAATATAAAAGGAATCGGGAAAGATTCTAGTCTATTTTCAATTCTGATACGACTGGATTTGGCTCCGTTTAGCTTTCTAAATCAGTTGTGTTTGGTTTGCTTGGCTTGATTATTCATTTCATTCTTCTTAACTATTGTATGGTTGCCGAGTAAAGAAAAGAAGAGAGAGAAAGAGTTGGAATTGGAGTGAAAATCTATCATACCATTTTGACCCTTATTGACCACAATTGCTACATTTTATTTTGACACCGTATCTAGTTACTTTCCTAATTGTTGGACTTTCATAAATTTCATCAGGATCCTTCCTTCTAGACCTTTTTGGTTGTCCTCGACGTGGTTTCATAATAGGAGACCTAATGTTTTGATCTGTATTGATAGTACAATCCTCCTTGCTAGACATGTGTTTCAAAGAAAAATAATATGTCTTGGACTAAGCATTCTTTGACAAATAAGTTAAAAGTAACTATTTGGATCCTCATCTCTAAACTGGATGCAAGCTATAGCATGCATATATGGAATACCCTTGAGATCCCAAATTTCACATCCACATGTTCTTTCATAATCTTCTTAGTACCTTGACAATGTTCTAGCAAAAAAGAACCACCCCCACAATCTATTACAATATCTTTCACATTTTTGGGAGAGATCAATGAGTACCATTATTAGGTGTGCTTGGAAATACAAGCATAACTTCCTTGCTGCAATCACCAACACAAATGTAGCTTTGTCAGCATATTGATTCTTCTTGTCAATGCCTGAGTCTCTTTATTAAGAATAGCCTACACCTTCTTAGGATTCACGCTCTATTCCTCGATGATGCACGATATAGCCCCAAAACTTACTCAAGCTAACCTTGAAGGGGTATTTCCAAGGATTTAGCTTCATCCCAAACTTCTTCATTATGTTGAAAGCCTCTTCTAAGTGTTCATATTGATTCCTATTTAGCACACTCTTAATGAGAATGTCATCCACATATACTTCCATTATCTTCCCCAACTGATCTTGGAACATTCCGTTGACTAGTCTCTAGAATGTTGCCCCATAGTTCTTTAATCTAAAGGGAATAACTTTATAGTAGTACAAACCTTTATCCGTGATGAAAAATGTCTTCTCTTAGTCCTTGGACTACAGCTTTTGCGTCCATGAAGTTAAGGAACTTGTGCCCAACTGTGGCATCCATCATCAAGTCGATATTGGACAATAAATAGCTATCCTTAAATACCATCACAATATTGAACCTCCAGTATATCTCCAATGGCTAATTACTTCTTTACCTCTTCATTTATGGCCTAGTTCTTTTCTCGTTGAAGTTCATCCTTCTTTGCCTAACAGGTTAGCTAAGCTTAAGTCGCAGCTGATGCATGATGAAGTCTTCACTGATCCCCATTAGCTAACATATGTCTCATGGAAATAGGTTGAGGTTGTCCTTTAACCAACCTCTCCTCCTTCTTGATATCCTTTTCAACTGCTTTGTTTTTTTCCTCATTAATAATAGACTCAGCCTCAACTATGTGCACATCATCAACTTGTTCTAAGGCTTCTCATTTAGTGATGCCAAGTAGCACTCTTTGGCTTCCATATGGCTTCCTTTAACTACCACCACTCACCTATCCGGGGGAACTTCATAGCTAAGTGCTTAGTGAATACAACCGATCCCAAGGTATTAATAGATAGTCGTCCAAGGATGATATTATACCCTGACATATAACTGACCACGAGGAAATTACCATGATAGTTTCCCTACATGACTTCTCTCCTACCGTCATTATGAGGATGATCATTATGTATGGATACATAGCTCTTCTAGAGAATCTCTTTAGAAGTGTATTGATTGGCTTCATCCTAGCATTGCCAATCTTCATCTTCTTAAAGGTGGCTTGAAAGAAGACATCTACCGCATTTCTGATGTCTACTAACACCTATGGATGAGGATAGACAACACGTTAGTTGAGATGACTAATGCTTCATTATGAGGGTATATGACTTTCTCTTCATCCAAGCCATTGAACGTGATGTCTAGACTCCTAGGTGGTTAAGGTTGAGAAATCTTTGTTCTCTCTCAAGTGAGCTGATTTTACACTAGCACACACTCTTTTCAAACAAATTAGCTTTTCAAATTCCAAATCACGTGATTTGATCTAAATGTTGTAACTACAAATTGACCTTTATTTTACTATTTGGCCAAATTAAATTTACCTCTATCAAATTATCACTCTATTTGAAAAGACTCCTTAAATTAACACATTTCTTAAAGACTGCCTTAAACTACATAAAGTTAGATTTTGACCTCTCACATGTTTTATAAACTCTTTTTTAACTTCATATTAATTTTTTTTATAAATATTTTACCACTAAAATTTTATTCTCTCTTTAACCCACTTGATCATTAGTTTTTTTTTTCTTCATCAATTCACTTTTTTACCACAACTTTCACCAAACTCCACTGTCGCCATCTCCTTCTCCATAGAAAATAACTCCCTCTCTCTTTAAAAAAAATTGAATTCTGGATAATTTGATGGGGCTTTGGTGAGAGAGAAATTTATTTTCTAGCGTTGGAAGGTGGCAGTAATAGAAGGTATCAGCTACGAAGGAAGATGAATGAAATTATTTTAGGAGTGAATAAATAAAAATAATTAAAAATATAAAAATTAAAATTAAAAGATATAAAAAGGCTAAATTTATATTTTAAAATTATTTTTAATGACGGTGATAAAAAGCGGCCACGATGAATAAATTGGTAGAGGTGATTTTGAGGGTATGAATTGATAAAAATATGATTTAAAACAATGAATTAGATTAAATAATAAATAAAAGAGTGGGGAAAAAAATATAAAAAATAATTATTTTGAAGTGAGAAAAGAGTTTTTGTTTTTAAATATAAAAAATAAAATATGATAGTTTAAAGGGTTAAATCGCTTAACCTTACTACTTTATTGGATTTAAAAGCATTGCTCGAATAAAACCCGACCCGTTGATCCAAAATCCGAATCACGCAGGGGCGCGGATAATAAATCCTACATGAAAGGGAAAAAGAAGGAAAATCTTATCCATCATCTTCAAGCCTCCAACAACTGCAACAAAATATTTCTAATTATCTATTCCATGCATCTTTCTCTGAATCCAACAATGCGCGAGAAAATTAGAATCGCGAAACTGCAAACACGAACTAACTGAAAGTAGCTCATCGGAATGGCCTTCACAACCGCGAAATTATCGGAATTGCCGCTAAGGAACTCACTTCCACTGGCCTCTCACTCTCGATCAATCTTCTCAGCTCCAAAGCTTTCGCCGCAGATTTTCAAGCCGCTATATTCCCTCAGAACTACGACCGAACACAGCGGTAGGAAAAACCCTAACTCCTCGCATAAGTCCAGGAATCCGTCTTCTCCTTGGCTCTCCAAATGGCCGGCGCGGAATCGTCAGACTGACTTACCTGACCGCAAAGTTAAACAGAATGTAACTGAGTTGTCGGAGGAGACTACTCGGTCTCAGTACTTCGATAAGAACAGAGGCGAGAGTGCGATTGAGAGAATTGTTCTCCGATTACGAAATTTGGGGTTATCGGACGGTGTGGATGGGAAGGGAGAGGAAGATGGAGACGGATTGGACGGTCAGGATGTGACAGTGACTGGTGAGGAAAAGCTTGGTGATTTGTTGCAGCGTGAGTGGATTCGACCTGACTACATTTTGGACACAGAAAAGGATGGGGAAGAAGATATGGCTCTGCCATGGGACAAAGGGGAGGACAAGGTTGAAGAGGAATTTGGAGGTACAGAGTTGAGGAGGAAGGTAGTGAAGGCACCGACGTTGGCAGAGTTAACGATTGAAGACGAGGAGCTTAGGCGGCTGAGGAGAATGGGGATGTATCTTAGAGATAGAGTTAATGTACCCAAAGCTGGGTTGACACAGGCTGTTTTAGAGAAGATTCATGGAAAGTGGAGGAAGGAGGAGTTGGTAAGGCTCAAGTTTCACGAGGAGCTGGCCCACGATATGAAGACTGCACATGAAATAGTGGAGGTACATGGTTTCTTTGTGTTTGCTTCTTTGTGTGGTTGTTGTCTTCATTTTGTTTCTTGTCCTCATATTTAACCATTTTACCTGTTATGGAACTAGAGATATGATGGAATTTAGTTCAATGTCACTTAGAAAAATAAGTTTAAGCGTATTTGTGCATAAAATTAAGATATACAAAAGTACACTCAAGATAAATCTAGTAGAGTAACAAATGTTATGATGGGCATTCTAAGAATCTGGAAGGCTATTGTCATTAGGGATGTTGAGATATCTCTGCAAATTGTTCTGCGAATATTTACATTCAAAATTCCAGATCTTAGCTTTCTTTTAGTAGTCAATACACGATATCAGAAGCTTGGGAAAGTTTTCGTACTAGTTGGTTGATTTTTCTCTTTTCTAGAGACAACAATGTGTACTAATTGTGTAGTGATGATCAGCGTCGAACAGGGGGATTAGTTATATGGAGAGCGGGAAGTGTCATGGTGGTTTTTCGTGGAACTAACTATGAGGGTCCTTCTCAGTCCGAACCGAATGTTAGGGAGGTAGATGGTTTATTTGTTCCAGATGTTTCTCCTCCTGAAAGAACTGACGTTAGTGCAACTTCAACACTTGAGGAGAGTAAGTTGATGGTTAGGGCGCCAGAGCATCAGAAGGCTCTGACAGCTGAAGAGGCTGAATTTAGTTCCCTGCTGGATGGATTAGGTCCTCGCTTTGTTGAATGGTGGGGTACAGGAGTACTTCCTGTTGATGCTGATTTGCTTCCCCCAAAGATTCCTGATTATAAGACACCCTTCAGGAGCCTTCCTACTGGGATGCGACCCCGACTGACCAATGCAGAGATGACTAATTTACGGAAAGTAGCGAAGTCACTACCTTGTCATTTTGCCCTCGGTATTGCTCTGCTCTTATACCAATTTTCGACTGAATATCATTTCTCGACTAAAACTGTTGATTTTTGTACTCAAGATTTTAGCTGAATTATTCATACAGGGAAAAGTTGAAATCATAAGGGCTAAAATTGTATCCTGAACTACAAACTGTTCCCCTGTACATTTCGTCAGCTATATATTTTATCTTGAATAAAGCTGTATATATCTTTTGTAACGGTTTTAGTTGAATAATTCATGCAGGGAGAAATAGGAATCATCAGGGCTTGGCAGCTGCTATAGTTAAGCTTTGGGAGAAAAGTCTAGTTGTGAAGATTGCTGTAAAACGAGGTATCCAAAATACAAACAACAAACTAATGGCTGATGAGATAAAGGTGTGTTCCCCCTATTGTTCTCTTCATCAAGTTCCTCTTGTGAAGAACATTTAATGATGCTTTACTTGGAGGTAAAGCATACAGATCTCACATGTGAAAAGTAATGAAAAAATTGATCTATTGTCCAGAATTTAACAGGAGGTGTCTTGCTCCTGAGAAACAAATACTTCATTGTCATGTATCGCGGAAAGGATTTTCTCCCAACAAGTGTAGCAGCTGCTTTGGCAGAAAGGGAAGAATTGACAAAACAAATTCAAGCTGTTGAGGAAAAAGTACGTATCAAAGTAAAAGTGGCAGAGACTGCTCCATCTGGTGAAGATGGAGAGCCACTTGCAGGTACTTTAGCTGAGTTCTATGAAGCTCAAGCCCGTTGGGGAAAAGAGATATCTGCTGAAGACCGGGAGAGAATGATTGAAGAAGACTCGAAAGCTAAAAATGCAAGGATTATCAAACGGATTGAACATAAAATGGGAGTTGTAAGTATAAATATTCTTAGTACTTTTTTCCTCGAAGCTGGATGCTTGGAAATATATTGGTTTTGTGTTATATGAGGTCTCATTACTTGTTTTGATAAAGAATCTGAAAATATATATGGGCAGGCAAACACAAGGTTAGATTAGTTTCGATTACCAGTTTGCACAGTATTTGTGAACTGTTAAACACTATTTGAGGATGAATTTCTATGTGTTGGAAACCTGTAGGAAATGATGTTCATATTCTCATTATTATTTTTTTTGGCCCAGGTAGAATCAAGAGTTAAGGCTCTCTTATTTTACTAACTCAGGTCACGAAACAGATTAGATGTTCCCAGCATAACCATTATTTAGATTTTAGCCTTTTCTCCACTGAAAAATATCTAATAACTAAGTACATTACAAGGTCAACTCCTGTGCTTTCCTATGAGTTGTGACTATATCCTTCGATTCTTTAAAATCAGATCATTCACCATTCTTGCCCTATGGAATTATATACGAAGAAAACACTTTCTTCCAACATACAATGTGGTAGTTAGATTAGGTGAAGTTTGATTCTTTTTTTTCCACTTGCAAACTTCAGTGATCAATTCTATCACTGGGCTATATCCATAATATATGCTAGAAATCATTTGGTTGTCATGTCAATTATAAGAATTTCAGAGAATTAATATGAATGATTGGTATATGGAAACTCATTGTGTCTGTGTGTGTTCGCACGTGTGTGTGCATGTATCTTTCTTCATCTATGTTGTAAAGTAAATAATTTGATCCAAATGTCTATAACCTAATTGGGTTTGTTTATGGATGCATGAATAGGCCCAAGCCAAGAAACTTAGAGCAGAGAGATTACTGTCTAAAATAGAAGCATCCATGGTCCCTGCTGGCCCTGATGATGACCAGGAAACAATCACCGATGAGGAAAGAACTATGTTTCGCAGGGTTGGCTTAAAAATGAAAGCGTATCTGCCTGTAGGTGAGTAATTTTCATTTTATTATAAGTATGATGGACCTTATATTTAAGAGGCTAACAGTGCATGTTTTGACATACTACCAGGTATTCGTGGTGTTTTTGATGGTGTCATTGAAAATATGCATCTGCATTGGAAGCATAGGGAACTTGTAAAGTTGATTAGCAAGCAAAAGACACTTGCTTTTGTGGAAGACACGGCAAGGTTATTAGAGTATGAGAGTGGTGGGATACTAGTTTCAATAGATAGAGTTCCAAAAGGATATGCCATTACTTACTATCGTGGAAAGAATTATCGTCGCCCCATTAGCTTGAGGCCAAGAAACCTACTTACTAAAGCGAAGGCATTAAAGCGATCAGTGGCCATGCAACGCCATGAGGTTTAACTTTTCTTGCACCATCTTTTCTACTAAAATAATTGATACATTTCTTATACCAAATTGTCACTGACATAGATTGTCATTGTCATATTTGTCTTTATACTGTGTAGGCTCTCAGTCAACACATATCTGAACTGGAGGCAACCATTGAGCAGATGAAAAAAGAAATTGTGAGTAATAATGTCCTATCATTTACTTTTCCCCCAGAAATTTTCTTCATAATTCATGCACAATGACATGGGCAGGAAGTTTTCTTGGCTTGACCAATATTCTTGTAACCATGTGATTCCATTGTGATATTTAGACTCTAGAATATATATATATTTTGACAACCACAATATTTATATATCAAAATCAAATCCTCAAGTACAAAGTGGGAAAATTATACAATGTTGATTTGGGAAGACAATGGCTTTTGATAGGTTATACCTGATTTTTTTGAGTCTCATAATTGCTCCACCGCCGAAACATGTTTTTGGTTTATTGTCTACAGGGTGTTGATAAAGATCAAGAGGTTAAGAAAAAACCAAGCTCACAAGATGATAGCCATGTCTCAAATTCTATTGAAGTGAGATATCTTTCATTCACTAACTGCTACACTGTCCGTAAGATGTACTGTTTTACCTGCTGTCAAGTGTAAACTGTTTATCATCTGCAGAGCGAGGAAGAAGCTTCTCTATTTGAGGATTCTAATGATGACAATGATGATGCTGTGGAATGGGAAGAGGACGACCTCTCTGATTTTCCAAGTGATGAAGAAAGCGATGGGCCATAAGACTCTCAATGCTCCAATAGAACTTTTTCCTTTTCAAGTCTAACCAGCGGGGAATTGCTCTTTTTGCATGATTGGCAGGTATTTGACCTTATTCTACATTTCCTGATTTTGGTTTTACATTAGTGTCATGACATTTTCTTCCATGGTTCACCTTTCTGCTAAAATAATGGGTTTTTATTATATTTCCCCAATATTCATACTTTGTTTTATCTCCTCTTACTCTTTCTCCCTAGTCGACTGATTCACATTGCTTTACGAAATTGGTTGTCACGCCACTTGTCCTGGAAAACACCTTTGAAGCTAGGCCTAGTAAATCATGAATGCGTACGGACAGTTCGTCATGAGAATCGAGCTGTCGGATTGTTGGTACTATTCAAAAAGGTTTGTTCTTTCACATGTTTCTTTCTTTCTTTCTTAAAACTAGTTTACTTGTTGACCTGTTTATTTATGAAACATGTTTTCTTTCTTCTTCCAAATATACAACTTGTAATGTACATTAGCTGGTATAAAAAAGCACAGATTGCCCGCTCAGTAAAAATAACAAACCCAAATATCTATTCCAATCATAATAAAATGCTTGTTGTGTTTGTAAAATGTGGCATCTATGCGTTCCAAAGAGCATATGATATTCGTATTGAAATACTTTCAGAGTGCAGGTGCAAATATATTTGACTCTTTGACGAGAACAAGCTTTATATTCATTTTATTCTTGTATGCTACATTTTTCTTTCCTTTAAATTGCAAAGTTCATCATTTATCATCATTCCAAGTAGAATTCCAGCTAATCGTGAACTAAAAACGTAAGAAGAGGGCGACGGATCAACACAAAGAGGAGGCTCAGATTCACATTGTATCGGGAATGAAGGGTATCAGCTGACAATCCATATGGCTGCGGTATCATACACGGATGGCTCCGTGAATAGCGCCAAAGAAAGAAAGAAAAAAAAGTCATGCATATATATATTTATTATACATACATACATACATACATACTGCGTATACATCATAGCCTGTATAAACAGATCCATGGAAATTGGAACCAAAAGAATGAAACTAAATCCTTCTCTTTTACTGCTAACATTGTACGGATACATCATAGCCTTCTCAACGAAGAAGATGATAGACAGAGAGAGAAAGATTTCGTCATAAAAAGCAGCAGTCCCAAACAGGCAGAGAGAATGAAGCTGGGATCTGGTGTGAAAGAAATCATGGGCTTTCATAAAATGATTCAGAGAGAGGAGGTGGCCATTGACATTGTCGCCATTTCTGCCATCTCTGAGAGCAAAGCCTCATTCTTTATTGAATGAGCTCCACTTACCCTCGTCAATGCCATTTTTGCCCTAACCAGCACTTCTAGTTTCATTCCTGGGGCTTGAAGAAAATCTAAGAAGAAAGTTAAAAATGAGGGAGAGACATCTAAGGGAGGCTCAGACTCTATTTCCTCAGGGAACAAGGATTCCAGCTCACAATCCATGGCTGCGACACCAAACACAGTTTGGCTCTGTGAAATTAATCAAAGTTATTAATTTATCAAGATTTTACTGTATATATATATATATATATGATAAGAGCATATTCAAAACCTGAACGAATTGCACTCTGATTAATCAGGGGGATTTGGAACAGAGCGTCACAAATCGCCACTCCTAAAGAAAGAAACTGGAATCCTCTTTTCCTGATATTGTACGTAAGCATCATAGCCATAAGAAAAGAAGAAGAATAAGAAGATAGTGACAGCGATAGGGAGAGAAATCGGGGATGTAAAGTGAAATCAGAGAGGAGGGCAACAAGAAGAATAAGAAGATAGAGCCGGCGAGAGAGAGAGAAATCGGGGATATAAAGTGAAATCGGAGAGGAGGGCAACAGTTGGGATCATAGTCACCATATCTGCCATCCCTGAGGGCAAAGCTTCATTCTTAAACTAAATGAGCACCTCCCAACAAGGATTCAAATCTCGTCTCCTATGGCACACAACGTCTGATTCATCTTGGTTTCCATAAACATAAAGAGACGAAACATCTGTCATCTCTTACTTAGAGCAAAGCCTCAATATTAAACTTAAGAGTGAATCCAATTTTTTTATATTTTGAAGGCTTAATCCTAATTTTACATTACTATAGAGGCTAAATCCTACTTTAAGATAAGTTTCTAACTATACGTTACAAGTATACGTTACAAGTAAAGGGCATAAAGTTTCTAACCAGTACAGATAAACTCTTATAGTTCCAAAATATTTCAATCACCCCAGTGAACTGGTGTTCTTTCTCATCTGCGTCTGATGTGAACAAATCCGCACATTTCAGATTAATCGATCTGGGTTTGAGATAAAAACGCAAAATTCAAAGAAAACAATATCAGAAAAATGAACAGGATTTAGAAAAAAATAAACGAATAAAAAAGATCTTGAGAAAGAGGCTCAGATTCGCTAAGTCCTCAGCAAAGGAGATCTCAAGCTCACAATCCATGGCTGCGACAAACATTGATAGCTCTGTGAAGAGAAAAATAAATAAATAAATAAATAAGTTTCGAACTCGAACCAAACAATCCTTAGCAATGATCTGTACAGAGCATGTAAATCGCCACGCCAAAAGAAAGAAACTGGGAAGACCCTCTTCGCCTGAGAACTTTGCGTGAACGATCATCATCGCCGATACATAGATAGATAGATAGATACATACATACATAAGAGAGGGAGGGAGGCTCAGATCTGGAAACTGAGAAGGGAAGTGTAAAAGAAGGAAGGAGATCCAGCGAGATCAACGGCTACGATCTACCTAGTAGATCGTCCAGCCAAGAGAACCAAGGGCTCCTTCGTGATTACTCTTCACCTTCTCTCCACACTCCGAAAAGCTTCGTCGTCATAGCCTCTATATATATATATATATATTTTTTTTTTTTATTTTTTTTTTTTGACCAAAGGGAAAAAGAGTCCGTCTCACCTCTGCAGAGATGGAGAGAGGGTCCTCATTAGAGGAAATCATAACCTTTGATCAGAGAAAGAAAGAAGAATTTAGGGAGGAAGAGCATGGAGCTCCTCCATTCCCAGAATCTTCAACCTCTCTGAAACCAGACCCTCGTTCTTCATTGGAGTGTGGATTTTGGACCCTCATTCCGAAGCGAATGATTCCTCCACTTCTTATATATTTTTTGGGCCTTCTCTGACTTCTCTGGCCGGTGAAGGACAGTCAATGTGTGAACTTTGGGCCAAAATAGTAAAAGCCATCTAAAACGAGAGAAATTCTTATAACTACGATGGTTGTGATCGTACTTTGTTATGTGTCACATGGCGAATTCACATGGCCTGTGATCGTACTCTGTTTTGAATTATACCTATGATTTAAGAAGGAAAAAAAAACCCCAAATTACTGCTGGGCTTCTTAGGGTGTGCAGGTAACCCGTGCACTCATGAATCAGACAAATCACCAGTCACTTATGGAGTTTAATCTGGCTGTGAATTTCATTTTTCCGAACCCATAAAAATTGACTACGTGATGTTTTGCTCCCACCCACCCATAACTTAGTCAATTTTTTATAATTATTTAGGACCCATTAAGGACATTGATTTTCTACAAATTCTACATCTCTATAGACATACAATTCACCTGTTTCCATGTCATACATACTCCATCCTTTCTTTCCAATAAACACACATTTTTGGCTTCTACCAGCAAATTTATCTCCTTCTCGTCTCGTTGATTATGAGCATAAGCAAAACATCCAAATATTCTGAATATTTTCATATAGAGGGGTTTTACCATACAAAAGTTCATAAGATGTTTTACCTTTCAACAACATAGATAGAGTTCTATTAATCAAATATGCAGCTGTTAGCACATATTCTTCCAGAAAATTAATAGGCAAATTTGCCTAAAAACGAAGTGGACATGCCATATTAAGTATATGCCGATGTTTCCGTTCTACTCTTCCATTTTGTGGAGAGGTCCCAATACAAGATGTCTGATGTATTATCTTATTCTTCACAAAATAGTCACTCAAACAAGTAAATTCAATCACATTATCATTGCGTACTATTTTCACATCTCCATGAAATTGTCATTGAATCAAAGCAAAGAAATTGCAAGGAGTTTGTCCTACTTCAGATTTATTTTTCGACAAATAAATCCACATTTCTCAAATAATCATCAACGATTGATAAAAAAAAAATAATGTGCACCACAAAACACTGGGGTTCGATGCTTTATTATGGCTGAACATAAATTCTCATCTTGTTTGGTTTGCTCGAAGACAGACTTCACAACTAGTACATTTATCACTGCTATTACCAACAATTGGCAGTAAACTAACAATCTTTTCAGAAGGATGTCCCAACCTTTGATGTCAAACTTCAAAGGTATTCTTTCGCATCGTCGTCAGATCTTTAGCACACTTCACGCTTTCCATTCCCTTAAAGTAATAGAGCCCTTTGCGCTTCTCACCCGCACCAATCAACATCCTTAAATTGTGGTCCTATATTACACAAAATTTGTTAGTGAACAGTATTGTGCAATTCATCTCCTCAGTAAGTTGTGAAATAGAAATCAAGTTACACTTTAAATTAGGGACATATAACACATCATTCAATTTCAAATGTTTATTTAACATCACAGTTCCTTCTTTTTCCACCATGACTTCCTTTCCATCTAGTAATCCAACTGGGACAAAATGACCATTATTTACTCAATAATTCAAGGCTTCCTGCCATGTGAAGAGAAGGTCCTGTATCAATTATCCATTTCATGGTGTTATATGTACCATTCAATCTTTCTTGATTTCCATCTTTTGAGGTGTTCAAAAAATTAAGTAGCGTGCTCCATTGCTCACTACTCAGTCCATTGCTCACTCCTTGATTTCTTGCGACGTCACAATTGTTGCATGGGCTCTAACTGGTCCACCGCGTCCTCTTCCTCCTCAGATGATTGATTGTTTAAGCCCTCCTTGTCCACGTCCGCTACCTTTTGGTCTCTCACCCCACCAATTTGGATAACCAATCAGTTAAAAACATGAATTAGAATTATGTCCTAGCTTGTTACAGTTTGTGCAAATCGTTGATTTGTCTTTTACTTATGTCTGTCCCTTTGAAGTCGATCTCGTTTGGACAGCAAAGGCCGTATGTTCATTCTGCTGTTCTTTTCCACGGGTTATACTACGAACCCATTCTTCTTGAACAATCATAGCATATGCTCGATTCAAACTTGGTAATGGCTCGGTGCTCAAAATATTGGATCGCACTGTTCCATAAATTGAATCATCCAATCCCATTAGGAAGTGATGCAACTTTTCTTCTTCACATTTCTCATTCAATTCCCCACCAATATTGCATTTACAGTGACCACATTTGCATATTGGGTTATGCTCATAGTTTCCTAATTCTTCCCATATCATCTTCAATTTTCCATAATAAATCACTATTGTCATGCCGCCTTGTTTGCACTCCACTCCACCAGCTCTGTTTTAAGTTGATGAACGCGTGGTCCATTCCCCACATAAAATCATTCCTTTATGTCATTCCAAAAGTCCTTTGCGACCTCCATATATGTGATAGTTGATCGCAAAGTCGACTCTGTTGTATTTAACATCCATGATACTAGCATGGAGTTAACAGTCCGCCAATCTTCCATCTCTGATGAGTCTTTAGAAGGTTGCGTTATTGAACCGTCAATAAATCCATAGTTTTACTTGGCTCACAGCGCCGTTCTTATCCCTCTTGCCCATTTGTCGTAGTTCTCTCCTTTCAGTTGAACTTGTGTGATAAAGTTTCATGGGTTATCCATTGGTCGAGGCATCACCACTTGTGTTTCCACTCATGGCTTTGATACCATAAAAAAGGTTTTAAAAGTAATGAAAGGTTTTAGGAGAGAAAAGCTTGTCCTTTTTCATTAAGAAATCGTACATATATAGACAATTACATAGCTAAAAGAAAGGAGCTAATTTAACATAAATTATCACTATACATAAAAGGAAAGGTCTATTACCTAAAATAAGAAAAGATTTTGCTTCCTATTCAAAACCATACAACTCATATACAAGATTATTTCCTATTACAATCAAGACAGAATAGTATGTAAAACTGATCATGTTCCACAAGAATTTAAAATAGGTGAATTCAGGCCACGAACTCCTGCTAGTAGTAGGAGTCCTCAACGTGCAGATCATCATCCTTTGATCCGGGGGGAGGTTATTGTTATAACTTACAAGGATAGATGAATTCTTATACGACGGATAAATCATACTTTATCACAATTAACAAATATAAACATCAATTTCATAAATTATATCAGTAATCAAATTATTTTAATATTTATAATTATGATGAGATATAATTTCTCATTTATATAGTTGTAAAATATATAATACAAAACTCCCTCGTAAAAATATGTTTTTTAAGAAAAAAGATTCGGTTTAGACCGCATAGATTTGGATTGATCTAAACATATGGCTAAAATTAAATACAAATCAATTTCAACTATTACCTTTTTAACGCATCATCTAATCCATAAAGTTAAATATATATTTTTACATATATAAAAAATATAACGTTTGAAATTAATTTTGTATTTAATTCCAACTATAAATTTTGATTCATCAAATATTTATGTATCATTTATTTATTTATTTATTTATTTATTTATTTATTTATTTATTTATTTATTTATTTATTCAGGTAGATAAGTGGAAGATTAAAAATACTCTGGACTATCAATATCTCTGGCCCAGCTTAATTCTGCAAAAGCCTTATCAGGAATGGGAGGCAGAATGGTACTACGGTGGGAGTGGCATTAACATGACTCCATAAAGCTACTTCAACATGGCAATACAATTTTCCAATAAGTATATGAATCTACATGTCATCATAATTGATATAATTTATAAATATCAAGGAGAGAGAATAATTCCTAGTGAACTACGATATGATCGTAAGACATTGCATCGTGTAATCGCAAATGCGACCGGCTCCGATCCTAGGATTAGATGCAACCAAAACCGGAGAGGCGTATGGACTTTGAAGGGATATATTTTATCCATACGAGTACAATCACAGCAGCAAAAATGTTGCAGAAAGAAGAGAGAGAGAGATAGCGGAGGCTCAGATCTGGAAAATGAGAAGGTAAGTGTAAAACAAGAAGGAGATCCAGCGAGATCAATGGCTACGATCTATCTAGTAAATCGTCCAGCCAAAAGAAGCAAGGGCTCCTTCCTGATTACTTTCCACCTTCTCTCCACACTCCCAAAAGCTTTGTCATCATAGCCTCTGATTATTATTGTTATTATTATTATTGTTTTTTCTTTTTCTTTTTCTTTTTCTTTTTGAAGCCCGTTTGGGACTCTGCTCATTTCTGCAGAGACAGAGAGAGACAGAGAAACGTAGGGTCCTGATTAGAGGAAATCATAGGCTTTGATCGGTAAAAGGAATGAAGGGGTTAGGGAGGAAGAGATTTCCATCTCCTCCCTTCCCAGTTCTCCAACCTCTCTCCAGAACCAGAGCCTCATTCTTCGATGGGACTCTGAAGTTTGGACCCTCATTTCGAAACAATTGATTCCTCCTCTTCTTATTTGTGGGCCTAACCTAACTTTTCCGGCCTTACCCTTTTGTATTTGTGGGCCGGTTTAAGGAGCCTTTCTTTTGGGTTAAAGGTCCATCTTAAGCAATTTATAACATTTTTTTAGATTAGAATATATCACACTCACACGTGACATCCCCTTAAAATTTTCTTGACCAATTGAAATGAAATACATTATAGTATGTAGAAATTATAACTTCTTAGATTATTAGGCCATATACTTGTTGAATAAATATTATCATGATGTATTTATCTGGATGGGGGTACAGTAATTTTAAGAAACATAGGGATACATTTGGTTCTATTTGGCTTAATCCGTGCAGTAAAAATAGGATGAAAATTCACTTATTTAATTCAATTTTTACGACGAGAATGATTTTCGATTCTTTTAAATACAACTAATAATTTTTTTTTAGAGTCTTTATAATAAATAAAAAAAAAAATAAAAAAAAAAAATAAAAAAAATATAGAAATATTAAAAAAAAAAAAATTTAGTGGAATAGTAATAGGTACATTATAAGTATATAGAGATAACTTATCTAAACGGAGTCATAGACATGTCACATTTATATCTAATGTCGTTCCTTTATTTTGTAAGCCTATCTTCAAACTGCCTTGTTTATAATATATAAGTATAATACCTTCCTAGGTATATAATTATTCAAAATACTTTATGAAAAATAGCACAACATTTTGTTTTCTAATTTCAAATAATACTTTCAAACTCAAGCTTGATACTTGCGTCATAAATTATGCATCTAAAATATCAAAATATTTCAATTTCTAAAATTTAACAGCAAATTTTCGTAAAATAAATATAACAAATATACGTATTATATTGATATTATAGGTGAAAGTTTACTTACCTGAGATTTGTGATATTCTATAAAAGAGTTTCATAAATCTTTTAGGTCTTATGTCAGCTACTAACCTAATCGAGCATATATTTAAACACATATTGAGTAAGATTTTTACTTCGACAAACCTTACTATTTATTAATTTCTCTAATGATCTAAAATTATTCTAATATTCTTAATTTAGGTCTTTACGTTGTGAAAATTTTAACTCTTTATGCAACCCTTGCATTCATGCTTTTCAATATATCCCTTATTAAATTTCTTACTTTTATAATTGTGTTCTAAAGATTATTTCTCATATTTGGAAATCATTATTACTTAGATCTTTTTACAATACCTCTATCAAGAACTCCTATAGCTTCTTAAGAAAATTATAAATAAAAAATATTCATAATTGTCCTATCAAATCTCAATTATTTTAAAATATTATACATTTATCTATATCTTATTATAAAGATATTTAAAAAATTCTCAAATATTTTTTTTTTTTTTTTGAAGAAAGCTAATATCATAAACTTTCAGAATTGATTTGGCTCACTTAATTTTAATTAATATAACTTAATATATATATTTTCAAAGTTTGTACTAAAATTATCCCGTAAATCTACCAATTTACTCTAACTTTAATATCATACAACTATTTCCTAATAGCCAATTATTTCAAAGCTTATATGATTTTGTAAGTATATATGTCTCTATTTGATCTCTGTAAAATATGTTCATAGATTCAATGATTTCATTTTATAGTTTATTAGGTCAGGTTCAAAAATTTATTTCTAAAGTCAAAACAACTTATATTTGGGTGTTCTTGAACTTTTTTTAAAAGTTTTAATAGTATAATTTCCTTAACGCTTTTTTTTTTTAATAAATTTTCTCGTATACAAAAAATTTCTAGAATTAATGATAATTGTGATCATCATTCTATTTTCAAATTCCAAATCTATAATTATAAGAACTTAAAAGATAATACTATTTCTAAATAACTCTAACACTAAAAAAAAGTCAAGTTCTTACCTCCATTGGTACTTGAAATCAACTTTCTTTTCTCCTAAGCTTACTAATACATAAAGTAATCCAAACCTTCTTTGAGCTTGTGAGGGCTAGTTAATAGTGGAAGTGAGCTTGAATAAGAAGAAGATGGGAAGAAAATGGAAGAGGAAAATTTCATTTCTTGATAAGGAAGAAAGAAAATGATATTTGTTTTATTTATAAACAAGTTTCTAGAATAAATTCTTAAGAGGTCAAACGTATTCTTTTGACTTGTACATTTTTCTTGTCATCTTTATCATATTTTGGTTTTGATCAACTTGATTTTTTGTCTCTTAATCAAGGCGTGGCTTGCAATAGGTTAAATTTGGGCGTAATTTTACCTTTTGGGTCATTTGATAATAAAAGAAAGTTATATCATAGTTTTGGCGCAGCACATATCATGGATTTCGGACCAAATTTCATATTTTTAGACTATAGCTAATAATAAAGATTATAAGACCTAATTTTGGTTCACTTAAGGGAACCTGCTCGGAAAAAGTATTGTTGACCTTGTAATGTTTTGACTTAAGTTGAATAACAACTTAAATACTTCCCTTACAATATATGTAAAGCACAAATTCGTGAGTATGGGAGACAAGGTAAATGTAATATTACATATATAAAGTATATACCTTAATTTTCTTATTTAATACATATTTAAAAGGGTTAATTCCTTTTTTAACCCGGTATACTTTAGGTTTTATGAATTCATCCATATTTCTACTTTGACAAATTGTTTAGTCGTTGCATTATTGAAACATAACTTTTTAATCCATTCAGTTACTTTTTTTGATAAAAGGGCTGATCTCAAATTTGTTTAACACGTCGGCACGAATAGTTAAACAATCTGTATAAATATAAAATTTCACATTATCATACCAGCAACAAAATAAAGGAAAGATGAAAGTTAAGTGGAAGAAAAATTAAAATATACAAATTTTTGGTTAAATTAAATTGGATTGAATTTATTATTATTTTTTTGTTGCTCATGTGGTATTATAAAAATTTCAAATTGACATGTGTCGTCTACCTAATGTGCTGGCATGTTATAAAAATATCTCGTCAACCCTTTTGTTTGAAAAAGTGATTAAATAGATCAAAAAATTATATTTTAATAATGCAACGACTAAAAAGTTCATCGTAGCTAAAACATAAATATATTCATAAAATTTGAATTATAATGACATTAAAAAGTGAATTATTAAATATATATTAAATAAGAATATTAAGGTATATGTAATATTTCATTTACTTACTTCTCATAGTCAGGAATTTGTACAGAGAAGCATTTAAATTATTATTCAAATTAAGATTTTAGTCAAAACATTATAAGGTCAACAATACTTTTTCCGAGTATGTTTCCTTAAGTGATTAGAGCATAAATTTGATTAATATTTGGATTCAATTTATAAGTTTTTATTTTTTGTTACTCATGTGGCATTATAAAAAATTAAAATTGATATGTTTAAAAATATCATATTAACCCTTTTGTTGGAAAAAATAATTGAAGGGATCAAAAAATTCAATTTCAATGATATATGGATTAAAAAGTTTGTCATAGCTGAAATAATTATAAATTTATAAAAGTTGAATTATATATAAATTAAAAAATAAATTAATCATATATATATATATATAATATGTTTGCTGGCCAAAAATAAGAATTACCCATTCATCGAGGCTTAGAATGTTTGTTCATTATATATTTCTCTACCTCAAGAGTCAGTGGGCTGCTTGTATTATTTGCAATGTATTTATGGTTGTACAGCTAAGTTGTCGTCATATTTCTGATACTATTGAGTAACGGTATAATTGGATGTCTACATGCATTATTTAACGAAGAATTAAGAGACTCCGAGATATTATTACTCATTATGTCATATTGATCACCAATGAAATATGCTCTCAATCAATGTTAAAATCCAACAGACTCCAGATAAAGTGCCATGCTGAGATGTCTCAATCTAATATCCTTAAAGTATGTGTTGAAATTTTGAACATTGTATGCTTTGGTTGTCTTGTAGAATAGATCGAGAGCCCCACAATACTTGAATATGACTTTGATGTTATTCCTGAGGTGGCACATGTATGCACTATGATTTGCATTTGGGTAAACGCTCCATATAGAGTTATTAATACTCCTTACCTGATTTGATATAAAAATCAAATATGTAGCACCGCTAATCACACCCTTTAGCTGAGTTAAGAACCACCTCTATGATACCTTATTCTTTCAATCGACTAGAGCCCAAGAAATTAGATAAAAAATGGTTGTTACTGTCCTGAGCGGTTGTAGACAAGAGCATATCTTTGTATTTCCAATTAAAAAAGGGTCTATCAATCTCAATAACCTTTCTAAAAAATGTAAACTTCTTAATTATTGCTCAAAAGGCCATGAAATAATAAAAAAATCTCTTGTTCATATATGTCTCAGGTGAAACCACATAACCCAGATTAACCCTTTTTATTATGCATGAATAAAATGGTAAATCTTTGTAATCTTCCTCTGTCGTACCTTGAATACGATCATTTGTGAAATATCTTAATTTCCATACCTTCCAATAACTAATTGGTACCCGTAGCTCATTACATAGATTTTCAATAAGCATTTGAGCATTAGGAGTCTCGTTATATTCTCGGTAGATGTCCCTCACATAAAGTCCAATGGTAGATGTCGATTTTTATCGATGATTGATCTGCCTATATGTAAGATTATAGGTGTGCCAATCTTCATAGGTTTGAATTTGATAAAAATGAAGAATTTTTCCTACCAGTTGCACGGATCCGCTACTTGCAATTTGGATATATACATATGATAACAAATATAGTATTGTTTGACTTATTAACCTTGACGTTAAAATTCCATCGGATCGCATGTATAGACTTTCTTTTAGTTCTCTTTTCGAGGTAAAATATTGTTTAGTATAAAACTCCCCTCTGCTCGATTGAGAAGAAACAACCGAAGCTGAGATGATTTTAATGCATACGGAGGGCCGAGAAGCAATTGGACCAGCAAAAGTATCCTGAGGGGATACTAATTCAGAAATATTCTCTTCATTTTCATTTCTAGATTTTGGAGAACACGGTATACATGGTAATAACTGTGACACTTCTTGATCAATTGGTATGTGCTCTAAGTTATCTTGACCTGATAAAGTGTCGATTAAATTCCCAGTAAAGCTTACTTCCATAAACAAGTCATCCTCGTAATCTATATTATCAACATTAGCTTCGTTATTCATTTCATCAATATCACCATCCTCAACATAATTCACAAGAACATTCTCTTCATGGTCATCACAAACATTCTATTCATCATCAAAACCAACATCACCATCACTATCCTCGTCACTACCATGATCATAATCATAATAATCCACATAATTTTCAAGATTATTAGTAGTTGGAAGTGGTAAGTCACGCCGACGATCCTTATTATAAGTAATAGGACTAGGCATGTCTCTCCTAAAACGGTCGTCATCATTATTATCAATATCATTAGGCATGACTCTTCTAGAAAGATCACCATCTTTATTGATAACAAGATCAGATATGTCTATTCTAAGGAAATAATCAAGATTAGGAATAGTAGGTAATTGACGACTCTCTTTCCCACGTGTATCTCCCTAAGTCTTCGGAATCAACTTCACGTATAGGGAAGCTTTTTCATCTCGTGTTTCCAAGTGACACAAAAATCCCTTCACATTTTTGTCGTTTCTTATATATAGTGGCGAAGACATCATTTTACTAAATGAGATATACAATAGTTGCAAACTTAATTTACTATGGTTAACCTCGATTGAATTATACACAACTTATACTAGAGGAGTATACGTAATATTAGATCCGCTCGAGGCTCCAATTATTCCGTCCAACCTATTTTCATGTCAATACAACGACTTTGATTTCTCCCATCGGTTCAAATTCTCTTTCCATTCATTATTGTAACATATAATTAAGAAAAGAATGTTCATTTCTGTACAATAAAAAAAGCCAAATTAGTAAATTTGATTGTAAAAGGAAAAAAAAAAGTAAAATTTCGTATTGTTGCTCAATGAAATCAATACTCAATGATTGTTGTCTTCCATCGAGCATTAAGTCCATCAAGTTCTACAACTCAAACCTATATTTCTAGAATCATTAACACACCTCAAGTTTTTCCAATATTTTTTTTCTTTTACAGAAGGAAACCAAAACTTGATATAAAGATAAAGTCATGAATTTTAACATTATTCACCATTAATGTACAAAAGATGAATGAAGGAGTTCGAACTTATATACTTTCTTTCGAATGGAGGCCGAAGCTTGCAAATGGCAACCCAATAACAGATAACAAGTCATAGAGGAATGAAATCAAATCGGCGAAATTGATTTTTGAGATTTCTAATTATTCAAACATGAAGAATGCCAGAAGAAGAAGCAAAGGAGAGGGTGTGTGTGAAAGGAGGAAAGGGTAATATGATAATTTCCTTTTTTTAATATTTGTAATAAGGGTATTACGGTCATTTCATATTTTATTAATTTTTTTTAAATTAAAAATATACTAAGAAGCCATTTCTTTAAATAAAAAAAAAAGTTTGGTGAGCTAAACATTCGTTCTTTTAATCTTTGGAGGCCCATTAGGCTAGGCTCCCAAAAAATAATAAGAAGAATAAAAGATACTATGACTTCGTGCGTGTCAAATAAATGTTAGATCCTTATCTATTCCAATTAATATATATAGATCCTAAAATAATAATAATAATAAATAAAGAGTATCAATTTATGAAAACAAACACGTAATATTCATTATTGATAATGAGTTTACTGATTTTACTATTATCCCCCTAGCTTCACTATTACGTGGAGAAACACTTGTACCAAAATTGGTCTCGGTTGAAT
This sequence comes from Coriaria nepalensis, assembly GCA_027186245.1. Lineage (NCBI taxonomy): Eukaryota > Viridiplantae > Streptophyta > Magnoliopsida > Cucurbitales > Coriariaceae > Coriaria > Coriaria nepalensis. Next base: position 2,094,023 of record CP114493.1, read on the forward strand.
AATCTTAGATTAATTCAATCCAAAAGTGATAAGTGGAAGGGTATTCACAAAATGACAATCTTTATTTGATGCTTTATTATTGATTTCAAATGAATTCCTCTGCCAAATCTAGTCTAACTAAAAATTTCTCTAAGTATAAACCAACAGCATGCGTGCAGTTGAACCACACGGAATATAGATCCAGCTCCACTAATTGAAATGGACAACCAGCTTGATTAACATCATATACATGAAATTTCGCATAATTGACGCATCTCCCTTATATTGACATCCAATTAAGTACGTACGGTAACATAAATTACATGAATTAACCTTGAGACTAATTAGGTAGCTAGCTAGTGAGATTTCTCTTATTATCTTAGCCTTTAAATGGGAAATATGAAACAAGTCTTACAAGAGAAGGGGGTTAACTTGATATATGCAAGCAGCTTCACCAAATAGAGTCCAAACTTAATGATTGCTCTTGCTGCTGATCTACTTGTGACATAGACTCTAATATCTTGGAAGAATTAGCAGAAACTTGGAAATTGGAGCTCATATGATCACTGACTCCAATAAATGGACCATGAGTTACATTGGCTTGAGGAATATTATATGAAGAAGCTGGAGAAGAGGCACTTTGCTGAAAACTCCTTAGTTGTAATGCCTTAAGAAGCAACGAATTCATTGAAAGATTTGATGTGAGCAAGCTTGAAGACCACGGTAGGGGCGGATCGTTTAAACTTGTTGCTGCAATATTGGCACTACTACTCCAATTCATCATGTTCGTGTTCATATTCATATCGACATAATTGTTGTTGTATTTGTTATCTTCAGCATTGTATGATGAAAGGTTGCCAAAGTCGCTTGAGGAGTTTGCTATATTTCTGTTCAAATTGGGTAATTCAATGTCTCCAAATTGATCATTTCCAATTGAGTTTGTGTCACAAGGTGACTCTAGAGATGGTTGGAAAGATTGGGTTTGTTGGGGTTTCTTTAGTGATGTGCTTTTTTGGAATACCCTACAAACCACCCATTCTTCCTGCATGAGAGAACATACTTAAGTCAAATTTTAATGAACAATATGAGTAAGATTCATTTTAAGTTAGTATGTATGATATCAATTTGTACAATCATCTACACCATCATACTATAGATGATACTGATTTTTAAGAACAATGTTAAATAGTAAAATAGACAAAAACAATCATTATCAATAGATATTTTAATAAATACAATAATTATAAACATCATTCATTATATGATAATAACATTTATATTTATAATAATGATATTTGGTGTGTTATCTAACTATATACTATATACATATAGTAATTTCTCCATTAGCAATGACGTTTATGATAAAATGATATAAACCGGTTCTATATTTAATTTTAGGTGAATGCACCCAAGCCATATATATATATACACAGACAGCTAATGCATATTTCATTAAGAGAAATAGTGATCTGATGCTTGTAGACAAAATGACATAACATACCTGATAAATTAACAAGTTAATTAGAGGGTATTAAGATCGAACATGTTGTACATGGTTGATTGGGATCAGGTTACTCTTTCGTAGCTATTTATATCAAAAGCTAGCTAGTAAATTAATTTGAATGGTCAGGAAATGAAATAAACTATATTAGATATCAAACAAATCATTAGAAATATTTAATTACCTTGTTTGGTTTGATGAAAGGATGCTTGTTTTCAATCCTGTACTCATGCATAACCCAGTTGCTTTTCTCACCTCTTGGAGCTCTGCCTTTGTAGAAAACAAGAGTCTTCTTCATTCCCACAAGAACTCCATTACGAAAGATCTCCTTATCTTTCCCTGTAGTTTTCCAATATCCTGCCTCTGTAGCTCGATTGGTCCGAAGCCCTGTCGGGTATTTTCGATCTTTTAGGTTATAAAAGTACCATTCTTTCTCCCCCATTGAAGCCTTCCCTGAACCAGTTAATTATATCACGTCTATACGTTAATTTTTCAACATCAATGAGAAAGATGTATGACGGACATATATGTACTTGTAAAAGGTTGGAAGCTATTACTAGTGCACGTAGATAACGTTATTTGGCCCTTACTGATCATCTTGGTCAAAATTCATTTGAAGTTAGATTCTAATTGGATGGAAGCAATTATCTGAGTTAGATTGTTACACGCTTTAAGAGCTTATTTCCTTAACTAGATTTTTGCCTCAAAGTAGTAATTACTATGCATTGTTTTTCTCTCTTTATATAAGAGGAAGACAAATTTTATATTCAAAATCCACAAAATTCTTCCCCTCTCCTCCTTTCCCCCTAATCAAGGATTCTCCCTCTAAATGCATGGTTGATATATAAATAAATAAATAAATAAATGTATATATATATATATAAAGAAACATACACACTTGATCAATTTGTGCTTTATAACTGAACCATAGCCAAAGTCGAAGAAATGAAAATCAAATTACCTGGTAGATCCCAAGGTTCACACTTGTTAAGATCAACAACGGCTATAGCCTTAGAAGAGAAAGTAAGATCAGAAACCTTGTGACTCAAATAATATGAAATCAGCTCTTCATCAGTTGGGTGGAATCTGAATCCAGGAGGCAGATTCCCGTCCATGCTCGAATACTATATAAGCTTGCACAAGTTAATTAACGATCGATGCTTGAAAACAAGCTAATTAGCCTTACTACCCCACCAAAGTTGAGCTATTTATTCATGGAGGAGGTTATGAACTTGCATTTATTTAATCATTTGTGTTTCCTCCTGATTCTTTAATTTCACGCTTGAAGAAGAAGACTCAGCAGCCAATAAACCTCTCGTCCTTTTCTTTCTCGTTTATCACAACTAACACTTTGACAAAGATATCCGTATGTTCATTAATTGACATACTATCTAGATTGATTTTCTCACAAATAAAATAATATTATAATTCTACTAATTAAATCCCACTAGTTAATTAGTGTATATATGTGTCTATTATATTAATCTGGTGTTTAATTAATAATTAGGTTAAATAACTAAATTAGAAGCTTAATTAGAGGCAACTATTTGGATACGAGCGAGGTTAATTAATTGAGTCTCGAGTTATACATGAATTGTATGATCCAGGTTCAACCACCTTCACCCATTTCCACCCACCAAACCCTAGCTAGTATACATCACGCCAATCCAGTGAGAACATGGCATTAAATTATTCTATGCTTAATTATATATATTATACACATATTTGACCATGCCCAACTTCACTATATATACATATAGATAGATAGTGATGGTTGGACACATTGCATTAAATTAAACAAATATTTTTTAAGTGTTATGGCAAATTGAAACGTTAAAGTTTAGTTTTCTAGCTTGTGGTTAGCGATTTTGATTTTGTTCTAATTAAGGAAATATAGATAGCAATAAATTAGGTTTAATTAGATGATCGATAAAGATCTCTGATCTCATTACAAATGTCGAGTACGTACGTACGTTGAAGTAATTTGAGCAATATGCATGCATGTGGGAATACAAGATCGATCGATATATGCTTAAGACTTGATGGGTATTTGTGGTAATAGTAGATGTGACTAATTACAAATGTGCTTGTGGACGATGATTAGTAAGAGTTGTTAAAAGGGTTCAACCAACAAGACGACTGTTCTGTAAGTATCCGTTTTGTCTTCACCGCTTCGACCCGAAAACGCTTTTTGAATCCTAACAATGAATTTTAATCTATTACGCAAACTATGTATAATATCTCTTTAGTATTCATGTAGACTTTCTAGAACGAAATACAAGAGGAAGATGAAGAAGATAATGAAAGTGATCGAATATATATATATACATGCGGATAGACCTTCACTGTCGCCTAATCCGTAAAGAATGAAAGAAATTGTATTTAAATTAATTTCGTGGTGCTTCATATAACAAGTCTGATAAACTCCTGTTACTAGACTATCAATTCTAACCGTTCTAAATTTGATGGGACATATTTTTACCTGTAAGAAATTTAGCTGTATTCTCAAGATTATATATATATATATATATATATATATTTTACAGATCTGAGCTTAAAAGTTTACTTTAAAACAAATTTTTAAAATAATTAATAAAATATTAATAATATAATATATATTTTATTTATTATTAATTATTTGTATATTATTTAGTAAATTAAAAATTAATATTATAATTACTATAATAAATATTATTTATACAAATAAGATTTTGAATTAATCGAAATATTTTTAATATATAAAATAATTTTTGAAAAAAAAAAACCTTTAAAATTAGGAGGTACTTTAGAGCTTATGTCTCGGACAGGCTAAAAAAGACTGTGTCGTGCTCCGTGTCAGCCCGTGCTCGTGTTGTGACATATGTGCTCGTACCGGTCCGACTTATTTTACCGCATCTATGTCTGCCACTAAAATCAATTCTTGCATTAAAATGCCAAAAATCAATTTTGAATTGTATTGCCAAGCGTGCCTTAAAAGACTTAAAATTTAAAACCTTCCTTAACAGTGAATAAATAAGGGTGGGCCAAGGTATTGGGCCAATATATAATTATATTAACTTTGTTTCTGTTAAATAGTATTAGTATATATGTATGTATATATTTTAAATTATTTTAAGAACTAAAATCTAATAAATATATATATATAATATGTATATATCTCAGCTAGACCCCGTAAAAGATAATTAATATTAAGTTAATTTCTTTAATATTAATTTATTTGACCATTTTACTGATTTTGTTAAATTTATTTTTCGATTAAAATTTTTGGAGTTAAATTTGCATTAAACTCGTGGTCAATTCAATATACGTTAAACATGTGGTTTGCGGATAATCGATTAAAGTTTCACCAGAATGAATCAAGCGATCAGTTTTTTCCATAACCATACTGAATAAAGGCGGAGGTAGAAGAAAAATTTTAGAAATAACAAAATATATTATATAAAAATTATAACCATAACCATCAGTTTTTACAAGTGTCGGGTTTATCCGGAGCTTGTGAAATATTTCTACGCAAACCTTGAAATTAAGAGAAGGTGTGGTGCATACAAGATGCATTCTTATGTCAAGGGACATGGTTTCAGGATCACGGAGACTAAGCTTGGGAACTTATGGCACCTATGATCGGACAGCGGTGATAGGTTCCGATCGTTAAACTCCTATGACAGGTTTTCGATTTGTTTTCAACGACCCTACGTAGAATCACAAGTGCAAAAATAGAACTTACATCTAGGTTGTTTTTGCTTCAATGTATGAATCACTATTTGGTTGCCAATATGTTCTTGCCACGTACAGGAAATTACACGACCGTCATGGGCGATGTTGCAAAATCATGTGGCATGTCATGCACGATATCCCAATTAGTCTCTAGAGGTTTATGATGGAGCATATGTACGATACGCCACAAAGAATTTAGGACTACTTCCTTATGGGAAATTGATATCGGTTCTTTTAGCACATTATGAATTACCGTTGGAGTAAGAGGTTTCAATTCAAAGGCAGATTTGATCGTATTGATGCGGAATCTTTGAAGCGTATGGGGGACGTAAAATTACCTGAGGGATGGGTTATGAAACCTTTGCTTGATTGGGATGCAGACGAGTCTGGTATATCTTCTAATCCTTTCATGCAAAAGGTGACGTGAGGATTGAATACATTGCCCGTAAATATTAATAATATGGAGCAGGATATGGACAAGGTGGAAAAGGATATGGAAATGGTGAAACAAGATGCGACCTCCATGAAACAGTTATTGATTTCTATGAGTGTCAATTTCAATATTGCCAAGGGTACTCTTCGAGAGATCGCCGCCAGCTTGAATAACCTTCTGCAGCCGGCTAATCGTGCCCCACCATCGAGTTCATATACCGGACGTAGATGGTAGATTGTATGGGTATATTTCTCATACTAGCATTTCTCTTTACGCATAAACCTATTTATATCTTAGGAATGCTTTAGATGACAAGACAATCTATGAGATTCATTTGCGTTTTACTTCTCTCATCTTGCAGGTTCAATTATGGGAAAGGGTCGTTGTTCGAGCTTCTATTTTGTAGTTTTTATATATTCCTTTCATATGTATTTGGAAGCTTTTGTTATGTACTTGCTTTGTAAACTGAAATGAATAATATTTTGTAAGATTCCATGTTGGATTAGCAAGTGAACATGCACCTGAACGGTATATTATTATACTATATTATTTTGTTGCCACTAAAATATTGAACAACTTAATATGTTAAACAAGGTTTAAGTTAATTGATTCATGCACATTTGTATGCATAATTAATGAAATCCATTTGTTGATTCCTCTCTATTGAATTTCTATTTATTGGCACTTAACGTGGTCCTGTCTGACCTGACCAACTATACATTCATAGTTTGCTCCCTTATTGATTGATATTTCAGTATTAATTACATGAAATAATTGAGTATTATTACTTTTCTATTTTCTTTGTTTATATTTAAGATGCCTTTAGGCAATAAGGAAGAAAGCATAGTAAAGATGTCATTTCAGTTTGTTCACATTTAAGATGGCTTTGTAAAATCTATTTGTTATACTATATGCCACAAGATGAAACCCGATTGATATCCAATTTCCCAACACACCTCCTCTTGGCTCAGCTTTACTATAATATGTTCGGTCTCAACATGCAATGTTGACATAAAAAATGTTCTATTATTAAAATTTGCCAACTGACTTACATTTCTGGCTGTGTCTACTATAGTAGTATTACTACAATGCTCGTTAGTCATATCATCTATCCTATTGCGAGATCTGTTCATACATGGTTACGATTGGGTATTGTTGTTGCCACTCATTTTTTGGAATTTAGTTTCTAACAATTCTATCAAACTTAATATGACATACAATCTTTGCATAATCCGGTTCCTGTTAATGAAAACAACTTACCTGCTTAGTTAACAGCCAATGTCGACACCAAATAACATCGGGAATTCGAAATTGTTCTTTGTTTTTCCCCCTTTTTGTGTTTTTAATATATTATTCACTTGTTTCATACTTCATTTTACATTTCTTTAACATCTTTGTCTTTTTATCCTTGAATTTTCGTTTCATACTTCACTTGTTCCTATTTTTTAACTCCTTTCTCATTTACATCTCCGTATTTTATATTCTAGATATTTTATAACTACTAGACTAGAAGATCTGAATGATGAGGTAGTTATTGAGTTAAATTAGCTTCACAAAATAGATTTTTTATTACATCAACATAATTACAAACATACTTACTAAATAGATTTTACGTCACTCATTTCTTTTTCGATTTGACCGTCTTGTCCTTACGAGACGCTGCCACACTTTTTACAGAAGAAAGTTTAACTTCTTTCTTTGACTTAACACGGTCTGCTTTATTTGGGATGTGTTGTAGTTATATTGATGTTTTGACTTCTTTTCCCGATCGGTACGACAGATTTGATGATGATACATCTGGAGTATTAATAACAACTGCATGTGCAGAGTCGTATTGTGATTCTGACACCGAACTTGGATTGATCGGAACCCCATGATAATCCGATGTTGCGTCATCTTCGAGTAGGAACCCTTCTGCTTGTAGAAATAGTCGGATGCCTGGGTTTGTCGACTTTTCTGATGGTTCCGACCACGAAAGAGGCATTATTGAGGTTGGAATAATTGTCCGGAGATGCTGTTAATCACCTATTTATAGTAGCATTGTATATCCTATATTATAATTGAATATAATAGAATATTAAATAATGAATAGAATACTAAATCCGGTTTATATCCAATGCAATGGCAAGAAGACGTTGACAACACTTCGAGATTGAACATTATTCATGATATATTAAATAATTTTCGTGGATGAGATGGGTATCGTATCCATGATCTATTGAGACACTTTATACATAATGTTTCAAATGGTTCTATTATTGTTGTACTGTTCAATATGTGGCATGCATAGATGCATAATTACCCGTTCACTATTCACTTTCATTATATACACACTGTTATCTTTGTTATTTATTCATGAACGGGTTAAATTTAAACCGCGCAAATGATATATTGCACTACTTTATACAGTGAATTATTAAGGCCATCTTTATATGATCTTTGTATCCGTCCAATAACATTACATCTAAAATGCAAACCAATAATATGGGACTTAGATGCATTATTGATGGGAAATTTCCACTTTATAGAGATAATTATTCAGTAATCTATGCTGGCATGGAACTATATATTGTCCATTGAACTACAAGTGTCTCACGCATAATTTACATTATTTGGTTAACATTACACCTCCATTTATCGTTGAAACTGTTTATGAGGAACTATTACTCATCTTATTCGGAAATGGAGCTGTCTATTTGGTATTTCCGTGTACCAAATGGGTTATAGGCATTGAAGTCAACTTGGGCTAGCCGGACAATAGTTGTTACACCATAATTCTATGAACTAGTCCTGCTAAAGTGCCCTGAGTTCATTACCCGTCTCAATATGGTCTGATAATATTATAGCCTTCATGTGATAACAGTCTCCAATTCAATAGGCGTGGTCGCCATGAAAATAACAATACATGCTCATATTCCCTTTTCTAGGATCCACCTTTAGGGGAGGGGGCTTTATGAAGAGATCTTGATTTTCATACTTGCCAAAAGTAACTTCGTTGCTGGCGGTCAAAGGGGTCAAATTCTCGAGATTATAGTGGGGATGAGAATCCTCATCCCTCTGATCTGAACTTCTCTTTCGATCCATTTTCTTGCCCTCTTTCCTATTGTCGTCCTTTTTTTTAGAGCTTTCGTTAGGGTCCGAGTATACTCTCAATTGAGATTTATACACCCAATCAGTGACCCCAATCCGATGCACCTCATCCATCCTAATCTGAGGAACTTTTTGTTCAACACATCATTCATAAAGGCAAGGACTCCTAAGTCGCTTGGATTCTCGTACTTTTAAGCCGCTCTGTTGAACCTCTCCATAAAGTGTAAGAGGTGTTCTCCTTCCTCCTTCTGACTAAGGGTAGGCTCGTCACTGGAAGTAGCGGGCTCTTCAATACATTCCTCGATTAAGACAAACTTATAGTTCTAAAAAATTAATACTATATTTAAGTTTGATTTCCATCTCATAGATTTATCATTAGTTAATTTGTACTCGTTGAGAGTAAAGCAGGAAGAGGATTATTGATTGAAGACATGATGACTGCTGAATTTAAATAAAACATACATCATTCATTATAATTGAAAGAAATATCAAAGTTTCAAAATAGTAAACATGATGCATGAATATAACAAATAAAACACATAAAATTATTTATTACTAAACCATGATAAATTAACTAAATAATTAATATACCGCCTTAGGGTCCGTTATATTAATTTCAAATTAACTTTGAGACATTTCCAAACTTACAAGTCAAACTTAAAGTATCTCATATTTTCTTTTTTGCTCATTAATTATTGTTTATTTGGTCAGTTTTTATCTAAAAAATATTTTTCAAAAATTAGGAAAAAATTGTGAAAAAAATGAAATACAAAAATCACAAATTGTTATTTTCTAAATTTGTAAAAATATTTTTTCAACTATCTCTTATTTTCCCTCTCTATTCTATGTCTTTCTTTTTTCTCTCACTCACAGTAATGTGGTGTGTGGTGCAATGTGCGATTTTTAATTTTAATTTTTTTTAAAATTCTTAGTGACAAAACAAAAATATTTTTTTAGTAGCATAAATAATATAGTAATAGATAGGGTTATATTGATAAATGATCAAGGTTAATATTTGCTATATGTCATTTTACTTTAATATCATAATCAAAAGATTTAAAACAACTTTCAAATATATCATAAATTTATAAACATCAAGGCATCAATTTAATATCATTCAAATGAGATTGCCAACAATACAAGTTGCACAACAACAGTACAAGTCTACACTTTTTAAATTTCAAATTTTCAACAACACAACATTTTGAATTAAATAACATAACATTCTGAATTTCCAACAACACAACATTTCTACATTTTGACGATGAGACCTTCGACCTTTTCATGGCAGGCTTATTCTCATCATTGTCTTCGTCTCACATTCTCACCGTCAACTTGACTTTCTCATACACTTTCATCGTCAACTCAACTTCTTGTCACGCTTCCTCTCATGTTTTCAATTCACGCTTTGAAATTTAGTTTAGAGTTTTTGGTTTGATATGAATGTCTATATTTTTGTGTATGGGTTAAGGTTGTGATTCATGTTTTAATCGAATTTGGTTGATGGGATCTATTTCGGTGACCTCTCTTTCCACATCGGGTATCTAAAATGGAGGTTTAAATTTATACTTATAATGGTAACATTGATTGTTAACATTTCAATTGATGAAATAAAATCGAATTAAAAATATTTCAGTTAAAAAAAAAAATCGAATTAAAGATACTAAATAGATTTCGTATATTAAAAAATATATATTTTTTCAATTTCTAATATGATTTTTTATAATCATTACAAAAACTGAATTTATAAATATAAAATATAAGAAATGCTGTGAAGCATAGCCTTCAATTCTCTCATCTCTCGATATCGGTCATTCTGGATACAAAAATGAAACAACTCTTCGAGTTCCCTTGTATTTTCTTTTTTCTTTTTATTAATTATTTTAATAATTTAATCAGGCTATCTTCTACGAGGAAGGAAGATAGTTAAGGAATCTCTATTAATTTTTCATGCAAACATTTCACATAAAAGAAAAAAGATAATTAAAAGAATTTCTATTGATAGCACAAGCATAGATTTGGGGATTATCTCAGTGTATATTCTGTACTAACTCTAAATTATTGCTTACCATGTGTAAATAATGGATTTATCTTCTTGTCATTACTATTGGTTCTATCTATAAGGAAAGAAAGACAGCTAGTGAATCTCCATTGACTGTCCATGTGAATATTTCACAGCTAGCACAAGCATAGATTTAGGGATTATCTCATTTAGTGTAGATTTTGTACTAATTCCAAATGCCTGCTTATTTATATATTTTGGATTATATTCATAAATAAAAATGTGATATTCTTCCATATACAATTTCCTTGAAGTCTATAAACTGTCTTCTTCATCTCATTCTTTACGATACAAATTTTTATATTTCTCAATTAGTTCTGAATTTTCTTATTTGTACAAAATTGCCAGAAAGAAATTCTTTATTATTATTATTTTTTTCTTTTATATAAACTGCTTGTGCATTTTCGAATAACGTAGCCTCAAGATTTGTCTGCAATGGCTCAAAGAGAATATTTGGAGCGATCAAAACTTACAATTCGAGGCAACTGTTCAGATCGCAACATTGTTATGTACTAATATGTAGAACTGAAAATAGCCAAAATTTGGGCTCGAGGGCTGTCAATTATAAGTTCTTACATATTTTATGAAAATTTTCTTACCCTAACCATGCAGCCTGGTGCCCTCCAGTCGATCAATTATTCAATTTGCATGTTGTTGGTATTCATCAAAAATTTCAGAATTAATCAGGAAATATGAAAATTTATATCGCAAAAGAATAAGATGAACAACATAGATTAAAAATTTAAAACGAAATATATGGAAGAATATCACATTTTTATTGAAGAATACAATCCAAATATATACACATGGTAAACAAGAATTTGGAGTCAGTACATAATTTACATTAAATTTGATAAACTATAAATCTATGCTTGTCTTAGCTATGAAATGTTTGCATGGTAATCGATAGAATTTTTTTAACTTTCTTTCTTTCCTTATAGATAGAACCAATAATGATGATAAGAAGACAAACTAAATCTATACACACGATAAGCAAGAATTTGGAGTTAGATTAGAATCCACATTAAAGAAGTTAATTGATCTTAATTCTTATGGTTTGTAAAAATTAAAAATTAAAAAAAAAATAGCATTTTTTAAATTCTTAAGTCGTATTTATTGGCATCTAAATTAGACAATAAATTTATTTTTTTCTTTCTGAAAACTATGAATCATAGATTAACGACCTAACATTTCGAAATGAAAAGAGATAAATTCAAATTCAATTCTAAATATTAACGTTATCATATCAAGAAGGTAAGTGATTCAATCTCCAAACTAATGATATTTATATAAGAACAATTTGTATGCATCAAATTATATCCACGTATAATATGAGAAATAATAGAAAAACGTAACCAAAAAAAAAAAAAAGATAAAAGTAAAAATAAAAATAAGAAAAGGTTTAAAAAAAAAAAATGACGAAAATGAGTAAGAGAAGTTTAGAGAAATGACTCCACAAAAACACTACTTTTATTAAAAGTTAAATGTCTTTTTTACTTTAGGGAAAACATTACAATTATAGGTAAAACTTGGCCTTATGTAATGGAAAGAACGACAAAAACAAAAAGAAGAAAGAAAAAAAAGTTTAAATCTCTCTAAGTTAGGATGTCCTAATCGTAATGTCATATATTGAAAAAACAATGACATAAATTATACTTTCATAATGTTAGAGATTGAATGTAATTAAGATTCACTAGATATTTAAAGAAATCGATAACGAATAAAAAGATAAATTGTGGTTTTATTCAATGTGAGCTATGCCCACTATTCATTGTAGATTCTTCACTATAACAAGAATGATTGATTACACTATTATTTCCCTCCCTTTTCAATTTTTGTTAAGAGAAACTAAATCACACACTTACTAAAACGTCTATACTTACTAAGACGTCTACCCCAAAGCCCTATATTTATAATGGTTTTTTCATAAGTCCTAACAAAAGTAGAACTCTAACTCTAGAGTCTAACTATAATATTGTACTTTAAACAAACTATGGCTAACAAGAGAAATTAACCTGCCTAAAATATCCCCATAATTAGGCTCCATAAATAATAATTTCCCTCTTGGAGACTAATCCACTAATAAGCAACCCTTGCTTCAAGTTCATGAATAATGCTCCCATTGCAATGGTGATCTCTTCTCATCATCAGGTAAGGAGTCTTACCGAAGTTGCACACAATATTAGATTCTTAATCATCATTGGCTTTGTTTGTGGTGCCTTCTTTCCCTTGGGTACCTTAGTCAACTGCCATATATGGTCATCAATGAGCTTATCTCATCCTTAATGGTAAGCTCCCACTTGGTTAAATCATCAACCTGAATAGCTTTCTCATAGTTGACGAGCTCACCACCATCCATTAATTGGATGTAATTCAAGAAGGATGAATAGCATTGTGATGGTCTTATTCGATCTTCTTACTACAATGACCGGAGTTTGAGGGTCTTCCTATATGGGAAAATTTTCTTGCTATTCCATAAAATTCACCTATCTCTGTATTCTCATATAAGAGCTTTAACATAGATCAAACTGAATAAATTTTCAAATTTAAATGATTTTCCTTGGATTGAAGTACTTTCATTCCCTTCTCACTCATGTGTACAAGCCATCTATGGCACAACTAAGAATTTTCTCCGGAATTAATAACTTTAATGGTGTCTCTATAGCTATCGGTCATATAAAGTGTATTTATCTTGCTTCCATGGACCACTATCATTGCTCCCTTTGAAATCTTCCATTTACCAGCAACACAATTAACATTATAGTCTTCATCATCAAGTTGACCAGCAAAAATCAAATTTTGCATCAACTTTGGAACATATTGAACTTTCTTCAATAGCCATGTGGATCCATTTGGTACTTTAATGTGCATTTCTCTCATACCCATAATATCAATAACTTCACCATAAACTAAACACGTCTTCCTAAAATCACCACTAGAGGTGGTAATTCAAGCCGGCACGGCCTGGCCCGGCTTCGGCACGGCACGAGCTATGTCTGGCACGGCACAGCACGGAATGGCCCATGTCGTGCCCGCGCCTGAAAATAAGGGCACGGCACGGCACAAAAATAGTAATGGGCCGGTCCGTGCTGTGCCGACTCATGGGCTGGTTCGTGCCATGCCGGCCAGTGAGCCGTGCCGACCCTTGGGTCGGTCTGTGTCGTGTCCGTAGGTCGATAATTATTATACATTTTTCTTATATTCAAATGTTTATATGTTTTCTTATTTATGTTATATTAGATGGAGAATGTGGATATCGAACCAAAGAGGAAATCTGGGAGAAACAAGAAGGTTTAGAGTTTGGGCACGGTGTGCCGGCATGAAAATTTTGTGTCGTGCCATGCCAACACGTGAGCCTCTTATCTTGGGCACGGCACGGCCCGACACCCGTGACGTCCTTTTGTCGTGTTGGCCCGAGAGTGCTTGTGCCGGCCCGACTCATTTTACCACCTCTAATCACTACTAATGTAATTTTCCATGATTACTTAGTGTAGTGATATGGAAAGAAGCTCATGAATCTAGCACCCAATAGTCAAAAGAACTATCAACAGATAATAGTAAAGCATCATGTACCTCATCAATCATAACGTTGACAACGTTTGTTTTGTTTCCTCCCTTCTTTGGTGCTATGTAGTGTTTCTTAAATGTCTATATTTGCAACAATTCCAGCAACCCTTATGTCTCCATCCAACTCTCGATTGATTTCTTAAAAATCTTGACTTTGACTATCCGATTAGGTTGTTGTTAAATTTTCTACTGCCTTCTTTTACATCTGAATCTCAAAGTACTTTCACCTGACTCTCATATATAGCTTCCGTTCTAAGAATCGTGTCCCTAATATCACTGAATGTCAACTTGTTTATACTAATAAAATTAGTTATAGTTTTTCTCACCATCTCCCAATTGTTTGGCATGGAAACCAAAAAATTTAGGGCACGAACTCTATCGTCAAAATCAAGTGTCACAGATAGTTGATTCACAATATCATTAAATTCATTCATATGTTCTAACATAGATACACATTCATTCATCTTTAGATTAAATAAATTTTTATGAGATTCAATCTTACTATTTTCATTTCCCATCATTTTTTAATTTGTAGAATACTAATATGTAATCTTTTTATCTAATCGTATATTTTATCATTTATGAATGAAATCTTTTCTTTTAGCAGAAAAAAAAAATCTTATGTAACATCTTAATTAAGAATCGAATCTAAATTTTTGTCCCATCAAACACATTAAAAATTTTCAAATAAGTCATATCTTACTAGCTTGAGGTTATAGTTAAAACTAGTAATAGAAAATCAAAATAACTGATTAAATTAAATAGTGGTGGAACTAGGAGTAAAAATCAGCTTAGGAAAAACTCAATTGACAATAAGTATAAATATTCATGAGTGAAGCTAAGATTTCGGGGTATTGGGGTAAAAGTTCAATTATTACAGTAAGGTAAATATAGAATCATAATTAAAGGTGTCGGGCGAAGCCTCCATAATAAAGTATATGTATGTTATCAAAATATTTTTTAGTAAATAAATAAAACATGTAAATTAGATTGTAATCCAAATATGAATTCTATCTTTGGTTGTAGAAAAAAATTGAATTAAGAAAAATAAATGAAAATATTTTATATTTACCTTGATTAATCCTTAATAAAGTAAAATATTTCAAGCAAAGAATGAAGAAATAAATAAGAAAATTGGAATGAATGAATGAAAAAAAAAAAAAAAAAAGACAGAGAGAGAAAGGAAGTATTGAAGAATAGAAGAATAATATATTCAGCCTTTAATAAGGAAAGCTAGCATCTAAACCATTAAGCTATTTTACATTTCTTTTTACGTTTTATAAATTCAAATAATATACATAACATATTTTCACTTTTTTTTTTACCGGCATCTTAGAGTTAGAGTTACATGTGAGATGCACAGACCGACATCTCACATGTTGGTATGAGATGCAGAGCGATACAGACTGAAATCTTATATTGGTCTTTAGTCGATAGGTTGAAGGATTGAAAGTCGAAAGTCGAAGGGTTAAAGGGTCGAATGACATCTCTCTCAATTTATAGTCGATAGGTCGAAGGGTAGAAGGATCGAAGGGTCGAACATATGATCTCGGTCCAGATTGACATGTGATCTCGGTCTGAGACCACATACCATCTTTCTATATTTTTATATTTTTTAGAGAACTCCATCATGAAAGTATATTATATTATATCTTGGTTTGGGAAGAAAAAAAAATTCTAGGAAGAAAAATGAAGAACTCGGTCTAGAAATGTAGCTCAGTTTGGGAAGAGAGAAATTAAACTCGGTTAAAGATCTCGGTCTAGAAGAGAGCTCGGTCTATGAAGAAGAAATTAAATTCAGTCTAAAAAAAGTAAAATAATTTCGTTTGTGTGAAAGTAATTTTGATGTGTTGCGTAAAAAAAAGGTTTCAGCTTGCATATTAGCCGTATAAACTTTTGTATTGATACAAGTGATTTTGACATGCCACTTATTTTAACTATTAGATCTATAAGGATAACCAAAATTTATATATAGGGACAGACAAGAATGCTGAAACAAGGACGGAATCTGTTCTACGTGTTGGATGGTATAAATCATCTTTTCTCAGTAGGATATCCTCTAATTATTAAATTGCCTATTCAAAATTCAGAATTTTGAAATTGCCTATTTAAAATTCTGGATGGGGGCCATTATGCCCTAATGGAATCTATTTTGGCTTTAATTTTTAGTTATTTTTCCTCTTTGAGTTCGGAAGATTATTTTGATAATCCCACCTTTTTTTACTTCCACAATGAAGTTTTTTATTTGGAAAAAAAAAAAAACCAATTGTTCTAAATTTTGGAAAATTTCACCCATTATCTACCCTAATCAATCAAAACCCATAAATTTCAAGTAATTGGATTTTGAGAATTTCGTCAATGAAAAAAGGGAATGAAAAAAATGACGAAAATGCCTCATATATTTAGGGGGGAGGGGTTTTGATTGGGCCTAATTTAGGAAAAAATTCTAAACCGGTCTCACCTAAGTATTTTTCCTGCGTTTCCTATGCATCTCTACGCAAATCTTAAACGCACAGTACATTATTAAATGAGTTTTTGTTCGAAGTAATTAGAATTCCTCATCAATTGAATCCCCTTTAGTCATGATCTCCTCACTATTCTCTAAAAAAAAGTGCTATAAGATTATAACATCATACTGATCAGTATAATACTTTGGAAATGATTAGAATTTTAGGATAAAGTTAAAGAGTAGAAATTGTCGAAGGAGATACTAAATTTAAATAAATAAATAAAATTGTTAACACGATCTACAAGTTATGTCGTGAAAGCAAACCAAAGCACACCCTTTCTTTCTTCTTTTTTTCCCCCTTTCGCCCCTTCATGAAGAGTGCTCTGCTTTGCCTTTTTCTTTTTGAATTAAGAAGCCATTAGGAGCTCATTTTAGACTCACCCACTAAGAAATTAAAAAGGAAAAAAATGCTATGTCTAAAAGAAGAAGAAGAAGAAGAAGCTCTTGTTAAGCTCTTCTACAATGTCTCAAGCTTCATCCTCCTCTTCTTCCTCTTCTCTTACTTCTCTTTCATTCTTCTATCCAAATTATTCTACTTCATAGGTACCCCGATATTTCCAAGGTAAGTTAATTCTGTTCAACATAATTTTCCTTTTCACCATTAACTAAACTTTTACGATATATATGTTAACCTTCTTCTGTGTTGCAGAAACCAGTATGAATATGAAGAATACAACTCATATACCGACGAGGAGGAGGAGGAAGAAGAAGAAGAAGAAAGATCATATAGTTTTCATGTCGAGTGCAAAGAACAAGATCATCTTGTGGCAGATATCATTCATGGCGGTGACTCTCTTTTGTTTTTGCATAACAAGATCAACTCTGTGAAGAATAAATCTCTTTC
Organism: Coriaria nepalensis; assembly: GCA_027186245.1. Lineage (NCBI taxonomy): Eukaryota > Viridiplantae > Streptophyta > Magnoliopsida > Cucurbitales > Coriariaceae > Coriaria > Coriaria nepalensis. The sequence goes on from CP114493.1 coordinate 2,111,722, forward strand.
TGAAGAATCTGTATACCTCCAAGAAATAAATGTTAGAGACCAGGCTGATCAAAACCTTAGCCCAAGTTATATGGATTCTGTTTATGATTCCCCTCAAGGTTCAGAGCCACATGATTATCAGGGCCAAAACAAGAATTCTCACTCTTCCTCTTCAGCAAAAGAGTTATTGCAGAAAAGTGACTTTTTTGTCCATGATAAAACCTCTGACGGTAATTAATGGAAATTCCCTCTTAACTTTGAGACAAGTGGTAATGTAAAAGTTATTTAAACATCTATGAGTAAATTATATAATACTTTAATTTCTTGGTGTTGTAGAAGAGGGCGAGAATGAAGAAGAAGAAAGGAAGATGGAGAAAAATGTAATGAAGGATGAAAAGTTCTTAGTATTTGGACCAGGCCAGTTGGAAACAAGGAAGTTTAAAATAGATGATGATCGTGATTATGATGAAGAAAAGGTGGATCATGAAAATGATCACGATGAGATATTTGGCGAGACATGCACAGTGGGGTCCACTTCTAAGAGCTCGTCAGAATGGAGAAGCTCAATAAATTATAGAGATTCTGCAACTGAAGATCCATTTTCTTCTTCATCAAGAAGGAGTTGCCCTAAGTGGGAGTCCTACACCGTGTTCCAGAAATATGATGAAGAGATGCTTTTCTTAGACAGAATTAGTGCCCAAAAGCTACATGAAACTGGTAATTCACTATTGAGAAATTGTTGATAGACTCGACCTACCGTAAGCTCTTACTAATCATTACAACTGCAAATATAAGCTTCACATATCATATCAACCATCGAATCAGATCTTATATGCAGTTTTGATTAATGGGTATATTTGAATATTACTTGTCACTATATGTATGTTATCTTTATTGTTACTTTGCTTACTTGAGCAACTCAATTTGCAGAGTCATTAAGGTCAATTGAAGTGTGTCCAAGATCAATTTCAGAGAGGATTGTGTACAAATTTGCAAACAAAAAGGGGTCTGCAGAAAGACGTCATAATAGCAATAACCCATTTCATGAATTGGAGGCTGCTTACGTAGCTCAGATCTGCTTGACATGGGAAGCTCTAAGTTGCAACTACAAGAATTTCGAGAAAAAGAGAGCTTCAAGGAAGGATTTGAATTATGATCCTGGCTGTCATGCCAAAGTTGCACAGCAATTCCAGCAATTTCAGGTCCTCTTACAGCGCTATATAGAGAATGAGCCGCATGAGCATGGAAGAAGGCCTGAGATCTATGCTAGGATGAGGCTTTTAGCTCCAAAATTACTCCAAGTACCAGAATATCAAGGTACACATGCAAGCTAGTTTTTTTTATTTTTATTTTAAATAACTAGAGAGGGATTTGTTAAATTTTCTACACGAAAAAATTTGAGGTTGATTAGTAATTTTTTTATGATTTTTATCCGTTTAATATATATATAGTTGCGCCATTTCTTAAAATATAGCTTAATAATTCATTCTTGAAATTAAGAACTTGGTCTAGAAGAGCTTGGAGAAAACTACTTACAATAATGTATTTCTAAGGCTATGGTTTTTTTTTTTTGTAAGATGATGATCAAAAGGATATGGAAGGATTTGGGTCAAGAATATCATCGCCTGCATTTCTAATGATAATGGAAGAAGGAATACGAACGTTCATGAATTTCCTGAGGGCTGATAGAGAAAAACCATGTCAAGTCCTGGCTTCTTTTTTCAAGAGGAAGAAAAGAGGTACTATAGATCCGACTCTTCTCCAACTCATGAAGAAAGTTAATCAAAAGGTACAACATTTGTGTCTTTCTCTAGCTTAGGCAAATTCCACGTTTTCTGGTTTTGGAATCGGTCCAAACCGAATAGTTTTGGACTGATCTAGGGCCACGATGAGATTTGAATAAAAAATTCAATCCAACCTATTAATTTTTTTACACGTTATCTAATCATTTGATATATGAAGTAAATGAGTTACTTAATCTAATGTACTAGAGAACTTGTCAAAAATTAATTTATTCAATCTTACCGTGAGTCTAAATCAATCTGAATCTATACTGTTAGAACCGAATCTAAATCCACATTTTGTCACTACTCATTTTACGTTTTGTCATAATATGTAACAAATAATGTACAGAAAAAGATAAAGCTTAAAGATCTTCGTCGTGCATGCAAATGCCAATTGAGAAGAAGAAGATCGTTGAAGGTGGAGGAAGAAATGGAGATAATGATGGGATTAATAGACCTCGAAGTGGTTACTAGGGTTTTGAGAATGGCGGATTTAAGTGAACAACAGTTGCATTGGTGTGAAGAGAAGATGAGCAAAGTGAGAATTTCAGAAGGAAAACTCCATAGAGATTCCTTACCTCTTTTCTTCCCAGCACACTGACCCCACCATAAACATCGACACTTTATTTTATGCTGCTTGCTGACTAGACTTTGAATCTGCAAAATATTGCACACAAAAGTGAGAATATACTGCAAATTTCAAAGCTATTGCATGTGGGTGACGTGGATTAGAGGAGATTTGAAATCTACTAAAGAAGTTTAAAGATGGGTGATCGGTACGTGGCAGTGTGATTCATGAATAAGTAGTATTCAAAGTGAGAGAAAGAGGAAAGACAAAGTAAAGGAAATGAAGATAATGCCAAGATTTGATTTATACATAGTATAGATTACTTTAGCTTTTTCTTTCTTCTTTTTTATTTTTATTTTTTTCTTTTTAATAAGTTGGGGTTTTATGATTTTAACTGAGCAAGTGAGGCTGCTAGCTTGACAAGAATGCAGTAGAATAAAAAGAGAGAGCAGGACTTTTCCTTTGGGACCCCAATTCGTATTCCTCTGGGAAGTAAAAAGAAGAAATAATAATAATATAATAATAATAATAATAATAATAGTGATGAATGGAATAAACCAACCTTGTTCCAGGTGTGTTACTGTAGCCAGTTTTAACGATTTTTATGATATATATGTACTTTTTTTTTGGCCAAGAGTTTCTTGAAAAAAAATTGGTGAGCTTTGTCTACTTCAACGGTGAAGTGCTCATAAATCAGTACCGAAAGTGTAACCGCGTACATCTCTTAGTACCCGAACACTATCTATCTATCACACTAAAACTTAAGACTCTAAAGGAGAAACAAATTTTGAAGAGAAAAGTTATTTTTGGCATGTGATTTCTAAATAAAAGAATGTCAATTTATAAGACTTCGATGAGGAGATTTGTAATCGGATTTAATTATCATTAATATAAGCCTTTTGAAATATTGAATTTCCTAGTAAATTAACGAGGAATTATCAAAACTAAATCGGAATTACCGAATTTATTTGTTATTACAAATCAATTTTTCATTAACCTTTTATTATTATTTTAAACAATCCCTACATAAATATAAATTGACAAAAGAATTAAAGCGGATGTTTTATTTATAGTAAAATATTTTGGACCTCGTGATAGAGTTCAACAAATTGAAACCCGCATAGAATAAGTAATCATCAATCTTTAAACATTTTCTTATAAAAGAATGTTGACTTTATTAACTACTTAGTAGATACAATATATTTTCATTGTTCTATAATTAAGAGTAACTAATTTTACTTTACTCGATTTTTTAATTCTTAAGAATCATTAAAATCATATTTTATCATTCTTTTTACGGATATTATTATTTCATCATATGAATGAACATGAGGATAATATTTACAGTGATTCAATTAAGTTTTTTACAATTAGGTTATCTCTTTAAATCTAGATTTAGATCTGTAGTCAATTAGGTTAGATTTCTATTATATAGACTTATTCTTCAATGGTTTTTAGTCTCATTCCACTCGATATTTTTTATATTAATTCACTATTAATCCTTTGATTAGCAAATCTGCATTGTTATCCTTTCATTTTACATAATCAATAAGGATACCTACAATCAAGAGTAATTCTCTAGTGATATTCTTTCCACAAAACGCTTTTAAATGAATTTACAGCTTTCTTGAAGTTTTGAAATTCACTTTCTAACAAAAAAGTTAGAAAATGTGGACGAAAAGATCTTTATGCCTTAATTCCTTGCTTGTTCATTTTTTTGTTTTTAATCCTCATTATCTTTACTTTTTTTTTGTAGAGGTATGACTTTTTACATTTTGATTATTTATATAGTATATTTCCTTCATTTTTTCGAGACACCTTATTTAAAAAGTAATTAGCAGACAAAATTACTTCTCCATACATATTTTATGAAAGCCCACAAATATTACATTTAGATTAAAAACTCATCAAATACATAATCTTTTCCTACAACCTTTCCACTCTTAGACATAACTACCATATTTCACTCAAACTAGGCGGACAGACTAATGTCCGAAACATCTTGACTGATGTCATCATTCATATTTGCTTCTTGGTTCTTTTTTTTTTTTCCGGCAATCTACAATTTGAAGATCTATGACCCATCTTGTCATGGTCAATGTATTTTTCTTGAAACTTGGTTTGCTTCTTATAGGCTCCTCTTTTCGGCCCCAACGTTAGCCATTTGTTAGTCATCTTGAACCTTAAGTATGTTCCACAACATTCACATTTGCCTCACGTCGAGTGACTACTTTCTTATTTAAATTTAAGTTGTCTTCTTCAATTCAAAGTCTAATAGCCAAAATTTTAATATTAATCTACTTAAGGTCATAATTCTTGAAATGCTTCAATCGTTTTGGTAGATTCTTAATGATAGTAGTCACTTGGAAGGTTTCACTCAAGCTCTTCTTGACATGAATCTCGTGTAAGATTACTTGTAGTTTTTAACTTTACTAATTATAGCCTTGAAATCCATCATTTTATAGACAAGAAAGTGGCCCACAATAGTTTAGTTGGTGCTCACATTCTTAGATTTATATTTATAGTCTAAGTACTCCTTTAACCCCTTAATTACTTTCTTTGCACTATACACAATGTACAAAGAATCGGTCAAATTTTTTATCACATAAATCTGATACATAAAGTCAAAAAAATTTCAATCATCCATAATACTAATTACTTGGATATCATGCTCATCATCTCTAAGCTCACAAGCTTTTCCCTTCAAGAATCTCTCAACATTCATAGTGGTCAAATAGAATATCATCTTTTGCTACTATCTTTTGAAATTCTATTTATTAAATTCCTTGAATTTTTCTCCATGATTCATAGGAAGAACTAGAGCACTGAGGACTCGAGTTATAGATAAGATCAGCTTGTTAACTACTTTTAGACTCCATTCCAAAAAAGCACATAAATTGCTATAAGTATTTTGTAACAAAAATCATTACAAATTTATTTGAAAACGGTACCAACTTTTAATTTAAGAAACCATTATAACTTTAAAATAATTGTTGTAAGTTTAGTTTAATAAATCGTTACAACTTTAAAGTATATGTTTCATGTTTAATTTAAAATATGCATTATAAGCTATTTTCAAACCGTTAAGAATTTATTTTTCAAATTGTTTGAAACGTTACAAATTAATTTCAAAACCTTTACTATTAATAAATTTTAATTCCAAAACTGATACAATTAGTCATAAAAATGTTACTAATTTTAATTCCAAAATCGTCACAAATTAAAATACGTACAGTAATTTCAAACCATTATATTAGCATAAACCCAAAAAAAAAAAAAATTTGACGTTTCAACTATCACGATTTAGTTTGTATACAAGCAAATTATATGAGCAAACTCTATTAGTGGCTTTATTGTAATTAATACGTAAACAAAAATGAAACCATAATTTTTGTATAATTTAATAAACAGTTACAACCTTAAAGTATGTGTTACAACCTAGTTTCAAACTATTATAAATTAAACCATTTTAAGAACAGAAAAAAAAAGACATATCAACTGTTACAATTAAGTTGTGTACAAGCAAATTATATGAGTAAACTATGTTAGCTGTTTTATGTTACTCTATCAATTCATAATTGTAATTATTACGTAAACAAAAATGAAATCATAATCTTAATCTTAATACCTAATACTATATTATGATAACATACTATATTAATTCATCTTTGTTTATATTCTCAATATGTAAACAAAATGGAAATATGTTTGAAAATATTAATTATCACATTGTAATGTATTAAAAATATAAATTACAGAATGAAACCGTATTGAATGTATCAATATCATTATATATTTATTATGGTAATATTTACCTATTAATTTTGATGGCAATATTTATTATGAGAAGCACATTATAAGAGCATATAACCCAAAATATAAGATCATACGTATAAATACTACTAGATCTAATATACTTGCATATTTAAAAGAAAAAAAATGATGAATTAAAAATAGAATGTGATGATTTAAATCTTACCTTTGTCTTGACTTTTAATATTTGGAATGCACGTTCTAAAGAGATATATTTATGTGTTGATATTCATTACATAGATTTAGAATAGACCTTAAATAAAAAAATTAAACAGATTTAGAGTTATAAATGAAATACATACTGGTAAAAATATATATAATTTAATAAAGAAAGTTTTAGGTGAGTTTGATATTAAAAGCTGTATAATATCCATACTTTTGGACAATATTATGACAAACACAAGGGTCGTCTTTTTATTTGAATCATAACTTAGTAAATATGATAGTAGAGTTTTCCTATATCAACATTGAGTGTGTCACATCATAAATCTCATTATAAAATCAAGTTTGAAAGAACAATAACTAAATTGTTCTGTTGTTAAAATTTGATTTTTATTATCTTAGATTAGTAATCTGAATTCTAAGTTGGCCAAGTTTAAAAGATATTGTATGACATTCAATGTGACATCTTAAAAGTTGGGAATTGATATACCGGTAAGATGGAATTCCATATATTTAATATTGAAAAGTGTCATCTTACATAACAAAATAATTAATGGTTTTTTTTTAATTCTTGTGATCTTCATGTTCTGTTGAATAGTTCTGATTTTGACATACTTGAAAATTTTGCATATTTTTCAAAAATATTTTATGATTTCACTGTTCGACTTTCAAATATTTATTATCCTACATTTCTTCTTGTTTTGCTTTTACTTGTTGAAATAACTAGTTTATTTCAGATCTATGAGAATAATGAAGTGTTTAAACATGTTGTTCAGAAAATAGTTTCAAAATTTTTAAAATATTAGAAGAAAATTCATCTTTTATATATTTTTACTTTTATACTAGACAATAGAGTTAAGTTACAAGATCAAACAAATACTCTTACATTTATGAGTCAGTATAAAAATATTAATTATTCTTCCATTATTACCAACACTACTAATAAGTTATATGAAATATTTGGTCTTTATGATAATAAGAATAATTATTTACGGCAACATATATAAGAACAAGAGATTCGATCCAAGAGAAAGAATTAGCATTTTATTAACGGTTCTGGTTTCGGTTCCGGTTCCAGTTTCAATTCTAGATTCAGCTTCACTGGGATGAAACTACAAAAATAGCTTGAAACTAATTTCTCATTTTTTGATTCTTGAGCAAATAATTCATAATCCTTATGCCTTTTGGATTGGAGGAAGAAAAGTTCTACACGATTTTCTAAACTAGCACGACTTGCACGAGATGTCCTAATTGTTCTCGTCTCAACGGTTTCTTCCGAATCAACATTCATCATAGGTGGAAGTGTTATTAAAGATAGAAGGACTTCGTTAAAGCCAGAATTAGTTCAAACATTATTATGCATAAGAGATTGGGAGCATGCAACTCATCAAGATCAAAATATAACTCATAATGAAGACTTGATTCAATATTTTCAGAATATGTTCTTAGATAATGAAACTTTTAAAGAGGGAAGTAGTTTTATGGTCCACCAATGACTAACCACCATTAATAAATAGATAATAGTCAATGAATAGTAGATTATATTTTATTAATTATTTATTTTTCTTTATTTATAACTTTATTGTAATGTCCGTTTTTTTCTTTTGTAGATAGAGAGGTTTTTTGACGGAACCATGTTGTTTAAACCATGACAATTTAATTATCTATATTTTATTTATTAAAATGTAATGAAGTCTTTATTTAACAAAAAAATTATTTTTTAAATTATTTTTAATTAAAAAAAGGGTCGGCCCGGCCGCCGGCCCGTCAAATAATTCTAGCCCAATCCGGATAAGCCCGAAGGGTTTTCTAGGTCGGCCCTGGACATTAGAATTATTAAAATGGACCGAGCTTTTTAGCATGAAGTGTGGTCTAGCTCGGTCGGACCCGTTTTAGATGGGCCGGCCTTAGACACTCTTTCAAGCCCACCGGCTCTGCTTGGCTGAGTTGGGCCCGTTTAAACCCTCTAAATTTCTAAAAAGAAAAATTCTTTTCATCTGAATGAGATGAGTCACAAGAGTATTTTCAAAAAAAATTTAGTTCTTATCGTTTTTTTTTCTCATATAATAATTTTTAAATCACTCACTCGAATTTAACCATTTATATATTTTTTACTAATACATAATGAAATCTTTATTTAACTAAATTTTTTATTTATTTATTACATTATTTATTTATTTATTTTTATTTAAAAATGGGTGGAACCATGGGCACAACCTTTTGGGTCTATCCCGGAATAAATCCAATGGACTTCTTGAGCCAGGCGTGGCCATATAATCGGCCTGACTATTTTTTTCAAGGACTGGCCCAATCCAGTCCTGATAGTAGTAAATAGCTTTGCTAGGGCCAGGCCCGGAGGCTCTTTTGACTACTCTACTATGCATATATTTATCAAACGAATTAGGTTCGGCCTGACTTAGTCTTGGATAGTGAAAAATCTAATATGATAAGTCGGATGGTCTATTTTAATAGCTCTAATTGAAAAACCTAATATAAAGATATAATTTACAAAATAATGGAATGTATGATTTCATTACTACTTAATTTATTGTAACCAAATTTCATTACTACTTAATTTATAATTTCCTGAAAATGAAAAATACATATGGAAATCTTTTTATGTTTTCCGTTAATCCCATGTGTTACTGAACTCTATAATTTTTTTTCCCACATACATATATCTACCCTACCTCTATTATGGCAAGTGCATATTAAATTAGTTTTTTCATTTAAGACCGTCAGATCACATCCGACAGAACTGTAACTGTTGAGGCAATCAGTAGATGGTTTTTCTCGTGCGGTCAAATATGTCTCTCCTAGTACGATATCAACGTCAACATTCTATCCTACGGTTACTACGACCCGAGCTCATACAATGAAACTGTTTTTGCCCGGTCATCAGTGTAGCGTCCGCTTTATCTCTCTTCCCTGGTTCCTCTTTCATTGCAATGCTCTTTGTCTCAACCCTCTAAAATCTGAGCCTTTCTTCTTTCTCTCTCTAATAATATCTCCTACACGAAATCCTCCTCCCGAAAGGAGGAGCTTTTCCAGGCCACCTCAGTTAGGCACTAACAATTTCTCCCTATTTTTTTTTTTTAATTATTAGAATTGATTCCTTGTTAGTTTGTATATGGGGGTTGTTTTTCGCTTTCTGTTTTGTACTGTTATGGTTCTACTTGGTTTCCTGGAGAATTATTTGGAAAGAAGGAAAATTTAGGACAAAAACTCAAATGTGGTGATTATTGATTTATTTTTGGGTTTCTGGTTGCAGATCTTAAAACTGGTGAGGAGGGAAAATAGAAGAGAAAGATTAAGAGGTGTGCGTCCGAGCATAAATCCATGGCAGCTGCTTGTGAGGAGATGAAGATGGCCTCTCTGATTTGCCCAAAACCTCGTCGTTTTAGTCCCAACGACAACCTCAGACCCTTTAGAAGGCCACTCAAGTTTGTCACTCCCCTTTAAAGAAAAAGATAAACGACCCTTTCTTCTTCGTTTATAATTTTCTTTCTCTTTCAATAATATATGGCTATTTTATAATTAATTTATTATTTATTTTCTCCTTCACTAGCAATCAAGTTGAGATCGGAGATTCAAAAGCAAGGGCTAATCTTCTAGATATTTTCCTCACTAAGGTGCTCTCTCTCTCTCTCTCTCGTTTTTTTTTTTTTTTTTTTTTCCTGATTAAAAAGTGAGAATTTTTTTGCCACTAAAATATATTATAGTCTAATAGTCTAATACAATCACAATTCACATGCGTACGGTTAGGATAATGCCACGTGGGTGTTTATTGATGTGCTAAATGTGAATCTTAATTGATATTCATCTGTAGGAATGGAATAGGAGCATATAATCAATCTAGGAGATCAATTCCATTTTCTTTTTCTTTTTTCATTAAAAGGAAATATGTGGTTTAAATTTTCAAGACATATACAAATATTCATAATGGGAGTCAATGACTGAAGACAAAGGGACAATATTTATCTTCATTTGTTCTTAGGAAAGTTATGGTGAGAAGTTGAGTAATCAAGTAGTAGCTTCATCTCCACCGTTCTTCTGTGGATCGCCCCCGAGCAGAGCTTCAAACCCTATTATCCAGGATGAACAATTTGGCAATGCCGATCAATTTTTTTCGGCCCCACCTTCACCGTCTTCATTCTCTTTGGCTGGTAAAGAAAGAGGGAGTGTTCAAATGAAAGTCGGGCAAAACCCGGCTCCAATTCGGATTGAAGGTTTTGATTGTTTGAGTAGGGATAGACAAAATTGCAGCATCTCTGCAGTGGCGTAGGTGAGAGGAGAGATTTTCGATGCAGCAAAGTTTCGATGAGGAGAGGTTTTGAGAGAGGATTTAAAGTTTCTTTGTTTTTTCGAAAAAAATGTTTTTAGGTTCTACTATTGTACATAAAAGTGTTGAATGAAATATTGCATTGAATCAAGAAGTTATTGATGAAAAGTTCTTTTTTTTAAGGAAATAATGAACAATGTGAATTTTTTAAGACAAACTGAGTGGCAATCTCTCAAAGACACACCTAAGCATTTAGCTCTTTATAAAGCTCACTACTACCTACAATTCAAAAGTACTTTAAAAAAATATTTAAAAAATCAATTATATCGATTACGTAATTTATCTTTATATTACTTTTAAAGTGAGAATTGTTTTTTTTTTTTTTTTTTTATTGAAAAATGTGAGGCTTCTTATCCTATTTTGTGTGAGAGTTCGTGTCTTTGTGGGGACAGTATGCCCTGCCGCCGCTAAAGGGGAACTTCTCTAGGCCGTTGCCCACATGTCATGACCTATTATGCGGCCTTCAAGGGTCTAAAGAAGCTGGAAGCAGCCGTTAGGATTAAAATGCTGATAAAAGGTTAGCACATCGATTCATGATCGAATGGACCAACGAATGGACCAAAGTGCCTAGTGGCCTATAGAGTTCCAAATAGTGAACTAAACGATTAACGGTCCAAAGCCATAGCCCATAGGGTCAGCAAAAGGTGGGCGCCCAATATATACCATTCAATCAAACTGTGGTGTATTTTCCAGTAAATTTAGAATTTCTTATTTTAAATATTTTAAAATTAAATTAAAATTTATATAATTTTAATAATAAAAATATATTTTTTATTTTATTAAAAAGGGTAGAAGAAGATATCTGTTTTTATTTTGAAAAAATTATGGTTAACTCTAAAATTTTAAATAAATTATAATAACTTAATATTATATAATTATAATAAAAAAATAATTACTTTAAAAAATTATAATTAATCTAAAAATATTATATACATTATAATAATTACAATGGATAATAAAAATAAAATAAAATATAAAATATAATTAATATAAAATATTTTTAATAGATTTATTTTAAATTATTATTCCGATTTAATATAACTTGATTTAACTTATAAAATTAAAACAACCTCATGATTCCACCCCCCACCAATCACTATAAAAAAAAATATATATATTTCTTGAAAAAAAAAAAAAATACAAAACTCTATCGGATTTATTTAAAAAAAAATAGAAAATTGCTAATAAATTGATCAAACCGGAAAAAATATAGTTGGTCCGTTCCATTTGTCTAAAATGCCACCTCGACACTTTTGTCTAAATTTGGGTCTAATTTGGGTCATGTACCATTTCCCTTTTGGAAAAAGATATATTTATGTATGAGATTTTACATATTTCCATTATTCCATATATGAATCTAATCTGATGACTTGTTCGATTCTATTTATCAATTATTAATAGTTGTGCATTTCTTTCTCTACGAGCTCTTTTCTATTTCACTATTTATTAATTATTTCAACTGTTACATTAATGCAAAATTTTCTCACCCGAGGATGCTTGTGAGATCATTGGTAAAAAATTATTTTAGTATTATTTAATTTATATTTTTTTATTTATCTATTTCAACCAAAATCGTTAGACATTTTTATTTAAAGTTCAACGATTTTAAATAAGATAAAGTAATTCATTTAAAAAAAAAAATGAAAGATTAGTTGTCCAAAACCCCGACTTACATCATGAAAACTTGGGGCTCAACCCATTCGATTTTGGCTTGCTTGAACTAAGGTACCATTATCAATTAAGGTTGTGCAAAAATATATATATCCGACATAACCGTCCAATCTGCTCGTTAGTAGAGTGGATATGATAGATATTTTTTAAATATTTTTTAGGCTAGCGAATATGATGAATACTTTAAAAAAAAAGAAAATTAAAGATCTTTACCTTCTTTGCCTTCACACCTGAGTAGTCGCAAATATGATCCCTCTTTGTTTTCAATTCGCAACGGTGCAGCCTCCTTCTCGCCATCCACCATTTATGATTGGTGACAACCAGCGCTGCCAGATAGACAACTACAATTATGACTTATGTGTATACAAGCATAACTGCAAAATTACTCGATGGGTCGATGGGGTCGAAGGTCTTCAACACCTTCGACACCTTGGACCCCATCTAGTAAACTTGCAGTTATGTTCTTCAACTCCATTGACCGGTAGAATAAACTTGCGGTTATACTAGTATATACATAAGTCATAACTACTAGTATACTAATAAATCATAATTGTTAGTTTATTCTACTAATCGATGAGGTTAAAGACCTTCGACTTTATCGACCCGTAAAGTAAACTAACAGTTATGTTACTATACTCATAAATCATAATGGGTGGTCTTAACTTATTTAATGTATAAGAATTATTTAATGTATTCATATTTCTTTATGAGTAACTCGACTAAAAGAAGTCAAATCCTTAATTTATAAGTTCATGGTTGCTTAAAAATATTTATTCACCTAAAAAACAAAATAAGAAATTAAAAACAAGACAGATAAATAAATTTAAAAAAAAAAAACGGGCGGGTAAGCAGATACTAATAAAGGAAATTTTTAAATTGGTGGATAACCGCCCGTTAGTATAAATATAAGATATAACGGATGGAGAATAACGGATATCTGTATTCGTGATTTGCACAGCTCTATCACCTGCAATCCTAGTGCAGCAGGATAATAGATGGAATACGTTACAATGGCTGATCTGGGAAACCATGAAGAAGCAGTAAGTCAGAGGAAGTTTTGCCGAACATAACCTCATCCAACACCAACTTTTACGTATTTAACCTTATATGTGAGATCAGCAGAGAACATACTATTGGAGGGGATACAGAGTTTTCACTAACTACGAGATGATGATGATGCGCCGGTACTTTACTTGCTCCTCCGTGCACGAAAATTGGATGCCTCTTTCCATCTACTGAAATTCTTGTTCAAAATTTAATGCTCAAAATGTATGTTGTGCTCCTAAAAGGCTAAAACTTCATCTTAAAACATCAAGTCTCGAGAATATAATACTAACTGTTTTTTTTATTTAGACAGTTATTCAAAACACCATACATGCCACAAGATGTTGTTAGATTTCCGACAAGTTATAAATCAATTACATGTTGATCAAATGGATAATAGAGGGACTACAAAAACCCAATCTTTTGGTCTCAAAATCTATACATATTCCACTCAACGAATTAGAATCAGATATGGCAAAGACTAAAAGATGTTAAATTACAAGGACGCTAAACATAAGCTCCAAAAAACCAATAATAATTACAAAATGTTGGAAGAGGGCAGATAAAAAACGCAGACACACCCAAAAAAGGTCGTGTTATGAAGAATAATTGCCTTGTAATTTACTGCCACCGTCGACCAGACTTACTATTAGGTTCGGCTACAACATTTTTCCTACCTGAAAAAGCAATAGCGCATGCAGAACGTTAAGAGAAAATAGACGTTATTGCACTAACCCTTTGATTCACTGAAATGAGAAAGACAAAAAAGACAGCTTATTACACATACTTGCTGACCCTTTTAAAGAAGTAGCTGATGCTGATTTTCCTGGTGTTTTTAAGGGTCTAGGTGTAGTTGGTAGTGATTTTGACCTGCACATCATAAAATTATGAGACTTCCAAATGTTGATGGAGGGTATAACAATAGTGATAACAATGACGACGATGACGATGACAATGACAATGACAATGACTAACTCATGACAAAGTCGGTCAAAAGTTACCAAGTAGTCTAAAAACCTTAAACTGCTAGGAAGTGAATTCGTGAAACATATAACAACTAGATATATAAATGCTAGTGGAATACTCTTACTTGCAGCAGAGTCTCGACAATGCTCAGAATATGGTTAAAATTAACATAAACTAATAGATTGGAAGTAAAACATGAATTTAGAGTAAGAAAATCATGTTAAGTGAGCGATGAGTACATGAAGTGCTTACCGATCTGAATGGTCAGTGTCAGATATATAACTTAATCTCTCCTCATCTGGGGATTTGAATATTCCTGTGTTCTCCTCATCCGCAAGACCACTTTTAGAATGTTGGGAATCGGCTTCTGAAATCATGTCACTAATCTCTGAACAGTTATCGAAAATAAATTTCATGTTATTTCCAAAGCCTTTCCCAGGTGATGGATTTTGAATTCGAGGAATTCCACTTCCCATGTCTATGCCTGGAGAGGAAGATCCCGACCCCAATGAGCCAGCCCCATGCTTCTCACCTGGATAGACGTATTTTAGATCTTTAAGTAATTGCAACCGCTCGATTTCCTCGTCCTTTCTTGAAATAGCTTCTTTGAGAGAGGCCACCTTAGAATAAGGTCAATAGAATTATAGAAAATAAGTTAGTTCGATGTTTCAGGATTTACTTCACCATCATCCCTTATCAAGGTTTGATTGGATTACTTACCTTCTCCATTAACTCCCTCACATCTCGTCCTTCTCGACTGCTTCGGGCAGCACCAAGCTCAACGCCGGAGACCCTTTCGGCAAATTTTAATGTACTTAGAGATTCGGAAAATGAATTCATATCAGGATTAAGTTGTACAAACATTAGTGTCTTTGCTTGACCCCCTGCCAAATCAAATCCAAATATAATTTTAGATGGAAGATAATTGTATGATACATGTACAGAATGTTTGCCAAAAAATCCCTTAGTACTGATAAACCATGTCTAAAAATAAGAGATTTAATGGCATATAACCCCATGAACTAAAAAACCATCCTAGGACCCCTTCACAGTGTGAAGTTTAGGCCCTTCACCCCAAAAATTGCACTCGAGTTTTTGGTTTAGTAAAAAAAATAAGAATCCCAAGTAACAAAATAAAGATCTGTGACCATATTCTGAGTAGAAATGGCTTTTTGAGCAAGACTTATTCTTTGTCTTGAGCTCCTCCAGGTTTTGGCCATCCAAAGTCGTTTCAACGGTCAAACAGGTGATTCTCATTTTTTCCGTGTTTTCCTCTCAGTCGTCTCTTAGTTTTTCAAGTCCCTTTTTATTCCTCTTTATCACATTAATCCAGTCTATTTACTCATATTGTTAATTCTCAAGTCTTTTGATTCTCGGAATAATGAGGTGTAATTTCTATAAAATTTAATGGAGAAGCAAAATGAAAAAGTTTAAAAGGGATCAATGATGAGTTCTGAAAAGAAAGAATGGTAAGTACCTAAGGAGCTTTGAAGAATTTGAGTGAGCTTGCTATTTCTGTATGGTACATGAGAGTTCTTTTGTGCCAGAGCAAAAATCACATCTCCAAGGGCAGATAGTGATTTGTTAATATGTTGTGCTTCCTTAAGCCTATCTCCGGTTACCTCGGAGCGATCAACCCTCTCACTTCCTGCAAGATCTACCAAATGAAGATTACCATGCAAGGCGGTACCCGTCTTCAAATCCGTCCCACGAACATGAACTGTGACGATACTGAAAACCAACATATAGTTGAAGATAACGGAGCAAACATAAAAAGTATAATAATGTGTACTTCTTTGACAAGAAAAATATGTCTTTGACAAACCTATGTGAACGGCTACTTCTTTCGTTCATGGCAGTCGCACCAACTGATCTATTCTTTAGACCAATTTCCATTAGTTCTATAACATCTGCTGTTGATTTGACTGGGTTCATGCTAGCATCTGGTACGGCTAGACCATTAGGTTGAGAGTGAGTCAAAATCCCAAGTGTGTGCAAATTAAGGAAAACTATGGTCTTTGCTTAAATTAGTAACAGAATAACAACTTGATAATGTGAAAATCCTAAGGGAAAAAACTTGAATCGAATTTGGGAGAGGGAAGAAGGATATTTCTTTTGTGAGCCATCACTGGGAAGTAAATCGCGCACTTGTTCATTGTATATTTCAACCATTTGAACACCGATATTGTACATGATGGAGCTACATCTGCTTTTAGAGATACTAAAGAGATCATTTAGTGCTCGATAATTAACTCCCCAATCTTCTTTAGAGGACGCACTAGGACCGGTCTGAAAAAGATAAAAAAAGGTATCAAATGGCATTCTCTTTAGTATTGATCTTGGTTTTCATATCACGAGAATAGAGATGCAAAAGGGAGTAAAATTTTACCATTGTGTATGTCTTTCCCGAACCAGTTTGTCCATAAGCAAATATGCAGACATTGTACCCATCAAGTACTGATTGAATCAAGGGTTGAGTATCAGAAAATACCTCTCCTGTAAAATGTTTCCAAAGTGTATTGTAATCTTAAAATAGTAGAGTTCCAGTTACCCCTAACTAAAGAAAGCACCAAAACAATCAATCTACTTAAGACTGTCTAGGTACAATACCTTGAGTGGCAGCCGGACCAAACACCTTATTAAACTTGAACGACCGCTGACCATCTCTCCCTAGCTTGGAGGGATTTGCAACAACTAAATCTCCATTTTCACCTATATGTTCTATGATTGTCTTTTTCTCTTGCTGCCCAGGCAAAAAGGGTCTTATACGACAATATACCCTAATATTCCCTGAAAAAAATATTCAGAAAAAGCTAATCAGAATAACTAAACATAATGACAATAATCCTATTTTGAGTTTATTTAAAGAGAGGCACCTTTCAACTCTTGAAGTTCATTTAACATCTTCCTGTTTTCGGCTAGAAGTACATTATAGTTCTCAACCGCACCCCCTAAGGACTTAAACTTCATTTCTGAACAAGCAAACATTGAATCATAAGAACGGGTCATCATAAACTATACCATAATTAATGAAACTTTATTAATAACAAAACCCACCTAAGAGATTATATTCACTTTTATACTTCACTTGAGCTTTCACAAGTTCTTGTTTGATAGAATCAGAGGAAAACCTCAATTTCTGAATATTTCCACATAACAAAATGTTAAAGGAAATGAAATATCATATAAAAATAAAAACCTGAAAAAGAACAAGTTTTTATATGTTTTACCTGCAATGAACCAAGTTGAAAGTCCACTAAACTTCGTAAAGTGTGCTCTTTGGTGTTCCACCTTTGAGACTTTGACATGGAAGATGCCTCAAGCTCATGAACCTTATTCCTCGAATCTTCGAAGAGAGACTCAACTTCTTTTAACCTCTCCTCTACTTTTGCTTTAGCACCCTTATATTCTGTTTCCATTTGTATGCATCTTACTTCATATGTTTTTCTAGCTATTTCCAATTCTTCCTTCAACGCTGAAATCTCTTGATTATTGTTTTGATCTTTTTCTTTCATCAACTCAATCCTTTCCTTTTCTTCATTCCTCTTTTTTTCTTCAATTTTGATCTTCTCAATCTACAAATTGATCCAAAAAAAAAAAAAAAGGCATCCTGTAAGTAAATGGTATTGATATTGATATGTTCTCAACACATTCCGTAAGCATCCAAATTTAGTAAAATAGAAAATTATAATCAATTATGGACATGGGCCAAAACTTGATATGACCCGGTATATGTTCTTAATTAGGGTTAATTGCTTACTAATCTACGAATATTTTGTTTAAACTTTAAGGTTTAAAAGATAAAGTTTCGTTATACGTTTAATAGATCTTCTTCCATGTCGTCCTCTCTCCCATTCCACGTTCCAGATGCATTGCAGCAGCAAAAGGTCCTCATCAATAGATCTTTTGAAAACATTACTTTTCCTAGTTTCAAGCAGCAAGCAGTGCCATCTTTCTGCAGTTTATGTATGTTCACAACTATTCACTACTTTTGAATTTCTAACTCAATCATATCCTTTTTCTTCTTTCAATTTCCATATCAACAAATAATTAGAAAAACAAAAAATGTGTACAAGGAAGTTAGCATACCTGAGTCTCTTCATTATTACTGGCAGCAAGAGCCTCGAGTACTCTTATCCTCGACTGATACTTCTCTTCACGAGCCTTATAAAGAGTATTTTGCTGAAGAAGAACAAAAGAAAATGGAATTTTTTAAAGTAAGTTTCTTTATACAAGAGAAATCATCGAAATAAATAAACAGTAAAGAAAAAGGTTCACAAAGGCCAATACAGTTCTGAGATGTTCGGATTGTGTCGATATTCGCCGTTCAATCTCTTGCACAACTTTTCTTAATAGACATGCTACACGCTATTACATGATCAAGTTATGGTTAGAGTAGATACTAATTGATAAGTACATGTCTGTTTGTTATGTTTTTCTTACATGAGGTATTTCCCCATTCTTTCTTTCGATGCTTTCGTTCAGAATTCCGTTCACGACACTCAAAAGTGATTGCGTTGGGGCATTCTGCAACAAGAGATACTGAAAATTATAATAAAGAAAGAAAATTTAGGAACTAATGAAAAGGTTCAAATGACGAGGAAAGTGGACTTTTTCTTTTTCTTTTTCTTTTTCACAACTTACATCTAAACAATTTGTTTTCATCATCTCGGAAATTTTAGCAGACGAAAGATCCAAATAACGTTCTTGTTTCAGTTGAAACACATCATGGTATGAATGGCCCACATGATTAAGAGTTGGTGATGTAACTCCTGATGGCTCTTTAGAAAAATTATCAAGTAAAGTCAGAACACATTCACTTTTTATTATCAGTTGGAGAAAGAAAGAGATCATACCCGATATGATCGGATTACATAAAGGGCGTTGAAATTTCAAGTCTTCTATGAATTTTTGCTTTCCTTCTCCCCGAAATGAAGAAGAGTCACCGTTCAAAGATGAATTGGCTTGAGGGCTATTAACAGCCGGTATTGAGCTGCTATTTTCAACATGTTCCTTCGGGCTGTGATTGGATGAGGGATTCATTTTTGAGGGTTACAAAAATAAATTTCCTGCATTGGACCAGATTGAAGTACTTGCAAAGAAAAAATACCAAGGACTAATTTCAAATGAAAATCAGAATCGACTGATTTGAAGGCACGGAAACGTGATTATGGTAATGAGGAAATGTTAATGATTTTTAACTGTTTAATGTTCATACATTGAAATGCAATGCATGTTCCCATAGCTAAACATACCTCAGATCCTTATTTCGGCTTAGAATCTGTAATAAGCATAGAAAACCGTCCTATCATTACGAGTCCTCTGTCTCGAACTACTATGTCAACAAGTTGCTATGAGATCATCATGTTTAGTACACTTCATTTTACGCACCTTAATTTCATTCTCTTGTTCTGCAACCATTTGGACATTTCAGGCCCGTTAGCTATAAATTAGCCTCTCCCTATTGTTTGCAATTACTAAGCATTGAAGTTTCTCATTAAATTAGCAAGCACCAACATAGATAATTCTATGATCTTAGATTGAAATTTACATACCTTGACTGCTTTACGGCAAAAGGAAACACTTTTTTTCCGATTCTTCGATTTCTAACGAAAAGGTTTGTTATAGAAATTCCTATAGTAAATTGCTGCAGGATCGAAGCTGGAATTCGCCACGCCTGCACAAAAGATGAAAATCTTTTGGCGTGAAAAAATATATATATATATATCAAACGAGCATGCAAACAACCGATCAAAATTTCAACAATGTATAATGGTTTAAAGAGAAGAATTCATGCAACGACTAGAAAACAGTGATTTTTTCTAATAGTGATTTTTTCAATATGAAAAAAAAATCATAATAGTGATTTTTTCACGATTATGACTAGAAAAATCATCAAATTTTGGAGCCAAAAGAACAATTCCCATATTAGCAAACCTTGATCATGCAAGCATTTGGATAAAAACAACATTAATTACATCGAAATGATGCTTCATTGATACCTCGAGAGCCAGAGACAGAAAACAGAGTTTTCTTAGTTGTTATGAGTTCCTAGGTTCTTGGGAATTTGGAACTCTTTTGATATTTTGCCGTGAACCGTTGGTCTTCTATGGAGAGAGAGAGAGAGAGAGAGAGAGAGAGAGAGAGGGAGATGAAGGTGAGGGCCAGTCCTCGATATTAGGAGTGTTAAAAGGTTCTCTACGTCTCAATCATGATTCTTCTCTTTTATTTTCTCACTCTGACAAAATAAATATTAAAAAAAAATTGTTGCCACGTGTGTCAAACCCGGAAGTGATGGTACATCTTCCGTTTTACTTCGGTGGGAGGTCATAAAGTGAATGGCGGGGGAGAGTCATTTTCATCAAAATCTCACGATCCCAGATGATCAATTTTGGGTCCGTAAGTTTGGATTCTTATGCTTAACAAAATCCCACATGCAAACAATAGAATTCGATGGAATATCACAAATATCTTTATTACTACCTAGACGAATCCGAAAACTGATCTCATGGGCATTTGCTATCGTATTGATATTTTCTTGATGTCATTGGAAATTATGTAATCAAATCAATAATTTGAGCTTATTATACTGATATGCAGCTTACACCAATTTATTATTATATAAAATATCATGTAATTAATTTATAACTTAATGGAGTAGTAATGCCATTTGGTATTCAAGGGGGGACGACGCACATGGGTCAACACTACCACACATGCACAAGTGTCTCTTCTAGTTTCAAGATCAGCTGCACAATGGATGCTATAAAATATTAAGATACTCTTTCCTATAATAGTTTTTGGTGCAAGTTGTGTGCCCTCAAGTGCCCCCACGTACAATGCTAAACATGCAATAGTCTATCGATCAGCGTTGTTGTGTTCGATACCCCTCTATTAGTGAAGTCATTTTAATGGTATTTGATCAAATGTAAAATATGATCAAGCCAATATACATTTTTCAATTGATTGAGGGGTTTTTTTTTTCCTAATGTGGATATGGTCTCTAGGCAATTCTAATTTGATTAGGTTAAATTTTTTTCTTAATACGGATATGGTGTCTAAGCAGTTCTAATTTTTCCTAATGCGGATATAAAGGGAGAGGCTGAATATTTTTTATGCTGGATTTTTTATTTAATGACTAAACATATACGGTTGGTAAAAATATTAGATTTTTTTTAATTTTATTTAAGAAAATGGTAAGTAGAATAAAATTAGATAAAATATAAATAAAATAAGTGAGGTGTCGATTATTTACATCCCCATTTCCTAACTCATCAATCAAGTAGTTGGTATGGATCGTTGTTATCTTATCCTATTTTATTTAATTTTTGTTCCCCTATTATTATCCTTCTTATTAAATACATATATCATAAAATTATAACTTATTTATAAATGAGGTCCGAGAAGATTGTCTAGATTAACGGAAGGGAGAGCTGACTATGATGGTCTATGCTTGCTCTGCAAACTAAATCTTATTATAATCATAAATAATATTTATTATAATAAATGATGTGATGTATGAAAATAATATTTATAATTATGATAATTTTGATTTGCCACGTAACTATAGAGACCCTAGCCATACAAAAATGACTGAGTATTTATAATGATGTGCTTAAATGTAGGATAATTGTTGTACAATTTGTGCAAACGATGCTAATAATACCTTTAAATGGCATTAACGAGTCAGCTACCATACAGATTGCAAGCTTTATCTCCACATTCGTTAATCCTTAATGGGTCAGCTGGCCTTATCTCATTCTTGGAGTACGTCTACCCCAGCAGGTAAATAGTGAGGTGGATAAAGAAAGAATCAGTCAACCTAAGATTTATTTGAGGTCCACTCCCCCCCCCCCCTCGAAAATGGTATGAATCACAACATTTCATGTTAGCCCACATGCTGAAGCTTCACTGAGCATGTCATGTATGTTGGTCTTTCGTGACACTCCTCCCCTGACATACCTAAGTTAAACTGAATATTCATTAGGCGAATAGAGTCAATTGTGCTAATGTGTCAAGGACTAAAATTTATGAGTGATCTAGCATAAGAATCAATAATTTAAAATTTAATGGGTTAAAACTCGAAACCCTCCTAAACAACTCAAGATCAATTATACAAAATACATCATATATATATTATGGAGGGATATAAATGAAAGAACATAAAAAATAAAATAAGAGATATAAATATCTTATCAATAAATAATAAATTAAGATTATTATTTATATAAAAATCCAATACTATAATCATTATTTTATTGATGGGAGTCGAGCTCGAAGCTTGACCTTCATCATAAGCTTGAGTTTGAATTTTATTAATAGAGATTTGAGTAAAAAAAAAAAAAGTAAAATAACAAATAAAATTTTTGGTATAAATAATAATTAAAAATTTATTTACTATATTAAAAAATTAATTTAAAAAGTTATTTATAATATAAAATAAATTTAAAAAATTTTATTTTATTTTATAAAAATAAAATAAAATTCATCTATAATATTATTATACCTAAAAAATAATACTTATAATTTGTCCAAATATAAATTGGTTACTACATTGCATGATGTGTAGATGCATTTTTCTTAATAATAAGAAACATAAAATTGGGATTTTTTAATATTTTTTGCAAACAACTTTATTTCCTTCTTTCTTTTCTTATTTCAATAAATTTTTATTTTAAAAAATTTTACTGTAAAATTTGATGCATGACTTGAAGTATATCTTGAAAATCTTAACATGGATACTAGGTAACAATGGACAAAATAATTAATAATAGAAATATTATAATTATTAATTTATATTTAATATTAAATTTTATTCTGAAATAAGTATATTTAAAAAAAAAATTATTATAAAAATTTAAAATTAATAAACCGTGGAATAATATTCTCTCTTATTTTAAAGTTAATATATAATAATAATTATTAATTATAAGATTATTTAAAAAAATTTAGTTGATAATATTTTTATAACATAATTAAAAAAATGATATAATTATTAATAAATATAAATAAATGTATTTTAAGAAATTGAGTACCCAAATCGAATGAAAATGTGTCAAGACGATTCTATTACAGTTAAGAACTTCAAGTTATGGGTTGGAAGTTATATTAAAAGATATATTTAATATTAAATATATATAATATTTTAAGAAGTGTAATTATAAAATAATATCATTTTTTTTTTCTCTTAAGAAAGCATGAAGAAGGCGGTTCCGGGCCAGTAGCATAAAGACGGGTACAGGTTCCTAACCCCAAAACTAGAGGTCATGTCCTAATGGCGCCCACAGTACTTTCTGTCGAATAAATTCAGTGTACGTTTTTCCACAACAAAACCGGGCGCCGTTTCCCACCACGGCTTCCATTATGCAGGAGGCCCCACAGTCGGAGTAACTATGTGCGTGGGATACAGATCGCGTAAAATGAACAATACAGTTATTCGTGTAACTAAGTGGCGACTCTTCATCACTGTACTACAGTACACGTGCTGCCGCCAAGCTGTTGCTGCTTTTAGACTGACTTGCATGACCTTTGCTCCTGTCAGGCCCTTTCTATTTGTTCTGTGTACAACTTTGCCTTTGTATTGTACCATTCTGTATCAGTAATCTGAATCTTACTGTATTAAAAGAGAGATTTGCATTAAGTTTAGGATCACTCTACTCAACTGAAGTGAAGCTAACTAATTGATCACTCGTGCATTTGATTGTCATGTAAATGTATAATTAATATATATATATATATATATATATATTTTTTTTTTTTAAATATTTTTTGAAGCAAAAATTGTTGAAATAAAAAAAATCAAATTTTGAAAATTTGAAATTAGTGAAAAGATAAAAATGTCATTTCAAGCATAAGGTCCGTACTGATTCACGAGTCATGACAATTCAGTCTATTCATAAACAATGGGACAGAAAAAACCGGAGTTGCACCAAAACTACCCGTTTTCTTGGAAAAAACCACATGCCGCCCATCGTTCCCACTCCCACCCTCTTTCAAGTTTCACCCCCATTTAAAAATCCCTCCCCTTCCACTCCACCTCATTCTCCAAGAAAAAGATTCCCAACAGTCTCCCTCATATTCCTACCATTTTATCGCTTACCAGACACCATAATCCATAACACTATACAGCTCTAAACCATGCGGATGAGTTGTAATGGATGCAGAGTACTTCGCAAAGGCTGCAATGAAAATTGCTCCATTAGACCCTGTCTTCAGTGGATCAAAACATCTCAATCCCAAGCAAACGCCACCGTTTTTCTCGCCAAGTTTTATGGCCGAGCCGGCCTAATTAACCTCATCAATGCCGGACCAGAACCTCACCGACCTGGTATTTATTTATTTATTTATTTCGTATTCAAATTTTTTCCTTAATTAAATATATAATCTAATATTGGGTCTTTTTTTTTTTCGGTTCAGCGATATTTAAATCGTTGCTATACGAAGCATGCGGCCGGATAGTGAACCCGATTTACGGTTCATCTGGGTTGTTGTGGACAGGAAGCTGGCAGATCTGCCAAGCCGCCGTGGAAGCCGTTCTAAAAGGTGCGTCCATAATGCCTATTTCTTCCGAATCGGCTGGGAGCCATATGAGCCCACCTCTGAAAGCATGTGATATTCGGCACGTTTCAAAGGATGATAACTTTGGACCATCTCATAAGATTCGTAAGGTGAACAAATCTCGCAACCGGTTCAAGCGATCGGGTGTGAAAAAGCTGAAACCGCGGAAAGCTGTGCCGGGGATGGCTACCGAGTTGAGATTTGACGAGTCGAGCAGGATTGAATGGCCAAAGTGTTGTAAAATCGAGATAGATGGGTCGGCGAGTCATGATGAGTCGGAGAAGACTCATCCTCGTCCGAGTCGAGGTGGTGAAAGCGGCGGCGAGGCTGATTGCGTGTCCGTTGAGACAGTCGAAGTTTCGGCTGTCAAATCGGCGGAGGAGCGAGATGATTGCAGTGACGTGGAGCTGGAGCTAACGCTGGGCCGACACTGGAATAGTAGCCCATATCCAGAAGGGCATGAAACCGTGGACGGTGCGGATGATGACACGTATCATCTACGAACGGGGATTGATCTTCCTCCTGTTCGAAGTTCATAGTTTGCCTGTATTTTGGTAATTGTACAAAATATGAAACGAGTTTTGTCGTTGTCGGCCTATAATCTATTAAGCTTATAGATTCTACACATGTGCAGTTCTTTGCATAGTTTATAGTGCATTCCTTTTGCGGTTTAATTTTTCGGGTAGACGTTAGAACTTAGAAGGTATATTAATGCTAGATACAAGAATTATAAGCATTCAGTTTCTTCTTCGCACTTCTGGAAATGAATGCACATGATTAAAAAAGAGCTTCACCAAAATTTTGTGGAAACTCAGATTAGATAAGAAGGAAAATGTCATAAATTTAAGTTTTTATCTTAAAAATTTATACAAGTGACATAGAGTATGTATATCATCGGTTAGTCAATTCGAATGTTGAGTCAAGTTTTTATAAAAGTAATTCATCGTTATCAAATTTTGATTCTTAAATCTAGGATATATACTCAAATGTGGTTTAAGGAATCTGGGTTCATTGATAGGCACAGCAATCTTCCTACTAACGTCATGTCACGGCAGAAATAATCCTTATTAAAATATAAATTTACGCCAAGAACAATCATATGATAAATATATATCTCTTATATATTAATTTTACAAAAAATGTAATAACATTTATTAAAATAAAATTTAAAGATAAGAAATAATTACCAAGTATAACAAGTTAAGTGAATTAAGGGAATAACCTTTTACTTTCTTTTATCAATCCAAATTGTTGAAAGAATAAATGACCACATGTTCGTCCTCTAATTATTAGTCACACGATCCATTTCACTCAGTTAATTTTATATTTTAAGATTTAATACATGAATCAAAAAGTTAGGCGAAAAGGAATGAGAAAAATTAGTGTTTCTCTCTCACACTTAAGATTTTCGGCTTAGATTTTCGGCCATAAAGGAGAATAGGACTCTTTTATTTTTAGCTAACTAGAGTGGAGAATATATAATACTCAATTAGGTTTAGGTTTAGGTTTCCATATAATTAAACTGTTACTTTTACCTAATTACTTATTAACCTAGTCAAAAGTTTCCTTAATTTGATTAAGGAAATAATGAGTTAAAAACTTATCAATTGTAATCTTCCAAAATTTCTAAATTATGCATAGTAATAAGAAAAGAGATTTAAAGTGAACTTATTAGCATATTTTAATTCCCACATATATATAATTTTAATAATAAAAATAATAAAACATCTTTTAATAATTTTTAAGATTGAAGGGAACTCCAGAATAATTAATAAAAAAATAGAAATCATGCAAAATTATTACCTATTTGTCAACTTAATAAACTTAATCATCATATAATTTGGTTAGTCATCATCAACCAAGTATCAAGCATAGAGGTGTCAAAATAGGCCGATTTTTTGACCCGGCCTGTAGCCCGAGGGAAAAACCCGGCCCAGCCCATTTCAATTCCGACCCAAATACGAGCACATGTTTGGACAAATTTCCATGCCCGGAGGGCCGGCCCAACCCGGCCTGGCAAATGAGCCTGGTTATGCCTTGTTAGGCCTGGCCCGGTTAGGCCCTGCTGGGCCCGACCTGGTTGGGCCTTGCTAGTTTCAGTTCCAATTCCAGTTCTAGTTTCATTGGAATGGAACTCCAGAAATACTTCGAAACTGATTTCTCTTTTTTAGATTCTTGTGCAAATGATTCAGAATTCTTATGCATTTTGGATTGGTGGACGAAAAGCTCTACACGATTTCCTATACTAGCATGATTTGCACGAGATGTTTTAATTGTTCCCGTCTCAATAGTTTCTTTCAAATCAACATTCACATAGTATGGAGAGCTATTGAAGATAGGAGGACTTCGATAAAATCAGAATTGGTTGAAGCATTATTATGCATAAGAGATTGGGAGCATGCATCTCATCAATGTCAACATACAATTCATAATGAAGATTTGGTTGAATATTTTCAGAATATGTTCTTAGATGAAGATCCTTCTGCAGCGGGAAGTAGTTCTGCAGTCCACCAATGACCAACTACCATTAATAAATAGATGATAGATAATATATTATAATGTATTAATAAACTTTTATTTTATTTTTCATTTTTGTTTATGGCTTCATTGTAAGATCCATTTTTTTCTCTTTAAGGCCGGGAAGTTTTTTTGATGGACCGATTATTTAATAATACACAATAAAGTCTTTATTTGTCCAAAAGTTTATTCTTTATTTGAGATGCTCTTAGACTCTTAGTTATACAAATGTGTAATTTATTTAACCCATTCGACCCGTAGAGTAAACTAACAAAATAATAATTTATTTTGAATATTTTATTTAAAAAGGGTCGGGCCCATTTTAGGCCTGGTAAGGCTCGGTCGAACCGCCCATTTTAAGCCTGGATGGGCTTGGGATAAACTCAGAGGACTTTCTGGGCCGGACCCGGACATATATTTTAAAAACGGGTCAAGCCCAACCTGGCCCTTGAATAGTGAAAAGCCCTGAAAGGGCCAGGCTGGGTCGGGTCGGGTAGCCCGTTTTGACACCTCTAATCAAGCTATAAACCATTGTTTTTACTATATAAAACCCCCTCCATACTATATTAGGTATGGTATAGTACCAAGACCTAGGGTTCGTGAAATACACCATCCTTAAAGGAAAGCTTGGAAACTAGGTAAGTACAAATCTCACCTACAACATGGAAAATGTTTTGAAACGTGATGAGTCGTTTTAACTGCATGATTCCTCACGTATGAACTGATTGATTATGATGAGTGCTAAAATTATTATTGTTATAAAAAGTTCTTGAACAACATATGCACTCATGAGCATTAGGTTAGGTTACCTCATATTTCATGTTAAGAAATTAAAGATATAAATTATATTTCTTATGTTGTATACTTATGTTTGTTTACTTATGTTGATTGAGAAAGATTCCTTCATTACATTGTATAACTTATATGCTAAGGAAATAAGTGAGAGGGCCTAAGTCTTTAGGGATAATATGTTACTAAATTGACCCACAATTTTGGTGATAAAGGAGGAATTGTTGCCCATAAGGAGGAGGTTGTCCACATAAACAAAGAAATAAACTATTATGCCGTCCTGATTGTAGAGAAAAAGTGAAACATCAAACTTGACCATATAGGGATCGACGTAGACGATAAACATGCGTGGGATTGTTTGAGTAAGTAAAATTAGGTGGTTGAGTCATATAGATATCTTCATTTAAATTTCCATGAAGAAACAAATTGTTGACGTCGAGTTATCGAATGGGCCACCCTTTATGACGGCAAGAGAAATGATGGTCCAAATAGAGATCGATTTGATAACCGGATTGGAAGTGTCAGTAAAGTCAAGACTAGGTTGTTAGTGGAACCTTTTTACAACTAAGCGTGTCTTGAAGCGATCAATGCTTCCATCAGGTTTGCGCTTATACATAAGACCTACTTGCAGCCAACAATGTTATGGCCATGTGAAGATGGCACTAATTCCAAGATATCATGACGTAATAGTGCTTTGAATTCATCTAACATAGCTTGCCTCCATATATAGTCCTTGAGAGCTTATGATACACAAGTTAAATCCTATTCAATGGCAATTGGATGCTTTGTAGCAATGTGTAGCATTTTCGGCTTGTAAATGCCATGCATTGATCGCGTTTGCATGGAAAGATTTCTGGTGGGAAGAGAATGTTCCACTAGAGTTATTGAATTCGAAGTGGAGATAATCACTTCTGCAAAAGTGGAGTTGACGTGGGTATGGACTAAACTTTCATGCAATAGAGAGGGTGCCACAATTTCATTAGTAGTGGGCCTACTTGGAGGAGGAGTGATGTCATGGGCTTGATTTGAATCAATGGTGGGCTGCCCATATGTAATTGCATGTGTGGGTTCTGGAGAAGAAGTGGGCTGAGCTGGGTGAGGATTGTTGGGCTGCTACTAAGTTTCCTGAACATTCATCAAATAATCATGTGAAAAATTAGAATTAAGAGGACATACCTGACGCTCGAGCTAATGAGGAGAATGGGTTACAGGGGGAGGTAGTGGCGTGGGCTAAGATTGACAACATGAAGGGGAGGGTTGGGATAACACTTTGGGCCTAGATGATCGAACTTTGAAATGAAAAGTAATTTTCTGAAAATTTAATATGACACGAAATAAAAAGGCGAGATGATTCGAGATCCATACACTTATATGCACTTTGAGAGGTAGAATACCCAAGAAATATACATGGTTTTGATGAAGATTGAAGTTTATGATTAGTGTATGGTTTTAACCAGGAGAAACAAAGGCACCAAAACACCCGAGGTTTAAGATAATGGGGTTGATAATGGAAGAGTTTTTCAAATAGACTTTGTGAGTTAACGAGGGGTGTGGGTAGGCGATTTATGAGATAGGTAGCGGTTGCAAAGGCAAAGGCCCAAAATATGAGTGGAAGGTTGGCTTGAAGGAGTAGGGTGAGCCCATTTGTACTATGTGGCAGTGAAGGCATTCATAAGTACCATTTTGTGGAGAGGTGTGTGGGGGTGGTGGTGTACCAACTTATACCCTGAGTGCTAAAGTATGATTGTAATTTTTGAAATTCTCCGCCATTATCATTGTAAAAGCTTTGAATTTCTTAAGAGAATTGGTTTTCCACTAATGCTTTGAATTTTGGAAATATAGTACTAACTTCAGATTTGGCCTGCAAGGGATAAAATCATGTATATTTTGTGAAATGATCAATAAAAAATAAATAGTATTTATGACCATTCAAAGATGCAATACGTGTAGGACCTCTAAACATCAGAATAGATAAATTGCAAAGGATGAGAACTAAGCAAAAAAGTGTCACCAAAAGGAAGTTGTTGACTTTTATTTGTATTGCACGAGATACAATGAAATGAAAATGATGAAACATCTTTATTAAATGATTAAGAGAATTTATGAATAACTGGAAATTATTTTGGGTGGAGAGTCACCCAAACGTCGGTGCCAACCATGTAGCAATGTTCGTTCTACAATAAAAGCGGAGGGAGGGACAGATCAAGGAGCTAAGATGTGGTAAAACATATTCTCACATTACCCACATGTTAGTGTCACCCCTGTGATTTAATATTTCACAATAAGATGGATGAAATTCTACCGAAATGTTATTAATTTTAGTAAAATTATGTTGATAATAAGTTATAGTGAATTTTTGGGACACAAAATACATGAGATAAATGAAAAGTATTGCCCGGTAAAGAGAGTTGAGAAGAGTCAATGTGAGATATTTTTAAACTTGTACTATCCCCATTGATGATTTCATCCTTACCATCGTATTTAGAGTGGAATGATAAATTGAATAGGTCGGCCGTTATATTATGAAAAGCCAAAGAGTTGAGTAACCTCTTTGCATCGGGTCCCAAATTATAGCACATAGAGTTGGTTGTAGGTTAAATTCGGCGGCATTGCTTGGCGGAATGTCCGTGAATGTCGCAATATTAGTAAATGGAATCTCCTTCAGTAGTGGGCCTAGAAAAATAAGAACTGGTTGACCTATAATGGGAGTGGGCCGATTGTTGAGAAGCGGGCTTATTGAAAGAGGAATTTCCTCTTTGTTGATGGAACCTGCGTGATGAATTTGAGTAGAAGTAATTTCCCCTTTGGTTTTGGCCAGACCTGTGGGATCCATTTTTGTGGCCGCCATTGTCAGACCGATTTGGCACCGAAGAAGATTTCGGGTAGGTGTTATTGGCTGTGGTGAGCAAGGTGCTTAATGCAGATTTGAGTCGCTTGAGGTATGACTCGTGAGCTACAAGAAGATCATGTAATTCTTCAAATTGGACAGGAGACTCACGTGTGCGGATTGGAGCAGCAATCTCTCGGTATTCAGCTCTGAGTCTGTTGAGTATGCAGAGGGTGAGGTCATCGATTGGTACAGGTTCATCGATAACCTCAATTTCATCTGCTCTTACTTTGATGACATGTAAAAAGAGAGCCCTTTTGGGCAAGAGATAATTCTTCTTTAACTCGCGTCACCCTCATATGGGAGCGAATAGCATAGACCCGAAGAATGGTGGTCCAAGTGTCTTGGCTGGTGGAGGCGGAGAAGATAAGAGGATGATTGATTTTGACATTGATCCAAAGAGGGCCGAGATTAGTAATTTATCTTGTTTGTACTAGTGGGTATACTCACTTGAAGGTGTGGTTTCAAAACATTTTTTGGGACAGGGAAAGGTATCATCAAGGTAGCCAAAGAGCTCATAGCTGATAAAGAGTGATTTGATTTGAGTGTGCCATGAGTTTCTCAGTGTGAGTTGAAGCAGAAACTGTTGATGTGCATTAATGGAAATGAATTCTAGTAGGTCTGACAAGAGGACTTGCTTTGGAGATGGTGGTGGATGTGCTTGAATCAATAGTCATGGATCAATATGGTGTTTTAGATCGAAGAAACTCGTAGGAGCTTTTATTACTGTGATACCATATAAAATAATATTTCTTGATAGATTTATTAATATGAAGAAGATACAATATATAGGGTATACAATTAGACTTTGATAGTTAGAGAAGATATTAAACTATTCTAGAATCATGGAAATTGTTACATGAGTATAATCGGAGGATTGTGATAACTGTAGAAATATTAAAAGTTATGATTCCGTTATAGGTAATACATAACAAGTTCAGAAATTGCGGTTAACAAAGTTGTTTATCACTTGTAACTGAGAATATAAGCTGAATTGTAACAATAAAGAAGCTAATGAATAATAAAAAAACTTATTTCTCTCTCAAAGTTCTCTTTCTCTAAATCTTCTTAGGAGTTCGAAGGGTAGACTCGAATATAGCTTTAACATCTCTTTAATTTTCTCATTTGAAAATCTTAATTATCTATAAATAAATTATCGAAATTTCATTGAGGGAAAAAAAAATTGAAATAACAACAAAAATAATAGACAAATATTAAATTGGGCCTAAAGTTCTAATATGAACCTGAATATGAACTTGGTCTCACAAAATCAATATTATGGACTAACACTAAAAAAAGAAGCCTAGCAAGTATTGAATTTCCCACTATTCCTATTGAAGCAAATGGTAAAAAGAGGAGCCTTCTTTTAACTAGTTTAAGCCCAGCTAGGCCAAAACTCCCCTTGGAGGGACCTATATTTTCATCTACATTTGTTCGACCAAGGTTGGGGCCTTGCAGTTGTTGATGATTTCTCATATCACTCATGTGTTTGAACAACTTACGAAAATCTAAGAGGAAATATATTTGAGTTTTGTTTGGATAGGTACCGTCAGAGATCATAAACTTTTACGATTCAAATGTTCTATGAAAAGAAGTACTCCTAATTTTTAAGATGAGGAGACTTTGACCATTGAGAAAGAATTTGATTCAGATCGATTTTGTGTGTTCAAAGTTATGATTCATCAAGCCGTTTGATTATTCTAAGCTCCATTTTCCCAACACAAAATGAGTTCAAGTTTTTGACACTCTTTTCAATGGTCTGCTGGCCATTGCAAAAAGAGGAATTTTCCACATGAAAAAAATTGTTTTGGACTTCTTTATAAGACAAGAATTCGCACTTCTTTATAATAAGAAAATGCAGAGAATCTGAATCCATAACAGTATGGCACTTCTTTATAATAACTTTATGATACGCACTTCTGATATAGTAGAGGTTGTAATTTTATTTAAATATGTAATTGTATTTTTGTGTTGATAAAGTACAACATATACATCTATATATATGAGAACCACTAGCGTTATAATAAGGTAATCCTAACGATATGACAACCTTAACAATAAAGTAACTAATACTAGTAAAAGATCATAATATTCTTTCATCCCCGTTAAATGAAAGATGGGTACCCATAGTAAGTTTGGATTGTAGAGACTGAAATCGGGTACAAGAAAGACTCTTAGTAAGAGCATCTGCAATTCTATCCACAATTTGATTCGAAATATGGTAACTAGGGCTCTATATATAGATGTACTAGCAATTTCGTCGATGTCTCTTGGTATGACTGCTAGAGTACTTATTTTTTTAATTGTGTTTATTGCTGGCATGTTGTTTGTAGTGTTCAAATATTATGTGAAAAACCAAAATAAGAAACTTTTAGTTGTAGAAAATCTAAAAAAGAATGAGAAGGAAAATATTATGAGTAAATTTAGAGTAATATTGTAAAAGGCAACAAAAGGGTCCAAGTGAGTTATATAGTCAAATAGTGGGTAGGTGGCGAACAACGAGTTGATCAAGAGTATGTTGTGAGAGACATGTGATCTGTGGCGCCTGTAGAGAACTGTCCACGTGTTGTATTATATCAGTGGTAATGAGGATGAACTCTATATGAAATTTTTAGGAAAAATAATTTGTTTCATCAAGACGAGTGCATATAAAACTAGTTATGTGTTAGATTGAGAGTTGTGTTAACGGTGAGGCTACGATTGTATTAGCAGGAGTTGAACCAGTAGTAGCGGAGGTCATGGTGGTGAGTGAAGGTATAGTTGGAATTTGTAATTCTTGATAAATCATGATTCAAGAAAGAGTGAATAAAGCAAAAAAAAAAAAAAGTATTGGCCTGTGATGTCTTAATACTATGAAAGAGTAAAACTATAATTATATTCATATATATAATTATATTCTTGTATGAATAAAATACAACATTTACATAAATATATAAGAATTATTAAAATTACAATAAGATAACATTAATAATAAAATAACTATAATAATAAAATAACTAATATTAATAAAAAACCATAATATTTTTTCACATTCCCATTTACAAAACCGTTACATAAAAACCACAGTACAGGCTCTGTAGATTAAGTTATTTGTTAAGAATTAGAAGGCTGCATGCTATCTCTCCACGACGAGAGACAGAGCTTACTGCTTTGCAAGGGAGAAACTACATGTCTTAATTTGTTCCTTCACTGTGCTCCCATTATTCACCAGCATGTACACGTTGATAGTCATCTCTAAACCTAAGAAGCCAATTTTCCCAGCAAAGCAATCAAACAAACTGGGCGGTTGACCAAAAGCTTAAATTATTTGTTGGGGTAAGGAGGAAAGGCATTGTTCCCCATGAAAATTGATGTTCTTTTGACGAACCTACCTTTCATTCTTGGCCTCTTCTCTGCGTTCAGCTTCCTAACTTCATATCTTATTTTCTTGGAAAACAACCTTGTTCTTCTCTTTTCTCTGTACCTTGACACTCTTGCTTCTCTTCCACCGATATTCCCGTCACAATTATTAATCCTGCCTAAGACTCCTGTTCCTTCATTCGGGTTATGAACATCTCTAGTCCATGCTCCCTAGATTACATTAAAAAGATAAAATGATAATTAATAGCATGTCATTATAGCCACGACCATAATATTTATGCCGGATCGGAACATGATGTCCGTGACATCAAAACAATAACTGCATCGTAGTTTAACCTCAATGATGTCCGTGCATCAAAACAATATCCGTGTTGTGGTTGTAATTTTTACAAGATTTTGATATATTTTCGTTTGCTTTCGCTCTAGCTACTGCGATAATATTGCTAATTCTGGCGCTATGCCTTATTGTGCTTGTAAGAAGTTAAAAAGACAAAAAAAAATCATCTAATTTGAAGAATGAAAAGAGTTAGATGGAGAAATTACCAAGCAATCTGGACAACAATCGTCGGGGTTGAAATCAGGCTTCTTTCCTGTTGTCCATGGAGAAGCTTGACCATCCCAAGCTGTAATAACTGCATCGTAGTTTAACCTCAATGATATGATCTTCCTCTTTCTTTCTACTTTACAATATCCATCACTACTAATATTTCCTAAATTCTCTGTCATGTCTTCCC
Source organism: Coriaria nepalensis (assembly GCA_027186245.1). Classification (NCBI taxonomy): domain Eukaryota; kingdom Viridiplantae; phylum Streptophyta; class Magnoliopsida; order Cucurbitales; family Coriariaceae; genus Coriaria; species Coriaria nepalensis. The sequence continues at coordinate 2,146,895 of CP114493.1, forward strand.
CTTTCTGCTCCATTACACGATCATGATCACTCTCAAAGCAATTCCAATCTAGGGTTTCTCTTACCAAATCCAAATTGGGATCCAAATAGTCACATGTATCTTCAACTTCCACTTCTTCATCCTTAACCTTCATTGTATGATCGACATGATCATCTTCATGTTTAAGTTCATGAAACACTCCCCCCTGATCTTCTTCTCTTACTAGTAAGCTCCCAACATCAGCAACAAACTCAGCAAGATCACCTTCTGACGGTAGAAACCCTAGGTTTTCTAAATTATCCTCTAAATAATGAGCACTTCCAAGGTCAACACGGCCTTCATCGCTCGATACAGTACAAAATTCGGGATCAAATGGATTGAAAACCGGAACTCGATGAAGAAGCTGTTCTTCAGTCTCATCATCAACAAAATTACCTTCTTCACATCCGATTTCCGGAACAAGTGGCATCACGGGATTATTAATCAAACCCTTGTCTTTATTATTAATATTATTCGCTTTAGCCTGTTGAGCGAACCTGTTATGTCGTGGGGTTCGAGCTTTTCGAGTGTACCCTTGATGCCATGAAGGTTGAGGACTGAGCTTAGATTGATACGCGCTAGGCTTGAACGACGCCGTCTCAAGATGGACTCTTTCATGTCTACTCGCCAATTGATTAGCCGAATGAACAGAAACATCACATGAGTGGCAAAGAAAAGCATCATCAGCAGCACAAAACCAACGAGCCCTTCTGTGCAAACAGCTATCACAAGCCCTAGCTGTTTTCCCCGCTACTGCATTTGCTGCTATTTTCTTTTGAATGACCATCATAGAGAAGGTAGCTAGCTCTCGGTTTCGAGTTTGAAGTATTGCAAGTACTTGAATTCAAATTTCACAGAGGAAATAGTTTTGAAGTTTATAATGAACAAGGTTACTATTTAATATGGGACAAATTCGGCTTAATTATTTGTGCGGGCATGTTATGAATGTGACTGTGATGACAGCTTTTGTTTATGACCCATACTTTATGAGGTTTAATAACTCTGGCTCACAATCAATGATAGCTATAAGCTCATATTGAGATCTTTGGCCGTTTGCAATAGTGATTTCCATATAGTACCCTTTCGGATCCATAAGGTAGTCTTATCTGAGCGTTTATTGGGTAAAATTTTGATGTTCATCTTGGTTTCTGAATTCTTATTGGCTACATGTCTATTGAGTGGATTCCTTGTGGGACAACCATGCAAGTATGGGGTGAACTAATTACTCTATCTGTCCCTTAGCTTTCTCTCTCTTTTTGTCTCCATCTATCATGGAAGTTTATTTTCTTTCTTTCAGTTTTGTGAATTTGAGTGCAACACCCTTTCTGTTGTTTTGTTTGTATTGTTCAATTATTTATAAGACCTCGCAAAAAAGAAAAAAAACTCTTGGTTTTGGTCCCCTCTATGTTGCCTTCAAGTCCATGTGGTTGCCTTCAACTCTCTCATCTATTCTCTCTCTCCTCTCTCTCTCTCTCTCTTACACACACACTTATCAAAATGGTGGATATTCTTTTGGCTTGACTGAGAAAATGATTCAGGTGTAGGAGGTGGTTACTTCCGTTGATGTTCAAAACATATCTATACCATAAGAAGAATATCCATGTATATCACAAGCAGTGTATATAAGTTGACCAAGCCGTATGAAAACTTTTCATTTTATAGGTTACCAACTAATTTATCTTATAATATGATTAGAACAGCAAAATGATAAAAATGATAAATAATTAATTTATTAAATATAATATTGTGTAGTTTTATTAGTACAATTAAAGTATATCATAATTAGTTTAATTAAAAATTTATATTATATGATTTATTTATATATATTTAATTCATAATTAACAATCATATAATAAATAGTTATTTGACTAATTTATTAACTACATAATATAGGCTCAAGTTAATTAAATTGACAGGAGTACTGATGCATATACATCGCCGACCACTAAAGAGGGATTAGCCCATGATCTAGTCACGTAATTAGATTAAGTGAAATTTTGATTAAGTCAAGACTTGACTAAGTTAAAGAAGGGGTTGATTTTAAAGTAACCCAAACACAGTTGGAGCACTATTTAAATATCATTAAGGCCGACCGAAAAATCACTAATTACTTCTCCTCTTTAGGCGAAATTGATATATGGAGAGTTTTTATTTTTTTCCTTTATTTCCTCGAACTTGTTTATTCATGAGTTGAATTTTGAAATAGTAAACAATCGAGTAAAATTGAACTATATGAATTATGATTACAAGATTGAATATTTTATCACTTCATTATTTTATATACATAGAGCACTAGGAGAGCTATTAGAAGGTTTTGTAGATAAAATCCGTAAGTATTTTGGAATATTAATTTTTTATATTTTTTGAGGCACTTTTCATAATTATATATATATGATATGTATTTTGTATGATTGATCTTGTAATTTTTGCATAAATTTAATCCATAAATTGAATTTAATAATAAAAAAAAAATAATTTACTACTTCCATTCCATGGAATACTCGTAGACGTTACCCATAGAACTACAACCCAATCGATTAAGATCTTGAACTAGCCTAAAGTTGAAAGGCCTGGGAGTGAAGGACTTACGGGCCAAGGTAACTTGGAAAAATATGGGCAGGGCGTAAGCCATGTATAGTCCAATTATTGCTATAGATAGCAACAATAAATTAGGTGGAAATATCATTTTTTTTATTTTAAAAGAAACTGAAAGAGAAAGAAGGAAAAATAATTGTACTGTTAATGCAGAGGGGCGATCTAACCCAAGCCCAGCCTAGGCGATCGCTTGGTTCTGACTTTAGAAAATAATAAATTATATATAATTTCCATGATAAAAGTCATCAGAAAATTACAGCGGGAGAATGAAACTAGTCAAGAAGCAAGGAAGAGAAAATTGTTCAAGGATTTCCTTACGATACTTAGCTCAAATGGAGTATCATGCTTTGATCAGTCTGCGTTGTTTTCGCCAAATGTAACTAAACGGATGAACCATTGAGTATTAATTCGAATATGTAAAATCTATAGAGTGATAATTAGAGATTTTATTAGGACTTGGTATGCAATCTGTACAAAGTCGAACTATACTGATCGGGAATATACATGTGCTCTTTAACCCAAATCGTGGAGACATCAAGCTGGGACATGTATCTTACTGGTCTGATCATTCTGAAAAGTGTAGGTTAATCTTTAGGAGGCATGATTTCTTCTATTTATATTTTTAGGTCGTTTTTTATGTTTACTTTCAAAAACCAAGAGAGCAAGAGAGCAGCGATCTTTATGATATATAGGCTCCATTTGTGTAGACTTTTTAAACTGAAGTTGAGCGAAATGGGTGTCTAGAAGTGATTTTTAGTTATGTTTTATGAGCTTAAACTGGACTTTGGGTCCATACTGGAAAAACGATAATCGTCGGTCATGCAATGTAGGTCCGATTGTTTCTTGAAAAAGCGTGCAAACTATCGAAGGAATGGGGCAATGTACCTGTTGTTATTTCTGGGGATCTTATTAGTCTTCCGAAGATGAGTTAGCTTCTCTTATTTAGGAATCAAAGTAGAAAACATTTATTTATTATCGCTTAACGTCAATGGTTTCTTTGCATCTCATGTTCAGAGTGCAATGTATCAGTTTCTGGCTTCATCTGAGGTGTTAGTATTTATGTATTTACCCTTTTTTTTTGGTTCTTTTTCTGTCTCTATGTTTGGATTCTTATTTCGATTATCAATGATATTGGTGGAATTTTGAGCAGCTAGATGTTAGATTACATGACCATAGAAAAATTTCAGGGCAGCTTGAATTTCCATCACGCTTTGTACCCTTCAAATCTGTGAATAAGAATGTAGCCTGGTATGTCTCTTTGAACAATTGAGGTACTTAAGATGATAGTAGGCATAGTACTATTTGATCTTAGTCCAGTAAGAGTAGGATAAAATATCGGGTTTTCTTTCGAATCATTATAATGATATCTTTTCATTCAGGTTCAACCCTGAGACCTCAAGGCGAAATTTGTAGCGTTGGGGTGAGGAAGAATTAAGAATTGGTACTGGAAATGAAAGTGTCAATAGACTTCAACACCGTTTAAATCTTTGCAGTGCATATTTTGGCATTCCAGTAAGATCCATTTAGGGTATGTATGCTGGGTAATATTTTTTAAAAATATTTTTTACATTTTGAAATATAAAAATCGGTTTTGGGAAGGGGACAAGCTTGTTTGATAACTATTTTTCTATCAATTTTTGTCTAAAAAATATTTTTCGAAAATCACAAAAAAACTGTAAAAAAATGAAATACAAAAACCACAAATTGTCATTTTCTATATAAAAACTTTTTTCAACTCTCTTATTTTTCTTTCTACTCTCTTTAAAAGTAGAATAGACTTAAAGGTATGAAGCAGAGATAGAGTAAAGATTCCTCATTTGAAAACAAAACAATCTAACTTAGAAAAGATTACGGGTTTATAGGAAAAGCAGAAATACCAACATGAGCTTCATGAAAGATAAGGGGACTTTGAAAATATCATAATCAAAATAATTTTAAAATATATTATAAATTTATAGATATTAATCAATATCTAGAAGTATTGATTATGAACTGTAATTGTAACTATGCACGAAACGAAGACCCTATCATAAAAGCAATTAATATTGATATCAGATGCTAGTTTACTCTACGGGTCGAAAGCCTCATCAACCTGTAGAGTAAACTAGCAGTTATGATTACAACTTATGATACTATACGGGCCGAAAGCCTTGCTAGTTTACTCTACGGGTCGAAAGCTCCCTCGATCCATAAAGTAAACTAAAAGTTATGATACTCTACGGGTTGACGAGACTTTCATCCCATAGTGTAAACTAGTCATAACTGTTAACTTACTTTACGAGATGAATGCCCCATCGACCCGTAGAGTAAACTAGAAGTTATTATACTCTATGGGTTGATGGGCTTTTCGATCTATAGATTAAACTAGTCATAACTGTTAGTTTACTCTACAGATCGAATGCTTCATCGATCTGTAAAGTAAACTAGAGGTTATGATACTCTATAGGTCAATGAAAACTTCGACCCGTAGAGTATCATAAGTTATAATCATAACTTTTAATTTACTCTACGAGTCGAAAGCCCTATCGACCCGTAAAGTAAACTAGTATAGTAAACTAGAGTAAATAAATATGGTCGTCAATGTTGAGTTTTCTCGTTGATTCTTTAATGAAAGATAGATTGATCCTTGCCATTGTCTTTACCTTTCTCTCTCTATCCACCTAATGTAACCTTAATATGATAATGAAAAAGAAGAAAAAACAATGTTGAAGTATTTCTTTCCATTTCTGCAAAATCAATTCTAGAAAATTCGGAACTGCACTTTGAAATATAGGTTTAAAATTGAGTTTTAAAGCTGAACTTGTTTAACATTGATTGTTAACACTTTATTTGAAAAAAAAACCGAATTAAAAAGCTGAAGATGCCAAATGGATTTTTTATCTTAAAAAATATTTTTATGTCTCTCACATGATATTTTGTACAAAAATCAATTTTGTAAATACAAAATACAAGAAGTGTTACCAAGCATAGTAATTTTTGAGATTATTTTAAAAATTATCCTTCTCTCAATACTTTTTTTGTTAAATATCATTTATCCCTATTTTTTTGCTTTTTACCCTTTTGAAAAAAGAATGAAATTACTAATTAACCAAATTACCAATATCTCTCCCTTCTATCCTCTTCAAAACCTAAATCTCCAAACTTACAAATCGACGTCTTTCACTTTAATCAAAATCTTTTTGCTCCCCTATTCTCTTATGCTCTTATTCTGTCATCTTCTTATAAATCTTCTTCTTCTGCTCTTCTTTTCCCTCACGCTTTCATTCTCTTCTTACTCAGCGGCTTCATTCTCATCTCATTCTACCTCACTCGGCTATGGACGATAATGTAATACCTGGTCAGTTTGAGCATAGGAAATTTATTCCTAAATTAATTGACTGTATAAATAAGCCTTATACGTTAGTTTCATGATATAATGCAGTAGTATATTAAAACTATATAGTTATCAGTATAATAAGAATTATATGATAACTGTACAGTACAATTAAAGCAGCAAGGGGCATGAGCTTCCCCAGCTCACCCTCATTTTGTCTAATCATGAAGATAAGTAAGTAAGACAAATATCTTCTGTAGGTCTCCCAGTCATCCCCTACGGTAAGATCAGAAGTGATCACTGCCAGCTACTAAAATAAAAAATATTATTCCCTTTTAGTTCTAGTATCGTGCTAGTTAATAAATTCCTGAACAATTTGTTAGTTCCTAAGATAATATGAGTGAAGCTCAGAATCCTTTTCTTCTTCCATAATCTGGAATCTTAGAAAGTGAAGGTGAAGATTCTGACATAGAGGGCAGCACCAGTTTAAGTTTATTGCTGGTAGGACATTTCTATTTAAAAATCTTGAAATTTGTTAGTTCTTGGACCATAGATCAAGGATAAGGGGAAAATCTGTAAAGTGTAAGATGTCAAGATGAAATTGAGGTTTATGAGTCATATTTATTTAGCAAAGTTCTGAAAATGTTAAGGTTTAAGTGCAGAGTTGAAGTACTCGAAGTCTTGAAATTTTGTGAAGGGTCGATGGGTCGACACCCGCAGTATAAGAAATCAACTTGAAACTGAGGACTCAGTTATGTTTCTGTCTTTCTACACCGAGAACTCGATCCGGACCGAGAACCTAGATCGAGAGACCTTATCCTATGTCTCAGTTCGGGAAAAGAGAAAAGACCTCGGTTTGGATTGGGAACCTAGACCAAAGGATATTATATTATATCTCGGTCTAAGAGGGAAAATGGAAAACCTCTATCTGGGAAAAAAAAGCACTCGGTCTAGAAAGAGTACTCGACATTATATTTTATCCTTTCGTATGTCAAATCGGTGGATTCGAGGTAAAATTAAAATGTCAGGTTAGAACTAGATTCTAATTTTGGCCCACATTAGTCTATATTCTAATTTGGGGCCATAAATTATGAACTGTTATTCAGTTTAAACTCACATAATCTATTTAAAATACTCATATTTTATCTAAATCGTAATTTTGATTGCTTAACCACCCAAGGTTAGGGCACACAAAATCTTAAATAGACTCTAATATATCCGAACTTTAGTTTTAACTGCTAATCCAAATGCACCCATGGTTAGGGCCCATAGAATACTAATTAAAATTCTAGATTTACCCAACTCATAATGTCTCAACTGCTTATCCAAATACCCAAATTTTATTTATTTTCTTAATTATTTTACTGAGCTGGCATTCCAATTAGCATACGGAAGAACATTTCTATGTTCTTTAATTCAAGAGTGCTTTTAACTTTTAACTAGTCGTTTCAATTGGACATGTGAAGAGTTCGAGCTTATCTAGCCTTGTTTCTTTTTGTCTTACCGAAATTCCACAGGGAAGCGGTAGAACAAGAGATGATCATGGAGAACCTTTGGCAACATCGTACCACTCCAAGTTCATGGGAACCGTCGATTATATTTGGTAATCTCCCATTTTACCCTATTAAAACCCATGTTATTATTCTTCGCCCCTCCAAAACTAGTTTTGGTTTACTCATTTTCGTGATCAGATGGTTGGAAAAACAAATCTAGGCATTTTGAGGAACTCGTACATGTTAAGAGTTGTAGAAATATTGCCTATTATTGTTTACCCATGCTTACCCTTGCTCTCTTCTGCGCACGTCTATAGTGTGGTGTAAATCCGGATTGGATTGGGATTGGCTCATGTGCACCCACTTCAGCACGCCAAATAATGGTCGGAAAATAACTCGATTTGTCTTGGCCCATCTTTTTTTTTCATCTCTTGATTTTTTTCTTCTGCAAAAACATATGAAAATGAAATGGTATAATTTAATTTTCAGTTTCATCATATTTAAATCTCTATTAAACTCAAATTAAATTTAAGAATTCTCATTAATCTCTTCTCCACTCATAAGCCTATAAATTGGTAGTCTTCTTTTATTTGGAAACACACCAAAAAAAATGAAATCTCTCACAATTTTCCTTTCCTTTAGAGCTCTAAGTTTCTAGTGAGTTAGAGTTCATATCATTTTTTTAGTTCATTGGAATAGTATTGGTGGTGCGCCACTGCTATTTATCTCCGATGTATCATGGGAGACAAATATCGTTCCATCTTCGGTACCGACATGAGGGGACAAATCTTTTTTACGGAAACCATTGCATAACATGCATCAATGTGATTCTCAGTTTCTTATCTCTTTTTTCAATCTTATATTCGATTTTTTATTCAGTTTATGATTCGTTTAACATTCTATTTTGTTATTACATATTCCAGAATGTAAATTGTTTGCATAAACTGTTCTGAATTTTTATTTTACATATTCTAATTCTTTTTTTACTATTTACTGTTTACATATTATATTTTTGTTTACTATTTCCAATGCTATGTTTATGCTCAATTTTAAGTGTGGCTCACTTTGTGTAAATAAAATGTCAAAGTTGATTCTGATTCTCCTCCATAAGAGCTTCGAATGGGTATATAGTATGCTCAAAATGATTGATGGGTGAATGAGAAATTGAATCTCAAAGTACAACCATTAGAATAGTTTAAAGTGAAAAAATGAAGGAGAAAAAGTTGTCTCTTATTGGAAATGGGAACAAGTGAGAGAGTGTCTATATAGATTTGCACATTTGTTAATAAAATATAAGCTAGAATACTCTCTTTTGCCCGTGCCTACAGGGGAAGTGTAAATCCGGACCGGATTGTGTTTGGCTTGTGTGTGCCCGCACTGGGTGCGCCGAAAGTTGGCATAAAAATGATATGGTTTGCCTTGTCCAATCTTTTGTTTTATTCTCCTGAATTTTTTTTTTCTCCAAAAACGTATGAAGATGAAATGATATAATTTAATTTTTGGTTTCATCAAATTTAAATATGTATTAAATCCAGATTATATTCTCATTAATCTATTATCCACTCATGAGCCTATAAGACTTCTTCCATTTGAAAATACACCAAGAAAATGAAATTTTTCTCAATTTTCCTTCCATCTAGAGTTGTAAGGTTTCAGTAAGGTAGAGTTCAGATCATTTTTTTTACAGTTTGCCAGAATAGTATTAGTGATGCACCGCTACTACTCATCGTTGTTATATCCTAAGAGACTGACACTGTTCCACTTTCTACACCAATATGAGGAGGCGAATTTATTATAAAGAAAATATTGCATAACATGCATCAGTTTGATTTTCAATTTTTTACCTCTCCATTTTTAATCTTATGTTTGATTGCTTATTCAGTTTATAATATATTTAACATTGTATTTTTTTTATTATAAATTTTAGTACGTAAATTATTTACATAAACTGTTTTAAATTTTTATTTTATATATTCTGATTCTATTTTTACTATTTACTATTTAGATATTTTATTTTTGTTTATTGCTCTATTGCTTACATTTTTTTATTTTTATTTACTACTTTACTATTTATAAATTATATTTCTATTTACTATATTTTATTTCTGTGTACTGTTTGCTATTTTTTGTTTACTATATATATATATATATACACTCCCCTCCCCCGCTGCCCCTCTCCTCGCCTCTTTTTCTTTACAAATTCTTGTGTCTAAGAAATGATAATTATGCAGAGATGGGGAAGCGATCACCTTGATCTAGTATGTAAACTTCTTTTGCCGATGACTTAAAACAGGTAAAGATGCATATGGTGCATAAATTGGAATCCAGATAAGCTTATCCTTTCTGGCTCAATTGTATTCTGAGTTATAGACTATTTGGTCTTTAGAATTGGAGTGTAGGTTCTTGTCTGTGCCCAAACTAAAATATTGACTCAGTTGACATTTAGAAAGCATGTTAGAATTGAAGATAAAATCTACGAATAGTCCTCTAGAATAAATCTTCTTGGCAGGAATGGTGTAGGACCATGACATGAGGTCAAGTGGGTTAGAAAATATGATGTGTTTATTGAAATTTTTTTTTTACTGACCCTCGATTGTAATATATTTTTGTTTAAACTCTTATGCAACATTGATCGTGATGGCGGTTAATTTGTGGTTGACATCATTTGGGTTTGCATTTTGTTTTGGTCTCTTAGAAAATTGTAATGACTAGTTTATATTTCTATGGAGGGCGGCGATGAATTTGGACCAATTGATTTGTATCATTATATATAAGTTGATTTAGTTTATGATTAGATGTCTTAATCAAGAAAAAAAATAAAATAAAATAAAAGTGTTTGGTGAGAAGAAGGTGGAGTTTGACATTTCCCTTCGAATACGGTCCCCGAGGAGCCATGCAATCTTCAAGACTTTAACAGTACGTTTGGTTTCGGTGGAAAAGTCCCTTTTTTGTTTCTTTTTTCTTCCTTTCTTAAGAAATTCTAATTTACCTAAACCCTAATTAAAAGGGAAAAAGAAGAGAGTAGTAGGTAAGCTTATATTCGGGAAAGGTGAAAAAGTAGTTGTATAATTCATATAAGAATCGCTCATAAATAAATAAATATTAATGAAATTAAGAGATTCATAGATAATCTTTTATCTTTAAAAAAAAAAAAAAAAAAAATTAGAAAACCCTCTTAAGACATGCTGTACTAGTAATTCATAAAATTTATTTTTATATTTTTCTAATATATTTAGAATTTTCATTAAATTTGAATAAATTAAATATTAAAAAATAGATATATAATAAATAAGTTATTAAATATATTACTAAATAAGATATTAAGATTAATAAATAACTATCTAAATGTTCGAACAGATCCATAGCCCAAAATGTTATTCAGTGAATATACGATATGAGATTCATTAACATTTCATGGTCCTACAGTTTTCAATGACATTTCATACATTCTAACCCACGTGACCTCATTTCACGGTCCTATAATATTTGATAGGATTCATTAACTCCATTAATTCAACTCTCAGATTATCCTTAATATTATAATTGGCTTTGAAACCAAAAAAAAAAAAAAAACTCAAAATTTTAATATAAATTTCATCTAGAATTTTGTATTTTTTTCAACCATCGGTTTTAAGATTGCTGGCCCATCAATTGACATGTTCGCTGCAGCACCATATAATAATCTCCTCATATTTCATTTCATTAAAAATAAAAAATAAAAAAACATAAAAAAAATAAGTGAAATTTTTACAATATAAAGTAACATAATTTAAATTATAATTAATTTATCTAACTATTTAATATTATAAAATAAAAATTTTTAATTATTAAAAATATTTTCAAATTCGAACCCAAAAAACTTGATTTGTTTACAAGCTAAATCATCTACTAGAAAGTATAGAGTTCACGGATTGCTTGCAAAGTAAGCGAGTACTCAAAGTCTATGCCAAGACATTATTGATTTTTTGCAACTTTGTGCTTTTCTATTGGGTTTGACCACCTTATATCATCATTTGCCTTTTTCTTTGCCAGCCCACTAAATCGGAAACTTACAATTCTTCACATTTGGAAAAGTCCTCAATTTTTAAGTTCATGAACTTTCCATCTTCCTTAGTGGCAAATTGCGAAAAAACACTCTTGAACAATTATTGAATATGTAAAAATTATGTTTGTTTAATTATAGGTTGAGTTTAATTTTGATATTATATAGAAATTTAAATTATTAATACAAAATTTATTGTAATAATGAATAGATTAATCTAATTTTTTTTTATATAATATTTATATGACTTGATTTTATGATAAAATAATATATGTGTTTTTTAAAAATTATATATAAAAAAATCGTATTTTTCATATGAAAATAGAATTCGTCTAAATTATTATGAAATAATTTAAAATTTTAAAAATATGCATATGACTTGATTTTATATTAAACAGTCAATATTTATGTTTCTGATGTGATAAGTATTTGAAACACTATCAAAACGTGCACATTAGAAAATAAATAATATAGGGTGAGGTGGTTTGGTGGATAATTTTAAAACCTTCAAATTAATATCTTACACAAATATTTGCTCACACTTTTTCTATTGGAAGCTTAACTTTACGATCTTCACCACTCTTACACTCAAAATATATGATGTCTAAAAGGATCTGCCATTAAAATGACCCATTAGGAAGAAAAAAGAGGAAGAGACGGAGTGAAAAAGATGCTCTCTACCAAGCTTTCTTCTCAAAGAATCATCAATGACATCAACAAAGACAAATAAGAACAAACCTCAAATTACTCATAGTATCCAAACAGAATGACTACAATCATATAATATATAGTAGGCAAAACTTATATCATTCTTTATTACATATTAAATTACTCCAAAAGCACACAAAAATCCAAGAACCCTCTTCCTAAACCACACCTCAATAACTCAGAAACTTTATTTTCTTTCTTTTCCTTCCTTTTTTGTCCTCTCTCTATTACTATTAGGACTACTTCCTACCTGCAAAACTTTGTGTTTTTATGGGCAAGTCACATTCAAGGTTTCAGAATTCCAATTAAGCTCCTTATCGAAATCAATATCAATATTTGGAAGATCAAATTCTGAGCAATTCGTACCGTTTGGAAACCAGAATGGATCTTCCCCGAACAAAGAACTTTCAAAACTCAAATCTATCGGTGATCTAATAGTCTCTTCCAATGCATCTAAACTTAACTTTTCTTGATAAAAAATTGTCTCTACCTTGACCAATTCCTCTTCCCCATTAAGTCTCGTGTTGAATTCTTCTTCTTTGACCAAACTTCTAAATACATTGCCCTCAAAAGAAACCATAGAGACATTAAGCACAGAAGATGGTGATGGATACGACAACAGATTCTTATTCTCTTCCGATTCAACACTTGCATCAACTGCATCAACCGAAAAGCTATGCTTCTCCTTCTCCTTTTCCTTTTCCTTCTCCCTCTTAGATGACATTATGATTTCAAACTCAAGCTTCTTTTTCTGATAGACAATAGAAGCCTCTTCTGCAGTGTTGTAAGTACCAAGCCATAACCTACGCCTACTAAGGGGGTCCCTTATCTCTGCCGCATATTTCCCCCATTTCCTACGCCTAACACCTTTATAGAATGAACAAGAAGGAGATGATGCTGCTTTTCGATTCTTAAATTCTTCAAGGCTGGTACTAATACTACCCAATTTCTCTCCATTCATATTTTTTCGTGAGGAACTCTTTTCCCATGGGTTACTATTACATGGCAACCTAGGAACCATAATCTCGCTAACAAATTGCTTACGGGCCGGGAAATAACTCTTTTTACTGACTCTTTCTTCATCTTCTTCACTTGAGGAATCTGTTGCATCTGGGTCATGGAATATAACCCGGATTTTTCTATTCTGGTTAGAGTTTGGTACCTCTCTGATTGGTCTCATTGTTTTTTCCTCTTTGTTTGCATACTTATCATGGATTGAAATTTGTCTTGGAAGGCCAGGCATTTACTTTCGAAGCTAAAACTAAACCCTTAAATGTAAAGTACAAAAAGAAGGGGGGGGAAAAAAAAGTACCGCTTGGATTTGTTTGGGTCAAAGAAAACCCCAAATCCCAAAGAACATAGGACCCAAAATCAAGAGGGAAACATGGTTTTCATAGCAAGTTCCAAAGCTTTTCACTCCAATACTGTACCTGGACCCAACAAAAAAAAAATGGATAAGAACCCAGAAGTAATCAAAATTGGCAAAGAGTAGAAACTGATAAAAAGAAATTTAAAAATAAGGAAAACCCACATACCCTTTTGACCTTAATAGCATGGACAATGGAGTGGAACTCTGTTTCTGTCTGAGAGGGAGGGAGGGAAAGAAATGGATGGAGAAATTTGAGGTGTAGCAAAGATGAAGAAGAAGACAGAGTGAGAAGAAAGGCGGAGCAGCTTCAGAGTTCTGTTGGAGTCGTAAAACCCAGAAGACATAAATCCTCTGCTCTACTCTCTGTTTTCTTCTTCAAACAGAGAATAAGAAACTGAGGATAATCTATATAGTAATTGAAAAAGAAGAGACAGATCAGAAAAGGCCCGAAAAGAAGAAAAAAGTCACAGAGATATAGAAGTTTTTGGATTCAACAGACAAAAAAAGATGAATTTCCAGACTTTTTCTGATTTTATTCCTCAAAAATATACAGGAATAATTAAATTATGGGTAAAAGGAAAATGAATTAGGATACTCACCCTTAGAATGTCTACGGTTGTCCCCTTTTTTTCTCTGGGCTGCTCACACACTCTCTAGAATTCGTCTTCCTCCCCTCTCTCTCTCTCCCCCTCGCTATCTTCTCATAATCACAAAGGAAAAGAGAGTAAAATCGAGCCATTTAAGCGTAGAGTCCCCCGCATGTAGTACACTTTTATTATTCATTAATTGGTTTATTAGTATATATATTTCGGTTATTATAATTTCATTCTAACATAAGTGTGTCACTCTAATATAAGCATATCATCTCATTAAAAAATATATATTTATTTTTTTATTATTTTTATTTTTATCTCCTATTAATTTATTAATTAATATTATCATCTTAATTTTTAGTCATTTTAAAGAAAAAGGATCCAATTTCTCTACAAAAAATAGATTGCAATTTTATATTTTTTTAATAGAAAAATCGATTGAAAGAAAATCTGATAGTTACGCGAGATATTCAAATCGAATCGAATTTTCGTGATAAACCTGATTATATGAATTCCATTTTTCATCACGAAAAATCAAATCTAATCAATCTGATCCATCATCTTTTCAAAATAAAAATTTTTTAAAAAAATAGACTTGGCCCCATTAGAGATCTAGTTCGAATTATTCTCAAAGAAGAAACTGAACCTAGATCCGGTTTCGATTCTTCTACTCTGGGTTCGCTTTCTTCTATGCAAAGAACTTGAATTATATCTCCATCGGATGTCTGGTTCGTTTCTTTTTGTTTTTATATTTTTTATTTTGAGAAGATGATAGACCAAATTGATTAGATTAAGTTCTTCATGATAAAAAATGGAATCGATATGATCGGATTTCTCATGAAAACTCGATTTAATTTCAATATCTCTTGACGAGAATCTCGATATTGAACTCAATATCAATACTAATTTCAGATACCATTAAAGTATTGGTACCATTCTCGATCCTGCTACTAGAGACCGAGAACGGGAGCGAAACAAATTTCAAAAGTGTTCCCAGTCTTATTCTCATTTATTATTTAAAAAAAAAATATATATATATACAAGAACTTTTCTTCTTTTTCATCTTTTTTTTTTAATTATTCTTCTTCTTTTTGTTTTCTTATTTCTTCTTGGAGAAATTACTTTTTACTACCTGTACTATGAATCATTAGGCAACTACTACTTTGTCTTATGAAAATTCATATTTAACTACTTTAAACTATCACCTTTGGGCCAATAACTTCCTTATAACCAATTTAAAATATAAATAGATCATTAACTTCAAATTTAATTATTTTTTCACCCACTAATATTAATTTTTTATATTTTTATCCTTAATAAATTTTAATCATTTTAATTTTCACCTAACTCACTATCTCATCCACCATAACTATTACCTCGTTACAACTGTCGTTGTCGGTGCCGCCATTGGTCCCAAATAATTAAAATATTTGAAAAAGATAGTTTTCGTTCTTTTCAATTTTTTAAAGTTAAAAGAATTTTTGAAATGATGGCAACAACAATGAAAGCGGCGGCAATGATGGTGGGGGCGATTGTTTTGGCAGATGACATGTGGTTGGTAAGAATAAAAATGATTAAAATTTGTTGGTAAAAATATATATAAAAAAATCAAATATTAGTAGATGGAAAAGTAATTAAGTTTTAAGATAAGGATTTATTTGTATTTTAAATTGGATTATCAGGTGACCCAAAGGTAATAGTTGACGGTAGTAAAATATGAGTTTTTATAATACAATATGGTATTTGGTTAATTATTCATAGTATAGGGTAGTAAAAGGTTGTTTAACCTTCTTCTTTTTTTCCTCTTCTCCATATGTTCTTCTTATTCATGTCTTAGGCTCTGTTTGGCAATGATTTTTTCCTTTTGCATCTAAAAAACTGGTTTTGCAAATGATAATAAGAAACTAATGTCAGAGGACACGAAACAGGTTTTGGGACATTAAACCCATTTGGTTCAAACATGGTGGAACCGGTTTTTCAGTATCTAACATGTTTGGCAATGAACCAATTTTTTCATTTCATTTAACTAAACAAACCATTTTGATTTGGGGGAAAAAAGATCTAAGAATAGGGCTCGAGCTTCTCTCCAAATATCTTGAAAATTTTGAACCATTCTTCTTATTGTGCAAGTTTCAATCCTCTTCAAAATTCTTGAACATAAAACATCTTTATTCTATTCATCTCCAAATTTCTTCAAGAAAAAATTCTTCCAAAATTTATGTGTTTCTTAAATCCAAATTCTCTTTAATCATTTTTCTTCTCGCGCAATTTATAGCCCTAACGGAAACTTCATGTGATGGAGTTCAAGATGAGTTAAAGAAGGGTTGAATGATTACGACTTCAAGGGTTGAAAGATTCCAAATTTTCGTGATAGACATCGAGTGCCTAAACGATTGGGACTAGTTTTGATAGACTTCAAGTGTTTCATCCTCTTTCCGAATCCCTAACGCCAAAATTGTCAAATAAGGGTAGGTGAAAAACCCTAATCTACTTACATGGTTTTGATTTCATTTTCACTACAATTTTGGTAATTATTGGTGGGTTTCTGTCAAGAAATATTTGAGCCTCCAAAATTACATTGTGGTTCAAATTTTATCTCTCCAAATGCAATTTGATCTTGAATAATTTACTTCATCAACTAGGATTTTTTGGTTTTAACTAAAAAAATATTACAATTGTTGATGTGGATATTCGGCCACTACAAAAGGTTCCACTACCTATAGTGTACTCCAAGATCAGCGCCAACACTCAGAAACAAATAGTGGTTGGGGTGGCGGTCGGGGTGGTGGTCGGCCAACTTCACTTTGACACTTTAGTTAATTTTCTAGAGGAGTATGAAAGGGAAAATAGATAGAATGAGTTGCTTAGTTCTCTCAAACTGTATTACCTGTTACTGTTATATCATTTAGCTTTTATACCTGGACAAGGAAGGGAAACCCTAAATAGTTTTACATGTGTGCTCTTTCGTTGCTCAGTGTCTTAATCATTCCCTGCCTTATGATAGGTATCACCCACTCAAAGCTATCTTAGCATGTAATGGTGTCACCTCAGTCTGACACGCTAGGGGTATGTCCTCCACTCAGGTGTCAGTAGCTTTCCACCTGTCTACCCCTTTGATGTATTTGTGCTCAGTTGTGAGATGAGCGAGGAAACACCTTGCTCAGTCTTAGTGTCTTGTTATCCTACTTAGCTATTGTCATGTTGACTGATGTTCCCCTCTGACTTATCTAACCTTAGCATTAGTTATCCTCTTCTCTCTATGCTTAGTTACTCCAACATTTGCTAACCCTGCCTCAGCCTTGGTTTCCCTTACTTCTGTTGAGGCTGGGGATTTGAGGTTGTCCTAGAATCGGGCCCAACAACATTAATTTGTTGGTTTATGTTTATTTAATTGACTAAAACATTTGACCAATATATTTCTTATGTAAGAAAAAGAAAGATGTAGAGAAGTAGAGGTGATGATGAGTTGAGTATTTACGTTAGCTTTGGCAGAGTAGAGAGAAACATTGAAGGGTAATCTTTAAAGCATTACTCTTTGATAAATGATGATGAATGATCAATCAAGCATTTATGTATGCTTTGGAAGAGCAGAGAAAATCATTAAATATTAAAGAAGGAAAAAAAATGTACTATATTTTCATAACTTCTGTTGTTTCTCTATAACTTTTGTTATTTCTTGCACCAAAATTTCAGTTGACTATATGTGTTGGAAGGCATTCATTTAGGAAGGTTTATCAATAGTGGTTTTAGATTTATTTATTCTAGGACATTATGTTTAGCTACCTAACAACTTCACAAAGAATTGCCTCAGAACAAGTATTTTGTCAACACTTGCTTGATTTAAGAGGACTTGATATTTATAGATGGATATGGATTAACCAAGTGGTTTGTACCAGCAATTTATAATGTTGCAAAATTTGGAGTGTAATCTTTAAAGCTTGTTGTACTATAAGTATTCTTCATGATGGTGTACTATGTTAACTGCTTCTATCTCATATATTCTTGCTATTCTTGCAAGGATAGATGTAACGACTGAGACGATAGATGTTCTTGCAAATGAATTGGCAACTTTAACTATTACATTACAGAGTCATGACATGCCCATGTCAAGCCATGGATGGATGTCGTAGTTAGTTAATGCACTTTTTGTTTTATGTTATATATTTTCTTTCTTCCTTTTGGTCCATTTCATGATCTTAATGGGAAGATCAACCAACTAATTTTTCCCTCGGCTATCAGATCTGCAGCCTCAGGGCTTTATTATCTTACTTAGCTATTATCATGTTAATTGATGTTCCCCTCGGTCCTATCTGACCTCAGCCTTGGTCATCATTTTCTCTCCGTACTCAGTTACCGCAACATTTTCCGTCCCTACCTCAGCCTCGGTTTCCCTTACTCGTGTTGAGGCTGCGGATCGAAGGTTATCCCAGAATTGAGCCCATCAGTTAACCCATTGGCACATAACCTCATCTGTTATGAGTTACATGGCATGCCGACAACCCTTATAGTTGGCGCGCCTTCATAGGCTCTATTGACCTCCATTCGTACTAAAGGATGAGAGATGGCATCTTAAATGCCCCTAGATCCATGCTTCTCGTTATGTGTGACCACATCTAAGGTGATGACACATATTTCCTGCTAGCTGCCATAGTGAGCAACCGCCAACCTCCGTTGTTCAATCGTCATTTCCTCTCCTTCTGCATGTTTTCCAATTTCTTTGATTGTTCTTCATATGAATCTTTTCTCACCTTTATTTTTCTTTGAAAAGCATGTTTTGATTGAAAATAGGCCTAAGGATTAAATGCATGTATGTTTGTCCATTTTTGATGTGAGGCACGTCAGCCCTACTCTTCTTTAGTACTTCCCCCACTTAATTGATTTTAGGTTCATAACACATTAGAACCATCCTCAGTTGTACCCCTTCTCAGGATCCACCTACACTTAGTTGATTTTAGTTTTGTTGACTGACCTTAAGATCATCCTCAGTTGTTCCCTTCCCCTATGATATACCAACACTTAGTTGATTTTAGTTTTATTGACTAGTCTTAAGATTATCCTCAGACTCTTAAACCAGGCTTTTAGTGACTAATGAACACCTGACCTGTGGCCGATTTGCTCCCATTTTGGTGGTCAGGAACATTCAAAGCAAATAAACCACGAAATGTTTAAGCTGAACCGAAGAAAAAGAATAAAGAGGCGGCTCGGCCTTAGCCAAATCATTATCGGGTGGTCACTTCAACCTTCACTGAAGATGACCACTTCCACATCTTCACCGAGTACAATATTCTTTCGTGTATAAACATTCGAGTGCTTGAGGAGTATGAGCGGATTTCCTTAGTCGGTACAGACAGGTCAGCAGAGACAACAGTTTACATGGATATGTTCACATGGGGCTTTAAAGTACCCTTGCATCAATTTGCCCAGTCCCTCTTCTATTCTTGGAAGGTGCCACCTGGCCAGTTAGTGCTCAATGCTTGGAGGACTATACTGAGGCTATTCATGTTGTACTTTGAAGAAATTAGGCATCCTCCCCGGACGTCATTCTTTCATTCCCTCATAAGCCTAAGTTAGAGCAAGTATGGGTGGTATTATACCACCTTGGAGAAGGGCAAACTGATAACTGTCCTTTCTCAGGACAATAAGTCTTAGAAATAGAAATAGTTTGTGCTAACCGAAATTGGCAGTGCCCTACTTGCCAATACTTTGTCTATACGGAGTACCAAGAGAAATACACTCCGAAGTGCGATATTAGACCATCTGAGATAGATAAGTCAGTTTCAAAGGCCATAGTGAGTAAGTATGAGGAGGAAAGACACTTCAAATTAGTCACAACCATTGATCTCCTTACTAACTATGGTGTCATCTACACTTACCCACCATTAAAAATCGACCTCCTAAGTACCATCCATCGCGTTGAGCCTAAGGTCCTTCCTTAGGATAGCATTTCTATCAATATTTTTGCAATTAAGTGTTTTGTTTTATATACCTACTAACCCTTGCATGTTTTGAAATGAAAATATCCAGAGCTGAGGTCGTAGCCTTAACTGATAAGAAATACTTAGTGTAGAAGGAAGGGAAAGAGGCTAAAGTCGTGGCCAAGTAGGATAAGAAAAGGCAGGGATCCCCTGTAAGGGCTCTAGATAATGCCAAGATGCCTAGAGTTGAGGAGTTGCCTCCTTCAGGTCAATTGAGGGTGGACATATCTATTTTCTCACCCTCCTTGCCTCCTGCCCCAACTTAGGCAGTCGTTGTCCCCTTAACCACAATTCTGTAGAGGGTCACTCCTCCACCTATGCCTCCCTTATCTTTGTACACCTTAATCTCGGCCTTCCTAACATAACAGTTCAGGTCAAGATCTTTGTTAGAGCCCAGATCATCGAAAGCTTCCTTAAAGAATATATGAGGGAGACTTCAAACTTCCACCTAACGCACGAGAACCTCAGGCTGGTGAGACTCCCTCTTCCTAAAGTTCAGGAGATTATGAGCTCCAACCTTACCACAGTAAGTGTATTTTATCTTGTTATTTCTTAATTTCCCTAAATCATGACTAACCCATATTTATTTCTATTTTCAATGCCAAGTCGCCTCAGCCATCATAGGGGCCCCAGTTCAGACCTTTCAGAATGAGGATGTCGAATGCTTGAAGGCTGAGAATGAGAAATTGAAGTAGAGTACCTTGGCCTCTATTCATTAAGGCAAGGAGTTGACCTCTGAGAAGAACTAACTGATCCACATATATCATGAAGAGGTCGATCTTAGGAAAGTTGATGAGGTCAAGCTGAGAGAGGCCCACGAACAATTGACAAGTCTTCAAGGTGTTCAGGCTGAGCTGGAAGAACTCAATGCTCAGGTTTTTGATATCGAACAGGCTATTGTGGCCAAGTTTCTGGAATCTGAAGCTTTCCTTGCCTACTGTCTAAGATCATTGACAATGGCTTTATTGAATGTATGGCTGTCGTTGAGCTGAAGTTCCCCGGGCTGAACGTGGATGACATAGAGCTTCCGAGTGACGACACTTCAGAAGACGGGGCTAGAGGTAGAGAGTCTCGCTAGCCACAACTACTGTCGAGGGGGAGGTGACTGGAGATGGAGGCCTTTGCCTCCTAAAAATGTTATAATTGGAGTTGACCATCCTTCTAAACCTAATATATAAATAATTTTTTGTTATTGAACTTGCTCACAATTATTGAAATAGCTCCTTCACTTTTCTTTTCATAGTTTTTTTTTTAAATAATACTTAGCCTCCTTCTTCTCCTCCTTCTCTAAAAAGTTGAACACCTTCTTTAAACATGTTAGATAAACTTCGGTCGGTCTTAAGACAAAGCATTGGGCTATCCAATCTTAACTATAGTCCTTTCATTTTCATACCTTGACATACATCATCATAATCTCTTCTTCATTGGGCCTCGCGCCCTTCCTTTAAGGGTCGGTACGACACAACTGAATTTATCTCATTTCTTTCTATCTTCATGCACCTCTTAATTTATTAATATGAAATACTTAGTGGAGAGAAAAAAAAAAAACAATGTAAGAAAAGAGACAAAAATAAAAGAAGACGACATCTTTGTGAAGTTTTCCTTATCTAATTTTTATAATTCATAATTTTTACTTCAATTGATGTTCCTCTTTCGTTATTCATGAACTAAATTTATTTCTAGCACTAAGATGTAATGCCAATTGATGACTATATTTTGATTAATTTTTGCTAGCCTTTGTTAATCATATGTTTACTAAGAATTTTTATTGTTCTTAATACTTTCAATTTTTTTGGTACTAAGAGTTGAATGATATAATGGTTTAGATTAGATAGACAGATGAAATCTAGTTAGGTTTCAATAATAATTGCGTATGTTGAATAAATAGAAAGATAATAAACGTGACCTATGAGATCTTAAAGAAATTTTAGAACTTAATAAATTTTTAGTACCTAAATTCACTATAAAGATATAATAAATTTGTAATTAATAATTAATAATTAATCTAATAGTTATTTGAGAGAAAATATTAGAAACCTAATAATTGTTCGAGAGAAAATATTGGAACCTTAGTGAATTTTTTTTCTTTAGTAAAAGCATATTAATAGTAGTTGGAATCGACAAAATATAGGAATTAATTAGTATGAAATATGTGTCTTAAGTTTAATTAAATTAGATAGAAGCCTCTTCCTGTTTAAATTTATGTTTCATTCTTTTTAATTTTAATTATTGATTTTTATTTTCTCATTCATTCTATTTTCTGTTAATCAAATAATACTATGAATAGTTTATTTTGGTATTCAGTAATTAGTAATTCTCTAAAGTATAATATCTGTTTTTATTTACTTTATTACTTAAGCGACTTCGTATACTTAACGGTCATAACCATGTTATCTATTTTTAACATAATTAAAAATTTATTATAATTTAAATTTAAATATAAAATTAAATATTTATTATAATTATTAAAAATTTTAAATATTTATTATAATTTATATTAAATTTTAGAAGTTTATCATAATTTTTTCATATATTTTAAAATTAAAATGATTTCGTTAGATGAGCACTAAACTCGGCCAAATCATTTAGGTTTGTCCTAGATCAAACTATAATCAACTCAATGCAAATAAAACCTGTGAATTTTGAGTGAGATTTGATTTTCGATCATATTTTATTTGGTGGCTAAATTTCTAAGCACACTTCGCATAAATTATGCCAATTTTTCTTTAGAATTCAAATTTTGTCATTAGAAAGGGTTGACCGAAAATAAACCTTGCTAATCCTTTGTTACTTTCTATTCTACGGGCTCGACTCCGAACATACTGTTAATGTAGGTCCGAATCAAAGTTCAAATAATAGTAATTAATCTCTTCGGATGAGATTGTAACACAATAATAGAAACTCTCTTTAGGTGAGAGAAAACCACAATAATTACTTGAACAAAATATGTTTTCACCCAATGGATGCCGATACGCCCGCCCGGTTCAAGCGTATCATAAATCTCTTCTCCTAAGGAGTTCGGGTGCTAAAAGTACGAAACAATTCTTCAATTCTCGCTTCTTAACTCCAACAGTCTCAGTCTAAGCTATCTAAGCTATCTAAGCTTCCCTGACTTGACTTTCCTAGCTACCAAGCCCCTCTTCAACCCCTTGCCAAAAGGACAAAAAGAAATACTCTCTGTGACTTGGAGTGGATTCCTCTCTTCTTCCTTCTGTACTTCGGTCCGATCGATCTTCCATTTTCGATTAACGACAGGTGCATAAACTAATGAATAACTACTCACCCTAATAACTATCTTCCATGTACCTATGTACATTTATTTCGTATGAATACTCTCCCCCTCCGAGTGACCCTTGTCAACAAGAGTCACGTCACTCCTTATGTTGTTATTTCATACTTAAATGTTTGGTACATCCATTGCGACTGCTGATTGGCTTCTCATTCAAGGTGGAAAGTGCCAAAGACATCTTTAGATAATCAACAGTGCCTTAAAACTCAAAAAAGAAATAAGCCACTCGAGTGAACCACTCAATTGGATCGTCTCCTGCATATGTTGAAAATTCCAATTTGGCCATTCGCGATAGGAAAAGGGTGGTTTGCCACTATGGTTTCCCTAACAATAAGAAAGGGAAGATCCTTCTCCTTCGTGGTTATGGTCACTTGGTATTTTTTTGGTTGAAAGAATAATATATGAAAGCATATTGAGAGAATCCTTCAGACGGTGTAACTTATCAAATATAGTTGCTTCCATATGTTGCATCCCCTCTTATACTCTTCCTAGTCTTGTTTCCAATACCTCAATTATTTCTTGGTTAATAGCCATTGAAACCTGGCTTTGATATCATTGATAGGTCCTAATTAGAGTTCAAAAATAGTAATTAATCTCTTTGGGTGAGATTGTATTACAATGATAGAATTCTCTATAGGTGAAAGAAAACCGCAATAGTTACCTAAACAAAAAAATCCAACGTGAACAATACGAACAAGATCCGACGAGTTACGAGGGTCGGGTTAACAGACAAAAGCAGATCGGGTTAGAGGGTACAAACCGGTTCGGTATGAACTAATTAAATTATTAAATAATTTCGTAATATTCTTTTTCCTTATCTACTCTCTTTTTATCATCTCTGCTCGAAACTTCACTCTTGTCCACTGAAATGTCACTAACCATTGCCAACGGCTATGGCGGAGCCGCTGGAGGCGGAATCCTCCACAGAAACTCTTCCACCACAACTCCCACCACTTACCTCTCCCGTCGCCGCCACCTACACTTCTCACCATCAAACACATCACGAACTCTCCACGTCGTCTCAGCCAAAAGGTTCTCCTCCCGAACCGGCCGGTTAGACAGCAAGAACCGCAAGACCGGAACAACAACAAAGGAACAAGAAAAAGAGGAAGAAGAAGACGAGGAGTTTCAGACGGTTCAGATCGACCGTCCCGTTCCAACCGCAGGAAACGGCGAAGTAGTCTTCGGTAGGGACGATAACATGCCGGAGCTTCCCGGTCTGGAGCCCGACTTCTGGGAAGGCCCTCAGTGGGACCCACTCGGCTTCTTCGTCGAGTACCTTTGGGCTTTCGGCATCGTTTTCGGGGTACGTTAGTAATTTCCCTCTCGAATTCCGTGAGAAATTTGACATTATCTGTTAATTGAGAATCCTTTTAATTTCTCTCCGAAATTGGTGGATTGAAATTGCAATTAATTGAAATTTGAATGAGTGATTAGGTGGTTGCCTGTGGAGTAGCAGTGGCTACGTATAATGAAGGGGCAACTGATTTTAAGAACACTCCTGCTTATAAAGAGTCTGTTCAATCTCGAGACTTGTTAGAAGAACCTGACTCGTCGAACCCAGATGTGTTTGAATCCAACCCAACAGAGGTGGCTCCCAGTTTGGATTAAGATTTGATCTTCTCATATATAGAACAAGAAGTTATACATTTGGAACATGAATCTGTAAGAACATATACTCTTCCTCTTTTCTTAGCATGCATTAGTAATTTTTTTCCTTTCTTCTTTTGCTTCTGGAGTTTTATATATGTTTTTATAAATAAGTCAAGACGATGGAGGAAAATCTCTATTAATGGGTGGGATTACATATCAAATATAGAATCTAGTGTTAATAGTAAATCTAGAACATGGCACTCTTAAATATTAATAAAAGAGTTGGAAGAGCCATAGCTACAATGGAGTTACTCGCTTTGATATTGCCACTTCCACTTGTCCCCATTCCCACAGTGGTTGGTGTAGCTGCTGGTTGAAACATAGGAGGAGCTGAAGAAGAATTCACTCAAAACAGAGCATAGCGTAAAAGGTTATCATAAGTATGGTACAATGTTATAAGAAGTGAAATGAGATCATATTAGATAGTTGGGTTTAAATTTTGTTTACCCGCAACGGTCAAATTCCCAGTAGGTGAGCTACTGTTCATCCCGGGAGATATCGGCGCATTTTCTACCCCTTCAAAATAAATTAGGCAAAAACAATTACTATTACAAGGCACTCTAGCGTACTGGAATAACTGTTCAGCTGTTACTCATTTTTCCTATCAAATACTGATGTGGTTAGATTACATCCTTCCGGAGTATAGACTCCAAGAGGAAAATAGTATGCATTGGTTCTCATTTCGTAAAAGAACCAAAAGGAAAAGAAAACACAAACATGTGAATGTATACCTGAACAGGTTGCCAGGTTGACTTGAAGGTTACAGAGGAGGGGCAATTGAAGTGCTAGTGTAGAGTTAATAGGGTAAGAGCTTAAGGTTGTGTCATTGAGCAAGAGGCAGAGGCAGTGAGGCTGCGTGGTATAGAGCTGTTGGAGGTTAAGACAGCATGGCTGGGAAGGGCTTTGAGTCATGCCTTGAACAAATGGTGCACACGTGGCTAACGGAAGGAGCCGGGTCGCACACTGAGCTACGGTTGGGTCTTGTGAAAGAGTAGTAGTGTGTATGAAGAGGAGAAGAATGGTGAGATATGGAATGAAGGCAAGAGGAGTGTAAAGAGATGCTGCCATTTCTTTCTGTGGAGATAGAGAGAGAGAGAGAGAGACAGAGGGTGATTAGGGTTTCTGAACATGGCGAGGAGGGTGTTAAAATAGGTGAAAAAGGCATAACTTGAGTGTGGTGAGTTGTTTTTACATGCTGGTTGTGTGGTAGACAAACATGCACTTCTTGTTCTTGCCCAATTTTGAATGAGTGGGAACAGAGTATTTTCATGCAACAACGTACAATGCATATGATCTTCTGGTTATATTTAGGCCTCGTCTCCATTGGGGGTAATATATGGGTGGGTAGGTTGCTGACTACGGATTGGATCTGCCAGCCATTGTCACATATATAAGTTTGAGCTGGAATTGAGTAAATTGGAATCTAAGGTTATGTGAGTTCTAATGAACTGTGATAATAAAAAAATTTCTAAACCCTAACTTATAAATTTTGTTTTTAGGTCCTGAACTATATTCAATAGGCTTCCAATCAAGAAGAAACTAGGATTAAACTCCAAAATATTATACAAATTATAATAAACTCCCATAATATTTTGTAATTATGAAAACCAAAGAACTAAATTTTAATTTTAATTAACATCTAAAACTTTTATAACTATAACGAAGATAAAAAATTCATACCTAAAGTATAATGAGTCTTTAATTTTTTTAATGGGTCGGGTCGCCCTGCACCATTAAACCAAACCCAATATGATCAATAAATTTGTAAGAAAAATAATTTATTTTTAAAATCCCTTAACTAATTTAAATAATTTTTCTTTATGCTAATTTTTTCATTTTTACAAAGTTTCCCCAAAATTAATAAATAAATGAAAAAAAAACAAAATTCAATTCAATTTCTAGTGAAAACCCGAGTTTTGTTTCAGTTTCTTGGCGATAATCTGATTGAAACAAAATGATTCTGTGGTAGGAACCCGCTCAAAACAAATCAATTTCTTCACGAGAAATTGATTAAAATGATTTAATTTTTTCAAGAGAATTCAATTGAAACTATTTGATTTCAGCATCCAAAAAGCACAGTTTTTCTTTTTTGGACTATTGCATGTGATTAACCTTCTGGGGCTCTTGCTACGGACCCAATTCATATCTCTGTGGAGTCTAAATTTAATTTATATTTTTATCCATTTTAATTTAAATTTATTATTATTAACCTACTTATTTTCTTAATTTCTTCATTCTTTGCTGTTACTATCACACTCCCCACCGTTGCCAACATAAAATTTAAATTTTTAATATTTTAATATTAAAATTTCCATATTTAAGAGATAAAGAGAGAGAGAAAATAAAATTTTAATATTTTTATGGTGGTGGTAGTAGTTGACGGGAGCTGTGGCAGACCGTCAACCTAAATATTTAATATTTTAATATTTTATATGGGCGTTAGAAGTTAGAGATAGTAGCAGTGGTAGAAAAAAGTGGTGCTAGCAACGGCGGAGGAGAGTGGTGGCAGCCGATATGATAGAAATGGAGAAGAAATAAAAATAAGTAAATGAAATGAGTTAAAAAAAATCAAAATTAAATTGAAAGAACTTAATTTTAGTTTTAAAAATTATATGGACCTAAGTTGGTAAAAAAAAAGTTTAAGATGATAAATTCTAATTTACCCCTGTTTCAGATATGATGATATATCTGTTACATGGAAACAAAAAAAAATTTCCAACTATCTAAAATTTTTCATCCTAAAATTTCTAGAATAACACACCTTCAGTTTTAAACTAATATCAATTTCAACATAAGAAAATATCGTCAATTTGATGTCGTAATGTATAGCATGCGTACGTCATGAGTAAGTCATGAGTTGATCATGTTATTACTAGCAGATATTTGCATTAGAAAAGTTGATGATCCTGAGAACTTATAGGATAATAAATATTCTATAACTTTGCATTGAAGTCCTCCAATGTTTTATTATTTCACCTAAAAGCTGAATCTTCTCTCTATAAGTTTATGGTGAAAAAACCTCTAAACTTCCCTCTTTATCTTCTTCTCTCTTGCACAAAAAATTAAGTCTACAATTTAGAAGAGAAATGTGAAAAAAGGGTCAGATTTTTCTTCTTTCTTCTTCCACTTTACACCTTTTCTTAGAGAAAAATGCATCACTTTCTTTCTGCTTTCTTCTTGCACAAAAAGTTAATGGAGTTTGCAGTTTCAAATAGTCAAAAACCGTAGTTTTTTTTTTATCTAGAATAATATTCTTAGAACTATCTTGAAGTTTTTCCTAAATTTAAGTTTAAATTTTTATATTTTCGTAATTTTTTTTCCGAGTTTTTAACCGAAAATTTCTCGCTTTTTTAAAATATAATATGTTTGAAGATAAATGTATTATCATCTCTCCATTAAAGTTGACTTATCTATTAAGGATAATTCTAACATTGACCGCTCGGCAAAAAATTTCTATAGATCCGTATGATCATATCTGAAGAGGAATCAAGTATTTTGGTTTAGTTGATTCTCGGATAAAGCCTCGTTTATAGTTAGTGCTCTGTTTTCTAGTTCAAGAATAAAGAGTACTCTAATGGAGTCTAATGACTAGTTTTTTTTATTTTTTATTTTCCCAGCAAGTGAAGATCAATGTCTTAAGTATTGGAAAAATGGTTCAAAATTTTACAGTAGAAACAATTGAATTAATCGCAGTGTATAATAAAAATCTTGTAATGGAAGAAAATGTATCCCAAATTCAACTACTACATTTTATCCCATCTTCCTCATGTGATTCATCATTATTCCCCATAAATAATGAATATCGTCGTCCTCAAGGTTCTTAGATGCAAGCAAGAAGGTGGCTATTCTCTATTCTTCTTGGAGAATTCCACAAAGGATTCTTGGAGATGCAACTCGGATCTTTTTAATAAAGAAAAAAATGTCACAAGATCATTCTCTATAACTCGACTTGTCCCTCAAAATTTTGTGTCATTACTTAACAATCAAAGTGTCTTCTACATTATGTGGACCACATACCCGACACCAAGGTATGTGGGCAAAAGAACTACGTGCGATACAATTCCTATCTCTTACGAGGGATGAATTATCCAAATTCCAATGAGTAGTTGGAGGGATTCGGGGAGCTAATCTTCTTTATTATAAACTTGTGTTGGTAAGCATGACTGGTCTACATCAATCACATGCAAGGTGGTCTTCACCAATTTCACAAATTAAGGT
The DNA here is from genome assembly GCA_027186245.1 of Coriaria nepalensis. Classification (NCBI taxonomy): domain Eukaryota; kingdom Viridiplantae; phylum Streptophyta; class Magnoliopsida; order Cucurbitales; family Coriariaceae; genus Coriaria; species Coriaria nepalensis. Next base: position 2,176,161 of record CP114493.1, read on the forward strand.
GGAGACTTTCTCAACTTGCTTTTACTTTCGAATTTGTTTGACTTGTATAATTCATTCATGACAAATGATTCCTTCAATAATTATTATTAAGAATTATTTCACTAAATGCATAATTACGAAATTGTCATTAATACTTAGTTACATCTAACTCATACATGAATGTTTAATAAAGTCGTGAACCCTTTCTACTAGAATTTACGTTTCAAAATTTCTTTCTTACAACCGCAACTCAACACTTGTAAATTTATCTTAAGATTAGTTGTTATTTATTTATTAACTATTTTTGATACGTTGCATTATTTATTATCATCAATAATCTATCTGAGTTAATTTGGTCGAAATCGAAACACAATACAAATCCAACTAGTTTTAATGGGGTAAATCATGAATTTTAAGTAGAAATTGTATGATAATTTAATTGAACTACTTGTTTTAAAGTGTCATAAATTTCAAGAATTATAATATATATATATATAAGTTAGCTAAATTACTTATTTTAGAAGTTTACAAATCCAAACCTTTAAACGAATGCCTAAATTTTTCCGTAACCGGCGCCGATGGAGAGCACTGAATACTTATTTGCCAATTTGTGCATTTCTGGTTTTGAAATAATTTCATATGTCATTAGAAACGGTCAAATCGTTGCTCTCAAGTCTTACCAATTTAATATCAATTTGCCTTACAAATTTGCCTTCTTACAAAGTAAACTCGAAGACGACTTCAAACCTACGAGTGTACGTGGAAAGAATATCCAAAATTCCAAGCTAGCACTATACTTTAAACGATCTCAACATCCCATTATCTAAGCACTATATTTGACCCATAATTTCCTATGAATGATTTTTCTTACCAGCAGTAAATTATTAATCACTAAGAAATAAAAAATAGTATCAGAATTTACAGCATAGAACTTTTTGTTCTAAAACTCACGTCGTCTATCCATCTAAAATTATTATTTTATTTAATTTTTTTTTTGGTTTTGGTCAGACAGTTTTAGCTAGTTGGATTCATTGTATTTTAGAGTTTGAACAAGTTGTTCTGTCTGTCAAAGAATCAAATTCATAATATATCATCGAGTTTTGCTATATCTATATATATATATATAGAGGAAGTCTAGGCCACGTCCCAAATTTCTACATATCCTTAGTGCTATAGATAGTCTCTCCCTTCTCTAGATCCTTAATTAGTTCTCCTTTTTTTGGTTTCTCTCTTCGAGTATTCTTAGTCCTTAACCCCTTCAAAATGGTACTCAAGGAACAGAACTATGCCAGCAATTATCAAAATCCAGAAGCTCCGGGCCAGTGGACTACCGGCTTATTCGGTTGCTTTGATGATGTCCCTGATTGTAGACATCCTCTTTCTCTCTTTATTTTCCTTTCATTTCGTTCTTACTAATCATGGCATTAGATTAAACATGTTAATTACTTTTTTTGTATCAAGGCTTCGTGACATGGTGCTGTCCTTGCATAACCTTTGGCCGTAATGCAGAGATTATAGACCGAGGAACAACGTGTAAGTTAATTAATTGATTAAGATAATTAGTTCTTTTTTCCTTTATTGAATAATTTTGATTCTTACGTGTTATTCGTTTTGGTTCTGATACTAATTTCTCATATCACCTATGGACTTCAAATGACCCATGTCATTATTAATAAACTCACTAGTGAAAGTCACATGTGTGAAACAATACTGACCTCAAGATAACAGAAAATGGTAGCCGATGAGAAATATTCATTGATTTAACTCTAAGTTATTGAGTATTGATAGTTGTTTTTTTAGTATACACATGGTTAATTTGATTCAGAATGACATATTGGATGCGTTATGCTTTAAAGTTTGTTTTAGATAGTTATCTAAATGTAAACTTTAATTGATCTATCTAAAATAAGGTTGCCACAAGTTTTATACCCGATTTCGATCACTCAATCAAATCCTTAGTTTAGCTCAATTTTAATGAAATCGCGATCCATTTACATTAAAAATATCGGATTTCAATTGTTTGTTTGTTTGTTTGTTTTTTTTTTTGAAATTTTGGATGAAATATATGATATAGTATTATTGACTAACATTCTTAAACAAATTTAAGGAGATATGGATTTAAAAAATCACACATTATGAATAAATCATAAAATTTTGAAACTTATTTAAGATAAAAGTAATTATTATGTTTTAAACTTAAAAAATAAATTCTTAAAAAACTTATCTAATTATTCATATATCTTCCTCTTATGAACGACTATTACGTACCAAATCTAAAACTAACACCCTAAGAAAACAAAATTTAGAAATATTACAACTAAAAATTTCATTAATACTTCATTATTTATTCATCTTTATCGAGAGATTCTTGAGCACATCGTCAATATTTTGGAGCACATCTTGGTCAGATCTCATTATTGACTTGTTATATCACATCTATCGTATGTATACAACATATGTTTTAGTTGCGTAAAATAATTTATTTATCTGATCTTATTAACTAATTGTGAAATAATTTATAATTCCCGGGCAGCATGTGCATTTGCGGGCTTAGTGTGTTCTGCCCTAGGTTACTTTGGATGGTCACCTTGTTACACATGCACCTATCGGACCAAACTAAGAGGACTCTACTCATTGCCTGAAGATCCCTGTGTGGATTTCTGTGTTCATTGTTGTTGCCCTTCCTGCGCTCTTTGTCAAGAGAGTAGAGAGCTTAAGAACCGTGGATTTGACCCCTCCATTGGTTGGGTTGCAAATGCTGAGCGAATGAACCGTGCCGGAAATGGAACCACGGCAGCCCCACCTGCTTTTGCGCCAGGCATGGTCCGTTAATTATGAAATGAAAACTCTTGCTTTGTAACTAATTACGTCATAAAACCATTTGCGAATGTTGTTTTATTGTGCTTTTAATTTGGTTATTTCTGTTGTTTGTGATTTTGCTTTAATGTTATTTGGAAATGTTGTTTTTGTAACTTGTGGGCCCCGTTGAATAAAGGGTTTCTTATAAATACGGAAAATTTTTTAACAATTAAATCTTCAAAAAAGGAAATAGAAGTTGCTTAGAAGATATGAGCATTCTGGATTACAGGTGATGACGTATGTGTAGCATGTCAGCTTGGAATTTGAATCTTCTCTTTATCCTGGGAATATTTCAATTACAGGTGATCACGTATTGTAGCTTTCTGGATTACACAACTACTGAATCTTCTCTTTACCCAGAAAATATTTCAATTATTTTCTCTGTTGGATGTAATGATAAGAAGGAACTAAACAAGGTTGAGTAAGAGATTGTTGTGTGTGAGGACAATAACAATCCATTAGACATAGATATGCAAGTATCTGATTCTTGGGAGACAAAAGTTGACTACTCCATTCGAACCGATTTTCTCTCTCTGTTTCTAAATTTGCAAAATGGTGAAATTCTCAAAACTTACTTCAAATAAAACCCTACCCCTAAAGAAAGTTTAAATTTCATAAAATACAACTGTTGAACTGTAGGTACCAAGCCAGCACCAGTTGTAGCTCGATTCAGCTTGAAGAGGACCTTCACCAAGCTGTCCGTTTGTTTGAAGCCCGACCTTATGCCCACATATATGCAGCAGGAGACATTGCCGGACTTGCGAAAGCAGCACATCCTGAATGGAGCTCTCGTGCTATTCATCAGCCATGATGACAACAACTGGAATTTTACACTGTTGATGGTTATTCACGTTCTTGTAATGATTTTATTCCCAAAGTTTATAAGCTAATCCCTAATCCCATTTTAGGTCGAAACCGAAAATCAAAGAAACCGGAATGATTCATCATTCAACAATAAAATGATCAGACATGTAATTGGGCTAAAACAATCCAATTTTATAATGGTTCGCCTACAAAGGTAAACGATCAGTATATTTTTCCACCATGTGGAAATGACCCAAAGCCACGTGAGAAGATAAATAAAAGGGAGTTTTATTTGTCATTTAGAGATATGTAGTAGCCGTGTGAGAGGTAAGAAAAAGAGGGTGCAGCACGGAAAATAAGAAAGGGGAGAAGAAGTAATTTTTCTGCACTTTTAGGTTCCGACAAGTCTTGATCAAGAAACTGTTTGGGGATTTATCTGCGGTCCGATTGAACTGAGAATTGGTCAGAATGTTTTCAAGACATAGGACTACAATTTGAAAGGTGGAGATCAGTTTTAGAATTTCCTATCAACAGAAACGTTAGCTATTATTAACTGTCATTTTTAATAAGATTTTTTAAATTTCTTTTCGGGAGAACTTTTCTTACCAAGACTAATTAATCTTGAGTTGAATAATGATACATACTTCTTCTACTTTTTGCTAGAGAGAACTTGTGTCTTCTCATCGAATTCCTTATGTTATTGTACATGTAGTGTGGAAATTATTTTCTCCATTTATTAAATTACTATTAGATTTACATAAAATGGGATAAATTTTAAAAACAAAAGTGGTGTTTCAACCCAATATAAAATATATCTACTCGAGTTTCAGAAAACCGAGAGACTTGTATGTACTAATGATGGAGTATTTTGTACAACAACACGGATCCAAGATCTACACACATATTACATACAAGGATCTATCAATCAATCTGAAAATCCCCAATTCAAGCAACCATAAACCCTAACTTAAGATAATAAATCAAGAGATAGAACGATCGAACCAATACGTGATCAAGGATCAAACCATCTGAAACATGAAGATCACTGATGAAATCACACAGGAGCTCTGTCGCACAAAGAGGAAGAGGACAAACATGAATAATCCCAGTGCAGCAAGTGTTAAAAGGTTTAAACACAACTTGGTTTTAGACCCGATCAAGATATCAAGTACTTGGGCCGGCTGGTTTTGAGCTCACCCTAAACCAAACGACAACTGGCATTTTGCAATACACAAAGCTTAATTAAAGAATTAAAGATGATTATAAAAGAAAGCCAATGTCTTTTAGCCAGAAGAGGTATATTACAAGTTTTAAATCGAAGTTATCATATTATGAATACCATAATGTATAAAGATGAAAATAATTTGTGTATCTACTAGATCGATGATCACCAATAAGCAGCAAAATTTCCTGAGCTATAGTTGGGTGGTCACACCAACATATAAGACTACAGCGTGGAATCCATTATTTATCTTTAGATGATCATCAATAGGCCAAGACAAGATTAGGTTACAGAGAGGAGTGAGTATCTGAACTTATGTATCAATAATCTTTATGAGCTATCTCATTATGGGCCACTATTTAATATATGTCTACAGTGCTATCTATCGACTTCAAATTAAATGATGTTGGTGAAACTCAACTTAAACCGACTGCACCCAAAACATCTATCAAACTTAGAAACCTAACGATTTGCTCGAGACCACCGGCCCTACGCAGATCTTAGATCAATCGGTTTTCATTCATAGGAAAGAAAATATATGGATAGGTAAAAGATAAGTCCAACACTATCGAAACAAATAAAAAAAAGGATGGATCCGAGTGAAAACATTCATCCATTAAGATTATATTATTATAATTTGAGATATATTTAAGAAAATAATAATAAATACTTTAAATTTAAAAAATACATATAAAAATACTATATATTTCATATATCAATTCATTGAAAATAAAACTCAAAAGACAAGTTACAAATATCCAAATAATAAGAAAAAAAATCATAAAAAATTATAAATATCTAGTTCTCCATCATCTTCTTAACATTTCGAAACTTTTCATTGACAAGCCCAAGATTTTTAGATTGAAATATTTTTAAATAATTAAAGAGTTTGGATAAAAAATTATATGAACTCCATTATTGAATTTCGTGTTACAAATTCCAATAATTATAATTAATACATATTCAAGTTAGCTAAATTTCTTGTTTAATTTTAATAATTAAATAAATTAATGAATTTTTTATTTATATTTTAAATTAAAAAATTGGAGACTTCATTTTTAATTTTTTATTTATTTATTATTAATTTTTTTATATTAAGAAATTTTAGACAAAGACTTAATTATTTTTCAAAAGCTTCCCTCAAATTGATTTATAAATAAGAAGTAATAAATTCATATAATTTTAACACATATATAGATTTAATAAGAACAAATCACATATATTATGATATTTTATATCACCTTATAATTCTCTATTATTAAGCCAACTTGAGGGAGCTCTTACCAATAGTTTTCCTTAAGGCAAAGCCGATCCTACGAGATCGAAGGAGCTGTATACTAGGATTTGCCAATTTGTGCATCATCGTTGGTTTTGAAATAATTAATTTAACATCATAATAACGGTCAAATCACTGCTCTTATATATCAATTTAACATCAATTTCCCTTACAACTTGTCTTCTTACAAAGTAACTTCCAAGCGACGACTTCAAACCTACGAGTGTGAAAATTAAGAACATCCAATATTCCAAGCTAGTACTGTATACTTTAAACGATCTCTGCATCCTATTAACTAAGCACTATATTTGTCCCATTTGCTATGACTGATTTTTTCTTAACAGCGTAAATGATTAATTAATCACAAACAAAGGAAAAACAGTATCATAATTCAAGTTGTGTATCTTATCTTTTACGTGTTAATTATTATTATTTATTATTTGATTTTTTGTCAGAAAGTCTTAGCTTGTGGATTCATTTTATTTTAGAGTTTGAACAAGTTGTTCTAATCTGTCAAAGGAATCAAATTCAGAATATATTAACAAGTTGTGATTTAGTGTTGTTTTTATAGATAGTCTCCCTCTTCTCTATATCCTCAACTGGTTCTCCTTTCTTTCCTCTCTTTGAGTATTCTTAATCCTTTAACCCCTTCAAAAATGGTACTCAAGCAAGAGAATTACTATGCCGGCAATCAAAAGCCGGAAGCTCCTCCTGGCCAGTGGACCTCCGGCTTATTTGATTGTTTTGATGATGTCCCTGAATGTTTACACCCACTTTCTCTCTCAATTTTTCCTTCATTTCATTCTTATTAATCATGACATTTGATTAAACATGTTAGTTACGTTTTTATTTATTTTTTTGGTCGAAGGCGTCTTGACATGGTGTTGTCCTTGCATAACCTTTGGCCGTAACGCGGAGATTATAGATCGTGGAACAACGTGTAAGTTAATTAATTGATTAAGATGATTACTACTTTTTTTTTCTTCGTCGAATAATTAGATTCTTACATGTTACAAGACATAATTAGGATCTACAAGGTCCGGTCTTATTATTATTATTATTATTATTATTATTATTTTTTACCAAAGCAAAGTTTTTATTATAAAATATATGATGTACAAGATTATAGAATAATAATAGTCTTAAACAAATCTTTAAAAAAAAATGATTGAAAAAAATCTATCTATCAATTAAAATCGTATTTAAAATTTATTTTAAAATTTATTTAAGAGATTTTAAACTTGATAAATAAATTTGAAATTTCTAAAAAATACCTAAATCATGGACCAACAACACCTTGCAAATCTAAAATTAACACCCTAAGAAAGAAACATTACATGATCAAGATATTATGGGGCACATTGTCAATATTATGGAGCATATAGAACTCATTAATGACTTGTTATATCATTAATTCATTTCCGTCATATATGTTTGGCTGCGTAAAATAATTTATTTACCGGATCTAATCAACTAATTGTGAATGGAAATTACTTTGCCTGGCAATTTCTCTGGCAGCATGTGCACTTGCGGGCGTACTGTGTTCTGCCTTTGGTTACTTTGGACTGTCACCTTGCTACACATGCACCTATCGGACCAAACTGAGAGGACTCTACTCATTGCCTGAAGATCCCTGCATGGATTTTGGTGTTCACTGTTGTTGCTCTTGCTGTGCTCTTTCTCAAGAGAGTAGAGAGCTTAAGAACCGTGGATTTGACCCCTCCATTGGTTGGGTTGCAAATGCTGAGAGAATGAACCGTGCTGGAAATGGAACGCCTGCTACCCCACCTGCTTTTGCACCCGGCATGGTCCGTTGATTAAGAAATGAAAGCTCTAGCTTCGTAATTAATTACGTAATAGAATCATTTGCGAATGTTGTTTTATTGTGCTTTTTTAATTTGGTTGTTTCTGTTGCTTGTGATTTTGCTTGATTGTTATAATAGAATTACAATAAATTTGTAAACTCGTTTAAATAATAATTTTTTTAATCCAAATTTTAAAATAATATAATAAATTTTTTCGATAATTTTTTATTTCGTTATATTTATAAATATATTCAGTCCCGAAACTTATTAATTTATATTTGGAAATATTGTTTTTGTAACTTGTGGGCCCCTTGAATATGTTAGAAAACTCAAGTGCAAGAGACTCGTAAAACCAGAACATAGGAACTTCAGAATTCAGAAGAAACATTTTCTTGTATTGAATCTATAAATGAACATGATTGATTACAACATATATAGCAAAGAAAAAAAAACATATTACAAGGCTAACAATCTAAAAGACTATTAATTTAATAATAAATAGAATAAGTATGACTTCTGTAATAGAGCATGCTTTTAATATAGGCCACTATGCTGTTCAAGAGTCCGAAGGATAGACTTAAGCCAAAACTTGGTTTTCGGCTTCAAGACTTGATCAGAATAATTAAAATAAAAGATAAAGGGTGGTGGAAGCAAGGATTCAATCACATCATACAAAAATAACTTCTATTTTGATCTACACGCAATAGGCAAACTACAGTTGTCGAGTACGTCGACCCATCAAGTATCTCGACCCTTTGAACCATTGAGTACCTTCGACCCTTCGAGCTAACAAAAAAAATTGATCCTTCGTGCATCGACTCATCGAGCCATCGATCCTTCGACCCTATCAAGCCATCGACCTTTCGAGCCAATATAAGCATTTTCAACACCCCTCTATGCTTGTTTTGCTTTCTACCCCTAACTTTAACTTGAAGAACTCAAACTTGTAACTCGGCAGTGCTTTAGTGAATATGTCAGCATTTTGGTTTTTAGAATTGCAATGAACCAACCTTATCCCTCCATTCTAGATCAATTCCTTAATGACAGGGAATTTGATAAGAATATGCTTAGTCTTTCCAAACTGAATTGGATTTTCAAAGATTGCTATAGTTGACATACTATCATAGTGAATGATTGTAGGACCATCTTGCTTAAACCCCATATCTTCTATGATCTTCCTAATCCAAACTACTTGATTAGCAGCTGAGACAACAACAATGTATTCTACCTCGACTGTCAATTGAGCAATGACTTGTTGCTTCTTAGAGCTCCAGTAGAATACTCATGATCCTAGAGAGAAACATAATCCTCTAGTGCTTTTAAGATCATCTACTAATCCGCCCCAATCACTATCCAAATAACCATGAAGATCAATATCAGATTTCTTAAACTAGATTCCATATTCAGTTGAACCCTTTAAGTATCTGAGAATTCTTTTGTCAACTCCTTTGTGATTTAGAGTTGGCTCATGCATGATATCTGGTCGAGTGGCAGTGAGGTACATCAATCCTCCAACCAAGCATCTAAAGAGACTGGATGTTTCCTATACTCAAAGTGTCACGAACATGTTCCAAGTTGATCCGGGTGAAAAACATTAGATACAATGTTAAGAATATCATTAAGTACATGATAAAAACTAAGGATATATTCTTAATTTATGGGGGTGCCGAATCGAAAATAGAGAGTTTCATGGACTCATGTTTGCAATCGAATATTGATGATAGTAAATCAATTTTGGGGTTTTTTTTCATACTCAATGGTGGAGTGGTTAATTGGAAGAGTTCGAAATAGGAAACGACTACATATATGCTTCCAAAGAAGCTAAAGAAGCGGTATGGAGGAAGAATGACATAAAAGAACTTGGAGTTGTTACAAGTATCATTGATCCTATAGTAGTATATTGCGATATTAGTGGTGTGATTGCACAAGCCAAGGAATCGAGATTTCATAAAAATTCTAAACACATGCTCCAACGGTTTCACTTAATCCTAGAGATAGTCAGAGGAGGAGGTGCAAACATCTAGAAAGTAGACATGGATGTTAACATAGCAGATTCATTCATTAAGGTGCTTTACCAGTACAATTTTAATCATCATCTTGAAAAAATAGGAATTAGATTCATAAACAATTATCTTTAGTGCAAGTGAGAGGTAGAAAGTGATATGCACATCAAGCCAATTTGTTAGATCTGATTATGATATATTAATTACGTGAACAATTTTTGTCAGGAATATCAATGACATATAATCTATTTATTCAATAAATCTTGATATTTTATTAAAAGTTAATCTTGATCTGAGGGTTTATGTTACATTACATTTAGATTATTAAATATTATTAGGACTTATCAATAATTTAGAATTAATAAAAAGTAAAACCTTGGCCAAATTATACCATATGGCTGGCCATACATATGATGAACACGTGGCTCACTTCTGAATTTAATCAATATTTAAGTATGATTAAATTATAGTAATGATCATAATTAAATAATTATTTAAAAGTGAAATGAATTCTACTTAAAGTATGGATCACCCATGATATGTGACTGATCTTTATTTGATTAGTCAATAATAGTAGATAATTGTTATAATTATTAGATACTATTAAAAAATTAATACAATTAAGATATTCTAGCACCTCCTCAAAAGTCTTATAAATAGGACTCCAAGAGTTTGGCAAAATGATTCCATCCTCTAAAAAATTAGAAGTGCTCCAATTCTACTACATGAAAAGTTTCAAAAGTTTATAAATACTAGCAAAGCTCTTCAAGAGAACCCCGCCCACCATCAACAATGGTGAGAAAGTATTTGCTATATTGTAATTTTGTATTTTATATTGCCCCAAACATTATGGTGAATAATTTGAAAATGTCTGGTTATTCTGGATAAACTAATTAGAAATGATTATCTGGTTTGTTTAGCTAATGGAAAATTTTGACATGTTTTAATATCATGTTCATCAAGTTGGTCAGAAATTAGTGGAATGACTTTTAAGTTTGGTGAATGAAACTTGTCTAAAATGAGAATGTCAAATTGAAGAAATATGTGTTTTATTCAAATTATTAGTTTTGGTTACATTATTAGAGGGAATTGAAGTATAATAATTGGAAGATAAAGAAAGATAATGTTGGATATATTTATGTGAAGAGACAAAGTGAAGAACCCTTTGTTGAAGAACCAGTAGACATTGTTGACACTGCCACCACTAGACCACCCAGTAATGGCTCGAAGCCTACAAATGGTCCCTAGTTTTTCTTTGAAGGATTAGAACCCAAAGACTGGAGAAACAAGATCCATGAATTCGGAGCGTGGATTGACCTATAGATAACCAAATCCAACCGGCCATTAGAAGAGATCCTCAAAGAGTTCACCTCTCGTTTTACTGGAACGCTATGTGATTGGTACCAAACTCTTTGTGATTATAGACAAATTTAATTAGTCAGAGGTCCATAAGCTTCCCATATTCTTGGTATCATTTTTAAAGAATTCATTAGAGACTTCCAACTCATTGACAAGCGAACCCGTCAAGAATATTTTGAAATGAAGTGATGCTCTCTAAAAAAAAAGGATATGTGTAAAAATTTCAAGAAATGTGTGAGAAATATTATATGTTGAATGGAGTAAACAATGAAACACTTAGACAAGTATACATCAGCTCACTCCCTAGAGAACTCCAGCCAGAACTCTGAAGCCAACTGACATCAACAAGAAGAGATCTAAGAGATATATCTCTTGGAGAGATTCATCAAATGGCCCTAGCCTCTATTGAAAAGATTTGTGATACCATGACCTTATTAGCCAGAATGATGAAAGACAAGACTAAGTTCAGTGCAATCTATAAGAAGCCATTTCTAAAGATCAAGTGTAAGGAAGTCAAATGCAACTGCAGAACTAAGAAGAAATCCCACTTGAACCACAATACTCTGCTGTTACGAAAAAGGAAGAGCAAATTTAGAATCTTTAAGAAGAAGCAGCTGAAAGATCGGGGAAAATCTTCAAAATGTTTTATTTGCAAGAAGAAAGGACACTATGCCCAGAACTGTCCTTCCAACCTAAAGCAGTCATCCAAGATCATCAGCCAGGTCCGGTCAACTCTGATGTTGACCCATATTACAATTCTAATGCTGACCTAGAATCTTTATACTCTAAAAAAGCTTAAATGAATAGCGAAATGGACTTGTCCTCCTAAACTCCTCGGACGACAATCAGTTCTCAGGAATAGACGAATCTGATGCATCAGACTCATTCACTGTCCAGACCATAAATGGAGTCTATCTCGAAGTAGGCTAAGACCAGCAAGCCCATATCCCAACTACTAGTCCTCATGTTGAGGCCAAGATATTGGCAGAGAAGTATGCCAAGCCCATAAGTGTCATGGCATATGTTAACACTAGTGCCTACAAATCAATGATTGACCCAAAGGTACTTCACTCTTCTCATTGAGCTAGTCATGAGCAAAATTTCAAAGCAGCCAATAGAGAACTCTTCAAGACTACCCTAGTGACAAAAATGAAGATCAGGATAAAATTATTCCTGGATTGTGTAGTATGGGAAAGATTGACTGGAAGTCCCTTTCCTGGAAAAGATCTACTAGGATGAGATATTTATTGTCAATTCTCGAACCTCAGAATCCTACCTAGAAGGATCTAGTGTAAAGGAGAGTTCAAGCCATTCACAGAAATCCAGAAGTTATGTAATGTGAATGATCCTAGAGACTATATGGCAATCCTCGACAAAGCGAAGAGCTTCTTTGTTGAAAGCCACGTTGAGTTTAAGCACATGTCCCCCTTGTGAAAAAACGAAGCCTTCTTCATATCTCTCCCGTCTAGTCTTACCAAGGCCTCCAATCCAAGAATGACACTCTCATACCTCCTCCTTGCTAGACAATAATGTGAAACCCTCCTCTTACAAGGACTCATGGAACCAACAAGCTCTCAATGGGCATACAAGGCCTTTTACATCGAAAAAAGGGCAGAGAAATTAAGAAAGAAGAAGAGGCTCATAATTGATTACAAGCCATTAAAGCGGTTCCTAATGGATGATAAATTCCTATTGCCCAATATCACGACCTTCCTAAACCACCTCGCTGATGCAAAGTTGTTCTCCCTATTTGATCTAAAAGGAGCCTTTTGTTAATTAGGCATCCAACCCGAAGATAGGCCTAAGATGACTTTTTGCATACCAAACGCCCATTACCAGTGGCGTGTCCTCCCTTTTGGTCTCAAACTAGCACCTTTCCTCTTCCAGTAGGTAATGACTAGGATTTTCTAGCCTATCCTAGATATGACCCCTGTCTATATTGATGATGTCGTCGTATTCAGAAAGACCAATGAGAACCACAAAGAGTTGTTACATATGTTCTTAGATATTTTCGATGCCCACAGAATAATGCTCTCTGAACAAAAAAGCATAATCGCCAAATAAGAAGTTATCTTTTTGGGCATGAGCATTTCCAACGGAAGCCTCTCACTACGACCACATATTTCCCAAGAACTCTTAATGTTTCCTCATGAAAACCTTTCCCTAAAGAAAATCTAGCAAATCTAGCAATTCCTTGGCACTGTTAAAGGATTTCATCCCATGGTCCTTCGAGTTAATAAGCCCACTTTTCGAGATGTTAAAGAAAAAGTCCCCACTTTGGGGAAATGCCCAAACCTATATTGTGAAAAGACTAAAAGAAGTCACTTAGAAGCCACCGTCGCTTCACATACCAGCCAATGGAGAAAGAATCTTTTAGACAAATGCTTCTGACCTTTATTGGGGTGTAGTTCCTCTCGAAGACCTACAAGGGAAAAGATATTACTATGCACATGCAAGCAAGAAGTTCAAAGCCGGAAAACTTCATTACGATACTGTGTATAAAGAAGTACTAGCAGTGAAGTATGGGATAGAAAAGTTTGATTTTTTCCTAAGAGGCCACGGGTTCAAAGTCGAAATGGATAACTATAGTTTTCCTAGAGTCATCGAATTCAAAAATAAGATGCCTCCTGATCCTCTTCTATTACGACTCAAAGCCTGGTTTGATCAGTACAATTTCTCATCTTCCCATTTAAAAGGATCTCAAAATATCATTGTTGATATGCTCTCCTGTCCTCATTCACTATCCAGACCATAAATGGAGTCCATCTCGATGTAGGCTAAAACCAGCAAGCCCAGATCCCAACTACTACTCCTCATGTTGAGGCCAATATATTGGCAGAGAAGTATGCCAAGCCCATAAGTGTCATGGCATATGTTAACACTAGCGCCTACAAGTCCATGATTGACCCAAAGGTACTTCAATCTTCTCATTGGGCTCATCATGAGCAAAATTTTTAGGGCGACCAATAGAGAACTCTTCAAGACTACCCTAGTGACAAAAATAAAGATCAGGATAAAATTATTCCTGGATTGTGTAGTATGGGAAAAATTGACTGGAAGTCCCCTTCCTGGAAAAGATCTACTAGGATGAGATATTTATTGTCAGTTCTCAAACCTCAGAATCCTACCTCGAAGGATCTAGTGTAAAAGAGAGTTCAAGCCATTCATAGAAATCCAGAAGTTATATAATGTGAATGATCCTAGAGACTACATGGCAATCCTCAACAAAGCGAAGAGCTTCTTTATTGAAAGCCACGCTGAGTTTAAGCACACGTCCCCCTTGTGAAAAAATGAAGCCTTCTTCATATCTCTCCCGTCTAGTCTTACCAAGGCCTCAAATCCAAGAATGACACTCTCAGACCTCCTCCTTGCCAGATACGAATGTGAAACCCTCCTCTTACAAGGACTCATTGAACCAACAAGCTCTTAATGGGTATACAAGGCCTTTTACATCGAAAAAAGGGCAGAGAAATTAAGAAAGAAGAAGAGGCTCGTAATTGATTACAAGCCATTAAAGCGGTTCCTAATGGATGATAAATTCCCATTGCCCAATATCACGACCTTTCTAATCCACCTCGCTGATGCAAAGTTGTTCTCCCTGTTTGATCTAAAAGGAGCCTTTTGGCAATTAGGCATCCATCTCGAAGATAGGCCTAAGATGACTTTTTGCATACCAAACGCCCATTACCAGTGGCGTGTCCTCTTTTTTGGTCTCAAACTAGCACCTTTCCTCTTCCAGTAGCTAATGACTAGCATTTTCTAGCCTATCCTAGATATGGCCCTTATCTACATTGATGATGTCGTCGTATTCAGCAAGACCAATGAGAACCACCGGAAGTTGTTACACCAGTTCTTAGATATTTTTGATGCCCACATAATAATGCTCTCTACACAAAAAAGCATAATTGCCAAAGAAGAAGTTCACTTTTTGGGCATCGGCATTGCTGACGAGAAGTCTCTCACTACGACCACATATTGCCCAAGAACTCTTAATGTTTCCTCATGAAAACCTTTCCCTTAAGAAAATCTAACAAATCTAGCAATTCCTTGGCACTATTAGAGGATTTCATCCCATGGGCCTTCGAGTTGATAAGCCCACTTTTCGAGATGCCAAAGAAAAAGTCCCCACCTTAAGGAATGGCCCAAACCTATATTGTGAAAAGACTAAAAGAAGTCACTCAGAAGCTGCCGCCGCTTCACATACCAACCAATGGAGAAAGAATCTTTTAGACAAACGCCTCTGAACTTCATTGGGGTGCAGTTCTTCTTGAAAACCTGCAAGGGAAAAGATGTTACTATTTAGATGCAAGCAGGAAGTTCAAAGCCGGAAAATTTCTTTACGATTCTGTGTATAAAGAAGTACTAGCAGTGAAGTATAGGATAGAAAAGTTTGATTTTTTCCTAGGAGGCCACGGGTTCAAAGTCGAAATGGATAACTATAGTTTCCCTAGAGTCATCGAATTCAAAAATAAGGTGCCTCCTGATCCTTTTCTGTTACGACTCAAAGCTTGGTTTGACAAGTATAATTTCTCATATTCTCATTTAAAAGGATCTCAAAATATCATTGCTGATATGCTCTCCTGTTCTTCTCCGGCTCGCCTTCTCGGCCCAACCAACTCTGCTCCCATCTTGTACTTAGTGACACTAGCAACACTTGATCAAAACTATGACATAATCCTCTCCCTGCCAGCCGCAACAAAATGATTCTTCCCCTCTGGCCTCCTTTCCAACCCCTCAGTTAACCATATACAGTCCGCCTTAGAAAATGTCCGCCATTTCAGGAACCTAGTCATTGGCCAGAATTACGTCCCTTACTACCCTCCTTGGGTCACCCAGAAGACTATCGACTTGTTCATCATTTACCTAGAAGATTCTCACACTTTCAGCATCAACACCCTATCCTACATTTGGAGTGTCTCTACCCTGTTCACTCATCGAGTTGCAATCTCTCGATGAAACCTACACAACCACCTCCTAAACCGCAACAACCGGACTTCCTTAATTTGGACCTTTTTAGAAAGGTTCTCCCCTTATCCTGGTGTACATTCTAATGTGCTAGTATGATGTTTGGAATCTAAGTCAACCCCTGAACAAGACCATCTCTGTTGTCTTTATGTTCTCCAAGCCATACTCTTTTGATAAAAGCCTAAATTCCATATACTATAGAAACATCGTCTTCTTTTACTAAGTCATCTATGACATTCCAAGCCAATGGCCGACACTCAGGTAAGCTGTCAGAGACTTCCTAGCCTATGCCAATCCTACACGAACCCCTGATGGCACTCAAGTCTCTATCCTTCCATCTCCCACTAGAGATCCAGCCTTTAGAATAGAATATTAGGACTTAGACAATCTGCCAAATCTAGCCCATTACAACACTTATGATCCACGATCATCCCCGGCAGGCTACACAGCCTAGAGCCCAGACATGTAACTCCCTTCTCAATATCCTCAATACTAAACCCAGCCAAGAGACCCGAACATGCAGGCTATGACTCAATATCACTAAGGCCCAAGACCCTTGTCAACAACCCAGCAAGACCACTTTAGAATGGACTGGAACAGTGCAATAAGCCCATTTAAAACTCCAACAGTCCCATGGTATAAAGGGACACTTGGCGAGTTTGACTCATACGATGACTAAGCCTGCACTATCTCTAAAGAAAGATTCTCCCTTATCCGCATGACTAGATTATATTTATTCGTTATGATTTATGTCTTATCTAGTTTGCTTCTCTTTATCACACGTGCTAATTTTCTAAAAGTATGTCGAGTGTGCGTTGGTTTTATCCTCCAGCTAGAAGCGTTTGTGTGTCAATCCTAAGTCGTTTGTAATTATTTCCAGACGTTTCCTCTTCTTGCAATAAAACGAGGAGCGGTCTCAGCTTGTAAGATAAGAAATTAAGAAAAAAAATCTCTAGGTATTTATGTTTTAAGATGAGTTCTTCCTCTATGCTTTGAGATGAGTTCTTCCACCATTCCTCGCTAATTCAGGGGTCTCCAAGATCATCCTTAGTGGCTAGATCCACCATAAGTCCCAAAGGGTGGGCAATAAGACAGAGCCTCCGGGATTTTTCTCAGTGAGTGTCCCCTTATCCTAACGTCCCTTTATCTCAGTGAATGTCCCCTTATCTCAGCGTCCCTTTATCCTCCATTCATCCTCCTCCCCTCAATGGTATCAGAGCCCTAAAGTGGATCATGGCCATCTCATCCTACCCTAATACCCAGGTTGTTCCCTGTAGCAGTTATCAACTCTCATATCCGGTATCCATCACACCCCCTATTGTAAAGCGAACCAATTCCTCAAGAATAACCAACCACGTTGAATATACCTATATACCTGAAGGCACCCAAATCTCTGAAACTGCCTTACCAATGCTCAGCCCGTACAATATTTTCAAATGCTATAAAGGATTTACTAAGATGATTAGGTGGCTTGTTAGCTCCCCTCACCCTCCGGTTAAGGAATACATCCAGTCCATTGGACTTGATAAGTGCATAATTCCTTCCACCTTAAAGGAATAATACGTAGATCTTACCATAAACCCTCAGATGGTTAATCAATTAATCAAAAAAGGTTGTTCCCACCTTCACCTAGGAGCCATCAAAGTTGTTCTCACACTTCATGGCAGGAAAAGCTTACTAGCCACGGTGAGGCTTTCTCTCCTCAATTCCCTTTTCAAGAAGTATGATCAAGCCGTGGTCGAAACTTCGATCACCACTCTCAATGCATGAAGCATCTACTTGACCTTCTACCCCAACTTTAACTTATCCTTGTTGGACCTAAATATATCCCAATTCCTGAAGATCCAATTGCAAGTCTCTAGGATATCCATTGTCCCCAATGCTTATATGGCGACCCTACACCACCAGTTGGCGTATAGACTTCAAGATCATGCCATCGACCTTTCCCTCCTGGGAACCTCAGCTAACACTCTCTTGATAACAGCTGAAAGAGAGGAAGATGTCCCTACTATCATCTAGATCTTGTGGCAGATTACCCGAGATTAGCTCCTAAAGATGATGCCCCTCGAATAGATCACCAACTATGAAAAGTTATTAGAAGAAACAGTCCCAGTGACTGTCCAATATGCAGAAATCAACTGTTTACCAGATGGGTCAGTAAAGACGACCTTCCATACTCCTAGCGCTCTTGAAGAACCCATCTTTCAAAGCATGATGGGTGAATTTTGAAAAGGAGATCCTAATACATGCATTTAATGCTATTAATACGGTTACTTAGACAAAATCAATGGCCACTTTATATGGGATACTGATTCTACCATGTGCGACTACGTTGTTCTTGCAGAAGGCCTAAAAAGCCTAGGGAACCCTGCAAACCTAGAAAGACTTACAAGCCAGAAGTTACAGACTCCCCCTGGATTGGTATCCGAGGCTCTAAAAAGCCCCTCGACTTCTATGCAGAAGCTCTGAAGATACTTGATGCTGAGGGACTCCTTCATCCCTAAATCAGGGCCCAACAAGAGGACCGGTCTATCCCCAATCCGATCCCCTGTTTCATGACATCCGAATATGACTAAGACTTACATAAATAAATAAAAAAATTAACAAATTAATATAACAATAATATACATAATAAACGTAACTATTCTTTTTGAAATTGCACTTATAAGACTTCTAACAAGAATTTTAGAGGTTGGAGTAACATAGTGCAAATTATGTAATATTGCATAATATGTAAATTAGTCAAACCATCTGACAGGTACGTTGGAAAGTAAAGTAAAACAAACATAACTATTAGAGGCTCAGATCATAAATATAAAATCAAGTATATGAATGGAATAATAATAATATACATAATTATGCTTATTGATATTGCACAATTAAAACTTCTAATATATTCCACATTTTGAAATTTCATAATATGTATATTATTATATGTGATAGTAAAAACTTCTAACAAGATTTTAGAAGATTAAAAATATGAAGGAAAGGAAATCCGAGAAGTTAAAACAAAGTAGAACTTAGATTCAAATATGTTGATAATGACTTTGACTCTATCAGAAATTGAGGAATATATGGTAGGTATAAACTTCTCAATTACAAAAGCAGCTTAATGGAAACACTCTACTGGAAATGGATTGTATTGGTCATGGGACTTTTCCAAACCTTTGTCATATTCAGGCACCACCCTTGTTTGAGAAAGGCCAACAATGTCAATCATTTAACTTCAAATACCAATCATTTCACTTTGAATAAACCCGAACAATAAAATAATTATAAACCATGATTGTTGGGCTTCCTATTTTCATGAACATTTTCAGATTACTGAAGAGAAGCCGGACTAATCTTGATCAGGCTCAAGATGAAATTACAGCTAGAATCTTGTAATAGTGACTACTACCTTGTATATATATATGATATATGTATTTGTATATATGATAATGAAGACTTCTAACAAGAATACCAGAAATTGAAATAAATTGAAATAAATTGAAATAAATTAAAATAAATTGAAATAAAAAATTTAAGTGAGTATATGTGATAATAAAAACTTTTAAAAAGAATTTTAGAAGATTAAGAAAATAAGAAGAAGAAGAAATCCGAGAAATTAAAATAGAGTAGAACTTAGATTAAAATACGTTGATTAAGTTTTTGACTCTATGAGAAATTATGGAATGTATGGTAAGTATAGAGTTCTATATTACTAAAGCAGCTTAATAGAAACACTCACAGTATTGCAAATCATTTCACTGAAGAGTAAAAACTTTGTCGGAGCGAGTGGTACAGTTGTTTGAGAAAGTAAAGCCAGTATTGCCAATCATTTCACTCCAAATAAATAGGAACGGTAAGATAATTATAAAGCATGATCTTTGGGCCTTCTCTTTTCTAGCTAGTAGTAAATGTTACAAGATTCAAGCTGTAATTTTACCTGGAGTATGTTTAAGATTAGTGCGGCTTTTGCTTTTGTTCTCTGAAGCTGTTTGTGAGTCTACTCTTCTGAAACTGTTTGTGAGTCTACTCTTAAAGCATGTTAGGAGTTATATAATATAGTGCACATTAAGCAATATGGGATAATAATATGCATATTAATATATATGATAATGACGACTTCTAACAAGAATGTTTGAAGTTGAAATAGAATATAATAAATTAGTAGAGGTCTTGATCGTAAAGTAATATACATAATATTTTACATTATTATACATATTGACATTACATAATTATAACTTCTAACAAGAATGTTAAAAGTTTAAATAAAATTAAGAAAACTATTAGAGTCATAGATCATAATTAAGAAATTAAGTAAATGAATATAATAATAATAATATACATAATATATATGTGTATATTCTTATTGACATTGCACTTTTAAAACTTCTAACATGAATTTTAGAGATTGGAATAATATAGTACATACTATGCAATATTGCCTAATAATATGTATATTACTATATATGATAGTCAAAACATCTAACAAGTATGTTGGAAGGTAAAGTAAAATAAACAAAACTATTAGAGGCTTGAATCATAAATGAAAAATCAAGCATATGAATGCAATAGTAATATATACATAACTATGCTTATTGATATTGTACAATTAAAAATTCTAGCAAAAATGTTAGAAGTTAGAATAATATAGTGCACATTTTGTAGTTGCATAATATACATATTAGTATATGTAATAATAAAAACTTCTAATAAGAATTTTAGAATACTAAGAAATATAAGAAGATGAAGGGATCCTAGAAGTTAAAATAAAGTAGACCTTAGATTAATATATGATGATAAACTCTTTAACTCTTTGAGAAATATGAAATTTATGGTGCTTATTAGAAACACTCTACATGAAATGGACAGTATTGGTGACCGGACTTTTTAAAATCTTAGTCGTGGCGGGCCACCACCCTTGTCTGAGAAAGTAAGGCTAGCCATTGCCAATCATTTCACGTCAGATAAAGTTGAACGATAAAATAATTATAAAGAGTGATTGTTAGGCCTTTTATTTTCTAGTCAATGGTATCTGTAACTAGATTCTAGCTGTCATTTCATGTGGACTCTATTTAAGATTGGCGGGGCTTCTGCTTCAGTCGTCTGACTCTGTTCGTGAATCTACCCTTAAAGCATGTTAGAAGTTATTTGAGGTGAAATAATTAGTGATGCTTCTGCTTCAGTAATACAATGCCCATAATGAAATATAAGATAATATGTATATTAGTAGATGTGATAATAAAACCTTATAACAAGAAATTTAGAAATTTGAATAAAATAAATAAAATAATTTGAGGCATAGATCATAAAGAAAAGATTCTGCAAATATATACAGTAATAATATGCATAATATACATGAATATACATATTGATATTACACAAATAAAATTTCTAGCAAGAATTTAGAGGTTGGAGTAATAAAATGCACATAATGCAATATTGTATAATATGTATACTAATATTTTATAATAGAATGAATAAAGTATTCAAAAAAATGAATACAATAGTAATATGCATAATATGCATGAATTTGTTGATTGACATTTTAGTATTAAAACTTCTAATAAGAATATTAGAGGTTGGAGCAATATGGTGCGTATAATGCAATATTTCATAACATGTATAGTAGCATAGAGTATAATAAAAACTTCTAACAAGAATGTCCGAAGTTAAACTTTTGTACACAAAACTATAAAAGGCTTAGATAATAAATAAAAGATTAAGCATATTATGCAATAATAATATATACATCAATATGCTTATTTGATATTGCACAACTAAAACTTCTAACAAGAATGGTCGTGGTTAGAGTCATATAGCGCACATTAGTATATATAAAAATAAAAACCTCTAACAAGAATGAAATATGTTAAATGAAGTACGAAGTAGAAATAGGTAAATGAAATATGTTAATAAAGTATTTGACTCTTTGTGTAATTATGGAATGTATTGTAGTAATAGAGATCTCTATTACTAAAGCAGCTTAATGGAAATACTCTATATGGATTTGTACCTGGACTTTGTAAAACCTTTGTCGTGGTTTGGCCTGCATTATCTTTCTTTCACTTTTAATAAACATGAACGATGCAAAATAATAATGCATGCTTTATGGTCCTTCTCTTTTCTAGCTAATAGTAATTGTTGCTATATTCAAGCTATAATTGTATATGGAGTCTATTCAATATTAGTGTGGCTTATGCTTCATTCCTTAGAAAGTTCGTGAGTATACTCTTAAAGCATGTTGGAGGAATTGGTCCAATTCATATTCGAGTAAGCTACCAAACTGGTTGAAGAGGAATTGGTAATGGAGAGACCAAAAGAGATAATGCACTTGACATAATGAATAATTCGTTTAATTGCTTGTAAAATGGTCATGGTTGGAGCGTGACGAAATTGACTAACATAGTTCACAGAGTGAGAAATATCCAGTTGAGAAATAGTTAAGTATTGGAAAGCTCAAATGGCAAAATGGTAAAGTGTAGGATCTAAGAAAGGAGTATTGTCAAGAGATAAATGTTAGGCAATAACCATTAGTGTAGCAGCTAGTGACACTCAAGCAATTGAGCATGTGCAAGAATGTCTCGTGCATATTTGGCTTGACTAAGAAACAAGCCATCATTCTTAGACATGACCTCGAGACCAAAAAAATATTTTAATGAGCTAAGATCCTTAGTGGCAAATTCAGTGTTGAGTTGACAAATATTGTGACTAAGAAGAGCAAGATTCTTACCGAATTAAAGAAGAGTACCATTCTTATGTAAGACAAAAAGAGATGTATTGGCTTGACAATAAGAGCAACTAAGACGAGAAAGAAATGTGTTAAATTGCTGAAACCATGCCTGAGGAGCTTACTAGAGTCCATAGAGGGTTTTTTGAAACTTATAAACATACGGCAAAAAATTGAGGATCAATGTAAATGGGAGGAAAGAATTTTCCCGATGTTGCCCCATGTACAAGTTCTCATGAAGAAAACTGTTGAGGAAAGCATTTTTGACATAAAGTTAGGTTAAAGACCAACGATTTGTGACATGAATGGAAAGAACTATACGAACAAAAGCAGCTTTAGTGACCAAATTGAATGTGTCGGTAAAATCGAGACCCAAGATTTTAGTGAAGCCTTTAACTACCAAGCAAGCCTTGTAGTGGTTAATAGACCCATCAGATATATATTTATTTATGAAAGTCTCATTTGAATCAAACAATATTTGTGTTGGTGGAAGAGGAGGGGAACAAGAGTCCATGCCCTAATGGATTGAAGAGCATGAATTTCCTTGTCTATTATGGAAAGCCAATTTAAATCCTTTTGGCTCAAAATGAGTGAGCAATGATTGAAGAAGACCAAAAGGACAAATATTGGCAAGCAATACAAGATGGTGAGGCTTGATGATACCGAATTTAGCATGAGTGACCATCAGATGGCCATGAGAGGCGGTTAATGGCGATGGAATAGGGGTTTAGTGGTCAGTGGGTAGAGTAATTGGTAGTCGAGTCTGATTTGGAGCAGCAAACCTGCATAGGTCTTGAATATGTAGAATTGGATCTGTATTGGTGACCAAATCTGGGTAAAGGGCATTTTTTTTGTTTATACACAGAGCCAGATCTAGGAAGTGGATAGTCAGATTTAGCATATGATCTAGGTATGGGTAGATTGAACAGGAGCCGAGTATGGGTGCAAGAGGTGAATCTGTGGAAGGAACAGAGTCAAGGGGTATAATCGGGTCTGGAAATGAAACCAACTTACTGTCTAAAGCAGTTTGGTTCCGAAAAAGCCTGGAAATCCAAATCTAAAAGGGGCCGAGCATGGGGAGTTTTGGAAAACGAAAAAATAGGACTTGTCAAACTAGACATGACAAGTAATATACGTGCCAGGAAAGGCCACATCAAAGCACTTTAAACCTTTATAAGTAGTGTTACATCTAAGAAAGATGTACATAACACTTGTTAGTGAGTGCTTATAAGGCATGTAGTTGCAGAGGCACGAGAATACTAAGCATCCAAAGGGATGGAAATTAGAGTATGTAGGGGCCACACCATAGCGAACTTCAAAGGGAGAAATATTACCAATTAAAGGCATAAGTAGATGATTGATGATGTAAGTGGCAGAGCTACAAGCGTCGGGCTAAAAACGGGTCAGAGACTAATAATGGAAAAGAAGGGCAAGGCCTCTTTTCCTAATATGATGATGCTTCCGCTCATCTCATCCATTCTAAGATGACATGTATAGACATGAAATTTGATTATGAATTTTGTAGGACCAGAGATAAGTTTGAATGTGATTAGTTGTGAATTCCGCACCATTGTCACTTTGAAAAACCTTGAGTTTGTATGCATGTTGTCGTTTTAAAAAGTTATGCAAGTGAAGAAAAATATCATAAGTATCAAATTTGTACTTCATATGATATAACAAAGTAAACCATGAAAAAGTATCGATAAAGAGAAGTAATACGCAAAGGCAAGTGAAGATGTGGTAGGCGAGGGCCCCTAAATATCAAGGTAAACAAGATATAAAACATTGGCAGCTCAATGATCATTAGGTATAAACGGAAATTGATGACTCTTACCAAGTTGACATACATCACAAAATTTAAGAGTAAGAATAATAAAAGTAACAGAAATATGTCCCTTTTTATTCAATAAAGAAATAATAGAATTATAAATGTCATCAAGTCTTGCATGTCATAAATCAAAAGAAGCTCTTAAAATTGAACTAGTAAGAGTGGAAGTAAGAGCTGAGTGACCTATCTCAACCACATAAAGACCCCTTTGTCTTTTATAGATCGCCACCATCTAACTTGTTCTCTAATTTTGAATGGTAAAGGAGTCAATAGAAAAAGTAATACTAAGAGAAAAATCTGATGTTAGCTTGTTAATAAAGAGCAAATATTTAATGAGATGTAGAACAATAAATATGTCCAATAAATGAATATATGGGTAAAGAGAGCAAGTACTAGTAAGATCTAAAGCAATATTTGTAATCAATCAAAGCTATAACTTTAAAGTCTAGTCTCGTCATGGTTGTTGGTTTATTCTTCAAAATAAAAAGATCAAATGTAGAGAAAGAAAACATACAAACTCCATGGTCAAGGCTCTATTTTGAATAACAATTTTTATTCGGGTAGTCTTCACAAAATATCTACCCAAAAGCAATAGAGTCATTATGGAAGTTGAATCATCAATCATGTCAAATACATAAAAATCAGCCGAAAAAACTATATTATTAAGTGACACCAAAACACTTCCAAAACTTATTTTGGATATATATTAGATCGATCGGTAAGTTCAATAATTATACCAGTTTTTTTAAGGGCCTAGATTTAGAGAAGGATAAATGTAATAAGGCATAACATTAATTGATTATTCTAAATCTAATATTGATTTAGCAAACCTTGTGTTGCCTATTACACATATGATGGTGAAGCTACCTGAATCTTTAAAATTTGATGGAAGCTTTCTTTGTAAAAAAGCTTACACATTCTCCCCCACACTTACCACACTTACCACTTAAAAAAGCTTTCTTTATTTTGAAAGATTGCCCATTTGGTTGATTAAAACTCAGTGGATGATTTAAATATGTATTAAAAGCAACTTGTTGATGATTTCCAACATAGTTTAAATTTGGATGATCCCTCCATCCAACATTATAAGCATTAGAAAAAGGATCATAGTTCTCTAAATTTCCTTGCAAAGATAGATATATATTAGTTAGATGAGCCACAATAAAACAAATTTTGCACTTTTTTTTGTTGAATAGTGCTTACAGCCATTTATTAAACTAGAGAAGTGAGGTTAGCAAGTTGTTGCTCAATATTAGATGTAACGACCTCATTCAGTTTCATTGGTAGTGGCTGTGATTGGCTAGTGAACTGCTAAGAATTAGCCGCCATGTTTGATGTCAAAGCCCTCATGGCTTCATGTGTCTTATCTACTAAGGCACCTCTACTTGTAGCATCAATCATACTCTTTTCCATTGGTATAAGACCCTTATAAAAATATTGAAGTAAAAGTTGCTCACTAATCTCATGATGAGGGAAACTTGCACATAGCTTCTTAAATAGTTCTCAATACTCATATAAGGTCTCTCAAATGCATTATCGAATACCATATATCTCTTTCATAATGATTATAGCCTTAGAAACAAAAAAATATTTCTCAAGGAATAGTCTCTTCATTTCATTCCAAGTGTCGATGGTACTAGATGAGATATAATATAACCACTCCTTTGCACTATCTGCTAGAGAGAATGGAAAAAATTTCAGCTTTACTTGTTCCTAAGAGATGCCAGGTGGTTTCATTCTTGTACGTACTACACAAAATTCTTTGAGATGCTTGTTTGGATCTTCCCCATCAAAACATGAAAGTTTGATAAAAGATGGATCCTTCTCGACTTGAGCTCAAAAGCAACCACAAGTTGAGGGTACTGAGTAAAGAAATTCTAAAACAAAAAGTAACAAATAAATTTTAAAAAACAATCTTCGGCGACACAACGCCAAAATTGATATAATATAAACCATACTAATTAACTCCCCATATGAAATAGTATTGTTATTGAGTATAGTAATAACTAAGGGTTATTTCCGTAGAAGATTATTTCTAATTTATAAGTTACAGACTCAACTAAAATAATATTCAAACTAACCTAAATTAAAATAAAAATTCAATAACCTATCTAAATCTAATAAAACAAACACACTAAGAAGACAACTCGAAATTTACAGGATTTGAGATTAAATTGATAAGTAAATAAAGAAAAAAAAATCAAATAAAAACATTATGAATTAAGTAAAGAAATTTAAGATGAAAATTTATGATAAAATGATAGTTAAAGAATTATTCGCAACCACTAAACATGAGATTCAAACAACTAATTAAAATTATCTTTCAATCAACTAATAATCGGAAACTCGATTATTTTGATCTTTAATTACTTATTTGTTAAGTAAAATAAGCTATTTACTTAATTTATTTTCATTAAACAACTTAGAACAAGCTCTCGAAATTTAATATAATGAAAGCAATCAATTAAGAAGATATGTTAAATCAGTTGACAAACATACAAGTTGAGTTTATTTATCACAAACATACAAGTTGAGTTTATTTATCTTGAGTTATATCTTACATGTAATCAAACGAAAATATCTCATAATTATTGAAAATATTATGTTATTTTTATTTAGAAATTTTGATAAAAACGAATCAAAATCCTATTTAAATACGATAATAATTTATAATCGCTATAAAAAGTATGGCATAATAAATTCAAAAGAGAAATAAGATAAATTCTAAATTTATTAACTAAACTTTAAAATCATGGAAAAAAAATTAAACAACAAAAAGGAAAATAATAAAAGAATTGAATAGAGAAAGCAAGGTTAGCTATACCGATTGACGCCTCAAAGCAAAAGCTTATTTTTCTTTCTTCTTTTCTTCCTTTCCAGCCGCTGCTTCTCTTCTCTTCGTCGTTGGTTGCCCGCCCTTTTTCACTTTGAGAGAGGTCCTAGACGTTTAATACCCCTTTCTCTATTCACCATGTTTCTTTCACACCCACTTTTTATTTTCTTTAAATTGTGCCTCCCTCTCCAATTTGTTGGGACCCACATGCATTTAATTTCCTTTTGAAATCCACAATTTCACTACATGGATTTGCGTATGAACTTTAGAATCAAGTGGGCCAATAATTACAGATGGGCCGGATAACAAATTGCTCGACATTTTCTTTATCCTTCCAACTTTTCTTCTACTGCATTCAAGTCCTTCAAGTACCAATTTATTCCAATTTCACTCTTTGTACTTCTTTTTATATCTTTTCCCCGACAATACTACAAAACATAAAAAAAGTAATAAATAGTAAATAAGTCCAACGATAGATTAATCTATGAGGGAAATTAATATAAAAATAATACAAATTAAACACTTATCACCCACTATATATATTTTGTTTTTAAGAAATTCATCCTCTAAAAAAGTGGAGTGTTTGACTACAAACACTTTTTGTTCTATGAGATAGTAGAAGCAGTATTTCCTTATTCCCTTTGAATACCCCACAAAATAATACATATTAGACATTACCTCCAATTTCTCGACTTTTACTTCTTTACATAAGCAACGCAATTCCCTATCTAAATATGGTTAGAAGTTGATTTTACTCCTTTCCAAATTTCCTACAAAGTTAAAGCAACATATTTTAAATGAATCCTATTTAGTATATATACAAAAGTTTCTAAGGTCTATCCCATATATAATGATAATGGTAGATTGGTAAAAACTCATCATGGATCAAACAATATCTATAAGGTTCGATTTTTCCTTTCAAACATGTCATTCATTTGTAGCATTTTAGGAGGAGTCCATTTTCAAATAATATCATTCTTATTTAGATAATCAAGAAACTCATAGCTTACTTATGAACCACCTCGATTCGATCGAAATGTATTCATGGTTTTACGTTTTTATTTCTCTACTACATTTCTATATACTTTGAATTTCTCAAAAGATTTGGATTTATACTTCATAAGATAAATACAGCCGAATCTAGAGAGATTATCACTAAATGTTAAGAAGTATGAATAACCCCCTCTAATGGGAGTAGATATTGGCCACATACATCCATATTTATTAGGTCTCTAAACTCGGTTTGTCTCTCTCCAATTCCACTAAATGAAGATTTGATCATTTTTCCCAATAAAAATGATCACAAGTCGGCATTGATTCAAAATTTAATGGATCCAAATATTCATCTTTATGCATCTTGTGAATTCTCATTTCGTTTTCATGACCTAATTGATAATCCCATAAATATATTTGGTTACAATAAACTTTTCTTTTATTGATTTGTGCAATATCGAGGCATGTTTCCTCTCTGAAATTTAAAATATATACACCATTATTGGAACCATTTTTATAAAATATTCCATTCAACGAAAAACTAAAAATATTGTCCTTGATAATGAAAGCAAAACCTTCCTCATCAAGTCTAGAATCAAAAATTATATTTCTAATCATAGTAGGTGCATGTTAACAGAGTTTTAAATTTAAGATTACGCCTGAAAGCCATGATAAAATATAAGTTCTTACAGCCAAAGCTGCAACTCTTACTCCATGTTGACAACATTACCCAAAGTATCATTTACATGGTGTAATGTGCGACGCAAGTAAGAAGTTGTAAAAAGTTCCATTTTTCAACAAGCAACGTTAGGAAGCAACAGATCTACAAAGAGGAGATTTTCATTCACTCAAGAAAATCCTAGAGGAGCTATATATAAAGAATTTGGCGGAGAGAAAGGCAAGAGAAAAACGAAGGAAGAAAAGAGACAAAGATAGAAGAAGATATGTAGCACTATATATTAAAAATTCATGATATTTACTTCAATTGATGTTTCTCTTTCATTTTTCATGAACTAAGTATATTTTCTAGGGAAAATATGTAGCACCGATTAACAACTATGTTTTGATTAACTTTTTCTAGACTTTGTTAAAGCATATTTTTACTAAGAATGATTATTATTCTTAATGTTTTCAATTCTTTTGGTATCGGGAGTTGAATGATATAATGGATCAGATTGAAATCGAGAGATGAAATCTAGTTAGGTTTGAATAATAATTTCCTAGGTTTAATGAAAAGTAGAGATGAGACATTAACCAAATTCCAGAACTTGATAAATTCTTAGTACATAAATTTAATATTGAGATATAATAAATTGATAATTGAGAGTTAATCCAATAGTTGTTCAAGAGAAAATATTGGAACATTAAAGAATTTTGTCTTTAGGAAAAGCTTACCAATGAGAGTTAGAATTGTCAAAATGTAAGAATTAATTGATGTGAAATCTATGCCGTATGTTTAATTAAATTGGTTATAACCCTTTTCCTTTCAAATTTGTGTTACATTCTCTTTTCAATTTTAATTGTTGATTTTTATTTTTCATATTATCAATTTTCAGTTAATTAAGTAGCAATAGGAATAATTTATTTTAGTACTTAGTAATTAGTTATTCTCCAAGTTCGATATTCGTGTTTACTTACTTTATTACTTAAGCGATTTCGTACCCTTCAAAAAATTCACATCAAGTTTTTGTCATCATTGCCGGGGAATTACTTTTTAATTGCTAATATCAATAAGAACTATTTTCTTACTAATTTGATATCTACATTTTTTTTTCTTTTCTTTTAATTTTAGGTTATATTTTTTTAGTTTTTTTTTTAATTTAAAGATTTTTAAGGTTAAAATAAAAAATGATAATTGTTTCTTGGTTTCTTTTCATTTCCAAGTCCTAAATGATAAATTCGACGTATTAGAGGTTATAACGGAGGTAATTATTTCTATGAAAAATTTAGGGGAAACCGAAGTTCAAAGGGCACTTAAGGATTACTTAAGTCCTATTATTGGAGAATGTACTTTTAGTATTCGTAAGCCACCAATTCAAGCTAATAATTTTGAGATCGACCCCGCCATTATTCAAATGATACAATATTCAGTACAATTTGGGGATTTGTCAAGTGATAATCTAAACCTACACATATAAAATTCTTGGTATTGTGTGATATATTTAAGCATAACAAAGTGTCTGACGATGCGATTAGACTTAGGTTTTTCCCATTTTCTCTTGGAGATAAAACTAAAGTATGGCTATTTTCACAACCAACTAGAGGAATCGCCACTTGGGACGAATTGGCTCAACTATTTCTTTCGAAGTATTTTCCACGTGCTATGTATGCTAAAGATGATAAGTAATATAAAAAAATTTATTCCAACAAGATATGAAGTCACTCTACGAAGCATGGGGGAGAGATATAATACAATGGTTTGCTTCTTAATACTCAAACTCTGGTTAATAACAAGATACCCGAGGAAGTTTATGATTTGATTGAAGTAATGTCTAGTAATAACTACATGTGGCCTTCAAATAGCAATTTTCCTAAGAATTTCGTGAGAGTATCTGAAGCGGATGGTTTCACAGCTTTGTCAGTTTAACTAAATGCCATAAAAAAAAAAATTGGGTTCTTCGAAAGTTAATACTATAAACACTCTAAGTCTATTTTGTTAATTTTATGGTGGGAATCATTCGAGCATAGAATGCCAACTTAGAAGTCCTTTAGCTCAGTAAGAACAAGCCATTTATGTCAATAACTTCCAAAGAGGGCAAAGGAATCCATACTTGAACACCTATACTCCAGCATGGCAGAATCATCCAAATTCTTTTTAGAGTAACGACAATGTTCAAAGACCATCCCTCGGGTTTCAAACTTAAGAGAAGAAATCACATTTAGAGAATATTATATATAAGTTTATTGATGAGTCAAGCAAGAGATTAAAAAAGAATGAAATTATAATATAGAATCAAGCAGCAGGTATTAGGAACCTTGAAATGCAAATGGGAAAAATTCATAACATGCTAGCACAACAAACTCAAGGCACTTTGCTAAGTAAGAATGAGAAAAATCTCAAGAAGCAAGTACAAGTTGTCACACTGAGGAGTAGTAAGAAATTGGCACAACCACAAGCAGATGAAAAAGTTAATAGAAACTACAACACCACTGAAAGGGAGAAAAATCATAAGGAGGATAGAAAGCCAGAAATGTTAGTGCCAGTTATTGATGACTGCGATGGAAAGTAAAAAATAAGAATGTTTAATTAAAATCATTCTACTTTACCTTTTAATGGCTCTAAGATCGATTCGCCTATTCCTTCTCCTAATAAATTAAAGAAACAAAATCTTGAGAAGCAATTTTCAAAGTTTATTTATATTTTTAGAAGCATACATATTAATCTTTCTTCGGTAGCGAATTCCAAAGTATGCAAAATTATTGAAAGAGATTCCTGCTCACAA
Source organism: Coriaria nepalensis (assembly GCA_027186245.1). Lineage (NCBI taxonomy): Eukaryota > Viridiplantae > Streptophyta > Magnoliopsida > Cucurbitales > Coriariaceae > Coriaria > Coriaria nepalensis. Next base: position 2,208,245 of record CP114493.1, read on the forward strand.
AAGGAAATTTAGAAAACATGAGACAGTGATGCTTACTAAGGAATGTAGTGCATTGATTCAAAAGAAAATACCGCATAAATGAAAGGATTTAGGGGGTTTCACTATTCCTTGCACTATTGGCAATTTTCATTTTGAAAAAGTTTTATATGATTTAGGAGCAACATTAACTTAATGTCTTTCTCTATTTAGGGAACTTGGATTGGGGGAATGAAGCCCACACTATATCCCTCCAAATGGTAGATCGATCGATCAAGCATCTGAGAGGCATAATTAAGCTTGATATGAAGGAAGACCAGAATATTCAACTCATTCTAGGCCGGCCCTTCTTAGCCATGGGAAGAAATTTAATCGACATCCAACAAAGAAAAGTCATCCTTAGAGTGGAAGATGAACATGTGGTGTTTAATATATTTGAAGCAATAAAATGTCTTTCAACAACTGACACGCGCTTTAACATAAATGCAATTGATTAGCAAGAAGACAAGACCCCTGAAGGGAGTAATGTTAGGGAGCTGCTTGAAGCATGCCTTACACAATCTGGAACAATCCAATCTAAGGACATAATGATAAAGTTCAGAACGAGCACTTTTCAACTAAAGAATTCTAGTAGCCATGAAGAGGAGAAGCAACTTCAGGTTCCAAAACCACTATTGAACTACTTATTCGGAGTCTTTCACCATCTTTTCACCCCTTCTTAAGACGAAAGGCATAGTCAAGCTAATGACTATAACCAAGTTCTTTTTTGGATGCAACAACAAAAATAATTGTAGAAAATTTAGGATGTGGCTTAAACAGACCCGAGAAGCAGGCATTATAACGTCAGTATTTCCTCTTAATCTAATCATCTTCTTTGCCTTTTCCAAAGCACTTTAAGGGAAGTTTCTTCAAACTCTGATTTTTTTTATTTTTCATCTCTTTGTTTTGGAACATTGAGAAATGTTTGATTTAAATTTGGGAGAAGGGAGTTTAAGAAGAAAAAAAAAAAAAAATTTTGCTTTTGTTTCATGATAAGAAGCCAATGGTATTAGTTGATTGTAATGGACTTTGACTTTTAGAAAATGTTTTTTGGATTTTTGAAGCATGATTCTTGTGTTAGCTTCTATTTGCTTGAATTCCTTTGAACACTTGTACACATATCATGATTAATATGTTGCTTTGATTATTCAGAATATATTTATTTGAATTGGATCATTTATAAGAACCTCATTAAACTTTAGAACCCTTTTTTTTTTCTCTTGAGACGAAATTTTAGACAGTACACTATTAAAGAAATGATTTAGATCATCTTTAGACGTTTGAGTCCTTTGAGCCAATCTTTTATCATAATATTTTTCTCTAGTCACTCACTTTGAGGCTTAATGATATAGAAGTTTTTTATTTCTTTGAACCATAAGAATATCCACAACCTTTTGAGCTTTAAAAAATGGATCCTTCCTTTTCAAAAGAATCTTGGTTGTATAGATTATCTAATAAGATATTGAAAGTAAAAGGAGTAGAGAAGTTGGAAAAAAAAAGAGAGAGAACAAAATAAATAAATAAATAGGTTGATAATTCAAAGTGTTTGACAGCCCGTATCAATATCTTAGATGTAGGTTTGAGTTACGACCAAATTGTAGTTAGTTAATAGGGAGAGCTTTCAATGCGCTTGATAATTAATATTAGGATCTTGGGTATGGGTTTGACTAACCGCCACAATCAAGGATATGAATTAAGAGTATTGGTGTCAGAAGTAGAAAAAGAATTAAAAATAAAGAATTATTGGGTTGTATATATGAATCATACTATTGTATTAGTTTTGAAACATTTCAATGTTTAAAATCTATGACGCACTTTCCTAGAATATCACCTAATTCATTTTTGTTAGCTTGCTTCTCTTACAGGAATAGAAAATCTTAAGTCTTATTGTATTTGATGTGCTTAATATTTATCATACTTTTAATTTTAATTTTGTAGTTTGTTTCTTAGTTTATTATTTTATTAAATTTTTACTCAATTTATTTCTTTTATTTAGGAGGAATAAATTAAAGGAATTATGAGCTTTGGAGCGAAGAAAAAAAAAAGGAAAGAAGAACAAAAGAAAATTTCCGATTTTGAGAATTGAAAGTTACTACAAACCTATCTCAATCGATTGCGTATAACTTTCTCTAGAAAATTTAGAATTTGAGTTTTTTCATCTAAGCCTAGTTAGGCCCCTTAATAGTCAAGCGACAACTGGGTTTTTCTTTTAACTTTAAATATATTATTTGATTTTATATTTATTTAATATTTATTTAATAAATTAATTAAATTTAAATTAAATTTAAATCACATTTTAAATATATTAATAATACAAATATGATATAAATTAATAAATTTAATTCTTTAAATAATTTAAACCGACTATCATTTAACATATCATTTAATTTTAATTTATCTTTCAAATTTAAGTTTATGCACATTTTTGGAGATAAATAATGTAACAGATACTTTAATTTAATATTTGAGATAATTCTCAATTAGTTTATTATTCTCCGACATTTCTCTCTGACTCTTAAATCTTAATTATACTCTAATAGAAGTGATGTCCCTTATTTGAAATTATAATTTCTTCTGATTGAATCAAAGTTCTGTAGTCTCAACGAACCACAAAAATTAAAATTATTATAAATAAAAAAAAGCACTGTCCCAAATTCCGCCAATCTGCCACGTGTCACACATGCAAGCATACGTTCGTAGTTCCACTGTCGTTGACGAGAAACAGACAAAAGCCGCCTAATTTACTACTTGCCCCACTATACTACTATCTATTTACGAATATACTACCTTGAGTTCTCACTTATCATTTCTTCTGTCACTGTCAGTAGTTTTACCGTACAATTATTGATGCCGACATTTTCCTCCTTTAACATAGATCTCTCTATGGTCTGCTCCACACATTCCCTCCCTCTATACGCTAAGCTTAACTTCATTGAAATTTTACCCAATTCTTAATAGGGACATATCAGTAAATACATAAGAATAACATCAAATTCCTTCTCTTTATTAAATTTCAACATTTATCAGCGGAGAAGCCCACTTGCGAATTAGCCAAGTCGTAGCTGACACGTATCCCCTGCTGCTGGAAATTTCCAATAATAGACACAGACAACGACGTTGGAGCGAAGGCAAAGCAGTAAGTCGCGGGCGTCTCGGTAAGGATCAGGTAGTTCTTTGCGGGCAAGCGCAGGGTCCCTCCTCCTGAGAATTGAAACGACACCGTCGGCACCCTCACGCTCGACTCCGACGACAGGTCGTAACACGTGTCAAAGATCGACACCCCGCTAGCCGGCGTCAGATTCGACGTCTGCCGCACAAACGAGTCACGCAGGGCGTCGTAAGCCTGAGTCTGCAACCGAGTTATGACGGTTCCCGAGTCGACGATTATCCCGCCCCGCCCAGATGCCTGGTCGACCTGGAAAAGAGAAGGCGGGATGTCGAGCTTCTGGCCGCCGACGCTCATTCCGATGACTCCGACGTAGTAGAACGTGTGGACCTTACTGTTCTTGATAAACGGAGCGGTGACTGAGTCACCGGGTTTCACGGAGTTGAACTCGAGAGTCGACGACGCGGTCGAGTCACGGTCTACGAAGCAGTACGAAAACGACGACGCTTTAATTTGAGAATTAAGCGAGAGTGAGCCCCCACCAAGCCCAATCAAGCCGGCCGATCCAGTAAATAGCCCCTTGTTATCGTGTCCACACCCGATAGCGATATCATTAACTGAACCGGAACTCCCGAAGGACAGCGTTTCGGTTGCGAGATCACCGACGGTGTAAGAACCGTCGCCGTAAGAGACCTTATACTGACAGTTACTGTTCCGACAACCGGAAATTTCGAGAGCGCGACATTGCTGCGACTCACAAGATAGAGAACGGAAAGAAGCGGACGTGGACGGGTCAAATATCGGTTCGGTTTGTTGATAACAATCGGAACATGGCCGGCACTGGAGCCAGGTGACGTCACTACCCGTGTCGGGCACCATGTAAAACGGTTTTCCGGGCTGTCCAATACTGACCCTGGCAAAGTACTCGCCACTGCCGTGACTCTCCCCGGACACAAGCGGGCTTTTCAGGCCATCGGGTCGGTTTTCGGATCCGGATAAGGGTTTAAGATCCGAGTTCAGCTGAACATTGTCTAGCGCTAGTTGGAGCTTGGTGCTGAGCGAGTTGACTCGCGCCGAGTCACGCTCGAGTCGAGCAAGGACCAAGACGTTGTAGTCTGTGTAGCGAGAATCAAACAGAGCTTCGCGAGGGTGTAAATGGAGAGAGAAGGAGGAAGAATTATTATCAATAATCTGTCTCTGCTCCTCATTATCATGGAATTTGGTGGGTTTTAGCTGGAGGAGGTTTTGAGCTTGCTGCAGTGAATGTGAGACGTCGAAAAAGGTGGTGGAGGTGTGAGAGAGAGTTAAGGGGAAGACAGATAAAGTGAGAAACAGGAAGATGATTGAATTTTCCGCCATTTGTGAGAGAGAGGTGTGGGAAGAAGTGGAGGGTTTGGTGATTTATTTAAGAAGGTCGATGGAGGGTTGCGAGAGGGAGTTTAATTAGAGAGAGATATATTTTTTTTTTTAAATCTATATTTACTTATGAATAGTCTTCCGTAATCAGTGAAGAATAGTTTTCCATAATCGGTGTATTTTAAGGAGAAATTTTTTTGATGGTCCGTACTTTGTAAGACTGATTTATACGGGAGAAAGTTCTTCATAAAGTTCTAGTATAATAAAATTTTGATAAATTAAGAATTTATTTAATTAATTAATTAATTAACATTTTTTAAATTTATTAAATTATAAAATTTATTTAAAAATTAATTAAGTATAAAAATTAATATGATAAATATAAAAAAAATTGTTATACCTCAATTCTAATAAAAGAGGATTCTTAGACCAATATTAATATTTCGATTCAATTTTCAATGAACTAAAAACATGCTTTAATGATTTCGGTCTAGGATCGAACTTAAATTTCTATTTGATTAGATTTATTTATCAAATATTGATCTTAAATATTTTTTTTTTGGAATGACATAATATGTATTCATACTAATATATTTTGATGGGGAATAAAAAGATGATGATAACACTTCAAAATCATATAAATCTTAGGTAGCAAAGGGTCAGAAAGTTGGAAGGCTAAAAAGAGATCAGCTTTAGTGATTTGATAGAAGTCGTCTATAATATTATTTGTGTTGATTCTTGTGAATTTTGTATGAAAATAGCATAAAAACCATTATTGTAATCGATCATTCATTTAGTATTATAGAAAATGAGATAGATATGAAATTGTTTTTATATAATGCATGCTCAGGTAATCCATCTTCATTATATGTCACGTTAATTCTAAAGAGAAAAAGTGGTGTGCATGTTCGAGAGCGATATCAGGTATTCAATCTTAATAATGATGAAAATGAGAATTTTATGAGTTATATTGATAATAATCATGATTATCTAAATCAATGTTTGAATTTAGAAATAGACGGACATGTTGATTCTGATATTAAGGTTAAGGATGACGAAGAGAATAAGGATGAAGATGACAGGTTTAGAAGAATAGAGAAAGAATGTAATAATTGTCACAATAATGAAATGAGGTATTCATACTTTGCTAGGAGATGCACTTGACTTAGGTGGTTTAAGTTAATTGATTATGAGATGATAAAGTTAGCCATTTAATGTGAAAAGATATTTTAAATTAAATAAATATATTTTAGAATTAGACAAAATTATATTACAAAATAAAACCTTCCTACTAGCGTGATTTAACACTTAATTGATTACACACAATAAAATTCTTAGTAACTCAATTTAACTTTCTCGAAAAAAAGAAAAGTTGAACCAAAATATAATTTAAGAGTAAAACCATAATTTAGCTAATATTTAGACTATAAGAGTAAAAAAAGTAATTTATTAATATATTAAATTTATATCATGTGAATTGTTAGCACAACTTAGATGACATAGTTTAATTAGGTTGTAATTCAATAATTTAATTATAAAATAATCCTCGTAATTAATATTTAAATATTAAATAATTAATGGACTAAATTTATCAAAGAGTTAATAAAAAAATGTGCGTCTAATACTTATATAATGGACGAAAATATCTTAGGTAATTAACTCATAAATCTTTTGATTAGATTAAAGGAAACTTCTAAAATAGATGGCTAAATCAAAGTCATAGTTAATTATAAAATAGAAAAATTGTAATCTAACTTTAAGGAAGTATTAAATACCCATGGGGCTTGGCAAAAAATCCTAGTTAACTCCACTATCCTCTGGCCAAAATCTAGAGAGAAAATTGAAAGTTTTTCTCATTCCTTTTCACGAATATCTTTATTTATATATTGAACTTTGAAATACAAAGTTAATCAAATGAAACGAACTATTTGAATTACAATTACAGGGAGAACATGTGAGCTCTTAATTTTTCCAATTGGATTCATTATATGAGGATTCTTCAGGTGGAAATATACTCCAAGATCCAATTGATCCTAGTACTATTAAATCTTAACCTTTTCATTGTAGCCACCATGAAATCTCATTCCATTATATCATAAGCCTCATTCATTTTGATTTTAAGAGCAACCCCAAATCTCTTTTCCTTCTTCTTTAGTCTAAGATGATGAAACACTTCTTGAGCAACAATAATATTGTGTTGGATCTGCTGCCTCTTTGGAATGTAAGCCCCTTGATTTTGGGAGATAATACTACCAAGAAAAGGCTTAACCCTATTAACCAAAAGTTTTGGGCAGATTTTGTAGGCACAGAAACACAGACTGATGGGCATAAATAGTGATGCTTTCTCAAAACCATTCACCTTAGGGATAAGGATTATATCTATTTGATTCATCTCCTTAAGCAACTTTCCACTTTTAAAAAAACCTTCATCTGCTTTTATAATTGCCTCTCCTGTCGTTTCCCAATATATTTGACCAAAAAAAAAAACTATTTAAAACTATCCGGGCTATAGGGGCTTTAAAAGGCCCATTGAAAAACAGCAGTCAATTTCATAATCTGAAACTTATGCAGTAAGTTTAGAGTCAACTTCATCCCCTATCAGCTTCAACACACTCCAACACACTCTCCCACCCTCCTCTTCCTTCTGTTTGATACAACCTCTTATTAAACTCTTCAAACTCTTTCAGAATCGCCTATTCTTTATCAATCTACACACCCTCAACATTCTTAATTCTCAAGACCCTATTTTTCTGTCTTCTATTTTACACCGCTTGATGAAAAAATTTAGTAGTTTTGTTGTCCCCAAAAGAGATCCAACTAATTCTTGATTTTTGAACCAGTATTGCTCCTCCCTTGCCCAAGTTCTTCCAACGTATTTGACTTCTTTTATACCACTTCCAACTTCTGAATTAGAAGAAACATTCTAGAGAAGAACAAGTTCGCTACCCAACTCCTCATTCATCTTCTTGTTACTTTAACAGGCTTCTCTACTCCATTTAATCAAACAGTTATTGCAACATTTTTTTCTGCATCCATTGATAGCTAGAAGTCCTGTGAGCTTCAACCATCCAACCTATTTAACCACTTCAACACATTGTTTATTTGAAGCTCACATGATCTAAAACCGAAACAATTTAGGAGTTCTTCTCTCTGTAAAATCCAAATCCACCAAGATCGTAGCATGATCAGATCCTAAAATAGGCAAATTAGTGACTTGACAATTTGGAAACAACTCCCTGACTAAATCTATCATTTACCTGATTAGATTCCCATCCTAGTTGATTTCTCAAGTATAACTTCACCCCATTGAAGGGTAAGTCTATAAGGCCACATTCATGACCATTGTCTGAAACTTCAACATCTTCCATATAGGTCTAGTATTCCCCCTTTCATATCATTATGTATTAAAATGTCATTGAAATCACCTGTATAGACCCACGTACCCCTTATAAAACCTGCCTCTCGCAAAATAATCCAACAACTGACACCTAACGTTGAAATTTGGATCACTACAAATCTAAAACCACGTAAATGGTTCCACTCCTTGAAAGCTTATTACCGTGTCAATAATGTTTTTAGGAGAGCTAAGAATTTCAATTTCTATATTATTATCCCACCATAACGCCAACCTTTCAGATAAGCCAACTGGACCCACATACCAACCCTTTCGAAATCTCAACTTCTTCCTAATACTCTCCAACTTCCTCCAACCATTCTTTCTCTCGTAATAAAGGCCACATTGGGATTGTGAACTTTCATAAGCTATCTAAGAGTCTTACCTATAAGGGAGGCTCAAACCCTTGAGAGTTTCAAGATAGTATTTTCATGGCTCTACCGTGGCTATTGGTCAGCCACCACAGCTATACAGTTGTGTCAAGACTTTCTTCACTAGATATAGTTATAACATCATCCCAGGCTTTCCTTCTTGTAACAATTCTTCTTTTAGCATCAAATCACTGCCCACTTTCCCATAGGCGTGAGCAAAAAAAAATCGTACCGACCGAAACCGATATTTTTTGGTCATTTTTCATAAGCCAAAATCTAGTGATCGGTTTACTGACCGAAACATGTTCGAGCAAATCGGTTTTTATTTTTCGGTCTGTTTCAATGAACCGACCGAAAACTTATTATTTATTTATTTACTTTACGGGTTGAATGTCTTACCGATTCTTCAAGTAAACTAAAAATTATGATTATAACTTGTGATACTCTATAGATGGAAGACCTCATCGACTCTTTCAGTAAACTAGCAGTTATGAGTAGTTTACTCTATAGGTCGATGACCTCATCATAACTTCTAGTTTACTCGAAAGGTCGATGAGGCCTTCGACCCTTCGAGTAAACTTGAATTTATGATTATAAATTTATAACTTATAATACGCTATAGATCGATGAGACCTTCGACCCGTAGAGTATTATAATTTTTAATTTATTCAAAGGATTAATGGGGCTTTCGACCCGTAAAATATCATAACTGCTAGTTTACTTTACAAGTTTTCGATCTTTTAACCCGTAGAGTAAACTACTATATGATATTTATATTAATTATTTTACGATGTGGCCTTGAAAGCACAATCACAATCATCATAATCCATACTTCTAGATATTGATTAATATTTATTAATTTATGATATATTATAAAGTTATTTTGATTATAATATTAAGGTAAGATGACATTTCTTTAATTGTTATAATATTGAATTTTTATCAAATATGATATTAATTGAAGGTAACTTCAAAATAAATTATTAAATAATATATACGTTCATTAATTACATATATCATAATACAATATTACAAATAAATGGGATTATAGAAAAGGAAAAGAATATGACAAAAAAAAACTAAAAAACCGAACCGGTTTCAACCAAAACCAACCAGTCTAACACCCGTCCGGTTACGATCGATTTTTTCGGCCAAATTGGTGAAAATCTGGTTTTGGGTGCATTTTCAGTTTCGATCAGTATCGGTTCGATTTTACCAAAAACCAACAATTTGCTCATCCCTACTTTCCCATTGCTCTCCACGTTTGTTTCTCCTTAGGTTTCCTACCTCTCTTTTTCCCCTAGCCTTCTTTTCAACCGGTATCAACACTTTTTACTTCCTACTACCCTTTTCTTTCAGCTCTCCCACTCCAACCTTCCTATCATATTTCTCCTTTAAGACAAAATCCTACATCACTATAAGTTTCAATATTTTATTTCTTTCATTTTGAACTAACTGTTCTTCCTCTCTCTTTCTTTTCAAGTACAAACCTCTAAGCTCTCCAGTCAAAGCAGCACGCCTGGGACTGCCAATTTTAACCCCCTCACTTCATTATCAGAGGGGAACTCCACTCTGTAGTTAGAAATCAATTCAATAGAAGGTTTCAGAATTATTTCTTTACTTATCTTTTTATCTTTAACATTGCAGGGCTCTCTACTAATTCTCCATCTGGCTTGGAACTCCTTCAAAGACAATCTCAACGACTTATTTACTCTCCATTCTTTTCCATTCTCATGTAATCTCGCTTCCTTTACCCCTCCTTTATTTCTCATTTCTAATTCTATATGTTCTTATAGATTTGGATTGATATTTTCATTATCCACATTTCTCACACTCAGACTTCCCCTATCTCCCCCTTGCTTACTGTCCATTCTGACATTAGCCAATCTAGTATCATCCCTGATCCCATTGGCTTTTAGATAAGGACCATATAATACCTGTTTTACATTCCCTAACATTGTGCCTCACTCCACACCCAAAGCAAATATCCCACAATCTCTCATACTTAAGTAGACCCAACTTTTAGACTGCCATAATTGGTTTTGCTATGTAAATTAGTACCTTAGCTCAAAGGTAAGTACTCACAACCTACCCTTCATCTTTCATCTCATCTCCTTGTAACAGTATCCTTTTTTTTTTTTTGTCAGCAATCTTCTCAGAACATTAACTATTAAGCATCTGCATTGGAAGATCATGAATCTGAATCCATATGGGAATTCTTTCTAAATTTAACTCTGGAACGCTAAGTTCAGGTTTCCAAGTTTGCAAGTTCATGCACTGCCCCATCACCGCCCAAGGACCACCTTCAATTGCTAATACCATTTCCCTATCAGATTTTAAGTCTATAGTAAAGAGGTTTGCTCCCACAGTTTTGATTGAGTTTACCCAATCCTCTGACCATGTACCATTCAAAACTACCCAAATACCGTCTGTTTAATCTCTTATTTGTTATAATTTTCCCAATTAAAGTAAACCTCATCTTTATATCCTCATCCACCACATGCTTTAGGTCAATTAGAAGACCATCCACAGTTTGCTCTTCCAACTAAGAGCACAACAACCCTAGACAGAGCACCTCATATCTCCAGAAACAGGTAAAGGAACACACTTATATAGATTATCAGCTCAAAACTCACAGATCTATTGAAATTTTATTTTGATGGAAACGTAATGATTCACTAACATACTCACTATTTCACCCTGAAGGAATCAATATGTGACAAGCGGATGTCTCCTCTCAAACCTCCACAAGCAAGTTATTTGCCAAAACATCATCAAAATCAGATCAGATAAGTGATGCTTTCAAAAATCGGAATGCAAACAAGAACACCAGAAATCATCCAAGTAAATCACGCTATCCACAACAATAAACAGAAAAGACAGCTCCAGAACCAGATTCAAGTTCTCGCAACTTCAAATAGAATCGAATCAACAGAAGAGATTAGATCCAAAATATGTCCCTCAACCACACAGTTACACCTCAGGGACTCAATCTAGCAAGAAAGCCAAATAGATTATAAAGTATACATTGATTTGAGACACCAGACGCCGAAGAAGGCATATAAATTAGGGGATGGAGATAAAATAAACTAAAGAGAGGTTTTGAAGAAGAAAAATTATTGTATGTATATCGTATATAATTGTGTGATATTAAATTCATTATAATTATATATATAACTTTAGTTATAAAGGGTGTCACTTAATATATAAAAATAATATTTATAATTATGATAAACTTTGATCTATATCACTATAAATCATGTTCTTATACAAATATCTTGAAATGGTCAAGTAGAAATGAAGTCAAATATCACGATTTGTGAAGTGCAGTTATTTTAACACGATTTCACTTGATTCGTTAGAATTAGCTTACTCCATGAACATTACCCGAATCCACTTCTAAGGCAATAATTTCCCATTAAGACTAGTTTTGAATCTTTTGAGCACGATGACTTTTTACACTTAAGCTATGGGAGCAATTGGAAAATATGGGTGGATTAAATTTAGCCAAAATTTAAGTAAGACGGTGATTTAGTAGCCACCCAAATTAACTATTTATTAATTCGTCAATTAAATATTTAATATAAATAATTATTAAGTCTCCTTATTTTATTGAAATTTTATCAAAATTTAATTTTTCTATAATTAATTACTTGAAAGTAATTAATTACTATTTACCTTTTAATTAGACTGTTAAAACGGATTCGTAGGTCTAAATCTTATTTTAAGACCGACTCTAATAGATTTTTCATCAGCTTTTTACTATTTTAATCGTATAAATGATTAATTTTTCTCCACCATTACTTACTACTCCCAAGAAATAGGTTGGAGAATTGAATGGTGACAACACAATTTACTTATTATTTATTTATTTATTCATTTTTAACTCAAATAAGATCATAACAAGATGAAGAGTTTTGTATACGAGTAAGTTAAAAATCATTGAATACAAGACAAATCTACCTCAACAATTTGAAGGTTGGTGCTGTGTTGGACTAATTTTGGACATAAGTTTTCACACATGCATGCAGGACCTTGATTCCTCCATAAGGGCTGGACCACTTCCCCTATCCTTCCCCTCCTCATGTCCATCACCATCATTTCCATCATTTCCAAACTAATCGTTACCATCATGGAGAGATCAACGAGAAAGGAACGGTGCTTTTTGTGAATAACATCGATTTTGTTGCGGAGGGAAGAAGGCCCTTTGCTAGTTAGCAATAGAAAATTTGTGAAGAAGATGAAAACTAGAGCTATTAGGAGAAGGTTTTCACGTAAAGGGATTGTTGAATTTCTTAAAGAGGGAAGAGGTAGGCTCTACATATTTAGAAGATGTATCGTTTTGCTTCTTTGCTCCCAAGATTAAATGAAAAAGATTTAAGTGTTATCTTCTCTTCTTCTTCTTCTTCTCTTTTTGTTCTCTCTCTTACTGCTTTGTTTTTGTATTATTTGTTTCCTGAAACATTTTTTAGTACATTTGGCTTCAATTTTTCTTTGCCAAATTATTAAAAGCTTTAGATCAGAGGCTTTGAACTTCTCATCATGGTTAATTTCTCTTCTTTTTTTTTTAAACCTATATAATCTATTTCTATTTTATCAAACTTTAAAAGCGCTTAAATGCTTAACGATTCATGGAAAACACGTTTAGGCAAATCCTCTTGTGCTATTCCTAATGACACGCATTTGAATTCCCTCGTTTATCAGATTTCAACTATTTTACAGAATTAAGAGCGTCACTTTCCTTAATCGGAAAAATACATTCTCTATTGTATTACTTGGGAGATGTCAATGCCAAGAATCGATAAAAAAAAACGCAAAATCATTTCTACCGCTGATTTTGTTACACGAAATCCTTTCTACTTTTTTTATCGAAAAGAAATTATGAATCGAGTAAAGAAACTAAGAGTTTGAGTTTAATATGTAATTAATCTATTAAATTGAAATTGTATAGTGGGTCCCATGATGAGACCAATGGCGTAGCCAAAAATTGTTCATATGGGTCCATAAAATACTAACATTTAAAAAATAATATAAATAAAAGGAGCTTAAAATTCAAAAATTTAATTTCTCAACTTTTATAAAAATTAGATGACTTTTATAAAATACTTTTTTCCTTTTTTTCAAAGGAGTTGTAGTTGATACTTACTTGTCAGTGACTCCACCATTAGATGAGATAAGGCATGAAATGTCCCAAGCAATTCTTCAACATGATCTTAAGAATATATCAGCAAAGCCAAGTAGACATGTAATTTTTCCTTATACACGGCATATTTTGTTTACTAAATTATCTATCGTTTTCTAAAAACTCATATTTTGTTTTTGTAAATTATTTCGCATGTGCAATACGTTTACTTTTAATAGAAAAAAAGTCTGAAAGAATTTATTAAGTTGATCATGTCGATTGTCGACTGATACCAATCCATTTCAAAGAGGAGTGAGTCCAATAATAAGAAGTTATATAAATGCTTCCATGCTTGAAGGGAACTATGATATCTACAATTTAACACATTAATGTGGTATTCGATAATATAGTAGAGACCTTATATGAGTATTGGAACCTATTTAAGAACTTGAACACTCATTATTAAATTAATAAGCAACTCTTATTCTAATATTTTTATGAGGGTCTTATGCCAAAGGAAAAAAGTATGATGCAATAAATAAAAATATCTTAGTAAACAAGGCACATGAAATCGCAAGGCCTTTGACATCAAACATGATGACTAATTCTCAACAGTTTACTAGCCAATTAGAGCTACTAATAATGAAAGTGAATAAGGTCGTTACATCCAATATTGAGCAATAACTTGCTAAACTCACTTCGTTAGTTTAACAAATGGTTGTAGGCACTATTTAATACTATTCAACAAAAAAAATGTGCATAATTTTTTCTATCGTGGCTCAGTCAACTAATATATATTTATCTTTGTAAGGCAATTTAGAGTAAGTAAATTTAGAGAACTATGGTCCTTTTTTTAATACTTACAATATTGAATGGAAGGATCATCCAAATTCTGGTTATGTGGGAAATCATCAACAGGTTGCCTCTAATACATATTTAAATCATCTACCGAGTTTCAGTCAACCAAATGGATAATCTTTCAAACTGCAACCACAATCTATGTCTCAAAATCTAGATATATTTCTTGAGGATATTGTGAAATCTTTGACTACTAATACTTTTCAATTTCAATAGGAAGTAAGGATAACTATGAAGAATTAAAAGATACAGGTAATTCAATTAGCCATAAATATCAAACGATTAGAGGCACAAAGATCAGGCAAGCTTCCATCACAAACCATGGTCAACCTAAGAAAGAATATAAGGGCAATAATCTGAAAAAGTGGGACGCAACTTGATGAATCTTCAAAAGCACCGAAAAATTATGATGAAACCAAAATGAAGTTGATTCAAGAAAGTGGCCATGATCTTAAGAAAGATGAAGTTGTAGACCTGAAAGAAGCAAATATGACTCCTAAGGTAACTTCAAAGATTCCATTTTCTACTAATGTTTCTTTTGTACCTTTTCCTAGTAGGTTTGTAAAGTCTTAAAGAAGAAACATGACAAAGAAATTTTGGAGACTTTTTGTAAGGTTTAAGTAAATATTCAACTCTTTGATGCTACCAAGGACATACCCTGATATGCAAAGTTCTTTAAAGAGTTATGCACCTCCAAATGCAAGCTAAGAGGTAATGAAGTGGTAAATATAAGGGAGAATGTGTAGGTTGTTTTACAAAGAAAGCTTTCACCAAATTTTAAAGATCTAGGTAGCTTCACCATCCTATGTGTAATAGGCAACACAAGGTTTGCTAAATTAATATCATATTTAAAATCATCAATTAACGTTATGCCTTATTATATTTATGCTTCTCTAAATCTGGGCCCTTAAATAAACTAGTATAATTATAGAACATGACGATCGATCTAATGTATATCCAAAAGGAGTTTTGGAAGATGTTGTGGAAGATGTTTTGGTGCAAGTTAATAGTATGTTTTCGGGGGGTGGGAGGGGGAGGGAGGGATTTAGACTTTAAAATTTGTTTATTGAAAAAAAATATATATTGCATTTTCTTTTTAGATTAGTTAGATTTTGTTAGTTTGCTTTGTTTTGAGTCTTAGGATACTTTCGAACAACTATGATAAAATTATAGCTTTGATTGATTACGAATATTGCTTTAGATCTTACTATTATGGTGTTGTGTTGTTTTTATCTGGTCGGTGAGCGGAGCCTCGACATATGTCTATACTTTACAGTAAATATAGATTAACTATAAAATAAATAAAAATAGGAAACTATTCCTATTGCTGATAGCCTGATACAAGCCCTTTTCCCCCCCATTCCTTCCCCCTACCTCTTATCATATCGAACAGAAGCAACAACCTCCCTTGTCTTTATCTCTACCACCACTGTCTCTGCCTTAGTCATTCCTCCTAAGTGTGGGACTCTCTCTCTCCGCTGGAAGCAAGCAAATCCTCCATTTTCTCCATATTCTCATGGTTGGTCAGAATAGGAAGTGCCACATACGTCTGTCGTGATGTACGTCCGCTGGAAGCTCTCTCCACCTTAACTCACAACTCAATTTAGAAGTATGGAAGCATCTTCGATATGTATTGTAGTATCATGTTTCTCTAATTCATAAACTCTTACATGTAGTATCATGTCATTATATGCAGTAAGAATCAATATAAATTTCCTAAATCAGTTTCTTTACTTTACTTGCATTATTTGAGTCTGAATTTCTTTTTTTTTTTTTGTATGAATGATTTTCCAACCACACGGGGCCTCCTACACATAGGCTTCCTATTGAAATAAATGATAATATCACTCGAGCGCCATCAGATAATGATGATTTGATTGATGCCTTATTTGATGAGGTAATGAATGTAGTAATTTAGATGGGAAATTTAGAGATACATCTATTGAAGAAATCGAGGGGGAGAAGAGAGGAAAGGCTGAATGCTGGAATCATTTTGATGAAGTTCCTTTGAATAAAAGGGTCAAGTGCAGACATTGTCTATATACTTGTTTTTATAAGAGTAGCCATTTATCGGGAACCACAACATTGAACGAGCATATGAGAAGATGCTTGGGATTAGTGCAAAATACAGACACATATAATCATTTGACCTCTTCGAGTAAAAGTGATAGAAGTAATGAGATGGTCAATTTCAGGTAATGGTAAATTTCAGTTTACTAATTTAACTATTTAAGTGCTACTTTTTTTTTTATTAATTTGTGTCATCTAAAATTTTTGTTTAGGTTTAATGCTAATGACATCAAAGCGGGGATTGGTGGTTGGTGATTGGGACGGAGCAATCGTTTAACATTGTTGAACACCATTTGTTCAAAGAGATGATCCACTTAATTGACCTGCATGTCCTAGTACCATCACGTTTAACTATGGATGATATATTTGTTCAAATAAAATCCTATTTATTTTAAATCATATCACCTTTTGATGATATATTTGATTTGCTCAAACCTATTTGCATCTTATTTAAAAAAGAATCTCATATATTTCAAATCTTATTTAAATTTTAAATTAGTTTCTTAAACTAATCTAAATTTAACTTTTCTTAATTTTAATATTAAATCAATATCTCATATTAATTTAATATTATCCATAACATATTCAATTCAAAATCAAATATATTAATATGTAATTTATTAATTCCGAATTTCACATTTAAATACATATTTTAATTAATTAATTAATATTAATTATCTCATAATTACGAATTTGCCTCAGAAAACTATTTTCTTGCAAAAATGTCATTTTCAACCTTTGTCATTTTTACCCTATACAATTTTTTATAGAGGTGACCTGGTGACCATAGACCTATAATCCCAAGCTCCAATAAATTAGATTATTGATCAAACTCTTTAATCTAATAAATATCATTTATTAATCTCAATATTATTCCACTAAAAATATGAGATTGCACTCTTACAATTATAGAATATATTTACTGTGTAATCTATAGAAGTTCATTGATATAATCATTTCATGCATTCAATCCTCCAAAAATTAAGTCATAATTAGAACTGATCAAAATTACCGTTTTACCCATCTAATTATCTATTTATCCTTAAATACCATTAATTCACTAGTGAAAGGTTAATTTATAATTTGATTATAAATTTTAGCTCAAAACCATTCAGTTCAGAATTAACCCTTAAGAGAACCAATAAACAATCTTCTATGAAGAAGGTTTGGATTTCATATCTGTAAATCATGTTCTCAGCCACTTATCCCAATGAATCTCTAAAACAAAAGTCTTTAGCATAATTATCCAAACAAACTGTGATGAGTGAATCAAAAGATCTAGTTGACATAAATAGGAGTTCATGACTACCAGGATTCAAATTAATTTGCATATGATTATCGTTTCATATGAATTTAATTCCTTATGGTAAACGGTATTTTAATAAAGAATTAATTCATATTAATTCTTGTCCTATATAATTCAATTATATAAAACACTTCCACGAAAATGTCTATCTACATCAGTGATCCGAATCTAGATCACATGCATTCATAATGCTAGTGGACCATACTAGCAATCACTATAATAAAGATTCCACACTTTAATATGTTGCAGACAATTTAATTCATTATCTATAATCTTAACCCTCTCGTACTAATACAAGATTATAGTCACATAAATGAATTTGAAATTTCTTTGATATTTATTCGTATTATTCGATAATAATACATTCATAGCAATTATATAAAAAAAGGTCACTTTTATGAATTTCATTAAAATAATATTTATTACATGCTTTCAGAGCACCATGCCCAACAAATAATGCCTTAGTAAATAGTAATGACATTGAGTACTTGAAGAGCTCATTTTGGCAAAATCAATTATTATTTGAAGGGGACAATCTACAATTTAGGTATGTGTTCAATATTTAGTGGAGACTACCTCAATGGTTCAATTTATGTTTATACTTACTAATCAATTATTTTTATGTAATTATAAGTGTGCTTGTCACATCATAAATCTTATTGTTAAAGAGGGTTTATCACTATCGAATGAGTCAATTGAAAAGATTTGGCGAGTTGTAAAATACATTCGATCATCGCCTATATGAGGGTGTCTTCAAGAGGTGTTGTGAAAGAGAATGTATTGTTTTTGACACAAAGATGTGGGCGAATATTGCTACTTGGTGGAATTCCACATATACCATGATTTTAAAGACTTATTTGTATCGTAATGCAATTTCGAGGTATTTATATTTTCATTTATATTATAATTTAGTTTTTTAATCTTCTTATATAATAATTTGTCTTCAAGAAGTATAGATAACATTTTTTTTATTGGTGTAGGATGCATAGAGAGGTTCATGCATGTCCGAGCCTCCCTTAGTAGGTAGATTAGGAAGAGGTAGATTCATACTTATCATTTTTTAAGTCCTTTTTGGATGCCACAGAAAAATTATTTGGTACCTTATCTCATTGCCATCACATATTTTTTTTATCATGGACTTGGTAAAAAAACAATTCTAGGCAATCAACCTCATTTGGTTACTATAACAACATTGATGGCAAGTATGATCAATAAGTATTGGCAAAACAAGGAAAACATAAACCTATTAGCTTGTGTTGCGATGTAGCTGGATCCAAGGTATAAAATGCTTGGTACTAGCTCTGTTATCAAGACTATTTATGATAACACCGCCTCACAGGGAGAAGCCACTATTATGATAAGAGCTACACAGAGTTTATTTGAGAATTTACATGATCTATATTGTGTAGTACAATCACAATCCGCACTGGCATATACATATATAGAGTCTTCTCACCGTTTATCTTTATGTATTTATCTTAATGAGGTTGAGATGTCCTTTTTTAACCGTTTGTGCGGGACAATAATAACACTTGACAGGCTTCAGAGATAGAGTAATATTTGGAAATTGATGATCGTGTTTCAAACTTTGCGGGCTTCGATATCTTAGGGTAGTGGAAGTTGAATGGCTATAAGTATCCCACACAACCATTGATTACTCGGGATATCCTTGACATACTGGTATCTAATGTTGTTTCATAATCAACTTTTAGCACAAGTAGTCGTGTGATTTCTAACTTCTGTAGCAAACTGAAGTCATCTACTATTGAGATGCTTATGTGTGTGGAAATTTGGAATGCAGCTTATCATTCATTTTAGCTAGCGCTGTAGATGCATTAGAAGACTTTAATGAAGATGATGGTATGTTCCATTCCTAATTTAGTCATAAATTATTTCAATTATAATGACTTAATTGATTATTAAGTATTTGAAATTTGTGCAGATCCAGGATCAGATGTCGACACAATTTGATACTTTAGTTCGAGACGTCGAGCATCTCAAAGGTCTATTTTGTTTTATATACTTGTAATGCCTATTTTGATACTTTCATATGCTAAATTTTAAACTGATAATGTGTACTAAAACAGTGTGTAGTAAGACCTTAATAATGTGTAGTGATGATGCATTTTATCGTCTACTCTCTTCATGTGTAGTAAAACTTTAATAATGTATAGTAATGCATTTTATCGTCCATTCTTTTCATATGTAGTAAAACCTTAATACTGTATTATGATACTCAACGGGTCGAAAGCCCCATGGACACGTCGAGAAAATAAGAAATTATGATATTCGAAGGGTCGAAAGCCTCATCGATCCGTCGAGTAAACTATAAATTTTTCCTATTAGTACTTTCTCCCGTACTTAATTCTTCCTCACAAATGTTGTAACTCTCTCTCTCTAATATCTATTATCTCTTATAAGCTAATCACTAATACTCTATTACTCTAATATTAAAATATCTAATACTTTAATCTTTATACTTTATTCTCTCAATTTGAAAATCCTCATAAATTAAGGTATTTAATTTTTCTGTTATTATTTTATGCTTTTAGATTTAACTTTGTATGATTATATATTAATGAAGTTATTGTTTATTATTATGCTTAATGCTTTACTCTTAATATAGGAAATGGATCATCAAGAACGTTGATCAAGGGACACGTAATAAGCAAATATTATAGAATATTTTGGATACTATCACCGCTGCAAATCCAAATAGAAAAAGACATAATAAGCAAATATTAGAGACTGAATACTTTTGATATAGTTCCACATAAAAATAAGGATGTTGTTTAGGACATTGAAAGTGCACAATGTAAGGATTGCAAAGATATTTTAGTAGCAACATGAAAAGGTTGTACTGGTTACCTGCGTCGCCAGTAAATACAATGCTTAGCTAAATCTAGTGCAGATATGTAACAAACTTAACTAAATTTTAATATTGATGGTACAATAGATACGTGAACTTATGATCCAATAATTATTGTAGAATCTCTAGTTATATTTATTGTTGTTACTCTTTGTCCTATTAATTTTTGTAACAATATTTATTATAAGTAGCATATTAGAAGAGCATATAAATATAGGAGCAAGGGTATAAATACTATTAGATTTAAAGTACTTGCATATTTTAGAAAATAACGTCTTTAATTAAAAACAAAATATAGTGATCGAAATTTTACTTTTGCATTGACTTATTATATTTGGAATGCTCCTTCAAATCATGAACATACAAAACATGCTCATTCTAAATTTATCTAATAGAAAAATTCTTAGGGGACCTAATACATGATAGAAATTGTGGATCAACCCAATAGAAATTAGCCATATATGTAGTTGGTTTGAAAAAACAAAATCATATATGTGGTTGATTTCAATTGCATCAGTCCACAGTTCTTAAATGGACTAAGTCCATCCAAGAATATTTCTATCCTAAATCTCTTTTAGTTTTATATTCACTTGTTGAAATGACTATTATCTTTGATACCAATAAGAATGATGATATGTTTAAGTCTGTTGTAGAGAAAATGATTTAAAATTGTTTAAAATATTAGATGTAAATTTCATTTTGTATTATTTTATTTTTATTTTAGATCATATGGTTAAGTTAGAAGGTCTAACAAACATTCTTAAATATATGGGTCAACATATAAATATTGATTATTTTTCCATTGTTACTAATTCTACTAACAGTTATATGAAGTTTTTATTCTCATGAAAATAGGTATAACCACTTACAATAACAGACACAATAAGAGCTTTGACCCAAGAGAAAGAGTTAGAATTTTATTTCAGGTTCTTATTGTCGTTCATTTGCACAACCCATAAATTAATCGACAATAGCAACGCAAGTTGGGTTGGAACTCCTGAAATACTCGAAACCAATTTCTTATCTTTTGAGCGAATTCCAAATATTTTGATACCTTATGCCTTTTGAATTGTTGGAAGACAAGCTTTACAAGATTTCATCCCAACTTGTATGAAATGTCTTAATTGGTTATGTCTCAATGATTTCTTTTCAAATCACATTTAACATAAGTAAAAGAGTTATTGAAGATATGATAATTTTGTTGGTGTCGAAATTGGTTGAAGCATTTTTTACGTATTAGAGATTGGGAACATGCATGTAGGCCTTGAGAATTTTTGATATGTAGTCGGTAGGGAAAATAATTCTAAATAAATAATTATGGAGTTTATATTGGATATTAAACTTCAAGGTAAAAGCAAACATATAGGTATGTATAATGAAACTAAAAAAGCAAGCAAATAAGGAAATAAACTAAATAATTAAGTAATTAAAATCCAAAGTATATGATTAAGAAATTTAAAAAGAAAAATATATAGGTACATGTATGCTTGTTTAGCAAAATATCAAACAAAGATTTGACCTGCATTTAATAACCTCTTACCTGGTAAGAGACCCTTCTAGCTTAAGATAAACATCTGGCCAAATAGGAGTGCCACATTCCAAAGCTAAGAAAAATTAATATCATGTTAATAACCATTTTGAATCCGATTGAAGGTATTCAAGTAGACACTCTTCACTCACAACAAAAACATAAAGCATGCCCCCTCTTTTCCCATCTATGTTCCCATGCAAGAAGAGGACGATTTATAAATTTAGATCGTAATCAAGCATGACAGGTAGTTAAGAACTGGGTAAGTAGCTAACCTCTACCTTCTTAAGTTTTGGACATGATTTACTTACATCATACATGAGCGTACGCTATTATAACTCTTAAGAAGTTTCATGGCAGTATGAGGTTAATACAAATATGAAGCTAATAATTAGAATATTCAAGTTGAGTATAATTAGTCGATGGTTTTTATGTTAAGTCGTAGTCTAGAAAGAAAATGAAACAAAATAGAACACCCAAACTGAATTATAATCGCAGAAACTAAGTCTGAAAATAATGCTAGAACAGAGACTTATAGGTTCTTTTAGATATACACTTTTGGCTATAAAGAGGTTTATAATGAACTCTGAAATGTTATGGAAGAACACTAGAGGTTGTACCCTTCAAATTGATATAAGATTGGAAAATTAAGACATTAGAACCAAGAATCATACAAAAATTCAGAAGTTAACGCAAAGGGGTCGACAGCTCGATGGGTTGACGGGGTCAACGAGTCGATGCTTTTAAAATGCAAAAGGGTTGATGGGTCGACGTCTTCAGTATGCATAAGGGTCGACGAGGTCGACGAGGTCAACGCCTTCAATACATGAATGGTCGAAGGGTCGACGCTCTCAGTATGCAAAGAGTTCAACATACTCGACAGGTTGGCAGGTCAATAGGACAGTCAACGTCTGCTACAATAGAAAATCTAAAAAGGAAGAAAAAAAATCCTTGATGTGGATCAAGAACTCAGACCGAGGAGCTTGATCTTAAGTCTCGATTTGAGAAAGAGGAAAAAGTCATCGATCTAGACCGAGAACTCAGACTTAGGTGCATGATCTTAGGTCTCGATCTGGGAAGGAGGAAAGATTCCTCGGTTTGGACCGGGAACTTTGATTGAGAAATGTTATGTAGGTCTCGGTCTGGGAATGCAGAGGAGGCTGAGAAAAACTAAAATAATGAATAGTAACATTCAAATTTCTAGAATGCTTTAGAATGTGAAAAATGGTAAGCATGAGCTAAAATAAGGTGATAAGCCTCATAAGAGACATAAATAAGGGAGAACTAATGTTTCCCAATCAATCAAGTAAGGGATAATAAGAGAAGAGTTGGAACTAAATTCCTAAAAATAAATTAGGAATGCCTAGTTGCATAAGCTAACTAAATAGAAAAGCTTATGGATAGTTAAGCTTTTATTAAGTTAAGTTAAATTCTTGATTATGTAGGTGAACAACGGACCTAGTGTTCGTAAAGTACTAAATCCTTAAAGGAAAGCTTGGAATCCAAGTAAGTACAGATCTCTCCTACAATATGGAACTTATTTTCCAAAATTTAATGAGTGGTTGAATTAATTGACTGCTAAGATGATCATGTTGCTGCAACAATCATCATGAATTGAGTGATTGTTATGAATGCTAAATTTTCTATGGATTATTGATTCCTGAATTTCACAATAGCATATGTGTTTGTACATGAATTATGTACATTTACCTCATATCCATATTAGGAATTGAGGGGAATAAGTGGAATAAAATATAAAGTAAGAAAAGCAACCTTTCAAAAGAAGTAAATGTCTTGAAAAGTTGGATATTGAAAATTAAATATCACACTAACCTTGGGGCGGATTAAGGCCCAATGAAGAGGGGATCGTGATAAGTTATGTCAGGAAGCCATAAGGGACAGGAAGTCTAAACCTCATCTACAATATGTAAATTGTTTTGAAATATGATGAGTTGGGTTCTAATGGTTGCATGGTTGCTCATGCATGAATTAAATTGTAGTTATGAAATGATTAATTGTGATGAGTGCTAAGATTGTTATAGTTGTTATAGAAAATTCTTACACAATGTATACACTCATGAGCATAATGCAAAGTTCATCTCATAATTCGTGTAAGAAATTAAGAGGTATATGAAGCTATAAGTTAATAAAATAAAGTAAGATGCATCGTACCGACCCTCGAAAGAAGGGCGTGAGTCCCAATGAAGGGGGGATTATGATGATGCATGTACGAGACATGAATATAAAAGGACCATGGTTAAGTTCAGATTGGGTCTCTCCCCCTACTTTCCATTGGTCGAGCGCTCAACTGGTACGTACATATGGCCCAATAAAAAAAAAATAAGTAAGAAAATGTTAGAAAGATTAAGAAAGGAGCATGTGATAATATTTACAAAGAGTGTGAGTCAAGGATTTCTATATATCATTTATCCTATACATCATATGTATTCACAACTGTTTTGTGAGTTATATATGTACGTACTAACGAAAGCTCATGTTTTACGTTCCCTGTTGTAGGCACTAGGGGTAGCCAATTGATTAAGTTATCTTGACAACTTACTAAGAGAGTGCGATGATGTGACAGAGGTAGTGTTATTAGGATTATATAGCAATGTTGTAAGCTTCCTCTTTAACATGGTAAAAAGTGATGGTTGGAAATATTTGATACATAGCTAAGGTATGACCAATGTTTTGAGAAACCTTATTTATCAAGAAAGTTTTTAAATGATTTTTGAAACTAATTCCGTAGTAGAAAAAAAATGTATCTCTGATTATAAAGAAAAAGTTAATAGTGTAACAAACCGGATAGCACAAGTCGTTACAATGCAACTCATCAGAATCAACATATAACTCATAATGAAGATTGGTTGAAAGTTGTAAGAATATATTCTTGGAGGACCACACTCAAAATCTTGAAGCTGGAAGCAATTTTGCTGCTAATTGATAGATTATAGTTTAATTTAAATTTTCTATTTTCCCTATTTATTTACAGCTTAATTGTAGGTTCCACCACCTCTTGTACCTCGTAAATCCTCTTTATCCCATGCTTTGCCACCATCGAGCGACTATGTACATCCTTCAACATTTGCACCTATTAAGTCATTGAGCGGCGATATCGAGATGAATATGGTGATCGAGCAGCGACATCTGATTAGTGACACGTTCTTCTTCTACTCTTTCACCATTGTGATCATAAAATACTATCTCATTCTCTTCACTATCAACATCATTATCCTCATCCTTATCTAAAGCCTCATCATCATTGTGATTTCTGCTTTCACCATGATCATAATCATAAGAGTCTTCATAATTATCATGACAATTCTTAACAATCATTACGTCGCTCTTACATCCTTATGATTATTAGCAACAAGATTAGGAATGTGTCTCCTAAAAGGATATAAATATTATGAAGGTTATGTAATTCACGACAATCTTCACTACATGAATCTCTTTGAGTCTTCGGAACCAACTTCGTATACATGAGATATTTTTCCTTCACATTTTGGTTATCTCTTATATATAGCAGGGAAGATAACAATTTACTCCATGAACTGTACGACAGTAATAATCTGTATGTCGATAAAATTATAGACAACTTTCAACAACTGAGTAAACGTGACATTAGATTCGATAGAAGCTCCAGCTGATCACTCCAGCTGATCACTCCATGCTATTCGATGCCAAAATCACAAATTCTCTTTATCATTTGAGTTCACATTCTCTTTTAATTCACCATCAAGACACATCATTACAAATAATTTTTTTTTTCAATTATGTAGAAGGAAAAAAGAGAGAAAAGAAATCAATAATCTTGATAAGAGAGATGAAAGAAATGAATTAAATATTAATGCTTAATAATTCAAAGGTTTTAGTAATTCTCGATATCTTACATCTCTTAAGTAATCGAGTATCGAGAACTGTAACATGAATCTCATATTTTAGAACTTAGATACATCCATTTGCAGACAAGATCGAAAGAATAATATAAATGAAATACAAAGAATGAGAGACCTTTACATTTGATTACGAGATTTACAAATGAATCAAATTAACGAAGAGGGAGGAGGTAGAGATCAAAATGGACTAGAAGTGAGAAAAATAAATTACAAATGGATCATTTCTTTTTCCGGAAGCTTCGATCGTGCCAATGGCTTAGTTTAAAAGGTTATTGTTTGTGTTTGGTTACGTTAGTTTATGTTTGATTGGGGTGGGAATATTTTAGTAAATTCAGCTTTTCATTAATTTTTTTAAATAAATGTAAAAAAATTAATTTTTACAAAAACTTTCCCATTTAAAAACCATATACTCAATAGACTTTAATAATTTTGGGGGGGAAAGAAAAAAGAAGACTAATAATATAATAATAAAATTTCATAGCTACAAGTACAGACACAAAATCATTAGCATTATGATCTCACATTTCAAAGTCTCGAGTGCCCTTTTCTCTCTCTCTCTCTCTCTCAGAACTCTGCCGACCCTCTCTACCCTCCAGCTACCACGAAACCCTAAACCCTGCCCCAAAATGAAAATTTGCCTCTCAATTCTCTTCCCCGACTCACATTCGACTGT
Source organism: Coriaria nepalensis (assembly GCA_027186245.1). Taxonomy (NCBI): domain Eukaryota; kingdom Viridiplantae; phylum Streptophyta; class Magnoliopsida; order Cucurbitales; family Coriariaceae; genus Coriaria; species Coriaria nepalensis. The sequence continues at coordinate 2,234,812 of CP114493.1, forward strand.
GATTGATGAAGAAGCTAAGTCCTTTGAACTCTGAAGTTGCCGAGTCTCCTCCTTCCTCTTCACATCTCGCAGTTTCAACCAAGCTCAACTCAACTGCTCAAAACTCCAAGTGGACTGGTAAGTTCTCTGAAGAATTCTAATTCTCTAACTTGGTTTTTATAGAATCTTCGAGTTCAGCCATCAGCTATGTCCGTGAAGTGAACCAAATCTGAAGAATCTATCGCTTTCAGCCTTATTTCTGTTCAATCTGGACAATCCGTGATTTGTTTTCTTGTCCGGCTCGAAATAGTTCGTTTTTTTTTTTTTGCTTAAATTCAGAAACTGTAGATTTTCAGAAATGAACGTGGGTTTGGTCTCTAGGTTTGTGGAGTCTGCGGAAATGGAGGCTTTTCTTGCATTTTCGCCATATATTTAGCCTTGATTATAAGTTGGATAATTATAACTCTGCTCTAAAATAAATGATAAAAATACAGGTAATGTGATTGTGTTAAACTTCCAACAAACTGATGGGCGTCCTTGGTTTATTAATTCTAAGGTAGAGGCTCAGAATTTGTTCTGAATGAGATTTATTTATTTTGTTGATTGTCTGCTTTAGAGTGAGTGAAAATTTTATTTATTTCGTTGATTGTCTTCTTTTCTAGTAAGTGAAAATTTTGGCTTAGCCTATCGACACCCAGTGACAAAATAATCACTCTCTTGGAAATTTTTTTCCTACTGTACAAGTCATTTCATGTGAGGTGAAGGAGAAGAGTTCTCAAACTTAATATATGGTTCTTGTAGCCTAATGTGTGGATTCATTGAAGTTTTAAAATTTAATGTTTGATTTCATCATTAATATTTTTTCGACACCACAACATATTTGTCACCCCTCTGTCTAATGTTTCTCTCAAATTTGATACTTTGTGTTGGTTCTTTGTATTATTCTTCCCCTTTTAAAGTTACTTGGAGACTTTTCATGTATAAAAGTTTCTTGGTTTTTATATTTTTTATTCTTAGATATTTCTACTCATTCTAAGTTGGACGAACTAAAAATTTCACGTCTGTTTGGCTATGGAACTTATCTTCTGTGTCCAGCTTTGATTGCTTCTTGAAAGTATTAATTGCTCCCTTCGAGATTTCCCCCCTCCTCTAATAGTACGCTCTTACATTACTAATTGGCCATGGATATATGTTTTTCCAGGAATAATTCTGGCTGAAAATGTCCATGTGAATTCTGAACACAATATGGTCTTAGAAACAATTCAAATGAGTCGCTTAGCCAATGGAGAAGCTGAGATAAGTCTTCACAAACAAAGTGACCAAGCTTCATGTCAAGGGCTTAATGGAAGATGTGGAAATTCGGGTTCTGATAGAACCAGTGGCAGACCTTGTTTAGATGAAGATTGTGAAGAAGAAAATGCATTGGGAGTGTCAACCAGGGATGATTTTGGCAATCAAAATACAAACATGGAGCCTGATATGTCACGTGTAAGTGGAGAACATGGATGTAAAACTTACAGTTAAACATTACAATTTTTCTATAGGGCTTTTGTTCTTTAATTCTGGAACATAATCTTGTTTACAAATCATAGGATGATTCTTCTGCAGAAAAAAGCAAGGAAGCAAAAAGAAATAACTTTTCAGGATATGTATAACGACCAGGACATCTTTGATCAAGACGACGATGATGACAGTGACTGGGAGCCCTTGCAGAATCGTGGTGAAATAAAGAAGTGGTCCTGCACCAATTGTACGATGGTCAATCTAGATGATGTTATGCATTGTGATGTATGTTTAGGCTTCAAAACTACTGTTTCTTAATATATATCTATTTCTCCTCCCTAAATGACCAATAAGGCCCAGACCGAGTGTTAGCTTGAGAGGGTACTCCCTGTTCTAGAAAATGCATCCTTTAGATATATGAAAAGAGAGCTGGACAATTTTTTTAGTCTCCTTCGCCCCTATGGACTGGGGAGAAGACAGATACTGTAGATGATGCTTGTGGTGGGTTAGAGGATGCAGTAGAGGGAACACTATCATGTTTTTTTTTTGTTCTGGACAACTCTCCTGTTTCAGTGAACTGGAGGAATGCTGTTTCTTATATAATGAAGAAAAACACAGTCCATATATGAAAAAAAGAAAAGCAATCATACAGATGAGAAGAGGGCAGGGATAATGATATGAATGGCCTTGAGTTATATTTTTATTTTTTGTTTTTAGAGCGAGCTCCACACTGCGCAGGGCAGCACGGTGGGAAAACAGAGAAAGGCCCTTTTGATGTTGTGTATTTGATACTTGTTGCACTTTTGGTTCATCTTTTCTCACAGGTATGTGGGGAGCACAGAGAGTCTGGAATCCTGAAACATGGCCATTTTGCTTCCCCGCTGTTGGAAGATACAGGTGTGACTGAAGGAGAGTCAGAAATTAAAGGAAAGAAAAATGGTGTGAACATTTGGTATTAGATTGTGAGATCATCATCAATTTTCAAATTCGTGATATGAGTTGCTTTTATTTATTTTAATTTTGTTGTGTGGCTAATCATATTTGAACGTCAAAATTGGAACTTGGAAGACACCTTGTAGCAAAACTTACTTTCAGTTTTCACATGATATTATTGATATTTTGGTGTACTTTCAAGTTGCCTTACCCTTGAATCTGTTAGGAATATTTATTTAGTAAACTAGCCATGTCTCAACCTCAACACACGGACATGCATAATTCATGTTATTGTGTTCTTGGAGTTCTCTGTTTGTTTTTACGAGTTTCTTAACGCCCATGTTTGTATATGGTGATTCAGAGTTGATTTAGGCTTCTATATCCTTTAATGCATCCATGTTTTAGTCAAAAGTAGGGTACAATCGTCTACACTTGTTCTGGAGTAAAATCAAATAGATGATTCTAATTGGCAAATGCATCTTTAGACGAGCCTTGTGCACGGACTCTTCCAATCCTTGGTCATGCATAATATCAAGTTTGGATAGCCCAACTTGATCTTGATTTTCACTTCTAAACAAGCTTGTGGAATCTAATTTTTTCTGAGCCATTTAAGTTCTAGTTTAGTTATTTGCTGTGGATGCTGCGTCAATTCCCGAAGTTTTCTTTATATACAGTTTTTGTTTTCTATTTTATTTTGTATTTTATTTTCTTATTTATTTAATTTTTGCAAGTGTACATGTCTCATGGACATGATTGTTCCATATTCTTTTTATCTCTGCGACTTGGAGCATATCTATGGTTTGTCTTGCTAACACTTGATATTGGGAACATCATAGTTTGCAATAACTTTCTAACTGGATTTATTATTTCATTGACATAGGCTTCAACTCACAAGTCTCAGCCTCTAATAGTTCCACGGCAATAGGTTTTGATGAGAGGATGTTACTACACTCAGAAGTAAATTCATGCTTCACACTTCTCTACGTTAAATTGTTTCTTGAGTCTAATGTTTCCTTTTCTTCTTTTCATTTCATATGGTTTGGAACAGGCTCTATGAAATTATATTCTATAATTTCTAGCTTCTGACACAAAGTTGGTAATAGATAGATATTGTTGATGGGAGGAGAGAGGACTGAGGGATAGTTTCAAAATCATTTAATAAACTAATATAATTTTCTTACAAACTTTATTTTGGTGGTGCTGAGTAGGTTGCGATGAAGTCACATCTGCACCCAGAAAGACCGGACCGTCTCAGAGCTATTGCTGCTAGCCTAGCTGCAGCTGGTGTTTACCTTTGAACTTTTCCTTTTCGGAAGTTTCCCTTAGATTTGGGTGATAATATTTGTGATGACTTTCACCTGTCAAATTGTTATATTTTGGGCTTGTCCACTGCCTTTTGGCCCTTCTATTGAACGACTGAAAAAGAGAATTAAAATTTTTTTTCTTAGGTATATTTCCTGGAAGATGCTACCCAATTTCAGCTAGAGAAATTACACTAGAGGAGCTTCAGATGGTAAGACACTGCCAAAATATTAGATGTATGTTGGGGCACATGTTGCATTCTGGGTGTACCCATATGTTTTCCATTTTTTATAATTGTAACAATTATTTTACCTTGCACATTGTACGGATTTTAAATAAGTAATTGTAAGAAGATGCTGGTATAAATTAGAATACAAAATCAAAAGAAAAAACTTCTCTGCACAAATGCAACATAAGGTGTTTTCTCATTTTTACTCTATTTTGACTAAAGGTTCATTCCTCGGAGCATGTTGAAAATGTTGAACTTACAAGCCATATGCTTTCAAGGTTTGTCTTTTTATTGCTTCTCTCTCCTGTGTGTGTAATGATTTGATTGTACCATTGGTATTTTATGACGTTTTTTTTACAAGTGAGAATTACCTGGCTCAGTTTTCATACTGTTCTGCGACATTCCTACGTCTAATCCCATTTGTACTTATATTCGATCTTTTTTATGAAGTACCATATATTCATGAGTTTCCTTTCCCTTTTTTAAAGAAGGAAGAAAGAAAACTGTGATGAAATGACCAATGTAAGTTATGCTATTAAGGAATTTTTTATTTTTATTTTTATGTTTTTATGACATTCAAGGGGCTGGTAGAAAGTACATAAAAAGTAGATTAGAAACCTTAAAGCTTACAGAATGAGTTAAGATAGATGTCTTTGGATCACATTATGTTTCCTAATAATAGAATGGATTCGACAAGGTATGAGGTTTGGGTGGAAAAGAAAAGAATGAAAGTCAGTGACTCATAATTTGTGTCTTAGCCTCCAAAAACTCCAAATTTTTGACAAAATGCTACATCACACCCCTCTGCCCTCTCCCCCAAGGAGAAAAAAATTAAAACTTCCTGTGTGAATCTAATGTGATTTATTGGTGTATTTAATTGCATTCCTACTGATTCTTCAATGAGTTTAGGGTTACTTCTATTTGGCAGCTATTTTACTCCTGATACATATGCCAACGAACATTCAGCACGGGCTGCTAGGCTTGCGGCTGGTTTATCTGCTGATCTTGCTTCTGAAATAGTTTCTGGACGTGCCAAAAATGGTTTTGCACTGGTAAAATCTCTTTAGATTCTAGTTTTGTGATCTTTTGATAGCAAGCATTGGATTCTTCAAAGTTCTGGTTATACGAGTTTCTTAAAAATCTTTTAATATCTCAGGTTAGGCCTCCTGGTCATCATGCGGGTGTTAGACAGGCCATGGGGTTTTGCCTCCATAACAATGCAGCTGTTGCAGCATTCGCAGCTCTAGCTGCAGGTGCGAAGAAGGTGCTGATAGTTGATTGGGTAAATTCTAATACTCAATAGTTGTGTCCTTTTTCACTAGTGTCTCTCTCTTTCTCTGAAGTAATTTCCCTTCATTATTGTAGGATGTTCATCATGGGAATGGCACACAGGAAATATTCGAGCAGAATAAATCAGTTAGCCCCATAACTATTAGTTTTCTTATATCAAATTTCTGCTATGACTTGACTTTCTTGCTTTTATAATTGATCTTATATTAGGCTCTTCCAATGCCCTTTCGTATGACTATAATAGTCTTATATATATATATATATATATATATACCAGTCCGTTTTATGAGAGCTGTATTGTTTTATTTTATTTTTATATTGTAATCTGCTCATGATATATTGAACCTACTTTGTAGGTCTTGTACATATCCCTGCATAGGCATGAGGGAGGAAGGTTCTATCCTGGAACTGGAGCTGCTGATGAGGTACATGACTGCTACAGTTTGTACCTGTTAGGCTCCTACTTGCTAATGTCACGCAGTCCAATTTTGTCCGGTCATCACATGCTTGAAATTTTTTAATCATTTGGTGAACAAATATCAGCAAAGATGTAATGTCTGTTTTATTGAATATTATAAATATAAGGGTAATGGATCAGAGTCTCAAGATAGCTGGAGAAAAATAATTGCTTTAACTATAGAAACATTTAAAATAATTACCTTAATTTTTTTTCTCTTTCGATTGAGACATGCTTTCACTGATGGAAACATTTAACAATCTATAAATTTGAAGTAGTTATTATGACATGACCATGGATTTTTTCATTTTTTTGCGCCAAAGTTATTCACTATTCACTTTGTTTTTTTAACTGTGGCTCATGAATTGACTTGTGATGATTTTGGGAATAGCAATGCAAATTACTATTCTGAGGCTGTAATTGGTGAAATAAGCTGATTCCTAGTAACTGTTGATAGAATACAGCTGAGAATGTGAATGATTTATGGAGGCACATGCTATATTTTTCTTCTGATGCAAATTCAATCTGATGTCACTGTATATAGTGTCTTCTCTTACTTTGTCCGTTTGATGTTTAATTTTTTTTTAAGTTCTTGCAAGGTCCCTAATATAAATGTAACCCCAAGAAGTGGTGGTTAGTCTTATCCATATGTTTTTGCTCTTTAGTTTTTGAGTGCTTTCACCTATTTTCTTTATTTTATGAAATTTCTTTCTTATGTCCGGTTTTATATGTATCCCCTTACCTATCGATTTACCAGAATTGTAGCTTCTGCAACTCTGCTAATTTGAATACATATCACTTTCACTAATTTCAGTAATGATATTTTTAACTCAGGTTGGCTCAATGGGTGCAGAAGGATACTGTGTGAATGTTCCTTGGAGTCGTGGCGGAGTTGGTGACAAAGATTACATTTTTGCATTTCACCATGTTGTGCTTCCTATAGGTTGTTATTACCTATCCTTCCATTTTCTATTTCCCAAGTATTACTTGTAGTAAATTTGATTACATGGGAATGGGTACATTAAGACACTATAAGATCATTTGTGTTTGCATACCTTGTTCTTTTCTGTTGATGAAAAGATTGGTAAGCTGGATTCTTGATTGGAAACCAGATCAAGGTTGTGAATCGAACAGTGGTGGGACAGGTTTTTTTTTGTGTATGATAAGAATTATCTGCTAAACTCCATCCGATGGTATTTAACTGTAAATCATTGCAGCTTCGGAGTTTGCTCCTGATTTCGTCATCATATCAGCCGGCTTTGATGCTGCAAGGGGTGATCCTTTAGGATGCTGTGATGTATGGATTTCCCTCATTGACAGCTTGCCTCACTTATCTATCTATTTGGATTTTAGTCTGTCAGATCATACTAGAGTTACTTGAATTATTGCAGGTTACTCCAGATGGCTATGCTCAGATGACCCACATGCTGAATGCTGTCTCTGGTGGAAAGTTACTCGTTATTCTCGAAGGCGGGTCTGTCGTTCAATTCTTGATCCTCATGCTTAGAAGTTAGGTCTAATGTTTCCACTCCCTTTGATTTCACTGAGTTGACATCTATTATTGCAGCTACAATCTTCGTTCAATATCATCTTCAGCTACTGCAGTAATCAAGGTGATTTGTTTGTAGTGTATGAATTAGTGAATTTTTCTTTTCCCTCATAAGTAGTTTCTGTGTTTAAATCTTTCCTATCTGATGAAATATTCACAATATCATCTTATGTATAGGTATTGCTGGGTGAAAGTCCTGATTATGATCTGGCTAACTCCTTACCTTCCAAATCTGGCCTGCAAACTGTGTTTGAGGTTCTCAAAATTCAAATGGATTTCTGGCCCATAGTGGAACCCACTCTTACAAAATTACAGTCAGAGTGGGGAATGTACATGATTGAATGCAGAAGTGAGTATTCTCATCTGTGTAGGGTTCATAGTTAGTCTCCCCCCCTCCTTTTAATGAATCGTTTAGTGGTGTTATTGGTATTTGGTTCAAATTCCTTGAGGATTCCACACTGGGTGGGCCCGAAAACATGAAATATATCACAAACATTGTGCCGAATGAGATTCCCTAGATTTAAATCGTTCATTTGAAAAAATGGAACACAAAATTCATTGTAATTCTTAACAAATGTCTATTTATTATTTGTTATTATTCAATTCCGCTTGAATCAATGCTTGCATTTATATATCTGTAGGACTTCCTTTTTTCTTTTCTTTTTAAATGCTTATGAACATGGATGGACTTCGTACTTGTGCTAAATGGTATTGATTCCTTATCACTGATATTGTGCAGAAAAACAAATTAAAAGGAGGCGGCGTTCTATCGGACCTATATTTTGGAAATGGGGAAGGAAATGCTTGTTGTATCATCTCCTGAACGGGAATCTTCGTTTAAGATCTAAAGGATGTTGATTGGGTTTCTGGATCTCACAGCTACTCTTCCTCCCCTCTTCAAATTTTGTGCAGCCCTGTTAAAGTACCATCCAAAGCTTCAGGGAGATTTTTTCTTCTGGTGTCATGGATGCTTTGAAGAAGTATGTTGGCAATCTTCATTTTCACGACAAGTCTCTTTCCCTTTCTCACTCTTCTGCCTTAGGCTTTTAGTTCTCTTTTATTTTTTGTTGGTAATGGAATATATCAAAAATGCAAAAGAACCCCAAGTTAAATTTTAAGTGACAAAGCCTACATTTAGCACTTTTATGAAAGGAGATATATTAAGATTATCTGCATTTTTTCCTTTATTTGCTTACATATGGAGAATGTGTATCATTCTAACAGATTCTGAAGCTACGTGCCTCAGATATTCTAAAATAGTATATGAATCAGTGACTATAAAGATTATGTTTAAAAGATTAAAACGTATAATCTCAAATGTTGTCTGGGATAAGACCCGTATATCATAACTCTTATTAGAAATTTAGAATAGCATATCCTTCTGTTCCCCTGAAAGGATATATCCTTAAAAATCTAATCACATAATTATCTACATTATCTGCTTATACAAAACTCAGATTAGCAAATGAAAAAAAGAAAAGAAAAGAAGTTGCCTTTTATTGGTGCATTGTTGGAGGTGCTAATGGATAAGCAATCGGAACAACATAAGGAGGATGGTGGTGGGGTCCAGGAGGAGAAAGCAAAACAGGGGTACCCACAGCTGAAGGACCCACATGATGATGATGAGGATGATGATGAACTGGTGTCCCATAAACCCCTAAACCACCCATATGATGATGATGGGGATGAGCTATCTGTTTTCCAGGTACCCCTCCTCCTATTGCTCCTCCATTTGATAAGTTGTTACTGTTTGTTTGCTGGCCAGTAATGGGTGGTGCTCTGATACTGTTATTACTATTACTACTACTAGATGCGATATCTCCATTGTTGAGACTGGTTATATCATGTATGCTTGATCTCCTTCTATCTCTGTTCATCGAGTTTAGTCTTATGAAGTACTTCTGTGCATGGCTTGCCACTTGTGTTGGTGTCCTTGATATCACAAAGTTCCTTGAAATACTTCTCCAATCCCCCTTCCCAAATTTGTCCAAACCCAATAGAAATAACCTGACACAAAAAAATGAAAAAATAAAAAAATAAAAAAATAAAAAAATAAAAAAATAAAAAAATAAAAAATAAGAGATTAAAAAAAAAAAAAAGCCTCTGTTCTAATCTCATGAAAAATCAGGTATAGATATACATATATACCTGTGCTCTTCTTCTGTCCAGGGGATGCCTTTCTTCCTCTCTTGTTCTGATTTTGATCCGCCTTTACTGCCATGACCAGATGAGTCATTAGCCAACCCAGAAGAGAACCCGCTTCCTAAACCAGAAGTAGATCTTTTATGCGTACCAGTGAGTCCATGAAAACCATGATTATTAGTATTATTATGATCTTTGTTTGAAGAACTTGCTTCCTCTACAACATAATTAGGAAGTGGAATATTTCCCTCTTCGATAGCAAGTACATCATCTACAAGCATTTGATAGTGTAGCTTTAACTCCTCCATGTCCTTGTTTGGAACCTGTGAAGAAATCTTCTCCCATTGCTCGTCTTTGCTGTTTTCTATATCGTCCTCTACCCAGTACTTGGCTATTGCGTTTTCAAAAGCTTTGTCTTCCTCTTTGCTCCAAAGAGTTTTTGTCGACATGGTGTTAGGTTTCTGTGTTTCCGGGGTTCTTTTTTTTTGGCTGAGAGTTTGAGCTGTATAGAGCTTGAAAAAAATGTAGGAATTGGTTAATACTGTAATGGATTTAATTCATTTGTTCATTCTAAAAGAAGGGGAGGAGAAAAGGTGCGTAGGAATAAGGTGGGGAGAGGCAAAAAGTGGGTGCAGGATAAGGAGTGACTTATATTTCAAACCCATCAATTATAGAGGGGGAGGGGAGAGAGGGAGGGAGGGAGGAAGGACCACTTTGTTGTTGGAAGTGATGATGGGGTCTTTTTTGTCATTGTTCACCCATCAATTACCTCTCTCTCTCTCTCTCTCTCTCTCTCTCTCTCTCTCTCTCTCTCTCTCTCTCTCTCTCTCTCGGCAATCATGCAGAGTAAAACTAAGGACGAGGAAGAGGGCATGAAATAATCTTATATCAGAACTTCCGTTCTTACTTCTGAGTAGGAGCGCTCTCTCTCATGTCTCAACCATGCAATGTTCCTCTTTCACTTTCAGCACTAGTGAATTTTTCTTTCTTATCTGGTCTTGGCTTCTCATTTATTTTCTCACTTTGTGGGCAAAGTCATGTGATTCTCTCTCTCTCCCTACGTGGCTGGCTCTACATCTCTAGTTTTGGCACAAACGATATGAGATATTTTTCAAGTTACTAATGAAATAGAAGATACATAATTTATTATTTTTATTTTAAAATCTTTTGAAATGAAAAATTGAATAACCCTTGTGGGTTTAGGCAATATGTTTGCCATGTGCTCTAGTGCATAATCATCATCAGAGAGAGAGGGAGGGCATTTAATTGGGTTCAAGTTCGATTGCTGTGATGCTATAGGGAAAGGAAAATGTTCAAGAGTTTGGCTGTCATATTCAAAGTCTCTGGCCTTTATCATGGAAAAAGAAAGCAAGAAATGAATAACTGAAAATAAAGTAAGGGAGGGCTGCTCGATCATATCTAAAGAAGATACCAATTGGGTTTCTCTTTGAGGTCCATGATTTCTTATTGATTAAAATATTTTACCGTAAAAATCCGTATGTATAGACATACTAATATATATATATAAAGGGTACATATCTAATCGAGGTTATTTATTTTCATTTTGATCCCTCAATCTATATTTTATTTTAAACTCTTCCTTAATGAAATTAATTCTTGCATTTAACCCCGTGACCAAACATCACCCCGCCATAGGCGTCGCCATGAACTCCGAATTTTTTTTTCTTTCATATTTTAAGTTATGAAATGTGAAAAACAAATTTTTTTTAGGAAGAAAATATAAGAATGAAACTTAAAATGTGGAAACCAAAAATAAAAAATGGCGGTGGTCGTGGCATCGTCGATGGCGGGGTGGTGTTTGGTCGCTGGGTTTAAATGAGAAAGTGAATTTGATTGGGAGAAAGCTTATTAATAAAATATAAATAAGGGTGTAAAATTGAAATACATCAAAGTTTATTTAGTTTGCTGATGTGGCATATTGATTAAGCACACTATATCAACAAATTTTTGGTCGAAGTTCAAATTGACCTTTAATAAGCTCTTAATTTTTAGTTTTTAAAAGTTTTGGGTATAAATTATTGTTTTGAAAGTTTTTAGATATAAATTCTATTAAAGGTCAAAATTTGGGTATGAATTTTATTTTGTTCTTATAAGAGATTCATATTTAATCACTTTAAACCATTAGTGGCATTTTATAAATAAAAAAAAGTAAATCAGTTTGGTTTCAACTTATTAATATACTTATTTTGCAAGGTCAACAATGATTTAGCCTCAAACTTAATTTGGATTTAGAGTGATTCTTAATGATTATTAGAATATTGATGTGACACGTTAACTATGGATGCCTCTCTCTCCCTCGATAATTTGAAATTGAAACTTAAAGTTCGTATCTGAGTGTGTTATTAACCATGGATGACATCATGGTTAACATGTTTGTGGTCAAAAATCAACGACAGGGGCTGTTTTTTTGTTTAGAAATTCATATATGCATGTAAATTTATCACTCTAATATTATGAATAAATTTATTTATAGTTGTAATTGAATACGTACCTATCCAATATATATATATATATATATATATATATATATATATATATATCTAACGATTTTCAATCATTTTTTAAAATGAAGGTATAAGAATCATGAATGCACAAAGTTATGAGTAAGTTCTAGTTTCAAATTTGTTGGGGGTTCACTTTCAGCTTTTATATGCCACTAAGAAATCCACTTGGCATTAACCAAAAAGTTATAAGAAAGTAGCAATCAACATTTTATCAGGAGTGGCATTTTCCCTATAGCCAAAAGAATATGACCAATGCGGTGAGTGGATATAGTTTAGAAAGCTTGGAAAGCTTTCCAAATGAGGGGCGGCAGGTTGATAAATATTGAGAGTAAATATTGATGATGTATAAAAAAAATATCAAGTGTCATAAATATTGGCATATATTAAAAAATCTCTAGTTTAGAAATGGCGAAATACAATTTAATACTAAAACAAAAATAGAAATATTATTTATATTAAATTTTGAAACTAAGATTTATACTTCAATTTTTTCGAAAGTATAAATTATACTCAATTTTATCATTTTCTCACAAAATTACTATACATTAAACATTTTATTTAGTTTTTAACCCCAAAATTTTATATTCACTTTATTAATTTAAATTAACAATTTTTTTAAAAATCTTTACATTCATTTACCACTACCTCTCCCCAACCCCTCCGCCATCATGGTCTACTACTATCGCTATCGGAAGTAATCTAAAATTCTAAGTTTGACCAACCAAATTTGATATTTATTCTTAAACTATTAACTTTTGTGCTTACATTTTCAATTATTTTTTAATTATTTTTCATTTATCCACACTAACACAACCTCCTCCACCTTTCTCTGCCGTTGCCGTCGCCACCCTCCGTTGCTAGTTTAAAAATTTTCATTTTCTCAGCCTTCATCACAACCACCCTTCTCCACCGGTAGTGTATTATTTATGGAGCTTAATTACAAAGGTATATTAGATAGTTCATATTTAGTTCTCTTGTTAGCCCTAATTTGTTTAAAGTATAATAGATAGAATATAATTAAAATTCTAGTTCGATTAGGACTTAGGAAAAGTCCTCTTTAAATATACGGCTTGGAGTAGATATTTTGATATGTATTTCATTTTGTTTCTCTTAACAGAAATTGAGAGCATCTAGAGAGGGAGAGAATATTGTAAATCCATTATTCTTGATATAGTGAAAAATATGTAGCAAAGAGTGGATGTATCTTACATTGAGTGAACCATTATAAATCCTTGTATTTTTTTTAATTTTCTAGTGAACCTAGGTTATGTTTATAATCTTTAACAACTGATATTAGAGACAAGTTCGAGGAGAAACTAGGTTCACAATCAATGTGGGAGCAATGGTCATCGGTGATGAAGGAGTTATTCATGGCACAATCAATAAATGTAAAGGAAAAGATTTTGGGTTCTAGAAGATGCAAATCGAAGATTATCTCTACGGGAGAAAGCTGTGCTTGCCACTAGACAACGTGAAGGATACATATTGAAATCTTTCTAATAGACAGATGTTGGGAGTAATCTGGTTGACATTGTCAAAGAGGGTTGCACACAATGTGGCAAAGGTGATGACTATGAAAGGTATGATGAATGTTTTGTCTGCTTACATATGAGAAATCTTACACAAATAATAAGATTCATCTTGTGAAAATGTTATTAAATCTAAGGATAGTCGAAGGTGCAACGGTGTCAAAACACTTGAATGAGTTTAATGATATTGTGAATCAACTGTCATCTATAAAAAGTGATTTTGACGATGAAGTTCATCCCTAATTATTTTGGCCTCTTTGCCAAATAGTTGGGAGGTGATGAAAACAATCGTAAGCGATTCTATCGGTACAAACAAGTTGACACTCAGTGATACTAGGGATCTGATTCTTAGTGATGAAATCCGTATAAGAGATTCAGATAAAATTATTTTTGAATTCTTGTTCAGCCCTGAATATAGAATAACGCGGTATAAACTTTAACAAGAATCTTAATCAGGGCATATCAAAGTCAAGGTTCGGAAGAAGTTAGGAGACGGAGACATGAGGGTTGCTGGAATTGTTGCAAACCTGAACATATAAAGAAGCAATGTAGAACATCTACAAGGGAATAAAACAAAAGCGACGCTATCAACATTGTGATTGTGAGGTATTATTGATGCTAAAATTGTCATTTCAACACTTGGCACATAGTCGTTAGAAATTTAAAAAAAGGTTACGATGTTAGCCGTCTAAAATAATTCAATCGTCAAAGAATAGGCAATTTGATTAACTTTTGGCCAATAAATGAAAGTTGGCCAACCATGTCATCCAGTTTCTAGACGAGAATCAAGTTGTACAATAGTCATGTTTCTTGATTATTACTAGATGATTGATTATATAGAAATTTTCCTCGAATTAAGGAAGGAGTTTCATGAAAATAGGAAGTTTTGACTCATTCAAAACTACAATTCGGCCAAGATGAAAAGGATAGTCGGCCAACCCTAAAGGGAAGCCTTAAGACGAGGAGTTAATTCCTTAGAAGAAGGATACTTTGACCAAAAAAGAGATGAAGGCTTTGCTCACCAAGTAATAAAACCAGACACCATTGAAACCACATTCATTCTGCCATAGGAGAGAGAATCGGCCAACAAGAAGAAAAAAAGCTACAAAATAGGGGAAAACGCCCCATTGGCCGAATTTCAATTATGCATCTAACAAAATAACTTGCCAATCAACAAAATTTAACTCGATCAACATAAGAGGCTTGTGTCAAAGTTACTTTCCGGGTAAGTAAACTTGTCGCTCAAGAAAGTGTTTGGTACTTGTCGATCAAACAACAAGGCACCTTGGATTGCCTATAAATAAAGTCTTTGGGTGAAGGGAAAAAGTACCATAACAATCCACCACAGTTTATCCAATGTCAAACCAACACTCAGCCCAATGCTATTATTTATCATCCTTCAATGAATTTGTATTGCTTTTCATTAAAGTATTTCCATTTAAAGTCATACAGTTGTGAATTATTTAGTTTATGCAATTAACCCATCGCTTTGTAAGCTTATGTCTTGTGTGATTCACATAGTAGACTTTAGTACATTATCATTTAGTAGATTCATTATCCAAGATTAGTACAACCCTTTTAATTTTTTATTCATTTCAATCGCTTTCATTTTTTTAAGTTAGATTTCCTTTTTGCTCCTTGACTTTTTTTCTCCTTTATGTTATCGTTATTTACAAGCTTTCTTAAAGTGGAATAAATTAGATTTAAAAGTAGTGACTTACTTTTGGCACGCCCACATTTCTCTACAGGAACAAAATGACACAACACGATCGAAACTTTTGTTTGCATCCGGGTAATTTTCTAACATTTTCTTGCTTTGTCATTTATTAAATGATATATCTCTCGATCGTCTGTCAAGAAAAAAAGAATATGTCAACAAAATGGCACGCCCGATAGGACCTAGCACTATGATTTTATATCTACACATCATGTGTAAAGTTATAGCTTTGATAAACACCTAATCGAAGGTGATCAGTTAGAATTGTTGTCTTCTCAATAGCCTATCATGTCATCCTCTATGATAAAGGTCATAGACAAAACATTCAAGGACTAACTCCCCACTAAATTAACTATTGGTGACTTGTCTGTTTGCATGTCAAACGTACAAGGCATTCTCCCATTAGAGATGATGGTTGGGACGAAATTTTTATGGGGGTTTGTTTGTAGTAGATACGCCTGCTTCTTACAATGCGCTGCTCAAGAGCGACTGGATAATTACAACTCTTACATTCCCTCCTCATTGCATCAAGCTCTGTTGTTTTGAAATAAGGATAAAGTAGAAATAGTCAAGGCTAAAGTGAGACCCTTCACAACCACTTCACACATAGTGGAGGCTAGTTTCTATGACAAAAGTGTCGGTCTTCTTAAAGTGGTGAAGGCTAATGGTAGAGTAGTCAAAATTATCTCAATGTCCAAGCCGCCATCCAAATCGGTTGATGACAAGCAAGCCAGTTGGATGCTAGCACTCATGACCTAGCTAAATCAAGAATTGAAGAGGTGTCATGATAGGCTCTGACCAGTGGCTAGACTTGGCTACTGCTATAGCGGCTGTCGAAAATATTTGCCTTGTAAAATGGAGAAATACCTCAATGGCCGAATAGAGGAACTAAACAAAGGTTTAACTATGATTAATTAGAGTTTGTTCCATCTTTGTTAGACGATTTAAAACCCAATGTATAAGATCTTTTGATTGAAATAAATCTGGGATCGGCCAATCTACATTAGTAGCTTTCTTTTTGTACATATGTAAAGCAAAATAATAAAATTATTATCGACTTATTCTGATTGTTTTACATGGGATTATCATGAAATACCCAAACTAGATTAATCTTTAGTATAATGTTAATTATTGATTAAGATCGGGAATAGACTTTTTCAATAATCCCCTTGACGGTTTCATTCGCACTTGCAGATATTCCGAGTAGATGTCTTGTCAAACGCATTGACTTCCGAAACCTGAATCTGGCTACCCCTAATGATGATTTTCCTATATCGGTGGTAGATTTATTGATCGATAGGATAGTTAGTCATGAGCTTATGTCATTTATGAAGGGTTAATATGTATATAATCAAATATTCATAGCTAAAAAAGACATCTATAAGACTGTTTTTCGATGTCCTAGCACGGTAAGTGTGCTCGAATGGGTCGTTATATCCTTCAAGCTAAAGAACAATGGGGAAATATATCAAAGGGTTTTGAATGCAATCTTTCATGATTTGATCAACACCATCATGGAAGTCAAATTGATGACGTGGTGGTAAAAATAGTCAAAGCTACTGATCACCTAGCCGATCTCAAATTGAATTGGATGCATCTTCCCAAGTTAAAGATGAATCCATTAAAATGTGCTTTTGGCATTTGGCTAGAAGATTTATCGGGTTTCTAATTCATCAAAGAGGCATAGAGATCAACTATTGGAAGACCAAATCTATCACTAAAGCCCTTCCTTTAAAGAATACAAAGGAACTAAAATGATTTCTCGACAAAATCAATTTCTTGAGAAGGCTTACTTACATCCAATCTGGCTAGAAAAAAGAGTGTTCAGTTCCCTGCTTAAACTAAAGCAGGAAGACGAGTTCATATAGTTACCAAATCAGTCCATTGATTGATGAAAGATCAAATTAGAGTAAGGATCGGTCCCTTGATTGATCCAACAGAAGTAATAATATGTTAAAAAGATTGGCCCCTTAGTCGACCTAAAAGTGAAGAAAGATATAAATAAAGTTATTACAAAAATAAAAGCACAAAATAAATTAGTCCCTAATAAAAGAAAAGGCTATGGACGGACGACCACTCTTCATCTAAGTGTGAAAGCTCCCACTCTACCTCCTAGATATCGGTTATCCATACTAGTACTTAATCAGAAATCTACATAATAGACCGAGATAAAGGATGGGCCGATCTTGTAATCTCCTAAAACCGAGCCTCACTAACCCGTAACCTCTCGTCGAGCTCCCAAACTAGCTATCTCAACTGCTCTAGCTCGGTCTCACATCCAGACCGAGTGGCCTTCTCAGCATGTATCATCTCAACCTGTGAATATAACTTAGCTACAACAGGAGCATGGGAGACATTCTGACCAAGGTATGCTATCCTCTAAGAGAAGGCTATATCATAGGATTTGGCTAGGTTCTCAATCTGGTATCTAAAAGTCCTCAAGCAGATCCTATGCTCGACTAGTAGATCATCCTAGCCAATTAGTTCATCAATATTAGTAAGTAGCTCACTCCTTATTGCTTCCTCAACAATGCTGGTCAATGGCAGCCTCATGTATGATTGGACTTGGCCAAAAGATGTTGATATTTCAAACAAAGATGAAGAACCTTTGGCTATCAGACGAAACAGTAACAGAGAGATTGTCCACCTTCTCAAGGGTCGCTAAGGCAAATTCCTCTATGTCCATATCATCAAATGCCAGCTTCGAGGGATCAAAGTATCTTATACAAAATAGGAACGTTATAATAAAGAGCATAAAAAATTATTTGGTTCTTAAAACACATTCTGATATGAAACATACCTCAACAATCAATTGCTCTTCAAGAGACCTCTAAGCCACCACAACGGAAGTTTCGACAATGTCTTGGCCAACTAAGATGAGACTCTGGTTGACTATCAGTACCTACACCTGATCTAAATTGGGTAGCTCCAGGTCATCAAAAGCAGAATCAGTAGATGAGGAGGAATCCTAGTGTGCGAGGAGGAATCCTAGGTGTGCAGTCTCCTTCTCTTGGCTTCTGTAGTAGCACTTTTTCCCTCCCAAGACAAGCAAAAAGGTTATAATAAGTATAAATAAAGGGCGTTCGCCTAAATAAGAGGAGAGCGTGAGATTCTTACCTTGTGAGCTTCCTTCTTGGCCGATCGAGGCTTAGCTGCCGTCTGACCTCTTGACTCCTCATTAGAAGAAAGAATCACAGTCGCTAAATCCAAGCTAGTCTTAGCCTTAGAGCCAAACTATTGATCTAGGAGCCTAGAGGGGTTTCCTCGCTGCAACGTAGGAACTATATTAGTTAAAGAGACTGAACTAAGGGTCAGAAGTCTGAATAAAGCAAAGTTAGTTTAAGTCAACGAACCTCATCGAACTTAGAGCAGAAGTGATATTAAAACATTTAGCATATGGGTTCTTGGTTCAAGAGACTACACCAATATCACATGTTATGATTTTGATGAATGATTCATTAAACTAGAAATTCGGTTACACATCAAATAAAGAAACTATTATATCTAGTAAAGAGAAGAGGAGATAAGGAAGATGAGAGTTATACAAAGCCCCAACTTCTATAAGGTGGACCAAATGCCTCAACCGCCGCCATTGGAAGTTGCCACTAAAACCATCACTGGTTCTTCATCGGTCCCTAGAGTTGTCACCCGACTTCTAATCTTAATCCACAAGAACAAAATCCTTTTGATTTACTTTCTAACTCCCATCCTCACCACATGAGATGGTGATCATACTTGGAAAAGAGGAAAGGGATGAGAGAAAAATACTTGGAGATTGTAGAAAAAACCCTTTATCAACACGAGAGAGGGGGAGCATACTTGGAGGAGAGCATATTTTTTCTCTCTCCGAAAATGAAGTGGAAGGCTACATAAGGGAAGGGGGTGTTCTCAATTTTCTTATATAGGCAAATGGATATTGGGCCTTTTACCATGGGCTTTAAAAGCACAATTCGTTTAATGAATGCTTGGGAAATGAAACCGACCAAATATTTCTATTCCGGATTTTAATGTCTAACATTCCAAATTGTTTGCCTAATTTTCCCTAATAAAAGTTTGACATAATTTGGACATTGGCACAATAGCTTGGTTTAATCCATTAACTCTTTAATGGACAACCAAGTTTTTTCCTTTGGCCCATTATATGACTTTAAATTTATAAAATATATATTTAATAAACTTATTTAGTCAATTTAACATTTATCTACTTGATTATTTAATTTCAAATTAAATCTATATATGCATCTACTGGATATGCAAGCAGTGCGAGTGTGATATAGACCTAATAAATAAAACTAATTAATAAGTTATCTCTTAAATTAAGTTCGCCAAAAAAAGTCAAATTTCTCAAAATATGATTTCAACATAAATTCTTTATCCTGATGTATGTGATCGAATATGTTCTCCATTTTGCAGGCAGGTGGTCTCCACAACAACTTATGAGTTTTATCTAATTTAAATATTAGACCGTTTATCTTTAAAACCATTTTAAACTTAATTTGTCCTTATATGTGTTATCAAATATGTTCTCCATTTTGCTGGAAGGAGAGCTCCACAACAACTTATGAGTTTTGTCCAATTCAAAGATTGGACCATTTACCCTTAAAACCATTTTTATGTAAAACAATTAATTTGATCATCTACATGATCAATCAACTTAAACCACCAAGCCTAAGTTAGCCTACAGCAAAGCGTATAAGTTACCCGTGAAATGATAAGTAGTGTGGAACCTTTAAAATAGATGAAGCATTCTAAAAAATTTGAGTAATTTTTTGATGAATATGATAGATGACTTTTGTATAAATCACGTTAATATTAAGCCAATATAGTATATATCTATTTTACTTACAGTTTAAGATGACATTTGCTAAGATTCTTTGAGGAAGAGTGGAATGGTTTAAGGAATAAGAAAAAGAAATAATAAAATAACTGATTTTAATTTTATTTGCTTTTGGATATAGAACAATAAATAATAATTTTAATTCCTTATTTTTTAAAAAAAATTGAATATTATGTGAAGAAAAAACTTTTAAAATTATCCATAAATCTATCAAAATTTAAATATTACGTGAAATAACTCACGTAAATGAATGAAAGATTACGTTTCTTTCGAAATGCATGTATTTTGAAAAAATTAATCATTCTCCATATTTAGTGCTAAAGAAATGAAAACGATTCTTCAATTTTCATAAAATCATACTTGGTAAGGAAATAATATTCAATACGATATCATTCTCTATGGGAATGGAACCAAACACCCCTATTAATGTCTAATATAAGGATTCAAATTCAATCCAAATCATTCGGGTCTGGATTCAAATTCAATCCAAATCATTCGGGTCTGAACCAATCCGTATACACAGTTACTTTTTTGACACATCATTTAATCATTTTGCAAAAAAAAAAAAAAATCATTTAATTTCATGCAATAAACGATGTGTTAAAAAATAAATTATTATGATTGATTTTTATTAATCCTAGAAATCTAGAACATGGACTATACTCCCTCAAAATAAGAGAAAAAAAAATCTTGAAGATATCATGAACTATATACTTAGAAGTCAAAACATAAACACAAAATTCAAAAGAAAAAAAATATTATATATATATAATAAAAATTGAGTTTAGACAAAAAAAAAAATAGCGACACATGTTAATTTTTATTTTCATACGGTTAGTATATTTTACATCTAAACTTGAAATATTTATATTCTATAATTTCCAATCATCTAAAATATCATTATTACATAATAAATTAAATATGAAATAATAATTATCCTCATTTTTTCTTTAAAAAAAATTAGAAAATCATAATTTTACTTTGCCATGTATGCATTTTAAATTTTCCCGTATTAGAATTTATAACTAAATTTATTAAAATATACTGAAATAATAAATTTAATATTAAATATAAATTAATATCATTTCGAAGGATAAGATTTTTTTTGGGGGGGGGGGGGGGGGCCTAAATTTAGAGCTTAGGCTATTCCCTTTCCCGTTTTCAACATGGGATTAAGAATATATATATATATACGTATGTATTATATGACTTCTGAAGATTCGATTAGCATAGAAGCTTGGATAGGAACCCTGCAAATTATCCAATTAAATGTTAGAAGATCACTACTGCATTTAAGTTGCAAAGGAGTGAAGGACCACTATCATCATGAGCCTCTCACTATCCAAAAACAATAAAAATAGAAGTTTCATAGAAGAAGAATCTTATCCATTTCTCATAAGCAATTATTTCAATTTAAAAGAAATATACTTTTCTCATTCAAACGACATGCCCCTCAGTTTCATGAAAGATATAATAAATCCACTGCTAATATCAAGGAATATTTCGAGTCTCGTCGTTTACAAGATATCATATGATGATGTTCGTTCAAAATAAAAGCATCACTATTCCCACCCCTCTAAATTCTTCTAACATGGTAAGAAAAATAAAATAAAATGAGTGTCTGAAACTCCAGTTTAGGTATTATATCCAATTTATTCCCGTAAAACTCCAGTTCATCTCGAACACTTCTCCAAATATAAAATCAAATGTATATCACAATCTAACTAAATATAGTTAGCACAAACGCTCGCTTGACAACAGTTCCAAATAAGAAATTTTTCGCGGGTCAGTATCTAAGACCAACTACCTTACTTGGACGAATGAAAATCTGCCACATACGGTTCACTGAGCTCTTTTTATTCTTACAGCAGTACGTTGCAGATTTTCATTTGTTTGAGTAAAGAGTTGGTCGTTAGTATGATCCATGTTATAATGAAGAAGATAGATTCACTAAATATATTGTAATTCTCATATAATGTAATTATTTCGGTAAAGTACCTGATAAGACCAGTAGCATGTGAAGCCAGGTTTATTCTCCGAAAGAGTAAGCAGAAACCGAACAATGCCACCCTACCCCTTGAGAAGGAAAAAGGACTAGAGGAGGAGGAGGCTACACTGATGCTTTTTTCCCCTCACGTTATCTAGGAGAAACAGAAGATACAACAGCCACCTCAGCAAGTGGTTTTCCAGGAAGTTTGGCAAGTTGGGGAGAGCCATGAAGAAGGGCCGCCTTTTGTGGGTTTAAAAGAAGAAGCTGCTGCATGTCCTTAGGGAGAAGATTAAAAATGGATAGAAGATCACCTTTCAGTTTTTGGTATGTTGCTATGGAGTCTGAACTTTCTCTCCCTGATTTTTGCAGCTAAGGAAGGAGAAGAATAAGACGATTGCATTTGAAAATGTTTTACAATGACTAAGACAGCAAATCTATTTATTCCACCCATATTAATGTCAATAGAGAGAAAAAAAAAAGTACACATTTTATAATCAGATTCTTCTTTCTCAGATTGATGGAGCACATGTGGAAGGACATTCTTTCCCACATATAGAGTGATGATAGTAAAAAAATTGAATGATTCTTTCGATCTTTATAATTTACAGGGTGATTTTACCGGAACTATAAAGGTCCCAAAAAACTTGCCTTGTTCTTGGTACTTCTTTCCTAGAGATAATGCTCTGTTTGAACTAGAGATCTTTATTTGCAAAAACATCACACAAATACATACGCCTTCCCTTAGAATCCACCAAGACATCAAATTTAGTAGTTCCTCTTCTGCTCTGTTTTCTTCTTTTATGTTTATTTTTGTATCTTTCTCAGTTATAAATTATAATACAATAGCCATAGGACGAAAGGAATGAAGAGAGTTACACAACGGGAGCTCAAATTATACTTTGATTGGGTGGTGGTGGTTGGACAGAGATGGAGGCGAGGGGGTTATCGATAATATGTGAGTTAAAGAGCAGGGGAAACTTGAAAATTCTATTATGAAAATTTACGTCACTAGTTTCTCTCTGCCAATCAAAAGATTGGAAATCCTACTTGAGTTAGATTTTGTGGATCTAAAATTGGATTTTAGTTTCAAACTGGCATTTAAGAATTTGTCCTAAATGAACCCATATTTTTGTTCTCCCTACTCTTATAAACAACCAAATGGTGATACAATATTCTAAGTCCTTCCTCTAAGCAGTATCTCTTCTTCCTCTAAGCAAAGGCAAGGCAGGCTATAATTCATGGAATATAATTGGTAATAGTTATCTTGTTCATCAAAGCAAAAGATTATTCCTCACAAAATGAAAACTAATAGAAAATGAAAGAACTTGTGCCCTAAACAGAAAAGAATAGGAAGGAGGAAAAAAAAGGCTAGTTAGAGAAGTGACTGAATAAAAAATAAAGAGTAAGATTCAAAATATTTATCTGGAAAATAATTAACAAAGGGGGTGAGGTGGTGAAAGACAAATTGAGATAAAGTGTGGTAGAATATCAGTGCATGTACAAAAAAGGTTACCTGTATTTCTCGAAGAAGATATCCCTCAATGGCACTAAAGCAATCAACAATCTCCAATTCAGAGAATTTCGATATAACTTGCTGTATGTCTGTCTTGAGTCTCAACTGCCTCCAGAGTCTATGCTGATCTTGTTCTGCAACATTCCGCCTTCTTTGAAACCAAGGCATAAAATTTGGCCCATTCAAAAACCGCCTGAACATTAAAAATAATTAATTAAATTTAAATAATAATAATAATAATAATAATAATAATGAAAAGTTTGACATGAAAAAAGGGATCACAACCTGTATAAGTCCAGCCAATTAGATCTCATCCGCTTTGACAAAAACTTTCCAGGGCCTCTAGTAGACAGGTTAGCAAGAAATTCCTCAACAAAAAATGAAGGGAGAGGAGGGGGATCAGTATATGGAGAAGAGCGTTCAGAAGGGGTAGTCGTCCTAAAATACGGGCCAAAAGGGGCCAAAAAGTTGGTTGTAAGCTCCAAAAAATGCCTTCTCAATATTTCATTATTAACAAGTGACATAGATTCCTCAACTCTAGGTGATATCCCTGCATCCACAAGCCGATTCAAAATAGATGTATCCGGCTTAGTCGTAGCAGAATAACTACTCCACATAGCTTCCTTATGCTCCGTCATTAAGCAAAGAGGACCATCTCTCTTCAATTTCACTGCACTTAACAAACTCATGGGAGAAAATTTATTCAATGAAAGTTGTTGAAGACCAGAAACCCTCCCAGAAGCCGATCTTGAATTGAGTGGGACCCGGTTTGAATAAGCTGTCGGGCTTCCAACCGAAACGATATGAGGAAAATTTCTAAGAGCTTTAAGGAAGAAAAGGTTTGTTACGCCAAGAACCATAGGAGGAAAAGTGTCTCTTTGTTGAAGAGAGTTTAAATGGGCAAATTCAGGGTCATGGATTGTAAAGTAAGGCCTGAAATCAACACTAAAGAGCAAAGGAGCAACCAAACTGACTAGACCAGCCACAGCTTCACAGCATTGAGGAGGGGTGGGAGCAATAATAAGAATTGGCTCACCTATAATTAAAAGCTCCCATAACAACCAAAGCTGCATTAAAAGGCCACGGAATGTACTGAAAAGATCCGAATCGTGGAAGAGGCCTTGTGGGACTGACTGATTATTGGGTAGAAAAGGAGCCATAGATGATGAAGATTCTTCAAACAATAATGTTTCACCTTCAATAGGTAGACTATGAGCCGGAGGCAAGTTTACTTTAAGTAGAGCATTACCAATTGGAAGCTCCATTAATTTACCAGGAATAGGAGTAGGCCAAGTTGAGACATAACTAGCGATATGTTCTAGAGCTTTCTTTCCAATATCGAAATATAATGGGCCCATTATTTGTAGTAAAGGTCTAAAGACACTAGAATAAGGACTATGTGATAGAATCACGACAGATTTCTGCTCCCCACCTCTCCTCAATCTCTCATCATGTCTCTGCCTATTGAAGACATAACCATACATACATCTTGGTTTTATTGAAATCTTTGAATCCTTACTAACTTCATTGATGATCTCAGAAGAGTAAACAACACTATTCGATTGAGATTTCCTCTTGCTTAGAAACCGGAAAAAGAAGATGCAGTCATGAATGCTAGAGCGGTTATGGTGCTGTGAAACAGAATCGGGGAAAGAACTAAATGCTATTTCTAGTTCCTCTTCATGGGTAAGTGTGCCTGGTGGGTAGCACTCTTCAATGAGCTGACCTTGTTCAAGATCAAACCGGATTATACAAAAGGCCAGTAACCATTTTTGTAGAGAATCTGGATCGAGCTTTAGATTAGGTTCGGACTTTATTGAGAAAGAATGAGAGCGGCTCATTTTTCAAGTATCTTATTACTAATTATTATTGATTCAAAGGCCATTTCCCATGATCCTCAACTAGCATTTTCAGTTCCTCTATGAAATTATTAAGACGCTCATTGCTACACAAGGTTTGTTGCTGAGCTTCTCCTGTTGAAGTTTCCGCTACTTCTCCACTTTATAAACCTTTTAGTGGAAAAATCAATCCCTAAAATTAGCCACACAAATGAAAAAAAAAACCCAGAATCATACACAATTTTTCCAACCATATAGAACTTGAGAAATTGAATCTTAAAATTCTAAATTGGCAAAGAAAACGAAGAAAATATTAAACCTAAATGACTAATTTATTATCTTCTCCCACTTTTTCGCATTAGCCAGACTCCAAAAGTGCAAACCATCAATACTAAAATTAGAGAGATCTATAAAAATAGGGGTTTGGTGATTTTACCTGAAATAAGAACGACCCAGAAACCACTCTGGCCTTGACCAATCTGGATCCAGCAGAAATTGGGCACCCAATTGATAAAAAACCAAATGAGTCGTTTGGAATTATCCAATAATCAAAGAAATTGTTAATTAAAGAGTTGGAATGAACAAAAATGGAGAATGAAGACGAATTAGGGTTCCAAGACTTCTAGGCCGTCGCTGAAACAGTACGGATAAGGGGTACTAATAATGGGGATATGGAAATTTGACGATAGGAAATATTTATTTCTTGAAATTGAAACGTACAGAGGAAAATGGGTAGGAATTTTAATTTTGCAAAAACTGGGGAAAAGTGATCGAATCATGCGTCGTAAATTTGAAAGGTAACTTTCATTCCAGTAAACAGTGCTTGCGTTAATTGGGAAAAATGTGTCGGCAGAAAGTTTGAAACTTGCTTTGAATGGAATGGTAAGAGTAAGTGGGAAAAAAAAGTCCCAAAGGAACTTCATCCGTTTGAAACTTGCTTATAAAATAATCAAAAATGGCAAAAACATAAAAAGCAACATAAATATGATAAATTATAAGTGGATATCTCTAATAAATGACACAAGCACTCTACCATGGGAATAACAATATTTTATCTTCATTGACAAATTTGGTCTGTGTCAAAAATACGTAAAATGGATATATCATGTTGTGTTTTTACGTTGATGCTTATAATTGGGAGTTATGATAAAATAGTAAAATTTATTAAGAATATATTAAATTTTAAATTTAACATGAAAGATATGGGTCTAGCACATGTTATTTTGAGAATTAAAATTTCAAAAGCATCAAACGAACTCTTTCTAAGTCAATCTCATTACGTAGATAAAATTCTTAGAAAATTTAGTAAAGAAAATTATGGTATAATAAGAATACTAATTAATGTTAGTTTGCACATGAGTAAATATAAAGATGAGGATATTTCTCAAGTAGAGTACTTTAGAATGATAGGTAGTCTGATATACTTAACAAGTTATATAAGACCCGGTTTAGCCTATACAATTAGCAAACTGAGCAGATATATGATTAATCTTGGGCATGACCATTAGAAAGGAATCGTGAGAGTACTAAGGTACATATGTTATACTTGTAGTTATGGACTACACTATAATAGATATCCAGTTATACTAGAATGGTACACAGATGCAAACTGGATATCAAATATGAAAGACTCAAAATCTACAAGTGGCTATATGTTTACACTAGCGTGTGCAGCTGTTTCTTGGAAATCTTCTAAACAAACTATGATAGCCAAATCTACCATGGAATTTGAGTTTATAGCCTTAGATAAATGTAGAGAAGAGGCAGAATAGTTATGACAATTCTTAGATGACATTCTAAAGTGGTCAAAGCTTGTGCCAGCAATTTACATTCATTGCGACAATCAATCTGCAATCGAAAGAGCACATAGTAATATGTATAATGGTAAGTCTAAACATATACGTCGACGACATAATACCATCAGAAAATTACTCTCTACTATAGTTATCTCTATTGAATATCGGCCCGAAATGACCCGATTTTCCTTGGCCCTCATTCTATTTTTCTCCTGAATTTTTTTTCTCTTCCCTTCTTCTTTTACAAAAATATATGAAGATCAAATAATTAAATTTAATTTTCGGTTTCATCATATTTAAATATGTATTAAATTCATATTAAATTCTAGATTAAATTATTATGAATTTTCTCTTCTCTCATGAACCTATAAATTGGTAGCTTCTTACCATTTGGAAAGACACCAAGACAACAAATTCTCTTTGTTTTCCTTCCTTCCCTCTAGAGTTTTAAGTTTTAAGTGTGGTAGAGTTTGAATCAAGTTTGAGTTCGCCGGAATAGTATCGGTGGTGCGCCGCTAGTGTTCGTCTTCATTGTATCCTAGGAGACAGATGTTGTTTCACCTTATGTACTAACATGAAAAGGCGAATCTATTTTAAGAAAATTGTTGCATAACGGG
Organism: Coriaria nepalensis; assembly: GCA_027186245.1. Taxonomy (NCBI): domain Eukaryota; kingdom Viridiplantae; phylum Streptophyta; class Magnoliopsida; order Cucurbitales; family Coriariaceae; genus Coriaria; species Coriaria nepalensis. Next base: position 2,262,558 of record CP114493.1, read on the forward strand.
TTTCAGTTTGATTCTCAGTTTCCTACTCTCCAATTCTATTTATTATTTACATATTATATTTCAGTTTAATTGCATTACTGTTACTTATTTACAAATTCTATTCTGTTTACTGTTTATAAATTATATTTATGTTTAGTGCATTACTACTACCTATTTACAAATACTATTTTATTACTGTTTTTCTATTTACAGATTATATTTCTGTTTATTGCATCATTGTTTACTATTCAATTTATATCTTTTTGTTTACTAAATATAACTCCTACATATAGCATGCTTTTTTTAAATTAGATGCATTTACTGAGATGCATTTATAAGACTCAATTAAGATTTCTATTTAATATTATTTTAAATTAGAACTCTTTAAAATAATTGAATTGATGATTCAATCATACTAAATGATAAGATAATTATTAGATTATATCTTTGATATGATTAAATCTTTTCAAATCTTATTTAAAATAGAGTTTTATCTATTTTAAATCATATCATATCATATTTTTAATGATATATTTGATTTGATCAAATCTTTTCAAATCTAATTAAAAATAGAATATTATCTATTTTAAATAATATCATATCTTTTAATGATATATTTGATTTAGTTAAACATTTTCAAATCTTATTTAAAATAGAATATTTTCTATTTTAAATTAGATCATATCTTATTTGAATTTTAAATTAATTTTTCAAACCAATTTAAATTTTACTTACTTAATCTTAATGTTAATTAAATATCTCATATCAATTTAATATTATGTATAACATATTTAATTCAAAATCAAATATATTATTATTTAATAAACGAATTTTGAAATTCATGATTTAAATACAGCTTTTAATTAATTAATTAATATTAATTATCTCATAATTACAAATTTACCCTATAAATTATTTTTTTTGCAAATAAGTCATTTTTCAACCTTTGTCATTCTTACCATATACAATATTTTATGAAGGCAACTTGAAGACCATGAACCTATAATTCCAAGTTTCAATAAATTAGATTATTAATTAATTAATAATGTAAGAAATATAAATTTGAGTTTAAAATCATTTAGTTCCAAAATTAACTCTCAAAGGAACCAATATACAATCTTCTATGAAGAAGGTTTGGATTCTATATCTGTAAATCATGTTCTCAACTACTTATCCCAATGAATCTCCAAAATAAAAGTATTTAACCTATTTTACAAACAAACCGTGCCGAGTGAATCAAAAGATCCATTTGACATAAACATGAGTTCATGACTACTCGGGATTTGGATTGATCTGCATATGATCATCTATTAATATGAATAGAATTTTTTATGCCAAACGGTATTTTAATAAAGAATTAATTCATTTCGGGTCTTATACTATACAATCCAATTATATAAATCATCTCTACTAAGATGTCTATCTATATTAGTGATCCGGATCTTGATCACTTGCATTCATAATGCTAGAAAACCATACTAGCAACCATGAATTAAAGATTTCATACTTTACTATGTTGCGGATAATTTAATTAACTATTTATAATTTTAATCCTCTTGCGGATAATTTAATTAACTATTTATAATTTTAATCCTCTTGCGGATAATTTAATTAACTATTTATAATTTTAATCCTCTTGTACCAATATGAGATTATAGTCATATAAATGAATTTGAAATTTTCTAATATTTATACACATTATTCAATAATAATACATGCACAACAATTATATAAAAAAATATCACTTTTATTAATATCACATGTTTTTAGGGCACCATGCTCAACATGTACTTCTTGGGAGACCCTCGGTGAACGCCCTCGAAGAGGTGGTCTCAGTGTGACATTTGGAAATGAAGTTCCTAATGAGAAATGGAATTCAAATAGTCTGAGGAAGCCAAAGAAAGTCAAGAGAATGTTGTGTTATCTCGCTAAAGGGAAAACATGTAATATAGGAAGATAATGTGATGATACTAGACAAGTACGTCATGAGCCCCTTACCTTTTAAATCACTAGGGGAACCCGACCTAGGCAATATAGAGGCCATATGGCCAAGAGAGCAATTTCCCATAGGAGGTCCTCTCGAGCGTAGTACGACGATGCATCAATTAAACTAATCACTTTTATTTATTATTCAAAGTCATATCTAATTTAGTCTTCATATCTAGTGTAGTTCATTTCTTAAAATGTCATCGCAATATTCAAACAATAAATAAAATTTTATTTCGCAAAAAAAAATACTTGCATAAGAATACAACCCGTGCAGCCACAACAAAAAGAGGCATGCCCTCATTAAAAATAGCTGAGTAGAAAAGACCAAGTAGGTTGTCATGCTCTTAAAGAGCTCAGACCAAAGCTGTGGAACTTAATTGAGCCTCAAAACAAAACAAAAAAGTCAAAGAGATCTTGAAAACCCAACTACTAAAAAGAATCCATGTAGATCCAAAAGCTAAACCTTCGATTTAGTCGATCGAGAAAAATAAAATTGAAAAGACAATCAGTTTTTATTCTATATTCTATCAAACTCTCATTTTATAGTCACTGTACAACTCCTTATTTATGTGGGAATTATAAATATTTTAATCATATTTATTATGATGTTCATGCAGAGTTCATAAAATTTGAAAGATGTTCATCTATAGACAGTTGGGAATGGACTTACTTTGCAGGGTAAATTTTTTTAAACACATTTTCATACTTAATTTTATGCTTTTATTGAGGGAAGCGCTTTTATTTACTTGAATATTTATTTTGTAAATGAAATGGAAGAATAGAAGGAGCTCTAGAAGAACATGGAGAAGTGTGAGGCTATAGAGAAAGAGAAAAAGAAAGTGAAACGGTAAATTTGTCTCTAATTTTTCCATAACTGTTCGATTGAAATACTGAGATGTCTGAGGGTTCACAATCAACCCACACAAAACGTTGCTTTATTACTTTTAAAACTTACCAGATTTCCCTTAAAATTGGAAAAAGTTCAATTTAACCTCCCAAAATTTTAAAAACTTCAAAATTAAACCAACATTTTATTTTATTTTTTATTTTACAAAAGCAGGTGGGACTAGAGCCCTAGTAGTCCACACCTGACTCCGCCTCTATGAGCCGAAGGGATTAAAATCCGGTCCAATCTAGATCCGTGGCACCTTAGTCCAAATTAAGGTTCAATCTATGGAGGCAATAGAAATTCAAGAAACTTTATTCTCCCTCAAATTCTCTATATTCATTATCTTATTATTACCATTTTCTTACTTAAACATATACACGCACGTGTGCTTAAGTTTTAGTCCAAACCTTCAAACAAGTCTATAAGTTGGAGAAGATTAAATGAAAGAAAAATTAACAATAACTTAGTTACATTGTTATTAAACTCTTTCTTTTTTTTTTTCTTTTTTCCTTTTTTTTTTTCTTTTTATTCTTTTTCAAACAATACTATAATTTTATAAACGAGAGTCATAGAGGAATCCTAAAATCTAATCACATCTTGCTGTGACAGACTCACAGTACACAAAGGACTGGCACGTGCAGGGTGACGTTATTAATGCCCTTTCATGGTGAGATAACCAGGCAATGGACTGGCACGTGGCGAACGAAGGGGAGCAGTGCTCATCTGCTTCCCGTTACTATCGTAATAAATCACACCCGAGAAATCCAACGGCTGACACTTATCCCCCATCAAGATCGTCTTCTGCCACACCCCTTCGTCGTCTCCCCACTCGTCTTCTTTCGTCGTGGTCCCACCCATCTTCTTCCTGTGGACCCACGCCATCGCCGTGTTGCTTATGTTCTTCAGAAGCTGTTTCCCCCCTGGGCGAGCTGGAGAGGCCGTCGATCGAGCCGCCTTCGGACTCAGCTTCCTCGCTAATCGGCTCGCTTGTTTCAACCATAGCGCCGGTAGGGATGATATTGAATTAATCAAAGCGAGGTTTCTCTTCGGCGTGCCCGGAATGGTGCCGGAGCTCCGTTCCAGTGTGGTGATGACCATAGTTAAGTTCCGGAGAGAGGCCTCGGGTACGTTTTTCCTACGCTTTTTATTTTTCTCCTTTCTTCCTTCTTTTTTATATGCATGTATGAGTTTTGCGCTTTGGCTTTGATTTTTGCATATATAGGCTATATAGCCAGTGTGCCTTTTGACGTGCTCGAGTTGACTTTCAATCTTTTTTAGTTGACTAAACTTTTTTCTTTTCAATTTTTTAATTTGGTAAATCTCAAAACAATAAGAAAAAAAAAAAACCTTAAAAAGAGCGGGGTTAAAAAATATATTGAGAAATACAAAAATACAAAAATTATAAGAATAAAATATATAAAATTTAAGTGAAAAATATGTATATTTAATAAGATTTAAATAAATAATAAATAAAATTAAAATATTTATTCTGTTTTATTTTATTTAAATTTTATATAAATTTAAAATTTCTTTTTGTAAAATTTAATTTTAAAAAATGGGGAAAATTTGTAGGCGACCACTCTCCACTCTTATCCATCCTTGTCTCATCTAATCTTAATGATTAATTATTAAACAGAAGAATGATTATATTAATTCACTAATATAATATTTAATATTATTTTTTAATTCAAATTGGATATTAAAAATTGGAGGGAAAAGAAGTTGGTCTTCGCCGCTGTATAATATTTATTCGTTGTAGTTGAGTCTTTGACTTTCATTGTTCCTGACCCCACTCAGACTTGGCCAATCAATGGACTTAGTCTCTCGCCTTTCAATTGCTTCTTTTGTTTGACCCCACATAATTTTTAGTTATTTTTTTCATTTTCTTTAAATAGTTATTTTCTTAAATCTTTTCCATGTAATTCATAACTTTCTTTATTTTCATTTTTTCCTCGAAATTCCTCGAGTGCTATTTGGGTTATGGGGGGGCAAAATCGTAATTCAAATTCCATTTTATATTATACACATATACGATATATAATCTATGATATAGTTTTTCAAAGTAAATATATTCGAATACACAAATGATATTAGGATATAAGATTTTTTTAATGGATGTGATGTCAATTCCTTTTTTAATCCTGACTCGGTCATTTTATTTTTATTTTTGCCCAAAGGGACTCGGTCATTCAAGAATACCAATTTGAGTGTATAAATATACTAAACGACGACGTTAAAAATAAGATCAATTAGCTACGATTAATCTATGATTTTATTTTTTAAAATTTTAATTTAAATAAGGTTTTACTCATGGACATTGTAAGAAAAATGAGTAACATATTTCCAACGTTTTTCAAGAAAATTAAAAATTATCATCAATTTTAAGATTGGAGATGCCATCATCAATTAAAAATAACCGAGCTTAATTTATTTAAAGCATCACTTAGAAAATTGAGATATAAAACTAAACTCGATATTTTTTACACAAATACTTGTATAAAAGATTATTATAAATAAATAAAAAATGTAATTTAATATTTTAGAGAAAGATAGTATAAACGTTCGTATGATACACTAATCCAATTTTTAATGACCACTAAAAGGGAATTACGGTAATCATATTTGTCACACCTAAGGTATTCGATGAATCAAATCAAAGGTTTTTTTTTTTTTTTTTTTTTTTTTAAGATAAGAGTTTTAACGTGTGGCTCTTGATTTTGAATTCGGATTTTTACTCTATTTTTTTGAGTTCTTACCACTAAAACCAACCCTTGGGTATTAATAAATCAAGGCTTTAAGGGTACATTTGGTGAGAATGAAATAATTTTTCATTTAGTTTTATTGTTTAGTTTGAAGATTAATGAAGTGTAAATAAAAAAATCATTATCACTTTAATAAAAAAAAAATAATTCTTTTATTTTTATCGAAATATATATTTTTTTTATAGGAATCAATCTAGTTATTTATTTATATAAAATATTTTATATATTTTTTCAAAATTGATATTATATATAAGTTAAGTGGGCAAAAATATATAATAAAGGTATATTTATAAAAATTTAGTTTTAGCAAGTGGGCAATTTCCCTTATCCACCGTATTTCCGACCTTACACGTGTATGCTTGTCGTCAATCTAGTTCGAGTGTTGGAATAACCTTTTGAACTCGCGTGTAATCCGGATCAAATACGTCAAAATACACCAATTAGAGCTGGTCATCTTAAAGTTGATAGGTCAAATGCTTAGGAAAACACAATGAAAATTCTATGTTTATGTTTATATAACTTCCGAGTGGTTGGAAGGTGATGAGCTAGTTAATTTGGTCGGAACTCATTAAGCATAAAATCCATTGGAAAAATGGGGCCAAGTAGGTTACCTTCCATTTCCATTACGTAATTGATTTATAACTAAACAATCAACTAGTTAAAATTGTGAGCACAAGAAAGGAAATAGGTGACCACTGATTACATTAGTATACACTTCACGAAAAATATTAATAAGATCACGATAGAGACTTAGAGATAATGAAGAAAAGGTAAGGAAAGGGATACGGAATGAACAAGAAATTACTTTGTAGAATCTTATTAAATCACATTCCAAAAAAAGTGTTTTAAAATGGGTTTGATTAAAAATGGTTAGGTTGTTAAAATAGAACGTTAATTTTTTAACAGAATCTTAAATAAGAATCTAAATTTAATTTATGAAATTTAAAAATCAAATTTTTAAAATGGAATAAATAATAGAATTGTTTAATTTTTTTTTTGAAGGAAATCTTAAATATGGAACTAAATCTAGATTATGAAACTTAAAAAATATAAATCTAATTTTATAAACTTAAAAAATATTATATAAAATGAAATATATCAAAAAAAAAAATTATGAATAATAAAAAAGTTCTCTCTATCTTCTAATATATTATTATTATTATTATTCTATTTGTATTTTCAATTATGAAATATTATATATTTTACAATAATTAGTTACTTTTCTTTTATCAAGTATTTTAGAATGAATGATGAAACTTGTTAGTTTTCTTAGTTTTCAACATTTTAAATGACTTAGTATTTATTCAAAGCATATTATTTCATGGTTTAAAGATCATAGGAGTCTACTAAAATTCTTATTTTAAACTTAATTTGTAATTTGAAGAGTTCATTTAAGAATTTTGAAATCCTCTTTGAAAGCTATGGATATGTATTTATGTATTTATTTGAAAGCTAGGTCAGAAGGAAGGAGACGTCAGACGTGGTGGAGGTTGAGCAAGGAGCTTCTGTAAGATGGCTGGAGGCGAAAAAACTTGTTAAAAATTCTTATTGTAACTTTTACGTTTTAAAAATTACGAGATTTCCTCATAAAAATCGAAATTTCATTTTATACACCAAAGTTTAAAAAAAATTTCAAAATTTAAGCCTACTTTAAATATTAAAAAAAGCTTGGGGGCCACAGCCCCAGTAGAGCCCCACATGGCTCCGCCCCTCCTTATTGTAAAGTAACTCTTTCATATGAAGTTTATTTTTTCGATTTAAATATGACTTAAGTTTTGATCCGGGGAGTTGAATATTGAGTATGTTATTTGTCAACGGGGGTTAAGATTAGAGTACCCAACTGTTTTGATCCGGTCAATGACAATTGTTTATTAGAGCACCCAAAATTACAAGGGTTAAAGTTCTTTGGAACTCGTTTCTATTTTAGTAAAATTGATTTTTTACTTACATAAAAACTTAAAAATTCTACATGTCTATAACATATTGAATGCGTCGAGACTCTTGAATTGGGGCATCAGAATAGCTGCTGGTAATAAATTGCATTTTATGCTCTTTATCTTTCGTACCCAAATATTATGATGTTTATGAGACTATCTTGAGATGAAAAGAAATGGGTATAGCCGCATAGGAATATGCTGTCAACTGTCATGTTGTAGTTAGACAATTTTCGAATATCAAATCTACCTTTTTGTGATCTATATACCTACTAAAATAACGTGCCAAATTTTGGTGCAAACTAGAACAAAGTGTCCTTTTTCTACCTCTCATGGTGGAATTAGCCTAGATGAAAAAGTTTCATAGTTGTTACCAACCGTACATAGTGCTTAGTGGGAATTAGGAAGTTTAAGCTTTAATATAATTCATGTCGCCATATTGATCGTTCTTACTACTCCGCGTGTCTCATATATATTGACTTTACATAATGAAAAGCCAAACAAAAGTGTGAACTTCCAACTTGCAAGTCAACGATAACGAAGGGGAAGGAGATGCATTTTTTGGACATGACAAAAGTTCCACTTGCTTGATAAGTGGGTTAGGATCAACCACCCAAGTAAGTGGGATGGGGCTTAAGACAATACTGTTACATTTATCATTTCTAAGAGTACTTAGGCAGCGACATCTCATTTACGTATATGAATTAACTTTCATTTATTTATTATAATGGTTGATCAGTATATATTTGTTGATGCTAGAAAAATCATTGACACATTGCGAAAGATATCTAAGTTATAGAATTAAAATAAATATAAATCAAGTAGTAATGATTAGTCCAACCGATTAAATATAGATTCAGTTAAGAAATAGTAAAGTTTAATTGACACGGAATATTTGACTTAGACAAAATTCGGCTCCTTCAAGACAATTAAAACATCATAATGATTAATAATATGACATAAAAAATAATCATAGATTGCTTACTTGGAGATCAATCTCAACCGTTCGGAATATGACAAATTAAAATTTCATCTGATGAGGGATTTGATTTCGCCCTCCATCTGATGCTTTCGGCCGAAATGACCTTGGACTAATGGGATTCGGCCGAACATATCGGAGGAATCAGTCGAAGGAAAAACTAGTTGAATAGAGAAATAATGTTTTCTTAAAAAATGGTAAGAATGACCCATTCAACCCAATTTTCTGCCATGAGCATTCATTGACCAAAAATAAAGGGGTTTGTAACAATTCAACCAAAATGTATAGGCAAAGAGAAGAATTTCGACCAAGTTTGATTGGTTAGTCAAAAACTAAACCACCCTTCCCTAAAAAGTAGAAAAAGTCACTCATTCGTCCTTGCTCTCAACAAACTACGAGCTTGAGCCAAAATTCATAGGGAAAAGAGAGATTTTTAGCATTATTTGGTGAGAAATTGGAGAGAGAAGTTAGGACAACCTACAAAGGTGGATTTGGTGCCTAAAATAGGGATAGTAGGTTTTGAATTTGATTTTATTACGAGAGTTTCATCCATAATTTGCCTATAAATAGTAGGCTTGGTGGAAGGCAAAAGGAAGCAATTAACGCTTGATCAAAACACACAATAAAGACACAACGCTTCAATTAAGTTCCTCTACTGGTCCGTCCGATCAATACTTATTTTATTTATTTTTCCCTCCGAGAAATATGTCTTTATTTCCTTAAGATTAGTTCTTAGGAACAATGATCACCGGGACCTCATCCGAGTGATAGTCTTAATCTATTATTCACAGATAAGACGCTTGTGTCTCTTACCTTATTCTTTAAAGTTATTTCATTTATCATTTCTTAGGAATAGAGATAATTTAGATTTAATTATTTTTTGTAGTGTAGGTGTGTTATTTAGATTTTACTTTGCTCATTGTTCTTAATTAATTCATCTTTTCAAACATTTATTTCCATTATTGTTGTTTATATTCATTTCATTTTGTAGCATTTAATTGAATTTCTCGTCATTAGATATATTGAAAAGAAAGTTGGACTTAGATTAGCCTCAAATCATTCTCATATTCATCATAGTATTTAAATTAATTTCAGTAGCAATCGGCTGTGCATTTAATTATATTTATTTGGTTTCAATATTAATAGTGTGAAATCCTCCTTAAATTTCTAGCACGCCTGCTAATTTATTTGTTTATTTATTTCATTTACTTGCATTTATTACTAGTAATATATATTTATCATCGTATGATTCTCGAGGTCAAAGCTGATTATGTGGCGGCATATTTTTTTGACGTCAATAAATTGACACGCCTGGTGGGAATTTTTACGATTAAGTTGTTAGAAGTCCACCAAATAGTGCGACCATTACGGAGTCATGGTCAGGATCCTGTATTAAGGAAGTATTCACTATCCCATCCGATCGATTATCCAAATATTAGCTCGAATAAGTGGAACCGGTTGCTCCACCTTTGATATAGCCCCTAAGAATATTCAGAGATAGCCGGATGAAGAAGCCACCTCAACCCCTGGTGTAAGAGCCGTCCGAAATCCAATTTGGCTACAGGTACAAAAGTCCAGCTTATCAGACTTACTAATAATTTGACTTATCGAACAGTTAGATGATGTCGAAGCACAGTCAAAAAAGACAACGACTTACTTTCTCGACCATTTAGAACAACTCAGTCAATATCAACTACTAATTGAGCCACTGTACCCACCACCACAATAGGATTGTTGTGGAGGACATTTGGACGGCCAGATCCGACGACCAATTTTTGAGGTTTGTGGTCCTTTAGGTGTAAGAGCCGATCAAAGAGAAATTTTGGTGGTCATCCCCACCTAAAAGACGTGATATTTGGCGATGCCTACCTAGCTCGGTTCAAGCAACAACATAACAGACACCCTATCACTCTCCCCTTACCTGAGTTCATAAAGTTAACCATTAACAAACCCGATATCAGGCTTCACAAGAAGTTTGAAGGGATGAAAATTTTGGGATTTCTTCGAGCAATCGATAAAAGCGTCCTCGTATGACAAGTTTTTTAAAGAAGAGGCCCAACGAAAGAGTGCTTCCATGGGAACCTACTACTAGTAATTCACTTTCGAAGTTAGAATAGTCGAGATAATCAGAAGAGATAAACCAGTAGTTATCCTAGCCTCAAGTAAGTCAATTGGCCGATATACCATAAAACGCTATCCTCATAAGAAAGGCAAGGTTTATTCCTGTAATCTCTCGAAAGCAGACGAAAATTTTGATATCTTGCTAAAAAGCAAGAAGTTGAAAATCCCTCCAACCATAAACTATCTTCGGCCGACGAAGTACAAGAAAATGATTATTGTATGTTCCATAAGTCATACTACCATTGGACAAACGATTGTATCACTTTCACATAGTGCATTCAAGATCGAAGAGAAAAGGGCCTTTTGATCTTTGAGCCACCCCCTTCAGTGGGAGTGGAATCAAATCCTTTTCCATGCACCATTAACACGAAAATTATAGATATTTGACCGCTTATGAATCAGTGAAGGGAAATTTCAAACATGGATAAATGAGATTATTCCTAAATCAAAAATCAGAATACTTCTTCATAAGTCATAATTGTTAGTTTACTCTAGAGGTCGATAGGGTCGAAGGCCATCGACCCGTAGAGTGCACTCATAAGTCATAATTGTTAGTTTACTTTACAGGTCGATGGGGTCGAAGGCCTTCGACCCATGAGTAAACTAGCAGTTATGATTTTATGACTTATGAGCATACTAGCATAACTGCTAGTTTACTGTACGTGTAAAGTAAACTAGCTGTTATGACTTATGATTGCTAGTTTACTCTATGATTCAATGGCCTTCGACATCATCGACCCGTTGAGTAAATTAGCATTTATGACTTATAGGTCTATCTACTTCACTAAAAGTCTAGAACAACATAACATCATCGTCAATACTTAGTAGTTATTAAATAAACGGAAGCATATATCCATTTCAATTTGTAGTTATTAATGATAATGAAGTTCTTTTGTATTATAAAATCTCTTTATTGAATCGAAAAATTTATTTAATATGTAATATGACTAAGTTCAAAAATAAAAAAAAACCCAAAAAATCTATTTCTAGGTCGTATATGAATTCGAGCTTGGGTCGAGCCGAAGAATTTATGGCATGGCTCGGGCCGCTTGCACGCAGGGCCGGGCGGGCCCAAATTGCCACCTCGATTGCAAATATGGAGTCTCAGGCTATGCAAGAAAGTTATGCCAGAGCCAAGGTTGACCATGAACGAGAGAAGGTCGAACTGGAGGCTTAGAAGAAATGGCTAAGGATAAAGTGAGTCATTCCAAGAAATTTAAGATGAGGACCGACCCTACCACAAATGGAAATAGCTCTACCTTCGACCCCCATTGCCGACTCATGTCCAAACTCAACAGGGGCCGAATTGAATGGCATCCGGATTGCATGGTCGACCCCTTCGACACTTAAGGTTACTATGTGGGTCGATGAGTCTTTTGAACGACCAGTTGAGTATTTCAGTACAGAGTCTAACCCCTTCGACACTTAGGGTTACTATGTGGGTCGATGAGTCTTTTGAACACATGTCGACCAGTCGAGTATTTCAGTACAGAGTCTAAAACTCTCATATCTGAAATACTTTACGGATCGATCAGAGAGTATTTCAGAAGACCCATAGACTCATAGAGTAACTCTAAGGGTCGAAGGTCTCTTCACAAGGCCGAGTCCTTTCAATCCGTAGAGTAACTACAAGGGTTGAAGGGCCTCTAAGAGTTGATGTAACTCATATGCAACTCTAAAGGACAAATGATCCTTCGACTTTGAGAGTAACTTAGATTACATGTCAGCCGAAGGGTTCTTCACATGTCAGTTTATGCATCTTAAACTGATATCTCATATGTCGATAATTTCATATATCCTACCAGTTCTAGTCATCAGGAGTTTTCAAAATACACTGACTTTGTTTTCAAGAGAGAATGAATTCGTGACTTCCAACGAGTTCGTAAACTTGAATGAGTTCATTAATGAAGGTTAAAATGAAGTTTCGAAAGTATGTTAATGGAGAGGGGGGTATGCAAGAAAGAAGAAAACATAAGCAAGAAGGGGTGGAAAGAACAAAAAATTAAAAAATACGAGGGTTACCAGGTTAAATGTGGTGACCCACATGTTTTAAAACGCAATTCGTTTCTGGACCGACGTGGCTTGCCCAGAGATATCGGATCTGCATAGACGACTAGAATTATACTGACTATATAGATGTCATGCAATCCGGTCGCTATTCAATCCGACCCCAACTCAAAATGCTCTCTAGCCTCCTATTCTTGATAAGTTAAAATCACCTCTGACTCCTATATCGGTGACTGATATTGGTCCACTATGGGTAGAAAACATCACTTCCTTGCAGACCCAGACCAATGATGGTAGCACGGCCCCTGTTCCCCACATCACTTGTGCGTCCCTAAGGGAGTATGTCAAATGGATTCCCGGGTTGATTCCTGCTCGGGACATCCCGATTCCCCAACTCAGTCTCCATGACATGGTGGAAGAGGTCACTTCTAATTTGGTTAAGATACGTTTTATTTCACCCTTTTTCATTATGAATCGAGTGTCTGGGACTTATACGTCACACCTTCTTTTTGTAGACCCTGCTCATTTCCTCGGCTATTAATGCTTCTTCTCTTTCTGCCGATCCAAGTGAAACTTCTAAGTTGCAAAAAGAAATTGAGGACTTGAAATCAACGGCGTCCTTAAAACAGAAGTAGCTTGCTGAGGTACAATCTAAGAAGATGAACTTCGAGAAAAAGCACCGTGCTGTGCCATTTATACCTCTACTTAACGATCTATATTTGGTCGTGGCTATTTTGGTACCGTTACACATTTTTCAAACTCCAATTACTCAAACAATCTATACCTACATATAGTTTAGGGTCAGTTTACTTGACGATTTCAAAATTTCAAAATTTTAAAGGTAGATTCAAACTGATATTATACATATTTTTTTATTTTTAAGACTATTAAAATAAATTAAAATAAAACTATGTGAACGCTCAGACAAAGTTGGCCTAATAATGGCGTCAAATTTCGTGAGTTACAAAATTCAGTTGAGTCCTCTTAGCGAAACTTTCCTTTGACAAGCAATTATTCTGAACAAAATTATATTACACAAAGCATTTTAAAGATCTGGTCTACCCAATTCCAGCAACTACTGGCCAAAGGAGGAAAAGTTTCCAAACTTTCTTTTTCATTTATTTATTATCCGATTAAAAATAAAATTTAACTCAAATTCATCAAAAGTGAACATAAAATCTGATTTTATTTTGAGAAATTTTTTAACAATTAAATTTATAATAAATTTATATTATTATATCATATCTCGAGTTATCTAAAATTAAAATTGATCTATTCATAATTTATCTCAAAAATTCTCTTTTGTTTTTAATAGACAAGAAAAGTCAGAATTTGGAAATACATAAAATCTTTCGATCATTCTAAAGATTTGGTTGTTTGTATTTGTTAGACTACGCGGCGGATTCTGCTGAGATTTATGGCCAAAAGGAATATAGATTCTTACGCTATGTGTCTTGGGTCTAGTACGCTAGTACTGTATCTAGTACATAAGAGGATCAGAGGATTTGGAGAGCTCACGCGTAGGGTATGGCCTAGTGAATGGAAAAATTAGGGTTCAACAACTCCATTTTAGATTTTGAACTTTGTCATTTATGTATGGTCAAAATGTGCATTTAAAATCATATCTCGTGCTAGTAATAGCTTAGGTGGGACCGTCGGTGATAACTGTTAAGAATAATAGGGATAAGATTTGCAATCACGGACTCAATTATGGGCAGATGTTCCTTAGAATGAAATGTAGGAAGGAATTGAGCAGGAAACGATTAGAATTTTGAGAAGTCACTTAATTTTAAAATAATTATAATAAATGTTTTTATATCGTATTAAATTATTTTAAAATTTTAAAATATGTTTTAAATTTTTTTCTTATTTTGACTCTTTAGAATTTTATTTTAATATTATTTTTAAAAAAATTATATTTTAATAAATTTTTTTATTCCTTCATCAATCTCTTCACGATTGTCTTTGATTATTGCTGTAAAAAATATTTTAAATTTTAAATTGAATAAACTATAAATTTTATATTTATTTTTAAATAATAAATTTTTATTTTTTTACTTTCAACTTATATTATTATCTTTTTCTATTGAAAAATATCACTTTCTTGATTTTCGGAGATATTAAAAAATTGATCCGCAAGATAATAGTAAACGGATATAGAGATGAAATATTAATTTTAAATAATAAAATAAAATTTTTAAGATAAGAAATAAACAAATATATAATTTAAGTTATATATTAATGTCTTCAAATAGTTTTATATAGAATTAAAAATTTTATTATAATTAAATTTTTTAAATATTATGTTATTTATAATAATAAAAATTAAAACTATTTATTATAATTATTTCAAATCTTAAAAATTCATTATAATTTCCTCTTAAATTTTGTATCCAAAAACTTTAGATATATAATATATTACACCCATAATTTTTAAAACTATAACTATTCTTTAGTTGTATCCATTTACATTTAGATCGAAAATAATATTATGGGCATTGCTTAAAAAAAATCACATCACTTAAATCAATATATTATGTCAACATTGCTAATCACTTAAATCTATAGATAATTTAACCCATATTTTAATTATATAAAAAAAATTACTACAACTATTGCTAATGAATAATTTATGTCAACATTTTCTTTTTACTCGTGTGCGTTTTTTTTTTATCCTTCCTCTTTCTTTTGACTCGTGTTTATTCCAATCTAATTTATAAACTCTTTTTTTTTCCTCGCATTAACTTTTCATTATTCTTTTCTATCACTCTAAATCGGTCTGGTTTTATGAGAGAGTACCATGATCCAGGTAGTAGTGGGCATGGAAGTGTGGTGAGATAGAAAATAAGAAGTTTTAAGGGGAGAAAATGTAGGAAGTTAACTTAGGTGTTTGTTTGTTTACTGGACTAGTTTTAGAGAATAAAAATGGGCAATTCATTAATACTCTCTTAATATTACAAAATTATTTTAATTAGATCATAGTCCTTGCACAGATTTATTTTAGAATATCCGCATATAATATATTTACAATTGACTATATTTAATATAATACACAATTAAGCAACATATAAAAAAAATACCATTTAAGATTAAGTCAACTTATCAATTTTCATTTTATATGTAAAATTAGGACTTTTTATTTTTTGATATAATATAATATAATATTTCTGGATTCTTGATCCAGACTGAATTCTCTAGAAAAGACAGAAAGATGACTGAGTTCTCGGTCTCTAGTCTTAGACCGAGATCACATGTCGACCCTTTATGAGATGTAAGTTTGTGCATTTAACATGTAACTATAAGGTGTCTTTCATCCATTCGACCCTTCTAAGATGTCTTTCGACCTTTCAACCTTTTGACTCTAATTTATGTGAAATGCTCTTCGATCTCTCGACCCCTCGACCCTTTAACCACAACTCGACATGTGGTCTCGGTATGAGGTGTTATTCAACCTTTCGAAGGGACTCAAATTACGTGAGACATCGGTCTGAGATGTCGTTCGACCCTTCGATTCTAATTTATGTCATATGCCCTTCATGTTGAAAATCTGGTTTAAACAATTTGCATAAGAAGCGATTATTGGTCCTAGTATATAATAAAAATTTTGTAAAAAATTTTAACGATCATTTATATATTTATAAATTAATCTTAAACAGTAGATGAAGAAATCATACATTTGTCTATGCAAGTCGATCGTGAAGACTCACACCATGATTTTTTAAGTCGATCCTCAATACACTAAAACATGTGTCGGCATGTAGAGATGACAATATTGTTTCTCTTTCGGGTGATCTCTTCTCATTATTCTAAGACAATTTCGAATATGATATATTTATAAAGTTCTATTAGGTTTTTTATTTAATATTATTTTAATTTAAACACTTTAAATTAATTGAATTAATAATTCAAATATAATATTAAATGATAACGAAATGATGAGATATATTTTAGTGATATCTCTTATGAGAACCTAGTAAAAATAATGGCTTGGTTGAAAAGTCAAAGAACTACAGAGTAATACTCGGAAGGCTAGGGGGTCACTTCATAGATTTTTAAACTTAAACCTTCTTTTCCCTTCCTTAACCGCACAGCAGCAGTGAGCCTGGCAAACCAAAAAGAAGAAAAAAAAATGGATCTCTTTCTCTCACTCTCTCCCTGCCTTTTGCGATTTCAATTTTCATGGCTAAGATCTTCGAATCTTTGTGGCTTCTTCAAATTCTACTCATACTTAGCTCGATTCCCTACTCAATTTCGGAAAATTGGGTCATTCATCTTCTATTGCAGAATCTGAAATAAGAACTCTAAGTCTCCAAAAATTTCGATTTCTTCTTTTTAGCTTGAATGTTAGAAATTCTAGTATGTTGGTGGTTTGATATTGATAGAATAATGGTGAATTTGAGTTGTTAAATCAAATTAAGCCAGAAACCCTAAATCCTCAAATTATTGATTTGTTCTTCTTAGGCTATATAAAAATGTTTATGATAGTTTAATAGCTTGATATAGATGGATTAATATTGAATTCGAGTTGGTGGAATCAAATTGAGATAGTTTGGAATTACTAAAGAATTGGGTATGTTACTGTGAAGTGAGGGAAATAAAGAAAGAGATGGTTTTGTATATGGGTTGCTAGAAAATGGAAGCGATTATAATAAATTTGAAGTAATGTTAGATTAGTAGAGTATTAGTTCATACAAAAAATGGAATTGGGATAATTATGGCTTATGAAGATTATGTTGTCGATATTGGTCAAACTATTACCGAGATTGACTACAGAGTTAGCAAGCTATTTTATTGGAATTATAGGATTGTGGAACTAAACATAATGTGTAAGAGATTGTGTTTTACTATTGAAGTTATGAATATAATGGATTGATCAAGTTACCTTAGCTTTAATGCTGTCTAACTAGTATTATGATATCGAAAGGGGTGAATCTAGATTTCTTATTTAGTAATATCAATCGAAACTACAATTACTAATTCTTTATTTTTCAAAACTAGATTTGTCGAGGACCTCTCCGCCGAAGTCCGTTTGAACTGCTTTCTTTTACATTTTTGATGCATCCCACGGTGAGTAAATATTATATGATTACTTTAAAATATTTTAAATCTTCATGCATGATGATTGGTTTTATTGAATTTATGTAATGTGATTTGGTTGGCTAAGATTTTCTTAAATAATATCTATTTCAGTTGATTTTCTTGATTGTTATTTATTGCATGAAAAACTTGATTTAAAAGGGTTATTTGAAAGGTATGCATTAAGCGGGACAAGCATATAACAAACTAAGTGCATATTGATTGTAAAGCATATTCGTATTTTATGGCATATATATGGACTCTTAATAAAGGTATGAATGAATCATATGGCTAATGAGGGGTATGGTTGTGCCTAGAGAAATAAATGTGATATGAATGTATGTATTGTTTGATTGCTTGAACGTTGTCAAAGTAACTATAGCAATCAAAAATGTTGATAGTCTTCCTGCACCTCAATCTATTATATGAATATGACGTGTGCAGAGCTCCACATGAAGATATTGTTATTGTCATATATGGTATGATATTTTAATAGCTATATAAGGCAAGATATTGTTGTTATCATAATTGCCATATATGGCAGAATAATTTATATATCTGACGACTTGTGTTATGTTGTATTGGTGTGAACTATACACGTATGGTGGCGTGGTCACGATGTGAAATATTGCTCAATAATTTGTTAGTTTACAAATATGAATATTCACTGAAAATATTATTATACAAGGGTAGGAAACTATTAAGCATTTATTTCATGGTTATATATATTTTAATAAGAAAACTTATCTCATAGACGTAATTATATAATATTTTTTTACTAAGTCTTCGACACATTCTTTTATTTAAAAATTTTCTCTTCTAGATAACTAATCATAATCAATTAAACACATTGAATACAAGTAAAGGAGTGGATATTTGTTTTGACTATTCATATTCAAGTTGTCTAAAATTTTAATATTTTGTGGTCCACCTTGACATGTCGTATAGGACTCGAGTGGACCGTTAAGGTTTTTTCGTTCGATATAATCAGCGTGTATAAAGACTTTAATACAAATAATAAATATATTTTATATAATATTATTTCAGTTAATTTCAGAATATATATATATTTATCATATTTTATAGAAATATTATTATGAAATCTTGCTTGGTCCCATGGATTTAATGTAGAGTCATGCGCCGGTCATGGTTAAGTTTGGGTCGTGATATATTTGATTTGGTAAATTTTTTTAAAACTAATTCAAATCTAATTTAAAATAAAATTTTATCTATTTTAAACGAAATCATATTTTATTTGAATCTTAAATTAGTTTCTCAAACTAATTTAGATTTAACTTGCATAATCTTAATATTAAATTGATATCTCATAACAACTTAATATTAGATAACATATTTAATTCAAAATTAAATATATTATTATTTTATAAAATGAATTTCAAATTTCACCATAATATTTAAATATATCTTATAATTAATTAATTCTCTAATTAACTATCTAACATCAATTATCTCATAATTATATATTTATCACATAAAACTATTTTCTTTGGAGATAAACTATTTCTCTATATTTCTCTATAATATTTTATAGAGGCGACCTGAAGACTATGAACCTATAATTTTAAGCTCCAATAAATTAGATTATTAATTAAACTATTTAATTTAATACATCTTATTTATTAAATCCAATATTATTCCACTAAAAATATGAGATTATACTCTTACAATTATAGAATAACTTACTGAACATTCTCTAGTAGTCCATTGATATTATCATTATATTCAATTTAATCATTCAATAATTGATTAATAATTAGAGCTAGTCAAAATTACTATTTACCCCTCTTATTATCTCGTTAACCTTAAATATCATTAATCTATTAGTAAACGGTCAATTTATAATTTAATTATAAATTTGAGCTCAAAACCATTCAGTTCCAGAATTAACCCTCAAGAGAACTAATATAAAATCTTCCATGAAGAAGGTTTGGATTCCATATTTGTAAATTACGTTCTCAACCACTTATCTTAATGAATCTCTAAAACAAAACCTATTTTACAAACAAACTGTGACGAGTGAATTAAAAGATTCGGTTGACATAAATAGGAGTTCATGACTACTTGTGATTCAGATTGATCTGCATATGATCATCTATTGAGATGAATACAATTCTGTATGGAAAACGGTATGTTGATAAAAAAAATTAATTCACATAAGGTCCAGTCATATATAATCCAATTATATAAAGCAGCTCCACCAAGATGTCTATCTACATAAGTGATTCATATATAGATTACTTGCATTCATAATGCTAGTGGACTACACTAACAACCATCAATTAAAGATTTTATACTTTAATATGTTGCAGATAATTTAATTCATTATCTATTATCTATAATTTTAATCATCTCGTACTAATACACGATTATTGACATTTGAAATTTCCTGATATTTATATACATTATTCAATAATAACACATTTAAAACAATTA
Source organism: Coriaria nepalensis (assembly GCA_027186245.1). Lineage (NCBI taxonomy): Eukaryota > Viridiplantae > Streptophyta > Magnoliopsida > Cucurbitales > Coriariaceae > Coriaria > Coriaria nepalensis. Next base: position 2,282,748 of record CP114493.1, read on the forward strand.
TATAAAAAAATGTCACTTTTATCAATTTCATAAAATTGTACTTATTATATGCTTTTAAGACACCATGCCCAACATTTTAACCCTTGGATCCTTCGACCCTCTGACCCTTCGATCCTTCGATCACAGACCGACATGTGATCTCAGTCTCAGATGCCCTTCGACCCTAATTTATATGAGATGCTCTTCGACCCTTCGACCCTTCAACTACAGACCTACATATGATCTTGGTCTACATATCGATATTTGATCTCGGCCTGAGATGCCCTTCGACCTTTCAAAAAATTTGAATTATGTGAGATGTTGTTCTAAGATGCCCTACGACTCTTCAACTCTAATTTATGTGAGATACCTTTCCACCATTTGTTTATAATTTATGTGATATATCCTTTGACCATTCAACCCTTTAACCACAGACCGACATGTGAGATCTCGGTCTTAGACAAACAAATATATTAGGAACTCGAGATCTCGAACTGGATCGAGAACTCTATCTAGACTGGGAGCTCGATCTGATTTCAAATTTTAGATTACGAACTATAGATCAAATATCGGTCTTCAGATTCAGATTCAGATCGAATATCGATCTCTAGATTTTATATTCACATTTCAGATATTCGAACACTAATCTTTAGATTTTAGATTCAGATCGAGTGTGAATGATTATCGTTATTCGTCAATATTAAGAGAAAAAAAAAAGAGAAAGTAGAGTTACAACTATTAATAATATAAGAGAAAAGAAATAGTCAAATATAACTTATAAATTAATCATATTTTATTCAGTTTATATTTTATCTTTTTTTTATAATATATCATGTATTTTAATTATTAAATTTATAAAAATATATAAAATTTACACATAAAAATAAATAATAAATAAATACTAAATCCACTCTCTATGACGAGCTACTTTAAGGCTTCTATACATCTATACCTATTCTATCTATATATCTATTAGCTTGACATCAGATAGGTATGCAGCAAAAGACCAACCGTACAAGTACAAAACTGTTGACAAACTAACTGCAGCATTCAACAAGCAACTATAAAGTAGATCACTGATTTATGACGCGTTACAGCGGATACCAAGGTAGAAATAATGCTAAATTACTGCTCTGGTCGGTTACGATTGATAACATATCAGAATGGACTATTGGTCAGCAGTGAGCCGTAATTGTATTCCAATCTTTAATAATTTACCTCCTTCTAGATCATCGATTATTGAACAAATAAAGGTGGAGCACCACTGAACCTCCTTAAGTTTAGAACATGTTGTTTTAAGTTTTGAATGTTAATTTCTTCTCTGAAGTTTTACAAGTATTAGCAAATTTAATTCCAACTCCTACTCCAATTATGTTAGACTAATAATGCTGATTGTAACAGTAAGCTTTCCTGATTACGCACCGTACTTCAATTATTAGTCTTTTACTTTATCAAAATTCAATCACTAAAACTAAGAATTGGAACTACAACTACAAACTAGAAGTAGAACTAGTAGTCTATATAGGTAATGTACGATATTATATCTTTGCATTTATTGCTACTAATCTTTTTCCAGATTTCTTGCTTGAATTGATCCACAGGTCTCTTCCATGACAATTCCACTATTTATATTTTCCTTCTTCAATTGCTTTCAAAACCTTATTTCCTACTACCTGCTTCCCTAAGTCCCTTTCTCTTCTTCTCCATTCAAGCATGAAGAAAAAGTATCAATCTGAAGCTCATAAAGGAATGATCACCAGGTTTGTTTAGTATTTTTTATTTCATTGATAATTCTTTTTTTCTTTTTAATTGATTATTATAAACTTTTTTTTTTTTGATATGGGGATATGATATATAACGTGTGTGTCAAAGAATTGAGCTCAATCGAATTTTCTTCTCACTGTTTGGCCGTAATTTATAGCTAGTCTGAGTAATCTCCATCTTGGTTTCTGTATTTGGCCTTAAATTTTTCCCAGCATCTGACAGGTGGTCATATGAATGCTTATAACTTCAATGAACTCGGGCTACTTGTTAGACTGATCAAAAGGTACGTTTTTTTTTTTGGCCAAAACCAAGAGGTACGGTCGATATGAATAATTTTGAGTAACTTTTGCGTCTTTTTTACTTACTTGTCTCTCTTTTTTATTCATCACGTGGCATGTATTAAGGAACACTGTGATATAATTTAGATCCATAATAAAAATTATTATAGATCTAAAAAATTTTAAGAAAAACTTGATAGGATTTCTAAATTCCGGTTGGGCCCACTACTGAATTATAACCACGCGATCAAGGATAGCTAAATTTGAAAATGATAGTAAGATCAATTTAAACTATCTTTATTTAATCGGTGAAAAGGAGCAAAGAATCTTCCCCTAACTCTGGAAGTATGTAATATGTTTTTGGTGAAAATGGGACCTACTGATTTAGGCCAATATATTCTGAGCACGTGTAAAGTTTCTATTAATGTAATCATTCCTATACTTCCTGTCTCAGTAACTATGTTTGCTGCTTCTTAATTGGTATCTGCCACAAATGTCCATTTGTTTTTGAAGTTTCACTTCTTCTGGCGAATGATTCCAGTTTTAGATAATGTCGAACAAGATAAGATTCTATGTAGCTGAGAATGATTACATGAATCTCATTTTGAGATTAAAATCTAGTTTGAACTGTTAAGTTCTGTGTTGAATTTCTTACAATCTAGTTTTTACTCAAAATCCAAACAAAATGTGTTGAATTTCTTTTAAAAAAAAAGTTTATTTAAATTTTAGTTTCTAGTTATTTTGGGATGAGCTTTTTTTTATTTATTTTAAGTTTTTAGATCGTAATATTTGGTACTATCATTAAGATAAGCTCCCGAAATGCAAGTTGTCCAAATTGGGCCATTGGGCTGAAAGGTGTCGAACGTGGGCCATTGGGCTGTCGTGGGATTAACCCTTCCATAGACTTTAAAATGGATACTGACATTCCATAATAAGAAAATTGATGCAAGTTCTTTTAAACTTAGGTGATCTCCCATATATTTAACTAAATCTTTTAAGATATGCTCTTCCTAGACTTTGAAATGATATCAAAAACCTATATTATTTGATTAGGTATATCAAAATTAATTTATACTTGGATTTGACTTAAGAGACTAATTGACATTTCTTCTACACCTTAATTGGAATTTCAAAATTAAAATCTTGATAAGAGAACAAAGATTCCCTAAAGTTTGTGCAGTTCTCCCAAAGTACTTTATCCAATGTGAAGTTAGGAGCTCGTCTAAAGGATAAAATCAAACCTAAATCGTGTCTTATGATCATTAAACTAATGCGAAGAAACCTAAATCATTAGATTAAAAAATTAACAATAATAAAAGTAAAAATAAAAAAAATATATTTCTATCAAAATATAAATACGCTTCGATACTGTAAAAAAAGCTGAATGTAAATTTCACTGCCAAAAAAGTAAATAAACAAGAATGAACCAGTACACACGACAGATTTATATTTACCTGGCTATATTGTTGGCAACGTCTGAGATTATTCATCGTCTCAAAGGTGGGTTTCTACCTGTCCAGGTGAATAATATTCGACCCTATTTGGTCATTTGTAAATTTTTGAAATAAAAAAAAATAAAAAAACCTTAAATTAAAACTAAGAAAATAAAAACAAGAACAAGGAGCACTAGAACTTTTTCGTCTGATCTTTCTCCTCTACTCAACCTCTCATCCCAGAAATAAAGGAAGGGTCATAAGCCATAGCCCAAAGAAAGAAAGGAAAAAAAAATAGAGAAAATCTAAATTTTGTTTTCCTAAAGGCACTATCATGTTCTAGCTAGTGTTTACTAGTGATGATATTGTTCCAAGGAGATAATTACATGAAATTTTGAAATTAGACCTATACACAAGTAATTTCTTATCCCAGACTGGTATTATATAAAAAAAAAAAAAAAAAAAATTGGAACATGTGAAAGGAAATTATCTTTTTTGGCAAAACTTCTCAAAAACAGTTGAAAGATCAAACAAAATCTTGGGAGAAAAACCCTAGATGGCTAGCTACAGCAGCTCTTGCTAGGGCAAAAATGGCGATGGAAAATTGGAGTTTTTGTCTTGACATGCTTTCTTGAAAAGAAAGTAAAGAAGGAAGAGTGGTCCCTAGAAATTGAAATAAACAGAAAAAAGCCTATTAATTGTGGGTGGTACGCATGCATGATGCTGTTTGATGATTGAAATGACACTCTCCCTCTTTTTAGGGCTCAGGATATATATTACTTTCGAATTTTTTCCACTTCAGGAGTTATGCTGCATCACGTGAATAGCACGTGGAAGGGGAATTATGATTGGGACCACTTGTTTGAGACCCAAACTTTGGGTGCTCGTCCATCTGTCCTGGTTCATGACCTGTTAGGAATCGGTCAAATGGTACATATAAGCTTTCAGGTTCTACTAACGAATCAGGTCCTTGATCTGTCTTTTCTGAATTCTCAGAAATCAGTCTATTGATCAAGAGTCTATCCCTAAATAGGGGTTAGGGGTTAAATTCTCTTAAACTTGTTTTTCTTACCAGTTTCGTACAAAATATTGAAATATTAAAAATATAAGAATGTCAAATTGTTATTAGGTTTCCAAAATGATTAGCTTAATTATATACTCTCTGTTTTGGGGTCAATTCGGTGATACTTGGGATCATACAACAATTCCCCAAATATTTACATACTTCATCTAAGTGAAAGTTAGATATCCATAAAACAGCATAAATGCCTAGCCACAACAATTTCACATGTGCCAAGATCTTTCGACATTTATTATATGGAATTTTTTTTTTAATTTTTTTTTTTTGAAGTTCTTGTATCTTGAAGTTTGTTCTTCAATTTATTTTTTTTTTGAAGAGAAATTATAATTAATTTTCTAAACTTTGACAAAATTGTAATAAATTTTCTATTTTGAAATTTTAATTATAATAAACTCTCTAATTTTAGTAAAAAGTCTAAAATTCTAAAATTTATCACAAATTAAATATTTTATTTTATTATGAGTCCCAAAATTTTATTCTTATATTTATTTGTATTTTATTATTTTAAATCTATTTTCCAATTCTACACTCATTCGTCACTAGCTAACCTTTTGCCATCACTATTATTGAAAATAGTTTAAAATTCTATATTGAATAAATTAAAAATTTTATATTTATTTTAAAATTGATCTTGGGATATTACGAATTAATTTTCAAATTTTAACGAAAATCAAGAAATGGAGATTTTTTAGCAGAGAAAAATAGTAAAATTTTTAATTTTCGTAATGGAGGGTAATGACGTCGGGGAAGGAGGATGTATTGGGGACATAGAGAATTTAAATTAACTAAAATGATAAAAAAAATATATAAAAAAATAAGTATTAGTTTAAAAATAAATATAAAATTTTGGACTTGTCAAATTTAAAAAATTTGGGAGTGTGGTTGACAAAGGGATTGCTAGTAAAGATGATGAAAATTTGATTTTAAATAATGTAATGGGTTAAAAATATAAAAAATACTATTTTGAGATGATAAATTGAAAAGAAATATTTCATTTGGGGTAAATTTTAGATTTTTAGATTCTTTTACATAGAATCATGAGATTTATCATTCTAATAACGTAAAGGATTGGGACTTAATCCTAATTACTATTATTTTTTATTCTCTTATCTTTAGAGCAAAGTCAGTGATTAAAATTTTACTAATCACTGTCAACAACACAACGATAGAAAAACATGAGAAAACAATTATGTATCAAATAAGAATACAATTAGAAAAACATGATCCATCCCGGACACTCAAGTTACGCATCTTTTGAACCCTAATTAAAACGAAAAAGACTACACTTAGAAGTGGATCCAAGATTTCGTATAGTGGAGGCATATCCTGCAGTAAAGTTAGAGAAATAATTGGAATGGGTATAGTGAAGATATATTATATAATAAAGTTAAGAGAAATAATTGAAAGTATAGTATATAATATATTTAGATATGAAAAATGTAATGCCCTAAAAAGTATTTTTAAAAGATATAACTATTTCACTTAGAGTTAAGAATCTAAATTTCTATACTTGATTAAGTAAATGCCCGCAAAATGATTAATTTCAAAGTTGATATGAACAAGCTTGTACACTAAAAGACTTAAGGGAACTCGCTCATATGTAACAATGATTGAGCCAGCTGGATACACCCTCGGGTCTGATTCATTGAACCTAGCTACAACAGCCATTGAAGAGTTACTATCAATCCTCGATTGACTTGTCGAAGCCTCTGGAACTAACAATTGTCAAACGTAGATTTAACTACACCAAACTCATTTTTTTAGCACACCAACAATAAATTGTCTTCTCCTAATTAGCTCAATATTTTAGGACCACAATCCAGTATTCAAATAACCAAACGTGCCAACTACCCCTCATTGTCCTAACCCGTTTTCCTATTTGAATTACTCAAAGGGTGACCAATGTATTAAAACGGATTTATCACCAAGTCCCATTTTAGAAAACTTCAATCTACACGAATCAAAACCCACTTTTGGATCATCCTCGTTAAATCCACAACCTTAGTTTATTAAAAATTACAGTTGCTTCCTTCAAGATATTTTAATATATTCTGAAAATATATATTTTAAAAATGAATTTGATTAAAAGTCATGCTGGCGTTTGCGCTGCTCACGTGGTTCATCACAATCATTGTGAGTTAAATATAAATAAATTCCTCTACTTCTTAAATGCCAATTGCCTTTCTAGCTTTATACTCCCGTTTCAAAAAAGTATGTTGGGTGATTTGCAATTTTCATGTACAAAAATGTCAAGGAGGGGGACATTGTTGCTTGAGTGGCTCTTAATAATAAATACAGAATTAAAATTATAAAGCTGACAGTAAATTAAGTACTGATGATCAATTCTATTGTGAAAAACCTATGTGTAGCTGAGATTAGTGGTGAAACCATTTTAACTATTACAATTAGTTTTGAACATTTCATTAGACAACTAATCTCTGTCATTTATGATAGTTTTGTGTTGAAAAATATCACTTGGTTTTTAGCTTGTTAAAGACTACATAAAGTGAGTTGATTACCTTAAAATCATATAAAAATCTTGTCTCTCGCTCAATAGGGTTTTGAGTGCACAGATCAAACAAAACAAGTACATGAGCCTCAGATTTCTATGGAAAAGATGAGACTACTTTTTTCTCTCTGATCCTGCCTACACAATTAATGTCCATCACTATTCAACCTAGTGGATGAAATTGCTGAGATATATTTGTCGTTGCTTAGTTCTGTCGGTCTATATAGGATTTTAGGACTCAAATTAGATTTGGGTTTCTAAATCACATTTAAAACCTCTAACGAAATGCATCAATGCTAAGAATTAGTGCTATACATATTAATAAAGGTAATAATTAGGATTTTCATGATGGTTTCTAAGATTTTAAATTACAAGCATTCTAGATTATTGCCCTTCCATTAGCCTAGCACTTTCACATCAGATTCCTAAGTGGAAGCGGATGACTTATGAGAAGTTCTTAGATATATATCTAAAGAGTATCTGTTATAATCAATTATGGTATGTTGAATTACTACTACTTTCTAAAGTTCAAGCCGTTAGGGAAAAGTACAACGATGTGTATCAAACTTACCAAGCATTGACATTGTAGAAACTGATTACTGTATTTAGTTTAGTATTATAGCATCATTAAATAGATAGTCTATGTACTGTCCATAAATATTTGGATAAATTATTAAACGGCATATGAGAAATGTAACTTCGATTGAAACTCTTCTAAGTATCTTTGATGTATTTAGTACAATTGGATGGATAACACAAACTAGAGTTTATATATAGTAATTATTAGTGGGGCAAAGCTTAGAAGTCTATAAATAACTCAAGCCAGGTCATATATATCAATCAACAAGTCCAATTTAGACGATTTAACTTAGAAGCTAGATAAAATTATTAGAATTTTTTAATGTGAATTATATTTATACTAAATTGATCAATCTTAATCACATATATTATTAATTAGATGATATAAAATTCATACATATAATAAAAATGAATAGATCCACCGAAATTTTTTTCAAAAATTTAAGCAAGACTTACTAATAATCCCCAAGACCACAAGACACGAACTAAAGGAAGGATAATCCCCAAACATCCTAGAAAATCGTATTAGAGGGCATATTATTTTTGGAGTATGAATCTTAAAAAGTACCAACTCATTAATTCAATATCAATTTGTAGTACCATAATATGAGAAAATTGTTTTAAATACATTTAAAATAGATTTTTTCACCAATATTCTCTCTTCTATATATATACAGTATGATTTTTCAAATAGTAATTAGTCGCTTAATAAACTTTATACATGAAAATTAGAGTAATAATTTATTTATAAACATATAAATTTCTTGATTACGATCTTATAAGTCAAATGATAATTTAAAAATAATTTGAATTTATATATATATATATATATATTTTGTCTTTTGAGCGTTTCCCAAAACCAAAGAAAAAAATAAAAAAAATAAAAAAATGCATTACCGTCATAGTTCCAACACGTTTATCATCATTTGTATTTACTGGAGTTCCGAAACTTTACGTCACCATGATATCTTTATCCTTGCAGTCGAAATTTCTATAATATCCAACATGAAAAACAATAGAACAGGAATCTTAAGGATATACTTCACCAAAAAGGATGAGAGAGGATAAGCAAGATAGAAGAAGAGATTATTCTGAAGGCATTTATTGCTTACACAATTGTTTGTCGGATTTGGGATTGTCTTATTATTCGGTGGAAGAATAAATTGTGTCGCGGGAACTCCTGGTTCATGCATGTTGGAAAGTCTTTCCTTGACAAATATCCAACAGGCTCAGCTTTCTCAAGTCATATTGCTAGGATTTACATAGGAAATAGTGGATGTGTCAGCAGCGTGTAAGTTCTGGCTTCAACCTTTTTCTTGTAGATAAAATATTAGGCTCCGAAAACAGTCATTATGCATGTGTAACTATGAGTATAAGTAAAATTTCGATAATTTAATATTTAATAAATTAATAATTTTATTTAAATAATAATTATGATCTGTGCTTAATGAAAAATATATATTATATTAAATTTTTTTTTATTAATTATTTAATATTTTATTTTAATAGATTTTTTTTTTTAAATTTCAAATTAGTTTGGAAATTGAATGAAAAATTAATTGGGTGTTAATAATTATGATATTTCACTTTTAATTAATATAATTGAAAAAAATATTTAAGTTGTCTTAAATGATTTTTAATTAATATAATTAAGAATCATTAAAACCATATTATATTATATTAGATTCTCCAATATTCTAGGGCACATCTAAAAGGTGTTTGTTTTCCTATAAAAGTATGCTCTTTGTCAAACTTACAGTGCGATTAGTCGGATGTATTTATATCAAAGTTTGCTCTATATCAAGTATAAATCTGCAGAGACTATATTTTAGAGCAAGTTATCATAGATGTGAGTGTTAAACTTTTGACATGTAGTACGAGAACTGAATAGGAGATCATTCACATATTAATTGTCAGGAATAATGTGGAGTTATTAATTAGTGTATGTTGATATTTGTTCACTTGGGTGTGACTTGGACTTGCTTAAAAACATAACCGGTAAGTGGATGCTGATAACTCACATGTAGTCTTCTCAATCACTTCCTAAAAGCAGAGTGATTCTTCCTAGCATGAAGTGCACTTAAAAATATATAGATTTATTTATTTAACTAATCATATTAGGTCTCATGAGAAATCATAGCCCTCTAAAACCTTGCGCTTGAGATAGAAAATGAGAAAAACACATCATGCAGCTACATGATTATGATCTTTCCAGAGAATAAAACCCAAATAATAATAATAATAATAATAATAATAATAATAATAATAATCATGAAGGAATTTGATGATTATTGTGTGTAATCCTTTTTTTATTATAGTGTTTAATTATAATGGAGAGATAACAAAACAACATACTAATTATTAAAGCAGTCATTAACATCTGATCTACAATCCAAACTAAGTTTCTATCAGTATGAGAATGATGCATGATCGTTCTCATATCGGAAAATTACATCTAATCTAAATTGTGATTCGGTGGATGATTTAGGTGTTGGTAACAATCGAAATGATCTCGAACATGTGTAATGTGTATATAGATATGTACATATAGATATTACTAATTTATATATTACTAATCTTTCTTGCTAAGAGTACCTTCTTTTTCCCAAGCGAGTTTGATAATTTATGTTTATTACCAAAGCAAGAGAGATCAAGCATACAATCATTCACAAAAGACATCATAACTGAGCAAGTTTGTGCAATGAAACTGAAGGACACATTGTTTTTTTTTGTGTGTTTTTTTTTTCTTACATGCGTCCCAAACATAGAAAAAGAAACAGAATCAACTGAACATTGCAAGTTATAGTAGTGTTTACCCTCTTGACTACTAGACACTTGCAAGATTTTTTATAGATAGAGCTCAACCCGAGAGATATAGAGCTCAACCCATGATCAGTACTTCCTGTCACCGTACTTGTAACTATCCCTCCCATGGTTGTCAATAGAATTGAAGGTCCCCAAATTGATGCTGCAAACAATATTAATTATATCGAAATTATAATTTAGTGGCCAGAAATATACATATTTCTAGTACTTTTTCTTAAGTACTACAGTTATAACTATAAGATCTATGTTTATATATATATAATATATATGCATGCTTGTGACAGTTTGGAAAGATCTTGTGTACGTTATATAAGTTTATATCAATGTCACTACTTTATAAGCTGGTATTAGAACTTACCTCATGAGGAATTTCGTGGTTATGCAGCGAATAGTAAACAGAAGATGGGCTCCACTTGCTCATGATCACCAAACAATCGTCATCAACTGATGGTTTAACCCTTGCACGAATCTGTTCAGAGCAAATAGGTTCTTCAACCTGATGACAATGGTGGTGATTAGCTGCAATCATCTGCATAGATGGAGTATTCATGTTGCTACATATAATTTGTGCGACTGATTCCTCCCCATTTGCAAAATGAGCGCTCCAATTAGTTGTTGTAGTAGTAGTACTTATTCTATTAAAGTCATTGCTGGTTGGATGATGATCATTACATGTCTTAGATTGATGATCATCAATATTCACCACTAGTTGATTAGTACTCGTTCGAATTTGCTTCTTCTCCTTTGTCCTCGCCCTTGCTCTTTCCCTCGCTTTTTCCCTCGACTCTTTGGCTCGATGGTGAAACAGTGTTTTTCTCGGATGTGATCTACTACTACTACTACTACTCTTTTTGATCTCTTTCTCCCACACTCTAAGACCCCCTGGTTTATCATCCCCATTATCAAGTGCATTACCTTCTTCAATTGATCCAGACATGACTTCACCCTCCGAATTAAGTGAAGAAGGGCTCTTTGCCTCACCGCCACTACTATCATTGCTATGGTAATTGAGCTCTTTTGCTAGTTTCTTTATGGCTGGTCTTGCTTGCATGAGCAACCATTCTACCGTTTTGCTCCCCTTGTCAACACCTAGAATATCTTGAAGGCCGAAGAATTCACGGGCAACAGGAAGGGATAGTCTCATTCTCCTGTCTCGTGGGCCCTGGAGAGTGTTGATCTTGCTATGTCGGTCTCTCTTTGAAGATCGCTTCCTCGGGACAATTGCTTGCTTTTTGACGGAGATTGGGTTATGCCCATTCATATTGTGAAGACTAGTTTTGTTTGAGTTTGAATTCAAATCGACCGGGTTAATTACCATTGTACGTGGAGAAGTGGTTGTCTCAATTATGGTTTGGTTGTGGAGGTGTAAAAGGTCATGGTGGATATTTTTATTATTATTGTTGTTTGTGGTGGTGTTGTGATCGTCAAAGGGAGAGGGGAAATGGAAGAAAGAAATGGGAGGATGAAGGTGAGGGTGGTCTTGATTATGGTCTTGTCTGGATTCTGGAAAAGTGATATCACTGAGAAAAGGTTTGGGGAAAAATGGATGATCAGGATAAAAGAGGGGGTCGTAATTGGGTTGGATAGTACTACTACTACTATTGGTGGAGAGGAACATATCTTTGGGTCTGGAAAAGAAGAGAAAAAGAAGAAAAGAAAAAAAAAAAAAAAACCCTAGATGGGTTTTGGGCTGCTTTTGGAGGTGGTGGTAATTAAGAGTGAGACACTAGTATGCAAGTAACTCTTGAGAACGAAAACACCACCATGGAATGAGGAGCCGAAACACTGATTGCTATATATCTCTCTCTTTCAATTTCATTACATCTTTTTACCCACTTACAGATTTCAAATGATCTCCTCCAAATGGGAAAAGATTTAAGAAAGAGAAAACAATATATTATTGTTATTTATTTTTTTATTTTTTGAGAAATAGAGTACTAGCTAGAATGTATAAGATAGATTAAGAGACAGTCAATGTGTGTTCAAGATTGAGATTGAGATAGAGAAGGAGAAGGAGAAGGAGAAGGAGAGATTGTGTGTGTGTACCTTGTTCGACAAGGACTATAGCTTGAGAAAGACAGCACAGTGATGATACTGTTTATAGGGAGGTGTCAATGGGGTTTTTGAAAGAGAGAGTTCGAATAAAGATGATGAGGAGGAGAGGGGGAATTTATTGCACGAGAAGAAAAGGAGGAGGTACGAACATATTTTTATTTATTTATTGTTAATTTCTTCATTTCTAGGTGGTGCTTTTGAGCAAAAAGTTTAGTTGAGAGGTCTTTCAGAGGGGGAGTGAGTGGATAGAAAAAAAACTGTATAGTAAAATTTTTTGCCACTTCACATGGTTTGCAGGTGATGACTTTGACAGGGAACTCTCTCCTCCCTCCCACCCTACTGCACACCACACCACGCCACACCACATCCCCACCCTCCTTCCTTCTCCACTCTCCCCCAATCGTTTTCATTCAACTGATCATCTTTGCATGGATTCCATGTCATTTCTTTCTCAAACTTGTGTTTGTAGGGTTTGTTGGTTACGACTTGAGTTGTTATGTTATGGTTCTTTTGTAATGGCTACATGATTTCATGATTACGGAACCTCATTTTTTAGAAACTACTAAAATTTGACATGTTCTTGTATAGTGGAAGCATTCACAAGTGCGTATTTATTATTATTCTTATAAATAATCTTAAGATTATTAAAGTTTTTATTAATATTACTATAAAAAATTAGTTAAAATGGAATTCAGTTTCAGAAAACAAACACTAACCTTACATCTTCATTATAGCTCTCCAATCAACTGAAAAAAACCACCCAAAGATGTAAAAGAAACATATATCTTAAAAACACCTTAAATGGACATTTGTGCAGTATATCTAGTTGTAGCGTTCTACTAAAAAGAAGAGAGTTTCATTCAAAATTTCAGGTCTATGTAGAATGTCGATACAAAAGAAGGGTATCCTAAGTCGTGTTTTATTGTCATAGAGCAGTTAACTTATTTATTGTTCTGTGACAACATTGACACAACATTGTTGGCACACCTACACGTGCCAGTGTATAGACTCTCAGGCGAAAAGACAATTATTAAACTCACATAGAGCGTCTGCCTGCCACGAATGGCAATGCAACTTTGACTGAACCCTTTTTTCCCCTCTTCCCTCTTCTTTACTTTCTCTAATCCTCCACAGCAATTCAGGAGTGTCACTTTCACAAAAAAGTACACAAACCCTCTTGCTTCATTTCTCTCTCCCCCCCCCCCCCCCTCTCGCCTCTGCTTCTCCTCGTGTCCTTCTATCAAGTCTAAAGGGGTGAGTGAATGTTGTTTTTCGTTTCCCTCCATGAGTGCTTTAGAGTGTTCCTTTATTATTATTTTTTTTCATCTCTGAACAGAGCCCATAAACTATATCTATCTATCTCTTTCTTCCTGGAGGGAGAGGAAAAAAGGAAAAAAAGAGTGTTTTCTTTGTGCTCGTACTTGCCACTAAGTTCCCAGGAAAAAAAAAAATTAAAAAAAAAATAATAAAAGAATGAAAAGGACGGCCTTCTTCAAAACCCTAGCCAATAAGAATTGGTTAAACTAAGAAACAACCTAATCTCTTCTTTTAGGTTTCGAAATGGCAATAGTCCTACAAGCAATCAAAAACTCCTCTCTCTCCTTTCCCTCTTCCCGTACCCACTATTATTTTATATTTCTCTTTATGTTTTCTTTTTTGTCTTTGTTTTCCATCTATACATGCCGTCCTTCTATGTTATCCCCACTTATCTTCAAACCCTTTCTCTGTCTGTCTCTTTCTCTAGACTGACATAAACTCACAGGACCACATATAATACTGCAAACTAAAAGCAAGCTGGGTTGTTCGATAGTTGCTTTCAGAGAGAAGAAGATAACTATGAAAGAAAGTCATATTTTTTGGCTGAAAAATCTTAAATAGATTTTTTAATTGGGACTAAAAATGGTTGATTATGAAAGAATATAAAAAGAATAAATTATATTGTTACAATTATATATATATATATGTATTTTAATTTTGAAGTACCTTCAAGCCTTTTGCTAGGCTTGTATATGCACCAATTTATAGAGATGACAATTTGGGCCGAACCGGCATCCACAATATGTGGGTACGGGCTTGGCCCGGCCTGTATATGGACGTGAGCCGGACATGAATTATATACATATTTTTAAAATGGGCCAAATTCAACCTGTGGGTATACGGGCTACCCGCAGTAAACAGTATCCATAGTGAACAGTACCACACAATGAACAGTACCATCATGCTGCCTAAAGCAACCCATTTTTAAGCCCATTTTTAACCGGGCTCGGGCTGGGCCTAGACTTTTAAGACCCACCCCGGCCTGAGCCCGCCTTGAATCAAAACAGGCCGAGCCCGGCCCGACCTAAACGGGCTCGATCTAATACGGGCCAGGCCGGGTAGAGCCGAACCGGCCCGGATTGCCATCTCTACCCATTTGTGGATGTAGGACATTAGCCCTTAATTAAGCTTCAATTGCACATGCTTGCTTAATTGTTCCATGTAATCCCAAAATATTTTTAAATTAAATATAGTAATGGAAAAATAAATTTAAATATACTTATTAAGAAATTTTAATTTTCACTTATATTTAATTTTAATGATAAAAATAGAAGAAAATATTTTTAGTAATTTTTAAAATTTAAATGGGTTTTTAAATAATTTTTAAGACTTAAGGTGATTTAAATTTAATTAATAAAAAAAAATCAGCAAGAGATACGCAAGAAAGAAAGGAAAAGAGAAAGAAAAATAGAAAGAGAGGAAAGATGAAAGGGAGAAAGAAGGAAAATGAGATTAAGATTTTTAACATTTCGTAAAGTTCTGTAAGTAAAATCTCACTACAACATAAATATATTTCTTGTTTGTTTATTGTTGTGATGCTAAAATTATTTGAATATTTGTTATATTGATTTGAGAATAGTATAGTTACTAATAAGTATAATGAATTGAAGATAATATTTATTATGCTAAGATTAATGTTGATTTAGAATTATGATTGTTATATAATATATTAAGTAGAAATGGAATGATTTTATTACTATGCTAAAAATGAGATCGTGACTAGTATGAACATAATATAGCATGATAGTTTAAATGTAATATAAGTTTTGACATATTATGATTAAATACATATATGTTCATACTTTCGAAATAAAAAGAGTTAATGTTATGCTAAAGTAAATAAAAATCATAAACATACATAGATATAATATCAAAGTAAGGTATTTACGGGTCATAAGAAGGATCGATTGTCGATTATAAAAAATCCCATATTATTCTAAAGAAAAGATCATAGTGGATCGTTGCAACGGTCATAACGGAATACTGATTAGATATCAGTTGAAATGTCGGCGGTAACATTCTCAGAGCCCAATCATATAAAAGGATAAGAAATCATAAATGCTTGATATAAGTCATAAAAACATTAATTTAAAATAATCATTAAAAGATTAATACATGTAAATATGACCCTATACTTATTGAGCTTCTAGCTCACAAATATTTTACCTTAGGTTGTAAGAAATTACAAAGGTAAGACTGTAGACTAATGATCAGACGAGTGAAGAAGATCAGTCTCGTGAAATTGTGCATATGAGACATGACCTGTGGAAAGTTAAAGACTTAAAAATTTAAACTTCTTAGAAAAACTTATATATATATATATTTAAAAAAAGAATAGTTTTTGCTTAAAAATTTTGAGATTAGTTTTCTATGATAAGAATTTCAGTTATATTTCATAAAAACTTAAATTATTACGTTATTTCTTTTAAAAGAATTTTAAAAGTTAAGTTAGATAGTAATTCACCTACTAGCTATACATGTATCCTTAAAAAATATTCGATAAATTAAATTGCTAGTGAGGTGAGCATCACAGTTTCAATACGAAAAATTGTTAATTCATGTGCTAATTTGATCTCCCAATAGGATGCTCTTAATTCATTCCACCTACATTGCAAAACACATAAGAATCATCAAAATTAAGTCCCCTCTAAAGACAAAGAAGACAATTTGGCAGAATAATAATAGAGTAATTCTGAAATACCTTCTTTGGGAGGGGATTATTTTAAGGAGGGGACTAGTAAAGGTTTGTACTGGCCGATTGGAATTGAGTTTAGCTAAAATCATGAGTCATCCGACTGTGATTGGAAAAAAAAAAAAATTCAATCACAGCCAAATCAAAATACACCCGACCAAAATACTGGATGCTATTTTATCAAATCCACTAGGTGAATGGGTTATATCTTTTTTTTTTTTTTCTAAGTAGAAAAAGTCAAATTTAACACAAGCAGAGAGAGATAAAGATTCGGAGAGACCAAATTTAGCGGAGATAGAAAGATATTGACACTTGAAATCTGAAAGCTTGACTGTGAGAGTTAGGAGCCACGATTATGAAGATCTAAAAACTTAAAGTAAATGAACTACAATGAAGAGAAGAAATAATGAAGAAATAAAAATAGAAGAGGTAATGAACCCAAAAATAGGAGAATAGTTAAACTATAACTATGTAAAACGATATAAAGAAATCTAGAAAAGAGCAGGACAATTGGAAAAGAATAAAAAAAGAAGTTTATTCTTTTTAATTGATAAATAATTAATAAAATTGGTTAGGTCATGGGTAAGTGACAGAAAAACTCATGATCCGACCAAATTTTCTAAGTTTGGAAAAATGAAATCCACAGACAACCTAAGTTAACTCAGGGGTAATGAGTGATTGGTCCAATTTTGGCCAAGTTTGTGGGTGCACGGGTTTCCTGCACGCCCTTAGAGACTAGGGCACCATCTCGGTTGGCACCTTAGAATGTAGGACCGGGTTGGCAGACTGTTTAATAGTGTTATTAATGAAGCTTAACTACTTATGGATCTTCCTCCTTAGAATCATTCCTTCAACAGATTTCGGGCCATCCGCTTTAATATGAGAATCATAAAGGCTTCCTGAGTCTGTCGCCCTAAGCTTATATTTCTAATCATGTTTGTATTGTCGCCAAGGACATGCTAGACAGACTTAGATGAGGTTGAGCCAAGATCATGCTAAGGTCAATTTCCATCTGCTCATCTTGTCCCTTCACCTTCAAGTAATTTATCTTGCTTAATCACTTCAACTGAACATGAACATGAATGAAATAGGATAAATAATACTAGAGCTAGCCATCATATAACTTGTGAGTTTCAATATCGTATTGATCGCATTTCTCGTCCAAAAGATCATTCAATGGAATTATTGTGTTTGCTTCTCATATTTTTTATGTACAAATTTCAGCATGCCTTACACTTACAAATGTCTTCTTTATACCTAATTTCTATTACAACCTCTTATCCATGTCCTCAATCACTAATAGTAATAATGTTTTTGTTTCTTTTTACCCAAAATATTGTTAATTTCAGGAGCTTTCAACTCGAAAGACAAAGGAGATTGGTGAAGAGTGGCATGGTTTTTACTATCCACAATCTAAGACTATTTCAACAAATCGAATTCCAAGTTTATCCTGTAAGTCTCTTTCTTCAGAACAAACAAAATTTCGTAGTTCTTATTGTAATTCAAGTTCAATAAATAAAATATTAATGTCTTAATTTGAATTGTGGCATACAAGACTGGGCCATCTTTCTTATCTAAAAATTGCAAATGCTTCCAGATTTTTCAACCTTTAAAAGTCTTCCATTCCAAACTGCGATATTTGCTCTATGTCTAAACAAGCTAGAGTTCATTTTCCATTGAGTGATTTTGATGCATCCTATCCCTTTGAACTGATACATTTAGAGATTTGTGGACCAATAAAACTTCTAATCATAACAATACAGAATATTTCTTGACTATTGTTGATAATTTTCACGAACGACTTGGACTTTCTTAATGACTTTTAATCGTGAAATATTCTAGTACATTGAATCATTCATTGCATTGGTTCATACTCAGTTTAGTTATAGTATCTTATGTGTTGGGTCTTATGATATGACATCATTTAGAAAAACCCTAGCCAAGGCTTACAAGGGTGTTCCCATTAGATACAAGATTATACATAAAGGGGTTATACATAAAGGTTATGAGTGATCAAGATGAAATTCATTCTTTTTGTATTTCAAGAGGTAAATCTAATAGATTATATTTCTTATTGAACAAAGAATATTTGCATAAAGTAGGATAATATTAAAAGAGTTTTAGTAAAATTATCATCTATGTTTATTGAAAATAATAATGGTTCGTATGATTTGTCTGTTAGGGTTTAAAAATTAAACTATGTCATAGGATGAAATGAGATATTGGCTTTTTAGATGGAAGCATCATTAATTTTATGGCTTGTGTTTATGACAGATTTTTGTGGAAGATGATTCCTTTTCATCTCTTAGGTAGTCTTGATACTTTGTTAGAAGTTAATCTTGTCTTGAAAGTTTAAGTTAAATAATTATGTAATGATTGAATTAACCATTTAGTTTAAAAGGTTGTTTGAAATTAAATGAATCTAATTATGAATTAGATAGAGTGATAAAAGTGTATAAAATGAGATACTCCTACTGGCATGATATAGAACCTAATTGGACACATACATTAAAAATTTAAAGTAACTTAGTTATGTTTTCTTTGAGAATGAAGAAAACAAATTATTTTAATTATAAGAGTAAAATCGTAATTAATTTTATAATGTGACTATAAGGAAAAAAAATGATGTTAATATATTATATAGTTTTGCTAACACAACTAGCATAATATTAGTTCGATTATAAATAACTGCCATATGACATTTTATTCATTTAACTAAGTGGTTCATAGTCAACAATCATACATTAAAGCATTTAATGGGCTTAATTGGTAACTATATGATATAGGTACGATTTAATTAAGTGGTAATTAAATTTGTCATGGGTATTGAACTATGTATGGTTGGCCACTTAGAGGAGAATAAGCCAAATTATTCCCTTAATTAGATCAAGAGAAAGTTTGACTAAGTCAAAGTTATAAGTTTATTCTAATATACCTTAAGGGGTGGATGAATTAATGAATTGATCTTCTCATATTTGGCCAAAATTCATAGAAGAAAAAGAGTCTTTTTCATTTCCTCATTATTAGAAGGTGAATACTTTGATACCTTGACATATTGTACACGTGGAGAAATTGGAGTTGTTCAATTTTATATTAAGATCGATACTTTATTTTAGATCTTAATCTTTTTATATTTCTTGTGACATTCTTGTGCTTTCTGTAAATTATATATATATATAATTAGGTTTTTTGGATGATTGATCTTGATTTAGTCTATAAGTTTAATGCATATATCAGATTGGATCATAATAAAATTTAAATTTACCACTTTGGCTGATTAGGTTACTCGTAGACTTAACAACGTTTGCACGGTATGATAAGCATAAGTTGACTCGTCTTACTGAATTTCATCCATATAATTTCTCAAATATGGACCTTGTGTACCTAAATAAAGAACTTGAGATTTAGATCGTAAATGTGCATTCAGATAATAAATTATCTACTATGAAGAGGCATGAGATACAATGCCATTCCATAGCGATGTGAAGAACTGTTTACGTAATCGACTAAGAGATGGTTGGATAAATGATTGCGTGATCCCATAGTAGTGTATGGCGATAATAATGGTGCAATAGCACAAGTAAAGGAACTTAGGTCTCATCAGAAATCTAAACACATATTGTGATGTTATTACCTCATCTGAGAGATAATTGGAAGAGGAGACATCAATAAAGAGCAGATGACAACATAACAAATCAACTCACCAAGCCGCTTTCCCAACAAAAGTTTGATTGCCATCTTGAAAAGATGTGAATTAGATTCAGAACTTTAGTGTAAATGGGAGATTGAAAGTGTTCACGCCAATCAAATTTTGACTTGATGGGACAAATATTTTATATGATACTATCGTTATGTGGGTAATAACAAGATATTATTTATTGTCATTAATGAAAGTCGGTTACTATTTATCAAGTTTATTGATTTTATTGGAATTAATATTGTATGTTCTATATACGCATATCATAATAAAATTCAGTATCTTGAGTTACGCACTATGTAGACTATGATAAATATCATGCTAGTACAGACTTGAGTGACTAAAATCTCTTAATATATAAACAGTTCACTGTCATTGTATCTCAAGAATTGACATCGTGATCTAGATAGACAATCATGTAGTTCATCACCTAACTATTAGGGTGGTCGATCTCATACCCAATGGTGTTAGTGGAATACCATGATGATTATGTAGGCACGTAGTAGAGACTAAGAGTGCTGAACAAGGTACTTAGATAATATTCAGTGGTATACTAATTGTTAATGAGAATTATCTAGTGACTATTTTATATGTAATCTTCTGACCTAAGACACCATGGTTTTGTTGAGTACTAGACTTCATACTTTGGCATCATTCATATTAGCCCTAGCCATGGGTGAACACAAGGCGAATTGTTAGGTATGAAGTATTTTGCGAGAAGAATTGTAAGTGGTAAAGAGAGAATTCATCACTTTCGTATTTGGAATAAAGTCTTATGGATTATATACTTTATTAAACAATGAATCTTTGGAAAATAGTATGGTTTGACACTTTGCTAAAAGTCAATTTTTGAGATTTAAAATTATTTAATCATGAGATAATTAAGTTAACTATTGAATTTAAAATGTTATTTTAAATTAAATGAATTTAATTTGGAATTAAATAAAATTATAAAGGTGTTTGTGAAATCCTCTTGTCGGCATGATATAGAACCTAATTGACCACACACATATGATTTGTAATAATTTAGTTAAAATTTCAATGGAGAAAAAGGAAAAACGGACGAAAACTATTTTAGTGATAAAGTGGTAATTTAACTTATAGTTTGATTATAAGGGTAAATTTATAATTATTAATTTATTAATTTAATTCAATGCAACCTTGCTAGCATAACTAAATGTGATATTAATTTAATTAGAAATTAATAAGTTACATATGAACTTTTATTTAACTATGAAGGTGTCTTAAATGTGCATATTAATAATCGGATATTAAAGAGTTTATGAGCTGGATTATTAATTAGATTTTATTAGCCAAATTAGTCAATGGTTGATTAAGTATCTATGAGTTATACCCATTACTGTTTCTAACCATATTAGTATGGGTTTAACCCAGTTTTATCTTTTGAGAGTTTTAAGATAAAAGTCAACTTAAGGTGATAAGAGTTTTAGGCAACTAGGAAACCCGATGTGATTGGGAAGCTATAACTTAGTTATACCTATAAATACACCTTAAAGCCTTGGCTGAAAGAAGGCTCCTTTTTAAGCCTCTTGGCCAAAAATTAAAGAAAGAAAAGAAAGTATTTTCCCTTTCTTTTCATTGAGCTTTTTATCTCATGAGTAGAGATCTTAAGTAGAAATTTAATCGTGCGAAACAAATTGTGTGGATAACATTTAGAGGGTGAACATGTGAGCGCCTCCCATCTTCATAAAATAGTACTTTAATTAAGAAGACAAGATATTCCTTTTCCTCAATCTTGATTTAATTCGATGGGATTTACTATGGTTTTTATAAAATATATTATATGTGATATAATTATTGTATGATCAGTCTCGATAAAAAATGTGCATGCATAACTAGAATATGATTTGAATAAATTTTAAATATTTATTCCATTGCATTTATTATGTTCCATGCATGCATATATTTCTTAACAAAAAGATTGTCTAACTAGGAAGAAAGAATTAAAGTACAAGAGGGTCATGGCGGCACCTATTGCTCAACAAGATGAAGACTATGAAAGTATAGGTATCTTGGTTGTTACAAAGAAGCACTCGTATAGGCTATAAATCATGGATTTAGGTTGTCCATTCTATTTTACTCCTAATGAAGGTTGGTTTCAAAAATACAAGAAAATCAATAGTGACTAAATTTCTATTTTGGAACAACAAACCATGTAAAGTGGCTGTCATTAGCTCGATAAGGATCAAGACTCACTGTGGAATTGAAAGAATCTTATTCAATGTGAGGTATGTTCTCGAACTTCGAAGAAACCTTACTATTCTTGACAACACAGCTTTGGTTGAAAGGGAAAAAATGGAATCTTAAGGATTTCTAAGTGGTCACTAATCATGATGAAGGGGATTAGGGACAATAGTCTTTATGTGCTTCAAGTAACAACATAATTAATGTAGTGGAAATGGTGATAAAACCGAAAGATACCTCTTTAGCAATCTTATAGCATAAGTGGCTTGGTCATGTTATTGAAAAAGGTTCACAAGAATCTTAAAAGCAAGGGTTATTAATGGAGAGAAGCTAGGTAATTTAGAGTTTTATGAGAATTGTGTCTATGGCAAGGCTACTCAGTTAAAGTTTAGCATGTCGTCAAATTCCATCAAAGAGATGTTATGTTCACTCTTACTTAAGCGAATAGTTGCAGATAGTCATTAGGAGGTGGAAGGTATTTTATCTCTTTCATAGATGATTGTTCTAGGAAGGTTTGGATCTAAATTTCAAAAGAAAAAGTGATGCTTTGGGGAAGTTCAACGAATGGAAGAAAATGGTAGAAGTTCAAACTGGGAAAAAAAAATCTAGTGGAAAGGATGAACTGAACTCTTTTGGACATGGTTAGATGCATGTTGCTTGAAAAAGAAATTCATAGGAGGTCTTGGGGAGAAACTATTAATACGGTGGCCTACCCTGTAAGTAGGTATCCTTCATCAGCATTGGGCTTTAAGACAACTAAAGAGGCATGACATTGGTCCACCAAATATTGAGAATTTGAAGGTGTTTGGTTGTACTGTCTATGCACACCAAAAATAGGAAAACATAATACTAGAGCTGAGAAATATATATTTGTTGGATGCCTATAATCCAAAATGATCACTCGAAACCCACATGTTTTACGTGTATTTTGTTGGCTACATGTTTAATGTAAACACAACCCGACAAATTTGGCCTAAAAATATATTAAAAGAAAAACGGCCAAACCTGACTACATAAAGTTAATAAATACAAGTATGTATGGATTCCTATATATTAGCAGTTTAATATATCATATGTATAGGTAAGTTAATACAACTAAAACAAAGGCGCAATATTATACAAGCGTTGGTAAACGAGTTCAAAATTTCGCAGTAAAAGCGATTATTAAGTCCTAGTATATAACAAAACTTTTCAGAAATTTTTTTTGTGATCCTTTATATGTATTTAAATTAATCATATATTTGTACGAAGAGGTCATACCTTAGCCTATGTAAATCGATCGTCGAGACTTACACCATGATTTTCTGGGTCGATCCTCAACACAGTAGGACGTATGTGGGTGCGTAGAGATAACAATGTTTTCTTTTTCTGTTCTCTTAGAAAAATCTCTTTAGAAAAAACCTTTTTGAATTATTAAAATGAGATGTATTTATAAGACTTCATTATGATTTTTATTTAATATTATTTTTAATTTAAACTCATTATATTGATTAAATTGATGATTCAATCATAATATTAAATGATAAGATAATTATTAGATGATATTTTTGATATGATCAAATCTTTTCAAATTTTATTTAAAATATGGTTTTATATATTTTAAATCCTATCATATCTTTCATGATATATTTGATTTGATCAAATTTTTTCAAATCTAATTAAAAATAGAATCTTATCTATTTCGAATCGTATCATATCTTATTTGAATTTCAAATTAGTTTCTCAACCAATTTAAATTTGACTTACTTAATCATAATATTAAATCAATATCTCTTATGAATTTAATATTATGTGTAACATAACCAATTCAAAATCGAACATATTATTATTTAATAAATGAATTTCAAAATTCATGATTTAAATACATCTTTTAATTAATTAATTATTTAATTAAATAATTAACACTAATTATCTCATAATTACAAATTTACTGTAGAAAACTATTGTCTTGCAAATAAGTTTTTTTTGAACCTTTGTCATTCTTACCCTATATAGTGTTTTATAAAAGCGACCTGAGAATCGACTTATAATTCAAAACTTCAATAAATTAGAATTAATTAAACTCTTTAATATAATAAATCTAATTGCACTCTTATAATTATAAAACATATTACTGAGCAATCTCTAGTAGTCCACTAGTATTTCCATTACATGCAATCTAATCCTCCAATAATTAATTCATAATCAGAGCTGCTCAAAATTACGATTTTACCCTTCTAGATATCTCTTTATCCTTAAGTACAATTAATCCACTAGTGAATGGTCAATTTATAATTTAATTATAAATTTGAGCTCAAAACCATTCATTTCTAGAATTAACCCTTAAGGGAATCAATATATAATCTTCTATGAAGAATATTTGGATTTCATATTTGTAAATCACGTTTCCAGCCACTTATCCCAATGAATTTCCAAAACAAAAGTCTTTAATCTGTTTTACAAATAAACCACGACGAGTGAATCAAAAGATATAGTTGACATAAATAGTTTATGACTACTCAGGATTCAGATTGATCTTCATATGATCATTTATTGATATGAATAAAATTCTATATGGTAAATGACATTTTAATAAAGAATTAATTCATATCGGGTCATGTTCTATATAATCCAATTATATAAAGCACTTCTCCTAAGATGTCTATCTACATCATTGATCCGAATCTAGATCATTCGGATTCATAATGTTAGTGGACCATACTAGCAACTATTAATCCTAATCCTTTTGTACTAATACAAGATTATAGTTACATGAATGAATTTGGAATATTATGATATTTATATATACTATTCAATAATAATACATTCAAAACAATTATATAGAAAATTATCAATTTTATTAATTTCATTAAAACAATACTCATCACATGCTTTCAGAACACCATGTTCAATAGTAAGTTGATACATACCCATATTCACTTCACTATTAAATGTAAGACCAATATTTATTAAATTACTATCTATTTTCTATTTTTCATCTTCTCTACCTTGATACCTCTCGTATATCCCTCTCTGCCTCTCTCCCTTCTTCACGCTTGATCTTTCAGGCCTCCGTAACTCTCTCTCTCTACCTCTTTTTGAATAAAAGAATATCTTTGAATTTATTTTGTCATCTACTTTTTGAACCCGCATTATATTAAACTCAGTACCAATTTTATTTATATTTTATTTTATAGAAGATATCCAGCTTAAGGGAAAGAATAAATGAAAAAGATTAATATCAAGCTCAACCATTTCTTAATTTTAATGAATTTTTTATTTAATAAATTATCTTTTAATTTTCACCTTCGAAGATAATTTAGATTTTAAAATTATAGTTTTGATACTAATTATGATTTTTAGTTTTTTTGTTATAACAATGTTATTGATTATTAAGTTTTTTTTTTTTTCATTTAAGAAAAAAATCAATCATCTACAACTTTATGCCCAATTCAACTTAAAGTTTTGGCCAAGTTTCCTATGGTATTTGTGTTGACCACAAGTGAAAATGTTAAAGCTTAGTCATATTTGGGTTAGCCACAGAAATCTTCCAAACTCGAGATACCCAACGAATAAATGGGGTTTAAGCTTTGATATCAAGATGAAAGTTCGTATAAATATTTTATTAGCCTGAATGTATAGAGAGACCAAGTACTATATGACAAAGATTAAATCAGAAGCCGATGAAAATGGTATGATTCAAAGACATGCTAGTGAGAGGGCGAAAATTTTTAGGTGGAGCCGATTGGTAATAGTGATACAAATCATGAGGGTGAATATTGCACTAGTGATGAAGTTCCTTTAAAGGTAGAATAGCAAGATGGTAATCCAGATAACAGTCTTGCCTCATACCAATTAGCAAGGGACTAAGCAAGGAGAACTCATACAATTTTGAAGAGATACGAGTATGCGATTTTAGTATTATATGCATTGCTCATAATAGGAGCCTTTGATTTGTTAGAGCCTAAAAGTTAAGTGGAGCAAAATGAGTACCAAGAATAATATATGGTAGATGCAAAATATAAAAAATGGGATGAACTTGCTTGAGAATAATAATAAATTGGTACTTATTAAGATCAAAAGATCATAGGGTGCAAGTAGATTTTCAAGTGGAAAGAATACATTGAGGGGTTAGAGAAATTGAGATACATAGAAAGGTTAGTTACTAAGGGCTTTACACAATAGAAAGATATGGATTTCAATGGGATTTGGTGAATCAAACTTCCATTAAGGTATTGCTAGCTTTAGTTAGCCACTTCAACTTATAACTAGAGAAAATGGATGTTAAGATGATATTTCTCCATGAAAATCTTAATAACAAAATCTTGACCCAGTTACCTACTAACCTAGTCAAAGGTTCACTTCCAATTAGTGAACAATGGGTTAAAACCCATTTTATGCCTGAACACATCATAGGCATATAGCCCATATATTTTATTTATCTCTTTAATTAATTAAGTGTATTAAAATCCAATTAACAGTTCAGCCTATTAACCTTTTAATATCCAATTGTTAATCACCGATCTTAGAAATCATTTATAACTAAATAAAGTTCCAATATAATATATTTATTTTTAATTAAATTAATATCAAATTTTATTGTGTTAGCAGAACAGCATGAAATTAGATTTAACAAATTAATAATTTACCATTTCTTCTAATGGTCAAATAATAAGTCATATTATGATTTTACCCTTAAAATCGAAATGGTTTGTTTTTCCTTTTATGTGATGAATCTAAACTTAGTTACTATAAAATTTTAAAGTGTATGATTGATTAGGTTCTAGTAGGCATGAGCATCAAATCGAATAATGGTGTATCCGATCCGATATAAGCAGATACTCATTTTTACTTATCGAATCGGGTATCCGATCTTACAAGAAATGAATCAGATTCTACGAATATCTTATTAATTTTTTTAAAGTTTAAATTATAATTTATTTTATGTAAGATTTTATATATGAAGATTATGAAATTTCATTTAAAATTTAGGGATCAATTTTTGACATAAATTGTAGTTCGAACCTTAAATGATAAAAACTTGAAACTAATTTGCTATCATCAAACTCTAACTAAAAATTGGAGTATGTGAATCACTAAATTTTCAAGTAAAATCCTTCATAAATCAATAATATTTCTTTAGTTCTCGTCTAGTACTTAAAAGTGTTCTTGATAACAATCCAATGCTTTTTCCCTAGTTTGCCTTGAAATTTTCTCATAAGACTTAGAGAGCAAAGGCAACATCCGGCCTCATACATATAGCATATCATACATGATGAAACCTATTTCCAAAGCATAAGGGACTCCATTCATCCTATCTCTCTACAGTTGTGTCTTTGGAGACATATTATTGGAGAGAGACATTTCATGACTCATTTGCAAGAGTCATCTCTTAGAATCTTCCATGCTAAACTGCTTTAGTATTTTGACTATGTACGTTGATTGGGTCAAGACAAACAGCCTTTTGGATATAAATCTTAATATAATAATATTTCTCCCAAATCTTTCATGCAGAAATTCAATGATAGCCATAACTTGATAAATTGTAACATTCATATATCATTCCCAATAAGTAGTGTGTCATCTATATAAAGAATGATAAAATCAATTGAATTCTCACTAGCTTTCTTATTACCACATGGATCATCTTTATTCTTAATGAAGTCAAGAGTTTTTATCGCTTCTTCAAAATGTAAGTTCTAACTCTAAGATATTTGGTTTAGTTCATATATAGACCTTTGCAGCTTATAGAACTTCTTTGAATTTTTATTGTTTGGGAAGCCCTTGGATTGTATCATATACACTTTCTCCTCAAGGTACCCATTTAGGAAGGTGGTTTTCACATCTATTTTCCAGATCTTATAATCATGGTATGCTGCAATGGCAAGCAATATCTGAATAAATTTAGTCATTGCAATGGGCGAGAAGGTTTCTTAATAGTTAATCCTTTCTCTTTATCCATAACCTTTTGAAACTAGTCAAGCCTTATAGATTTCGATTTTTCCATCGGCCTTAGTTTTCTTTTTGAAAACTCATTTGCATCATATAAGAACTATTCTTTCAAGCTCATCCACTAAGTCCCTCATCCCCTAAGTCCTAGACTTCATTTCCATATATGGAATCCATCTCGAATTTTATAGTGAAAAATGTAATGCTCTAACCTACTAAATACTTTACTAGATTTACGAATTTGTTGCATACTCTAAGGTCTCACAGTATCCTCATGTTGAGGCACCTCGGTTGAAACCTTTGAAGGGACATGATTTTCATCCTCATCATTATTTTATGAGTCTTAAACTTCATCAAGTTCCATCCTACATCCACTATTCCTTTCAGAAAGAAAATCCTTCTCTAAGAAGATGAATTGTTTTGCGACAAACACTTTCTTATCTGTAGAATGATAGAAGTATTATCCTAAAGTTTTCTTTGGATATCTTACAAAATAATATTTTTTGGACATTGCCTCCAACGTTTCTACTTCTTACTTCCTTACATAACCAGGATATCCCCACACATGAATATGGTTAAAACTCACCCTTTTTATATCTCATATGGTGTCGAAGAAACAAATTTGGAAGGAATCTTGTTCAGAATGTATGTAGAGGTTTTTGAAACATGCCTTTATAATAACAAAGGAAGATCGGTAAAAATCATCATGGATCAAACCATCTCTAAGTTCGGTTTCTCCTCTTAGAAACACCATTTCATTGTGGGATTCTAGGAGGAGTTCATTGAGAAATAATACCATTCTCCTTCAGGAAGTCAAGAAACTTAAAGTTTTAAGTACTTACTACTTCAATCTGATTCAAGTATTTTAATACTCTTGCCTTGTTATTTTTCAACTTCATATATAAAATCATTGAATTTCTTAAATGATTCAATTTTTTGCTTCATCAAATAAATTTATTCAAATCTAGAGAGATCGTATTTGAATGTAATGAAGTATGAAAAACATCCTATGACAGGAGTTGACATAGACCCACATACATTAGTATCTAGTAGGCCTAATAACTCAGTATGTCTTTCTCCAGTTCCACTAAAAGAAGGTTTGATCACTTTGCCTAATAAATAAGATTCACAAGTTAGTATTAATTCGAAATCTAATGGATCTAAGTATCCATTGGTATATATCGTATGAATTTTTGTTTTGTTGGCTTAATCTAAACGTAATGCCATACATATGTTTGATTAAAATCAAAATTTCTTTTCTTGACTTATTCAATATTGAGATAAGTTATAGTATTTAAATTCAAGACATAACCACCATTATTTAAGAAACCAATTTCATAAAATAATCCATCTAAATAAAAACTCAAAATATAATCTTTGACAGAAAAAGTAAAATCCTTTTCATTAAGTCTACAAATAGAAATTATGATCATAGTTGGTATATAATAACAATATTTTAAATTTATAATTAAGCCCTAAGGTAAAGATAAACTACAAGTTCCTACATTCAAAGCAGTAACTCTTGCACCATTCCTAGCTCATAGGTCGACTTCTCATTTCTTCAAAATTCAACTACTTTTTAGGTTTTACACATTATTACAAATCTGAGAACCACATTCGATATATGATGCCTAACTAGAGCATTAAATGTTAACCTCAATCAAACATACATGAAGCAGCATCATCGTACTTTTACAAATTTGCAAGATAATCCTTGTAATTCTGCTTCTAATGTTTGGATTCTCCACAATGGAAATAGTTTCCCTCTTTGCTTTTCTTTGTCTTTCCAAAATCCTTATTTATTTTGAGAACCCTTTTCTTGCCTCGATTCTCAAGCTTGGCCTTTCCCTTCTTTCCAAAAGAGATTCCCAAAAGTAACACATGTTTCTTTTTCTTGATGAATTTTTCAGCCGTTTATAGCATCTTATGCAAATCATATAATTCGGCTTCCATCTTATTCAGATGGAAGTTGAGCACAAACGGAGCATATGAATCAAGAAATAATTGCAACACTAAGTTAATGACTAAATCTATTATTAGCCCAGACCTTCTAGTTGTTCAATGTAAGCAATTATCTTTAGTACATGGTCACTAACAAAGGTGCCCTCGATCATTTTGATGCGACAAAATGCCTTTGTTTGTGAATATTGATTATGCCCTAAAGACACATGCGGTAATTGTAATATAGATTGAAGTGTAGATCATAAGAAGAAGTGTCATATAATAAGAATTAACGAATTAAAAAACTCGATAATAACTAATAATAAGAGAATATAATTAGATTAAGAACTTAATAAATAATTGTTTTAAAATGATAAAAGTGACAAAGCATCAATAATCTTTTTTAAATTTTGCTCCACTATTTTCTACTTGATTTAGAATTATAACTCAATTGTATGTCCCATATACCAAACATACAATTAGAAAATATATAATTTAAGTACATAATAAAACAAATATATTTGATGGAATAAAAGTCATTTAGTTAAAGCATGCTCCGTATATCTTATGATTTATATAAAATTGGCAATTTATCCTATTACAGTACTGCAGTAAAAAGTCAACCTATAAAATAAATTCACTAGTAATTATTATACCTTAAAATTATTCACATAAAGAAAGCATGATTGATTCTATAAAAACTAAATAATAATAAAGAGTTTTAACCCTAAAAAATGTAAGACTTATTAGAATATAGATGAATCAAAGTTTGAAATAAAAGGAACTAGACTTGAAAGATCATCTTTAGCCTTCCTTGTAACTTAGCCTGACTTGTAACCCATCTCCACTAGTTTAGTCTCATGATAGAAGAAGACTATTTTTAGGACTCGAATTATGAATCATAAGTACTGATCCTTTTTAATTTGTAATGGTTTACAAACTCATCTTCTTATCAACAAAAATTTAAATTCGAAAGTCAAATCTCTATCTCTTTCCTTAAAATCCAAAAGTCAAACCAAATCACTTTAAAGCTTATCTTGATCTCCTAAAGCTTTATTCAAGCTGAAATTAGTTGGCTTAAACTCATAAAATACAAGAAAATAAAATAATTTCTTAAAATAAATTTTGTTCAATAATTATTAAAGAAATATCACAACAAACCTCATTTATTAACAAATATCCCTAATAAATCACCATCTCAAACATACTTTTAGGCACTTATCAAGTATTTTCACCATAAACATTTTTAAGGTTATTGATAATCTCAATAATATGAAATTTTGTATGGTATTTTTGAAGCTCGTTATTCATTGATGCAAGCACAATGCATTGCATCTCGTTATCTCGTTCAAGACAGTTTTTCCATGTAGCCATTATTTTGGTATATGATCCCTTAAACGGCTGCATGACGAACTACTCAAAACATTGGACAACGTTTATATTTGAGAACGATTCTCATATTCCTAAATCAATCTCTAAAGTTGGAACCAACCAACTTATTTTACTCAAGTATCAATTTCAATTTATCAAACATTGCAAACTACAAAACACATAAAAATAGACATAACTACATGAGTAAACATGCATAGAATATTTAGCTACAAAAAAATATTTAAAATATAAAAATTTTGGTATCTCCTAATATTTTATTACAAAGTTATATTTATATTCTTAATATAAAATGAGGAAAACAAAATTTTCTTAGTAGATAAATGATCAAACCGTTGATTATTATAATTTCACGTATCTATAGCCAAATATTTTAAACATGGAAGGTAGTAAACTCTTTTACAATTATATCTCATGTAATTCATTTATATTATCTTTAAGAAAACATAATCTAACGTATATATAGTTACTTATGTTATCTTAGTTGAGCTTAATCCAAACATTCTTGTGAAACATAATTTATTAAATTAGCCCGTGCATCTGTCCATATCCACATCTAGGATGATAGTATTACTCAATTACGCATCACGTGGATGATAATAGATACACACATTTACAATAATTATGTCCCATATGTCCGTAGCTAACTTATAATTAAACAAATATCATATACCTTACAATATTTGGAAGGTAAATCATGAAACATTTCATGACTAATTATAGCTCAATATAATCATACAAATGATTCATGTATATATTTTTATTTTTGGAGCACTGATGAGGGACTTGCTGTAACGGTTGACTTGGGATTGCACATTCCTAATAGTAATCACAAAATCCTTTAGGGATCACAAAATCCATGTTACCTATGGACAGAAACGCCTTCCTAATGTGGAAATTACATCTTGCTGTCTGCACCTGTTTTAGAAGTTAGTCATATTCCTAACATAAGATGGAATCGCAAAAGAACAAGAGAAAAGACAACATAATTTAACAAACGAATGAAACTTGATTCCCTATAGAAAAAACATTGATGACTATATTGGTTTTTGGCTGACAATCCGTACATCTTCATCTTTTTGCTCTTTGCTTTTTGCTTTTTGCATTTTGCGGATTGAAATTAGTGCGTGAGAGCTGGTCACTTATCCATTTATAAATACTTTTCTTATTTCGTTGTCAGTTTTTTTTTTTTTTTTTCCTCCCAAATTTATTCGGTTATCATTTATTCATTTTTCTTCTTTGTTGTCATCTATTTATTTATTTCTTCGTCAAGATGCACATTTATTTAATGGTTAATAAAATTTATTATTCGAACTCGTGGAAATATTTTTATAGAATTCCAATTCCTAATCTCTCTTATAACAATTATATTAGATGGGCAATTGAGATATCCTTAACTAATTGAATGTCCCCAAATTATTGACCATGCATATAAATTGATTGTTTAATCTAGATATTAACCAATCTACTCTTATGTGCATTAAGTTAGTTAGGTTTTCTGTTTATATTGACAGAGAAGAAAGATGCAATGTACCACTACGGATGAGTTCTTTAGATCTTCTATTGTATATCCTAGCCTCCTTTAGCTCGGCCGCAGTGTGGGATGTGATCTATGAAACTTTCTCAATCTCGGACTCCCTTTCCCTTAAACATATTTTGGGATTTTTCTCTATTTATGTAAGTTCATATGGCTAATAAAGAGAAAGAGACGTATTTATAGGTTACGGAAGGGATTAGGGTTGAAATTAGGTTAAGGTCTCCTATTGACTACTATCTATGTTCAAACCTAAACAAATATTTGAGACTCAGTAATAAAAACTCGGTCCACTAAAGAGTTATTATTATACTACTTTTCTAATCGAAAAATTATATTTCAAACTTTTTCTTATTATATGTTTATTATCTCACCACGTTAAGATTTCTAATATCTATTAATTAAAATAAACTACCGACATTATGTTGATCGATATCTATATCATTGATCACATACCACTCTAACTTATTTGTCATTAGTTAAATTCACTAGTAGGAATTGACATCGACAAAACTTATTGGCTTCCTCAAGAAAACATTATCAACCCGATATTTATCGAGACATGGATTCCTTCAATACTTAACTTCACACTATGGAAAAAATATCATTTCCCAATTCATTGAGGTTATATTAACCTCGAAAGGAATCTCACTTTTTAATGAATAAAACCAATGATTATTACATGCAGTGATAGAGCTAGGATATATTTGTTGTGGGCGTTAATTACTTGAAGCCAATTAGGATACTATAAAAAAATAAAAATAAAAATTTTAAAATTTAAATCATGTATGCAATACCTTAATTTTCATAAACAGTTATTGAGGAAATTATAATTTATAGATATACTTGTAGAGTATACAACTTGCAAAAAGTAAAATGTAGCTACACAAAAGATTAAGCTCAATGTATAAAATATAAAAAATCAAAACATTGATTGTTTACGACCATTCCTTATGAGTATTCATATTCTGAAATTGTTGCAAGATAGACTTGTTTTATTAGATATTTCTATAACACTTTAAGAATATCTATATAGTCATTAGTTTTCTTGAGAAAGTGCAACTTTTAATTCTTATGTTTTTCTTAACACTTTTAGAACATCCTTAAAGATGCAAACTTTCAATTATTTTCAAATTGATATAACCTTATCATTTTAAGGATATCAACAAAATTATTAGTTTTATTAAACCTTTAACACTTTCAAGATTTCAAGAAATAATCCATACTTGTTGAAAATCAAACTCGAAGTGTACATACTAAACATTTCTCTTATTTATTTTCAGATTCAAAAACATGAAAATCAAACTCGAAACTCAATTTTGGATCGCATTTCAAAAATTCCAGCAACTTTATTTTTCACCAAAAATATGTAAATAAGGCAAAAAATCACATTTTTCACATACAAGTATTTCATAGATTCTACATAGAATTCTAGCATATTAACCGAGACTTTGATACCACTATAAGTAATTAGTTCCTTCGAGGCAGAATCGGTAATGGACTCGAGACATTCAGACTCAAAGCAAATATTAAAATTAAAGGCCAAATGTTACGTATCACATACATCCGGAATCCTAGATATTTTATAATTTCTAATCCAAGAACTTAGACTATGAATCGAAAACAAAAGGGAAGAAGGAGATTTAAACCTAGCCACAACTTTCTCCAAGTTTCGAAAAGAACTTCACCTAGATTTTCGGCCTCCAAATCACTGCCACCTGCCACTTATGTTGGTTCCTCATCGTCATCTGGTCTCTACCATTGATCCACACAGTTGAAAACTCAAGTGAGGGATTCAAAATAAATTGATTCAACACTTGAATCAACAAACATAGAGAAGAAGAAAATAGATGAAGAAAAAATGTTCTTTCTCTCTCTTCTTGATGATGGGTGGTACACCAAAGGATGGGAGGGGAATCCTAAGGCTTTGTGCCCTCATATAAAAGTCACATCCCACTTGGGCCTAGCTCAATTAGGCTTTTAAGGTCCCGTCAATCTAATTAACTTTGTTCGGGTTTTCTATGACTTATTCTAATTTTTGAAAAAATAAAATAAAATAATATTTCTCAAATTAATATCTAATTTTACCTACGAAAATATAGATTTTGATTTGAGCATTATCCATGGGCCATTTAGGCTTATTAACATTGAATGACGTAAGATATCTTATTTTGACCCGAAAAATAATTTATGACTTTGTAATTATTAAATCTTCATTTAATAATTATCTTAGTCAAAATAATATTTTTCCAATTAATTTTCATTTTTAATTAAATCTAATTAATAATTCAACTCTTTAAGTCAAGTTCACCATGCAAGTCAAAATTCTCCAATTTAAAAACTAACCTCGATCTAATCAAAATTTAAGTTGTGACTGGAGAGGTTCTACATTTCCACAGCAGGTGGAGCCCATAATAACTTGTGAATTTTATCCATTATTTACAAATGGATTATTTGACTTTGAAAATACTTTTCAAAACAAACAATTAACATGATCATTATCTATGATTAAGTTAACTTAAACTACTAGACTCACATTTGCCTCTTGCAAGGCATAAGGGCCACTCATGTAATGAGAAGTACGAGGGACTTCCATAGGAATTATAGATAACTATTACCATACTAGATTGACCTCCCATCATTATGTGTGCTCAGAAGTCCTAGAACAAGATTTAACTATTAAATCCTTTTAGGAACTCTTTATGACTATCATAAATACTTATGCAGTTAAATAATGGATTTATAGAAAATTCATTTGCAAACCATACTACTTTGTGCATATATTTTCTTTATGAATAAGTTATAAGACTCATAAAAACATACCTTCTAGTATAGAGGTGATAGATCTCATCTTATCATCCTCTAGACTGCACATACTAGAATACATGCCTAATGGTTCATCCTTTTAGTAGCTTTTGACTAAGACTATGTGGAGTGATATCAAAACATAATATTTCATATGTCAGTATTGTGGTGATCTAAGGTCTGAGCATCACAAGTACAATAGTCTCATACAAAACTTATTAATAGTTAATATCATTGCCATTGAGTTTTTATTCAGTGATCATGTTCAGTGATTAAGTCTTTACTAATCATCTACATGCATAACACGGTCCCCAACATCGATGAATATGAGATCATCACTTTTTTCTTCGAAAAGGATAGCACATCTTTTTGAGATCCGAGAACTTGTCAAGTATACAAGTAATTTATATATGCAAGTAAGTTATTAGTTCAAAACTAATAATATCATGATAGATTATATATATCCTCTAATCAAATAGTATGCAATTAATTATATTAATGATTTATATATTTTAAGATTGATTCTCATAAGTATATGATGTCATATCTGATTGACTTGACAAATATACATTTTCAATTTCAATGCATGGCCCTCTTGACTTAGACATCCCTCCTCTTACATCGTTTGCATTATTTTAAATTCTTAAAATTTACCATTTAATGTTTCCAATAAGAGTTCTTTTTGTGAATTTTGTTAAAAAGAAAAAAAGCTACAATTTACCATTCGATCATTCTAATTCATTTCTCATCATCCTTTGGAACTTGTATTTTGGAATATTTGAAGACCAATACTGGTCTCATCTATTAATTGTAATCACTATTATATTTTTTTTGTTAATCACTTTAGTAGATACACTTGGTTTTTTCCCTCAAAACAAAAATCTGAAGTTCAATTACTATTTTATCTCCTTAAATGTTTTATTGAACGTTATTTTGACAGAAAGATCAAAGCCAATCAAATAGATTAGGGAGGTAAATTTAGACGCCTTCAAAAATATTATCAAGATATTAGTATCCATCATTGTAATATACTCACGAACATAATGGCACCATCCAAAGAAAACAATGTTATATTGTTGAGACAAGTCTTGCTTTAGTGGCCCACGCTTCGGTTCCTCAATCTCATTGGCTTGCAGCTTTTGCCACTGCATGTTACCTTATTAATTGTTTGTCTAGCCCCACTTCAAAAAATATTTCCCCTCTTGAAAAAATATATATATATTAAAATAAACAAACAATCGACAGCCTGCTTCATAATCTAATCTGCACACTATATCATCAACGGTCAACTGATCGATTGACCATTGATTAGAAACTTAAGCTACTGAAACTGAAATTCAAAAAACTCGAGTGACTTATCGACGAAGTAACAAACAAAAACTTCAAACTTCCAACATTTTTAATGCTTTCGTAACAAACATATGTACTGCGATCGATCAAATAAAATTAGTTTTCAAATTCTTCAAATTTAACATAATTTTAGCTAATATAATATTTTAGGTAATAATTTTTCAAATAACCTCACACCAAATTCTTTATTCTATTCATTAAATTAATTGAAAATTATTATTTATATAATTTATTTACTTAAAAAAGAAGAGAGAAATTTATTAACACTAAAAGAGGAAAGAGAAAATAACAATAAAATTAGTATAACTTTATTATAAAGATATTTCAAACTTGAAGAATCACAATAACAAGTTAACTCTCAAAGTTAAATATAATTAATTTGATTACAAAATTATGAACATTCAAAATATAGGTAATATGAATTTTCTAGTAAACCTTATGCAAATGCTTTTATAGTATTTACAAAATACTTGCATAAAAAGAGCAAGCACAACTATACATATATGGCTCAATTAGATTTAATCCCTTCAAACTATCATCATATTTGAAAAACTTTCTTAAACTACAAAGTTTAATACAGACCTCACTTAAACTACATAAAAAATCAAACTTTACCCCGCTCATGTCTATTAAACTCTTTTTTAATTTTAGATTAATTTTTAAAAAGTTTCAGCCCCAAGATTTTAATTTATCTTTCACTTACTTTATTATTTTAAATCATTTTTTCTTCAATCCACTCCTTCACCACCTCCTCCACCTTACTCCACCACTTCTGCCATCCACCACTGCCACCTTTTACCATCGAATAAAAGACATGTAAAGAGGATAAAATTTTACATTTATATAATTTAAGAAGATTCATTATAAGCGTGATAATTTAAGGGAGTTATTGATAATAATTTGAGAGGTAAAATAATTTGGCCTATATGTAACAATTGGGACCTAAACTATACAATATTAATTCTAAGGGATTGATCCAATTGTTAAAGGTGAAAAACTCTATAAATATTAATAGTTAGAATACTTTAGACTAATCTAAATATTATTATTAAAGAAAAAAAAAGTGAGTACAATCTTTGTACTTAACATAAATCTATCCTATATTAGAGTTATTTTCCGTCTGTCCCACATAACATACATTCACACACTATATCCTATTTGTGTTGCAATCATAATCTAATTAAACGTCCTAAATTAGTATCTACGTGGCAGCTTGTTCTTATCTACAAAATCTTGACAGATACCTCCAAGTCCTGGCATTCAGATTCACGTCCTTATTTGTATTTTATTTTTATGACAAAAGGAACGAAACAAAATCTTACAACAAATATCAATTTGGGAGATCAAAAAGTTTCAAACATTAATATCTGCAAATCCCCATCAATATGTAACTGACTCCAAACTTCTTTGTCTCTGTGTTCTATATGTTATTAGAAAAAAAGTAATAAAAAAATATTTTGGGTTAATTATTATTCCCAAAGAAAGTCTCTATGTTCTATGATTATACTAAGTTTGTAAACCACATAAGAAAGTCTTAAGTGATGCCTTCCAAAGCATTATTCTCAATTCAATATTAATATTTCATTTAATCTATTATGTACACATAGGGGATAATAATTTATTATGATACTATATCGGGCGAAAAAGAAGGGATCGAAACTAGCCGGCGCACCAATCATTCATCAGAAATGTCAAGGATATGATTGATTAAATAGTTTATACCCTAATCCGTAAACATGATTTGATTGATTAAATAGTTAATCGAACAAATCAATTTTGGAAATAGAATTATAATATAGGCCGAATATCACAGGGCACATAGATTGCATTTTATGGTTTTACATGCATGATTATTCAAGTGTTGAATGAGAGCGTACATGATTGTGATGATGTATACTTGAATATTTCATATATATTTTCTCATTGCATTGAAAATAATTAGAATCATGCATATGTGTTGATGAGACCATTAACACTAAATTCCTTCTATGATTATACTAAGTTTGTAAACCACATAAGAAAGTCTTAAGTGATGCCTTCCAAAACATTATTCTCAATTCAATATTAATATTTCATTTAATCTGTTATGTACACATAGGGGTTAATAATTTATTAATATGTCAATATGTAGTTAATATATTGCATTAGATGCAATGATAGAGATACTTATGATCACAATATTCTAACCATTTAGCTATGGACACACAGGGAATTGCTTCAAGTACTTGTTATGTCACACAAAAGTTTTGAGTTAAGCTTAACTAGTAAGATATTGTTAGCTACGGACAGGTGAGACCATGTTAACTAGAGGCAGTAAAAGAGTTATGTGAGATACAACTACAAAATTTGTTTCATTGCCTTATATGTTCATTATGTTGGCTACGGATACATGAGACCTTAATATTGGATATAGGGCTCCTTTACTCACTAGAAATAAAAAAAAAAAAAGCATAGCCAAAACTAAATAGTGTATTATTATAAAATAGTGCGGAGCATAACCAAAATTAAATAGTCTCTTTATTTTGGATAGCTGATGTAGTTTACTAACTTATGGATTATTTTTGTTTCTTCTTTTAAAATAATAGATATGATGAATAGTTTGTTATGCTTAATTTTGGAACAAAATAAGTTAATTGGAGCTAACTACAGAGATTGGCAAACGATACTGAGAATAGTTCTCAGACATGAAAAAATTTCTAAGGTTCTTACTCAAATAGTCATGCTATTCCCAAGAAAGGGGCTAGTGCCAATGATAAAACCGCTACGGACAAATGGTTGCTCAAAGACGACAAGGCCTAATGCATCATGCTTCTGTCTATGTGGAATGAGCTTTAAAGGCAATATGAAAAGAAGCATGCTATCGAGATTATCGATAACCTAGATGTGATCTGTGGTGAAGATGGTCATACTGAAAGATATGACACCTCAAAAGAGTTGTTCGGTATGAAGATGGCTGAGGAAATTCCTGTTAGGGATCATATCCTTAAGATGATTGGACTCATAGAGAAGCTAGAGGGTCTAGGCTTTGAGATGGACAATGAGTTATCAAATGACTTGGTCCTCCAGTCACTTTCGAAGTCATTTTGGTTTATTTTGAACTATCACATAAATATGTTAATACATACTCTTTACAAGTTGCTCAAAATGCTACAAACGTACAAAAGTTCTCTCCAATCTAAGGACAAAACCATTTTGCTTATAGGTAGTCACTATGCCAAGAAAGGCAAAGGAAAATAGAGTTTTAAAAAAAGGACCAAGGGTGCACATCTCAAAGTAAAGAAGGTTCTGAGTAAGAAGGAAAGCGGCAAAGATGGAAAATATTTTCATTATAGTGAAGCCGACCATTAGAAGCGCAATTGTAGAACCTATATTGCTTCTCTTTCCAAGCAAGAAGAATTTTCAGGTATGTTATAAGCTATATGATTCTCTTATATAAGTTTTACTTAGGTATATGATACTATTTAGGAAGACCCTCATATTTTTATTAATATGTGGAGCCTCAGAAATGTGGTGAAAGCTTGAAAGAGATAAAGGAGTGATTGTTCTACGAGTGAGAAATAAAGAAAAGGGTGCATCATCAGCCATAAACTTCTTCACTCAAAAATTTTATCTTGTTTTGTTTTGTTCAAGGAACATTAAACTTTGTTTAATTATGCTACAATTAGAATATTTTTATAATTTTTGTTGAGAAGATTTTATAACTTCTCATCCTTATAAAATATTCAGAATATTACCTTATAGTTTATATTTGGGAGATGGCTCCCTTTTATAGAATGGTGTAGCATTTTTATTAAAAGTTTATAAGATAAAAGTAGCTTAGAACAAGTTTGAGAAACTAAGAGATTTGATATTGATCAAATAAACATCTAGCATTAATTGGTTAGGTTATACGAAATAGGTAAGAGCATACTTGTGGAAGATATAGATATCACAATCCATATGATTGTGAATCAATAATAAGTAGGCTAGGCTTTTGCTCTTGGAATGATCAAGTCTTGTTTAAATTATTTAAAAGAGAAGTTAATCATGTTGTATCATCTAGTATATAATGATGCATGTGGATTGATAGCAACAAATACCATATGGAAATTTTGTTTTCCATATTGAAGTTCTCTAAAATTTCGAGTTCATAGTATTGAGAAGACATATATAAAACCGAAAAAGTGAGAAAATGGAATAAGGAATAAAAGAAGATAAAAAATAAATAAGACAAAGGTATAAATCTTCGATAAGATCAAAAAGATAAATACAAATGTCATTAGTTTCTCAATACATACCTGAATAAGATTGTGATCCTTATTTAGTGAAGTCCTCCTAGAATATCATAGCGTACAATGCTTTGGTATGGAGAAATCAGGATGTATGATATATAACCCGATATGACTTACACACTGAATACATTATAATCCAATTAGACCACGTCATAGAAATCACCACAAGTTTAGTAAATTGGATTCTTGCTAAATTAGCGTATTATGATCCACATTAGATATGGATAGAAATAACAAAATAATGCAACCATATAAGGTATTGAGATGATTAATCATCATTAAAAGCATGACGCGAATTAAATAGAAGTGAAATCTAATGGAATATTATTTTGTGAGACATTACTAGTAAAGACTAGAATATACCTTCTTTAATACAAATAGGCTAAAAGAAGGGTCTATTAGCTGAAAGATTTTTATCCTTAGAAATAGTATTACTTTGTAAAATGATTGTGAGAATAAGAGAATACTTGAAATGAGTTTCAAGTATCACAAAATAATAGTTAGATGAAGAAGAGAATACTTGAAATGAGTTTCACGTATCACAAAATAATAGTTAGATAAAGAAATCTAGTTCACTAAAATTATCATTAATAGGAACAAATAGAAAGGATTGTGATTCCTATCTATACACTAACACTCGATACATTAAGATATGAAAAGAGTCTCATTTCCTTGCCTGGCGTAAGAAAAATAAGGCGTATGAGATACAACCTAAAAGTTTTCATATAAAAAGACACAAAGATGTTGTGTCAAGAGCTTAATCTAAAAGATTAAAACATGCATCTGAGTATAACGAGATCTATCTGATAAATGCAAAGTGTTTAATCTATGGAAGTAAATTACCTATGTATATACAAGAGATAGTGGGAGCAATATCATGTTTATTTCCCACATTATTGATTGGAAGATTGAAGTAGTTAGAACGCCAATATCATATAATTTATGTAGGTTCATTGGTATGGCACATGTTGTGATTATCAAGACCAATATATAATAATCAGATCTAAGACCACCAATAATATAGGTGAGAAGGTCTATCTCGGGTATTGGACTTCTAATGGCTGCAAGTGAGTCAAGATTTGGATATGGATTTGTTACCTTTATTTGATGTAATAAGAATAAGAGCATGTACCTAAAAATATATGAAAAAACATAATGGAGAGGACAGACCAAATAGATCTAGATGAGTTGAGGCCAACAACTGTAGATAAAATTTTGGGAGAGACATGGAAAAGCCAGAGCAGATAATTGGTACATGTTAACTATAGTTGGTGATGACTGGTAAAATGAGGTAGGTGAAGAAGATTTAGAACATTGGGTGTGGTAGGGATTTCTAGGGTGGAGTTAGAATTTGATCTTGAATCTTCCATGGAGAGAGAGAGAAAAAGAAAAAAGAAAAAAGAGTTTTTGTCATATGACTCTAATACGAAATTGGAAAAGAGAGAATGATCAAAAAAAATGTTTGCTTTGTTGAATGATTTTGAATATATTCAGTGATTATATATAGCATACTAGTATAAACGGTAAGAAAATAAATGTTAGGCTAAATTTGTGTGAGCCTGGTTATACATGGGAAGTATTATTCAAATGATTATTTGAATATTGAATATATACATTAAGAATTATTGAGATGTACTATTGAGATGTACATTGAATCTGACCATTTCGATAATTCTAAATGGTAAGAAAATAATTATTAATGAGAATTATCTAATGATTATAGTACATGTGATTTTCAAACAAGATATCTCCATGAGATCTTATGTGTAGAATCTTATACTTTGACATCACTTTAAAACACCCTAGCCAAGGGATAAGGGTGAACCATTCGGTATAAGGTATTGCATATTAAGGTTGTGAGTGATAAAAATAAGATTCATTTATAATGTATTTCAGGATATAAATCCTATGAATTATATGCTTTAATAGTTAAATAATGTCTTATGATGAATTGAGATATTGACAATATGAAATGATTGTTTATTATATGGTCATTAGTCATAACAAATTATTTTGGAATGTCAGATTTCTCAACTCACGGGTGACCTTGGCACTTTGCTAGAAGTTAATACTGGGTTGAAAGTTTTAGTAATTAATCATGATATTTTTAAATTA
The DNA here is from genome assembly GCA_027186245.1 of Coriaria nepalensis. NCBI lineage: Eukaryota > Viridiplantae > Streptophyta > Magnoliopsida > Cucurbitales > Coriariaceae > Coriaria > Coriaria nepalensis. The sequence goes on from CP114493.1 coordinate 2,326,496, forward strand.
ACTATTTATTTTAGATTATATTTTAAAGTAAAATGAATCTAATTAATAATTAGATAAAATCGTAAAGTATTTTGGAATCTTCCTACTAGCATGAAGTAAAACATAATCGGTCACACATATTAAGATTCTATAGTAGCCGTGTTGATTTTACATTGTTGGAGAGAAAAATAAATTATTTATATTTTAGGGGTAAAATTATAATTTTCCAATAATTTGATTATGAGGGACAAGTAATAAATTATTAATTTATTCTATCGGATGTTATACAACACTAATAACACAACTAAGAAGTGATATTATTTTAATATAAAATTAATAATTTATGAGTGAAACCTCATTAATTTAAATTGTCCGAAAGGTATGCAGCTACTAGTTAGTCACTAATTGTTAATGGGCTAGACCCATTACCGAGAATTTATGTGCCAATATAGTCAACTATTAACAAAAAGATATGGGATCTAAGCTCGTCATACATGACCGGCCACATTAATGAATAATGACTCCTTAAAGGATTCACATCCGGTTAGTTAAGAGTCCGAATTAATTATATATTTGAAGAATGTGAACAAAATTTGTAAACAATATCTCTACATCCTGTTCTTCATATTTAACTTTACATTTCACTTTATTATAGTGATTCGTCAAATTTGAAGAATTGTTCTAGTAAAGTTAAGACTTATTTTAATTTATTTTAAGTATTTTTTAAGTGTCTCTCTCATTTTTTATTATTTTAAAATATTTTCACTTCTTTACTTGAATTTTTTATTTTTTTTCTCTTTATTATTTAAATATTACTTTAACTTTTCTCTTTCCTCTTACTTCATATAAAGAACATAATAAAGAAACGGATGTAGACTTATCTATAAAGTGATTAACTAAACAATCTAAAAGGGTAGCATGTATATTAGCTAAAATTAAGTTAAAATTGAAGAATTTGATAGTTAACAATATGTGAATACTCTAAGTGAATTGATTTAATTAAGTCAAACTTTAAAAAAGTCAATAATTAACCGAGTCAAAATTTATAATTAATTTTATACAAGCTCAAAATCTAAGAGAGATTTAAATATCTCATTAAGATGGTCGGCCAAACAAAGTGTTCATAAACCCTAGTAGCCAAAATTTGCAAGAGAAAAAAGAGTTTTTCCCCATTTCTTTTTCCTCAAGCCTCCTAGTTCATGTGTTGAACTTTAAGGTAGAAGACAAATTGAGTGAAAAGTATAGTGTGGATTATGAATAAAGGTTGCACGGTTGAGAAACTATAATCTTTCAAATCAAATTGAGTGAAAACCGTTCAGTCCTGTAATCAAATTTAACTATAATTATTTGTAACTTTTTTATTTCCTAGGATTTTTTGAGCTTTCCGCACATATGTGAACATGTTATTGAATGAATGCTTTCTTGTGAGGTTTTGAGTAGTTCAGGTTTTACTTATAAGTTTTTAAATAATTATTTCTGCTGCCAGATTGCTCATAGACTAACATACTTATGGAGCAAAGCATCTTTTATTGTCGACATGGTGAGTTTGCCATCCGGAGTTGAATTGCTAAAAAATAATTGTTGAAATTGTTCCACATCGCATAGGGAAAATAAATTTGGTATGATTTATAATTAAAAATTTCTTTTTTTTTTCTCAATAAGAACTTTTAACATAATAAATAATTGAATTCTAAAATTTAATATGATATAAGAGTCGTGTTCAGTGTATATATGTCCACACGACGATTCGAAAAGTGCTTTTGTGCTACTTTGAAAAATCCACTCTTACATCTTTATGTTTTCTATGCTCTAAATAAGCAAAGAACGTTGTTTTTTTAGGTAAGAGTATGACACACAAGTCATAAAAAAATATTAAATGCAAGCGTACTTTGAAACAAAATAAAACGTCTTCATATGCAAGCATATTTTCTTAGACTTGGTGGGCTACATGAATGGTGGCATGTTCTTACATGTGAAGAAGAAGGTCGTTGAACATGTTATTGAATGGTTGTCGTGCTTAATGAACAGTGAAGTTGTAATTGTTAACTATACGTGCTTGCAACTGGGTGGTGTCTTTCTTTTGTTTCCTATGCAGAAAAATCTTGAGATCTTACATGATTTTGAAGTTTTCATTCTTAAAAGTTATGTCTTTTCATAAAACACATAAAGACAGCAAAACCTGGCTCACTCGAGGTTAGTTAGCTTACCAGCACCTCCCACTTTTTCTAGTTAATGTTATCATCTTTAGGGAGAGAAAATAAAGGCTTATATGAATGCTTATGATCTTCGGGACTAAAGAGAAGATGACTATGAACTAGTATCAAGCATTACAACTAAATTTAAATCTCAAGGAGAATGAGAATATGTAGAAAGATTTAAAGGCATTGTAAGAGATATCTATTAGACTTATTGGAATCAAATCATCCGAAACGATGTTAAGTTGACATGGTTACCGACCAAACTTGTTCGGCTGTAGGCTGGTAATGATTTACCAATTGATAGTACTAGATCGTGATGCATTAAGGAGTGATGACTAACCCAACCATAGAAATAACACCTTGAAATATGTAAAACTGATTTGACCCGATATGTAAAACTGATTTAATATCTCAACTTCCAAATTAGTGTAATGCAAGAGCTCTCTAAATTATCAACCTAACCCACCCTCTCGCCAGCTACCCTACAATGTTATGACAACCGTACCTTGGAGGTGAATGAAAGAAGGTAACACAATGGGGGAAGTGAAATTGCTACGTTGAGAGATGTGTTTTGCCCCTTCCACAACATCTGCCAATGAGATTTGAGCTTGGGGATTGACGAGTTTATGCCACCGAATTCGATTGGATAAATGGGTAAACACAAACACGACTCACTTCATAGACATGTCACATATGTAAAATACAAACACGATAAGTCATAAGCTTGTAGACCTAGCATAACTAATGATATATTTAGAAGTGGCTCGTGCTCGTTTGGAGTCCTAAGTAAAATTAAAATTTGGAGCCCACGCAATTAAGTTTGTAAAAGCTAATTATACGTTTGCATATTTTCATATTTTTAACGTTAAGTTATAAGTATGAAAGTTAATTGATATGCATACACCATTTTAAATTTTTATTAAAATTATTTTTTTATTTTTTGTGAAAGATATATATAGGTAATAATATGAGACAACTTTTTTTAAAATAAATATATTCATATATTCTAATAATTTGGAGCCCTTTTGCAAGTACGGCTTTAAGCAATTGCCTCACTTGCCTAAATAAAGAGCCGGCCCTGAATATATTTAATTAATCACATGATTTGTGTTGTGATGTACAACCCTAACGTTTAAAATCTACATAACTTAGAAGAATCAACCAGCCGTTTGTAGATCGACCAAATATGTTTTTGCCTAGAAATTGAAGATTAAGCTTTCAGTTTCAACTTGATGTCTCAGTACTACAAAGAAGCTTTCCATCCATGGATTATCATTTATCAGTTTCCTTCAAAGTGCTTCATCATTCAACGCTCTGTTTTTATGAGATCCTTTTAGGATTAAGTTATTTTATATTTCACGAGCTACTGTTTGTTTGTTCAACAACAATACACTTCTATCTTCTACTTATATCTTGAAAGTTGCATTCCTAGCTCAGTAGATGTAATAAATTCAATAATGGTTGAATGCTAGAGTATTTTGACCCGCTTCAATTGCTTATTTTCAACTGAAGTCAAATCCTTATCATTCAATTTTTTTTTAAAGTTCTTTTGAAATACAATTCCTAATTCCGGCACATCCGTATTTTCCAAAATAAATAAATAAATAAATAAAAAGTATCCAAGTCATTACACAATGCAATCTGCCTGAACTGAAACGTGCAGCTATAAAAAAAACTAGCATAAACAAACTGTTATATTAAAACCTTATCTAATAGTCAGTATATAAGCATAAACAAATTATATATATATATGTGTTTTAAAGATTAACATTCTATTAAATAATAACAATGTATATGTGTATACTGTTGCATTGTTGCATGACTCGCATTTTACACTCTCCCTTTTATTTTTCGCTTTTCTTTTGTTCAAACTTCTATGATGCTTTTTGAGTTATTTTTCATTTTTAATTGTTGTTGAAAATGATTTAATTATTAAATTTAATATATTTTTTTTAATTGAAGAACTAGTCACCTGTAGATTTAAACCAAACTCGAACCGAAGTTTTGATCAGGTTTACGAGCATTTTGATTTGCTACGAGTGAAAAATTAAATAACTGAACATATTTAAGTTGACCACATAAATGTTCAAAACCCAAGCTACCGAATCAATAAACACCCATAAAAAATATATATCATATAGTCTCCTTCAAATACAATGCATTTTACATTTCTCTTTGGGTTAAATGCTAAAACTTTCATGCATATTGTGGTTAAAAACTACTTGTATTTTAAAACGAGTAAAAAGATCCTCTAACACCTTAAAAAATTATGTTTTCAATTTCTTCTTCAATATTTTGCCGCCACCTCCGGAAAAAAAAAGCCTCCATTAAATTGGGAAAGAAATATTAAATATAATTTTTGAATTTTTAGAGGTGTTTTTATAATTATTAAAAATTAATCAAAAGCTCAAAATCAGACATGATTTGACATATTTGTCTCTCTCATTAAATCATGATACGTTATCAAAATACATTTTAAAACATGAAATACAATTTAAAACATTTACCTAAATAGACCTTAAAAATTTTAGGTTCTCACATAAAATATAAGTAGTTTTTAGTTTTTAGCCATTTTTTTCATTCTTAAGAAAACATTCAATTTTGAATCATGAAAGATTATGTTGATTGAATAAATGCTCATCGACTATACATCTCATAGCACTAAAAGGGTAAATCGGTATATTTAATTTTTAAAATGGACAAATCCTCGAGAAGAAAAAAGCATATAAGAGTTATCAAAATGAGTTGTGCTTTTTAGTCCGACCCAGCTCATAGCCCGACCCAAAACTTGATTCGGCATGACCTGGATTTACGGGCTAAGCTTAGACTTACGTTCAAGCCCGTCGAGTTGGCTCAGCCCGACCTGGCATGTTGGCCCTTTTTAAGCTTAGTTGGGTCTAGCTTGACTTGGGTCGCCTAGGTCCGTATAAGCTCGGCTTGGCCGGGCTGGACCTGGCCTAGTCCACCTACAACATAGGTTAGCTTGCCTCACATACTAATTGATTGAGAAGGCTGAAACCCTCCCAAATTCAATTCAAAATTTAAATTTTGAATTGAAATTTTCTTTTTTTTCTTAAGTTGGGCTAGAATAATTTTTTTTTTTTAATTTTTATATATTTTTTCTTTTATTTTACTCCCCTCACATAATAATTTTTAAATCCTCCTCCCAACCTAATTCTTTTTTATATTTTCTCCCACACACACATACTTTATCTATTATCTAATCATTTAATTCCTAATACTCTAAGTTATAATTAATCTTCATTCTTTCATAATTCCTAATTTTTTTTTATCATTAATCTCAATATATTATCCTTAATCTCAATTCCTAATAAGCTATTTTCTATTAATTAAACCAAGGTTGAAGGTAGTTAATTTTTAATATTAAGAATGTTTTATTATTTATTATTATTATTATACTTAATATTAATGTTTTACTTTTTTACTTAAAATTTAATTTATTTATATTTTTTATGATTAATCATTTACTCTTAAATTCTTATATAGGAAATGTATCGTCATCAATATAACTTCAACTCTCTGAAGGAGTATGAGCAAAATCTTTATGCCGAAATCGGTTCAATTTCACCGCCGATACCATCAGTTCAAACACATTCGACATATACTATCAAGTCTATCACTATCACTACCACCATCATCATCTGATACCGATATTGCTACCGTCACAAATATAATGCCTATAAAGAGACCTAATAAGCAAACATTTGATATTTAGTATATATTCAACATAGTTCTATACAACAATAAGAAAGATGAGAACACTGATGGTGCAATGTGCAAGTATTACAAAAATACTTTGGTTGCGGGTCCAAATAATGGAACTAATCACTTGAAACACTATAAAAAAAAATGTATGGCTAAAGCTAGTGCATGTATAAATCAAACTTAATTGAATTTTAACACTGATGATATAATTGGTATGTGAACTTATGATCCAATGGCTGCTAGAGAATCACTAGTTAGACTAAGCGTTGTTATTGATTTACCTATTAATTTTCATTAGCAGTTACAATTCTAGTTTCACTAGGATGGAACTCTAGAAATACCTTGAAATCGATTTCTCTTTTTTTGATTCTTATGCAAATGATTGAGAATCCTTATACCTTTTGAATTAGTGGAAGAAAAGCTCTGCACGATTTCCTATACTAGGACGACTTGCACGAGATGTCTTAACTATTTCCGTCTTAACAGTTTCTTTCGAATCAACATTCAACAGAGATGGGAGAGTTGTCGAAGATAGGAGAACTTCGTTAAAGCCATAATTGGTTGAAATATTATTATGCATAAGAGATTGTGAGTATACAGCTAATCAAGATCAATATACAACTCATAATGAATACTTTGTTTAATTTTTTCATAATATGTTCTTAGATGATGAAATTTTTGAAGAGCAGTTCTGTGATCCATCAATGACCAACTACCATTGATAACTTGATAATAGATAATAGTTTATTAACGAATTTTCATTATTTATTTATTTTTCTTATTTATGCTTTTATTGTAAGGTTCGTTTTTTCTTTCTTAAGATCAAAAGATATTTTTTTTAATGAATACATGATAGCTGAGTCATGGTTTAATCCTCTATATATCATTTATTAATATATAATACAAATTTTTAATACATAATGAATACTTTGTTCAATTTTTTCATAATATGTTCTTAGATAATGAAACTTTTGAAAAGTAGTTTTGTGATCCATCAATGATCAACTACCATTGATAATTTGATAATAGATAATAGTTTATTAACAAATTTTTATTAATTATTTATTTTTGTTATTTATATTTTTATTATAAGGTTAGTTTTTTCTTTCTTAAGATTTGAAGATATTTTTTTTAACGAATACATGATAGTTGAGTCCTAGTTTAATCCTCCATATATCATTTATTAATACATAATAAATTTTTATTTAATTATAAATTTACTTATGTACTTTATTTATTTATTATTTTTGTTATTAAAAAAAAAAGGCTAAATTAGATTATTCTATTTTAGGCCTAACAAATAAGCTCGGTCCAACGTTAATTAGTAAAAAATCCGACATAAGTCGGACGGCCCATTCGCTCCGGAGCATGTATTGTGCGCGTTCTTTGTGTGCATGCAAAGAAAGAAAGCAAATAAAAGCTAAATAAAATAATAATAATAATAATAATAATAATAATAATAATAATAATAATAAATAAAATAATTAATGCTGGAGAGAGAGTCGAAATTGGTTTTTGTAATTTTGTTCAAGAAGAGAGAGGGAGCAAAGGGGGAGTCACTTTCTTTCGCTTTTCTTTCCAAATGACCCCTTTGGTTGAATGTCTGGGAAAAATTGATGAGCTCTCTCTCTCTCTACTATAATTCATTAATATAGAGAGAGAAGGTAGTAATATAGGGCCAAAAAGAGGATTAGAGGGAGGGAGGGAGAGAGAGAAATCTGCATGATTTCTTATTACTGGGTTTCGGTTTTTTGAATTGTTTTGCAATTTGGGATTTTGAGGAAAAATCGAAGAGGAAGCAGGAAGGTGGAAGATGACTTGGAGAAGAGTATTAAAGGCCGTTCAGGCACTTGGGGCTCACACTTCTCTCTTCTGCTTTACCCTCTTACTCGTTCTCAAGCTCGATCATGTCGTCTCGTCCAGTTGGTGGTACTACTTTGTTACTTTTCTGCTCATTCTTTATATTTACATATATATATATAGGATCATCATGTATGTCTATGAAAAGTTCGAGCTCGACCCTGTTCTGGGGTTTAAATTGTGCTTCAATTAGTTATAATTCTATGTTTTTTTCCTTCTTCCTGAGAAAGGAAGATTGGAGATAATGAATTGGGAAAGGGTATATATATTCAATATTTCAATCTGTTTCTTCAAGTTGATGGATATTCTTCTCTCTCTATCTCTCTCTCCTTTTATTTTATTTTATTTTTATCTTTTTGTCCATTTTTTAAGAACTCATAATAAATTCTTTTCCTTTTGATGCGTGTGTTATTTTCATACAGATTAAAGAGTACAACCTTGTAATTTCTTGTTGAGACTTGTTGTTTGATACCATTTTTTATTTTTATTTTTGGATATAAGTTCAAACGAGCTTATTATTGTCTACCAGCTTATAGGTAATGCAAAATTTATTAATTGCTCGGTTTTGTTATATGATTGCATAAGATGGATATGTACAGCTTTATAGTTTTATAGGATGTGCATTCGGTTCAATGAAACTGTAGCTTAGTTAAACTGGAGTTTGTATAGACTCTATTTTGTTTAGATTGTACAAACTGGATTTCTAAACCAAAAATGGATCTCCATGTGCATTTGGCTCAGTGCTGTAACTGACATTTTATCTAAATTGGCATTTCAAAAAATTTTATTTTGATTCTTTTTAATGTAGACTGAATCTCATTTTTATTCGAGTTTGTACAGAGACTATTTTATTAAGATAGTACAAACTATATTCTAACCAAAAATGGATCTCCATGTGCATTTGACTCAGTGCTTTAACTGAAATTTGATCCAAATTGCCATTTCAAAAATTGTATTTTGATTCTTCCTAACATCGACCGTATTTCATTCCGACTAGCTAACTATAATTTGGCTGGCTCAAATTAGATTTTTAAGGTCTTAACTGACATTTGAAACCAAATGCACCACCCTGCACCCTAATATAAATTCATAGTCTCACAAATATTAGGCTTATGCATTGTGGCGTCTATGGTGTAGTCCCAGATTTTATGTTGTGTATATTTAGGTTCTTTTTTATAATAAGCCGTTTAACTTACTTTTGTTGCTGTTAAACTATGATTAATTAACTTGGAGCTTTTAAAGTGGATACATAGTGTAAATAATATCCTTTTTGGTCCATCAAATATAGTGCTTACTTTCTAAAGTTCTTATTTTTTCCATGCAGGTTAATATTCTTTCCATTATGGATATTTCATGCAATTGTTGCTCGAGGAAGATTCTCACTACCCGCCCCATTAGTTCCACATAATCGTCATGTATGTCGTTACGGTCAAATGGTTTTCCTCGAGACCGTCTCTCTGATTTGTGCATTTCAAAGACTCAATTGGTTATTATTATTATTTATTTATTTATTTTCTTCTTAATTTTGAAAGGTTCCTGGCTAATATATGTTTATTGCACAGTGGGCTCCATGCCATGCTGTTGTTGCAGGACCCTTGCTTATCGCATTTGAATTGCTTCTTTGTATATATCTTGAGAGTCGTAATGGTAAATAATAATTTCCCACTTATTCATCTTTACATAACACAATTACAAGATACTTTTGAGATTGTGCACAAAACTATATATACCTTCCAATGATTTTAGGCATTATTGGATCTGTCTATATTTGGAAGAAATTATCGTGTAATTCGTGTACCATGTAATATAACAAGCCAATAACAAATGAACACTTAATAATTTTGACGTGGTGGGCCCCTTTTTCACGTGGGTCCCATTAATCATTTTTACATCATTTAGCATAAATAACTGGTGCATTCAATACTTTAACCCGATTTGTATTATGGTATATCATATAATACTCTAACTCTATTGGCTTATTGCCCTTTTGGACAGTCCGTGGTTTTGCAGCTGTGAATTTGAAGACTGTCTTTCTTCCCTTACTTGCATTTGAAATCATTATTTTAGTTGATAATTTCAGGTAGTTTCCAATTTCTCCTTTTTTCTTTATTTTTTGATTTTCTCTGTGCTAGAATGGCCTAGAATTTTGGAAGTACTTGGGATCTTATGCGATTCAATAGGTTTCCTTAATGCCTGTAACCTATAGCTTTGTAGGTGTAACTCTGTTGGTTTGCAATTACACATTTTTCTTTTTCTAGGAAATAAGTTTCACTATCTGTCAGGTTAATTTTTTATGTTGTCACTGTTTTGAATGAAATAAGTTGGTACTATGTTTTCAATCTAGAGACACTGTTTAAACTCTTAATGGGTTCATTTTTATGAGGCGTTCCTTCTTTCTGACTGATTCTAATATCTTCTACAGAATGTGTAGGGCGCTACTGCCAGGTGATGATGAAAGCATAAGTGATGAGGCAATATGGGAGACACTTCCTGTAAGTCTTATTGAATCATTAGTCTAAAGTTCTATTTTAGTTTTTTAATTTCCCATTTCAAAAGATTATAAAACATTTAGGGATAAGGTGTTGAAAGAATGAAATAGTAGTTTGCTTACGTAAATTATTAGATAAGTGAAAGATATGGAGAACAAATGTTTCAAATTAGTCAATCTTTTCGACACCGTATTGTTGCAAAGGAATAGCATGTTGGAGTATTGCGTGGACTTCATTGATTTATCTAGAAGGGCTAATGAAAAATGATTTGGTAATACCCCTGCTGGCATGCTTCCTTTTAAAGAGCACTCCCATATTGATATTCATTCTAATTGCAAGTGGACTCTTATTTGCAAAAGTTTTGTTTTGTAGCACTTTTGGGTTGCAATCTCGATGGTCTTCTTTGTTGCTGCTACGATCTTCACCCTTTTAAAGATATGTGGTATATCCCTAAGCTCTTTAACTCTTAAATGTTACTCCAATAAATTGATTCCTGGCCTAGCAAATACTATTCTCTGTGCCGTTTTTCTTTTCTTCTTTTCTTTTTTTTTCCCCCCCAAAAAATAAAAAGTTCAAAAATCAATATATATTTCCCTTTGGCTATTCTAGGACTCTTTTTTCTTGATGCAAAGCTAGCCCAAACTTTATTTACCTATTATTATTTTTTATTTTTTGATCTAGATATAAGCTATATTGTTATATAATCACAAACCTCAACTGTCAAATGAGAATTTGCATCTTCAATCGGGTATCTATACTCATTTAGGGCCTGTTTGGCAACACTTTTTAAAATATTTCCTTGTTTATAAATGCTAAAATCAGTTTATTCAGTCGACAAACATATTTGGCAACGTTATATTTTTAAAATCCATTTTTTAAAAAACGGCAAAAAAATCAAAATTAGATAAGCACAAATATGTTTTTATTTTTCTCAACTAGAAAAACGATTTTCACAATTATTACAAAAAACATTTTTGAAAAAACAGAAAATGAAAATTTCTGCCGAATAGGCCCTTACTTTTGGATTCTTTTTCATATCATAAACTGTTGGTTATCATCACGTGATTATCTGTATTTGTGCACTAATTGCTTATCATCATCCGAATTCCATAAATACTTATTGTAGGTGATGTTGGCGGTCTTGGCTGGTGGGACCTATTTATTAATTTTGGGTACACATCATGTCTCTTCGTACTGATAGTTTTCTTGTTTTTATGGCTGCTTCACCAATTAATAAAAAGTTATGTGTTCAAGAGTGAAATATACCGAGCATATCATCTTCTTGCAGAATTGCCGAGTGCTTTGCTTTTCTTGTCTGTACAAAGTGGTCTAATCCTGTGATTCATAGAAATCCTCACACAAGAGAAGTTGGTTCTTCCTCTAGATTTGTTAGATATCTTGATTGGAGCAATGGGTTAGTAGTTTCTTCAGAGGAGGAGCAACTACAGAATAGAATGTGTTGCCTTCAAGATATTGGCGGCCATATTATGAAGATTCCGATAATTGGTTTTCAAGTTCTCCTATGTATGCACTTAGAGGTATTTTGAAGGGTAGATACGTAAATTAAACTTTTCTTGGGGGCTGTTTTTTGTTGTTTCCCTAAAATGCTATTCTAATCTCAGGGAACACCTGCTAGTGCGAAATATATTCCGCTTCCGGCTCTTTTCTTGCCGCTGTTTCTACTTCAAGGAACTGGTGTACTTTTCTCAGCTTCAAGGTTGGTAGAAAAAGTTGTGCTTTTGTTATGGAGTGGATCTGGCACGGGAATATACTTTAGAATCTCTTCAAGAGCTCAGGATTGCTTCGAGTTCTTGTACCGTGGTTCAAGGTAATCATTCTTCCTCTCTCTCTCTCTCTCTATGTTCTGATGTGGTAGTTTTTTAATTTATGGATTTTCCAACAATTTTTAATCGGCAAAAATAGGCTACTGGGTTGGTGGGCTATTGATGAAGGAAGTAAAGAAGAACAGGCCAGACTTTTCCAGGAGGAGGATTCTGGGTTAGTAATATTTATTTTCAATTTCTTGAAAAGGTTTCTATGTGTGCTTTATTCTTTGGTTTGTTTACACAGATATTTGTGTATATATATATATATACACATACATACATATATGTATGTACGCATGGAATTGGTATGTCGAAACATAAATAAGTGATACATTAGCTTGGCACTCTAGGACGTGCCTGCATTTTTCTGATTTTCTCTTAGGAAAAGACTGTAAGGAATCTGGAGTTTTCTAATAGAAAGATGTTCTGTTTTTCCGGTATATTTAGAATCTTGTTTGGATGAAGACACAGAAAAGGGTGAAGAAGAGAATAGCTGTCATTTGAGATATTCTTCATTTGATAAAGTCAATAGGAAAGAAAGTTACTTTTTAAAACTAGTTTTGCAAGAGGTGATTACTTATATATTTGTAAAAGTTGGTCTGTAACAATGCAGGTATAACACTTTTCGTGGTTTTCCTCCTGAGATGGTGAAGAAAATGCCTAGAAAGGATCTCGCTGAGGAAGTGAGCTCAATATTCATAATAATTCTTTTTTATTTTATTCTTTTAATATCTGTTACTGGTAACTGTTAGAGCGTCCCTTTGGTTGAGCATTCGAAATCCCAGTTTGGCCCCCTAAAATTCTGAGTCTTACAAAAAACCCGAAATACTCAGACTACTGTTTTAAGCGCCAAAATGCACCCTTATTGGACTCTTTATCAATGACCATTCTAGAATATTCATGTTTGAACTTGATCCATTCACTCAGGTCTGGAGACTTCAAGCTGCTCTTGGCGAGCAGACAGAAATCACCAAATTCAGCCAGCAAGAGTATGAAAGACTCCAAAATGTAAACATTTTCATTCCTATCTCGTGTTTAAATACAACTATTTTTATTCTTTTGATATTTCGATGAAATCTTTCTTCTGTGGCTTTGATGACTCGCATGTTCTCTTTACTTCCACTAAAGAGAGAAATGGAAATAGCTGTTTGCCAAACTACTGTACAATGTCAAGTGTGCCCAGGGCTATGGTTTCATGAAACTAATAAAAGACAACTAGAAGGGTTTGCTCGAGATTTATCATATCATTTCTTGAACCTGGTGGCCTATAGAGCCAGGAAACCCATCATAATTCCTAGTTTCTCTATTTCTTTTTTGTTTATTTTCCTTATGTGAACCCTGCAGGAAAAGGTGATGTGTCGGATTTGCTTCGAGGGAGAAATCAGTGTGGTCTTGCTTCCATGTCGCCATAGAGTGCTTTGCAGGTATTTACAAGGCATTGTCCTAATGATCCTTTTGCTTCAGCATTTTTATTAGTTTTGTTTAGGTAAAATGGTGTTTGGCAAGTGGGGGTGAATTTTGAATTCTTGTTCTATTTAGGAGAAACTTAGGTGCCAGTTTGAGGCTTAAATTCCGTTTAGGCTCACTAATTTATACTAGAGGACAAAAGCCATCTAGATCCTAGTTTACTTGAATCCAGTTTCAGAAGCCTACCCAAAGACAGCCAAACTAAGAATGATTGTATTTTGTTAGATTTTTCCAAACTGGACATTTGCAAGCTGAAATTATGGGTTTCATATGGTTTGGTTGTAGTTGTGACAACAGAATTTTTATACACAGTAAATCACAGTCACAAACTGGCATTTAACTGGAATTTAAAGCGCCGATAAAATATAGTGTAAATCTTACACCCAAGCTGAAGTCTCAAATTGTGATGAACTAGATTTTAAGCTTGGAACTTTTTCTATTTCAATCTGAATCACATAATTAGTCTTCCCCTGTTCTTGGCAGCACCTGCTCGGAGAAGTGTAAAACATGCCCGATATGCCGCATACCTATCCAGGAGCGCTTACTTGTATATGATGTTTAACGCTTTTTTAACTTTTAGTGTAAAACCAATAGTATATGAAATGGAGTTGCTTTTTAGGACCCTCAACTTTATAGAGAGAAATGCAGTCAAATTTCTGCTGCTAACCTTAATACCTTTTGTGATCAGGCAATATATATATATATTGTCTCATTTCCCACCCTTTTATAAAATGTAAATAACTAGTTCTTCAATGAGAATCAGTAACTATTACCAAAGTATGTTTTGCAATCACATGCTTCGCATTTCAGTTATCTATTTATTTAATTGTTTCGGTAAGCTAAGTATAGTTTCAAATTAAATCAATTTTGTTATCTACTTAAATTTAAAATTTTAACATGAGGAATCGTGAAAAGAAAAGAGAAAAATTAAACAAAAAAAAAAATGATGTAAAAGGTGGACCCAGTCAAAATTGAACAAGTTAAAAAATAGGTTATTAATTTAAATAAATAGGTCAAAGCAATTTAAAACGCTTCGGATTATTAAAATGGAACATGTATTTGAATTAACTATTTTTTTTTTTTTTTTAAATAAGATATCGAAATTAAAAATCTAAGTTTAGTTTATTGAAGCTTAAGAACCCATTTTGATCATCTTGTGTAACATATTCATAATTCATATCAATAAGAAGACTTGTTCAGATAAAAAAAACGAAGAAGATCGAAACATGATAATATAGTTATTGCTAGAACTAGAAGGTAGGGTCAGCTGTCTCCATACCTTTGAGAAATTGAACTTTTATCCTATGATATAAATTTTTCTAAGAAAATAAATATAGTTCCACCACCATCCTTTGATCATTGTCCCTGATTTTGGAATACATCTTGTGATTTATAAATTCAAATTTCTTAAGCTGTTAGGACTAAAATGAAATATACATTTTGGAAAAAGGGGTCTAATTAGTAAGAATATAAAATATCATAGAGTTAATCATTGATTCTTTTGTAAGGAAGAGCATAGGAAGGGTAATAAATAACTTGAACATTGCCAGCACCATAAATAAGGAAGCGATCAAAGAGGGTGAAAAACATCGGCCGGGTGAGTATTATCATGATAAGGCCAGGCAGAAATGGAGTTGCAGCTTATATATATGTATGTGCAATTCTTTCTTCTTCAATTGCTCGTCCCACTCTTCTCTTCTCATCATGGTTAGACCCGGCTCTACCCGATTCGCTCAGTCAATATCATGCCTGAATTCAGATGGCATAAACCTCTACAACCCCCAAAGAAAAAGAGAAATTGAATGATGTAGAACCATCTTTTAGTTAAATTTGTCAAAACTGATTTTCTTTATTTAAATTTTTTTGTTAATATTGATTATTAGTTAATTAACTCCAATGAAATTTTGAAACAATCCTAAAAGCTTCATTTAGAAGCACATACTTTTGTGCAGTTTAGACCTAATTAAAATTTGGTTTTTAGTTCACAGTTTCCAGTTGAAACTCATAAACGTCATTTTTACTACACGACAGTGTAATAAATCAGCCCAAATAAAGCCTATTGTTTATAATATTATATCTCATATCTGAAAGAGAATACTTGAGATCTTAATATATAAGAAAGATGGATCAACTCCTCTCATAGCCAATTGATTTTGAGATGGAAGCTCAGATTTCAACATAGTATCAGAGTTAGGTCCAACACGTGATTGGACTAACCACCACACGTGCTCCATGTTACCCATATAAAAAATATATATATAGGCTCAAAATAACACCACACGTGAGGAGGCTTGTTGAGAATATTATATCCCACATCTGAAAGAGAATACTTGAGATCTTAATATATAAGAAAGATAGGTAAACTCCTCTCATATCCAATTGATTTTGAGATAATCAACACCTACTATACCTTGATTGTACTAATGGATTTAATGGCTTCAACTAATATGAGCTAGTCTAAGATGTTTTTTGCACCAACAGCTGATATCACAAACTCAATATTGTGGTTTTTCAAAGCATCCTCCATGAAATTATGATCATCCATTGATCCCCGATAAAAAATAATAAAGCATTAACATAATACAATTCATGATGTATGTTGGGCTCAATTATAAGACAATCTCAGATTTGCAGCCTCAACTTAAGTAAGGGAAACTATAGCTGAGGCAAGGTCAGGAAATATTTAAACTTAAATATATTATTATTTTATAAAGTGAATATCGAAATTCACTACATAAAATTAATATTTAAATATATCTTTCAATTAATTAATTCTCTAATTAATTAATTAATACAAATATCTCATAATTATCTATTTACCTTAGAAAACTATTTTCTTTACAAGTAAACCATTTCTCTATCTTTTTGTCACTCTTACCTAAACAGTGTTTTATAGAAATAACTTGGAGACCATAAATCTATAATTTCAAGCTTCAATAAATTATATTATTAATTAAACTCTTTTATCTAATATCATATTTATTAATTCCAACATTATTCCACTAAAAATACGGGATTGCACTCTTACAATTATAGAATAAATTATTGAGCAATCTCTAGTAGTTCATTAATATTATCATTATAAGCAATTTAATCCTCCAATAATTGATTTATAATTAGAGCTAGTCAAATTACCATTTTACCCATCTAATTATTTCTTTATCCTTACGTATCATTAATCCACTAGTGAACGGTCGATTTATAATTTAATTATAATTTTGAGCTTAAAACCATTTAGTTCCATAATTAACTCTTAAGGGAACTAATATACTATCTTTTATGAAGAAGATTTTGATTACATAATCTGTAAATCATGTTCCCAACCGCTTATGCCAATAAACCTTCAAAATAAAAGTCTTTAGCCTATTTTATAAATAAACTGTGATAACTGAATCAAAAGATCCAATTGACATAAATAAAAGTTCATGACTACTCAGGATTCGGATTGATTTGTATATAATCATCTATTGATATGAATAAAAATGGCAAATGGTATGTTGATAAAAAATTGATTCATAATATCGGGTCCAGTCTTATATAATCCAATTATATAAAATACCTCCACTAAGATGTCTATCTACATCAGTTATCCGGATCTAGACTACTTGCACTCATAATACTAGTGGACCGAACTAGCAACCATTAATTAAAAATTTCACATCTTAATATGTTACGGATAAATTAATTCATTGTCTATAATTTTAATCTTATAGTACTGATACAATATTATAGTTACATAAATGAATTTGGAATTTTTTGATATTTATACACATTATTCAATAATAAAACATTCAAACAATTATATAGAAAAATATCACTTTTATTAATTTCATAAAATTATACTTATTACATATTTTTAGAGCACTATGCTAAAAAAAAATTGGTATTTTTCTGTAGTGCATTACATCCAAAAATTATCAAATGGAGAAACATATAATCAGAATCAGTTTGTATACTCAAAAGATTTGGATAAAGTGTACTGCTTTTGTTGTAAATTATTTGATTAAAAAACACATTTGGCTAATGAGGGGACTAGGGATTGGAAAAATCTTAGTCAAAAAATTAAGAATCATGAAATTAGTAATGATCACATTCTCAACATGACCGGTGGATATATTTAGAAATGAAGTTGTCTAAAAATAAAATAATTGACAAAAACTTTTAGGAAAAAGTTAAAAAAGAAAAAGAGCATTAGAAGCAAGTTTTAGTTAGAATAATTACTGTGATTAAAACTTAAGCTAAAAACAATCTTTTCATGTTAATAATGAAAAGAATTATGAGGAAAATAATATAAACTTTTTAAGTATAATGGAGATGATAGTTGAGTTTGATCTTGTAATGCAAGAACAACTTCAAAGAATTCAATCCAAAGAAATTAGGTATCATTGTTAAGGACATAACATTCAAAATAAATTAATTGAGTTGTTGGCAAGTGATATTAGAAGCATAATAATTAAGAAAATAAAGCAAATCAAATATGTTTTTTTTTATTATATTAGATTGTACTCTTTATGTTAGTCACCAAGAATAAATAACTCTTATCTTGAAATGTATGGATACTTCTGGAATACGAGTCACATAACATTTTGTTGACTTTTTAAAGGTAGATGACAGTTCTGGAAAAGTTATTTTTGATGAGCTTGTAAACACAATGGATAAATATAAGTTCCAACATTAATGACATAAGAAGACAATAATTTGATAATGGATCTAATATGAAAGGGAATAAACAGAGAATCTGAAAAAGACTTTTGGATAAAAATCCAAGAACATTTTATACACCATATGGTTGCCATAGTTTAAACTTGGTTATTTATGACACGGCCAATTCATGTGAGAAAGCTATATCTTTTTTTAGGGTAATACAACATATATATATTTTATTTGCCTCTTCTCCAAAAAGATGAGAAATTTTGAAAGATCATGTGACTATTTCAGTTAAACCATTATCACAAACATGATGGAAAAGTCGAATTGATTGTATTAAAGCCATAAAATTTCAAGCTCCACAAATTAGAGATGCTTTAAAAAAACTTAACTAAAGTGAGTCTAGAACCTAAAATAAAGAGTGAGGCTCGATGCTTAGCAACATATGAGATTAAAAAATTTGAATTTTTATTGAGTTTGATTATCTAGTATAATGTATTATTTGCGGTAATCAAGTTGCAAGAGCTTGCAATCTAATGACATGCAAATTGATGTTGCTATAGATAAATTGAAGTGTCTTACTTGTTACTTAAAAAGTTATAGGCATAATGGATTGAAGTGTCTTACTTGTTACTTAGAAAGTTATAGGCATAATGGATTCAGACAAGAAAATTGCAATGAAAATAAATGCAGAGCTAATCTTTTAGAGAAACATGTAGTTAAAAAAAGAAATATTTTGATGAAAATATTGATCATGAAGAAGTTGAGATTAGCAAAAAAAATTTTCGGATTGACTATTTTGTATACATAGTTGATCATGCAATTACCCCGGTTAAGGTAAGATTTTAGCAATTTTCTTATTATTAGGAAAAGATTGAGTTTTTATTTAGTTTGGGAAAATTAAAATCTTTAAGTCATACTTATTTGAAAAATAAATGTCTTAAACCTAGTGATTTTTTAACACATGATGGACATTCAGATATTGATGGTCATGATTTATTTTCAAAACTAAAAGTGTTGAAAGAAATTTTGAAAACACATAATGACTCTCCTTTAAAATTTGATTAGTAATTTTGCATCTCAAAAGGCAAGAGTAATATTTAAATAATATATTTATCTACTTTGTAATAATTATAAAAAGTATTCCTCCCGTTAAAAAAAATGACATAATTTATATATATTTTTTTAAATTTTTATATTAAAAGGACTCTAAATTATAATTTGATCTAGAGCTCCAATTAATCACGAGCCGACTCTGTATAATACTTATACTAACTAATACAATGACATTAGATAATTTAAACAATCCTATAGTTAGAGATTGTTTACATACTTTAATTTGATAAATGTAGCATGTTTTATTTTCCAAAAAAAAAAAAAAAAGTACGGTTATGAGAAGTAAATTATTTCATCTTTAAAACTAACAAAAACAATAAAACTATGGTAATTACGATCATCAATTAATAAAATCCGAACTTTATACAAAATAAATAAAATAAAATTTATTTTGAAAATATTTATATTAGTTGTTATGCTATGATATATGTTTCCCCACCACGTACCAAAATCATATGAGACATATTATCCCTACCAATTTTGCAGTAGATTCAAAATGAAAATAATAATAATAATAATTATTATTATTATTATTATTAACTGTTTTTTCGATTATCACTCAGGTACTAACATGTAAGAGATGCTCTATGACATCCTACATGGCGCATTAAAATTTGTGAAATAACAACAACACCCATCAGACAAAGAAAGAAACAACCATTACGTCATTAAATAATTGGGTTTAGAGTAATTTAAAAATAGTAATACAAAGTTCCCTTTTAATTCTCTAGTTCATTTTTACAATCAATTTTCGTTACAACCATATTCCACACAATTAGGAATAAGTTAGAAAAAAAAAAAAAATGACCCCAAAAATCTAACTACTCCATCAACCAAACCTCAAAACTTTATTTTTCTTCATTACTCTTCTGGAAATATATTTCCCTAATTTTTCCTCCTATCTCTTGAAATCATGAGCCCTACACAAATCCATGCAAACAAAGACTCGCCCTCCTCTGACGTTATTGCCACCGTCGCAACCACCACCACCAATGTCTTGTTTCCCCCACCATTGAAGATCAACAAGGAATCTCATTTCATTAAAAAACCATCTTCATCTCAATTGTCATCTTCCTCATCCGCTTCCTCTCTCATTAACACCATGGCCGGACATGCCAAGCTGCCACCTCAGCGCCATCCCGTGATCATATACACACATTCTCCAAAAGTCATTCACACTAATCCACGTGACTTTATGGCATTGGTCCAAAAATTAACCGGTCTACAACGATCTGAAGATGATGCATCACCACTGCCATCTAAAATGGAATCGAGTGGGGCTGACGAAGAGAATAAGAGCTCCAAGAATGTGGGAAGTGATGACAATGAGTCGTCGTCGGTTCTTACAGATGAGAATAATTATTGTAGTAGTAATGTTGGAGATGGACAGGTGAATTCATGTTTCATGCCCCCACCGAATCCTTATGTGACCAACAGTCCAGTTTTTACGCCGAATTCAACCGATTTTTTATGCCCAAATCAGCCATTTTTTAATTACAAAGATTCGTCATATTTTGGTCCTCCAAGTATGAGGGGTCAAGGTCCTTCAAATTCGGCCATGGATGGAGGGATAAATAATGAGTTCAGTGAGTACTAGATTCTTTTTTCCTTCTTACTTTATATATTTATTTGAGAATGGAAGTTACATGAATATCTGCATTTATGAAGCTTTTCAAATAAATGAGAATATTTAGAAAGTTTTGACTTAGTGGGAGGAATATATTTTGTTTTGAGCATGTTAATTGAGATCTATGAATTCATTTTATTTAACTTTAATTATGGCTTATTTTCTTTCTTTTTTTAATTTTTTTAATTTTTTTAATTTTTTTAATTTTTTTAATTTTTTTTTTTTTTTGGGTAAATTTCGTTCACTATGTTTAGCTTCCTAATTCATTTATTTACAGTATCCTTTTTTTTTAATCAAAAGCATGAGCTTGTGGTCCTTAAGAATATTACAAAAAACTGTAGTTTAATTTTTGGTCAAAATGGTTTTCCTGATGACAGGACCTCCTTTGTGATAGTTTTACAAATAGATGGTTCAATATCGGCTTAGAGTAGAAATACCATTTCGCTCTAAGTAGAGCTTAAAAAACCTCAATCATTGTTATATGATGATAATACAGTTTAATAAAAGGTTTCTTGGTTACCTAAAAAAAAAGGATTACTAATTGGATGCCAAATCAATCTAGAACTAAGATTTTTCACAAATGCATGTATGTAGTTACGTTTCATGCACGCAATGGCGTTTACGATTCTTATGAAACTAGAACTAGATAGGGAGAAAGAAATTGACGTAGAAATATATCACACAAAGAAAAAATAAAATCCATCGAATGCTCATTAAAATTATGCGGACCATCTTATTTTGACGAACTGTTCACTTTTGGGCCATAGTCCTACCCATTTTTCTTTGTCGGGCCCTTTGATAAGTGTTCATCTTTAACCCATTATAATCTTAAGCCAATGTTTCAGAATTTTTGTTCTTTTTTTTTTTTTGGGTCATTTTAGAGATATTCAATCTTAAGCTTTGTTATTACATGCATCCTTCTCGCCATTTCAATACATGTATAATGCATAAAATAATATGAAAACAAACACCTTAATTACGATTACAAAACCAGTTATTAGAGGTTATCCACGTCACATACACAGTCACACGTAAATGCCACCTCACTAACCAATTCCCTAAGTAGTTAACTAGTTGGTTCATTCGATCGTAAGACTCGTAACTGTGTAAAGTTTGTAATATAATTGCATGGAATGCATACAACATATAAATATAGCTGCTCTTGTGTATTATATGAAAAACAAGGAAATATACGAGCAAATTCTCTCCCTTTCATAACTTATCTCTCTCTACATTTTCTGTCCACACTCACACCTTATCACCATTGCTACTTAAATACGAATAACATTTACTTCCCCTGAATTATCATGAACAACTAATGCATTATCATAACATGTATAACTATGCCTTTATGTTTGTGCATACGCTACCACATTATCTCTTCTTCTTCTTCTTCATTACTTTTACATTATGCAATTGTTGAGAATATCATTACACATTGAAAGCTTAGGAACTCAATATATAAAAAAGAAGAGTTACTACCTCCACTCATCTCGAATGATTTTGAATTAAAAATTAAAATTTTTATGGCTCAATAATCCCTCTCTTAGTTTTCTTAAGATATGTTTCGTTTGATTTCTTTTTGTAAGAATGGAATAGTTTTTTATTTTTTTATTATTTTACTGTTTAATTCAAAAATTTATAAAGTAATAATGAATAAACCTAAATGAAAAAATTATTCATTTATTATTATCAAAAGAAATATCTTTGATGAAAATCACTTCAGTCTAATCAATTTACATTAAGTATTTTATGTTTTTTTTTAAAATTTTATTATGAAATTTTTTTTTTTTTTTAATTTCAGACTTAAAATATTATGTTTTTATTTGTTTTTATTTTTAATATAATTAATAGATATAAAAAAAATTATCTTTTATTTATATTAATTTTTCATTCTATTTTTTTTAATAATCGAACCAAAATTACTTTTAAATGATTTCATAACTGGTCCAATGTCTTGTCCAACTCAAATTTCCATAAAGCAGAACATGTACGAACGTATGGTGTTCAGGCATTCATATGTGGGTGTGATTCACCACTTTAGGGTTCATTCCTTATATATATATGTCTAAGGAAAATAGTTAATTCCTATTTTTCTAGTTTTGGATGGGTATATATTGCTTTAAAATTTTAAGGGGTAAGAATAAATAAAAAATAATTTAGGCAATTTAATGTTTAAATCCATTAATTTTAATTTTTAACTATTTGAAAATTGAGAGTTATTTTATTTAAATTTAAGTATTCAAAATATTGATAATATTATATTTTATATTTGAAAAAAAATATTTTAAAAAATTAATATATAAAAAAAAGGATAATTTTTTTTATAGTTAATTAGTTTTAAAATGGAAGCCAAGATTTCTATATAATATTAGAATTAGGCAATTGAACTAAGTGATACACGTGATCTGCGTCACTCATATAAAAAAAATATTTACATATAGACTGAAAATAACGTTATAAATAAATGGACATATTGAAAATATTATATTTTATATTTAAAAAAAAATATTTTAATAAACTAATATATATATAAATTTAAAAAAAAATTAACTTCTCTCATTATAAATTAATTTTAAAAGAAAAATTCAAATTTTTCTACAAAATTATAATTCCAAAGTTTTGTGTTTTGAAAGATGCTTCAACAAAGTTACATGGGTGTATTATCTCAATCTACTTACAGCTAATTTTTGTGAGAAATAATTTGATGAGTATGATTTAGATATTATTTTAGTTTGTATGCATAAGTATATAATTATGTGATATATTAATTTGTTTTATAATTATAAATATTATTTTTATATTATATATAATATAATTTTTTATATTCATATATTTATATATAAAAGAATGCTTTTTTTTTTTATATAATTTAAAATTTTAAAAAGTTAAAAATAATACGTGAATCATGACACAAATTCTCAATTTTTAGTTGATGTGAGGAGACTGTAATGCTAACTGTTGCTTGTAGCCTGTAGCTGTACACTGTAATACGTGGTTGTATGTTATAGCTGTAGCCTGTAGCTGTATAGAGACTATAGTATAGACAATTGTGATAGATTGTGACAGATTGTGACGTGACATATTTTTATTTATGAAATAAAACGCATTAAAAATTTTTCTTTGTAGGCGTGGCATTAAGTAATGTTTTCAGACGTGCTTTAGTTAGTGAAGTTTCAAAGTTCAAACTTAACAACCTGCGTTTAACAACCTTCCAAGAACATTACCGTCGGCAACAACCTTACGTTCCAAGAAATTCCCACTTATAAAAAGAATTAAAAAACGACCTAGTTCTCTTTTTCTTCGAAAAATTAAATATGTAAAAGTAAGGAAGGAATAAGAGAGGTTGTCTGGTACGTCTGACAGTTTAGGTTCCATTATAGTGGGTAGTTTAGTCTACTTATTCGATGGATGAAAATTTAAAGTTACGTGACTCGTTGTTGGATGAAACATCCCTGTCGTGAAGGTAGGAGAGTGATGCGAGAAAGTGAGAAAAAATGTGGCGTACTCGTTAATGGGGATGGATGCCAAAGTTATGGCATATGGTTGAGAGGGTCGAGATCAAACCATTAGGAAAAAAATACATTCTCAATATATTTCCAGTCGGAGGAGGACAAGAGGATAGTACTAGCCGGGGAACTTTGGTCTTTTAATTAGTGCCTCATCACCTTAGAGGAACCAAAAGAGGCGTGTGATATGAAGTTCGATAGAGTCTCCTTCTGAGTTCAATTTCATTATTTACCCATATTATATATGAACCAAGAAGTGGAAGTCTTATAGGGCAGAAGATTGGAATGCTAGAAGAAATTGATAACAGAGATTCAGAGTTGAAATAGGTCAATATATAAGGATTCGTGTTAATCTGGACATATCTAAGTTACTTACCAAATTAATCAAAGTTAAACTCGGCGGTTATGACGATACATTTACGGGTTGTTAGGTATGAACACATCCCAATGTTATGTCACAATTGTGGTACCATTGGGCATCCACTTAGAGAATATCTAAGCATGATACTTAGAGGATGGAGGCTTTGGCCTTCTTAGATATAGGTCATGTAAATATACATGCATTATTATTTTTGAAAAAAGAGTAATTATCTCATATTTATTGGTATTAATTGATATCGAGATAGACATATAGATAATTAGTAGTGATTAATTATTGAATGTGATCACTTAATAAAATCTTATTGGTAATAGTATATTGACTGTTAATGGTTATGGTATATGTGATCCTCATATCTAAAATCAGCACAATACTAGCATACTAAATATCATGTTTTAATGCTAATCTAACATGGCCTTCGCCAAAAGCTACCAAAAGGGAAATCAATTGAACATGTGCCCGAATATGTGCAGTTTATCGGATGATAAGATGAGATTCATCACCTCTATATTAGAAAATATGATTATATGAGTCATATAACTTATGTAGTGAAAAAAAAACTTTGCGCAAAGTATAATGGTATGAAAAGAATTTTTTATACCAAACCAAATACGACGAGTAGTGGGGTCCTGAGCTAAGCCTTGGCTAAACCTTGGAAATTAAGTCTATTATCAATATTGCTTAAAGTGTATATGACATTTATAAAGAAATCTAATATTATATAACAGATAAACTATGTCTTAGGATTTTCTAGAATCATGAATAGATGGAAGGTTTAATCTTGTATGGTAATAGTTATATATTATTCTTAATAAGGTGCTTCACACTTTTCATTACACGGATGACTTATATGCCTTCTTAGAGGCCAATGTGAGTCTGGTGATTTGAGTTAATAATAATCATATAAAATGATTGTATTAACTATTTATCTTGAAAGTATATTCAAAGGCAATGGTCCATTCATTTAAATGGATAAAACACATAAGTGTTTGTGAAATTCACCTACCGGCGTAATATAGAACATATCTGATCTCACGCATAAAGGTTGACTGGATCACTATTGAATTCAAACTGAAAGAGTTTCGACTTATTTAATTATGAACTTGATTTAATAGTTAAATAATTAATTAGTTTATTTCGTTAAATTTAAGTTACACCTACACTACTAGCATATCCAAAGTGTGACTTGAATTTAATTTAAAATTAAATAATTAATTAGATAAATATTTATTTGACAAAATAAATTTATTCAATAAAGATTTAGTAAATTTATTGTAAAGAAATACTTTTGAGTTAAAAGGAAGACCAGTTAGTAATTAAAGTATTAATAAACATAATCGGGTTATTACACGGGTCCAAATTTGAAATTTATATTTAATCGAGTAATATTAAATTTTAATTGAGAATTATTAAGTTTATTTTATTTTTTAAAAATTAGAATTTAAAATAAGTTTTTGGGACCCCATATATAATTAAAAGGTAAATCGGGCCAAGTAGGGCTAGGCCCAAAGGGATTGTGTTTCATATTTAAGGGACACAAATCCTTAGGATTCTTATGTGATGATTGTGTCGCCTAAAGAGGGAAAAAGTGAGAGTTGAGAGTATTTTCAAGTAAACATTAAGAGTTAATGTTTATGATTCAAATGAGGAGTTGTTGATTGTGTGTACTAGTATAAAGGTCGAGAAATGACTAAAGGTCCGAAAACAATCATATGGAGTGGTAGGCAATGGCGGCTGACAATGATTTTTAGGTGAAAAACCAATCGGTTTTTGGAAGAGATGATTGCTAGGTATATTCTTTATCTAATTTTCTAATTTTTAGTTTAATTAGTGGATTAAAAGTTTTAATATACTGTATGATTCCAGATACATGAGATGCATTGCATCAACTATGATCTTAGTACTATTTGTTTGGTCTGAATGTCATAAGTCCATTTTTAAAAAATCGATTCCGTTTCGTGATGTGCAAAAGAACTAGCAACTTGCAACTTACAATTATCTCGCCTTCACAGATTGCTTTCATTCTAGGGAGACTTATTACATACAATGCTATAGTAGGGTTTGAATGTATCCATTATTTGAAAAACTTAATGCTTAAGAAAGATGGTGGCATTGCACTCAAATTAGATATGTCGAAGGCTTACGATCGTGTCGAATGACCCTTTCTGGTTAAAATCATTAACACGACGGGGTTTCACGAGAGGTGGATTGAATTAATTTTAAGGTGTGTGTATTCTGTTTCATACTCATTCTTGGTCAATGGAAATGTACGTGGGTTATTGAAACCGGAAAGGCGACTTAGACAATGAGACCTATTGTCTCCATACCTCTTTTTAATTTATGTTGAAGGTCTCTCTTCGTTGATTTAGAAAAAGGAGTTGGAAGAGCTTCTATATTGGATCAGGTTAAACAGGGGATATCCCTCAATCTCTCACTTATATTTTGATGATAGCTTACTGTTTGGTTTAGGGGCATGTGGAGGAGGGCCGCGCTCTCAAGGATTGTTTGACAAAGTACGAAAAGACTTCAGGTCAGCTTATTAATTTTACAAAATTTTCCATTACTTTTAATCTGTGGTAAGACTCGACGAGGAAGGAGAATATTCAAAATGTGTTAGGGTAAGTGAAGTCGTGTGTCACGATAAGTACCTGAGTATCTTATCTTTCACTGGGATAAATAAAAAAGAGGCCTTTGCGATGATTAAAGATTGGAACCACAATAAAATCAAGCATTGGAAGGGAACGTTGCTATTGATAGATGGTAAAAGAGGTCATACTTAAAGCAGGTTTTCAATCAATCCCTACTTATGCAATTAGTTGCTTCAAAATTCATGTTACTCTTTGTCGTGAGTTATCCATAATTTGTAACGCCCTTTTGTGGGGTTCAAAGAATGGCAAGAAGAAAATCCATTGGTCTCAATAGAGTAAGCTTTAACAAGTAAAGGAGAATGGTGGTCTCGAGTTCAAAGATTTCAAAGCTCTTAATAGAGACATGTTGGCAAACAATGTCGGCGAATCTACAGAAATCCCTGTTTCTTGCTAGCTAGGATGCTTAAGAGCAAATACTTCCTCGATGCCAACTTCCTTCGGGCAATGTTAGGGAACAAACCATCTTTTGTTTGGAGGAGTTTACTTTGGGCGAGAGATGTTATTACTAAGGGGCGAGGTGGAAAGGCCATCCTCATTTATGCCCTTTTCTCCTCGCATTTTGCCAATTGATGCTAGTGTGGTGGATTTATACCTTCCGTCGGGAGGTTGAAATGAGCGGCTAATTCGAGGCTATTTTCTTATGGAGGATGCAGAGGCCATTCTGGACATGCCTTGCCCGTGTCCAAGTAGAAGAGATATCTTTCGTTGGCACTACGAGAAGTGTGACAACTATTCGGTCCGAAGCGAATAGGATTGCTCTTGAGATGTGTGGCAGCGCATTTGGGTCAGATCCCAACGTCTTCAAAGGCTGGTGTAGAGCACTATGGAAATGTAAGGTACTAAATAAAATAAAATATTTTTTCTGGAGGGCATTTAGGGGTTGCATCCCAACTAGAAAAGCGTTTGAAAAAAGAGGATTGTTTGTCCCTTAGAGGTGTGTATTTTGCAACCTGTGTGGAGAATCGATTAATCACATTTTTTGGAACTGTAAGTTTGCCCGAAAGCTATAGAAAATACTATTGGCTGCTGATTTTATTTCACACCTTGAACTGCTAGATAGGGACGTATTGAAAATGTTTTCGTGCTCTTATTGGAAGGCTTTGGTCTCTGCATAATAACATGTTGCATGGGGGTAGATACACATTTGTAGATGATTTGGTGTTAGATATCAATGCTTATTTAGAAGAGGTCATTGGTTCTAGAGGCATGGGGCGTCCAGCATGGTGGGAGTGGGATCCCTGAGATACGTAGATGATCCTTTCCTCTGGAGGGCTGTTATAAAATTAATTACGATGCATCGCTCCTTACTAATAATCAGAACGTAGGTGTTGTGGTCGTGATTCGCAACCACTTGGGGGAGGTTATGACTACCCTGTTCGGGCACATTAATCAGGGGTTGTCATTTAAAGAGTTAGAAGCGGAAGCTTGTCTTTGAGGTATTTAACTTGCATTTGATATTAAGATCTCTAAGGTGATCGTAAAATTGGACGCGTCAGTGATAGTGAATTTGCTTTTGGGGAAGATGGTTCTCCAATCGAAGCTCGATCTTATTATTGAAGACTTTATTTGTTATAAAGAGCGATCAATGTTATTGAATTTCGCTATATCTTAGGATGCAAATGGGGGGACGCACAGTAGCCGGCTAAATTTGCATATAAAGTAGCGGGCACTACTAATCCTTATAAAAGAATTTCCTTCTGTCAATTCTACGTTTTTTTATTGAGGATTTATCGAGTTGTGTTTGACTAGTATTATCTAAAAATAAAAAAAAAGTAAGGATGTAATAAAGTGGCTGTCTCTTTCACCAAACTTGAAGGAGACATTTTCGCATACACACCTATTTGATGTGACATTAACTATGTATTATGTAGCTTGTACGTTTCTTACAGTTTGCAGTATAATCTTCCAACTACGTAGCTTAGCTATCACATGGGCCAATAGTTTGGGGCAGTGTTGTAATAACCCAAGAGTTTCGGGCAGTTCATAAAGTCAGTTTTGGTAGCAAGTATGAGAATGAAAAAGTCAGTTTTGAAATTAATTCCGGTCCCTATTTTAGCCCAATTTCTAATAACGGGAATAGGATCCGATATCGATATCGATATCTTTATTAAATAATGTAAAAATTGAGTAAATTGTATTAAATATTTCGACATTACGTGCATTCTCAAAGTTAAATCACTCTTCTATGTATTTCATCAACATCTAAAAGACGCAATTAGAAACTCGAACTTTGGCTTTAGGAAAATAAGAGGAGTTGCATTCCATTAGTCCTCTTATGCATCAAGGTCACTATTTCGCTTCCCCAATCGCAAAGCACCAACAAACAGTGGCTTCTCATCCTTAATTTGGTAATTAGAAACAGAAGACAACAGATCAAGCACAAGCAGAAAAATGTAGCGCCTTAGAAGATTGAGTAACCACAATCGATCGATGAGAACTTGAGGCGAGCAAATTTGTCACTGGACCAGATCGAAATCAATCGAGAAAAAGAGACAAACCTTAGCAAATCAATCGGAGCAAAATAACTATAACCTGTGACGATCTAAAATCAGAGTTAAAAAACATCACCTACCAAGAAGAAAACTCCTCTCACAACCGTAGAGACAAAATTGTTAACGGAGCAGAAAATCGAAGAAGGAAAAAGAGGATAAGGGGTGGATGGATAAATGGGGAGGGGGGTAACGCGATTTCTCGAGAGAGGTCACACCTTCTCTCTCTAACATGATATTAGATTGATGATTCAACTAGAAGTCTGGGGATTCATCTCAATTTACCGTAAAATGAAAGGGAAGATGCAAGAAAAAGAATGGTGTTTGTAAAGTTACCTCCTGGCTAAAAAAAAAGGTTGTTTCCTTTATACAAGATCAAATGAAGACTGGATTAAGAGATAGAAGTATTTAACAAGTCTCAAACAGATGGATAGAACATAAGTAGAAATTCAAAATCTCATAAATCTCAATTCCAAAACATGCAATTAAGTAAAGTACTAGACTATACAATATATGAAAACCAATCTATCATCATAGACGAGACATGGCAACAACATGCCCGCTATTCTGTTTCTTCTCCTCATCGCAAATCACATCTTCCGACACGACAAAACCCTTAGCTTGTTCCCTCAGTAAATACTTCTGCACCTTCCCAGTAGAAGTCTTAGGCAATTCCTCCATAAACACAACCTTCTTAGGCACCATAAAATGCGGAAGATTCTTCTTACAAAAAGCAATGATCTCACCCTCACTTGCACCGTTCTTGACATTCTTCTTTACCGCAACAAAAGCACATGGGCTCTCTTGCCACTTAGGATGTGGCATTGCCACTACCGCTGCTTCCATCACTTTAGGGTGTCTATACAGAACCGTCTCTAACTCTACACTGCTTATATTTTCCCCGCCTGATATGATCACATCCTTTGACCTGTCTTTAATTTCCAAATACCCATCTGGATGTATGACACCTACATCTCCTGTCAAAAACCACCCCTTTCTAAACGCACTAGCCGTTGCCTTAACGTCTTTTAAGTACCCTTTCATTAGACTACTCCCGCGTAAAACAATCTCTCCTGTTGTTTTCCCATCATGAGGCACACTCACCATTGTGTCCTTATCCTTCACGTCGACGTCAGCAAGCGTCAGAACACTAACCCCCTGTCTCGCCTTGAGCTTCGACTTGGCTTCCGATGGCAGTGGGTTCCACTGGGCCTGCCACTCGCAGACGAGAGCGGGACCGGTTGCTTCAGTTAGCCCGTAAGCGTGGGTGACGTGGAATCCGAGCGGTTCGATCTTTTCGAGTAATGGTGCGGGCGGAGGCGCTCCGCCGGTCAGGATTTGAACCGGGTTTGGGAGTTGTTTGCGTTCGCTCGGTTTGGCATCGAGGAGTACGTTGAAAATAATTGGCGCGCAGCACATGTGGGTCACGTGGTGTTTGGCGATGTTTTTGTAAATATCTTGTGCTGAGGGGTTGCGGATGCACACGTTGGTCCCACCGCGAGCAGCGATTCCCCACGTGAAAGTCCACCCATTACAGTGGAACATAGGTAGGGTCCACAAGTAAACAGGCTCGGTTTTCATTCCCCAGCCCAATACTAAGCTTAGTGTACTTAGGTAAGCTCCTCTATGGCTGTAAACAACTCCCTTTGGCTCAGAAGTCGTGCCCGACGTGTAATTTAGAGCTATTGGGTCCCACTCGTCCTCTATGTCTTGAAAAACGTAATTCCCTTTTTTGCCCTTTCGAATTACTTCCTCGTATTCCAGCTCTCCCAGGCGGGTCCCAGTCGGAGTGTCTAAATCATCGATGACAATCACCAGCGGAATGAACGATTCTGCCGGCGAAGACAGCCCCTTTTTAGATTGCAACTCTTTCATTAGTAAACGGAGTGCTTCTCCTGCTAAGTTGACGTATTGATAGTCAACCAAGAAGACTTTCGCTTCTGAATGACTGAGAATTTTGGCGATGGTTCTCGCATCCAGCCGTGTGTTGATCGTGTTAAGGACCCCTCCGGCCATGGGCACGGCAAAATGTAACTCGTACATGGCCGGAATGTTTGGGGCCAATACCGATACCTAAAATTATCCACACAAAAAAATGTCGACACCCAATCAAACTACAACATCAGTTAAAGTCGATATATATGTCACATTAATTAGTCTAATCATATACTAAAAATCCGTATATCATTGTTATACAGTTCAAAATTAATTCTCTCCTCTTTTATATTTACGATATAGATTGATCTATAATTCAAACGTTAATCGGAGAAAAAAATGAAACTTACAACATCGTTCTTGATAACGTTAAGAGAGCGGAGAGAGCAAGCGAGGGAGGAGCAACGCTCGAAGGTTTGGCGCCATGTGAAGGAGGTACTTTCATAGATGACTGATGTACGATTAGAGTAAAATGTAGCTGCTCTTTTGAGGAAAGTTATAGGGGTTAAAGGGACATAATTTGCATCGCATTTTGGAAGCTTGTCTACCATATTTGCTTGCCTTGAGAGAGAGAGAGAAACAGTGCTGTATATATATAGAGGGAGAGGGAGAGGGAGAGGGAGAGAGAGAGAGAGAGAGGGCGCGCGCTTTACATAGGAGATGGAAATTTTTTTTTTTTTTTTCGTGAGTCGCATTAGAAGCTAGAAGCATGGCAGGTGGGTTTTTATAGAGAGAGTGTGTTAATAGAGGCCACGTATTTTAGTGGGGTCTGAGGCAAGGGAAGGTAAATATCGAGGATGATGCCTTTCGCTTGGTTTAAATTGTATGGAACTTGGTAAGGAAATTGCTGTGTCATTTTCAGCAAACTGATGACTGTTGAGTTTGAACACATAATATATATAGATCATGACCCATGACTTGACTTCCGAAAAATTCTCAAATTAAAAAAAAAAAAAAAAAAAAAAAAAAAAAAAAAAAGAAGAAAAATCCAGTTTCACACTTGGTTTTTTATTGTGGTGCAGATAAATATATGTATATATATATATATAGATAATAATTTTTTTTTTTTGTGAATTATGTCTTAGATAAGAGACTAGTGATTTAGTGATTTAGTGATTTATATATAATTAAAATTAATTTGATGTATTAATATATATTGAATACTCTCCATTTGATTAACTCTTTATATATATATATTTTTTTAATTCCATTTTATAAATAAAAAGTAAAAGGTGTGATTTATTGACTAATATAAGTTTATAGGCAAATGGAAAAGTATTTAGTTAATCTAATCTCGAAGACTTTCTCTGTATCATATTATATTACAAGCGATTTCGGACATTACTTGCACATGAATGGCTAACCCAGGGTTATTACAAGTAGATAGAATTTGAATTAAAAATGGATTTTCTCACACCGCCAACTGTTTCAATTAATTTTTAGTTTTTGTACTTTTAAGACAAGTTTGTACTTTTAAAAACAAGTTTGAAAAAATCGGTTTGGTATATAATATATATATATATATATATATATAATTAGATATTCTCTAAGAAAAATATTATTGAAGTCTTTGATTTTTTTTTTATTAAAATCAAATATTAAAAGATCTAATATAATTCAAAAATATTAATTTTAAATATATATAAAAATATAAGAAACAAGATTATATAAATTCTTATGTACCACTCCTGGTCAATGTGTACAATACATGTGTAAATAATGAATTGTGTGATGGATTAGATCTCGCACGTGGCACTGTCATTTTTTTTTTTTCTTCTTAAAAACAATTCGTTATTGGATTCAGCATTGATGCTCTTCAACAACCTTTTCTCTCCCCATGTTACTATATATCTATATCAATCTATATATATATATATATATATATATATATATGAGTGGTAAGGCGTGATAAAAATCATATTATTAAAAATATTAAAAGGAAATAAAAAAAATCGAGGTTTTCTATAAATAAAAAAAAGTTATATAGAATCTCAATTTGCTAGATAAGCATCCGTACATTAACTATAAATTATTCACTAATTAATGAATTGTGCTCGAGGCATAATCTATGAAAGTACTCATGACTAAATGTATCCATAAACATGAATGATGGAACCGGTTATTAGCTGGTTATCTAACAACGGATCGGATGTATAGATATAAGAAAGATAAGTAATAATATTATATAATATATAATAAAAATTTAATTTAATTATAAAATTATGTTATTTTCATTTTTATTTATAATATGTAATATAATAAATTTTATAAATAAATTTCTTAAAATATTATCATCTCATAATTTATAGTCAAACTTATTAAAATATTTGGCATATGTTTTATATCGCTATATGTATAAGACAATTAAAAAGATAAAAATACATTTTCTTCAAAATGCCGATTCTTTTCATGATCTTTTCAATTTTATCTGAAGCTCATCTTGATATTTCTCTTTTTCATTTTATTTATTCTAATTTTTTTCGAGTCAAATTATTTTACTTTTAGATAAAAAAAATCTTTACTCTGCTTCAAGCCTTTAATCACAAGAGATTAGAGAGAGAGAAAGGAGAGAGAAAATTGAAAAATATTTTTATAAATATAGAAACTCTTGTGATTTTTGCTTTTTGTTTTT
The DNA here is from genome assembly GCA_027186245.1 of Coriaria nepalensis. NCBI lineage: Eukaryota > Viridiplantae > Streptophyta > Magnoliopsida > Cucurbitales > Coriariaceae > Coriaria > Coriaria nepalensis. The sequence continues at coordinate 2,361,023 of CP114493.1, forward strand.
TTCAAATTAAAAAAATATATATTTTAAACAAAAACCGATACAAAAATAATTACCCAATAAATTTATCCCCTCTCAAAAAACGGTTTTCAAAATTCAAAATATAAAAAGCATTTTAAATTTTTTTTACCAAACATATCCCGCGTTATCTCTCTAAAATATATTACTACTCGTCCTAATGTTTTTTTATAATATATTTTATGGCCTACAAAATATTCGTACGGCTCCACCCCCCTATATTCAACTAACTTGAGGTCTTTTTTTTTTCTTTTATATATATATATATATATATATATATATATATTTAATTTTGGATAAGCTCACAATTTGAGCTTATATATTCACGGTGTCGTGTTCTAAACAAGAATCTTCCATCGATCACATCCAGAATTACTAAGATATCTAAAAACAAAAAATAAATAGATTTATTTACTTTTATTAATTAATCAAGATGTGTTTTTAGCAGACAATATTGAACTTCACAAATCGCGTTGGCCAAAACGCGAGTAACTTCCAAGAATATTATTGTTGGCAACAATTTTTATGATAAGTTTGTTTCAGTTTTTTAAGAAAATAAAAATAGAAATGAAAATGATAAATTTTTGTATTTTTTTGTATTTATTATATAAGAAATAAAAATGAGAATGAGAAATACGAATAAATTAAAATATAATATTATGAGATTTAAAAAATTTAATAATTTATTCTAATATCATAATAACATATCCATATGATATAAATGAATGATTAAAATAATTCACGTCAAAAGATATTTATTTCTATAGAAATAAATGAATATTTTTTAAATTTTAGTGGAAATAATTTTTTTATTTTTATTTTTTTTAAATTAAATAATAAAATAAAATATAAAAAAAAAGGAACCAAATGTGTTCTTACCTCCTACCAAAATATTTCTTTATATATATATATATATATATCAGAAGGTAAGGATGTGGTTGTCGTTTCTTGAAAGGGGGAAGACAAACGTTTAGACATTAGTCCCACTCCCTGGAAAAGAGCTTGCTTTTTGGTGATTTTCCTTGCCATTACATGTATACCACATGAAGTGCATACTTGGTTTGATTTGGGAAGTGGGAGATATATCTTCCAAATCGTTATAATTTCTGTTTGTACAATCATCTTTGGCTGTGCCATGATCTTGCTCTTGTATTGTTGATTTTGTGGGCATATATCAGGTATTAACTGTGATTGAGTTATGTCATTATTTATAATGATATAAAAAAAAAAAAAAAAAAAAAAAAAAAGGGTTTTACAAGACTCATACCCATTGGATGTAGCACTCAGCGTTCAATTATTGGATGTAGAAGGCATTGGATGCCGATGTGAAGGTAATAGTATAATGTATTTTTTATTGTGTGACATTGTTGATAAGTTTTTTTTTTTTCTTTCAATTTTCTGGGACTACTTTATTGAGACCTAAAATCCCAGGTTTCTGAGAGGATGCAAAATGTTACCTAAAGATTTACAATGACCAAATATTTTAGGATTAAAGACAGAAAACTCCCTGTGTTTTGTAAGGGGTTAAAAACTCCTTTTAAAAATCCTCTGTATTTTTTAAGTAAGATAAAGAATCTCATATATTTTATAAGATGTGTTAAAACTCTTCCCTTGTTACCTTATTCCGTTTGTTACTAATGATATAAATACCATGTGACGTTGCATCTATAAAAAAAAATAATATTAATATTACACTTTAATATTTAAATTATTATTTATTTATATTTTTCTCTTTTAACTTCTTAATTTTCTTTTATTTTTATACATTTAAAAATATAAGTATTTTTTAACCACACCAATAAAATATATGAATTTTGGACCTTTAGCCAAAATTTTTAATATATTAATATTATATACTCTAAACTTAACCCATTTGATTGGACTTATTATGTCATATCAATAACTCTGATTATCACAATCGTGAGTATGAAGTATTTTTTAGAAAACTCATTATTAGGCTATCTTCTATGACTGTATTCCTCTCTTAGAAAACTCACAATCGTGAGTGCAAATTTTTTATTTTTGGTAAAATTAAAAGTTATGATACTCGACGGGTCGAAGGCCTCATCGATCCGTCGAGTAAACTATAAGTTATATGATATATCGACCCGTTGAGTAAACTAAAAATTATGATAATCAATAGGTTGAAGGTCTCATCGACCCGTCGAGTAAACTAAAAGTTATGATACTCGAAGGGTCGAAGGCTCCATCAACCCGTCGACTAAACTAGAAGTTATGATACTCGATGGGTTAAAGGCCCCATCGATCCGTCGAGTAAACTAGAAGTTATGATATTCGATGAGTCGAAAATCTCATCGACCCGTCGAGTAAACTAGAAGTTATGATACTCGATGAGTCGAAAGGCTCATCGACCCGTCGAGTAAATTAGAAGTTATGATACTGGACGGGTTGAATGGGCTTTCGACCAACTCGTAGAGTAAACTAGCAGTTATGCTAGTATACTCATACCATCACTATCCTTGTCCTTCAAGAAACATCAAACTATTTACCATCAAACATTCCCAAACACTATGTTGGCATAAAAAGATATGAACGTGTAAATAATTGCGATAATTTATTAACTATCTCATTAATTACTTCAAAAAACAAACATATACATTTATCAATCAACACACACCATATACATGTATATATATATATAATCTAACACTTTCTATTACAAAATACAAAACTTATAATCAAACAACACTAGCTAAATTACAGTCCATGATGTCTCTAGTTGTTTAATAAGAAGCCATCTTAGCAATGTGGAACTGTGAGTCGTAAGTTTTGATGCATTTTCAATATTATGGGGTTCATTCAGAAATTCTCAATTGTAGCTAGTCCACCTACAATACCCCCTACCAAAATATAATCCCACATTAGAAATAAATAAAATGGATTAACCTTAAAAAAGATTACTGAACTTAAAGTACCAGCCATTTACCTTAAGTGTCTTCAAGTTAGCATCGATTTCAATGTCTATGAGGCACTCCTTTGTCTTGGAATTAGGTTTTACTTTTATAGTATGGATTGATCTCTAAAACTTATCTCCAACACTGTTTACTGGAAAGCCATGATGAGGATGATGAGATGGACATGACATCGATTTAAGAGGATGTTCTTTCACTTTTTGCTTCGATTTCTAGTGATCCTCAATCTCCTCATTTGTTAATGCTCGATTCCTCTTGCATTTCACTACACATCACAAACTCTCGCTTGTTAATATCTAATTGCAATCCAAGAAAGAAGGAATAGTTTCTTGTTAATACCAAGAAAAATCACAATCCATCACAGATATTAGAAACACATAAAAGATGATTATTACCTAATTCGAATGACTTCAAAGCTTTACCTTGCTTCAATGGCGACATAGATGAGAGTGATTTGTCATGATAGTTGAGAGCTCCAGACTAGGTCACGATGGTTGCAAAGGGAGGAAAAAGAAAGAGAAGGGTATTTGAGATAATAACCTATTTGCTCTAATTTTTCTTAAATCAGCGTCAAATTGCACGTGTTTATTTCTCAGTCTTTTATAATCGAGAAACAAACTGCATTTCTCTATATCAAATTTCTTATTTCGACCCCCTAGAAAGAAAAGGTGGAAAAAGAATGAAGTCTAGAATCATTTTTTATTATGAATCTCAATTTCGTTCGATCATCAAAGATCGAGAACTTGATATGGGTTCTCGATCAGAGATCATGTTCTTGATCATCCCAAATCGAGATCTTAGTTTGAGTTCTCAGGCTAGGATCATATTTCGGTAATTCTAGACCTAGAACTCTATCTGGATTCTCAATCTACGATATTATTTCGGTGATCCTAGATCGAGTTCTTGGTGTGAGATCTTAGATCTCATTTTGAACCAAATTTTTACTATACTTGTTTGATTTATTTTGTATTTATTTTTATGGGCAAGAGTTACCTCAACTAAAACCGATCTTGTGTCGTCATTTTTATCGTCATTTTGGTTGCACGATTACTTTACAATCAAGGCTTTACAAGGTGATTAAGGAGATTAAGGAAAAGTTGAATGCGAGAGAGTTGGAAATGTTCAAAGTGTCATACTCTAGGCATTTCCTAGATGTGGATGCATGACTATTTTTCCTCCTTCAGTTAACCTTAGCCTTAATATTCCGTCTAGTTTGGATCCCAATGAAGTATAAGGCATGGTTCTTTATAATGATCTTCCTCTCCGATACTCGCAAGATGACTTCGCTCTAGTCACCGAATCGAAGTGTCATGACCCACCAGTCATACCTCATAGAATACTGAATAATATATAACTTGCGGACAAATAGTTTAGGGGAAAATGAAATTTAAATGTGGCGACTTCATGGACATGTTCAACAAATTTACTTGTTGGTGTTCGCCCTCTTAGGTACAATAAAAAATAATAACTTTGAGGATAATTACCTATCTATAGTTTCAGACTTAAAATTATTCAATAGTTCCCCTTGGGGTAAATTAGTATATAAGAGAACTATTAAATACATAAATAGAGACGGCCTCGAGAAGAAGGCCAGGACAACTATTGGAAGAAGATATGGTAAGGATGAGACCATGGATTTATACAGTTTTCCGTAGGCTTTTAAGGTAATTATTACTCTCAATTATACTTTAATTAAATAGTATGTTTCTTATATTTTAGTTCGGTGTTTGTTAATACTTTTTAAATTACTTTATAGGCATAGGTTTTTGAAGCTATTCCAAGCCTTAGAGAGAAATTTGGGATTAGTGTGAAAAATATCGATAGGCCATGAATCCTTAACTGGGGGGAGAAAAATCTAAGGCATGAAAATATGTTTATGCTGTCGAACAAGAAGATCACATAAACTTTGGATAAAGCAAAGGTAAGCTTTTATGGTTTTTTTTTACTGTAATTACTAAACTAACAAACCTTCACCAAATATGACATTAAATATACATGTGAGAATGCATGAAATCTTATGAGAGGAATCTAAGTCTTATATCAGCATTGACTCATTCAACGATGAGGAGGAGGATGTAAATATCGATCCTATGAGGGGCGCACCAAATGAGATGATATATTCAAGATGAGGTGGAAGAAGAAGGTGGAGAAGAGGATGTTCAAAAGGTTGAGGAGTATGAGGGAGAGGATGAGCGACGATATTTTCCACCTTTACTGAGAAGAAAAAGTAGCAGCAGACTATAAGTCGAAGCCTTATCGACCCATAGAATATCATAAATTATAATCGTAACTTCTAATTGACTCTATAGGTCGAATGTCTCATCGACCTATAGAGTAAACTAGAGTAAATATATATGATCGTCAATGTTGAGTTTTCTCGTTGATTTTTTAATAAATGATAGATTGATTTCTCCTTCGCTTTACCTCTCTCTCTCTCCACATAATCTGGTCTTAATATAAGAATGAAAAAAGAAGAAGATAAACAATGTTGAAGTATTTATTTCCCATTGTTGGAGCTAGTTTGCTTAAATTTATATTTTTGCAAAATCAATGCAAGAAAATTCAGAACTACACTTTGAAATAAAGGTTTGAAATTGAGTTTAAAATCTAACCTTATAATATTAAAATTGAGTGTTAACACCATATTTGAAAAAAAAACAAATTAAAAAACCAAATATGCAAAATGGATTTTGTATCCTTAAAAACGTTTTTATATCTCTGGCATGATTTTCTTTAATCTTTAGAGATATAATTTTCTATAATCATTATAAAAATCAATTTTATAAATATAAAACACAAGGAGGGTTGCAAACGTAATCTTAATAGCTATTATCTAACTCAATGAGCTATTTAGAGACATTACACAATAACAGAAGTTGTTACTGACTCCAACGACCTTTTCACTCTTTAACTGCCTCTCTTCAACTTTCCCAACAGCTACCTTTGAGCTACATGTCGTTTCACCCTTTATCAGCTTGTGCCGACACTTAGTCCATAAGCTTGACTGGAGCACTAATCATGTGTTTGGGCCTGTATTCGCGTTCTCGGCCCACACTCATGTCAAACTATATTTAAGTAGTTAAACTCGGAGAACGTTTTTTCATTGTTCTTTGTATAGGGAACGTCACAATAACGTCACTTGTAATATTATATGACCATAGTTAACATGCAATGACACTAATTAGATTACTGGAATATCGATAAATTAAAGTGAATGGAATTCCTCACATTTCTAAAACGTATTTTAGGAGATGTATTGGACCCATATATTTATTATATAGATCCGATATTTGATAATTTTATGATTTTAATAAATATATATACTAAATGGTTATATGTTTATTTATAATCAACTCACAATCTCATGTTTGTGAGATTTTTTTCTCAAATTATTTTATTAAGTGCATATAGATTATTGGTTTAGAAAATATTATAAATTTATATCACAAGCTTTTAAAGGTATTATAATGTATGTTCATAATATAGGAGTTACTTATATAATAAACAGAGAAATAGTGAATAGTATTGGAGGATAGAATTATAGTAAATAAAATCAGTAAAATGTAAAATAGGAAATAAATTTAGAAACTATAAAGAATGAGTACAAAATAGAACTATAATATGTAATACATAAACGTACTGGAATAATATAACAGAATGTTAAATAGATGAACATAATAAATAATTGAATAAAATATTAAAAACAATGAGGTAAGAAAATGAGAATCAAACCGAGACCTATTATATAACAGTTTCCTTAAATCATATTCGCCACCTCACGTCGATGACGAAAGTTGAACGACATCTGTTTCACAGTATACAACGAAGACGAACAGTAGCGCACACCACCGAAACTATTCTGACGAATTAAAAAATGGCTCGGATTCTACCACACTAGAAACTTAGAACTCTAGAGAAGAGGAAGGAAAACTAAGAGAAAGTGACTTCGTTTTCTTGGTGTGTTTCCAAATGGAAAAAAGCTGTCAATTTATAGGTTCATGAGATGATAGAAAATTAATAGGAATTTAATCTAGAATTTAATATGGGTTTAATACATATTTAAATTTGATGAAATTGAAAGTTAAATTTCATCCTTTGATCTTCATACATTTCTCTAGAAGAAGAAGAGAAGAGAAAAAAAAATTCATGAGAAAAACAAAAAGAGACCAAGGCAAACCGGGTCATTTTCGGGCCGACATTTGGCGCGCCCAAGTGCGGACTCACGCAAGCCAGGCTTGATCTAGTCCGGTTTTGCACCCCACTATAGGCGCATGCAAGAGAAAGCATTCCACCTTATATTTTATTACCCATTAACAAATGTGTAATTCTATATAAACACTCTCCCATTTGTTCCCCTTTCCAATGTGGAACAACTTTTCTCCTTCATTTTTTCTACTTCAAACAATTCCAATGGTTGCACTTTGAGATTTAATTTCTCATTCGCCCATTAATCATTTTGAGCGTACCATACACCGATTCAAAACTCTCACGAAGGAGAGCCCGAATTAACTTTGACCTTTCATTTACACAAAGTGGGCCTCACTCAAAATCGAGTGTAAACATAGTATGTTGAAATGCTATGTTTCCAACAAATGTCTATAGATATTGAATAACTGATAGTCCACGTTCCTTATATAAAAATGATCTAATAGAATCATTTATGAAAAGCCTCCAATTAGTAGTTAGATCATTACTTTTGAGAACAAAGCATCTCATTTTTGGGAATATGTTATTTTATGTAGAACAACATTGTAAGCATCAAGCCAAAAATTTATTATAAGTTCCCCTTTTTACAATTGGTTTTTTATCAAGAGCCTAATATCTCCCAAATAGAATACTTAATGTATGGTATACTCCACCACAACACACTTCAATAGATCCATAAACAAGGTTAAGAATATATGTTGGATATAAGTATTATTTTCATAATTAAATGGTTGTTACTTTAATGAAATATTTGTATGTTGGATATGAGTATTTTTTTCATAATTAAATGGTTGTTACTTTAATGAAATATTTGTTCAAATATTAGGGAGATAAAACAAGCAGTTGGAGAAAAATATTGCATAATAATAATTATCATATTAATAAATGTGTGGATGTTCTAGAAATTTAAAATTGATTTCATATTATCAATATAAAATAAAATAAAATAAATATAATTAAATATACTGCTGATTGCGAATAAAATTAATATAAAGGCTATAACGAATATGCGAAGGATTTGAGACTAATATAGATCATACATTATTTTTAACGTATCTACTGATGAGATAAATTTAATTAAATATTATCAAATGAAATGAAAATAAATGGTGATAACAAAAATAAAGATTTAAAAAGATTAATGAATTAAGAACACATAAGAAAAATTACTCAGAATAACACACATCTATACTACAACAAAAAATTAAATCTCAATCATCTCTACTCCTATGAAACACTAGATGAAAGAACTTTAAAAGAACAAAGTAAAAGACATAAGCGCCTTATTCGTGAACGATTAAGAACTTTGATTTCTACCGAACTTGGTTACTATTGAGTCTAAGTTGGTGCTAACTTCTTCCCTCCCCTATTTTCCTACTAAATCTGGTCAAAACCCCCCTTTCCCTACATACTTCGGCCAAATCTCTCGAAATTTGATGAAAATGAGATCGAATGAGTCTTTTCTCAACTTTCTTTTAGGGAAAAGTGGTTCAGCTTTTGGAGCAACCATTTAGGGTTGGCCAAAACTCTCATTTTCTCCATATATTTCGGCCAATTAATGCTCCACTAAACTAAATTTTCGGTCAACTACTTTGCTTGGCTGAAAATGGAGTTGAAATGGTCTTTCAAGTGACTTTTTGGGGGAAAATAGGTCCCATTTCTAACCTTTTTTAAGCTTGGCTGAAATGCCTTATTCCTTGACCGCCAAAAATTTCTCCAACCAACCTATATTTTCGTTCCATTAATGCTCATAACCAAAAAAATATGAGTTAAGGGAGGGTCTCTTGCCGTTTTTTTTAAGGAAAAACTGTTTCTTCCTTCAACCTTTTTTTTTGTTTGGCCGAACTCCACGAGACGTCGAGATATTCGTTGGTAGAGCTCCTCATACATACATAATTCAAGCTAGATGTTGTACTTGTCGGGGAAAGATTCAGTTATGATCTTAGAGGTATTGAATTAACGGTGTCCTCCAGTCGTTGGAATTGGGTCATTCTACATCGATTGCGGTTCTCAGGATGAGAGATACGAATATGACCTCTCATAAACAGTAATAGTTTGAGATAACTCGCCCATGAGATACAGACCCAAGTACCAACCTTGAATAATTTTATAAGGTCATTTCTTCATTCACTTACCATATTTAAAATATTTTGTTCTTCAAACTCTAACTTATCCAACACTTATTTATGCTAATTATTTTTGCATGAGATCCACTATGTAACACAATGCTTAAAAGCACTACATTTAATATGAAAGATATAAGGTAATGACAAATATGACATATATCAACATCACATTTTCTTCAAAAGCGTCGACAACAAGTGTCACTGAAACCTAATGTGACAATACAACAACATCACATTTACTTTAGAAGCGATGAATTCATCCGTCTCAATATATTGAAACAGAAGACATGTGGACCAATCAGAAATGGATAAGTGGACTAATAAGAATTTAATACATTGACCAATTAGAATTGAACACATGGACCAATCGAAATTGAACACGTAGATAATTAGAATTGAAACATGGACCAATAAGAAATTGACATATGGGTAAATAAGAAATTGATACTTTGGCCAATAAGAAACTGAAATGTTGACCAATGACAATTTGACATGTGACAATACGTTCCAAGTTGACAAAACGTATCGTTGACTCTATGTGGATGCATTGTCACTATTTTATATTATATTGATTTTACACATTACCGCCACGTCGACTGTATATATCCCGTGGTCCAGCAAAAATAACAGATGTAAGCAACCTTTAACAGCGTGACAATAATATTTGTTACATTTGCTTCAAACGCGAATCAAAACGTGCCTTCCACGACGTTTATTAGCATTATATTTGACATGATTTATAGTAATGACACCTCCTATTATAAATGAGACATTATTGTACATGATCACCTCACTAGATTCCCTTTTCCTTTTTTAACCATTCCTCCAAAACTATAATTACTCAAAGGGTGCAAGAGTATTGTAAATAGAAAGGGTGACATTTTAAGATTTGATGGTTTAAATTTAAATTAAACTAAAAAAAGACGAGCTTGATGGTAAAAAGATATTGAATAACTTACAGTACAGTTTTCTACCGTTCAAATATTATTAGTGTGAATAAGATGAATTATTTCTTAGATTTGAAATTTATAGAAACTGTTTTCTAAGATGTACATCAGTCAATTTTAGCAAAAAGCAAAAATGAAAAAAAATATATATATATATATAAAATTTTATTACAAGAAATCATTGAATTCCTTTGAACGGATACTTTGAACTCATCCCATGAAAGAAAAGCAAACTGTGCTTTAACCCATTATGACTCGATAAATGATGCTTGTCTAAAATACTTCTTCAATCAAGCTTTTCCTTAGGCTCAAGGTTTCTTTAGAAGTAATGAATGTAATCTTAGTTGACCTCCTAATTCGTCCATGACCATAAACAAATTATGTGCATGCACATTCAATGATTGTGTGGTTCCTTTAATTTTTTCCCCTGAAAATGAGGATTAAAATCTAAATAATCTTCATCTTCCCACCAACCTCTTCCACTTAATCTAAAGCTTGATAAGAATATGATACCGATGAACCCATTGTACCAATTAGGATCCTTGAACTTGCCCATATCCACACAATCTTAGTCATTCTAGCTCTAACTTCACATAATATTATGTGATCCATATCAATATAAAAGAGAGAATATATGAATCACAATATGCTTTAAACCAACTTTTTGGGACCCTTTTAGGGCCCTCTTCTTCCCCTCGTTCATGCATCCTTGGATACAATCAAGAATTAGGTCAAAAGGAAGTCTTAGAAGAAAAGATTGAGTGAGAAGAAAATATATATACATATATATATTTATATAAAAAAAATATATAAGTGGGTTTTATTGGTTCAAAAGCCTTTATCAGTCATCATTATATGAGGAGTTGAGAGAACCCATAGTTCTCATCCTCATTGAGACATTCTCTGGCCCATTCAAGCTGTCTTCTTCCCCCTTCCAATTTTCATGGATGCAATGCATCTACCCTCTTTTTCTTTTTTTCCCTTAAAAAAATAATCTTAATCCGACTCTCCCTCTCTCTCTTTAGATAATGAGGTGATGTCCGTAAGTAACCCTACACCCGACCAAATTTATAAATGATACGTCTATAGACACTGTTTCAAATAGAAGAATATCACATCATATTTCATAAAATCTCTCTTGTAAATTATAACAACGATCACTTATGATCATTAGTTCCAAACCAATCAGATTAAATGTGTATATTTCATATAAAATATTAGATAGTTTCAATTAACTTCCACTTCAACAAATGTTGTTGTAATTTGTAGTTTTGTATAATTTCTTATCCTCCAATCGTTCACTTTCATGAATAGATCATATTTATATGATTTTATAAATAGTTATTTTTTAAGCTTCTCTTGTAAGAATTTAATATTTTTATCTTAAAATCAAGTAACAATTAATAAAATGATTTATCATTTTTATATGTCAAGTCCCAATTTTTTTTTTTTTAAATATTAGATATATATTATCAAAACTTTCATTATATTTAACGTTATTTTAAATTTATATTTTTAAATTAATTAATAATAATAATAATAATAATTTATTTTTTGTATATATTATAATTTTAAAATATAAGATATACTTTTAACATGTCTATAGATTTTTGTCCCTGTTGATATGACAGCTGACGTGGTTTTAAAAGCTCTGTTTGCCCTTTAATTTTTATTTATTTATTTATTTTTTGGGTGTGTTTGTATATACACATTCTTAGACGGAGGGACATCCGGTTCAAGGGTCACATTCCAAATCGACAACGCCAAAAAGAATTTCTTATTCCCAAAATTTTATACTTATTAGTGTTATTTATTTTAAAATAAGGATATTTTTTTTAAGTTCAGTCACCTGACAAAATTTTAGAAACTAAGAGTTAGTATAAGAACCGATGAGGGCCACAAGGTAACTCTTACTAGTTACACATATAACATATATAATATGTATAGTAATTAATTTTGGCCACTTTGAAACTACACTTGTATTTTACCTATTGATGTTGAATAAATTTATATGATTATGACGTAATTAATTAATATGAATTTTAATAAATTTTAATTAAAATAATAATTAAATGTATTAATATTTGATAATAAGATGATTTGAAGATGATAAATATAAAATTAAAACTAATTTTAACAAATTCATATATCGATCTTAAAGTCGAGCTTAGTCGACAGTTTGTCGAAACACATGAACAAGATATTTAATTTACAATCTTAGAGGTCTTTCATTTGACTAACAACATTCATATGATCATTTTCAAAAGTCTAATCAAGATGGATTGTGCTTTGGATTATATGTAATTAGAGTTCATGCCTTTTATATTAATGCCCATTGTGGAAGAGACAGTTCAATTACATTTTGGACCCATAGAAATTTAAAAAACAATTGATTTTTTTTTTTTTCAAATGTGTGAGAGGACATGATATAGATACAAAATACTAATATATAGTATAATATATATTTATATATATGATGAAATTATAAAAATCAAAAGCTAGATTGGAATTTTATGGCGCATATGTCTCCATGAACAATTGAAAGATGTGTTGTAATAGTATGGGGATGTGAAGTAAAGATCCAAAAGTAGAGTCAAAGGGGACAAGTTGAGTGGAAACAAGCTCCAATTCCTCCTCCATATCCTTCTCTTATCAATCTCTCCAATTCTCTTGCTTCATGTGCTTTTGCCCTCTGCATTACAAACATAATCCATCAAATTTATATATAAACACAAATATTTGTGACAAGACCATCGTTATATAAGTTTTTAAGAAATTTTTTTTAATGGATTATGATTCATCCAATTAATTTTAATTATATATATCAGTTTCATATTCTCATATCATATATTATGTTAAATTTATATATAATTAAAATAAATTAATCTATTATATACATAATTTACCTAAAAAATCATTTAAATCTTGAGTGTAAAATCTATTGCCATATTTTAAGAATAATTAAGAACCATTTTGATCTTGATCGCTCCTAAGAAAAAAGGGAAAAAAAAAAAAAAAAAAACAATTTATACCTGCAATTTTTCTATAGCATCTGTCTCTGAATTGAAGTCATAAAAAGTGCTTGCTGCGGTAAGCTTCATGGAAAGGAACTGCATTAAAAATTCCAAACATAAATTATTATCTTAATTAAACTTTTGTATGAATATTCTGAAAATTACAGTAAAATATTGAATGCCGGGATTAGTAATACCGGATAATATAATTGAACTTATTTTTTAATAATTCAAAATTTTTAAATAATCGGTAATTTAATAATATACTTACCTCGACTTGGGTTTGTAAAGACTGGATATAATTGATTATTTCGTCCAACATAACTGCCATTCCCATGGTCTGCGATTCAAATAAACAATGTGCTTGATCTTATTAGTTAATTAATCAAATTGTTATGAAAATGATTAAAAAAAAAAAAAAAAAAAAAAGACATTATTATTTGGTTAATTAAATTTAGGAAGAGTTTTTATTACATGATCCTTAATCAATTACCTTATAGCATCCTGGGACAATGTCTTGCAAACATCTTAGTCTTTCATTGATTTTTCCCCTTCTAACCTGGACCACAACAATAATGCAACATATAATTAGCTTAAATGAAGAAATTAATATTTTAAATAATTTAAATTATAATAATATAATAATTACTCAATGATTTTACTATTATACCCTTTCTGCTAAACTGTGACTATCAGTAGCTTGACCCCTTCTAGCTCTAACATGAACCACTTCTCTTGGCTTCTCCTCCTCTCCCTTCTCCTTGCTCTTTGATCTTTTCCCTCTTCCTGAGTTCTAAAAAACAGAAAACAGAAAAACAATTTTTGATTTGATTAAAAATATTTTCCAAGAAATTAAGGAAAATATGTATATAAACTTCATTGAATGATCTGAATCATTTACATTTTTTCTCTTGATTCCAGTTTCAGAAACTTGAAGGGTACTTGAATTTCCAGAGCTGCTTTCCGATAACTCCATTAATGCTTTTCTCTTATTGTCTTCTTGGAAAATCGTTTTAGGCTCGGAAACAATGGAATTCTCACTGCCGTAATGATGAACAAGCTGATAATTTTCTTGGAAATTTTCTGGGAGTTGAGGTGTACTTAATTGGTGGTTGAAGAAAATGTCATCAGAGAAGAGCATGAAATTCTGGAAATTGAAATTTGGGTTTATATGGTTGTTGTCAATTAGGAGATCAGAAGTAGCAGTAGTAGTAGTAGATGGGTTTAGGCCTGAAAATTGGGACATTAGCTCCATATTGGAATCAATGTCCGTGAAAGAAATAGAAGGTTGTTTGATGACGGTTTGAAAATCTGCTATGAATTCTGCCATTGATGCTTGGAAGTGAAGTATATAGATGGTTATGATCCCAATAAGAGCTTGAATTTTGAACTCTCTGTTTTTGGGATAATATAATGAGTTTGTGTGAGTATTTATAGTGTAGGATTATAAGACTCTTAAGATAGTTTAATCTCATTAATTTAGTGTTTTTTTTTTTTTTTCTTCTTATGGGTCCTCTATAAAAATCACATATGGTCTTGTTGGAAAAAGGAATAGCGATCAGAGACCGTTGAATTAACACTATTTGTGAACTTATATCTCTCAATTTTTTAACGGTTCAATGTTATTATTATTAATATTTTTGAAATATTATATTTTGATTTTTAGAGTCAAAATTTTATAATATTGTCTATGAAAATCACCTCTAAACTTTAATAAATACTCAAATTAACACATGTCACTTCAAAGAACATCAATAGTATCATCTTAGATGGTTAAGAAGGAAAAATGAAGAACTAAAACAACATATTTTAATTTAAATTTGGGAGTTAAGTTACAAATCAATATAATTTAAATCCCGAATTATTTAATTATGATAGATATTGAAAAAGTCCCATAATTTTTAAAATGAGACTATTAAAAATATTATTAATCTATAAAATAATAAAACCTTGATTGGTAATAAATTTTAAATATAAAAATTAATTTTTTTTTAGTCGCCAATTTTATTTTGTAACTATTTTTAATCTAATTTTTAAAATTTATTTAAAAAAAATGAGAAAAAAATTAATATTAGAAAAAAATTAAAAGTGATTTTCATTTTTCTTTACTTCAAAAAATAATATTTTTATACAGTTTTATACTTTATACTCCAATAATTGAATTTAGTTCTTACCCTTTAAAAGTTTCTTTTAAGATATAAGATCTAACATATAAACATATGAGACAGCAGCATTTTAGGTGATTTGGTAGGGTATTATTTTGGTGATGGATGCATTAGTCAAAATACTAATCATGCATAATTCATTGTTTTTACACAAAACAAAATGTTTTGTGGGTTTGTGCATGTTTGAAACTACTTGGCCGACACTGATAATAATTAGTACAACCAAATTATCCAAAAAGATTGTCACGTAAATTGCACTTGGGCTATAACAGTTAAACGTATTTTGGCCTTAGTGTCTGAACCGAGTTGAGCAAGTAGAACTAATGTGTATGTTCGATGAGACTGATTCAATCTGATTTGATATACGTATTAGAGCGCTCCTATTTAGTTTGTCTTGTTTGGTTTTGGTGAAAAGTCAAAACTCTTTAATTTGTTATTTGTATAACCGACTTAAAAAGAGAAAATACATTTTACTTGATTGGTCAGGAGAATATTTTTATGTTCTTAACTTATAATATAGTCATATAATATAATGGGTCCTACTACTCGGAACTAAATCCACTGATGGATGGAGCTTTGATGCTCTGGGTTGTTTTTTTTTAGAAAAAATTAAAAATTAAAAATATAAATTTTAAAATTTTAAATATATTTTGTTATAATTATTAAAAATTAATTTAAAAAAAAAATATCTGACATAATTTAATATATTTTTCCTCTTCTTAAATTATAATTTATCTTTAAAATACGTTTTAAAATATAAAAAATATTTCTAAATACTTATTTTACTTTTTCTTTTGCCCCCCATTTTAGCTCTAATTGAATTTTGAAGATTCTTTAGTAGACTCGACATAATGCTCTAAACTTTAGTTTTATTTAGACTCCAAGTTCTCAAACTTATACAATTAGACTTATATCTTTCTAATTTCATAAATAAAAGAATAGCATTTATAATCTTATATCACGCGTGACTATTATCAATTCTATTTTTAAAAGTGACTGGTTTGAAAAATAATTCAAAATTGAGTTAAAAATAGAAATCGATTTAAATATAAGTTATTAATATAAATAAATCGAGCTACAAAAATTAAGATCAAACCACTTTTTAAATAGATTATACTTTTAAAATAGAATAAATAACGATTATATGCATTAGCATGTATTCGGATCAGTTAGTTTTCTAACGAATATTGAGAATTAAGGTCTTGATTGATAATGTATTTAACACAAAAAAAATTAGTTTTATGAGTCGTCAATCATATTTGGCAATTAATTTTTATTTATTTTTCAAAATTAATTTTTTTTTTAACTAGAAAAATAATTTTTTGTAATTATTGCATAAAATATTTTTAAAAAATTAAAATTTAAAATATGTTGTTAATCGGGGCCTAAGGATCTAAGTCTGCTTTCATTTAATTTTATAAAATTAAGAAAATTTAAGTCTATTAAAACATCAATCCATGATGGCCTTTCTTGTTTGGGTAAGGGCATTAAAAGCCTAGGATTTCCTTTATTAATTGAATCTCCTTTTACCCAAAATGCCCATAGTTTGACATTTTTTTATCACTAGAATTAGTTGCTTCTTCACTTGCAGAAATAACTTACCTTTACTTAACCTAGCAATTGTAGCCATGCCTTAATTTAGAGTTTCATATGACTTTTTATCTATTGATTACCAACCTTCTTTCCATTCCTATGTACAAAAAACTAGGCATTAATAATGAAAGAACTGACTATCATGCATAGTACATAACAAAAGTTTCTAAATTTGGAAGTTGCTTCTGGTTTTGAAAATTCATAGGAGGAGATGGAGGAAATAGGGACGGTAGATAAATGGTGCTCTTGATTCTTGATTTTGATTTTGATTGAGTACTAATTACTAACATTTTTGTCAATATCTAAGTTTGGCTCGTTTGAAATATGTTAACTAGTTTGATTTTCGAATTGAAATCAGAGTGATTAGTTTAGCTAAGTGCTTATTTCGATTAGTTTAGCTGAGTGCTTAGATTGATTCATGTGTTGCTTGCATAGCGTATATAGGACCATACCATAACTCGTATTTATGACATATTTCTAAACCAGAAGAAGCCTACAAGAGTAGTAGACTTTTTACCAACTTATTTTTTTGGGTACAAGTACAACTATTACTTAATTGGCTTTGCCAAATTGGCTTTGCCAAATTGGCTTGTATACAGGCAGGACAGCCTCCTAATTAGTTTTGTTAGATATGCCAGTGGTTAGATAATCAAAACTAGTTTAATTGCACCACAACTAGTTTTCTTTGAATCTAGTTTAGCATAGGATTTATTTAGTTATTCAAATGTGATTTAACATACAATAATTCAAATCCGGACATCCTCTTAGTCGAATGACAATCTCACTTAATAGCATGGAGGAGGTCGGAAAATCGAATCGCCGCCCGAATTCTATAATTATTGGATATCATTTGAAATCAACTCGGCTTATATCATTTTGGTGAAGGAGAAACTGGCTTCTTTAATTTCAGGCAAGATATGAAGGAGTTAAAAGAGATGGGTGCCACAAACTAAACACTATTCAAAGTAAAAACCACCTGATCCACAAGGCATAAATAACATCTATTGCTTTTCCTTGAATCTTTCATGAAAGTCACCCAATAAACAATGAGTTCAATATAATGTAATATTAAAAAAAAATGTAATAAAAAAATATTAAAAAATATATATAGGAAAAAAAAAAAAGGAAAGAAGAAGAAGAAAAGACTAACTTTGACTCCATGCATCTACTACTATTACCACTAGAAAAATTTAGTAACATTCACATTGCATTAGACAACAAATAAGAATCAGGGAAGCTTAGATTCATAACCTAACAGGCTAATAGGAGAGGACCATTAAATGCAAAAATTTAATGTTAAAAGAGAGAGAGAGAGAGAGAGAGCGAGCGTAGAGAAAAAGATAGACTTGTTTAATGGGATGAAAGGCAAAAAATGTTGCATAATAACCCAGAGAAATTGAGGTGCTTAATTTGGGATGATTGGAGTTACATTTTACAAAGAACTTTCTACAACTATTTCATATCCCACTGACAACAACAGCACACATTTTGGGTTGAAGCAAAAATCATTATGAAAAACACAACGGAACTATTGAAACTGCTCGGTCAGTTTTATAAGGCTGTAAGTCTCCTCATCTGGCCTAGCTCCTCCTATAATCATTCTCCTCAACAGACTTGGATCATAAATCTTCGCTTTCACATAAGCCTTAATCAAAGCATTGAACACAAATGTATACCTCGAGTACTTTGCTTTCTTTAGTTCTTCAAACAATTTTCCAGCATTCTCTACATCACCCCTCTCTGCAAAAACCTCAACCATTGAAAAAGTAGTCTCCAACCATGGAGTTGATTTTCTTACCATATTGCTTGTTTTCAAATTCATCCCCAATTCTAAGGTTTTCATGGCTTCTTCTATCAATCCAGCTTTCAAGCAACCCAATGCAAGATGCCGGAAAGTTATACCATTAGGTTTACATCCATTCTTTTCTATTTCCCTGAAAAGCTCGGTCGCTTTTTTGATTAACCCGTGTTTGCAATATACAGATATTAAAGAATTGAACTGGTCTGTGGATTTTAAACTTCTTACTGACTTCATTTCAAACCAAAGTTCCTCCGCTTGACTTAGCTTACCAATTCTTCCAAATGCTTCAATAGCCAATATATAACTTTTCGACCTAACATGAGGCAACCTATGCAAAATTTCCCAAGTTCTCTTTAGCTGCTTCTCCTTCCCTAAAATACCATATGTGATTAACAGAACATCTAGTGTTGACCAATTATTGCCTGTGATTGACTTTTCCACAGCTTCAACATAGGCCTCGGCTGCAGTATATAACTTCGCCACTGCATGTGAAGTAGCTAAGATGCAATAAGATATCTCATTTGGCTCAACTTTCACTCTCTTCATTTCACCGAATACTCTAACCAATCCTTCAATATTGTGCTCATTGGCTTCTATTTTCATGAGAATGTTGTAGGTTGAGACATGTGGGACCACTTTATCGGCCTTCATTTGAGTGAGGATTTTCGGTATGGTTTTCTTACGGCTAGGAGAGGAGTGAAGAATTATAAGGCGGTTAAAAACCAAGTGTGAGATTGAATAGCTAAGTTCCCTCATTTTTCTCATGTAAGCAAAAGAAAGCCTTATGCCACCCCTATCCAAACACGCAATCACGAGGTTATTGTAGAGCAACTCGTTTTGAAACTCAGGTGGGACCCGAATAAAGAGTCTCTCACCTTGTGATATCCCATGAAGTTTAGTGGTAAATTCCAAAAGATAAGAGTAGTCTAATTCCTTTGGCTTATACGGTCTTTCTCTAATCACCCATTCCATAACCTGTCCAAAACAGAAGATAATTCTTACCTGGCTCAAATATATTTGGATCCCTAAAACTAAAAAAGGTACTAAGAGTAGTAATAGTGAGTCAAAATCTTGATGTAGAAGTGCAACTAGAACAAGCCATAGACTACGAAAGAATTTATCCATTTCTGTAATTAGCATAAGCTACAGAATAGTTCAATTAAGCATTTATACGACTATGTAGAAAGAGTAATTTGATTAAATTGAAATCTAGAGAAGATTTTGTGGGATTGATCTTGAGTAAGTGTATTTCATTTAGATTCTGTGTGCCTGAACTGGATTTTTCAAATTTTAATCTCAAACTGGCATATAAAAATTATAGTCATGTAGAATGCATTGAGCACAAGCTGCATAATTTTTCACTCAATCATTTATACAAACAGGTAGAGTGCACATCCAATTTTTTTTTTATTTTCCCAAGAACAGAATCCTATAATCAAATGTAAAAGCTCAAAATTCACAGGTTCTAACAAGAATTCATAGTAGGACATAAACAACATATAGAAACAAACCTCACCTCAAGTGCACGTTTGTTCATCTCGAGCTTCCTGAGACGATTAATGGCGTGGAAAATGTCGCCTCTGTGAATGGGAAAACCATCGCCCATCCAACTCCGAAATGCAGAGCCAACTGATTCTACCTTCGGGAGCTTCTCGATTCTCAAAGATAAGCAGTGGGAATCTTCTTTTCCTGAATCTATAACCTTCTCGGGAAAATTACGGAGTGTTTGGGTGCAGAGAAAAGTAAGACTAAACTGAATCGGATTGAGTCGTGAATGTATAAGATTAACTATTCGATGCCTTGCCAGTGTGAAACTTCGTCGTTTCAAACAGGTAAACGTTTGCATGCTTTTACTGCTAGGCTTCTTCTTCGTCGGAAGAAACTTGGAACAAAACCATGGAAAAGATTTGGTAAATTACACGAGGACCTGAGATAATATGAAAATTAAAATTTATCCGTTAATGTTTAAAAGTATTACTATTTTACACCACAAATTTTGTAAGAGTTTAGATTGATAATCATTTCTTTTCAATAATTTTTTAATAAAAGATTCTTATACGTGTTATGTGTATTGTAAGTATGATTTTAATACAAATATTATTTTTATATATTACATTGAAATGATGTTTATAATTAAAAATATATATATATTATGTCACTTAACAGTATGCATTCAATTATTTTAAATTTTATTTTTTTTACTGTCTGATCCAATCTAAAATTATAAATGAGTTAACCTATTATTTCTAACCAAAAAAAAAAAAAAAATCTTAAGTTTCTTTTTCTCTCTAAATTAAATCATGATAATCATATTCAATCACGATTTATAAAATTAAGGTTGATGATAGCAGTATATAGAGATGTAGTAGATACTTTAAAAAAAATGAAAAATGATAATGAGTAAAAAATAAATAAATTTAGGGTTTGAGTTAAATTTTAATTATTAATCAATAATCTAGATTCAAAGTAATGTGAAAAATCTATATTTTTATAGGAAGATTAGTAATGGTAGTGATCAAGATGTTCGGAGCTATGAGCTAAATACAAAAAAGAAAGAGAAAGAGAAATTATTTAAGAAAAATATTAAAATTAAATATTATAAGGCGATGGTGGTGGCGGCGGTGTCCAAACATTAGTGGCATTGATAGGAGTGTTCGGGTAGTGGTGAGTGGGGAGGAAATGAAAGGATAGAAAAAACTTCTTTCTTATTTTTAGAAGAAAGTATAATTAATAAGTTTCTTAAGAAAAAAATTAACAAAATGTAATAAGTAAAACACGAAATTAAAATTATATATATGAATTTAATGTATAATTTGCTTTTAATTTTAATGATATGATAAATTAGATCTAAATTATGGATTAATATTTTAAACCTTAAATTAGTATGATAAAAATTTTAGTTGCCTTACCTTCTGTAATCCAAAACTATTTTTTAAGTTTTAGCGGTGGATTAATAAGATTTTTTTACCCTCCAAAATATTTGAAAAATGGGTAAGGGTAGGTCTGATTTTTGAATTCTTAAAACGGTAAAGTTTGGGGAGTGAATCCTAATATTTCTATACTATTGGGGTACTTCAGTTTTTTTAAAACCTTTTCAAAACTACTCTTTCCGCTTTTCCATGTTTACCCTTGGGAGAAACTAAAATTGACATTTCCCACGTTTCGCATCCTTTCTCCCTCCTCACCCAAGCTGCCATTGAAGGGCTCTTCACCAAGGTCTGTTTCCTCAATTTACTGATCGGAGGGGAAACACAAAATTTCCGAACCTGTTTGCCAAGAAAGAATAAAAAGGAACGAAAATTCTCTCAGATAGAACAAAAAAAAAATGAAGTCTTCTACGGAGGGAATTAACATCGCTGCTTGTGCTCAGAGTCTCGACGTTGATAATCGGATTTCCCTCCGTTATTACTATCGGATCGCCGACAGTATTCGCCGTCAGGTCTCTTTTTACTCGAGAAAAATTCATTTCATTTTCCAATTCTGTAACACTCGTTTGTCGTAGGAATTTCAGAATTTGTTAGGTCTTTTGAAATGGAGCAATTCTTGTACGTAGTTTATTTTGCCATGATACAGAAATTTTTCATGATACATAGTTCAATACAGGATGTTCTATATTACTTCTTCTTGTTGGCGCTATACATTGTTCAAATTCTAAAAAATACAGTAAAGAAAATTTGTGAACATTTTTCAGCTCCTAACATGTTTGTTACTTTTAGGCAGACATCTTTCGAGCAGAGAAGAATATTATTGATCTATATGTCATGCTACTGAGGTTCTCAAGGTAGGAAAATAGTGAGAAATTATCTTGGTTTCTTGTTTTGAACTTTTATAACCCATTTTAGCTGAATTATTTTCAAAGGTAGAAAACAGTGACTAATAATCTTGATTTCTATTTTAACTTGTATTATCCAGCTAGATTGTGATGTAGCTACAATTTGACTTTTCAATATTGGGAAAAATTTGCTGAAACTGGGGTTCGTTTCTGCTTTTACAGTTTGGTCACTGAGACGATACCACGCCATAGAGAGTATGGAGCATATGTTAAATGCCAACAGGTTTATTTCAAGAAGGTAGTCCCCCCTTTTAGAAGTCAAATTTTATATAAATGTGGTACGTCAGTATTTTGAGGTGCGATGAAATTCAGTTCTTTGCTGTAGAAACTATTGATTGCCTTAAATGAGCTCGAACAGTTGAAGCCAGCAGTGCAACAGAAGGTCAATGAATCAAGCAGAAATCAAGTATATCAAGCAAATGGGCTGGGTGATTACAGTCAAAATGAGTCATCGGAGTGGCCTCTTGTCAGAAAAGAAAAAAGTACTAATTATCATATGAGAAAGGTCGACTCTGTTTATTATCCCAGACTTTCCTGAAAATTACCATGTCTTTTCAAACAGCATGATCTATCTTCATATGCTGTGTCTGTTGGGTAATATCCCAAATTTATGTCCCTGTATGCTTATTTTTCATCCGACAGGAGGCTAGACCAGCTATTCAAGAATCGATGTATCAAAGTCAGAGAGCTTTCATCTGGCCGTGCTGTGGAAGAACAACTCCGAAAACTGTATGTATTGAGAATTCCATAAATATTTGCTAAATGTTTGAGGTTGATTAACTAAACCAGTGTAGTGCATACCTTATGGAAGGTTGTAAGCTTTGTGCTCGCATATGGTCTAGTCTCTTAAAACCCCTTTCTTGATTTTTACTTGTGTTTCTTTCCTTTATTTTCTCATAGATCTCTACGTATCCCACCCCCAAAGGAGGAAACTCTTTCCAAACATTCTATATTGGGTCCGAATGGGCTTCATGGGCAGTGGCAGCCACCTATTAGTGTCACAGGGGTTTATTTTATCTACTCTTTTCTTTCGACTTTAGTCTGGAAATTACACTGACTTTGCTTTTTCTAATTGTAGGTGTCCTATTGAAATTCCTAGGTTTGAGCTTGAAAATTCTTGTTCCTGGTTTTTAGCTTAAGTTGTATCAAGTCATAACAGTGAATTCTTTTCTTCTTATTTTGTGAGAATCTCGGTCCGCGGGAACATCTTTCTTTTTTAAAATATTAAAATTGTTATTATTAACATTATAAGATGATGTTGTTATTGTTATTATTATTATTAATTTATCATTATTGGTACAAAAAAAAACTCCAACAAAATTCAATGGACGAGTAGGCCTCCAACTAATCATTCCATTTTACTTTTAAGACTATCTTATAGCAATAGATATGTAAAAATCTTGTTCTCTTTTGTTCAAATAGGCTGCAGCAGTCCAAAGAAAATGAGTCTCAAACTGAAAGAGATCGCTATGACTCAGAACAAGAAAGATCAAGGCTAGGGTCAATCCTAAGCCAGAATGATGGTAATTAGACATGTCATACTGAACAACCTTCTTCCTTTATCTCCTTCGAAACCATGGGAACCCCTCCTCAAATTATCAGACAGCCTTTACCTCCACCTGTACTTGCAGAAGTACAAGACTTGATTCCTGCATTGTCACCCCCAGTTACTGAGACAGAATGTGCTCAGGTGTCCCCATCAGCAGATGGTTTTATTCGTGCTGAAGCTCGCTTGCAGTTGCACCTCGTGAGAGTTTGTTTGTTTGATTATTTTCAATGCTTACTATTGTTCGATTCT
Organism: Coriaria nepalensis; assembly: GCA_027186245.1. Lineage (NCBI taxonomy): Eukaryota > Viridiplantae > Streptophyta > Magnoliopsida > Cucurbitales > Coriariaceae > Coriaria > Coriaria nepalensis. The sequence goes on from CP114493.1 coordinate 2,385,453, forward strand.
TTTGAGTTTTGTTTACTACGAGTAATAAAATATAAGTATATAGCTCCTTTTGGGCAGTTTTTCATCCCAGCAATTGTTTCTCTCTATAGTCAACCGCAATGATGGAGGGCTTTATGAGGCTGGCCAAGTCAAATACTGATAAGAACTTAGAAACTTGTGGTGTACTTGCAGGTTCACTTGTAAGTGCTGATAACTGAAGGATTTACAATTGTCGTTTTTAGCTTTCATCCTGTTGTTTCAATTGTTATTTTTTGTTAACATCACCAGTTCTATCTTGCAGAAAAACAGAAATTTTTTTGTGACAACACTAATCATTCCCAAGCAGGAATCAACAACAGATACTGTAAGGCTGTTTCCACTAATATACTCTCAGTTTCTTATTATCCATTTACCTAATCATATATCCATAACCCGTTTTTAAAAATGTCTACCTTCTGAATTGTGATCAGTGTCATACAATAAATGAGGAAGAAATATTTGAAGTACAGGCTAAGCAATCCCTTTTCACTCTTGGGTGGATCCATGTAAGTCTTTAAGATGTCAGTGTCACTGCTTATCATATCTGTATGCTTCTTTTGAGTCTGATTTGGAAGTGGAATATATTCTATGGTGATGTCAGTACATATGCACCTAAACCAGCAAAAAAAAAGAAAGAAAATGATCACATGACTCCTACCTTCGCAAAGTGTCCTTTTTCTTTTTGAGATGGCTCCTGTGCAAGGTAGTACAATATGCAGGAAAAACTAAGGGTGTGTTTGGTAATTGTTCTTAGAACAGATTTTATATTCTCAGATCAGAGAAAACAACCAACTAATGAATTTGGCCGTGTTTTCGAATTATAATTTTGCCAAAACTGTTTTTGGAGAACATCCTAAGGCCATTTTTCCTATTTTAAGAGAATAATTTTCACATAATAATCCAGAAAATATAGTTTTCCATAATTTAACGAATCAAATGAAATTTCAATTAAAAACTGTTTTCCCATACCTATTTTGAGTTTACAAAAAAACCTGAAATTTTGAAAGCAGTTTTGAAATCTTCTCTCAGTCATTTGGTCATTCGTCTTTTGAAACTGAGCTTTCGGAGTAAAGAACCAAATTGTACCTTGTGTTGTTTTTCTTACATTTGTTCTTTGTTTGGTTAAGTACTCATCTTATTGGAAATGATAAATATAGAATTTGCGATAAAAGTGTTACTGCTTCTAGTTCAGAGTCCAGTCTAATATATTGTAAGTATATGTTTTCTAGTTACTTTTCTTATCTTCCTAAATTGATTAATTTTATTGTTTACCATTTTTTTTAAAATTTTCAGACACATCCTACGCAGTCTTGTTTTATGTCATCAGTTGATGTTCATACTCATTACTCTTATCAGGTTTGGGCTCCTTCCTGTTATTAATAGACTAGCAAAACGATGAGTCTCTTATCATTTCTTACCTGAAAACTTTGTGCTCTTAAGTTGGTCCATTTTATTACCGTCCCTGCTTCTACAAATATTTGATAGAAATGTTTACATTTTATAACTTGAAGCTCTCCATTATTTTTTCACGACTGCTTTAAAGGGGAGAAATAATTGTTTTGAAAGTATAAATAATTGTTTTGAGTGCTTCAAACGAACCTTATCCTGAATATAGCACTGAACTTCCCTGTTAATAGTTTTGCCAAAACCTATATCAAATGTTTTCAGTTTGGCCTTTTTAAGTTCTCCGAAACTATATAGTTCTTTGCATTTTGCAGTAGACATCTATATATATATATATATATAATATCTCTTTTTTGGTCAAAAGACATCCCGTTCTTGCTTACTTTTATGATGCTTACTCTTAGATTATGCTGCCCGAGGCAGTTGCGATTGTAATGGCGCCTAGAGATGGCTCAAGGTATGGAAAAAGTTCCCATAAACTTTATATAATCTTTGCTTAGGTACATTATCAATTGAGGATGGACCTCTTTATATTTGCATGCAGAAAACACGGCATTTTCCGGTTAACATACCCGGCAAAGTGGGTTTCATCCGCACAGTCAGCCTCCGGATGGTGGGCCCATTTTCAAAACCTGCACGGATGTTCACGTGGACCCCAATCTCAAATTTGATGTCATTGATCTCCGGAAATTGTGATCGTAATGAGATTTCAATGGGTATGGTACTCAAACTATGTCAAATGTTCAAATCTGTTCATGTCTATGTATGTATGAATGTAGTACAATCAGTAGGACAATTCTTTCACGAAAATTATATAGTTTACGGTCCCTTTTGTGTAAACAAAAAAGCGGGGATTTCAACGACCGGAACGGAGATGACATGTGGAGGCACATTTGATATTAGTTGTATCAAACATACAGCTCTTTTTTCTTATGGTCATGTACCGACCATTGAAAAGGGCAAGAAATCATGTCTTTCATTATTTGTAAAGAAATTACTGTTCTAGCCAATTTCATTGGTATTTATCCACATTTTCTTCTACGCATGCGCTATTAGTTAAGAGTTAGGGCAAATTACATATACCTCGTCTAAGGTATAATGATATTATATATGAATTTTTATGATTTTACTAATAATAAGCAGATCTCTTCAAATTTAATTTAGATTATAAAACCTTCTAAGTTAATTTTTTAACATAGTCAACCAATTTTTAATTATGAATAACCCCCAAAAATTTATATATTTATTATTTCATCCCTTATTTTTTTTTTTCACCAAAACCTCTGTGGATGAAAGTCAATCTCGAGCTCGACCTCCATTGAGCTCAGATTTAAGCATCCCAGTTGGAGGTTGAGCTTGAGCTTGACTTTCATCTATGGAGATTTGGGTGAAAATAAAAGTTTAAAAGGTAAAATAACAAATAGATAAATCTCTAGGTAAAAATAATAATTAAAAATTGGTTGAATACGTTGTAGAAGTGAGTTTAGGGGTTATTCGTAATTTAAGATAAATTTAAGGAAATTAACTTATATTCGTAAAACTATAAGGGATTCCTATATAATATCACTATACCTCAAGGGAGGTAAATCTAATTTTCCCTAAGAGTTATTTTTATTTGTTTTATATAAGGTTAACTTTCAATGGATAACCTGTTAACCTGACCCAAAATGATATGCAAAGGGAGCATATTTCTTTAAAATTTCACTTTTATTTAAAATCGCCGATGAATGATTGGAGCGGTGGCTGGCCAGCGGGAGCAATGATTGGGATGGATGAGTTAGGTGAAAAAAATGGTTAAAATTATTGTGGATATAAATATATAAATTAAATAGTAATGAATGAAAAAATAATTAAATTTAGACTTAAGGATCAATTTGTATGTTAAATTAGATTATAAGAGAGTTATTGGGCAAAAATACTAGTTTAAAGTAGTAAAATATGAATTTTTATAATACAAATTAGTATTTGACTAATTAATTCTTCATAATATATGATAATAAAATGGGATTTATCCTTTATTTATTTCAGCCACTTTCACTTTATTTTATTATACTTTTTCCCTCTCAAACTTTGTTTATAATTAATTTTTCTTTCATTTTTCTGGCTCAACCCCTACCGTAGGCTCTACCGTATCCACCGCCACCATTGTTCTAATTGCTGCAACGCTTCCTCTCTCAGTAATCTAGGTTCGAATTCTAGCTTGAGTTTGGGATTCATGCCTAGATTTCATCATGAGTTTGAATCTTAGATTTCAAAATCTATTTAAAACAACCAACATTTAGAAACATTTATTTCAACCTAAATCGAACAATCTAAAAAGTTGAAATTAATATTTAATAAAGTCAGTGTACTAATTAGGGTTGACACAGATCATTCATCAGCAAGCTAAATGCCTACTCGATCTATGATAAACCACTAAAATATATATTAAATTTGGTCCGATGTATTTCATTCTGAAAGATGCTCACTTTGAATTATCCAACTGATAAAGTGCGAGATATTCTCAGGTAGAAGTTTTCTACCACATCACCCATAAAAAAATGCTAATGAAAGTAGAGGAAAGATCATCCCTCGTGTAAAAGATCTAAGAATTATATGACTCAAATCACAACAGCATTCAGAGATTCTAGTTTAAGAATATTCTCCCAAAAAAAGACCAACAATACTGGAAAAATATGTTTAACCAGTATGTTGAGAAATTTGGGAAAACTTACGAAGAAAAGTTAAAAGTGCTCAATTGTACAAATAAGTTTGATTTCTTCATAAAGCTTCCTAAGGGATTTGAGTATAGAAATTGATATCCTATCTTAATTTCCAAAATAAAAATAAAAATTAATGACCAAATTCTAGAAATAAATAGTCATCCATAACAAAGGGTGATTCTATCCCAGTTTGATGGACCAGCTAAGGATGAGGACTATTGCCTTATGATGAGCTAAGTCTTGGAGAACTGGAAGACTAAAGAATCTAAGAGAGTTATCCAATCCATTCAGTTGGGCGAGAAAGCCTCAGTCACTACAACTCCATTTAAAGGAGAAGACATTGATCTGGTCAAAGGGGTAAATAATGTATTATCCTAAAATAACTACAAAATTTTATTTATGCGGACTCTTGGTGAACAACTCACAAGGGCAGAAAATGTTGTCAATAATGTAACAATCACAAAAGCCATCACTAGAAGAGTGGAGGAAAATGAAAAGGATTTACCTTTTGTTAAACCTCCAACTAGGGTCAAAATGTCATGGCCTTCGAAGAAGGTTACCTTTGAAATGGTACTAACAACAATTCTCAAGAGTTTGGGGATTAAAGAATCTTAAGTGCAAGCTTTAGAAACATATTCTTCATATCAAGAAGAAGAATTAGTTAGGAAGACCATAGCTGAGGATTCTCCTCAAATTTCCAAGGTAGGTTGGAAGAAACAACCTAACCCATTAGGGTTTAAGGGATATTAACATCGCATAACTTCAATCGACATTTTCTATGAAGAAAATTATACAGCATCTCAGATGACCTTTGATAAGAAGTCAATTGTAGAATGAAATATTGATGACATGTTAGAATGTCAAATATGATAACAAGCCAATTATATGATGATCTATGCTGAATCATATCGCGTCGCCTAAAAAGGAATTATAGATCAAGCCATTTCCCAAGCTATTACTTGTGGCTTTGTAGGCCAGCTTAAAGGATGGTGAGACTCTGCCTTTCAAAGGTAGATAGAGTATGAATTGTGTCTTCTTCTAAGATTAAAGTCAAGGTTGAAGGGACCTCTCAAATACAGGTGCTAGTTTAAGATGTTGTAGACACCCTAATCTACTCGATGACCTTTTTCTTTTGCGGAAATACCACAATTAGATAGAATAAGGCATATGAGAAGCTAATGAGCTTAAAGTGTTTCGATCTATTGCACTACAAGTGGTATAGAGATGTATTCATGATCAAAGTCCTCTAGAGACCTGACTGTAATGTTGAATACTAGAAGTAATATTTTCTATCGAGTTTACCCAACTTTTTATAAGAAGAGTGATAGAAAGATTAAATAGATGAAATTGTTCCATGGGAGAATTATACCTATAGCAAGATCTCCAAGCATGTGGAAGAACATGATTTAATTATGCAATGACATAAAGCATCATTCTAAGCTAGGCAAGAAATGCTAAGAAGGCATTGGGAGATTTTTGTGAGTAGATGGGATTGGACCCATTACATAAAGCTCACAAAAAGAAGAAAGCATTTAGGTGAGATAAGTACTCTCGAAAACACTCTAAGGATGATTCCAAGCCCTCCTATAGAAAAAATAAGAAATTTAGGAGATACAGTCTTTAAAAATATGAAGCATAATCTTCTAATTCAGAGAATAAAATCTTCATCCACTACAAGTGTGGTAAACATGGACACTACCAAAACAAGTGCTAGATGAAGAAGATTAGTGAGTTGGCTATTGATGAAAGATGAAAACGGATGCATGCATATAAACCAACAAAGGCAACGGAAAAAATATTTAAAATTTTATTAAGATCATATCCTAGCATGCATAGTTTTTATCCAAAATGATCATATAATAATTATATCGCATATAATCTCTTTTACAGAAAGCGTAGTAAATCTCATCAATATTAAATCAAGGCTTGGGGAAAGAGAATTCATCTTTTGATTTACATAACTCTCCTTGAATAAGATAGGGAGGCTCATGTGTTCCCCCTCTAACCGTTATCCACACAATTCATTTTGCACGGTAAAGTTTCAACTTAATATATCAACTCATGAGATAATAAGCTTGGAAAAAATGAATGGAAAATACTCTTTTTTTCTTTTTAATTTTTGGCCAAGATGTTTGTCTGAGCACTTAATTATTTTGGAGACCTTATGCCTTATATTTATAGGCAAAGGTTATATTATACTTTCTTAATCTCATTAGGAATTTTAGCTGCCATAAAACACAAATGTGAGATAGGCTAAAGCACATTCAATGATCGGCCACCCATGAGTTATTTAATCAACAATTTGATTAATTTTTACCCATGAAAATCCACTTAATAATTCAGTCTATTAACCATTTAATGTTCGATTATTAATTACGAATAGTTAGGACTATTTTATAATTAAATAAAAGTTCATATGTAACTTATTAATTTCTAATTAATTCAACACCACACTTTGTTGTGCTAAGAGAGCTGCATTACATTAAATTAATAAATTAATAAGTACCATTTTGCCTTATAGTCAAATTATAGGTCAAATTACTATTTTTCTTAATAACAGCATCTCAAATTTAAAGCTAATCCCGAAGATAAACTAACCTATAAGTGCTCACAAATAAAACAACAACTCTTGCTCTATTTCCAGCACGTAGGTCTACTTCACCTTTCTCCAAAATTCTCTACCTTTTAGATTCTGCACAATATTACAAATTTGAGAACTGTATTTGGTATATAATACCCAAGTAAATGAATCATTGCAAGAAATATTAAGCTCAATCATGAACATATCCGAAGCAGCATTATCATGCTTTCTTCAAGTTGCAAGATAGACCTTGCAATTCCGCTTCTAATGTCTAGTTTATCCACAGTGGAAACACTTTCCATCTTTACTTTTCTTTATCTTTCCATCACCCATCCTTGCTTTCAGAGTCCCTTTCTTGCCTAGTTTCTTAAGCTTGGTATTGTCCTTCCTTTCAGAAGAACCTCCCATAAGAAACATATATTTCTCTTTTTTGATGGATTTTTTAGCTGTTTGCAGCATCTTATGCAAACCATGTAGCTCGGATTCCATCTTATTCATATGGCATTTGAGCACAAACGGTGAGAATCAATTAGGAAGAGATTGCAAGATTAATTTATTGACCAACTTAGAATATATAATAAGTCATAGATTCTCAAGTTGTCAATATAGGTGATCATCTTCAGTACATGTTCACTAATAGAGGTTCCCTCAACCATCTTGATCTGAAACAATGTGTTAGATATATCATATCTCTCGTTTAGAGTATCATCACCATAATCGATAATCTCATGAATATAGAACTTTTCGAGTATCATCACCATAAGCAATGCCTTAGATATTATTGATAATCTCACGAGTATAGAACTTTTCATAATGCTTTTAGAGTTTGTTACTCATAGATGCAATGATAATACATTATACCTCGTTATCTTGCTCCAGCCACTTGTTCCATACGGCCATTGTTTCGGGATCAGATCCCTCAAGTGAGACTACCATAACCTGCTGATTCAATACATCATACAAATGTTTATTCCTAAGAGTAATTTTTAGATTTCTATACCAATCTATAAAATTGGCTCTAACCAATTTATTTTATTCAAAAATAAATTCCAATTTTCAAGCATTGCAAACTACAAAACACATAAAAATAAAACATAACAACATAAGTGAACATGTAAAAAATAGTAACTACAAAAAATTTAAAAAGTCACATAAAATTTTCGATATCTTCACTATTTTATGTGAATTATATTCACCTTCTTAATATAAGACAAGAAAATAATTTTTTTTAATGGGAAAAAGATCCAATCACCTTGACATTTTAAAAGTAAATTTTGGGTTTGTCCAAAAAAAAAATATAAATAAGTATTAAAAGCAATGCGAGTATCCCAAAACCCTTTTAAGTCAAAAAGAGTATTTTTCTACTTAAAATTTCACGTCGCTTAAATAATTATGTACATTAATATTTAGACTAAAAACTTCTTTTAAAAGTAAGTTAATCTTTTAAGAATATGTTCTCAATTTATCCCAAAAATAAAAATAAAAAATAAAAAATAAAAAATCTATCTTCATCTATTTTCCTTTCCTTTTTGCCACTAGCATTCCAATCAAACACATTTTTTAGAATTAAGAAACACATCTAGAATAAAAATTTATCGGTAGAATAATAATAATCGCAATAAATACTAATAGATATATATATATATTTTCCTTCCTACTAGCATTTTCATACGGCCATATTTTATTTTTTACTCATTACTTTAACCTTCTCACAAGGTTAAATTGTAGATTACATATCATTGAATGTTGAGGTTTGGGATCCTACTCTACGGTTTCAAAAATTTTTAACTTGTAACATATTTTTACATAGTGGTATAGTAAATAATTTTTTCCAACATGTTCAAATACATAGAAACAAAAAAAATACTATAACATTTTACTGTGTTTCTATTATTGATATTTTTATGATTAATTGACTTTTTTTTTTTTTTTCAATAATAGAAAATGCCCCCAAACCCTGAATGTTTCACATTAATCTTATTCTCATAAGAGACATGAAAAATAACAACAAAAGCCAAAGCTTTTGAGAATTGGGGAGCTAATTTACGTTTTTCCGCATAATTTTATCAATGACTTTCAAAATAATTGAATTTAAGCATATTTTTATATAATGATTTAATTCTTTTTTATTTTTATATATTTAGTCAGATTAGAATAAATTATTTATACTTAAATATATACTTAAATTCAAAAATTTTAAAAATATATATTAATGGAAGAGTATAAATTAGCTCACATACCCACAGCTTTGCACCGAAAAGACGTTAAAAAGTCTTAATTTTTACGAACATTTTAACTTTTCCACCCATCAATTCTAATAAATCCTTTTAAAAAGGTACAATTGCTGCAATCGAAAATCCATGGGACCCACTACAACTTACTTAAAGTACAATCAAGAATTTAGGACATGGTTCCATTTTTTTTTTTTTTTTTGAAGCCTGAATAAAAATAAAAATAAAAAAAATAATTTTATGATGTTTATTTAATTAGACAGAGAATGAATAAATAAAAAATAATAATAATAATAATAATAATTTCTTTAAGAAAAATTTTCAAAAATTATTTACGTATTAATAGAATTTGAAAAATACAAAAAATATTTCATATAAATGTATTCTTATTTTAATTTTCAAAAAAAAAATATTTAAATAAGAATAAAATAATAATTTTTTTATTTAAGTAAGAATAAAAAATCACAAATCATTATTTCTTCTAACCAAATAATAAAATGAAATAAAAGTTTCATTTCATTCTAACAAAAAAATCGAACCAACACATGTTAGGGTGACTCGTGTTGAGAAAATCTGGTTTTCCAAAACATCTGGTTTTTGAGAAAATCTAGTTTGAATATACATAAAATAGGAAAACTATGGAAGGAAACCAGATCTGGTTTTTGACAGCAATATAATCGAGACGAATAGAAGGAAAGGGAACGGATGGTTGATGGAAGTGTGATAGCGCCAGCGAGTTATAATAGAGGGAATGAAAATAGTAATTTATTTTTTAACCAACTCGCAAATTAATTATCAACTATACCCTTTAATAATCAAAACCCACAAAATGAAATGTAAGAATTAAGAATCTAATAAGCATATGATTCTTTAGACCTAGCCCTTTTCCTGGTTTTCTATTCATCAGTCTTCCTCGCAGCTCAATAACTATTGTCTTCTCATTCTCGGAATTAGTATGCAGTCTTTTGAGAACTCGACCTTACAAGGGCACTAATTTATCTTTCAATTTGATGAAGATATGATCAATCCGAGTCCTTACCTCACAATCGGACATGACCGAGACATGGCTACATAACGTGTAGCTAAGTTGAAGTCTGCATTTCTGTGGCTGTACTTACGGCTTTCCACCATTACAAAAATTTTTTTTTAATGAGCATAGCATAAGTTGTTTTTATACAGGACAGAATTCCGATGTCCTGTAGATTTTCATTCTCATGTCCGCAAAAAAAAAAAAAAAAAAAAAACAAGGCTTTTGTGAAAATTTGAGGGGGACAAAAAACCAATTTTCCTGGTTTCATAGAACACAAGTATATACAAACTAACGTGTATGCCTTTTGACTTAGTAAAGGAAATAAAAGAAAAAAAAAGAAAAAAGAAAACCTCTCATTGGTTTGATGCTGAACAGTCCACAATTGTGGTCTCATTCTTGATCACACGGGTGTTGTATGAGCCGCAGGACCCACACTTGTGATATAGCCAGTGGAATATTGACGATCCTTTCCAGTCACAGTCATTGCAAAGTATATCCTGGAAATTTATTAAAACATGGTAACTTCATTATTAATTATTACTTTTTTCCGGCCAAAAATATTATTAAAACTCTTTCATAAAAGCATAGATAGGAAAAACAATGTACCTGGCAACGATCCCTGTACTCTTCGGGTAGCTCCTCCGCAGCCAAGAGGGCATCAAGCATGCCAAAATAAACCTAAGTAGGTATTGAAGAAACAATTAGCAACCACTTCTGCAATACCGATTCATGTTATCCTTTTGTAGAAAGATGGTAATATAAGATATTACCTGTTGCAATAAACCATCGTATGATACTTTGTGAAATTAAACTATTTTAAAAAGAAAAGCTTTTAATTCATCCTATACTAGAAAGAATCATTTGAACGAAGTTGCTTCTATTTTAAGTCCTATCAGCACCCAAAATCTCCAAAAGTTTTGTCGACACTAAGTGTTTTCTACTTAAATTCAAGATCACTGCTGGCGAATTCATATATCTGCATTGTCAACTTACAAATCAATCTTATACAACCCCAAGATACTGAAACATATCCAAAAGAAGACAAAGAAAAAAGGAGAGAATGTTTCTTACCGCCATATCCCCTAAAGATTTGCTACATATTGGACAGGTATAGTGGCTACACGTGTAGGCCTGAAAGAAATGAAGAATGGTGCGTAATCAAGAACAACTGCTATTGAATTCAGTTAAGAAAATGATGTATGAAATAGAAATATAACGTAAATAGACTGAAGATTTTTAAAGAATTTCAACCTGAAAGCAAGCTGAATGCATGTAATGACCACAAGGTAGAGCTCTGACTGTTGCACTGGAGGTAAAGAGGAAGTCGCAGCAGATAGGGCAGTTTGTTTCCAAGCTTTTCTCCAGGCACTTGTGATTCACAAGCTTTATCCCCAGGCAACAATTGCATGTCATGCAATGAAAGTAATCAATGCCAAGACCCTTCCCAACACGGCATAAGTTGCAAAAGGGACAATGATATACGTTCCTGAAAAGTAAAGCAATGATGTGGAAAATATAATGTGAAGTTTATACCAAAAGAAAGAAAGACAAAGGGAAACCCTAAAAAATAAAATAACAAAGACATATAACAAACCAATATCCTATAAAACTAAATCCCTAATTTTCTTAATCTCCTAAATACTGCCTGAGGTCTATGGATGGTTCTCCATCAATAAATCTGAAAGATTTCGCTGCTTAGAGGCAAGTATTTGTTAATCATTTTAGGAACAAATTAGACTCCTCATCTAGATCTTGGTCATTTCAAAAGACAAGTAGATGAATCACTGAGCTTAGTCAGAGATGGATAAAATCCTTTAGATCTAAGACATGACACAGTTATATAAGTTCCAACCTACTTTTAGAATAGTAATTTCTCAGATACTTAAATCAAATGGTTATAGTATAATGTTTGTGGTCAATGAAGAGGATAAATTTATTTAAGCTTTCAGACATTACTTTCAACGAGGTTTAGTGAAAGGACAAGATTCCCCTATTGATAATATCCCTCTTACGTACTTGCATATCTCACTTTTATGACAGTTTTCATCATTGTCAGCTATCAGATGACTCAGGACTCCTTTACCTCACAACTGCGATTCGGGTATCAGCTATAAATCATATCAAATATCTAGAATTATTTTCTCACTTGTACTCAAGATGCAACAGCAGACTCGAGTCTTCAATTTCAATATCTCCTAATAAGAAGACTGGCGCAAGAATTCAAACAGAAATGGAAATATGGTACCTAAAACCAACAATGACAACAGAGCTAAGCATCAAGTTTTGGTAAATACGCAAAGCATTCCACTATTCCAGGAATGTCAGTTTCATGTACACCATTTTACACAGAAATTCTCAATATTTTCCAAGGAGTTTTTTCCCCCATCTTGCAAAATATCCCTAAAAGCTTCAGCAGTGTCTCAATCTATGAACACCATAACTCTTCTATACTGCACAGCGAAATCCCGACAGCAACATAAAGAGACAGAAAATGAGAAGAAATTATGTACCTTTCATCGTCAAAAAATTTGCAAATACTGCAAAAGTACTTCGCCATTGATAGTCCATTGCATGAAGGTGTCATGCATATAGGCCCAACTGCCTGAACAGTTAGGCAGTTCATACACATCATTTCTGATGTTGCTTTCCTGATATGATGGGGCAACAGCCCCCCCCCCAAAAAAAAAAAACCCAAAAAATTCAGAATATGATGAACCCAATTTGAATGTCCATGGAGTTTGAGAAATTTACCTGTCCATCGAGTGATCACTGACATTATCATGGCAAAACCGACATGCAAATAACTTTCCACAGCAAGCAGCACGAAGTTTGCAGTTTCTTTTGTAATGCTCGCATCCGAACACTTCTTTTTCAGGGTCACGGAATGATGGCAAGTGACCCACTATATCCTCACTGTTAGAAGTCTCCCCTACTTCTTCTTGAGGTAACTTCTGCTGAGCAGCAATCCAGCGACTATAATCAAATAACAGCAAATATGTTTTTAGGTTGAGGTAACAGAGTAAAACATCTTTTACTGCACTGGCCATTACATCAAAAGAGAGAGACAGAGAGAGTGATCTAAAAAATCCTTGAAGTTGGTTATTGTATTAAGGTTTACCTGGTCATAAGATTCTGCACAAGATATGCCTTTCTCCTTGGATCAAGAGTCAAATCCCTATAAACTTTTCTGATCTCTGATTCAAGCTCATTTTGATTCATACGAAAAATATCCTTCCAGCCAGGCTTGAACATCTGGTCATTCTGTTCCAAGCTTTCTTGAAACTCAGTATCAGTAACTAAATAGAAGATTAAATGAGCTTAATTTAGTCAACCAGCTAGTTTATCATGTGAAATAAACAATGCAAGTAGCAAGCCTAAAAGAAAGGAAAAATGCAAATCAATGTCAAGCCTTGCAATGATCCCCAACATCACTAGGTCAAAGCAATTTTTTGAGTTAGAATACCTTCTAATGTTTCAGTCTGTACAGTAGATGCCGCAGTTCCTTTCCAGCATTCATTGAGCCATTCATTGAACATAGTGTTTTTAGTGGCCTGCTTCCATGTATCCATCAATTTATTCTGTTCATCCTGTGTAAGAGCCGAAGTAACCCATGGTAACATTGATTGGAGAACTTCTGCACCTGTTGTTCCAATTATGCGGCCCACTATCTTATCTTGTTCCTCCACTGAGAAGTGTCTACCAAACAATGGCCATAATTCGAGTTCTTCCCTAAAAATATGCTGATCTAAGGTGACTCTTATAGATTTGCACATTCCCTGCAGCTTTGTAGCCAGTTCATTATACTTCCCAGTAAATTCACTACCCTCCATAGTAGACTCTTGCAAATTTTCATGGAGAATTGCCAGTTCAGAGAGAACACGCGAAATATCTTCAAATAATTTTTCCTCCTGCTTATGGTCCAATGTATACGAGTGACTAACATTGTGCAGCGTCTCTTTCGATTCCAATGCAGGAAACACGATATCATCTTCAGCATTACTATGAGCTCTATACAAACCCCACAGCAGGCGAAATCTTCCAATAAATTGCCGAAGGGATGTCCCATCACATTCACTAAGCTTTCCGGATTCAACATCTAAATATTCCAAGTCTTTGCGTATGGCTTTGTGGAATTTAAAAATAGTGTCAATTGGTCGTCCGGCAGACCCAGCATCAGATAAGCTGTAATCTGTTTCCCATGAAAAAAGACAAGAATTAAGTGACGGCACACAGGAGCTGGGAGGTACAGAGCGCAATGATTTGGTTGCAAAGAGAGAACTCAACCCCAGATTATTGGTGTTAACTCCCAAACCTGGGACACGGCAGGATTGATCATTACAACACTGTTGCTGGACATTGGTGGTCTCTAAATTTTTAGGGACATCACAGCTTTTACATGACACTGAGACATTTCGTTTCACTGGCGGCCTTTCAACATTATTTGTCTGGCCTGAGGTTGAAGGGTCTCTTTCATACAATGCAGAATCAGATGAACAGATCGATCGAACAGAATCTTCTTCAATATCAGTGAACCTTTTAACAGGACAACAACCACTGGCCTTCGCAGACAAGCATAAACCTTTTTTACGAGCCTTGCAAGCCCAACCAGAAAACAGTGTCACCAGAGCACTATCTGATGCTGGGGCTGAATAAAAAACTTGCACTAATCAGATGCCAAATTAAATGACAAGAAATTAAGTGTGGATCTCGCCTTTTGACTAGGCACCATAGTAAGGATAGTAACGAACCTGCCAATTGCATGTTTTTTAGAAAATTTCTGGCTTCATCATCACTCAATGATTCTACTAGCCAGGGCAAGACACACTCAATCAATTTCAGTGGCATCGTGCACAAGCTTCGATACAGAAGTTCTCGCTGTCTTTTGAAGCTAAAATGCCTTTGGGCAAGTGGGAGAACCTAGAAATATGGGGATTAGCATGCCTCTCAGAAACAAAAAACAAAAAAGGGAACATCTCTGCTTCAGATTTCTAGTTCTGCAGTTTTGGAGGGTGTTGTATGGTATCTTTAGTTAATTAATTTTATACAATAACAATCTATCAAGTTCTTAGTAATTGTCATTTCTTTCAATTATTGTTTCCTTTAAGACAACGTATAAACACCCTTCTAATTCATTTTATTTTTTCAGGTGTATACCAGCATACATGTACTTGCCAAAAATGGTTCTACACCAGCCACCTAATATGCCTAGAAAAAGGTTTGTTTCAACAAGAAAAATTCACCTGAATCTCCTCATTGTAGAAGTGCCTCTGTGTGGTATCCATTATTTGATCAGCATGTGTGCACAGCTTCACGTAAAACTCTGCAGCAGAAGAAGACACTGCTCCTTCACTCTGAATTCTTTCAATCAAGCATCTAAACTCATTGAACTGACTTTCTTCTTCAGCATGTTCCTGGAGAAAAGAGAATTCCCCATCTACTGCAGGAAAGATTATTTTGTCCTCAGCAATACTGCAAGTCGAAAAGCAGTGATACTCCAAATTAAAACGAGGATGAATAAACTTCAAAAACTAACAGAAGTTCAATAGGTAATCCAGGGAAGAAGTAATAACGCGAAAAGCATCATATACAACAGAGTAAAGTATGTCCTGTATTCTACCAATTCTATAGTAACAAAAATTCTTAATATGTAGGTAAAATATTATTTTCTGGAGTAACTGGTGTCCTAACACCAGCTGTAAATTATCTTTTTTCACTTGGAATTTTTATCTCTCTCTTCTTCATTTGGTTGACCGTTTGACCATCCTACCACTGGCTGGGGGAGCACTTCTTGTAAGAAATGTTCGGTCGCAACCTTTAGAAATTCATTTGGTGCGGTTGTATAAAGGAAAAGGATTGATATAGTCATATAAATATGTAAAGCAATTTAATGGGAATAAAAAGTTCTTTCTCCTTATTTAGTTTGCTACATGAAGATAGTCACATGATGAGATAAAAAGGCGGGATATTTGAAATAACCATGTCCAAAAGCAGGCTATGGCAAACACATGTATATATATTTATATCTATACTCCAGTTTTCATGTGACAAATGAATAAGTGACAGATACCTGTGAAAGATACAGACTTCAGCGATGAATTGTAACCTATCGTTAAAAGCTGATAGATTACTAAAATTTCCACGACGCTGTATCTTCCTAGCCTCCTCTGCTATCTCATTTAATTCTCTTTTGATAGCCTTATGCCATAGCAATATTTCATTAATTGGATGTGTCTCCATGGTATCCGATATATCAGTACTTGAATCTGGATATTTCCTTTTTCCAGTACCAGTCAATTCACATGGACAATGTCCTTTTTCTGTGTGGTGGTCTGATGTGCTAGCCGTAGAATCTGCAAGACTTCGGAACTGATTGTCATCTACACAACTTTCAGTTCTGCCTCTTTGTTCCATCCATGTGAATATGACCTAAAATATACAATAGCCATAATCAGCTCTACCGTGCAGATATGAAGAAGAATTTGACACTTCCACACAAAATCTGAAATCAGACCTTTTGAAGAAGTTTTTCTTTAGGAACTATCTTGCTTATACATTTTCGCAGATCCTGATATTCATCAGATGAAATTGATGATGAAAGCCAGGGAAGAAATTCAGCCAACATATTCACGGGAATACTGCACAAGAACTGCCAAACCAGGGATGCCTGCTCTTCAAGAGAGAACTTTTCAATAAGCAAGGGAAAGACCTGCAAAATTAGATATAAATGGGTTAAATTCAAAGGCCATTGCAATGTGGTAAGAAATCCTCTCAGATAAAAAGGATGGTTGATATCGCCTACAGGGATGGGGGAGAATGTTGTGCTAAAGTCTGTAACTGAATTTGACACCACACAAGGGAGTACATATTTTATTTCTCACATAAGTGAATGCTGAAAAATGAGTGATGTAGAGCTAGAGAAAACTAAACTCGACATTAAAAGTTACAACACCACTATTTCAGCTGAGGAATCAAAGAATAAGCTAATTAGAATTCGAGAAACAAGAGTAATAATATCTGAGTAGTAAGATTACTAATTTGACCCAACTAAGACATTGTAACAAATAACACAACTCATGCTTAATTGTACAGTTCAACTGGTCCAACATTTTATAAAATTCCTTCAATGACACTAGTAATAAAAGCATACTTCATGATTTATCTTCCTCATCAAACACCACTTAGAAATTTTCACATTTTTGTTCACAATGCAATAGCAGCTAGATAGTGGAATCCGTCGTAACCAAATATAGTTCCTACACAAACCAACACTTCTGCGGTATGCTACCAAAGCGTTCTTTTCTCAGAAATCCGGTTTAAAATTAAAAAATAAAAATAATAAATAAAACATGAAAATGCAGAGAATCATGGACTAAAGTACCTGTTCTTCCTCCTTAGCCATGTGCTGGCTAATTGATGTCTGTAGGGCTTCTGTACAGGATGCTAACTCCCTTGGGAAGCTTTCATTACTTTGTGTATCAGATTTGAGAAGCTCGAAAAGATGATCAAAGAGATTGCTTTCACCCTTATGTTCAAGAGAGTATGTTTTTGCCACATTCTTCACACGTATATCAAGTGCTGCAAAAATTACCTGCAAGTCCAAAATCATGTTTTTGGGGGTAATGACATTACATGGCCTCATTGCAAGTCTTGCATAACAAAACAATAACCTCACTGAAGTAAGTCTCTTTCTGATAGTTGTACCATATGATAACACTTCTGAAGTTCCGTGAATGTGCCAAAATGTAAAAACCACAATAAATAGGGCAAAACGTCAATTGCTTAAGTATGAAGTAATATTTAAGAATATTGCAAGAGTTGTCGGTGCTTCTACTGAAGTTCAATACAAAAACAGCATACGAAATCTATCACAGCTAAAGAAAAATAAGAGAAGGAAGCAGGGTTTCCATCAAAAGGTAAATAAAAGTCACAAAATACATCAGGACTGGGTACCCTGAGTAGATAATTTAGGACAAAACAAAAATAAAATTTATGAAATGAGTGTGCAACAATAAGACTAATTTCTTCATGTGTACTCTTTCTCACTGTCAAATGCTCTTTTATTCAAAGAATACAACAAATAATTACTACTATGAATACGACAAATAAGATCTGCTGCACAGAGGAAGTAAGAAATCGATTGAAAAATTAAAACCAAAAATTTACCTATTTTTCTCATCAATGGAGCTCTAATAATCAGAAGAAGTGCTATATTTCTGAAATTCAAGCACAGATACAGAGACGCACACATACATACATGTACAAAGTACAGGCACTTAAGGAAATGAACCAGAAACTGTACCTCGTCTTCAGCATTGGAGTGGTGTTTATAAATCGATCTCAGAAAATGGTAGCGGTCCAAAAGCGGCTGGATATCCGTTCGCTGACCAGTGGCGAACGCCATGGCCAGCCTATGAAGCGCATCGAGCTCGTAGCGAATCGCTTTGTGAAAGAATAAGAAAATCAGAATCGGAGACTTAGGCTCCGAGCTCCACAAACAGCCATTCGAAGACGACGATGAATCCACCTTATTCACAGAATTCGACAGCACCGCAACTCCTCCACCTCCGTCCCTGTGTTGCATACCGGCCAACGGCGTCGCCATCTCCCTCCCCCTTTTCTCTCAAGAACCTTTCAAGAAAAAACTCTCTCTCTAAAACTCTCACTATCTCTAATTTCTTCCACTTTTCTATTAAAACTAATCTTTCTAATCTTTTTAATCTTTCAACTGAACCCGTGTGTGTTACAGCAAGGTCGATAAGATAGCCAGAACAAGAGAGAGGCTGTTTATATATGCTCGGTGACACGTGGATCATCTTTGTCACGGTGGATGATGACGTAAGCAACTACTAGTCACGTGAGGGAGAGTATCTATAACTCGTACACGATAATAATCTCCGGGAAAAAAACTGTTTTTTTCCAGAGAGGAAAATGTGAAAAGAGGTTTGCTTTGCTCTCTTTTATTGTAGGTAAGAAAATAATTCAAATATCTATTTATTTAAAGATTAAGTTAATCTACTTTTAATTATTATTTTTTAAAATTCACATAATTTTTGGGATTAATTACAAATCAGTCCAGTAAGAATCAAATATTAAATATTAATTTTAAATTTTATGTATCAATATTTAATTTTTCTCTTTTTAGTCTTTAAGTAAATCTAATTTAGTACACAATGATACAAGTATGTAAATAATATGGTTTAAAAACTGGTAAAACAAGTTGAAATAACCATTTTTTGGTATACAAACTTTACTTTTCTTTAATAAAGGTATGATATAATATTCACAATCAGGATATTAAGAACAAGATAAATTTGAACGAGGCATACTATTCTTCTAAATTGTCTAAAAAGTAGAAGCATTTCACTACTCTCTTATGTCATAAAGAAACATATTTTGAAATCTTTTAAATGATCTTCCTCTTAAGAAAGATAGAAGGATTAAACGGTAATTTTTTTAATAAATAAATAGTAAATATATTTATTAAAAAAATGAGAAAAAAAGATAAAAAAAATAAAAAATAAAAACAAAACAAAACAAAAATTGGAAGGGAAGGTATTTAATTAAATATCCTAATAATAAATATATTTTTAATAACATGGCATATCACATCAATATTATTATCTAAAAATCGATTAAATGAACTTTCTATATTTCTCTCTACTTACATTTATAATTAATTCATCTTTTCGTTTCTATATAATTTGATTTTTATAAATTCATGTCCATCTATAATAAAAAAAAGTAATAAATAAAATGTCTTGTAAAAAAGAGTTGATGAAAAATTCATCAAAAAAAGAAATGCATAGTAAGGGATGGATCTTGTCGGATTTTAAATCTAATACGTTATGAGACATTTTGGACCAGTCCGGCTAAAAAAACTTTCCTCAACCTAAATGTACCCCGAGATCCTATTGATCCGATGTATTTCGTTTGGGTCAGTCCAAGTTGCTCATACCTATCAAATCTTATCACAATTATAAATATCATTCTTATAATCACAATAATACTCGTAACATAAAAATAATATTTATAATTATAATAAAATTTGATATATCATAAAGTCATACATCATATCTAAACAAAAAATCATAATTTTATTAAGACTACAAATAAAATGTTTCTAAATGGTGAAAATCTCCCTTAAAATGCTTTTAAAACAAGGTTAATTTGTGCATCAGTCCTTAATCAAGAAACGTGGTGTTTGATGAAAGGGAGTTTGATATAATAGTGTGCTAGTGTCTTAAAGTACTTTCTAAAGTTCCTTTACCCTTCATATCCACACCATACTTTGTTCAACACGCGTGACAAATTAAAAAAGAAGTAATAATTTTATTTATATTTTTTGTGGGAGGGGAATTTTTTTTTTTTTTTTTTCTTGATAGAATTCAATTATTTCATCGGTAATGACGTGTAAAGTTCACGAGTACTTTTCCACCCAAGCACAAAGTGTTTATCTATGTGACATCTTATTGAAATATTACGTTAAGGAATTTTCATAGTAATAATTTATGAACTTTAATGGTGGATTGGTGGGGTGTATACAACATAAAGTCTAAGCTTGTTATTCTCGAGTAAAATTTTATCATATTATTTAAAATAAATAAAGATATTATATTTTAAATAATATAATAAATTTTTATTAATGAATTAAATTTAATCTCGAACCACATAAATATATTCCTCGTTCTCAACCTTCTCTCCATTTATGACACAACAAACTTGTTTTTAGATAAGCAAGATTAGTAATAATCCGAACTCTCCCGATCAAACTCGGTCAAAAGTAGCAACTTATTAGGGTTATACAAAAAAACATCAAGGAAAAGTAGTTACACTCCATAAATTAAGGTGAGAAATGATCTTAACTTTTTAGAAGAGGATGACAATTGATAAGGTGAAAATGACTTTGTTGTTATTTCTTTAATAATGATTAAAGATTAATAGGAGCTTGTAGCTTTAATAATAGAGACTAATAGGAGCTTGTAGCGAGGTCTATTAGTAACCAATGAACTAACTATGATCCCACATGTTAATCATGTTTTATAAGATACCCCAATCTCAATATTCTCATTCCCTGTCAAACAAAAATACC
Source organism: Coriaria nepalensis (assembly GCA_027186245.1). Classification (NCBI taxonomy): domain Eukaryota; kingdom Viridiplantae; phylum Streptophyta; class Magnoliopsida; order Cucurbitales; family Coriariaceae; genus Coriaria; species Coriaria nepalensis. The sequence goes on from CP114493.1 coordinate 2,406,508, forward strand.
TTATTCTCGAAATTTGAGGATTTCAAATTCAATTTTACAAAAATATAGAATGTCTTCAATATAGAATTTATATATATATATAAATATATTTCACTTTAATAATTAGTTGAAGTTAACATCATTCGATTCCAGAAATGATTGATCTTACAAGAATCGGGTAGAAACGAAAAATTAGAGTAAAAGCAAAATAAAACTACAAAGAAAATTGCAAACTCTAGTTTGCGATAATCTATAATCACTCTTGCTTCTTCAATCTATCACTAACTCTTACCCTGGTGGCTCTTACATGCATCAAAGTTGAAAGGTTGTATGACCTTTACTTAATATGTTCAAATATCTTTTATCAAATCCAATTTCGGACACATATTCAGTTTGTTTGGAATCATTAAGAATAAATAATCCAGTTCATATTCTCTTATTTAGACCTTATAAGAATTTTAAAATTAAAAAAAAAAAAAAATTTAAAATGTATTTTTACTTGAAAAATGGGAATTTCTAAATCTCATGAAAAATTATCGAATGTGTCAATCTTTGTCATAGTTTAAATGGATTACATTATAATGTCATTATATCTTAGCCACTCTGAAAACTTTTCTTCCATCATTTTCATAAGATAAGTATGAAAGACAATTTGGTTATCTTATGTTAAATGAAGTCATTTCTAGTAGGATTCCAAAAAAATTAATTAAATTTGAATAATTTCTTTAAAAAAAAAAAAGTTTCCAAATAATGTAAATAAAATTACAAATCAATTCCATCTATAATTTCTATTGAACTCTTGTACGGAATTGATTTCAAACAAAGTGATTGACTTATATGTATATATAGCATTAAAACTTATTTATAAAATAATTGAAGTTCAAAAGCACAAGATTTTCATCCATGCATCATTGAATTTTTTTTAATTTATTTTTTTTTTTTTTTTTGCTTTTATTATTTTAATACTCTCCAAGGATAAAAGAAAATTCTAAAAAAGTTGTAAGATCGTTGTCACCTACAAAAAATTGATGTGCCCTTTAGGAATTTCATCATATGATCTACCATCAAAAAGTTGATAGTACATGAAACAATTGTGTTCGGTCAATATATACGATTACCATTTCAAAGATGAAAAAGGTTGTCGAGAAACAGAAGTAGTTAAAAGTCCAATGGTTGTGCTTGATAATGACAGCAATGGCATGTAAGAATTAAGTCCGGTTTATTTATTTATTTATTTATTTATTTATACATATTCTCTTCTAATACTTCAGTGGTATCACAACTGCATCAATGTAAGGAAGTTCTTATTTAGAGGTTTCTTCACTCATCTATTCGACGTCTATCTTTGGCACATTAACATTTATTATTTCAATTATAAGAGTTCTTTATTAATAGTTGGCTCTAAGACTATTGTGATTTTATCAAATTAAACCAAGTTATTTTATACTTCTTTTGAAAATCATGAGATTAAAAATTATAGAAATAGAAATAAGGAAATAGTAAGAACATAAAGATTATACCGTGATTCACAACAGCAATATGAAATCAATCAAGAGGCTACATCCATATTGAGTTTTAACAATTTGGTTGACTCTATGTGCACTAGATCAATCATTCATACACATTTATATATCAAGAACATCCATCAACAATACTCGACCGAATCAAATCTAGCAACTTAGTATTCTACTAGAGAGAATCAAACAAATATCATCATTCAAGAGACACAATTTCAATCATCAACTGCTTTAGCATTCACCCAGTTTTTGGGCCACAACATATAAAACTAACATCCCACCTTGAAAACTATAAACTACCACCAACATATAAAGACCTCCCTCTCATCATTCCTACCGATCTTATTGTGCACATAGAATCAATTCATTGTCTTCACTGCTTCATGAATACCGGTAGTTACATGCATTGAGTAAGTTTAGACAGTATCTAAAATTATTCACTGTAACTACCTTGGTACCCATATCTGTCGAGTTCTCCTCAATGGGCACCTTTGATATGCTCAAAGTACTAGCAGCTAAGAGTTCCCTGACAAAATGAAATTTAATATCAATATGCTTAGTACTTTCATGATGAACATATTTTTTAGATAAGTGTAGCATTCTGACTATCATAATAAACCTTGAAGTCATATAGCATCTTTAAACTCATCAGTTATTGTACATATTCTACCTCGGCGGAAGAAAGTGTAACCATGGGTTGAAATTGAGTTTTGCAACTCACATAATTTTCGCCAAGTAGAAATTGGTATGTAATAGTAGATTTTCTACTATCCTTGTCACCTGCAAAGTCGTAATCCATATATCCAACTAATTCAAAGTTGTCAGTCCATTTACCAAATTGTAATCCAATGTTTACAGAAATATTCAAGTATCTAAGCAACCATTTTAGAGCATTCTAGTGTTCAACCCCAATGTTAAATATATATCTACTTAGTAATGATATTACAAAACTCATATCATGCCTAGTGTTAATCATGCAATACATAACAAATCCAATTGCATTAGAATAAGGAACATTTTCAATTTTGAGTTTTTCAAAATTAGTATTTAGAGATTGTTGTTTACTAAGTACAAAATGAGATGCAAGGGGAACTTAAATAGGTTTGCAACTAACAAAATTAAACTTAGAAGAAACTTTCATCAAATAAGTATTCTGATGTAACTTAAGTTTATGTTGACTTCTATTCATAATTATTTCCATTCCTAAAATCCTTTTTGCAATTCCTAAGTTTTTCATAACAAATTCAGAACCTAACTATTATTTATTCCTTTTGTCTTTGACTTAGACTTACTTATTAACAATATGTCATCAACATATAAAAGTAAGTAAACGATGATAGAATTTAAACAAGAAAAATAGAAACATGAATCATAATACTTCTTGTAAAACTTATGCTTATCAGAAACGAATCAAAATGTTTATACCATTTTCTAGGTGATTATTTTAAAATCTTTAGGTGAGAAAGCAGTCTTAACATATATTTTATACCATAGAGGTTGATGCATATAAATAGTTTAATCTAATTCCCCATGTAAGAAAGCAGTCTTAACATCTATTTGATCCAATTTGAAATCATATTATAAAACCGTAGCAAACATGATCCTAATAGTTTTAAATTTTACAATAGGTGAGAAGATTTCATGATAATCTATACATTCATTTTATGTAAAACCTTTAGCTACTAGCCTAGCTTCATATCTCGAAAGTTCAGTTTGAGATATACCTTCCTTCACCTTAAACAACCATTTACAATTAACCAGTTTTCTATTTTTTAATTTAGGTACCAAAGTCCAAGTTTTGTTAATATTCAAGGACTTCATTTCTTCTCCCATTACCTCAACCCACTTCTTTGCTTCCTTTGAGGAAACAACAACACTATAGTCAAGTGGTTCATCAGTTACAATCTCTAAACCTGCAATCAAAGTTATAAACACTAAATCTGCGTAAGTGTATTTTGGTTAGGCCTAGGATCCCTTCTACCTCTATCTCGAGCCAATTGATAATCATAAAGATCACCATAATTAAACATATCTAAGATCTTAGTAGTATCATATTCAGTTTCTATATCATCAGAAGTATTAGGTACATCATCAGTTAGTATAAAATTATTGATATGCCTACCTTCCTCCTATTGATCCAAGATCAATAGGGGTTGCAAGCTCCACCTTAATTAAAGAACCCTCGTTTGAGTTATTTCTACCTGCAACAACATTTCTTAGTTTACAAGGGAATAGTTTCTCATTAAACACAACATCCTACTTACTATGATCTTAACACCACTAGAATTTCTATCACATAGTCTATTCCCTTTAGTATGCTCTTGATAGCATAAGAACATACACTTTCTAGATCTTGGTTCAAACTTACCATCAGATTTATGTACATATGCAGCACATCCAAAGACCTTTAATTACGTTAAAATTGGTGGTCTATTTGACCATATTTCTTTAGGACATTTAAAATCTAAAATAGTACTAGGACTTATATTAATTAGATATGCAACTGTCTCTAGTGCCTCTCCTAGAAATGTTTTGGTAAATTTGAAGTAAACATTAAATTTTTTTTTTCTAATAGTCTTGTTCATCCTTTAAGCCACTTCATTCTGTTGAGTGTTCTCACAACTTTCCTATGTCTCATTATTCCATTTTCTTTGTAAAATGTATCAATTTGAGAGTTAGAAAATTTAACACTATTAGGAATTCTTAATGCCTTAAAGTTTTTATCTGTTTAAGTTTCTACCGAAAATTTGCATCACTTAAACTTTCCTAAAGTTTCATCTTTAGTTTTTAGTAAAAATACCCATAAATTTTCTACTGAAATAATCTATTATGAACAAGAAAAACCTATTACTACCATGTGATATAACTAAAAGTAATATGTCTGTCACGTCAATCTGGTATTACTCAATAGAGTCATTTACTTATGAAAATCAATCTTAAAATGTATAAATCTTCAATATAATTAAATGCAGAGCACTTAATTAGAGTATATCACATTATGTTACGATATTATTTGGTTAGAAATAGCAGTTTGCATGAATCATTGAATATTTGCATACTTGATAGAATTCTGGGTTTTAGACGTACACTTGAATTCATAATGATGGTTATGATAGATGAGATCCAAGATGGTGAGAGTCTAAGATTCAAACTGTTTATCGCGTCATAATGGGATAATGACAATAGATGTACTATCATCTCCAGAAGTCGAGTAATTGTCTTATATTTATCAGTATTTGTTGATATTGGGATATACATATACATATATCGTAGTGACTAATTACCGAACATGGTCACTTGGCAAAATCTCGTTGGTAATAGTATTGATTGTTAGTGATTTTTTTCAATAGCTATGGTATATGTGATTCTCATACCTGAAATCACCACGGTACTAGCATGCTAGATATAATGTTTTGATGTTAGTCTTATGTGGCCTTCGCTAGAGGGCACCAAAAGGCCAATCTATTGGACATGTGTTTAAATATGTGTAGTCTATAGGGTTACAAGCTGAGATCTATCACCTCTATATTAGAAGATATGATTCTATGAGTCATATAGCTATGCAATGAAGAAAAAAAGTATAATGGTGTGAAAAGAGTTTTCTATAAATTCATTTACATGAGTGTGTATGACATTCATAAAGAAAATCTAATAAGATTTAATAGTTAAATCATACCCTATGATTTCCTGGAATCATGAACAGATGGACGATTTTGTTTTATACAGTAATAATCATCCATGGTTCTTGATGAGATGCCTCATATTTTTTGTTACACGGTTGGTCCATACGCTTTCATAGAGGCCAATGTGTGTCTGACGGTTTAAGTTAATAATGATCATGTAAGATGATCATATTAACAATGTGACTTGAAAGTGTGTTCAAGGTCAAATGGTCTATTCAATTGAATAGATAAAATCACAAGTTTAATCGCCATCTTGATAAGATAATAATAAGATTCAAAAGTGATTGACTTTAGTGCAAGTGGACGATTGACAGTATAATATCCATCAAACTTGATGGATTTGACCCGATATGGTTATTTACTTATGTGAATCAGTCTTGATCTACATAAGTTATCAACTAAATGAATATTTTGTATTTAATTAAACATTTAGTCTATCATATTGATTGTCATTATATTGGGAGAGACGGTGTATGCATATTATTTGTATGACATACGTGACTACCATTGAAACTTATCTAGTGATCACGTTATATGATTAAGTCTATACCAATCACTATTGACTGTTAATGAGATTTGTCAAGTAGCTATTATACTTGTAATTTTCAGACCTAATATTAGTACAGTACTGACGTACAAGATATTATGCTTTGATATCATTAAACATGAATCTATTTAAGGGTCACTAATAAGGTAAACAATTGGGCATATGTCTTTGTACGGGTAGTCTATAGGGTGATAAAATGATATTCATCACCTCTATATTAGAGGAACAAATCCTATGAGTGATGTACCATATACAACATAGAAATCCTTATACAAGGTAGCATGGTATAAAAATAGTATCTATAAATCTATTTTCTAAGTCGCATAAGAACTCACATGATTCATATAGCCAGTCGAGTAGGGTTTAATAGTTAGACCCTATCATAAGACTGATTAGGACCATTTTGTCACTGCATATTCTTTTAGAAGTTTCAAACTATTTCTCATTTCATGGGTAGTCTATGTACCATCTAGATTGAAAGTCGTTTGGTTTCCAATCATCTAAATCTGATGCTTCTCTTTTTATTTTTTTAGGGCCTTATAATATTTTTCTTCTCATCTATATGGATGATATCATTATTACTGGATATTCTATTTTTTCTATCCATGTCTTCTCCTACAATTACAAGCCATTTTTGCCATAAAAAACTTGGGCCCTCTTCATTTTTTCCTTCGAATAAAATCACTTCGCAACTTTATATGCCTTTACCTCAATCAATCACACAATATTCACGATTTACTTCATCTAACCAACGTGATCAATGCAAAGCCCATTTCAAGCCCAATGTCAAATGGTACAAGCCTCACTCTTTTCGTTGGTGAGGCATTTTATGACCATAGTCTCTATTGTTATACAGTTGGTGCACTTCAATATGCACTTGTCACTTGACTTGATCTTTTCTTCACTATTAATAAAGTATGTCAGTTTATGCAACGACCAACTGTCAACTATTAGTTAGCTGTAAAACAAATTTTATATTACATAAAGGGCACTTTTCATCTATGCCTACATAATCAACATAGCTCGTCCATTGATATCAATATCTTCACTATTCCTGATTGGGCTAGTTGTCCCAATGAGTGACGATCCACCACCAGTTACTTAGTCACCTTTGATGAAAATTTTGCTTTTCTCCCATCTTTCCCTTTTCTCCAAGCAAGACTCCCTAGCTTATGAGTTGATAATGAGAGTTACAAGTTAAATCGAATTCCTAGTCTGTATGGATTAAGATTAGAGGCCGGGTGACGACTCTTAGAACTGAAAAGGAATCCATGGTGCGGCGGCATCAAATTCCAATTGCGGTAGTGGCTGTCTCGCAGCGGTGGAGGATTATGGGTGTGGTGGTCTATCTAGGCCATTGAAGGAGAAAATGGGCTGGTATAAATTCTCTCCTCCTTTCCCTCCTCTTTGATTTTCTAGTCTTGTTTATTAGATTACAAAAGTGATTGGAACTTATGGGTTCGAAGAAAAGTTATTTAAAAGACATAACTTGTGATCTTGATAGTAGTCATTTTTGGAATCAGATATAAAAGTCATTCTTTGGAAATGACATTCTGTTTTGGATAAGCAGAGATTCAACAACTTACATCCTTGATTTTCAAATCTTAATAGTTTTCTTTTTCATTTGGTGCTTCTCTTTTTATCCTTTCGGGGTCCCACGCTCTTTATCTTCTTATCTACGTGGATGATATCATTATTACAAGATTTTCTATTTTGGCTATCCATGATATTCTCCTCTGAGTACAATCAAAAACTTAAGATGGTGTCTTTTTACATAAAATTAGTGACATATATTAAGTCATATATTAAATAAAATGCACAGAAGTTGAACTTGGAAACAAAATAATCCAAATTAATAAAATAAAATATCCCATAAACTATAGAGAGTTAGGAAATCCAAGAATGAATCCATGAAGTAAATAGCAGTGCATCATAGTTAGCAGTTTGACAGGCAACGAACGGGGAAGCAGTTAATGATGAGTCAAAACCAACGTCGGTCATTAAGGAGGCACACAGAATGTCCGTGCTGTGAATCCCGCAGTGTCAGCCTGCCACGCGACAAACCCACCCACGTCACAAGTCTTTTCTGTATATGCAAATTTGACATTTTAGTCTTAACATTATTATTATTATTATTTTATTGTCCTCCTTTTACCAGCTGTATATTCGATTCACGTCGCATGTTTATTCTTTATGTAAATTCCTTAGTTTATAAAACCTCTATATTTGCATAATAAAAGAAAAAAAATTTAGTTAAAATCGATTCAATTTAAATGCTTATATTATTTTTAAATTATTATATTAATTATATGTATAATTAAGATGAATTAGTATAGTTTATTGAATAAAAAATTCATATAATAAAATGAATAAATTAGATTAATATTTTTAGGCGGAGATAAGTAATTAGTAATATATAACTCATTTTTATTTTATTTTCTCTCAAGTACATTATTATTGACTTATACACGTGTCTCTAGAGATCTTCATGTATATGTTTATCAATGGTTGAGATTGCTCTCAAATATACTTGAGAGAAACATAAAATGAAAAGGAGTTAGAATCTTATACGTAAAACTCTTACAATACATTAAAGTTATATTATTAAACTTTTATTTATGAACAAATAAAACATATTTAATGTGTAATTATATAAATATAGATTTTAAAAATATTTTTTGATAATAATAATTTCAAAGTTATCTAAACATATTAAAATGAGAAAAATTATATTAAAAATACTTAAATATAGAGTATTTCAACTTATAATTTAAAAATATAATAAAATTACGATAAATTAATATTTTTAATTAAATTATATTTTTTTTATTATAATTTAAAATAAAATATTAAATTTTATCATAATTGATAATAGGTAAAAGGATTTAAAATATTTGTTATATAACTCTCAATATAAATATAAATAAATATTAATATAAAATGAAAGAAGAGAAAAAATAAAAAAGAAATCGACAAAGAAAGAAACAATTAGGAGTCACGATCAAGGTTGGTTAAGACTAAGACCGATGAATGACAAAGCAAATTAAGGAAGCACAAAAATGAAGAGTGATTGTAACTAATAAGGGCGCACACACGATGCGCGTGCTATGCCGTGGTGGCATTGAGTAGACCACATGACTCACCCACGGACGTCCTCGGTGTCCCTATTCTATTTACGTGGCATCATTTTCCCGATCCACTTATGTTTTAGTTCCTATTTGCGTATTTTTCTTTCCACAACTTTCTTACTAAAAGAATCTTGTCAAAATAACTGCTTTTACTTGGCCCATCATGGAGCGAATATGGGATGATCCAATTCCATTGATTCCGTTTTTCAAAGAACCATTTTGATTGAGCAAAGTGAAAATCACTTTAAATGAAATTTAATTGATAATAAATATAAATAATTAAAGGTGGAGACGATTGAGGTCCCCACATATTGTAAGTGTATATTATCAAAATTCTTCTTAATTAATAAATAAATAAAATATATAAAATTTCACTTATCTAATATATAACATATATACTAATTATAGAAAAAAATAATTTAATATATTATTATAAATTTTACGATATTTTATATATTTATTATTTAGACTTTATTTTCTGATATAAAATATTATTTGAAAAGTTTGAATTAGAATCTAAATACTTTTTTTTATAAAAATTTAATTAAATAAAGAAAAAGTTTTAAAAAAAATTAGTTAATTAAGTGCAATGGGAGACTTATGTTACTCATGAAAACTGATAAATAAAAATAGTAGGAGAGTGAAAAAAATAAATGAAAAAAATAAATACATTAAATGTAAATTAAAAAAATTTACAACTATGATTTATCCTTGATAAATTTGAAAATTTCTAAGAAAAGAAATGATAGAAGGATAATCTGAATCACGTAATTTATTTAACTCAAGGTGTTAGATTGACCAATTTCTTAATTCATGGTGTGAGGAGACCTAGGGTTAACTTTTTTTCAAAATGCTTCTTAAAATAATTTGTGGTCCTATAAATAGACTTATACATAACTTCAAAAAAGGAAACTAAACAAATGCGAAAGTTAACTTAATAGAAAATAGAATAATAATGAAAATAATTCAAAAGAAAATAAATGAGAGTAGGAGGAGCCAATGAGCTTATGACATAAATTACGTGATGTAGTTCGTAAGGCGAATATTCAGCTATGGGTAATTGAAGAATCTGGTGATGCCACACATATAAACAATCATAATTCATATATTTCATTAATGTTTCGCTTAGTACTATTATAGTTATATAAATTTGACTAGTTCTCACACTTTATATTTATTTCTAAGCACATAAAAACCTTCAAGTTGTTCTAAATATATAAAATATCATGAATATTTAATTTCCTAATTCTAACTTCTTTCCTTTTATTTTTATTTTTTATATGACCAAATACAAACCTAACTAATATATATATATATAATATATCAAATATTCAAAACATAAATATTTGATTTATTTATTAAAAAAATATTTAATTTATTTAAGAGTTATACGTTAAATTACATCCAATGCTATTTTAAAATGTGCTTGACAAACTGGATTTAAAGTCTTGCTATAAAGGGGGAAGCATGTAGATAAGCAGTGTATTGCGACATATTTTGTGAAATGGACAACGAAAGAGACCAAAGGAGGATGTTGGTTCTTAATAACTATATAAGGATACTTTGTAAGATACCGCAGAAAGATTTGTGTAATAAACAAACACCACTTCCAAGTGGAATCACTAAGATGTTTGTGGTAAGCATGGGCGGCACACACACACAACACGCACAGGTCAATATAATAGAATACTTAAATTTCACAAACATTTGATATCAGTCCACTAAGATTGCACCACCACCTTTTTGTCGTTTCAAAATCATTTGATGTTTTGTTTTAATCCAATTGCTAACTCATCATGTGTCCACTTTAACTACCTGATTAGATTTAAGTTTTTGCAGTTCTTCCACTCATTTCTCTTCCTTCCTTTGTCCATGCCTAAACTACTCTTATAATGAATTCTACAAGAAACGTATCAAATTGATATGTACTTGTTATATAGTAATAATGGTCATTTACGTAGAGAATAATAGTCTATATTAGAAACCTACACGATACAAATTAAAAGATATATGAAACCATAAGAAGAAAAAAAAAATTAAACACAAAAGTTCTCAAACAAGAACTTTGGCTCTCTTTCATCTCTTTTAGACTATTTTCATTTTTTTTTTTTAAGATTTATTTTCTTGTCTTTAATAAATTTATTTTCAATATTTCTATTAAAGTTTATGTCTTGAATAATTTATCCAATATATTCCACCATTTAAAGATACTATAGTCTCTAAATTTTATGCATATTATTGGTGAGTTTTGAATTATTATGAAAAAAAAAAATGTAAAACCATAAAATTATAATATTTTTGATGATATGTCATTTTTTTTCTTCTTTTTGTAAATTTAATATTAGTATTGGACTTTTGGGTTTCGATCATTAGGATATAATATATGAATTATAGAATTTTTTAAGATCTATTTCTCAAGTTTGAAGTATTTGATATTATTTTCTTATGCAAGTTTTAAGGAATGTATTCCTACTAGGTGGGTATATATATATATACATACTATACTCCTCATAAGAAAATTTCATAATTTTAAAATATTTGATATTATTTTCTTATACGAGTCTTAAATTTTAAGAAATATAATCTTAATATTCTTTTAAATTTATTTAAAGAATTAAAATTTAAAATCTTATAATTCTAAAGTATTGAATCATTTTTTATCCAAATTCTCTCTTTCTTAGCATCACTTCTAAAGTATTGGTATATATATAAATATATATATATTTGGCCTTTGGGGTTATTATTTTTCTATATTCACGATAATATACTCAATATTCATATTTATAATACTTATCTACTCCCACAATCATATTAAGATTTGAAGAAAAGTATAAATCTTAACCGGTTTTGACTTTGGGAAAAGAACAAAAAAAAAAAAAAAAGATTGCACATATACATGTGGACTTATAATTAACCCTTTTTTTTGTCTCATTATAAACATATAAATGGTAGTTAACTAGGTAAAATGTCCTAGTCATTGTCGTTAATTATATCTATATATATATATATATATATAAATATGTAGTATTTGGCAAAATATATATATATATAGTTCATAGTTTGATCATCAGATATATACTAAATCACTTTGCACGCCACGCTTATTTAAAAATCATGGACATAATCATCATCATTAGGCTTGTCCGTATATGATATGTTATCTATTGCCAATGGATTCACCTTCCAATATTATTATTTTGCCCACCCACCAAACCAATTACTTTCTTCACGTACGTCTGTTTATTTGTTAGCTCTTTACCACTCCATATCTAACATATGCATATACGAATATGAGTAATGATTCGTGTCTAAGGTTACTTATAATTTCACCACGTAAGCTTTTATTTATTTATTTATTTTTAAAAATATTCGTATAAAATATTTTAATTATTTTAATTATTTTAATTATCTAATTAGTAAGAGTTGACAGATATTATAATTAGATTGTTTACAATAAATCTTTTAATTGAAGATAATAGTGTTCAAATTTCTTCTAATTTAAAAAAGAAGACGAAGTTCTAAGTTTTAATTGAATTGTCATGATAAATTAATAAGGTTTCGAGTATTAATTTTGAAATCTAGGTTTAATTAAACATTCTTATATTATTCTTGAGTTTAAGAGTTCAGAATACTTAGGTTCAAGTTATTAAATAAAAAAAAAATTAAAAATAAAAAAGTTAGGTTCATTAATTTAGGATTAGAAGTTATCAAATAGTTTGATAGTCCGATTAACATTTACTTAAATATTACTAAATAATCAAAATGTCACAAAATTTAATGATTTTTTAACATTAGATCAATTTACTTTGATCATTTTAAATTTTAGTAAATATTCAAAAATTAATTAAACCACATTAACCAATTTACTTTGTTAATATATGTTCTAGTTGTTCAGTCCTAAGTGTTTTTTTTATATATTATATCATTTGTTGAGTTTCTTCTATAAAATTTTTTAGAAAAAGAAATAGTTATATTGTTAAGTGTATTTGAGAAAAATTTCAACCATTAATACATATATATTATATTATATGTGAGGGTCTCACCAAATATATGTTTGTAAATTAATGAATGACAGTTCTTTAAATACATTAATATAGATATAAGTATCTACCTTACATAAATACAATGCTACTAATGTTGGACTTTTCCTTTTTAGTTAAAGTGAAATGGATTAAAAGCTCAAACCTCAAAAAATGATTAATAAATGCATCCCATATTGGAAAGGAATAAACTTTTCAAAATATTTATAAGTGATTGCAAATAATAATTATTTGTAATAATAAATAAGGATTGAGGTTTGATCGGGACTCGCGCATGCACGTGTAGGGTGGGCGTGAGGCGTTTTTGGCGCTTATTAGACACACTTGGCGCTTGACACTTTTGCGACATGGCGGCCAGAGAGATGACGATTTTTTCGCTCAACTATCCCATTTTGTTATGGAGTGTGGGGATATGATATATGGTAGGTAATACCAAAAGAGTCAAGAAAGGTTTTGAATGGACTCTTGGTAAGTTCAAGAGCACCATCACATTAAAAGATTTTGATGATAGCAGAGAAAAGGTTTTCAACATGTGATTTAAAATGATGAAAACAATTAATAGCATCAGGTTTAGCATGAAGATGATATAACCAAGTAAATCGACGGGTGATAGAGTAATGAAAACCAGAATGATATTAAACAGGAGAAGGACTCCAAATGTCACAGTGCATGTACTAGCCTAGCTCATTTTGCTACCTCTAATTCCTGTCCATTCCGTACATTTTCAAAAAACAAAAAACTAAAGAAACCTCAAAGCAAACAAGATAACCCGATTTATTTACAAAGAAATTGGATAGTCGATTGGATAGTCGATCGGATTCTTCACGAAGAAGTCAAATACAATCTGATTTAATATAAGTGACAAATTGAAAAAGAAATAATTACTTTAAAAAAAAAAGTAATGTATTTTTGGCTGATAGAAATAATTTTTTGATTGGTAACGACATTAAGAAAAAAAGTTCACAAGTATTTTTCCACTCAAGCACTTCAGTGTTTATCTAGGTGACTATATACTTATATTATGTTAGTGACATTTACATAGTGTATCTCACGTGTGATGTTAATTTTCATCGTAATTATAAACTTTATTTTTATATATTGTATTATCCATTATATAAAAATAATATTTTTATTTATAATAAATTAGATGTATCACATAATTATATACTATGTATATATATTAATTATTCATTATATTAAAAAATTTATGTAGTAATGATTTGTTAGCTTTAGTGGCGGATTGGTGAGGTGTATACAACAAGATAAAATCTAAGCTTGTATATCATTCTCAATAGGAGCGGAGTTAGGAGAGTTACTTAGGATGGGCGAAACAACAAAAAAATAAAAAATAAAAATTATATATATATATAATTAATTTGTAATTTATAATTTGTAATATTTGGAATGATGAAAATTAATTTTTGAAAATTTTACAAGTATTTAACCTATTAATTTAAAAAAAATTTGGGAATAAGGACATAATTAGACCCGAAAAGAGAGGGAAAAAATGGTAAGAGAAGGATTTTAATCCACAATTGCTCATTAAACTAAAATTTAAAATTAGCATAATTTACCACTAAGTTATAATAACTTTTTATAATAACTATTCTAACTATATATAATTAACCTATAAATCTATCATAAACTTGAGTGAAAATTAGAGAGAGAAATTATGGATGAGAAATTATAGTGGTGCTAGTCCGCCCACCCTTGATTCTCAACCTTTGCTCCAATTTATGACAATGAACCCATCATCTTCACCTTCCATCTCATTCTCATTTTCTTCATCATCTTCAACCTCAATCTCAAAATCAACATGTCGGTCCATATTCATATTTAGAACTTGATTTAGATATTAATTATTACTATTAATATAATTAAGAAAATTCTCATTTTCATTATTATCAAGATCGGGTACTTGACATTGCTTTTGAATATTCACACAACTTCTTCCCTTCAAAATTAATGTGACATATAATGGAGATAGATTATCCGAACATGTATTATATAAAAATAACTTCATATATGTCTTACTTTCTATAAATATTGGATGATTTATGGCAATAATGACTTATATATTATTTTTATATCAAATTTAATAGGATCAACGTGAATTATATTATAGAAGACTTTTAACAAATCATTGAAATCGTCAACACTTTCTTTATTTTTCCATCTAGGTTTATGAACTTGTCCTTGGTTTTTGCTTTTAGAGATTGCTACTTGTTATTTAGCTTCGTGTGAAAGGAGCATAAGATGTTTCATGGGTTGTTGATTTTTAAGGTACATTAATTTTTGAATGATTGACATTTAACATTTGAGCTGGTAAGGAATTTTGGGTGATGATGAGAAGAGAAAGGAGAGGGAGAAGACGATCAATCTTATTTTTTCCTCTCTTTCTCTTTTAAATATTAAATCTAGGTTGGTAATTGGGTTGTAAGTCTCGATCCGGGTCGGGCAATTTGATCAAAATGGACAAAAGTAACAGCCCTATTACTTTTGACAGAAAAATTAAAATGACGGGGCTTATTCCATTGTTCTCAAAACATGGAGGGGTATTATAATTCTTAAAGTTGCAGAGGCTTATTCTGATTTTAATATATTTTTGGAAGCTAAATCCTAATTTACACTTTATTCTACGAAAATATGCTAATCACTACGGAGTTTCTTATTGAAAATATCTTTATAGCTAAATATATTTATATGTATATTATCATAAACTTATAAGAATTTTAATTATGTCGAAAATATAAAAAATATTTCGAATTAAATTAGAACTACTCTTATACGTAGATGACAATAAAATAAAAGATGACAAAGTAAATGATAAAAAATTTAAATGAAATGAAAGTTTGTAAATAAAATTAATGTGAAGCAAATAGAAAGTTAAAGGGTTTCAAATTCTTGGGCACAGGATCTAGTAAGTTATAGTGGCATAAATATATAAAATATAACTCATATGATGAAATTTATATTGAACATTGAAGGAAGTTCAACTCAAATCAAGCAAGTCAGAGCTATAAAGCAAAAGAAAGACGAACATGTTTTATGCAGGTTAAAGCTTATAATGAAGTAGAGAATAACTAGTTTCTTGTGAGTTCTTTTTCCTGACGATAAGTAGAGTCGGTTTCTTTAAGCACTTTATCATTATTTAGGGAGGGAAGATGTGCCGTTGAGGCGAGTAAAATCAATTTTGTGTGGATTCTTTGTCCTGCCGGGTGATGGCCTAGAACCGGTTTGGTTGTATTCTTTCTATTCAGTGGATGATGCTATTTATAGAGGAAATATAACATCTTTTGCTTGAAAACCAAACAAAAATACTTGCCAAGAAAATATACTTGGTGAGCAAGTTTCTGAGCCATTTGAGGAAATTGAATAAAGTCTATTGCTAGGTGAGTAAGGTGAAAAAACTTCTATAATTTACCTCACCAAGTTCGAAATTTATTCTTCAATCCTTGAAGAATGTGTATCTTGACAAATGCCCTAAATAAGCATTTTTTTTGCAGAAAAATCCTTTAAATTTATTGAAAACACTCATTAAACTAGTCAAAGTTCTCTCATATGTTGCTAGAAAGCATCTAAAATTAGTAAAAAAGGATTGAAGGGAAAGAAAGAAAGTAGTTGCTCGGCCACATGACCTGTTGACCAACCTTGACCATCCAGTGTAAGGGGAAAAAGCCGATTTTCACTCAATTGGCTTCCTTTTTCGACTAAATTTTAATCGACTTGTTCTTAGGTTTTTTTCTACTTCATCCATCTCATGTCAAAATGATAATTTTAGTAACAATAATTATACATCTTCTACCAAGAAAGAAGTCTTGAGATGTGTTCTACTCTATTTTATTCAAAATTCTTTCCTTAAATTGTTTTTTAATTGTCGTATATATATTCCATTCATATCGCAAGTTTGGTCTTTATGTAAATTCCTTAATTTATATAACCTCTATATTTTGCACACATTAGGTTAACATTTTTAACGATTTGGGTGTGAATAAAGATAAGGAACTAACGACTTAGATTTCAGTATAGGATTGAGTCAAGTGATGAGATAACTTTATTAATAAATTAGCTGATGGTGCGGGGAGTCAAACTCTTACCATATTCCAATTTTATTATAAATAAATAAAACATATAAATATGCAACAATGTGTAATATGTATATAGAATATTAAGTCAAATTAGACTTATTACTATTTTGAAAGACCAGATTTAAACTAAGCATTTTTTTAAAGAACCCCTCAAATAATGAAAAAGTCAAACTTTACGATACTTACATGTCTTTTGAACTATTTTTAACAACAAATTAATTTATTTTATATTTTTAACCCCCAAATTTTATTATTATACTATTTAATCCAATTTATTATCTTTTAAGTCATTTTTTTCGTAAATCCATCCTTTTACCACCAATCGTCGGAAATAATTTTTATTTTTATTTGCATAGCCTTAACTTTTATGTTCGTATTTTCAATTCCAAATTTAATTATTTTTTATTTACTCACCCCTAAAACAATTGTCTCCATTGTTGCCGGCTGCCACCATTCTCTATCAACAAATAACTCTCTACTCTAAAAAGGGAAAAAAAAAAAGGATTCTGAATGGTTCGCGCGACAAGAGTTTTTTACCAGCAGCAAAGGATGGTGATGGTGGGTGGCGGCGGCGTAGGAAGTGGATGAGGTTATTTTGGGGGTGATAAATGAAAAATGATTAAAAGTGAGATTATAAATTCAAAAATAAAAGTAAAGGGTATATATACATAAGCCAAATTATAATTTTAAATTATTTTCCGGCAATGACGATCAAAGATGGCAATGACGGAAAGGTTAGTGGAGGTAGTGGTGAGTGGATGTATTGATAAGAAAATGATTTAATAGAAGAAAGTAGTGTAAGAAAATTATAGTTTAAGGGATATTCTTAAAAAATGTCGTAGTGTAAGGAGTTACTTTTTAAATATGATAATAATTTGAGGAATAAATCTAATTTGACGGAGTATGTATACATTTATAGATAATACATTGTTTGAAAGCTCATGACATGATATATACTAGTCACTTTGCACGCCGCGCTAACTAAAATGATGAACATAATAATCATCGAGTTGTCCACATATGAATGTATGATCTGTTATTGTCAATGGATTCACCTTCCAATGTTTATATTTTGCTCTCCCACCCACCAAACCAATTAATTACTTTCTTCACATAAGTCTGTTTATTTGTTCTCTCTTTGCCACTCCATATCCACATCTAAGACATGCGCTTCATAAGAATATCAGTGTGAAAAGCAGCGCGTCAAAATTTCACCATCCAAGCTTTTCTGAACTGCTATATTTTGAAGTCTCCATTTGGTAAAGATGACAATCTCACACACAATAAGGACAGACAAGAGGGGAATTGATCAATTGAACAAAGTTTAGAAAAAATAAAAATAAAAATTGCTAAACAGACTAAGAGTTCCCGAAAAACAGCTACAAGAAGGCTCTTCGGAAACAAACCAAAAAGACATTCAATAAGTGCTAACACCTTTCTTAAACAAAATTCTTATATTATTATTAAGCTGTCGCTGGTGTCTGAGCAGTCAGCCTCTTCCTAGCCTCCTCAATGATCGACAGCTTAATTCCTTTACCCTTTGGTAGTGATACCCACGGCTTGGTGCCTTTGCCAATGGTGAACACATTTCCCAATCTGGTAGCAAATTCATGACCGGTAGCATCTTGAATGTGAACAGTCTCAAAAGTACCCTTATGCTTTTCCCTGTTCTTGATCACTCCAACTCGGCCTCTGTTCCTTCCACCGGTGACCATGACAACATTCCCAACATCAAACTTGATGAACTCAGTGATCTTGTTAGACTCAAGGTCTAGCTTGACAGTGTCATTAGCTTTGATGAGAGGGTCTGGGTACCGGATGGTTCTACCATCATATGTGTTCAAATATGGAATGCCTTTCTGCCCAAACTGAACAGAGCGGACCTTGCAAAGCTTAAACTGCAGAAAAAAGCAGGGAAAACAAGAATCAGAATGAGCTAAAGTAGGTTTTCCATGATATAAAGGGAATTGAAAACAGAAAAAATAATTAAACGTATATAACCTTAGCCTCTTCATCCCTGATAGAGTGAAGACGGAAGCGACCTTTGGTGTCATAAAGAAGGCGGAAGTTCTCATTGGTTTTAGGAATGGATACAACATCTACAATACGAAGAAGATCAGATGATAACAAAAAATGAATATTACTTCTGAGAACATGAAAAGTTGAATGGTTTGAACTGTACCCATGAAACCAGCAGGGTATGTCTTGTCGGTCCTCACTTTCCCATCCACCAAAACATGGCGCTGCATCATAATGGCCTGGACTTCACGGTAGTTAAGGGCATATTTAAGCCGATTTCGCAGGATAAGGACAAGGGGAAGGCATTCCCTAGATTTGTGAGGTCCAGATGAAGGTTTGGGAGCAAATGCACCACCAAGTTTGTCAAGCATCCAATGCTTGGGAGCATTGAGCCTCTTCAAATGCTTCTTCAATCCTCTCGCCTGTTATAGCATAATCATAGAGTTCAGATATCAAGAAGTAAACATTATAATGAAATTATGAAAGACACAAAGTCCATATGATCCCAAAATGACTGAATTACCCCAGAATGAGCATCATAAATATTCTTATTGAGAAACATGGAAATACTTGCATACAATAAATTATTTTTGAAAAATAGGCATACAAGTGTGTTTTCATCCTCGATTCTTATATCATCATTCATCAAGTCCTTAATATGACAGGATTCAACCAATGCCAACAGAAACAGTATAACATGCTATAGCTCTAATACAATTAGAACCCAAAAGTTCAGAAATGATTCAAACCTTATATAATGAAATCAATACATAGCAAAATATTTATCTCAACAAAAACCACAATCCAGGAACAGATCAGTGATGCAACAGAAGGTACAAAAGTCCTACAGATATTCAGGCTATATTCTCAAAAAGTTTCTTTCAAGAGAAATTCGGAATGAATACAGCACTCGACCAAATTAACATCCAAGTTTATAAATATAAAAGAGGATTGAAACGTTCTTCTGTAAATAGCGTTCCAGATCTTCGATAAAAAAAAAAAAATTAATAATAGAACATAGATGATTACGGAATGAAAATGTAGATATTAACTGAGAGACATACAAAACCACCAAAGAACGAAAAGACACAGAAAAGAAGTTAGCACTGACCATGTTTGTTTATGAGCTTGGAGATATTTCTCAGAAGAAGCTCGAATATTCTCGCAAAAGCGGCTTTAATATGTAGAGGGTTAAATGGCTTTCAAAACCCTATCAAATCCCGTTTCTTGGCTCTTGGAACCCGGATCTGCGATATGGGTTCTAAGGACCCGGATTCCGGATCCGAGAGAGTAAATCTTAGGCCCCAAAAATTTAGAACTCAATTGATAACATATTTTAAATTTTAGTTTCTTAAAAATATTTTAGATAATAATTATAAAAAATTATTTTTTTAGTTAAAAAAAATGAAATTTATTTTTTTAGTTAAAAAAAATGAAAATTATTTTTTTTTCTAGTATTAATTTTTTGTTTTTAAATTTTTTTTTAAAAAATAAATAAAAAATAATTACTAAATATAATTAACAATTAAAAAAAATTAATTTTTATATTTTAAACGCGTTGCCCTAAGACATCAACATAAATGAGTTTTGATTTGTCACTTGTCATACGGTAGTTTTCATGTGTTATTAAAATCAGTTTTCATAAAAAAAAAAAAAATGAAATTTGATGTTTCTAGAGAAAAATGAGCTTTGATTTTTGTCTCTATTTACTACTGGGTTTATATGCTTATTTTTATTGATTTTGGTGGGACCTTATTTTTATTAATTGTGTTGGATGATTTTAAGAAATAGATGTAACATAAGAAAAATATTTAAAATTTTATTTAAATAATCTCTTAATATATATAATTTTTATTCAGATCAATTATATAATAATTATGTTATATATAAATTATTATTTATCGATAATACAATAAATACTATTAATATTAAATCAATGTTAGGGAAAAGGAATACATCTCTTTTTGATTACAGAATTCTTCTTATTAAGATGGGGAGGAGCCTACGTATTCGCTTTCTAATCATTATCCACATGATTCGTTTCACACGGCTACATTTTTACTTCAAATCTTAATACATGAGATAATAACTACTCTTTTCTCTCTTTGATTTTCAGCCAAGAGCTTGTGTGAAGACTTTTTATTTCAGCCACTATATGTCTTGTATTTATAAGGAAAAGTTATGCCATAATTTTCTTTCTTATGGTCGGCCACTCATGGGTTATTTAATCAACTATTTGACCAATTTTGACCATGAAAATTTAATTAATAATGCGGCTCATTAATTATTTAATATTCAATTATTAATTATGAACCTTTGAGATCATTTTATAATTAAATAAAAGTTCATATGTAACTTATTAATTTTCAATTAATTCAATATCATATTTAGTTGTGGCAGTAAAGCTGCATGATATTAATTTAAAAAATTAATAATTATCATTTTATCATTATAGTCAAACTATAAGTCAAATTACTATTTGACCTCTAAAATGGTTTTGGTCCATTTTTCCTTTTTTTCTCCGATGAAACTTTAACTGTGTTACTCCGAACTTTATATCTATATCACGCCGACAATAGGATTTGATAAATACCTTTATGAGAAATCAATGATTTAACGTTACATATGAAAATGTTAAGTTTTAAGATTGAAGATGCAACATGTAAGACTGAGGAATTTAGATGAAAGGTATAATGTTTAAAGTCAAAGATGAAAGATCTAAAACATAGAGTTTAATAGAAAGGAGTAAGCTTTAATGTTGAAGATAAAAGATGTAAGACTTAGAGTTTTAGACAAAAGGTTGAAGACTTAGAGTTTTAGACGAAAGGTTGAAGCCTTAAGGTCGAAGCTGAAACATGTAAAACTTAAAGTTTCAGAGAAAATGTTAAGCTTAAAGGTCGAAGATCCAAGATCTAAGACTTAGGGTTTAATAGAAAGATTTAAGATTTAATGTCAAAGATGAAATATGTAAGATTTAGGGTTTCAAATGAAATATTATGGCTTTAAGGTCAATGATGAAAGACGTAAGACTTAATGTTTAATAGAAATGTTTGGGCATTATGGTTGAAGATAAAAGATCTAAGATTCAGGATTTCAGATGAAATATTTAAGATTTAAGGTCGAAGATGAAAGGTGTAAGATTTGGGGTTGTTCAAGCTTTAACGTCAAAGATGAAACATGTAAGACTTAGTATTTCAAATGAAAGGTTAAAGCTTTAGGGTTGAAAATGAAAGACGTAAGCTTTAAGGTTAAAGATGAAAGATATAAAATTTAGAGTTTCAGAGAAAATGTTCAAACTCTAAGGTTGAACATGAAAGATCTAAAATTTTAGTCCAAATTTAGATAGGTGGGTCCAATGACATAAATTTCAATCCAAAACATACATAAAATGTTAATTTTTATAGAATTTTAATATCTATGTAGTTTACTTTAGATAAAATTTTAACATTTTCGGTCATTGATTCTTGTGTCAACTTAGGTCATTTATTGGCATTCATGACTTCTTCCGACGAATTATCATTTGGCTTCATTTTTAACTCCTTACAACTCTAATTTTTAGTTTGAACCATGACTTTGATTTTGGTATGAAGAAGATGATTTGATGAAAAAAAGATGAAGCGATGAATGTTGCCCAAGTGATAAAGCCATTGGAGATGATCGTGGGTTGTATCTGTGCGAAAATGAAAGGACTATGAGGGGTTTTTTTTCTCTTTTTTTCTTTTTTCTCTTTTCTTTTTTCTTTCTTATTTAATTGGAGGAGTACTGAAGTAAACAAAAATAAAAAATAAAAGCCATTTGAGCAAGATGTTATGTTGGGTCTAAGTTATAAAATAAAATTATAATAGGGTCAATTTTATAATTATTCTCTTTTATGTTAATAATACACATGTGCCCTTGACAAACTGGCCTTATGCTCACAGAATGTCAAGTGATACACGAAGGAACGTTAAAAATAAATAAATAAATAAATAAATAAATAAATAAAGTTGGGAATATCCCAGTTGGACATATTTCTTGCCTTAAGAAATGAAAATATAAAAATTATAACCACAAATATTAAATGCATTACGTTTCGATCCAGATCAATTACTGATTTACTTCCTCAGTTACCCATCACTAAGTCCTTTCGTATTTGCCCATTTTAATGATACCATTTTCACACTTCTAATTCATTAAAATAATAATAATAATAATAATAATAATTAATAATTAATTAATTATTAGAAATATATACCCACAACACGAAAAAATAGTTTTCACCAGTCCTAGGTACAGCCATATATATGCCTATAAAACCTTTCAGAAAGTCTTTACATATTACACTAATCTTCTTTCATTACCTAGGACAGAACTATTCGAAGACTCTCTCTCTCTCTCTCTCTCTCTCTCCAAATTCCAATAAAAAGGCCAGCAAGACGAAAAGATTTATTGATACTACTAACCAGGACCCTCGCTTACGCCTAACAATCCGGTAAGGGAAAAAAACATGAAGCAACAACAACAACAAGAACAACAAAAACAAGAACAACAAAAACGTTCTAGAACATCATCGAATCATTACAACTCCAATCACTTCAATGGCGGCCAAATGATCGTAATGTCTCCAAACAACCTTATTTCCCACATTCTCCTCTTTGGATCAGGTTTAGCCCTTGGCCTCACTCTAAGCTTCTACCTCAAAGACTTCTCCATCAACTTCTTCCAACTCATCAACCCATTACCCACCACCACCGCTCCGGCGCCACTTTCTCCACCACATCTGCTGCCGCCTTTTAACAGACAGCCTAGGGTGGGGCTGAAAGATTTCTTGGCGGCACCGTCGAAAGCAATGCACGATATGAAGGAGGAGGAGTTGTTATGGAGAGCTTCAATGGTTCCGAGGATTCCGAAACTACCGTTCAAGCAAACGCCGAAAGTAGCGTTCATGTTTTTGGTGAAAGGCGATATCTTGTTAGCTCCGTTATGGGAATTGTTCTTTAATGGAGTTGACCGGAAGCTTTATTCCATTTACGTTCATTCTGATCCTTCTTATAATGGTTCGGAGCCGGATTCAACGTCAGTTTTTTATGGCCGTCGGATCCCCAGTAAGGTCAGTATAATAGATATATATATATATATATGTTGTCAATATATACATCTATATATATACAGTATAATCCATATTTTCTTTGTCCAGTTAATAAGTTGCTTGTATTTTTCTATCTTACCAAACGAGCAGCGTATAAAACATGAAAATCGGGTACGTAGTCCAAGTGATCATTTATTTACCTAACATTTTGAACAAAAAGTAAGAATAAAATGAAATGAAAATCTGGCTTTCCAAAAAGTGTATATATCTATATATATCTATATATGTACAGTAATTAGATTAATGTGTTAAGTAAAATTTAAAATTGTAGATCTAAGTCTGAACATAATTTAGTATAAAATTACATAACGAAAGAATGAATTAATTTGACTAATTATGACAGTTAGATTGCTAATTTTTAATGTGGTCTGTAACGTATAAGCTAAGCCCTATTAATTTCGATAATGTTTTAAAAGCTAGAACTGACTATTTGACATTTATCAATCGTAACCGACAGTTTGACATTTTCTTTTTTATTTATTTATTTAAAAAAAAAGTATAATTAAATGACATAAAACATAGAGAAGAGGTTGTCTAGAAACTGAGCTTCAAATAAGTGATGAATTAATTCATAATGGGTAGAGTTTATGCTAAGGATTTCTTGCATTAGCATCCCATCTTCATTAATGAACCTACATGGTTCATAATATTTTTCTATATATCTGGTTTTGTAATAAAAAGTTAATGATATGATGTGATCTCTATAAGCTTAATGTATTTGAAGAAACTAAAAAGAAAAAGTTTATAGCCTAAAATTCACTTTCTACATTCCTTGTCTAACTTTCTACATTCTTTTCTTCATTTCTTCAAGCCATCTCTCATGTGGAAAAGAACTGCATTGAAAGACAAGAATCTTAAAGCTTTCTTTTCTCATTATTTTCTTTTAGTTGCTGAGAAGGGAAGCAAAAATTTTACTAGAAAAGTAAAGCATTTCCGTATGCTCAAGTAAAGGAAACAGGATTTAACATCAAAACCTGCCATTCCGACGATCGAAAAGGCATTTTATATAGAAGTTTTGTAGTTAATGAAATGATAAAGAATAATTCTACTTTCTAATTAATTTAGTCAACAAGTTAAACTTCAAATATTGCAGGTGGTGGAATGGGGACAGCCGAACCTGGTGGCAGCTGAGCGTCGCCTTCTAGCTAACGCCCTGCTAGATTTCTCCAACCAAAGATTTGTTCTTCTCTCTGAAGCATGCATTCCTTTATTCAATTTCTCAACCATTTACAATTATCTAATGAAGTCAACTCAAACATTTGTGGAGGCCTATGATTTACCCGGTCCGGTAGGCCAAGGCAGATATAACAATAAGATGAGGCCAGTAATTACGCTTAATCAATGGAGAAAGGGCTCACAGTGGTTCCAAATGGACCGTAGGCTTGCCATTGAAGTTGTCTCAGACCAGAAATATTTTCCCATGTTTGAGAAATATTGTAAGCCTTCTTGTTATGCGGATGAGCACTACTTGCCCACAATGGTTAGTATCAAATTTGGGAAGTGGAATTCGAACAGGACGTTGACTTGGGTTGATTGGTCAAAGGGAGGGCCCCACCCTACGAGATTTATGAGGGGAGATGTGACCGTTGACATGTTGCAGAGATTGAGGAATAATGGTAGTGATTGTGAGTATAATGGGAAGAGGACAAGTGTTTGTTATTTATTTGCGAGGAAGTTCATGTCTCATGGTTTGAATAGATTATTGGCGTTTGCTCCAAAGGTCATGAAGTTCAATTAATAGCATTTTCGGTCTAATGGCAGATAAATATGGCCGTTTCGATACGCAACTCTACACATGAGTACACATGTATTCCTGTTAAATAATTTTTTATATTATTCTTTTTGATCGATTTATTGGTAAGAATACTTTAGTGTATTCAAGTTTGGAGTAACAAGCTGTATCTTATGCTTGTTATCATTAGTTCTAATCATTACTTCACCTGGCCGGTTTGTTTTAATATGATCACAATCCTAGCTATGATCTTTTTGGTTATCATAGATGATGATCGTTCTTTTAATGATAGTCATGATCGAAGGAGAAGATCCCTACAGAAATTAATAAGTTTGCATTGATTCATCACGCAACGCCTCCGATTATCCGCCATGACATGGGATCCTATTCCAGTTCCAGCTGACTTACATTCTCTTTATTTTCATCAAGTTGTCCTCATTCCTAAACCAAAGCTTGGCTGTAGCTGATGATCGATGAGCATATTCTTGACCAACAATTGTCAGATGCAAGCAAGATAGTAAACTCTGAAATAATGACTCCTCATATCCAAATTTGGTAAAAACGAGTCATGATGAAATCAACCGACTAACTTTGCTTTTTCGTTCTTAGTCTTCTATCTCCAAGGCAGTGCATGACAGATCTGTGAAACCTTGTATTACTAGGAACAGTTGTTCTTTAATCTCTCATATTCTTTTTGCAGATGACACTCCCATTTTTAACATGTAATGGGAGCCTTTCTAGCATAAGGAAGTTGTTGTGATTTATATTGTATATTTTTTTACCGGGTCTCAAAAAATGCGAATGGAATGCTCAACTATTAGAATTCAGTAATCTCTCTTTTGAACCTCCCTATACGTACTAAAAAAGAGTGTCATATGCAACGATCACAAGCATTCAACCAACAATAAACCCTAAATCCTGATATATCCAAATTCTTAAGAGAAACTCAACAAAGATTTTCAAACCGGAGAAGAACTACTCCAATGATCACTAAGATCACATAAGAAATCACTGCGGAAGATCAAAAACTAAGAAACATAATGTAAGAAAACTCTAAATGCCAAAGAAGAGAGAAACATGATATATATATATATATATAAAGTAAACTATATACAGTTATAAGGATAATTAAGAAGAAATATGCCACTATTTGCTCAGCCCTGGAGCAACGCCAATAGGAATATGGGCCACTTCAAGTAGGCTTCAAAATCAGACACATCATTATCTACTTTGAATCATAATCACCAGGTATAAGATTCTTTCCTCCTAGGAAGTGAACTCCAATCCAAATTTACCTTCACAACTCCAAGTGATTACTTGACATGTAACAGTCTTGACAATGTCTAAACTTTAATTACACTAACCACTTTGTTCCCATATCAATCAGATTTTCCTTCTATGGGCACCAAGAGATGCACACCAATAGAAGAAACTAGCATCGCACAAAATGAAACTTAATGTCAATATGTTTAATTCGCTCATAATAAACTATATTTTTACTTAGATATATTGCACTATAGATATCAGAGTATATGGTGAAGCATTTATTCAAAAATCCAATCTCCTTAAAAATTTATGTGCCGACAACATGCTCAACATTAGTTGACGACAAAGCAACCAATGGTTATAACTAGAGGTGAGAATATGAATAAAGTCGGCTCAAACCCCGTTGGATCAGTCGGTGTATGGCCCCGACTCGAGCGCAATTCGATTCATGTATGTGAAGCTCGGGCCTAAGCCCAGCCTGGGATCAGGCTATGGGTGGGCTTTGATTTTGAGTTCACGGGCCAGCCCGATTGGACCTCATTTTTTCCCCTTTTTTATTTATTTATTAAATTGATAATAAATGGGATCATTTTAGCATGTCAAATTGGCGAGACCTCAGTACAATAGTTTGAAGCCTCATGATCTATTGGCGCAAAGCTTGTGACATCATGAAGCCGTTATTATCATATCACATGTGAGACATCATAAAGACTTGATTGTATATATACTTCTCATTTTTAACAAACTTATATATATATATAAGTACTTGACATTAGTTTTTAAGGTCCATCCTCGTCAAAAATGGGATGAGCCAAGTAGGGTCAAGTCAACCTATATTACTGCCTCTAGTTGCAACTATGCATTTCAACTTAGTTTCCATAAAATAGAAATGAGTACTTGACTTCCTCTCCCATTTTACTCCATTCTTTCATTTTTCCTCCTCCCCCATTTTTACCTATAAATACCCTATATCTCTCCTCCATAATTTTCGTGCTTTCAAACTCTCTCTTTATCTACAATTTTCTCCATTCCCTCTTTTCAATTTTCTCTATTCTCTCATCTCAATTCTAAAGTTATCAGATTTCAATTCTAAATCCTTCAATTTTTTATACAAGGTTCAAGCCTTCGATTCCAAATACTCGACTCACAAGTCAAAAAATCAAGGTTGTTACGTTATTTATTTTAACATTTAACAAATTAAATATCTATTATATGTTTTTCATATTTATTTTCTAGTTTATAATTATGTTTAATATGTAATTCCTTATTATCTTATCTTCTAAGTTCTAATATTTATAATTATTTTAATATAGATAATCGATAACTATGATAACACAAGCGACTTCAATTACTACATGAATTTACCATATTATGCAATGAGAAATACAATAGAAGATAAGGAGTTTCCAAAATTGCTCGACGACGATGGAGATGAAACATACAATATCAACTATAATAACGATGTCATTCCGATTAATATTGACTAACACTAATTCCCAATCATATTCCAAATTATTGTCCACTTAAACCCGTTAACTTTTAACGAATAATTTGGGCCTAACTCTAAAATTCGGCCAGTCTCATTAATACTTTTATGACCAACTGAGTTTTTCTCGAATCATATAAATATATTTTTCGATCATTAATTAATTAACCAATTAAAATATTATCTAAATATTTAATTAGTTTCGAGTTAAAGTAATATCACAATATAGATGTGCTTGTAGTGCTACATGATTTAATAAATTAACTAATTTATCATATGCTCAATAATCTCTTTATTAAAATATTATGATTTAACTATATAAATCATATTTAATCATACATAAATAATTTAATATTGCATTCCAAAATGCTTGTAGTGCTGCATGGTATGTTCCCTTCCATGAAAATATTGACTAGGTTCATGTAGTCCTTATGTTGGAGGATTTTACAACTCTTTATTATTTTATCTACTTTTTAATCATATTAGTTTAGTTAATCCAACTATTTCTATGATTTATTAACTCAAACATCCATATCAAGATTGACTTCTAGCAAAATATTAAGACTACCATGAGATGAGAAGTAAATCATTTTCCATAAGAACCCATTGTGATCATTACCGTATAATTGGATTCTTTCATCTAATTAATGTCTCGTTCAATTCTAGGGCATAACTTAAGTGTTAAACTCTAATAGATTGATTAAATGAATCATGATTGACTTTATACAACTTAGACAATTATTTTACTGAAACTTATTTCATACCATATTATTTTGTAAAGATTCTTTGTCGTTATTGTTGAGCATGGTGCCATGAAAGCATGTGATGAGTATTATTTAAATGAAATTAATAAAAGTGATATTTTTCTATATAATTATTATGAATGTATTATTATCGAATAATATGTATAAATATCAAAAAAATTTAAATTCATTTATATGACTATAATCTTGTATTGGTACGAGATGATTAATATTATAGATAATGAATTAAATTATCCGCAACATATTAAAGTATAAAATCTTTAATTAATGGTTGCTAGTACGGTCCGCTAACATTATGAATGCAAGTTATCTAGATCCGGATCACTGATGTATATAGACATTTTAGTGGATGTGCTTTATATAATTGAATTATATAGGACATGACCCGATAAGAATTCATTCTTTATTAAAATATTGTTTGCTATAAGGAATTAAATTCATATCAATAGATGAATCATATACAGATCAATTTGAATCCTGAGTAGTCATGAACTCTTGTTTATGTCAATTGGATCTTTTGATTCACTCATTACAGTTTGTTTTAAAATCGGCTAAAAACTTTTGTTTTGGAGATTCATTGGGATAAGTGGCTGAGAACATGATTTATAGATATAAAATCCAAACTTACTTCATAGAAGATTGTATATTAGTTTTCTTAAGGGTTAGTTCTGGAATATCAATAAAATTTCCATTTATCTGAGATCTAGGCGTAGAAACACTAGCCCCACTCAGTTCATAATGAGAATATTTTTTTTTTGTTTTCTCCATTTTATTCTTTTTTCATTATTCAATATTCTGGTGTCCTAGGCGTAGAGGAACCACACCAATCCATCCCGAACTTGGTGGTTAAACTCTACTGCGGTGAGACAATTAAAATGATGAACCAAACCAAGTGGCCAATTTTTGGATATCAAACGGACCTCCCCAGAAGGTAATATTCAAGTTATAAATTGACCATTCACTAGTAACTTAATGGTACTTAAGGATAAATAGATAATCAGAAGGATAAAACGATAATTTTGACCATATCTAATTATGAATTAATTTTTTGGAGGATTGAATACATGTAATGATAATATCGATGGATTGATAGAGATTTCTCAATAAATATGTTCTATAATTGCAATAGTGCAATCTCATATTTTTGTTGGAATAATATTAAGATTAATAAATTAGATTTATTAGATTAAAGAGTTTGATTAATAATCTAAATTATTGGAGCTTGGAAATATAGGTTCATGATCCTCAGGTCGCTTCTATAAAATATTATATAGGGTAAGAATGATAAAGGTGAAAAATGATTTATTTGCAAGAAAATAGTTTTTTGGGACAAATTTATAATTATGAGATAATTAGTGCTAATTAATTAATTATAAGATATATTTAAATGGTGAAATTCGGAATTTATTAATTAAATAATAATATATTTGATTTTGCATTGAATATATTATATATAATATTAATTTGATATGTGATATCAATTTAATATTAAGATTAGGTAAGTCAAATTTAGATTGGTTTGAGAAACTAATTTAAAATTCAAATAAAATATAATTTTGATTTAAAATAGATGAGATTATATTTTAATAAGATTTGAATAGGTTTGGCTAAATCAAATATATCATCAAAAAGATGATATGATTTAAAATAAATTAGATTTTATTTTAAATTAAATTTGAAAATATTTGATCATATTAAATATATCATTAAAGAGATGATATGATTTAAAATTGATAAAACTCTACTTTAAATTAGATTTGAAAAGATTTAACTATATCAAAGATTTCATCTAATGATCATCTTACTATGATTGAATTATCAATTCAATTAATTTAAAAAGTTTAAATTAAATAAAATACCTAATGGAGTCTTATAAATACATCTCATTCTTATTATTTAGTATATAATTTTTTAGTAGATATTTTTCCGAGAAAAAGAAAAAGAAAACTTTATCATCTCTACGTGTCTATATACGTCATATTATGTTTATGGTCGACTTAGAAGATCGTGAAGTGAATATCAACGATCGATTCGTGTGAGACTAAAATATGATATATTCGTATAGATATAAGATTAATTTATATACATATAAATTATCGCAAAAAAGTTTTTTAGAAAATTTTTGTTATATACTATGACCAATTCAATCACTTATGCTGCAAGGTTTCAAGCCACTTTTCCTACCGCTACAATGTCACAACTCACAATACTTTCTCTCCTTGATACAAGAGTGACAAATCCATTCTGGATCATCCACCGCCTTTGTATACAAGATGTCATATCCGATGTTCACACATCGTAACGATAAGGTTTTTTAATTGAGGTCAAGTATGCAATCATATGTATAACACTTTATGATGATTTCAAGTCTGATGATTATAAATATAATAATCATTAAATAAATTTTATTAATATTTTAAATTATTATCAGTGAGATTCATCTCCTGATCATGTTTAGTATATTAGTCTCAACTAATTAATTACTCATAAATACCAACGACTATAAAAACAATAAACTATTTTATACAATAAGAAAATAATTTATGTAATAATCTTACTAAGTTATCAACTTTTATATTTTATAATTCTACGAATATAAATAATTTATATATTAAATATTAAACCGCTTAATTTTCATGTGATCACTATCATCATTTTAAATAAACAATTAAAGTTCTTATAATTTATCATGCGATGAAAAAGATACATAACATACCATTTATTATTTCAAACCAACTAATAGTGACATAATAAAGTGACCTTCATTTACATAAATAAGATATTTAATTATTAATAATCTTTTAAAAAAGATTATTTCATATAAATAATACATTGATCGAATCTACAAAATAGTATATTCCTCGAATCTAAACCGGAACATATTACTTTCAATAAGTGCAAGCAAACCTATGTATTAAATTATAGATACTATATATTATTTTATGGCATAAAGAAATATAAATATTTTCCCTCTCTCTCTCATATTTAATCCCTTCGACTTCTGTTAATGATATCACTTTACTTTATTACCGCTCCTTCCTCACCATTTGTATCCCTTCTCCCTTCTCCCTTCTCCCTTCTCCCTTCTCCCTTCCTCACCATAGACTAGATTGAATAAATATCACATACATACCATTATTGAAAAACCTAAACTTCAGTAGAACACTGAAAAACCTTAATAAAAATTCCACAAAGAGCTGAGAAAAAAGAGTCATCCTTGCTTGAGAGCTTTGGCAAGGGGCTGAAAAGCCTGAAACAAGAGAAAGAGGGGAGAGAGAAAAACTAGGGCCGGTGTCCTAAAAGTTTACTGAGGGATTGATGATTGACTCTTTAAGTATATTTTAATAAAACTTTGTGGGTGTAGATTAGATTTTTCATCTTCAAACAGACACTTAATAAGTTTACCCAAATGAACAGTGTGAAATTATGATTGAAATTCGGAGGAATTTGAATATTGAAATTAGATTTTTGTGAATGATTGTGTAAATTTAATTTAATCGTATATTAATTTGTCTAAAAGTCAGGGGAAATAGATAAAATTTTATGTTAAATTGGATTCAATCTGGAGTTCGAGAAACTTGGGAGGAAACTAAGCCTTAATCAAAGTAGAATGTATTAACACCAAAGTTTTATCGATTGACCCATTCTTGTGGGTCTAGTTTGTGGAATTTGGCTAATTGTTCACTTTAAGGTGGAAGCAATCAAGAGCAGAGAAAGTCAAACCTCACATTTTTCAATCACTTAATATCACCACTTGAATACTTTGTCTTCTCCTCTTATTTTCAACTTTTTATAACCAAACCAAGCCCCCCCCCCCCCCCAACATGGAAAGGTAAGTTTTGCGAGCGTATTTTTAGCTGCTTCTTTCTTTTTCTTTTGTTTTTCCTTCACCTTTCGGTTCAACCAACCAGGGCTTCCTTACTCAAATCCTCTTGCAAGTTGTCTACCTAATAATCCCCAATTCTTAATGTCAATGTTGCCCTTCCTCACCCTTTCTGGAACTCTGTTTAAGGTTCTTGTTTTCCCTTAGAAGAAGAAAAAGTGAGAGAAAGAGTGGGATTATTCCTTCTTTCAGCTTAGACACAATAAAAGTTTTGAGCACAGATCTTATGTAAGCAGCCTCCATTAGCCATCTCTCACAGACTCGCACCAAATCATAGTTTTAGCATGATCTTGTTCGTTTAAGAACAGGTAGGTACCTTGTCTCTTTCTTACACGCTTGTATAACCTTTTTCATTTCTCCTTCTCTTATTATACAAACCCAAAATAAACTTAACTGCACAAAGAAAAATCAGGACAGCCCAGAAAGAGTACTTCAACTCACACCTAACACAGTACTTGACAATCTCTCTCTCTCTCCCTCTCTCTCTCTCTCAATGCTTCCATCTTCTTCTTCCTTCTGCTACTGAAAAAAAAAAAAGATGAAGTTCCATAATTTCTTCCTTAAACTCCATAAATCTTGCCATTTAAGCTTTCTTACTGTCATCTTCATGACCACCTTGGCTTGTCAAACTCCATCGCTGGACCCGAAATTTGAGGCACGTGCTCCTCAAAATTGTGGAAGAGGTCCAGATATAAGCTACCCGTTTTGGCTAAATCATACTGATTTAGCTAACCCCTTTTGTGGGTACCCAAATTTTGTACTATCCTGCAAAGAACAAAACCCAGTTCTTAGAATCTACCATGGAGACTATATAGTCAAAAAAATCAATTACACAAACCATTCTTTTCTATTAGCCAATGCTGAAGCCTACAAGCCTACTACATGCCCAACTCCTTATAACATTAGTCTGGATCGAACTCCATTCAACTATGTTTCAAATCATGCTCAATTATTCTTCTTCTACAACTGTTCTTCAAAACCTGAGGATAACTACTCTTACCCATTGAATTGTGCCAGCAATGGCTCTCTCTATTCTTTTGCCACTTTCGACAAGCATGTGTTGGAGCACATGAACTATCGATTTGAGTCGTGCAAATCTCGGGCTATTCAGCCTCTTGACAATACTAGTGGTTTTTATTGGAATAACAGCTTTACTGAAAAGTTGAAGATGGGGTTTGCTTTAAATTGGACAGCACAGAACTGCAGCAATTGTGAGCAAAGTGGGGGGAGATGTGGATTTGAGAACAATGAATTTCTTTGCTTTTGTCGTGATAAGCCCTATTATAAAACCTGCAATGATGGTAACTCTATTCACATTTCCAATTTTTTTTTTTTTTCCAAGTATGTTATATAATAATAAATATCTTTTTTCCCCTTGATTAAAATCCAAACAGATTGTTTGGCATCAAATTTTTCTGCTCACTTGGTTTGAATTTAGCTAGCACTTCATTTAAAGTTGTTTCCTATGTTCTGAAAATTTCCATACAATACAAGAATTTATTATTTACAACTTGTTTTACAGGCAAAAGGAATGTGAGAAAGAAGATTATCATAGGTAACAACTCCTGCTTCTTTTCTATATATAAATATATATTAATGGGGGGCTGAAATGCTCTTTGTTTTAGCCATCTTAAGTTTTATTACTATTATCTTCCATGCAGGTTTTAGCACTGGCTTTGGAGGCATAATCTTAACGTGCATCGCCTTTTTCCTCTGGCTCCGCCTTCGCCGAGACAAAAATAAGTACACTCTCTCACACCCAGTCTCTCGTAATATTTCTTTCGGTCCCTCATCTTCGGCGAAAGAAATCGAGAAAGGTGGGACCTACTTGGGTGTACATTTATTCTCTTACTCCGAACTTGAAGAAGCCACAAACAAATTCGATTCAGACAAAGAACTCGGAGATGGAGGATTCGGTATAGTCTACTATGGTAAGAAACTTCTTTCCCTTTTGATCTTCAATTCAGCATAGTTAAAGGGTGTCTTTGGAAACTGAATTTAGGTAAACTAGAGTCTGGTTAGGAGGTTCTGGGTCCTATCTAAATGTGTTTTGGTTATTATTCTTTGAGCATTTAGGCTTTATTTGGTATGCTATTTTGGGCCAACAAGTGTTTTAGGCTCTTCAAAAATAGCAATACTACTTGGTTTTGGAGCAAAACAGATCTTTTGGAGCAATACACTTTGTACCATTTATTTTCCCTTAAAAGAGTAACATTCATTTGACTTTTTTTTCTTACTAACATTTTTTTTTGTTGGTGATTTTACAAAATCTAGTTTCAAAAGTTTATCCAAATGATAGTTTACTGCTTCTACAACAATTTATGGGTCTTACAGTTTTATGAAAACTTTAGTTTTGTGAAACATCAGTTTAAGAAGTAAGGAGAAATTGAGATTTAGTTAGAATTTGTAGACCTAAGCTGGATTTTGTAAGCCCTAAATGCATAGTATCAAGCATCTTGATGAAAGACTTACAATTCTTTTTACTTCTTTCAAGGCATACTCCGAGATGGCCGAGCCGTAGCAGTGAAACGCTTATATGAAACCAACTACAAAAAACTCAAGCAGTTCATTAATGAAATCGAAATTCTTGCTTGTTTACGCCACCAAAATCTTGTTTCCCTTTACGGGTCCACATCCCAAAACAGCCGAGAACTTCTTCTTGTATATGAATACATTTCTAACGGCACAGTTGCCGATCATATTCATGGAAACCGAGCAGAATCTGGCAAACTTCTATGGCCCACAAGAATGAAGATCGCAATAGAAACTGCTAGTGCATTGTCCTATCTCCATGCTTCCAGTATCATTCACCGAGATGTAAAAACCACTAACATTCTCTTGGACCAAAATTTTTGTGTCAAAGTAGCGGATTTTGGGCTCTCTCGTCTTTTCCCAAATGATGTCACTCATGTCTCAACGGCCCCACAAGGAACTCCAGGGTATGTTGATCCCGAATATCATGAATGTTATCAACTTACTGAAAAGAGTGATGTTTATAGCTTTGGAGTAGTTCTGGTTGAGCTTATATCGTCCAAGCCGGCTGTTGATCTTACCAGACAGAGACATGAGATTAACTTGTCCAGCATGGCAATTAATAAGATCCGAAATGGAACATTGAATGAGCTAGTGGATCCAACTCTCGGGTTTCATTCTAACTGTAATGTGATGGAAACGATTAGTGCAGTTGCAGAGATAGCATTTAGATGCTTGCAAAGTATTAAGGATGCTAGACCTTCTATGAATGAAGTGCTTGAAGAGCTCAAGATTATAGAATGTCGGATCGGGGATAAAGAAAAAGCAGAGGAGATTGATATTTCTGCAGATGAGGTTTCATTACTTAAGAGTGGTCCACTTCTAGTTTCTCCGGATAATAATTTATGTAAAACACCTAAAGCAAGTGGTTGAGCTTAATTTATGTCTTCTCTGATGTTTAATACTAAACATGAACAATATGAGATCACTCATTTTCTGCAGAAAATGATGCTTGCCATTCTATTCTTTTAATTTATTTATTTTTTCCGATGAGATCTATGAAGTACATTTCTCGAAATGATTTCTACTTCCCAGAAATTTCATGCAATTGGGATTGATGAACGTCTACCGTTTACTTACCTTACTTACATGTTTAACAAGAAAGACCGAATACTTCATATTGAGGTACTTATGAAATAATGCTCAGGGCTTTGTTCTTCAATTTGCAATGGAAGATTGGTGGAATTGATATTGCAGATACAAATAGAGGGTTTATCAATGTAATACATTGAAATAATAAAGAAATTTTTCCTAAATTATCAAGATTTGTTGATCCAAGTTTGCCAACATTTGTATGCATAACAAGAGCTCTTCTATGCACATTTGCAGCTTGGAAGTTGGAACACAATTGGAACCACCTTTTTGTTAATAAGAAAGAATTTTAGTTTTCTTCCATTCCAAAATGAGAATACTTGCATGCATGAGCGGAATTATTAAATAAAAATATGACTAGATTATAAGTAGATTTTTAATAAAAAATTATAAGTATTTATTTATAAAATTTTAATATTTTTAAAATAAATTTTTGATTGAATCGATTTGGTTGCTCTATAACCTACATCGATTCAACAAAATGGGATGGCTGAAAGAAAAAATGAATATATACTGGAAGTTTTTAGGATCAATCATGTTTACTATGAGGGTCCCTAAATATTTATGGGGGGAAGCAATCCCTATAGCCACATACGTTATAAACAGAGTTCCCACTATAGTACTAGAATATCAAACCCCTCTAAACAAACTGTTAGAAATCTTTCCTCACATCCGGATCTTCAACTCTTTATCTCTTAGAATTTTTGGCTGCACTGTTTTTGTTCATATACACAAACAAAATAGGTCAAAACTTGATACTAGAGTTGAAAAGTGTGTCTTTGTGAGCTATTCTCCAAATTAAAAAGAGTATAAATACTATCGTCCTACCTCAAAAAAAAAAAAATCTTTATGAGTATGGATGTCACTTACTTTGAAGACACACCCTACTTTCTAAAAAAATTTCTTTAAGGGGAGAGTAAATCTAAGGTGGAAGATTATTTTTGGGAAACTTTAAATTCCTTATTTCTACCAGTTCTAGATCTGCCAACTCTAAATGTTCCTCCATCGATATTCCACCTGTCCCTTCCTTACCTATAGAATTAAATATTATAAACTCTTTTTCAAGGGGAGAGACATTACAAATAGTGTAGTAACTTGGGTTGCTAGTTTACTCTCAAAGTAAGCCGATTCAGAATAAGGAGCCTCAACCTTACTTGGATAATGGTCTTGTAAATGAAACAGTATGATAGTTCCAAATGTCTTGAATCATCATAAAATTGTTTCTACAAACTCTAATCTTAATATTTCTATTGCCCTTAGGAAACATACCCGCACTTATACTATGCATTCTATTGCTAAATGTAACTCTTATCGTATGTTATCTCTTAGCTATAGAATCTTTACTGCTAATATGTTTAATGTTTCGATTCCAAAAGATATCGAAGAAGCAATGAGTCAATCTGAATGGAAAATGGCCGTGTTAGAAGAGATGATGGCACTTGGGAGATTATTAGTTTACCTAATGGAGGTAAAACAATAGACTGCAAGTAGGTGTTTACTATGAAATACAATGTTGATGGGAAGATTGAAAGGTATAAGGAAAAGCTTCTGGCTAAAGGTTTTACATAAACCTATGGAATATATTACCAAAAAATATTTGCTCTGGTTGCTAAGATAAACTCTATTAGAGTATTATTTTCCCTTGCTGTTAACTTTGAGTGACCTTTACAATAGTTAGATGTGAAGAATGTGTTCCTTAATGGGGAATTAGAAGAGGAAGTGTTTATGGATTTACCTCTTTGTTTTGAAGCACATTATGAGTCAGAGAAGATTTGCAATCTAAGAAAATCACTAAACAGTCTAAAGCAATCACCTAGGGCATGATTTGGTTAACTTACTAAGTCTTTAAAGGGTTGTGGATATACCAAACTCTGGCAGATCATACATTATTTGTCAAACATTCTATGGATGGTAAGATTGATATGCTCATTATGTATGTAGCTGACATGATCTTAACTGGAAGTGATGTTGATGAACTAGAAAAATTGAAGAAGTTTCTGGCCATGGAATTTGAGATAAAAGATCTTGAATCTGTAAAGTATATATATATATTTTTTGGAATGGAATTTGCAGGATTTAAGAAGAGAATTTTTGTTTCTCAAAGTATGTTTTTGACTTGCTTAAGGAAATATGTTACCTAGGATGCAAACTGACTGAAACTTCTGTCGAAGTAAACTTGAAGTTGGAGGTAGCCAGTTCAGATAGAGTGATGAAGAGAAAATAGTTTTAAAGATTAGTGAGAAGACTCATATATCTATCTTATACTAGACCAGACATAACAATTGTAGTTAGTGTTGTGAGTGAATTCATGCACTCACATGAAAAAGAATACTTTGATGTTGTTTATAAAATTCTCAAATACTTAAAAGGAAAACCGGGAAGGGAGTTATTATTCTAAAATCATGGTCACTTTAGAATTGAAGCATTTATAGATGCTGACTGGGCTGGTAGTGTGACTAGTACGAGATATACTTCTGGCTACTATACTTATGTTGGCGAAAATTTAGTGACTTAGAGAAGTAAAAAATAGAATGTAGCAGCTAGAAGTAGTCTAAAAGCCGAGTTTAGGCCGATTGCTCATGAGATTTTTGAAATATTATGGCTAAAGAGGTTACTTGAAAACCTAAGAATCTCAAGTACTATTTTTGTGACAATTTAGTGTGAGAACAAAACAACTATCAATATTGTTTATAATCTTGTTCAACATGATATGACTAAACATGTAAAGATTGATACATATTTCATTAAAGAGAAGTTAGAAGAAAGCATAGTATGTATGCTTTACATTCTTACAGAGCAAGAAGTAACATATGTTTTTACTAGAGTACTATAAAAAATTTAATTCGACAAATTTATACGCAAGTTGGGTATACTAGATATTTTTGAACCATCTTTAAGAGGAATGTTGAAAATATAGAAAGATATCGTTTAAATTATGTTATGAGAAATTTTACGATATTTCCTTAAAATATACGATTATAAATAATCTAATAAGATTTATCATAACTAATTTATGGTTTCTTATATATAAAATATATATGAAACAATTGAGGATATAATTCAACCAAAAATATATAGCAAAGTAACATATATAGTAGATTACTAAAGTTTTTAGGAAATAATTCTACCAAAATTCTTTTTGGCTCCTTAATCACATATTCAACTTAGAAGAAAAATAGGAAACAATTGAGAGGGAGATAAGAAAGAAAAGTAACATGTTTAATATGGTTGGATAATGGATTAAGTAGTTTTTGAGGATAAAAAAAATACAAATATTGTTGTCCACATGACAAACACATGTTAGATACGTGGCAGCTACGTGGATAATTTCATTAAACTTATAAACTCTAGGGTTATAATTAATTTTTAAAGTAGGGTGTGAGTTATGATTAAATTAACCTTAAAGTATTCATTATAATTCTTATTAAATTTTGAGAGTTATTTATAGTTTCCCAAATATATATTCATGAGTTGGACCAAAAGTTCATTAGAGAAACTGAGTACCCTATTTGGCTATATATTTTAGAATATATTTTATAATTTAAAATATATTTTATAATTTAAAATATATTTTATAATTTAAAATATATTTTGATAATATATTATGATTTAAGTATAAGATAAATATATTTAATTATATCAAATTTTATTATTAATTTTTAATAATTATTAAAAAATTCCTAAACTTAAAAATTATATTTTCAAATGGAACTCCTTCGGTTCTGATTTTTTTATTTTTCCGCGGCTGATCGAGATCGGATGATTAATATTTAAGAACCTGAAAATATAATTTATAAAAATTTTAAAAATATTTTTTGTAAATATTAAAAATTGAAACAAGTAGCTTAACGAATTATGTTTACCAAAAAATATTTTTTTAAACAAAGCCTGAATATCCGGCCTAGGACAAACACGTCATTTCACTCCTTTCTGCACAAAACCCTAGCTTATTAATTTGCGTCATCAACTAGGACACTAGCTTGAGCTCCATTTTTCCTTTGCCCTAACACAGCAATACCGTTAACTCGACAGCCATGCCACCTAAGTTCGATCCTTCTCGCGTGGTGGAAGTCTATGTGCGCGTCACCGGATCAGATTTGAGACCTAATCGTTGAAAAAGACAGCGCCTAGAACCATACCTTGCTGGTCGGGAGCTCCGGAAGTGCCAGTCTCCGATTCATCAACTCCGATGGGCATCCGAGTAGAGAGGATAGAAACGAAAGTAGACTTGAGCTGATCCGGAAAAGTCGCTCCGTACTTAAGAATCCTCTGCGCCATTAGCTTTACCTCAGATTCCAGCTTCTCCATCTCCTCCCCCGCTGCGTGCTCCATATCTTCCAACCCATATCCCTAGCTCCCTGTCTCGTTCTGGGTTTCTAGGGCTTGGTCCAACTCCATGCTTCGCTTCTTCCGAGCAAGATTTTTCAGGTCGTCGATTGTTCGTTCAAGTGTCTGGACAACAACATCGTTTCGAGATCGAAGGGCAATAAATTTCAGGGCTTGAAGTTGGAACAAAGATTGCTGGGCATTAGGCAATCAGAAAATGAAGAAGACGGATCGAATTATACGCAAGTGTCTAATAATTGTTATTAATTTACTGTTTTCCTATAATTTGTCTTTGACCATTTGTTTTTTGCATTGCTTTAGATTATCCTAGGGAGAATAATGGAGCCCGCCTACAAATGAGATTATCATACAGTGCAGCTCCCTTCTTCCTTTGTCTTTCAGTGAACTGATTATTATCTGAGAGGTGCTCTACAGCGAGGAAATCCACCCCCATTTTCCTTTTGTTTTTTAATTTTATTTTTTTTTTGGGTTTGTTTTTTTTTTTTACTTAGGATTAGGAATCCGGTACCGTCCTGGGACAATTGGGACCAGAAACGGGAACACCATTTTCTGTTCCGACAGGAAAACCCCCCACCCCTATGTGCATGTACAAAGCCTTTTTCTGTAACAAATTATATTTGTGTCTGAAATAAACGGTGATATTGAGAGCTGCTATTTGAATGATTTTGATTATCATCTTTGTAGATTAACTTGTTGCAAGAACGTCCCTGGTAAATCTGATTCCTCCCCATCAATATGAAGTTTGTAAGTTGCTCCTCCATTATGCAGAAGATGTAGAAGTTTAATTTGGATAGTTATTTGTTTCTTTGTTCATTTGTTATTATTATTATTTTTTTCTGCAGACATGTTTGAGTAGAGGTGGAGATTTCCATTTCCAACCTTGCCATATTCTCAACATTTGTGGATTTAGGATTTTATTTGATTGTCCTGTGGACCTTTCCACTCTCTCAATTTTCTCTCCTATCCCTACCAGTCTTGAGGGTTCTCTTAATATTGGGTCCACAGATGAAAAGGGGCAGAAAGTTGAAAAGCCTCTTTGTGCTACTAATCTAATTTATTCAGAGCCATGGTACAAAACGGTTAAGAACTTACACCTATGGAATCCATTTTTCCTTGATGTTGTATTGATTTCAAGCCCAATGGGTATTTTGGGATTGCCATTTCTGACCCGAGTTGAAGGCTTTCATGCAAAGGTTTGAAGTTTCTGGTTTGATCATAGGTTAGCTTGTTGGGTCAAAAAATGAATTTTGCTTAGTTATTGTTAATACATTTTCCTCAGATATATATGACTGAAGCAACAGCGAGGATTGGGAAAATGATGATGGATGATCTTGTTTGTATGCATAGAGAATTCAGTGAGTTCTATGGAGGAGTTGAAGAAGGTAGTTTCCCCAGGTGGATGAAGGAGGAGGAACTTCAATTGCTTCCTTCTGTGTTGAAAGAGGTGGTTTTAGGCAAAGATGGGGAAGAGCTGGGTGCTTGGCTGCCCTTGTACAGGTGAGATTCTTCTTTTTTTTTCTTCTCTCCTAGTTCTAAGAATTTTG
This sequence comes from Coriaria nepalensis, assembly GCA_027186245.1. NCBI lineage: Eukaryota > Viridiplantae > Streptophyta > Magnoliopsida > Cucurbitales > Coriariaceae > Coriaria > Coriaria nepalensis. Next base: position 2,449,283 of record CP114493.1, read on the forward strand.
AAGTCCACGAATTTTAATCCTATCTGTTCTATCTAGCACAATTGTGATTTAGATGAAAGTACTTTTTGCTTTGTGATTGTTTGATAAGTTGTAGGGTTCTGTTTTTAATATGCCTTATTACCTGTATCAATATGTTTGATTTTAGCAGTAATTAATTTCCTTGGGACTGCTAATAGGCTGCATGTGTCTGTTGGCAATCTATGACCAGAGATATTTTCTCTAGGGGTAATTGTTGTGTATCATTTCTTCTCAGTTTGTTTTGTTCCAATTTGCTTCCCTCTTTCTAACTTGATTTTATATCCCCGGGGGTTGGGGGAGGGGGGGGGGGTGTTATTTTTGGGGAGAATCTGGCTCATTGGCTTTTTAGCTCCTGAGAGATTATCTGACTTCATAATCATATTGACATTGTCTGTCTGAATTTTTTACGATATCATGCCCTCTTAATATAGACCTTTTCTTTTAATTGCCTCACGTGTTAATTTCTATGTTACTCAACATGCTTTTATGGAATTAGGAGTCTCTGGACTGTTGTAATCAAGTGACAAGAAGACTCTTTTCTGTGATGAGTGGATGATTCCATTCTATTGTAATATTTTTTATTGAAGGAGAATATATGTGATGGGATGTAGAATGTAGAACTTTATTCCTATCAGCTACATATCTTTTGTTATCATACACATTATATGTTCCCCGCCCCTGCCCCTCCCCTTCTTTTGGGTTCCCTGTTGTAGGCATTGGTGTTTTGAACTATCTTCTGTGTTAATTTGCATAGAGGACTGAAACCACAATAACACTCGCGACCCTTAACCAATAGATTTCTATTCTTGGTCACGGCCCAATAGTTGGTTGTCAGATATAACAAAAAATGATTCACAGTGCAGCTGATGTGGATGATTGCATAAAGAAGATTCATACGCTTAGATATGCTGAAGAAGTATGCTATAATGGCACACTAGTCCTAAAGGCATTCAGCTCTGGCTTAGAAGTTGGCTCTTGTAACTGGACTATAAATGGTCCAAAGAGAGACGTTACGTATATTTCGAACTCTCTGTTTGCTTCTTCACACGCCATGGGTTTTGATTATCGTGGTCTCCAAGGAAATGATTTTGTGTTATATTCGGATTTCTCACCTTTGATTGACATGGAAGATGTAGACGATGACAGAAAAAATTCTCTTAATAGCACCCACAATTTACCCTCTCTCAGGTATGTATTGACATTAGTTCGTATGTTTCCTTTTTTTTCTTTGTTTTAATAATTATATGTACCTGGAAGTGAGGTTCTATGTGTGTGGCCTTACCCTTGAGCTCCATTAATTTTGTGAATGATTCAATAAAAGAAAGTTATTCTGGACTTAAAACATTTTCTTTAAGAAGGGAGAATCTTTTCATTTTATTTTATTTATTTGTTTATTTTTTGGTATAAAAATGTCATTTGATGCAAAATGTGAAACTATGATTTACACAAATCAAAATTTGGATAAGATTTTGTGGATGCTATAGTGTGAAAAAAAGAAAGATTTTTGGTTACTTTGGATTTGAGTCACAAACTGAAATTTTAAATCCTGCCCCAAATGAAAGTTACTACCTGCCCTAATTGGTTGAGCTCTTGCAAGTTGAAGTCCATGAAATCATATGAAGGCAGGTATTATGTGATAGAAGAGAAATAATAAGATAGGGACATTGTTGAGGTTTGAACCATATATCACATACTTTGAAACTATGCTAAGTTACCTCAATTGCTGGAAAAGCTTAACCTGTTGCATGACATGAGTGCTTTAGAAATCTAAGTTATTTCAATAATTGTTTATAAATTAAATAGAAAAAATATTGTTTATAAAATAAATAGAAAAAATAGACTTTTAAGGGAAAACTGTTTTGATTGTGGAGCAATACCATAGGGAAGATTGAGTACAATAGATAGGGAGGAAAATGATTGAGAAAAGATGAGAGAGAGCGAGTGGAAAGATGGAAATAGAGTACTGAAGAGTTTAGAGATTAGACTTGCTTGGAGAATTGGTTCTTCGATTTCTCAACGAGGAGTTCCGCATGGGTGGAAACATTTACAGAACAAGCACGAGGAATTCGATATATTTCTTGGAAGTTAAATAGGCAAAGCAAATGGAGTAGATAGTTGGTTAAGTTATTAAACATCACCTATTTCATTTATATGTATTTCTTTTGCCTTTCTATATACCTTTTGTCTATTATCCAATCTTAAAAGACACCATTCACACCTTATTTTCGGCCTTTGTTTCAGTACCAACAACAGTAATCTCAAAGGCTTGCCCAACTTGTTACATGAAACAGATGAGAGCATAGTGGAAATGGAGAAAATAGCCTTTGTTTGCTCTTGTGTTATAGAATCTGTTAAGTCTGGGGGTTCAGTTCTCATTCCAATCAGTCGATTTGGAACCACTCTACAGCTTATTGAACAGATATCTTCCTTTCTGGATTATTCTTCTTTGAAGGTAGGTCTAACCTTTCCCAGAAACAGTCTCTTCTCTTCTGTGATCTTTTTGAACAGGTAGAAATTAAAGAGAGCTATGGTGCCATTGGGTAAGAGGTTGACACTGGTATGTGGGTAAAAATTGAAACTAAGTGTATATGGAATGTAGGTGCCATTGTGGCTGCTACTAAGCGTACTTCAATAGATTCTGTGTGAGGGCATTAAAACACCTGTCAAATGCACCATAAGACCTCTTTGGAACATATTTTCCTTATTGGTAATAAATAATGCATGCTTGTAGGTTCCCATATATATGATCTCTTCTATTGCTGAAGAGCTCTTGGCATTTGCTAATGTTATACCTGAATGGCTGTGTAAAGAAAGACAGGAGAAGGTAAGAGACGTGGTCCTATTGGTTTTGAGTTTGAGATGATTCTTAAATTAATTTGTGCTTTTTATAATGGAATGGATATTCCATATACTCTTTTTAATGGTAGTGCAGCTGTTTAGTGGTGAGCCAATGTTTGAACATGTTAAGCTCCAAAGAGAGGAGAAGCTTCATGTCTTCGGTGCAATCCATTCAAACAAACTATTGTAAGATTTTCCTCTCTTCTTTAATTTTTCTTTGTGTGTTTGATTCAAATTTGTTCGTTCTTTAATGAATTTTGTGCTGATAAGACTGAACTCTATGTTACTGATTGTCTTGTAATATCCTGCTTCGCTGCCTAAGTATGTCCAAAAGCCTGATTATTTATTTGCTATTTTTGCAAACCAAATGTATTATGTCTTTGGAATAAATTAATAATGATCATGTGTAATTAGTTATTTTTCTCTCATAATTTGGACATAATTTGGCATATCTATGACAATTTGAACTGACATTTTGCTCACAGAACAAATTGGCAGGAACCATGCATTGTATTTTGTCCGCATTGGAGTCTCCGACTGGGTCCCATTGTTCATTTGCTTCGGCGCTGGTGTGGGGACCACAACTCCTTGCTTGTTCTGGAGGTGCCAATGCACTCTATAATAGTTAAACATATATTGCATTTATGTACATGGAAGTTTCTTTCATTGAAGCATCTAAGTTTTCTTATTTTAATTTGGGAGTTGTTTTTTTATCATGAATAAAATGTTAATATAAAACCAAAATGCAGAAGGGAGTTGATGCAGAGCTGGCTTTATTACCTTTCAGGCCTATGGAAATGAAAGTCCTACAGTGTGAATATCTCTCTGGAATCAAGTACTACCCCTTCCAATTCTCCCTCTCACTTGTATGTATATATATATATATATATATATATTGTTTTTTTAACAATATGTTGCATTGATTTATTGTATCCTATTATTAGGTTTCAAAACGTTCAACCATTACTGAAGATCCTGCAACCAAAAGTTGTTCTGGTATTTTCTTTTGCTGCCTTTTCTTTTCTCCAATCCTCTTTGGAAAATTTAATCCCACTGAATTTTTATATTGTTTTATACTCCCAAGTGACGTTTCTTTCATTTTCTTTGCTTGTCACAGCTCCCTAAGGACTTGAGTAAGCAGATCGGCTCAGACCTGAATCCATTCTATGTGCTCCCCTACTCTGAAAACGAAACATTACGAATTCCTATGCTAAGAGACTGTTCCGAGCTAGAAGCAATATCCACTGACTTGGTTTCTAATTTCCCCTGGAAAAAGTTAAAACAGGGAAACAATATGAACATCACAAGATTGAGAGGTGAGCTCTTGATCAATCATGGTAAATACCAGTTATTCTCCAAAAATGATGATAATAAGTTAGATTTGATAGCAAGGTCGAGGATAGTACAGTTCTGGGGTACTCCTGATCTGGAAAAGCTTCTTAGAGTTTTATTGAATATGGGTATCAAAGGATCTGTAGAAAAAGGGAAGAATGATACTGATTCGGAAAATGCTTGTTTAGTATCAGCTGATCCTTATAAACCCTTTTTGTTAGAAAGCCAAGAAATGGTTACGGTTATTTGTGCCTCTAATAAGGATTTAGCCACTCTAATTTTCAATGCCATGTATGGTGTTTTGGAGGCCGTTTAACCGAAATTGTGTATATACGGAATTTCGTCTTTTGGGTATATTTGTTTTTTGTCAATCTATTATGAATAAAATCTATGCATGAATACCTGCATTGTGTATATTTCCATCGCCCTTAATATTTTTGTTCAATTTTTTGGAAAATCATGGTTTAGGGTCCTGTTTTGTGTTTTGATATCCGGTTTGAGGTTTTGGTTTCTAAAAGAAAATACTGAGACCATATAGATACTCGACTGAATCTCAAGAAGATTGTAATATAGATTGTGATTGTAGAATAACTCATTTTATGTACAGAAATCTGTATGAAGTTTCTAAATGTCAGTTTCTTAAGCAATTTCAATTTGCTCAAAAGGTAATGGGAATTCTTGTTCATTTTGAATATTTGGACAACCTGAATAATTGAACGTCAGTAGATTTCTACGTAGATTTCTTCATAATCCAGAAGTAACAAGGAGGAGAATTCGAATGTGGACGAGTTTAATTGATTAAATTTAGTTATTCCCTTCAAAGGAGGAGGGGCAAATCAATTGAAACACCAGATTAAATTGACAACCCTTTGTGATTATATTCACTACAACACAAAATACTAGGTATATCTTTATTATGTTGTTAACAATCAAATCAGTGGAATTTATGTTAAGTTGACCCTAAAAGTGATCATAAAGAAGCAAGGTAAGAAAAGAAAAAGGCAGCCAAGGATGAGAAGGCACACAGGCTGCATGTTTATTCTTTCTTACTTCATAGTGCTGATACATACAACCATTAACAAAAAATCAATAGTAAATCATTAGGTTTTTGTAATCTTGAAAGAATGGAGAAATGAGTACAAAATTAGTGTATGTATCCGACGAGTATTCGTATAGTGTTCTCGTATTCAACTTTGATTTTCTCCATGTCGCTACTAACTTTAACATCTCCATATACCCTATAATGTGTATAATTTCAAAGAGAGACTCAAGTTAATGGCACATTTAGTCCAAACATGAGGGGCATATCTATATTGCTATTATGCGATGAAAAAATATGATACCTTAGAGAGTAAAATGCATTACATTTCTTAGTGTAATAAGTATATGACTGTTTTACCTTATCTTAGCTAATTACGGGTCGTCGTTCTACCAATCAAGAAAGCAAAGGAAGAATCAAGATTTGATAATCCGCAAAAATTACCTCGAAGAAAATACCTTTCTGCTTTGAGTTAAGAGCTCATGCAGGTAGTCTTTCAGAACACCACGAACACATAGGGCAAATGTTATCCAATCCTTGAGAAAGATGAAGGAACATAAAGTTAAATAAAAAAAAAAGGGTTAAGCACTCAGGCTTATGTTTTGGGGATATCCATTTGCATCTGATGTCCGGGTATACGACGTCTAGAGGTTCAGATACATAGACATCCAATTCCCAGGAATGCATCTCATATGTATCATAGATATCCACATTTGGTTAAAAGTAAGAAATTCATAAACCTGGAATATAGAAAAGAAAAGAATAAGTAAAAAAAAAAGAAAAAACGTACTTCTGAATAAGTCAAAAAGATATGACATTATTATTACTACATGATTAGTTGAAAGATATGATTCTTACTTTAGCTCTACCTCTTCCTCTGATTATCGCGGTATGGAGATAGTTTACAAGCATTTTAACAGCAGCTCACACCTAAGAAAGTTTCAATGCGGTTTAGCAAGTATTAACCAGATGCAAGGATCCCAGAAAGTGAACTTCGATGTCTATTTCTTATTGCATCTGAGCATGATGAGCAGCTGCCTCAGTATCTGAGAAAATTGGTAGAAGTAAACTAATGGTACCAGTACCTTCAATATTTCAGTGTCATAAACAGAAAAACCAAGAGAAAAGTGATAGGGAAAATGGTGTTGAAAACGATGTGTCAGAAGGAGAGGAGAATATCAGGAAGACCTGTCGGGTTAGAAAAAGGCCCAACAAGTTGAAGGAGTATGTTGAATAAAAAGCCCAATTGAAGAAGCCCAACTTGAAGCCTTCGTCTTCCTTGTGGATGGGGGAAGCCATTAACATCAAAGAGGATGGCGTGAAGAGTGAACCTAAAACAGTAACGGCAAAAGTTGTTATCCCACGTTTATTTGAATTCTAGCTAAATGAGTAGATTAAAATATACTATATAAGCTGTAATTGAAAAAGTATGAAATGAGAAATTAGCCAAACACTTTTCTCTCTCTTGGATTCTCTCTGTTTTTCTCTCTCTTGGATTCTCTTTGTTTTTCTCCCTCAAATTCTCAGGAGTTCTAGCCATCCTCGAATTGGCTAACAAATTGGTGCTCTCGTTTTGATCTTGTTGCCTCCAGTCACACATTCGTAGATATTTTTCATCCATTTTGTTGTCTTCTTCTTCGTCTGCAACAATGGAAGCCAAAAGCAAAAAAATAGGAACCCATACAGAGCAATTACAGTCATCTATGGACTCTTAAGCTAATCGATTAGATGCATTGGAATCTAAATTTGATGAGTTCGATACAATGATGAAACATATGTGGACTCATTTTGAACAACATGATTTATCTAAAACAGAGCCTACGCCAAATCCCTTAGTGAAAGCGTATAAGTTGGATTTTCCTAAGTTTGATGGATCAAATCCACTAGTTTGGATTTTTCACATTGAGCGATTCTTCTAGTTCAATCAAACACATGAGCCTCAACATTTACAGGTAGTTTCATTTCACTTAGAAGGACCTGTGATGAAATGGTACAAGTGGATGCAACAGAGTGCTTTGATTCGTTCTTGGAATATGTTTCTGCATCAGGTTGAGGTTCTATTTGGACCATCTGAGAATGATGATCCTGAAGGGAATCTCACAAAGCTAGTTCAGATCACAACTATTACTGATTATCAATCTCGGTTTGAATATTTGCTTACTCAGGTGCGTGGTAGATTTGATGGATTCTTGAAAAATTGTTTTGTGTCTGGCTTAAAACATGAGATTAGAAAAGAAGTGCGTTTGAATAGGCCAGTTAATCTCTATGCAAGAGGATAGGTTTATGGATATTCAACTATCGAGTAAACCTGACTCTAAACTTCTTTGCTTAGCTACTTTATCCTACAAACCTTTTGCCTCACCTAAACCACCATTATTGCCTACTCCAAATATCCCTCCTAAATCTCAACTTTATACTATGCCATTTATAAAACTCACTAACGCTGAGATGAGTGAAAAACGTGCTAAGGGTATATAATTCAATTGCGATGAAAAATTTAGCCCCGGACACACTTGTAAAGGTAAATTGTTTACATTCTTTTGTGTTCCTGAAGAGTGTGAGACAGAGTTGGAAATGTCTTCTTGATTGACTATCCTAGAACAATTAACTGAGCCAGAGCAGTGTGCTACCAATTTGCCTCCACAAATACAACAAAACAAAACACTAGAGTTTGTAAATTTTGCTTACTTGCCAAAATACAAGTTTTTTATTTTATTAATACTTAACAAGTAGATGATTACAAATCAGAACAATTACTAAAGTTAAAGTAAACTAAGATATTTCTAATAAACTAGGATTAGAAGTTACAATATTAAATTAGATATTACAAAAGTACTAAGTACAATCAAGTACACAAAAATAGCAAAAAAACTGTTTTTGTAAAAACAGCAAAGAGTAAAAAACTGTTACTGTAAAAATAGCTTTTGCCTTTGTGTTAAAACACCAAAAGTGAGATGATGGACTTTGGCATACTTGATTTCGAAGCTTGAGATCCAACCAACTTAAACAAACTTGCTTGAGGTCAGAGCAGCTTCATTTGAGGTAAAAAATACACTAAAATAGAAAACTTCATAAGGCCAAAATCAATAAAACAGTAAAAGCAAGATTATGCCTCAAGTTGAGTTTTAATGATATGATCACCTTCAAACCAATTGCAACAACTCATACATGATGAGAGGAAGCTAATGAAATTGGAGTCAATGCATTTGGATTAGGAAGTCAAAAAGTCAACATTTTGGGCTAATTTCTAATTGTAAAGTCACTAACCAAACAAACAATTTTCAAATAATATAGTCGTAAACCTCCTAACATTTCTACACATGTTAGAGGCACCTCAAACATTCATACTCTGGAGCTGGAATTACTTAACATAGATGCTTTATTACTGAAGCTTAAGTCTAACCTACTAGCTGCTAAGCAACGTATGAAAACTCAAGCTGATAAGAAAAGCTCAAATGTTTCTTTTCAGGTGGGCGATTGAATCTTGGTCAAGCTTCAGCCTTATCAACAGCATTTGGTGGCATCTAGGCCATATCCTAAGCTATCACGTCGCTATTTTGGGCCTTTCCCTATTCTAGAGAAGATTGGAGTCGTGGCATACAATTTGAACAACCTGAGGGTTCTAAAATTCATCTTATGTCCCACGTTTCTAAACTGAATCTATTCAAAGGTGATATCAATTAGATTCAGCATGACAACACAGTGGCTACATTGCCAGATTCAAACAATAATCACATTCCTATCATTTATCCAGACAAGATTTTGTGAACACACGATATTAAACGCAATCAATCTACAATTCATCAATGGTTGATTAAATGGAAGAACTTACCCGATTCTAAAGCTTCTTACGAGGATTGTGATGCTTTTCTGTAGCTATTTCTTGATCTGCACCTTGAGGACTAAGTGAATTTCATCAAGACAGGAATTGATAGAGAAAATGGTATTGAAAACGATGTGTTAGAAGGAGAGGGGAATATTAGGAAGAGCTGTCGGGTTAGCAAAAGGCCCAACAAGGTTGAAGGAGTATGTTGAATAAAAAACCCAATTGAAGAAGCCTAACTTGAAGGCTTCATGTTCCTTGTGGATGGAGGAAGCCATTAACGTCAAAGAGGATGGCGTGAAGAGTGAACCTGAGTTGATTAAAAACTACTATATAAGTTGTAATTGAGAAAGTATGAAGTAAGAAATTAGCCAAACACTTTTCTCTCTATTTGATTCTCTCTGTTTTTCTCCCTCAAATTCTCAGGAGTTCTAGCCATCCTCGAATAGGCTAAAAAAAAAAAAGAAAAAAAGGAAAAAAGAAAAGTAAATGAGATCCCTATGAGTAAAAGAGGGGTGAAATGATCAATGTATACTCCACACATTACTGTCATGATTAAAGTAGCATAATTTGAAGGCATAAACTGATAGCTCATATAACAAATTTCATGTGTATTCTTCAGACAAAAAGTTTGAATATTTCTTTTTACTTGCAAGAAAATAAAGATGGGTTGATCTGTTTTACAGAGATACAAAACACCACATAAAGCATTATATTCCCAACACACCAATATTTGACTTACAGAATTGATCAATTCTATTGCCAATTTTTATTTTGCACTTGTGACTCATACTGCTTCTTTAAATCATTTACTTGTTCATTACAACACTTGAGCTGTGCAGGTAAAAAATGCTAAGCAAGTTAATACTAATTTTGGGCAATAAAAACATGAATGTTACAGATGGGAAAGAGAAAATCAAAACAACACCATTAGCTAAGGGGAGAGGAGGAGGAAGAAGAAGAGGAGGGGGGCGGGGGATGCAAGGAATTCACCCACTCTCCGCATCCTGCCAGTTTGTTAAGTAGACTCGGTGGATGAATCTTGCATCAAGAGCGATAATATGAGCACTAATCAATGCACACAAACATATGTTTTAAGCAGAATCTAATTGGTTTGAGAACAACCTAATTCCATCAAGAGTTGACTTTTTTATTCAATGTCAAAATGGCATTGACTCGAGGGAGTTGGTCTAAGCTCAATCTAATCTGTTGGAGTACTCCATTTGGTTTTGTGCATCATGGTCTATTTAGGTTTCTTGGTGTTGGTATGTTCATAAGGCTGGATTACTTTTAGTACAAGTCAGATATTATTTTTGAATGTAATGGTCGGATCTTTGCTGTACAAGCCGAAGTCAATTTGTGTTCTATTTTTACATTCAAACTTAAATATTCTAACATGTCTATCCTACAAAATTCACTGATTATTACATTGCATAGGTACAAGTTAGGTATACAATATACATCCTTAACCTCTTGGATCAGCCTCAAGGCAACGCTTTTCATTCCTTCAGGAGAAATAGCGGATATTAATTTGTTTTCCCTCAGGACAAGAGCTTTTTCATTGTAAGAGAAATAACATCTCTTTCCCCTGATGGGGCCTGCTATAAATAGTGTACCATCTTTCCTTTCTCGGAAGTAAGTTTCTGCAAACACCACTGACCAGCTCAATATACAAGATCTGATCACGTTTGATCTGGCTCTGGTCCATCAAATCAACTAATTGAAAGAAAACTTAAACTCTCCTCTCTTGAGGAAATGACTAATAAGGGAGGTATACAATACCACATTTGCCTCAATTTCGTCTCTGAACATCTTACCAAGGTAAATGCATCCTTTTTCAGTCATGTTTTTCTTCACCAACCCACTTATAAGTGCCATATAAGAATGAGAACTTGGCTGAATAGAATTTTCCATCATTAGCCCAAATAACTCCCGGGCTTCAGAAAGTCTTCTAGTCTTGGAGTAACCATCAATCATTATTTTATACACATGCTCATCTGGGTCCACGCCATCCTCAAACATCCTCTTAAACAAACTTTCTGCATCAAGAATTCTCTTTTTCTCTGATTAAACAGCCTATAATGGAGTCACAAATAGCAACATTTGGTCTCACTCCTCTCTCATTCATTTGGTCAAGAACATCAAAAGTTGAAGCCAAATCACCTAGCTTGCACTGTTCATTTACAATAATTAAATAAGTTGAGTATTAAAAATGGAACGTTTTGATCTTAACTTCTTTTCTTTCCTCTCATCCCAGTTTTGGTTGAATTTTTTTGTTGCTTGAATTAAAGTCCGTTGACTTCAATCCATCAAGTTTTGGCATCAAATTTATGACTTGTGCGTGTTGGTTTGACCTCAATCTGAGTTGTGTGCTGCAAGTTAGGATTTGTTATATTCTTGCTTTGCTCTTTGTTGTGTTGCTTCTGCAACAAGGCTCAGATTTGCTATTTCTCTGTTCAATTGGATTTGCTCATGGTTTACCACCTCTCCTGAGCCTGTTTGATTGATTTTTGATCAAGGTTGGTGAAGATCTCTCAGCCTTGGACAAACTATCTTTAATCAACTCAAAATCTGCTAAAGCAAGATGCTTTTCTGCCTTCAACATACTTTCCAGCAGTCTTACTAGTTTATGTGCTTTAGTTGTTATAATCAAGTGTTATTGTACTTGTAACTTGTTTTTTCATTTTCAGATTAACAGTATGGCTTTATTGTACTAGCTTTGATGTATTAAGAAATTATATAAGTCAATACTCTAGCTGTTTTCATTGTATGGAAAAATATTAACAGAAATACAACAATCTATTTGTTCTATCATCTGTAACTCTCTTCATCCTCTGCAATTCACAACTTTCCAACATGGTATCAGAGCTCTGTTCTTAGGGGACCTATCTAAAACTCCAACAAAAATCAGATTCCAATCAGCCGTGTGATTCCAAAACTAGTCATCTTACCTCTAAACCCGGAAAATCTGAAACATGTCAAACCCTAACCAAGTGGCCTTACCTTCTCCACCAATCTTTAGTGGAAAAGACTACCACATCTAGAGTGACAAAATGCACAACTACTTGATTGCATTTGATTTGTGGGAAGCTGTAGAAGATGGGTACAAGGCACCAGAAGAGGATGAACACCTCACGGTGAATCAAATTAAGGCTGACAAGGAAAAAAAGCAAAGAAACTATAGGGCCATGACAGTAATACAGTCTGCTATCTCAAATGAGATTTACACTCAGATACTTAGGATCAAGTGTGGTGATTGCTTAGGAGACTCTTCAAAAGAGTTCCATGGCTCAAAAAGAGTTAGAGCAGTAAATCTGCTTGTAGCAAGAAGAAACTTTAAAGCATTGAGGATGAAAGAAGATGAACTTGTTCAGTCTTATGTTGACAAGCTAAATGAGGTTGTGAGTCAAATGAGGATGCTTGGAGAAGTAGTTAAAGAAAGTGCTATTGTCAACAAAGTGCTTGTGAGTCTACCCTCGAAATTTAACTCTAAGGTGGATGCCATAGAGGGAAGCAAAGAGCTCTCCACCTTGACTCTAAGTGAACTAATGGGGTCCTTAGAAGCTAATGAGAAAAAGGCACTCCAACAGAGCAGAAGCCTTTGCAGAAGGAGCTTTCCAAGCAGAGCAAAGCAGGCCATGGAGGAAAGACGATCATGCCAGCAACTCAAAAGGATCATCTTACCAAAAGAAAAAGAAGCAGATGACCTGCAAATTTTGCAAAAAGCCTGGACACTTTGAAAAGAATTGCTTGAGGAAAAATAAGTCTACCTACAACTATTGCAAGAAAAATGGTCATTAAGAGAAAGATTGCAAAAAGAAGCGGTATGACTCTGAGAAACCTCAACCTCAGCAAGCTCTAATCAAGCAGAAGGAGGAGGAGAAGAATAACTCTTTATGGCCTCTACTTCAAGAAGTCTGAAAAGTAAAGAAGATGGCTTATTGGCAGTGGCTGCACAAGCTATATGATATTCAACCGAAACCTATTTAAAAGGCTCAACACTTCACTCAAAACCAAAATTACAATTGGTAATGGAGATGAGTTAAAAGCTGAAGGAAGAGGAGCCGTGGCAATCAGATTAGATGATGGTACTAAAATTATCAAAGATGTGTTATTCGTTCCTAACTTCGATCAAAACTTGCTAAGTGTCAAACAAATGATGAAAAATGTTATTGCTTGACTTTCAAAGATCAACACTACATCATCTATGATTCTAAAAACAAGGTAATTGCAAATGTCAATGTCAAGCAACAACACAATAGTTTTCCATTGAATGTTAATGTCAATGTCAATCACAATAGTTTTCCACTGAATTGGAAAATAGACAAACAAAAAGCCATGATGACCAAGGAGGACGAAACTTGGCTATGGCACAAGAGATTTGGCCATGCTGATCTTAAGAAGTTGAGCTCCTATGCAAGAAGAATCTGGTCGAAGACATCCCAGACTTGCTAAGCAGGAGAAGGTCTGTGACTGTTGTCACCTAGGCAAAATGATAAGAAAGGAGATGAAGACCTGAGCACCCAACAGGGGCTCAACAGCTTATAATGCTTATTTAGCTCCCAAGAAGATGAAAACCTGAGCACCCGACAATAGCTCAGCAACTTGGAGTGCTTATTTGACGCCCAAGAAGATGAAGACCTGAGCACCCGATAGGGGCTTAGCAACTTAGAGCGCTTATTTGGCATCCAAAGAGATGAAGACCCGACATTTAATGGGGACTCAGTATGCAACAACTTAAAGTGCTTATTTGAAACCCAAGATGATGAAGACCTGAACACCCGATAGGGGCTCAACAACTTGGAGCACTTATTTGGCGCCCAAGGAGATGAAGACCTGAGCACCTAAGAGTAGCTCAGCAACTTAGAGCACTTATTTGGTGCCTAAGGAAATGAAGACTTGAGCACCCGACATAGGCTCAACAGCTTAGAGCGCTTATGTGGCACCCAAGGAGATGAAGACATGTGCACCCGATAGGGACTCAATATAAAAAAACTTGGAGTGCCTATTCAGCACCCAAGATGATGAAGACCTGAGCACCCGATAAAGGCTCAACATTTTGGAAGGCGCTTATTTGGCGCCCAATTAAATGAATACTTGGGCACCCGACAAGGGTCTAGTATCCAACAACTTGGAGCACTTATTTGACGTCTAAAGTAAAGAAGATCTGAGCAGTTGATAGGGGCTTAACATCCAGCATAATCGAAGTGCTTATTTGGCACCAAAAGTAATAAAGAGCTAAACGCCCACAAAAGGCTCAGTCTTTAAAAACCTAATAGCTTAATACTAGCATAGTATTTGAGTTTATTTTATCTGACAAGCTTAACCCTTATGTGTTCAATTTTTCAGAAAAGAGGAAAAGGAGACCTTAATTGGAAAACCAAGTATTAAAAGAAAAGCAAAAGACTTAAACAAAAGTTTTCATTCACTAGGTGAAGTTTGATTACAAGCTTAAAGTACAAAAAGAAAAAAAATAGTACAACTATTTATAGACCAGTTGCGGGAGGATGGTCAGCTCCAATTATAGTAGTATGAAGACTAAGGTCTTCATCGTCAGGCACTTCCCCCTCAGTAGTGGTTGGGGCTACAGCTGCCTCTTCACCTTTAGTTTCAGCCTCATCTTCGGAGGCCTCATTATCAGGAAGCTCGATCTCATCCACATTAAGGCCCGGGAACTTCAGATCGACTATGGCAAGGCACGACAGGAAGCCCTTATCTATGATCTCAGACCTTAGTATGGAGAACTCTTCAGAATCCAAGTATTATGCCACAACGACACTCTCTATATTAAGAACTTGAGCCTTGAGTTATTCCAGATCGGCTTGGGCAAGCTTTAACTACTCTCCAGTCTCCTGAAGCTTGACTTTGACCCCTTTTTGGAGATTGACGTCCTCATGATACTTCTTGATAAGTTGGTTTTTCTTAGGAGTTAACTCCTTCACTTTTTGAACCGAGGAAAAAATACTTTGCTTCAGCTTCTCATTCTCAGATCACAAGCATTCAACCTCCTCCTGTTGGAAGGTCTGAATTGAGGCCCTCATGATAGCTGAAGCAATGTGGCACTGAGATGAAATAAATATAAGTTAGGAAATTCGACATTGAATCAAGATGTAACGCTAAAGTAAAATAAAGAGCTTACTATAGAGAGGCTAGTGCTCAAAATCTCTTGGACTTCCGAGAGTGAGAGAGCTGCTAACTTGAGGGTCTTCTATGTCAAGTGCAGGTCTGTCATTTCCTTCAGATAATCCTAAGGGAACCCTTGCTGATCCATGGCTCCAGTAGGGGACCTAACCTAAATTGTTGGGTCAGAAAGGCCAGCATGGCCGTGCACCAGGAAAGGGGTGAGGCTGAGGCAGGCATGGCCCATGGGGGAGTAACCAAGGGAACATCAACGGGGGTCTACAGAGGAGCAACTGGGGAGGGGTTGGGGGAGCTAGACATGTCTACCCTCACAAGCAGTTCTTTAGTTTGAGGCCTTTTGCCTTGACATGGTTTGAGAGACGGCCCTTGCTTTCTTTTGGAGGCGGCTTTAACTTCTCTTCTCTCTCTCTGCTCCAAGTATTTGCGGTCAGTAAGGGTTGCGACCTCAAACTTAGAGATATTTTATGCAAAAAGATTCAAGTTTTAGAGCGCACAATCGAGAAAATAATTAAGACTAGGACATGGAAAAAGAACTATTCTATGGAAGAGCCCTCATTTCAGCTTGGGGGACATTATGTAGGGGGTTGACATCTAAGGGGAGGTCAGAACATACTAAACCTCAGTTCGTCAGATGGTCAATTGTCAGAACTGCCCTAAAATTCCTATCAGCCTTAGGCTTATTCATTATTGCCTCCCACACTATCTCATCCATCTCCGAGAGAAGAATCTCTATCCTTAGGGTACACTTCTCTTGGTACTCAGTGCAGAGGTTGTAACGGCAGGCAAGGCACTGCCAATTCTTGGTCAGAATGAACTATTTCTCTTTCCAAAACTTATTGGCTTGAGGAAGGCCGGTTATTGGTTTGCCCTTCTCCAAAGTGGTATAGTACCATCCTCGGTTGCTCCAACTCAGGCTGACCAAAGAAAGGAAGTATCTTGTACGGGGCTCATAGTAGAGTTCGAACAGTCCCAGCAGGGTTCTCCAGGCATTCGGTATAAAGGGCCCAGAGGTAGTTGTCAGGTGTATGGCAACGATTAGAAGATGTCCATGTAGATGGTTGTGTCTGCAAACCCATCAACACCTACTAAGAATATCTGCTGATGCTCCTCAGGTACTCGGATGTTGATGTAGGACGGACGTTATACTCTGTCAAGATATGAAAGCGATCATACTCTTTGAAAGTCGAGCCTATTTCTCTGTAGTGGTCGGACCGAGGCAAAGCCACACCCCTTGTTTTCTTCTTTGGTTCATGCTGGACTTTCCTAGGCCTATCCATCTCGGATGTACCTGACCATGATCGAATGTATCATGATCGGATGGATGTTCGTAGTCCTTGATGTCCTATCCCAAACGACTAGGTATGATCCTACGGTCAGTCAACAGGGTGAAAAAATCGCTTGTGTTGGGAAACTCTGAGGAGCAGGATGACCGAAAATGATTTTAAAGTTAATTAATATGGCAAGAATCTGTCTAAGTGTTGAGAGATTCTGAGGAGCAGGGTAACTGAGCATGGTACTAGGGTCAAGCAGAATGTGAAAATCGCCTAAGTATTGGAAGTCTAGAGAAAAGGACCAAGATCCAGGCATTAGAAAGAGGTAAACACCTATGCAATTAGTGCTTAGGTCTATTTCTGATCAAAATGCATTTCTTAAAGAAAGCTAAAAGTAGGAAAAATAATCTATGAAGAACATGAAGAAGAGTTCAAAAAAGTCGAGAAATGCACAAAAATTAGAGAATAAGACACCACCTTGTGTCCTTTCAGAGGCAGGGGAGAAAACTTACTTGCTTTGTCAAATATGGCTAGTTGAGTAAATGATTCAGATGGTAGTTCGTGGTAGTTGAAGTGATGGGGAGGGGCAACAAATTTCGCGAAGAACAGTGAGAGAGAAAGGAAACTTTTGAATCTGAAAGAAAGGAAAGCTTGGGAAGAATGGGTGTAAATATGAAGGAAGAAGAAGGAAGGGGAAGGGACGTGACGGTTACGTGTGACAGCTAACTAGGGACACGTGTTATCAACCTCAGGGTTATCAAATTTTATGAAGAACGTAATTTCGAGGAGCACTTAAGATACTGCCTTGCGTCCTTTCACATCCCTCAGTACAGACGGGGGCCGATAAAGACTATGAAGGTGGGTTAGTCTTTTCAATATTTCTTTTAATGAAATTGATTAAAATTTAATTATTATATAACTTTTCTCTAACAATAATATTCATAATTATTATTAATTAAAATTCATCTCTAATATTTATTTTCGCTCCTAATTTTATTATTGAATTTCTATGTTTCACTTCAAAAAAGTGGTCATAAGATTAAGACATGAAAATTATAAATCAGAATAAATAAATATTCTATTACTTAAATTATCCATTAATATATAATAATAATAATACATTGCAAGTTGGGGAGATATTCACATTAATTGCAGTCATTGAAAGAAATAAATATTGGAGAGTTTAATTCACATGAAGAGTTTTAAAACTTGGCACTGACTTTAAGAGAGTGCCAAACTCAACTTTTCACATGACGCTAGTGCCTAAGCTCAACTTTTCTATGTCATTTGTGAACTAAATATTCTTACCGTTAAAAAATGACATAAAAAAGTTGAACTGAAGTGTTGGAAAAAGAAAATAAAACCCATCTTAGAATATAGTGGAAAAGACGAAAAGAAGAAAAAAACGATCTCTGGGCATGAGATCAAGCAAAGAAAGGCCACGAAGAGCTGCCAACTCTGAGCTGGGATAGAGGAAGAAAACATGTGGAGCTAAAAGTTAGTTCTTTTGAGCACGATGGGGGAATGAGGGAGCTAGAAAATCTATTTATACAAATGATGAGAGTGCAAGAACTAATAACTGAAATACATTTAATCGATACGTTGAAATGGTACTCGTTTTTACCATTTAACTAAACATGATAATAAAAGGTTTAGATCGATAGTTTTGCCTGGTATTTTCAGACGTAAATTTTTGCCGTGCGATATTATTTAATTGCACTAGCTAGCTATGATATTTATCTACAACAAAAGCTACTTCCTGCGTTTGGTGTAGTACAGAGAAAGAAAGCGTGCTGGTTTGAGAAATTATCAAATGTATATATATGCCATATGGTGTATGTAATTCTTGTGAGATGGGATGGTGAGTCTTATAGATGTATGATGGGTTCCCCCTCAATTCTGTCACAAGATGAGTTGCATACACCCAATGCATTGAATTAATAGTGAATAGTGAATACTTTCTCATGCTGGTTAAGCACCGATTCTTTATTTTATCATACATGAAGATTACTTTTATAACAAGTACAGATACAAAATATCCAAGACCCTATTGAATCGATAAACACATGATTATCACATCATTATTAGGGCAGAACATGATCATGTCATTACATTATTCTTTTACTGAACTGCAATCCGGAGGGAAGGTAACTTGACAGGTCTGGGCAATGTTGTTGGCATTAGGAGAATTTAGATACGCCGCATAATTTGGGTTGTTGTAGTATTGACAGAGACAATAGTGGGGCTGTGCTTTGACCGCATTGCAACAGCGAGTTGAAGGTGTGGTTCCGAATGCTATTGTACTCCCGCATGGGACAAGTGAGTTTGGGTCGCATGATGCAGAAGGAGGTGGAGCCGCCTCTGTTCGAGCCAGTAGGATCACGGCCAATGAGAATAATACTGCTACTACAAATGATACCTTCATTTTCAAGCACTGCCAGGATTGACGTTGGGTTTAGTACTAGAGAGAGAGAAGGGGTTGCTTGGTGGATACGGTTGACGTTCATGTGTGAATTTATAGAATTAGAGATTGGGATTGGTGAGTAGAAATTGTAAAACGCTATTATGATGGCAAGGAAATTGGGGTCGTTCTTAGTTAATATTGAATGGTCTAATTAATTATGAGTTAGGCAAAGTTGAAGTAGTGAGGGCAAGTTAGCCTTGGTGGCCAAATTCTTGGCACGATAGTGTTGGAAAAATTAAGGATTAAGGTTGGTTTGAGTTTGATTGAATTTGAAAACCAGCAACAACTTATTCTGCAGCGGAAAATTAGAAAGAATAGAACAGCAAATAACTGATAAAAAATTTCAATTTTATTAAATGAATATGATTAACTAAATATCAATTAAAAATTGAAAATTGAAATATCTAAGACATGATTATTAATATTGATTGAGACTTAAACTACCTAAGATACAACAAATAAACTGCTTTAAACTTAAACAGACAACTTCTGATTTGCATTCTAAACTTAGTGAAAATTTTAACCAAAATGATATCTAGTGGATATACTCTTCCCCAAAATGCTTCAATACACTTCTAATGAGCTTGCAAACTTGCTAGAACCTGATTTGGATCAAAATGAAATCAAACTTACAGACTTGCTTTGCTGATCAAGCAACATACAAACCAAAACTGCAGCTAATGCTATTGCTGATATAACAGACGTCAACTTATCGACCTATCGAGTTATCGATTCATCGAGCCATTAACCTATTGAGACATCTATACATTGAGTTATCGACCCATCGACCCTTTGAGCCATCAACCCATCGACCTTGATCACTCTTTATTTTTCATTAGGAAATGATTTCACCTTCTTCAATCAGACAGATTCTGGCTACGTTAAAATTTCTCAATATTGGGTGGCTAGGTGGCTAAATTGTTCGTAGCCTATATAGACCACAAGAGTGGCTCTACTTGTAATTTGTAATTTTATTTGTTGAAATAGAGAGATGTTAGTTTATACTTTGTGAAGCCCAAATTTGCAGGCATCCCAAACCCAGTCCTAAATCCCGCTGTCTTTGGGTCACCAGGTTTGTTGGCTTCACGTTGCATGTGAACTAATTCTCGTGTGTGAGACTTAGGGTATATTATTTGGTTCCATTTGTTAGTAGAAGTGGAATGAATCTATTGTTTAGTTCGAAAAAATGATTAAATGAGAATAATTTTTGATTCCCACTTGAATGAAAAAGTTATTCTTTCATTTATATCTAAATAAGTATTTTTGGTGGAAATAAAAATAAACATAAATTTATATAAAATTTTTTTCGTAATTTTTTAAATTCTGCTATGGCACTTGGATAATATTTGAAACTTCATCTTGAAATGGACAACAAAAAAATTATCATTTTCATTTTTATTCATACTCATTCCATGAGTAACGAAACGAAAAACAAAATTTTTTTTATCATATTCATTCTCTTCTCATTCTCATTCTTATTCCCGCAAAGGAATCGAGCTAAACGTGCCTTAAGGGTTATACCATTTGGTCTATTTCATCAAATGCCTCGGTATCCTAGTGCTTGCTTTACTGTATTGGGATATTTGGTCTAGTACAAATGATGCAGTCTTTATTGGTGAATAAATGAGCTACCATGGTATCCTAGTCAAAGTTATGAATTGGTTAAGGGGAGTTAAATCCTTTGGTAATGATTGAGGTTTCTTCTTCTTCCTTTGGTTTGGACACAACTTGGATTTTTTGGGCCGTGAGATTAAACCTCATGTAAGAAGGATTTCGAGTTTAAGTAAGTGGTCTTTGCCGAACTCATGTTCGTTTAAGGTGAATGTAGATGAGGCTTTCAAGCACTCTTCTAACTATGCTTCTTGTGATGATGTGATTTGGAATGATGTGGGTGTAGTTTGTGGAGCTCTTTATCATCCGCTTATTAGTGATTCAAGTGTTAGGGTGGAAATTAATACTCTGTCTTACCAGATTCGACAAGCTTTCTTCTATGCTCAGTTTCCTCTTTAGTGTCGTGCAATTATCTTGGTCCGTCTTCGGTATTAATCATGATTGTCCAAACTGGACTGTGAGAGATAATGACATACGATTTAGTTTTGGCTGCTGTAATTTAAAAATTTTCTTTCTCATATCATTCGACAATGTAATTCTTTAGCTAATTTACAATTTAATGTTTTGAGTTTCTTTCTTAATGAGTACTCTCTTCCTCTTTCCTCTTTCTGTCAAGATTTGTTTAGGGAATAATAAAAGATGTGTTCCTCCTCATATTAGTAAGTAATCTCTTTCTCCATTTAATAAATCCACTGTTTTGTTAAAATAAAAATATGTTGTGTATGTTTCATGTGGCATGGAGCATGAAAATATAAATCACTGCTTATCAATTCAATGCTGCTTTTGGAACATTAAGAAATTTGAAAAAGACCCATTCATATCCATATTGATATATAAGTAATACAACATCAAGACACTAACGACAGAATGACATATAATGAAGACCATGACGTACCTGAAATTATGCCTATTACAACCGATCTTCTTTTAGTACAGAGAAGCATTTATATATGATATAATTATGAAAGCACACTTTAACACACGACAAATTTTAATCAAGTACTTCCTTCCTCTCTTTACTATCTCTTCTACCCATTTCACCATGCGCACCAAGATGCACATATAAAAAGAGAGATAAAAACTAAAATAAGATATATAATATAAGATGAGATGATTTCCTTAAACAAGCTGCCGGGATGTTGGAATCAGGCAATTATATCTAGCACTTAGGGAAGGGAGTTTTACAAGTGTTGGCAACCTTCCTAGCATTAGGGGAGTCCACAAATTTCTTAAGATTTGGGTTCTTAAGGTATTGGCAAAGGCAAGGCCTTTGCTCCTTGATCTTGCTGCAGCATTGTGCGGAAGGTGGAGATGATGATGTTATTGCACCCACACATGGGCTCAATTGAATTGGGCTGCAAGTCACAGCCGCCGTTGACACCTTTGTTTCAGCCAAGAGAAGGGCAATAACTAATATGGCGAATAGTGTTGCTATATATGATGATGCCTTCATGATGATTTTCTGTCCTTCAATTAGCTAGGGTTGTAGCTAAAGATGTGTATCCTGGATAGAGAGAGAGAGAGAGAGAGAGAGAGAGGAGAGAGAGAAGTGTGATTTGGTGCTCATGGTGATGAGGTTTGTTGTGAATTTATAGAGTGAGATCAAGGGTAAGAAGAAAAGGGGAAGAGGGCAATTAAGGAAAAAAAAAATGATGCAACCATGGTTAATGGAGTTAACTATTTGAGTCAGGTAAAAGTTGAAAAAAGATACAAATAATAATTAGGGCAAGTGAGCTACAGAGCGAAAGCATATAAGATTCACTTTTGGACCGAACGTATAAAAAATTTCTTAGTTGGTAATTTTGAAAATATTGAATGCATTAAAAAACTAGAACATGTAAAAGCTTTCATGATAATCACTAATCAGTACATGACCATGATCGGTGGTACTTGTCATCTGGCAAGATGTTGTTATGTGTGATTCGGTGGAATACTTTATGTAAAGACAATGGCATGTGATTAGTATAAGGAAACGTTGTGCAATATTAATTCAGATAATATGTTTCTTGACAGACTCGTCTACTCTTTTTTGTTTTTTTTGTATTTTTGTATTTTTAAGTTAATAATAAAAACACACGATTCTTCACGAAGGTAGCACCTACTTGTATTAGTTGAGGAGGAGAAAGTTTCAAGTGAAACCGGCGTATAATAGTCATGAGAGGGTGAAATGAGATCCACGATACTTTCTCGTTGAAGAGACACTTATTTTAGTGTTACGTACCATTTTGTAACGGATTTGCATAATTTTCTTAGATTTTTACATTTTACCGATGCGAAGCAGGCACTAAACAATACTTAACTACTTATATGTACTAGTTAAGAATACATTTATATATGTTCATTATGAATACACTTAGATAAAACCATAAATTAATAATAAATAAACTAAATAAACTAAACTAAAGGAAGACAAAAAAAAAATTAACAAGATAAAATTTTAAGAAATAGTACATATGGGATATTTTTTTAAGAGAGTTTTGTTTTGTTTTATTTATTTTTTCTTTTTTTAATACAAAAGAGAAAGCTATATGTTGAGATTCTAATCATCAATGAGATTTCAACTCTAGATATATATGATTAGAATGTTTCATAGAAAGTATTTTTGTAATTTTGTAAAGTGTATGCTCGTTAAATTAATTCAATTTTTATCTGAATGAGATATACTATTTATGTGTAACGATCTTTATATAAATATTAGCAAGTGGTTATTATTATGATTAATAAGGAGAATATTTGTGAAATTAACCCCAAATAAAACTTTGTTTAAAAAGTTAGACTCAACAAAAATTTTGTGGCAAATATGTCCTCCTAGTTTGAATTTAACTGACTTTTTATATTAAGTTTTTTTTAAAAATATATAATTACTTTTTTACCTATCAATTAATTAAAAAAAAATACAAAAACAATAACAATAACTTTTCACCTTCCCTTCATTTTCGCACCACCATCATATTCATGTTTTTCTTTAGCTCATTCTTCATCTTTTTCAAGTTTAAACTTCATCCTCTTCAAACGAAATCTTTTTCATCCCCTAAAATTCCATCTACTTCTTTAATTTCGAAGTTAATCCGACTCAACAATAGTTCGAACAAAAAATCTAAATAAAGAGGAGTTAAAGAAGCAACAAAAAGATTTGCTGGAGAAAGCCATGAATGATGACATGCAACCTAAGTTGGCGCCGAAAGCAATAGTAGAAGGTAAATTTCAGACACTTGAAAACTAGGTTTTTTTTTGTTTCATATTTAATATTTGGTGTGTTTTAGATTGAAATGTGTGTTATTGATTGAGTAATATGGGTTTGGAGTGAAATGTTGGTGAAAATGATGAGAAAATGCCCAATCCATGAAGTTCCCTACGGCTTGAGCTCTGAATCTTAGAGACTTCGAGTATTCTGTTTGATCTCAATGCTCGATAGGCCTTGGACATACCCATCGAGCATCGAGATGAGATATTTGAGAATTTGATCTCTGATATCAATGCTCAATGCATGATGGGTTAGTCAGACTAGACCCCTCGAGCATCGAGTATTGAGAACTGATACCAATTCTCTTATCTCATCTTCATGCTCGATTGGTACATTCATGGCCCATTGAGCATTGAGGTCCCTCTAGATGGGCATCTAGCCATGTAGTAACATATATATATATATATATATTTAATGTTAAATTTAGTGTTAATTGCCTTATATTTCTATTTAATTTCAGAGAAAAGAAGTTGCAACTAGTGAGGTGCTTACGAATATCTCACATCTCCAACTCTTTTGGTATATGTAATGTGCTAGCTTGTAATCGTCATTGCAGCCATAGTCTGAAGTGGATTTTCCCTTTCAAAGTTACCCACTATACATGAGGTCCTTTATAATCTCTTGAATGGATGTGTCCATACTACAGTTGAGAAATATCTAAATAATGTTCAATAGGACACATATGCTCTCCATAAATGTCTCTTTGCAAGACCCTTAATATTTGCTTCCTTGCATTAACAATTTGGATTTTAAGCTCTCTCTCAAGTAACTCAGTAGCCAACTTTATCCTTTTATTTATAAAGTTCTCTCTTTCAGGCATATGTTGGACAGAGAAAATGTGAGAATAGAGAGAACTTCATCAATAAAATGATAGATTAGGATGCTAAGTTGCTTGAGAGAGAGCTTAAAGTTAAAATTATTGATGCGAGGAAATGCATGTCAAGGGCCTTACAAAGAGTCTTTTATTGAGAATATGTGTGTCTTGTTAAATATTATTTCGATGCTTTAATAATTACTAACAGTCTTCGATGAGCATTCTTAATTGTAGCATGGACACTTGTCAAAGAGGTTGGGAAGGACCTCAGGTGAAGTGGTTAACTTTGGAAGGAGAAATCTACTTTCAGATCATGCATGAAGTGAGAGCTGGTTAAGTCAACAAGTTGTGTATAACTAGTAAATCCACTTCAATCCTCGCCCGGTAAATGGGTCGTAGAAATAGAATGAGTTTTCACCATCTTGGAGAATCTGTTTTGTGGACCCCTTCCTTTTCGTCTCATATTTTATATCTAATCAAACAACATAATGAAAACTATTTCCATTTCCTAATTTTCGGAGAATGCAGCCAAATGAGCCATTATTCTCCACATTTTTCAGTTCAATGACTCCGATAAATAGAGATGGCGGAGAGAAATTTTAGACCGAGGAAACTGTGATTTCGTTGCTTAACTTCCTCATTGAATTACAATTTTGTTCTATATGAGTTTTGCTAACTGAATTTACATTTGCTAACCAATTCTCCTTAACTAAATTTCTTAACAGTTTTGCTATTGAACTCAAGAAAAAGTTAAGAGAAAGGTATCGTAGTCCTCCCAAGAAATTTCGCCCCGAGGTAAGCTTTTAAAATCTATCAATCGTAGTCGACAATTGTTTGGGTTCAAAGAAGGGTAAAAAAGAAAAAATTAAGAGATTTTCTTATGTTTTATTTATCTTTTTTGGCCTCAGGAATTAAAGTATAACAAAGAGGCATATGTATGGACCAATATAACTCAATTAAATAAAGAGGGACGAAATTACAAATTAAAAAATTTAAAAAAAATTATAAAAAAAAGTGGGAAAAAAGAGAGATTAAAATACTAATTTAATCCATTATTTAGAATTTAGGATGAGAGAAATAAAAATAAGAGTTGACAAAAATACGTAAATACTACTAAAGACATAAATAGGAATAATTCTTCTACAAACATCTTTCTGTACAGACATAAATGGGAATAATTTTAAGTACACCATATTTATAATAAATTAATTTATTTTAATTATATATATAATAATATAAAATAAATTAATATAATTAAGATTAATCTATTCATTATAAATATAATTTATCTAAGAATATGTTGGATCGAGGATTGCTGTGTACGAACTTCAAAAGTAGAGACATTATTGAAGGAGTTCTATCCCCTCGAGTTCCCTAATTTCCCACTTCACTGGATGAGAGCAATGCCAGCCATCAATTTATGTTGTATGGGTGTTTAATTCGGTGGTCAAATTTGTTAAAATAAGAAGTCAAAAGTAGAGTGCTTGAGATATCATTACGCGGGCTTTTGAAATCATAATGCATTACATCTTTTAAATCTTCATGCTTGATCATTACTACTACATACTGATGATTGTGACCCAAATAAAATAAAAGATTGTTTCTAATGATCAGTGATTGTAGGAGTGATGGTTTCGCAATGATAAGCTCTCACAATCACAAATATTCAAAAGTGCATGCATAAGGCATGTGTTGTTCACTGGAATATTCGTCAAATTAGAACCCAAAAAAAAAAAAAAAAGTTAAAATAAATAAATAAAATACTCTCTTTTACCGCCCCAACTCAAGCCTCTTGACATTTACGTACGTTTAAGTACAAAACTAGTATTTTGTTAAACTGAATTCTAAATAAGGAATTTGGAAAAAAAATTAATATTATTGAAAATAATAAAATTTATTAATTTAAAAAATAATATATTATTTTTAAATTGAGATAAAAAAATTATTATTTAATTAAAATTATTAATTTATTGAGATTTAATTATATTATATGACACAAAGTAGATTTAATTTAGCTTGGTTGGTTTTAAAAATACATTATCGGGATCGATTTTTTTCGTAGTCTTCGAGAGGCTTATGAAGTAAGCAAACTAAATTCAGAAAATATAAATATTTTAGAAGCAATGGATCTTAAAATTTCAATTTTGATAATAGATGTTCATGAGAATACAATTATAAATTGCTTTCAACATCATAAAATTTGAGATATGGTTAATATGAGTTTAAATGATTTTGATGAAATTTTAGATAGTGGAGGCATTCAAGAACTATAAAATATAATCAAATCGTTGAATCCTCATAATAGAATGGATAACAAGAACCTAAAGAAAATAACATAATTTTAGAGATATTGACTGCTAAGTAGATAATTGAGAGCTGAAAGTATATGCCCGTCAAGATAATTAAGTTGACCCGATGAGTATATATATTTCGTATGATATAATCTTATTTGTAAATATTAACGATATTATTATTTATTGCTTATTCAATAATAGTATAGACATTCATCTATTTATCATGCTTGTTGATTTCAAAATTATCATTTTGGCAAGTGTCAAATGATGGGAAAAAAGCTCGGAAGAAATTGAATAAATTAGCTAAAAAAGAGACGAAATAGACCACAAACTCTGCCTCCTCTTGGACTAGTCACCAAAGGGGTAGCCGACTAAGAAGTCATGTGGCTGCATAACTGAATTAGCCTTGCTACAACATTTCTCATTTATTTATTTATTTATTGTGTATTTTTTGTTATTTTTAAGGACTTTCCTGCAAAGTAGAAAAATATTTTGTCTAATCCAATGGCCTTCCAGTAAAGGAGTTCCATTTGGCAAATGGAAAGGTTTATTTGACTAATTTCATGAGCATACTACTAAGATAGTCATTTTTAAGGGACTAAATAACAATTTTGGCCTTGAAGAGAGATTTTCTAGCAACTTCTTCACCTTACTCACTAAGTAAAGTGCTTTGCAAGCAAAACAAGTATACTTACCCAACAAGTAAAGCGGGTTCCACCTGTTTTCTTATAAATAAGATTGTCCACCAAGAGAAAAATTACGCAACAATCACAACAACAACCCATCCATCACCCATAACATCAATCTATCATCAACTACTCAACATCATTCAAAAATCGTGTTACATGATTTCTAATAGGCTCGATGCTTTTTCATTTGATCATTCAGATGCTTCATTATAAGTTCTATACTAATGGATTCCTTAGTGTTAGCATTTATTATGTTTTGCTATATAGGCGTTGGCTTATATGATATGTTTGAATGCTACTTCAGTGTTTAATTTTTTTTCATCATTTTCAAATATAACATGTATATTTATTGGTTTCTTTGCTGAGTAGATTTAATATCAAAGAAAATTAAGCTTTATGTCCTGCTTCAATTACTTTATCAGTAGCCAGATTCCTTATCATTAATGAGCTTTCATATAAATTATCACCTTACCTTTTGTATCCTTCATAAGCTTTTCTTGATCTTTTATGACATTTATAAGCTTTATTTAAATTAGTTCCTTCAAAATATTTTTATACTTCTAGCACACCCGTGCTTTATCACATTTTTCAGAGTATTGACGCACAAATCCCGGGAGAGGAATGATTCTCAATTCTCCCTCCTAGTCGACTGCCTAATTTGTGGGTTGCCATTCAACGCTTCGAAAATTGGCATCAACAAAATGGCATCCCCGGTAGGACATATCACAAAGTTTCCCAATATGTATGTACGAGCTTTGTAGTCAAAGCGTCGACAAAGACCAAGGGGCCGACGAGGCTGATTTCACTCTTGGTTCATCCAATATTCAGCCTACCCGAGTGATTATCACGGCAACCTAATCCCACATTTTTTTGATGCCCTAGTCGCCAAACTTCTCGAACTAATGAACGAGTCAAGAAAATAAGCAACACTAAATTTGACTAGTCTGCCCGATTCCTTAGAAAAGTTGAGGAAAAACTACTTGAGCACTAAGGTCATCGTAGGGGGTAGTGGGCCGAAATCCCCCACGTCAACCTTTATAACATCGGTAGCCCAATCAACGTAGGGAATCAATATTTGACCAATCAGCCCATATCATTTCCTCAACTTGTAGTCAATCTACCAATGGCCACTAAACAACCCTAGTAGGCCAGCTTCTTGCTATCGTCCTCTATACAGCCAGTCATTAGGGATAGAGGCCCAACTGCAGCAGCAAATCTATATCTATTGCCTCAGCCTCATGGTTGGCCAATGTACAGAGAACTCTTTACCGTTGCCAACATTCCGCCCTTAATCCATCCATGCATTGGTGAGTTATGGATGGACATTCTATATTACAATCCTGTGTAGCCATATTTGGTGGCCAATCATGTGCATCCGGTAGTAGACCAAGAACAATTATATACTATTATACATAATATATACAATCCATTTACTCGGCAACCACCTTGGTCGATGTATCACAAACCTTATGTCGAGGAGATCGATTGGAAACCATTATACTTAAAGATCTTGATATGAATTAAGATCATTATCAAGATTAGAATTTTAAGGAAAAAGAAAAAAAAATAGAGCCCTTATGGATATCGGGTCTCAGTTTTTACTTTATTTTATGGAATTGACCTCGATTTGTAACGCCCACCCTACTAGGTGCTTATACTATTGAATACTTTAGACGGAAACACGCACAACTAGTAGGGGGTCGTTACCTTTCTCTATTTAAATAATAAACTTTACTTTTGAAAGCATTTTTAAGGAAATAACGTAATGATTTGAAAATATTGTTGAAGTCTTTATCATAGAGAATTAATCCTTTTTAAATAACTTTATTCTTTATTCGAATATATATATATGTACATATACCTAAGTTTGTCTAAGGAAGTGTTGATTTTTTTTCAACCATATTGCTTACAGAGGTCGAGTCTTATATGTATACTTTCACGAGACTGATTGCCTCCATTCGCCTGTTCCTTAGCTAACCGCCTCACCTTTGTAATTTTCTATAACACAGGGTAGACATTTGTGAGCTAGAAGCTCAATAAGGATAAAGTCTTACTCACATTACTATTCTTTTTATGACTACCTTGAGTTAATGCTATTATGACCTATATCTAGCATGCATAAATTCCTACCCTTCTACATACTTGGGTCCTGAGGATGTTGTCACCGGCAATTCAATTGATATCTAATCAGCAGTCCGCTTATGACCGTTGCAACGATCCACTTATGACATTTTCTTTAATATTATTCAAAGTCTTTTATAATCGATAAGCGATCATTTTTTTGACCCGACAACAGCTCACTTTAATGTTATGCATATGTATGCTTATGATTCTTATTCACTTTAGCATAATATTAACCTTTGGAAATATGAACATATGCATTCAATCGTAGAATGTTTAAAGCTTACATTCTTCCTAAACCATCATGCTATACTATGTTCATATTAGTCATAAATCTTATTTCTAGCATGGTAATAAAATCATTTCATTTCTACGTAACGTGCTGTAATAATAATCCTAACATAGACATAACTTTAGCGAGATAAATATTTTCTGCAAGTCATCATGCTTAATAATTAATACTATCCTCAATTAATATAATTATTTTAAATTACCATAACAACAAACAAACAACATCGTATCCCTGTATTGCAATGAGATTATACTTATAAATCTTTACTGAAAGTTGAAGATCCTAATCTCATTTCCTTCTTTCTCCCTTTCTTCTTCCCTCTCTCCTTCCTTCTTTCCCTCTTCCTTTCCCTCTTCTTCTTTCTTTCCCTCCCTTCTCTTTCTTTCCTTTTTCTTATCTTTTCCTTCACGGTTTCTCTTCTCTCTTAATGCTCTTGCCGTAGTGTTAGTGGGTAGGTTCTTATAGGAAAATGAAAGTGTGATTAGTCATTACATTATGTCACATAAATATGACAAGTGTATTGACAACATATACTTAGGTGCTTTCCGGATTGGCAAGTGGCTATTTTAATTAAGTTTTATTATTTATTATTTATTTTGATTATTTATATTTAAACCCCCTTAAATCTTAATAATTATTAAAAAGATCCCATATTATCTTTATTATTAAAATTAAATATTGGTGAGAATTAAAAATTACTAAAAAACCCACTTTAAATTTCTTTTTCCATTATTGTGTCTAGTTTAGAAATATTAGGGGCTTACACGATTAGTCGACTATAGAGCACATCGGCCCCTTAACCATTCGTTGCAGAGAGGTCGGAGCGAATTATAGGTTGCAAATCTGATTGTCTGCCAATTTTAATCAGGCAGACTTTCATTTGATATACCAGGCTACCGCCCAATTCTATAAGGACTTTGAAGGATATAGAGCAAAATTTTCATACTTAATTTTACCATAGTCAGCCTGAAGTCACTAAGGTTGATTTGTCCCGTCTATTGCCAAAAATAATAGAATCGGCCGAGACTTTCTTATTTTGGTTTAAATAGCTGAGGAATCGATGCTAGGTGGCTCTACATGAGTAAGAATTTGTCAAACTTACAATAATCATTTAGATATTAAGCTTAGGAAGAAGTTCGAGAGAGTAAAATTCTGAGATTTCTTTGAACTCACTACCAAAGCGACAAGGTACAAAGAGTTGCTAGAAGAGGAAGCTTTGAGAAAAGTGTTGTCATCTAGGCCTATTATCATGAATTCGGCTACAACTTGGATATTGCCGAAATAATCAGCCACAAACCAGTTACTCTCCTGCTCCTTGTGAGACTACGAGCGGTGAGGCGAAAAAAAGGTGTCATTACAAGAAGGATAAAGTCTTTTCTTTTCGCTTGAAAAAAGCCAATAAAGTTTTTGACATCTTGTTGAAAAATAGAAAGTCAAAACTTTCATCGTGTCACAAACTGTTGTTGGTTGATGAAGTATGTGGCAAAGAGTATTGCAAGTATTATACAAGATCAAATCGAGAGAGACCTCTTGAGCCTTAGGGAAGCACCTACTATAAGCATGGATTTGAAACTCTTTCCCACTATGGCTAGTGCAGCCGTAGCCGATCTAAGATCCTTACGAATTAGAAGGATGGAAAGCTTAGGCTGCCATCGATTACCTACCAACCCATCAATGTCAGCCAAAATTAACACCCAGAAAGGTACGGTAAATTACGTGTGAACGATCCATTAGGACAAAATGAATGCTCCCACTGCCGACCTAATGGCTTCCTCTTGATTTGGCCAATAAGATGGCCAACCTAATGGCTTCCTCTTGATTTGGCCAATAAGATGGTCAACCTAATGGCTTCCTCTTGATTTGGCCGATAAGATGGCCAACCTAATGGATTCCTCTAAAGCCAAGATCAAAGAAAATGTTAACATTGGTGTCTTGGAGGCACTTTTGAAACATCATGCAAGAGGAAGATGAGGGAGATTTAGCTAGGCCTATTGAGCCAGATTTCGAAGCACATATTAAGCAAATTCTGAAAAGCCTCTGTTACCAAGTCTTGGGAGCAAGATATTAATCGTGACTATTTCGATTTGACTAAAATGTAATATAGTCACCCCACCATGGACTCCCATATCGATTTAGAAATCTCGTAGGAAGAGACTAACATAGATAAAGGTGAAGCAGCCGTCCTCGGACTACAACAAAAGCCGTCCTCGGACTCCCATTCAATGATCGTTCATAGGTGTAAAATTGGTTGAAGTTCCAGTTGAAGAAGGGGGTTTAGAAAATCTCATCTTTAAGAAACGATTCAACCATATGTCATGCTATACTCAACCAATTTATGTTAAAATCTAATTGGAAAGTGTGTTGATCAGATGGACATTGGGAGACAGAGGAGCGGTCGGAATCATCTTAACATCTAAACCTCAAGGTAATGACCAAACTGATCGGATGATTGCACTCATCTCGTTTCGGCCCAACTCAGCAAAAGTTGAATAAATGCTAGGATTAGACACGACCAATGGCTCGACCTGGTGGCAACCATATCACGTGTTGATAGAAAATATTCGGTTTGGCAGATGGAGGAATACCATAATGGCTGAATAAAAGAGTCGGATGAAGGAGGTTCAGACAATTTAAAAGTCTGAAATAAGGATGAAGGGGCTGTATTTCGAGAAACCTTCAAAGGAACACCATGTCCTTTATCCCTCTCATTTTCAAGATTATTCAATATGAGTGATAATGAGGGACATTTGTTGATGCCAAAATTATTATTCAGGCAAGTGTCAAATGAAGGATGAAGAAAAAAAAAATGCTTAAAAGAAATAGAGTAAATCAGCAAAAAAATAAAAATAGGACGAAATAGGCCACAAACTCAGCCTTCCCCTAAAGTAGTTTGCCATTTGGTCGACTAGCAATGACCGGTCAACAAAGGGGAGGCCGATTGATTGGTAATGTGGCCACATGGTTAAATTGGCCGTGCAGTCACGTTTGGCTTTTATTTTTTAGTCATTTTTTTTTCTATTTTCAAGGATTATTTAGCAAAGTATGAAGACTTTTTTACTAGTCTAAGGGCCTTCAAGGAAAAAAATAGTTATATTTGACCAATTTAAAGAGGTTTGCAGCAAATTCAATGATCAATTGATAAAAGAAAAGGTTTGTTTAACCTATTCCATAAGCATACCACTAAGATAGTTATTTTTCAGGGACTAAATAAAAATTTCAGCTCTGAAGCGGATTTTCCAAAAATTTCTTCACCTTGCTCACCAACTAAAGTAAGCATGCTAGCCATCAAGTAAAATGGGTCCCACTTATTTCCCTATAAAGAAGATCATCCACCAAAAGAAAAATTATGCAACAAACAACTACAACCCATCGATCAACCATAACATCAATATATCATCAACTACTCAACACCACAAAAAAATTGTCTTACATTATTTCCAACAGGCTCGATGCTTTTTCATTTGATCGTTCAGTAGATTTGTCTACTTTTCATTTAAGTCTTCATTGTAAGTTCTATATGTAATGAATTCCTTAGTATTAGCATTTATTATGTTTTGGTCTATAGGCTTTGGCTTATATGATATATTTGAATGCTTCTTTAGTGTTCAAGTTCTTTTCTTTATTTTCGAAGCTTTCATTTACATTTATTGGTTTCTTTGCTCAGTAGATTTTATATCAAAGAATATTAGAAAGGTTTTAGCTTTTTGTCCACTTCAATTGCTTTATCAGTACTCATATTCCTTATCAATGATGAGCTTTCATATAAACTATCACTATCTTTTGTATCCTTTATAAGCTTTCTTTATCTTTTACGCCATTTACAAGCTTTATCTGCCCTCCCTTCCGACCGCCTCCTTTGCAGGATGTCGGCCGGTGCTACGATTGAAATTTGATATATCTAAAGTTCCAATAGTTGCAACTTTGTTAAATTTTCAGAACATTAGATAACACAATTTCCTAGAAAATCCAAATAACATATCACTGATCAAACATCCTAGGCAGCGGCAATGGGCATAGAGCTACTGTGGCACCTAAGTATATTGCTAGGCACCCTTGCCTAGTGCACTCGGTTGTGGGGTTTCCCCGCATGGGAGCGGAGGCATTGCGGTTAATTTTTATTCGACTAGGGTTCAAGAGTTTTTTGGAAATAAATCTAATTTTTAATTTAATAATTAAAATATAATTTTGATTATAAAAATTATTAATTAGATGGTTATTTAGATAGTGTTAATATGTAAGTAAAGTTAGTAATACAAATTATTCATATGGAACTTTATTAACATATTAAAATATGAAATCATTTTTCTAAAATCAATTATTTACCTTAAATTGTTTATTGTAAGTTTTAATGTGAGTGGTAAAATTCATATAATGTCTTTATGTGGAAATTTTCTAATCATGTCAAATATGGTAATTGCTTCCATTAATAAAATATTATTTTTTGTAAGATTTAATGTGATGAATAGAATTAATAATGTAAAATAGTTTATATGGAATTTCTATGATCATATTAAATAAGAAAATTGATTTTATTAGTTAGCTACCTAAAAGTGTTTACGGTAACCAACCTATTTTGGAAGTTTTCTAAATAAGGAAAATTTTTGTTTAGGGAATTTACCTATTTCAGAAGGAGTTCTTAATTAGATAATATTAGTTATCTAATTTTGAAAGAGTTTTAAAGTAAAAAATTGTATTCTAATTATGATAAAATTCAAAATTAAGAAACTTTATTAAGATAACTAATCTAAAATAGAAAGAGTTGTAAATTAGAATTTTTTTTCCAATTTTAGAAGACTTTTCTATTTTAGAAAAAATTCTAAACTAGGAAAATTTCCAAATATAGCATATTTTCTTTTTTGGAAACTTTTTAAATTTGGAAAAAGAAGCTAGGCTATCAAATAGAAACCTTATTTCCTCTCTATATTCATGTGCTCCACTTCGAAAGGAGAGATGGGGAGGAAACTTCCACTTCAGACTATACCCATATAACCTTGCAGATTGGAGGGAAAAGGTTTTCACAAATCTATTTGCGGCTCATCTGCAACTACAAAGGGAAAGGGGATCTTCCTAAATCGTTGTACTTTTTTGATAAAGCTAGCCCCATCTTTGAGATGAAAGGGAAAATTCTTTTTAAACTTGAAGAGCTTGAGCCAAATAGGGGCTAGCTTGAAAGCGGGGCACGATTCATCCAGACAAAGGGGATATCTTTTTTAGCCTAGAGAGACAAGGACCAAATAGCCCCTACTTTGTCTCTTTTGTTTCTAAAAGAGAGAAACTTTTATCTTAACTTAACATTTTTAGAAATTTTCCTTAAAGAGTTAAGGAAAATGATTTAATTGTTTGTACTACTTTTCATTAATTAAAATATGCTCAATGAAAGTAATTAGATTAGATAATCAAGAATTTAAACAAATTAAATCTAAAAATTATTTTGGATTCATCAACATTATTTAACATGAACATGCATTAGATGTATGTGATTGAAGTTGTTAAATGTACATGCATCATATTTCACATATATATATGCTTTGTTAAAAAATGCTTCAATACCATGTTGTAACACTATGAGATAGTATATATATAACATATATATATGTATTGATTGATGAGATCATGCATGTTTCAAATACCTTAGTTGAAAAGATTAAGCTAAATTTGGTCATAAAATTTTCGTATGGGTTGCCTTCCAAATCTTATAATATAAGTAATACTTATATTAATTATGAGTTGGCTACCGATACGTGAGACTTATAATTGGTATTAATATATGCATTTATTATTTTACCATATGATGCGTGATTGAGTAGTGCTATCATCTTCGATATGGAGATGACCGCATGCATGAGCTAGTTTAATACATTACGTTTCACAAGAATGTTTGGGTTAAGCTTAACTAAGATAACATAATTGTCTACGGATACATGAGATTACATTCTTATGACGGCAAGATAAATGAATTACATGAGATGTAATTGTAAATGCGTTTGTTACATTTCATGCTTATGGACACATGAGATTATAATATTCAATGATTGACTCATTTTCCCATTAAGGAAAATTCATTTTTCTCATTTTATATAATGGGGTAATATAAATTCGTAAGAAAATATTGGGAGATACCAAAATTATTAAGACATTTAATTTTTATATTTATATTCATATAATGTGCAATAACAAAGCATGTTTTAAAGTCCATTCACAAGTTGATTAAATTTTTAGACCAAAATTTCAAAAAGCATGGGATTAGGAATCTAAGAATCGTTCTTAGAGATGAACATATTATTGTTATACCGAAACTTATGATATTTTGATTACTCTCAAAAGAGTATATGGTAGAACAAAGATCACTTGGTTAAAGCGATTGAAGTGAATTAATGAGATGCAATGTATTGTACTTGCATTAATGATTAATTAGCTTCAAAAATATCATGAGAAGTTACATGTCATTAAGATTATCGATAACCTTCATTTGTTAATGGTATATATATTCAAAACAACTTGTATGAAATCTTTAAACCCTTATTGCATTTAATGATATACGAAAGGCACCTCTGTTAGAGGACAAGTGCTGAAAATACTCTGACATTTGGAAGTGGAGATATGGGAACAAGTTTTACAATTGCTAAAATTCTAAGTAGTGACTTAGTTAATTAACAATTACTTATTTTCAAAATTGTTCGATTACATAATTTGTAAAGTAGTTACAAAGCTTGAAATTTTCATTAAGATGGAATGAATAAATTAAAAAGGAGTTTCCACCATAATAGTAAAGGATATTGGAAGGAAAAATGAAAGGTTAACCAAGTCTCTCTTATGAAGCATACTAATATTTCATTATTATTCAAAGTTTGAGGATAATCTTTCTTATAAATTGTTCTACGAAAGGTATGGGATGTCAAATATGATTTCATATATATATTATCTCTGATTAATCTCAAAAGTAGTACAACTATAAAAAATATGAATACATATTAATCTAATAAATGAACAAAGAATTATTACATTACCTTTGGTATTTTTAATTTCAACCTAGCATTTTGTCTTAAATTTAGAATTCAATAAGGTGAAGTTATATACTTGCTCTTACCTAATGTGTTTTTTTTTTCCTATTTTTGACTTAAAAAAAGTTTATCTTTAAAGTTAAAGAACAATACTTTAGTATCTTATTAGATGAGATCTTTTATGATAGCAATTAAAGTGTATATTCTAAATTTAAGAGGATAAAACTTATCATAATATTGAACATGTTAAGAAAAAAAAAAGTTTAAATGTGAATCAAACATGTCTTGGCATTATCGGGTATCATGCCCACAAAACAACAATTCACAAAGTTACTTTTATGGACATATTAGGTCTAATTGATTCTAAATCAATAACAGCTTGTGAACTACTATTTATTAGGTATGATAATCAAATTTCTTTAGTTGAAAGGAAAAATTAGATTATCTCTTAATGGACACCTTTTAGAATATCGAGGCGGAGGTATTTTACCTTCTTAGATATGGTTCGATTAGTCAGATTAATTGCCATAAAATACCAAAGGGTTATGCTTAAGAATATTATTCTACATATGAAATAGAATTCCCTCCAATTACTTTTCTTTTTTACTTCATCTAAGATATGGAGTGGTAGAAGAATGTTATCGAACCATATTATGATATATAGATATGATTAAAGGAAAGATTTGAAATGTATTATTTAGTAGGGAATTTTGAAGGAATGTTACGATATTGTTGCCATTATACTCCATAACAAAAAATATTTTTCATGTGAACTGCTACCTTCTTATAGAGTGATTTTCCTTTTGAAAGAACTAGTAGGAGTATGATATAAATTGAAAAAATTGAAGAACCACAAAATAATTACATACCGAGACTTCTATACTCATTGAACCAACATATGAGACGCCCTCGAAAGAGGCAGTTGTAAATTCTCAAAATGCAGAACGAATTCATAGATCTTGTATTTTTCTGGTGGATTATAATGAAATAGATTTTTAGTAGAAATTCCTAGTATGGATCTAGTCATAGATGATAGTCTCTACAATATAATCCACGGCTATTAGTAGCTTGATTTCCAAAAAATAGGTCCAAGTCATGGGTTTCACATAGAATTACATAAAAAAAGTTATATAAGCTGCAAGAATTCATTTATGGATTAAAACAAACATCTTGGAATTGGGACACATCTGTTTCGATGAAATGATCAAATCATATGGTCTTATTGAAAATGAAAATGATCCTTGTATGCATACGAAGGTTAGTGGGAGTACAAAAATATTCATAAATTTTTACATAGATGATATATTACTCATTAGAGAATGAGGAAACTATGTTAGAATATGCTAAACTACGGTCATCGAAATAACCTTCTATAAAATTTGGGTAGAAAATCATTTGTTAAGATCTATAGAGATAAATTTAAAAGATTACTTAGCACCCAATCAACATACATATTTAAAATTGTTAAAGATATTTAGCATTAAGGATTCAAAGAGATGACTCTTGCCAATGAGTCAAAGAATCTTCCTCTTTTAAGAGATGTCAAATAAGACATGAAAGGAGAGATATAGCATGAGTAAAACACCCGATGCTTTGGCGATAGGGTCCATCATATATCATGATGTATGCAATAGATATAGCCTATGCTCAAAATATTTGCCAGTAGGTTCGAGGCAATCATGTTGATAAGAATTAGGATATTGTTAAGAATGTCCTTAATTGATTTAGAATGATTGTAATATATTCTTAATTTTATGGAGCATCCAAATTGAAAATTGAGATTTCACAAACTTTAATTTTCAATAAGATTTCGATGATAGGAAATCAGTTATATTTTTTATTTGTCACCTATATTGGTGGAGCGGTAAAAGTGGAAAAGTTCCAATTCAGGAAATGAGCGTGAAATCCTCAACTAAGGCAGAATATATTATATATTTGAAAGTAGTAAAAGTGTTGTTTTGTATGAAAATTTCATAACTGGACTTGATGTCGTTCTACCATTAATAATCTCATAGTAATTAACTACGATGATTATGATGCAATAGTACAAGCAATAGGGATTTAGGCCTCATCGGAAATTCAAACACATGTTGCTACGTTTTCGCGTAATCCAATATTGATTAGAAATAGGAACATGAATATAGAGAAAGTTGATATAAATAACAACATATTGGATCCACTAAGAACTTTAAGGTCGAATGAAGAAAGATTCAACCAACTTTTGGGTCGAATGATGAAAGCTTCAACCTTTAGGTTCGAAGTTTAATATTTAAACATTAGGTCATGATATAAAAGGTTTGACATTTAGGTCTAATGATGAAAGGTTTAACCATTTAGGTTCGAAGTAACATTAGGACATGATAGAAAGGTTCGAAATTTAGGTCTAATGTTGAAAGGTTCAACTATTTAGGTTCGAAATCTAATGTTTAAACATTAGGTCATGAAAAAATGGTTCGACCTTTAGGTCGAATGATGAAAGGTTCAACTTTAGGTTCGAAGTCTAATGTTTAAACATTAGGTCATGATAGAAAGTTTTGACTTTTAGATCGAATGATGAAAGGCTCAACTATAGGTTCAAAGTTTAATGTTTAAACATTAGGTCATAATAAAAAGGTTCGACATTTAGGTCGAATGATAAAAGGTTCAACCTTTAGGTTCGAAGTCTAATGTTTAAACTTTAGGTCATGATAGAATGGTTTGACCTTTATGCTGAGGAAATGTTATACTTTATGGTTCGAAGTATAGGGTTCGAAGTCTAATATTTAAACATTACCAACATGTGAGATGTCGATCTAAGATGCATAGACCGATATGTGAGATGTCGATTTGAGATACAGAGCGACATGTGAGATGACGGTCTGAACATCTATTAAATTTTTATTATTATGGCCTAACACGATTGATTTTTGAGTTGTAGTTACATAATAGGAATGGCAGAATGGCCTAGAAGCACTGCTTGGAGAATATATCAAGTGTGTACATGTTATTGAACTTAAAAAATATGCATTGGGGGACCTTATTCGTGGACTTAGACATGGACTCTATACGTTATGGATTTGAGAGTGAATATCCTGGAGGAAACCGAAGTCATATCCATATGTTTGACATTATGTAAGATTTTGCCTCAACTCATCGACTTGATACCCAATTTGAATTTTAAATGCTACGAGAATTAAAAATATAGAGATTTTGATTTACAAATGATGGATATACCATAGAATAAGAAAGAAGGAGATTGTGGTGTTTATACGGGTCGATGGGTCTTCGAACACCCATTGGTCTATAGAGTAACTAAGATTAGAGAGTTTTAATCTCTGTACTAAAATACTCAATAGGTCGATGGGTGTTCTG
Source organism: Coriaria nepalensis (assembly GCA_027186245.1). Lineage (NCBI taxonomy): Eukaryota > Viridiplantae > Streptophyta > Magnoliopsida > Cucurbitales > Coriariaceae > Coriaria > Coriaria nepalensis. The sequence continues at coordinate 2,489,626 of CP114493.1, forward strand.
AACACCTGTCGAGCCATCGAGTATATCAAATTAGAGAGTTTTAGTCTTTGTACTAAAATACTATACGGGTCGATAGGTCTTCTGAACACCCGTCGACTCGTAGAGAAATTAGATCAAAGCATTTTAGTACAGAGACTAAAACTCTTTATTCTGAAATTCCAAACTGAGAACTCAGATCGAGTTCTCAGTCTAAGATCCTAGATCGGGAACTCCAAATAGAGTTCATGGTCTAGACTCTCGGTTTAGAATCCCAAATTAAGATCTCGGTCTGGAATCCCAAATTGAGATCTCAGTTTGGAATCTCAGACAGAGAGCTCGATCTGTGTTCCTAGAGAAGTCAGATGGTGTGGGGATCAAGGGTCCCAAACCGTGAAGGAAGAAACCATTTTTCTAAGGAGGAAAAGTTCTCGGTTTGTGCATCTTAAACCGAGATCTCACATGTCAGTGTGCATCTAAGATCAACATCTCACATGTCAGTAATTTCATATTTCTGTTCGAGTCATTAGGTTTTCAAAAATGCACTAAGTTTGTTTTCGAGAGAGAATGTGTTCGTGACTTCCAACGAGTTTGTGGGTTCGAATGGGTTTGTGACTTCTAACGAGTTCGTGAGTTCGAATGGATTCGTTTTGAGGGTAAAATAAAGTTTCGAGGTGCATTAATGGAGATAGGGGTACGAAAGAAAGAAAAGAAAATAGAAGGAAGAAGGTTAATAGGTAATTTCAGATTTTTGTTTTTGTTTTTATATTTATTTTAGAAGGGTAAAAAGTAAAATAAAAATGAGGATGAAAGATATTTAGTAAAAAAAAGTATCAAGAGAAGAGTAGTTTTTAAAATAATCTCATAAAAATTGGCTTGGTTCCAAGATGTAGAATCCATGTTGAATCACCATTTAGCGGGTCTACTAGGGCTTGGGTCTCTTGGTTGGGCGGGGCATCAAGTACATGTCTCTTTACCGATTAACCAATTTCTAAACGCTGGAGTAGATCCTAAAGAGATCCCACTTCCTCATGAATTTATCTTGAATCGGGATCTTTTGGCTCAACTTTATCCTAGTTTTGCTGAGGGAGCAACCCCATTTTTCACTTTGAATTGGTCAAAATATGTCAGAAGCATAAAGTGTTTTTCTAATGATCAAAATTCCATTATGGTCCAATTCTTACAATTAATAGATACCCGGGCTTTGCAATATTTGATTGATTACAATTCTGTATTTTCCATTTACTATATAAGTTCCCAGGGAATTCAATGATCGAGCACTCTTGCGCCGAAGATGAGTGGGGGGGCTAAGCGATCTGCTGAAGCTGTGGGATGTAAAAATGCATCGGTAGGGGAGCGTTCCGTCTTAGAGGGAAGTACCTGCACGAGCAGTGGTGGACGAAGCAGAAGCGAGAATGTCGGCTTGAGTAACACAAATATTGGTGAGAATCCAATGCCCCGGAAACCTAAGGGTTCCTCCTCAAGGTTCGTCCTCTACCACATCATTTTAAACGAAGTTTTACCATAACCTCTTGTTTCTTGACATTGGTATGTAATTGATTCAATTATGGAATCATGAATAGTCATTGGTTTACTTGTTACATAGCAATCTACACCGTTATGAATGGTAGTTTTTGAAAAAGTCTACGCAAGAATTCAATTTATTTCAAGCAACAATTTTTTACTGTATATTGTATGAATAAAATTTGTTGTATGAATGCAATCTTAACAATATTTATTTAATATATATATATTCTAAATTTCTATAAATATATATTTATAGAAATTTAGAAATATATGAATAAAGAAGTTATTTTTTAATATGCATCTTCAAGGTTTTTTTCCTCATAGGATGGATTCCAGAGTTTCACATTTCTAGTACCAAAGACTCATAAGAAATACTTAAAAGAGATCCCACTTCCAGTGTAGACCGAAATTCTGTTATGATCCAATTCTAACCGATAATAGATACCCGAGCTTTTGCAATATTTGACTGATCACAATTCTGTATATTCCATTTACTATAGAAGTTCCTAGGGAATTTATTAGAGGGATATTTCCAATAAAGATCTTTTGTTCTTGCATATCTTTACTGGTTTCCAAATTAATCCCACGGATACGTATATTTTAGAAGATAATGTGAGTGATTTATATACAACATCTATTGTTTGATTAAAAAAAGATGTTATATAGAAGGATTCATGTTTCTGTTTATTTCATTCAATTCAACGATTGAATAAAAGAAAAAAATAATAAGAAGAAATTACATGAATTTATATCAATGAAATAGTGTTAGATTCATCATCTCCATGTGGGATAATGATAAAAAAAAAATTAAGAGTTTCTAAAAAAATGGATTGATTAGGGGAGGGAAGGTGTAGTTCAACTAGATGCATTAAATCGAATTGCTATAAGCTAATGTCTCTAGATGTTTCAAAGAATAATTCTAGAATCCGATTGAATTGTCTTCTATTTTCATTAAGGCCGGAAGCATAAAGTGTTTGTACAAGTATAACCATTGAAGCTGAGAAGACTGAATTTTGAGTTGTTATTGGATGGTTCGGGTAAAAAGTCAAGTTGAAGTTTGTATCTACAATTTCGCTGCTAACATTAAATCCTTTTATATAAGTTTGACAAAACTATTTCTTGAGCCATAGAAACTACGTACAACTAGAGTATTAGCTGTTGGAATATGTCTTTGGCAAAAATCATCACTCCTGGTCTCCTCTTCCACGTAGCCTTTATATGCTTTTTAATCGTTAATTACAGAAAAACCATCCTGTATTCTTAATATTATCAAGTTGATCATACGCACAATGAGTATGCAAAACCCATTTAATAAAGTAGTTAAACTAACTCTTCTCTGGTCTTGCCCTCTGACACTATACCTACTACACTTGTTAAAGAACCGTTTGAACTCCCGCTCTAAAATTGTACCCACTCCAACCACCAAAGAAGTGGAACCCGTTTCACTTATATAATGCTATGAAAAAAATCAACAAGTTAAGAGAAAAATCATCAAAGAAACATGGGGTGTGATTGTTCATCAACTGCGATGGCAGAGAAGATATCATGGTACTGTGCTATGTTTTTAGCACTAATGCTGGTTTTAAGCTGCTCGGAGTTAAATAATGAGAGTGATGAGAATTTTAGAGTCCATATGGTGAAGAATAACATGAACAAGGCATGTGATGACATTTACGTGGTTCGTGAAGGTGAGACTTTGCATACAATCAGTGACAAGTGTGGAGATCCTTTTATTGTTGAGCACAATCCTCATATCAATGACCCTGATGATATCTTTCCTGGCCTTCTTATCAAGATTACTCCTTTCATCAAAACATAGGTTAAAAACGAAGGAAAATCTGGGGAAGTATATTACGTCAACAGTTTCCTTTTATGTAATTTTCTACGTGTATACAATTAAAGAAGTTGATGGAATTGGTCGATTTTGAATTAAGAGTACGAATCGAGTCGTACGTTCGTCGTAATACTTTAAATGTTTAAAGTATCAAGATGCAATTCCTCTCAACTCCTCTAAGTTTTTTCATGATAGACAAATACAATTACTATTTAGATCTAATTCTTCTAATTGCATTCACTTGAGATGTAATTGCACTTTAAGGAGATCTATATCGTTATCTCCCACATACACAATTGCATATAAAATCTCTCATAACGATTGAATTGTCCGATTATGTGTAAAGCAACTACAATAAAGGATTCATAAAATCTAAAATTTAAATTTTATTAATGGTATATGATTAACTAAATAGCAATTACAAATTAAAATTAAAATATCTAAAATATGATGAAAAAAATTAATTTAGATATAGATTAATTAGGAGACAACAAATCAGTTGCTTTACACATAATCAAACATATTCTTATTCGCACTATTAACTTATTAAAGCTATCAAAATAAAGATTTTGACCAAAATAATATCTAATGGATATACCATTCCACCAAATGCTCCAACACACTTCTAATGAGCTTGCAAACTTGATGGAACCAGATTTGAAGCAAAATGAATTCAAACTTGTAGACTTGCCTTGCTGATCGAGCAACAGATAATACAAAACTGCAACTGCTACTATTAATGATATAGGAGACGTCGACCCATCGACCCATCGGGTATGTCGACACATCGACCCATTGAGCCATACTCAACCGTAATAGATTATAAGTCTTCCAATTTTGATCTGATCTAACTGACTTTTCTTGCAACAAGTTTGTTTCAGCCTCCAACTGTAGGAACGATGATCAACTCCAAAATCCACCGAACCTAAATAGTCAACTCTGATCACTATTCTTGTTCATTAAGAAGTGGTTTCACTTTCTTCAAACACTTCTCCTTGGAACCATTACTAATGATTCTCATCGTTCTTCTAAAATACTTAGAACCATTATTCATCACAAGCTTCCCATTACGAGCTAAGGGAGTAGACATTGGCTTGCTTCCTTCTATTTTGAACTTCTTGATCAAACCTTTTGCATACTTATTTATCATTTTTAGCTCATTTTTCATTGGTCTACATATATCTAAATGCACCAATTCAAGTCTCTCTTCTGCCTCATATCTTGATTTCAAGGAAAAGAACTCCTCTTCAATTTCCCAAGCTGATAGTTTTGACGAATTTGCTCTTGAGGTTCTACTTGAGGTAAATCTTCAACTATTGTTTTTTAGCTCAAATTATGTATTGCTTTGAGGTCAAAATAGCCAAACTTCTTGTGTCACTTGCATGATTCATCACTCTTGCAAGTCAAGGCTTGATGACACCATTGAACAGAAAAACTATTATGACTTATTGGGACTTTCACCACTTGCTTCTTCCTTGCATTCAAGATGGTACAATTCTCATCTTTAAACTACAAAGTGAAGCCATTCTTCATCAGCTGGCCAACACGTCGAAAGTTGTGCTTCAATTCAGAAACTAGAAATACATTGGCAATCAATTTGTTGCCTTTTTTTGTTGTAATAGAAACGGTTCCTCTTCCGTGAGCCTTTACTTCTTGTCTATTTCCATCCATGATTGTGGTTGAGAAACTTATGTCCAGCTCCTTGAAAATACTCTCATTATGAGTCATGTGGTTAGTACAATGACTATTTATGAACCATTCATCTCTTGATCTGTTCTTGACAGATTTCGTGGCCATAAAGAAAAGTTCTTCCTCTTCAACTTCTTCTACTGCATTAGCTCTTTGTGGTTGTGGATTGCCTTTTGGTTTCCTTCTGCCAAAATCCACCTTTCTCTCTCCTCAAATTCAACCAACCTCTTGTATGGGTCAAAAAGCGGGCTAAAAGGCCATTTTCACAACTTTTTGGGAAAATATGATGCCTTTTTGTACCATATAAGTGTTTGGCCGATTTTAACCATATGTTTGACCAATTTTGGCCTTCATTAAATCACTTTTCAGTCACCTATGAGGTTGGCTGAAATTCATCTTTTGGAGACCAATTTCAGCCAAGTTTGTTGGGGAAAAAGATAAAACTCAATCCCTTTTGGTGTGGGATTTAGTTTGTCTTATTTCCGGACAGTTGAAATTGAACCTTGAGTGAACCATGAGTGAACCTTGAGTGATCCATGTGCAAACAATCTATGGTTGGTTTTCAGACCACCTCACTTATATTTTTGAAGTAAAATAACTTCTAGCTCTAATTTGACTAGGTTAGATGATTTTTGATTTATCAAAATTAATTCCTATCCGATTAAAACTAGTGTTTAACCAGTCACATGAATTACTTGATATTAATTAGTCGGTTTAATTATTATTACCTAACTTACATTTATTTCGAATTTTAAACCATTCAAGTTTCACTATGTGTTCAGAAACTTCTAGTATCAGCAAATAATAATGAAGATTAATGACCACGACACTTTATTTTCACCAATATGGCCGAAAATGATAATTTTGTGCAATCTCCATTATTTCGGTTAATCCAAAAATCCAAAGATCTCATGATATTGTCCTTTCATGTTATTTTCTTTCTCAAACATACCCTCCAAAGATTATGTGATATTTCAGCTAAATTTGATATGAACATGCTAAAAAATTAATTATTTTCACAACAATTTCAACTAATTTTAATTGAAAAACATCTCATTGGCTGAAATAATGAGTACCCTCAAGATAAGTTCCGGCCACTAAACACATGGGAAGTAGTGTTGGCCGATATTGGTGATATCCCAAAGTATTTTCAGCTGACAAGGCTAAAAACTTTGGGTTTATTTATGTAAGAGAATATTCGGCCAAAACAGCAAAGCCGTATTCATGGGCTTAACTTGGCGCTTTCTTACCGGTTTGGCGCTTACACTGTTCGTGCCATTTTCTAGTATGAAAATTCCAGTTTGGAAACTTTGAGTGCTCTAAGTATTTTCATATTGTAGTGGTTGGCCAAAAAGGAACAATCATCTGCGAGTTATGACTAACGGTCGGTCAAGTTTTGACGACCGAGTCAACCAATAGATCATAAGAAGATTTAGCTAAGGCTGGTAGGTAATCATGGTAGAGCTTCCTCCGGTAATGTCTATAATAGTCTAGTTCGGGATTAACCGACAAGGGCTTTACTTTTACCAAACAGATGAAATGTCTTAAACGGTCAATCAGAGTATTCCAAGTATTCATCTGGGGATAATCCTTTATATCTCAGATCGACACCTATCTTTTTTGATGGGAAATAGATCAAACATCCACAACGATCGAGTTGACAGTAGCCGAGAAAGTGTTCGTATCCACACCCTTTGGACGGGAAAACTCAAAAATTAACAAATATTTCTCGATTTGATCCTGAATGCATTGTTCTAAAAGAAAACCAATCTTTTATCCGATGGTTGTACAAATTGTGGAACTTGCAATAGTCCTTTCCTCGAACTTTTTCGTTTGAGGGCAGTTTGTGATTGAGAGGTACTTCAACTTCATACTTTTAAGCAAGATATCAAAAATTGCATTCACCTTTGAGAGGTCCAAGGGGTATTCCTTGTCTATCTCATAAGGATCTTGCTGGGCGCTATCCTAGTAGATTGACCCGCTCGGGGCCTAATGGGTCAAAAAGTGGGCTGAAAAGGTCATTTTACCACTTTTGAGGAAAATATGATACCTTTTTGGATCATATAAGTGTTTGGCCAGTTTTAGTCCCATGTTTGACTAATTTTGGCCTTCCAAATATCACTTTTCAGTCATTGTATGATGTTTTCCGAAATTCTTCTTTTGGTGACCAATTTCTCTCAAGTTTGTAGGGGGAAAAGACAAAACTCAATCCCTCTTTCTGTGGGATTTGGTTTTTCTTATTCTCGGACGGTTAAGATTGAACTTTGAGTGATCCATGTGCAAATGAGCTATGGTTAGTTTTCATACCACCTCACTGATTCTTTTGACACTTTATATTTTTGAAATAAAATAACTTCTAGCTCGAATTTGACCGGGTTAAATAATATATTAATTAGTTGGCTTAATTATTATTACCGCTTGCATTTTTTTTTTAAATTTGAACCAATCATGTTTCGTCACATATTCGAAAAATTCTAGTGTCAACAATTATTTATCATATTTATTAATTTTATTGGAATTAATATTATATATCCTATAATTACATGTCATGATAAAGTCCACTAGCTTAACCTATACACTCTGGAGACCATGATAGAGATTATACTATTAGAGACTCGAGTCATTAAAAGCATTAAGATAGAAACTAATTCCTTGTCATAGGATCTCAAGAATGGACATCGATTGATCTATATGGACATCACCCAATTTATAGGGTGGCTGATCTAAATGATGATTGCATTGGTGCTTAGTAGAGACTAAGGATGATGAACGTGACACTTTGATAATTTTCAATAGGAATTAATACTGACTATTAATGAGAATTATTTAGTGACTATATTATATATGATCCTTATACTTGGGACACCATGGTTCTTTTAGTATAAGGTTTCACACTTTGACATCTTTCCACTTAGCCCAAACCATGGGTGAACACGGGTTGAACCATTGGGTAAGAAATATTGTACGCAAAGGTTATGAGTGGTCAAGAGGGAATCTACCGCTTCTGTATTTGGGAATAGATCATATGAGTTATATAATTTATTGAACAAGGGTTTTTTATAAAGTAGTGTGGTATGAAAGGAGTTTATGTAAATATATTATCAATATTCAATGAAGATATAATGGTCCATATGATTTTTTCTATATGATTTTAATAATTAAACCATGCCCTAGAATGCATCGGAATATTGGTAAGATGAAAGGATTGTTATTATAAACTTACTATAGTGACAACAAAGGGTTTTTACAAAGTAGTGTGGTATGAAAGGAGTTTATGTAAATACATTATCAATGTTCAATGAACATATAATGGTCCATATAATTTTTCTCTATGATTTTAACAATTAAACCATGCCCTCGAACACATCGGAATATTGGTAAGATGAAAGGATTGCTATTATAAACTTACTATAGTGACAACAAGTTCTTTCGAAAGATGGTACTTCTCATCTCATGGGTAGTCAATCTTACTAGAAGTCAATCTTGACTTGGAGGTTTAAAGATATTTAATCATGAGATAATTAAGTTAACTATTTAATTGAATAGTTTTTAAAATTAAACGAATTTAATTTAGAATTAAATAAAATCATAAAATGTTTATGAAATCCTCTTTCCGACCTAATATAGAACCTATTCGGTCACACATATAAGATTCGTAGTAACTCAGATAAGGTTTTGTCGTAGAAAAGGGAAAAACGGACCAAAACCATTTTAGAGGTAAAATGGTGATTTGACTAATAATTTAACTCTAAGGGAGAAATGGTAATTATTAACTTTTTTAGTTCTACTAGCACAACTAAGTCTAAATGTTCACTTTAATAATCAGATATAAATGATTAATGAGCCGAATTATTAATTAGATTTTTGTGGGCTAAATTAATCAAAATTTTGGTTAAATATCCATATAGGTGGCCGGCCACATGAGTTGGGTTTGACCTATTTATCTCTTCTGATGTGATTAGAGTTTTAAGGAAAAATGCAACCTAATGTTATGATAACTTTAAGCTATAAGGTAATCTAAGGTAATTAGGAAACTATAGTCTAATGGTGCCTATAAATACAACCTAAGGGGTAGCCGAATTATCAAATCAATTCAATAGAAAGCCTCCTAGCCGTAATATATTCTAAGAGAATAAAGAGTCTTTCTCCCATCTCTTTCTCAAGCTTATCATCTCATGTACAGAGCCCTTAAGTAGAAACTTAACCATGCAAAACGGGTTTTGTGGACTAAGGTTAAAGGGCGAACACATAAGTGCCTCCCATCTCAATCAAAGAAGAGTTTTGTATCAAGAAGAAATCTATTTCTAAAACTTATCTTGATTTATTTATGATGAGATTTATTGTTCTTTATGTAAAATGATTATATGTGATACAATTGTTATATGATTGATCTTGTTTGAAACTATGCATGCTAAGATATAATCTGAATAAAATTTTAAATATTACTTCCATTGCATTTACTTCTTTATTAGCATGTCTATGTTTCCTAACAGTGGTATTACAACATAGGTCATACTAGAAAGCATGATTGTTTTATGATAAAGTGAAGTATTAGCGTTTGTTCTTGGATGATCTATGTTGCCGAAATTTAATAAGGATTAATATCGAAAAAATCAAAATGAGGACGTTGTTCAGGAAATCCATTTCCACCGCTTAGAGCGATGGATTGGTGAAAGACTATAGTTCATGTCAGCCAACCGATATAGGGTTGTTTTACAGTGAATTAAACTCAATTTGCATCAGCACAAAATTTTTTATATCTAAAGTTCCAACCATTAGATCGTTCTGAAAATGTTGAAATAAGTAAATAAGAAAATATCAAAGACAACACCAAATGGATCGACGATCATATACTTGGGGTACCAGCGACGGGCAGCACAAGCAACATTGTCACTGCTATAGCGCTCATGTAGAATCTTACCGCACAACGGCATGAAATTCGTCATATCTAGGGGTCCAACCATTGGATCATTTTGAAAATTCCAGAATATGTAGACAACACAACACCAAAACAAACCACCGAACAGATCACTGATAAAAATTCAGGATCTTTTGTGCATACCTCGTGATGGAACCTTCCCACGAATTACAACCCATTGTTGCGGCAGTTGTAGCAGCAGCGGCGTTTCGTAGTAGACCCTAATTCGATTAGGTATTTGTTTTTGATACTTTCCCAAAATTTAGTAGAAGTATAATATTTTAATTAATTGATTAAAATTGGTTATGATTGAATAATTACGATTAGATAATTTGTTTGATGATAATATGATATGTATGATAATGTAAACTGTTTATATATCAAACATGAAATAATAATTTATGGTGAATTTAATTGGAAAATTTGTTTTGGAAAGTTTTGTAAGTTTCCAAAATAATAATTGTCAATTTGGAAACGACTTGATTAGGAAACATTCCAAATATGTAAAGTTGATAATTTTGCCAAGTATCCTTAAAGAGTTAAGTTTGAAAATTTTGATGGGTTGCTTGTGCTATGAAATAATTTAAATGAACTAAAAGAACAAAAAAAGAGTGGATTAGATTTAAGGACTTGTTTGAAATCCATGAACATAGCATTTTCATGCATTAGGAGATAAAACAATAATAATGTATGAATGATTAAAATTGTTTTAACATATTCATGAATTAGATGCATGTAATTTAAGGTGTTAAATTTATATGCATGATGATATATATATATATATGCTTAGTTAAATATGTAATCATATCATATTTAAGAATTCTAAGATAGAGCATAATGTATATATATGTTTGATTGTGATGAGATTGTTTTAAATCCTTCCTTTGATAATATTAAGCTGAAATTTGTTGTGAAAATTGATTCATGATTTACCTTCCAAACATTATAATATATGTGACATTTATATTAAATATAGGAAGGCCACGGACACGTGGGGACTTATATTTATATAAGTATGCATGTACACTTTTATAGCATGAGATGCGTGACTGAGTAATGTTGTCATTCTATGTGTGGACATGGACACATGCACGTACTTGTCTAACCCATTACATTTCACAGGAATAAGGTCAATTAGGAAAATATAATTGGCTATAGACAGATGGAATTATATCCTCTTAGAGGTAAGATAAACGAGTTACATGAGATGTAATTATAAAAGGGTTTGCTATCTTTCATGTTATTATAATTGGCTACAGACATGTAAAAGTTATAATAAGATGATTGGATCATTTTTCTGCAGTGAAAAATCTTTTTTCTTGTTCTATTTTAAGAAGGTAAATATAATTTGAAATAAAAGAGTATGAGATACAGAAAATTTTGTGTGACTTGAACTTTTTGGTAGCTAATATTCTATGCATGTTTACTTATGTTATTGTGTTTTGTTTCTTTGTGGTCTATAGTTTGCAATGTTTGACAAACTGTAATTGATACTTGAAAAAAATAAGTTGGTTGGAACCAATTTTAAAGACTAGTATAAAAATTTGAAAATTGTTCTCGGTTATAATCATTTGCTTGATGTTCTGAATCAATTGGCCATGTAAGTCCTGCTTGAGTGATTTATTACCAAAATAATTGTTGTATGGAATAAGTGGATGGAGCAAGATACTGAGGTGCAATGCATTATGTTTGCATCGATGAAAGATGAGCACCAAAAGCACTATAAAAAATTTCATGTTGTTGGGATTATCCATAACCTTAAAGCTATGTATAGGGATGATAATCAAAGGGATAGTTATGAGTTTTTGAAATCATTATTTCACACAAATATGACCAATGGCACCTATATTAGAGAACAACTGTGTGAGATGATCGTTTACATCAATGACCTAGAAAGTCTTGGCTCAGTTATAGATACTCAGTTGGTGATTGACTTAGTGTTGCAATCACTCCCTAATTCATTGACTCTGTTTGTATGCAACTATTGGAGGTTAAAATTAACATGAACTTGTAAGAGTTGCATGAGTGCGTACAAATAGAGGAGGGGTTCATTGAGAAAAGTAAAAAGGGAAATTATTTCCATAGTGGAGATCTGGACATTGGAAGAGAGATTGCAAGAAGGGTCTTGCAAGTCTTGAAAAGCATATTGATGTTGTTTTAGGATTGTTCATGATTGAGGTTAACTTTCCTTGCAATGATCATTCTACTAGGGTATCGGATACCGATTGTAGATCTCACATTTGTAATAATGTGGAGAAGCTAAGAATTAGACGAATCTTGAAGAAAGGCGAAGTCAACCTATGAGCTAGAAATAGAGCAAAAGTTACTGCTTTAGTTGTAGGAACTTACAGTTTGGCTTTCCCTTCGGACTTAATGTTAAATTTGAGACATTGTTATTTTGTACCAACTTTTATCTAAAATATTGTTTCTGTTTTTAGAATTGATGAAGAGAGTTTTTCCTTTTCCATCAAGGACAATATTTTGAGTTTCCATTTGGATGGATTATTTTATAGAAGTGGTTCTTTAAATAATGGTGTTTATGTCATAAATTAAAATGATGAAACTTGTCTTAATATTGAACATGTCAAGAAAAGAAATTTTAATGTAAATCAAACATACCTATGGCATTGTTAGTTAGGTCTTGCTAATGAAACAATAATTCAAAAGTTGCACAATAATGGATATTTGGATCCATTCAATTTCGGAACTATGCCAACTTGGGAATCTTGTTTATTAGGAAAAATAATCAAATTTCCTTTTAGTGGAACTGGAGAAAGACTAACCGAGTTGTTGGCCTAGTATATACAGATGTATGTGGGCCTATTTCAACTCTTGCCAGAGGTGATTTTTCGTAATTGATCACATTTATTGATCATCACATTTACTAATTCATCACACCTATGTCTTACTTCGAGATAATTAATAGCTCGGATTCTGAGAGATGGCTAGAACGCAAGAAATTCGAGATGAATTCTATCTATGTCAACCATGTCTGAGACTTTGTGGACGTACTTGAAAGAATAGTTCCTATAGGATGCAAGTGAGTTTTCAAGAAGAAAATCGGGACAGATGGAAAGGTCGAAACCTATAAGGCTAGATAAGTTGTAAAGGGTTATAGATAAGGAGAAGGAATCGATTATGAGGAAACTTTCTTGCCTATTGAGATGACTAAATCCATTCAGATATTGTTTTCCATTACAGCATACCATGATTATGAGATCTAGAAAATAGACATAAAAACTACCTTCCTAAATGGGTACCTCGAGGAATTAGTGTATATGATACAATGCGAGGGCTTCACGGACCAAAAAAATACAAAGAAGTTGTGTAAGCTGCAAAGGTCCATATACGGCCTTAAACAAGCATTTCGGAGTTGGAACATTCGTTTCAATGAAATGAGCAAATCATTTTACTTCACTAAGAATGAAGATGAGTCGTAGTTTCATTTCAGGATTAAAAAGATGTTCTTGGTTTATGAAGGTTCTAACTTGAAAAGTTAGGATTTCACATACTCTAGTTTCCAGTCACATATTGACGATAGTAAATCAATTTCAGGATTCATTTTCACATTGAATGGTAGAGCAGTCAGTTAGAAGAGTTCCAAACAAGAAAATGACCGCAGATTCCACTATTGCAGCTTCAGAAGCAGCAAAGGAGGCAGTTTAGATGAAAAAGTTCATAACTGAACTTGGAGTTGTTCATAGCATCGTGAATCTCGTATTAGTGTACTGCAATAACAATGGTGCAATAGCCCAAGCAAAAGAACCCATGTCTCATCATAAATCTAAATACGTCCTGCGATGTTATCTCATCTGAGAGATAATTGAAAGAGGAGACGTCAACATAGAAATAGTCCACAAATATGAAAACATAGCAGATCCATTCACTAAGGCACTTTCTAAACAGAAGTCTGATCATCATCTTGACAAGATGGGAAATAAATGTAGAAATAAATTTAGAAATGATTGGCTTTAGTGTAAGAAGAAGATTGAAAGTGTATATCAGTTAAGCTAGTCAGATTTTGACCTGATCGGATAAATACTTTATATGATATTATATTTATATGGATATTAGCAAGACATTATTAATTTTCATTTATGTAAATCATTTATTATTTATCATGTTTATTAATTTTGATGGAAATAATATTATACGTTGTGTAAGAACAACAAAACTCAACCCTGAAGTCAGATTTTCAAAAACAAGCAAATTCTAAGAGGACAATGTCAATAGCTCTTATTGCAAAGAATAAAATAGGGCTAGTTAAATTATGGTACTTGTCAAAGGGCAGATTCAAGAATTTTTCAGCACAACAACAGGATAGATGCAATGCAACCATATTGAATTTCGCCTTGAAAGATTTAAGGGACCTTTGAACCTTCTTTATATATATATATATATCTAGTAAATGCATGATCAAATCATTTTGTACACACGACAAGTATAATTTTTTTTATAAACCGTGTTTATTATGGTCCAAGTAAAAAAGATATGTGAACGAAGAAAACTTGCCTTTATTGTGCCTTGTCGAATTAACGACCTTAACCCTTGGGCTGAGCGAAAAGGCTATAAAAGGGTCATTTATGGACCATTATGGTAGGAATTAGTGTATATTATTTGATAACACTTTTTAGAGCATTATAAGAATGTCTCTTATAAGAATCCAATCAAATAGCAGTACTATAGGTCATAATTATTGTCGAGGCACGTACATTTAATTGCACACTAAAATGAGAAAACTATTGATGAGTTCGTGTAGTAGGTAGTAATCGAGTGAGTAGCATTAGAAGTATTAATAGTAATTATAAGCAACATGATTTATTGAGGGTTGTGGGTAGTTTTACTGAGCTTCTCTTTTCTATCAACCATTATTTTTTCTTGCACAGATGGTATTTCCAAACATAAAACTACCAAGTCGGTGGCTGATTGGAATCAGAATCATGATCATCACACTAATGTGTTTCGCGGTGCAGAATGCGCTGCTGCCTTGCGGCGCAGATTGTGGTGGATGATCAACTAGGGTTTATGTTTGGAATTCAAAAAAAAAAAAAAAGGTTTATGAGGCAAACTGGAATTACGTACATACAGCAATAAACCAAAGGAGCTGCTCATTTACAACAAAATGCAAATTAATTAGCTTTTCATTAATTTGGCTATAAGCTAATTAGCTAGCTGGTCAATTCAAACTTTACATTTTGGCCAAAAAAAAAATCAAGCTTTATATATGTTTTATATGTATGCTTTGATGATGAAACTATTAGCTATGTATTATGTGTGTATTGGCATTAATTTTATAGGTAGCTTTCAGTCCAGCTCGAGCATCATATATAATAATGACTTAGGGATGATTTAATTTGTTTGGATGATCAAGCTCGATCGCCATGTTAAATATTGTTAATCATGCAAATTTCCCTCTTTCTAGTTTTCCTCTGGTTTCAATTATATCGTCCATGTCTTTTTTCATCTATTCATATTTGTAATTCTTTTCACTATATTCCTGTACCACTCTTTTGAACAAAATTGCAGGACCAAGTTCAAGAGTAATAATAAAATTTAGATACAACAAACCCTTAAGTCAAGATGGCCGAGTTGGTCTAAGGCGCCAGTTTCAGGTACTGGTCCGAAAGGGCATGGGTTCGAATCCCATTCTTGACAATAAAAATTTATTATTGTGTCTAGTTATTAACAAAATTTATTGGCTTTTATCCTCTACTTACTGTGTCTATTATTGTTGCTCCTTTTATGAAATGGTGGCTTTTATCATCACTCATCAGCATCTAGCTCACTAAGCGATTTTTTTTTAGTTTGCCTCGTTACCAGATTATAATGAGTTTCAGAAATCCAATTCTAAAACCGGGAAAATACAATGCAAGAAGTTGGGGGGTTTTATTGTCTAGCCGAAAATTTTGGTGGGGGAAGAGCAAAAACAAACCACTGTTCAACGGATTCCAAGAGCAAATTTAAGAAGGAATTTATCCTCTCTACCCAAACCTAAAAATTAATTTCCCCACATTTCTAAACAGCATTTGATACCTGCAATCTCATCGTCTTGGTTCTCAACCTCTCCATAAACTGGGGATTTGCTCTGAGCCTCTCCTTCACGTATTGAGCACGAGCTTCATCTACTAGCTTGTTAGCTTTTCCAGCCTCCTCCATAAGGGAAAGAAGTGTCCTAAGGCAATCCTTTCTGTTTTCTTCTCTGTGTTCAAATCTGAAATATTTACAGGATACCTTAAGTTCTATAAAATACATTGCACTGCATAAGCGATTAGAATGCGGGTTTGTAATCGTAATTTCCGAATTTCCAGACAAGAGTCAGGTTTTGGTCAGAAAGTATAGCTTAATCTATTTGGTGCAAGGTTTGCAATTTATTTTTGGGTCTAACTATCTAGTTTGTGACTACAAAACTAAAGTTTCTTCAATCACTTATCCAAATGCAAATGCAGTTAATTTTTTAACTGAAAATTAAATTATAAATAATAAAATAAGTAAATAAAATCACCTCTCGCTGGTGATTGTAAGCTCGTCTTTCCCTGGATGGTACCTTTTTCCAACCAGTTCCCTTAAGCGGCGGAATTGATACTTTGATAATCCAAGTTCTTTCACAGTAACAGACAATTTCACTTTTCGGTTTTTCGGGTGCCATGCATCACCACCAGGAGCAAAAACTACCCGAGTATGCCATCTAAGTATGGGCCCCTCGCCTGGTGGGTCGTCTAAATCTTTTTTGTTGTCTGGCACGGAGTCATCAAAATGAGGCGGACCCTCCGCTTCCATCATCTTCCCATATTCCATGACCATCTGATCCTCAAACTCTTTAAATAACTTGTAAGCTTCTTCAGGTTCAAGCTCTCCTCGTTCACACATATCTCCTAACTCATTAAACTTCTCTTCCACCTCTTTCTTCATCTCAACTGGTGAAAAGATTGCATTTATGTTAAGGGGTGAAATACCAAGTCAGATCTAAGTGAAATATGATCACATTCTAAAGAGATTCAAGAGAGTGAATCCTACGAAGACTTCATTCATAACTCTACAAGATTTTTCAATATACAAGCCAAGCTAAATTGACACTAAACTCAGTATCTTTAGGTTAACAATTTAACTCAAACTTTGGTTCCTGTGTGTGGGGGTGGACAAAAGTCTTGGTCCTGACAGGAGCCCCGGTACCAAATCCGATCCCAGCCCCGAGTACAAGTAAATATTAATATATATATATATACACATAATTCTTCTTCTCTTCTTATAAATTTTTTTTTTTTTCCCTTATTCTTCTTCTTATGGTTTAACATTAAAAAAAATCATTTTTTCCCTATCACTGGGACCTGGTACCGTCCCGAAAGTACCAGTACCAAGCTGGGACTAGAGGTTCTAATGCAGATACCATTATTGGGAAAGTCGGGACCGGGACTTTTGCCCACCCCTGGCTGTGTGCAGAAAAAAGAAAGAAAGAAAAAGGAAAACCCAAGCCAAACCAAAAAAGCAAAAGAGACAAAAATAAGTTTGTAAGCTAAACAACCAAAGGGTTACTCTCAATAGCAAATGATTAAGGAAACAAAAATCACACATGGTCAAACTTTTACAGAAGTTGAACTTGAACACATCAAAGTTTGACCTAGAAAAACTTGCTATGCCTCAGTAGACAATAGTTAGCACTTGATTTCGGCTTTCCTCTAAATTCTAAGTACCATTTTATTTTTAGGGCTAAACTTACATGAGCTTTCAGAACTTTCCAAAACACAGAGTTATGTGCTCCCTCCAAATAATAAGGGGGACGAAATACCTTTGAAACACAAGAGGATTAAGTACTCTCTATTTATCAAACACTAAAATAACCAAACTTTAATGTTTTTATGATTTAATATAGAGGGTAATTTTCTCAACTTGTATTTGACTTGTCTAATGCCGCAGTGGAATAGGGCATTTCTGCTCCAGGCAAGAGAACCATCCCACTTTTCCCAATTTAAATATGCAAGCTACTTAATCCTATGACATAGGAAGTTGGAGGATGGAATTCCATATAATAAGCCTGTTCAGCCTGTTCTAAATTTTCTATTTTATATGTAACTTAAGAAAAAAGTGCATTTAGATTATTGTTTGAGTGTTTCATTAACTTATATCTAAATATGAACAAATAGTTGTATCCTTGCCAACTTCAAAAATCCATGTCTAAATACAAGTAGGGCATTATTGTACAAAGAAAAAATAAAAAAAGAGAATAAGACACACAATACAAGCATTATTACCAGATTATTGGAAGTATTATAACCTTGGAATTAATATCCTATATACAAGGTTGAGAAAAGAAATGCTCAGGTTATTGAAAGTTGACTATCCTAGGCTAAAGAGAAGATTCCTAGGCGGTGCTAAAGATAGACTCCCTCAACCATTCTATGCGAATGTGAGAGGCTGAGAGCAAATAATTTCTATCACAATTCTCAAGGGTCATAAGACTGAAAGTTTTTTTATTTTTTTATTTTTTATTTTCCAATTGTTTAGTGGAGTGAGCAACTAGGGCAAGGATGAAAGGATAAAACTTACAGGACCACAAACAGAAAATAAAAAACAACAACAGTGCACATGATGATATCTGCATCTTGTTTTCCCATGTCTACCAACAACAAAAAAAGAACATAAAAGGCTGCTGTTAATAGCCTCAGAAATTCTACAGAACACCGGTATGTAGTTAAGAAAAAGAAGACAACTACAAGAGAAAGTGAGACGCAACCAGATATTAGACAGTTGAGACTAAATAACAGTTTTGGTTGACTGAAATTGTGGAGCTTAAAATCAATGATTATTCATCAATAAGCAGCCTCTGCAATAACTGCTGATCTCACAGTCAGGAATCAAAAGGTTGAGTATTGCAAAAGAAAATGATCTAAACATTTAGAACTCCACACACATGACTGGCATGTCAATCACCAAAACAAGAAAATAGCTGTAAAATCTATGCCTAACAAAACGAGCAAATCATAGCAGCATTGAATAAATGAGCCAACATAATAGATGCAAGCGGCATGGACTTGTGAAATATTACCTTCTCAAATTGACTATGAGAAAATACAAAGGAAGGTAAATTGAGAACTATACCTGGGAGGAGCTTTTCCCAACTAAGCATATCCTCTAGAATCTCCTCGCACTCCTTTGTGTCCTTTAAGAACCCATGCTTCACTCCATCCTCAACAAGCTCATCCCATTTCCTGTCATCCATGTTAAAATATTCATCCTTCGCCATTCTCTGCACAACTATATCCCTTGTACTATACAAATCGTCAATCTCCTCATCTGTCTCATGAGCTTCTTCAAAATCCGACTCAAACTCTTTGTCTGGAACATTATCCAGTGGCTGCATTCTCAATTCGTCCATCAACTCATCATCTGTCTCCTCATGCTTTCCAACCAATTTCCTCTGCAGAATCGCTTCGAGAATTGATGGGAGTGCCTCTTCATCACCTTTAAAATACTTCTCTATCCGTGTTTTCAGCTCTGAGCACAAAATTTTAGTCGGGTCAAGCCACAAATAATTTGTATTATGGTGTTAATAACTAGAAGTCACAACTTGAATAGCATGAGGTTTGACCTTAAAATGCATTGAAATTAAATAAATAATGTAGATTATTCGGATCCTATAGCACAATGATCCAAAAGAAAAATATAACAAGCACAGAAATTGAAACGGTAAAACTTAATAAATAACTAGAATTGCAGGAATCCATTTTCCCAGGAAGCAATTTTCTTTGATTAAAGCTTGCATTTCTAGGGCTCAAAACTACAGTGCATCATTTCCATGTTTTTTCAGAAATCAAACACCTTATATAACATAAACATCGTACCTTTATTATTGACGTTCTGCACATCGACAGTTATGTCTTTCTTCTCGGTGGAATTCGAGTTCGACTCAGTAGCAGGGATAGGGATTTCACTGGAGGGCAGAGAATGGTTATCGGAGGAGAAGAACCTGAGTCGATGAGGTCGATTTGACGCGGCCAATAGTTCACATGGTAGATTAGTGTTTGGCTTATATGTGGCGGGAGTAAGAAGAAGATTTCGAGCTTGGAGAGAGAAGCTTTTTAGCAGAGAAATTTTCATGGGTTTCTAGGGTTTAAGCTTTGAGTTTCTGAAAAATTGTGTATTGGAAGCAGAAAATGGCTGCTACAGAGTGTGGACTCCCTGGCTACTCGGACGAGAAGCAAACCGTTTAAACCGGACCGTCCCTCGTTTTGATTGCATTACAGCGGTCTAGACCGGCCCTCTCTAGCTGCATGATTGGTTGGGAGAATGGTTGATAATGAGGTTGCTAGTGTTCAAAAGCTAGCCCAGCAGCCCATCAACAAGAGATGGGCCATTTGAGAGAATGAGGCCCACATCCCATTACACCTAAAGTACACAATAAATTATGTTAATGGGCCATCATTTCTTTCGTTATGAATGGAGTACCGGTACCAAACATACCCGAACAGAGCGTGAAATATATATGATATTTAGTTTTTGGTCAAAGAAATAGGAAAGTGGTAGATGGACTAAATTTAAACAAAACTTAAATCAATTGAGATATATGATAATTATTCACACTACTATTTGTTGATGGGTCAATTAAATAGGTGATATAGATAATTATTATTTTTATTATATTATTTCAAAATTTTGTTTAAATTTGTTTCACTTAACTGTTACTTTAAAAATTTAAGAAGAGTTGTACTTTTTTCTAAACTATTTCTAGAGAATTGAAAATAAAATTATGGGAACCAAAATTAAGAAAAATCAGTCTTTTTACAACTATTAATGAAAGATTTCTCAAAAAGTTAATGATTAATAATCCTTTTAAATAATCAAATAGATTTGGTATTTGAGGAAGGCAATCAAAAAAATGAAAAAAAAAAAAAAAAAGAGTTATATCTTTTATCACTTACCTTAAGAGCCGTGTGAGATGAAAGTCTCATGCTTATGAATCAAAGAGAGAAATGAAATTTATAATAAGAGGTAATTTGTTGAGTTTTAAAAGTTCTTGGATTAAGTATCTCTATTCCTGATATCCTAAAAAGGATAATTAAGATTTTGCATCTTTAATTATCTTTTCATTATCGATTTATAATTTATTTAGTGTTTAAAATTTAATATATAGGGTTTATATTTTATATATTTTTTTTTTCTTCTCCATCCTTCATATTTATTTATCGTTCTTATTCAATCTCTTTCTCTCCTCACATTTCTTCTTTCTTGTGTTTTCTCGAAGTTTTAAGAATTAGTTATAGCATTTCCATAGAGGAGATGAGGATTTATGAGTTCTCTACTCCTTAAATTCTTTGATTTCATCAATGGAGAGGGCGAGGATGATGAGTGTATTGCTAAGTTCTTATTCAAGTTTCCTCATGCTCCTTTATGTAAGTCTTAATTTCGCCTCCAAATCTTGCTATTAATTTTTGTTGTTGATTTTTTGTAATCACTAAACAGAGGGAAGAAATTGTTAGGATTCAAAGTAATTTCATCTATTTTGATCTTCTTTAGCGATGGAAATGATGAAGTTGTTGGATTTCTCGGTTTTTTTTTTTTTTAATTTGATGTTCTTCTTTTTTGATTTTGTAGTAATTTTCTGTAATTTTGAAGTAGAATTAAAGTACGGCTAATTAGAGTGAACATCGATTCAGGTCGAGTGATCTCAAGACCTAAAAGCAGGTCGTTATTGTTCAAGGCAGAGGGTTTCTAGTTTGGGTTAAGTTTTGTCCTAGGCTAATGCTTTAGAACATATAATGAACATTTCAAAGTTTGTTTCCCTTTTTTTTTTTGCCTACTATTTTTTTTAATTAATGAACCTCTATTGTGATAATCAGGTTGCTCTTCACATAGCTACTAATCTAATGTTCTTCCATGAGCGCACCAAAAATATTGAGTTGGATTTCCATTTAATTTGAGAGAGAATTCAAGATGGTAGGCTTCTAGTTAAAATATAGTCTTCTGCTAAAACTATAATGTCCATCAAGGCAATCGAATATTGTCGATGTACAAATTTTGTGAACACACGGTAAATGAGGAATTATCATTGCAAAATGTAATTGTTATAGCTCAATAGAAGGTATAGAGTGCGAGCGTACCAAAAGTAATGATACTTCGAAAGTGAAAGAACGGTAATTTAAATTGCAATAAAATAAAGTACGGAAAAATTAAAGATAGAAAGATAAAGTGCAATAAGATGATTCTCATGAGTGCATATGTTGTTCAAAATTTTTATATAAGCAGCAATTATAATAATTATAACACCCATAACAATTAGTCATTTCATGACTCCAAATCAATTATTAACATGAAAAACCATGCAATCATTAAAAATAACTCATTAAGTTTAAAAATAACTCATTAAGTTTCAAAAAAAAATTGCATGTTATAAGTGAGGTTTGTACTTAGATATCGTGCTTTTTCTTAAGGGTTTCGAGTACTTCTCAAACACTGGGTCATTTGTTCGCCTATCCAATCAAGAATTTAACTTAACTAAATAAGAGCATAACTTTCTTTAAGCTTTTCCATTTAGTTAACTTATCTCACTATGCATTTCTCATTTACTTTTAAGAATCTAGTTCAAAATCTCTTCTTATTATAAATTTATTGATTAAATGAGTAACCTTTGTCCAATTTTTTCCTCTAGATTATCATTCGTGCCTTATGATTCAAGCCATTCTAATTAACCCTTGGAAACATAATGTTTAGCCTAACCCTTTCTTAAGTACTTATTAAAGGTTTGGATTTTTGTATTCCATAAACCATAATTTCCATTCATTTGAAAAACTTTCTCCTATTTAGTTGTACCTCTTATGTGAGTTTCATAAAATTTTCAACTCAACATTCAATCATTTAAAACATCTTTTAATTCATTCATCTCAACTGCACAGTTTCAGTTTCCCTTCTCTTTTATTTTCAGTTTTTTTAATTGTCCAGGTTTAAGCCATATTTCTAGCACCTGGGATATTATAAAATTATAATATTTTGAAGATATCTTTATCAATATCTTATTAAGCTACTATTAAAATATCTGCTCAATATTTGAATATTTACCCATTCCAAAATCATTTGTCTTAAGACTGTATGAAAATTAAACATAATCTCACTAGTTCCATTCCCTTACCTATATCTTGACATAAGTTCTTTCAAAAACTCCAAGGCTAGTTTCATTTCAAATCTAACCTCTTAACATTTAATTTGATATATTATTTTTTCAATTTGAGCTAGTAAAACGAAAGTTATAGCTTGTCAAACTTTTTGTTTTAATTCTGGATTTTCAAATTGACTAGCTAATACCATCAAATTTGAAACTATATAACTACTTTCTCCAATGCTGAAAATTTGTGAGTTTTATGTCATTTTGACTATCATGTCCTCTAGTATATTCATGTAAAATATCATAAATTTCTATGAATATTTTCTTGACCAAGAGTTCATGAGAGTGCCGATTGCTCACGGTTCAAATTCTAATTTTTACCAATTGATCACCTAACTTCTTGAACTATTATCTCAGTCAATACACGTAGGTGTTCTTGGTCTGTCTGGAAAAGTAATAGAGTATATTTTCATAGGGATTTTAGAGCGTATAAATAATTCCATATTTCAGTTCTGCAACAACATGCTTACAAGGCTTGCTAAGCTATTAGATGATCTTACCTAGAGTCAAACTTCCTTCAATCAAGTGATCCTTTTGTTATTGATCAAAAATTGTAGAATATTGGGAGTGAAATGGAGAGAAAGAGGTGTGTAAATGATAAGAGATTTGAAGTGTGAAAGAAGGGAAGGTGAAACATAGTAAGAAAAAGGTGTGTAAATGTTTGACATGCATTAAGATGTGCTTTCCACCTCTTCCTTCTCTTTTAATTAATTAAGTCCTTTAAAATTAAGAATTTTAAAATAACCACCCTTTCTATTTCTTTTACTTTTCTGATTTACCCCAAGACTTTTAAATTTTATTTTTTTCATCCGAAACTAATATCTCAAGTAAACTTTTAATATTGAAATCTTATGTCCGAACTATTTATCTCTTTATAGGAAGTACTAAGCAATTCGGAATTTCTTAGTCGACCGTGTAAAATTAATTTATTTACCGGTTATGTAGAGTTAGGATTTCATACGGTTTGATAGGATATAATAATACTTGAATATATTACATATTACTTGTGTGATAGATTCCTGAATTTTAGGTAATGCATTTGGAACTGTGATACTGATCATGCTCATTGAGATCCAAGTGGTTGTAGCTTAAGACCTAAATTGTTCGTAGTCGTAGAATTATTATGATGAGATAATGACAATATGAATAGACTATTGGAGAATATTGGGTTAGACATATAGGTGGTTAATACCGTGATAGAATATTATGATTGCTCTTAAAGGTCTCAATGGTAATGATAATGATTGTTAATGAGACTTGTCAAGTGACTATTGTACGTGCGATTCTCATACCTGAGATTACTACAATATTAGCGTATACATATCATTCAACGTAGTTCTAGCCAAGGATCACTACAACGGTGAACCATTGGGCATGTATTCTTATACGTGGAGGATGTATGGTGGTAAAATGAGATCTATCATCTTATTATTAGAGGAGTGATATTCCTTAGGCAATAAGGAATCTTCGCAAAATAGAATTGTTGGAAAGGATTTTCTATATATCCATTGTCTAAGTTGCATAAAGGATCACATGATTCATATGGTCAAGTTTAGTAGGGTTTAGCACTTAAACCTTGCAATAAGACTTACTGTAATCTTCGTATAGATGGAAGAATCATTTTCGCACGGTAATAGTCACGGCAAGTTCTTGTGAGATTTCTTATTCTTTTCATTATACAGGTAACCCATATGTCTTTGAGAGACCAATGTGGGTTTAGTGGTTAAAAGTGAATTAATCATATACAATGATTGAATTAACTATTTGACTTAAATGTGCTTTAAGATTCAAATATTTCATTCGCTTGAACGAATAAAATCCGCAAGTTTTTGTGAGTCTCACCTATCGCCGTAGTGTAGAACCTATTAGTTTACACACAAAAATGATGATTTGATTTATGTTAAGATCTTAATTTGAAATTTGACTTGTTCTTAGAGAACTTGATTTAAAGAGTTAAATTACTAATTTGTTAAGTTTAGATCAAACTCGCACTAATAGCATATTCAAAGTGTGATTGAGATTTAATTTGAAATTAAATAAATAATTGTAAAATTATTATATTGACTAACTAAATTCACTAAATGGAGATTAAATAATTATAAAGTCAAACAATATTTTTTGGGTCGAAGAGAAACTCGTTGGTTATTAAAGTGTTAGTAGGTCTAACTGGGCCTATGTGAAAGTGTCTAAATTAAAGTATGGACTTTACCTAGTAAAGTTAAATTTTAATTTAGAATTAATTATTTGTTTTAATTTTTCAGAAATCGAGAATTAAAATGAATAAGAGAACCCAAACATTAGTTTAAAGGGTATTGTGCTTTTGACGCCCACTTGGGCTAAGGGCCCAAGGCTTGTGTCCCTTATAATAGGAACACTTGAACCCTAAGGCTCCCCATTCCATGCCATGCTGCCCACTTTGAGAAAGAGAGAAAAATAGTCTTTTCTCTCCATCCAATTTTCCTTTTCCAAAGTTTGATTCTCATGTGTTGAGATTCAAACTAGAAATTATCCTTGAGTTATCATCCTTGTGTATACTAGTAGAGCCAGGTAATGGCTTGGATCCAACCAAGGTGGCGATGTGGTGACCAGCGAATGTGAATAGTAGCGACTTAGTGGCCGAAAATAGTGCAAGGGTGAGAAATCGTATGGTTTTTTTATGGAGAGATTGCTTGGTGTATATCCCTTCTCTCCCCACCCTCTTCTTGAACACAAATTTTGAATGTTGAAAAATATAGCATACTTCCCGTGATCTTAATGAGGTAGCCTAAGAATTGGATACCTGAAAGTTATATTTTGAATATAGCATTCCGCTAAAAATTCAACGACTTAAAAAAATGTGCAAAGTTGCTCAAGTATCGTATATTGATATCCAATAACGATTGACCTCGCTCACAATAACGATAATCTTTTCCTCTATGGCATTTATTTTGCCCGCATTTTATTTATTTATCTATCTCCTATCACGACCAAAATATCCATATTTTCCACAAACAAAATAAGCACTCGTTTTCTTATTATTTTTCATTTTTTCTTAATCATTTTTTGGGAAAAAAATGAATTTATTTTCTGAATTTTTCTACAACATTGGCCTTTATGGTATTAATATTGGCTTCATCCGCTTTCTTGCGTATTGTATGAAATTATTCCTCAATATGAAGATATTTTGTAATCTATTCCCAAAAGTAGTCTTCGTTATTGTGAATAATCTTATTCCTTTAACTTTTATAACTAGATAACAATTTAGCAATAATTAGACCAACTTTAAAAAATTTCAAGTAGTACTTTAATAGCCACTAACTTATTAACAATAACTTGCAAATCATGTATTTGATCTAGAAGAGATTCTTCATCAAGTATTTTTGAAATTATAATACTAGATATTAGGAATTTCTTAGTACATTCCTCTTATACCTTATATGTGTACTTTAGCGCCTTCCAGATTTCTTTGCTAATTTAGTGTTTGTATAAATATTCTAAAGTCGGTCAGAAATGCATTCAAAATATGCCCCTGATACATAAGTGCATCATCCTCCCTTTTCAACCTTGCTACTTTGATCTTTTTGGTGTCATTAAGAGACAATTCTGGAAGTGGTTAAAGATTATAATCCAAAACGTAATAGATCTTCAAGGAAGTAAGCAAGAATTTCAGTTTATCTTATCATAACGTGAAGTTTGATCCATTGAATCAATTGAGCCTCAACAAATATTGGTTCATTAGGTTGATTGTTGAAACAACTATCTCAGTCTCCATTAGAGATATCAATTTTTTATTGTTGGTAATATTTGAAAACGAGACTTGAAACACAAACAAATATGCTCCTAAAAATGATATTCTCACCCTCTCGATATTGCTTGTGAGTTTGGAGAAAAATAGTTTTCGGAATATGACAAATCTTTTGTGAATCTACACCAAGCAATGAGGATTCACTATTGAATATATGAACATTCTATTCTGGCAATAGAGAAAAGTGGTAGAAGATGAAGTTGTTTATCATTCCTTTCTCCTTATCTCTATTTATAAGTAAACTTGGCAGCTATCAATAAACAGTCATACCCTCTTATCAATAGTAATGTTGTTTAGTAGAAATAGTTCAATTATTTTTATAACATATAATATGCTTGAATTTTTGAAATTCTAATTCTAATGGTAACTAACTGATTTAACGGTTAACCACTAAATTCAATAGTAAAAAATAAAATAAAATTAGGCAGTCATTGCCCTATCACCACGTTACAAACATGCAAAATGTCAAGTGTATCTAATAAGTACAAAAAATGCTTCATGCAAATGCACACATGCATGTGCAAGTACAACTAGATTATTACCTTTTATTTATTATTACAAATATCATGTATGTATAATCACTTAGAATTGATTTCTAAGTTTCCAATATAAGAATTCATTAATGTGCCTTTGACTTTTAATTTTCATTTTCTTTATTAACCAAACGGTTAAACACATGATTAACAAAAAAACAATAATAATAATAAATAAAATAAAATATTGAAAAAATAAAAGGGTGAAATGGTAAAAAACCCCAAGCATATATTTTATTATACTTTAAAAAAAAATTCTTATGTATTTTGTTTAGGTGCTAATAACTACCTCTAATTTTTTTTTTTACTTCAAGTTTCTGAGCCATTCATTTTAAAGGATAAAAGTGTTAAGTAGTAATCTTCAATTTGAAATAGACGAAACAAAACAACCTACATATCAACTTTATTTGTTTGTATTTATACTAACTACAGACGAAGACCTAACTCGAGAAATAAATAAATTAGATAGAAATGGACGTTTATATAAAAATGAGAACCATCATGAGGATGGATCCTTCAACTATAGACCGACCCTTCGATCCTTTGATTTTATTTTAACCGGAAACTCGTTCTGGAGCGGGAACTTTACACCAAGAACTCTGTCTGGACCGAGAACTCGATCTGATTTTCAATTTCATATTTCAAACCAGGAACTAGGTCTCAAATGCCCTTCGACCATTCGACTTTAATTTAGGTGAGATGTCTTTTGACCCTTCGACTTTTCGACTCTATCTATAATGGAAACTCAGTCTGTAGACTAAGATCTTACTTGTCGCCATTCGACCCTTTGACCCTTCGAATCGAAATATGTGAGATGTTGGTTTGAGATGTCCATCAACCCTTCGACTCTAATTTATGTGAAATGTCTTTCGACCCTTCGAAAGGACTCAAATTATGTGAGATGTCGGTCTGAAATGCTTTTTTTCCCATCGACCCTTCGACCACAGACTAACATGTGATCTCATATGTCCCCCTTAGACAGAGATCTCATATGTCATGCCTTCGACTCTTCGAAGGGACTCAAATTATATGAGATGTCGGTCTGAGATGCCATTCGACCCTTCGATCCTTCAACTCTAAGACCCTTCGACCCTTCAACTCTCAGTTATGTGAGATGTCCTTCAACCCTTCAACCCTTCAACTTGGTATGGACCAGGAAATCGGTCTGCACCGGGAACTCGATCTGATTTCAGATTTCAAACTGGGAACTCGATCTGGACTGGAAATTACATATCAAATATCAGTCTCCAAATTTTGGATTTAAATTCAAATCAAATACCGATACCTAAATTTCATATTCAAATTTTAGATATTCATATCAAATATCGGTCTCTAGATTTCAGATTCAGACCCGGTGTGAATAGCCCTCATCATTCGTCAATATTAAGAGAAAAAGAAAAAGAGGGGAGTCGCAACTATTAAGAAAATGAGAGAGAAATGGTCAAATATAACTCATTAATTAATTGTATTTCAATTGGGCTGCAATTTTGTTTTTTTTTCTTATTACGTGGTACGTATTTTAACTATTAGATCTAAAAAAATGGTTAAGATTTACGTATAGGGACAATTATGGAGGGAGCAGACAAGGATTGAATTTGTTCCCCAAAATTGGAGGATCCTATTCATTAGTCTAGTTATCAAGGAGAAGACAAATCCGTGGAGTCAAAATTAGACTTTTAATTTTTCACAACTCCTCATTATTTAGCCTGTTGGAGTAAGATCATAAAATTAATTATAAAATTACCATTTGTATTTTTTTAATCCTTCGATGGAACATTCACGAATTAGTGTTCCATTTGGCCAAATTATTTTAAATGAGCAACCATTTAAACGTTAAAAGAGCAGTATGACTCTGGAAGTACGATCCCGGAGTATTTTAAATGAACAACCATGATTATTTTCTTCTCTAAACGCACTTCTTTTTATAAAGAACATTAATTAGTGATTAACTTTCACGAACTAGGATGTTCGAAAGTAGGTAAAACTTGAGGATTATAATGATCGAATTCGAAAATACAAGGACTCAGACAATAGTTGAACAAAAAAAATATTAAAAGCAGTAAGACATGAACCTCTGACCCTTGTGGGCTGGGCTCTATGGAGATAGAGATGGAGATCAATTTTTTTGAATTAAAAGCTGTGTGGCAGACAGAAGGGCTCTGCCCTACAGCTGCTCCGCCTCACCCTAGTGCACCTAAAAACACAATGACAGGAGGCAAGAGCAGGTAAACTGGTAAACATTGTCAAACCCCCCTTTTTTCCATTTTTCTGGTCTCGAGTCTCCAACTTTGGTATCCAGTAACCATCCATCAGTGTTTACCTCAGGTAAAATGGTAAACATTGTCAAACTCCCCTTTTTTCCATTTTTTTGGTCTCGAGTATCCACTTTACTTTGGTATCCAGTAACCATCCATCGGTGCTTACCTCTAACAAAATAATAATATTTGTTAAAGCTCAAAAAGAAAAAGGTCAAAAAAAAGTCATAAGCACAGATTCCAATTCATTGGTCTCTCTCTCTGTGCTTTCTAGCCCCTCTGCCTGGTCTCTTTCAACGCTATATACCCAACAAGAAGACAAACCAGAGCCCACCCCCATTTTCTTATAACAGAGAGAGACTTCTTACCCTGTCATAACTCTCTCTTCTCCCTGTCTCTCTCCTCATGCTTTTGAAATCCTGAAGAAAATCAACATTTTTTCACTCCACTATCTCATAATTCCACTTTCCTTCTCCAAGCATTCATTTTCTCTTTGTATTTTTTTTTTGTTTCATCTCCTCCCCTCCCCTCCCCTCCCCTGTTTTCTCTGAACACCCTTCCACAATGGCGGAGCACATGAATCAGAGAAGACCTAGAGCCCAATTCAACCCTGTTCCCATTTCCGAGTCAGATCCAAACCCACTTCCCCAAATCCCTTCCATAATCCAATCCACTCGCTGCAAATCCACCATTTCCTCTCTCCTCCTCTCTACATTTTCCAACACCACTTCTAATGAAACCCTACCAACCTCCATTAACAGCAAAAAGAAGAATAATTTCCCCTCTGCAACTTTACGAGGGCTTGGCTGCACCGCCTCGGCTTCTCAGCAAGTTTCTGTTCCGGCTGTGATTAGGTCATCGGCTGATTGGGAAGGAGGGAATAAGAAGTCGAGGAAGAAGAAGCAGAATATGAAGAAGAAGTCTAAGAACAAAACCCATCAAGGGATTTCTGTTGAGGGTTCTAATTTCAATAATTCGAATTCTGGGTTTAATTCTGTGAGCTGTGTTAATGTTGATGTTCAAGATGTTTGGTGTGGTCCTGGAATTGGATTCTCTGCTTCTGATGCTGCTGTGGATTCTGTGGATTGTGTTGTTGCTAGAAGGAATTTTTCTGCAAGGGGCAAGATTGATGGGGAGAGGATTAGTCATAGAGAGGTTTCTTCCTTTCTATTTCCCCGTTTGACCATTTATTAATCTCTCTCTCTCTCTCTCTCTCTCTCTACAATGATATGTTTGTAGCATTTATTGCCTGCTTCTTGGCCGGAATTTTGCTGCTTAAAACTTTCTGCCTTGTTTGTGTGCTTACTGCTTACTGTTTCTTAGGAATTTGAATTCATTCATTTACATTGTTTTAATAGGGCTCTTATAAATGTTTTTCTATAGAAGTATAGAACTTTGTTTTGAACCATTAAATAAGGAGGAGAAGAGGCTCTTCAGATTCTTCCCCTTTTTATTTCATCAATTGATAGTATTTTTTCTTATAATAAATAATTTGGACCTTTCCTATTCAGTTTCTGTCAATTTGTTTATTTATAAATATGTACTTTTTAGATTTGATGTTTATGAGTTCTTCTCAATATTTCACATTCTATGGGAAGCTAATTATAGAAGAGAACGTAATGTGGCTTCTGATATATGCTCCAAGCTGCTCATGATGTTTCCTCTGTACTTCTGCTCTATTTTTTAACTAGAAACGACGCTCTAACAGATTGAATGTGTTACCATGTTTTGATCTTTCCTTGAGGAAGGAAATTATTAAAAATAAAAAAATAAAAAATAAAAAATAAAAAGAAAACAAAGAAAGAAAGAAAACAAAAACAGAAAAAGAGGTATTGAAGATTTTAGAGCTTAGAAAACGAAGTTGTTTTATATTAATCAAATTTTTTTAACCATGGTTTAACCGTGACTGACATCAAACATGGCAGCGTTCGTGCTTGTCAAGGAGAACTGTGAACTCAGACAATTTATCGTTATTTGATTCTGATCCGTTAGAGGTTTTCGGAAGTAGGTATCATCGTCATGCCAGACATCCTTCTCCAGATGGATTTGCTGAGGTTTGTGGATTCTAATTAGGCATCTACTAGGGTTTTTTTATTTATATTTATTTATTTATTATTTATTAAAATGGACAGTGTGTTATATTTCTCTCTTTACTTCTCTTAGTTAAATACTTTTTAGGTAAATATATTGAGCTTCAGTTTTTGTCATTCCCTTTGAGAATGGCAAAAGGAAAAGAATTCATCTCTGACAAAATTTACAAGGCGATTTCTTTGATTGTTTAGGTGTTTGTGTTTTAAGGGTTTACAACGAACAAGGAAAAAAATCCTAATCTGAACAAATAGCATCTGAACCTTACCATTGCTTACATATGGTTTCCTAATTTGATTCCTTTTTTCTTTTGATGGCAACAAAATTGTCTAAAATAATTGTTTGGATTAAAGATGATTATGATGGGTATTTTGTTATTTCTCTAATATCATATCAGATACTAATCTGGTCGTAGAAAAATAAAAGTTTAAAGTTTACAGCAAAGATAGTAAAAGTGTGTTACTAGCTAACCTGGTTGTGCAGTTAATGTTGTTCCATAGCAATTTGCTGATCGGTGGGAGAATGGACGGACAGGATCTGTTTAGGGAGATGAGACTTGATGTTGATAACATGTCCTATGAGGTGAGTTGTCTTCACTTAAAACATCTTATCCAATCCAAAAACTATGTTTTAGTCTAAGGGTGCATTATGTTAAGAGTTTTAAACTGAACTCCATTTTCATCACTTTTTGAGGTAAACTGGGTTTACATTCAGACGACCTATCATGTGCCCAAACTCAGGATTCATTTAGTTTGCAGTTTGAAACGTTAGTTGATACCTAATATTCAGCTTTGGGCCCACACATGACATGTTGGAAGTTCAATTACTTATCTGCATGAAAAATCAGTTTACCTCTCTTATTGTTTTTGAAACTGGCTTTGTTTCTGAAATGCCAATAATCAAGTATACCTATGAAGACAGACATGCCTACATGTCTCTTTTCATGGTCCAACTAACATATTCTCATCTTGGTTGAAAACAGCAACTGCTCGAGCTTGGTGAAAGAATTGGTTATGTTAATACTGGATTGAAGGAAGATGAAATAAGCCGAAGTGTCCGTAAAACCAAGTCCTCAACTTCTAAAGATCTACCTTCTCTTTCAACTCGAGTAGATAGAAAGTGCAGCATTTGTCAGGTAAGAAGAAGAAAATAAAAAAGGTTTTCTTTTCACTTAAATCAATTATTGATTCCATCTTGTCTTGTAAAAAATGTCTCTTCTTCACGATCTAGGAGGAGTATGAAGATGATGATGAAATGGGAAAGCTGGATTGTGGACATAGCTTTCACCTACAGTGTATAAAGCAGTGGCTTTACCATAAAAATGCTTGCCCGGTTTGTAAAACTGCAGTTTCAGTTCGGGTCTGAGTTCTCTCGTGAGCCCTACTTTGCTTTCGTGGCGGGTATATATATATATAAATATGGTGAAAATTCATTTATTTGTGTGATGCTTTCAATCTTTTTTTACCTTTGCTTGTTTTGATCTGACGGGGTGTCCTTTTGTGATGGGAAAATTCCATTTAACAGGGAGTCATGGTTTTGGAATCGACCAATCTCATTACAATAATATATGATTTTATGAGTATATTTAGAAGAATCGAAGTACCTTTTGTGTTGTGATTATGATGTTGATTATGTTGGAACTTCTTTTTGCTATTTTTATGGCTGATTTTGAGAAGTCAATGTTATGTGTTCCCTATGATGGTCCTGTGGACAGAAGATAAAGTTATGGCTCAAACTGGAGGTAGATAGTAATGAGAATGCTTCGATTGAAATCTTATTGCGGTCTCGGATTTAGACTCTAATTAGAGAGTTCACAAAGCACAGTCCACATTACATTTGGAACTAAGGGTAGGTAAAAGTAATGCCGGTATCGGGAGAAGGTCGATACCATCCGTACCGGCTTGACTTTGGCATTGGTGTACCTGGCACGAGCGAAACATAACAGTTCTTTCCGAATGAAATGAGCAGGAAAAGTTTGTGGAAAATCCTGGCTCGTTTGTAACCTATCGCCAGAATTCACAACTAAAAAACTTTCGACATGTCGTTTCTATCCCCTATGTTATGAGAGACTATTAACGAACGATTAAACCCCCTAAACCGCCATATTTTATTAGTCAGGAAGAAATACTCACGAAACAGAAGAAGAAGATCAAGAAGAATCAAGAATGAGAGAAAAAAGATTTAGAGGTTAGAACTCATCTCTTACTAAAGTTTATGCTAGAAGTAATTTGTCGTAGAAAAGGTTGATCGATCATGAAAAGGCAACGAGAGCGCAGTAATGAAGAAGCTTCTGGTTCTGCAATGGCGTCAGACGCTCGTCGACGGCGGCCAGCAGCTCCCACGCAAGTAATAGAACAACAACTGATTTCATGTATTGTCCAACGGTTGCCAGAAGCTCCCACGCGAGCAGAAGAACGGCAACTGATTACATATAATGTCCAATGGTTCCAAGAAATTCTTGATCAATTAATTCTTCTTCAGCAACAAGGAGTTCATCCATTTCATCCTCCACAATGTCAATGTCATCTTTCACAATATCATCCTCCACAATTTCATCCTCAGTTAATCGAATATCTTCGATCTCTTCCTCCACGATATCACCCTGACGCGTTCTTCAGGACATCTTGAATCTCTTCCTCCACAGGATCGTCCTGAGGAGCTCTTGAGGTATGTCCAATCTCTTCCTCCAGAGTATCATCCTCAGGCGGTAATTTCTGATTAATTTCTTGCTCCATATCCGCCGTTGAGACACCAACAATTTCTTCAACTTCCTCATCCACATCGTTCAATGCCACAACATTTTCCCAATCATCAACAACCACCGCAAATAGTAGCTGAATCCAACCATCGGAGCTCGCATCCTTCCAATAGTCGTCTTTCTGAATCTCTGCCTTCCTATTTTGTGATGGAGCTAAATAACATGCTTGACAATCCCTGCGATAGTCGTAAATCAGTGAGAGAAGTCACATCTTGGTTGGCTCAGAGATCCTCTCTTGCTCCGGCAATGGCTGAAGTAATCAGAGACAAAATCTTCGCCATAGATGACTCTGTTAGCAGATTCGTATGCTTCACGTTGTTAGTTGCATTCTTACAAAATTGTACTAACTACTACTACGTAATTTCTCATTAATTTTGTTTGAAGTTTTTGCCGATTTCGTGATTAACTAATTATGTGGATTTTTTCACCGAAGAACTTAGTGATCAAGATGTTGCATTTAAACAACTTTTAGGTTCAGTTCTTGAAAAGATTTATCACAATCCTGGAATGGGGATGGAACATCATCCGGAACTGAAGTGACTCTTGGAATTGTGGGCTTCAAAGAGGTACCTAAGGCTGAAATGATGCAATTCAATTGGACCCCACCTTGATATTCCTCCGACGAATCGGAACCCCGTCAATTAGTTAATTGCCACGTCATCAATATTCGTCAACCAGCGGATGAATCTGGTTAGTCATAATTAACATCCAAAGGATCAGGATTTGAATGTAATATGGACGAGAAAGATGAAGACAATAAGTAATATTGTGTTGGGTCGTGGTTTGGTCTACGAAGATGTTTGGCTGGTATTCATGATTTTTAGTTTACAGTAACAGTTTTTCTTGTCAGTGATTGATTTACTTGCAAAGTGAGGCAAATCGAATTTAGGATACATTAACTTGTTAACAACACAAACATTTAAGATTTTACAGTTTAAGTAACTGACTGTAATTATCAAGACCACGAAAGTTCAATTGAAAAATTAATTGACGTAATAAACAAAATTACAAAAATAGATCCAACTGGCTGTTTCTTAGTGATTGATGTAAAAACTGATGTGTTACATCCGGTTTTGTATAGTTAATCTAAATTCATTAGGAATCCTTTGTAAGCCAATGCCTGCATAAATAATGGATTAAGATGCAATCCCGCTAATGATTATTTGGAAGATTGGGTTGGAATTTGAGAGCCCTAGCAATGTTAAGATGTGAAGAGGCTTTTTTTCTACCCTTCCATTTTGATGGGGTGAGTATGGACAACTCGTTTCATGGATTATCCTTAAAAAAGAGAAAAGATTTGTACATTTGTCACTAATAAATTAAGTACCATTGTTCGATCTGATTTTTTTGATAGTTTGAGAAAACTGATTTTGAATCATAACTATAAACTTGTTTATTTGATTATATACTTCATGTTTATAGCTTATCAAATATGTCTATGTATGTCACAACCTGATTTACCAGATCCATGACCGGCGTGAGATCTACGTAATTGAAGATGCCTATGAACTGTATATGATAAATCTGCGGTCATGTGATTCTGACCAGCCTCTTACTTACATACATTTGAACTTGTGGAATACTTGTAAACTCAAAATTCCTTTTTTATTCATCATATGAAAATGTATTTTATAATTCATATACTCCACATGTTTAGGAATGCCTCTATATATAAGGTCTATACTAAACCGCAAAGGAAATAAATGTCTACATCATCTATCCGACTACACAGTGGAGCGGCTAACTTGACACCGATATGAAGTCTCAAAATACAATGGCAACCGGTCAGGATTTCCTCAAGGACTCTACTTTCTCTAATCTGAAAATGGTTACAATAAAATGGGAGGTGAGTATAAAAACTAGTGAGAGGTAACTACAACTTGTTTTGAGTTTAAAACTAGTAAGATGTACTCATCAAAACTGTCTAGAAACCAATTTTTACATAAAATAGTGCAGATTCATCAAATCTTTCTAAAAACTGTAATTCAAATATGTTTTTGCATAAAACAATATCTTAAATCATGATGTATATTATAAACAGCCTTTAAAACAACATTAAATCAAACTATAATTCAAACTCTTTTCAAAGAGTTTCATGCTCTTGCATAAAACATGTAGATTTGCATATTTTCATTTATAATATAATATCTAAGCATATCATTTGCTCTTCATTTTTTAAACATATACTTTTAACATACTCATGCTTGTTTCACAAAATAGAAACATAATCAAAACAAAATCAGCGAATCTATTTTATTTCCATAAAATTAAACAAG
This sequence comes from Coriaria nepalensis, assembly GCA_027186245.1. Taxonomy (NCBI): domain Eukaryota; kingdom Viridiplantae; phylum Streptophyta; class Magnoliopsida; order Cucurbitales; family Coriariaceae; genus Coriaria; species Coriaria nepalensis. Next base: position 2,526,414 of record CP114493.1, read on the forward strand.
TGTATGACTTAAGAGGTGGCCTCCGATGCATATTGCTCCTCCTCGGGACGCAAGAGGTGACCTCGTGGCACTTTGCTTCCATTAACACTTTCACATGAAGTTTTAACTGTGAGGGGCCAGGAGGTAAGGTCTTTGTTGTTTCCTCCACCCGCGGGACGATACCTAAAGGAGCAATTCTCCCTTTTGACATATATAACAAGCCATGTCTTGCATGCATTCATGAACTGCTAATCTTAATCTAGTAACATAACATTCCATGTGCACATAGCCAGCAATCCCGATGCTAGTAGGGGTCCCATCACAAAACTTTATGTATTCAAATCTATCTAAAACATGTTGTGCCATACATAAGGCATATATCTATTAACTGTTTAACTCAGTCTAAACATTTTCATTAAGCAAACTTCATGCACTTTAAATCCAATTAAAACAAGTTGTGTCATACATAAGGCATAGACTCATGAAATTCTTATTTCAATGCAAGCATTTTCATAAATGCAGCAACAATCAGTTCAGAAAATAAAATAATATCATTTATGAAATTGCAATTCATTGCAACCCTTTCGAAAAAATAGCATGCAGTATCTATAATCTTAATCCTCTCGTACTAATACAAGATTATAGTCACATTAATGAATTTGGAATTTTCTGATATTTATTCATATTATTCGATAACTATACATTCACAATTATATAGAAAAATGTCACTTTTATTAATTTCATTAAAATAATACTTATTATATGCTTTTAGGACACAATGCCCAACACTATCATCATTGAAGGTGACAATATTTATTACCACCCTTCAATTGGATGGATTTAACACCATAGTGTATTTAATCAAAGGGTTCGATGTTCCTTTCAATTATTTGAAATGGTGACCTCATTTGTTTTGCCTCAATACAAGTTTCACACTTATGTGTTGAATCAATATAGAAATTAGCCATGTGATTCATATGAATTAATATACCCAAGAAATTGTAATTAATATGTCCTAATCTATCATAGAAGACTCAAGTAAATAAAGAAAAATAAAACTAGCTTTATAAATATTTGGATCACTATAAGTACATTGAGCTTAAAGAGCTCATCAGATATATAACCATTTCTCACATACCACTTTTGGAACAAATTACTTTATTCGACTAAAAAAATTAGGCGAAAATAGTACTTGTTCAAAAATGAACCCTGTCATAAGGTTCTTACGAATTTCCGGTATATACAATTAATTGTTCAGAGTTAGCTCTTTTTAAAAAATTATATTTAGACACCTTATATTGATTATCTGTCCCTAACATGGTTAACTTCTCCATATATAGCTTCTCTCTATTTTCAATAGGTTCAAAGGAAGTGAGCATTCTTTTATCTGAGCACACATGCCGAGTAGCACTAGCATTAATCTACCATTCTCTTGAGTTGGACCCCATTGAGTTAACTTTGGAAACCGCAACAATAAGACTGATGTCTGAAACATCTTGAGTAATGTTTTCCACCATATTCACTTCTTGATTTCGTTTCTTCTTCAACAATCTATAATCTAATGCTTTATGACTCATCTTCTCATAGTTGAAGTATTTCCTTTATAACTTGATTTTTTTCTTGAAGATTTCTCTTTTCGGTCCCAATTTTAATTATTTGTTGGTCTTCTTGAAACCTTGACCATTTTCCACAACTTTTTCCTTCGTCATAAATTATAGAAAATAAATTACAAAACAAACTTATAGAAGCGAACAATTCCTTTTTTGTTGCTGAATTTTCAAGAAGATTTACGAAGTTACCCATGTTTTCAATCTCTAATTATAATCCATACAAATTATCTTGTTCATTGTTAATTTCTAACTCAAAACATTAAACATATAAATTGTCTGAGTTTCAACTGGGAAGTAAAAAAAAATGCTTCTCTTTTCACTGTCAGAAATTTCAACTCATTAATTATGTGAGTATGCATGTATTGACCGAAACCCTAAGTTGGTTTATGTAGAGAATTTTTCATCACGGTAGTCTAATTCAAGCTTGCGCCTTTAATCTCTGAATTAAACTTTAATTAGTTATATTAGGCCTAATATAGAAGAGACCACAACTCAAGCACAACAATATAGTATGGCCGGTCATGAGGTGTATTTGATCTCACTTGAGTTTTTTTATTAATCTCAATTAATAAATCCAATTTTAAACAATATTTAATAACTATTTTATGTTTTATTATATATGACAGATTAAATTGTATATCTCGATAATATGATGGAATACGTTTATCTTTAAAATAATTTTCAAATTAAATAAATAATTTAATTATCTCATAAAACTTAAAACTTTTTAAATATGAACCTCTAAAACTTCTACACTTATAATGAATGTTCAAAAATCACTCTTAAAATATAATAAACTATCACATTTCTTATAATAAACTATCACTTTAGGAGTAGAATTGAAGTTGAGATCATTGGTATAATATCATATTGAGTTAGGGTTAACTGTAAGTGATTTATGGGTACTTTCCTATAATATACAACAAATGGTAAACTATTGCTTGTAATTGGGAATGTTATTGATTTTTCTCTAAGGGAGACTTGAAATGAATGCCTCTTGTTTGTCCTTGTTTGATGTGAGAAGATTATTAGTCATTCTTATTATATGTAATGATACATAGTTTATAAAGTCTGATACATGATTTTTACAGTTATTTTCATGGATCCCTAAGTATTGAAAAAAGAACAAGAAGGTGATTAGCTCACCGATGCTCTCTTAGTGGCTAATAGTCTCGAAATTTACACTGCCCAAAACGGATTCAAGAGGATATACATACATGAGATGGAAGAAAAACTAAAAATATTACTGCCCAATACAAGTATTAAAGCACATCCTCATATTAAATCACAGATGAAGAGTCTTAAGTCACAATATAATATTTGTCAAGGACTAATAAGCCAAAGATGATTTTGGGTGGGACTCGGACAAGACTGTGTAATTACTGAATCATCCAGATGAGATGACTACTTATAGGTTAAGATGAGTTAATGTTTCTCTTTATGATGAATTTCGTGTAAGTATGCCTATTGGTCATATCTTATGACTGACTTATAATCTAATGTTTCTTCTATACATCTTCATTTTTTCATTTTTACTTTTCTTGTAGTCTCATTTAAGAATACCATGTTTCCACAGTACAAATCTTCGAGGGCAATAGGGTAGAGGGAAGAGCGGGAGAAATTATGAATGACATGGTGCATTGTCTTGGTTGCAACCATTTTTCCAGATCTATATAATTGGCATTAGCCAAGTTGTAACAATAATTTGATTATGTATTATATTTTATATTTTATATTTTATATTTTATATTTTATATTTTATATTTTATATTTTATATTTTATATTTTATATTTTATATTTTATATTTTATATTTTATATTTTATATTTTATATTTTATATTTTATATTTTATATTTTATATTTTATATTTTATATTTTATATTTTATATTTTATATTTTATATTTTATATTTTATATTTTATATTTTTTTTCCCCTCAACCCATAATTTTTGAAAAAGCAAAATTTAGAAGTTGTTTTAGATGCAATCTTGTAATTACAAATTAATATATTTTTTGTGATCGTTAATTTATGCATCAACACGTAGCGAATAACTGTTAAGTATACTTTTAAGGGATGCATGTGCCCATAAGAATTGCGGAGCCACCTAATACTAATAATGAAACTTTACGAAAAGTTTCCTCCTATAATAATTTATGGGGTAAAATTATAAATATAAGACATATATTAAAAGTAAAATTGTAATAATCTCATTTTCACTCATAATCAAGTAAAACAGAACTTACTCTCATAAACACAGCACAAAGCTAGTTTCTCATAACAAACATTTGATTGATGCAAGCACAAATTATTTCAACATGGCTTTATTTTATCTTTTTTATATTAACCCAAATCTAGGTGCCAGCTTTCCACATGTTGCTCCTGTTGCTCCTGCATTACTTTTTGCATTTGACCAGAAGGTATATCCCAAAATATAACCTCTTCATGGCTTTAAGGCATCAAGTATGGCAAATCAGACTGAAAAATAGCACATATGACTGACTTATAGATAGTCTAAACAGCCAAATCCAATGTTTATGGACAATTTTTCAAATATCGATCTCAATTTTCATTCAAATGGCATAAACACAAATCAAACAGACTCCAGTCAAGCTTATTACCGCCTATCACATTTTTCAAACAACATAACCTATATTTATATAACTATCATTAATAAAACATGAACCAAGAAATCCACCATAACATTTTTTTTTCTCTCTCTTTCAAATTCCACTATGAGGTCCTGATTTGCTGCTGACTCCCATCCTGATTTGAAGGATCTGATGATAACCCTGCCGCTACTGCCACCGCCTGGGTCATTGTCTGGTACTGAGACGGCAAGGGCGTTGCTGAAGCCGGATGTTGGCTATAATACAACTGCTCATGCCCGGCATTAGAATACTCGATACCATAATTAGCAGCAGTATTAGAAGAAGCAACAGCTATGGACTGATAAGGATAGTTCATTTGAGGATATCCGACATACTGTTGAGGAAATTGATTGGAAGGCACTTGGACAAGAGCTGGGGAAGATGTCTTTGGTGGGTAAATGGGTTGTGGGGCCACTCCTTCCTTGTATGTGGCAGAGGTGACAATGGTGGGGTCCTGTATGCTGGATTGCATAGACATGTTGTACGGTTGAGATTGCGTGATGGGCATTAAGTAGACAGGATATTGCTGATCAATTTGATGGTGATGATGAGGATGGAGCTGCTGTTGTGATGGTTGATGGTACATTGGGTAGTAGGATTGGATGGGGATCGAGCCTGGGCCCGTGTGGTGGATGTAGTGGGTCCCGGCATGGACAAATTGTTGTTGTTGCTGCTGCAGCTGCTGTTGATGATGCTGGTCTAATTGTGGAGGTAATATGTTGGGGGAGTCTTGGATTTGGTGAATTGGTTTTTGGGGGTTTTGAGATGAAATGTCACTTGCTGTGTTGGGGCTAACTGGAGGAGGTATGATGTCTCTATGTGCAGTGTTATTGACTTGGTCTTGATAGTACATGGCTTTGGACAGAGAACTTGCAGATGCAATACTGCTATCACTGTTACCATAAACATTATTGACGAAAGAACTTCATATCTAAAGAAAATGGAAGAAAGCCACAAAAAATACCAATACAAATAAAACAGAATAAAAATGATTTTGATTTGTTTACTAGATATTGAAATTCCTTACCTTCAAGAAATATCTTGGAACAATTTGAAAAGAGGATCCAGTGCATTTTCTTTCTTAAAAGTTCCCAATTGTCTCAAAAAACGATTATGATTACTAAGGGAAGAGCCCAATTTCAATCAAACTCTCATAAACAACATCCATTTGTTTTAGGAGCTAACAAGATTAGCAATGTATATGGAATGGAATTTTGATCTAATTTTTTCATCAAACCAATCAACCAAATGGGAAACAAGTAAATAAGATTCATATAATTACAATGACTAATGCATATGAATAAGGAGAGAGTACCTTGCAACAGAATCCGGTGAAGGCAAACTAAAACCTCCTCCGCTCCCTCCCCCACCAATGCCGCCGCCGCCACCGCCGCCACCACCACCCCTGTTCTGTAAAGTCAATGGCAATGGAGGCTTCCGGAATCCAACTGGCACCCCCTGATCCGATCTCTCATCATCAGAGAAAACTCTACTTGTATTTTCACTAGAAATAGCCATAGAATTACTCAAACCACCACTTAATATCATATTCCCAGCTGAAGTAGCCAGATTAACAGAAGGCAGTGGAGGCAAAGCAAAATTCATCTGAGCAAACTGCTCTTCAGCTCCACTGACCTTCTGATCCTCCACTCGGACTCTAATCGGCGGCAAATTCGACATAGAAGGCGTAGAAGAAGAAGATCCAAATGATGAACTATTCTCTAGAATGATCGGTGAATCCGGCATTGAACTATTAATCAAGACCTGTTTGTTAGTATTATTATTATTATCTCCTAACTGATCAGATTCAATTCGGCCTTGAGCTTCCAAATCGTTGCAAGAATCACTTCCACGGACCTGATCTAGATTCAGCAAGCAATCCATGGTAGCCGAATCCGAAATCCCTCGCGGAAGAAGACCGGCATTGTTAAGCGCATCAACGAACCATGTCTCAGACTTAGCATCGTCGAGTAACGATCCCATAGAAGCGGCGGTTTCAGGTTTTGCGAGAAAGAGGAACAGGCGAAGACGAGAAGGCTTCAATGGCGAGATCGATGTAGACCGATCGTACTCCTCGATCATATTGTCGAGGTCTTCATCGGTCGTGACGGAGATTAGAGAGTCTAGGTCTTCATTAGGGAGTTGATATTTGAGGGAGAAAGGGCGACCGTTAAGGAGAGTACGAGAGAGACGAGCAGAGAGGTCGGAGAGAGAAGAGTTCCGGTCGACGACAACGATGCGAGTCTCACCGCCGACATAGCAGAGAGATTTGTCGTGAGGGCGAGGGATGATGTGGCCGCCGTAGCTACACATAAGGCGGAGTTTGGGAGCGCCGGGGACGGGGGGAAGGGGGTGGTCGGGGTCCCAATTAGTGTCGACATTGTGAGAGCGAGGGGAGGAGTCGATGGAGTCGGAGTAGTTCTGTTGCATGGAGGCGGCGGGGGCAGTGGTAGTGGCGGTGGCGGAGAGGGGTGGAAGAGGTGGAGGTGGATCCATTTTGAGCTGTAAACGTGTACAGTTGGAACTCGGAGCTGGTAAAATAAAAAATAAAAATAAAAAAATGGCCTGCGAGGATAAATGAAAAGGAAAGTAGGGTTTAGTGAAAGTTGAAGGACTTTATTTTGACTTCTAAATAATATGGAGGGGTATCGAAAGGAATTCGGATTCGGTACCTACTTTTAGTTTTTTATTATTTTGTTTTTGGCAAAGATTCGGTGCATGCTTATCTAGTGCTTTCCGCGCATGACTTTTAATTTCATCCATCAAAATTTTAATCCGATGGATGAAATTGTAACATCTCATATTTGGCATAAGAGAAGTTGACAATTTAAATTTTCATTGTTTTCTACGCTGGTTTCACTTCATTTTCGCATTATGATCTACCAATTGCTTTAAAGGGCATCAAAGTGGTGATATGAAAGTTCGTTCCTTGATTCCAAAAGACCTTATATGTCATTAACAATTATTTGACCTTAATTAGATCTCATTTAAATTAATTGTTGTAAAATATAAAGTAAAAAAAAAAAAAAAAGAGAAATAGATGAGAATCGTTTTGGCGATTAAGTTTTGACTTTGGTTACGAGATATTTCATTTCTTCTTTAATGTAAATAAAATGAAAATATATTATATTTCAGCTATTTGAGAATGATATTCTCATTTCTATTTCACTTAGGATATCAAACCAAATGTGCATACAATAGAAATATATCTCGAGAGATACATGTGCAATTCATTTAAAAAATAAAAAGAAAAAAAATCTTAGACGGCAATTGATAAGGAATTCATGGATCTAAACTCTATGGGAACTGAACTAATGAGATCATGCAGAGATCCATAGACAATTTGTACTTGATTCTGAAGCCAGCATCAGTTCCTAAGCTCTCAAGTAGTGTTGTATTATGTGTTTGAAAACCCTTGTTTACCTTCACACACGTGACTGATGTATTGGCAAAGCAAAACCCAAGAGAGCAACTCAAGGAGCACATGAGTATGGTTCATACTTATTATTATTCCAACTAAGGATTAAAAAATTATTGATTAAATCAATTTTTTCATTTTACTATTTTTTTTTATCTATCATTTTTGTTAAAATTTTAAATTATTTTAATTTTATTTTTAAAATTTTCAAAATATTTCACTTTATCAACTAACGATGGTCGACTAACAACTACTAAACTACCTATATTATCAACTAACATAGGTCTACATATCCATAATAAATAGAAGTGCCTATATGGGAGTGTTGACACCAATTTCCGCGGCACCGGCCAATCGTCCGTGAAGGAAGCGGTCGATCAGAAAGAGAGAATTACTAGTTGTTCGGGTCCCAATAATAGCGCATTGACACGCTAAAAGATGGGGTTAGAATGCGGCATGCCAGGACTATAGAAATACTCCAAGTGAACTAATCTAACTAAAGTTTCTAAATTGCATAATGTAAAATACTAGAAAGATAAAGCGATACTATAGATGAAACCTCTTAACTGATAAAGAATTTGACTATTGATTAGAGCGATTAAAGCGGGGTGAAAGGCTAAAATGGTTATAATATTCTTCGATATTGAATCTACTGAGCAAAAAAACCAATAAATATACATAATAACTTTGAAAATGATAAAAAGAGATTGAATGTTGGACGAACATTTAAATAAATCATATGAGATAAAGAGTAAAGACTTCATTAAGTATAGGAGTTACAATAAAGAAACTCAAATGAAACTAAGATGAATCCACTGAAGGATCGGAAGACCAAGCGTCGAGGCGAGAAAGTGCTTATAAAGTGAAAAATAATCCTCATAGTGATTTATTTAGGGTGTTGAGCCTTAGAATTTCTTCAGGGTGTTGACCCTTAGAAGTAGCATTACACCTTTGGGATGGTTTTGATGGCGTTGTGTTTTTTTGTTCTTTTCACTTAACGAAGCCTGCTATATATAAGTAATAGGATACTTGGCGGACAAGCAACTCAAAATTGCCGGAAAAAGTCTCTTTGGTTTAGATTTTGCAATTTAGCCCTCCAAAAATGAACTTTCTAGTGTTGGACCCCTTGAATTTGTCAACCATGACTGTCCCTTTGCGATTTGATCCTTTCCCATTTGTAGATAAACCCTCAAATTTGCTTTAAATCCTTAGAATTGGTTAAAGGCCTTCTCTAATTTGCAAGTCCACTTTTGACTTTTGTTGAATAATCCTTGAACTTAATGAAAGCTTCCTCTAATTTTGCAAATATACCCTTGAAATCAGGCAAAATAGATTAAAATGAAGGACAATTGGCCAAGAATTAGCCAAATTGGCTTCTTCAAGATCTTAGGCGGCCAACGAGGTTAGACCAACCTTGGCTGCTTAGTCTTGCTCATTCAGTCAGTTATGGCTAATTGCCTAGCCTTGCTTGGTCCCTCGATTTGGTCGATCCGGTCAGCCACTTAGTTGTCTAACTTGGTTGAAATTTGGCCTATTTCGTCTCTTTTTCGGTTGATTTTATTATTTTCTCGATAGGTTATTCTTCCCTGACCACCACATACAAAAATGATAATTTTGGAAGAAGGAAAAAGGCCAATCAACATTTTTTGTCCAACTTATACATTTTTCAGCCAATTTAGGCATATTCGTATCCTTTTTCGGCCAATTTGAGTAATTTCTTTTAGGCTTCTTTTCTCATCATCTAAAACTTGCCAAAAAAAAAATTTTGTCATCAACAAGGAGCAGTATAGTAGAATATTCTCGTTAGTAATGAGATGTAGATCAATACCAAAATGGTGGTACTCCATATACTTGAACATATATACTCCACGGTCCCCTAACTTTTCTATAATATTTTCAAGCAAGCCTTTCATTATATGCACTTTGAATGGCTAAATGGTGGACTCTAGCTGAACAATCCTCAACAAGTAAGGGATCAATCATCTTGCATAAAGGTTTGAGCTTTGTCTTAAATCTAGTCCTTATTTTTATAGGTTGTACACCACATCGATCATCCTATGTAGTTTATCAATAATCAACGCCCCAATGTTGGTTTGTGACGTTAAAAAGCATATATAGCCGCTCTACAATTGTCCATTTATATCCTCTAACAGGCTTCTCTCCAACCATGCACATATAGAGTAGAGTGTTGAAACCAAATTCATGTTCTTCTCGTTCCACCTTCGTCATTTTTTTTAAACATGTCATCCCAATAAAATGTCACGTATTGACTATAAACACAATTAACAAAGGAAGGGTCCTAATTGAACAAGTCATTAAATTTTGCATGTCTCATCCTCAGCAAATGTAGGTATGCATCCATATGTTGGAACAAGACATTTAAATAAAGTAGAAAAAAAGCAATGAATATGAAAAATTTAAACAATTTTTAAATAATTTCACAACTTACATTATTTGAAGCCACTCTCCAGGAATGATTAGGTCTTCAAAGAATCTTTTATCTCATTTTCGACCATCAAATCTAATGATAGACATTGTGTTAGGAAAAGTGAACACATAAGTATTGCCTAACTTATAACCATACTATACTAAAAAATATATTTCAAATTAGAAAATGAATAAATATTAAAATAAAAGTGCTTACTCATTAACTTATTCTTCAGCCATCCACCTTGCCATCACTTGATGGTTATCCATGTTTGGCTCTAAAATTGGTTCTACCTTCAATACTTGTCCCCTCTTATATACCATTCTCTTTGATGGATCAATGTATGGAGATAGTACGACTGTAGATGGATGCTTCGTCCTCTTACCCCGTCCACCCTCTATTTTTTCCCATTTTTCTTTGAATATCTCTATCATTGGGGGCTTACGTATGGCTCCGCTACCTCGTCAGTATACCAGAGGGTCCTTCTCTTCATCTACTCTACCCAAGGAACTCCAAACCACAACATGCAGGCAGATATCACAGCTCAATGACTCAGTAGGTGCTAGAGTATGAGGTTTTAATGACCCACTAAATGCAGGGGATAAGAAATCATCACGATGTCGCGACTCGTAGGGTGTGTGGGATGGAAGTTCTTCAATAGGCGGTGGTGTGTCACATACATTATATACTCTTTATTTATCATGGCGCATATATCTCTTAACCTTTTCTCCATATTTCTTGTCATATTATGGAGGTATTTAAACATTTGCATAATATTTCCCATCATCCTATCCTCGAAACCCCTCATAGTCACTTCTACAACCTTATTCTTACCCTCGAGATTAGCAATATTCTTTCTCTTTCCATTGTCTCGGTCTCTGATGGCTTCTTCTTTTCCTTCTTCTTGTTCATCATCCTCTTCTTCTTCTTTGATAGACTTTATTGGTTCAACATAAGGTTTATAGACTTCTTCCTCTAATTCCTTCGTCAAAACATCCACGACTTTGTCTTCCTTATCTATAAATTATTCCAAGGTATACAAATAATGTTGACCTTCTTCTTCTTTAGAAGCTTTTAATATACTATGAACGACGATCTGATTTACAAGAAAATTAATATCAAATGTAATTAAATAATTTTGATGAAATTAAAACTGATAAAATAATGCATGAAACTTACCCTTTCCATATGTAACCATGATTCAACATTTTCCCGGGTTACAACATACGACTATGGAATTTCAGTTTAAAATCTAGGGAATTGTGTTCTTGAGTTTCCATGAGCAGCTTTTCATGTAAGGAATGGAATGGATTCATTTGCCCATAACTGCAAGGACCCTTATTGATTAGCATTGACCTTAATTACAATCGGGGAAAAAAAAGAAAAGAAATACAATCATAAAAAATATAAAGTAACATTGAAATACTAACTTATAAAGCCAGCGAAAATCCTACCAGCGTGTATATTTCCTCATCACAGCCCACCCATTTTTTATTCATGGTGGCCTTCTCTAATATATTTTTCCACAGTGAATCAATTGTCTTCTCAAATGAAACTTTACCCCAAGGGTCAGTGTTGAACCTTGCTAGATTGCATGGAATATATAATGTAAATGGCTTGATATTATTCTTCATCTCTTGAGATATAAGGACCACCTCTATGAAGTACATAAGAGCCATGTTAATGATGTTGTTGTCTCTATTACTCCACTTTTTAAACCTCATTCCTAGCTTTATAGTTGTAACAAAAGTCCCATTTCAATACTTATTCAATAGCCGGTTGTCTTTTCCCAACCACTCGATCACTTTATTGTTACATTACTTGTGACACTATAATATCGTCACCAAGGAAAGCTCTTTCAGATCCAACCGTATTGGTTTTTCACTGATTAATAACCACATCTCTTTTTTCTTCTCGCACTCGGTTCATCAGATAGTAAAAGAGTTCAAGAGTTTATTAGAGTTATTGAGTTTCAGATCCATATTGAGAAAGTGTCCTAAACATGTATTCTTAAACACAATAAATTGTTTAGCAATGAGCCTTTTCTTTATATTAGTAACAACAACTTCTTACTTAGCAATCATATAGATGTGAGCTTTGTAAAAAAGATCTTCTATGAGGATGGGTGTAAGGACATGAGGCATTGTAGCTTGTTCCACCTGAAATTTAAACAAACATGCAACAACTAAGATAAAAAAAAAAAAAAAATTGAAATTTAAACTACGCAATTGACTTTGCAGCTTGTGAATCTTTGACTATGTTTCCTAACTGCTCACAATAAGATGTATCAAGCAATCAAGATGGTAGGATAGAGACCTCAAAGCCTCTATCTCAGCTTTCAGATTACTCGATAGCCATTATTACATATCATTGAGCAATCTAGAAGTTAAGGCAGACAGCTTAAAGCCTCTATCTTAACTGGCAAATTGCTTGATGGTCTACAATAATAGCCATCAAGCAATCTGAAAGTAAAGATATAGAGACCTCAAAGCTGGTGTCTTAACTTCCTGATTATTTGATAACCATTATTGCAGGCTATCGTCCAATCTAGAAGTTAAGATAAATAACTTAAAGCCTCTATCCTGACTATCAAATTGCTCGATACCTCAAAGGCCATCGAGCAATCGGGAACCCAATCTAGATGTCTCTTATTCTCTAAACTAAGGGGTACCGAGCAATCAAGCCATTTAAAAAAAAGTTTAAAGGTTCAATGCCTTCAATTCAGAGCTATTGGGTTAACATTCCTAGTTAGCATTCCAATAACTCATCCCCAACATATAAAAAATAACCTCCCCCATCCACAATTTCAAAAAAAAAAAAAAAAAAAACCTTATTTGGATACCCACCAATCAAGCTCAAAGGTTCAGTTCAAACATATTTTCATTGCAAATTTCACCAAAAACCAAATATGTATATCACACACAATTAAAATGAGTCAACAAAAACCCTAATTTTACAAATTTATAAAAATCACTCAATTCAAGAAATCAGTGATGAAGTTCATACCTTGGTCGAAGTGGATGGTTCTCCTATAAGTGATGAAATCAGTGATGAAAAATGATGCAAGATCTCTTATAAGTTTTCTAAATGTCAGCCTACAAAACAAAATTCTAAAGATTGCAAAATTTTTTCATCTCATTATTTTATATGGGTGGGTAGATTGATCTAGTTACTATATTGCTTTAATCTATGGGAGTATTGTGATACTGGCCTGATTTTGGGTTTTGTTTAAAAGCCCAGCACGAAGAAAAAGAACCTTGGTCAACCTAGCTTTTTTTCATTTTTTAGAAATTAGAAAAAATAAGAAAAAAAAATGAAAAAACTTATTTAGCCCTTTTAAAAATTTGAAAAAAAAAAAAAAAAGAACTCTTGGGCCCAACAAAATGACACTTCTTCTTCTTTGTTTCTTTACTCCTAATGTAGATAGACAAGGGCCTACGATCACCATGTTTCTTCCTCCATTGTTATGGTTTTCTTCTTAATTTTTTCCCCTTTTTCATTTTAACTGCATGAGAGAGTATTTTAGAAGGTCGAAAGTCAATAATAGGAAGGTTTCAGATATGAATAAAAGGGATAAGTGGCGGAGGTTAGAGGAGTCACCGAAGCACACGAAGGAGGAACAGAAAATAGCCTAAAGCAATCCTGAAGCAATGGGCGAAGGTCAAACATCTTTGCTGGAGTAGGTATGTTGATTTCTCTATTTTGTTTAGAATTTTATGAAATAAGAGGTTTTTTTGTTAGTTTGATATGAGATTGGACGCTTTCTGTATATTTAGGTACTTTTTATTGTGTTTGACTGATATTGATGAGTTTTGGGTTTGAATTAGTTTGTTATTGATTTGTAAAAAAAAAATTCCCAATTTTCCAATTTGTCATCAAAATAGTGTAATATCTATGAAATAAGGGTTTTTTTTTGTTAGTTTGGTCTGAGATTGGGTGCCTTTTATGTATTTATGATATAGTTTATTGTGTTTGATTGATATTGATGAGATTTGGATTTGAAATTAGTTTGTTATTGATTTGAGAAAAAAATTTCAATTTCCCAATTTGTTATTAGAATAGTGTAATATCCGTGAACATTGTTTGATTTTCTGTAATGGTTTATATTTTACGTGAAATTGGGAAACAAAACAAAATGTAAAAAATTTTCAATTTCTCAATGTCTTACTGTACTAAATATTCTTAATTTCCCAATGTCCATATTTCCCAATCTGTCAATGTTGTCAATATCCCAATGTTCCATTATTATTTCATGCTGTAATTAGTTGGTTGTTTAATTTTTGATGTGTGTATTTCATTCCTAGTTATCGATGTGTGACTAAATTTGTGCTCTTGGTATGTGTTCTAGGTTTTAGAAGGTGATAGATCTCATGCCCTTACACCGATCCTTTCAAAAGATTATATTTTGAAGCTCGTGTTCACACTTCATCAAAGCAAGAAATAGTAGTCCATGATACAAAAAGTAGTCTTTCAAAGAAACATTTGGCTGAATTTTGAAAAACCTGTTGGTGACGTCAAGTAAACTGGTTTTATTCCATAATGATTCATCGAGCGGATTCAAAAAGTAAAAACAACTATAGGTTTCGGTTGGTGGGAAGACAATGAGATTTGGGCTAAGGAAGTTATCATTAATAATGAGGCTGAACTGTGAGGACCACCCTAGGTCAGAAGAGGTGGAGGGGTTAGGAAGGGACAATCAGATTCTGAATAAGTATTTTGGGGGGTTGCTTACGTCCGACGCTATAAGAAAGGTTTCTAAAGATTGAGAAGAAAGACAATGATTTCATCAACATGGTAGTTGCTTATTTTCTAGAGGGTGTGCTAATAATGACTTTAGAGGTGAGACAACAGTTAATGGATGAACATTTTTAATTGTCAGTAATTTGGAGACATTTAACAAATACCATTGGAGAGGATGATCGGTTCACTTTAGAATAATATTTTAGAGAAGGCCATAGAGCATAAAGCTTCTAGTGTTGAAGAAGAAATTTACATGCTTAAAAGATTTCCTCTTTCATTTTAGGTTAGTAGTTTATATTTTTATGTAGAATTTATTTATGTTTGAACTCAATAAAATAGTATGTGCTAACCCTTTTACTATGTAGGTATGGGCTTATAAATCAATCTCATATCTTGCAAAATAAGTCATAATCCAGAAATCAACCCATAAGATACTCCGGATGTTGAATTGGAGCCCAAAGTCCAAGCACATTGTAACTCATGAGAATGTGGAAGGGTGGTTACATACAGATAGGGTGAGTAATTTTCCTATATTGTTTACTTTACGATATTTAATAACATTTATCTGACATTGATTTTATTATATTTCAACTCATTATTCATGGTATATTAAAGGCTACATTGGAGGAAGAGAGTTAGCCTTATTTGAGAAAGTTGGTTAGTCTTGAGGATTATGTAGATTATGTGGTGGATGCTCTGATAGAGGAATTGGAGGGCGAAGTTCATGAACCATATGTTAAACCAACGGTGGCGGTTGAAGAAGAAGAAGAAAAATTAGAAGAGGTGGAGGAAGTTTAAAAAAAAATAAAAGATGATGTTGAACCCACTTTTATACTAGATGTTGGAAAGGGAAAGAGGATTGATTATGTGGAGGTTGTTAAGGAGGGCATGAGGGAAGTAGTTAGGGAAGTTCTTGGTGAGGTTGTGAGGGAATTTCAGGAAGAGGTTAGGCAGATGGTGAAAGGGGTTGTGAAGGATGTAGTTAAGGAACTATTGGGGGAGGAATGTCGATTTCAAACCCCATCATCCTTATGACATGTGAATCTAATTCGTGACCCTACCTAAGCATCTAAATCCACCCCGAAACATGATTCTCCTTCAACTGATCTATCACCCCCTCAAAATCCTAGTTCTCATGTAGCCAATCTGTCGCCCCCTTAGGCTCCTGATTCCCAGTTAGGTGATCTATTGGATTCTTTAGGTGATGAGTTGCAATCACCGAAATGTGAGGATCTTTCAGGGGGAGTGAAGGTAGGAACTATTGAGGAAGGAAGGGTTAAGAGGAAGAGGGAGCCAAGTCGGATAATTCTTTCTCTATGCATTAACCCTAAGAAAAGGAAAGTCTATCTCAAGGGTTAAATATCGATGACTGATCCACTAATGGAGCCTAATAGTGAAAACTATGAAGAGATGTCGAGGTAGCTATCTAAGAAAGGCGTAAGCATGTAAGTTATTAATTTTCTAAAAATTGAATGTTTTGAGTCTTGATACATAGTGTAAATATGTTAATTTCTTACTTTTGAATCACAGGACCCCTGTCATTGGATTTGATGGTCGGATAGTGGATCAAGTATAGTTTAAAACCATTACCAGTTCTGGAGAGTGGCTGAAAGGCGATGTTAGATTTATTTCATGTTCATACATTACCATTAATGTTGTTTTCTTTGTCTTATATTTGTTCAAATTATTTTTACAGTACGTAGATAAATACATATACTTATTGAGGATGCGTCAAGTCACTTTCCCTAATATGCTTAACTAAGAAGTTGCCTTTATCGACACTCTGTTGTCCTAGTACTTGCAATTATTTTGGGATAATACTTTCAAGAAATTGAACATCAAATAAAGAGTAGATTTTGTTTTGATGTAGAAACTGCGATATACAAGTATGCTACTGGAAAGTATCCTATAGGAGGTCGTAGATAGGCACCATGGTTGAGCGGCTGTATATACCATACAACTGCCTAGGAATGCATTGGGATGTGTTTGTTGTCGATATAAGGCGAGGTCGATATACGTCTATCTAGTATGTCTTGCAACAAAAATTAGGGTCATAAGTTCAGGACGGCTCTCAAACCCATATGTGTGACCATACCTTACTTGATTAGGATTGTGCGACCCGAATTCGAAATGAAACCATTCGGAATTGAGGTAATGAGAAAGTTGCTTAAAAATCTTACGGCAAAAGGTGGGTATTGTAGAGTTTACATACTAAAGTATATGGAGTTCCATCATTTAGGTACTCCACTCCTTAATGTTAATGATTCGAATGTCTTGATATTCCACTCCTAGATTGCCACCACTATATATCAAGGATATATATATATATATATATATTTTTCTTTTTTTTTTGTTTTTTGTTTTTGAGTCATTTAATTTATTTTAGTTGTACAAGTATAGCTAATTAATTTTTTTTCTTGTTGTAGATTTAGATATGTTATTTCAATTCATTTACTTTAACTAGTATTCTTTCTTCATTCATAGTTGAATCTTTAATTGTGTGATTGTTCATTTATATTAAGTTAATAATAGTTAGTTAAATTTTTTCGATAGCAAATATGTCAAAAAGAAAATAAAATAAGATTAGTTTTAATCATTTTACAGTAAAAATTAGATTAATTTCTTTAATATATATTTTATTTATTTTATTTTATTTTATAATATAAAATTTATTTTAAATTTCTAATACGTCTATATTTTTCACTATATTTTTTCAATGATCTGACTGAATCACCATACAATTCTCGAGATAAAAGCTAAATTATATGTCAGTAGATTTTCCCGACAACAAAATAACTAAATAAATATTATAAAATTTATTAATTTATTCATATTTCATTCTCAATTGAGAACGAAATCAAACAAACCATAAGAATATCAAATCTGTTTTTTAGTGCTGATGGAAAATTGTGTCAATTAAGGAATATAATTTTCAAAGATCCCAATTAAATTATTTGAATGGAAGAGGTCTTCCAAACGTTTTTTAAAGATGAACCGTGTTCTCAGGATGATATCGAATCTTTTCATTGGTCCTACACGTGGTGGAAATTGTTTCAATTACGGAATGAAATTCAAAAATTATTAGTTAAATTACAGCTACCCTAAATAATACAGATTATTCCGATTTCAGGCCTTTATGAAAGGAACGAAAGAGACAGGCAGGGAAGTTTGGATTATCCTTACCAGATAAAATCTTACTTATTTTATCCTTCATTTTTTTTTTACCATGGAATTAAAATCTAACATTGAGATGAATACATATATATATATACTGTTAATATATTCAATATTAAAAAAAAAAAAAAACAAAAAAGGTTTAATCTCACTGTTAGATTTTAATCAAATAGTAAAAAATAAAAAAGTAAGATTTTGTACCGTAAGGATACAATCCAAACTCCAGGAAGGCAGGCATTGGAGAAGATTATGCGTAGGCAGGTCCCCCATGTCCACCCAAAGTGACAACTTGTTTTCTAAAACGAACCGTGAATTATAACGGGCCAATCAGTTCCGAAAATTTCAGTCAACAAGAGAGTGTTTTCTACGCTATTATCACGCGTATCGCTGATGAAATTGTACTAACCAATGGTTTATTACATAATCAAGATTTCTTATATATACTTTATTCAGGAAGGCAATTTATATAGAAGAAGATTCACATCGATACTCAACATTTAAAAAGCAAGAGATTCCAATTCCATTACCAGAGGGAGAAGGAGGGAAGATATGGATGAAACAAGGAAGGAGGCGGAGAACGGTTTGGATCGAGAGGAAGTGGATGAGAACCAGAAGCTGAAGAGGCGAGGAGGAGGAGAAGAAAAGGACGAGCTGTTGTCAGTTGAGAAGGTGATCGAAAACCAAGTGATTCCTTCATGGAGGAGGCAGCTGACAGTGAGGGCGTTTGTTGTGAGCTTCGCCCTAAGCATACTGTTCAGCTTCATAGTGATGAGGTTGAATCTGACCACAGGTATCATACCCTCCCTCAACGTCTCTGCTGGACTATTAGGCTTCTTCTTCGTAAAGACGTGGACGAAATTTTTGGAGAAGTCTAGCCTCTTGAAGCAGCCTTTCACCCGCCAGGAGAATACTGTTATCCAGACCTGTGTGGTCGCCTCCTCCGGCATCGCCTTCAGTGGTATGCCACTAATTTCATCTTTCCTTCTTTATTCTTGAATCTATATTCATCAGTGTTCTTCATTTTGAACACATCTTAACAATGCTAACTAGGTTTTCGTGGTGTATTTACAAGGAAATCGTAATATGCAGTTTTCTTCATAATGCGAGATGAAGGTCTTAGCTTAGGGCTCAAATCAAATGTACACAAATCCTTTTCTGTTTTGGGGCGAAAAGGAAAAAATATTCCTTTTTCGATTCCTTTTTTTTTCTTTTATTTTTCTCTTTTGGTGGATCGATTATAAATTATATTTGGTTGATTAGATCACATAAAAATACAAAATTTCACATCATAATAAATATACTAAAATATTTAAATAAAAATAATTTTATTGTGTAAAAAAGAAAAAAATATGGTAGAAATAGATTTGTTTTCAATTCTTTAATGATGAAGTTGGATAAAATAAATTAAGAAAGAAAAATAATTTTATTGCAAAAGAACAAGAAAGGAAGGAAAATTTAAAAACAAATTTTATTAAAAAAAAATGAAAATAAGGATTTATTGGGTAATTGAATAAGTAAAAAAAAAGGAATGAATGAAAGAAATGAAGAACAAAATGCAGCATATTAAGTAAATAATATTGATAAAATAGTTTTATTAATAAAATAATGAAAATAAGAAATTATTGGGAATTAGATAAGCTAGAGAAGAAAAAAATCATTATTTCCATTTTGTTCTCGATATTTAGGGATTCTCACAAAATTTTTTGATTAATTAATTAATATAATAATAAAATTTGAGTTTATAATTTACATAATAATTATAATTTTAAAATATCATCAATAAAATAATAAATTAATAACAAAAGTTCATATAAATTTCACTAGTAAAATTAAATAAATATTTATAATTATATTATTTATAATTAAAAAATAAATTTATTAATTTTTATTTTTAAACTTTTTCATGATCGGGACCATTTTTGATTTCATTTTCATTTTTGATCTCGGTATAGAAATATGAATATTATTTTTACTCCGGTTGAGTATCATAATGAAAATCAAAATGGGATTGAGATTCTTATCGGGATAGGAAAAAACACTCACTCTACCTATGATCTCTAATAAGCTCAATGTTATATAAAGCCTATATAAACTATTGAGTTATAATATATTTCATTTATAAGTTTAAATATTACATATTTAATAACTAAAAATTTATCTTTTATTTTTCTTAATATTAATTTTTTCTATTTTTCCATCCGCTACCTAAATTCAGATGAGATTAATTCGCTACCTAAATTTCGTAATAATCGTAACAAACATGGTCTTGTTTTATGTTTTTTATTTTTTGGCCAAAATATGAAACATGTTCAAACAGAGAATTTTTAACTACACAATTTCAAGAGCGCGTGTGCAATGAGTGAACACCGTGCTCTTTAACTCTTGAGCTGCATTCAATATCATTGACTTAACTATAGAAGACTTATACTGATTGGGATGCGCGAGGGGCTCACACGGCTTACCAAATTGACTTTTAAGATTTTTTTTACGTCAATTATTGAAATGTTTTTGGTTTACATCTGATGAGATGTTTACCGTTCAATTGTTTCGCAAATAGTTCACCAGTTTTATATAGTTATTTGAATCCAATTAAATGGTTCAAATATTTTTATATAATTTTTATTAGATTATTTAATATAAATTTAATTTTTATTATTAATTATAAATT
The DNA here is from genome assembly GCA_027186245.1 of Coriaria nepalensis. Lineage (NCBI taxonomy): Eukaryota > Viridiplantae > Streptophyta > Magnoliopsida > Cucurbitales > Coriariaceae > Coriaria > Coriaria nepalensis. Next base: position 2,547,081 of record CP114493.1, read on the forward strand.
TTGAATTAAATTAAATTTTTTATTTTTTAATTATTTAATAAGTTATTTAATTTTATTAAAACATATTTAAACCGATATCGTGATAAATTTTAATTTATTGTATAATTTAATATTATTAATATAAATTGTTACGTGAAAAATGCCCAGATTGATATTATTTGACTTTTATAAATTATAAATTAGTTATTTTATTTTATTTTTAATTACTTAATGAGTATGTAATTTGATTATACCTAAATTATTTAAATCAACATAATTTAATTAATAATTGGGCTAAATATACATTATATAATGAACTTAAAAACATGATGTATAGCCAACCCGTAGAGTCAAAGGCCTATCGGCCCCATCGATCCGTACAATAAAATTACTTTACAGGTCGATGGTACTTCATAACTACTAGTTTACTCTACGAATTGATGGGGTTGGGTCGATGTATTGATGGGGTCGGGTCGATGTATTGATGGAGTCGATGGGGTCGATGGGTTGCCCTTGAGAAATTATCCTCACATGTGACTAAACATAAAGTTGTATTTGATAAATCATCCTCAAATGTAACTATATATGAAGTTGCACTTGAGAAATCATCCTCACATGTGACTACACAGGAAGCTACACTTGAGAAACTATATCTTACCACTCACTATTCACGTAGACCCCATTTGAGAATTCTTCTTTCTTTATATAAAGACGCTTCTCAAAATTCTTTTTACTTCATTGATGAACATAGTAATTTCAGATTGAATCCGTATTTCTTCAACTCACATTTTGTTCTATCACTACAAATGGCAGCTATTATCATCATCATCCCATCACATACTAGAGGGTCTAATGGTGAAAGCAGACGATGACACGCTTGTTAATGTGCATGAGCTATGCTTCAACTTAGTTAACCATGCATTTGATTGATATAATTATTATGCCAGTGAAGTTGGGTGTAGCATTCTGAGTTTATGATGAACGTCTATGCTAGGGTACCTCAATAGTGACCAGTAACAAGTTTGTTTGTAACAAGGAAGGGAAATGAAGGTCCAAAGAATCAGTCACACATGTATGATGAGATGTTGATGTGCTGCTTATTTCACTGTTCAGGGTAGGGATGATGAGATTGATGTAGCTGATAGAGCCGGTATTCGACCAAAGTAGGCTTACAAATGCTGGTGACTTTAGTTGGTGGACGTGATAATTTTCACTACACTCAAAAGGACTACAAAAATTTTTTATATGGTCAAAGGAGTAAAACTGTGGAATACAGGTGGCCAATGCCCTTTACAATTGGTTTGGAGTTTAGCAGAGGAAGGACTTACAATTTTTTGTCATGATCCAGACGGACGAGGACATACTTACAATCATTCCATATGCCACGACTACGCAATTTTTGGAGACTTCATCTCGTTTGATACAACATACCAGACGAACGATCGAAACCGACTGTTAGACGCATTTGTGGTTTGAACCACCATAAGGAGAGAGTATGTTTTGGGGCCTTTATGTTGTTTGATGAGATAGTTGAGACATTTCAGTGGCTATTTCATACATTTGTCGAGTGTATGAGAGGAAAGACACTGTTCTCTCTATTCACATATCAAGACGCAGCTATGTCTGCTACAATCTGTATTGTCCTGCCGAACACACATCACTTCCTTTATGTGTGGCATATGTCTTAGAATGCCTTGAAGAATATTGGCCACAACTTGCAGAACAAAGGTTTCAAGAAAGTCTGGAGTAGGCTTCATTTCAACGCCGAGGTGGAAGATTTTGAGACCAAATGGTATTAGATGCGAGAGGAATACAATTTCCGCGACAACTCGTTGCTCCAAAGAATATATGAGAGGCAGCATAAGTGGGCTCAAACATATGTGAGGAATGTGTTCAATGTTGGACGAAGGACCACTTAAGTCGGTGAAAGTTTCAACTCACACCTTCACAGTTTCTTGAAGACGGACATGGACATAAACAGCTTCTTAAAAACATTTCAATCAACTATTGATGCCCATTGGTATAGGGAGTTGAATTCAGACTTTGATATGAAGAATAATTTGCCAATTGTGAAAGAAAATGACCTCTTCCACATACGCTTGCGATGTCTATACACCAAAGATGTACGCCTACTTTGTAGTAGAGGTACACATATTGAACTGGTTACACATTGATGGGTACAGTATGGCTGGTGGTCATGAACAAGTAGTGCTACACTATCATAGCACTAACTTGATTTACGACTATTCATCGACGAAGCAATATTGTGTGACAACTCATGAAAATGGATTTCATTAGTGCACGTGTAGAGTATTCGAATATGTAGGCATTCCATGTATCCATATTATTTGGAAACTTAGAGAACCAATTCTACCACATACCAGAAGATTACATATTAAGAAGATGGATAAGGAATGCAAGGGCAGGGGATATAGAGATGCTCACATCATTGTCACAGGAAGATCCAAATATTGAGGCTGCTGCAACCTGAATGAGACATATCAATATGTTCACATCAACAATGGAAAGGCTCGCGGTTGATCCTCAAACATTTCCTGTGGTCATGAACGCCCATGAAATGCTGACAGAGAAATTAATAGTAGTCAACTTGACATTGAATGGAGAGCAAGGTATGTATGCTTTAAAGACATTGAATGATCTTTCTCCGGAAATAGTTGTAGCAAGATTTAAAGAGAGGGAGACAAGAAAACGTTCCAACAAACAGATTCAGAGTTCCCTCGGGCCGAAGGCCCCTCCTCCTAACCAGTCGCTTGAGAACTTCACTTACAGGACGACTAAAAGGTTCCTTCAATAATGCTTTCATATATATATAAACTTTAATAAATTAACACTTTCATTTATTATTATTCCATAACTTTTATGTTCTTTATTTGTAGTGTTATATCCCTTCTCAGCAACCAGTAAATGAGAAATATAATTAGTCATAGACTAGGCATGATGATAGTATGAATATCTATTATACAAATTACTCTTAATTGGGACAACATGATAATTCTCTTTTCGGACAAGGTGGGAATGAAAGTGATGACTATTAAGAAATTGTGTTTATACGGGTCATAGAGTAATTTGATTATACGGGTCGATAAGGTCATAGAGTAATTTGATTATATGGGTCGATAGGTCGATGAGGCTGAAGACCCATCGTTTGTCGATGGGGTCGATGGGGCTTTCGACTCTACGGGTCGATGGGGTCGATATGGCCTTCTTTATTTGTAGTGTTATACTCCTTCTCAACAACCAACAAATGAGGAATATAATTACTCATAGACTAGGCATGATGATAGTATAGATGTCCTTCATACATATTACTCTCAATTTAGACAACATGATGATTCTCTTTTCAGACAATGAAGGAATGAACGCGATGACTATTAAGAAATTGTGTCAACATGTTGGTTAATTTTATTTATATTAATTTATGTTGGTTTATATGACTATAAACATATAGGTGGTCAAATTGTATGTTCATTATAATGTATATTCGACTTAATTATTGGTTAAGTTATTGTTGATTTGAATCATTTTAGCTATAATCAAATTACGTAACTCATTCAACAATTGCAAAATAAAATAAAAGTGAAATAAACAATATATAAATTCAGGATTTAATTCAAAATTCACAATTAATATTAAAAGTCAAATTTATATTAACAAATCTCAACTCATTTAATATTTACATAAAAATCAAATTTATATTACCAACTCAAAAATCACATGACAACATTTTGACCATCCGATTTAATTGGATAATCCAAATACTTGTGCATGCCAATTAGATGGTCCAAATACCTATGCAGGTATGTGCCAGCAAGGGTGTACAGAAACCCCAATGGATCTCATATAAGACAACTTTACCTTAACATTAATTACTAGGTATTCAAGCTGTCGGGATTTACCTATTTATTTAATTATCTTGATTCTGTTTCATTATTGATTGATTTAATAGGATTTGTTTCATATTAAATCCAATCAGATATTAATTTAGGGGTCAGATTGAATGGCACATGGATTGTATGGTGCCCATACAGGCCGTGCAATCCTGGCCATCCATGTAGATCCGACATCCCTAGTCAAGCCACGTCGCCTAGGGATGAATTGCGTTTAAAAACATGTGGGTTACCACGTTTAACTCGGTGACCCCCGTATTTTTTTTCTTCTTTCCACCCCCCTCCTCTTCCTTCTGTTTTCTTTTCTTTCTTTTGTACCTCTCTCTCTATTAACACACCTTCGCTTCATTTTAACCTTCATCAACGAACCCATTCGAGCTTATGAACTCATTGGAATTCATGAACTCATTCTCTCTCAAAAATACACCTAGTACATTTTGAAAACCCTCGATAACTCGAACTAGTAAGAAATATGAAATTACTGACCTGTGAGATGTCGATCTGAGATGCCCATATTAAAATGTGAAAGGCTTTTCGACCCTTTGGCTCTTAGACCGTTTGGCTCACAAGTAATCTAAGTTACTCTAAAGGTCGAAGGGCCCTTCACAAGTTGAGGCCCTTTGACCCGTAGAGTAACTCTAAGGGTCGAAGAGCCTTTCACGGGTTGGGGCCCTTCAACCCTTCGTGTTACATGTGAGTTACATCGATCCTTCGACTGTTAGAGGCCTTTTGACCCTTAGTGTTACTTTACGGGTTGAAGGGCTCTTCGACTATTCAACCCGTCATCTCACATGTAACTTTAAGAGTATTCAAAAGACCCATCGACCCGTAGAGTAAATCTAAGGGTTAAAGGGCCCTCCACAAGGCCAAGTTCTTTCGACCTGTAAAGTAACACCAAGGGTCGAAGGGCCTCGACTTGTGAAGGTCCCTTCGACCCTTAGAGTAACTCTATGTTTATTTTCTTTCTTTTGACTTTATAAATTGAATGATGGTAAAACAAGGATTTAACCTATGATTCCTAATAAGCTATGATTCAACCTATGATTCTTTCTTTTCTTTCTTTCGACTCCTCCTTTTTATAGTAAATTCAGGAAATTTAAGGTTTAGAGAAAATTAAAAATATAGAATTATAATAGTATATGAAAACGTACTAAATTATGAAAAAGAACACTTAAATACTACATAGAAACATATTGACCACTCTACGGCCCTGAAAAGTAGTTATTTTGGCTTCTATATTGTCCAGGCTGTGAGTACGAATTATAGCCAAAGTAAGCATTCATTCTCCCATTCAGTTCCAACTGTGAGTTTGGATATTACTCCACCTATGTGGTTGGATAGTAGTTATTCATTGTGCCACCTTGTTCTCTACTTATTGAGCATTGTGACAGAATGTATTTATTTGAAAAAATAAATGAATAAAAAAACAAATCAAAATATTTAATTACTTAAATAAATAAATAAGTACCTTAATCTCATCTTCTAACTGAAGCTCACGAGTGACCGATTGAGATGACGAGTCTTCGCTTCATTGAGTAGATGACCCACGATCGGTGTTCCATCTACTGCCTGTTTCCCCAATCAGTTGCAACACGCTCTTTAAATCCTACTCTAACATCTTGATGGATAGGTTCAATATGGCCACCCAATTCATGTGCATCATTAATGATGTTCAAGTTCAAATGGGCTATTTTTTCATGAAATTGATCAACATATTCATCGATTGTTGGCCATGTTTCAGGAAAATCCTTGTACTTTAATATTGTTGAGGTGAACTTATTAATGTGTCTAGTTTGGGTTTTGGATAACGCCATTTCTGAGTCATCATGTAATGATGATGTGGAAGACCGAATATTTGACTTCAAAAATGGTTGTCTTGCCTTCCTCGTCCATCTATTTAAAATATATTCTTTTGGGATGCTGTATTGGCCATTTTGTCTAAGCAGCTATATTATATGTGCATATGGGATATCTACATACTCGAAAGTTCTGCACATGCACTAACGAAATCTATTTATTGTGGTAATAAAATATTCCTTTGACATTGAATAGTCGTGCGACAGGGCCTTGCTGCAGTTGTGCTAAAATGGTATAATGCCATGAAGTGCACAACAACCATTTTCTCTAACCCATGTCCCTGTTTCTGCCTCGTCGCTAAAACATCCATGGCGATGGGGTCCCTCAATTTTGGAGTTGCATGAGTAGTAATCATTTGAAAATATGTCTTAAGCTCGTTGCAATGCAATTCATCCACAACTTTCCAGAAATGCTTTAGGAATCGATCTATATTCATCTTGGAATTCAAATGACCTCAGAGATGAGAGTTGAAGCTTTCACTCACTTGCGTGGTCCTTTTACTTGCACAAAAAACATTTCTCATGTATATCTGCGCCTATTTCTCACACCTCTTATAAATCCTTTGCAGCCACTAGTTTGTATGTAAATTATGGGTACACAACATCTAAGCCTATTCTATCTCGAAATCTTCTACTAAACTATTAAACAAAAGTCTCTTCCAGTCTTGGTTGAAAACTTTGTTCCCTAGTAGTCCACCAAGATTTTTCTTCGCATTTTTTCTATATGTCATGCACAGAGGAAGTGATGTGTGTCTTTAAAGACGGTAAGGATTGCAACCAACATCGTTGCATCTTGATCAGTGAATAACGGTAGTGGCTCCTTGCCATACATATATTCAACAAACGTGGTTAATAGTCATTTGAATTACTCAATCATTTAATCAAAAAGTAGACATACCCTATACAAAACCCTCTACCTGTGGTGGTTCAGATTCACGAAAACCCCAAGAGGCATATTTTTATTATTTTTCTAGTATGTCATATCGAAAGAGAAAAATTCTCCGAAAATAGCATAGTTATCCCGCATGTAGTGGTCTACCTAAAAAATATTGGTGATGTGATCGTCCTCATCAAAAATTGGGAGTCTTTCTCATGTTGACTGCCAAACTAATTTACAAGGATGGAGCCCACACCATACTCCATATCCAAGCTCCGTCGATTGCTGAGATAATTTTTTAGGTTGGATCGTGTGAACCCCACTTGATCTCTTTCACCAGCCATAGCAAGCATAAGATCATAAGCCTACTTCAGGCAAATGGTGGCTCCCTCGGCAACGTCGATCTTAATATGTTGGCACTTGTTTATACCTCTTTGTGACAGGAGCAAATGCTTTTTTGATGGTGTTGTCATCTCATTGTTAAGAACTGGGTTCTAGCTATAAGTATAATACTTCCCATATGGTTGTAGTTGAACTTGAAAATGTGCCGCACAACCGCACTTTGTCTCTCGTCATTCCCGTACAGCATTTGTATGTTGATCTCTCGGCTCTCTCACCCCTTCCTTGTGGCAGAGAAACCCCTTATTCATAAATATGCCCTTGCTTACACATTGGTCGCCTTTGCGAACGCTGAAACCAATATCACTTGTATAGTTGTTGTACCAATCATAGACATCTTCGATGTATCCCATTGTAGATTCCAAATATTTGTGGAGGTTTCGTCCTTTGCTTTCACAATATTTCCTACATAAGTTAAATTGGCGGGATTGAACAACAAATTATTTGCAAAACTATATCAACTACATAAAATATTTACGGTAGACATCAACCTACCATAACCGAGGAAGTATTAGAAAACATTTATGGATCAATGTCTTGCCTCAATGGCATTTAGTTTGGGAACAAATTAGAAGAAGTGAAAAATATTTGAGGGTAACGAGAGTTTTTTTTAATAGTTTCTGCTAGCTTTGGGATATAAAGTAGGATTGCTGCCTTTAAATATTCATTATAGATATGGATGGGTGGTGAGGGATCTTACCAATTTTGACCAGCATTTGACCACTTTTCACCTGTATCTGACTACTTTTGACCGACATCTGATAACTTTTTACTTTATGTACTGAAATACTCTATAAGTTGATGGGTGTTCAGAAGACTCATTGACCCATATAGTATTTCAGATTAGAGAGTTTTAGACTATATACTAAAATACTCGATTGGTCGACGTGTGTTCAGATGACCCATCGACACGTAGAATAACTTCAAAGGTTGAAGGTCCCTTTGCAAGGCCGAGTCCCTTTGACCCATAGAGTAAATTTAAGGGTTGAAGGGCCTCTAAGGGTCGAAGGGTCGATGCAACTCATATGTAACTCTAAGGGTCGAAAGGCCCTAACCTGTGAGTTGAAGGGTCGAAGAGTCTATAGGTCGAAGAGCGCTTCACATGTCGGTCTGTGCATCTTAGACCGATATCTCACATGTCGATAGTTTCATATTTCATACCAGTTGTAGTTATCGGGGGGTTTTAAAATGCATTGTGTTTATTTTCGTGAGAGATTGCATTTGTAACTTTCAACGAGTTCATAAGCTTAAATGGGTTCGTTGACTGAGATTAAAATGAAGCTTTGAAGGTGCATAAATGGAGAAGGGGGTATGAAAGAAAGAAAAGAAAATAGAAGGAAGAAGGGGGGGAGGGGTGGAAAGAAAAAAAAAAAATTAAAAACACGTCGGTCACTAAGTTAAATGCGGTGACCTGCGTGCTTTTAAACGCAATTTGTCCTTAGGCTTGCCTAGGGACGCCAAATCTACATGGACGGTTAAGATTGCATGGGCTGTATATGTGTCATGTTATCTGAATGCCATTTAATCTGACCTCATTAATTTACATCTTTGCAAATTCTAATACCTTCATCTTGTTCTATTTTTGTTCTGGAAGGTTAAAATATGAAGACTATTTTTTTTTTTGCGGTACTACATTTGCACTAAATGGTTATCATTTTGAGATGGCAAATTTTTGTAGACTTTTGGGGTGAAATAATATTTAACGCTAATTACTTGAGGATGTACTAGTTGTGATAAAAGAGCCATGACTCTTTAACTTGTAACTGTAGGATAATATATAATAAATAGTAAGGCTAATAATCTGTAAAACCAATGTATAGAAACAAAATCTATAACGAGTACAGTAATCTGTAAAAACAGAATTAGAAATAGAAATAGGAACAAAATCTAATAATTCGAAAAGGAAAGAAACAGAGTATAGTAAACAATAAATAGAGAAAATAGAAATATAATCAATAAAACTAGAAATCCAAAATAGTACATGTAAATAATTTACGTATTGGAATCTGCAATGATAAAATAGAATGTTAAACAAATCATAAATTGAAGAAGCAATTGAGATTGAAATAAGAGAGGTAAGAAACTGAGAATCAAACCGAGTCTTGTTATGCAACAGTTTCCTTAGAACAGATTCACCCCCTCTCGTCGGTCTCGAAGATTGAACGACGTCTGTCTCTCAAGATACAATGAAGATCAATAGTAGCGGTGCACCACCGATACTATTAGCATACAATGGGGATCAATTGTAGTGGCGCATCACCGATACTATTCCGGTGGAATCCAAAGACAATCTGAACTCTATTATACTGGAAACTTATGACTTTAGAGAGGGAATGAAAATAGAGAGATATCATTTGTTCGGTATATTTCGAGATAGAGGAAGGCTGCTAATTTCTAAGCTCATGAGGGAGAGAAGATTAATGAGAATTTAATCTAGATTTAATATAGACTTAAATATGATGAAATTAAAAATTAAACTCTACCTTTTCATCTTCATAAGTTTTGCATGAAAAAAAAAATTATTCAAGAGAAAGAAAACAAAAAGTAGGTCAAGGCGAACCAGATCGACATTCAGCGTGCTCAGGTACAGTCGTACACGAGCCAAGCCCGATTTGATTTGGATTTGTACCCTGTAGGAGCACGCAAGAGAAAACATTCTATCTTATATTTTATTATCCATTAACAAATATGCAATTCTAAATAAACACTTTCTTACTTGTTCTTTTTTTTAATATGGGATACAATTTTTCTCTTTTAATTTGTTTTTCACTTCAAGCCATTCTAATTGTTATACTTTGAGATTCAATTTCTCATTCATTCATTAATCATTTTGAGTATATCATATACTAATTCGAAACTCTCACGGAAGAAAATCTGAATCAACTTTGACTTTTTATTTATATAAAGTGGGCTGCACTCATAATTGAGTATAAACATAACATGTTAAAATGCTAATTTTCCAACCGTAACCAGTGAGCATCTTTTCAACCCATAGCTGTTAATGGTAGACTCTACCTTTTTCTTTTACATCATTTTGATTACCAGGAGGTTTTGGGAGTTATCTACTTGGAATGAGCAGTATCATTGCCAAACAATCAGAAGACACTTCGGGCTTCAAAAACCCGTCGCTATGCTGGATAATTTCCTTTCTTTTCATAGTTAACTTTCGCGGTCTCTTCTCTGTGGTGCCTCTCCGGAAGGTAGAACTGTGTGGAATTCACAGTTTATTATTTACTTTATCACATGGTGTTAGAGCTGAGAGTTAGTTTTGAATTTCTTTCCTCTTTGAATAATAATGACTTTTATTTCCTCCTACATTTGATCAATGTGGCGCATGTTTAACTTCAGATCATGATCATAGACTTCAAGTTGACATATCCAAGCGGTACGGCAACTGGTTTTTTAATCAACAGTTTCCACACTCCGGAAGGAGCCAAAGTTTCCAAGTGAGGCTCTGACTGACTAAAAAATATGACTATTTATTAAGTACAAAGTTCTTACTAGACTTATTTCGCATTGATTGCTACTGTAGGAAGCAAGTAAGAACGCTAGGCAGATTCTTCTCTTTCAGCTTCTTGTGGGGGTTTTTCCAGTGGTTTTACACTGGAGGAGATGGTTGTGGATTTATAGAATTCCCTACCTTGGGGATGGAAGCATACAAAAACAGGTACTTATTTTACTTATCATTACGTTGCTATTTGCTAGCTATGGGGCCTAATTAACCGAGTATTGCTAGATTTTCATTATTGACGAATATCGTGTACTGCAGGTTTTACTTTGATTTCTCAGCAACATATGTTGGAGTAGGAATGATCTGCCCCTACATCATAAATATATCATTGTTAGTAGGAGGAATTCTCTCTTGGGGAGTAATGTGGCCTTTGATTGGAAATAAGAAAGGTGACTGGTACAGTGCAGACCTGACCTCAGGCAGCCTACATGGTCTTCAAGGTTACAAGGTGATTAAGATTGGCTTCATGAACTTTACTAACCCCAAAACTTTGACCTACGACATTAATTAGATTTTTTATTGCAGGTGTTTATATCCATTGCTATGATCCTTGGTGATGGTCTATACAACTTCGTGAAGGTGCTAGCAAAAACTGGGTCAGGATTGTACTCTCAAGTACGGCACAAAGATCCGACCTTTGATCTCCCTGTCGATGGGTCCTCTACGGATACCTCTGATGCAGTAGTCTCTTATGATGAAAGACGCCGGACCGAGCTATTTCTGAAAGATCAAATTCCGACTTGGTTTGCAGTTGCTGGTTATGTTGTAACTGCAGCAATCTCTACTGCCACTTTTCCACACCTTTTTCCTCTGCTCAAATGGTACTTTATACTGGTCCTTTACATCTTTTCACCCATTCTAGCCTTCTGTAATGCATACGGATGCGGGCTTACTGATTGGTCTCTTGCATCTACGTATGGGAAGCTAGCCATCGTTACAGTTAGTGGATGGGCTGGTGACGTACATGGTGGGGTTCTTGTTGGACTGGTAGCTTGTGGTGTGATGATGAACATTGTCTCTACAGCCTCCGACCTAATGCAAGATTTCAAGACTGGCTACCTAACCCTGGCTTCTCCCCGGTCCATGTTCGTAAGCCAAGTGATAGGAACAGCGATGGGGTGTGTAGTTTCCCCTTGTGTATTCTGGCTATTCTACAAGGCATATCCTAACCTTGGCCAACCGGGAAGCGAATTTCCAGTCCCTTATGCATTTGTGTACCGCAACATCGCTATATTGGGTGTTGAGGGTACCAAAAGCCTACCAAAGTACTGCCTCACACTATGTTGCGTCTTCTTTGCTTGTGCGATTCTTATAAACTTGATTAAAGATCTAGTGGGTAAGACGCGTGCTCGGTACATCCCCCTGCCAATGGCAATGGCAATTCCATTCTATATTGGCTCATACTTCGCCATTGATACGTGTCTTGGAAGCCTCATACTGTTCATTTGGGAGAAGATAAACAAGGCCAAGGCTGATGCTTATGGCCCTGCAGTAGCTTCTGGTCTGATATGTGGAGATGGTATATGGACCTTGCCAAGTTCCATACTAGCTCTCGCTGGTGTTAAGCCTCCTCTCTGTATGAAATTTTTGTCAAGGGCAACAAATGCTCAGGTTGATAAGCTCTTAGGCACTTGACTCCTCATCGATTCCATTGCCTTTTATAGTTATAGTTCTTCCTTTTCTTCCCTATTTAGTTTATACTCAGTTTAATCTCCATAGTTTCACTATAAGACAAACGTTTGATAGGTAATGAATTATATTATATCAATCCAATAAAATGTACGAGTTCGGAATTGCTTTTCCTCTTTTATTTTATATTTTGCTTGTTCACGTTTTTCTAGACAATTAATATTTGCTGGATAAGTTAGTCCTCGACTTACTTTTCATGTTCTTGCAAATACTGTTTTCATGTTCTCAACTGTTTTCAATGTAAGAAAACTAATGTAGTTACCATTTTTGTGTCTTTGATAGAAATGGTTTTCAGAATACCCCACTTTTCAGAAAACCTTTATGGCTCGTTTTCATGTTTTCCAACGCTATTCTTAAGAGCACCTTCCAAGTCCTTTGCTCACGTTTTACTTCATCCAATACTTAATTCAAAATAATTCAACACTCATATTTGAATTTGTAATAGCTAATCTCATTGCTTTTTTAAGTCTCTGATGTATTAGGAAGCAAGTAAAAAACGCTCTCTAGCATAACTTATCCACGCCATGCACCAACACCTTAATTTTCCGACCATCATCGGCACCTTAATAAAGGCAGTATCCCACCCAAGCTTCATCCCAACACCCTCGATTAAGCCATCAATCTTGCCCTCAGTCACTTCCCTTGTGGCTTTGCAATTAGCGTTAACTACAATTATGAAAATAGTATGCTCTCAAACCAATCAGGTTTTACCCTATGGACATACCATTTTATATGAAACAATCTTTTTGTGAGGATATCAACAATTAAATAACTTGTCAATTTATATAAAAGACACTTCATTTTGTCAAGATTATTATTCTTATTGGAATCAATAATTGCTGTGTGATTAATTTATGGATAAATGACATTTTACTATCACGTACTATGAAAAATTAGCCAGATACTACCTTATACAATGAAAACTCATGTTATACTACCCTAAACTATTACCTTTGGATCAATAACTCCCTTATATCCTAATTTAAAATATAAAATGATCGTTATGTCAAAATTTAATTACTTTTAAACCAATTAATATTTAATTTATTATATTTTACCCACAAAAATTTGTAATCAATTTTATTTTCATCCAACTCACTATTTCATCCACCACAACCATCGCCTCCACGGCCACTGTCGCTGAGGAGCTGATCACCATCATGGAAGTCTATATTGACAACATGGTAGTGAAATCTGCTAAAGCATCCAATCATTTGGTGGATCTAAAGAAGACACTAAATCTGATGCGCCTTCACGAGTTGAAGATAAATCCACTTAAGTACACTTTCAATGTTTTGGCCAAGAATTTTCTTGGGTTTCTAATCCACCAAAGAGGCATAGAGTTTGACCAACGAAAGACCGAAGCCATCATGGAAGCTCATATGCCTAGAAACAAGAAAGAGCTCCAACATTTCCTCAGCTATTTAGACTTCTTGAGAAGATTTATGACATATTTGGCTAGGAAAGTCAAGGTGTTCAGATCTCTACTAAAGTTGAAGCAGGAGGACAAGTTCGTCTTACCATCCCAACATCAGGAAGCTCAAATCTTCGTTTGTTTTAAGGATAAACGATCTTATGTATAGATAAAACTCACAAGTTGTTATGGGGTCAACTTACTAAAAAAATATAAGATATTTTCGTTCACACACATATGGACTAAGGATTTCGGTTGAAATCATATTTGGAGAAATAAGACTTATTCTTCGAAAACTTGATTTAAGAATTAATTAGTTTATTGTTCAGTCTATATCACACCTAAACTATAATATCCATAAAGTGATTTAGATTTAATTTGAAATTAAATAATTATTTAGATAAATACTAAATTGACTAAATAAGTTTATTAAATGAAGATTTAATAAATTTAATGTCAATTTTGTTTTTTCAAGTTAAAAGGAATATCTTTTTGGTCATTGAAGAGTTAATGGGCTAAACCGGTATTAAGCCAAAGCCCAAATTGTGTTAGAATTTTATAGGGAAAAATTTGGACGAACAATTTGGTGTATGTTAAAGGTCTATATAAGGAAGAGGATCACTCCTCTTATTTAACTCTAGCCGCCCATGCCCATTATATGAGAGAGAAAAAGTTTTTCTCTCATCTTTTTCCCTATTTTCCAAGTATTCTCTCAACCTCAAAGTGTTGATGAGAGATGGATAGTAAACTGAGAGGATTTCGTCTGTGTTTATTAAGATTAGAGGCTAGGTGATGGCTCTTGGAATCACAAAAGATCCATGGTGGTGGCAATACCAGGCTGTAGTCCGGTAGAGGAATACGGCAGTTGAGACTTTCAACAGACCTTAGAGGAGTAGAGGGCTCAGTATAAATCCTATCCCTTACCTCCTCTCTTTTCTATTATTATTTCTTAAACTAGAATGCTACTAGAATTTCTAGTTTAAAAAAACTAGAATTTTTTATTTAAAGAAAAATTCTTCAAATGCATTACTTGTGATCTTTGTAGTCGTTTTGGATTTGGATATCCGAAAGTCATTTTTGGAAAATAAAATTTTGCTCTGGGTAAGTAAAGATTCAACGACTTATAGTGGTATCAGAGCCTCAGGTTATGCTGGAAGAGTTTCATTTTTTGATTGATTTTTTGATGTTGATAAAAATGCATGATTTTGTGTTTTTCATGGTGTTGATGGGCTGTTTAAAGTTACTAGAAATTAAACCAAAGAAAACCGGATTAAACACAAAATGAACTCGAAAAATTCCATAGATTTGATCTTCTGATTGCCACCAAATGGGCCGGCGATAGGGTTGCTCGGCAGCGGTCACCCCGCGTGGCAACAGCCGCTGCGCACTGCTAGCAGAGTAGAAGTGAACTTCTGTGAATGCATCATTTCTGGTTCCCAATGCATAATGAAGCGTCATGCCACCACCGTGTTATGCATATGAGTGGGGCGCTCTGAATCTTAGAAATCCAAAATCTCTAGAATATTCTATTTGGTCAGGTTTGTGTAATTTTAATTGTGGGATTAATTTGGAAATCATTTCGAGATTAAAATGTGTAAAAATAAAATTATGTGACTTGAAAAATTAAATATTACAAAGTGTTTGCAAGGTGTTAATTTTTCATGAGTTTAAAAATCATTTAACTTGAAAAATTAAATATTGCAAAGTATTTGTAAAGTGTTAGTTTTTCTTGAAAAAGAAAATTTTTGAAATATTCAAAGATTACCGGTTTTAGAATTATGTAAGAATATTTAATTCAATAAAGGGTTCTTGGAATTAACATTTTCTTATATGATTGCTTCTCTTAAATTAGAGTATTCTAAATTAAGAGAAGTTTTTTCAATGCTAAATTTTCTTATTTTGAAAGAGTTCAAACTTGAAAATTAATATGGCTTGAAAATATTATTTTATGTGTTTGTAGAGTATTATGATTTATTGTCAGGCTAACTTGAATCAATAAATCATGAAGACTACTAGTATGATTAATTGTTAGTCATGCTAGTAAAATCTAAAAGCTTGTTTAGAGTAACACATTATAAGGATTATGTCATATTGAAATAAATTGATGGATATAATCCATGTTGAATGAATTATTTCATGTATACTAGATATAGTACATACATTATTGTTTTGATATAGAATTCACATCATATTGAAAAGCATGTTGTTAACGTACGTATGAGGATATCATGGTGAGACAAATAAATTAAAATCCCTTCTTAATTATATTAAGCATCTAACCTATGTAAGAATGACATAGGATCATATACATCAGTATGTATTAAGCCTAATAACTCGGTTTGTCTTTTCCTAGTTCCACTAAGAGGAGATTTGATCATCTTGCCTAATAAACAAGATGCACAAGTCATCATTGATTCTAAATCAAATGTATCTAAATATCCATTTTTATCCAACTTATGAATTCTTGTTTTGTTGGCATGACCTAAACGACAATGCCATAAGTATGTGACCTATTCAAGATTGAGGCAAATTATATTATTTGAATTCAAGATATAAATACTATTGTTTAAGGAACCACTCAGTAAAATAATCCATCTAAATGGAAACTCAAAATATTGTCCTTGATGTAAAAGTAAAACCCTCTTCATTAATATTTCTTATCATTTGGTGCATAATAGCAATCTTTCAAAGTTAAAATTAAACCTGAAAGAAAAGATAAACAGTAAGTTCCTTAACCAAAGCAACAACTCTTGGTCTATTTCTGGCTTATAGTTGACTTTTCATTTCCTTAAGATTTGGCTACATTTTAGGATCTGCACATTATTACAAATATGAGAACCACATTTGCTATCCAATATCCAAGTAGTATAATCATTACAAGAAATGTTAACCTCAATCACAAACATAGTTGAAACAACATCACCATGCTTTTTCAAAGTTGGAAGAAAATCCTTGCAATTCCACTTCTAATGTCAAAATTCTCCTCAAGGGAAACTTTTTCCATCTTTGCTTTTTTGTCTTTCCATCAGCCATCTTTGCTTTGAGAACCCTTTTATTGCCTCACTTCTTAAACTTTTCCTTTCTTTTCTTACTATAAGAGGTTCCTCTAAGCAAGAAATGCTTATCTTTCTTGATGGAATTTTCAGACGTTTTTAGTATCTTATGCAAATTATGTAGCTCAGCTTCCATCTTATTCATATGGAAGTTGAGCACAAATGGAGCGGATGAATTAGGAAGTGATTGCAACACTAAGTTATTAATTAGCTTAGAGTCCATTGTTAGGTCAAGACCTACTAGCCTTTCAATCTAAGTAAACATCTTCAACACGGTCACTGAATGAGGTGTCCTCGGTCTTCTTCATGCAAAATAACATCTTACGTATCTCATAGATCTCATTGATAAAATCTTCACCGTAAACAAATTTGAGGTTATCGATAATCTTAATAGCATGGAATTTCTCATTGTGCTTTTGGAACTCGTTATTTATCAATGTAAGCATAATGCATTGCATATGTTATCTTACTCCTGCCACTTATTCCATGCAGCGATTATTTTCGCATTTGATCCCTCAGGTATGACCTGCATGACCGACAAATTCGAAACATTAGACAAACGTTCATATCTAAGAACTATTCTCGAATTTCTATACCAACCTCTAAAGTTGGTACCAACCAACCTATTTTACTCAAGTATCAATTTCAGCTTATTAGACATTGCAAACTACAAAACACATATAGACAAAACACAACAACATAAGCAAATATGCACAAAATATTAGCTACAAAAAATTTTCAAAAGTCACAAAACTTTTCGGTATCTCCTAATATTTTATTAAGAAATTATATTGACCTTCTTAATACAAAATAAGAAAAATGATTTTTCAATGTGGGAAAATGGTCCAACCATCGAGTATTATAATCTCAAGTATCTGTGGTCAATCATAATAAACATGGAATGTAGCAAAGTATTTGCAATTACATCTGATGTAATTCTTTTATCTTGCCTCTAAGAGAACATAATCTCACATGTCTGTAGTTAGTTATGTTATCTTAGTTGATCTTAACCCAAATATTCTTGTGATAGCACTACGCATCCACACATGTCATGCAAAAATAATAGATATAACAATTACACAAATTTATAAGTCTCAAGTGTTTGTAGCCAACTTATAGTTAATACAAATACCATATGTATTATAATGTTTGGAAGGTAAGGCATAAAATATTTTTATGACCAATTATAGCTAATATAATAATAGGAAAGATTTTATTATTTCGGTCTCATCAAAACAATCACATATATATATCTTGCATGCTGGATCTCATAGACTTTAAATATTATGTGATAACATATTCAACCAAGCATATATATATATCTCATGATGCATGTACATTGAACAACTTAAATCACATACATATAATGCATGAATATGTTAAAATAATTTTAATCATTCATATATTTTAATTATTCTATCTTTCGATGCATGACAATGCTATGTTCATGGAAAAAAAAAAAAAAAAGTGTCTAGGTCTAATCTATTCTTGTTAAGTTCTTTGAGTACAATTCAATTATTTCAAGCACAATAAAACAATTAAAATCATCGTCCTTAACTCTGTAAGGATATTTACCAAAAAT
This sequence comes from Coriaria nepalensis, assembly GCA_027186245.1. Taxonomy (NCBI): domain Eukaryota; kingdom Viridiplantae; phylum Streptophyta; class Magnoliopsida; order Cucurbitales; family Coriariaceae; genus Coriaria; species Coriaria nepalensis. The sequence continues at coordinate 2,565,349 of CP114493.1, forward strand.
ATCAACTTTTCATATTTGGAAAGACTCCTAATCGGGTCGTTTCAAAAGCGAAAAATATTATTTTGAAAAGTGTCATATTTTAGAGCCACTTCTAGAATTTAGAAAACATGCCAAAATAAAATTGATCATAAAATATTTAAGGCTATTTAATTGATTTTATATTTGATATAATGGTAAAACACATAAATAATTTATATTATTGTACTTTCCAAATAGTTATCAAATACTTAATCCAATCATCAATTACGTAATCAAAATCATATTTTAATTATTTTAAATAAAAAATTAGATTTTATTTGATTTTAGGAAAGTATTAGAAAAATGATCTGATCTAATTAGGATTTTTTCGCAACAATGATCCGTCGCTGCCACCCCTAAGGGTATGAGCCTCACGACCGCTTTTATCGTGTAACCCACGTCATCACCCACAAGGGTGTTTCTGATGTGTCACGGTAGCAGCATGTGTTGCATATTGGTAGTAGCACCACCTCGCTACTCCAAGCAGTGGCAGCAGCTGTCTCGAACAGCAGCCAGTTTTGCACATTACCAAATATTCGTATTAAGATTATGTTAGAAAAACATACATGACATTAAAGAACATCCAAGAACAAGATCAATACATCAAAGTAAGACAAACATCACATGCACTTTATGGTATGACCTAGGCTATGATACTGCTATTTTGAATTTATGCATACAAGTAGCGAAAATAGTTTTATATATAATGATTTTACAGAAAATGCAGTAAATCCCATGTAACTTAAAATTCAAGATTAGGAAAGGTATTACCAATCTTTATGAACAAAAGACTCTGCCTATATGCAATTTGAATTGTAGTGAAGAATACATGTCCACGTGTTTGTCCTCTAATCATAATCCGCACTATCTGGTTTCCTTAGTTTATTTTCTACTTTGAGATTCAACACATGAAACAAAAAGCTTAAGGATAAGAGATGGGAAAAATCCTCTCTTGCTCACTCTAAGTTTTGGCGAAGAGGAGGGGAGAAGCACTTATGATCTTTGGCCACCTTAATGGTGTATTTAATGCACCATTAGGTTTACGTTTCCATATAATTAACCAGTTACTTTAACCTGATTACCTACTAAATAAGTCAAAGGTTTTCTTGAGCCGAATAAGGAAACAATGGGTCAAAACCCACTTCGTGTGGCCGGCCACTCCATGGGTATATAACACATGGATATTAATTAACCCTTTAATTAATTTAACTCACGACAATCCAATTAATAATTTAACCCATTAACCCTATAATGTCAAGTTGTTAATATGATTCTTTAAGACCCTTTTATAATTAAATAAAAGTTCTTACGTATAGTCTATTCTGACCAGTTAAGAATTAGACTCAAGAAGGTTGTTAACGAGATCAAATGGGTATTGCTCTTCGTAGGAAGAACTCTCAAGCCAAAGTAGTGTCTTCAAATTTTCTAGCCAAATACAACTTGCCATTGCAAAAAATGGATCAAAGGAAGTCTTTGATTAAATTAGCCCACGAGCACATCAAACATATGAGCAATGAATATAAAATAACATTAGACTAGATAGCCGAAATGGAAGTTAGAATTGTAACTCTCTAAAAATGCGAACTGATGTTCACTTATTGCTTGCTAAGGGCAAGGGAATATATCATTATTTGATTTGAAACACTAGTCAGATGGTGAAAGAGATATCCTATGATCAACCAATAGTTTAATGACACCAAGATACAATAGCAACCTCTTCGACGATTCTAGTAGGCTTTGATCCTGCCTGCAGCCACCTTTAGGAAATTTTACACCCTTCATCCATGCTTGCCAGCCTATTCTTGTTTTATCATTATTTATGCCGGCCAATTTTAGTATAATTGACCAGATACAAAATAATATTTTTCTAGTTGTATTGTTAGCCGATTTTCATTCAAATCAGCCTAAAAATTTCATATTGAACATTGCTTGCCGATCTGTGGGCACGGTTGGCTAAAGTCGGCCTTTGGATCACAAATCTATCAGAGCCGGCTGTTGGATCACATATTAGCCGATCTTTTCACTTCATTTCTTTTGGTCCTCCTTGATTCTTTCTTTAAGAAGTTGTCCCCCCTTCAAACCTCATTTTTCTTCTCTAAAATTTTCCTTGTCCTCCCTCATAAAATTTCTATTAGTGTGGCCGATTCATGGGAAATTGGCCTAATTTTGAGGGAAGAGGTCGAAGCAGCATATTTCCTTATGGTTTCAAATGTAGCTACCCTTACCAGGAATCCTTCACTGAGCGACTACGATTTTGGTGCTTTTCCGGCAATCGACGAAGGTATGACTCTTGGCCCTTGAATTAGTAGTGAGAGGAATAATGTACCTAGTTGGAGAGTTTTCCCTTTTCATGGGTAGTTTCTTTTTGAAGCCAAGGAGATATAATAGACCATTAGGATGAATCCCTCTTTGAGAAATTGGCCAAGTCTAGCTCTTACACATTGGCAATGATCAATTGATTGTCTCAAGCTAACTTACCTACCTAAGTTGTAATTGGCCTTGTTAGCCAAATTTGTGCAGTTGACTAGGCTTCCCATAGCTTATGATCCTATCGGTTTCTTCTTGGCCATGAACTTTTGGTCTTCCTCCTACAACTATTTACATTTCCTTATTGGCCTATGACGATCACTAACTTTGATGTGGGAACTATTACCAGCTTACTGATTGAGGGTATCGAGCTGAGAGAAGGACTTTCGACCTCGATTGACAATTTTCCTTATCCACCCAAGGGGGCTTCTTACTAGTCATTCAAGCAAACTATATAAGCTATTCAGAAGTGACCGATTAAGAGTATATTGCCTTCATTATGGTTCTTATTTGTAAATTTATGCTATTTATGTCTAGTCAGTCTACAGTCAAGGAGCTTCTTCCTTTCTCAGTTGCTCTAGCTCGAGGCACCTGTTTCTCCATTGCCTCCTTCATTCTAGGCTACTTGTATAGAGACTGTGGTGAGATGCAGGCTAGTCCTTTCTCCATGACGAGTGGAGCCTTCTGGGTTATTGAGTACTAGATATATTTTCACTTTTTAGCCCTTTGCCTTGGGAAACCTCAAACTCTCTATGACTTGTTTTGCTATGGTGCAGATCATATCATATATCCAAGCTCTCATCAGATCTAAGTCTGTATGTGGTCTTCAACCCCTTTTATTAACAGCTCACTAGGCTAGATTAGATTAGGGCCAGCTCAGGTGTATCTAATTGGTGTTGGGCTCTCATCTTAGGGCCAAGATATTTCGATTGGCTTGACATGTTCCGAATCACAGAACTACAAATGCACCTTTAAGCTTTATCTTCTAGCGATGGCGTCCCAAAGGCTTGGATTCATTCAACATATTCACTGACCACCAACCTTCATAGTTAACATAAATTTTCACATTGCCATTATTTTCTCCTAATTAAGGAGTTCGACGAGGCATTGGCCACCATCGATTCATGACTATCACAGTTTTGGATTTTTTACGATCAGGGTTCAAGTGCATCAGTATCCTCCATTTTCTTCACTTAGTAGAGGCAATTGGTTATAGAGCACTTTATCTTATCTACTGCTGTTGTCCTTGCATAGCCAAAGATGGATTGGTCTTATGGATAACTTTCATGGCTCTAATGGCTTCTCAGTCAGGATCAGAGTTAGATGGTCCGAGCTCCAGTCAGCGACCTCTAGCCCGTAGCATGAAGATGATAAGTATGTATTCTTCTCTTTGTTGTATTTTTCCGTTTAATACACCCTTGCTTCATCTTACTATCTATTTATCCTCTACAGCCAAGAAGTTTAGTAGGATCATTGATCTTAGCCTTGGTCGGAAGACTAAAGTCGACAATACCTCTATGGTCCTTCCTTTTGACAATGGTGAGTTGGATGCCCAGACAGCTGTCAAGATTTCTCTACTTCCCATCCTATTATACTTATACGTGTTTGGTAGGCAGGGAACATTTTAGGAAAGGGGGGGGGGGAGGGGGAGGGGGGGGGAAGCGCAATATTCCGACTCGTACTTTATCATCACTACTTGGGGATGTCTCGAGTTGGATTTTGTTAATGCCAAGATAGTTGATGGGAGCCCCCACTACATTAGATGGTGAGGTTACCAATTAGCACCCTTTTGGAGAGCAGTCAACAGACCAGGTAAGTAACGACTTTGAAAAGTTCATTTCCTTTTGAAGATTTTAATATTACAGCTTAGACTTTATATTTTCTTCATCTTGTACCTGATTGATCTCTCTTCGGGTACTACAGGGATTGACCCCGAGAAGATCATGGAAATAGCCCTTACTTGAATTATTGGCCATCTAGCTAGTCAGGTAGATTCCTCCACCTTTTCAGTGTATCTTCCATCTGGGACAGCATCGAGGGATTCCTGAGACTACCCATCGCTGTGGCTGTCGGGGGTACTATTCATCATCAGCCCTTAGCCGACATTGATCGGCTGCTTAACCAGGAAGGCCTCCTTGTGTGACTAGTACGATCCTTTGAGAACTCTTACGGGCGAGATTGATCGTCTTGTTCTAGACAAGAGTAGAGCATCTTTTTAGAGAGCTTCTGACATGGGGTATAGAGTAAAGTTTGATACTATCATTGCCTTTCTTAGATTAGGGCAACACGGCTCGAGAGATCTGCATGTACCAAGTGCCAGGATGAGTTAGAGATGGCAAGACACAAGGTTCAAGAGCTAGAGGGTAGGCTACAAACTATGAAGGATAAGTACTGGGCTGTGATGAGGTCGGGAGTTCTAGTTTCACAAACTGTCACACGATTGACAAACCAAATCCCAAGATGGATTATAGCTACCGTGGAGGCAGATATGGAGCTTAAATGGGTAGAGGTTGCATAGGACGTCATTCGGATGTTCTCTTTTCATAGGGATTAGCCTCTTTTCCATTTTGTTGCTTCAGTAGACTTGTATTACTTGTTGACTTCTTTCGATCAGTCGGGCGACAATCCTTTATGACTTTTGCCACTTCTATTGTTGGATCGACTTAATAGCCGATCCTTTTATAAATCACTTGACTTTTGTTGGGTCGGCCTAACAGTAGATCCTTTAGTCGAAGTTTTGACTTTTATTGTTGCTAGTACTTTATTTATTTTGACACCAACCAAGCGAATAACTTTCTAGCCAAACATCCCCTTTGTTAAATTTTTTGCAAATGGATGGAATATAATGCTTCAAATAAAAGGCAGTAATTGGCTTATATTGCATTACACCTTCCAGACTTTCCAGCTATTAAATATTATTAGAAAATGCTTGTTGCACTCGGAAAGGTCTTTCCCAATTGGGAGCCCATTTTCCATAGGCTTGCGATACACTTATTTGTCCAATCCATAATAGTACCTTCCAGAATAGGTCTCCGATCGCAAATGAGTTAGCTTTCACCTTTTTGTTGTAGGCTCTAACAATTATTTTTATGAGTGGTCAAAGCATTCAATGCATCAAATCTTTCTCCTTCCAAGTCTTCCAACTAAATATGCTTTGATTCAGAGTACTCGAGAGAGTTAGATTGTTTGGCAAGGAAATTGTTAAAGACTTTCTCTAAATTTCCATAGACAATACAACATTATGACCATATACTTAAGAATAGGACATAGTAGACGTATCTGTTTCATTTGTCATGCTGCAAGCCCATATAGTTGTTCCTAGGAGGTCATGCCATGATCTTTATTCTCCTTAATCATCTTCTTGTTCAGGACCTCGAATCGATTAAATAATCCTTTCCTTGAAAACTCAATGACCACCAGCTGGGTTAATCTCTTCAGTGGTACAACTTTGACCCAATTGGTAAAGTAATCCACTATGACAAGGATCTGTGTATAATGCTTAATTGACTTGGGATATATCTGATTAATCACGTTAATCAATTAATTTCTAAATGGCCAAAGTGTTATGATCGGTTACCTTTCAAAAGCTAGTCAGTTCTAGATTAGTCCACATCTCTAACAATTCCTCCATCCCTTGGAGTATTCAATGCAGTCTTTTAGGATGGTTGGCAAATAAAAGTCGTGCTATATAATGAGCCAGTGCATTTCTCATCCTACCTAATGGGATCTAAAGATTTTATTATAGACCTCCCTTATGATCTCAATGCCTTCGGTGAGTCTGAGGCATCTGAGAAGTAAGTCAATGAAATTTATCTGGGTAGATCGTGTTTGGATTTCAAAGATACTGGATGAGAGACTAATTCCAATCCTCTACCTCTAGATTTTTCAAGTTAATGACTCAGAACTCGACTTGCTACAAGAACGAGGTGATTCCACTTAAAAACAATCATTGTCCTAGAAAACCCCTCTAGTATACTTAGGCTAGGCCAGACGCTAACTATTCCATGTGATTCCCCTTAGTGTTGAAACATCAAGATACATGTTTAGCATTCGTTCTTCAAACTCTTCCAAGAGTTGAATGGCTATGGCGAAAATATCCAATTAATTTGGGGTTGGTACAGTTATAATCTCTGGATATTTATTTGACTACCAACGTAGAATCTTCATAGATGGAAATGTGGGAGACACTAAGTTCTAGCTGAATTTCCAAGCCTATAATCAAGGCTTTGTACTTAACCTGATTATTCTTGTAAGGAAAATTGAGTTGAAAAGACTAGGTACTATGTATGCCTTATGGCAACTTAATAGAGATCTTAGCTCCTACTATGTGTTTAGTACTAGACCCATCAAAGTGCAATTCCCAGATGGATTGTTCGACATATAGTACCTCAAACAAATCATTGGTATAAATCAACAAAATCTTATAAGGGTGATCCGCTAAGAAATCTGCCAGTGCTTGTCCTTTGACAGATTTTTATGTTATATATTGCAGGCCAAACTCGGCCAATGCTAGGGCCTATTCGTAAGCATCCTTGGAGAATTATTTAAGATAATAGATATTTGATATCGGTTCAGGAAATCATAAGAACTTGAGTGTTCAACAGCTAATAATAAGTTTTGTAACAGTAAAATACAAAGCTAGACAAAACTTTTCAACAAAAGTATATTGTACCTTGATAGGAGCTAACACCCTGTTGAGGTCATAAATGGCCTTCTCATACATTGCATCATTCTCTTGAGCTAGGAGGTAGCCAATCGATTCAATAGTTGTCAAAACATGTAATAGTATTTGTTAGCCTCTCATGGTTGGGGCCAGCACTGGTGAGTAACCATTTGATGTTGTCGACCACCCCTTAATTGTGGGGGATCCAGACGAACTCATCTTCCTTTTTTAATTTCAATAAGGAACTGAACACCTTGGTTTTCCTTTCAAGATTTGAAATAAATCTTCTTGAGAATTGAATTGACCTAGGAAACACTAGAATTCCTTCATAAGTTGATGAGGTCTTATGCTGGCTTTAATCTTTCGCTGGTTAAATTCAATGCCCCTTTAGTAGATCCGAAATCCAATGACAATTTCAGTAGAAATGCTAAAAAAAGCACACTTTGGTGTATTCATCTCCAACTTGGCGAAGTGATCTGTAGCTCTATCATACTTCACTACCATGTTGTTAATATAGAATTCCATAATAGTATCAAACAAATCATTGAAGATAGCATTTATATCCCTTTGGTAGGTTGCCATAGCATTCTTTAATGTGAAGGGTATAACAAACTATTTGAATACTCCTATTGTGGGAGGGCATCCAAATGCATTTTTATGGACATCGTTTTTAGCTATGAAGATTTGATTCCTAAATGCCCATCCATGAATGACAAGAGTTAATGTATGATTGCTCCATCGACTAGTAAATTGGCTACTGGCATAGGATATTTGTGTTTAAGGGTTGCTAGATTTAAGTTTTTAGAAGTCTATACATATCCTCAACATGCCATTCTTTTTTACGACGGATACGATAATGAGCATCCACTTGGAATACCTAGAAGTTTAGATGAAGCCAACTTGACGTATCCATCCGACCACCTCCTTCACTTTTTAGGTTACCTTAGTAGACATATGCCAAGGTGGCTGTTAGAAAGGTTTATATCCGGTCTTGATTGGAAACCCATAACAACTTTATCATTTCAGTTTGCATTTGTACATATATAACACTACTAAAATAAATCAGCCGAGGATTTTCAGTCGATCCTAGATTTATTTCTATCAACAAGTCTTATACATCGGCTATAGGATCATCTAATTTAGCCGGGGTGAGGTCTAGCTGATCTATAGTTAGGACTATGTCTGGCTCCTCTACTTATCTATTGTGGTATTCCTCCATCTCCCAAGCTGAATATTTTTTCTCGACAGCTATTATGGCAGCCACTAGGTTTGGCTGTTGGTCGCAACATATCATAGCATCTCCTAAATCCTTATTTTGGCCAAGTTTGGCCAAAAGGGGTAAAGTGATAACACTTGATTAGTTGACTTGTCATCAGTCGATTTAGACATTTGTTTAGATGTTGAGACAACTATGATGTGTTTTCCATTCACCTTGACCACTTTGATGGAACTAACATTCTTGTCATAAAAAGTGGCTTCTATCACATGCAAAGTGGTTGTGAAGGGTCTTGCTTCGGGTTTGACCATTTCTACCTTATCCCCATTCCAAAAAAGCAAAGGTTGGTGCAAGGAGGAAGGTATGCAAGAATTGGAAAGGATCCAATCTCTCTTAAGTAAGGCAGTTTAAGAAGCAATCGTGTCAACAACAAAGATAGAGGCCAATGACGAGTTTATTTAGACCTTTGTTTGTAACGGCAGGATTCTACATACCTTTTACATTCCTTCGGTGAATTCACCAATGGTTACTTCAGTTGGGATTAAGTCTTTGTCTGACTTATCATTAAATTTCATCATAGAGGATGATAAGATGTTGACCACCATTCCATTATAGATCAAATTTTGGCTGATCGGTATTCCTTCCAAGTATACCATTCCTAACATTATAGACCACCGTTCCTAACATATGGACCAACGACTTTTCAAGGAACCTGTTACAAGCCGTCAATCTCTACTCTACTTCAACCAAACTAGCAGCTTCTGATGGTCGTGGTAGAGTGGTAATTCTAGAATAACTATTTCATCCTCACTCATATCTTCTTCTTCTAGTGGGATTTTCATATCAACCTCAAATTGTTATCTACAAAGTGATCACATTGCAATCTAGCCGAATGGGAATACTGCTAAACATTCTTTAGCTACAATGGGCTAAGGCTAGAGCTTTATCGGGATTATGCTCATTGTACTTTTCAAAACTCGGCATAATAGATAAACTGAGTCTCCGTCTTCCTCCTCTTCGTACAAGGAATCAACCTCATCTAAGAGTACCTCCAATACTCTTATAGTGAAGTTGACTTTGAGGTCTGCCATGGGAGAGGCCATTAGATTAGTTATCTTGTCCGCCAAATGAAGGGGATCTATTTTTCCTTGCTTAGCAGACTAGATGATGGGTGCACTTCCTAGAGGACCGTCATACTAGACATGTGCTCTCTCAAGTGGCTCATCCAAGATGTTATTCAGGGTCTCGAATGATGATGATGATCTACTTCTAGGAAAGTTGTTGTTTTGGAAATCTTTGAGCTGTCAATGTCCTCATAGGAATTTTGAGTGCTCTATTTGTTTCCAAACTGACTAGATCGGCCTGAGGGGAACGATCATCCTTGGCCTCTTCTTGATGGCTGATGGATCCTTTACTAAAAGGTTAATCATTTGGCCCCTTGGCCGATTAGAATAATAATCATCCGGGCGACTAATTGTATCCTTATCCCTCCGACCAACTCTATTATGAGCATCACATAAGGCATATATGATCAACAATGAGACCATAAGTGCGGCCGATTTGGTGGATGACTCGGTTAATCAGCAATTATATTGACATGATGAGGTTTTGGTTGAGAGCTATAGTATTACTTCCCATGTTGACTTGAACTAGTTTCAAATGGTAGGTAGGCAGTCGACGACGACCGACCTATCCCATCATTTCACCGAGGAAAGATCTCAGATCGGCCATGACAACATTAGTCGTAGAAGGGAAAAGATTGGAATTGACTCCCATGCTGGGGTGGCTCTCCAACAATTAGCAGTCATTTGTTGATTCTTTCTTGGATATGCTATCAAAATACTAAACAAGCCTTTGTGTGATGATAATAAGAATTATGATATTTTCAATAAGGAACCTTACCTCAATCCTCATTGGCTAAGGACCACTTCTGGTTGGGCAAAATGTTTCAACTTCTTGTTCGCATGTTCGCAACAAATTGTTGAAGATTTCACTCGGCTTGTTAAGGTTAAAGGAGTAGACTTTGTATTTCTTGTGAGGATACCTCTTGACTATCTCAAGGCTCATAGACTTTGTGGCAGAACTACGTGGCATAAATTATTTCAACAACGTCCAAGTCATAGCCGGGTTCCTGGTGGTAGGCCCAACGTGATGGCCTTTCCATTATGCCCTCCTCTTTTAGCACTTCTACATATCTCGCCTCCTTAGTGGACAACTTGAAGAAGTCTTAGAATTCCATCCCTTCAAACTTCTTCTAGATTTTGATGTCCATACCATTGACAACCAACTTCATGAACTCCTATTATGGCAAAGCCATATTGTACCAGTTCCGTAACTACTTCAATCGGGACAAGAAAGCCTTGATTGATTCACTAGTTCATTGGGATAATCGGGACAAATTGAGCATTGTAACTTCTCGCTAGCTGCGGTAGAATTGAGTATAAAAGTGTTGCTCTATATCATACTAAGTCTTTTTCCAGTTGGCTGGCAGCCTGTATACCAGGCGAAAGCTAGCCCAGTTAAGAAGTTGGTGAATAGTAAGACCTATATCCTATTGTTTCAACTGCCCTCGCTGCACTAAATAGTAAAGAGGATGATGTGTACTATAGTTGATTGATCCAGATCATCCCTACAAATAAGGTGAATCCAAAAGCCGGTATCCACAAGGTAAAGGTTCATAATGGATATTCGAGATATGGCTTATGGTACATGAGCTAATGTGGATATCGAATGGTAAGACCTTAGATATACTATATGATATCATACAGTTGGTCTTGGTCGACCATTAGCAAGTTATTCACCATGCCTTAACCTATTGTTAAGCCAATGCGGCGAATGTGAGTCGGTCGCTCCTCTAAACTCTTGTTTGGTTGTAAAAGTCAGGGTTGGCCTATTGGCTAGAGGAGATAGTTTAGTAGCCATTGGTGGGTTCCCGACTATTGGTGGCAACATAATTGGGGACCTATTGGTCATTAGCATGATCCTGACTATGCTGTAGTTATCTTGGATGGTGTGGGGATTTTCGACTACACCCCATGAAGTTCTATTTAAAGGGATAGTTCTTGGAACCTAATGAGTTTTTTACCTTGCATATTAAAGCATTCGGGCAGAAGGATGAACTTTCAGCTGTATAGGTATTCAAATCCTTGATAGACCTGGGGTAAAGTTGGCCTCAGCAGTCAATTCCCACACGTGTCAATCCGATTCACCTCCTCTTCGGGCATGTCTTGTTCCTCAAGTGGAATAGGACTAGGTGGCCTTGGATTAGAGCGTTCAAGTATACAGTGTCAACTCAGCATTTGCCGAGGCTATGGCTTCGCAATCGAAAGGTATACATCATCGTGCTAAGTCCTACCAGACATGCCAACTTGTTAATGGAAAATTTTGGCAAATGTAGAATGTGGGGAGATAACACAACTTTTTGACACAAAGAAACTGAGTCCCATTGGGCGTGCAAATTCGTTCATGTGTAAATTCTTAAAATGCATGATGAATGGGAATTAGCATTGCAAAAATGCAATCGTTCTATCCCAATAGAAAGTGTAGAGTATGAGCATGCAAGAAGTAAAGATACTTCAAAGATAAAAGAACGGTAATTTAAGTTACAAAAAGATAAAGTGCACATAAAATATAGGCAAGATAAATAGAAGATACATAAATTTAAATGAAAAAATAAAATAAAATTATTTCGTACACTAAGACATGTATCGTAACAAAAATTGATATGACTTGAATTACAAGGCGAAAGATGCTGGATACAATGCTTAATGAGTTAAACTAATCTCAGATACTAAGTCTATTGAAAGATGAACTGAAAAGAAGATTGCAAATTTTGTGTGGTGAGTTGAGGATTAAGCATCAAGAATGCTCGATGAATCATTCAAGTAGGAGGCTTACGAAGCGATAAGAAAATACATCGGAAGATTATTTTCAACGCTTTAGGTCGAGAGGGATGAACTAGTGTTTGGTTGATCAGTGGTGGTTGTGTTGTGATTCTATGTGTTTTTCTAAGTAGATGGTTCTATTTTTAGGCATCAGAGACTAGAATGGCAAGCCTATTTGCTTGGTCGACAAGGCTTCCAATTGTTGGAAAATCCTTCTAAAATTTGTACTTATCTCTTTCAGCCACTAAGAAATAGTTATTTTGATAGAAAGCCCTTGGAATAAGTCAATAAAATCTTTCCCTTTGCAAACCGACCCTTCCATTTGCTGAAAATCCCTCCTTGAATCAATCAAACTTCCGTCTTTCTTTGTAGGGAAACCCTTTGCTTTTGACGAGAGTCCCTTGGGCATAGTAAAAGTATCTTCCGAATTTGTTGAATTCCATTGAATCCACCAAAATATCTTACTATTTTGTTGGAAAACAACTAAAAAAATCCAAAAGGACTAAACAACAAGGGGAAATCATGGCAGCACGGCCAATTCGGCTATGTGGCCAAATGATCAAATGGCCAAACACGGCCACCGATCTAAGGTGGCGAGGCCGAACTTATGACCTTCTTTATATTTCTCTTGGTTAGTTTCCTTACATTCTTTTAGGACTTTTTCCGTGTCTTTTAGGAATTTTTGGCATCAACACCTAGTCAAAGGTTTCTTAACCTGATTAAGGAAACAATGTGTTAAAACCACTCCTATGGCTTGCCACTTCCTGGGTCAAAAGCCCATGAATTTTAATCAATCATTTGATTAATTTGGCCTTTAAAAAATCCAATTACCAAATTGGCCTATTTTATCCTTATAATGGAAATGGTATGTTTTTATTTTCCTATGATGAATCTAAACTAAGTAACGATCAAACCTTGTGTATATGACTAGTTAGGTTTTACATCACTCTAATAGAAGGTTTTTATATGACTTTATGATTTTATTTAATTCATAATTAAATTTAGTTAATCTTAAACACAGTGTACATTAAACAGTTAATTTAATCATCTCATAATGAAATAACGTAGAACTCTTAGCCAAGGTTGGCTTCTAGGAAAGTGTCAAGACTACCAAGGAGATGAGAAATCATATGACTATTACACCATTTTAGAGAAATCATATAAACCATTATGTCTTTTATGAACATCAATAATGGATTTACTAAAACATTTTTCGTTCCATATTACTTTTCAAAGCTTCTTTATTCAATAAAGAATATATTTCATAGGATTCTATCTTGATCACTCACAACCTTCATGACAAGATTTTATACCCAATGTTTCACCTCATTTTCACCATTGGCTAGGACTTATTGGAATGATTCCAAAGCATAAAGCTCGGTACATAAGATATCATTATGATCTCAGGTCAAAGGACCACAGGTAATATAGTTGTTGATTGTAAAAATTAGAAAACACATAATGGGGGAAGATAGCACACAATGTTTTGTCACATGGAAACTAGATGTCACAAGGTGTGCCAATTTATTAATGTGCAAATTCTGTTAATGCACGGTGAAGGGGAATTAGCATTGCAAAATGCAATGGTTCTATTCCAACAGAAAGTGTAGAGTGTGAGCATGCTAGAAGTAAAAACACTTTGAATATTAAATAACGGTTATTTAAATTGTAATTAAATAAATTGAAGTTAAATTAAAGACAAAAATATAAAATGGAATACAACAAAGTGCACATAAATTAAACTAAAGGGAAATATAAGTTACATTAATTTAAATGACGAAGTAAATTAAAGTCAGTACATCAAATTAAAGACATGTTACCATAATGGAAATTGATCTGACTTGAATTATAAAGAAAACAAATCATGATAGAATGCCTAACGGGTTACACAAGTCTTTGACACTAAGTTTACTGAATGACGAATTAAAATTTGTAATATAAATATTTGTGGCAAGTTGATAGTTTTACTATCAGGAATACTCAATGAATCACATAAGTATTAGGACTACAAAGCAATCAAAAAATCCATCAGAATTTACCATAATGGTTCAAGCAGTTGGTTGGGTTTTTCTTCTTTCTCATTTTCCCTTCGGTGGAGGGCTCTATTGATAGGCCTAGGATACTTGAGCAACAAACCTCTTTTCTTGTTTGGCAAGGCTTCATCTTCCTGAAAAAGCCTCCTCCAAAATTCAGATATAACCCTTTTAGCCTCTCAAAAATAGCTATTTTCTTGGAAAGTCATTTGAATAAGCCAAAAAGCCTCTTGCTTTGCAATTTGACGCTTGAATTAGCTAAAACCTCCATTGAATTAGTAAAACTTCTCTTCATCTTTGTAGAGGAACCATTCCAATATGAAAAAATACCCATGGATTTGGTAAAATTGCATTCTAACTTCGCTAGAATACTCTTGAATCCAAAAAAAATATCTCCATACTTTGTTGAGAACCCCTTAAAACATCCAAAAAGACTAAAAGATAAGGGAAAACTATAACCGCATGGTCAATTTGGCCTTGGACAGTCGGCCACCCCTTAGCCGAGCGATCCTAACTTTGTCGGCCACCCCTTGGCTAGCCTATCCTAGCTTGGTCAGCTGTGGCTGTATGATCTAATAGGGGTAGCGTCGATTTTGTGACCTTCTTTTGCCTATTTCATATTTTTCTTGGCTAATTTCCTTGCTTTCTTTTAGGACTTTTTCCATGTCATTTGACTTTTGTCTCATTAATAGTTAATATTTGTATCATTGAGAATTATCTAAGTGTCACGTTCAGTATCCTTAATCTCTACTAAGGACCCATATAATCATCATGATGTTGCATTAACACTAATGGTCATCAGAACGACCACCCTAAACACTTGAGTCTCTAACGTGATGAACTATGATTGTTTATCTGGATCATCAATGTCCATTCTTAATGATCCTATGACAATGAACAAATCTTATCTTAAGTTTTAACCTACTTGAGTCTCAATCAACATGATCTCTATCATGGTTTCAAGTGCATAATTTAAGACACTGGACTTTATCATGATATGCATTTATAAAATATAAAATATTAATTCCAACAATATTAATAAACATGATAAATAATTACTTACTTTCATGATGACAATTAACAATAATATTTATTGTCTTGCTACTATTCGTATAAAGATAGTATCACGTAAAGATATTTTCCCCTATCGGGTCAAAACTCTATTAGCTTGATGGACATATACTTTCAATCTCTCACTTGCACTAAACCCAATTATTTTTCAATTTACTTCCCATCTTCTCAAGATGGCTATAAAAATTCTATTAGGAAAGTTCCTTACTAAATGAATCTCCAATGTTGTCATCTATGTCGACTCGTTATATGTTGACGTCTCCTCTTCAAATTATCTCTCGGATCAGGTATTAACATTGCATCACGTGTTTGGATTTCTATTAAGATCTCAGTTTTGTTTCTTGTGGTATTGCATAGTTGTTATTGTAGTATGCTACTACTAAATCAATTATGCTTGGAACCACACAAAGTTCTGTTATGAACTTGGTTATCCAAACTGCCTCTTTTGTTGCTTCTGAACCTGTAATGTATTCAGCCTTAGTAATAGAATCTATTGTTCTTTTTCTAATTAGAACTCTTCCAACTAACCGCTCCACTATTGAGTTTGATGACGAAACTCGAAATTAATTTGATATCATCAACATCTGACTGAGAACAGGAATATGTGAATACCTAAACTTTCAAGTCAGATCCTTCATAAATCAAGAACATTTCTTTAGTTATTCTTAAGTACTTCAAAATGTTATTGACAACAATCATATGCTTTTGTCCTAGATTGCCTTAAAATTTGCTCATAACACTTAGAGCATAGGCAACATTTGGTCTCATACATAACACAACATACGTGATAGATCCTCAGTACTCCATTCATCTAATCCATCTCTGATTATGTCTTAGGAGATATATTGTTGGAGAGAGAGATTCAATGACTCATTGGCAAGAATCATCTCTTGGAATATTCTGTGTTAAATCATTTTAGCACCTTGTCTATATAAGTTGATTGGATTAAGCCAAGCAGCCTCTTAGATCTATCTCTATAGATCTTGATTCCTAGAATGTACGCTATTTCTCCCAAATATTTAAGGGATAAATTCTTTGATAGGCATAACTTAATAGACTATAGCATTCCTACATCATTCCCAATGAGTAGTATGTCATTTATGTATAGAATGACCAAAGTAATAGAGCTCCCACTATCTTTCTTGTATACACATGGATCATCTTCATTCTTATTGAAGTCAAATGATTTAATCGTTTTATCAAAACTAATGTTCTGACTCTGAGATGCTTACTTTAGTTCCTATATGGACCCTTAAAGCTTACATACCTTCTAACTATTTTTCTTGTGAAGCCCTCAGGTTATATGATATGCACATCCTTCTCTAGGTATATATTCATGAAGGCTAGCTTCACCTCCTTTTGCCAAATTTTGTAATCATTGTATGTTGCAATGGCAAACAATATCCAAATTGATTTTGTCATTGCAATGGGTGAGAAGGCTTCTTCATAATCAATCATTTCTCATTGTTTATACCCCTTAGCAAGTAGTCTAGCTTTATAGGTTTCAACCTTTCCATCTATCCCAGTTTTCCTCCTGAAAACCAATTTGTATCCTATAGGAACTATTCCTTCATGTGCATTAACTATATCCCAAACTCAATTTGCATATATGGAATCCATCTCATATTTCATGGCTTCTAGCCATCTCTTAGAAATCAGGCAATTAATTTCCTTAGAATAAGTTGTAGGATCATCATCTATGATTGATCTATTGCTAGAATTTTCTACTACAATTCATTAACACTTTAGCCTATTAGATACTCTATTAGATCTACAAATCTACTACGTACTCCAACGTTTCCTAGTATCCTCTTCTTGAGGCATCTTAGCCAAAAATTGGAAGGTAATAGGATTTTCAGCATGTCTATTATTTTATGAGTTTTGAGCTTTATCAAGTTCAATTTTACTCTCACTATTTTTTTTATAAATGAATTCCTTCCCTAAGAAGATAATGAGTTCGGTGACAAATACTTTCTAATCAGTGGGGCGATAGAAGTAGTATCCTAAAGCCTCTTTTGGATACCCCACAAAATAACATTTTTCTAACCTTGCTTCAAACTTCTTGTTAACATAGTCACGTTATCCAAATTTGTGAATATGGTTAAAATACACCTTTCTGCCATTCCCTATCTCATATCATGTTAAAAAAACAGATTTTTAAGAAAGCTTGTTTATAGTATATGCTGAGGTTTCTATGCCATATCCCCATAATGATAGAGGTAGGTCGATAAAACTCATTATGGACTAAATCATCTCCAAGAGTGTTCAGTTTCTCCTTTCAAACACACTATTTAATTATTGTTTCTTGGAAGGAGTCCATTGTGAGATTATATCATTTTCTTTTAGGTAATTAAGAAACTCATAGCTAACTTATTCACCACCTCGATCTTATCGAAGTATCTTAATACTTTGGTTAATTTTTTTTCGAATTCATTCTTATGTTCCTTAAATTTCTCAAATGGTTTAAATTTTTGATTCATAAGATAAATATATCCGAATCTAAAGAAATTATCTATGAATGTAATGAAGTATGAAAAACCACCTATGGTAGGAGTTTACATAGGCCCACATACATGAGTATGTACTAGGCCCAATAATGCTTTGTCTTTCTCTAGTTCCAGTAAAAGAAGATTTGATCATCTTTGCTAACAAACAAGATTCACAAGTTGGCATTGATTCTAAGTCAAATTGATCTAAATATCCATCTTTACGCAACTTATGAATTCTTGTTTCCTTGGCACGACCTAATCGACAATACCAAAGATATGCTTCTTTAAAATCAAACTTTCTTTCTTGGCTTGTTCAATATTGAGGAAAATTTAAATTCAAGACAGAAACACCATTACTTAAGGAACCACTTCCATAAAATAATTTGAGTAAATGAAAACTCAAAATATTGTCCTTGATGGAAAAGGCAAAGCACTCTCAATCAGGTCTGGGAACGGAAACAATATTTCTAATAAGAATTGGTGCATAATAATAGTCTTTCGAATTTAAATTTAAAATTGAAGGAAAAAATAATCTAAAAGTTTTTATAGCTAAAGCCTCAACTTTTTTGCATTTGTAGATCGTAGGTTGACTTCTACTTTCTGCAAGATCCTTCTACTTTTAGGTTCTACACATTATTATAAATATGAGAATCACCATCAGTACCTAATACCCAAGTAAAATAATCATTGCAAGAAATATTAAACTCGATCATGAGCATACCTGAAGCAATATCACTATGCTCTTTCAGATTTACAAGGTAATCCTTACAATTTCCCTTCTAATGTCTAGATTCTCCACAATGGAAGCACTTTCTCTCTTTTTCCTTTCTTTATCTTTCCATCATCCTTCCTTGCTTTGAGAACCCTTTTCTTGCCTTGCTTCTTAAGCCTAGCCTTCTCCTTCCTTCCAAAAGAGCTTCCCATAAGCAACACAGGTTAACGATAATGTCAATAGTATGAAATTTCTTATAGTGCCTTTCAAGCTCATTATTCATCGATACAAGCATAATGCATTGCACCTCATTATCTCACTCGAGCCACTTATTTTATGTAGTCACTATTTCTTCATTTGTTCGCTTAAGTGGTACCTGCATTACCGATTAATTCAGAACATTAGACAAACGTTCACATCTGAGAACAATTCTTAAATTTCTATACCAGTCTCCAAAGTTGGTTCCAACCAACCTATTTTGCTCAAGTATCAATTTGAGTTTGTCAGACATTGCAAACTACTAAACATATAAAAAAAAAAAAAAAAACACACACGCACACACAACAACATAAGCAAATATTCAAAGTATATTAGCTATCAAAAATTTCAAGTTACATAAATTTTTTGGTATTTCACACTATTTAACTACGAAATTATATTCACTTTCTTAATATGAAATGAGAAAAATAATTTTTCTTAGTGGGAAAATTATCCACCCATTGGATATTATAATCTCATATGTTCGTAGTCAATTATAATTTACATGGAAGGTAGCAAACTCTTTTACAATTACATCTCATGCAATTCCTTTATCTTACCTCTAAGAAATTATAATCCTAGCTAATTATGTTATCTTAGTTGACCTTAACTCAAACATTCTTATGAAACATAATGTGTTAAACTAGTACGTGCATGTATTCATATATATTATAATTTTTAAGGTACGCCACATATCAATTTCATGATCAATTTCAGCTCAATATAATCATAGGAAGGATTTGAATTTCGATTTCATCACAAATAATCAAATGTATATATTAAGCACGTTCAATCTTATGGTCCTTAAATATGATGTGATAAAATATTCAACCAAGCATATATATACATCTCATGATGAAAATACATTTAGCAACTTAAATCACATACATCTAATGCATGTACATGTTAAAATGATTTTAATCATTCATAAATATTTGTTGTGTCACCTTTTAATGCATGACAATGTCATGTTCATGGAAATCCAAACAAAATCTTAGATGTAATCTATTATTGTTAAGGTCATTGAGTATATTTTAATCATTTAAGCACAACAAACAATTAAAATCATCATCCCTCTGACTCTTTAAGGGTACTTGCCAAAAAATTTCAACTTTCAATATTTAGAAAGTTTCCTCATCGAGTTGTTTCCAAAACAAAAGATACTATTTTGTAAGGTTATAAACAATTTAGATGCTTTTACTCCCTAAATATCTATCAATGCGATGATGAAGCTGTCCATGCCACTACCTAGGGCAGCAGCCAAGTACCGCCAGTAGCCATGCGTGTGCGACTCCATTACCCAGTAGCCGCGCATTTGCTTCCTAACAACAGCGCACGCTGATGCTTTGTGGCAGCGGCGCTGCTGCTTGGAAACTTTCTAAATATTGCTATCCCTAGCACTGGCCTACCACCTTTCTTGGCAAGGTGGCGATGCCCGTTTTTCTCTTTCCTTTTTTGATCAAGATTTCAATAGAAAAATATTCATGGCATTTTAGAACATCCAATAACAAGATCAATACATCAAATTACAACAAACATTCCATACATTTTCTAGTATGACCAAGGCTTTGATACCACTATTAAGATTTATGCATCTAAGCAGCCAAAACATTAATCTAAATTTTTTTTTGATCTAATCCTAATTACAATGTAAGTCCATACTAAGAACGATCATAAAATAGTCATATATCACATATATATGGATTTTACATAAAGTGCGGTAAAGTGATGTTAGCAAATAACTTCAATTTCCTACTACAATCCAAATTAAAGGAAGAATAGATGCCCATGTGTTCTTCCTCTATGTATTCAACTTTCACTCCATTTATTTTCTACGTAAGGATTCAACTCATGAATCAAAAGGCTCAAGAAAAGGAATGGGAACTAGCCCTCTCACACTAGGATTTCAACCAAAGGAGAAGGAGAAGACTTCTTGATTTTCGGCCAGCCATATTTATAATTGTTCATTAGGTTCTAAGTTTCCTAAAATTCAACCTATTACTTTGACCTGATTACCTGCTAATGTGTTCAAAGGTTTCCTTAATCTGATTTAAGAAACAATGGGTAAAAACCCACTTATATGACTGGTGATTTAATGAGCTATAATCCCATGTATTTGAGTCAATCCTTTGATTAATTTAGCCTAATAAGTTCCAAATAACAAATTGGCTTAATGATGCTTTAATGTGGACAATTGTAAAATATGGACCTTTAGACCTTTTTATAATTAAATAAAAGTTCATATGTAATTTATTAATTTCTAATTAAATTAATGGCACACATAGTTGTGTTAACAAAGCTGCATGAAATTAGATTTAACAAATCAATAATTACTATTTTATCCTTATAGTCAAACTATAAGTCAAATTAGCATTTTACCCTTAAAATGGAAATGGTACGTTTTTCCTTACTTCCGATGAATGTAAACTAAGTTACTATCGAACCTTATGTATGTGACCGATTATGTTCTACATCACATCAGTAAAAAAGTATCATAATATTTTATGATTTTATTTAATTCAAAATTAAATTTATTTATTTAAAACACAAACTAGATTAAACAGTTTATTTAATCATCTCACGATTAAATAACCTAAACCTCAAAAATAAGATTGACTTCTAACAAAGTGTCAAGACTACTTGGGAGATGAGAGTTTATTATCTTCCAAAAGAATCTTCTATGACTATAATATATTTACAATAAACAATCCCTCTATCTTGCTAATATCCTAATTTGTCGTAGGAAATAGTTTGATGTTAAACCCTAATAGACAAATCATATGAAAGATTATATTTTTAACATGTTCATGCATTAGATGTATGTAATTTAAGGTGTTAAATTTATATGCATCATGATATATATCTATATGCTTAATTAAATATATTATCACATCGTATTTAAAGATTCTTAGATAGAGCATGATATATATATGTTTGTTATGATGAGACTATCTAGTAAAATCCTTCCCTTGATTTTATTGAGGTAAAATTAATTGTGAAATTGTTTCATGGCTTATCTTCCAAACATTATAATATATGTGAAACTTGTATGGATATAGGAAGGCCACGAACACGTGGGGATATATATTTGTGTGAGTATGCATTTATGTTATTATTATTGCACGAGATGCATGAATATGTAATGTTGTCATTCAAGGCGTGGACACGGATACATGCATGTACTAGTTTAACACTTTACGTTTCACAAGATTGTTTAGGTTAAGCTCAACTAAGGAAATATAATTGGCTGTGGACACACAATTACATTTACTTAGAGGTAAGATAAAGGAATTACATGAGATGTAATTGCAAAGGTGCTGGCTACTTTCATTTTATAATGATTGGCTACGGACACGTAGGAGTTATAATGAGGTGATTGAATCCTTTTCCCACTAAGGAAAATTATTTTCTCGTCTTACAATAAAAAGTGAATATAATTTGAAAGAAAATGGTGGGATATACCAAAAATTTATGTGACTTTTGAAATTTTTTGTAGGTACTATCTGCATGTTTGCTTATGTTGTTGTGTTTTATTTCTATATGTTTTGTAGTTTGCAATGCTAGAAAATTTGAAATTTATTCTTGAAAAAAATAAATTGGTTAGAGGCAATTTTAGAGACTAGTATAGAAACCTAAAATTGTTGTCAAGTATGAACATTTTTGTGATGTATTGAATCACTAAGTCTTGTCAGTCCTGGCTGAGGGATTGGATTCCGAAACAATAGAAATGAGCTCCAAAAGCATTATGAAAAGTTTCATGCTCATGAGATTATCGATAACCTTAAATCAGTTTATGTTGAGGATACTCGAAACGAGAGCTATGGGATATCTAAGGCATTATTTCAAATAAAGATTGCTGAGGGCACCTCTGTTAGTGAATATGTGCTGAAAATAATCTTCTACATTGAATAACTTGAGAATCTCGGACTTGTTATAGTTCTAAGTTGATCAATAACTTAGTGTTGTAATCTCTTCCTGATTCATTCTCGCCATTTGTGCTCAACTTCCACATGAATAAAATGAAACCCAAGCTACATGATTTGCATGAGATGCTGCAAACGACTGAGAAATCCATTAAGAAGGATAAACTCGTGTTACTTATGGGAGGTTCTTCTGGAAGGAAAGACAGTGCCAAGCTTAAGAAGCGAGGCAAGAAATGGACTCTTAAAGCAAAGAATGGTGATGGAAGGATAAAGAAGGGAAAAGATGGAAAGTGTTTCTACTGTGGAGAAATTAGACATTAGAAGTGGAATTGCAAGGTCTATCTTGCAACTCTGAAAAAGTATGATGATGCTGCTTCATATATATTCATGATTAAGGTTAACTTTTCTTCCAATGATTCATCTAATTGGGTATTAGATACCTATTGCAGTTCTCATATTTATAATAATGTGAAGAATCTAAAAGGTAGAAGAATTGTTGCTTTAGCAATAATAATATATGGAGAAAGGGGAAGTGGACCTACGAGCTGGAAATGGAGCAACAGTTGTTGCTTTAAATGAGAGCACTTATAGTTTAGCTTTGCCTTCAAACTTAGTTTTAAATTTGAGACAATGTTATTATGCACCATTCATGATTCAAAATATTATTTATATTTCTAGAATTGATGAGGAAGGATTTGTCTTCTCCATTAAGGACAATATTTTATGTCTTTTTATGAATGGTTTATTTAATGGAAGTGGTTCCTTAAACAATGTGATGTAAATGTCTTAAATTTGAAAAATGAAACTTGCCTCAATATTGAACATGTCAATAAAATAAAGTTTGATGTGAATCAAACATACATATGGGATTGTCAATTGGGTCATGCAAATGAAACAAAGATTCAAAAGTTGTGTAAAGATGTATACTTAGATCCATTCAATTTCAAATTAATGCCAACTTCTGAATCTTATTTATTAGGTAACATGATAAAATCTTTTTTTTAGTGGATCTGGAGAAAGAAAAACCGAGTTAATAGGACTAGGATATACTAATGTATCCATGCCTATGTTAACTTTGGTTAGAGGTGATTTTTCATACTTCGTCACATTCACAAATCATCCCTCTTGATTTGGTCATAATTATCTTAAGAGGAATAAAATCTAAATCATTTGAGAATATAAGTGAAAAGCAATAACACCTAGGCAAAAGTATTAAGATACTTTGATCTGATCGAGGTGGTGAGTACTTAAGCGACAGATTTCTTGACTACTTAAAGAAGCATGGTATAATCTCATAATGGACCCCTCCCATAACAACATACTTAATGGTATGTCTAAGAGGAGAAATTGAACTCTCTTGGAGATGGTTAGGTCCATGATGAGTATTACCAATATACCTCTGTCCTTTTGGAGATATGCCCTAGAAATCTCTATTTACATAATTAACAAGATACCTTCAAAGTCTGTGTCTTCGACACCATATGAGATATGGAAAGGCAGAAGAGCAAACTTTAAACATATTCACGTATGGAGCTATCCTGCTTATGTCAAGAAGGAAGAAGTAGAAAACTTAGAGGCGAGATCTGAAAAGTGTTATTTTATGGTGTATCCAATGGAAACTTTAGGATACTACTTTTATCATCCCACTAAGCAAAAATTGTTTGTTGCTTATCATGATGTCCTCTTAGATAAGGAATTCCTTTCAGAAAGGAATAATGGGAGAAAGATCTGAAAAGATTTGTTGCTAAACATGATGAAGTTCAAGATACACAAAATGAAATTCGGATCAATGATCCTATTACCCCATTAGTTTTGGTTGAGGCACCTCCAAAGGAGGATGTTGTGATACATTAGAGTACACAAATGATTTATAGATCTAGTAAAGCATCTAGTGGGCTAGAGCGTTACAGATTTCTAATTGAAAGTCCAAGTAATGGGCAAATCATAGAAAATGATCCAACGACTTATTCTGAGACTATTAGCATCTTAGATTTTGAGAGATGGCTAGATGCCATAAGTCCAAGATGGATTCAATTTATGCCATCCAAGTATGGGACTCGGTGGATGCACATCAATAAATAGTTCCTATAGGATGCAAATAACTTTTCAAGAAGAAAATCAAGGCAGAAGGAAAGGTAGAAACCTAGAAGGCTTGACTAATTGTAAAGAGTTATAGACAAAGAGAAAGAATTGATTATGAAGAAACCTTATTTCTCATTGCAATAACTAAATCCATTTAGATATTGCTTGCCATCATAGCATACCACGATTATGAGATCTGGAAAATGGACATGAAAATAGCCTTCCTGAATGGGTACCTCGAGGAGGATGTGTATATGATACAATTCGAGGGTTTCATGGACTAGGAAAATACAAAGAAGTTGCATAAGCTGCAAAGGTCTATATTATGGCCTTAACAGTTAGTGAGAGTTCTGTTGCTTTTAAAATTCTATATGTAGATGACATACTACTCATTGATAATGATATAAGTATGTTACATTCTATTAAGTTATGGCTATCAAAAAACTTCTCCGTGAAAGATTTGGGTAAAGCACCTTATATTCTAGAAATAAGGATCTATAGAGATAGATCTAGAAGGCTGTTAGGCTTGACATAGTTGATATAGATAGACAAAGTGATAAAGAGGTTTAGCACAGAAGATTCCAAGCGATGACTCCTGCCAAGAGGTTTAGCATGAATGAGATATATATGTTAAAAATTAAATGGTTTACTGAAACATGTATATGAAAGATGTAATATTTGAATTTATAGTTTGATCAAAATTCCATGGACATGATTTGTTATTAAATAGTTAATCATATAAGTTAAATATAAATCTTAGATTTAACACATGAGTAGTTTGATTAAAGATTTAATCATATAAGTTAAAATCTAAATTGTTTAGATGACCTCATGATGAGAATAAATGGACATGGAATATATATAAAATAAAAAAGGCATGTTGATTGATTTGCCAATAGTAAATATGTATGGAAGATATGATGCATACATAAGTATTTCAACAAGGATTCTCATCATATTGAAAACAAATTATGACTATATATGTATAAAAATATCATGATGAGAATAAATGATAAATCCCTTCTTGATCATATTAAACTTTTAACTTATGTAAGAATGTCTTACATAGTGCCTTACAAGACGTTACAATCAATTTAATTTTAATCTATCATTAATTTGCTATGAACACATTAAGGTTAGTGATTAATTTAATTTATGAGTTCATTTGTTATTTATATATATGAGATGCATGTGATAAAAACTATTACAACTATGTTCAGCTTTGGACACATGCGAAGTAATAGTTCTCATAGTTGTTACGTCATATGAACGTATTGGTTAAGCTTAAGTAGAAAATATAGTTGACCACAGACAAGTGGGACCATGTTCTTTTAGAGGCAAGTAAAAGAGTCACATGTGATGTAACTTCAAAGGATGTTTTGTTAACTTACATCGTATTATGGTTGGCTACTGACACGTAAGACCATAATATTCGATGACGGGGTCCTTTACCCATACAAGAAAAGAGTTTTTCCCAGTCCGCTTAAAAGGTAAAGTGGATTGTAATAGAGTAGGAGAGCATAACTAATATTAAAAGTATTTTTATTTTAGTACTTGATACTTATGTTATGATTTTTTTTATTCTCAATAAAGTAGAAATGACGAATAGTTTGTTTCATTTAATCTTAAAACAAAACAAGTTAGTTTGATATAACTATTGAGATTGGCACAGACAATTGAGAATATTTCTCAGACATGAAAAACTTGTTGATGTTCTTACCAAAGGTGTCATGACAACCCTTTTAGAGGAAGTAAGTACCGATCAGAAAGTTACTTGGGATAAATGGTAGGCCCAAGATGATGAGGTGCAATGCATTATGTTTGCAATCATGTGAAATGAGTTACAAATGCACTACAAAAAATTCACTCCATGAAGGTTATTGACAACCTAGATGCAGTCTAGGATACAAATAGTCAAACCTTGAGGTATGATACCTCAAAGGAGTAGTTTCGTATGAAAATGACATATGGATCTCCTGTTGGGGAACACATCCTTAAAATGATTGAGCTCATCGAGAAACTAGATAGTCTACGTTTTGGAATGGATGCTGAGTTATCAAATTATTTGATCATCTAATCACTATCAGATACCTTTAGAATGTTTCTTTTAAACTATCACATGAATAGGTTAGCACCTACTCTTCATGAGTTTCTCAAATTGTTACAAACAGCTAAGGGATCTCTCACAGTTATGGATAAGACCGTGTTTCTAATAGGAAGCCACCATGCTAAGAAAGGAAAATCTAAGTTTGAGAAACAAGGTACGGGTGGCTCTCATAAAGCAAATAAGTTCATGAGTAAGAACAAAAGCAAAAATGGAAAATGTTTCCATTGTGGTGAGACCGTGGAAGCGTAACTGTAAGACTTATCTGGGTTCTCTTCCGAAAAAGAAGTTGGAAAAGTCTTCGAGTATGATTCTACGCTAATATTTCATTTAGAACCATTTCTACTTAGGTATTAGATGCCAAATATGGAACTCATATTCGTGTTAATATGCAGAACCTAAAAAGTAGAGATAAAGCTTGAAGATAAAGAAGAGGCGTATTCTATGAGTGAGAAATGAAGCAAAGGTTGCAATGTTAGTTGTAGATGCAGTACTATTATCTTATCTCGCAATTTTTGAAATTTGTATAAGGACTTTATTGCATTAAACCATTACATTGTTTTGAGCTTGTTGAGAAGATTTATAACTTCTCTTCTAAAACAATGTTGGATATACCTTGGTGGTCTATATCTTAGGAAATGCTTCCTGTTAAATGGTTTGCATGTTTATTAAAATAGATAAGATAAAATTTGATTGAATCATAGTTACAAAACAAAATTTTGATACGGATCAAACTAACACTAAGTATCAATCGATTGGATCATACCAAAAGAATGAGAATATGTAAATTGTATAATGATGGATGTAGATCCATTTGATTATGAATCAAAAATAATTTGGTAAAACTTATCCACTTGGAATGATCAAGTCACTTTTAAATTATGTTAAAGAAAAAATGACCTTGTTATAAAATCTTATAAATAATGATGTATATGAATTTATAAGAACAAAGGCTAAGAGTAATTTCTTTACCATTTTCTAACTTCTAAAGATAACTTTTCTATTATTTGAAAATATAGTCTTATGAAGATTAAAAAAACATTCTGAATTCATGAAATAAGATGGAAAGTGAAATGGCGTAAATATTATCTTTTGATGAGATCAAAGATATTAATATGAATATTATCATTTTATTAAAAGATTCCTCATCGAGAATAAAATTCTCTCTTAGTGAAATCCTCCTAGAACGTCGTATGTGATGATATTTTGGTATGGAGAAAACGATTTGTTTAAGATATGGTCAATTATGACTTATACAGTGAACATGTTTATGTCAAACTAGGCATTGACCTATAAATCACCACATATAATATGAAAAGAATTCTCTCTAAATCTACATAAATTAATCTATATAGGATATGGATAGATGGAACAATATCATTCCACCGCATGGGATATGGAGATGATAGGTTGTCGTTAAAAGTACGGTACGAATAATTTAGAGACAAGATCTAATAGCTATTAAATTTGTAGGATATCCCTAGTAATTACTAGGACATATCTTCTCTAAAACTTATTGAGCTAAAAGAAGTTTAGCTGAAATATTGTTTTCGTGTAAAAAATGTTACTTTTTAAAGGCGCTATTAGAGTAAGAGAATACTTCAATCAATGATAAGTACCACAAAATTAACAACTAGATTAAGATTTATAATTCACTAGATTCTCACTAAAGAGAAACCTTCGAAAGTAGGTAATGTGATTCCTCATTATACACTAAAAATTCCATGTAATTAGATATCAAAAGTACACTTTCTTATTCAGAATAAGAAATAAAAGGTGTATGTAACTTATGTTTTTCATAAAAAGACACATAGTAGTTGTTTTAGAAGGTTAATTTAAGGATTGAAGCAAGCCTTTGAATAGGAAATCTATAAATAAAGTCATTTTATTACAGAATAAAGGAGTTGTACATGATAAAATTTTGAAAAGTTATTTCACTACCTTGTATGTGTATTATGGTTGGTTACGACCACGTGAGACCATAATACTCGATATAATGATCCTTTATCTACTAGGAAAAAAAAGTTCTTCCCGATTTATTTTATGGATTACCTAAATGTATCCAAGAGTTAGTGGGAATAATACAATATTCATTTTATGAATAACTACTCATTAAGAATGATATAGTTATATTGCAAAACGTCCAAATATGGTTATCAAAAAACTTCTCCTTAAAAGATATAGGTAAAACACCTTTTGACTTATGAATTAAGAGATCTACATAGATAAATTCAAAAGGGTGCATAGCTTAACCCATAAATGTACATTAGCATAGTACTAAAGGGTTTGGTACGGAAGATTCTAAAATGTCATGGAATCTTACACTTCATTGGATGGAGAGAGAATGCATGAATTGAATAACCTATGCTAGGCACTAGGTTATTTCATATTTACTATGCACAAAATTATATATTTCTAATTCTCTAAATGTTAGGAGGAGATTCTAGATTAAAATTAAAGTTTGCACATGCTATGATTGTCGATCAAATATAATGAAACCATGTCATGTTCAATATTGTAGTAATTCATTCAATTTTTTAGTTGGGAGAGTTTCAAACTAGAAACGGTCGATAATTCAATTAATAAAGAATGAATGAGTTACTATTTTTGAGGAAAAATAAGTGTTCTAGATTAATATGATCAATGTATCATTGATAACGTAGTAATGTACTACGATAGAAAATGGTACGCAACGAAAGATAAAGAACCAAGATCTTATCAAAAATCCAAACATGTGTTTCCTCATTGTCACTTTATCCGAATGAGTGTCGGAAGAGTTTTAGTGAACATAAGAGAATTAAAAATAATATATAACATAACGGATCCACACACTAAGGAACTTCAATAGAGGAAGTTAGAATCGTTATCTTGACAAGATGTGAATAAAGTTCAAAAGCAATTGGCTTTAGTGCCATTGGGAGATTGAAAGTATTATGCCCGCCAAGTCAATCGGGTATGACCTAATCAGATCAAATACTTATGAGAATCAATTTTGAACTATATAAGTTATAAACCATTGAGCATATAATAAGATATCATGATGTTATAAAGTTTTAAATATCAATTTGCATCCATGATCAATTGCTAAGCAAACTTGATAATATTCTGGTTCATAGACAATTCATTTGGAATAATGATAGAGATCATGCTCGGTGAGATTCGAGTGGCTATAAGCCTAAGACCCAAATATTTCATTGTCATAGGATTGTCATGATAGGATAATGACAATTGAGAAAAACTATTATATGTGCTATCTTCTTCTTAGGAAGAGTGATATTCTCATAATTATTGGTACTAGAGAATACCGGATTAGACATGTACGCGATTAATAGAAGATTAATCACTGAACATGGCACAAGACAAGTCTTAATGGTGATAATAATGACTATTGATGAGACCTGTTGAGTACTATTGTACCTATAATTCTCAGATCTGAGATCACCATAGTATTGATATAAAATATCATGCTTTCATATCATTCTAGGTGACCCTAACCAAAAGTCACCCAAAAAGATGAACTATTGAGCATGTGTTCGAGTATATCCAGCTTGTCGGGTGCTAAGATGAAATTCATCACCTCTTTATTAGAGGATGAATCCTATGAGTGATGTTCTTTATTCGACTAGGAATCCTTCTATAAACCCATTGTCTAAAGTAACATAAGGAATCATATGATTCATATGGTCAAATCTAGTAGGCTTAAAATTAAACCATGCCCTATGACTAACAATAAAGTTACTGCATCATCCCGTGGTAAAAACCCATTAGGTTAATTTGCTAGAGGAATCACATGGAATCACATGACTGATGGAAAAGTTTTTCCCCCTCATCAAACATGCTAGAATGCTTTTAGCTACTTTTGGCCACTTTTGACCAAATTGCCAATTAACTAATAAAAGATGTTTTTGCCTATTATTTGATTAATACAACTCTCATTTGATGAGAGAAAACAAGGTGGCCGACCATTCTTGTAGGGAGAGAAGAGTGAGATTCATTTTCCTCTCTAATCATCTCATCATCTTATTTATCTTCCAAAGGCTGAAATCTCATGTATTGAGAATTAACTTAATAATTAACCGAGAGTTATTTTCGCGTGGATACAAGTAGAGGTCGGGTGACGGCTTGGATGCATACAAGAAATATGGGATGTTCTTATGGTTATTTTTTAGGAACAACATTGAACGGTGCACGGTGGCAAATGGTGGTGACCGGCGGTTGTGTACGCCTACTCAAGGTGGCCGATTGAATCAAATGGTGAAAACCTTTGGTTTTGAAAGAGTGGTTTGCTAGGTAAACTTCTTCTAACCTTAGATCCTTTCTTATATCATTTCAATATTCATCTTGATTCATTTTCTAGTTGATTGAATTAATTAGAAATTGTAAAACTAGATTTCTTGATGGACTTTTATTCACATGCATCAGTCCAAATCTTGGTGTAGTTCAATTGGATAGAGAACCATTATGTCGATTTTTGAAATGACACTTCCACTCCGAGTTTGAGGAGATCCACCGAGTTACACGTTATTCTCTCGAAGATTTGAGCATAAGTAATCATCTTTTTAGATTGTCATTATCTCATCATGACAATCTTATAACTATGAATAGTTTAGATCTAAATAGAATATTTAAAAATAAATAAATAATAAATAAAAAAAGATAGAACATGGAAATAAACTGGTTTTTAAGGTAACTGAAGAGATGAAAATTTCTCAAGGAAGGGCCTACAACATTTTCTAACATGTCAAAAGCCTGTTGGATAGGATGACAACCATTGACGTGGCAAAGCATTTCATACTTTCAGAAATTTACCAATTTGTCCCCACCGTCCCATCCAACTACTCCCATTCCCGTTTGGGAGCATATTTCATCTATGCGTAGCCCTTCCTTGCATGTCCATATCCGCAGATTTCAACCGTCTATCTTTATCCAACGAAGTCTATTATTGTCACGTCAAAGTAATAGAGAGAGATAATATTATATACTATTTTTATACGGAAACCGAATACGATCAGATTAAAAAGATTATTTTTATCACCTCCTTTTTTTCTTTCGTTCAGATAACTGACAAGAACCTCTCTCCATTTTTTTTCCTTCTTCAAACGAATAAAGCAAACCCTTCTGCAATCTAATTTTGACCGGCTCTTTACTAATTGTTTACTTTGCTATAGATTCATCGATACAGAAGAAAAAGGTAGGTGAACATGTCAACGCGTTTATGGCGGCAGGAATTTTAGTAACATGATCTAGATTTCTTTGATTTTTGGTGTTGTTTCGAGAAATAAACTTAGATATTGGCTCTTCCTCCATGTGGACGTGCTTTTTGTAAATTGAAGTAGTTGGGTTATACAGTCTATCTTTGTCAAAGCAACCTTCTGAGTTTTGATAGTCTATTCTAGCAATCTTTGTCCAATCTCCTTTTTTCATCTCTGCTTTATCTCCGTAAACCTTAACAGGCCCCTCTGCTTCGCACTTCAAGCAACGTCGATTTCTAGCAAACTTCATGAAGTCACATCTGTGTAACAAACCCAAGGGGTACAGTGAGAAATATATAACGATATTCTACTACAACAAACAAGTATCCAGTCAGATCAAGGTTAAATGAAATGAGAAGTCGCAAGCCAAAATTGCAGTCCCAAACCAATGTCTCATTGAGACAGATGGATGGCTTGAATAATTATTATAAGCAAATTGCTTGAATATGTGTGCACTCTAAGCTTTTACGAAGATAAAAACTTTAAACACTAATCTTTAATCCATGACCAGAAGTCAAATTTTAGACGTGCGATGTCATCAGTGTTGAAGCAACATAAAACTTGGTCAGTACACGTTAGCTAGGATTTAAGCATTTTAAATCACTTAGCAATGCAGACTTCATTTGTGTCACAATAGTGCGACTACTTAAGTCAGATGGTGTTATTATAGCTCCTCAGGAAATATTTTGTGCATGATGTGTATGAGAGAATACAAGTATTTCATTATGCTAGTATCTTATATATATATATATATATACATATATTCTCTTTTGTATGCGTAGAACCCCTCGACCATCAGCAATGACGGTATCTAAGAAAGATTGTAATATAAACATGATTATGGCGTTCAAGATAAAGCAAGCTTTACAATCAATGTTTGTGGTCACGTGCAAAAATTTCTATCCAAGATCCTGGTAGACATGCAAATCATCATTTCAAAGGATTCCTATATTTACTTTAAGAATGCTCCCAGTATAAATGTGATGAATCGATATGTAGACCTATAAATTTGATCATTGGTGTTTGACAGCAAACAAAAGAGGCTGACAAAATATACTTTTTCAGCATATAGACCATTATTTGGGATAAGCTTTAAAAAGTAATAAGAAATCATGAAGTCGACACTTCGAAATTGCATAGTAATCAATTGATATAACAGAGAAGAATCTTTACAACAAAAATGTCAAAGGATCGATACTGAGGTAGGCCAAAGAGAGCAATAGATACTTACTCAGGACATGTCCAATCCCCAATCTTCATTTCAATACCCTCTGCCCCAACTCTTTTGGGGCTGTCTTCATTACATTTAAAACAGCGAATGTTTCTTTGGAAATTTAAGAAATTGCACCTGCCAAAGAACAGTAAGGGAAAAATTAAGGACGATGAGAACTAACGGATTATTGGGCTTTACCAACAGTGATCATAAAAAAGTTACAATAAAAAGCTAAAAACAGTTTATCCATAGCGAAGCAGGTAGAAAACAACTTTAACAAGAAATCACTAAATACTTCATTCACTCCTCCTAGTGACATAATATAATATTTTATGTGCTGGTTCTGCTCAAATGTAAGGGACCAAATTACCCCTCTGTTACCTTTCTGTACATACCAAATATGAATATGATCTCAAGAACACATTTGTCCTGAAATAACTAGTGGATCTAGTGCATAGAACAACAATAGACGCACTATATCCACCGTTCCTGCCCCTGCTTTCTGATTCCTTCAGAATTACATAAGCTCTATCACAAGAACCTCTCAGATTGCAAGCACCACAGACCTGCACATAATTGAATATTCAGACATGGAGTAACTCCCACGTTGGCTTGTGGCAGCCAACCAAAAAAAAAAAAAAAAAACCCGTCACATTTCCTCCCTCAGGAGGGTTGGCGTCAGGCCTTGATAGCCGGTCAACTAAAATCAGTCAGATCCCTTGCACGGAAGAGCTGTGCAGCCGACACAAAGGAGCCGTTTAGCCGACCTTGAGAACATTGAGAAGGAGCTTTGATGATGATGATGATTTTACAATGACAAAAAAAAAAAGGGTATAGTTTACAAAAACATTATCCCTTGACATATATTTTTGAAAAGAATAGGCATATGAGGGTCCTATCATACTAAAAATATTGGATAAGAAAAGGGCATTGACCCCCTTAGATTCCGCTTATCTATATTGGTATATAAGAAAAGAAACTACATACATCCCCTTCATCCAGATGCAAATAGGCTCTCAACCTTTAGCTGAGTTGACAGCTTTCCAAAAAAGATTAGGACATCAGCCCTGTACTACACTTTTGACATCTTCTGAGGACAATGATCTGCATAAGAATCAAAGAACAGAGGAATATATAAATCAGGCTGTGATAAAACCATTAGACATTTGCAGATCTAACTGGACTGAAGTGAAAGGTAGTTGAGTATTTGAAACTACAGTTTTATGGGTCTAAATTCCAGTTTAAACATACAATGCGTCTGTTTATCTCAAATGTTGATCAAAATGCAAACAAATGTACAGGAAGCTTACACACAGCACAAACTCCGGTTCACCTAAACTAAGTTTCAAACAGGTAACCGAAAACGAAATTCACTGGAGAAAGTAAAACGCAGTAAATATTGATAGAAAGCATTTTGTGAAGGAGTACATGTCAGCCAAGAAAATTTTGATCTTCAATTGTCGTATCTTCACCTAGTTCATTGATTCAATTGTCAAATCCTTCTCCAGCATTTCATAAACAAGACAATTTAACATTCAAGGCAGCCTAGGAAAACACTCGCTTCACAGGAGCAGAGGCAAAATATAAAATAACCAAAATTACGAAAACCTCAGCTACAATCTATTCTGACGTTTTATTAAGAGCGAAACAACCATCGCAATCAAATCCTAACAGCAGCACAATTACTCAAATAAATTAAACATCCCATTATTTCAATTCATTTAAGTTTTCTTAATTCAAAATAAAAAATTTTAGTGATCTGCTATATATTTCATAAGTTACCGTGCTAGATTATTTATACATAATAAATTTTAGATTAGCTATGATAAATCTTAATAGTTTATTTATAATAGTATATTTTAAAGAAATATCCTAATATTTCTCCTAAAATTTTTCCTCAGATTTCTCCTAACAAACTTAATCAATATATTTCCTTATTTTCTACTCTCTATCAAGTTGGTTCAAAAATGTCTTGTAAACTCAGCTTGCATATAAACTATTGAAATGAATTTTTTATGATATCTGCTACTTGTTACTCTATGAGAATATAAGGCATATACACTATGTCTTCTTCCAATTTCTTTTTAATGAAATGTTTATCAATTTCCACATGTTTAGTCATATTATGTTGAATAGGATTATAAATAATATTGATAGCCGCTTTGTTGTCGCAATAAAGTGTAATAAGAATAGTACTACAAATTTTTAAGTCTACATGTAGCTTCTTTAACAATAATATTTCACAAATCCTATTAGCAACCGCTCTAAACTCAGCTTTTGCACTACTTATAGTTACTACATTCTTTTTTTTACTTCTTCAAATCACTAGATTTCTGCCAACATAAGTACAGTAGCCTAAAATAGATATTCTATCAGTCACACTACCAACTCAATCAATATCTGTAAATGCTTCAATTCTGATATGACCATGATTTTAGAATAGTAACCCCCTTCCCGATTTTCCATTTAAGTATTTGAGAATTCTGTAAATAGCATCAAAGTGTTCTTCTTCAGGTGAGTGAATGAATTGACTCACAACATTAACTATAAATGTTAAGTCTGGTTTAGTATGAAATAGATAAATGAATCTTCCCACTAATCTTTGAAATTGTTCTCTATTCACCACCCTATCTAAATTGGCTACCTCTAACTTCAAGTTTGCTTTCATAGGAGTTCAACCAGTTTGCATCCGAGGTAACCTATTTCCTTAAATAGGTCAAGAACATACTTTCTTTGAGAAACAAAAATCCTCTTCTTAGATCTTACAAATTCCATTCCCAAAATATATTTCATAGATCCAAGATCTTTTATCTCAAATTCCTAAGCTAGAAGCTTCTTCAATTTTTATAGTTCATCCACAACACTTCCATTTAAGATCATGTCATCTACATATATAATGAGAATAGCAATCTTACCATCCATATAATGTTTGACAAATAACGTATAATCTGTTTGATTTTGGTGATATCCACGACCTTTTAGAAACTTAGTAAGTCGATCAAACCATACTTAAGTGATTGCTTTAGACCGTATAGTGACTTTTTTAGCTTGCAAATCATAATGTTCTTCAAAACCAAGAGGTAAATTCATAAACACTTCCTCTTCTAATTCCCTATTAAGGAACGCATTTTTCACATCTGGCTGTTGTAAAGGCCACTCAATGTTAGCAACAAGAGAAAGTAAGATTGTAATAGATTTTACCTTAGCAACTGAGGCAAATGTTTCTTGGTAATCTATTCCATAAGTTTGTGTGAAACTTTTAGCCACAGGCCTTGCCATGTACTTTTCAATCTTCCCATCAACATTGTATTTCACAGAAAACACCCACTTGCAATCTATTGTTTTACCTCAATTAGGTAAACTGATAATTTTCCAAGTGTCATTCTTCTCAAGTGTCCTCATCTCTTCTAATGTGGCCATTTTCCATTCATGTTGACCATTGCTTCCTAAATATCTTTTGGAATTTAAACATTATACATATTAGCAATGAAGGTTCTATAGCTAGGAGATAACCTATGATAGGAGACATATTTAGCAATAGAATGCATTGTACAAGTGCGGGTCTATTTCCTAAAGGCAATAGGAATATCATGATCGGAGTTTGTAGAAATAGTTGTATGATAATTCAAAATATTTGGAACTGTCAAACTTATTTCATTTACAAGAACATCATCTAAAGAGGAGTTTTAATAGGTAGAAGGTTGAGGTTCTTTATTCTAAATTAGCTTCCTCCTAGAGTAGACTAGCAACAACTCAGGTTGTTGCACTGTTTGTAATGTTTCTCCCAAAAAAATGTTTATAATATTTGATTCTCTAGACAAGGAAGAGGCAGGTGGAGTACTAGATGAATGAACATTTAGAGGTGACAGA
The DNA here is from genome assembly GCA_027186245.1 of Coriaria nepalensis. Taxonomy (NCBI): domain Eukaryota; kingdom Viridiplantae; phylum Streptophyta; class Magnoliopsida; order Cucurbitales; family Coriariaceae; genus Coriaria; species Coriaria nepalensis. The sequence continues at coordinate 2,602,444 of CP114493.1, forward strand.
TCTAAAATTAGTTGAAATAAGGAATTTGAAATTTCCCAAAAATGATCTTCTATCTTAAAATTATTGCCCCCGAGGAGAAATTTTAGTAAAATAAGGTGTTTCTTTAACAAAAGTTATATCCATGCTTACAAAGAATTTTTTTTGAAATAGAATAGTATTTATACTTTTTTTGATGTAGATAATAGTTTATAAAGACACACTTCTCAGCTTTAAGATCAAGTCTTAACTGGTTGTGTTTATGTATATTAACAAAAATTATGCAGCAAAAAATTTTAAGAGATAAGAAGTTGAAGATCCAAATATGAAGAATGGTTTCTACCTGCGCTGCCATGTTTATCCACTTCCGTTGAGCTTTAAGATGGAAAATGAGAAGGGTTTTTGCCGAGGGATGGGGTTTAGAGAAGAGAGACTGTGTGTGAGGAACCGTAACCGACTTGTTAGTTGTCATGAAGTATTATGAGCCGGATTTTTTAATCGACATGTCGGTGGTACGGCAAATAGCAAATTCTTAACAACATGTCGTACAAACCAGCTATAATGAAAGTTGTAACTAATTAAGTCGCATCGAATTAATCGCCATTGATATAAAACACTTCTTTCTTTCTCATCGAACTCATCGACTTCGTTCGTCTTCTCTTCTTCTTCTTATTGCTCAACCTCATTTTACCAACCAGGCCTGCCCCTTCTTTTTCACTTCTCACTTTTCTCACTCTCGTTCTAGCCGCCTCTTTTCACATTACGCTCACCAGGTGGTAAGGGAGTTTTTTCTTTCGTTGCCGTCGTGAACGCCTCTCAGCGCCGGCGACCACTCAGAGCGTCTCAGGTACCACTCCTCCTTCATGGTTGTCTCTGTGTTGGTCTTACATTTGGCATCTATGTTTGTCGCAGCCATGGATTGTGAGCTGATCCTTCTTTCCCTGTGAAAATGAAATCTGACCCCACTTTCTTTCCTTGGATTTGTTTTTCCTTGTTCTTCTAACTTCATCATTTTTCTTCGAACTTTAGGTCTCTTGAATTTTCGTTAAATTATGGACAGTACAATTTGGAATGCAAATGTCCCATCTGCAATTTAAGCCGTAGCTAAACTTGGAGCAAGCATTCCTTACATGTAATGACTAGCATTATCAGCGGCATGCACAGTTTATTAGGGTGTAAACTTACTAGAGAACTTGGAAAATTCAACTGTTAAAGGGCATAAGCTCAGATAAGGATTTGTTGCCAAAGACGATTTCTCTTGATCTTTTCTAAAATGATTTTTTTTTTCTTTTTTTGGAAGTACGATTTTTTTAAAGTTCCTGGATTATTGAAAATTAGATCAGAAACAGAAATCTGATACTTTTTCAATCTTGTAATCATTATGTTTTAAAATACTAATTATCCCCCTAAGTGTTTTATGGTACTATTACGGCAAGTTTGGCAAAATAATTTAGATCCTTACGTTTTGTATGAAATATTTTCAGATGGCAACTTCAGCGGCAGCTTCTAACCTTCAAATGGCAACAATGAGAGCTTTCCAACTCCCCTCTCGCCCAGGTGTGAAGGCAAGTGCACTTGGTGTAAGCCGGGCCAAAACTACATCATGGGCTAATTTTTTGAGTTCTTACAATGTATCATCATCATCATCTTTACGGCCTTTGCAACATACAACTACCACCTCATCTACTATGAAGTTTGAGAAGATGGTCGCTACTAAGGCCATGTCAGAATCCAATGATAGCGAGCCAGTTTCTGGGCTCCCTATTGATTTACGAGGTCTGTATTCTTCTCTCAATTATTAGCCTTACACCGTGCGTAGTTCAATGTTTGAAACTGTAGTTGTTAGATAATAATAGCAGAATGATAGAATTATAGAATTAATACGTAAACAAAATCAAATAGTATGAATATATAATTAAAAAATTACAAAAATAATAAGGAAATCGAAACCCAGATTCGGGAAGAGAAGAATCTAATCCTTGTGAATCACAGTTTCCTTAATTTTAATCAGGCCAATATGATGCTAGAGTGTTTTAGCATCCGTTTCTGAAGAAAAAGATTATTTCTTTCTTAATTTTAATCAGGCCACTATGGCCAAATATATTTACATGACCTAACCTATGTTAAGGAAAATTTTAACCCATAATTACCCCATAAAGGCTCGCTGATTTAGAGGGATTGATTTTAGGAAATTTCCCTAATTACACTGTAGGAAATTTCCTTAATATGGACCTAGATCACCTGCCTATGTTACACCCTAAATTACAGCCATTCTATTTTCTAACACTCGCCCTCAAGCTGGTGAATATATGTCCTCCATTCCCAGCTTGATTACAATATCTCGAAATGGTGCACTAGTTAATCCTTTAGTTAACACATCTGCTAATTGCTTGTGAGTTGGAACATATGGAGTGCAGATTAGTCCATTTTCCAACTTTTCTTTTATAAAGTGCCGATCAATTTCAATGTGCTTTGTTCTGTCATGTTGTACCGGGCTGTGAGCGATACTAATAGCTGACTTATTGTCACAGTAAAGCCTCATAGGTCCTTGCCACTAGATCTTAAGATCATTCAAAAGGATATGTATCCACAAAAACTCACAAACACCATGGGCCATAGCTCTGAACTACACTTCAGCACTTGATCTAGCAACCACTGCTTGTTTCTTGCTTCTCCAAGTCACTAAGTTGCCCAAGAATAGAGTGCAATACCCGCTTGTTGACCATCTATCTATGGTGGAGCATGCCCAATATGCATTCATGTAGGCTTCAACTATCTTGTTCTCATTCTTCCTAAACATGACTCCTCTTCCCATAGTAGCTTTAAGGCATCTCAGCACCCTATACACTGCTTGAAGATGAACATCTTTGGGGTCATGCATGAACTGACTAATTACACTCACTGCATAGGCTAAGTTTGGTCGAGTATGTGACAAGTAAATTATTCTTCCCAACATTCTAGTTTCTTGTCGTAGATCTAGGACATACTTCTGTTGAGAGAAGAAGATTCCCTCCTTTGATCGAGCTACTTCTATACCCAAGAAATATTTTAGCTTCCCCAACTCTTTAATTTCAAATTCTTGTGCAAGTCTAAGTTTGAGACGTTCCATCTCTTCAAGGTTATTACCGGTGACTATGATGTCATCAACACACACAACGCGAGTTGTCACCCTCTCTCCCCTTCAGAATGTTTAATGAACAGAGTGTGATCACCGTGACTTTGTCTGTTCTCCATTGCCAACATCACCTTTGTGAATCTCCTAAACCATGCTCGAGGAGACTGCTCAAGCCCGTATAGTACTTTCTTCAATTTGCAAACTCGATTCTTTCCAAAATCAAAGCCGGGTGGAGCTACCATGTATATATTTCTTTGTTCAAATCACCATGTAAGAAAGCATTTTTTACATCAAATTGCTACAAAGGCCAATCAAGGTTAGTTGCCAAAGATAATATTGTATACATATAGTATTCATTTTTACTACCGGAGAAAAAGTGTTATGATAATCCGCCCCATAAGTTTGAGTATATCCCTTAGCTACTAGCCTCGCCTTGTATCTTTCCAAGGAACCATCTGCTTTGTATTTAACCGTAAACACTCATTTGCACCCTAACAGTCTCTTACCCTTTGAAGAGTACTATCTCCCATGTTTGATTTTTATTTAATGCATTCATTTCCTCATTCATAGCATTTTTCCAATTCTTATCCCTAAGTGTCTCATCAAGTGTTCGCAGTATAGGGAGTGAGTTTATTTGGGTTAGAAAGCTTTTATGACATGGAGAGCATTTATTTAGAGAAGTGAAGTAGGAAATTGGGTGTTTGGTGCATGGTCAAGTACTCTTCCTAATAGCTATTGGAATATTCAAGTCATCGAAGAAAGGTTTTTGAATTTCAGTTCCTGGTTCCGTATTGGATTCATGGACCTGTAGCTATTGGAATAGCTATTGGACTTCACGCCCCCGAGATTACACCAAGAGTGGTTTTCCAGTAATTGCTGCCGGTTCAATACAAGTATTCTATGTTGTGTGCTCGGTTTGGGGAAGTTTGGGTTCTGTTTGAGGGACGGTGGAGTCTCGTTCTTTAGGTGGAGTTTGGAAAGGAGTAATCAAGCAGAAAGCTACCAATATCATCTTTATTCTTATCTTCCTTACCATTGTCTCTCTCCCCCTGAAAAAACGATTGACCCTCAACAAAGGATACATCCATGGAAACAAAAAATTTTCAAGTGGGAGGATGATAGCACTTATATCCCTTTTTTGTAGGAGAATAGCCAACAAAGATGCACTTTAGGGCTTGTGGGTCAAGTTTTCCTCTATTGTGATCATGAATATGTCATAACTAACACATTCAAACACTTTCAGAGGTAGGCTACTGTTTATACGTGAGGTCGGGAAGAAGGTAAGGAACACTTCCATCGGTCTCTTGAATCCCAAAGGTTTTGAAGGTAATCGGTTTATTAGATGGGCCGCGGTCAAAATGGCTCCCCCCAATAGATTTTAGGTACATTCATTTGAAACAACAAGGCTCTAGTTACCTCAAGTGAGTGTCGATTCTTATGCTCAGCCACCCCATTCTGTTGAGGAGAATCAATGCAAGATGAATAATGAACAATGAACAATTCCCTCTTTTAGGAAAAAAGGTGACAAGGTCTGATGGAAGTACTCCCTAGCATTATCACTCCTTACCCCTTTTATGCTCACATCAAACTGGTTTTTTTATTATGCGGAAAAAATTAGGAAAAATTTCACTTACTTGAGATTTATTTTTCATAAGAAAGACCCACTTTCCCATTTTCAGAGGTTTCCTGTGTAATTTCCAGCAAGTCTTCCTGGTGTGACGGGGCTTTTTACCATAAGTGCACCAGATTTCTTCATGGTTTGATGATTTTGGTGTGGCCATGTTAAAGCCCTGCTGGTGGTGGTTTGAGGTTCCTCTGATGGGTTTCATGGATACAAGTGCTCTGATGGGTTTCATGGATAGTGCTGACTCTTCAGTAACACAAGACTTTAACATTACTGTTCTACGGCTCCTTAACACGGATGATTGTGAAAGTCTCATTCAGAGACGGTAAGGACTCCTTTCCAAGTACTTGAACCCGGATTTGATCAAACACGACATTAAGACCTGCCAAAAACTAAAAAATTCTTTCCCTTTCTACATATTTCTACAACATCACACTATCATCAGTGCACTTCATATTAATATTTTGGTAATGGTCCATCCAAAGGCCCTTCATTAAATTATAGTACTGAGCGATAGAACAAGTACCCTGCTTAGTGGAAGATATTCTGGTCTTAATTTCATAAGTCAAGGAGGCATCATTTACCTTGGAATAAGATTGACAAACTGCCTCCCATATGTCTTTGGCAGTTGGTAGGAACATGTATGCCCTCTAATGTCAGAATCCATCGAGTTCGAAAGCTAAGACATAATCATGGAGTCTTCTTCGTCCCAAGCCTGAAACTTGGGATCACCAACAGCTGGACCTGTTCCCACAAGGTGGGTTAAGCTTTCCTCTGCCTTTGAGAAAGGTTCGAACAATCATTGACCAATGTAGATAATTTTTCTATTTAATTGGTTAGATGGAAATAGATTATGCAGGTCGCCAGTGTAATTAGGAGTTTGGCCTTTAGGTTGGCAGGTTGAGGAAGAAGAGATTTCAGAGGTGTCTAACATTTTAAAGGTTTTTCTTTTCAGCAAGGAAGGCTGTAAGAATTCCAGGAGCACTAAGCTCTGATACCATGAAGAAAAAGATTATTTCTTTCTTAATTTTAATTAGGCCAATATGGCCAAATATATTTACATGTCCTAACCTATGTTAAGGAAAGTCTTACCCCATAAAGGCTCGCTGATTTAGAGGGATTGATTGCAGGAAATTTCCCTATTTACACTGTAGGACATTTCGTTAATATGGACCTAAATCACCTTCCTATGTTACAGCCTAAATTATAGCCATTCTATTTTCTAACAGTTTTCCATGATACAACGGAGAATAAATAGAAGGTTGCACCACCAACTATTTACGGTGAACTATGAAAGTGCCCAAACTCTTTCACACTAGAAGCCTAAGAACTCTAGAGAGAAAACTTGTTTTTAGAAGAGAGTGTTTTTCAAATGAGAGGAGGATGCCAATTTATAGGCGCTCATGAGGGACGAACTGGGAGTTACCGAATTAAATTGACCGTTATACATCAATTTATCATTCAAATTTTAATATTTTCCAATGGTAGTTTGGGTGAAAACTAGATTGTAAGAGAAACTCAAGTTTGGATTTTGATCAATGTTTGGAAAATAAAATAAAAAACCGTGCATGTGCAGGTAAGCGGGCATTTATAGCTGGTGTAGCTGATGACAATGGGTATGGATGGGCAATAGCAAAATCCCTTGCTGCAGCAGGCGCTGAAATTCTTGTTGGGACATGGGTCCCGGTAAGTAATAAGCCCCATCTATTCATTCTTTCTTTCTTTCTTTTTTTTCTTTTTTTTTTTTAATGAAAGGGGAAAAGAAAAGAAAGGGTTTTGGTGGGTTCTTCATTCTGGAAAATTAAAATTATGAGTCTGTTCGTCTTAGAAATAATGAGAATTGATTTTCTTTGTGTAGGCCTTGAACATATTTGAATCGAGCTTGAGGCGTGGAAAGTTTGATGAATCTAGAGTGTGAGAATTATTGATTTAATGTTTTGCTGATCTCTATCTCTCTCTACTAATTTTGCTGATCTCTATCTCTCTCTACTAATTTTGCTGATCTCTATCTCTCTCTACTAATTTTGCTGATCTCTATCTCTCTCTACTAACATGGATTTGATGTTTCAGATTGCCAGATGGTTCTTTAATGGAGATTACAAAAGTTTATCCTCTAGATGCTGTTTTTGACAACCTTGAGGATGTTCCAGAAGATGTAATCTACTCTTCTACACGCTCAAATAAAAACACATTAATTAAACTTTATTAATTTATTTTTTTTCTTTTTTTAAGCTTACACATTAATCTCTAAACACATTTACTTTCCTGGCATATACAGATAAAAACAAACAAGCGCTATGCAGGATCAAGTAAATGGACAGTCCAGGTACACTCATGTTTCTTGAGAGCCTAATATACTTGAATCTTATAATGCATCTTCTAGAGCCTAATATACATCATTAACTTATATATATGTATATAAACATAATTTAAATCACTGCTGTAGTAAAGCTTGTTACCTTACTACTATTTCATGTTCAAGAAAACCTTTTATTTTCCTAGAGGGATTTGCCTTGCATTTTAAAGCCGTACATAGTTTTAAGACCTTACAAATATTATGATATCTAATTTCCATCTGAAATGCGGGTAAAATAGTGAAATCCCCAACATAAATTGCTTTATGTTCTGCAGGAAGTTGCTGAATCTGTGAAGAGTGATTTTGGAAGCATTGACATTCTGGTCCACTCTCTTGCTAATGGACCTGAGGTATGTATAGAAAATCTTAAGCAATTGGTTTTTTTTTTTTTTTTTTACTGTTTATTGTCAGAAAATCACAAAGGGTTTGCCTTTTAAATTTTAACAGGTGACTAAACCCCTTTTGGAGACATCAAGGAATGGTTATCTTGCAGCTTTATCTGCATCAAGTTACTCATATGTTTCCCTACTTAAGCATTTCATTCCAATAATCAATCCAGGTCAATTCTTTCTTCTTGTTCTTCATTTTTTTTTGTTTCCCTTCCTTTCTTTCTTTGTTATGCATGTTTGAAAGCTAACTTTTCCTGGTTGTGTTAATCCAGGTGGTTCCTCGATTTCTCTCACATACATTGCTTCTGAAAAAATCATTCCGGGGTGTGTGTAATATATTATTCTTGTGGTTGATTGCTCGCTGTTATAATTATTAAGAAAGAACAAAATATATATATATATATATATTTATAATAAAGAGACTGATTCTTAAAATCATATTTAATTCTCTTAGATATGGAGGTGGTATGAGTTCTGCAAAAGCTGCTCTTGAGAGTGACACACGTGTAAGTTTCATCTTATTTGTTATTGTGATAACTTTATTTTTTATTTCTTTTTCGTTTTAATGACTCATTTTTTATCCTTTCTTACAACTATTTTGATCATTCAGGTGCTTGCTTTTGAAGCGGGTAGAAAACACAGAGTCAGAGTTAACACCATATCTGCTGGTAAATTATTCCCCTCTCTGCTTATCTAATGAGAAAATAAAGCATCAAAATCATGTTTTGATCTATATTTATTATTATTTTTTATATAAACAATTTCTTGGTTCGACTACCTCAGGTCCGCTAAGAAGCCGTGCAGCAAAAGCAATCGGGTTCATAGACATGATGATCGACTACTCATTAGAAAATGCTCCTCTTCAGAAAGAACTCTCAGCTGGTATCTTTTTTTCTTTTTCTTACAAAATTTTCCTCTTGTTTTTATTTGCTTAATTATCATTTTTTTTTAATCATGATGTAAAAAACTGATCGAACAGATGAAGTGGGAAACACAGCGGCCTTCTTGGCATCTCCTTTGGCTTCTGCAATAACCGGTGCTGTTATTTACGTCGATAATGGCCTCAATGCAATGGGTGTAGGGGTGGACAGCCCTGCTTTTAAGGACCTCAATATTCCCACAAATAAGCAATAAAAATAAGAGAGAAAATGCACAAACCTTGTTGATTGATGATTAGTATGCTTAACTGAGTTTTGTTTTTTTCTACTTTTTTAGCTATTTTAGGTTTTCTCCTCGTTGTTTCTATTCTTTATCTTGATCAGTTAGATTATGAGATGAACAAATTACATTTGAGAAGTTGAGGATAGTTAAAACAAATTACATTAGTTTCAATAAATTATAAGGTCCTTTGCAGTGTTTTATTTATTTATTTATCTTCTTATGACATGTTTGGTTTGCATTCCTCAAAATCGAAAATGAGAATTTGATATTTTTATTTTATTATTTGATTATCATTTCAGTCATTCAATTTTACGTATTTGACTAAAATGATTTAATTGATCCCAATTATCATACGATCTATTTCACCAAATTTCCCCTAATTTTTCAAAACAATCGAATCCCCGAGATGCTGTTTTCACTCGTACCACATTCTGGTGAATGGTTATGAAAATTGAAAGTCATTTCTCTCATTCGTTCACAAATTCGGATAAGTATTAATAGCATTATTTGTCGTGATTACAAATTCGGGCACTTCCTCAACCATGTTGAGATCGGAGCATGACTACGAAACGAGTTCTTAAACACTCTCATTTTTTTTCGTTAGGATTCGTAGGAGCTTTCTGTTTATCTGCCATGTACATTTTTCCTTCTTCTATAAAATCTTGGATGTATGTATCATTGGAAACCAAACTAAATGGAAGTCAATCTAGAAATCTCAGATCAATCCTTAGGAATGTATCAGCTAAACTAAAATGGATGTAACACTTTTGCTCCTTCATTACCCCTAAAACCAAACTAAAGTGTCGGCATTACCTTTGAGTATCAACATTATCTTAAATAAAGTAAAAAGTGTGTACATAACTATACGGAGTACTCCATATAGTTAGTTATATTGTAAATATCAGAACTTTTTATTTTATTCAGGATAATATTGGTACTCAAGATAATATCAGTACTTTAGTTTGGTTTTAGGGAAAATGAAGGTGCATTAGTAGTTGTTTTAGAGTAGGGCGTATTTTTGGTGTGGAAGTTAGAGAAAGTGACTAAGAAGGACAAAGTTGAAAGAAAAAAGTTGACTTAGAGGAGAAAAATATAAATTAATTAAAGTTTAGATGTTGAAATTAAAATTCAATTATTATTTTTTTTTTTTCTTCAAATGATAGTTGATGTATTCAATATGCCACCTCAACAATCTATTAGTGAGTAAGGGAATCCATTAAGGGCTGGTGGTTTTACGCCCATCTCAGATCGTGGAAGCCTGCAACACAGTTAGAGAGAGGATTAAAAAGGACCAAGTTGAAAGAAAAAAGTTGAGTTAGAGGAGAAAAAATAAATAAATAAAAGTTTAGATGTTGAAATTCAATTCAAATTTTTTTTTTTTTAAATGATAACTAACGTGGCATATAAATGAATAAGAAATATTTGTTTTAATAATTGCCAGCAAGGGACATATAAAAGATCTCTGTCACAATTGGTTGATCAACGATCGGCATTCAATTTTCAGTATTTCTCAACGATCTGGATTTGACCATGAAGAGAAGAGAAGAGAAGGAAAAAGAGCTTTTCAGCCGCGTTTTCCAGCGGTCGATTTCCCTCGGGCGTTTTCCACGAGTATAAAGATCAGATCCCGCTCTCTGCTCCAAGAAATTATTTTTTTTACGATTCCTGCTCTCTGCTCAAAGCTAAGAATTTTTTACGATTCCTGCTCTCTGCTCTCACCTCTGAGTTCCAGATCTCGATTGACGAACGAAGATGAACAAAACGTTGGGAAAGCGGGAAAGAGGAAGATCGAGAAATGGGAGAAGATTGAGAACTCACAGGCTCGAATGATTGCTTTCTCGAAGAGAAGGGGGGGCATAAATTGTGAACTCACATCGGATAAGCCCGTCTTCTTAAGGTGGACGGACCATAACAATGATAACATATCACATCCGCAAGTATTACAAATCGACAAAATCCGTATAATCAAAATTGGACCATACAAATGTCTGGCACAATCATCAAATTATGTATATTGCAAACACAGGATCAAAAGAAATCGCTCTTCCTCAACCGAGAGCATGCCGTGAAGTAGGTCAAAATGCTCCATGGAAATTGATAGCATCCATTGCCGGGTTCTTCACGCACAGAAGAGAAGATAACATCCTCCTCGTCTCCCTTGAACATTTTACACGCACAAATCAACTGGCGAATACCTTTCTTAACCTTTCAGCAGACATGGATGCCCTTTTGTTCGTTGGTTCAAGAACAAGCGCGTGGCTAAAATCTGCATAGAAAAAATGACCATTGAGAATGATAACACAATCAAGACATTAAGGAGGAAACTAGAGATGATAACACAGTCAAGTTGGTACTAGATCCATATATCCCTTAAAACCTTCAAAGCAAAGAATATGGATTTTCTCTCATTTAAAACATTAAGATAATAATAATATCTAAAATTCAGCATTCATGCTTTGTTAAATGTGACAAGTCAACTTAGAGATCGTTTATTAATAGTTTAAGAGTATATAAATATGTAATATATATAAAATACAAAACATATAAATTAAAACATGCAAAGAAGCAACCCACCTTCAATTGCCTCCTTATAATAACCGAGCATCTCTCTTGCCGTGCCTCTTCTTAAATAGGCCTTAACATTCTGGAAGAAACCGGAGTGATATTAATGTTACAGCAACCTAATATATTGCACTTGAGTAAAACTGTCAACCCAGGAAACTTTACAAGACAAGTTCAGAGCAAATAACAACTGATGATTCAAACATGATTTCTTGCACTGGAGAACAATATGCATGCACTTTAAGTGCCTAGGACATGACTTCTAATCCAAACAAGCTAATACAGGCCATGTAGCTGCCCTTACTTTCTCAGGTTTATTTATCACTATATTTATGTGATCGATATATATCGTCTTGATTCCACACCCTAAAATACCACATCTTGTGATAGAATATTAAGAAAAAAGATGCACAAGCATTCACTTCGGAGAGTCTACAAACCAGTCTCTATCGGCATCACATTCAATAATCATTGGTAGAGAACAATCAAATATTTTGCATAGCAACAAACTTTATGTTGGAAAAACTGTATCAAATGGACTACATCAGTAGTTAACCATTGCAGAATCCAACAAGTTAGTTCTGAGGAAGACTCACCTTTTTATCAAGGTCAATAGCTTTACTGCTGTCTGCCTCAGCCTGGTGGAAACTGAAGATATAAAGAAAACGGTCAAAATGCAGGGATTGAAAATCCAATAAAACAATATATTACTAAGAAGAAGAATAAGAATAATACCGTGCCAGTTCCAAATATGCTGCAGCACGATTACTGTAATACGTTGCATTTTTGCCACTGAATTTGATTGCCTCTGTATAGAATCCAATAGCCTTCTCCCACTGTTTTTCTTTAAATGCTTGGTTACCCTAATAGAATCTGATAGGTTAATAAAAAACTATCGAGATGAAAAAGTATACAAGTAGGAGACCTTATAAGCATCATGGTTACTTGCTCCATATAAGTTATTAGCCACCCTATAGACCCTAACAAAAATATATTTTTAATAAGGAGGTCTAGAAAGTGAAGAGAGATTCTTCTAATCCAAGGCATAATGAAAAGAAAAAGATCACTAGCTTGCCTAACAGGTACATCAGACAAAGTTTATGTACGACCAAATACACAGATGATATATAACAGACTGGAATTAGTGACATTTGTAATATAAGAGCAGTAAAATTTAACAGCAACTATAACAGAACTAATTGCAATAAAAGGAATACCTTTTCTTTAGCAACTTCGGCAGATTGTTCCTGACTTACAGCATTTCTCGAGAATTTGGATTTTGAAGCAACCTCAGCTTCCTCTTGCAGAGATGTATACATTGCTTGCACTGTATCTAGTAAAAAGCGATCAGCCCCATGCCTGGCAATGAAGGAGACGGACACCGGGCACTTGTCATGATGTCCCAATGGTACAGCAACCTGTAAGTATTTATATTAACAGCACAAAAAGTGTCGTCGGACGAGGAAAACCAACTCCAATATTGAAATGATGTTCTACTGAATATTTTTAACTTTTGTGAGTGTGTTGTGTGTACATGACGAGCAAAGGAGAGAGACTTGCCTGACAACAACCTGATACACTAGCAATACTCAACAGACTGAATGCACGACTTTGGTAGTCTTCTGACAGTATCTCTTTCCCACCAAGTTTTGGGGGAGAATCAACAGTAGTCGGAATCACTAGAATTCCGTCATCCTAAAAGAACAATCATACACAATAAGCTAGCCAAACTAGAACCATGGAGAACTAGAAAATTACAACCTATATAGAAGAATACCCAAGCAATACTACATATAGATGCAATTACATGAAAGACATCAACTATGGCAATAAGCTTCAGCACTAATCATACAAAAAAACATATATATTCATCGGCAAGAAAGACGGCATATCATGTAAGGCAAAACAACCAGGTAACAAGTTGCAAGTTTAACCCCAAAGCTTACTAAAGTCTAACCAGAACACCACACTAGTCTAGTTACCAATCAGTAATTAGAAAAATAAACAAGACACCACAGCATTATGAAACAAGAAATATGGATAAACAATATAAAAAGGTAATTTAAATTGGGATTTTAGGAAGCTATTCAAAACACTAAATGTCGTTAAAATTTCTCATTCTCCATTGGGAAATGGAATTTCATATTGATTTTTGAAGAACTCAAGATGTAACACAAATTGAAAGCAGGATTAGTGTCAACTTCATATAATAATGAAGTTATATGCATCATAATATGATCTTAGACGCACTCCATGAACGGCGTTACTCCAGGGATATTGTAGATAAATATAAAAGAATTTAAATATCTAGATATACATATATATCTAGATGATGAAAAAAAGCATGCAAGTTGACGGAGGCCTTTAAGATTCATTAAGTCCAACATACTAAAGAATAAACAAAATAATAATGATTAAAACCAAAGGTCGAGCAGCAAATTAGACAGTCCTTTACACCAGTTAAAAGAGCACAGTTCCAAATTCCAATAAGTTATTCAGATGTACCAAGTTTAAAATAAAAAATAGAAATTAAAAAAAAAATGTATCAAGCAAGAATAAGGCTACGGAACCAGTTCAATAGGTCACAATGCCGTGTAAAAAATGTATCTTTTTCCTCTTATAAGGCCAATCCACATCATTTATCCAGCTGATATTTATCAGAATACATAGAATTCTTTAAGTGTTTGTAATGTATATACCTACAAATGCATAGCAGAATACATATAAGGCCAAACAACACCATTTATTCAGTTGGAATTTTTAAAAATACAGATATTTGTCCGAGGGTTTGAAATGTGTTTGCATGCATATAAATAAAACAGTATTTATGTGTGTGTGTGTGTGTGTGTGTGTGTGGTAAAGTACATGTATTTGAAATATAGAAGATACTAAAGAATATGACTGTATTTGAGAAACGATGAGTTAACCAGAAGTTGGGAAATAAAAACATCTTTCTTAATGATTGCTATGTACTTAATTAAAGAAAAAATGCAGTAAAATTAAGTGATCTTCACATGCAGATAGCATTGAACAATTTATCTTATACATCAATTATATGCCTAATTCAACTGCAGGATGTGAAGACATAATACAAAATTGCCACAAAGTATTACCTTCAAAAGAGAGTTGACAGCTGCACGTATTTCATTCCTAACTGCTTTATATTTATCAATCTCTGTATCTGATGTCTCCACAATCTGATGCAACAGGACTGAAACAGCCGGATCCAAAACAGGCTTTACTGAGTCAATCCATTCCCCATGACTATGTTTGAATTCATGTCTAGATTAGAAGGGATTAAGATATATCAGATTAGCACATAAGTATAAGGTGTCACTAAGCACCGAATCTGAGTATATATAATGATGCCGATGCAACTTAGGACATTAAATAGGCTGATTTAACATAATTTGAAGGGTAGCTCATATTGAATCTTCAGTTTCATCAGTTCATGACTCTACTAAGATATCCCTATCAGATGTTCAGTGATAGTCTCGAAGGGATTAAGATATATCATTAGCACATAAGAATAAGGTGTCACTAAGCACCGAATCTAAGTATATACAATGATGTCAATGCAACTTAGGACATGAAGTAGCCTGATTTAACATAATTCGAAGCATAGCACATTATGAATCTTCAGTTTCATCAGTTCATGACTCTACCAAGATATCCCTATCAGATGTTCAGTGATGGTCTCGAAATAGTTAGCTTGGAATTTATACCTTCCTATTTAGTCACCAAGTCCTAGGAGATTTAACAGTACCAAAGAGTCTAAGAATATTCTAGATATAGATATAGAATTTAGACAAGAAAATAATATCGGACTTTTCTAGCAATCATGCCTCATAGATATAGAATTTAGACAAGAAAATAACAGTGCCATGTGATGTGGCAAAACCGTCCCAAGTAGACAGATGCATTCTATGAAGCATCCAATCCTAAATGAACTTATGTACTAGCAGTCTGTCCCATATTCCTTGAAGCAACCAAACTGCATCATATCACCTAGCAGTAGGCTTCCTTCTTTCTTTTCTTTTTCCTTTACTCTTTTCTTTTTTTTTTTTTTTTTTTTTTGGCCAGCAGTAGTAGGCTCACCTTTGAAGAATCTGCATGATATTTGCTAGAGCTCTAATTGAAGATGACTTCAATTCACTATTTCTCTCTTTACTGATGACCTCTTTCAACTTGGGAACCTTGGAACTGAAAAGGTTCTCAAGATTTTCATGCTTCAATACTTGTCCTGGAGAAAGATGACGACTAACAGGCTAAGGAGATTCCAAAAAAATAATTAAATTCTTCAGGAAAGTGCTTCCAAAAGAAAAAAAAAAAAAAAGGGAGAGAAAGAAATCCATATGAACTTATTGCTACAAAATATAGAGCAAAAGTACATACTTCCAAACAGCTTCTCGGTCGATTTGATCACCACTTGAGCGACCCTATCAACAGGTATTTTTAGTAGTTGAAAGCAATCATCAGCAATAATAATTCGACGAGGATTATGCTGAACAGAATATGGAATTTGAAGTAGCACATGACTGACGCGCTGGAGAACTTTGGGGTCCTTAGCGAACAATCCTGAGGAGCATAATACAAGGCCAAACACAACAAAAGTATGAACCTAAATCAGATAGCAGTCTGACACCTTTAAACTACAAAAATAATATGTTATATGCCAAGTGACAACCAATGAAAAATAACTAAATAACCTGAATATTTAAATATACAAAAGAACAAAGCAAATTTGATAGTATAACTATCTTTAAATAAGATTCCATTCTGTAGACCTAATATGATGCAGAAAGATTTAGGCCTTCAATTTTATAATACACTTTTATCATAAATGGGGCTTAAAATCCACCTCGGGAGTTTAATACTCGTGCCATAAATGATGTTAGTGAAGGCAACAATTGATAAAAATTGAGAACTTTCTGCAATGATGTAATGGGTATATTTAGATCCTCAAAAGATAAATAACATGACCGTTCATTATCACAAAGACAAATCACTTCACATCTTTATAATCATCATTTTACTAGGAAAAAAAAACACAAGAAATACTGGTAGGCATATCGTACATAACTACATATGTGGATAGGTGGAAAGCAAAATATAACAATTTTCAAAGCTTGCAAAACACAGTAAGGGGGAAAGCCAAAGGATCATGAAAGCTTGGCTAGCCTAAAATGGCCAAACCAGAAATTAGTTGTCTCAGCTTAAAGGGCCAATACAGAGAACTAGGGAGCATTCAAGATATAGACCATCCTGTATTCTGTGATAAATTGCTTCTAGGATCAAATCAGGTGAGTACAATTTACATACTTCCCCAAGTCAAAGAAAACAAAAACATAAGTACAATTTACATACTTCCCCAAGAATTGAAATCAAAGAAAACAAAAACATGATAAGAATCTCGGTGCAATCACTCGGCCAGTTGTACAGTAACAGGTGATCAATTACCGAAGATTAACAAAGCATATTAAATTGCATGCGTACGTACCAACAGCGTCGAGACTTGTCGAAACAGGTACAATTCCCGCATGAGAAACAGACCCATGTGAAGGTCTAAATCCCAAAACTCCACAAAACCCAGCAGGTACTCTCACACCACCAACAGTATCGATACCTGCCGCACACCCATGTTTCTGAGTCAACTATAATGCAAGTTAACAAAGCAAAATTTTTTCAATCAGCTATATTAAAACTTCTAGGAATCTTGAACTTCTAGATAATAATACTAAGAAGAAAACCTTTGGCATCAATTAAACAAAGACATAATAATTATGATAAAGAAATTGATAATACATGCAACAATTCAAGTTTCTAAACATCAACTTCCACGTGTATGTATGGTTTTGACTACTGAAAGAGCTTACCTGTATCCTTTTAGTCTTTACCGGTGATGGTAAAGCTTAGTATCACTAGCACCAATCTTCTCCATTAGTTCTACTGGCCACTCCCATTAATGTTCAATTTATAAATGTCTTAGAAGTTTCAGAAGGTAATCGAAATTTGTGGGAGATTTGGAAAAATAAACTAAAACCTAAGCTCAAAGCAAGTTTGACATAAAACTGCTAAAATCTTATTCAAAAAATTGTTTTAATATATATTTGAACTGTAACTTAAGAATTACTGGATAAATTTATGACCCCCACATCTAGATTCACTTCTTCATATAAAAAGATTCCCTTCACAAAACACACCTAGAAAACTATGTAATTGGTGGCTTGCGATGGCAGGTTTACGCACTGAGTTCCACATTGATATGAGTATATAAAGAATTCAGTGGCTAATTAACAGAAGCTCTAGCCTAGTTATGAGAGATGAATAAATCTATTTTTCCTAACCCACACTACTGACTATTGATATCTGCACATAAATGTGAAAAGCCTAAACTCAAATTCAACCTATATTTATTGGATTGAAGCCAGAGAGTACACACCAACTGGCTAAAACTGATCAACAAGACTCATATCCCTAGCTGGTGATGAATAATTCAGAACTGGATCATCTTTATCTTAATAGCAAAAAAGGACAGAGAAATGTATTTGCAAATGTCAAAGTAAAAAACGAATCAACAAGATCACCTTGTAGTTTAATCAATAAATAAATTAAACAGGGGGAGTAACTCCAGTGGGATGGAAAACTAGTGAAACATAATAGCTCACCCAGAGCAAAGTCCACAAGATTAGCAGCTACAGCCACAGCAGCTCCACTAGATGCTCCCCCCGGAACTCTTGAAGGTGATGTAGGATTGGAGGGGGTACCATAATGTTTATTGTCTCCACTAATACTGAGGATGAGATGTTAGTAATACCATGCAATGAATGGCAAGGTTGAAAGAAAGAAAGAAAGGAAATATGGATTAGATTCTAAAGTTCATGCTACAGAAGGGGACTAAAAGTTTGGGGAAAAGGTCTAAATCCAACATTAAAATTGTAACTTGCAATAAAAGTGATTCATACCTGATTCCCAATTCATCCACTACAGTTTTCCCAATGCAGGTGGCTCCTCCTTCAACAAGAGCAGAAACTACCGGAGAGGTCCAAGAAGCTGCATCATGTGTTCTTGCCCAGTCTGGATGACCAAACCCAGTCACATGTCCTTCGATTTCAAATCTAACAATCATAAGAAAAGATCCGTCAACTTTTATGAGTAAAAGAAAAAGGGGTTTAAAAATAAAAGCAAATGCGCTATATTAGTAACACAATTTTTTCAAGAGGATCAAATGAAGAACTAAATAATATTACTTTGTAAAACTCAAGAAGAAAATAGCAAAAACTCTTCCAAATTCAAAGGAATTTTATTTATTAACCAGGAGAAAGAGAGTGCAAAGTTTGAATTTGATACAGAATCAGTCATTTAGCAACTTAAGCAAACATATAAGAACCAGTAACATTTATCAAGACAGGTATTGGACTTTCATTCAGGCCACATTTAGCCTCAAAAGCAACATATGACTCCCACAAATGTTTTACTACCGTAAAACAAAGTCACTATAATAGGAAACCAAACCAGACTTATCATTTGAAGAGAAAATTCCTAATTTAGAAAGTGAAAATAAGTTGTCATGAAAAGCAAATCACCTTATCACAGAACCCTAACTAGACTTATTAATTATTGAAACATAAAATCTCAAATATAGCGAGCAAAATTAAGTTCTCATGAAAAGCAAAGCATCTGCATATGTAAACATAAGCCAAACTCTCACAGGCCCGCATGCTTCATTTTCCAAATAGTGCAAATAAAAATGGATTCCACCTTTCCCACGTTTAAGTTGTATTACTATTGGCTTCCTCAAAATGACTCAACCACCATCTCAAATATTAAAACACAGGCTTAAGATCATAAATCATACAAAAAAAAAAAAAAAAAACAGTAGGGGATCTCAATCCAGCAAATAAATATTAAACATTTGACCAAATACATCATAGAAATAAAACTTCTCGTATCTATACAAAATGAAAAGAACAATTGAAAAACCAATAGAGCATACACGTCTGAAACGGCAAAGGTGAGGCCAGTGAGAGGATGAGGAGCTTTAGGAGGAGCAGGTTGAGGAGGAGGAAGCAATTGAAGCTTCTCAAGAAACGCGCCAAAATCCTCCCTGATTGTTTTCTTAAGTTTCTTCGTCATGAGAAGAATCCCAGCCAAACCCAACCCGAGAAAAACCCATAGATTCGCAGAATTAGAAGCCATTACTATCCGTAATGAACTCTTGTCAAACCCTAAGAAACTGCTTCCCTTCTCGTTTCTGCTGATTCAGAAGAAGAGGGAGAGGGTTTTAGAGAGAGGAGGAGGAGGGGGTAGAAGATAATGATACATGGGGTAGTTCTTGTACAGAGACGTAGACGAATGATGTGGAGGGCAGGGCCTACGTGTCGGTACGTGTAATTTTTATTTATATTTTGGGGCTAAAACTTTCTTCAAACTATATTCTTAATATAATTGAAGAAAAGCATATATTATTAATACAGAGATATTTTTTGATGTTTTTAAGGGAGAAATGATATTTTTATTTTAATTATTACTATTATTAAGTTATGTAATTATTTTAAATTAATTATATAATATTTAAAATGATTATATAATTTAATAATAATAATAATTAGAATAAAAATATTAAAATAAACATAAAATATTTTTTAAATCTAAATTTATTCGGTGAAATAAATATAAAATAACTAATTAAAAAATATATATATATTTACTGTTTTGGTAAGAACTCCTTTTAAGAATATAAATATTTAAAAAAATATAACCGTTATGATGGTCTCTTCCACAAAGCAATAGAAATTCTCATCACAGAAGAGTGAAGAGAGAGGCAAATAATAAAAGAAAAACTTCTTGCAAGCAAGAAAAAAGAATAAGAAGTAATATTTGAGATGATAGACAGTTTGATTATGGGATGATTGCTTTAAAAAAAAAAAAAATCTTAAATTGGATTGTAGTATTTATAAACACCAAATTGTGTTTTTAATGAATATACAAATTTATAAAATTCCCATTTTTCAATTACACTTGTATAGTAATCTAATTTTGACTATTAAATTTTTACTTAAAAAGTCGTAATGAAAAATTATAATTCTTAATAATATTTTTGTAATTAAATTTATCTAAAATTAATATTTTAGGAAAATTAAAGCAAAAAAAAGAAGTAAACGAGGTTTAAGCTCATTTTTTATATTATATTATTATAATAAGAATTCAAAATATACTTTAATTATTATAATAAATATTTAAAAATAAAATTTAAATAATAATGAGCATAAAAAATTTCTATAATTATAATAAATATCTAAAATTTATATTTAAATTAATAAATCTCATGGATGTATAACTATTTATTAACCAATCTGATTTGACTAATATAGTAAAAATAAAAATTATTTAAAATCACTCGATAATTAATCTAATTAATTTTTTTACTTATAGTAGTTAGCGTAAATTTTTTTTTTTTTTTTTTCAATTTTTCTCCAAACAGCCTCTCAAGCTTAATTTCCAGTCAATCGCTGCTATCAACCATCGTGCCCACCTCTTTCCTCCTCTCTACATTTAAAAACAATTGAAAAAAGAAAAAAAAAAACAACAACAACAACAACAAAATGAGGTTAGCCAAACTGAGGCTTTTCATAATTTAGGCATAGTTCAAACTGTTCAGACTGTTTAGTAGTTAAACGGCTAATGAGTTGAACTTGAGTTGTAATAGAATTAGGCGAGTTGAAATGAGTCATACATAAGGACTCATTAGGTTGGACGCCAACCATGACAATGGGTTCTCACTCTAGTTTGGTACCCACCATCACATAGATTGAGAGAGAGCTATTTTCCCCTTCCAGTTGAAATTTAAACAATTCATTTATTGAACGCTCTGAATTAGAAATCAACACGAAGAAGATGATAGGTCAAACACTTGGGTAAATTTTTTTTCTTCCTTTAAGAAATTCAATCAACGACAAGCTTTAGGATTGAGTTGTGACCAGAAGATAAAATATAAGTGTGCAATTAATTATCAAGTAAGTTCCCGATTCTTTTATGTAACATTTTCACATTATATATATTCTATGGTTTTGGGGGATTAATAGCATAGTCTAGATTTTAGAGAATTAGTATATAGATGATGATGATATGAATTAAGCACAGACCTTCAGATCAGGTTCTTCTTAATGAACTTTATGGTGTGAAACTATGTCATGGAGGCTAATAGCTTTGTGAGAACCCAGGAAAAATAATAATAATAAAAGGAATTTGAAATTTTATGATATTTATACATATTATTTAATAATAATACATTTAAAATAATTATATAAAAAAACGTCATTTTTATTAATTTCATTAAAACAATACTCATCATATACTTTTTGGATACCATGCCCAACAAACTCCCACTTAGTAAACGAATCTGCAAGGTTCTGGTCTGACGCTATCTTCATAACTGTCACATCACCTCGACACACTATCTCTCTAATGAAATGATATTTCCTCTCTATGTGCTTGACCCTCTTATGACTCCTCAGTTCCTTTGGATTAGCCACTGCTCCACTGTTGTCACAGTATAGGACTAGTGGTTTTTTCATATATGGAACAACTTTTAAATTAGTATAGAACTTTTTAAGCCAAACCGCCTCTTTCGTAACTTCACAAGCCGCTATATATTTAGCTTCTATAGTAGAATCTACAATACTAGATTATTTGATACTTCTTCAGACTACAACTCCTCCACCAAGTATGAACCCTAATTTAGAAGTTGATTTTCAACTATCTCTATTTGATTGAAAATCAAAATCAATGTATCTAGTAGAGTTCATGTCTCCACTTGAATAAACAAGTATATAGTCTCTCGTTCTCCAAAGATGAGACGAGGCCTGGTTAAGAGGGGAATTGGTCTTGGGCTTGAATTATGGCTTAGGATTGCATCGCATAGATAAGCATTTTGGATTAATGAATATCTTACAAAAATACAAGGAGTGCAATTGCGTTGAAGTTGTTGAGAATTGTAGGGTCAGGTATACAAAAAACATAAATAACCAAATTACTTTATAATATATTCAATTCAAAATCAAATATTTATTAGTTAATTAAATAATTTTGAATTTTAGCATTTAAATGCATCTTTTAATTATTTAACAATAATTATCTCATAATTATGAATTTATCGAGAAAACTATTTTTTTGCAAATAAGTCATTTTTCAGCCTCTGCCATTCTTATTCTATGCATTGTTTTATAGAGACGACCTGGGAACCATGTACCTATAATTTCAAACTCCAATAAATTAGATTATTAATGAGACTCTTTTATCTAATAAATCTTAAATTAATCCCAATATTGTTCCACTAGAAATATGAGATTGCACTCTTGCAATTATAGAACATATTTACTAAGCAATCTTTAGTAGTCCATTGATATAATTATTTCATGCATTCAATCCTGCAAAAATTGATTCATAATTAGAACTGGTCAAAATTACCATTTTATCCCTCTAATTATCTATTTATCCTTAAGTACCATTAATTCACTAGTGAATGGTCAATTTATAACTTGATTATAAGTTTGAGCTCAAAACCATTCAGTTCCAAAATTAACCCTTAAGAGAACCAATATACAATTTTCTATGAAGAAGGTTTGGATTCTATATCTGTAAATTATGTTCTCAACCACATATCCCAATAAATCTCCAAAACGAAAATCTTTAACTTGTTTTAGAAACAAACCGTGACGAGGGAATTAAAAGATTCAGTTGACATAAACATGAGTTTATGACTATTCAGGACTCAGATTGATCTACTTATGATTATCTACTTATATGAATTTAATTCTTTATGGTAAATGATATTTCAATAAAGAATTAATTCATATCGAATCATGTCCTATATAATCCAATTATATAAAGTACATCAACTAAGATGTTTATCTACATTAGTGATATGAATCTAGATCACATGCATTCATAATGCTAGAGGACCATACTAGTAACTACTATATTAAAGATTTCATACTTTAATATGTTGCGGACAATTTAATTCATTATTTATAATCTAAATCATCTCATACTAATACAAGATTATAGCACACTAATGAATTTCAAATTTTCTGATATTTATTCATATTATTTGATAGTAATATATTTACAATAATTAGTATAGGAAAATATCATTTTTATTAATTTTATTAAGATAACACTCATTAAATATTTTAAGGGCACCATGCCTAACAAATAAGTCACAATATTTTTAGGAGAGAGAGGCTATGACTTAGTAGGTAATGGATACACACCATTCTCACATCCTCCTTGTAGAATTGTTGCTCCCGTAGTCTGATATCAAGGTAAATATCAATTGTGTCATTATTGTGTTTAGTAAAATTATAAACATAGAAACAAATTAATGATGGGGACATATAAATTATTATGTAATTTAAATAAACGAGAGATAGATTTAAGGGTAAGAGATGTGATGTGTGAAATAAGCAAACATAAACAATTCCTATAATAACATCATCAGTTCTATCATATTAATTATTTATTGTCATGTTGAACAAATCGATAGTGATATTATGAGAGGCTCTCGAATCAATTAACAATTTGGAGGAATTAGAATTGTGAATGACATAATTTGCAACAATTGCTATTGTGTGAAATTTTGGGCATTTATCGGCATAATGGCCGAATTGACGGCAAAATTGACATTTTGGTGTGTATCGGACATTGGTAGGAAATGGGTCTGAATTATTTATGAAGGACTTATGAAAAATGTGTTGCTTTGATTCAGGTTGAGAATGTGGTCCTTGATTTCCAACATTAATTTTTCCTTTGCGATTTTGACCAAAATGAGAGGAGTGAGAAAACTAAGACTTCTAGGTGTAATTAGCAGAAGTAACCAAATTTTGCGCTAAGTTCTTAAGGCAACGCAAATAGCTCTCATTGGCTGACAAGAGTATCGTGCAGCTCCTCAAAGGAAAGATAGGCATCCCTCGTGCGAATGGGTGCTGCAATCTCTCGTATACTCCAGCCCAAATCCCTGCAAAACATATAAGGTAATATCATAATTAGTGAGAGGTTGATCAATCATAGGGAGCTCCTCCTCATAAGACATAACATCTTGAAGAAAATCAACAACTAGCCGAGATCCCACCGAAGAAGGGCGAACGCTTATTTAATTTAAAGGACATGAGTCCTGCATTTGTTGGCATAAAGTTGAATCAATTTTGTCCAAGCATCTTGAGAAGTCTTGGAAGGGGTAATAAATGTGGGACCTTCTAGGAGACGGAAGAGTAAATGGGATTGAGAATCAATTGATCTTTTGACAAAGCCAATGTTTGTTAGAGACGGAGGAAGGTGTGGATGCAACATTGGCGGTGTTGATGGTGACAATGGTGGGTTGTATGAAAAGCACAGGATATGGGAAAGTACCATCGACATAACCTTGTAAATCATATCCAATGAGAAGTGAATCAAATTGAGCTCGCCATTGACAATAGTTGAAGGAGTCAATTTTTCAAAGATCTGGCTCACGACATTAAGAACATAAAGTAAAATGATGTTTGAAATTATGGAATTGAGGTCGGTGGTTATCTAGCTAGTTTGGGATTGATCATAAGTGGCGGCCATGGAAGGGAAAACATGATCGATATGCTCATGAAAGTGGATTCTTGCTCTGATACTGTATAAGATTTAATAATTTGAGAAAATTAAACTCATTTTATTTATTTACTAATTGATTACATATATACAGTAATAATTGATCAACATGACACACGAAATTAATTGAAATAAATAAATGAATCATATGAACTACTTGGAAGTATATCTGTGGTAAGGAAAGTCAAATTTGATAGCTATGAAGATTGCTCGTCTCTAGCAGATTTTGCTGCTATAAATCAAATCAGTGTGCGTTAATGGAGAATCAATGTCCCTTATACAACTCCCCCCCCTCCATCTCCCGCGATGTGCAACCTCCTCTGTTCACTTCCATTGAAACCAGACAAACCCTCTCTCTCTTTAATTTCTTCGTCGGAGATAAAGAGAGAGTGTCGTTGAAGATAGAGGATTGATGAATACTATAAAAATTGGATTATATTGATTAGGGTTAATATTATCAATCCATATTTATCATTCTAGATAAGTAAAAACTTGAGATTCCAAATTAAAATTTAGATATATTGATAGTTCATATAAGTTATAATAGATCTATCATTATCCAACCATAACATGAATTCTCAACCCTAATCATAAATGATTAGTTACATTGTGATCAAATGAATTAGATCCAAATTAGAAGTTAAGAACCTATTTAATTTAAAAAATACGAAACTCTTCAAATTCTTCGTAATAACATCAAACATCTTAATTCTTTGACCTAAACTCAAAATTTTAGCTATCTTAATTAAATTACGCTTCATTACATTAAAACTATATTAAAAAAACACTTGCTAATTTCAGTTTCGATTCTAAGTGAAATTTAAAACATAGATTTAACCTTAAACTCCCCCACGTTTGCTTCTACCCAAAGAGGCTAGGCTATATTCCCACAAATATAAATAGAATACTATTCACGTATTTTATTTTATTATAAGTTATAATCAAATTTAGTTGAAGTTAGAATTTTGAAGCATATTTAATTCGATTTTTAAATAGGAATGAAGTGATTTTTTTTTATTTAATTATGCTATTTATTTAATAGAATGATAAAATGAGAATCATTTTATGAAATTCTCTTACATGAAAAAGTAATTTTTACTAAAATTGTTATTTTTAGTAAGAATTAATCTACCCAATTATTTATATAGAGTATTTAAAAAAAAAAATTTATGTAACTATATAGATATACAAAATTATTATTATTATTATCATAATCATTTTCATTTTGAAAATCAAATCAAATATACCATGATACACATTATACATTTAGTTTTAGAAACATAAAAATAATTAATAATTAATAATAAATGGTTAGAAGGTAGATGAAGGATTTGGACCTTCCTTCTAAATTAGTGATGAAATCTTACTTACATATCCATTAATACATAACCATACAAAGACACAGACATTAACGTCCACAAAAACGGCAATCCCGACTTTCTCGGCGCTCCCTTCCTCTTCCTCTTCCAAACCCAAAACAACTCAAAAACCAAGAAAGACAGAAACAAATAGCCAGAGTCAACCGGAAAACCAAAAATAAAAAATAAATAAATAAAAAAATAACAGTTTGTTCTTGAGAAAAATAACCTGGTGGGGCCCTCTTGAGATTTAGCTCTATTTTCTTTTACAGCATCCATTTTGTTCTGTTGGTTTCTTGTTTAATTTTTTTACCTTAAACAAAAAGCATATAATATAAAATAATAAAAAAGGCATGAAATGGATTCTTAAGAATCTCTTCTTATATCTGTCTGGTAGATTGCCATTTGGGAGAGGAAGAGGGAGAGAAAGTGAAGAAGCGCAGGCGCAGGCGCAGGCGAAGGAGATTGAGAGCAAACAGGTGATCAAAACTAGTAAATCGAAACCCATGAGTTCTCTTTTTTCTTCCTCTGCTCATGCCGGCGGCGGCCACGGCGACAGCAAGGGTCGATCGTTAATGGAGAATCTTCTTGGCCTTCTCAGAATTCGAGTTAAACGTGGCGTTAATCTCGCCGTTCGTGATGTTCGCACCAGCGATCCTTACGTCGTCGTTAAGATGGGGAGACAGGTACCAGTGATAATTATATCACATTTTCTTCCTCTTTGTTGATCGAACCGTTTTCGTTTCACTACTGAACTTTGTTGATTTCGTTGTTAGGTTGCGATACATTTTTGAAATTTTCGCAGAGACTTGATTTTCTTAGTTATCTAACAACTTTGAGGTTGATGATTTCAGGCTTGGATTGGATAACATATTTCGAAGAAGGAAGTTTTATCGTATAATCTGTGCTCTTAATAATTAAGATCTTAACTCGTTCATTTGAATTTATCAGTTTCTTTGACGCTTGGATCACAGAATGGAATGAAATTCACTTGTTTTTAGAGTAATAAAAAATAAATCTATCAGATAATTAATTATACAATAATTTGTTTGAATTCTTCTATAAATCTGGTTTGGAAACAAAAATAGCCCCGTTTCTTACTAAATCTCAATTCAGAAGTACTTAGCATGGCTAAATATTTTCTTGAGTGAAGCAAAATTCTGGTACAGAAGTTTGCGATTTTTATGGTATTTTCAGCTACTTATTCAGCTGTTTACTTTAATTAATCTGTTCTTGGTTTTTATCTCATGCAGAAACTGAAGACGCGTGTGATTAAGAAGGATGTTAATCCCGAGTGGAACGAAGACCTGACTCTTTCTGTTCTAGATCCAGATCTTCCCGTTAAGCTCGTAAGTTGTTCTAGAGAGTGATGATCTTGCCAAATATACTTCATAATCTTTGAATTCATATGAAGAACGCTGCCTCTATTTGGTGAAATATCTATAGAAAGCATTCATATACATCTAAATTTCCACCAATCTCACTTATGAGTTTTTCAATCTTCAACATATTTAGACAAGGATATGAAGTCTCGCCTTACAATCAATGGCTGGTATGTTATTGTAAATTTATCAAATTGATAATAAATTTTGGTGAGCAGGAAAGGAGAAAAATAAAGATACGAGTGATTGTGTTCTCCCTTAAAAGAGAGGACATGCTCTTGTCTTTTGTTATTCATTGTTTATTTAAATCACGGGAATCTTTGCCACAACAAAACTAATAATCATTATTCGACGATTGATGTTATGTGCAATCTTAACTATATTTGATAAAAAAAAAAGAGTAAAATCTTTATCTAATGAATTATGTTCATGTGCAAGTAGACTGTATATGATCACGATACATTCAGCAAGGATGACAAAATGGGGGAAGCAGAGTTTGACATTAGACCATACATAGAGGCTTTGAAGATGCATCTGGAAGAGCTCCCAAGTGGGGTCACAATCACGAGAATAACACCCGACAGGAAGAACTGCTTGGCGGAAGAGAGCCGTATTGTCTGGGCAGAGGGTAAGGTGATCCAAGATCTCTGCCTTAGATTGAAAAATGTTGAATGTGGTGAAGTGGAAATCCAATTGCAATGGATTGACCTTCCTGGATCTAAGGGGTTATGAGATTCTTTCTCATCATCTTCTTCTTATTCTCTCCTGAAATATATTACCCTATTGCCTATATTACTCTGCTGCTACTCGTCTGTAACATTTTCTATAGGGTTTCAACTGTTTTTGACTCCTTATACATACATAAATACAAGTTATGTCGGGAATAATGTCGGGAATATATAGTTTTACCAAATCCAATAAGCGGAAAAGTAAAGCCAAAATCCTCTTAAATGAGAAAAAAAAGCCGTGAAATTATAGTTCATCATAAACTTCCACTAGGGTTTACAAACACGGAGAGAGTATCTCATATAAATTATTCACGAATCGGCAATCTTTGTTCTTTTTCCCTTCAAATGTAATAACTTATTTTACTAATAACTGTATAATAATAATCATTTTATCTATCTAATGTTATGATTCGTCTTAGGGTATGTTTTGATTGTTAAATCCTAACGACAAATCATATGAGTTGTTATATCCTTAATGAACATAAATAATGAATTTATTGAAATTCTTTTTATATCATACTATTTTGTAAATATTTCATTGTTCAATAAAGTACACACCTCATATGACTTATTCCTAAATATGGAAGCGATAGATCCCCTCTTGATCACTTACAATCTACATGTATAATATTTCATACCCGACGGTTCATCCCATGTTCACCCTTGACTAGGGCTAATTAAAAGAATGTCAAAATATGAAACCCGGTACATAAGATAACATGATGTTCTTTGGTGTAATCACCACATGTAATATAGTAACTTGATAATTATTATTAATAGTTAGTATTAATTACCATTGATAATTATCTAATTATCACATTCAGTATCCTTAGTCTCTACTAAGCACTCATATAATCATCATGATATTCCACTAATACCAATGGTCATGAGATCGGCCACTATAAACACTTTTGGTAATGATTTATGTGATTGTCTATCTGTATCATCCATGTCCATTATTGAGATCCTTGACAACAAACAATTCATATCCTTAAGCTTTAAACAAAATTGAGTCTCAATAAGCATGATCTCTATCATAGTCTCCAAAATATATAACTTAAGATACTAGACTTTATCATGATATATGTTTATAGAACATAAGATATTAATTCCAACATAATTAATAAATATGATAAATGGGTCAATGCCTTTACTATTATTAAACAAATAATAATATCACTAATATTTACAAATAAGATTATATCTCACAAAATGTATACACTTTTATGTTACTCGTCATGCTTAATTTGATGAAGGCTATTTTTTGTTTTCCAATGCCTTTACTGCTCGGTCTCTCTTGGTATTGGATTACTCAGGTTTTATCGAGCAAGGTTATTCAGATCTCCTTCCAAACCAAGCTTGTAATATCCTATTTAACTACTTAATGTAGCTAAATTAATTTTATAATCAAAATATTATAAGAGATATATTAGATTAATGATTAAGTAAGACTTGCATATTATAAATATTAAGATAGAGATCATGTATGTATAAGGTAAAAAGTTCCTCATGGCCAACACCAAATTCCAAGAATATTTATGAAAATGATTGAGGCATTAACCTAGAATTTATTCTTTAGGTTTATTAGATTATAATAATAATACTAACAATAATAATACTCGACACCTCGACATACTCGATGCCTCGACGTACTCAATGCCACGACGTCTGCTATATCAGCCATAAGAGTATTTAGATTGGTTAAAGGTTATTGAATAGTATATAAACATTGAGTTAGTTTTAATTGAGTTACTAACATCCTTATAAAAATTATATACTTCGAGTAGTATAGTTGAGTTGGTGTTAACTGGGATATAATAAATTGCATGGTAAATATATAAACGATGTTCATAAAGTTGTTTGATACCTTAAATTGAATTATGTGTTTTAAGTAGATTTGAGAATAAAGTTTTTACTAAGATAAAAACATACGTAGTTAAGTTAGTAGCTTGCCTCAAAATTGAAGGATTTCAAGAAACTCTTACAAAATAGTACATACATCAAGTAAGTCAAGTCTTACCTATGACACAATTATATTCATTGTTGTTTAAGCTTGAGATTTATGATATTGCTATAAACGCAATATAGCATGCTGAACATTGAGTTGATAAAACTATATTGTGTGGTACTGTGTTTTTATATAGCACATTCGAATTGAGTTTATATTACTTGAATATATACATTTTCCAAAAAGTGTTGAACGCACCATTAGTTTTCATGCAAAAATAGCCAAGAGAAATTTTATGATTTTAATTGATTAGTATGATGCTTGACATGATATTAGCATAATATTCGATCAGGTGCAGCTGCCTAAGAGAGGTCGTTGATCTTAGATGTGATTTAGTCTGGGCAGACTAAGCAGATTCACTGATCTTAGATATTATTGGTCATAGAGGACCGACCATATATCACAGTAGTGCCGACAACATCATTCTCAGAGCCTATAGCAATAGAATAAGAAAGATCATCCCATTTGCATAGAAATATTTATAAGAATCTACAAAACCATTCAATCGAGTTCTTTAAAAATATTTGAAATATGTTTTGTGCATATATGATAAAATCTTTATTTACTAAGCTTTTAGCTCATAGTAGTTATTTGTATTGTAGGTAAGCAAAAGACAAAGTCAGTACTCTCGTGATCGGGTGAATGAAGTATGATCGACCTAGTGTAGAGTACATATGAGCCCGACTTGTGGTGAGACAGGAAAGTTAAAAATATATTTTGGGGAGGCATTTTAACGTATTTTGAGAACTTTCTAAGAGTATAAATTATGTACATAAATTTTATCAACAAGTGGTGAATACTATCATGTTTATAAATTATATACATAAATTATATGCATATAATGTACTATATTTTATTTTAATATCATTGCCGAGATAGATTTAAACAAAATTTTAATAAAGTTAAAAACTTTTTGTATCTTTACGAAAAGATTCCAAGTTAGCTATGTGATGCTCCTACTCGTTATATTTAAATAAAATAAAAATAAATATTTTCTCAAAGGTTTTCGAAGCAATATAACTAGTAGGAGGGTTGTAGCTAGTAGGAGGGCGTTACAACGCCTCTCTCTAGATCCGACATCTCCATCAGCCCTGGTCAACATACGGTCTGAATTTGCACCGCCTACTGCCCCATGTTCTCTATGCCCCGGGTATACTCTGTGTCCCCTTGTTGCACGTGATTTGAGCTCTACCTCTTCTTTCTCAGGTATTGACCCAAGCCTTTCTATGTAGGGCTCGCCTCCAGCCTCTATCTCTCCAACCTAGAGAGATGCTTCAGTCGAACTTGTTCTAGCCTAGCATCTCCTTTCCCTTAACTCGCGCGACATCCTGCCTGCTCCAAACCTAGTTTCTTTGCCTCACGAACACCGAACTCCAGGACGTGGTTCTTCTCATGGTTATTCAATGATCACCCACGTTAAATCTAGGTTTGTAAGGCCGTCACCTAGCCTTTCTCATCACTTTCCATTCCTCTGGGCTGCTCCACTC
This sequence comes from Coriaria nepalensis, assembly GCA_027186245.1. Classification (NCBI taxonomy): domain Eukaryota; kingdom Viridiplantae; phylum Streptophyta; class Magnoliopsida; order Cucurbitales; family Coriariaceae; genus Coriaria; species Coriaria nepalensis. Next base: position 2,634,228 of record CP114493.1, read on the forward strand.
ATTGCTTACCCATTCTAAGCCCTAAGGTTTGAATTCTGGTAGCAAAAACTCTACCTTGGCTTGTTGCGATAGATGATGAAATTTGTGCTCTTCAATCCAACATGACGTGGGATCTTGTTCCTCATCCCTTGCACACCAACATTGTTGGCTCTATATGGGTTTTTGCACTAAATATCTTTTTCACATTATGGTTGATCATTATAAGGCCCTTTTAGTTGCTAAGAGTTTCACACAAATCCTAGGACTTGATTTTACCAACACTTTTAGCCCTGTTGTCAAGGATCCTACTATTCGTGTTGTTATCTCTATTGTTGTCATGAATTGTTGGCCTTTACATCAACTTAATATCAAGAATACTTTTCTCAATGGTTATCTTCATGAGGATGTGTATATGGAGCAACTGCCCAGTTATGTTGATCCATGTTTTCCTCATCACATGCAAATTATGCATGGCGCTTTAGGGCTTAAGCAAGCCGCTTGAGCTTGGTTTCGTCATTTTAGCACCTTTACAACACATCTCAACTTCTCTTGCAGCCATGTCAACACGTCACTCTTCGTTTTCCCAAAAAACGACACTCTTCTTTATCTTCTTCTTTACGTGTATGACATCATCGTTATGGGTAATAATCCTACGCTTCTTGGTCGCTTCATTATTTAACTTAACTCCATGTTCACCCCAAAGGATCTCGGATCCTTGAACTAAATAGTTTTACCGTTACCCTTTATAACTATATCAGTGACTGTTTAATTAGCTTAGTTGGATTCACTTTAATTTTTCTACGGCAAATGATATTTTCTTCGTATCCAAAGGAAGAATATTGTCAAATAATAAGATACAATTTTCCTCTTCGTAGACAGTGTAATGCAAAACATGAGATATTTAATATGATTCTACCACTTTATACGTATCTGGTTCCACAAATAAATGGACACATATTTAAAACGCTGATTAGACAAAATTTAATACCTAAAAACTTAAAATTTCGGCCCAAAATATTTTAACTAATTTCTCTCTCAAATAAATACTTTGGCCACTAATTCTAATCCTGTGATGTTGGGGGTTAATTTTAGTGTGATTAGGAAGTACTACTCTTCTGAAAAGATGGGTAGTGTTACTTATTTAATGAGCCATGCAAGATTTGGAGCAATGCATTCCACAAGCTTAATAATAGAGTTGTATATGTTTAGTAATAATAGAGTTGGTCTTGATACATGGTGTCAAAAGGATGAATGTACAGTGGACTGGAGGTTTCAATCTAAGGCAACAGCTAAATCTATGGATCTGATGGTATGGTTGGAGTTGATGGTGTGATATCACTTCTTCTTGCATCAGACGTCATTGAGAATCAATTTTCGCACAAACTGATCGAAGACACCAAATTGAATTTGCAGGATCAAAATTGAATGAAAATCGAATAATTCTCTGAAGGAATCGGGTGAATCAATTTTGAAACGTGGAAGATACCGTGAATTTCATGTGTTTGGTTGCCAAGGAAATGAAATGCATATAGCAATGAAAAACAAAGAAACAAAATGATTACTCCCTTAATTGACTTGTGAAATTACATGCAAAGGTTAAAATACATGTAAAACTAGTCTAACCACGGACTTTTTCCACCTCCCCCCGGGCCTGTATGTTTTCATTTATATTATTACTAATATTCATATCCATGGGAGCGATGCACGGGAAAAGAAAAAAAGTATATATTATATTTGAGAATTTTTAATATGAATCATACTTAATATCGATTATATGATAGTGATTTAGTAAAATTCGTTAGGGAAAAATTATTGGAGTGCGAAAATTGCTGCATATATATTATCAAAGTTTTTCATATTAAATATATTAGGTATCTATGATAAATACATTCATGTAATTGGGGAAAAAAAAAAGGGAATAAAAAAGAAAGTGGCATACGTGGAAGCTTTAAGATGGAGGTTCAATGCATGATATGAATTTAGAAAAGGAAAATATAAAAAGAAGACAATTTAATTACCTAAAAATTTAGTAACCTAATTTTTAATACAAGTTTTAGAAATTATTAAATAAGAATAAAAAAAATTTAAGGTTAGATTAATGTTCAAGATGATGAATTTGAGAAGATCTAAATTAAGGAATTAATGATTTGAAAATTTATAGGTGTATATGAGAAGAGAGTGTAATAGTAAAACTATAGGAATACTAAACGAAATGGTATTTTTAAAAGTTTGGGGAAGATTTTGCTAGCAGCAGGATTTGGTGTGAAGAAATTTCCCACATGTTTAAGTTTAAAAAAGTTGATGTAATTATGTGTCCAAATATAATTTTTAATAATATATATATATATATATTGTAATATCTCATTTAATTATTTTTTGTAGTTATATTAATTTTGTAGTGTAAATATTATAAAATATATATTAGATTAATAATTAAGACTTGTATATTATAAAGATTAAGATAAATATTATATGTATATGTAACACGTATTTTTGAAAATATTTGTGAAAATGATTGAAAAAAATCCTAAAAAATTTGTCTTTAAGTTATTAGATAATAATAATATAATAAAATAAAATAAAATAATAATAATGAGAGAAAGTATTAAGATAAAGTGATGGGCTTCACGAGTTCACTCTTCCCTCTCTCATAATATTTGATAAGTATATTTGTTATCGATAGAAACCATACATGTATTCTACCTTAGTGACGAAGTTAACACCTCAAGCTATAACTTCATATAATACATATGATTTTCGGTATCTTCGGCTGTTAGTAAATTTTACCACTCTCTTGATCCCATCGAAATTTCGAGCAAAACTCCAAAATTTCCTTCCTTCCGCCATAATTGGGGGTCATTGAAAGTGAAAGTAATAATTCTACCATACATCTTAGTTATTCTTACTTTTAAGACATATGCATAAATCTATTATATTGCACTAACATTAATGGTCATAAAAACAATCATCTTAAATATTTTAGGTGATGAACTATGTGACTGTCTATTTGAATCATCAATGTCAAGTCTTGATGATCCTATAACTACGAATGATTTTTATCCTAAGTCCTAACCTCCTTGCATCTTAACTAGCATGATTTTCATTATGACCTCAAAGGTATAAATTAAGACATAAAACTTTATCATGATATGTATCAATTAAACATAAGATATTAAATCCAATAAAATTAATAATCTTGATTAAACAAATGAATTTTATTTAATGATAATAAATAATAATATTTATTATTTTGCTAATATTTGCATAGAGATAATATCATATAAGAGATGTATCCCATTAGGTCAAGATCCGATTGACTTGATGAGCATATATTTTCAACCACGACATTAAAAAAATTCATTTATTATTTTTGCATCCTCATTCTATCATTATTTTCAATTTTCCCCTATTAATCTATTATATATATATATATATTTTTTTTTTTTTTTTTAAGAAAAATGAAAATAATTTGGCAGAAAAAATGGAAATCTAATCTGATTTCTCATGAAAAATGGTTTAAATAATCCGAACTATTTGCGAGAAAAATCATCGCAATGATTCGATTGTTTCACAAATTATCTAAATTGAATCCGTTCAATTTTTTGTGAAGAATTTGATTCGATCGATCAAATCCTTGGTGATAACTGAGATCCAATTGATCTGGTGCTTCCTCGCAAATCTGGTCCTATTCATCTTCTTCAAAATGAACCTTCTAATAATAATTAAAAAAAAAACTCAAAGTGGACCTCTAATAGAGGTCTGGTTTCGAAGCCGGACCTTCAATAGAGGTTTCAAAAAAAAATTTATTTTTATTTTTAGATAAGGTTCATCATAAAGAAGATGAAATTGATTGGGTTTAGAAGGAAGTATTAAATCAATTAGATCTCGTTCATCATGAAAGATTGGATTGATCAAGTTGGATTCTTCATGAATCAAACCGATTCAATTAAAATAACTTGTGAAATAATTGAATTATTGTGATGATTTTTCTCACAAAAAGCCCAGATTATTCTAATCCATTTTTTTCATGAAAATTTGTATTAGATTCCTTTTTTTCCTTTTTTTTGTTCAAAAAATATAAAATTTAGAGTAGAAAAGAAAATAATAGATGAATAGGGAAAGAAATAAAGATGTAATAATAATAAATGAATTTTTTCAATGACATAATATGTTGACATATCGTGACATGTCACCACGGTCGACTAAAAATTATTAGAGAAAGTAAAAAGTATTATATAAAAGACAGGAATTAAATAGTTGATTAGAAATAGCTGAATTTATAAAAAAACTGAAATAAACAGGAACTAACATTGAATTAACCGTAAATATAAATACCACCGTAAATACCTTGTAGTTATATATATACAACTGCCAAATCAAAAAGGTAATTTTATGGAGCTATGAATATGGTAATATCATGGCCAAGAATTCATATTGCGATCAATATACTATAGCTAGCTAGGGACCGAGTCCAAGAGGGTAGATGAGATTGGTTAAGACGTGGTTAATTGGAGAGGAGTTAAAGGGGAAGTGAGAGAGAGAGATAGAGAAATGGAGGGGGGGCAGTAGAAAATGAAGGAAAAGGGTAAGAAAGAGGAGACGAGAGATAGGAAAGAGAGGCAGTTCGGATTGAGAATAAGTGTGAAAGGCACGGGACGTGATCAGAAGAGTAATAAGTGAGAGAGAGAGAGAGAATTAAAGAAGAATTGAAAGAGAAGAGAAGAGGGCAAGGGAGTGTGTGATGAGGCTTATGATAACCCTCTCATGATCGTCACGTCGCTTTTCGTATTTCTCTAATCCTCAAAAAACCCCCCTTGCCCAGAATTCCACGCTTCTCTCATCTTCTTCCTCTGCCCTTTAATTTGCTTATTTCCTTTTCTTTTGTCCTTCTCTCTGTCCTTATAATAATGATCAATCTCCATCTCTGATTGTCTCAAACTGCAAATAACCCTTCACTCTCTTAGCTCCGCGAAACCTCTTTCACCTCCCTCCCTCCCTCTCTCTCTCTCTCTCTCTCACTCTCAAGCATCACCTATATTTACTATATATGTGATATATATTAACCATATCTCTACCTCCAAGTAATTATTATGTAGCAAGATATCTAGGGTTCCTAACTTTTAACCGGCCCATCTCTATGTATATATATATATACTCATACCTTTCTCAAGTTCCCCTTCATATCTTGAATCCAAATTATCCTATACAAAAACCCACATAGTATTAATCCAGCTACTTCACTTTATTCAAGTGATGTATCCACTATCCACCGTCAATATATCTACATTGAACCCATATTTTTATCATTTTCAAATACAGATCTAGCTAGCTCAAAATTAAGATTGACTTACTAGTAGTCTTACCGTGCTTGAATTATAAATACGCGTACAATGATCGGCTATAATACTCATGATATCCGTAAGCTTAGGCCTCTCATCCCAAGGCCGATGCCTAGTTCTGTTAACACCATTACTAATTCAACTACTATAACCCCTCCAAGCCATGTCCATGATTTCTTTGCCAGATACCAAAGTATACCTCTTTCTCTCTGATCTCTCTCTCTTTCTAAATATATGCATTACTTCATGTCTACATGTTATTGCAGCAAATGATCAGAGTCACGATGAGGAGAACAAGAGAGAGCATGAGTTGAATACTACTGCATGCCCAGCAGGGTCTGTTAGCTCATCCAGATGGAATCCAACGTCTGAGCAGCTGAGCTGTCTCGAGGAATTGTATAGGCGTGGGACCTGCACCCCATCGGCCGAGCAAATCCGACGAATCACAGCGCAGCTCCGTTGCTATGGTAAGATCGAGGGCAAGAATGTTTTCTATTGGTTCCAGAATCATAAGGCGAGAGAACGCCAGAAACGCCGCCGTCAAATGGAATGTCTCCCGGACCCATCTGATCTGCATGTCCAAATCTCTGATGCCATCTCGGATACTGGTATTATCAATTAATTAATTAGACAGTAACATGTGTATGTTGCTTAAAACATATGATTACGGCATGAAAGAGATCATTATACGACAGTAATGTACCATCCAACATGCAACATATTAATAATAATTATTCCATCAATAAGGTCGAGAGGTGTGGTACAATGTCTAGATCACAGGATAATTATTTCATATCCACTTTGTCGTTAAGTATGTCTCTTTGTGCTAGCTTTGTTTTTCTTTTAATCGTGAGGTGTGTTGTAATGGAGAGATGCATACAAAGTTTCATTCTTTTTGGTCCTACTTTATGTTTACAGGGACAGGTAAGACAAGATATGAAGTTGAACAGACAAAGAACTGGACACTCCATACAAATTGCAGTATCCTTGCAGAGGTCAAGTTTTCTCTCTCGCTTGTCTTTTTATCTCTTCAATTCCTAAGTAAATTCATATATGAAAAAAATGAAAAACCCTAGTTAATTCTAGTTAATTCCAGGTAATATTATCATTCATAACGGATTTGCATGCGATCAACCTAAAGATTTCATGTAATTGGTGCCTAAGTTTAAGAAAAACTATCTAGCTACAATATTCTCCCAAAGAAATTTTTTAGTAAATCATATTTATAATTGATCAATTCATTTTAATCACATACTAAATTAAAAACTAAAATAGTGTATGATTGAATGAGATAAAACTGAGTTGAAAATGAATAGACGGTCTCTCCGAAAAAAACATTTTCTATATGAAAATGGAAATGCAGGAGATGCAACAAATAAAGGCTTGATTGTTGGGAAAAGAAAAGGATCTAATTAAAAGCTGCATTGCCTCCTTTCTGTCGGGGCTGCTGTAATGAACTTTCCTGACATTGTCTCGGGCCTTGTGCTTTGCTATTATGACTTATTCCATATTCGCTACATGATTTGTATACATCCTCAATGTCTTAACCCCGTAAATCACACTCATTGTGAAGTGACTAGAACATCCCGCGAGTCACATACTCGTAAGCTATTGATCAAGTTTTAAATAGTCAAATTCACTTTAGCCCTTATGAGAAAGAAAAGTGGCAAGAGGTTTGAAATTTAAAAATATAACGTATGTATTGATGTCTGATTAGGTTTTTTGATACAGGAATCTATATCAACACGAAGTACGACAGCTAAAGCAAGATGCAACAGTACTACTACTAGGACAGATGGATGCTTCCGATTGGGTGAAGGGGAATTACTACAACAGGAGGAAGAAAGGAGGAGCTTTATTACTGCAGAAAGGAATGCCACGTGGCATGCGATGCAGCTGTCTTGTCCTGCTCCCTTCTCCAACCAATTCATAAACTCTAACAGTAGTACCAGTACTACTTACTCTAGGTTTACTACTACGAATGCTGCAATGCCTACAATGCTGAGCTCAGCAATGGAGCCAATGCTCATTAAAACTCATATTAATCAAGAAAATATAAGTACTCAAGCACCAAATGAGACAAAAAATATTAGGGTTGACCGTTTGAATGGTAGTACTAGTCGTGTCATCAATGAGGAAACTACTAGTGATCAAACCCTTCAGCTTTTTCCTATTGAATGCACTCAAGGAAACAACTCGTCCGAGTTCACTCAGTTCAAGTTCTTTGAATTTCTTCCGCTCAAAAGCTAGCCAGGCAGTTAGTGAAGAAGCTAGCTAGATGTTTAATTAGGTTGTGTTTTGGTTTTAACTTAAAAATATGTATGTATGAAATGAAGTGGATATGAGATTATGGTCATGTTATTTTTTGTGCTGAAGAGAATATTATATGACGATGACTGTTTTTTCTTACTAAGAATAAATATTGGCTGGAATTTTGACAATGTTTAGTGAAATTAATGATTTTCATTGCACTTAAAAAATGATATAAAAGGGTTAATTGTACATATAAGACCTCGTGTTTTATTTTTAATTTTTTAATTTTTTAATTTGGTTGCTTTTTGGCGAAATATATTAGGCTTCGTTAAAGTAACCTCATTTGTGTGGTAGTCTGATATATATGTATAGTCTATAGACAATAGAAAGAGAAGATCACGTGAGATATTGATATTGAAACTAGAAGCTAGCTAGCCTGAAATGGCTTGTAAGTTGTAGCGTCTTAAAAACTGTTTCATTGGTACTTGAAGTAACGTGATTTTTTATTTTTAATCCAGAGAGCTCTCAGTTTTGGAAAAATGGCTCTCTCCAGCGTTGCTGAGCCTTTCTGCTCTTTCTATCTCTGTTTAGGAGTGTTCTTTCTTCTCTGAGCCTTCTCTAGAATCTTTAACCCTCTTTTTGAGCAAAGCAGCTCTAGAAAAACCCATTCATGCACATCGCTTATTTGATAAAACTCCCAAGTGGCAAAAAATGTCATAAATACGGGTTAGGTGCGTGTATCTTAATAAAGACCCTAGTCTTACCCCAGAGGTGGAAGCTCCTGATAGTAATGATGTTTCCGATAAGAACTCAGTTCCTGATTTGAAGAAGAAGGATTTGAGTAAGGGTTTTGTTCGATCTTATGCGGCTTCCCTTATAGGTTCTGTCACAATGTCCCCAATCGAAGTGGAGGTTACTTCTTTCGAAAAGGATGGGGCTCCAGCAATCTCTTTCTCTCAATCTACCATTGCTCAATCTGTAGCTTTGTTGGAAAAGCAGTTATTTTTAGATTTCGAAATGGGCGCCCTTCTCTGGAGGAGATTTAAGTATTTTGTCAGGAAACACTGGCAGGTCGATGTCTCTATTGTTATGGGCTTAATGGATACCCGTACTCTTTGTATCCGTTTTGCATTAGAAAAGGATATGCTCTTGGCTCGTACTCGAGAAACAGCTTCTATGAACGGGTTTTCTTACGTGATACATAGGTGGAAGAAGGCTTTCAACTCCCAACAGGACGCTGCTTTGTCCCTGGTTTGGGTCAAGTTTCCAAAGTTGCCTCTCAACTTTTTTAACCCGCCCTTATTAGGCCCATTAGATTTGTTTAATAAAACTTCCTTTTAAACTAAACAATTAATCCAATAATCTTATAATTTATTAATTTAAATCTTTATGATATAATTAACTTATAGAAAATTATCAGAATGCATCCTTCAAAGGAACTAGTATTGACTAAACAATATATAATAAATAATCATTTCATCTTATTAATATCTCGATTTATTTTAGGGCATGAGTTAATTATTCAAGGCCAATAGACGAATTATACGAATTATTGTATCTTTAATTAATAAAGATACTATATTTATTGAAACTTTTTTTTTATATATAATACTACTCTGCAAAGATTCTATGTTTCATTGAATGATATAATTCATAGGATTAATTTTCTAAAATATAGGAACGATGGATTCCTAATTTTCTAAAATATAGGAACGATGGATTCCTTATTGATCATGCACATTGTTTATGTACAACATTTTATACACAACCGTTAACCCTTTGGATGAGGAACGGTATTAGGATACCATGGTCACCCCTGATCGTCTTGTTGTTTGTAGTCTTATTGATTGGGATCCCCATCTAGACGTTCGCCCCTTGAGAGTACTCCCTCGAATAGATGAGACCGCCATTGAGGCCGATGGGATTCTCCTTCAGCTTCATCAAAATTCTCTTGTTTTCTCGGCTCCTTTTACGATTTTTTTTAACTATTATCTTTGTTTTTCACAGAATTCATGAGGATCAAAGTTGGGTCAAAGTTGAGGCAAAGGTTGCTATTAATTTGGAGGCAAAGTTGGAGCTTAGGGAAGAGAGGAGAGCCAAAGGTTCTAAGAAGTGTCCCACCAGGAGTAAGTCCACAGTTGTTGGTACTCTAAAAAGGCCAAGATTGATCACTTCACCTTAGGTTTAGGCCATATTGCTCCTATGCCTATCAACATACCACTCTCAGGCTCTCCTAAAGACACATTCAGGGATGATACTTCGCTGCTCCCTCTGGTCTTAGCTTTCTCAGGCCCCCACCTCACGCTTCATATTTCAACACTACTCCTCTTCCTAGCTAATCATTTTGCATCATGACTACATTTATCAAACCCAACTGATCTGAGGTGATTGTAGAGCCTTTTATTTAGACTAAGGCTCTTATTGTGTTCATGAAGGAGATTTCAAGGCTAATGCTAATACTAGAAGTCTGCTAGATGGCTCAGCTTCCTCTATCTAAGGTATTGAACCTCCTCTGCACTTGCTCGGCCCTCATAACTACTTTTCCTTAGTTTTGTAACTTATGTTATTCATTATTCTAACTTTTGTCTTGCTCTTTTCATAATCAAATTGCTAGTGATGTGTTAGATGCCTCGACCCTCTCCTTCTCTCTCATGGAGTATTAACTCCATTAAGAGTATGACAGGTTGAGGAAGAGCTCAGCCACTTCCGCTTAGCTGGTCAAGGATCCTCATGTGGAGAAAACCAAGTTTATTGGGCAGCTCTGCAATAAGGCTAAAGTACAAAGGATGACCGCTTCTGAGCTTGGTCGGGCCAAAGAGAAAAACAAGGTCTTGAAGACTAGGAGGGAGACACTAGAGAAGCTGAGGGGAGTCTAAACTGAGTTCAAGACATTACAAGCGAGAATTCCTTAGATCAATAAGGAAGCTATCGAAAAGTTCACAGAATGTAAGGAGTTTTAGGATAAAATCAGTCGTGCCAAGGGACTAGGATTTATGGGAGCCAAGATTGTGGTCTCCATTCTTCATCTTTCTCTTGATATTTTAGAGGTAGAGCTCTTTAACGATAGTGATGAAGGCAAGAAGGAAGATGTGAAGGGTGAGGAGGGGGCTCCCGATTATTACCCTAAGATTCCAGCAAGCAGTGTTGATAGAGCTAACACCACGAATCTTTCGGCTTGAGGCAAACTTGGTGCCACATCAAGAGTTAGTCGATCTTCTCAAATTGACCTGAAGATCTTCGAAAAAAAAAAAGAGTTGTACTAACTTTTGTAAGGGTTTGACACATTTCTCTTCTTTGTTGTTGTTTTTTTTTAATGAACTCTTGGAACCCTTGATCGCCTCTTTTATCAATTATGTAACAAATGCATATTTATTATTTCTCTATTTCCCATCTTTCTTCAATTTTCTGCTTCATATTCTCATCCTCTTTTCAAAAAGTGGATGCACTACCTTAGAAGCCCCTTGTCTACTATATATGCACATAAGCTTTGGCTGCTTGAGTCCCTAGCTAGGTTCAGAAGCACTTTATGTGCCAAATAAGCACACAAGCTTCGACTTTCTAAGACCTCGATGGGTGCTCAGTTTTAGAAGCCCTTTGTATACTAAATAAGGACACAAACTTTAGTTGGTTAGGCCTTTGGTGAGGGCTTAACTTTAGAAGCCCCTTCTGTGCCAAATAAGCACACGTGGTTAGCCTAGTCAATGTTGGTTATGTATTTAGCTTTACTGAGATAGAGACTATAAATGAGATAAGTAGTTTGCTTTATTAGATACGGCAATAATCCTGCCTTTATTCAAGACTTCAAAAATGAACATTTTTCTCAACTAAAAAATAGAGTCAAAATGAATTCAAGGCTAAGCTAAACAAAATTGGACACTTAGTTGTCACCCCTCTTGTTTGTGATAGACTTTCAATATTTAGCATTCCATGGGTGACCTAGATCCTTGCCCAACTAATTCCTCAACCTATAAGTCATTGGTCTGATCTCACCTATGACCTCATAAGGTCTTTCCCATTTACCCCTAAGGGGACCTTTAAGCTTGGTAAGGATCACCCATCTAAAGACCAAGTCTCCTACCTTAATGGGCCTTAGGATTACCGCCTTATCATAGTAGTGTTAAACCCTTTTCTAAAGTGCTTCTTCTTTGATTTTGCCTACTTCGTAATCTCTTGAAGCAAATCAAGAGCTTCAAATCTCTTAAGGCATGGGAGTTTTCCTCCTCAGCAACAAATCTTTTGGATGTTAGGAAACTAACTTCCATTGGCACCATAGCTTTAGACCCATAAGTGAGGTTGAAAGGGGTCTCTTATTTGGCTGATTAAAGAGTAATCCTAATGACCTATAACTCTTCTACCTAACTTTTCTTATACCCTTCGATCTTTTTGTTTAACAGCTTTTTGATTACCTTATTTTCCACTTTAACTTGACCATTCACCTAACGATGAGGAGAAGACAATGCCAAATGCCTAATCTTCATCTTAGCACAAAACTCTTAAAACTTCTTATTTTCAAACTATCGCCCGTTGTCTATGATTAGAGTCTCAAGGATACCAACCCTACAAACAAACTACTTCTAGAAAAACCTGGTGGTGTATGCCTTAGTGATTCTTGTCAAAGGCTCGACTTCTATCCATTTCATGAAGTAATCTATTGCCACAATGGTGTACCTCTTCTGCTTGAGGGATTGGGTCAGTGGGTCAGTGGGTCAATGATATTTATCACCCATTTGGAAAAAGGCTATGGGCTAGTGACATAAATTAGTAGGATTGAAGGCCTCTATAGAATATTTGCATGTATCTAGAATTCACGGCAATGACGACTGTGATGCTCTACATCTCTCCTCATTATGAGCCATAAGTACTCTTGCCATAATAGCTTATGCACAACAGTCTTCCTTAAAAGGAGCTTAACTTCATCATCAACTACACATTTCATAAGAGGTTCGAAAAACCCTTTTCGATACAAGACATCTCCAATCAGAATACACATTGTTGATTGAGTTCTGATTTTCCTTTCTTCCTTCTTATCTTTTAGCAGCTCAGCTTCAGCCAAATACCTCTTATTAACTTTCATCCACCCACCTTCATCTATATCCAATATGGTCATCTCATCCTTTATACTCAAGACATTAAAGAACCTCCTCAGCACACCCTCAAGTAGTGAGGTCTAAGGAGAGGTGGTGAGTCTAGCTAGGGGGTCGGCCTCAATGTTATCAACCTTGTGTGGTTGAGATGTATCAGTCTACTGTACCATAGAATATCTAAGAAATTCTCATAAAAATGTTCATAGGCTTAGGGTCCATTTGGTTTTACTAATTGACCTCAAAACCCCGTTTCAACAGTAAGTAAATGTAAATGATGTAAGTAAATCTAAATGACACTGCTTTCTCAGACTTTTCAACATCCACTTAGCATTTCCATTTTAACAAAAAAAAAGCTGTTTCACCAAAAATTTGTGCTTTCTCTTAGACTCTTGGATTCATCTTTTAACTTCTTAATCCAGTCAATGTCCTTAGAACTAACGTTTTATTGGTGTACTTGGTCAATCTTGTCGAGCCAAAAACGTATAAAAGTAATGAACAATATGTACCTTCTCTTTGACCTTGTTTTTTGAAGAAATAATTCTGAATTGTAGACAGTTTTCTGTAGAGGTAGCTTGTATAGGATAATTCATCGGCCTAACAATCAACTAGATGAGCGGAGGCAGTTGAGGATGGCCCTTGATGCAGTATGAGCCCTCTTATTATTAATTACTAACCCCCCCTTAAATGACTGTCCTTAAAAGTTCAGTAATAAAATGAATTCCCTTAGGAGTGAACTGATTTTTTTTGATAAAATTTCAGGCTCGTGGAATGAATTATTTGCACAATTGCACTCCAGTTATAGTACACCGTGATTTAAAGTCACCCTCCTTGTTGACAAAAATTGGGTAGTGAAGGTTGCTTCTTCTAACCCCTTTACGGAGCTTTCCGAGACATCTTATATACCTGGTATCAATAATATAGCTCGGTATTAATGACCTTTCTTTCGGTTTAGGTATGCGATTTTGGGCTATCAAGAATAAAGCATAGTACATTCCTCTCTTCAAGATCAGCTGCAGGAACAGTAAGTGACTAAAAAAAGAAATCGGTTGCCTTGAAATTTCACTGCATTTCATGCTTTCATCTATTGTGCTCTAATATCTGGTGCAATCTAATAATACCAAAGACCACTTAAAAGTACGGTTATATGGTTGACTTCTTGGACTAGATGCTTGGAATACAAGGCTTACTTGAAATTGCCTAAATCTTTTATAGACTGAAAATATTGCAACAGGGGATGATTAGTATTACCTTTCTCTGTTTCTGAAAATTTGAGTATAATAGGCTATGTATCATCAACTGTTAAAAGTTGCTGATATTACATTACAGAAAACTTAAGGGGTTATCCTGTAAGAGTTCTCACTACAGTATTTCATTTGAAAAGGAGTCTGTTAAACTACAGTTGGCTAAGGTAGCCAAAATTGTTTTACACGTCAAATTCCTTTTACGTGTAAGTGTAAAAATTGAAAGTTTGATGAGAAATGAAACACGGATGATACAATATTGTAGTAACCTGGGCTTCTAGATGAATTTCGATCTCACTTGCATGTTTTACATTTAGTCTTTAATGAAACTATATGTTATTCTTTTCCTTGGATTCTCTAGGCTGAGTGGATGGCTCCGGAAGTGCTAAGAAATGAACCTTTAGATGAAAAGTACGCCATCTTTCTTCGCTCTCAGTATCTTCAATATACTTTATTTTTTGGTACAAACTATACGCTTTGTTAAACTCAAGGAACTGTTGTTTGAATCTGCAGATGTGATGTGTACAGTTTTGGGGTAATATTGTGGGAGCTGTGCACAATGCAACAACCATGGGGAGGAATGAATCCGATGCAAGTTGTTGGTGCAGTTGGATTCCAGCATCATCGGCTTGACATTCAGCATTATTGGGTCCCATGTACCTAGAATCTCGGGTGAACTGAACTTTAGCTAAATCTTGGTATATTTTAGTTAGAATCTGTAGGTCCGAACTGAAATCTAGGTTATATTATGACTCCCAAATTAAAATTTAATCTCCCAGGCACTTGAGACAGTTATCCGAATAGACAAGATGAGATGATACTCAGTTTCATGATTGGGTTTATGAAATATTTGAAGGGCAGAGTTTCATTGTGTTTGTCAACATCGATGTTCTTGTGAAAAATTGACATTTATTTGTTCTTGCAAATATTTTAGAGATCCGAAACTGAGACCAACATTTGCCGAGATCATTGCGGCTCTAAAGCGATTGCAGAAGCCTATAACTGCTTCCCAAGTTCCACGACCAAGTGCTCAAACAGTCAGTGAGAATGAAAATGCTCAATGACAATGAATTAGAGAAGATCTGGCAGAGGGTACAAGAGCAAGTTCAAAAAAGCTTAATGAACTTTTCTCATAGCTCTGTGTGTTTGTGGAACCCGGCAGCAAATTGTTTGTTTTTATTTCTTCTTGTTTTGTATACTTGGCAGGGAAGCCATTGTATAATTGTGTATTTTTCTTCTTTGTAAGAAAGAAGTTCGTTTGAAATTTGAAACTTTTTGTTGAATTGTGTGGGCTGGAATTGGGATAAATAGATGAAGAGCCTTTGGTTTCTGAATGAAGTCAAAAGAAAATGATAGTAGTTGAACAAGAAGTTGGACTGAATGCCCAAAAATTATACGAATATTAATGTGGGAAAGTTCTATATATGCTCTCTAGGTTTATGATGCTGCATATCAATATCATGCATCAGCCATCAAGGTAAGAATATTTATGAGACAGTCTAAAAAGTACAAGAATATTTAGACTTTAAAAATAACTTACAAAGAGTTAAACTCCTTTAAAAAGTTACAAATTTTTAATTGAATTTTTGAATATTTAAACTAAGTCGTTAGATGTATTATTCTAAAGATACTAAAATGATTAATTTAGGAAAAAATGATGCAAAGTTTGATGATGTGACAAGAAGTGTTTGGAGGAGGGTTAAGCTCAACTTTTATATATTATATTATATGATAAATTTAAAATTAAATATAAATTATTAATGACTCTAATCTTTTCTTAAAAAATATATGTAATTTGTCACATCTGTATTTTTAATTTTCTAAAGTATGTCATGTAGCATATTTTTACATCCAAACTTTTAAAAATACTTTTATTCTATTATTTATAACTAAATTTCCTAAAAACCATTACTTAATATTTAATATAAATTAATAACTATCTCCATCTTTATATATATATATATATATAATTACTCGGTCATATGTCAAAGTTTACAAAAATAAATTACCAAAATATGTTCATTTCATAATTTATAACTAAAATTTTTAAAATATCCTCATATTTTAACCATGAGATTGCAACTATGAGATTTTTCAAATTTTTATAATTTTACAATTAGGTCTTGATTTTCTCTCTCTCTCTCAAACAAAATGAATATGAAGGTTTAAAGATCATGTAATTTGTACACTTATCAAATAAAATATGTAATACATCATTTTCAATATTTATAAAGCATTTAAATTTATAAGCTTTCATGCATCGCACCGTATAGACAATTAGAATTATTGAGATCTGTTAGTCTTCAAGTAATCCATAAACAAAAGTGGCAATTCAAAATTTTTCGAATCTAATCGTAAATATGGATTAAACTCATAGGTATACATATACCTATCATACAAACATATATCAAATATATATTTAACAAAAAGTATAGAAAAGTTCCAAAAAACTAAAAGGTTAAGATCTAAGAAAATTTACTGATCTGAATACATAATCAAACGAATCTCTATACTCCTTCATCATAACAAATTTACTAGGAAGATTGAGGTGCCCAAGTGTTCACTTGTTAAATGTTCTCTCATATGTAGATCGATTAATTAGAATCATAAATGTTAATTTTACATATCATATCACTCATCCTACCGGATCTATATGCGGATATGATCGTTCGATCTATATTAGGTCAAGTACACCTCAAAAACTTTCGGAGAAGGTTCATTTTAATAGTTAGTCAGGTAGCACATGATAAGTTGTGGGTAGAGGTGGCAAAAGGGGCTAGACCAACACGAGCACGCACGGCACGATACTGCTCGTGCCAGCCCGATATGACAGAAGCATGGCACGAGTGTCAGGCCGTGCCATGCCCAACTATGCGGGCACGTGGGCCGGCATGACACGACTCTTTTGGGCCCACGACATGAGTGTCAGGCCGTGCCATGCCCAACTATGCGAGCACGTGGGCTGACATGACACGACTCTTTTGGGCACAGTCTGAGGTACGGGCCCAAAAATGCCTCCTAATCTTAGGAGTTTTTTCTCCGAAAATTATTTGGTATGTTAAAAAAACTTTTGATTAATGTAAGATCTTTTTTGGCCAAATAATATTTATTACAGTTTATTTATAATTTTAATTATTAATGGTATTAACTTCTAATTTACTAAATAATAACTACTATAAATAATTAATAAAATACAAAATATATATTACAGTATTACTATTTTACTAATCACTTTAAAACTCTTCTCTTACTTAAAATTATATATATATATTTTAAAGCAAGTCTTCGAGCTCATGGGTATAGGCCAAAACAAGCACATAGCCTGAAACGGGCTTACGGGTCAACACAATCTCGCAGGCCAACACGGCATGTTTATGGTTCATTACTGTAGTCGTTTCGTGCCATGCCCTTATTTTAGGGCATGAGCATGGGCATGACATGGGTCAATCCATGTCGAGCACAAACACAGCACGAGCCAATTCGTGTCGGGCACAGCACGACATAACCCGTACCGGCACGAATCGCCACCTCTAGTTGTGGGCATGTCAATGTTATTCATGATCATTGTGCCGTGTCGTGCCGACACGAATCGCCACCTCTAATTATAGGCATGCCAATTTTATTCGTGATCATCTGGTTATATCATTGATAGATTTTGTCATTATAAAGCCAAAATGATTCCAGGTTAGAGAAGTTTTAGGAAGAGTTTTGGAATTAGAATTCTTGAAATTATATATATTCTTAATAATTATCTGTATTTATAAGTTGTTTTCTAATATTATTTTTTTCCCTAATTTATTTAGATTTGCGGTTCCAATATATCTACTCGGATTGTCCAAGGTAAGAAGATGCTAATAAGAATCGATTTGAATTAATTTATTATTACTAATATATATATTTACACTTATTAATTAATTTGAGAATCGAGATTCTTGATAAGATATGCTATTATTCACCTTGGCTTTGCTACACAAGAAATAGTCATGGCAAGAAAAAAAGGAAGGTACACTTGGATGTCATGGAGGGGAATTACTCTATTGGGTTGATTCGTGAAATCTGCATAATAAACTATCACGTTGGAAATGCATTGTACCTTGAATTGTTATAGTTTTCATTGTTATTGCTTCGTATCAATGAGACTACATGATTTTCTCTCATGAAGTTTCAACATGACTTGTAATTCTAGAAATTCAAATTAGTTTCTCTGTTGGTTTCGTGATGTGCTGAAAAGTGACGATTTTATCCGACTCTTGGACATATTTTTTATTTATTTATTATTTCAGGCAAATTAATATTCATTTATTTTTCATTTAAGAATTGACCCAATCAGCCCATAAATTTTGTGTTTTTCCTCGTGCAGTTTTAAGTCTTTGTTAATTTTGTGGGGCCACTCTTTGTGGGCCTACAAAACTATTTACTGAAGACTTTGCGAACCCAGATTTTGAGCCGTCCGATTATCCAACAAGGTCTAACTCCCCTGCTTCCTCGAACATCAAGTGGAGAATAACGAATACACGTGTGAAAAACACATGTTATAAACTTTATGCGCGAATGAATAAAAGATTTCGATGCACATAAACTTCAATGTTATAAACACATGATATTTTTTACTCTCTAAAATCATTTTCTTTGTCATTATACAGATAATTACACATTTATTCATCAACAAAATTACAGAAAAAAAACAAAAAAACAAATTGGAAATAGACACATCTTCATGGGTATTGGTCGGTTGAGGGTGGGGGAACATATATCTTATTATAAGCCAAGAAATATGAAGCAATATGCGGTATCGACCCTAAAAAATATTATGAATCTCACGAGGTATTGTTAATGTTTTCTAAAGATACAACAGCACCAGATTTGGCTTCATTTGTTGCTTCAGAATCGGACAAAAAGATATAAGCAAACCAAAGATGAAGGCAAACAAGGTATACTGTAGACCATACTTTTGCTACCGGATTTCTTCGTAAAAACACAGTCCCTGCTACATAAAGAGAATCTAACTGATGAACCAAATATCCAAGGTGCCGTTTGCCTGAATCCATCTTTTTCTCAAATAGGGGTCTCAGTTTTGAACCAGAGAGATCCCACCTTCCCAATTCCAAGTCTCCTGCGCTGCTAGAATTATAGTTTATGTTCAGCGTAGACTCGTTTTCTTCTAGGAGTCTCGTCACTGCCTGAAAATGCAGAAGTGACCAAAGTGTATATTATGGAAGGCTTGTTTCATAGATAGCAGCAGAGGTTTTAATTGGATAATAACGAACCTCGATTCTGAAGCTAATGGTTGCCTTCTCTGATGAGAGAGTCTCAACCTGGTTGAAAGAGTGAAAACCAAATGGTGAAATTGGTTTTCTTTTTCCGCAGGCATGAGCAATCATTATCATCCGAAGAAATAAATATTGCAACCGTGTGCTATCTCCTAATCCCAGTTAGAAAAACAGTTTTCTTCGTAACAAGGTACTAAGGGCAAAGTAAATGCTTGGCCTACTTCAGGTTTTGTTAAAAAAAAAAAAAGGAAAGATGTGTTGAAATGCAGAGTCAGGGAATTAGATGCAATACGGTCATGACTGAAAATTTAATATAACTATGACACACCCGATGTAGGATTTAGTTTCTTTTATTCATATGCCACTAAAAATCCTCAATTGTGGAAATCTTGAGCAGTTAAAGGAAATTAAAAGTCTGCTTGATATGAAGGTTAACAGGCCGTAACAATCGAAAAACTGCATAATTGATTAGTTTTGGGGAAACATTTTATTAAATATGATCAGCACTTATTTGAGCTAGTAGACTTTCATGGTTGTGGCTGAATTCTTGTGTGATATCAGAACTGTACAGGATTAGGATCTGGTCATTCTAATAAAATCATCTTTATAACTGTTAGGAAGAAGGTCATTACAGTCTCCAGGCAGCTGTCGAGAGTGTCTCAGATGACTGACCATTCAAAAAAATGAACTTTTTGAGCTCTACACTTGAGTTCCACTTAAATGACAGGACCTATTGGATGTTGAAAGATTATTGAAAGATGTACCTGAGCTTGTTTCTGGATTAAATGGTCAGTCATCTGCTCAAGCCTTCGCTTCAGCTCGACTTCTACTTCTGTTGGTTCCTCTACCTCTTTTCTCATCAATTCAATGTTTTCTCCTAGATTTTTGGCCTGTAATTTTACAAACAAATCAGAAATGACATATCAAGAATGCATCAAACCATTACATAACAAGGAGTAGAGATATGTCAGTAGCTATTGGACTTTACATTCTAATCACGAATATCAGGAGCCATGAAATATATGAATTTCCCAATTTTAATACATTCTTGGTTAACTCCACTCGCGAGTCGGCCGGTCTAAAGCCCCGGACAAAGGAGGCGGGTTGGTGTTAGGCATGTGCAAGCCAACTGTGAAAAAGCCTATCACATCCCCTGCATGAAATTTGGTTAAAAAAGATTAATGCGAAAGGTTAGGGCGTCCCACTGCTATAAGCGAGCGCTGCACCTACAATTGGGTGTAGTATCAAATCAGCAAGGCCTACTGCAGCTGTGTTCAGTTGCAGTGTTAAATAGGCAAGGGTTCTTGCACCAAATTGGATGGGGAGTAAATAAGCTAGTTCAGACTAGAATTAGGAGGATTAGATTCGCCTCTTGGAATATAAGAACATTGACAGGTAAGTCAATAGAATTAGTAAATGTCATGCATAGAAGGAATGTAAATATAACTTGTCTTCAAGAGATAAAGCGGAGGGAGCAAGGCTAAGAAATTGGGAGAAGGGTTCAAACTTTTTTTATTCAAGAACAGATAAAATTAGGAATAGAGAGAGAATAGTGGTAGATAAAGCCTACAAGGATCTAATAGTTGTTGTTAAGAGGTTTGAAGATAGGATTATGAGCATTACTTTAGCTTTAGAACCAGAGATAGCACATATTAGTAGTTTATATGCGCCTCAAGTGGGATTAGATGATAAGTCTAAGACTTTTGGGACACTTAAGGAGAGAGAGTTAATGAAATTCTCATTTTGGACAAGATTTTCTTAGGTGATTATTTAAATGGTCATATAAGTAAGGATAGAGTTGATATGAGAAGGTTCACAGAGGTTAACGTTTTGGAGTTCCAAACAATATGAGGGTTTCTATTCTAGACTTTTTCCTAACTAGTGATTTTGGGATAGTAAATGCTTTTTATAAGAAGAGGAAGGGTCATTTAGTGACCTCTACGAGTGGGCATAGTAGAAGTCAAATTGATTACTTTCTTATGAGGAGACGCGATTTAGGGAGGTGTAAAAATTATAAGGTGATACTAAGAGAGTATTTAACGACCCAATATAGGTTATTGATCTCGGATATTTGTGTTAGGAGTAGGGGTAGAGTAGACAACAGTCAGATAGGACCGAAATTAAGTTGTGGACTATGAATGGAGATGTATGCTAAACTTTTAGAAATAAAGTATTAGATGGTCAATTAGTTTTAGAAGATTGTGAGAATGTAAGGCTTAAGAATAAGATTGGTAGCTTTAAAATTTTTGAGCATATAGCTAACCATATAAACTCCATCCGTTGTGATGGTTGGTCACAAGCGCGGATAAAGGACTAATAGTGCTATGTCGGTGATAGCCTAGTACCATTAAAACATGTCACCATTGGTGTTAGGCCTATAACAGTTAACCAACTAAAACTTCATAACCCTCACATGAATATGAGTTCAAAAAGAATTAACGCAAATTGTTAGGGCGTCCCCTGCTATAAGCGACGTGTTCTATCTATTCTCAGGTATGGTGCAAAATGAGCAAGGAATGTTGCAGCAGCGCCCGATTGCAGTGATAGGTAGGCAAGGGTTCTCACACCATATTAGACGAAGACGAGTAAAGAAGCTAGTTCAGACTAATATTAGGAAGATTAGATTAGTCTTTTGGAATATAGGAATATTGACTAGTAAGTCAATAGAGTTGATGGATACCATGCGTATAAAGAAGGTAAACAAAACTTGTCTTCAAGAGACAGAGTGGAGGGGGAGCAAGGCTAAGGAGCTAGGAGAAGGATTCAAACTTTTCTATTCAAGAATAGATAAAACAAGGAATGAGGTGGGAATAGTGGTGGATAAAGTCTATAGAGATGCCTCCCTTCTTCCATCTAGTTTTCCATTGTAGATTTAGTACTGATGAATTAAGAGAGGCATTAAAGAGGATAAAATCGGGATAGGCAGTTGGGCCAGATGAGATACCAATTTAGGTGTGACAGTGTCTGGGGAAATTGGGATCCAATGGATGACTAGGCTTTTTAATATAATTTTTGATACTAGGAAAATTTCTGAATCATGGAGACATAGGATTATAGGGCCAATTTATAAGAATAAAGAAGATATACAAGATTGGTCAAACTACAGAAAGATAATGAGTCATACGATAAAATTTTGGGAGAGGGTTATAAAGCAAAGACAGTTAAGAGTATTACCAATGTATCAAAGAATCAATTTGGTTTATGCCAGTTAGGTCTATGATGGACGCAATCTTCTGAATTAGATAAATGATAGAAAAATATTAACAAAATAAAAGAGCATGCATATGGTATATATAGACTTAGAGAAAACCTATGATATAGTGCCTTGAGAATTAATATAATGGGTACTTTGAAGGAACAATGTGCCCCAATGTTATAACGAGATCATTAAGGAAGTGTATTAAGGTGTTGTAACTAGTGTTAGGTCAGTAGGTAAGATATCTAGTGAATTGTCTATTACAGTAGGAGAAGTCATCAAAAGTCGGCTTTAAGTCCATACCTATTTGTATATGTTATGAATGAGTTGACAAAACATATTTAGGATGAGATATCGTAGTGTCTATTGTTTGTAGATAATATCGTCTTAATAGATGAAACTAAATGTGTAAATCGCAAATTAGATAGGTGGCGTGAGGCATTCTAGAGAGTAAGGGTTTTAAAATTAGCCACTCAAAACCGAAATATCTCGCTTGTAATTTTAGTCCCGAATCTCGAAATAGGGGTAACCTAATCGAGATTGACGGTAGGGAGATCCTAAAGTGTGAAGCTTTTCGCAATTTAGGATCTATTATCCAAAAGACTGTGAATATTCGAGATGATAAAGACCATAGAATTAAAGTAATTTTGATGAAATTGCGGATGATATTAGAAGTATTATACAATAGAAGGATGCCTGCGAGATTAAAATGAAAGTGGTACAAAACAATCATACGACTAGCCATGTTCTATGGTTCAAAGTGTTGGGCCACTACGGGACATCATATGCATAAGATAACGGTAGCAGATATGCGTATGTTAAGATGGATGTGTGGTAAAACACGAAAGATAAAATTAGAAATGAAAAAATTAGGAGTTACCTACGTGTAGCCCTTATAAATAATAGGATTAGGAAGAGACGTCTAACATGGTTTGGTCATGTGCAGAGGCGACCAAACTCAGCCCTTGTTTGACAAAGTTTGGATTGGAAAGTAAGTGAAGGGTGTAAACGGAAGGGTAGACCGTTGAAAATGTGGATGAAGATGGATAAGGAAGATATCCTAAATCTTGGATTAGGTGATAATATGTGAGAAGATTGCATAATTTGGAGAACATGTATCCGTGTAACTGACCCCAAAAATAATGGGAATGGATGATGATTTAGCTAACCATATAAAAAGTGGGGCGCGAGAAGTGCTTGGAGAGGCTAAAGGAAGGGGATGACATGACAATAAGATATAGTGGTGGAACAATAAGGTGCAACAAGCCATATAAAACAAGTTCTAGAATTGGCAAAAAGATAGAAACTAAGGGTCGTACGAGTTTTATAAATAAGGTAAGAGACTAAGTTGTAAAGCAATAGGGAATACTAAAAAGATAGAATATGATGATTTGTATATAGGCTAGATACAAAAGAATGGGAAAAATATCTTCAAGATAGCGAAAGGGAAAGATTGGAAAACTAAGGATTTGAGTCATGTTAGGTATATCAAGCATGAAGATGATAGAGTTCTAATGCATAATAAAACTACTTTAGGTAGATGGGGAGATTATTTTGAGAATCTACTCAATGGGACATGTGTAGAGGAGTTAAACTTAGAAGGATCTGATTCGTTAGAAGGAAGACATCTAGTGTTACATTGTAGAGTTAGTACAAAATAAGCAAGAGAAAGCTTGAAAATGATGATGCTGAGGAAGGCAATTGAACCAAATAATATATCAATTGAGGTATGAAAGTGTCTGCGAGAAGTTGGGATCCAATGATTGACTAAGCTATTTATACTAGGAAAATGACATAATCATGAAGACACAACATTGTGGTACTAATTTATAAGAATAAAAGGGAAATACAAGAATGCTAAAACTAGAGGAATAAAACTTATAAATCATACAATGTAACTTTGGGAGAGTGTGAAAGAGTGACTCAGGAGCATCACCACTATATCAGATAATCAATTTAGTTTTATGCCAGGTAGTTTTATGTTGGATATGTCTACGACGAAAATAATCTTCTTAATTAAGCAAATGATAGAAAAATATAGATAAAAACAAAAAAGTTGCATATATTATTTATTGATTTAGAGAAAGCTTATGATAGAGTGCTTAGTAAATTAATCTAGTAAGTACTTAGAAGGAAAATGTGCCTCAATGCTATATTAATATCATTAAGGATATGTATGAAAAGACGGTAACTAGTGTTCAGTTAATAGGTGCGTAGTGTTCCATCAGTAAGTGAGATTTCTAGTGAATTTCTTATTACAACAAGACTTCATCAAGGGTCGAATTGAAGTCCATATCTCTTTGCTTTAGTTATGGATGAGTTGACGAAACATATTCAAAATGAGTTATTCTGGGAATATTGTTTGCAGATGATATCGTCCTAATTGTTGAAACTAGATAAGGTGTAAGTAGAAAATTAGATAGGTGGTGTGAGTCTCTAAAGAGTAAAGGTTTCAGAATTAATCGCTCAGAGATAGAATATCGAGCTTGTAATTTTGGTCCCGAATCTCAAAAGAGGGGTAATCCAATTGAAATCAACGGTAGGGAGGTCCTAGAGTGAAGCTTTTCGATATTTAGAGTCTATTATTCAAAAACTAGGGACATTGAAGATGATATAAATCATAGGATTAAAGCAGGTTGAATGAAATGGAGGATGACTTTAGAAATCTTATGCGATAGAAAGATGCCTACGAGGTACAAAGCAAAGTATTACAAGACGATTGATTGTCCAACTAGATATGTTTTATGAATCGGACTGTTGGGCACTACGGGACAACATATGCATAAGATGACGGTAGTAAAGATGCGCATGTCTTAATGGATGCATGGTAAAAGATGCAAACATAAAAATTAGGAATGACGTGATTAGGAATTATCTAGTTATAACCCCATAGAGGACAATTAGGGAGAGACATCTAATATGGTTTGGTCATGTGCAGAGGAAACGAAACACAACCTCAATTCGACAAAGTTAAGATTGGTAGGTAAGTGGAGGGCATAAACAGAGAGGTTTAACTTGGATGAAGGTGGTGAAGGAAAACAACTATATATGTGATTAGGGGATAATATGTGGGAAGATCGCATAGCTTGAAAAACCAATATCCATATAGCTGACCCCGAAAATAATAAGAATAGAATTTGATGATGATAATAATATTTTCTTAGTTATCGGAACCTTAGCAAAAAGCTATTGTGAAGATAACATTCTCCGGAGCATGCATGATTTTATGCTAATATTAGTATCACACATGCAATGAGCTATTCAACAAATCAGAAATGACATATCAAGAATGCATCAAACCATTACATAACAAGGAGTAGAGAATGCCAGTAGCTATTGGACTTTACATTCTAATCAGGAATATCATGAGCCATGAGATATATGAATTTCCGAATTTTAATAGGGTTTTAGTAATCAAAACCTTAGCAAAAAGCTAATTTGAAGATAACATTCTCTGTAGCATGCGTGATTTTATGCTAATATTAGTATCATAGACAGACTATGAGCTATTCTCATGCTTGAAAATACAGGCATACATGAGAAAAATGAATGCACCAAAGTGTAGGAATGGATTTTTCGTAAGAGGAATACTACAGGAATATCAAATCTGGGAATGCTAACCTTTTCTTGCAGTAGCAGAACTTTATCAGTTACCAGATAATACTCTTCCTCAAGAATCTCTCTTTCAAATTCCACCCCTTTTAAGGCTGTTAGCTACAAAAGTTTTTACGGGTATATAAAGGTAATCAGAAAAGGTTTCTCTACAGAAATAACTGAGAGATACCCAAACAAGGTATCTAATAATTTAAACAAAATAAAGCTGTTCTACAGTCTACGTTAAAAGGTACCTAAATTTTACTAAAACTATCATTCAGGCCCAAACGTAGTTTAAGGACCCAAAACCAAACAAAACCTAGTCAAAGCACCCTAGTTTGATTTTATTGTTAAAATGTTGATATGTCCCATCCAATCGGGCATCCCAAGTCACCAAAACAGAGATTTTTTTATAAATATTTTCATATTAACACTCTTCAACTTATATTATTCTACTTTCACCCCCTTTTTTCAACTTTTTTAATTTCATTCCTTCCCCCCTCCAACATCCTTTTTCGATTCTTTCATTATTCCCAAACTTGGCACCACCCCAACCATCCAGCCTCTCTCTCGACCAGGGATTCAAATCCAAATTCAAGTTTTGGATTGAAGCCTATACTTTGGATCAAGGTTTGATCCTACAGAAAGGGTATGGGAAGCACCAACGATGGTGGTGGAAACAGCGGCTACCTACTATAGGAAAATATGAGAAAGATGCTTATGTAGATGATTCTTATTGGGCTGGTCCACAATTCTTATGTAGACCAAGTCCACCCACGAATCTCTCGAAAATTTTAACTGTTTTGTTGACATGACAATCTGATTGATTAGCCAAGTTAGTAATGCAAGGATAAAATATTCAAAATGGGGTATTTCAGGCCAGTTTTAGTATAGTTTCGGGTCCTTAAACTAGTTTCGAAAAATTTTGGGCATGAATGCCAGTATTAGTAAAATGTGGGTACCTTAGGTGAATTTCTCAATGAAGATAGCATACTACAAACCAAACTACCCTAGCTACTACCTACATATGCACTAAGATGGCAAGAAGCAGAATATAACTCACTTGCTTGAGAGATATCTCAGTCGGATGAGAGCTTGACATCCTCCTGCTGAGTTCTACAAGGGGGAACACACTTTATGGTATCAATATGTCAAAAGCAAAAAAGAAGTTCATCAAAAAAGAACACACTTTATGGGAACACACTTTGATCCTAATGCCTTGGAGATTTTAAGTCTGGAACCATAAGATATATTCAAAAAAATCTAGAGGGCAATAATCTATTCATCTTATGTATCAAAAAATCTAAAGGGGTGGGAAGACTGTATAAAATTTCTGTAAAGTTTCACATCATGGTATTAAAAACATAAGTTTTCAAGAGTGTGGGGTGGGGGTGGAGCAGCTATCGCCACCCTGGTTCCCCACCAAGTATGGTGTCCATACATTGTCATCCAAAACAAGCTTGGGAAAAGAAAAACGCCACCTGGCTTAAGCTTTTTGGGTCTAGTTTGACAAATTACACTTTTAAGACTAAGAAAGCAGCATCACATATATGGGCCAAGCTGATGGAAGTGATACCTGACATAACCCTTTTTCCCATCACACAAAAGGTCAAAAGTGTAGAAATTGTCATTAAGAAGCTAGCCCAAGCTCAGAGACATTACCCCAGGAAGGGCTGTGAATTAATGAAAATTCCAATTCCTCATGGTGCAAGTGGACACATCAGTTTGCTTGAGGTTTTTCTCAATGCTAAAGACAAGAAACACAGACTCTGAATTCAATTCATCCAACTAAGATATGTGGAAAAACAGCTATAAGGTCCGGTTAAGAGTCTCAACGGTAAACACCCACCAAGACAAATTTAGTTTGGGTGTCTCTACAACACCCCCCCCCCCCCCCTCTTCTCTCTGTCCCCCAGGAAAAATAATTATAATAAAAAATATCCAAAGAAAACAATTATTAGAGAAAAAAGATCACATACACGTACATATATGTATCATATATATACATATATGTAAACAGGAATATAGTAAAACTGTGCTCTTTCAAAAACTTCAACCAACATAATTCTGTTGCTTAAGAAAGCATACCTTCATGAGCCATTTCCTTCATGTTAATTTTCTGTCGAAGTTCGGCAACCTGATTAATCTGGTAAAAGAAGTGAAAATTAAGTAGGTTATTCATTATTTATTGGACTTGCATGGAAGTTTTAACTCAACAACCTTCAGCAAAAAGAAAAAGCAACCATCCCACAGTTTTTTAGAACCCCCGAAGGAAGAGTTACTCCCATGAAAAGAAAATAACACATGAACTACATATATTAGAAATTGAGAAAATCATTAGCCCTTCCACTTAAATGGAAAAAACAATGAAGGAAGAGCATAATAATAAAATAAATAAAAAAGCAGTGGTGTAAATATACAATGGCAATGATAAGTATGTTTTAAAGAATTTCATATTGTATAATCAACAAAACAGATAATTCTAGCCAACGATTAAGAAAATATAAAATCAATGTTTTACAGAATTTCAGATTGTATTATCAACAAAACAGATACTTCAGCCAAGGATTAAGAAAATATAAAACCATGGTAGCATTGTACACTGTTGTAGCTTTACAGAACATGAGTCATTGTTCATAATAATATCGTATAATCCTAGTTTTTTTTTTCTTTTTTTCTTTTTGGTGATGTTATCACGATATGTCTACAATGAAGTTAACACGTGCTCGGCATCTACAAGAAACAAACACAACAAGAATCGAAATTGATGATTTTTTCACCCTCCAATCCCGAATCCCCAATTTCATTATTCAAAATTACAGTGATCAAGCAATTAAGGATCACTTAACTAGTAGTATTTGACCAAACAATTCAACTGTGGTCAGTAAATCTTGTATTCGAACCTGTTGGTACAACAGTTGTTGATAGTATTAAGGTAATCCTACCATTAGAAATGGCAAAAGAAATATGACTTAAATCTTAGGTATGTTGCTCTAGCACTATATCAAATTTTCCATTATTGTTCTACCCGTCAAATTGGCTAATTGGCATAAGTTGAAACTGCAGAACAATAATACTGAAAAAATGATTGCAGTACAGGACCAGTAAAAGTTAAATCAAATGTCACGTGAAGAAGTCACAACATACTATGAATGTTGTTTGTTCTAATAAGAAAATTGACAGCAGTGGGACTTCCATATATGCATAGAATACCGCGAAACTAAACAAAAGAATTAGCAAATACTATTATCAGCTAGAAACTCCTATAAAAAAAATATGTTTGAGACCAAGAAACAATATTTCTATCAGAATCTCATCATACCTCTACTTCTAGATTCCGTTGTACAGTAGCAAATGACCTTGCAAGATCGGCATTTGTAGTCTGTATAAATAGTGACAGCAGAATTACATTTGTGCTAGAAAGAGAGGAAAAATGGAATTGATGACTCTCTGATGATTATCAACAAAAGAGATTTCATTTCCATACGTGACTGGAAAACCCAACGAATGTATAGCACCATCTAGAAAAGTATACAAAGAAGAGATCTGATATAGGTTGGGCACATACCTCAAGCTTGGCCAATCTTGCAAGCGCTTCCATTCTGGTATTATCATGCTTCTGCTTCTCGAGCTCAACAGCCTCCATTGTTTCCATCATACTTGACTGCAGCTCTAAAGCCTGAGGGAAAAGAAGTACAGAGAAATTAAGTGCACAAACTATTCGTAGATTTTAATCATAGTTGGCAAGTAAGTTATGAAAAATGAAGGTAGCTATTTCAGTTACAAGAGTCTAAGTCTCAACAAAAGTGATACGCCTTGGAACTAGGCAAAAGGCGTTATAATTTTTCTTTAATGCTTAGTAGTTTTTAGGCCACAGATGTGGGTCACTAGTGCTGCTTGGGTTTTGTAAGTGTTCTAACTGACCTCCCAACCAACCATAAAGCTGCAACTGTGGGAGGTTGAACCACAAACCACATGAAGCAAGTCCAAGAATCACAAACATTATTACAACAACATAAGCCCAACCCGATAATGAGTGTTTGGCAATAAACCAAAATTTCCTTGATTTTTATTATAGAGATGATCATGTGTCAGGTGAAGCCTAAATTCCGGTTTTTTTTATAGAGATGATTATGTGTCAGGTTGTATACAGTAACACTTTTACAAAGATTCCATGAGTTTGAGAGTCGTCGTGAAACATTTGTAGATGACAAATGTAGGCAATTGCTTAATGGTTTATTCATGATCTCCAATGGTTCTATAATATAAAAATAAAGGTACATGCAGTATCAAGGATGCTATTTTGTATTATCAAAGTAAGTAAATTTCATATTTTAAAGTTATAGAGACAATCCCTCCCCATAAACATCCACCTTTTATCATACAACTAACATGATGACGAT
This sequence comes from Coriaria nepalensis, assembly GCA_027186245.1. Taxonomy (NCBI): domain Eukaryota; kingdom Viridiplantae; phylum Streptophyta; class Magnoliopsida; order Cucurbitales; family Coriariaceae; genus Coriaria; species Coriaria nepalensis. The sequence continues at coordinate 2,664,587 of CP114493.1, forward strand.
AAACTTGTAAGGAAAAAGTAAGTATTACCTCCTCTGCCTGTTGTCGTGCCCTCTCCTCCAGTATTTTCTCTAAGCTCTCCTTCTCTCCCTCCAATCTGGCAACCATGTTTTCCTGTTCTTTGATGGCTTCCACAGCTTTCGCTGCTGCTTTCTCAGCCAAAATCTTCTTCCTCCTCCTCCTCCTTTCTTCCCTCTCACGTTCAATTTCAGAGTCAGATGATGACCCTGATTCTGTGTCTGAACAAGAACTCCCATGACTGATTGAAGGATCCCTCTTTGCATCGTTAGAATCGCTACCAGACTTATTTTTTCCAATCGCCGTAGTTCCCAGTCCATTCTGAACATCATTTAATCTGATCCTCATATCAGACAAACTCTCAGATTTTTCCATGACCAGCATCATTTCTGAAGGGTGACTTTTAAAATTTGCAGGTAACGAGGCCTCTAAAGAAAGCTCCTTAGAATCATTTTCTTGATTTTCTTCACTTCTTGGTTCTACCACCAGGTTTGCCTCAGCCTCCCTTTTTTCTACTTCTTTCCCTTCAAGATACTTAACTTTCAGATAATTTTTCATTTCAACTCCTGAATTTCTCCCTGCTGAATCTGAAAGGTAAGGTCCTTGCCCACCATCTTCCTTCCTAACTAATTTATTTCTCAATTTGTAAACATTCTTAGCATTCTTTGGACTCTTCTTGGTTTCTGCCCCAATGCTTGAACTCAAATTTCCCGGTTTCTTAGCTTCTCTCTTGAGACCACGTATAGAAGATACCTCATTACTATGATTTCCGGCAGAAATTGAAGGATGGTTAGGAGTACCAAGCAGTTCGGTCCAATCGCTATCTGTAAGTGTAGATTTGGGTTTTGGCGAGGGTTTTGGGGCATTTGCAGCCTCCTTATCCCTGTTCCTAGGTACATTAAAACTTGGATCACTACCTAACTTCCCATTATAATCAGTGTTTTGAGAGTTTTTCTTCTTCAGCTGATCTTTCAGAGGCAGAATGACTCCAGATTTGATTGGGGCATCAACGTTATGTTCATCAGCACCAAGCGTATCCCCCTTCTTAAGCGACTCGGCGGCTTGCTGATCGATCTGGACCGTCCAATCCACAAAATCACTCACCAAAGTTAACGTAAGGAAAAATCAAGAAAATTAATCGTCGAATTTAGTCGGATGTGTTATCAGTATTACAATGCCTAGCTTGATCATCTAAAATAAAAACTCCATCGATTCTAAGACAAGAGATTCAACAAATCAAATTTTTCGTCTCATTCCAAAAATGTTCTCAGACTCCAAGCAAATCGTAGAAAATGAAAGAAGTAAGAGAACTTTGCCTGTTGAAGAATGCTCTCGGCGGCTTTAAGCTTAGAGGAGATCCAGTTCGACATGATCTTCTTCGACTGAGCTGCCGCCTCCTCAAGAGAGGTCTGAATTTTATGGAAGAAAAACGGTCACAAATGGTGCATTTTAGACTGAACGCAGCGTTCATGAGAAGTGACAGAGGATCGATGAAAAGAAGAAGAGGAAGCGGGCAGCGGGCAGCGGGCAGCGGGCAGCGGGCATGAGGTGAGGGAGCAACGGGTAGAGTGACGGGCAGAGTGTAGGTCCCCATTGGATTGGGACCGAGAGCGAGTGATTGTTTTTGAAGCGATGCGAAGGAAGCGGCACGTGCGTGACAACGTCCCGGTAACAAACGAACATATGCTATTTGATGTGACATAATTTTGTGGGTTAACGAACATAATTTTGTGCGGCAATGATACCCGAAATACCTTCCCATATCTCTTTGGCGTGATTGTTTCGGCAGTTCTAACTTTTAGAACGACATTCTAACTATTATTCTATTAAAGAAGTTTTAATAAAATCGTAATTATAATTTGAGAGAATTTATTGATTGTATTGTTGATAGTTGAGTTTGGTTCTCTGTCTTAAAGGTCCCTCAAGGTATAACAGAAGTAAACATTTCTTTGTGTTATGTTCTTGAGTGTTTGATCATAATCTGTGATATATGCTTTTGATTCTTGAGTGTTTGATACGAGAGAACGAGAGGAAAAAAATGTGAGGCAAAAATTGTGTTCAATTGGTATTGGAGCCTCTATTCCATGGCTGAGGCAACATGTTTGAGGCAAGCATTACGTAAGAAGGTTTGTTCATCTGTAATAAATTTTGATAAGAAAATGATATCTCGATTCGATACACAGTTCAATATCGTGGAATTTTGAATTAGTGGAGTCAACAATCATTTAACTTGAATTGAGAACCAATTCTGAAGTTTGGAGTAACAAATGTTTGTGATGAGAGTGATGATAGCAAGACTTCATCACGAAGGTGAACGAAATACTAGACAACATGTCAGTTTAAGAAATCTATCAGATTTTGGAAATAAATGAAACTTTGGACATTAGTATGATCCATGGAAACCTAATTGAAAAAACATACAACTCTATTTTTCAAGATTTTCAAAAGGCACTTCAGAACCTTATGCTCGAAAAGCAATTAAGTATTTTGAATTATACAAGATTCATGATGAATCTAAGGTGAAATTAGCATAATTTTACCTAGAAGGGGAGGCAACTGACTAGTATGAAGACACTAGGGAGAAAAAATTGGGAAGTTCCTAGACTACATTCTATGAAGGATTGAAAGCAAGGTTTTCACCAGCTTTAATCCATCCTTATTTTGGCCAGTTGTGTAAATTGAAACATACTGATAGTGTTGAGGAATTGAGAAGTAAATTTAAACCTTTAGCCATATTAGGTGGCATATTTGAGTCTAGAATTAAAATTCGAACATTTTTTATTTGTTTCAGAGATGATTTACAAATCTCAGTTAGAATGTTAAGCCTACTTCTACAATTGGTGCGTATGAACTAGATAAACAACAAGAAGCTTTCTTGTGTCTGCTTAATGTGATAACTAGTACATTTAGTCCCAAGTCCTTTAGTACCAGATCGTCCTACATGTAGATAATAAGAAGGGTAATAAAGAGAAACAACTTCCCCAACCGGTGAAACAAAAAATAATAGTGCATCCTCAGTTACACGTGGAGCTTCTCACTAGTCTAGAGGTCCACAAAAATTCCAAAAAAGAACTCAATAAAAGGAAAAAGAAAAGTCTTTATTTCTCTTTTGATGGGAAATGAAACCCGGACCATAAGTGCAAAAGGCCCGAGTTATTTTATATATAAGCAGATGAGGAAGAACAATGTATTGAATTATTTGCCTAATTGGCATGTTAGCCACTTGTGGTATATTATTAATTTATGGTTATTCTCGTTTCTCGCTACGATGAAACATACTTTTCGAGAATGTAATGTCGTAGCTAATACCTTAGCTAATATTTTTGTTGCTAGTGTGCTTAATTTTTTTTTAGAGCCTTCTGCTTCTCACTTAGTTAAGCTTTGTTTGCTAGATGATAGAAGGGGTCCCTCATGTTAGGATGTTTGATAAATTTGGTTTTAAAAAAATATTAGCATATTAGGTAAATTGATTCGATCTTACTCTCTCTAAGAGCATTCACATCAAATTTGAAGAATCGCTTTAACGAAGTCAACATTATTTTAATAGTATTTTCTCTTATGGGAGCGAAACTCTTTTGGTAAAAAAAAAATCAAAAAATGAAATAAATAATAATAATTAATTAATTTATAGAATAAAATAGAAAACATGATGTGAGGTTATCCGAAAAACTATTAGCTAAAGTATCATATTGTTAAAATTAAATTAAATTTGAAGATTTACAAAGACGGTGATGAGAATGCTATAAATTTTGGGCTAATATGTTTAAAATTATATATATATATATATATATATATATATATGTGTGTGTATGTATTATTTTTTTTAATAATAATAACTAATCACTCCAGTTTCAACATTGTTGTCGGCTGAGAGAGTAAAGCGAGAAACTATATAGAAAGAAAAGAGAACTCTACGTGTGTGGATACGTATAGATGACAACATTTTCTTTTTCTCTTAGAAAAATCTCTACTAAAAAAACATATACTAAATAGTTAGAATGAGATGTATTTATAGAACTCCATTAAGTATTTTAATTAATTTAAACTTTTTAAATTAATTGAATTGATATTTTAATCATTATAAGATAATCATCAGATGATATCTATGATATGGTCAAATCTTTTCAAATCTAATTTAAAATAAAATCTTATTTATTTTAAATCATATTATTTTTTTGATGATATATTTGATTTACTCAAACCTATTCAAATCTTATTAAAATAGAATCTCATCTATTTTAAATAAAAAAACATATCTTATTTGAATTTTAAATGAGTTTCTCAAATCAATCTAAATTTGATTTACCTAATCTTAATATTAAATTAATATCTCATATCAATTTAATATTATATATAATATATTCAATTCAAAATCAAATATATTATTATTTAATTAATTAATTATGAATTTCACCATTTAAATACATCTTTTAATTAATTAATTAACACTAGTTATCTCATAATTACAAATTTGCCCAAAAAAATTATTTTCTTGTAAATAAATCATTTTTCAACCTTTGTCATTCTTACCCTATACAGTGTTTATAAAGGCGACTTGAAGACCATAGACCTATAATTCGGAGCTCAAATAAATTAGATTATTAATCAAACTCTTTAATATAATAAATCTAATTTATTAATCCAAATATTATTTTACAAAAAATATGTGATTACACTCTTACAATTATAGAACATATTTAATGAGCAATCTCTAACAATCCATTGATATTATCATTACATGCATTCAATCCTCCAAAAGATTATTCATAATTAGAACTGGTCAAAATTACCGTTTTACCCTTCTAATTATCTATTTATCCTTAAGTACTATTAATTTACTAGTGAATGTTCAATTTATAACTTGATTATAAATTTGAGCTTAAAACCATTCAGTTCCAGAATTAACCCTTAAGTGAACCAATATACAATCTTCTATGAAAAAGGTTTGGATTTCATATCTGTAAATTATATTTCCAGCCACTTATCCTAATGAATCTATAAAACAAAAGTCTTTAGCCTGTTTTAAAACAAACGGTGACAAGTGAATCAAAAGATCCAATTGACATAAACAGGAGTTCATGGCTACTCATGATTCATATTGATCTACATATGATCATCTATTGATATGAATTTAATTCTTTATGAAAAACGATATTTTAATAAAAAATTAATTCATATCGGGTCATATCATATATGATCCAATTATATAAAGCATCTTCACTAAGATGTTTATATACATTAGTGATTCAGATTTAGATCACTTGCATTCATAATACTAGCAGACCGTACTAGCAACAATTAATTAAAGATTTCATACTTTAATATGTTGCAAATAATTTATTCATTATCTTTAATCTTAATGCTCTCGTACTAATACAAGATTATAGTCACATAAATGAATTTGGAAATTTATGATATTTATATATATTATTCGATAATAATACATATTACACTGATTCAGAAGTCGACTTTCGACTATCTCTATCTAATTGAAAATCACTCCATTAGGATTCAGGTCTCCACTTAAATAAACAAGCATATAGTCTCTCGCTCTCCGAAGATACTTGAGAATATGTTTTACCGCTATCTAGTGTTTTAAACATGAATTTGATTGATAACAACTAACTATCCTAACTATATAACAAATGTCAGGTCTTGTACATGACCTTTTTTGGAGTTTTACAGTAAGAATTGAGCTATCATCTTATCTATATAAGAGGCTTGAGACAGTACCAAAAGCTTGTTATTCCTATCCCTTAGGATTTGGATTTATAGAACATACCTCACTTCTGCCAAATATTTCATTTGGAATTGCTCGGCTAACTATTTCTTCTCGTTGGACAATATTTCTACATCATTCATAATGAATAAAATATCGTCTACATAAAGAACTAAGAATACCACATTCTTATCTTTGAAATGTTTATAGACACATGGTTCATCAACATTTTGCTCGAAGCCATACATCTTAATAGTCTCATCAAATCTTGGGTTCTAAGACCTATGAGCTTTTTTTAATCCATAAATGAATCTAAGCAACTTGTAAACTTTTTGCTCTTGGCCTTTTTGTACAAAACCTTTTTGTTGCATCATATAACTGTTCTCTTAAAGATAACCATTTTAAAAAGTTATCTTGACATCCATTTACCATATCTCATAATTTAAACTAACAACTATGGATAAAAGAATGCGTATAGACTTTAGCATGGCAACGAGAGAGAAAGTCTCTTCATAATCGACTCCTTCCATTTGGGTATAGGCCTTTGCTATAAGTCGTATCTAAAAAGTCTCTACTTTCCCATCTATGCCCTTTTCTTCTTATAGATCCATTTACATCCAATAGGTCTGCCATCTTCAGGTGGATCCACAAGTTCCTAGATAGAATTGGAATACACGGATTCTATTTCTTTGTTCATTGCATCTTGCCATTCATCCTTATTAGTGTCATCCATTGCTTCCTTCAAGGTCAATGGATTATCTTGGTTTGAGGCTGACACTAGAACTTGTGCCTCGTGTTCGTAGCAAATGGGTTGTCTCACAATCCTCCCACTACGACGAGTTACTAAGGTGTTCTGACTAGAATCGATGGTCTCCTAATATTGTCGTTTATCAGGTGGTAATTAAGATGGTCTAACCTGATTAGAATTCAATTCCTCTAGTACTACCTTACTATGAGGTTTATAGTTTGTCATATAGTCATATTCGTGAAAGGTTGCATTTGTTGATACAAACACGTTTTTCTCACTATGATTATAAAAGTAACCTCCCCTTTTTCCGGGAGCGTAACCAACTAATATGCAAACTTCAGATCGCGAGTTCAACTTCTCAGTTTTTTATTTCAACACGTGTGCTGGACACCCCCATATGCAAAAATGGCATAAACTAGGTTTAGTGCCATTTCACAACTCTAAAGATGTCTTTTATATAGACTTAGATTGAACTACATTTAAAATGTATGTCGTGGTGTGAAGTGCATATCCCCAAAACGTTAGTGGTAGGGATGAGTAGCTTAACATTGACCTAACCATATCTAATAAGGTTATGTTTCTCCTTTCTACAACACCATTTTGCTGTGGTGTTCCAAGTGATGTGTGTTGGAATAGAATTCCATGCTTCAACAAATTATCCTTAAACTCAAAATCAAGGTATTCGCCTCCTCGATCTGATCGAAGCATTTTAAGTGATCATTCTAATTACTTTTCAGCTTCTACTCGGAATTCTTTGAACTTTCCAAAAGTTTTAGATTTCCTTTGCATTAGGTATATATATCCGTATCTAGAATAGTCATCAACGAAAGTGATGAAATATTCATAACCACCTTTTTCTTGTACATTTATAGGACCACAGACATCGTTATGTACTAACTCAAGTTGTTCTTTGGCTCTTTTTCCCTTTGCAGAGAAAGGTTTGTTAGTCAACTTTCCTTTTAGATTTCCTTTGCATTAGGTATATATATCTGTATCTAGAATAGTCATCAACGAAAGTGATGAAATATTCATAACCACCTTTTTCTTGTACATTTATAGGACCACAGACATCGTTATGTACTAACTCAAGTTGTTCTTTGGCTCTTTTTCCCTTTGCAGAGAAAGGTTTGTTAGTCATCTTTCCTTTTATATAGGATTCACAAATAGGAAGAGTGCCAACAGTTAATTCTCTTACTCATAACTGCAAGTTTACGGATCGCTAAAGTTTTCGACTCATAGAATAAACTAGCAGTTATGCTAATATACTCATAACTGCAAGTTTACTCTATAGGTTGATGAAGCCTTCAACCCGTAGAGTAAACTAATAGTTATTAGTATATTAGCATAAATTAGTATACTCTAGTTATACATGATGAATATTGCATTGCATTATCACCTATCCCTTCAGAAGTACAAGTCTAAGTACAATTCGACATGTGAAGCGTGCAAGGAATATATTCCCATTGAACATCATATTTTGAAATGGGAATATATGTTGTAGTACAATAGTTCCATATGATGTACTTAAAGCATCGAAATGGAAGACATTATACATTTGTATGCAAATATTCATCTATAAAATATGGTAATGTGCCATCCATTACATTTACAATACATTCTCGAATATTGACTGTTATCTAATAACGTGTTTACACTTCATCATCACTAAATTGATGGAGAACTACAGGCTAAATAGTTATAACAGTGATGAAGATAAACTTTTATTAAACGAAAGAATTACAATTTATTCTTATACTTAAAACAACGAGTGTCCTTCACAAACATTGCCTACTTAGAATAATATAAATGATGTTGATAGTTATGATTGAGGTATATTAAACTTTTGTTATGATAATCTAATGGGAAATGACATTTATAATAAATATGTCACTAATAAATATCTCACAAGTTACAGTATTAAACTTATGTTACCAAACTATGATTGAGACTTTTATTACCAAATAAGAATAACATTTAGTTTCATAATAAGAATATTATTACTAAATATAAAAATATATTTTAATATAAAAATATATATAAGACTCTTATCTCTTTTTTAATCTTAAAAATTAAATTATAATACCAATTTCTAAATATTGTTACGTAGCCATACTTCTAATGCCTGCATTATAATACGTCCAACACAAAAAATTGGGTCCAAAGGTGTTGGTCGGCTCATTTTAAAGCACGTTTCAGGATTTAAATTATGAAAACGTGATTAAAAACAGTTTGCCAAGCAGGGCCTAAGTAACTGAAATGCATTTGATTTTATTTTAATTACCTTTTTGAATACCAAATCCGATTTTTGTAATCTCAAACTAAACAGACTTATAAAAAAGATAACCAAGTTGCATATTATGATATAGAAACAAGCCAATGTAGTGATTAGTAATACCGGAAAAGTCTCACAAACGTACCTAATAATTTTGTCACACTCATAATAATAAGAATAACGTTTATATTTCTATAATCACCATCGGCTTATACTTAAAAGCCTAGCCAATTCTGGTAGATTACTTTTAAGAGTTTCTCTTAGGCCAAAACCCAAAGTTGAAAAGTTATTCTATGAAAAAGAAGAACCAGAAACAGAAACAAAACTAACACATTAGAGGGTTAATAGACGATCATTCTTAGATTACAAAAAACTAACAGGAATAAAACAAGAACTACAACTGCTGCCTCCTATTGCACTTTACACAACTTTCTTCCAACCTCTTTCCAAACTTGTTTAAATCAAATTAACTAAAATAAAGAAAAAAAGAAAGATACCAAATGCATTTAATGGGTTCTAACAATTTCTAGAATTCGAGCAGAAATTCAGTTGGGTGAGAATCATACAGTTGATCTACACATTTATGTCCAGATTAGAAAGCAATTCCAATTCTCGGATCGCTTCAACGGCACCAATGGCTCCACTTTCATTACCAAAATATGGCTTTATAACACCAACAGCTTCCTTCACCTTTATTTGCTATCAAATGACACAAAAATAAACATATAAAACACCGAGTCCTCTAATTAGTTTTGTTTACACATATAGAGCCCTTAACTCTATATTTAAGTTGCAAATCACCCCTTGAACTTTAAATTCACAAACAAACTCCCAAAAAACAGGTAGTTAATCATGTAGCTAATCTCCCAAATAATATTTCTTGAGTTTCTTAAGTAAACATGCTTTTTAAATAGAGTAGTTCAGGAACAGTTCCATATTAAAACAAGACAAAATAAATTGACAAATGTTATTCATGGCTTTTCACTTCAGATAACTTGTTTTCATGGATGCGGTTGTTGGGGATTAACTAGCTATTGTGATACATATATAATGAACACATATTTATAATGATTTGTAGTTCAGTAGTTCAACGGTAATGTGCGATTAACCCTACAATCAGATTGTGAAATACGAGAAGAAAAGAAGAGTAATAAATAAATTCTTCGACTTACAAAGAATTGAAGCTTCCTTTTAAGTTCTTCACGAATGACAAGCTGTGAATTGGCAGCTGCTTCACTAACTGTTGATGCATTCTTTTTTTTTTTTCAGGATATGGTAGAGAAAGAGAAACCCAAATGTTTAGGATACCATAAATAATAATAATAATAAATCAAATATAAAAAAACACACAAACGGGGAAAAACATTATATTCACATTTCAGATCATAAGATTGATTTACCCAATCAATTGTCTGTAATAGAAGATTTAATAAGTTTGATCTAGAAATCCAGTTTATCATTTGGAACAAAAATTGAAATGAAAGGTTTCAATTAAATTCTTTGTTCCTACCCACATTAGAGGATCTAACAATTCTAGTTTTTACCTGGAATCAATCTTGAAACGAATTGTTTATTTATTCCATAAAAACCATGAATTCCCAAATTGAATTGAACTGTAATTCTCTATTCTCCAAACAGATTGAATTATAATTGCTGGAATGTTATGGCCACGGTATTATAATACCGTTTTTGCAGTTTAAATTGCGAAAATTGATTTTCATGGATCGACTAAGTTGTTTGGGCACAGTATTTTGTATAAGAGGTGTTAAAAATCGGTAGAATCACGAAACCAGAAAACCATAATTCATGGTTTTAAGAAAATGTTTGTGCAGTGATTTGTAAGGAAAAACCAGTTCTCAACATAAGGTGGCCAAACGGGTTTTACTGCTGGTACTTGGTAGTATAACTTTCCCTCATTACACTCTATTTGTTAAAAGGGGAAACTAGATAAACCCTCACAATTTTCCTATAATTGTAATGAACACCAAAAACTCTAGCCAAACTATAATGAACATCCAATTTTTATCAGAACTCCAGATTCACACCAGAATTCACGAATACTGATTTCCATCTGGAATTTGCAAAATCCCAATCCAAAAATTGCAAACTCCGGTTCAAGATCGAAGTACGCAAGCTCGATCTAGAGTTTGCGCACTCCGGTTTGAGATCGAAGTTCGCAAACTCCTCCGATCTCAAACCAGAGTTTGCGAGCTCAAGACCTAGAGAAATCCAATCTCGAACCAGAGTTCGCAAGCTCCAGATCTAGAGGTTGCGTACTCTGATCTCAAGCCGGAGTTCGCAATTTCTAATCTAGATTTTGCGAATTCCAGTTCACAATCGGTATTCACTAAGTCCGATTCAAATTCAGAGTTTTGGAACCAGAGTTTGCTGTGAGGTGGAGTAATGAGGGTAGCAGCAATCATGGCTGCCGAGAGGGAGAAGCGGTGGGTAGCAATGGATTGGTGGTGGCGATAGACATACAAAAATTGAATCACAAAATTTATGACTCAAAAAATTTGGGTAAAAAAGTATGGAATTGGAATTCCATACTTGGAATTCTTATACACTAAATTGGAATTCTTTTTTTTTTCTTTTTTTTTTTAATGAGATGATAAAAAAAGTATGGCTGCCCCGTCAGCAATTTATCTAGATTTACTGTATTTGGGATTTATTACTATTAAAATGTAAAATTAAATATTTATTATAATTAATTAGTATTTTCGATGTTTACTACAATTATGGGAAATAAGCAATTGAAATAAGCCATTCATCCAAGTCGAAGGAAAGCGTTTTACCTTCTTAGGCCGGCCCACAGGCCTTCTAACTCCATTAACCTTGGTCGGTCGGCCAGGCTGCCTTATGTACACCATACCTCCGTTAACACCTCCTAAGGCCACGCCACCTGCCGAGGCTCCATTCTTTTTGGGCCTCCCCCTGGGCCTCTGCTGATTAGTCATGCCCATATTTGGGCCCTCTCCCACGTTGTGTGGTACGACAGCAGTAGCTACCCCAGCGTAAGGAATGGGTATGGGAGTGTTTCTGGGGTCAGATTTGGGCGGTCGTCCACGCCCCCTCTTGGGCTTAGGTGGACGGACAGCAGATATCTTAGACTTGGACCCAGGCGGGCGGCCTCTTCCCCTCTTCCCCAAAACACTGGACTTCTGGGCCACGTCAGCAGCGCCGGTCTCACGCGGATGGCCAGGAGTTCTCTTTAAGAGAACGGGCTCATCACCAGCGGGTCCAAGAGAAACAGCTGCGGGCTCAGTAGTGGGCTTGGGCCGGGCCGGACGTCCACGATGGCGAGGACGAGCCAACGTAGTGGAATCGGTAGCAGCAGCGGAATCATCGTCAGATCTCGGAAGCTTGTACGACTTCTTCACCATGATGAGGTGACCGCAGGTCTTCAGGCGAGTCAGGTGGTGAGTCAACAAGGCCGAGTGAGTTGGTGGGAGCTGGTCCGAGTAGATTTTCTCGATGTATTTCCCTATGGCTCTCTTGCTCGAACCATTTCTCTCGTTAAGAGCCGCGATTGCTGTATCAATCATCTGTCAAACAGAAAATTGAGCTACAGTGAGTTCGTAGGGTTTCGAGGAGCGAGAGAGAGAGTTCAGTTCAGGTACCTTGTCATAAGGAGGGTGATTAGAGGTGGAAGGAGCGATGATAGGGTTGGGATTGGCGGAATCAGCTGTGTATGACGGATATTCGGCGACGGCAAAGGTTGGGACGGCAGAGATCGGGACGGCGGTGGGCCCAACAGTTGTTGCGGTGGCCGGGAAGATCGGGACTTGGTCCATAGAGAACAGAAGAGGATTACTTTCTTTTCCTTTTTCTTTTTTCCTATTTTTTTTTCGGTTTCTAAATTCTTTTCTTTTTTTTCTTTTTTCCTTTTACTTCTGGTCTAGGGAGAAGGAATTTGTATTTGTTAGAGAGAGAGATAAGAGAGAAGGGGCTGGTTTTTATTTTCAAGCGTGAGAGGGTTTTTTTATTTTTATTTTTTGAGTCTTTGAGACAGGCTTTGTGGAAGAGGTTATGAGCGTGGGATTAATCCAACGGATGAGGATGACTTGATGTGGATTGTCATCTTGTAATGAGATGGACCTTTCCTGCTTGTCTTTTCTTTTTATATTAATATTATATTTATTATTATTTATTACAATTTTCAAATGAATGATTATAGTTGACTTTCAAATCTGATCTGCATTATTTTTTTTTCATTTAGCAAACCTATTTTAATCTTTTTCATTCCTATCTTTCATTTTATATAATATTTTTATCATTAAGCTCATGATTATAATAATTAAAATACAAAATGCATAAGTTAATTACAATAATAATGAGAGAATTAAAAATATAAATTATATATATAACTCATGATTATAATGATTGAAATATCAAAATATATGAATTAATTACAATAATAATAAATAATTAATTAAAGATACAAATCTGATCTATATATATATATATATTTTTTTTTTTTTTCCATTTAGCAAACGGGTTTAAGCCCAACAACTTCAACCTAAGAAGTATATAATATCAAATTTTGCAAACCAAACCCTCCGACTCTAAACACAATTCATACCAAGCACGACAGCATTAAACCGCTAATATATGATCTCTCACACGTTAGCACAAATGTTCATTTGTATACCCAATGAAAATAACAAATAGAACAACAAGAATGATAGATGTTGAGGTAGAGAGAATCTTCTTATATAACTTTCCTTTGTATCTTCCTATATATAATATTTCTATTTATAGATCCATGATTATAATAGTTGGAATACCAAAAGACGTGAGTTAATTATAATAGTAATAAATATAATAATGAAAGAATTAAAGATAAAAGATGAAGAGTTAAAATTTAAGTGATTGAAGGAAATACAAACAGGCATTCACTTATATTTGTCTCTTTGTGAGTACTCACCTCCGTAATTTATGCATTTAATATTTTTATTTTTTTGTGAAATTTTTCTTTAGAAGCGATTGTTCTATCACTCTTCAAGCGTCTCTTATATTAATTTCTAATATATTGTCCTACTAGAACATTAATTTAACTTTATGTATTTACATTTAGATTATTTGACTTTGTTATTTTTTTATGAGTAGTAAATGTATTTATTATTTGATTTGCTATGAATCATCTTTTGAATTTCTTACTCACATTGCTTTGCGTGAGGATCAAGATGATATGATAATTAATATTATGTAACATTTTTCTCCAACTGCTTATTTTATGCCTGTAATATTTGAACAATTGTTTCATTAAAGTAACATACGTAAAATAAATCTCAATATGAAAACATTTCTAACTAATAATTTAAATATCAAAGAATACTCATATCCAACATATATTTTTAACCTTAGTTGGGGATCTATTTGAGTGTATTGTGGTGGAAAATATCGTACATCAAGTATTCTTATTTAGAAGATAATAAGCTTTTGTCTGTAAATATTGTATATTTGATTACATTTATAAATTTTCTTCCCTACGAGTTTGAGTCTCAATACAAATACTAGTTCTTACTTTTCATTATGATATGAATATACCACATCAATTCGTCATGTATGGATGATGAGATTTCGTTGATAAAGAGCAAATTCCAATAGACTTATTAAACCTATGAATTGAACCTACAAAATTGCCAATTATGAGTTTTTAGGTACCTAAATCCTTCTAGAGTTTTATGATTTGTTATATTTTTGGTCCCTTTATGAGTACCAACCTCCATAATTTATGCATCTAATACATTTATTTTTTGTGGAATTTTTTTTTAGAACCGATTGTTCTACCATGCTTCAAGTGTATCTTATATTAATTTCTAGCATATTGTCCTATTGGGATATTAATTTGACTTAATGCATTTATTATTAGATTATTTGACTTTGTTACTATTTTATGGTCAGTAAATGCATCCAGCATTTGATTTGCTATAAATCATCTTTTGAATTTCTTGCTCACATTGTTTTGCATGAGGATCAAGCTGATATGATAATTGATATTATGTAACATTTTTCTCCAACTACTTATTTTATCCCTCTAATGTTTGAACAATTGTTTCATTAAAGTAACATACGATAAATCTCGGTCCAAAAACATTTCCAATCAATAATTTAATTATCAAAGAATACTCATATCCAATATATATTCTCAACCTTAGTTGGGGATCTATTTAAATGTATTATGGTGGAGAATACCGTACATCAAGTATTCTTATTTAGGAGATAATAGGCTCCTGACCAAAAGTCAATCGTAAAAGCGGGAATGCTTTGTTCTCATAAGTAATGATCTAGTTATTAATTGGAGGTGTTTCATAAATGATTCTGCTAGATTATTTTGTGCATGAATATGGGCTATAAATTATACAATATCTATACCCATGAACATATTCTAACCAATAAAAGCTTGAGATATCAATTCATAGGTATTTTATAAATTCACTAGCTCAATTGAAGGGATGATACTGAAAAAACGTAGCTTACTAAGGGTCGTAACGCTTTCAATTGGGTTTTCCCGATACAATTATATTTTAGCTTGGTTTGAATGATTGAAGTAGTTGCAAAAGGGGATCAAGTAATTTTTTTCGCTGGATAAAATATAGTTTTGATGTGTAAGTGCAAGTTTGCAATTCTTTAACTATCAACCAAGAAAAAATAATTAAAAAATAATAGCAAATTAATAAGACCAAAAGAAAGGGGTTGGATTTTCAATTAGAAAAAGTTAGTGAAAGTGATTTTTACTCGGATCGTACTATGTATTTATAGTATCCGAAAGGTTGCAATGCTTGACAATTAAATAACTGTATTACTTAATATTATAATTTAAAAGTTTATTTAATATAACAAATATTATCTAAAATAATTTAACAATCGACCACTTATTTTAAATAATTTTGATACTACTATGATGATACATAAATGTAAGTACCTTTAGGGTTTGAACTTATAGATAGTGTTAAACTCTCAAAGTTACATTAGTATCCTAGTAGATTTAGTGTACTTAAACTAGCAAACCTTATGATATAACCAGAAAATCCGCACATATCATCATAATTATCTTCTCTCAATACTAAACCATGCATTGATGGCCATACGCATTAAAAAAAAAACTCAATATCTTACCAAATTTCATGCAAGAACATCATAAAAGGAGGCAACCAAGAAGTTATTTTCATAACTGAAGAATGAT
Organism: Coriaria nepalensis; assembly: GCA_027186245.1. Taxonomy (NCBI): domain Eukaryota; kingdom Viridiplantae; phylum Streptophyta; class Magnoliopsida; order Cucurbitales; family Coriariaceae; genus Coriaria; species Coriaria nepalensis. The sequence goes on from CP114493.1 coordinate 2,680,531, forward strand.
TGAAAGATATTAGATAACATCCATATATTTTCTTTCTCGCCTTTGTTGTGTGTAAAAATGACTTAAGATTATCACATTTAAATGAGTTTCTGATTGAATTTAGTTAAATTCCAAATGATGCAAATGTATTTAGAAGATCACTCAATTGAATTTATTCTTGAAATTGTTATTACCTAATATGATATGCTCTTGTATACTTTATATCGAGCTCTAATAGATAATATTTCATCTTTAAGGATACAACATCTGCATTTAAATGTGAAGATGAAGAGAGCCTTACATATATAAAAACAAAAAAAAAAACAAAAAAATAGAGGATTAAGAATGACGTACTGAAGTTAAGTGTTATTTTGAAAATAATTAAATAATTTTATAAAAATATATAAGAATTTATATATAAGGATTACATTGCTTAGCATATATATGTATATGTATATATTTTTTGTTTTTAATTAGTCTTATCTTGCTAGGTTTAACCAATTTTTTTAAAATTTATTTTCCGGTTAAATTCTTCCAGCTGAGTTTAGACTAAACTCGTAACCAACCACCCAATACATATTAAATCTGCAAATTTTGGGTGAACGGTTTAGTTTTTGATAAGGTGGATCGCGTGCCCAATGCCTAGTCTTCTATCAAACTATTATTGCGGTATGCCATATTCTTATTGTTTGGATGATTAAATAGTTGATCTTTTTTTTTCTAAACAATATAGAAACGTTTTCAAAGTGGACATCTTTGGGAGAGTCATCCGACGTTCCTAATATGAACCACAATTTTACCCAAGCAAGTGATAGTGCCAAAAAAGCTTATGTTGAGTTTAATGTACATGATATTGTTCATGATCTAGAAAAATAAAGCTTTAGAGATTATTATAATATTAATATACTGTTGGACTTTTTCCTTTGGCTTAAGTAAAATGGATTAAAGACCCAAAACCCAAAAAATGTTTAATAAATGCAATTAAATGCATCCCACATTGGAAAGGGAGAAACATTTTCAAACATTTATAAGTAATTGCAAATAGTAAATATTTGTAATAATAGCTAAGTATTGGGGTTTGGCTGAGACTCGCACTCGCACGCGCGCACGCGGCATGGGCGTGAGGCGTGAGGGGCTTTTAGCGCTTATTAGGCGCACTTGGCACTTTGCACGTTTGCGACGTGGCGGCCCGTGGCGGCCAGCCGCCACATGCGGTGGTTGATCGACTACTTCAACGTTTGACAGTTAAAACAGTCAGTTACCGTTAGAGTTTGAATTTCGGGAATTCAAATATCTGAATGTTAAAGCAGTTAAACTGTTTTAAACAAAAAAGTGTGACTGTTTGTGAAACAGTATACTGTTTCACGAACAGGTGCCAAAATTTGCCTATAAATAAGAGAAACGTGAAGAGAACCAAAAACACCAATCTTCTTCTCAGTTTTCGTACTGTTAGAAACCGAATATATTCCATAACAAAATTTCACCGTTGCTTGTGATCTTTTGTAAAGGCTTGTCATATCCCGAAAACTATTTTCACAGTAACCTAAAGCAATCTAAGAGGGTGAAAATATCATTTTTTGGAAAACGTATATGTTACGTGTTTCAAGTCTTGATCCATTTGATTTCAACATATACAAGATCAAGTTCGTTGGGATTACTTGCTTAAAGGACCTTGTCGACCTTATGGACATATTTTTTCTCAAAATTTATGAACATATTGAAGAAACTACTAGCGTTCATAATGGCTGTAAAATAAAATATGAAGATGTAAGAAATCAACGATAAAGTGTATCATACATGTTGTCTAATAAGAGTCTTGATATTCAGAATTCTTACTGCATTCATGTAATAATAATGCTTGATTGTATTTTGTTTATCTTAGGCTAAGGTCTTGCTTTTCTAGGGCATTATGTGTTTGAGGATTCAATTAATAAGGTAAATTTTCTTGAACTCTTGTAGTGGTTTAGCTAGTATAAGAAAAAAGTTGCAATGTCATTACTAGTTAATGCTCCTAGAAATAATCACATGATATCACTATATCTATGATCCAAAAATCTGTCAAGTATGATATACAATTAATTAGACATGTAAATTTGCTATTTTCAACATAAAAATATCATGACATATTACAACATGCTCTATTAAATATTATGCATTCAATTATATTGATGATTTATTTAATTCAAGATTGGTTCTCATAAGTATTTGATCATGTCGGTTCATATCCGATTGGCTCAATAGACATTATATTTTCATACGCATCACTTAGAGTTGAAAAACAATAATAACTAGTTGATCATTTAGATATTTGTGAATGCTTTTGTCTACTCTTTGCATTCATTTTATGGTAGCTCCCACTTTTTATATACCTGACATGCTTTGTCTTTTGTTTGTATGATGTGGCTTTATCACTAGTTCTCTCTTGTATGAGAAAGACTCTGAGTCACTTATACGAGAAACGAATGTACAACATCACTAGGTTTGCATTTTGTGTACTTGTGATGTCTTTGTTAAGTTATATCAATGTCTTTATGTTTAAATGACATTTATGCGTAGAAACATTCATGTACAATATAAAGAACATAAATATTCTTAGAAATGCACACCATAAATGTACTAGAAAAATATAAAGAACAGAAAGAACAATATAAATGCATAGAAAAATCAGCCATTGCAGGAGAAAAATAGAATAAATTAGAGGAAGAATAAATTAACCCAATTCATATATAATATCCAGAGATTTCAACTACCCATAATCATCATCATTTTCGGCTAACACTAAAAAATCCATAATGTTATTAACAGATCCTAGGAAACTCGAATCTCATCCACAAATTTCAGCTAACCCTAAAAAAATCCTCAAATTTTAGCTAACTAACCTTAAACTGATAAATAATAAATTTGATGATAAAGAAGATTTTCGTAAGGAAGTTAGATAGAGGAAAATACATGGTTATAGATGAAAGTTGAAGGTGGAGATGACAGGTGAAGCTCACACGATGCGTGTGATGGCGCAACCAGAGAGAAATAGGATGAAAAAAAAATCAGAGAGAGTGAAGATAACCTAGAGGTCTCGTTAAGTGTCAAAGGTCAAAAAAGTAATATAAAAAAAATAAGGAAGGAAAATGTCTGTTTGGATTCGAAGACTATTCCGAAAAGTACCCTCGGTCTAGAAAGATAGAAACATGTTTCTATCTGACTTTCTAGTCCATACCGTATTTTCAGTCTTCAAGAACATAATCATATCGAGTTCTCAGACTTCAAAAATAGAATCAGACTGAGTTTTCGATCTTGAAATACATAAACATATTTCTTTTTGAGATTCCGGCCCAGACTGAGAACTCGGTCTGTGTCTTAGGCCCATATCAAGAGATATTATATTATATTAGATTCACATGACAATTAACTTACGGTTCTCATGCTAGTAATGTGACAAAAGCTATTGATGTGACAAGATATAATGATATTCCAATATACTTTGATGTTACAATATATAATGATGTGACAATTTATCCTGTTCTCGATTTTCAAGAATAGAATCAAACTGAGTTCTCAGTCTTGAAGGACAGAGATATGTTTTTATTTGAATTTCTAGTCCAGATCGAGTTCTAGACCTTTAAGAACTGAAACATGTTTATGTCTTTGTAGATCGAGTTTCCTAGATGGACTGGGAATCTAGACCAAGACTGAGATATATTATATTAAATTATATTCACATGGAAATTAACTTACGGTTCATATGCTAGTAATATGACAAAAGTCATTGGCCTAGATCGAGTACTTGGTCCAGACTAAGTTCCCGACATATCGGTATATAGTCTCGGACAGAGATCTAAGTCTGAGATCGAGAACTCTATTATGTTTCTGTCTCTCTAGACTGGAAACCCAGATTAAAAGATATTATATTATATTAGATATCGATTTGAAAATGAAGAAAAAATTCTCGGTATGAGAAAAAAATTGAAAAACTCAGTCTAGGAAGAAAAAATATTTAGTCTAAGAAAAATACTCGGTCTGAAAGTATTTTTGATATGTTGCATAGAATAAAAAGTTTTCGATCTATTAATTATCATATACGACATAAATATTAACCATATAAACTTTCATATTAATACAAACTTCATTTAAATTTTTATCGCATGATACATATTTTAATTATTAAATTAAAAAAGACAATCAAAATTTACATGTAAAAATAAATAAAATATTAAGATAAGGACTAAATTTACCCCCCTAAAGACCAAAAAAAAAAAAAAAAAAAGAGTAAGTTGCATTGTTAGTGAAAAATTTTAACTCGTCTATAATTTTGCCTACACAAGTCTCAATCAGTCAAAGTTCATAAGCTAATTTTTCTATTTGAAATATACATGTAATAAAAGAAAAAGACATTGTTAATTTTCATAACACTGTACATTATTAGTAAAAACAAAAGCAAAAAAAAAAACCCGGCTGAGTTTTAGTAGATCTCATTATATTTAAATGAAATATTTAATTAAGAATAACTCTTATTTTTTTTTTTTCTGACTTATGAGGAAGCATAAAAGCGTAATCAATACTTTCCAACTTTATATTAATATATGATAAAAAGTTATTAATTTTTTTTTATTTAATCTATATTTAAAAATAATATATTAAATTAATTTGATTATTTAATGTTAGTGGAGAGCTTTTTTTTACTTATTTTTCTCACTGAAGCCGAAGCAGATGATTCAACAGTTTGACAATACTATATTATTCATAGCTTAAGTTCAAAAGCTATTATAGTGCGAGCTCGCTGTCCACTGTCCACTGTCCAGTAGTCATAAAATGGCAGAGACCTGTAGCTGGAGGTGTCGTACTTAATATCGGTGTTGTGTGTCGGGTTAGTTTGTTGTGATTTTTTATACAGATCTCGCTCAGGCATTTAGTTTCAATATGACAGCGTGGTATTATTATTATTTCAATCTGTAGTTTGAAGCAGATATATCTTTAAATACAAAATTTGTTGTTTCATCACGGAAGAGGAATTTACCATTTTGCCATTTCTATTACATTGTATAATAATAGTGACATGACAAAATTTTAGCACCTAAAAAAAAAACACAAAAAAAGAAGGATTTGCCTTTTCTATTGCATTACATGATAATATGCCGGAAAGATCACCTTCTCCATTACATAGCAATAACACGGCGAAGAGGGAGAAGTAAATATTTAAAATATAAAAATGAGAGAGAGAGAGAGAGGAATATAAGATGTCAAGAGGAGCGAGAAAATAGAGAGATTAGGGAAATGCTGGAAAATCGAGAGGTTAGGAATCAAAGAGGAGTCCGATTAAAGAGTTGAGATCGATTTACATGGGAAGTGGAACAATTGTGGATGGTGTTCGTCGCTGGTTTCATCGTCGAATTTCTGCTCCTTCTTCCTCTACAACTATTTTTAATAATAATAATAATAATGGTGGTATAGTTATTAATAATAATATTAATAATTCCGATAGTAATTATAATACTACTAATCATAGCAGTAGTGCTAAGAACGAGCACAATAATGGCGATCGAGAAGGTATTGTTGGGCGAATAGAGGAGGAGGAGGAGGTTGTGGTGTTGGATTTTGATTTTTCTGGTTTGAAGAGAATCAGAGTACCTAAGCGGGTCCCCTTTATAGTTGCTGACCCTTCTGCTTCCATGGATTCCCACAAGAAGGTCCTCTCTCTCTTTAATTTTGAGATCTGTTCTTAGGGATTTCAGCTTAGATCTGGTTATTTATTCAAGTCTTTCTTTATTTATTTTTAAATTATCGAAAATGGTTTTTGTGTTGGTTGTTTGATAGGATTTGGTTGGTTGTTTGCGTTTTTTGTTTGATCTGTGATTTGTTTTTATGTTTTCTGTTTATGAATTGGAACAGGGCTTTATTTGAGTTTATGTTTTTATGTTTTTATCCAAGTTTTCATGTTTTCTGTTTATGTATTGGAACAGGACTTTATGTTTTCTGTTTATGTATTGGAACAGGGCTTTGTTTGATCTGTGATTTGTTTTTATGTTTTCTGTTTATGTATTGGAACAGGGCTTTACTTATGAGTTCGTATAAAATGTGATTATCTGATTGGTGATGAATTGCTTTTGGGAAGAGAATCTGGGAGAAGAAAATTTCTATGGAACAATTGAATTTTAAAATTTCATGATACAGTACTATTTACATGACTGCAATTTTCCCGGGCCAATAAGCAGTGTCAACTATTTTGCTAAATGAATGTAGAAACCATTTTTTCCCCTCAGCAACCAATCAAGAGAAGAGTCATAATTCCTCTAGGCTGTAAAGATTAGTCATGATAAGATCCTTTTGCCTCCTCCTCATCCTCTCTCATAGCTTTTTATTCTCTGACTACCTCTTTCTCTCTCTTGTCTAATCCATCTTGTTGTGGAATGTTGTGCAGGGTGGGCTAGAAACAGAATTCTTCACAGAGTATGGAGAGGCAAGCCGATACCAGATTCAAGAAGTGATTGGAAAAGGAAGCTACGGCGTTGTAGGTTCTGCAGTTGATACGTATACTGGAGAAAGAGTTGCGATAAAGAAAATTAACGATGTCTTTGAGCATGTTTCTGATGCCACAAGGATTCTAAGAGAAATTAAGCTTCTTCGATTGCTACGTCATCCAGATATTGTGGAAATAAAACATATCATGCTTCCTCCTTCCAGACGGGAATTTAGAGACGTCTATGTTGTTTTCGAGTTGATGGAATCTGATCTTCACCAAGTAATTAAGGCAAATGATGATCTCACTCCTGAGCATTATCAATTTTTCTTGTATCAGCTTCTTCGTGGTCTGAAGTATATACATACAGGTTTGGTGCTTTTCTATTTCTTAATTTCTATTGGCTTTTACTGTTTTAATGATAATTGACTGGTCAACTAACGTCCCTGAATATTTCTACAGCAAATGTATTTCATCGTGATTTAAAGCCAAAAAATATTCTAGCTAATGCTGACTGCAAACTAAAGATCTGTGATTTCGGGCTTGCTCGTGTCTCTTTTAATGATGCCCCATCAGCTATTTTCTGGACAGTAAGTTTATTGAACATGATTGTCTTGACATTTTCACGTTTTCATTTAAATCTCTCTTTCTGATCTAATGAACTTTAGTTTGTTATCTACTTTAGTCAAAAGTTCCATATCAAAAATTTGGACTATTGCTAATCACTTTCTGAACTAATCACTTTTATTTTCTAATCACTATTTCTAATGAAGGACTATGTTGCAACTCGGTGGTATCGCGCTCCTGAGCTCTGTGGTTCGTTTTTCTCAAAAGTAAGCCATTTCATGTCCTCGAGAGCTCGCATGTGATTCTTCTTTTAATATTTTTCTATCTGGCTGTGGGTTCTTGTTACATAGGCTTCCTTTGTCTGACTGGCTGTGATTTTTAACTCTACGATAGGATATAACGTGTTAACTAACCTCTGATTCTGCTTTATAATCTCTTCTACCATTTGCTTCAACATTTGCTCTCATGTCTGGAATTCATGAAATAAGATAACTGCAAATTGGCAGTGACTAAGGGCAAAAAAAATAAATTTAATTCTCTGATGCTTTTCTAACATTTGTCTAATCAAGAAGATTGCTTCCGTCGTAGACCTACCCGGCATAAAACCAAATTGATTATCTGATACAATGGTGATACTTCTAAATCTCCACTCTATAATCCGCTCATAGAGTTTCATTATATAACTCATAAACTTTATCCATCTATAGTTTGAGTAATCTTGTATATTTCTTTTATTTTTATAAATTGGTACCATAATACTGTCTCCATTTTTCTGGCATTTTATTAGTATCTAAAATTCTATTAAAGATCCTAGTCATCCATTGGATCCCAACTTCTTCCAGACACTTCCAGACCTCAATTGGTATCTTATCTAGTCCAATTATCTTCTCCGTTTTCATCCTCTTTAGTACCTCTCTTACTTCCTTAGCATTAACTCTACGATGGAACACTAGATGACTCCCTTCTTGCATCTCAGGTCTCTGTAAGCTTAACCCCTCTACACTTATCGCATTGAGTAGGTTCTCGAAATAATCCCCCATGTACCTAAAATAACTTTATCTTGCATTAGAACTTTACCACCTTCATAATTGACACACCTAACATGACTCAAGTATTCAGTTTTCCGATCTATAGCTTTCTCTCCTTCTTTTGTATCTAGCCTATTATACAAATCATCATATGCTCTCTTCGTAGCATCCCATATTACTTTACTACTTAGTCTCTTAGGTTGTTTATACAGCTCATATGACCCTTGGTCTTTATCTTTTTGCCAATTTTTGAACTATATTTTCTTTTTCCTAATAGCTTGTTTCACCTCATTGTTCTACCATGTCTCCTTGTCCTCTCATTCCTTTAGCCTCCCTAAGTACTTTTCTCACCCCACTCCTTATATGGTTAGCTATGTGTTAAAAAAAATTAGAGGTATCAATCTTATCCTTACGCCTTACATTCTCACATCTTTCTTGGACTAACTAACTATCTAATATTGTTTTTTAAAAAGTCTTGGCATACATTTCCCTTCATAATCTATCATTTAATTCTCAGCCTAATTTGACCTTTGTCTACTCTACCTTGACTCATATGATAAAAATTCAAGATTAATAACTGGTCGTCAAGCACTTTCCTAGTATGACTTTACAATTTCTATAGCTACCTAAGTCTTGTCTCCTAACAAGAAAATAATCAATTTGATATATATTATGCCCACTCATAAAGGTTACTTAATACTCATAATCATATCCCCAAACTTCTTAACATCAACTACTGCATCCTAGTAGGCTTTACCACCACTATTCCCACTCCATTCATAGTTTTATCATTTTCTGAATAGAAAAGTTTGAAGACAAGCTATGTTTACCACCACTAATTCTTTATCCTTGCTCCCCTTCCACTTTGTCTCGTGAAGACAAGCTATGTTTACCTTCTTTTTACGCATGACATCTACTAACTCTATTGATTGGCCTGTCAATGTTCCTATGTTCCAAGAGGCTAATCTAATTTCCTTAATTCTAGTATGAACTAACTTCTTTACTCGCCCCGTTCCGTATGGTGTGAGAACCCTTGCCTATTTATCACTACAACTGGGCATTGCTGCAGCGTGCCTTGCTCATTTTGCACTACACCCAAGCATAGGTGGAGCGCTTTGCTTATAGCGGGGACGTCCTAACATTCACATTAATTTTCTTGAACTCAAATCCATGTAAAGGGTTGTGACAGCCTAACACCAACGGTGACATGTTTTGATAGTGCTAGGCTATCACCGACGCAACACCATCACTCCTCCTTTATCCGGGCTTGTGATCAGTCGTCGCAACGGGCGGAGTTAATCTTGCTACACTATTTTCCTGGATGCTTACAAATTCGATTCCCTCAATATCACTACTTGTATAATTTGTGCACCAAGTCCAAATGGATTTATGCAAATCACTACCCAAATTGCCTTTTATTTTTTTGGTTTTTTGTTTATTTTTTCTCATTTGCAAGTTTTATCACTCTTTAATGGCAGATTTCTGCTCCAAACAAATAATGTCCCTGGGTTAAATTTGAGTATTAAAATTTTGCTTAGTTACTTACACCCCCTTCTTTGTGATGCTTGCAGTACACTCCTGCAATTGATATTTGGAGTATAGGATGCATCTTTGCAGAGATGGTTACTGGAAAGCCACTTTTTCCTGGAAAGAATGTGGTGCATCAATTGGATATTATGACCGATTTGCTTGGCACACCAGCAGCTGACTCCATTGCCAGGGTTGGTTATTTCATCCTCCATAACTCTCTCTCTCTATCTCTCTATTTATATATATATATATATATATTCCTAACTTCCATCTTGATCTATGGAGAAGACAGGTGTCTGCTATGGCTGCATGAACTTCATTTATAGCATATATTTGATTTATTTATTCATTTTATTCTTGTAATTTTTTCCTGCAAAATTAACAGATTCGGAATGAAAAGGCTAGGCGGTATCTTAGCAGTATGCGGAAAAAGCCAGCAGTTCCTTTCACACAAAAGTTTCCTCATTCTGATCCATCGGCTCTTCGCTTGCTGGAACGCATGCTTGCATTTGATCCTAAAGATCGTCCTACAGCTGAAGAGGTAAGAAAGATCTAGTGGGAATATCAATTACAAATTGGAATATTCTCTTAAGCATATTTGATTGAAACATAGTCTCTACATGGTCATGCATTCACTCAGGCACTAGCCGACCCTTACTTTCATGGTTTGGCAAATGTGGATCGTGAACCATCGACTCAACCAATTTCAAAACTCGAGTTTGAATTTGAGAGGAGGAAACTGACAAAAGATGACGTTAGAGAGTTAATTTATCGAGAGGTATGGCCTTGGAGCTTGATTTTTTCTTGCCTCTTCTATTGATTTTACCGGGACTATCTAATTAGCTATGGCCATAACAAACTTTCTGTTTAAGTAAACAGATTTTAGAGTATCATCCCCAGATGCTGCAGGAGTATTTGCGCAATGGAGATCAAACTAGCTTTATGTACCCAAGGTGAGAATTATGTAGCATTTTTTACTATGCTTCATCATTCAAAATGCATATTAATCCAAAGTAAATTAAATCATATATTGTTTAAGTACTTAGAATGATTACTAAGATCATTTTAGATACTCCCCCTCTCAAATCATTTGACTATTGAGCAGCATATAAATATATGTTAGTAGCAAACACACAAGTTAAATTCTTGTTAGCTTACTTAACTTTTCCTAGTTTTCTGAGTCGATCAAATAATTTTTCTTTATGTCACATTCAATAATTCATTTTTTCTTTATGACCACTCAGTGGTGTTGATCGGTTTAAGCGTCAGTTTGCACATCTGGAGGAACACCATGGTAAAGGTGAAAGAGGCTCTCCACTTCAAAGGCAGCATGCATCCTTACCTAGGTATGTCTTGGATAAATGCAAATTTTCTTTTAACAAAAAATTAAAGTTTCTAAGTGCACAATCTATATATATATAAACATATAAATAAATTGTAGAGTCTACCAACTTTAAAAAAATCTGAAATCTGTGATCTAGTTGGAGATATTTACTTGCTAGCACACAAACACAGACACAGAATGGGACATCAGATGAAAGACATTAGGTACTATATATAAATTACTATAGAACCATTACTTGGCAGCATTGCTGCTACATGGCCCATTTGCTGATACCTTATCTCTTTTCTCATAGTGAAATACCTTGAATAGGACTTGGCTTATATCTTTGCATCCTGATGTAGATACTGGGAAATCAGAGTTCCAAAGTAGAAGTGATTAGCTAATTATGTTAATACTACATTTTTCAAGGGGTCCGGGAACTTTAGTATTATGTTAATTCTACTCTCCATGTACAGGGAAGTTTCACCTAGGATGTAGTTTGTCTTAAGATATAGCAAGTGAATATAAAGAGACTTTATGTCTTCTAATAACTTGGTTTAACATCTCATTTAGATGCGAAATCTGTGTCAAATTATTGCCATATAGGTATAAACACTTTCTTGGTTAGTTTACTTTCCCACATCTTCACCAACTTCCACTCTCCGTTCTTCTGCCTGAAGGCTAAGATTGCAAATACGAGTGAGAAAATATGGGAAGATGGCTACATAGAATTATTGCATGTACCAAACCCATAACATTTCGAAAATCATGGATTCTCGGTACAGTAGGTTGTATTTTTTCCATGTGTTCGATCTTTTCAGGATTGTAAATGAGTTAGTCTCTTATTGCTTAGGGCAGCTTAATGGCTTCTAGTGCACTTCATTCTGAATTCTAAATTCATAATTTACGATCTTTATAACCAGAGAGCGGGTTTGTGAACCCAAGGAAGAGACAAGTGAGCAAAATATAGAGAGAAGTGCTGCTTCTGTTGCCACGTCCCTTCAGAGTCCCCCAAGACAATCTAACTGCTCAGGAAACTCCACCTCAGATACACAGAATGGAAATAACAAACCAAACTACAGTGCTAGGAGTCTTCTCTTGAAGAGCGCTAGCATGAGTGCCTCCAAGTGTATAGGGACAAAATCGAAAAAAGATTCAGAGGTAATAAGATCTTACTTTGTACTTTTATCTCTAGGGTCATGCTTTTGTTTCCGAGTTTTTGAGAGATTGAATCACTATTTTAGTCCCTATACTTTCACCATTTTTCTAAATTAGTCCTACTTGTCCTATTTTAGCCTTGGATTAAAAAAAAAAAAAAGGAGAATTTAAAATTTTTAGAAAACTGACAGGAAATTCTGTAATTTTGACCTCAAGGGCTATTGAATAGGACAAGGACTAGTTTGATCCAATTGAAAGTATAGGGACCAAAAAAAGTACTTTAATATTTTTTTATAGAAACCCTTGCCAAATAAATCTCGCAACTAAAAACTAAACCAGTTACAATATAAAGGAACAGTCCCAAATATTATTTGGTGTGACAGGAGGAACAAATTGCTGAAGAGGCGGTTGATGGGTTGTCTGACAAGGTTGAAGACCTTCATGTTTGATGTTTTGTGATTCATATGATGATATGAAGGCCTTTTGTTTTTGATAGAAGGCTAACATGTAGGATTCCATTTATTTACTTACCCCCTTCTTTTTGCTGTATTATTATTATTATTTGTTCCATGTTGAAAAGAGAGATGACATACTCCCACATAATTTTTAGATTATTTACATTACGCCCGCCTTTAGGGGTTTTCTTTCGAGTCCTCTTTTCGTTATTACTCTTATATTTTCAGGGGTAGATACTAAATACATTTTAGGGAAAATTCTTTCATTAAAGCCCTTCAGAATTCCTTTTCGGCGGCAAAAATATCTGAAAAAATGGATACAATTCATCTGATCTTAAGATCACATGGGATATAGCTGACCTAAAAGAAGGCCTACACTATTGATCTCATATATACACAATTTTCCGTAGGACATATTTAAGGGTGTAGATTTCTTTAACTACACTCACCCCAATTGAGGAGAGTTATATCCGTGAAAAATTAGCTCCAAGCAGCAGCACATAGGAATGCCCTTCTTTCTCATTTTACTAGATGCCTACCCTGAAATCTTTCCACAACTTGTATAAATATGAACACTTCCAATGAGAAGTACACTCTTCAAACATTCCATAATCTACCACCCACGAGATTTCCATAAGAAATTTCCGATAGAAGATGCAAGTAAAGAGACTGAAGTCTCCATTGTCCATCAACTCTCACCAGTAATCTCCACAAGAACATAGACCTTCATTAAAGTGGTGAAACCGATGTGAATCCCTAAGAATTATCAACCTTCGAGAAACCTTCGATATATGTTTAATAGCATTATGACAATCTTCACAAACCCGCAAGTTTTTTATCACGCGAATCGGTCTTCCTGGTGGTATAGAAAGAATCCCAAAAGCAACAGCTAACTTCTCACTATGATATCTAAGCATATGCTCCTTCTCCTCTTCTTCCACATCATGCAAAACCATTTGTGTAGAAGACACATATCCATCCTTTCTCAATTCTAACTCCAATTCTTCCAAATATGCATATATTTTACCACTCTCAGGATGTGAGGAGTCTCCAACAGAAAATGAGTGAATCGTGTTCTGTACTTCAATCCAACTATGGCCAGGAACCTTTTTTATGCCTGTTGCCCTCATTTTCAATCTCATTTTCCTGACCTCATGCCAACTGCCTGAAGATGCATATAAATTGGAGAGAAGAACATACATACCGGAATTTTCAGGCTCCATCTTGAAGATTATTTCAGCAGCTTTCTTGCCTAATTCTATATTGTTGTGGATCCGGCTTGCACCAAGAAGAGCACCCCATGTGGCTGCATCCGGCTCAAAGGGCATGTTTTGCATTAGATTATGAGCATCTTCTAGCCGCCCTGCTCGACCTAAGAGATCGACCATGCATGTATAATGTTTTGAGTTTGCTCTTATACCATAGTCTTGACTCATTGAGTTGAAATATTCCATGCCCTTTTCTACTAAACCAGTATGACTACAAGCAGACAATATGCCCACCTGCAAGAAAATGGGATTTTCAGAAATCAGATGAAAATTGGATAAGCATATTATGTATATTATAAGCCTTACAGGAAGAGAGAGAGAGACACACACAGAGAGAAGGTGGGGGAATTGCAGCACATTTCCTCGAGTGTTTTCATATATCTTGTGTAAACTATGACCATTACTGATAAATTGAGTCAATGATACTCTTCCAAATATACATTTTTCCAATATTTTCTGCACCTATGACACAGACAGGACATTATGGTTGAAGTAAATTTGAATAAACTGGACTTGAATAGGTGTATTTTAATTGGATTATATGGGTCCAACCAGAAATCAAACTGAAATTTGGGTAGATATAATTTGTGGAGACTGAGATTTAGTCCCAGATTGATTTCCCAAATGCAGAAATTTCTTCTTTTTTAATTAGACTAAGGTCACAATATATATATTTTTCCTTAATTTTTTAATAATTTTTCCCCCACTTTTGTTATTGATTAAAGCAAAAAAATAAAAAATAAAAAATAAAAGAGGACTTTTAAGGGACAAAAGAAGAAAAATAAAAAAGCAAAAATTGTGATAGAACGTTCTATTACCAATGTCACATCATCTGGTTTGAAGCCTTCCTTCTTCATAGTCTCAAATACTAAGAGAGCCTCTTTACCAAAACCATGCCTTGCATAACCAGCGATCATCGTATTCCATGAGACGACATCCTTGTCCGAGATATCTCCAAACACATCAAATGCCTCCTCTATACTTCCACACTTGCAATACATAGCTAGAAGTGCATTCCCGACATAGCATCCAACCTCATATCCAGCCTTTACAAGCCTTCCATGCAATTGCTTGCCCAACTCCAAGGCAGCAAGATCAGCACAGGTGCTTAAAGAACAGGTGAGAGAGGACCTATTCAACTTAATGCCATCTCTTTTCATCATTACAAATAGATTCAATGCCTCTTCACATTGGCCCACTTGAGCATAGCCGGCAATAATAGCTGACCAAGAGATACAATCCTTTTGTGGCATCAAATCAAACAAATTCCTAGCATAATTAATGTTGTCACTCTGAGCATAGCCCGTAATCATTGTATTCCATGAACATACATTCCGAAAAGGCATAGCCTTGAATAATTCCTTTGCCTCATTCATTCTCTGGCTCTGAACATATCCTGCTATCATCGCATTCCATGAAACCACATTTTTCTCAGGCATTTTATCAAATATTCTCTTTGCTTCATCCATCATCCCATTCTGTACAAGCCCAGAAACCATTGTAGTCCAAGTGAACACATCTCGGATTGGAGACTCCTCAAACAATCTCTTTGCTTCTGAGAGCTGCCCATTCTGGGCATAACCTGTTATCATAGTATTCCAAGAAACCTGATCTCTCATAGGCATTAGATCAAAAACCTGCCTTGCATCAAGTAATCTCTTCTTCTTTACATATCCCCCCATCAAACAATTCCAAGACACAACTCCCCAATCCAATTTTGATTCAAACAACATACGGGCTTCCTCAATCCTTCCATTTTGAACATAAGCTGCAAGAATGGCATTCCAAGAAATTTCATTCTTAACTGGCATTTTATCAAAAAATTTCCTCGCTTCGTCAACAAACCCATTTTGAGCAAACCCAGACAACAAAGCATTCCAAGAAACAACATCTCTTTCAGGCATCTGAGCAAACATAGCTCGAGCAGCACAAAGGTCTCTATTCCTCACATACCCAGAAAGCATAACATTCCACGATACTAAATCTCTATCAGGCATTCTCTCAAACATGTCTCTTGCATGATCAAAATTTCCGTTAATCAGGTACCCAGATATCATAGCATTGTAAGAGACTAAGCTCCTGCGAGGCATGCTGTTGAAGACATTGAGTGCAGACTCGCATTGCCCATTTCGCATGTAGTTGGAGATTGCCTTGTTCCATTTCAAAATGTCTGAGTCAGCATTGATATTTGGTTTATTGTTCTTTAGCGGATGCTTGTTTGCCAATGTTTTTTTTGATGGCGATGGGCTTGGATTGGTGTAAAGCTTGACCGTTATAGATTTGGTTTGGGATGAGTATGGGAAGCTGCCATGAAACTTCCTCAAAGCGAAACTGAAGCGCATTACATTACCACTAAAGCTCTCAATTTACTAAACATTAAGGAAAATGCAGCATTCTTAACATCGCATAGAGAGCTTGTTATCAGCTTCAAAGAGTTTAACCCACAAAAACTCGACCTGAAAAAGAAAGTCAAGATAAAAACTTTAGCTTCATATCAATTTCTTTTCAATTCTTGAGGAACCTGAGGAGTGTTGAAAGATTAAAATAATACGTGAAATAATTTATATGAATGATAAACAACAGGAAGAAGAAAAAAAAAGAAAAAGAAATGGTATGGAAGGTAAGCGAGAATGTTTGAAAAAAACTTGAAATAATTTGATAAGAAATAGCCTAAATTGATTATAGATGCAGCTTAAATTAGGATAATTAGTTTGAATTGGAATCTACTTAAGATTCAATGGGTCCAAAGTAAGTGCATTTAGGTAGATTATATGATCCCATAATTTGCATCGAGCCTAGATTGAATTATGAGGGCCCAAATTTAATTTTAGAAACAGGACATTTAAGAATTGAGAGAAAATGAATCCAAAATGTACACGGGAATGGGTTTGTTGTAAGCAGATGAAAAAAAAAGGAAATGAATCTACTAGACAAACTAGAATCTCAAAATAAGACGAAGTCAAGCAACAAATAAAGGAGATTCATTCTTTCCTTGGATGATTATGCACTTTTGAGGAAAACGGGGATATGAACTGCAAAATTGAAGTGTATTAATCAAGAAACAAAAAGAATATAGAATGCATAACCATGGAAGTAATTGACAAAATAAGCAAAATCGCATACAGAAAGAGCGTCACAATTTACAATCAAACTGACGTAAGTGGAATTTTGAATAGAAATACAGAGAGCAAAACAAGAACATGGAGACACAGAAAGATTACCCGCTGGAGGCGGTGGTGGCCGCGACGTCGTACAGCAAGGGGCGGCAAGAGGAGAGTGCACAGTTGCCCGCTTTTGATAGCTTCACTTTGACTCGTCCGGACACCCCAAGCCCAAATGAGACAACTACTAATAACTGGATAAAAAACGCATTGAAAGTAGAGAAGTGAAAATGGTTTGGGCCGGGTTAAATCCTTATTTCGAGCTTGGATATAAATTCAAATCTGGATATAAATTCAAATCTACATATTTGATGTTGAAAAATGTTATCCCATATGAAAAAATAATTAGTGATTTTTTTAATTCTTATGATCCTCTTATTTTATTGAGTTGTTCTGATTGAAATATAGTTGAAAATTTTGCATACTTTTTAGAAATATTTTATGATTCTATAATTCGACTTTCAAGTGTTTATTATTTTATATCTCATTTTGTTTTGCATTTAGTTATTGAAATAACTAGCTTGTTTTAGATTTATGAGAATGATGAAGCGTTTGAGTATGTTGTTCAGAAAATAATTTCAAAAATTAAAAAATATTGGAAGGAAATTCCCATTTTATATATTTTTACTATTATATTAGATCATAGGGTTAAGTTATATAGTCTAACTAATACTCTTATATTTATGAGTCAACATATAAATTTTGATTATTCTTCCACTATTACCAACGCTACTAACAAGTTATATGAAGTGGTTGGTCTTTATGACAATAAATACAACTACTTGTAGCAACATGCATAAGAACAAGAGATTTGACTTAAGAGGAAAAGTTGAAGTTTTGTTAGCAGTTTCGATTCCTATTTAAATTTAAGTTTCAGTTTCATTGGGATGGAACTCTAGAAATACCTCGAAACCGATTTGTCATTTTTTGATTCATGTGTAAGTAATTCAGAGTATTTATACCTTTTTGATTAGTGGAAGAAAAGTTCTACACGATTTCCTATACTAGTATGACTTGCACGAGATGTCTTAACTATTTTCGTCTCAACGATTTATTCTTAATCAACATTCAACATAGGTGAGAGTATTATTGAAGATAAGAGACCTTCATTAAAGTCGGAATTGGTTGAAGCATTATTATGCATAATATATTAGAAGCATGCAACTTATCAAGATCAATATACAATTCATAATGAAGGTTTGGCTCAATATTTTCAGAATGTATTCTTAAATGATGAAATTTTAAATTGAAAAGTAGTTTTACAGTCTATTAATGACTAACCACCATTAATAAATAGATAATAATTTCTATTTTTTACTCTTTAAGGTTGTAAGGTTTTTTTGATAGAACCATGATAGTTCAACCACAATGATTTAACTATCTATATATTATTTACTAATACGCAATGAAGTTTATATTGGCCAAAAGATTTTTTATTTGTTTTTTGTTCATTATATTTTAAAATTTTTTATTTAAAAAGGACCAGCCCATTTTAGGCCGGTCTCATAAGCTCGGCCCGAGTCTAGGCATATGTTTATCAAATGGGTAGGGTTGAGCTTGGCCCAGCCAACCGTGAATAGTCAAAAACCCGACTTGTGCTAGATCGGATAACTCGTTTTGATAGCTCTAATTGAAAGTAACCATAGTCCTCAAATTGGTTTTAATAATAAGTATAATAAGTTTGTATGAATTTTTTTTTTTATAATTTGTTTTTTGATAAATGAATTGATTTCATTGGTGTTGCTTTTGTTAAACATGAGTGCAAATAGATATCAATTTTTACTTATCGGATCAGATATTTGATATATGTAGGATCCGATCGGATTATCCGGATACCCGCTCTTTCTTTCTTTCTTTTTTTCTTTCAATAATTTGCAATTGCAATTTATTTTTTGTAAGATTTTAAGTATGAAAATTGTAACATTTTATTTAAATTTTAGGGCCAATTTTTTGACATTAAATTAAAGTTCGAACCACAAAAGTTAGAACATATTATGAGTTATGAATACTATTTTTAGTAATTTGTTCTATTTTTTCCTCTAGTAATTTTCAAGGTTATATAATGATGATATACTTTAATTTCTTATATGATTTAAGTTACATTTTATAAAGAAATTTGGTCAGTGTTTAATTATGTCTAACTACCATTTAAAATTTACATGCAAAATGCATACAAATCACAGCTTCATAACAACATAGTCACAAAGTTCAGTTAACATCAAGCAAAATCAAATTATGTCATATAATTCAAAATGATAATTCACTATCTCAAAATAATTCATCAAATTTAAGCACCATTAGACATCACCGGGAATCAACATCTACATTATTTTCTTGGAACCCCATCTACTGGTCTTGTTAAAAATTACAAAATTTGATGAATATATAGGAAGAAACAAATATTAAATAATTGAATAAGTTATTAAATATGTATCATCATCTTTATCAAAGTCGTTTAATACATCCACAACACCACCTAAAGTGAATGTGCATGCTCGAAAGCCATCTTTACACACATATAAGGGTTTCAACCATAGAGGGTGCAAGCCTACTATGAAAGTCCAGAATAATACATCCATTCGTGTTAAAAGTTGAATATGAAACAACCATAGATACTGGTATAGGAAGAACATCTCTTGCTATTCATTGGAGTATTGGGTACTTGTGCCCATTCACCCTTCATCACCATAGGATATCAAAGTCATATGGAAACCAACAATACCATCAACATCTAGATACCCCTCCACCTCTGTATTTTATCGAGTGAGTGCCCTCAAACTACGCCTCATAGGTAAAGGTTTATCTTATGCCTTATGCTAATTCAATTATGATTATGGATGCTGGTTCTCCTTACACGGTCCCAATCTCGAGAGAGACACGGCTGGGAACCAAGGTGTTGTTTGCTATATAGCTATGCAAGGGATTGAAACAGGAAGAAGAGACCTACCTTGTAGCTTTAAAGGTCAACGAGGGCGAGCCATTTAAGGAAAGGGCTATTCCAAAAGAAGTGCAAAGAGTACTCAAGGAGTTCCTAGATGTTATGCCACCAGAACTCCCAAAGAAGATTTCATTTAGGAGGGAGGTGGATCACAAGTTGGAGTTGGTGGAAGGAGCAAAGCCACCATCCAAGGGACCCTATCGCATGGCGCCACCCGAGTTAGAAGAGCTAAGAAAGTAACTCAAAGAGATGCTCGAAGCAGGGTTCATTCGACCATCTAAAAGAAGGCGGATGGGTGCACTTATACTTTTCCAAAAGAAGGTGGATGGGTCTTTGAGGCTGTGCATCGACTATCGAGCACTCAACAAGCTCACGGTGAAGAATAAATATATGATTCCTCTTATAGGAGATTTGTTCGATCACTTGAGAGTGCGAGATACTTCTCTAATCTAGACTTGCGATCAGGGTATTGGAAAGTCCGAATAGTAGAAGAGGATGAGGAGAAGACTGCTTGTGTGATGCGGTATGGTTCTTATGAGTTCTTAGTGATGCCTTTCGGCCTCGCTAATGCACCGAACACATATTGTACACTACTGAACAAGGTACTTGCTCTGTTCCTTAACAAGTTTATGGTTGTTATCTTAATGATATTGTTATGTATAGCCACACCTTGGAGGACCATATTGAGCATTTAAGAAAGGTCTTTCAAGCCTTGAAGGAGAAGGAGCTCTATGTCAAGAGGGAGAAGTGCTTATTTGCGTAAGACGAGGTGCATTTCCTTGGCCATAAGATCCAAGGAGGGCGGATCATGATGGATATAGCCAAGATCTGAGCCATACAAGAGTGGGAGCCTTCGACAAGGGTGAAGGAGTTGCGGTTTTTCTTGGGCCTCACTAACTACTATAGACGGTTCATCAAGGGATATTCAAACATCACTACTCTTTTAATGGACATGCTAAAGAAGATGAAGACATGAGAGTGGGGGCCCAAATGCCAGAAGGTGTTCGATAGGTTAAAAAAGGCAGTCGTAGAGGAACCCATCCTAGCCCTTCCCGACTACACCAAGCCATTTGAGGTGCAGACCGATGCCTCTGACTTGGCCATGGGGGGAGTCTTGATGTAGGAAGGCCATCCGATTGCATACGAGAGTCGGAAGCTTAATGATACTGAGAGACGGTATATGGTGCAAGAAAAGGAGATGACGGTGGTCATTCATTACTTTCGGACATGTTGACATTACTTATTGGGGTCAAAGTTTGTAGTGAAGATGGACAATGTTGCCACGAGTTACTTTCAAACCCAAAGAAGTTGTCACCTAAGCAAGCACGGAAGCAAGATTTTCTTACGAAGTTTGACTATGTACTGGAGTATAAACCGAGGAAGGTTAACCTAGTCGCAGATGCTTTGAGCCGTAAAGTAGAGTTAGCAGCCATAAGTCGTCCTGAGTATCTAATGCTTGATAGGATCAAAGAGGGCATAGAGCAAGATCCTATGGCAATGAATCTTATGGAGTACATTAAGGAGGGCAAGACAAGGCAATTTTGGCTCAAAGATGGTTTATTATACACCAAGGGTGAACGGGGGTTCATGCCGAGATGAGGAAATCTTCGGCGAGAAATCATTAAGGAATGCCACGATTCAAAATGGGCAGGACATCCAGGCATGCATCGAACAATGACACTCGTCGATAATAGGTATGATTGGCCACATATGCGGAACGACATAGAAGCCTATGTGAAGACTTGTCTGGTGTGCCAACAAGACAAGGTCGATCTACACCAACCGGTAAGGTTGCTAGAGCCAGTTTCCATTTCGGAGCATGCTTGGGAGAGTGTCTCCATGGATTTCATTACATGTCTCCCGAGGTAAAGGACACGGGACGATCATTGTGGTGGTGGATCAATTCTCTAAATATGCGGTGTTCATCTCGACTTCTCCTAATGTCATCGCCGATGAGACGGCTCAGTTATTCCTAAAGCATGTGATGAAGCTTTGGGGTGTGCCCCAAACCATTGTGAGTGACCGAAACCTACGGTTCACCGGAAGATTTTGGACGAAGTTATTCAAGTTACTTGGTTGAGACTTCAACTTCTCCACGAGTTTTCATCCTCAAACCGACGGCCAAATTGAGAGGGTGAATGGGTTGTTGGAGCTTTACTTGAGGCACTACGTGAGTGCCAACCAAAAAGATTGGGCCAAGTTGTTAGACACGGCGCAATTCTCCAACAACCTATATCGGAGTGAGTCGACATGGAAGAGTCCTTTCGAGCTTGACATAGGTCACCAACCGTTGACTCCAAATGCAGTAGTATTGGGCTACACGGGAAAGAGTCCGACGGCATACAAATTTGACAAAATACTACAAGAAGAGACATATATGGCTCGTGCCCACTTGAGGAAGGCATCAAAGAAAATGAAGAAGTGGGCGGTTCTTAAGTGAGGGGTAGTGGAATTCCAAGAAGGAGATCGTGTCATGGTGAAGCTCTTGCCTCAATAATTTAAGTCATTAAGGGCGGTGCATAAGGGGTTGATTCGGCAGTATAAGGGGCCGTTCAAGATCATTCAACGAGTTGGCAAGGTCTCCTACAAGTTAGAGATACCTTCACAGTTGCGGATTCATCTGGTCTTTCATGTGAGTCTCTTGAAGCCTTATCATGAAGCCAAGGATGAACCTAGTCGAGATGTGTCCAAATGGGCACCAATAGCAATGGTTACTTCTTATGACATGGAAGTTGAAGAAATCCTCGCTGATAGAATCATAAGGAAGCAAGGCATGCCTCGCTACAAGGAATACCTCGTTCGATGGAAGGAAGTCCTGAAGAATGAGGCTAGTTGGGAGCACAAAGATTTGTTGTGGAAGTTTGTACCCCATAAAAACTTCCTTATATAAAATAAAATAAGAAATTGAGAATGTAGGCCTACTACGCCTTGATTGTTGCCATATATATTAATCTTGTTTTAAACTCGACATTATTTTACATATTTATATTTCGACTCCCTTTAAAAAAGATATTTTCATTTAGTTTTAATGCTTTGTCAAACCAGATACAAAAATAAATTATAAGATATATCCAAAACAATTCAGGGGGCAAGGGCAACAATCTCATATTTATGTATCCAAAATATAAGGTGGTTATGATTATAAATTTGAAATCATAGGATAAAAAAAAAATAATAATAATAATATATATATATATATATATATATATATATATATGTATGTATATGCTTATAAAATGTATGTCAGCTACCTCCATTTGCGATCATGATTCTGCATTTATCGGTTTTGTTTTAAACAATTTGATCTTTAAACATTCCATGAGTATATTATTATCAAAATCACTTACATACAATAACGAACCCGAAAATGAAAATGAGTATAAACGAAATTTTATAAATTAAATTATTATTTTCATTTATGATTTTTTATTATTCTTTCACTTTCGTCCCCCGAACTTTTAAATGATTTATTTTCATCCTTAAAATTTTGAAATATATAATTTTCATCCTTGAAGTGAAATTTGTATATTACGTAAAGTTTTCACAATGATTGTTCTTGAAACTTTAAGGCGGTAATGAGTGAATAATGAAGGATAGAAAGTAAAACATGATGGAATTGTGTGAATTGAAATACAAAAAAAACTATTAGCTTTCAAAGATATTAACATTATTAATGATATGAGATGATTTAGTCTTTAGTATAGATAGATTTTAGTTGTCATTTTCTTCATTTTATATTTATAAATTTAATGATAAGGATCAAATGAAACCTCTTAAAAATTTGAAGGACGAAATTGAAAATTTTGAAATGGTAAGAAAATAAATGAACAATGAAACTTCAATGATGAAAATGATCTTTGTAAAAATTATATTATCTAAAAATGGATGGGCACCGTCACCGACCACTACGATAGAAAAGGTTTAGAACGGTCAGTAAAAATTTCACTAAAGCAACAATCGGTTGGTAAAGGGTGTTGTTAAATCACAATTCGAAAAAAAAAATAAAAATAAAAAAAAAATAAAAAAAAATAAAAAATGAACAATTAATTAATGACAAAAATAAAATTGATAGAAAGAAATAAAATGTCAAAATATTTGAAAGACTTATTAAAAATAAATAATTTATAATTATATTTTTATACTTATTGCATAATTTTATATTGAGTACAAATTCGAAAATTATTAAATGTCTTATTTTTATTACTAGCTTATTAGATAAAGAAAGGAAAACAATAATTATTACTAAAAATATAAAAATTCAGAAAAATGGTGTTTTTGAAATTAAATTCTTTAAAATTTGAAAAAAAAAAATCCTACATAAAATAAAAAAAAGATTTAAAGATTAAAATTGTAATTGTCATATACAAATCCATAATTGTACTTAGGATGAACAAGTTTGCTAAAATAAAATCAATCAACAAAAAAATGTTCTGAAAATATAAAAACGGTTAAACCGATTAGCCGGTGAATCAATCGATATCAAATAATAAGTTACCTATCACTAAACTTTCTTAAATTTTCTCAACCGGTCGGTTAATTTTTTTTGCTTAAATGGTCGGTTAAACGACTATTTTACCATAAGAAGAAATTTTAGGTCATGTAAAAAATATTATATAAAAATTATAATTGGTAAAAGTAAATTTTTAATAATTATAAAGAAAATAGTTTATTAGCTTTTTTTATTTTTATTTTTTATTATAAGAAAGATCAAATATTTAGGGAGCGTTTGATTATGCATCCCAAGCATTTCACATTTTAGTGGAATCTATTAATTTGGCTACTCTTCCCTCTTATAGTGTTTATATTCTCAAAATTATTTCCAATATTTCCCTCTCTCTCACTCTGTCCTTTGCATCTTTCCCTCCCTATTACGTATCAAAGAAAAATTAACAATTCAGACAATAGAGAGAGACAGACAAGCGACAAATTCAAAATGGAAGAATCCTAATTGGAACATTTAAGTGATGGAAATTATCACTGAAAAAAGTAAAAATCTATCAGATTATGAACTGTGAATATATATACACCTTCAAAGAATCCTAATTCATTTTATGTGATGAAAGAGGGGTGAAAAGATCAAAATTATTTATCCTGATACTATCACACTACTCAACTATTCCACACTTACTTTTACCCCATATACATAGGCCTAGTCCCACACCAAGGGGCGAAAATCACTTTATACCCTCCTCCCATTGCTCCCATTGCCACCATTGCCTCAAGTTCCTGACCCCTGCTAGCTTTATTCTTTTCCCTCTGTCTCTTTCTCCACCCAACACTCTCAGTCTCCCACCACTCCTAAACCCACCACCATCATCTCCTCCTCCACCCTTTTATACATACATATATATTTCTTTTTTACTTTTGTTAAACTTGACCACCCAACCAACCTTCTCAGCAAAACCCAATTCACTCACATTCCTTCCAAATAGATAGACCTAAATAAATAAATAAAGGGGAAAAAGAAAGAAAGAAAAAACAATCAATCATTCTTTTCTCACTACCAATGTCTCCAAATCCCCAAACTCTCGCCCTCTTTCTTCTTACATTTTTTCTCTTCCACTTCTCTTCGGGTCTACCCGATCCGGACCCGCTAACAATCCAACCGTTTCTTCTGAACCCATCTCTCCCTTCAACAATTCCCGCCTTTCCAGAGCAATCCGACGTCCAAGCCTGTCCATTAAACCTACCGGATGAGCTTTTCCACGGAATTAAAACCGCATGTGGTGGGGCAAAGAAAGGCGACCGGCTCATGACCGGAGAGCTCCACCGGACCAGATGCTGCCCCGTTCTGGCAGCTTGGCTCTACGCCGCATACTCTGCCACCGCCTTAGACAGAGCCGGCAGAGTCTCCACCTCCGCCGCCGTCGTGGCGGACATGCCGGTTCTTCCCGATGACTCTGAAACGTGCGTGAGTAACTTGGGCAAAGCCTTGAGTGAAAGAGGGATCGAGCTGATCAAACCGAACGAGACGTGCGACGTCGTTTACTGTTACTGTGGTATAAGATTACATCCATTGAGCTGTCCCGAGGCGTTTTCGTCGAACCAGAAGGGGAAGCTTGTTGGAGATGAGAAGGTGAAGAGGTTGGAGAGAGATTGCTTGAGTAATGGCGTTAATGGCGGTGGATTGGGTGGATGCTCTAAGTGTTTACACAGTTTACATCAGGTAAATTATTAAACTCCATTTCCTATTACGCTTATAAATTCTTCTCTACCTTAATTGGTTGCTTCTTCATAAGTGCTTTTGTTCATTACCATTTTAATTTTAGTGGGTTAGTGAAAAAAATGAAGAAGATGAATCTGATTTGGGTTTCTTCCATAATTGGGGAAAGTTCTTTTTCCTTTTTTTTCTCCGCTGCTGTTAAGCTATTTTACCTTTACTCCATTGAAACAATGGTCGAACCGTTGAAGATGATTGTTCACGCGCTAGGACATGGCGCGTGTGACGTAACTGAGTAAAAGTTGTATAAGAGTAATGATTAGAATAAAAATATATATAATTTAGAGTCGAGATATCTAATCGAAAGAATAAAAATAGATTGTCAGGTTAATATGTTTATAAAACTTGGACTGTTCTTATTTTTATAATTAAATATTAATCATAAATTATATAAAAATTATATAAAGAAGATATTATATGGTAAATTTTCTCTCAAATTACCCTCTCTCTAAAAAAAAAAATCCTAATTTGATTTTGGATAGGTTTAATATTTAGTGCCAGATGTCACTCTCTGTATGGCCGTACATAGCTTGAGGATAATAATATCTATCACGAATATATATAATAATAAATATTATTTTTATATGATAAATAATATATATTATATATAAAAATAAGATTTATAATTATAATCTAATTTAATATGACATATAGTTGTCATAAAACAATTTCTCAATTTCTTTTCGTTAAAAGTTTCAATTTTTTGTTTGCATCGATAGAAAAGATAAGCAATGCTCCCACATGCTATGCTAATACTTATCCAAAGTGTTGTTTGTTTGTCTTTTTTATTTATTTATTTATTAATTATTATTATTAATTTTTATTTTTATTTTTTATGTGATTTTACAAGCATGGTAGTGGTGTCTTGAACAAAGGATTATTAGTGTACTTGTGGGTCCCCTATATATTCTTAAGAGAGATGCTTATACAATGTGATATATCATGCAAGTAAATATATAAGTCAATATTATTCTACAAGGAATGATTAAAGCATAATCACAAACTAATGAAGTATGATATATTTATCTCAATGATAAGCTTTCCATTTGGGTTTTCATGTTAAGTACGAAATAAATTCTTAAATTGACAATCTTAGAAAGATAATATATTAATGCAGCTGGACAAGGAAAAAACTTGGAACTCGAGCAAAGAAGAGAATAGGACTAAGAAGATGCACAACAAGGTATGTGAGCTAATGGGTGTAACATGGCTTTTAGCGAAGAATCGGAAGGCTTACATTCACACAGTTTCTTCTGTTTTACGTGCTACTATGATGAGCACGGACGGCTCAGATCCCCGCTCATGCACAGTCAATAGTGATGGAATGCCTCTAGCTGTTGATTCCTCTCAAATCTCTGATGCGTCTTCTTCTTCGCCCATCTCACTACCATTACTATTATCTCTGCTTGCTTGCTTTCTGTATAAGCACAATCTGGAAGGGTTTTGATTGATTAATTGTTAGTTTTTGTACTTTTTGGAATGTTTAGTTTATTACTTTCCCTGTACAACTTTTGTTTTGTTTTGTTTTTTTTTACTTTTACTGCGTTGGGAATGCAATCGTCATTTTGTTCTGATGATAGATTTGAGTTTTCTTTTATCTTCTTCTATATATGGAAATTTGATGCGTACAATTATTATACTGGTGGGCCTTGTATGGCATGTGATATAGGGCCAAAGATAAATATGGCAACTTGCATGTTTGGTTGCATTCTTTAAAGGCAAAGTGTAGTGTTCTTCACGGGAAATTTATGAAGATATCAAACATCAAATCACAAATTCAATAATTATCGAATAGGCCAGTTAAATGTGAATTGTTCTATAGTACTTGTGAACTAGATTTTATATCCGTGTCTTGCACGGAATTATGTTAGATATATATATATATATATATATATATATATATATATATAAGAATTATAAATTAAAAATAAAATAATTATTTAAAAAAAAACTTAAAAAATAATATTTATGAAAAATTTACTTATTTAGTTACTTACTTATATAATAAATTAGTATAATTTATTTATACTTTTATATTTTTTGATAATACATATATATGCTTGATGAAAGGAAGTGAATAGTCAATACTTAATTCTAAAGTTTTTACATGAAAGAATGAATAGTAATAAATGAAATTCTCACATGGCAGAGTTATGTGCATAAACTCAACCATTATATGTACTATTTTTCCTATCCGTGCTTTTTCACAAATTTGTATAAATATAAGTAAATTATTATACTAAATTAAATAATATTTATTGATTAAAATTTATCTAACTAGTAGTTCGTTTGATTTATATTTTAAATTTTCTAGTGTTTCATAATATTATAATAAAAAGAAAAGAAAATATAGGTCAGATTCAATGACGAGTTGCATTCATCTTCTCAAACTAATTACGAGAGATTTACTAGTTCCAAAAAATGTGGCATATATGTATAGAAAGTTAAAGAAGTCTAGTCTTTAATACAACTGACGATTTGTCATTATGATATCGAATGAAAAATTTATTGTTAATTTAAGTGACAATGGTCACAAACTCATTAATATCAATGAGTTATTTTATACTTACCCGTTGATCAACGGGTCAAGAACAATATCATTTTGTTTTATTGATTATGAACATTTTACTTGGAGTTACGAGACATTTCATATACCTTGAAAAGCTCTGAATATCTAGTTTCATATGCAAGCAGCAGATTATAATTTTGAGCTTAGAGAAAAATGTTATAGTAGAATAAGTAAAGTATGTGCATGATCATCATCTTTCAAATTACATTCAACTTCTCTCACTCACTATTTGAGGTATATAAATCTTTAGGAAATGTTCCATACAAGAATAGAAAGCTCTTGATGTCTAGTTTCTAATGTAATTGGCGGTTTGTCATTCCGATATTGGATGGAAAGGCTATCACTAATATAAGTGACAATGGTCATGGACCTGTTGATATCAACGGTTTAATTTATACTTACCGATTGATATCAATGGGCCCCATTGATATCAACACGCTAAGAACAATACCATCTTGTTTTAATGATTTTGAGCGTTTTACTTGAAGTTACGAGATGTGCAATATACCCTTGGAAAGCTCTGAACATCTAATTTCATATGCAAGTAGTTGTTTACAATTTCAAGTTCAAATGAAAAGGTTATAGTTGAATAAGTGAAGTATGTGCATGATCATCATAATTCAAATTGTAGTTATTTTGTCTCACTCACTACGAGAGGTATACTAATCGCCATAAAATGTGTCATATATGTATTGAAAGCTTTGGAAGTCTACTTTCCAATACAACTAATGGTTTATCATTACAATATTGGATGAAAATGTTATTACTAATTTAAGTTACAATGGTTATGGACCCATTGATATACCAATGAGCCAAGAATAACATCATATTGTTTTAATAATTTCGAGCATTTTGCTTCGAGTTTTAAGACATTTCATATACCGTTGAAAAGCTCTGGATGTCTAGTTTCATATGAATGTAGTAAATAATCTCTAGAAAAGGTTTCACACATGTATTGAAAGTTCTAGAAATCTAATTTGCAATGCAACTAACGGTGTATCATTCTGATATCGGGCGAAAAGGTTATTACTGATTTAAAAGACAATGGTCATGGACCCGTTGATATCAACGGTGTTATTTTATACTGGCCCATTAATATCAATGAGACGTTAATCATGACCCGTTGATATCAACGAGGCAAGAACAATATCATATTGCTTTATTAATTTTGAGCATTTTACTTAAGAGTTACGAGATGTGCCATATACCGTTGGAAAGCTCTGCACGTCTATTTTCATATACAAGTGGCCGCTTATAATATCGAGTTCAAAAGAAGTATGTGCTATCGTAATTCAAATTGCATCTATCTTGTCTCACTCACTATGAGAGATATGTTAATTTCCGAAAAATGTCCCATACATGTATAGAAAGCTCCGAAAGTCTATTTTCCAACGCACTTGACAGTTTGTAATTTAGATATTTGATGAAAAGGTTACTACCAATTTAAGTGACAATGGTCATGTGCCCATTAATAACAACATGTCATTTTTTACTTTTCCACTGATATCAATGTGTCAAGAATAATATTATCTTACTTTAATGATTCATAGCATTTTACTTAGAGTTACGAGAGGTGCCATATACAAGTTTCATATGCAAGTGGCCGTTTATAATTTTGAGTTCAAATGAAAAACTTTTAGTAGAATAAGTGAAGTACGTGCATGATCATGATGATTCAAATTACATTCATCTTGTCTCACTCAGTATGAGACATATAGTAATATCTAGAAAATGTTCCAAACATGTAAAGAATGCTCTTAAAGTCTAGTTTCCAATGCAACTGGCAATTAGACATTTCGATATCAGATGAAAATGTTATTACCACTTTAAGTAATAATAGTCATAGACCTGGTGATATCTAAGAGTTATTTTATACTTACCTATGATATCAATGGGACGTTGATCTTGGTCTGTTGATATCAACGAGCTGATATCAACGAGCTAAGAACAATATCATATCGTTTTAATGATTTCAAATGTCTTACTTAAAGTTACGAGATGTGCCAATATACTATTAGAAAGCTTTAGACATTTATTTTCATATGCAAGTAGCCGTTCACAATTTCGAGTTCAAAATAAAAAGTTATAGTAGAATAAGTGAAGTATGTGCATGATCATTATAATTCAAATAACATGCATCTTTTCTCACCAACAATGAGAGATGTAGTAATCTCCAGAAAATGTGCAATATATGTGTAAAAAGCTCTAGAAGTCTAAATTTCAACAAAACTGATGATTTATTGTTCAGATATAAGATGGAAAGTTTATTATTGATTTAAGTAACAATGCTCATGGACTCATTGATAACAATGACTCATTTTATATTTTCCCGTTGATATCAATTGGTCAAGAGTAACATTATCTTATTTTAATGATTTTGAGCATTTTACTTGAAGTTAAGAGACATGCCATATAATGTTGGAAAGCTCCGGACGTCTTTTTTCATATGCAAGTGCCGTTTACAATTTCGAGTTTAAAGAAAAATATTATAGTAGAATAAGTGAAGTATGTACATAATCATGATGATTCAAATTGCATTCATCTTATCTTACTTAGTATGAAATATATACTAATTTCTAGAAAATGTTCAAAACATGTATAAAACTCTAAAAGTCTAGTTTCTAACGCAATATACGATTTGTCATTATGATATCAAATGAAAAAGTTATTATCAATTTAAGTGACAATACTCATTAACCCGTTGATATCAATGAGTTATTTTATACTTACTTATTGATATCAATGGGATGTTGGTCTTGACCCATTAATATCAATATGTCAAGAACAACATCTTATTTTAATGATTTCGAGCGTTTTACTTGGAGTTATGAGATGAGTCGTATAGTTTTGGAAAGCTCTGGACGTTTATTTTCATATGCAAGTGACAATTTACTATTTTGAGTTCAAATGAAAACGTTATAGTATAATAAGTAAAACATGTCCATGATCATTATAATTCGAATGACATTCATTTTATCTCACTTATTATGAGTGATATACTAATGTCAAGAAAATGTGTCATACATGTATAGAAAGATCTGGAAGTCTAATTTTCAATGCAACTGGCGGTTTGTTTTTCCAATTTAATTTTCAAATTACTAATCTAATTAATAATGGTCATGGACCCGTTAATATCAATTGGTTATTTAATACTTACTCATTGATATCAATGCATTAAGAATAATATCATCTTTTTTTAATGATTTCGAGCATTTTGCTTCGAGTTATGAGATGCGCCATATACCATTGGATAGCTCTAGATTTCTAGTTTTATAAGTGTCTAGTAAGTTACAATTTTGAGTTCAAACAAAAACGTTACAGTAGAGTAAGTAAATATTGTATCATTCAAATTATATTAATCTTATCTTAAATTACATTCATCTTATCTCTCGTTAATAGCGCTCGTTAGTAAATTAGAAAATGGTAAGTGTAGTATATTAATAAATAATAGATACTAAAAAACACAATGTAAAATAACGTTAATTTTTTCTGACGCAAACATCAAATTTTACCTTGGGAGTCGGTCTACCCTACCATCTGGCAATAGACTGAACCCACCCAAGAAATCCTCTAAAAGTTAACATATGGATTAAGTATAATGGCTATGAAGGTCTGATTATGTATGTTAAGCAGCTGCGCAGATTGCCGGTTTTTGTGTCCCGGATACCTTCAGGTTCTTGAAGTTTTCACATTCAGATTTAACCGGGCCTTGATTTCCATTGTATGTGAGATTGATGTCTGCAACTTCCACGCCCTCGCAAGGAAATGTTTTACTGCAAGCAATCTTCACAGCCACCGGACAAGCTGAGCTGCCCCTTATTTTCTTGAAGCTCACTTTGCTAATCTTCACTTTCGACGAAGCCTAAGATAACAACACAAAATAGACATGAGGGATGAAATATTCATAAATGAAGTCTTCGGTTCGTGAAATACCTTATGACATGTATAATTGTTGTATAAATACCTTGTTATTGCAATGATTCCATGGGCAGTACCCTTGGTCAAGGATGATGGGATTAGTGACATTTTTCATGATGATATCCTCGAAATGAATATTAGAAGCTTGTCCGGGTAGAGAATCGGGCCAACTTTTGATTCTCACGCCATTGGTAGTCCCTATAAGGGTACAGTTCTTTACAGTGACTCCAACTACAGGCTCTTCGTTAGGATACTTTCCCAAGCTTCCCACGCTGATGCCATGTCCGGGTCCGCATATTACATTGGTGATTTTCAGTTGTTTGTTCCCATCGCCGATTGAAATACAGTCATCACCCGTGCCGATAACCGAGTTGGTGATGTTAACTCCATTTGAACGTCCCAGATGGATTCCATCGCTGTTGGGACTATCCTCAGGTGCAATGATCTTGACATTATCGAAGGTTAATTGATTGCAGGATATCACGTTGATGTGAAGGTTCTTGCTGTTCAACGAAGTTATGTCTCGTACTACCGAATTGTTGACAAAGTCGAACCTCAGACTCTAGTATAATTTTCCAAAATAAACATGTTTATAGTATTAATATCAATGTCCCAAATATTAAATAATAATGACGTAAATAGAGAAGTATAGAGAAGAGATATTACAATTGGAAGCTTCTTGCAGTTGAAGGTTTTTTGGCAATTGTTTGACTTCCAAGCAGCTTCGCCTTGACCATCAAAAGTACCACCACCGAACAAGGTGATGGCGTTAACATGTTCAAATGTAACCCACTTATCTTCTCCTACATTTGCTGT
Organism: Coriaria nepalensis; assembly: GCA_027186245.1. Lineage (NCBI taxonomy): Eukaryota > Viridiplantae > Streptophyta > Magnoliopsida > Cucurbitales > Coriariaceae > Coriaria > Coriaria nepalensis. The sequence continues at coordinate 2,713,913 of CP114493.1, forward strand.
AGAATAGGCTTGAAGTGTTCCTACAACCTTAATCTCAACAGGATTCTTGCACGGCCCTGTGAAATGTAGCGCACGTAACTTGTAAAGCCCTCTCGGAACTATTATTCTGCTCGGTCTTAGTGATGCGCAAGCATCTCTCCATGCATTTGTCATCACCTATATGTAATGTGTCGCAGAACTTGAGGTGTTAAAAAATGACTCGAGAATAGTAATATGACGGTAAACAAAGTTTGAAACTAGTACCTCAGTGATGTCTTGATTGGGCTTTGCACCATATGTTTTGCCAATATGTAATGCTCTAAGTCCAGAATGAGCCTCTGCTGTTGATGCCAGAACTAATAGGAAACATAATCCCACTACGTTTGGCTTCATATCCATCTTCTTCGTATTCTTCTTTTTCTTCTTCTCTCTTCTTCGGGTTCTGTTTGATTTCATGTGAAACTATTTATACCAGGTGGAAGGAAATAATCACCATTAGGTTCTCAACTAATTGCTAGCTGAGTTGTTCTTTTTGCAATGATCATGGCAAACAAGAATTACTTCGTCCGTTTGGGGTTCAACCTAATTCCACCCTACTTTTAGATTTTTGTTGTTGTTGTTACTTTTTGTTTCTTTCTTTATTTGAACGCGCTTGAATTCTTAATTCCTAATCAGTGCCCAATAATGAAGCGTAATACCCTTTGAGCATGATATAGATAGTAATGTTACACAGGCATGACATCTATTAGCTTCACTTCTAGAGAAGAATATTCTACGTCACAACTATTTGAAATATATATTTGAAGAAAATTATATTTTTTTCCCTAACTAAATTATAAGAAATATATTATATACTAGTTTTTTAACTTATACGATGCATGAGAAAATCTATGACGAGTTTGTTAATGAAAATTTGTATTTATACACCTTTTAATTACGTAAATTTATTGTGTTGATATTCAACACAATAATATGAAAAGATGATCATACATGTTAGAATAATTGAAATTGAAATTTATTTAGTTACAATAGGTAATATATATTATGTTAACATGTAGAATTCTAATAATTTTAAGTGTAAGATAATAATAAGGTGTAATGAAAATAATTATAAACAAATTAAAACATTCATAGATAATGAATATATTTTGATTATCTTATAAACCAAATAATTAAAACTAAATTGCATTAATAGTATATTATACTTTGTATGTCGTTCATGATAGTATTAATGTAAGTCATTTTTAAATTAATATTTATATATGTACTAGTTTTTATACTTATACGTGAAAAAACTATATATTATTTTATTTGAGAAATTTTAATATATATCACATTCATCATATTTCTAAGAAAATTTGAACAACAAAAGTAAAGGAAAGAGATAAAAATAACTATAGGAGCAAAGAGATGTAATACTTTTCCCTTTCAAAGACTCAAAGCTACCATTATGAACGAACAAATTAAGAAAGTAGTCCACCAAAACATCCTAGAATCAAGACCAGTTAAAGTAAAACAAACATATTTGATGTTCTTACTACAACTCTTATCCGAAATTATAGGAAATTATAAGAGAACTCCTACGCAACAATTCAATGGGGTTTTTCTTAAAACAATGAATACATGCATCCATTCATTTCTATGATTTAGCAATCAATAAAAATAAAAATAAAAAAAGGATGTTGTGAAGAGGTTTCACTGAAAATTTGCAGAAAAAATACAATGAATCCATATAATAGAGAATCCAATTTTGAAACAGTATCCTAAAAGAGAAAAACTCCTAAAGTCTTTCACACAAAAAGAAAATTGAGCTAATTCACACAACAAAAGGAAAAACAAAAAGAAAAATATGAGAGGACAGAAGGAGACATATTTTCATAACTGTGGATACATGTCAATTCTTCTATTTGGAGTTAAAAATTGGGATGATTAAGTAAATAAGATTAAATGAGATAAGTTTTTGTAAGATAGACTCATTTTCAAAAATCATGGTTTTTGATCTCCTTTTTATTTTATTTTATTCAATATAAAGGTAAAAGAATATATAAAATTACTCTAATACCCTCATCTCACTCCTTCAGCCCATTCTTCATCTTCTCTCTTCTTCTTCTTCCTTCTTTCTTAATGAACTAGCGACGGGTCCATCAAAAAAATAATTTTCCTTTTTACTCCCTTTCGTGCAAGAATCGAACTCTGTTTTGTTCCTTCAACATAAGCATTTTGGAGAGATCAAGAACGGAATCCTCTTCCTTCGAACCCAATCTCGAAATATAATTTTTTTTCATCTTTTGGACCCGAGATTTCGGACAAAAACAGGACCAAAAATTACTTTTGGACCGAAATTCAACATTTCAGACTAGATTTTTAAAGTAATTTTGGATCAAAATTAATTTGGGACCAAGATTTTGGACCAGTCCAGTGTGTAATTTGTGTCTAGTCATTTCAAACAGCTTCCAAATGTTATAAATAAAAAAGAATATATCATAACACTAGGCTCTTAGAACTTTTTATAGAATCCAAGAACACATCAATCAAAGTTATATAACCTAGGTAAAAATTCTTGAAGTTAACTGAACGATCTTAAGTTTTTGGACCAAAACTCAAGATTTCAAACCAAACCTGAAGATTTCGGACGAAAACTCAAAGAAATTTTGGACCGAAATTAATTTCGGACCTTGATTTTGAACTGATCCAGTTAGTGACCTTTATCTAGGAATTTCGGATAGCATTCAGATGTTATAAAATCATAAAATAAAATAACATAAAACTAGACTTTTAGAGCTTTCTATAGCGTTCAGGAATATCTCAATCGAAGTTATATAATGTAAGATACAAATTATTGAAGTTGACTAAGAACATTTCAGTGTGGGATTTCAAACTAGAACAATCATTTCGTACCAGGCTTTTCGGTCCAAAAATGATATTATAAAATCATAAAAAACTATATCATAAAACGAGATTTCTAAAACTTTCTATAGAGTCTAGGAATATCTCAATTGGAGTTATATAACCCGAAATAATTTTTTTTTAAGTTGACTAAAATATTTTTATCCAGGATTTTGGACCAAGAGAATCATTTCAGACTAGAACTTCTGGTCCAAAAATGGTGTTATAAAATCATAAAAAATATATATCATAAAACGAGACTCTTAGAATTTTCCATAAAGTCTAAGAACACCTTAATTAGAATCATATAAGCTGAGATACAGATTCTTAAAATTGTCTGAATAATCTTGGCCTAGGAATTTTGGACTATGATTTAGGATTTAAGATTTAGGGTTTAGGGTTAGTATTAGAGTTTAAGGTGTATGGATTAGGGTTCAAGTTTAAGGTTTAAGGTTTAAGGTCTTGGATTTAGGGTTCAAGTCCAGGGCTTATGGTGTAAGTTAAGGTTTATGGTGTATGTTTAGGGTTTACAGTTTTAGTTTAGTGTTTTGGATTTTGGGTTTACAGTTTAAGTCTAGGGTTTAGGTGTTCGGCATGATGCCCTAAAAATATGTAATAAGTATAATTTTATGAAATTAATAAAAGTAACATTTTTCTATATAATTGTTTGAATGTGTTATTATTGAATAGTGTGTATAAATATCAAAAAAATTTAAATTCATTTATGTGACTATAATCTTATATTAGTACGATAGGATTAAGATTATAGATAATGAATTAAATTATCCGCGACATATTAAAGTATGAAATCTTTAATTAATGGTTGCTAGTACAGTCCACTAGCATTATGAATGCAAGTGTCAAGATCCGGATCACTGATGTAAATAAAAATTTTAGTTGAGGTTCTTTATATAATTGGAGTATATAGGACGAGATCCGATATGAATGAATTATTTCTCAACATACCGTTTGGCATAAAAAGTTTTATTCATATCAATAGATGATCATATGCAGATCAATTTGAATTTTGAGTAGTCATGGACTCTTGTTTATGTCAATTGGATTTTTTGATTTACTCGTTAGAGTTTATTTGTAAAATAGGCTAAAAACTTTTATTTTAGAGATTCATTGGGATAAGCGGCTGAACATGATTTACAGATATGAAATCCAAACATTCTTCATAGAAGATTGTATGTTGGTTTCCTTAAAGATTAATTCTAGAACTGAATGGTTTTGAACTCAAATTTATAATTAAGTTATAAATTGACCGTTCACTAGTAGATTTACTTATGATAAGGAGATAATTAAAAGGGTAAAATGATAATTTTGAGCAGCTTTAATTATGATTTTATTATTTGAGGATTAAATTATATGTAATGATAATATCAATGGACCACTAAAGATTGCTTGGTAATTTATGATATAATTGCAAGAGTATAATCTCATATTTTTTGTTGAATAATACTTTGATTAATAAATAAGATTTATTAGATTAAATAGTTTAATTAATAATCTAATTTATTGGAGCTTGGAATTATAGGTCCTAGGTTGCCTCTATAAAACACTATATATAGTAAAAGTGACAAAGGTAGAGAAAAGTTTTATTTGCAAAGAAAATAGTTTTTTTAGGCAAATATGTAATTATAAGATAATTGGTGTTAATTAGTTAATTAGAGAATTAATTAATTAAAAGATGTATTTAAATATTATAGTGAATTTCGAAATTCACTTTATAAAATAATAATATATTTAATTTTGAATTAAATATATTATCTAATGTTAAGTTATTATGATATATCAATTTAATATTAAGATTAGGCAAATCAAATTTAAATTGGTTTGAGAAACTAATTTAATATTCAAATAAAATATGATTTAGTTTAAAATAGATAAGATTTTATTTTAAATTAGATTTAAAAATATTTGATTAAATCAAAGAAATTACTAAAAGATACCTCATGATTTTATTATTACTTAATATTGTGTTTGAATTATTAATTCAATTAATTTAAAGTGTTATAAATTAAAATTAATATTAAAAATAAAATCTAATATAATTCTATATATACATTTTATTCTAATTGTTTTAGAGAGATTTTTTTGGATGAGAAGAGGTCACTCTTAAGAAAGAAAATATTGTCATCTCTACATGCTCATACACGTCCTAGTGTGCTGAGGATCGACTTGAAAGATCTTGGTGTGAATCTTAACGGTCGACTTGCATAGACTAATGTATGATTCCTCAATCTAGTATTTAAGATTAATTTATGTATATAAAAAGGATTGCTAAAAAAAGTTTTTTGATAATTTTTGCTATACACTAGGACGAACAATCACTTCAACTGAATTTTTAAACCTGATTTCCAACATTAAGGTATAGAGTTAATAGTTTATGATTTAGTGTTTAGATGTTAGAATTTAGGATTTAGGGTTCGAGTTAAGGTTTATGGTTTAAATTTAAGGTTGCGAGTTTTGGATTTAGGTTTTAGGGTTGAAGTCTAGGGTTTTGGGTCTAGGGTTAAGGATTAAAGGTTAAAGGTTAAGGGTTTAGGGTTTGATTTAAGGTTGAAGGTTTAGTTATTAGGATTTAAGGTTTAAAATTTAGTGTTTAGTATTTAAGATCAATTTGAGGTGTTCTTAGACTCTATGAAAAGCTCTGAAAGTCGAGTTTTATAATATATATATATCCCAGACGGAAATTTTTTAGTCAACTTTAATAATTTTTATCTCGAGTTATGTAACTCCAATGGAGGTGTTCTTACACTGTATGAAAAGCCTAAGAGTCTATTTTTAATGATTTTATAACATCTAGAAACTATCCAAAATTTCTAGGCAAAGATCATAGATTGGACCGGTCCAAAATTGCTTTAGTTTTTGTCCGAAATCTTGGTCGAGAAACTCATCATTACTTTATCAACTTTAAGAATTTTTATCTCGGGTTATATAAATCCGATTGAGGTATTCCTAAATTTTATGAAAAACTCTGAAGAGTATAGTTTTATGATATTATTTTATTTAAAATTTAATAATATCTAGAATTAGTCCAAAATACCTAAACAAATATTTTTTACTGGAATCAGTCTGAAATCCACATTTCAAACCCAAATTCAACATTTCAGACCAAAATTCAATATTATTTAGTCAATTTCAAGAATTTTTATCTCGAGTTATATAACTCCAATTGAGATATTTCTAAACTATTTGGAAAACTCTAAGAGTCTAGTTTTATAAGTTTCATATCTCATATTATGGACATATACAATAATTTTATATAAACCAATAAAACTTAACTGAATAACCATACATCTAAAGAACTCAAAATTTAATCTTCTAAATTAAATTCTAAAATTGAGTTTCATATTTGAGAATACTAAATAATCACTTTGCTAACTCAAATTCAAGCATGCTTATTTCATATAAACAATACAAATTTGTACAGATGGCATGCTTATTTTTCTACTACTTTGGACTATGAGGATGCTGCCAACAATATTGCTAAATCTATGCTCCTATATGACTAATAAAATTAGAGATCAACGATCTCTCTGTGGGATCCGACTTGATCATTTCTTTCTCGAATCAACGATCTCTTGGTGGGATCCGACCTGGTCATTTTTTTTCTAGGATTAGCGATCTTTCTGTGGGCTTCGACATGAACATTCTTTCTAGGATCAACAATCTCTCTTTGGGATCCGACCTGATCTGACAATATCTCACTATAATATGATGCTTATGCCATACCATATAACATTATTGATTTACTAGATAGGATAACATTTTACTTTTGCGCTCAAATAATGCTCTAAAAGCTATCAATGTTCAAGCATGCTATGTAAGATATTGTACCATCTAAACTAAAATAACAGTTCGCTATCTCATTTCAAGCAATGCTTTTGATACTCGAGAATGCTACTAATGTATTCAAATCATGCTTCTAAGATAACATAACATTTCAACTTCTGAAATTCATTGTTGATTTTCATATATGAGCATTCTAGTTTATATTATAAAACATCATATATTGGCTATAATTACATCAACTCAATATTTAGCATGATATGGGATATAAGAATCATAACATCTTATGCAAGCATTCTATCCTACATGTAAGCTATTACTGTCTTAGAAATCTTGTTATTCTATAACAGTCTTTTAGAAATCTTTCAGATCTTGACCAACTACTAACCTATCTAAGCATACATTTAAACTTATCTTAGTAAAGCCTTTGGTTATATAAACCTTACTATTTGTAGCTTCTCTAACCGTCTACCATGATTCTAATATACTTATGATTCTTTATACAAGCCCTTCTTTCATGCCTTTCAATATATTGATTATTAAATATTCTACCTCTATAGTTGTGTTCTGAGGACCATTTCTCAGATTCGGGAATTCCTATTGTTTGCGACTTTTTATGGTACCTCTATAAAGAACTCATATAGCTCCTCTTAAAATTTTAAATTCAAATATTCATGTTCCCATCAAACCTTAATTGTTCTAAACCCGTTCAATCACACATCTTCCTTTGACTAACATTATAGTTTTACCTATATCTTATTATATAGGTACTCAAAAAATCCCAAACATTTTCCTTTGTAAAATTAACATCCTATGCATTCTAAATTGATATGGATCTTAATTTTGATTAGTATAATTCAAGTTAGATCTTTTTAGATTTTCTATTGCAGATATCATGTTCCGAGTAAACCTTTAATTCAGAGATCATAGAACGTTTTACTCTAATAATCCATTATTTCGAGCCTTATATGTATTTGTTGGTATATGTCTCTACTTGGTCCATCTAAAATCTCATAATTTACCATCATCATCTCCATAATCAAAAGTCTATTTAAAACTTGGTGCTCACATATTCCACAATTCCGTTTTATAGTTTACGAGCTCAACTTTGAGATTTTATTTCTACACTTATACAACTCCTATTCGGATGTCTTGGGATCTATGCGATAATTTATGTGTCTAGTTTCTCAATATATAATTTTATAACTTTATGACGCATAGAAAATTACCATAAATCATGAAAACTAGTGGGCGTCATTTTGTTTTCAAATTTCAGACTTTCAATTATAAGCACTCATGGGATAACATAATTTTGTAAATAGCTCTAATACTAAACTAGGTTCAAATTCACAATGTAACTCTATTAAACCACATCCTATGAGATTGATCTATAACTTAGATAAGAGACTTGAGTGAAGAAGGAGAAGATCTTGCCTCTTTTAATGTTTGAAGCTAAATCTTGCTTATGCTTGCTAATTCCACCTAGAATTTTATTTCTCTTTTGAGCTTTGGCTAACTCATGCTACTTAGAAACTTGAAGAAGAAGGTGATAGGCTTATGAAACTAGATAATATCACGGTCCTTAAGAGAAAGGAGTTGTCTTTGGTTATTTATAAACAAATTGTCTATCTTTCAAATTATTTTCAAAGTGAGCTAGATATTTTCCTCATCTTCTACTTCATCCTTATCAAAAATATTAATTTTTATTCCAACCAAAGGGTGGCTGGTCATAAGGTGCGGGAATTGGGTTTGGGCCAAATTTTTCTTTCTTATATCATTTTTGGTCATTTTGATAGAAACATGGCCCATGATTTTGGACCCAATTTCATGTCTTTGGATTACTTCTAGAAATAATGATTCATAAGATATAAATTTAGGCTACTAAATATTGATTAGGTTTATATTTTAATCACTTTAGAAAGCTACTCGGTAAAATTATTTCTGGCTCCGTAGGGTTTTGACCTTAAAGCCTTAGATGAATAATAATTTATATGTACCATTTATATAGTTTAAGATACCAATTTTATGTGACTATGGAGAGTAGCTAAAGTGCATATTACATCCATTTCGTAGGGCTAAAAGATTGAAACAAATGGAGCTACCGGCGCTCGATGGTAGTGATCCTGATGGATTGATTTTCAGGGGGCTGAAAGATATCATTTTAATTTTTTATTTGTTTAACCATAAAGTATGCAGACGAAGAAAAGTTGGCTGCTAGTTGGTTGCTACAGAAATCAATAAGGAAGGGGAAACTTTGGCTTGGTACCAATAGGAGGATGGATGTAATCAGTCAGACTTAGCCTATGCCGTGAGTGTATATACTGGATTCCATCTTAGTAAGAAATTTATTAGTATAGCTCGTGACCCCAATCTTGTTTGGTAGCTGCTAGCTAGTTGGACTCCCTTAACTTGTGAAAAAAGGTAAGTGGACACATTTCTTCCATAAGTTTTTCCTAAATATTCTGTTATATTAAATATTTTGATTGTTCTTAAACTTGAAATCAAGTTATTGTATAGTATAATAATATCATCTATTAATAAAGTGAGTCAATAGATGTTTAACGTTATGGTTCGTAATTAGTATAGTTAATTTTATACTCTGTTTGTGCTTAAATCTTGAAATGAAGATATTATATAGTATATTAACATTAATTTGTACATAAATTAGATTAATTTCATTTAAGCATTACGGCTAGTATTTTTATCAACTCAACTATATTTTAATTACTGATACGTATAGTAACACATCTAAACCATATTTGATAGTTTTAAACCTACACCGAAATTTATAAGGCACCAATAATATAATGAATTAGATTTCTGCCTACCTTACATGCAAATAATGTAATTTAATAAATGATTTGAGTAATTTTTTTTCATTAACTTATTAGAGTAGTAACAATGTCGGACAACAAGAAAAAAGATCTTACAAATTTAAATAATGCATCCACTAATTTTATTGAAGTAATATATATAATAAGTAACATGTTTCCAGGAAAGTAGATCATGACATGTTTCCAGCAAAATATACATATGTATATAGCTTCTTTGTAGTGTGCGAAAATTAATTATATCCATTTGCCATCGAAGATGATAGTAAAACATATCTTTATTTGTTAGAATTTGAGCCCATTACCTATTTACAAAATATATTTTAGTGTTTAGGTTCATTCTAAAATAATGATTTTTTTTATTTAAAAAAATTAAAATATTAACAATTTATTAAAATACTCTTACAGTTCGAAACTGAAAAGAAAAAAAAAATAGAAGCTTAAACACGAACATGCAGAAAACGTTTGAAACCCTAACTATTACAAATTCTCTTGTCATAAACACAATCCGAATCGCATAAAATGGAAGCTCAAATCCATAGTTTCACAAAGGTTAGCGGTTTAAAAAATTTGAAGTAATGGTTCGCAGTCAATGAAATTTGAAGAAAAAATCTGAAAAAAGATCGAAGGTAGCACCAGAATGACAATATCACTAGAATGAGAATGAATTATTGATTTCATATTTTTTTAGAGTTATTATATTCATTTTGATTTGAAATTTGAAGTATTTACAAAACTCGAACCATCGAGCGATTTATAATGTACTGCTCGATGGCTAGATGAGAATATTAATGTCCATAAAGCCATCGAGTAAGAAATTTATATGCACTGCTCGACGAATGGCCATTGAGCCATAGGGCAATCGAGCAGTGCATATGAAATTCTTGCTCGATGGACATTAATATTCCTATCGAGCAATCGAGTAGGACAATCTTGATGGCTCGATGGTCATTCATATGTCCATTGAGCCATCAAGTAGTCATTATAAATTTCTCGATGGTCCCGCAGTTTATATGAACTGCTCGATGACCCGATTACCATTTATATTTCTATTGAGTATTATAGTCTTATTCTCAAGTTTATTATTTTTAAAAATTTTTATTTTAATTTAATACAGTTTTGTTTAATTTTTTTCATTTCAGGTGCATCAAATTCCTATATATCGTGAGCTAGAACCTATAATTGATCAAAATCTTCGTTTTAAGACTGCACTATTGTGATATCAAAGTAGGAAGTCGTGATTGTTGATATAAGGAAGAAGTTGATCCTAGTATAGTTAAAGTCTTTTAAGTCTACTTGTGTGGGACATTTTTGGGATTTGAGTAATGAACCTAAAAACTCGGGCCAACTTATGAATTTTTTTATTTTTCGGCGAGTGGAGTGCAAGAAGAAGCACGAATTGTGGTTTACGCATCGCAAGAAGCCTATGCGGTTTGACCTAAGAGAGTTTGCATTGGTGACGAGATTAAATTGTTATGTAGAACTTCCAGACCATATAATTAAGTGGGTAGAAAAAGATGTGTACTTGTTGAATAAGTATCTTAGTGGAAAGCTTGTCAATGTGTCGAAGCTAGCATGGAAATTTAGAAGTGATGATGAGCTATGGAATAACAAGGATGGTGAGATTTTGAAGATGTCTTTTGTTTACTTCATTGAGGCAGTCCTTTTGGTCTAAGAGTAGAGGAATAAGATCCGACCATTGACATTGTCCATAAGCCAACAATTTTGGCCGGCTCGAACAATACCCTTGGGGTAGATGTAGTTATGAGCTTACAATTCAATCTCTTAAGAATGATATCAAGAAGAAGGCAGTTGCATATAGGGACCAGCTGGAGGGGATGAAGCTGAAAGAACAAACCTATGACTTATATGGATTTTTGCTTGCTTTACAGGTTAGAATTTATATTTAACTTTTACTGTATTTTGGTTTATGTTTGATAATAGTTAATTCATAATTGTATAGGTATATGGTTACGAAACCATTCCTTATCTTGGAAGGAAAACTAGAGTTCGGGGTAAGAAGAATTGAATATCTCAGCTTTTAAATTGGTCATCAGTAGATCCGTCTGTCAGTCATGAAAATAGAGGCATTGAACAGGTTGTGGTTCCTGAAGCGATTGTATACTACTTTGATACTTGCCACGAGAGGAATGAAAGTATCCCTGAAGAACGAGGCTGCCCTTTTGTTGTCCAGGCTTTTCCTTTCATCCTCTCTCATCTTATCCTCATACATGTCTTGTAGGACTTGATGTGATTCTAAGAATCCTTAGTCCCATCATACATCAAAGTTGGGGTCCTAAACTTCTTTGGTAACTGAGCAATTTACACCTCTTTGGTAAATGGGCTCTCCAGCTCATCCATACACAAAGTGATTCCCTTTAACGTTACTTCTACCTCCTTCATTCTATTAGTCAACTCTTGGATGACTTTCACTTGTCCTCTCGGCTTCTCAGACCTCTTTATGAGAAGCCTATGCTCACTCAATGTTTGGAGAGGGTTTGGATCCCAATTTGTATTTGTTGAGTCCATAGACTCCTCCCCTACCGTTATGGTCTTCAAGCGAGACACCGCGTCATCCTTCTTAGGGTGGGGTTCCCTTCCAACAAATGAACCTTGACGCTCCCCAATAAGAAGGAATATACCTCTACTCATCGGTCCCTCTCTCCTCTCATGCCTTATTTCAACTCTTATCTCTATGATCATCGCATCTATAGAGCGCTCTACCACTTGGCCAACCCTTTCTGCTAGGCCTCTTTACGTCCTTTCTATGGCCTACAGTATGCTTACTCCACTATTTGCCACTGGAGGGGTTTGTGGAGGTATTGGTCATTTTCTAGCAGTGCTCACAGAATGTGTTACTCTTCCTTTAAGTAGAGGAGAGAGAACTCCTCTTCTTCTGCCTCTCTCTCCCTCATCACTCTCTCACATCTGCTCTCCCTTGCAATTTTCCATCTTACGCACTCCTCTCAGTCAGGTTTTTGATTAGTTAGAACTTTGAAAGTGAAGACAACGTCCTCACAATCGGGGCCAAACTATTGATGTGAATTTCTGTTCGCTACAGAGGGCTCCTCCATCTACAATGTACTCCAAGATCAGCTCTTACACTCACAAGCAAGCTGCGGCCGGGGTTATGGTCGGTCAACCCTGCTCCGACGCTCTAATCAGTTTCCAAAGGGATAGATGGAGAGCAGATGATGAGAAAAATATTCTCTAAGGAAAATTGTATTACCCTTTTTTGTTATGTTTGTTGGCTTTTATACCTGGTTAAGGTTGTGAGACTCTAGATAACTTTACATATGTAGTGCTCCCATTGCTCGGTGTCCTAATTACTCTTCCTGCTCTCCGTCGGGTGTATGTGCCCCCATAGTCAGACACAGTAGAGATCTTCTCTTCACTCAGAGGTGTCTCCATGTATAATTGCGCTACCCTAGTCTGAAACGCCAAAGGGCATCCTCCACTTAAGTGTTAGTTACTTTCCACCTGTCATTCTTTCGGCGTATTTGGGTTCAAGTCTCAGCTGAACGTAGAAATACTTAGCTCGATCTTAACATCGTTTGATGTCATGTTATCAGGCTCAACTTAGGGTCATGTCGATTGATGCTCTCCTCGTCCCTATCCGGCCTCAGCCTCAGCCTCAAACATCTTCTTCCCTTCACACTTAGATATATTAATCTCTACCGACCCTACCTTAACCTCAATTTATTCTACTCGGATCGAGTTACGGATCTGAAGCTATCTTAAGAACGAGCCCAATAATAATAATAATAATATTTTAATAATAATAATAATAATGTTTTTAAAATTCCGAAGAACCCACCTGACCCGAGTTGCGCAATATCGGGTATGGTCAGATCGGCTAAGGGTTATTGTTCTGTGTACCAGCAATAAATTTTATACTCCATGAAATTTCGAGTTCAAGAATATATACACAAGGCGGGATACACAAGGCGAGAGACCGAGTTACAATTATTGGGGACTTTACTTGCAGCCCCACTTTCTCTCAATATTTCTTTTTGCGGGCCAACTTTCAGAGCAACACATGCTTGATTTACAAAAGAGACCGGTACTCAATGTGAGGACTCATCTACACGTAGACATTTTTCAACTTGTCGTGTACGCGCCTGTTAGCAAGCAGTGTGTTTGCTTGTGCTCAATAATTCTCCGTAAAAGAAGTTTTTGTAAAAAGAATTATTCATCCAGAAATTTTTATATACCTATGAAATCAATAAAAGATGTATACATTATTGGACAAGTAGCTTTTTGGGAATCTTGCAACAAGTAAATTCCTTCTTATCTATAAGAGTTGAAAAATTCCGTTCACTCTTATCCCTACATTTTTTGTACCTCACTCTTCTGAAGAAGCTCTCTCTCTTCCTCAAAGCGTGAAGATGAGATCAAGCCCGCCATGGAAAATGTGGTTTGTCTGCATGGTTGTAGTAGTGATCAAGAATGTGTCGGGTTCATTGCAGCTTAAAGAGGCTTCGGAGCCGGAGACCGTCCGATTAGACACGGGCGGGATGAACAGGGAGGCTTTCCCCAAAGGCTTCGTGTTCGGAACGGCGACGTCTGCTTACCAGGTGGAGGGGATGGCCGACAAAGAAGGCCGTGGACCCAGCATTTGGGACGTCTTTGTTAAACGTCCCGGTAATAATAACTTTTACCTTCGAATTGACTGCATGCAAATTAATCTACTTACACGTGTATTGTCTACCCCATTTATCACCAACCCGATTAAATGCACTTCTTTTAAGCAAAATTTTTTAATTTAAAAGTGAATGTAGCTGTTGGTAACAGGAATTGTGGCAAACAATGCTACCGGAGAAGTATCAGTGGACCAGTATCACCGATACAAAGTAATTTTTCTTTTTATATTTTATACTTTCTTTTTCTTTTTCTTTTTCTTTTTTTTATTATATGGTCAATATATTCCATTTAAGTATATTTATTTCTTTAATATCCAATGAATTGGTGTTAAAAAGTATATTGAAAGTTTAATATGTTGGTAACTTATAACCATTTGCCTTAATTTGTTGGATGAGTTCTTAATCATATTATAAGACCATTTCCCTTTGCTTAATTTGTTGGATGAGTTCTTAATTATCATATGATTTTATAAATAATATTTTTTTTTTAAGGTCAAGTTTTGGTATATCAATTTATTTCAATTATATAATATATAGTTGAGATAAATTGATCAAAAGAATTTCTCATATCATATTTATGTAGAATTAAAAAAAAAAATTTGATAATGTGACAATTTGTCATAGTTTCAGAATTCAGAGTGTAGATAGCTCTCACTGCTCTAAGATCTATCCCAAAAAATCTCAGTTTAGCTTACTCAAACGGAACGAAGTATAATTCGAGAGTTGCACTAAACTTATGAGTCAGATTAATTTGTGGCTAAAAAATTGTTTCAATTCTGCGACAGGAAGATGTGGATCTCATGGCCACACTAAACTTTGAGGCATACCGCTTTTCCATTTCCTGGTCCAGAATCTTTCCAAGTATAATATCCTTTGCACATATATATATATATATATATATATATATATACTCCCATTTAAGAATAATCTGGCCTTCGTAATGAAATTTCTTGGTTGTGTATGCAGATGGGAAGGGGAAGGTAAATTGGAAGGGAGTTGCATACTACAATAGGCTTATCAACTACTTGTTGAAAAGAGGTTGAACTCTTGTTATATTAATTAAGCATATAATTTAAATATGCTATTTTTGTCACTTAGAGGTCATTAAATCGGATGCATCTAACCCGTAGGCATTACTCCTTATGCAAATCTCTACCATTACGATCTTCCGGAAGCATTGGAAATGGAATACAAGGGCTTGCTGAGTGAAAAAGTAGTGTAAGTACTTTGTTGAGCCATGATTAATCCTGCATTTTGCAATTCTATTTAGATGAGTCCGGATTCGGTGACCATAGGCTTGAGTGCCTACGGAGAAATGGAGACCGTTCGTTGGTCATCGAACGGTTGAGATGAAGCATCCCCACGTAAGCAGATGCTTGTTTTCAGCTATATTTGAGCCAACTGCATGCAAAAATGGCTAATCTTTAGCCATTTTCGTTGTTTTGCATGCGGCTTAAAATTAGGCAAAAACAAGAAGCCTTTTTTTTTTTTTTTTTACTTTCCATGATATCAAGGTAATTTAAAAGTGATGAAAATTCACACGAAAATTTCATCTATTGCTTTCAATTGGAAATTTTACAGTAGAAATTTAAGCATGAAATTGATTACTAAATATGATTTCACTTTCAATTGTGAATAGGAAATTAAAGTTAATTGGATTACGTTATTTGGATTGACCCTTCCTTTATATCACATCAATTTAATGTCCAACAATTATTCAAGTTTGCACTAATAAGTATTGCCTTTGTTAATGAGTTACTACAAACTTGCTTTATAAAACTAAAGTGCCTTTATCTAAATGAATTGGCTTGATCTGAGTCAGTGCAATGTGGGTCTTTATGTGCTTGTGAATGTGTTTTTCAACGTGAGCTACTATTTATGTGTTTCTTTATTACCTATCGGGTTACTCTTTGTGTCCTTGTTTTTTTGTACGTTAAATGCCACACTCAACCTATTTGCAACACTATTTTTAGAAAACCTTTAAGAATTCTCAAATCTTCAATGGTTGAATGTCACGTGCCAGCTTATCTGAATACTTATCTCCACCTTATCCTAGAGATTTTGTCTATTTAAGACATCCTCTCCAAATCTTCCACGCTCACAAAAACAATTCCTTATAAAGATTTTATCTCCACATTTTTTCTTAGAAAACAAACATATTTGTTGGTAATTTTTTTGCTTCTAGATAGCACAGACCCACTTCGATATGCCTTAGAATACAAATAGGGCAACGTCCAGTAGCTCCTCTATTTCGAAAATATAGTTGATTATTTTTTGTACGAAATTTTTTATGTGTGTATTTAATGGATTTGTATGGTTGAACTTTGTAATTGATTATGTGAAGGCAGATAATAGGGAGCTAGTGAATACAACATGTATGCTACGGGGTGCGGCTTTAGCATCTGTATTACTGACAGCGGGTGGAATAAAGACATGATCTACTTCGCAACAAGAAAGTTTATTTGCAGCGAAGAAGGCTGAAGAATTGCTAGAGAAGCTGACACAGGCTGTGAAACAAAGGTTAAAAACCAGGACCGAATGTATGGATGCTTTTATAGATAAGTGACACCGAAGCAAGAAGTATTGGGCTCACGTGTAGAGGCTAGGGCACAACGACGAGCTAGCTCCACCTTTAAAAAGTCACCTACTTCAATCACCCATGCATATCACTGAGCAGCAGCGTCTTGATATTATTGCTGCAAGAGAGTAAGCATCCACTCCAAGTATAAGTACATGATTTGTTGGTGACTCAGGTTAGAGGTGTAGAGTAAGTGAGGTTCACTCAGGTGGACCTAAAGAACTATCTCAACATTAGAAGAAGTTAGGCAATGAAAGCAACAATATATGCCATCATTATCAATTGGTTTGGCAGCCAGCAAGCAAGAGACTCACGTTTTTTCCATTACTTAAAAAAAATTTTTTTTGGAGGAAGAAAAAGGTGAGTCTCTAGCATGTTGGCCGCTAAACCAATTGATAAGGATGAAACATACCCATGCTTCCATTGCTTGACTTTTTCTATTGATGCGATAGGTCTTTAGACCTAGTTGAGTGAACCCCATCTGCTCTCTACCTACAACCTAAGCCACCATCGAATCATGTGTCTACTTGGGGCAAATGCTTGCTCTCCCCACATAAACAATATCAAAACGCCGCTCCTTAGTGATGTGTTTGTGTAATCGAAGCAAGTGACTCATTGAGGATGTTGCTGACTTGTGGTTATGCTCTACCCTCCACATGTGAGTCCCATACTTCCCACTCCATTGTCGCTTATCAGTGAAAGTAGGCACGCATCCGTTTCTAATTTTTCTCTATACGTTTGCAACCTGCGTGTCACCTTCTCTAGCGATTCGTGACCTTCTTTACTATAAATAAACATTTTGGTTTTGAAGTAGGTTTTGTTTTTTTCCACCGGCCATCGGTGGTGCGGACGCTAACGCCATGCTCCCTAACATACATCTTGTACCATCATGTGAATTATCAAGGTCATTGAAACTAGAGGAACTACTGCATTATTAAATACACACTAACTCCTCGTTGTACGCCTTCACATAATCTTCTGGGATAGAGGAACTACTGGATGTTTCCCGATTTGCATTATGAGGAATGTCGAAGTGCATCTCTGCCATCCGAAAGCAAAAAAGAAAAAAAAAAAAAAAAATACCAACGAATGCGTTTGTTTTCTAAGAAAAAAGTCGGAGATAAATTTTTGTGAGTAAGAAATGTCTTTGAGTGTTGAAGTTTGGGAGATGATGTCTTAAATAAACAAATCCTTTGAAATAAGATGGAGATATATGTTAGGCTGATATGTGACATTCAATCAATCATTGGAGATTTAAGGAATTTTAAAGATTTTCTAGAAATAATATTCAAGATAGAGTGATACGTGACATTTAACTACTGGAGATTTGATTTAACATACATCAAAACAAGGACAAAAATGGTATCTAATTTGAACATAGATAAAAAGTAACCCAAGCCACCGCGCTTTACCGAGGAGAATTCCGATATGTATTTCTTAGAGTAATCCACATTGAAAAATACCTTTACAAACACATAAAGACATCATTTTTTTTTATTGTGTCAAAATTAACCAACATTGCACTAATTCAGATAAAGCAAATTCATTTATATTATGCCCTTTCAATTAAATAAAGCAAATTTATAGTAACTCATTAAAAAAAAAGACATTATTTAGTGCAAATTTGAATAATTATTAGACATTAAATTAGTTTTATATAAATGGTCATTCTCGATCAGTAATTCAAAAACTTCAATTTCCTATTCTCAATTCAAAACAAAATAATATTTAGTTAACCATTTCATTCTTACATCTTCACTGCGAAATTTTCAAATGAAAGCAAAAGATGAAATTTCATATCTCTTAAATTACCTTGATATCATTGCAAGCAAAATCAAAAAGCCGTCTTCTCTTTTGCTAATGTTAGCCGCCTGCAAAAATGGATAATGGCTTAACATTAGCCATTTTCACATGTAGTCGGCCTCAAATTTAGCTGAAGACAAGCATCTCCTTATGTTTGTATCATCTCAACCGTTCGATGAGCAGGACTGTCTCGATTGCTCGATAGGCACTAAAGCCCGTAGGCACAAATCTCGACACTAATTAGATGGGTTTATACTATCGTTTTAGGCTCTACAAAACGATGGCTTAAAATTAAAAAAACAATGGATTTGGGGAAAACTGATTCTTCTAGTTTTTGAAATTTTTTTTATATAGATATGGTATGACTTGGTGACATATCAAACTTTTACAATAAGAAGTATTTATTCTCATGTGATAGGTGATGTTATGTATAAAAATCACGTTTGTGATTGCGATAAGTTTTAATATATTATGTGATCATATATTATATTCATATAAAATATTTTTACGCTCATTTGAATTTGAATTTTTACTTTTTTTTCACTTTTTTTATTTAATAATGATTTATACTTAAATTTCAAGTATATCTATTATTTCTCCTATTTTGTTACTCTCATTTTTTTCATTTCATTTTCACATAAACAGGTTTCAAAATTAATGCCAAATATAGTTTTGCTAAAAGGTTTCTTATTGTTTCAGAATATTACTTTATCTTCTAAGTTCACTACAAAACCCGTTTTGTAAAACTCCAGTTTAAATAGCAACGCCCAATGGCGCCTAACTGATAATATTAATCTCTCGAATCTTTGAGTTAAAAAAAAAAATAGATTAATGAATAAAATCAGTTATAAATAGACTGTCTGATTGGGAATTTGAACGTTGTTTTATAACATATATATATATGTAGGAAGGATTTTGCTGATTATGCGGACTTTTGTTTCAAGACCTTTGGAGATAGAGTAAAGAATTGGATGACATTTAACGAACCAAGAGTAGTGGCTGCTCTTGGGTATGATAATGGATTATTTGCACCAGGAAGGTGCTCTAAAGCATATGGGAATTGCACGGCTGGCAATTCAGCAACCGAGCCATATATCGCTGCCCACCATCTGATTCTTTCTCATGCAGCTGCTGTTCAACGATACCGGGAGAAATATCATGTGAGATCATCATAATTTCTCATCTTTTCAACTTATAACTAAAGAGTAATTTTTTTCCTTCTATTTATTAGAAAAAGCAAAAAGGAAGGATTGGAATTCTTTTGGATTTCGTTTGGTATGAACCTCTTACCCAATCAAAGGCCGACAACTATGCAGCTCAAAGAGCTAGAGACTTTCATGTCGGATGGTAAAGAAAACTAGATAAAGATCTTCAATATATATATAATTAAGTAGTTTTCTGACAATAGTGTATGGCTTTTTGGATGAACGTAGGTTTATTCATCCTATTGTGTATGGGGAGTATCCTAGAACAATGCAAGAAATTGTTGGGAATAGGTTACCTAAGTTCACTAAAGAGGAGGTTAAACTGGTGAAAGGCTCCATGGATTTCGTTGGGATTAATCAATACACTGCTTACTATATGTATGATCCACATCAACAGAAGCCAAAAGTTTTAGGCTATCAACAAGATTGGAATGCCGGATTCGCTTGTAAGGAAATCTGCCCACCAGCTCCTCTTAAAATCAAAACATGTTAATCCATGTTAGTTAATTACTTCTCTCTAACTTTTGCAGTTGAAAAGAATGGAGTACCTATTGGACCGAGGGTACATATAATTTTTCTACTTCAGATTGTACTTATCTTTCAATTCTATAAGCTTATTTTGAAATACATATGTATATAGAAATGATTGATTGAACTATTTCAGGCTCACTCTTACTGGCTCTACAATGTACCATGGGGCCTGTACAAGGCTTTAAAGTACATTAAAGAGCATTATGGAAACCCGACTGTGATTTTGTCTGAAAATGGTAATCGTTTTAGTATTCAGCACTCACTTAAATTTAATGTAACTAAGGAATTTATATAACTTGTTTGAGTAATTAATTATCTTATGCTAATTATTAAAAGCATTTGGTTTCTAGGGATGGATGATCCTGGAAATGTCACGCTTTCTCAAGGATTGCACGACACAACAAGGATCAATTTCTACAAAGGGTATTTAAATAATTTGAAGAAGGCAATCGACGAGGGAGCAAATGTGGTCGGGTACTTTGCTTGGTCATTGCTGGATAACTTTGAATGGAGGTCAGGTTACACTTCAAGGTTCGGTATTGTCTATGTGGATTACAAGAATCTCAAGAGATACCCAAAGATGTCGGCTTATTGGTTCAAGCAACTACTTACTAGGAAGAAGCAGTAAGAACCTTCCCGTCAAACTACTGAGTTAATAATAAGAGGCTAGCTAGCTTCGTATTTTCTGAGCTAGTTCTTCATTTCGAGCATATGTGAGTGTGAATTAAGGTAATGGATATGGTTTATGTACTTAATTCAATAAGCAAAATGTGGTAAATGCCCCAAGTATTTATGTGAAAATTTGTAAGAGCATGAAATCGTTCCAAGTAATAAAGTTGTGGATTAGACAGAGCTTTGTATTCCAGAAGTCGTTTTACCCTTATTTTCTTTTTCCGTAAATTTTCTCTTTTCTTTTTCTAAGATATTTCGTGCATTATCGATTCTCATAGTCTTATTAGTTATTTTTGAAAAATGTGCATCGTTTAAGTCCGCAACCTGTAAGTCCTTGCTAGTATTAGGATCAAAGACTTTTTTGAAATAATTCACTTTCAAGGTATTCGTAGCCACTAGATGTAGCGCATATTTGGACAGTTCATCGAACTTTCTTAGTAGTTCTTCTATTGACATATTAATCCTTTACAAGTTCAAAAACTCTCTTTCCTTTTTTCTAATAAGGACATGATTATATATTTCCCTTCGAGCAATTAGCACAATTTTGGCCATGTCATTGTTCTAACTTTATAGATGTTTGTCATGGTATCCCACAAATAATTTGCATCATTGAACATCAAGCATGCAATGAATTGTACCTTTTTGCTTCAAAAACAAATATATGCTACTCTTGGTTTTTCCCCACTATGGGGAGGTACTGCTTGTTGCTTTTGAAGCAATAATTCTTGCAGTTGTCGATGTTGTTGAAGTAGGGTTTCCAAAATCTCCCCCTGTCTTTGAGTCATACTTCTCAACTCATTTAACTCTTGTTGATTGGGGTCGTTAGATAAACCCCCCCCCCCCCCCCCCGTACGTCTAGTGAAGGACTCACTAGCAATGCTTGTTCTTGGCATATCTCTATTAGAATTTAGTGAAGGATGCTTTCGTTCCTATAACAATATACATGCCACATATTAGTTTTCGTAACAGAAGTATTTTCCTTGAAACTACATATATTAGATGAGCAACATTTACATCATATTATACACGTTAGGAGTTACACTCCAACGTTCATCACAAAAAAAAAAACAAAAAAACAAACATGGTCCAAGAAATACATTACTTCAGTTTTGAGGCGATAGTAGTCTTGGGATTGGTAATATGTACGAGCTCTAATCTTCATAAGAACTCCATCCCAAGATATACCACATTTCTCTTCCTCTAAGAGATGAACTAGCATCTCGGGGAGCAGAGTCATTTCAAACCTATTTATATAGTCACTCATGGACTTGCCTTCCAAGCCTCTCCATGTCGTGACCAAGGTGGTGTACTACTCGAATTGAGTTATATCAAGATCCTCTTTCAGGTCTTCCTTCGGGTCGTCCTCAAAATCATCTTATGAAGAGGAAACTTCTATTAAGCTGAACCTATGTTTGACATCCTTACAAAAGGTATCCCAGGTACAGTGGTTGGATCTCGTTACAGATCTTGCCACCATCTCCTTGCATCCTCATGCAACTATCGAAGGGCTAGTACCGTCCATATACCTCTTAATTCCCAATACCTTGATTATCATTTTCATCTCAAAAAGCCACTTTTAAAGCTTATTATAGTTTCCCTTTCCATCATACACTAGCGGGTTCGTATCATTAAAAATTCTCACCATATGAGCATTCTCGGAACAACTTTTGAGGTTCCCGAGATGATGATGGTCTATCACTTCCTGCCATTATCTCATGTAGCTCTCTTAGATCCTTAAAAATCTAAATAGTAATTAGACTCAAAATTAAATTGATAACTTCTCTAAGACTATTATACTTAGAGTAAATGAAGCTATCACCTACGTGTCATGTACATATGGGTTTTGTGTATAGAACCCTTTAACACATGGCTTTGATACCACCTATAGCGACCTTTCGACTGACTATATTACTTATCAAAATACCGTTGACAAAACAATTATTCTTATTTTAACTTAACTATATAACCAATAGTGGCATTACCTAACTAACTTTGAAATCCTTTAAAAAAAAGATGTGTAATAATTTGAACTTTCTTAAAATTTTGTTTAAATATCTTCCGACAATTATATTGAAGGAAAATGTAATACATTATATATATAACTTTTGTACATAAGATAAAGACACAATAATATGTATAACTCTATTAATTAAATAAAGTACTACTTTTAGACACTTCTCAAAAAGTGTTACAGGAGGCTTTTCCAAAATATGTTGTTAAACTTTCTTGTCTCCTTACAGGTCGAGCCTATATGTACTTCACACTAGGTTGATCACACTTCATTCACCCGGTCTCGAGACTACTAACTTTCCCTTTTTCTGCTCACCTACAAACACAAGCAACTGCTATAAGTTAAAAAGCTAAGTGAGTAAATATTATATCTTACATGCACAAAACATAATCAAATACATTTTAAAAATTCGGTTGATAAGTTTTGTAAATTCTTATAAACTGTTCTATGAAAATGAGATGCTCTTTCTACAATGGGATCTAAGGATGCTGTCGTCGGTACTATTGTGATCTATGGTCCTTTGTGATAAGAAAATCTGAGATCAACAACTCTGCCCAGTTCTCCCTAATCAAATCACATTTATGATCAATAACCTCTCGCAGTCAGACCCGATTGAATAAAATCTTTAAGGTCAGTGACTCTGCTCAGTCTGCCCTCTGACCAAGGAGTGACTCACTATAATGTTATACTTATATCATGTCAACTATCACACTCATCAATTAAAGCATACTATTTCCACTTTGCCGCTTTTGCATAAAAACTGAGGATGCATTCAATACTTTTGGAAAATGTATATATACTTAACTGATATAAACTTAATTTCAACATGCTTTATAAAAAAAAACATCACCACGCGATCAACTCAAAGTTCAACATGCTATGTTGCATTCATATCAATATCATAAATTTCACGCTGAACAAATAGTGAAAATACTTGTGTTGTAAGTAAGAGTTTATTAACCTGTTGTATGCCATATATTGGTAAAAGTTCCTTGCAAATCCTCCAAGTTTGGGCCAGCTCCTATCCAAAACATGTGTTTATCTTAGTACAAACTTGATTCTCAATTTTACTTAAAACATATGATTTAACTTAAGGTGTCTTAAAACTCAGTTGATGTTACAGTAGGCATAAACCCGTCGACCCCATCGACCCCGTTGACCCGTCTACCCTGTCAACCCTTCAAAAAACTCCATTGTTGTTACAGTAGGCGTCGACCCTTAGAAAAAACTCTATTGATGTTACAGCAGGTGTCGACCCTATCTACCCGCGACCCGTCGACCCCGTCAACCCATTGGGCACTTTGGATAGTGGAGGTATCGAGGTCGAGCCATCGAGTCGTCAACAAGTCGACCCTTTTGAGTATTTTACTCACTGAAAGTGTCGAGCTGTCGAGCCGTCGACCTCGTCTACCCTTCGAGTATTTTACTCCTTAAAGGCATCAAGGTATTGAGCTGTTGACCTATCAATCTCGTCAAGTACGTCAACTCTACACTTAATTTTGGCATCTTTGAGATCTCGTTATCTAATTATGATGCTTCAACCTCGACCTTGTATTGATTTCTCAGACCTTATCCATTCTACTTCTCATTTTTGATCTTTTATACATGAACTGAAGATTTCGAGTGCAAGGTCAGTGATGATTCTTATTAGAAATTTCTCTTGATTGGTATACTATATTTCAGACTGCAAAGTTCAACATCTCATCTTGTGAGCTTATGAATTCCTATTTTCACCTTCACTGATTCTCGACTATAGAGGACAAAAGGAAATCTTTGGTTTGCATTGGAAATTTTCGCTAGGGCTAAGGAAAAGTGAGCGATTTTTTGACCAATCAAGTTTCAAAAATCATATCTGAACTACTAAGTTGTAGCTCGAGGTGTTACCTTCGTAACTTATACCAATTGCGTGTAATCCTCCTATCGTCGGCCAGTGCGTATATGCACCTGTGATATTATTTTTTATTTTTATTTTATTTTATTTTGTATTTCATGCTTATCGCTTACTGTTGAACGCATGACAAAGAAGCTGGTGAAGTCACCGCTTCACGTGTAGCTCTCCCTCTCTCTCAAACCAGATTGTGCTTGAAGAATTACGAAGCTTGGGAAATCACAATTTCTTTAAAACAGTTACATAGCATGCTTTGAACATAAAATTATAGTGAGATGTTATAGGATTGGGATAGATTGCACAAAGTAGTTGATCATAAAGATATTTTGATAAGGGCAAATCGAGAGAGATCGTTGATTCTGGCAGCATTTTGATCATGTTAAATTGAGCGAAGTTGAAAATCTAATCGAACTGAATGGAGTCACTGATAATAGATTATAATAATGCCAGCGGTAGTAACCTTAGGACCCAAAGTAGTATGAGTAAATTATGTCTTTTGCATAATATGAATTTTTTTTTTCTTATTCCTTTATAGCATTTTATACTTTATTCTTTATACACAAACTCACGAACCCAGCCCATCATTTTATACTTTAGTAGATAACTATTTAACATATACTTAATTCTTTATACACCAAAAACCCACGAGCCTAGTTCACTTGATTAACATATACTGATATGCACTATTCAATAGTCGGTCACTCACTCTTAAATTCTTAATTCTCATTCCTCCCTTTCTTTATTCTATTTTAAGCATATCATTTTTTTTTTCTTTATTTTATCTTCCCTGTTCTCTCCATACGCAACGACATTCGAGGTGTTCGAACTTTTTGGTGGCTGAATCAACCACTATGAATCTCCAATACTCTATCCATTACTGAGATTGGTTTGTGATTTCTATTCCTCATATTAGCGATTTTTAGAGATTTTCTCATAATAGCTGAAATTAGGATTCTTATCATCAAATTAGGGATTTTCTATAAGGATTACACTCACCGTTTTTCAACTTGGCAATGACTAACATCTTGCAATCCGTTGCCAATCCTCTACTTCATTGTATTATTATGGACCACCACCATTAGTTTCACACATAATTAATTATTTTTTAGATGATTTTACTACTCTTTCACTCCTGATTTTATGCTAGTTTGTTCCTTATTTGATCTATTTTATTATGATTTTATTCACTTTATTTTTCTTTTATTTAGGAGGAATGAATTCAAGGAAACATGAATTTTGGAGTGAACAACAAGCTATGACCCAAAGTTTTGGGTTAAAATTTTGTCTAAGCCTTGGTCCTAGTTAGATTTCGGGTTTTGGAATTAAAAAATCTCCTTTAGAAGCAAAAAATTAACCTTACCGAGGTTGAGTTTAGTGTGTACATATTTTGGGCAAGAAAGAAGAGTAAACGAAATTTTCCTATTTTGATATTTTTTATGTTTATTAAAAATAAAAATCTTGATAGATCTTATAATGATCCATTATTGTTAATAAATAGATAATATGTAATAGTTTATTAGCAATTTTTTAATATTTAATTTATTATTTTTATTTATTTATTACTTCATTTTAAGGTTTATATCTTCTTTTTTACAGTCGAAAGATTTTTTTTAATAAAATCATGATAGTTAAGCCACAATATTTTAATCATTTATATATTATTTAAAAATACATAATAAATTTTTATTTATTATTAATATTTTATTTTAAAATAGTAAGACCGAATCCGAGCATATATTTAGTAAACGGGACCGGATTCGGCCCAACTCATTATTTTATAATTTGGCCTGATTAGATCTTTAATAGTGAAAAGCCCGACGTAAGTCGAGACAGACAACTTTGGCGCCTCTGGTAGCTAGCAAAAGTCATTTCAAATTTTATTTTAATATTTTTTCCTTCTTTTATTATTTAATTTCTTATTTGTACCTATAAAATTTTGAT
The DNA here is from genome assembly GCA_027186245.1 of Coriaria nepalensis. Classification (NCBI taxonomy): domain Eukaryota; kingdom Viridiplantae; phylum Streptophyta; class Magnoliopsida; order Cucurbitales; family Coriariaceae; genus Coriaria; species Coriaria nepalensis. The sequence goes on from CP114493.1 coordinate 2,740,679, forward strand.
CTTTTCCTTTTTTAAAAATTTCACTTATAGGAGACCATTCGTTTGAAATTTAAAATTCTTAAGTATATTAAAGATTCTTATATAATATGATTTATTATATATATATATATATATTAAATATTTTACTATTATTTATTTTTATTTTTTTTCTTTCAACTTTTATCGCCCTAAAAAAAACATTTCTAACTCCGCCCTGTGTACCCATATATTTATGCCTTATATATATTATTCACATTTCGGTCCTTATTAAAAAAAAAACCAAAAGATGAGCTTATTAAAGCAAACGGCACCTTGGTCCTTTTGTAATCCCGACTCCGGCCAATCGTAATAAACGATATGTCGGGTTAACCATCCATGTCGGGTCAACGATATGTCGGGTCCTTCCGAATATTCTGAATTAGTTTTGATATTTCTTTATTGAGCCCTAAAGAAAGTCCTTCCATTTTTATTCATTTATATTTATTTATAATTTTCACGCTCTGAGACTGATCCTGTAGCTTACCACTATCCCCATTGTTTTCTGGGCGGGTGATTTTTCAGTTGTTCATTCGCCTCAAGTATCGGCCCTCTCTCTCCCTTTCTCTCTTATCTAGGTTTTTCTTAACCCCTTTACTTTGAATCTTGTTAGGCAGGGTTTAGTTCTTACTTCTTAAGGGATTCGTCGAAACAAAAGGCATGTGAATGAGATTTTATGTGTTCACATCATCAAAATGCTTTCTATAAGGTCAGTTCTCAATCTTATGAGGCGTTGTTTTATCTGGGTCTCTCTCGCATGTACCTGTTATTGCTTGGTTTGCTGCTGCCTTTCTTAAAAATTACTCTTATGTTAATGGAAACAGGAGTTTCTGGAGAAGGCATAAGACGAAGATTGTTGTTGCAGCTGGTGTTATAGGAAGTGGGTATGCTTTATACACGTTCTATAATGCTCACAAACGAAGGATTTTTGAACATGAGGAAAAAGTGGCTAGAGATCGTGAAGAGGAAGAAGTTGTTAATGCTCAGTTAAGAGACATTCTACTGCCCATCTCTTCTATTAAGTGGTATTGTGAATTTTCTGTGTTCTGGGTCCTAATAATGTTGGTTTCGTTAATATATACTTTGGTAGAATTCAAGCACATTTCGAGAACGTCCAAAGAATTGCCGATTCAATTACAGTGCCTTCTGTATTAATCAATTTAGCTACTCGAATAGAAGAAGAACTGAATCTTTCACAAATGACTGAAAGGCTACAGAGAGCTAAGGATCAGCAGGATACCTTGGCACCTTCAGAGAAATATGATTTATGGGAAAAGCTCAAAATTCTAAGTATTAATCAGTTGTTCTTTTCTTGCTTACTATTTTGTATGGTTATTTATTTATTCGAGCATGTGTAATAATATTATCTTTTGTTTGGACTGTGTCTCTAGGCTTCACAAAGACGGTGGTTTCAATCTGGACTATGACTACCCTTTGCTTGTATATTAGAGTTCAAGTCAACATATTGGGCCGACATTTGTATATCGACACTGCACGTGGTCTTGGAAACTCTGTTTTACTTGTAAGGACCAGCACACGCACACACACACTCTCTGTCTCTGATTATCATCATTCTTTTTGCTTTTCATGGTTACTAACACAAAACCCACTTGAATTATTTCGAAACTTAATCTACTCTAGAACTTTGAACCTACTCTCAATTTTTTTTTGTAAAGTAGGAACCTGACTCTTGGGATCACTTATTTAATTTTATTATCACTGATATTATACATTTTACTAGAGAAATTATGTGATCATCATAGTCGAGTTCATCAAGCATTCATTTTAATTGTATGACATGACTCTTCCAAAGTTATATGGCCATAGAAGTGGCAAAGGTGGAATTTCCCTCGCTTTCTGATTTGACTTACTGATGGAAGTATAAGCTAATTTATATTGCACCTCGAGATTGGTCACTAGGACTTATTTTTCTTTATTTACTTTTTCCTGGTGTCCCATGTTGCTAAATCATCAACTATAGTTTTTATAGAAAGTTACTATATGGATGCCATGAATGTTGCTATAGTTTTTCTGTGGTGAGAATGAATGTTGATCAAGGATGCCATGAATGTTGATCAAGGATGCCATGAATGTTGATCAAGGAACGCTAAGACTTCCAATCACATAAAAGAAGCATGTGTATATGTTTCTAAGTGGGTAGTTTATGGATTATCTGTTGCAGAAAATGAACTGAGCTGTATTGGGAACTTAATTTGGGAGATCCATTTCGAGAAAATGACTCATGGAGAATGGTTTTTGTGTGCAAACTGGCCATAATAATAAACCCTTAGAGCAGATTAAAAAGTTGCCACTTTTACTAGGTACGGTTGTTTAAAGAAGTTAAAAGTTTTCATCATCATATTATAACAATCAGATTGGTTAGCAAGTTGGTATTGCTTTATGGATATCTTTTCTACAGATGACGCTTATTAAATCCTAGTGTAAATAACACATGAGAATTGACCTGATGGGGTAAATCTATAGTAGCTTGAACAACTCTTTCTTGTGCCTCGATTCTGAAGATGCCTGTTTTCCTGAGTTATTGCAGTTGACGACTAGTCTTTGTGCTTCAGATTATCAAAGTCTTGGTTGAGTGGAAGTGAAGCTATTATAGATGTACAGGAAAGGTTTGATGAGATTAAAGGAAAGACTTATCTAAAGAAGCAATGAAAAATTGGAGATCCTTTCCCTTTTCATTACAACAGTTAAACTAGATTTGTCCACGAAATCTTGGTTCAGCATATCAAAGACACACCTTGAGTGAATGTCATATACAGGGGAGTCTTAATCAATTGGGAGGAAAGGGGAGGTCAAGATTTATATTGTAATATCTTTAGACAGCGAAAGAGGTCACAGCAAGATGCATGTTTGATGGCTTTTAATTTTTTTTAATGGCTTTAATGTAGCATAACTCTTCAAAGATTTGAAGATGGGACTGTTGCTGATAAGGTTAAGTTAGTCCGTGTAAATGTAAAGAAGTAATGTCCATACAGATAACAAGAAAGGAGGGGAATGTCCCTACTTGACTTCCACTAGAGCCTTCCCTGTACGCATTTGATTAGGCTGTTTACATTTAGATTAAAATAAAATATCTCTCTTCTTTTTAATACACTCCTTATTGCAAATTTTTAATTTTTACATTATATTAATATGCTGTATCAAGCTTAAGAACATTTACCAATTTAAGGTTCTAGTGTGGCTCTTCGAGCAAACTGTATCCAGAAGTACTCAGTAAAATGTTTAAAATTTCCTCTTTCTTTTACCATTATTTATTTTATTTTATTTTATATTTTCTGACTCCAGACTCCCACTAATTTTCCTTGAGAAGTGGTTTAATTGATGCAATAGAAAAGCTATTCTGGCCTCACAATGGTTCCATCTGTTAATTCTTATATAGAGAAATGGATTGGCAGTTCACATAAGAAGCATATTTGGTTTTTTAACCTTCTTGCTGTTGCTTATAAAGTGCGAGTAAATGGCATCTCTATGATAGTTGATGCATGAAAAGTACTGTTCACACTCCAGTTATCGCTGTCACTTTACCTAGAAGAGTTCATTGTTTGTTCTACTTTATTTCAAAATGTCACCTGGCTGGCACCTGACCAATATTTTTCTGAGTTAGATGAAAATTAGACTCTTCACTAGAGTAGAGTTGTAGGATTAGAAACTACTGTAATGGAAGTATTTAGTATAAATAGTTGAGCAAGTTTTGAGTTAGGTTGGTCTAAGAGTACTTGTATACTAAACTAATAATTGCGAAATACTTAATCATCTAAATGTATTAAAAGTACATGACTATTCATTTCTGTTAATTTTCATGGATGTATGAAAATGAAAGTAGGTACCAATTTGTATTCCATCTGTAACACTCACTGGGCTGTTCTTATTTATTTTCTCTGTTTGATGTGAAATTATTTTATAATGATCTCTTTAACTCCCAATGCCACATATTCTCTGGTACTTGAACCATGTTTCAGGCTTCAAATATATGGATGGCCAATTTTAAAGTATTGGCCTATTCATTATACTTCTCCCGGCCATTCTTTTAGTGTTTCCTGAAATAGCTTATGTGCTCAACATCTTCCAACACATCATAGCCTTTTATATTGAAATCTCACCATTTCTTGTCATAAAACAATCAGGCATATATATAAGCATTTTTATTGCTTTTTAATAAGCGATTAATATCCTTGTTTTGAAATATTGTACTATACAATTGCAAGTAACTCTGTTACTGATTCCAGTTTGGGTGGAGATTCTGAAGGAAATTTGAACTAATAATTCCACTATGACTTCCTGAGGGAAGGCTAGAACTTTGGTCTTAACTTAGGATTTCAACTTTCTGCCTTTGTAATTCTAGTCAAACATCCAACACAATATGCATATAAAAGATTTCTTCAATGAAGTTGTTTAGGATTAGGGTTATTTTCATGTATGCAGAGATGATTATAATTGTCCTCTTTTTAATGCTCCTAGTGTATTGCTAGCTTTTCAATTGTTAAATATCAATCTTGTACAAGTTCTCTCTTTTGACTGGAATTTATTTTGAATTCTCTAACCATGTCCTTTTGTTCCCTACTTTTACAGGATGATGCGGAGTTTGACAGGGATGACCAGGAAAAGTTTCTGGCAACTTCTGATTTTTTGGTTGGTAATGGTTTGTCTTCCTTGATTCCTAAATTTCATGAAGCTTCCGCCCAAGTTTTAAAAAGGTATGGTTTATCGAATTAACTATAAGTTAGAAAAAAAAAAAAAAAGACCCTAGCATACCTGCTGTGTCGACGAAGAAATGGGATTTGATAAAGACCTGAATGGTTGATGAAATTGTACATGTTGGGGTTATCATAATATGGGAATAGTATCCAAAACATATAATGATTTAAGACTTTAAAATCCATTGTCAACTAACTGACTAGATTTCTAACCTCATAGGGTATGAACAAATCTCGGTTATTGAAACGGAGAAACTAAGTGATAACAATACAACTCTAAACTCCTTCAGCTAAGCTGAAATGGAGATACTAAGTAATAAAAATATACCTCTAAGATGCTTCAGCTAGACTGATAGGATATGAAGCTTAATTCTTTCTACTTTGCAAGAAGTTCTTTCTTTTGGAGTGTTCAGGGACTAAAATCATGGCCCCAGAAAACCCAGTTCAGGCTGACAGAAGTATAATTACTTGACGCATACCCCACAAAATAAGACTGAATCTTACTTGTTCTCGACTTTGTCTGTTCTTTGTTACAGAAAAGACTTGAGGGATATATTCAATACAGCAGTACTTCAAGAAACCATTACGCAGATATTCAATGCCTTCGTGAGCACTGGAAATCCCCACCACTGGGTGCACTACTTGATTCCTCAAGATAATAATCTTCTGAGCATTACTCAAACAACCTCTGGCAATGAGAACACTAGTTTTCCAAATCTTACAAAATTCGACCAGCTCATGTTGGAGACAAGAGGTATCTTGGTGAGGTATGCACAATGTATACTGAAAATGACGACTATCATGCTGAGCTATCTTGGTTTTATCTTCCATGCACCGTGGACATTATTTAAAAGCATAGTTTACTACTAGTGTTATTATTATTTGGCTGATAAATTTGAGTTACACAACATATAGTAACTCCTTCCACAAAAAGAAAAAAGAAAATGGGAACATTTGTCTATACTAAAAGAAGAAGCTATCTCATGCGACAGAGGAAGCGGGGCATGCCACCTTGTTGATTTTTGACCAGTTTTACTCTTTTATATTTTCAAGGTCAATTATTTTTGGTTTTGGTAAAAGAGTAGGAAATGGTACCATTTCAAACTTGAGATGAGTTCAACATTTTGTGAACGTATGATCTAGTATTCTAATCTATACAAGGCTGTTACCAACTGAACAATGAAAAGTAATATGTTAACTTGTTGATTTAACATCCATCTCTTTTTGGCAGTGCTGAATTCAGAAATATTGTGGAAACATCGTTCCAAATAGTGGTGAATGCACTAACTGAAGATCTGGATGCTACCGTTCTTGGGATCGGCCATAATTTGGGGGTGCCTCTAGCTAAGCTCATACCAATGGTTGCGAAACTGGGTCCTTCTCTCTTTGATGAACCAAGGAAAAGCCAATTCATCCAGATCATAAATAATGTACCTCAAGTAGAACAATTTTTCACACTCCTCTACTCGAGCATGCCTGCCTCATAAATTTTTTGCATTGTTGCATGGTTTAATGTTTTCTACGAGGGAGGATGTCTTGACTTGTATCCTTTTGTACCCAAGAATTTGATACGAGTTAGAGATGGTAGGATAGCATTACAGTTTAATATTCTTTGCATGTTATAATCTTTTATTTTCTTATTTTTGTTGACTTTGTCCTTAATAATTTTAATAAACATCTGTATGATAAACAATGCAATATCTTACTAATGTTTGTGGTCATAAAATCTTCTACACTTTTGCCGGATTCAGTATTTAGGCTATGCTTAGCTTCCCCTTTTTTTTAAAAATTAATTTAATTAATTTTTTTTTTCTAAGGAAAGGGTTTTGACTGATTATTTTTAGGGATGTTTAGTTATATAGGATTAAGTTAGATAAATTTTTGAAATATACTAAATTTTTTTCAAATATATAGGATTAAGTTATATAGGATGGCTGCTTATCCTACAGAATTTTTGTCGCTGCAATCACATTGTGATATGAGAGAAGGTGATAGTCATCAAATCGCTGGGTATGTGAGGGGATTTAAATACAATCTTTAGAACCAGATGGGGGTTCAATCGATTGAATTATTGACCGATGCTAAGGGATGACCTTAATCAGGGATTATGTGATGGTCGAGCGATCCTACAACACCAAAGGGTTCATGTCAATTCCCAATCGTGTCCAACCCATTGATTGTAACCCCTAAAGTAGAACATAAGTGAGTTGTTGTGGGCAAAACCTTGAAGGATAGGGCTGCTAGTAATCCTTATGTGAAGCCGACTGTTCGAAATTATTTTAGGTGTAGAAAGCCACACTATAGGTCGGATGAGTATTCAAAAAGATGACTGGTTCACGTGGTAAATACAGTGGAAGAAGGGGAGTATGAGCAAGAGTACTATGAGGAGGAGGTAGAAGGCGTGGAGGAATTATGTGGGGTTGAACAAGGAGATTTGGCTTGTGTTGTGCCGCATATTCTATATGCTTATCGAAGCAAGAAGAGTTGACGCAGTGAAGAAAAATCTTTCAAGCTAAATGTTGAGTACGAGAGGATGTTGGCAGCTTGATCATATATAGTTGATGCTGCAAAAATCTGATAGCAACCAAGTTGGTAGATCACCTGAAACTATCAACGAAACCCTATCCAACTTCCTTTCAGATTGGTTGGATTCAGAAGGGAACGTTAATTCAGGTAACTCGGATTTGTAAAGTGCTGTTGTCCATGGGGGTGTCCTATAAATCGGAGACCATTTGCGACGTTATAGATATGGATGCCTACCACGTTTTACTGGGAAGACCGTGGTAGTATGCTTTGGATGCTTTGCATGAGGGAAGAGAAAATACGCATACGTTTTAGAGTGTGACGGTTGGACCAGAACAGTTACCCCCCATGCGAGACATCCAGCACCAGATCGACTTTGTTCTTGGAGCTCGTTTGTCACATCTATTGCATTATATGATGAATTTGAAAGAAAGACAAATTTTGCATTAGAAGGTTGAATAATTACTACAGAAAGGGTATGTTAGGAAAAACATTAGTCCATGTGCATTACCAATCCTGCTGGTATCGAAGAAGGATGGATCTTAATGGATGTGTGTTGATAGTAGAGCTATCAACAAGATTATGGTGCAATATAAATTCCCTATACCTCGACTGGATGATATGCTAGATAAATTGGAGGGGTCTATAGTATTTTCAAAAAATTGATTTACGGAGTGGATATCATCAAATTCGGATTAAGCCCGAGCATTAATGGAAGACGACGTTCAAGATAAAGGAAGGCCTGCATGAATTGTTGGTAATGCCCTTCTATCTTTCTAACGCACCTAGTACCTTTATGCGACTGAGATTTCTTGAAGACAAAGAGAAGGGATAAATTCGAGTGGACCAAACCTACTGCTAAGAGCTTCAAGGAGATAAAGCAAAAGTTGACTTCAGCACCTGTCTTAGCTTTCTGGATTTCGAAAAGGTTTATGAGATTGAGTATGATGCTTGAGGGACTAGAATTAGAGGCGTACTTTCGTAAGAAGGTAAACTAGTAGCTTATTTTAGTGAGAAATTTAATGAAGTCAGACAAAAGTGGTCGACCAATGAACAAGAGTTGTTTGTTGGGTTGCATATTTTGGCCAATTTAATTACAAGATAAAGGATAAATCTAGAGCTACCATCGGGTTGTTGATGCTTTGAGAAGGAGGGAAACTTTATTTGTTACTATGAGTAGTCAGGGAGTTGGGTTTGATTTCCTTTGGGAGCTTTACAAAGTGGATTCTGATTTTGGGTCGTTGTGGGTGAAGCACTTAATGTAGCAGCCTATGGGAGATTTTCTGGTGCATGATGGTTTTTTATTAAAGGAAAATCATTTGTGTATTTTGTGTACTTCCCTTTGTTAGAAGCTTATTAGAGAGTTATCTGATTTGTCAAACTCAAGAGGGGCATGATCATAATACAAGGTTCTAGATGCTTTTACCCACTCTGGAGTAGCCAATAGGAGTACCCTATCCATGAATTTCATATTGGGTTTACCTCGAACTCAATATAGTTCTGATTCTATTTTTGTATTGTTGATAGATTCTTTAAAATGACCTATTTCACTCCAAATCGTAAGATTAGTATAATAGTCTTCTATTAATTATATTGCTTATCAAAATATTTTTGAGAAAATAATTATTTTTATTTCAATTAAAAATAATAATACTTTTATTACAATACAAACTGAGCTATGTGTGAGTAGCGACACACTCATGTGCATACTCTTGGTATGTCTTCTACTTAATACGTACTCCTAACACCTACTTAATACATATTCCTAACACGTCTTACACTTTGTACACATGTCCTATCTCCAAAGTATTTAGGATATGGTATGAATAGAATATACAGAATCCGAATAAGCAGAAACAGTGACATCAATAACTAAAATCAATAAACATAATGTATAATAGTAATATACAAAAATTTTAATAACTGAAAATTGGAAACGAAATTGCAAACCAAATTGAGCATGGAAAACTTTCTAGGATGTGAGGATCACAATTTTTTCAAAATAAATGTATCCACTCTTTTTGATGTTTTAAGTATTATAGCGTCTATCTTTCGAAAAATAACGGAGAGTTGATGAGATAGTTGTACCGCTAACTTAAGAAAATTAAAATCTAACTTAAAATCAAGAGTTATTGAATTAAATTAACCATCACAAATCAATTTTTCATTAACTCTTCATTATTTTCCAATAGAGTCCACTATCCATTATTTTTCTGAGACGAGGGATCCTTGAGTTACTGGCCGGAATAGTTATGGGCTGCCCTAAAGGACTCTTGAGTAATCATATTGGAAATGAGACCTTAGATTTAGTAGGTGGAAAAAATAACTGAACTGGAAGTCTTAGAGACATGAGAGGCAATTTGAAGAAGAAACCATAAGAATTGTATATGGAAGGCTGGAAGGCACTTTTGTGGATAATTTCATTTTGTTGCTTGTATCAGCAAATTGTTATTTATTGAGAAAGTGTACCAGTAGAGGAGATAACTCGTTGAAAATTTTTAATTTTTCTACCATATGGCAAAATGTAAAATGTTCAAATCTAGCCACATTTTATAAAGGATGCTTTGCAAATCCATACTTGACATGTAACGCAATCAATATATAGAACATCGAATTACCATAAAAAGGGAGAACTGATTTTTATTTATAATATTAATGCTACAACACTAAACCGCGATTATGGAGAGTATATTATTGGTTTGAGATGAAGGGGAACTTTCTTACCAACAGCAAGACCTGGACACTCATCCATGTCCAACTCTTCTGCAACGAGATTTTCATCAGAAAGCTTCCAGTCAAACCAATACAAAAGGTTCGCCATTACATTCTTAACGGAAGTAAGCCCAAATGTTAATCCGGGACATCCTCTCCTTCCACCTCCAAATGGTAGATATTGAAAATTTTCTTGCCCTTTGAAATCAACCGAGCTATCTAGAAACCTTTCTGGGATAAAATGATTTGGATTTTCCCATAAATCGGGATCCCTGTGGATTGCGTACAGATTGAGAAACACCATTGTCTTAGGAGGGATATTGTAACCTCCCATATTTTCGACACCAAAAGAGGTTTCTCTTGGCACCGAAAGAGGAACTGGTGGATGTAATCTTAGAGATTCTTTGATTACACAATCTAAGTAATTCATTTCTTCTAGATTCTTAGGGTCTATCCTTGTCTTCTTTCCAACAACTTCTCTAATCTCTTCTTGTGCTTTCTTCATTTTAGTTGGATTTCTTATAAGCTCTGCCATTGTCCATTCTAGCGATGTCGAAGTAGTATCTGTTCCTGCTACAAGCAAATCCTGAAAACTTTGAAAAGAAGTTGAGTTACCATATCATCGATTACAACGAGACTGTAAGTATTTAAGATTATAGGTAACTAAACAAACAATATCGACAAGGTAACGTTAATGATCCATTGTAGAAAAAGTTAAGAATATGTGTAGACATAGAGGGATAGAAAGAGACCAATATAATTGCTTTGACGTTTACATTAGTGAGCTCAAATCCGAGGTTACCATCTTTTTGAAGTTGGAGTAGAACATCCATAAGGTCTGTCTCCCGATCTGATTGAACATCTTGAGAATAACTCTTCACCTTATGTTCTTCAACTAATTGATCAATAAGCTCATCAAATTCTTCAAAAATTTTCTTTAGTCGCTTGTTGTATCCTCTTACTAGATCAATCCAACTCAAGGAAGGAAAGAAATCTGTGAAACAAAAAGCTGTGAATTGCTCCAACAACTTTCTTCCCAACTTTCCATACTTGCTCTCTCCATTCTCATCTTCAAACCTCTTCCCAAGTATACATCTGGAGATTATGTTGTTAGAGGTTGACATCAACAACGCGCTAAGATTAACAGGCAATCCTTCGACAAATGCTGTTTGAAGTCTTTTAAAAAGCACTTGAACTTCTTTTTCCCTCACATATTGAAATGATCGAACTCTTCCATGACTAAAGAGTTCAAGGACACAAATTTTCCTCACTTGTCTCCAAAAATTCCCATATGGAGCAAAACCGAAGTCCGCGCAATCATAAAAAAAGATTTTTGCAGCAATTGTTTGAGGTCTGTTGGAGAAAACAATATCATGCGTCTTCATCATTTCTTGAGCCATATCTGCAGAGGAAATTACAAGCGTTGGTACTTTTCCCAATTTCAAGAGCAGGAGAGGCCCATATTTTTTGGAAAGAGCTGCAAGGGAGTGGTGAGGGAGTGTGCTTAACTGGTGAAGATTGCCAATTACAGGCAATGTTGGTGGGGATGGAGGTAATTTGAACAGCTTCTTGTAGCCAGATCTCAGCTTAATGTAAAAAGCAATGATGGAGAGAAGAAGAATGATAAAGTGCAGTGAATTGAACTGATGCTTATGTGATGCTGCATTCACGAAATGATTCAGTTTTTCAAAGAGTTGTGGAGACATTATTGCCTTTTTCTTCAATTCTTAGTTAAGCTTACCAGTATCTATATAGACAGTCAGTGAGTCACATGCTTCACTTGTTGAGCTGTGAGTGGAAGAGAAATTGTGCTTTTATATAAATTGTATTTTTATTACATCGTAATGAATTAATATCCTATAACTCATGAATTAATAGTATATGATTTATTTGATCATAACTCTTGAGTTAATATGTGATTAATTTATTATCACAATCGAAAACAATTATTATTTTTTTAGAAATCGGATATCCAATATTACCTTTAAATCCGGAGATTAAGCTTAAATCACCAAAAATAAAGTATTTAATCAACCATAGAGTTAATATGTGATTAATTTATTGTCACAACCGAAAACAACTATCATTCCTTTAGAAATCGGATATCCAATATTACCTTTAAACCCGGAGATTAAAGCTTAAATATCCAACTATCTTGAGTTAATATGTGATTAATTTATTGTCACAACCGAAAACAACTATCATTTCTTTAGAAATCGGATATCCAATATTACCTTTAAACCTGGAGATTAAAGCTTAAATATCCAACTATCTTGAGTTAATATGTGATTAATTATTGTCACAACCGAAAACAACTATCACTCCTTTAGAAATCGGATATTCAATATTACCTTTAAACCCGGAGATTAAAGCTTAAATCACCAAAAATAAAGTATTTAATCAACCAAGGAGTAAACATAATGCAGGTGATCCCCATACGTTTTTAACAGTCCGATTATTGATACTACAGAATTGATAAATAATTGAACACTATCCTTCACATGGTGGCCCCTAAAGACTTAATTAGTAATGCTAAGAGTTTAACAAATACTAATAATCTAATCATCATCATGGGATGTATAATCCAGAAAACGCCAACATGTGAGATTGCTAATAATAAAATATAAATGAAAACGTGATTCATGTGGTGATGTTATCAACTAAAAAATATATATATATTATAATTTGTTTTCTTCTTTGTAAAAATATCTACTTTTCTCCTCTAAGCTAACCCTGATGTAAAAATATTTAGAAAATTAGCGAGTGCAGTAATGAGGTTGCATTATACAATAAAATTTGTAATAAGTACGTTTGATCCATAGTTGAATATTGAACTAAGCAAAGTTAAAGTGATCGCCGAAGCTAACCACTAATCCCGACTACTAAACCTTAAACCTGAAGCAAGAATAAAATTGCCTTTAAACATGAATGTTGAAGAAACCTGATGCCAACTCCATGATCTAAACTTTGATGCCGACTTCCTTCACCCAGCCATCACATTAGCTTCGATCGACATGACGTCTAACATAGAATTTTAAGCTCGTCGGTAGTTAATGTTGGGATTTCAACAGATTCAATATTATGTTTAGGATTTTATTTTATCAACTTTTATCAACCAAAATGTCAACCAATTTTATCTACGCTATATTGCCTCCTTGAATGAATCAATCAAGGCTATGTACTCAGCCACCATCGAAGAAAGTGCTACATAATTCCTGCCAAGAAGGAATTGATAAGATGTTGATTTTCTCGAATCCCAATCACATGCAAAGTAGGAATCTAAAAAGCCTCATAGATTTAAATCGTTAGTCTAATAAGAAAAATTTAAACCAACGGCATGCTAAGCACAAATTTATCAAATCTCTTATACTATTGTCTAAGGGATTATTTAAAACCGTATAATGACTTATGCAATTTACATACATAATTAGGATGCTTCTTATTTATAAAACCTTTAGGTTGTTTCATGTAAATGACTTCCTCTAATTCACCATATAAAAATATTGTTTTAATATCCATTTGTTCAAGCTCTAAATTATGATATGCTACCAATTCTAACATAATCTTAATAATCTTAAACTTAACTACTAGTGAGAAAATTTAATGAAAGTCAATACCCTCCTTATTTGTAAAGCCCTCGGCAACAAGGCAAGCTTTATACCTAGGAGGGTCAGTAGAATTGACTTTGAATATCCACTTCTAATCAATTACGTATTACTTGTCCAGTTTAGATACCAACATCCATGTCTTGTTCTCGGCAAGTGAATCCATCTCCTCCTCCTTCATAGCGGACAACCACTTGTTGCTTTCTTTAGAGACAATTACTTCGTCATAGTTGTCCAGTTCATCACCTAAAATAACACATGACTTGCAACTAAAGCCGTGAATATGAAATCCGCATAAGAGAATTTAGAGTTAGGTTTTAATATCTATTTTTCCCTATCTCGACCTAGTTGGTAATGAATTAGATCATCATAGCCCAATCGATCCAAGACCTCATAGTATCTGATTCTTGATCTTGGCCATCATGTGTGTCTTACGCATCATCATTTCGTGAAGATTATTGAAGGAAATGCCACCTTCTTGTTGTCTAGAAGGATAAAAAAGGATCGCATGATCCACCTCAATGTAAGAATTCTCATTTGACGAGAGGTACCTATATCAATATTAGTAGACTTGCATAGAAATAATATTTTATTAAAAATGACATCTCTATTAATTATGACCTTAATAACTACCGATTCCTTGTCACATAACCTATACTTTTTTGTACCTTCTTCATAACCTAAGAAAATACACTTTTGTGACCTAGGATCTAATTTTCCATCATTTTTATATGCATAGGCTTTCAAAAGTTTTAATTCCCCAATATTTATAGACTAGGTATAGTAACGGGAAAATAAATTTAAAATGGACATATAAGTAAATTTTAATTCCCACCAATAACTAATTTTAATAATAAAAGTAGTAGGTGATCTTTTTAGTAATTTTTTTTAAAGTTAAAGATGTTTTCTAGTAATTTTTAAAAGCTTATGGTGCCATAAATAAAATAAAAAAGGTCGTTAGTGTGTCATTTGACACATTAAGTGTCGAATGACACTTGCTCAGGTGTCTTAGAAGAGACATGCAAACTGCCTTATTGTGGCAACACAATAAACCCTTCTCGCTTTTGCTATAAATAGGCTACGACATAGAAAAAGAAAGAAAGATAGATAAATAAATCAGCAAGAAGAAGGAAAATGTGAGGGAGAGAAGAAAGAAAGGGGAGGAAAGGAAGAAAAGAAGAAAGAGGAAAAAGGGAATTAGGAACTTTAAATTGTCAATCCTTGCTAAATCATGGTAAATATAGTCTCACTACAATACAAAGATATTACCTATTTGTTTATTATTGTGATGCTAAACTTATTTGAACAATTGTTATATTAATTGAAGATAGTATTAGTTATTAAGTGTAATGACTTGCATAAAATATTTATCTTGCTAAGGTATTTCTATATTAGGATTATGAATACAACACATAGAAATGAAATGATGTTACTATCATGCTATAAGTAAGATTATGACTAGTATGATGAAATGAATTGATATAGCATGATGGTTTAACGATAGTACAAACTTTAACATACTATGATTAGCTCCATATGCTCATACTAGAAGCTAATGTTATGCTAAATGAAGTAAAGAGCATGAGCATGCATATGCATAACATTAAAGTGAGATGCTTCTGGGTCAAAATAAGAATCCTTTTTCGATCATGAGGGACCTTATATAATTCTAAAATAAAAGGTTATAAGCAGATCGTTGCAACGGTCATAAGCGGACCGTTGATTAAATATCAGTTGGATTGTCGGCGGCAGTATCCTTAGGGCCCAATCATATAGAAGGATAGGGAATCATTTATGCTAGATATAAGTCATGAAAGCATTAATTTAAAATAGTCATTAAAGGATTAGGACATGTGAGTAGGATTTTGTACTTACTGAGCTTTCAGCTCATAGATGTTTACCTTTTATTATATGGAGTCACAAAGGTAAAGCGATAGTTTAAATTCCGGGCGAATGAAGGAGGTCAACCTCTTGAGATTGTACATATGAGATACGACCTGTGAAAAGGGTATAACTAAAAAATCTTCTATAAAACTTATCCTTGTATACACATATATAGATATTTTGGGAAATGAAGTTTGTTTAAAAAATTTTGGGATTAATTCTCTATGATAAGGATTCTAGTTATCTTTTACAAGTTATGTTTAAATTATTACCCTATTTCCGCGACAATGTTTTTGAAAGTAAAGTTAATTTCAAAAAAGGAATTTGAGAGTAAAGTTATCTTTTACCCGGATGATATCGTATTCACAATCATAATATTTTACTAACTCTATCGTTGCCTCATGTTCAAATCCTTTTCTATGAAAAAGTATTTCAGACTTTTATGGTCAGTATAGATTTCACATTTTACCCCATAAAGATAGTGCTTTTAGAACTTTAGAGCAAATACTATCGCATCAAGTTTTAGGTTATGGGTTGAGTAGTTTTTCTCATAATCTTTGACTGGCGGGAAGCATACACAATCACTTTCCTATTTTATATCAATATTGCTCCCAACTTTAACTTGGATGCATCACTATACATTGCCAATCCATCTTCACCTTTTAGGATAGTAAGAATGTGAGCACTAGTTAGCTTTTGCTTTATCTCTTGAATGCTTTCTTCACAAGTTTTTGACCACTCAAACTTTTCACTTTTTTGACTAAGTCTAATGAGTGGGGTAGTAGCTATTCTAGAAAATCTTTCCATAAATTGTCTGTAATAACCCACCAATCCTATGAAACTTTATACCTCTTAGGCATTCTTAGCCTACACCAATTACTTACCGCTTCTATCTTAGATGCATCTACTGAAATTCCATCTTTAGAAATAACAAGTCCTAGTAAAGCAACCCAATCAAGCCAAAATTCACACTTCTTAAATTCGGGATTTGTTAAGTAGTTCTTGTAACTATTTCTTAAGTTCTTTCAATTCTACCGGTGACATACGATATGCCACTTTTGATTGGTGCAAATCCTATGGCCAAGTCTATTTCAAATTCAATCTCCCGATCTAGGGGAAGTCCTGGTAACTTTTTTGGGAAAACTCCAAGAAAGTTATAAACTACAGGAACATTTTCAGGCATTAGTTGTTTTTCTTTGCTAGTATCTACTACACTAGCAAGTCATCCAACACAACCACTCTTTAGTAACTTCATTGCTTTAACTGTAGATACTAATGAAATATGTCTCTTCCTTGAATCACTAATGAATTCAAACTTTTCTTCTCAAGGTAGTTTGAATATTACTCTATTCTTTCGGCAATCTATTGTGGCATTATACTTGGATAGCCACTCCATTCCTAATACGGCATCAAAATCTTGCATATCTAACCGTACAACATTTGCGAATAATTCCATATACTCTAATTTCAAGGGTACAACTCGCACCTACTGAGATGATATCAATACATCTCATGTGGGTAGTGATGTGCTTAATATTTTCGTGCTAATTAATATAGGATTTGCTTAATCTTACTAACAAATCTCAAAGCAATAGAGGAATGTGTTGCTATTATTGAAGTAGGGTTTCCAACATCTCACCTTGTCTTTGAGTCAGATTCCTTAACTCATTCAACTATTGTTGGTTAGGATCGTTAAGTAAGCTACTAGCAAGTCTATTGGAGGACTCACTAGCAGTACATCTTCTTAACATCTTTCTACTAGGATTTAGCGAAGGATAATTTAATTCCTAAACCAATATGAATGTCACACATTAGTTCTTGGCATAACTAGTCACCCTATCCACATAATATCAACTTCTAGAGGTTTCCAAGATGATGATAGTCTACTACGTCCTGTTATTATCTATCATTCCTTACTAAAATCCAAATAACAGTTAAACTTAAAATTAAATTTAGTAATTACTCTGAGACTATTACACTTACAGTGAATAAAGTTGTCACATGCGTGTCATGTACATACGGGTTTTGTCTACATAATCTTTTAAGCCTCTGCTCTGATACCACTTGTAACGACCCTCCTACTAGCTATATTTCTTATCGAAATGCGTTTTAGAAAATAGTTATTCTTATTTTTAACTTAAAACCTAACGAATTGGGGCATTACTTGGCTAACTCGGAAACCCTTTGGTAAAAATACAGATAAATTTGAACTTTTTTAAATCTCCGTTTAAATCTATCTCGGCAGTGATGTTCAAGAAAATCTTTATAACTCTGTTAATAAAATAAAGTACTATTTTTAAGAGCTTTTCAAAATGCATTAAAGAAGGCCTTTCCAACATATGTTGTTAAGCTTTCCTATCTCCCTACAGGTCGGGCCCATATGTACTCCACACCAGGTTGATCGCACTTCATTCACCCTGTCTCGAAACTACTAACTTTCCATTTTTCTGCTCTCTTACAAACACAAGTAACTACTATGAGCTAAAAAGCTTAGTAAGTAAGGATTTTATCTCACATGCACAAAACATATTCAAATACATTTTTAAAACTCAATTGAATAGTTTTGTAAATTCTTATAAATCTTTCTATGCAAATGGGATGCTCTTTCTACTTCTTTAGGCTTAGAGGATGCTGCCACCAACACTACTGTGATCTATGATCCTCTGTGACCAAATTTTTGTGATCAACGACTTCGATTTGATCAGATCTCATCTATAATGAATGATCTCTCTTAGTTAGACATAATCGAATAAAATCTGTGAGATTAGCGATTCCGCTCAATCCGCCCTCACCAAGCAGTGCCTCACTTTATGCTTTTATCATGTCAAGCATCACACTCATTAATTAAAACATAACATTTCTCTTTGCTGCTTTTGCATAATCTATGCACCAAACTTACTTTTGATTTGTTGGACCGAAATCCAAGACCGAAATTAATTTAGTCAACTTCAAAAATTGTATCTTGACTTATATAAATTAGATTGAGGTTTATTAAACTTTATGAAAAGCTATAATAGTCTAGTTCTATGATATATTTTTTGTGATTGTATAATGTTGTTGTTGGACTGAGAGTCCTGTCTGAAATCCTACACTAAAATATTTTAGTCAAATTCAAGAATTTGTATCTTAGCTTATATAACTTTAATTAATGTGTTTTTAGAGTATATGCAAAGCTTTAAGAGTCTAGTTTTATAGTACAACATTTATAATAATTTTATGATGTAGTTTTTGGATTGAAATTCCAAATGATTGTCTTGAACCAAAGTTCAAGGACCAAATTTGTTTAATCAATTCAAGAATTTTTATTTTGAGTTATATGAATCTGATTAAAGTGTTCCTAAATTCTATATAAAGATTTAAGAGTCTAGTTTTATTATATGTTTTTTTAATAATTTTATCACATCTAGAAGCAGTCTGAAATACCTTGACAATGACTTTAGACTGGAACCAGTACAAAATCTTTCTCCAGGTCTGAAATTTTTAGTTTTGGATGAGAACGCAAGATTTCAAACCAAAAACTTAAGATCTCGGAGCGAAAACTCAAAAATATTCAGTCTACTTCAAAAAAATTTATCTTAGCATGTATAACTCTGATTGAATTATTCCTAAAGTCAATTAAAAGCTCTAAGAATATAGTTTTATGAGCTTTTTTTTTTTAATAATTTTATAATATCTTAAAGTAGTCCAAAATTCTTAAACAAAGATCATTGACTGAACTAGTTCAAAATCCAGTCTAAAATCATGATATCATATTAGAACCTGTTAGAAATCACGAGTTTTGGTCCAAAATCTAGAGTTGTGGTCCGAAATTATGAGTTTTGATCTAAAATCTTGGACTTTTTGGTCTAAAAAATTAGATTTCAGGCTTTCAATAGTAATGATGTTTTAAAATCTCATTGTGTTGAAGAAACTATGATTCTTGTGTTGAAAGAAGAAAACTAAGTTTGATTCTTGAAGAAAAATAGAGCAAAAATGAATATCATTTTTTTTTAAGAAGGATTGTTCGGTGGTTCAGTGACAAAGAAGGACGAAGAGAGAAAAATAAAAAGAGGGAAGGATAATATATTACATGTTTTCATATTTTTTGGGGTTTAAATTAATTTAATTAAAAAGTGTAAGATTGTTTGAACATATAGAAAAAAGTTGGTCTACGTAAAAAAAAGAATTGTTGAATTAAACCCCAACTTCCAAATTATCTCCTTCATTTTCTAGATGAGAAAGAAGGTCTTCAAACGTTGGGTACAAGCTCTTTAAGTGTTAATGGAAGATTTTCTAAAAGACATGAAGTGGCGAGGATGATTTTCATCTTCCTGGATCTCCGAGCTTGATGGAATTGGAGTTCTGGAGCTTTGCAGAGACGAAGTTAAGAAGAGATAGTCATAAAATTAGGAAAGGGGTATTAAAATAAAATGAAGGGTTCAGATTAAAATTTCATATATGAATGGTCAAGATTTGTCATGTCAGGACCCCCAACCCTAAGAAGTATGTATGTATTGCTGAAAAAACCAACAAGCATCTTCACACGCTCTTTTGGCAATGTTAGCCTGTAGTTATTTTCTATGGCAAATGAAATCAGAATTTTAAGAAATATTTGAGAGAATTTAAATTGATATAATTCTATATAATTTATTATTAAAATTTAATTTTAATAAATAAAAGCTGATTTTAATTAATTATTTAATCTCATTAAATAATAATATTAATTTAAATTATATCCAATTATACCAATCAAATTTACGCTCAATTACGCTAAATATTTATACAATAAAGTCCATTGCGGTTTTTCAGAATAAAGGAAAAACGAAGGAGCGTTTGGTAAAATCACTGAAGTGAGTTGTATGGATGAGAGACAGCGAGAGAGAGGGAGAGAGGAGAGATGTTCCATGATAATTGTTCAGAAGGAAAGATCAGTAGAAAATAGAACGGTTGTCTGAAATGGAAATATGCTCACAATTAGTCTCTTCGAATTTACTTTCCCCTTCCTTCTTCACCCGCAAATCCTTCACCCTTCTTCAGACCTCTCCTCTTCCATGGGCCAACCCGACAAACCCACACCAGGTTCTCAGATTTCGCAAAGCTTTTACGACGGCCGCCCTCGATAAACAAGACCAGATTGAAACAACCCCACCTCTTCTCGAAGAAGCAAAGCTCGCCGAAGTATGTCTTACTTCTCTATTTTCCTCTTAAAAATTGGTTTATTTTTCGTTTGGGGTGCTAAAAAGAATTAACAGGCAGAAAAACAAAAAGAATTTTGAAGCAGAATCAACTTATTCATTGTTTCATGTTATTCTTTCTGGAACTTTCTTGTCATCTTTACAGTTTTTTAGCCTTCTTTTCCTATTTTTCAACATGGAGACTGAGAATGTAGTTAATAACTGAGATTATGTCTAACCAAATGTGTTTAGCTGACCTTCGTTTTGGATCAACTAATTGATTAATGTAGTTGGATGTGAGCTAATTAGGAAGTGGAAGAGAGTATTAAAGTGCTGAAAACTGCTGCAAAAACAAGAGATGCTGCAAAAGAAGAGGTTCTATCTGCTCTCTCTAGGATAGAGAAGGCGAAAATCGACCCATCAGAGTTTCTGAATATGCTCGGCGGATCAAAATCTCCAGGGAATACATGGATGCTTATATTCACTGCTGAGGTTTTTTTTCTTCTTCTTATTATATATATGTATATATATTTTGGGTTAAACTTTGTTCTACATCATAATATCCCCAATTCCATTCTCTACTTGCTTAACAAATTTGGGTATGGAATTGTAGAAAGGACTGAAAACCGGTCGATATTTTCCCCTTACAGCCATCCAGAGGTTCGACGCTGCTGTAAGTCCTTTTTAAACATTTTGTATTTGTCAGAACTATAAATTCAAATTGCTGAACTCGTACACCTTTTTATCCATTTTGAAGTTTTTCCTTTGCTTTCTGATGACCCATTTTATTTGAGTTTGGAGAAAATTATTTTGTAGATTCTATGATATTTGATTTATCCAAATGCTAAAGCTAAACCATCCACTTGCTGAATAACATGAGCACAGTTTTTTCCTAAATCAACATAACGGGACCTTGGGTTCTTTTCTTTTACATTTTGAACATTATTTTCAACTACTAATTCATTTCAGGCTAAGAGAATAGAGAATGGAGTGTATCTGGGTCCTATTGGAAGCTTGACATTTGAGGGAAATTTTTCATGGAAGAACAAAATATTGGCATTCATTTTCGAGCTAGTTAGGATAAAAGTAGGACCATTGAACCCATTAGAGATTAGCCTTGGTAAAAAAGAAGACAGAGAGCCAAGCACAAAGAATGATCCTTTCTTTATATGGTTTTATGTTGATGAGGAAATAGCCGTTGCTCGAGGTAGAAGTGGGGGGACTGCATTCTGGTGCCGATGTCGCCGTGTCACTAGTTCTTGATTGCTTTTGATCAATTAGAATGGTCAATATCCTAATTACATGCTCCTCACTTAAAAGTTTGTTTTGGCCATACTAGCTTATACCTTTACTTGTTGCTATGTATTTTAAGCATAGCTGTAAAAAATCTGAGACACAATAGAGTTTTACGTAGTTGCTATATCATTAGACCAGTTACTATAAAAAAAGCAAAAAACTCGGAGGCACCAAAACATTACTCAATTTAGACCAGAGCCGTCAAAATGGGCAGAGTTTTTTGGCCTGGCCCGTAGCCCTGTAAAATTGTCCAACCTAGTCCAAATACAAGAGCCGGGCTTGGATATATTTTTCAGCCAACCGACTTGGCATTAGGCCCGGTTGACTTTGGTCTGGCTCGGCCTAGCCCGCCCTTGCCCACCACCTACACCGTATAGGTGCAGCATAGGTGATGTACGGTAGGCTATTAGTGTGCGGCATATGCAAGGATTTGAGAGGGTTGATATTTGGCCCTCTCAATTTTCAAATTTTAAATTTTAAATTTTTCTTTCTTTGTAGTGTGAATTTATTGTTTTTTTATCCTTAATTTTTTTTTCTTTTATTTTTCTACCACTTAATAATTTTTAAATTCTTCTCCCACTCAAAATTTTCTTATAAATATCATTATTTCATTCTAATTGTTCATCATATTTTCTCACACACACTCTCTCTCTTTTAGTCTCTTATCTAATATTCTAATTTCTAATACTTTAAATTATAATTAATCTTATTTCTTTCATAATCTCTAATTTTATTATCATTAAGCTCAATATCTTATTCTTATTCCTTAATCTCAATCCCTAAACTTCTATTTTACATAAATTAAACCAAAGACCATGATAATTGATTTTTAATGTTAATAATGTTGTTGTTTATTAATTATTATGATATTTAATGTTAATGCTTTATTTTTTTACTTAAAATTTTATTTATTTATATTTTTATAATTAATCATTTACTCTTAAATTCTTTATAGGAAATGGATCATCATTGACTTCATTTCTCTAAATGAGTATAAGCAAAATTTTTATGTCGAAATTTGTTCAAATTCACCGATGATACCATTAGATTCAACAGAATCTAATATAGCACTAAGCTTGTCATCACCATCATCTAATACTTAGATTGCTACTGGCGCAAATACAATGACCACAAAGAGACGTAATAAGCGAACATTTGATATTTCAGATACAGTCGACATGTTCCGTATAAAAATAATAGAGGTGAGAGCATTGATAGTGCAATATGCAAGTATTGCAAAAATATTTTGGTTGCAAGTGAAAATGATGGAACTAATCGCTTGAAACGTCGTAAAGAAAAATGCATGGCTAAAGTTGGTGCAGGTATGAATCAAACGTAACTGAATTTTAATATTGATGGTACAATTGGTACGTGGACTTATGATCCAGTGTTTATTATGAGGAGCACATTAGAAGAACATATAACCCAAAATATAAGAGCACACGTTGAAATACGCATATTTTAGAAAAGAAAAAATTTAATGAATTAAAATTAGAATATGGTGATTTAAATCTGACTTTTTCCTTGATTTCTGATATTTGGAATGCACGTTCTAAAGATGATTATTTATGTGTTGATATTGGTTAGTTTGATTTAGAATGGACTTTAAATAGAAAATTAATAGGATTTAGAGTTATAGATAAAGTACATACCGGTAAAAATATTAGTGATTTAACAATGGAAGTTTTATAAGTGAGTTTGATATCAAAAGCGGTATAATATCCATAATTTTGGATAATGATGCAGCAAATATAAGGCCCGTCACTTTATTTGAATCATAGCTTAGCTAATAAAATGGGGAAGTTTTCTTACATCAATATTGCATGTGTCACATCATAAACCTCATTGTAAAATCAGGTATAAAAGAGCAATAAATAAATTGTTCTGTTGATAAAATTCGATTTGTATTATCTTGGATTAGTAGTTCGAATTCTAGGATAGCTAAGTTTAAAAGATTTTATAGGGAAAGTCTCGAAAGTTTAGAACTGATATGCAGGTAAGGTGGAATTCTACATATTTAATGTTGAAAAGTGTCTTCCCACATAAAGAAATACTTAGTAGTTTTTTTTAATTCTTGTGATCCTTTTGTTATGTTGAATAGTTCTGATTGGAATATACCTGAAAACTTTACATGCTTTTTAAAAATATTATATGATTGTACTGTTCGACTTTCAAGAGTTTATTATCCTACATCTTTTCTTGTTTTGCATTCACTTGTTGAAATGACTAGCTTGTTTCATATTTATGAGAATGATGAAGTGTTTAAACCAGTTGTTCAGAAAATGCTTTCAAATTTTAAAAAATATTGGAAGGAAATTTCTTTTTTGTATACTTTTGCTTTTATGTTAGGTCATATGGTTAAGTTACACAGTCTAACAAATATTCTTACAATTATGCGTCAGCAAATAAATGTTGATTATTCTCTCACTATTACTAACGATACTAATAAATTATATGAAGTGCTTGGTTTTTATGATAATAAGTACAATTACTTGCAGCAACAGGCGCGAGAACAAGAGATTCGACCCACGAGAAAGAGTTGATATTTTGCTAGTGGTTCCGATTCCAATTCTAATTCCAATTCCAATTTCACTAGAATGGAACTCTAAAAATACTTCGAAACAAATTTCTTATTTTTTTATTCTTGTGAAAGTGATTCAAAATCCTTATACCTTATGGATTGGTGGAAGAAAAGCTCTACATGATTTCCTATACTAGCACGAGATGTCTTAACTGTTCTCATCTCAACAGTTCCTTCTGAATCAGCATTTAGCATAAATGCTAGAGTTTTTGAAGATAAGATGACTTCATTAAAGCTAGAATTAGTTGAAGCATTATTATGCATAAGAGATTGAGAGCATGCAGCTCATCAAGATCAACATACAACTCCTAATGAAAACTTAGTTCAATATTTTCAAAATATATTCATAAATGAAGATTCTTTTGCAGCTGAAAGTAGTAATTCAGTCCACTAACAACCAATAATCATTGATAAATAGATAAGAAATTATAGTTTATTAACAAACTTTTATTATTTATTACTTTATTGTAAGGTCCATTTTTTCCTCGTTAAGGTCAGGAGAGTTTTTTGATAGAACCGTAATGGTTGAGCCAAAATGATTTGTATTTCGGATTAAAGAATGTCATAGCCTCTTTTAACAAACAGTGGACATGCATTTGGGCTCATTGACCAGCCCACCTCTTTATACGAGCATGAACTTTTCAAGCCCAGAAAAGAAGAGGAGGGCGACAAGCTAGAGGGAGCCGACAACAATGCTCTTCGTAATTGGAAGGGCAAAAGATAATTTATTTATATCTAAATTTATATATAAATTTATGTTTAAAGGATAATTTCTATTTGAATTTTTTAAAAAGTATAAATAATATTTATTCTATTTATAATTGACAGAATTAGTTATTTATGTAATTCTTAACTTTTTTTAAATTGATCATAAATTAAATATTTATTTTTTATTTTTTAAATCTAAAATTGTAATTTATATATTTTTAATTAATTTATATATATATATTTTAATTTTTTTCATTCTTTTACCATCACTTTTACTATCTATTTCGCATCTATTACTATAGACTGCCACTGCTAACGAGTTAAAGGAAAATTTAGTTTGTATTAATAAAAATATAATAAAATGATATTCTTAAGAGTAAAACTAATATTTCAAAATTAAAAAAAAAAAAAAAAATAATTTTATTTATGGTCAATTTATTAAATGAATTAACAGTCACGTGTGAGACGCGTTATTGATATTGTTAATCGTAAACGGAATGGGTATTATTAATGTTTTTTAAAATTTTCAACTCGTAAATTGTTTTTGCCCGAATTGGAGTGTTGATTCAACTTTATTAACCCCTAATTTTCAACGGCACACTTACGCAGTACGAACCCTAATTTTCTCGGTCTTGGTCGGAAAGATGATTTAGTTCTAACCGAATCACACAGGAGAAGAAGAACAAGGTAGAAGAGAAATCGAGGTGGAATAATTGGTAGCAGCAATGTCTGAGCTCGAAACTTCTAAGAAAATTGCCGATAGATATCTGAAGCTCGGCCAACTCGGTGAAGGTACCTATGGAGTTGTATTCAAAGCCTTTGATACGAAGGTCGATTTCAATCTGTGCTCCTTAATTTTTTAGTATCTTAGGCTCAGAGAGCTCTAACTTGTGTAAATGATGCTAATATAATATAAGAAAAGAGGAATTCGTACTGTAGTCCTAAACGTGCAGCAATTAATTTGGACCTACAGAATTGACACTAGTATGGCAGCTGAGGAATCTAAAGGAAAATAAAAGGGAGGTCGACATGTGAAAAATGAAAGTGTATAATTCTCAGCTTCATGTTATATTCTTTATGCCAAATTCTGCGATGGAAGACCTTTTTCTTTACGCCAGTAATTATATAGCATGTATGGAATTTCAATTGAGTTCCTAAAGAAAACGTAAGATGTTTCAGCTTCACACATTCTATTGGTTGATAAATATAATAGGAGGTATAGGATGGAAATTTTGGAGACTAAAATAATGGTCTACATAAAACTGAGAAGGTTAAATATTTTTTCTTAGCCTTTTCTTTTCCAGTAATTTGGAAATAAAAATAATAAATTCCTTCCTGAGTTTGGAAAAATTCTTGGAAGGTTATAATAGTTTATTAAGCGGACTGATTCTCCAATGAATTAACAATTGTCTCTTATCCTTTTCAGCAGCCTCACAAAGTGGTTTCTTTTGGTAAAGTGTTCATTATTGTTGTCTCATAATGAGTATTGTTTGTGGTTTTCCTTAACACTGAACATCTTCAATGTGACTGGTTTCTAGCAATGACGGTTGAATCAC
The DNA here is from genome assembly GCA_027186245.1 of Coriaria nepalensis. Taxonomy (NCBI): domain Eukaryota; kingdom Viridiplantae; phylum Streptophyta; class Magnoliopsida; order Cucurbitales; family Coriariaceae; genus Coriaria; species Coriaria nepalensis. The sequence continues at coordinate 2,767,424 of CP114493.1, forward strand.
TTCAATTTTTGCTAAGAATTTTATTTTTGTGCTTATAGACAGGTCAGACAGTTGCAATCAAGAAAATTCGACTTGGGAAGCAGAAAGAGGGAGTCAATTTTACAGCTCTTAGAGAAATTAAATTGCTTAAAGAGCTCAAATATCCACATATAATTGAGTTGACAGATGCTTTCTCTCATAAGGAGAACTTGCATCTTGTGTTTGAATTCATGGAGACAGACCTTGAAGCGGTCATACGTGATCGAAACATATTTCTCTCATCAGCTGACATAAAATCCTACATACAGATGACACTGAAAGGCCTTGCTATTTGCCACAAGAAATGGATCTTACATAGGTAGTATTGTGTGTTGAGAGGCTTGAATGTGGTCTAACTACTTGCTTACTGGAATTTATCTCATCCATGTACTTCTTGTACTTAACAGGGACATGAAGCCAAACAATTTGTTGATAGGATGTAATGGACAACTTAAACTTGCAGATTTTGGTTTGGCTCGAATATTTGGTAGTCCAGATCGCAGATTTACTCACCAGGTATACATTCTTTTCTGTTTCATGGATTCATACACTTGTTTGTATCATGTGTTAGAGGTCCATATGATGCTGCTATACCTTGTAGGGCTTATTACCATCTGTTTTCCAGTGGATTTTATTGAGAGTACTTTTGATGTATTCTTAGTGCTTTTCATATATACATATGTATAAAAGGGCTGGTGGAAAGGAACATTAGTGCTTCTGTACTCTATGTTATTCAAAGATTCAGTGCCACCTTTGCCGTGTATATAGTTAGCCTTTTAGATAGTAAACTTTAAGAGGTTTCCACTTTTTTCATTTCTTTTGTTTGTAATTGATATTTCTTCTTCATTTGTTGCTGTAGTTATAGTTACTGTAATGTCCAATTATCTTGGTGGCTCTTAATTTCTGGTGTCAATATTCACACAGTTAAATTATTTAATCTTGTAACTTGAGGATTAGCTTTTAAGGTACAAACTATTGAACACTATGCTAGTTTTCTTCTCTGAATTGTGATGCCCGATTTTCTGATAGTATTGCCATGGCATTAATTTTCATGTAAAAAGGAAAACAATTTGACAAAAGAAAAAAAGGAAAAAAAAAAAGAAATACTCAGCTCCCCTTACTTTAAATTATCTTGCCTTTTTGGTTAATTATATGTATTCTCATAGGACATCTCTAGTATAAGCTCATACCATTTCTGTGTAGGTATTTGCTCGATGGTATAGAGCACCTGAGCTGCTGTTCGGTACCAAGCAGTATGGTTCTGGGGTAGATGTTTGGGCAGCAGCTTGTATATTTGCTGAGCTTCTCCTCCGTCGACCTTTTCTCCAGGTTAAACCATAATTATAAAGCAGATCAATTTTAAAATATCATAACTACATATGCATAGAATATCATATTCTGATTCTCGCAGGATTTAGACATTTGAATATCTCATAGTATTTAGCTGAGGGATCTCTTTGACTGCTTCAGTGATCTCTTTTAATAGCTCTGAGTTATAACCAACCCTTGCACAAAAACAATTAGAATCAGTCTTGCACTGTTATGGACCTGTTTTATGCAGATCCACTAACATCTGTTTAAAGGCTATAAACATTATAAATTAAAACTTTCAACTCAGAACGTTGGGAAATGGCACCTTGTAATAAGAAATATATCATCTGTTGTAATAGTTTCTTTTAGTGTACGTACAAGAATTTTATAAAGGAGCTTGATTATTTATTTTTAACTATACATAGCTTTCGACAAAACCTTTATTGACATCCAACCTCTAGTGTGGCCTATTGTTTGAAGCCATAGAATATTTGATAATTACTTAAAAGGAAATACAATACCTCATAATAAAGAGAAAATTAATGTTCTCTCAGATGTTTATGCTTAGTAGCTGGTGTTTTTATGAAACTTTTTGACTTAGATTTGAAATGTTCCTAAATCAAGTTAGTGGTAATTATACGCTTCTTGTTTCAGAATTTTCTTTTGTAAAGATGCTTAGAACTTTGCTCTCATAACTAATGGTGATTTATAATATGAACTTTCTTCTTACCAGTGCCTCCAATTCTAATCTCTTCAGAATATAAACCCGATTTCCAGGATACTTTTAAAAATTCATTAGTACCTTAGATACAATATTTTTGGATGCTTTTAATGATGAAACAGCTTTGCGTGGAAGTGTTCAGACAGTTATCTGAAACTGACAATATAATTGTTCTAAGTCCCATAATGAAGTTTATTATGATGGTGATTTTGCAAATATGATTGTTTCTGGCATGGTATGAAAAGGGATTATTATTATTATTCATATTTCCAATTGTCACTTTTATACCTGTTATCCATATTTTTGTTTCATATTGTGCCCTTCCCTTACTGTTTGATTTCGTGTATGCGTGCTTCCTTCTATTTAATGATAGGGTTCGAGTGACATTGATCAATTAGGAAAGATCTTTGCAGCTTTTGGAACACCTGCACCTTCTCAGTGGCCTGATATGGCATTCCTGCCTGATTATGTGGAGTACCAATATGTTCCTTCGCCTCCTTTACGATCCTTATTTCCAATGGCTAGTGATGACACTCTAGATCTCCTAGCAAAGATGTTTACGTATGATCCCAAATCCAGAATTTCAGCTCAGCAGGCATTAGAGCACAGGTCTCTGACTAAAACCAATTATGAACCCTAAAATAATCTCTCGTTCCTTCTTTGACATCTATATTTTTCCATTAGGTACTTTTCTTCAGCTCCTCCACCTACTGATCCTGATAAATTGCCTAGACCTTGTCGAAAGCACGACTCGGGGGCTCCAAACGTTAACCTGAATGAGGGTCCCACACTGCTCTCACCTCCAAGAAAATCAAGAAGAGTAATGCCGGAACGTGAAGGATTTGGAGGAAATGCACACCGAGGAGATAAATTGGATGATCATGGTAATGATGTTAGACAAGCATGTCCTGAAAATGCAAGCAAGAACGAACCAGTGCCTATGTCAGTCGATTTTTCAATTTTTGGTGCTAAACCTCCAAGTAGACCAACAATTAACAGGTAAGACACTATATATTGAGCAACTCATCCACGTTGTAGTATCTAAATTACTTGAATAAAAAGATGTCTAGTCGGGCATTCAAGATCATCCTAAGAATTGTACCACTATTGAGGTAGGGATACTATCAAATTTGTTTAACAGTTAACACTATAGCATCAAACTGTGACCTCGTCTTTCAGCCTTGCCCCTAGCTTATTCTGAATCATAGAAATCACAAGTCTGAAAGAAGATCGGTAGCACAAACTCAAATCTGCTAGGTTAAAAGAGTTGTGTAACTTTTAAACTCGTATTGACCATTATGCAATTATGTTAAGTAAAAATTTCTTGGCTAAATTACCATTTTTGTCCTTGAACTGTCTCTGTTTGTTCATTTTTGTTCCCAAACTTTCAAAAGGTTCCACTTCTTCCTTCAAATTTTTAAAAATATTCCATTTTCATCCTTAAGAGTCAAATCTCTAAATGTAAGTATAAAAATGGATTCTAAAGTTGTATGAATACTAGAATTAACACATGGCACATCAAAAATATCATTAATATCCTTAAAATGGTTGTTGATGTGGCTGTTATTGAAATTTAAGGATGCAAAGAATGAAAAATGAAAACTAGAAAATGAAAACTCAAATCAAAATTTGTAACTTATATTACAAAATATTATTAGCTCTTAAAGGATATTAGCGTTGTTGATGATATGATATGTTTTAATTTTAGTCCCTAGATTTTGGATGTCAGTTTTTAATTTTACAGTTGCAAATTTTACTCTCAGGGTGAAAAGAGAATATTTTGAAAACTCTAAAGACAGAATTGAACCATAAAGAAAATTTAGCCAAATTTCTTTGTTTCTCTGTGTCAATGGACAAATTTAGCTTATTTCTGTGTGATGTATATCTTGTAATTTTAAGCATCATCGTGCAGTTAAAATATGCAAGAATATGCCTTTCACCTTATAAGCTAAGCCTTGGAACTTTTAAACAAAAATTAATTTAATCCGTTTTTGTTCTGCAGTGCTGACAGATCACATCTGAAAAGGAAATTAGATCTCGAGTTCCAACAATGAGAAGCTTCTACACTGTTGTCTGAAATCCGAATTTGCCATTTTCCAGAGGCACGGTTTATTCTGAGCTGCATCGATATGAGGTTTATTACAATTTTCATCAATTCTCATCAATTACATCGTGGCTTTCATTGGCAATTTTTATGGGGCTATACTGATTGTGGAGGAGCTTGAGGGGAAGAGGAAGCAGATGCAGTAAAGCTTAAGACAATATACTTCATTGCACTAATGTTTGTAAGTTTTGAAAACATGATGGAAGAACACAGCTTAAAAAGGAAAAAGGAAAATAAAAATAGAAGCGAGTTATTCCCTTAATTTTTCTACTGCTCTGTATTATATGAAAACCAATGCTAAGGCCTGAAAATTTGATGGCTATAACTTTTATTATTATCATGATTAAGAGGTATAAGTGGAATAGATGAAGGAACAAGAAAGATAAGTTAAATATCTTATCAACCTCTTGAACGAAGGATTGAGCCCCAATAAAGAGGATTATGAAGAGTTATATCAAGACATGAAAGGATATTAGGTAAGTCATGATTGGGTTACTCGCCCAACTTCTCATTGGTCGCTCCCGCATTTATTATATACATATGGTCCAAAATATAAAAGAAGCAGAATGCTAAAATAAGTGATAAGAAAAGAATCATGAGATGAGAATTACATGAGAGAAAGTCTTTGAAAAGGTTTATGTATCATATGCTTTTCTAGAAGAAAAGTCTTTGTAAGTCATATTTGTATTTATTGAGAAAGTTCATATTTTATTTTTCATGTTGTAGGCACCAAAAGTAAGCAACCTAGCATTTTTTGATGAACTTGTTGAGAAAGTGTGATGTTGCGGAGGTGATAACAGTACCAGGACACAGTTGAACTATTAAACTCCCGTTATTATCAATACTTAGATGCTCATATAATTTTATAGCATCTCTAATGACTTGGATTCTGTTTCATAAACTATAAATTTTTTATCATAATCAGTAATATACTAAATAGTTATTTTCCTTAAATATGTTTTATTTTGATATGAACATGAAATCCCCTTTTAAGACGAAGGTTTATACAACTTCTTTTGAAAATAATAATTTCATAAGATCAATGTAGTAATTCAATTTTTGTTTTTTTTTTTTAAATCACTCTAGATTTCCTAGTCAAAGAAAGAAAAATAATAGCTTGAATAGCATCGGTCGTCACAAGTTATACATGACAGTTTTTAGAGCTTCACTCTACAAAGAAATAAGGAGAGTAGAGTCACCATTTACATTGATCTCACCATGTCCATCAATAGTTTCTTTTTTCAACAACACCATTTTATTTAATGTGCCATGTAAAGAATATTGTGGTACAATGCCTTCTTCTAGAAACTTTGTGAATGGACCCAATATTTGGTGAGTGCCCATCTACCTACTATAATACTCCCCACTTCTATCTGATCTCACGATTTATTTTTCCAATTATTTCTCTAGCTTTATAAATTTTGAAAGCATTTAGTGCTTTCCTTTTTTCATGAAATAAGTAGAGATATCGTGTATTGTGATTTATCATCAATAAAAATGATAAAAGTGTACTTAGTCCTTATAATACATATTTGGAAAAAGGGCTACAAATATTAGTGTGTATTATTTATAAAATGTTAGAACTCCTCGTAACACTTTTATTATTTTTGTTGGCTTGCTTTCCTTTTGTACAATCCACTCATGTCCTAAAATTAGAAAAGTTGAGGTCTTCAAGAACCCCTTTTACCAATCTCTTTATTCTCTCAAGAACCCCTTTTCTGCAATTTTTTATGCCACAAAATATGAGATTTTACATTAATATTATTTCGCTTAAAGTTATGAGGTTAATAAATGCAAATTTCGCGAAGAATTTAAACGAAGTCTAAAAAATACCCTTATTAATAAAACAATCTTCTACAATATTCGAGTCTTTAAATGAAGAAAATAAATTAGGAAAAAAATTATGTACATTACTTTGTTCTAAAATTTTTTAAAGTGAAATAAGATTCTTAATAAAAGATGGTACAAAGAAAGTTGTTTTTAAATCCCAAAGGAAGCAAGAAGCAAGAACTAATCTAAATATGCCAATCGACTCCAAATGTGAATGCCCTTTGTTTCATAAATAGATGTAGTGTTCATTTTCCGTCAAGTTTCTAAGGCTTGCTAAGCCCCGCATAGTAATAGCATCATGGATTGTGTACCAAAATCAATCTACCAAGTGTCAGAAGAAAGATGACATCAATTAGATTCTAAATACATTAAAGAATTGAGATTATCTTTCTTTTCGAGCGTTTTCTTGTACTTAGGAAAATTCTTCTTCATATGCTCATTCATATGACTTCTTGCAGAAGAAACACTAGGTGACAGTCTTTTTAACTTGATTAAGTTGTCTCTTTCCTTTATTGGTCTGTTTCCTTGAATGAATCACCCATTTGCACTTTCAATATTTTCTGTATTCAGTCTCCCTTCCTCTTGCACATATGTCAAATGATTCAAATTGTGAAGATTCAAATTGCGCCTCCACAACCTTCAAGTAATCCTCAACTTTTTCACAATCGGATATCGAGCCACGTATCTTATCAATGCAAGACTTCATAATTATCATGCTCAAATGGTTGGATTGCTCCCATTGTTCAAATGATTATTTCTCTGTTGAAGTACTCGATTCCATAATAGGGGAAGAAGGTGGTGCATCTATCTGCAATGCCAAGTCAAGGTACAAGAACCCTAAATGAAGAAGAATTTTCTACTTCTAATCCTTATAATTATGACCATTAAGCAGAAGGACACAAGAGGTATCATCATAGTTTGGAATAACTAAAAATATTGAGAGTAAATAAATAAATAAAAAAAAAAAAAAAACCTTACGTTACAATATGAAGCATAACATTTAATATTGAAATTTACTCATGTAAATAATTCAAATAAAAACTTAAAACATCATTATAATTTCCCTATAGGCAAAAATCATAACATTCACATAATATTGGTTTTATTCATAACAAGACCAGTTTCTTAAATTAATAACTATTCTCATTCTATTTAAACTATAAATTATAATGATCCCGTTTAGGGCATATTATCATATTTTTTTTCCTTAGGCTTAATTGCGATCAATGATGTCTACAAATGTGATTGAATTGAAATTTAATATCACTACTATACTTTAAGATGTTGTGTCTACTCTTTAATACACTATTAGAAATCAAATATTTAAATTTATAGCATAAATTAGACATTAAAATTTCATGCTTAATTAATTGAAATGTCATATATTTTAATTATAATGAATTGTATTTAAATAATGGTTTTGCCTACAATTAGAAGATAAAACGCCGATTATGAAGCTGAAAAGACCAATGCCCAAAAGTCAAGAGGCCAATTCTCAAACTTCATCATGTCAAAAGGGATGTATTATCGAAACTACACGTAGTTTTGGTCGTTTCATAGCCCTTCAAAATTACATATCGTTACAGTCTTCCCTTTCCTTCAGCTGGGTCTACTACAACTGAATAGCCGATCCGGATCCAACCCATTACAAACTCATTAGACCTTTTCACAATTTAAAACCCCTTTTTCACACAATTTCATAAGGAATTTAGTCATGTGATTTGTTTCAACAGAATGATTCTCCAAAATTTAAATACGGACGAATTCAAAATGCTATGAATGGAAACATACATTCTTTAACAAGCATGGATAACAAAGGATAAACCATAAGCAATCCTAGAAGGAAAGAATAACAAATGTCAGATCAACTTAATATCAATATCTAATATTTTTATGCAAAAAACTCAAGCAGAAAAAGGGAACGATCACTTCTCCGGCCATTGCAATTGTTTAGATTCTCGTTGAATGGGAGCACGTTTAAAATACAAGCACTACTAGAACTACTATCTAGTTAATGTTATGTTGTTCTTGTTTTTTTTTTCCCCTCTTTTACCCTTGAGTAAATCCAAATTTTATTTCGCTATTAGGAAAGCTCTAGCTTCAACTTCACGAAATAGTTTCAGCAGGAACTATTGAGTCATATACTCTGTCTGTTGCCTTCTTTGCCTGAAAAAGGTGAAAAGAAATAGTAAAAAACGTAACTAGACACAGAGAAGAAAATAGTAATAGTAAAAAAGGTCAGAATGAATTGAATAGAGTTAGTTCTAACTTCTTGGTCCCAGTCGGTTCGAATAGTGACTGTAGATAGAGAAGCCACTTGAACAAGAAGCGCACAAATTATCCCCAGCCAAAGCCCCTACCAAGAAAAGAAAAAACCAACAAAAATTAATAAATAAACTAAAACAAACTTACTAAACTAAAATATCAAAGTGATTACCACCACCATAGTTCAACAAGATGTTCTTACCTCTCCTCCAACATGCAGGACAAAAGCCAACAAAACAGCTGCTGGAATTCCAATCAAATAATATGATCCCAAATTTATGTATGCTCCTATTTTCTGCCACCCACATCCTCTTGACGTACCTTAAAATAATTATTTCGAAAAAATTTAGATTGACATGTAAGTAAAAGGACTAGACAGAGAGATGATGAAATCAGTGAAGAAAACATCGTATAGTTTAAATTATGTGACAATACATAAGAATACCGCATAACTTTAAAAATTAATATCCATATGTTAATAAAATATTGAAAATGAACCATGATGAATTAATTTCTTAAATTATTTCCAAGTTCTAATGATTTGAATTTCCATTCTAGCGTAGTACCTGAAAGAACACATTGAAGTCCGTCAAGAAAGTTGGAGAGTGCAAGAATAGGCATCATTGTGGCTACAAATTGGATAACTTGTACTTCATCACTATAAGCATAGCCCCATACATTGCGTATTAAAATCAACACACTTCCAATCACAAGCCCCTCTATGATGGCCATTACTAACACAACACATACTGCTAAACGAGCTGTTCTAGGATGCCCTGCTCCTAACTCATTTGAAACCCTTGTGCTGCCAACAAAATACATAACTATTGATAAATAAATAATAAGGTCAAAAAAATAACAAATTATGTATTTTTATTTATCTTGAGTTCTTACCTCACAGCAGAACTTAGTCCAAAAGGGATCATCCAAACTGTTGCTGATGTATTAAGGCTGAAAAAAAACAAAAAAAAAACCAAAAACGTGGTGCTAATGAGGGTGGAGAAGATTAGATATATATGGTTGAAATCTTGTTAGGAAGTTACCAGATAGAGAGAACTGAGGTTTCTAATTCTGGATTAGGAAGCAGACCGGATAACAAAACCATCATTTCAAATGACCACATCTCCAAACTGTTTGAAATTGGTAAAAGAATCAAAAAGTGAACAAATACGTAATTAAGGATCATAGATTTTTCTTGAACTGGATTTTCTGCAAGTTGATTTTAATCCTTGTATTCGACAATTGAGATAAGAAATCTAAGAATGAAAAAATGAATCAAATAAATAACGAAGAAAGGTGGACAAGGGAAAGATTTAATTACCAGACCATGACAGCTGAGGGAATAGCAAGTTTGATAAAAGTCAGAACATTATGCAATGCCTCCTTGGAAAAGCCAGTCCAACTCTTTGCGCAAGAAGGAGAGAACTTAACATAAAGTAACAATAGCAACACATTGATCCAATAAGAGATTGAATTTGCCAAAGCAGCCCCTCTTGTTTCAAGGCCAGATTTAAACACTAGGACCCAACAAATAAGTATGTGGAGCAAAGCTACTATTCCGGAACATAACATCAAAGGGAAGACGATGTTTTGTGTTTGTAAGAATCTTAAGAGGCATTGCAGAATCCCATATGCAAAAAGGCTAGGGATCATATAACAAGCATATTGTCCGGCCTCTTCTGAAATGCTAGGGTCTTGTCCTAATGCTTTTAGAATGGCGCCCGTATTTGCCCAGATGAAAGCAAGAGGTATACTAACAATGAGAAGAATAAGAATAGCTCGTTGCATATGTATGCCTAGCATATGGTATTGTTTTGCTCCATATGATTGCCCACATAATGTATCCAAGGCACTAGCCATTCCCATCTGGTTAAACAAAAATACAAATTTTTGAGAAAAAAAAGGTTCATGATCAAAATCAAGTATTATGTTAATTAATTAAAACACTCTAATTAACACAAAATTAAATGTATAGTCAACACAAAGGGTGCCCATTTTGGTCCCGTTTAACGAATTAACACAAAAATAAGTATATTAAGTAAATGTCATAATGATAAACCTCAACACAGCTAGGTGACCTCATTCCAATCTTGCGGGATAAAGATCCCCCAATACATGTTATATGAAACCAAACTACCAAAAAAAAAAACAGCCTATTTGGAAGGTAAGGTTGTTGTCATAATAAGGTCAATAATATGGGCTTAAAGAAGAACAACCCTTGAAGATAAACAATTTCTCTAATGGAACTAACGCTTATTCCCTCCAACCTTGTACCATAGTTTTTTGTTCTACAAAACTTGTCTCATAGTTCATTATTGATACGTTATTTCGAACCAGAAAAAAATAAAATAAAATTTTTTTTTTTTTTTGATCAATTGAGATTAGGGAACTGACCAACAAACTGAAACCAGTCACAGTAGCAAAGGAAGTAGCCATAGAAGCACCAGAGAGTGACAATTCTCCAAGATGGCCCACAAACATTATTGAGATCATTTGTAAGCAATAAAGCAATAGACTTGTTGCTATAAGCGGCCCTGCTAGCCATAACTGCTTCTTCACCTCTTTCACTACTTCCTCTCTCTTAATAGATCCCTTATCTTTTCTGCTTTCCTCCACTGAATTACTATGTAGTAATGGTGAACTTAGAGTTAGAGACGCCTCTTCATCTGATCCTCTTTCCATCTTTGTCTCTGCTAAATCAAAGAGAGAGAAGAAGGAAATAAATTTGTGTAATTAGAGTTGCGTTTATTCAACTCTAGTTATGATTGTAAGCATTGAAGTCACGGTTTTTTTTCTGTCGTGAAAAGTTTTATCATTAGCGGATAGTAATATGTGTCGCAATCAGCATGACCAGCTCTACTCATTTCTGATCCGTCGAATTTTAAAACTTTTTATTTGTAATTTACGTGGAATTTATATACATATTTTTTCATTAGAGCAAACTATTGAAATATGTATCAATTACATTTGAGCAATTATTGTTTTCGTCCTTTAATTTATTACAATTATTTTTTTTTTCTTTTTTTTCTCTCCCTTGGAACTTTTTTGAATCTGACTCCGTTAAGCTTTTAAAAACATTAATGTTTATACTATTTTAGTGCTGAAAAATTAAAAATATTAAAAAATATTAATAATTAAAAAATATAATTAAATTTACATTTTTAACCGTTTTAACTGTTTAAGATAATTGATAATTTAAAATAATATTAAAATATAAATTTTGAAATCAAATAACATTAAACTCTCTTTTTTCAACTTTTATATTTTATATATTTATATTTAAATTTATATATATATCATTTATTTATTTATATATATGAAACTTTTACATGTAAAATTAAATATTAAAAAATTATTAAACTTATTTTTTAATAATTCAAACTTTTAACACTCACAATTTAAGATAAAACATCTCCACTAACGTTGCTAATTAATAATAAAATTAAAAAAATTAAAAAATTAAAAAAAATTAAAAAAAACTTTTCATGAATCCAACTCAGCAATAGATATTAGATACATTTACTTTTTGGAGATTTTATCAATAAATAATTTTGTTTTCTTAGAAGTGATTGTTTTCTTTACATATATCATCACTTTGTCATTACAGCCAAAATACAGGTCCATGGACGGCTCTGTATGCGCAGTCACATGTCATATTGAATAAGACAAAATAGTCAAATTGTGATCAAGCATTCCGAATAATTTGACGATTACAATTTGTTGTCTTTGTGTCTTTTTGCATGGCGGGCGCGCGTCATGCCAGAAACTTTTTTTTTTTTTTTTTTTTTTTTTTTTCTGGCTTTTCGTTTTGTCAGGCAACTAAAAATATTAATTTGTATTAAAATGTAATTTATTCTATCTTTTTTTTATTTTTTTAAAATTTTTATTATTAACCAATAAATAAACTATTAAATCAAATAAAATAAATAAAAAATATAAATATAATTTTTCTTTATTTTTCTATTATCATCTTTTTTATTTACAATATTTTATTAGCATGATAACTTTACAATAAATTAGTTTTTAGGTTTATGATGATCATTTCATTTTATCTTTCAATATTGTGTATGTCCTGTGAAAGTTTAAAATCGTGAATATTAGGATAAAAATATTTATTTTTATTTAATTCAATTTTAATTTTAATTTCTTAATTTAATTTTATTTACTTTTTGTGTCATTATTATATTTTAATATAATTTCATATTAGACTAATAATTTTATTAATTTGTTATATCAAACTTGTCAGTAAAAAAAATTAATTCGTAAAATAATATGATTGATCACTAATTTTGGTGGACTTAGAATGTACATAAACGGAAGTTAGAAAAATTGAAAGTCCTTGATATATACATTCAAGTTCATTTCTTTACCAAATAATTTGATTTAACTAATTGGTACATACCTTTTATAGCTAAAGCCAATATCTTAAAGCTTTTGGTGAGATATCACTGAAATCTGTATTCATAATAAAAATTATTGAAGACATCATTTCACCTAAATCTACATTGGAAGTTTTCCGACTCCTATGTCAAAATTTATTAACTCAACATAAAAAAGGTGGATTTATCCATCTAGGAATAGCACAAAGCATGTTAAAACCTATGATGATATTGGGACTTGAAGTGTTCACTCTTTTTGCCTTAAGAGATAAGAGGCATAAGAGATATGAACATTCTATCTCGGGGATAGCAAAATCGTCAATTTGTGATTAACTTATCTAGTTTGAGTGCTATTTGGATTTGTCTTTATCATTATCTGACATTCGTATAATGAAGGCCCTTGCCCTTTATTTACAAACGATGGGCTTCGATACAGAAATGATGTCAAAATATATCGTGCTCATCTATCGAATTTGTTATAAAATGATGAGCACGCTTACCTCAAAAAGACTACCATTCCCTACAAACATAAAGGAGGGAGAAACCGCTTTGTTCTTGACCTATCTTAAGAAGATCAATACTATGGTCCCTCAAATAATCAAGTGGGATAAGATCAAGTTTCTAGGGAAATGGATCTCCGAGAGGGCAATTTCAGCTCCTCAACCGCCTCCTTGAGAATTAAGTCATATAAAGGAAAGATAACATGGAAATGTAGAAATACGATTTTCTAGAAGATTTAGATGCTTCTAGAAATAGGATTGGAATTGCTAGGCACTCCACTACGTATAAAGAAGATTTATACCGACCTCAATATAGAGTCGAGATTTTGGACTCTTCAGAAAGACCAAAATCTCCAATGCTTTCAGACATAGGATATTCTTCAAGACAAGATATATTGGTAATAGAAGACCAAGAAGAAAGGTCATATTTAGCAAAAAGGATTCAATCTCTATATGAGTCAGAACAAAACATAGATATTAGACTCTAGTTTGAAAATATCCTTGCTAAAGAAGATCAGAGATACTAGAAAGGAATGTTTAACACTTTCAAAAATTCTCTCTTTCGAAAATTCCTTCTCTCTATAGAGCCTTAGGTTCTCAGAGTAATAGAGTTCAGATACTTTTGAGGTTCACTAGAATTATTTGAGGGTGCAACCATTTGATTTGTTCTTCATTGTAGCCTGAGAGACATACGTCATTATATCTTTGCCACAAAAAATAAGAAGCGAATATGTTTTAGGGAATGTGTGACCCTCACATGTCTTGAAAATTCTTCTATCCTCAATCTAGTTTGCAATTCGTGTTCCAATTTTCATATATTAATATTTTAGTATATACTTTTATACATTATGTGTAGTTTGTTTCGTTTATTGATCCTATTATTTCTTGTGATTCTGTATATTATGTTCATACTAGAATATTTAACAACTTAAAACAGATTGCATCTTTCTTCTTGATAGAATAATACATATTGTAATACTTGAAACGTTTTCATATTACTATTGCTTTGAATTAATTGCATGCTAATAAATTAATTAGAATTAATTGCATGTTAATAAATTAATTGGAATAAATTGCATGCTAATAAATTGATTATAATTAATTGTATGCAATACATTAATTCAAATTAATTCTAATACTAGGCTCTATGGACCTCTGTACCGTGCCTAAACACTCTTAGAAAAAAGTGGGCCGGCACGAGCACGATCCAATTTCAGCCCTACTGGCCCATGTCATCCGATTCATTTTGCCCCCTCTAAATGTGATTACTAGCTAGTAAGTGAAAATTCACTACCAATTATAACATTCCATACAATAACCACACTATTGTCATTCTTCCTTTAATAGTCAGTAATTAGTCACCTATAATTAACCACTCTTTCAAGTTGTCTCTCCATTTTCCGATTAACCACTGTTTCAACTCGTCTTTGCATTTTCCGACTAATGCATATCCAATTAGAATCCATTCTACAAGATCTTATGTTTCAGACTAAGACACCCTAGTGTACTCTTAAGTATTGTGTCAATGATCCTCCAGTTTATTTGTACAAGTTGTCAAGCATGCTAGTTCCATTTATTTTATTTCTTTTAAGTAAAGCATGGCTTAAGAAATAGTTGGTGTGATTGTGTTCCTTATTTCTTTATTATTTTTCCTATAAATAGAAACACTACCTAGTAGCGGACTTTTAGATCTGAGTTTTCTTAAAATCTAATAAGTAGCCATGGTTTGAGATAGGCATTGGGCAAGCCGCCGGATTTGATTGACCCAATCTGAAGGGTTATCGGTTAGGTCCAATTGTAGCGAACTTTGGTTTCGATTTGAGTTTTTTTCATTAATTCTTTCGTATATTTATTACTATCTAATAAATAAACAAAAATATATAATTTCAGAATTTCAATAAATAAAAATACCTAAAATGAATGTATTTAAAAAAGAAAAATCTTTATTTATTAATTATCGATTACATAATCTAATTTATCTTTAAATACAAAACCCCCAAAAAAATTTAAATGTGTATTTTGGTAAGTATAATAAATATAAAGAGGAATAAATGCATGAGGTAATAAATATAATTGATGAAATAATGAATTTTTTTTTTTAATAAAATAATGTTGAAAATATGTATTTAAGTAAATTTTTGAATGAATGGAAAATTCTCTTAAAAAAAGAAGTAAATGAAAATACCTTAAAATATATATATATATATATTTAAAAAGAATTTTTTTTAATCATTTATGAATTAGGAAATAAAACTATATTCAGATTTCAGAATAAAATCAAAACAAATAATAAAAACACATGAAATGTTACCAAAAAAAGAAAAAAAAAGAAAAAGGCATGGATTCGGATACAAAATGGGACCGAATCATCGTCGACTTAGACCTACTACTATCTGACCTTATAGAATTCACATTTTGGAGGATTTGAGGACGAATACTGACTTACATTAAAATATGGGAGTGAAAATTAGTTAAAAAGTTAAAATTGTTATGAATATTATAGTTGTCAAGTTTGAATTCTATGAATCCATAATATTAAATATCGTCGATTTCTTTACTTTCTTGGTAGATAGTTTTTTCTTTCTTCTTTTTTAATTTTTAATTTTTTTCTCTCGAGTAAACTAAAAAACTTGACTGACTATCTTACATATTTCTTTTCCTGGACTTAGGTCGCACTATCTTCTAAAACTAGACATTAAGTCTTTCTAAGTTTTATAAACAAAACTTAGGACCCTAATTTTAAGATGGATCAAAGAAAAGAAAGGAAAAAATAAAGTAAAAATAAGGATTAGATGGATCAAATTTTATTTACAGAATGATAAGAGTAGTTTACCTTATTTTTAAGGTTGTAACATTTTCTCCCTTTCACTAAATTAGGTAGGGATCCGCAAACCCCATTTTTTAGTTTAAAAAACAAGTGGGTCAAATTTTTCCCAAATATAAGATGAGCCGGATAGAAAATTGGTCAGATTGTTAAATTGAAGTGATTAACGAAATAGGTTAAGTTTTTAACGGAATCTTAAATTTAGGAACCTAAGTCTAATTTATAAAACTTAGAAGGACTTAAGTCTAGTTTTAAAACTTATAGGTACCTAAGCCCCAATAAAAGAAAAGTTTAAGATAGTAAAATCTATTTTACTATTTTTCCTTTTTTTTTCTTTATTACTTTTAGGGCAATTGGTTGCGAATTGAATTAAAATAATTATCATTTATTTATTTAATTTTTGTTTATAAAAAAATTGAGTATTATTTTAATTTCTCAAGCTACCGAAATAAAATAAAGAATCAGTCATTTCTTTTAAAATATGAATAATTCAAATAGAAAAATTGGTTATATTATGTTATTTTTGAAAATTTTAATTGAAAAAAATCTTAAAACACAATAAGAAGTTATTAAAATGTGGAATCAAAAATTATTTTATGATACCCATTCGTTATCAAAAATCAGTCATTTTATTCTTATTCATTCTCTTTTACATTTTTTCATTAGGGAATATAATCAATCTCCTTCCTAATTTAAGGAGTAATATATATAACAGAGATTTGATATCTTTTCAATAATAAATATGTATAGGGGAGTTCCATCTATCTAATATTTAGAATAAGGAATTAATAGTGTAGAAAATAGTTGTAGGCCGCTCATCATCATGCGTCCCACTAAAATAAATGGACAAGGAAACGAATAGTTTGGTTCAGGTCTCCACCTCTTCTTCTCTCATACCAAATCGCTTGCTTGGCTTCCTCAATTACAAATAAAACTTGATTATCAGCCGGCTTGAGTTTCTTTGCATCTTAAAAATTGATTTGATCACTACCAAGATTTTGATCCCACACAACACTACTTTAGATGGTAGTTCAGTGATAACAAACTCATCCGATATCTAATTTGAGATCTAATTGGTTTCGGATTCAAGTCATATAAGAGAAAATATGTAACATATAATCATCCTCTTAAAGTCAAGAAAAAGAGAAATTGAATGTTTAGTAATGAAACCCTGGTGGGACGTAATTTGATTGGAAACAGCTCAATGAGCAGAAACGGACTAGATGACTCTAATTTTGATTGTAAACTCGATTTATCAAGTTTTATATTTTCTTATTTTCCTTTCCTTTTCTTTATTATATGGCTACTTTGTTATTCTTTATTATTGATGTTATTATATGAAAACTATTATAAGTAAAACAATGTTAGCTTACACTCTAATATTTTATCCAAACTAAAAACCAAATGTACATGGAGAAGACTCCTCTCCGGTTCATGGAGGAAAAAATCTCAACCCTTCACGGATCTAATATGGGTATGGCCTGAATCAAATCGATCCGATCAAAGAAAGAAAAAATAAACAAACTTCTAAGGAGTGAAGGAATAGAGATAGTTCAAACAGTCAACGAATTAGTCCCCCGTCAGTCCAATTTTTGAGCTTAGGAAAAAATAAAATAAAAATTCCACGTAACAAATTCGTGGGATGCACTAATTCAAAGAATTGCACCTCATGAACTTCTTCAACTTTTCATTAAATGTGGCATGCATTTATTTGTCGAACACTCATACCAAATTCATGTGCATGCCTTACCTCTTTGCCTACTAATCCAATTGCTTAATAGTCATTCCTTTCAGCAATGCAGTTTTCATTGAAGTCCAATACATAATTCTTATATGGTATGAAAATGTTGTATGATACGATAATAGCAAGGAGCTTTAGTAAGCATGAGCAGAAGAAATTTGGATATGGAGCTCTGGTTGGCTGCTTCTTCATTGCATTTACATTTTTTACGTTGTTCAGACCTGATCGTCACAGCCCTCTACCAAATCGTAACTTCTTTCAACCACAAATTTATGAACCCTCATAAGTATTCGAAAAGTTGCAATAAAACATATATACTTCCAACTTTCTTTTTTCCTAGTACTATTTTGGGTAAACTTCAATAAGTTTTGCAGTGAATCTAAGAGTTTCTATTGGTAGCGGGCTACACATTCTTATGATCAAGCAGACAAGCAACATGGTAGATATAGTTGAAGGTAAGGCTTACAGAGTTAAAGCGACAAATTTCCAACTGGCTTCCTTTGTTTCAACTAACATGATAATTAATATTATTCTGACTAAGAAAATCTATTAATTTATCGAAATATTAAATTATTAAGAAAATTTAACAACTTATAATCAAGTCAGAACAAAAAAATTTATTATTTAATCGAGGTTGAGATTTTACTGTATTTTGTTCGGTTAAGATCCTTAGGCTCATTGTTTCTAATCTTTCTCTTTGTATGGTACAGTTGCGGAAATCATGACGAAGAAAATGGACCCAGTATGCAATATCATGGAAAGAACCGATTTTTGCGACCTCAATGACAAAGAAATACATATCCGTATCGATAGAAATTCATCCTCACTCATTGTTCATTCAAATTACAGAGAAAGATTTGAGAAAAATCTTCCTTACAAAATAAGACCATATGCTCGAAAAAGCGACAGGACAGCAATGAAAAAGGTAATGGAATGGTCAGTAAAATCAGTAAACAGTGTCCAAGGAATGCCTCGGTGCACAAAAAATCATACTATTCCAGCCGTCTTGTTCTCTCTAGGAGGATATGCAGGGAATCATTTTCATGACTTTACGGACATTGTCGTACCACTATACATAACTTGCCGGAAATTCAACGGGGAAGTACAGATTCTTATAACTGATTACAAGTCTTGGTGGATTGCAAAGTTTCAATCCATATTGAATAGCTTGTCCAAGTATAAGCCTATAGATATTGACGAGGGCAAAGATGTAATTCATTGCTTTCCCAGAGTGATTATAGGCCTTAAAAGACATCAAAAAGAGCTTAGCATTGACCCTATGAAGCACAACTCACTTTCCATGAGAGATTTCAAAGAGTTCTTAAGAAGTTCATATTCATTAAAGAGAAAAGATGTGATGATCAAGCGAACAAATGGGGAAGACAATAATAAGCCTAAGTTGCTCATTGTTGCTAGAAATAGAACAAGAAGGTTTACAAACATAGAAGAGATAAGCGAGATGGGAAGAGGAACAGGGTTTGAGGTAGTTGTGCAAGAGCTAGACATGAACCTGGAAAGAGTAGCCGAAACTGTGAATTCTTGTGACATGATCATGGGAGTGCATGGAGCAGGGCTTACCAACATTGTGTTTCTTCCAGAGAAGGCAGTTTTCATTCAAATAGTTCCATTTGGAGGGGTGGACTGGGTTTCTAGAAACTTCTTTGGAGAGCCTTCAAAGAAAATGGGGATAAAGTACTTGGAATATAAGATACATATAAATGAGAGCAGTTTGGTAGAGGAATATGCAAGGGACCAAGTGGTGTTGAGGGACCCACCTGCAATTGAGAGACAAGGATGGGAAGCATTTAGGTCAGTTTATTTGGACAAGCAAAATGTGAGGCTTGATATTAATAGGTTCAAGACCCACTTTGTTAAAAGCTCTGGAGCTCTTGAGCTCTTGATGTTAAATAGCAAATATGTAGATATTCTAAATCACATTAATCATATCTGAAATAATTATTGAATCTGTAATGTATTGGAAATCCAGTGAGGGAGTATATGAACTATATAATATAAAATAAATATTACATCTCACTATCTACCGAACATTCCCTCCTGGAGCAAAAATTTTCATTTGCTACTTTTCATTCAACCCTAAAGTTCTAAATATATGATACATAAAGGGGGAAAAAATGGTAGCCAGTTGGTCCCACTCACCACTGTCTGGTTACTTCATGCCTCTTCTCACCTCCTTACTCTGCAGCTTCAGCTTTCAGCTTCTGAGGAGTTTCTTTCTGGGCGGGCATTTCAAATGCAAGTTTTGTTGGCAACCATCAATTCCGCCCCACAAAATGCAGTACAAAATTGAGCCCACCATTCCAATCAACCAAAATTTAACTTCTCTAAAAAGAGAAAAAATAAAACCTTCCTATACTTCTATCATCTCTTTTAGGGGAATGCTAACTAATTCCACTTCACTTGGCACCGGCTACAGAATGAATTTTCCTCGCTTTTCTTTTGACCCTTCTTTAAGAGCACAGATGCTCGATCAACATCTTTGGCATACGAATGAGACTCGCCATCTAGCCATAACAAAGCCTCAGCAGCTGTGCATCCTTTTCAGCAAGCTTCTTGCTGTTACAGGGTCGGCCCACAAAGTCCAACCCGTTAAAGATAACAGTAGATCGGAATAAGTTGTTTTTTAGCAGTTTTGCCTTGTAAGTAGGTGCTTCATGGCCAGCTCATAAAAGCACGGTTTGGAGCTGAGTTTTGGAATTATCACCCCCTGCTCCACCTCTAGAGATTGTGCCTGGTATTGTCTCCCTTGTTGCTGATTTTTTTTATGGCAATGGCACCTGGCGATTAAAGACAAATCTACGCTCACATCGGTCTTCTGATACCAGCAACCTTACAGCTGCTGACAAGAGCTCATTATGTGATTTTATTTCCATTTTGGGATTCAAAAGCTGCAAGAGTTCAAATATATAAGATGAAATCTTGAGTAAGGGCTATAATATCAGTTTGAGGCCGCATAACATCAGACTTATTAATGGATTTCAATCACTCGTCCAAATGAAAATTCAGTTAACCTCAGAAAACTTCCAAATATAGTTTTTCAAGACAGGTTTTTATTTTTGGTGAAATGTCAATTTTAAACTCTAAAGCAAATGAACCCTTAGAATAAATTACATGCATTTATGAACACTTGAAGACTTACTTTTTCATGAATAAGTTCATCAAGCTCTCTTTTCAAAGTGGCATAAGTATCAGCCAACACAGATTTCATGAAGAATTCCAAGTGGCCTCTGAGCATTTTAAGGTGTCCATCCTATCAAAATCCAACAATAGCTTTCAGCAATGTAGTTGGCCAAGCAAGAATAGTGATGTAAGAAAATAAGATGGTACAAGAAGTCATTTGAACACGAGAAAGATGAGACCTTACCAGTCTGCCATTAGAGATGTTCCCCCCAAACAGAAGCATCTCAGATTCAGAAACACCAGTAGAATCTCGGAGGAATACCGAATTCACTTTTACACTTTCATTAAAAACCAGCCATGGGTATTGAATTTTGGGTACGCCAGCGTTCACAGAATTCTGAAATAATTAGTCCACCATAAGACTGTTAGAATTATGAGCATCTATATTCTCTGTTCAGAGAATGGTAGAATGAATTAAGTCATGCAGAGTGCACCATCTAGCTGGAGGACTTACTGAGTACAGAAGAACCTGTCCATCCTCCATTGTTTTTAGCATTACGGACTTCTCTTTATTCTGCAGTATTACAATTATGATCAATCCCCTAGCCACATATCGTTAATTAGTAGAAACAAAGATTAAGCTGAGATGAAATAAAATGTAGCAAATCATTGTACAATCTGTTCCGATCAAATAAAACAATTTAAAAATGCCAAGCTTGAAGTTTGAGTTACAATCAATTTTTGCACACCAAAGCTTTCATCAAGTATAAAACCACTAAAGCAAAAATACAACCAGTAGAACACAAAAGTAATTCGAAAGAAAACACTTTCAGATTAATGATCAAATAAAAGCTCAAACAAATAGCAACAAAAAAGAAAAAAAAAAACTGCACATATGATTGCACGGATTAGATGCTCATCATCATGCCAGATATTACAGTTTTCTGAACTGCTATCAACCAAACCAGCCTACTTAAGTATATAAAAGAACTGTTTTCTCAGAGAGTCAATGGCTTTCAGGGTTTGCACAGAAAGAAAGTTTCTCCAACAGTATTCATAACCAGATTGAACTTTTTCAGCCTCTCTCCAACCATCATAGGCTCGGTGGTCGCTGCAGTCACGAGCCACAAATTGGGTTTCCGCAGATTCTGCAAGTTGAAATATGGGAACACCATTATTTAAAGGTTTTTTTTTCTTCAAACCTATTAATTAAATTTACCGTGATCAAAATACTAATTGCACCCAATACCAACCTCTGGAAACCGCGACTGTAAACATGGAAATAATTTTGGTATTTTCAAATAGAAACAAAACTAGTTGTTTCATCCTCTTTGGGGTTGAATATAAATAATTTTCATTGTAGGAAGGACTTAGGAATTATTTTATGTTTATTTATAGCGTTAATAATAATGGAAAAATAATCAATATTTATGTACTGATTCATAAATATAAGAGTATTTATTAGGCTTTGTAATTTAACCTTAGGATCTAATATAAAAGCAAATATACATAAAGAGGATTTTCCTTTCAATATTTTTAAAATTTTGAAACCATTTTCTAAACAATAAGTTTAAACATTTTATCATTCTAATAGATTTGAAATAAGCTAGTCATTTCAATAAGTGAATGCAAAACAAGAAAAGATGTAGGATAATAAACACCTGAACGTCGAACAATAGATCATAAAATATTTCAAAAAAGCATAAGTTTTCAAGTATATGCTAATAAGAACTACTGAACAGAATATGAGAATCATAAAAATTTAAAAAATCATCAATTATTTCTTTATGTAGGATGACACTTTTCAACATCAAATATGTGTAATTCCACCTTATTAGCATATAAGTTTCAAACATTGAATGATTCACATTGAATGCTCTATAATATCTTTTAAATTTAGCCAACTAGAATTCGAACTACTAATCTAAGATAATACCAATCAATTTTATCAACAGAATAGTTTTCTTATTATTCTTGTATACTTGATTTTACAATAAAGTTTATAATGTAACACGCACAACATTGATGAAAGAAAACTTCACTATTATCTTGCTGCAGTCAAGATATTTAACCGGATAAAAAGATTCTTCTGATTTTCTATATCATTTCTCTCTTTTTCTCACAATCAATCTCTTCTTATTTTTTTTCCTCAATTAAAAAAATACGTGACACTTTCGTTTCTTTATTATTTATTACTCTTTCCCTTTAATTATCTTAATAGTCCAAAACCCGTATCTCAACTGGCCATCAAAAGTTGACATTTAAGAATTCGAATCACTAAAAGTCTTGTTAAAATTCATACTTTTGCTTGAAAAAAAAAAAAAATTGCAAAACCCCATCCCACAAGCCTCTTTTTTCTTCCCTTTCATTTCTTACTTTTATTATTATTATTTTTTAATTTGCTCTTACACAGCCCGCATCCTTAAGCGTCTTATATTTCTTCCTTCATTAGTTTTTCACTTATTACCCTGAAATCCTACAAGTAACCATTTATCCCAATTTTTCCTCTTTACCATCTTTTTATTATTTTTTCTTCAAAGTTACCTACAATATGAAAAATAAACTAAATAACGAGTAAAAAAAAAAAAAAAAACTAAAAAATTGATGAAATTAGGGAGGAAATTACTGTAATGTTAATACAAAATTCATCACTTATCAAAATAGAGATACATTCAAGAAGAAATCAGAAGCAAACAATGTTTTTCATGTCTAGAGAGAGAGCACTAATATTTGCAATTTGTTAGTCAGATTACCAAAGAGAGGCTATAATTAAATAAAGATTCATCGGCTACGCCAAATATTAAAAAAACGTAATTAGCCCAAATTATCTATGACCCATCGTTGCGCCTAACGAACCATGAACAAGTCAATTACCACATTCAAGCGTCCACACAAGTTGGCTCTTCAACATTCACATTTTGAATGATGTATGTAACAAATCATAAGATTTCACGTACAATTCTTATCAAGAGATCATATCTTCAAAGTTTCTTAAAAAGGGTAAGGAAAAGTAATTGCTTAACAAGTCCAATTATATGGTCACAATCCTGTATAAAGAGACGATAGTATAAATGAAGAAACATATCCCAAAAGGTTGATCTATCCAAACTAAATCACATCTAAGTTCACCTAAAGAGTCTTCATTTATAAAATATGCACTGTTAAAGATTAGAAAAAGAGTATTGGCGTCAGAACCACTGTGATCCTTTATTGAACTTTCCAATAAAGGAGGATCTCCCACAAGGCTGGTGTAGACATTTCCCATATCAACAATTGACTATTACACTATAGAAGGTCGCTTAAAAAAAAAAAAAAAAAAATTCACAAAAGCACATATATATCGATTTTACATGTCCGTAGTCACTACATATTATACATGTCATTTTTTTCCCTCTCAACATACTCTCTCATATCCAAAGCGATAATTGGTCGGCGGTACCTCTCCGATATCATAGCAGGTTTGGTTGCATGATTAATGATAAAGCTACTTATTTAAATGTTCAGTCCATCCTAATTACTATGTTGAGAACTTTCCTCATATATACTTAATTTTGATCTTTATATCATGCCCCCAAAAGCAAATGGTACCTGCAACTTTGAGAAATTGAAGTTACTTTTACTGAAAAGTGAAAATATCTGGTTTGCTAGCCTTCACTACTTTATCCATATATCCCTGTCCCACACAAGCACAGATGCTATTGCTTTGCTGGATATATTTGGGCAGGATACTATAATGAAGTCCGCAGGATTCTAATCTTCTGAATATACAATACTGGAGACTAATTTGGAGTTCTTAATTGAACTTGATAGGTGCCTTGTTATGTTAATCATACAAATCTCTTAAATATCCTTTTTTTTTTTTTACCTAAAGATCAAATTATAAAAAGAGCCAAAAAAATAATAATAAATATTAATTAAACAAATTAAATAACAAAAAAAAAAAAGAAGTTAATTTCAATTTACAGTATGAAATGAAGCAGTCAAAGTGTCAAGAGTTTAGACTAATTGCGATATGTATAATTCTTCATCGAGGTCGTGAAAAGAACCTACTAAGGTTTCTTTTTTCTGGCCCAAATCGAATCAAGCTATTTTAATCAATATCTAATAAGCATTGAAATGAAAAAAGAGCGACCTAATTAACATGACTTAAGCTTAATTAATTAAAACAAATATGAACATTGAAACGGGTCAGAATATGAAAACAGCTGGTAGTCAGGTGAAAGGCAAACCCTAGATCATGTCTTGAAATCTAAACCAACAAAGCCCATGACCATGAATAAACTATACTTCTTGTCCTTCTTTATTCACTGATAAGGATGATTAATAAAGAATAAAAAATTAAAACACATGACCATGAACTTGATATTTGCAGCGTTTGCTAAGAACTGTACTAACTCTGCATGCACAAGAGGAGAGATCTCAAAACATGAATATCCTCGTAAATCTCTCCCTTTCTCTCTTGAAGGTAGATCTCGCTCTTTGTACATCTTGATCTTGTTAAGACCCACGCCCATTAAATAAAGAAATACGACATTCTTATCCTCCAATCCTCTCCGCTTGTAAGAACACCTGCAAGATTTGTTTGTGATGATAATATTTACATATTTTTTTACCAGAAGGGTTAAAATAGATAGAATTTAAGAACTTTATCCAAGATGCCTCTATAATACTGCATAATTAATTATTTCATCGGATAGATTCTATGATTAATTAAGAAACAAAAAATAAGCACATCCCTATTTTAATTGAAAAAATATAAAAAATAAAAAATAAAAGAAAGAAAGAGCTAAATATTTATTTGATTTGAGAAAGTAATTACAAAATGAAGGGATGGATTTGTAGTGAGAGTGCAGCAATTGAGGTTGGGAGATGATGACAGAAGCATAGAGAGCACAAAGGAGTGAAGTGCATGAACATGATTTCTCGCCCGCCGTGAATTATTTCAATATTGAATCAAATTGCATATCAACATCTGTGCTCTCTATCTTCTGTCAACATCATCACCTCTCTGCCTCCTCTATCACCTTGTCCCCCTTAAAAAAATTTTAATGCATGTTTTGAGAAAGAAACCGAGAGAGAGAGAGATGAATAGAGAGAGAGAGGAGAGAGAGCAATGGGTAGATATATGGGAAGGTTGGCCTGTCAAATGCTCCTGCCAATCGCCCACTATTTATAGGAAAACTTAAACCGAAAAGAGAATGGTAAAAAGGGTGATTCTATTTTTCTAGGGGCTATATGCAAGACTGAAAAGTGACTGTCATAATGTACTGCAGATTATAACCGTAACTCACGAGACCAGAGCTCTCAGCCACCACTTTTTAAGACAAAAAATGTGCTAAAAAATAAATAAAATAAAGTCTACAAAGTGCGTTCTAGCTTCATATGTTCTTATTTTTACTTGTTTTTGTTCATCTAAATTATTAATCTAATGAATCAGGTTGAAATTATGAGTATTGAACTAAGTTTTTGATAGATCATATTGATCAATATTTTGTTACAAGTTTTGATGTACGTAATTTGAACAATTCAGAAATCTTATTGTACTATATATATATATATATATATATTCATCAGAGTCTTCGTTTTGCAGCTTTTTATCCTCCCATGTGCACTGGTTCATATATGAAATCTTGATTGATCTTGTTAGCTGTTTGTTATGATTCTCATGCATTTAATTTGTTGAGTGATATTTATATTATGTCACGAGGGGTGATGTAAGCGTACGTTGCATAGATAATTCAATCACTTCTATGTGTATCTAGACAATGTTCAATTTATAAGCTTTTCAGCTTTTGGAGTAATTACATGCTAATTTGATTTGCTCTAAAAGGGTTGTCCGGAACTTGTCAGCAGACTCTCACTCTCACTTAGTTTCTAGGTTTTATATATTTCCAAACATATATATTGCGCACATTGATTAGAATAGGGATTCTTGATCAACTAAGTTAGGGTGTCATCAGCTAATGGCCAGATTGTAAGATGTATTTCTAAATAGATCCATATAATGATTGTGTCATTTAACTGATCAAACACCTTAATTCTGATACAATCAAACTAAAATATGTTGGGACTCTTCGACCACATCTAGTCGGTGATGGTTCTTCTATTTTATATTCGAGAGATCTCCACAAGGCAGTTATCTCAATCATGGATTATGGAACCGTACGATTGCAACCAATCAATCCAATACTGTTTATGAACTGGCTATATAGGTCTTGAAAAGCTCCTAATGACGCCCTAGGGTTGCGGTTGCTTCACGACTTGAGTGGATGGTGATTATACCCTGTAAGACAAACATGTTGTTATTGTTGGAATTTGTGGGTAAGGGGGAATTTTATAACAGATGATCTTTGGGTATGATCAGGTCGCTATTTTAAAGGATTAATCTACAACAGTACAAAATGGTTTTAGTGAATTTTCTCTAATATATAATAAAGTACCTATTGTTCGGTAATTTGTACAGTCGAAGAACAACCCACAAACACTTTGATTAATTAGTTTTCCATGATTATTTATAATTTTGATATTATAGTTTGCAAAGTTATGATATCAAAAAAATTGATCAGTAGGAAAACTCTACCTATCTGAAAATTTTCTTCAGAAGTACATAGGTATTTATAGATATTAAAAGTTACTTTTAAAGAGGTGCATTCTTTTAAATGTAATTAAAGAATACTGATAATATTATTCATATAGGGCTTGATTATAATATTGAGTATAATAAATTAAAAATATATACGAGGACTAACATACTACTATTTGTACAAGCATACAAAGGGATTTAATTGTGAGATTTTGGTACCGTTTGTGCATTTGCCATATTGAGTATTTGTATTATAAAAAAAAGTAGCAGTTATGATATTTTATAAGCATCACAATGCTTTACTTGTTAATTCAGATCATATGCGTCACAATTGGCATATAATTTTCTGTCTATTTTGTGAGATGTAAAATACGATATTTGTTTTTTTCATGGGAATCCTTCTCGCCAGAAATTTATGACGCATGTGATAGTCATGTGACTACATTGAGCATACGTAACTCATATAAGTGTCAATAATTTTTTAATTCCACGTCGATATATTACTAACACAAGTGACTTTTTTTATAAGAGTAATGCCAATTTGGCATCAACGTGGATAAAATGGTGCAC
This sequence comes from Coriaria nepalensis, assembly GCA_027186245.1. Taxonomy (NCBI): domain Eukaryota; kingdom Viridiplantae; phylum Streptophyta; class Magnoliopsida; order Cucurbitales; family Coriariaceae; genus Coriaria; species Coriaria nepalensis. The sequence goes on from CP114493.1 coordinate 2,795,408, forward strand.
TTCATCCCTAATTCATTTAATCAATATCTGACTGTCTTCTTTAACCTCCTTCAGAAAAAGCAATTGAAACCCTTTAACCCTAAATTTTTTGAAGCCCTAAATCTCGTCACCAGTTTCTCGTATCCCTACATTCTTCGACCTTGAAACAACAAAAAAATCCCCAAGTTCTTCGATTTCTTTATGAATCTCAAATATTGAGTTCCTAATTTCTTCAATTTCTTCATCCCTCTATAAAAACGATTCCCTAATATAGCCATCCCTACATTCTTTCACAATATTGTTTTGCTTCATTTTTGGGGTGAATTCTTGTAGTGTTGGTATTTATTTGTATATTGATCATTTTGGTCAACTGGATTATTCCTTGTAGGAATATCCTTAATATGTGTGGTCAAGCTTAGCAGGGTTGAAGTCACGGTAAACTGGTGGCATAAGATAGAGAATCTGGAGGCTATCAAAGGTTTTGGTGAGGATGTCGACGAGATTATTCTTGTTCGAAATAAATTGAACAAGCATTTTTCGACATGCGACTTTTTCTCGAATAAAGTGGAAATCAATGGTAACATGCTTTATTTTGGAATGTTGAATGGGACTGACTGCAAGATACACAACGGCAATGTTGTCGCACCAAAAGAGTTAGGGGAGTGGGAGACTGAATATCGATTTCGGAAAGGAGGTTCTATAACCAAGTAATTTTGGTTATTGAGTTGGCGAGAGAATGATATTCAACCTTGGTGTTGGATTAGGCTACTTTATGTTGCTTGTGAGAATTCAATGAGATTAGATTCGCTTGAAAGTAACTAAGTAACTGATAATAGAACCTCAAACCTCAGGGCAACTGGGCCAATTATGTGATGACATTTTTGAGGTGCTTTCAATAAAAAATCAACCGTGTGAATTGTATTTTGATGGATCTAGCACATAGGTAATGGTCAGTGCTAGTATAGTTATTAAAAACCCCAAGGGGATGAGTACTCTGTAGTCTTTATAGTTGGAATTTCTATGTATAAATATCAACCTAAGTATGAAGCGTTAATTATAAAAGTGGAGCTCCTTGCCGAAATGGGAGCCATCCATACTGTGATGTTCAACGACTCTCAACTAGTTATTAAACAACTTTTTGGTGAGTTTTAATATGTAAAAACCTATGTTTGACTGGGTATTTGGCTATTGCCACCCAGTTATTTCATGATGACTTCGAGACTTTGAGCCTCACTCATATTTCCCGATCTCATAACATTGAGGCAAATGGCCTGCTCCAACTAGAATCAAGATTACAGCTCGTGAATGGGATATCTCGAACTTACAATTTATAAAAGGTCACATCCTTATCTCTCGTCTTTAGAACCGGCTTTTATCGTCTTCAATGTAGAAAGGCCTAATTCCAACGATTGGAGAATGCCACTAATTTAGTATCTCCTGAATCCTTATGAAACTTTTCCTCAACAAATACGCCATTTAGCTTATGTGCGAAGGAGAACTCTACCAACGAGGCCAAGAAAGTTTACTCCTAAGATACTTAGGCTTTGTAGAAAGCATATATAAGTGATGAGAGAAGTCAACAAAGGTTTGTGCGGAATTAATCAAGTTGAAAGTAAAATGCAGTGGTTGATTCGCAGACATGACTTTTACTGGCCGACTATCCTAATAGACTGCATATGGTATGTTAGTAGTTGCCGATTATGTTAAAGGTTTGGTCATCTATAGAGACAATCCGCTTAAAAAATGAGCAAGATAGTTAAACATGGCTCTGGGATTGGGCGATCAATGTAATCAAACAGATTCATCTGGAATTAAGCAAGAGCCACACCTAGATTTTGGTGGCTACAGATTATTTTACAAAGTGGGTCGAAACGGTCTTGCTAAAAAAAATCGATCAGGCTGAAATAATTAACTTCATAAAAGAAAATATCTTCCATTTTTGTGTGCCAGAGACAATAACTTCATAAATAAAAAAAGGTCGATGAGACTGAAGCAATTAAATTTATTTTGTAGTGTTAGATCTATTTTAGATTTAATATCACTGTTAGAATAGATTTATCATTCAAATCCCAGTATTATAGCCCATGTTATTCGTTAATATGTTTAATATTTAATTCAGTATTTATATTACTCCATTAGATTACGATAACAATTAGTTAAATTCCTACATTAGTAGACATATCGAAAAAAATAAAACCTAGATTAGTCTAATCATTTTGCCGATTTTCTTAGAAGTTAGATTAAATTTTTTTTAAATAATTTGATGGAGCATTTATTTCATTCAAATTTCAGACATACTCTCATTTTCATTAAGTTTTCACATAAAGATTACCGAGGCCATTAATTTTCATCGATGAATTTTCCCGATGCTAGCAACATGAAATCAAACACTATGTAAAATATTTATGAATTCTAAATTTTACTGCCTAATTTCTTTTATAGATTTCTAATTTAAAATTAATGAGCATTGAAATTTTTTTAGATATTATTTTAAATATATTCAATTAAAATTTTCAAAATATTAGAATAAAAAAATATATTTTCAAAATATGTATATTTATTATGATAAATGTTAATGTACCTTTAACTAACCGTAAAGTTTCACTTATGTATCCTCGATCATTTTTTTAATCTTATCATGTTACAAGGACCTAACCCTCGCTATACCGAATTTTTTATTCTATTGCTGATAATGTGCTAGTCTTAGACTCTCAAATTAAGGCATGACATGCTACTGCGTTATCCACAAGCATAAGAAGGCCTTGACCACCCATCTCACCGATGATGGTCACGTAGAAGACACACATAATACTATTACTTGAGCACAGTGCCATGCAATATTTTATAACTTGTCAATATTATCCACCGGTAGATACTTGAGTGCCACTAGTAGTCCAGCATATAAGTGATTCTAATCGAGTGCGAGACCAGGTTCTCCACTTCCCACCAGACAAGAGAGATATTGATGATGATAACGATGACGGGGTTTCCCATTTGAGTAAAAGCATTGCACATCGCAAAGACGCAACTTGCCCAAAAAGCAGGTAGAAGAAAAGATCCCAGTTAAGCATTTCTTATCCCTTATTTTTCTCTCTTGTCATTGATCGCCTGTCCAATAAACTACATAAAGTAAGAGTAATTTCCCAATGGGGCGGCGCCTGCTATTGTATTCTTTTCCACGAATCAATACTGAACACATACACGTGTCGAAACCCCATTTCCCACCTTCCACTTCAGTAATGAGGTAAAAACCAAGAAAATTGAAAAAAAATAAATAAATAAATTTGAATAATCTATTTCGTTTGGTGTGTTGGACTGGACTACTTCGGATATAAATTTCTCATTAATTTTTAATCTTGCCTTCCAACTTTCTTTTTTAAAATCTAAACATTGTTTAAGAAGTGTATGCATGGGATCCAAACTTTCCGTTTTTAGAATAGAATTCTCCTTCGAATTTGTGCTTTCCTTATGTCGACAGTGGGATAATGTTGAGGGTGTAATTGATTGGGCGGGTTGGGGCTTGATTCTCTTCTCTAAAGCACTATAAAATTCGTGTATCTTTTATTCTTTTATCTTTTTGACTGCTTTTGCAGTTGAATCTTTGAGACGTGTCAAGGTTTGGATTCCTAATATATAGCGTTTTTTTATTTTTATTTTTATTTTTTATAAACTAATAGCTCTTATCAATAAGGAAGAGCCTTATTTGGCAACACTTTTAAAGCTTGAAAATTGTTTCTAACAACATTCGATTTCAACTTAAGCAATCGATTTCACGAATTTAAGTCTTCCCTTCTTATGGAGCAAAACGTTAAGATTATCAATAAAAAGAAAATATGATCAATTTTTGAGCGTTAAGTAGTCAATTTCATCATGTGTCTCAACTTAATTCAAGCTTGTATTATAGACCACCATATTTAATAAAATATGAGACATGCTAAAAAAAATTCATAAGCAAATATAATCATATAATGATATTGGTTTTTCCTGTATATCCCAAAGTCGATTAAATTAATCATAAATTCAATTATAAAAATTCTAATATTTTCACATATAAAAATTTGTTTAGTTGACTCAAGATTACATTATTGTCTATCACATTTAATAAAATATGAGACGTGCTAATCAAATATAATTACATAATGATATTGGTCTTTCAAATTTATACCAAACTCTTACTAAATTAACGATAAACTTAATTATAAAAATTCTAATATTTTTCATACAGAAAAAAGTGTTTGGTAAAAATATTCCAAAAACAATTATAAAAAAAAAAAAAAAAAAAAAAAAAAAAAAAAAAGGAGGCCTAAGCAATTTAACTGTCACCAAACATGCACTACAAAAATACCAAAAAGTATTGACTTTTATTTATGATGTCACCAATAATAAATAAAAAAAAAGTAAAAATTATTTATCGCTGACATGGCTGCACTACGCTGGCGGTAAGAGGAAGGACTGTTATGAAAATTGTGAACGTAATCACAAGTCAATTGAGATAATGCACGCGAGATGTTTCCTCATGCAGATATAAAACAAAAAAAGTCGTGGATCACGTCACATCAATTTTTATTATAATTAATAAATTTACTGATGTGGAACCCACGTGGCATAAACTAAACTTATTTTATTTACCCAGAAGAAAATACTTTCCTCTTAAGAAAGTAAAAAACGTAACCGATAGATCGATCATGATCGCTCTCTTCTCTTCAAACTTTCCTTCCCTCTTCAGAAAAGTACTATGGTAGATTAAGTTTGAAATCATAAATTTTAGTTGAATTGATGTTGTGTAATGAGCGATTGAGGTAGAGTAAGCTTGTAATTTGATGTTATGTACATTCATTTAGTGATGTGTACAGTGCAACTAAGGTATTGTAAGTTGAATTTCGTGATCTATATAGGTTATTTCAAGCAACTAATTTATTCTCACTTAGTTGTGTTGTGCCATATATGAGTTTATGTTTGATTCATTGTAGTTTATACTTGAAATGAAAAAAAAAAATATAAGTGGTTTTTATACTATTAAGGGAGTCCATGAACTTGGTTGGATGAAATTTAAATATTACAAAATAAATAGTTAACTATCTGAAGTACCACTATTGAATCAATTTTGGTGTTTATCAGTAATGATTAAAACAGTAAAGCAAGTAGTAAGAAAGTAACATAAACTGGTTAGAAGGGAGGCACAAGAATTTAAAAAAGAAGAAGGTAGGGTCACAAGAATTTACATGTATGCATTCTTGGAGAAAAATGGTGACAAGACTAGTATAGGTAGATTTTGCAATTGTTCATGTTTGTAAGGATTGTATTTGAAGTGAGTGAAACTAACCATGTTAACATAAGGAATGCTAAACAAATAGCATTAATAAGGGTGATTGATTATTATTGCAGGTTACACATTTATATGAATTAATGGCTCACGAATGAGTAATATGGGGACCCCTTGGATTCTTCCAGAGGCGAGGCACATGCCAACGATAATCATCATTGTTCAACTGCTGATGAAGGTAACTAAGTGCATGCCAACGATAATCATCATTGTTCAACTGCTGATGAAGGTAACTAAGTGCATGCCAACGATAATCATCATTGTTCAACTGCTGATGAAGGTAACTAACTGGTTGGTTTACTTTAATGGATGTGTAGGTGTTAGTTGCAATGTGAAGATGATGCATAGTGACAAGCAATGGCAAGTGTTCCTAGCCCTATGCCTCCTACTGTTGCGCCAAAACTGAAAGAGAAATTAGCGAAGGAGCAGGTGGATTAAGTAATGAGGAGGACCAGTCCAGGTACAAAGAAGTATTTATGAGTATGTCATTTTATTTAATCTGTTATGCATTTAAAACAATTTATATTATTTTTTAACATGCCGTCATTAGTGATATATGCAGAAATAGTCCAATCCTCATCAAAGAAGTAGAAGATGCTAGTAAAAACTACTAAAATAGTATGACCCCTATCAAAGAGGTAGAAGATGCCTCCAAGAACTAGGCTGAAGGCTAACTGTAGCTGCTCAACGGTTGCTAAGGTGGGTGGAGGTCATGGTGAATCTTCAATTAGTACAGTTCACCAAAATGCTACTAAGGATTGTTCCGCTACACCAATTCCTTAAAAATCATTAAATCTAAATCAAACTTTAGATATACTAATAGTGTAATTGTGATATAGACATAACAAATTAAATTAATTAATTATTTAATTCTTAAATTAAGTTCTTTAAAAATAAGTCAAATTTTTCCAAATATAATTTCAGCCGAAATCCTTCATCCTTATATATGTGACCGATTAGGTTTTATATCTCACTAGTAGGTATGCATCATAACAATTTGTAATGTTTATTCAATCTAAAAATAAGGTCGTTTACTTTGAAAATAACTTTTAAGTTAAATAATTAATTCAATGATCTTCATGATCAATTAACTTAAATTATTGAATTTAAATTGACCTCTATTATACTAGAGGAGTTAGATTCTAGAAATGGAGCTTTGGCTACCTGACTGAAACTATTTGGATTTCCATGGGGAGTGCAATTTTAAAGTATGTTTAACTTCTAAGTGTTGTTGATTTCAAATGTGTTGGTATATTTGACTCAATCGATCAAGATATTTTCATTGGAGAGTGAAAATTTTAGGTAATTTCTAATTTTCACGGTGTTGAAATTTTGTTATTGGATTGAAATAGAGTTTGAGCTATCTAATTGAAACTTAGAGATGCAGTTTTTCATTTAAAAAAAATGGAGTATGAATATGTGATGAGCTAATTCGAGGTAAGATAATGGGCATATTTCCATTGACAAAAAAGAGAAATTTATTGGTTGAATACGATTCTATGATGAGCTAGCTTACATGATCTATTTTCTTGACCGGTTAATAAGTATGTGATGATCTGTGATGATGATATTATTTGAGTAGTCTAATTTTGAAATTGCATCTTTTTGTGACTATCCTAGCCCATCTTCTTTCAATTTGAATCTTATCGGACAATCTGTTAATTGATAATCTCATTGACTCTTTCCATGTTTATCCTTTCAAATGGATATACATGTAAACTTGTTTTTAAATAACATTGAGTACTAATTCCGTATTTTGTTCCAAATAAAAAATATGGTTATATGAACAGTTTATGAACATCATGTTTATGAATAGTTTATGAGCAACATGTCTTAATTGTTATAAGTTTTCCATTCGTCTTGGAATATGTACTGTTCTTTGGTTGTTGTTACTTGATAAACTAATTATGTGTGAGCTGTTTCTGAATAATTATGTGTTGGTTGTTTCGGAATAAGGATATGTGTACAGTTTCTTATTGAAAAGGTTGAATATGAGTATGGGATGTGCTAGCTTAGGCAATATGATTTCTTGGCTTGTTAACGAATAGGCGGTGATTAGATTATTGGAACATATATCATGCAAGTAATGCAAATGTGAAGTTGAATAACCATCCAAATGTAGGGAAAACCAGCATTGCGATTAAGTTCATGGAAAGAATTAAAATTGTTAATAATTAACTCTTTCATAAACCTTATATACTAAATACTAAATCCTAATCCTTAAGTCGTCTCGAGTCCTAAATTTCAAATCCTAAATTATAAATCGTAAACTCTAAACTCTGAGCTATAAACCCTAAAGACTTAAACCTAAGTAGTAAATTTTAAATTCGAAATCCTAAATCTTAAATCGAGGCCAACAACGAACAATGGATGAGGATGACGATGATGGATTGGTTATCTTTTCCATTTTTTCTGGTGCTTTTTCTCTCGATTTTCTTCTTTAATATTTTTTTGAATAAATAATAAATAATAACAAATGATATTTTTAAAGTGAGATCGGTTAAAACTGACTATTAGATTTGACTTAATTTAATGGTAAGTGAAAAAAAATGTAAAAAAACTAATGCCTGGGGAACCTTTTCTCTATATTTTATGATGAATATTTATTATAATTTATATAAAGTCTTAGGCTATAATACTAATTTATTTATATATATATATATCCGATGATCCATTTAAGTGGAGAGAGATTTAAATGATTTTGAATTAAATTTCATTTATATGTTAAAATGTTGATATTATTTAAAATAAATAATAATATTATATTTAAATAATATTATATATTTTAATGATATTAGTGCTTAAATATATCTAAAGGCAAGTGATAAATCGGCCATTCCACGAATTTATATAATTTAACGTAAGAGAAAATCTAAAAAAGATCGGATAATTTTCAACAGCAATTCCAACCTTAGTTTTCTACCCAATCTCACGTAGATCCGGCCCAATCTAGCCCAATTCGGCCTGAATTCATATACGACCTAAAATGGATTTTTTGAGTTTTTTTTTTTTAAATAGTCATATTACATATTACATAAGTTTTATAGTTTAATAAAATATATTATTAATAAAAAGTTGACTAAAAAAAATTATTTTATTATGATTGTAAAATTGAAATTTTAAAATAGTAGAAAAATATAAATAAGAACTAATTGAGAGATACTTTTTTGAATTATAATTTATAAAGATGATTTGAGAGTATTTAATAAATTAAAAAAAAAAGTGAAATTTAAATTTTAAAAAAAAGGGAGGCCGTACACCAAGGGGCTATCCCACAGCCCATTTTTTAAAGTAAAACCAATTAAACCCAATTTACATCCACATGCAGACCAGGCCGAGCCTGTACTCGCATGTAGCTGGTGCAAGCTCGGACTCGGCCGGCCCATATTACCCTCTATAATCCCGCAATTACTAATTCCAAGCTTACCAAGAGCGTGCAAGCAATTTGCTAATTTTCAACAACAATTATTTGATTCATCCCACCCCCCATAATTCACATGCCCACCGCACTTTATCTTATTATTAAAAATAAATAAATCCAAATGCTAGTACTTAGCAGACGTGACGATTCATCCAACTTTTCTACCCCACAGAATATTAAACTCAGATTCAATTATCATCACCATCTTCTTCTTCTTTGATCTATGGCGTCGTTAGGCTTTGCCCAGATCAGAGGCAAGAACCCAGTTGCTGATTTCACCAAGAATCGCTGTACGACGAGTTTGAATCAGCCTGGGCGAGTCGGGTTTAAGGTTCTTGCATCTGAGGCTCAGTCTGAGCCCGATCTTAGTGTGACCGTTAATGGGCTGCACATGCCCAACCCGTTTGTAATCGGGTCGGGTCCTCCTGGTACAAACTATACGGTAATGAAGAGGGCCTTTGACGAAGGTTGGGGTGCTGTTATTGCCAAAACTGTAAGTTTTATTCCAGCTCCTTCCTTGTTATGACAAAATTAAGGCCTTTTTAGGGGTGAAAGAAAGAAAGAAATCACTAGAAAAAGGCTTGTGAATTGTAATAACTGTGAAGGAAACAAAGTTTCCAATTGTTTAACTAATTTTGGAAGAAAATTTTGTAGGAGTGGTGTGCTATATGAGCACACTGATTAGAGTTTTAAATTGGAATCTGAATAAATAGGAGTTTTGACAAACTGTATTTTATTAGAGTGTAGAAAAACCGATTTTTCATTTGGATCAACCATGGAGAGGAAAACAGAGAATGGAAATTTCAAGGCCTAAACTGGAGTTTTGATTAGAGCTTCATTTGAACAAATATATACATCTTTATTGAACATACAAATAATTTTGGAATCTACAAGCATGAGTAAACTTCTTGTAATAAAATCTCACTTGGGACAAAAATTGTGAAACTTCTTTCTTCTCTAATGAGGTTTATTCCTGAGACGGGATTAGTTTGATGCATAATTGTTAGTCCTCATATGAGGTAATGGAAATTCCTATGATTTGAGTCTCTTTCCTTCTTAATTAGATTTTCTATGACCACCGTTTTAAATGGGTTCTCATTTCAATTTCAAAGCGAAAGATGTTCACACTATTGAGATTACAATAATGATAGAAATGTTTTCCATGCAATTTTAATAACCTCCTTTTCTCACTTAGCGGAGCACTTTATTTATTTAAGAATTGGAGATACAAATGGATGAACTTTAATATAAAGATTTAGTGATTTACCAAAAAAATCTGGAAAAAATAAGGTCCCGTAAAAGAAACTTGTATGTACGAGAACAGTTCCTTGTCTTAAGCTACTGAAGATGTGAATCAAATTGAATTTGTTATTATTATTATTATTATTATTATCACTATTTATTGTTTATTTATTTATTTTTGTGGGGGAGGGGATAAAGTCAAATAGCGTGAATTTAACTTTGATAACACAATGAATTTGATTCGTAGCAGAATCATGATATGTTTGTTAATTTGTAGCTTTGTTTATATTTACTGATTTATGTATTCTTTAATCTCTGTTTCACAAATAACCTTCTTTTTATTAGTTCCCTTCTTCAATTTCTTTTCATTTACATTCTCCCATTGGCACTTGACAGTGAACTAAACTATGTTTCTTGATTGATTTATTGCTTTTGTTGAAATATAGGAGTAATTTATGTCTATTAGGAAAGATTATCTTTTCCTTCTTCATAGGATTATGTTAGCATGATTATAGGCATGTCTAACTAACTCCATAATTCTAGGGATTCCTATATATTTCTTATTGATCACTCCTAGCTTTGTATCTAGCCTATATATATTGACTAGTTCCTGTACAGAATACTAAGATGAATAGAATATACCTTTTCTCCATCGTTTGTGACATGGTATCAGAGCCTTAGGCTATTCTTGGGAGAAATCAATTCATCAATATCACGACCTTAATTTTAGCTTAGTTCAGCCATCAAGATGTCGGATGATTCGACAACCAGCAACCCTTCTCTGCCAGAGGAGTCTATAACCCAACAGGGTTCCAGAGATCTGCAGAACATTCAAGCCACATATAGGCTGAATGGAAACAACTATTTGAAGTGGTCTCAGTTTGTGCAGACTTATTTGAAAGGTAAAGGTAAGATTATTCATCTCCTTGGAACAGGGCCTGAGAAGAGGGACTTGAGGTTCGCAACGTGGGATGAAGAAGACTCTATGGTCATGTCATGGCTTTGGAACTCTGGTACTAGAGATAAGCGATACAGTTATGTTCCTGACCACTCTTCAAGAGATTTGGTAGCCAATTCGACAAACCTACTCAAAGGTAGCTGATGCAGCCCAAGTATATGAAATCAAGATAAAGTTAGCCACTGCAAAATAAGGGAACAGAATAGTGACAGAATACTCCAACCATCTGAAAAACCTATGGTATGAGTTGGATTATTATCAAGTCATTAGGATGACTAATAGTGAGGATGCTATTACATTGAAAATATTCATAGAAAAGGAAAGAACATATGATTTCTTAGTAGGTCTAAATGCAGAATTTGATCCAGTAAGGGTTCGGATCTTAGGTAGAGAACTGCCTACATTAGGAGAAACGATCTCAATCGTCCGAGAGGAGGAAAGTAGGAGAGGAGTCATGTTGAAAGTGCAACTAGTAGAGGGATCTGCCCTCCTAACAACTGGGGCTACTGAACAGAATGAAGAGAAAGCTCTTGTTGTAATTAAGGACAACAATAAGAAATTTGACTCCAGATTTGCAGACAAGGAAAATCTGGTGTGCAACTATTGCAAGAAGATAGGCCACGTGAAGGATAACTGCTGGAAGTTGCATGGAAGGCCCCAAAACCCCACTCAATATAAGGGAAGATCTGTCCAGTATAAAGGACAAGCCCATTCTGCACAAAATGTAAACAACGGTGATCAATCTGTGTCTAGTGACAAAGAGTTTAGTCGAGAAGACATTGGATGCCTTAGAAACCTTCTTGAATTTATGTATTTTAGGAAAGATTATCTTTTCCTTTTTTATAGGATTATGATAGCATGATTATAGGCATGTTTAACTAACTCCATAATTCTAGGGATTCCTATATATTTCTTATTGATTACTCCTAGGTTTGTATCTAGCCTATATATATTGATTAGTTCCTGTACAGAATACTAAGATGAATAGAATATACCTTTTCTCCATCGTTTGTGACAGCTTCTAGCCTACTACACTTTTTTTTTAAATTATTATTATTAGAAGTTATAAATATTTTTTACGGAACAAATGCCGAACTGGATACTGATTATGCTACCTATGAGCCACATGAAGCAAATTCTTACTACACTATTACCTCACCTAGAATAAATCTTCTTTTAGGTGCATTTAAATTTTCCTTAAGTTTATAGCCTTTATCTTGAAATTGATATTCTCTCTAGGTCTCACTAGATGCAGCAAAAGTTATAAACGTAACTCCTCGATATGCCCGGCTTCGGGCCGGAGCAAATGGTTCGGCCAAAGGACAGATAATCGGGTGGGAAAACATAGAACTCATAAGTGATCGCCCACTTGAAATTATGTTGAAAGAATTGGAGCAATTAAAGCAAGAATACCCAAATAGAATTCTCATTGCTTCGATCATGGAGGAGTATAATAAAGCTGCCTGGGAAGAGCTCATTGACCGAGTTGAGCAAACTGGAGTTGTAAGCTTTTCACCTATTGAGGTTTACCTCATCTAATTAGAAACTTGCTTTTTTTTTTTTTTTTTAAACAACTAATATCTGTGTTTTTCTGTAGGATGCTATTGAAATCAATTTCTCATGTCCTCATGGTATGCCAGAGAGGAAAATGGGGGCTGCAGTTGGGCAAGATTGTGCACTTTTGGAAGAGGTTTGTGGGTGGATAAATGCGAAAGCTTCAGTTCCTGTATGGGCCAAGATGACTCCTAACGTTACAGATATCACTCAGGTAAATTAGTACTATTGATAAATTTAGACCAAGTGAGTGATACGAAACAATTACTTGTAGAATTAAGTACATTTCTATTTTCTTGGAGAATATTCCTTTTTTTTTTTCAACTGTAGGTGGACTTGATATTTTCATATGAAATGGGTTAGAATTTTGGTCTGCTGGAAACATTTATTTATGACGTTGCATTTCCTTTTAGAGGTAAATGATCATACATATAATTTTGTTACTTATATTTCATGTCACTATTAAGTTAACTCATTTAATAAGTGTTATGGATTCTTTATATCGATCCTCAAAATTCCTTTCATCTTCTGTTTCACCTTGGTGTCCATCTGTATGATAGTAACAACCTATATCCCATCTACACATGCTTTCTTGTCTATTCCTTATGATTCAGGTCTAATTAGGCTCAATTTTAGTATTTTCAAACTAAAATTTGGTGAAACTGATGTTTAGAATAGTAGATTTTATTTATATTTTGTTGGCTTAAACTGGGAACAAACTGGACTTTGGGTCCAAACAGGACAAAAATAAGTCCTTCCATAAAGGCTTAAATATTTTGTTGGGGCTTTGATTGGTTTGAAAGAAGTGGATACATCATAATCCTTGACAATTTTGAATCCATTATTTACTGTTCTTTTACACAGCACACAATATACCAATTATTATTTTCTAATGCATAAACTTTTAGTCTTTTACGGAAGTTATATCAAGTCCTTTTTCTATATAGCCAGCTAGAGTGGCTCTGAAATCTGGATGTGAGGGGGTAGCTGCTATCAACACAATCATGAGTGTAATGGGAATCAATCTCAAATCCTTACGCCCAGAGCCTTGTGTTGAGGGGTATGCAATTATGCAAATATGATGGTTTCTGTTGAGGGGTATGCAATTATGAATATATGATCTTTAATCTCTGTTTTTTCCTTTTTTTTTTCTTCTCTCTTTAGATACTCCACTCCTGGAGGGTATTCTTCCAAGGCAGTCCATCCTATTGCTCTTGGGAAAGTGATGAACATTGCTAAAATGATGAAGTCCGAATTCGGTGATGCAGACTATTCACTTTCTGGTATTGGCGGTGTTGAAACGGGTGGTGATGCAGCCGAATTTATTCTTCTGGGAGCAAACACTGTTCAGGTATAGGATTAGGAAATTGACCGAATATTTCGTTGCTAATTAATTTTTGGGTGTTGAGACGAGAGTAGTCAAGTTCCGTATAGTATTGAAAGCTGGACGGGAAATGGAATATGTTGGCAGCTCTTTTTCAGGGAGGGAAAAAACTTGAAAGTTAACAAAAATTAGGGTTTAATTTTACAAAAATACTACTCATTTGTAGGTAAATTTTATAAACTAAAAATCTTTGAGGAAATGTAATTTTGAAAATTTCAAAGAAATGGAGTTATAGTGAGGACGAGGGCGGGCTAAAGTGGACTAATTAGCGGTACGTTTTACAAAGTACTTTCAAATTAGGCACGGGTAGGGCAGCCGATACTCCCCTTATTTGGAAAGACATTAGAGCCATAACTCGAAGATCTATAGCTATGGTCTAAGTAGGGTGGAAAATTGTGTTTACATCTCATACCAACCTTATTCAAATACTTTTGAATGTTATGGTCGGTACTCTTACATCATGAAAAACTCGACAACAATGAATCAAGTATTCCTGCATTTGTTCTTTATTTGTCTCTAGGTCTGTACAGGCGTTATGATGCACGGGTATGGCCTCGTGAAGAAACTATGTGACGAGCTGAAGGACTTTATGAGAATGCACAATTTTTCATCCATTGAAGACTTCAGAGGGTATGCATATAGAGTACAAGTCAACTTTCTTTAAATATTTTCGGGTAAATTGCAAATAACCCCTGAAAAGTGGAAAATTTGATGGAGGGATGACCCGCCATGTTTACACATAGTTCCAGGGGTTTGAGCTCAAATTTTCGTAGTTTGTCTAATCCACTTATCACGTATAGTGGAAGGTCAATTATTATTATTATTATTTTTTATTGATTATTGTGGTATTTTTCTCCTTCCAGGGCTTCCCTTCCCTATTTCACCACTCACACGGATTTGGTACAAAGGCAGCAGGAAGCAATTCGACAGAGAAAGGCTGTAAAGAAAGGTCTCCAATCTGACAAAGATTGGACTGGAGCTGGCTTTGTCAAAGAGAGTGAGAGCATGGTTTCCAACTAAGATTAGATATCCTGTGAGCTTTTCTTTCGAACCAAAATAATGATAATAAAATAATAATGATAATAAAATAATAATGATAATAATGATAATAATGATAATAATGATAATAATGATAATAATGATAATACAACAAAATCGGTGTTTACTTCATGCACGGTCGATCCTCCGTCTATCTGTCTAAAATATAAGTGATTCGTTGCTTTGATTTATTTTATTTTGTTTAAATTTTAATTTTGAAGCCCTAGAACTTAGAATTCATAGGAATTTAGAACATTAACAAAACAAAAAAATTATTATTATTTTTATCTATGAACTTTCACTATTTGATTTTTTACCCCTAAAACTTTTAAATTATTCAATTTCACTATTTGATTTATCAACTTCAGGCTCATGATCACACACTCTCCCATTGCTATTGAGAGGTGACTCAAGCTGCAAATGCTCTTACCAACCTTGGTTGTAACTATCAAACTCATTCAGGTTTTTTCACTATTACTTCTCTACCTAGAGCAATCTGTTTTAAGAAATTTTGATCATAAAATTGGTCTAGGTTACCTTAGAGTTAGTTATAAAAAGATCGCTTATTCTTAGGTTCTTTTTCATTTTCCTTCGTATTTCGTTTAAAATTTTGTTTAAAAAAAAAATCATTCATATTCCGTCATTCTTTTGAACTAAAATGTGGAATTGAATGCAATTTTCATTCAATTCCCACCAAAAAATCGAACCAAACTGGCACTTAAAAACTTAAGGGGGCACCTGGTTCGATTACCCGAGGGGGAATTGAATAAAAATGAATAGCATTTGTTCGCTTGATTCAATTCTATAAAAATCAAAGAATCATTTACATTCCTTTAGCACCTAATATAGGGAATGATCAATTCTTTTCAAAACACACATCAATCGAGCAGAAAAGAATCGTCTATTAGCGTAATACTTAATTTTTGCTCAGTCTATAAATAAGATTCATATGGATTAATAAATCGCTCTGTTGAATATATTCAACTTGTACCTAAATCTTCGTTTAAATAGTAATAGGTGTTATACATCAATATGTTATCGAGTCTCGGTTTTTATATACATGAGTAAATATATATAATCTATAGGTTACCCTCGAACGCTTGCGTGGTTTTGTGAATTAACTTATAGGATCATGTGCCGATTATGTTACATTTGGGTCGTGATAGTAATTATTGTATATATTTTGAGCATAATCATTTCTCATAAATAAAAACCATTCTTAAAGGTATGCTTTTGTACTTGAACTTGCCACTGTATCATGCAATGAAATACATCTCATTCAAATTTTGGCCAAACCAACCATTTGATGGTTTAAATTTCGTCAGTCCACATTTTAACGCAATACATTAACGCCATGGCATACTCGTTGGCAAAACCCCCTAACTATACCACTGCTGATGGTCAGTGATGTTGGTATGGTATGGTATGGTAAAGTCACTATTGGCGATCGTGGTGATCGATCTACAAGATCGTTCGAGTATTGAAATTTCTAGGAGTTGGAGAACGGTTTATTAAGGCCACAAAGAATAAGAAGAGGAGTCTCAAGACCTAAAAACATGTTTTTTTATTTTATTTTTCAAATGTTAAAACCGATTTTAAATTAGTTTCGATCTCAATCCAGACATTCAATACTAGAATCAGTACCAATACGTTGATCAATTCCTAAGATTAGTACTGATATTAGATCTAGAACTATAATTCCAATCGAATTTCATATTTTTGTCCGTTTCTAAATATGATATATTAATATTAGATTGTCAAACCGTTATTAGGAAGAATGAAACATTAGATATAAGGATGGAGGGAGGGGTGACAAGAATGGTACTAAACTAACCACATTGGGCAATGAGTGAAATAAAAGTTGGAAGAAATAGCAAAAATGCCACCCATTTTTGATTAGACTGATCTTAGAAATTTCCTTAGACCAAGCTTATTAAAGTAATTTTTTAAAATTAAAATATAGTGCATTTTAAAATTTTAATTCCTCATTGAATAAATATTATAATATATAAAATGGTCAAAAAATAAATAAAAAAAATAAAAAATAAGAAAATAAGAAAATAAGAAAAATAAGAAAATAAGAAAATAAGAAAATTAAAATAAAATAAAAATAAAAATAAGAAAATAAGAAAAAATAAAAATAAAAATAAAAAAAAGAGAGAAAAATCAACATTTTTGTACTTGATGAAAAGGCGGTAGAGTGTGCACCACGCACATGGACATGAATGCTCCATCAGGAAAAAGGGCCACATGTTTTTTTTTTTGGGCCAAATTTCCTTCAGGCTCAAGGCAGTGTTAACACCTCTATAAATATTCTCTCTCTCTCTTCATTTTGTTGTACGATTTGTCTGGTTGGTTTTCTTTCTCAGAGGCCGAACAAAAGTGATATAAAACCACCTCCAAAGAAATATCGTAAAAGCCTAAGATTTTTTTTAGTTCAAAGGAGGAGAAAACGCAGCAGGAGGTGACCATTTCTAATCTCGGCTCTCGCGATCGTGCTCGGCTCTCACCTTCTCCCGAGGTGATTCTTTTTGTTTTCTTCTTTTCCTACTATCGATAACCTTCTACGCGCACATTTCTACTTTTTTTCCTTCTCCGTTTTAAATTTTGTTCTATTTTTATTTTCGCCGTCGATTTTATTTTATTTGTGGAATGATGATATCAATTTGGATTTCAAGCTAAATTCTTAGCTAGAACCGATCTCGTTAGGGTTTCTTTAGTACTATGTCTGTATTTTGAGATCAATTTAGGGCTAGGTGCCTGAGATGAACTTGGGGGTAGTAGCCAAGATAGGGGCCCGTTGGGAATAGAAACAATGATTTCTGTTTAGCAGAGCCAATTGGAATATTACGTTAATTTTTTTTAGTCATTTACTTCTGGAAATGAGATTATGTTTTTTATTCGTGAACATCTCTATTGTTATTACTTATTAAATGCTAAATTCTAGGATGAAAAACAGGCGTTGATTGAAATTTAGTAGTTTAGTAAGTTGTAATTGCTGTTGGTGTTTGTGATCAAGTTTCTGGAAACAGCAGAATTAATTTTGGCTGTGTTTTCCATCATTTGACATTGCAGGATATGAGCTCTCAGCCCCGGAACGAGCGTAGAGATAGATCTAGATTTCCAGTACAAATTGCTCGTCAAGAGTGGGTCCCAAGAGTATCGGGCAACACTGTTCCTAACCCAACCTTGAGTTTTGGTTCAATCCCAAGTGGAGATTGTCGAGAGTCGAGTAATAGCACGTCTCATCCTGATAGAAGTCATAGAGGAAATTATGGTCCGAGGTCTAATGTGGGTAGGCCTTCCAACCAGAGAAGAGACAAGGAAAGAAGTGGGAATCAGGGGGAAAATGTGTTAAGAGATAATCATTTGCCTCAGCTTGTGCAAGAAATTCAGGACAAGCTGTTAAAGGGCACTGTTGAATGCATGATTTGTTATGACATGGTAAGGAGGTCTGCACCGATTTGGACCTGCTCGAGTTGTTACTCTATTTTCCACCTCAACTGTATAAGGAAATGGGCTCGGGCCCCTACTTCTATAGATCTAATGGCTGAAAAGAATCAAGGATTCAATTGGCGCTGTCCTGGATGCCAGTTTGTGCAGCTCACAACCTCCAAGGAGATTCAATATCTTTGTTTCTGTGGAAAGAGGCCAGACCCACCATCTGATTTGTATTTGACACCTCATTCATGTGGTGAGCCTTGTGGGAAGCCACTTGAGAAGGTAGTTCAGGGTGTTTCTGATGGTGATAGGGAAGATCTTTGTCCTCATATTTGTGTCTTGCAGTGCCACCCAGGTCCATGCCCTCCTTGTAAGGCATTTGCTCCTCCTCATTTGTGTCCTTGTGGGAAGAAAGTAATAACTACAAGATGTTCTGATAGGAAGTCAGTCCTCACTTGTGGTCAATGCTGTGATAAACTTCTTGACTGCTGGCGTCACAGGTGCAAGGACATATGTCATGTGGGCCCATGTAATCCTTGTCAATTTCCAATCAGTGCCTCTTGTTTCTGCAAGAAAAGGATGGAGGTTGTTCCTTGTGGTGACATGGCTGTGAAAGGTGAAGTAAAGGTGGAAGATGGTGTCTTTTGTTGTAATTCGACTTGTGGAAAGAAGCTTCATTGTGGAAATCATATATGTACCGAAATATGCCATCCTGGACCCTGTGGAGTGTGTGACTTGATGCCCAACAGAATCAAGACATGTTACTGTGGGAAAACAAGTTTACAGGAGGAGCGAAGTAGTTGTTTAGACCTGATTCCAACGTGCTCTGAAGTATGTGGAAAGTCATTACCTTGTGGAACACACCATTGCATAGATGTCTGTCATGCTGGGGACTGTCCACCTTGTTTGGTCAAAGTTTCTCAAAAATGTCGTTGTGGATCAACGTCTCGAACAGTGGAATGCTACAAAACAACAACTGGAATTGAAGATTTTACTTGTGGTAAGCCTTGTGGAAGGAAAAGGAACTGTGGAAGGCATCGTTGCAGCGAGAGATGCTGCCCTCTCTCCAATTCAAGCAATCTTCTCTCTAGGGATTGGGATCCACATTTTTGCTCCATTCCCTGTGGAAAGAAACTGAGGTGTGGCCAGCATTCTTGTGAATCACTATGTCACAGTGGCCATTGCCCTCCTTGCCTTGAAACAATTTTCACTGACTTGACATGTGCATGCGGGAGGACTTCAATTCCTCCTCCTTTGCCTTGTGGCACACCAACTCCCTCATGTCAGCTCCCATGCTCTGTCCCTCAGCCTTGTGGCCATCCATCTTCTCACAGCTGTCACTTTGGAGATTGCCCCCCTTGCTCGGTTCCAATTGCAAAAGAATGCATTGGTGGACATGTTATTCTTCGGAATATACCATGTGGTTCAAGGGACATTAGATGTAATAAGCTCTGTGGGAAGACAAGACAGTGTGGGATGCATGCTTGTGAGAGAACTTGCCACCCACCACCATGTGATACTTCCTGTGGTCCTGAACCAGGTCAGAGAACTTCTTGTGGTCAGACATGTGGTGCTCCTAGGAGAGATTGCAGGCATACATGTAATGCACCGTGCCACCCTTCTTCTCCTTGTCCTGATACTCGATGTGATTTCTCTGTAACCATTTCTTGTTCCTGTGGCCGGATAACGGCAACTGTGCCTTGTGATGCTGGAGGTAGCAATGGTGGTTATAATGCTGATACCGTATATGAAGCTTCTATTATCCAAAAGCTGCCTGTACCTCTTCAATCTATAGAAGCAACTGGCAAGAAGGTCCCATTAGGGCAGAGAAAGCTTATGTGTGATGAAGAGTGTGCTAAGTTGGAGCGTAAACGGGTTCTTGCAGATGCATTTGATATCACTCCTCCCAATTTTGACGCTCTTCATTTTGGTGAGAATTCAGTTTTATCTGAATTAATTTCTGACCTCCTTCGGCGTGATCCAAAGTGGGTTTTATCTGTGGAGGAGAGATGTAAATATTTAGTACTTGGAAAAATCAGAGGAACTGTAACTGGCCTTAGAGTTCATGTTTTCTGCCCAATGCTGAAGGAAAAGAGGGATGCATTAAGGCTTATTGCTGAGAGGTGGAAACTTGCAATTAGTGCTGCCGGGTGGGAGCCAAAGCGGTTCATGGTGGTCCATGTCACGCCCAAGTCTAAACCCCCGGCTCGTATTCTTGGGTTCAAGGGCTCTACCACTGTGAGTGGGGCCCACCCTTTACTTTTTGACCACTTTGTAGACATGGATCCTAGGCTTGTAGTTTCTTTTCCAGATTTGCCAAGAGGAGAAGATATAAGTGCTCTAGTTTTGAGGTTTGGTGGCGAATGTGAACTGGTCTGGTTGAATGACAAGAATGCATTGGCTGTGTTCAGTGACCCTGCCCGAGCAGCTACTGCAATGAGGAGGCTGGATCATGGAACGGCTTATCATGGAGCTGTTATGGTGGTTCAGAATAGTGGTGGATCTAGTACTAGTAGTGTGTGGGGAGGCAAGGAAGGTGGAAATAACAATCCGTGGAAAAAGGCCGTAGTTTCCGAGTCGAGTTGGAAAGAAGGGTGGCATAGTGGACCTCCTTCTTTACATGCATCTTCTGTATTGAAGAAAGAACCTCCAATTGCTGCTTCTTTGAACCGTTGGAATGTCCTTGACTCAGAAACAGGTTTGAGTTCATCCTCTACATCTGAGGATCATCCTAGAAATAAGGCTGAAAGCCATTCAGTCTCTAAGTTGGACTCCGATGCTAGTGGATCGAATTTAGAGCAGCAGCCTGGAGGAAGAATTATGGAATCACATACGGAAGTGGTGGATGATTGGGAGAAAGCTTATGAATGAAGGAAGAATTTAGGAATGTAAGGTGCCCCTACTAGCCTTGGAATATAAGGCCCTCAAGATTGAAGATCAACATACATTGTGCAAGTAAAGGACCCTGGTCCAGTGGGGGTGGTTGGGTAATAAGAAATTGCTTCGGTAAGGTCTCATATGCTACTTCGTTTGATTTTGGCTCTTGCACAGCTATATAGACTGACTTAAGAGCCGGCAGGCATGCCATCTTCTTCTGCCTACTCTCTAGCAGTTACGGATCTCGTAAGAATGGAAATATCAATCAAGTGGGCACGTTCATAACGTGGGCATTTGGGTTCTTTTCATTACTTTGGTTAGTATGAAAACAATTTTACTGTGTTTATTGTAGTTTTCATTGCTTTATATGTTTTGCAATGGATTAATTTATGATATTATTGGTAATGATTATATATGAGTTGTTTTTGTTATACGGCGGATCAGAAATATAAGCAGCTGTTTGATCTACTCCAATAAATGGGGCACATGGTCTTGACAGTTTTTCATCAAGCTTCTTCCAAACTTGTTGGGACATTGTGAAGTATGATCTCCTTGAAGCAGAGAACTCCCTTGTATGAGGTTACACTATTCCATAAGCTCTTCCAAGCATCTTATTGAATTTAATTCCTAAGAAGATTCAACCTTCTTCCCTAAAGAACTTCGGCCCAGTAAGTTTATATAATGTATGTATCAAAATATTCTCTAAGGCTCGTTCATTTTAGTGAGTCATAATCTTTAAGAATTCTTATGTTATTAGGATTTTTACCTAAATTATGTTTAAATTAGAAGTCTTAATTGTTAGAGTATCTTATAATTAGGGTTTCTACCTATTTATCTATAGTTTGTAGCTTCGAAGCATTTTGATGAATAAAAAATTAAACTTCATAATTTTCATAATGTTAAATCGACTCGGGTAAATACTTGTTTATGTGTTTGCGAACATAAATTAATTTTTTAAAATTTTCTTTTCACTTCTATCCTATGTCAAGTGGTATCAGAATTATGAATGATGATCAAATGTGAACCCTAGAAATAAGGATGCCAAGGATTCCTGTATTCAATGAAATCCTAGACATGAGGGCTTTTCCTTGCTGGTTCAATAAGGTAGTGGTTTTTCAAAATTATGGAGGTGGGTGAAGAATGTAAACTCGCAGTTGTTGGGTTCAAACTAAAGGAAGGAGCTGGAACCTAGTGGTAAAGTTTGTTGGATGAATGCTATAGATTGAGACAACCACCTAGAGATTGAATTATGATTATGATGAGAGAGTTGCTGCAATAATAATTCCCTCACAGGAATTACATGCAGATGTTGTATAGGCATGTTCTTGATAACAAGAGAAGTTGACTCATCATAGAAAAATATTTCCAACCAAGTGTCAAATATATCAAGCTATTTGTAGCATGATCATAGAAAGTTGCAGCTGTGAGAATTTGATAGCCAAGAAGTTGGTAGACACCTGCCATGATCATCTACAACCGCCAAAAGAATGACACCCAACTCCGTATTAGATTGGTTGGAATAAGAATGGATCATCTATTTGGTAACTCAGATTTTTAAGGTATCTCTATCTAGAGAAAAAAATTATAAATCTGAAATCATTTGTGATGTTATTGAGATCGATGCATGTCATATACTATTGGGTAAGCCAAGACAGTTTGATGTAGATGCCACATTCATAGACAGTTGCAGTTGTGAGAATCAGGTAGATCATCTGCAACCGCCAAAAGAACAAAACCCAACTCCTTATTAGTTTGGTTGGAATAAGGAGGGATCATCTATTCAAGTAACCCAAATTTATAAGGCACCTCTATCTATGGGAAAAATTTATAAATATGAAATCATTTGTGATGTTATTGAGGTAAATGCATGTCATATTCTATTGGGTAAACCATAATAGTTTGATGTAGATGTCATATATAGAGGTAAAGATAATACCTATATATTTCATTAGGAAGGTAAAAAGATTAAAGTTGTTTCATCATAAAGTGTGCTCAAAACTTCTAAAGTGGAAGGGAAAGCTCCTAATGAAGGAAATCTAGTAAGAAAGAAAAATCTAAATTTAAGATGGTGATAATCATTTGAAAATCATTGACAAGTTTGATTTTATTAGAGTTGACAAGTTTGAATTAAGTTTCGTGCATGTTGATTTTATTACAGTTGACAAGTTTGAATTAAGTTTGAGTGTGTAGCTTTTAATCAAAATAGAAAATCACTTGAAAATTTAAGAAAAAGTCATCAGCATGAAGGTAATATTGGAAACTCACTTCGTGAACATTTTGAAGATTGTTATATATTCAAAATATTTTTCACATGAGATGGACAATTTCAATATTCAAGTAGTAATTCTAGAAACCAGTTATTTTGAAGTGGAAGAGAATGATAAAGAGCGAGGATTGAAATATTTTTCTATTTTGTTAGTATTTGAGGTATTTTCATAGTTTTATTTTATTTTAATTACATTTTAGTTATTAGTCATAATCTTTTAAGATTGCTTATATTATTAGGATTTTTAAATATATTTTAATTAAGAATCTTAATTGTTAGATTTTCTACCTATTTATCTATATACAAGGAGTTCGTAGTTTTGAATAGTGGCTTTTTGATGAATAAAATATTATTCTTCTGAATTTTCGAAATTATATTCTCTAGTAGATTCCATGGTTGTTTAACATCCATTTGAGCAAATTTCTAGCAAATACTCGTTCGTGTGTTTTACGAACATGATTTAATATGTTTAAATTTTCTTTTCACTTCCATCATGCGTCGGGTAGTTTATGGGGCTCAACATGGTTTTGTGAAAGGAAGATCGATTATTGAAGCTATTGGTTTAGCTCAGGGGCTGACTTTGGATTTGGGTAGGAAGGTGACTGGGGGTAATGTGATTTTAAATTGGATATGATCTTCTAGATTAGTCCTTCATGGAGACTATCTTGTTCAGGTTTAGTTTTTTTGATCATTTCAGGAGAACGATTAGAGGTTGTTATCAGAATGTGTCTTTTCAAAAGTCTTTCAAAGTGTTTACAAAGAGAGATATAAATGTGGTAGGGGCTTAGGCAGGGAGATCTCATCTCTCCTATGATGTTTATATTACCTTAGAAAGCCTAGATCACGAGTATCTCTAAGGCTATGCATGAGGGCCATATTATGCTTTCACTACTAAAAGTGGCTGTCCTATAAAATGTCACATGCTTTTTGCAGATTATACCCTCATCTTCTCCAATGAAGGCTCGTCTACAATTAGGAATCTGATGGAGTTACTGGATTGCTACAAGAAGGCTTCAGGGAAAAAGTTGAGTCTTTCTAAAAGTGAGTTCTATGTCCATCCAAAAATTCCTTGTACTATAATTACTATGATTGAGAGTTATCTCTTTCACTAAAGTCTCATTTCCTTTTATTTCTTTGGGAGTCCCACTGTCTGATGGCCATATTAAAGTGGCATTCTATCATGTTTTAGTTTCTAGAGTGTCTGCTAGACTAGAAGGGTGAAAATTTAACATGCTGTCTAGTGGTGCTCGATTAATCCTCGTTAAACATGTGCTTTATTCTATTCTGTTATATTTGTTGGCTGCCTCTTGTGTCCCTACAAGAATACTAGATTCAATAGAGTATGTTTGCAAGTTTTTTTTTGGGTTCTAAAGATGGGGAGAAGAAAAGGCATTGGTGCTCTTGGGATGCTATTTGTAGGTGTGGACGAAATCAAATCTGATTTGATTAAGTCAAATATATTTTAGGTATAGAATTAGCACATAATTATAGTTAGGATAGTCATGTATTTTTTTCTACTAAATCCCTGATTTCTAGTCAGGAGATTTTATTTTCATGTTGTATCTCTTATGTACTCTATTTAATAGGTTGTCTTTTACCCAAAATAATATAGCAGTTTTTTTTCCATCTACTGTTAATTCCGCATGGTATCAGAGTCAGATTGGCTAAATTTCTAGCACTATCATAGACTCAATGGGTGAGAAAAAGACAGCCACTTTCAGCGATAAATCCGACCTCATCAACTCCGACAAATCTTCAGCCAAACACAATCCAATCTCTGGCACTTTTCTTTCCGAAACGACACTTCTTCTTTTCATATCACCGCCCACAAACTTGATGGAAAACAATAATTACAAAGGGCTCAATTTGTCAAGATCGTTATTTGTGGGTGCGGTAAACTTAGCTACATCATCATCATAGATCTTCCAACTCCAGGCCCTACGACTTCAACTTATGCAACATTGATGATGAAGAAATCCATAGTTCTCGGATGGCTCATCAACTTGAAAGAACCAAGGATTAGCTGCCGATATCTTTTGGTTCAAAACGGCTAAAGAAGTATGGATGCTACTCCTAGAATGTCTTTTGATTTTGGGAATGCCTCTCAAATATTCAAAATTCGTTCAAAGCTAAAAGAGATGAAATATGGTTCAAAATTTGTAACCCAATTTCTCTGACCTTCAAGATCTTTGGCAGGAATTTGATTTGTTTTTTTGAAGATGATCTAATATGTGCTGAATGTAGTGTAAAGGCATCCTCATAATCTAGAATCATCCAATCTGAGGACATAATGATAAAGGTGAGAACAAGCACCTCTCCACCAAAATTTTAGTAGGCATGAAGAGGAGAAGCGATTTCAAGTTACGAAATCACCATTGAACATTGAACTACTTATTTGAAGTCTCTCACTATCTTTTTAACCCTTGTGTAGAAGAACATAGTCAAGCTAATGATTAGAAACAAGCGCTTCTTGAGAGGCAACCCAAGTTCTATAATTTATTTTTCCTTTGTTTTGTCTAGGGGTCTTATGAACAAGTTGATGGGTGCAGTTGAGAGGTAACAAATAGATCAATAAAGTTAAATCGTTTGGACTCGTCATCACCACTAGGGGAGTATCCTCTTCCATTCTATTATATATTCTGAACATCGAAGACAATGTTTGATTTAAGTTTTGGGTTAGAGAGTTAATAATATATATATATATATTTTGCTTTTGGTTAATGATCACAAGTCGGTGATATATATATATATATATATAATATTAATTTTTTGAAAATGCTTAATTTTGATTTGTTTCAAGCATGATTCTTGTGTTACCTTATGTGTGCTTGAATTATTTTGAGCACTTGTGCACTTATCACATTACAACATGTTGCTTTGATTACTCCGATTACATTTATATCAATTTGATCATGTTTTAGAATCTCATCGAACTTTAGAATCGTTTTTTATTATCTCTTGAGGCCGAATTTCAGACAATACACAATTAGAGAAATGTTTTAGAGGCCTTCTTTGGATATTTGACCTTTTTGAGCAAACCCTTTACAATAATATGTATCTTAAGGAAGCAATGGATGATACTGACAAGGATGAAGGACAAGTTGCAATGAACTAAGAAAGGGAATCCATGTATTCCAATTATGTCTGAGAACTTATAGATCCACCTGAAGATGTCAAGCCCATTAGATGAAAATGGATCTACAAGAAGAAAAGAGGCATATATGTGAAAGTGGAGACTTTCAGGAAATGACTTGTAGCAAAGGGTTCTACTTAAAGAGAGGGAGTCGATTATGAAGAGACTTTTTCTCCTGTAGCCATGCTAAAGTCTATACATTCTTTTATCCATAGCCACTAGTTTGAACTACGAGATATGGCAAATGGATGTTAAAATAACTTTTCTGAATAGCTATCTTGAAGAGAGTATTTCCGTGATACAGCCAGAAGGTTTTATGCAAAAAGGCCAAAAGCAAAAGGTTTGCAAGTTGCCTAGATCCATTTATGGATTGAAGCAAGCCTCTAGGTCGTGGAACTTAAGGTTTGATGAGACTATTAAGAAATATGGGTTCGAGAGAAATGTTGACAAACCATATGTTTATAAGAACATTAAAGATAAGAATGTGATATTCTTAGTTCTTTATGTTGATGATATTTTACTCATTGGGAATGATGTAGAAATATTGTCTAATGAAAAGAAATGGTTAGCTGAGCAATTCCAAATAAGAAATTTGGGAGAAGAAAGCTATGTTCTAGGAATCTAAATCCTAAGGGATAGGAAGAACAAGATTTTTGTAGCGTCCCAAGCCTCTTATATAGACAAGGTGATGGCTTGATTCTCAAAACAAAACTCCAAAAAGGGTCAATTACCGACCAGACATGGAGTAGTTCTTTCTAAAGAGCAGTGTCCAAAGACTGCTCAGGAAGAAGAGATGATGAGACAGATTTCCCATGCCTCAGCTGTAGGCAGTCTTTAGTACGCCATATTGTGTACAAGACCTGAAATTTGTTTTGTAGTAGGGACTGTTAGTCGTTATTAATCAAATTCATGTTTAGAACACTAGATAGTGGTAAAGCATATTCTCAAGTATCTTCGAAGAAGAAGAGACTATATACTTGTTTATTCAGGTGGAGACCTGAATCCCACTAGATACATTGATTCAGATTTTTAGTTAGATAGAGATAGTTGAAAGTCAACTTCTAGATCAGTTTTCGCACTTGGTGGAGGAGCTATAATTTGGGAAAGTATCAAACAATCCAATATTGTAGATTCTACCATGGAACTGAATATATAATTGCTTGTGAAGCTACGAAAGAAGTAGTTTGGTCAGAAAGTTCTATACTGATTTGAAAGTTGTTCCATATATGGATAAGCCATTAGTCTTGTGTGACAACAATGGAGCAATGGCTAATTCAAAAGAACCAATGAGTCATAAAATGGGCAAGCACATAGAGAGAAAATATCATCTCATCAGAGAGATAGTGCATTGAGGTAATGTTGCATCTTTTGAGTCATCTTTTTAGTGTCTATTTAATTAGGGTTAGTTAGAATTTTGAATTTAATTTTAATTAGGCCAGTTTAGTTGAGTAGATAACTTATAAATTAGTATCAATCTTATGCGGGATTTTGAATTTAATTTTAATTAGGTCAGTTTAGTGAAGGTCTCTAGATCTTTACTTTCTTCAATTGTATCGATCTTGGAATCAAACTTGGTTGGTACACTGACCAAAACCTTGTCAACCAATATTTTCTCAGTTACATAGGCTCCAAGTAACTTCATCTAGTTAAATACTTGCAACAATCTACTTGTATAGCTCTTGACAGTTTCATCTTCATTTATTTTGAGCCTTTCAAACTCTCTCTTAAGACTAAGGAGTATGATGGTTCTCACCCTTGTTGTCCTTTGAAATTCTATTTTCAAGAGATTCTAAGATTCTTTTGCAAATTCTACACCCATGATTTAAGTGAATATATTTTCCACTTTATGTTTTCTAATCTGTTGGACTGTGTAGTCCACTTCTTCATCAGGTTCTTCATACCCCTCATCCACTATCTCCCATAGACCAAGTGCCTTCAAGTACATGATCATTTTTGCTGACCAAAACTAGTAGCATTCTCTAGTAAATGTTGGAGGTCCAGTCAAGTTCAACCTTTAAGTAAATGGTCATTTAGCTTGCTTTTTTTTTTTTTTTTTTTTTTTGGTGTTTGGGGATTGAAACTTTTTAGAGGTATTTTATAAGATGAGCTTGATGAAAACTGGATGGCTATAATGTATTCTCTGATACCATGTTGGAAAAATTAAAGATCGAAGTTGGTTTTAGTTTGATTGAAACTGAAAACCAGCAATAACATATTCGTAGAATAATAAAGAAAAACAGAGTAGTCAAGAATTAATGAAATCTAAAAGTTGAATTATATTGAATGAATATGATTAATTAAATAGCTATTACAGATTGAAAACTAAAATATCTAAAACATGATTACAAAAATTAATTGATGTCTACTGAAGAAACACCAAATCAGTTTCTTTAAACCTAGGGAGATAATTTTTGATTTACACTCTAAACTGAATAAAACTGTCAAAATAGATATTTTGACAAAAATAGCATCTTATGGATATGCTCTTCCACAAAATACTCCAACACACTTCTAATAAACTTGTAAACTTACTAAGATCAAAAAAGGATCAAAGCTGCAGTTTCTACTATTTATGTTAAAGCAGCAGTTGAGGCATTGAGTGTGTTAACCTTTCGAGGGCGTTGACCTATCGAGCCGTCGAGTATGTCGACCATCCAGCGATCGAGCCGTCGATCCATAAAGCCATTGAGCCATCGACCCACTGAGCCATTAACTCGTAATGCCATCGACCTGTGGAGCCATTAACCCGTCAAGCCCGATCTCTCTTCATTTCTCAACAGGAAAGGTTTCACCTTCTTCAATCAGATTGTAGGAACTTGAAATTTGTAAGTTTCAATTGAATCGAAACAAATCCTTCCAAAACTTGCTAAGAAAAATTGGATCTCAATCAGAGACCATTGTTATAGGGAAGCCATGATGTTTGATCACCATGTGAACAAATAAGAGTAGCCACATCAATAGTAGTGAACCCAATCTTCAGAGCACCAAAATCTCCATATTTGGAAAGACAATCTACCACCACCAAAATGGCCATGATCACATCAGAATTAGGTAAGCCAATAATGAAATCCAATGAAATTTCTTCCCACACATTAGAAGGGATAAGCAGTCATTGTAAGAGTTCAAAAAGTGCAACGGTTGAATATTTCATCTTTTGACAAGTGTTGTAGTGAGCAATGATGCATCTTACATCTTTCTCCAATCCTTCCCAGTAGAAACGAGAGGAGAACCAGGACATTGTCTTGAGAATCCCTGCGTGACCAGCTAAAAGTGGAGAGTAAAACTCAGAGTAATTTTTGTTTTAGTGGAGAGGAGGGACTAAGAACAGTTTGAATATTGTTCTTATAGAGTTGGGAATCTGGTTAGGTCACTTGGCAAGTCAAGTTCAAATAATAAGGATCAATTTCACATTGCAATCTCAATTCATCCTTAAACTTTAATAATGGAATAAAAAGAGAGAAATTTTGAGCATGATCATTAAACACTGAAACAAAATCAATGGGGTTAATTGAGCTCAAATATGTCGAATTAAACTGCCTAGATAAAGCATCAACGACATTATTAGTATTGCTAGGTTTATAAGCTGTATCAGAGTCATATCCAAGGGGTTTGACAAAGTATTTTTGTTTTTCAAGAGTTTGGATTGATTAACTGAGAATATCCTTAAGCCTATGATGGTCTATTTCAATGGAGAAATGAGAGCCAAGAGGATATTGTCTCCACTTTGTGATAACTTAGGCGACAACATAAAGTTAGCGAACATATGTGGAATCATTAGAGAGAGTAGGGTTAAGTTTTTTCATTGAAATATGCAATTTGATAATAATTTTGAAGCAAAACGCACCTACGCCAAAACCAGATGCATATGTTTGTATGGTAAAAGGAAGGTTCTAGTTGCGAAGGGCAAGGCTAGGTATTCGGGTGAGGGTAGCTTTGAGGTTGTCAAAGTAGTATGAACAAGAGGTGACCTTTTAAAAAGTTCTTCGTAAGCAAACCAGTAAGACAACTTGCAATGGAACCATACTTGTGCACAAATTGCTTATAGTACCAGTGAGACCCAAGAATCCCCCAAGTATTTTTAGATTGTGTGGAATAGGCCATTTGTGTACAGCCTTTATTTTTTATGAATCGGGCTCAACCCCTAAGGTAAATATAATATGTCCTAGGTGTAAGTTCATACGGAATCTGACAACGGAAATGGAATACTATTTAAAGTAGTGATTCATAGAAAGTAGGAAAGTAAGAAATAAATTGAAGAATTTTATTTACATCTGGCATCATTTCCGAAACTGATCAAGAAAAACTTCTTCTCCTCTCCAAATGTGCTCCATACGAAATCAAGAGGTTCAATAAAAAGAACTACGAAGCCAGCCATATGTTTGACCACTAACATTGATCCTCACAGGTCTATTTCACTCAATGAATTTTTTGTTTAGGTCGTTCAATTCGTGAACTGCCTAATTTTAACTTGAGGAAGAGTGCATTTTTCCTTTAAGAATTTTGGCCACTTCTGGGACGAAGAATGCAAAGCCCGTGGGGTTTATTTATAGTGAAAGCATGATGTTCTTTCTTTTAATAAAATTCTTATTACTTTAATCAAATAATCATTATGATACTATTCAATTAAATAAAGAAGCAAATCACATTATTAGCACATGTAGTGGCGAGCTATAGATATGCGGTTTGAACAAATTTGACTTTTTAATTAATTCTCATAGTTTTTAACACAGGAGTGCCACCATGAAATGTAGATATCTCTTGATGCAGATCAAATTGGAATGGTTGATGGGGAGCCGGTCTGATTTGCTGCTCTACCTTTGCATCGAGAGTTTGCAATCCAACATTGAGATCCTTCATGGAATTGTCCAGTGATTCAATCAACGTACTTTGCCTTTAGCTTTAAAGAGTTTGAGATTCACGTAATGCATTGATCTTGAATATGGCTTCTTCAATCCGAGCTCGATGTGTCTCATCCGCCTTTGAAGCACGAAGTTCAGCTAAAAAATGCACCAGGGATAAGAAGAAATTAGGTCGTTCGAGTGAGCTAGACTCCAACAATCAGAAACCAAGAATTTAAGGAAGAAGATGAGATTTAATTAGAGAGAGAAGTAAATTCATTATATTGTGTTTTCCCCTTTTACAAACTGTTAGATAAATTGAAGGTTGAAGTTGGTTTGAGCTGGATTAAACTAAAAAATCAGCAAAAACTAGATTCTGCAACAGTAAAAATAGAAAAAACCAAATAGCAAAAAAGGATTGATGAAAATTCAGAAACTTAACTGTATTGATCGATGATGATTAATTAAGTAGTAATTACAAATTGAAATTAAATATCTAAAATATGATTAAAATATTAATTGAGACTTAAATTACTTAGGAGATAACAAATCAATTGTTTTAAACATAAACATATAATTTTTTATTTGCACTCTAAATATGATAAAGTGTCAAAATGGAGATTTTGATCGAAACAACATTTAATGAATATATTCTTCCAGTAAATACTCTAGCATACTTATAATGAAGTTGCAAACTTGCTAAGACCGGATTAGGTTCAAAATGAATTCAAATTTGTAGACTTGTCTTGTTGATCAAACAACAAATACACCAAAAATATTAGCTCCTGTCTAAGGTCATAATTCATTCAATTTTGATTTGACATAGTTGATTTTTCTTAACTGATTTCTCTTGCAACAAGTTTGTTTTAGCTTTCTTAAATTATAAGAATGGTGGTCAATGCCAAAAATCATCGAACACAAAAAGTCAACTCTAATCATTCTTATTATTCATTAGGAAGAAGTTTTATCTTCTTCAAACACAATTGTGTATTTGGTATCGAGTTGACTGACAATCAATATACACAAAAGACTGTTTCAACCAGTTTAGCTAAAAGTCAAAAATAATTATTTATTTTTTATTTAATTGGCTAATCATTAGGTGATAAGTCGTTTTTTCTTGCCTACGCCCACCCCACGTGTAGTCTATAAATTTGAGAGGAGCTCTGGACCAACGCCTGGGTGCTCCTACAATTTCTTTTCCCGAGCTCATCTTCTTATCAAACTTGAGAGGAGCAAAATACATCCTTGATATAAGCTATTCGATAATGTTTCAAATAAGATAGAATTTCTTGCAAATGATGTGAAAGAAATTTGATAAGCCAATAAGATTTAACCCGACTTCTCACTAGATCATTCGACGCATTACCATACTACAAGTGCCATCCGATTAAAATATGATCACCTAGAGATCATAATGCAAGTTTAATGTTGGTGGAAAAGGAATTTTCTTTTTTATCTTCTTAATCAATCAAATCTTTTGATATTGTTAAACTAATACAAGAAAATTGGCCTTGAAATCTCATATGGATCTAGGATTATTACAAATACTATACCACATGAAAAACTTGCTGACAGTACATGCATTTCTTCTGCCAAAATGTAGAATTGAAGAGTAGAACACAACTTTTATTTCAATTTTATTAATATAGGAGCGCCTTTTATTTCGATCTTTGGCACAGGAAATGACATTGAAAGTTCTCACAAGTTGCAAATCTGCAGAACGGAGGAAGTACGCCGAGACAATCTCGAGGGATATTGCATGGAAAATTTATGTCTATGGAAACTCCTTCAGTCCTATCTTTCTCTGCTGAATTTGGAATTTTGTAGGGTGTCATCCTTGCCTCAATTAGAGGTACCATAAAGAATGGCAAACCTGCAATATACATACATGCACAAAATGAGCGTACATATAAAAGATATAGTGTAATGGATTCATGAATAGAGAAAGAAACTGACCAAATGATATGATCGTGATCAATAGAACCACCAAACTCATGGAAGATGCCTTCTTCATTATGCAAGTTTTAGCAGTACAGAGAAAACTTTCCGAGTGTAATAGCACTATTTAGAATTGCACTATGGTTATGTGGCTAACTTTATCAAATATAGTACATATAGTGAGAGGAAAATCCTAATTCAGGTAATAGAGTTATTCCCATAGAACATGATAGGAAGTTTATGCTTTCAAAGGATTTTTTGTTGATTTTATTTCCCCTATTTAGAAATATCTAATGAATATTTACCATTCAAAAATTTGTTGTAATCTATATACATATTCTTTCACTTATTTATACTTGTCATTTATTAGCATCGGATAATGATATAATTACCACTATATTTGACAGTAAACTCGGATTAATTAACATCTTAAATGACTTTAGTAACACTGCGATTTACTACCCAACAATTATAGGATACAAGATCGATCCCAATCTTCGTTAATGTTATGTTAAAGGGGGAGAAAAATGATAATGGAGAAAGAGAATGAGAGAATATGATTTTTTGTTAAAGATAGTTTGATTTTATAAAACTTTTCTGTAACCAAAAATCATATTCTCACATACCCGATGCAACTTTTTGTTAGGCAAATTTTAATCATTCCTCTTGCTTTACTTTGATCGTTACAACTTCCTTCTTTTCTTAGCAAGCTTTGTAAAAAAAGAAATATCGAGTTTCGTAACAAAGCTATATTTTTACTCTCCTCGGTTTCTTAAATCTTTGCTCATTTCTTTTCTCTTTCGATGATTGATAGATTATCATTGGCTAAAGTATAGTTAGTTGAATTAATTAACATCCTTATTAACTATAGTAACACTGTGATTTACTATCCTGACAATTATAGGAACAAGATCGATCCCAAACTTCGGTATAGCTATGTTAAAGCAGAAGAAAAATGATATATGGAGAAAGAAATTTAAAGAATATGATTTTTGACATAAAGATTTTCTATAATTGTTGATGTTGAACAGTGCTGACCGATCGCCCGCAGATGAGGCAACTGGCTGGGTGGGAAGAATCGCAGGTTGTTCCAATCCCTGTACAGTGCGTTCACATGCTGAAAAATGTGATAGAGTGCAGGCGTGTTAGAAGTTTAGAAATATTCGAAGTGAACTAATCAAACTAAAGCTTCTAAGTTGCATAATGTAAAGTATTGGAAAGCTTGTAAATGACATGAAATATAAAATAATAATTTATATGAAAACTCGTAAATGATAAGGAATCTTACCACTAATAAAGTGATTGAAGTGAGACAGAAAGCTAAAAGGGTTGTAATATTCTTTCATATTGAATCTACTAAGAATCCTGAGTACATTTACGAATTATACTGTAAAGCCATAAATGTACTATATAATATCAATCTGCATCATGAGTAATCATGAACTCCTGTTTATCTTAACTGAATCTTTTGATTCACTTGTCATTGTTTATTTGTAAAACAGGCTAAAAAATTTTATTTTGGAGATTCATTAGGATAAGTGGCTGGGAACATGATTTACAGATTTAGAATCCAAATCTTCTTCATAGAAGATTGTATATTCGTTCCCTTGAGAGTTAATTCTGAAAGTGAATGGTTTTGAGGTCAAATTTATAATTAAGTTATAAATTGATAGTTCACTAATGGATTACTGGTACTTAAGGATAAAGAGATAGTAAGAAAGGTAAAACGGTATTTTGACCATATCTAATTATGAATCAATTATTAGATGATTGAATTATATGTAATGATAATATCATTGGACTACAAGAGATTGCTTAGTAATTTGTTCAATAATTGCAAGAGTACAATCCCATATTTTTAATGTAATTATATTTGGATTATTAAATAAGATTTATTATATTAAATATTTTAATTAATAATCTAATTTATTGGAGCGTGAATTTATAAATCTATGGTCCCTAGGTCGCTTATGTAAAATGTTATATATGGTACGAGTGATAAAAGTAGAGAAATGACTTATTTGCAAAGAAAATATTTTTTTGGGGTAAATATGTAATTATGAGATAGTTAGTATTAATTAATTAATTAATTAAAAGATATATTTAAATAGTGAATTTCAAACTTCACTTTAATAAAATAATAATATATTTAATTTTAATTTAAATATGTTATCTAAATATTAAGTTATGAGATATCGATTTAACATTAAAATTATGCAAGTCGAGTTTAAATTGGTTTGAAAAACTAATTTAAAATTCAAATAATATATGAATTGATTTAAAATAGAGAAGACTCTATTTGAAATTAGATTTGACCAAATCAAAGATATCACTAAAAGATATCTCATGATTATCTTATTATTTAATATTATGTTTGAATTATCAAATAAGAAAACCTAATAGAATTCTATAAATAAATCATAACTTATTATTTCAAAGAGTTTAGAAAAAAGGGAGAAGAGATCATCTTAAGAGAAAGAAAATATTTTCATCTCTACGTGCCCACTCACATTCTAGTGTGTTGAGGATTGACTTGCAATATCAAGGTGTGAGTCTTAATGATCGATTTGCGTGGACTAAGGTATATTTCTTCATCTACCGTAAAGGATTAATTTGTATATATATATAAAGGATCTCTAAAAGTTTTTTAGAAAATTTTTGTTATATACTGGGACCAATATTCGCTTTGGCTGCGAATTTTAAACCTATTTTCTATACACATGACATCTGATCCGACGATTTCTTGAATATGAACTTTGTTAAGCCCATGACTTCAACTCCGACTTCAAATTATCTAACAACTATAACGGTTATGGCATCAGTGGTAGGCCGAGAATAGTTACTTTACCTTCGTCTATTAGTCTCTTAATGCAAGATTTTTAAATCAGCCTTATTGACTTATTGTCTATTAGCAAACTGACTGTATCACAATCTAGCCAAATCAGAATTGTGCCGATCAATATTTCATTCCAAAGACTTGGTGATGGAGTTATTTCATGATTCAGCCTAATAGGACAAGTCGAATCTCCATCATCTTCCTCTTTACATAAGAAATAAGCCTCATCTAAAAGTTCCTCTAACATGCCGACATTAACTGTTACTTTAATCTCTAACATAAGAGTCCTTAGGTTAGCTATCTTGTTGTCCAAATCAAGGGGATCTATTTCTTCTTGATTGACAGTCTAGATGAGCGTGACCTTAGGTTGATCATGCAAGATAATGTTCAACGTTTCCAACGAAGAGGATGATCTGCTCTTGGCCAGGTGTTCCTTTTAAACAGCTTCAGTGGACTTCTCCTTCCGGGCGGCCTACTTTTTCCATTGCTCCTAGTGTTTCTAAGTATGATGGTTTCCTTTCAAGAACTCGGAGTGCTTGATTTGCTTTCATACCTATTGACTTGGTCTTGGGGGACAAGCATCTGAGACCACTTTTGGATGGCCGATGGATCTTACTTGACATGTCGGCCCTTTGGGTGCTCAGATGATCGAGATGGTCATACTTCTACAATCACACGGATAAATTATGTCCCTAAGGTTCTTACCTATCTGATCATGGGTGTATGCCTAATTTAAATAGTATCGGTAGTAGCGGCGGCAGAGTCGCCGATAGACTGGGCAAATTGGCCGGTAAGTGTTCATGTTTTCCCTATAGTTCATGCGCACGTGATTTATCATACAATTTTGGACGTTAATCTTTGCTGACTTTGAATGGCTGGTACATAATCGGTGGCAAGCTAACCTTTTTATCCTTCTACTAGGTAAAGACCTTAGATCGGCTATAACTGCATTGGTTATAGCAGGAATGGTGTTCGAGCCCACACCTATAGTGTGTGTTTCTTGAAAACTCAAAAGCCCTCTCTCGATCTGATCTTGTATATGCTAAATCCGGTTGAATTAAAAGAGTTTATTGTCCTTGTGAAGGTACATTTTAGCCGCCTAATGGCTCGTAGTATGACTAGGAGACGGAAGAGTAACAGGTTTGTCATCAGTTATTTCGGAAACATCCAAGCTATAGTTGGATTCATGATAATAGGCTCCGGTTGATGGCACTTTTCTCAATGCTTCCTTTTCAGCAACTCTTTGTACCTGGCCTTCCGATAGAGATTTTGAAGAAATCTTGGAGTTTCACTCCATCGAACTTCTTCCTCAACTCAATATCTAAACCATTAATGACCAATTTGACGAATTCCTACTTGGGTAGAGCCACATAGCAATGATTCCTCAGCGGTTTAAATCAAAACAGGAAAGCCTCAGTCGATTCTCCTATTTGTTGCGACAAATGCAACAAATCTTCCATAGCTACTTCAAGCTTACTGTGGTGACAATGAGTGTGTAAATGTTGCTCAATGTCCGGCCAAGTTCTTTTAGAATTAGGTGGTAGCCTAGTATACCAGCGAAAGCCTGCCCACTTAAGAAATTGGCAAACAGTCAAATTCGCAACATCTCATTCATTCCAACCTCTTCATGCGGAATAGTGAAGTAGCTAATGTGCTATACGGTCGACTGTTTTGGTCATCTTTAGAAAATAAGGAAAAATTCAGGATTCGATATATGCGAGGGATTGGGTCCCTATCGATCTCC
This sequence comes from Coriaria nepalensis, assembly GCA_027186245.1. NCBI lineage: Eukaryota > Viridiplantae > Streptophyta > Magnoliopsida > Cucurbitales > Coriariaceae > Coriaria > Coriaria nepalensis. The sequence continues at coordinate 2,833,380 of CP114493.1, forward strand.
TCAAGATAAGGTTTGTAATATGTCGGTCGAGGCGACTGCCGAGTAGCTGGACCGTAAATGTACTGTATAATATTATAAAATGATTATTGGTCTACTATATGCTGCTTGTGAATGGCCGATCATGGTGGCTGAGGGGTTGACAGGGTATTTATGTAAGAACGTAATATGGAATGTATGTTACTGAGTCGCCGACCCAAGGATAGATTACGGGAGGCATGCTAGGAGTGGTCAAAGGTTCTTCATACATCATCCAACTATGTGACTGAAATGGAGGGTCTTGTTTGGTTATCGCAGTTAGGCCACCATCCTCTAAGACTAGTTGTCTAGGGGGGGGGGGGGGGGGCAGTGGCCAACTAGCCTGCTGCAGTTCTAGCAGCTGTTGGGATTGTCCAGTGGCCATTGGTGGATCAATTAGATGTTAAGAAAATATTATTGGTTAAATAGCTAATAGTTGATTCTCTACATTAGTTGGGTTGCCGATATTTTGAAGGTTGATGTGGGGGATTATAGCCCACTACCCCCCACGACGACCTTGAAACTCAAGCATCTTCCTTCCCAAGTTTTCTAAGGAATCAACCAAATGGGCCAAATTTTCCATTATTTGTTCTTTTGACTCATCCATTTGTTGGACTAGGTGGATGATAAGGGCGTCGAAATAATGTCTAATCGAGCTATCATTATTACAACATTGGTAGGTCGGATATTGGACGAACAAGGAGTGAAACCGTCCAGTTCTACCTTTTGCCAACTTGGGTCGACCTTTTGGTCGTCTGAGTTGGGCTCTGGGTTGTCCCAGTCGATGGCCTTTCGACCGTCTTGGTTGACCTCTCGACTAAGGTAGAGGCTTTGACGATAAAACTAGGGTGCACATATTGGGAAACTTTACGATATATCCCATCGGGTGTACCATTTCATTGATGTTGATTTCCCTAGTGTCGATCGATCACCCGCAGAGGAAGCAACTGGCTAAGAGGGGAGAATTGGGGATCGTTTCAATCCCAGTGATAGCTCATTGACACACTCAAAGATATGGTGGGGCGCAAGCATGCTAGGAGTATAGCAATACTAGAAAGCTACCCACACTTCTTAGCTACTCATGTGGGTCGGCTGCTGGTAGTTGAGAGATTACATCATCCTTAGCTGCCCATTAGGCCAGTCTTCGATCGTTGGGTACGTCGCTCGGTTTCGCCTCATTTTGTCTCTTTCGGATGCCAAAATCTTTATTTTCTAACTTTTTAATCTATTACACGATTTTCTATTAAGATTTTCTATCGACCAATTTTTCATGGTGACCACCTACTGAGTTGGCCGACTTGGCTAAAACTCTGCCTATTCCGATCTATTACATCTTTTTCTAGGCCGATTTTGTTATTTTCTTAGTAAGATATTCTTTCTTGAACTTCTTCTACAAAATTATTAAGTTTTGCAACAATCTGCCACTCAGCATATTTTAGCTAATTTAGGCATATTTCGGCCTATTTAGACTTATTTTAATAACTTCTTTGACTCTTCTTTTCTTGTGATCTGAAATTTTTCAAAAGGATAATTTTGACACCAACAGTAATTTTGACCATTGCTCTTGCATTACTTCGATTGCTACATCTTCCTTCTTCTTTCCTTAGCAAGTTTCATAATAAGAAAATATTAGGCTATGTTCTAACTCTTCTCAATATCTTCAAGCTTTTTTGCTTTCATTTCTCTTTAAATAGTTGATAAATTATCATGAGTGTAGTTAATTCGATTACTTAACATCCTAATTAATTGTAGTAACCCAGCGATTTACTGTCCCGACAATTATAAGAATCAAGATTGATCCCAAACTTCTTTAATGCTACGTTAAAGTAGGAGACAAATGATATAGAAAGAGAGAATGAGAGAATATGATCTATGTATTATTCGTCAGCGTGAATCAAAAAATCTTTATAAAATCGAAATAACTATACTTTAACCAAAATTTCGATCTTGGTAAGAAAGACGTTGGAAGGGTTTCTCCCAAATCCGATGCAATTTTTTATTGGGAAAATGTCGATCATTCCTCTTTCCTTGTTACTTCTTTCTTTTTCTTTCCTTAGCAAGTTTAGTAATAAAAAAAAATATCATGTTTCATAACTGAGCTTTTGTTTTTACTCTCCTCAGATATCTTCAAGCTTTTCTCCTTTCATTTCTCTTTAAGTGGTTTATAGATCGTCATTGATTAAATTATATTTAGTTCGATTAATCAACATCATAATTAACTGATAACACAACGATTTACTTTCCCCACAATAATAGGAAACAAGATCGATCCCAAACTTCGTTAATGTGTTAAAGCAGGAGAAAAATGATATATGGAGAAAGAGAATGAGATAATATTATTTTTGGTTAAAGTATTATATGTATATATATATTTATAATTGAGAGGTTATTTCTTATAATATGAAGTTTGTGAAAATAATTTATCATTTAAGAGTTTGAAACTACACAATTAAAAAAAATGCACATATATTCTTTGGTAGGAATTATTATTTGGGAAATTATTCAATCCAGACATCCTATTTCCAGACTCATTTAGGTTAAATGATTCAGTTTCTTTAAGATTATATGATTCAGTTTTTTTAAGATGAAATGATGTGGCAACTCACAGATGGCCGAATCGTGTGTGAGTGAATCTTTGCTCTCAATCAGGATGCGTCTGGAAATAGGAAGTCTAGAATGAATCATTTCCCAAATAATAATTCCTATCAAAGAATATGTAAGTGTTTTTACATGATAAATTATTTTTCTAACCCTAATAAACTTCTCAATTAACATAGCATTAATGAAGTTTAGGATTGATCTTGTTTCCTATAATTGTCGGACAGTAAATTGCAGTGTTACTACAGTTAATTAGGATGGTAATTAATCGAACTAACTATATTTTAACTAATGATGATCTATCAACTATTGAAAGATAAATAAAATAAGAAAAACTTTAAGATACAGAGTAGAATAAACACGTAACTTTGTTAAAAATACCGATATTTTTTAATTGCAAAGCTTGCTAAGGAAAAAAAAAAAAAAAGGAAGATGTAACGTTAAAGTAAGGCAAGTGGAATTACCTAAATCTACAAAACAAAAAATTGCATCGGTATGAGATAATATGATTTTTGGTTGTAGAAAATCTTTATAAAATTGAACTAACTATACTTACACAAAAACAAAAAACCATATTCTATTATTCTCTTTCTCCATATATCATTTTTTTTTCTCTCGCTTTAACGTAGAATTAATGAAGCTTGTGATCGATCTTGTTTCTTATAATTGTCGGGACAGTAAATTGTAGTTTTACTACAGTTAATCAATATGTTAAGTTATCCGAGTTTACTGTCAAATATAGCAGTAATTAAGTCATTATCCGATGCTAACAAATGATAAATGTAAATAACTGACAGAATATATATGGATTACGAAAAAAAATATTGAATGGTAAGTATTCAATAGATATTTCTAAATAGGGGAAACAAAATCAACAAAAAATCCATTGAAAACATAAAACTTCTTATCATATTCCATGGGAATAACTCTAGTACCTAAATTAGGATTTTCCTCTCACTATATGTACTACATTTGATAAAGTTAGCCACAGAACCATAGTGCAACTCTAAATAGTGCTATAACACTCAGAAAGTTTTCTCTGTACCGCTAAAACTTGCATAATTAAGAAGGCATCCCCCATGAGTTTGGTGGTTCTATTGATCGTGATCATATCATTTGGTCAGTTTCTTTCTCTATTCATGTTTCCATTACACTTTTTTTTTTTTTTTATGTACGCATATTTTGTGCATGTATATATATTGCAGGTTTTCCATTCTGTATGGTACCTCTAATAATTGAGGCAAGGATGACACCCTATCAAATTCCAAATTCCAAATTCCAAATTCAACAGAGAAAGATAGGACTGAAGGAGTTTCCATGGACATAAATTTTCCATGCAATATTCCTCGAGATTGTCTTGGCGTACTTCCTCCGTTCATCAGATTTGCAACTTGTGAGAACTTTCAACGCCATTTCACGTGCTAAAGATCGAATTAAAATGTGCTCCTATATTAATAAAATTGAAATAAAAGTTGTTCTTACTCTTCAATTCTACATTTTGGCAGAAGAAATGCATGTACTATCAGCAAGTTTGTCATTTGGTAATGACTATATATGAATTCCTTTACTCCTTATGTCTTCCTATTGATGCTTTAATAAAATTGAGTTTCGAATGCCTCTGATTTTGAACATTAGTTTGTTAATGACTACATGTATATATATGTATAGTATTTGTGATAATCGTAGATCCATATGGCATTTGAAGGCCAATTTCCTTGTATTAGTTTAACAATATCAAAAGATTTGAATGAATCAAAAGATAAAAAGAAAATTCTTTTTCCACCAACATTTAACTTTCATTATGATCTATAGGTGATCGATCATATTTAAAAAGGATGGCACGTGTAGTATGGTAATGCGTCGACTGATCCAATGAGAACTCTCGGGTTAAATCTCATTGGCTTATAAAATTTCTTTCTTATCATTCTGGTTAATTATATTTGAAACATTAACGATTGGATTATATCAAGGATGTGTTTTGCCAATTTTTGTATTTAATTTGATTTACTGCCACTAATATTTAGTCTTGCACATAGTATGGCATACATGATTGAACTCATTATTGAAGCATATGGGACATAAGCCTTTTCGTCTTTTTCCTATTATGTCTTTGGAGACATCAATTTGGAAAGAGATCTTTTATGACACGTTGGAAAGTATTCTCTATTGGTATCTTCCATACTAAATTTCATTAGTATCTTTGTCTAGGTATGTTGATTGGGGCAAGCTTAATTAATAATTGTTTTGATCTATCTTTATAAATTTTTTTCTCAGAACAAAAGATGTTTCAACCAAATTTTTTATAGAGAAATTATGTTATAACCATAATTTCACAAACTTTAACATGCCTACATCATTTCTAATAAGCAATATGTTATCAAAATAAAATTTTACAAACACTATTTTACCCCAAATCACCTTCTTGTACACACGGGAACCATCCTTGTTCTTGATCAAATAAAACAAGTTAATTGTCTTATCAAAATGGATATTCTAATTCCAAGATGCTTGCATCCATAGATTGATCTTTGCAACTTACACAACCTTTTTGTCTCCTTGTCCGTGAAACCTTCCAATGGTATCATATATATCTTCAAGGTTGCCGTTTAAGAATATGGTTTTCACATCCATCTACCAAATTTCATAATTGTAATAAGCAGCTATTTCAAGTAGTATCTTAATAGATTTGGTCATTACTACATGAAAGAAAGTTTCATCATAGTTGATGTCTTCTCTCTATCTACAGCCTTTCGTCGCAAGTCTAGCTTTGTAAGTTACGACTAGTCTATTTGCTTCTTTAAAACATATTTGCATTCTATAGAGACTATCCATTCAGGTACATCCACTAAAGATAATACTTTGTTGACGTATATGGAATCCATCTAAGCTTTCATGCCTCAAAGCCATTTCTCTGAAGCGTGGCTATTAATAGCCTTGGTATAGCTTGGAGGTTCATCCTCTATGACCGAACCTTCTTTAGGATTTTCTACTAGACATTCGTATCTTTTGTGTTCATTGATCTTTCTGCCAGATCTATGAATAGAGGGTGTATTTTGAAAAGTGACATTTCCTTCTTCAAAGGCTTCTCAACTATAGGTTCACTTCTTACATGATTCTCAGTCTGAGTGTCATCTTGCAGTTCTTGAATTTCTTCAAGTTCTATCTTATTTCCCGTACTTCTTTTGGAAACAAGTTGCTTCTCTAAGAAGATAACAGTTCTAGCAAGAAATACCTTTTTTCTAGAATATGATGGAAATAATATCTTATTTCCTTAGGATATCCTACCAAGATGCACTTCTCAGATTTTGCATCTAATTTGTCTAATTCGTACTTCTTTACATAAGCGTTGCATCGACATATTTTAATATGGTTAAGAGATATTTTTGTACCTTTCCATGAATCATATGGTTTAGAAGGGATAAATTTAGATGGAATTATGTTCAAAACATACATGGAACTTTCAATGATGTAGCTCAAAATGACAATAAGGGTCAATCCAACTCATCATTGAGCGAACCATATCTAATAAAGTTTGATTTCTGCTTTCTAATGCACCATTCAACTTTGGTGTTATAAAAGGAGTCAACTGAGAGATAATCTAATTCTCTTGTAGGTAATCAAGAAATTCACTACTTAGTATTCACCACAACAATTAGATCGAGACATCTTAGTACTTTTGTCAAACTATTTCTCTACTTCCTCCTTTTATTTCTCAAAAGATTAAAATTTGTATTTCATAAGGTACACATATTTGTATCTAGAAAGATCATCAGTAAAAGTGATAAAGTAGGATAACCACATCAGTCATTTGTAGATATTGGACCACATACACCAATATGTATTATACCTAATAATTCAATTATTCTTTCTCTAGTTTCACTAAAATAAGTTTTAGTCATTTTTCCAAGTAAAGAAGATTCATAAGTTGGTATCGATTTGAGATCAAATAGATCTAGATATCCATACTTATGCAACTTGTTGATTTTTATCTCATTAGCATGACCCAATTGAAAATGCTAGAAATAAGTCTAAATTATTGATATTGAGGCATATTTATCATCACAATTTAGCACATATAAACAATTATTAAGGAAATCATTTTCATAAAGAAAACCATTCAACTAAATTATAAATATACTTTAATTTAGAAAGAAGTTAAAACATACCCTTTTAGAATTAAGCTCTGATACCATGTAAGATTTTAATGCTCGGTTGAAATTAGAAATGAGAGTGAGATAATGAAAACATGAAGCTGAGTTTTTTATTATGCAAAAATAGAGTTGCTTAAGTGTATTGATTTTGTTGAGTTTCCTACAATTTAAAGAAAATAAAAAAGATGATTACAAAATATACTTACAATCATACTTAGACTAAACAAAGCATATTGAAAATACTAAATATCAACCACTAATCCGGCTAATTAAAGTTTAGATAAAAGCAAAGGAAAATGCAAAAGAATAGAAAAGCAGACTTGGTTTAAACATACTTTTACAGACTTGTTTTAAACATGCTTTTATAGACTTTTGCTGTCAAGAGTAAATCTGTCCAAAATGCATTCCAATCGTTTCCAAGATTGAAACTAGCTTCCACATATTTACAATTATGAACCAAACTTGGCTTTTGATTTGTTCTGCAAGTAAACCAGAGAAAACTAACACTATAGGCATCAACCCGTTGAGCCATCAATAGATCGACCTTGTTGACCTTGTCGAGCTATCCACTCATCAACCCTGTTGAGACATCGACTCATCCATCCTATCGACCCCGTCGAGCCATCGACTTATCGACCGTGTCGAGCCATCGACCCATCAAGTTAGATTTCCAAAAAACTAAGTAAATTTTAACAGTTGTTAGCAAGTTGCTCTAATTGGTGTTGATAATTCACCAGTTTATTGATTTGGAGTAATTTTCCTAGCTTCCTGAAGTGATCTTCATACGGAGTTGGACCAAAACTCTGTTCTAAATCAATTAAAAGTCAAGGATAAGGTTATTTCCTGGTCATCGAATCATACCAATCAAGAGCGTCTCCATCAAAATGGAAGGATGCAATTTTTAATCATTGAGATTTAGGCTTTTGATAGGAATTAAAAGAATATTGAATTATGGAAATCCACGTGGTAGGATTTTCTCCTACAAAACAAGGCACATCCAGACGCATCGTTCTGAGAATAGGTGGCTCACCATGAAATCTGGGGTGAAATTAGGAGGACATTTAGCTGCTGGTGGGGGAAATTGAGCTTGGCTAATATATTATTTCACCTTCGCATTAATGCTTGTAATCCAACCGTGAGATCACAGATGGGAGCATCTAGTGATTCAATCAAAGCACTATGTTTTATGATTTGCAGAGCCTAGGATTCCTGTAGTGAATTGATCTTAGTAATAGCTACCTCTAATCGAGCTTGTTTTATGCCTTCCACCATTGAAAACGAGTCAAGAGATCAGTGAGAACACTAAGATATGAACTTGGCCAATTCAAGATGGCCTTTCTTCTTCAAATCTGTAAAATGGGAATTTGAGAACGAAGAGAGATTTCAGAGAGAAGGAGAGAAGAGAGATGTGAGAAAAATTGGTTATTCAATACTTGTTGATTCACAAAACTTCATGCTTACAATATGTTCATAATTAATTGCTCAATAATTACCCCAACATAAATGTCAGAAGCAACCATGTGACGACTTAAAAGCTAACAAACTCAATTTACTCTTCCAACGGGGCTATATTGGAACGACACCTCAACTTGTATATTTAAGTAAAACCGACACGTAGTCTGTAAACTTGGCTGAGGTGCTCACTATCTGTCTGGGCCGAGTCTTAACATTTTGTTCCATAGTCGTATCAATAAGCATATATATATATATATATATATAACATAATAGTATTATGGGTTTTAGTTATGTTCAAGTTAATGAACATCCAACTATTACAAATTTAAATGTAACCTAGATTCAAAAACTTACAAATAACATAATAATTTATAATGATTCTCTCAATACGTACTATATCTACGTTTCCCAATAAATTTTTCATTATATAAAAAATAATGTATAATAAAATTTATAATATTAAATCACATACATCAACCTATATCAAATTCTATATTTATACTCTCTTAATTAGATAATTAAGATCCATTAAATAACAACAATTTCATCGTTTTTTTCTCACGTCTAATATAAAATGAATTTCTTTTTCCCAATTTTTAACGTGCCCTTGTTTTTTCTGGTCGCCGACACGTCGACATGGAGCCGTGTATGATATCTTAGTTTCATCAATGAAAACCGTGTATTCTCTTTTTGTTTCATGGGTCAAAAACAATACCGTGTATTGTGTTAAGTTTAACCAATAAAAAATCATAAATACCAGCGATTGCAGCAGAGAAATAGAAAGCCTACGGTTTTATAATTAATCTAATAAGACCGTTATAGTCCAAGGGCAGTTGGTTTATCAACCCACATGTCGGTTCCATCCTTTTTTGTCTCATTCTTCAATTCCTTCCTCTATTTATAAAAGACTCTGAACAAACTTGTTAACGAACAAGTCGCGCAGAATAACGTGGACTTCTTAAAACTCCACAAAAGTTGTTTTTGCCTTGCTTTAATGCCTCTTTCCTTTTCCACACAAATTCGGCTCTAAAAAAAATTACAACCCATTCAAAAATTCAAAGAAAAAATGGGTCTCTTTCTTTCAAGAAATGTTGCAGATTTTCTCATCGACGCTTTCCTCTCGCCCAAAAAAATTTCTGGGAAAGAAATCCCGAGGCAGATAGAAAGCCTGGTCTCTTTGGTATCTGCCCGAACGGGCAGGCACAAGCAACGCTATAATAAAGATTGTCGCCTTGTTGTAGGGTAAGCCTGTTTTCTAATTAGGTTTTTTTTTTTTTTTTTTTTTTATTTTGCTAATTTGTGTAATGAACTTCAATTTTCCCCATGTGGGTATAATTTTCCATCTAGCTGTATTTTTTTTTTTTTTTTTTTTAATATAAAATGTTGGTTTGTGTAGATGTATCCCATACAGATGTAGATCTTCTGATGGTCACATAGAAGTTCTTATGATTAGTTCTCAGAATGGAAAAGGAATGTTATTCCCTAAGGTAGAGTGTAAATTAAAGCCTTCTTTTTTTTATTATTATTATTATGTTTATTATTTTATTTTTTGAATTTCTTGCTAAAGTTGTTTATGTAATTGAAAGCAGGGAGGTTGGGAAGATGATGAGTCCATGAAATCTGCTGCTTCAAGAGAGACTTTAGAAGAAGCCGGCGTAATTGGCAATATAGAAGTTAGTCTGCAAGCAACTACCAATTTTTGTTTTTGTTTTTTTTTTTTTTTTAAATTAAATTATTCATTGCAAAATATGTTTTGTATATGTTTGACAGTGTGTATTGGGTAAGTGGAATTATAAGAGCAAAAGCCAATCCAAAATGCACGAGGCTTACATGTTCCCCTGTCTTGTCAAGAAAGAGTTAGACAATTGGCCCGAAAAACATTTCAGAAGACGAGAATGGGTATGTCTACATTCCAGTATGTTCAATTAGTTCTTACTCTTGCATCAATTTTTGTATGCATATTTTGATCACTCAGTCCAAAAACTATGTGAGATGGGTATCTAATCTTTAAATTGAGGGTCTCGAATAATTCAGAGGAATTTTTTGTAGATTACATTTGTCGATTGATCTTAATTATATATATTAATTTAATATTATTATATTATATATTAAATTAATTAATTTTGTAGTCAACAATACACCACAAGACACAGTAAACCAAAAATATTCTCAATACTTATTAAGATGAGAATAAGATTCCTCGTTACAAAAAATAATGAAAATTAAAGACTGCAAAAGCAAAATTAACTTGCATTTTTACTTTCCTAAATTTGGTGTAAATTTCTTTACCTAACATGTGTGAACTTGTTTTGTTTTGTAGTTAAGCGTGGAAGAAGCAAGAGAAGTATGTCCTCATTCTTGGATGAAAGAAGCATTAGAGGTATTAGTTAGTCGGCAAAAGATGCTTGACCGAAGCCAATTATGATGCGGCCGTGTGAAGATGTAATTTCTAGTTTAATTTTTTCTAGGGATGCAAAATATAATTTCTAGTTCTAGGAACAGGAAGTCAGGAACGACTCTGTTTAACTACTGTATCTAGTTCCTTGCGTTGTTTCCCAAGAAATTTTTGTACATGTACAAAATTTTTAGTCGATTCCTTCATGTCGTTGAGTGGTTTGTCTCCATCTAGATTTTGTAAACCTTTTCGAAGATCGTAAATTATTTTAATGACTAAAGATTTCATAATATTTATTTTAGATTAACATATTAAACTGAGGCCGATGTGGTAATTAGTTACAGTGTGATAAGATATGTGTAAAGTATGTAATTCGACTCTTCTTCAGTGTATAAATCGTAAATATTTTCAATATTTTGGTATATATATTTAACTACTTCATTGATCTCTTTCGATTGATGATTAATTTGAATGGGAACGAGACCTATCCTTATCTAATCACAAGAGATAAGATAGAACATGACATGCTGTCTTGTGAAAAGGAAATGAGGCCTAAAAGTCCACAGTGCTGGTGCCCGTTGTTGATAAGAATTTCTGAAGAAAAAATAAACGCTTTCTAGAATATGCTTTAATTTGATAGTGACTTTTGTCTATAGCAATTATTCTAGATGAACGGACAAAAATTGGTTAGACGTGGGGGTAAGTTGGTTCGTCAAGTTGTGAATCTTGTGATAAAAATTATGTCGTGGTACAACAAGTTGGCACAGACTCTGCAGCTTCTGGGACCCATCCCTTCGCGTGTGAAGGGGAAAATATCATTGATAATTTCATTGATCGGCTATAAATATATATATATATATTAACTGTGCTTTCTTTATGATATTATAAATATAATAAATAAGAATGCGATTTAGTTATTGTTTACTTTTTTTGTATGTTTGTTTTTATAATAATATTTTTGTCATTTATTATGATTTAAGTATTAGAAAATTAATACGTGATAAGAAAAATTAAAAACTTGATTCGATTTAAATACAACTAATTCTTAAATTATATTTGACCAATTTTTCTTTTTCATTTTCGTCACAGTTGCAACTCCACTCTCTCTCATTTTCTCTGAATGTTGACGAATGGCAATAATCATTGACACTTGATCTGAATCTAAAATCTAAAGATTGGTATTCGATTTGAATATGAAATTTAGAGAGTGATATTCGATCCGAATATAAAATCTATATACCGATATTTGATTTGTAGGCTAAGAACTTAGATCGAGTTCCTGATTCAGATCGAGTTCCTGATTCAGATCGAGTTCCTGATTCAGATCGAGTTCTCGATCTAGAAAGACATTAAATAATTTGATTGAAGACGAGATCTCAGACCGAGAACTCGATCTGAGTTCCCATTATGGGATCTTAGATTGGGAATTCAAATCGAGTTCTCGATATGGGATCCTAGAGAAGTCAGATGGTGATCAATTAGGTCTCAAACCGTGAACCAGTACTCATCAATAAATTTATACCAATTCCCTAACTAATTCCTATCAAGTTTGGAACTCTATTAGGAATTTCATCGAACATCTTCTTTGCATAACTAATATCTTCAATATTCAACTTCACATTTATATATTTCATCCCTAGTATTCAATATTCAATCTCACGTTTACATCTTCAATATTTCTCACCAACAATTTAATCCAAAAGTAAGGCAAAGTTACATACTTCTTCCGGGTTTGCTTCCTAATCATGAGACTTTGAGAATCGCGTGGCGGAAGGATGGCTTGATCGTAGACGCCAACTTGAAAGTATTATTGGAAGGAAGAAAAAGAACTCGGTCTGAGAAGGAAGATGAAGAACTCAGTCTGGGAAAAGAAAAAGAACTCGGTTTAAAAGTCAAAAGATAAGCTGACCGGTTTAAATTAAATCTTATATGACTTGCGTATTAGCCGCTTAAACTTTTGTATTGATACGAGCTTAATTTAAGTGATTTTAAAGTGGCATGTATTTTAACCATTAGATCTATACGGATGGCCGAAATTAACTCAGAAACAAATAAGGATAGACCGGACAAGGATGGAATCTGCCCCCTATAAATAACCTTATTTAAATAAATAGTTATGAAGTAGCTTTTATTCGTATTAGAACCTACATATATTATAGTTATAAAATAAAAGTTAAATTATTATTTTTATCAATAAATTTTTATTATTTATTTATTTTCATCTTTTAATTTTAAAATGTATTAGTTTCATTTTTAATACTTTTATAATATTTTAGATGTAGAAATAAAAATTATTGTGAAAATTTTGAACTAATTTATAAATTTTTAAAAAATATTCTAAATGTAAAGTAGTCATTCATATGATAACATAGATGTGTTTACGTTAGATTTTTCCGGACATGTAGCGAAGGAGTTATTAGTCCAAAAATCAAAATAAATTCAAGTTAGTTAATGATAATTAAACTGGTAGATTAAAGTCAAACAATTAAATAATTGATTAAATACAAGTTTTGTTGAGTAACAGCCGAGTTCGGCTAAACAAGGAGCTTTTGACTTAGTCAAAATTCAGCCAAAAGGTATTTCCCCTCAAAGAAGTAAAATGTCACAAGAATTGACGAGATGGCAAGAAACCAACCATAGATTGCTTATGTAAGGATCATTCAAAGTTCAATCTCAACCGTTTAAAAAAAAGACAAATCAAATCCCCTAAAACATGAAGGTAGACCGAAATGGCCCAAAAGCAATCAAAATTTAGCCAACAATAGGTGAAAATTGGCCAAACCTATAAAAGGTGAAAAATATAATCAACTTTCCCCAAAAAGTGGCCTAAAATAAATTTTATTTCCCATTTTATGCCAAGAGAAATGCGAAAATGATGAGTTGTTGACCAAAAATGATGGTTTGATGGCTCAAAAGTAAGCAATTTTCGGTCAATAACTGAAGCAATTCGGCCAAGCTTAAAAACGTTAGAAGTGGGACGCGCATTTCCTAAAAAGTGCACCAAGAAGATATTTTCAGTTCTATTTTCAGCCAAGAAAAGAGGTTGGCCGAATTTTGGGCATAAAGTAACTAATTAGGCCAAGCTTATTGGAGTTGGAAGTGGGACCCGCTTTTCCCCAAAAAAGTGCACGAAAATGACTATTTCAGCTTAATTTTTGGCCATGTGAAGAGGTTGCCCGAAAAGTCAAAAATTCAATTTGATGGAGTGAAGTCGGCCGGAATCTAAGCAAGAGTGGGAGGGGAAGTTTTAATGAACTTGAACCAAAAGAAAACTATATTCAATTAGAGGCTTAGTCGAAAACAAACTCACTAAAAAGGTGTGTAGGATCCATAAAGTGAGAAAGTGGCACTAGAAAAGGGGAAGGTGGATATCGAAGTTGACTTATTTATGTATTTGCCATTACAAAGTTTGTTTATAAATAGAAGACTTATGGAAGGCAAAAATCATCATCTGATCATCCAAAAAACTGAGCAACACGTGAAATCAACATTATTCATTCGTTCTTCGCTTCAGCAAAATTATTATTTTAAAGTCCGACACTACGCTTATTTTTACCAAGAAGTATGTTTTCAATTTCTTAAGATCCATTCTTTGGAACAATATTTAAAGCACTAAGTTCTCATTCGAATGATAGTCTCAATATGTTGTTCACAGATTAGACATCATCTTCTCTCATGTTGTTCTTTTAATTTTTTATTTACCGCATGTTAGGAGTAGAGATAACTGAGATTTAATTTTATGCTATAGTGTAGATTTGAGATTTAATTTCATACTATTTATTGTATATATTTGAGATTTAAATTCATGCTATAGTGTAGATTTGGTACTTAGATTTAATGTTATCAAAATATTATTGAATTAATTTGTTTATTTTTTTCAAGCTTTTATTTTCGTAATTGTTCTTTATTAAACTTAATTAGTAGTTTTTAATTCAGTCCGCTCGTCACTAGATACGTCAATAAAAAAGTATGACCTATATTAGCCTCAAATTCTTTGTCTATTCGTCATAATAGTTAGATTTAATTTTCTTAGCAATTAACAACACATTTGTTTATTATTTTTCTTAATTAATAGTGTAAACTTCACATTAAATTTATGGCACGCCCACATATTTATTACTGTCATTTATTTTATCTATTTATATTTATTAGTTAAATATTTACAACTATATAATTTTCAAGGCCAAAAATCAATTATTATGCAGCAGTGAATTTTCCCAATATCAAAAAAATATAGAATTGAAAATTGATATCTAGAATCTTAAAGATTAAAATTAAAATATATCATATCATCTAAATAATATTGATATACTTAAATTTAATATTTTTTTGTGAATTAATTCATAATTTTAATTAAATTTTATTCTTCCCCCACCATCATTTTTCATTCCTTATAACCTTAAATCTTAATAGCAGAAATATCAATATCATAAGAATTGATTTTTTTTTTTTTTTGATGAATTATATGATATTTTTAGTATTTATAAAATTTGAGAAATTATTTTTAAACTTCACATTAATAAATTCGATTCTAACACCAAAAATAGTATATTTTGAAAATTTCATGAACGAAATTAAATAGCTTAATTGAAAATGAATAAATAATCAAATTTACAGAACGATAACTTAGGCTTAAGTAAATGACTGTCATCTAGATATCTAGAGAGATGTTACTTTAGAGAGGTTATTTTCCATGTTAAATTTCTATTTTAATCCCTCAATTTTATCATTTTTTTCAACTCCATCCTTCAATTTTTCTATCTCAATTGGACACTTAAGAGATTTAATGTTTCCCATTTTAGTCCCTACCAACTTTTCAGTGAATTGCACAAAAAGTCTTATGTGGGACACCTGTAGCATAATAGGCCAACGTGGTAGTGAAACCGACGTGTTTTCTCTCCCTTCCTTTCGTCCATTTTCTTCTGTTTCCTACCTTTTTGAAGCTGCAATGGAACCCATTTTTTTCTGCAACGAAATAATATTTCCTACAACAGAAGGCTTGTGAAGTTGCATTGTAAAAAATATGTGACCTTTCCATTAATAAAAATTCATTACCTTTTTAAGAACAATATCAGTCAAGAAATCTATCATCATTCGTATAGAAAAATGGTTCTAAATAATTCTATGAAGAAATAGAGGTAGGAAACACAAGCAAGGGGATGAATTTCATTGACGTGACAGGTGTTAAAGAGGTTAACAATGGATGTTCACTGCCACATTGGCTAATCATGCCGCTTGCGTTTCCATATATGATTTTCCGGTCTTTGCGATTCTCGGAAAATTGAAGCAGGACTAAAATATAAAACTTTGAATCTCTTAAGGACCAAATTGAGACAGAAAATAGTTGAAGGACGAAATTGACAAAATTGGTAAAATTGAGGGGTTAAAATAGTAATTTAAACTATTTTCTAAGGTATTCTGATTTTAAGGAAATTATTTTTTTGGCCAAAATTTTAAGGCAAAGTTTACTACCTAACGAAGAAAATAAAAACAACCTACCAAAATAAAGTATAAACTAATTTGGTTTGAACATTTTCAGCAACAAGACATTCTACTAAACGACAAGTGAATAGACAAGAGGTAGTTTACTGGGGCGTGTACCTCTGGGGCAGGCACTAGGCTGTTTTGTAATCTAGGAGGTATCTTATATGTTGAATTATATAAAAGGGAAAACAACTCTCCTGAGTATGGAATTATATAATCTTGCTGATGAGCGTGCTTAATTTTGTAATCTAGGAGTTAGTTATCTTATATGTTGAAGAAGTCAAATGATCACTTCATTTGCCACTGTGGAGGCAAAAATTACGTGAAACTGCATATTGAAAAATAGAGAATTAAGAAATAGGTGGTAAGAATATCAAAATTATATATTTTACCCAAAGACTTTTAAAATTTAAAATTTAGCCCTACAAATTAAAAACAAATACTTCCCCACCTTTTATCCACCTTTGATTTGGAATATTCTAATTATTAACATCTTATTAGTTCCTATCAAGTTCTCATGCCATCGCTGATGCTAGAGGTTAATGTTCACACCTCTTTCATGCCACCGATGATGCTTAGAGGTTAACAACCTTCACATCTTTTGAGACTAACTGATAGTAGCTCCAGATAATTAAAGTAGTAGGAGTAGTCTGTTTAATTTTTAGCAATAATTATCTTGTTTTGAATAATATTTATTCTATTCTTGAATAATGACTCTTGGAACCATAAAATTTTAGGTGGTTTCTGACAGTGGCGGAGGAGCACGGGTGTGATTTTTTCTTAGTGGAGGAGCAAGGCCATTGAAGAAGAAAACAGACTTGGTATCATTTTTTCTTTTTCTCTCCTTTTCTCATAGATCTCATGTTTTTCTTGATTAGATTTGTAATTGGGATTTCTGATTTGAAAAAAGTTTCTTTAAATACATAACTCGTAGTCTTGGCGATAGTCGTTTTGAATTGGATACCTAGAAGCTATATTCCGAATATAGCATTCCGTTCTGAGTAAGCAAAGTTTCAACGACTTATTGTCAAATGGATTTGTTGTTGTCACATTTTGAAATTCAATTTATTGAATTTCTTTGGTTTTTCTCTAGGACTCATGAGAAGAACCACAACACAATGTCGTTCGGTTACTTTTAGATTCCATTTTATACTACCTACACAGTTGAATGAGTTTTTACTAATAAAAATAATTAGATAATTAAATTGAAACCATTACAATTAAGTCCAAACTCCTTACAAATTAAATTTCTAAAACCGATATAAATTACTTTCAAAATCATACCCGGTTTTTTATTTAATTAATCATAACCGTTACTAATTAATTCTAAAAAATATTATGAATTAATTGTAAAAACTGTTACGAGTTTAATTTAAATACCACAACAATTAATTGTAAAATCTGTTACAAATTCAATTTCATAACCCTCTCTATGCATTAAAATTAGATTCATGCAAGCATACATTAATTCAAATAGTTATGGCAGTTTCCATTTTTCACACTAAACATATTAATAGTAGATTCTATTAATTATCTTTATCAATTTAAATGTTGTCAGTTTCATGCACAACCTATTTTATATTGCATAGAATGTCGAAGGTACAATCTACAATACTCTTTGAATGAAGATATTAGTTAATTTGTTTTAAAATGGTAGTAAAAAATAGAATAAGCAGATTAATAAATAGATACAGTAATAATGATACCATATTTTAATAAAGGGATGAAATATTAAAGGGAAAATAACATTTACAAACCAGATCATGAATGAAGAATTTTGAGCTATGTGAAACCATGGTTTCCCTAAAATGGATTTATCTTCTCTACTCGGTGTTATAATGTATGACGTCTATCTCCTAAGATACAATAAATAACGAATTAAGTTGTTGTACCATTATTAATTCCGACGAACTTCTTAGTATCCCAACGATAACACACTAAACCTCTAACTTCAGAGGGAAAACTAATTTCTCAAAGAGAGATAGAGGATTTTAGATGTCAGATTTCTAACTAGGGGATGTTACCTTATAGTATTTCTGTGAAGGAGAATTACGATCAGATTAGTCACATATTAATTTGAGAGTTGCGATCAGATTAATCACATATTAATTCATCCGTTAAGGAAAATTAAAATCAGAATTCAACCAAGAGTTACCAGAATTATACCGAAAGTTGCCAATTTATCAATCAATTGTTACTTATTTTCCAACCGGACTTACAATTCCAAGCTAATTATGTTCAATTTTCTTGTAGGTCAAGCTAATTATATATTATTTATTTACGGAGCCCGGATTGAAATCCAATTCGTGAGCAATTTTGTTGCTTTGTATCTGGATGTGAAGTCGCTGCTTGTATTTGAACGCAAGTCATCGGCCATGCTTTTCCACTGACGATATTTATACACAATTGAATTTTTGTTGGCGTGCATTCGGAGATCATAACTTTACTATGCTTTAAACATAGTGTTCTTGATTTTCTATATTTTATTATCTTTGCAAACAAGATTTATCATACAAAAATTCCATTTTGCTTAGTATTTTATGGTCTATGAAGCACGGATATGGATATAATATGTATCGGATACGATGTAATATAGTAAATTTTAAAAATTTAGGATACGATATGATAATGATACTAATTTTTTTGATTTAATATTATTTTTATTTTTATTTTAAAACTTTAAACATAGTAAATATATAATCATTAAATAGATTTAACACCTAATATACTTTAGGATTATATGGAGATTATATAAATATAAATTATTATATAATACTTATTCAAATATTCATTATAAATTATAAGTAAGATTACATAGACTTTTAATATACTCTAGGAGTATATACGTTTAATGGTCTAGATGAACGCCACATTATCATTTGGAATGACATGACACGATCAAAACCATTGAGAGTATATATTTCTAGAGTATATTGAAAATTTTCGTAAGATTATATATCATGTGTCATATATTTAAGGTTTTTCAAAATATTATCAATATTAAGCATTATATGTAATTATTTTAGTTTTCTCCAAAAGACTATCAAAATAAATTAAAATACATCATCATAAGAAAATAGTTGAATGCAAAATCGAATAGACACGAGAGGAGTAACATCTAAAATTAAGATGAATAAAAAATAAAATAAAGTGGAAAAAAAAAGTTATAGATTAGAACTTGTGAGATAAGGAGATAAGTAGAGAAACTAATATTAAGTTAATTTTTCACTTTTAGATTATTTATAGGATGGACTAAATTAAATATACATATATATATAATTTATTTTTGACCTGTAGAGTATTGTAATATCACAATTTTTCTATTCCCTGTAATTAGATAAAGTTGTAGTCCAAATATTATAAGGTAAGTGTTTTCTTATAATTAGCACCAAAACTTTCGAGCAGATTGCAAAAAGAGGATCGAGAGAAATCCAAAGAAAATTTAGACTTTGAAACTTTAGACAAATGAAAAAGTCTTAATATAACAATAATGTTATATTATCATAGCAAAGGAGGAAAACAAAGGCGGTGAGTTTAACAGTAACCTTCAAATCTCTCATGCTAAGAGATAAGCATGAAGATATTAAAAATTTGGCCATCAATAGTAGCCATCCATGTAGTAAGCTTAATCAAGAAGTTAATAAGCCAGCTGCCACTTTCGAACGAATCGAGAAATTTCAATAACTATAAATTTTCTCTCCTTTCCCTTAGCCTATGTGAAATCTCGAACCGAAATAAAAAAATTTCGTTCATCCTCTCATAGTCGAGAATCAATGAAAGTGAAAGCAGAAATTCCAAGCTTACAGACCAGGATGCGAATAGTTCGTCTGAAATAGAGTATACCAGCCAAGAACAGTTTCTGGTAAGAATCATCCCTGCCCTTGTACTCGAAATATTTAGTTCCTATACAATAGGTCGAAACTAAGAGTAGAATTGATAAAGCATAAGAAATTGACCAGAAATGAAGAACTGGGCTAGGTTTTTGTCATGCTAGATCGAGAACTCGGTTTGGGAAGAAAGAAAAAAATCTCAGTCTGGATCGGAAACTCAGAGTGAGAGGAAGTATATGAGACCTCGACCTGGGAAGACCTCGATCTAAAGAAGAAGAGACCTCAATCTGAAGGAAAAATACTCAGTCTAGGAAGAGTACTCGATCCAAAAGCGTTTTGACACTAATCGAAGGGGGTTGATTGGGTCGATGACTCAAGGCCTTGATGCCTTCAGTAAGTGAAATACTCGAAGGGGCCGACAGGGTTGACGGGGTCAATGGCTCAATGCCCCTCTCCCTCAATAGGCAAAGTACCCAATAGATTGACAGGGTCGATGAGGTTGACGGATCAATGGGTCGACAGATCGACGGATATTGTAGCTGAAACAGAATCTTTAGCAACTTAAGTAAATTATGGTTTTAAATAGAATTGAGAATCAAGTTCTTACTAAAATGAAAACACATGTTTGGCTAGATTAGTAGTTGGCCATAGTCAAAAGGATTGTTGTAGGCTCCTGCCAAGAAAGTGCATATTATAGGTAAGTAAAGTCTCACCTACAACACAAGTCTTTTCTCGCTATTTGTTCAGCATAAGATTTATGATATTGTTATGAATGTAACATAGCATGTTGAACCTAAAATTGATTGCGTGGTGCTATGTTTTTATAAAGCATGTTGGAATTGAATTTATATTAGTTGAATATATACCTTTTCCAAAGATAGTGAATGCACCTTCAGTTTTTATGCAAAAGCAGAGAAGATAAGTGCTATGATGTAGTTGATTAGTGTGATGCTTGACATTACATAAACATAACATTATAGTGAGATGTTTCCTGATTAGGGCGGACTGAGCGCAGTCGTTGACCTTAGAGATTTACTCGATTAGGTCTGACTGAGAGAGGTCATTGATCCTAGTTATGATCTGATCAGAGCGGACTGAGCGGAGTCATTGGTCTCAGATATTTTGGTCACAGAGGACAATGGATCACAGTAGAGCCAGCGGCATCATCCTCATGGCCCATAGTAGAAAGAACATCTCATTTGCATGAAAGTTTTAGAAGAGTTTACAAAACTATTCAATCGAGTTTTAAAATATATTTGAATATATTTTGTGCATGTGACCTTTACTTACTGATCTTTTTAGCTCATAGTAGTTGCTTGTATCTGTAGGTGACCATAAGAAAGGAAAGTCAGTAGTTCCAGAACAAGGTGAGTGAAGCATGATCAACCTGGCGTGGAGTACATATGGGCCCGACCTATGAGGAGACAGAAAAGTAAGCATATAAGATTTTGAAAAAGCGTCTTTTAACGCATTTGGAGAAGTTTCAAAAGTAAGACTTTGTTTTGATAACAAAGTTATAAAAATTATCAAAAATTATATAGATGACCTTCTATTTTATGTTTATTCCACTGTCGAGATTTATTGAAACATAGTTTTTAGAAAGTTTAAAATTTCTCTGTATTTTCATTAAGAGATTTCTGAGTTAGTAGGTAACGCTTCTACTTATTATATTTAAGTAAAAATAGAAAATAGAATAACCTCAGTGTGCAAAGATATTTCGATAAGTAATATAGCCAGTAGGAGAGGGGCGCTACAAGTATCGTATAATATCGAGACATATTAAATACTATTTACGGAGTATCTCTAAAATATTGAAAATTAGTTTATTTTTTATTATTTTTTTGATATGCCACGTGGCATATCAGACATGTATCGAGCGAATATAGGTAGATACGGGTATCGGATACGGATACAACATAAATATATAGCCCATTTTAAAATATCAGTGCTTAATAAATTATGACAATATGGAATATCGTGAAACATGAGCCTTAATTGAATATTAATTATGTTTATTATCTTCAATATTTATAAAAGTGATATCAATTCATTCATACATGAAAATAACTTCATACAAAAAATGATGGCTTTGTAAACAGTATGCTTCTTGTAATCGTAAATGATAAATTGAGGTTTGTATACCAACTCTATAAACAATCTTCTTGCATACCAACTCTATAAAAATATCATTTGAGATATTTTTAGTCTTTCTTTAAGTTCTACACCTGGAGGATGGCCTTTATGATTGTTCATGATTTTATTTAATTCATAATTAATTATTAAACTGCTTTTTAAATTAAATAGTTAAATTTAAATATCTTATGATTAATGTAACTTAAATCATTTAAATTAAAATTGACTTTTATTAGATGAGAAGTGTACAATATCTTCTGAAAGAACCTATATGAGTAATATCATAATATTATTTCATCTTATTAATATCCCGATTTATCCTAGAGCATGATTTAACTGTTAAATTTTATTTCAAAAAGAACTATTATAACCTTAATGAACTTAGACTATGAATTTACTTAAAAACTGTTTGCATATCATTCTACTTTGCATAGGCTTTTTATTCCATTAAAGAATATAACTCAT
This sequence comes from Coriaria nepalensis, assembly GCA_027186245.1. NCBI lineage: Eukaryota > Viridiplantae > Streptophyta > Magnoliopsida > Cucurbitales > Coriariaceae > Coriaria > Coriaria nepalensis. The sequence goes on from CP114493.1 coordinate 2,855,906, forward strand.
GGATTTTTCTCTTTTATACAAGGGTGATAGATCTCATCTTGATCATTTATAACCTTTATACTTTACATTCAGTAAATATTAAAATATAAAATCTTAAGCATAAAATATCATAATGATCTCATATCTTAGAATTACTAACACTATAGCCACTAGATAAATTTAATTAACAGTTTTGTATGTCTAATAGTCACATTCCTCCATACTTATTTATCTTGATGTTCTCTAACATTAATAGTCATGAAATCAACTATCTTTAACATATAAGGAAATAATATATGTTATAGTTTAATTGAATTATCAATATCCATTATTAACAGCTCTTTAATTATGAACAATTTAGATTTTTAGGTTTTACATTTTTTAAATCTCAATTAGCATTATCTCTATTATGATTTCAAGAGCATAACTTAAATTCTTGGACTTTATCATGATATATAATATTTATAGAATATGTTATTTCCAACAAAATAATAAGCATGAAAAATTAATGTCTTTGTAAGATTGCTAACACATATGATAGAAAGATAGTTTCGCACGAGTTATATACTCATCAAGTCTAATCAGATTGACTTGACTAATATATTACTTTCACCTAAATCTTAAAAAAAAATATAAAATCGAACCAGATCTCCAATGGAAATCCTTAGTTTTGACAAATTCTTGTGTGGCCATGTCTATGTTAGACCGATCTATCTCAATCACATATGTCAATTTCACACCGTCACATCATTCATCACATCAAATTTGTCTATAGTTAAGATGGATCGGTCCATCATAACTACTATCTACAAAAAAATTCTCTTTTAATTTTTACATGATCTCTTTTCAGTTACTCTTTTTAAGTGAAGAGGTTGCATTAGTATGCAAATTCTAGTTACTTTTAGAAACCTTTTTTTTTTCGGAAACAAGAGATACCCACATTTGGGATAGAAAGGTAAACAAAATCAACCAGATCTGAATTGATAAGTCCAACCCAGAGGAAGCTCAAAGAAAAACCAAACAGGGGCATAGAATGGATCTACCTTCAGGAAAAGCCCCGGATAAAAACCAAAGTCACAAAAGCCAACCCTAATCAAAAGGGGAATTCTCGGAGAAAATCTCTATTTTTAGAGAGAGAAACTCCCGTCTTAGAGAGAGATATACACACAAGTAGCAAGTTGACCATATAAAATCTTAATTAATTATCAGTTAATGAATATCTTAATTTTATTAAGCTTATATAGAAGCTAATTACACGTGAAATTAACCTTTGTGAGTAAAAAGGGTGAGAATAGAAAGAAAGTGCAAATCCCACCCATGCAAATTTTAAATTCAAGCAAATCATCTTAATGCTTTGATTTTCTCATATTAATTACCAAAAATTTATTTTGGTAAATCAAATAGAAATTTTGCTAGAAATGTCTGAGTGTTGTGATTTTGGTGTTCATGAAAAAATAAGAGAGAAACCTACATCATCTAAAATGCAAATTATAATGAAGGGCAACCAGGGCAGTACTTGTAACTAGTAATCAAAAACAAAAACTCCCTACAGATACAAAATTTATAGTGAGGAATTTCAAATTTCTAGATGACCATCAAACACAAAAATATTATGAAAACTCTACTCAGTTAGACTTGACGTGCTGCTGAACAATATGAATAGCTTCATGATCCTCCCCAAAGTCCTGGAAAACCACATTCTTGGGCTAATTAAGCACGAGAATGGCAATTACATAAACAAGGGGATCAAATTTCTTTTAATAAGATACATACCTTCACTACAACACAAGAGCAACCCACTACCTTCCTTGCCTTTCCCTCGGAATCAATTTTGCACAACTGTAATGTGATGAAGAGTAATGAATTCAATGACCAGATAACAGTGGATTCTCAAGTTACTTATTTTACAGATTTAATCCAACACAAAATTGAGGCAAAACAATAGTTCAACACTCATTATAGAAACCCTGAGTATCAATTCTTCACTTCAGTGCTGCCCGATGGAAAAGTTGTCCATTATTGGTTGCTGTTACTTTTGTGTCTAGTGCCAGACTTGAAATTTTTTTCTGAGATAAATGATCATAGACAGACAAAAATAGACAGTCATTGTCACAATAGCTAGAGAATAAATAAATTGTCAGCAAGAAGAGCTAACTAAGATGGAAAGAAATGACCCACTTTACAAGCTAAGATCAAATCAAGAACATTTAGCATCTATATACTATTATTCTCACTACAGCTCAATCAGTGAAAGAAACAGTGTACACAACTAAAATTACTAAGCTAAGATAAGTTCATCCCATTCTACTTTTCTAAATAATTAGAAGATAGGATATCGTAATGAAAATAGAATACTTACCCCAGACCACTGGCCAAGGGTCTTGGCACTAGGAACCGTCATCAAGTTTACATTGTCATCAGGACAAAGAGACTTAACCAGTTTTAGATAGTCAGGTTGATTGCAATCCTCTGCCAACACACAAAGCTGGGCAGCATGCTTCTCAATCACTTTTGCACCCTCATGTTAGGGGGCGTGCAAGCCCATCATGAGCCAGCGATTTCCTTAGAACGAGTCGCAATACTGTAATTAAGTCCATTGGCTCACTAAAGCTGGCGCAGGAGTCTCAGCAGGAACGGCAACCTCTTCACTGCAAAAGAGTAATTAGAGAGAGATCAGGCAAAGACTAAAACATAGGAGTTCTACCGATTTCTTTAACAAGATACTCGTTTAAAGCTATCATATAACTTGGTTATAGAATTTGAATTTGCATACTAAAACTGAACAAAAGTTTTTCCATCCCGCAGCTCAGTAACAAATAGAGATTACATAGACTAGCGAAGCCAATAAGCAAGTTATCATCAACCAAAGAGAAAACAACCAGCATATAATGTTTTCTTGAATCCAGAAGATAATACACCATTAAATATGATATATTGTGTTGCTGGTTCTCAATTCCCTAATAATTGCTAGAACTCGCCAAATGCTTGCACGCTCAAAAAAGATTTGCACGCCTTTAAAAGAAAACAGTCACTACTAAAAGTGGCGAACAAAATTAAAAAATGATTTAAATTTAAAAGAAAAAAACCGACAAGTCACTTTCGGAGCCATTATTCTTCGTTGGTGTCCAACTTCTTTTGTTTCTTCCTGAAGCAAAACAGCAGAAAAATTTAGAAATATACAAACCAGATCTAATATAATGAATAGTAACGAAAATATACTCATCAATCTAACATCTTCATCACCGAAAACACCAAAGAACAAATTATTTAAATGAGATTCAGTCGACTTGGGCAATTAGATGTTGAGTGCAAGGAAATCGAAAGAAAATAATAAAATGAAGGAATAAACAATTCTTCCTTTCTACCTACATTTTCTTAGCACCCAAACGGCGGAGAATAGTAAAAATCTTAGATTATAGAGCTTACGAGGAAGGGCAATGAAGCAGATGCAGAGAAGTCTGAGGAGCTAGGTGTCACGTGATAAAGTTTCTTCCCGAACTTAGACACTTCGTGCAGCACTTGACACTTCTTCGAGTAACTAAGTCAGCTTAACCGAACCTTGTCAAGAGATTTGCTTGAATACTTAGAAGAATACTTAAGTTAGAAAGAATGAAGAACTCTTTGTATTACTAGAATGCTAGTATTTGAGTATGATTTACAAATAAAGATGACTCCTCCTTATATAGACCCCCACCTTGAAATGGATGGTCAAGATCAACTCAATCTAACGGCTACAATATATCTTCTAGAGAATTTCATACAAATATCTACTTTTTTTCTTTAAGAGACTAGAAGAATGTATAATGTTCTAGAGAATTCTACAAGTATGTAGGAAACCCTAGAGAATTTTAGAGAAGTCTAGAAGTTTCTAAACTCTTCTATGAATCTTCCTCCACCTTTCCCATCAAGTAATGCAATCCGTGACATGCTCCCCCACCTATTCGGATGACGCCCCCGTCATCCGTTCAAGCTCGAATGGCTCAATGCGGTCCTTGAACTGCCACAACAAATCTTCGTGCTCCCAACTAGCCTCATTCTCCGGGATTCCCATCCATCAAACGAGATATTCCTTGTAGCTCAGCACGCCTCGCTTCCTTATGATTCTATTCGCGAGGATTTCTTCAGCTTTCCTATCATAAGAAGTGACCACCGCTGTTGGTGCCCGCTTAGACACACCTCAAAGAGACTCACATGAAAGAGACTCACATGAAAGAGACACACCTTGTATTCATGATAAGGCTTAAAGAGACTCACATGAAAGACCGAATGAATCCACAATTTCGAAGGTAACTCTAGCTTGTAGGAGACCTTACCAACTCATTGAATAATCTTGAACAGCCCCTTATACCGTCAGAAGAGCTTCACCATGACATGATATCCCTCTTGGAATTCTACTGCCCTTCGCTTAAGATTGGTCCACTTCTTTATCTTCTTTTATGGCTTCCTCAAGTGGGCGCGAGCCATGTCTGTCTCCTCTTATAATCCTTTAGCAAATTTGTATGTTGCAGGACTTTTTCCCGTGTAGCCCAATGCTACCGCATTTAGAGTTAATGATTGGTGACCTATCGCAAGCTCAAATAGACTCCTCGTTGATTCACTCCAATGTAGGTTATATAAGAATTGTTCCGTGTCTAACAGTTTGGCCCAATCCTTTTAGTTGGCACTCACGTAGTGTCTAAAGTAAAGCTCCAACAACCCATTCACCCTCTCCGTTTAGCCGTCGGTTTGAGGATGAAAACTCGTAGGAAAGTTCAAGTCTGAACCAAGTAACTTGAACAACTCAATCTAAAATCTCCTGGTGAACCGTGAGTCTCGGTCGCTCACAATGGTTTGGGGCACACCCCAAAGCTTCACCACATGCTTCAGGAATAACTAGGCTGTCTCTTCGACCGTGACATCAGGAGAACCTGGGATGAACACCGCATACTTAGAGAATTAATCTACTACCACAATGATTGTCCCGTATCCTTCCAACCTCGGGAGACATGTAATGAAATCCATGAAGACACTCTCCTAAGCACACTCCGGAATGGGAAGTGGCTATAGCAACCCTATCGATTGGTGTAGATCAACCTTGTCTTGTTGGCAGACCATAAAAGTCTTCACATAGGCTTCTATGTCGTTCCGCATATGTGGCCAATAATACCCATCAATGATAAATGCCATTGTGTGATGCATTCCCAGATGTCCTACCCATTTTAAATCATGGCATTCCTTAATAATTTTCCAACGAAGATTTCCCCATCTTGGCATGAACACATGTTCACCTTTGGTGTATAACAAACCATCTTTAAGCCAAAATCGCCTAGTTTTGCCCTCCTCAGCGTACTTTAAAAGATTCTTTACCATAGGATCTTGCTTTATGCCCTCTTTGATCCTATCAAGTATCAGATACTCAAAACGACTTTTGGCCGCCAACTCTACTTTATGGCTTAAAGCATCCATGACTAGGTTGGCCTTCCCCAGTTTATACCCCAATACATAGTCCTCTGCAATAAAATCTTGCCACTGTGCTTACTTAGTTGACAACTTCTTTTGGGTTTGAAAGTAACTCGTGGCAACATTATCTGTCTTCACTACGAACTTTGACCCCAATAAGTAATGTTGCCACGTTCGAAGGCAATGAATGACGACCGTCATCTCTTTTTCTTACACTGTATACCGTTTCTCGGTATCATTAAGCTTCCGACTCTCGTATGTAATTGAATGGCCTTCCTACATCAAGACTCCCTCAATGGCAAAGTCAAAGGCATCGGTGTGCACCTCATATGGCTTAGTGTAGTCGGGAAGGGCTAGGACGGGTTCCTCCACGACTGCCTTCTTCAACCGATCGAACGCCTTCTGGCACTTGGGCCCCCACTCCCATGTTCTCATTTTCTTTAGCATGTCCGTCAAGGGAGTAGTGATGTTGGAATATCCCTTGATGAACCGTCTATAGTAGTTAGTAAGGTCCAAGAAAGACCGCAACTTTGTCACCCTTGTCGGAGGTTCCCACTCTTGTATGGCTTGGATCTTGGCCGTATCTATCATGATCCTCCCTCCTCGGATCTTATGGCCAAGAAAATGCACCTCCTCTTGTGCAAATGAGCACTTGTCCCTCTTGACGTAGAGCTCGTTTTCCTTCAAGGCTTAGAAGACCTTCCTTAAATGCTCATCATGGTCCTCCATAGTGTGGCTATACACAACAATATCATCAAGGTAAACAACCATAAACTTGTCAAGGAACGGAGTAAGTACCTTATTCATCCGTGTGCAAAATGTGGTCGGTATGTTAGTGAGGCTGAAAGGCATCACTAGGAACTTATAAGAACTATACCGCATCACACAAGCGGTCTTCTCCTCATCCCCTTCCGCTATCCGGACTTGCCAATACCCTGATCGCAAGTCTAGCTTGGAGAAGTATCTCGCACTCCCAAGTTGATCGAACAAATCCGCTAGGAGAGGAATCAGATATTTGTTCTTCATCGTGAGCTTGTTGAGTTCTCGGTAGTCGATGCACAACCTCAAAAACATATCTGCCTTCTTTTAGAAAAGTACGGGTGCACCATACGTGGTTTTAGATGGTCGAATGAACCCCACTTCGAGCATCTCTTTGAGTTGATTTCAACTCTTCTAACTCGGGTGGCGCCATGCGATAAGGTGCCATGGCTGGTGGCTTCGCTCCTTCCACCAACTCTAGCTTGTGATCTACCTCCCTCTTAGGTGGAAGCCTCTTTGGGAGTTTCGGTGGCTTTACGTCTTGGAACTCCTTGAGAACTCCTTACCCTACCTTCGGAATCTCTCCTTCCTCAGATAGCTCCCCCTCGTCAACCTTTAAAGTTGCAAAGCAGGTCTCTTCCTCCCGCTTCAATCCCTTGCATAGTTGCATAGCAGACAACACCTTGGTCTTTAGCCGTGAATCTCTCTCAAGGCCAGGACTGTGCAAGGAGAACCAACATCCATAATCATAATTGAATTAACATAAGGCATAAGATAAGCATTTACCTGATATTGCCAATTTAGCCCAAGCACCACGTTGTAGCCATCCATCGGAATGGCTGTGAACTTGACAACTCCTGACCATTGTCTCACCTTGGTCTTTGCATCGACTATCCCCGTGATTGGAAATGCCTTTGAGTTGACTACCTTGATGAAGCCACTCGACTTGGCTAACTTAAGACCGAGTTTCTTTGCAACGTCGGCCTTGATCAAATTGTCGGTTGCTCCTGAATCAACTAGAGCTCGAAGTTGCCACCCTACAACGTCTATCCCGATATACATGGATCCCTCCTTTGGCACCTTAGGTCCTTCAACGACTTTGGCCTTGAGTGCACCAAGGAGTCGGAGTGACACCATCCTTGCCTCTTCTTCCAACTCTATGTCGCTTTCGAGCACAGTGAGCTTTGCCTTCTTCGGACAATCACGAACTATGTGTGGTCCTTCGTACAAGAAGCACTTCAACATCTTGGCCTTAGATGTCTCCCCTGCACCTTTGCCATTATCCTCCCCTCCAAAGGGCGTACCCGCTCCCTCATTGCGGTTGTTGAAGCTACTCTTGGTGGCTCCCCCACCTTTGCCTTTGTTACCCTAGTGACTACTCTTAGCCTTATCCTCTTACCTATACTCGGTCAAGCTTTCCGCCTACTCGATTGCAGCTTTTAGAGTTTGAATATGTCTCCTCTTCAACTCTTGCTTGGCCCAAGACTATAACCCTTCTATGAAGGTAAATTTGGCTTCCTTTTCCGGGAAGTCCGAGATCTCCAACAATATTTCTGAAAACTCATTCACATAGTCAGAAATACTAGATTTATGAGTGAGGTGATGAAGTTTACCTCGTGCTTCATCTTCGAGATTTTTTGGGCAAAATTGTGCTCTGAATGCCTCTTTGAACACGTCCCACCTTGTCATCTCGAAGAACCCTCGCTCAATATTGCCGCTCAATCTTCTCCACCATAGTGTCGTGGTGTCGGTAAGATAGAAAGGTACCGTGTCTATCTTCTCTTCATCATCCATCGTTTGTCTGCATGAGACAAAGTTAATTTGAAAACATAGATAGTTTTGGATAAGGAAACTAGAAATCATGATTCAAGTTACATATATACATATTATATCATCTTGATAACATAAATCAGAGTGAGATGTGATTGACTATTCTTTTCTAATTTTATCATCAAAAATGATTTCTAAATCGAAGCAATGGAGCAAGTTTCTCACCGAAAAAGTATTATCGGTCTAATCAATTACAAATGACAAGCACACCAATCAACATTCATCAAAATATATTATGTATAGAAAAACAACAGAGCTTGGAATATCATACAAACTATGCAAAATCAACTTTGGTTAAAGTCTAGTTACTGTAGTCGTTTAGAAATAGCTTGATTGAAATGCCAAAAATAAGATGGGAATTGAAAACTAAAAGATTTATGGCATCTTGTTACCTCGAACAGGAGAAAAGAAAATTTAAAGTGGGCTAAGTAGATGGCTCGTTTTTAGGCCGATATTCGATGCATTCGGGTACGGGTACAAGAGTCAAATGAACTCAATGCAGTCTGGATTCGCACTCTTGTATATGGGCATGTAAGAGAAAATATTTTAACTTATATTTTATTACTTATTAATAAATATATAATTTTATATAAACACTCTTCCATTTATTATTTTCTAACATAGGATAAAAATTTTATTTATTTATTATTTTTTCCACTTCAAATCCTTTCAATAGTTATATTTTGATATTCAATTTCTCATTAATCCATTAATCATGTTGAATATACCATAAACCTATTTGAAGTTCTTACGGAGGAAAATCTGAATCAACTTTAATTTTTCACTTACATGAAGTGAACCTCACTCAAAATCGAATATAAATATAACATATTGAAATCATTATTTTCCAACACTTAAACATTTTCCCTCTCAATCCACCGAATCAATTTTTTGCTTGATCATTCTAGATATCCATGAACTTCTTGGACCACAGAGTTCGAAATTAGCATGAACCACAGATTTATTCATTGCGCTCTACTTTAGTTTATTATTTCTTATTTAAGTTGAGCTTGTGATTTATATACTAAATATTGGGTTGTATTGATACATGAAAGGGTATAGAATACTTGTCAACTTTTTGTTTGTCTCAGTATTTATTAGATTTGTTTTATATATTTTATTTGGTGTGTGAAATAGTGAAAGTGAATCAAATTATATCTGTGTGGGGATAATAAAACATGATTCGAAAGTATTAAATTAGATTTTATGAAAATTACTTACTCATTGTGTTTTAATCTACATCGATTCATTCTTATTCATTGTGTTCTTGGAAGCCGACTTTCCAATATGCAAGACCTTAGCTTGAAACAGATCAACATAGTAAACTAATCTTTCATTAATTTTGACATTGATCATTTATAGTACGATGCTTGTCACAAATTGTAACAAAATAGCTTCTAATCAACTTTGTTTCTCTGTTTTAGGTTGGTCCCATAGGAGGCATATTGTGCAATTTGTTATTTGTTATTGAACAATTGTGTATTTAGTCAAACTAAAGTATAATGTGACGGTGCTTGAAGATTTGATTGTGCATGCAAATAGCTTAATAGGTTTCATGTTTAATTATTAAAAAAAAAAAAAATATCAATGGCAACAACAACCATTTAGTAAGTATGAGATGATATAGTAACTATATATCTATATATGTAATTCTTAGAGAAAGCGTATGGATAATTAGAAGTAAATGAATTCACTTGTGAGCCAAATCTACTAATTTTAATAAAATAAAATAAATAAAAATCATGTAGAAAGTTTGAATTTTTGACGAGTTGGTTTGATGCATGTATACAAATAAATGATGATGTTCTTGTGGTTAATGTGGAGTATAGCTATCCAGTATCATTAGCTATTGAAGAAGCAGAGTCTAATGTAGAAAAGGTGGAGGTTTATGAAGTAGAAGTGAATACTAATGAAGATGTTGTGGAAAAGATTTGATCGGAAGATAATAAGGTACAATTTAATTTGTTTCATAATGAAATAGATTTGAGAAATTTATCTGACTACCATAATGGAGATAAAATTGACGATGGAGATTCTAACAACGATAATCTCTCAAAACATTGGCCAAGGTTTCCAAAATATAAAACTAATTCTAATATTTCAAAATGTTTGAAACTTGAATAGACAAATCATATTAACAGTTGGATTTACTTATACCTCTTACACCATATTATTTTATAAGAATTTCCTTGTTTAATTAAAGTATACAACTCTTAGTACTTATTTCCCTTAATATAAAAGTGAAGGATTCTATCTTAATCACTCACAATCTTCATGTACAATATTTTATACTCAATATTTCACCCTATTTCACTCTTGGCTAGGGTTTATTGGAATGATATTAAAGTATAAAACCAGCTCATAAGAACTACATGTAATTTATTTATTGGATAATTCTCATTAATAATTAGTATTATTGCCATTGAGAATTATCTAAGTATTACATTCGTACCTTTAGTCTCTATTAACCATCCATATACATATCTTGATGTTTCACTAACATTAATGGTCATGAAAATAAAAATCATAAACATTTTAGGAGATAACCTATGTGATAGTCTCTCTTGATAATTCTATCAATATGAACAATTTGTATGTTAGATTTTAAGCAACTTGTATCTCAACTAGCATAATCTCTCTCATGGCCTCAAGTGCATAACTTAAGATATTAGACTTTATCATGATATGTAATAAATGAACATATATTATTAATGCCAATGTAATTAATAAACATGATATAGATGAATGCTTTTACTATTATGGAACAATTCAACATATATATCGTTAATATTTATAAATAATTATATCTCACAAAATTTATACCCATTGGGTCTAACCGATTAATAGTCATACACATTCCTCTTACTTGTACTATTGCATCATAATTATCATAGTCAACTACTACGAGATTATTAATGTTTGGAACCTAATCAAGTCTAGTCATTAACTTTTCATCCAAAACACTACTTTTACGACTTTCAAAATTGTAATGTATTCGGTCTTAGTAGAGGATTTCACGGTTATTTCCATATTTTGAACCTTTCAACTTTTACTGCTCCTCTAAAATAGGCAAACAAACAAAAAATAAAACTAATTTACAATCATCAATATGCATTCAAAAATTAGAGTCTGTGAAATCACAATTGTCAATTTAGACGCTCCATAAAATTAAGAACATATTCTCAATTCTTCTAAATCAATTAAGGACATTCTTAATAGTATCTCAATGCTCTTCAACCCGATTGGATTGAACCTACTCATAACTTTATAGAGCATAGGCTATATCTAGTTGCACACATAGTATAACATATTCATGTTATGCCTCTCATTTCATGTCTTACTTGACATCTTTTAAGAGATGTGGATTCCTTAACTAATTGGCAAAAGTCATCTCTTAATATCCTTAAAGCTAAACATCTTTAGAAATTTTACTTTTGTATTTTAATTAGGTCATACCAAGTAATCTTTTGAATCAATTTCATAGATCTCAACAAAAGATTATTTACTCAATTTTTTATGGATGGGTATTTCAATGATTAAAGTTTACAATATTATATCATAGTCTCTTCATTCATCTAATGAGTAGTATGCCAAACATCTATGGAATTTATGAACGTTTTTACTCCCACTAACCTACGTGTACACACGAGGATCATATTTATTTTTAATGAAATCAAACGATTTAATCATTTCATCGAAATAGATGTCACAATTCTGAGATGCTTATTTCAATCAATAAATTGATTCCTGCAACTTACACAACTTCTTTGTATCTCATATTTTTCGTAGAATAATTTAAAAGAAAGATTATCATCAAACTTTGAAACTTTATCCCTTCCATCTTATTGGAAATTTCAAGCTTTGTAACTACTTAACAAATTAGGAAATTTCAAGATTTGTAACTACTTTACCAATTTCAAGCTTTATCCCTTTCATCTTGCCTCTAAGAAAACATAATATCATGTGTCCGCAACCAATTATGTTATCTTAGTTAAGCTTTACTCAAACATTCTTATGAAATGTAATATATTAACCTAGCTCGTGCATATGTCCATGTCCACGTCTAGGATGATAACACTATTCAGTCATGCATCATATGCTAAGATAATAAATATATATACTTACACCAATTATAAATCTCACGTATCCGTAGTCAACTCATAATTAATATAAGCCTTACATATATTACAACGTTTGGAAGGCAAGACATAAAATAATTATATCTCCAATTTTAGCTTTATTTAAGGAGGGGTTTGAAACAAGCATGGTCTCATCAATCAATACATATATATATGTTATGCATATACTATCTTATAGTTTTTAAACATGGTATATATGTGAAATATGATGCATGTACATTTAACAACTAAAATTATAACATCTAATGCATAAACATGTTAAATAATTTAACTTTCATACAGTATATTATCTTATCTTTTTATACGTTATAATGTAATGTTCATGAAAATTCAAATAAGTTTTAGATTTAATTAGTTTAGATTCTTAGTTATCTATTCTAATCATATTCATTGAGTATGTTTTAATTAATGAAAAGCACAATAAAAAATTAAAACATTATCCTTACTCCTTAAGGATAGTTTACACAAATGTTAAATTTTCAAATTTGGAAATTTTCCTTATTAAAAAAGTTTCCTCAAAAGGACATACGCTATCTTCGAATATTTTCCTAATTTAGAACTATGTCTAATTTAAAACTCTTTCCAATTTATTATAATTACCTTAAGAAAGTGTCCTAATTTCGAATATTTCTATAATTAGAATACAATTTTTTATTTTGAAACTCTCGCCAAAATTAGATAACTAAAATTTCTTAATTTTGAATACCGTCCAAAATAGGTTAACCATCCAAACGAAAACCTTTCCTAATTTAGAATCCTTCTAAAATAGGTTAGTTACCATAAATATTTTTAGGTAGCCAATGAATTCAATTTTCTTATTTAATATGATCATCAAAATTCTATGTAAATAATTTTATATTGTTAACTCTAATAATCACATTAAATCTTACGAATGTATTTAATTTTAAGCAATTATTTTAATTTTAATGTGATTCATGTTGTAGACTTTACGTTGTCATTCAGTATATTCATTATCCAAGATTAGTGCAATCCTTTAATTTTCTATTTGTTTCAATAGCTTTCTTTACTTGAAGTTAGATTTCTTTTCCACTCCTTTTCTTTATGTTGAATTCATCCAAAGCTATGCACTTGTGAATTCATCCTTTACATTGCTACCCGATTTTCATTAAATCTGGTTCCTAAGTTGTTTCCTTTTCATACTGCCTTTGACATTGAATGCTTGGTTTCCATTAAGACTAGTTTCTTAGTGGTTTTCATTTTCATATTGTCATTTAAAAGCTTTCATAGGTGTGGGATAACTTAAAATTTTGAAGTACTCATGTTTATGCGAAAATTATCATTTTGGAAAGTATTGAATAATGAGAAAAAGGCCCTAAAAGAAATCAATTAAATCAGGTAAGAAAGAGTCAAAATCGGTATGAATTGGTCATTGATCGCCTAAAGTCACAAAAACCGGCATCCCCCCTTAGCCGTGTGACCACGTTTCGCCTTTATCTTTTAGTTTTTTTTTTTTTTTTTTTTTGCTTTCTAGGAAAGTATGAAGACATTTTTCCTAATTCATGGGGCCTTCTAGCAAATAAGGAGTTCTATTTGACATATTCAAAGGGATTTCTAGCAATTCAACTATCAATTTGCAAAGGAAAAGATCTGTTTAACCAATTCCATAGGCATACTACCAATTAGTCATTTTTAGGGACTAAATAGCTTCTTCACCATGCTTAGCAAGAAAAGTTCATTACAAGCAGAGCAAGCATGTTTTCCCATCAAATAAAGCGGATCTCAATTCTTTTCCTATAAATAGGACCCTCTGCCAAGAGCAAAAACATAAAACACAACAAAAACATATCCAACAATTCACTCATAAAGTCGTCCAATATGATATAATTGCACTGATTCCTGTTCACTGGATCCTTTAGTAGATTTATCTGCTTTTCATTTAACTCTTTTCATTGTAAGTTCTACACTTCATGAATTCCTTATTTTTAGTAGTCATTATGTTTTGCTATGTAGGCCCCGACTTATATGATGTGTTTGAATGTTTTTTCAGTATTAAATTTCTTTTCATCATTTTTGAAGTTTTCATGTACATTTATTGGTTTCTTTGCTATGTAAATTTTATATCAAAGAATATTAGAACCATTTCAGCTTTTTGTCTCGCTTCAGTCACTCAGTCATCAAATTTCTTATCATTTATGAGTTTTCATCTAAATTGCTTTATCTTTTACATCATTTACCAGCTCTTCTTTATCTTTTACGCCATTTACAAGCTTCATTTAGTAATGTTCCTTTGAACTCCACCACATATTTTAGCATATCGACACATTAATCCCAGGATTGGAATGACCCTCAATTCTCTCCTCTCAGCCGATCACCTCCTCTATAGGTCATCGACCGGCGATGTAGAAATCAGTCTCAAGAAAATTACACACCCGGTGGGGCATATCATAAATTTTGCTAATATGTATGTGCTAGCTTTGTAGTCAAAGCCTTGGCCAAGACTAAGGGACAACCAGGATGGCCAAATAGCTAACTAGGATGGCCAAGCGGTCGATTAGGACAATCTAATATCTAGCCTACCCATATGGTCTATCACGGTAGCTAAATTTGACATTATTCTGATACTATAGTTGCCCGACTTCACAAATAAATAGATGAGTCAGAAGAGCAAGCATCGGAAAATTCAGCCCATTTGGCTAATTGCTTAGAAAATTTGAGCAGGAATATGCTCAAGAATCAAGGTCTCTATGGGGAGCAGTGGGCCAGAATCCCCTATGTCAACCTTCATAACATCAATAGCCCAATCATTATAGGGAATAAGTCATCTACTAATCTATTGATAGTATTTACTCAACATACAGTTGATACAACAATGGCTGCTGGACAGCGCCACCTGGTAGCTGTAGTAGGTCAACTACGCATCGCTGCCCTTTAGACAACTAGTCAATGAGGATGGAAGTATGGAGAACCATTGACCATTGTTGGCATACCACCTGTAATCCATCCTTGGGTCAACGAGCCATGGATGGACATTCCATATTATATTCATATGCATCCACCTTTAATGGCCCGTTAGCCGCAAAGAATTCATGATCATGTCCAGCCGATAGTAGATCAAGAACAACTGCATAATATTATATATGACATTTATGGTCTAGCTACTCAATAGCCATCTTGGCCGATGTATCACAAACCTTATCCCAAGAAGATCGATTAGGAACCATTCCATCGCGGACATCGTGTTCCAAATTTTACCTTATTTTTTTAAGGTGAGCCCTATTAGTTGACCATAGAACACATCGATCACTTCACCATTAAGTATAGAAAGGCTTAAGTGAATAACATGTTTAAAATCTAGCTGTTCACCAATTCCTTAACTAAATAGGAGCAACATTTTCACATCTCATTTTTACCATAGTCAGCCTGAAGTCATTATGGGTGATTTGTCCCGTCTGTTATAACCAATAGGGGATTTAGCCTAGTTTTTCTTGTTTCAGTTCAAACAACTAAAGAATCATTGCTATGTGGCTCTACCTGAGCATGAAGTCATTATGGGTCATTAATGTTTTAGATATTGAGCTTAGAAAGAAGTTTGGGAGTCGAATTCTGAGATTTCTTCGAACTCTCTAGAAAAGCAACCAGATACAAAGAGTTGCTGGAAGAGTTAGCCTTGAGGAAGGTTTCATCAGTAGGAGCCTATTATTAGGAATCCATTTATGACTTGTATGTTGATGAAATAATCGATGACAAACAAGTTACTCTCCCAGCTTCTAGCCAGACTAAAAGTCGTGAGGTGACTAAAAGGTACTATCATGATGAGGATAAAGTATATGCCTTTTAGTGTACGCTCCATTGGGGTGGCCAACTAGGAAGAAACTGAGCCTCTTAATCTCGCCGAAAACATACCCAACCAAATGGCTTCGCAATGCCTAAGACCAATTCAAAAGTTAGCATCGGCATCTTATATGTGAAAGTGTAATGCTCGTCAAGCCAATCAGGTACTATCCGATAGGGTCATTCAATTATGAGAATCAATCTTAAAATGTATAAATCATCAACATAATTGATTGTAGTGTATTTAATTAGAGCAAGCATATAATCTTTCATGTTATTATTAAGATGGAAATAATAAGTTGCTTGCATATATAATTACTGGCGTACTTGGAAGATTCTTGGTTCTCATATATACACTTTGATTCATGATAGAGATCATGGAAGGAAGAGATTCATGATGGTTGAGTCTGAGATATAAAAATTATTTATAGTCATAAGATTGTCATAATAGAGATAATGACAATCCGGAGAGACTATTAATTACATGCACAATCCTCTTGGAATAAAGGAGTGATGATCTCATATATGTTGGGAAACATCAAGATAGGCATGTAAGTGATTAATGGAGACGTAATCACTAAACGTGGTCACTTAATAAAAGCTCAATGGTAATGATATTAGCAGCTAATGAGCTTTGATGATGGCTATTATACGTTTGATGCTTAGAGGTAAGATCACCACAATACTGGCGCATGAGATATCATGTTTTGATATAACTCTACATTGCCTTAGCTAACGGCCACTAAAGGGGTGAACTATTGGGCATGTGTTCGAGTATATTCAGTATGTAAGATGGTCAAATAAGATCAATCACCTCTATATTAGATGATGTATTTCTACGAGTTGTATAACTTATGCATAAGGAAAATCTCTATGCAAAGTAGTATAGTTTGAAACATAGTTTTCTGTAAATTCATTGTCTAACTGCATAAGAGTTTATGACATTCATAAAGAAAGTCAAAAAATGGTTTAATAGTTAAACCATTCCCTAGAACTTTTTGGAAACACTAATAGATGGAAGGTCAATCTGGTATGATAATAATCATCTATGGTTCTTGTTGACAATAGAAGTGGCCCGCCGTCGTGTGCACTGTCGCTAACCGGTAGGCACATGACAACAGAAGTGGCTGCCCATGATGAGGTGATCCAAATCCCTTGTTGTGTAGTTATGGGTTCCACATATCTTAGTGTTTAGGGGTAAGAGTTTGATTTCAAAAATTGGGCCTTAATGGGCCTAGGTGGACTTTAAAGGTCCAACAAATCATGGGAACATTAAATTTCGGAATGTCCATAATCTTTTTGGGAATTTAAAGTTTTTGGTTATATACATTGATGATGATTGAATTTAATTTAATGTGTTACAAAGTTGTAAGATATTAAATTTGAATTTATACAATCATTAGGTCCAATTAATGGGCATTTAAGTCTTTTAATTTGGAAAGTTAAATGTGACATTTATGATTTACATTTTTAATTTTTATGAGCATTAAAATAACTTGAATGATTTATGATTGGATTCTAGAATTAATGCATTATAAGGTTTTATAATTTGGTGAAAGAGTTCTTCAAATTATAAACACGTATAAAATTTTCATTCTCTTGAATTAGAAAGAGTTCTAATTTAATATAAGATTTTTTTCAACAAGCATGGATTATTTCTTGAAATCTTGAAAGTGCTCAAGGTTCAAGAAAATCAATGATTTTGTTGATATCCTTATATTGTTAAGGTTATACCAATTTAAAAATTATTGAATTTGGAAAGCTTGCAACTTTAGGGATGTTCTTAAAGTGTTAAGCAAATATCATAATTAAAAGTTTTACTTTATCAAGAAAAACTAATGACTGTATAGACATCCTTAAAGTGTTAAGGAAATATCTAATTAAATATTTCACTAGTTTAAACACATAGTCCATAAACATGATTTGAATGATTAACTCTTTAATCATTCAAATCAATTTTGAATTTGATTGACTAAGAATTAATCATACATATCAATTTTGAAATTAAATTATGATACATAAGCCAAAAATCACATATGACACATAGAATTGCCTTTAACGGTAAATATGGATATCTCAATCCATATGATTGTGAATCAACTACAAGTAAGCAAACCTTATTCAATTGGAATGATCATATCTCAATTAATTTATTTAAAAGAGAAATTTGATTGATTAAATCTAATATATAATGATGTATATAGATTGATAATAATAAATGCTAAACGGGAATTTTATTTTTCTTATTAATTGCATATTCAAGTTCTCTAAAATTTCAGCTTCATAGTTTTGGGAAGACATATGTGAATCCAAACATATGAGAAAATGGAATAAGGAATGAAAATAGATGAAAACGAATAAGACAAATGTATTACTCTTAGATGAGATCATAAAGATAAATACCAAAGTCCTTTGTTTCATAATACATACCTTAATAAGAATGTGATTCTTATTTAGTGAAGTCCTCCTAGAATATCATAAACGTATGATGCTACAATATAAAGAAATCATAATACATGTGATATAACTCAATGTGACTTACACACTAAATCTGCCATAATCCAATTAGGCCGCGTCATAGAAATCGCCACGAGTTTAGTGAATTGGATTCTTTCTATATCCAAGTATAATGATCCACATGCGATATGGATAGAAATAACAAAATCATGTAACCATATGAGATATGGAGATGATTAGTCACCATTAAAAGCATGATCTGAATTCAAAAGAAGTAAAACCTAATTGAATGTTATTTTATAAAATATTGCTAGTAGAGACTAGAATATGTCTTCTCTAATTCAAATAAGCTAAAAGAAGGTCTTATTAGCCAAAGATGTTATTCTTGAAAGAGTGTTATTTTCTAAAATAATAGTGTGAGTGAGAGAATACTTGAAAAGACTTTCAAGTACCACAAAATGACAATTAGATTAAAAATCATAGTTCACTAAAATTCTCACTGATAGGATCATTTGAAAGAAGGGATTGTGATTCCTATATATACATTAACACTCCATGCATTACGATATGAAAAGAGCCTCACTTCCTTACTCGGAGCAATGAATATAAGGCGTATGAGATACGACCTAAAAGTTTTCATATAGAAAGGACACAAAGATGTTGTGTCAAAAGCTTAATCTAAAGATTAAAGCATGCATCTGAGTATAAGGAAAGCTAAGTGATAAATCAAAGTTTTTTGATTTGTGAACGTAGATTACCCATGTGTATACAAGAGATGATGAGAGCAACATCATGTTTATTGCTTAACTTACTGCTTAATGAAATTGAAGTAGTTAGAATGTCAATCATCTAAATATGGCTGTCACTAAATTTACTCCATGGAAACTTTGGTTAAAGTATCTTTTTAGGGAATCTATGTGATAGATTTAAAAGGGTAGCTAGGCTTGACCCATTAATGTACATTAGTAAAGTACCAAAAAAGTTTAGTACTAAAGATTCCAAAAAATGACGACATAAAGATAACCTATATGAGACTATAGGTTAGGTCATGAAATCTTACTCTTCAAAACATGTTATCGAAGAGATGAAGGAAAAGGTTACATGAACTTAAACAACCTATATGAGACTATGGGTTATGTCTTGTGTACTATGTATGAATACGGATGTTCCTGAAGCTTTAAGTGTTATGAGCATGGAGTAAGGATTCTGATTTGGCAGTATGAAAAATGCGGTCAAGAACATAACATCATTCTTGAGAAGAACTAAGGGTATGCTCTTAGTCCATGGAGATTCTAGATTGAAATTAGAAGTTTTCACAAGACTCTAATTTTCAAGCATAGAAAATAAAATCACATAAAGTTCCATATAATATTGTTTAATTAAATTGGTTGATTAGAATAGTTCCAAACCTAGCATCAACTAATAAATTAAATTAACATGACTGAGTGTATAGTTATTTTTGAGGTGAAAAGTACTCTTGGATTAAAAGTTCATAAATAAACTTATAAGGGTTCCTAGTATCAATAATATATTGTAAGTACTACAAAGATAAATGGTATGCAGCGAAAGCGAAGGAACCAAGATCTTATCACGCACTAAGGGACTTCCCCAACAGAAATTTATATCACCATCCTAACAGGATGTGAATAAGATTCAATAAAGCGGTTGACTTTAGTACAAGTGGGAGATTAAAAGTGTAATACCTATCAAGCCAATCGGTATGACCCGATCGAATCATTCACTAATGAGAATCAATCTTAAAATGTATAAATCATCAATATAATTGATTGTAATGCGTTCAATTAGAGCAAACATATAATATGTCATGCTATTATTAAGTTGGAAATAATAAATTAATTGCATATATAATTACTTACATACTTGGCAGATTCCTGATTCTTAGACATACACTTGGATGCGTAATAGAGATCATGGAAGGATAATGTACCTTTAGATGGTTGAGTCTAAGATCCAAAAATTATTCATAGTCATAAAATTTTCATGATAGGGATAATGAAAATTCGAAGAGATTATTACATGTGTTATCCCCTTTGAAGAGAGGAGTGATGATCTCATATTCATTGGTGTTGGGGAACACCGGATAGGCATGTAGGTGATTAGTATAAATTTAATCATTGAACATGATCACTTAACAAAAGCTCAATGGTGATGATATTGACTTTTAATGAGCTTTATCGGTGGCTATTGTACTTGTGAAGCCTAGACCTGAGAACACCATAGTACTAGCATATGAGATATTATGCATTGATATCACTGCACATGCCTTTAGCCAAAGGCCACTAAAAGGGTGAATCATTAGGCATGTGTTCGAGTATGTGCAGTCTATAGGGTGATTAGGTTGAATATGTCACCTCTATATTAGATGATGTATTTCTATGAGTCATATAATTTATGCATAAAGAAAATCTTTGCGCAAAATAGTATGGTTTAAAAAGGAGTTTTCTATAAATCCATCTTCTAACTACATAAGACTTTAAATTCATAAAGAAAATTTAAAAGGGTTTAACAGTTAATCTAAGCCCCAGGACTTTCTGGAAACACAAATGGATAGAAGGTCAATCTGGTACGGTAATAGTAATATATGGTTCTTATTGAAGTTCCTCGTACCTCTCATTACACAGGTGGATCTATACGCCTTGCTAGAGGCCAACGGAGGTTTGGTAGTTTAAGCCAACATGATTATGGAAGATGATTATGTTTACTATAAGTTTTGAAAATTGTTTTCAAAGTTAAACAATCATATCGTAAAGAATGGATAAAACTCACAAAATCGTTGTGGGGCGCACCTATTATGGGAATGTAGAACCTATATGGGTCACACACACAAATGTTGATTAGATTGAGGTTGGATTCTAAATCGGAGAATTTTGATTCGTTCATAGTAAATTTGATTTAAAGAGTTTGATTAACTTAATTTGTTAAGCCTAAGTCATACCGGTAATACTAGCACAACCAAATTATGATTTAGATTTTTGAAATTAAATAATTAATTAGAAAAATATTATTTTTGATAGATAATTATTAAATGGAAATTTAATTTTAAAGTCAAATAATATTTTTCGGATAAAAATAAGGTACGTTGGGTCATTAAAGCGATAATAGGCCTAAATGAGCCAATGGGCAAGACCCAAATTAAAGTTTATATTTTACCGTGTAAAATTATATATTAATTTAAGAATTAAAGTTTACTTTAATTTACCGGAAACATGAATTAAAATAAGTTACCGAAAACTCAAACAAAGTTATTTAGATTTAGAGGCCTAATTGGTCTAGGCCCAAGAGGGATGTGTCACTTATATAAGGAACACAAAAGCATAGGGTTCCCTCAACACTTCATTGCCTCCCATCAAAGAAAAGAGAGGAGAGAGAGTTGTTGATTCAAGAGTTGATTCATCTTTTCTTCATCTTTTCTTTCACTCAAAGTTTGTTGATTCAAGAGTTGAATTAACTCATATTGAATCCCTTGCTCTAGTTATCGATTGAGTGGATCAAGGGTAGCGATCGGGTGATGGTGAGGATTCAACACAAGTGGCGGCAATGGTCTAGTGGTGGTACCGGCAGCCACAAGAGGAGCTAAGGGTGAAATTTAATCCAGAATTTTGGAGGAGGTTGTGGGTTAGGTATCATACTCATCTTCCCTTTTATTTTTGGATTTTAGAATTTGAAAATAGCTTAGGATTTCAGATGTGAAAGGAATATAGCATCAAACCTCATATCTTGGTAGTTCGTCTTTCATCCGGATGTGACGAGTCTCGTTTTTGAAAATGGATTTCGCCTTATGATGTGCAAAGGACCCATTGACTTACATGAGCAACCCATTCAGAAAAGTTATTCTTCGAGAAACCATTCAACCTAATGTCAGCCACACAAAATCCTTGATATCAAAATATTTGGAAGGGGTTCCAATTAGCCGGACATTGGCAAATGGAAAAGCAGTCAAAATAATCTCAACATCTAAACCATAGGGCAACAACCAAACCGTCGGATGATAGCACTCGTCTTGTTTCGGCCCGACTCGGCCGAACCAAGAATTAAAGAAGTTCCATGATTGGGCGTGACCAGTGGCCCAACCTTGCATCAGTAATAGCATCCATCGAGAAAAAATATTTAGCTTGATAGATAGAGGAATACCCCAATGGCCAAACAAAAAAGCCGGATAAGGGAAAGTAAGATGGATTAAAAGCTTGAAACAAGGTTCAAGAGGCTGTAGTTCTAGAAGTCTTCAAGGATCACTATGTCCTTTATTCCCCTCATTTTCGAGATTATTCAATAAGAGGAATAAAGGAAGGCATTTATTGATACCAAAATTATCATTTTCGAAAGTCTTGAATGATGGGGGAAAAGTCCTAAATGAATAGAATAAATCAGTCTAAAAAAAAAGTCAAAATCGGCCTAAATTGATCGTCTCATTGCCTAATTGGCCAATCAGCCAAAGTGGAAACATTCCCCCCTCCCTTTTGGATCGATCGGCTGGCCATATTTCCCCTTTATTTTTTAGTCATTTTTATATTTTTGGGACTTTCCAGTAAAGTGGGAAGACATTTTGACTAGTACATGGGCCTTCTAGTAAATAAGGAATTCTATTTGACATATATAAGGGGGTTTCCAGCAAATTCGCTAATTAATTGGTCAAGGGAAAGGTCTGTTTGACCAATTCCATAGGCATATTGTGAAGGTATCCATTTTTTAAGGACTAAATAGTAATTTCGGCCTTGAACATGAATTTTCTCATAGCTTTTTCATCTTACTCACCAAGCATGCTTGCTTGCCCATAAAATAAAGCCATTCCCATTTGTTTTCCTACAAAATAGGACCCTCCACCAGGAGCAAAAAGACACAACAAAAATACAACCAGCAATTCACTCACAAAGTCATCCAATACAATACAATTGACCTGATGCCTGTTCACTTGATCTTCAGTAGATTTATCCGCCTTTCCTTTAGGTATTTGCATTGTAAGTCCTACACTTCATGAAATCCTTATTTTTAGAAGTCATTATGTTTTTCTCTATAGGCTTCGACTTATATGATGTGTTTGAATACTTCTTTAGTGTTCAATTTCTTTTTATCATTTATGAAGTTGTCATGTATATTTATTGGTTTCTTTACTTAGTAGATTTTATATAGTAGAATATTAGAACTCTTTTAGCTTTTTATCACTCTTCAATCGTTTTATTAGTAGTCAGGTTCGTTATCATTTATAAGCTTTTATCTAAACTATTACTTTATCTTTTACATTATTTACTAGCTTTTCTTTATTTTTATGTCATTTACAAGCTTTATTTAGATTAGTTCCTTCAAAATATTTTATACTTCTAGTATGCTCGAGCTCCACCACATCTTTCGGTGTATCGACTCTCTCATCCTGGGACCAAAACGACCTATGATTCTCCCCTCCCGACTGACGCATGTCAATAACTATTTACTTCTAGCACACCCGCATTTCATTACTAGAATAGAACAGTGCCACACTATTGGATCTTCAATTCGCATTTAGGTAAGCTTTCAATGTTTCATTTCTTGTTTTATCATCTATTAAATGATGTTTCTCCCGACCATTCGTTAAGAAAATCTAGTGTCAACAAGCTAATGTGTAGTTTGATTTTTTCAAATTTGTTTGTCTGTAATATTTTGGTAGCTTTTTAGTCCCTTTGTAATTCAAAAGAGATTTTTTAGTCCATATAATCAAATTTTAGATATCGGTGCTAATGTGGTATACTAAAATAGCATGTCATGTCATTAAAAAGTATACTTATTATTATTATTATTATTTCATCTTTAATCTTTAATATTTTATTATTTCTACTTTTCTCCCCTATTATTTTATGTTATAATCTATTTTTTTTACTTTTTTTTTAAAAAGGGAGGGTAAGGGGGGGGGGGGGGAGGGGAGGAAACGAAACACGGTTTAGTGTTTCGGGAAAAAAAGAATCAAAATAATTTGGGTTTTTTTTTCAAAAAATTAATCAAAAGGATTTGATTTCTTTGCGAGATATCCAAATCAAATCAATCTTTCGTGAAAAATCCGATCAGATCAATCTAATCTTTCGTGAAAATCCAGATTAAAACTATCTGACTTTTTAGGATAAATCTATTGAAACAATTTAATTTCTTCGTGAGTTATCCTATTTGAATTAGTCTGATTCTTCATGAAGAATTTGATTGGATCGATCCATACTTCATGAAGAATGGGAACCAACCGATTCATTTTTTTTTCTAGGAGAGAACCAGATCAATCAGATTTAGTTTATCTTGTTTGTTTTACCTTCTTCTTCAAGGAAGATGAACCATTAAAATAAATCGAACAAACCTCCATTAATGGAGGTTAGGTTTCGAACCAAATAGAGGTATGTTCAAGATTTTTTTTTTCTACTTTTTCTTGTTCTTCATAAAAATGAGTTAGATCTTATTGATTCGATCTTTGTGAGGAAAACAACTAAATCTATTGAATCTTATTCTTCGTTAGGTATTATATCGATTTGATCAAATTCTTCAAAAAGAACCAGATCGATTTGATTAGAATAACTTACAAAGAAATTAGATCGTTTTGATCAATTTCTCATGAAAAGATCAGATCATTTTGATCTGACTTTTCATAAAGGACTAGATTACTCTAACTAGGTTTCTCATAAAAAAATTAATTCAATTTAGATATTTCATAAAGAAATATAGATTGTTTCAATTGATTTTTCTAATAAAAAGTCAAATTATTTAATCTATTTTTTTGTGAGAGGCTTGACTTACTTTTCACCCCTAATTTTTATTTTTTTTTTAAAAAAATTGGATTATAAAATAAAATAAAAAAATTAATAGGGAAAAGAAAAAGAAATTATGAAATATTAAGAATAAAAAAATAATAAATATATTTTCTAATAATTTAATATATTATATCAGTATATCATATTAATACTTTTAAAATTTATAGGAATTTGAACCTTATAAAATCTTTTTAAGACTCAAATTTTAAAAAATAAAAAATAACTAAAAAATTACTCAAAAACTATACATATACAAACTTATAAAAATTAAATTATACAAAAATTAAAAAATGAAGATTATTTTTAACCCAAGATTCCGGTACATAATATTTGCACCAAAAAATTATATTTTATTTTTCTATGGTTACCGGTAGCAAACCGTACCCAGCTGTAACAGAGAGGCACTCTCATTCCAGCACGCGTCAAGTTTTTACCATAAAGTTTGCACGTGATCATGTAATGGCGTGCCTACTAAAAGAAAAAATAATACATATAAACTTTAAAGATAGTGAAAGGCAAAAAGCTGCCCTAGATTGAAATTGATGTAAATAATAAATTTTAAGAAAAGAAAGATAAAATAAAAAATAAAATAAAAAAGTTTTCCTTTTGATTCAAAACTCTCCACCCCAAAGTTTAATAAAAATTAGTATTATTAAAATTTATAAAAATCACTCTAAATCTCTAAAATTTAATAGCAACTACTATAAACCTTAAATTTAAATGTTTAATTAACTGATTATGCATTCCTAATCATCCAACCATGTCAACAAAAGTATATTAAATTTCTCTTTTTATTTTTCAACCCTCACAAATTTGTTCTATTATATTTGTATACCCTTTTAACTTTACTCCCCTACATATTTTTTTTCATTATTTATTTTTGTTTTCAAAACCCTCCTCTCCCTAGCGGTTCAGTTTGTGAATTGGGGATAATAAGCAAGCATTGCAAATCTGGGAATCGGATTTTACGTCCTCCATTAAAATTGGTAAGAAGGGTGAAAGCCTTTGAACTGTAATCTAATGCTTGTAGGCAAGACTCGGGTGTGGATGGAGTGGCCGAAGAAGGCGGTGAGATTGAAGCTCAGACGAAGACGGAAACTTCATCATTGAAGAGAAGTAAATGTGAGAAAGATGGGAAACAGGGGATGGTTGATTTAAGTTCTGGGTTTTATAGAGCGTAGCAGGAGGTTGTTTAGGGCTTGGTTGTGTTAGTATTGGGTTTGGAAATCGGCGAGGGAGCGTTTCCCGATCAGGAGGCGGCAGAGAAGGAGGTTGGAGATTTGAGGCGATATTTTCGAGCTGCCGGGAAGTTGGGATCTGTATGGGTTTGGCTGATATAGTGGGTGGTGGTTAGTCATGGCGTTTCAGTCTGTCTGCTAGCGGTGTACACGCCGGGAACATACCCTCCGGTGAACCCATATTGCATCTTCATCTTCTTTTCTTTCTATAAGGAAAGTTTGCATCTTGCGCTTAGAGAGAAAAATGGAGAGTTCAAAGAAATTGAACAAACGCATGACACAAATGTTTTTGCTGACATGGATTAATATTAGAAATGTTTCATCATCATTTTATAATAGAATATATAGATTTGAGTTTTATAGTTGTTGATATTAAGCGTTGGGGGTTTCGGGTGATTTTGATATGTTTTGGTTGTAAATGCTAATTTCGATTAAGTTTTGGGTATGAAGAGTTTTTCTAGCTCTTTCCTTTTTAACAACAATAAGAAAAGAAAAAAAATTATTTTTTATTATATATTTATTTATAAATATTGTATAATATCATATTCTACTTTTAAAAGTAAAGTTATATTTTTAAAATTTAAATAAAATTTAAATTAAAATATTTATTATCAACAATATCAATATATCATTAATATTTTAAAAAATAAATTATTCAACTATATACAATTTATTAAATAAATTTTGATAAAAGTATTACTCTATTATTATTAAGGTTAAATTACTATTTAGTCCTTCTATTATACAACTTTTCCTAAATTTGTCCTTTAATTGTCATTGGGACAAAATAAATCTCTAAACTTTTCCAATTACTCTATTTTTATCTCGTAAGCCACAAACTAAATAAGAAAAATATTAAATATTATAATAATCTCCATCCACTTTTTTATATTTCTATTTTCACCCCCTTCTTCCCCATGCATTTCCACCATTACTAGAGCTATAACTCGTGGGGCTCATAATATTTGCTTCTCGACCATCTCTTCGCTCTCTTCTAAATTCAAATCTCTCTCTCTCATCAAATTAAGTTTGATGACCAAATCGTATATTTGGGTTCAAAACTAGATTCAAATGATTTGGTTCGAAACCAGATCCTAAGATCTACTTAAAATTTAAAATTGGGCTTGATTTATAAATAAAAGAGACCTTGATATTAAAATCAACAACCATGGAGAAAGAATATAATTAAATCAAAACTAAAATTCATAGTTAACCGTTATGAATGCATAAAAGTAGGGATGAGCAAAAAATATAAATATGATCTGATAATAATTTTAAATATATGCATTGGATGGGGTTGGATCCAATCGGATCAGATCATCTGGAAAAAAAAAATAATGATTGTTTCATAATTTTTTTACTATGTAGATGGAATTGGATGAGATTTGATTAGATTTTAATTAAAAAAATCTATACGAATCGAATGGAATTAGATACTGAAGAAGAAATTTTTATCGAATCGAATATCTAATTCGATCGATTTTGTTGGAGATTAGCACACTACAAATGGAATCTGATCCAATTCGATGTTCATCCCTACACAAAACCATAGCTTTTTTATTCAACAAATTGTGAGAGCTTATGATCTTCATCCCCCTATAACAACCAACAATTTATAATCTAGAAAAGATTTAGAGATGCAATGGTCCAATCTATATACATAATGATAGGTTATGTTAGTTTTCAAACTAAATCTATTTCGAGATCTGAGAGAGAGAGAGTGAAGAGAGAGAGGGAATGAGTATCGAATCGACAATGTCCTTTCTAAATAAGAAGAAAGTGAATGGACGAACTATGATGACGCCTACTGAGTTATAAATCCAATAATGGTGGAGGTATTTGGGGAAGAGGATGAGGTGAAAGCAGAAATATAAAAAAAGAAGGTGGAGGTAATTATAGTTATTTGATATATATATTTTTATTTAGTTTTCTAGCCTAAGGGACCAAAATAAAGCAATTGAGAAAGTTAAAAGATGTAATTAGTCCAATTAAAAGTAGAAGTCAGATTAGGAAAATTCATATAATAAAAAAATCAAAATAATAATTTAATCTATTATTAATAACCTTAAATCTTATTATCTAATATCTATCGTAACTATGTAAAAGATATTAATAATACTACTAACATATCATATATTAATTTTAGTACTTCTAAATTTTAAATGCTTATAATTAGTATTTATAAAAAATGTAAAATTTTAATTAAACCATTTGAGAATTTAGTGATAAAGCAATTAAATCATGCAAAGGTAAATAAAATTTTAGCCAAAAAAACAATTGATTTTAAAACTCGGAGTCTGACCTGGGCTCCACTGCCACTTTGCAGTGCAAACTGAAAACTGAAAACAGTCTGCAACGTTCAGGACATGGGACTGTGAATACAGCTAATGTATTAGGGTTTTCTCTGTTTCCAAGTTTCCTTTCATGCAAATTAAAACCATCACAGCCTGTCTATGCCTCTAGCCCTTAACTTTGCTTTTCCCCCTTAAATTTCTTTCCCTTTTCTTTCTCCTAAAAAGTAGGAAAGAAAACATACACCCTTCGTTCATTTGGAAAGAAGAAAAGAAAAGAAAAGGTAAGTAAAAGAAGAAAAAGCAAATGCAAGTTTTACCCTAATCACTCTTTCGTTCTCTCACCCACCAACAATGTCTTCAACTACACGCTGAAAAAACAGATACCCATCTGGCTTTTCCACCGTTGTTACTGCTTCAACTTCAACTGGGTTTTGTCTCGAAACCTTTGAAGAAAAAAATATGCAAACTGCAAAACCCATATGGGTCTTCCTCTTCCTTTTGATCCTTCCCATTGCAAAACCAGATCTGGCTTCAGACAGAGCAGCTCTTCTAGCCCTTCGTTCTTCCGTAGGTCGGACCACCTTACTCTGGAACACAACGAACCAAAACCCATGTTCTTGGACCGGAGTCAAGTGCGAGTCAAACCGGGTCACTGTTCTCCGTCTACCTGGCGTTTCACTCTACGGTCAAATACCAAACGGCGTTTTGGGCAACCTGACCGGTCTTCGCACTCTCAGCCTCAGATTCAACGCCTTAACTGGTCCTTTGCCTTTAGATCTCGCTAAATGTACTAATCTACGTAACTTATATTTACAAGGTAATGACTTTTCTAGTCAAATTCCTGTCTTTTTGTTTCAACTTAAAGACCTTGTTCGGCTCAATTTGGGTTCCAACAACTTCTCCGGTGAGATCTCGCTGGAGTTTAACAGCCTCACACGGCTGAGGACTCTGTTTTTGGAGAATAACCAGCTTAATGGGTCCATTCCGGACTTGAACCTTTCTAAACTCGACCAGTTCAATGTCTCTAACAATCTGCTTAACGGGTCAGTTCCCCTGAGATTGCAGTCGTTTCCTTCGATGGCTTTTCTAGGGAACTTGCTTTGTGGGCCCCCTCTTGAGAAGGCCTGCTCTAGAAATGACACTGAGCCAAAGTCAGTGGATTTAGATTTAAATCTTAACAATAGGGAGAAGAGGAAGAAGAAGTTGTCAGGTGGTGCTATTGCTGGTATTGTGATTGGATCCTTTGTGGGTTTATTTGTAATTATTGTAATATCATTGTTTTTGTGCCTTAAGAAGAGAAGCAAGAAAACAAGCTCAGCAGATTTTGCCACCACTAAACTTCCGGAAGTAGAAATTCCGCTTGATAAACGACCCGTCGGAGAGGTAGAAAATTGTGAGGCCTACGGTAGTAATGAGTACTCTTCGGTAGGACTCTCGGCTATGGTAGGGAATGGGAAAGGGGAAGAAGTGAATAATTTTAACGGTGGTGTAGGTAAGAAGTTGGTGTTTTTTAGTAATGGAGGGAAGGTGTTTGATTTGGAAGATTTGTTGAGAGCTTCTGCCGAGGTTTTGGGGAAGGGGACGTTTGGTACGACTTATAAGGCGGTTTTGGAGTTTGGAAACTTGATGGCTGTGAAGAGGCTGAAAGATGTGATCATTTCTGAGAGAGAGTTTAGGGAAAAGATTCAAGTAGTGGGAGGAATGGAGCATGAGAATTTGGTCCCTCTTAGAGCCTATTATCACAGTGCAGATGAGAAGCTTCTTGTCTATGACTATATGCCCATGGGAAGCTTATCTGCTCTTTTGCATGGTCAGATTATTTCTCTTGCTCCTCTTTCTTCTATGTTTCTATAATCTTTCTTGAATCTATTCTATAATTTTATAATCATTTATCTAGTTAGTGATCTTCATTTCCAAATTTTATGCATGTTCAACAAAAACACGAATAGTTTATTTTAGTTATATTTTGATGGGCCTAAACTAGAAATTATGGACCCAACCTAAACTTTTGGTCCAAAGTGGATAAAATAAGTGGAACCAAACTGGAGCGGTTTTTATGTACTCTTAGAAGTATTTTATTCTAACAGTCATATCAGGACTTCTTACTGATAGCATGGCTAGACGTGATAGGTTGGAATTGAATACTCCTAGAGTTTATTAAAATTCTCATGAAGACTAATTCTATGGTGATATAAAGTGACGTATGGCATATTATAATTGGATGTTACACATGGATAGGTCCATCTTTCTATTGCCAACTTCATTCTTTACTTTTGTTGCAGGAAACAAAGGAGCAGGAAGGACTCCATTGAATTGGGAAATGAGATCATCCATTGCCCTTGGAGCAGCCCGTGCCATCAATTACTTACACTCTCAAGGCCCAAACATCTCCCACGGAAACATTAAATCATCCAATGTCCTCCTCACGAAATCGTACGATGCTCGAGTCTCCGATTTTGGACTGGCCCATCTTGTTGGCCCTCCATCCACCCTCAACCGGGTTGCTGGTTATCGTGCCCCAGAGGTGACTGATCCCCGAAAAGTATCCCAGAAGGCTGATGTTTATAGCTTTGGAGTGTTACTCTTGGAGCTGTTGACGGGTAAAACTCCCATTCATGCCTTCTTAAATGAAGATGGCGTCGACCTTCCCAGGTGGGTCCAGTCAGTGGTTCGTGAGGAGTGGACCTCAGAAGTCTTTGACCTCGAACTGCTTAGGTACCAGAATGTTGAGGAGGAGATGGTTCAGTTGCTTCAACTAGCAGTAGATTGTGCTACTCAATATCCTGACCATCGCCCTTCGATGTTGGAAGTGACTAGACGCATTGAAGAGTTATGCCGTTCCAGCCTGCGCGAAGATCATGATGATTTGGAATCTGATATTGTTCGGGATTGAAATTACTAGTTTTCTTGGTGAATTTTCCAGCTCTACTACCATTCTTCCATTCTAGATTGTTTGAGAGTCAATCACCTTTGCTTTGGTTAAATTACTAGCCCTCCCTTCTTTTTTTTCTCTGGTGATTAGAAGCTTAGTGGATCGTTTCTCATTTCCCGCCTTCCTCAGTTGCTAGTTTGGTAGTTTTCTTTTTCTTTTCTTGGACGTTGATATATGTCTCATTCATTCTTGTTGAGTGGTTATGTTTTATGTAAATTATTTCATTCGCCTTTAATTTTTACCTTTTGTTTTTATGCAACCAATGATCGTGTTTAGTGAAGATGTTTCGTTAATTTGAGATTTGCAATTTCTCTTTTCTTCCATTATTACTATATTTTTATTATCAAAACTTGAGAAGAAAAGAGAATATCAACTTCTAGTAAAGAATCCTAGCTGACTTGACTTGATTTAGGAAGTGAAGCGGGTGAGACGATGTCTAAATTATTGGGTTAAGGAAATAAGAAAGTGTTGTTAATAAATTTTATTTTTAAAAAATATTTTAAAATTAAATATTAATTTAAAATTTAAAATTAATAGACTTGTAATTAGAATTAATCCAAAAAACTTTAAAGTTTAAGAAGAATATTTAAATGAAGCCTTATTATAAAAAATGATTTATTAAAAAAATAATACACAATTTAAAAAATAAACAATATGGTCATAAAAATGTATAATTTAAATAGGCAAGTTGTTCTATGGATCTTCTTCTCATGTCATAATTTTTTGAGAATTTTGAAATTAACTAATCTTTCTTTTTTTTTTTTTTTTTTTCTCTTAGCTTGGAACCCAAACTCATTTTCTATTAGAAATTATAAAAATAAGAATATAAATTATGCAAAAAAGAAAAGTAATAAATAAATGTATCAAATAAATCAATTAAAATATCATTAAATAAAAAGAATGTTTATAATATCATAAAGTAAAATACAAGAAAAATGCATATCTAATCAGTTAATCATTAAAAAACAAAAATGTTCCGTAAATGTAAGAGGTAATGGACTAATGGGCTAATAGGTTAATGGACTAACGGATAATGAGTCTTATGAAAAAAAATTTAACAAAGGGCACTAAAAAAAGTTCTTTATAAAAATTCATATTTTATATTTGTGACCTTACTCGAATCGATTATATTTTGATTCATTTACTTGTTTTATCGATAAGCTTCTGAATTTTACTAGTTTGAATGTGATTTGATTCGGTAAGTTTAAGTTTTTTGTTGTCGATTTCTCTTTCAATATTTGATTGATCATCATAATAGAAATAAAAATGTATATTCTTATTTGTATTATGTTTGTATGTGATTCTTGTTTTGCAACGTGCACAAAATAATATGTATTCAGTACTCCATGGCATTATTTTTCATTAGGTCATTGAGACATACTCAATGCTTTCAATAGGTGGAGTGCTCGACGTACTCGACCTTTCAATAGGTGAGGTGCTTGACTGGTTAGACGGGATCAATAATACAAATAGAAATTTATCAATAAAATAATTTACTTTTTGTTCTTTCATACCTAATTTTATAATGAGGTTTACGATGTGACACATGCAATATTGACATAACCATTATATTGGCTAAGCTGTGATTCAAATAAAGAGACTGCCTTTATATTTGCCGCAGTATTATCCAAAGTTATAAATATTATACAACTTTTGATATCAAATTCACTTAAAACTTTCATTATTAAATCATAGATATTTTCACTAGTATGTACTTCATACTAAATCATATTAATTTTTTATTTAAACTTCATTCTAAAGCTAAGTAATGAATATCAATACATAAATAGTCATCTTTAGAACGTGCATTCCAAATATCAAAAGTTAAGGAAAAAGCCAGATTTAAATCACCACATTTTAATTTTAATTCATCACATTTTTTTTCTAAAATGTGCAAGTATATCAAATCTAATAGTATTTCTATTTATGCTCTTATATAATGGGTTATATGCTTTTCTAATGTGCTTTTCATAATAGATACTGTCATCAAAATTAATAGGTAAATCAGTAATAACAATAAGTCTAAAGAGATTCTCTAGCAGTTATTGGATCATATGTCCATGTACCAATTGTACTATTAGTGTTAAAATTCAGTTGAGTTTAATTCATACCTGCACTAGCTTTAGCCATGAATTTTTCTTTATGACGTTTAAAGTGATTAGTTCCATCATTTAGACATACGACCAATATACTTTTGCAATATTTACACATTGCACCATCAATGTTCTCACCTTTCTTATTTTTATGTAGAATTATGTCGAATGTATCTCAAATATCAAATGTTCACTTGTTATGTCTCTTTGTGAGCATTGTATTTGCGACAGTGACAATATCGATATTAGATGATGGTGATAATAGACCTGGTACTATATTAGATTGTGCTAGAACTAATGGTACCAGTGGTGAATTTGAATCGATTTCGACATAAAAATTTTACTCATACTTATTTAGATATTTGAAGTCATATTGAAGATGATCCATTTCCTATAAAAAAAAGTTAAGAGTAACTGATT
The DNA here is from genome assembly GCA_027186245.1 of Coriaria nepalensis. Classification (NCBI taxonomy): domain Eukaryota; kingdom Viridiplantae; phylum Streptophyta; class Magnoliopsida; order Cucurbitales; family Coriariaceae; genus Coriaria; species Coriaria nepalensis. The sequence continues at coordinate 2,890,057 of CP114493.1, forward strand.
AATCATAAAATATAAATAAATAAAATTTTAAGTAAGAAAGTAAAGCATTAATATTAAGTATAATAAAATTAATAAACAGTAAGATTGTTAAAATTAAAAATTAATTACCTTGGATTTTGGTTTAATTTATAGAAAATAACATATTAGGGATTGAGATTAAGAAATAAAGATAAGAGATTGAGATTAATGATAAGAATTAGGGATTATGGAAGAATGAAGATTAATTATAATTTAGAGTATTAGAAATGAGAGGACTAGAAGATTACATAAGAGACTAAGAGAGAGAGAGAGAGAGAGAGAGAGAGTGAGAGAGAGAGAGAAAATGTGAAGAAGAATTAGAGTGAAAGAAATATATTTATAGGAAAAATTCGGGCAAGAGGATAATTTAAAAATTATTATGTGAGAGAGGTAAAATAAAACAAAAAAAAATAAGAATTAAAAAAAAAAAGGATTCCCCCTCAAAAAGAAAAAAGAATTGAAATTTAAAAGGATTTGAATTTTGAGAGGGTTAAAAGCCCTCTCAAATCCTTGCATGTGCAACACGCTTTCTAGCCTGTCACACATGTACCTACATCGTAGACTACCTAGCCTATGGTGTAGGTGGTGGGCTGGGTTGAGCTGGGCCAAGATGAGCCTAATCAATCCCAACTGAGTCTAAGTGCCGACCGGCATGATGAGCTTGAAAATGTGTCTAAGCCTTGCCTTTGTATCTAGTGACCAGGTTTGGCCTAACCCAAGGTTCAAGCTGGGCATTTTTACCTGGCCATGAGGTAGAATAAAAAGCTCGGCCCATTTTGATAGATCTAGATGTAAAAACTAATTGGATTTGGAAACATATTTCTATGCATGATTGGGTCCTCACTAATGTCCTAGGGCTTAAAGGGGCTTAACAGATTCCCATTGTTTCCCAATGTGTGGTGTAGTTAAAGAGTCTTATTTTTATTCCTTAAGGGATCACTCTAGCCTTGCCAAACATATATGGAATATCTTACTCCAGTTCTTAACATATAACAGAGCTTTCTTCAATACAAACCTGTAGAATTGGATTGAAAATAACATTAAACAAGCCTCTAGTGCTCAAAATACCAGTATCCCTTAGGGATTTTAGATGGATAATATAGATAATATTATCAATATAATCGTGTGGCAAATTCTTTCCACTATTGGGAAGACAAAGTTGGCTAACAAGTCTAACATCCCTCCAATGGATAACTTGTTTGGTGGGGAAATAAACCCGCCATAGGTTGGATGAAGCTGAATACCAATGGGCCACAAAAGGATCTCTGGGTGTTGTAGAGGATTGTAATAGAAAATAGATTGACGGATTTACACTCTCTTTAGAGATTACCATTAATAATATTGTTGAACTCTAGCACTTAAGTTTGGCTTAAACTTTGCTTGGGAGTGCGATTCAGATTAATTGAATTAATTGAATGTGAGGTGTATACAAAATCAATGATTCAAATGATAGATAAATATCTGAATTTATAAGGAGTAGGGAAATTTCTGATTCAAGACATCCAATTTTTCTTAAGACTAAGTGTATTTGCAAGCCTTCTCATAACTTTTGGGAAGAAAGCATATGGGCAGATGTTATAGGTAGCTTTTGGAGTTAAATCTTCTAGACCATTTTTTATGATCTGCCATGTTTTTTGAATGATATATTGTATGAGGATTTTGATGGCTTAACTATCCAAAGAACCTCTCGACTTCCTTTCGGCTAGTTTTGTTATTTTCTTTTCTTTGTAAATAAAAAAAAAAAAAAGAATACTGTAAATATATATTATAAAAAAAATGTAATTATAAGAAAATAAACATATAAATTTCAAAAGTAGACTACCTTCATTAAGAAAAATATCATTTAGATCATAATATTTTTAAAGAAAAATTAATTAAATAAATTAAAACTCATATATAATAATAATTTAAGAATCGATAATTTAAAATTATATATCTACAAATTTTAAGAGATTATATTATATAAATTTCAATAAAATTTTAATAATATGGAGTAACCAGTGCGGACATATAAATTAAATAAACAATATTTTGGAATATTATAAAATAAAAAAGGAAGAAAAAAAAAAGGAAAAAATAAGGAATAAAATGAAAAGTTTAGCCCAATCAGGTCGAGGAGCTCAACCGGGTAAGAGCTTAGCTCTTCGGCCTTGTGTTTATGTTGTGTGAAAGTAGGGTCATTGGGCCGTCTAGGACTTGAAGATAGTCCAGTCCATAAACAAAATGCCCTGAATGCCGAAATCAAAACTTCAGATTCGAGAATACGAAGAAAACTTGACGAACGAGCAAACAAGAACAGACAGCAGGAAGAAGCATTGATTGAAAATGGCTCTGCAGTGGATGATATTGACGTACGTGGTGGCCGTGGAGGCCGCCATAGCATTTTTGCTCACTGTTCCTGCTCCGAAACCCTTGAGGAACCGTTTGGTTTCTCTATTTTCACTCATTGTGCAACCTTGCCTTTTCATCGTTCCTTTCGCTGGATTCCAGCTCCTTGGTACTTAGCCGTTTTTTTTTTATAACCATTTTGATATTTCCAGTAGATTTATCGATTAACTCCTCTACGTTCTCTTCCGATCAGTCGAGTTTTATAATTTGTTCTTGAAAGTTTTGTCGATTTCTTTTTGTTTCTTTGGTTGGTTTACAGATATCTACTGGAAGAATGAGCACCGATTGACGTGCACGTCCGACATCTGTACGGCTTCCGAGAGAGATCGATACGAGAAATCTGTAAGTATTCTTGTTGGGATTTTTTTTTTCTGTTTAACGTGTGGCTAAGTAGTATATGTTTATTTAGAGTTTTGATTCTCCTATCTCTTATCACAACTTTAAAATCTGAGAAGTCTATGGAATATCTGAGAAAGGGAAATGTATGGAATTTAAAGTTTATAGACCATTTTGGTAACGGCTGTAGCAGCATCAATTAGAGAGCAATTTTAAAAAGCGAAGAGTATGAAAATTCGAAAATCATAATATGAAGTGGTCTCTGGATCTAGTGACTAATGGATTCGAGTCTCTTGCATAAGTGTGTCGTCATTTGATTGCGAGTTCACATATACTTGTGCATTTTCTTTGAATGGATTGATTGTAATAAAATTGTTCTATAGACAAAAAGATAAATTGATGGGCCGGAGACGGTGATGAGGAGCGGCCGTGTCACACGTCCGAACACTCGCCTTACGGACTACATTGCTATGTCATAAGCCCATGGGCTGCTTCTGCTTTCCCTTACTTTCTTTTGAATTATTTTCCTTATTATTCTATTTTATTTGAAGTTAACTTTCCTAGATTATTGCATTAGTTTAGTTTCCTTATTAGTTCTATGTAAGCCTATTAATAGTGCCACATATTGTTTTAAGAGGTATTAAGAAGTATTTTTCAAAAGAAAACCCTAGGTCTCCTAGCACCGTGAGCTAAGAAATTGGTCAATCTAACACTGTGAGTTAGGTAAATTACGTGACTCGGAACATCATTCTATCAAAAATTTTCTCTATTTCTAAAGCTCTAATAATAGGATTTTTCATGTCTGCACATCCTATTATCCTGAATAATATATCTTAAGTTAATACTAAAAGTAGTCCTAAGTAATACTGACCGTTATGATTCTAAATGAATGAGCTTGAAAATTGAACATGTTATGTTTGTTAAATTAAACAATCTGAGGTTGGAAACTGATGCTCGGCATATTTTACTCCTGTCAGAGATGGATTTTCTGCTAAAGTTTTATGTTTTATATTACTCGTCAGAGCTTGGTATTTTTCTCCTAAGAGGAGAAGTGGCATAAAAATAACAAACAAAAGCGAAAAAAGGAAAAAGAAAATGATGAAATTTTGATTCCTTAATATCTTCTCATCCTTTCCTTATCTGTTTTGGGTCAATTTCTACCTAATCCTGCACAAAACTAAGGTTCTTCAACGTTCAATAGCCTAAAAGTCTCCTAAACTGATTTCCTTGTCACAGTCCTAGAAGCCAGTTGAACATCCTTTAGGCACCTAAACTCATTTCCCCGGCACAGTCTTAGAAGCCTTTTTTGTACATGTTTATGTCTTATCATTGTTCTGCAATAAAACAATGACAGACGTTGCACAATTGATGGTAAGTTAGTCGAAATAGATCTATGGATACTTTGAAAAATTACATTGCATTTTGGTTTGCAAAGTCATATGAGAGGAGAAAAAAGTTTTATCTTGAAACTCTGTGTTTGTTCAACAGAGAATAACAAGTTATTTAAAATTCCGTTTTCACTTATTTTTGGAATTTTGTTTGTATTTTAAAGACGGGCAGTTACTTGATGAAGCTGTTCATGTCTCTATTTTCTTTTCTGATGGCCATTTTTAGCCACTTCACTCGTTCCATTATTTTTTCCTATTCTGCGATGTATAGTGTCACTCACTAATGATGTCTATTTGTTCAGATCTACAAAGCTCAAAGGAATGTCATTCTATGTGTTGCTGCGTGCCTTCTCTATTGGTATGTTAGGTTCATTTTAACAATCCTGCTTTTGAAAGCTGCCACCATTCTTGATAAATATCAGCGCTCTTATAAGTCTTTCTATAATGTGTTTACAGGTGTATATACCGCATTTGTAAATATCAAAAGGAGGTACAAAGTTTGGAGGAGGTGGAGAAGAGGTACAAGGATAAGTAGTTAGTCATTTTTCTACCTTGAATTGAGCGAGATGTCTGATTTCATACTAGACTTTGTATTAGAAACCGAAATTAGCTATGGAGTTTCTATCCTGCTATGGTATTTTTTTGTATTTTTTCGTTTTTGTTGGATGACCTTTTCCCTGCACCTCTTTATGACTACTGATTACAAGAGGTAGACAATATGACTATAATCATGTGTATCATGCTTCTACGTATGTCAGACATGGCAATCTAACTATCTGTTTCACTTAACTAATTATATGATATTACTTTTAAAGTGAAAATTAAAATTTTAATATTACTAAAAATCTTTCCAGTTGGATATTTTAAAAAAATGGTAATTAAATTATAATTCCTTAAAGCCGTAAGTTTGACCAAAAAAGGGTCAAAATACCGCAAAATGGATGCCACCTTCAAAGGTGAAAGAGTGAGAGAAAAAAAAAAAAAAAAGAAAAAAAAAAGAGAAAATTCAGTTCATGCAAACCACTTAAGAGAAATCACCCACCAAGTGTGAAGGATGACCAAACATGGGGCCCGAACCCGACACTTAGGCTTTGTTTAACTTCGGTCATAACTATAAACTGTGAAAGGATGTTTTGTTAAACAACTTAAGGATGTATGTTTTGGCCTTACGATGAATAAAGAAATAATAAATTATAATAAAACAAATTCACGTCATAATGATGCTAAGTTAGTTCAATGTGAATTGCTTGAGCCTGATGGAGCGCCCTCTCGGGGGGGTCACACTTACCCGGCATCAGAGCTTACGTTGAGTTGATCTTACAGACCATCCATCTGTGCAAAGCTCTTCAGCTCCAACCGTGCCCATGGTAAGATTTCATAATCTCTATTTTATGAAAGTAAAAATGGATTAAGTATGATTAATATTGGCAGCATGAAACAGTCTAATAACAAAGAAAAGATAGTATTCACCCTTCGTAAAGAGACCCAAGTCTCCACGAACGACCCCTTAATTAAGGACATCATTAGCCTTCAATGGGATAGATTCCTCAGGGAATATAGAATTTACCCAAGTATGAAGTACTTCCCTAATGTATTTGGTACCAACCGAGGCTGCTAGAGTTCACCGTTATATGGAAGGTCTCGGGCCTGAAATCTCGAGGACTGCTGAGGCTGGATCAGCTAGGTCCGAAAGTTATGCTAATGCAATCTCATGACCCTAAGGGATGGAGTGGGAGAAGGAAGAATCAGCCGAAATATTGGTTTCCGACAGCAAGAGTTACAGGGGAATGAATCGTGAGGAGGATTCGGTAGATAAGTTCTCCATTAGTTTGCCATTAGGAGAAATCCTTCACGAAATTCACATATTAGAGTCGTGACAGTATATATCAGTAGACAGGAGCTATATGCGGATCTTATAGTCATTAAAATATACCATATGAAGAGATACTCGGTATGTATTGGCTTACCAAGTGTCGTGCAACGATTGACTGCCATAGGAAGGGAGTGGTTTTCAGACCACCCGGACAAGCAAGTTCGTCCTTACATGAATGTCAAGCACCCTAGTAAAGCCAAGCCTAAAGACGATATCCGCAATGATGGCGCAACCACTGCTCACAACCGGTTGCTAAGGATACCTAGCAACAGTATTGGATACGACTAATGAAGAGGACTTATGGTCTAGAGTGTTTAAAGAAGGTGAAACCACTTCTTAATGAACAAGAAGAGTGATCATAGTATAGTGGTTGGGTTCGGTAGATTTTTTAGTTGACCACCATTCCTCTAGTTTAAAGAGGCTGAAGAAGAATCAGTTATATCGGATCAAAATTAAAGAAGTTATAGTATATTGTAATTGAGCAGGGTCGATGGTTGAAATACTCTAAGGGTCGATGGGTCGAAATACTCTATGGGTCAACGGCTTGAAGTACTCAATGGGTCGAAGGACTCAATGGGTTAACGTACTCGAAGAACTCGATGAGTCGATGGCTCGAAAAGTCGACGGATCGATATATTCGACTGGTCGATGGATCAATACCTCGACAACTACAGTTTTAGTTTGCTTATTGCTCGATTAGCAAGGCAAGTCTGCAAGCTCATTAGAAATGTGTTGGAGCATCTGATGAAAGAGTATATCCTTAAATGCAATTTTGGTCAATATCTCTATTTTGACAGCTTTACTAAGTTTAAAATATAAATCAAAAGTTGTTTGCATAAGCAAACTGATTTGTAGTCTCCTAAATAATCATAGTCTCAATCAATTTTTGTAATCATGTTTTAGATATTTTATTTTCAATTTGTAGTTACTATTTAGTTAATCAAATTTAATCAATAAACTTTAAATTTCAAATTTTATCAATCCTTTATTATTATGTTTTCTCTATTTTTCCACTGCAGAATCATGTTACTAGTTTTTTAGTTCAAGTCAACTCAAACCAACTTCAATTTTTTATTTTTCCAACATGCTATCAAAGCATATGTTGTAGCCATCCTATTTTCATCAAACTCATCTTCTAAAATATCTCTAAAACAATTTAAATCCACAAACACCAAAAATAAATAAATAAAGCAAGCTAGATATGGCTATTGAAAAGTTGAACTTGACTAGACCTCCAACATTTACTAGAAAAGGTTATCAGTTTTGGTCAACAAAAATGACCACGTAATTGAAGGCACTTGGTCTATGGGAGATAATGGATGAGGGTATGAAGAATTTGATGAAGAAGTGGACTACATAGTCTAACATATCAGAAAACAAAAAGTGAAAAAATAGAATAACTACAAGGCTTTGTCAACACTACATTCAGCAATCAGTGATGATATCTTCACTAGAATCCTGGGTGTAGAAGTTGCAAAAGAAGCTTAGGATCTCTTGAAAACATAATTTTAAGAGACTGTAAGGGTGAGAACCATCAGCCTTTTAAGTCTTAAGAGAGAGTTTGAAAAGCCTAAGATGAATGAAGATGAAACTGTTAAGAGCTATACAGGCAGATTGTTGCAAGTATCCAACCATATGAAATTACTTGGAGCATATGTAACTGAGAAAATGTTGGTTGACAAGGTTTTGGTCAGTACCAGCCAAGTTTGATTCCAAGATCGATGCAATTGAAGAAAGCAAAGATCTAGTGACCTTAACTCTATCATAGCTTACTAGCTCTCTTCAAGAAAAAGAGCAAAAGACTTCTAAGCTCAAAGAAAGGGAGAGAAGGAGCTTTCATGGCAAAGAAAAAAGGCAAACAATAGAAGAACCAATCCACATATTCAGAAGATTCTAGCAGCTATAGAGGAGCTCAAAACTTAGAGAAGAAATAATCTCATTCTTGCAGCATATGCAAGAGGAAGAATCACATAAAAGAACTTTTATTAGAAGAGAAAACCACAATGCAAATTTTGCAAGTATTTTGGTCATGTTGAGAGGGATTGCAGAAGGAAACCAGGAGGCAATCCACAACCTCAAAGAGTCAATGCAGTATAAGAAGTTGAAGAGGACGAACTACTCTTTATGGCCACAAAATCTATCAAGAACATATTAAGAGATAAATGATTCATATATAGTGTTTATACTAACCACATGATTCATAATGAGAGTATTTTCATGGAGATGGACAGAAGTTTCATAATCACAATCATGGTTGGAAATGGACAAGGAGTAAAAGCTCATGGAAGAGAAATCGTTTATGTTTAAAACCAGAAAAGGCAACAAATTGATTGACAATGTATTTCTAGTTCCTGACTTGAAGTACAACTTGCTAGGTGTTGGCTAGCTGATGAAGAATGATTGTACCTTGTTATTTAAAGATGATCATTGTACCATCTCAATGTTCAGCATGCTAAATTGCATTCATATCAATATCATAAATCTTGAGATTTATGAACAAAATAATGAACATTGTATGTGAGACTTTACTTACCTATTGTATTTCATATTAGTAAGAGTTCCTAAAAAATCCTTTAGTTTTTGGCCAGCTCCTAACCTATCCAAACATTGTTTATCTTAGTAAGAAATTGATTCTTAAGTCTACTTAAAACACATAATTTAACTTAAGATGTTGTATAACTATATTGATGTTTCAATAGACACTGAGGCATCGAGTATATCGACTCATCGAGTACATCGACCCGTCGAGTACGTCGACCGGTTGAGTACGTTGACCCGTCGAGTACGTCGACCGGTTGAGTACGTCGACCCGTCGAGTACGACAACCTGTCAAGTATGTCGACCCGTTGAGTACGTCGAGTCATCGAGCATTTCGCACATTGTTTATCTTAGTAAGAACTTGATTCTTAAGTTTATTTAAAACATATAATTTAACTTAAGATGTTGTATAACTATATTGATGTTTCAGTAGACGCCGAGGCATCGAGTATATCAACTCATCAAGTACGTCGACTCGTCGAGTACGTTGACCTGTCAAGTATGTCGACCCGTTGAGTACGTCGAGTCATCGAGCATTTCACACATTGGAGGCATTGAGTACGTCGAGCCATTGAGTACATCGAGCCATCGAGTATTGCACATATTGGAAGCATCGAGGCATAGAGGCGTCGAGCCGTCGAGTACGTCGACCCTACATTTAAACTTTGATGTATTCAAACCTTACTAACTAATTAAGATGTATAAACTTTGATCTCATTTTGATATCTTATACTTTATAGATACTACTCTCATTATTAATCTATTATAAAAAGAACTAAATATCTCGTGAACAAGAGCAGTGACAATTCTTACCAGAAGTAACTTTCAATTGGTATAATCCAGTTTCAAACTGAGGAGATAAGAATTGCAACCTGTGAGCTTTAGAATCCTTACTTTCACCTTCAATGATTCGAGATTATGGAGGATGGAAGGAATCCTTGGTTTTTGTTTGAAATTTTGCAAGGGATCATGAAAGAGGTGAAAATTTTACTAACCATAGAAGCTAAATGAAATCATATGTACTATACGAAGTTGCAGCTAGAGGTGTTAACTTCGTAATTAAGACCTGCTATGTGTATGTTTTCTATTAATAACCAATATACACATATATATATATATATATGTATCATTAATATCTTTGTGTTTATCTTATACTATGAGAGAGGGAAGGGTAAACAGGTGAAGCACACCGCTTCATCTCTTTCTCTTTACTATTATTATATAATAATATTATTATATTATTTTTCTTATTAGTCTGATAATTAAAAACTAATTTTTAAGATTTTCTTTTAATCCTTTTTACAAACTTATTCGGAAATTGGTGCTAGGAATAAGAGACTTTTTATCTTATAATTACATGATCTATATCTTAATCTTTATAACATGTAAGTTTTACTTAATTATTAATTTAATACATCTCTTATAATCTTTTTAGATTACAAACTTTATCTAACTACATGAATGAAGTAGTTAAATGAGATATTACACTTTTGGATCTTTGTCATAGGTGGATATTGAATTGACGCTTCATATGAAATGCAATGTTTTAACTTTTTATTAGTTGTAGATGTTAGTTTCTTATGTTAACTTTGTAGTAATTGATGTTCGTTTATATCTTTTTGGATCTTTGTTGTAGGTGGATATTGAATTGGCACTCAATATGAAATGCAATATTTAACTTTTTATTAATTATGGATGTTAATTTCTTATGTTAACTTTAGTAATTGATGCTCATTTATATAGGCACACTACAATGCAAGTTTAATCCAAATTGAGTACTTTGCTCAATCCAAATATAAACTGCGTTGCTCAACCCAAGTTTAATACTGACTCAACCCACCATTTTACGGTGACTAAATTTACCTTCATTATAACGAAGAATGCATAAATTTACAACAAACCATGGCAAATGAGTGCCTTTTGGGTACTTTTATCCATCTTTTATTTGTGCAAGTTGCTTGATTAGTTATACTGGTACTTATCTGGAGCATTGACTCATTGATAGATTGGCGGTTGCATTATACAATCTATTAAAATTTCTATGGTCACTAGCTATCAATCCATTACATTAGCATAGAAAAAAGAATAGATAGGACATATGGTCGCTAACCTAGCCATCAACTCATTCATTCGGGTACCCATCGATTGTTGAATCTGAACCATTTACTACCGCGGTCTCAGCCACGTAGGCTGACGTGCTTGATTTGTCATCAACGGCCAGGTTTGAAAGCTCCACCCAAGCAATGAAATCACAATTGCCTTGACACTCTTAACAGGGTAGATATTAATCAACATGCACGTTAAATTATTAAGAAAGACAACAGTACATACCTTGTAGCATTGATGAAATATACAACCATGATTCCCATTTCTCCTTTCCTGGGTTCTAAAAATTACAGTCGTATGACCACAAAAATACAGTCACTGCCTAGTCCTAACATCGTTGAAATTCATCACTTCGCAATCTGTATATATTATAAGAATCAGTGTTATCTAGAAGCATTTAAATCTAAGTACATAACTCATTCATTTGGGTGCCATCGATTGTTGAATCTGGAGCATTTACTGCCACGATCTCAGCCACGTAGGTTGACGTGCTTGATTCATCATCGTTGGTTGGGTTTGAAAGCTCCGCCCAAGAAAAGAAATCACAATTTCTCTGAAACATTTAACAAGTTAGATATTAATCAACGTACGCGTTAAATTATTAAGAAAGACAACAGTACATACCCTGCAACATCAATGAAATATGCAACCATGATTCCTGTTTCTCCTTTCATGGCTTCTAAAAATTGTTGTAATGCAACCACAGAAACACATTCGATGCCTAATTCTCCATCTTTATATTAATTAAATATTATCTTAAAATATTCTTTTATTATTTTTTATATCACCTCAAATTGTCTAACTTTTTCAAACTCTACTCACACATATAAAATTTTCCCAACGGGCACGTTACTAATTGCAGGCTATCTCCAACATACATATATTTTGTTTTCCTTTAATATACCTCCGAACGCAAAACAAGATTTACCAATTTTGTTCTTTGCTCCAAAAATAAGTTTATCAATCTTTTTCCAAAAATTTGAATTTGAAATCAAAAGGGGAACAATTTGTTCTCTACTCGATCTTCAATCTAAAGAACACCAGCAAGATCCACCATGAATTAAAAAACATAGTGATTTCTATAGATATAAAAAAAAGGTTCAAAAAGCTGAAAAAATCCAGCAAAATCAAATGCTCTGCTATATTCATGACAGAGTGGGGAATCAAATGAATAAGAACAAGATGGATTTTTGTTGGCAGAAAAGAATCTAATGCTCTGCTATCTATATTCACGACAAGAAAGAGAAAGAGGGGACAAGAGGAACATGATGGATATTTGTTGGAAGAAAAGTATCAAAATGAGGAAGTATCAAAACAGTGAGGAAGAATTTAAAAACCCACCAGCTATGAAATAAAAAATTCTTGAGTTGAGAGAGAATCAAATTGAAATAGAGAGATCAAGCTCACTTCAGAACACCCCTTTATAGTTGAAAATGAGAGCAGATGCAGACTGTTCCGTGGAATGTGATGTAGAACTTCAAATACAGAGAAGAACGAAAGGGAAAGGGAAAGAGAAATGTTGAAAAATAACCCCCTGCGGGTGAGTACACCCGAATTTGCCCATAAAAAGAGTGCCACAGAAGAAAGCTCCACTCATTAAGACGCGTAGAGCATTGGCGGTGGTTGGAAATTACAAAAACGAATTAAGAAAAAAGAAAGAAAACGTAATTTGATCGCTGCCACGAGCTATTCGTGTGCATGACTGCGTGCCAGACAACTCTGTACTCTTTGTACTGTTGTGGGAGTGGGCCCCATACTCTTCTTACCTAGAGATATCGCGAACTTCAAAAATCAACCTTGGCTCCTTTCTCATCTTTGACTTGTTCCTTGATTCGCCACAATTAGAAGATCTTTTATATGATCTCAGATTACCAAAACGCCCATTTTTCTTTTCAATTATTATTATTATAAATTATCTTATATTTTATTTTACCTTTTTCTTTCCCAATGAAAAACCATTATATTTAGGGCCTTTAGTTAAAACATTTAAAATAGTAAAAAAATTGTAAATTTAATATAATTTTTATTTTTATTTATGATATTAATATTATATAATTAAAAAATAAAAAATAAAATAAAATGAGGATGGATGGACATATTTATCCTTAAAAAAATTAACAATGATATTACTTGTCTTGTCATTTAAATATTTAGTGAAAAGATAAATTTATTTTCATCCCTACTAAGATATTCAATGACATGTTTTTTCCCTAAAATAGTGTTTTCTCTATGGGATGTGATTTACCTTCATTTTCTCATCATTTTTCGTTCATATCCACATTTTTCCCTTTTTTAAGAAATTATGATGGGTAATTCTTTATTTTTGGGTCATTTCATTCAAGTAATGATTATAATAAACATTTCAAATTGTTTCGCAAGTGAAAAAATGTGGAAATGTGAAAAAAATACAAAATCTGAAAAATTTGGAAAATTTGGAAAATCCTGAAAAATTTGAAAAAGTAAAGTAGAGTTCATGTTTCTCAATTTCTCAATTTCTCAATTTCTCAATGTGTTCGTTCCCAATTTCTTGATAAAATATTGGGAAATTGAAAAAGAGAACAGAATTCAAAATTTTCCCAATGTCCCAATGTACTCTAAGTAAGAGAGTATATTGGGAAATTGGGAAAACTGAACAAAAAAAAATACTTTCCAATTTTCAAATGTCTTAAGAGTACATATTTTATTTTTGTTTTTCCTTCTTTACAGATGAAAAGTTTTTTCATAGTTATATATTTCGATGATGAGTGGAATGGGAAATATAATTTGTTCTTTTGGCATACAAATAGCATTGAAGGAATAACTGGAGCTTCTGTCGAATCTAACATCACGTATGAAGAGTTGTTGGAAGTTGTGTATAATTCTTTCGATGTAGATTGAAATGAATGCAATTTGCAATTATCGTATAAACTATCAGGTAAAATAGTATATCTCCCACTATTTATAAGAAATAATGAGAACGTAAAAGGATTTGTGCGTCACTTGCAATATAAATATGAAAATTCTACCTTGTATGTGAAGTTGGTACCAAAAACAAATAATAGTTCATGTAATGACCGTGAAATACCTGCGCTTCCTATTGTTGATGATGAAATGGGCAGAGACGTAGTCGGTAGTATGGATATTAACGTTAATCTTGATGATAATTATGATAATTTTTTTTAATTTGATCACAATAGTGACATATATGACAATGATGATGATCGTGATGACTTTGAACAAGTGAATGGTGATGGGGATGAGGATGATGTTGTTGGTGTTGAGGATGAAATAATGGTGGATGATTGTGACAATCATTAGGATAACATAGAGGAGGGTTTGAATTAAGGGCACAAGAATGAACACTTCAATGACGTTATATTTGGGGGGAGGGGGGGATGATGAGAACTTAGGTGAAATACAAATTAAGGAGGCATCTCCATTTATTGGGCGATTAGCATACTATGTAGATGAAATTGAAAACGAAGAGATTTTAATTCCAATTACAACCCAACATTCGACATGTAGTGAAAATATTTTGGTTTCGGTTATATCTTCCCATGCACTTAAAGGGGAGTTTCATGTGAAACAATATTTTACCTTTAAGGAGGAATTGAAGGCAAGTCTTTATTCTCATGCAATGGCAATGAATTATCACTTGAAAGTGACAAAGTCAAATAAATCTATGTTTGTCATGGTATGCATTGATCCAAATTACAAGTGGCGAATTCGTGCCACCGTGAAGAAAAATGTTTTCTTTTTTCAAGTTCAACAGTATAATTGTCATCACACATGTAATGTTAGTCACATGCAAGGTATGCATCGGCAAGCAACAACGTCTATGATAGGACGGTATGTGAAGGGCAAATACCAAGGGTATAATGAGACTCCAAAAGTGCGACTTCTTATGGACATTATCCAAAGTGATATAAGGGTACACATTAGTTACTAGAAGATATGGAAATCAAGATCTATTTCACATGACCTCATTCGTGGTACAATCGAGATAAGTTTTAAAGACTTACCATTATATGTTGCCATGATGAAGACACTCAATCCGGGGACTATAACCACCCTTGAGACAAATACCAATAATGGGTTTTGTTATTTTTTCATGGCCATTGGAGTTGGAATAAATAGATTCAATTTTATGAGACGTGTTATTGGCATAGATGGTACTTTCTTGAAGTCAAAGTACAAAGGTATGCTTTTGTGCTCAATAGCTCAGGATGGTAACTACCATCTTTATCCACTAGAATGAGCTATAGTCGATACAAAGAACGAAGCGTCATGGAAATCGTTTATGAGTAAACTATATGGTTTGATCCCCGATGCATCAGATTTGGTTTTTGTATCGGATCGAGCGAAAAGTATAGAGAACGCAATATGATGTCATGGTGTTCTAGATCTATTCCACAAGGCAGCAAAATCATACATAATTAAAGATTTCAAGATATATTTTAACGATATTAGAGCCCAACATCCGGGTGTTGCAACTTATCTTGAAACGGCTGGATTTTAATATTGGACGAGAGTATATTTCACTAGTGACCAATACAATATAATGACTAATAATATATCAAAGTCGCTTGACACTTCATTGAAGGACCGGTGATTGTAACTCATCACCTAAAGCATCTAACAGATCACCAAATTGGGAACCAGGGGCTTGAGGGGGCGACATATTAGCTTCATAACAACCAAGATCCCGAGGGGGGGGGGATAGATCGGCTAAAGGAGAATCATGTGCTGGGGTGGATTCACGTGCCGAGGTAGGGACATGAATTGGATTCACGTGTCAGGAGGATGATGAGGTTTGAAATCAGGATTCCTCCCCCAATAGTTCCTTAACTACATTTTTCACAGTCCCCTTCACCATCTGCCTAACCTCTTCACGAAATTCCCTTATAACCTCACCGAGAACTTCCTTAACTGCTTCCGTCACACCCTCCTTAACAACCTCCACATAATTAGTCGTCTTTCCCTTTCCAGCATCTCGCTTTAAAGTGGGTTCCACATCATCTCTTACTTTTTTTGAAACTTCCTCCTCCGCTTCTTCCTCTACTTCCTTCTCTTATTCTAATTTTTTCTTTCTTTTTATTCAACTACCACCGTTGCTTCAACATACGGTTCATGAACTTCATCTTCTAATTCCGCTGCCAAACAATCCACCACATCATCTACTAATCCTCAAAGTAACCCAACTTTCTCAAATAAGATCGACTTTCTTCCTCCCAAGTAGCCTTTATTATACCACGAACAATGAGCTGAAATATACACTTGTCAATGTCAAATAAATATTATTAAATATCATAAAGTAAATAATATAGATGAATTACTCACCCCATCCGTATGTAATCATGATTCCACGTTCTCGTGAGTTGCGATGTGATTGGACCTCGAGCTCCAGTTTAACATCTGGGGTATCTTATTAGCCAACTTCTGGATTGCGACTTGTTTTGAAAGATATGGGATTGATTCATAAGCCCATACCTGCATAGTAAAAGGGTTAGCATATACTATTTTATTCCGTTCGAAGGTCAACAAATTATACGGAAAAATATAAACTACTAACTTGAAAAGCAAGTGGAAATCCTTTAAGTGTGTAAGTTTCCTCTTCAACATCAGAAGCTTTATGTTTTAGGGCTTTCTCCAATACATTCTTCTGAAGTGAACCAATCGTCATCTCGAATGCAGCTATATCCCAAAGGTATTTGTTGAACTTCTCTAAATTACCGGCAATTAAGAACGTTCATCTATTAACTTTTGTTTTTCCCTCTAGGGTCATTAGAAGATCCTCCACAAAGTAAGCAACTTCCACGTTAACGAGATACTTGTCTTTCTTGTCAATCTTCATAAACCTTTCTCATAGTTTCAGAAGTAAGCAAGTATGCCCCTCCAAGAAACTTATTCAAAAGCCGCTTGTCATTTCCCAACCGCTCCACCTCTTCTGACCTAGGGTAGTTCTTACAGTTCAGCCTCATCATAAGTGTGAACTCCCTTAGCCCAAATCTCATCGCCTTTCCACCAACCAAAACCCACAGTTCTTTTTCCTTTTTACAATCCGCTCAACGGATGAGTAATGAATTAATTAGTTTGCCTAATGTCATCAGCTTCTCGTCTAGATCAAGTAGGTGACCCACACAGGTTTTTCAAAATTACTTTAAATGTTTCTTTAAAAGCCTACTCTTTATATCATGGATTACTATTTCTTGCTTTGATGGAGTGTGAACACGTGCTTTAAAATACAACTCTGCTGAAAGGATCGGTGTAAGGGCATAAGGTCTATCACATTATAACACCTAAAACACACACCAAGAGCACAAATTTAGTGACACATCAATAACTACGGATAAAATACACACATCAATAATTAAACAACCAACTAATTATTCAATGAAATAATAATGGAACATTGAAAAATTGGGAAATTAGGAATATTTTTAGAATCAATAACAAACTAATTTTAAACCCAAATCTCATCAATAGTTAAACAAAAAAAAAAAAATACCCAAAATACACAAAAGGCGCCCAATTTCAGACCAAATGACCCAAAAAAAATCCTTATTTCATAGATATTATACTATTTTAATGAAAAATTGGGAATTTGGGAATTTAGAAAATCAAGAATTTTTTTACAAATCAATAACATACTAATTGCTAGCTCAAAATTCATCAATGTCAGTCAAATACAATAAAAGTTATCCTAAATACACAGGCGCTCAATCTCAGATTAAACTAACAAAAAAAAAACCCTTATTTCATAAAATTCTAACCAAAATAGAGAAATCAACATACCTGCTCCGACGAAGAGGTTTGATCTTCACCCATTGCTTCAGGATTGCTTAGGGCCCTTTTTGGTTCCTCCTTTGCATGCTCCTCCGACCTCCTTCGTTTCTCTCTTCTTTTCATGTCTGAAACCTTCATAACCATCTTTCAGCTCACTATTATTGACTTTCGACCTTCTAAAACACTCTTTCACGCAATTAAAATGAAAATGGAAAGCAATTTGAGAAGAAAATCATAACAATGGAGGCTTTCTTGCATCTTTTCATTTTTTTTCTTATTTTTTATAATTTATGAAATCATAAAAAGGCTAGGCTGACCAACAATTTTTATCTTAATGCTAGACTTTTAAACAAAACTCAAAATGAGGCTACTATCACAAATTTCTCTTATATTTATGGATTAAATTGATCGACGTACGAATTTTAAAATAAATAAAAATATTAATAAGTCTAATTGAAAGTAATAATTACCTGGAAAGCGTACAAAAAACTATATAAATAATATGGTCTCATCTTTACCAGCTTTTCTTCCAGCAGATGTCCTGACCTTCTTCTTGAGGTCATCCCTATTTATATATTTGTTGAAGAATTCTAAGTCTGAGACTATGGATATGTAATTATACTCAAAGTTATTCTTCTTTACTGTATCTAAGAGAGCGGACACCAAGAATTAAACAATGGCTCATTTCACCTTCTCTTTTTCACCCTTAATCTTTTCAATAGGATATTCACTCCTTCTACTTCTAGTGAGTTTTTTGAACATGTCTATAAAGCTACAACATTTAAATTTCATTTTCTCCCCTAATACTTATCCAACAGTTATGTATTATTCATTATTCTACGAGGTATGGCTGGTGGGTCGTGACACTTTAATTCGGTGACTAGTGCGAAGTCATATTGCAAGTACCGGAGAGGACAACCATTTATAGAGAATCATGCCCCATACTTCTTTAGGGTTCGAGCTAAATGGAGTATCAAGGCTAAGGCTAAGTTTAACTGACTGGAAAAAAATATTTCTGGATGCACATCCAGGAAATGCCAAAAGCATGATACCCTAAATATTTCCAACTTTCTCACATTCAACTTCTTTTTAATCTCCTTAATCACCTCAGCCTCAATCGCAAAGTAATTGTGCAATCAAAATGACAATCATGACACAAGGTCGATTTTAGTTGAGGTAACTCCTACCCCTAAAAATAAATACAAAACAATAATGAATTACACAATAAATTAAAGACTTACAGTAAATTATTTAGTTCATGATGAGATTTAAGATCTTAGACTGAGTTCTCGGTCTAAGTTCACCAATTTCGGTGATCTTAGACAGAGAACCAAGACGAAGTTCTCGGTCTGGGATAACTGAAATTAGGTGAACCATACTAAGATTAGGGTTCACCCAAACCTATTTTTTGGATCTCAAACTGTGAACTCCTCATCAACAGATTCACAACTCTATACAATAACTAATCCCTATCAATTTTATTCCATCCACAAGAATAAATCAAGTTTGAATCACTTGGGAATTTCATTAAATACTTACGTGCATAACTAATATATTCAATATTCAACCTCACATTACATTTTTAGACGTTCGGTTAGGCACTATAAAATGGAAAAGGCCTAAAAAATGGGGTTAGGAGATCAGGATTGTTTAGACCAAATTAGATCGTTAGGTTGGAGACTCTTAATCGATTTGAATTTGAGTTTGACTGATTGAAGTTTTAAGTAATAGTATTTTGATCTTTCCAAAATTTTAATTTTGAAACTTATTTAATGTATTTTCTTACAACATTTTAACCAAAAAAAAAAAATCAAACTAGGGCTACTTAACAAAAGTGGTATCAAAATAAGACAATTTTCTCCAATTTACTCATAATTCTTTGTGATCAAAGAATTACGTAAATAAACCCAACGCCCAGGGGCCTTTTCGTCCCGCATGTTTTTGTCATTATCTGATGGGTACACACGGATGTCGGAGTAAAATTCTATAAATGTAAAATCCCTTCGATCCATCATTTGTGCCCCGACTATTTCTTCGTTCCAGTGAATAAACAACTCAACTCCATTTGAGGATTAGGCTTACTCGCTTTCAGCTTTGTCGTCCGCCATTTCCACTTTTACAAGGTATGTCTGATCTCCGTCTTTGACCCTGGTAAATTTCCGGTTTCTGTATTTTTCTTCTGTAAAACTGAAGACTGGTTTTGCAG
The DNA here is from genome assembly GCA_027186245.1 of Coriaria nepalensis. Lineage (NCBI taxonomy): Eukaryota > Viridiplantae > Streptophyta > Magnoliopsida > Cucurbitales > Coriariaceae > Coriaria > Coriaria nepalensis. Next base: position 2,909,675 of record CP114493.1, read on the forward strand.
AGCCGGACATGGAAGCATCAACCGCCTGTGTTATTTCTGGGCCACCATTTAGAACCGTTAGAAGCTCGAGTTCTATACCCAGATCTGCAATTTTGAAGGCCAATGGATCCAATTTCTTACGTTTTGGAGCCAATTTTTCCTTCTATGTTCAGGTAAGAAATCATTTCTAGTTCCTCTCCTTTTTTTTTTTTTAATTTTTGTTCTTTCTTTAAGAGCATGGTTTGATGTTTCGATTATTTTAAAACTGAAGGCAGTGACGTTTGTGCTTTGGCTACACCTGAGTATATCAGCTCTTCTTTTCTATTTGTTTTCATCGTTTCTAGGTTTTATTTGATAAAAGAGGTTAAACACTATATTTCTTATTATTTCCGTTTAGATATTAACAATATATTTGATCGAAAGTAGTTGTCTTTACATGTTTTTTCTAGCCAGTCCATGCTCATCTGTTAGCAGCTTAGATATGAGCATTCTTATACAGCGACCTTGAGTTTGATCCGATATTCCTAAAATTGTGTTTCTCGCAGTTTGGCTTAGTAGTTGATGTACATGTGTTTATGCGCTTGTAACCAAATCAACATTTAGAATATTGATTTATTTATTTGTTTATTTATTTATTTATTTTTGAAGAAACCTACTAAAAGGAATTCGGAAACTTTTTTGGGATCAATTTTAAAGAATGAGAATCAACCAAACAAAGTTGCTATAGATGCAAGTGAAAAATCAATTTAGAGTGTATGTGCTTTGCGTGATTTAGAAACTATTTGTTTTCATGATGAATGGCAGCATGGCGCTTCCATCTCCCAACTAAAACTGAAGAATAGGAAAGTGGGATTCGGAAATAGGATATGCCCTGTAGTCAAAGCATCAATGTCTTCAGAGTCGGCTGGATCAAGTGCACCCATTGCTCCTCTTCAGCTGGAGTCTCCAATTGGGCAGTTTCTGTCTCAGATCTTGATTAGTCACCCACATCTAGTTCCGGCTGCAGTCGAGCAACAACTTGAACAACTCCAAACTGATCGTGATGCTGAGGAAACAAAGGATGAGCCATCTGCATCTGGTACTGACCTAGTTTTGTACAGGTTAGTCTCATTTTGAAAATAGAAAATCAGGGACTCCTTTTTGTGTCCTATGATTTTTACTATTTATTATTGTTATTATTATTATTATTATTATTATTTTTACTTTTAACCAAAATGTACTAGCATTAGATGTAACTGTGAAGTGGAATATGGTCCTCTCTTATTAATGGCCTTCTGAAATTTTTAGGAGGATTGCTGAGGTCAAGGCAAGTGAAAGGAGAAAGGCATTAGAAGAGATCTTGTACGCCCTGGTAGTCCAGAAATTCATGGATGCTAATGTTCCTTTAATACCTTCCGTAGCCCCATCTTCTTCTGACGGTTCTGGCAGTGTTGACATGTGGCCTGGTCAAGATGACAAGCTTACACAGCTTCACTCCTCTGAAGCATATGAAATGATTCAAAACCACCTAGCTCTAATCCTCGGTAATCGCTTGACTGACTCAGCCTCAGTTGCTCAAATAAGCAAACTCAGGGTGGGCCAGGTCTATGCTGCTTCTGTGATGTACGGATACTTCCTCAAACGCGTTGACCAACGGTTTCAACTGGAAAAGACCATGAAAATTCTCCCAAGCGGATTAAAGGAAGGTGAGAATAGTAATTTCCAGCAATCCCTTGGGGGTGATGAGATAGGACCAAGTGTTGAGGAGAACTCTTTTCAAGCTGCATCACCTCACCCAGAAGTAGAGTCCTGGTCAAATGGGGTTAGTCCAGGCGGGTTTGGGCATGGAATAAAGGCTTCTCGGTTGAGGACTTATGTAATGTCGTTTGATGGGGAGACCCTTCAGAGATATGCTACGATCAGATCCAAAGAGGCCGTTAGCATCATTGAGAAGCACACGGAGGCTCTGTTTGGAAGGCCTGAAATTGTTATAACTCCTCAGGGAGCAGTTGATTCTTCGAAAGATGAACTTATTAAGATTAGCTTCGGCGGGTTGAAGAGACTGGTTTTGGAAGCTGTGACTTTTGGTTCTTTCCTGTGGGATGTGGAGAGCTATGTGGATTCAAGGTATCATTTTGTGACGAACTGAGTTGGTAAGGAGCAGGGAATTATTTATACTAGATCGAGCTTGGCTGTGGTTGTGGTAGAACTACTGTTTAAACCAAAAACACCCAGTATTTTGTGGGAAGTACAAGGTTATTTGGTGCTACTAATTGTTCTCATGTACATAGCAACTTGGATTTGGATTTTAGGTAAACAATGTGTGATAAGGAGACAAGAGTTTAAAGTTGAAAGTCTGAGTTTTTGTCCATCTTTTGTACCAAATACGAAAACTACATTGCCTGCGCTAAAATAATCCCTTTCCCTACACGCGGGCTTCAGAGCAGAAGAAAGGAAAGTTGGATTAGATTTGAAGTGTAAAAACAAGTCGCTCTTTAGCTTAGGAGATGAAGTCGAAATCACTCCACGCATCAATTTCATTTTGTTGGGTTTGGAAAAGTAAATAATATTGGGGACCTATTAATTTTTTTTCCTAGTTTGCTGGTTGGTTTATATATATGAATGAAATATAATCTAATATTGATTTCTCTTCATTTCTTCTTCGAGTGAAGAAGTGAAATAAATGTACTGTTTATTTACCCAAATCACTAACATGCAATCACGCTGTTTCGATTAAGAAAAAAAAAAAAAAAAATCATAAAAGAGAACTTTAAGTATGATAGCCATTGCAAAGGTTGAGAATTGTAATTATACATGGAAAATGTGGAATGTTTGCTTCAATACAATCTTCTTCAAAGAAGTGGTTTGACCACATATGAACCCTAAAAGAAATCATATGGGATGGGTGAAGTTGCTTGGATGAAGTCCATTTATGCAAAACATTGCCAAATACATCGTAGAAAACAATCCCAGCTTCTGTCTCAGTCAATTGCACAGACATGAAGCCTTGCCCATCATAGTATAACTTGAGGCCTTCTCTGTCTAAGCCATTTATGTCTCCTCTCCATGCTTTCGACCCTCCTCCACTTGTCAAAAATTGGATGGGGCTGCGCGGATTTTCGATGCAATTAAGGGTGAGCCTAGGTAGCTCTCATATATATATTTTTTATTTTAACCTACTAGTCTCGGGAGTAAATTGTACCTGTTTGTGTCACTGATATGTTGGAGGCAATATCATGACCATTCATGTAGAAATCAACATTGTGAGCCTGAAATTCATAGTAAGTTTACACATCTTTTAGATTCAATTCATAACCAAAATAACTAAATATGTTTGAAAAAACCTTGTTATGTTCAAGATCAATAGTTAATGATAAAAAGTAAGGTAATAATTAACCTCAAGGATTGGGAGAAGATGCTTGACAAGCTCCTTTGTATCTCCATGAGTTCCGATACTTCGTATAGCATGGTGACCAATAACAATCCTCCACTTGGCATTTGATTCCCCTAACGCAAATTCCACGTCCTTTATTGTAGGAAAAAGGAAAAGATAGATACATTGAATTAATCAAGTCTAATTAACTAATAATCACATATCATTTCTTTGAGAAAAATTATGACAATTGAAAAATACCTTTAATAAATTGGCAATGTAAGTCTTGCGAGAGTGAATACCCTTCCAATCATACATATGCCCTTCCGCATCTCTAAAATAGGCCTTCACGAAAGGAGTCGTATCCATAAAGAAAATTTCAGCAAGTTCTATCATATGCATAAAACAAAATGCAATTTTGATCAAACGTGAACACAGCCAACTCAAACTTCTGTTCTAAGTTGTTCGATTTTAGTTATATTCCAATGAGTCTAAACAAGAAATTATGAGACCGAACTGTACTTTGAGTCCAAATTAGACAATAAGTTGAACGAAACAAAATCTTTCTTAAGGTGTTAAAAAAAATAGAGCTAATAATTTATATGCAGGATCGAATTTCGAGTCGGTCACTTTCCATTCATATTCTTTGTTTGTAACTAAGTTTTAGTAACTGAAACAACTTAGAAACAGTTGCCCTTTTACCTGCATTGACGATGAAGGATCTTAAGCAAAGCCATCTACTATCGATTTTCCTCAGAAGTGGGCTCAATTGGGCCTCTGCATCACCCCTATAATCATGGTTTCCTAGAACTGAATGAATCATGCAAATCAGATCTCAAAACTAAATCCAAACAAATTTTGATCCAAACAGACCTCAAATATAATCAGTACAACCTTTTCTAATCCAACTTACCACTATACCATTGCTTTTGTAGGCTCTTTGCTGTATATATTTTGGTAAATGATTCTTCAAACAATGTGTCATGTTCACTTGATAATCCATTCTCATAGAAGTTATCTCCTGTGGAGACCACAAAATCAATATTCAGCTCCTCTCCAATTCTTCCCATCTAAATTAACAGAACAAAATTAAAAATGGTCAAATCGAAATAAAACAAAATATTATGAAATATTAAAAAAATTAAAAAAAATTAGAACCTGAAAAGCAACTTGAGATTGGTTGAAATCTCCGTTTCTTCCCCAATCGCCGAGCACAAGAAAGCTAAGAGACCCATCTTGTTTAGTGGACTGTTGGAATTTCTGAAGCTCTGCATTTGAAATAGCGACCAAATTCAAGGCCAAATTGATCAATATGAGGCAGAGAGGCAAGAAATCCCTTCCAAGAACTCTCATTTTTTTTTTTTAAATAATTATTTCGAGCCCAAAAAGATAAATCAGTGTCAAAACAGAGACCCTGGTGTGAAAGATTTATTTTGATTTTAGTAGGTGGGTCTCTTTCGCTATGAATCACACTGCACAGCACTACCAATTTATATATGGAGAAAAGGAATGGATAGTGGTATAATGAATGGCTTCTGAGTCGGAGAAGAAAAAAACAGAATAAATAATATTAAAATATGATTCAGTGTGTGGCCATGTTACTACCTAAAAAGTTGTACACCCCAGAACCACAAAACCCCATGGTTAAATAAGTGAGCAATAATTTCATCTTGTTTGTTTCTTCTTTATTGTCCTTTGTTTTTGATGAATTTTGGATACATAGTTTTGTTTTTCGATGAATTCACATAAATGATTGGACGATTGAATTATTAAAAAAAAAATTAAGGTGGAATGAGTCTAATTTTGGCGCAAAAAATTAGTAAGGAAAAGCAAAAAGGAAGTGGGATATAAGATGGAATATACCCGGTCGGATCTCAGAGATACTCTTGACCACCGCTTGATTGATCCTCTAGTCTGCTGCCGCTTCAAGTGATTTGGGCGGCCTGACAGATACTTCAAAGCCCATTTTTGATAGTTGAGAACTGTGATCAGCTTCTATCACTATCATTGAATCTCGCCCATCTGTACCTGTCGGCAGTTGTCATTGGATATGCGAATATGCTGTCCAATCCGTTACGGTTTAATTAAGTAAATTTATATTTCTTTTGTTTAAATTGTACTCAATAATATTTGTTTTTGGTAATATTTAAATTGGTCCAAAATATTAATAATTAGTAATATAATTAATAATCTGTCCAGTTTTTAAATTATTATTTATATTAAAGATTTAATATTCATATTTTTTCAGATTGATTAATAAGATTATAAATAAATCCATAAAATATAGTTTAGATTTATATATAATTATATAATATAAAATTTGTATATTATATCTTAATGATTATATTCTAATTACATTCTAATATAAAAATCTTATCCAAATCAATGCATCGCAGCCTACTTATTTTAGGAGTTCAATCTAAAACTCGATACAAACATCTATAAAATATTACATTATTTATTAAATGCTATTAATTAAATAATGTAATATTTAATAAACAGTTGGATCAAGTTTTAAATTAATTCACAATATATGTTCTAATGAATTCTGACCATACGATTTGGTTCTAATAAATTCTGACCCATACAGGAACTAAGCTCGACAGTCACCTAGCCTAATTTCTCACGCACCGTTGGTTAGTAATTTGTACATGACCTCTCTCCCAACGAAGCTTTAACATGTCAGAACGAGCATAAAACAGTTCTGAAAATGTCACGCTTACGATGTTTTACATTTATTTTTCCTTACAACCTTTACCTTTCTCTGACAAGATCAATAAATATCAACAACTATCGTTTCCAATGACAGAAAATATTTAGCACATCAGCGAGTTGGTCTTTAGTTGATAAATAGGATATGCAAATTAACCAGCTGTCTAGTTTTCCCTTTATAAAGTGCTTGTCCACTTCAAGCTTGGTTATATCACGTAGCACCGGGTTATGTGATAGAGTCTCATTGGCCCATCCCACTTAACTTTCAAGTCTTCAAGAATAATATTTAGCCGAAGTAGCTCATAGATTCCTTATGCCATTGATCTAAATTCTGCTTCTACACTTTGATCTTACCACTGTATTTAGTCTCGTGCTTCTTCAAGTCACAAGATTGCTACCTAAGAAAGTGGAGTATACCGAGGTAGATCTTCTATCAGTTATTGAACCTGCATAGTTCAGATCAATATAGGCTCTAGTAGCAGCCCTGTATTCCTTTTGAATAAAATTCATCTCCTCGGAGTAGCCTTAGATAATGTAGGACATGATAAATAGCCTGTAGATATGCATATTTGGGGCTATGTATAAACACTTATCGAACTCACCGCATAAGCTATTATGGTATTGTGTATGAGAGATAAGTCGGTTCCCAACTACTATTTGATACATCTCTCTATCCATTGCAACCTCTTCTTTAGCTTCTCCAAGTCTATGCTCAGGATCGACAGGAGTGTTGGATGGTTTACATGCCAACTTCCTCGTCCCTATGAAGTATTTCAGTCTCCCCAAGTCTTTTATCTCAAATTCTCTAGCCAAACACTATTTTAACACTCCCTTTTACTCTTTATCATTCCCTATCATAATTATGTCATCAACATAAACTAGGAGAGCTGTAACTCCCCTCTGAGGCCACATGCTTGATGAATAGTGTGTTATCCTTACTTTTGCTTATACCCTATGCTAACATTATCTTTGTAAATCTTCCAAACCAAGCCTCAAGAGACTGTTTTAAACCATAAAGAGCCTTTCTCAGCTTCCATACTTTCTTTGTTTCTAGATGATTTCCATATCCGGGTGGATTTTTCATGTATATCCTTCTTCCAAGTCACCATGAAGAAATATATTTTTTACATCAAATTGTGGAGTATGGCAATTCTAGTTTGTAGCCAAGGACAGTAAGTAAGATCCTAACTGTTTTCATCGGGGCAATTGGGGCCAAGATTTCCTAATCATCCACCCCATAAGTTTGAGTGTAGCCTTTAGCTACCAATCTAACCTTATACCTTTGAAGAGTATCAGATGCCTTGTATTTTATAGTGAAGACCCATTTACACCCAATTAGGTTTTTCCCTTTAGGCAGCTCTACTAGTTCCCATTTTTTATTTTTCTCTAAGGCTTTCATTTCTACTTTCATGGCCTGTTTGCCGCATATAATTTGGTTGGGATAGGATAGTGTTTAGGCAAAGAAGGAAACTTTTATGGGATGGTGATAATTTTTCAAAAGACACAGTGAGAGAGTGGATTAGTGGGTGTTTATGACATTCTCTAATTCCTTCCCTAATGGAAATTAGTAGGTTAGTTCTTAGTTCTATTTGAGGAGTAGAGCTAAGGACAATTGGGAAAGCAGGTCCATAAGAGTTTTAAGACTTTATACCTGTGAAGCTATTCTATTTATAATGTGCGTGGCAGTAAGGGCGGCAACTTCCTCCTAATAAGATTTAGGTACTTTATTTTGGAGAAGTAAGGCTCGAGTTGTGGCTAATAGGTGTCCATTTCCCCCCTGGCTACTCCATTTTGGTGTGGGCGGTTGACACAAGATGACTCATGATCCCCTCCTTTAGAAAATAGGACAAAATTTGGTTAAAGTAATCTCTGGCATTATCTGATCTAAACCTCTTGATTTTCACCCCAAATTGATTTTGAATAATGTTATAGAAGAGTAGGAATACATTGCTTACATCAGATTTATGTCTGAGTAAGAAAATCCAAGACTCTAGGGTAAAGGAAATAAACCATTTTACACCACATACATTAGAAATAATAATAATATCTTTTTATTACTAATTTGAAAGCGCACACGTTTATGCTTTGCAAGTTCACATTTATATACACAATGAAAATCCTCAAATGAGAATCCTTCAAACAAAGAAGGAAACATAACTTTCAAAATTCTAAAGAGAGGATGTCCTAGACAAAGGTGATGAAGCCAAATTTTGTCTTTATTGAATTTTTTTTCAGAAAAATAAAATGCCAAAGATAAGTTGTTCTTGATACTACTTATATTGCTTGATGTCTTTATTATAGTCCATCCTTCTTAGGAGGTGCAGAAAAATGGCCTCCCAATTTACCGGGTTGAAATCTGTGCCGATCATGCGTAACCTGCGGGTTTGATGTGTATTGATTTGGCCACGAGCTTAATGCAAACTTAAAAGCAGGTATTTGGCCGAAGAATTATTTTGAAAAAAAACCGGCCAAATAAAATAAATATACTAAAAATATATATATAAGTTTACAACTTAATACAACTTAAATGTTCAAAATATATAGGGCTAATTCATTTTTTATTCCCTATGTAGTTTGATTTTTTCAAATTCATCATTGTACAGTCTAGAGCAATTTTTTAGTCTCTCTAGGGAAAATATGTTCCAACTATAAATCAGATAGCAGAAATACTAAAAAAAGAGACTACCTAAGAGATTTGACATTCTGATTGGCAAGCTAAAAATAGAAGATATCATCAAGTTAGCCTGAGGGGAGTGTTGGAATATTTGGTTTATAGGGCTACCGAATCAAGGGAGATTTGATAGATTTTTAATGTGTAAATATAGAATAAGTCAAATATTTAAAATTAGGAAAATTGGCAGACCTGTTAGTTTCCTATTCTTGTGCCTATAATTCCTAAGTTTGTGTAAAGCTTCTCTATATAAGAGAAACATCTATAACATATTTGACATATAGAACTCACATATTGTTCTATGAATCCTCTTTCCCGAATCCTGGTCCCAAACTGTTGAAAGTCTTACCATAACCTTAGGAATTAGGCTATAAATATTTACCATATTTGAGTATTTCTATATTTAGATAGATTGAGAAATTAGTGGTTAATTTCTTTCCTAACTGAATTACTTTCCTAACTAAATTACTTTCCTATTTTGTATCCTAGAGGATTCTATAAATATGTATAAACCTGTACATGAAATATATGAGTTGAATACCTTATTTCCATATCATTACCCTCTGTTTTTTATGGTATCAGAGCTAGGTTCTAAAATCCTAGGTTAAAACTGTCCGACACCCTAGAAGATGTCTGAAGTCACTTCCGATCAGACCCTAAAGCCCGGACTTCAAACTGTCCGACACCCATCAGAAAACTCACCCATTCAGATCACCACAATTCGACTGAATGGGGATAATTTTCTGAGATGGTAACAGTCTGTCCGCATGTATATTAGGGGGAGAGGAAAAATTGGCTACATCACGGGAGAAACAAAGGAACCAGACCTGGATGATCCAACTTATGCCACTTGGGATGCTGAAAACTCAATGGTAATGACATGGTTGGTCAACTCTATGACAAAGGAGATAGGAGCAAACTACCTCTGTTATCCTACTGCTAAGGAACTATGGGATAATGTCTCATTGATGTACTCTGATCTAAGAAACTAGTCTCAAGTGTATGAATTAACCCTAAGATTAGGGGAAATTCGCCAAGGTGAGGATTGTGTAACTAAGTATTTTAATACCCTTAAAAGATTTTGGCAGGACTTGGACCTATTCAACGACTATGAGTGGAAGTCACCTGAAGACTGCAACCAACACAAGAAGATGGTGGATACAGGCCGAATCTTCAAATTTCTTGCAGGTCTAAATGTTGAATTCGATGAGGTCCGTGGTCGGATAATTGGTAGGAATCCTATGCCTTCAATTGGGGAGGACTTTGCAGAGGTACGAAGAGAAGAGAGTAGGAGGCATGTAATGCTAGGAAAGAAGGCTACAAATTTGACTAAAAGTATGGAAGGGTCAGTCTTAGCCATACCTGAAGCCCAAGCTAGCAGAAGAACCTACCAAAACCAGCGCACAGGAGACAAGAATAATCTGCACTGTGACTTTTGTGGAAAGACACGCCATACAAGAGAAAACTGTTACAAGTTGCATGGAAGGCCATCCTACGGTAGGCAGAATAAACAAGGTGAAAGAAATGTTCCTGCAGCAAATGAGGCCGAGTCATCTATGTTTGGTAAAGAGCAGTTAGATCACCTTCTAAAACTACTAAAATCCTATTCTTCACCTAATGCTCCTACTAGTTCTATGGCACAGACAGGTAGATGTTCTATATCACTCTTGGCTCTAGGAGAAACTAGTTCTTGGATTATTGATTCAGGGGCTTCAGATCATATGACAAGTTGTTCAAAATTCTTTGACTCGTATTATCCATGTTCTGGTTTAGAAAAAGTCAGAATAGCTGATGGTAGTTTCTCACCCATTACAGGAAAAGGACACATTAAAATTTCAGAAAACCTAACCTTAAAATCAGTCTTACATGTCCCAAAACTTGCATGTAACCTTCTGTCCGTTAGTAAACTGTCACAGGATTCTAATTGTTCCATTTCTTTTTCTCCTCTCACTTGTGTGTTTCAGGACCGGAGCTCGGGGAAGATGATTGGAACTGCTTAAGGAAGAAATGGGTTGTACTACTTTGATGAAACTGTTTTTGGGACTAATCAAGCTTAGGGATTAGGTAGTACTAGCTCAACTTTTGTCTCTGATCAGATCATATTATGGCATAAGAGATTAGGACACCCTAGTTTTTCATATTTAAAACATGTATTTCCTGCACTGTTTAAAGGAGGTTAGCACTCATAATTATATTGTGAAGCTTGTCATTTAGCTAAAGACCATCGTGTTTCTTTTCCAATAAAATTATATTCTAGTTCAAGACCATTTTACTTATTTCATAGTGATGTTTGGGGTCCATCTAAGGTTAATACACTATCTGGAAAAAAATGGTTTGTTACTTTTATTGATGATCATACAAGATTATGTTGGGTCTACTTAATGGAAAAGAAGTCTGAAGTTGAGAAAATATTCAAAGATTTCTATATTATGATTGAAAATCACTTTCAAATAAAAATAGGCATTCTTAGAACAGATAATGGAACTGAATACTTTAACAAACAGTTAGGAACATTTATGTCAGAAAAAGGTATTATTCATCAATCAACTTGTCGTGACACTCCACAACAAAATGGTATTGCCGAAAGGAAAAATAGACATTTATTAGAAGTTACAAGGGCAATTATGCTTTCAATGAATGTTCCAAAATATCTATGGGGAAATGCTTTACTAACTGCATGTTATCTAATAAATAGAATGCCATCTCGAGTTTTGAAATTTGAAACACCATTAAAGATCTTAAAACATTGCTTTCTTACAAACCGGATCACTGCAGAACTTCCTTTAAAAGTATAGATGTGAACTTTGTTGAGGAGCAACCTTACTTTCAGAAAACTGTATTTCAAGAGGAGACCCAAATGAGTGAAAATAATTTTTGGGAAACTGTCCCTATGCCCTTAGTCAACTCTAATGAAGAGTGTCATGAAATACTGGTTGAGAAAATGGATACTAGTGTAAGTCCTCCTATAGCAGAAATGATTGTATCAGAGACAGGGGGAGATGTACTTCAAAAGGAACCAAAGCTCCAAGTTTATACCAGAAAACGGTTCAACAAAAGTACTACAGCTCCAACCATTCCTTTAGCTGATGACCAATCAAATTCGCCGAGTAATGGCTCTCCAACTCAGGTGAATCCTCCCTCTCTATCCTTTGATAATTTGTTTGCTAATGACCTTGATATTCCTATTGCATTTAGAAAAGGAACTCGCCCTTGCACTCAACATCCTATGGCAAAGTACTTATCATATGAAAAACTGTCAAACACTCATAGAGCATTTGTGACTAGGATCTCAACTCTGTCTGTTCCAAGAACTATTCAGGAAGCTTTAGGTGATCCGAATTGGAAATTGGCTATGATAGAGGAGATGAATGCTCTCAGGAAGAACAACACTTGGAGTGTTACTGATCTGCCCGAGAATAAGAAGACAGTGGGATGTAAATGGGTCTTTACAGTTAAGTGTAAAGCTGATGGAAGTGTGGAACGATACAAAGCGAGACTTGTAGCTAAAGGATTTACTCAAACTCATGGTATTGACTACCAAGAAACGTTTGCTCCTGTTGCTAAAATTAACTCTATTAGAATACTCCTTTCTCTTGCAGTAAACTCCGATTGGCCACTCCATCAATTCGATGTAAAGAATGCTTTCTTAAATGGAGACTTACAAGAGGAGGTATACATGGACCTACCACCTGGATTTGAAGAAAGACTTGGGAAGGGTAGAGTGTGCAAATTGAAGAAAGCTCTATATGGACTTAAGCAATCTCCTAGAGCTTGGTTTGAGCGGTTTGGTGAAGTTGTTAGGAGACTTGGATTCTTACAAAGTCAAGCAGACCACACACTGTTTTTTAAACATTCCACCGAAGGAAAAGTAGCTATTCTGATTGTTTATGTAGATGACATAATTATGACAGGAGATGACTCAATTCAAATCAGCAACTTGAAAAGTAAGCTTGAGGAAGAATTTGAAGTTAAGGACTTAGGAAAACTGAAATACTTCCTCGGAATGGAGTTTGCAAGGTCCAAAGAGGGAATTTTTGTCAACCAACGTAAATATGTTCTTGGTCTACTTAAAGAAACAGGGATGACTGGTTGTAAGATAGCAGACACCCCTACAGAACCGAATGTGAAATTGAAGACAGCAGCTCCTAATGAGGTGATAGACCGAGAACGTTATCAAAGATTAGTGGGCAGATTAATTTATCTAACACATACTAGACCTGACATTACTTTTGCAGTCAGCATTGTAAGTCAGTTCATGCACTCTCCAGGACCTACACATTTTGAAGCTGTGCTCAGAATTTTAAGGTACCTAAAGGGGACACCTGGCAAAGGGTTGATGTTCAAAAAGAGAGGTCATTTACAAGTTGAAGCCTACACGGATGCAGATTGGGCAGGAAATGTAATTGACAGAAGATCTACCTCGGGCTATTGAGAAGTAAGAAACAAAGTGTAGTGGCAAGGAGTAGTGCTGAAGCAAAATTCCGCTCAGTAGCACATGGTTTCTGTGAAGTATTATGGATCAAACGGGTTCTAGGAGAATTGAAGATTTCTACTCCAACACCTATCAAAGTATACTATGACAACAAGGCAACCATTTCTATAGCTCACAATCCTATTCTCCATGATAGGACAAAGCATGTAGAAGTGGACAAGCACTTCATCAAGGAAAAAATAGACAGTGGCGTGATATGCATGTCTTATATACCTACAGCTAGTCAAATCGCAGATATACTCACTAAGGGACTTCCTAAAGGGTTACATGAGATCTTTGTAAACAAGCTAGCCATGAGAGATATTTTCATGCCAACTTGAGGGGGAGTGTTGAAAGTCTTACCATAACCTTAGGAATTAGGCTATAAATATTTACCATATTTGAGTATTTCTATATTTAGATAGATAGAGAAATTAATGGTAAATTTCATTCTTAACTAAATTACTTTCCTAACTAAATTACTTTCCTATTTTGTATCCTAGAGGATTCTATAAATATGTATAAACCTGTACATGAAATATATGAGTTGAATACCTTATTTCCATATCATTACCCTCTGTTTTTCCATATCACAATTGGAAGGATAAAAAATCACATTGTAGTTCATATCCATAGTAAGTTTTTGTGTAGACAATAAGTTGGTGGACCGTTTAGGCGCATGAAGAACATTTTGAAGAACAAGTGAGAGAGTAATTTGAATATCTCCTAATCCTACTACTGTGGTAAGTGAGCCATCTGTAACAACAATTTTCCTATTACTAGAACATAAGGTATATGTGCTAAATTCTTTCTAGGGAGTGTTTCATGTGGTCTGCAGCACCCGAATTAATGACCCTAACACTCCTAATATGTTTGTCTCTATCATTTAATCCACGCGAAATAGCGAACTTACCTGAATGTGCCAAAGACCACGCATTAGTAGGTTTTTCAAGTGTTTCCAAAAAGGTTTTTAGCTTCTCAATCTCCTCTTCGTTGAACTCCATTTGGTCCCGTGACTCCTCTTGGTTTGACTGTGTTGCTGACATGTGAGCTTGCCCTTGGTTTTTGGATTGTCCACCTTTGTAACCCCGTTCCTTGTTTGAGGTTGAGGGCTTTCCATTCAATTTCAAGCAATGATCTGTAGTCTCTGCTTCTTGGAGTATGTACGTCAGAGATTGTCATGACTGTCCTTGTTTCCAAGGGATCTAGACAACTCACCTTTTCCATTCTCACCTACTAGTTGCAGCCTTAGGCTTCAATTGTTTCCCCCCATTAGTCATCATAGAGACCCCTCCTCTGTTAGGGGTTGAAGAATCAAACATTTTCTGCTCTCTTCTTCTTTTATCATAGATATTGCTTCATTTAAGGACGACAGTTCGTCGTCCTTCCCCAAAATTTGGTTTCTTACTTGATCAAACTTGAAACAAATAATGGAGAATAAAATTGATATTTTTCTATCAATGTATTGTACAGAGCAAATACAAGTTTAGGAAATCTATAGAGATCCCTAGAATCAAGGAATTGGTTAACATAACCCTATAAAGTAGGAAAAAGATAAACTCCCTAATATACATAATTTATATCTTTATTTCAACACTTCCCCTTAAGCTTGGAAAATAAATATTCTTTAATCTCAGCTTGCCAATCATTTTCTGGAAATGATGATTGGATAACCCTTTTGTAAGTACATTAGCTAGTTGTCCTTCTGTCGATACACAGAGCATGCAAATCAAACCACTATTCAGTTTCTCCTTTGTGCAGTGTCTATCAACTTCCACATGTTTGGTCCGATCATATTGAATTGGATTATGAGCAATGTTGATTGCTGATTTATTATCACAGTACAACTTCATTGGTTTTTCCATTGGGACTTTGAGATCCTTTAGTATAATTTCCAACCATAGTAATTCACAAACTCCTAAAGCCATAGCACATAACCCAGCCTCTGCACTCGATCTTGCAACCACAACCTGCTTTTTGCTTCTCCATGTAATTAAATTTCCACCAAGAAAAGTACAGTAACCTGAAGTTGATCTTCTATCTACAGCCGATCCTACATAGTTCGCATCTGTATACACTTCTAGGTTCATTATGAACCCTTTCTTAAATAATAACTCTCGTTTGGGACTAGACTTCAAATACTATAGGATTCTATACATAGCCTAAAGATGTAGTTCCTTCGGATTGTGCATGAATTGGCTTACTACACTCACTGCATATGTTATATCAGGTCTAGTATGAGTCAAATAGATTAGTCTCCCAACCAACCTTTGGGACATTCCCTTATCCACCATCTCATCTTCAACAGCTTCCCCAAGCTTATGATTCTGTTCAACGGGTCGACACCCTGTTTTCCCACTCTCCTTCAGTAAATCCCTTACATATTTCTGTTGTGAAACAAATATTCGCTCCTTCGAGTGGGCTATCTCAATTCCTAGGAAGTATTTCAACTTCTCAAGATCTTTTATTTCAAACTCCCTGGCTAGTTTTCCTTTAAGTGACTCCCTTTCTATTTGATTACTCTCGGTAATAATGATGTCATCCACGTATACAATTAGTGTCGTAACTCCCCCTAAAGCAATATGCTTTATAAATAATGTATGGTCCCCTTGACTATAATTGTATCCCCAAGCCAACATAGCCCATGTAAATCTTCCAAACCAGGCTCTAGGAGACTGTTTTAGTCTATACAATGCCTTCCTCAACTTACACACCACATTCTTCTTTGTGTCAAAACCCGGTGGTGTTTCCATATAGATATCTTCCTCGAGGTCTTCATGAAGAAACACATTCTTTATATCGAGTTGCTATAAGTTTCACCCAAAATTAGCAGCTAATGTCAATAATACCCTTACTGTGTTCATCATGGCTATAGGAGCAAAGGTCTCCTCATAGTCAACACCAAACATTTGAATATACCCCTTCGCTACTAGTCTTGCTTTGTATCTTTCCAAGGACCCATCTGCATTATAATTTACTGAAAGTATCCATTTGCACCCTACTAGTTTCTTCCCTGCCGGCAGTTCAACCAGCTCCCACGTATTCTTCTCGAGTGCCTGCATTTCAACTTTTATAGCCTGTTTCCATTCTTTACTACTTAATGCCTCATTCAATGTTTTAGGAATATGCATAGAGTTTAAGTGAGTTAGAAAGGCACAATGTGAAGGAGACAAATTTTCAAGAGACATAAATTGTGAAAGTGGGCGTTGTGTGCATTTTCTAGTACATTTTCGAAGTGCAATGAGTAGGTTTCATTCACCCTTGTCATGTAACAAAGGAATGGTTACCTATACAATATCCTCTTCCAGTGTAGTTTGAGGTCCTTGTTGCGGTTCCAACTCTTGGACTAGCGTTAGATCAATTCAGTATCCCTTCTTTCTTGAGTAGACTTGAAGTGGTTTAGAAACTATAAGATCAGATGCTAGAATTTGTGGTTCAGGTTGTGGAGATGATTGTGGAATTGGACTTATTGATGATGAAGGTTGGGAAAATGATAGTGGAAGATTGGAAAAATAGTCCATCATGTCCTCCTCTTCAATCAATGGTTCCCCCTGAGGAGAGGGATAGGAGAATAAGACTCACTTTCAACAAAAGTGGCATCGATTGTTGTGTAGATTTTGCAAGTAGGCGGATGATAGCACCTGTACCCTTTCTGTGTAGTCAAGTATCCAATGAATAGACATCGAAGGGCTCAAGGATCTAATTTTCTTTGGTTATGGGAATGTAAATGTACAAACACTACGCATTCAAACACTTTAGGGGTAGTCGGTTTGGTAAGATGTACTCTGGAAAATGCTGGGAAAAGACCTTCCACGGGCTCTTGTTGTCTAACACCCGAGTAGGCATTCAGTTGATAAAGGAGGTAGCAGTGAGGACTGCTTCTCCCCACATGTATTGAGGGACTTGTCTCTGAAATATTAAGGCCTGGGCAGTTTTCAGCAGGTGTCTATTTTTCCTCTCTGCCACCCCCTTTTGTTGAGGTGTATCAATGCAGAAAGATTCATTAATTATGCCTTTGTCATGAAGAAACGAGGTTAAAGTCTTATTAAAGAACTCATTTCCATTATCTGACCGCAATCTCTTAATTCCTATGCCAAACTGTGTTTTTATCATATTTAGGAAGATAGGAAGGATGGTTGATATCTGACTTTTGTTACATTAGAAAGACCTATGTGACTCAAGTGCAATCATCAATAAATGTGACAAACCAACATGCTTCCGAAACATTAACCACCCTAGAAGGACCCCACACATCACTATGTATCAAATGAAACAGTTTCAAAGATGTATTATTACTTGTAGGAAAAGGAACTCGTTTGTGTTTTGCAAATTCACATACTTCACAATGTAATTGTTTCAAATCTACATTTCTAAATAGCAAAGGAAACATAAGGCTAAGGGTTTTAAAATAAGGGTGGCCTAGTCGTAAGTGATGAAGGAAAATTTGGTCTTTATTTATTTGTAGAAGCAACTGATAGTTGTAAGGCTAGATATCCCGTCTGTGTAGTTTCTTTACTACCCCAAGGCTCAAGATAGTAGAGGCAGTTCTTTTCTTTAGCATGCCCAATCGTCATCCCTTTAGCTTGGTCCTAAAACATACACGAGAATTTGGAAAAAATAAGTTGGAAATTTAGATCTTTAGAGAGTTGTTTTACTGATTTAAGATTTGTTCTAATTTTGGGTACATGTAGGACATTTTTTAAGGTTAGGGACGGTCCTAAAGATTTATTCCCTTGACCTGCTACAATAATCAGTGAGCCAGTGAATGGGAGGAGGAGTGGGTCATATAGGTAGAGAAAATATGGGAGGAGTGGGTCATATGGTCGCTTGCCCCTGAATCTATTATCCATACTATGTTTGGGACATTTCTTGAGGCATTAAGAAAAAAAGAGTTAGAAACCATACTAGAGAAAGCCAGTGAACAAGAACCTATGGTTTCTCAAGAGAATCGAGGTGGTTTATGAGGCAATCAATATCATCTTGATTAAAATTCTTCTCACCATGCACAGATTACTCATTGTGTAGTAGTCTATACTGACTAAAATTCTTCTTACCATGCACAAATTGCTCACTGTGCAATATGGGCAGTATAGGCTTGCCCTTTATACTAGCAGTCCTACCCTTATTCTGAGAAGGATTTTAAGGCTTTTCGTGTAACTTCCAGCAGTTATCTTTTACGTGGCCTACCTCTTTGCAGTAGTTGCACACCAGATTTCCCTTTTCTGCAAATCTAGAATCAAACCGAGGGTCAAAATTTTCTATTATCTTTTGCTTCAATCAAAGCTCTTTATGCAGCTTGTTCTAAAGCTCTTGAAGCTCCGGTTGTGATAAGAGCAGATCCTTCCACTAATTCCAGTTTCAACATGACTCTTCTCTTGCTTTCTTCCCCACGAATAATTGAGATTATTTCTCCTAATGTAGGTAATTCTCTACCTAAGATCCGCACCCTTACCAGATTAAACCGAGGAAAGCCTCAAAATCTTGCTCATCATAAGGGCAGGACTGCCCAGTATAAAGGGCAAGCCCATACTATCCATACTACATAGAATGGACTACTGCACAATAAGCAATAGTTGCACACCAGGTTTCCCTTTTCTGCAAATCTGGAATCAAACCGAGGGTTAAATTTTCTATTATATTTTGCTGCAACCAGGGCCCTTTCTGCAGATTGTTCTAAAGCTCTTGAAGCTCCGGTTGTGATAAGAGCAGATCCTTCCACTAGTTCCAGTTTCAACGTGACTCCTCTCCTGCTTTCTTCCCCATGAACAATTGAGATTGTTTCTCTCAATCTAGGTAATTCTCTACCTAAGATCCGAACCCTTACCCGATCAAATTCTGCATTTAAACCTGCCAAGAAATCATACATTCTTTCCTTTTCTATGAACGTTTTCAATGTAACAACATCCTCACTATTTGTCATCTTAATAACTTGATAATCCAACTCATACCATAGGTTTTTCAGATGGTTAGCTTATTCTGTCACTATTCTGTTTCCTTGTTTCGCAGCGGCTAATTTTGTCTTGATTTCATACACTTAGGCTGTTTGGCTACCTTTGAGTAGGTTTGTCAGATTGCCTCCCAAATTTTATGAGTAGTGGTCAGGAACATAATAGTATCACTGACCTCTGGTATCATAGAATTCCACAGCCAAGCCATAACCATCGAATCTACTTCATCCCACGTAAAGAACCACGGGTCCTGCTTCTCAGGCCCTATGCGAAGAAGATGAGTGATCTTCCCTTTCCCTTTCAAATAAGTCTGCACAAATTGAGACCACTTTAAGTAGATGTTTCCATTCAGCCTATATGTGGCTTGAATGTTCTGTAGATCTCCGAAACCTTGTTGGGTTATAGACTCCTCTATTGGAAGAAGGTTACTAGTGGTTGAACCATCTGACATCTTGATTTGTGGAAAAAACAAGCCTAGGGCTCTGATACCATGAAACAAATAATGGAGAATAAAATTGATATTTTTCTGTCAATGTATTGTATAGAGCAGGTTCTTATATAGGCTAGATACAAGTTTAGGAAATCTATAGAGATCTCTAGAATCAAGTTGGTTAACATAACCCTATGAAGTAGGAAAAAGATAAACTCCCTAATAAACATAATTTATCTCTTTATTTCAACAAAATTCAATAATAAGACCTACAATGAAGTCATAAACTTTGTCCTTTTCAATACAGTTCATCGGTATGCACCGGTAGTGGTCAAGTTCTTGCTAATGGTTTTTCAATAGGTTGGCCTACTCCGTGACTGACTTATTTTTCATTTTAGTAGCGAACATCTTAGTCTTTATCTCATAGACTTGAGCAACATATTTTCCTTTGGAATATGTTTGCTTGATTTTGTCCTAGATCTCCTTAGCTGTGGTAAAAACATGCAAGTATCACTAGTATCTGGTGTCATAAAGTTCCACAGCAATGTTATAATCATGGAATCCTCCTCATCCCAATCCTCAAACTTGGAATCTCCTTGTTTAGGTCCAGTACCAACCAGATGGCTCAGTTTTCCTTTTCCTTTGAGAAAAGTCTGAACAACCTAAGATTACTTCAAGTAGTTCATTCCATTCAATCGATATGAAGTTTGCATATTGCTTAGGATGGTAGTTCTTCCTTCCCCAAAATTTGGTTTCTTACTTGATCAAACTCAACATTAAGACCTGCAATGAAGTCATAAACTCTATCCTTTTCAATACAGTTCATCGGTATGCACCAGTAGTGGTCAAGTTCTTGCTAATGGTTTTTCAGCAGGTTGGCATCCTCCGTGACTGACTCATTTTCCATTTTAGCAGCAAATGTCTTAGTCTTTATCTCATAGACTTGAGCAACATCTTTTCCTTTGGAATACGTTTGCTTGATTGCCTCCCAGATCTCCTTAGCCGTGGGAAGAACATGCAAGTATCACTAGTATCTTGTGTCATAACGTTCCACAACAATGTTATAATCATGGAATCCTCCTCATCCCAAGCCTATAACTTGGAATCTCCTTGTTTAGGTCCAGTACCAACCAGATGGCTCCGTTTTCCTTTTCCTTTGAGAAAAGTCTGAACAACTTAAGACCACTTCAAGTAGTTCATTCCATTAAATCGATATGCAGTTTGCATATTCTGTAAGTCTCTTGTGTTGTGATCAACTGTCACTAATTCAGATTGGGTAGTTTCTACAACATTCTCCATTACCTCTGACATGATGAACCTGCTATGAAAATAAAAAAAAAAAGAAAAAAGAAAAAACGAGGAACCAACAATAAAAGCTGATAGGAATTTTTGATTCTCAAGAAATTCCTATGGCTCTGATACCCTGTGAAATAGAGGTATTTTTCTATATTGAAATGATTAATTGATACAAATCCTAAGGTCATATATATATATATGTATCTACTGTAGGGTAACTCTAGAAGATAAATCAGGAACCTAATCTGCCTAAATAACGGTCCCTACAATTGAGAGATCTTGATTCTAGAAATTTATAAATATTGATGTTTTTTTTCTCTAAAATAACAAACAAATACAACTAGAATATTAAACGCTTGATTTTTCCACCACAGTCCAAGCCCACCTGCACAAGGAACCACAACTCCCTCCATACCCTCGGAATAACCTCTTGATTCTCTCTCATTCCATCACTGATAAATTGGTTTACATAAAAAAGAATTTTAAAAAAAGCCAAGTCGGGATCTTCTCTACGGTGCACATCCCATAGACATCGAACTGTAAGAGGGTTCCCAAGCCCCCTATAGTTCCAACATAC
Source organism: Coriaria nepalensis (assembly GCA_027186245.1). NCBI lineage: Eukaryota > Viridiplantae > Streptophyta > Magnoliopsida > Cucurbitales > Coriariaceae > Coriaria > Coriaria nepalensis. Next base: position 2,931,111 of record CP114493.1, read on the forward strand.
AATTTTCATTGTGATCGACAGGCCTGATATTCAGGACCCACAAATTTCTCGTTATGACTCGTAGTTGGTTTCTGCTTTTTTGTAGCAATCTCCTCTTGAAAAAATAGCACCCTCGTCCACACCCCATTTCCTTCCAATTACTGCTTCTGCACGACACTAATCTTCCTTGCTAATCTTTTCCAAGTATTCAGCAGTGAACTCAGGCGTCCCAGCAGAAAATCTTGAAACTACAGAGGACCCAGTGGTTATATGGTCTAACCATAGGGGTCTAGGAGTAATTACCATGTATCTCTATATGGAAAGATCCTCCAATGGTTAATAGTTGTTCCCACCAAGCCAATCCCATCAGACTCGTGCTGCATCCTCTCTTCTATCATGACCACCACCTCCATATGATTCATATTACTATCTAGTTATGCTTTGCATGGACCATGTTCCTCATGAAGTAACCAGTTACACGATTCCACATGATTATGTTTTATTACCTTTTTCTCAATCACTTGTATGTAATTTCAAAAGAAGCAAGCATGACATGGATTTATGTGATTGGTTAGTCTATGATGGACCTAATCCATACAAGTTTTACTCATTGCTCCCAATCTCGATCCTGTGCCATCAAATGATCGAAAACTTTGGCTATATTAATATAGGTGTGTGTGGTTTTTTACTTCCAGACTTCAAACATAAATACACACTTATGTACTGCAGCAATTATTAAAAAAGCAGAGGATGGAGTAAAACATACCTCCAAAATAGCTTTAGCTTCATCACGAAAGGCTTTGCAAAGAATGTCATAACTCTGTGCAATTCCTATCTGCACAAAAAAATGAAATCTGATCAAAGTAGTATTTATAATATAGGGTAATTGTAATAACCTCTACACTTCAATCCACTTATGGATCAATCACTGTGCTTTTAGCTTCTAGAAATGTTATTCGTTTGCACTATTATGTTTCTAGACAGATCCTTATGTTACCCATCAGTTCATAAAATGAAAATAAAGGGCGTAGTTTGAAACAGCACAGAAAATACACGGATGAATTTGCAATATTCATATGGCAGTTCCATACTCCAAGTAATTGGAAGGAAATGACTCCAGAAATTCGAAAGCACTGAGGAGTACATTGTTTGTGGGGAAAAACATCCAGTGATTGATTTATCATCAGATTAGGAGCTCAGGGAGGAAATATCTTAAATAAGCAATTTGTGATACGTGGTACATTTCAATCTTTTACCATTGGATCAACTCTTGATGGAGAAATAGTTGATATGGTATATCTGCAAAGAAATATGTAACAGTTTTCATTAACTGATAACAAATCAATATAGAGTGCAAGTGTTTTTGATAGAAATTCACTTTTTCCCCTTTTCATTCACCCAGTACTTTTGAAGGGGGAGGGAACACAGGGGTGAAGCAAACACTTCTAAAGAGAAAAACATAGAAAAGGAAACAAATCGTAACAATTTATCCATTGAGAGAAAATAACTTTCAGTTAAAACCATGCAAGGTAGCTCTTTTTTTTTTTTTTCCTTAATTTTTTTTTTCATTGAGAAAAAAATAACTCACTGAACCAATCACATATTGTTACTTTAAGTAACCAATTTTACCTTAGCGTGCTCATATAGAAAGTCAGAGCTTTTGTATTTGCTTTTTGAACAGTTAACACCACAGCATCCATGCGGTTCTACAGAAAATTGAATTGCCATGTCAGCCCTCCAAAATGAGATCTAAACAGATAAACATATATTAAAATAGAAAAGAAAAAAAAAACGACAATAGAAGTAATATCAATTAATAAAAGATAGTGATTTTCCAATGAACCTAGATTCAATGACATAGACCATGATAACAATATTAGACCATTTGATGTACACAATAAAGAAGATGGGATACACTTTCCAAGTCTATATCCAGTTTTGAGTCAATACTTAAACTAAGTAAAAGAGAAGGCAAGATACACACCTTGTGAGCTATAAGCTCAATCAGGTGCATTAAAGATTTTCCCAGTCCCCTCCCTTGGACTCGAGGCTCAATCTGTAGTTCATACACATAAAGAACAGGTATGCCTTCCTCTAAAGTAAATCGATAGTGTACAAATGCAACCATGGGGTGGCCCCTTTCTTCGACAAAATTAGTCGAAGTCATTTCCCTATCTGATGTTGAAGATATCCCTCTGGAACTTACACTTGAACCCTCATATGCAAATATGTAACGTGCTTCTGAGGAAACCATTTCCCTACGTTTCACCTTCTCTTCTAATGGCCACTCAGATCCATATGGCTCCTCCATGTTGACCTGAAAACATCACTAAAACTGGTTTGTTTGATATATTCCTTAAATTAAAAAAAAAAAAAAAGATTAGTTGTGCAACAGCATAACTACAGCATTTGGCACCTTAAGGAGGTTTTGAATGTATTGCTTAACTGCAGCAGAGAGTTTACTGCCCCGCCCTGATTCCAAGTAGAAAGACATGCCTAGTAGTAACAAAATTACAATGAGCATCACATGAAATAATCAGCTTTATACAATTACTTAACATTGAGAATAGACACAATGGTATCAAAGCAAACAGTCATAAGGTAACAATCAGAAGCAATTAATACGAATCCAGGAACCAATCTTAAACCAAATAAAGTAAACTCTATAAACTACCTATAAGCTATTGTTTCCCATGAAGGGCTATCTGAAATAGACTGATCATAGAGTACTTAACCCTCTTTCTTTCCTGCAAGACTCGATAAGAGAGTGTTCAAAACCCATTATTGCAATACTGAGCTATTTAACTCCCTCGCCTAGCCATTTCCTTAATCAATGCATACAAGCAAGACAGGCAAGTAGGCAACACGTGGACGACTAAGAAGTAATCGTAAGTGCTGCAACAATAAGATTATCAACCAAAAATAATGGGGGAAAAAATTTCGTACCATTGCTATTGTAGTAGCATGAGGAGAGAAAAGGAGAAAGAGGGTCCTTCACAGCAGAAGCTGCTTTTATGAGCTCGTCAATGGCCTTCTTCTTCTCAAGTATCTAAACAATGAAAATGCAAATTTAATTTCATTACAAAATTTTATATAAACATCGGTATATCAAAGAAGTAAATACCTCTTTCCGGTTCACCTTCCTCTTTGGGTCAAAATACATTGCATACATCCTGATCCAGGAATGAAAGACAAAAGCTTAATTACGCATATAGAAAATGTCAGAAGAGAAGGGAGACAATGGTTTTTGGTATGAAAGACGTAGAGGCCGAGGACGCGATTTCTGAAAGGAAATGAGTGATTAGACTGGGAAAAAGAAGAAAGGGAAGATGAAGAAGACTACGATCATTGATCGAATAAACCAGAGTTCGGAAAGATGTTGATCCGGTTTTACGAACTCCCAAGCCATGTGTGATATAGCAATCAATCGTCCAATCGGTTCTACCGGATTGGGGTCGGATCCGGTTTGGGAAATATTTTTTTCTTATTTATTTTTAAAATTACTATAATAATTTCTCCCTTTTTTTTCTTTCTAATTCTTGAATTTAGTTTTCGGAAAAGGTCTTCAAACATGTGTAATTTTAATAAATAGTTCAGATTTAATTAATTAATTAATTTTTAATTTAAGAATGATATATTTACAAATTTAACATCATTCATATTAATTTAGTATCTTTATTCTCGGTAGTTATTAATCTCTTTTCTAAATTTTTTTTCTTATATTTTTTCTCGCTTTCAAGAAAGAGAATGTTTAGTTCAAGATCTCATTTCTCTCTTTATGATTTCTTTCTCACTTTTTTATTTATTTTTTATATAATCATTTTGCGATCTCAAAGCTTCCAAATTTAATTCGAAATATTTTGCAGTATTTTTCTGATTTCTAACTCTCGTATCTGCGATTTGATATGTCTAAGATTCTTTATATGTGAGATTTTTAATTTTATTTTGCCCATAACCCAAAAACAAGTGATGAATAGTAAATCTAGAAAAATTGCAAGATGATCGAGTAATTAAAGCTACTAGATTGACATGTTAGTTGATCAAATGGTATAAGATCGACCTGCTGGTTAATTTCTGGCAATCGACTGAAATCTATTATGATTCAAGTGGTATTTAATTTGTGATTTGTTGTGATCAATATGATAGTCAATCTTCTATCGCAATAAATCACAGTAGATCGCAATCAACTACCATGTCAATCATAGTAAATCATAGATAGATAACCATGTCAATCTTACAATATTTTGATTGATTAGCATGTTGATTTGTATTGTCAAGTGAGTTCAAAAACCGATTTCTTAAAAAATTATTTTCTTATCTAACGGAAGTAGGGAGATTTGGAATTCGAGATTTGAAAGGGCTTTGGGGAATTTCTTAGTGAGTTTTTATTATTATTATTAAGAATCCATAAAATAATTGGAAACAAAAAAGAAAAATAAAAGGAGTTTATGAAAATATACATACTTTCAGCTTGGACGTTAAATTTAGACGAGTGTGTACTTTTCGAAAGCATTTTAAAATTTTTACATTTTTGTCTGGTGACGCCTTAGCCCTAGCCTACAGTGTGATACCCTTGCTAGATGCTTTCCGCTTAAAGGTTAACCTTGCACCATAAACTTTATAAAATGTATAGTTAATAATTATTTAGGCAAAGTGTATGGTCTATAAGAATAGAGATAGAGATCGGATATTACTGATGTGCAAATTCTGTAAACGCACGATGAAAGGGGATTTAGCATTGTAAAATGCAATTGGTCTATCCCAACAAAAAGTGTAGAGTATAGGTGTGCCAGAAGTAATGATACTTCAAAAATGAAAAAATGGTAATTTAAATTTCAATAAAATAAAGTGCGGGTAAATTAAAAATATAAAGATAAAATGTAATAAAATAAAGTGCATATAAATTAAAGGTAAGATAAATAAAATATGCATTAATTTAAATGAAAAAATAACATTAATTCATTTCATCAAATTAAAGACATGTTACAATAACGAAAATTAATCTGACTTGAACTAAAAAGTGAAACAATCAGCATAGAATGCTCAATGGGTTACACTAGTTTTGGACACTAAGTTTATTGAACAATGAATTAAAAAGAAGATTACAAATTTTGTTTGATGAGTTTAGGGTTTGAGCATCAAGAATGCTCGATGAATCACACAAGTAGGAAGCTTACGAAGCGATAAGAAAATCCATTAGATGATTATTGGGTCAAGAGAAATGAACTGGTGTTTGGTTGATTGGTAGTGGTTGTGTTGTTGTTATGTGTTTTTCCCTTCGGCAGAAGCTTATATTTATAGGCATTAGATACTTGTGCGATATGTCTGGATACTTGGTCTACAAGTCTTTCATTGCTGGAAAAATTCTTCTTAAAATTAAGATTTTCCTCTTTAAGTTACTAAAAAATGTCTACTTTAGTGGAAAGCCCATAGAACAAGTAAAAAAAGCCTCTTCTTCCCTTTGCAAATCGACCGTTGGTTTTGTCTAAAAACCCCTTGAATCAGTTAATCTCCATCCCTTCATTGCTGATGAATCTTTCGAATTTGATGATATGTCCTTGGATTTGGTAAAAACAAAAAACCCTTCTATATTGCTGGAAGACCTCTAATTCAAGTAAAATATCTTCCTACTTTGTTGGTTGGGAAATGTGACCGCATAACTAATTCGACTATGCGGCCACATGACCGGTCATCTGACCTTGGTTGATTGGTTTTGGAGGCGGGGAGGGGGGGGGGATCGTTGAAACTAAGGCCTAATTTGGCTTGCTTCTTTCTTTTTGGGTTGATGTCATTAATTTTGTTTAGGTTTTTTTCCATGTCATTCAAATTTTTCCAAAATAATAATTTTAGCATCAATAAATGCTCCAATTTATCAATATTATTAAATAATCTTAAAAATATGAGAGATAAAGGACATGATGTCTCTATACATTCACCCCCCTTTTCCTTCTATATTCGGTCATCCTTAACAGAAGATGTTCAAATATGTATAAAATGTTGAGAGTGATCCTTCTAAACTCTCTTCTCTTTAAGAAGTTTAGTTGGAAAATAATCCCACTCTCCAATAAGCCGTTCTCCTCATCACCCTTGATATAGTCTTCCCTTGGCATAGATGGAGCTACTGGTAGGTTCAAAAGTTTGGACTTTTATCATATATTAGAAAAATTAATCATTTAAAGGCTTCATCATCCAGGCCTAATTACATGGGAAGCTACACTTCAGGCACAACTTCCACGCACTTGGATCTTACACTTGAAGAGATTTTAATAAAGCTTAACAATACAATCTGTTTTGACCATATTTCTAACTAGATAAAAGTTTGACTTAAGAAGGTTGCTGACAAGATCAAGCAGCTTACTGCTTTTCATAGGAAGCACTCTAAAGCCAAAGTGGAGGCTTCAAGTTTCCTAGCTAACTACAACATGGAATTGCGAACAATGGATCAAAAGAAGTCTTTGATCGAGGTTGCCCATGAGCACTTCGAGTAGATGAGCAGCGAATATAAATTGATATCGGCCTAGATAGATGAAATGAAAGCTTAAATTATAACTCTTCGAAACCACCAAACTGATGTTCACTTATCACTTACTGAGGCCCAAGGAATTTGTCATGTTTTGATCCGAAACACCAGTCAGATGGTGAAAGAGATGTCCCAAGATTAAACCACAGTTCAACGACACTAATATACAACAACAACCTCTACGAAGATTCATATAGGCCGTGATCCTGCCTAGAGCGCCTTTAGGAAATTTTACACACTTTATCCTTGAACAGCCCATAGGCCATTCTTCTTTTATCATTATTTTTGCTGGCCTATTCAAGTATAATCAACCAAATAATGGTTTTCTAATTAAACAGTTGGCCGATTTTCATTTCAATCGACCCAAAAAGTTTATTTTGTCCATTGCTTTGTCGGATTCCAATCGACCTAATAAATAAAAATGATTAATTTTTTATCCATAGTTCGGCCTTTATAGGTAAAGGTTCCATTTATTCTAACAACTCAGGATTGAAATTCGAACCGAAACCCGAGAATATACCTAAATTTAGATTAAAAACAGATTAATTGAACTAAAATCATTTGAATCTCACCTAAATATGATCAAATTCACACTAAATCCTTTCAAATCAAAACCCACAATGGTCAGATTTTTAGGAAATTATGGGAAAATCCTAAAAAATACACCTAAGGTATAGTTTTCGCTCAGGTGGCCTATTGATCACCCGGTCGTGACTAACATGGGCGACCGACTATTTCCAACGATCAGAAGCCTCATCCGTGGGTGTCGGAGCTAAAGTTAGAAGTTGGATAATGGATCAACTGATCTCAGACCTTCATTTCTTTTGTTCCTTATTTTATTCTTCTATAAAAGGGGTCTCATCCCCCTTCAAACCTCATTATTCTCCTCTCAAATTTCCTTATTCCCCTCCTTAAAAAATTCTCTTGGAGTGGCCTACCCTTAGAAAAATGGCCTAATTTTGAAAAAAAGAGGTCAAGGAGATGTATTTAATCATGGCTTCCAACATAGCTACCCTCTCTACTTAGAATCCTCTATTGGGCGACTACAACTTGGGTGCTTTGGCGGCAGTTAGGGAAGATACAACTCTTGGCCCTTACATTAGTAGTGATAGGAAAAAAAATACTTGGTTTTGGAATTTTCCCTTTTCATGCCCGATTTCCTTTTTAGGCCAAGGAAGATATACTAGACCATTAGAATATGTCCCTCTTTGAGTAGTTGGCCAAGTCAAGTTCCTACTCTTTGGGCAGGGTGGATTGATTGTCTGAAGCCAACTTACCTACCTAGGTGGCAATCGACCAAGTTTTCTTAATTTATATAGTTGACTAGGCTTCCCCATAGCTTATGGTCTTGATGTTTTCCTCTTAGCCATGAACTTTTGGTCTTCTTCCTATAACTATTTTACATTTCCTCATGGGTTGATGATGATCACTACATACGACGTGGCTACTATTATCAGATTACCGATTAAGGGTATTGAGCTGAGTGCATGTCTTTTGACTTCGACTGACGATTTTCCTTATCCATGCAAAGGGACTTCTTATTGGTTATTCAAGCAAAATTATATATGCATTCTAGAGTGACATTTTTCACGGGGAAACCTCAAACTATCAACGACCAGTCTTGCAATGGAGCTGATCTTATTGGATATCTGGGCTTCGATCTCTCCTTCAAGTTATGTTTCTGGCCTTTTATTACATGAGCCGATCAAATCTGAGTCCTTATGTGGTCCTTAGCCCCTTTTATCAGCAGCTTATTAAGTCAGATTAGTTTAGGGCCAACTCAGGTCTATCTGATAGGTGTTGACTCTCATCCTAGTAGGCAGAGATATTCAAGACATCTTAACATGTTCTAAACCACCAAACTTTAAATGCACATTTGAGCTCTTTTTTCGAGCGATGGTGACTCGACAATTGGGATTCATTCAACATATTCTTTTTCCACCTACCTTCATGTCAACGTTGATTTTTCACATCAAATTTATTTTCCCCTGATTGAGGAGTTAGATAGGGTATTTGTTACCACCGAATCTTGGCTATCATTATTTCATATGTTTTACAGCCAGGATCTGAGTGCATCAGTATCCTCTATTTTCTTCTCTTTATGAATGCACTTGGTGACAGAGCTCTTTATCCTATCTTCCGCCATCGTCCTTGCACAACCAAAGATGGATTGGTGTGGTAGATAACTTTTCATAGCTCTAAGTTAGGATTAGAGTCGGGCAGTTTGAGCCATAATCAGCTAGCTCTAGGCTAAAGAGTGAAGATGATAGGTATGCATTCTTCTCTTTGTTGTATTTCTTTTTTTTTATATATACACATTTGCTTCATCTAATGATCTCTTTATCTTTTACAGCTAGGAAATCTAGTATGATTTCTTATCTCGGCCTTGGTCGAAAGACCAAGGTCGATGATACTCTAGTGGTCCTTCATTCTGACGATGATGAGTCAGATGCCTAGACAACTGTCGAGATTTCTCCAGTCATGGCTGATATTAAGGTAATGAACAATTCTTACTTTGTTTACCTGTATGCCCATCCTATTATACTTATAATTATTTGGTAGGCGGTAGACACTTCAAGATCAGGGGGAAAGCGCAGGAGATTTGTTATTTCGACTCGTACTTCAGCTTCACTATCGTTGGGAGCCAGGCTACATCAGATGTTGAGGTTACTGATCAACATCCTATCATAGAATAGTTGACATACCAGGTAAGTACCGACTTTGAAAACTTGATTTCCTTTTGAAGCTTTTAATCTTTTGGCTTAGATTTTGTATTTTCTTTGTCTTAGAACCAATTGATATCTCTTTAGGTACTTGTTGATGTGCAAATTCTATTAACGCTCGGGAATTAGCATTTCCAAATACAATCATTTGATCTCTATTAGTTTTTAATGTGGTTTCATTTTAGTTGACAAATAATTTTGATTGTTTTATCATATCATTTTTACTGTTTAATTTGTGTGCTCCCTTCTAGGATTATTGGCTCCTCTTGAAATGGCCAATCAAGGTTGAGGGTAGAGGAAAGAAAGGTGGGAAAAATGTAAACAAGAAAGGGCAGAAGTCGATCGAGGTTGCACAGTCATCTACAGATAGTCCCGCCAATGAAGGTGATAGCTCTAATGACCAACTTGCTATGACTGGTATGGTGTAAAGTTGTGCCTGAAATTTAATGACTTTTAACATTTTTATTTATCTGTTTGGTAACAATATTTGTTTATTTCTTTTTCACAATGCAATCAGGATACACAAGGACTCTCCATAGTGGGAAGAAGAGGCATAATAATCATGATCAAGAACCGAATCGTGGATTGAATGAAGGTCCTTTACCCTAAAAAGTGTCAAAGAAAGAGGCAAAAAATCTACAAAGAAGAAGTCATGGAAGTTTTGCGTGAAACTTCATCGAAAGTTGTGAGGTTCTATTGTGATTGGCCTAACGAGATGTATGTCGACCTCCGATTGGCAAAGAAAGGTGATGTAATGTTATATTGCATGTACTATTTTAGTTATATTTTTATTACATTTTGGCTAAGTCATTTAAGTAATTTATATTATTCATTGTGTTTGTTTACTATGATCATGCGTGCAGGACTAATTTGGTACAGAAGATTCTTGATATGGCTAAGAAAGCAAGTAGCAGAAGTCGATAGTTACTTTGGTCGCAATATGACGACGCTGAGGAGGATGAAGTACCTACCAAGACACAACCCGCAACAAGCTGGCTAAAACCTGCACCATTAACAACTCATACGAAAGGATCGAGTTATTACATTTTTGTTACATTTTATGATCAAGTTTAGGATCCTATATTACTTTTAGGATCAAGTTTGCAAGGTATAACAATGATTGTTACATTTTTGTATTTTTGTTTATGGTATAATATTTGTAATTTAGGATTTAAATAATTGTTATTTTTTATGTTTTGTGATGCCATGTTCTATGTTGAACTAGGTTTATGTTTGAAGGGTCTATCAAAACATGAAAGGAAAAGGATAGTAGGTGAATCCCAGTACGAAGAGGACAATATGATAAAAAGAAAGAAGGGGAACATGACGAACAGTTGGAAGAGCATAGTGAGGATGCAGATAGTTTGGATGGTCATCGAAAGAAACTTCAACCAACTAAGACCAGCAGTCAACCAAGTAAAGAAGCTGCTATAGTGAATGATGAGGATGAAGCAATGCCATAATGGTTAAAGTCCTGTAAACGGAGGAAAGAACTCTTAACCATATTCGAAAGCTGGTTGGAAAAAATGAGGTGTAGGCAGAAATGAATATGATCAAGGAGCCGGCTTCGGCCATTGCTGCTACTCCAGCTGAGAAACAATCTACGGTGGATAAAAATAAAGTAGGTTCTGTTTAGAAGGGGACCAAACAAACTTAGAAGAATACAACCGTAAGCTCGATTCGTGGAAGGCAAGCAATAGCTACCTCTGTAGCAGTCACCACTGAAGCAATACGTACTCCACCAAGTAAGTCATTGCTAAGTGTCTTTTTTCTATGTTAAGCATAAATGATAAATCGATTTTAATTTAATTTATTTTATCTTTCATGGCAATGTCTTTAACCTCCATGAAGTGTCGGGGGGTTGAGAGTTAAAAATGATTCTTTGATGTGAGAGCAAGGTATGAGAGAAATGTTATACCGGTTAGAATCAACAAGGCAAATATGAGTGCAATAAACTATGAAGTTCCTGATAGACTTTTGTTCGGAAGGTTGTTGAAAACCCAAATGAGGCACCTTTTTAAGACTCGAGCACCTTTGTGCATGGATGCTTTTACAAATTGGCCAAAACAGAAAAAAAGCATGGAGTTGTATGACATAATCTTCAGAAGTAAATTTTACTACGATTTTGTAATGTTTAATTATTGTATGTTTATCTGTTAGTTATAACATATTATATTATATTTTTTGGAGTTCAAATTTTCTTTTATTAATGATCCCAAGAAAGACCGGCCATCAATTTTCTACATGTTCAAAATCATAGCAAAGAATACCTATTATGCGTTGACGATGAAGTGGTTTGAGGAGAAGGCAAAGGGGAAACTGAAGGTGGCTTTGAAACTGAAACCTCTATATATCCCTACATGCAATGGCAAAAGCTTGCAACTCAATTTACTGACAAGGAATGGAAGGGATTGGTTTTTAACTAACTTAAATAATTGTAAAAAGTTATAGTTAGAGTTATATTATTTACACGTAACGGTTGATTGTTTATAATATTGGATACTTTGTATTCCCATCAAGCCACTAAGATATGTCTGATCGGGTCATGTACTTTATGAAATTCAATCTTGAATGTAAAATTTATTAATAGTATTAGATACTTTGTATTTAATTTTGAGCAATAAAATCTATCATTTAGTTATTATAATATTGGATATTTCTTGAATATATTACATATTGCTTGCATGATAGATTCCCAAATTTTAGATAATGCACTTAGAACTGTGATAGTGATCACACTCATTGAGATCCAAGTGGCTATAAACATAAGACCCAAATTATTCATAGTCGTAGGACTGTTATGATGAGATAATGACAATCCCGAAAAACTATTGCATATGCTATCTTCTTCTTAGGAATAATGATATTCTCGTAATCATCATTATTGGAGAATACTGAGTTAGACATATAGGTGGTTAATAGAAGATTAATCATTGAACGTGATTGCTCAATAAGTCTCAATGGTAATTATAAGGACTAATAATGAGACTTGCCTAAGTGACTATTATACTTGTGTTTCTCAGATATGAGATAACCATAGTACTGGCGTATGAGATATCATACTTCAATATCATTTGACATGGCACTAACTAAGGGTTACTAAAATGGTGAACCATTGAGTATGTATTCTTATACATATAGACTGTAGGGTGAAAAGATGAGATCTATGACCTTATTATTAGAGAATAAATCATGTGAGTAATGTTCCTCATGCAATAAAGAATCATTGCATAGTAAAATTGTTGGAAAAGAGTTTATATAGATCCATTTATTAAGTTGCATAAGGGATTACATGATTAATATTGCCAGGTCTAATAGGGTTTGGCATAAAAGATGATTGAGTTAATTATTTGACTTAAAAGATGTTTTAAGATTCAAATGATTCATTGGATATGGCGTTATAGGGCACACCTACTAGCTTAGTGTGGAAGCTATTAGGTCATTAAGGATGACTAGATCTAAGTTAAAATCTTAATTTGGAAAATTTGACTCATTGTTAGAAATTCTGATTTAAAGAGTTAAATAATTGATTAGTTTAAATTTTTTAAGTCTAGATCACACCCGTACAACTAGCATATTAAAATATGATTGAGATTTACTTTTAAATTAAATAATTAATTAGAAATAAACTAAATAAGTTATTAAATTGAGATTTCATAAATATAAACTCAAATAATATTTTTTGGGTCAGAGGAAAAAATAGATTGCTCATTAAACTGTTAATAGGCCTATGTGGAAAGACCTAAATTAGAGTTTGACTTTACTAGGTAATGTTGGATTTTAATTTGAAATTATTATTTTGTTTTAATTTTTCATAAATAAGAAATTAAAACAAGATATCGGGGAGGGGGCACCTAGTCATTAGTTCAATATGTAACGGGCCTTGGAGGCCCAAGGCTTATGTTCTTCATAGAAGGAACATTATAGCTCTAGGGCTCCCCATTCCAAAGTGTGCCACCTAGAGAGAGAAAGAGTATTTTCCTCTCCATTGTTTTCCTTTCTAAAGTTCAATCTTCATGAGTTGAGGATTGAACAAGAAATTAACCATGGAATTTTTTATCCATGTAGATACTAATAGAGTCTGGTGACAGCTAGGAACAAACCAAGCGGTAGCGGTGAAATTGGTGGCCCGTAGTGGTGCTAGGCAACATTCGGTGGCGGTTCAATTGGAAGTTGGTGAAAAACCATATGATATTTGGGTGAAGAGGTTGCTAGGTATACATGTTCCTCTCTTCCTTCTTTCTTGATTAAATTTCAAGTTAGTGGACTAAGCTAGGAATTGTAAACCGGATTTCGGATGTTTGAAGAAACATAAAATACTCCTGTGATCTTGAGATAGTCGCTTGAGTCAAATACCTAGAAACCATATTTCGAATGTGGCATTCCACTTCAGGTAAGCAAGGATTCACCAATCTACAGTGGTATCAGAGCCTCGGGATGTATTTGCTGGTCGTTAGATGTTCATGAACCTAGAGTGGAAGTGTCATTTCAAAAATTGACATCCCAGTTCTGGATCCAATCTGACTACACCTAGATATAGGTTGATGCATATGAATAAAAATCCATCCTAAAATCAAATTTTATATTTTCTAATAAATTAATCAACTAGAAAATTAATCAAGATGAATATTGAAATGATCTAAGGTTAGAAGAAGTTTACTTAGCAACTCTTTTAAAATCAGAAGGTTATCACTGTTACATCCGATCGACCACATGAGGCGTTGTACACCACCATCAGTCACCACTGTCTGTCTCCCTGAACCACTCAACACCATTCCTTAAAAACCACGATAAGAACAATCCCTATTCCTTGTATGGATCTAAGACGTCACCCAACCTCTACTAATATCTACATGAAAAATAACTCTCAGTTAATCTTTAGGTTTATTCTCAACACATGAGATTTCAACATTTGGAAGAGGAAATTAGATGATAGGATAGTTAGAGAGGAAAATGGGTCTCACTCTTCTATCCCTACAAGAATGGATACAACTAATATAATTCAATTCCAACATGCTTTATAAAAATACAGCACCACGCAATCAATTCAATGTTCAACATGCTATGTTGCATTCATATCAATAAAGTAAATCTCACACTGAACAAACAATGAGGTCCTTTACTTACCTGTCGTACATCTTATATTGGTACGAGGTCCTTATAGATCCTGCCAGTCAGGGACAGCTCTTAACCTATTCAAAACATGTGTTAATCTTAGTATGGACTCGGCTATCAATTTTACTTAAAATGCATAGTTTAACTTAAGGTGTCGAAAATTATGTTTCTGCTACAGTAAGCATTGACCCGTCGACCCTATAGATCCTTTCTCATTTTGAAGGCGTCGACCCGTGTAAGATAATTTACAGATCAAGGTCTTTTTAGTTTATGCAACATGTCAAAAGTGCTTTCGTATCAAGTACTTTTCCTAAATCAAGTACTTTTCCTTCCCAGACTGAATTTTTCCATTTTTCTTCTTAGATTGAGACCTAATATAATTTCTCTAGATTTGGGTTCCTGGTCCAAATAGAGAACTGTTCCTTCTTCCCAGACCAAGATCTAATATTATGTCTCTCGATCTATATTCCCAGTCCAGATCGAGAACTATTCCTTCCTTCTAAGACCGAGACCTAAGATAATGTCTCGTAGTCTGAGTTCTCAGTTCTGACCGAGACCTAAGATAATGTCTCTTGGTCTAGGTTTCCAGTTTAGACCGAGAACTATTTCTTCCTTCTCAAACCGAGACCTAAAATAATGTATCTTAGTCTAGGTTCTCGGTCCAGACCGAGAACTATTCCTTCTTCCCATACCAAGATCTAATATTTTATCTCTCGGTCTAGGTTCCTAGTCCAAATTGAAAACTGTTCCTTCCTTTGTAGATCGAGACCTAAGATAATGTCTCTCAATTTTGGTTTCCGGTCCAAACTGAGAACTATTCCTTCCTTCCTAGACCGAGACCAATGATAATGTCTCTCGGTCTGGGTTCCCAGTCTAGACCGAGAATTGTTCTTTCCTTTCCATACTAAGATATAATATAATGTATTTTGGTCTAGGTTCTCAGTTCAGACCGAGTTCTTGGTTTAGAAAAACATAAACATGACTGAGTTCTTAGTTTCAGGTTGATTTCTTATATTTCATCCATTCGAATTCTCATTTTTGATCTATGCAACACTAACTGAAATTTTCGTGTGCAAGGATCAGTGATGAATCTTACCAGTTGTTGTTCTTGATAGTGATGCTTTATTTGGCCCCTAAACAGCTCAGAGTCATGATCTGTAAGCTTGCGAGCTCTTACTTTCACTTTCAAGAGTTCTCGACTATAGAGACAGAAGGAATTTATTTGGTTTTTGTTGGAGGTTTTCATGAGGGCTGGAGAGAAGTGAGATTTTTCTAATCAGCAAAGCTTTTGAAATTGTATGTGCAATACAAAGCTGCAGTTGGAGGTGTTAGCTTCAAAAATGATACATGCTATGAGTAATTTTCCTAGTCTGCATATGCATCTATAGCTCTTTAGCTCTTTTGTTTTCAGACTTATCGCTCTAGGCTGATATAATAAAAATTGGTGAAGCCACCACTTTACGTACATCTCTTTGTCTCTCTCTTTGTGATTACTTTATGTTATTATTAGTATTATTATTATTATTATTATTTTATTTTATTAGTCTAATACTTTAAGACTAATTTCTTAGGATGTTTCTTTCAATCCTTTTTTCAATTCTACTAGAAAATTAGCGCAAGCAATAAGGAACTCTTTACTTTATAACATTTAGACTACAAACTATGTCTAACTATTGGAAGCAATTAAGTAGGATATTATAAATCCCCACAACTCATAAAATGAATAAGCACTCACACTTGTAGACTTTGCAACTGCTACAGCATGCGCACATAGAGTTTTATTCATGTCAAACACTTTACATGTGAAACTCTTTACCCCTAAGTTCACAACAACATTAGTAGTAACTCCAATCAATTCAAAAGTAGCACCATCTATATAATCAACCTTCATTATCAATAATTTGTCGAATATTTTTCTAAGCAACTCTAGTACCTTAGGAGTGCATCGGTCGATATGCTGGTTGGCTAAATTTCTTCGAGTGTTGAACTAAGTGGTCATCATCTTCCTAATACTATCGAGTAAGGCTACACTTGGATATGAACATGCATCCTTCAAATGAGCTCTTGACCAATATTCAAAACAGGTATCTCAAAGCACATTGCCACACTGAGATACGATGCTCTAATCTCATTAAAGTATATGTTGAATTCTTGTAGCCTATATTCTTTGGCTGTAGTCATAAATAGAGTGACCATTCCTCTACCCCTGAATCTCAACTTGATATTTTGCCCGATGTGCCAAATGCAAACACCGTGTTTTGAATTTGTGTACACTTTATACAACATTTCTACTACTTTGTGATTGATCTGAAATGAAAACTAAGTTAAGGACATCAGGTAACTTTTCTAGAAGCCTAAGTCGACTATATCCCATACGATTGGATTGCGTTGCTTGTTACCATCCTATGTGGTTGCGGTTAGAAACGTGCCCTTGTATTTGCACTTACAAACATTTAATCGATTCAAATAACCTTTCACGTAAACTGAAATCCATTAATGGATGCCATAAAAGCCATGAAATAATAAAGAAACCTTCCTTCTTCATTCATCAAAAGTGCTTTTACAGTTTCCTGATTTACCACCTTCATCATGACAGAGAAATGTGGCAACATTGAGTAGCTCTCGTCAGTCATACCCTGAATAAGGTCACATGCAATAGACATTGGTTTCCATGCCTTCTAGTAAGTAATATTTACTTTTAGATCATTATGAGCTATATAATTCTAATCATTTTCGAGTTAGGACCCTCATCACACCCACTATAACTATTCATCACACATCGTCCAATTACCAAAGAGGATGTTTGCCGATGTTTGTTATGGACGAAGTCCAAGTTACTTGTGTGTTGATCTTTATGTTTGAATTTGAAAAGATGAACCATCTTTTTTTTTCATAGCACGGAGCATCCACCTGTAATTTGTATCTGTACAATTGAGAACATATATATTCTTATTCGACTTCTTGACCTTGAATTAAAAAATTCCGTCGGATCGTAGGGATTTGTAGACTCATGTTAAGGTCATTCTTCGATTGAAAGAATTGAGTGCAATAAAACTCATCTCTGATTTATTGGGCAGAAGCAATTGGGAGTAAATTACTTCTAACGATGGAAAAATCAGTACTCAATGCGCCAGGCTGAGTAGCATTAGGAAACTAGCATAATCATCATTGTTGACCATATCTGGGATTTTATTTTGCAATTGTGGTGAAACATGTGCCAGGAAGTCATGAATGGGTATTCGATCTGGATTTTCAAGAGTAGATAAACTATTAGGTATAAGTACTACTCCATAAAAGTACTCTTCCTCGAACAAATGAAAATTATGTATTATTTCATTGGTTGTACAATTATAGCATTCTTCCTCTGTTCTCCACTCCTATCATCCTCATTCAAATCCTCAACCTAATCCTCATTCTATCCTCAATTGCTACATCATTCTCAACCTCAAGCTTGGTCTTAACCACATGTTCTGCCACATCCACATTTAGGCCATCATTTTGATCTCTATCACTTCCATCATCATTATTTATAAGATTCTCATTTTCCTCATTACCATTACTATGATTGGGTACGTCACGTCGCTCTCACATGTATACCACTTCTTTCCTTTGGAATCAATGTCACATGCAGTGGAGATAGATTTCTCAAATAGGCAGGGACTAAAAACGGATGCACATGTCTATCATTTTCTATAAATATTGGATGAATGATCGATGCAAATAACGGCTTGTATGCTATTTTAATAACAAATTCATTAGGATCAATACAAATAGTTTTGTAGATGACCTCTTGTAGCTCATTAAAAGTGACACTTGTTTCAACCAAAACACCCATTCCCTCTAGTAGCTCATTTAAAGTGACACTTATTTCAACCAAAACATCTAATATTTCGATAGCATGGAGTTCTCCTCCTCCTTCCATTCCACATCAAAGCATACAACTACGAATATGGATGAGCCATTTCGGAAAAAATAAATAATCTTAGATTAATATCTTCACCAAATTATGAAGAAACCATGAAAATAAATCAAATTCTAACCCAAATAAAGTTTGAACTAGATTTCGGTCAGAGACTGGTCAGAACATAATTTCGGACCTGAATCTCGGTTTGAAGTTAATTTCGGACCAAAACTTTGGTTGAAAATCATTTTTTATCCAGTTGGGACAAAATCTTGGTCAAAAATTATATTTCGGACCACTTTACTAGCCAAAATGGAACCACAATTATGGAGTTTTGAGATCCAAATGATATGGAGGTGTCATTGCCTTTCATGAGCAAAAGGATGAAACAAAGAAAAACTCAAAATGAGCTTGCAACTCAACCTCAAGAACAAAACGAAGCTCATATATATCGAAAGAGAACACTTACCAAACTTACAACAAGGTGCTCATGTATGACGGAACCTCAAGCTTCTTCTTCGATGAAGTACAAGTACTAAGAGTCTCCTATTATTCTTTCTTTTTTACTTATACCCCACAAGAAACTATTATTTTATTAAATTTCATTTTTACCTTAACTAATCATCTAGTCTACTACTACTATCATTATCACCACCATGCCAAAACATATTTGCAAGAATATGTAAGCAAATTTAGGGACCAGTATATTTGACCAATCTAATGGTGGTGTTGGACTCGGTAATCCGAGTGACTCCATTGCCTTATTTGACTGGCTCTACGGGATCAAATAGGATCAAGTAAGGGCTTACACATTATAAAAGTTAAGATAACGGTTTTGTGTATAAGGTCAAAACTTTGCAGGGTCATTAGTAATTTTTCTGAGCAAGCTTATTATGGTGATTAGAGTATAAACATAATTAAGATTTTGTCGGCAGAAATGTCTTTTTAATCTTTAATAATAACCCAAAAATAGAAAATGACCCATAAGCCCATTTCCATCATCATTGATAAATAACTAAAAAAAATAAGCATAACAAATTTGGCTCATAAGTCCATTTCTATCATCATGGCCTCCCATTTGAATTTGATGACAAGAATGAAGATTTTTGGATAAGGATTTTTAAGTCATAAGGATTAAATTCGTGGAAGATGGAACCTTAATAAAAACTTAATTAGTCATCAAGTTTCCTAGCAAAACAATTGCCACATATATGCCCTTTTAATCATTCTTGCTTATCTTAAGGATTTTAAATAATTTAGCTATCATGTTCTTTACTTCTTCTATCAAAAATCGGCATGCCTCTCCTTCTCATCTCCTTCAATTTCCTTCCACCATTAACAAACTCACTCAAATCTCAAGGGAAGTCTTAATGCTTGGTTTGGAAGATTTAGCTTCAATCATCAACGGAGGTAAGACCTTGTTCTTCTTCACTCAAGTTTCTTACCTAAGCTATAGATCAATTTCATGTGATGAAGGTTTTCTAGAGATGGGGGATATTTGTTTTTAGATTTTAAAACAAACTTAGTGTTGCCATTGAGTAGAAATGGTTCAACTCCTTGAGTCTTCTTGGTTGTGTGTCTGAAATTCTAGAAAATCATAATAACGTTCATTGATTATTATGAATTCTTGTAATTCTCTATACATATTGAAATTATAATAAAATTATATCAACAAACTAGATTCTTAGAAATTTTCAAGAAATTCAAGAGTACCAAATCAAAATTATATAGGCTTAGAAAGAAATTCTTAAAGTTGACATAATGATCCGTAAAATAAAAGTATTAGATTTGTAAGGAGTAGGTGTTCTTATAAATTTTTTAATATGAGAATGAGGTATTGGAAAATTGTGAGATTTTACATGGAGACAGTAGATATATTTATCTACAATACAAGGTTCGAAATTATTGATCATTGCAATAAGGAGTTATGGAATTTTAAATTTAGTATAAATTACAAAGTTTACCTAGTATACTGTAACTTAAATACAAAATTTGAAAAGTGTAACTTGAGTTATATTACATTAAATGAAGTGAATTGCACCAAATGTGAAAGCTAAGGCTGTTAGCTTTCAAAAGAAACATAATTGAGAAAATTTTAGTATCTCTACAATAAGATATAAGCGGGAGAATAATGTTGGTCGAAGGTTGCTTCCTGTTAGTAGAGATACCACAAAAAGCGCAGAGGAAGAGTGATTGCCATATGTGAGATATGGTCCTCAGAACAAAACTATTGAAACATAAAGTTAAATAAATGTGGAACCCAAAACTCATTGTTAAGATGGTAGAATTAAAAGGGATAGCAAACGATTGCTTTTTGAGCTGAAATTATACAGGATACACATAATAAATAGAATTAAGGTTTATAACGTTTAAAACAAAAGGAAATTGTGGCTTATGGGATACTATCATCAACACATAGGCTTAGTGCCGAAGGAACAAAGTGGCTGTAAGTTTCTACCTTCAAAGGCTATATTAAAAGGGGTGAATTATGAAATAAAAATGATTATGTAGAGTTGTAATCCTTACAGTTGATATTTATGAACCTTGATAAGAAATAGTAAGAGTCTTAAGCTAAAATACTTTCCAAATTTAGAGTTCAAAGTAAGGACTTAAACTAGAATGCTCAACAAGTGGGAGTTGGATAGTTAGATATACCAATGAAATAGTAAGGTTGTACTGTAGAAAGTTTAAGTTATTATTAATTTGGGTTAAAATTCTTGCTTGGATAGGTTAATAGCTTGCCTAGTGTCTAAGGTGAAAGTGTATGTCCGTCAAGCCAATCAGGTTAAATCCAATGAGTATACATTTTGTGTGTTACAATATTCTTTGTGAATATTAATAATTTTTTATTTTTTATTTATTAATCATTCAATTAATAAAGGAAATTTTGATTTATTATGTTCATTAATTATGATAGAGCTAATGAGTTGTTCATTAAATGCATATCATGGTAAAGTCATGTATCTTAAGTTATGCACTTGAGGTTATGATTAGATAATGCAGACGAGATGCAAGTTGTTTAAAGCTTAAGGTACAAATGTTCATAGTCGTAGGATAATCAAGAGGACATTGATTATCCGGATAGACTATCATATAGTTCATTTCCTAAAAGTGTAGAATAGTTGTTTTCATAATTATTGATGTTAGTGAAACATCATAATAATTATGTTGGTGCTTGGTGGAGACTAAATACATTGAATGTAACATGTAGATAAATTTCAACGGTAAGAATATTAACTTTTAATGAGAACTATTTGATGACTATAGTATAGGTAATCCTCAGACCTGAGGTCGTTATTACATCTTGTATGTAATATTATATGTTTTGACTTTATCTTACCTAACCCTGGTCAAGGGTTATAAATGGTGAATTGTTAGATGCAGAATATTGCATATAAAGATTATAACTAATCAAAATAGAGTTTATCGCTTCTGTATTCAGAACTAATATACTATAAATTATATTATTTATGAACAAATTAATTTTTGGAAGGTAGTATCATATGAAAAGATTGTTCTACAAATTCATTGTCATTGTTCATTAACATATAATATATTCATGACTCATCTATAAGAGTTTAATAGTTAAATTCATATAGCAATATGTTGGCTCCATGGAATGATCGTACTGTACATGTTATAGTCACGAAGGGTTGATATGGAAGATCATATATTCTCATCTCACATCAGGTCTTTATGCTTTGCTAAGAGATGTACTTAACTTTGTAGGTTTAAGTTAAATTTGTTATGAGATGATAAAGTTAATCAATTAATTTAAAAGGGAGTTTGAAATTAAATAAATCTAACTTAGAATTAGATAAAATCATATAGCGATAAGAAACCCTGTTGCCAGTGTCATGTAGAACCTAATCGGTCACACACATTAAGGTTCTTAATAACTCAGTTTAACTTTCTTAAAGAAAATTAAAAATGAACCAGGTTACGGTTTAAGGGTAAAGCTGTAAGTAAGCTTCTAGTTAGACTACTACAATGGAAAAAAAGTAATTTAATAATTTGTTAAATGAATGTCATGCAAATTGCTAGCACAACTTAGATGATATTAATTTAATTAAATATTAATAATTTACAATGGAACTAATTATTTAGTTATAAAAAAGTCTTAAAGGTTCATAATTATCATTTAGACATCCAATTATCATGGGTCAAATTAATCAGAGATTTGATTAAACAATATGGGTTAGAGACCCACATAATGGCCACCATACTATGGGTAATTAACTCATAGATCATTTGATTAGATTAAAGGAAACCTTTGAAATATTCATTAGTTGACTAAGCCAAAGTCATGGTTAGTTATATTGTAACCAAGCATTAAGGGAGCCTTATAAATACTCTCCTAAAGGGCTTGGCCAAAACCTAATGGTACTCCATCATCCTTTGGCCGAAATCAAAGGGAGAAAATAGAGTTTTTCTTCATTTGTTTTCCCCAGCTTTTTGATTTATGAGATTAAACTTGAAGTACAAATTAAACCGAGTGAAATGAACCATGTGGATTAAGGCTAGATGGTGAACACGTGGGCACCTTATCTTCTTCATGGAATTCAGCCATGATAAAGAAGGATGGTTTGATTTTGTAATTGTTCGGTTGTGTATTAAGATTGGTAATTTTTCTTAGAACTTAATTTATTTGGTTTTTTGGGATGTTAATGAGCTTTCAATAATATATATATATGATGTATATATGATATGATGTATATATGATATGATGTAATATCCATTTTAACTCCTTCCCGTAGTTAGATTAATTTTGTAGCCTAAATATTATAAGGGATATGTTAAATGAATAATTAAGTTAGACTTACACATTATAAAAATGAAGATAGAGATTGTATGTATCAAGTAAAAAGTCCCTCATGGCTAGCACCAATTTTCGAAAATGTTTGTGAAAATGATTGAAAGAAAATCATAAGAAATTTGTCTTTAAGTTATTAGATAATAATAATAATAATAATAATAAAAATAAAGTAATAAAATTGAGAGAAAGTATTAAGATGAAGCGGTGGGCTTCACCAGCCCACCCTTCCCTCTCTCATAGTATAAGATAAGTATAAATAGAATAGAATACATTTGTTATCAAAGGAAACCATCCACATATCAGATCTTAACTACGAAATTAATACCTCAAGTTGCAACTGCTTGTATACAATACATACTCAACAATAAACGAAAAGAACAATTTGGTCAGTAGTTAAGTTGCTCCACTCATGTTAATAATACTTCACAATTTAGTTGCTGCACTTTTGCTATAACTCTCAAAAAGTCTCTTAGACGTTAGTAAGTAAGATGAGCTAAAGTCTTGAAAATTTGAGATTTCCTTCATTCTTATATAATCTAGAATCATTAAAATATAGGTAAGAATTCTAATTTACATATGAGTTGTAGATGTATATTTGAAAATTCAATTATCCAAGAATTTAATTTGAATTGATTATTATATACATCTCTAGATAAAGAATGAGAATATAATTTATAAAGTATATGATATCAATATGGGATCAAAGTTTATACATCTTAATTAGTTAGTAATTAGTAAAATTTCTAATATGTCAAAGTACTCGACGCCCTCGAGGTACTCGACGCTTTCAATATGCGAAGTGCTCGCCATACGCGACGCCTTCAAAATGAGAAGTGCTTGACCCCTAGACTCCTCAACATACTCAACTCCTTCAATATAGGAAGTGCTTGATGTACTCGAGGTCCTCAATATGCGAAGTGCTCAACGTACTCGACGCCTTCAATAGGTGAAGTGCTTGATGCCTCGACACACTTGACATACTCGATGCCTCCAAGATGCGACGTACCCGACCCTCGACGTACTCAATGTACTCGATGCCTCGACGTCTATTATATCAGGAATAAAACTATTTAGATGGGTTAAATGTTATCGAATAGTAGAGAATAATGAATACTCCTTATAAAATTCATATACTTCAAATAGTATTGTTAAGTTAGTTTTAACTGTGAGTTAATATATGCACAGTTATTGGCCAAACAATGTTTATAAATTTATTTGATACACCAAAGTAAATTATGTGTTTTTAAGTAGAATTGAGAATAAAATTTTACTAAGATAAACATGTTTTATTAAGTTAGTAGTTGGCCTAGACAATAAGGTAACTCATGATTGGATTAAACCGATGAGACTTTGGTTCTTTTGCTTTCGCTTGTATCATTTATAGTTGTCCTGTACTACTTAATTAATGCTTCTTGAGCCATTCATAAGTTCACTCATGAACCTTTTACTTAAAACATTCATTTGCCTCGAAAATAGTAATGGATTAAATTTCTATTAATTTAAATTATTAGTTGATGCTTGATTTAGAATTATTCCAATCAACCGATTTAATCAATTAGCATAAGATGGAACATGAGGCAATTTCATTATCTATGATAATAAATTATAGTCTGTAATAATTTTAATTTTCAATCTAGAATCTCTATACATTAAGAACATTTATTTAGTTCTTCTCAAAAAATATATAATATTTTAGATTGCATTTAATGCCATCACATCGGATTTCTGAACACACGCTCACAATACTTAGAACATCAGAAATATACAATTTCATACACAAAACACATAACATAGCCTATAGACTTGTTTTAGTCATCTAATTCATGTGATTTTCTGAAGGGGTGGGAAATTTTACATCAGTGGGCCAACCTGAAGAGCAAAGGCCCAAACATTTAACTACAGCTCCTCTTAGACTAATGGACTACGTGTCGGACAAACCCAAGGATGTGTCAACGACATGTTGAATAAAATATAGTAGTTGAGGAAGATAATACAAGCTGTTAATAGAAAAAGAATATTGGTATGATCAATTAACTGATTCTGTTGTAATTGATAACAGATTCAGTTAGCTTATGCGCGTGTTAATTGAGATAAAGCGTGTAATCTGTGATTAGGACGGTAATGAATGAATAATAAGCTTATCTTTATACAACTTTTCTCTCTCTTATCTCTGTGTTCCTTATTACTGGAGTTGAGCTTGATTGAAAAGGCCTTCTTACTGGAGTTGAGCTTGATCGAAAAGGCCTTCTTTCTTGTTAACACCCGAACACTTAAACGACTTAATTCCTTCTTCCTTTAGAATAATCACTTTTTGATATCGTAATTTTTGGGTTTAAACTGCAATTGCATGTGTGCACAATCAAGCTTAAGTATTTTGTCTATCTTATCGTAGAACCTAAAAATAATTTTTAAACCTCCTTTCTGCTGCAGGGTTGTATATAGATTAACATAAATTTTCTCAAAGAGAGGTATTATGTGCATTAATAGTTTGGAGAGTGATATTGGCCTCGATTGTTGTAAGGAGAGTACCTAATGTTACCGAAAATTTACCAAAAACGCACAAGTAACGGTGTTCTGGGAATTGAGAGAGGTCCTTGTGCTCTTTAAGCTTTTAGCCAACATAAGCAGAACGTTAGAATAAGAATAAGAACACCAAGAAACCTTGTTTGAGAAGGTGGTATAAATAAGAGGGGATAATATGGGTTGGCTCAGCCCGAGCACGATCGGCCTTATTCGAGCCCGTGCCCAATGATTGTGAAAATAACATTATTCTAAAGAAGAAGATAATACGTGTAATAATTTTTTTTGATTATCACCATTGCAAGTTAACATGTCTATGCTTATCCGAGGCATAACACCTTTTTCGAAAAACGACAGTTGAATATCTAAACACATTTGAATACCTCAATATCAAAAAATTGCATGCTATGTCCTTATACATCCGGATTTTTGGTTAATTCATTTCTATATTTCTCTAAACTAGAAATAAAATCTAAACGAAGTATAGATTATATTGAGCTACCATTCTCCTCTAAGAACTAGGATGGTTCTTCACCCTTTTCCTATTTAAGCTACCGACCACCAAGCTCTACTCCTTAATCTCTCTTTTAGATATCTTGGCTTAACTCAACTCTTGAGAAAAAAGCTTGGAGAAGAAATTAGAAGGAAGGGAAAAGATGAAATAAGAAATCACTCTTTTCTCTCTCTCTTCTAAGTGGGTGGTAAAAGTAGGTTATAAGAACCCTAGGGATGTGTGTTAGACTATGAGTAATCTATAGATGGAAGTAGTAATTTAAATTTTTTTGGATCTAATCATAAATATTGATTAAATTCATAGACGCAGACCAAGATTGATCATACAAACATATATTAAATATATATTTAATAGAAAGGATATAAAAGTTCTATAAAACTAAAATATTAAAATCTATAAAAAAAAAAAATTGATCTTAAAACAGAACCGAATGAATTTCCTTGCTACTTCATCATGGCCAAATTCAATAGGAAGATTGAGGTGTCTAAGTTTTCACTCTCTAATCATAATCCACGCAGTTCAGTTCGTTCACTTGATTTCTACTCTAAGATTCATCACATGATTCAAAGAGCTCGTGGAAAGGGAAGGGAAAGTCTCACTTTCTCATACTAGGGATTTCAGCCAAGAGACAAGTAAAAGTTTATAATTTTCGGAGAACCTAATGAGGTATTTATAATACTCCATTAGGTCTTAGGTTTCCTAATAGTATTAGGTTTCTTTATTGCATTAGGTTTCCTTAAACTAATTAAGGAAACAATAGATCAAACATGCCTAATGTCTGGTCAGGCTTGTCACACACCTAATGTCGGTCGTGCTTGTCATTGGTCTTTAGCCTATGTATTTTAATCAACACTTTGATTAATTTAGGCTATAAAATCCAATTAAAAAATCAGCTCGTTAACCCTTTTAGGTATAATTGCTAATTATATAAACCTTTGAGATACTTTATAATTAAATAAATATTCTCGATGTAAATTATAAATTTTAATTAAATTAATATCATGCTTAGTTATGCTAGTAAAACTGCACGACATTAAATTTAATAAATTAATAATTTACTATTTTTTCCCTTAAAGTCATATAAGACAAATTACAATTTTATTCTTAAAAGCAAGACTGTTCATTTTTGTTGTCTTCATAGAAAACTTAACTGAGTTACGTCTAAACTTTGATGCATATGACTGATTAGGTTCAATATTATGCTAGTACGAGGATCTCATAATACTATTATTTTATTTAAATCATAATTAGATTAATTTAGCTTTAAGACACTTTTTAAACTAAATAAATAGTTCAATCATCTCACGATTAATTAACTTAAGCCTCTAAGTCAAGATTGACTTCTAGCAAAGTGTCAAGGCTACCTGAGAAATGAAAAGTAAGCATCTTCAAAAAAAGAACTTGTTGTGACTAACAACTGTACAATAACGATCCTTCCATCTAACCAATGTTCTGATTCGTCCTAGAATGTAGTTTAACTATTATAACCTAATAGACAAATCACATAAACATGTATATCTTTAATGAACACAATGGATTTACTGAAACTCTTTTTATATCATACTACCTTGCAAGAATTTTATTGTTCAATAAAGTTTATAACTCATAATACTTATTTCCAAATACATAACTAATGGATTCCCTCTTGATCACTTATAACCTTCATGTATAATATTTTATATCCAACGGTTCACCTCGTGTACACCCTTGGCTAGGGCTGATTGAAATGATGTTAAAGTATAAAACCCAACATCTAAGATATCATGAAGATCTCAAGTCTAAGCACTATATGTAATATAGTCATAAGATAACTCTTATTAATAATCAATATTAATTACCGTTGAGAATTACCTGAGTGTCACGTTTGGCCTTAGTTTCTACTAAACATCCACATAATCATCAGGATGTTCTACTAACACCAATGGCCATGATATCGGTCACCCTAAACAGTTTAGGTTATGAACTATGTGATTGTCTATTCGGATCATCAATGTCTATTATTGAAATCCTACAAAATTGAACAATTCGTGTCTTTTAAGCTTTAAGCAACTTGCGTTTCAATAAACATGATCTCCAAAATGGTCTCCAAAGTGTATAATTTAAGACACTAGATTTTATCATTATATATATCTATAGAAAATAAGATATTAACTCCAACATAATTAATAAACATGATAAATGGATTAATGTCTTTACTATTATTGAACAAATGTCATTAATATTTACAAATAAGATTGTATCTCACAAAATGTATTACCCATCGGCTCTAACCCGATTGGCTTGACGAGCATATACTTTCAATATCCGAGTTGTACTAAAGCCAATCGTTTCATAATCTAATTTTCATCTTATCAGGATGGTGACCTAGCTTTTGCTAGAAAAAACCCTTTGGTTAGTGGATTCATTATGTTATTATTTATATCAACTTTCTCTATATTTGTGTTCATATTTCGAGTCACTATTAGATTAAGTGCAAAATGCAGTAACACGTGTTAGGACCTTGATGGGATTTAGGTTCTTCTTGCTTGTACTATTGTATCATAATTAATGTAGTCAAGTACTACGAGATTATTAATTCTAGGAACCACTTCAAGTAAATTTATGAATCTTTTATCCAAAACACCACTTAGTGGAGGATATCTTTTTGAACATTGAAATGAATTATTAGAACTCATTTTAAATAATATTACTTTGCAAAGATTCTTTATACAATAAAATATATAATTTATAGGATTGATTTCAGAAATACAGGGGTGATGGATTTCATTTTGATCACTCACAACTTTCATATATGACGCCTTATATCCAACAATGCACCCCTTCAGAACTTGAGGCTACGATATTTTGGGACAATGTCAAAGTGTAAGACCCCACCCTGCATAAAAGATATCATGGTGGGCTCACATCTAAAGGCACTTGTACTATAACCACTAGATAATTCTCATTAATAGTAGTATTCTTACCATTGAGATTTATTTAAATATCACATTTAGTATACTCAGTCTCAATTGAGCACCCATTTAATTATTCTGATGTTTAACTAACACCAGTGACCATGAGAACGTCCATCAAAGACATTATGAAGATGTTCTATATGCTAGTCTATCTGAATTACCTATGTTCTTCTCGATAATCCTATGCCTACGAAGAATTTATATCTTTAAGCTTTAAGCAATCTACATCTCACCTACTATGATCACAATTATGTTCTAAGTTCATAATTTAATATACTAAATTTTATCATATATTATATTAAATAATATTTTCAATATAATTAATAAACATGATAATCACTTCCATTTAGATTTATTGAAGATCCTTAAAAGCATTACAAGAGTTGCCTACAAAGTTCAATTACATAAGGAATAAATTACATCATGTTTTTCACATTTCAGTGCCTAAATATTGTCTGACTCCAAAGGCAGGTACTAATTTGTCACTGCAATTTAAACTTTGTTCAGAATCAAGCTCTTATTACTCAATTATCAGTTGTTAATTCCAAGCGTATTAGAAGACAAATTAATTAGATAACTTATATTTAACTTTAATGATCTCCCCTGCCATTAGAAGAAACATAGTGAAGAAATTTGAATTATTTTCAAATACTTAATCCTTAGTTTTACCTTGAGGACAAGGCGTTTTCTAAAAGGGTGGGAAATTTTAACTGGGTGGGCCAGTATGAAGAACAACAGCCCAAACATCTAACTAGAGCTCATGTTAGACTAATAGACTACATGTTGGACAGGCCCAAGTATGTATCAACGGCATATCGAATGGAATATAATCGTTGAGGAAGATGATACAAGCTGTTAAAAGAGAAAAATACCGTTACGATCAATTAACTGATTCTGTTGTAATTGATAACTAATTCAGATAGCATATGCACATGTTAACTGAGATCAAACATGTAATCTGTGATTTAAGACAGTAATGAATGAATAATCGACTTTTTTATCTCAACTTATAAGATCTCAACTCATAAGATCTCAACTTGTAAGATTATAAGTTAGGAGAAAATAAATAGAAAAGACACTTTTCTCTTTTTGATTTTTGGCCAAGAAGCTTGTCTTAGTACTTCTTGATTTCGGCTACCATATTTCTTGTATTTATAAGCAAAAGTTAAGTCATACTTTTGTAATCTTATTAAGAATCCTATTTATCTTATAACAAAAAAGTGAGATGGGTAAAGCCCAATCAATGATCGGCCACCCCTGCGTCATATCAATGAGTTATTTAATCAACCATTTAATTAATTTTCACTTATAAAATTCAATTAATAATTTGGGCTATTAACTCTTTAATATCTGATTATTAATTATGAATCTTTATGACACTTTTATAATTAAATAAAAGTTCCTTTGTAACTTACTAATTTCCAATTAATTTAATATCACACTTAATTGTGTTCGCAGAGCTATATGACATTAAATTAATAAATTAATCATTATCATTTTATCCTTATAATTAAACTATAGGTAAAATTACCATTTACCCATAAATTGGTTTTCGTCCATTTTCCTTATGTGTTTGACCATAATAATTTCTCCAACGAAACTATAACTATGTTAGTATGATTCTTATGTATTTAACCGATGAGGTTCTAAATCACTCGGCATGAGGATTTCATAAACATTTTATGATTTTATTTAATTAGAAATTAAATTTATTTAATTTAAAACAATATTTTAAATTAAACAGTTAATTTAATTATCTCAAGATTAAATAACTTTAAACCTCAAAGTCAAGATTGACTTCTACCAAAATGTCAAAACTACTTGAGAGATGAGAAGTACCATCTTCCGAAAGAACTATTTGTGACCATCGTAAAATTATAATAATAATCCTTCCATCTCATCAATATCCCGATTCATCCTAGGAGATGGTTTAACTGTTAAACTCTAATAAACAAATCTTATGGACCATTATATCTTTATTGAATATTAACAATGGATTGATAGAAACTCCTTTCAAATTATACTACTTTACAAAGATTGCTTACTCAATAAAGTAAATAATTCATAGGACCTTATTCTAAATACGAAAGCGATAGATTCTTTGTTGACCACTCATAATCCTTCACGCATAATACTTCATACCATTTGGTTAACCATATGTTCACCCATTGTTAGGGCTAATAGGAACAATGTCAATGTATGAAGTGCAGTACTCAAGAAAACTATGGTGTTTCAGGTCGGAGGATCACATGTAAAATAGTCATTAGATAATTATCATTAACAGTCAGTATTAATTATCATTTAGAATTATGTAAGTGTCATATTTAGTACCTTTAGTCTCTACTAAGCACCCATGCATTCATCATGGTGTTCTACTACACCACTACGTTTGAGATCGGCCACCCTAAGAATTCGGTGATGAACTACATGATTGTCTATCCTAGCATGATCTCTATCAGGGTCTCTGAAGTGCATAACTTAAGATACTAGACTTTATCATTATATGCATATATAGAAGATATAATATTAATTCCAAGAAAATCAATAAGCATGATAAATGGAAAATAATGTCTTACTAAAATTCGTGTAAAGATAGTATCACATAAAGTATTTGCCCCATCGGGTCAGTCTCTGATGGGCTTGATGGGCATACACTTTCAATTTCCCACTTGCACTAAAGTCAATCATTTTTTAATCTAATTCTCATCTTGTCAAGATGCGATTCAACTTCTGCTTGAGAAAGCGCCTTAGTGAATGGATTTGCTATATTGTCATATGTGTCCATCCTTTCTATTTTGATGTCTCCTCTTCAAATTATTTCTCGGCTGAAGTGATAACATTGCAGCACGTGTTTAGATTTTTGATGAGACCTATGTTCCTTTGCTTGTGTCATTACACCGTTGTTATCACATTACACTACTATGGGATCAACGATGCTCACACACCAAGTTCAGTTATGACATTTTTCATCCAAACCGTTTCCTTTATTGCTTCTGAAGCTGTAATGTATTTTGTTTTAGTAGTAGAATCCGCGGTTGTTTCTTGTTTGGAACTCTTTTGACTAACCACTCCACCATATAGTGTGAAGACAAATCCTGAAATTCATTTACTATCATCAACATCTGACTGGAAACTAGAGTCTGTGAAACCCTCAATTTTCAAGTCAAATCCTCTATAAACCAAGAACATGTCTTTAGTGCTTCTCCAGTATTTCAAAATGTTCTTGAAGATAGTCCAATGCTTCTAACCGGATTGCCTTGAAATCTACTTATAACACGTAAAGCATAGGTAATATTTGTTTTTGTACACAACATAGCATACATGATGGATCCTATTGTCGAGGCATAAGGGATTGTACTTATCTCATCCCTCTCTGATTTTGTCTGGTGATAATTGTTTGGTGAAGTAGATTCCATGCCTCATTGGCAGAAGTCCTCTCTTAGAATCTTCAATGCTAAACCTCTTCTGCAGTTTACTTATGTATATTGATTGGGTCAAGCCTAGCAGCCTTCTAGATCTATCTCGATGATAGCCATAACTTAATAAACTGTAACATACCTACATCATTCCCAATGAGTAGTATATCATCCATGGATAGAATTATTAAAGCAACAGAGCTCCCCCTAACGTTTTTGAACACATAGGAATTATTTTCATTCTTAATGAAGTCAAATGATTTGATTGTTTCATCAAAATGAATGTTCCATATATAGACCTATTTGTGTTTATCTAGTTTGTGAAGCCTACGGGTTGTACCACATACACATCCTCCTTGAGGTACCCATTCAGGAATGTTTTTTTCACATTTATTTGCAAGATTTTATAATCGTGGTATGCTGCGATGGAAAGCAATATCAGAATGGATTTCGTCATTGCAACAGGTAAGAAGGTTTCTTCATAATCTATTCCTTTTATTCGTATATAACCTTTTGCAACTAGTGCAAACTTGTAGGTTTTGACCTTTCCATCTGCCTTAGTTTTCTTCTTGAAAACCCATTTGCATCCTATATGAACTATTCCTTCATGTGCATCCACTAAATCTCATACTTAGTTAGCATACATGGAATCCATCTCGGATTTTATGGCATCTAGCCATCTCTCAAAATCCGAGCTACTAATATGATAACCCATTACTTAGACTTTCTACTAGAAATATGTAACGCTCTCACCCTACTAGATTCTCTACTATATGTACAAACCATTTGTGTACTCTGAGGTATCCTAGCATCCTCTTTTAGAGGTACCTTAGCCGTAACTAGTGGGTAACAGGATCATCGATTTGAATGCCATTTTGTGTATCTTGAATTTCATGAGGTTCAATCTGGCTCCCATAATCTCTTTTAGAAAGGAATTCCCTCTCTTAGAAGACGATGTGTTTAGCAATAAATACTTTTTTCTCAGTGAAATGATAAAAGTAGTATCCCAAAGTTTTCTTTGGATACCCCATAAAATAACATTTTTTAGATCTCGCCTCCAACTTTTCTTCTTCTTGCTTCTTGACATAAGCATGTCAACCCTATACGTGAATATATTTAAAGCTTACCCTTCTGCCTCTCCATATCTCATATGGTGTCGAAGAAGCAGATTTTGAACATATCATGATAATGATGTAAGCAGAGGTTTCTAGGGCATGTCCCTAGGATGACAGAGGTACATTAGTGAAGCTCATCATGGACCGAACCATCACCAAGAGAGTTTGATTACTCCTCCCAAACACTCCAATTAGCTTTGGTGTTCTGGTAGAGGTCCACTATGAGATTATACCATTCTCCTTTAGGTACTCAAAAAACTCGTGGCTCAAGTATTCACCACCTCGATCTGATCGAAGTATCTTAATACTTTTGCCTAATTATTTTTCAGAAAAACCACCTGTAGCAAGAGTGTCATGACATAGGCCCACATACATCGGTATGTACTAGTCCTAACAACTTGGTTTGTCTCTCTCCAATTCCACTAAAAGGAGATTTGAACATTTTTCCTAACAAATAATATTCACAAGCTGGTATTTATTCCAAATCGAATGGATCTATGTATCCATCATTATGAAACTTTGAATTCTTATTTCATTGGGATGGCCTAATTGATAATGTCATAACAAACTTTCTTTTCTTGTCTTGTTTAATATTGTGGTAAGTTTCATTTTGCAAATTTAAAACATATATACCATTGTTTAAGGAACCACTTCCATAAATTAAACCATTAATAAAAAGACTTAAAATATTGTCCTTGATAGAGAAGACAAATCCTTTCTCATCAAGTCTAGAAATAGAAACAATATTCTGAATCAAAGATGGTGCATAATAACATTATCCCAAATTTAAAACTAAGTCTGAAGGTAAAACTAAACTATAAGTGCCGAATGCTAAAGCAATAACTCTTGCTCTATTTCTAGCTCGTATGTCCACTTTACCTTTCTTTAGAATTCTTCTATCTTTTAGATTCTGCACAATATTACAAATATGATAACCATAAATGATACCTAATACCCAAGTAGATGAATCATTGCAAGAAATATTAACCTCAATCATGAACATACCTGAAGCAACATCACTATGCAAGATAGACATTGCAATTATGGTTCCAATGTCTACTTTCTCCATAATAAAAACACTTTCATCTTTGACCTTTTTTGT
The DNA here is from genome assembly GCA_027186245.1 of Coriaria nepalensis. Lineage (NCBI taxonomy): Eukaryota > Viridiplantae > Streptophyta > Magnoliopsida > Cucurbitales > Coriariaceae > Coriaria > Coriaria nepalensis. The sequence goes on from CP114493.1 coordinate 2,965,786, forward strand.
CTTTCCATCATGCTTCCTTGCCTTGAGAGTCCATTTCTTGTCTTGCTTCTTTCCATCACCTCACCTCATCCGGAGATGTCTCAGATTAGGTGATACCAATGTAGAACGTGTTTAGATTTTTTATGAGACCTTAGTTCATTTGCTTGTGCAATTACACCATTGTTATTGTAGTACACTACTATGTGGTCAATGATACTAAGAACCTCTCCAACTTTAGCAATGAACATTCCCATCCAAAATATTTCTTTAGTTGCTTCAAGAACGGACTTCAATAATGAAATCTACAGTTATTTCTTATTCAGAACTCTTCCAACTCACTACACCACCATGAAAACTTATCATGATGTTGATTTACTATCATCTATGTATGATTAAACACTAGAGTCTCTAAAACCATTATTTTTAAAATTGTTACCTTCATAAAACAATAACATTTCTTCAGTTCTTCTCAGGTACTTAAGGCTTTCCAATGTATTTCTCTCGAATTGGCTTTATATCTTCTCGTAACACTTAGAGCATAGGCAACATCTGACCTTATACATAGCATGAAATACATGGTAGGACCTATAGCCAAAGCATGAGGTACTCTACACTCTTTATGTTCACCTCTCCCTGTCTGATAATCTTTTGGATTAAGTGATACCGATGCATAACATGTTTGGATTTTTTATGATACCTTGGTTCCTTTTCTTATGCAATTGTAGCATTTTTATCATAGTACACTACTAGGAGTTCAATAATCGTGGGAATCAAACCAATTTAGGCAATGAAATTTCCCATCCAAACTACATCATTAGTTTCTTTGGAAGCAGCAATATATTTGACCTTCAGTGTTGGAATCTATGATTGTTTCTTGTTTGAAATTTTTCCATCTCACCACTCCAACATTAAGAAAAAAACATATCATGATGTGGATTTGTTGTTATTTGTTCAATTGAAAATTAGAGTATGTGAAACACTAAATTTTAAAATCATTCCCTCTGTAATCTAGAAACATATATTAAGTTCTTCTTATGTACTTAAGAATGCTCTTGATAACTTTCTGATGTTGTTCTCCTTGATTGCCTTGATATATGCTCGTAATACATAGGGCATAGGCAACATCCAACCTTGTACAAAGCATAAAACATATAAGACAATGAACTTACTTTGCTCCAAAGAACTTTCTTATACACACATCGATCATCCTCATTTTTTACGATATCAAATGATTCAATTTTTTGATCCAAATGGATGTTCTAACTTCAAAATGCTTGCTTCAATCTGTACATTGACCTATTCTGCTTACACAACTTCATTGCATATTTCTTATCTATGTAACCTTGAGGTTATATCATATACACCTCTTCTTCAAAATCTTCATTTAAGAAGGTAATTTTTATATCCATTTGCTAGATTTCATGATCATGGTATGCTGCAATGGCTAGCAAAATCTAAATAGACTTAGTCATATCTGCAGGTAAGAATGTTTCTTCATAATCGATCCCTTCTCTTTGCCTATAAGCTTTTGCCACTAACCGAGTCTTGTAGGTCTCAAGTTTTCCAACTACTTCGATCTTTCTCTTAAACTTCCATTTGCATACGATCGAAATAATTTTTTTCAGGTACATCTTCTAAGGTCTAAACTTGGTTAGTGTACATGAAATCCATTTCAGATTTCATAAATTCAAGCCATTTCTCAAAATTTGAGCCTACAACATAACTTCATTATAACTTGTAGGGTCATTCCCTATGACCGAACCCTTACTTGAGTTTCTAATGGGGAAATTGTACCATTCTTGTTCAACTAAGACTCCTAGATTTATGAAGTTTCAATGTATTTTAATGAATCATAGTAGTAACATCCTCCTACTAGCTATATAATTATCTAAAATACTTTAAAGAAAATAGCTAGATTTATTGTATAACTTCTAGGAGTGTAACTACTTTACTTGAAAATATTTGATAAAAATGTTGAATTATTTGAACTTTCTCGAAACTGTACTTCATTAAAATCCTACATAACTAAAATGAGTCAACACTAATATTATATTTATCTATATATATGTGAACAACTATATAATTATACTTGACAAGTGTTAATTTTGCATAATTTTTATTTTATTTTCCCTCTTAATTTTATTAATTCTTAGACCTCATTGCAATTTATTAATTTACTTTTATGTTTTGGAGAGATTGTTGGGCAAACAAACAAAAGAGATATATAAGGGACGAAATTGGAGCTAATGAATAATGGAGGCCTTGAAATCAATTAAGAGAAAGTTGATGGGTTCAATATGATATTTGATAAATTGTAATATATATATATATATATAAGTAACTAAGGGTTGCGCGAAAGAAAAGAAAAAAGGGAAACAAAAGGGAAAAAAAAGGGCCACACAGGAAAAAAAAAAGAGAGAGAGAGAGCGAGTATTTAAAAAATGGAGAAGAAAAAAAAAGAGAAAAAGAGAGAGGGAGGGAGTCAGTGGCAATAGAGCAATGAGGAGCTTCACCAGTGCAGCGGCAAGAGATAATAAAAGAGAATAAAAAGTTTTGCTTTTTTCTGGGCATCAATCACAATAGACGTTTTCTCTATTCTTTTCCTTTCTTTATTTATTTCCTTTCATGAATTCAATTTTGTTTATTATTTTAATTACTCTGAGTAGCTAAATTTTTTTTTGGATGAGGATGATTTCAGGCCCTAAATATGATTTTTGATTAATTAATTTAGAATTGTTTTTCATCTTTTTTGAATTTGTTATGTCTTACTGTTCATAGTGCTTATGATTTATTATCATATTTATTTAGAGTGCGCAAATGATAAATAGGATAATTATTTAATTGCTAGTTTAGGTTTTTTATTCTTTTTGTCAAAATTCCTAGATATACATAGCATAATGTTTTCAATGCTTATGGGATATTTTCATTAGACTACATCTAGGGTATAAACTCAAGATAAATGAACCTTGCTTGTATATTTGTTTTTTGAATAATATATCTTCCTTGTTTGATTGCTTCTATTAAATTAAATTTAGAGAGCTTATCCTAGGTTTTTTAAATGGAAAGAGACTGAGTAAAGAGCTTATCTTACTTAACAAACAAGTAAGGAAAGATCGAGATAATTGAGCGTTCAATTATTTTAGAGTTATTAAATTTAAAAAGGAAATGAAAGATAATTCTAACTAATTCATTGGATTTTATATTTAGTGGTGGAGAATGATTCTTTGACCAACCTTTTTCATTAACTTCAATCCTTTAATTTTTTGCATTTAAATTTTAGCCATTTGATTTTCTTTTCTCCATGTTATTTATCTATCTAACCAAAATCCCCTAAATTTCCAATCGTGTTTTTATTGTCTATTTAATTAGATTTAGTTAGGTTTTTTAATTTAATTTAAATTAAGTCAGTTTAGTTGAATCGATAATTTATAAATTAGCAACAATCTTCTACTAGAAAGACCCTTACTTCCTACTATACTTTATGAGAACATAATTGTAAGTGAGAAATTAATTAGTGCGTATTACCTAGTATCAATTTTGGTATCATGTCACCGGGGATTGATTTCTCTAATTTATTAGTTATTTTTATTTTATCTGTTTAGTATTTACTTTACTTAGTTTTTCTTTTTAATTTTTCTAGTAGCTATTCATGCATAAGAAAGAATTGGAAACTTTTGAGGTGTCGAGATACAACTTGAGATCCAAAGGACTCATTTTACATCCACCATTGGTTCCCACTTCACCTAAATCTTCTTGTTCATCCACTAATTCTGAACCGGAGCAAGAAATTATGGTGGCACCCAATTTCATACTTAAGCAATTGGTGGCATTGACTATGGAACAACAACCTCTGTGCATTCAGTACCCTCAACTCGAGGTTGCTTTTGAGCTTAAATCGGGTTTAATCCCTCTTCTATCAACTTTCCTGGTTTTGCAGGGGAGGATCCGAACAAGCATCTCAAAGACTTTCATGTAGTGTGTTCAAGCATGAAACCAATGGGTATCTCTGAAGAACAAGTGAAGTTGAGAGCTTTTCCATTTTCTCTAACGGGTAGTGCAAATGAGTGATTATATGACCTTCCATCTGGTGCCGTCAATACTTGGAATGAGATGAATAGATTCTTTCTTGAGAAATAATTTACGGCATCTAAGGCTATAATCATTTGGAAGGAGATATGTGGTATTCGACAATGCAGTGGAGAGACTCTTTATGAATAATGGGAACGATTCAAGAAGTTATGTGCAAGTTGTTCTCATCATCAAATCAGTGAGCAATCTTACTTCAGTACTTTTATAACTGTCTTTCACAAATGGAAAGAAGTATGATTCATACTGTGAGCAGAGGTGCTTTAGTGGACAAGACTTCTGCAGATGCATGAGCTTTGATAGCAAACATGGTGGCTAATTCTCAACAATTTATTAATTGATTAAAGCCACAACCTATGAAAGTTAATGAGGTTGGTGTAACCTGCATCAACAACAACTCCCCAAACTCACTTAAATGGTTCAAAAAATGACTGTTGGTAGTATTTTAGAAACAAATATGTGTGTAGTATTTTTATGGTAGGTCATACAGCTGATATATGCCTATATATCCAATAGAACAACTTCGAATGAGCCAATGCATTGGGAGGATTTCAATGATAGCAACGACCAAAGTATGACTCATTTTCTTACACTTACAATGCTAGATGGAGGGATCATCCAAATCTTAGCTATGCAGAAAATATTCAACAAGTTTCCCTCAATGCAAACTTTAATTATCCACCTAGATTTCATCAACCAAAGATGTCACCGTCATATTAGTCTCAGTCTCAATCCATGTGTCAAAATCCAAGTATCTCTCTAGAGGATATAGTTAAATTTGTGGCTACTAAGAGTTTACAATTTTAATAGGAAACTAGGACGAGTATGAAGAATTTAGAGACACAAGTGACTCAGTTGGCTAATACTGTGGGTAGATTGGAAGCACAATGATCTGAAAAACTACAATCTCAAACTATCATCGATTCACAAGAGAATGCAAGTGTCATGATTAATAAATAGGGCTCACATTGTGAGGAAGATCCAAGAACACTACAAAATGTTGAATCAACTAAAGTGAATCTGACTCAAGAAAGTGGTCACGTCTTTGAGATAGAAGAAGCTACAAAAGAGGCGACTGTATCAAGTAAGATAAATTCTCAAATTCCAATTTCTACTCTTGTATCTTCTTTACCTTTTCCTAGTAGGTTTGCAAAATTGAAGGAGGAGCATGAAAAAAGATTTTAGAAGCCTTTCACAAGGTACAAGTGAACATACCTCTCTTGGATGTCATTCAACAAGTGCCACGTTATGCAAAATTCGTCAAGGAATTATATACCTCTAAACACAAGCTAAAAGGTAATGAACTGGTAAGTGTGGGGGAAAATGTGTATGTTGTATTACAAAGGAAGCTTCCACCAAAGCTCAAAGATCTAGGTAGTTTACTATCCCATGAACAATCAGCAGTACAAAGTTTAAAAAAGCTATGTTAGATTTAGGAGAATCTATTAATGTTATGCCTTATGATATTTATGCTTCTTTAAATCTTAGTCCACTTAAGGAAACTGGTGTTATTATTCAACTTGCGGATCGATATAATGCTTATGTGAAAGGTGTTTTGGAAGATATTTTGGTGTAAGTTAATGAGCTAATTTTTCCTATCGACTTCTATGCCCTTGATATGAGGGATGAGTTCACATCTATGTCAACACCACTCCTACTTGGGAGACCATTCATGAAGACTGGCTGAACTAAGATAGATGTTCATGATTGAGACTTTAACAATGGAATTTGAAGGAGAAGTTATACGCTCTAATATCTTTGAAGCATTGAGGTATCCTAGTGACACAATCTTATTTTTCAATTGATGTGATTGATTCATTGATGCAGGAAATGTTTGAGCTTAATCATGAAGATTCATTGGGAGTCATTATAAGGAAGAGTATTAAGTTAGAAAATCCCAAGACTCCAAAAAGGGATGTGAAATTATGCAAATATGTCTTAGCATGGTTTGATCTATCTTTTATTTCCTTACCTTTGACGAATGAGAAACTCTTACCTTCAGTGATGTAGGTCCTAATTTTAGAGCTTAAACCCCTGCCTGAGCATTTAAAATATGTCTATTTGGGAGAGAAAAACACGTTACATGTAATCATTGCAAGAATCTCACAGAATTAGAAAAGGAGAAGCTCATTTGTGTATTGAAAGATCCTAAAATAACTATTGGTTGGACAATAGCCGACATAAAATGAATCAACCCATCTATGTCTATACATCAAATTTTGCTTGAGGAGGGAAAAAAACCAACAAGAGAGGATCAACGTCGATTGAACCCCTCTATGATGGAAGTAGTAAAGAAGAAAATTTTGAAACTGTTAGACGTTGGGGTGATTTATCCGATTTTAGAGAACAAGTGGGTGAGCTCGATCCAAGTCATTCGAAAATAATCTGGAGCCACTATAGTGAAAAATGAAGAGAATGAATTAGTATCAACCCGTGTTCAAATTGGGTCGTAGCTTTGTATTGATTATTGAAAATTGAACTCTACAACTCGCAAAGATCATTTTCCTTTACCTTTTATAGATCAAATATTAGAAACATCAGTTGGCCATACTCACTATTGTTTTCTTGATGGTTATTTAGGTTATAATCATATTGTGATTGCACCAGAGGACCAAGAAAAGATGACATTCACGTGCCCTTTCGGTATGTGTGCTTATCGATGCATGCCATTTGGCCTGTGCAATGTTCCTCCCACTTTCTAACGGTGTATAGTTAGTATATTTTCATATTATATTAAAAGCAGCATAACGATTTTCATGGACGATTTTAGTGTTTATGGTCAATGTTTAAGCAACCTTACACTTGTTCAGAAGCGATGCATGGACATATTATATTTGCTGAGGGAATATAAGTCGATGAATCTAAGATTGATGCTGTAAGTTCCTTACCACCTCCCACAAGTGTGAGGGACGTTTGTTCTTTTCTTGGACATGCAGGTTTTTATCGAAGATTCATTAAGGAGTTTTCAAAGATTGCCAAACCTTTATACAAATTGTTATAGAAAGAGGTAGTTTTTGAATACACTATAGAATGCAAATAGGCTTTCGAGAAGCTTAAGGAGCTATTGACTATGGCACCATTTATACAACAACCTGATTAGAGCCATCCATTTGAGTTAATGTCTGTTGCAAGCGATTATGTCGTATGGGCTGTATTGGGACAACGAGTTGGGAAGATTCCTCATGCCATTTATTATGCATCATGAACTTTGAATGATGCACAACATAACTACTCCACAACTGAGAAATAGCTATTAGCGGTTATTTTTGCTTTAGAAAAAATTCGTTCTTATCTAATTGGGACTAACATAATTGTATTTTCTGATCATGCCACTCTTATGTACTTGCTTAGTAAGAATGATGTTAAACCGAGACTTATAAGATGGATACTTCTATTGCAAGAATTTGATTTAGAAATCAAAGATTAAAAAAAGGGAGTGAAAACGTAGTTGCAGACCACGTCAGTCATCTTATTCATGATCAAGATTCCCTTCCCTTGCAAGAAAAGTTTCTAGATGAGCAATTACTCGCATTGATAACTTCAATTCCTTAGTATGCTGCCATCGTGACGTACTTAGTTTCCAGGAAAATGCCCGATGATCTAACTCGCGCTCAAAAGGATTAGTTGAAGAAGACCGCAAAGCAATATGTCTAGGATGAAATATATTTGTGGAAACATTGTGCCAATCAATTTATTAGAAGGTGTGTGCCTAATTCTGAATTTACATCTATACTAACTTTGTCATTCTTATACATGTGGTGGACATTTTAAAGCAAAACATACCTCCCTCAACGTACTTGAGAGTGGATTTTATTGGCCAATGTTATTCAAGGATGCATTCCTCTATTGTAAGTTATGTGACCGTTGTCAAAGAATAGGTAACTAAGGTCCACGAAATCAAATGCCTCAAACACTCATATTTGTAGTTGAAATTTTTTATGTTTGAGGTATATATTTTAAGGGACCTTTTCCTTCTTCATATGGTAATATGTACATACTGCTTGTTGTTGATTATGTGTCGAAATGGGTGGAAGCAAAAGCCACTCAAACTAATGATTCTAAAGTGGTTGTAGATTTTGTGAAAACTTTTATCTTTACACAGTTGGAAATGCCGAGAGTTACAATTAGTGGTGAATGTACTCATTTAAATAACAGGTCATTTGAAGCTTTATTGAGGAAATACAACAGTACACATAAGGTCTCCACGTGAAGATTGTGAATAGAGCAAACGTGAAGCTTGGAGCGAAAAAACACAAAAAGACATAGAGAGACACTCTTAGTGAAGACATCTGCAATTTGTAGATTAGAGGGGACATGTTGAGTGTTGATAGCGCCGGACACCACAAGTTCTCGAAGAAAATGATAGTCAAGATCAGTGTGTTTGGAATGCTTGTGAGAGACCGGATTGGAGCTAAAGAAGACAACACTCTTATTGTCACATAGAAGAAGAGGACGATGTGTAGTAGGAATATGAAGATCACAAAGGAGATGCGTTAACCAAAGGACCTCAGCAGCAGTAAGGGCAAGAGCACAATACGCAAACTCACAACTAGAGCAAGAGAGGTGGGTTGCTTCTTAGCACTCCAAGAGACAAGATTATCACCATGCTAAATAGAATAGCCAGAAGTCGAGCGACGAGTGTCAGGACAACCGGCCCAGTCAGCATCAGAGTAAGCAATAATAACAGTAGACGTCAAGCCAAAGTGAATAGATCCTTTGACATAACGAAGGATACGTTTGACAGTGTGAAAATGGTCGGTGGTGGGTGCATGCAAATATTGACTGACGGAATTAACATAATGAGTAATGTCAGGCCGAGTGATAGTCAGGTATTGCAAGGCACCGACAAGAGAGCGGCAAAGAGTGATATCAGCAAAAGGGGAGCCATTAGAAGAGAGCCACTGAGCCACGACCATAGGTGTAGAAACAGGTTTGCAATCAAGGAGTTGGGCCCGAACAAGAATATCTCGAGCATACTTAGTCTGACTGAGGAAAGGACCACCAGAAGTGGGAGTCAGAGACCAAGAAAGTAGCTAAGCAGGCCCAAATCTTTAGTAGCAAACTCAAAGTGAAGTTGATGAACAAAGCTACTGAGGAGAGAAGAATTGTTGCTTGTGATGATAATTTCATCCACATGGAGGAGTAAATAGATAAGATTCCTTTGATGATGGAAGACAAATAGAGAAGTGTCAGCACGACTACAAGAAACAAGCTAAACCGGTGAAACTAGGCACGAGGGACTTGCTTTAAGCCATAGAGCGCCTTTTTAAGTTTGCAGACATGAGTAGGGCAGCGAGGATCAACATAGCCAGGAGGCTACTCCATATAGACATGTTCATTAAGAAGGCCGTTAAGAAAGGCATTCTTGACATCAAGTTGATGCAGAGGCCATCCATTGGTGACAGCGAGAGAGAGAACAACACGAACGGTGGAGGCCTTGACAACATGACTGAAAGTGTCTGTATAATCAAGGCCATGAAACTGAGTATAGCCTTTAGCAACAAGTCGTGCTTTGAGATGATCAATGGTGCCATCAGACAGGTATTTGGTTCAAAAACATTTGGAGCCTACAATATTGGTGTGTGGAGGACATGGAACAAGATCCCAAGTATGATTGGCATGGAGAGCCTGAACTTCTTCATCCATGGCCGCAAGCCAAGCAGGATTTTTAGCAACGGACTTGAAACCTTTGGGCTTAGAAGATGTGAGCAGAGCATGTAGAAGACTATAGGTGTGATGGCTGAGATAGGCTGGATGACGAGGTCGAAAAACACCTGCTTTGGCTCTGGTGATAATAGAATGAGAGGGAAGAAACCTGATTTGGGCAGAAGAATTATCATGGGTCGGAGCAAGAGGTTCAAATCCAGTTGTGGGTGCGGAAGGCTACACAGAGGAAGGAGGCTGAGCTGAGGGAACCATGGCAGCAGGAGGGGGCGCGGCCAGAACCTGCATGGATTTAGAAAGATCATCAGGGCATAAGCTACATGTAGTGTTACGGGTCCAAGAATTAGATGGATCGGATAGTGACATTGTAGGCATAGTGGGTTGGGTGGGGTTAGGGGAGGAAACAGTATGGAGCTCAAAAAAATTGGAAAAAATCAAGAGAGGACATGGGCTTGCTTGGGAGGTGTGTAAGAAATGAAAATAAGTCTCATCAAATTGTGCATGTCTGGAGATATATATCCTAGAGGTAAGCGGGTCAAGGCAGCAAAAACCTTTGTAGGAGGGACTAAAGCCGAGAAAAATACAAGGAATAGAATGAGGAGAAAATTTATGAGGCAAATAGTCACATAAACATAGATAGACACAACAACCAAAAGGATGAAAGTTGATGTAATTGGGAGCCTTACCATGTAAAAGTTCAAAGGGAGAGATACCTCCAAGTAGAGGTGCAGGCAACCAATTGTTGATATTGGTGGCCGTACTGAAAGAGTCAATCCAAAATCAAGTAGGAACATGCGAATGAAAGAGAAGGGCAAGACATTTCAGTCACATGGCAAAGTTTGCGTTCGGCGCGGCCATTTTGTGAAAGGGTGTAGGGGCAAGACATTTGATGATGAATGTGAGAAGAACGAAGTTGAGATTTAAAGCGAGTGCTATGAAATTCTGCGCCACCATCGCTCTGAAAAATTTTAATCTTGCAAGAGTATTGATTTTCCACAAATGTTTGAAATTGATTAAAGATGGCAAAAAAATCATATTCGAATTTCATAGGGTAAAACCATGTAAATCGTGAATGATTATCAATAAATAAGACATAATAAGCAAAACCTATATTAGATTTTACCGGAGATGGACCCTAAATATCACACTGAACAAGACCTAAAATAGAAGAGGCCCGGCTATCATTTGTAGAAAAAGGAAGTCTATGACTCTTAGCAAGTTGACAAGTAGAACACATTGATGGAGAAGGCAGTAAAGAAGTAAGGGAAAGCTGTCCTTTTTTATTTAATAAAGAAATAATAGATACGCTTACATGGCCAAAGCATGTATGCCATAACTCATACGAAGCATGAAGAGAGGATTTATTAAGGACAGAAACGAAAGCTGTAGTGCCACGATCCAGTACATAGAGCCCACCATCACGTCGTCCCGTTGCCACCACCTTTCCCGTTGCTTTGTTCTGAATGGTAAAACAAGAATCAGTAAATGTAACAGGGAGGGAATAATCGGAAGCCAACTTACCAATGGACAAAAGATTTTTGGTTAGATGTGGGACCACTAAAACATCAAGTAATTGAATGTTGGGAAACGGAGAGAGAGTACCTATGTGAGTAATAGGCAGAGAAGCCCCATTGCTCACAATAACACTATCCTTACCAACATAAGTCTCGGAGGAGTCAAATGCAGTCGAGCCTGGCGTCATGTGGGCAGAAGCACCGGTGTCAAGATACCAGTCGGACAGGGAGCATTTAGAGAGAGAACAGCCAGTATGAAAAGCTTCAGCAAGCTGTGCAGATGGCTCACTTCGATCATAGCGGTTGCGGCATTTATCAGCCGTATGACCTTCAGTTTTTCATATTTGACACCGTGGGGTGTAGGAGCGATGACTACGTCCAGATCCTGTGTTTTGACCAGTATTGTGGCCATTACCACATCCACGAGTTGCTGTAAAAGCTGCAGAAGACACAGAAGGAGATTCAAGGGATTTGTGAAATAAATCATAACTTTCAGCTTTGGGAACAAGATCATGGAAAGAGGGTAATGGTGTGAGAGCCATTTGTGTGGAAGAGAAGCCCGAGAACTCAATGCCGAGACCATGTAACAACCAGTGCGATTTGTCGACGTCATTGACTAGGCGTCCGATAGCCATTAGCTAATCATAGGGAATTTTGAAGGCCCGAGAATATTCAGCAACAATTTTGATTCATTTCTTCATTAACTAAAGTTCATCTTTGATCCGTATCTCTCGAGTTTTGGAAGCGTGACTGAAAACACGTTCCAGTGCAACCCAGACATCCCGAGAGGTGGTTAACCCAACAGCTTCGGCCATGGCTTCTTCAGAGAGAGATGAGAGAAAAAGGTTGAGGATGCATTGGTCATTGAGTTTCCATTCAAGAAACCTGGGATTATGAGTGGAAGAACCATCGGTGGTGGTGGGAGGAGGATTTGGGAGAGAACCATCCACAAAGCCCAGACAATCTTGACATGCAAGTAAGGGAACCAACTGGCTCTTCCAAAGCAGATAGTTGCTAGATGAAAGTCTTATAGTTACCATGTGGACCATGGTATTGAAGGAAAGAGATTCAGCCATGAGGGAAGAAAAGAAAAAATTAGTATCGGATATTAATCCAGAGAGGCTCTGATACCATGAGAATAGTTTGTAAATCCACCACACAGTAAAAGGTGGAGATGGTTTTCTACTTATAGAGATAAATATACATGTACAACTGCTATACAACTCAAAAGGAAAACAATCATAAAAATAAATACAGCATCTCTACAATCATGGGTCAACTACTACAATTACGGTAACGGCTAAGAATCAAAGGAGGATTGCGGAGAATCCTCAACAGGATAGCATTGTCGCACACAACACAGTAGTTTCTGCATGCACTGCTTCCAGCGTGCGATGCATTGCCCTACGACGCCATGCATAGCGGCTAGCAGTCTGTCACGGTAGCAACAGCTGCTGATGTAGCAATGTTGAATGACATTCCCTTGCTTTTTTGGGCCACGGTTTGAAGATCAAATCTCTGGGCCTTTTTCGGGTTCAATCTAGTAAAATTTCCAACACATATAAATAACTCCAAATTCATGGAAAACAATTAGCATTCAAAAATCTATCGGAAAAACCAAACATATTCGGCATCAACCTGAGCCTTTGTTACCACTGTAAGTCAATAAAATTTCTTAAACCGGGAGGGGAAGTGTTATTTAAAATTTTAGCTTCCAGGTTCTCAGTTCTTAAACTACACCAACATCATGAGAAGATGAATGAATAAAATTCATCCGAAAATTTGATTTCCATTTTAAAAAAAATAAAAATTCAACTAGAATATCATCTAAGAAGTGAGGTATGAAAGAAAAGATATATACCTAGCCGCAACTCTTCCAAGACTAGCTGAATGCCTTAACCATCACCAGTCACCCTCGGTTTCCGCTGCTCCTATATGCTTCAATTTTGAGCAGTTAGCCAACCTCAAACACTAATCTACACGAACAACAATTTTTGGTTGAGTTCTAGTCTCAATCTCAACGTATGAGTGAGAGACTTGACGAGGAAGAAATGAGTTTGAAAGATAAGAGAACTCTTCTCCTCATTCTCTCCATTAACGGCCAATACTTACTTATCACTTTATCAATTAAATCATTATAAATTAGTTTATTTCTTCCTATATAAATGGTACAATCAAGATATTTGAAATGGAATTTTTGCAAGTAAAGCCAGTTGTGCCTGAAATTAATTGGTTTCTGATATTGTAGAGTGTAGGGCAAATAGAAAAATAACTTTTATTTATATTTATTAATTGGCCAGAGACTTCTTTATAATTATATAAAAGATTAATTAAATGAATAAGACAATTCTTACTTCTATTCGTGAAAATAATGATCTCATCTACATAAGTAAGATGAGAACTAATAAGAGTAGTATCTAGGGAAAAAAAAGTGAAAGAAATAACATCACCTGAGTTCATGACTTCATAAAAGACTTGCGTTCAGCGACAAAGAAAAATAGATATAAAGATAACGGATCCCCTTACCTAACAACCCGAAAGAATTGTATCTCTTATCTAGTTGCATGCAATTAATTACAAGAATGCCTCATACAAAGGTATCTCTTATCTTCTTGCATGAAGATAAATGAACATGTAACGAAACGAATAATTAATTACATGTATTTCTGGCTAGCTAGCTAGGAACATATCTACGTGTGATAAACTAATTCATGAACTTGTACTTAGAGTCATATAAAGTAAATTAAATAAGGGAAATAAGTGATAGTGACGTGTGTTAATGGAAATCAAATCAGACATAAAATCGTCCAATCCATATCATCAACGAACATGTCTCTTTATAAGGAAATATCATACCACATTATCCTAGTCCCCTATCAAACTCTCCTATGCGATGGGTTCACCAGAACAACCATTCAACTGGTAATAAAAGCACTGCGCCAATAAAGCTGGTGATCCAATAAAGCTGGTGATGCTGATTAGAGTTGTGTATGTTTGGAGGTGCAAAATCAAGCAAAAGAGCAAGTGGTCCAGACATGGCAGAGCCTAGCTAGCAATGTGCAAAATCTATACATATATTATATATACATATATATTTAAAGAAATTTGAATACACAGTATACATAATAACGTAGTACACTAAATCTAATCGCATTCGTCATTTTTAAATAATAAATCATATATTACGTAAAATTAATAGTTTTGTTATAACACTGTTTGTATTATTTATATACGATGCTGCTCTGATCTATTATATTGGTCGTGAAATTTGGGCCTCTTTATTGGGTTTCGGAAGAAGCTAGTTCTAATACTGATCATGAACGACAACAGCTGGAAGTAATTAAGGCCCATTTAAGTTTTGTTATATATTTTCGACCTAAATACCAGTTTAAGGTTTTTTAGAACTGTGTTTTAAAAATAGGTTATTTTAATATTTCCCCTTTTTTTAATAATCATTTGTAAAATATATTTCTTTTTGATTCTTTTTTTTTTTTTTTTACTTTTTACCTTCCCTTCATCAAATCTTCCAAGCTAAACTGATATCTTATTTTATTAGACTTGTTCATCCATTCTTCAAACCAATTTGTTTTTCAAAACCTAAATACTCAAACTTGATCTCATTCTCATTTTGATCTCATTCTCTTGATCTCGTTCTCCCCTCTCTATTTCTCTCCCTCGGCAGCTATTAAAGGATGATAATCAAACTTGGTCCGGAGAATATGAAAATCACATAGTATATTTTCATTTTGATGAAATTGCTATATTATTTTGACTTTGGGTTTGATTTGGGTTTCGGTTCGCAACTCACAGATTTTGTTCTTAGATATTCTTCAAACCGAAATCCGTCTAATCATTTATATAAATAAATTGAGCTTATTTTTGTATTTATTTATTTTCAAGAGGATCTATCATTCAAACTTATTCGGGTGCTGAAATCTAATGATTATTTTTCTTCTTCGATTACTTTTCTTTCGAAACTGCATGATTAAGAGAAAGCTTAATTATAAAGAGTTAGAAATATTTAATATCATGCTTTGGTCATTTCTTAAACATTGATGAGAGGTTTTTATTCTCCGCTTAAATAGTCCGTTTTTTTTATTGTCAATCAAACTCAATCAAAAAAGAATTTTGAGGCATGGTATATCGTAAATGATCATCATCTTCATTACTCGATGAAAAAGCATTGGCCTCCTTACCAATCAAAATCAAGAAAAATGATGAATTCTTGAATTACTAGTTCAAGGGGAATGATGATATTACATGTGTCGGCTTATGCAAATTTTTGAAAGTATGGAGAGTAGAACTAAAAAGTAGCATGGCCAAGATGCTGATGAAATGGCAAAGATTGATGATCTATAGGTGAAGTTAGGGCTTCTTTATTTCTTAATGGTTACCCTCTTAGGTATAAGGAAGTCATGCCAAGTACCATGTCAATAGATATATACCCTCTCGGATATTAAGTTCTTCAATAATTCTCCTTAGGGTAAAGTAGTTCATGAGATAACTATTTAAAATATCAAGAAGGACGACTTTGTGGAGAAGTCTGTAAGAGCTATAACTAGAGAAAAAAGAGTTGTTAAGTGAGACTTACTCTATTTTATGTTTACCTTCTAGGGAATTAGTAGTCTTAGTTTTGATTTATAGTTAGTTTTTTTTTTACTTTATATTTTTTAATGATTTTTTTTAAAATTATTATATGTATGGGTGCTTGAAGCGATTTCAAGCCTTAGAGAGACTTTTGGGGAGCATCTAGAGAAAACTTGTAAGCAATAGATTTAGAGTTGGGTCATGCATTCTAATAAACAAATGCTCAAGAACATCATCAAAGTTATGAGTAACCGTTAGTTTTTATTATGATCAATAATTATTTATATTATAATTATTTAATTAACCGACTTATGTAAACTTATTTTAATGATGTAGGCTAAATTGCATAGAATCTTACACCCATCAAGAAGGGAGGAATGCACTCCTTCTATGGCCAATATTGATCCATTTGACGACTGGGTTAAAGATGATGTTATTGATTGGGTGACGACTTTACTAGATCCGACCACCGAGGAGGTAGACTATTTTGAAGAGTCTTCTATATATATAGTTCAACGTGATAAGGACATGGTAGTGGAGGAGAAGGAGAATGTGGTGGAGGAGGATGTAAATATGGAGTGGGCATAAGATTTTTTAAAGGGGGAGGATGAGATATCAACCCTGGATTAACTCTTTTCATCTACACCGACCATTAATCGTGACATGTCGGATATGATGCAGAAGATGGAAGAGAAGATTGAGACCATTAAACAGAAGATGGAGCAGAGATTTGGTGTGCTAGTGTAGAGATTCGGTAGGCTGGACCATACGGTTAGTTTGATCTATGAGAAAATAGGATGTGTACCCTATCCATATGCTAGTGCAGATATCTCGGGTGATCATGGTATATACACTACATGAAATTCATCTTCAGCCCATAAAGAATCAGGTCCATGCCACTTCTCAGGTGATCGGGGAGAGGGATCATGTACAAATATTACTATTTTAAAGAATTTTGTTTAAAAAAGAACTTTTAAACATTCCTAAGTTTTATATATTTTATTTTTTGTAAAGAGGTGGCTAGAGATAGCAATGCCTCCTATGAGATGCCAATTGGTCAACAATTTTCGAAAGTAAAGAAGCCTAGCACTATTCTCTAGTCTCCATTCTTAGATCTGAAACTACTCAAGTCTCCATTTTTAGATCCATAAGTACTTCAAATATAAAGTGTAATAAAATTTAATCCATATCGTAAATTAGAAAAGGTCGTAGAAGGGGATGTAATGATATAGGAGACAAGTAAAGATGAGTCGACCGTCAAACTCGTGATGAACATTCAAGCCAACAAGAAATTTTTTAAGATATTAAGACTCTCAGAGAAGTGGTTGCAAAGTTTAGTACGTATTGCCCAATTTTAATTAAACATTACATTTACATTTATATATAATTTTACTTGGAATCTAATTTTAATGAACTGATTGGTAGCATATCAACGAATATTTGTTGTTGATCTAGATCTGACTAGATACTTATCGCAATTTATTCCATTGGATTAGAATAAATCTCTTAGCAATAATAGACAGCCTTTTCAATTCGAATTTGGATGGGATGACAAATGGTCAGCGACAAGTAAATGACCCATTGCTCAATAGATATTCATAAAAATCATACTTATGCAAGAATTTTGTGCCTTAAATTCTTATTACTATTCCCAACACGTTGACTTTTGAGTTGTAGTTATGTAATGGAAATGGCACAATAGCCTGCAAGCCCTGTATAGGATAATATATACAATGTATACATGTCCAACTTAAAAAATATGCATTGGATGGCCTTATTCGTGGACTTCCACACCTAGACACTATACATTATGGATTCGATGGTAGATATCCAAGAGGAAACTGAAGTCATTCAAGTTTGTTTAGCGTTATGTAAGTTCTTACCTCAACTCATCCATAAGATTCCCAATTTGAAGAATAAATACTACAAGAATCGAAACGGAAGACTTTTTTTTTTACAAATGATGGAAATACCACAAAATACTAAAGGAGGAGATTGTGGTGTTCATACAATTAAGTATATAGAGTTTCATATGATAAGAATATATTACGAGAAATAAATAATGATATGATTAAGTTATATAAGCATAAGATATATATTGACCTATATAGACATGTATGGGACATATGAGGAAACATGTGGGACATATGAGGAAACATGTGGGACATATTGTTGTATGTATTTCTTTTTCTATACTATATAAATATCATTATTTCCATTTATTAAAGCTTACCCATTAAACTTTAACTTTAACACTAAACAAAACTTAAATTCATATAAAACCCTTTAACTTTAACATTAAACAAAATCTTACCTACCCTTAAAACATAAATGGATTCCAGTCCAATTTGGTCAAACTGAAATCATGTCCCGACTTTTAAACCTACGCTTAGAGTTAAAATGTTCAAGCTTTTGAAAACTGAAGAACAACTAAAGAACATCCGCATTTACCACATTTTCTTTTCCTCCATGTTTGTTCACCGGTTGAAGGTATATGTTCATTTTTTGGTCTTCTACTTTGTTTACGCACGATGAGTGGTAGAATGGATAAATTGATTATGCATATGCGGCCCTCCAATATTTAGTGGGGTAGAATGGATCTTATAATAAGTACATACTCACATTTATAGACTTTACAATTGCTATGACATGTGCGTAAAAAATTCTATCCAAATCAAAGACCCTACATATGCAACTTTTTTCCTGTATGTTTACAATAACTCTAATATCATATTGTGTCACTTGAAACATATCAACATCCACACTATCATCCCTTCATTGTCCGATATTCTTCGTGTCTCTTTTCGAGTAGTTTCACTACCTTAGGAGTATTTCTTTCAATATCCTGATTCACTTAATTTCTTCTTGTGTTAAACCAAGTCCTCATCATCTTCCTAATACTTTCGAGCAATGCTACAATTGGATATTCATGTGCATCCTTTAATGAAGTATTATGCAATTCATAAATATTATTTGTCATAATATTGTATCTAAGACCGTGGAAATAAGCTCTTAACGAGTGTGCAAAACCAATATCTTTCACGTAAGATTCCACACTAGGATGTACTCTTCTGATATCAAAGAAGTATTTATTGAAATCTTCTATCGTATATGCTTTACTTACCGTCTTGCATAGAAAGGTCATTCCACCACTCATAAATTTTGACTTGATATTTTGCCCGATGTGACAAATAAATGCACCATGTTTTAAATTTGGGAAAACACTTTGTATAACATTTCTAATACTCTACGCTCGATATGAAATAATCACCAAATTGAGAGTATCAAGTATTATTTCTCGAAGCTTAGTCAAGAACCAATTCCACGATTCATCGTTCTTTGAGTCAACTATAGCCCATGCTAATGGATATAGTTGTTTGTTAGCATCTTGTGTGATTGCAGTTAGAAGAGTCCCTCTATATTTACCCTTCAGAAAGGTCCAATCAATACAAATAACCTTTCGCATTAAATAGAACCCCTTAATGCATGCTATAAAAGGTATGAAAAAAAAAATAAATCTTTCTCCTTCATCCGTTAGAATTGCAGTTATAGTATCCAGATTCATAAGTTTCATCATGGTAGAATAATATGATAACCTTGCGTAACTATCTTCGGCCGTACCTTTAACAAAATTATGTGCAATAGACCTTGCTTTCCTTGCCTTCCAATAAGTAATATGTACCATCATATTATTTTGGGCTAAATGTTTGATAATTTTTGGAGTAAGACTTTTGTTAGTACCACTAAAACTATTCATCACATGTAGTCAAATTACCAATGCCAATGCTTTCCAATATTTGTGACGTGAGGAGTCCAAACTACATATATATTGGTCATTATAATTACGAATTTGGAAGTGAAAAATATTTCTTACATGTAGCACGAGCATCCACTTACAACTTGAATATACACAACCAATAATATACGTAGTTTTATCTGAGTTCTTCACCTTGAGTTCAAAATTCTGTCGAATCGCATGCATATTTGCAGATGCATTTTTGGGTTATTTTTCGAATCAAATAAGTAAGTGCAATAAAACTCATCTCTGCTCCTTGAGAAGAAGAAATCAAGAGTACATTACTTTTAATGCCGCTAGAAAAACCAATACTAGGAAAAGAATTGACATAATAATCATTATCGCCCTCGTATTCATTTTCCAATTATTGAATAATAGGTGGCGGCAAATCGGGAGGAACCGTATTATCTGAAAGAGATAAAATATAAATTATAAGTACTACTCCATCAAAGAAATCACCCTCGTACAAAAGAAAACTATGATTAATTTCAATGTTGTGATAATTATCACATTCTTCCTATGTTCTTCTAAAATTGTCATCTTCATCCTCCATATCATCCTTATTCTCTTCATCATCCTCAACCTCAATCTTGGAATCAACATGTTGGTACATATCCAGATTCATACCCTAATTTAGATATTCACCATTACTATCAACATAACTCATACAATTCTCATTTTCAATATTATCAAGATTGGGTAGCTCTCAAACATGAACATCACTTCTTCTCATTCGGAATTAACGTCGCATATAATGGAGAGGAATTACCCGAAAATGCATTGTATAAAAAGAACTTCATATCTGCCTCATTTTTTATAAATATTAGATGAGTGATGGATGACAATAATGACTTGTATGTTATTTCATACCAACTACACTAGGATCAACGCAAATATTATTGCAAACCACTTCTAACAAATCACCGAAGCTTATGCCTATTTTAACTAGAATATATTATTCCATCATTCTCAATCCTTTGGTACCTAAGATTTCGATAATTTTCAAATGCCATCATCATCTATCTATTTCTCATCGAAATATATTGCTATGAATACAGATGATGTCATTAAAAAAAAATTAAGAAATTTGATATCAATATTTAAAATAAATATATATATGATTTCATCAGATAATTTTTTTAGTTTTTAGCTCTATTTTGATTTTTATTTATAAATACTTTAATTTAAATTTATTTTACTTTTAAATATAAAAAAGTTGAAATTATCTTAATAACTCTTTTGCATTCGCTTCTTATTCTTCTTTCTTCTTGTCTTTTTCTCTCTTTCTCTCATCTTTCTCCTGACTTTTTATAAGATGACAAAGAAGACGATATTACTCCTCCGATTTACTCCTGACTCTTATTCCTTTGAGTAACATCTAATTTACTCCCGACTCTAAGTTTAAGACAAAGTTATGAATACGGAAGTAAAAATCTATATTCGTACCTGTTTCAATATATATATTTTGATCAATTTTAGTCTAGTGAAAATTAGACTGAAATATTAGTATCGGTCTAAGATTTCGGCCCAATTTTCACTCGATTGAAATCTGAATCCAGATTTCGGTTCAAGATTAAAATCTTACATTTGTTTTTTTATCAAAAAATAATAATAACATTTGTATTAAATTTAATTTTTTTTTTAAATTTTATAATTTTTAGATTATTTTATTATAAAATAAGTTAAATTTATCATGTAATTTAAAATAAAATCAATTTTAATAACAAAGAAAATTTAATTAGAACCTAAAGTCCATAAATTATAAGTTTAATTTCTGTTTGACACTCCGGACAAGAAAACAAATAAAAGACTTTAGAACAAAGAAAAGGGTAGATAGGGTAATTTGAGTGAGGGGTCTCTGTTGCATGCATATTTGAAAAAGACACAGTGCTCACTCTACAAACCCCGACTGCAATGGCGCTGATTAAGATGTGAGAGAGAGGAGGGAGGAAAGTATTATTCTATTAAAGAAATTATTTTTGTATAAATAAAAATTATGATTAATTTTATTATTGTGATCATTATTATAATTTTCTAATGTTTTTTTTATAATTTCTTTATTTTCATTCTCTTATCCTCGTTTTCTTTATCATTCTCAATCCCAATCTCAGAATTTACATTTCGGTATACATTCAAATTCAAATAATGATTTAGATTTTCATCATTATTATTAATTTGATTAATAAAATTCTCATTTTCAATATTACTAAGATTTGGTCGCTCTCAAGATTCTAGTAAAAATTAAGTGGAATCTTGGATCGATATCAAGATTTCAATCCAATTTTTATTGGACAGAAATTGATCTAAACATATATATTAAAACGGATATAAATATAGCTTATTACTTCCATATTCACAATTTCATCTCAAACTTAGAGTCGGGAGTAAATCAAATGTTACTGAAAGGAATAAGAGTTGAGAGTAAATCGGAGAAGTAAGGTCGTCTTCTTCGTCATCTTATAGATTGTCGGGAGAAAGATGAGATAAAGAGATAAAGAAATAATAAGAAAGAAGAATAAGAAGCAAACATGGTTAAAGATAATTTCAATTTTTTTTAATTTTAAAATAAAATAAATTAAAATAAAAATATTTATAAATAAAAATCAACATAGAGGTAACAAATAAAAAATTTATTTGAGAAAATGGTAATTAACTATACTCCCTTCTCAAAATAAGAAAAATTGATGACCGAATGTTTTAATAAAATTTTTAATATTTGTTTCGAATACTTTCTATACAAAAAATAATGGCATTTAAGATAATTTTATTATAAAATAAAGTTAAATATATTATGTAATTTAAAATAACATCAATTTTAATAATGAATAAAATTTAATTAGAACCTATAAAGTCCATAAATTATAAGTTAAAATTCCGTTTGACACTCCGGACAGAAAACAAATAAAAGACGTAAGAAAAAATAAAAAGGTAGCTAGGGTAATTTGAGCGAGGGGTCTCTGCTGCATGCATATTTGAAAAAGACACAGTGCTCACTCTGCAAACCGCCACTGCGATGGCGCTGATTAAGATGAGAGAGAGAGAGAGAGAGAGAGAGAGGGGGGAAGGGAGGAAAGTGATTACTATTATGAATGGTGTCTGGTAGTGTCTGTGTTAGGGGGCGTTGAGAAGGACGAGTGATGAGTCTGAGTCTGACATTTAAACCCCTTAGGCCCTTATTGACAGTGGCACTGAAAACCATGCTACTTTTTATTTATTGACAATTTCCTCCTCCCACTCTTTCCATTTATATGTCATATTATTACAAAATAAAAGTAATATTCAAGAAAAAAAAAAAAACAACAACCACTCATGACTTGTCAGTACGTAATCACTGCTCCCTCTCTCTCAATATTTCTCTCTCCTCTCAGCAAATTCGCCCGACTAGCAGGTACTGCATGTATTGATTTTATATACTTTATAAATTTTGGTTAGTACAGTTCTTCAATGCTCTACGAAAAAAAGGGTCTTTTCTAGCTCTCCACACAACCTCCAGTGCTACTACTAGTCATTTATCTTGGAATAATCACAAACACTCACGACCTGGATAGTAATAACGTAAGAATCAATAACTAGAATACAAAAATAAGAAAAAAGGTACTATTTCTTCATTGAAAAATAAAAAGAAGAAATATAGAAATAGCTAATGAGTTACTTTAGACCATACCCATTTATCAACATCATGGGTTATACCCATTTATCAACATCATGGGTTATTACTAACATATTTGGGAAGAACAATATTACTGGTCAGATTATTATTATGATCGCCATCTGTAGTAATCACCGACATGTAACTAAACACCAACGAGTTTTCTTCATGAGGAGCAGTACTGCTTACCGTACTCGTATTCATATTAACCGTTCTTTCTTGATGATGAAACCGTTGCTGACAATTTTGACAAGTGATTTGAAGAAGGGTAGAGTTGATCTGTTTGATCGCTTCTTGTCTCAAAGCTTGAGCCTTTTTCAACTCGATCTGGGCTTGCTGCCTCATTCTCTTTGCATTAGCAAGCTCTTTCTCGGCTAAATCAATCTCTAACTTTGCTTGCTTTCTTGCTTCTTCTGCATAGCTCTTCTCTTCAATAGCCACCCTAATCACCTGCTGATCACAGTTACCAACTTTCTCTTTATTATCATTACCATTATTATCATTTCTCATCACAGCTTTTCTTGATTCTTTTGTGTGATGATCATGATCAAAATCGCTTGAACCGATAGAGAGCTGCAACCGGGTAGAACGGTTTTCGTCTTGTATGGTGTTATTTGATGCGGTGGAGAGTTGAAGCTCTAGATTGTATCTTGTATTATTACTAACAATGGTGGAATCATGAGTGTGGTGTTGATCTCGGTCGGTTGGCTTTGGCGCCAGTAATAAAGCAGCTCGATTAGCAGCAACAGTAACAGCAGCTGCAGCAGTAATGCTAATCGGAGTACTGCTGAAGTTGGTATCACTTGATGGGCTTGGACTAGAAGCTGTTCGAGACAAACATGGAGTTTGGAATATTGTCTGTGATTCTGATTGCAGACGTCCCATGTTGCAAGCATCTTGATGTTCTATGAAACTCTCTACCCTATATATTAATTAATTAAAAAAAAAAGAAGGAAATAAAAGGGAAAGTTGTGAATTACATATGGAAGTTATAAAGTAACAAGAAGGAGATGCTTGGTCATTAAAAGGAGCAACAATATAATATTAATTTATTTAGACAGAGTTAGATTGTGGGATGGATGTCAATTAATTATTAATTAGTGTAATTACATAAAGGACTAGGTAATTGGGAGTAAAAGCATATTAAATTGAATAAGATAATCTTAAAATGGGGTTACATTCTCATTCTGGGTCATCCTCGACTGCCAAAAGGATTTCAAATCTACGTCGATCCCATCTACACTACTCAAATAAAAACAGGATTTTTGGGAAATGTGTTGCAAGTAAGCAGTCAAACTCAATTTTTTTTTTTTTTTAAATAATTAGGTCAAAACCCAATTTTTAAACAAAGAGACCTCAATTGTAAAGGGCAAATTCCAACATACAATCATAATCTATCTTGAAGATACATGCATATATATAGCTACCTAGAGAAAGCTCTACATATGTAGACTGATAGCTATAATCAAGCATATAAAACCCAGATTAATCCATAACATAAAAAAATACTTGATTATATATAAACAGATAGTATATATATGATATTAAAAAAAAGAAAAACAAAAGAGAGAGAGAGAGATGTATCTATATATATATATACGTACCTTGAGAAAACCCGACCACAATCACAAGAATGTCCTCTAGTACCACAGGTCTTAAGGTGAGCCTTGTAATCAGATTGAACAGCATAGCCCTTGGAACATTTCTCGCAAACCCACTGTCTATGACTGCTATGTTTCCGTCGAAAATGCTTCTTTATCCCGACAAGATCTCCGAGAGCATGACATGGATCGTGGTGCAAGCAGGTAGGCTCGGGACAGACGAACACCCTCTTCCTCACAAGTGGCGTCTCTCTCTTCAACAGCTTCCATGGCACTTTGTGCCTCCTCCTATGCATCTGCAGATTCTGGTCTCTTTGAAACCCTTGGTTGCAGATCTCACACACGTATCGATCTGATTCCAGTAATGTCTTGGGCGAGAGCGATACCACCTCAGCATCTGGATCTATACATATATATTAACATAAATGTTATTACCTTAATGAATATCAAGAAAATTATATGTCGGAAGCAAACCGTATATATATCTACATGTCTATATATACCTGGAGTTCCAGCGGGTCTCCTTTTCCTCTTGTTGTTGTTGTTGTTGATGCTTCTGTTTTCTAAGCAAGAGAAGGGCTCGGAGGAATTAGAGGGAAGAGACGAGGAAGAGTTATTTGGTAGCATGGGATTGATTTAGGGGTTGTTGTTTAACTCTGGAAAAGGGGATGCGGATCTTTTGAGGAGGATGAGTTTATCGATTTGAGCTCTAGTGATGGAAGGATAGTGGATAGGGTGGGAACGAGGAAAGGAGGCCAGGGGGGAGAGAGAGAGAGAGAGAGAGAGAGAGAGAGAGAGGAGCTATAGCTAGGAATTAGCTATTGCTTTCGGTTACTTGAGCTTTCTTTTAACTAGCTTTTTAAGCTTTCAGCTTTTTTTCTTTTTTGCTAGCAACTAGCTTTCTGAAATCTCCCTGTTTCTTCAAACCCTCATCTTCAGCAAGTGATCATGTTGTGGAGTCTTCTCTTCTTAATATCCTTAGAGAGAGGAGAGAGAGCCCCACAAGCAGAAAGAGAGAGAAAGAGAGAGAAAGAGAGAGAAAGAGAGAGAAAGAGAGAGAAAGAGAGAGGAAGAGAGTCCCACAAGCAGCAGGAAAAAAAACATCCACATAAAGAAACAAAAACATATAATTAATATATATATTTAAAAATAATAGAAAATGAAAAAACATTTTAAAAAAAAGAAAATACATGTAAAGTAGCTTCTTCTTTTCAATCTCCCACATGTGCACCTGCTTTTTGTTTTTCCTATACTCACTGTAAAGTTAGGGGGGTAAAGGAAAATGTCTGTATTTGACAAAAGTGCCCTTTACTACAACTTACTCTTCTTTAATCAGTCGAGTGAAAAATTGTAAAGAGCTTTACTATAAAGGTGATATCATATGAGCATGTGAAGTCACCTTCAAGGGGCGTGGTAGTCAATGAATCATAATCTCTGTGCTTCCTAAATGCTTGCTTTTTTTCCCACCACTATTTTGTGACCTAATAATATCCTCCATTTCCCTACCCTCTTCACCAGAACCCCCCCAATAATACTTTCTTATTGGTTGCACACTATCATTTGAAAACATATGATTTAAGAGGTGCAAATTATTGCTGGATCTGAGATTATTCAATATGATGTAAGTAAGTTTATTTAAATTTTTTTTACCTTCTTCTCTAACAAAATTTAAGAAGAGTAGAGAGATAATTTTGGTGGATTAAAAATAAATAATAAATAAAAAATAAAAAATAAAAAACAGAAAACGTTGACCCCAAAGACTGGGCCTGTTTATAGCTTAGAGAAACCTTCAAGGTGTCCGACGGGAATCTCTAAAACTACGAGGGTGCTAATTGTCATTTTAACTAACTTCAGGGGCCCAATACTAATTTTGTATATTTAAGAACTATATAGACTGGTGTTGGTATCCAATAAAGCTGTTTACCTTGTGGAGAGCTTGAGTGCTAAGCATGCTATCAGTTTGTAATTAGATCTTAATGCTTAATAGATATTAATTTTTTTAAAAAAATGATCTATGAAATTATCAGATGAAGGTGAATAATCGGGATTAACCAATTTAGTTGGTGCGAACAAGAAGTAAATTAAGGTTTAAGTTCATCAGAACTATACTATATATATATATATGAAAAATCAGTAAATCAAAGAAAGATATATCTAGATAAAAAAACTTAAACAATGACTATTTTTTAATATTTGAAATACTTGTCGGGTTATAGTAAGACATAAATATTATATACGTGAAACTCAGAATAATATCATTCTTTTGAACCTTAATCAACTTCATAATACGTAAATATGAAGTTGGCAAATAGTTATATTACTATTAGCTAAATTTTGATATGATCATCCACCCCTTCCTTGAAGATATGAAAACCAATGTGTCTTCATGCATCACTGTAACCTTAAAGAAGAAGAGAATATAAAAATTAAAGAAATTATAAGAATAATTTATTATATTCTTAGCGTATCAATTTTTTTTTTTTAGCAACCTTTTATAAAATTTGATTAGCAAGAAACAAAATATAAACAAATAAAAATATATTTTCTACATTCTTTACACTAATATAAAAGATCCAAAATTTTCAGTCTTGCAAACATGCGATTAAAGAAGCTACAATATTATAGATGAAGCAAGAGAAAGAAATGAAAGTAATGCTACGAAGCTTTTACAGAGAATGAAAGTGAGTTAAGTAATCTGATCATCCCAAGAAGAGAGATGAGAATTAATGTGGAGAATAGCTTTCAAATCATGCCAAACTGAAGAGGAGAAAGGGCAATAACCGAAGATGTGGTATCTAGTTTTGCCACTATGGAGACTAAGAGGACAAACATTACAAAAAGGAATGCCGTAGAGCATACTATGGTCTTGAGTGGAGAGACCGTTGGAGATGGCGAGCCAAGCCACAAAAGAGTGTCTAGGCCTTTAGCCCAAAAGAACTTTTCCCAAGTAACCCTAGACCCTTTAGAATGAAAATGATCTCAAGCAATTGAGATGGAGAAATTATCGGTGGAGTGGGCCAAAGTGAAGCGGTCCCACTGGCCGTTGGAGGGGAGAAGGGAAGAGGGGATGAAATCTTGGACTTCTCTACGAAGGTTTGATCTTACTCGGCAAGGGGGAGAGGAACAACTAAGTGTTACCATCAATAATATCACAAACTTTAAGGCTGTTGCTACTACCAGAACTAGTAATTATATTGTCACCAATTAAAGTAACAATAATCCCATTGTGAACCCAAGGGTCAAACAAAAGAGAAGTAGAAAATCCATCACCAATTTTCTAAATGAAAGTGGAGTAGGCTCGGGGCCTAGCTTTAAAGATTTTCCTCCAATACCAAGTGCAAGAACTAGGAATTGGCCAAACCCGAAAATGCATTTCCTTTCTCAAGAGACATAATTAAATTTGTTCTTTAAGGAGTTAAAAAAAGCATTAATTATTCATGTGCTACTTGGAATAGATTATAATAAGCATGACTAATTGTATAATTATATCTAAATTAGTTAAATCTAAAGGGTGTTTGGATTTTTCTAAAGAGCATTGACATGCATAAAAGTAAGGATAGTAATATAAAATATATGTAAATTGAATTGTTCACATGTTACGTGCATTTAATATATGTGCTTGTTGTAGTGTTAATATTGCATGTATATTGTTTGATGGGACTAATTTATTAAAAATCCCTTCTTAGATCATAACAAGCTCCTAAGTCATGAAATTGATTTTTTTTTTGGTTGATGTGCCTTCCAAACATTATAATACATATCGGGTTGGTGAACTATAAGTACAACCCAAGCTCCTTTTAGGTGTTTATAACTAGTTTTAAATCATGTACTTATTATTGCATGCATATGAACTTGCATGTGATGCCGAGTATACTTGATTTATCATTTTGATCTTGGCCAAGATCCCTTGGGGTCCCGTTTAATATTTCAATACCATGCATGAATGTTTTGGTGATTTTATGCCATGGTATTGGGTAACATTTCAAGAGGCTATATCGATGGTAGGTAAGACAAACGAGTTATATAGTTGATACAATTGTAAAGAGTTTACTGCCTTTATTATATATTACAATGGTCAAGCTTCCTTAGGGTTGTAATATGTAATATAAGATTTTTTTCCAGCTAAAAAAAAGTATTTTCTCGCATTATAAGAAATGTTAGATTAAGTCGTAAGAAAATAATGAGAGATACCACAATTAGTAAAAATCTACAATTTTTGTAGCAATTATTTTTTTAAAGTTAGTACGTTATCTTATATTCATGTAGCCAGCAATGAAAAATAGTCATTTGAAGCAAATACTTGAGCAAAATAAACTTGTCGGCTCTAATTTTGGCATCGATAGTTGAGAATCGTTCTCAATTATGAACAATTATCTCATATCCTTACGAAACGCCTGAAAGAAGCTCCAGCTGAAGGAGTTAATGATGAGACAGTTACTGCTTATCGTAAGTGAATGGACTAAACTGACGAGGTGTAGTACATTATTCTTACATCTATATCTAATGAGTTCCAAAGGCAATGAGAAAATGCACACCATTAAGATTATGTAACACCTAAATTGAATTTATGGTGGGAATACCTATAATGAGTAGTACAAGGTCTTAAAAGAACTGTTTCGGATGAAAATGGCCATGAATATACCTATTAGAGAATGTGTATTGAAGATGATTAGGCTCATTGAGGAACTATCTGACCAAGGTTTCACAATTGATGCTGAATGAAGTAGTGACTTAATTCTCTAATCTCTTCCTAATGATTTTGACATGTTTGTGTTGAATTTTCATATGAACAAATAGAAGCCAATACTCAGTGATTTGCTAAAAATATTCTAAACAGTCGAACCATCCCTCAAGAAGAATGATAAGGCTATACTGCTTATGGGTGCCTTTGCCTCTTAGAAGAGGTAGTTTAGTTTCAAGCATACGAAGTATAGAAAAGGTCAAAGGCCTAAAATAAAGAGGGTTGAGGAATGGATAAGAAAAAAGATGCAAAATATTTCCATTGTAATCAAGTTGGACAGTGGAAAGAGGAACTGTAAGGAGTATCTAGCTTCTATCAAGAAACATGCTGATATTTTAGGTATGTTCATGATTGAGGTTAATTCTTCTTCTAACACTTGTTACACTTAGGTATTAGCTATTGATTGTGTTTCTCATATTTGTAATAACATGTAAAACCTAAGAAGTAGAAAAAACTTGAAGAAATGAGAAGTCTTCCTAGAAGCAGGGAATGGCGCAAGAGTTATGGCATTAGCTATAAGGACTTTTATTGAAATGACTTGCTTAATAATGGTCCATATGTGCTTAACTGGAACGATAAAATGTGCCTCAATATTGAACAGTTTAAAAAAAAGAAAGTTGAAAATGACTTGCTATATGCTAAAGCATTGTCGGTTTGGTTGGTCATGCTAATGAGATGAGAATCAACAAATTGCATAAAATGAATATTTAGATCCTTTTGAAATCGAATCAATACTAACTTGTGAGTCTTGTCTACTAGAAAAAATGAACACAACTCCTTATAGTTGAATTGGAGAAATGGCAACCGAATTATTAGGGATAATACATATTTATGTATGTGAAAGTATAATTCCCGTCAAGCCAATCGAGTATGACCCGATAGGGTCAAATACTTATGAGAATCAATATTGAATTGTATAAGTTATCAACGTAATTAAGTGTATAAATTTAATAGAGCATATAATAAGCTATCATAATGTTATAAAATTGTAAATAACATTATGCATGCATGTTATAAAATTGTAAATAACATTATGCATGCATGTTTAATTGCATTGCATATTTTATAGATTCTCGGGTCTTAGACTTGCACTTGAAATCATGATAGAGATTATGCTCTGTGAGATCCAAGGTTGCCTATGGTCTGAGATCCAAATAGTTCATAGTCATAGAATTGTCATGGGATAATGACAGTCCTAGTAGACTATTACATGCACTATCATCTTTGAAAGAATAATGATATTCTCATAATCATTGATATTAGAGAATACTGAAATAGGCATGTAGGTGATTAGTAGAGACTCAATCACTGAATGTGATTACTTGACAAACCTCATTGGTAATAATATTAACTGTTAATGAGAATTATCTGGTGACTATGGCACTTGTGACTCACATACGTGAGATCATTACAGAACTAGCATATGAGATATCATGCTTCGATATCATTCTACGTGATTTTTTCCAAGGGTCACCAAAACGATGACCAATTGGATGTGTTCAAGTAAGTGCAATCTATAGGGTGATAAGAGGGGATTCATCACCTATACATAAGAAGGAAGGTTCTATGAATGATATATCTTGTGCAATGAAGAAAATCTTTGCACAAAGTAGTATGGTATGAAAAGAGTTTTTATAAATCCATTGTCTAGTTGTATAAGCGATCATCTGATTCCTAAGGTTAGTCTAGTAGGGTCTAACAGTTAAACTAAGCCCTAAGACATTTGGAACTCGGGATGGATGGAAAGATTAATCTAGTACAATAATAGTCATCTACGGTTCTTTTTGAGGTTCTTTATACTCATCATTACATGGGTGACCCCGCCTTGCTAGAGCCCAATGCAAGCCCATTATTTTAAGTTAATTGATCATGAAGATAATCATATTAACTATTTGGCTTAAAAGGTATTTTAATGTCCAAAGGGTCCATTAATAAGAAATGATAAAATTCACAAATTGTTGTGGGGCGTACCTACCAGTGTAGTATATATAACCTATCCGATTACACACACAAAGAATGATTGGATCTCTATTGAATTCTAAAGTGTAGAATTTTGACTCATTCTTAAAGAACTTGATTTAAATAATTACATCATTGATTTGTTAAATTTGTTAAGTCTAAATTTTACTTGAAAGTCAATAACTGATAGGAAGAATATTTAATTGATTAAATAAATTTATTAAATGAAGATTTAATGAATAAAGTCAAATAATATTTTTCGGGTAAAAAATAACAAACCCGGTTGGTAATTAAAGTGTTAATAGGATAAATTGGGCATATGTGGAAAGGCACAAATTAAAATAAGGACTTTATCAGTTAAAGTTTGATAGTATTTTTAAATGGTAAAAATTCTCAAGCTATGATAAAAATAACTGTACTGCGGTAAAAATAATCATGTGGGCCCGTGGTAATTATTCACTTGGTAACCTTGTGACTGGAGTCACATGAATTATGTGTATCTACTTGGTAAAGACATGATTCATATGAATACCCCGCTTTTAAAGTGGTGAAGCATGAAACAGATAGAAAAATAGTTTTCTATCATGCTTTTCTTTTTCTCTTACTTTAGTATTCCATAATGCCTCATTAAAAGAGAAATTGTTCCCTAGCAAAGAGATGGCCAACCACATTTATGAGTGAGAAAGAAAAGAGAGTTTTTTTTTTTTAGTTTTTCCTCTCAAGCTTTCAAGATCAAACCTCTCCCTTTCCCCAAGTTTCTTATTGATGTGTTGAGATTGAAACTAGAAAGATACCTTGCGAGTTCTTGTTTGTGTGGATCAATGTTAGAGGTCGGATTAAGACTTAGAACCGAAGAACTAGTAACAACACACGACAGAACAAAGAGGATGAGGCAGTGGTTTCTTTAAGTTGTGTGAAAAACTATCTGAGTTTTAGTGGAATGGAAAGTAAGGTACAAATCTCATCTCTACTAGCTCGGATTTTGTAGATCTACTTTTTACTTGCTTGGATCTTATAGATCTACTTATTTTTATTGTTTGATCATTATTTATTTATGTTTACCGCAATTCGAGATGAGTTTTATATTCATTTACATCAATTCGAATCTTGGTGTAGTCCAGTTAGATCGAGAACCCATATATCGATTTTTGAAATTATATTTCCACTCTAGGTTCGAGGAGATGTGCCAACCTATAGTTGATGAAATTTAAGATCTATAATATGACACTCAAATCGAGAATCCTTTAGGAACTGACCTATAGTTGAGAAGCCTTCGAAATAAGGAACAATGACTTCTCAAAGTATACACTCTATTCATAGATTTGGTAGAAAGACCAACAAACCCAAGAGATATGGATTTCTAGTAAAAAATCCCAAAGAGGGTTTGATAGTAGATGATGAATATATGAGCTACACTAAGGCTATCAATAACCACCATTCCAGGAAACGGCTTAGAGCGATGAAAGTCGAAATAGATTCCATGTGTGTCAACCAAGTATGGTTATTAATGGATTCACCTGAAGGGATAATCACATAGGAAGCAAAGAAGTCTGCTAAAAAAAAAAAGACTAGGACGGATGGACGAGTCAAAACTTTACAAAGCTAGACTTTTGGCCAAGGGCTATAGACAAAAAGAATGCATCGACTATGATGAAACCTTTTCACCTATAGCCATTACTAAATCTATTAGGATATTACTTGTAATAGATACCTATTACTATTATGAAATCTAGCAAATGGATATGAAATCACAATCTTGAATGGACACCTCGAAAAAGAAGTGTATATGATACAGTCGGAAGGTTTCATAGACAAGGACATAAGGAAGTTATGTAAATTACAAAGATAAATTTATGGATTTTAAGCAAGCATCTCAAAGTGGAATATCCGTTTTGATGAGACAATCAAATTGTGATTTTATCATGAACGAGGATGATTCTTATGGATACAAGAAGGTTAGTGGGAGTAAAGTAGTGCTCATAATTCTGTACATTAATGATATACTACTCATAGGAACTGGTGTAGGTATGTTATAGGTAATGAAATTTTGGTTATCAAAAACTTTCCCTATGAAATATTTGGGGTGAAGCATCATCTTATGTCGTAGGGATAAAGATTTATAAATATAGATTCACAAGATTTCTAGGCTTAACCCAATCAACGTAGCTAGACAAAATACTAAAGATATTTAGTATGAAAGATTTCAAAAGAGGATATTACCTATGTATCATGGAGTCTATCTTTCCAAATCGATGTCTCATAAGACACAACAAGAAAGAGATGAAATGGCTGATGTCCCATATACTTCGGCAATGGGATCAATTATGTACACCATGCTATGGACGAGACCGGATATTACCTATGGAGGAAACGAATTAAAAATTGAGGGCTTTATAAACTCAAGTTTTCAATCAAATGTTGATGAAAGTAAATCAATTTCGGGGTTTGTTTTCGTACCCAATGGAGGAGTGGTAAGTTAGAAGAGTTCCAAAGGAAATAACCATAGATCCCACAATTGAGGTCGAATACATTGCAATTTTTGAAGTGGAAAAATAAGTTGTTTAGATGAAGAAGTTCATAACCGAACATGAAGTCCTTAACATTGCTGATCACATAGTTGTATACTACGATAAAAACTGTGTGATGGTGCAAGCAAAGGATCTCATATATCACCAGAAATTCAAACACATGTTGTGATAGTTCCATCTAATTCAAGAAATAGTTGGAAGAGGAGATGTGAATATTAAGCGAATCGATACAAACAATAACATTGATGGTCAATTCGATAAAGAGTTTTCCCAAAAAAAAACTTTAATCACCATCTTGAGAGAACATGATTAGATTCAGGCACGATTGACTTTAATGCAAGTGAGGGATTGAAAGTTACATGTCGGTTAAGCTAATCAGTTAGTTCAATAGGGCATAATAGACTTTAATAGACAAACTTTTTGATATATAATAATTGGCAAACGGTTGATATATTTGACTTTTATCATCATTAAGGTATTTATTATTTATCATGCTTATTATTATGTTGTATATATATTAATTAAATGCCTATCATGATAAAGTCCTAGAACTGTAAGTTACGCACTTGATCCATGATGGAGATCATGCTAGGTAAGAATCAAGATGCTTAAAACCTAAATATATGAATTGTTCATTGTCATAGAATTAATGAGACAAGATATTGATAATTTGCTAAGACCATTGCATGCATTATCTTCTTAATTCTTAACTATGGTTGATCTCAATACTATTGATATTGGCAGAATATCTGTATAAGCATGTAGGTGCTTAGTGGGAGACAAATCACTGAATGTGACATTAGATAACCTCAATGGTATTTATACTAACTATTAATGAGCATTTATCTAAGTAACTATATATGTTAATGATTCTCAAACTTGAGATCATCATATAATCTTATACTATGAGTTTTATACTTTGACATTATCCTAAAATATCCGAGTTAAGGATCATAACATGATAAACCATTGCGTATAGTGTCAGGTATGAAGGTTAGAAGTGATAAAGATGAGATCTATTGCTCTAGCATAAGGAAGAGAAAAATCCTATTAACATAATATGCTCGTCTATGTAATAAAGAAATCTTTTCGAAGTAGTATTGTAAGAAAATAAAGTTTTATGTAAAGTCATTGTCTCATTAAATAGAGAGATATTTTTATATGTTTTATCTATTGAGATTTAACAGTAAAACATACCCTAGGACAAAACGAGATATTGGCCAAATTGAAGAATATTAATCACACGGTAATAGCCATACACATTCTTTCCCAAGAAATTGTAAACCTTTCATCTCATAGGTAAACTTGAAATTTTACTAGAAATCAATCTTGGTTTAGAAGGTTTAAATTAAGTTGATCATGAGATGATTAAATTTATAAATATATAGGTTAATTTTTTAAAAAAAGCAGGGACTATGTAGGCCAGATGTAAGGTCAAACATGTCTAATTAATGAATTAGATAAAATCATGAATAATCCTAAATTATATCATGTTGTCATGATGTAGAACCTAACAAATCACACACATAAAGACTAAAAGTACCTCAAAAGGTATTTTCATAAATTGGAGAAAAATACATTATATAAATAATACAATTATTGAGTATCAAAATAAAATAGTCAAAAGAATTAATTTATTTAGATATCATGCTACACTATTAATACAACTAAGTGTGTTATATAGTCTAATTAAATATTAATAATTTATTATAAGAATTTAAATTGATTAATTAGATTAATTAATTTATTCTTGATGATATGAGTTAATATTAATGAATAAGATTGATTAATAAATTTATATAGGGTTTGTCAAGGACAAAGTCGAGTTTAAAGAGTTAAAGAATAGTTTGATAAATTGATATATTGGACTTTTTTCTCATTAATTATGAATTAATTGTAAAGTCAAATTTAATCAACCCATGCCGGTCACATGCATGAAGTTGTATGTGACATACTTCTTACCTTAATTAAGATTAAATATAATAATTAATCTAAATAAATAATTAAATAAAAGGTGTATGGGCTTTTCATTTGAAGTGTGGACCGTAAGGCCTATTTGATGGTCACATTTATATGTGGTTAATCCTTATTTGATTAACTTATATTTTTGGGTAATTATTATAATGATTAGATACTAACGGGAAAGTTAATGTAATTAAGAGATTTTGCCTCCTCTTCAAGTATCCTACATAAGAGGCCTTGAAAATTCATTCCATCTTCCTCTTTATAATGGTCGAAATTTTTAGAGAAAAATTTTTCCTCTTTCTTCGTTTGGGAGTTTAGACGGTTCATGTATTTAACTCCCTAAGAGAGAAAAATTCTTGAGAGAAATTAAAATGTGTGAATCAAAATTAGAGGCAAAATGCTTGGATTGCTTCGTAATTCTACTTGAAGGGCTCTTCAATCATGTATTACACTAACTATAGGAGAAGAAGATGTTTTTGGGGATTTGTTATTTAAACGTATAGAATGTGATAGTGTTCTTTTTTCGTTCTTATAATTATTTATTGCTTTAATTCTTATATTTTGACGTTTAAATAGTATAAAACGTTCTAGGCTTATGGGATCCAAATAATTTTAAATTACTGTTTTCTCTGCTGAGTTCCATATGTATTATATATGGCTGGCCATCTAGAGAGGGAAGACATGTTTTAGGTTTCGTTAATTTAATCAATTAATATTAGCTCAACAAACAAGTTCCAGTTTAGCCCACTAACTATTTAATTCATTAGTATTTAATTAATCAATCAATTTTATTAGTACAAATTAAAATAATGTCATTAGTTGTGCTAACAAAAGTCCATATTAATGAACTAATAATTTATCATTTGATAATCTCATTATCAACATTTCTACCAAGGTGATGATCAGTAGCTGGTCCGAGAGGATGATCAGCCACACTGGGACTGAGACACGGCATTCTTAAGACCAAAGAGGTGGGCGGAAAAGGGGGGAAAGCTCTCCGTTCCTGCTTTACTCCGACAGCATCTAGGGTTCCTCGAACAATGTGATATCTCACACCGAGTAAATCCTTAACCCTTCCCCCTCTTACTATAATTTAATTCTATTTATTTTAAATTAGTAGTATTCTAAATCAATTTTCACGATGGAAATAAATATTTATTTATTTTTTCAAATAACAAAATAATATGTTAGTTACTCTTATTTCTTTTGTCTATAACTACTAGGTATATGTAGAGAAGAGTAATTTATGATTTTATCTTTAAACACTATTAAAAACAAGCGAGGTAGCAATTCCAATAAAATGTTGTTAATAATAGCAACACGATTTAACATAACAACCCGATTATAAAATGGTAAGCCGCTGTCTGAACTTTAGCGGCCCTTACTGTTGTGTCGCTGTAATTGAAGGGTTCCAATAATGTATATATATAATATGTTGAAATGAAGGGAGACAGCATGAAGAAGAAATGAGAAACCTTATTTCTGTAGAGATCTTGATTATATATTGTCTTCTAGGGACCAAGAAAGCACATTCTTAGTAAACCCATCCATGTCTTTAACCCTATCCGTTTCCTCGCTCACTAATTTGCCTATCTACGAACGCATTTCTCAGCTTGAAAAGAAAAACAAAAAACACATGGAAAGAGGAATCTCATAGTACAAGCACGAGTATTAGAGGAAACTGAAGGAGATTTATAGAACCAGGATGGAACCAGGAGGGTTGCTAGAACTATGGCAGACCTGTACGCATAAAGAAACACAACAGAGCACCCAGGAAGGGAGAAAACAAAACCAATGTTGTCAATATCGTAACTGATGAGGTACATGATGCTTTCTTATTATATGTAGCTAATTCTTTTGACACTTGGGTTCTAGATTCATGAGTTTATTTCCATATCATTACACACCGAGAAATCATGGGGAATTATATTACTGGTGATTTCGGAAGGTGTGTATGGCTGATAGTGAAGCCATGGATATAGTGGATATGGGAGAACCCAAGTGTCGCCTATTGAAGAGTCCACATGGCTAATGAAGGATGTTCGACATGTTCCAAAGTTGATGCACAATTTATTTTATGTTGGTCAACTTGATGATGATGGTGAAAATGTATATCCATCAAGCTAATCGGATTAGGCCTGATGGATATATATTTTGTGGGATATAATTTTATTTATAAATATTAACGATATTATTTTTTGTTCAATAATAAGAATGTCATTCATCAATTCATCATGTTTATTAAGTAGAAATTAATATTTTATGTTCTATAAATATATATCATGATCAAGTACAATGTTTTAAGTTATGCACTTTAGAGACTAAAATAGAGATCATATTTATTGAACTCAAGTTGTTTCAAACTTAAAGACAAAAATTATTTGTTGTTATAGGATTTCAGGAATAGATGTTGATGATTCAGATAGACAATCACATAGTTTATGACCTAAAATGTTTAGAGTGGCCGATATCATAGCCATAGATGTTAGTGGAGCATCGTGATTATTATGTGGGTGCTTAGTAGAGACTAAAGGTATCGAACATTACACTTAGATAATACTCATAAGTAATTAATACTAACATTACAATATAGTTAGGTATTTTACATCATAATGTAACGTTACACTTTGATATTATTCCAATTAGCCCTAGCAAAAGATGGGCACGGGGTAAACCATTGGGTATGAAATATTATATATGAGGATTATGAGTAATCAAGAGAGAATCCATCACTTTGATATTATTCCAATTAGCCCTAGCAAAAGATGGGCACGGGGTAAACCATTGGGTATGAAATATTATATATGAGGATTTTGAGTAATCAAGAGTGAATCCATCTTTTATGTATTTGGAAATAAGTTCTATGAGTTATATATTTTATTGAATAATAAAATCCTTACAATGTAGTATGGTATGAAAAGTGTTTCAGTAAATCCATTGTCTATGTTCATTAAAGATTTTACAATTCATATAATTTTTTAATTAGAGTTTAACAATTAAACTATGCCCTAAGACTAATTGGAAAATTGATTAGATGGAAGGATCATTACAATACAGTTGTAGTCACAACATGTTCCTGTAAAAAATGCTTACTTCTCATATCTTGGGTATCATTGACACATTGTTGGAAGTCAATCTTGGGTTAGACGTTTAAGTTAATAATTATGAGATGATTGAATTAACCATTTAGTTTAAAATATGTTTTAAAGCTAAACAAATATAATTATGAATTAGATAAAATCATAAAGTGTTATGAGATTTTCTTACCAGCATGATATAGAATTTATTCGGTTACATGCATTAAAGATTAGATGTAACTCAATTAAGTTTTCTATAAGGTTAAGGGAAACATACAATTTTGATTTTATGAGTAAAATCATAATTTATTTTATAGTATACCTATAAGGGCAAAATTATAAATTATTAATTTATTAACTCTAATGCTGTGTAGTTTTGCTAACACAACTAAGCATGATATTAATTCAATTATAAATTAATAATTTACATCTTGACTATTTGTTTAATTATAAAAGTATCTTGAAGTTCTGTAATTAGGAATTAAAAATTAAAATGTTAATGAGCTAATTTGTTAATTTGATTTCATAGGTTAAATTAATCAAAATATTAATTAAAATACATGATCTAAAGGCCCATGACAAGGCCGACCAAATATTTGGTGGGTTTGACCTAATTGTTTGCATAATTTGTGTAAGGAAACTTAAGACCTAATGAAATATTATAATTACCCCATTAGGATGGCCAAAAATCATAGGCTCTTACTTACATCTTGGCAAAACTCTCTAGTATGAGAAAGTGAGACTTTTACTTTCCTTTTTATAAGCTCGATGAATAATGCGATGAAATTTAAAGTAGAAAATCAATATAGTGAACTAAATTACATGGATTATGATTAGAGGATGAATACTTGAGCAACTTAATCTTCCTATTGAATTCGACCATGATAAAGGAGCAAGAAGATTCATTCAGTTCAATATTGAGATTAGTAAGTTCTCTTAGACCTTAATATTTTAGTTTCTTAGACCTTTTCAATATTTTTCATTAAATATATATTTGATATATGCTTGTATGATCGATCTTGGTGTATGTTTATGAGTTTAATCTATGTTTATGATTAAATCTCAAAAACAAAATCAAAATTACCGCTTCTGGTTATGAATTACTCATAAAGTAACATATGGCGATGCTGTTAATTTCATTCCCTCTAAATTGAAGATTTCAAAGGGAGCAAGATAGGCAGCAAGCTTATCCACCCCAAAGAAAGAAATTGATCCTATAGCGCTAGCAACTCCTATTCTTTCTATTACACACTTTTTATGACTGACATCTATAGATACACCATTGCATTTGTTGATTTTGGTGAAATTATGATTTGTGGCATAGACGGCTTAGACACATGAGTGAGAATGGAATGAAAGTAC
The DNA here is from genome assembly GCA_027186245.1 of Coriaria nepalensis. Lineage (NCBI taxonomy): Eukaryota > Viridiplantae > Streptophyta > Magnoliopsida > Cucurbitales > Coriariaceae > Coriaria > Coriaria nepalensis. The sequence goes on from CP114493.1 coordinate 3,006,294, forward strand.
TTCAGCCCAAGGGAAAGCTACCGAAACTAAAAAATAGGTTAATTTGATCTATATGAAAGTTGTGTTCACGGGGAAGTAGAAACAGGCGAGTTTCTTGAAAGGAGGAATGAATGAAGAAAGAGAAGCTAGAGCTTATCCATTTCGACATATGATGTCTTTCTCTATTTACATCTCACTGAGGCTCCCACTATTTCGTTACTTTGATGATTCAAGCAAGACTGTATGAGTTTATTTTTTGAAAAATAAATCTCATGTGTATGCCATGATTAAAAAAACTCAAAGGATATGGTGGAAAATGAGACGGGCTTGAAATTCAAATGCTTAAGATCTGATAATGCAGGTGAGCACACCAATAGTAGGTGTAAAGAGTATTATGTAATGAATGGTATAAGGATGGAGAGGATTATACCTAGTACACTATAATAAAATGGCATGCCTGAGCTCAGGACACTGAACGAGGTTTCTAGGAGTATAAGATTGCATGTGAGGTTACCTAAAATGCGCTAATGTTTTTGGACGTGTTTCATATATTCACAGTAATTTTCCTTTTAGAACCAATCTTGATCCGAAATATAGTATTATTTTATTGAATACAGTGATGTTGAGTTTGGTTAGCGGTTCTAGGCTAATCAAAATAGAAAAATAATAAGAAGTAGGAATGTCATCTTTTATTAACAGGTGATGTATACGGATAGACTAAGTGTGGAAAATGAAGCTATGGGTTCTCAAGAAAAGGTGTCAAAACTTGTCAAATTAGACTTCTCAATGAATGATATACAACCTGATACTAGAGAAGATCAAGAAAACATTCCCCAACATGAAGAGCCTCAAGCTTCAAAGCCCTTGATAATTTTTTTATTTTTGATGTGATTATATTGAAAACCCAAATTTATACGGTCCCAAATTTATATGAGCATGTACGACATGACACGACAAAAATATGAGCACGGCATGAGTTAGTTATGCCGTGCCGTACCCAACTATGAGGGCACATGGTCTGGCACGGCACGATACGGATTTCCTGTATCGACTTAGAAATCTTAGGATTTTTTTATCCGGAAATCATTTTGTATGTTAAAAACTTTTCGATTAATGCAAAATCTTATTTGGTCATATAATATTTATTAAAGTATTTATAATTTTAATTATTGATAATATTAATTTCTAATTTACTAAATAATAACTATTATAAACGATTAATAATATGTAAAATATATATCACATTATTAGTATTTTCTTAATCACTTTAAGACTATTCTTTTATTTAAAATTAATTTTTTTTAAAACCAAGTCTTCGAGCTCACGGATCAAAACAAGTCCATATGCCAAAGCAGGTACATGGGCTGAAACGGGCCCATAGGCCGGTACGATCACACGAGTCGACACGGCACATTTATATCCCATTATTGTGTTCATATCGTGTCGTGTTCTTATTTTTAGGCACTAACACAAAGACGGTATGAGTCAATCTGTACCGAACACAATACAACATAATCCGTACTGTGCTGAAGCCATGACCGCGGCCCATTTTTCCACATCTAGTCTGTAATATTAGTTGATGTATCAAACAAATGCTATATTAGTCTACGCCGGAAAAAGAGATTAAAGATTTTAATAAATATAGACTAAAAAATTTTCTTAACACTACGTAAAGACGAATGTATGAAGGTCCACGTGGACTACAAGTATATCAACCTAGCTTACTTTAACATTATATTCGGAAAAACATTTAAAAATTAAGTTTAGAACAATACTATATGATCAAATTTTGGGTCCCCAACACACCTCGGAAAGATGATTGGAAAGGACATTGTCGTGTGCAGCAGCATGTGTTTAAGAATCTCACTCCCATCACGCATCCATTGCTTTGGGAATTAAATAATTAAGTAGTGCCAACTAATTAACTTATGCAACCTTGCTTTACCACTTTTGATCATTCCTCATTTTGACATCATGTCCGTAAAATGCATTTAGACAATTTCGTTTTCGCTTTCTCTCTATCTTCCTTGATCTCTTTCTTTTACGACTTTGATCTCCTTCAATTTATCATTCATGACTCACTCAATAGGGCAGTCTTCTTGTATAACACCTAAGATATACTATGAATAAGTCATTTATTTTTTAACATATTTTTCAAATCAACTAATTTGGTTGATTCAATTATTCAAAACAATTATCAATTTCTGACTTCTTACAATAACAAAATACAATTATGACACTAGTTAGACTTTGGTAAGAAAAAATTAATTGTATGTATCAAATTTATAGAAGTAGGAGAGAAAATTGATATACAAGCTAAACGATATATATATGATGTGAAAATTTAGGGAAAACAATTATATGAAAATGAACTAAAAACCCCAAACTAACACTTTATATACAACAATAATAGATATTAATGTACACCCAACATATGCTATATTATTAATCATAAAACATATTCTATGATACAATAAAAACTGAAATTGTATATAGAAGGGACAAATATATGAAATTATTTGGTTAAATTATTTTTTGGTCCCTATACTTATGCCATTTTTCTATTTTCTTTCTTTTCCTTTCGTTTAATTCAATTAGGTTCCTTAACATTTTTTTTCTATTTTAATTTTTTAGGTAGAAAAATTTTTAGAAAAAGCATAAAAATATTCTAAAAACCTCCCCTTGTCTCTAATTTCTATCCCTTCTCTTAACTTTTACTTTTGTCATTTTCACCGTCATCGTCACCGCCATCCGACCTCCTATGCTATCCGACACTCCAACTTTGTTGTCCACCCCACCCAATCTTTATCGTTGTCATCACCTCACCTTTGGTAATGTTGCTACCACCTATCCGTCCTCCTTCATTGTTTTCAACCCACTTCCGTAGTTACCGTCACCACCTCCCCACCTTTGCCATCACCATCGTTACTCCACATCCGTCATTGCCGCCGCCATTACTCCACCTGCCTATTATCTTCATCTTCGAACCGCCTTGTTCACCAAGATTTCTTCATCTTCTTCCATATTTGGTTCTAAAAGGTTCATTTGCAATCGGCGTTTGTCAATGCTAGTCTTCACCATCGTTCTCTACAAGTCTCTCTTCGTCTTAATCTTTGTTTGCAAGGTACATTGACGGACGCTTTCTATGTCTCTCTCCTTCTCTCTATGTTGACAATGATGTTCAAAATTCATGCTTATACAATTTCCAAATTAGGAATTTGGAAAGGGTATTTATGATTTCGGACACAAACGCAATCTATATCTACTTGACTTCATTGCATCTTCTTAAATTATGTCACACATGTATATCTGTTTTAGTAGCACAAATTCTGTCACGGATTGGGATTGGTTTATTCAACTATTTTTCTTCAACTATTTATTGCATTTCATAAATAAGAAGATCTTCATGCCTGATGTGTCGTGTTAGTTTCCTTCGGCGATGACATGTTAACATGCCATGTTAATTTCCTTCAATTATCATACGTTTTATTAGGGTTTTATACTTTTGTTGGTTTACATATATGATCATGTTAAGCTGCCATTTCAGTCTCGGTCTTGATTACGTACACATTGATTTGTTGTTTATGTGCTTCTATTTTGATACTGAATGTTGCACTGCTTTTTGCTTTTATTTTCGTACTTTGGTTTTGCTTTGTTTTCCAGCTAGTGTCTACTTTTTATAGTGGATGTTGGCACTGTCCAATTTTACTTATTTTTACTATTAATTTTGCAACTATAGTTTATTCCCCATTCAATCGATTTCTTGATCGGTGAACCCTTTGTTCTGTTGTATTTTATTTATGTGGTTTTACAATGTTAACAGTAAAATTTCCGTTGTTAACAGTTCTTACAATGTTATTAGTTTTTGGAGTACTGATATAGATGCGATTAAGTCGAGGTCTAGTTTTGTGACCCCTTTATCCAATGTTTCAACTCTTTGTGGTTGGATTGTTTATGTGGTTATGCTTTCTTTAATATATAGACATTGATTTTTGTGTATGTCCTTGTATTTTAATTTCTGAATGTTCATATTGTTTTCTTGTTTTATTTACGTGGTTGTGTGTAGATTAATTTTGAAAGTTTGAAACTATTGTCTAGCATTGTTTGGAGTCTATTTTCCAATGTTAACAGTTTTTACTCATATGTGTTGTTTAGTTAAAATTTATGGTTGCAGGAGTTCATTACAAACATTTCAGCTATGGTTAGGATAAAATTTATGGTTGCAGGAGTTCATTACAAACGGTGCGTTAGACCAGAGCTCTGGCCACGGGTTGCTGAGGACGACAGTACTACTACCAACGAAGATGCGAATGACGTAAACGGCGAAGAGACACCTCATGAGGAAAGTGGTGAAGCTGAACAACATGATTGTATTAATAGGGACACCAATACAGGGGATGACTATACGTAGTTTGATCAATGGTTATTTAGGTCAAGTGACACGTTCAAGAAGTTTTTTGAGCACGTTGCTACTTGCCCAGTGTTGAACGGGAAGACGATTGACTTCAATTTTTTTGAGAGGGAGTACCTCGACATTCAGTCGTTTGTTGATGATAAGAGTTGGGCCTGGACTTTTGAACTGAAATGTAAAGTATATATAGACCTGGTTAGATACTTCTACTCCAATTTCACTGTAGGGAGAGAGGAGAAAGAGGGGATTTTGACCTCATACATGAATGGGGTCAAAATTTGGGTTTCTGAGGTACAATTAGGTAACATATGGTACGTTCAAAGTGATGGTGGCAACAAATATGATAGATATGTGAAGAAAGATATGTTATGGGACATATTTAGAAATGTGAAGGTGGAGGATTCGAGAGCACCAAACGGTTCACTTCCTATTGCAACGAGTTTGAAGCACTACATGGTTGCAAACATATTTTCTACTCCGTCCGACATCTCCCTACGCTTTTTTCGGACGACACGAAGCTGTTGTGGCATGATCTCACGGACAAAGACATGCCATTCCCTCAGTTTATGATGCGGCACATAGAAAAAGTGTCAAAGCGAGGAACGAGAAGGACAAGCGAATTGGGAAAAGGAAGTGGTCCTCTGCCATATGGAATCTCTTGACGATCATCTTCACTAACTTTGACGTGTTGCTACATTAAGAGTTATACGTGGAGATGATCCATTTCGATTGCATTGACATGGGGTTATAAAAGCTGATGGGGTACGAGAGGACGAAATGTGGTTTGATCCATAAAACAAAGGCAACACGGGCAGCAGACGATATAGGGACAAGTAAAAATCCTCTCATCCGAAAAGTCCAACAAGAAATGAATAAGTTAGCCGACAGATAAGAGAGATTGAGTGACGAGTTTGAGGAGCTGCAAACTGGGTTTGAACTGATGTGGTCTGTGATTACAATGGTCGTGGAGTATTTGACAAGTGTCGTTGAAACTCTGAGATACGGCCAGGCTCGTCCTTAGCCAACTGTTAGGGACAACCCATCGGTTCGTCGCGGCAGGTGCAAGAGATGGCATCATTAGGTATTGGTTTTCACTTTCATTCCGTACTTAATTTTGTTTGCCCGTACCAATTAAATTAGATATTACGTTATAAAAGTGGATCCTTAAATAATGACTTATTTTTATATGACTGTAAGGAATATTTTATTATGACTTAATTTTAAAATACGAAAATGATAGATTTTATTATGATTATTTATAACTTTCATGTATAACATTTTATACTCAATGGTTCTTGGCTAGGGTCTACTAGAACGATATCAAAACATAAAATCCAATATATAACCATGGTGATCCAAGTATAAGGATTACATGTAATATACTTACTAGATAATTCTTATTAATATTTAGTATTACCACAATCGAGAGCTATCTAAGTATTATGTTAAGTGAACTCAGTCTTCACTAAGTATTCCCATAATTATCTTAATGTTCTACTAATATCAATAACCATAAAAACAATAATCTAAAGCACTTTAAATAAGGAATTATGTGATTTTCCATCATGATCATCAATATTTATTCTTATGATCCTATGCCAATCATATTGGGCTGTTCCTTATCTATATGAGAAGCTCTATGAGCCTAGTTTACATATATTATTTTTTTTACAATTGTATCATGAATGGAGCATTCGAAAAATTTAGCCACACCATCCTAACTCGAATTTGTGCAATATCCAATTCAGCATCAACCTATATGTAAGAGTTTAATTTTAACTATTAAGAGAATGTACCTTGCAATTTGATCTTAATCTCTAGGAATTTCGTTCTCCTTGATCAAGAATTTTAGATTGGTTAGAGTAAAATAAAGCGGAAAGGTATGAGTGGGGAGTTTATGGGAAAAATGATAGTAGGTGGTAAAAGAGGTGTTACATTAAATGTCACTGTTTTGTTAAGCATGTTCCCATGCTAAATTTACATGTGACAACCCCATGTATTTAATTGTCATCCATCATTTGCTGCTAGGTGTTTCCTTATTATTATTATGTTATTATTCTTCATAATTTTTCACGATTCTTCATCTTTCCTAATCCTTCTTGATATTTGTTGATTTTTCCTGTATCATCCTTGATCTTTCTTCATTTTTCTTTTATCCTTCTTGATCGTTCTTCATCTTTCCTTTATTATTCTCTATTCTTCTTCATCTTTCATTATCCATTTTATCTTCCCTCATCATTCTTCATCATTCTTTCTTTACTCCATTATTTTTAATCATTCTTCATCAATTTTTGTCTTTCTTGATCTTTTTTAATATTTCTTTATCTTTCCCACTCGGCTATAATTGATTAAAAATCAATCTTAATCGATATGAGTCTTTCAACCCTGATTATTTGGTTATGCCTTTTATGTTAACTTGTTATCTAGCATTTCGGGAGCATAATTATCTAAAGATCGTGTCATACTCTTAGATGACAGAACTTACATAATTAAAATTTGTTCCTCATTAATAGGATATAATTTATTCAATATAGGTTTAGCATAGTTAAAATTTTAGGGGGCCTACAAGGATTCTAGCGTAGTTAAAATTTTGGGGGCCTACAAGGATTCTAGCATAGTTAAAATTGTAGGGATCCTACGAGGATTCTATCTAACTGTAATTAGATTTGTCTAGTTGTAGACAACTATTTAAACTAAAATATTAAGAAAATTGTCGCACGATTAATTAACTTAAACTTCCGAATAGACTTTTAACAAAATATCAAAACTATTTGAAAGATGAGAAGTGATCATCGTTCATACAAACTTAACTACTAACAAACGTACATTAACGGTTACTCCATCTTTTCAATATCTCAATTTCATTAAAAGTATGATTTAACTGCTAAATCCTAATAATCACATTGATAAGTGTTTGATTCTATCTTGACTTTTTATTAGTTTATCTTATATATGAAAATTTAAACAATTTAACTTTCATATATTATATAATTTTTCCTTTTGATGCATAATAATATAATATTTTTGTAAATCTAAACAAGTTTAGAATCTTGATTATCTAATCTACTTATATTTAATTTTTATTATTGAAAACACAACGAAGAATTAAAATATTTTCCTAAACTCTTTAAAGGAAGTTCTCAAATTATTAACTTTCCAAATTTGCATTGTTTTCTAGTTTTGAAAGTTTCCTAGAAAAGAAGGGTGTTATTTTTTGAAATTTTTTCAATTTAAAATTCTTTCTAAAATAGGAAGTTTACCAAACAAGAAAGATTTTTCTAATTTGAAACTATTTTCAATTTTGATTAATTATCTCAATAAAATTTTCTAATTTGAAACTTTTTCATAATTAGAATAAAAATCTTTTTTTTTTGGAAATGTTTGAAAAATTAGATAGCTAAAGTTTCCCAACCGAAATGAATTTCTTTACTTAATGTGATAATAGAATTTTCATATAAACAAGTTTACATGGGTAAATCCTATTAGTCACATTAAATCTTACAAAAAACAATTTCAGCGGAAACATTTTATCACATTTGAAATGATTAGAAAAATTTCATATGAATTTTAAAAATCATTAAAATTTACTATAAATAATTTAAGATAATTAATTAATTCTATTAGAAATGATTTCATATTTTAATATGGTAATAAAGTTTCATACAAATAGTTTATAGTATTTACATTACTTACCACAATACAACTTCCCAAATAAAAATATTTTCATAATCAAAATCAAATTTTAATTATTGAATTAAAAATATATACTTTATTCAGTTCAAAAATTCTATTGCCCTAGCTGATCTAGGGTTACACCATCATACTGTTTATGCCACATTAAATCTTACAAAAAACAATTTCTGTTAGTGAAAACATTTTACCATATTTGAAATGATTATAAAATTTTCATATAAATAATTTATATGAATTTTAAAAATCATCAAAATTTACCATAAATAATTTGATATTTTAATATGATAATAAAGTTTCATACAAATAGTTTATAGTATTTGCATTACTTACCACGGTACAACTTCCCAAAATAAAAATCTAATAAGTAATTTTCATAATCAAAATCAAAATTTAATTATTGAATTAAAAATATATACTTTATTCAATTCAAAAATCCTACAGCCCTAGCCGATTTATGGTTACACTATGGTATTGTTGTTGGACTTTTTCCTTTGGCTAAAGTGAAATGGATTAAAGACCCAAAGCCCAAAAAATATTTAATAAATGCAATTAAATGCATCCCACATTGGAAAGAGAGAAATATTTTCAAGCATTTATAAGTAATTGCAAATACTAAATATTTGTAATAATAAATAAGTATTGGGGTTTGGCTGAGACTCGCACTCGCATGCGCGCGCGGGGCGTGGGCGTGAGGCGCTTATCAGCCGCCACGTGCGGTGGTTGATCGACGACTTAAACGTTTGACAGTTAAAACGGTTAGTTACCGTTAGAGTTTGAATTTTGGGAATTCAAATATCTGACTGTTAATGCAGTTAAACTGTTTTAAACAAAGAAGTGTGACTGTTTGTGAAACAGTATACTGTTTCACGAACAGGTGCCAAAATTTGCCTATAAATAAGAGAAATCTGAAGAGAACTTGAACCAATCTTCTTCTCAGTTTTCGTATTGTCAGAAACCGAATATATTTCATAACAAAATTTCACTGTTGCTTGTAATCTTTTGTAAAGGCTTGTCATATCCCGAAAACTATTTTCACAATAACCTAAAGCAATCTAGGAGGGTGAAAATATCATTTTTTGGAAAGCGTATCTGTTACGTGTTTCAAGTCTTGATCCCATTTAATTTCAACAATTGTTTATGCCAGGTAGTGCCATTACCCGCCGGGGGGGGGGGGGGGGGGGCTTCTGCCACGTGTTATATCTACACTCGAGCAACAATAGTGGTGCGGCTTCTGCTTCCCGTCGCCTCAGCCTTGGTGCAGATCAGTAATCTGTTTGAGGGGTTTTCTATAAAGTTATTTCTTATCTATCTGTACTGAAAATTTTTGGGTTTTCTATGAAGTTATTTCTTATCTATCTGCATTGAAAATTTTACAACAATTCGACCATTGGAACTGCAGATAAATCAAAAACTATTTGGTTGTGCAGTGAGTCCAACTCACTGTAAACCACAATCCTTCATCGATCTAATAGGGCAAATGATTTCAGATTTCTATCACTTGGTTTCTAAGCACATGAAACATTAGAAAACAATGAAGATCATCAAAGAAAAAAACCTGTCAAACAACAAATTAAAATAATTAATTTTTTATACTTGTATGACCTAAGTTTTGATATCATTTTTAGTCTATAAGTTTTTCATTAGTAAAAGATATAACTAAAACCATTTCACCAATCCAATATAAATCATGGATTAAACATATAGATTACACCAAGATCAATCATACAAATATACATTAAACATATTTATTTAATGGAAATCATAGAAAATACAAGGACTCAAAATTAAAGTCTAAAAAAACTTACCAATCTTAATACAGAAAAGAGTAATTACAGGACAAACAAACCTTCTTCAAGAAGCCTAAATTTCATGAGGAAGATAAAGTGCCCATATGTTCATTCTTTAATTGCAATCCACATGGTTCATTTTGCTTGGTTTAATTTTTACTATAAGATCCTCTCATTAATCAAAAAGCGAGGCAAAAAGAATGGAGAAAGACTTTATTTTCTCTCTAATTGATTTAGCCTTTGTCCAATTTGACTTATTGTGCTTTTTGGCCAGCACTAATGGAAAGCTTATGTAGTGCTCTTTAGTTTTTAGGTTACCATAACATTAACTTACAATTTTGACCTAGTCAATTATTGACTTAGTCAAAAGTTCCCTTAATTAATTAAGTAAACATATTTGATCATTAGCCTATACCTATCACCGGCCACATAGTGGGTTTGTGACCCAAAATATTTAATCAATACTTTTATTAATTTATCCAATTAAATCCAATTAAGAAATTAACTCATTATCCCTTTTATATAATTGCTAATTACGGACCTTCGGAACTCTTTCATATTTAAACAAATAGGCCTGATGTAAGATAATTAATATATAATTAAATCATTATTATCTAAGTTGTGCTAGAAATTCACAAGACATTAATTTAACAAATTAATAAATTACCCTTACGTCATTGTAGTCTAAGTATAAGCTAAATTACAGTTTTACCTTAAACCGAATTGGTTCGTTTTTCCTTCGCTTCGAGGAATTAAACTAAGTTACTAAGAACCTTATCGTATGTGACTTATTAGGTTCTTCATAAAACCAACATGATAGTTTCATATCACTATATAATTTTATCTTATTCTAAACAAGATGGATTTAATTTAAAACAATATTTTAAATAAATTGGGTGACTTGATCATCTCATGACCAATTGACTTTTAACCTCCCAAGTCAAGTGCATCTCTTTACAAAGCGTCAAGACCTCCTCTGAGATGAGAATATTTGCTCTTTCATAAGAACCCTTTTGTGATTACAATATGTATAGTTTGATCCTTCGCATCTAGCCATATTCTCAATTCATCCTTGTGCGTGATTTAACTATTAAATTATAATAGATAACTCCTATGATTATATTATATCTTCATGCACATCGATGATTGATTTATAGAAAACTATTTTCATACCATACAGATTTGCAAAAATTCATTTGTTCCCAAAAAAATATAATTCATAGGATTTTACTTCCGAATACAGAAGCTATGGATTCAATTTTGATCAGTCATAGTCTTCATATGCAACATTCTACATCTAACAATACACCCTTTGTAATCGTTGACTAGGGTTAGGTAAGACGAAGTAAAAAATATAACATTGCAGATACGATACAATGACGACTCCAAATCTACATTAGCATATAGTATTCTTATCATTGAGAATTATCTTTCTATTAAGTTCAGTGCACTCGGTTTCTACCAAGCACCTATATAATTATTTTTGTGTTCCACTAACATCAATGTTTATGAGAACAACCATCAAAAATATTTTTTGAAATGAAATATGTGATAGTCTATCAAGATTATCAATGTCCATCTTGATTATCCTTTAACTACAAATAATTTGTACCTTATGGTTTAGGCAACTTGCATCCCATCGACATGATCTCATCATGACCTCAAGCGCATAACTTATGATAAAAGACTTTTTCATAATATGTAATAAATAAATACATAATATTAATTCCAATATAATTAATAAATATAAGAAATAAATCAATACCTTTACTATTATTGAATCATTGATAACAACCAATAATATTGTTAATTCAAAAATAAGATTGTATCACATAAGATGCATACCCATCATTTCTCACTTGATTAACGTGACAGACATGCACTTTCACCTACAAAAGATTCTGAGGTGATTAACAAAGCGTGTATCTTGAGAAATGATAGATATCAATGGAAAATAATAAATGAATTCCTTACTGCACAAATGTGAATCTATAATGTTTTATAAAAATGTTTGCTGAAAGTATAGTTGTGTCTTATTATAAATGAATTCATAGATGTAAATGATCAGATTTTAAGGATTTTATAGAAAGTACGCAAGTTTGTATAGTTTTACAAAAGGACATGATTTGAAATAGTTTTGACTGGTTGCATCTCCACAGTTTTGGAACTCATATAGTTTTGACGGGTTGCATCTCTACGGTTTTGGAACTCATAACCTATTATATTTATTACTCACTCCTCATTTTCGTGAAAATCTTTTCTGATTAGAGAAGGAATAGAGTCTTCAGAAGACTTGCTTGTTGAACGTCGATAGATTTAGTAAGGTCTTTCAGTATGGACTGTTTTGAAGACAAACATAGTCGCTCCACTGTGAATATAGAAATGATGTAAAATATAATAGATGTAGAATATTGTATGCCTATGTTTTATTTCCGCTGATAGGTTCGGTAATGGACTTCGTATACCGCTACAGGCTATAGTCCCAAAAAATAAATTATAACTTTTTCTTTTGGATGGAAAATATTGAGTTGATTATTTTCCACCGGTTAGAATATAAGAAAGTAATTTAAGAAAAGGTTGGTGATGATCGTGTGACCGCAGATTCCTCTCTATGGGTTTCAAGTTATCTTCGGTCACGTGGTCCTCACGCCAGTCACGGATCCGGTGAATCGGGTCGTAACAGGTTTCCTGAACTTTAACTAAGGAAACAATTAGTCAAAACCCATATACTTGGCCAACCACTTCCATTGGTTATATTTAATCAAATCTTTGACTAATTAGACCTATGAAAATCTAATTAATAATTAGATAAATTAACATTTTATTATCTAAGTATTAATACGATTCTTTAAGACCATTTTATAATTAAATAAATATTCCTTTGTAATTTATTAAATTCTAATTATATTAATTTCACACTTACTTATGCTAGCAGAGCTGCATGATAATATATTTAACAAATTAATAACTACCATTTTACACTTATATTCAAACTACCAGTAAAATTATACTTTTACCGTTAAAATAGAAATGGTCAATTTTTCTCTATTCTATGACGAATCTTAAATTGAGGTGGTATGGAATCTTATGAGTGTGAGGATTTACATCACACCGGTATGAGGATTTCAGAATATTTTATGACTTTATTTAATTCACAAATAAATTTGATTAATTTAAAATACCATTTAAATTAAAGAGTTAACTTAATCATATCATGACTAAATAACTCAAACCTCCAAGTCAAAATTGATTTCTAGTAAAGTGTCAAGACTACCTAGGAGATAAATAACTATCATCTCCCAAAAGAATCTCTTGTGACTGTAGCATATTTACAATAATGATTCTTCCATCTTTCTAAAATCCTGATTCATCGTAGGGTATGGTTTAACTGTTAAACCCTAAAGAAAAATCATATGAACCATTATATCTTTATTGAATATCGACAATGAATTTAATGAAAACTCCTTTTCATAGGATTCCTTGTTGAATAAAGTATATAATTCATAGGATGTATTCCAAAATACAGAAGTTATGGATTCTTTCTTGATCACTAACAACGTTCATGTACAACATTTCATATCCAACAATTCATTCCGTGTTCACTCTTGACTAGGGCTCATTGGAATGATGTTAGAGCATAAAACTCAGCACACAAGATACTTTGGAAATCTCATGTCTAAGGACCACATGTAATATGGTCACTAGATAATTCTCACTAACAATTACTATTTATTACAATTAAGAATTATCTAAATATCACAATCGGTACCCTCAGTTTCTACTATGCACTCGCATAATCATCAAGATGTTGTCCTTACACTAATGGCCATTAGATAGGCCACCCTAGGCACTTTAAGTGATGAACTATTTGATTGTCTATCCGAATCATAAATGTCAATTCTAGAGATCCTATGACAACAAACAGCTCGTGTCTTAAGTTTTAAGCAAGTTCAGTCTCAATTAACACGATCTCTATCTTGATCTTCAAAGCATACAACTTAAGACACTGAACTTTATCATGATATGTATTTATAGAAACTAATATATTAATTCCATCAAAATTAATAAACTTGTTCAATAATGAATTCACCTCCTCTTAGCCAAAATCTTGGATAGAAAAAATTGTGACTTTTCCTCATTTGTCAAATCTTATTTTCTTATTCTTGTTTTTCTATTTTAGTAAACGAAGGAAACCCTAGTAAGCTTCTCTCATTCTATCATCTCTCCTGCTTTGCGAACAAGCAATAGAGAACAGTGCTAAATTTCTTCTCTTTCAATTTATATGATTCTTTTTTTCATAGATTTCATTAAGTTTACCTAAATTTGTGTATGATATTAGGGTTAGTTGAATCTGTGTGATACGGTTAGCTGAATCTATGCTTGGGGTTAGCTAAAGATTTGCGGGTAATATGAGATTTACTTGTTATATGAACTTGTTGGGTTAAATGTTGATTGAATGATTTATTTGGTTTGTTTACGGTTCATATACATGAGATTACGACTTTTTTGTTGTATTACGTTTTGTGGTTCATATAAATGATGCTCCGACTTTGTGAGCCTTTTGGTAAGAGATAGAGTTTGTTTTTTATTTAGAAAATTATAATGAGTATGAACTAAAGTGAACAACTTTATAGATACTTTTACTGTTGTATGTTAGTTAATAATCTTACCTTATTAAAAAAAAATTGAAGCCAATCTGATTATTTTTTATTTTAGTCGATCTTACATTACGAATAAGCATCGGGTGTTGCCGATAACTTTTAATAGGGTTATGTAGATGGCTCGGCTCTTGGTTACTACTGACGGGTTGTTGGACATTTACAAGTCGTTTTAGGAGGATGACTTGAAGCTTGCTTTTGTGAAGTAAATGTTGGGAAATAAACGGCAATGACTTATCATTGCTTGGTTACTACTAAGATATTTATTTATCGGCACCCTTAACTTTTGTTTTGGCCATTAGCTTGGTCTAGTGTATTTTTGTGGCCTGTTTTAACTTGTCCATGTAAGATATGGGTGAAGATCCTTGTTATATTCTTGAGAAGAACTATGGATATATTCTTAATTCATGAGGACTCTAGATTAAAATTAGGGTTTTCACAGACTTTAACTCTTAATCATAGATAATGAAACCATATCATGTTCCATCTAATGCTAATTAATCGAATTAGTTTGTTAGAAGAGGTCTAAAATAAGAAGCAACTGATAATTCAATTAACAAAAAATAAATGCATTGCAGGTTTCTAAGCAAAATAGGTGTTTTGCAATAATAGGTTTATGAATGAACTTATGAAGAGTCCAAGTATCATTGATTACATAGTATTGTACTACAATTACAAACAATGTATAGAAAAAGAAAAAGAACTAAGGTCTCATTAGAAATCCAAATACAAGTTACCTTATTGTCGCTTAATTCGGTAGAGTGTCGGCAGAGTTAAAGCAAACAAAAAGAAAGTAACAATAATAAAATAACATAATAGATTCGTGCAATAAGGAACTTCTCCAACATATATTTAAGTCTTGATCCTAACAAGATGCCAATAAGATTCAAAATCAATTAAAAATGATTTTTTATCGCTAAATGAGAGATTTAGATTAATTGGAGACTAGATCTTATTTTATGTGATATCTCTAGTTGAGACTAGAAGATCAATATTTTATGTAATTCCATTAAGTATAAAGGAGTCTTTAGCCGAATGTTGTTTTATAGAAAGAGTCCTTTTTTTTTCTAAAAGGACAACTAGAGTAAGAGAATACTTGAAAGAGTTGTGTTAGAAGGATTCGTGATTAAGAGTCACAAAATTAGCAAATAGAATAAGACCTAGTTCACTATGGTCTAATTAATGAGGAATATTCGACAAAAGAAATTGTGATTTCTAAGTATATACTAACCCTCGATGCAATATGAAAACATTCACCTCTTTTCTTAGAATAATAAATACAACCTAAACCTTGCATATAAAACGACACAAAAAAGTTGTGTTAGAAGCTTAATCTAAGGATTGAAGCATTGTTCTATAAAAAAAAAAAAAAAAGAAATATGATCTAATTAATAAATTAAAATTCTTTGATTTATGAAAGAAAATTACTTAAGTGTAAACAAGAGTTAGTGTGAACAACATCATGTTCATTGTCTAAAATTACTACTCATTTAGAATGAAATAGTAATAATACAAATCGTCTAAAATATGGTTGTTGAAAAACTTCTCCAAGAAAATTATTTGTAAGGGACTTTTTGAATTAAACATAATAGATCAATAGTGATAGATTAAAAAGGATTTCTTGGATTAGTATATGAGTGAAGTACTAAAAAGGTTTAGTAAGAAAGATTATAAGAAATGACAATATGCGGAATGTTTGGGAATCTTACTCTTCAAAGCATGTTATCGAAGACATGAAAGAAGAGAAAACACATGAATTAAATGACCTATACAAGACTATAGTTTATATCATGGCTTCTCTATACGAAAGTTTATGTCTCTACTGCTCTCAATGTTAATAGAGCATTTAATAGGGCACGATCTAATCTGTCATGATATTATTAGGTTGAAAATAGCAAATTTACATGCATGATAAATTGTATGTCATACTTGATAGATTTCCAGGTCAAAGTATTGTGTTTGGAATCATGATGGAGATCAAACTTGATGAGATCCTATTGGCGTAAGTCTATGATCCAAATTATTCATAATCATAGGATTGTCATGATAGGATAATGACTCTCTGAAGTGACTATTACATGTTCCATCATTTTCGAAAGAAGAATGTTCTCAAGATCATCGGTGTGGGAGAATATTCGGATAGGTATGTAGATGAATAGTAGAGAGTCAATCATTGAACATAATCACTCGAAAAATTTCATTGGTAATTATATATAATATCTTAAATACTATAACGAAAATAGCTAGTTTTACTGTATAACAAGTAGGAGTATTATTACTTTACTTGAAAACCATTTAATAAAAATATGGAATCATTTAAACCTTCTTCAAATTTTACTTCCTTAAAATCACATATAACTAAAATACATCAACACTAACATTATATATATACATATGAAAAACTATATAATTATACTTATCTATAAGCATTATTGATAAAACCAAATAGCACCTTCATAAGCTTTCAAAAAAAATATTCTAAACTTTCATGTCTTCCCATAGGTCGGGTATATATATACTCCATACCAAGTTGACCATGCTTCATTCACTTGACCCTAAAGCTACATACTTTCCTTTTTGCTTACCTAAAGTTTGATTATTTTGTAAGACTGGTTTAGGAATCCTTCACATTCTGGACAAACTATTATCCTAACCAAGCACGCATATCAACTTTACTTACTAAGGTTTCTATAAACTTTATTATTAATATACTCATCTAAATTTACATTCAATATTGTTCTTTAAATTTACTACTTTCAAAGTTGTGTTATAAAAATCATTTCTCTCATTTGTCAATTCCTATTACTTGGGTCTTTTTATTGTACCTTTATCCAGGAATCGAAAGAGGAATATTAGATCTATCAAACCTTTATTATTCTAAAATCGTTCAACCACGTATGTTTTTTTGCCCAACATTTTGTTTTTGTCTACATCTTATAACACATGTACTCAAAACATCTAAAACTTATTTCCAATTGTTTTTTTGCCCAACATTTTGTTTTTGTCTACATCTTATAACACATGTACTCAAAACATCTAAAACTTATTTCATTGGAAAGTTATCATTCGTAGCTTTCATAACTCTTCCCTTGATCAAATATCTTGATTCTTTAATAGATTTATAGATCTATAAATCTACTTTATTCATGGTAAATGACATAATTTTCTATCGTCATCTTCATAACCAAAAGCCTCTTGCAACACCTGCTACTCATGGATTCCATTCTAACTCATACAGATTTCTAGGACAACTTCACGAATTTGCTTCCACACCTAGAAAACTCCTATTAGGGTGTTTTTAGACTTTCTAGAAAGCTCTAAGAGTGTAGTTTCTCAGTATAAGTTTCGTAAAATTTTAGGGTACACATAAGATTCCCTGAATTCAAACAAATAAATATAGCTCAAATCAGATTTGTTAATAAATATGAAAATGACAACTTTTAGACATACCTTTAGGAATTTTTTTGAAAACTTGATTTTTCACCAAGAATTTTTGTACCTTCTTTGAAGGAGCCTTACTTATGGTAGGAAAGGAAGTGAAGAAAAAGATGAAGAGAAGAGGGCTAAGCTTTTGGTGGGGAAATGAAGAAAAGAATGATTTGTGTATAAAAGAAAATTCTAGAATTCTCATGGTCAACTTGACTAAGATATTTACCATTCATCCTTAACCATTTCACTTTATTTTTCATCTCTTTCCTAGTTGTTGGCCGGCCATCATGAGCTTATTGGACCATTTTTCATGTTTGGGGGTTTTGTTAGCAACAATAGTAAATAAAACATAATTTGTCCCATTAGCTTTTTATGGCCTTGGGCCATGTTCTATTGTTTTGGCATTTTTAGAAATACTAGATCACCCACTTTAAATGGAAGTGACTTATCCTTCGGTTGGTATAACTCTTCTAGCAACTTTGTTTTGTTTTCATCCTTTTTTGAATCTTTTTAGTTGCTTTTGTCTTAGCAATGAAAAAGTCTGAATCTATTAACCTCGTTTCTCTCGCTTCGTCCCAATGTATCAGAGATATGCACTTTCATCAATATAGGGCTTCGTATGGGGTCATTCCTATCATAGTTTGATAACTATTGTTAAAGGAGAATTCTACTAATAGAATAATTTACTCCATGACCTTTTGAAAATATATTAGATAGGCTTGTAACACATCCTCAGAAGTCTTCATGGTTCTTTTTGTTTGACCATCAATTTAGCATGAAAACCTATAGAAAATTTCAATTTTATCCTTGTTGCCCTATGTAAACTCTTCCAGAAAGCTGCTATAAATCTTGAGTCTCGATGTGAAATGATTGAGATTGGTACTTTATGCAATCGTACTAACTCTTGGATGTCCTTTCAGCAAGTCACTCTATCCCTACCTAAATTGAATCAAACCCTTTTGTAGCTTTTGGTAATC
Source organism: Coriaria nepalensis (assembly GCA_027186245.1). Lineage (NCBI taxonomy): Eukaryota > Viridiplantae > Streptophyta > Magnoliopsida > Cucurbitales > Coriariaceae > Coriaria > Coriaria nepalensis. Next base: position 3,025,228 of record CP114493.1, read on the forward strand.
TCACTACATAATCCATGGTAATTTGCTCCCATTTCTATTAAAGAATTTCAATTGGTTGCAACTATCTTGTAGGTCTCTGGTGCTCAGCTTTAATTTTTTGACAAGTTAAGCACCTATTTATAAAATTTACCACAATATTTTTCATTCCCAACCACTAAAATTGCTCCTTCAAATCTATATATATTTTTTTTGGCGCCTGGATATACCAAATAAGGTAAATTGGGACTTTCACGTAATGTGAGGTTCTTCATTTCTTCATTGTTGGGAGTGCATAGTCTTCCCCTATAACTAAGGACTCCATCCATAGAAATTTAAAATCAGATCACTAGTGTGCCTATGAAGCCATCCAAAGATTTGACATTTAACTTTGATTCATACAGCATAATTTTAGTAAAGGGATTTCTTGTTTAAGTTACTCCTGATCTGTCCATCCTTTAAATGGAGGAAGGCTGCCCTTTTCTCTCTAGGAAATTCGGTTACTCTAGAAATCTAGGGTGAATAATGTCATATATAGTGAAGGCATGTCGTTGCTACTTTTAATCAAATTCTGATCATTTAAATTAAAATTAATTCATGATAACTACTCCATTTTCACATTATTATCACTTTATATTAATCAAGAAGCAAAACTCACATGTTTTGCACATCAGGTTGGTTGGCCATAGGATAAGAGCAATGGACTTTCTTCATAGAGTAAATTCTAATTATTTTAATTAAATGATAATACCTATTAATTACATAACTAAATGAAGAGTGGTTGTTGGCCTTTTGAGGAGTTGTTTTTTTTTTTTAGTGGACGTGGAAACAAGAAAGTAAGTATAAATTATTTGAAACTTGTTTGTATCAATTTTAGGGTGAAAATATCAGATTTGAAGAAGTTAGGTTGTTTTCTTTGGTACCCAATCATTTTAGGAATTTAAATTTTCTGGGGCAATCATTCCCAGCAAGTCTGAAATGATTGCCCCAGTACCGGTGAGGTTATCTAATAGTCATGCTCGATGAACACAGTCTCCAACTAAGTCATCTATATATTTATTTTGATATTCTTTAATATCAATTATTATGAGATAAAACTCATGTTAACCATAAGTAGATAATACATGTACTAGTCTTCTCGGTTTATAAATATTCTCTTTTCAATATTTTATGTTTACGAGCTATTTAGATCTTTAGGCTTTAAGTATCTTGAAACTTAACTAGCATGATCACTTTCATAGTTTAAGAGCATAATTTAATGTTCTAGGACTTAATCAAAATATAATGTTATGTACATGTAATATTATTTTCCAATATTATAATAAACATGATAAATAATAAGTAAAATATACTAATCACTTACTAGTGTTTTGTATAAAAAAGGGTTATCTCTACAAAGTCTATAGACCTTATTAGGCCAAACCGAATTATTTATCGAGCGTATAACTTTTAATATCTCACTTGCACTAAATCCAATCATTTCTAAATCTAATTACCATCTTGTCAAGATAGCGATCAAAACTCAAACATTAGCTCAAGGTATTTTCTCTACCCCATCTTACCTTCTATTGGAAAAAAAAGTTTAGTGAGTGAATCAGCAATGTTATCACCTGTATCGAGATACTCACTTCTCCTCTTCCAACTATTTCTCAAATGAGGTGGAACCATCATAGGGCATGTTTGAATTTTCAATGAGACCTTACCTCTTTTTACTGTGCAATCCCACTATTGTTATTGCAGTATACTACTATAGGATTAATGATGCTAGGAATCATGCCAAGTTTGATTATGAACTTCCTCATCCAAATAACTTCTTTGACCGCTTCAGAAGCCACATTATATTCAGCCTCAGTGGTGGAATCTACAGTTGTTTCTTACTTGCAAATCTTCCAACTTACTGCTCCTCCATTGAGCACAAAAACAAATCTAGAAATTGATTTACTATCATCGATATAGGATTGAAAACCTAAGTCTTTGAAGACTTAAATTTTCAATTTGTTCCCTCCATATATCAATAATACATCCTTAGTTCATCTCAAGCACTTAACAATTTCTTGACAGCACTCCAATGCTTTATACCTAGATTATCTTGAAATCTGCTCGTAACACTTAGAGCATACGCAATGTCCAATCTCTTACCTGACATGGCATACATAAATCAACCATTTTATCTCTTACCTATTGTGTTTTTGGAGACATCGCTTTGGAAAGAGATTCCATGACACATTGGCAAGTATCCTCTTTTGGAATCTTCCATACAAAACCTCTTTTATATTTTATTTATGTACGTATATTTGGTCAAGTCTAGTACTCTTTTTGATCAATTTCTATAGATCTTTATCCCTAGGATATAAGATGTTTCACCTAAATATATCATGGAGAAATTCTTTGATTACCATTATTTTACATAGATCTTGATAAAAAAAAATTTGGTTGTCTCATAAAGATGAGTTATCCAGCTCTGAGATGTTTACTTCAATCCGTAGCTTGATTTTTGCAACTAACACAACTTCTTTATGTCTTTATTTGTGAAACCTTTTGGTTGTTTCATATCAATTTGTGAAACCTTCTTTATCTCTTTATGTTTTTATGTGTTCCTCGATTTTCAATTTTATAATCATAATTGGCCGCTATTGAAAGCAGTATCCTAATGGATTTTGTCATAGCTACAAGAGAGAAAGTTTCTTTATATTTGATATATTTTTTTGTCTATAGCCTTTGGCCAGGACTTTAGCTTTATAAGTTCTGACTTGTCCATTTGCCCGAATCTTGTTTTTGAAGACCTATTTGAATCCTATAGGAACTACCACTCCATGTGCATCTACCAAGGACCATATATGGTTGACGTACATGAAACTCTATTTCGACTTTCATAGCTCTAAGCCACTTCTCGGTATCATGGCTATTAATGGCCCTAGCATAGTTTGTAGGGTTATCTCCAATGACCGAACTTTCTCTTATAGCAAAATGTATCTTTCAAGCTCATTGGTTTTTCTACTAGATCTACGAACCGTGCACGTACTTTGAGAAGTCACAGTTTCTTCTTTTAAAGGCTCCATAACTAGAGGTTTGGTTCTGGCAGGATTCTCTATGTGAGTGTCGTAATGAAATTTTTTTGAATTTTTTTAAGTTCTATCTTACTCTTAGTACTTCTTTTGCAAAGAAATTCCTTTTCTAGGAAGATAGAAGTTCTAGCAAGAAACAACTTTTCTTCTAGTGTTTGATAAAAGTAATATTATCTTGTTTCTTTAGGATATCCTATGAAGATGCAGTTCCTAGATGTTTCATGTAGTTTGTCTTATTCTTGCTTCTTTATAGAAGCATAGCATCCTCATATCTTAATATGGTTGAGAGATGTTTCTCTACCTTTCAATATACCATACGGTGCAGAAGGAACAAACTTAAATGGAATCATATTCAGAACATGCGGAGCACTCTCAAGGGCATAACCCTAAAATGACAATGAAATTTCAATTAGACTATCATTGATGATTGAACCATATCGATAGAGTTTGAATTATCCTTTCAAAAACATCATTAAATTGTAGCATTCTAGGAGAACTTCATCGAGAGAAAATATTATTCTCCTTTAGGTAATCCTCAAGTTTTTAATTTATGTATTCTCCACCTTGATTAGATTAAATTATCTTAATACTTTGTCAAGTTGTTTCTCTACTTAATTTTTATACTCGAATTTTTCAAAATATTCATATTTGTATTTCACAAAATACACATATCAATATCTAGATAGATCATTAGTAGGAGCAATAAAGTAAGAATAACCACCTCATGCATTTGTAGTAATTGGGCTGCATACATCAACATGTACAATACGTAAATACATGGTTGCTCTTCCTCTAGTTCAATTAAAAGGAGATTTGGTCATTTTGTCGAGTAAACAAAACTCACAAGTTGACATTTGTTCGAGATCGAATTAAGTAGCTATCCATTCTTGTTGATTCTAGTCTTATTGGCATGATCTAACAATGCCAAGTATAAATTTGAGTGGTATCAAACTTTCATTTTTTTGACTTACATAATATTGAGGTATATTATTATTATTTTTAATACAATTAAGTATATATAATCTATCATTAAGGAAACAATTTACATAAATAATTTATTAAACGTAGTCTTTAATTTGAAAATAAAACTTTTCCAAATTAAGCCTATAACAAATACAATACTCCAATAAAATAAAAAAGTCATCGTCTATAACTTGAACCAAAAACAATAACAAAAACAATAATAATAAATAAATAAAAAAACTAAAGCCTTTCAACTGTTTCCCCGGTTCAAGCTTGTAGACAAACTTTACTTTCACCAATATTTTTCGCCTTTCCCTTGATTCTGAAAATTTCAAATATATGAGAATAATGTCAGAGGTCTTATACCTTTGGAAAAATATTCCGAACTGAAATTTATCTTCAGTTGGAAAATTAAAAATTATACATGATACATCTCCATGTTTCTATTTCCGAGAACCTTGGTCCTACAGTAAGTTCAAATGTTGCATTCTAGTCCAATGGAAACTTTTTCTCATTTCATGTTCTTTCGATCAAATCTTCTTTTCTTACATAGGATTTGGTTCTCAAGCAAGAGTAAGGAACTACTTTTTTCGTTAACATGAAGTAGTTCGGAAGAACGACAGCATGAGCTTGTTGGACCAAGTGAGGGTGCATGCAAGCCATGGTGAACAAGGAGACGCCATGCAAGGTGCTTGAAATATTTTGGATCTACATGATAGCCAACTTCTTTAGCTTCTCAAAGTAGATCATCACTTCCCCCAAATGTCTTACAATAAAGATATTATCATGTGTCTTGATGCGATCTTTTGTCTTAAAAATTTGTAATGATTATTATAATTCTCATCATTAAAGAGTTGTTCAAGCTCTTTCATGACTAGAATAGATGGTAGAAATCCTAAGTACATCCTTATTGGCTCACTGATGGTTTCATAGATGATGTTCCTCACTACGTAATCATCTCTATATCATCTATGCCACATCTTGTATATCTTTTATTTGCACCATAATAGGGTACATTGACAATCTCTTTATTAAGAACATGAATCAGGTCTGCTTGGATGAGAACGTTTCTCACATAATTATACCATTCTTTGTAATTCTTCCGAAAAAAAATTGTTTGTCTCAAAGTCTAGTGCTTTTATATTGGTTGTAATTGCATGCTACACAAAAAAATCAGATAAAAGTACTAACTTTGAAATATACTAGCTAACGTCCCACTATTTTTATATGAATTATATTTACCCTTTCTACAATGTGGTGAATAAGATGAATATGATAGAAACAATAACCTAATATATTTTTAAGATATCTCACAAAATAATAACTATCGGACCTCATTTTCAATCATATCTCTATGTCATAATATGGTTAATTGATATTCTTCTAGATATTTCGTACAAAAAAAAAAAGAGAATGTAATTGGTAGGAATTCTATATAGTACATAGATAAAAGATTCTAAAACATAACCCCAAAATAGTTGTGGAAGATTAATGTCACTCATCCAACCATATCTAATAAGGTATGATTCCATTTTTGACATGTCATTGAATTGTGATATTATAGGAGGTGTCCACAAAGAGAGAATCTCATTCCTTTTTGAATGGTTAAGAAATTTAGGGCTTAAGTATTATCCCTCAAATCTAACTATTTCAATACTTTTATCAAGTTATTTTTCAACTTCATTTTAAATTCCTTAATTTTCTCAAAATTTGAACTCGTATTTAAAACACATATTATGTGAACTAGAAATAATCGATGAATGTAATGAAGTGTGAAAAAAACTACCTCAAACATTCTTTGTCTTCGGGCCACGTATATCAGAATGTGCTAGATCCAATTACTAGATCGATCTTTCTACCTTTCAACTAAAAGAAAATCTTATTATCATGCATTTAATTCTGATTTTCGATTCAAAATTAAATGGACCTAAAATATCTATACAAGTAACTTTATGAATTTTTATTTTGTTTGCATGATTTAATCGACACCTTAGATATATTTGACTCATATAAAACTTTCCTTTCCTCAACTTGTTTAGTATTGAAATAAGTTTCCATTAGAATATGCACTTTTATCTGTTACCATAAAAGATATCATATAATGAGATTCTAAAAGTATTCTCTTTTGACTTCAAAGATAAATCTTCTCTGTCAAAAATAGAAACAATAATTTTGGTGAAAAAAAATGTACAATAATGACTCAATGAATTAGAATTTTAAGCCAAAAGGGTTCGATGAAATAGAAAATACAAAGCTAATGCAACAACTCTTTGTTCATTTATCGTATTTTAGTTATATTTCATCTTTTTTAAAATTCATATGCTTTTGAGATTACTCATATATTATACATGTATAAAAAATACATATGGTAACTCATAATTGCATGCTGCAAAAGAGAGGTTCGGTAAGCCTTCAATTTCTCTTCCAATGTGCCTTGCTATTATATTGTAAACTCTTTTCCAATTTAGTTAGTTATCCATTCAATCTTTATGGAAATTTGATTTATCTAACTTTTGAAATTATGAAATAAAATTGAATAAATGTTAAATTACTAAGTCACTACTCAAAAAAAATATATTTTAAACAAGTAATTGTTGATTAACTAAGTCACACATGTTCTCAAACAAATGTGGCTTTCGGCCATCTTTACTAGAAACAAGGTTTAAAAGATTTCATATGAGTCATTTTCAATATCTTCACCATAGATAGATTTACGGTTATCAATAATCTTAATGATATTTAGCTTCACATAATACATTTAAAGCTAGTTGTTCATTAATGCAAGTATTATACATTGCATCTCATTTATTCCTTTCAATCACTTCAACTAAGTACTCTTTTAGGAGGAGGGGAGACATTCATCTCTTCTAATGACATTTCGTTAAAATTTGGTCATCTCTACTAGGAGGAGGACGGATAATAATAATATGTTCATCTCTAAGTATGTTCATCTCTCTTAATGACATTTCGTTAAAATTTGGTCATCTCTACTCGGAGGAGGAGAGATAACAATAATATGTTCATCTCTAAGTATGATTCTTAGATTCCTAATGACATTTCATTAAAATTTGGTCTAACCAATTGTTCATCTCTCCTAATGACATTTCGTTAAAATTTGGTCATCTCTACTTGGAGGAGGAGGGATAATAAACATATGTTCATCTCTAAGTATGATTCTTAGATTCCTAATGAAATTTCGTTGAAATTTGGTCTAACTAATTTATTTCATTTGTGAATCGATGTTAATGTATGGGTTTCTATTACATACTACATGAATATAAATATAAAAATAACATAGGTATATATGCATATAATATTAACTATCAAATTAAAGGATTTTATAATTTCGGTATCCCCCATTATTTTCTTACGAATTTACTTTTACCCTCTTATCAAAAATGAGAAAAATATTTTTTCTTAGTCGAGAAAGGATCCAACCATCGGAGGATTGTGATCCCACAAAATGTAGCCAATCACAAAAAAAATATGTAAGGTAGCGAACACCTTTTTCATTCCAACTCTATGTTATTCACTGTCTCTAAGTAAGCATAGCCACATGTGTACATGGCCAAAATATTTTCTTAGTTAAACTTAAATCAAATATTCTTATATCATATAATATATTAAATTGGATCCAAAATGTGTACATGATCAGGTATAGAATGATAGCACTATTTAGATATACATCAAATGCATTGATAATAAATGTGCATACTTATACAAATTATAAGTGTCATGTGTCGTACCTAACTCATATTTAATATAAAAATTATTATGATCAATTAGAGCATAATAAAATATATACCTAACAAATTATAAGTATCACATGTTGTACCTAACTCATAATTAATGTCATACGTTTTTACAAATGCTCCATAAAATTAAGAATATATTATCATCCCTTTAACTGCTTAAGAACATCTTTACAGCATCTCAATGCTTATCAACCTAATTATCTTTTAACATGCTCACAACTCTTTAGATTAAGGACTTATATTAGGTTGCGTACATAGTATAATATAAATGAAAAACCCTGTGGCCAAAACATTGGGAAGTACACTCATACTATACCTCTCTTATTATGTCTATTGACGTCTCTCGAGAGAGGTAGATTCCTTTACTAATTAGCAAAAATCATCTTAGAATTCGTCTTGCTAAATATCTTTAGTAATTTCATCTATATATATTAATAAGGTCAATCAAGAAAATATTTTGAATTTATCTCAATAGATTTTAGACAAAAGATTCTTTAACCATACTTTTATGGAGGGATATTTCGATCATTGTAGTTTGATAGACTACAACGTAGCTACTTTATTCTTTAATAAGTACTATTGTATCAGTGTAAGGAATTTATGAGCATTTTTATACTCCAGTAACCTTTGTGTACACAAAAGGGTTATGTTTTTTTCAATGAAATCAAATGATTTCATCATTTTATCGAAACATATATACTAATTCTAAGATTCTTATTTCAATGCATAAATGGATTGTTGCAGTTTACATAACTTCTTTGTCTAATTCTATGGCAAAACATTGGTTGTATTATTTATACTTTTAATTCGAGGTTACCATTAGAATAACTGTTTTCCAAATCCACTTGCCATATGGCAGTGGCTAGCGCAAGAAATATATGAGCATTATTTAGGAATTATTCCTTCATATGTATATATTTCTTAGAATCTAAGCTACTAATTGCCTCAAATTATATCATAGAATTATCATCTATAACCAGATCCTTACTAAGATTTTTCACCTAGAAATCTATGACGTATGGGTCCACCAGTAGAAAAAAAAATAGATTTATTGATCAATTGTGCACTATAAGATTTCACAATTGCCACTTTCAAAGGCGTCTTAGGTGTTAGTTCAGTGAGCATAGAGTTTGTGGTTTGTAAGATATTTTGTAGTTCCTAATTTTCTTCAAGTCCTATCTCACTTCCACTAGTTAATTCAAAAGGAAATTCCTTTGATTAAAATGTAATTATTCATATAACAAATAACTTTTATAGAGTATGATGGAAATAATATCCTCGTATCCTAAAATTCCTTAAGGATATCCCATAAAATAAAACCTTTCATATCTTGCCTCTATCCATATCTTTATATCATTATATGGTATAGTGTTATTGTTCTACCCCTTCATATCTCATATGAAGTAGAAAATAAAAAAAATTGGAGGAAATTTTATTTATTACATAGCAATAATATTCTTTGGCATAAAACCTTGAATACTTATGGAAAATTAATCTGATTAATAGAACAATATCTAATAAGATATGATATTTCGACCTCAACATTCTAGGAGGTATCCAATAAAAGAGGATCTCATTATTCTCTTCAACTAAAAGAAAATCAGATTATCAAGCCTAATAAATTATGGTTCACAAGTTGTTATTGATTTAGAATCAATTGGACCTAAAATGTCAATAAAAGCAACTTTGTCAATTCTTGTTTTGTTGGCATGATTTAATCAATAATGTCAAGATATGTTTAAATCACATCAAACTTTTCTTCTTTAACCTATTCAATATGGAGTTAAGTTTTATCTTCTTAAATTTGGAATATATATTTTAATTACTGGCATAAAAGATCTCATCTAATAAGATACAAAAAGTATTATTTTTTTATTTTAAAGAAAACTTTTTGACAAAAATAGAAACAACTCCATGGGTAAGAACAAGTATATAACATCAACGCATTTAATTTTAAATTTAATTGAAAAGGTTATGATGAAATTGAAACAACTAAAGCTGATGTAACAACAACTCTTAGTTCATTTGTTACCTTTAGGCATATTTCATCTTTCTTAAAATAGTACAACTTTTGAGACTAGCCATATGTCATACATATATGAAATCACACCTGGTATCTTAAATCTTTCTTAGAATAATTTGAAAGAAAAATTATCATTAAACTATGAACACTCATGAAACATCTTTATGAAATAAGAGAGACTTGGTTAGCCTTTAATTTTTCGTCTTCAATTATCATTTACTACTATGGTGGAAACTCTTTTCCAATTCTTTATACATTCCATCTTTAGAGATTTAATAAATTTGAAACAAGTAATTGTTAATTAACTACGTCACTACTTAGACTTTTAATAATTGCAAAACTTTTTCCCTTCTACTCTACTTTTAAATGTAAAAAACATTTTTGGTACTTGTTCCTTAACAAAGGTACCTTTCAGACATCTATAAATGAAACAAGGCTTGAAAATTTTCATACATATCGTTTTGAATATCTACACCATTAACAGATTTGTTTATTGATAATCTCAAAGACATGTAGCTTCTAATAATATCTTTGAAGATGTTATTCATTACTGCAAATATAATACATTGCATCTCATTAATTTACTTTAATAACTTCGACCAAGTGATCTTTATTTCGACATGTACTTTTTTAGGAATAGTCAAGATATCCTAAGTGTTCGATTTAGGATAACAACATTATGTTCATATCTAAGAATGATTCTTAGATACATAATATCATTCCATTTGAAAATTTTGTCTAACCAACTTCTTTAACTTGAGAATGAACTTTAAAATATGGATTGTTATTGCCATTACATGAATATAAAAATAAAAACAACATACGTAAATTTACATTTAATATTAACTACCAAAATGAAAGGTCTTAATAATTTTGGCATCTCCCATTATTTTCTTATGAATTTGTATTACCCACTTATAGAAAATGAGAAAATAATTTTTCTTAGTGGGAAAATTATCCAACCATCGAGTATTTTAATCACTCAGATACGTAACATGTATAAGATAATAAGCCATGATGATTATACAAGTTATAAGTCTTAACATGTTGTGGCCATGTCATAACCAATATAAACACACTACTTGTTATAATATTTAGAACACAAGTCATAAAACACTTTTCAAATTAAAAGATAGATTTAAAAAAAAATGGTCTCATCAAATCAAACACATTCATATCATGCATCCATTATCCCATAGAAATTCCAGAAATACATATAATTGTCACGTGATGCATGTACATAACAAATTAAAATACATTCATCTAATGTATGAATATGTTAAAAATATTTAAACAAATTGGTTCATATTTTTTATACATAATAATATAATGTTCATGAATATTTTTTTAAAAAAATTTCTTTTCTTTTTATTTTTTTTATGGAAAAATAGGGCTTTATGTTCATGGAAATCTAAACAAGCTTTTATATTAAATTAATTTAGATTTTTGGTTATTTAATCTAAATAAATTCATTGAGTATATTTTAATTAATGAAAAAATAAAATGAATAATTAAAATATTTTTTTAAAATCTTTAAGAAAAGTTCTAAAAATGTTAACTTTCTAAATTTCAAAAGCTTCTTAATTATGGAAGTTTACCAAAAAGGAAGGGTGCTATTTTCAAAACGTTTGCCAACTTAGAACACTTTCTAAAGTAGGAAAGTTAACCAAACTGAAAAAGTTTTTTTATTTTTTACTCCAACTATTTTCAAGCTAGATTAGTTATCTCAGCACAGATTCCTAATTTGAAATTTTTCATAATTAAAATATAATTCTTTATTTTTAAACTCTTTCCAAAATTAGTAACTAATATATCGGAATTTGGAACTCCTTCTAAATTAGATTAATTATCTAAACAAAAGTTTTCTTAATTTACAATACTTCAAAAATAGGTTCATTAATAGTTAAGGTTAGCTTAATTGACTACCTGATATTACTTCCTTAAAGATGGTTGGTGGTTTGAATTCCATAAATCCTTTTAGGTGATCAAATTAATTATTAAAAAAAATTAGATACCATTAATACTTCTAGGCAAATTATTACTAAAATCAATTTCTTTATTTAATGTGATCATATAATTTCTATATAAATGTTTTATATGATTTTTACCAATTACATCAAATTTAGCATAAATATTTTAGGACAATTATTTGGTTTCATATAAATAATTTGTGTTATTAACTTTTCTTATCATATAAAAACTTACCCAAAAAAAACGAGTTAGTAATTTTCATAATCAAAATTAAATTTTAAATATTAAATTAAAAATCATAATTACATTTAATTTAAAAACCTTGGCATGCTAGTTAAACTAGGGTTGCACCAAGGCAGCGCTGCCGGGGGCAGCGCCACTATCTAACACAGTGGGCGGGGCTGTCACCATGGGTAGTTGTTGTTGTGTGGCTTGTGCCGCCTATCGCCGCATGTCTGATTAGCAATCTGCTTGTTGGGTTTTCTAGAAAAGTTTCTTATCTATCTGCACTAAAATTTTCACAACGATGCAAGAGCAGTAAGTCCTGTAGTGGTTCGTCACTATAAATGGTAGTCCTTCACCGATCCAATCATGTGTATAATTACAAATTTCCATTGTTTGGTTTCCAAGCACATGAAACATTAGAAAACACTCATGAACATCCAAGAGCAAAATAAATCATAGATCAAATTAAAACAATTAATTTTTCACACTTACTGGTATAGTCTAACCTCTAATAGCACTATTAGTCTACGAGTAATCTGTATGCGGAAGTGATAATTAAATTTTGTTCTTAGATCCAATCCGAATCATCGATTAAACTCATAGATATACACCAAGATTGATCATACAAATATACATCATACATATATATTTAACAGAAAAGAACAAATAACCTAGTAAACTAAAATGATTATGATCTAACAAAACTTTATCAATCTTAATACAAAATTGAAAAATACCAACATTCTCATCAAGCTTGAATTCCATGAAGAAGATAAGGTACCCATGTGTTCAACGGCCAACCGTAATCTCTACAATTTGATCAACTCCATCTAATTTCTAAGTTATGATTTATCTTATGTATTAAAAAGCTTGCGAAAAAGGAATGGAGAAAAACTCATTTTCTCTCTAATTGATTTAGCTATTCTCAATTGGACATAGTGTGTATTTTGGCCAGTACCACAGGAGAGCATATATATGCCCTTTAGGTTTTGGTTTATCATAAATTAATCTACAACTTTTACCCAGTCAACTGTTGATTTAGTAAAAAATTCTCTTAATCTAATGAAATGAATAATGGGTCATTACCCATCACTTATTCCCGAGCATCCAATGGGTTTGAGCCCAAATTATTCAAACAATACTTTGTTCAATTTAGTCAATGAAATCCAATTAACAAATTAGCTCATTAACTCTTTAATGTCAAATTGTTAATTATGGATCTTCGAGACTCTATTATAACTAAATAAATACTCTTGTTGTTAATTATTAATTTCTAATTAAACTATTTTCATTTAAGTTGTGCTAGCAATTGTAGTCTAATTAAAAAATTCCCTTTTTGCCCTTGTAGTCTAATAAAAAGCTAAATTACATTTCTACCCTTACGACGTAATTTTGTATCGTTTTTTTTTCTTCAAGAAACTTAAACTAAGTTACTAAGAACATTATTATGTGTGACTAATTATGTTATACATCACACCGATAGGAGGGTTTCATATCACTATATGATTTACTTAATTCAAAGTTAGATAGATTTAATTTAAAACAAGTTCTTAAATTAAACAGTTAGCTCAATCCTCTTAATCAATTAACCTAAAACCTCTTAAGTGAAGTTCATCTCCAAGAAAACCATTAAGACCTCTCATGAGATGAGAATGTATGATCTGGTAAGAGATTCCTCTATGACTACAAATAGTACAGTTTGATCTGTCCATCAAACAATATCGTGATTTAGCTTAGGAAATGGTTTCATTATTAAACCCTAATAAATAATTCATATGAACGAATTATATCTTTTTGAAGAAAACTAATTTCATACCGTACTACTTTGTAAAGATTGATTTGTTCCATAAAGAATATAATTTATTGGATTTTACTTCTTAATACATAAACGATGGATTCTATTTTGATCAATCATAATCTCCATATGCATCATTCTACATCTAATAGTTCACCCCTTATATCCCTTAGCTAGGGTTAGGTAAGATGAGCTCAAAAAATAGAACATTATATACAAGATATAATGATAACCTCGGGTCTAAGAATTTCCAGCATTATAACCACTAAATAATTCTCATTAACAGATATATTCTTATTATTGAGAATTATCTATGTGTCATATTTAGTGTACTTAGTCCCTACTAAGCACACACATAATCATTTTGATGTTGCACTAACATCAATATAGATTTCATGAACATAACTCATCTGTCACATCTATCTAGATCAATATCCTTCTTGATTATCCTATGAATATAAATAATTAATACCTTAAGTGTTAAGCAACTTGCATCTCATCGACATGATCTCGTCATCACCTTAAGTGTATAATTTCAAATACAAGACTTTACCATGATATGGATTTAATGAACATAACTCATGAGTTCCAACATAACCAATGAACTAAAGTCAAAATTGCCTTTAATATAAGATATTTTTTGAAATATTGTTTGCTAACATTATGTAAAAAGGTAGTTTCCCATAAGAAAAATGTCCTATTGGGTCAATATCTAATTGGTTTGAAAAGGAAAATAGCATCTTTGAGATTACGTTATGGATGTTATCCTTCTTACTATACTACCACGTTATGATCCATGTCAATAAAGTTTGTTAGCATTTGTGACCATGGAGGTCCTATGTCACTAAATGATGTAACTATCTCTCTAATCCGATATTAGTTGCTTTGTTGGATTCGATTTATTAGAGATGTATCTACTCGATCATAATATTTTTCAAAACTGTGACTACATAAATTTTGCAAATACAAAACCTAAATTGCAAACACATAGATAAGTAAAAGAGAGAAGGCTCTCGTAACATTAGGTTTAGGTTAAGAAAAGAGAGATATTTATATAACCAGTGTAGAAAATCGGGTAAGCATAAACCGACAAAGAAGTTAGGCTCAATGGATCAGCTCAAAAGCAACTCCAAAGTCAATTGGGCTACTTCAATTGGGATTCACACAAAAAACCAGCAACAATCATCACTTTGTGAAGCTTTCCCAACTTCTCTATCTTCTCCTCATCATAGTACAATAAGTATCCGTATGTTATTGACTTCATAATTCTAATTTTTATTTAACATGTAGCAAATTCAAGCAGTGCTTAAATTTACCTAAGGTAACAAATCTTTCTCCCATATCAGCCATGTTCTCTTCGGAGGTACTTTTGACAAATGAACTAAACCCGAAGCAATTTGATGTATGAAAAAATGATATTTTATATTAATATGCTTTGTCCTCTCATGATGGACTAGATTTTAACTGAGATGAATTTCACTTTGACTATCGGAATCGATCGTGTACAATTCATCCTATAAAGAATCAACCTCTTAGAGTAAGCCTTGAAGCCAAACACCTTCTTTAATTACATCTGTCATTGCTACATATTATGCCTTAGTAGATCACAGACCAACTAAAGGTTATAGTTGTGTCTTCTAGCTTATGCAGTTTCCAACTATTAAAAACCTATAGGAAGTAGTAGACTTCCTTGAGTCTCGATCACCTACAAAATTTGAATCTACAAAACGAGTAAATCAGTTTATTATTCTAAAATTTGAAATTCAAACCAGAAGAAAAATGACTATTAACATATTTTAAAAGCCATTTTATAGCATTCCAGTGTTCATAATCTGGGTTAGACATATAATTACTCAAGAGAGATATTGCAAAAGCTAGATCTTGTCTAGTACTTATCATAGAGTACATAATGGAACCTATAATATTAAAAAATTGTATTTACCCCATCTTTAATAGTTCACTTTCATTTTTAGGACATAGTTCTTTGCTTAATGCCAAAATGACTAACAAGTGGCAGATTAACAGGTTTACTAGTTGACATATCAAATTTAGAAGCTACCTTAGTTTGATAAGATTTTAGAAGTAAATTTACGAAAATTATTTTTCTATCTTTAATTATTTTCATACCTAAATCTCCTTAACTTCTCTTAAATCTTTCATTTCAAATTTAGAATTTAGTTTGCTTTTTAAATTATTTATTATACTTCTCGACTTACTTTCTTGACTCACTAACAAGTAAGATATCATCAACTAGAGAAATAGAGAAATAGAAACAAGTATCATACTTACTCCTAGGAAAACCTATATTAAAAACAAAATTGTCAACTATTTGAACCAGTAGCTAAGTGACTGCTTAAGGCTATACAAAGATTTAGCTAACAAACAAACATGATTCAGTTTTAATTTACCTATAAATCTCATAGGTTGTTTCATATAAATTATTTGTTCTAATCCTTTATGTAAGAAAGTTCTCTTTAAATCCATTTGTTCTATCTCTAAGTCTAGGTATGCAGCTAGAGCAATCATTCTAATTGTCTTAAATTTCACTACATGTGAAAAATATCCCTTTAAAATCTACTCTTTCTTCTTAAGAAATTCATTTAGCTACTAACCTAGCCTTATATCTAGGTAGATCAGATGATGTACCTTCTCTAACCTTGAAAATCCACTTACAATCTATCAGCCTTTATTTGTCTAGTTTTGGAACCAACCTCCATGTTTTGTTTAACATTAAGGACTCCATTTGTTCTTTCATAGCTATTGTCCACTTCATTGAATTCTTAGAAGTAATAGGAGCTTCATAATCACAATGTTGAATGTTTTGAACTTCATAGCCTACAATCAAAGTGCTAAAACTCAGATATGCTATGAATAACATGGATTAGGTTTTACCGTCCTTTTTTCTTTATCTCTAACAAGTTGATATAATCAACTACACTATCATGATTTCATTCATCTAAGACATGTACAATATTTTATTCTTGAGCATGTACATATCAGTTGTGCATTGCACATCATCATCTATAACATGATCATTAAGGGGTGAGCCATCCAATTGCTGTCAAATGGATCAATAGTGGTTAATGCCTCCACCTTAATTGAAATACCCTTAAGGGCTTCATTTGAAGAGGTACCCAGCATTGACATTGTTAGTTTTACAAGGGAATATAGTTTCATTTAAAATGATATTTCTACTAATGAATATCCTAGGCATACACATTTATGTGACTTTGCATCTGTCTTATGCATATATGCAACACAACAAAAAACTTTTAAATGACCTAAATATGGTTTTCTATTATTCCATATTTTTTTAGGACATTTAAAGTTTCAAACATTTGAAGGACTTCGGTTAATTAGATGGGAGTAAAGGACTTTGGAAAACTAGCGGTCAACATTAAGCATCTAACTCTTTCAAGTAAAATTCTATTAATTCTTTCATCAACACCATTTTGTTGAGGTGTCTTAATAACTTTTCTATGTCTTTCTATTCCATTTTCATTACCGAAATCCTTTTAAAACTCATCTTACAGAACTCTAAACCATTATATATTCCTAAGTGTTTTGACCTTCTTGTTTATTTGATTTTCAACTATGTTTTTCCACATTTTAAACTTAGCTGACATTTCATCTTCAGATTTCAACTATTAAACCCAGACTTTCCTACTAAAGTCATCTGTAATATATATGAAAAACTTATAATTTCCATGTGATACAATCATTTTTGGACCCTAGAGATTAGCATAAACATATTCAATACATAATTTTGCAAGAAGAATGCCTTTATGAAAACTATTTCTATGTTGCTTACCTAAGATGCATATTTTACATAAAAATATTGGAAGGGGGAGGAGTTTTACGTAGTAGACCCTATTTATAAAGAACAATTATACCCTTCCAGCTTATATGGCCAAGTCTTAGATGCCACATATTTGTTTTATCAGTCTTTCTAGATACAAGTGTAGAATCTATCCCCACAGTTTTACCGGATACATCTATAGGATCTGTTCTAACAATTTTATT
Source organism: Coriaria nepalensis (assembly GCA_027186245.1). Lineage (NCBI taxonomy): Eukaryota > Viridiplantae > Streptophyta > Magnoliopsida > Cucurbitales > Coriariaceae > Coriaria > Coriaria nepalensis. The sequence continues at coordinate 3,043,024 of CP114493.1, forward strand.
TGATACAAGTATAGAATATGTTCTAATAGTTTTATTATATACAAGTGTAGAATCAGAATTTCCAGCATAGATAGTACCACACAAAACATATAACTCATTCTTTTTCAATCCTTTTAAAACAGGTTTATCATGATTATAAATAGTAATGCACCCATTCATGGCAATAGGTTTAATCTAAAGTTCATAGGAAGATAAGATTCCTTTTAAGTTCTAGAATATGTCTTACTCTAGTTAACTTAACTACATTACTCGATTTAAGTTTTAAAGTAATGCTACCAATTTCATGAACCTTAACCGTGTGATTTTTACCCATAAACATAGTTCCTTCATTCACCTCTACATAGCCAATAAACTACTTCTTATTTGGACTCGTATGAAAAGTACATTCTGAGTCTAATATACAGTCAGTTATAGTTATGCATTTTGTGACATTTAAAACTTAATAATAACATGCAGTATCAAACATTCTTAATACTATATCCATATTGAGCTTTGACAAATGGCATAGATTTCACTATACTATGATGAGTTTAGTATCAATTACAAGTATTACAAGATTGTAATCAATCAGAATCACAAACTACAAGAGAATAAGATTGCTATTGAGAATCACAGCATGGATACTCAACAGGAAAAGCACGACTCCATAACCATCACAAAGATCAACCAAAAATCAAGTTTGCAGTCAAGAATGCAGATCAAGATCATAAATTCTCAATCGCAAACACATTGAGAAGCGAGAGAGAGAAGGCACTCGTAACAATAGGTCAAGTTTGAGAGAAACGAGATATTTATATCCAGATTATATTAAGTAAATCGGGTTAGTATAGACCGTCAAAAAAGTTGGGCTCAATGATTCAGTGCAAGAACAACTCGAAAGTCAATTGGGGCTGCATTTGGTTTCACAAATAAAACCAGCGACAAATTATCAAAAATTGAATTTGAATATTAATAAATGAAAAGAACGAAACTTTGTACATGAATCATAACATAGGTCTGTCCTATTGCAAGAACATTTGTAACTATTTATCTAAATTTAAAATTTTAAAAATAAAATGTGGACCATTATAAATTTTAATGAAATGTAAGTTTGTAGGTCCACCTCATGAATACTAAACTCCTACTTGCAATTCCTCTTTTTTAAACAAATTTTTATTTTTTTCATAAATGGGTAATATCATTGAATAAGGTTGGAAAAAGGATAGAGAGAAGAAAAAAAAAAGGTTTAGAAGACAAACGAGCACATGAAGTTTCGCATCTTGGCGCCTTGTAAACACACTTTTGTTTGTATGAGAACCCATCCTCCCCACACGCATTTAGAAATGGGATTGCAAAGTTGGACCGTCTGTTTATAATTATTAAAATAGATTCTGTGCAGATTGAAATATATTCTTCAGAAACAAAAATACGGAGATATGGAGAGGGTATGAATGTTGGGTGAATAATGATTTCTCTGTCGTCTAATAATTTCGTTATGGTAGTGTGTATGCAGATGTCATGGGCCCCGCGTCACACTATTCCCCGATGCCCTTGTTCCCCTCTCTTTACTCTCTCTCTCTCTCTCGGCCATCAAGATTCTGTTTCACTTTAGATCTAGTCGCATACGAACAAAATGAGTGAGAAATGTGAATGAATTTTGTGTTATTAAAGATACTGCAAGACGTAGTTTTACTGAAAATTACAGAATTAAGTTTGGATGTTATTAGTGATATTTATTATAATGTGTGGTTATATATTATATTATTTTAAATATTATATCAATCAATTTTAATGTTTGTAACTGTAATCTTACTTAATCTTACTTAATCTTACTTAATCTTACTTAATCTTACTATATATATACTTACTAGTTATAACCTCTTATTTCTTTTTTTTTAGTTAATTTTTTAATTCCCTCGGCTTATCTCCAAATGCATACTCGTACAAGTATTGAAAGTGAACACAACTAATCACACGTCTAATTCCATTAATCAATTAATTAGCGTTCCACAGTTGATTCCACAGGCATATATATATATTGCCGACATCTCATTTTCATTCATGTCCTCTTTAATAGACTGTTCTTCATGAAAAGTTGAACAATATGCATTTGTCTGATTACAGGTTGAAACTTGGATATGTCTCTTATATTTGTTGATGAGTTTAATTACAAGTAAGATAGAAACAAAATCAAGAAAATGAATAAGCTGAAAATCATGCATGAGAAGACATGACTGAAACTAAAACAAACTTCCAAGAGAAAACAATGATTTTCTGGCAGCTAGCAGCAAATTTTATGGGCCCCGGAGACAAAATTAAAATTCCAGTGACTTTTGAGAAGATTTTTTCCGATTGCTACTCATTTCATATTTATCTGTTTTGGCTGTTTATCAATGTTTTTTCTTAGCAGAGGCTAGAGTTATAATCCTTATCTCATGTTATATATCCATCCCCCTACTGATCCTGTATTTGTGTTCTTGTCCGATTATATCTTAAATTTATGTTAATAACTTCCTTATAATCCAAATTGAAATACAAATTAATATTTAAATTTAAATTTAATTACTTTTTTATTCAATATATAAGTTATCATATTTTTATTTATAAAATATTTTAATCATTTTTATTCATTCTTGAATTTTTTAATTTTTCAAAGAGAATTTTAAGAATTTTTTGAAGCGTCCAAAGTCAGGGTGGCAATAGCAGTGGTAGCAGGATAAATGTTGTGGTGGATAAGGTAATGAGTTTAATAAAAATAAAAATTATTAAATTTTTTATATGTAATAATTTAAAAATTAGATATTTATAGGTAAATAAATAATTAAATTTCTAGTTAGAGATTTATTTATATTTTAAATTAAAATATAAGGAAATTATTAATCTAAAAATAATAATTAAATATAATAATAATTAATCTAAAATAAAAGGATTTAAAAGCAATAGTGAAGTAAGGAGTAAAAATAAATAAAAAATAATTTAAATTTATAATAGTTATAAATAATATTAATTAACTAAAAAAATTTATAATACGAATTAAATTTTTGTTAATTACATCACAAAATATTTAAAAAATTCTTTAAGAAATAAAGTTGATATAAATACTTAAACAACCTACTTTTATTTGAAATTTATTATAAGAGATAATCCCAAGCAATCTCATTACGATGGTGGCATTGGAGTATTCAAATATATCAAACAAATTCCTGGCCTCTGTTTGTTTTTTAGTTATAGGCCTTTAGTGATTCAAAGTTGGGGGTCGTGTTCCTTAACGAGAAGGTCACTAACAGGTTATGCAATAAAGCTTGGTGATTCTGTCATTTCATAGAAGATAAAAAAAAAAAAAAAAAAAAAACACACATTATCTCAAAATCCTCAGCTAAGGCTGTGTATATATAGATCCTAAAGCTACGTGTGAAATTTTATGTCTTTCTCAGTTTATTCAAAGATCTTCAAATCACTCCATCACTTCCAGTTCCATTATGCAGTTAGTATAGGATGTGTTGGATTCCAACTCATCACTCTTGTAACTGTTTGTTACTGTCTGTCTATTAAAGTAGTTAACATTCAGTTATTCTTTTAGTTTGATTATTCTTGTACAAATACAAGTTAATGGGGGAATTTTATAATTAATGAAAAAAAAAAAAAATTTCACTCATTTCACAGTTGGATCCTACTATGATATCACTACAAGAATCACACCCAAATGCGACGCCTGTATACATTAAGTAAGACCAACATTTCTTCGTGTTAAATCCAAATTCGACGATTCCACACATCAGGTCATCTGGGGCGTTGCTACGAATTTTGCGCGTCACGGTAATTACGGCTGGAATATATATACCATCGATACATACAAAAATTGAATAAATTAATTCATCTGTAAGCTAATCTCGGCCCATGGCCAGTCTCGTGGTGCGGCTCTTCATTTCAGACACTTATGCTTTGAGAGGCCTAGCTAGGATTGTTCTTTGTGCTCGCGGCCCAGCTCGTTTTTTATGCGGTGTTCATAGAAGCGCCAAGGCTGGGCTGGACCTCTCATTCTTACAGCTCTATTGGTGCTAGAGATTTTCTTTCTCAAATTAATTGTTATTTTTGTTAATTCAACCAAATATAATTTTTATTCTCGCATCATTGAGTTTCCTTGCAAGAAGAAACTTTTCGTTTTCATGATGTTAGTAGGATTTTTCTCTTTAATTTTTTGGGGTAGCGGCATGAGAATTTGCGTCGAGAGTTAAGTTTTCCATATAAGCACATGAGGACTGGTCAAATTAAATGAAAAAAAATGCTAAAATAATTTGGTAAGTTTTATAATTAATGGAGATGAGCCAACAAAGAAAGAGAGTTTATAGATCAAGTCTAGTGAATACATGGCCAATATCTATCACTTCTTTGCAAAAGTTGGCCCTTTACAAACATCATCTGTTTCGTAAATTTGGTTCCTTCAGCTGTTTAGCATCTTTCTCTAAAGTTCTCTCTCTTGATTCCTTTGATAATCGGTAATGAAGAAAATATATAAACAAAAGTGATTTTGGAACAAAAGAGCATGGCGGGGATGCTTCCCATTATTTCCTTCTTTTTATCTTTTTTTTTTTCCCACTCTCTTCTCTTTATCTTTTCGACTATGATGAGTACCCTTTTCTTGGAAGATAAGAACTTTTAGCTTTCCTGTGCCTCTCTATCACCTTCAACGTGCCCACAGTCAAAAGGATCTTCTCTAATGAGAGACAAATGGGCAGAAAAGTATAGTAATAGTTTTGTTATCTTCACCGAGGGGGGATACAATTCCTATTTAATCCAAAGTTGTGAGGACAACTCATGTCTTATCTTGTCTACTTGCTTTTAGGAGGTGGTGAAAGTGTAGAGCATCCGTGCCTTTTAAGACTCTTAAAAGCTTTTGTGAAGGTAACACTCTCCATTGAAGAAAATTAGGTTGGTGTTTAGCATGACATTATTAATGAAAGATTGCAACCTAATAAAAATGTGAGCCATTCTTTTAAGTAGCTCGTTCTTCTCTTACCTAAAGCGGAAATCCACCTTCGAAAAATAGATTCCAAATATCCAAATAATGGTTACCCAAAATTATGACAGGTGTGCTATATAAAACTTGCATGTACAATGTTCTGGTTCAAAACCTATATCTAAACATATAGATAAAGAACAAAGAGATAGAGAGAGGAGAAGTATAACAAACAAGATATTGTCCAAAGACCGGACAGTTTTCCATGGTTTTGGCTTTCGGTCACCGTAGCCTCTTCCTCTTTGCTTGGATATGAAACCATAACCCAATCTCTAATGGTATCCACACAAACGACAATTCAAAGGTTTTTTTCTACATTTGATTGTCATCACATGTATATTAAATCTCTTGGAAGGTTTTTTTTAGAGAGAAAAGATGAACAAAAATAAATTATTTCTCTCTCATCTCTGTCCTATGGGTGGCACAAGTGATGAACGGGAATCGTAGGGTTTCTATTGTTCCATTTATAAGGGACATTAGTTGTAGGCCATAGGCCCAATTGGGCTTCTAATCCCTCTACCTTTTAAGTTTGTGTTAGTATTTCATACTCGTTTAATTTCTAGTTTCTAAAAAATTAAGACTAATAATTACTTTCAAAATAAATTGTAACTTTATTCAGTAAACTTTGTAACTTTATTTTAGGCCTTATCCATGAGCTCCTGTTTGGCCAATTAACACTTTAATATCCAACCGGGCTTTCCCTCTAATCCGAAATTTATTGTTGGACCTTATATTTATTAAATCTATATTTAATAAATATTTTAGTCAATTTAATAATTATTTAATTAATTATTTAATTTCAAATTAAATCTAAATCACACTTTGGATATACTAGTAGTGCAGGTGTGATCTAAACTTAACTTATTAAACTAATTAATAATTTAAGTCTTAAATCAAGTTCTCTAAGCGTGTTAGATTTTTCAAGATTAGATCCCTAAACTTTGATCCAGTAATTTTTATGTGTATGAACCAATAGGTTCTACATTATGTCGATAAGTGGGCACAATAGTAACCTGTGAGTCTTATTCATTCTTTACGAATGAATCATCTAGATTTTCAAACAACTCTAAGTCAGACAGTCAACAAATCATCATACATTATTTAATTAACTTTGAACCACCGCACTCAAATTGTCGTCCAGCAAAATGTATGGGCCACCAGTACAATGAGAAGTTCTCAAAATCGCACAAAAAACATATAATGACTATTACCGTACCAGACTAATCCTTCTAGCTATACCAAATCTCAGTCCATCCTAAAACATGGTTTAACTGTTAAACCCTAATAGACTTAACCATATGAATAATGAGATTCTTTATGCATCTTAGATAATGGATCTATAGAAAATTATTTTCCAACAATTTTACTTTGCAAAGATTCCTTGTTGTATAAGGTACATCACTTATATAATGTATCCTCTAGAAAATAAAGTGATGGATCCAATCGTATCACCCTACAAACTACACATACTCGAACATATGTCCAATAATCTGCCCTTTTAGTGGCTTATGGTTAAGACCATGTGGAGAAATATCAAAGTAAGAAAATTTATATGATTGTATTGTCGTGATCTCATGTCTGACAATCACAATTACCATAATCACTTGACATGTCTTATTAACAATTATTATCATTTCCATTGAGATTTTTCGAGTGATCACGTTCAGTGATTAATATTTTATTGATCCCCTGTATGTTTATACCAATATTCACCAATAATGATAATTATAAGAACATCATTCTTACAATAATAAGATAGCACAAGCAATAATCTTCTTGAATTGTCAATGTCCCTTTATGACATTCCTATGATTACAAACGATTTGGATCTTAGGCTTACTGCTTCTTAGATCTTATCGAGCATGATCACTACCATGATCCCAAAAGCATTACCTAAGAGCTAGGAATCTATCATATCAAATATATATATATATATATATATATATATAAACATACATTCATTCGACCTTATTATTTTGAACTAGATAATAAACAAATGATATATATATCAATTGCTCATATAATAAATATAAAGTATTTATAAGTTTTGATAATGTTTACAATAAAGACTTAATCTCATAAGTATATGACCCAATAAGATATATCCAAGTGGGTTGATGGGCATACACTTTATATCTCTAACTTGCACCAAAGCCAATCGAGAATCTCAATTGTAACTCCATTTTTGTAAAATGGCCATCGAACTTTTATTGGGAAAGTGGCTTAGTGAATTCCACTATATATTCATCTGTGTTTACTCTCTTTATGTTCACCTCTTGATGTCCGACTATCTTTTGGATCTAGTGATACCGTCGCGATATATGTTTGGAATTTTGATGAGATCTTGGTTCCTTTGTTTGTGCAATTGCACCATTGTTATCGCACTTCACTACCACGATGCTAGGAGCCACACCAAGTTTAGTAATGGAATTCCTCATTCAAACTTCTTCTTTGGCTGATTTAGAGACGACTATGTACTCGGCTTCAATAGCTAAATCTGCGGTAGTTTTTTTTGGAACTCTTCTAACTTACTGCTTCACCATTCAGTACAACATGTATCCACATGTTGATTTGCTATCATCTGGATCAAACTGAAAACTGGAGTCTGTGTAACCCTCAACTTTTAGATCGTTCCCTTTATAGATTAAGAACGTATATTTAGTCCTTCCCAAGTACGTAATAATGTTCTAAATAGCCTTCCAGTGTTGTTCTCCCGGATTTCCTTAGAATATGCTCGTAACACTTAGAATATAGGATGCATCCGGCCTCATACATAGTGTAGCATACATGATAGTTCCTATAGCCGAAGCATAGGGAACTGTATTAATGTATTATATGTCTTCTTGTGTCTTCAAAGACATTTTCTTGGAGAGTGAGGTTCCATGACATATAGGCAATAACCCTTTCTTGAAATCCTCCATACTAAAAATATTTAGTAGTTTGCTAATATAAGTGGATTAGGTCAAGCCAATCAATCTCTTAGATCTATCTCTATAGATCATTATATATAGAACAACAGATGTGACTCAAATCTTTCATGGAGAAGTTTTTCGCTGGCAAAAATCTTTATTGGTTGCAACATACTAACATCATTCCTAATGAGCAATATGCCATCGATGTACAAGATGATGAACTTTACTTTACTCGTACAAGCCGTCTTATACATACATGGATCATTCTTACTTTTGACAAAATCAAACAATTTTATGGTTTTGTCAAAACAGATATTCCAACTCCAAGATGCTTGCTTCAGTCCATAGATTAATCTTTTCAATATGCATAACTTGTTTGCACATGTTTGGTTTGCAAAACCTTCATGTTGTATCATATACACCTTCTATTCCAAATCCCCATTTGTTATATCTCATAATCATGTAAGCTATTATAGTTAACAAAATTTTAATGGACTTGGTCATGGAAACTGGCGAGAAGGGTCTTCATAATTAATTCATTCTATTTGCCTATAGCCTTTAGCTACCAAATGAGCCTTACATCTCTCTAGTTTTCCATTAGCCTCGTTTTTTTTCTTAAAGATCAATTTGCACTCGATTGAAACTATTCCTTTACGTGCTTCTTCCAAGGTCCAAACATGGTTGGCATACATGGAGTCTATTTAAGATCTTATGGTTGTAAGCCATTTCTCATTATAACTTATAGGTTCGTCATTTTTATAGAACTCTCACTTGAGTTTCAATGAGGAAACCATCTCGTTCATGTTCAATTGAGACTCTCACAAATCTTAGAGGTTTCGATGTATCTTGAGGATCAGTAATTCCTTCTTTTAAAGGTTCCCAAGTGTGGGAAGTGTTAAATCTTGACTTTGAATCTTACCGCTATATTGTTAGTCTTAAATTTCTTTAAGAGTTACTTTGCTCTCACAGATTCCTTCTTAAAAGAATTCCCTTTCTAAGAAAATATCATGCTTAGCTACAGACACTTTGAGTTCAGCGGGATGATAAAAGTAGTATTCTAAAGTCTCTTTAGGATATCCTACAAAATAGCATCTATCAAATCTTGCCTTTAATTTCTTTGCCTCCTACTTCTTATCATAAGCAAGACATCCCCATATCTTTATATGTCTAAAAGATGCCCTTTTACCTTTTCATATCTCATATGGAGTTATAGAAATGGATTTAGAGGGGATCATATTCCACACATATGCATCACTTTCAAGGACATAACCCTAAAAGGACAAAGGCAATTCAGTCTAGGTATTCATAAACCTGACACTGTCTAATAGTGTTTGATTCCTCCTTCTGGAAACACCATTCAGCTGTGATATTCTATGACGAGTCCACTGAGAGAGAATCTCATTCTCTTTTAGGTAATTAAGAAACTCATGGCTAAAGTATTCACCTCCTTGATCTTATTAAAAGATTTTAATACTTTTGTGTAACTATTTCTCTACTTCATTTGTATACTCTTTGAATTTCTCAAAAGATTCTGATTTATGCTTTATAAGATAAATGTAACTAAATCTTCAGATATTATCATTAAATGTGATAAAGTAGAGATATCCACCTCTAGTTGGCACTGACATAGGACCGCATACATTAGTATATATGAGTCCTAATAACTCAATTGATCTTTCTTCAGTTCCACTAAAAAAAGACTTGATCATCTTGCCAAGTAGACATTACTCATAAGTTTGAATTGATATATAATAAAATGGATCAAGATATCCATCTTTATGGAACTTGTTTGTCCTTGTCTCATTTGCATGTCCTAATTGACAATGCCAGAGATAGGTCTGATTCGTAACAGACTTTAGTTTCTTAAGCATGTTCGTGTTCAAGCAAGTTTTATCTTTACAGTTCAAGAGATATAATCCATCAACTAAGGAACTACTTCCAAAGTGAACACCATTAATAGAAATATTACAAATCATATCCTCAAAAGAGAATGTGAAAACATCCTCAACTAGTTTTGATACATAATTAATATTACTAATGATTTTTTGTGCATAGAAATATTATTTTAAAACCAGCTCTAAGCAAGTTGGTAAAGACAAAATATAAATTCATATGGATAATGTCGTAACTCTTACTCCATTTCCCATGTGCTGGTAGACTTCTCCTCTCTTCAGTCTTCTCTTACTTTTCAGAATCTACATATCAATAATACAAACATTAGAACAATAACCGGTATGCAAAACCCAAGTGGAAATAGCAATAGATGAGATACCAACTCAAATCATGAACATATTTGAAATATCAACATGCTTTGACGAAAGAGATGCCAAGTATGCCACACAGTTCCATTTCCAATGTCCTATTTCATCGCAATGGAAACACTTTCCATCCTTGCTCCTTTTCACCTTTATCTTCTTCCTTTAATTGAGTTTCTCAAACTCAAAAAGTCCCTTCCATGCATACATTACTTCAGTTGAAACTCAATGAAATACTTTCCCTCCTTCCATAAGGATCCAACTTTTTCATGTGATATTGGACAGTAAAGGGTGAAAAATGAATCTAGTTAGATGTTTATATCATTTTATAATTCTAGATCCATGCCATATCCTAGACAATCTCATGTTTTCAAGCATCCTATCATTTTTAGAATATGTTCTTCAACATGTGTGCATTCATCAATCCTCATGTGAATTAATGCTTTTGAAGCCTCATACTACTCATCGAGAACATGACTACCCCAAATCTCATTTAGAATTTTCATGATGTCCATAGCATGCATTCTGTCATACATGATTTGAAGTTCCTTTGACATAAATGCTAACATAAGGTTATACACCTAGTCATCTTGTTCTAACTATTCTAAGATTCTTTCTCCTTTAGAGTTGCATTTTCCCAAAACGGAGCTTTCATCACTCCCATATCCAATATTTGAGGAAGGCATTCATTCTTGAGCATAATTCTTAATTTCTTATTCCAATCCTTAAAGTTAGTCCTCACTAACTTATTCATGCCAATCATTTATACTGACGAACTCTTCGTTATGGCCTACTTTTATAAAAAAAACACAAACACAACATAAGTACATCATAAAATTATCAAATTTACTAAAATTAAGAGATTGTTAAATTTATTTTAACTCCCACTATTTTTCTAAAATTGAAATTTACCCTTTTTATGAAAATCAGGAATTAGTTTTTTCTCCATGTGGTTAAGAGACCCTTATACGAAAATTATGGTCTCAAGTGTCTGCAACCAACCATAATGATCATGCAAGATAACAAAATATTTTTCGTAGTATATCTCCTTTTTTGCTCTCGAAGAATATAGTCTCACATGTTCATATCCAACCATATCTCCTAGTGAAGCTTGACCCAAACTTTTCATGTGATATAACAACTACTCAAACTTATAAACCCTATGTGCCCATAGCTGGATATAGTTGGAATATTACAATCACTTGCATCTTATATATATAATTAACAAATAAACTCATATATTAAGAAATCATTAACTCCTTGTGTCCATAGCAGATTAAATGATTGATTAATATCGAATTAATTTGTAATGATTAATATCGAATTAATTTGTAACGGTTTGGAAGGCACTATGTAACACTTTCTTACACAACATATAAGTTTAATATTATAATTTATTTGATCTTATCAAGACTCTTCAATCAATATCATGAGTTTCAATATTATAATTCGTACTATGAATCATGTCTAGTATATAAACATGTTGAATGAATTAAGACCTTTTAGTGGCTTCTGGTTAAGACCACGTAGAGCAATATCAAAGCATGATATCTTATATGCTAGTGATGTTGTGATCTCAGGTATGAGTATCACAAGTACCATAGTCTCTTGACAAGTCTCATTAATAGTTATTATTATATATACTCAGACTTGTCGAGTAATCACGTTCAGTGAATAATCTTGTACCAATCACCTACATGACTATCTTGTTATTCACCAATACCTATTGTCAAGAATATCATTCTTACAATAAGAATATAACACATGCAAAAGTCTTTCTAGATTGTCAATTTCCCTTTATGACAATCCTATGACTACGAACTATTTAGATCCTAGGCTTTTAGCTTCCTAGGTCTCACTAAGCATGATCACTATCATGATCCCAAAAGCATTACCTAAGAGCCAAGAATCTATCATGAAAAATATATATATAAACATACATTCATTTGACTTTATTATTTCCAATAAGATAATAAACAACTGATAGATATATTAATTACTCAAATAGTAAATACAAAGTAATTATGAGCTTTGGTAATATTTAGAATAAATACTGAATCTCATAAGTATATGAACCGATGGTATATATCCAAGTGGCTTGACGGGCATAACTTTCATTCCTATCATTTTGCAAACAAAAGGAAACATAAGAAGGATGGATAACATCATCAAAATAAAAAGAAGACTAAGATAAACCTAGATGGGTTAATGCATCAGCAACTTGATTACATTTCCTAATGACATGATTAATATAAACAACAAAGGATTTAAACTAAAACTGTATAGTATGCCAAAATTGTTTAAGACACCATACTGAGTAGCTATTCTGGATGACTTGAACCAAAACCTTAGAGCAACTTAAATTATGACAAAAGGAAACTAGCAAATTCCCTGAGGAATTTCTCACAATCTCACAACAACTTAATAATCAAAAAGAGTGAAGAAAAGTCCTTTCCACATTCATTTTGTAGTAGCCAAGAGGAGGAACTTTCCAACTGCGAGCTCTACGAGATCTCAACCTATCTCAACAACCCAAATCTAACATGATGAATCTATCTAAAGCCAAAACAGCATAAAACTTCACCCAAGTAGAGTTAATACCAACAACCCATCTTAGAAATTGTTCAGTAATAAAATCAGCATGCATAACCTAACCATCATAACAATTCCTGGCAATCCAGATCTCCCAAAAAATATTTGTCTATCTATGAATAATCCGTAAGCAGAAATAGTAATTTAAAATTTTTTCGGATCTAATCCGAATCATAGATTTATCACATAAACATATTACAACCAAGATCATGATCATAGCATATAAACATCACATATATATTTAAAAAAGCATAGTAACTTCATGTACTAACGTAAATTTAGAGAGGTAAGAATCTTACCTTTCTTTATTATAGAATCGAACTTTATTTCCTGCTATGCCGAATCCAAAAGCAAGATGTATGCACTCACGTGCCGCCCTCTAATCGTAATCTACATGGTTCATTTCACTTAGTTTACTTTGTACTTCAATGTTCAATACACTACCCGAGAATCTTGGGGAAAAGAAATGGAAAAAGTTCTCTTTTTCTCTCTTTGATTTCGACCAAGATGGTATAATGATCATTAGGTTTTGGCCAAGTCCTATTATGGGTATATATAATGCTCCCTTAGGGCTAGATTACCATATAATTACCCATAGGCCTTTAACCCACTTAAGTATAAGGTTTCCTTTAATCTAACTAAGGGATCCAATGTGTTAATAACACATGAAATGGCCAGCCTTGTAGTGGGGTGATTGATGACCACTTAATTGTAATCCACTCCTTGATTAATTTAGCTCATGAAATCGTATTAACAATCTAGTCTATTAACTCTTTAATGTCTAAATGTTAATTACAAATTTTTAAAACTCTTTTATAATTAAATTAGTAGTCTTGTTGTAAGTTTACTAGCTTCTAATAAAACCAATGTCATCGAAGGTGTGCTACCAATGTCATCGAAGTTGTGCTACCAATTTGCATGACATTAATTTAATAATTATTTAATTATCTTTTTGCCTTATAGTTTAACAAAAAGGTAAATTAAGGGTTTTCCATTAAAATGTAATTTGATATGTTTTTCCTTTTCTTCGAGAAAGTTAACCTGACTTACTAAGAACCTTAATATGTGCAAAAAAATAGGTTCTACATTATGCCGGTAAGAGGGTTTCATATCGCTATATGATTTCATCTAATTTCAAATTAGATTTACTTAATTTGAAACACTCTTTAAAATTAAATGCTTAACTTAATCATCTAATTACCAATTAACTTTAAACCTCCAAAGTAAAGTGCATTTCCTAGCAAAGTGTCATGACTTCCCACAAGGATTACTTGTATTATAGTAACTTGATAATTTTTATTAACAGTTAATATTATTACCAATTAAAATTATCTACATGTTATGTTCGGTGCACTTGGTCTCTAACAAGTACTATATAATTATCATGATATTCCACTAACATTAATGCTTATGTGAACAACCATCCCACAGTCTTAGGAAATGAACTATGTGATATAGTCTATCTTGATTATCCTACAAACTATAAATATTTATACCTTAAGCTTTAAGCAACTTGTATCTCATCGGCATGATCTCATCATGACCTCAAGTGCATAACTTAAGATACAAGACTTTACCATGATATGTATGTAATGAACACAACTCAGAAATAAGATTGTATCTCACAAAATGTATACCCATCAGGTCTAATCAAATTAGTTTGACGGACATACATGTTCAATTATCAAAGATAACAGTTTAAGAATGTAGAGTATATCACTGGAAACATGAGAAGCAGACCACCATGACATAAATCTATCAATATAGGCTGCAACACAATATGAGCATGACAGATAGAGGCAAAGAATGACCAAACCTTTGTTGTTGTTTTACCTTCAATAAAAGATGAAAGACAGACTCTTCCTACCTATTACGACAATAATGATAAGATCAAGGGAAGGCTATTCCTATCTTCTTGATATTTCTATCTACTGTCACTGCATTTTGCAAAGCTTCTAGTAAAACAATATGATTTTCCGAGGTAATTAACACTCTTAAGAAGTTTGTAATATGGAATCTAACCTTCTTTACTAGAAATAGCTTAACCAAGTTGATTTTTTAGAGAACGAAACATTCTTGCTAGGAGTCCCCACTCTGATATCATCTTCAAAATTAAAGGTAGGTATTGCATTCTTAATAAGTGTTACCTGATCTTGATGAAGATTAGCCAAGCCTTTGTGTTGACAACCTAAAAAGGGAGATCATAGGAAGGTTATATTAGAAGTGAGATAAAATCCCACCAACCTAATTATCATGCCAGAGACTGAATTTCCATCTCCCACACTCCAAATATATAGGTCAAGAAAATAAGCGATCATAGAAACCATGTCCTTCCAAACCTTTGAGCTTGTAGGAGAGCCGGTCCATTAGGAAATTGGAAGCCTGAAAGAGTAGCTTCCCTTACAATGCAACAAATTCCAAATCCTCTTCATACTAAAAGCATTGTACACATCATGTAATTTTCTATGACGAAGACCACCCAAGTCATTCTCTTTGCACATAGTTTCCCAAGATATGCAATGCCTTTTCCTTCCACCTTCTTTTGAATCCTAAAAACATTTAGCCATAAGGGATTCAAGGACTTCCTTAGGGACATAAGCAAAAGCCAAAAGGTGAAGTGGGATAGAGGAAAGAACATGGTTAATAATGATTAGTTTCCCTCTAATAGAAAGAAATTGAGATTTCTAACTATCAAACTTAAAAGTAGCTTTGCAACCGAAACATGATAATGAGAGATCTTAATATGACCAAGTTGATGCTACATATTTCTTGAAAGATGGTCAGTTGGAAAAATATTAAAGTTAAACATAAAATAAGAAAAATAGTTGAAACTTACTTGGATGCGAGTTAGAGCTCTAATTATGTTGCATCATTCTGTTCCAGTAGTGGAAATACTTGCATGTTAGAAGTAAATTAATACATCAAAGTTATAAAATATTCTACTCCTATGGAAATATTATAAATAGAAAGGACGTAGTTGATGATACTAGTTGACATAAATATTAAGAATAGGGTCGGGTCAACAATATGTGTTCAGTGGAAATGTAAGGAACGAGAATGTAAAGAACATGACTAGATTAATGATACGTGTTGACTGGAAATAAAATCTTACCTAAATAAAATGTCCGAATTAAATAAATAGAATATTAAAGGGTTGCACTTATCTTACATATTGAATCTACTAAACAACGAAAATAATGAATGAATGGCATTGCAATTGTCGGAGATAAATATTAAAAATACTTAAAAATCAGGAGATGATAGTTTTCCCTCTTTTTTTCTTTGTTTTATTTGAATAATCTCGACCGATCGTATATTTGATCGATATAAAATAGTTCGTCTTTTTCTTCTTTTCCAGTTCTTGTAGTAATTGTCAGATTTTTACCTCAATCAGCTGGAAAATAATAATAACCACATTATTTTATGAGTAAAATGCATTGTAGTTTGACCAAGTGTAGTCGAACATCTTCTGTTCTAAAAAATTTCATCACATTCGGCTAATGAAATCCCAATAAACTATTCAGGCAGAGCTTTACTTGCCCAAGACTTCATTTAATTGTCAAAAAAATCCTCATTGAACTCCTTCAAATAGGATTTTATTTGCATTAAAATCCTTGAATTTAAGCTTATCTTCAACCAAAACTAATTTGATAAACTTCCTTGAAATAAATCTTATCATAATTAGGCTTAAATCTATATTTAAAGCCAATAAAACCCCCAATCATATCTAACTTTTCCTAAAATACCATAAATCGATAATGTTGAACCAATTGGTCAACAATAACATCCAGTTGACCAATGCAGTGTGGTAGACTAGTCATCCGACCATTCGAGAAACTTCAACGATCAACCAAATCTAAAAACTTCGTCGGTCAAACCTTTAATGGTCGGCCCACTTCATCTATTAGATCTCAAATGGCCAAATCCTTTCATCTATTAGATCTCTTCTAATAGTCGGCCTGTTGTGTGATCTATTAACGGTCGGCTAAATCTGACTGTATATGAGTAACAATTAGCCAAGCTTATCCCTATAATACTCCTTTTATTTCCCTTTCTCCTTACTTCTCTTCTAATTAAAATTTTCTCTTCTTATCTCTCTAAAATCCTCTCTTTTCTTCTTTAAAACCTCACAAAACATCATTTCATCCCTTACTTCTCAATTCTTCTAAGAAAACTTCAAGAACATAAAGAAAATTTAAAGAACCCTTACCTATCATCATGGTTATTCCTTCTAGTGTTGCCTTCCTCATGTCCAAGAATCCTCCCAAGCCAATTTTGATTATGGTACCTTGATGGCTAGCGATTTGGAGGCGGCGTTGGGTTCTTGAATCCGTCGTGAAAGACTGATTCTGAATTTTGATATCTATATGCTTCACGACCAACTTCCATTCGAGAAATAGTAAGTCGACTAGAACATCAAGTCGGTGGCCATCATTAAGTGCTGGTTAGGCCAACATGACTGACGTGGGATAGTTGGGTTAACCAACTTCAACCAACTTGTCGGGATATAAGGGAGTTGGCCGACCTAAATGGATTAATTGAGTTTATATGCCATCCATTTTTCTCTTATTCGCTCATCCTACTAGTGACAATGAATTTTAGGTCGAGGTCCTACAATTGCTTCACATTGCCCGCTTAGACCTATGACAATGACCATCTTCGACTTTGCTACAATCATAAAGTTATTGATTAAGGGCATCGAGCTATGAGCTGGCTTGCTTGCCTCAACAAAAGACTTCCTTTATCCAGGATAGGGACTCTCCTATTAGGATTTCATCGACACATTTCATGATGATGAAGATGTGGTCATAGATCATGAGCACATTTTCTTCATGCTAGTCTTGGTGTGTAGGTTTCCACCGTGTGTCCTCGCCCTAGTTACTACTGTGGAGATGCTTCCTCTTGCTGTTCGCTTGGCACAAGCTACTAGGTTCACTCTAGGTTCCTTCAATTTAGGTTATATCTATAGGGGTCGTGATGACAGAGGAGCTAAACCCTTTTCTATGGATGAAAGGGCTATATTTGTAGTGTTGTACTGGATTTATTTTCATTTCCCAACACTATGTCTGGGCAGACCGAGAAATGTTAGGGTTTGATCGAGTTGTGGGATGGAGTTTACCACATTTGGTGGTTTCGACCTTTCATTACAGTTCCTCTTTCAGTTCTTCCATGACATAAACTGGGAATGCCCTTCGTTGGAGATAGGCTTTATCCAGCACATTCCCTTACCGCCGGTCTTCACTATCAATGTAAACCTTTCGAAGTGTTTGAGATTAACCCTATTTATTGATCTAGAGAGTGTCGTGAAGACCATGGAAGACTGGATTAAGAAAATTCTACATGATTCCTATTTGTCAAATAAATGGGGTATCGATGGCATCTGTGTTCACATCTTCAGGGCTTCGACTATTCTGAGGTTATTGTTAGCATACTTTAGTGGAGATACTTAATGAGCCTGAGATGGGCGTAAAGGCCAACCAAACCTCATCAAGAAGATGATTAAAGAGGATCCAAGATTGTGGCATGACCTCATAAGACCAACCATATGGGCTTATAGAATGACACAGAAAATGGGTAAGTGTACTATGTCGTATTCTCTTACGATGCTGAACAGCTATGGAAATTCTACAAAAATCTATAAGGATTGCCTTGCAAAATGATCTAACTACCCCTGAGTACTCTGAATCATTGCATATTTGAGTTGGAAGACTTGGAAGGAAAAAGATTGGATGCATTGAATGCTTTGACGGATCATAAATATAGAGTCGTTAAATCTTATAACAAAAGGGTAAGAGCTAAGTCACATGAGATCGAAGACCTAATTTGGAAGGTATTGTTACCGATTCGACAAACAGATATGTCGAAACACTTTGGCAAATAGGCTTCCAAACTTTCCAACCATGTGCGAAAATACGTGACGAATGGGATGTTTGGCTATATAGTTGTTCACTTGGTTGGTGTCAAAATAAGTAAAGTACCATGAATAATAGAAAGTCAAAAATCAAAAAAGGATCGGCCATTAGGCCGACCTAGTTTTGAAACCTTATACCTCGCCATCTCCAACTCAATATGGCACTAAATACGCATAGCTCTCTCTCAAGTAATGTCATTATAATTTGAGAAGATAGCTCAGCAACAACAGTATCACAAGATGTTATATGTTCTATATTGGAAGCTCTTTAAGAAGATGTTATGCTCTATGCTGAACTAGATGGTCAATCTCACCCTTAAGTGTCCTCAAAGGACCACATTAGTCAGATTAGGGGTCCTCCAATCAAGAAACTAATCAATGTTGGCCAAAGTCTCATATGACTAGTACCTCTGACATTCATACCAATAGGTACTTTCAGGAATGCCTCGATTTAACCCCGGATGGCTTATACGTTCAAAAATATGAAAGACTCCAACTAACAAGCTAGACAGCCACCAAATCTGACAAGGGCTACCAACATAATCTCCTTAGGATCAACCTTTATTGTACCCGAATAGAGATCAATCAAGTATAAGATACAAAAAAATACGAAGTATTAGCAAAGGATTACAATCTTCAAAAGGGAATCAAGTTTTTAGAGCCGAGGCTTACCTCATCGGCTGACTGCTCGCCAATAGGGTGATAATCGATAGCTTTAACATCTAACGTAGTATGAAACCCAGCAACTATCTCAACATCAGCAAAATTCAACTCAGGATGTCACCTAAGTAATGAAGATGAAGTACGACTCGGAATAACCAATCTCTAGCGGTTGCCCCTCGGTCTTGAAGTGTCTGCTGCTTACCAAATAAGTACAAGTATAACGCGGTAGCTTATGGGTAAAATAAAGTAAGAAATGTTTGCTACCTAAATAACAACAATGATTAGAGAAGTCCCAGCGGCCGTTTAAGCATTCGACTTATCATTGTCAAAAGGTAGGACCACCAAAGTATCATCAACTTGTGTTTTCTGACCGAGGCCGAGATTAGCAATCCTATTGAAATTCCTAACTATAGAAGATAAAGAAAACATTAGCAAAAAAGGAATAATACTACAAAGAGAAGAATACACACCTATCATCTTTCACGCTTTGGCCTAAAGCTGCCTAACTAGGACCTAGAAAATCAACATTAACCGTAAAGGTCGGTGGTAAGGGAGCATGTTGAATGAACCCCAACTACAGGGCCACCATCACTAGAAAATAGAGCTTGAAGGTGTATTTGTAGTTTTATGGCTAGGAATATGCCAAGTCAATCGGGATATCTCGACCTACTAGGATGAGAGCCTAACACCTATCGAATAGACCTAAGTCGGCCCTAAACCAATCGGGCTTGGCAAGTTGCTAATAAGAAGGGTCAAAGACCATGTGAGACTTGAATCTAATAAGATTTACTGCATAGTACGACAGGCTGCTGTTGGTCAAAGGTTTCCTAGGGTAAAGGGTCGGGAAGTGAAAATACAACTAGTACTAAAGCACCCAAAAGGCCTCACCCGTCATAGCGAAAGGTCGAGCCACAATCTCACCGCAGCCTCTATAAAAATGGCCTAGAAGGAAGGATGCTAGAGAGAAATGAGTGTCTTAGGCTAGAACAACGGATAAAAGAAGAAGCTCCCAAACTAACGACCGACTAGACACACATAGCATAAACTTGAAGGTAAGAACCATCATGCCGCTTTGTATTCTTGGTTGGTCTCTTCGGAATTGTTTGTATGAGCTTGCTTGAAAGACTAATAAGAAGCCCCCTTGGACGGATAAGAAAAACCACAAGTCGAGGTCAAAAGACCAGCTCTCAGCTCAGGTTCCTCAATCGGAAACTCAGTAATAGCAGCCACATTAAAAGTGGTGATCGTCATCGGCCCATGGAGGAAGTTTAGACAATTTTAGGAGGAAGACCGAAAATGCATGACCGAGAGAAGAATGTTACAATCATAAGTTATGGTAATATGGATCAAAAGTGCAAAAAAAAGATATTTTTATTCATAAGGTCATTATACAAAAATTGGTCAGCAATAAAAAGAAAAAATAATATATATAATAATAATAATAACAAAATAGAAAGAACATGGATAAAGTTTGTAGAATTTCCTAAAGGCTGCTCCGAGAAGGATCAATGCTTACGAGATTCTTTATAGATGTTGATATCGTATCCTGGTGTTGTTGAACTGTGAGTTGATCTTGGGACATCTCCTTCACCGTCTAATTGGTCTTCTTGATCAAATCTTAACAAATTTCCCAGCCCTCAGCAAGCGATAAGTGAACATAGGTCCATAACAGTTTGTATTTATTGTTCATTTGCTTGAAGTGCTCATGAATAGCTTTGACCAAAGAGTTTCTTTGATCAGTTGTCTACAATCTAAGCTCATAGCTAGCCAAGAAATTTGTAGCCTCCACCTTGGCTTCAAAGCGCTTCCTATGAAGTGCGGTAAGCCGCTTAATCTCAACACCAATCTTCTTGAGTCTAAGTCTTATCTGATCAGATATATGGTCATAATAGACTATGTTATCAAGCTCTATAAGGATCTCTTCAAGAGTACGGTGTATGCATGCGAAAGCTATGCTTTGAAGTAGAAAAGTTGATAGCTTGATCATGAAGGGGTGGAACATTGGTGGGAGGGGGATTGGGTCCCATATGATTAGTCATGGATAATGAATCCTTTGAATGATCAATCGTTCTAAGATTTGATCAAAGTCCAAAACGTATTAGTAGCAGCATCAATGCCAAGATATTCGAGAAGATGAGGAGAAGTGGGTAATTAGAAAACTAGATTATTTTCATACATAACTTTACAAAGGGAAGAGAATTTTGAAGGATCACTCTCACCACTCGATATTAGTCATATATCTTCTATTAGGAGTGATCGAATAAAGGAGAAGGGAGCCTAGTATTTATAGAGGCGCCACACCCTTTATCCCTTATATTTTTAGATTATTTAATAAGAGGAATAAAGGGGTGTATTTTTTTATGACAAAATTATCATTTTGGAAAAAGTCAAATGATGTGGAAAAATCCTTAAAAGAAAGTAATAAAATCAGCCAAGAAAAATATGAAATAGGCTAAAGAAGGCCATGAAACCAGCAATTGCTCCCTTGGACTGATCGACCATAGGTGGCCGCACAGCCAATTCGGCCAATAGTGGAAAAATAATCAACATTATATATTGACACATAAATATAAGAGTATTTGTTAGATCTTGAAATTTAACCTAGGATCTAATATAAAAGCAAAAGTATATAAGAGGAATTTTCTTCCAATATTTTTTATATTTTGAAACTATTTTCTAAACAACAGGTTTAAACACTTCATCATTCCCATATAGCTGAAACAAGTTAGTCATTTCAACAAGTGAATACAAAATATGAAGAGATATAGGATAATAAACACCTGAAAATTGAACAGTAGAGTTATAAAATATTTCTAAAAAGCATGTAAACTTTTTAGGTATATCTTAATCAAAACTACTCAATAGAACAAGAGATTCACAAGAATTAAAAAATATATATTAATTATTTCTTTATGTAGGAGAGCACTTTTCAACATTAAATATGTGGAATTCCACTTTATTGCATATCAGCTCCAAACTTTCGAGCCTTCACATTGAATGCCCATAATATCTTTTAAACTTAGCTAACCTAGAATTCGAACTACAAATCCAAGATAATACCAATCAAATTTATCAATAGAACAGTTTACCTGTTGTTCTTTCATACCTGATTTTATAGTGAGGCTTATGATGTAACACACACAACGTTAATATATGAAAACTCCACCATTATATTGGCTAGGTTGTGATTCAAATAAAGAGATGGCTTTTGTGTTTGCCACAACATTATCCAAAGTTATGGATATTATACGGCTTTTGATCTCAAACTCACTTAAGACTTTCATTATTAAATCACATATATTTACACCAGTATGTGTTATAAATCTAAATCCTATTAATTTTTTATTTTAAGGTTCATTCTAAATATAAGTAATGAATATCAACACATAAATAATTCTCTTTAGAGCGTGCATTCCAAATATCATAAGTCTAATATGCTCTTCATAATAGACATTATCACCAAAATTAATAAGTAAATCAGTAGCAACAATAATCATAACTAGAGATTCTCTAGCAGTCATTAAATCATAAGTCCATGCACTAATTATACGATCAGTGTTAAAATTCAATTTAATTTGATTCATACCTACACCAACTTTAGCCATGTATTTTTCTTTATAGCGTTTCAAGTAATTAGCTTCATCATTTGGACTTGCAACAAAAATATTTTGCAATACTTACACAGTACATCATCAATATTCTCACATTTCTTATTTTTGTGTGTAACTATGTTGAATGTATCTCAAATATTGAATGTTTGCTTATTATATCTTTTTGTAGCCATTATATTTGCAACAGTAGCAATATCGATATTAGATGATGGTAGTGGTGGTGGTGGTAGACCTGGTAATATATTAAATTGTGCTGGAACTGATGGTATCGGTAATGAATTTGAACCGATTTCAGTATAAAATTTTTGCTCATACTCATTTAGAGAGTTGAAGTCATATTGATGACGATCTATTTCCTATATAAAAATTTAAGAGTAAATTATCAATCATAAAAATGTAAATAAATAAAATTTTAATGTAAAAAAGTAAAACATTACAATTAAGTACAATAATAATTAATAAACAATAATATTATTAACATTAAAAATTAAATACCTTAAATATTGGTTTAATTTATGAAAAATAATAGATTAAGGATTATGAAAGAATGAAGATTATTTATAATTTAGAGTATTAGAAATTAGTATAACAGATAATAGAGAGTGTGTGGGTATGTGAGAAAATATGATAAAGAAGTAGAGTGAAAGAGAGATATTTATAGAAAAAATTTGAGGGGAGAGAAAATTTAAAAATCATTACATTAGATGAGTAAAATAAAAGAAAAAAAAATTATAAGGATTAAAAAAAATATATAAATCTAACGAGGAAAAATAAAAACAAATCAAAATCATTAAACATGTGTGGCAAGCCGCATGTCGCACATACTCTTTACTCCGTAGGCGACGAAGAAGTGATCTGGAGTCCCATGTAGAGCACATAGATTGTGCTCGCTGTCGTTGATCCCAAATCACTTTCTTCTCAATGGAGCTTGAGCTCAAGCAATCTAGAGCGAGCTACATTGAAGGAGCTCGAGCTTCAGTCATGGAGCTCCATTGATAGAGCTCCAGCTCCAATAGTCAAAGATGTAAAATAAACCAGTTTATGGAAAGAAAATATTATCCTTTAGGGTCCTAATTAAAAAAAAAAAAAAAGATAAATTCGGAGTAAATAATAAAATATTATATTCTAACTTGAAAATAGTTTAAAGGATTACTTATAAAAATGGTAGTTTAAGAGAATTTAATCTAACATAATGATAATTTTAAAAGGTTATGCATGACTTGCCCTTGTTTATAGTGCAAGTTTTGAAGTGGGTTGAGTTGTTTATGAGTACGCATGTTGTAAGGACCACTTGATCACGCCTCTTCATATTATTTTCCAATTCTACTAGGAGTGGAAATTTTTGTAAAAGCACAATAAACACAAGGATAGACCACATTTATGACAGACCAATTTATCTCAATCACACATAAGATTGATATGATATGATATATCATGTAATGATATCAAGCATATGTACGGGTGTGAAATCGGTCCACAGTAAACATAATCTACTCAAGAATTTCTTCACAAAAGATGCATTTGAACTTAATATAATCAGAATTTGTACAGTAGATGGGCAGGCAGATTTTGTAGTTCTCTTAAAGCAGTGATATCACAATGTCTCAAACTCTTGACAGTCTGGCACTAGCAAATACTAGTTTGCAAGAGAAGAGGAAATTTCAGACCTTCCTAATGAGGAGAAAAATCCTCTGGTCAAGCTCAAACTTACTGCAATGAGATGGATCCCCTTTGAGCATCATTAGAAGCCCACCAAATGAAGCATTTATCTCAGCTCGATTACCGTGTCCAGAACCTTCTGAGATCCTATACAGCTTCCCTTGCATCACATATTCATATTTGTCTGCAAGTGACTTTCTATTGCCCTGTTAAATCAATTTTATAATCAATGGAGCGCCTTAATGATATCAAAATGACCACAAATTGCTAAGAAATTACAGCTACAAGCTGAATGAAAGTTTCTTCATTATTTTAGATAGTTCAAACAGGGATATACAGAAAAACAAATCAATTCGTTTAGTTTTGCAGTGCGCATGCAGCTTGAAATAATGACAGATTTACATAAATCTTCAATAAACTTTGTTCTCAGGTAATCATAGGTGAATCTGGTTTGTGTGATCATCCAATTCCAACATGCCACATCAGTCATTCATTACTAATTACTCTAGCTTATGAGATTCTCACATTCCTTTGCAGGATTGAATTTTTTTGAGTAAACTGCTTTCATCCAGGAGGGTTGTGGTTGATTTGGTTTAAGCATGGACCAAGAACACTTAAAAATTTCTCATCTGGAGTTTTTCCATTTGGTTTAGATGGGACAAGAGTTTTTCCACATCTGGAGTCTCCATTATCTTGGCTCTTGGCTGAACACAACTTTCATGAAGACAAAAGAAAACAAAACTCTCAGAAATTGATATTGACAGTGAAAATATTTCTCTCCTCAGTTTGTATGCACAAAGTGTCAGAAATTGGGGGATGCCATTCCAATTACTCTACTATTTGTTCAGGTGTTGTGAAACCCTTCCAAAATAGATAAAAAATGATGCTTTAAAACCATGATGTGACTCAGAAGGCTTACTCCAATGAGTGAGTAATTCTTTTCAAATAATTGGATCATTGGACTTGTATCCAGCAGTATAAAGTCATGGAAACATGGGTAAATTAGTTTCTTCTGTATTTAATTTTTTGGTTGGCAGGGAGGGAGAGGGGGAGTGGAAATTCAGCCTTCGCAATCTTTTTTGACATCCAACAGCACAAGTTAGAGATGTCCAAAAAAGTACTAGAACCAAGATATTCTTAAGGATGATTATGTTACACTAAGAACCATTACTTGGTATAATTTATAACTGTTTCTTCCATCAATCTCCATAGGTACTAGAAAACGTAATGCTATGATCCATGACCCTGGCCAAATTCTCCCCCATGCAGTTTCTACTTCTCAGAAACCTATAATCATATCTGACTTCCGTATTTATCAACAAGATTCATGAGTAAGTAATATATTAGTATCATCAACAACACTAAAAATAATACAGAGAATTGTCGATCAAATTATACCATTTTTGAAGTTCATTACTTAAATAATCACCGGCACTACTTAAATATCCAGACCCCAGTAAATGTGGGAGCCATATACTTTTCAACAATAGAAAGAGAATAAAAGGACTTTTAACACATTAATAGAACTTGCATACCTGAATAAAATAACCAGTGTCTGGTGTTCCATCAAAATTCAGTGTTGGAGCTAGTGCCATTGAAAATTTCTCACCTTCTTTCATAGGATATATTTCTGTACCTATATCTAGGTGCATGAACATGTCAAACTTCTCACTCTTTGCTTCAATTCGGGTAACTACATAAACAGTTTATAAATTCATGAATACATAATCTCCAAATTATTTAATAAGAAATTTTTATAGAAGTAAATGGTCCATTTATCATGAATATGAAATCTCCAAATATTTCCTTAATTCTCCGGTACTACTAATCAAGTTGAACTTTGCTAAAACATGGATCCATCACCCAACAATTTCTATGACCTTGTTAGGTTTAGGAAAAAATAGGACTTGGTTGATGAACTGTTAGGTTCTGACAGGACTGGAAGGCATTGGAGAAGATAGATTTTTTTAGGTAACAAGGTGCTTTTAATTTATTTTTCCCCCTTGAAAATCATGTGTTTCCTTTTCCATCACACCTAAGAACACTATTAAAGCTAGAGTCTATTGAGATATGTGAGAGCCTTTATAAAGGTAATGCTAAACTTAGACACAAAAATAGAATTAGGGAAACTTTTAAGCCAAAGTACAAATAAAAACCTAAACAAGAATATGAATTCTAAAGCATAAAATGCGTATTTCAATTGTGATCTGTCTGACTAGAAGATTGGAAAATCAAATAACCAAATAATTCAATTAAAATAGGGGCATCAACAACTATCTAATTAGAGTTAATAACAACTAAATCAGCCTGTAGACTTGTATAAAGAAGCAAGATTGCAGATTTCACATGTGTATCGAGAAGGGAACAAAGCTGCAGATCTTCTTGCATATGTGCTAGTGATTCCTGAAGAAATTTTTCTTCAAACTGTATAGAAGAGTGGCCTCAAATGTTGAAAGGCGTAATTTGTAAAGATAGATTGGGCATTGGTCTAAGAAGGATAACCATGTAAAGTCTTTTTTTTTTTCCACCCTCATGTAATTTTTTTCATATCAATGAAATTTCCCTTTCTCCAAAAAACAGATAAAGAAAAAGAAAAGAAAATCCTCAAGAGTTTCTAAGCAGAACCAGATCGACCTCAAAGGCTTGAACCACATTCTATAAAATAAATTTGATTTTTTAAGCTTATTTCTTCCTGTATTTCTTCTGAGCTCAAGTTTTTTTGGCTCATGGGGGAAAGTTTAAAAACGTGTTTCATCCACACATCCATTTGTAAACCAATTAAACTAAAATGAATTCAAAAGTAGATATATCAGTCGTATGACTTTAAAATATGCAGCAATGCATAACAATTCATAAGATAAGTCCTTGAAACAGAACAGAACAGCAGTGAATACATCCTCTACCTATCTAGCAAATTGTATCACAATTATTCCTACAAACAACAAATTTAACTAATTTATGACAAAATGATCACATGTATGCATATACACACATGCATAACAATGAAATACAGACTCAAGGAACATCATGGGTAATTGGATATCCAACTTGTTCTGAAGGAAATACTGTACAGTCAAAGAACGATACAAACTCTGAAATAATTTTTTATAAGAAGGAAGTATAATATGCTTAATACATCAGTACGTATAAATTTATGCAATGCCATTAAAGATAATTAATATCGTATGAAGATGCAATGAACTACGAAGCTTTCAGCCTTCACGGAAGTGAGTTCTAGGTTATAAGTTACTAGCAAGTCGCAACACACAGCAAAGCATGTATCCGTAAAGTAGCCCATGAAATACAACCAATCTCATTACTGTACTCTGCAGATAATTTCTAATCACCATTGTGATAGACCCATGTGTTACTACTTACCAGTTCTACAACATATTTAAGCTTTCCAAAGTATATAACTGCTTAAAGGATCCTCTTTTTCAGCTTGTAACTTCATGGAGGACAGTCACGGCTCTAAATTTCAAATACTGGCAAGTTTGTTTGTGAAAGATATGATATGTTTGCGAACTACTATATTGGTACATTTCGAAATACCTTTAACACCAACTCGAGCTTTAAACATAATAGATTCACGTTGCTTTCACTATACAATCCCTCACGTTATAAATTCAGGAAAATGGTAAATGGACCAAACTTAAACAAAGCTTAGACAAAGTGGGTCATCCACACCATTACTAATTGAGTTTTCTTTTAAAAAGTTTCCCAACATTAATTGGATGTATGAAGAACAAAAACATACCTCTATCAAACTTTTTACCGTCTGGATTCAGTCGATCAATCTCAAAGATATCATCAAAAAGAAGCTCAACCATCGTCGGGTGCAAATTTGTTCCTCAAAAGCTAATCCAAATCCTAAATAAACGAGCAGAAAGAAAAGAAAAAAGCAATTATTCGAAGAGGGAATATTAGTTTGTCACGGACCGATAGAAAGTGAGTAGAGATATGGAAAACTACGGCTAATAGAAAAACAAAAATGAGTCCGTTTAAAATCGTAAAGGATTTTGGTGAGAGTCGAGAAAACCCTAGAGAAGAAATCCCAGACGATAGAACTTGAGAAAGATAGAGAACAGTCGAGGAATCACCTGATTGCGAGAGAGGGAGGAATGTCAACTGGTGCTTGCTACTTGCGACTTAACTTCGCGAAATGCGAGAGGGAGGAATTTCCGCATTTTCTGAATCGGTTAAAAATGAGAGAATAGTAGAAATAATAGATGACGAAGAATGAAATAAAAAAAAATATTTTTTTTATGATGTTAGGTTAATGTGTTATATTGAAATTTTAAATTAGAGAAATTTAAATTTAAATTATATATAGATTAAAAAATTAGATAGAGATTATATAAAAATAAGATTTTAAAATTTGAATTATATAAAAATAAAAAGTATAATTAATCATTTATAATATATGTTAAGAATCTTTATCATCAAATATCTATTCTTTTATCAGCACATTGTTGAAGTTGCGAGCTTTTTTTTTTTTTTGGGACCAAATCCATAACTAATTTAAAAAGTATCAATTTTTGAAATTAAAATATGAGGTTAAATACTTACATACACGGAATTAAAAATTACAAGCTAATAATTGAGCCGAAAAAATTTAGGTTAATTCTTTTTTATATCTGTGTAGTTCGATTTTTATGAATTACTTATTTATAATGTCTCGCCTATTTATATTAATCTATGTATTGTCAATATCGAATTTTTCAATCATTTCGATTAATTTTCTAACAAATGGTTTGATGTGTTCGTTTACAAAATATATCACGTCACTAAAAAATTTATTATTATTTCATCTTTATTATTTTATTTTTCCCTACTTTTTCCCCTATTAATTTCTTACTTTATTTTAAATTCTAATATTTTTCTTAAAAAATGATTAAACAAATATGAAATCTGATCCGATTTCTTGTGAAAATACGGATCGAAATAATTTAGTTTTTTATGTGAAAAAACCGATCGAAACAAATGGATTTTTTCATAAGGTATCCAAATTGAATCGGTCTGATTTCTTATAAGAAATTTGATCAAATCGATCCAATCCTTTGCGAGCAACAAGATCTGATCAATCCAGTTCTTCCCTGAGAAGAACTTAATCTAATTGATCTTATTGATCTACTTCGGAAGGAAGATGAACTAAATCATTAGAAAAATAAAAATCTCGAACTAGATCTCCAATGGAGATCTAGTTCCAAAGTTTGAACCCAAATTTCCATCGATTTTGATATAAGCTTTCGAACGAGATCTTTAAAAAAATGAAGAAGAACTTGAAAGCTCTAAACTAAATCTCCATTGATTTAGGTTCTAGCTTTCGAACAAATATCTAATGGAGATCTGGTTCAAGGTCTTCTTCATTTTTTTTTTCATCAGGTCTATGATATTCTTCACAAAGAATAAGTTGAACTAGATCAATCAGATCTCGTTATTTGTAAGATTGAATTAAATCAATCGGATCTTGTTCTCATTGATCGGATCAATCGAATCTTCTTCACGATGGGATCATCATGCTCATCAGAATTAACAATTATACTATATTCTTTTTATAGTAATTGCTACTTGACATGATGTGCATGACCCTAAACATACGTTTAGGAATGTCTACGACCAAGGCCACCCAATATTCATCCTTGATGTTGTAAGGGATGTACAAACGGTTTATGTGCCTCCATGTAATTCTGACGACTAGTGCCTCATCATTAATGTACGACTTCATCAGAGAATCATCTAGAAATGCATGACTTTATTGATCTTCCTCCTTCAAGTTCTTGAATGTTTCATTCCAATATATATGTAGGAACTGAGGGAATACTTGATTAAAAAAAGTGGCAGATTGGTCAAGCACGTCATTAAACTTATGATGCCTCGTCCGTAGTAGAAACATGTACTCATCTACATGTTGCAATCAATTAGGCTAAGTAGCTTTTCAAAAATTTATTAATGTATAAATAATAGTTTTCAGAAATAGTTTTTAATGCTTACAAAACTGTCTAGCCATGACAAGGGATGCAGTATCATCTGAAAAAATTATTTATCGTACTTTAGGCCATCAAAACCTATGATCGGATTCATGACAAAGAAAAATCAAGTTCTCATAAGCAAACAATGAAATAAATAAATAAATCTTAAATGAAGTTAAAGTTTACGAAAAAAAAATACTTACTTCACAGTGTTAATCTCTAGCTATTTTTGCATAGCTATCTTGTTATCCTTATTTGGAGTAAAAAGTGAAGTCGTCGACAATCCCTTCTTCTTTTTATATTTTCGCTTCTTCCCGATATCTATAAAGAAAGAGGTGAGGGCCAAAGCATGCTTCTTCATCCTTTAACCACATCTGATCTCAATCATAGGCGGGGTCACATACGTCTTTACCGACTCCTCTATAACTTTTTCTTTTGGAGGCTCCGACATTTGATGGACCATCGGAGATATGATAGATATTGGCGAGTATGAAACAAATTTCAAGGAAACTATTCCATCTCTAATATCTATAAGCATCTTCTCCATCTCTCGCGTCTGTTTGTTCAATTCTCTAAACATCTTATCCATCTATCCCATAATCTTCTTCTCTAAGCCATCAATAAGATCATCCAACCTCGATGTCGTTTTCGTTTTCATCTCAACTTTATCATATTCTGCTTCTACTTCCCCTTCTTCTTCATCTACTTTTTTTTCTTCTACCTTTTCTTCTATTTTTTTTTCTTCTTCTTCTACTTCTTCTTTCTCCAACACCCTAGTCCAGTGTTCCACAACTTCATCATCCTCATCCATGAAAGCGTGAAGAGTGGTCAAATACTCTTGACTTGATTCTTCATTGGCCAAAGTTAGTTTGATTTCAATTAGTATGATGACCTAAAGTACTAGATTAATTAAAAAAATGAAACAATACTTATTTTTTCCCAATCCATGACTTGACATTTTCATGACTGACAGGCATATCCACTTATGACCAATTCAAATTCTAAGGCATTTGATTCTCATTACCTCGAACTCTAGCTTTCCTTCCAAGATAAGGAATGGTTTTGTAACCATATATCTATACAGTTATGAATTAACTATTAGAAAACATAAACCAAAATATGGTAAAAGATAAATATAAACTCTAACATGGAAAGAAAGCGAAAATCCGTATAAATCATAGGTTTCTTCTTTCAGCTTCTTCCCTTCTGGCCGGTCCCTATGTGCAACTGCCTTCTTCTTGATATCCTTCTTAAGAGATTGAATTGTAAGCTCATAAATACATCTACCTCAAGGGTATTGCTCGAGGCGGCCTAAATTGTTGGCTACAGACAATGTCAATGGTCGGATCTTATTCCTATGCCCTTGTGCTAAAAAGACTGCCTCAATGAAGTAAACAAGAGCCATCTTCACAATTTCACTATTCTTGTTACTCCATGGCTCATCATCACTTCTAAATTTCTCTGCTAGCTTCGATACATTGACAAGCTTTCCATAAAGATACTTATTCAACAAGTGCTCATTTTTTTCTATCCACTTAATTATGTGGTTCGAAAGTTTTACATTACATTTTAATCTTGTCACCAATGCAAACTCCCTCAGGCCAAACTACATAGGCTTCTTGCAGTGCGTAAACCACAATTTGTGCTTCTTGCACTCCACTGGTAGTAGACCTAAAAGACTCAAACTGTATTAGGGTCAACTTCTTTCTTATCAACAATCACCACTTCTTGCTTTGATATTACAGTAGTGCAGATCTCGAAACGAAGACTTTGATCAATTTCAAATTCTAGCACACGATATATAGGAATTTGATCCACCTAAAATGAAAAATAATTAAACAAAACTGTATAAAACTAAATTAAAAATTAAAAAAATAATAAACTTCAGAATAAGACTGTAATACTCGATGGGAATATGAATGGTAATCGAGCCATCGAGCAGTTAATATAAAATATGGGACCATCGAGAAGTTTATAATGACTGCTCGATGGCTCGATGTCAATTCATCGAATAGTTCATATGAACTTCTTGCTCAATGGCTCGATGGACATATGAATGACCATCGAGCCATCGAGATTGTACTACTCGATTGCTCGATGGAAATATTAATGTCCATCGAGCAAGAAGTTTATATGCACTACTCGATTGCCCAATGGCTCGATGGCCATTCATCGAGCAATGCATATGAACTTCTTGCTCGATGGCTCGATGGACATTAACATTCCTATCTAGCCATCGAGCAGTACATTATAAACTGCTTGATAGATCCAGCTTTGTAAATACTTTAAATTTCAAATCAAAATGAAATTATAAACGAACTATAAAAAATATTATTTGGTCAAATAAGATCTTACATTAATCGAAATATTTCAAAAAACTCTTAAGACTAGAAGGCTTTTTGGGTCCATGTCGTGCCGGCCCGCGTGCCCACATAACTGGGCATGACACGGATAAACACTTGTGTCATGCTCGTTCTCGTACTGTACCATGTCATGCATACTCATGCCGGCCCGACCTATTTTACCACATCTATTTTAGGGATACTACTTATACTAAATGTGGATTCTGACGCAATTGTAAATATAACTATAGCAGTGATATCCGAAAATCATGGCTAAAATTGGGTATCTAAACTCATCAACTTCTACTATCATAAGATATCGAGGCTCTTAGAAACTAGGGTATCATTCAAGTACCGCTCCATCCAGATGGAGTGTCATTTTTGTTCCTTCAACAGTTTATTAGAGCTCATACACATACAAGCTTGTAAATCGAAGATCATACAATTAGATTTCACAACCCTAATACACAAATCTAATCAACCAAACCTAACCAAGAAACATCAGCCAAAGATTCTCAACCAGAGGAAACGTGACCTCAAGATCTTGCATAGATCAACCAGAAGTCAAACCTGGTTAAGATGAGGGAGGGAAATGCATGAGCCCGACTGGTAACTTAAACCAATGGGTCAAACCTGGATTTTTCGTTGCCAAGGATCATGATTCACACTTAATCCAACAGTAGTATTTTGCTAATTGTTTATAATTCAGGTAGTAAAAGTTTATCTACCCAAAACAAATTATAAGTTAAGATTTAATATATTGTAGTTGAATGAGATGAGAATATGAATAAGAATGATAATGAGAATTATAATTTTATTAAATTTATTTGGTTGCAAAGAGAATAAGTAAGAAATATTGATTTTATTTTTATTTTTAATTAAATCATGCAAACAATTTAAATAAGTATCAACAAAATTTAAATAATACGTAAAAAAATCTCCTATAAATAATTTAACAAATATATTTATATAGAAAAATATATATTTAAAAATGAATGTATTATTATTTTTATTTAAGTTAAAAAATAAAAATCATTTATATATCATCGTGTAATCGAATTAAACAGTTATATTAAAAGAATTTTCATTTTATTCTCATTTAAAAAATGAAACTAATAATGACTTATGAAGCTTTCCATCCAAAATCAACTTAGGAACTCTGACATGCTTCTTTACGCAACACGTGTCTCCAATCCAGCAATCTTTGCATTGTATAGTCATAAAAACAAAGAAGCCAACTTATTAACAGACAATTAAAAATTTGGGACAATAGAAGGAGCCAAGAAGGCCAACTTGTATGTATTACACGAAGTAAAGTAGAATAACATAATGCGGATATATTGAAGTAGGTCGACGACACAACCAAGAGAGACACGACCACAACGTCGTTCCGTGACATATAGCTCTATAAAAAGGAAATTAACTTCCCACGTAAAAGTCACAACACAAAGCTGGCATCCGTTAAATGATGGCGTCCAAACAAGTTACAGTCTCGATGCTTGTGTTAAGAATCTTCGCTCTCTTATTTTTAGCAGGCTCTATAGTGGTACTGATTATAAGCAAACTAAACGTTCAAGATGATCAACTCGGTGTTAGTGAAAAACATACATTCAAGGATATATATGCATACACGTATATGTTTACTGCGGCGGTGATAGGAGCAGCTTATACGTTGTTCCAGTTACCTTTTGCTATTTACCACGTCTCCACTGAAAAGAGGTTCATAAGGAATGGGTGCTTGCCTGAGTTTGACTTCTATGCAGATAAGGTCTTAATTTACCTTATATGTATTTATTTTCATTTATGTGTTCTGTTTTCAACTACCAACATTCTATATACTTTATATACACACACTCTTATTTTTAAGTGACTATTTCTTACACAAGTTTTGACACGATTCATATGAAATGAAATTTAAAAATCAAAATTATTTTAAATTTTAATACATATAAAATAAACCTAAAAATTATCCTTAAACGCAGCCATCGGTCTGTCTCTCCCTCCCCCTTCTCTATATCTCCCAAGTTACAGATTCTTCAACTTTTTTTTTTTTTTTTTGTATTTATTCTTTTAAGTAGGAGGTGATATAATGATTGAGGGCTTTAATCCGCCATTAAAGCTTTCTTGTCAAGGGCTTTAGGGTTAATTTTTAGCTCTATTTTACATGTGTTAAAATTCAAAGCAATTTTAACTTTCAAATTTAGTTTCATTTGATGATATAAAATTTGTGTAAAAAATTGGATCATTTGAACCTGTCTCAAATATATATATATATATATAATATAAATCCTTAATTAACTTCTAACAAAATTCTTGAGCTAAGTTTCGTTAACTCCTAAAACTGATATAGACATTGAATAATAAATCTGATAATAAACCTATTATCATTATAATCAAACTTCTAAGTGCATTTCATCGGAAAATGCATGAAATCTCATCCTCCCTCTGTATGTAGTTTTATCTTTCTTTAGTTATCTCTAATCTTTAATCAATCCAACTCAAACTTGCACAGTGTTCACAATTTACAACGGATGCATATCATTCTATATATATTGTGTATAGGTGATCGGCTGGGTAGTAGCTACTGGCGTGGGGGCTGGTTTCGGCTACACCGTTGATACCAAAAGGTTTTGGGACAAAATCTATAAAGAGATCATTGCGGACGCTCAACTTTCACAAGTAAATGACACTGCAGGTCTGGTGGAAGAAAAACAAAAGTTTGATGATTTCTATAACAAGATTTATATTAGTGCTAGTCTTCTTTTGGGAAGTTTCATCTGCCTAGCTCTAGTCTCAATTCTCTCGTCCAGCAATCGGAAAAGAGGCCTCTTTGGATAACATGTTCGTCATGTTCCCCACCCCCCACCCCCCCTCCTTCTCCCGAAAAGCAATATTTTCATTGTTTTTATATTGTTACCTGAAAATGAGTGATTTCTTGAATTACCACTTTTCATTGTCGGCGTTTAAATAAATACGTCTTTCTAAAATGTACAACTCAAAATCAACATTTTGTTTCTCTCTTATAACTTGATTTGTTTCTCTTATAACAAGGCTGAAGTGACTGACCAATGGATGTTAGCATGAGTCTAACAGATGAGATAATGTGACTCAAAGTTAGCTGGAGGAACCTATTTGATCTTAATTTAGTGAACCATGAGAATTTGCATAAAGATTAAAAATATACTACGACAATCTAAGAGGAGATGAATTGGATTAGTGCCAAATAATTGTGAAATAATTGCATGTACTTCGTAAATTTAATAATATTATGTCAAACTAATTCAATTTTAGCTTTTGTGTGCAGGGTATTTAGGGGAGTGGATTCTGTCTTTATTTCATTATTTTTATATGTTGTTGCGCGTAAATCTCGGCCATTCGTTGTAGATCCAATAGTTAAAACACATGTCATATCAAAATCACTTGTGTTAATACGAAATTTTAGACGGCTAATATGCAAACTGTATAAGATAATTTGCAGATGGATAATTTTTCTTTTACGTAACACATCAAAATCACTTTCAGACGAAATTATTTTATTAGACCGAGTTCAAATTCTTCCTTCACAGACTGAGCTCCCTTCCCAGATCGAGATTTTGTACTTTTCCTAGATCAAGTTTAATTTATCCATTCCCAGACCGAGTTCTTCATTTTTCTTCTCAGAGCATTTTTTCTTTCTTCCCATAATGAGATCTAATATAATATACTTTCTAGACCGAGATAACTAGTAACTTATCTACTGTTTCACTGTTGTCACAGTATATAACTAGTAACTTATCCAAATCTGGAACCACTTCCAGATCAGTATTGAAATTTTTGAGCCAAATCGCTTCTTTCGCAGCTTCACAAGCCACTATATATTCAACTTTCATGGTAGAATATGTTATACTGGATTGTTTGATACTTTTCCAGACTACAACTCCTCCACCAAATGTGAACACTGATCCAGAAGTCGACTTTCGACTATCTCTATCTGTTTGAAAATCAGAATCAGTGTATCGAGTGGGGTTTAGGTCTCCACCTAAATAAACAAGCATATAGTCTCTTGTTCTTTGAAGATACTTGAGAATATGTTTTACTGCTATCCAGTGTTCTAAACCTAGATTTGATTGATTATGACTAACTATCCTTACTGCAAAACAAATGTCAGGTCTTGTACACAACATGACATATATAAGACTGCCTACAACTATGGCATAGAGAATCTGTCTCATCTCTTCTTCTTCCTGAGGTGTCTTTAGACATTGCTCTTTAGAAAGAACTACTCTATGTCTGGTCAGTAATTGACCATTTTTGGAGTTTTGTGTTGAAACTCGAACCATCACTTTACTTATATAAGAAACTTGAGATAGTGCTAAAAGTTTATTCTTCCTATCCTTTAGGATTTGGATTCCTAGAACATAGCTTGTTTCTCCCAAATCTTTCATTTGGAATTACTCGACTAACCATTTTGATACGTTAGACAATATTTCTACATCATCCCCAATGAGTAAAATATTGTCAACGTAAAGAGTTAAGAAGACCACTTTCTTATCTTTGATGTTTTTATAGATACATAGTTCGTCAATATTTTGCTCGAACCCATACTTCTTAATAGTTTCATCAAACCTTAGGTTCCAAGACCTAGATGCTTGCTTCAATCCATAAATGCATCTAAGCAACTTGTAAACCTTTTGCTCTTGGTCTTTTTGCACAAAACCTTCTGGTTGCATTATGTAAATGCTCTCTTCAAGATAGCCATTCAGAAAAGCTGTCTTGACATCTATTTTACATATCGTAGTCCAAGCAGCTATGGATAAAATAATGTGTATAGACTTTAGCATGGCTACGGGAGAGAAAGTATCTTTATAATATACTATTTCCCTTTGAGTATAACCCTTTACTACAAGTCATGCTTTGAAAGTCTCCACTTTCCCATCTACGACTCTTTTCTTCTTATAAATCCATTTACATCTAATGAGCCTAACATCTTCAGGTGGATCTACAAGTTCCCAGACATAATTGGAATACATAGATTCCATTTTTTGGTTCATTGCATTTTGCCATTCATCGTAGTCAGTATCATCCATTGCTTCCTTAAAGGTCAATGGATCATCTTAGTTAGTGTCTGACATTAAAACCTGTGCCTCGGGTTCATAGCAAATGGGTTGTCTCACAATCCTCCCACTACGACGAGCTACCAGAGTGTTCTGACTAGGATTAGTGGTCTCCTGATGTTGTCGTTCATTAGGTGGTGATTGAGATGGTCTGATATGATCAAAATTCAATTCCTCTAGTACTACCTTACTACGTGATTTATAGTTTGTCATATAGTCATGTTTGAGAAAGGTTGCATTTGTCGACACAAACACATTTTTCTCATTAAAACTATAAAAGCAACCTCCCCTTGTACAAGGAGGATAGCCAATGAATATGCAAACTTCAGATCGTGAGTCCAACTTTCCAGTCTTGATTTCAGCACGTGTTCTGGATACCCTCATATGCAAAAATGGCATAAATTAGGTTTAATGCCATTCCCCAACTCTAAAGGGGTCTTTTATACCGACTTAGATGGAACTACATTCAAAATGTATGTTGCAATCTAAAGTGCAATCCCCAAATTGTGAGTGGTAGTGATGAGTAGCTTAACATTAACCTAACCATATCCAATAAGGTTTTATTTCTTCTCTCTACAACACTATTTTGTTGTGGTGTTCCAGGTGTTATGCGTTGGGATAGAATTCCATTTTCCAGCAAATAATCCTTGAACTCAAAATCAAGGTATTCACCCCTTTCGATCTGATCGAAATGTTTTAAGTGATTTGCCTAATTACTTTTCAGCTTCTACTCAGAATTTTTTGAAATTTCCAAAAGTTTTAGATTTCCTTTGCATTAGGTATACGTATCCGTATCAAGAGTAATTATCAGTGAAGGTGATGAAATATTCATAACCACCTCTTGCTTGTACATTTAGAGGACTACAGACGTCGCTATGTACTAACTCAAGAGGTTTTTTTAGCTCTTTAGCCTTTTATAGAGAAAGGTCTCCTAGACAGGATTCACAAATAGGAAGAGTGCTAACAATTAGCTCTCTTAAAGGACCATCCCTTACTAACCTCTTTATCCTATCAAGATTGATATGTCCTAACCTAAAATGTCAAAGATACGTATCATCACTTTGAGAAACTTTTTGTCGTTTGTTAGATTTAGGATTTGTTACTTTAAATAATTTTGAATTATTTTAACGATATTCATTTGTTGTAAGCATATAGAGTCCATTAGTTTGTTTTGCATGATAAATATCGAAACCTTTCTTAGAAATAATAATCTCATTATTTTTAAAATAAATATCAAAATTATGTTCATGCAACATAGATAAAGAAATCAAATTTCTACAAAATTTAATAATAAAATAAATATTGTTCAAAATAAGATAATTATTATTAAAAACTAAATGGACTGCTCCCACTACTTCAGCTGAAATGATCGCACCACTGTCAACTCTCATCATCACCTCCACAACAACAAGCTCCCTCGAAGAACTAAGCATCTGTAAAGAAGAACAAACATGATTAGTGGCTCTCGAATCTATTATCCAATATGAAAAATAATCTTCCACTAAACATGCTTCTAAAATAAGTAAATCAAATTTACCTTTCTTTTTCTCCTTCAGCTCGAAGAGATACTTGTTATAGTTTCTCTTCCAATGACCATCAACTTTATAATGGAAACACTTTCCCTTGGGTTCCTTTTTCTTGGAGTTGTCTTTCTTCTTGTTCTCCTTGCCTTTAGGTGACTTTTTGGCTTTCTTTCCCTTCTTATCCTTTTCCTTCTAATTAATAATTACAGACTTTCGAGATACTTTTATAATTAAATAAATAATCCCGATATGAATTATTAATTTCTAATTAAATTAATATCATGCTTAATTGTGCAGTAAAGCTGCATGATATTAGATTTAATAAATTAACAATTTACCATTTTTCCCTAATAGTCATACTATAAGATAAATTATGATTTTACCTCTAAAATCAAAACTGTCGGTTTTCCTATCCTCATAGAAAACTTAAGTGAGTTATATCTGAACTTTAATGTGTATGACCTATTAAGTTCTACATCACGCCAGTGAGAGGATCTCATATCATCTTATGATTTCATCTAATTCATAATTAGATTTGTTTAGCTTTACAACATATTTTAAACTAAACAGTTAATTCAATCATCTCAAGATTAATTAACTTAAGCCTCCAAGTTAAGATTAACTTCTAGCAAAATGTCAAGGATACCCGAAAGATGAGAAGTAAGCATCTTCTAGAAGAACCTGGTATGACTAACAATTCTACAATAACGATGATTCCATTGAGCCAATGTTCTGATTCGTTCTAGGGAATGTGTGACTGTTAAACCCTAATAGACAAATCATATGAAGTGTTATATCTTTAATGAACATAGACAATGGATTTACTGAAACTCTTTTCAGCCCACACTACCTTGGAAGAATTTCATTGTTCAATAAAGTATACAACTCATAGGACTTATTTCTAAATACAGAAGTGATGGACACCCTCTTGATCACTCACAACCTTCATGTACAATATTTCATAGCTAACAGTTCACCCCATGTTCACCTTTTTTACTAGGGCTAATTGGAAAGATGTCAAAGTATGAAACATTAAGACACCATGGTGATCTTACAATTGAGAATTATTTAAGTGTCATGTTCGGTACCTTTAGTCTCTACTAAGCACCTATATAATCATCATGATGTTCCACTAATACTAATGGTCATGAGATTGTCTATCCGGATAATCAATATCCATTCTTGAGATCCTATGATAACAAACAATTCGTGTCTTAAGCTTTAAGCAACTTGAGTATCAATCAACATGATCTCTATTATGGTCTCTAAAGTGCATAACTTAAGATACTATACTTTATCATAATATGCATTTATAGAATATAAAATATTAATTCTAACATAATTAATAAACATGATAGATTGATGAATGCCTTTACTATTACTAAATTAATAACAAATAGTAATATTGTTAATATTAACAAATAAATTGTATCTCACAAAATGTATACCCATCGGGTCTAACCTGATTGGCTTGATGGGTATACACTTTTAATCTCCCATTTTTATTTACTAAAGCTAATCATTTCATAATCTAATTCACATCTTATCAGGATGGTGGTCTAACTTTTCTTGGACAATCCCTTTACTCAATGGATCCACTATGTTGTTATTTATGGAGACTTTATCTATATTCATGTTCACATTCCGAGCCACTATCGAATTAAGTGAAAACTACAATAATATGTATTTGGGCCTTGATGAGACCTAGGTTCCTCTTACTTGTACTATTGCATCATAATTATCGTAGTTAACTACTACAAGATTAGTAATACTAAGAACCACATTAAGTCCAGTTTTGAACTTTTCATCAAAAATACCAATTTTACTACATACAAGGTTGCAATATATTCGGTCGTTTCCTGATTTAGAACCTTTCCAATTTTTACCGCTCTTCTAATGTATGCGAATAAGCCAAAAATAAAAATTGATTTACCATCATCGATATCTGATTTAAAATTATAATGTGAAATCTCAATTTTCCATTTGGATACTCCATAAAATTAAGAATATTCTCAATCATTCTAAGTTAATAAAAGACATTCTTAACATCATCTCAAATCAACCTGATTGCCTTGAACATGTTCCTAACAGTTTAGAGCATAAGCTATATCTGGTCGCATATATAGTATAACATATTCATGCTATACCTCTCCTTTCATGTCTTAGTTGACATCTCTTAAGAAAGGTGAAATCCTTGGCACATTGGCGAAAGTCATCTCTTGGAATCCTTAATGCTAATCATCTTCAAAAATTTTATCTATGTATATTGATTGGATCAAGTCAAGCAATCTTTTAAATCCATCTCTATAGATCTCAACAAAAGATTCTTTACCCAAATATTATGAAGGATTATTTCAACAATTACAATTTAACAAATTATTCCATAGCTACCTCATTTTATAATGAGTAGTACGTCATCTATGTAAGGAATTTATGATATTTTATACTCTCACTGACCTTCGTGTACACACAAGGATCATCTTCGTTATTAATGAAATCAAACGATTTGATCATTTCACACAAATGGATGTCCTAATTCTGAGATGCTTATTTGAATTCATAAATGGATCCTTACAGCTTATATAACTTATTTGTGTAATTCTATGTGATAACCTCAAGTTGTATCAACGATACTTTTAAATCGATATTATCATTTAGAATGATGGTTTTTCACATTCTTTTGCCATATTTAATAATCAAGACCGCTTTCAAGCTTAAGCAATATTTCTGCATCCTTTGGAAATGGTTCCTTTTTATGCGTCTATTTCTCGAAATACGAGCTACTAATAGGCTCAGAATGTATCGTAAGATCATCATTTATGATGGACTCTTGCTAGGATTTTCTATTATAAATTCATGTAGTTTGGACCCACTAGAAAAATATTAGATCTACGAATATGTTGTGTACTTTGAGATTTGACAGTTGCCTCTTTTAAGGGCATCCTAGATGTCATTCAGTGAGTATAGAATTCTTGGTTTGTAATTATTATGTGGTTATTGAATTTCTTTAATTTCTATCATACTCTCACTAGTTCTTTCAAAAGGAAAACCCATCTATGAGAAGGTAGGGGTTCACATAACAAACATCTTATGTTATAGAACATGATGGAAACAATATACTAACATCCCTTTAGGATATCGTACAAAATAATACATTTCAAAACTTGCCACCAATCATATCTCTATATCATAACAAGGTTCAATGACATTCTTCTACCACTCCATATCTCATATGAAGTAAAAATTTCTTAGACATAACTCTTGAATATTTTACAAAAGATTAATCTAATTAATCAAATCAAATCTAATAAGGTACAATACCTCTATTCAGCATTCTAGGAGGTGTCTATTAAAAGAGAATATAATTCTTCCTTTTAACAAAAAGAAATCAAATTATCATGCCTAATAAACAAAAGTTCACAAGTTGTTATTAATTTAGATTCAATTGGACCTAATATGTTCATAAAAGCAACTTTGCGAATTATTGTTTTGTTGGCATGAATTAATTGATAATGCTAAGGCCGGTTTGAATCACATCAAACTTTTATTCTCTTAATATGTTCAATATTGAGATTAGTTTTTTCCTACTAAAATTTAGAATATACATTTTAAATGCTACCATAAAATATCTCATCTAATGAGAGGCTAAAAATATTGTTCTTTAACTTTGAAAATAAACCCTTATTGTCAAAAATAGAAACAACACTTTAGGTAAAATAAATTATATAAAACATAAACTCATTGATTTCTAAATATATGCCAAACGGCTAGGATGAAACCGAAAATGGCACAGCTAATGTAAAAAATCTTTGTTCATTTGTTGCCTTTAGGTGCACTTCATCTTTCTTAAATTTTACTACTTTTGAGATCAATCATAGATCTCATACATATATGAAATCACATCCGGTATCTCATACCTTTTGTAGAATAATTCCAAAAAAAAAAATTATTTTCAAACTTTGACCAATAATGAAATATTATTATGCTTCATAAAAGAGGCCCGGTTATTTTTTTTTTTTTCTCTTCTAATTGCTATTATGGTGGAAACTTCTTTCCAATTCCTTTATCCCTTACATCTTAAAGGAAATTTCAAGCTTTGTAACTACTTTACAAATTCTGAAATCAAATCGAATAATTA
Organism: Coriaria nepalensis; assembly: GCA_027186245.1. Taxonomy (NCBI): domain Eukaryota; kingdom Viridiplantae; phylum Streptophyta; class Magnoliopsida; order Cucurbitales; family Coriariaceae; genus Coriaria; species Coriaria nepalensis. Next base: position 3,086,691 of record CP114493.1, read on the forward strand.
TAAGATTACTAAGTCAAACTTAGAGATTTAATAATTTAAAAAACAAGTAATTGTTAATTAACTAAGTGTCAATCCCACACTGAAGTGTCATATAATAAGAAATAGCAAATTAAAACAATCGACGATATTTAGTAAAAAGAAAGTAGAATTTAAATTGAGAATGCAATAATAAACTTGATTAATAACAATAAAAGTGACAAGGCATCAGGAATCCCTATCAAGCTTTGTTTCCATATTTATTATTTTGATTCATAATTATAACTCAATTGCATATTTCACATCTCAAACAAATAATCGGAAAATATTTAATTAAAGACCATATAAAATCCAAATATATTTGAGAAAATAAAACTCTTTTATTTTAAAATTGTGCTCTGACTTATCTTACGAAATACCTAAAATCGACGATATATCCAAAAAAAAAAATATCATAGTAAAAGATTATTAACACATAAAATAAAATCATCAATAATAATTATAAATAAAATCATTCACAAAAATAAAGCCTGACTTAATTTATATGAAAAAAGAAAAGTATAATTTCTAAATTAAAAAGAGTTTAATAAATAATAATTTATTTAACTTTAAATAAATCTAAAAGTTATAAAAATATAAAACGAATCAAAATTTGAAATAGAAAAAATTAAACTTAAAATATCATTTTTAATATTACTTATGACTTTACCTGATTTATAACACATTTCTATTAATTTGATTCCGGAGAGAAGAATGAATTTTTTTAGAGAAGAATGATGAATAACATTGCCACTTTTCTTTTCCTCTTCTTAAAACCTCTCCTCTCTCTCTTCTTTTTCTCACATTTCTTAAGTCTCCTTTTCTTTTTGCCTTGGAATACGTGAATAATAAACATCTTTTTGACTCTTCTCGGATGAAGACTACGGGTTACATGACCCACTTACCATCTTTTATGCCTTTTTGCCGTTTTTCTCCTTCTATGAGAAGGAAATCATCAAATCATCAAATCATCAAATCATCAAATCATCAAATCATACCAATCTCCACTATGTCTTGAAATCCGGAACTGACAAACCAAAACAAAGAAATTCTCAATTTCCATTTAATAACTTAGGCAGTGATATTTATGCGGCTGGCGCATCTCACTTGGGCCTTAACCTTTCATGTCAGCCCAATACTTATACACTTAAGGCTAACCTTAGTCATGTGGACCTATATTAAAACTTCATCTTCACTTTTCGTCAATAACCGGGATTCCCAACTCATTCAGCGAATGCAAATGAATTTTCTTTAACCGGGATTTGATTATTTGTGTAATTTTATGACATGAAAATATCGAAATAAAATAATTTTTTAAAATAAATAATTATTCAATAATAATAATAGAATAAATACAATAAGCTCAATTTATTGCGAAATATTCCAACTAAATAACTATTTAAATCATAATTTTGGGCATTTATCACAACCCTAACTAGCTTTTATTGCTAATCTTTTTATCAATTTAAGCATGAAAAAGACACATATCAATATCATGATGAAGAAATTGAAAATAATCTAAACAAAATTTCAGGGATATAACAAAATAATTAGTAAGAGATCACATATCTATAAAAATCATTTCACTCATAACATCTAAAATTAGTGAGTGCGCGTACTAAACCATAACTTTCTAACCACAAACTTCAATACATATAATTTTGAAAAGTTCTCAATATAAAAGCCTCAACTTAATATCCTCACAGGTATAGAAATCATTTTAGTTAAATAGATTTCTCTTATGAAGTCGGAAATATATATATGCTCAATGGAAAAGCATTATAGGACAAACAAGTAAACAAACATTAATATAAAGATAGATACGAGTTGTTTAATACCTCAACCAATCTTACCACAATCCTGCTTCCAAATTTTACTAGTCAACTTAAAATCAACATAATAATGAAACACAGTAAATAAGATCTTCTAACGACAGTAGAAGACTTTCAAATAATAAATATTGTTTATATTTTTTTTTTTCATTTTTTCATTTTTTTTTTTGGCATTACAGAGCAATGATAAAAAGCTATAAGAAAAATAAAATAAAATAATAAGAAAAAATTACATCAAAAATTTTAAATTAACCAATATCATCATTCAACTTTTCAACGAACATACCGTAAACTATGTAATGATAGTTATAAACAGCATATATCCAATTCAAGAGATCAATATAAGTTCACAAGCTATTTCTCATCTCTCTCTCATGAAAAATATGCTTAAATATGAAGGCTTTTCTTAGCTATATATATGCATTGTCATCCATCTTACCACAAGACTTAGTATTGTGCTCCAATGATTTTAGAAGGTATTCTCTAATGATTAAAATAGAAAAAGTGGCTCAAACTAATCATTTTGAAATATCCATAGATACAAATCAAGGATTTTAGAACAAATTTAAACATAACATGCATACTTATTCAAACAAGAAATGCTAGTGAAAGCAATAGGTGTATGAATATGCTACCACCCCTAACCAAAATCAGAAAGTGTGTCAACTGGATCTTTTGATTCACTCGTCACGGTTTATTTGTAAAATAGGCTAAAGACTTTTATTTTGGAGATTCATTGGGATAAAGGGTTAGAAATATGATTTACAGATATGGAATTCAAACTTTCTCATAAAAGATTGTATATTAGTTCCCTTAAGGGTTAATTCTGGAACTTAATGGTTTTGAGGTCAAATTTATAATTAAATTATAAATTGACCGTTCACTAGTGGATTAATAGTATTTAAGGATAAAGAGATAATTAGAGGGGTAAGATGATAATTTTGATCATCTTTATTTATGAATCAATTATTGGAGGATTAAATTACATGTAATGATAAAATTAATGTACGTACTACTAGAGATTGCTCAGTAATTTGTTTTATAATTGCAAGAGTGCAATCTCATATTTTTAGTGGAATAATATTAGGATTAATAAATAAGATTTATTAGATTAAAAAGTCTAATTAATAATCTAATTTATTGAATCTTGGAATTATAGATCCATAGTCTCCAGGTCACCTCTATAAAACATTCTATAGGGTAAGAGTGACAAAAAGGTAAAGAAATGATTTATTTGCAAAGAAAATAATTCTCTGAGGAAAATATATAATTATGATGTATTCATTAGTTAATTAGAGAATTACTTAATTAAATGATATATTTAAATATTATTTTAATATAGTGAATTTCAAAATACATTATATAAAATAATAATATATTTAATTTTAAAAATTAAATATGTTCTATAATATTAAGTTGATATGAGATTAATTTAACATTAAGATTAGGAAAATCAAATTTAAAATGATTTGAGAAACTAATTTAATATTCAAATACAATATGATTTGGTTTAAAGTAGATAAGATTCTATTTTAAATTATATTTGAAAATATTTGATTGAATAAAAAAGATAACTAAAAGATATCTCATTATTTTGTTGTTATTTAATATTATGTTTGAAATAAACATTAAATAGAAACCCTAATAGAATTCTATAAATACATCATATTCTAAGTATTTGGGGTATGATGAGTAGAGATCACCAAAAATAATATCTTGTCATCTGTACGTACCCACACACATCCTAATGTATTGAAAATCGATTTGGAAGATCATAGTGTGAGTCTTAACAGTCGATTTGAGTGGACAAATATATGATTTGTCCATCTAGTGTTTGAGATTAATTTATATATATATAAATGATCGCTAAATATTTTTAGAAATTTTTTGTTGTATACTAGAATGAATAATCGCTTTCACTGTAACTTTTTAAACTCAATTTCCGACATTGACATCACCATTCTCAACATAATATGTAGACTCATTCTCATCATCATCAACACCGACATAACCATCGCCATTGTCATCACTACTGTGATCATAATAGTAAAAATCGATATAATTATCAAGATTATTAACAATATGAACGGGTACGTCACATGGAATGGGAACATCACTCCTACAATCCTCATGAGATAAAGTATTTGTTAATATAAAACTCCTCTTCGATCGATTGGGAACAAAAAGCTGGAATTGAAATACTTTCAACGCATGTGGAAGGCTAGGAAGCAATAGGAATACCAAGACTATCCTCTTCATTTATATTTCCAAGTCTTGGTGATGACTGAGGCACTTCATCAATTGTTTACTCTCATAAACAAGCCATCCTCGGAACCTTTATTATCAACATTGATTTCATTGTTGTGATTGATGTCAGGTTCTTCCTCCATTCTTTCAACATCGACATCACCATTCTCAATATAATCTGCAAACTCATTCTCTTCATCGTCAACACTAACATTACCATCGCCATCCTCATCACTACCATGATTATAATCGTAAAAATTCATATAATTATCAAGATTATTAGCAATAGAAATAGATACGTCACAGGGAACATGAATGTCACTCCTACAATTCTCATGATTATTAGTAACAAGATCAGATATATCTATCTTAAAAAGATAATCAATGAATTATACACAACTCTCATCAACTGAGTATACGTGGCATTGTATCCAACTGAAGCTCAAATTGATCTATCCGTTTTATTTTCATGCCAATACAACGACTTCTCCTTTTCATTTGGGTTGAAATTCTCTTTCAATTCACCATTAAAATATACCATTACAAAAAGAGTATTCATTTTGTGTAAGGAAAAAAAAATCAATAATGTTAGAAAAAAAATGAAAAATTCTATATTATTACTCAATGACTTAAAGGAATTTACTGATGCTTAATGCATAAACCATGTCTCATCATCGAGCATTGAGTATCGAACCCTTGAGTTTTATAAATCAAACCCAGATTTCTTAGAAACAATTATAGATCTCAAAATTCCTCAATTTGTTTTTTTGGTAGAATGAAATGAAAACTCAATACAAAATAAAATCATAATTTCTTTTATGGTTATCCATTGATGATTAAAAGAAATGAAGGATATGAAAAGAAACACACCAATTTTTTCCAAGCTTCCAATTAGGTCTTGGTTGTAAATGAATGATAAAGGAAGATGAATATCAGAAATATTAAAAGTGACAGGAAGGGAAAAATCTAATTAGATGATCATATTAGGGTTTGGTCGGTTTTTTATTCAAGAGTAGGTTTTGTTGTAGCACGTGCATGGGAAGGAAAAAAGGAAGGAAGGAGATGAGGATATGAAGATACTTTTGGATGATGAAAGGTATTAAAATAATTTTATTTTATATAAATTTTATTTTTAAAATTTTATAAATTAGAGGATTATTTTTTCAATAAATTTTTTTTATTTAATAAAATATTAAAAACTTGGTCTCCGTTGGACCTATTTATTTTCGAGTTTCTTTATAAAAAAAAAATTAAAAAATTAAAGAAAAAAGAAAAAAGAAAAAAAGCAACTTGACTTTGTTATAGAATTTGGAGATTATGAAATGCATAATTTTCAGCTTCTGGACCTGTGGTGGGAAGTGGGAAGTGGGAAGTGGGAAGTGTGAAGTAAAATGTCTTCTACGGCGATTGCTCTGGCGCTCCACCTCGCCTCCCCTAGCCGACTCACCCCCACCATCACACTCGCTCGACCTGTAAGCTTTCCATTTCTTACCATTTTTTCTTTCATTTTCTTACATTGTTTAGTGGAGAAATGGGCATTCATAAATTCCTCAATAAATCTTTGCTGCATCTCCTCCACTTCATTTGTTTCCTCAGGTCTCCGATTGTGGGTAATCTTAGCAAGCTAGATTTTTATTCTTTTCTAACAAACCACTAATTTGTCTTTGCAGATTTTTGGCTCTGGTAGTAAAAGAGGCCTCAAGCTTGTGCTTTGTGCTCATACCTCCATTTCGATAAAAGGGCAAGGTGATCTTTCCTGCCTTTCTGCTTTTCTCAAACTCTCTGATTGTTTTCACTTTTGATAAGCCGAAATGACTTGCTCGAAGTTTTACAGCGGCTTTTGATCCAGAGCTTCGTTCAGTGCTCGAACTTGCTACAAATACTGAGTTATATGAGCTTGGAAGAATCCTTTTTGGCCCAAGGTACACTGCACTTAGTGTGACTGATTCTTCTACTTTCTCTCTGTTTGGTTGAGCAACCAGCAAATGAAACAACATAAGTTCTTACGTAATTAGAGAGATTAAATATATAAAAAATTTAGAATGAATAACCTTATAATCCCCTTTCCTTTGCTAATTAAATATGTGGAAGGAGATCATGTTTCAGTTATTTTAAAAAAAAAAATTGTACGGGTATAAAAACAAGTCATGAATGAAGCCCCATTCTTGTCTTCTGACTAGAGGACTAACCAATTCCTTAAAAGAAAAAAAAAATAAAGAGAAAAAATTTCCATGAAAAAATACATTTTCTAGATTTCATATCTACTTGTAATTGATGATCATTTGACATTGTTAATGTTTTCAGTTACTTCAGCCCTTTGCTGAAATCACTAACAAGCAGAGCTGATGTGGACTATACTATGATAGAGGAAGACCTTGAAGTGAGAGATGATTATATAGCTACACTTGAGTCAAGATTCTTATTCCTAGCTGCTGATGCCAGATCGACATTAAGGTCGCCAAGGTTTTATGGCGTTAGCTTGTGTTATAAGAATTCAAATGATTAACACGTTAGATTTATAAACTTGTAATTGAAGCAGGGGTTGGAGACCATCCTATAGGGAAATATTACTTGCAGTGAGGAAAAAGTTAAATGTTCCTTGTTCCATCAAGTTATCAACAGAAGATCTTGAGGCAGAAATTTTTCTTCATCTGTTACAGGAATCTTCAGGGTACGTACGAAACAATGTTGATAAAGAGTGTATGGGTAGGATTGTACACTTAGCTTAGATGGATGGATTGTTGCCGATATTTGGTTCTTGAAGATAAAGACAAGTGATTTGAAGGAAAAACCTATTACTGTTTCAAATGTAAAGCGAGTTTATAAAACGAGCATGGAACTTGGTAGAAAAGCTCAATTCCCTCTCACTTGTACATGCATAATCTCAAAAAATGAACATGACATATATATGATTGACATTTAAACACAAAACCTATGATCAGCATTATGCATGGATCATTGCTCAATCTATTGCTCAATCTACTACTATCACAGTTTTTAACTATTGTCTCTTCATCTGCACACAGTTGTTAGCTATTATCTCTTCATCTGCTAGAGCAATTAATGGTGCTAGTGAATTGTTTAATCCCATTTATAATCGTTTCGATTTTTATAGGGTCATAAGCATGTGCATTTCAGTATCAGAATGCCCATTAATGATTCTTTCTTAGGAAAAATTGGTTAGTTTTATTTTTATTTATATTTTTACTTTCTATTCTGATAATTTAAAACCAGTACCTGCTTTCTTGTAGTGAAGAGTCGGGAACTTTTTATGACATAAGTGAATCTTCAAGCCAATCAAATGTAGAAGGCACCCTCCAGCTCGGACTTGATCAGTTGAAGGTGCAAGGCTTAGCTTCTCTGAAAGATGGGGCCGCAGAGCTCCGGTCCATGGTATTAAAGGTATTGTTTACTTCTAATTATGCTTTTTTCTCCAAAGGATGGTTTAGCTCTGGTCTGTACCTATTATTATGTGTCAAAAAGTCATAAAATCATAATCTTTCTGTCTTTTTGTCTACAGGGTGGTAGTCTGCTTACTTTGGCTAAAATACTTCAACTGGTAAGAATTATATTATTTTTGGTCATCTTTTCTGGTCCTTATGTGTAGTTTGATATTTGAAAAAGTTTTTCCAATGCTACAGTTAACTAGGAGATTGTCTGGGAAGGTGGTTCAAGAAGCAGCCAACTATCAACTAAAGAAGGAACTTATGAAAAAGGTAATGCTTGAGACTTGAGCTCTTTATTAAGACAAGAAGCCATACCGCAAAAATTTTACAGCTATGATGTGTGCAAAGAATATGTTGAGTTAATTTTATGAATTTGATGTTTCAAGTCCTTTCCCTTTACAAGAAATATCTAACTGATTTTCTTTCTGTATAGAGATAGCATGCTGATGATACCTTTATGAAGTGTCTCACAATGTGTGACCGGTTCCATTTTTCTTTCTTCATTTTTTTCCCTTAATTTTCGGTGAAGGAAGCAACCAGAATCACCCTTTGCCTTTTGAGTTTTTTTTTTTTATGCATAGTTAGTGACGAGGTTGTGCGATTGCCTCATTTTCTTTTGAATTTTATTTTCTGTGGTTTTGTTATTTCCACCTCTTTCAGACGTTTGATACATTAATATGAATGAAGAGGGGCCATAAATTTTACTCGGACGACCAGGACCTGCTGTGTGTGATCAGCTTTTAAATTATCAGAATACATAGTAAATTTTTCTTATGTTGGAAGCTATAAAAATTATATTTAAAGATCCGTCTGATGAAATGGTATATTTATATATTTCCATTTAGCATTCTTCCATCTTAGACTGTTGCTTCAACACTTTTTTTTTTCTTTTTTTTCTTTTGGATGCCAATCATAATCCCCTCTATTCCTTTGTCTCTTACTTTGCTGCTGAATTTTTTTTGTCCTTTTTTGACTACTATTAGGGTGGTCAATTGGCTGCAATTAATCTCGAGTCCAGAGTGGCCTTACTGGTAGCAAAACAGGTGGCTTTCTTCTTACCCTTCTGATGATTTGATTAACCGTCTCTTTCTTCATAGGATTACTCAATGTTTTAGCACTTTGTAAGTCAATTTAAATTGACTTATTTACAGTTTTCTGTTTATGTAAAATGCGAAATGTACAATATCAGTTTGTGATATTGTCGTGACCACTCATTGTAGGTCCAATTAATTTAACATTTACGAGAAATTATCCTATGTAATGTCCATCATATGGTAATTCCACGAGATATAACAAGTTAATGGGAGTTAGTCACTTTTAACAAGTTAAAGAAGTGGGACCCACAAATAGTTGGCTCTCATTACCTTCTCATATCAATTAGTGTAAATTACCATTAGTCTGGGTACTTTCTCATCATTTATGCTCTAAGATTCTATGGTAACATGGGCCTATGACATATTTGAACTTTGCTGTTTGCTTTTAGTGTGACAACCTTTCATGCTTGTAACCTTGAGCATGGAGAGAAGAACAATACACACTTAGTAAGGAAATAGCTCCCACTCAATTTTGAAATGAATTTCATGTCACTTATCATTTACATGGTTTGTTTTCCCGCCACCAACGTTATCCCACTTAAAGGGGGAAAAAAAATCAAGTAGATAGATATTTGACCCTAGATATAAGAATCAACAAAAAAAAAAAAAATTATGTAAACAAATGTTTGGCCCTAAATGCAAAGGAATAAAAGAATGAGATGGATGAAGAGAGCAAACAGAAGGAAAAAGCATCTTAAAGATGGAATATATATATAGATGGATAGATAGATAGATAGATATATATAGAGAGAGAGATTATCATGAAATTAAAGCCAAGAAGAAGAGAATTCTTGTTGAGCCAGTAAAGAATCATAAGTTGTCAATGATGTTTTCACTTTATTAGTCAGGAAACAAAATTAAAAGTTTTATCTTTCATATTGTAGTTTCATTGTATCAAAATTTTAATTGTGCAAGATTTCATTATATAATCAGATGAAAATTATTACCAGTCATAGACCAGGAACCTGTCAGCAACTATTTGTATGCCTAATCCATTTAGATGTCAGATGAAGTTATACTTGAGTTGGATTAAAATCTCCGCCTTCTGTGCTGGATACAGGGCTTTGCAGGTGCTGCGTCAAGATATTTGGGTTTTAGAAGCATTACAACCTTACTTGGCCCAATGTAATTGGCTCCTCTGCACTCTCCCTCTCTCTCATTTTTGGCAACCTGTATCTGAAATCAGCAATTCCCTATTTCTCATGTCGGTTGGTGATGCTAATACGGCAATTGATTTGTTATCCTTCTCACTTAAATCTTCATGGTATATACTTGACGAAATAGTTAATAGGAAGTCAGCAATATAATTGTTTTTTTCTTGGCAGGCTTTGGGGTACATTCCTGGCAGATGTTGTTATTCAAATGATGGGAACTGATTATGCTAGAATCTTGCGAGCAATCTATGCTTTTGCACAGGTCAGTAAGCTCACTGCCATACTCTTCCCTTATACTTCTTATTTGATCCAATTCATACAATTAGAACCCATGTTTCATTTTTGCCAAGTAAATTGTAAATCACTCTTATAAACCTAAACCCCAACCTCAAAAAGTTAGGGAAAATCTTTACGGAATGAAGAAAGAATTTCCAGAAAATGAAGATAAATCTCATAATGCATGGCTGAAAGCAAAGATCTCAAGCTAAGAAAGAGAGAACAAATGCATTGGTTGTTGGGGTAATTCAAGTAACCATTTTTATGAAATTTATAGCTGGGGTAGATGCTTTGTTCTGTTTACAAAGATACTAATAGCCCCTAAATACTGTGAAGTACAAAAATTTTGAGATAATAGTGATGATCGATTTCAATGTCAGTTGTTTATAATATGGTAACTGGAAAAACACTAGTGCTAGCAGCTACCCTCTCCCTCTGACCTCCACATCACAAAGAAGAGAGGGAGTTTAAGATTGAAGAAAAGCCAAGAAAATGGGTGGGAGAAACAATTAGGCTGTTTTAGATGGTTGGATAAGTTTGATATTTCACTATCCGAGACAAACATATCTTTGCATAAGTAAAAACTTATAACATTCCAACTCAAAATGTGGTATACGTTATATTCTGACAAGAAATTTGGTAACTTAATTTTCTTCAAGAACGTGAAGAGGAAACCCTTTTTTTTTTCTTTGTTTCCCCCCCTGAATGTAAGTGAGCAATTGTCCCAAAATTGTGCATGTAAAAATGCTAACACGAAGGTCCTTAAAAGGAATATTCCTGAAGTATGAATTGGTACCTGGTTTAACATTGGGATTGAAGAAATAAGGAATAGCATTCTGTTTATGATGGAGATTTTTAGTTGCTACTCACATATGTATTTTTCCTTCAGATTCGTATCACTCGCACTTACAGGAATCCTGCTACACATGACTGAATTTTCAGAGTCTTGACAGGATGGCTTCTTAAATGGTTCCTGAACTGTATTCACTGTTCAAGTTATTGTGGATGTCTCAGTTTCAGGGGATAAGCGTAAGCTTTGTAGATAGTAATGCTGCTCATTTTTTTTTAATGCTGCTCCAGATTCCAAGTTGATGCCATCAATAGTAATCTCTTACTAGATGAAATTCTATAATTCTGTGATGCTGAACACGTCATTGGCCTTCCTAGGAAGATTGATGTTTTCAATTGTGCTTTAATGTCGCTGTGGATCTCACCTTGTCGATTGCATGTGAAATGTGCCTTCTGCATGGTTGGGTTGACTATAGGATGCTTGACTTGTAATTGGAAAACCAAATGCATTGGTTGTTGGGGTAATTCAAGTAACCATTTTTATGAAATTTATAGCTGGGGTAGATGCTTTGTTCTGTTTACAAAGATACTAATAGCCCCTAAATACTGTGAAGTACAAAAATTTTGAGATAATAGTGATGATCGATTTCAATGTCAGTTGTTTATAATATGGTAACTGGAAAAACACTAGTGCTAGCAGCTACCCTCTCCCTCTGACCTCCACATCACAAAGAAGAGAGGGAGTTTAAGATTGAAGAAAAGCCAAGAAAATGGGTGGGAGAAACAATTAGGCTGTTTTAGATGGTTGGATAAGTTTGATATTTCACTATCCGAGACAAACATATCTTTGCATAAGTAAAAACTTATAACATTCCAACTCAAAATGTGGTATACGTTATATTCTGACAAGAAATTTGGTAACTTAATTTTCTTCAAGAACGTGAAGAGGAAACCCTTTTTTTTTTCTTTGTTTCCCCCCCTGAATGTAAGTGAGCAATTGTCCCAAAATTGTGCATGTAAAAATGCTAACACGAAGGTCCTTAAAAGGAATATTCCTGAAGTATGAATTGGTACCTGGTTTAACATTGGGATTGAAGAAATAAGGAATAACATTCTGTTTATGATGGAGATTTTTAGTTGCTACTCACATATGTATTTTTCCTTCAGATTCGTATCACTCGCACTTACAGGAATCCTGCTACACATGACTGAATTTTCAGAGTCTTGACAGGATGGCTTCTTAAATGGTTCCTGAACTGTATTCACTGTTCAAGTTATTGTGGATGTCTCAGTTTCAGGGGATAAGCGTAAGCTTTGTAGATAGTAATGCTGCTCATTTTTTTTTAATGCTGCTCCAGATTCCAAGTTGATGCCATCAATAGTAATCTCTTACTAGATGAAATTCTATAATTCTGTGATGCTGAACACGTCATTGGCCTTCCTAGGAAGATTGATGTTTTCAATTGTGCTTTAATGTCGCTGTGGATCTCACCTTGTCGATTGCATGTGAAATGTGCCTTCTGCATGGTTGGGTTGACTATAGGATGCTTGACTTGTAATTGGAAAACCAAAACATGTAGCAGGAATCAGTTTGGATATAGAAGGGCCTGAAAATGTTTCAGTTTAGGCTTTCTTCCAAAACAAGACGGTTTCCACCCAACACCTTTTTCCGCCACCGGCCACCTCTCGCCACCACCCTTTGTGGTGATTCTAAGCCCCTATCCGACCTCTACTAGTATCTATATGAACAAAAACTCTTAGTTCTCAACTCATGAGATTCCAAGCTTTATAAAGGGTATGTTTCTTGGAGGAGAAGAATACTCTCATTCTCTTTCTCTAGGTGTGGGCGGCAAGAATGACTTAGGGAGCCTTGGGTTTTGATTGTGTTCATTTTATAAGGGTCACATCTTGGGCCCTAGGCCAAGTGAGCTCCACCCGGTTCCCTTTAAATCAATGTTCGGGTTTTCGTATTCATTTTATTCCCTAATTTCTGAAAAATTAAAACAAACTAATAATTCTAAATTAAAATTCAACTTTACTCGATAAAGTTTGGATTTTTAATTTTGGTCTTTCCACATATGCCTGGTTGGCCCATCAATACTTTAATAACTAATCGTGTTTTCACTTTTACTTGAAAAATATTGTTTGATTTTATATTTTATTTAAATTAAATCTAAATTATACTTTGGATATTCTAATAGTGCAAGTGTGATATGGACTTAACAAATTAAACAAATTAATAATTTAACTCTTAAATGTTCTTTAAGAACGAATCAAAATTTCAAATTAAGAGCTTAACCTAGATTCATTTGTCGTGTGACCTAATAAGTTTTATACTACACCAGGAGGTGAGCCCCCACTACAATTTATGGGTTTTATTCATTCAAGTGAAGGAACTATTTGAATCTTAAAGCTCTTTAAGTCAAATAATTAATTCAATCATCTTATATTATTAATTAACTTTAAACTATCAAATTCACATTTGGCTTCTAATAAGACATATGAGCCACCCGTATAATGAGAAGTTCAACAAAATTCACATTATGACTATTATCGTACCATAAAGATCTTTTAATCTTTGCGAAAATTATAGTTAATCCTATGTCATAGTTTAACTACTAAACTTGACCGTATGAATCATGTGATTCCTTATACAACTTAGATAATGGATCCATGGAAACTTCCTTTCCAACCATTTATATTTTGCAATGATTCCTTGTTGCATAAGGAACATCACTAATTGGATTTATCCTTTAATACTGAGGTGATAGATCCTATATTAACTTTAAACTAACAAATTCAAATTGGCTTCTAGTAAGACATGAGCCACTCGTATAATGAGAAGTTCAAGAAAATTCACAAAAACCTATTATGGCTATTATCGTACCATAAAGATCCTTTAATCTTTGCGAAAATTGTAGTCAATCCTATGTCATAGTTTAACTATTAAATCATACTAGACTTGACCGTATGAATTATATGATTCCTTATACAACTTAGATAATGGATCCATGTAAACTTCCTTTCCAACCATTATATTTTGCAAAGATTCCTTGTTGCATAAGGAACATCACTGATTGGATTTATCCTTTAATACTGAGGTGATAGATCCTATATTATCACCCTATAGTCTATATATATAAGAATACATGCCCAATGATTCACCATTTTAGTGACTGATGGCTAGGGTTATGTTGAATGATATCATGATATCTCATACACTAATACTATAGTGATCTCAGGTATGAGAATCATAAATATAATAATCACTTGATAAGTCTCATTAATCGTTATTATTATTACTATTTAGACTTGTCTAGTGATAACTCTTAGTGATTAATCATCTATTACCTATATGTCTAACTTGATATTCTCCAATATCAATGATTATGAGAACATCACACTTCAAAAGAAGAAGATAACACAAGTAATAGTTTTTATGAATTATCATGATGGGATCTCAATGAGCGTGATCACTATTATACTTTCAGGTACATTTCCTAAGATCCGGGAATCTAGCATACAAGCAATATGCAATATATGCAAGCATTATTATCTCTAATATTATAATAACTAAATGATAGATTTAATTGCTCCAATCAATGCAAAGTATTAATATTTTTGTTTAGTCTTACATTTAAGATTGAATCTCTTATACTATATAACCCGATCAGAGAAATTTTAGTGACTTGGCGGACATACACTTTCAACCTCCAACTTGCACTTAAGTCAATTGTATCTCAATTGCAACCCCATTTTCGTAAAATGAGGGTCGAACTTTTATTGGGAAAGCACCTTAGTGAATGATCCGCTATGTTGTCATTTGTGTCTACCCTCTTTATGATCACCTCTCCATGTCCGATTATCTCCCGGATCAGGTGATACCGATGGAGAACATGTTCAGACTTTTGATGAGATCTTAGCTCTTTTGCTCGTGTAATCGCACTATTGTTGTCGCATTATATTACTATGGGATCAATAATGTTAAGAACCACACCAAGTTCAATAATAAACTTTCTCATCCAAAATGCATGTTTGACTGCTTCAGAAGTGGCTATGTAAGGCTTCAGTAGTGAAGTCTGCAGTGGTTTCTTATTTGAAATTTTTCTGCTATACCATTCAGCACAAAAATGTATCCTAATGTTGATTTACCGTCATCTGGATCTGATTGAAAATTAAAGTTTGTGAAACTCTCGATTTTCATATCATTCCTTCTATAAACCAATAACATCTCTTTAGCTCTTTTCAAGTACTTAATAATTCTCTTGATAGCCTCTAGTGCTATTCTTCTAGATTACCTTAGAATCTTTTTGTCACACTTAGAGCATAGTCAAATCATAGGGAACTCTACTCATGCTTTCTCTCTCTCTTGTGTCTCATGTGACATCTTGGAGAGGGGGAATCAATGACATATTGACAATAGTCTTTTCTTGTAATCCTCCATACTAAATCTCTTAAGTATTTTACTAATATACGTGGATTTGGTCAAGCCAGTCAATCTTTTGGATCTATAGATCTTTATCCTTAAGATAAAAGATGCTTCACCCATATCTTTCATGGATAATATTTTCAACAGTCAAATATTTACGGATTGTAACATACTAACATCATTCTCTATGAGTAGTATGTCATCAACGCATAAGATAATGAATGTTACTTTACTCCTATTGGCTTTTGAATGTTACTTTACTCCTACTGACTTTCTTATACACATGGATTATCCTCTTTTTTTTACGAAATAGATGTTCTAGCTGTAAGATGCTTGCTTCAATTCGTGGATTGACTTTTGCAGCTTGCATAACTTATTTTCACATTTATGGTATGTGAAACCTTCAGATTGTATCAGATACACCTCCTCCTCCAAATCTCCAATTAGGAATTAATGTTTACATCTATTTCCCAGACTTCATAATCATGGTATGCTACAATGGCTAGAAAAATCCTAATGGACTTGAATCTCTTTAGTTGAGAAGGTTTCTTGATTCATTCTCTTTGTCATATATTGCCTTTAGTTTCTTGCTTTTTAACATAAGTTAGGCATCCCCATATCCTAATATGATTAAAGGATGCTTTTATACCTTTCCATATCTCATATGGAGTTATATAAAAAAATTTAGAGGGGATCCTTATCCAACACATATTCTGTACTTTCTAGGGCATAACCCCAAAATGACACAAGAAGCTTGGTACGAGTCATCATGGATTAACGAATTAATTTATTTATCATATATTAGTAATAACATCTCATTCCTTTTTTTCTCCTATAATAAATCAAACCCAAATTACTTTAAGTTCTTTTGTGTGTAACCGGTTAGGTTCTATATTTCACTAGCAAAATGTATTTATGACCTCTATAATCTTATCTAAATCATAATTAGATATATTTAACTTTAAAATATTTTAAGTAAATAATTAATTAACTTATACCTTCCAAACTAAGATTACTTCTAGCAAAGTATCAAAGTTATCCCAAAAATGACAAGTGTTCAATATCTTTCTTAAGTACCTGTGTCTAATTTCATGTTATTGAATTCTTCCATATCTAGCCATAATCTCAATTTATCATAGGATATAGTTTAACTATTAAATCTTAATTATGATCTATATTTTTTTATGTAATTCAGATAATGAATTTATAAAAACTCTTCTCATTCCATATTACTTCGCGAATATTTTTTTTATTACATTAAAGAACAAATATCATAAGATATCTCTCTTTCTCTCATACACGAGTGATAAATTCCATCTTAATCATTCACAACCTTCATACATAACATTCTATGTTCAGCAGTTTATCCTTTGTAAACCTTGGCTAGGATCTTTTAGAGTAATGTCAAAGTATACAACCCTAAGTATAAGATACCATGATACTCTCATATATAAAAATTACTAATATTATAGTGGTATACTATTATTACATTTGAGATTTATCTACTTCTCACATTCAATGAAC
Source organism: Coriaria nepalensis (assembly GCA_027186245.1). Classification (NCBI taxonomy): domain Eukaryota; kingdom Viridiplantae; phylum Streptophyta; class Magnoliopsida; order Cucurbitales; family Coriariaceae; genus Coriaria; species Coriaria nepalensis. Next base: position 3,103,497 of record CP114493.1, read on the forward strand.
TAGTCATCACGATGAGCTTCTATACCAAGGAAGACATATAGTAGCCCCAAATCTTTAATAGCAAAGCATGCTTGCAAGTTAATAAGCGGATCATTAATAGCAGGAGGAGAGGAGCCTGTAATAAGAATATTTACCACATAAAACAAGTAGAAAAATAGTGTGAGATCCCATAAAAATGAATAAAAAAGCGTCAGATTTTGATGAAATAAAACCAAGAGATGATAGAGTAGTATTAAGTTTTGAAAACTAATCCGAGGGGATTATTTTAGTCCGTTGAGATTTTCTTAGACAATATATGTACTCGGAATACTAACAATGAGTGTAGATGAGTTCGAATAGATCACCATGAAGAAATATGTATTGTGTACGTCGAGTTAGTGAATGGACCAATTGTAAGAGACGAAAATGACTGGAATGATGCGAATCATTTGTGGGTTGACGATGAGACTAATAGTTTCGTCAAAGTCACTGTTGGCTTGTTGATGATAGCACTTAGTAATGAGACGAGCTTTGTAGCGGTCAATAATGCCATCGGCTTTGTGTTTTACATGATAGATCCAATGGCACATATCTATGTTGGTGGAAGGTGGCGGAAAGACAAGATCACAAGTATGGTGGCGAAGGAGGGCGTCAAATCTAACATTTACTACGGTGCGCTAGTGGGGTTGTTTAACAGTAGAAGAAAAATAGGTGGGCTCAAGCTCATTCGATGAAATAGTAGTAGAAGACTTTACTGGATGTTATCCCATCATAAATCGTCAAGGTTTGAAGATGTTTTTCTTGGATCTTGTGGTCATAGGGTGGCCTCTGATGGTTGGTGGTGACAGATTATTAGCAGTGACTGGAGTAGAGGCAGCTGGCGGAGGCATAGATGGTTGAGGGATAGTGACATGCATTAATGTTGTGTTATGCATAGATAATATGGAGTATGGAGTTGAGGTTGGATTTATGTGTTGGACTGAATCATGTACATCGGCTTGGCCGAAGAATTCATTGTTGGGCCAAGAGAGGGAGTAGATTCATGCGGTAGAGCCGAAAGAGAATATCTGCTAGAGTTCGGTGTTATAGAAGTTGAGCTTGAGAAGATTTTGTGTGAGCTTGGTAGAGATGCACCGGGAGACCAAGTTAGGAAATTTACTGTCATAGTTGGGCTAAAGGTTAGGCTGATATTTAGTGGCAGACGTGATGGATTGGTTGTGAGCTGAATTGAGGGATGTATAATGGAAAAAGGTGGCAATAAAAGTCTTAGGACGTGGTGGGTGGGTTAGGAGAACTTACGTCTTTGGCGGGAAATGATTTTCATCAAAGATGACATGGCGCGATGTATAAAAGAGATTGGATGGTTAATGGAGGCAGAGATATCAGATTCATTATAACCTAAAAAAAGACATTTCTTGGATTGAGGTGTCAAGTTTATTAGAAAAAATATTAACTTGAGAACATATCTGAAACATCATGTTTTTGAACTGAAGCTAAGTAAGCTATACAGTTCATTCTTCAATGTCCATCCTTTTTAGGATAAATAATGCCAAGCCCCTAGGACCATATTTAAAGTGAAGGTGTGATATTCTTTCTTCTAGTAAAATTCTAATTGCTTTAATCAAATAATCATTCATGATAATTATCTAACTGTTCATAATAATTACTCGATTAAATGAGGAAGTAAATCACATTTTTGACATATTTAATGATTGACCATAAGGTGTGATTCGACTAAAATTTGATTTTTGATTAATTCTCAATTAATTCTCGACTAATTGTGTATTAATTAATTTAAACACGTATTATAAATAAATAATTTCTCATTAACTCGATGTGACACACTTAGGTTGTACTAGTATTATTACATGACATCAAAATTAATGAATTAATGAATTAATTCATTTAATTATGTATTATACTACATATTTAAAGTATTTATATAATTATTCTTATCTTTTCTTAAAATATGAAATTAATCCTTAACTACTTTTAGTCTTTATTGTGTGTGACCGGTTATGTTCTATATCTAAATATCAAGATGAATTCATAATAATTAATAATTTTATTTAATTCATAATTAGACATATCTAATTTTGAAACTACTTTTCACAATAAATAATTAATTTAATTATCTCATAATTAATTTAACTTAAATCTTCCAACCAAGGTTGATTTTTAACAAAGTTAAGGGTACCTATGAGTTCAAAAGTGTACAATATTTTCCATAAGAACTTGTATGACTAAGTCTCATTAATAGGTTATTATAATTACCATTAAGATTATCTAATAGCCACGTTCAGTGAACTTAGTCTCCAACTAAGCACGTACATATGTATCTTGATATTTCTAATATCAATAGTTATGAGATCAACTATTCTTAACCACTAAGAAGATAATATATGTAATTGGCTAACCAAATTATCAATATCTTCCCTTAATAATTTTATGACTATGAATTATGTAGATCCTTAGGTTTAAAGCATCTTAATCTCAACTAACATAATCACTATCATGTTTCAAGAGCATAATTTAAAGTTTTAGGAGTTTACCATGATATGTGCAATAAGCACATATAATATTATTTTCCAACATTATAATAAACTTGATAAATAATAAATATCCTTATTAATGATAAATATATAGAATATATTATCATTTGCTAATATTTTGTATAAAAAATTAGATTACTACAAAGTCTTTTATGAATTATCGGGTTTAACGCATGACTTGATAAATATATAACTTTCAATAGATTCTTATGAAAGATTATCACTTTTCATCTTTCAGGTAGTCTTGATACTTTGTTAGAAATCAATTTTAACTTAAAGGTTTAAGTTAATGAATCATGAAATGATTAAATTAACTATTTAGTTTAAAAGTTATTTCAAAGTTAAATGAATCTAATTATAAAATAGATAAAATCATAAGCATTATGAGATTTTTCTACCAGTATAATATAAAACCTAATCGGTCATACAAATTAAAATTCTAAATTAGCCTAGTTAAATTTTCATTGAGCATAAGAAAAATGAATAATTTTGATTTTAAAAGTAAAATTATAATTTGCTAATAGTATGACTAAAATGACAAAATGAAAATTTATTACTTTATTAAATTAGATGTTATACAACTTTATTAATACAACTAAGTACTGATATTGATTTAATTAAAAATGAATAATTTATGAAGAGTATCTAATTAATTATTTAAGTGTCCCAAAAGTTAATAATTACTAGTTACTCATTAAGTGTTAATGGGCTTAAAGGGTATCGGAAATTCATGTTCCAGATTAATTAAAGCATTAATTCATAGAGATGGGGCTAAAAGATCCTCACATGACTAGCCTCAAGATAATAGCAACCAATGCCTTGAACTTAGGGAAATAAACCTCTCAAAATCCTAATTTCCTATTCCATATACCTCCTCCTTATAAACAAAATTCAAAAAAATTAGTTGAAATATCGAAACTAATAAACCAAGAAATTTTTTTATCATAGTATTTGTTAATCATTGCCAATTAATATTTCAATATAAACCCAATTTTCAACAACTTTCAAGAACCCAATTTCTTTTGGTTAAAAACTCAATTTAAACACCAAAACTTGAATTTGCTTCACACGTTGTTTTCAACATCTTCCATCCTAAATCCAATTACACGACACAATCTAACTTAAACTACAGATTTATCCAATCTCCAGTCTCCAAACTCTTTAGCAAGCCAAGATTGGTATGAAACATCATGTTATTACCCATGCAACAAATTCATTCAAAATCAATAACAGGTAAGAGAAACGTATAACTTCCCATTCTGAAAAATGATGATATTAAAAAAAATATATGTATTCAAGAAATTCAGATTGTTAATTAATGTTACACACATTCATACGTAAACTTTCCATCGTTTATCGTCATCCATATTTTGTATTGATCTAGCACATTCTGCTCTTGGAGCAGGGTAATCTAATGAAACAATTACCCCATTTTTTCTTATAAACGGTACAATAAGAAAAAAAAAAAAAAAAAAGAACTCTGACCAGTTACTCACATTTGATGGAACGGTATATGTGGCGGACAAACAACAAAGCTGCACGGAAACCTACAGTCCCGAGCATAAGGAAGAAACCATAGCAGATGCAGGCCATGTACCCAAAAAAGAATGTTGTTTGCATAAAGCCAGACATGTCCGAGCGAGCATAGTAGTAGTATAAACAATACGCATAGATAAATAGGCCAGTTGATCCTCCACAGAGAAAAGATCTGCAGATATATCAAGTGAAAATAAAACCCTGGAACTGAGATATTATTATATTTCTGGATGGAGAAATAAGAAATACATGCACACCAAGCCTTCACTTTTGTTTCAAGGAACTGTACGATGTAATAATGTAAGAATGACATTTTTTTTGCTAAGTGGAGATGGAAGTAAGATTTTGGAACTTTTGCAAAACTGGATTTGTAAAGATGGCCATAAACATATATGCAAGCCAAGGAGACTGCATATATACCAATGCCAGTAGATGATTATTTGACATTCGCAATATCAATCTTAAAACATCACATTCTATTAAATTCAAGCTATTAAATCTAAGTTCTGCCTATACTCAGAATACCCAGGAAAAAAAATGCAGTCAAAAAAGTTTTCTAATGAGATTATTCAACCCCGATCAAGAAATCACAGCAATAAATGGGAGCAATTACATACCTCCACCACCATTCATGGTCCTCAGCTGCAAGTTGGAAGTATGTCAATGCTACAGTAATGAAAGCTGTAACAATCAGAAGAATGATAAAGACAATAAACAAGATGCTGTAAATAGTGTATATCCTGTGACCCCAGACACTTGCAAATATATAATATAGCTCGATGTATATAGCGCTGAAAGGCAAAAACCCTGCCATTGCCATTTGTGGGACTGTCCCACGGTACCACGGCAAAGAAGGAATCTCTCTAGGATACTTAGTAGTACGGCATGGAGCTTGAAACTCAACCTTGCTATTCTTCCCAGCAATTCCACCCAAAACCAGTAGAGGAGATGTTACAAGAGTCCATATAAGAACTATCACCACAATGGTACCAAATGGAAGAGCAGCAGTGGCTGTATATGCAATTGCAACAGTGTTTAGAAAGCAGAAAGTTAGAAGCAAGGGTCCACAGAAGAGGCATCCAGTCAACAACAGATTACGGACCTACCAATGAGGAAGTTTTACTAATTAGTACAAGACCAAAATGGCGATTCAATTATTGCTAAATGTAAGATAACTTGCACTGAAAAACAAATACCCAGTTCGTTCCCTCTAGCTGAGAGTACAAGGAGGTTGCAGTGTAACCAGCAATACCAGATGTGAGAGCATATATAACAACTAGTGCAGTAAACAATGCCCCACGGTTGTACGGATAAAATACGCCAACAAGTGCAAGTATAAAGATGAAAACAGTACTGCAGAGATGTATAAATACAATCTTACTTAGACAAAAACAGTTAAAGACGATGAGAAACTGCCTAATATGAATTCTTAAAGAGGGTGACAAGTGATTGGATGGAGAGGGGTCTTACAGTGTAAACAGTTGAGTACCAGAACCAAGTGAAGCTGCAAAGAGAGACTTGTATTTAGGGTACCTGAATACATCTCCATGGATGTATTTCCATCCGGTCTCTTCTTGATCTTCAGCTGTTTCCTCATCATGTGCATATCTATGATAAAGACAAGCAAGTGAAATGTGAAAAAATGCTTGCTCTCTTTAAAAGAAAACAACTGGATAGACAGAATTTAAAACTGAATACGTAGACAGGAAAAGGAAAGAGTCGATTATAAGATTTTTCTTACTTGACAAAGTCATTCTTAAGAACCCGCATAAGAATAGTGGTAAGGAACCCAGTTAGGAGGAGAACTGTCACGCAGGAATTTATGATTGAGAACCAATGAATTTCGAAATGATGAGTCAAGGAAGATGACTGTGAGTACTTATCCATCCTCTTCTCAAAAGGAGTATTTGTTTCCTTCCACTTCACAGTGTACAAAAATTCCACAACCACTCCCTTATCCTCTGTCAGATCTATAAGGGCATTAGGATCTGTTCGGGCATTGATTTCAATGACTTGATCCTTGTTATAGAGGATATCAAAATGAATATGTTTATAGAGGTAATATTTATACTCGCTTGGGCCTTTGCCTTCCTTATCGACCTTTCCTATGAAACCCCAAATGGGTAAGTCATCATAATACATCTGAAAGTAGTAGTCCTTGTCAACTGCTGATCGAAACTGGGCCACTTTTTCCTTTGAAAGTTCTCTTTTGCAAAAAGCTTCTGAATCTTTCTCTTGTAAGAAGTCAAGCTTGTAGGGTGCACTAACTAAGCGATCGCCATTTAAAACTTCACCAAGAGCTTCCTTTTTCTCTTTCACATGATCTGCAGTTTGATATTATTAATAGGAGAAATAACTCCACGACTCTTTAAGCACAGGAAAAAAGAAACAAACAGGAATACCACCTACCTGGAATGCAAAATGGGAGATCATAATAGCGATAAGTTTCACTGAAACAAAGAAAACAAATAAAGCAGCATAACCCATCCAGTAAACTATATAGCCCCATTAAAAGATGTATCTTCCATTAGTTATCGCAATCTAGTTTCGAAATCTAAAGAGAAAACTATATCCTTTTGTGAGCCCAAAATTAGAAATTGAAATAAAAATAATTTAGATTTGCCCACCTTTTGAAAAAAAAACGAAATACCACTAAAGATAGTATTCAATCTTATGCTGCCCTTCCAGGGAAATAGAACACAATTTTTTAGAGAGGGGGGGAATTTATGACAAGCCAAAGTCAACTATGAGGGGAGATTCCAAAAATGTTATTCAAAATAGATTCGATGCTCAGATTAGAAAATCGAAAATCCAATTTATTGAAAACTACTAAAATTCCGTAATCAATTAATTTAAATCCGAGTTCGAAAACAAGGGATGTATAAAAAGCATGCCGGATCATCGAAGGGTGAGCGATTTACCTAGGATTGTGAAAAGGCCCAACCTTGTTAGCATAGAGAGGAACAGGATCGCCCTCTTTATAACGATGATCCGATGCATCAGACCTCACTCGAACCGAACCGCAGACTAAGACGAGGAAAGCGATGAGCAGCACCGCTCCAATCTTCCCCATTGCGAGGCAAAACACCACCAGATAAGGTCCTGAGCAGCTGAAAGACTCGGCAAGAGAGAATGAGAGGGAATGAGGGAATGGAGAAGAGGATTAATGGAGTAATTTTAGGGCTTTTAGAGTGAAAGAGATGCAGTGCCTGCCCACACAAACACACCAGAATCTTGATACGCCAACCCCACCGACGGTTGCTTCGGTGTGTTTTACGCTTCTCGTTCTCTCTCTCTTTTTCCCCCTCTCTAATCCTCTCTTTATTTTTGGACTTGCCTCTTAGCAAGCTGTTCGGATTTTACTCTCAGATTCAGACCACTTGGACGAGACATTTTAATGTGACCGGTATAATATAATAAAGAAAACTTTTGAATAGGACTTAATTCGAGTTATGACAGTCGCATATAATAAATTAGGGTTCGCTTGCATGTTACTCGGATTATATGACACATATATTTTTGAAGTAAGTCGCATTGTCTAGAGATATATTATGTTTAAAAATATGCGGATGATTATATTTAATTCGATGATTTGTATATATATATTTTTTCTATCCATTCTTCTTCTTTTTTTTCTTTTCTTTCTTTTGTATCATATTTCTATTAACGCATATTTAAAATTTTATTTTATCCTCCATCAATAAATTCATTCGAGCTCACGAACTCATTAGAAGTCACGAACTTATTCTCTCTCGAAAACAAATCTAGTACATTTTGAAAACTCTCGATAGTTCGAATTAGTATGAAATATGAAATTACGGACATGTAAGATATCAGTCTGAAAACCCCTAATCGCTCTAACTTGTAGGAAATTACCAACATATGAGATGTCGGTCTGAATGTGCAGACTGACATGCAAGATATCGGTCTAAGATTTACAGACCGACATATGAGATGTTGGTATAAGATGTACAGACCGATATGTGAAGGGCCCTTCGAATCTTCAACTTATATGTATTCTAAGTTACTCTAAAAGTCAAATGGCCGTTCACAGGTTGGGGCCCTTCCTTAGAGTTGTATGTGAGTTAACATCGACCTTTCGACCCTTAGAGGTCCTTCGACCCTTAGAGGTCCTTCGACCTTTAGAATTACTCTACAGGTCGAAAGACCTCGACTTGTGAAGGACCCTTCAAACTTTAGAGTAACTATCTAACATGTGATTCGAAAGGTCGAAAGGTCGAAGGGCCCTTCACATGTCAGTCTGTGCATCTCATACCTATATTTCACATGTCAAAGAGCCCTTCCTTGCTTTACTATCATTCAATGTATAAAGTCGAAATGACGGTAAAATAAGGAAGGGCCCTTCGACGTGTGAGATATCGGTCTAAGATGCATATATCGACATGTGAAGGGTCATTCGACCTTTCGACCTTTCTACCTTTCGATCATTCAACCATCTGACCTTTAGACCGTTTGACCCTTCAACTCACATGTAATCTAAGTTACACTAAAGGTCTAAGGGTTTTTCATAGGTTGAGGCTCTTCAGCCCGTAAAGTAATTCTAAAGGTCGAAGGGCCTCTAAGTTACTCTATGGATGATGTAACAATCGTATATAGATTATAGGTAATTTGATATATAAAATTAATATAAATAATTATGATCAATTAGTTTGAATTTAGTTTATTTAAATTTTCTACGTAATAAATAACTTTTTTATAGCTAAATAATAAATCGTAACTACCTAACTTAAATAACTAATCATTTTTTTCAAAAGATTTTAATAGTCATACTTGATTTGATTTCCTAATTGAAGAAAATGAGAATCAAATTAGCCATTTTATTTATATCTACTTGGTTGTAGACGAATACTATCTAAAACAATTATAACAACTCCCAACCCCTTACCTAAACTATTAATCTAAAGCCAAATTAACAGTTTCAGTTCAAAAGACAAAATGTACCGCTTAAGCGCACATACATGATCCGAAGCCCGCCCACCCAAAAAAAGAAAAAAAAAACCCTAAACATAACATCACTAAGTCACTGACCCACACCATCCCCTATCTTTTTCTTCCTCCTTTTTTTTTCTTCGTCCATTATCGAACCTCAACAAAAGAGTGAAACCTTAATGCCTTGAGAGGATTTGTAATGGCAACGGTGGAGATAGAGAACATGAAACTAGGGACGGTCCCCGTGGAGACCTACTCGACGAAGCCAATGATGAAGCAAAGGCAAAGGTCTGAGGCATTATCATATTCAATCATCTTGAATCTCGGTGTAATGATCTCAATTCGAGAGGTGAGAATTTACCTAACCTATTGGGCTCGATATTGGGATATCTTCAGTCTCGGTCTGATAGGGGACGCCGAGGCTGAGGTAGGGTTAGCAGATGTTGGGATAGTTGAGTACGAAGAGAAGATGATGGATAAGGCCAATGTCATATAGGGTCGAGGAGAGCATCAATCGACATAACAATAAGTTGAGCTTGATAACAAGACATTAGACGACATTGAGGTTGAGCCATGTATTTCCCCGCTCAGCTTAGACTTAAGCACGGATACGCCAAATGAGGATAGGTGGAAAGTAACTGACACCTGAGTGGAGAACATACTCCTGGCATGTTAGACAATAGTGGCGCTGCTACACGCTAAGGCGCCCTTGGCAGATTAGACTGGAGCAGCACCGTAGTATGTTAAGACACCCATGAGTGAGAAACATATCTTAAACATATCTTTGTTGTGTCAGACTGTGGGTATGCTGACACCTGCCAGAGAGGGATCAGAATGATGAACAATGAGAGCATGACACGTATAAGGCTGCCCATAATCTCTTAGCCTTGACTAGGTATAAAAGCCAACTGGTAGAACGGTAAATGGTAATGCAATTTTCTTTAGAGAATATTTTTCTCATCGTCTACTCTCTACCTTTCCCTCTAGAAAACTGACTAGAGCGTTAGAGCAGAGTTGGCCGACCACTACCCCGACTGCAGTTTGCTTGTGAGTGCAAGCATTGATCTTGGGACACACTATAGATGAATGAGCCTTTCTTAGTGGACGGAAATCCAAGTCAACGGTTGAGCACTAACCGTGGGGAAATTATCTTCACTTTCAAAGTTTCAACAGATCAAGTTCCTTAACAGGAAGAGTTTGTGAGATGGAAAACTACAAAAGAGAGCATATAGGAGAGAGCAAAAGAGAAGAAAGAGGAAAACAAAGAGGAGTCATCCCTCCCTTATCGGAGGGGAGAGTAACGCATTCTGTGAGCACTACTTGAAGATGACCAACGCCTCCCCAAACCCCTCCAGTGGCAAGCAGTTGAGTAAACATATTGTATGCTATAGAAAGGATGGAAAGGGGGTTTGCTGAGAGAGTAGGCCAAGTGGTGGAGTGCTCTAGAGACGAAAGGATCGTAGAGATCAGGGCTGAAATAAAGCAGAAGGAGAGAGAAGAGCTGAGGAGTAGAGGCATGCACCCTCCTATGGGAAAGCGTCGAGGTTCATCTATGGGCAGGACATCCCATCCATAGGAAGATGGCACGGCATTTTGTTTGAAGACCGTAACCGTGGGGGAAGAGTCTGAGGATTCAATGGATACATCATGGAATCTAAACCCCTCCAAACATTGACGGAGCCTAGGCTTCCAACTAAGAGGGTCAAGGGGCCGAATGGACATGCCAAAGTTATCCAAGAGTTGACTAAAAGAATGAAAGAGTTGGAAGCAGCGACAAAGGGAACTACTTTGTGTATGGATGAGCCGGAGATCCCATTTACCAAGAGGGTGAAAAATGCTCAATTACCCAAGAAGTTCAGGGCCCCAACCCTGATGTCCAATGGAATGAAGGATCCTCATGACCACATCTACTCTTATAAGACCTGCATGAAGATGAATGTCATGTTTGATGAACTAATGTGCCAATGCTTTCTCATCATGTTAACAGACTAAGCAAGTGACTGGTATAGATCCATCATGCCCGGCTCTATTGACTCATTCAATGAGCTGAAAAAGTTGTTCGTGTCAAACTTTTGAGGGAAAGTAACACATGACTTCTTCTCATGTGTTTTTATACCCTAAGGCAGAATCTGGTGAAAGCCTTGTTGGATTATATAGAACGGTTTAACTGAGCCTCAAAAAAGGTAGACCGACTTACAGATATTGGGGTTCTATATGCCTTCTTGGGAGCCATGATGGATAAGAAGCTCATTAGCTACTTCGAAAAAAAGTGCTTCGGTTCCTATACCGAGGCCTTACTTGAGGCTAAAAGAATAGGGGTGGCTGAGGAAATCCTTGTAACTCAATTAAGGAGGCAAGGAGAAAGTGGGGAGAATAGTAGGAGGTATGATGGGAAGAGGAAGAAAGATGACTCGAGGGGAAAGGTCGAATGGAGAGAGGATAAGAAGAAGGGGGAGGATGAAAAGAAAAGCCTGGACAAGAAAAGGGTGGTCCAATTCTTTAGGGATACCTTCAAGCCTCTCGTAGTAGGTATCAGAGTGATCTACAATCGCTTCAAGAACCATAACCTATTTGGAGCCCCTGAGTAGCTCAAAAGCGCACCAACTCAAAAGGACCGAAGAGCATATTGCAAATACCACATTGATCGTGGCTATAAGATAGAAGATTGTTTGCATCTAAAGTGGGAAATTAAAAGTTTGATCCAAGAAGGGTGCTGAGGAGAGTTTGTGAATAAGGAAAGAAGAGGGAACCCGAGAGAGGGAAGGAAGAATGATAGGAGAGAAAGTAGAGAGGAGGACCGACAAGGGATTGTAGGTAATTGTGGGAGGACCTGAGGAGGGAGACTCAGGTCGGCAGAGAAGTAAGTGAATGAGGAGCTTGACGCAGGCTAAGGTATTCTGAGTTTCGGTGATCCATCAGAAGAGGGCATCAGTTAACATCACCTTCAATCACCTGGATAATGAGGGGATTATATACCCTCTTAATGATGCCTTGCTCATTTCGGTTAACGTCTTAACCATGCTGATACACCGAATACTGGTTGACTCAGGGAGTGCGATGGATGTCTTATCATTGTCCACCTTCAGAAAGATGGGCATCAACAATGCAAATTTAAAGCCTATGAACACTCCGCTGACAGGCTTTTCGGGGAATTATTTGTATCCAGAGGGAATGATAAGCCTGCCAATAACTTTAGGCAATGGATCTCGCAGGTCAACAATCATGGTAAACTTCATAATTGTCAACTTCCTGACGGGATACAATATCATTCTAAGTCTTCACTCTATCAACTCCCTAGGAGTTATCAGTTCGACTAAGCACTTAGTAATGAAGTTCCCCACAGAAAATGGAGTGGGGATTGAAAAGGGTGATCAGGAAAGCTCAAGGTGTTATCTGACGTCTCTCAGAGAGGGAGGAGTCGAGCCAGCCGCTGTGGTCTACATGGTTAAGAGTGAACAATCATTTGATAAGGAGAAATGTAAAAAGGACAAAGAGGAGGTGAAGAAGGAGGAGGAAAAGGGAAGGAGGTTAAGAGTCTTCTCAGCATGGACCCTTCAACATGTCGCATTTTTCGGAGGAAGAAAACTAAGGGTAGGGACCGGGTTGATTGAGACTGATATGAAGAGTATTGTTCAGACCCTTGAGCATAATCTTAATGTATTTTCTTGGGATACTTATGAGCTGACAAGCATTAAGGAAGATGTCATAATACATCATTATGGCGTCAAGTTATGTGCTAAACAGGTGAGGCAGAGGAGTAGAAAGTTCAATGAGGAGAGGAATAGGGCCGCGGTTGAGGAGGTGAGGAAGTTATTCGCAGTATGAGCGATAACAGAGGTTCAATACCCTGAGTGGCTCTCAAATGTTGTCTTGGTGTCCAAAGGAGTGCAAAGATGGAGACAATGCATGGACTTTAAGAATCTGAATGTTACCTACCCCAAGGATAGCTACCTCTTTCCAAGCATTGACCTGATTATAGACGCTAAGGCCGGGCATGAGTTACTAAGCTTCATGAATGCTTACTCGGGGTACCACCAGGTGAAACCATGGGCTAGGGATCAGGAGAAGATTTCCTTCATCATCAATAAAGGCACTTACTACTACAATGTGATGTCTTTCAGACTGAAGAATATTGGGGCAACATTCTAGAGGCTGGTGATTGACATGTTCAAAAAGGAATTTGGAAATATTATGAAGGTGTATATGGATGACATCTTGGTAAAAAGAGTAATGAACAAGGACCACACGAGGCACCTGAGAGAGGCATTTAGAGTGAGGAGAGAATACGGGATGAAGCTGAACCCCGAGAAATGTGCCTTTGGGGTTAGATCGGGCAAGTTCCTGAGTTATTTCTTACACCAAAGGGGTATCGAGGCTAATCCAGAGCGGATACAGGCCATCATTAACCTAAAGGCACCACAGACAAAGAAGGAAATATAAGCCTTAATAGGCAGAGTGGCTGCACTAATCCGTTTCATAAGTCACTTGGCTGACAAGTCACATCCCATAATGGTTGTGACTAATCTTCCTCTAAAGTAGATCCTCTAAAACCTTGACGCATTGAGGAGATTGCTGAAATGGTTTGTTGAGCTCAGAGAATTTGACATATCTTATAGACCCAGAGCCGCAATTAAAGCTTAGGCCCTAGTGAACTTCATCTAGGAATTCTCTAGCGAAGGTATGACTAGTATGGAGAAAGAGATGAAGATGGACGGTAGTGACGAAGAGGAGCTTTGCCCGCCCTTTTAGACACTACGGGTAGATGGTGCGGTAAAAAAAGAAGGTTGTGGAGTAAGGCTGATCCTCATCTCCCTAGAGAGCAGGAGGATCAAATACACGCTCAGATTCTGTTTCAAGACCTTGAATAACGAGGCCGAGTACGAGGTATTCCTGGCAAGGTTGAGGATGGCCTAAGAGGTAGGGGCTGAACGAATCAAAATATCTAGTGATTCTCAGGTGGTGGTTTCATAGGTGCAAGGGGAATTTGAGGTGAAATTAGAGAAGATGAGGGCCTACTAAAACACGGCCAAAGTTATGCTTAAAAGGTTTGACAAGTATGAGATAAAGCACGTCCCAAGGGGTGTTAATGTCGATGTTGACACACTAGCGAAACTTGCAACTCTGCAGCAAGTTGACTTATCTACCGAGGCCTTGAGAAGATACCTTGATGCACCAAATGTTTCCATGGAAAATATCGTGATGATGTTGGAGGATGAGGGGTAGATTGGAGCTATAAAGAAGTATTGGGTAAGCAAGGAATTGCTATCGTCAAGAAATGAGGTGAGAAGGGTTAGGTCTCAGGCTTCTAGGTGTGTCATGGTAAGAGACGTCCTATTTTGAAGGGGGTATCCATAACCAATGATGAGGTGCGTCTCCAAAAATGAAAAAGAGTTATTGCTAAGGGAGATTCATGAAAGAGTGTGTGGAAGTCACTATGCTAGGCATGCAACTATATAAAAGTTGATGAGGCAAGGGTATTTTTGGCTTATGATGAGGAGGGATGCTACGAGTCATAGTAAGCGCTACAAAGACTGCAATATTAATGCTAATATTCCCTAAAAACCTTTTATTGAATTGACCTCAGTCAGCAACTCTTGGCCATTTGCAAGGTAGGGGATGGATCTCATCGGACCCCTAATGGAAGGAGCAACATAAAAGAAGTATGTTGTTGTAGCCATTGACTACTTCACAGAGTGGATTGAGGCCGAGTCCTTGACGACAATCACAGGGTAGCGATGACTAAAATCATTTAGAAGAATATTGTATGCAAGTTCAGAGTGTCATAGAGTATCATCACTGATAATGAGAGATAGTTCGAAAATTTAAAATTTAGAAAATGCTATGCCGATTTGAGGATCATGCACTTCACTTCCTCTCCTTACCATCCCGAGGCAAATGGCTAAGTAGAGGCAGCTAATAAAGTTATCAAAAACTTGTTGAAGAAGAAATTTAAAGAGGAAGGAAGAAGTTGGGCAGAAGAGCTTTCCTCGGTGCTATAGGCATCACTCCTTAAAGCGCAATGCTGGAAACCCCTTTCAACCTAACCTTCGGATCTGAGGCAATGGTACCGTCAGAAATCAGCTTACCTTCATACAGGAGGTTGTCGTTCATCGAGGAGGAAAATAATGTAGCTTTAGCGGAATCCCTCGATTTACTTCAAGAAATAAGGGAGGAGGCGCTGAAAAAGATTATTGAGCGTCATTACAACAAAAGAGTAAATCTTACACCGATCCATGTGGGTGACCTGGTACTCAAAAAGATCGTTAATCCCCTGCATAAGGGCCCCTTATAGCCAAATTGGGAAGGACCCATATAGGGTCGTTTAGGAGCTCAAATCGAGAACATATCTGGAAAAGAGATGGCACGTCCTTGGAACTCAGAAAACCTCAGGGTCTGCAGCAAAGGAGGTGAGGAAGAGGGTGATGACTAGTGTAACGCTTGTATTACTAATCTCATTATCCAGTTACAAGGTACTCAAATTGCCCATCCAATGAAAGAAATGAATATATGTTTGTTTTTATCCTTAATTGGAGTGTTTATTTAGCAGCAAAGGTAATGAAGACTTGAGCACCTGACAGAGGTTCAGCAACTCGGAGCCCTTATTTGGTGCTCAAGGTAATGAAAACCTGACCCCCTCGATAAGGGCTCAACCACTTCGAGCACTTATTTGGCACCCAAGATAAAGAAATATATAAGCACCTGATAGGAGCTCAGTATCCGATAACTTGAAGTGCTTATTTGGCACCCAATGTAATGAAGACCTGAGCACCCAATAAAGGCTTAGTCACTTGGAGCACTTATTTGCCGCCCAAGATAATGAAATATTTGAGCATCCGACAGAGGCTCAGCATCTAATAACTTGGAGTGCACCCAAGGTAATGAAGACCTGAGCACTCGACAGGGGCTCAGTATCCAACAACTTGGAGTGCTTATTTGGCACCCAAGGTAATAAAGACTTAAGCACTTCATAAGAGCTCAGAAACTTTGAACGCTTATTTAGCGCCCAAGAAGATAGAAAGTTTACTTACTAAGCTTCTTAGCTCATGAAGTTTACTCGTGTTGCAGGTAGATAAGAAGGAAAAGCTATAACTATAGTTGATGGTGAATGAAGAGTTGTCAGCAAAGTGTTATAGTACATATGGGCCAAAGTTATGGGAAGACATGACAGTTTTCAAAAGTATTTTTAGGAATCTTTTAAAGTACTTATTTTGTGACGGTAATAGTACTCTCTAATATATATGTTTTACGAATATATATACATGTTTTAAGATTCTTGTAATGTTATGTTTTAATTAAGTAGAATTTTGAGAAAGTTCAAATTATTCCATATTTTCATCAAACTATTTTTAAGTTAAGTAGTAACACAAATGATTTTTAAGTTAAGTAGTAACACTCTTACTAGTTATACAACAAAAGCTAGTTATTTTCCATAAAGCATCTTGAGTAATTATTTAGAAAATAGAAGGGTGTTACAAATGTCTTTGGAGGTCTTACATGGATCAAAGGTATGCCCAAGGGAGGCATATCTCTACTTGGTCTACTTGTATACTAAAGCTTGGAAAGACATGGTGGATTACGTTCCTCATTTTCTTTCCCTTTGCAAGTGGTCTAGTGGCAATGGCTTGTCTATTTCTTTTGGTATGATGATTATGAGTCAAGATCCTTGCTGACCTTATAGACATGGAATGTCTTTTTATTCTTTTTACAATGTTATCTAGATGAATGATTGGGGAAACCATAATTTAGAAGATGATCAAATTACCTTAATCCGATTGCAAATTGCTAGTTCTTTCCTCTCAGGATCATTACTTGATTTGGCTTCCTAGCAAAGATAACCAATTTTCTGTTAAGTCAGCTTTGAAGGCCATCACTTGTGTAGAAGAGCCTATGGCTTACTATAGGACTTTTTGGTCTCCTATATGCCCTTTGAAGATGAGGATCTTCGGTTGGAAGTTTTTCAACAACTCACTAGCTGTGGACTTGAATTTATACAAGATGGACACCTATTTACCTTCTGCTTGTTCTTGCTATGTTATGAGGTCTCATGAATCTATGCAACATCTCTTCATAGAGAAATTTGTACATGAATTTCATCCACAAAACATTTGTGGACCAGGCTAATAGATAAGTGCCAAGTAGGTTAGGGGAGGAATTAGTTTGACAAATATACCTCATGAATACAAGGAAGACATGTGATTGATCCTCATGAATACAAGGGAGGCATGTGATTAATTCTGATCGGACCTGGTCCACAAATTATTTATGGACCAAGTCCATATAAGTTTTTTTTCTCTCTTCATAAAGGGTGATATTGCAAGGGTGTGTAATATCTTCTGTGTTGTTTCTAGGGTTAGCTTCATTAATTAACCTTTGATGAAGAGATTGAGTCTTTGGCAGAGAGCTTTATGTTCTTCAGGCCAACTTCATCTCATAAAGCAGAATGATTCCCTTGTTGATTTGCTGGAAGTTTTGGCTTAGCATAAATAATAATGTGTACAATGGTGTGAAGATGTCCGACCATTCTATCATCAAGAAAATAATGCATTGGATCAATTATCTTAGTCTGTTTTCCCTCTTGGTTCTTTTGTTAATTCTATTGATTCTAGGATCCTAGTTGTTTGCCAATGGTTTCCTTCTTCCGTTAATTGGTATAAGTTGAATGTTAATGGATCCTGTAAAAGGATATATGGTTTCTTTGCCTGTGAGGGTATTATTCCAATGCTAATTTTGTTGGAGCCTTCTATAAGCCTTTATCTTGTTCTAACAGTTTCCAAACTAATGTTTGTGGGTTATACTATGGAATTCAATTTGCTTTATCTCATGGTTACTTGCCTTAACAAATTGAATATGATTCCCAAGTCCCGCTCTTAGCCATAACACATGCTTGCCCTGATTGGAGAGTGAAGAACTTTTCGCACACCATTCAATTTTACTTTTTATCTTTCCATGTAGTCATTAATCTTTTTTTTTAAAGTTATATAGTCATTAATCATGTTTATAGAGCATGTAATAGTATAGTAGATGCTATGGCTAATCTTGGTAGTTTGTCTTCTTTCTATTCACCTTCCCTCTAATGCAAAAGTTTGCTTGCAGATAGGTAGGAGTGTCATCCCTCTACTAAGGTTGTAATCTTTGTTCTCTTGCAATAATATGTTCCATGTTTAATAAATAAATAAAAACTTCCATTGATTAATGTAAGAATTTATTGACGTGAGAGCTTTGTGGACATGTGGTAAAAAGTGATTAGTTAAATAATTTAAGGAAATAAATTGAAATCGGCCAATGAGGAACAACCGAATGTGTCGATTAATTGATCGATTAAATGTAAGTTTCGGCCAGTTAAAGATCAAATTAGGCCAACATTAAGTATTTGACTTTGTCAAATTCGGCCATGGAGGTATTTCATCTCAAAAAGTAAGAAAGTTCACAAGAATTGATGAGGTGGCACCAAACCGACAGTAGATTACTTATACTTGTATACATTTAATGTTCAATCTCGATCGTTCAGAGAAAAAATAAATCAAATTCCCTAACAATATGAGTTCAGCCGAAATGGCCCAAAAGCAACCAAAATTCAACTAAGAATTGATGAAAATCAGCCAAGCACATAGGCAGTCAAAAGGTGAATCATATTTTGCCTAAAAATGGTAAGAAACTCTTTCAGTCACATTTTCGGTCAAGTAAAATGGTTGGCCGAGTTTGATGTATGGTAGTTTGAATTTCAGGGACTTGTTGGCCAAAAAGCAAGCATTTTTCGGCCAACATTTTTCGGCCAACAATAGATGAAAATCTGGCAAGTATAAAAATGGTCAAAAATAGGATCAGATGTTCCCCAAAAAATGATGAAAATGACTTTTTGAGCCTAATTTTTTATCAAGTAAAGTCATTGGCCAAATTTGGGGGCATGGCAGACTGAGTTTTTAGATTTTGTTGGTTTAAAAGTATAGGAGAGTGGGTGGAAAATAGTCAAGATGAACCTGGACATAATAAGACTACATTCGATTAAAAATCTGATGTTTGATATTAGATTTCCTAAACAAAGAAAAGGTGGAATGTGGCTCACGAAGTGGTGGCCATTTTTTGGCGTGGAAATCAAGTTTTTGCTCAAAAGTTAATTACTATTTTGCCCTTATGGTTGCCTATAAATAGAAAGTTTATGTTAGACAAAAGGCATCTATTCGATCAATCAACAAATCATTAAACACTCAAATTATCTCAATCTGTCCGGCACTTATCTGTTATTTTCACTTCCTTTGAGAACAGTGTCTTTCTTTTTTCCTTAGATATAGTCTTAAGAGTAGTACTAGTGCATTGGTTCTCACCTAAGTCAAGATCTTGATCTTTCGTGTACGGGCAAGACGTCTTTGTTTTTCATTTTATTCTTCCAAATAATTTCATTTATTCTAGTTGTAGGAGTAGAGCTAACTCAAATTTAATTTCTTGTCAGAGATTAGATCTGTCATTTCAATTCCTTTATTTTAACTAGTGTTCTTTATTCATTCATCTTTTACAATTTAACTCTATAGTCGTTCATTTTCAGTAATTTAATAGTAGTTAGTTAAATTCTCTCTCGTCAATAGATAAATAAATAAAAAGTAGAATCTATATTAGTTTTAATCATTTTACCTATTTATGTAGAAATTAGATGAATTTCCTTAGTATGTATTTCCTTTAATTTATTTTATTTTATAGTATGAAATTCATATTAAATTTCTGGCACGCTTGTATTTTTCACTGCATATTTTCCACCGTAAGACTAAATCACCATACAATTCCCGAAGTAAGAATTAATTGTGCATCGACGAATTTTCCCTATATTAACAAATTTATATTAAAATTTAGACAAAATATCTAACTCAAGGTAAGTCAAAATAAGATGTCGAATCAAAATAATTTATTTTAAGATTATATTTCTTTCGGATGTTAATATAAATATTTTTTTTATGTTCTATCAATACACTACAAAATTATGTTGTGGAAGTCTCTTAAAATTCTATTTCTTTCGGAGATAAGATGAATATTTTTATTATGTTATGTAAACACACTAAAAAGGTTTGGCGTGGAAGTCGGCCGAAGTTTATATAAAACAAATAGGGAGTTTCCAAGCCCAAAGCCACTGATGTGATTAGTTGGGTTGGCGGGGATTTCATCCCTATAATGTCTCTGCACGAGTTTGAGCCCCGAGGAGAACAAATGAGTGTTGAGAACCCTTGAATGGACAGAGGCCCCACAAAAGAGACATAATTTTGAGAAGAATCGGTATAACGGTGCAATCTTCTCAATTTATCATTGGTAAGAACTCTTCCTATGACTTTATTTAAATAGGACCCTGAGAAAACCCTTAACCGGAATACCCCAGCTTAGATGGGCAATGAACGACTTCGTTCCAAGAGAGCTCATTTCTCTGACCCAAAAAGAAAAAAAAAGTCAATGCCCAAGTACTTATATATTATTTCTTTTCCATACATTACACGGAACTTAAAACTAGCGTTTACCTATTTTAACGATAACTCCAATCATAATCTTGTATGTTTTACGTCTTTAATGGAGCAAAACAATAATCTTGAAAAGTACAAGAATCAGAAAAACATAATAATAATAACATTCCAGGAAAATGGAGAACTGATTGACTATTACAACAATCCATCAGATTTCCAAGAGAAAACCCAAGGCATTCTGAAAATGCATATATTCTAAGGTTCAAAAAAAAAAAAAAAAAAAACCTCCTACATAATCAAATAGCTTCCCAAATACTTTCCTTTTAAAATTGGACACCCATCTATTTTCGAAGGACATTCTACTAGTAAGCTGAAGAAAGAAAATACCACACATCATATACAATAAGATTGAAGAAATACATAATAAAAAATTACATCCTTGATTGTGGTTAACTGGAATTCAACATGGTAATGGGGAAGGTACCATCTCTCCATAAGTTACTCGAGATGGATTGCCAAATTCAACCCATGAATTAGAAGTGGCTTTTTCCGCCAGCTTACAAAAAGTACCAATAGTCCAACACGATTGACCTGAAAATATATCGTCCAAACCAAGAGAGAATTCTCCGGATAGTTCATGAAGAAATGGGTTCATAAGGGTAAGAGAGCCATGGGTGCTTAAGAGCCTCAGAAGCAGAAGGCCTCTTTTTAGGGTTTATCTCAAGCAGATGAGCAACAAAGTCAATAAAGCCTTGATCTCCCATTGGCAGACGATGCCTCAATGATGTCTTTTTTGGTATCAAGTAATCCAGTCTGTTGCTTTCCTGAGGAACAGGATGAGAAATTATATGCATTTGATAATCTGATTGATAGAGCGTAAAGTTTTCAAGGACACAAGATTTCAATGAAGATGGAATATGTGAATATGGACAGATATCAGATGCTGAAAAGCATTAGTTCTGTAGTGCGCACACACAGCAAGGTAAAAGGAGAAGTGGTCTAAGAGATGAAATTATGAGACCTAAACTCAATCACTGAAATTAAATTTAAATGGGCATATTATGATCCTTGTTATCCTTCAACGAGGGTAGCAAGGGTTACAAATAAAAGAAATCGATGTCAGTACTTAACAATGACATGCAGTCCATGAACATAGCAGGGAGAGAAGATCCCGTCAAACATGCTAAATGATATTTAAGAAATATTAAAACGATTGAAATAAAGTTAAGAAATTTATATAATAAAAGTGCTAGAATTTAAGGAATCGCAAAGTACATGCACAAGTGCAACACATTTATTTAGTTCAGGTGCACATAATATATGGTCCTGCAATCATGCTTCTTATCCAAGTAATTTCATTACTTTAAGAGTTTGTTTTAACTGACTTTCGACAATGACTGTCGAATTATGAAATGAGTGTGAGACAAGTGATCCACCATTTCCCCCCATTTATCCAATCATCCACCATTTCATGATATCATTGACAAAATCACACTATCGGAAATGGATGGCAGGAAGTCCATTCTCTAATCGTGAACAGAAAAACCATATCTAAAAATAACTCAGTTAAACTCTACCACTTGACAAAAGGCACATACTGAATTGAACAGAATCAAGAAAAAAAGTTCAAAAAATGGATTAATAGAGTACAAAGGAATCCAATTCTCAGTTTCATCATCTTCTTCTTTTGCGTGTCATCACTTTCTTTTTTATTATTATTTTTTTCTAATCACACATTGTACAGATTCCAAAATAGAATGTCTACTCATAGTTACAAACTTTTCGGAAATCCACAAAGTACCAATACCAATAAAAAATGAACTTGTAAGTGGAAGCAGATGCCAAAATAAAGTTGTCTCCATATCATGAAAGAACAAGTAACACTTAACAGCATTGGAGAATGATGAACGATTCATTATAGAGAATTTCACTAAATTAACCGTGTATAAGCAGATCCATTACCTGATTTCTTTCATAGAGCATATGATTTTTTGTAAAGTACTTGTAGGTATCCCGTCCCTTGGCAAGCATAGTTTGATCAATTGGACCTATGATTCCAATCACCCTTGTAAGTAATGTAGCAGGTGAATCGTTTTGGAAGAGAACCTGCAATAAGAAGTTTTATTTGAACCATCATCTCCAAAGGGAACAAGAAAATACAATTGTTTTTAGCATGATTACTAAACATATAAACTCCTGCACCGAATAGTACAAGCAATCCAAACTGATTGCCAGTCTGACCTAGTTGATTTAATCACACAGTTTGCTGCTCAAATATTGGCATGACAAGATTTTGTTTGCATGGGCAGTACTATTTAGAGAATCTTGCATCTTAGTCACGCAATGTGCAAAGGGCGAAGGTTAACCTTTGTAAGTAAGCGTATAGACAGTGCATCTTTCTCTAGGGGTATCCCAAAAAAATATCAGTCTGAAGATTCTGGAAGGAAGTAGTAATAATATGAAGAATTCTTAAAGGCCCCTAGAACAATGTTTGTGTTTTTGTATTGGCATCATTGCAATTTTTTCCAGGAAACAAACTTATATTTCAAAACCTGAAGAATAGGCAGATAAAGACAAGAAGAGAAGTCAATACAGACAAATAGAACTCCATCTACTCTTATTAAGAATGAGGATGACCAGAGGCCAATCTCCAACGAAGATGGAGAATGGAGAGCAGTGAGATCAAATAAATACAGTAATCTTCAGAACATAAATTGCTACTCCTCGGTCCTTATTGCAGGCATTTCAAGCTAATGGTGCTGAATTGCAGTATTTAGACTAGTGGAATGAATGTATGATAGTGTTCCCACGTAACTAAAGGTTTACTCCACCTACTTCAAAGGCAGTATTGCAGGGAGGAAGGAAGAGGAGAAATTCCAAGTCCTTTGGACGCTCCTGGGAGAAGGGAAAGCATGACACCTGGTATTTCACCACTAATCTTTGATGATATGATAAGTTGGTTTAGTCAATTTGGGCAGTAGTTTTTGCTACTTTTGGATGCATTAGTTGTTTAGTTTCCTTTTCCCTTTTGTACCAGACTAGCTCTTGGTATGTGATATACTGTCATTGGTTGTCCAACTTTTAAACATTTACTTTTCCTTTTCTATTTCTGTGCTTTAGGGCATAGACCCCTTCCGCAGATTATTACAGACTTCATTGTTAAAAAAAATACTTTTTTAGATATATATTAAAAATAAAAAAAATGGCAAAAGTGAGGAAGGAAAATGAGTGTAGGAAGATATTAAAATCTTTAGGAATTTGAAAGGCCTCTAGCAAGACATATACTCGCACTTATTTGATGAAAACAAACATATATGGTTGAGTGAAACTTACATTGCCAGTACAGAGTTCTGCTAAGATGCAGCCAAGGGACCATACGTCAATCTTGTTATCATATGGAAGTCCTAGAATGACCTCTGGAGCTCGATAGGATCTGGACTGGACATAGGAACAGAGATGATCGGTCTCAAAACAACTACTCCCAAGATCTATGACTTTCACCTCACATCTACTGTAGCTTTTTACCAAAATATTCTCAGGCTTCAAGTCACAGTGTATGAGGCCAAGACCGTGCAAAAACTGCAGTGCTTCCAGACACTGAATGGTAATTGACTGCACATACCAATTGCAAAGTGTTAAAATGAAAGCAAAGCAAAAAAAACCTCCAAACAAATTGGTACCTTGACAAACCTGCAATCTTGGCATTGTGAAGTAAACTTCTCCTCCTGATTCTCTATTAAATTTGTGAAATTCATATAAATTTGCCTTTAGAAGTTCACAGACAATTAACAAATGCTCCTATAAGAAAGAAAAAAAAAGGGGGGGGGGGGGGGGGGGAGGAGGAAAATTGGCTCATGAGTTTAACAGCTATTGACGTTTCATACAGGAGTCCAAAAAATAAATTTCAAAAAGAACAAAAAACAAGTAAATAAACAAAAAATAAAAGCAAATTTAATTCACAAGGGACAAATCATGAGATCATGAGAATTACGGTAGGTGCTTACCATAAAGATAAACAATTGTGAGAATATTAAAAAATAATAAGGAACTTTCTGATCCGCATTACATCAAGAATTTCTAAGCCATTAGCATTCAAGGAATTATGTAAGCCTAGAAGCTAATCAAAAGAACTAACCATACAGCTCACTAATATTCAGAACTTCTTTAAAATAATTAGCAATAATCCGAATATATGGACCAAGAGGGGCACATCCTGATACAATGAAAGTTTGGGCAGAGGAAGCTAACAGGTGACTTGCACTTTACAGAATAAAAACAATTTACTTGAATACTGATGATTTTCTTGTTTTTTTAACAACCACTGAATACATAATTACAGAACATGGCAGAAAGGGGCAGGGTAACCTATGACTTGACAAATGGGGGTGGAAGGGAATACATTCTCTCATTTCTGCCACATATGGGAAAGCCGCAAGAACAAAAGCAAGCAAACAATTAAGGCTGAATTTCAGGGTTGTACTATTTTAACCCCAATACCCTTATTCTCATTCCAATTTCTCACATTCTACGACCAAATATAATCATAAAACTAATCTTGGGAGAGGGAGAGGAGGAGGAGGAGGAGGAGGGAGGGGGATATCCCCAAAAAGAAACCATTCAGATCTAGAATTTTCCTATCTGCAAAAAGCTCTTGCATTAATTTAATTATTGATTGAGAAACATATAAATCCTATACAACCTAAATAAAAATGGTTCACCACTTTTTATAGTAACATTGTTGGAACTGATGTCAAACAAACATGGTAGCTGTCCATTACAGATTTACTGAACTACACATGTAGATAGACACAACTTGGGGTGTACCGGCGATAACTTGGCCAACACAAACATTTTAGCAGATATTAGATGGGTTGTCGTCGCAAATTGCAGAAACTTCGGCAAGAAAGGCACTTGACATAAGAAAGCACAAAAAAAAGGGAAAAAAACAAAATAAAAGATAAAGAGTATATATTCAAGCAATCCGTTTTCATCCCAATTTGTTTTCTCTAAAAAGCCAGAGTATGAATGAATGAAGGAAACTTTTTAGGTTTAACATAGGAAAATTGAATATTATAAAGTAGGTTTTGCGCTCATTTTGCAGATAGGAAAATTGAATACCATATAAAGTAAACAATTCTTGGTAAAACAGAAATGAAAGAAATGAAAATGACGGAAAAACATGCGCGATATAGGGGTCCATTTGATCCTTTTGAACACCATTTGAAAGTCTTGCCGAATTCATAATAAAGGGTTGCTGAAATTGTATGTCACCCACAAGCCACAAGTATTATAATACATTGGGCAACCAAGAATTTCAAAATTCAATAGGCTTGCAGGCAAGCCATCATAATCCTGCATTATGCATCACAGTTAACCCCTGAAAACTCATGGTTAAATTCACAAATGAAATGCAAAGCTATAAACAATTCTGACCAAATAATATATGCCTTTATCCTAATTTTCAGTTTTCACTCAGTCATATCATTGGGCAGTGACTACCTTTTTCCATGGATGGAGTAACAATCATCAATATGTTAGCAAGTAATAAATTGTTGAGAAAGCAGAGCAATTCTGAACCCAGAAAAATATTGTCTTATCCATATCTTCAGTACATAGCCAGCTTTTCATGAAAACCCACCGAAAGATTAACCATGAGTATCAAAGTTAATGCTTTTCACAAATTAGTAGATACAACTCTATATACTGAACAAGTAACTTATTGAAAACATGGTAACATGTTTGGACAGCTTTAGTAATTGCACTTACTCGGTAATAGAAGTAATCATACAGTCGAAGAATGTGGTACTTGTCAGCTGGATCGTGCTTATTGACATACTTGAGAAGCTTTATCTCATCAAGGCTCTGATCAAAGAAATCTTTGTTGTTTTTTATGATCTTTACACAAACGTCCATGCCAGTGTGTAGGTCATGTGCTTGTATAGCTTTGCTGAATGCAGCTGATCCAAGATATTCAGTGACATGATAGCGTCCAGCAATTACTGAATTTAGTACGACATGGAAATTCTTGTCCTCTTCAAAACCAGTCCTGAGAAACAAAAAGGAGTAATCACGATTTCTTGTGAGGGCATTTAGATACAAGTACCCTAAAATTGAAACAGAAGAGATGGGAAGAGTTTTTTGTTGTATAAGAAAGTGATTTAGGACAAATTAATGCACATTACCCCAATATTTTCCAGCAACAGTAAGTTCCATACTGATAATAACGGACACTTACCACTCCAGGTTAGTGGAAAAAAAATTGACGTTCCAAGTCATTATCAACGACACATTATCATGTGAGAAATTTCTTTTACTCGTCTTGAAATGAATAATAATTACCAAAGAATAAGATTTGTGCAGTCCCATATAAGAAAACAATCAAACAAGCAGGTAAGTCAATACATTATGAGCCAAGGAAACTCTGAGGAAAGTAGCTTGAAGGGTCGAACATTACAAACCATACATCACAAATATGTGAGAGAACTGTGTGTTTCTCTTATTACTCCCTCAGAAATATCTCATTTGAAATAGTGTAAAGGCAAAAGAAATGAGGAAACTCAAATATTTAATTAGAACTGTCACTAAGTAGTTCTCAATGCTACTGAGCTATCCCAACAATTATGGTCTTTAAAATATTATTTAAAGGAAAAAAAATGACTAAATGGATACAGGAGGAATAATCACATACTAATCGATGAAAACTTGAAAAAAAAAAAAGAAGAAGTATCAGCAAAGAAGAAGCCTTAATATTTGTGTGAGTCCCTATCATATTCTTTTCTGTATTTCTTTTTTGTCCTGAAAAAAATTGTAGTAGCTAGATCCCTAAAACTCCAGAGAGAGAAGTCAGATAGCCGTTAAATTGATAACCAAATTAATAAGACAGGAACATTGATACAGATGGTTTATAAGTGTGATCTTTTAGATAGCTTGATCAGGCATGAGCAGTAATATAGATGGGTTTTATAGTAGATGTTTTAAGATGTTGATGAAATGCTAGTCACAAAGAGACACTAGCACATGCCTATGGGCAAAAAAAAAGGGAGATAAGGGAGGAGAATATCTCAAAATAGCATCAGTAATCCATATTTAGACAACACCCAACCAATAAAAAAACAAAGAAAGAAAGTTGTCTGCTAATCACTCCAGAGGAAGAAAAGGTGAAAGACATGCCTGTTTTTCCTATGCACGATCTTGAGATTGAAGGTCTCAAATTCTTCTTCTTGTGCCTTTATTTGCCTTATTTGCTCTTGTACAGCAGCAGCCTCATCATCTTCAAGTGATGATACAGGATCTTCGTCCCTTGCAGCACTATTTTTTTCATCATCTTCTGGCTTGGTATGCTCTCTTTCAGTATAAACATAATTGGAGAGCGTAGAGGGACTAGAATTTGCAGATCTTAAAGCATTTCCATTATTTCCATCCCTTGAACTTTTGGCAGATGAAGAATCTATGCTTTTCCGCTTTGCAGAAGTAAGCAGCATGTCATCAGGCCCAATCAAAGCATTCAGACAGTCATCCCTTTCTTCGTCGGCAATTGCATTACA
Organism: Coriaria nepalensis; assembly: GCA_027186245.1. Classification (NCBI taxonomy): domain Eukaryota; kingdom Viridiplantae; phylum Streptophyta; class Magnoliopsida; order Cucurbitales; family Coriariaceae; genus Coriaria; species Coriaria nepalensis. The sequence goes on from CP114493.1 coordinate 3,131,496, forward strand.
GCTGTTAGACCATAATGATTTACTTGAGCCTGCCTGTACCAATTCTGTATCTCTCAAGGGTGGGGGAAATGAAAATCCCCCATCAGTACGATTTCTCATCTGAGTAGACACATCAATGTCATTTCCAACAACATGTTTATTGGACTCCTGTCTACTAAATTTCTTCTTATCCCTCTTCGAATTATCGATCAAATCCTTCACAGATTCACGTTGAGGATGTCTCAGCCCACCAGTGCCAACACCATAATCATGTATGTATTCTAGATCCCTCTCCCTACTGCCTCCTATCAAACTTTCCCTTACTTCATGACCAATATTTGCAGTGTCATTATTGATCCCAACGCCAATTGACCTAACTGAACCATGTTGAGTATCATCCATACAAATATCACCAAGCTGTTCCTTTCCAGACTCATTCATAACTTTCCCATCACCTAATATGACAAGTTTATTTGTCTGGGTCACAAAGCCCTGCCAAACAGGCTCGGCCCGCATCAAACTTAGTTCCTCTTCATCCATCAACTGTCCATCATATTGATCAGTTAAATCATTTTCATTAACCCTGCCATACATTTCACTCACAGACAGACCCATAGGATCATCTGAAGCCATAACAGGAGGTATGTTTTTAGTTTGAAAATACTTCTCACCAGAGAAGTAAGAGTCTTCCTCAGCAAAAGATTGAGTATCATCATCACCTTTGGTTGCACCTGCCTCATGGGGATCTGGAACACTTCCATGCCCCGTTGCCTTTTCATTGTCACTTGGGTAGTCAAGTTCATGAGCTAGAAACCATGCCTCATCCTCAATAGGTTGTCTCATATATCCAACATCATCATCATCATCATATTCATCGGAGTCCCAATAATCCTCCCTTGGATAATCCATAGATTCACTTAACCCATCGCCAATGGTAGCAAAACCAGATACCAAATCAGATGTATCCTCCGTGATTCCCTGACTAACAGACAGCCAACTACCTCCCACATTCCTTTTTGCACCTATTCAAAAGTTGAAAACTTCAAATACTACACAGAATGAAATTAACTCAAAAGCAGACATAGAAATCCATGAAGTGTAAAACCCTGATCCGCCATTCCAAATTTTGTGATTGTACCTAAGTTCAGAAACCCCAAAGTTCTGACCATTCTCGATAAAACTATATATTTGAAGCAGGAACCATAAAAATACGTCAGGGAAAAACTCAAAAGTTAATGGAAGAAAAGAAAGACAAGGTTGTGTCAAAGCCAGCTCAAAATAACAGGATTTACCTATTACACAATCAAAGAACCCTAACTTCTATAGAAGAATAGAATACCGAATACTTATTTGACCCGCAGATTTGATCACTTGCACAACTTAAGAGATGCGTATTTTTTATGATTACCCAGAGTAAGTGAAAAACTCAACTTTAAGCTGAAAAAATTTCAATCAACAGATAGTACTCTAAATTCAGATAAGATGTTCCCTGGATGGCACATAATATTCATCTTCATGTTAAATTGTTGTATGATTAAATCTTATCTTCTTATTCAATTAGACTGCAATCACTTTCATTTCTTGGAACTATAATATAAAATATCAAAATTTTACGGCAGTTTCTTTATAAGATGGAGGGCAAACAAATTCAAATATTAGCATGAAGGAAGGAGAATAGTAATGCAATTGAAGCAGGGAAGTTAAATGATATCCAAATACATCTTAATACAAGAAAAAAGTGTGTGGGGCCACACAGCTAAAGTTGAAAAATGATGAAGTAAATAGACCCAAAAAAAGTATGTTCATCTAAACACCGACCAATTCATGAGAATATCAGGTTTATAGGATAGTTTATGGATTTGAAGCCTTAGAACAGTTTTTGAACTGGATATTTCATCTATGGAAGCAAATCTAGACGTTTCAAGAAAGCTTTCTTCAGAAATTTTTGTTACATGCTTATGTAAGAGCCATAGAGGCTTTTCATGTGTGTTAAATTGTTTGGTTCAGTGTATTGCATTCAAACTTCCTAATCCCAGACAACGAAAAAATGGGTAGGGTTTAAATGCGCAATGTGTTTACACATTTCTACTTCCTAGTGAGAGCACCTTTAGTGAACAAAATTTCTACTCTACCAGATGGCAACCAGCTTTAGTGAGAGCAACTTTGAGAGCTGGATTTTTCTGAAATTTTAACACCCCCCAAGGGTAAGGTTTAAATGTGCAATGTGTATAAGCATATACTTCCTAGTGAACAAAATTTCTACAGTACCAAATGGCAAACAATTTTCCTCATGTCATACGTGATGGATTTGTTGCAACTAGGGTAAATACTTTGATGTGCAGAAACAAATTATAGGAAACAATTTCATAAACACTTCAAGCTTATCAATCCTTGCCATTATCTTTCCTCCATCAAATCCAAATCTCTCAATCAGATGATTAAGAGGGAATATCTTACATGGAAACCTCAAGGCACAGCAATCCCACTATAACCTATATGTTTAATATGAGAGAGAGAGAGAGAGAGAGAGATGGAGCTTCTAGTAAGAGAAGTGTCAACAATGAGATCAAACAACTGATATACATAACGGAATAAAACTGTTTATTTTCATCAGTGAAGCCACCACAACCAAATATCTAAGGAGTTACTCATCTTGAGTGTGATATTAGCTGAGGAGTCAGGAGAACAAGTATTAGTAGAATCATGTGAGAATAGGAGCATGATTCCATGTGGGTCAGGTTTCGGTTTAATCCCAGGCCTACTTCACATACGAAGCATATGAGATATAAAACGCTTAAGGAAATGAACCAGAAGAGGATTTCTGAACATGGGTCTTAGTTTATCAGTCAAATGCTCTAATAAAAAGTTAAGGGATTTTGCTGCAAATGCTTCAGCTGTTTCAGGGGTCTAATGGAATTCAGCCCAACAACCATTACCTAGAACACTAATTTCCACTCCAACAAAATGGAAATCATATATGATATCATCTAAGAACTGCATGAAATAAATAAATTCATAATATTTGTGAAGAAACTTGGATATATTATGATCTTATCAATGCATGTGCTAACCTGTAAAGTTGATTTCTTGACCAACGGGAACATCCAAATATGACCCAATAAGAAGGGTGTTGTCATTGCTGCTAAAGTATGCACTAGGTCCATCTTGTTCAAACTTCTCCTCACACCTAACATTCTGTGGCTTATCCTCAGACTTGAGTTTAACAGGTGGCAACCGAGGAAATTCTTCTTTCTGATTTTCAGACACAAGAGAAAACCCTAAGCTGGTTACGGATTTTTGCTCGGAAATCCTCTGAGACCTGCCAAAATACAGTACTCTTCCCACCTCATCCACCTGCTCTTTGATTGCTGACCTAATATCATTCAGCTCTGTTCTTTTTTTTCCTTCATTTGTGTCTGAAGCAGTGGCATTGCTGTAACTGTTTGACAAATCTCCGTCAGAAAATGGAAAAACAGTTTTCACAGAACAATCTTTCCACAAGTCTGAAGATGAATTTGTGTGCTTGCCGCCTCTCAACCATGAATTTTCCACAAAGCTTTCTTTCATGTATCCAGTACCCACCTTATGTAGGTGATCCTGTTCATTATGATTGCTCGTTTGGGGTTGGTCACATTTGGCTTCCCCAATTATGGGACTAGCAGTTCCATGCCAAGCATCCCTCTTCTCACCAGATGAAGCAACCTCTTCTCCTGTTTTGGCGTCAGCTTTACCCATATTAGGAGCCTTACTGGTGTCATATTGTGATTGTTTCATTACCTGCAGCTCTGGAAATTCAATCAAATCCCCACCACCATCATTTTGATGAAGTACAGTCACACCATTGCTAGGTTTGGAGTTCCATGAATACAAATCAAGCACACTGTCCTCCAAACCTTTAGAAAAAGTGAAGCTCTTGTCGCTCATCCCAGCAGCTTCATTGATTTTATCCCGCTTCCCAATAGAAAAAGCATTTTTTAATTTTTCAGACCCATTTTTTCCATACCCATACTCTATTTCTTTCACAATAAGTTCCTTAGAAACTTCACCACTATTTTGCAAACTCAGCACTTGATTTTTCTCCCCGTTTTCTTGCCCAAGAATATCACCTGAATACTCTTCAATAGAAAGATTCTGAAGGCAACCATTTAAATCTGGGTGATTGCTTAGCTCACTGCGCAGAGCTGCCTCAGCTTTTGCGAACCGATTTCTCCGCAAAAAGTCAAGAATCACATCAACTGAGTTGGTGCTATCCATTTTCAAACTCTAGGACCTCCAAAAGCCCACCAGCCCTCAGAAAACCCTCCAAGGAATGATGCTCATTCTTAAAGAGAATAAAAGGAAAAGAAGTAGCGTTATTCCTGATTGCCCCAATTCTTGAAAAGAAAATGTTCCAGAAATATAAGATGAGAAAGTTAAATGAAGAAAAAGGGAGCAGATTGGTAATGCCGTAGGCAGTTTATGAGTATAAGAAGCTTACCTTGTCTTAGGCTCGAATAAATGGGGGATTATTCTGTCTATATGCGACCTGAATAATGAAGATAAACCAATTAAGACTCAGAAATTCAAATCAAATTATTTCTAAGACCAGTTTTGAGCAACCAAACAGGAGGAAAACGTCATTTTCTTCTTAAAACTAAGAAAACCTAAGCTACACACGCTCTCCGAGCAAGAAATCCAGCATTCCCGGAACTGATCCGCTATCAATGCTCCATCGGCCTGTCCTCTAAGACCTCAATCACAATAAATTTAACAGCTTGTGAAGTGATCTTAACTTTCCCTCACAGTTTCAAGGCCTTTTGGAACGAAGCAGCAGTTTCTACGAATCCATAGGTAAACCAAGATCTGACATTTTTGTCCGTTTTACCACCAGAATAAATTTGAAGGTGTTGAAGCGAAACGCTCGGAATTCGAAATTCAAAAAAGCGAGAGAGAGAGAGAGAGAGAAAGAGAGATGAGGAGGAAGAAAGCACCTGAGCTTGGTGGCGGAGGAAGAGGTGGCAGTGGCCGATTGCTACTGCTTGGAAGGTGTTTCGTTGGCCTGCTTTGTTTCTCTCGACGCTTTCCCCGTCTCTCTCTCTCTCTCCCCCCTTCTCTCTCCGCTCTCTCTTCTCTCCTGAATTGATGAACGGGTGGACCAAGGCCAAGAGAGGCGATGCTGCTTCGTTATTTTCCTTTCGTTTGTTAATTGTTATTTTACGTTATTTCCCACATTTCTTTATTTTGTTTTACCGAGACCTTCTTGGCTGAAAGCTCTTCATGTTGTCCGAAAGATTGAACTCATTGAAGCAATTTATTTATACATATGTCGTAAAATTATTGATAACTGTATATTATTAGGATATTAATATAGTTAACCATACGACTCTCTTGAAAATTGTAGGTACCAAACCTCGCTTTTTGCCATCTGGTTTCTACTCTAGTTTATAGATACCAAAAGGATATTCTCTTTTAAACACATTTTTCAAATTCACACTGTAGTGGCTATTATGTAAATCTAATAAGTCAATGTAACCCTCTTATATCTGTGGTGGCTACCCGGAGATAACAGGAGATAAGCAGGTTCCATTTGATCTGAAATGATCGGATACGACTATATAAGAAAATATAAAACATATTTAGTCGAATTATCCGACCATATATTGATTGGATTGTCGTACGAAAGTCCGATAAGACATTAAATTACCATCTGATTTTAATTATTATATTTATATATATATATATATATCTTCTTTCTTATTTTTGATTTCTTCTCCTATGATTCCCTCCTTTCTTATTTCTTCTTCTTCCTCCTTTCGTTCCTTTCATGCCATCTCTCTTCAAGTTGAAGATATCATAGAAAAATCTCCGAAGAATCTACGACTAATCGGAGCTAGCTCTATGCACATGTAATTTAAGTAGAAAACTCCTCTTTCACTCATTTTAAGTGTGTTTTAGTTTATGTGTGTTTTTTAGGGTTTAGTTATGCAATTCATGAGTACTTCTGAGTTTTGAATAATTTGCTTGGTTAGGAAAAGTTCTCGATCTGAATTGGACCATTAACTCAGATTGAGAGAGAGGTGTGATATGAGACCTTAATTTGGAAAAGAAGAAAATATCTCAATTTAAAATGCTTTCAATAAACAAGGGTCAACGATTACTACAATGGAAAACTTGTAAAAAACAAATAGATCTTAAAATTAAAAAGGGCAAACCTACGAATCTTTGACCAAAATTTTGAAAACACCTAAATAAGATATTAATGAAAAATATCTTCAAAATGTCAAAAGCTATTAGGACTTAAGTGCGGGAAAGAGAACCTAAATCAAATTAGGAAAAATCTGAAACTTCAAGGATGAAACGGTAATTTAACCTTTACCTTTATTCACACTGCAAAAATATTTTTAGCAGAGAGAAAGCAACGAAAACAAACGAAACCAAAATGGTATAGACATAAAACACCAACAAAAGAGAGAAAAAAAAAAAACTCAATCTTTATTGTTAATTAGTCTTCCATGCGAATTATGCACCTAATCCCTTCTCCTCTGAGCATGTACTCAAAGGCCTTATTGATCTCAGCAAATGGGACTTGATGAGTTATGAATTTCTCCAGCTCTATTTCCTACAATCATAAGAACTTAAGAATTAATTTCATCATCTTTTCTCCTTAATTACTTAAAAAATATTAAGCAACATTCAATTGACTTACTTTATTCATATATTTGTCAACGACGGATGGAAGATCTGTGCAAGGCTTGTAGTTTCCGAAGAAAGTACCCTTCAAAGTCTTCTCATTCAGGAAGTTCATTGGGTGGGTCTTGAACACTGCCTCTTTATGCGGTACTCCCACAAGAACAGCAACGCCCCATCCCTAATTAAAACCCATTTCGGTTAATAATTAATTAACTAATTAAGCCTCAAGATTATTCATGTTCACTAGGAAAGAACAAAATAAAGTAGAAAAGTAGCTAAACATTCTTACATCATGCACACATTCAAAGGCTGAAATCATGGCATTAACATTTCCTGTGCATTCCACACTTCGGTCAACCCCTCCATCAGTTAACTCAATAATGACCTCTTGAACTGATTTGTCATGATCTTTTGGATTTACAAATTCAGTCACCCCAAACTTCTTTGCTGTTTTGAGGAAAATAGTAAACTATACATTATGATCATCATAAATATACACATTTTCGGAAAATTAAATTTGTGATTTCAACTGTGAGCTAACCTTCTTCAAATCTAGCAGGGTTTAGGTCAACACCAATGATCCTTGAAGCCCCAGAAACTCTAGCACCCTCAGCAGCCTAAACAAATTAATTAACAATAATCCATAAATTAACATTTAACTACTAAAAAAGAAGCATATAATGAAATGAAGTATGCAATGGTTAGTTGAAGAGGAGACTCTTACAGCAAGGCCGACAGCCCCTAATCCAAAGACAGCAACTGTTGAACCCTTTGTTGGTTTCGCAACGTTAACGGTAGCACCAAAGCCTACATGATCAGAAGATTATAAGATGATATTTTTACTGACCAATTATGATCCAAACAATTAATGTATATACAAACCTGTAGAGATTCCACAGCTGAGAATACAGACTTTGTCAAGAGGTGCTAATGGATTGATCTTGGCAAGACAACCCTCGTGAATAACAGTGTACTCGCTAAAAGTGGAAGTACCCACAAAGTGGTAGATGGGTTTGCCATTAATGGAGAACCTTGATTCTCCATCACTAAGCATAACTCCTCTGTCTGTATTAATCCTAAGAAGATCACACATATTACTCTCTTTCGATTTGCAGTGAGCACATTCCTTGCATTCTCCGGTGAAAACCGGAAGAACATGATCGCCTTCTTTCAGATCAGTCACACCTTCACCAACACTCTCCACAATCCTATACATATATATATAGAGTCATTGAAATTGTTATCATATTGTTAGGAAACAAACTTAGTTATGTATACAAAACATATACGTACCCTCCTGCTTCATGGCCATAGATTCTAGGGAACAAAGGATTTTGTCCCTACAAGTGTACAGTACTGATCAATTAGATTTCTATTTAATTAGGTTCAGCATTAATCAACAATTTATTAAAACGTACTTAAATTGTTAATTACAGTACCTTAGCTTCCCAGAAATAGACATCAGTATGACAAAGAGCGGTGTAAAGGATCTTCACACGAACTTCATTAGCTTGAGGAGGAGCTACCTCCACTTCCTCAATAAGCAATGGCTTCCCTGCTTCCCACGCCACAGCAGCTACGTACACATGATATATAAACAACAAATTAACAAAGCTTTGTAGAAAGCTTGCTTAATCGCTAGACTAGTTATATACATATGCTTATATACCTCTACAGCGTATAACCTGACCAGCGGTGCTCGACATCTTTTCTTTCTACTTCACTAAAACAGACTGATTTTGATCTACACAGATTTTTGGGTCTTTTTTCTTTTCTTTTCTTTTCGATCTTTTTCTTTTTGAATGGGTATTGATGGGAAATGATACCCGCCTGGTGGTGCCATATATAGTATTGTATAGATACAGACGGCGCCCTTCAAAACCATTTGTGGGTTTTTATTTCCAGCTGTGAAAGCTGTAATTAGTACCTGGTTTTAGGTAGCGCAATTTGCATAAATTTTTATTATATATAAAAAATAATCTCTAAGTTAATTAAGAATATTATATTTTATCTAGGGTTGGGTAGTCGCTTTGAACCCGATCAAATTATATCAAATTATATATTTCGGTGTAATATGGTCGGTTTTTCTCCTAAAAAGTTATATAGCGTAGGGTCTCGTACTGTACTTTTATAGTACCTTACAGTGCAGTGATATGATTTTTTATAAAAAAAATATATAAATTATATATATTTTGATAATATAATTATATACAATTTAATATTTTAATTTAAGGTGTAGCATCTCGAAGATTTATTTTGTTTTGTAAGCTTATAATATTTATTTTTATATTTTTATAATATGTTAAATTAATAATATATAATAAAAATATATAACATTAATAATATATAATAATATATTTTATGTAATAATTTTAATTTTAATTTTTTTAATTATTGTATTAATAATTTTATTTTTTTAAATTATTACTCATTTTATAAATTACCAATTACAATACTCAACAGAAATTCTATCAAACCAGTAATCTAAAAGATACAATACTCCATGATTATTATACTTTTGACCCATCAAACTAGCAGCTATTTTGACATATAATCGCACCGTGTTAATTGCTGGCTTTATCCATCTAAAGTTCAGTATTTGTATTCTTCTTATTCTTTTAAGAATGACGTATTACTTTATTTCCTTAAACAATTTAAATCTTGGACCCATTCCTCCGGTTATCGTTAGCTATTTTGTGGGTTCTCTAAAACCTTTTCGTAACCCATCGAACTGGCAGTTGTTTTGACATATAATTATTATACATCTGTTTCCCTAGTGTCCGACCAAAATCTTATAATTTATAGGTAACAGGAGTTCAACATCATCTAGAACTGGGTTCGACCAGAATTTCTCTTCCGAGCAGATACCGCTTGGACTATTGTTGGTTTGAGAAGTAAAGTGGGCATGTTACCATATTCGATGTCGTCGTATAAAAGGGGTTCTTTTGGAGTATATGTAATAAGGTGATGCCTAAACCCAACTAAGAAACATCAACAAGAGGTCGCTGTTTTTCCTTTCTAAAAAATCTTTACAAAGAAAACCGCCCCCAGTATGCTGTCCTCCCTGAGGAAAGAAAATCAAGAACAGAAAAGAATAAAGAGGAAAAGACCTATAATAAAGCGACAGATCCCATATTCTTTGTATCCTGTGATTTAATCCCAGCCGTTGAATTAGAATCACCCGTCCAGTTCTTTTCACCCCAGTGCCATAACATACTCTCCCAGAAGCAAAAATCCTCAAAACAAGTCTTCAATCTCTTGTCTTTCACCTTAATTCTCCAATGCCCGTCCGTATAATTTCCTTTCTCGGCCTGCCTCCGGTCCCACTCTAACGCGGCCTTTTGCTTCGACCTTAACAAACAGAACTTCTGCAAATTTTTGGGCATAGCGTCATGCACATTCCACCACCGCTTGTGAGCAATGTCACTAGCAAACTCCCTTAGAATATCCACATTCCAATTACAATCATAATCCCGGAAACAAAGCCATGGCTTATTTCCGAGGTAATGAAGAACATAGAGGACCGGAGGATCAGACCCGAACAAACGGGTCTTCCTCTCCTTCTTCTCCACCTCATCACCTTCCCAGAAATGTTTCAAGAAATTCATGTGTTTTGGAATCCTGTGCCACCATGTAAAGATTTCATTAAGATACCCCTGGTCCCCACCATTGTAAGATTCTATTTCATTAATGTGGTCCATCAACAGCTGGAACGTGCAATTTGATGGTTCAATTACCATTACACCCGAGTTGAAAAGGGTGGCGTTGTTTCCAGTAGCAGATATTTCTGGCATTTCGAAGAGGAAATCAATGTTTCTGAGAATGAGTAAGTCGGCGTCTATGAAGATTATCTTGTCATAATCTGTTAATTGCCAGAGACGAAATTTGCTGTAGTTCCATTCATTGTAGGCATCTTTTTCGGCTTTTGGGTTTCGGATTCTTTGGATGGTGTGGATTTTCCATCCGGCAGCTGCTAGGCCTCCTCTGTGATATTCGCTGATTGTTTCATCAACAAGGATGACTAGATCTCGGGTAGAGCCGGCCATTCGGATACTCTGCGCAGCTGTTATGGCCCCACAAACATATATATGGGCAGAGTGCAGGATTGTTGCATATGCTTCTCTATGTGCCCTTTCTGAGTAGAAATTTTCTGTTCACAATATCTTTTTAGTTAGTACTTCAAAGAAAAACTTAGACTTGTTCAAGATATCAGAAGCATACTGCATAGAATCTTTGATTCAAGAAAAAACATTTCAGGAAAAAATATATGCTTAGGGCCCATTTGGATTAGAGATAAAACCATCAGTTGGGTCTAAAATCCAATTTGGGATCATCTGACTGCAGTTTGCTTTAATAGCTTATCTACTAGCAAGTCCATTTCACCTCACATAAAAATAATATATTGTTTAATATAACCGCAGTTTAAGACTGTAATCCAATAGAGCCTTAAGCATTAAAACAATGAGTAGAAAATTATACCTTTAGACTTCAAAGGAACTGCCAGCTCACAGGACCCAACCGGGAGCTGTAGTTTGCTCCTCAAGACATTTGGATTCGGTTCATAAAGCCATGTATTCCCTTCACGTACAACAAGTTCTTTGCAAGTGAAGAGATTTGGCATCAGAAAGCATTCTGTAACAAAGAGCACCCGCACATAACGGTTGCCTTTTGCGGAACCCACAAGCCTTGCCGCTTCAAGTTGTAAGTGCAATCGAGCAACATCTCTAGACCAGCGGCCAGATTTGTCGCATGGAAGCTTCACAACAACAATATCAAGCCGTGGTTTTTGCGGAAGTTCAATCTTAGGAAAAGAGGGGCAAGAAGGGACCTCAAACTCTTCTTCCTCATCAATCCATTCAGGGTATAGGGTCTCCCAAGTTACATTGTTTGATACTCGGTCTAGTTTTAGAAGAACATGCTCAACATCTGGAAATAGCTCTCTCCAGCGGTCAATCTCAGTATCATTGAAGTTCAACAAACCAATACCCTGATAATTATCCCTATCCGTCAGTGTCCCTACCACATTAGAAATGTGGTCCCAATTGATATCCAAAGATGAGACGTAACGTGGATCTGAAGCAGTATCTCTTGCATGTCTCTCAATAAAATCTGGCCTGTGTGTAGACTATATGAAAACCAGGCAGTAGCAATAAAAGCAGTTAAGACCAAGAGTGAGGAGCTTACTAGTACGTACCGAGATGACGAAATGGGTGGATGGTCTGTGAGATAAATGGCAGGAGCATAGAAGAGGGTAATGAAAGTGACTAGAGCTATAAAAATCAGTACGATTCTCAATGTGGGCTTGCAGTTCAAAATCCTATCCTGAATGGGAATGTGAAGGTCTTTTCCGACATCTCTAAGTTCTTTTAATCTTTGGAATCTTCTCTTGTTGGAGTCTTCACTGCACCATTCATCCATGAATAAATTAGTTTATGTGAATAGAGCCAGTGGAACGAGTAAGAGTCCCGAAGAAATTAAGATAAAAGCATAGTAGAAAGCAGATGATTATAATAATAGAATTCATCGTCGACAAAAATGTTAGTGCGTAGGTTTTAGAAATCATGACATCCTCATACTTCCGGTCTATGAAGAAGAAATGTGTTATTGATGAAGTGATGGAAGAACAAATAACTCAGAACTTTAAAAAGCTATAGATAAAGTAATGGAAGTAAAGATTTTAGAAGGTTTGAAACTCAGAGTAGCAGGCCCAAAATCTGTAGAAGACTTCAAAATATTACCCCTGAACAGCGATCAGGATCTCCTGTTGTCACTGTTGGATCTTGGTAAAAATACATGACCCATCACGATGATAACGTACCCACCCCTTCCATAAGGAGGCAGAAAATAAGACGTTCAAAGCTATGTGTAGACAAGTGAATCACCAAGAAAAAAAAAAGAATAAACAAAAGAACGGTGAAATTAAGGTCCAATGTCCCTAACTCCACGAAACAATTTTACGTGTGAATAAAGCTTCGTTTATCTGAAATTTTTGATGAGCCAAACAACTTTCGTACGACAAGAAAGTAAAGCAGAACAAAGATAGCCTTTCTGAAACAGTTTCATACTAGCAGAAGGCATCTTGATATCAAGTATATGTAACAACTCACATGTACAGATCATAACCAAACAAGGTAGGCGTTTCAAATTTTGGTATATAAATAAATTTCAGCATTAAAACGAACAATTAAATTGAAATATCATCAATTGATTCCATCAGTTTTTCCAAATCAGCAGAGGATCCCAATTATCGTTAAGAAAACAAATAGGAACTTGTTTAAATATCCAAATATTATTAAGAAAATAACTAAGCATGAAGGCCCAACTGGCCAGGTTGAATCAAGAGCATCTTGGATAAAACAATAGCATAATTAACTAAATTCATGTATGACACCACTAAATAGCATAAATAAACACAGCATACACTGTAGAAGACAATTTCCCTCAAGCATTCTCATTATAGATGCTTGTTTAGTGATAATTAAACTACTCAAGAACAAATCAGGCACGTTGACCCAAAAACCAAAAAGAAATAGATCGCCCAGAGCATACAAACAGTACTAATGAAATGTTACAGAGAGAAAGAAGCTCACGTAATTGAAGAAGACAATCGATGCCGAGGCTCGATAGGGCTAGGGCTGTGTCCTCTCATTTTTCAGTCAATTCTCAGTCGCTGCATGGATTTGCCAGCATCTGATCCACCAAATTCCACAAAACAAAAGTAAGAAATCAGAATGTGAAAATGAAAGGTGAAATCAGTTCAAGAAGTTGAGAGAGCTCTGAGTGAGAGTGGCAAAGACCTGTGACCGTGATCTAGGAGGAGAGAGAGGGTGCGGCGGAGGGAGGGGGAGGGGGAGAGAGAGAGAGAGAGACCGAGGTTGTCAGGTTGATGCTGGTGAATAGAAAATGTACGGCGTTGAAACCTATAAACACGGAGGTAGTAGGAGCGTAGCAAGTGAAACGCCTGTTTGATAATAGATATTATAGTAATATTTTGTCATTATTATTTACCTAATAATGATTCATTAATTATTAAATAATTGAGTTGTTGCTGAGGTAAGATTTAGAAGACCGGTCAATGTAAGAAATGTACGGGAGTAGTTTGCCTTTTTGGTCTTTTCCATAGGGGATTGGGGACTATTCTTTATTGTTATTAAATTAATAAGTTAATTAATTATATTTAAAATTATTAAATATTAAATAAAGAGATTAAAAAATTATAAATAAAATAAGAATAATTTATAAATAATATTAAAATAATTTTTTAATTACTTTAATTAAAATTATTAAATCCTCTTATTTTATATATAATAATTTTAAATAAAATAAATTAACTTATTTAATAAATCCTCTAATTATTGCACTGCCCTACATTCTCGTCTTCGATTGATTTTAAGTGCCATTTAACTTTCTCTAAAAGTAAGTAAATAATTAGATTGTTTAAAACTTTAAATTGGTATTACATATTTACAAAGGGTTGAGCCAATATTATTTACACGAATATGGTTTATAGTTCACATCAACCAATTTGGAGTGGTTAAAATTATAAATGAGATTTTTTTTTTCTTTTTTTTAACGAGAATTAATATATATATATTAATATTTCTCTTCTATAATTTAAATAAAAATAATTTACATGTATAATTTAATAATATATTACAACGAGAATAAATATATTTAAATATTAAAATAATAGAATATGATTTAGAAAGTAAATGAGAATAACTCAAGTAAATAAAAAAAAAATACTTAATATATATATATATATTCAACAAGGATAAATTTACTAATTTAGTATAGAAAAACCATAAATTAAAATGACAAATAAAGTTTAATAGTTTCATACATAAATATTTTTAACAATCGAAATTCTACTAAAATAAACACTCAAAATGTTCAAATTCAACTATAATATTCAAATACAAAAATCCCTAAACTTTATTAAATTTAGAGGAGTTTTACCTCTAAATGATACCTAAATCTTCAAAGTCCACCAAATTCATTAAAGACGACAACAACAAAAATAATAACTATAGACTACTATAAGTTAATAATATAAAAAATAATACTCATATATAAGAAACACAAAACTTACCCTAAATTATATTTCAATTTAAATAATTAGAGTACTTTTTGTAAGTTAAAAGAATTAGAGGCAAAATTTGATAGAAAGATTAGATATATAGAGAGAGAACTTAAATTAAAGAGGGAGAGAGGAGAGAAGGGCAAAATATAAAATAAAATATAAAATAGAGAGACTGGGTTGACATTTACACTTTGATTGTTGTCGTACTTTTAAATGACATGATTTACATAAGTCTTGAATTTTGTAATTAACCGACAAGAATTTATTTATCTATAGGCTATGCATAGTTAAAAATTCATGGGGTTTATACATGATACATAATAAATACTTTTATTGATGATAAACATATCAAATATATCAATCGTTTACTAGTATTTTGTATAAAAAAAAAAGATTATCAATTTAAAGTCTATACGCCCCACTGAGTCTAACCGATTAGCTTAACATGTATAAAACTTTCAATCTCCTACCTGCGCTAAAGTTAATCATTTTTTAATATAATTCCCATTTTGTCAATCGTTGGCGATCAAATGTTTGTTGGACACATGATTTAATGAATGATCAGAAATGTTATCATTTGTATCCACAAGCTTGATGTTCACACTTCCTCTTCCAACTATTTCTCCAATTAGATGGAACTATCACAACACGTGTTTATATTTTTTTATAAGACCTTAGTTCCTTTACTTGTGTACTTGCACCATTGTTGTCACACATTGTACAACTACAGGATCAACGATGTTGGGGACCGCTCCAAGTTTGCTTATGAACTTTTTCATCTAAATAACTTCTTTTATCGTTTTAGATGCCATAATGTATTCAATCTCAATGATGGAATCTACGGTTGTTTTTTGCTTGGAACTCTTCTAACTTATTGCTCCTCCATTGAGTATGGAAACAAACCCTAAAATTGATTTAATGTCATAAATATTATATGGAAAACTTGGGTCTGTGAAACTCTCAATTTTCAATTCCTTTTGTCTATAAATCAAGAAGTTCTTCTCATGTACTTATGGATATTCCTGATAGGAGTCCATTGCTTTATTCCCTAATTGCCTTAAAACTTGCTCGTAACACTTAGAGTATGGACACTATCCGGTCTCGTACATAGTATAGCGTATATGATTGATCCCATTACCAAAGCATATGGTACATTAACCATTTCATCTCTTTCATATTGGAATCTTCCATACTAAATCGCTTTCGTATCTTGTCTACATGTTGATTGGGTCAAGCCTATCTATATTTTGGATCTATCTCAATAGATCTTTATCTCTAGAATAAAAGATTCTTCACTAAAATTATTCATGGATAAATTCTTTGATAATTTATGTATATTATCACAATGTGTACCATGAGTAGTATGTAACTGTAAGTCGACGAACCTCCTTGGACCCGAGCGGAAGCGATACTCGAAATTTCAATTTTTGGATTTTTGGTTCGGACTAAACCTCAAGATCCATGAGTTATGCATTTGAATAACTTTTCTTCAAATTGGAAATCCTGGTTACAAATCTAATTAGGAAAACTTTAGATTAAAGGTGTAGGAGAACAAAGACTGATACTAAGCCCTAACTCCTCCAAGGCCGATTAAATGTCTCAATCGCAGTCGTTCCTCCACTGGAAATTGTCATCGCCGCTGTTGGAAAAGTCACCGAAATCACCGTGGTTCCACTAAGATTTCAAGAGTCGTCACCCGACCTCTAATCTTAGTCCACATAGATTATGCATTTTCAGTTTCCTTTCTAACTCTCATCCTCAACTCATGAGATATGGAACAAACTTGGAAAATAGGAAAATGATGAGAGAAAAACAATTAATCTCTCTCTCTTTTAGTTTAACGGCTAGAGTTAGGGAAGGGGAGTGTTCCTCTTCCTTATATAGGCCATTATAAGTCTTGGGCCTATTTTTCATGGGCCTAAAGCTCAATTCATTTAATGAACATTCGGGAAATAAAAATGGGCCTATGTCTAATATAATTGCAATTTTTTTTACCAACTCAGTTTTATGTCTAACATAATTTAAATTATTCGTCTAATTTTAGTCGATAAATTCATACATAATTTAGGCCTTTGCCCAATAGCCCGATTAGGCCATTAACTCTTTAATGGCCAATTAGATTTTCTTTTTGACCTGAAAAATATTATTTAACTTTAAATTTATCAAATATCTATTTAATAAACTTATTTAGTTAATTAAATATTTATTTCAAATTAAATTTAAATCACACTTGGAATATGTTAGTAGTGCGGGTTAGTAGTGCGGATGTGATATAGACTTACCAATTTAAACTAATTAATGATTTAACTCTTAAATAAAATTCTCTAAGAATAAGTCAAATTTCTCCGAATATGATTTTAACCAAAATCTTTTATCTTTATGCGTATGAATGAATAGGTTCTATATTTTACCTATAGGTAGACCCCATCACAACTTGTGAGTTTTATCTAATATAAAACTTGGATTATTTATCCTTAAAATAACTTTTAAGTTCAGCCGTTAATTCGATCAACTCCATGATAAATTAACTTAAATCACCAAGTCTATGTTTGCCTCTAGTAAGGCGCACAGACCACCAGTGAAATGAGAAGCAGTTTGGAACCTCTAAAAGCACCGATGGTGATAGTTACTATACCAGACTGATCCTTCCATCTATTTCACATTCTGGTCAATCCTATGGCATACTTTAACTGTTACTATTGGGTTTTACGTATAATAGAGGCGAATATGGAAAATTTATTTATTTTTTGATATAATCTAGTTATTATTAACATGACAACATAAACCCATGTCAAGATCGATCATACAACAAGCATACATCCCACATATATGGATAATATATAAAGCCTAAAAAAGTGCCAAGAAAAGAAAAGATCAAGATTCTGAAAGAGTTACCAATATTGACAAGTAAAACAAGATGGTAGAATAGTTTCTTCTTCTCTTCAAATATGAATTGTTGGAAGAATATACACTCACGTGTTCATCATATAATCATAATCCAATTGATCCATTTCAGTCAGTATTTTCTACTTTAAGATTCAATACATGAGTCCAAAGGCTTAGGGAAAGTGGATGACAAACACTAGTGTTTCTCTCACTAGGGTTTTGCCCAAGATGAGGGAGGAGAAAATATGATTTTAGGTTACCATAAAATTAACCTACTGCTTTGACCTTGTTAACTGTTAACACAGTCAAAGGTTTCTTTAATCTGATTAAGTGAATGATGGGTCAAAACTCATCCCTATGGTCGTCCATGATATGATCCAATAGCCCAAGTATTTTAATATACTTTTTAATTAATTTAACATGTGAATATCCAATTAATAGTTTAGCTCATTAACCATTTAATATCCAACTATTAAATATGGACCTTAAGAGCCTTTTATAAATAAGAGTTTCAATATAATTTATTAATTTCTAGTTAAATTAATATCATACTTAGTTGTGCTAGCAAAATAATATAATATTAGATTGAATAAATTAATAATTTACTATTTTCCTCTTATAGTCAAGTTATAAGTCAAATTATGATTTTACTCCTAAAGTCAAAATGGTATGTTTTTCCTTTTCTTCGATGAATCTAAACTAAGTTACTACTGAACCTTAATATGGGTGGCTAAGTTCTATATCACACTGACAAGAGGATTTCATAACACTTTATGATTTTATTTAAATCATAATTTAAATTCATTTAATTTAAAAAACTTTTAAATTAGACAGTTAACTTAATCGTCTAATAATTAAATAACTTAAACCACCAAATCAAGATTGACTTCTAGAAAAGTGTCAAGACTACTCGGGAGATGAGAAGTTAGTATCTTCCATAAAAACATTTCATGCGAATATGTGACCTTATTAGTGATGTGCTTCTCATCGCTTTGATCTTAGTTTCCATTATTAAATAAAGAAATAAAATGTTATTAGGCCTTAAAATGTCTTCTTAAGTGTTCCACCGCCTTACCATCTTTGGTATATGTGCCCTTAACTTTTTCAAAAAAATAAAAACTGAATATGTGACTAGTGGCATTAAAGAAATGCATAGGTGGCACTCTCTTAAGCCTCATTTCTTCTTTACTTTTTCTATTAAGAAGTCTCACTCTATATTGTATATTCAATCAGATTTTTAATGTTTTATTTCCCCTTCAAGAGAAATTTTCACTAACTACTAATAAAGGTGAAAGCCATAACCTTACTCTTGTTATGCTTTTCAAGTTTCATGTTGATATATATATATATATATATAGTGATTACTTAAGAAAAGTTGAATTGATAAACAATGGATAATTTGATCAATCTTCACTTATAAGAGTTGGGATCATTTAGTTCTTAAAGCTCTCTGAATTGGGTGAGGTTGGACTATTCAATTAGGAACTTAAAATAGTATAGAAAATGGATTGGAGATAGTAAAACATCTCCTTACAAAATTTAAAAGAATGAGATAGTTATGTATTACATTTTAATAATTAGACTCTAAAATGTTTTATACATATTGGAGGCGTCGAGTATGTCGAGGCATTTGAAATGTGCTCGATGCCTTGACATACTCGATGCCTCAACGTACTCAATACCTTCGATATGCAATGTACTTGATGCCTCAACGTACTCGATACCTCCGATATGCGATGTACTTGATGCCTCAACGTACTCGACGCCTCGACATCTACTATACTAGCAATAAAACTATTTAGATGGGTTAATTTTAATGGCTTAAATCGTAAGGTAAAAATGATAATCTACAAGGAAACATTTTGGCAAAAGTCACTTATTTAATTAAGTTATAATAAGAAATGATTTAGAACTAGATTTCTAAGAATAAATGAAAAATGCATAGTGAGATAAGTTAACTAAGTAGAAAAGCTTATGAAAAGTTAAGCTTTTACTAAGCTAAATTAAATTCTTGATTGGATAGGCGATCAATTGACTCAGTGTTTGAGAAGTACTCAATCCTTCAGGAAAATAACAAAATCTAGGTAAGTACAAACCTCACCTACAATATGGAAATTATTTTGAAACTTGATGAGTTGCTTCTAATGATTTCATGGTTATTCACGTTATTAATTTATTTGTAGTCTTAAAATGCTACGTACATAGTGCCCAATAAAAGAAAAGGTATGAAAGTGTAAGAAAGAGTAAAATATAAGCATGTAATAACTCTTATGAAGAATATGGGTTTAAAGATGATTATATATTACATAAGAATTCTTGAAAAGCTTCTTTGAAACTAAGTCCATAGTTGGAAAAAAAAAGTTTTACTATGATTTTATGAGGAAAAGCTTAGGAAAGTAACAATTCGAACAGCGTGGGTCATTACCGTTAATATCAGAGGAAAGTTCTACTACTCTCTCTTCCCAACATCGCATCAACTCTGCAAGTAAGTATATATTTATGTATTGACTTGAGTTAGTTATAGGATAACAGAAGAGTATCTAGAGGAATCTCCGGAAGCGGATCCCTAGTAAGATCTTGAGAAGGATCAACATATATAATCCATGGACTCTTCAAGGACTTAGGTGCCTTAAACATATTCTGATTTTTGAACCTAGTGTAGATGACCCTACTAGTGGGGTGAATGTCTCTCTAAAGCGAGGATCAACTTTTGACGAAACTCCGCCTCTTCTCATCCCTCAATTCATTCCTCCTTATCGAGTCATATCCCTTCTTCATTTGGTCATTCATTCCCTTCATAGGCCCCTCTTGTATCTATTGAATCTTCAGTTGGATTGAGTGAACCTCATATACCACCCTGATCCTTCTTGCTTCAAAGATGCCTCATAGTAAGAATTAAAGCATTTCTTACTAGAATTGCTAACTACCTTTATCGGTTGTTTCCCCTAAGAATGCATTTAGCACCCCGATGTCTCCGGGTTGGTCTAACTTTGTGATTTCAGCATGAAATCTATCCACATAGTCGAGCAGGGATTCTCCAAGATGTTGCTTTAGGGTGTAAAGGCTAATAATGGGTTACTTGGTGGTCTTGGACCCCATGAAGTTTGCTATGAACTACATCTTTAACTCAGTGAAGGAATCTATCCTCACTAGTGTCAATGTTCAATGCCACTCCATGGCTGATCCCTTTAGGGTTACGTGGAAGGCACATCACATTAGCTCATCTCTTATACCATTCAAGCTCATCCTAGTCAGATAAGCCTCAACATGGTCACGAGGGTCTTGAGTCCGTTATATTTATCCATAAGCGGAGGCTTAAATTTTCATGGCAGAGTAGCATATATCAAACGTTGAGTTAAAGGGCTCTTATATACTTGCTTGGGATCGGTGCTCTTCTTTATCTTATTTGTTAATGTCTTAATCGTCTTCTCCAACTCCTTTTCATTGTCATTTTTAGAGGGCACATCTTGAATTTGATATGACCCAATGATTATAAGAGCCTAAATGTGAGTTTGTCCCTCAGAGTTTGCTACCCCCTTAACGGGTCTTGGATTGGCTTTCGAACGGTCTTTATCTCCCCTCGACATGTTATTCTCTTTCACCCTTGGATCTCGTGGGATCTGAGCCAATTGTGATTCCCTCATGTCGTCTCCTTAGTTAATAATTCTTCCATCACCTCATCTTTAACGCACGCGATGGCCATTGCCATCCGCTCATCTAAAGACTTTTCCATCTTCTAGTTCCTCCTCTCATCCTTGCTTCTCTCTATCTTCTTAATGGCTTGGATGATCTTAACCCTATTGCTTATTGTGATTAGGGCATGCAGAGGTAGTGTGCCCCCTCGCCTAGTCCCCGACGTGGATCGTGTGACCCTCCGACTTGGAGATGGAGGTAGGACAACATCTCCTCACCCTAATTCTCTTACCTGTGTGTTCTCACCACTTTGTTCTTATGGCTCCATCCTCATGATTATAGGAGCGTACGTTGCAAACATCATGATTCATTATGTTAGAACTTTTGATAATGGAGATCTAATCCCCACGGTTGGCACTAA
Organism: Coriaria nepalensis; assembly: GCA_027186245.1. Lineage (NCBI taxonomy): Eukaryota > Viridiplantae > Streptophyta > Magnoliopsida > Cucurbitales > Coriariaceae > Coriaria > Coriaria nepalensis. The sequence continues at coordinate 3,153,167 of CP114493.1, forward strand.
ACTATTAATGGGGATATTCGTTTGGCTGAAGGGATCCACCACCCATAATGTGTTCCAAGGCTGAATTTACCTACATAGAGTATATAAGGAGAGGTCTAATTTGGATTTTAGTGAATTCGTAGGAAAGACAATAGTAGGTCTAAAAATTGTGTACCTCATTCCTGTGTTAACCATCCTTTTATCCCTTTGGTGTGAGGACAAAATCCTCGTAGGCCCTACACCTATTGATTTAAGATTGGGTCTCTTCCATTGATCACATGAAGCCCATTAATCTTTGGCTACTAAGCCTAGCAAAAATATTAGAATCTTTAGGGAGCGGAGGCTAATGCCTTCATCTACTACATCTGGTCTTCGATTTTCCCCTTAGATAATGCCCTTTTGAGCATCGGCCGATTGTAGACTTTGTGAGCCTCGGTTGGTTCTTGGGCATTATTCGTGGCTTCTTAGCTTGAGGCTAACCTCGACCCTTCTGATATCTTGCTCCTTAGCTTCAAACCTATCATTCTTGGGTGTCAGTTTCCTTTGACTGGAGTCCGGCTAGATAAGGCCGAGATATAAGAATATTCACTTCCCAACAAAGTAGAAAGGTGGCAGTGTATAGATGCAATATCTCTCACCATTCTTATGCAATAGCTCTTACCGTTTTACCCATATAATTATATCTTTATTCTTAAATATCATTAATTCACTAGTGAACGGTCAATTTATAACTTAATTATAAATTTAAGCTCAAAATCATTAAATTATAGAATTAATCCTTAAGGGAACCAATATACAATCTTCTATAAAGAAAGTTTGGATTCCATATTTACAAATCATGTTCCCAGCCACTTATCCCAATGAATCTCAAAAACAAAAATTTTTAGCCTATTTTACAAATAAATTGTGATGAGTGAATCAAAAGATCAATACAGAATATTTATGGTAAATAGTATATAATCTTATATTGATATGAATTTAATTGTTTATGGTAAATGATATTTTAATAAAGAATTAATTAATATCGAGTCATATTTTATATAATTTAATTATATAAAATACATCCATTAAGATGCCTATCTACATTAGTGATCTGAATTTAGATCACATACATTCATAATGCTAGAGGACCGTACTAGCAATCATTATATTAGAGATTTTATATTTTAATATGTTGCAAATAATTTAATTAATTATATATAATCTTAATTCTCTGATATTAGTACAAGATTATAATGATATTAATGAATTTAATTTTTTTCGATATTTATTTATATTATTTAATAATAATACATTAACAATAATTATATAAATAAACAATTATTTTTATTGATTTTATTAAAATAATATTTATGATATTTTTATAAAACAGAACATCTAATTCATCTGCATTGCCTTTTTCAGAATTTAGGGGAGCAGTTTTGTTTCATCTATTAGCTGAAGAAGAAGGTACGGGTGTGTGGTTAGATGATTGATAGCTTAAGAGTGTTAAATCTAATTTACTCATTTTAACGTGTAAAAGTTTGGATTGTAAATTGTCTTTGGGGGCTAATTTGGGATTTCCTAATTTCCCCCTTATCATTTCAGTCATCACACATGACGTCAAATAAATCCTATCGATGATAATGGTGTGCGCCGGTGGCTGGTGCATAGTGCGGCTCATAAGCGCACCCCCCTCATCATCAGCATCTTCTTCCTCATCCTCCCCGTTTCCGCTCTTCAATTCGAGGCCTCAACGATCACGAATTTTCTGCTTTCTGCCGTCTAATTCAAGTTTACACTGCCTCGCTTCTACTCAGTGTCAGTCTCAAACAATGGAGTGCAAATCCAGCAACAGGGTCGACGATGAGGTCCAGAAACCAATCAATTTTGGGTTTCTCAGTAAGAGATCGTACATCCCTCCCTCATGGGCTTCTCATCTCAATCCCATCCCCTCTCACGTCTTCTCTCTTGGCCATGTTAGTTTCATATTCTGCTTTTGCCCTTGATCAGTTTTGGTTCTTCGATTTCAATTCAAGGTTCTTTCCTTAATGTTATGAGCATTGAAACATTTGAACTTATGGTTTTATCTACTGTACTTTTCATTTTTCCTTTGCCTCTCTCTGTCTTTCTCTCTCTCGTTCTGCTGTCCAGCTTCCTACACCTATTCATAAATGGAACCTTCCCAATTTGCCCAAAGATACAGAGGTCTGGCTCAAGGTAATCTTCTCTTTGTTTCCAGTCGAACTGTTCAAATTTATTCTTTTCTCAGTCTTAATATTGCATTTTTTTTATTACTATTAATTTTCCAGTAGATTGTTCTTATGTCCCACATTTTACCAACACAATCTATAATTTCTTAGCCTCTTGCTTCCCTTATCCTATTTGCAAGTATAAAGACAATGCGTTTTTTCTTTAGGCCTAACAATTTCTAAACATCTTTCTTATTTATTTATGTTAAAATTTTAATCACAATTTTATACTTTAATTATTGAATGGAATTATGTTTCCAACATTCAAGACCTTTATTTTCACTCCACCCTTCCTACCCTCTTCCCACCCGATCCTCCGCTGCTTAGATTGAGCAGTTGATCCTTCTTTGTTAATTTGTTATAGGTGAATTTTACCATGCATTCTGCACAAGTGTGAGACTAATACACATATCTGTTGATCTCTCATCACTATCTTGTGTCTGAATAATTCCAATGTGCCATTTTGTTCAGAGAGTTAAACTGCTGAATTTTTTTTCTCAAGACTCTGGCAAGGAATGCTTGTTTAGATGATATTTAGATTCTCTTCTTCAATTTTCTGTTCATGCTGACAGAAGTATTTGCAAACACGTGTACAGCGTGATGATCTGTCAGGAATGCAGTTGAGTGGTAACAAAGTCAGGAAATTGGAATTCTTGATGGCAGATGCTGTGGCTCGGGGTGCTGATTGCATCGTAACAATAGGAGGTATCCAAAGCAACCACTGCCGTGCAACTGCTGTGGCTGCTAAGTATCTTAATCTTGACTGTTATCTTATACTACGCACTTCTAAGGTCAAATTTATTTGCCGATCAACTTCTTTGATTTATTCTTCTGACTACTATTGTTATAATTATTTTTGCTGCTGCTGTGGTTATCGTATCATATTAAAATACTACTTTTCCATTAAGATTTAATTTTCTTGATGTTCGTTTGGTAATATTTGGCTCTTGATTTGTATTAGATCCTCGTGGACCAAGATCCTGGATTGACAGGCAATCTCTTAGTCGAGCGTTTAGTTGGGGCAAATGTTGAACTCATTTCCAAAGAAGAGTATGCAAAAATTGGGAGTGAGGTTGTTCTATTGCTCCATTTCTATATGATTTAGTTATATTTACTTTTCTAATTTAAAATTGACATGAATTTCTTAGTACACATTTAAAAGCTTATTCTCATGGTCTGATGATCTTATTTCTTAAGGCACTGCTTTTCTTGCTCTCTCTGATAAATGATGGGTTCTTTGTTGAACAATGCTTCTGATGGCTTGATTTTTAATAGCCGAAGATAGTAATGACTATGTTTTGGAATTATCTCACATTACTTCGGGAGAAAAAATATGGTTGGTTTATAAGTAAAGAGATCCCTTTACCTTTACAAAGGCATTTTAAGGGAATATGGTATCAGAGTCAAACCTAGTATATATGTCCACACTCCGTTTCGCAAAGTGCCTTGTACATATTGTTCCATTTGTTGGGCTCTCGGAATAACCAGCCCACAAGTGAAGGGGGGAGTGTTGGAATTGTCTCACATTGCTTAGGGATAAAAAATTTAGTTGGTTTTCAAGTAAAGAGATCGCTCTTCCTCTACAAAGCCTTTTAGGGGAAGAAATAATTGGATTATAAAATTTTCTAAAAAAGCACAATGCTTGAATTGTGTTGGTTCTCCTTCCAGTTATGAACATATTATGTTTTGATACTTTCGATTAGGACATCCTAGTTTTCAATATCTTAAATACTTATTTCCTACTTTGTTAAAAGGTTTAGATATCTCTGCTTTGCAATGTGAGAGTCGTCATCTATCTAAAAGTCATCGTACTACTGATATGCCAAAACCTTACGTATTTTCAAAGCCATTCTATCTAATTCATAGTGATACTTGGGGACCTTCTAACATTACTACTATTTCAAAAGGTGGTTTGTTACATTTATAGATGATTATACATTATGCTGGCTATATTTGATGAGTGAAAAATCTGAAGTTGAAAATGTTTAAGGATTTTTACAAAATGATTGAAACTCATTTTCAAAGTAAAATCATTATTCTTCATACCGATAATGGAACTGAATATTTTTTTGAAAATTTGGGCAGTTTTTAAAAAGAAACTGGAATTCTTCATCACTCTACATATGCTAACACTCCTCAAGAAAATGGTATTTCTAAGAGAAAAAATTGACACCTACTTGAAGTAGCTCATGCTATAATGTTTTCAATGAATGTTCCAAAGTACCTTTGGAGAGAAGCTATTCTAACAGCTACATACTTGATAAATAGAATGCCTACACATGTTTTGAAATATAGCACACCTTTAGAATGTTTTTAAAAAAATATTTTCCTATGTCAATAATTACTCGGATTTACCTCTAAAAACCTTTGGATGCATTGTTTTTGTTCATATTCCTAGGCAATCTAGATCCAAGCTTGATCCATGGGCTCAATAGTGTGTTTTTATTGGATATGCTCCAAACAAAATGTTACAATCCACAAACCAAAAAAGTTTTTGTAAGTATGGATGTTTCCTTTATGGAAAATGAACCTTACTTTCCAAAAAATTTTCTTCAGGGGAAAAAGAAGAAGATAATTTTTGGGATCAATTTTTTGTCCCATTACCAAATACTATTTTGGATAATGTCCCTCTAAACCCTATAACTATGTTCGAAAAAAATAGTACTATGTTTGAAAAAACCAGTGAAGGTCCCAGTATAAATCTACCAAGTATTGATGTATCTTCAAGAGGGGGAGAAACATTACTAAGAAACAGTGAGTTTCAAGTTTATACTCGGAGGAAAATTCATCAAAAAAGTCAAGATTCACCTATGATTAAAGCACCAGATCAATCTTTAACTCCATGAACTGACATCCAGGAAATTGCAGGTATTTGTAAACCTAATCTAATTCCTATTTCAAATATTCCATTTCAAATATCCATCAGACCTTGATATATTTATAGCTCATGGGAAAGGAATCTGAAATCGTACCAAGTACCCAATTGCTAGATATCTATCTTATGAAAAGCTTTGCCATAAACATAGAGCATTTACCTCTAAAATTTCACAATTGTTTCTACCTAGAAATATATAGGAAGCCTTGATGATCCGAACTGGAAATTAGTAGTTATGGAAGAGATGAATGCTCTAAGGAGAAGAGGTACTTGGGAGATAGTAGACCTACCAAAAGAAAAGAAAATAGTGGGTTGTAAGTGGATTTTCACTATAAAATGCAAAATTGATGGTAGCTTAGAAAGGTACAAGGCGAGATTGGTGACCAAAGGGTTTACACAATCCTTGCCATTGCTGCCTCCAAGATTTGGCCGTTACATCAGATGAATGTAAAAAATGCTTTTTTACATGGCGATCTTAAAGAAGACGTCTATATGAAACTTCTATCTGGTATGACAACAACCTCTCCAAACGATGTACATAAACTTAGGCGTTCTTTATATGGATTGAAGCAAGCTCCACAAGCATAGTTTGAGAAGTTCCGCAACACACTACTTTACTCTCAATTTACACAAAGTCAGTATGATTCATCCCTTTTTATTCGTCAGACTACTACGGGTATGGTTATACTTCTCGTCTATGTAGATGACATTGTCATTACCGGTAATGACAGTGTCTTGATTGGTGAAGTTCAGTCTATGTTAAATAGTTGTTTTAAAATGAAGGATTTTGGTCATTTAACTTATTTTTTGGGTCTTGAAGTCAACTCTCATCCCCATGGAGTATCTTTGACTCAACAAAAATACATTCAAGATCTTATTACATTGACCGGCCTCAAGGATGTTACTCCAGTTGATACCCCAATGGAATTGAATGTTAAGCTCCGTAAAGATGAAGGGGATCCTTTGCTCGATGATAGCACCTATATGCGACTGGTTGGTAGTCTTATCTACTTAACAATTACTCGGCCTGACATTTCATATGTTGTCCACAAGGTCAGCACTTCCATGCAATCCTCTTGCCATCTTCATCTCGTTGTTGTACATCGCATCATTCGATATCTCATTGGTTCACCCACTAGGGGATTATTCTTTCCAATCAACTCCTCTCTTCAGTTGGGCGCTTATTGTGATGCGGATTGGGCTGGATGTCTGGATACACGTAAGTGTACTACCGGATGGTGCATGTATCTTGGCAATGCACTGATTTTTTCGAAATGCAAGAAGCAAGATTGCGTATCGAAATCATCCACCGAGGCTGAATATCGCGCAATGTCAGCTGCCTGCTCTGAAATTGTGTGGCTATGCGATCTCCTTTCTGAGCTTGGATTCTCTCAAGGTCAGTTAGCCTATTGCACTTCATGCTGACAATACTAGTGCTATTCAAATTGTTGCTAATTCGGTGTTTCATGAACGGACAAAGCACATTGAAGTGGATTGCCACTCTATCCGCGAAGCTTATGACCGCCAAGTGATCACTCTTCCACATATCTCCTCGGATCTTCAAGTAGCTGATATCTTCACTAAGCCAATGACTCGTGCTAGACATCAATTTCTTACTAGCAAATTGATGCTTCTCTCCTTACCAACATCAATTTGAGGGGGGATGTCAAGGAATTAACATTTAATTAGCTCTTTTCCTTATACAAATTGTTTACACAATAGGCATACTGCTATCTCCTTATTGTATAGGTAGAATATGTGTAATTCCCTTGTTTACAGGGATTGATTTTAGGCTTATTAGGAGCCTAATTTATTTCCTAATTTGTCTAGACTGAAGTTGTATATGTAGGAACATAGTCTATGATGTAAAGGACAAGAAAAACAACAAAGAATATATTCAGAAATTGTCAATTACCACTACCTGAACGAACAAAAATACACTTACCTCTATCTCCCCCTCCCGAACCAACGGAAAAAAGTCCAGCACTAGAAACAGGGGGAGAAATACCTAATCAATAAGAGTTATGTGTCTATTCTCGAAGAAATGTCTCTCAAAGGAATATACAAGTCATGGACCTTACTCACTATCAAGAGGTCGAGCCGGTGGTAGAACCTCATCTTTAAAATGTGTCAGGTAATCCCCGAAAGTACTTAGGTCCTATCCTTGATCTTGATGTTCCAACTGCAATTAGAAAGGGTACTAGGTCTTGTACTAAAGATTCCATTTCCAACTTTATTTCTTACTCTAAGTTATCCCCTTAATTCCGTGCTTTTACCTCTAGTCTATCCAACATTACTATTCCCAGGTCAATAGAGAAGGCCCTAAATGTTCTTGAGTGGAAGAAGGCGGTACTAAAGGAAATATCTGCTATTAAAGAAAACAACACATGGGATTTAGTGCAGTTGCCGAAGTTAGAGAGGGCTGTAGGATGCATAGAGGGAAGTATAAAGCCGATGTTCTATTGATCGGTACAAAACTCGGTTGGTGGCCTAGGGTTTTACTCAAACATATGGGAGTAGTTCGAATCTTTTGCTATAGTAGCCAAACTCAATACTGTTTGAATCTTACTTTCATTAGCGGCAAACTCTGATTGGCCATTACATCAACTTGATGTGAAGAATGCATTCTTGAATGGAGAACTTGATGAAGAAGTCTATATGGATTAACCCCCTAGATTTGAAGACAGATTGTGTACTCGAACCTTGTGCAAACTAAAAAAGTCACTCTATGGCTTAAAGCAATCTCCATGGGGATGGTTTGTTCATTTCTCAACAGTGAATAAGAATCTTGGTTATTTTCAAAGCCAAGCAGGTAATACACTATTTGTTAAATATTCAGAAAGGGGAAAGATAACCTTCCTGATAGTCTATGTTGATGACATCATTGTCATTGACAACAATTTTGAAGAGATAACCAAGATTAAGTAGATGATGGCAATTGAAATTCTTTAGACTTGCTTGAAGAGACTGGGATGCTGGGTTATAAACCCAATAGAACTCCAATCGAACTTGGTGATAAAGCAAAGATGTTTGAAGGAGATTTTGTTGATAGAGAAAGTTATCGAAGGCTTGTAGGAAAGCTGATTTATCTCTCCCATACAAGACCAGACATTGCTTTTGCCGTAAGTTTCGTTAGTCGATATATGCATGCACCTTGTCAAGAACATCTTGATGCTGTATACAAGATCCTAAGATACCTGGAGCAAATTCTAGGAAAGGGATTGTTCTTTAAAAAGACTGATGATCGAAGTGTGAAAATTTTTAACTGATGTACAGTGGGCTGGCTCAATTGATGATCAGAAATCCACATCCAGGTACTATACACTATTATGGGGCAATCTGGTAACTTGGTGCAACAAGCACAATCAGTTGTAGCAAGGAGTAGCGTAGAAGCAGAGTATAGAGCTATGGCTCACAGTATGTGAAGTAATTTGGATAAGAAGATTAATGGAAGAGTTGAAGATCGAATACGAGGGACCTATGCGTCTCTATTGTGATAACAAATCTACCATTAGCATTGCTCATAATCATGTTCATGACGCTAGGACAAAATATGTAGAGGTAGATCGACACTTTATTAAAGAGAAGATCGATGGAGGAGTCATCATCATTGAATATGTTGCCACGACTCAACAACTTGCTGATATTTTTACAAAGGGCTTAGCTGAACAAGTACTTGATAATCTCATGAACAAGCTCAGATTAATCAACATCTACAGTCCAACTTGAGAGGGAGTGTTGGCGGATCTAATCATCAAAGATTTGATTAGTCAAATAAATAAGTTAGAATCTGTCAAGAGATCAGATTTATACCCTTGATTCTAGGAGTTAGATAATTAGTGCTGATGTCCTAGTTTGTTTTTTCCTCTTGCTTATATATATTGTAACGTACAGCCTGGTTATGTACAAAATTCTATAGAATATATTTTCATCATTATCTCCTATACTCTCTAGAATTCTACAGTAGTTTTATACAAATAATCATCTTCAAACAATTTTCAGGAAGGAGTACAACCATTTTCTGTTGTTTTCAAAACAGTTTAGGAAAAGAATAAGTTAGTAACAAAACATGAGTTCTGATATATTCTTGTAATCTCCATCATTTATCCACTCTTAAGCTGAGACATGCCTCAGAATGGAAAGGTGTTTACCAAATTAGGTTCTCTGCCTCAATTCTGCTCTCTCCCACTACCATACATACGATGACAAAAGTATAGAGATTTCATAGTGCTATGAATGATAATTCTCTTGGATATTAAATTATGGAAAACTAGGGTCTTATGCCTAGTTTGGAAGCATCCGGTGCTTCTGATATGCCCCCTCCCCCCCCACCCCCCCCCAAAAAAAAAAAACAAAGTGGTGCTTCTGAATCTGGTTTAGTCAATACAAGCAAGTAATTGAACTTTGAAATTTTTATTGAGATATATTTCAAGTGCATTTTCTGCTTTTACGTTAAACAAGATTTGGTAAAGCTTCTTAACTGAGTTTCTGGATTTTCTTGCCATTCTTGTACTTCCAATTGTACCCAGAACTATATCTGATGTGTTTTTTTTGAAATTTTTTTTTTGTAATACAGGCTCTCACAGATCTTTTAAAAAATAAATTACAAAATGAAGGAAGAAGGCCATACGTTATTCCTGTTGGAGGATCAAACTCTCTGGGAACCTGGTGAGATTGGATCATCAACTCATATGTATTTCTTCATTCTTCTGTTTCGTATCTCTGCCTTTCTCTTACCCTGCATACAGATCCATTTAGGTACAATGATTTGCCAACTTTTTTTTGGCAAATGTTGTGGATCATTTGTATCAAGTCACTTTTTTTTTTCTGACATTTTTAGTTTCAGTCGAGGAAAAAAAAAAGAGCTTCTGAATTTTATCATATAGTTTTGAATTATAATGTAATTATATACTGTGAACACCTCAATGAAATAAAAAAAGAATTTGAATGATTGCCTAACAAAACAGTGAAATTATTATCTCCATTATCATTGAGATTAGCATACACTTACTTCACTTGAAGAGAAAAATGAATTGATCTATTAGGAAAACTGATGTAGGATGCCTAGGGCGATTTAGGGTTTTGCAAATTGGGATATGAAATTTGCAAGAAAACTAGCTACTAGTCTCACTATATTAAGATATAGGCCTCACGCCTATGTTCTTGGAATCACACCTAGAAGAAGAAAGTCTCAAACTATCGATCAAGAAAATATCACCCTTTGCAAAAATTAAGAAAACTCAATTCAATTCCTTTTCATGTCATAATTATGCTTTGATTTATCCCATAGGCTACAATTTACCGAGAACTTTTTGAAAAAAGAAGCAAAGTAGCCAAATTGCTTGTAACTTATCTAGGAAGCTATCTTTAGAAGACTTAAAATAAAGTAAGGAAATTACTTGCTTCCCAAGTTTCTTATTCAATGATGCATGAACCGTTAATATTCATGTATGGGGGCTTTCTCATTCCCCTTCAAAAACGCTTTTAGCTTTTATTCATTCATGTATTGAGGGTAGAAACGTTTTAAGTATTAACTTCCACATTGCATGTACATGTCTTGATATTATGGGTCTTTCAAGTGAAGGTAACCTATCTCATCCTTTTCTTTTCCCTCTTTCTCTCTGTCTCTATCTTATACCAGGCTTGTGTATATATTTACTGCTTCAGGGGTTATATCGAAGCAGTTCAAGAGATTGAGCAGCAGGTTCAATACGGACCTCAGCACATCAAATTTGATGATATTGTTGTGGCATGTGGCAGGTTATGCTCTACTCCATTTGCTAAATTTATTGCGAGAAGCAACTCTTTATTTTCCATCGATATGCTTATTACCTATTTTACCATATTTCTACATTCGAATGATTAAAATTGATAGTTCAATTATGGATAAATAGTAACAATCAGAAGTGAAACTTTTATCTAACCTCGTCTTGTGCATTTGAGAAAGAACCTTCTATAATTGGATGCTAGTGTTAGTAGTACTCTATGAAGAAAGAACTGTAAAAGATGATCACAAAGGATTACACTTCATGTAAGAAATATTAGTGAGTAGATTATTGTTAGTATTGCAAGAGGTTATAGTTTAGTATTTATTGCAAGAGGTTATAGTTTAGTATTACTGAGAGCATGTTTGGTTTTTGAGTTTGGGAGCAGTGCTCCTAAGAAGCAGCTGATTACAATGGAATTTTGAAGGCAAAAAGTGATTGGAATAAGGAACTAAGATATTTCATAGGTTTTGATTATAATGTATTTTTATATTTTAGGGTTATTTCAGAAGTTTATAGCTGGTAGTATATCTTAGAGTACATATTGTTCTTATTAGAAATATTATTAAATTAGAAAGTGTTAATTTATCAAACTTCCATTAAGATGCTAATTATTATTAGTTGCCTATTTAATTAGTTTCCTCATTATTTAGTTATCTAGTTGTTAGGGTTTCCATGTCTGTATAAAACATACTTTTATGTTGACCGAGAACTTCTGAATTGATGAATAAAAGTTAATATTTCAGTAATTTATTATTATTATTTTTTTCCTATTCCCGACATCCGTGAATTATGTTCTACATCAAGATCTTTTGCTCTGAAACCACTCGATGTAGAACATAATGGATGGATGTTGAAAAGCAGAAGAAAAATAGAAAGAAAACGAAGAAACTAAATTCAGTTACTCAAATTTATTCATCAATTTAAAAAATTCTTGTGCAACGTGAAATTAGCCTATGTATAGGCATAGAAACGTAACAGCTAGGAAGCTAAATCACAAGGAAAGAAAATAAACTAGGCAACTAATAAGAGTATGGAAATAAAATATTAATGGATGTTTGCGAACCTACACTTGTTAATGATATCCCTAATAATGAGAATACTTATCTAAATATACTACTAGCTAGCATTTTAAAATAATCCTAAATATATAAAACATATATTGTAATCTTAACCTATGCAATATCCTAAATTCCCAATCCCTTGTTCCCCAATACAGAGTTTTAAACAGAGACTAAGTATGAAAACTATGTATTTCTTTATACTGAGGTACACATATTTATAGATTCCTTCTAGGATACAGAAGAGGAAAATAATCTACCTAATTAAGGGAAATAAAGCAGATCGCTAAGATTACTATTCTAACCCACTAATCTCTCTATTATCTAAATATAGCACCTAATTAAATATGGTACATAATTACTGCTTAATTACTAATATTCTGGAAGACTTTCAACACAGAGCTAGGCTGAAAAGATGCGTAAGTGTATGGTAAACAAATTGTCGATATCTTTATTAATAGGGAAGTTGTTTCCACCTGCTTTGCAACTAAGTACTTCCATGAATAAAATCTTAATTGATTATATTTGTGGCTGATTCAGTACTCTTGCTAATATTTATACCAAATATTAGTAATCAAATCTGATTATACTTCTAGAGTTTTCTATTCTTTTGTACGAAATTCTTTTTTCTTCCTTTAAATAGAAATGTAAAATTAACATTTAGAATAAACATTAAAATTAACTATACGACCAACCCAGTAGATAAGATAACTTACTCCTACCATCTCATCAAAATTGAACTCAATTACAATAATTTAATTACGGCTTGTATTCTAATCAAATTGTCCATCCACTCTAACCCATTTTTTCTAAAGTACCCGTAAAAAAATAATTTCCCAGCCACTAGTCAATTCCTTGTTTCTTTTTCTATTTCTTTGTTCTTCTCTGTACGGAAATGACTCTAGCATCTTGCTCTTCATCTCTAAAGTTTGTTTGTTTTTTCTAGAATCAAGGAACTAAAATCCCCAACTTTTCTTCCACTTTCACCTTTGCATGTTCAGTCTACTTTGGTCTCTGCTGGTTTGCTACTAGAGTCTTCAATTACCTGGTATGTGGTTGGAACTTGAATTGACGACTGAATTGGAATTGAGATTTTGTTTCTTTCCTATTAGAGTGGAAGAAGAGAATGAATGGTTTTCTGGAAGAAGAAATGGTTTTGTATCGGGGAGAAATAAATGTTAACGAAGGCTGAGGAGGGAAATTGAATGACTAGGAAGATGAGAAAGTGTTGAAGGGAGTTTAGGTAAATTGTTTGAGGGTATGATAGGCTTGAAAATTTTCACTAGAATGAACAAGCATCTTCCCTTTCATTAGGGGTGTTGTTAGATTTTACAAAAGCACCCAAGTTCTTTCTCTGAAACGTGACTTTGGGACAAAAACACATTTTTAGCTCAAAAGCGCTTTAGATAAATGCTTAGTTTCAAAAATTACCCAAACATTTCAGTTACACCGGAAACAATTTTGAAAGTAGAAGCACCTCTCCAAACTTGGAACCCAACAAGCTATAATCCTACTATCATAGTAAATCACAACTTCCGTATTCTACCATAGATGTAAACCACCATTACCAACTAACCTAAATAACTCTTAACTCTAAACTCTTAACTCTTAAAAAGGCATCATAATCTTCCCAAGATCAATTGTTTAGTTACATTGTTGAGTTATTACTGTTGCACCTTGGCCATTGCTATTGGTTTGCCATGAAATTTCTCTTTGGGTATACAAGCAACGCCTAAATATGCACCATATCATCTCCCTCATAAATTATTTTGTCCCTAGCATTGGTAAGAGTTGAAAATAGGGCGTATGTCGCAGAGGAGGAAAATAATTGAAGGAAAATAATAATAATAATAATGATAAAGTGGAAGTGAGGTAGTAGTAGATGGTTGGAATAGAAAATATCCAGGAGAAATGCTAGCTAATTAAAGTTGCCAATTATTTTTCTTTTCTGGGGTATAGGGTGATTTAGTGGTTGATATGAATTTGGGTGATATCTGGAAGAAGAGAAGGATAAAGGGGAGAGGAGGAAGAAGATGAAGATGAGGGGAGAGAGAAAAAGATAGATGAAAGCATGTTTACCCTTGTTAAAAATTTATGAAGGGTAGTTTTTTAGTACAGAAAATTTTTAAGGCTATATTTGTACTAAAGAATTTTCATTCAAATGAATAATTGCTTCCCGATCATTGAGTTTTTGGCTAGAAAGCACAGATACACCGAACTCTTGAACATAATTGTGTCAGACACGTATCCAATATGGATACATCAAGAGATTATGGGGGTATTCATATCTAATATGTATCACGAGCCAAATTACATATTATTGGCTTGGATACGTATGGGATATGGTTCGGATATATTTGGGATACGGCCATGATGCTTTTTAGATACATAAAAGGTCATTTCATAAACAACACATAAGGTTTTATCCTTGATTTTTTTAATGGTAATTCCTTTCTTTTAACTCTTAATTAAAAAAGTCGAAAGGGACTCTTTATTTTTATAAATATATATAAAATACATAAATTAAATATATATAAAATACATAAATTAAATATATATAAAATACATAAATTAAATATATATATACAGATATATATAGATATACATTTTCATTAAATGTTTACTGTGTGTTCATTTTCATCCCTGAACTTTCAAATGGTTCAATTTCGTTCTTAAAGTTTTCAAAATGTTCCATTTTAGTCCTTAGGATCAATAAATTACATCTAAAATTTGTGACACTAAAATTAAAGAGAAATTCTCGTGTGAATTGTGTCTATAGTGAACTGATCCATCTCAATCACATGTCACTTTTACATCATATACCACATCAAGTCTGTGTATAGTTGAGATTGATCTTTCTACTGTAGACACGGTTACCCAATAATTTCTCAAGATTAAAACACCTTATGTCATCAACAATGTTAATATAGTTAAAGTTTAATAGTTTTTTTTGGTAATTTAATTCACAAAATTTAACTATTTTGTTTTTCTACCCTGTATTTTTCATTCTTTACATCCTTAAATCTCAATAAAATAATTTCAACAACCATTTTAGGGATATTAATGATGTCTTTGTTGTGCCATGTGTTAATTCTAGTATTCATAATACTTTAGAAGTTGTCTTTATATTTTTATAAACTTGATTCTAAGGACAAAAATGGAACATTTTGAAAACTTTACGGGCGAAATTACCATTTGAAAGTTCAGGAAAAAAAATGATTATTTAGCCATATAAGTTTAATTTAATTTTATGTATACGTTCGTACCTATATCTTAGATTGAAAAAATTTCTTGATCCCTATACGAGATACTTTCGCATGCTTAATACGTACAAGAATATACAATAATTCTAAAAAAATATCTAAGGTACGCCTACGGCAGGATACAACAAAGGGGATAGGAATTTATATACATTATATATACATTTATATAATTTTAACAAAAACAAGAAGTCACTGATTTTTTTTATAGTTCAAGAAAAATAAGGAATTAATATAAAATGTGTTCTTTATTAAACATTAATTTTACCAAATTACCATAAAAAAAATAATGGATAAAGCAATATTTTGCCTTTTACCAAATGACCTTTTATGTGTCTCAAAAGCATCCTGACTGAATTCCAAACGTATCCAAACTGTTTCCCGTATGTATCCGAGCCAATGATATGTAATTTGGCTCGGGATACATATCTAGGGGTTTTGGTGTATCTATGCTCCCTAGATTTGGACTAACAAATACTCTTAGATTAAAAGCATTGTGAGCAAAAGCATGGCTTCAAAACTTAATCAGATACCTCAATCAGGTGAAAGGCAGTTCGAAGAAAGTAGGTGTCCAAGCTCAAAACCAAACAAGCTCTTGGGTTTGTAGGTTGTTGATGTTTACATTTATTACAGAAGATGGAAGTTGGCTTTTATTATTGTATTAGATTGAGTATTTGTATCTGTACTAAAGAATAAACGCTAGTCTCTTGTTACAAACTTTTCTTCACTTTAAAAATTTGTTTTACCCCAAACTCCAGTATGAAAAACTCATCCAAACCTACTCTGGCCAGCAACAGTCATGTTATCAACATTCTCTGTTGCAACATTTACGCTACAATTATTCCCTAGACCACCTGAGAATTTTGCAAATCAATTCTATTATTTTTTATGTGCAAGAGAATGCAAGCATGAAAAGGGAAGAAACAATGTAGTGAAGTAAATGCATTCCATTGGTTGGGGTTGTCATGATTCATGAAATCTATGTCAGGTTGGAACACATAAACTGTGTTAAAGGAATTAATTTGTGTATTTAACTAAATTTCTTCCTCAGTTGGAATCTGGATTTTTCTTGAATCCACATTTCCACTTCTGAGATGGAACCAAATAGTGCCATTCCACATGTACTACGCAGCCCTGGGTTTCCTTTTTATTCTCTCACAAGTCAATCTCACAAGTCAGATAAATAGACAAGGAAACCTCAGTAAATTTTCAGAGAAGCAACCTATCGATTGGTACGTCGTATGTTCAAAAGCCAACTGTGCATGATATAGCAATGACAACTTCTGCTACTGGCATATGGCTCAGAGATGGATCGAACTCTCCTGCCTTCACCAATACTAAGAGTGTTTCTTTTTTATTTGAAGTTGTACACTGTACATTGCCGCCACCTAGTTTATGAAAATATGCTTTTAATTTACACTCAATTATTGCAGTGTCCTCTTCATACATGTCCACTTAGTTGCCCTTTGCTTAACGTGGTTAGTTGGAACATTTTGTGTTCGCTTAACGTGGTTATTCCAGCACACTTTTTCTTATAAAAGAAACCTGTTCTGGTGGTTTTTGAACTCAAATAGTGGAGTTGTAGCACAAGTTGTTTCATACTTCATGCATGTTAATATAGCGCCATATTTAATGTTGAGAGTGTTTGAAGTAGCATGCATACACATCTGTAGAAGTTGTTGAGTACTATAGGGCATGTATTTGAAACTTTTGGCTCTATTTTTATTAATTTCTAGTGGCGGTACAATTGCTGGTCTGTCTCTGGGATCATGGCTGAGTACATTGAAGGCAAAAGTATGTTTACCTTTCTTAGAGGCTTATTTTTTTCTGTTCTTGAGGCTTGACATGTCATACAAGCTCATTTCTTATATTCTACTAATTCTGCAGGTCCATGCATTCTCCGTTTGTGATGACCCTGATTACTTTTACAACTATGTTCAAGGCCTACTTGATGGACTCCAAGCAGGTGTTGACTCACGTGATATTGTTAACATTCAAAATGTAAGTATTAAAATACGATAAGATTACAAGTATGTGTTTTGCTTTTATTTATTTATTTTTCTCTAAAAAATATGTTAAATCTGCTCGTCCCTCAATGCATTTGCTTTTTTGTTGGTTAGTTAAAAAAGTCTACTTTGTATTTCATGGTGCTTATTATGCACGAATTGATGAGCTAGGTCTGTCATATAGATGCATATAAATTGTAGTTTATAATCAAGTTTATAGCTTGGCCTTAAATGCACATTGGTATGTTTGTAGTTAAAGGTCTTTATACTTGTACAACAGCTCTATCTTTGCTGCCCTCTATACCTGTTTAGGTTGATGGATAGAAATTCTTCTCCGTAGCAGGTTTTGATTTATTTCTGCCATTTTATCCTCATAATTTAGCTGTTAATTGTTAGATCCAAATCTGTAGAAGTGGTTCAAAAGAAATACATGGGACAGAGAGTTACTAAATTTCTTTTGTCCTTCAAACAGGCCAAGGGTTTAGGCTATGCAATCAACACTTCTGAAGAGCTTAATTTTGTTAAAGAAGTTGCTACTGCCACCGGTGTTGTTCTCGACCCAGTTTATAGGTACTATACTTGTCTCATTTCGCAACCTATGATTTTCAAAATGTTATTTAAATGCTCGGAAAAGCAAGTACTTTAAACCAAGTCAAATAAGAAATGACCGTAATAGAACAAGCCAAAGCTATCGCATAACTTGGAAAATAAATATCCGTATAGCCAACCCTGAGTATATCAGAAGTGGGCTGTAATGATGATGATGTAATAGAACAAGCCAAAACCATTTCCCTTTTTTGGATGATATTATATATATTAGCATAATCTAAATGTTTTAGTGATGAATTTGCAGTGGGAAGGCAGCTTATGGGTTGATGAAGGAGATAGGTGAGAATCCGAAAAAGTGGGAACGAAGGAAGATTCTGTTTATACACACTGGGGGACTCCTAGGGTTGTTTGACAAGGTTGATCAGATTTCTTCAGCTGTAGGAAAGTGGCGACGAATGGATGTTCATGAATCTGTTCCGCGCAAGGAAGGTACTGGGAAAATGTTTTAGAAAGGTATTGGGAAAATGTTTTAGAGAGGGATTCAAGTGAATGTTTTCTCCAAACACTCTGGATTAATATTTAAGAACCCATAAAACATCAAGGTGGAATTTACAAAGGGATGATTACACTTTTTATCCTTGTATAGTTTGATTCTTACAAATTTCTCCCTATATAGTTTTCGGCCAGTTTTTTGGTCATTGTGTAGTTCAAATGAAATTTTTTAGTCCTTATGAACGGAATTCAAATTACCGGCACTAACGTGAAATGCATGTTACATTGTTAAAAAGAATTATTGTTATTTTTTTTTTATCTCTAATTTTTTATTATTTAAACTTTTCATCTTTGAATTACGTTTGTATGGATAAAATATTAAAACATTTTATTTAGACTAAAAAATTGGTATTATAGTCTAAAAAATTGACCGGAGATAGGGATGAACACATAAAAATTGAACTATTCAAGGACTAAAAGTGTAATGAACCCATTTGTAAATAATCTTTTTTTATATGTCATATTCCGTACAATATCTCTTTTCCTCTCATCTTTGTATTTTGTTGGACATACATCATTGTTTGGCCAAAATCTCCTTTGTATACATCATTGGACATACATACATCTTTGTATATGTCGTAAATCTCCTTGAGTTCTAAATGGAATTGTATTCAATTTTGGTTTGTCTTCTTGCACTGTGTGCAATAATTGATCTTGGTTAATTATCCTAAGATATTATCAATTGGTATTAGAGTCTTCAATCGTCTGAGACACCCTCGTGCGCGTAATAAAAAAACTTGTCTAATAGAGATAGATTTGATATCCTCTAACAATTGATTAGTTGGATCGAAGAATCAGTCAGGACTTTAAGCGTTGTGCAAATCACTTCATTATCATATTCGAAATCAACTTCAAGAGTTATCGGCTGATTAATCGAAGACTGAAAAGAAAAAAAAGAAAAAACAACATTCTTCAACTAGTTCGAATGAGATAAGTCATTTTACTTGATCAGCAAGATTTCTTAATATTGAAAATACTTTTCTTAAATTTAGATTTATCCTTTTAAGCTTTTAAAAAATAGCTCTCTTATTGAAAAGTCTATTGAATAAGCCACAAGGCTTCTTTCCTTTACAATATGACATTTGAATTGGCTAAATACTATCTTGAATCAATCAAATCTTATTTTTTTCTTTGCAAAAGAACCCCTCCAATTTGATATAATATCCTTGGATTTGGTAAAAATATATTCCTATTTTGTTGCAATGCCTTTAAATCCAACAAAATATCTTTCTCATTTATTAAAAAATCCTTAAAAATATCAAAAAATACTTGAAAAATAAGGAGGAAACATGATCATATGACCAATTTGGTAGTGCAGCCACATGAACAGTCAGCCACCTCTTGGTCGGCCGGTCTTTGCACAGTCGACCATGTCTTGACCAATCGGTCATGGCTTCGTTGGCTATGCCTTGGTGACTCGCCATGGCTTAGTTGACTTTGGCCGGTTTACCCTAGAAGTTTGTGGCTTTTTTTTTTTTTGCTTATTTCATCTTTTCTTTAGAGGATTCTCTTATTTTCTTTTATAACTTTTTTCACATCATTTTATTTTCTATCAAATTGATAATTTTGATATCGAGAATATAGTAAAATAGTAGGAAGAAATTTTGGTCGATATAATACCGTGAGTTGAATAATTTAATCTTTTTGTACAATGAATAAGAATCGGTATTGGTTAAGTATCTAAAATTTTTATCAATTATTTATTATAAAAATAATAAAAACTAAATCCAACGAAACTAAAATCCTATAGATTTTGGCACTTTTTACATAATCACAAACTTAAATTTATAACTTAAAAGTAAACTTAATTTTAGGACATGTCACTAATTAAATTTGAAATAAGCGATTCTATACCTCTTTCACGTGTCAATTATCAAATCTTTCTAGTATATGCTTTTCGGAGCATCAACTTGATGAAGAGATAAACAAACTTAAAAGATCCACGATATTGTTGACCACGTTTGTTATTGCAGACATCGTAGTCAATCAATCTAATACGAAAAAAAAATATATTATACAATATATAAATAAAATAAAATTAAATGATTTTCCATGTGGCAGAGCGTGTTGAAGAAGCATGCGCGGAAGAGTGCACTTGTAAGTGTTAAGTCTACCGGTAAATCTATAAGGAAAAACGGTAATTTAAAATTTTTAAATTTAATTTAAAAATATAGATTAAATTTATAGATATATATTAAGTTATATAATATAAATATATATTAAATATATGTTTAGTAGAAAATATATAAAAATTTCAAAAAAGAATAAAAGATTAAATTTTAATAAAACATACCAATCTTAATTTTGAACTAAATTAATCTCTTTGTTCCTTTATCATAACCAAGTTCAGTAGGAAAAATGATATACCTAAATGTTCATTATCTAGTTATAATCCACATAGTTCAGTTTACTAAGTTAATTTTCTATCATAAGATTTATCACATGATTTAAAAAATTCGTGAAAATTAAACAAAAAAACTCATTTTTCTCACTATAGGAATTTCAGCCAAGAAGAAAGGAAAAACATCTATCCGGCCAGCCCTATAAGAGTGCTTACATAGTGCTCGCTTAGGTTATAGGTTACTAAAAATTAACCTGCAACTTTGACCTAGTCAACTACAAATTTAGTCAAAAGTTCCCTTAATCTAATTATGTGAACAATGTGTCATTACCCATCACTTGGTCGGCCATTCATTAAGCTTGTAGTCCAAATTATTTAATCAATACTTTGATTTATTTGCCTATGAAATCCTATTAACAAATTAGCTCATTAACCATTTAATGTAATTACTAATTACGAACTTTCACAACACTTATAATTAAATAAATAGTCTAAATATAAATTATTAATTTCTAATTAAACTAATATCATGCTTAGTTGTACTAGCAGAGCTATACGATATTAGTTTTAATAAATTAATAACTTACTATTTTACCCTTATAGTCATACTATAAAATAAATTATGATTTTATTCCTAAAATCAAAATGGTATGTTTTCTTTATACTCGTAGAAAATGTAAATGAGTTACTTTTGAACTTTAATGTGTATGACCGATTAGGTTCTACATCATGCTGGCAGGAAGATTTCATAAAACCTTATTGTTTTATCTAATTCGAAATTAGATTCGTTATAAAAAATAATAATAATAAAAAACAATAGATTCGTTTAACTTTAAAGTATCTTTTAAACTAAATAGTTAATTCAATTATCTCATAATTAATTAACTTAAAACTCTAAAGCAAGATCCACTTTTAGTAAAGTGTCAAGGCTACCCGAGATATGAGAAGTAAACATTTTCCAAAAAGAACATGTTATGACTAACAATTGTAGAATAATGATCTTTCCATCCAACCAATGTGTCGATTCATCATAAGACATGGTTTAACTATTAAACCATAATAGACAAATCATACAAATTGTTATACCTTTAATATATAGAGACAAAGAATTTACTTAAACTATTTTCATACCATACTATCTTTTAAGGATTTCATTGTTGAATAAAGTTTACAATTCATATGACTTATTTTCCTTAATACAAGAGTGATGAATTCCATTTTGATTACTCACAACCTTTATGTACAAACATTTTATATTCATGGTTCACCCCGCTTAATCCTTGGCTAAGGTCTTTTGAAATGATGTCAAAATATAAAATTAGATACATAAGATACCAAGACGATCTCAGATCTTAAAACACATGTACTTTAGTCTCTAGATAATTCTGAATAATAGTTAGTATTCTTACTACTAAGAATTATCTAAATGTCACATTCGATATCCTTAATCTCTGCTAACTACCCACATATTTATCCTAATACTCTATTAATATCAATGGTCATGAGAATAACCATCCTAAATATTTTAGAAGATAACTTATATGATAGTTTATCCGGATTATCAATGTCCCCTTTGATAATTCTATGACTATGAATAATTTGTATCTTAAGATTTAAGCAACTTGCATCTCAATTAGCATGATTCAGGTCTCAAGCGCATAACTTAAGATATTGGATTTTATCAAATGAACATATAATATTAATTTCAACATAATTAATAAACATGATAAATAGATGAATGCCTTTACTATTATTGAATGAGCAATAAATAACAAACAATAATATTGTTAATATTTATAAATAAGATTGTATCATACAAAATATATATAACCATTAGGTGTAACTTGATTAGCTTGATGAGTATATACTTTCAATAAGTGATAGAGGAATGACACACATGGTAAGTCGAGTTAAGGATTGGTTTTCTAGTTGGTCAGACAGAACAATGGTCTAGATCATGACAATGAGAAGGACATGGATTGTGGATTATGAAGAGGTGTTCGGAATGTAATGTTGAGAATCCCTTATTTAAGGAAGAGGTTAGTAGTTTGTTATTAGAAGAAGACTTTAGTTGGAGAGAGAAAAGAGCTTGAGCTCCAAGTCACCTAATGATGTGTAAGGTAGTTATTATAGGAAGTTGCTAACAGCTAGTTCATGGCAAGGAAAGAGGAGGACATCCCGAATGTTGGTTGATCACTTAGAGCAGGGAAGTAACTCAATTATTACTTCATCCATAAATAGAAGTTGAAGGTAAAACTTTAATCTTAATGTCTCAACACGACAACAAACTACTCCCACTGTGAAAATTTATCTTTCAAGTTTTATCTCTAACCTTGCATTCATTCAGAGCATCATGCTTGTGAATTCATCTTAAAATTTTCTATTTTATTATTCCACAAGTCCATTAAAACTTGTATAATCCATTATTGTTTGAATCTCGTGCATTAATAAGCTTCTTTCACTTCATCTAGTAATTTATCAGAGTTATATTCAGATGTCTAGTAGATTTATTTCAAACAATTGTTGAACATGTAAGTAGTTAGACCGTTTCAACCGCTTATTCGATTATAAGTTGGATTCTTTATCTTTAAATTTCAATATTAAGGATCCATATTGAAATTCGTCAAGTATTTCTGACATGCGTGCAAAATCACAACATAAATCCCTATTCATTCTGTTATGTTTAAGTTGGTTGACTGACTAAAAAATAATATCAATAAATTGGCACACCTAGTAGGACCTTCAAAGGCGTATATTTATGACTATATTCATGACCAAACATCATCATGTTATGCGTTCTAAAGGCAAAGAAGGGGAAGAAGGCAGTAATTCCCCTTGCTAATCTAACGGTGCAAGTCCATGATAATATGGAAGTTGAGGATATAAGACATCTTGAGATCTTAGTGGAGTCAATTAACACACACCAGCTTTAGCCAAGAGTCATCTGGTTGATATAATGTTTAAACGCAATCTGTATTCTAAACCTTCTTACATGCCAATACAATGTTTGAAGGCAACGATGTATACTAAGCCTTCTCAAAAAAATGGACGAGTAGGACCACCATTCCTAGTAGGCCTTTATGTGGTTGAACTAATGTTTAGAAAGGTTATTGCAATGCTCCTAGAATGCGAGGTAGACCAAGAGGAGGACATACTACAAGGCTGTCGTAGGGAGTAGTAGGACTCCAGCGAGTGTGGAGAAGCTAGTACATCAGGGCAAGTGGGAGATGGAAAGTGTATGCTAGTCAAGCCAATCAAATTTTGACATGAATGAGTATATTACTTATGTGATATAATCCTTTTACGAATATTAGCAAATACTAATTATGATTATTTATTATAATTAATAAAGACATTTTTTAAATCATGTTTCTTAATTGTGTTTGAATTAATATAATATATTCATTAAATACTAATTATGATGAAGTCTTGTATTTTATGTTATGCACTTGAGTTCATGATAGATATCATGTCAGTTATGTGCAAGTTGCTTAAAATCTAAGGTAAAAATTATTCATAGTTATAAGATTATCAAGATGGATATTGATAATCCGGATAAACAATCACATAAATTATCTCCTTAATATCAAGAATGGTTATTCTCATGGCATTGATGTTATTTGAATATCATGAAAAATATGTAAGTGTTTAGTGGTGACTAAGTATATTGAATGTGACAAGTAGATAATTCTCAATAATAACAATAATAACTATTTTTTAAGATTATCAATTGACTATGTATACATGTGATTCTCTGAACTGAGATTACCATTGTACCTTATGTACCGGACCTTATACTTTGACAGCATTCTATAAGACCATAGTTGGGTTACAAACAGTGAAACTGTAACACCCCCTACTAGCTACATATATATTCAAAATACTTTTAAGGAAAACAACTACCTTTGCAATATATCTCATAGGAGTGTTATCACATAACTCAAAATCCATTGAAAAATACAGGATAATTTGAACTTTCATAAGACTCTTCTTAATTATAGTCCTCCGAATAAAAACTCTTAAACATATTTCTATACAAGCACCTATATACGTATATATCCATGTTCACAAACGCTATCAAAAAACATGATAGAAGTTTCCAAAAGCTTCCGGAATACATCAAAAACTTTCACATCATCCCATATGCCATGCATACAGGTACATTCCTCGTAATTAACCACACTTCAATCACATGTCAATGTACTCACTAACTTTCCTTTTTATTTACCTACAACATAAGTAAGCTTCTATGAGCTTTAAGCTCAGTAAGTAAAAAACCCTAACTCACCTTGCATAATATTCACAACAAGCCAAACTATATATCATGAATGCAAAGTCATGAAATCTATGTAGATGGAATGTTTCTTTTTCTATTTCTTTGGGCCTTCAGGATGCTGCCCTCAGCATTATTGTAAATGCCAAAGGCTAAGAAAATGACATCTCTATGGGTTCCGGCTTAACAATCTTCGCATCTGGGTTAGCGATCTCTCTATAGGATCTGTAAGTTGTTGAATCTTTGCTTACCCAAAGTGGAATACAATTTTTTAAAATGTGACTTTCAGATATCTGATTCCAAAACGACTACCACTAAAAATGGGTTATGCATTTGAAGAATTTTTCTTTAAAACGGAAATTCGATTCCACTATCTAATCCAATAAATAATTCAATCACAGAGAAGATGAGAGAAAAGGGAAGAATGATACCAAGGATGTTTTCTCCTCCATGGCTGGTTGAATGTCTTAACCATCGTCAATCCTCCGTCGGAAAACCTTCACCACCATGGATCTTTTCCAATTCCAAGAGCAGTCACTAACCTTTAATCTTAATCTACACGGATGAAATCCTATCAATTTACTATCCATCTCTCATCAATACTTTAAGGTAGAGAGAATACTTAAAGAAGGTGAAAAAGATGGTGGAGAGAAAAGTGAATTCTCTCTCTCCCTCTCTCTCTCTCTCTCTCTCTCTCTTTTATGTTTTGGGTGGCTAGGGTTAGAAGGAAGAGGGAAACTCTTCTTTATATAGGCCTTTGAGTCTTGGGCCTATTTACCTTGAGCCCAAAGCTTAGTTCATTTAATGTACACTCGAGAAATAAAATCGGGTTCATTATGTCTGACATAATTCTAATTTTTCTAACAAATCAATTTTATGTCTAATATAATCCAAACTGATCGTCTAATTTTACTTGGTAAAATTTGAACATAATTTAGACCTTGGCCCAACAACCTGTTGGCCTATTAACTCTTTAATGACCAAAATGCTTTTTTTTTCCAATAACCCGCTTCATGTAGCCACCGCAATAGGAGGAGCAATTCAGTGGCAGTGGTGGGGATAAGGTAAAAGCTTCGTTCTTTTTTCAATTTGTCAATTAGTTTTTTATTTTTTTTAAATACTAAAGAGGGCGATAAGGTAAATTGAAGAATACACTTTTTTTGTTTAAAAATGTTGATCCATCCAAAATCCATGTGCCTAAATACTATTAGTGATGACATGTCAAAAAATTTCCAAGTCATTAATTTTCTTATCAAATATGATTATAGGGACCAAAAAGTATTGTTTAAACTATATTGAGATTAAAAGTTATAAAAAAACTACATAGAGACAAATTTATACCAATCAAATTATAGAGAAACTAGAAACTTAATTTACCTAAAAGAAATTTGCTTTTGTGCAACTCCAGGATATTTTTATGAGATTATTTTAGAATTTACCCTTCCTCTAATAATCATTTTGTTAAATTCTATTCTTTTCAATTTTTTTTTTCTTTTTAACTTCCTAAAACAAAAAAGAAAGTATTAATAAAATAAAATAAAATAAAAATAGGAAAATACCAATTAACCCTCCTTTTTTTTTGTAAAGCTTAAACTGGTAACTTCATTTCTCTTCCTCTTCATTAAACTGATTTCTTCAAATCCTAAATCCCCAAACCAAAATCTCTCTCTCGTTCTCTCTTTTTTCTATGCTTTCGTTCTCTTACTCTCTCGTTCTCTCAATTCGTGCTCTCTCATTCTCTCGCTCTCTACTTTCTTGCTATCTCTCGCTCTCATTCTCTTCTCTCACTCAGTAGCATGGAGCATAACTAAGTTTGGTCTAGAGAATATAAAAATCACATGGTATGTTTTGAATTTGATGAAATTGTTAGATGATTTTGAGTTTAAGTTTAAGTTTGGGTCTGAGATGCAGTCTGACTGAAATGTGATTTCGGTCTGAGATGCAGTCTGACTGAAATGTGATTTCAGTATGAGTATGCACTAGAGCTAATACTCAAACCTAAATAACAAATAAATGCACTTTTGAGATGCTGAGTGTATATTGTATAAATAAATTGAACTTATTTTATATTTATTTATTTGTTTTCAGGGGTATCTATTAGTTAGATTTCATTGGGTGCTGAAATCTGATGATTATTTTTAATGGTTGATTACTGTTCGTTCGAAGTTGGATGATGTTTTTTGATATGATTAAGAGAAAGTTTAATTATAGAGAGTTGGAAATATTTTGTAAATTATGCTTCGGCCCTTTATTTAAGGTTGATGAGAGGCTTACATTCTCTGCTCAAATAGTCAATTCCTTGATCATCCGTCAAACTCATTAAAAAAAAGTATAATGTATGGTTATAAATGGCCATCCTCTTTGTTACTCAATGAAAGAGTTAGCTCATATTACCTGATTAAGATGTCACAAGACATTGGCTTCCTTACTCGTTAAAATCAAGAAAAATGTTGAATTCTTGCATTACTATTTCAAAAGAAATGATGATATTACATGTAGTCACCTTATACAGATTTTTGAAAGTATAGAGAGTATAACTAAAAAGCGTTATGATCGAGATGCTGATGAAATGACAAAGATTGATGATTTACAAGTGAAGTTGAAGGCCTTCTTTATTGTTTTGTGGTTGCCCTTAAGTATAAGAGAGTCGCATAAAGTATCATGTCAATATCTCTATATGACCTCAAATATCGAGTTGTTCAATAATTATCTTTGAGGTAAAGTAGTTCATGAGAAAAATATTCAAAGTATTAAGAGAGACGATTTTGTGGAGAAGTCAGTAAGAGCTGCAACTAGAGAAAAAGTGACGTTAAGTAGGACTTACTTGGTTTTCCGCCCACCTTGTAGGTAATTAATTAATAAGTTTTAATGATTTTTTTATTATTGTAGGTATGGGCGGTTGAAGTGATTTTATTCATTGGAGAGACTTTTAAGAAGCATTTGGAGAAAACACGCAAGCCACAGATCTTAATTGGGCCATGCGCTCTAATAAACCAATGCTCAAGAACATTATCAAAGTTTTGAATAACTTAGAGGTTAGTTTTTATTGTAGTCAATAATAATTTATATTATCATTATTTAATAATAACCGACTTATATAAACTTTTTTTAATAATGTAGACTAGATTGCATGAAATATTATGCCCATCAAGGAGGGAAGAATATACTCCTCATTGATTATGTGATGGATTTATTGGATCCGACCAGCAAGGAGGTAGACTATTTTGAAGAGTCTTCTATAAATATTGTTCAACATGATAAGGACATGGTGGTGGTGGGGAGGAGGAGAGGGATGTAAATATGGAATGAGCACAATATTCTTTAGAGGGGGAGGATTAGGCATCAACCCTTGATCGACCCTTTCCATCTACTTCGACTGTCGATCGTGACATGTGGGATATGATGCAGAGGATGGAAGAGAAGATTGAGGTTGTTGGTAAGAAGATGGAGCCGAGATTTGGTGGGCTAGAGTAGAGATTCGATGAGCTTGAGGATAGATTCGGTGGGCTGAAGCATATGATCGGTTTGATCTATAAGAAAATAAGATATACAACCTATCCATCCAATAGTGTAGATATCTCGGGTGATCATGGAATATATGTCACATGGCATTCATCGTCAACAATGATGAATCGGGTCCACACTGCTTCTCAATTGATCTGGGAGAGGAATCAAGTACAAATATTGTTTTATTTAAGAATTTAGTTATAAAATAATTTTTACACTTTTCTAAGTGTTATATCTTTTATTTTTTGTGAAGGGGTGGCTAGAGATGGTAATGCCTATTATGAGACATCATATGGTCTACGATTTGTAAAGATGAGGAAGCTTAGTGCTATTCTCAAGTCTTCATTCATTGATCCAAAACTACTCGAGTCTCCTTTCTTGGATCTAAAACTACTTTAAAAATACAATGTAATAAAGTTTAATCCATATCATAAAGCAGATAAGGTCGTAGAGGGGGATGCAATAATGTGGGAGATAAGTAAAGAGAAGTCAATTGTCAAACTCGTGATGGGCATTCAAGTCGATAAGGCACTTTTTAAGATATTAAGACTCCGAGGGAAGTGGTTGCGACGTTCAATAAGTATTGCCCAATTTTAATTAAATATTACATTTACGTTTATAGATAATTTTACTTGCAACCTAATTTTAATGAACTGATTGGTAGTATATCAACGAATGTTTATTTTTCATTTAGGTGCGGCTAGAACTTACCCCAATTTATTCTATTTTATTAAAATAAAGCCCATAATAATAATGGATGACTTTTTCAGTGCGTCTTTAGTTGGGGTGACAAAGGGCCAGTAATAAATAGATAACAGATTTCTCATTAGGTATGCATAGAAATCAGAGTTATGTAAGAATTTTGTTCTTTGGATTTTTATTACTATGCCTTAACATGGTTTACTTTTGAGTTATAGTTACATAGTGGGAACGACATAATGGCATGCAAGCTCTGCTTCGGAGAATATATACAATGTGTACATGCTGCTTAACTTAAAAGTATGCGTTGGGTGGCCTTATCCGTGGACCTCAACACCTAGACTCTATACGTTATGGATTCGTTAGTAGATATTCAGGAGAAAACTGAAGTCATTCATGTATGTTCGGCATTATGTAAGGTCGTGCCTAAACTCATCTACAAGATTCCTAATTTGAAGAATAAATACCACAAGAATCGGAACAAGAGACATTTTGATTTACAAATGATGGAAATACCATCGAATAAGAAAGGAGGAGATTGTGGTATATACAATTAAGTGTATAGAGTTTCATATGATAAGAATGTAATTATGAGAAATAAATAATGATAGGATTAAGTTATACAGGCATAAGAATTATATTGACCTATATAGATATGTGTGGGACGTTTGAGAAAATGTGTGGTACATATTGTTCTATTTATTTATTTTTCTATAATAAATGAATATCATTACTTTTATTTATTAAATATGACTCCTTAAACTTTATCTTTAACATTAAACAAAACTTAAATCCATATAAAACCCTTCAGCTTTAACATTAAACAAAATCTTACCCTCATAACATAAATGGATTCCAGTCCAATTTAGTCACACAGAAATCATGTCCCGACCTTTAACCTAACCCTACACTTAGAGTTAAAAAAAGCAAGATGAGTATTTGGATCATAATTTTGAACTGAAATCAATATTTCAGTCCAAATTCATAAAATAAAATAAAATAAAAACAAAAAAGAAAGCAAGATTTTAGTTTGACTATTTGGACCAAAATATTGAACTAAATCAAGATTTCGGTCTAATTTAGTCAGAAAAAAATCATGTCATGTCCGGATCGAAATCGTGAGTCCGGTCCAAGATTTTGGTCCGGCTTCTCTTTTCTTATTTTTTTTTTTCTATTATCTTGTAAGTATACATCCTAAATAAACATCAAAAAGAAAAAAAATATAATAAGCATCCCATAAAGATATCACACATACAAATAAAGATCCCAAATAAACATGACTATTCTTTCGAAATAATGAATATAATATTATGAAGTGTTTCCATTAGGTACTGGTGAAATTGGATTTCGACAAGTCTTCCCATTGTGTCAAAGACATTTGTAATTACCACATTTTATTCCCTTCCAGTTTGTTCATCGGTTGACGTATACATTTATTTTTTGATCTTCCACTTTGTTTATGCACAATGGGTGGGAGAACCATCATTGATCAGATCTTTTCCGCAGTATCTCACTTGTCAAGTGATGGTTCACAATAAATTGATTTTATATATGTAGCCTATAATATTTCGTGGAGTAGAATGAATAACATAATGAGTATATACTCACACTTATAGACTTTGCAATTACTATGGCATGTGTGCACAAAATTCTATCCATGTCAAACACCCAACATGTGCAATTTTTTCTCATATATAGATAACAACTCTAGTATCATCTTGTGTCACTTCAAACGTATCAGCATCCACACTATAACCTTCATTGTCCGACATTCCTCGTCTTTTTCCGAGCAATTTCACTACCTTAGAAGTCCATCGCTTGGTATACTGATTCACTTCATATATTCTAGTGTTGAACCAAGTCGTCATCATCTTCCTAATACTTTCGAGCAATGCTAAAATTGGGATATTCATACGCATCTTCCAGTGCAACATTATGTGATTTAAATTATTATTTATCATGATGTATTATTTATCATGATGTTGTATCTAAGATCTTGAAAATGAGCTCTAACAAGTGTTTGAAAGCAATATCCTCCACGACAATGCCACACCAAGATGTGCTCTTCTAATATGAAATAAGTATCTATTGAAAGCTTCTATCATATATGCTTTGGCTGCCGCCTTGAATAGAGAAGCCATCCACCGCTCATAAAGTTTGACTTGATATTTTGCTTGATGTGCCAAATACATGCACCAAGTTT
This sequence comes from Coriaria nepalensis, assembly GCA_027186245.1. Taxonomy (NCBI): domain Eukaryota; kingdom Viridiplantae; phylum Streptophyta; class Magnoliopsida; order Cucurbitales; family Coriariaceae; genus Coriaria; species Coriaria nepalensis. The sequence goes on from CP114493.1 coordinate 3,184,468, forward strand.
TCAATTTAAGTGAACACTTTGTATAGCATTTCTAATACTCTGTACTCAATATAAAACAATCACCAAATTGAGGGTATCAGGTATTATTTCTCAAAGGTTAGTCAAGAACAAAGTCCATTATTCCTCATTCTTTGAATCGACTATAGCCCATGCTAACGGATATAGTTGCTTGTTATAATCCTATGTTGTTGCAGTTAGAAACCTCCCTCTGTAAATCCCTTTAAAAAAGTCCCATCAATACTAATAACCTTTCACATTAACCTAAATCCCTTAATGGATGCCATAAAAGTCATGCAAAAAAATAAAGAAATCTTCCTTCTCCATCTGTCTGAATTGCAATTATAGTATTATGATTCACGAGTTTGGTCACGGTAGAGTAGTATAGTAACCATGTGTAGCTATTTTCAGATGTACCCTAAACTAGATCATGTACACTAAGTAATATTTACCCTCATATTATTTTGAGCTAAGCGTTTAATCATTTCTGGAGTAGGACTCTGGTTCCTATCACTAAAACTATTCATCACATGTCATCCAATTACCAATGTCGATGCTTGCTAATGATTGCCAATGCTTGTGACATGAGAAGTCTAAACTACATATATATTTGTCATTATAAGTACGAATTTGGAAAAGTGAACAATCTTTCTTATATCTAGAACAGAGCATCCACTTGTAATTTGAATCTATATAACCAACAACATATGTAGTCTTATCTGACTTCTTCACCTTGATTTGAAAATTCCGTCAGATTGCATGCATCTGTAGATGCATATTTAGGTCATTTTTTGAATTAAAGAACTTTAACAAAACTCATCTACACTCCGTTGTGAAGAAGAAATCAAGAGTACATTACTTCTAATGTCACCGAATACCTGACGTCGCTCTTGAACATGCATACCACTTCTCCCCTTTAGAATCAATGTCACATATAATGGAGATGAATTACCCAAACATGTATTATATAAAAACGACTTTATACCTATCTTATTCTCTATAAATATTTGATGAGTGATTGACGATAATAATGACTTGTATGATATTTTCATACCAAATTCATTAGGATCAATGTAAATAGAATTATAGACGACTTCTAACAAATCACTGACGCTTATGCATGTTTCAACTACAATAGCCTTCCATCCTTCTGACCTTTTTGGTATCCAAGATTTTGATGATTTTTAAGTGCCATCATAATCTTTCCATTCCCCATCAAAACATTATACTACGAATACAGATGATGCTATTCCTTAAAAAAATGAGAAATTTAAGATCAACATTTGAAAAAAAAAAAATCTAATAAAAACAAATGCAAGATTTTGGTCTAAGACGGAAATCATGCTTTGAGATTTCGATCCAGTAAAAATGGACTAGAATCTTGATATCAGTCCAAGATTTCGGTCCATTTTTCACTACGTAGAAATTGATACTGTAAAGAAATTAAAAGGGATACAAATGCTTACCTTCGTATTCATAACTTCGTCTGAGACTCAAATTAGAAGAGTAAATTGGAGGTTATTCGGAGAATCGGGAGTAACTCAGAGAGTAAGAGTAAGGTTTTTTTCTTCATCTCTTACATATTGTTGAGAGAAAGAGGAGAGAAATAGAGAAAGAGAGAAGAAAAAAAATAAGAAATAAGAAAGAAGAGGAGGCAGGTTATTAAGATAATTTCATTATTTTTTTTTTCTTAGATTTAAAAGTAAAATAAATTTAAATTAAGATATTTATTTTTTAAAAAAATCATAAATGATCTATGTATTTGGGAGAAGGGCGAATAGCTGATCTATGTATTTTTTATTGAGCTTCAAATTACGAAGTTCGTCTGGAAATTATAAATGCAAAGATGTGGCAGAGTTGGTGTTCGCGTTAAGATTCCCGACGCGTTTAATCAAGGAAAGAAACATATAGGGCCACCTTGGCATGTGTAGTAGGGGAGCATATTCAATCCGTGTTTGCTCCCTCCATGTCTGTCCTTATAATAACATCTAGCTATTCATTTTGATCCAATGATTAGAGAAGTATCACGTGACAAGAAAATGACAAAAACGTAAGCCGACTGAAATATGTCTAATTTATGAGTTGTATTTTTTCATAGTTGTGACTAACATCTCTCTCATTTTCTCTAAATGTTGCCAAATGACGATGGCCATTGACACCCAGTTTGAATCTGAAATCTGAAGACCGATATTCGATCTGTATGTCAAGAACTTTAGATCAAGTTTCTTGTCCGGACCGAGTTCTCAGTCCAGATCGAGTTCCCTATCCTTGTAATAACATCTAGCTATTCATTTTGATCCAATGATTAGAGAAGTATCACGTGACAAGAAAATGACAAAAACGTAAGCCGACTAAAATATGTCTAATTTATGAGTTGTATTTCTTCATAGTTGTGACTAACCTCTCTCTCTTTTTCGCTGAATGTTGGCGAATGACGATGGCCATTGACACCTAATTTAAATCTAAAATCTGAATATGAAATCTAGAGACCGATATTCGATCTGTATGTCAAGAACTTTAGATCAAGTTCCTTGTTCGGACCGAGTTCCCGATCCAGATCGAGTATTCAGTCTAGATAGAAACATGTTACTATCTAAGTTCCCCACATATCAGTCTGTGCTCTGAGACCGAAATCTCACATTTCAGTCTATGGTCTCAGACCGAGATCTCACATGTCGGTATGTGATCTTAGACTCAAATCTCACATGTAGATCGAGAACTCGGTCATGTTTTTATCTTTCTAGACCGAGAACTCAGTTTGGACAAAAAATTCGGATTTAGACTGAGAGACATTATATTATATTAGATCTCGATCTGGGAAGGAAAAATGAAAAACTCGGTCTGGGAAGAAAGACGAAGAACTCGGGCTAAAAAGGGAGCTCGGTCTATAAAGGAATAAATTAAACTCACTATAGGAAAAGTAAAAGATTTCAGTTTGAGAAGGAAGCTCAGTCTGTGGAAAAAAAAATTGAACTCAGAATAATTAAAATAAAATAATTCGATTTAAAAATAATTTTGACGTGTTATGTAAAAAAAAAAGTTATCGATCCTTAAAATATCTTATACGACTTGCATATTAATTTTATAAATTTTCATATTAATCGGTGATAATTTTAATATAATACGTTTTTACCTGTTAGATCTAGAAAGACGAACCTAATTTAAATAGAGACGGAGGAGAACAGCGGGACTGAATTCCGGTGTAGTAGACGTCCGTTTCACTCTCGCACTACGTGTTCCATCTCTACCGGGGCGATTAGTTTGGCATTTCTTTTTCCGTTCTTTTTTTCAACTCACTCTTCCTTGTTATATTCCTCATCCCATCTCGATTCCATTCTCGTTCTCAATTCTCTCTTCTCTCTTCTCTCTAGAAACAGCGAAACAGAAGCGAAGGTAAAAGAAAAATGGTGTTAACGACGACTACCTCCGAACTGGCCGAGAATCTTCACTGCACTTTTGCTTCCAGATATGTCCGCGATGTTCTTCCTAAGTAAGTCTTCTTCTTCTTTTTCTTCTTCTTCTTCTGATGATGATATGTCGTCGATCTCTGCACAGAAACCCCCTCCTATCTCCATAGAAAACAGGAAATCTGGAATTTGTATAACAGATCAATTTCTAGCTTGTCACTCTTTCCTTATTCTGCTATTCGAACAAAAGTTTGGTTCTAGCTGATCGAAATTTGAATTCATTCCTTCAGCTTAAACATCTCTTGATCAGTAAAAATGTTTTTCGGAAACAACTGCCAAATCTGAATTTCTTTATCAAATAGCTGATGATGGAAGAATGAATTGATACTGTCTGTACGTAGGTTCAGGATGGGAGAGAAATCGATCCCAAAGGAAGCAGCGTACCAAGTGATCCACGATGAGTTGATGCTGGATGGGAATGCCAGGTTGAATCTGGCCTCGTTTGTGACTACCTGGATGGAGCCAGAATGCGATAAGCTCATCATGGACTCAATCAACAAGAATTATGTCGACATGGATGAGTATCCTGTCACCACTGAGCTTCAGGTTCTTATTATTCATTATTAAAACCGTTGAAAGTTAGTTTAGAAAGGTAGAGGGAGTAGGGATCTCTAGTAGTGCTTGCCTGACTCTTAATAATAGGTGTTGTGAATGTTATCAGCACCTTTTGTGCTCTATTTGCTTGTACCGACATCGCATAGTCGTTGCCAGTTGATGACGTCTTTCTTATCCTTTCTCAATTGTGATTGATTGAAGGAATTTCCGAAAACTGTTTGAAAGTAACGTTTTTGCTATAATGGGCGTATGGATGGATAAAAGCTATAATTAGATGGTAAAATGGGTATGGATAAAAGCTGTATTTAGATTAAGAAGATCTTTCATTTAGATAATTGTTTCGACCAAACTTGAATCTATTGAAACTTTTAAGCTACACAACATAGTCATATCTTTTCACTACATAGCATTAACACATGATCTAATTCCATTTCTGCAGAACCGATGTGTGAATATGATAGCTCACCTCTTTAATGCTCCTGTTGGAGATGATGAAGCAGCAGTCGGTGTGGGAACCGTGGGATCATCAGAGGCTATAATGCTGGCTGGACTTGCTTTTAAAAGGAAATGGCAGCACAAGAGAAAAGAAGAGGGAAAACCCTATGACAAACCCAACATAGTTACTGGTGCTAATGTTCAGGTCCATCTGACTGCCAGTTTATATATCCGTGCATATCGAAGATGAATCTTATACAAGCACAATGACCATTTAAAATGTTTCAACCAAATATTATGAGATTGATTCAGTTAGTTTAAACTTTAAAGTCTCTAGCTTCATTGATCTGTAAATATTTCACATGTAATTCAGGTGTGCTGGGAGAAGTTTGCTAGGTACTTCGAGGTCGAGCTAAAGGAAGTGAAGCTGTCCGAGGGATATTATGTGATGGACCCTAAGAAAGCAGTCGAACTAGTAGATGAGAACACTATCTGTGTTGCGGCCATTTTAGGATCAACATTGACAGGAGAGTTTGAAGATGTGAAACTCCTTAATTATCTACTCACTGAGAAGAATAAGGAGACAGGTTGGGACACCCCAATTCATGTTGATGCTGCTAGTGGAGGGTTTATAGCTCCATTCATTTATCCAGACCTCGAATGGGATTTCCGTTTACCATTAGTGAAAAGCATTAATGTCAGTGGTCATAAGTATGGCCTTGTTTATGCTGGTGTTGGCTGGGTTGTATGGAGGAGTAAGAAGGATTTGCCAGACGAGCTCGTATTTCACATTAACTATCTTGGATCTGATCAACCTACTTTTACCCTCAACTTTTCAAAAGGTACATGTATATATTTTATATATATATATATATAAAGAGTACATATGATAATAAATTCTTAAGTCTAAGCTATATCTACAAATTTGATGCATCACCTATTGGACTTGAATTCAAATAAATCCTTCATTTTATTTTTTTCTTGCCTGTTAATTTCTTGACATTTTTTTTGACAAATTATTTTTTCTACAGGTTCCAGTCAAATAATTGCTCAATATTATCAGTTTATACGTCTTGGCTTTGAGGTAACTAATTTTCATTATCAAATTTTCTTATAAGGAAGTCTTGAAAAAGACGTGATGTCTCAAGAAACTCCCTTTATTCTTTTTTCTTTTCCTTCCTTTCTATATGAGTGTGGTCATCTTGATATTGATCATGTATATACAAGGGTTACAAGAACATCATGGAGAACTGCAGGGAAAATGCAAGAATACTAAAGGACGGACTTGAAAAATTGGGCCGGTTTGAGATCCTCTCCAAAGATATCGGAGTGCCACTTGTAACCTTCTCCCTGAAAGACAGCAGCAAACACACGGTTTTCGAGATAGCGGAGAATCTAAGAAGGTTTGGCTGGATTGTCCCAGCATATACAATGCCGGCTAATGCAGAACACATTGCTGTGTTAAGGGTGGTGATTAGGGAGGACTTTAGCCATGGATTGGCTGAGAGACTTATCTCGGATATTGGAATAGTCCTCAAGGAAATAGATGATTTACCAAGCAGAATCTCTGTCAAGTCTGCTCATGTACTCGCAGCTAGTGGTGAGGAAGAAACACATGTGAAGAAGAAGAGTGTGATTGAGATTCAACGGGAGGTAACTAGTTATTGGAAGAGGTTTGTGGATGGGAAGAAAACAGGGGCCTGCTAGAGATGCTTTCCATCATCTGTGTCTTTGTCTGTTGACTATGCATTATGCAAACTTTGTATCTTTGATTTTAAGATTTGCTTGCTTCCCTTTTTTTTTTGGTATTATTCTCTCATATGTTTTTGTTCTCACATGTTATGTGAAATGCTTGAACCTCCAACCTATTTGAATATGCTTTTTTGAGTTTTGGTTCTCCCTTTTGAATCTGCAAGCATAGAAGCCTCCATACCTACTAAAGAATTAAATTGCTTGACTTTATTAATCGGTAATGCTGTACATATATAGCCATAGGTAAGGCTACTTAGAAGCCTCATGTTTTATTTTTGTTATACACCGCAAAATCGACGTTCCATCAATAATGACGATTTCGTTATGTAGTAACTAGAATCACGTATAGTTGATTGGCTTTGTTAACAAGTCAACGAGTTGATCAATAAAGCTTATATGGGAGACAAAAACAAGACCTTTCGCAATAAGATCCCGAATAAAATGAACATCAATGGCAATATGTTCCATGTGGTAATGGTTGACCGGATTCAGATAGAGTTGAGTAGCATCAATGTTGTCACAAAATAAAGTGGGGGATTGTGGAAGAGGAATAGAAGGTAAGGTGAACCAATTTCGAATCCATTGAAGTTCCGTTGAGGCACAAGCCAATGCATGATATTCAGCCTCTGTGAAAGAGCGAGCAATAACTCGTTATTTACGAGTGCCCCATGCAATTGGATTAGGACCAAGAAAGATAATAAAAGTAGAAGTAGAAGACCGATCATCTGGATTGCTGGCCCAGTTAGCATCGGAATATGCCATAACATCAAAGGAAAATGAGCGGCATAGAAGAAGACCATGAGATAGTGTACCCTTTAAATATCGTAGGAGACATTTGGCAGCTACCCAATGATTAGTGCATTGTTGTTGCATGAATTGTGTTTGTCGATTGACCAAAAATGCAATATCTGAGTGAGTGAGAGTCAAGTATTGAAGTGCCCCCAATTAGTTGACAGTAAGCAATCACATCACTTAAAGGATCATCGGTAACTTTCGTCAAGTTGGGTTTGTTAGACATTGGGTTGTGAAGAGGCCGAGCACCCTCCATATGATGGCGATGTAGAATTTTAGAAATGTAATTGTGTTGACTCAATAACGTGCCTTCGGAATAAGGAATAACTTCCATGCCAATAAAATAAGTTAAAGGGTCGAGATGTTTGTGTAAACCCTCTCAAACTTGAACAGCCGATAGTTGATAGGCAAATAAATTATTGAAACAGTATCATTCTTTGGAAAAAAAAAGGGATATATATATATACAGTAAAATCCACAAGTATCTAAAGTATGTTTATATATAAACTCAGTTATGTTTATGTCCTTCTAGACCGAGAACTCAGTCTAGACCGGGAACTCAGATCGAGAGACATTATATTAGGTCTTGGTCTGAAAAAGAAGAAAGAGTTCTAGGTTTGGATCAGGAACTTAGACCGAAAGATGTTATATTAGGTCTTAGTTTCGGAAAGAACAAAAAATCATTGGTCTGAACCGGGAACTCAGACCGAGAGACAGTGTATTAGGTCTCGATCTGAGAAGGAAAAGTACTCGGTCTAGGAAAAGTGCTCAATTCGGAGGTGCTTTTGACATGTTACGTAAATATATATATATATAAAGCCTATCAATAGTGAAACCGCCGCCGCTTCACTGGCAACAATTATGCAGCAGTGTTCTTTTAATGAAATTACACCACCTCCTGCTTCGGTTAAATACACGTCAACCTAAGAATGCCATGTTTCAAAGCTAAACTATCAGGAGTATTACCCATTTTGAATAGGGTCGTGTAAAATTTCTTAAAGTAGACATTCATCTATTTCAATAAGAAAGTACGCTTCCTCTCTCTCTCGTTGGTTCCTTGCTCCATTTTAGAAACAAATCGTGGATTAAGCAAGATCATAATAGAGGCACAAGTGTGACAAGCTAGTTAATAACTAAGTAAGTATCTAACTTCTACCTGTTTAAGTTATAGGCATGAGTTACTTACATCATGCATTAGCATACGCTATAATGATTGCTAGGAAATTTCATAGCAATTGGAGGTTAATAAGAATATGAAGCTGATAAGTAGAATATTTAAGTTGAATATGATTAATGAAGTTTGCTGGGTTTAAGTTGTAATCTAAGAAGGAACTAACCAAAATAGAAAATCCAAAAAGGAAGAAAGAGAACTCGATCTGGATAGGGAATTCAGACCAAGAGATATTATATTAGGTCTCGATCTAGGAAGGAAGAAAGAGTCTTCGGTCTGGATCGGGAACTCAGACTAAGAGACATTATGTTAGGTCTCAGTTTAGGAAGGAAGAACAAGTCCTCAATCTGGATCGGGAACTCAGACTGAGAGAAGTTATATTAGGTCTCGGTCTGGGAAGGAAGAATAAGTCCTTGGTCTGGATCAGGAACTCAGATTGAGAGACGTTATATTAGGTCTCGGTCTGGGAAGGAAGAAAATAGTTGGAAATAGATTCCTGAAAAATAAATAAAAAATGCTTAGTGAGACAAACTAACTAAATAGAAAAGTTTATAGAAAATTAATCTTTTATTAAACTTAGTTAGTTTTTTAATTATATAGGCAAACAACAGACTCAATATTCATGAACTACACAATCCCTAAAGGAAAGTTTGGAATGCAACTAAGTACATATCTCACCTACAATATAGAACATATTTTCCAAAATTTGATGAGTGGTTGAATTGATTGACTGCTAAGATGATCATGTTGCTACAACAATCATCATGAATTGAGTGACTCTTATGAATGTTAAATTAGCTACGGATTATTGATTCCTAAATTTCACAAAAGCATATGTTTGTACATGAATTATGTACATTTACCTCATATCTGTATTAGGAAATTGTGGGCAATAAGTGGAATAAAATATGAAGTAAGAAAGGAAACCTCTCGAAGGAAACACATGTCTTGAAGAGAGGGATAATGAAAGTTAAATATCACACTAACCCTTGGGTGGGTTAAGACCCAATGAAGCGAGGGTTGTGATAAGTTATACAAAAAAGAAATAAGAGCAGTAAGTACAAATCTCACTTATAATATGAAAGTTGTTTTGAAACGCGATGAGATATGTTTTAATAATTGCATGGTTGCTCATATATGGATTGATTGATAGTCATGAAATGATTGATTTTGATGAGTGCTAAAATTGTTATAATCATTGTTATATAAATTCTTGAACAACATATGCACTTATAAGTATCATGTCAATTTACCTCATATTTCATATTGAGAAATTAAGAGGTGCATGAGATAGAAAGAAATGAGATAAAGTAAGATATGTTGTACCAACTCTCAAAAGAAGGGCGTGAGACTCAATGAAAGGGGGATTAGATGCATGCGCGAGGCATAAAAATGAAAGGATCATAGTTAAGTTCGGATTGATCGCTCCTCCGGCTTTCCTTTGGTCGAGCGCTCAAGAAAAGAAAAAGTAAGAAAGTATAAGAAAGAGTAAGAAAGATGCATGTAGTAATCTTTATTAAGAGTATAAGTCTAAGATTATCATATGTTACATGCATCATACATCACATGCATTCACAATTGTTTTGTGAGATATATTTGTACTTGTTGAGTGAAAGCTCATGTCTTACGTCTCATATTATAGGTACTAAGGGTAAGTCAATAATTTAGTTACCCAAACATGGTTGCCGAGGAAATGCGATGATGGCGGAGGCGGTAGTGGTACCAGGACTGAAGTAATGTAAACTTCCGCTTTGAAATTGTAAAAAGTAATAGTCATAAATATTTTGTGCATTGTGAAGATTTGAGTAATGTTTTGAGAACCTTTTTAAGAATGTTTTAAAAGCTTATAGTCGACACGTGCAAAATGAATAATAATATGTTAGCCATATTTCCTTTGTATGACAGTCCGAACGACGCATGCTTAATTTTGCCAGTATTTAGGAAATTTGAGTTGAATCATTTCTCATAATTAAGAGGTTATCAACATAGACCAAAAAATAAGTAATATTTTTTTTCCCATTGTAAAATAAATAGGGGTGTATCAAATTTTGTCCGAGTGAAACCCAAAAACGTGAGAGCATTGCTAAGAGCACGATAGCAAGCACGAGGGGATTTGTTTTAAATCATATAAAGATCAACGAAGACGGAAAATATACTTTGGATAGATCGGGTCAACAAATCCCGGAGGTTGATACATATAAACAACTTCATCTAAGCCCGCATGAAGGAAGACATTATCGATGTCAAGTTGTCGTAAAACCCATCCTTACATAAAAGCTAGAGCAATGATAGTCCGAATGGTAATCGGTATGACCATGGGGTTAACAGTTTCTGTATAATCAAGTTGGACATATATAGCCAAAGGTAAGGCTAACTAAATTTTAATAATTAAGAAAGTGATAAGATATTATTATTACAATATTTCAAGTATCTGTACAATAAAATAATATAAAATTATATGAAATTATATTTCTGTTATACCAACAGCATGCATAAAAGTCAAAGTTATTAAAACATTCAAACCAATTTTGCTAATTGTATTTCAGCCGATATATCTCTATGGAAGAGCATTTTAGTGTTTGCTATTTTAGTTGGTTCAAAGCCCAATTTGTGGGCCACTGTTATAAATGCAAAAATAAGAGGAGGATCCTCGCAAAAAAGAAAAAAAAATGACTTTCATCCATTTGATGATAAATTGAGAAAGAAATGAAAATACATGTAATAAAATAAAAGCATTGGGAAAAAATATAAAAAATGAGACGAAAAAGAGAAAAATAAACAGAGAAAATAAATGAGATAAAAAGGAAAAAAATTAAAAAAAAAAAAATATATATATATATATATATTTAAACGTGAAATTGAATACATAAGCAGTGCTTGGCAACATTTTTGGAAAATATTTTTTGTGTTAACAAAAATGAAAAATGTTTTTCATAAGGGAACAATACTACTTGGGAATGATTTTTGTGTTAGAGAGAATTAGAAACCGATTGTTGAAATCATGCAAAAAAAAAAAAAAAAGGTCATAAAACTTAAATGCAAAAATTGATTTTGGTAGTTTTCTGCATTTTAAGCAACATTTTTTTATTTTGTTGGCTACTGTAGCATTATAGCATTTTCTCATTTTTCTCACTCATCTTTCATCAGATTCCAACTTTATTCAAAGTATGATTTTACGACCTACCTCCTTGTCTCACTTACTCTCACGATCTCATTCTTTGAAGGAAGGTTCACTTCTACCCTATTCTAAAGCAACCTATCTATTTCTTCATTCGTGACCTTGGCTGAATCCGTCTCCTTATCCTTCATTCGAGGTATGATTTCAGTTTATCCTTGTATTTTCGTTGTTCATGGAACATCATTCTCTGTAAAATAGCTATGACCTTGTTTATCACAATGCCTCATATAATATTTTATGTCAGAACTTTATGTGTTTTGATGTAGTGAGAAATATGGCATCTGTACCTGTTGATGCATCTGAGGATGGGCATGGACTCCCGTCTTAGAGACCGCACTCATCGATATAATGGAGGACGAGATGAAAAGAGGCAACCTGAATAATGGTGTATTCACAAAAATATGTGGAAGAGGATGTGTGATACATTGAATATGCAATCGACCTATAAGTTCAAGGAGAAGAAGATCAACTAAAAGGTCCAACGTCTAAAGCAAAGGCACCCACACTTCGCATCCCTATTAAAGGAAACTGGGTATAGATGGGACCCCGAAACGGACTCTGTTAGTTGCTTAGAGGAGCATTAGACAGCTCTAATCAAAGTAAATTGTCTTACCCACACCATAACAGCTTCATATATAGTCAAAGGTGTATTGCTATGATCTATGTTGTTGATCTGTTTCATGCATTTTTTAACACATATATGAAGTTTTATGTAGTTCTATTTTAGATTGTTTTGGAAAAATTTGAACTTTTATTTATTGAAATGATTAGTTGAATTGGAGATTCAATTTTCTCTTCATTTTTTTTTTTAAATTTTCAATACAAGCTATGTTATGAATCTTGATATTGTTGTTTATGTGTTTTGTATCACAGAAAAATAAAGGATATAAGTAGTTCCGTAAGAAGGGATGTGACGATTATTTGAAGTTGGGAAACCTAATTGGCAGAACAACCGCTACAGGCACTCTACGTCACTCATCCGCCAATCCACTACCTGATAGCGATGAGAAAAAAGACTTGATGGATGACTTCCACAATGCAAATGTCCACCATGTAACTAATAGCCAGTCACGTACCAAACCACCTAGCCAACTGATTATTCTTCCATTGGATGATGACGAAGTTCTTGTAAGGATGGCTGATTAGTATGAGGACGTGTTGGTCGGTTGCCATGCTATGTCCCTCTCATACACGACCCTCACCCCTTCCCCCACCTTTTAACCGGGGGAATTCGAATAATCCACCTATCACTGCTCCACTTGGTGCAGTCCCCGAAAAAGGTGATGATTTCCGTTCCACTTTCTTTACTGCTGCACATATTATTGCTGGTATGGAAAGGGTACCAAAGAGATCAAAAAAGCAAACTCGAGCCTAAGATTTAGCTGATTGTTATACGTTCTTCACCAAGGGTTCTAAGGCGAAGGCTGCGTGTTATGAAGCAATAGAAAAGAGCAAGTCTACCCATTACGCTTATAAGAGCAAACTTATTGCAGAAACTGCATAACCCAACCAGTAAGGAATGAATTCAGTATCACTTTTTGTGTTGAGGTTCTAAATTATATCCCATATGTTTCCATTAGCACTCATACTCTAGCAACCAGTTCATCAAGTTAAGTGTTTCCAACCGTGAATTATTCATGGTCATTAGTGTTGATCAGTCCTAGCTTAGTGAGTGGTTGAATTATAAGTTATACAATTCAAGATTAATTATTATAAGTATTGGACCTTATCGGATCATATTTGATTGGCTTGATGCGTATTATATTTTCAATCTCTCTATTGTACTAAAGTCAATCGTTTTTTAATCTTACTTACATTTTATCAGGATGACGATTTAAACTTCCATGAGAAGAAGTTCCTTAGTTTGTGGCTCAGTTATGTTATATATTAATCTTAATTCTCTTTCATTCACTTTAACTCTTATGACACTCTTTCTCATTAAGTGACAATAAGGTTAACTTGTAGTTGGATTTCTTATAAGACCTTGGTTTGTTTGCTTTCACTCGTATCATTTTATAATTGTAGTACAATACTACGTAATCAATGATACTTGGAAATCTGATAAGTTCATTTACAAACTTTTTATCTAAAACATTTATTTTGCCTTAAAAATATCAACGCATTCATTCTTTGTTCATTGAATTATCGATTGTTTCTTCTTTGAAACTATTCCAACTAACCGATTCAAATTAGCACAAGCTAAAACATAATATGGATTCATCATCTATGATAGAAAATTAGTGTGAAAGCTTTAATTTCAATCTAGAATCTTCATAGATTAAGAACATATCCTTAGTTCTTCTCAAGAGTGATATTATGTTCCTGATTGTAATTTTAATGCTGTCAAATCAAACTTCTTTTATTCATGCTCATAACATTTAGGGCATTGGAAAAATCCAATTTCATACATAGAATACATGACATAACCTATAGTCTTGCATAGGTAATTTGTTTCATGCATTCTCTCTTGCTTCATGTCTTTGGTGACATGCTTTGAAGAGTGAGATTCTATTACATTTCTGAAATTGTCATTTCAAGGAACTTCCATACTAAACCCTTTTAGTATTATGCTTATGTACGTTAATGATTCAAGCAAAGTAATTTTTTGAACATATCTCTATAGATCTCTAAAACATAAGTCAATAGGTGTTTTACCCATATCTTTTATGGAGAAGTTTTTTATAACCATATTTAGATAATTTGCAATATAACTGCCTCATTCTTAATGAGTAGTAATCTAGAACATGAACATGATTTTGCTCCCACTAACTCTTGTATACACTTAGGTAATCTCTTTTCTGAAATCAAACGATTTGAATTATAAGTTTAGATTTCGAATCTTGGATGTCTGCTTCAATTTTAGATTAAGCTTCTATTTTGTGACCATACAAAAATATTAGGTTATATCTCATATACCTTATATTTTCTATCCCGAATATGAAAGTGGAATTATTCATATTAAGTGCACCGAATATTAGTATATACTAAAGAATCATAATTCCTTCTTTCGAAGGTTCCTCATTAGTGAGATACATGCAAACTAGGATTCTTAATCTAATTCTTAATTTTGTGATATTTTCATTTCATTCAAGAATTCTCGTACTCCCACTGTCTTTTTAGAAAGTAATACGCTTTGTAGAAATCATATTTTGGCTAAAAAGCTCCTTTTAGCTCAATAGGATTTAGGCAAGATATATCATAGTCTCCAATGGATAATCCCATAAATTTAACATATATTAGATCTTATCTTCAACTATTTTGTATCATATTACTAGATTGAACCGATCATCTCTATATCTCATATGATGATATGATGATGTTGTCTTTCCATATTTCATGTGGATCATTTGATACAGATTTTGATAGAATCATATTTGCTATGTATGTGGTGATTTCTAGGTTATGGCCAAGCCTAACATAATCATGTTCATTGTGTAAGTCATATTTGAATCGTTCTCTTAAAGCTCATCCTCTTCATCATAAATGATCTTCTTACCCCCTCATTAAAACACGATTCACATCATTATACCCGATAAAATGATTGAGGAATGCATTGCATCATAAATGATTTTTGATTGAGTGAGTTCAAATAAATAAGTAAAAGTTATTTAGCCGACCTTATGCTATTCATTTTGTACTTATATCAATTATAATATTAACATATTGGATGTCTGACTTGGACCTATATGACATGATTGATAAATAAAAATACTTTTAACACTCCACCTTTGTTATATATTCCGTACATCACACTAGGTGGGTTCCCTTAATGACTTCAGTGTCTATGATTCGTAGACTCATTCTTCAATAGGCACGCGAAACAATTAGAAGGCCTCGACTTTTTTAGAACATGTCTTAGTCAAATAGTAATAAAATTTGAAGCGCCTCTTTTTACACTATTTTTGAAATCTAATGACTCAACCGTATGGATATGTAAAATATAGGAAAATGGGAAAACAATTGAACCGTGAAGGTTAATGATGCATATTCAAAGAAGAATGAAAATAGGAAGCAAAAGTCTTTGTTTCTTGTTGAAAATAAGTTTGGGGGAAAGAAGTGAGGAAGAAAACCTAGGGTGAAATTGAAGCCACTGTTAGACTTGACTGTGTCTGAAGGGGGTCTTATATAAGAGAAGGAAACATTCATACTCATTTTAATGGCGGTGGTGGCTGGCCAACAGCCACTATGCAGCCTTGAAATCATCTTCTTGGATATGTCAAGGGTTGGGATCTCCCTTGACAAGTAATGTTGTTACAGAGAGGTTGAAATTGAATAGTCCCAATGTTACTAGTTTCTAGTTGGTGGTTTTTATTGATATTTCGGAGAGATTGGGGAGGAGCAATTTTTGGAGGGTGGCTATTTTGGTGGTTGTTAGAAAGGAAATGTTTGCTTTTGGTAGATCTGCATTTGTGTTGATCATTCATTCAGCAGTTAGAGTCATCAAATGGATGGCTGCCAGAACAAATAGAGATGTGCCCAGTACCCGAATGGGTAATTTTACCCTTATTTCCTTTAAATTTGCTTTTGGTTATTGTTTCTCATGAGTTGGAAGAGATACATGTGCCTTCTTAAAGGTCCATTGGTCGGGGTTAGAGGATTTCTCCTCTAGCTACAGGTTTGTATAAAGCAAATCTCTCATCTCTGGAGTGATTTTTGGTTGGTATTGGTGGTAATTTTCGAAGGGTGCCCTCTCTTAAAATTTTGGCGTTGAATGGTGGGGTTTGCCTCCTTTGCTTTTGTTGTTTTTGCCTTCATATGCCCTTGTATTGGGCATGTATTGCTTTGCTTAGTGGTGGTTTGTTTTGTTTTGCTTTGCTTTGTTTTGGTGTTGTTTAACATCTTTGTTAGTATAATTTATTCCCCTTTTAGGCCGAGGGCTTCTTTGACAGGTTTGTCTTGCTATGGAGATTTACATTTGGCCAAAAAAAAAAAATTACAAAAAATTAGAAGTAGACCTCCTATAAGATTCTTGTTTAGGTCTTCTTTCATAGAGGAAGTTATTTTTCATGAATGGGAAAAACATTGTTTACTTAATTAGATTTGTAGAACTCAAATTTTAAAAATCCAAATCTATATATAAGACGAAACTCTAAATAAAATGTATCGAACTCGTAAAATTTTTGCCCCTAACAACTAAACCCTACTTAAGAATAAATCTTACATTCAATGAAGGAGAGATGCTCAAAATTTTAATTTAGATACAAAAGTAACTGTTGACAATCTCATGCCGCCATTAACATATAGGGCCATGAACAACATATAGGGCCATTGTTCATGGCCGGGATCTACTACATATTTCATATCCGGAAATGCATGGATTTACATATAGGGCCATGTAATTGCGTTAAGTGGAAGCCCCTCTCTAATTCATGTCAACCGTTACATGTGTACCTCATTTGAATTCACATTATTTTAAGGTTTGAATCTAATAAAGCTTCATATATATAAAATGTTTGAATTTATGGTTTCAATTTTGGAATGACATGCAATGATGGAATCTAATTAAGCTTCAGTATATATAAAAGGTTGGAATCTAATTAAACTTCAGTATCTAATTAAGCACCGCACAATTTTACAGTGTATTCAAAATGGCAAGGAGTTGAATCAATGTATAATATACATGCACAAGCTCTACTTGACATAGATTCTTCCCTTTTTTTCGTTTCTTCTATTTTTTCATTTCGTATTGGGAAAAAGATGTATATAATAAATTAATTCTCAATTTATAATCATAAGCTAGCTATAACATTCATTCAAAATATATATGATCAATACGTTGTCTTACAATATGTATGTAACTATCAGGTGAGGATTCTTTGTTAGTTTTGCTTAGTACGTATGTCTATCAAAATGTACGTATATATATATGTGCTCTTTACATTTGATCATGCGACGTCATCATGAGTCACTCATTCTCACTGAAAATGAAAGAAAACCTATATTAATTACGAGCTTCCACCAGAAAAGAAATCAATGAATCGATGCACACAAGCCTTGTCATGGTACCCGTTCGCTTCTTGATTTACCTCTTCATCGTCTCTCCTAGAATTGTCAATCACTTCACTTCTAGTGTTGGAGTCAGTATTTACTTGAAGAAAATCATAGAACTCTACGGGATGACATTTGTCTGCATGCAATTTCAGGAGACATAAGTTCTAAGAAATCAAACGAGAAAATCAAATAATGCAATCATTCATATAAGGTGATGAGTAATTCTATGCACACAAAAAGCTGTCCACTCAATTATTAGGGTTATAATTTTTTTAGATTTTGCTTATGTGACAGCACCCTAATAAGTCGGTGCACAGTTTTTTTTTCAGCACACGCTGGGCACACAAAAAGTTATTTATAATAATATGCTTTTGGATGTTTAATTGTTTTGAATAATATTAATTTTGTATTATTATATTATATATCATATTAATTTTATATATATTTAAAATAAATGAATCCAAACAAAATTTATCCTTCAGAGTGTAATTAAGTAGCTGAAGATGTTGGGTAGTAATTATGTGTACCTTCTCGTGTTGTGATACAAGAAGCTGGATTTTGAAAGGGAAACTCTTTAAGAAATGGGGAAGGCGTATTTTTGGATGTAAACTCGAATCTACCACAGTACTGGTCAACAAACGAAGCACGATTTCTCCCATCACAGTTAATAATGGGAGTATGATGATCTTGTAAGGTGGGAGAAGATATTTTAGTAGTATCATTTAGGAGCAGCGCTTGTGCAGCTCTCTTAGCATAGAGCTTAGACCTTTCCCTACACCTTCTTGCCATGATCACGTGCCAATGGTTCTTCACTGCGTTGTCTGTGCGGCCTGGAAATAATCTTGCAATAACTGCCCATCTATTCCCGTGAATTCTGTGAGAAGTTAGGAGTCTCTCTTCTTCCTCTTCTGTAAATGGACTCCTGTTGATTCTTGGGTCTAACTGATTAAACCATCTCAGTCGGCAGCTCTTACCTGAATTCTTCATACAATTTTGTATTAGGTCTGTACAGGTCTAAGGTGTAAGAAACCATTTTTTATTTTATTTTGTAAGTAGAGAAAGTTCATTAGAACACACAAAAATATAAAATAAAATATTAAAAAATATTAAAAAATATTTAAAAAAAAGTTGAGAGGATCAGAATATATGAATTAGTGTTTCTTGTAATTCCACTTTCTGTAGCATATATTTGAATCCTATTGTTTCTTCAATAGAATGTCTTTACATACCAATCAAATTGGAAAAACTTTATAGTTGAAATTAAAAAGTAAAAAAAAAAATATATATATATAGTAATTCGGTTTTGTTGTAGTAAATAGGGCTAGCTTAGTAATGGGTCTTTCACCTGATCTTCCTTGGAGCTTCTCAGCTATGGCATTCCAGTTATGAGGACCGTATCGTTTGACCAGCTGCCTAAGCTTCTCGTCCTCGGCAGGCCGCCAGTGGCCTCTCGTGCACATCTTCAATCTTTTCTATTTCCTTGAAGAAGTAATTATATACGAAGAACGATTTATAAAGTAGCTAAAAACCTTATAGAGATAGTTCGATCGATATATAGATTGAAACCCTAAAAAATTATTGCAGGATCGACCGAATTATCGGATCATAATTTCTTTCAGACAAAACCTGTTGATGCAAATAAGAAAGGAAGAACAGAAAGAGAGAAAAAGGTAGCGAAGAATGATCAAGACGAGGAGAAAAGGGAGGAGTTAAATAAAAGGGTAAGATGGGAGGGAGTATTTTCCGTTGGAGAGTTGGGAGAGTTTGGACAGACCTTGCACCTGCGATTGACGCAACTTCTCGGCTACCTATTTAACCCTACTTCTTAAGTAATTACTTGTACAAGATGATATATAACAAAGTAAGAGAATGAGGAAGAAAAAGAGAGAGAGAAAGGTTGCTTGGACCGGAGAATAGTTTGGTTCTGCTTTCAACGTCTTCACATGTTTCTAACCTACAACGCCTACTTATAACCCACCTTTTATTTCCCAACTAATTTCTGTATATATTAATTTGTTTATAAAATTCCCTTTATATACTTATTATAATCAATTGTAATAGTAATAGTAGTCAGATAAATACCCTTTTTTACTACGGAAAAAAAAAAATACTGTGCTACGTATAAATTACATGCAGTACTATATTTAAGGGCAGCTTCCATTTACGTATTAACATCCAGATTAATATTAATGAATAAATAAAGGCTTATGGTTGGTATTGTTGTTGTTAGACTTGGGGGTGTTTGAAGTTTTCGAAACTTTTCAGACCTAACTAAAACCATTAGGACCAGAAACCTCACAACTGCACGTGGAGAATCGGACACACATTCTTGCAATAATATTATTATTGAAATAACTACTAGATATTGCTTGTCTAGCTAGTCAAACACAGGTGACCAAGTATAGTTCTGCTCTCGCTTGCGTTTACAAATGAGGTAATTATATCAATGTATCATTCTGTCCAACAACCCCAAAATTGCTCTCTCGTATCTTCCACGCTCCTCCATCGGCTTTGACTACGGAAAAGAATAATTGATCATCTTTTTGGGAAGAAGGAATCGAATTAGACGTGCAAAACAACTAGTTAAGTAGTTGGATAAATAAAAGTGTCATAGATGTAGTGCATTCGGTTAAGATTTGAGTGTTTGAAACTTCACTTTTAAAAGTTGTGATTTTTTGTTATATGCCCATCGAATAAGGCTAAACCCGATTCGTATAATTATGTGTGAGAAATGATTTTTTTTACTTTTTAAGAAGATAATTACATGTTTTCTTATTTTGTCTATATGATTCGAATTCAAAACCTAGTTAAGCTACTAGATTTTAGGTTATGGTATTATTTCATTGTGAACATATCTTGTTATTATGAATATTAGGAATGTTATTTATCATTTATCATCGTTACAAGGGTACGGGTCTATTGTAACGGTTAGTCAGGTAGCAAAAAACTAAACTTCTTAGTTAGCCTGACTTTTTACACACAAGAAATTGGAAAAAAATAGTGTAAACCTTCCCTCAAGGTGGAATTCTTCGTACCAAATAAAATAATATGTATAATAAAATATAGATAAATTAATAAATTTTTTTAATAGTTCTAGAATTAAAAAAATTTATTAATTTTAAGGAAATATGAAATTATTAATAAATTAGTAATTTATTAATTTATCAAAATATTTTTAATTTTATTAAGTTTATTTTGAAGCTAATTAAATATGAAAAGTTAAATTTAGTAAGTATATTATTTTAATAATTTTATTAATTTATCAAATATTATTTTATTGAAGTTCTACGGTATATTCCTTTAGAACTTGTGATGGTGAGAGAATCAATAATATATTTCAATAATGGCATGATTGATTACTAGAGTAATGAGAATCGTAAAAAAGATATTTTTCAAAATCGTTCAAAAAATGAGTAGAGAATTGATTAGAATTGGCATGAGGGTGATTTGCATCATTATCACCCATTTTCTAGCATAATACCATGGGAAGCAAGTGGAAACATTTTTAGTTAAATGCATAATGCAAAACTAGATCCTTACCATTCCATGAAATTACTATGAATGATAACTAAACAACGAATGAGAATTACATTCTGGATTTTGTGAAATGGTAACCAAACATAATATAAGTTTTACTAACCTTTATATTGTGTAGGAAGAAGGAAGTTACACATTTAGAGTTTTTATTTATTATTTATTATTTATTATTTATTATTTTATCTGTATTTGTAAATTGATTAGATTTTATAAACCGTAATTAAATCTTAATTTAATTAGATAAGCCCTTAATTTAACCCAGAATGAAAGCCATGAGAAAATCTATGCATGCACGTCCAACAAAATTAGCCATAAAGGAGATCAATGTTTTATAACTAAGCTTAACCGTTAAATTTACAAGGAAAAGAAATAAATTTGACAACCCTTTTAAACTGTCAGAAAAGCCCAAAAGAGAAATTACCACATAATCATGATAACCTCATTTCTTTTTTTGCTTTCATCAAAAGGTTCTAACTTCTAAGTTATAACACCTAATCAAAACTATAACTTGTCATCCAAGATTACACTCTTGAGAAGCATTTACTCGGTGATACTATCAAACTTTCTCTTCTTCAACGACTTTCCTGGGTTTTGAAAACCATTTTGCTCATCAGTGAACTGAGCTGCTGTCCTAGCTCGTAATTCTTCTAAGCTCTCGCCTTCCTTGGCTTTGGCCCTCTCTAGAACCTGTAGTCATTTCTATGATGTTATACCATACATAGCCTGTTATACTGGAGTATCAAGAAAAGGTTTAAGAAGACATGGTATTAGACCCTGGTACCCTACCAGATGGCGACCATACAGATGGGTGCCTGAAAGTGCTTGTAGTGCGTTTTGCGCCTCTTCCTTTGTAACGTGCTCCACAAATGCAAATCCTCTATGAGTTTCAAACTTCTTTGGAAGCCTTAAGCCCTTAATCTGACAGATATTACAAGAAATAATGGTTAAAGAGAAAAACTAAAACAGTAAACAGTAAACAGTAAACATATTCAGGGGTGAAAAAGTTGGCAAGCTGAAGAGAATTTCTAAGAACGTCTCTTTTATGAATGACTTTATCCACCAAAATTGGAAAGAAACAAATACATGAAAAGTCAACCAAACATGTTAGATATTAGTTAAGACTCTTGTTACCGCAGAATAATTCAAAGTCTTATTGCCAACAAGAAGAGAACAAGAAAAACTTTTACCGTTGCTTCTCTAATGCATATTTTATCTTCTATATGGTCAAGAGAGCCGGAGAAGATATAAAACCTATCCTTGAGAAGATGTTAGACTCTCGATTATTAAGACTTATGTTAGGCGGAATATAACTTAATATAATTGTTATTATTATGTTATAGTTATTATTATTAGTGAGAGCTATTTTTGTAATTAGTGATTAGTAGGTTAATTAGCAGTTCTTGATTAGGGTTAGGTCATTGGGAATTTGGAGAGTAAGAACTCTTAGGGAGAGACGGTCTATCTCTCGGATTGTAGGCCAACCTATGCTATTTTTCTTGATCGCATAACAAAGATTAGCCCTAGTTCTATAATTCTAGATTGGGTCCTATCAAATTGGTATCAGAGCACTCGATCAATGATGGCTACGAAAAAAGTAGAATCACTCGGTTGGAGATGAAATTGTGGGTGGCCCCACTATCAATAAGAACCACTACGCTCTGCCCCCCAATTTCCCCTTTTAGCTTCATGGTGTGGTAGGGAGTAAATCCGACCACCAAGTTAAGCGACACTTCCGCCAAGTCTAGGTGGTGATGCACCGAATCCTCCTCCTTGTCCTCATCGCAATGAAAACACAACCCCTTAGCTCTTTTATTCGCCAACTCAGTCTCCATCAACCTCTTGAAACTCCCCTTCAGGCGATTTTCGGCTCTCCTCTCTCCTAAAGCCTCCTTACAAAAGGTGACGGTTTGAGTCCGAGCATTATAGTTCCCGGAATAGCCTTTTGTAACCATACTGCCAGTGCTATTTTTTGCTGCTTTTTTGGCATTTTTCTTCTCCTCCACTTGTAATGCCAAGGCCATGTACTCCCCAAGTCCTTGCGGCCGAAGCAACCTCAAAGCGGCCTAAATTTCCGGCTTCAACCCTTTGAGAAAATTTCCCTCTAAGACCTCCAGCTTCAACTCTTTGAGAAAATTTCCCTCCAAGACCTCCGGAGAGACACCCGTTAATGGGCCTAGAACTGACGGATATGGGCATTGACGACTAGTGATGCAAGGGTTGGAAGTCATTGACGACTTCTTGCCTTTAGACCTGAGCAGTTCGGATGTGATTCTGGGAATGAAATGGTTGAGTTCGATGGGCGAAATGACAGTGAACTGGAAGCTATTAAAGATGAAGTTTCGAAGCAGGGGGAAGACCGTGAGGCTAGAAGGGGATCCGAGTTTGTGTAAGACTCTAGTAGCCTTGAAAACGATACTGCAAACTATTGAGCGCGAAGGACAAGGGTTCCTTATCGAGGTGAATCCGTAGATTGGTGGGGATCCGAAAGTGGGCAACGAGGTTGAAAAGGTTGTGGACATATTTGGCGATGTTTTTAGGATGCCCGAAGGGCTGCCCCCAAAAAGGGATCACGGGCATGCTATAGTGTTGAAAGAAGGGGTTTCACCAATTAGTGTGCGGCCTTATCATTACCCGCAGGCGCAGAAGGATGGGATCGAGAGATTGGTGCACAAAATGTTAGAAGCTGGCATTATACAACTTAGTATGAGCCCATTCTCTAGCCCAGTTTTGTTGGTTAAGAAGAAAGACGGAAGTTGGCAATTTTGTGTGGATTACCGAGCCTTGAACAAGAGGATCGTACTGGATAAATTTCATATTCCAGTCATTGATGAACTATTGGATAAGTTACATGGAGCTAGCGTATTCCCCAAATTAGATTTGAAATCCCCCGATTACAAATTTGAATGCGGCGGGAAGATGCGGCCAAGACCGCTTTTCGAACTCACGCGAGACATTATGAGTTCCTCGTGATGCCTTTTGGCCTTACCAATGCCCCGGCAACGTTTCAATCACTCATGAACAAGGTATTTCAGCCATACTTGAGAAAGCTTGTGCTCGTCTTCTTTGACGACATCTTGATTTATAGTCATTCTACCAAGGAGCATTTGGACCATTTGGCGGTCGTGTTGACGGAACAACGGGGTCAACGCGAAGAAGTGTACATTCGGGCAACCTAGTGTTGAGTATTTGGGTCACATTAATTCGGATGAGGGGGTTTTAACGGATCGAGCCAAAGTTGCAAAAATGTTAGATTGGCCGACACCGAAGACACTAAAGGAGTTGAGGGGATTTTTGGGTTTGACCGGATATTATCAGAAATTCGTCAAGGGGTATGGCACGATAGCGTGGTCATTAACGGATCAACTAAAAAAAGATAATTTCCGTTGTGGCGAATTGGCAACTGAGGCTTTCGAAGAATTAAAGCGAGCAATGGCTAGTGTTCCAGTTCTCGCATTGCCGTACTTCACAGCGACTTTCGTCATGGAAACTGATGCCTCCGACTATGGATTAGGGGCTGTCCTTATGCAAAATCAGCAATCGATAGCATATTTCAGTCAGGTTTTGACAGCGTGCGCCCGCCTTCAGTCTGTTGAACGTGAGCTCATGGCTATTGTGTTCGCGGTCCAAAAATGGAGACCGTATCTGTTGGGATGGAGGTTTGTAATCCGCACAGATCAGAGAAGCTTGAAGTACCTATTGGAACAGCGCATGGTTGCTGAGGATCATCAACGATGGCTGTCCAAACTATTAGGCTATGATTTTGAGATACAATATCATCTGGGACTGGACAATAAGGCTGCAAATGCGCTGTCCAGGCGTGTAGATGGACCCAACTTAGAGGCAATATCAATTTCTCGGCTATTAGATGTCATGGACCTTAAATCGAAAGCGACGGCGGATTCTGAGTTGAACAAGATTAGAGAGGTGGTTCAACGGGGCGATGATGGGTATCCTGACTACACAGTTGTGGGGGGGTAGCTTCGTTACCAAGGGCGCATAGTGATTCTGAAATCGTCGGTGCACATACCGCGAATGTTACACGAGTTCCATGGTAGTGCACTCGGGATTATTAAAAACTTATAAGAGCTTAGCGGCGGAATTGTATTGGGTGTGTATGAAGAAAGATGTGGAGCGTTTCGTGGCACGTTATTAAGTTTTCCAATGAAACAAGTATGCGGCTATGTCCCCGGCAGGATTATTCCAACCTCTACCCCAAAAGGTATGGGAGGAAGTGAGTATGGACTTTATTGACGGGTTACCGAGATCGGAAAGCTATACCGTCATTTTGGTGGTAGTTGATTGTCTTAGCAAGTATGCACATTTTGTGCTGCTTAGGCACCCGTACACAGCTTTGATCGTAGCCATGGCTTTCATGAGAGACGTCGTTCGCCTACAAGGGGTGGCGGAGGCCATTGTGTCCGATCGCGACAAAGTCTTTTTGAGCCAATTTTGGAAGGAACTATTTTGGTTACAAGGGACGGCGTTGAAGCGGAGTTCCGACTATCACCCCCAAACGAATGGTCAGACCAAAGTGGTTAATCGCTGTTTGGAGACGTACTTGCGGTGTTTCGTGTCGGATACCCCTCGACTTTAGGCTAAGTGGTTGGCATGGGCCGAGTATTGGTACAACACATCCTTTCACACGGCCTCGTAGACCACTCCATTCCGCATCCTTTACGGGCGAGATCCGCCTCCATTGATCCGTTATGGACGTAGCACCACCTTGGTCTCACAGGTGGAGCAATATTTAGAGGCGAGGGATGATGATTTAGAGGAGTTAAAGGGGCACTTAGCGAAGGCTCAACAACAAATGAAATTGGAGGCCGATAAGCATCGATGGAGGTTCATTTTGGAGTGGGAGATTGGGTTTTCTTGAAGCTTCGGCCATACCGGTAGAAAACCATAGCGAGGAGGCGAAATGAGAAATTATCAGCACGCTAATTCGGGCCTTATGAAGTGGCTGCGCGGATCGGGGCAGTAGCCTATCGGCTTGCATTACCGACCACGGCAGCGATTCATCCGGTTTTCCATGTATCTCAACTCAGCAAGGCAATTGGAACTCACGTGGCCTCTCCACCACTACCACTGAATTTGACAACAGATATGGAGGTGTTGTTGGAACCGGATGAGCTATGTGGGGTTAGGCAAGAGGCGTTGGGACCGAAGGCTCCATTGGATGTACAGATTAAGTGGAAGGATATGCCACTCCACGATGCCACATGAGAAACATACTCTTCCATCACACAACAGTTTTCGAATTTTCACTTTGAGGACAAGGTGTCTCATTGGGAGGGGAGTAATGTTAGACTCTCAATTATTAAGACTTATGTTAGGCGGAATAGAACCTAATATAATCATTATTATTATATTATAGTTATTATTATTAGTGAGGGCTATTTTAGTAATTAGTAATTAATAGGTCAATTAGTAGTTCTTGATTAGGGTTAGGTCATTGGGAATTTGGAGAATAAGAACTCTTAGGAGAGACGGTCTACCTCTCGGATTGTAGGCCAACTTATGTTATTTTTCTTGATCGCATAATAAGAATTAACCCTAATTCTATAATTCTAGATTGAGTCCTATAAGAAGACTCCACATGATCAAATAACAAAGGTTGTAGATGGAAGATCTAGAAGGACCAGTCCCAATTTCAAACCATCAGCTTCATGCATGTTCAGAAAAATGATAACAAATAAAATGAGAGGGTAAATGTGATGCCGTCAGGTTCTGTAGTTCCAAGTTTCATGACCTGTTCAATATCTTAAGAAAGTGAGGAACGAAGAACCAGAGAGAAGTAAAGAGATAAATATCCAAATCCAAGGGTTTTGGTAAAGAGAAACTTCGAGGATGGTGGCCTTCTAGAATCTAGATAAGTTTCACCACAAAATACAGCAGAAAGAGATAGATGAAGAGCAAATAGATCCATTACTAAAGAGCTGACCAAATGGACTAAAGAGCTGTCTCAGATCTTTCTTTGTTGCCACAAAAGCAACATTTTGCACAAGTAATTTTGTCGAGCTCTTATTCTTGTCAACCTTTTTCAGAACCCGATCATCTTTCTTGGCTTGACAAAGTTGCAAAATAAGAGCATGCCCATCCAGCACCGTCCCCTGAAGAGTAAAAATATAGAAAAAAGTTCATGAATCCCCAGTAAGCAATGAAATAGAAACTTTCTAGAATTGCATGCAAGTATGCAACCAACCTGCAAATCAGTAACAACATTTGTGGCTGTCTCCACAGAATCAAACTCTACAAATCCAAAACCCATTTCATTGCTTCTCCACATTCTTTCCATTTTTCAAATGCTTCTTCACCTACATTTCAATAAAACAGAAAAGCAATTAAACAAAGCATGATGAACCAGACTATTGCACAGGAACAGTAGCTTCTAGATAATTACCCTGACACTTAATATTCTTCCTCCTTTCATGTGTTAGCTAAAATGCATTGTCACAGTGTCCTCTGTTGTTTTAAAATTGAGGTTCTTGACAAAAAGAGATCGAGGCTGAAGCAGATGGAAAATTAAAGCATCAGAACAAAGCTAATTTACAGATATCAACATGGAAATTAAAGAAAAGAGGAGTGCTTATATGCAAAGCCGAATTACCAGTGGTAAATTACAATAGTACTGATCTCATGATTACACAATTTCTAACCACCTAAGCAATTTCTGCTGCTTATTTAGTTCTTTGCCTATTCATATTGACATATGACGAAAATAACTAGTATGATGAGTTTCATCTATAAAGCAATATAGTCTTTTAAAATAAATAAATAAAAAGAATCCCTGTAGAAAACAAATCAAAATGTAGATAAAATCCCATCTTACAATCTTTTTAATTTTTTCTTTTAGAAACACAACAAGAATGTGAGTCATCATAACCAAAATATGCTTTCTTTGTAGGTATTTTCTTAGTCTCCTAAATTTAAGATTTAACTATTTACCTTAGACTCTGGTAACGAGGTCACACATGTATAGTTTTTCAACTTAATAGCCGTGACTGCCTCATGCTGCTTAGTTTGAAACATTCAAAGCTTTATATTTTTCATATTAATTATCCTACTTCATATTTGTGTAGCATTATTCAATATCCTAATACTACAAAAAAAGCATGAAAAATAAGAAACAACAAACGAAAAGGCTTCCTGCCCAGCAACAAATAAACATATTTATTTCCCCACAACAAGGATTTCCTACTACATGCCGAACACCATCTTGCTATCCACAATTTGTTCAAATATCTTCCGTGCCACCAGATTTTACAACACCTAGGAAGGACACAGAGGATACAACATACATATATGATCTAATTGATGCATAGCATGAGGATAATTAGAAGGCATGGATAGCATGCATGTATATAATTCAAACCTCAACTCGGTCTAGATCAACACCGACATCAAATATCTCTTCCAGTGTCTGCTCTAATACCACCATCTTTGCATCTTCTTCACCAACAACTGCATTGCGTTTTCCACTCCTGCTATCAAAGCTTGAGCTTTGACTAAGAACATTGACTGGAGCCCATTCCAAATACAGTGGACCACCCCTGTATTAACAGTGTAGAGAATATAACATATGTAGAAACGCCTCAGACTTGGAATGTTTTGAGATATACATGTTTTATGACACATTAGTGTGAGTGATTGAAATAAAATCACTTGTATTTAAATAAAGGGAAAGAAAGAAAACCACCTCGATGTAGCCCTATTTTTCTCATTTTTCCTTTTTTATGACAGCCTGATACCATACACGCTTCATATAGCACCTCTTTCTCGGTATTAGATAATAAACATGCCTCAATGGTTCTAGCATATGCCTATATCCCCTCTCTTTTTGGCTATAAACAGATAAATATCATTAAGTCGGGAAGTCATAGCACTTCTATTTCGGTATTAGATAACTGATACAGTTCAAACATACTCCTAGATTACTTATCAATACACAGTGAGATCATTTTATCTATAACAGATTCAATTAAGCAGTCCTAGGACCATCAATATAAACACTTGAAGAATTTCGATCTTTAATGAAATTTGAAACATTTAACGAACATCTGACATAAGACACAAAAGATCTGACATAAACCCACCTGCATATATATCTACTAACCAAAGATCTTTACTTTAAAACAATTGAAAAATTATGTTTTCAAGAATTTAGAATTTCAAGAATATGATTGACATAAGGCTTTTCTCTGGAGTTTGCACAAAATTCCAAAATGGATGGGACAAACCAAATTTAGCAACTGATTTTTCAATCAATTAGATACTGAATGACAGAACAACTAATCTAGCAGTTTACAGAAAAACAAACTTATTATAGGAGATGCACCCAAAGACTCTCGAGCATTCCCAAGAAACAAACTGAGATTGAACTTACAGATATTGCCTGTACGCTAAACCTTCAAATGCAGCACATGCTTCAGATGGTTCCAAAAACACGACCTGACATAAAACCAATAAGGAAATAAAACCAATAAACATATACTCTAACGGCTTTGAAACAGTTTCAACCGATTCCATATATTATAATTACTACTCTTCCACTTCTGGATTGAAAAAGCCCAAATGATGGAGAATGTGCAGCAGGAAAATCTCAAAATTTACATAAGGGGATATTTGATGGTGAATAGAACCCATGAACAGTACATAATCTTTTCTATGACATTCCAGGTTTATTTTTATAATGCATTCACAGTACCAGTAAATTGGTATAAAGGAGCACTAGAAGTTTCCTACTTAATGACTGAGTCACAAAACTCCTAAAGAAAAAAATTACCATTTTCTTTGTCTCTAATGGTATTGAAGCAATATAATCATATATAAAACTTTTCGTTTTAGTACATAATAGCACCTCACTTTCAAAAGTATTAACTTCCAGTTAACATACTTTGGCATCATAATCACATATCATGGTCTATCGCAAAATTAAAAACCTGGGGGGCATCCCTATAGACCGAGGTGCTGGGGGCACCCTATCGAGCCAAAACGCAGTTACCCAACGAGGGAGACCACGAATGCTTGCTGGTCAAACATTAGCGGCTAAGAAGATGACTTATTTTCAACCAGAAGACAAAAATCAAGTCCCTAAGATGCATTGTAACAAACTTCTTAGGTATTTAAAGATTTCGCCAAGATCTCCAATCAAAGATAATAAAGATAAAATGATCTACAATGAAAAAATAAAAATAAAAAACAAAGTGCAGCGAGAGAGAAACATACTTCTCGATATTCTATAATATAAGTCTAGAAATAAAAAAATAAAAAAAAAAGTGCAGCAAGAGAGAAACATACTTCTCGATATTCTATAATATAAAACTAGAAATTTATTCTATACTCTTAACAGAAAACTCTTGTTCAAATAAACAAGCCACTGAGACTCTGTGCGTAGTAGATTGAGTTAAAATAAATTACGTGATGGCCTATAACACCGGAGTACTCTTTAAAATTCAAAAAATAAAATAAAAAGGGAGACCTATAAACCCAGTGTCCATAGCACATATAGGGAATCCTGATTTGTGATTTCTTTCTCTCTCACCACAGCATCTCTCAAGACCAAAAAAAGACTGTTAAAGCTATATATTGCAGCAAGACAAACTAGTAAACAACATGGATATAACATAATATCATTTACTGAGCACTCTCCTAATGGAAAAGCACATAGCTGTCCCTTCATAAAACACAAGAGTTCTTCTTATATTCAAGTACACTTTTGACGACCTGTTGTTTAACAAAATGAATATATGTATAATTATAATGACTTGCAAAGTTTTTTAATGACCTACCAACAATAAAATCCAAAGAGAAGAAGAGAAAATAGTGATGATGGTTACCAGAGCCAATGTCTTAGCCGGGGGGGGGGAGGGGGGGGGGGAGAATAATTTTATCCAAACTCCTGAGTTTCCCAAACATCTCAGCTAGACCAGATTCTGAAGAAGCATACGGCAAATTCTTTACTAAGAGAATATGGTTACTTCTTTTCATATGTTCAGTTTTCCCAGTAGCCAACTCTTCCAAGGATTCCACATTAACTCCAGCAGTTGCAAAATCCTTTTTGGTCATTGCAAGTACTTGAGTTTCTCCCAAAGCCAGACGGACTGCAAGATTATCAGCTCCTCCATCAAGAAATTTACCCTTACTTACACATATATTCTAGCAATATTTTCAACAACCTACACATGCATAAAGGACAAAGAAAAAGTGAGATTGCACACAATCCACTCCATAAAATCGAAGCCCACAAAATCAAAGCAGGTACAAACTCTCATAACCTATTAAAATTAGTAAGACAACACATGGAAAAAAAAGTAAATATTGTTAACCGGAAATTCAGAAAGGAAATGAATAACGTTAGAATATAAGCCTTTCTAGATTGGTCAATAATTAGGATCTCTGCAAAAGGTACATCATACTAAGCATTGTCAATGATGTTCCCAGACAAAACATACTGTATCAGGATGCATGAAAAAACTGTTCCATGCTCCTTTATCCCCACTGGCTTTAGCTGCTTTCCGGTCATCCTCCCTCTTTGGTTTGAAAGATTTTGAAGCTTGACCTTTAGAATTGTAAGCCCTATTAAATTAGTAACATCTGAACATCATCCCAATGCAATTATCCAAGTAAGAAGACAGTAACTATAATCAGAACCATTAATGACCCAAAACTGATAAGCTAAAACAAACAGCATACAGTAATTCATGCTTCCCAGAAGGATTCTTCTGTTGTGCCAATCTTCCTTGAAAACTTGAAACGTCCAACTCTTCTAGCGCCCTACATGTTACGAGAAAGTAAATCATATAGAAGTTTAATAATGGAAAGAGATGTTAAGATAAAATGGTTTATAACAATTTGAACCCAAATTAGATAATAATCGATAATAATAGGAATGACAGATAGATTTTTAACAAGGGGAAAGACTTGTGATCCATGGCCATCAAATAACATTAATTACCACAGATCACAGAACTAAAAAGGTAATATAGTCCACCAAACAGAATGATTCAAAAAGCACAAATATGCCTCCTGCGACTTTCAGTTTACTGGGGAAAACAAGTGATGTCATTTTGAAAATTGATTGTAAATAGTTCCTTAGAAGAATGAAACTCAAAAATTGGTGTAACTAGTATAAATCATTCTCTTGTTGTCCCATTCTAACACTTCAATGCTAGAAAAGCATGAGTTGCAAAAATTCTGCAGTAGTATATCAATCACGACATCAACCAAATGAGATCAGAGAGAACTAAGATATATAATTACTTTGTTGCACACATATAAAGGATGAAAGCAATTCCCTTAGACCGTTTTGTCTCTTTATCAACAAGAAGATGGACCTCTGAAACATTGCCGACCTTACTGAAGTACTCTTCCAGATCCTCCACACTGATAAAAAAATGGTTGTGGGGATTACAATGTACTACCTTAAACCTCTCGACCGATACTAAATTTTAAATGAAAAAGATAAAAAAAAAGGGTAAAATATAGTACAGAATAATAAATTGGAAACGGTTACTATGAAAGGGGATATAGGGAAGATTACATTGCTGTATACGGTAGATTACGGACAAACATGCGACAAGCCTCAAGTCCTTTCTCCTTCGCACTTGGAAAGAGCTTCTCTACATTAAGTAGATTTGCATCAGGATCTTTGGAAGTAACTTCCTCTTGAACATCATTGTGAACAAGTGCCTTTCCCTTTTGATCAGCGATTGGAGCTATGAACATATCATTTTCCCATAATCTTGACTTTTTCCGATACTGTGTGACCTGAAGAAATTCTTGAAGCTTAGGGTCATCTTCTATAACATTCTTTCCCTCTACTTCAGACGCCTTAAGGCTTGAATCCTTCGCAGCTTCTTTTCCCTCCAGGTGCGGGGTATATTTGGATCCCCTACCTTCCGTGCAGTCTAAAATAAGGAAGAGATTTCCATTAAAGGTAACTCATGGGTCTCAAAGGTCCAATCAGACATTATGCTTGAAATTAATTTGGAAGCAAGAGAAGATTATATAGTTACTGCACTTTGGGTTCCTATTATTCTGTGCATGCCTGGATAAATTTTCTCTTTAACTATCGAACGGTAAAAAGGGCAAAGTACAAGATTTTAAACCATGTATTGAAACAGTTATTTGAACTTCTAACTGCAATGAATGGATAACAAAAAAAATAAGAGTTAAGCAAATTGAGAGAAAGAGCATCAGACATCGCAAGTAATCTGATAAGTATCAAGGCAAGATTTGTTGAAGTAGTTGATTGATTCATCAGCGTCGTGTTCAGTGCGATAACCAATGAATCCATACTGCCTGCTCTTACCATCTCTGAATCGAAAGAGGAAAATCAGCAAAAGTAAATTAAAAACTCAGAATTTGGAGGAAAATAACTACAACAGAGCAAGAGGTATAGGAGTACCTGGTTCGCAAGATTCTGGTATCCGTAATTTCTCCTTTCAGAGAGAAAACCTCTCGAAAGCGATCTTCAGTCACATATTTGGGCAAGTTTTTCACACAAATCCTAGACCTGTACGCAAAATACTCTGAATCACTTCGTTTTCTTCTCATACTCGAAACTGCTTTCTCAAAGAACAAATCGAATTTTGGAGGGAGCCAAAGAAAAGGAGAGAAGAAAAAATAGTTAGTTACCTACTGCTGACGGCTTTGGTTCGGGGGCTCAGTAGATGGCTTTTTTTCCGTGGTCATGGCTGTGGTGACAGTAAAATGTTAAAATAAGTCGGGTCAATGTCACAATAAAATTACGATACAAGTTAATCATGTATGTTCAATTATGCGAGTATCTGAGTTGGCACGGCACGAGTTTAAAAATATTTCTTAATTTTAGTGATTTTGTTTTAGAAATTATTTTATTGTTTAAAAACTTTTTAATTAATATAAAATTTCGGTAAAATAATATTTATTATAATTTATTTATAATTTTAATTATTAATAATATTAATTTTAATTTATGAAATAATGATTATTATTTATTAATAATATATAAAATATATATTATAATATTAATATTTTATTAATTATTTTAAAATTCTTTTTTTATTAAAATTAATTTTAAAAAAAAAATATTTGAGTTGATATGTCGAAATGGGCTCACATACCAAGACAGACACATGGACTGAAACGATCTCACAAGCCAGCACGACACGTTTATGATCCATTATTATATTCATATTATGTCGTGCTCTTATTTTTAGACTTAAATACGGGCACGGCACGGGTCAATTCGTGCCAGACATAACATGATATAATTCGTGTCATGCCCAAACTATATCGACCCGGTCCAAACCCTTTATGAATTGCCACCTCTAGGTGGTCGCCATGTTGGTGCTCTATGGGGCCTTCATCTTCCTTTGCTTGGGTTTCTGCCAACGCTTCTGGTGTTCGTCAGCCTATGCTTGGTTCTACAACACTTCTACAATTCAACTTATGCTTTAGGTTTTTCCCTTCGTCCATATATTTTTACTTTTTACCCCTCTATTTTTCATTTTATCAATTTCATTCGCAAGCTCTCTTCAATATCTTATTTTACTAGTTAGTGTAAAGAATTAATGCATTCTTTTCCTCTATTATTTCCCTTTACCCTATGGAAATGATGATGTCATAGAGGCATTCTAGCATGGTACCTACATCAAGTTAGTATCAGTTCTTCTTTCTTTTTTTTCTTCTTCATTATTTTCATTTTTATTCGGTTTTTTAAAATTCAACTTCAGTTATGTATCAATTTTTATTTAGTTAGATATCATTTTGGAGATATTTTTTCTTATATCATCCGGGAAAACTCAATTTTCAATTTTAATTCAAGAATCATTCATGAATTAATAGTTAATTATTCCTATTTATCTTTCATTTTTTTCTCTAATGATTGAAAATACACATTTTTTTTTCAATTTTTATTTTTAGGTATTGAGTATTGTAAGATACTATCAATCGACTTAAAATCATAAACTCAATTAAGTAGAAGATGGAGAGTATGAGCACGAAGATGGAGGTGAAAGCATGAAGATGAAGATGGAGAGAGAAGACAAGAAATAAAGGATTATCAAAAAAGGTATGGATTAGAGAGATGTTTATTAGGAAAGTGAACAATTCAAAATAGTGAATGAAAAATAAAAAAACGTTTTTATAAGTTGAAAAAACCACAAATGTGATTCTTGCATTTCAATTTTTTGATAATATATTTTGAATTTTGAAAAATGCTTTTTTAACAAAATCTGATGCAAAAACCATTTTTGTCCCTCTATAAAAATAGTTTTTGTATTTCAAGATGCAAAAGCCGTTTTTGAAAAACATTGCCAAGCGTGGCCTCTTTCTTCTACTGCAAAATCATTCCTTCTCTCATTTCAAGTTTAATCATCGCGATTCAATAACTACATTACATTGATGGCAAACTCCAATAAGCGGTCAACTTCATCGCTCTGCATTAGTTTTCTTCTCAAGATATTCCGGAGCTGAGGATCGACTTTGTATTGGAAAATATTGATGGGTGAATTTAAATTGATTTTATAACTCCTGATCTAGCAACTCTTGATTTTAATAGAAATTTAATTTTCTAAAATATCTGGATTAATGATAATTAAATCCCATAATAATAATTATATTAATATGTTAATGAGAGTTATCTAGTGAATATATGTATTAGTGATTTTCAGACCTAAATCACCATGAAATTTTATACTTGGAGTTCTATATTTTAATCTTATTTCAAAACATCCTAGCAAAGAATCATAGCAGGATAAACTGCTGAGGTATAAAATATTAAGTATGAGGGTTATTGATCTAGATTCATCGCTTCAGTATAAAAAGATAGAAGATCCTTTGACAAAGTATGTTCTTTGATGTAATGAAGAAATCCTTGCAAGGTAACATGATCAGAAAAGTGAGTTTTCTGTAAAGTCGTTGTCTACATTATATAAAGAGATATTATTTATATAATTTATCTATTATGATTTAATAATAAACCATACAGTAGTATGAATATAAATATTGGCTAGATGGAATAATAGAATAACACGTTATTAGTTATATAGGTTCTTATGGAAGAAAATGTCCATTTTTTATCTCACATGTAATCTTTACACTTAGCTATGAATCAATCTTAGTTTGAAAGTTGTAAGGAAAATTAATTATTAGATAATAAAGTTTAACTGTTTATTTTGAAAGTTAGTTTAGAGTTAAATATGTCTAAATATAAATTAGATAAAATCATGAACTGTTATGAATTTTATCATGTTATTGAGATGTAGAACTTAACTAGTCATACACATAAAAGACTAAAAGTAGCTCAAAAGGTAATTTTGTAATTTGAGGATAAATAAGAATAATTATATCAATAATGAGATTATTGAGTATAATATAAAATAAAAAATTTATTTATTCATTTGATTTCATACAATATTGCTAGCACAACTAAGTCACACTATATTGATAAATTAGAAATTAATTATTTATTCGAATAATTTAAATTGGTTAATAAAATTAATTAATTTATTCTTAACTATATAATTCAAAAAGAATTAATGAGATTAGACAACAAATTCATATTAGGTTTATTAGGGCTAAAGTTGACTCGAAGGAGTTGAAGGACAATTTGGTTATTTGATAAATTATAAACTCTTATCAATTAATTGAGAATTAACTAAAAGCCAAACTTTTTTATCAAATTAATACCTTATGACTGGCCATAGCATGTGATGGGCATTTGATATATTTATTGATTTAGTAATAAGTATAGTAATTATCATGAACAATGAACAATTGTAGTTGTAGATAAATCCATTGGTTCTTTCGGAAAGACCACAAAGTGGTTGACTTATACTTGTCAAGGCCAGTTGTAGATAACATAGTGTACATCATGGTACTATCATGGTTTATTTGTTCTTTCGGAGAGGCCAGTTGAAGATGAGTATTGCTACATGATGGTGAAACTTGTAACCATCGCAATTCCGTTGAGATTTATACGCCACATTTAGTTAAAACACTTTTAAGGAAAGTACAGAGTGAGTACCTGTATAACCCTTTGTAACCCTTTCGTTATACAAGTATAGCATGCAAAATTGACATTATATGTGAACCATGACAGTGTTTCTATTTTTGGACTTATTGAGAAGGTTTTATAACTTCTTTTTTTAAGGATAATGTATGATATTACCTTTTATGATTTATCTTTTTGGGAATGATCCCTATTTACATGGTTTGTATACTTTACATGTAGAACATGAATCTAGCTTGAACCTTAAAATTATGAAATAATGGTTTAATACTAATCAAATTTTAGCATTGTCATTTGGATCATACCAATAGGATAAGAATATGCAAGTTGCATGATAATAGACATCTTAGTCCGTTCGATTATGAATCAATACTAACTTACTAAATCTTGTCCACTTGGAATGATCAAATCTCTTTTTGATAGAATTAGAAAGAAATCGACTAAAGTTGTAAGACCTATTATATAATAATGTATGTGGGGCAAATGACAACAAATGCTAGAGGTGTTTGTCCTTAAGATGAGAGAGGTTAAAAGCAAGATCTAACATGTGTTAATTTTATGCTATATCCCAAGTAGAGATTAAGATATTAATTTTCTTTAAACCTCTCGAGTTAACAATATTTATGGCCGATAAGCTATTTTCTTAGAAAGAATGTTACTTTCCAAAAAGAGAATGGGAGTAAGAAAATACGTGAAAAAAATTCAAATCCCGCAAAAGCAACAACAAGACAAAGAATTCTAATTCGTCAAACACTCACAAAGGAGGAGCCTTTAAAAGAAGGGAATATAATTTCTCGATGCATACAAGTACTCAATAGATTTGAGTGAACCAAAATGGTATGGATTCTATATATACCAACTAAGTGTTAATCTTGAGAGTTGTACCAAAAGAAAGTGTTCCAAGACAGATGCAAGTGAATTGTTGAGAAAAAAAAAATAGAGCATATATACATATTGAGACATTTGAATCTCAATTAATGATCAAAGGCTAAAATCAATGACAAGGAAAACGTTAAGAGAAATCTTTTCACTCACGAGCATGACAAAATCCATTCAATTATACTTGCAGTTGCAATATACCATAATCATCATATGTAGAAATATGTGAAAAAATCTCACTTGAAAGGAAATCAAGAAGATAAAAAAAGGTATATGTGATATAATCTATGGGTTTCAAAAAACATGAACAAAGTAATTATGTAAGCCCGCTTAATTCAATATATTGATTGAAGCCAGCCATCTCAGAATAGTAAATCTGTTTTCACTAAATAAACAAATTGTTTGATATCATTGAGAATGCAGATGACCTATGTGTACTAGATGGGCTAGTGAGACTATTTATTGAGAATGATGTAGATATATTACAATATATCTAGTTGTAATTATTAAGAAACTGATCCATAATTAATAAGGGTACAACATATTTTATCTTAGGCATAAGGATCTATAGTGATACATGTAAAATGATTTCTTGTTTGACCCATTCTACGATACATAAACAAAATGCTAAAGTAGTTTAACATGGAAGATATAAAAAAATGACTTTTACCAAAATATCATGGAATCTGACTCTTTAAAGGATGTCGCCTCAGACATAAATGGAGAGAGAATGTATGAATAAAATAACATATGCTTGCCTATAGATTATATCATACATGTCATATTATATACAAAGTCAGAATCTACTCTTCTTTAAATGTTATGAGCAGGAATCAAAACAATTAAAGTGAAGAACTTTCTCATGTTCTTAAGAAAAATTAAATGTATGTTCTTGATTTATTGAGGTTCTAATTTAAAATTGAGGTTCTATGTGTATTGAATGGAAAAGTTCATAACTCAACTTATAGGCGTTCCTAGCATTATTTGTAAGGTAACAATGTACTATGTTTTCAAAGGTGCAAGATAAAAGTGAAGAACCAGGTCTTATAAGAAATATGAATGGTATTTCAAGTGAACTTAAAAGAAAAGCTTGAGAGAATAAGAATCTGACTTTATGTAGAAAACAAGCAATTGAAGTGGGCCAATATGCTCTAGGATTCAACCATTTTTAGATTTTTACATCTGCTGAGCAAGAAATGTAAATTTCAAGAAATAATTAGACAATAGAGTATAAATGGATAGAGATGTACTGTTGTTGAATGAACAAACAATACCATCACACAGGATAAGGGTTGTGGAGCATAAAATTACTTAACCTTCTAGGGATCACATATTCCAAAAGGACATTACAAAGGAGTAACTCTAGTGAAATGCAATCATGGGATTTCATCAAAGTGCATACATCATGGTAGAAGATATATCTAGCCTTCTCAAAGGAACCATGCAAAACTTTCTTACATGGCTTACAAGCTTAATATTATCATGAAGGGATTTTGATTTATTTGATCTCATCAAGACTCTATAAATGCTTAATCAATATCATGAGATTCAATATTATATTTCCTAGCATGCATCATGTCAACATAGATACATGTTCAATAAATTTATCAATTTCATATATATATATACTTATTGTCAATCAATTCACCCAACTTTGAATTATGCTCTTTATGTGTTTGTGTTATTCATTATTTCCAATCTTGAACTCTTTCAAGAATTGAAAACTTTTATAGATTTAAAAACTTCTTCCAATTTAGAACTTCTTATAAATAAAGAGACAAGCATTTTTAAAATGAAATCAAAATTTTATATCCACATTCAAAATTACAAAGATTCATTTCTATCTCATGGAACATTCAATCATTTTAATTTATATCATTTCTTTCAAGTAAACCAGAAAGATTAAATTTCATTAACTTTAATATTCTGGATAATTTGGGTTTTCTGAAATTTAATCATCTCTTAATTCATACAATCCAAACCAAGCCCAAATAAATGTGTCTAACATATTGGGTCCAATTTCAACCGAACCGAATCAAGCATAGCCCACCCAACATCAATATTAAGTAAAAAGGGACCCACGTCATCCAATCGGTGCTCAGCCACCTCAACATTGCTGCCGGTGTGAGGCAACAGTAACCACACACACGCCAAGAAGTGGCGATGCTGGTGGTGGGTGGCTGCTCTTCCCAGCTATTGCACTTCGATACCCGATTGTTCTTTGGGACCCACATCATCCAATCAGTGCTTATTTGCACTAAAATACTTAGAAAAGCAAATTTTGAGCACAACCCAATCATGAAAAAATCAATTAAATAATCCTGAACATTCTGGTACACAACCTAAGGCTCTAATACCACTGTTACTCATTCTCCGCTTATCCAAGAGGAATTCTATTTTCAAAAATGGGGTTCCGGATATTCGAACAAAGCAAATACTTAAAATCGTGAAAGGTGTGATATGCAAAGCTTGCATATAGAATGTTTTGCTTCAAAACCTAGATCTAAGCATCTAGATAAGGAATCGAGAGAGAGAAAGAGAAATAGAAGTATACCAAGCAAATCATCATTTGAAACCGGACATTTTTCCACTCTTCACTTTAAGCCACCATCGCCATTGTTCACTATTGTCGGTCGCCAGTCACTTCTGCCCCTTCCACCTTGCTTGAATCCTAAATCGTCACCCGATCTCTATCGGTATCCATGTGAATAACAATTCAAAGGTTTTTTCTACATTCAAACATCATCACATGTACGTTGAATCTTCAAGGAAGTGGAAAGTAATTGAGAGGAAATGGTGAGAGGAAAACTCTTTTTTTCTTTCTTCCCTCTCCATATCCGGAAAGGATGGAGTTAGGAGTCATAGGGTTCCCATATATTCCGTATAAAGGGACATGTGACTTAGGCCCTAAGCCTATGTGTACTTCTCAAGTCCAAAGCCTTTTAAGTTGTGTTTTGGTTTCGATCTCCATTTCAATTCCTTTTTTTTTTGAAAAAGTAAAACATAACTAATTCAAAAATAAATTCCAACTTTCCCCGATAAAGTTTGGGCTTTTATTTTGGGCCTTGAACATGGGAACAATTTGGCCCATTATCGCTTTAATGTCAAAATGAGCTTTTCCTTTTACCCAAAAAAATATCTTTTGACTTTCTATTTATTAATTCCTTTAATAAATATGTTAGTCAAATTAATATTTTTCTAATTAATTACATAATTTCAAATTAAATCTAAATCACACTTTGGATAAACTAGTAGTGCGGGTGTGATTTAGACTTAAGAAATTAAACTAATTAATTATTCAACTCTTAAATCAAGTTCTTTTAGAACAAGTCAAATTTCCAAGAATGTTCTCTAACCTTTGATCCAATCAATTTTAATGTGTGTGATCTAATATGTTCTACATTACATCGGTAGGCAAGAACTTATAGGTTTTATTCATTCTTTACGAATGAACCATCTAGTTCTTAAAACAACTCTTAAGTCAGAAAGTTAATAAATCATCACATATGATTTAATTAACTTTATTAATTAACTTTAAACATCAAACCACATTGAACTAGAGCAAGGTATATGGCTTACCCATGCAATGAGACGTTCTTAGAATCTCATAAAGACCCTATAGTGACTATTACCGTACCAGACTTATCCTTCCATCAATCATAGGACATGGTTTAACTCTTAACTCTAATAGACTTGACCATGTGAGTCATGTGATTACTTATGCAACTTAGACAATGGATCTATGCAAAACTCTTTTCCAACCATTCTACTTTTTAAAGATTTCTGATTGCATAAGGTACATTACTCATATGATTTATCCTCTAGATAAAGAAGTGATGGATCTCATCTTATCACCCTACTCTTCACATACTCGAACATATGCCTAGTGGTTCGCTCTTTTAGTGTCTTATGGTTAAGACCACTTGGAGCGATACTAAAGCATGATATCTTATATGCTAGTGTTGTGGTGATCTTAGGTTAGAAGATCAAAACTACATTAGTCAGTGGACAAGTCTCATTGATAGTTATTATCACTTTCATTGAGACTTGTCGAGTGATCACATTCGATCAATAAATTTGTTGGTTACAAGGAGAGAGTTCGAAGCTTTGAGAATGAAGGAATGTGAGAAAATTCAATCTT
Organism: Coriaria nepalensis; assembly: GCA_027186245.1. Lineage (NCBI taxonomy): Eukaryota > Viridiplantae > Streptophyta > Magnoliopsida > Cucurbitales > Coriariaceae > Coriaria > Coriaria nepalensis. Next base: position 3,226,357 of record CP114493.1, read on the forward strand.
ACATTGAAAAGTTGAATGTTGTGTTGAGTAAAATGAGGATACTAGGAGATGAAGTTACTGAGAGTACCATTTTCAAAAAGGTACTTGTATCTTTGCCTACAAAGATTGATTCAAAAGTGGATGATATTGAAGAAAGCAAAGATCTCAACACTCTCACCTTGAGTGAACTCATGGGATCGTTGCAAGCTAATGAAAAAAGACATTCAAACAGAACTCAAGAGACTTATAAGGGTTCTTTATTGGAAAACCACAAGAAAACTTGGAGAAAGGATAGTCATCCAAGTAGTTCATCCAATTCTATCAAGAGAAAATAGATTGTACGCAACCATTGCAAGAGAAAGGGGCATATTGAAAGAAACTGCTTCAGTAAACACAGACCAGTGTGCTCACACAGCAAAAAGTTAGGACACTTGTAGAAAGATTGCAGGAAGAAGGAATCTGATGCAACACATAATCTAGATCAACAAACAAATGTGGTAAAAAAATAAGTATACATGTTTGTGGCTCAGTCAAGTGTTAAAACAAAAAAGGATTGGCTTATAAATAGGGGTTGATCAAATTACTTGTTATATGATCTCAATCTATTTAAAAAAATAGACAAAATCTTTTCCATTGTCATCACAGTTGCAAATGGAGAAACAATCAAAGTTGAAGAGAAGGGGACAGTGGTTGTTCAAACCAAACATGGAACTAGATACTTAGTAAATGTGTTATATGTTCCAAGCATCAGTCAAAACTTGCTGAGTGTTGGGAAAATGATGAAGCATGACTATTCTTTAGTGTTCAAAGGATCATATTGTCTGATCAGTGACTCAAACATTAATCAAGTGGTGAAGGTGCCATTCAACAATAACTGCTTAATAGTTAATTGGGAGCATCAAGCTCTAATATGTAGAGAAGATGATGCATGGACATAGCATAAAATATTTGGCCATTTTGATCTTAGATCAATTCAGAAGCTAAACTCAAAAAGGCTTATAGAAGACATGCCTTAGATTCAGCTCCTGTGAAGGATGCTAACTAGTGAAAATGAAGAAGAAACCATTCCCTAAGAATCAAGCTAGTAGAGCAGAAGAAAAGATTGAACTAATCCATTCTAATGTATGCAGACCACTCAAGGTATCATCTTGAAATGGAAGTAAGTATTTCCTAATATTCATTGATGATATGTTAAGGTACTACTGAATCAATTTTCTCAAGGAAAAAACAAAATTTATGAATATGTTCAAGAAGTTCAAAAATCTGGTTGAAATTGAAAGTTAGAAGAAGATTAAAGCATTGAGATTTGGCAATGGAGGAGAATATGTCTCCATTGAGTTCAAGAACTTCTTAGAAGAAAATGGGATAAAGCATCAATTTATAATTCCATATAACTCTTAGCAAATAGGGGTTTTTGAGAGAAAAATTGAAACCATCATGGAGATGACTTGGAGGATGTTGTTTGAGAAACAAATGCCAAAGAAGTTCTGGGCTGAAGCAGCCAACACAATTGTTTATGCAAGAAGAGACAAATTGGCTAAAAAGGCTGAAAAATACTTCTTGGTTGGCTGCTCCAAGCACACCAAGCAATAAGGTTGCAAATGCTCGAAATGTTTTATTTGATTAACAATCAAAGTTCAAATGGATTTAAGAAGATGGGGACATTGACTATTTAGATTTCACTACTGAAAATCAGAATGTTTTAATATTAAAAGTGGTTGGTTCTAATTCTGATAAAGAACTAATTGTCCAAAGATTCAGGTCACTTAATGATATGTATCAAAGGTGCAATGTTACTATTTCTGAACCAATGACATTCAATGAAGCAATATAAGATGATCATTGGGAAAATGTAATGAAGGAGGAGTTGGTCATGATTGAGAAAAATTAGACATAGAAATTGGCTGAGAGCCCAAAACAACAAAATGTGATAAGAGTCAAATGGATCTTTGAAATCAAGCTACTGCATTTTTCTTCAAAGGAGAAAAATATAGATATTTTCAAAAATTCCCTTTTAGCTTTTAGGTTTAAAATGTTCAAAGGAAGGCTAGGAGTGGTTGGGAGTGGCTCGGAGTCATTCTCAAACCAATCAAGGAGGAGTGTAAGAATTTGCTTGTTTTTGGAAATCTGACTTTAAGGTTGACTTTTGTTGTTCTTACTTTATTGTCATTGACTTCTATACCATTAGTTAGATCTCTCCAATACTAAGCTATAGCAATCTTTAATCACTCAAATTGGTTCATCCTAGCTTAAGTTATGATTAATTCAATCTTAAATTTTTTTAAGCTTCTAATTTACTTGCAGCTCGATGCCTCGATGGGATAACGGAGTTGATGGGTCAATGCTTACAGTTTTAATTTGTCTAATTACTTGCATAACAAGTTAAAAGCCAAATTTGAATTCTACAATAAATCTGATCATGTCAACAAGTTTGATTCATGATTCGAAACATGTGGAAGTTGGTTTCAAGTCTTAGAAATTTTTGAAATGCATTTTGGGCAGATTTTCCCCTTGATAGCAAAAGTATGTAAGAGCATGTCCGAAGCAATTATGTTTTTTCTATTTTTCTACTTTTTTTTTTTTTTTTTGCTTTTGTCTAAACTTTAGTATTTTCAATATGTTTTGTTCAGCCTAAGTATGATTATTAGTGTACCTTGTAATTATCTATTTTATTTTTCCTTTAAGTTATAAGAAATTCAATAAAATCTAATCTCAACAAATTCTATTTTTCCAAAACAAAAATAGTTCACTATTTTATTTATACTCTCACTCTTATTACAAACTTCAACTGTTTATCAAAATCTTACATTTAGTAATAAAATAATATCTTAGAAGTTCAAGTTTCAAAATATAGGAGCCTTTAGGATTCAGAAAATATCAGCTCCAACACCAAAGCTATTTAACACTATATATGATAGGGATGGAGTTTTCTGCAATTTTCTAAACGAGAGAAAAGAGAAAATGATCTTAATTTTATTATAATTTGATAACACCACACACCTTGAAACTGTTACATCAAAATCCATAGGGTCACTGAAATTAGACCCTATGGAACCCATCAAATTAACCAAACCAATATCCAATTAGCTAGAGACATTCACCCCATGCATAAAGATTTCTTCCTTTCTCTTTCTTTCTTCAGAATGCTTAATTATATAAATATCTGAGTAATAAATATATGACATATAGATACACCCTCCAATCATTCAGTTTGTAAAAGTCACGTGAGAGAGGTGGTCAGCACCCTGCAAAGAACACCATGCATCAGCATCATCTGTAATGAACTGCATCCAGGAGTCATCTTTTTCTTCCTGATCTTGTTCTAAGCTTGAAATCGAGGACGGTAGCTGAATCTCAGGTGACATTATTTCATAATCATTTATAAACCCTTGTGATGAGCTTTCCATTAACGACCCGCTGCATTGTCCTTGCTCTTCAATTTCCGAGCATATCCCATTTTTCTTGAATACCCGACACAGTGCATAAGAATCCTGCAAACTCCACTATTATAAATTATAATTCCTCCATAAACTCTAACAAACAGTATAGTCGTTGAATCTAGACTTATATCTCGGATGGACAAAACCATTAAAACAATTTATTAGGGTAAAAACCAAAATTTTACTTGTTCTTTTGAGACAAGTAAAACATTTGAAGCTAGCAAACAAACAGGTAGTCAACAATAAGGGCTGACTCCTTTTTCCTTTGGTACTGATCTATGATTTCTACCTCTATTTCTGGATAAACAAAATGAAGCAAAACGAATTGTTAACCATTCTAACTAGACATAGACATGGGACGAAAATGAGCATAATTTCCTACGAAGTAATAGATGTTATTTGAGATCTGGTCTACCTAAGCATTGTAGACTAAGTTAATAAGAATCAGCTACATATATAGATTTTTTTTTTCATTTTTTTTGCAAACAAATCATACATGCATTTAAATTTCTATTAATTAGATCCACAATTTTTAAATAAATCGATCTATCGAAAAAATTAAATATGAATTGTAATTTTTTGGAGTAGAAAAGTTTGTGTGATTTTAAGCATGTATACTACCAAGAGCCTATTATTACATATTTAGGCACATAAACATAGGGAAATTAAGAGTGTTGAAGGAACACAGCCTGCAGTTTGGTAATTGAAATGATGATTGGAAATAGAATAAATCAAAAAGGGACCGACACCTTCTTAGAAGAAGAAAGCGATTAGGGAGGGCCTTAATTATGTTAGCTAGATAGGGTTACATCACCTATTTAATTAGTTAATTAATTAATTAATAATATTATACTTGTTTAATTATAGAATCTTCAATTATTATATTTATAGATCAAAGAATGTTTAAAAAAGATAAAATAATAAGAAAATCTATTATTAGGTGTGAGAAGGGACTTGCTTTCGAGTCATCTGGGGATAGTACTATTGTCTCACTTGGAAAAAGACACAAAAGCGAGACCCATCTTTGTCACTTGAGAGATCTAGATTTGTGCAAGCAACGAATATGTCGGCATTTTTTTCCCAGTACAACATATTAAACAAACAATTGGAAAAAGACAAAACAAGAATATATTAGGTGTCTCTTGTGTACATCTTACTCGAGATAGAGATCAGTGAGCATTCCTCACGTTTTTAGACATATCCTTTTTGTATAAACAAAAATATAATCGATGGAAAACGAGAACTAAATATTTTAACCTGAGAGCTAGCCAAATTATTTAGCATGGCATTGGGCAAAGTTTCATCCAACTTTCTATCCAATGGTGCAAAAAAAGAAAGTGGTCGAGAGAAGGGTGAAGAAAAGGACCAAGTAAATATGCTCTTTCTGAACTGGACTTGCTACTTTTTAAGTCAAATGGCGACATTTATATGTCTCAAGCAAACAAAATTTAAGAATGTTGTTGCAATGATGAATGTAGTGATAATGAATGCCATTGCTAAATAGAATCCATATATATATCGAGCAAAGAAAAAGAATCTATATACTGACCGGAAGGAGGTTAATCATGGTAGTTGCGGAGGTAGAGAAAAGTTTTAGAATTGAAAGAATCTGTTTCGCAAAATTCTAATATTTTAGGGGTATAATTTTAATTTTGACAGAGCTTAGGGGGGAATGCCCCCCCTGAATCCGCCTCAGGTTGATGGCGGCCGGAAAATGGTTGTAACAAATGGTGAGGGTACGTAGTATTTTATAGAGGTACAGTGATAGTTTAATTGTTGCAATGACGTTACTTATTATTAAGAAGCGATCAGAAAAAAATAAAATGGCAACCATATATGACAGGATGTATAAGAATGAATTTATATATACCTGAATAGGAGAATTATCTTCAGAGTCATTTTGGTGAAGACGATATTCATGCATAACCCAGTCAGTTCTAACGCCTTGAGGGGCACGGCCGCGGTAATAAACCAAAGTCTTCTTCATACCAATTGGTCGATTCGGAGCCGACGCCACTACTCGCCTGTCCTTGCCAGTCGATTTCCAGTACCCAGCTCTCGTCGCTCTATTTGTTCTGAAACCATTCGGGTATTTTCGATCTCTTGGTCCAAAGAAGTACCATTCTGGGTCTCTACTCGGCAAATATGACTTCTCTATATATATATGTCAATAAATAAATAAATATAAGAATCTTTCTTCGTAAGCGTCGGACAATCAAAGTTAAGACTCATCATGCAAAAAACATGCAACAGAAAGATGGTGTAAGAATTAAATTACAGAGAAAAGAGAGAAACCTGCTAACTCCCACGGCTCGCATTTGTAAAGATCGATCTCCGGAATTATGTCTAGTTCAATTTGTTGGCCACTTATCTTCCTTTTTAGATAATAATTAACAAGCTCTTCGTCGGTTGGATGGAACCTGAAACCAGGAGGTAATCCGACTGCCCCCATTGAGATCTTCTTCTTAGCTTCAAAAATGTTCTCAACTTAATATCTTCCCTTGGTCTAGCCTTTTGTATATGCCCACTAGATATCATCACTACTACGACAGTATATAACATGTATATATAAATATTGGATAAAGGGCGAAGGCCCTCTTGTCTTATCTTTCTTCATTTTTGGCTTTGTCTTTTTCAGATTCTCATACAAACCGTTTCTTGCAAGCCCTTTACTACTTCTTCACCAACACATAAAAAATAGTGCGTGTATTCCAGTCGACTTCTTGAAATATCAGACTACGTACCATTCATTTTTACCTGGACTACATGCGTACATAGTAATATACGGTTAAGCTAGCACACGAGTAAAGCTACTGATCACGACTATCTCATCTTCCATTCGTTGAAGCTTACTCGAATCTATTACTTTTTGCATTCTTTTCAATTACCAATCAAGTTCGATTAGATATTAGGATTTTGTCTCTGATATATAACTTGCGAAATATATATGTATATTTCTTTTTTTATTTATTTTTATTTTTTACTGAATCTAACATGTTACTTATATTATCCCTTACTTCATACGAGATTTTTTATTTTTTATTTTTTATTTTTAAATAAACGCAACTCATTATTCCGCTTCTAAACATGACTAGTCATTAATAAAGAGAACAGTCTATAAATTATACAAAAAAAAAAAAAAAACAGGTAGAAAGAGTGAAAAAAAAAACAAAAAAACGTTGTAGATTAGACCACTATAGAAAAATAATATGATTTGAAATGTTACATATTGTTCAAGCTTACATATTGTTCAAGAAGCCTCAATATAAGGCTTGAACAAAATTTTCTCAATGATCCTTAGGAATGATGTCACCACCTCATGAAATCCTGGATTTCCTTAATTTGAAAAATATTGTTCAAAATCAAATGACCTAATTTTGTCTCTACCTACATGACTAGTGGGATATAATTTAAAAGAAAATCAGGATGTAGAATGGACTAATCCCACGAAATAAGTCTCTCCCACTAAATCATTATTCTACCAGCTAGAATTAATTGAGCCATTAATTGTATTTACCATACATTGCTTGTTTCTATGAACAGACTTCTGAAAGTCTAATATATATGTATAGCTGGTAATACAGAGCAGATCAGATTGATCATTGCAACCATTCCTGATCAGCTTTGTTTTCTAATCTTTCTCTTATCTCTAAGTGTATTTTCTTAGATAGTATCAGAGCCATTCAAGGCCAATGCCCTAGACATTGACATTCCTATTCAATTTATGATCAAATGGGTGAAACACCTAAATTAAGTTTTAAGCAAGATGCTTAAAGTCTAAAAATATAAATAATTTGTAGTCATAGAATTATTATATAGACTATTACACGTATTATCTTCATAACGGTTAAGAGTGATTGATCTCATGATCAAAGGAGAGGAGATGGCAGATTCGATGCAGAGAAGAACTTGCTCAAGAGGAGACTTTTCTAGGGTATGGCTTGGATCAGAAAGAGGGATCTTCTTTCCTCTTTTTAGATCTTGCTCGATCGAACTGGTTTTGTAAAATAAAATAGTGGCCAAAGTTAAATCAAAAGAAAATCTCAAAATACTATGATAAGCCAACTTTTACCCCTAGGGAGTTTTCTAAGGATCATTAGGTGGATTCTTTGATAGTTTCCTTGTTAGATTCTTGGGAGTCATTTGTTGATAAGAGGGGGAAGATTCATCATAGGAACTGATCACTAATATTGGGCAGCTCGACTTCTTGGCCTTGGATCAAAAGTGTAAATTGCCAACCTAGTGGATTTGCAGACGTCAAGGTCATAAAGAAAGTGTCAGAGATAAACCAATAGCTCAAAGGGATTAAGGCAAATTTATTCTTACCAAGTTGCTTTGTACGAGGAAATGGACTTTCAGGAGCAGCTGAAGAATTTAGCACACTGGTAGATTTGACTTGTGCAACTTTATGAGCGAGAGTGACCTGAAGATTTTCTAATGCAGAGGGGGTCCTGGCCTTAGCGGTTATGGTCTTGGGATTGGGAACACTAGGCTTGGCGGAAGATTCAACCTTGGTCGTCCGGGTAGATTCTTTGGGGTCATCACACATCAAATTTTTGTTTGGGCAAGTAAATTAGTCAATGGGATCACAAACCGTTGTGATGGTAGTCTGAACCACCAAGATAAAAATGTGGAAGTATAGACCAATCTACTAACGAGAAGAGTGTAAGGGGTCAATCTAAACTTAAGGATTCTTGTTTTTATGGTCTGACAAACTCTGATCACATCAGGGAAGGAATGGAAAGCTCTTATGTCCGGAAGATTATGATTCACTATAAAGGTGGGAGGAAGAGGAATGTGTTTGACATATCCCAACTATCTTGTCGCGGTAGCTGAAAAATAGAGCTCCAACCCACACGTCTTTGGAGCTCGTGGGCATACTAAACGATTTGGGATGTCTCAACCAACCAAAAGTAAGGCCAAACATTCCTCTGACAGATTTTCCACTCTGAACTATATTGATTGCTCAAATAATAAATACAAATTATTTATAAGCATCGAAAATGTTGATTGCTCATAAGTATATGATCCGATCAGACATATTTCAGTTACTTGACGGAGCATACACTTTTAAAATAGCTTCTAGACATGTTGAGTTCTTGATATTCAATATGGAAAGTCTTAAAGCAAGCAAATGGCAATCATTCCTTGTTCAATATCTTCATAATCGAAATGGGATTTTCCAAATCAAAATCCGATGATTAATCCTCAATTATACATTGGTAGGAAATGAGCTATTTTAGTAAGAACATTATGATCTACTTCTCAGATGCCTTAGATTTACCAAGAGTATGGGAATCATGAAGGAAGTCAATTACAGAATCCATGGATCTCACCAATTTGGACAAAGAATGTGCTGGTTGATTATATGACATGACTTTTATTGGCCGACCATCTTATAAGACAACATCAGATACTCTAAGGATATAGGAGTTGTTAGAAATGTGGACCAATTTTGAAACAACTGACATTAGAAATGCATCTGATCATCAAACCCTGACTATTCAGAGGTTGGTCCATTGACGCAATCGACCAAATATATCCTAAATCAAGTCAGTATCACACATAGATCTTGGTCGCAATAGATTACTTCACCATATGGATTGAAGGTGTACCACTATAGAGATTATCCCAATTGGAGATTATTGAATTCTTGAAAGAAAGGATTATTTATCTGTTTAGGGTCCTAGAGACCATTACTATCGTTAATGCCACCGTCTTCACTAGCAGCTTAGTGGCCGAGTTTTCTAAAAAATATGGCTTCAAATTGATTACTTCGACACCTTATTATGCTCAAGTTGATGGCCAGATATAGGCAACTAATAAGGTGGTGATAAACCTGATTAAGAACATGATCAAAGAGAATCCCAGATCATGGCATGACCTCCTAGGATCGATCATGGCAAGACCTCCTAGGATCGACCATATAGGCTTTCAAAATGACATAAAAGAAAAGTACATCTACTACTCCAAACTCTTTAATATGAGGTCATCATGTTGTGCAACTTATGGAAGTTCAACATAAATCTCTATGGATCGGCCTACAAAATGATCTGACTTCACCCGAGTATTCTGAGTCAATTGATGTTGAATTGGAAGATTTGGAAGGAGAAAGATTGAACACATTGGATGCTCTAATAACTCACAATAATAGAGTCGCTAGAGCCTACAACATAAGGGTGAGGGCTAAGTCAATTACAATTGGAGACCTGATCTAAAAGGTGTTATTTCCGATCAGACAAATAGGTGTTTTGAAAGCCTATATGGAAAATAGACTCCCAATTAGGAAGGATCTTTCGAAGTGCGACATGTTTCTCTAATAATGCTTATTAGTTGGAAAATTCGGAAGGCGTAATGCATATTAAGCCTATCATTGGCTTTTATCTAAAGCATTCTGTTTCTGACTATCTTTGAAAGCGCATGAATAAGAGGATGGTTGGCTATATAATTATTCTCTTGGTCATTGTTAAAATAAATAAGATACAAGCAACAAGGAAAATTCAAACATCTACCAAAGGATCACCCACCTAGCCGACTCGAAAAAAGTCAAACATGCACTAAAGGATCGACATTAGGCCAACCTGACAAAAGAGTAATAAAAATAAGAAAAGATCGGCCCATTGACAATTCCAAAAAGTCAACAAATCATACAAAGTCTACTGAAGCAATAAAAAATAGAAGCCCAATCCCCATGAAAGGAGAATGTTTGGATAGTCCCTTATGTACCCTTCATCCGCTCGAACTCCCTCTTTGCCTCTGCAACAACTACAATCCACTATAGGACCTGGTCGATAAATCTTGTAATAATTTGTGAAAGCTAAATGTCGACCTTATCACAGCTCGATATTATCCTCAATGGTCTGCAACCTACTATCTAGTTTTTGGACCCCTTTATCTCTCCTGTTATACCTTGATATGGCACTTAGTGCGTGCAACCCTCTCGGTCCTCATCGTTACAATTAGAGAAGATAATTCGGCAATGGTAGTATCAAAGGCAAGCCTCTGCTTATGGTGGATGCCTTCTTAGAAGATGCTCTACTCCTATCTCGGACTAAGAGGTCAATCTGGCATCTAAAAGTCCTCAAGGGCCATACTAGTCTTGTGGGATCCTTCCTTGATCAAGTAGTCGATCAATATCAATTAAGGCATCATGATGAGTAGTACCTCTGATACCCTCAAGAATAAGTAGCCTTAGAAGTTCCTCTATATGACTACGAACAACTGATGCATCAAAGAGAGCAGAGGGCTCTGGCTGGCTAATATGATGACCAAGAAACTTGGCAAGAGTCATCACCATAATCACCTTTGGATCAATATCCATAAAATGTCTACGCCAGAAGATTAAGCTTTTAATATCAACGCTTACATGGCCTTGTAAATACTCTTCGATAGGAATCTTGTTGATAGCCTCGGTATATGAGATAGTAGGACTCCCATTAGCCATCTCGACATCAGTAAAATATGACTTAGGCAACTCCCCGGGTAGCAAAGATGAAGTCCGAGTCAGAACGATCACTCTCTACCGCTTAGCCCCCGGTCCTAGAGTCCCTAATGCTTGTCAAGGAATAAAAAAAAAAGCATTATAAGATATTTGTCTCGGTAGATGTCTGAGCATCTAACTTGTCATCATAAGGAAGAACCAATGGCTTGTCGCCGGCCTTGGTTTTTCGACCAAGGCTAAGATTAATAATCTAATTGGATTTCCTAGATGTATTAGTAAAGGACAAGAAGAATTCCATTAAAAAAAATAAAGGTATGTAAAAATTCAAATAAAATAAAATATGTACCTCTTATCTTCACCTTACCATTTGGAGCAGGCTTATTAGGACTCAGGCGCACCGAATATAATCCATTTTTAGATGAGCAAGAATGTCGTTTGATGATATGCTAAAGTGCTCTGTCACTATATGACTCTGCCAAGTGAAAAAATGGAAGGTGCTGATGTACTCAAACCTCGACATAGAGACATCTAAAACTGAGATAGTCTAGACTTGGTATCTAACACTACCTTTTTAACCTCCACAATATAGGTCAAATAACATTAATGTGAAAAGTAAACGTTATAGTGAAATTTGGTGGCAAAAGGATGTGTTTAATGAATCCCAACTCCCTAGCCACTATCGTTAGGAAATAACTCAAAACTACATTTGTAAGGCAACCAGAATGTCTCGGTCTACTAAGATAAGGGCCCAACATCTGTCTGACATACCTCAACCGCTCTTAAACCACTTCGACTTGGCAAGCTGTTGATGAAATGGGCTAAAAGCTACATGTCAGCTCAGGTCAAATCGTCTCATATCATAATGTTGGAAGCATAACACAAAGGTGAAGTTGGAACCCAGGTATTTAATAAGATCCATTTCATAACTAGATTGTTCATTAATAATCTAAGCATTCCTGGGGCAAAGGGTCAGGAAATGAAAGTATATCTAATACTAACTCTTAGATCTTCTATATTAAATCCTAAATTTTAAACATTTCATATTAAACCCTAAAGCTACACTTTTCATATTAAACCCTAAGTTTTAGATCTATAATCTTAAACCCTAAAATTCAAATATATCATATTAAAGCTAAAGTTAGATATTTCATCTTAAACCCTGAGACTTAAACCTTTCATATTAAACCCTAGTCTTATATATTTCATCTAAAACCTTAAATCTTAGATCTTTCATATTAAAACTTAAAGTTTTAACCTTTCATTTTAAACCCCAAGGCATAAATGTTTCATATTAAATCGTAAGTATTAGATCTTTCATCTTAAACCCTAAAGCCTACACCTTTCATATTAAACCTTGTCTTAGATCTTTCATATTAAATCCTCAAGCCTAAATATTTTATATTGAAACTTAGGTCTTAGATCTTTCATCTTAAACCATAAAGTTAAAATTTTTCATATCAAACTATAAAGCTTACCCTTTATTTCTTAAAAACATCGAGGCCATGAGATTTGAGATCAGTAACTTCAAACTTTATATTTCTTAATCTCAAGTGCCCGATAGACACTTCTCAGACCCGTCAAACTCTCATCTTGATGGAAGAATATTATTGTAACAATTTCAATATGAATAAAAATTATAAGAAAAATCATCATAAAAATGAGTAACTTAATAATAAACATTAGGTGAAGTTTGATTACATTGAAAGGTGACTATATCAAAATCATAAAATACGAAAGATTACATTAGAAGATGACTGCATGACATTACGTTCATTACAATGATATTAGATTATACTGATACTGCAGTTGATCCCTTTGTGTTATTTTGATACCAATGTCATGAATTTTCTTTCTTATTTAGGTTCATATTATCTTTTCATTCACCATCAAAGTATATCACTACAAAAAAAGTTTTATTTCTGTAAAAGGAAAAAAAAAATCAGTAATGTTGAATAGAAATATGAAATATATGAATTAAATACCAATGCTCGATTATTCAAAAGTTTCAGTAATGCTCGGGGTCTTACATCCCACGAGTCATCGAGCCATCGAGCATCAAGAACTACATTAGGAGAATGAGATTTCCATATTTGTAGGTTTCCATATTTGCACGTTGCAGATAAAATCAAAATCATAATACAAAAATTATAAAGAATGAGAGGTATTTACCTTTCAATTATGATTATCTATCAAACATTAAAAAAAAATTAAATACAAAAATTTGAAACTTATCAAAGGAATTTAACTATCTTGAAACTCTTGAGTTTCGATTACAAAGCTTACCAACGGATGGAATCGATGAAGAGGAAAGATGTAGAGATTGATACGGATTAGAAATGATTTAAATCTAGATAAAATAAAATTTTAACACAATAATATCTAATTTAATGTCGAAAAGTTAAAGATGCAAGATATTGTGTTGATTTGAAGATAACGAATAACAGCTATCTTTGACAAACTAGACACTACGAAGGCTTCCAATAACACGACGAGAAAACCCCTCTAAGTCAAACTTCCGAAATTATCGTAGACGCTGAAACGTTACGTTAAAGGAGTGTCTAAAACAAACCTGAAGTGCCCACTTGACGTTAGTATGTGAAGACGAGGTTGGCCATGTTAGAGCATTGTTGTTCATACACACAACAACATTTCATTTTCTCCCTTACGCATTTATTTATGCTTAAATTATTATTTTGATATTTTTATTAAAGCACTTATTTTATTTTTATCGCTTTACTAATTGAATTTTTTATTTTTTATTTTTTTCTATTTTAATCCCTTTTGATAGAAAATATAAAGAAAAATATAAATATATTCTAAAAATATTTTCTTATTCTTATTTAAACAAAATTATTCTTCAGTATTTTTCTCTAAACTCTTACCTTCGTCCCTTTCACCATCGTAGCCACGGTCACCCCACCTCTAATGTCATCTGCCACTCCATCTTTATTGTCGCCGCTACCCAATCTCAGTTGTTGCCACCATCTCTCCTTTGCTATCGCCGTTGCCAGCCGCCGCCTAACCTCCGTCGTCGTCGATCAATATCTGTAGTTTCCGTCGCCACCTCCCCACCATCACCAACACTGTCTTCACTTTACATTTGTCGTTGCCACCGCTGCTACTCGACCTACACCTGCTCTTCACCTTCATCACCACTATCATTGACGGTGGATGGGATGAAGACAAAAAAATGTGGATAATTATAAAGGAAGATGGATGTGGGACAACGATGTAGTGGCAATGGTAGTGATAATGGATGTGGGATGATAGAGTTGAGGCGGCGGTGGTAATGAAGATGAGGTGTGGGCGGCGGCACAACAAAGTTTCAGACAAAAATGAAAAAATAATAATAATAAAATAAGGGGTAAAATATTATTTTATAAGAATTAAATGGTGATTTTTTGAATTTGCTAAGGTTTTTCATTTATGTTTTCTCCTAAAGAAAAAATTGAATGTCAAAAGACTCAAATGAACCAAATGAAATTGATAGAAGGAAAAATACAAATATAAAAGAAGACCAGAATAGTAATTTAACTATTGTTTATTATTTCTGTTTTTTTTTTTTTTTTTTCCTTATTTCTTGCCTCTTCTCTACTTGCAGCCTTCACGCCACTACCCTCCTTCTAATGCTTAATGTACGAAACCGAAAGGAAAAGAAAGGATATTGATTAGAGGTGAAGCAAAGAGGATGAAACATTTTTCAATCACAGAACTATAAACAAGATATATAGAAAGCCTGGGCTCATCAATGTTAGGCAACAGCAGGCTAGGTTTGGAAGAACAATAGATCCAGTATCATGAATACCTGCAACTCTCACCTGAACTATATACACATATAAACCACTAAACTTCTAACCGAACTTCCAAGTCCTATATGGCTATATCGATTGTTACATACAATAAAACGGGGCTTCAAAATGAAGAAATAAAAAACTGCACAAATGACAAAAGTATACGGATAATGTGGGTGCATTGTCATACAGTAGTGACCAATGCCTTCTTCTCCTTTGCGTCCCGTGGAGAACTTACCATAGTTGAGGGAAGAGGAAGAGTGTCCAAGCCTGAATCCGTAACTATCTCCGCAGGGACAGAAGCCGGTTCTATAGGTTTGGGTGTGTAGTTGAAGGAAAGTTGCTTGTTAGCAGCAAGTGCTAGAAGGTCTTTCTCCTCAAATCCTTTTGCTGGGCCAAGGCTGCACCTAGCTGTTGTATGCTTTGCTAATGCGCCTTTAAATTTCTTGATCTGTCGGAGCCACCAGACCAATTATCGTATTAGGATTCCAGAAACACAAAATCATGGAGAGGAATTGAAGATAATGTAGCCACACTCCTGGAATATATAACCTAGACGACTTTGATCAAGTCAAATCATAACTTGATAAGAAAAAAAGCTGACGTGACCTGAACTTGGAGTAGGAGTAAGCTAGAATACCTCAAAACATGCAAGCACACAACGCACACACAACGCACATATACATACATACATATAAAATAAACTGGTCAGGAAATTTTTCAAATAGATTTATAAAATATTAATAATTGAAAATAACATAAATAAAGCTGATTCTAAGATAATCTAAGACTGTACAAAATTTTTCAAGGGGTTGTTAACAAATCCTTATATATAATTTCATAAAATTTCTATAGATTCCTATGTTTTTTTTAAAAAAAAAATTTTTACTTATATGGTTCCGCCATTGCATACACGTACCAATATAGTGAGTACTTGTTGATGAATAAACTTAATTTGTCATTAAATTCTTGACTACACAGTGGACAGTTTTTTGAGACTGATTAATGAGCGAATTTGAAAGGGCAATTCTAGATCATTTTGGGCAAATGAGGGGTCTATTTGACATGTCTTAGAGTCTAGTTTCTAATGGTTTAAGTTTCAAGTCGTTTAGAATTCTCTATAATAAATTATTGCAGTCTTAGTAACCAAGGGTCAGATTTAACTATTGTTGTTTAGAATTCTCTTTTTACATTTATGTTGTATACGAATTTCAAGAGTCTTAAAAGTCTATAAATAGAGTTGTATTCTGTTGTGAGAAAGAAGTGAGAGAGAAAATACAAAAGATAGCTTGAATAATAAAAGAGTTTTGAGAATTGTGTCTCTTCCGTCCACCGAAATATATCATATTATTAACAAATTGGTATCAGAGTCGGTGAGGGGTATGCCACTGCCACGATTGACGAAAGCCAGCTACAACAACTGGAGCATCCAACTGCGAACACTACTCGGGGCCCAAGACACATAGGAAGTAGTCAAAGACGGTTTTAAAGAGCTTGTTGCAAACAAGTTCAGAAGGTGAATCAGGTAAAGGCGTTGAAAGAAACACAAATGAAAGACAAGACAGCGTTATACATGTTGTTCCAAGCGGTTGACCGAGTAAAACGAGCGTAACAACTGCCAAGGAAGCATGGGATACGTTGCAAAAAGTCTTCAAGGGGGCCGACCGAGTAAAACAATTAAGACTCCAAACTCTACGCGGCGAGTTGGAGGGTATGAAGATGAAGGAGTCGGAAGGTGTATCCGACTACATCATGTGTGTGCAAACCGTGGTAAATCAGCTTAAGTGCAATGGTGAAATTCTAAAGGACTCAAGGGTCGTGGATAAAATTATGCGGTCGCTAACCGACAATTTCAAAAATGTCGTATGCGCCATCGAAGAGTCGAAGGACCTAGAAAAGCTAACTATTGATGATCTCGCTGGGTCGCTAGAGGTACACGAGCAACGTAAGAAGAAGAAGAATGAGTCGCTTGAGGAAGCGCTGCAAGCTAAGGTGTCTATCAAAGACAAAAAGGTACTCTATACTCAAAACTTTCGTGGTAGAGGGCGCGGCCGTGGAGGTCGCGGTGGTGGAGGCCGCAGTCGAGGTGGATACTATGAGGAGAAGGGACAGTCAAGCCAACAAAATTGGCAAGGTAGAGGACGTGGTCGTAGGAGAGGCGGCCAGTCAAATCACTCGAATGTCGAGTGCTATAAGTGTGGCAAATACGGTCACTATGCGAAGGACTGCAACTCTGATAAGTGTTACATTTGCAGCACGGTCGGGCATTATGCAAAAAATTGCTATGTCGAGAAGAAAGTGGAGGAGAACACCAACCTCGTCACGGAGGATGAGACAAAAGAAGGGTTTCTCATGATGGCATACAACGATATCAATACCGATAATGACACAGTTTGGTACCTCGACACCGATGCAAGCAACCACATGTGCAGGCACAAGCACCTATTCAAGGAGATGCGAAAGGTTGAAGATGAACACGTGTCGTTCGGAGATGCGTCAAAGATCCAAGTAAAAGGCCAAGGTACGGTTCACTATTTACAAAAATGTGGTACGAAAGGGTCAATCGAGGATGTTTATTATGTCCTTGATCTTAAGAGCAATATTTTGAGTATGGGGCAACTCATGGAGAAGGGATACTCGATATTCATGAAAAATCGGGTACTACAATTAAAGGACAATCGAGGGCGTTTGGTAGCACGAGTCGAAATGGCCAAAAATCGCATGTATAAGCTCAACTTGCGAAACGTGTGGGAAAAATGTCTACAAGTCGACAAGGAAGACAAATCACAGTTGTGGCATCTAAGGTTCGGTCACCTTCATTACGGTGGCCTAAAGGAATTAGCCAAGAAGAACATGGTCTATAGGCTACCGGACATGGACTACACCACCAAGTTTTGCGAAGGATGTTTACTCGGAAAGCAAACCAGGACCTCATTTCTGAAAAAGGCAGAATACCGTGTGGAAAAACCACTCGAGCTCATACATACCGACATTTGCGGACTGATCACTCCAAAATTTTTTGGTGAAAAAATGTACTTTATTACATTTATTGATGACTACACTTGGAAAATGTGGGTCTACTTTCTAAAAGAAAAGTCTGAAGCTCTAAATTCATTCAAGAAGTTCAAAGTGTTGGTAGAAAAAACCACCGGCATGTTCATCAAAGCCGTCAGGTCAGATAGAGGAGGGAGTACACATCAACCGTCTTCACGAATTTTTGCGAGGAATAAGGCATTAAGCAATTCTTGACTGCACCATATTCGGCTCAACAAAACGATGTGACCGAGAGAAAGAATCGGACCATTCTCGACATGGTCCGATCGATGATGAAGAGCAAGAAAATGCCAAAAGAATTTTGGGCGGAAGCGGTGCTATGTGCAGTTTATGTGCAAAATTGATGCCCACGTGTGAATTTGGAAGATCAAACATCGCAAGAAGCATAGAGAGGACAAAAACCAGCAGTGTCTCACTTAAAGGAGTTCGGTAGTGTGGCCTACGCGTATGTACCGGATCAAAGAAGGACCAAGCTCGATGACAAAAGCAAAAGGTACATCTTTATCGATTATGATGAAAAGACAAAAGGTTTCAAGTTGTTTAATCCAATAGAGAAGAAAGTAGTGATCAACTGAGATGTGCATATAAACGAGTCAAGTTCGTGGGATTGGAAAAATCAACAAAGGTGATATTCGAGAAAGAAGAATCATCTACCGGTACAATCACTACACCAACAAACACACCGGCAAATCCACCAACAATTGATGATAAAGATGAGCTAAGACAACCAAGGATGCAAAGCATGCAAGATTTGTACGACTCGACAAGTGAGGTACATTTAATTTGTCTTTTGGCGGATGCCGAAACAATTACATTTGAGGAAGCGGTAAGAAATGAGAAGTGGCAAGCAGCCATGAATGAAGAAATAAAAGCAATCGAGCGAAACCAAACTTGAGAGCTGGTTGAATTGCTAAAAGGAAGTCAGCCAATACGAGTAAAATGGGTATACAAAAAGAAGACGAACGCTCAAGGCAAGATAGAGCGGTACAAAGCAAGGCTAGTTGCAAAGGGCTATCGACAAAAGGCGGGGATAGACTATGATGAAGTCTTTGCCCTGGTTACAAGAATGGAGACAATTTGCCTTCTCATTGCTCAAGCAACTCAATTCAAATGGAAAATTTTTCAAATGGATGTCAAGTCAGCATTTTTAAATGGCATGCTAGAAGAAGAGGTGTACGTGGAGAAACCACCCGGCTACATAAAAATTGGGGAAGAAAAGGTGTTGAAATTGAAGAAGGCACTTTATGGATTGAAACAAGCACCTCAAGCTTGGAATACCCGCATAGACACTTACTTCAAGAAGAATGGGTTTACTCAATGTTCATATGAGCATGCACTATATTTGAAAAAGAATGAAGGTAATTTGCTCTTTGTCGCTCTTTATGTTGATGGCCTCATCTTTATGGGGAACAATAGTGAGATGATAGAGGAATTTAAAAGAGTGATGACTCGGGAGTTCGAGATGACGGACTTGGGTTTGATGAAGTACTTCCTTAGTCTGGAGGTTAGCAAGAAAAGACTAGGATTTTTATGTCACAAGAAACATATGCAAAAGAAGTTCTGAAAAGGAACCAAATGGCAGATTGCAACCCGGTATTAACACCAATGGAACCCGGGGTGAAACTTTCTAAGTTTGACGATGGAGAACGAGTAGATGTGACCAAATACCAAAGTCTAATTGGGAGTCTTCGATATCTCACATGCACAAGACCGGACATTTCTTATAGCGTTGGAGTTGTAAGTCAATTCATGGAGGAGCCGGTCTACATGCATTTAAAAGCGGTAAAGAGAATTTTGCGGCATATTCGGGGAACTGAATCCCTTTGGTTATTCTACACCAAAGTCGAAGATTTCATGCTAGTGGGATATTCCGATAGCTATCGGTGTTGTGACGTAGATGATCGAAAGAGTACATCAGGATATGTGTTCTTTTTGAGGGACACGACAATCACTTGGATGTCGAAGAAACAACCAGTCATGACACTCTCTACGTGCGAAGCAGAGTATGTGGCAGCAGGAGGCTTTGTGTGTCATGTGATCTGGTTGAGAAGATTACTGAATGAGCTAAATTTTGCTCAAGAGAAGGCCACACAAATTTATTTGGAAAGTAGATCAACGATCGAATTGGCAAAGAATCATGTTCACCATGAAATAAGCAAGCATATTGACCTGAAGTTCCATTTCATCCGAGTGCATGTGAAGGAAAAGGAGATAGAACTGGTGCATGTGAAAAGCGAGGACCAAGTAGCTGACATCTTTACAAAGCCACTGTCCACAAGACTATTTGAGAAAATGAGAAATCTACTCGGCATGAAGGATATAAAAGAATTAATTTTAAGGAGGGGTGTTGATGAATAAACTTAATTTGTCATTAAATTCATGGCTGCACAGTGGACAATTTTTTTAGGCTGATTAATGAATAAATTTGAAAGGGCAATTCTAGATCATTTTGGGCAAATGAGGAGTCGATTTGACGTGTCTTGGAATCTAGGTTTTGATGGTTTAAGTTTCAAGTCGTTTGGAGTTTCCTATAATAAGTTATTACAGTCTTAATAACCAAAAATCAGATTTAACTATTGTTGTTTAAAATTCTGTTTTTACATTTATGTTGTATACAAATTTCAAGAGTCTTAAGAGTCTATAAATAGAGTTGTATTCTGTTGTGAGAAAGAAGTGAGAGAGAAAATACAGAAGATGGCTTGAATAATAAAAGAGTTTTGAGAACTGTATCTCTTCCCTCTACCGAAATATATCATATTATTAACAGTACTGACCGTGGCATTAGTGCAACTAAAGCTGCAGAGACGGCCATGAGAGCCTCTGTAGAAGCGGAAGAAAGGAAGGACATGGACGTTGAGGCTATAGCACATGGATTTATGCTCCTCATAGTTCACCTGAAGGTACTCAACATCTGGGTTCAACTCTGCAAATTGACATATCTGCACACGATTGGATAATACCACATATTATTACTCATCACTCAATACAAGATAAATACTAATTGCAGCCTCAGGATGAAGGTACGTACCTTAGGATGAAGAGCTTTGCAGCCACCACAGCCAGGGGAAAAGAAGTCAACAACTACAAGCTTATTCCCTGCATTTAAAAGGGAATCGACAAGATCCTGAGCACTGCTCACTTCTTTCATGTTCGGTTGCAACCCTCTCTCCCACCATTTCTGAGTTTTCCCTATTCCGACGCCTGACTAAAATATATATACCAATTCACCGTTTCTTTAGATCGGGAAGTAAATCTTCATTATAAATTAATAGAGGAAACATCTAAACGAGATGAAAAAGTGGAGGATGGAATAGATTTACTTCAACAACAAGCGAGGAAAAAAAAAAGTTGCGCAAATATGTGTAGGCAATATTGAGAATGGATTTAGAAGAAAACCAACCTGAGCAACAATAGAAGCTCTGGGTTTCAAAATTGGTGTCCTGGAAAAGCCCTTTTGCCGTTCAAGCAAATTACTGCTTGAAATTGACGATGAAGACGTTGATTTCAAGACCCTTGCGTTCAATTTGGAAGGACAGGATTTAAGATAACAGGATGAGATGCTATGCCGATGATGATTTTGAGGCCATGATGGAAAGAGATTAGTTTTGCTCATAACCCCCGACATTTTCTATTCGAGACAGGTTTGATGAACTGTCAGAAGACAGTGTGTCCCGAATTTGAGTTTTTCTTTTAGAGACAATTCTAGATGGGAAATAACGTACTGGTGATAAAAAGTTAGATAAAGCAGGTGAGAGCTTGGGGCTCAACAGCGGGTACTTGTATGGACAAGCGAAAGCATGTAGCGCCCTTTTCTTTTCCTTGAGTTTCGTTGCTAATATAACAGAAAATTATTATCAACTTGTAAATGCAACACGTGCCACCGTTGGAAGTTAGATACCATTCAAGATAAATATGTCGGCACTCGGCTCCAAGCCATTATTATAAAGTAATTAATAAATCAGTACAGGACTCTGAGCATTGGATCAAATGGGTTACTAATCGGCGATTCAATAAATAGAAATTTAAGAATATTAACTTTAGTCTGATCCGTATAGAAGCGGATCAGATGAAATCCTGTACATATTCGATTTTTTATATATATATATATAAGATATGATTATAAAGATTATGAAATTTTATCAGTTAATTAGTTATTTATTTAATGATGAAATATATTATAGTTTATATATATTATTTTAAGTTATTTATTTTATTTGTTTTATTTTTTAGTAATTGTCAAGATTATATGATGATAGCGTACTTTAATCTCTTATACCAATATAAGTTTTGATTTAAATGGTAAGTTATCTTAAAATATGATTATAGGGTAAAATAATGAATTATTAATTTATTAAATTTAATATTTTGTAGCTTTACTAATATAATTAAGGATAATATTAATTTAATTAGTAATTAATAATTTATATTGAGACTATTTATTTATTATAAAAGTGTTCCAAATGTCTATACTTAATAATATGACATTAAATGGTTAATAGACTAATTTGTTAATTAAGTTTCATATATTGAATTAATTAAAGTGTTAAATAAAATACATGGGGTAAAGACCGATGCCAAGGGCGGTCAGACATTAGGTGGGTTTGATCCATTATTTTCATAATTTGTTTAAGGAAACCTAATACTATTAGGAAACTTAAGATCTAATGGGGTATTCTAAATTCCCTATTGTTACGACCCGATTTACTAGATCCATGACTAGCGTGAGAACTACATAACCAAAGATAACATGGAAACTCATATATAAAATTCTACGGTCACGCAACTCTCACAAGTCTCTCTTCTTACTCACTTCCATATATTATAACCTGTGGAAAATATTCAACTCAAGATTTTCCATCGATTAAAAATCAAAATCTATATTGCATCTCTAGCATGCAGCCGGATACAAAATCCATTACTAAACCTATCAGTGAAAGTAAAACATAGGTATACAATCTTATACATCTATCGTATTTTACACCATTTCTAATTATACAGTGCGACTATGGTCGTCTTTAAAAAAAAAAAGTCCACTAAGCTAGACCTTACCGAGTTCTACTAACAACCAGCAACAAGTCTCCCGAAGGTTCTATTTCTTCACTAATCTGAAAAAATTTTCAGTAAGATGAGGAGTGAGTATAAAACTCAGTGAGTAATATTGTACATGAAGATGCGACTCATTAAAACTATTTCAAATCATGCATTTTCGTAAAACTGTACATGCTTGCTTATTTTCTGTAAAATCCTAGAAATCTGATCATTTGCATCTATAATTTCATATCTAATGAGACATAAATGTACTTTCATAAAATAGTACAAGTATGGGGTAAGAAAACCAATAGAAATGTAACTCTTCAAAACGTGTTCAGGAAGCATTTTCATAAAACATTATATAGTCGTATTTGTGCAGTAAGGCCACTGAAATATATCATTTGCAATCAATATTTAGCATATACTTAAACATACTTATACTTGTTTTACAAAAACCGAAAACATCATCAAAAGTTATGTGAATCCATATCATTCATAAATTAGTATATACATATATATCATTCATAAAATCATGAGTGTAAGAGACAAGAGGTGATCATGTGGTATTTTGCTCCAACTTAGGATTCAAGAGTTTGCCTTTGTATCACTTTGCTCCCATGAACACTTTCACGAGAAGTTTTAAAATGGGGGACCATTTTGTTAACATCCCCAGCTGTATCCCTTCACCTGCGGGGACAATACCGAAGGAGCGATTCTCCTTATAACATTACCCTGCTCTGCAGGTATTCATAATTCATAACATGACTACTATGTGCAAATAGCCCAACAATTCCAATGTTGGAATGAGGTCCCATTACAAACTTCATACACTTTAAAATTCATACATTACATAGTTTACCAAACATAAGACATATAATTATAAAATATGTACATTCAAATCCAATAACTTTCAGAAACCAATATGTATGGAAAAAGCTATGAAATAGCATAAACAACATTTCAATATCAGCCGCTACCTTTTCAGCCTGTCTACTAGCTCCTTATGCCAGTATGTCACCGAGGAATCGTCCCTTGGACGATAAGACGCAAGTCCCTTAATAGGCTTTGGCACCCCTCGTGCAACTTAGGTTGACCACCGCACTAGCAATTGATAGGAATTTGATTTGTAATATTGTCTAAGGAATGTATGGTATGGCCACCCGGTAACTAACGCGACCAGTAGATCATAATATGTAGCTAGAAGAAGTTGACCAAGAGTCATTCCCAAGTGGCTACTAGGTTCCCATTTCAATCTTTTCTCGTATAAAGACCCAATCTAGTCCATGGTTAAGGCAAGTGCTAACGACCTACTCTTTGTCGATGCCTATCTTGCTAGGTTCAAGCAATAAAGTAATCGATGCTACGTCACTCTTTCATAACTTGAGTTCATAAAGTTAGCCGTTAATGGACTCGATATTGAACTTCGAAAAAAGTTTGAAGAGATGGAATTCAAGGACTTTTTTGAACTCTAAATGAAAGCTTCTCGATATAAGGAACTGCTAAAAGAAGAACCCTAGTGAAAAAATGTTTCCATAGGTACCTATTATTAAGAGTCTACTTTTGAAGTCAAAGTTGCCAAGATATGTGGCTGAGA
Source organism: Coriaria nepalensis (assembly GCA_027186245.1). Lineage (NCBI taxonomy): Eukaryota > Viridiplantae > Streptophyta > Magnoliopsida > Cucurbitales > Coriariaceae > Coriaria > Coriaria nepalensis. The sequence continues at coordinate 3,250,687 of CP114493.1, forward strand.
CAAACCGACAGTTGTCCTAGCTCCAGGTAAGTTGACTATGAGAAATATATGGTATACATCTTTGATCTTTTGAAAGTAAGAGATATTTTTGATATCTTTCTCAAAATTAAGAAGTTAAAAATCATGCCTGATCACAAGTTACCATTGGCCAATGAAGTATGAGGGAAAGATTATTGTAAGTACCACAACTCATACCGCCATCGGACGAATAATTGTCTCTCTTTCAGACACTGCATTCAAGAGTAGATTGACAAAGACTTGTTGACCTTCGAGTTGCCCCCTCCAATCGATGTGGATGGGAACCCTTTCTAGGCCACTGTTAATGTGGCCATTACAGATGTTTGGCCTCTTCTTGCCCATCAACGAAGAGAGGTGTCCAATTGGGACAAATGGGATTACCCTAGGGTGAATTATTGGAATAATTTAATTAACAGTTTGAGACATTTTATTTGCTCAATGATAGTAAAGCCTCTGTCAGCGGGTAAGATTATTACAGACATTACAGAAAGAAAATTTACCCTTATTATCAACCGCCCTTAACCTTGACACAACTGGTTGCAAAACTGGTAGCTAAAAGTTGGCCAACCATTATTCATAACTCACGGGATGGTCATGCCCTCGTGGGCGACTAGCACGGTATGGAAACACTTAAAACATCCAAAATTTCCTCAGGGGAATTAGCATACAAAAAGACAAGGCGAACATCGCAAGTGTCAAGCCACTAGAAATGAGGCTTCAATGGATAGAGGAAAGTAAGATAAAGACATTTAGGGGGACCACCCAACTTGCGGCCATTATGGCCGAAAATTTTCTTGTGCAAACGAACCCTAAATGTTTGGTCATCTTGGTACTTGGAGCATAGCCGAAAATCTCGTGGGAATATGTCAATTTTCAGCCAACACTCATTCTCATGTATTTAGTCGCAAAAAATTATCATGAGGGTACTCAATATTTTGCCCAATAAGATATTTTTCATTTATAGTTGGCAAAAATTATTGTAAATTAACCGATTTCTTATTTAATTCCAGCTGAAATATCATATAATCTTTTGAAGATATTTCGAGAAAGAAAAACTCATTAAAGGATAATATCATGAGTTCTTTGAATTTTCTTTGGATTTTCAACTAGAAACTCAGTAATTTTTAATATTTTAGCCGCTTTGCAGTGATTTTTTTTAAAGATTAATTGATCACTTTAGTATTTTTGGATCAACCGAAATGATGGAACTTACAAAAAAAATCATATAATCATGACCTTTGATCAAAAGGTGAAAACTAAGTCATTTGCTTCCGGTGACTTAGTGTGGAAGGTGATTCTACCGATTGATCAAAATTGGTTGGCTCGAGTTTATGAAAAATAGTCACCTAACTGGGAGGGTTTATTTCAGATCCCATATCCTTTCAGTAAATATGTGTATTGGTCAGAGAGATTAGATGGTATGTTGCATTATAAGCCAATCAATGGAACTTATTTGAAGTCTTATCGACTGACCTTGTTTGAAGTTAATCATGTTTATGAGTGATGAGATTTCTCAAATTGTTTGGTTTAGTTACCTATGATGGTAGACTGAGTTAATATGGAAATGATGAGTTCATCACGATCTTCTTCAATTTTCAGAAAGTGTGATTGCAATTATTGAACCGAATGGTGCTATTTATAAATTCGTGTGTTCGTTAATCTTCCTCATTATTTTGAATGTAATAAGAAAGATTAAGGGGGCATTTGTTGATGTTAGAATTTTGCCGACACATGAAGAAAGATGATTGGTTAAATAATTCAAAATAAATTTAAATCGACTAATGAGGAACGACCAAACGTGTTGGTCCATCGACCGATTAAATGTAAGTTTCGGCCGATTAAAGATAAAAAAATTAGCCTATTTCACCTCAAAAAGTATAAAAGTTCACAAGGATTGATGAGGTGGAAATAAACCGGTTGTAGATTACTTATACAAAGATTACTCAAGGTTCAATCTCGAGCGTTTGGAGAAAAAATAAATCAAATCCCTTAGCATGAAGAGTTCGGATGAAATGGCCCATAAGTAACCAAAATTCACCCAAGAACTGACGAAAATCAACCAAGCAGATGGGTGGTCAAAAGGTGATCAAAATTTCCTTAAAAAGTGGTGAAAAATGACTTTTTCAAATCCATTCTCGGTCAAGTAAAGTGGTTGGCCGAATTTGGGGCATGGTAGGCCGATTTTTTGGAGTTTGTTGGCCGAATAGTAAGGGACATCGAGGGGGGGAAAAGTCAAGACGAACCTAGATGTAATAGGGACTACATTCGGTCAAAAAAACTAATTGTTTGAGATAAGATTTCCCTCCAAAAAAAGGAGAAATGTGGCCCATCAAGTGGGTAGCAGTTTTCTAGCTTTGGAATAATTTTTTTTTCTAAAAATTAATTGTTATTTTTCCCTTCTGGTTGCCTATAAATAGAGGGCTTGAGTTAGGCAAAAGGCAGCCATTCGATCAATCAATAAACCGTCAAACACTCGAATTCTTTCACTTCGTCCATCACTTAATCTTTTATTGTCATTTTCTTTGAGAATAATGTCTTTCCTTTTACCTTAGATCCGGTCTTAGGAGTAGTATTAGCGTATTGGATTCTCACATAAGTAAATATCTTGATCTACCGTTTACGGACAATATGTCTTTATTTTTTGTTTTATTCTTCCAAATCATTTCATTTATTCTCGTTGTATAAGTATAGCTAATTTAAATTTATTTTCTTGTCATAGATTTAGATATGTAATTCTAATTTCTTTACTTTAACTAGAGTTCTTTATTCATTCGATTTTTATACTTTAATTATGTAGTCATTCATTTATATTAATTTAGTAATAATTAGTCAAATTTTCTCATTAGTAAATATATTGAAAAAAAAGTAAAATATAGATTAACTTTAAATATTTTGTTTGTTTCCGTAAAAATTAGATTAATTTATTTAATATGTATTTCCTTTACTTTATTTTATTTTATAGTATAAAATTTACTTTAAATTTCTAACGCACATTTCATTATGTTTTTTCAATGATCTAACTAAATCACTATACAATTCTTGAGATAAATGTTGATTGTAGATTAATAAATTTTTCCGATATCAAAATAATTAAATTGACGCTATAGAATTTCTTAATTATTCATAATATTTCATTATCACTTGAGAAATGAACGAAACCGAATGAAACCAAAGGAACACCATAAGAATATCTAATCCCTTTCTTAGTCTTGGCCGAAAATTATGTGAAAGAATATAATTTTCTAAGATTCCAATTAAATTATTTGGATGGAAGAGAGCTTTGAAACGTTTTTTTTTTTCAGAATGAACCGTATTCACAAAAAATGTAAATTTTCCACCGAGGATGAGGATATCGAATCTTTTCATTGGTCCTACACGTAGTGGAAATTGTCTTAGTTACGGAATGAAATTCAAAAATCACATTAATAAAGAAAAATAGTTAAATTACAGCTACCCTAAATAATACAGATTATTCCAATTTCAGACCTTTATGAAAGGAACGAAAGAGACAGGCAGGGATTTTAGATTTTCCTTACCATATAAAATCTTACTTATTTTTTATCCTTTTCTTTTTCATTGAAATATATTCAATATATTCAATATTAAAAATAAAAAAATAAAAAAAGATTTGAATCTCACTGTTAGATTCTAATCAAATAGTCAAAAATAAAAAGCACGATTTTGTACCGTTAAGGAAGAAGGATACAATCCAAAAACTCCAGGCAGGCACGGGAGAAGATTATGCGTAGGCAGGTCCCCATTGTCCTCGCAAAGTGACAACTTGTTATCTAAAACGGACCGTGAATTATGACAGGCCAATCAGTTCCGAAAATTTCAGTCAACAAGAGAGTGTTTTCTACGCTATTATCACGCGCGTCGCTGATGAAAATTTACTAACCAATAGTTTATTACATAATCAACCCTGAAAGGCAGTTTATATAGAAGAAGATTCACATCGATACTCAACATTCGAAAAGCAATAGATTCCAATTCCATTACCAGAGGGAGAAGGTGAGAAGATATGGATGAAACGAGGAAGGAGGCGGAGAGCGGTTGGGATCGAGAGGAAGTGGATCAGAACCAGAAGCAGAAGAGCCGAGTAGGAGGAGGAGAAAAGGAAGAGATGTTGTCAGTCGAGAAGGCGTTCGAAAACCAAGTGGTTCCTTCATGGAGGAGGCAGCTGACAGTGAGGGCGTTTGTTGTGAGCTTTGCCCTAAGCATACTGTTCAGCTTCATAGTGATGAAGTTGAATCTGACCACAGGTATCATACCCTCCCTCAACGTCTCTGCTGGACTATTAGGCTTCTTCTTCGTAAAGACGTGGACGAAATTTCTGGAGAAGTCTGGCCTCCTGAAGCAGCCTTTCACCCGTCAGGAGAATACTGTTATCCAGACATGTGTCGTCGCCTCCTCCGGCATCGCCTTCAGCGGTATGCCACTAATTTCATCTTTCCTTCTTTTCTTCATGAATCTATGTTCATCAGTGTTCTTCATTTTGAACAGATCTTTAAAATGTTAATTAGGTTTTCGTGGTGTATTTAGAAGGAAATCTTAAACTGCAGTTTTCTTCATAATGCGAGATCAAAGGTCTTAGCTTAGGGCTCGAATCAAATTCCTTTTTTTCCTTTTTTTTCTTTTAGTCGATTCGAGAACAAATTATATTTGGTCAATTAGATCATTAAAAAATGTAAAAAGATAGGTATACTAAAATACTTAAATAAAAATGATTTTATTGTGTAAAAGAGGAAAAATATGGCAGAAGTAGATTAGTTTCGATTTCTTTAACGATGAATTTAAGTAAAATAAATTCGTGAAGGAAAATAATTTTATTGGAAAAGAAAAAGGAAAGAATGAAAATTCAAAAACTAATTTTATTAAAAATGTAATGAAAATAAAGAATTATTAGGGATTGAATAAGCAATGAAAAGAGAACAAAAAAAAATGAAGAAAAAAAGTGAAGAAAAAGGAATGACAAATAAAAGTGGGAGGGGTTTTTCTCATCAGGATTGGGAATGGGTGTTCCCAATTCCGGTCCCCCGATCCCCCGGTATTGGTACTGGGATCGGGAATAAAATCCTTATTCCTATTATATCAGGACCGGGATTGGTGCGGGATCAGGAGTCCCGATAATTTTTCAACTAATTAATTAATTAATATAATAATAAACTTTGAGTTTATAATTCATATAATAGTTATAATTTTAAAATATCACCAACAAAATAATAAATTTATAACAAGAATTTATATAAATTTCATTAGTAAAATTAATTAAACACTTATAACTATATTATTTATAATTACAAAATAAATTTATTAATTTTTATTTTCAATTTTTTTTGGGACCGGGACCGTTTTTGGTCCCGTTCCCAATCCCGATCCTAGTCCGTAGTCCCGGTACCGATACCGGGACGTTATTTTTATTCCCGTTAAGTATCGGGACGTGAAGTGGAATGGGATCGGGATTCCTATCGGGACTGGGAAAAATGCCCACCTCTACCCATGACCTCTCCAATAACTCAGGTAAAGTCTACAAACTATTGAGTTATAATATATTTCATTTACAAGTTTAAATTACATATTATATATTTATTAGCTAAAGATTTATCTTTTTATTTTTTATTTTTTTTTCTCTTTTTCCTAGCCGCCTGCCTGGACTTGGATAGGGTTAGTTCCGCCCCCCTCTAAATATTCGTAATAATCATAACAAACATGTTCTTCTTTTTTGTTTTTAATTTTTTGCCCAAAATAACAAACATGTTCAAACCGAGAATTTTTAACTACACAATTTTAAGAGCGTGTGTGGAATGAGTGAAGACAGTGCTCTTTAACTTAAGCTGCATTCAATATCATTAACCTAACTATAGAATACTATACTGATTGTGATGCGTGATGGGCTCTTTTTTGTCTATCTCGAATAAATTTTGCCAAACTTGAGAAACTTTAGACTGAAAAAGGTCGCACCCCTGAGCTCACCCGGCTTACCAAATTGACTTTTAATATTTTATTTTCATCAATTATTGAAGTGCTTTTGGTTTATATGTGAGATGTTTGCCGTTCAGTTTTTTCAGGCCAATAGTTCACCAGCTTTTATAGTTGTAATACTAAATATTTTCGGTTCAAGTACCTATATAAGACAACCTTACCTTAACGTTAATTACTAAGGTATTCAAGCTTTCATGATTTATCTATTTATTTAATAGCAAACAATAAAAAAAGAGATATTCTTGATCCTGTGTCATTATTGATTGATTTAATAGGATCCGTGTCATATTAAATCGAATCAGATATTTATAGTTATTATTTTTTATAAAATAATACTCATCTATTCATAATCTCAGAAAAAAGAGAAAAGTCTGGATAAATACAACGAAACAGAGAAGAATGTTAATTTATGTCTGAAAATTCTGATAGCTTCGTCTTGTTCTATATTTGTTCTGGAAGGTCAAAATATGAAGGCTGTTTTTTTGCATTACTCCATTTGCACTAAATGGATATCATTTTGAGATGGCAAATTTTTGTAGTCAGTGGGGTGCAATAATATTTAACGCTAATTGCTTGAGGATGTGCTAGTTGTGATAAAAGAGTCATGACTCTGTAACTAGTGAGCATCTTTTCAACCCATAGCTGTTAATGGTAGACTCTACCTTTTTCTTTTACGTCATTTTGATTACCAGGAGGTTTTGGGAGTTATCTATTTGGAATGAGTAGTACCATTGCCAAACAATCAGAAGACACTTCGGACTTCAAAAACCCGTCGCTAGGCTGGATGATTGCCTTTCTTTTCATAGTTAGCTTTCTCGGTCTCTTCTCAGTGGTGCCTCTCCGGAAGGTAGAACTGTGTGGAATTCATAGTTTATTATTTACTTTATCACGTGGTGTTAGAGCTGAGAGTTAGTTTCGAATTTCTTTCCTCTTTGAATAATAATGGCTTTTATTTCCTCCTACATTTGATCAATGTGGCGCATGTTTGACTTTCAGATCATGATCATAGACTTCAAGTTGACATATCCAAGCGGTACTGCAACTGCTCTTTTAATCAACAGTTTCCACACTCCGGAAGGAGCCAAACTTGCCAAGTGAGGCTCTGACTGACTGAAAAATATTACTATTTATTAAGTACAAAGTTCTTACTAGACTTCTTTTGCATTGATTGCTACTGTAGGAAGCAAGTAAGAACGCTGGGCAGATTCTTCTCTTTCAGCTTCTTGTGGGGGTTTTTCCAGTGGTTTTACACTGGAGGAGATGGTTGTGGATTTATAGAATTCCCTACCTTGGGGATGAAAGCATATAAAAACAAGTACTTATTTTACTTAAAGTTACTTGCTATTTGCTACTTATTGGACCTAACTAACCGAGTACTGCTAGATTTTCATTATTGATGACTATCGTGTACTGCAGGTTTTACTTTGATTTCTCAGCAACATATGTTGGAGTAGGAATGATCTGCCCCTACATCATAAATATATCATTGTTAGTAGGAGGAATTCTCTCTTGGGGAGTAATGTGGCCTTTGATTGGAAATAGGCAAGGTGACTGGTACAGTGCAAAACTAACCTCAGGCAGCCTACATGGTCTTCAAGGTTACAAGGTGATTAAGATTGGCTTCATGAACTAAAGCTAACCTCAAAACTTGACCGACGACATTAATTAGATTTTTTTTATTGCAGGTGTTTATAGCCATTGCTATGATCCTTGGTGATGGTCTATACAACTTCGTGAAGGTGCTAGCAAAAACTGGGTCAGGATTGTACTCTCAAGTACGGCACAAAGATCCAACCCTTGACCTCCCTGTCGATGGGTCCTCTACGGATACCTCTGATGCAGTAGTCTCTTATGATGACAGATGCCGGACTGAGTTATTTCTGAAAGATCAAATTCCGAGTTGGTTTGCAGTTGCTGGTTATGTTGTAATTGCAGCAATCTCTATTGCTACTCTTCCACACCTTTTTCCTCAGCTCAAATGGTATTATATATTGGTCATCTACATCTTTGCACCCATTCTAGCCTTCTGTAATGCATATGGATGTGGGCTTACTGATTGGTCTCTTGCATCTACATATGGGAAGCTAGCCATCTTTACAATTGGTGGATGGGCTGGTGCTGCACATGGTGGGGTTCTTGCTGGACTGGCAGCTTGTGGTGTGATGATGAACATCGTCTCTACAGCCTCCGACCTAACGCAAGATTTCAAGACTGGCTACCTAACCCTGGCTTCTCCCCGGTCCATGTTCGTAAGCCAAGTGATAGGAACAGCGATGGGGTGTGTAGTTTCCCCTTGTGTATTCTGGCTATTCTACAAGGCATTTCCTAACCTTGGCCATCCGGGAAGTGAATATCCAGCCCCTTATGCAGTTGTGTACCGCAACATGGCTCTATTGGGTGTTGAGGGTACCAAAAGCCTACCAAAGTACTGCCTCACACTATGTTGCATCTTCTTTGCTGGTGCGATTCTTATAAACTTGATTAAAGATCTAGTGGGTAAGAGGCATGCTCAGTACATCCCCCTGCCAATGGCAATGGCAATTCCATTCTATATTGGCTCATACTTTGCCATTGATATGTGCCTTGGAAGCCTCATACTGTTCATTTGGCAGAAGATAAACAAGGCCAAGGCTGATGCTTATGGCCCTGCAGTAGCTTCTGGTCTGATATGTGGAGATGGTATATGGACCTTGCCAAGTTCCATACTAGCTCTCGCTGGTGTTCAGCCTCCTATCTGTATGAAGTTTTTGTCAAGGGAAACAAATGCTCAGGTTGATAAGCTCATAGGCACATGACTCCTCATCGATTCCATTGCCTTACAGTTATAGTTCTTCCTTTTCTTCTCTATTTAGTTTATACTCGGTTTAATCTCCATAGTTTCTCTACAAGACAAAAACGTTTTATATGTAATGAATTTTATTTTATGAATCCAATAAAATCTACGAGTTCGGAATTGCTTTTCCTCTTTTTTAATCATATATTTTGCTTGTTCGTCTTTTTCTAGACGATTAAATATTGCTAGATCAATTAGTCCTAGACTTACTTTTGATGTTCTTGCAAATACTGTTATTCTACATTTTTCGTGTATAAAATTTTCATCATTTCTAGACAACTAAATTGAACCTCTACGATGAAGATTGCTTGGTAAACTTTTCTCTGATTTAAAGTTTAACAAATTAAGTACTCTTCGTCATGGTTGATATACATCTCACTCATACAACAAGAATTCTAACAAATTAGGTATTGTTCGGGTATTCAAAGCCGACTTTAACTTCTCAGAACTGTTTTCAATGTAAGAAAAGTAATGTAGTTACCATTTTTGTGTCCTACTTTCCTAGAAATGGTTTTCAGAACTTTTCAGAAAACCTTTATGGTTGTTTTTCATGTTTTCCAACTCTATTATTCTTAAGAGCACCTTCCAAGTCCGTTGCTCACTTCATCCAATACTTTAATTCAAAATAATTGGTGTTGTACTTCATCAAATACTAGGTTGTTGTACTATTTGAGGATGATTTGTTGATTTGGATAGTCTTTTCGGACATTGACAAGGCCGGAGGGACAAGAGTGGCTGTAATTGGTGTTGCTTCAACGTTTACCTTAGGATGAACCTTTTATCCGAATGATCTACCAAGGCCGGAGGGACACGAGGGGCTGTAGCTGGTGTTGCTTTAACGTCTGCATTAGGATGAACGTTTTTAATGGGATGATCAGCCGAGCCCATTGAGAATTCGATACGGCCAGCCTTTTTGTTCGAAGTCTGAACTTCATTGTATTGTTTGGAAAATATGATAGCAAGTTCTTTATATTGTGATGATCGATCTCTATATATACAAAGAATTTGGATCTAGTTCACTGTTTCGCTTTTCTTATTGTTTCTTATGTTGTTGACTTCTCATTCAAATATGAGGATCGTGGTGAGATCTCTTACCTTCCTCACCGAATAAAAGATTTCGAAGCCAAAAATATACGAGGGTGGTTGAGCTAACTTGCGAATATTCGTGGATTTCCTGTAATGTTCACTGGGTCTCTTCTCTTTTCTCCTCCTTTTCTTAACTTTTCTTTCTAATTATGTTATAATCATTAACGATATTGGGTGTAGTTACTATTTTATGCAAGACTTGAATTGTTTAGTTACATTATCTGGAGCTGTCAAAATAGCCCGCTGAACAAAAAATTGGCCGGGTCGGATGTATGGGATGACCCTAAAATTAGCCAATTTAATGGGCTTCATCCTTTTTTAAACCAAAACAAAAATTTAAATTATATATATATAATAAAAAAAAGATTAAAAGAATTTTTGCCCAACAAAAAAATTTATTAAATATTAATAAATAATATATAGATGAATAAATCATTGTGATTGACCACTCATGATTTCATCAAAAAAATCTCTCGATCTTAAAAAAAAAAAAAGTAGACCTTACAATGAAATCATAAATAAAAAAAAATTAATAAATAATAAAAATTTGTTAATAAACTATAATTTATTATCTTTACCTATTTATTAATAGTCGTTCCTTATTGGTGAGCCACAAAATTATTATTAGTCATGCTTCAAGAGTTTTATCATCTAAAAATATATTCTGAAAATATTAATCAAAGTCTTTATTATTAGTTGTATGTTAATTTCGATGAGTTGTATGTTAATCTCGATGAGTTGCATGCTCCTAATCTCTTATGCATAATAATGCTTCAATCAATTTCGGCTGTAATGAAGTCCTTCTATCTTCAATAACTCTCCAACCTATGTTAAATGCTGATTCGGAAGAAACCGTTAAGATGAGAACAATTAAGACATATCGTGGAAGTCGTGCTAGTATAGGAAACCGTGTAGTGTTTTTCTTCCACCAATCCAAAAGGCATAAGGATTCTGAATAATTTACACATTAATAAAAAAATGAGAAATCGATTTTGATGTATTTCTAGAGTTTCATCCCAATAAAACTCTAACTTGAATTGGAATGGGAACGGGAACCGCTAATAAAATTTCAACTTTCTTCCCAGGTCAAATCTCTTGTTCTATTATCTGTTGCCGCAAGTAGATGTACTTATTATCATAAAGACAAAACATTTCATATAACTTGTTCGTAGTGTTAGTAATAGTGAAGAATAATCAATATTTATATGATGACTGATAAATGTAAGAGTATTTGTTAGACTTTGTAACTTAACTCTATGATTGGGGCTGCAATTCGTACCAAGTACATTTCGTACAGAGAAAGTATTGCATTCTTCAAAATGAGAAAGCAAAAAACAAGGTAATGTACGTTACGAACAATTGAATGTACGGGAAGAACACCACCATCACTAAAGTAGAGACCACCAATTTGTGAATCTAATTGCCTTGTTAGGACATTGAAAAGATGAACGAAGATTACAAGCTAGAGGAGATCAGCATAGTTAAAGACATTAGTGCAGACTCTTCTCCAATGGATATAAGCCTAATGTATGGCAGGCTATAGTGATGGGTAATTGACCTATTGTTCGCTTAATTATATTAAGGGAATCTTTGACTAAATCAACAATTGAATTGGTCAAAGTTGTGGACAAATTTATCGCAACCTAAAACTTAAAAGAGTGCTATATAAGCACTCTAATATGGATGGCTAAATTAGTTTCTCTTATTGCCTCTTGATGGAAATCCTAGAGTGAGAAAAATGAGACTTTTCTTTTCATTTCCATGAGCTCTTCGAATCATGTGATGAATATCAAACTAAAAAATCAAATGAGTGAACTGAACTGTGTGGATTACAATAAGAGGGTGACTAATTGGGCACATTATTCTTCCTATTGAATTCAGCTAAAATAAAGGAGCAAGGAGATTTGTTTAGTTTTGATTCAGTTTAGTAATTTCTTAAATCTTAGTCCTTTTAGTTTCCTCAAACTTTCATATGTCTTCTACGAAATATATATATGATATATGTTATAGGATAAATCTTGATGTATTTTTATGAGCTTAATCCATGTTTCAGATGAGATCCATAAAAAATTTTAAATTACCATTTTCGCTTACTGATTACTCATAGACTAATAATATCACTAAAGTATTGATGTATGGATATCATGTTTTGACATCACTGAATGTGATTCTATTTACGGGTTACTTCAAAGTTAAACCATTCGGTATATGTTCTTGTAAGGGTAATATGTAGGGTGATAAGATGTGATTCATCACCTCTATACTAGAGAAAAAGTCTTATGAGTTATGTATCTTAATGCAATGTAGAAGTTATTGTGCAAGGTGATTGCCATACCTTTAATTTGATGTGTTGATCTTGTTCTTGGATGTTGTAGAATTCCATGAATATTTTTCTGTTGAAATCTTGATCGAAAAAAGAAAGAGTGAAACGGGCATCGCCACCTTGCCTAGCAAGACGATGGGCTACTATTAGGAACAGTCACTGCCAAGCGACAGCGTGCACCGCTGTTAGGCATGACTATGCACATAGGCCACAAGGTAGCACACGCCACTACCATGAGGCGACAGACACTCAGTTGCTAGGCAGTGTCACATTATGGCCTATTATGGTGGTAGCCGGGGTGCTGCCCAAGCTGGTGTTGGCGGCAACTCCATCATTACGTTGAAAACTTAATTCGATTAGGTTTTTGGGATACTTTCCTAAAATCAAATAAAATCTAATTTTTTATTTAAAATTTTACTAATATATCAAATATAAAATTAATTAAATTACCTGAAATAGTTTATGGTAGATTTAATATGATTGAAAATTTTATTTTGGCATGTTTCCTAATTCGAGAAGTGGCTCTAAAAAATAAAACTTTCCGAAATTGTATCTTTCGTTTGGGAAATGACCCGATTAGGAAACTTTTCAAATATGGAAAATTGACATTTTTGGCAAGTATCCTTAAAGAGTTAAGGAAGATGATTTTAATTGTTTGTTGTGCTTGAAATAATTAAAATGTACTCAATGAAGTTAACAAAAATATATTAGAGTAAACATTATGAAATTACTAATATAATCCCTTTCTTACCGTTAGACCATCTTTTCATCCCTCTTCTACTCAATTGCTATGGAAAGATCTAAGTCGATCATCCATTTCTTAGTTTTTTATCTGGTGCTTTCTTGTTGACATTGGGAAAATCTGTCACGCACAATAATTAACTAAGCCCTTGGGATATTGTACGGTTAAATATATGACTAATAAATATAGAAATATCAAATAAATGCGGGCGTGTTAGAATTTTAAAGTGAATTTCACACTATCAACTAAAAATTTAAATGTAAGTAATAAATGTAACCCGTCTTATTAAGAAAATTTAATCTAACTACTATAACGAATAGGCAAAGGATCTGAGGCTAATCTATGTCCTACTTTCTTTTTGACGTATCTACTAACGAGCCGACTGAGTTAAAGTATAAAATTCGGCACAAAAGATACCAATATTTAATGTACAACCTTTTATACCCAATATTTCACGTAATTCACCATTGGCTAGAGTTTATTGGAATAATGTCAAAGTATAAAATTCGGCACAAAAGATATTATGGTGATCTTAAGTATAAGAACCACTTGTAATATAGTCACTAGATAATTCTCGTTAACAATTAGTATTATTACCATTTAGAATTATCTAAGTGTCGTGTTCAGTACCCTAAGTCTCTACTAACCACTCACATACTTACCCTGATGTTCTACTAACATCAATGGTCATGAGAACAATCATTCTAAACATTTTTGGAGATACTGGCATGATCAATTCATATTTTAGGTTTTAAGTAGCTTGCATCTCAACTGGGATGATATCTATTATGGTCTCAAGTACATAATCTAAGATATTGACCTTTATCATGATATATAATAAATGAACCTATAATATTAATTCAAACATAATTCATAAACATGATAAATAGATGAATGTTTTTACTATTATTGAGAAAATAATAATATCGTTAATATTTATAAATAAGATTATATTTCATAAAATGTGGTTCTCAAACATACACTTGGATTCATGATGTAGATCATGGAAGGATGAGATCCAAAATTGCTCATAGTCATAGGATTGTCATGATGGAGATAATGACAATCCGGAGAAACTATTGCATGCACTATCCTCTTCGAAGAGAAGTGTGATGATCTCATATTCATCATTGTTGGTGAACACTAGGATAGGCATGTAGGTGATTAGTAAAAATTTAATCACTGAATATGATCACTTAATAAGAACGTAATGGTAATGATATTAACTGTTATTGAGTTTTATCAATGATTATTATACTTTTGATGCTCATAGCTGAGATCACTTTAATACTGGCATATGAAATATCATGTTTTGATATCACTCCACATGATCTTACCCAAAGGCTACTAAAAGGGTGAACCATTGGACATGTGTTCGAGTATGTGCAATCTGTAAGGTGATAAAGATGAGATCCATCAATTCTATATTAGATGGTGTCTTTTTATGAGTCATATAACTTATGCATAAATAAAATATTTGCGTAAAATGTTATGGTTTGAAAAAGAGTTTTCAATAAATCCATTATATAACTGCATAAGAGTTTATGACATTCATAAAGAAAGTCTAAGAAGGTTTAACAGCTAAACTATGCTTTATGACTTTCCGAAAACACAGATAGATAGAAGGTCAATCTAGTACGGTAGTGGTTATCTATAGTTCTTGCAGAAGTTCCTCATACTTCTCATTACACGGCTGGTTCATATACCTTACTAAAGACCAATGTGAATAGTGGTTGAAATCAACATGATAATAGAAGATGATTATATTGACTGTTTGTTTTGAAAAGTGTTTTTAAAGTTAAACGGTCCATTCGTAAAGAATTGATAAGACTTACAAGTTTTTATATGGCCAACCTGCTTTGAGAATGTAGAATATATTTGGTCATATATACTAAGATTGATTGGATCGAGGTTTGATTCTAAATTAGAGAATTTAGGTGTGTTCTCATAGTGAACTTGATTTAAAGAATTAATTCATTAATTAGTTTAATTTGTTAAGTTCAAGTCACACCCACACTACTAACACAACTAAAGTGTAATTTAGATTTAATTAAAAAAATATTAATTTGACTAAGATAATTATTAAATAATGATTTAATGATTTAATGATTATAAAGTCATGAAATATTTTTCATGTCAAAATAAAATAATTTATTTTAGATATTAATTTCGGAAATAAAAGTTTATTTTAAATGACTAGAAATGAGAATTAAAATAAATGCGGGAAACCCAAACAAGGTAAATTAATCAATCGGGTCTTAGAAGCCTAATTGGGCTAGGCCAAGAGGGATGTGACCCTTATATAAGAGCACAAAACCCTAGGGTTCCCCCCCATCTCTTAGTGTACCACCCTCATTGAGAAGAGAGAGAGAATCTTTTTTTTCATATCTTTTTCTGCTTCTCTAAGTTTGTTGGTTCAAGAGTTGAATCAACTTACTTTGAATACTTCACTTGAGGTGTCAACCATGTGGATCAAGGGTAGAGACCGGATGACAATGAGGACCATCAAGGGGAGGGGCGGTGCCGGTAAAAAGGATTTGAGTGAAGTTTCATCCAAAACTTGGAGGATGTTGTGGATAGGTGTAAATCTCCTTTTTCCCCTTTGATTTTTGGATTCATAGTCTAAGTTGTTAAATTAGAAATTTTAAAATACTTAGGATTCCAGATATATGTGATATATAGCATCCATCCTTTGATCTTGGCAGTTTGCTTTGGGTCCGGATGTCTCAGGACCATTTTTTGAAAACAGATTCTGCCTTGAGATATGCAAAAGAACCATCGATTGACAAGCTAAGGCCCAAATTGTGTTCGAATTTGACCTGGTAAAATTGGCAAACAATTTGGAATGTTAAACATTATATGGATCCATGAAAAATCAAAATAGTTATTGGACCCGATTTTATTTTCCAAGCATTCATTAAATGGACATAGCATTTAAGGCCAATGAGAAAAGGCCCAATAACCATTTGCCTCGATAAGGAGAATGAACCCTCCCTTTCCATAGCCCTTGCCGCCCAAACACATTAGAGGAGAGAGAAAAATTTCTCTCATCCATTTTTCCTCCTCTCCAAGTATACTCCCACGTCCTTTTTGTGAGAGTGAGATAGTAAACAAAAACAGCTAGTTCATGTGGATTAAGATTACAGGTCGGGTGATAGCTCTTGGAATCAAAGAAGAATTGGTAGTGATATCAGTTTTGGATGGCGATTGGCAACAGTTAAGGCATTCAACCAGCCTTTGAGAAGTTGGGGTTTGGTATAACTCTCCTCTCCCTTGTCTCCTCTTCTCTATTTTTTTAGTTCGTTTCTTAGATTAGAATGTGAACCGAAGTTCCGGATTGATGAATCGTTCATCAAATGCACAACCTATAATCTTAATTAATTTGAACCAAGAATTCAAAAATTGAAATTTCAAATATCGCTTCCGCCCTGGTTTTAGGATGTTTGTTTACTTACAGATCTCCACTAATGAAGATTTGGTTCGAACCAGGCCTTCATTAATGTTCCTCTTCATAAAGAAGAAATGAACCAGAATGCGAGGAAGAACGGATCGATTGATTCAATTCTTCACGAGGAAAAATTAAATCAGTCGAATGTCATTCTTCGTGAAGTATTGATTTGATTCTTCGTAGAAAAAAATTGAATCGATCACATGTATTAAAAATTTTTATTTAAATTATATATAAATTAAAAAATTAACCATAAATTATATAAAGATATTTATTAAAATCAAACTAAACAGAAATAAAAAAGTGGGTTATCCCCCCATATGTATACCTACCGTTGTCTTATTAATGCAAGAACGCTTATACATACTCTCGAAATGTTCTCAAAAGGGACACGAGGTACATAATAGATAATAAACAAACCATTCGATAGACAGAGACATCTCTTCATCCACTTTCATGTTTTCACCACAGCCCAAAACCCTTTCTGAGAGGTTAAATCACGATAGGATGAATTTTGTTAAGAGGTGCAGAGAGGGCACATATTGTGTGTCACTACTTAATTCCATCCGCTTGCATCAGTTAGTGGTAAGTTTTTAAGTTGAGATTTTAAATTGCACAAAGCAGAAGATAAAAAATAAATAATAAAAGATCCAAAACATAATGTATTCTAATGTAAAATGCAGTTTTAAGAATTTCAAAAAGGCATACATATATTCTTCCAAGATTTGGATTCTAATGTACTATTAGTTACCTCTCTTCACTCCTAGCATTTAACATTTCATTGACCAACATAGTCACTCATCAATTGCATCCGAGTACAATAGTAGCTATTACTTCCTAACGCCCCCTTTTCCTTTTTAATAATATCTTCTAGTTATCTACTAGAACAGACTTCTGCCTCAATCGTCATAATCCCAAGAACAAAAAGGTCTCAAGAACATCTAATTTGAGCTGGTGGGGCCATGTACCCCACAAGAAAACAAGTCCATGCTCTTCACCCTTTCCCACCATTTAGACCCCTTCTTCCCAACACTGTCATTCCTCCTCACCTTAATCTTCCCAAATTGAAAACACACATCCGAACCCACCCCGTTACCATTGTCAACCACATTCTTCCTACCACTAGACTTTTTCTCTTGCATTATTACTTCATCTTTCTTCACCAACTCCTCATAGTACTCTCTATTCCTCTTCTCCAACCCATAAACCTGTCCCTCAAGATTCTCAATCTTACGGCTAAGCACATAAACCCGATGATCATCTCTCATCTTCACCATACACCTCGCCATCTCACCAACCTTCCTCTTCATAAAAACCAACTCTGCTTCTAGCCCCTTATTGATTTCCAACAAAGCATTAACCCTATACCCTAATCTCGCATTCTCGTTCAATAATATCAACCTCTCCGATTCCAAAACATCAAGCAAGCTCTTATGTAACTCAATCTTCCTCGAGGAATCTCCACATTGCCTCTCCATTATGCTGATCTCATTTGACAGTAGATCATGTTCCACGTTCTTGATCACAATCTCAGCCAGAAGAGTATCAATGTAATTAGCCTGCATCATGGGGGATGACTGTGTTTGGTAGGACAGAGAGCTTTCAGCATCGTCCGAGTCCATTTGGCTGGTCCCATTATCTAATTCTTCGACGGCTGAGATGTGAGGATAATAATGGTTGTTTTTGGGAAGGGTTTGAATGTAACGGTTGGATAAAGTGGTGTAGGCATTGTACAAGTCTTGGACGAGGGATAGGAGTTGCGGACGGGTTTGATAGTAAAATTCAGCTCGTTTGGCGAAGGTGTCACCCCCATTTTCTTCTTCTTCTTCGGCAGTTTTGCTAGGGAGAGTTTTGATTCTATCGTCCAAATCTAGCATTGAAAATTATAATTTAAATCAAGTGAGTTCTAAATCTAGAATAGAATAGAAAATATAATTCCAAATCTAGCAATATGACAACAGAGTCTACTTTTCTTTTAAGAAGTCTTAACAGCACAGCTTTCCTCGACTCCAGATTTAGAATAGCACAAATTACAGTTTGTTTCAATGTGAAAACTTAAAAAATTTGAAAATTCACAATGCATTATTGTTGCCCTATCCAATGGTGGGGCAGAAGATATTCTGTTCCTATGATCTGTCGCAATCTGGCATCTGCCATGATGGGTTATTTTCGTGAAGACAGGTCAAAGCGAGAGTAACTTGCAAACTATGTACAACAGAGTACCCTAGTAATCTATACAATCTTTTACCATTTACTGCAGGATGTGTGGTTTTACTTTTCACGGACGCCAACTATAATTACTTTTCTACTTTTATTTTTAATTTTTTAAAACAAGTTTCAGAGTAGTATCATAGAAAAGTGTGTAGCAAAATCAAATATACACTGCAACAAGGCATTGATTTTTTTCTTTACTTTCGAGTTTAAATTTTAAATGAAAAGTAAAAAAGTGAAAATTTCAACTTTAAACAAAGCTCAACCTTTTTCCCCTTATTAGTTCAAACAACATGCAGTATGCTTATTAATTAGTTTTGGTACACTAATATATTTTCTTTTTTTTTTTTCTTTTTTTTTTGTAGTAAAAACCCAGGTTACTATATTTCAGTTACAAAGATAACGTAGTTCAAGAGAGAAAAAAAAAAAAGAAAAAGAAATAGCAGTAGAAAATTATTATAATTTTGGCTAAAAGGATACTAAAAATTATAAATTAGATGATAATGTATGATTTTTATGAGATTGAATATGTTAAAATTAAAAAGCAAAACTCGAAAATGGCACCACCATTGATCTCTTCTACTATTAGTTTCCTTTTTAACATGATAAATGAACTAGAGCTTAATCATATCTAACGATATCAAATAGAAACACATCCCAGCTAGCTAGCTCCTTCCCTAATTAAGGTAGAAAGGAAAGAAATCAAAGAGCTTACCAGCAATGGTAGAGAGCAACCATGGAGGTTTATTTGTGTTCTTACTGTTGCAGTGGTTGA
This sequence comes from Coriaria nepalensis, assembly GCA_027186245.1. Taxonomy (NCBI): domain Eukaryota; kingdom Viridiplantae; phylum Streptophyta; class Magnoliopsida; order Cucurbitales; family Coriariaceae; genus Coriaria; species Coriaria nepalensis. Next base: position 3,270,105 of record CP114493.1, read on the forward strand.
AGCTTCTTCCCTCGTCATGACTTGCCATGTTGTTTGACTTGGGATGTAGAGAAGAGAGAATTAGACCCACCACTTGACCCTTACTTAACATTCGATATGTATTTGTTCTTTCATTTTGCAAAAACGAAGGGAAATGAATGGAAACTGGCAACACTCTTTGCCATTTATATCTTTCAACCTCTTCAATGAATTTTTTTTTTTTTCTATATAAATTAAATATGGAACAGCGGTTAGTGGGCCCTACTGTTTAAAACTGGGATCCGTTCAATTTTTGTTATTTTTCTACAGTGTGAAATGTAGATTATTCGTGTAGGACGTTGCGTTTTTGTTGTAAGGAAAGAGAAAACGCTTCAAACAAACAAAACTGGAAAGTGAAAATTCAGGAAGAAATTTTTGAAAAAAAAAAAGCGTAGATCTCGAGGACATAAATAAAATGTTAAAAAGAAAACATCAAATCATGAGTTCTATCTCAATATTTAGAAGCTTCTCTCAAACATCAAATACCCAATTCTTTGGTATCCTTATTTCTTTTTTTTTTTTAATAAATTTAGTTAAGTAATATTTTTCTTATATTAAATTAATAAATTTTCTTTATCTTAATAATATTAATTAATTAAAACTTTATTATATATGAGTTGGCATTGCACGGCTCGACCTTTTTGAATCCGTTCGAATCATGTATCCAAAAATATCTCCTAATTTTATAGATTTTGACAAGGGAAGCTAACTATTGAATACAAGAAATGAAGTATAAATGGACTTAATTTGTAATCATCTTGTCTTAATTTTGACACGAACCTTAAAGAAATGCATATGGGCCGGATATCATCGTCCATGGGGAGTGCGTCCAAAAGATTTTAGGCAATCCTTAGGAACACTCCATGAAAAATGGGATGATTCTTTCTCACTGGGAGGAAGCGACATAAATTTTCTCCAATCCTCGAGCAGAAGCTTAAGATCACGAATCTTGTTGTCCTGACCAATGCAGCAATTTGCATGCATGGTGCAAACTAGGTTCAAATTCCTACTAGGTTCACAAAACCCTCCGAAGTAAGTTGTGTCTAGAAACCTTAATTCAAGTCCATGATCAGTAATGAATGGATCATATTTGATTTTATCAAACACATTTTGGTCATGTTGTCCAGGATAAGCCAGTCTGGAGTTGTACCAAAACTTGTAAAACTCAATTGTTCTCTCATTAGATCGTGCGTAGGTGAACCCTCCGTTTGCTCTGTTGTTTACATCTTTTGGGTCTCCAATATAACCATCACATGCAATTTGGAAATCTGCATCTGGATAGAGTCGTTGGAATGGATCTCGAAGCCACATGATGTCGATATCCTGCCGTTGGATGAAGAAACTAAAAAGACTTAAGCTTACATATATATAAACCATACTACAGACAAAAGACAAGCTTAAAGTACGTGCTAAAAACACATGCTTTCATAGTCCTACAAGTTATTGACACAACTATATACATATCTTACTTTATGACTGATCAAATTAACTAAATGACTAATGAACCATGCATGAAAATGGAGTTGATAAAAGTAAAAACAAAAAAGGGGAAAGAGACGTTGTACCGTGAAGACAAAGTTATAACCTAACTCAAGAACATAACCAAGAAATTGAATCCGTCTCCACATCATGGTCAGGTATTCAGAAGACATGAAAGACGCCTCGCTTGTGAAATTGACATCTCTAGTGTCCAATTCAAAGCAATGAGGGTGTAAAGCTAGGCAGCGATTATACGCCTTTTGGTCCAACGTTACCATCACCAAATGTTTCAACAGCCCTTGTGTCTGGTTCCCATCCTTAAAACTAGTAAGGAACAGATCCAACATTGAATTTGGTTCTGCCCATGCATCGTTTAGCGTTGTCAATATTACAGTTTTGTCCTCCGCTGATGCCTCCTTTAGCACCCTCCTCAACTTAACCGCATCAATTCCCTGGTTTATTAATCACAGGTTCTAACTCTTAGCTACCAATGAGTAATTCATACATAGAAATAAGCTGATAGCAAACCGTAGTCAGAGAATGATCATTTTAACAACATTAGCTTGTGATGGTCAGCACTTGACTTGTGATGCAATGGAATCTAATGAAGCAATTGAATCTAAGTGCATGTGACTGACACAGCATCATTAGAGTCCAACGGGGAGATTCCTTTCTTATAAATTGCTCTATGTAATCTTTATTTAGTTGTTTATTTATTTATTTTTATGTAGGAATTATGATATTAGAGAAATGCAACTTGTTGTCCATGTAAAGTCAAACTGGCCACGTTCATTTACTCATATTAATCTCCTTAAAAATTGAGGTTTCGTGTGTGATCGGGTCACGATGACACAGAATGCAATTGTGTGCATTATCTAGAAAGAAATAGAGTAATATATATACTCTCAACTTGTTCATTCCCATGTGAGGATTGAACATTCATCGAATAATGAAACTATATGTTAAAAAATAAGGGAAATTAGCAATGGGTTTAAGGGATATATAGCTATATATATAATATGTTGGTGCATACACTCTTCATTCATATTTTATTTATTTAAATATCTTTACTTTATAATCTCTTTATTAATCTTATTTTTCCTTTATTGAATGAAATATTTTCCATTGGCTTTAAAAAAAAAAAAAAATTAGCAATAGTTCTCTAAAGTTCATCAATATTATAGATAAATTTTTTTAACATTCGAGAAAATTCACTTATAATTTAAAGTTAAATTTAAATAAATCTATTTATAATTCATAAAATATCAATAAATCCACTTATATTTTTAAAACACATGTAATTTCCTCAAAAAAGCATTTGGAAATAGTTTAATTTAGATTGATTCAATATTATGGAAATTAAGTATTTTTCATGAATTTAAACTTAAATATTTGGTTCCTGAGTTTTTGAGTTGGAGTTTGAATTAATGTGACAAATCAAGTTAATATATATATAAAACTCAAGTTAATATGCACCTCTAGTCTCGATATACAATTGTTATTTTCAAGATATAATATGCTTTATATTTTTAGAATAAATTAGACTTTACTTTCCAGAACTTTCATTTTATTATTCCATTTTATGTATTTTTGCACTTCCTAATAAAGGGTATCATCATATATATGTATTTTTTTTAGGTAAAGGGAAATCGGTAAAATTTCAAAACCTATAGGGAAAAAATGCTTTCACTTGCAATTGGTAGGTGAAAAGTATATCTTATAAGTTTATTAGAAGAAAAATGTAATAAGAGTGGGCAAGGATGTTGTCCCTACAATTCAGCTCTCTCTATCCTATGTTTCTCATTTCATCTTCTATATCCATCTTTTATTCTTTATATATTTATTTTTATATATGACCAATTAGTCCTCCCTCAATCTGAGTTAGTTTTCATATAAACTTATTACAAATTTGTTTTGAGAATCCTATTAACCTTCCGGTCGAAGTTTAGTTGACCAGTTGGCTAGTTATGTTATACGTATAGTTAAATCAAAACTTGGTCTTTATATAAAACGTCGGATGCGTGCTGGATCTTTTCAATCATAAAGAAAGACATGGGTCGACAAAAGCCACCCACTCTTCTTCTCATATTATATCATTTTAGGGTTGAACGATATAAGTTATGTTCTTCAGCTTCACGATCAATACAATGATGATGAGTCTTCTATAACAGGAGATTTGAGTCTATTAACTTTCTTAAGTGGGTACTTAGAATTTAATGAGATGAATATCTAAAAGTAATTCAAGTTTTTATACATTCTCGATTTATATGATTTGTCTTGTATTGATTATAATAATCTGATCACAGTATCTATGGGCAATCCTAGCTTCTCTTCCTTCTTATTTATGTACTTTAATTTAGAGATTTGTGTACTTTAATTTTTATGATTAATAAATATATTTAATTAATTTTATTGTAAGATATAATTTTATTTTCCTAAAATATTTCAATTAATTTTGATAAGAATTTAATGTTTTAAATATTGTAGGATTTAATTGTGTGATTATATCTCGAAGGATAAAAATATGAAAGACATGAATGCATTCGAACGTAGTTAAAGCATATGATCATCAACTCGAAAGGAATTAATAAATTTGCATATGAAGAAGGTCGGTGATGGACTAGACCTAGTGGGTGGTGGGTCCTCTGTGTCGAAATTAAGCATATATGATCTGGAATTCATAAATTGATTAAGAAGGTCATCGATGGACCTAGTGGGTGGTGGGTCCTCTGTGTTAAAATTACTTGGTCTTCAATTTGATTAAAAATTAGAAAAATAATTTTGACTTTTTTATGTAATTTTTCTCTTATTTAGATTATGAAATTGTTGTTGAAAAATCAATGACAAAATAGATTTGTTGACAGCAAAAACAGAGAAATTCAGTTCTGTTCTTATTTTCAAATAACTCTTAATTCATCAATTCTCATTCCATTTTGTGCTTGATTTTCCAACACTGCTGCTTATATGTCTATCACCCATTTTCCCTTTTCGTTCGATCTGTTTTTATTACCAAATTGTTTCAGATATCAACAAAGACCCCTTTTCAATCTTAACAAGCTAGATACTCTAAGCATATTAGTTTTATCTAGTTCTGTAATAATTTAATTGCAGGAAACAAGAAAAAAATATGTAACAATGAAGGTAGAGAGAGAGAGAGAGTGACCTCAGGAGCTGTAATGTTGTCGGCGGGAGATGAGGAGAGATAGTAGTCGGAAAAGGGTAGAATTCGGAAGGGAGAGACGGAGTTATAGAGAACAAAACATGCCACTGCAATTCCCACCAATAAGAAGGAAATTCTTGCAGCCCTCTTGCTGATGATCACATCGTAAGCATAAGCAGCTGAAGAATTCCATGACGCCGCCTTATTACTATTGGCCGTGCCACTGCTAGCCGCCGTTTCTTCTACCGCTAAGGATTTTAATGGCTTCTGGTCAGAAATATCCTCAATATCCATTTCCGATTGGCTGTCCATCTCTCTCTCTCTCTCTCACTTGGATCGATACTCCCTTGGTTCCTTCTGATTGTTGTATATATGCACTTTGGTTCCTTCTCAATGTTGTACTTATGCACGCAGAATAGAATATTGGGAATTTTATGTAAATGGTAACAATTAGCTGTCTTTGTCGGACTCAATTAACTCTCTAACTCAATATTGCCGGCTGCTTCTTAATTTTCTTCTACTCTCTATTGGCTTATCAATGACTCGATATTGCCGAACTCAATTAATTCTAGAACTCTGTTCGCTAATTTTCTTACTTCTTTAATTATATATATATATATATATATATATATATATGGCCTCGTGATATTTTTATATGATTGATTGGGGGGGGGGGGATTACGTACTCGGACTTTGTCTTCTATTTTTCTTTTCTTTTTACCATGACATTTTTTCCAATGCCCTGTTTGACCGTCTTCTTGCTTGGAGATCAAAAGAGTAAGAAGATAGAGTCAGCAATACTGTTAAGACTGGAGAAATTAAATCAATATTTAGAATTGAATTTTTTTTATTTAAAATTTATTAATTTTAAATGAAATATATTAATTTTTTTAATAAAATGAAAAAGTAGCCTCATAATCCCTAGGAGTTTTACTTGTTCATAGTTCATGAATTTTGCTACCGCCTTTTCCTCTCATAGTACTCATATTTACAAGGAGGGGTTCAATAATACAATTTCTACCATGGACGCCGAGGTATTATATATAATTTAGGGGTGAGTAACGATCAGATCTAATTAGATAATATCAGATGATAGTCGAATTGAATCAAGTGATTTTTGAATTAATGTCGGATCAGATTTATTGTAGTAGGATATATGGCTGATTGGATTGAATCCAACCGAATTTTTTTTATTTTTTTAGATTTGTTTTTTTAAAATTTATATCATGTAATATCAAATATTATAAGAAAATATTAATATATTTAATTAAAGATTATATCGTTTAAAAAATATATATTTAATAGGAAAATAAATTATCATTTAAGAAATAATTAATTGAAAATTTTATTTAAGAAAATAATAAATAGAAATCTATTAAAGAAAAAAATATAATTGACAAAATAAATGAAAAATTAAAAATAAATTTTTTAATTTAATTAAAAAATTACTTCATTAAGGAAAAATAATAATGAAAAATTATATAAGAAAATAAATAAATGAAAAAAATGTATTTTAAGGAAAATTTAATATAAAAGTAAAAAAAATTAAGAGTCAAGAATCATTTAATCAAATTTAATGAATATTTATTAATAAAATATTTAAAATAAAATAAAATTTTATTCATTAAAAAAAATATCATGAAAAAAGTATTTAAAATAATTTACATTAAAAAAAAAATAGTCGGATTCAGTCAGATTAGATATCTAATACAATCTTAATCGAATAAATTCTATCTAATCGAATAAAAATATAATCTATCTAATCAAATTATGATATGATTGATTCGGATCGTCGGTAGGAGTGAATCACTGTTGATCATCCATTAATATATATATATATATATAGCATGCTTTAAGAATAGATTTCGACTTATTCGGAGAAGGACAGCTTATGGGTTAGTAATGGATAATGGACTCGATTCTTATATTTCTTTCACTTCATTATGATATTCAGCTGGATGTCACGTTTCAAGGTTTCTGGAGTGCAAGAGATATAGCACAATGTCCTCGATCTTACTGTCCATTTGGCTTGAGTTTACTGGAATTCATAATGCCGTCTCGGGGACAAAACGTCATTTCAAAATTTATTTTCGATTAAAGTAATTTAATTTGTTTTCTTTCTTATAAATTCGTTGGGGTTCTCCTTCTAATGCCAAAAAGTAAGTATCATCGTTACAAAAGTACAATATGATTACTCGCAAAATAATTATAAACACATTACTACCTACGAGATACGTATACAGATACAATAAAACAGAGATACTATAATACAGTAAATTCATAAAGTTAATAATATAATATGATACGGAGGAAAATGATCCTCTCCAGTTTGATCTCCAAGTTAGGTAAGGAAAACGAACTAGTGGGAGCACAGTCGTGACATAGAAGAATCCTGAATAGACTGAGTAGGTCTCCTCTACCGTGCTATTCAGCCATCCTATTTAGCTCTCAGCTACTCAATCCGTATAATGATTACCTCATACTCTAACCCAATGAGACGAGATGGTTAGTTAACATAGGATACACAACAAAGAAGAGGAGGGAAAAGGTGGAACTTGTTCCTAAAATGTAAGAGGACAAAAGATATATTAGAATCTAATCCTGGCACAACAAGGCAGAGTAAGAGCCAATGAAAAGAGGATACGTGGAGAGGTAAACAAGGAGTTGTCCTCTACAAAACTAGTATAGAAACTCTCTTAGAACCCAAGCAAAATGGTTACATTATCTATTGTCTACACTGTATATTAGAGAATAATTCTTACACGATCACATCCCCATAATTAAAAGTTAACTTGAGCATCGGAGAGGTTTGCCAGCTACAAACCCCAACACCCCTTTTATATTTTTGTTGCAGATCAGCTCGACTGTGTAAACATAATGCTAACTGAGCAAGTTTTCTAAAATAGTACGAAATCTTACATTGTGTGGACATCAAATCTTCATAATCGACAATTTAAACCAGTTGATTTTGGAATGTTAGAGTAAGTATGTTCTAGAAAGTCATGAAACACGTTGATGAAAATATTGATGATGTAGTACAAGCAGACAGAGGAAGGTGAGTAACCTCACTTCTTCTTAGCCACATAGAGGAAACAAAAAAAAAAAAAAATATCAAAGAAGAGTTGCATTACATTAGAAGGAGGGAAATAAGATGAGCCGAGCAAGACAAAGAAGGGCATATGGATGACAAGGAGATAGAAGAGAAATTTGAAGAAAAAGAAGAAAATCCTCTTAATAGAAATTATGTACTATTTTGAAGTATAATAAAATATTGTAATATACCTGCAATTTGTATCTAAGGGAGTAAAACCCTATATCATAGTGTTATATAATATATATATATATATATAAAATATTGTTATATAAGCATTTCAAATTTTTATATATTTTTACTTAACTTTACTAAATTACATAAATGATGTTTTATTTTATTTAACTTTACTAAATTACATGAATGACATTTTATTTTATAAGCTCTCTGTCTTTCTATAGGTCATGTTTATCTTTACATTTCACAAGGTAGATCTCCTTCACTTGCCAGACCCTGATGATAGAGCTTTACTTTTCAATTTGCCTACAATACAAGGAAATTACTATGAGCTAGAAGTTAGTAAGTATAAAGTCCTACGTACAAAATAAATAATATTCTTATTAATAAATAACTTATTGATATATTCTAATGTGATTATGCAGCTGACATGTGTTAGGAAATGAATATAATAAAATAAATACAACAAAATGAATATTTAAAATTGTATTAGGATCATATCATAACATATACAGTTTTTATCAAAACCGATCATATAACAATTGTATCACATATAATTTATTTTATATAAAGCAAAATAAATCTCATCAATATCTCTTTAGGGGAAGGAAATATCTTTTTTGATTTACAAATCACTTTTTGAATAATAAATTTTTACTTAAAATTTCAACTCATTATATAATAAGTTGTGGGAAAAGAAATAAAAAATACTATTTTTTTTTTTTGATTTTCAGCGAAGAGGCTTGTGCGGTACTTAATGATTATTTATAGGCAAAGACTAAATCATATTTTTCTAATCTCATTGCAATTCCTAATTGTCTTGAACTACAAAAATGAGATGAGTTTAGCCTGGACACTCATAAATTATTTAATTAACTCTTTAATTAATTTTAATCTATAAAATTTCAATTAATAATTAAGCCTATTAATTATTTTATGACGTTAAATTGACCAAATGAAACTTCAGTTTTAACTAATTTATTAATGTTGAGGTTGATGAATCTGAGGTGGGGTAATCTGATTGTGATACATTTGTTGTTCTATCTTAGCATCCAGATTTTGGAATCCCACTGTCAGATCATTCAGGAAATTAGTAAGCCCTTCGATGCTTGCAATCTCTTTTTCGATCAAAAAGAACTGCGACTCGTGCAGTGTAGTGAGTTTCTTGACTGCATCTTCGATTCAAGCCCGACGTGGTTCGTCTGCCATGATCAATTCGTGAAATTTCACTCCAGCAATCGAGACAATGTAGTTGAAGAAAATCGGTTGAATTCTGCCATTGATGCAGACCTTGAAATCGATGAAGATTGTTGCAACTTTTCACAATTCGAAATTCCGCGTCCAAGAATGAAATTGGATGAGAATCGAAATTTTTCTGTGAAAGAATCAGGCGAATCGGATTTGAAATGAGGGAGATATTGTGATTTTGGTGTGTTTGGATGCCTGGAAAATGAGATTAAGCAGCAGAAACTGAAACAGTGGATTGTAAATTCGACAGTGGAGAGAAATTCAACGAGAATTAGAGAACTTGCAATGAGCGCACCAATGTTAACAGGAAGAATGCCGATTCGCGTACGTTTGACTCCTAGTATGAGAGCAGAGAGAGATCGAAGAAAACAGAGGAAGATGAAGAACTTAGAGAGAGAAATTGTTACATAGAGAAAGATAGTAAATTGGTTATTTCATTCGTTGGATCTCAATAACAATGACTTACATCTTTTATATGAAATAAATCAGCTAAACAACCATAACCGATTTACAAAAGCAGCGATCATCTTCAACCTTCTAACAGCTTTAAGCCTCTTCGTTTCCCGTTCCGATGGCGCTATTTGCAGCAGATATTTTATTTGCACTCATTCCTTCTGTTCCTACATGTAGTTCACGCAATGTGCTTGGGCCTTTGATAGGCTTCCGGCCCAATACATGTATCTACATCTTATTATATATATTTATATATACATATGTATGTTTGCATATTGATCCGTATTTACCGTGACTAGCCGTTGTAAGAAAATATACGGGCCAGCTTCATAAGCATGTAATAGAATATGCAAATAGAGACCACAAACAGGCACCACGAACCTCCTTGCACTTGAACTCCAACCTTCTCCTGCTTTGAATCTTCACCACCCCTATAAAAGAAAATTTTCTCTTTTTACGTTATCCCATAATTATCAGAATCAAGAACCATATATAATAGTATCACTTCATAATCATTTTTATTTAATATGAGATTTCAAGTTAAGATCTTATATGAGATAGCAAACAGCTCATGACCGTCGGACAGACAACATGTGGTATGTTCACCTTTGATTGCGGAACCTTTTGCGCCTCCTAGAACTAAGAAAACAAGAAAATCATGAATAAGACTGTCTTCTTTCTAGAATAGTTGGAGAATGAAGATAAGAGTTAATCAGTAATTAGGTGAAATTTCATGCCTTGAAGTTGGTAAAGAGTCATCTGTTAATGTTGGTGAGGATTTATGTACTGGATGTCGATGTTTAGACGCGTCTCTTGTCATTGTTAGAGGCTGAAGCAGAGTTTCTGCTTTTTCTGCTACAATTTCTTTACGCTGTTGAGGTTCTTCATTGGGGACTGCAATGTTCTTCACCTACAATGCAACAAGATTGAGAACATAGGCAATACTCAATTTCTATAAGAGAAAGATTGCAAATGCTTAACTATTTGAACATCCTCATGCAATATATATACATAGTATACAGTTATAGAGATATGTTAGTTACCAAATTCCTGAACTGAAGATTGTAAAGCAATTGAATGTATCGTTGCTTAGCCAGCTTTTGGTCCTTGTTCAACACCCTCCAAAATCCATAAGCCGATCCCATATTCAATACTTTGTTTGCGTAAATCTTCCATGTATAGCTGCACAGAAGGAGATAGATATTACTAACCAAGTTAAGAAAAAGCTACGCTACTTAATCCGATTAATGATCACCATCTCACAGTAAGTACCTTGCAAATCTCATAAGAACATATTGAATTAGAAGGATTTTTGAACTTTGAACACCTTTAAAATATGCTTGAACCACTTAAAATATCTATAAACCTCCCATTATTTATGTCATTTTCAGTAAGTTATATTTTATGAACCCTTTCGTAAAAATTCCTAATCACACTACTGATTACACACCATTGATATATGCGTTGCAAGCCCGCTTGGGACAACTCGTTCCAATATGAACCGTCTACCTTGCATTTCTCAAAGAAATCAGCAATTTTTTCGCTCGATTCATCTCCATTGTTGGGAAAAATGTGAAATCCTGATACCCCATCAACAATAATTTCTGCCGGGCCGCCACGATTTGTAGCAAAAGTTGGTAATCCACAGTTCATAGCCTCAATGACAGTGAGACCAAATGCCTCATAGAGAGCTGGCTGAACAAATGCTCCTTTTGTATCTGCAATGCAACGGTATAGCTCTCCATTTCTATACCGGTCGGATTGAGCCACAATCCACCTAATTTGACCGCGAAGATTGTATTTGTCTATTAAGGAGTGCATCTTCTTAATCTCTGCCATTTCCTCTCTGTCCTTTGATTTTGATGGGTCAAAGAACCCTGCTACGACCACTAGATTGACCAAATCTCGAAGCCTTTTGTTCTTTCCATACCACTCGGTTAGTCCCGTAATGTTTTTGATGATATCAAGCCTTGCCATTGAGAAGATAATCGGTTTCGTCTTGTCTGCTAAAAATCCTCTGCATTTTCCACCATAGTTTGATTAGTTAGTTGGACGTGATTAGAAAAAACGATACATATAACTAAACTGAAAGATTAGTTGACATAATATGCAATGTCAAATGCTCGTTTGAGGCGGCACGCTGTGATTGTCTTTATAAATGCTTAGAGTGGAATTACTTTACATGTGCTCATTGTTTTCCTCCCTGCTGTAGAGTAGCTCTTCAATGGCAGGATGAAAAGATGTTAGTCTCCTTTGTTTTTCAGTATAGGGAAAGTAGACCGACTGGTCAGCTCCAGGAGCTGCAATGTTGAATTTGGGGTCTAATACATTGATGCCGGACACTACACGACAGAGTCCAGGCATTGTAAAAGCTTCATGGCTTTCATATTCTCCTGCCCTATCCTTGCTGTTGAACATAAGTAGAAGCATTAATATCTAATAATGATACTAATAAATTAGTTAACTAATTGGGATTAAGTATAGTTAAATAACCTTCCACCGATTTCTTGAAATGTGCTTGCTATGACGAAATCAGTTGCATTCATTGAGATTAAGTCAGCAGTGAATTGACAAGAGAAGTGGTATTTGGGGTCAAGTTTCTTCCAGTTGGCATCTGAATCTTCATACTTAGATTTTTCTAAGGCGTGTGCTATTGTCCCTTGAGTTATCCCAAGCTTCCTTGCCATCAAAGAAGCCACCAAGTTTCCGTCTGTGTAGTTCCCAATTATTAGGTCCGGTTTCGCTTCCATGAGCTCTAAGATCTTAGTAGCAGCATCCTACAGACATAGCAATATCGTCATTTTTTGTTTGACTGAGAATACGAAAAGAGCAATAAACTTATTAAGTTGCCAAGAAATTTATTGAATATAAGACAGACCGAGAGGAGAAAGAATCTTCAGAGATTGAAAAAATATTATATAAAAATGAGCGTGGGCAAAAATAAAATTATTAATTAAATAATGGAAATCATTACTAATAAATTAAGAAAACAAGTTAATCTGATACTGTACGTCTCGAACAAGAAGTAACATATGTAACATGCCTGAGCAAATCTTTCTAGGTAGGGATAGATATCAAAGCGAGAAACCCATTGGCGCAAAACAACTTTGTCTGTAACAAATGGGACTCTGAGGATGTGAGAATGGTTTGTGTTGCTAATAGCCTCCACTTCCTGATTGCACTTTGTTCCTTGAGCATCAGGAATAAGTCTTGTTACCTGCATACATCATATAGAATTTATATTTAACAAATAAAAAATAAATAAACATAAACACACTTAAAGCTTGTGCTGTTAGCTTACCACTAGTATCTGAGGCTTCACATAGAGTCCTTGCTGCTTAATTCTAAGTAGCAGTTCTTCCTCCAATGATTTCACTTGATCTAGAATGTAAACAACCTGTAACACATACATATATAATTTGTAATACTATGATCATTAAGTAGCCTTCCTATGTAATGAATAATTTCTTTATATAATGATTGCGATGAAGAAACCTTACCTGTCCGCCGGTGTCCGGTAATCCAAGTACATCGGATTGTCCAAAATAGCCATGAGGAGAGATGATTACTATGTTGAATATAGTAGGAAGCCTGCTGAAGAGTAACTCTACTTTCGCTGGGTCTGGTGCTTGGAGTACTTCAGAAAGACTCGTCATCGTCTCTTTAACTCTTTCCGCACAATCACCCCATCCTCTCTCGAACCCCCACTCTTTCAATCTTCGCAAAGAAAAATACATATGACCACCAAAACATATACGTAATATATAAGATTTCTGATTAGAAATCAATTATGTATTCTGACCTGCTCTCGAAATTTTGATGTGGAGTGTCTTTAGAGAGTGCAGACAAGAATGTTTCAGCTAACATCAATGCTGTTCGAATCTTGGATGTCGTATTAAGTTTCTCGTTGATCAAAAGATTCTGCATGTAAATTAGTTAAAACTTAAGTTTCATTTGGTCAATTTAACGTCATAAACTATCGGTCACGTGACGTAAGCTTTTTGGTACGTACCTCTCCTTGATGATTTAGGGCAAGTAGGTAATCAACAAACGACTGCTTGTCGTTGGCATTCCCACCAAGTCTGGAGCACATGAATTTAGAGACAGAGTTGAGTCCATTTCCAATAGATGAGGGGAGGCTCAAGCGAGGGGTAGAGAAGTCGATGGCTCCAAAATCTATTTCCAAAGAATCTTCGTCTTTTGCCCATTTCTCGTCGAAGACCATCTCCTTATATTTCAAGTACTCGGAAGCAGAGATGCCGTCTACTTCAAGATCATCAGCATTCACCCTAATGAACTCCCAAGAACCAGGGTTTGGTCTTACAGCGAGAGCAACTGTGTTTGGTGGTATTACGGCTGCCTCCTGCTTATAATTATATTTGTGAAACAATAATGTAGAAGATGGTAATAATTTACATAAAGACATATTTGTATTTAGTGGATAGTTATATCATATATTAAATGTCACATAAAAATAATATTTATAATTATAATAAAATTTAGTACAATATTTATAACGTTCATCTAAACAAATTTTATTTATATATGTATATATATACCTGCGTGGAGCTTAGCATGTAGCCAAGTAAGCCTTCCAAGACCTTGCTTCTTTCACTTTTGTCTTCTATGGTATTCTCCACCACCTCCATCACATGTTGCCGTTTCATTAACCTCTTCCCTCCTTGAATAAACCTATTTGATTTTATCCACGTGCCACCAACAGATAAAAAAACAAGTTAGTATATTTCCTCTAACAAATGATTAATTCAACTAGAGGCTATACCTTGCAAAGCATTTCTTCATGTGATCTTTGCTCTGGAGCAATGCATCAGGCAGGCTATCTGCAATTGAATCAGCTCGCTTCAAGGCTGTGGCAGATGCCATTTTCCAAAGGTTTTCTTTTTTGTGATCGATAATAACTAATGAGAAATTGCCTTGTTTTCTGCTACCTGTATTTGTTAAATGTATCTTATATCTATCTATACATGGATTCCATGGAGGAGATGAAGAACATTCTTTGATTAGTTTGAGCCGTACGTACGAAAGAAGAATCAAAATGCAAGAAAGGAATTTGGGGTTGATGCCTGGAAGCAATTTCAAGATTTCTTTGTAAGAAAGCCAAGAAAAGGACCTTTATTAAGGAATTTTATTGAGTGTATCCAAAACTTGAAATATTTTACTTTTCAATTTTGAGACCATTATCTATATTCGCTCCTTCTTTCGCCTAGTTCCCTCCCATAGTTGGTACCCAGGTGATCTTTTCAGGAGTACTTTTGAACATATATGCTATAGGAAAAATTCTGATGAAAATTCAAAGTTTTATAAAAATTATAATAAATATCCAAATTTTATTATAATTTTATTAAATTTTGGACTTATTTACTCTTTATTAGCTTCTTTTATATTTTGTAGGAGTGTTGGACATGAAGGATACGAAAAGAATTTAAAAGCTTGAAATCGGAGAAAATGCATATTTGAAGGATTTATTTGTAATAAAGCAAAAGTTTGGTGAAGGAAATCTGTTTTCTTCTAATTCTAGATGGGCTTCTTCATTCTTCTATGGATTTGTGGGTTTTTGTCAAAAGAAAAGTAAAAAAAAAAAAAAAAGGGAGAAGCGTAACAGTAAGAAAAAGAAGAAGTGGGGGTGAAGAGAGAAAAACATCCCCCGTTGAGGGCTTATGAAAGAGCTTCAGACCGTGAAAAACCAGCTGCAAAGAGGAAGTAGAAGTTTGGTTCATCGGGGCATTGAATGCAATATGCTCCTATATTTTGTCTATTCTATTGTTTTTTTCTTTCATGGATTTAGTTTTGTTTAGATTAATAATTATGATATATATATTTTTGAACATATATACGTATAATTCAAAATAAATAAATACAACTTGTGTTTATTTTTTAATTTTACCTATTTTTCCTAACTTATTCTAAATTATTTAATAGAAAAAAATGAAGTAAATAACTTGTTTTACTTAATGAAAAAATAAGATTAAAATAATTGAATTTATAATTATCTTCGAGTTATTAATTTTAAAAGTAAATGAATGCTAATTTTAATAAATTGATTGAATCTTATATTTAGTGGTGACGATAATTCATTAACTATTATTTTATTATTAATTTTCATTTTAAAATTTCTTTACTTAATTTATAATTTTCTTTTTTGATTTTTTTTTAATCTACTTTTTAGTTTAATTCCAAACACCCCACTCCATAGTTTCAAGTTATCTTTTTTGGTGTGTTTGTTATATTAGGCCAAGGTAGGTTCTTGAATAGTAATTTTATGTTAGCTTATAGTCTTATTTTGATTAAGCTAATAATTTATATATTATAAATAATCTTTTGTGGGAGTGACTCTTCTTTATTACTATATCCAATAATGATATTATTTCAAGCAATGATTTAATTAATACATTTTTTTTCGTATCACAAACACCTAATTTGGGTTCTTTGTATGGAGAACTGAGATTAAACCCTATCGATGCCAAATTGGTATTCTAACATGTGGCATATGATTGTCAAGAATTTAAAAAGTTGTTGAGATACTTACTAATAGGCAAAAATCGCTCAACTATTCAAGAGTAGCTAATTATATTGACTTTCGACTAATGAAATGAAAGGTGGCCGACTAATAATTGGTCGCCTACCTTTCAGCCGATAACTAAGTTGGACGATGACTATATTTCTATAATATTGTTGGACAGTTGATTACCAGCAGATGAGCTTAAAATTAAGGAAGATGAAAATAGAAAGACTTAACTCATTCAAAGCCAATATATTCGGTCAAAAGGAAAGATAAATCAACCAACTTGAAGAAAAACCTTGAAATGAAGAGTTAGATCATTATATATATGATAATTTGACCGAGTAAATAAAAATTATAATAGAATTAAAAAAATATATAAAAAAATATTGGTTAAATAAATATTTATTTTTATTATCATAACAAATATATGAAAATTCATAAAAATAAAAAATTATTTTTATTCTATCATTTTTCAAATTAAATAATAAAAAATAATAAAATGAAAAAATCCAACCAAATATACATTAAGAAATATACGGCCGTTGGATACTTTAATGTTGTAAATGAGAAAATATGATAAAAAGACAAAAGTAAATGCTCAATATCCATCAACGTTTAAGTTTGATTGGAAACTGTTTAGAGTTGCTTATAATCTTATTGGCCTTTGTTGCTTTATGGATTTTTATAGCAAAACGCCAAACCCCATTCCTCTTTCCCGCGCACAATGACCCACACGCGCACACACACGTTTCCATCATACGCCTACACTAAATCAATGTCAGCTTAGAAAAGCGAATATAAATTCATTCAGAACCAACCGCGCGTGCAGAAATGCGAGTGATTAAACGACCGGCTTTAATCACAGTGGGTGTTATCAAGAGGAGCTGTGGCCAATCATCGCCACCTCCAACTCTCCCTTCCCTCACCCTCCACTCTCACTTTTATCTCTCCTCGGTGTCCCCCACCATCCATCCACCACAAAACTTCATAGTACAGCCCACTCAGAGTGGGGCCCCCCTCAACCTGGCGGTGACATGTCAGCGCAGAGTGGACCATTCAACGTCTTGGTTTTAGCCACGTAGGTCAATGCTGTTCCCACTCTAAAGAGGAGGAGACGGGAGAGAAGAAAGTTAAAAACGAGAAAGAAATAATAATAATAATAATAATCGGGAGGAGAAAAAGAGAGATTTTTAGCCGGGGGAGTAAGGACGGAGCTGTCTTTTTCAACGACCTACCAAATTGCTTTATAAGTAGGGTGTGGGTGGCAGTGCTCAAGGGGTCCTTTCATTTTTACAAAGCGGCTTGAAGCAGGAGGGTGAGAGCAAGGTCATATAGTCTCCCTCTTCTCCTCTCTCTTTTTCATTTTCTCTATCATCCATCTTTCGTAGTAAGAATAGGCTCGCTGCTGATTTTCTTTTGTTTTTTCTGCATCCAATCGAAGGTAGGAAAATCTCTGAGGAAATGGAGGTTTTAGGGTTCTTCAGTCACTCTTTCCTTGCTTTTTATTTTTATTTTTTTTCTTATGAATGTGTTGTTTTGGTAGTTCTTTATTTATTTATTTAATTTTTTTCCCTTTTTGATTCTACTTTTAATGTATACTGGATCTACTATGTGTGTATGTTTTGGCAAAGTGATTGTAAGCTTTTCGACGGATGTCTGTTTCTAAAAGAAATTTTTCAGGATTTTTATTTGCTTGTTTGGAGACTAGATCTGTTTGTGGTTTTGGTGATCTGTAGTGGTCCTGGGTTTCTATGAACTCTTGATTCAAGGTTTCTTTAGCGTATTGAGGGTCTGCCTGTAATCTCTTAGTGTTCGTGATGTCTCTCTTTTCACGTTAGGGTTTGAAGGTGTGCAATATGAATTTCTTCTACTTCTATGTTCTCATAGTTTTGTTGTCCTTCCTGAAATATGCTTGTGGATGGGTAATATTTTAACTTTCGTGAAGATTTAAATAGGTGCATAAGACTTGGTAATCTCAGTAATTTGTTTGTAATTAAAGTTTGTTGTATTTTTTCTTAGTATAAGATTTGTCTTTATGATATAGAATAAGGTTCTCGTAAAGTGTAACGAGTCTTCAAAAGGATTACCATGCTTCTTTGCAATGTTAATTACAGCGTTTTTGACTTGTGTATTTAGTCCTGCCTGCCATATTATGTTCTTCCTCTAGTACCCTTCATTTGTAAGTTTTGTACCTTTTTCAGTGAAGAAATCATGGCGAGGAAAAGGAGAACTGAAATTCCTGCTGGTGATGAGAGCTCTGATTCTCGAGAAGCCAGTGGGGGTGGTGGTCAAGGTGGTTTACAACCCCTTGCTGGCGGTGCGCCTCCACAACAGGGAGGGAGAGGATACCAAGGTGGAAGAGGTTGGGGTCCCCAAGGGGGTCGTGGAGGTAATGGAGGTGGCCATAGTTTTGGAACTTCACAACAGCAGTACGGAGGTAATCCTGACTATCAGGGAAGGGGAAGGGGAGGGCTACCTCAACAAGGTGGCCGTGGTGGCTATGAAGGTGGCCGTGGCGGCTACGAAGGCGGCAGCCATGAGGGAGGCCGTGGCGGTCGTGGTTATGGAGGCAATGGTGGCGGTCGTGGCCGAGGACCTCCTGGTGGCCAACCTAGACCACAAGTACCCGAGCTGCACCAAGCAACCCCGGTTCCATACCAAGGTGGGGTGAATCATCCTATCTCATCTGAGGCGAGTTCCTCCCGGCAACCTGAACTTGTGCAGGTGGAGCAACAGCTTGAGCAGCTAGCAGTTCAAGAAACTTCTCCTAGCTTGGAAATTCAACCTGTTCCACAATCAAGTAAATCAATGAGATTTCCCCTCCGTCCGGGAAAGGGTAGCTATGGAACAAGATGTCTAGTAAAAGCCAACCACTTCTTTGCTGAATTACCAGACAAAGATCTTCACCAGTATGATGTATGTATCTTCTCTATCTCTCACATTCTTTCTACTCCTGTCTTGAGGCATCAATAATGTGGTTCCTGTATGTTAGGTTACTATCACTCCGGAGATCACCCCTAGAGGTCTGAACCGTGCTGTAATGAAAGAGTTGGTGAAACTCTACAGGGTGTCTCATCTTGGAGGTAGGCTTCCAGTCTATGATGGACGAAAGAGTCTGTATACTGCTGGTCCTCTTCCTTTCCCATCGAAGGATTTCAGAATCACTCTCCCTGATGAAGATGATGGAGCAGGAGGGCATAGGTTTGAACTTATCCTCTGCATTTGATATTTTCATTTTCATGTTCATACTTCAGTAGTAGGTTTTCTTAGGCCTGTTTCTTGACTCAGGAGGGAACGAGAATTCAAAGTTGTGATCAAATTTGCTGCACGAGCAGATCTCCACCACTTGGGACTCTTTTTACAGGGGAGAGAGGCTGATGCACCTCAAGAAGCACTTCAGGTTCTTGACATTGTGTTACGTGAGCTGCCAACTTCTAAGTAAGGGGAGGTTATTATTGTTCTTGATTATTTGTGAAACTTTATTCTTCTTAATAGTAACTTTCATCTTTTGTTGGTTATATAGATTGGTTCCGGTGGGCCGATCATTCTACTCCAAGGATCTTGGAAAACGTCAGTCACTCGGTGAGGGGTTGGAAAGCTGGCGTGGATTTTACCAGAGCATTCGCCCTACACAAATGGGGCTGTCACTAAACATCGGTCTCTACCTCATTGCCTTGAATTTTACATTTCTTATCTGTTCCTCTCCTATTCAATGTTGTGACAGTTTCACAACGGTACAGATATGTCATCCACAGCCTTCATTGAGGCCTTGCCAGTCATAGAGTTTGTAACCCAGCTTCTCAATCGTGATGTTTCAACCAGACCATTGTCTGATTCTGATCGTGTAAAGGTCTGTTGTCATTTTTGTCATACCATATCAATTTTTCCTTTGATTGTGCTGTCCCTTTTGTTGGATGTCTCTCATTATTCCTCCTGCTGTCTCTTATCGTGACAGATAAAGAAAGCACTGCGAGGAGTCAAGGTTGAAGTTACTCATCGTGGGCACATGCGTAGAAAGTATCGGATATCTGGTTTAACATCACAAGCAACGCGCGAGCTTACGTGAGTACAAATCTATCTAGCTGTTAATGTCTGTTTTTGTTTTTAACACCTCAGCTATCTGTGTACCTACCTGTGTAAATATTTTCTCTGACCA
Organism: Coriaria nepalensis; assembly: GCA_027186245.1. Taxonomy (NCBI): domain Eukaryota; kingdom Viridiplantae; phylum Streptophyta; class Magnoliopsida; order Cucurbitales; family Coriariaceae; genus Coriaria; species Coriaria nepalensis. The sequence goes on from CP114493.1 coordinate 3,290,410, forward strand.
CATTAGTCAAATTTTTCATAGTTTCCCAGTTGACGAGAGTGGTACAATGAAATCCGTGGTTGAATACTTTTATGAAACATATGGGTATGTGATTCAACATACCCAATGGCCTTGTTTACAAGTGGGAAATCAGCAAAGGCCAAATTACTTACCTATGGAGGTAATTAGCTTTCTGCTTCAGTCTATTGTCCTAAATTCATCAAAAACACTATAAATGATTAGCATGATTGACTTACCATTGAAAGTCTTAGCATGCAAATGACCTCCAGTACTTACGAAATTAGTTTTATTGGATTCAGGTTTGCAAAATTGTTGAGGGTCAAAGGTACTCGAAGAGGCTGAACGAAAGGCAGATAACAGCTTTGTTGAAGGTCACATGCCAGCGTCCTAAAGATAGGGAGAATGACATTGTGCAGGTCCTATATTATTGCAATTTGGTTTCATTCTTACTGAGAGCTGTCTGATATTTTTAATTTGTCTCTATAAGGTGCATATGTCGTGTGTTCTTCCTTTTTGTCTTTAAGTTATTTTGATTGGTAGAAACATTTAAGTTTCATAGGATTACTTATTTTATACTTGATGGAGTTTTGGGTGCTCATATTGGTGCCAGGTCATGGACCTTTTTGTTTGGAATGTTACTAAGTTCGGCTGTCTTTGTTTTTTGGCCTTTAAACTGCGCTGCAATTTGATTTAGCATGTTCATTTGTGTTGCCTTTTTTCCTGAAATTTCTCCATTCTTCTGAGTTCCACTAATTACACTTTTAGAACTTAGTTTCCTCTCCAAGTCTAGACCTCTGCCACATTATTTTTTTTATCTTAATAATGTCCATCCATTTAGTCAATATTATGTTTGCGACAGCAAGTCTTTGAAGCTTCCTAAATGGGACTTCATTGTGATTTTTCTATTTTTCCTAAATCCCATTCTTTTTTACCCAAATTTTGTTTTAGCAATTCTTTTTGATGTTTCAGTCTGTGTAGTTTCTGATTCAGTAGTTTTCCTTGTATAACTCACCAAGTCTTCTGATTTCAGACAGTTAAACATAATGATTATGGAAGGGATGAATATGCAAAGGAATTTGGAATCAAAATTAGTGACAGGCTTGCTTCTGTTGAGGCTCGCATTCTTCCTCCACCATGGGTAAACTATCTTAAAACTCATATAATTAAGTGTGGAATAATAATTCTGAGTACTCTACTAGCTATTGATTTTAGCTTACAATAGTTCCACCTTCTTTAAACTTTAAACCTAGGTTAAAATCCTGAGTTTTTCCTCATATAACCCTCCCAAAAATTTATCTGTTCATCTATTTACCTTTATCGGGCTACTACCATTTTCTTTTACAGTTGAAATATCATGACACGGGTAGGGAAAGGGATTGCTTGCCACAAGTTGGACAATGGAATATGATGAATAAGGTATTTTACTTACTGAAATCAATGGGTAATCATTCTTTTCAACTTTTTAATAAAACTTAGGTAGATAGTTTTCCCTTTTTTTATTGTATGATTCCCTTCATTTTCTATCAATGTATTCTTACTTGGATGCTCACAACCGAACATGTTTCTGCTGTAGTTTTAGTTGTTGGTTGGTTTCCTCTATTAGAAATGTACTTTTCTCTGTAACATTCTTTATCCAAATTACTTGTACTAGTCTAGGCTATACACCGTGGCATTTTGCATTTCATCATTCTTTCATAAAAAGAACTGAGTATAGAATGTGAAATTGGTTTTGCTTTTTGTGCTGATGTGCAAGACTTTATCCCCCTTTTTTACCTGACTAAGTCTTGCGCGTAGCACATGTTTCGGGCTGGAAAACCACTACTGTATGCTTAATTTTAACCTGGAGATTTCTCTCTCTTGCTCTCTCCATGCAGATTTGTGTGGATATCAGTTTGAGAGGTTTACGTGATTTTTTATTTTTTTTTTGCAGAAAATGGTTAATGGAGGTACAGTTAACAGTTGGATTTGCATCAACTTTTCGCGAACTGTGCAAGACAGTGTTGCATGTGGTTTTTGTAAAGAGCTTGCTCAAATGTGTTACGTATCTGGAATGGTACATCTTATTTACGTTATATTGATTTTCTGTATTTCTATTCTCATTGGTTTTCATGTTTGGATTTATAGATAACGTTATCATTATCTCTATGATTGTAGGCATTTAATCCAGAACCAGTCCTGCCCCCTCTTAGTAGTCATCCTGATCATGTGGAGAAGGCTCTCAAAACTCGGTACCATGATGCAACAACCAGACTCAAGGGGAAGGAACTCGACTTGCTAATTGTTATTTTGCCAGATAATAATGGCTCTCTTTATGGTATGACTGATTGGATACTTTGGTCCTCCACCTAATATCTTTCTTCACCACTGAATTTGTTTGTTTGTTTTTGTCATCTTTTTTAATTCCTATATAGGTGATTTAAAACGCATATGTGAGACAGACTTGGGACTTGTTTCTCAGTGCTGTTTGACAAAACATGTGTTCAAAATGAGCAAACAGTATTTTGCTAATGTGGCGTTAAAGATTAATGTCAAAGTTGGTGGAAGGAATACAGTTCTTGTGGATGCATTATCAAGGCGTATACCATTAGTTAGCGACAGACCTACCATTATATTTGGTGCTGATGTGACGCATCCTCACCCAGGCGAGGATTCAAGTCCTTCCATTGCTGCTGTTAGTTCAATAACCTTTTCTTAATTTTTTTTTTGTTTAGTCCTGCTAAACTTGATAGATCAACTTAAATCATGACTAATATTATTTGGCTTGATAACTCAGGTTGTGGCCTCACAAGATTGGCCGGAAGTCACTAAGTATGCTGGTTTGGTTTGCGCTCAAGCCCACAGACAAGAACTTATCCAGGACTTGTTCAAAACATGGCAAGATCCTGTAAGAGGGACTGTATCTGGTGGAATGATCAAGTATGACTGTCTTGTTTTGAACTTTAGTTTGGCTTATTATATTTCATTTCAGTCTTATTATTTTTCATTATTTTATTTTTTTGAATTTCTTGCTATTCTTATTTCTTATTGTAGTATGACTCTTTTCATTTGCTTGTTTGTATATGCAGGGAATTACTCATATCATTCCGTAGAGCAACTGGGCAGAAGCCAGAACGAATCATCTTTTACAGGCATTTACCATGAATTCTTCTATATATTCTATTCCTTCTCAGAAATTCTTTCTTACACCTTATCTAACTGCAGGGATGGTGTGAGCGAGGGACAATTCTATCAAGTTTTGCTGTATGAGCTTGATGCCATTCGCAGGGTAAATAAACTTTGGGCAACTAAATGATCTTTTTTCTGTGCATTCTGTGCATCTCCTGTGGGATTGGTAAAATCATATTTTAACTAAATTTTTGTGCTCTCACAATTTCAGGCATGTGCATCTTTGGAGCCAAACTATCAGCCTCCAGTCACTTTTGTTGTGGTACAAAAGCGTCATCACACAAGATTGTTTGCCAACAACCATAATGATCGCAATGCAACTGACAGGCGGAGTGGGAATATATTACCTGGTGAGTAACAAATTGTGTTCATTGGGTGTATCTCCTTTTTGGTTTAGCAATTTAATTACACGGGGATTTTAATTTTATTACCTGTGAATGTAACAGGTACAGTTGTAGACTCCAAGATCTGTCATCCGACAGAATTTGATTTCTATCTTTGCAGCCATGCTGGAATTCAGGTAGTTTTAACAATTTGACCTTTGGTGGTTTATTACTGATCTAAGAGCTTATATGAAAATTTCATCAGATGTGAACTTAATGAACTTTTTCGATTAGGGTACAAGCCGTCCTGCTCATTACCATGTTTTGTGGGATGAAAACAAGTTCACAGCAGATGGGCTTCAGACCCTTACAAACAACCTGTGCTATACGTAAGTTAAATAGAGTTTTCTTTCAAGGATCATAGAATGTTGGTATTATGAGATTATTTTTTTGATTTTTTTTTCCCGCTCTAGTTAGTTTAATGGATTATGGATATATGTTCATTTATAAGAATCTCTTAATCATCAACTGATGGAGATCTTTTAATTGTTTTCAGATATGCTAGGTGTACACGGTCTGTTTCTATAGGTGAGAGAGACCCCCCTCTTGTTACCAACTCTTTGACATCCAATTCTATTGTTAAACCCATGCCTTTCTTTCATTCTACTTATTGATACTGTGTTTTGTGTGGACAGTGCCCCCTGCTTATTATGCCCATCTTGCTGCATTCCGGGCTCGTTTCTATATGGAACCTGAGACCTCCGACAGTGGGTCCATGGCAAGTGGTTTTGCAGCTGGACGTGGAGCTGGTGGTCAACGTGGTGGCACACGAGCAGCAGGTGGAAATGCTGCCGTTAGACCCTTGCCTGCTCTGAAAGAGAACGTGAAGAAAGTTATGTTCTACTGTTAGGGACCAACCTGTTAATTTCCATCTGAGGGTCTTTCAGGACCATGTGGATGTTTTATCATTTCCAGACCTTGCTTTGGTTTGTATGCGGTGTACTTATGATACTTTGTTTGAAAACTACCATTTCGGACCTTCTGTTTTGGTAGTGATTGCGATGTTTGAACTCTTTTGGAACCTTCTGTGGCGTTGTTTATTTGGACTATCAGGAGTCGTTTTTTGGACCTGAAGTGTGCCCCGTGATTTCAAGTTGTGATGTTACTGTGGGACCTTTGGTTTATGATATTTGCATGCTTTGTGGTTTGGTAATGTTGCACATTATAGTAACAGAAGATCTAACAGGCGTTAGAGAGTTGTACAGGATTTGACGAGTCCGATCATACGCTTTATGATTTTGTGAACATGGGAAATTGCTAGATTGGAAAAAGTTTATCGGGTAAAAAAGATAAATCCTTCAAATTAAGAATAAATAAGAGTAATTATGAATATATGTATTTTGGTTGTTAAAGTAAACTATTGGAATGTATTCAAATTTAATAAATGAGAGTGGGCGTGCGTTTATACTGAGCAATAATTTTTTTTCACTTTATTATTTTCAGTGCGATTGACATGGATAAGGCGACTCCGTTAACCAAAAAGCCTTAAAAAAAAAAACAAAGAGAAAACGAGGGAAAATATAGGAAAACATATTATACTATTTATCTACTTACATGACGATGTTAAATAAACACAAATTAAATATTGTTAAATTATCACATTTTAATTATTTAGATTAAAAATATATATATATATATTTTAAAAATCTTAACTCAACTTAACTTTTATTAAACAAAATTCTACTATTCCTTTTTTCATTAGTTTTTTATTTTCATTCTATCATTATCGTTGTCTGCCCTACCTCCAATTCCACTTGCCACTCCACCACCTCCGTTGTTGCTGCCACCCCACCTCCTCCGTCAACTTTCTCTCATCTCTTGTGGTCATTGTGGCGAAGTTGCCGGAGCAGGTGGTGCAATTGGCGCGTGTGACAGAAAATGGCACTGCAAGTAGCCATTTCCCTTTTTCAAGTCTTCCATCAAGAACTTCTGTGCACATGAAATATTGTGCAAATATGTCTTTTTTTAGTATTTTGGTCGACCTTGTAAAGTTCAACAATCTTAAAATAGGAAATATTCTTCATGTCGGTCTAGGGTACCCAACTCCATCTTAATGCCCATTAGCTTTCATTTCCTACCTTCAATAAATTGATATAATTACATAGATTCATGATATAGTAATAGATATTAAACTTTAGAAGTTTGAATAATTAAGATTAAAATATAATAAAAAAAATTCAAAAAAGTTTAAGTTAAGCCCTTTAGGCGAGGGAAAGAAAGTGAAAGATAGGTGGCTCGAATTTAAATAAAAAATTAAATTAAGTTAGAATGGTGAATGGGTGGAAAATATTATGGTGTGAAAAATGGAGAATGAGAGGGGGTAAAATATAGGAGAAGAAAGGAGGGAGAGGGAAAGAGAGGCTACATAAATAAGGAGGGAGAGGGAAAGAGAGGAAAAATGAAAGGAGAAATGTTTTTAATTTAGTAAGATTAGGATTTAAGAAAAAAAGATTAAGTATAGTGGCTCTATTCTACACCCTTATCCTTCTCCCTCCTAAAAAACATTTAAGAAAAATTAAACGTAAATTATTTTAAAAAAAAAAAATTACGAAGACATGATTTAAACACGTGCCTTCAAGATTATGAGCCTTGTGAGCTATCAAGTTATTCTACCCTGCAAAAAAATAACACCATTCATTACTCTCTAAATTCTAACTCGGAATTTAACTCGTATTCAGATTCAAGGTATAAAGTGTCAAAGGCTCCAAGTAACTTTTCCTTATCCACCATTCGATATTGATCTCGCTTAGCTGTATGTTCTCAATCTCTCAAACATGATAATATTTCAACCATTTTAGGCGCTAATAAAATTCTTCTTTATGATATTATGCTCTCACCTATGCTAAATGTTGTTTCGGAATAAATCGTTAAGACAAGAATAGTTTAGACGTCATGTGCAAGTCAAGCTAGTGTAGAAAATCTATATGAACTTTCCTTCTACCATTGTAAAATATTAAAATCCCTGCCTTCATCATTGACATTTGTGGTTTGAGGTACTTCTGAAACTCCATGTATTGAGTTTGAGTGTTGGTGGTCAACGGTTGTAAAGTGGCTACAACTAAACTAGTAATAGTACTAGAACTCGAAGAACCCTTCTAGAAATATATACTCCATTTTCACATTCTTAAGTCGGTATGCTTGTTGTTGAGCTCGTCGAGATCACAAGTTGTTGTACTTATTTTTATAAATAGTAAAAACTTCATGCAACTTAAGAGTTACGTTAGCAATTTATATAATAAAAGAAACGTTTAACTTATTACCTATAAAAGTTAAACCATAAAGCTTTTAGTCTAAGATACAAAATAATTCCTAAGCAATATTGAAGTACAACGTTTTCTCAATATTTTAAATATTTAGTCTTCATTTTTCTACTATAGGGCCAAAAATGGCATCATTAACATGAGCGCTAAACAACTGAATTATTTCAACAATAACTAAGGGTAAAGTAGGATAATACATAACATAGAAGATCATAGTAAAGTCATAAAGTGCTTCTAAAGGTTTAATCAATTTTATGGCGATGCCCATCATTCTTGCACAATATAGCCTTACTTTGCTTTAAATGATAAAATAGAGTAATCTTACATTCATATCAAGTATAAATTTTTGAGGTTTCTTATTTTCATTATTGCATAATGCTTTAAATTCAGGTATATTTGTATTCGAGCTACCGATGAAAGGTAATGCCTCTCAATTTCTACTCCGTCGCTTACCAATTTTAGACCTTCTCGGATGAGGTTGATTAGGTGACAAGTACACCTTTGATGTAAAAGTATTTTATTATTGTGCTCATTAAGCTGTCCATTAAATAAATATATTATTTTTGCATTTGTAGAAATATTATATAATAGAATTAATATTATATATTATTTTATATCAAAACTAATCAAAACTTGTATAATAATTCCACAAATCTATTTAGTGTTATGTTGAGCATTAATAACTTTAAGACCTATGATTTTTTATGCTTAGCGTATTTCGAGTTAAAATAATGAGTAACTTCAGATAAATAATTTTGTTTAGATAATACATTCCAGATATTATATGTTAATGTGATATTGAAGTCGGTGAATCTAATTCCCTCCTTTAATGCATTGTGTTATTTTTGAAAATATGCTTCTAAATTCTACTTATTTTTCTATTATGCTAGTAAATTATGATAACATGATCTTTTTTTAATAAACTCTTGAAAATATTCAGTCTCACTAATACCAAGAGATAAATCAAAAAAGACAATAAATCAAGCTAGACATTCTCTAGCTTTTATATGATCGAACAACCATATAAATACATGCTTAAAATTTAGTTAAGTTTGAGAGATACCTGAACCGGTATTAAGCATATCATTATTTTCATGACATTTCAATTGATTAGTTTCATCAGTCTTTTTAACAGTTATTTATTTTACTTTGGATATTTTGTTTACCACCCATTTTACATGTTTACAGGTGGCATCTAGTTGGTGCAACTCATCAAGACAAATCCAACTACTTGACGTTGTCTTCTTATAGATTTTGTTTGTGCCTATCATACTCGACGTATTGCTTAATGGGCCCCCATTAAGTGCTTCATCGTGATTGATATTGACCTCCTTGAGCAAATTTAGAAAGTCAACCTCTTCTGCATGTTCGGTTACATTGTATGGTAAATTTGGGCAGCCACCGAAATCATGATGAATGTTCTCATAGTTTGACATTTTTTAAGTTATAAATAAACAAAATTGAAAGTTAGAACTTAGAAGATATAATATTAAGATATTTAAGAAAAAAAAATATTAATAAACTATAAATGAAATGTAAAAACATAGAATATAAACTGAAATAGTTAAGTGCTAAAATGAAATAAAGAAATGTAACAAATCTTAATTTGAAACTTGAGAATTAAGACACGAGGATTTAGGATTAAGGCTTAAACTTTGTGCAAGAAATCTAGGATTTAGGATTAGTAATTTTAAGGATGAAACTAAGAATAAGAGAGAATGAAATCAGTGATTGCTTGGTTGTATAATGAATAGCTAACATGGAATGATTTTGATTCTAAATTTTAATGATTCTTAGATTTGGTTAGTTAAATAAATTTTAAAGAATCAGAAGGTTAAATTTATGATATATTTTGAACGCCTAAATTTAATTAAACTATAAATTTGCCCCCACTATAAAATTCACTTGTTCACACTAAAAATAGAAATCAGAATACCAGCTTCTTCCCCTCCCCCACAGCTTCTTCTTCCTTTCCCTTGCCTCTTCCTCCGCCATAGCAGCTCCGTCCGATGACCTTCATCTCTGTCTCCAATCTAAACCTCCGTTCTTTTTCCCCTTTGAACCTCTCGCATAATCAAGCAAGGTATGAATTTATCTGCAATTTTTTGTTTCTATTTCTTTCTCTCATGGTGCTATGCTTCAATTTCTTTGCAATTTCTCTAATGGTGGAATAGTTCAATTTCCCTGCAATGTTTGGTTTCAATAATCTGATGGTTGTTGATTAAATAGGCAAGTACTAATAGAAGATTTCACTTTTTTTTTTCTTTCTGATTGATTTACTGGATCTTAGTTTATGGGTTTGTTCATAGATTTTTATTTTTATTTTTTATTTTCTGGATATTAGTACCAGAATAACTGGATTTTGGTTTGTGGGTTTCGTCCGTTTTTCTTTTTTAAATCTGGAATTTTTTTGCTAACTTGAAATGATAAGAATTTGCTCTAACATGCAGATGCCTATTTTATTGTTACTTCTAGAAATTCGTCAACTTCACACTTATATTTATGATGTTCGAAATGCTAGTGAATTTTCTAACCTTTTAGGTATTGGAGATCTTACTAAAAAGATGATTCAAAGTGGAAAGAGTGTCATATTTCATATTTGATTTATCTGCTTATTGAGTTAGCTCTGGTGTTATAGCTGTGATTGCAACTGTAGAAATAGTATTTTCTTCGATGAATATCATTTGGACAGACTTACATAATAGAATGTGAGATAAATGGATGAACGACAATTTGGTAGAGTATATTGAGAGGGAGGTATTTGAGACAGTAGATGAAGAAGACATTTTGCAATGATTTCATAAGCATATGTACTCGCAAGCATCGACTATGCGCACTTAGATAGTTTGTTTGACTCTTTGTAGTACACTTATAATTTACCTGAATTCACTTTGACTCTTGTTTCCGCCATTGTACGAAGCAGTTAGACAATGTATTTCTCCCCTTACATCTTCATAGCTAACATTAAGTACTCAATTACGGAGACTGAAAAACTACAGCTACTAATAATATACTAAATTAAAGTTTCTCTTTTATTCTTTTTCATTTTCCATTAGAGGAGATATTGAATCAAAGTTTTTCTTTTCTCCAATTTCTTCAATTTATTATAATATATTATCAATTAATATGCGTGTGTTTTAGATTATGTATGATGAGATCCAGCAACATTAGAATTATGGTGAAGCTATCTCATTGCTCCGTACTATGGATATAAGCAGATCGTAAGGGAGGCAGAACAGTAATTTTGCACGTCTATTCTATAGAAACATGTATATATAATAAACAAAATACGGTAAATAGTAACTAAGAAAATAGTATGCTGTAAAATAGAACAATATCTAAGATATAATATGTAAAAATAGAACATAATATAATCTGAAAAAAAAAAAAGAATAGAACAGTAAAATAGATCTGTAAAATTAGGAACAGTAAGAAAATTAGAATGCAGAATTTGTAATCAATAAAATAGAATAACAAAATAGAATGTTAAATTGAGAAGAGGATCAAACCAAGGCCTGTTGTCCAACAGTTTTCTTAAAACACATTCGTCCCCTCACGTCGGTGCAGAAAGTTGAATGACGTCTGTCTTCCAAGATACAATGGAGAAGAATAGAAGCGGCGCACTATCGAACTATTCCCGGTGAACTTAAACAGTGGTTCGAACTCTACCATACTAGAAACTTAGAACTCTAGAGGGAGGAAGGAAGGAAATTAGAGGGATAAGAGATTTTGTTTCTAATTGTGTGTTTTCAAATGGGAGGAATGTGTCAATTTATAGGTTCATGAGAGGAGAGCAGATTAATGAGAATTAATTTGGATTTAATTCAGGTTTAATTATGATGAAATTAAATTTCATCCTTTCATCTTCAATCTTTCATTTTCAAATGTTTCATCTTTCATCTTCTGCAGAAAAAGAAAAAAAAAATATCCGGGAGAAAAACAAAAAGAGGGTCAAGGCAAATCGGGTCATTTTCGGGCCGACATTCGACGTGTCCAGGTGTAGGCACACACGAGCCAACCCCGATCCAGTCTGGATTTGCACCCACTATAGGCGCGCGCAAGAGAGAGTATTCTAGCTTATATTTTATTACCCATTAACAAATGTGCAATTTTATATAAACACTCTCTTACTTGTTCCCTTTTCTAATGTGGGATACAATTTTCTTCTTCATTTTTTCTCCTTCAAACCATTCAAATGGTTATATTTTGAGATTCAATTTCTCATTCACCCATTAATCATTTTGAGTGTACCATATATCGATTCTAAGCTCTCACGGAGGAGAATTCAAATCAGTTTTAATCTTTCATTTACACGAAGTGGGTCCCATTCAAAATTAAGCATAAACATAGCATGCTGATATGCTAATTTTTCCAACAATCCCCTACATGAATGAAATTGACGGATTAAGTAAAACATATGTTTTTCGACATTAAAACATTTTTGACTTGGAGATAAAGTTCGATGGTTTGAAACCTGCATATGATAAGTAGGTATCAACCTTTGAACCTTCCCTTGTTTTAAACTTGCATAGTACATTGATTTTACTAGTTGATCAGTAGATACGATATCTTTGAACTATTCTGCCATTCATGTAAAAAATAATATACTTCACACGTGAATCTTACTTAACACACATGAGTTCTCATTGTTATGTTCATTTTGGACTTGAACATCTGCCTGGTTCTACAAGAGTTGATGAGAATTATGCCCAAGTTAATTCCTTTAGAAGCGGACCCACTTCTCTTTCACATAGGTGATTCTTAATCAATAGTAACCCGTTTTACTCTGCTCAAATTTTTAACGCCTAAGAATCATAATTATCGTAGCTTATCCTTTCTCTTACGAGCATCATTGTTTCATCATGGGAATGGATAGGAGGATACACTCCCACAATGATATAATTAAGTCTTATACAACTAGGTTGTCCTTTTGAACCTAGCTCTTGGGATCTCTAGTCAATTAAGTTGAGTTTCCATTGTATTAACTTACTCGTTTATGGGCTTTAGTCTCATTCCCCTTGATGATTTTTTCACGTAACTCTTTATTTAACCTTTTGATTAGTGGATCCATAATGTTATATATGGATAATTATAATTGAGAGTAGTTTACTAAAACTTTTCCAGATAGCCTTCTTAAAGTTTTAATATTTATCTTATAACATGAAAATTTTGGACTATAAGATTTTATGTCCTAGCTCTTTTATTTATTTTCTTATTCCTGAGTATGATAAACACTAGAATTTGTTTTTACTTTGTTCATTTTGAACCTTCTCATAAATATATGTTCAAGGAGAACATATCTCTTCTAATGGATTAAACCAAGAAGTTTGACATTCATTTTAAATAATGACATTGTTTATTTTGTCATGTAAAAGTTTAGTATATGATCCATGTTAATTATTCTACGCATAGAATCATAATTAACATATTCTAATCTAGCATGCTATAGATTATAAAGACACAAGCAACTAATAAAATAACTAGCTTTATTTTATTAATTTCTCAAAAGATCATTACATTTCATTTATCTTATAAGCTCATCCAACAAACTTTTCCCACTTTTAAATAAAATCAACTAAGCAGAGAGATCAAGGCTGAGACATCTTGATCAATATCTTCCACCATATTCAATTCTTGGCTTGATTTCTTCTTTGTGAGCCTATAATCTGAAGCTTTGTGATCCATCTTGTCACAGTTGAAGCATTTTCCTTGAAACTTAGTTTGCTTCTTTGAGACTCCTCCTTTCGATCCCAACTTAGACAATTTGTTGGTTCTTTTGGAATCCTGACCATATTCCATAACATTAGCCTTTGCCTCATGTTGAATAATCTCTTTTTTATAGAAATTTCGATTATCTTTTTCAATTCGAAGTCGAACAAACAAATTTTTGATATTCATCTCCTTTTGCTTATGCTTAAGGTAGTTTTAGAAATCCTTCCATCCGGGTGGAAGCTTCTCAATAATAGCAGCTACTTTGAAGGTTTCACTTAAAGTCATTCCCTAGGCATGAATCTCATGTAAAATTACTTGAAGTTCTTAAACTTGATTGACTACAGTCTTGGAATCCACCATTTTATAGTCAGAAAACTAGCCCACAATAGCATTCTTCGTACCGGCATCCTCGATTTTATATTTATGGTCTAAGGCATCTCATAGCTCCTTCGCCGTTTTCTTTGTACTATGTACGAAGTACAGAGAGTCGGTCAAACCATTCATTATATAATTCCGACATAGAAAGTCAGAATGATTCCAAGCATCAATAACAATGACCGCTTGGACATCATGCTCATTATCTTTGAGCACATGAACACTTTCCTTTAAGAATCTCACAAGATTTAATGTAGTCAAGTAAAATAACATCTTTTGCTGCCACTTTTTGAAATTCTATCCGTTGAATTTCTTAGGGTTTGCTCACCATGGTTTATAGGAAGAACCACAGCATGAGTGACTTGAGTGATAGAAAGGGTCATTTCGATAGTAGTAGCTTGTCGGCTACTTTCAGATTCTATTTCTGAAATTACACACACATTGGTATGAGAGAGTATCTTAGTAACTAAATAGTTATAAATCATTAAAACTCATAAAGAAGAAAAATTGTAAATAGCTTTCAAAATAAAATGTTAAAAGCCATTGCATTTTTTAAACCATATGAATTAATTTTGCATTGATTCAAATTAATTCAAAACCGTCACAAAATAACCTTGAACCATTACAAATAAATTTCGAACCGGTTTGAACTAATTTCGAAATTGTTATAGCTTTAACTAGACATTAAAGGTTTATTGAATAAACCTTTATAATTAATTTTCTTAATTGCTACAAATTAAAATCGTAGCATCAATAATCAAATATGAACCGGTTACAAAATAAATTTGTAAACCGAGCAATTAAATTTGAAAACCATTACATATACATGTATACCGAGAAAAGGTAAACTATTACGAACTTAAATTTGGAGTATTGCAAATTAAATTCTAATAGTTAACAATTAATCAAAATCAGATACATATTTTAATATCAAAATCATTATGATTACTTGGAAAACATTATTAATTATAAAACGATCAATTAAATTTGTAACTGTTACAAACTTTTATTGTTAAATCGTTATGATATTTATTTGTAAAACCATTAAAAAAATTATAATACAATTATAATTGTCAATTATGCATTAATTGATCACACCAATAACCACAATATATTTATATAGGTTCAATTCATGTTTTGATCCAAATTTTATAATTAAGATACTAATTAATCTCGATTGACACAATTTATGCAATTATAATTCAAGACATATAAACACAATCAAATATGTAAACCCACATTTATGGTGACAAAACCATTTCCCCTTTGACATTAGAGTAAATCCATTACATTGATATTAAATCCGTTATAGAATTTGACGTTAGAGTAAATTACATTAACATTAATATAGAAACATTTAGTGTAAACAAACGTTTCATTAACGTATGTTATTTTATTTATGACATAGAGAATATTTCGAATTTGATAAAATTAAATCTATTTATTATATATATATAAAGAATCTATTTTAAGTTATAGAAATATGTATGTATAATAAATAGAATATGGTAAATAGTAACTAAGAAAACAATGTACTGTAAAATAGAACAATATGTAAGACAGAATCTATAAAAATAGAATGGAATAAAAAAAATAGAATAGAATATAATCTAAAAAAAAAGAACAGAATAGTAAAATAGAATAGAACAAAATCTGTAAAACCAGGAACAGTAAGAAAACTAGAATGCATAATCTATAATCAATAAAATAGAATAACAGAGCAAAATGTTAAACTGATAAGAGGATCAAATTGAGGCATGTTGTGAAACAGTTTCCTCAAAACAGATTCGCCCACTCACATCGGTGCAGAAGGTTGAACGGCATCTGTCTCCCATGATACAATGGAGACGAATAAAAGCGGCGCACCACCGAACTATTCTCGGCGAACTTAAACAGTGGCTTAAACTTCATCACATTAGAAACTTAGAACTCTAATGGGAGGAAAGAAATTAGAGGGATGATAGATTTCGTTTCTGATAGTTTATTTTCAAATGGGAGGAAGATGTCAATTTATTGGTTCATTAGGAAAGATGAGATTAATGAGAATTAATTTTGGGTTTAATTCATGTTTAAATATGATGAAATTAAATTTCATCCTTTCATCTTCAACCTTTCATCTTCAAATCTTTCATTTTTTGTAGAAAAAGAAAAAAAATATATCCGTGAGAAAAACAAAAAGAGGGTCAAGGCAAACCATGTCGTTTTCGGGCCGACATTCGGTGAGCTTAGGTGCAGGCACACATGAGCGAAGCCCCCGGTCCGGATTTGCACCCCCTGCAGGCCCGCACAAAAGAAAGCATTCTAGCTTATATTTTAGTAACCATTAACAAATGTGCAATTCTATATAAATATTCTCCCACTTGTTCTCCTTTCTAATGTGGGATAAAACTTTCTCCATTATTTTTTCTCTTTCAAAACATTCCAATAGTTGCACTTTGAGATTGAATTTCTTATTTATCCATTAATCATTTTGAGCGTACCATATACTGATTCGAAGCTCTCATGGAGAAGAATTCGAATCAGCTTTGATCTTTCGTTTACACGTAGTGGGCCCCCCCTCAAAATTAAGCACAAACATAATATGCTTAAATGCTAATTTTTCTAACATATTTTGCAAGTGTAATAAAGTCAGTAATTTTGCTTCATTTGTGAATAGTTAAAATGGTTGTTTAATTATTATTTTTAATATATGATCACATTTTTTCTAATTATGTATGTCTTCTATGACTTGCATATCATTAACTGAATAATTACAATTTCTTCGCCTGGTTGGAGAAGTTGGAACCGTTAGAAAACGATGATGACACAAGCCCCTTAAAGGAATAACGGACTTACATGACAAGGAGTTTATTAGCTTTAGACATATGCTTCGTGAGCTGATGGCAAGAGTGGGGAGCATACACATAATGTTAAGGATTTCAATTTTCTAAGTATTGTAAAGGGTTAATGGGCGTTATGAAAAAAAAGTTATTTAGCAAAAAGTATTCAAAAAAAAGTTATTTATAAACTAGCCTTTATAAACTGGGAGATTGTCCCAGTCACTGGCTCCGGCTAACATGGACCGCTATTGGCGGTGGCGGTTGTTCCAAGGTGTGGCTGCCTGCAGCTTACCTTAGGGGTTTCATGGTCTTTGGTCCGTGATAGCCTAACGGGTCAGGTAATGGGTTCGACCCATGACCCGCCTAAAATGGGTTTGACCCATTTATAAGTGGCCCAAAAATAATGTATTTTTAAAGTTATTAACTTAAACTTGGATTTTTTTGAAAAATCAAATAGTTTGTTGAGTTTGGCCTAAATAAGTCTGATTGGTCCAAAAGAATTTAGGTCTAATTCGAAATAATTAAATTAGGTAAAAATTAGGGTTAAAAATTTTGTTTTTCTAAGTATTATGGAATTGGGCTTGATTTAAAGAATTATCAGTTTACACGAAGTGGGCCCCCCTCAAAATTAAGCACAAACATAATATGCTTATATGCTAATTTTTCTAACATATTTTGCAAGTGTAATAAAGTGAGTAATTTTGCTTCGTTTGTGAATAGTTAAAATGGTTGTTTAATTATTATTTTTAATATATGATCACATTTTTTCTAATTATGTATGTCTTCTATGACTTGCATATCATTAACTGAATAATTACAATTTCTTCGCCTGGTTGGAGAAGTTGGAACCGTTAGAAAACGATGATGACACAAGCCCCTTAAAGGAATAACCGACTTACATGACAAGGAGTTTATTAGCTTTAGACATATGCTTCGTGAGCTGATGGCAAGAGTGGGGAGCATACACATAATGTTAAGGATTTCAATTTTCTAAGTATTGTAAAGGGTTAATGGGCATTATGAAAAAAAAGTTATTTAGCAAAAAGTATTCAAAAAAAAGTTATTTATAAACTAGCCTTTATAAACTGGGAGATTGTCCCAGTCACTGGCTCCGGCTAACATGGGCCGCTATTGGCGGTGGCAGTTGTTCCAAGGTGTGGCTGCCTGCAGCTTACCTCAGGGGTTTCATGGTCTTTGGTCCGTGATAGCCTAACGGGTCAGGTAATGGGTTCGACCCATGACCCGCCTAAAATGGGTTTGACCCATTTATAAGTGGCCCAAAAATAATGTATTTTTAAAGTTATTAACTTAAACTTGGATTTTTTTGAAAAATCAAATAGTTTGTTGAGTTTGGCCTAAATAAGTCTGATTGGTCCAAAAGAATTTAGGTCTGATTCGAAATAATTAAATTAGGTAAAAATTAGGGTTAAAAATTTTGTTTTTCTAAGTATTATGGAATTGGGCTTGATTTAAAGAATTATCAGTTTACACGAAGTGGGCCCCCCTCAAAATTAAGCACAAACATAATATGCTTATATGCTAATTTTTCTAACATATTTTGCAAGTGTAATAAAGTGAGTAATTTTGCTTCGTTTGTGAATAGTTAAAATGGTTGTTTAATTATTATTTTTAATATATGATCACATTTTTTCTAATTATGTATGTCTTCTATGACTTGCATATCATTAACTGAATAATTACAATTTCTTCGCCTGGTTGGAGAAGTTGGAACCGTTAGAAAACGATGATGACACAAGCCCCTTAAAGGAATAACCGACTTACATGACAAGGAGTTTATTAGCTTTAGACATATGCTTCGTGAGCTGATGGCAAGAGTGGGGAGCATACACATAATGTTAAGGATTTCAATTTTCTAAGTATTGTAAAGGGTTAATGGGCGTTATGAAAAAAAAGTTATTTAGCAAAAAGTATTCAAAAAAAAGTTATTTATAAACTAGCCTTTATAAACTGGGAGATTGTCCCAGTCACTGGCTCCGGCTAACATGGACCGCTATTGGCGGTGGCGGTTGTTCCAAGGTGTGGCTGCCTGCAGCTTACCTCAGGGGTTTCATGGTCTTTGGTCCGTGATAGCCTAACGGGTCAGGTAATGGGTTCGACCCATGACCCGCCTAAAATGGGTTTGACCCATTTATAAGTGGCCCAAAAATAATGTATTTTTAAAGTTATTAACTTAAACTTGGATTTTTTTGAAAAATCAAATAGTTTGTTGAGTTTGACCTAAATAAGTCTGATTGGTCCAAAAGAATTTAGGTCTGATTCGAAAGAATTAAATTAGGTAAAAATTAGGGTTAAAAATTTTGTTTTTCTAAGTATTATGGAATTGGGCTTGATTTAAAGAATTACCAGTTAGGCTCAGCTTCAAGATGCAGCAGCTTAGGGAAGAATGTAACACATGAAGTCCTTATATAATTTTTTATTTCTTTAAGTTATTTGTATTTTTGCAAAGGTCGTAAATTTTAAAAATACCCAATATTACCTGGTCCATTATATCTATTTATTTATGTTGATTGATTTCATTGATAACATATTCATGCATTAGTTAATTACATGCCATACTTGAATATCCACACAGTTTTATTTTAAAGTCATGCATCTCATAAGTAGAAACATGATTTATTAGGATTGTTATATATGTTTATGTGATTTATTTGGGAAAATTAATTACATAAGTGGATTGAGTGTTAAAGAGTTAAACTTGGTAATCACACCTAATAAAGGTACACTTTTAAGTTAGCCTTTAATAATCAACTTCGTTAAAAGGAGTTTTCTCAAAGTTTAATGAATGAGTTAGTCCATTAATTTGTCACCTAATAAGGTTAAACTCATATTAAGATATGAATTAAAAAGTTTAAATTGAACCTAGGTCCAATGTAATTGGTAATTATAATTAATAGGATTACATTCATTCATTAATTAACTAGAAATTAACTTAGAATTAATTAATTAATTTTATTTGAAAACATAGGATGTTTTAAGAAAGCATTTATTTTAAAATAGTTAATGGAAGAAAGTTGATATGACAATATAACCTATGGTCTCCATTATTAGTATAACACCATGAGATATGGAAAATGCCTCAAGACGGCTTTGTTTTTGTCCCTCTAAGGAAGGTTTCAGATCATATCAATTCCAAGGTTGGCTTCTTAAGAAAATAGGGAAAAATGATGCATTTTAAACTTGACCGACCCTAAGGCAGCAACTTTCGAGTTACATTATTGATTCTGAAATAATGTGTACACACACAAAGACATAATTAAGCTTTAAGCACTTAATTATGGCTTGACCAAATAAACGTTAACTTACAAGGAAAAGAGAAAATATGAGATATTTTGAGTTTTACTTGTAGATTTAAGAATGTTACAAAATTAATTTGAAATAAATATTACCGACCGTAAGGTAAGATATTAATTGTTGAGTTAATTTATCATGGTTTATTAATAAATAATTGTTTATGTTTTATTTGTTTCATTCATGCATCATATTTATTATTTTGAAACTTTGGTATTTATTTCAATTATAATGAATCATGTATGTCTTATTTAATTTTAGCAAGCATCATGTCTTAAATCAATAAACTCGCATAGGTTAAGGTATGAACTCACTTCAATGTCTTAATTTTGCAATCATTGTGTCTTTACTCAATTAATACAAATTAACTAGTGATAATTTTATGAGCTGGAAATCAATTTTAAATATAGTTTAAAATTGTGAGAACCATATAATTGTCTTGACGGAGGAATGTCCTTAAGAGCCCGCTGCAAATGTTGCCCGTAATGTATGGGACAAGTATGACCATTGGATCAAATCTAATAATAAAGCTAAATGCTACATGTTGATGAGCATGAGTGATGTTCTTAGAAAGAAGCATGAAAACGTGGAGACTGCATATGAGATATTGGAGTCTCTCCGAGTCTTATTTAGGTAGCAATCCGACTAGAGTCTTCATGACGCTACTAGAACCTACATGAATGCACTCAAGTTACATGGGGCTACCTTGATGAACGCACTCAAGTTAACATCATACTTGAGTCACTATTACCAACTTTTGCTACATTCACCACCAACTATGTTATGAACAAGTTCCAGTATAACATTACTCAGTTGTTGAATGAATTGCATACTTTTGAGACCCTAAATAAGGTCAGGTTCAAAGAGAGTGAAGCAAATGTTGCTTAACAAAAGCCTTTTTTCTTTTATGCTAAGAACAATTAGAGGAGGTACACCAATGGAAAGGATCAAAAGGGTAAGAAAATCAAAAGGTCACTTAAAGGCAAGGAGAAAGAGAAGAACTAAAATTCTAAGAAAAAGGAACTCAAGGGAAAGTGTTTCCACTGTGGAGTTTATAGCCATTGGAAGAGAAAATGTAACAAGTATCTCTCCGAACTAAAGAAGAAAAAGAAATGTAATTGTAAATTTGATTTACTTGTTTAGAAGAAGCATGTTCAGTGGAAGATAATTTGTCATATTTGATAGTAAATTCGGGAGCCATTAATCGTCGTTATTCTTCTTTATAGATACTTAGTTCTTCGAGGGAGCTTGTTATTGAGGAGGTGACAATGAGAGTTGGCAGTGGTACAATCATTTCAGCCAAAACAGTGGGAGTAGTCCATTTAATATTTAGTAATAATTATCTTATTTTGAACAATATTTATTTTATTCTTGAATTTTGTAGAAATTTGATTTCTTTATCTATGTTACATGAACAAGATTTTGATATTTTTTTTATTAATAATGAGATTATTATTTCTAAGAAAGGTTTCTATATTTGTCATGTAAAACAAACTAACAAACTCTATGTACTTAAACCAAATGAACGATCGTTAAATAAATTAAAATTATTTAAAGTAGCAAATCCTAAATCTAACAAACGACAAAATGTTTTTCAAAGTGATGATACATATCTTTGGCATCTTACGTTATGACATATCAATTTTTATAGGATAAATAGATTAGCAAAGGATGATCCTTTAAGTGAGCTAATTATTGGCACTCTTCTTGTTTACGAACATGTCTACAAGGTAAGACGACTAAGATATCTTTCTCTGTAAAGAGGCCAAGAAGCCAAAGGTTGACCCTTTCTATCATAACCCAATGATTAAACATTAGACTTAAACCCTTTAACCCTAAGACCCTTCATCCCTTCAATCCTTCAACCCTTCAACCTTTTGGCCACATACTCTAATTTATGTGAGATGCCCCTCGACTATTTGACCATAGATCGACATGTGAGATGTTGATATGTGCATCTCTAGGCCTCGAGGCCTTCGACCCTTTGATTCTAAGACCCTTCGACCCATAACTGCTAGCATAACTTATGTTAGTATACTCATAACTACTAATTTACTCTACGGCCCCCTCAACTAAGATCACACATGTCGGTCTATGCATCTCACATGATGGTTGATGGGGCCTTCGACCCGTAGTTATGCTATTATCCTCCATCGCCGAGTGAGATGTGAATGAAGTGGCCGAGTGAGTGAAAAGACAATGAGAGCCTAAGAGAAGAGGAGAGCATGGATACAAATTGATATTTCTAAAATAACATTTCTATGAGTTAAGTAGAAAAAATGCTATTCTTATATTATATAAAAAAAAATAAAATATATATATATATATATATATATATAGTATATACACATTTTGTATCACACATTCCACATATGTCTATACGAGTCATTATACATTTTATGCTTATACAAATTAATACTATCATCATTTATTTCTTGTAGTGAAATTTCTATCGATTGATATTAGTTCAATTTTCTATCCAATTTTTATTAGACCAATATGTTAATATCGGTCTGATTTTCATTGGACCGACATGTTGATAAAATTGGACGGATATCATCTTTAAAAAAAATTTAAATTAAAACGTGATACATTTAGAGCAACATAAAAAAATACTGCTAGGTTTCAAGTTTCAAGCAACTTAGTAGGTTTTAATCGTTGTGTTTCAAGCAATTTTAGTAGCAAATGCGAGATTAAATGTGCGTCTGCCGCCAAGAAAGAAGAAAGAAGAAAGAAGAAAGAAAGAAAAAGAAGAGAGGATTAAATGGTAATTTTAAATTTTTTAATGAACATACAATAAATGTATTTATTTAAAAAATGAAAGGAAGGGTAAAAAAAAAATTGAAGGGAAGGTTATTTACCTAAAACTCCCTATTTACTCTGCACCTAAAGTTATGGAATTTTATTTTTTCTTACCTACAACACAAGTAACTATTATGAGTTAACAACTCAGCAAGTAAAGTTTATATCTCAAAAAGCATAATACACAAATCAATTGCAATAGAATAATAAAATTCATTTGAATGATCATAACTGTACAACTCTAGATGGTATGCAAATGACATGTCTTTGGGCCAAGAGGTTGTTGTCGTTGACAATAATATAATTTGTGGTGTTTGTGACCAATATAAATTTGTGATCAACAACTCCACTTTGTCTGACCTCCTCATGATCACTGACTCTACTTAGTCTAATTTGATCAAAATATAGATGGGATTAGTGACCTCTCTCGGTCTGTCCTGATCGAATTATCATTAAGATCAATGACTTCACTCAATGCTTCTTGATCTAGAAGCACTTCACTATAATGTTATATTCATGACATGCCATATAACATACTTAACTAACTAAATATGATAAAATTATTTTTGATTTGTCTTTGTATGCCACTATTGGTTCTTTCAATATTTTAAGAAAAATATTCATTCAATATAAATAGAGTTTCTAGCATGCTATATGAAATTACAACACCAAGCCAAAATTATATTTTTGTCAACTCAATATTTAGCATGTTATAATATACTTATTAATCATGTGATTATATAAGCATACAAGATATCACACATATAAATCATTTGTGTTGTAGGTGAGACTTTACTTACTTGAAATCTGGTTATTTTGTAAAAGTTTTTTTTTTTAATCCTTCATATATTGGACTAGCTACTATCCTAACCCTGTATGCATGTAAACTTAACTAGGTAAATATTTTCTTTCTATAAATTTACAATTAATTAACTTATATAAATTCACATCTAGTATTGTTCTAGCTCATTAATTTGAGTCATTCCTTTGTGAAAGCTCTAACTTCTTATAAAAGTATTGCTTTCACTTCAAACTCAACAAGGTTCATATATATATCGAATTAAATTTACAATTCCAAATTATCAATTTTCCTTTTTGGTTCATGTCTTTCATTATAACTTTCAAATGCATAATTTAAAGTTGCTTAATTCCTCTAACAATTAGCCTAGGTTTTGATGATTGAATCTTTTAGACCACAATTCTAATTGATTTGAAATTTCATACACTCTTAATTCTATCTATTTTATGTCTGCTATAGAAATTTCAGCTCCAAATTCATTAATTTTCTACCTCTTATACTTTTACTTTCTTGATAGTGCACTATTGGCTCTTCCCTTATTAAATTTTATCTTCTGTGGTTGTATTCTAAAAATTATTTCTCACATTTGGGAATCAATATTATTTGGATCATTTTATGGTACCTCCATCAACAACTCCTGTATCTTCTAATAAAATTTGAAATATAAATGCATATTTGACCTATCAACCCTCAATTGTTCTAAAATCGTTTAGTGGTACTTCTTTCTTCGACCAACATTTTATTTTTATCTATATCTTATTATAGAGATACTAAAAAATTATGAAGCATGTTTATTTGGAAAGCTAACATCCTAAGTTTCAGAATTGATATGACTCACTCAATTTTGATTAGGATAACTTAAATTACACATTTTCACAATTACTATTAAAACTGTCATGTGCTCTAGGAAAACCGATAATCTACTCTAACTGTAAGATCATATAATGTTTTATGCTGATAATCAATGATGTAGCCTTATATGGTTTTGTAGGTATATGTCTCTACTCGTTCTCTAAAATTTCATAATTTTCATTGATCATTATCCTATTAAAAAATCTATAAGAACACCTATTAGTCACTAATCCAACAATTCCATTTTGCAACTCACTAGGTTAATTTCAAGAAATGTTTTCTAGACCTATACGGATTTTGGTATTCTTAAATTTTCTAAAAAGCCCTATGAATCTAGTTTCTCAATATAATTTTCTTAAAAATTTATGGTACATAAGATTTCCATAATTTGTTTAAATATCATACATCAATATGTTTTTCTAGATTTCCAGATTTGCAATCTCTAAGGATTAAGAGATAATATCATTTCTAATAAACTATAACTCTAAACTTGATTCAAAATCTCCAAATAGCTCTAGAAAATCATCATCCTAAGATAATTATCGGCAACTTAGGTAAGAAAATTGAATGGAAAGAAGATAGCTTCTTGCCTTCATAGAAGATCGAATGTAGATCTTCCTTAACTTGCTAATTCTTATCAAGAATTGTGTTTCTTCTTTAATCTTGGGTAATTTTACTAAGTGTAGTTATGGAATTAAAGAAGAAGATGTGGGTAATTTTTGCTAAGTGTAGTTATGGAATTGAAGAAGAAGATGGAGAGAAGAACAAGAGAAGAGGGAGAGTGAGAGCTACAGTTTCTAGAGGGGAAATGAAGAAAAAATGATTTGTTTATAAGAGAAAAGTCTAGAATACTCTTAATCAACTCGTCTAATATATTTCTCTTCCATTCTAATCAATTTCATTTTATTTTTATCTCTTTTCCATCTGGTTGACCAGCCGTGACATATATATTTTAGACCATTTTTCATGTTTTGGACTTTTTTTTTTGCAACACTAGTAAATCAAACATAATTTTGACTCACTAGTTTTCATGGGTCAAGGCCAATTTCATGATTTTATAGTTTTGGATCATTTAGTAATTACCATAAGTTTTGGCCACCATTCAAAATGATTTTGGACCAATTTCATTTTTTTGGGTCACTTTGATTTCATCTTTTTGTATTATTGCTAGTGATAGAGATTAATTAAGATATAAATTTGGACCACCAATATTAGTTAGTTTATGCCCTAATTACTTAGAAAACTTAGCTCACTTTTGGCCCTATAAGTCTTTGACTTATATATTAGTTTCTATAATGTGAAAATCTTACTTTTATAACAATTTTGATACATCTCTTATAGAATTCAACGTACAAATTTATTTAAGGGAAAGTTAAATGATATATATTACAATTTTATTAGTAAATTTCAATTTTTCATCAATACACATTCTTTCGCCGCCACCTCTATCAACCCCTACCCCACTACCACCCACAATATCTAAAATTATAAGTTTGACCGAATAAAAACTTTATATTCATTTTAAACCCTCATAATTTTTGTTTCTATATATTTAACCATATTAAATTATTTTTCATTTATCTACTCTTAAAATGACCTCCTCCTCCCTCCTCATTCCTCTCTCTAAAATAAAACATTCATAACGCTAACATGACTAAATTGATGAACTTGAAGATATGAAAAAATTGAGAAAAAGTAATCACAAAATAAAATAAATTTACAACTATTTTTAATTAAGTAAATTGAACTTGATCCCATAAACTTTGGCTTTACTAAATTTAGATCCCTCTGACTTATAAAAACCTTACTTTCAGTCTTTTATTTCATAAATTAAATATAGATCCCTAATATTCACATTTTATTAAATAAATAAAAAAAAAAAAAAACTAACAGCTATAGTTGTGACACCGACCATTACCAATTCCAATTCAAATTCAAAGTCTGATTCCATGTTAAATTGATTCAACTTATCTATTTAGTTACTCATTTTTAATTCAGTTCGATTATGATCGGAAAAGAATAGGAGAAGATTAAGAGAGTAGAGTAAAGAATCGTGAAAAAATTATAGGGAAAAAAAAAAGGATAGACCGGATAAAAATTGAAATGACTTAGAATAAGTTAATACATAAACAAGTCAAATTCATTTAAAACGGATTAAAATTTTAAAATAAAATAAATAATAAGTGCATATATATATCGTATAAAATAGGGCATAAATTTATTCAAATGAAAACTAAAGGAGTAAAATCTTCATTTTTTATTTTAATTTTAAAGAAAAAATAATAATAACACAGGAGATGTGAGGTTAGGGTTCTGCAAAAAGCTATCCATATCCATTATTTTAACTTAACGGAAGGTGGAAAGTTTAAGGGGATATATTTTTCTTTCCTTTCTATTTTTTTTTATTTTTATTTTTTTTTCCTCCTAGAAACAAGAAATTTTGGTTTTCCTTTTTTCAATTAAAAAAATATAGAGATATCCAACGGATATAATATCGGGCGGGTATAAAAACTTGAAAAATTTGAACCATTCGCCCCATTTGTTACGGTCTAAGAACTATCCGTTAATTACAATTTCGATCCAAGAACTATATGTTAATAAAGATAAGAGCCGTCGAAAGATGGGGTGAAAAGCATAGAAATCTCCAAAATCAATAGTTACCGAAAGATCAAGTACCTCCACAAATAAACCGCAATGCCAAGCAAAATGACATCGTTCTTTTGATCTGTAAGAAAAATTCTTGACTCAAGCTCCCACTAGTTTCATCTAATGTATTCCTCACCATCCCACCTAACTGACAAAGTGCTAGAGATCGAGATTAGAGAATTACCACCGATTTTTAGGTGGTTTAACCTTATATATACGAACAATCCAATTGGACGTTGTAAATGCCTCTTCCAAGTACTCAAGCTTGATATCCTTATTTCCAATTTCAACTCCTCTGGCACGATCATACCTGAAATATATTAATAAATAAAAAATAAGAAAAAGAAGCCATACAACATTGTCAGCCCATGTTGGGTAGAATTGCGGCAACCAATTACCGAGCATTCCGTTGATATCAATACAAATCTAAGAAAAAAGCCGGCTTATTCAGTGAGTGTAAGTAACAACCTAAATAGAGGCAACTAGGAAAATGTCCATAATAGTGTTAGACCCAAGGATTTCATTATACAAACTATTTGTTCGAAATAGACTTCCCTCCTTCTGCAGCTGAGAGGGGGAAAGAGGGGGAATCAACAGCTTCCCCGATTACATGCTCTCTCCATATAACAGAGATACTCACTTCTACGTTTCCCAAAATTGTAAACAATTCATCAACTCATTTTACAGACTGATAACAAAAACTAAATAAAAGAAAGAAAATTCTGTAACAGATAATTTTTCATAACAAGCATGGTCATATTTACTTTCTAGGTTTAAACATACGTTTTCTCAGTATTCATGCTTCACCAACTTTGAATATATTAACAAGAAACTGAGCATTCAACACTGATTATCTACATTTCAGTTTTCAGACCCTACATTTGAGGAGCAGGACCACTGTGTGAAAACAAGAGCAAGAACCTTTGATTATTTCGTTATTTTCATAACTAAGCATGGTCATATTTACTTTCCAGCTTTAAACATATGTTTCTCAGCATTCATGCTTCACCAAATTTGAATATATTAACAAGAAACCGGGAACCTTCAACATTAATTATCCTCAGTTTTCAGACCCTAGATTTGACGAGCAAGACCACTGTGAGAAAACAAGAGCAAGAAGCTTTGAGTATTTCGTACTACAACTTTCATCTGTATTTGTGAGAGAAACAGAAGACCCAAAACACTAGTTTCAAACATAGGATTGGCCAGAGAGGGAAACTTCCAAATTTGTAGAAGATCTTATCCAAAAAGTCCTCGGTAAAAGGCCTTGCTAGAACTTTGATAAAATCTTGCTAGTATAATCTTGATTAGGTTAGTCGAATGCTAAAGGAGAACCTCGACAACTGGACATAGGGTTTGAGTTAATTGAACGCTGTAAACTATAGCATTTGATTTCTTTATTCTTTTCCTTGCCCCTCATGTAACGAAAAAATGACTATTTACTTATTGAGAAAACATGGAACTAAGAATCTAGATTAAGTTGAGAGAAAGCCGGCAAAGATAAGAAACAAAGGAGAAGAACCGGACATAGGGTTTGAGTAAAAAAACTCCAGCATTTAGTTTCTTTATTTTTCCATTTCTAACTTCATCCAGTTACATTGTTATTATTTACCTATTAAGAAAATGTGGAACTAAGAATCAATCTATAATAAATGGGCAAAATATAATTCTGTGATTTGATCCATAAAAGTGATACCAAACAAGACAATATGCACAAGGTTAAATGATAAGTTTATGCATTACAATTGTTAGAGAGGTGCCACAATTGCAAGGATTTAACGGTAAGTTTATATGTTTATTAGTTTAGTTGTTTAGTATAGTACTAAGAATTAAACATTGAAACTTATCATTAAGTATGGTAGTTGAGATATGTAGCTCTATTCACGTAAGAAAACTTTTATATGTCCATCCATGCTTTTGGGCAATTTTGTGTGTGTAATCAATTACAAAGAGAAATTCACAAGTAATGCAAATTAATAAAAATAGTTACTATATGTATATAATTGTCGATTAGCTTAATTCTAGTTTCCTTATATATATGTGCCTCACTTTTCAATATTGCATAAGAAAGAATTCTCCTTTCGTCTCAAATAACATGGTATCAAAGCATTAGGGTTTCAAAATTCAAGTTTTGTTACAAAATTAGGATTTTGTTTTGGGTCTTTTGCATAAACACAACCTAGGATTTAGTATATTTTAGGGTTCCATTTCGGCAACCCTAATTGGAGTCATCTTTTGTTCTCACCGCTTGCTCAGAATGAAAGCCTAGCCGCCAATCTACTATTCCTTAGAGTTTGGTGGCCGGAATCCACGTCCGTGAGCCCCACGCGCCGCTCGAAGTTTCTGCGACGATCCCCACACGCCAACGCGTGAGCGCACGTGCGTCATCTTCCGACGATCGCTTCTCTTCCAGTTGTTCTCCTCTACGTCCCTAGTTGTTTTGTGCTCCGCGTTATGGCTGAAAATAAGTCTTCTAATGTGACGGATGTGGTGCCGGTGACGTCTAAAATCATGGACCATAAGCTCAATGGTTCGAACCATTTGGATTGGAGTAAGACTGTTCGTTTTTATCTACAGAGTTTTGACAAAGATGATCATCTAACTGATAATCCTCTTAAAGATGATTTGAAGCAGACATGGATGCTCGCTTTTTCCTTCAAATTCGGAACACTATTAATAGTGAGGTAATTGACTTGATTAATCACTGTGAATTTGTTAAAGAATTGATAGATTATTTGGAAACTTTGTAGTCTGGAAAAGGGAATCTCTCTCGCATGTACAAGGTTTGCAAAGCATTTTACCGTGTGGAAAAACAAGATCAGCCCCTTATAAACTATTTTGTGGCATTTAAGAAGACGTATGAGGAGCTTAATATGTTGTTGCCCTATATCCCTGATGTGAAGGTTCAACAACGCCAATGGGAGCGGATGGCTATCATGAGTTTCCTCGCTGCCTCTCTCCTGCCTTTGAGTCTGCTAAGTCACAAGTTCTTTCTAGTTCTGAGGTCTCATCTTTACAAGATGTTTTAAGTCGCATTCTCCGCACAAAAAGTACTTCGCCCATTCCGCTCAGTGGTGCTTTGGTAAGTCGCAGTCATAATTATGCGCCTAGGAGATCAACTAATCACAGTGGAAACAAAGGAGGTGGCTCGCAAAGATTTGAAACTCGAACACCAGATTCTGGAGGAATTATGTGTAACTACTATCATAAACCACACCATACGAAGTTTGAGTGTAGAAAGCTTCAGTACAAAAATCAGCAAAAACACTCGACCCATGTTGCGTTCACTAATGATACCTCTGACAAATCGATCTTTATCTTTGCCGATGAATTTGCCAAGTTCTCACAGTATCAGGAATCACTCAAGTCTTCATCTCCTTCTGTCACCGCTCTTACTGATTTAGGTAAACCCAACACGTGTCTTATTTCCTCATTCTCTAAATGGGTCATTGATTCTAGTGCCACAAATTCTATGACAGGTAATTCTAACCTCTTTTCTACTTTTCAGTCACACGCTTCCTCTTCTACCGTTACTTTAGCTGATAGGTCACCATCTTGTGTTCGTAAGTCTGGTACCATCACTCCTACCCCTTTGCTTTCTCTGTCATCTGTCTTACATTTATCTAATTTATCCTTTAAGTTGCTCTCTGTCAGCCAACTCACTCGTAATCTTAACGGTTGCATCTCATTTTTCCTTGATCATTGTTTATTTCAGGATCTTATGACGAAGAAGATTATTAGTAAAGGACATGAGTCTGGAGACCCCTACATTCTTGACACACCGCTCTCCACTTCTATTGCCTGCTTGAGCGTCACTTCTCCTTTCTAGGCTCATTGTAGGTTGGGTCATCCATCTCTCCCTTTACTTAAAAAACTTTGTCCACAATATAGTAAAGTGTCTTCATTAGATTGTGAGTCCTGTCAATTTGCAAAACATCATCGTCTCAGTTCGAGTCCTAGAGTCAATAAACATGCTAGTGTTCCTTTTAAATTAGTTCATTTTGTCTAAACCTAGATTTAGGTATTTTGTTACTTTTGTGAATGATTATTCTCGTATAACTTGGTTATTTTTAATGAAAAATCGTTCTGAGTTGTTCTCGCTGTTTTGTGTGTTTTGTGCTGAGATTAAATCTCAAATGTAATGTTTCCATCCGTACTTTGCGACGTGATAATGCTAAAGAATATATGTCCATTTTATTTCAATCTTATATGGCTTAGAATGGCATACTTCATGAAACTTATGTTGATACTTCATCTCAAAATGGTGTGGCAGAACGTAAAAACATACATCTTCTTGAAACTACACGAGCTCTCTTATTTCAAATGCATGTTCCTAAACCTTTTTGGGCCGATGCAGTTTCTACAGCATGTTTTCTCATTAACCGCATGTCATCCTTTGTTCTTCATGGTGAGATCCCTTACAAAATCATTTTTCCAAATAAGTCATTGTTCCCTATTGATCCTAGGATATTTGGTAGCACTTGTTTTGTTCGAGATGTTCATCCGCACGTCACAAAATTAGATCCCAAGTCTTTGAAGTGTATCTTCCTTGGTTATTTTCATCTTCAGAAAGGTTATAAGTGTTATTGTCCTAGTCTGAACAAATATCTTGTTTCCATTGATGTTACCTTCATGGAAGACACACCGTATTTTCCGTTTTCACCTATTCACGCTCGTCAGGGGGAGGATGATGATTTGTTGGTCTATTCTTTCACATCCTCTACCCTTGTCTCGGATTCAGCTCATGTCAAGTCTCTTATTACTCAAGTCTACTCCAGGCATCAACCTGCTCCTTCATCATCAGATGTAGTCCCGAGTGATGATCTTCCTATTGCGTTATGTAAAGGTAAACGCCAATGTACTTATCCTATTTCTTCTTTTGTTTCTTATAATGGCTTGTCATCTTCCTCTTGTTCTTTTATTGCTTCCCTTGATTCTATCTATATTCCTAAAAATGTTCGTGACGTCATATCTCATCCTAGTTGGCATGATGCAATGATTGGGGAGATGAATGCTTTAGATGCCAATGGCACTTGGGATTAAGTCGATTTACCTTCAGGGAAACAGACTATAGGACTTAAATGGGTATTCGCAGTTAAGGTCAATCTGGATGGGTCAGTTGCCAGATTAAAAGCTCGTCTTGTCGCTAAGGGCTATGCTCAAACCTATGGAGTTGACTATTCTGACACTTTTTCTCCTATTGCAAAATTGACATCTGTTCGATTGTTTATTTCAATGGCAGCTACTCATCATTGGCCCTTACATTAACTTGATATCAAGAATGTTTTTCTTCATGGTGATCTTCAGGAGGAGGTGTATATGGAGCAACCTCCTAGTTTTGTTGCTCAGGGGGAATCAGGGCGAGTTTGTCGTCTTAGAAAATTTTTCTATGGTTTGAAATAGAGTTCTCGTGCTTGGTTGGGAAAATTTAGTCAGGCTATTGAAAAATTTGGTATGATGAAAAGCAAGTTTGACCATTCTATATTCTACAAGCAATCAGGAGTTGGTATCATTATGTTAGTTGTGTATGTGGATGAAATTGTTTTCACTGGAAGTGATACTATGGGAATCTCATCCCTTAAGTTTTTCATTCATACTCAGTTTTAGACAAAAGACTTAGGGGTACTAAAGTATTTCTTGGGTGTTGAAATTACGAGTAAAAAAAGTATCTTTCTATCTCAGAGAAAATATGTCATTGACCTATCTACTAAGACAGGAAAATTGGGAGCAAAGCCTTATAGTGGTCCAATGACTCTGAACATGCACCTCACAAGAGATGGGGAACTATTTGAAGATCCTGAGAGATATTGGAGGTTGGTTGGAAAGTTGAATTACCTTACCGTGACTCATCCAGATATTGCATATTCAGTCAATGTTATTAGTCAGTTTATGTCATCCCCAACAGTTCAGAATTGGGTAACGGTATAGCAAATTTTGTATTACTTGAAAGGAGCACCCGAACGAGGTATTGTGTATGCAAATCATGGGCACACATATTGAATTTCAGATGCAAATTGGGCAGGTTCCAAAATGGATAGCAGATCCACTTCAGATTATTGTATCTTTGTTGGAGGAAATTTGGTCTCATAGAAGAAGAGTAAGAAGCAAAATGTTATGTCACGATTCAGTGCAGAGTCTGAATATAGAGCTATGGCCCAGTCTGTGTGTGAGTTAATATAGATATATCAGCTCATGACTAAAGTAGGACTTAAAACTTCAGTACCAGCAAAATTTTGGGTGTGATAACCAAGCTGCTCTTCAAATTGCATCAAATCCTGTGTTTTATGAGCGAACTAAACACATTGAAATTGATTGTCATTTTGTTCGTGAGAATATTCAACAAGGCTTGATTTCTACTAGATATGTGAAGACTGGAGAGCAACTAGGGGACATCTTCACGAAAGCTTTAAATGGGATTCGGGTTGATAATCTTTGTAACAAGTTGGGCATGAATAATATCTATGCTCCAACTTGAGGGGGAGTGTTAGCTATATATTATATATATATAGTTGTCAATTAGCTTAATTCTAATTTCCTTAATTCTAGTTTCCTAGTTGTATATATATATGTGCCTCACTTTTCAATATTGTATAAGAAAGATTTTTCTTTTCATCTCAAATAACAAAAAGAAAGGTAATAGATCCGAAACTCACCCAGGAGGTTTGCCATATTCTGTTGCTAGCTCTCCAAATCGATAGTAAGACAGCTTGTACCTAATAATCAAAATAGAGTTGTAAAAATACTGTACCGGAAAGTCGTATAACAGAAATATGAGACATGATCAACTTCATAATTTCCTCATAACTTTTTTTCTTTGTTTCCAAAGAACTCCTTCTATCCACATAAAATTAGACTCGTCAAACATAACTGTACCAGAAAGTTATATAACAGAAAATATGAAACATGATCAATTTCATAATTGCAATAAGAAATTTTTTCAAAGATCTCCTTTCATCAGCATTATATTGCAAATTGATTATAATCCGGCTAACATAATCACAGAGTAACTGATCTCCCTGATTAATATTTACCCCTCTAAATCCCCTTGACTTAATGATTCAGAAACATGACCAAGTCATCACAACGTTTTCAATCAGATATATTCTCGCCTCAGTATGTTTTCCCTTGCTTCAAGCACAAGGCCATATTAGAGAATAAAATATACTCAATAACTATACGGACATGAAGGCATGAAGAAACGGAAGGTTATATATATCAGCGGCATTTTAATATAATCTGGAAGTATACTAAAATTCCTCTATATATCAAGAGACAGTGCTAAAATGCTGACATGGCTCCAATCATAGCTATTGGGAATAAATAAATAGTCATGGAGTATATTAAAATTCCTCTATATATCAAGAGACAGTGCACCCACAGGAGTAATGATATACTGTTAGAATATCAAAATATATCAGACCTCTGCCTAGAAAGTGGATAATTTACTGTCTGATAGAGACAACGTTCATGTTTTCCGAGCATAGCCCCAAGGCCCAACAATCTGATGGGAGGCAAACCATAAATGATTGTGCGGGATATGATCTAATTTTATGTATGCACTGTATGTCATACAAGTTAAAGCAAGGAAATTTACAATCTGATGATGAGAAAACTGCCCCTAATAATACCATCCATGAAACATATAGTTTGGTCTTATCAGGAAGAAGTCATTGCCCACCAGGCATACTGTTCTGTGCAACTAATTATTATAAAAACTAACTATCATCTAAGGCCCACAGTGTTTGACCCTGGTTTTTATTATGATTATAAAATCTTTTATATTTTGATTGGATAGCAACATGTAAATAACAAAAGAAACATAAGACCAAAAAAAAAAAATCCAACTCCAACACTATAGAAGAAAATAATAGACAAGGCACATGAAAATAAATGTAGACACTAGTTTTGAGACTCAAATAATATAACATAAACTGTCAGACTCATTGCACTGAGAATTTTAAAGGCATCAGGCTGCATTCACTGCAGGTATTGTATGAGAAGGACAGCGAAAATAATTGTAAGTATATGAGGGTGGGACTTTGAAACTTACATTAGACAATTCAACATCTTTGGAGATGCACCTTTGTCAACACGATACTCTCCATTCACAAGGTAATCAGGCTCTTTAATTACAGGAAATACGCCGCCTCCAATTCTCACCATCCACAAAAATCTAGCATAGAAAATTTGCTTACAATGAAAATTCACATTATGTAAGGGAGACACAGAGATAAGAAGATGACTACAACAAAAAGACCATTGGCATTATAGAGGTAAGGACATGCAATGACTAAAAATAAAAAATAAAGCCGGAAACAAAAAAACACCATACAAGACATGCATTTGATATTTTGAACACAGGTGCCACTCCGATTTCTATCAAATTTTCAAGTCATTGCCAAATTATACAAATTTACATGGGTGGTGCCAAAAGTTATCATTGCAATAAAATCAATAGTGCACCTAGACTGTATTAGCGAAAATTGAAAGCATGTTTTCTTTTTATAAAGACTTGGGTAGGGTGGAAATAATAAGGGGGAAGAGGCAACGGACAAGATAATTTAATACAGCCTTACTTGTTGATATCGTCGGACGAATAACCGGTAACACCACCAAAGACAACTAACACGTAATCAACATCTAGGGATCTCATAATCTCATATGCTTCATCTTCGTAAGACGACATTGCTCGCCCAACAGTAGCAATGTGTGTGTTGTTCCAAGTGTTGTTGTCAACAATAACAGTTCTGTTTCCCATGGCAGTGATCTGGTAACCATAATCCCACCATGACATCACCTTCGCATCTTGAGGAGTATTCTGTCGCAGCCAAAAGTATGCCTCACGATAGTCATCAAAAATTACCCTGTTTCCATGAGCACCTCTTGCAGCTAAGACAATGGATGGCGATGAGTAAGCCTCAGATGTGACCCAGGTACAGTGAGTAGCATACATGCTGAGCAAGTAAAAGGCGCCCAAAAGCAAGGCAATAGCGCCGTTTCTTTGGAAAGGTTGGGATTGATCAAGCAGGGCCTGTTTGTGCAAAAAGAATGATGGACATCAATTATAAAAACATCTCCAAAAATAGTCTGAAAAGTTCATTCTATGTTAAGGCTTAAACCAAGAAAGTATTCTTCAACTTAAGAGAAGAAGGAAAAAAACTGAAAAAAATAAAAGAAAACCCTGAAAGCACTGATGTCCTAAAAGAGAGTATGCTACTCAACCTTCAGATATAATACTTCTACGAGGACATATTCTAAACGAACCATCAGTAATAAACAAATGACAACGCACAAATACATAAAAGAAGAAATAAACGTTATAGCAAGCTCACCTTAGAAGAACCCTTTAGACCACCAGCTCCTTTGGTAGAACCAGACTGAGCAGCCTTGGGTTTTGCTCTAACTAACTGAGTCAAATTCTTCACTGTGGCAGAAACAGCTATGGCACTAATGAGGCATACAGCAGGCGTGGCAACAAGAATCAACCGAACCATGACACCAGCAAAATACATGCTTGTAAGGCCATACATAACAATAAATATAGTAGCATCTGAGAACCGCTTGAAGCAAAAATAGAGACCGGCAGGGAAAAGGAAAAGCAGGATATGAAAGTCAAACATGAAAGATGACCAAGCAGTTGGCTGATGCTCAGAGACCGATGCAATAATGGGAATGTGGTCCTTTGCATATGTTGGATCCAGCAGAGAATAAAACCTCCCTGTCCATGGAGAGATGTAGCCAGATGCTGTCCCTACTCCCAGAGCAATGGCACCCACACCCACTGCAGAGGTCACAGTGATCTTCAAAAAGGCTTGAAACAATTTTGTGTCACTTAGCAGATGCTTCACCCAATCCAAGAAGTAGAATACCTTCAAAGAGAGTTCAAACCGCCAGCCGAGTAATGAAAGTTAAAAACTCAAATGCAAAATTATATTTTTCATGGAAGAAAAAGAAAAGAAAAGAAAAAAAAGTGACGAGAGAACTTAAAGAGTTGGGAGAATTAATGAAAACAACCAGAATTCACATTCCGCGTATTTTAGCCTTTATCATGAAGACAAAAAGGAAAACCTATCTCTTACACTGTCATGACAATGAATGAAAACAACCAGAATTCACATTCAGAAGTTATCAACAACGAGACAGGCAACAGAATATGAAACCTGCATTAAGAAGAAGACTCCCATGGCAGCCATATGCTCCCCAGACTGAACATGCTGAAAACCCACAAATCTTATCTGCATTGCAAGCAGCATTCCCAAGACGTACATACAATTATAGGCCACATACAGTCTCATCGAGTACCTTCCCGCGATCAATAGAACCAACACATAGAGTGGAATCAAATTGATAATGAACACATAACCTCCCCATGCTGAGACCATGTAGAAGTACCCAAAAGCTGAGGCAATAGCCCAAGCTAGCGATCCGGTATTCACGGCTTTCACAAACAAGTAAAAAGTTAGCAACAATGCAAAAATAGCCACACCTTCATTATCATACGACCCTGCAACTGATCTGGATATATAGCCAGGGCAGATTGCAATGAGTGCGGCAGCAACAAGTCCAGCACCTGAGTCCCAGATTTCTTTTCCGAAGAAGTAGGCGACCAATGTAGTATTTGAGGCAAAGAACGGGGCAGTCAACACACAGACCTCACGAATATGAACAGAAAACCTCAGAAACCTCAAAGCCCAGTAGATAACAGCGGCGGTTACCATCAGACCCGGGTAGAGAGTCCCCCCAATGATTCGACCGAGAGGGTACCAACTCTCTGAGTCGAACCAGTTCCAGAACTCATAGAAGCCTTTCTCGGTGAGGAAGAGAGTGGTCCGGTAATTGAAGTAGGGATCGAACTCGTGGATCATGGACTCGTAGCGAAGGACGCTGAAGAGCCTGGTGATGAAGGCCAGGACATAGACAAGAAAGAGAATGGAGACTCGGATCAGAAGCTCTTGCTGCTTCGTCTTGAGCTTCATGGATTTGAGCGAGAAATTTCCGAGTAGATCTGATTGAACAACGCTAGGCTGCGTAGGTGCAGAGTGAGTCCGGTTGTTCGACCTAGTTTTTACAGTGCCATTGACGGATTCGGATTTCCCGACCATGATTGGAAAGAAAGAAAGGGAGATGGAAACAATTTGGGAAGTCCACCACAGATATATGATTTGGGGTCAACGTCGCAGATTTTCGATGTGCAAATTTCTCCGAAAAAGAGGGTTAACAAGAGAAGGATTGATAATTAAGTCAAACCCTAGAAAACTGATGAGCTAGTGAATCCAGTGAGTTGAGTGATCCCGAGATTGATAAAGTGGTGGATCCAAAATGGATTCTAAGGAAAGAACGGATTTTCAAGTATTCAAACAGCAGGGCTTGTTTGGCAAGCTTTTGACAGTAATGTCATGTTTAATTTTTATTTTTTATTAATTTTTATTTTTTATTAAAAAAACATTTTTAATGAAGCAATTATGATAATTTACCATTGCGTCCGCCGCCATCTTCAGAGAAAAAAAATTCAGCAACTATTAATAGAGCTTAAAGCTTCATTAATGTAGCTCAAAGTTCCACTAATAAATGTTTTTTTTTTCCGGCAATAGACATTAATAAGAAATTGAGAAATAAATTAAAAATATAAATTTTAAAATAATTTTAAATTAAAAAATTTATAATAAAATATTAAATTATATCTATTAAAAAAAATTCTTTTTTTAAAATATGATTGAAACTTTTAGACAAACAAGTCCCAACAATTTGGACATAGTTTGGGGTTTTTTATTAGATTTTGGTCACTGTTTAATTCATCTATCACCATCGAAAATGATTTTTGTTTTCGAATCGGCCCTACCCATCAAGTTGATGGAGTTCTCTCATTTTCACCCAAACGGAAATATCTATTAATATCATGTCCATTAATGAAGATAAAAAAATTAGGTAGAAAATTTGAATTATAAAAATATTTAGAATTGTTAATACAAATAAATTTTCTCGGATTATGCTGGCCAATTTAAAAGTCTAAGGTGACTAATTGGTATAAAAAAAAAATTACAAGGTTATCACCCTATTCTGATGAGCACACATTAATGTGCTAAGTGAAGTGCAGTGGTGCTGAGAAATATAAAGACACTT
Organism: Coriaria nepalensis; assembly: GCA_027186245.1. NCBI lineage: Eukaryota > Viridiplantae > Streptophyta > Magnoliopsida > Cucurbitales > Coriariaceae > Coriaria > Coriaria nepalensis. Next base: position 3,328,652 of record CP114493.1, read on the forward strand.
CAAATTAAGTTACAACAACTACTAAAGAAAAGTGTGTAGATGACAATAAAGTAAATGACATTAAAATGACAATAAAGCCAAGCATGACCACTTGACCGATCGGACGAGGTTGGCCACTGGTCCTTTGGACGGTCGCCACCCCTAGGCTGACTGATCCAAGGGGAAAAAGCCAATTTTGGCCATTCTCGACCAATTGCCCTCCTTTCAATTGGTCTCCTTTTTTGGTTGATTTATTCGATTTTTTTACGAATTTTTTCCATTTCTTCACCGCGTGTCAAAATAATAATTTTTCCATCAACAATGATACAATTCTAAACCAAAATAATAAATTTGAGATGAATTTGTTATTCATTTCGTATTATTGATCCCACTAGAAGAAGTTGATACAAGTGAGGATGGAATAACCGTCCTAGAGTTACAAACTCTGTCACGGCCGTCTGAAACTATCAGTTCGGTCGAAGTAGAAGTAGAGGCATACGGATCAAAAAATGTCATCTTCGAAATGTCGTCTATTCATATGTTTTGCCACATAAAAGCCACTCTATATCAAATTCTACTTAGAAGGGATACCGATCAGCCGAACTTTAATCGATAACAGAGCAACAGTCAACATCCAACCATCCTCTATGATGAATGTTCTGGATAAGTCTATGAAAGACTTAATCCCAACATAGGTAACCGTCAATAATTTCGTCCGAGGTATGTCAAAGGTATAAGTTGTCCTGCCATTAGAAATGACAATCGGAACAAAGTCATCATTAGTACATTCTTTAGCATTGACACGACCACTTCTTATAATGCCTTGCTCTTGAGAGATTGGATTCATTCCAATTCTTGCATATCTTCCTCCTTGCACCACCAAGCTTTGCTTTTTACGACTCCTTGTTTTGTATCGGTTCCCTATATGTATATAACAAGATGCAATGCAAAGTGTTAGAAAATTCATTAAAAAAAGTTCCAATAACACAAACAAAACCAAAATGCAAACAATTTCTATAGATGCATATGATAACAAAAAGGGTCGTGCGCAACAATCTTATTTTCAACGAGTTGAAAAGGATCTAAGAGAACATGTCATCTATTATTGTTATCGGAGCCTGATCTAGATGAGGAAATGAATGATGAAACTTATTTTGTTGCTTCTATAACTGGTAGAAGGCTTCGTCAACATGCTGCAAACATTCTCAAAATTTATTATTTAAGAGATATTTACTTAACATCATCATCCTCATTAAATCTCATTCCCGTTATTTTCGTGGTCATAGATATTTATTCTCCAAGTTATGCGATCTTGTCACATATTATTACCTAATCTAGGATCAAGAATATCTTCATTACCTTCATCCATATTTTCAAAAGTCTACCCTTCCGTCTACACCCTCCACTTACCTGCCAATCAAACTTTGTCGAACCGTGGTTGAGTTTGGTTGCCTCTGCACATAACCAAACCATGTTACATATCTCTCTATAATCTTGTCTTCTATATGGGCTATACATAGGTAACTCCTAATCTCTTCATTTCTAATTATATCCTTTCGTGTTTTACCACACATCATCTTAACATACACATCTCTACTAATGCCATCTTATGATATGTTGTCTTGTAGTGGCCTAACACTCTGAACCATAGAGCATCGCTAACTGAACGATCGTCTTGTAACAGTTTCATTTTAATCTCATAAGCATCATTTGATCGCATAAGACTCATAATATCATCTTCTACTTCATCTAACCAACTCTACTCCTATGGTTTATATCCTCTTGAATGTCCCCAGATTTTTCGATAATAGATCATAAATAGCAAAACGTTTCATACACTAGAGCCTCCTTACCATCAATCTCAATTGGGTTACCCTACTTCGAGATTCAAGACCAAAATTATAAGCGAGATATTTCATTTTTTAGCGGTTAATTTTAGAACCCTTACTCGCTCAAGCCTCACGCCACCTATGTAATTTGCAATTTACACATTTAGTTTCATTTATTAAGACGATATATCTACAAACAACATACACCAGGGTACCTTGTTCTGAATATGTTTTGTCAACTTATCCATAAGCAAATAGTTATGGACTTAAAGCCGACCATTGATAAAGTCCTAATATGGAATTCACTAGATATCCCACCTACTGACCTAACAATTGTTACAATACCTTCATACATATCCTTAATGATCTCGATATAACATTGGGACACATTTTTCCTTCCAAGTACCCACAATATTAATTCATTAAGCACTCAATCATAAGCTTTCTCTAAGTTGATAAATATCATATGCATGCTCTTGTTTTTCTCTATATTTTTCTATAATTTGTCTAATTATGAAGATTGTGCCAGTCATACACCTACTCAGCATAAAACCAAATTGTTTCTTTGATACATTGGTGATACTCCTTTGTGTCTGCTCTATAACCTTCTTCTAGGGTTTCATTATATAACTCATAAGTTTTATCTTTATATAGTTGAAGCAATCTTGTGTATGTCCTTTATTCTTATAAATTGGTACCACAATGCTATCTCTCCACTATTTTGGCATTTTCCTAGTATCAAAAATCATATTGAAGAGGCTAGTTGGACATTGGATCCTAACTTCCTCTAGACACTTCAACACCTCATTTGGTATATCATTCGATCTTATGGCTTTCTTTAATGCCTCTCTTACTTCCTTAGCACTAACTCTATGATGGAACACTAGATGCATCCCTTCTTTTATTTTAGATATCTTTAAGTTTAATCTCTCGGTACTTATCCAATTGAGAAGGTTCTTGAAATAATCTCTTCATCTATCTAAAATAGCTTTATCCTGCATTAGAACTCTACCATCTTCATGTTTAACATACCTAATATGACTCAGATCCTTAGTTTTCTAATCTCTAGCTTTCGTTATCTTAAAAATGTCTTTCACCTATTCTTTTGTACCTAACCTATTATAAAAATCACCATACGCTCTCTTCTTAGCATTGCCTACTGCTTTACTACTTACTCTCAGGTTGTTTATACAGCTCATACGATCTTTGGTCTCTATATTTTTGTCAATTCCTAAACCGTGTTTTATTTTCCCTAATGGTTTGTTGCACCTTATTTTTCTGCAGCCATGTCTCCTCGTCATTCCCCCCTTCCTTTAGCCCCCCCAAGTACTTCTCTCGCCCCACTCCTTATATGGTTAGTTATGTGTACAAAAAAACTCAAGAGGTATCAATCTTATCTCTACGCCTTACGCTCTCACATCCTTTAAGGACTAACGAACTATCTAGTATCTTATTTTTAAGAGTCCGACATACATCTCCCTTTATAGTCTATCACTTAATTCTCAACCTGATCTAACCTCTATCTACTCTACCTATACTCACAACCCAAAAATCCAAGATCAATAACCTATATTAGGTCGTCAAACACTCTCTTGGGATAACCTTACAATTTTGACAACTAGGCGTTGTTGTAAAGGTTTTATGTCCTTATAAGAAAGTAATTAGTCTGACTTCTATTCAACCCACTAGCAAAGGTTCTTAATGATTATGCCTCTCCTTATAGAAAATATTTACTATCCTAAAATTACTAGTTTTTTTACTCGCCCTCATCCAGTATGGTGTGAGAACCCTTGCCTACTTATCATTGTAACTAGGCATTGTTGCGGCGTGCCTTGCTCATTTTTTTCACTACACCCGAGCGTAGATGGAGCGTGTCGCTTATAGTAGGGGATGCCCTAACATTTCATATTAATCTTTTTGAACTCAAATCCGTGTAAAGGGTTATGGCATTTTAGTTGGTTGGCTGTTATAGGCCTAGCACCAACGGTGATATATTTTAATGGTGCTAGGCTATCACCGATGTAGCACCATTACTCCTCCTCTATATGGGTTTATGATCGGCCATCGTAATGAGCGGAGTTAGATATTTACTTAACATAAAGTTTAAAATGATAAAATAACATTAATATGCACATGAATTTGTAGCCATTTACTCTATTCTAGACAACCCTTAAAGGATGTCTTGTTGAAGTGCCCGGTTGTACAATTGATCATCCTTATAATTAGAAATGAAGAGAAGAATAATTAGGAGAATGGAACTGAATGTACCAACTAAAACAAAATAACATTAAAAAAACTCAAGAATCAGAATACTTACACGTCCTTTTCTTTGACCAACCACTTCAATGAGCTACTTTCGCTCTCGCATCGCGGGCTCATAGTGGAAGGAATGTCACCAAATCCTTTTTGGTCTTATCATGGGATCTAAGTACAGAGAAGTACAATAACGACTATGTTTTCTCTCCCTCAACTTCTCCAGAGAGTTGACTCACTATGCTTGGTGGCATAGCATATGTATTGTTGCTCGGTTCATCATCCTCGATGGCTTCCTTCCCATTGCCTCCACTTCCCTTGCCCTAGTCCCTCATCTCTGCAGCATCATTACCAATGTCACTGCATTCCTTTTTTCCACCCATTCTTAGAAGATGGTCCATAATCTCTGGTGTATCATTAAGAATGTTACTGTGCATCCGATTATACTTCCGTCACACAAGTCTACTATATCGGCCTAATTACCTACACCACCCACCAAAGGAGGGATTATACCAGATAATTTGTATAATTCATTATCCGGTTAATCCATTTGCTTGACATTGTCCCTCACTAGTCCCTCAACTTGCATAAACCTATTATCCAACTCATGAATCTTTTCTACCAACAACTGCATCAAGTCTCCATTTGAGAACTCATCGGCACGATGTTGCTTATTATCTCTGGTGGACAATATTGTACTCTCTTTTCATTTGCTTTTAGTGATCCATGTGTGGAGTCATCTTCAACATTCTGATAAGCCAAAAACACTTCATCTTCTTTATCCCCCTCTCCCGACACATCCTACTATAGTAGTCGGGGGGTTTTCACCACTATCAATGACCACTCCTAGTTCCGGGAGAAACATTTCCATCGTCCTCCTAACACGCTCCTCTTTTTTGGACACTAAGAAAGAGCATAGTCGGGCTAGTTGGTCAAATCTTTGCACTGCATCTGTGACCGACATATTCCCTTGTTTGAGGTTGATGAACTATATCTGTTGCATTGCCATAGCGTTCCGATTATAATATTTCTTATTGAACTCCATAGTGAATTCTTCTCATGTCATTGCCATCATATCATGTCTCATCTTCACTATCTCCCACCAATAGTGGGTGTTCTTCTTAAACATATAACTAGGACATGTGATCTTCTCTCTCTTTGTGAGGCCCATAAAATCCAAAATTGTCCGGATAGAGTATAGCCACTCCTCCGCTACTAAAGGATCCATCGAGACCTCATACTTCAAGGGTTTCATATGGCGAAACCGCTGATAGAGTGGCTCTTGTCTGAGTTCTTATATCCCATAATTACCACGAGCCTGCACTTGAGGTAGTACTTCTTCCTGCAGCGCCCCTAGCTCTAGTCCTCTCATCGTAATTCCTCCTTTGCCAGGGTGTTATTGTGCCATTCGGCTTTGCAAGTTCTAGATCACTGCATCTTCTGCTTTAAGGCATTGTTGGAGATTAGCAATTAGTGCAATTAATTATGTTTCCCTATTTTTTTTCTTCCAAACTCGGGTTAGACAGTGTCTCCATAGCTCTATACATTATATTTACTAATCTTCATCACGCTCCTACCGGGGATCCTCCTCTAGGTCTTCCTCTAGGTCCTCTTCCGGATCTTCCTACGGGTCCTCTTTCTATAGTGACCCTATTTCAATGGGGGCGACGCTAACCTTACTACTACTCTTAAAACTATTTTCTTACCAAAAATGTGGAATAATTTAAACCTTAGTTAGAACCGTGTTGAAACATTTCTTAATCATAAGAAAAGGGAAAACATAATTTTGTATATACATTTCTGTACATCTGCACAAACCCCATAAAATTTATGTTTTCTTTCCTAAAACCAAACACGGCCCTTCAAAAGTTTTTAAAATGCTTAAAGGCCCATTCAAAACTTTTTTCTACACCAGTTGATCATCTTCATTCACCTGGTTTAGAGTCTACTGCTTTTTCTTTTCCCTTATTTTGCTTACCTACAACACAAGCAAGTATCATGAGCTAGAAGCCCAGTAAGTAATGTTAGTTTCTCTCAAATACATTTATAAAACTATATAGAATAGTTTTGTAAAATCTTCTTAAAGCTTTCTATGCATATGCAATGCTTTTTCTACTTAAGGGCCCTAAGGGTACTGTCGCCGGTTCTTAGGTGATCCATAGCCCTTGCGACCAAATAACTTAGATCAGCGACCTCTCTCAGTCAGTCTGATTGAATCACTTTTTATGAACTATCAAGGACCAATGACCTTTATCGGCCAGACCTAATCAAATCAACTCTTTGCTCAGTGACCTCGCTTAGTCATCCTGACCAGGCAGTGCCTCACTAAAATATTATGCTCATGTTATGTCAAGCATCGCTTCATTTCTTTAAAGCATAACATTTGTATTTACTACTTTGCTTTAGACTTTTTTTTTACTACTTTTGTGTAAGACTTTAGGTGCCTTTAATACTTTGGAAAAGGTATATATATATACATGTCATACACACACCATTCCGTCACATTTTTATAAACAAAGCACCACGTAATCGATCACAATGTTCATCAGACAATTGCATTCATAACAATATCATAAAATTATGCTGACAACAATGAAAATGAACTTGGGTTGTATGTGAGACGTTATGTACTTGATGCGTCTTATATTGGCAAGTCCTTATAGGTTTGTGCTATCTTTCAACCTATTTAAAGTATAAGTTTACTTTAGTATTAACATGAATCTAAATTTCCACTTAAGTTCAACAACTTGTTATGTACTCTACGGGTCTACGATTCAACGCCTTAAGTCATAGACCCTTCGACCCTCTCCTTTAAGTTTTCTGAGTATTCTGTACTCGACGGGTCTACGGGCTAACGCCTTAAGCCGTAGACCCCTCGACCCCTGTCGAGTACGTAGAGTCTTCACATTTTTTTGAAGGTTGAAGGCCGATGGTCGACCCGTGGAATATGTCGACCCATCGACTTTTCTCGAATTTTCTTCTCCTTTCCATTTTACTCGAAGGGTCGAACCCCCTTAGACCATTCTTTACATTAAGGCCATCGACCCATTTCCCTTTCTCCTTTCTATTTCTCAGCCTTTATGCTTACTCGAAGGGTCATACCCTTCGATCGACCCTTCTTTAAGCTAAGGCCATCGACCCTATTTCACAGACTCTTTTTCTTTTGCGATTTGTTTCTGCCTTTTCTTAAATCCTTTTCACATAGTCTTAAATCTTTAAATTTCCCTTGAATTGAAGGTCCCGACCTCTATGGTCTTCTCAAACGTTCTAAAATTGAATTTTGATTCTCTAATCCATGCTCGCTGTCCTACAAACTTAAACTCTCTATTTTTCCCGATTTTTATTTATGTGTTGCTTTTTAGTTTAATTCTATTTTCTTTCTCTTCCTACCTTTATTACGACCTCAACTCATCACTCCTTACTTGTTTTACTCGACCTAAACAATTATGAGCCTTTAGTTTAGAATTTCACCGTTTGCGGAAATTTTAAGCTTCTTAATGGTTTGGTTGCATGAGAGCTTCTTAACCATTACTTAGATTTGCATTTGTGCAAGTGAAGTACATATTAGGCTCAAAAATTGAATTAGTGGGGGATAGGAACTTACTCAGCTCTTAGAGTTGTTCACAATTAGTCTGAGGGCAACTTCGTGCTCTATCCTTCCTTGCCGGCCGGTTGAGAGTGGAAAAGGAGGGGGTTTTTTTTTCTAGAATTTTTTGTGTGGTCTAGATATGGTGAGTGTGGTTGTTGCTTCTGTTCATAAGCTTCATGCAGGTTTTTTATAGCTCTACACGAAGAGCTTGCTGAGCTTATTTGCCAATTTTAGCTCAGTTTACTGTAGCTAGCATTAAATGTCATACTTATCTTAAGCGCAACGCATGAGATTTATCTTAATGCATAATGCTTATCTTAAAGTGGAAGGAAGAGGAGGGTGAGCTGGCATCTTCTCTACAGCCCTCCCAACTCCCTTTTTTTTTTTTTTTTTTTTTTTTTTTTCTTTTTTTCTTTTTTTTTTTCACACGGACACAAGTGTGAATCCATATATATATATGTACATATGTATATGGACATGTATCCTCCAAATGTTATGTACATATACTTTTACTAATTAGATTTCTTATTTTTGGTATAAAACCCCTTTTTGGGTTAATTTCCCATTTTTACATTCTTGTGGCTACGAGCACTTAAACGGGATGTTACACTTTCGAGTCATCCTCTGGGTCTTCTTCTTCCAGCAGTTCTACGAATTGGCACCTAATATTGATGCAAAAGTCTTCCCATGGATAATGCCATGGGTCACATTGTAATTCTTCCCACCAATCTATTGCTTCACCATGGAGCTGTCATATGGCTAGCACTGTCCACGCCTCGATGCTATATCTTGATCCTACAAAGATGGTCCTCAACTCAAATAACCAACATTTTAATCTTTCACCACCCCCTACACCATGATATACCAGCAGCGTTGCAGCCTTAAACGCTGCTACTATATATGTTGATTTCAGACTCTCAAAGTATGAATATTGACGGTCCACGTGAATATCCATGGGTGGGAGATTCCTATTACCACCTTCCATTTTTGCTAAAACTAACCTAAGTTAGTGCATATACTTGAAAGAAAAGAAAATATACTTACTTGTAGAGTCGGTGCAATGATGCAAGGGGGTAGCAGGATATGCTCTGGTACCAACTGTGATGATCCGCGCTGTTTCAGATCCTCACACTACTATTCCTTTACCTTATATTTTTTGGAATCAGCGTAATTTTTTTTTTATACATTTTATTTTCACGAAATCAAATATAAAAGGTTTTTCTTTTTCTTTTTGAAAACTGTCATAGTATATAAAGGAACAACTACTAAATATACACTTTTGAAAGTCTTAGCCAATTCTTGGAAAAATACCAAAATACTTTTAATTAATATTATTTATAAAGTCTTAAGCGGAAGCTACAATGCCTGCTAAGTTTTGGTACCCCTACCACCTCCATCATCACTACACTCCCTCAGCAAGCTTGTCAGGGTAAGTCACTCATTTGCTTACCGTGTGTGGCTACAATATAAACTTAAGTCATGAGCTTTCGCTCAGTAATCACAATCGATCTCACAAAATAGTTGTGAATGCATACAAGGTATGAGCATGTGATGTGTCATGACCTTAGAATCATATTTCTTATCGATACTATTGCTTGTTCTATTCTTAAATTTTCTAACATTTTCTTACATATTCATGTTTATTTGGGCCCTGTGTACCCATTAAGCTCATGACCGAAGGGAAGCTTAGGGAGCGACCCTATCGAACTAATCAAGGCCTTTTCATTTCATGCCTTACACATGCATAAACATAATCCTCTCTTCATTGGGCTCTTGAGCTCTTCCTTTGAGGGTCGGAATGACACATCTTACTTTATCTCATATCTTACTATTTCATGCACCTCTTATTCTCTTAACTAGAATACATAAGGTAACAATTCTAAGCAATCAATCATGATTATAAATCAATTCATACATAGTACTCATCCTAAGCAATCATATCATGATTATAAATCAATTCATATAAGATCACCCATACCATCATCATTTCACAACTTGTTGGTTTTGAAAGCAATTCTTATGTTGTAAGTGAGGTTATACTTCCTTGGATTCCAAGCTTTCTTTCTAAGGGTAGTTACTTCACGAACGTTTGAGTCCGTCATTCGCCTATAAAATCCATAATTTAACTTAACTAAGTAAAAGCTTAACTTTCTATGAGCTTTTCTATTTAAGTTCATTAACACCTTTTTCCTTATATTTAGGAATTTAATTTCATTTCTTCACTTAGGATACTTACTTATTTTAAGTAAGAAATCTTTGATCTCATTGTTTCATGCCTCATTTGTGAGGTTTACATCTTTTCTTTCAATCGTACTTGTGTCATTTTCTCATTCTAAACATTTTGAATTTTGAGTATCTTCTTTATAAATATCTTGTTTAAGTGCCCTAAAAAATTTCAGTTTAAGATTCATGCATTTTCCCTTTAAAAGGATCCATTTCATTTTTTAATGTTTTTGTTGTAGCAGAGGGCATCGACCCTTCAACCCATAGACTCTCTTTGTATTTTGAGTTTACTCGAAGTGTCAAAACCCTTCGACCCTTTTCTTTAACTCATAGACCCTCTTTGTATTTTAAGTCTACTCGAAGGTTTGAAACCCTTCTATCTTTTCCTTTTACCTGTACCCACATAATCATCATGATGTTGCACTAACATCAATGGCCATGAGAATAACTATCCTCAACACTTTAGGTGATAGACTATATGATTGTCTATCCATATTATCAATGTCATTCTTGATTATCCTATGACTACGAATAATTCGAGTCTTAAGCTTTAAGCTACTTGCATCTCAATTATGATTATCTCTATCATAGCTTCAAGTGCATAACTTAAGATATATGACTTTATCATGATATGTTTTTATTAAACATAATATATTAATTCCAACAATATCGACGAATCAAAATTTGACTTTTTATTTAACAATAACAAATTATAATAATATTTATTGTCATACTAATATTCGTATAAAGATGATTTCAGATAAGGGATTTACCTCATCGAGTTAATATTTGATTGGCTTGACGGACATATACTTTCAGAGAATACCTTGTGAGTTGTTGGTCGTGTGGACTTGAGTTAGAGGCCGTATAACAACTTAGAACCAGTGAACCAGTAGTGGTGACAGCGGCACAAAGAGAAGGCTAGTGATGGCTTTGCGTAGAAAAATGTGAAAACTATCATATTTTGGAGGAGTAAAAAGTTAGGCATAAACCCACTCTTTCTAGCTCACTTTTTCTACTCTTTTCTCATTATTTGATTTAGTTTTGTATTGAATAATGAGTGCTGGAATTCCAAACGAATTTCATATTTATTTACATCAACCTGGATCTTGGTGTGATCCATTGAATTGAGAACCTGAATGTGAAATTTTATAAATGATATTTTCTCTCTACATTTGAGGAGGTTATATGACTTACAGAAGGCACCTTATGAGTGGTAGTATCTTTGATAGTAGGGTTTGCATCACTAGAAGATGTCATGAACTAGTGGAGGAGAGAAACAATGTATATGAAGTGGGGTAGGAGAGAACTTAGGGTAGGCTTTTAGTAACAACAGATATCAGAAACATGCGAAAATGGCAAAAACCTAAAATCCTCGAGGAACCCTAGTATAGAAAGAGCAAGGGGCGGGAGCAGCTAGGTGAACCAATAAAAAAAACTCATTGGTGAAAAGGCGGAGGACAACTAGAAGAGACGACAAAAAGGATGCTACCGTCACCTAATCTAGGACGACAACCTCAGGAGGCCACGAAATCACGCGTGCATGGGAGGGCTAAGGCTAGGGAAAAAACTTGAGAATTAGCATTATATTGAAAATTACATAACTTTTTATTATCTAGAACATTTGATGCATGAGTAATACTATCATTCTAATCTTTGTTATAGACACATCAGAGATCTAGTTTAATATGTAAAAATATAAAAGAATATTTAGATAAACTTATTTAAGGAATTAAGTAATACTATCATTCTAATATTTGTTAAGACACACCGAAGATCTAGTTTAATATATATAAAAAAAAAAACAAAAGAATGTTTGGATAAGCTTATTTAAGGAATATAGTTGATAGATTATAATTTTTTTAGAGATAAAATAAAAAAATTATATTGAAATGTAATTTTTAATGCATGTATGAATAATACTATCATTCAAATCTTTGTTTTAGATACATTGGAGAACTAATTTAACATATAAAAATACAAAAAAAAATTGTTTAGATAAATTTAATAAAGAATATAAATGGACTTGACACGAGACTATAATTTCTTAGAAATAAGGTAAAAAGATTACTAATTTAAAAAGCTGTGCTACCTTGCATAAATAAATATCATGATTAGATGTAACGTAGGATCATGATTAGAACTATTTTATGTAAGGACAGAAACGGAGCCGAGCATTTATTACAAGGAACTAAATCTCTGTCCCGCGCCAAATTACAGGAACAAGATGGAAACCAAACCTCTGAATGATACTATTAAGCAAGACATGAACGAAGCAACCAACCGCATGGAAACTTCCAAATTTATTACTTTCTTATCCTAACAAAGCTAAAATAGACTCTACTACAAATACTAAGCACAAAATTACTGTCTAACACCACAACTGCCCTAGCCAAAAAACGGGGAGAATAAACGAAGGACGTAGAGACAAACAAACTAGTAATCTTCAGGAGCCAGAGGCTGGTGAGAAAGTGGGGGCTCCATTGGAATGATCATAAACTCATATACAAGTCCAGCCAGCCCACCCCCCAAGAGTGGGCCGACCCAATAAATCCAGTGGTCCCTCCATCTCCATCCCAACAAGGCAGGCCCAAATGCCCGAGCAGGATTCATGCATGCACCCTCAAACGGCCCACCAACAAGGATATTGGCCCCCACAATTAACCCAATAGCCAGAGGCCCGATAATACCCAGGCTGCCTCTTTTGGGATCGATAGCGGTGGCATACACAGTGTAAACCAAGCCGAATGTTAGCACAACCTCCATTACAAGTCCATGACCAACCCCGATTCCTGGTGATACGAAAAACCCAAGTGGTCTCTGCGATCCAAAATGAAAAAATCCTTTACGAAATGATTTAAAAATTATTCATGAACATGTACAAAGGAACGGATATGATGGGGGGAGGGCAAAAAGTTCCATACTAATTATACTTATTTATTTTTATAAAGTTAAATTAAATTAAGAGTAAAATTCCAAAATTTTATGACTAGACAGGGGTAAAAAGGAAGGCATCATATCTGCCTCTGGATATGATCCAGGTAGCCATTTACCATGCCAGCAGTGACGAGTCTCAGCAAGAGGGAAGCAACAACAGCACCCAATAGTTGAGCGATCCAATAGAAGATAGTTCGAAGGAGAGAAATCCGGCCACCAAGTAGGGCACCGAATGTAACAGCAGGATTGACATGGCCGCCTGATATGTTGATACTGGATGAAACAGCGGCAAAGAGGGAGAAGGCGTGTGCAAGGGCGACTACTATTTGCTCAGATGCTGATGTGCCAGCGTCCCTGTAAATCTTGTCTGCCAATTAATTAAGATATGTAAAGTACTCTAGTTAATTAGTTATTATCATATTTACTTTTGTAGGAATGAAAATATATAGTAACATACGCACGTACCAAGTGCCAGGATCGAGCCTTCTCCTGCAAAAACAAAGATGAAAGTGGAAACGAACTCAGCTAGGGCTGCTCTCATGGTGTCAGGGTGGCTTGCTTCATCGGCCCTCCCAAATGCATATCTTCGAGGCGGCATCCTGGAATCTGATGATGAGCTATGTTTCTTCGGTGAATCAGCTTTCGCAAAAGAAATATAATGTAGGGACTGATCGAATTATTATTCACTTTACGAGGGGAAATAGTTATGCAGTTTATGAGAGAAGAATTTGGAAAAGATGATCTAATTTGCATGGGTGCGAAGTGGCGGTTCCGCGCGCGGGTTAAAGTAGCGAAATTTGGGGTCAGATTAGTTTAGGACACATGGGCAAAGCTATTCTGCCACATTGACACGTAGAGATATGTGTAAGCTCTTTTATTCTGTTGAAACATCGGTCTCTCTAGCTTATCACCAGTTTTGGATTGTTTTTGTTTCGATGTGGGTGGGGTGCGGCGCGTCTTCCATGCATGCTTACACAGACAAACGCGTATGTTGGCTTCGACCTACCACGAATCAATATAAATACTCAGGTTCAGTTAGAAAAAGGATGAGTTCTTATCATGATCATGTACGAGCTGCCTAGCTAATTCTAATTAAGCATGGCACGCACGTACGAGTTCGTCTCACAATAAGAACCGTACTTAATTTATTCGAATAGTAAACTTATTACATGTACAACATTCAGAATCATACGTGGCCTCAAATGGTAAATTCATTGCATATTTTTTTTCTTGTGATCTACGAGTTAGAGTTAGCATCAAATTCATATTTTTTATGGACATAATATATGTGATTTTAATAATAGACTTACCTATATTATGAGTTTTTACACTAATTTTAATTTTTTATTTATAAATGAATTTGAGAAAAACAGATCTCACATATAGTATAAGGTTCCTCCCATCTCCTTATCTGAGATCACCGGTCTTAGTCCTAATTTCTATCCTCTTGAAACTCTTAATTCCGATCAAATTAACCCTTAAGCTCTTAGCTCTAATTTTAACCCGGGATAGTCTTATCTTATTATTCCGAATGCCGGCTATGATTATTCATAAGCACATTCCACAAATTTAACTCCATTCATAACCTTTTCAATGTGGTGGAAAAATAGTTTATCAATATGTTATATTTATGCTCGAATTTAAATGAGACCCATTTTACATAAATGAAAAGTTAAAGTAGATTTAGATTCTTCTTTACGAGAGCTTCGAAATGCTATATGATACAATAAAAATAAATTGTTGAATGAAAAATTGATTCTCAAAGTAGGCTCATTAAAATGGTTTTAAATAGAAAAAAAAAAAGAGAATGAAATTTTTGTCCCATATTATAAATGAAATATTCAGGTTGAGTGTTTATATAGTATTGCCCTTTTGTTAATGGGTAATGTATAAATTAGAGTGTGCTCCCTTGTGTGTCCATGGGGTGCAAACTCAGTCCAAAATGGTACAGCCTTGTTTGCTCTTAATGGCAGACCGAAATTAACCTGATCAACTTTAGCCGAGTTTTGCGATTTCTAGTTTTTGTTTTTCTCGAACATTACAAGCCTATGAGTTACGAAATTGAATTTTCCATTTCAAACGAATTAATTTGCAAAAATTGTAAATTAACTTTGTATTAAATTTGGAATTCAATTTTTGGTTTCGCCTGATTTAATGGATAAGAAATCTGATTTGTAACTTTCCCTCACTAGAAGTCTATAAATTGGCATTCTTCCCATTTTTGAACACTCATCTAGAAAACAATTCTCTCTTTAGAAATCCCCTCTCTAGAGTACTTAAGTTTTAGAGTGATAATGTTCGATTCTTGCGAGTTCACCAAAACTATTTGGTAGTGCAACCAAATAGCTATTATTTTGTTGTATTCTAGAAAACAAACATACCGATAGAAGGTGAATATATTTTAAGGATACTGTAACCTTCCACAAACTTCTGAATTTTCAATCATAGTCTGGTTTGAACAACTTTATTTTGTTCTTCATTTATTCTGATTATTTCCTTTATTTCCGTTTAACTTTCTTTTTGCAGAATCTGATTGCATTGTTCTACTTACAGATTACTAGTTCTATACAGTAATAATGTACGCTAATGATATATATTCTTATATTGTTTATGATTCTTCCTTGCTGCTGCTATTTCATTGATGTATATTCTACAAATATGATATTTCCTACAGAGTGCTCGAGGATAGGTTTAATTTATTGGAGAATTGTTAGTTTCATTACTTCTAATCATGATAGAATTGGAAGATAATGTGATGCATGTTTGCTTTTGTTCTTGCAGCCTCCAAATCATTGAAATCATGTTCACGTCCAGTTGGTGAAGTTTTATCATACAAATTAGCTAGGCATGCCTGTAATTATGTTTAAGCCTATAGAAGTTGAAGAACTTTCAAAGCCTCTAGATCATAATCTAATTAGTAAGTTTTCTCGTGGAAAACCTAAAATTGCTGAGGTTAGAGTGCCTTCATTAAAAATGGATTCAACCATGCTATAACTTAGATTTTCTGTCTTGAAGATTATTTATCTTAGACTTTGGACTAAAGATCATCAACCATACTATATTAATTCTAATACAATTAATAAACACATGATCAATGAATACTTCTAAAATTATTAAATGAGTAAAAAATAATAAATAAAAATATCATTTAATATTTGAATTTAAAAATGTAAATATCACATGATGAAAAACTTATTCATGGGGTCTAGTCGGATTGAATTGAGTGATATATACTTTCAATTTCTCACTTGTACTAAAGCTAATTATTTCAAAATCTAATTCTCACTTTATTAAAATAACGATTTACCTTTTGTTGAAAAAACTCCTTAATGTATCTGTATGTTATCGTTTGTATGTATAAACTTTCTCCATGTTTATGGTTTCTATTATGAAACTCTATAGGATTAGGTGAAAACCTATACAATAAGAAAATGGTCCTATTGTGATGTTCGGTGCGGTAGCAAAAATAGCATTTGTGACCCAATACTCAACTTTGCAATGGCTTGTGGCTGTCGAAATATGTCCATAACAAAATTTTTTTGTGACCATCGAAATAAATAATCAAGTATATTTCCCACTTCCCTGCATGTCATAAACCGACCACCTAAGCTAGCTAGCACGTTGGATAATCATATAGCGGATGACGTGTAAGAATTATAGTTAGTCACATCTGACAATGGCTTGGTCGACACATGGCACAAACCACCCGATATGATGATGGCATTGATGCATTCTCTTTCCAATTGTGTCTTAGGCAATATTCTTTATAGAGTGAGATTCTATGACCAGTCATTTCTTGGAAACTTCCATACTAAGCTTCTTTAGCACTTTTCATATATGCATAGAATGAATTAAGCTAAGCAATTCTTTTATATCCATCTCTATAGATCTTAATTTATGCATAAGCTAAAAGATGATATCTCCTTATTAATTATGGAGAAGTTTTCAATAATCATAACAATACAAATTGGAACATACCTATATCATTGTCAATATGTAGTATGCTATTAATGTTTTATATAATTAACGTAGTCATACTCCCACTAACCTTCTCGTACACATAGGTCATCCTCATCCTCAGGAAAAACCATTGCCTTCTTTCTTGTCTTAGCCTATTTTATATAATGAACATAGTCATACTCCCACTAACCTTCTCGTATACATAGGTCATCCTCATTCTCAATAAAATCAAACAATTTGATTGTTCAGTCAAAACAAATTTCCTATTTTGAGAAACTTACTTCAATCCATATATTGAGTTAAGCAGCTTAGGCAATGATTTTATACACGTTATGTAAAATATATGAGTTATATCACATATACGGCCTTTTTCTTCCCAATTGCCTCTTAAGGAAGTAGTTTTCACATATTTCTACTAGATCTAATGATCGTGATATGTTGCAATTACAAGTATCATTTGTATGGACCTGTCATGCTCACGAGTGATAATGTTTCTCTTAATTGATTCTTTCTCATTAACTATGGCCTTTGACCACTAACCAAGATTCAAATATCTCAATACACCTATATGTCTTGGTCGGTTTCTCAAATATATACTTGCAACCATCATGGATAAGTTCCTTTTTGTTCAACTTCCAA
The DNA here is from genome assembly GCA_027186245.1 of Coriaria nepalensis. NCBI lineage: Eukaryota > Viridiplantae > Streptophyta > Magnoliopsida > Cucurbitales > Coriariaceae > Coriaria > Coriaria nepalensis. The sequence continues at coordinate 3,346,061 of CP114493.1, forward strand.
GATCAACAATTGGTTGACATATATAGATTCCATATTATTTCACCTCACTTAGATCTACTGAGTTGCAGTGTACACGTTTCCCTCTTTCAATGGTTCCTCTTTAGTCAACGAACTATAATTCTTAATCTGACTATTAATTTTGTGGGACATGAATTTCTTCAAGTATTTTCCTACTCTCTATATCCTTGTAAAAAGCAACATTCTTTTTATAGCTTTTCTTAAATAAACACTTTTAGCTTCATAGGATTATAAAAAATTAATATCTTAGTCTCTACTTTGGATATCTCACAAAATAATATCTATCAGATCTTACCTCTAACCATATCTAATATGGTGGAGTAATGTCGTTCTGACTTTCCATGTCTTATGTGGAATAGTTGATGTGGTATTAGAAGGAATCCTATTTTGCACATATGAGGTGATATTTAGATTACAACCTAGTTTAACCAAAATGAGCTCAGTGTATAAGTCACATCGGACTAGATACATAAAATAACGTATGATTTCTCTATTCCAAAATATCATTAGAATAGGATGTTCTAGAAAGAATTTACTAAGTGAGAATCTCATTCTCATTAAGGTGGCTTAAGAAACTAGTATTAACTTCTTTGGTCTTATCAAAAATAATATTCTTCCTTATTTGGCTTCCCCTTCATTCACTACAAAAATTCACCCCAAAAGTGACGTAAAAAAAGGTCTCCAAAGACCTTTTTTCATCATTTTTGATATAGTAATAACAATTATAAACATCAAATAAGGTGCATCGTTAGAGGTTATATGGGTCACCTTTATTATGACCATAATATATATATTGTGGCAATGACATGTAAGAAAGTTAATAATATATTTAATTATGAGATGGCACACACATAACTACAATTGATCGGGTTAGCAATAGGCTTGGGCTACCATGTGGCAAAAGCAAGGATGCGTATTAAACGAGTACGGGTCAGAAGGTTAGCGATTTGGGTGGGGTTGTTAACAGGTCTTTTCAGGTTAAACCAATGTATTTAATAATGATCGAACCACATGCAATTAGTCCACATAGCAGTAGATCAGGGTTAAAAAGACAATAACCCGTGTCAAAAAGTAAACATATCATTTCAAAAGTCAAGGGGTCAAGTCAAGGGGTCATCTATGAATGCTAGTAAGTCAATTATGACACTTAAAAATTACCGTTTTATGACAAATGTGACACATGTTATCTTATTATTAGTGAACTCTGAATTTCCCTTGTTCTGAATTAAAACGCGAAAATCAATCAAATTTCGGTGAAAACAATAACAAAGAAAATAAAAGGATCAGATAAAAATTACGATGAAAAATTACTAGTTATAAGTCATAGAGGCATTAATTTAAGGTAGTTATTAAAGGATTATGATACGTGAGTAGAACTATGTATTTACCGAGTTTTCAGCTCACAAATATTAACCTTGTATTGTATGGAATTACAAAGGTAAAGTGGTAGTTTAAAGTTCGTGCGAATGAAGGAGGTCAACCCCATGAGATTGTACATATGGGATATGACCTGTGAAAATGGTATAACTGAAGAATTTTCTAGAAAATTAATCATTGTATTCAGATATATATATTTTAGAAAAAAGAATGAAGTTTGTTTAAAATGTTTTTGGGATTAATTCCTCATGATAAAAATTTCTGCAAATTATTATGTTATTTCTATCAAAAAGCTTTTTTAAAAAAAGTTGATTTTAAAAAAAGTTGAATTACAAAGTAACGCACTTACTAATTATACATATTTCCTTTAAAAGTATTTGATAAGCTAAATACTTAATAAGGCGAACATTATAGAAATATGATTTTAATTTGATTATAGCAACATGAATTTTAAATAATAATACCAATTTGCAAAAGACAGATTGGTTAATGATTTGACTAAGGCACGTAAATAGTAAAACAAGTCTTTCATACAAAATGGATTGGAAATCTAATTTGATTCAAACATAACTTTATAATAACATTTGGGTAGGGATTTATAAATGACATAAAATGAATATAACAAAGATTACAACAACAAAAAACTTACCAGAAGCATAAGTGCAATCCCCAAAAATGTGATTTATATTCTCATCGTTCTCAAATAAAGAGGACAAGCATTATAAGTTGGGATGCCATAAGAGCTACACCTATCTTGGATAGAAAGAAGGTTACGTATGGCAAGCCAAGTTGAGAAGGCATGACTAGAGATATGTCCTAAATCAAATAAAATTGTGCCAAGAGACTTGAGAGCTCTTAGATATAAAAATTTCCCGAAGCAATAGAAAATATGTCTATGACATTAGAATTCTGAAAGGTCCAAAACATTGATGCATTTTTCCTACATCAACGATGACATTTATGAGTTTACCTTTAATTTGGGCACGTCTGTTCAAATTTGAAAATAGGTGGACGAGTGGACAACGCCAGTGCTACAAACCACAAATGGAAGATAGGACTTTATCTTCGGCCAAAAATAAAGATATATAACTTAGGGTACCATTTATTTATGAAATTATGGGTGCAATAATAAATAGACTTTTTTCTCCTTTTTTTCCCCCCTTTGAACGGTGTCCAAACGCTTCAAAAACACTCAAATGCTTCAAAAACCTCTAGGGTTAGAAGAAGAGGGGTGAACACAAATATTGAAGAATAACAACCACCTTGTCCTCCCCTTCCGATGATTGTGCTCATGTTGTCCGATTCTCCCTCAACCACTCCTTTTAATGTGTTCCTTTCTATATCCAGACATCCACCATCACTAAATCTCTTTTCCTTGCTTTCTTTTGACTACCCATTAAAGCACGGTAAAATAATAATACATTAACTCATCGATAATAATAAGGAACATCAATTTCCTTACCAAAGATTCACGGGATAAATAATCATATCATCAAAAAAGTAAAAAAAAAAAAAAAAATATATATATATATATATACTATATAAAAAGCATGCTTGCAACTTTCAAAAGATAATCAACTCAACAGTTACAAAGTAAAAACCAAAAAAAAAAAAGAAAAAAAAGAAAAAGGAATTCCTATTTACCAAATTAACCTTCAAAACAGCTACATACTATACAAAAGATAAAATAAAAATTTTGCATCGATTTTAAGCTCTCTTTTTCTCTCTCTCCCCGTTAAAGCGATGAACGGTTATGAAATAATTTTATGGTCAAAACATTACGTCACAGTCAACATTAGCTTTCTGCGATGACGTCATCCAAAACGCCGTCACCCTCTCGGGCGTCGCCGCCGCCATCAACTAACCTCCTCTCCACCAGCGAACACTCCGCCTTATGCCGGAGCTTCCAATCGAGCGCTTGACAAGCCCTTGAACAGTAATTAGCAACACCACAAACCGAACATCGACGAAACTCACGTCTCCGGGTCTCGGGTCGCCCGCAACCCACGTGAGAACAGAGCCTCATCCCCGGACCTGATGGCCCAGTTCTAACCCCGAACCACTCGCCCAGAAATCGGTTTGCTGGATGAACCTCTAAAGCCGGAACGTTGCAACCGAAATCGCTTAGTAACGGACAGCACGTGCCGATCGTGTGCCATTGGTGAAGGTGCGAGTTCCAAGTGAGCGAATTGAAGCCGGTAAGATTAAGGCCTAAACATGAAGCAGCCGCGGAGGAAATGACGGCGGCGAGTTCACGAGCGTTGGCTTGGACGAGAAACCGCCGCCCCTCGGCAGTGTTCTGTCGTACGCCGTATCCGTCTTGGAGGCAGTGGCCGAGCTCGCGAAGAGCGTCCACGTGTCCAAGGAAAGCCGCTCTGGCGCAGAGAGCCACGCCGGCTCGAAGGTCCTTGTCGTTCTTTGAGCCGCCGCTCCCGTTGAACTGTATGACGGCGAGTGAGTATAGCGCTGGCGCATGGGAGCTAATCGCCGCCTTGGCCATAAGTGAAGCTCCGCTACCTCTGTTTTGCAAACAGTAGAATCGAATCTGAACACAATAAAAGAGAGGAAAACAATAAAACTCTGTTGTTAGTCGATCGATCTAGAGGTATTTTGACATCGGACTGCAAGGTATTGATAACTTGAATCACTAACCATGCCGAGAGTATAACAGGCCTCGACATTTCCGGCATCAGCACATTTCTTCATGAACCGATGAGCGGAATCAGACCAGTTTTTGGCCCTAACTGCAAAAGTTTTCTCAGAAGCTTTTGACAAAACCATAGGATGAAGACCTAAACCGTTTAACCTCTTGCACCTGAGCCAAACAAAAAATATAAAAAGAAATCAGTTCCGCGTAAAATTCGAGAAATGATTTAACAATAACTCTGACAAATACAGTTACAGCATCGAGAAGAACAGTGATACAAAAATCCAATCGCAAGTGCGTACGTTAACAAAACGTTGACGAAATCGGAAGAACAACCGGCGCCGGAGCTGAGTCTACCGAGAATATGAATGACGAGATCGTCCGGCAAGGACTCGAAGAAACCAGAGTGTTCATGTATGTAAAATACCTTACTCCTCTTACTACGACTAATCGATAGTATCGCGTCAAAATCGTTTCTTCTTCTTCTTCTTCCAATCATCGTCGCTACTGGTTTCCTCTCCGCACAGACGCCTCCCACTCTGGGATAACAGACCCCTCTCCTCGCTCTCATACAGAGCTCTCTATTACGCTTATCTTGGGTTTTTCTCACTCATAGAGAGAAAAAGAAGCTAGTTTTTATATAAGGGATATCTTCAAATAGACCACATCTGAATAACAAACGATCCTATTTTACTTGTACGACGTTTGGATCTATTTTGTTAAAAAGATTTTATATTTTTGTTACCAAAATTAAGGAAAGGCTATTATTGTTTGCGTTTATTAGCTTGTTTAAATATTTATTTATTTTCCTAATCACGTGAATGAAGAAAAAAAATCAATGCCTTATTCTTGTAATCAAAATCCTTATGGTAAATTATTGACATTATATGACGACGGGTCTTCTATTTTTTTGGTCACCGTTGACAATATCTCTTGAAAATATAACCTAAGAAAGTATTCATTTCAAACATCTAGACCAAGTTAAGAAGCAACACTCCAAAGTTTCAAACCCAAAGAATTTTAACATCAATAATTCGAGAGAAATTCTTTACTAATCTCGATCTAAGAAGACACAGTCATCTCGTTCATTATATTTAATTATATGAGTAATATTAATTAATTAATTTATTTATAATAAATTAAATCTATTAAAAATAATAATTTATTATTTTTCCAAATTAAACAAGTTATTATGTCTCTGCTCATCAATAGTTTGAAATCTAAATGAAATTTTAGAATAAGGTTGAACTTTTAATGTGTAACGGAAATATGCATGAACTTAGAGGGTCACCTTAAGGAAGGTTGACAACGTCGGCCGGCTGTTGTTTAAGTTTAAGGTGGCGTAAATTTGAGAATAGCCCGTTACGTCAAATAAATGACGACTTGACGTGCATGGTTGAGAATTTCAAGTTCAACCCATAAAACCATCTCCGCTTCTGATTTTGAAGTCTTTGTATTTAATTTCGATTTAATATAAAAACATAATAACTAAGATTAACGAATAAATTATTTTGTTAATTATAATATGTTTTTAAATTAAAAGTTTTCTGGGCAGGGACTAGGGACCATGTTGGGATACCCCTGCGATCCAACTAAGTATATGATAAATTGGTATTGAGTTAAAATGGAACATATGTCCATATCTATATTCTTTAGATTTCAAGTATATATTCCAGCTTAGTTATGGGATTAGGCTTCCCATCAAGCAATCATACACTTACATATATCAAAAGAAAACCCACTAATTAAAAGTTTAAACTTCCTCTCCTAATTTGATTTTTTTTTTTTTTTTGGAATTCGAGATTCATGAATAATTTTCTAAATGCTTAAAACTTTATGAGATGATTGATTTCTTAATTAAAAAAAAAAATAAATAAAAATAAAATAAAAGAAGGAGAAGGAAGAGGAGGAGGAAAGATAGAGAGAAAGTTGTATATTGGATTGATATTCAATCTCCATACTTGATCTAGAGCGCTCAATTTTGAAACAAAAATTAAATTAATTAGCACAAAAAGCAAATCTAGAATTAAATCAATTGTAAATGACTAGGTGAAGGGATTAGATTGAAGAAGCTGTAATACTACTCGATCGACACGCAAAAAGTTGAAAAAAAAAAAAAAAAAGTTAAGAACTTCTCATGTGATTCCTCTGTCCAATAAAGTTATATAGGTAAACAAAAATCAAAGGTAATTTAGATTAGCTATGGCGACGACTCATTTTACACGCCAACAAATTAATAAGTAATAAAATTAAGAAGAAGAAGAAGAAGAAGAACGCATTTAACACACATCGACTACTCTTCACTTTAAATTACTTTGTCTGGAAGATGATGCATCCCATCTACATCTACATCTACATCTACATCTACATCTACATCTACATCTACATCTACATCTACTGTAAGAATTCCTACAAGACATGAGTTGTGACTTTCAACTTAGGTAGCTTAAGAAGACAGATTATAATTAATTTATGTAGACTATTCAAATATACAACAAATTAATATTGTATTGTTTGGGAAAAAAAAGAAAAAAAGAAATACTTGGTCTCAAAATATACACCACCAGTTGAAGGCATGCATCAACCACTTGGTGATAGCACGATAGGAAAGAAACAACGAAAGACCAACACTTTCGTTCACACGAGTTATCATTACCAATCAAACATTATGGGACGATAATAATATGTAACGCAACGAAAACTAGACACTGGCTTCAAGCCTGCACTACAATTACTAATTAGAATTAACTTTCTCTTGATAAAAACTTCTTACCTTAACTAATGGTGTCGGATTAATGCCAATCAACATGTTATTATATCAGTAAACAAACGTAAACAATCAGTTTATATTTTAAATTGTCATATATTAGCTTTTTTTTCTTTAAATATTTTCATCAAATTAAATTTATATTATTATTACTACATCTTCCACCACCAATACTACCACCGTCTCTCCAGCGCTAGCCACCGGTTTCTTCGGACAGGGTCCGACTTAACTTCTCTAACTCCTTGTCTTCTATGCAATCTATCTTTCTCCTTTCTCTCATTTTCTCTTCCACTCTCCCAAATATGAATATGTTTCCAAATTTCAGTGTCATGAAACTTGAAACTTGAAAATTACAAATTATAATTACTTCAACTATGATAGCAGCCTGTGGTGACGAGGTTTAGGAGGTGATTGGATGGTTAGGGAGAGAATTAATGAAAAATATAAAAATTAATTATTTTTAATCACTTATTGATTTAACGAGCAATTTGAGATGGTTTAATGGTCACTTATTAACTATTCATATCGTTCAAAATAATTTTTTTTTTAATATTAATTAATTAAATAAAATTGAACTATTTTATAGATAATTTTTTATTATTTTTATATTAAGGGTTTGGTGCTAAAGTCATTCGCCCTAAAATTGTTAGCACTTTTCTACAATCTAGAACGTTCTGACGGGACCAAAAGGGGAGAAGGAGTGAAAATTTTCATATCGTGAAGGTTAGTCCCGATTGGCGTCACATGTAATCTGCGTGAGCTGACTGACTGCATTAACAATATAGAAGGTTTGACTGAGTCTTCCAGTGCCGGATTGACACGTCATCTCACTAACTCACGCATAACCTGCATGACGTATAGTACCCGTTTAATAAACCTGCCACAGTAGTACTAATAATCAGTTGAAATGACAGAAACATCCCCCGAAATACGACGGGGATGGGGGCAGTAAGTGGAGGGGCTGTGTCGGTAATTCAAATCAGTCAATGAGTCACTGTTCAGTGCAGCAAAAATAGGTTGCTGCTTATTCGCCGTGCAAGCAAGGAAGGATCGAGTACGACGAGTAGGTTGCTTGATGCCTCCTAGGTTAACGACAGCTACATTTTTCTACTTTACGTGCATGGTAAGTGAACTTCTTCATGGTTGGCTACTTTGCCCAAAATTGTATCTATTTTCATTTTTAACCGGAGAACTTCTCGGATAGTCATGCATTTCTAATATAAAGTTACAAAGTTATAAAGTAGACACGTAAGATAGAAAAGAGAAAAGTAAAATTAATTAATTAATTAAACAAAATTATTTTTTTTCAAAATCGTGACATACCCTCATTAAATTTTTAAGTGTATATTACTATACATTAATGTCTTCTTCTTTAAACTATAGATTGAACTACTTAATCATAAAAATAAAAATAAAAATTAAGTAATATCATATAATTTTGTATCGGATAAATTATTATCTTTTTAACTTTTAGCTGATTCTATTATAAAAATTAACGATAGATAATCTTTTATCTCAAAATATAATTTATTATAATTTTTAAAGAATAATTCTTTTCAAAACCTCGAAAGATGTTGAGTTAGAATTCCATACTAACTAAGGATCATAGTGGTTCCGAAAGATTCAATTATAAGAGAATCAAGAATGGAGAGTTTTTTTTTTTTTATAAAATTTATTAACCATTTTTGGTAATTTTATAATATTAACTCAAATTTTAAAAAAGTTGATTTAAAAATCAAAGTTTTAAACCCAAATAATTTTTGACTTAAAGATAACTTCTTCTTTTTGGCAAAAAAAGATAATTTCTTCCGGAACGCCATTTTGATATCCAGTTTAAAATAAACATGAGTTTATCGAAACTTCAGTTTAAATAGCTTTCCAAAAGGAAGCCTTAATCATGAGCGATCTTAATATGCAAAGTCATAAGCCTGTGCAGCCACATGATAATATGAAAACATATAATTATGAGTGGAGTAGGTGGAAGAGTAACATAAAGTCAGCAAAAAACTTGCAAAAGATTATGATAAAACTTAATATAATGATGAAATTTTCATGCAGTATGTTTCACGTAAAAGATCTGTCACTCTAATTAAATCATAAATCCTGTTTCTTAAGTGACTAGGGATTTGAGAGAATTTAGCGTAACGAACTTAAATGAAGGGGAAGGAAGAAGGATGTTGCTTAACGCATTTGGCAATGTTATGGAAATTAGGCCTGGGCCCCTTTTTGTGCTCGTATGCCGTGCCCAATCCCAGTCAGAGTCTGAGTGCTAGTTCAATGTTTGAGGCTTTGAGTATTTTTCAAGTAACCTATATGTAACATTCTCTGATATACTTCTCTCCCTTTTTTATTTTTTATTTTATATTTTAATTTGTAAGTTTACTTACAAACCCGTAAAATACGGATTGATTCTAGGAACACTGATGAACTGGTAAAGGGGAGAAGAGGTTCCTATTAGGCTATTACTTTGCCCCCTCCCCCATGATTGAAAAGATGGATGAACGACTATGAGTTTTACGAGTAAAGTAGATATATATTTTCTATGATGATAAATCTAAAAAAAAAAAATATCTTATTTTTTAAGAGGAAGGCTGATTTCTCATTTGTTTTATTTTATTGATTTTTTGTCACTCAACTTTGTAAAGACATCATGTCTTGGTCAAAATCAATCAGACAAAGTTATGAACACTTCCTTTCTTATGATCTTATCCTTCGCCCACAGCCCACCTACACCCACTCATGCTCTTCCTTATCTCTCACAGTGCCTCAACTTACAAACAGCCTTTCTTATGCCACACCTACACCCACGTAAGAGGGTATTAAAGTGTAAGGAAGGTCTATCCTAAAATATTAGTTTAGTGGGAGGGAAAATTTCAAAATTTTAAGAACACGTATTATTATTTTTACTGTGCAACCGATGTGAGATGAGGGTGTCATCTTTTATTGGAGTAACATACCGAGAGTATCGCTTTTAGTATTTAAAACTTATTTTCTTATCCTTTTAATAAGAAATTTTGTAGGCAAAAATATTAGTATTATAATTTGTTTATGGAATAAATTTCTTTTATTCTATGTTATACATAGATAATATGCTCTGTGAAGACTTACATACAGAAAATCAGATTATTAGTGTCTTGTAGAATTTAAGAAGGTTAACAATTTTAGATGGATTTGCATGCTTATGAATAAGATATTTACTCTATTTTTTGAAAAGTTCGTGGTTGTTTATCTTGACAATATTGTTATATATATTCACACCTTGGTGGACCATGTTGAGTATTTGAAGAAAGTTTTCCAAGTTTTGAAAGAGAACGAGCTCTACGTCAGAAGGGAGAAGTGTTTATTTACACAAAAGGAGGTGCATTTCCTAGGCTATAAGATCCGAGGAGGTCGAATCATGATGGATACGACCAAGATCATAACCATACAAAAGTGAGAACTTCTAACAAGGGTAATGGAGTTGTCTTCAGATCAAATTTGATATATAGATTAAACACATAAACATCACACGATCTAGTCATACAAAATACATATAACATATATATACATTACAAAAGATGTACAAACATCCCATAAAACTTGAAAGATTAAGATCTAGAAAGACTTACAGAGATCTTAAACTACATAACCGAACAATAGCTCCACTAATTCTATGTGTTGAAAATGATGAGGTACCCACATGTGTTAAAGATGATGAGGTACTCATGTGTTTACTCTCTAATTATAATCCACACACATTGATTTCTCTAAGTTATTTTCTACTTTAAATTTAATACGTTAATCAAAAAGCTCGAGGAAGGGGAAAAGAAAATTACTTTATTTTCTCTCTTTTCCAATTTTGGCCAGAGAGGAAGAATGAGGCTCTAATTGGGCTCAAGTTACTATAAAGTAGAGGTAGTAATATGGGCCGGCCCGACCTGATAAAGCCCGGCTAGTAGCCACACCCGCACCTAGGCTTATATGTGGACTAGCTCAAACTGGCCCGTTTTTAAAATGGGTCATGGGTCAGCCACGGGTATACAGATTATCCGCAGGTGAACAGTACCATCCTGCTGCTTATGATGAACTAATCAGTTGACCAGGTCCAACGTTCATGTGTAATATCTTATACCCAATGATTCACTCCTCATAATCCTTAGCTGTTATATTTTGGAATCATGTCAAATTATAAGACTCTATACATAAGATATCATGTTGAGAATCACATGTACTGTAGCTATACTAGATAATTCTCATTGACAGTTAATATTCTTACCATTGAGAATCATGTGAGTGTTATGTTCAATGTACTTAGTTTTCACTAAGCACTCACATAATCATCCTGATGTTCCACTATCATCAATGACCATTAAAACAACCATTCTAAACATTAAGAAGATGAACTATGTCATAATCTATCCAGATTTTCACTGTAATTCTCGATAATCCTACGACTACGAACAATTCGTATCTTAAGCTTTAAACAACTTGTATCTCAACTAGCATGATCTCTATCATGACTTCAAATACATAATCTAAGATAATTAACTTTATTATGATATGTATGTCATATACATAATGTATTAATTCTAACTTAATTAATAAGCATGCTATATTAAATACTTTTGTTAATAATAATGAATAATAAAATTATCGGTTACTAATATATGCAATAAGATGTATCACATATCACATCGGATTATCTTGACTAATATACACTTTCATTACAATAACTTATATATATGTCTCTTTCTCTATCGGCTGATGATACACATGAGAGAAACACTAGCATTCACTTTTTAGTGAAAGGGAGCTCGAGCCAGAGGAATTTTGGCATATCGCAGCTCATACTGCAGCCAAACTTGAGGTTAGGATATACGGTAGAAGATTTTGAGAATTCACGAGCTATATATAATATTTTTCTTTCTCCATCGGGTATATATTGAAATCCTAATTACTTCATTGCACAAAGAATAGATAAGTTAATATCTAGATTAAACAATCAATCTTTACGCACTACCAATATATCTGGGACATTCAAAATTCATTAACCCCACTCATGCTTATTCACTTTGCAACAAAATATTTCAAGTTTACTGAAGTGATCATATTTCGTTACATTTTTTTGAAGCTTCACTCTCCCCACATGTTTTTATAAAAAAAAAATATATATATATATATATTCGTGATTATACGGTCTATAATAGATCGTGTTTTTTAAAAAGTCTTGGTGATGATCATCAGGAAAACTCCGGTAATAAAAACTAAAATTGATAAACTCGAATTAGTATAAGAAAACTTACAGAAAATTCCACCTGCAAATAATTGTAATGGAAATTATGTATAATGAAGAATCTTATAGAATAACTTGTATTTTAGGGGTCGGCAGAGTTTGGACAAACAATAATTATTACAATCAATGATAACCAAATGTGGCATGATATATAATAACAAGTTTGGTAATTAGAGAGCAAAGTCAAAGTGAGTGGCATCAAAGTATGAACTCCCACACAAGTCGATGATTCCAACAAATGGGTCTTTATTTGTTTCTTTTTTTTTATATAACCAAAGTAAGCTTCACTGTGTCAAAGACGAACGGGCCAATTGAAAAAACCCCAGTCCAGAGAGAGAAAAAATGAGTCCAACAACGAAGCCGGAGAAAAAGGGCAAAATTATTATATATCTATCAGGGCAGCATTTCTATTTGACAACCATGGAGCCTATCTAATCGAATGCAGCATTCGTTGGGGAAGTGCATTGTACGGCGCTTGATTGTATAGCACCGGATAATATGACACTCAACGGTCTATATAATTTGGGCTGTCCACTGTAATCCAATATTTTTGGGTAAACTATGTTGCTTGGGAGTAAATTACATTTTTAAAAATATGCGAGTCACCGCATTTAATTCAATGACTTACGTGTTTTAAACTTTTTTTTTTCTTCCCTCCACTCTCTCGACTTTTTTTCATACCCTCCTCTCTATTAATGTACATTAGAAGGTTTATTTTACTCTCTATCAACGAACCAATTTGAGCTCAAAAACTCGTTGAACGTCACGAACCCATTCTCTCTAAAAAATAAACCAATTGCATTTTGAAAACTCTCAATGGCTCGAATTGATAGAAAATATGAAATTATTGATATGTAAGATGTCGGTCTAAGATTTACAGACCGATATGTTAAAGGCCCTTCGACCCTTCAACCCTTCAAAAGGACACAGATTATGTGAGTCGTGAGACATCGGTCTGAGATGCCCTTTGACAATTCGACCTTTCGACACTTCGACCCGTCATCTCACATGTAACTCTAAGTTACTCTACGGGTCGAAGGGCCCTTCACAAGTCGAGGCATTTCGACCTGTATAGTAACTTTAAGGGTCAAAGGGATTCATAGGTTGCGACCCTTCGACCCGTCATCTCACATGTAACTTTAAGTTACTTTAGGGGTCGAAAAGCTTTTCACAGGTTTCGATCCTTCAACCCTTCTATCCGTCATCTCATATTTAAATCTAAATTACTCTAAGGATCGAAGGGCCTTTCATAAGTTGAGGCCTTTGGACCCGTCGAATAACTTTAAGGGTTAAAGGGCCCTTCATAAGTTGCGACCCTTCGACCCGTCATATCACATGTAACTCTAAGTTACTCTAAAGGTTAAAGAGTCATTCACATGTTTTGACTTTTCAACCCTTCGACCCGTCATCTCACATTTAACTCTAAGTTATTCTAAGAGTCAAAATGCATTTCATAGGTTTCGACCCATTATCTCACATGTAACTCTAACTTACTCTAAGTATTGAAGGGCCCTTCATAGGTATCGACCCTTCGGCCTTTCTACCAATGATCTCATATTTAACTCTAAGTCACTCTAAGGGTCAAAGGGCCGTTCATAGGTTTTAACCCATTGACCCATCATCTCACATGTAACTCTAAGTTACTTTAAGGGTCAAAAGGCCTTTCACAGGATTCAAAATTTCTACTCATCATCTCACATTTAACTTTAAATTATTCTAATGGTCGAAGGGCCTTTCACAGGTTGAGGCTCTTTGACCTGTAAAGTAACTCTAAGGGCAAAAAGGCTTTTAACAGGTCGAAGCTCTTCGATTTATAAAGTAATTCTAAGGGTCAAAGGGCTCTCACAGGTTTCGACCATTCGACCCGTCATCTCACATTTAACTCTAAGGGTCGAAGAGCTCTTCACAGGATGAGGCCATTCAACTCTTAAAGTAACTCTAAGAGTCGAAGGACCTTTCACAAGTTTCGTCCCTTTGACTCGTCATCTCACATTTAACTTTAAGTTACTCTAAGGGTTGAAGGACTTTTCACAAGCCGATGCCTTTTGATCCGTATAGTAACTTTAAGAGTTGAAGCGCATTCACAGGTTGAGACCCTTCGACCCATAAAGTACTCTAACGGTCGAAGCGCCCTGATCTGTGAAGGGGCCTTTCGACCCATCATCTCACATGTAACTCTAAAGGTCAAAATGCCTCAACTATGAAGGGTCATTCGACCTTTAGAGTAACTTAGAGTTACATGTAAGATGATAGGTTGAATGATAGAAGGGAAAATGGTTAAAAGGTTGAAGGGTTGAAAGGCCTTTGACATATTGGTCTGTGCATCTCAGACCGACATCTTACATATCGATAATCTCATATTTCCTACCAGTTTGAGCCATTAGGAGTTTTCAAAATGCAGTAGATTTGTTTTTGTGAGAGAATGGATTCGTAACTTCCAATGAGTTCGTAAGCTTGAATGAGTTCATTGATGTAGAGTAAAATGAAACTTTGAAAGTGCGTTAATGGAGAGGGAGGTATGAAAGAAAAAAAGAAAATGGGGGGAAGGGGGAAGAAAAAAATAAAATACACAGAGCACCGCATTAAATATGGTGACTCATGTGTTTTAAAACGTAATTCATTCATGAACGACGTGGTTTGCCCAAAAATATTAGATTGCATTGCATGGCTCGAATTAGTATGCAATCCATTCCCTATTTGTCGGTCGTTCGACCAGTAGGAAGAATCAAGGTGTCGGAACAAGATAAGAATTTCAGCCAATAAGTCAGCAACTTTTAAATCCAGTGCACGCTCCAAATCCAATATCTCATGTGAGAAGATAGCAGAAGTATCTCTCTCAAAGATAGCATTTTTATATCCTTTCTCCAACGCTAATTCGACCACAAATTTCAGGCTAAAAGCTTCCGCCATCGCCGGAGAGGAAGCAACACAAAAACCACTGATGCCATTAACAAGACAACTATCTAACTTCCTGACCATTAATAGGGTGGGTTTTTTAATTTAGAATTTTATATTTTAGAGTTTCCTATGATAGTAAAAAAACTAGGGTATTCTTAGATTAAAAAAAAAAGCTTTTTTTTTCTTCCTTTTTTGCGAACAATTTTTTAAGTAAAAATGAGTGTAATAATTTATTGGTATTTAGTATTAAAATTATTATAAAATAATAGTATTTTAAGAAATTTATTTATAAAATTTGACATAATTTACTATAATTAGGAAATTTAAAATTAATACATGGCCGAGCAATAAATATATTTTTAAGACTATAAAAATAATTATTAATTTATATTTAATATTAAATTTATTATCTTATTATGATATTTAGGAAGTTTGGGTGTAAATTATATAATCTTAAACGGTAAAAAATTATTAGTTTATTTCACGAAGGAGGAGAAATGAAGTAATATTTATAGACATATCTAAATCTTAAATTTAATATTTTGTGGAGTAATATATTACCAACAAAGACTTTTAAATTTTCTAATTTTTTTTTTTTTTTATCTACTTAGCTAAAGGACGTGAATAATCAAGCTTTTATTCTCAAATGTTTGCATTAAAAGAATAACTAAATTTAAATGACTATTAATTATTTAAAATGAAGCAAAGAAATTCTCTAAGAATTTATTATGTTCACAGAAACTCTTGTAGAAATTGATTATCTAAATATGTTTCTAAATATCATTCTCAAATATTGAAGATATGATTAAAATTCGTATTATTAATAATGTTACACATCTTATATTTAACTCTACATGTTATATATATATTATATGCTCTAGACCTATTGGATTGGGTGCAGATAACAAGTGGAATGAAGTAATGGTAATAAAGACTTAATATTATTTAAGATTTGCTAATATATATATATATATATATATAGGTAATACTTTTTTATGCTAACTTTTTTTTTTAATTTTTTTTTTTGATCAATTTAAGATTCTATGCTAAGATTCTATATACACCAGGTTTGATAATTTTTTTCATTGATCCCCCTCTTTCAAATGAAAAGTTTGAATTCCCAAAGCCCCTTTCATCCTCCTCCTTCTCCTCACATTTTCATCTATCACCTTCTCATTCTCAAAAAAGTCTACAACTTCAGGATCTAAACTCCTCCTCTGCTATCCACTGTCTCTCTCTCCTCCACGATTCCTATTCAAACATCGAGGAAGACGAGCTCGATGATTCCATGGTGATACTTTTAATTCCCACTAATAATATTTTCTTTACGGAGTTTGCTAATTTATATATATATATATATTGCTATGCTAACTTTTTTTTTTTTTTTTGGGTTTCCTTTTCTATTACAATTTAAGATTCTTATGCTTTAGGGTTTAAATAAAATATATATATATCTTCCTCCATTTATTTACACATATTTTCTTATGTTTGTCCATAAAATTGTATTATCACTTTTCTTTTTGCTAATGTGTATTTTTATTGTTATTTTATTGTTGTAATTTATTATCAAAATTAGGGTCTTATATTTTTAAGGTTTCAATTTAGAATTATAGTTTTTAGGGTTTCCTTAGATAGTAAAAGTTAGGGTATTCTTAGATTTTAAAAAAGCCTTTTTTTTTTCCTTTTTGCGAAGTAAAAATGAGGATAATTATTAATTTATTTAATATTAAATATAATGAAATTTAAGTATTTAAAGAAGTTTGATTATAAAATTTAATACGTGTGTGATAATTAAGAAATTTTAAATTGGCAGGTGATAATCGAGCAACATATATTTTATTTTAAGAAAAAATTAAGATAATTATTAATTTATATTTAATGTTAAATTTATTATATTATTTTAAGAATTTTGGGTATAAATTATATAATGTGGGCATTTTAGAATTTTTTTGATTATAACATCTAATAACATATTGTAGGAAAAGTTTTTATAAAATATATATATATATATATTAAAAGTTAATCGGCTATGATCAATAAATTATGATGTCATTTAAATGGATTTATTAAGTTAATATTTATTAAAATTGAGACTTAAAAGTAGGTCTTAAATTATATATCAAAATATTGAATCCAAACTGACGATAAGCGGGTGCCCCAAATAAAAGCTCAAATACCTGGATCCTGCTCTAATTATTATTATTATTATTTGGGGATGGTTGGTGTAGCAACAAGTCTTTGAGATGTTTGATAACTCAGATGAAAGTATTAGATGTTGCTTTGAATTCATGCTACCGGTGATGATTGGTTCGATTTTTTTAATGAGAATAAAAATGAGAATGAGATTGAAGTGAAATAGAATAATTAATTTTTTTATTATTTATTTAATTAAATAAAATATGAAATAATTTTGATTTTATATTTTAATGATTTCTCATTGTATTTTAGTATTTTATGAATTAATTTTTAAAAAATATTGATGCATTATTTATATAATTTAATTACTAATAAATGAAATTATATTATTTAATAAAAATAGATATATATAAAATAATTTTATTTATAAAAAATTATTGAAATAATATATTAAACATAAATATAAAAATTTGTGAGAGAATGAAGAGACTATTTGAAAACGGTGAGTCAGGATCACGTTTAAGTTGAATTGCACGTGCAGCTAATATATTTTATTATTTAGACGAGTCACAGTGTGACACTTGGTTAGTTGGTTTCGACGAGAAACGAGTAGGTTTTGATTTTTTATGTTTCCATCCATGTAAGCAAGAAACTGAAGGTGGAGATGCTTGGTCTCAGATTCTACACGCCACGTGGCCACCAATTAGCTAATCACAAATCCACTCTGCTATCTTTCAAGATAAGCCCCCCACGCTTTACAAGTTTACAGTAGAGACCAAAGGCATCAAACGTAATCCTTCCGAGTCTTTGCTTAAAAAATTAAATAAAAAAAGAAAGCGAAAAAACAAATAGAGAAGAAAATTTGATTCCCTGAAAAAATGGCTTCTGCTTATGCTTCTTCTGCCATTGCAGCTGTGGCAGTCTCTTCTATCAGGCAAGCTCTCTTTATTTTAAAAATATTTCTTCTCTTACCCTTTTTTTGGTTTGTTAATTTTTTTTTTCTAAAGTGATATTTTATTCATATACGTGTTATTAAAAAAAAAATGCAGTTCCGGCCAGAAGAGTAAGACTTCTTTCCTGAGTGGGAAGATCTTAAGAGTGAAAAACTACACAGCACCACCGGCGGCAGCCACACGTTCGCCGGCTTTATGTGCGGCGGCTGACCCTGATAGACCAATCTGGTTCCCCGGCAGCACTCCTCCTCCATGGCTCGACGGTAGCCTCCCCGGAGACTTTGGTTTCGATCCTCTTGGTCTTGGTAAAGCTCGTATATAACTAATAAGAAACAAGTAATAACTAACTGTTGCTCTAATGTTGGATGACCCATATTAATTTAAACGGGCTGTGTATTTGATTGATAGGATCCGACCCGGAAAGCCTAAGGTGGAACCAGCAAGCGGAGCTAGTGCACTGCAGGTGGGCCATGTTAGGAGCAGCTGGAATTTTCATTCCAGAATTTCTCACAAAGATCGGAATTCTAAACACTCCGTCATGGTACACAGCTGGAGAACTGGAATATTTCACCGACACAACCACCCTTTTTGTAATTGAGCTGGTTTTGATCGGTTGGGCCGAGGGGAGAAGATGGGCCGATATTCTTAAGCCCGGAAGTGTGAACACGGACCCGATCTTCCCTAACAACAAGCTCACGGGGACTGATGTGGGCTACCCGGGTGGGCTTTGGTTCGACCCGCTTGGATGGGGAAGCGGGTCACCCGAAAAGATCAAGGAGTTGAGAACCAAGGAGATTAAGAACGGGAGATTGGCCATGTTGGCTGTTATCGGTGCCTGGTTCCAACACATTTATACTGGGACTGGTCCCATTGATAATCTCTTTGCCCACCTTGCCGATCCGGGTCATGCTACCATTTTCGCGGTAAGTTTTTTGCATAGTTTCTTTTGAGTAAATTTATTAAACTGAGGGTTAAATTAGAATACACTCTATTTTGTGGGATGCATTATTTATTGTTAGCACTAATTGGGTTTTTCTCTTTTTGGCTGTTTAATTGCAGGCTTTCACTCCAAAATGAGAGATGTAAAGGGTGATGATAACATGGCCTATGGTCAACAAGGAAGAGTTGATTGTGTGTAATGGGGTTAAATGATGTAATTTGTATGTTCAAAAGTTCAAAAGTTCAAACTACCCTTGTATTGCTCATTTGCACGTCTGAACACAATTAGTTCTTAAATGGAATAGATGTGATAAATATATGGAAACATCTCATTGCAAGAATTTTCTTTACTCAACCGATTAATTTTGCATAATAGGAGACAAACATATTGAAGTATCTGTTGTTAAAAATCGATGGATTAAAATCACAGTACCTAATTTCAAATTTCCAAATTCTATGCTAATATAAAATATCTGTCGTTAAAAATCAAGACAGGCATTAGAGGTTATTAGCAACGGTAAGTAGTCTACCAAAATATCAAGCTCATTAGGCATGGGCAAAATATCCAAATCCGATTTGAAGAATTTGGATTGGATTTTAACCTTTAATAATTTAATTGGATTGGATATTCGATCCGATTAAATTTACTACGGATCTGATATATAGAATTACGGATATCCTATCAAATGCTCGGAAATTCAAAAAAATAAAATAAAAAATATTAAAAACTTAAAATTCATGTCAACTTACATATAAAGAAGACTTAAGACTTAAAAAGGTAAGACCGCAAATATAAGAAGAACCACCATTCTTCTCCTCTCCCACCTCTCCTCTTTGATGTCGCCTTTCCTCCGGCACCATTTTCCAGCCAACCCTCCCGGCATGCACCAAGAAAAGTTCCCTCCATTCATAACTTTCGCATCAAATCCTGACACTATTTTTAACTATGTTGCTATGAACTTGTAATTGTGATTTGTATGCACTTTAAAGGTAAGTTTTAGATGATAATTATAAGCAATTTAGCTGTTATCATTTCCGAATTTTTTTATAAAGTATAACTTAATTTGTTATAAGTGATTAAAGTATGTCATCATCATATAATTTTAATAATTACCAAAAAAATAATATAAAAAAGAATAAATAACCTAAAATAGTATATATAAATGATAATATGTTCATATTATTTGAGGTTCAAACTTCAATTTATGTTAAAATAAAATTTCACAATTTTAATATTTAAAATCTTACATAAAATAAATTACAATTAAAAAAATATGCATCCGATCAAATAACCATAGGATCTGATCTGATTCTACATGGATAGGATCAGATGGGATCCTCTTTAATTTTTATCCATCGGTAAAAATTAGTATCCTTTTGCCTCAGATTGGATACAATAATATCTGATCCGACTTTCATACCTATGCATTCTCCGAAATATAAGGAAAGACAACTCATGTTATTGGCAAACTATGTTAGTGGAAATAGGTATAAGCATCAGATTAGATATTATTGTATTCTATCTAATGCTGTCAGATATTTAATATTTTTGTATAGATAAAATATTTGATCTGATAAAAAAAAATGAGGATGCATGTAATTCGATCCACATTGGATCCAATCGGATGTAGGATATCTGACCTATTTTTTCCTTACAGATAGTTTAAGTCAGATTATGATTTACCAAATCAAGTATTGTTTTATGACTTCATACATCAAGTAATACTTCATGAGATTCAGATTCCACAAAAATTAAGAAAAATCATAATCGCTGGATTTTGTAGTCGGAGAAAGTTTCCTTCGCGTTAGTGGGTTGGCCAAAGAGAAAATTTAAGCTCCCAACCATCAAAAAATAAAATTAGAAAGAAAAATCATAATTTGAATGCCATCAGGATTCGACAAGGGAATTATAATTGGAGGGGGATTTCTTCGTGGTAAAGGGTAAGAGGCAGCGCCGCGACGAAGTGGTTTGGGTAAGCCGGAGGGCAAGAGGCGAAGATGAAATGAGAGGAGAGGAGGGAGAAGAGACTATAGATTTGTATTTTCTTTTATTTATTTTCTTCTTTGAACTTTAAACTATTCAACTTCACCTTTACATTTTTACAATTTTTTTTTTATTCAACTTCCAACATGTCATTTTTAAGTCTTTAACTGAAGCCTTTAAGCTTTTTATTTTTATTTTTTTTCCTAATCTAGACTACATGTCGGTTAACAGATTCGATATTGATCTAATCCGTATCAGACATGTTGGATCGACACAAATCCGATCAAATAAGATTTTTCAACTCATTATTTGATATGTATCTGATCCAATCTGTTAGATAGGGGCAGATCAAATTGGATACTGATAATTTGCTCACCTTAAGTTAAAGGGATGAATTGGCCACACTATTCTACTATAAGAAGGAATCAACCAACCAGATTTTTATCGATACATAGGAAGGGAAGTTGTCACTTTCAAACCAACGTCTGTGCACTACAAAGAACACCATCCCACTGCGGAAATTACTTCTTAAAACTTTCTTCCAAGTCCATATTCATTCACTGCTCTCCACATTTGTGATGATGTTCTTAAATGAATATTACATTATATATCCCAGACCATCCACCAAACCCTTTACGTAGTAGTTGTATATAATTACCCCTCTCCCAAAAAATAACCTACCAATGAGAAATCCATGGAAAACACTCCTGCCATTTGGCTTATTTTCCTTCTCTTAACTCTCGATTTTTTCTCCATCCTCAACCACCTCACCTCTCTTCTTCAATCTCTCTTCCATGCCAGTCTATGACCCTCGAGGAACCTCAGAACATATGGTTCGTGGGCCCTCATCATCGAAGCCACTGATGGCATCGGAAAATCATTTGCCTTCTAGTTAGCACAGAAAGGGCTAAACCTAATACTCGTTAGTTGGAATTATGACAAACTCAAATCAGCATCAACGGAGATTAGAAGTAGGTTTCCCTATACTAAGGTAAAGATTGTAGTGTTGGATTTTTCTAAAGACGTGTTTGGTAATTAGGTGGAAGTGATAGAGGGAGCCATAAAGGGTTTAGATGTTTGTATTTTGATAAACAACGTGGGGATTGCATATCCTAAAGCAATATTTTTTCATAAGGTGGAAGAGGAGGATTGGATGAATGTTGTTAGAGTGAACTTAGAGGAAATTACTTGGATCACAAAAGTTATCATTCCAAAGATGTTGGAGAAGAAGAAAGGATCCATTATGAGCACTATAAAGAAAGAAGTCACTTTCAAGTCTTTATACTTATAAGATTGTGTTGTTTGCCTTCTGAGCATTAATACGCATTTCTTTCCCTAACTTTGTCATTTCATTTTGAGTTTATATTTCTTTTCCTTTAAAGGTTTTTTATCTTATGGATTATGTAAGCCCCTCTAACATTGAGTAACAATTGACGAAGATCGATTAAAGATCGACAAACATTGAGTGAAGATAGACAGAGATCGATTAAAGATTAACTAACATCGAGAAACGATCGACGAAGATCAATTAAAGATAGACCGAAATTGAGTGAAGACTGAAGAAGATTGATTAAAAATTGACTAACATTAAGTGAAGGTTAGCTTGACAACAACGAGGGGTGAATCGACCTCAAGATCTGGTGCTCACCCATAAACATATCGCTCAGATAGTTTGAAATGCAGTTACCAAACAAACAACAATGGTGATGACCCAAATGAAGGGATGGGATAAATGCTTTCGTGGTTATTGGACACAGGGCCACTTTGGAGAATAATGCTGGAATTTGTGTTACCATTCTCACTTTCAAAATGAGTCAAACACTAAGTCAACTCAATCATTCACATAAATGATGCAAGTAGTAGCTAGCATTGAGGACATATTTGCCCAACCCAGCGACGTCAGCATGACCTCCCATGGCCACGTAGCCAACATCGAAGGAGCCCCAACTCACGACAGTAGGCCAAAGAGTAGAAAAGTTCCTTACTTTATTATTATTAATTTATGGGTCCCTAAATTACTATGTAAAGATTAAACTGCAGGATGAGCTATTGTTGGGTGCAGCTTGATTACACAAGGCGACCCAACTTTCTTGAACTACATTCAAGTTAACGGGTAAACACTCGAGCAACTTGGACATGAATATTGTCCCATCAATAAAAGGGAATCGAAAAAGACTACGAGATAATGATGGAAAAGAGCTAAACATCAAGGAAAGTTGAGCATCTCGAAGACTTCCACAAGGGTTGACAAAATGATGCCTTATAATATCCCACGATATCTCGACCATAAGAAGACCTAGGGGCTTAGTTCTACCCTCAACAAAATAATCTTGGTCGTGGTAAACCTATAAATATTTATCTTTGGACGTAAAAATGCTACCAAAAATGCAGTCGCCAAAGAGAAGAATGCATACAGGCTAAACAATTGTGAGTAAAACTCGCGAGAGCTGAACAAATGAGGATGAATGCGCGTGGGCTAAACATATAAAGGTTGAACATGAAGCTAAAGAGCTCGTCCAAATGATTGGGTTAAGGCTAAACAAAGTTGGATATGCGTAATGGTTGAGCATGAAGGTTGCCATTGCGAGGCAAGAGGCTGAACGCATGTAAAGGCTGAGTATGAAGGCTGACACTTGATGACGTGAGGCTAAACGTGCATAAAGGTCGAACATTTGTGTGAAGCCGATGTGCAAAACATGGTTCCTAAACGTGAGGGGCTGAAGTACACGAATAAGCATGAATGGAGCTGAACTGAAGAGCAAAGACTATAAGAAGAAGCTGGACGCACGAAACTTGTGGCAATTAAGCACACAAAAATTAAAGCCAAGATCGACAAAGCAAAAATGCAAGCTACCGGAAAACCAGAGTTGGGAAGAGGATGATGGCCAAAGAAAAAGAGGCATATGGAGTAGAAAAATAAGAAATAGAGTAGTTGAAAAATCTGATACGACCTTATGATCAGCATCAACTCGTATCAAAAAGCTAGCAAATAAGGCCATATTTAATAAGAAAATGGTCATAAGCTCCCCATCCAAGCTCCTCATCATGAGGTTCACATCAGAGCGCCTCATCATGCCTCCTCATCCGAGCTCTTTATCATGATCTCCTCATCCGGGCGCCTCATTAGAGCCCCCCATTAGAGCACTCACCATGCCTTCTTATTTAAGCTCCTCATCATGAGCTTCTTATCATGCCTATGTAAGAATTTATATATATAAGCAGCTAATATGGTAAATTAAAATTTTTGGATTGAATCCAAAGCCAAAAACAATCATACAATAAAAATATATCTCATATATATTAATTTTACAGAAAGCGCAATAACTAACTATTAAAATAAAAATTCAAGATTAGAAATAATTACTAGTTTTTATGAGCAAAGTGAGATGAATAAATAACCTTATACTTTCCTTTGCAATCCGAATTGTTGGAAAAATAGATATACCTATTATAGTGTCTGGCTATATAAGGATGAGTTTGACCCAATTTTATCTTTCAAGAGTTTTACGATAAAAAATAACTTAAGGTGATAAAAGCTTTAAAGCAACTAGAAAACATAACATGATTAGAAAATTATAATATAATTTTGTTTATAAATAGACCCTAAGGCCTTGGCCAAAATCAATGACTTAAGTCTCTTAGCATTGAAATTTTAAGTAAAAACTTAAATATATGAAAAAAATTATATTGATAACGATTAGAAAACGAACACGTGAATATCTCCTTATTTTATTTAAAAATAGTTATGTAAATCAAGAGAGATATTCTTTTTTCCTAAACCTTAATTTAAGAGTATGAAATTTACTGTATTTTCTGTAAAAATAAATAATATATATTATGATTATTATATGATTATTCTAAATAAAAATTGTGCATGTTGGGTATAAATTGAATAAAATTTTAAATATTTTTTCCGCCGCATTTATTCTATTATACTATTATATGCGTATATCAATTTCCTAATAAAACTAGCCGTGAACTTGAAAACTAGAAAACTATACTACACAATCATATCCATCAACATTTTAGGGCTTCAGTCAATTGCTAGGCTACTTATACGGTCATATCCATTGATCACTAGAAGTTCTCTTTATGAAATTCGAACTTTGTGGACGTCTTGCGCGAGAAGTCGGAAGCCAGAAGCCGCAGCTCCTTAATTAGTGCAGGTGCCCCGCAGTAGAACACGCCTGTTTATTTGATTTGATTAGTCAATATATGTATCTTAATTCAGGATATTCAACAAGTTCAGTGATTATTTCTATGAATCGATGTTGAGTGAACTTACCGACTCGTGTATTTGGGTGGTGAAGAGCGATGCTCTTGTAAACTTGTCGCCAGTTGGGTTTGGCGAAATGGGATTTGACACGTGTACCGGACACCACATCCACTCCATTCTTTGCATGGTGCAAGGACTGAAGCATGGCTATGAGCGCTGACCTGGCATCTCCTTCCTCATATACACTGGTGCAGTAGTTGTGCAATTCTATAAGACCTTTGTCATCCATCTCGGCAACCTCATTCATGATCCCTTTGAACCACTCAAAGGAGCCCTGCTCTCTTGTAACCCAATAGAAGTAGGCCTTTCTTGTCTTGAACCTGCTATTATTACTACTCTTGTCGTTATGATGACCAGATGATGATGGTGATGGTGACAGTGACAATGTGTTTTCTGACGATCTGCCACCCTCGAGGGCATATGCCGCATCTTCATCTTCCTTATCATGTGACTTCATGTTGTTGATAATATCCTTAACAATGCTCACCATTGGAGTGGCTCCAATCCCAAGC
The DNA here is from genome assembly GCA_027186245.1 of Coriaria nepalensis. NCBI lineage: Eukaryota > Viridiplantae > Streptophyta > Magnoliopsida > Cucurbitales > Coriariaceae > Coriaria > Coriaria nepalensis. Next base: position 3,371,840 of record CP114493.1, read on the forward strand.
CCAACCAGCAATACCACATCATATTTCCTGTAGTCTTGTGCGGGGGCTCCATATGGACCGTCTATCATTATCTTTGGGAATGTAGGGTTAGTTCCTCCTTGCCCAAACTCCGCCCTTAGTAATCCACTCTTTCCAGCTGGTGGAGGTTGACATACCTATGCAATGATAAAGCCACATACAAGTAAGGGGAGTTTGCGGAACTCTCTTAAAAATCAACAATCATGCGAATCCCATAAAAACTACGTAAAATTCAAGAATATCTTCGAACCCCTTTAAAATGTGTCATCTTCTATTATACAGATACTTATATCTCGACAGACCTCGGAGAAAACTGTTTTGAGTTGCCGAGTCCAATCACCCAGTGTCCGAATGTGAACGCTAAGGTAGTCATCTCCTGGAGCTGAAGTAATGGAAAACGGATGCCTGTCCATATTTGTCAACCAAAATTAGGTTACATACATAATCAATATGAAAAAACTTTCTTCGGTGCGTACATAATTCATGCCTACCATTCAAAGGGAGAAACTGCTGCACAGTTGACAAACATGTACTGTCCGCTTTTGTATTTGAAACCATGTGGCTTTGACATGTGCAATGCCAGTACATTTCCAGGGTAAACAGCAACCTTTAATAATTTCAAAGAAAGTGGCCGTTTGTCAAGTGACGTGCTTAATTTGAATACTATGTAAGAACATGAGCTTGTAGAAGCCAGGATTTGATAAATACCTTTAGAATCTTGACCGGTTTGATGCTTGACCTGAAAGCTCTAATCAACCTTTCACAGGCATAGAGGGTAACAGGCACTGCCAAATACATCCATGTCTGCCAAGATAATGTGAAAATGAGTGTCAAAAGGACTACTACCTTACAAGTCTTGTGCATAGTAGAAATAAATATGCATATGCAAGGTAATATTATCAGTGCTAACCGTTTTCTGATACCACTTCTTTGAGAGGTACAGCTTAATTCCATGGACGATGAGAAGAGTGTAGACGATAACGAATAGGTGATGTGAATACCAGAAGGCATTAAACCCAGTAAGCTTTTTAAGGGGATTAGGCAAGTTGAGCTTGTTTCTTCTAAACCAAGGTGTGGCTAGTGTGAATGCTATGGCCATCAACACCACCATTATGATTCCTGTTACCCCCTCTACTCCTTTCACAAACCACCAATAGTTTGGAGGTTGTTTTTCGCCAAAGTACGGTTTCATTGGCTCGTACTCTTCCTCGGTTGCATGAAGAAGTCGAGGGAAATCACAAGTTAAATGGGCACCTGCGTGTAGTCCAACCCCTATGGCGATTCCAACTGCTATCACCTAAATGTGACATCAATTAAGAATTCAATATTTTCAGAAATTTAAAACACTCAAAAAAAATTTAACTAGTTAGGAAGATGTGTAATATATAGTATGTACCTTGTGGAAATTAAGGTTGTCGTCAAAAGGGACGGCCACGCCTAACTTGGTCTTGTTTCTGAGCCAAGTAATGGTGTTTCGACAAACTGGTAATAAAATGATAGCCATGTTGAATTTGAGGATCTCTGCCCCTCCTTTCGCAACGCAAACACAATACCCCATCACGTCAAATGCTGCTTTGTTTTTATACTGAACAAATTTGTAAGCAAAAAGACCGGAAACAATGCCGACCCACAAAATCAGCACCCACACCCTCTGCCAATTATCTGCTAAGAAGTACTTGATCTTTTCATAGTACCTACTTAAGGGGTTATTCAGTTGAGTAGGTTTAAGCTTCTGGCTAAGTAGTTGGCTCAGCACTCGACTATCGCTTACCCTAACAGATTGATTTGGAGCTTGCAGCAACAGCGTTTCCAAATTGTGTATCTGTTAAATAAAAAATTTGAAAAATGAGGTTATAAGTTATAGCAGAGGGAAAGTTAAAATTTAGAAGTCATTTACAGTGATTTCATTTGACAAACCATGATATACCCCACGCTGTTTGGGTCGAGTTCTTCCATAATCAATGCTGCATACTCCTTTGCTTGTTTCTGAATGTTGGAAAGCTTGTTTGCAGAAGCACTCAGACAGATGATCTATACATTCAATAATCAATCAAATTCAGAATTATTATTATTAGTATTAGTATCAAGATCAATCACTTGCTTACGAAAAATGCGTTACCTCTTCCACTTCTGTTTCAGTGATTCTTCCATCAGCATCTCTATCAACCCTGCATCATTCCAGACCAAGTTTGAGCAATAAAGGAAACATGATACAACTTATTAGACTACATAATATACAAGTCAAAACTAAATATATATTAATAGTTCATTTTTTAATCTTACAAGTACCAAGTAGTACAATATTGAATACTACAAGGTCAAACTATAATATCAAAAAACTAAATATATATTAATAGTATACTCTTTTAGTCTTACAAGTACCAAGTAGCACAATATTAAATAATACAGGGTCAAACTATAATATTAAACTGATCATATTTTCTCTCTAAATTATAAATACCCAGTGATTTTTTAAATTAAATCATTCATGTTATACACGGAGGGTAGAACTGTAATTTTATGTATTTAAAAAGACATTGTCCTAATCATTATTAATTAATATACAAATTATTTAAATGTGTCATAATTACACAATTTATTCTTACATGTCGAAGAAAGTTTGGAGCCTGGAATCAAAAGTATCATCTGAGATCTGATCCCAAAATTCTCGGAGCTGTGCTTTGTTAATGGAGTCACCAATTATGTTTCGTCTCTGAGCAAGTGCACGGAAAAGCTCGAGCGCAAATTCCTTAGAATCCTTGTTCATCCCTATCATAACATTTTCACTAAATCAGTAAAGTAGATAATTCTTATAAATCTAGAAAAAAGGTCTGGAATCTCGGCTACTTTTATCCACTAAAAAGATAAAGCAGAGAAGATTTGATTGAATGGGTATAGAACTGTACCTATACACTCTCCAAATAAGGTAGATGGGAGATGGCCATTGGAGGAAGTGGTGAGTTCGTTGAAGCGTTTCTCTACGGCAGGCCAACCGACAGCTCCGGCTCCAGCCCCAGTCTTGGCGGCGATGAACTTGAGCCCTTTCAGGGCATGAGCGGCGGCCGATTTCGTCCGGTCAAAACGCCGATTTGAAGGCCTTCGAGATAGCGAGGCGAACCGTTTGAGTTCCTGAGAGACCTGCTTGATGCGTGTTGAAGTAGAGCGTATGACGGATGACCCGAAAGAAGACGACTTACTATGCAGAACCGTCTTCCTGGCCAATAAGGTAAGCTCTGGATCTTCATGTAGTGAAGGTCCTCCTCCTCCTCCTGATCTAGCTCCGGCAGCCTGGACGCTGTGAACGGCAACGGAGTCGTCACGGATGTCGAGAGTGATCTCGACGTAACCATCATCGCCGGCATCGGATTTGCCGGATGGAGAGAGACTGAAATTCGTGTTCTTTTTGATTGAAGACCTTAGTCTGTTGTTCAGACCGAGAGGGCCACTAAACGCTCTTCTGTCGCTTCCGACGCTGTCCGTGTCTGAGTTGTTGTCGGAATGACCTCCTCCCCGACTGTCGTCGACGCTTCGCATTTCTTAACTCTTCTTTTGCTAATTGAAAATTGTAATTATAAAAATAAAAACAAAAATAACAAGAAGAAATGAACTTTATTGTTTATCCGATTCAGTTGTGACGAACTAGGTACAAGTTTACAGAAGATACCAGGAACCATAGCATGAATCCAATAATCGGATGAATTGATTATATAAAGGTCAAAACGATTGGGCAGCGAATGTAAAAGGGTCAAAAAGTAAGAAAAAATCAACAAAATTGGAAGGTGGGAGAGAGAGGAGGCGGTGTCGAATAGCGTTCCATCTTGAGACAAGATCTGTAAGAATAATTAACTTTTATGTAAAAGAGTAAGAGCTCGTTTAGTCACGTGATTTAAAATAAGTTTTTTCGTATTAAAACGTATTTTAATATTTATAAAATTAAAAAAATATTTTTATTGACGTGGTTTTTTTTTTGTTGGATAAATTTGATAAATAATTTTAAAGATTAGATTTTTATTTTTTAATAATAATAAAAAAATATTTCTACATCATTTTTAATTATATTTTCATTAAAAAAAATATATTATCGTGGAGGTCAAAGTTCCATAACCATAGTTTTTTTTTTTTTATAAAATGAAAATGGTATTATAAAAAATTTATGAGTATTTTTTATAATTATAAAAATGAAGACATATGCTTAATAAATATCATATTATATAATAAAAACAATATGTTATAAAATATATTTCAATATATATTTTAGAATGTATAGCCGAACAAATCTAAAGTTTTTGAAACAAAAATTCAGACCCTTAGAAAATTAACTACACACTGGTTAAAATCCCTAAAACTTTTTAAGAGCAATCCATAACTCCAAAATAAACGTTTTTCATAAACTAACAGCGAGCGGCTTTGTGATCCTATGAATTACTTGTTCATGAACTACACACTAAGATAGGGGTAGTTTGTATTCCTTCTCCTGCATTTTTTGTTCCTCATTACATGTGTATGAAATATCAAAAAGATCTTATATTCATCTGGTTTGAGTCATACTCAGGCCTTATTCTGCTCGAGCTTAATTTATGTGCTATCCCATGTGTACAACTTGATGGGAGATCCGAGCTCCTCAAATTAGGAGGGTTAATGATGAGTTCCTTAATTGAGGTCTAGCTAAACAATCATGCTAAGCAGTGGATGAGGCCGAGAACCCTGCCAAAGGAAGAAGTTTAGGCTGAGGCAATAAGTCGGACATCGGCCGAGGTTGAGGAGCCATAGCCCTCTTGACTCATCCTAATCATGTCTGAAATATAGTTTGAGCCTTATGGTGTCTGAACCATTGTTTAATAAATTTTAATGGGCTTGATTGAGTTTTTCATGCCAAAATATTCCCCAACAAAGATGATTCTTAGAGTAACAGCAAGGCAATTGAATTAAAATGTATATATATTAAGCTGGAAGGAAGATGAAACGATGGTAAAGAAAATAGATTTAAAAAAAAAATGAAAAGGAGAGGATATGTTTTTTTTTTTTTTTTTTTCCAGATGGGTGGCGAGCAGCTCGTGTCTATAGAACTGTGTTATAAACATTAGTCAATTAAATGAAAAGTTCATTTTGGAGTTTAAATTAATATATCTTAAGTTTTGGGGTTAAAGATTATTATTAAAAATATTGGGGGCTCAAAAGAAATTATCTATTTTTTTGGTCCAAAAAAGTTATTTTAAACTACAAATCATTAGTTAAAACTTAAATTTAAAGTCCAGATTTCTATCAGAGGCTGCTAACATTGTATAAGCTGAATTATCTCATAGCCTGAAAACATGAATACTTCCAACCAGGGCGGAGCCAACAAATTTATTTAGGGCGGGCAAAAAATATATGCAAGTATGTAATATACTTGTAATAATCGATTCTCTAGGAATTGCGAAAGCATCTTCGTTAGTGATGAATTGTGGACTGCATGGTGTTTACTTCTTCCATCCACTTGCCTTTTATCCTTTTAAGACTTTAGAAACTGGGGCAAGTAGAATTCCTGGTAATTGATTACCGTTCAGTTAGATGATTTGAAGAACTAACCCTGAATTTCAATATCTTATGGATTGTTGATTAGCTCTTCAAAAATTGACAAAGAATTCTTATGATCACCATTATTGAGTCCTAGATCAACGCATGAATTTTGTTTACATTTTTTTTATCAGCACTTGTACTGCAACCTTCATAACTGGGAATTTGAAGCTTCTAATCTAAACCAGGATCAAGCATTTTAGCGTCAACTATAATCGGATTAGTGTTTTCCAGTAAGAGTTTTGAAATAGTGGCAACTAAATTTGCTTGAGAATTCGTTATGGTTCATCAAAAATTCCCAAGACTTTCCAAATGTAAGCCATCAGCTTTCAACCAGGACAAGTAGAGAGAGTCATCACGTTCAGCTGCTAACGTTCATATCTAAGTGTTTCGATAAAATTGGTTAGTTATCCAGAAAATATAGTTCATTCGTCGATGCACAAATCACTCTATATTCAAGAATTGAATAGGGTATGATTTCTTGAGTTCCTTCCATTAAACGAACGACTCTCAACAAGAGCACAATTTATTGACGCGGATTTTCGTCTGTCACATAAGGTTTTCTCATTCATAGTATGCTCCAAGATTGGTACTTGCACACAACAATAAACTACAGCCGGAGAGATGGCCGACGAATTCCGTTTGGATGCTATAGTCAATTTTCTAGAGAGATTTAGGGATATTAGAGTGATTATGAGATATATTTTTCTCTAGCCATTACCATCTACCCTTGTATTAAGAGATATTTATACTTCCTCCAAGCGATGGGATCTGGCTGGGGAATTCGGCTAAGGGGACCAGAATGGGGGATAAGGATGGGACACCAGACTAGACAATCACATAGGTGTCATGCTCCCGTTGCTCAGCATTCTCTCTACTCCCTGTCGGGTGTCAGGTGTCTCTAGCGCTTGATCCTAGGGATTTGGCTCTTCTTTAATCACATTTATGAATAATAGTGTCGTCGCCTCAATTTGACACACTAGGGGTGCATCATACACTCGAGTGTTAGTAGCTCTCCACATGTCTAAGCTGAGTAGGGAAATACCTAACTTAGCCTCGACACTGTCTTGGTTATGCTTTTCTCATCCTATCATCTTTGGTCCAACCGATGACACTTTAGCCTCAGTTAAACTAGGTTGACTCTGCTCGGCCTCGTCTTCTTAGGTTATCCTGAAGTAGGGTATAATAGCTAGCCCCTTGGCATATAGCCACATTCTGTAGGGGTTACGTGTCATCCTGACCCCTATTTCGGATGACGTGCTGTCTCTTTTTCCACCGAACCCCTTTATACTAAGAGACGTGAAAAGACGCTTGCTGATGCCTTAAATACACCTCGATTCGTGCATGTCATTATTAGTGACGACCACCCATGCCATGACACGTGTCACCAGCCAGCTTTTTCGCATGCAACCGTCGCGTCTCTTGCCCTTCCTTCCCCTTTTTCACTTCTTTTTCCTTTCTCTTCCGCCATTTCGTTCTTCTTCTGAAACCTTTTTTAAACTCTCCCACTATTGTTTCCTTTCTTGGTTTCTCTACTTTTTCGTGAAATCTGCCACTCCTCACCATCCTTTCGTTCGCCGTGAACCAGTGCTGACATCCATTGTGCAAATCACCATGTCTGATCGTGCAAGTAAGCTTCTCCTTCTTTCTACATGTTCTTCGTTTTCTGCTTTTTTTAAAAAGTTTTCCTCTTCTATTCTTCATTTTTTTCATGAATGTTCTTGGTATGGATTCTTTCCCACTTTTAATTTTCTTTTGAAAATCGTGTTTTGATCGAAAATAGGCTTAGGAACTGACCTCATAAGTGTTTGCTTCTCACTGAGGCATAGGATAAGGACTGTGTCCCCCATCCTTAGTATCCCCACACTTAGGCAATTTTCAACTTGTTAACCAACCCTAGGATCCTCCTCAGTTACTCTCTCAAATGTTAGGCCATTTTTGACCTCGTTCGTTGATCTTGGGCTCATCCTCGGTTATTATACCTCAAATAGTTAGGTCCTACTTTCAGCTTCCCTGAACATCCCATATGAGGCTTGCCCATTCCTCTATTTATGATTAGGTACATCCGAGAGGGATAGGCCTACGAAGGCTCGACTTGAACCAAAGAGGAAGGTCAAGCGAGGGCTTGGCCTCGAGCGGACCATTACAAGGAGGTCGTCTCCTACTTTGATGAAGACGATCGGTTCTACATCCTGACCGAGTACAACATCCCCTCCTACATCAACATTAGAGTGCCGGAGGAGCACAAGAGGATAACCACGATGGGTACCAATGGTTTAGAGGTGATGACCGTCTACCCCCCGGTAGTTTCCCTTTTGTTGTTAAATGTCTAGGTGGCTCTTTTTTACTTCATCCTTTTATTAACACTTATACTTTTGTGCAGAGAACCTTTCTCCGGCTAAAGTCGTTACACTAACCGACCGGAAATACCAGGAGCACTAGGAGAGGAAACGAGCCAAGAAAAGGTAGAACACTCCTTCAATCGAGCCGACCCAGGGTCAGAGCAAGAGACCCAGGATCGAGGATGCCCCTCTAAGGGTTAAGGTGTTTGGCTTCTCAACTCCTTACCGGTCATGCCGACTCAAGTCCAGTCTCACCTTGGAACCGCGGCTCAGCGAGGGATCTCTGAGGGGCTATTTGAGAGAGACCTCAGAACTTCATTTATCTTCCGAGAATCTGAAGCTGACGGGCTCCCTCTTCCTAAGGTGCAGGAGATTCTAAGCACCTTTCTTTCCGCCGTGAGTTTTATTTTTATCTTTATTTTATTTTTCTTTCTCATTTCTCCCCTTACTTTTATATGTTTGCTTTGGGGATTCAATCATCCAACTTATTTCCTAGTTATTGCTTCATTTTCCACTTCTTCTTCGTTTTGTCCACCTCTAGTTTCTACGTTGAGTTGCTCGGGTTGCCCAACATTGTTCTCCCCTTGCCCATCATTGTAATTGTGTTGCCCATCATTGTTCTCCATCTCAATAGATTTTGAGCTACGGGTTTATTTTCGACTTTCAAATGGGGTTGATTTTTTAAATATCGAAGAATTTGAGTTTGAAAGGATGAGCCGAGAAATTGGCATGAGAAACCAAACCCTTTATTTGTGGAGGATTTGCTCCTTATCAATATTGTTGATGGCATGAGTCAAAGGGAGGCCTAAAAACTCATGAATGATCTAGAAGACTAAATTAGGTTGCATACTGATAAATTGATGAGTCCAATAGTTTCGTTTCTTAAAAAGCCTTGTAGAGGAAAATGGAACTCTTGACTTCTAAACCAACTAAAGATCTTCTCCATATACAATGTGGGACGAATTCCAACACTCTTCCCCATTTGTGGGCTGGTCATTCCGAAAGCCCAACAAGTGACACAATGGGTGGGGGCACTTGCCAATGGAGTGTAGACACATTCACTTAGGGGTCTAGCTCTGATACCATGATAAATTACCATTTTTTTCCAAAGCCCGACTTGATAGGATATGACACAATAATTTATATTATATTTATCCACCGTTAATACTCTCACTCACGTGCAAGCTCCTAATAAAGGAAGTGAAAGCCAAAGGCCTTGCACGTGAAATTAATAATTTGGGAGGTAATGTGATTTGAACTTAATTCCTCCGCTCTGATATAATAATAAATTGATGAGTCTAATAGTTTTTTCCTCTAAAAAGCTTTGTAGAGGAAGAAAAAACTCTTGACTTATAAAACGACTAGAGATCTTCTCCCTATGGGCTAGTCACTCCGAAGGCCCAACAAGTGACACAATGGGTGAGAGCACTTACCAATGGAGTGTGGATACATCTGCTTATGGTCTAGACATTATATAATGATAAATTGATTAGTTGAATAGTTTATTCTCCTACAAGGCCTTTTAGGAGAAGAAATAGTTGGACTCTAAAAATTTAATATGGTATTAGAGTCAGACCTAGTAGATGTGTTCATACTCTATTTCACAAAGTGTCTCTTAAGTATTATGCCACTTATTGAGCTTTCGGAATGACCAGCCCACGAGTGAAGGAGAGTGTTAGAATTATCCCACATTGCTTAGGGAAAAAAAAATCTAGGTTGGTTTATAATTGTAAAAATTTTATCCTCCTCTATAAAACGTTTTAGGGAAAGAAATTATTGAACTCATCAATTTATCATGATATCAGAACTAGATCCTAAATAGATATATCCACAGTCCATTGACAAGTATCCTCACCCTTTGTGTCACTTGGTGAACCTTCGGAATAACTAACCCACAACTGAGGAAGAGTATTGGAATTCGTCTCATATTACTTAGAAATAAAATTTCTAGTTGATTTATAAATCTAAAATTCTATTTTCTTCCACAAGATATTTTAAAGAAAAGTATTCTTAGACTCATTAATTTAACGATAAATAAGTATAATATAAATTATTATGATATATCATATCAACTTGAGCTTTTGGAACAAATAATAATTTATCATAATATACCGTACAACAACATCAACAATTATAATAATAATAATAAATGAATAAATAAATAGATATCGTGAGGAATAAAAGCTTTACTTTTGGGATTCGTTTATATAATTAATTTGGCAACTTGGTTGCAGTCATTGTCACAATTCTGTAATGAATGGGAAAATCATGGCTTGGAATTGTTCTTCTTTCTTTTTTTTTACTTTTTAGACTTGATCAAGTCGTTGGAACATCATAAATTTCTTCAAGAACTAGCTGTCTTGACTAAAAAGAAGTAACAAGAAAAATAAGCAACAGAAAGTAAGAACTCCAGTTAGAACGTACAGATCAAACTAAAAGAAAAAAAGTATTGCAATAACAAAAATGTATACGAACCTGAAATAAAAGTACTGTCGTTACAGGAGTACATTCTAATTAATTCATCCATTTATATTACACATTTTGCCTTAAAAAACAAAAAAAGACTCAGGAAGTTAAGACTCAAGAGGGACGATTGGGCCGCTGTATGGTGAGTTGGGCCGGGATGGGCCGACCCGTACCTGTTCCTCCACAACTGCTACACGCCATGCGACCGGAACCGGCACAGGTCCGGCAGCCTACATCGCCGTCGGACCATCTGGAGCAGAAGCATGTCATCCGTCCCGTTCCGTTGCAACTTGAGCACCTAGGAAACGGGCCGGCCATGGGCTTTTCCATCACGGACTTGACCAGGATGGCACCGGCTAACACGCTCAGGCCCGTCGCGAGCTGAGTCAGCACGACTGGACTCATCTTCTTGATCGGAGAAAGTGGAAAAACTTGGACGAGAGAGAGAGAGAGAGAGGATAAAGAGGCCGGAAGAGAAAGGTAAAAGGTAAGGAAACAAAGATATTTTATGCTTTTTTTATTTTTAATATAAGAATTTGAGAGAACAAAAATAAAAGTTGTTAACTGCTAATTGGAATGTACACGTAGACGTGTGGGCATTTGGTGGTTTGCAAGAAGCAGTCGAGAATTGTCGACTTTTTGGAGTTTAGTGGGAGATTATTCGGAAGTTGCAGCTTGCAAGTAAAACCTTGGTACGGTAGTCTCTTTCAATCAGACCCGTGTTTTGGTGAAATCAATAAGAATCTACACGTGTTAAAATAAAATTCAAAGAAGCAAGCAGCTAATAAATTTGTAATAAATATATATATATTTATTAATTTTGACTTTTTTATAAAAGTAATTTTATCTCAATTTATATATCTTTTTATATTGATAATTGAAAATTTATTAAAAATAAAAATTAAAGATAAATTAAATTTATAATTTTAAATTATTTTTCGTAATCTAAATTATTTAAGTTAATGAAAGTAGTAGTGAATGAATAAATTATTTAAAATAATAATAATGTGGTGAAGGAAATAAAATTTTGGGACTATTAATATAAAAACTAATTAATCTAAAATTTAAAAAAAGAAGTTAAAAAGATTTATGAAAAGTAAAAGTTTAACTTTTATATAGTTTAAGAGATTTTTTTATAATAAAATGATAATTTAAGGGGGGTTATATCTACTTTCGCCAAAAAGAAAGTTTAAAAAATGACTTAATAGTAAACCTGCCATGATTTGAAAATTCTTTATTTCATGCTGAAATGGATTGCAAATAAATTTGTTGGATTCCAAGAAATGAAATAGATTTCTAGGTATTCATTTCAAGCGAAAGTGTGATTTTGATTACACTACCATTGAGGAAGGAATTCTCCCTCCCATAAAAAGAGACCACGAAGATATGGAGGTTCATATAATAATCCAAAACAAAAATTAAGTCTAAGAGAAGTAAACCAAGTGAAGCATAATTCATGTATTGGTATGAGAGACTTGAATAGCTAAGGTGGCTGAGTATCCCAAGGCTCAAAAGTAGATGAGCATATTAAGATTTAGATAGTTGAGTGCCCCAAAATCTAGATGGCCGAGTGCGATTAATTCGTCACCCCAACGTAACTTGTTACTAGAAATAATAAAGGAAAAAGTGGCAAGGAGAAGTAAAGGTAAACCCCCATCTACCAAATGTTACTGCAAATTAGAGAATCACTAGAAGAGCAGCGCAAAGCTTTGTTGCTCAAGCTCGAGCAGGCCCGTTAGGGGTGGTAGAAGAGGCAATGGTGACCAATATATTCTAAGCCATAAAGGCGATGAAAAGGATCATAATGGAGGGCCTAGGATGAGCTAAAATTCAAGTTTTTGATGAAATGGTTGAGGAAATCGTAAGGTAAGTATGCGGAGAAGATAGAGAAGATATACCCCCTTCTCCACCACCTTCATAAGCGCCAAAAAGGAATAGGGCTCGGCTCTGGCGGGTGAAAGTAGAAGAATCTGCCAAAGATGATTGCAAAGATAATGTTTATTCACCCACAAAATAATCCTACTTCTCATAATCAAGCAAAGTGATAGTCACAAAAATCCTCAGTCCAAGGAGACTGCTCCCCAACCCAAGAAGGAGATTGCTCCTCAGCCCAAGAAGGAGACTACGCTGGAGAAGAGAGTTAAGTAACTAGAGGCAATGATGAAGCAACGAGGCCAAGTGGTAGAAGCAATTGGAGGAAAGAGCCCATTCACGCAAAGGATTAACAATGCACTAGTTCCTGGGAAGTTCAAACCTTCACTTTTGGTCGGCTATAGGGGAGAATAATATGAGAGACCACATTGATGCCTACAAAACCACAATAAGAATGAACACCCACAGAGATGAGTTAATGTGTCGGGTATTTCACATAACTTTAGCTAGACATACCGTAGAATAGCCAATTATGTGACAAACTTTTATGGGGCTAAAAAATTCAAGATGCCGCTAATCAGGTTGCACACCATCAAGCAACTCTCGAGAGAACAGTTGTAACACTTCATAGATAGATTCCATAATGAGTCCCAAAAGGTCGAAAAATTCAGAGATTTTGGAATTTTGTATGCATTCATAGGTGACCATAGATAAAAAGTTATTGATCAATAGATCAAGTAAGAGACCGTTCATTTCATTCTATGAGGCTTTAGAGGAGGCGAGGAAGATTGCCTGTTCTAGTGACATTCACACAACACGAACTAAAAGGTAGTATAAAGAAATTCAGTAAGGAAAATATTAGAGTGAATCTATGAAAATGAGAGAGGAAAGTGAGGAAGAATCAACTGTAGAGAAGACTAGAAAATGAGAGATGAAAGAACATGAAGTCCAAGTAAGAAGAACATAATGACGTGAGAAACTTTCACCCCCTTGACAGCATGTATTGAGGTTATATACAACAGGTTAGAGAATCAAAATTTGTTCAGGCTCCTTGAACCACTAAAGCATAAACCCCTACATAGATAAATTGGCATATGTACTATCACTTTTATAAAGATCACTCGCATAACACTAAGAAGTGCAAGCATCTAAAGTGGGAGAAAGAGATAGATTGGCTTAAGAAGGCCATCTAGGCAAATATGTAAGAAGAAATCATGGAAAATAATAGTGAGGAGGAAGAAGAAATGACGGAAGAGACAACAGGAAAGCTGGAGAAGGGGAGGAGAACCCTAAGCATCAAAGGGTACCTAGAGAAATACACATGATAGTGAGAGGATATGAAGGAGGAGACTGAGGTCGACAGAGTCAAGAATGGTTGAAATTTTCAACTTGAAATCTGTTCGATACACTTGACCGTAAAACCTAAGGATGATATCTTAATCACATTCACGCATGAAGACGAAAGGGGGATAGTATATCCCATTAATGACGCAGTGGTCATCTCATATAATGTCTCTTCCATGTTGATCCATAGAGTTTTGTAGATATCGGGAGCTTAATAGACATGATTTCTCAGACTATCTTTGACACGATAGGGATAAGTAATTGTTAATGTCAAAATTAGCATTTTGACATGTGGTATGGAGTTGTAAGACATTTGAAAGAAAATGGTCTAGCTTGTAATCAATTCCAGATTGTTTCAACCAACTTTCCACAAAATTAGTCACACAACAATTGACCACATGGCAGATCAGCCGCACAACAGGCTAGTCGCACAATAGACCGACCATAGCACATTATGGCCAGACGATAGACTAGCTGACCGTAGATTTTATATTGGTAAGTTTATAAATATTCTAGATTGATTGTGTGCTAAGTTCAAGACTTGAAATATACTAAGTTTGAATTGGTCAAAGAAGACTATTTGACCATTTAAATGACTCCCTAAAATAAGGGAAGTGGGTGCATAAGATGCCTAGTGGTCGAACAAAGGCCTTACCATGGAGAGAATGAATCAACATGGAAATAGTGACTACATCGTCTAAAATGTGATTGAGGAAGAAGCTATCATGGCTAAAAATCGAGGAGTTGGTTACTTGCCAATCATATAGCTTTCCGAGCAAGCAATGAGGAAATATCAGTCGAGTTTTTTCTTATAAATAGAACTCATCAATATTGCAAACATCCAACACTACCAACCAATCTCCACACAACCAACAAAACGTCTCCACACCACCAACAAAATGTCTCTGGACTACCAACTCTTACCATGAGAATTTATTTTCTTATCTTTTAGCGTCTTAATGTTAAATTCATTCAATACTCTGCACTTATGAATCTTATCTTGTTCTCTTATGTCATTTATTGTAAAGCCAAATGTGAATCTTATATTTTCCATTAATGTTGAATTTCCATTCATTGCATTTTCCTTTCGTATCTAATTCTCATTATCCTTTATTAGTTTCACACCAATCATTGCCTTTCACAATTAATTCTCATGAAGTAAATCTAAGATTGAAGAAGGATTAGACCCTCGAGCCTTTAGCCAGCTTCAATCACTTTGATTCATAAAAGTTATATTCCTTATTTTTCACGGTTTTCAGCTACCCTTGGCTGAATTCCCTTTAAATGCACCACTAGAAATACCTTTAATATTTTTGGCACCCTGCAATATTACACATCCCACCACAAAGCGTGACACTCTTTATGGAGTGCCTCCACCTTTCGGCTAAGTTGGCAACATATTTTTTGCAAGCCCTTGCCATCAGCCATCATTTGATCCATGGGCCGTCAAAAAAACAACATCAATGGTAATGCCCAGTTAGAGCCTGTAAACACCCCCCTCACTGGTTTCTTAGGAAAATCCTTAAACCCTAGAGGGATGATCACCATTCTAATGACACTTGGAAGAAGATCGTGTAAAAGCTACAGTAATGGTGAACTTTCTCATTGTTGATTTCTCTTTAGGATACAATGCAATCTTGAAATGGCTATCTATCAACACTCTAAAAGCCAATGAGTTTCCATAAGGCATTTGCAATGAAGTTCCCAACAAAAGAAGAAGTGGCTGTAGTGAGGGGAAGTTAGACAAAATTGCGGGAATACTATGTATCCACTATGAAGGGGAAAGAATAATAGGAAGTGTAATTTATACAAAGAGTATAAAATGAATACGGGAAGGGAAGGAAGAATCAAGAAGGGAAAATTTGATAAGGGCAAGGATAAAAAAGGAAAGATTGGAGTTGAGGACAAAGAGCAATCAATAGACAAAGGGAGTAACTCGAGAGCTACTGAATCTTGATAATCAGGAGAGCCCTAGGCAAGGAAAAGTGACAAAAGAGATATGTAGTAACAATATCTGAAATTTATGTTTTTCCTACTTTTTATATTAATTCTCTTAGGTTGTTTTAAAAATCCTTTAAGGTTAATTTAGCCATTACTCAATTCTCAAAAGTTTTATATTACGGAAAGCTTAGAGTGAAAGTTAGAATGCTTAAAGAGATATAATATAAAAAGACTAGACGACTTATTGGGTCCTCCGACATAACAAGGCTTATTTAGTCTTTGATAAAATATTTAAAAAAATAGTATTCTTTAGCATAATAGGCATAGTTGATCTTTAAAATTTCGAATGACTTATTTGGTTCAAAATTGTATAATGAGTATTCCTCAACATAATAGACCTATTTGGTCCTTAAAGTTATAAATGATAAATTTTTTCAGAAATTATAGATGGAGTATTCCTCAGCAAAATGGCCCTATTTGGTCCTTCAAATTCTAAATGATTTCTTTGGTCAAAATTATAAATTGAATATTCCTCAACATAATAGGCTTAATTGATCCTTAAAATTTTGAATGACTTATCTCTTGTATATATACACATACATTACGAGAACTGCAAAAGTTGTCTAAAAAATAATAATTAAGAATGCCTATCAAAAGGAGGAATGCTTACTAAAGCTTCGGGCTCAACCTCTTTACAATCATCATTGCCTTAAGAGTCTGAAGGAGGATCACGCAGAAACTTGATTTTCTAATCATCAAAATCTAAGGCGATCTCTCTAATGGTAGCATGAAGCGTGTACAAAGCCTCTCGCTTGGCCCTGATGAGAGAAGTCAGTCGAAAGAAGAAGATGAGTCTAGTTCAAATATTGAGAATGATTCACAAGCTGAAGAGGATCCTCATGTAGGGGAGCTTATGAATACCTAACAGTCTCTTAACTCATTGGACGAGGAGAGGCCACAAAAGAAGAAATGATTGTATGGGCTAAATGGTGCCCAACATTTTCCCATCTCGAAGGAGTGGCGTGGTCAATGCAACGCCTCTTCTTTTAATTCAGGGAGGTCCCATGCTCAGAAGACTCCTTAATCTCTCCTTTTACTAAGGCTTGCTCAAGAGTGCCTCTAAGAAGCAAGAGAGGAGTAAAGTTGGAGCAAGAAGGGATCAACCAAAACTCTTCAAACTTCTTCATTGTATAGAGGACCTTAAGATCTTTGTCCTAAGGAGTATAGGCCCATAGTTTATCTCACATCATCCCCTCAACCTCAATGAAAGTGGTGCCAACACTTTAGGTACGATCTAGCATAAAAAGAGAAATGAGTAAGGAAAATATATAAAGTAAGAGCTCAAATAAATGAAAAAGGAATAAAGAATGGAAATAAAGGAAGAATCTCCACCTAATTTGGCAGCAATTACCTTAATCCTGAAATCGACCCATTACCAGTAAAAAGCTCTCAGGAGGAGAGACTAAGGGACCATTAATTCATTATAAGGTAGCCGATTTTGAACAAGCATGCTCGTTCAACATCAGAGTAAATGCCTTTGAAAAAAAATCTGGGAGAAGGATCGTACCTTGTGCCCTCTCTTATCATGACAAAAGTCCCCAAGAGGATCTTCCAAGATTTAAGAGTTAATTGGCATGGGAAAATTGCTCAAAAATTTAGAAGGCAATGGAAAAGGTGTGGAGGGGAAGCCTGAAACCCACCTAAAACATATCTAGGTAGACTATGGTTTCTTCCGCCCTATTGGCACCCACAAAAGATATTCTCTCATCTCTTCAAGGCACAAGGAGTTCTAGTGATGAGGGTATGTCACAAAAGTCCTTAATATCGTCAATTTCTTCTTGAGTAATGGTAAAACAGACATTGGTCTTCGTTTGTCGATGGCGTCGAACCACTCTAGAGTTACGAGGAATAAGGGCATGATGAAAAGACATGGATTTGTTGAAGAGGAGAAGCAGAAGAAGGAGAAAGTTGCAGAAATGAAAAGGGTGAGAACTTTACAAAAAATGAAAAATGACACCCAACATGAAAAAGTAAAAAATAAAAACAAAAAAGAATGGGAAATATGCATACAAAAAAAATTTTTAAAAAAAGGAAAATACGGTAGAATCTCGATAGTTTAATACTTATAAATTAATAAATTCATTTAAATAATAATTTTTCTGATCCCAACTTAAAAATAATATGTAAATTTTTCTTGATAATTTAATATTTCGTTAAATTAATAAATTTATTAAATCTCAAGATTATCAATTTATCGAGATTTTACTGTATATGTGAAATGATTTAAAAAAAAAAAAGATAATCCGATCCAACCGACCATCCGACCATCCGACCAAATCTAAAATGCTTGGATCGTTCGGATGGAGCATCAAATTCAATCGGATCAGCATTAGATTGGATGGAATCCGACTGACACTCATCCCTAATAATCAGATATAAAAAATTAAAAAAATATATATATTATATTTATCTTTTTTAGTCTACAAAAAATAAATATTAACATTAAAATATAATAGAAGTACTTGTTTGAATGTTTATTTTGTATAATGAGAAGTCCCCCTATATAATTTTATAAAACACAATAAATCCATATATATTTATTGAAAAGTCCACCAACACCATAGAGAGAAATAAAATAAATCTATATATAATTATCATTTTACACTCTTGGCCACAATTACAAGAAGAAGAGCATTTGCAAGATGTTGGTAATTTTTCTTTTGGGATAAGGTAAATCAGTATCAAAATTTCCGGGAGTAAGAGGGGTTAGTGTAATTAGAAAACTTGTCTGATATTGATGTTGATTCTTGAAGTTCTGATGTAATCCAGAAAAGAAAGATCATCTTGATGTGAAAACTGTTGCTCGAGAAGGGCAATTTCATCATCTTCTCCATCTGTGAAGATCCGAGGCACCCCTTCAAAGAACAGAAAAACAAAAGTAAAGTAATAATGATCACATTACAAATGCAATATATCAAATGATAATACATCTCGAAATATAATTTCCCTTACCATGAAAACACTCCCTTGCTTGTCCAGCCATAAGCATGACATCACCACTTCGGAGAAACATCGCTAATGGAGGATCCTCTCGTGACTTTCCACCCAAAAGAAAGATAGCTTTGCATCCCAAACTAGGCAAATTGAAAAAGGGGGGAGGGAAGTTATTAAATAAGTAATAGAATATATTAAGAAGAGAGGGAAGGAGGTAATTAAATATCAAGATACCTCAAGCTAACTATAGGCTTACTCCAATCTGCTTCCATGTCATCAAGGTGACCTCCCAAAGTATCCCCTTCAAAAGTGTAACAAGTTGCCCATATCATGAATTAATTGACTTAGAAGCCTTAATTTGGAGATTTAATAGTAGCAGTATAAATCAGGAAGGGATAATGAACAAATCAAAAGTTATATTTCTTAAGACTGATTACCAGAAGCAAAGTAATTCACAATTGCTGCTTCTGGCTTGAATTCTTCTTCTCCAGGCATCGCTGGAGCCGCCAGTCTTTTAGCCATTTGACAGAGAAAATCAGGTATCATATTATGTGGGAGAGACGTGTTATAGTTCCGCTACATGACATAATTATGTCTTTGATTTAGAAACCACAATCAAATGTATAAAAAACACGTTTCATGCAATTCTGGAAAGACTGAATATAAATATTGACCTATCAACGACCTTAGTGACAAAATAAGGTTTTAGATGAAATTCCAAGTACCTTGGACCAGTCAAATTGCAAGCCAATGGTGCTCCATCTTAATTTTCGCAGCAGCACAGAAGCTGAGATTGATTTGCTTTTATTTTCTGTTGAAGAAAATGTGTGTTCCTCAGCAGATTTCCATACATGAGCATTACCATTGTTGATAGAAGGTTTAGAATTGGGCTCTAAGCTGCGGTCAAAAGATTTTTCAATGAAAATTTTCCTTTCTTTTGCTGCAATGAATAAATCATGCAGGGGCCCGTAAATCGCATTATGATTCGTTCTGTTGGGAGGCTGTGGGAAGCTGGTTAAGCTCTCCCTTATCAACAGACATTGTTCTTCTGTGCTCAATGCTCCAGGAATAAAAAAGAACCCTGCATTTGATGAAGAAACACACATTTCTTATACACCAGCAAGTACAACCCAGCGGAGTTGTAATAAATCTATTGGCCTAGTTTGAAGAAAATGAAAGAGAATACATTGGACCAATGCTCTAGCTATGAAGTTCCTTCTACAATTCGTGGAATTCGGTAATCAATAAAACATGCTATAAATCTAAAAGCTTGAGTTTCTGGACAAAATGTAGAGGAAAATGCAGACAGTTTGCACTTCGCGACAGAGAAACGAAGAACAGTTAGGAAATCGATATTACCAGGGTGATTTTCCAGGCAGAAGATAGGCGAAACGAAACTGCTTTCATGAGCAACGACTCCAGGAGGAAGCTCTGATTTCCGATCAAAAGATTGCAGTACGGAATTGAAATCGAAGACCTCCGACAAATCCACTTGCTTTGGTTGCTTTTTCCTGTGAAAAAAATCGGTTTCCAAAAGTTTTCGATAAGAATTTGCGTCTGAATCGAGATGGAAAACACCACGGAGAAAAAGAGAAAAACTATACTTTTTGGACGATCTTGAAGTTTCATCGTAATAGAGCTTGTACTTCTTCTCTGCTCGTCTGAAAGCGGTTCGCTCAGAATCCTCGGGAACCTTATCGGATCCGTACATCGTCCCAAAATCTGTTTCGCTGCTGAGTCAGTGAGAGAGTGAAATCGCTAACATTAATTCTAGAGTTTTAACGATATACAAGTTAGAACAGACTACAGAGTCCGACAAGTCGGTAATCAACACAGCTGAATTTGACCCGACGACACGACGGCTCTGCCTCCTTTTTAATATATCCAAGTAAAAAAGTATTTCTAAAATATTTAAAATAGATTAAAAAAATAATAAACTATCAAATACTTAAGAAGGTAAAATCTTTAATTTTAATAATTAGAATATGGTATCTAATTTTTAGAAAAATTAGAATAAGATGCCTATTTTTGTATTGAAAAATTATGCCCAACTTAAAAGGTTCATATAAATTATAATGGATTTTAAAAATTTATATAAATTATAATAAATATTAAAAATTAAAACTTAAACTATAATGAATATTAAAATTTTTTAATGAACTAATTCTAAATTATTAACTTGATCTAAGATATGATCTAATTCATAAAAGATTAAAAATGTAATTTTCTTATTTTCTAAATAACACCTTAACTTAAATTAATTTCTATTATTTCTTATCCTAATTTTTTCATTTATTAAATTTTTTGTCCAAATATTCTCACGATTTTCAACTTCCACTAACAGCCACCGAGAAAAAAAATGTTTTCTTGTAAAAAGAAAAAACTAAACTTGATTAGATTTAAAAAAAAAAAAAATGAAATCTAATTCAATTTCTCGTGAATTGAATGATTAAATTGATTCAGTATTTGCGAGAAACCGATCAAATCAATGAGGTTTCTCACCAAAAAAATCGATCCAGTTCTCGCAAAAATAATTACGCGTAGAATCGAATTGTATTGACTTCGTTTTCTTCACGCGAAGAGCCGGAACGAACTCACTCTATTTTTTTTGGCACGAAGAAACTGAATTGATTCGATCGGATCTAATTACGAGAAATTAGTTCGGGTTGTCATTTTTTTGAAAGAAATTATATCAAGATTCATTTTTTTTCAAGAAATCTTTCTCTTTTTTTTTTTTTTTTTGCGGAGGCCGGCAACTAGAAAAAATGAGGTAATTTGGGAAAAGTTAAAAAAAAAAAGATAAAAAAATCAAATAAAATTTAGATAAATTAATAAGTTATTTTGAAAATAAAATTTTATTTTTTCCTATGAGTTGGATCAAATCATGTTAGGTCGAATTAAAAATTTGGAATCGGTCCGTTGAAGAAATAAAGTATTCATTATAATTTAAATTTTATTTTTTTGCTAATCCTTATAATTATTAAATATTTTAAGGGCACATTATATAATTCATATGAAGTTTTTGGGTTATTATAATTTCTCAAATAAAACAAAAGCCTTATTCTAGTTTTTCTAAAAATAGAGGATGCATTCTAATTATTAAAATAATAGAGGTTTTATACTAATTTTAAACTATCGACGAGAGTAAATCATAGTTTATCCTAAAAAAATAGAAATAATAAAAATCTAATTAAATTATTATTTTAGTCATTTTTATTTAACTTAATTGAATTCTTTAACTTTCATTTTTATCTTTTAATCATTTAGTCATAAAAGATAAAATTAAAATATTAAAATATTTTATAACTCTCCACATAACTTTTATTAAATAAAATTTTACTTTTTTTTTTTTTCATTATCTTTCGTTTACATTGTATCACTACCATTGCCACTGTTGTCCCTCCTCCAATGCCACTTGCTGCCGCTCCACCTCCATTATCGCCACCACCCCACCTTCTTTGTCATCTTTGTTATCATCCACTGGTCACCTCTATCATTTTCGTTGTTGTAGCCCGTTGTTGCTCCACCTTTGTTGTTGCCATTCGCTCCACCACTCCATCTCACTGTAACCACCATTAACGGTGGTGGGTGCTAAGGTGGAGTGTCAACGATGAAGTTGGGATGGCGGCGGCAACAATGGCCGTAAAGGTAAGGCGGTGGTGGTAATTGGATGGAAATTAAAATAAATAGAAGAAGAATGAATAAATTTCTATTTTAGAAAATTTATTAGAGATTTTGAAAATAAATAAATATTTATCTTTAATTTTTTATGATTAAAAGATTAAAATAGAATAAAAATAAAAATTAAATAACTTAAATCAAACTAAAGTTAAACATATAAATAGAGGGACCAAGTTATAATTTTACAAAAAAATCTTAAGAAATGTGATGTAAAAAACAAGGAAAAAAAAAAGAAAAAGAAACAATTCACGAGAAAATTATACCCAAAATATTTACAATAATAATAATAATAATAAAATGGGTAATAACCAAAAAAATCTGTGAATTTCTTTCAGTTGGAACTATTTCTTTGGAATAAGCAAAAAAGAGGACCACAAAATGGCGTGCAGGACTGTCCTTCATTCTGTATTCTTCACGGAGCCATGGCTTCCTGTTCACCTTTATCGCACCTCCGTTTCCGCTTCTCTTAGGACTGGAAGACCTGTCCCCGCCGCGCACGGCGGAAAAGTTTTGCCTGTTAGGTCTCGCAATTTACAATTCGCTAACCGAATTCGTCTCGCTTGCTCCTACGACGATACTCCGTCTACGTCGTCGTCGTCATCTCAAGATGAACAGAATCCCCCTCAAGAAGCTGTTCTCAAAGCGATTTCAGGTTTTACTTTGATCAATTAGTTTTTTTTTTTTTTTTTTTTTATTCAAGGTTGTATATTGGAACTGTTAATTTTATTTTATTTATGTTGGCAATGAAATCAATGGTATTGATTTTTGCTTCTCACTTGATTCTGGACGCAGAGGTGTCCAGGGCAGAGGGGAGAGTTGGGCAAACAACAAATGTTGTTATTGGAGGCACGGTAACCGATGATTCCACTAATGAATGGCTCGCTTTGGATCAGAAGGTATGAGATTAAATTTTATAATTCATGAATTATTGATTCAGACTATCATGTCGATAAGTTTTGTAGGTAGGATTATAATTCTAGGATGTGCTTGATGTTTCCTTGATAAGTCTGCAAAGTAAAAGTTGGAGAGAAACAAAAGATGATAGATTTTTTGGCCGAAAGAAAATAGATAGCTAAAATTTTGTCATTTCATTCTGATGAAAAATGAATATAGTTGAAGAAAATATATTGATATGATGTTATGAAATTTTCTGACAGGTTAACTCGTACCCAACGGATAGAGGTTTTACGGCAATTGGGACTGGGGGAGAGGATTTTGTGCAATCTATGATTGTTGCCGTGGAATCTGTCATCCAAGAGCCCATCCCTGAGGTACATAGCCAAATATTATAGGAAAATTATACTTCAAAGTTTTATTGATTGGGGAATTTCTATGGAATTTTTGTTGTTTACTCAGGGTTCTTAAAATCAACCCGACTCTTTCAGGTCGGCACACTAACAAACCCCCCCCCCCCCTCTCTCTCTCTCACGTTGTAGAGCTTAAGTTTTTTGTGGGTTAATACATAGAAAGTGTTAACAGAAATGTTGTAGGATATAACATTTCAAGCATAATCTTGGAAATTTAAAGAGTTTATTAGGAGCCCCACTACCATAAACATTAATTGCTCATCATTACTTTGTGAACGGAATTGCTGCATGATTCATGCTCCACGGAGTTCCTAGGCCGTAGGAAGCAGCACTTAGAATGTAATTATACTAGCCACTATAAGAATATGGAATCATCAAGGTTTGATAGTGTTTCCTTCAAGATTGATGGCAGATGATATGATTGGCGAATTTCACAAAAATGACTATTTTGGGACTTTGCATTTGTCATCTGCAAATTTTAAAGTTTCATTTGATGAACTTAGAGAGAGAGAGGGGGGGGGGGGGGGGTATTATCAGAAAACCGGGTAAGGGATGTGATTTTTAACTGAGCTTACAAAATGAAAGAATATCAAGTAGCATGTCAGCATTAGCAAACTCTTGATTAAGGAACTGTCAAATTAGGATAAGATTATTCACGAATAAATCTTTGTTCCCCACGTGATGTTATGTAATGCAAATGGATATTAGGTGCCCTTTTTTTTTTGTCATTACAGTATATGACTGTTGATATTTGAATAATGAAAAGGCTCAATTTTAAAGAGTTTCCTGCTGCATTGAACTGTGTGACCGTTTCTTCTTCGGAGAATCTGAATGTTTGTGAACTAATTTTATATATAGACAATAATGACGGGGGTAGAATTCTACTATTTTGCTTTTGCGACAGGGTTGTGTGAGGCATAAGTTATCATCGGCAGGAAAATATGTATCAGTAAACATTGGGCCTATCCAAGTAATTTCCAGTGAGCAGGTTTCTCTCCCTCCCTCTCTCTCTCTCTCTCATAATTCTTTATTTGACATGGAATGTAATTGTGGCTTCATTTCCAGGTCCAAGCTGTTTACAATGCTATGAGGAGAGATGATAGGATGAAATACTTTTTGTAGTGGAATTTTTCTGAATCCTTATTCATTTAGAACACAAGCTCTCCTGGGCATGTAATTTCTCAATTTCATTAATTTCTGCTGTTTTCCTTCACATAACTATTTAGTTTATACTCTGTTTGCGCAACTTATTTCCATCTAGTATAGGCTGAGAGAAGGTTCCAAGGCAACTAAGTTTGGAATCCATGAATTAGAATGTAAGTAATGATTCTTTCATCGAAAAGGGTAGGCACATCAGGAATTGATAAACTAGTAGAAGTCAGCTTATTATACAATAGCAATTGATTTCGAATTGAAATCTCAATTCTTACAGACTCATCTGTAAGAACTAAGAATCTCCGTATAGACGCAAAGATAAAGAAAGGACTGTACTTGTTCATATATCAGACGAAATAGTTTTGACTTCATATATCAGACTCGAGGGGGATGTCATCGCCTAGTCAAGCAAACTTGGAAACCATTCAAGAGCCGAGCAGATGGAAAGAAGGATATTCTATCTTCTTTAACTTGGGTCCACCTGAGACCATAAAGAACTGATTAAAAACTAGGACGAGTGAAAAGCTTGTAAAATACTTGAATACACCTTGAGTGTGTGTGTAGAGCCGAATCTCAAGCATTGTGTGTGTACAGGGGATGATGCTCTTTTCTTTTTCTTTGTTTTTAGGACTGGAAATGAAGTTACCTGTATCTAGTAACAAAGGAATGGAGAAACAAAGCAATCTGAAGGCGAGCCAAGTCGGCTCCCGGACAAAATCGGGTGCCTCCTCCAAATGGGGAATAGAATGGACTGCTCCTCCAATTTCTCTTCTCCTTCATCATGTAAAACAATGCTATTATTGAAATGCAAGGGAAAAAAGAAAAATACAAAATCAATTAATTTCACAAATATATTGAGTTGTGTAAAAGATGATTGAACCTTATTTTGAGGGTTCATCCATCTCCAAGGGTTGAATTCGAGAGCTTCCTCATACAAATTCTCGTCCAGGTGAACGGCCGAAAGAAACGGTACCACGAACCATCCTTTGGGAATTACATACTCTAGTACCAAACATACATCTAATTTCTTAAGCTCAACTCTAGATATAAAACAATGTATGAGAAACACTTGTGTACCTCGTTGTGCAGACATCATGCGAGAGAGACAAGGTGAGACTTCCATAATGGGATTATATGGATTATAATGTCAAAAAACGTACCTTGGTATTTAACATCTTCTTTTGCCTCTCTTATCAACCAAATTGCAATGCCGGCAAGCCGAAGGGTTTCATCAATAACCTGCTCATCAATGCCCACAACCAAAGAGTAATGATTAATCTGGATTGTTTTGTCCTTTTATATTCGATTCGAAAATTATCAAAATTTCTGGTGAAATAATATAAAAATAGTATCATTTCAAACTTGAGAGTAGGAGCTTGATCCAAATATAACCGACACCAACTTACACACTGAGTGAATGACATCGCTTTGTAATCGTCCCATGAAAGTTTGCCGTCTCCTACAAGACTGTCTTGTTCATCCTGCACTTGCTTCATTGCCTCGGGACAATGAGTTAGAAAATAGAGTGCAAAAAGCATAGTTTTAGCCGTCGTTTCATTCCCGGCAAACAAAAGATTTATTATGAAATCAGCTACTGCTTCATCAACCAAGCTGCCTTCCTCTATCAATCTACCAAGTAGCCCATTGCCTTCTATATCCTTTGCCCCTTGCTGCTGCCTATGATTCTCAATTGTATAATTTATCTTGCCTTTTATTTTCTCCCTTGCCTGTCAAAAAAATTCAAAATAATTATATCACTAAACCGGCCCAAAGCAAGTGTATACACACACAATATGTTAGAAGAATGCAAATTTGGCCTCAACCTTCATAGCAGTGTGGTATGCAGAGCCCGGAAAATTGATGGGAAAAGAGAGACAGCCATCAACGAAGTAAGAGAACAATTGAGCCATCTCGTTGACATCTGATTCGCTTGACACTCCCAATAGTTGATTAACCATTAGATTAATTGCAACCTGAGACCTAAACTATAAGGATGTATGACATAGAAAACCGGAAAATGAAAAAGAAAAAGAAAACATGGATCTATGAGGAATTCTAGACTATGCATGGAGTAGAATTCTAGACTATGCATAGGACTTACCTTTCGACAAACATCTTGTAAGAGTATGACTTGATTGTCATGGAAATTGGTCAAGGTATGAACCA
Source organism: Coriaria nepalensis (assembly GCA_027186245.1). NCBI lineage: Eukaryota > Viridiplantae > Streptophyta > Magnoliopsida > Cucurbitales > Coriariaceae > Coriaria > Coriaria nepalensis. The sequence continues at coordinate 3,398,682 of CP114493.1, forward strand.
TAACTGATTGGATACGGTCCAAGAAGTGAAGCTTGAGTTTCTCCATGCGCATCATATTAGAGGCAATGGAATGGAGCTTCCTCTGCTGTTCTCCTTGTGCAGTGATAACACCGTTTTTTCCAACCAAATCCTTAAAAGATTTTGGATAGCTTGATTGGAACAACTTTCCTTCATTTTGCATCACGAAACGGTTAAAGCTCGGGTCGGCTGATACCACTGCCCACTTACCGAACAGACTACATGAAAATATCTTCCCATACCTGTTTGAAATATAACAATTTTATTAGATCATGATTTGGTTCCTTAACTTCTTAAGTTATAATAAACCTTTTGACTTGTTGTTCGACAAAGCGAGGAGGGTGAGGCCCAGCAACCGCTTTGTACCAGCTTATGCTGTCACCAATTATCGGCCATCCTCTTCTTCCTGGAGGTATTCTATCTGATGCATTCTTTTTCTGATCTCTTATAAGATATGCTAGAAAAGCAATGAAACATAATGTAGTGATCCCTAATGAGAAATATCCACCAAAAACATCCCTCATTTTTTTTTTCTTGCGTACTGCTCTACGTTCTTTGGAAGAGATGCAAAATTCAGCATTAAGCAGGATTTTTATCGGGCTTTTATTGGAAAGTTGCCGAGTTCTAATCACGACTTCTAGTGTTCAATCCAATGGGCTCATGCCTATAATACTCAACTGCAAGAACTAAAAAGGCAAAATACATTCAAAAGTGCAGGTTAGTTTAAATTGTAATATGCTTAAGAGTTAAAAAAACTCAAGAAAAATAATACTAAGTTTGTTAAGTAACTAGACTTCTTTGTCAAACTCCCATCAATCAAGGGACTTAGCACATGAGATGAAACACACACTTTGACCATAGAATAGAGATATCAAAATGGAAGCAATGTTATTTAGAACATACACGAGAAGTAATGAGGATGCTAATATAATCAAGATAAAAAACTATATTAAAAAAATACATTAAGGAGCATTCTAGACTATACTATACATATGATAGAATATAGATGGAGTTATGATTAAGCGAGTAAGCCACATTACTAATTTTTGACTATTTCAAGTTTTTTATGATGATATTTACTTGATGTTAGCTGCAATATTATTTACTTCATATATTTATCTAGAATTCCTCAACAAATTCTTGGATAAATCATGTTTATAATTTAGTGAGTTTTATATTATTATACTATATATTATATTAATCATAAATATAATTAAAAATATTTAAATAAATAATAATATACCGTAAACATATGTACCTAAGAAACTCTCCGAAGCTCTTGCGTTTAACTGGCAATTTTACTTAATGTCACCTTTAATAAGCCGAAAAGTAGTCATTATAGAATTATCACAAGAGAGAAAAACCTGAGCATAGGATGTGATTTCTATATAGGAATATAAAAATAAAAAATAATTATAATAATAAAAAAGAGAAAAAAATAAAAAAAAATAAAAAGGCAAAATTGCAGAGAAGGTAAACAGAAATTAGTGTAATGAGTGGAGAGAAACTTGGAAAGAGTACCTAAAGCAGCCATTTTTTCTGGTCTCAAGCTCTGAGATGTTGTGTATTATCCGAAATCCTTTTTTCTAGTAAGAGTGTTTGTTCTGAAGCGTAGAATTGTTAAGGAGAAAAATAAGAATAGTAATAATAAGTTGAAAGCAATCATATCTTGTGCAATTAGATTGACTAGAGAAAGTGCAGAGCACGATACACTTTTTATTATTTATTTTTTAATATTTAATAATTAAAAATCAACTCGAAAGCTCTCCCTTCCATGAGAATGAGCTGATTCATCGCCGCTTCTTTCCCCTTTTTGTTGTTAGCATTTCATTGTTTTTGTCATAGGCCGAAGTGGGATGTTCAAACACTAATGTTTGAAATTGCCAAACCCAAGATTCTTGGGTAATGATCAAGAAAGCTGGTTTTTGACAAAAATGTCATAACGTACATTAAAGATTATGAAATTATGGTAGAAAAACATGAGAAAAAACGAACGCCACGTTCCTTTATATGAAATAAATTAGACAGCAATTTATGGATATCTATAATTTTCACTTTAAATGTAAAGAAGTTATAGTAGTTCTTCTAATTTGAAGAACACGGTTCAACTTTTTCATAATTTAGGATAAATAATATAAGGGAGAATCAGAGGTGGATTATTTGAAATTATTAGTTCAAGTTAAGTTAAATTAAATTTTTTTTATAAAGAATCATATGCGAATGTTAAATATTCACATAAATTTTTCTGTCAATTTCTTTAAATTTAACATAATAATTTTACATATAACTTCATATTACATTTTTACTCTATTTTTAATTTAGTTAAATATTATATTTATTATTGACGTAGATTTCTGTCTATTATGAAGGATTCCTTTATCCATAATGTGTCTCAAGATCTATACCTACGCTCACTAACAAACTACACTCACCAACCCCGCTCTAGTCAATTTTCTAGAGAGATAGATGGAGATTACATGTGTTAATTTATTATTCAGTTATAAAAGATGCATTATCCATTTACGTTATGCCTGTTGACTTTTATACCTAATCAAGATTAGGAGATCTTGGGTAGCTTTACATGTGTCTCGCTCCCATTGTTCAACATTATGATCACTTCTTGCTCCATGATAGGTGTCAGCGTTCATACTGTCTGACACATCAGAGATTTGCTCCCCATTCATGGTCTCTCAGCATACTACGGCGCTGCCCCATTTTGACACCCTACGGGCGCCTCAACGTATAGCAACGCCAACCCTGTCTGACACGCTAGGAGCATGCTCTCTACTCAGGTGTTAGTCACTTTCCACATGTCCACCCTTTCGGTATTTCCATGCCTATGTCTGAGCTGAGCGAGAAAATTCTTAGTTCAACGTTAGCGTCATCCGGTGGCTTCTTATTCCGCTCAGCCATTACTAGGCCTACTAACACCCCTTCGGTCCTATCGGACCTCAACTTCAGCCATCATCTTCCCTTTTCATCTAGTTATACTAACTTTTGCTGACACTACCTCAGCCTAGTTTCCCCTACTTGCACCAAGGCTATGGGTCTGAGGCTAACCCGGGAATGGGCCCAACGGTTAGCCCCTTGGCACGCAACCCCATTTTATAGGGGTTATGTGGCATTCAGATCTCTTCTAAAGCTAACATGCTTTTACAGTCTTTACCGACCCTCATCCGTACTGAGGGATGTGAAAGAACGCATGACGGTGTCTTAAATGCCCTTGATCCGCACCATTCATTATTCGTGACTGCCTCTCGGGTGATGATGTGTGTCCTTTATTCGCTGTCACACACAACTATCGCATCCTTTCTCTTTCCCTCTCTCTCTCTCCTTCTTTTATAAGTCTTCTCACGCTATTCGAGCTGCTTCAAGCTTATATACCTTCTCCACTTCAACGCTTCATTCCCCTTCTCCTATCTGTTCTTCTGAGTTCCGACACCTATCACCATCGTTTCCTCTACCCTGAACCACTTGCAACCTCCGATGCTTGCCTAATCATGTCTGATAGAGCAAGTAAGTTCCTCATTCTCTCTTCGTGTTCTTTGATTTCTACATATTTTCCAGTTTTCTTCAACTGTTCTTCCCATAAGTTTTTTTCCACTCTTTTTTTATTTTTAAGGAGGTATTTTGATTAAAAAAAATAGAACTAAAGACCGAATACATAGGTGTTTTTTCCCTTTTCTGAAGCATAGAACCTCAGTCCCTTTCTTCCTTAACATTGCACCAACACTTAGGCGATTTTCACCTCATTAACTGATGTTAGGTTCATACTCAATCATTTTGCTCCTTACAATTCCCCAACACTTAGGCAATTTTCAACTCATTTGATTACCTTAGGACTGTCCTCAGCTCTTTAGACTAGGCCTTCAGTGACTACGCACCTCCAATCTAAGGCTGACCCGCTCCCTTTTTTATGGTTATGTACATCTGAGATGGATAGGCCCAAGAAGGTCCAGCCTGATCTGAGGAAGAAGGCAAATGGGGTGGCTTGGTCTCGGCCTGATCACTACAAAGAGGTCATCTTTACCTTCAATGAGGATGATCACTTCTACATCCTGAATGAGTACAATATTCCCTCATGCATCAACATCCGTGTACATAAGGAGCATGAGCAAATATCTACCATGTGCATAGACGAGTGGTGGGGACTGCTGTTTACATGGATATGTTCACCTGGGGCTTTAGGGTGCCAATCTATCAATTTTTACAATCTCTGCTATGCACATGGTAGTTTCCATCGGGTCAGTTGGCGCCAAATGCGTGGAGGGCCCTGCTGAGGCTATTTGTTCTTTACCATGAGAAGACCGGATATACGCCATGAACCAGCTTCTTCCTCTCCCTGATTAGTTTGAGCCGAGGAATCAAGGATGGTATTATACCACTATAGAGAAGGGCCAACCGATAATTGGGCTTCCCCAAGACAATAAGTTCTAGAAGGAGAAATGGTTCATCTTAACTGAGAACTGGCAGTGCCTCGCCTGCCGTTACTGCCTCTGCATTGAATATCAAGATAAGTGCACACTAAAGATAGAGATTCTACTCTCCAGGATGGATGAGGTAGTGTGGGAGGCTATCATGAACAAGCCTGAGTTGTTCATACTATGGCTCAACCTCAGGCCGCACCGCCTCTGTCCTAATGCACTTTTCTCCTGGCATTCCTAATGATTCAATAGGCTAGGTCGGGATCTGTCTTAGAGTCTAGGATCAGCAAGGGCTCTCTTCGAGAATTTCTGAGGAAGACATCCGACCTTCACTTGACGTCGGAGAACCTCAGCCTGGCCAACTTCACTCTTCTTGTAGCTCAGGAAATTTTGAGCTTCAGCTTCGCGATAGTAAGTATTACTTCTCACTATATCTTATTTCCCTGAATTTTAACTAACTCAATTCATTTTTATCTTCAGTCTTAGATCGCTTCTGCAATAATAAGAGCCTTAGTTCAGACCTTTCTACAAGAGGAGGTTGAGCACCTCAAAGCAATGTGGAAGGCTGAAGCAAAGTACCTTGACTTTGGTTTAGCAAGTAAAGGAGCTAACTTCCGAGAAGAACCAACTCCTAAAGAAATATCACAAGGAGGTTGACCTTAAAAAGGCTGATGTGATCAAACTACATGAAGCATAAAGGCACTTCAGAGCCCTCCAAGGTGCTCGGTCTGAACTGGAAGAAGTCCGAGCCTAGCTGGGCAATATCCAGACTCAATTGGGGAATACCCGGGCAAAATGTAGAGCTTAGACTCCTCATGTTGAATAGGATGTTGTGGCCAAATATCCGGAGTCTGAAGAGTTCTCTGCTCATAAGTTTGAGATCATCAACAAGGGTTTCCTATCATGCTTGGCCATTTTTGAGCTAAAGTTTCCAACATTGAACGTTGATGAGATTACACTTCTAGGTGATGAACTCTAAAGGGATAAGATTTAAGATTTAGAGTATATGGTTTAATGTAACTTTTTCATGCAATCTTAAAAGCATGATTTCTAGTTTTGTTTTTTGAATGAAGCCTTATATCTTCACTTATTCATTTTATAAGGGTTACCAAGTTTTGTAAGATTACTATTTTGCCCCTAAGTATAAATTTATTGATTCACCCCTTTTTGTCTTGTATTGTCATTCTTTGTCTTTACTTATTGTTCATGATACTTCCTAGTTTATCGTTGTCTTTCATGGTCCTTCATGGTCTATCATAGACTATTTAGTCCTTCATGGTCCATAAACTATTTAGTCCATCCTAGTCCTTTCTGCTCTATCATAAACTATTTAGTTATTCCCGATCTTTTATAGTTTAGTTAAGTCAATTCTAATCCCCTCAAAGTCATTTTTTATTAGTTCTAATCAATCCAATCGATCCCAATCATCACTATTCAATTTTAGTCGGTCAAATAGATCCAAGTCAATCTTAATCAATACTAACCAATCTAATCATTCTATAACTTCTTACCTTAATTATTTTAGACTATAGGACTTACAAAATTTTGGTATTTCTTAATTGGCTGGTAGGATTTACTATTTACTAATTTAGCATAGTTGAAAATTCATGGGATATTTTATTATCCTCCTCTTATAAATAATTCGTCCTCGAAATTGTCAAGTTTGCTACTCATCCATTCTTCTCTAAGATCGACCGAGACTACTTATTATATTTCTCATTAGTTCATCATTCGTATATATCACAATGGCAATAGTGTTTCTCATCTTAGCATTTTATAGTAAGAAACAATATCCTCATTTTTTAAACCTCAGAAAATTTACTTATAATTAAAAATAAAATTAAATGGATTCATTTGTAATTAGGAGCGGAATCATCCCAAACCTGCAAGGCGGTCGGAATTATAAAAATTGTATATATATTACAGAATATATATATATATTTGGTGAGAACGTTATCTATAAAACATAGCTTGGCTTTATGGTCTGTCTAGGACCCTTGTCAAGGAGCTCTTTCTGCTTTGGGGTATGAGTCCGAACCCTTCCCGCTTGCATTTTTATTTGTTTTCTAGTAGTTTTTACGGCTAAATATATTTATTAAATCTATCTTGAGAATTTTTGTCATAAAATGCTGCTTGGCTTAGTGGACGAAGTCAGTGAGTCGCGCTACTAGATAGAGACCTCACCTTACCTTTGATGTACTACGTTTGAATCCTGGTATTTCCCTTTTTTTTTTTCTTTTTTTTTTCTTTTTTTTTTTGGGGTTAAATATATTGATTTACTTTTTATCATTTTTCTAAAAAAATTTCTTATCCATATTTCTTTGCTTAAATATACAAAAACATTAATAACTTATCATAAACTTTTTGTTCCTCATATTTTTAATCTTCAATTTTCAATTTTTTTTAATATCTTTTTTTTTTGTTTTCAATGATTATTTTATTTTCTTAAGTTATTATTCATACCTTCACATTTCAAATAAATAAAATCTCAATACTCAATAATAAGCTTTTTAATTTTATTTTTTCTCCATTTAATGAATAATATTTAAAATTATTATAAATTAAAGTTTGCTTGAACTTATTTTTATTTATGGTTCCACTAATTCATAAAATATTAAGAATTTATTTATAATATTAATAAATATTAAGAAATCTAAAATAATTTACTCTAATTAATAATTAATCTATCAAGATTGTAATGTAGTTTTTTATTTTTTAATATTTTATAATTCTTGTAGGTGACGAGCTAAAAACCCTTGATAAAACATGTCGTTTTATGATGTCACAATGCTATTTCTGGGACTTAAAAATATTCATTAAATTTATATATATATATATATATATATATTTTTTTTTTTTTTTTGATATTAATATTTTTTAATATAAAATAAATAAAAATTAATTTTTATCTGATTAAAAAATAAAAAAATAATTCTATCTTTTTTTTTTTATAAAATATAATTAAATGATGAAAATAAAATCAATTACAATAAAATTAAAATTAATTACATCTTCTGATTCCATATAATCCCAAAAAAAAATTATATCACTGCAATCCTTTCCCCACTCGAAATTAGTCTCTCTTTTTTCTTTTGTTTGTTTTTCTGTAAAGGTACAGGAGAGAATAGATATTAAATACTGAGTAATCTCAACCGTTGGATTTCAAAACAGGATATGTCGACCCACCAGCAAAGGGCAAAGGGCAAAATTTCGTTCCCTCATATCCAAACTTTCTTCATTCATGCATGAGTCAACGAGCTGACACACGGGTCGTTACAATCCCACGTGGGTTCGTTACAGCTCATCTCATTTATTGCCAACTAGATCTCTGCGCCAGTTTTAACTGCGCCCCAACTACCTCAATGGGCCCCTCCCCGGCATCTAAACTGTCCAATTTCATGCACGTCCTTAATGGACGGTCCAGATGCATTTCAACAATCCTTTTAATTCATCCACACCCACATTTAGGCAAAACTTTTAAGCACAGCTCTAGAGAAGAGACAGACCATAAGTTCAACAAAAAATGAGAATCCAATCTGGTCGCATTGTAATGAAAACAACGATGATTTTCGTCGTTTTGTTTACTATTTGGAGTAGTATAACTGCAGCGGCGGCGGGGGAGGATGCGCATGGGCTGGCGTTGAAGTGTGGGAATGAGTTCCAGAAGGTGGCGGTGTGTTTGGAGTATGCGACGGGGAAGACGGCGACGCCGACGAAGGAGTGCTGTGCGTCGGTGAAGGACATAAGAGATAAAGATCCAGAGTGCTTGTGTTTTATAATACAGCAGACACATAATGGGACCCAGCAAATTAAGAGCATGGGCATCCAAGAGGCTAAGCTGCTCTCCCTCCCTTCTGCTTGCTCTTTGAAAAACGCTAGCGTCGCTGACTGTCCCAGTAAGCATTTTCTTTTACGCTTATTTTTTGTTTTTGTTTATAGATAATGGCATGAAGATCATACAAAATAAGGGGATTTAATAATCATTATAATTAAATACGGGTTAATTTTAGGACTGAGTGATGGGTTAATTATATGTGCATGTAACATGACTCAACAGTACGTAGGAAAACTGTTGCTGTGAGATCAAACCAGCGTTGAAAGGCCACTTTTTTCTTTAATTATTATTTTTATTTTTTTATTTTTTTATTTTTTTTGGTGCGACAGTAGAGATTTTGGATCTAAGGTGAGGAACAGAGATTGAACAATATTAGAAATAGACGTCTCTAATTCTGAAGTATGCATACAACTTGTTAGAGCTTATATACATACTATCACGTGAATAATAAATATATTATATAGTTGTTAGGTTTTAAAGAGGAATTTAAGATGAAATCTAATAAAAATCAGGCAGTTGGGTAATGGAGTGCTACTGTACTAATGAATTTCTTGTTGAGCTAATAAGGTCATAACTAATTGGACAGGGCTTCTAGGCATACCTGCAAACTCCCCAGACGCTGCGATATTCACCAGTAATGCTTCATCGACAACTCCGGCGACAACCACGGCCAGCTTGTCTCCGATCAATGCTGGTTCCCATGGCAAAAGGCTTACATCACGTGATTACCTTTCTGCTCAGATAGCCATGGCTGCTGTTACCTCCCTTTTCCTTTCTTTCTCTTTTGGATTTAATTGATCATGCATTTCACAAATATTAATGGAGGAGGAGGATTAATGGACCAAACCTTTTTCTACTATATGCTTTTCACTGTCTGGTTTTTTTTTTTTTTTTTTTTTTTATAATTTATGACACTAAATTAATTCATAATTGTCCTTGCAAATTTAGTACGATTTGTTTGTTTTTTTTTTGTTTTTTTAATAATAATTATTAAATAAATTAGACTTATATCTCCTCACTTTCAAACAGTTAAACTTGTACTCTTTTGTTGCATAAATCCTAAGAACTTTTATAAACTGGACGTAGTAGTTTCTTTCTTAGTATAAACTAGATGATGTTGGTATGCTTACTTTCATTCAAAAAAATAAAAAATAAAAAATAAAAAATCATTATTTTCTTTTATATACAACTTATTTTTAATTGGCTAAATGACATTTTATTTCCTCATATTATCAATCTATCTCCCTAAACTTACTTCGCTCTAGAAATACCACAATCAAACTACCGTCTGGTCACAATTTCTCCCCTCCACGCGTCCTTCATCTGACAGATCAATTAATGAATTTTAAGAGGGATCCAAATTAATTTTTATTTTTAGTTTTAAAATTTTAGTCACATTTTTTTAATCCACTTTCTTACTTAAAGATTATATTAGTTGAAATGCAAGTTGCTTAAAGTCTAAGATATGAATTGTTCATAGTCATAATCAATAAATATATTGATAATTCAAATAGACTATTATTACATAAGTTATTTCCTAAAATATTTATAATGGTTATTCACATGACCATTGATATTAGTGGAACATCATGATAAGTATGTAGGTAGTTAGTAAAGACTAATAGTACTAACATGATATTTAGATAATTTTTAATAGTAAGAATATTAATTATTAATGAGAATTATCTAGTAACTAAAGTACTTGTGATTCTTAAATTTAAGATTGTCATGGTAGCTTATGTATCAGATTTTATACTTTGACATCGTTCCAAAAGACTCTACACAAGGATTGAGCATGGTGAATCGTTGAGTATAAAATGTTGTACATGAAAGTTATGAATGATTAAGATAAAATTTATTACTCTTGTGTTAAGAGAAATAAGTCCTATGAATTTTATATTTTATTGAACAATAAAATCATTGCAAGATAGTTATGGTATGAAAATAGTTTATGTAAATCAATCTATGTTCATTAAGAGTATAACAGTTTATAGGATTTATCTATTAGAGTTTAACAGTTAAATCAATCTCTATGACGAATCGAGATATTAGATAGATAGAAGGATCATTATTGTATAGTTGTTAGTCATAATAGGTTTTTTTGGAAGATGTTTACTTCTCATTTCTTAGATAGTTTTGACATTTTGCTAGAAGTTAATCTTAATTTAGAAGTTTAAGTTAATTAATCATGAGATGGTTGTATTAATTGTTTAGTTTAAAAAATATTTTAAAGTTAAACAAATATAACTATAAATTAGATAAAATCACAAATTATTACAAGATCCATCTACCGATGTGCTGTCGAACATAATCAATCACATATATTAAAGTTCAAAAGTTATTTAGTTAAGTTTTCTATGAGAATAAAGAAAACATGCTGTTTGATTTTAGGTGTAAAATTGTACTTTGTTTTATAGTATGACTATAAGGGCAAAATGATAAATTATCAATTTATTAAATCTAATATTGTTCAATTCTATTAGTATAACTAAGCATGATATTGGTTAATTAATAATTTACATCGGAATTATTTATTTAATTATAAAAGTCTCTTGGAGGTCCATAATTAATAATTAGATATTAAATGATTAATTGGATAATTTGTTAATATGATTTCATAAGCAAAATTAATCAAAGTGTTGATTAAATAATTTGGACTACAAGCGCAATAGATGGCCAACCATAGGTGATGGGTAATGACTCATTAATTACTTAATTAGATTAAGAAAATATTTGACTAAGTTCAGAGTTGATTTGGTCAAATAGTTAGGTTAATTTTTGGTAACCTAATACTTAAGAGAGCACTCACTATATAAGCACTCTTATAATAGTGGCTGAATAGACGTTTTTTCTTACCTCTTGGCTGAAATTCTTATAATGAGAAAAGTAAGACTTATTATTTCCTTTTTATGAACTCTTCAAATTATATATGAATCTTATAGTAAAAAATCAATTAAGCGAATTGAACTGTGTGGATTATGATTATAAGATAAGCACTTGGGTATCTCATTCTTCCCATTGAACTTGGCCTTGATGAAGGAGTAGGGAGATTGGTTCGGTTTAAAAATAAGAATAGTAAGCTTTTCTTAGATCTTAATCATTTTAGTTTTCTGAAACTATTATGTAATTGATAGGCAACTTGAAGAGCTAAATAATCAGTACAAAGAGGTGAATACCAAATTACTTTTTATTCATGAATTATTTGAACTCAAGTGATACTTTTGCACCATTTGATAAACATCACTCTTTTCAAGTTTTATTGGATTTTATCCTCATGATTTTTCAAATAATTAATTTGAGAATTACATCATAAATGTGAATTCAGATAGTAAGTTCTCTAACTTGAAAGGGTGATGATTTGACTAACACCTTTTCATATGTTTATCATTTGATGAAACTAATTTAGCCAATTGCAACTGTGCAAAGAGCATTTTGTGGAAAGAAGATTGTGAAAAACCATTTGTCTAAATAGTTATTGAGAAAAATATTTTACAACAATTGAAAACAAGCTCATTATACAATGATTTCAAAATGTGTATATTCATAATGATTGTACAACGATTTCAAAAAATATATACTCATAATGAACAATTAAAAATCGTTGATGCCATAGAACTACCAAGTGCATTTCGGTTCCTGCAATTGTTGTATGTTGTCTATTTTTCAGCTGGGTCTTATCTCTTGAAGAAAGTTTGGATTTTATATCTGTAAATTATATTATCAGCCACTTATCCTAATAGATCTTCAAAACAAAAGTATTTAGTTTGATATACAAATAAACCATAATGAGTGAATCAAAAAAACCAGTTGACATAAACAGAAGTTCATGATTACTCAGGATTCATATTGATCTACATATGATCATCGATTGATATGAATTTAATTCTTTATGATAAACGGTATTTTAATAAAAAATTAATTTATATCGAGTCATGTCCTATATAATCTAATTATATAAAACAGCTCGACTAAGATTTCTATCTACATCAGTGATCCAAATTTAGATCACATGCATTCATAATGTTAGTAAACCGTACTAGCAACCACTATATCAAAGATTCTATGCATTAACATGTTGCAAATAATTTAATTCATTATCTATAATCTTAATCATCTCGTACTAAAACAAGATTATAGTCACATTAATGAATTTGAAATTTTCTGATATTTATTTATATTATTCGATAATAATACATTCACATCATTATATATAGAAAAATAGTAATTTTATTAAAATAATACTCATTATATGCTTTCAAGGCACCATGCCCAACAATATTAATAATCACCACTTCATGCTTTGATATCATAGTAGTGTGGATCTTGAAACGAAGACTTTAATCAATTATAGGTTATAGCTCATGATATATAAGAATTTGATCCACCTGAAATGAAAAATAATTAAACAAAACTGTATAAAACTAAATTGTAAATTAAAAAATAATAAATTTTAAAATAAGACTATAATACTCGATGAGAATATGAATGTCAATCGAGCAGTTCATATAAACTGTAGGACCATCGAGTAGTTCATATAAACTGCAAGACTATCGACCAATTTATAATGATTGCCTGATGACTTGATGGACATATGAATGACCATTAAGCTATCGAGATTGTTCTGCTTGATTGCTTAATGGAAATATTAGTGTCCATCAAGTCATCTAACAAGAAGTTTAGCACTGCTCGATTGCCCGATAGCTCGATGAGAATATTAATGTCCATCAAGCCTATGAGTAAGAAGTTCATATGCACTGCTTGATTGCTCGATTGCTAGATGGTCATTCATCGAGCAGTACATATGAACTTCTTCCTCAATGGCTCGATGAATATTAATATTCTCATCTAGCCATCGAATAATACATTATAAACTGCTCGATAGTCCGAGTACTGTACTTCAAATTTCAAATCAAAATGAATATAATAACTCCAAAAAAACATGAAATCAATATTTCATTGTCATTCCAGTGCCATTATCATTTCAGTGCTACCTTCGATCTTTTTTCAAAATTTTTTTTCAAATTTTGTTAACTGCTAGTTAACCTTTGCGAAACTAAATGTTTGAGCTTCCGTTTTCTACGATTCAGATTATGTTCGTGACAGGAGAATTCGTAAAGTTAGGATTTTAATTTTTCTTTGCAATTCAGATTGTGTTCGTGTTTGAGCTTCTATTTTTTTTCCTTTTCATTTTCGAGCTGTAAAAGTATTTAAGTAAATTATTAATATTAATATTTTTTTAATTAGAAAAATAAAAATGAGTCTATTATTTTAATAAAATTTATAAGAATCTTAAACCTAAAATATACTCTCTAAATGGATTATGGGCTAAATTGTCACCCAAAAAAAAAAAAAAGTGTAAAAATAAATTAAGTGAATAAAAATAAAATGATCAGGACCAAAAAGTGCGTAGGGTTCCGTCGATTCCCATCCGCGGAAGACCTTCTCCCTTCTTCGATTGTGCAAACGATTTCTAGGAATCTTCTAGATCTGTCCTTCTCTCTGGCTGACCGTCGAAATGTCTCAGGTGCTTTACCTCCATCCTCTCAATCAATTGTTCCGTCTTTTTCTTCTTTCGGATCACGCAATCCTATTTTTTCTCGGAAACATACTAGATTTATGATTGCAGCTGAACTTTAAAATTACAAGTTCAAACTATTCGCGTTTCTTTCATTCAATTAGAAATTTAAGGCAATTAGTCGGTGATTTTGTTTCCGAAGGCTTCAGTTCTTATTCTTGTTCTGTTGTTCAGCTTCTCAATAAAGCTTTTTAGGGTTTAGTCGTTGAAAGGGAGCAGGTTTGAATAGTTTTTTTTTTTTTGGCGTTTCTCCAGGTTGGCAATAGAAATTCTTCTGCGGCCAAACGTGCTAGAACTGATGGTATGTATTTAATCAAATTTAACTGGTTCCTCTGTGAATTTTATTTTAGTTCTTCATATTTAGGGTTGGGCTCTGCACAAGAATAAGAAATAAGATGATAATGGTTACATTGAGGTTAATCATTATGGAATGTATTTGTTATCTTCTTTGTGATTAATCAAATAGAGGGTTGCATTATTTGGTTCACTTTTTTGTAATCCTGAGTTTATGCATCGAATACATATTTATGTTTGCAGGAATTTATTTCAATGGTTCACATTATTTTTTATTTCAATTTCTGTGGTTTTTTGAGTTAATAAAGCATGATGTATGGCGTGGTAGAATTTTCAATGTGTGTTGCAATTTTCTATTATTAGTTATGATAATTGATGGATGTCTTGTTTCTAGGTAGCCGCAGGGAAGATGATTGGACATGTCCTAGTTGTGGAAATGTCAATTTTTCATTCAGAACGACATGCAACATGCGTAACTGCACTCAGCCACGTCCAGCTGATCACAGCGCTGTGAGTTACTGACGAATCTACTATTATTTGCTTCACTTTAATTGGTTTTAGGAATCAACTATTTCATATGGCCGTTTTTAGAAATCTATATCATGGGAGACTACAGAATGTATTGTATGGTACAGTTTTCATGCAGTAAATTTTCATTCCTTGTTTCCTTCTCCTAAACCTTTGTTCATTTCTTTCTTTTAAGTATATGTGCTGTATGCATGAGTGCAATGTGAATATTTACTTTCTTAGGTCAATGGTTTTGGTGTATATAGGAAACTATTTGCTTTATTTATGTCTTGGATTGCTATCATTTTATTACATACATATAGCAAGGTATTTTGCTGCAACCCAACCCAACTTTATTGTTACTTATCCCGGATCATTTCTGAAATAGTTGAATCACGTGTTAGGGTCTATACACTCAAACAAAGGGATTCATATCTTGTGAAGGCATTGTGGGTTGCATTCAGTTCACATTTATCACTGTCCTTGCCTCTCCAAAGTATTCCTTGTAGACTGTCATTGGCTGTGGATTAAGTTTAATGCTTGCTCAGTTTATTAATTAAGGCTCTATTTTTAGTACACCTTTCTTTTTTTCTCTGTTTTGGCGCAAAGTCCATTTTCGGCATCTATTTTCTGTTTAGGCCCATAAATATAACTCTTGAGATACTACTTCAAATATTAGTTTATAAGAAGTTAGTTTAAAACCTTACCCAAATGGAGCCTAAATGGTTTTAAACTCTGTTTATGTGTATGACTGTGATTTAGTTTCAGACTTTGCTTTTATTGTTTCTATTATGGTATTTAAATTTCTTAAAAAAACTGTATGTTTTTATTCATCATTTTTATTTTTGCAGAAACCTGCTCCCAAACCACTCCAAGTCCCCCAAGGTTACTCTTCCTCTGCTCCTTATGTAGCTTCTGGTCCACCCTCTTCAGTGTACTTGGGCATGCCACCATATGGTTCTTTCAATGGTTCATCTATCCCTCCTTATGATATGCCATTTTCCGGGGGTTCCGCCTACCATTACAATTATGGCAGGTCCCTCTCTGGAAGCCCCTACAGACCAATGCACTTATCCGGGCCGCCACCTTATTCAAGTGGATCTATGATGGGAAATAGTATGTTGTGGTTCTTTTGCTCTAATTGTCTTGTTCATTTCATCTATATAACTTTTTGGGTATACATGCATTAGTAAATTAACATTCTTGATTTTTGGGATGCCTTTGTATTTCTGTTTCCTTTCATGTCTCATATTACATTAGTGATTTAACCTTTGTCTCTCCTTCAGCCTTGTAATTTACTAATGAATTTAATAGTGTATAATTTGGAATTCTGTATCACCTAAAAAAGTTGTCGCCTTTTGCTCTCAACAAAAGGGCATGTTTCACTGGTGTCTTGCTGATCTCTTTTTTTTTTTTTTTTTAACACTACTTTTGCAGGTGGGATGTATGGGTTACCTCCCATGATGGACCGCTACGGCTTGGGTTTGCCCATGGGACCTGGCTCCATGGTATGTATAAGATGTTGCTCAGACTCTTAGAAGGATCACAAGTACCCTCTTTCCATAACTTAATTGATCAATATCTACCAATTAAATGTTTTCTTTATAAGTCTTAAATCAATTTTGGTGTGTAGTTCCGATTATTCCTTGATGTTAGAATTTATATGCACTTATGTTTTTTAGGGACCAGGACCAGGTTTTTTCCCTGATGATACCTCTCAAAAGAAAGCTGCAGGTTTCCATTCTTTTAATACTTATGTATAACTTTTTAACCAGTCAGCAGAAGCTTTATCTACAAGCTAATTTTTTTCCCAATTATTCAACTACAGATGCAACTCGTGATAATGACTGGGCATGCCCAAAGTGTGGAAATATTAACTTCTCATTTAGAACTGTTTGTAACATGAGAAAGTGCAATACTCCAAAACCTGGATCTCAGGTCTGTCTTAAATTTTTTCTTAAAAGTGCACCATTTTTATTCCTCAGCTGTCAATTCCATCATCCTTGCATATTAATACTCAATTTTTATTTTTATTTTTATTATAAATGCAGGCCCCAAAATCAGACAAAAATTCTAGTAAGCTCAATTAACTGAGTCTATGTGAATCAATGGCTTAAGCTAAGCTTTTTCATTGACCTCTAAGCAATGTTGACTTCATCTTCTGACTTGAATACTTTTTTGTCTCGTGCATTTCAGAACAAAAAACACCGGAGGGTAGCTGGAAATGTGAGAAATGTAACAACATAAATTATCCATTCCGAACAAAGTGCAACAGACAGAATTGTGGAGCTGACAAACCAGAGGAGCCACAGAAATCACCATCCCCTGCACAAGAAGAAAATGATCAGGTCTGTAGTGTGAGATATTCATTCTACATCTTTCTCTGCTGTTCAAAATTCTTTTCCTCTCGATTTAAAAATGTATGCATTATGAAGCGTACATCATCCAATTTGAAAATTAAAGATAATTTATGAAACATTAGTAAAATTTACCATTCATAATAACTGCCCCCTTTCTTGGAGTCCATTCATTCAGCATACCCATATAATTTTAATACTTGTATTTTCTTGGTTACCAACATTAATTTGTAATTGTGTATGTTCCAGTGAGTTCTAGACATGTATGAGGGTTGAGAAGGTGTCCAGAGTTGTCCGTCCAGCAAATTGCTCAATTTGGGGTGTTTGAAAGTTAGTCTTGTTGTCCTCATGTTGCAGCGGTTGTCAAGTTACTCTTCCTTCTCTTGCGTGTCAAAAAATTTGTTGTATTATCTGCAAATGGTATCTGTGGTCTGCCTATCCATAATCTGGCAAAGATATCACAGGTTGAATTTCTGTTAGTTAGGTCTCTGAATTTGTAGACTCGACTCATCTTTTCTAGTGGGTAATGTTTGGTAACAGACCTGCACTATTCTCATATTCTTGGGATTCTAATTGTCTGTTTCCATGCACTGAGGTACAATTAAATATATTTTTTCCTTTGTTTTTCTTCCGGATAGTAGAAAGTCCAGAAACTTCAAAATAAGAAAAGGCTTGTGGTTTGGTCTGGTTTGGTCTGTGGTTTGGTCTGGTTGCTTGTTGGATTTTTATAAAGCCATCATTCCTCTTCTCTTGGAGGCTGCTTTAGACATGGCGAGTCTATTCTAGCTAGTATAGCGCATCTAACAATGTGGTTTGCTAAAAATAGACGGTTTCTTCCAACAAGTTTGAAAAAGAGTCCTCCCTATCTTTTTCTTTGTTCCCCTTATATTTCATGAATTTTCATCTGCAACACAATTTGTTTATGTTTTTCCCTCTTTTTTTCTTTCTTTTTATTTTTATTTTTATTTTGCTTTGCTGTGCTTTGTAGGGAGAGAGAAGGGGGTTGGGTCTTGGGGGTGTGAGATGATTTTGGATTAAGATTAGTTCATCAGTTAAAATATTCCATATTCATTAAAAATAATGATTTGACATATTCTGATACCATTTTTTGCTTTATGATTATTTTAGAATTGGCGCTTTAGTATTAATGAAATTAGTACTATCGGAATTTTTTGCCGGATTAAAACAAATTTCATTAGCGCGGTAATTTATGGACCGGTTGTTGAACTGCACGTGTGGCTGGCGCCTCTCTTGTACTGTTTTACCATAGACCATACTATATGAGAGTATGTTATGTGGGACTTTTAATTGGTAAAAGAAGAAAAAAGGTAAAAGTCAGTTTAAAAAATATTTTATAAATATTTCATAAATGTATGCTATAAAGGGATAAAGTTTTTAAAATATTTATAAATGAGTTAATATTTGTAATAGTAAGTAAGGGCTAAGGTCTGATCAGGGCTCGCATACGCGTGTGGCGGGGGCTTGAGATACTTATTAGGCGCATTTGGCATTTTGCACGTTTGCGATGTGGCGGTGGTTGTCATTTTGCATGTGGTGGTTGGCTGATTTTATTTTTACCATTTTATTTAAACGAGTGACAGTTAAAATAGTTAGTTATCATTTCAGTTTGAATTTCGATAATTTAGATATATGATTGTTACAATAGTTTTAACTATTTTATCATGAAACAATTTATTGTTTTACGAACATGTGTTAATTTCGTCTATAAATAAGAGATATCAGTGGAGAACACTATATATCTTCTTCTACAAATTTTTCCTACTATCAGAAAATAAAAGGCTTGTGAAATTTTTCCTACTTATAAAATAAAGTTTTATTATTGCTTGTGAAATTTTATAAAAGGCTTGTAAATGTCAAAAATTATTTTCACAATAACCTACGAGCGATCTGTAAGGATGAAAATATTATTTTTTGGAAAATATATCTATTACGCATTTCAAATCTCGATCAGGTAAACTATCAACAATAAAAAGAAATGATATTTTGCAATGGAGATTGAGACTGCTATTTAAATCATAAAGCTAATGAACCAAGATCTTGTGGGGCTTGATCAGTTTGATGGATCAAACTTCACATGCTGGCCAAGACAAATTGAAGTTCTTGCTCACTGCCTCCAAGATGTGTTACATTATTGATCATAATCTTCAACCACTTCCATAATTCTCTCCAAATGATACCAAGAGATCAAAACATTGAAATTGAAAGGGATGAAGATGCAATTATGTGTCGAGGGTACCATCTGAATGCGTTATTTGACCGTCTGTTCAATCTTTATACAAATATAAAATCTACAAAGGAAATCTGGAATGTGTTGGAGTACCTAAAAATTGTTTAGTATATTAATAACTTTAAAATGCTTGATGAAAACTTCTTCTAGATCAGGTTCACTATTTACAAGTTATTGTTAATAAACTTGTTGTAAAAGTTATATTTCTTGAAATTTTTTAAGTTGGTACTATAATTACTAAGTTGTCATCTAGTTGGAAAAGTTATAGGAAGAAGATTCTTCACAATAACGAAGATTAGTCTTTGGAAAAGGTAAAAAAACATCTACGTATTGAGGAAGAATCTCAGACTACAGACAAGAAAACGAAGGAAACCAATATTGGTACCTTGAAGGCCAATGTTATTGAAAGGCTTAGCCATCTTAAAGGCAAAAATCAAAAAATGAATTTTCTTGGTCCGAAAAAGTATGAAGGATTTAAAAACAACATATCTCAAACTTGGAATTCGAGAGATCTACGCCTCTTATCCGCATAGTTTTTTTGTCGACTAAGAGCGATTTCCATTCTTTGTTTAATTTTCTTGATTGCTTCAGTAGAGGTTTCAATGAAGTTAGGAGTCGCTAAGTTTTGTTCTCCCGTTTTGTACCAATGAACTGGTGATCTGTACTTTTGTCCGTATAAAGCTACATACGATGTCATTCCAATGGTTGCTTGGAAACTATTGTTGTAGGAGAATTCTGTTAATGGCATGTATCAATTCCAAACACCCTTAAAGTCTAAGATGCATGCTCGTAGCATATCTTCTAAAGTTTGGATCGTTCTTTCCGATGGACCATCCGTTTGTGGGTAAAGGGTTGTGCTAAATTTCAGCATCGTTCCCATTGC
Organism: Coriaria nepalensis; assembly: GCA_027186245.1. Taxonomy (NCBI): domain Eukaryota; kingdom Viridiplantae; phylum Streptophyta; class Magnoliopsida; order Cucurbitales; family Coriariaceae; genus Coriaria; species Coriaria nepalensis. The sequence continues at coordinate 3,418,823 of CP114493.1, forward strand.
GCGATGTACACTTTTTCAAAATTTTGAGGTAAATCTACCATCTTGATATGAAATTATTGACACTTGTACTCCATGTAGTCGGGCAATTTCATGCACATAAAGCTCTGCTAACTGTTCTAGGGAGGATGTGCTTCGTATAGGTAGAAAATGTGCCGATTTGGTTAATCTGTCAATGATTATCCAAATTGGATCGTGTCCCTTTGTTGTTTTGGGAAGTCCAATGACAAAATCTATAGTGATCTGTTCCCACCTCCATTATGGGATCTCAATTGTTTATAATTCTCTAACAGGATGTCAGTGTTCTGCCTTGATTTGCTGGCATGTCAAATATTTTCCTGCATATTGAGCTACATCTTTCTTCATTCCAATCCACCAGAAGTGCTCTTTCAGGTCCTTATACATCTTGGTTGCCCGTGGGTGCACTAAATACGGAGTTTCATGTGTTTCTAAAAGGATCTGACATCTTATTTTATCATTCGTGGGAACGCATAGCCTCCCTTTAAAATTAAGGATCTCATCCCTAGATATCTTAAAGTCAGACTGCTCATCTTTTTCTATTTCTTGTTTGATTTTCTTTATTCCTTGATTGAACTCTTGTGCACCTTTGATATTCTCAAGTATGCTTAGTTGGAGGGTTAAGGCTGATAATCATCCTATCACCAACTCCATTCTTGCATTATACACTTCCTTTTGTAATGATGTTGATAAGGCGTGTAGTGCAGCAAGGTTAGTTAGGGATTTTCGGCTTAAAGCGTCAATTACTTTATTCGCTTTCCTCAGGTGATGCCGTATTTCATAGTCATAATCTTTGACTAATTATAGCCACCATATTTGTCTTATGTTCAATTCCTTCAGCATAAAGAAATACTTTAGGCTCTTATGATCGGTATAAATTTCACACCACACTCTATAGTGGTAGATCTCCAAACTTTTAGAGCAAGCACCACAACAGCTAGTTCTAAGTCATGGGTTGGGTAGTTCTTTTTGTAATCCTTAAGCTGTCAAGAAGCATAAGCGATTACTTTCCCGTTTTGCATTAGTAATGCTCCTAACCCCAATTTAGATGCAACGCTATATATTAGGAATCCATTATCACCTTCTGTGAACGTAGGAATAGGTGCACTCGTTAATTTATCCTTCAACTCTTGAAAGCTTTTTTCTATGGCTACGGTCTATTCAAACTTCTGGTTCTTCCGAGTAAGCCTAGTGAGTGGTGTGGCTATTTTGAAAAATCCTTCTACAAATCATTTATAATATCCGACTAATTTTAGAAAACTTTGTAATTCGGAAGCATTCTTAGGTCTGGGCCACTTGCTTATTACTTCAATTTTAGATTAATCCACAAAAATACCATCCTTAGATATGACATGTTTAAGCAAAGCAAATGGATCTAGCCAAAATTCGCATTTCTTAAATTTGGCATAGAGTTGATGATTCTGTAAGGTTTGCAAAATCACTTTTAGATGCTTCATATGCTTCTCCTCAAATTTTGTGTACACCAGAATATCGTCTATGAAGGCAACAACAAATTTATTTAGTTAGTCTTTAAATACCCGATTCATTAAATCCATGAAAGCGGCCAAGATATTGGTCAAACCAAATGGCATGACCAAAAATTCGTAGTGATCGTACCATGTCCAGAAGGCTGTCTCTAGGACGTTGCTTTCTTGAATCTTTAGTTGGTGGTATCCAGATCTTAAGTCCATCTTGGAAAATACTGACATTCCTTAGAGTTGGCCGAACAAATCATCTATCATAAGAAGAGGATATTTATTCTTTATAGTGATCTTGTTGAATTATCTATAGTTAATGCACATTCTCATTGACCCGTCCTTATTTTTCACAAATAATACTAGAGCTCCCCAAGGTGAGAAACTAGGATGAATATATTATTTGTCAAGCAAATCTTGCAGCTGTAGTTGGAGTTCTTTCAATTCATCTGACGCCATGTGGTACAGAGCCTTTGAGATTGGCGCTGCTTAGGTATTAAATCTATTTGGAACTCAATTTCACGATCTAGGGGTAGTCCTGGTAATTCTTCAGGAAAGACTTCAAGAAAAGCACGGACTACTAGAACATCTTTGGGCTTCAGTGGTTGTTCCTTGTTTGTATCCACTATAGTGGTAAGGAATCCCTCGCAACCACAATTTAATAGTTTTGATGCCTTAATAGCGGATACTAATGGCATCTAGCTCCTCTTTGAATTTCCAATAAATTCAAAATTTTCTTCTCTCGGTATGTCGAATATCACTTTCTTCCTTTGACAATCTATCGTAGCACCGTATTTAAGAGCCAGCTCATTCCTAATATAACGTCAAAATCTTGCATATCTAATATTATAAGATTTGCAAATAACTTCACATTGCCTACTTTCATTGATATGGCTCGCAACCAATGAGTTGATATTAACACGTCTCCTGAGGGTAGTGTGGTACTAAACACCTCAGCTAGTGGATCTATGGGATGGTTAATTTTTTTAATAAATGTTGGTGCAATAAAGGAATGTGTTGCTCCTAAATCCATTAAAACAATAGCGGGAGTTCCAGAAATAAGAAGTTGACCTGTTATGAAGGTAAACAAACTTGCTTCTGCTTCATCTCGGGAGATGACAAATAATCTGGCATTAGTTTTTTCCAGCTGCTCCTCAACCTTCTTTGGGTTATTGCAAAACTTCGCAATATGTCCCTATTGTCCACAATTATATCATTCATTGGTTTCAGCTCTACATTCACTAACATGACCTTTGCCACACTTCTTACATTGGCTATAAGGTCTTCCATGTGCCTGTGAACATTGAAACTTATTTTTCTTGGGTTGCCTTCCTTCTTGACTTGAGTTGAAATCCCTATTGTGAAACCTCTTCTTATTATTCCATCGAGGTTTAAAACTCCGCTGGTTTTCACGGATTGGACATTATTTTGGGTTCCGGAGGGTGCTCCTCTAACATGCTCTTTCTTGGCAGCTTCCTTCCGTTCTTGCTTTTGAATTGCTCGTGCTCGATCAATTCTCATTGCTTTATCTGCCACCTTTGAGAAAAGCGCATCGTTCAAATCTGCTATTTCCAAGTCCTTACGAGTGTCGGAATCAAGGAATATCTTGAAGTGTTCTACCTTTAAAGTGTTTGTAGCCACCATGTGCGGTGCAAATCTAGACAGCTGGTTAAACGTTCGTAATAATTATTCCATTATCATGTTGGCTTTTCGTAAGTTTAGGAATTCCCTTTCTTTTTCTTCCACTAAAGCCACCGTTACTTACTTGTCTCCTATTAGCTTTCGAAATTCAAGCCAAGTCATTGTTCCAATATCATGAATATTTGTCATGGTATCCCACTAATAACTCACGTCGCCCCGTAGTAGACATGTTGCACAATGTACTTTTTCGCTATATGAAACTTTCGCACAGTTTAAGAGTCTCTCCAAAGTTTTGATCTAGTTTTCAGCTATTCTTGGATTATGCCCCCCTGAGAATTCGGGTGATTTATACTTCATAAATTTCTCGGTGGTAGAATTTTGATTTTCCGCTCGAGGGGGTGTCATTGTAGCATCTCCTGGAGTTGTTGTTGTTGTTGTATTGAAGTAGTGTGTCTATCATTTCTCCTTGTCTTCGAGGTAGGTCTCGTAACTCGCTCATTTCTTGTTGACTTGGGTTATTGATTGGACTAGCGCGACGTCGAATAGAGGATACACTAGCAGTACATTCTCTTGTCATGCTTATGCTTGGGCAAAGAGTGCTTGACTTCCTAGAAATATAAAGTATGAAAATTCTCCTTCTTCATACATAGATAATTTTAACTAGAATATATATTTCGTATTTATCTATTGATCATCATTTACCTTACAAAAATTGATCATCTATTATCCAAAGCTAACTAGGCTATTTACATGTCAAACTATCATATAAAAAAAAAAAATTCTCATATTATAAGGGGTTCTAGGCTAGATTAGTCAGACTACAAAAAAAAAATTTTGTGCTAGACTACTAGTTACGGGTGAGTCGTCTACTTCTCATGTCATGCTTATGCTTGGGCGAAGAGTGCTTAACTTCCTAGAAACATAAAGTATGAAAATTCTCCTTCTTTATACATAGATAATTTTAACTAGAATATATATTTCGTATTTATCTATTGATCATCATATTTACCTTAAAAAAATTGATCATCTATTGTCCAATGCTAACTAGTCTATTTACATGTCAAACTATCATATAAAAAAAAAAAAAAATTCTCATATTACAAAGGGTTCTAGGCTAGATTAGTCGGACTACAAAAAAAAATATTGTGCTAGATTACTAGTTACGGGTGAGTCGGCTACTTCTCATGGGTAGACTAACATTACATCTAGGTCTTTTTTCGAGGCTTTGTCTGGTTCTTCCAGATTAAGAGGTGCGAAGCAGGCGAGTATCCTTACCCGAAATTCGATCTAAGCAACATCTCTGGCATCTAGGGTTGTCCCGTGCCTCCATGCCTTAGCCTCGCATCTTAATTAGCATACCACCAATCTAGCTAATACATTCTCCGTCACATCCGCTCCTATACATATCTTCAATCTCGTAAATCTAGTGATGTAGATAATCCCAATCTTTGTACCCTTTGATGGTGGGCGGCCATGCAAAATGCAGCTACCAATTTCATCCCACGTTACCCTTTCGTGAGTTCTTGGCATATTGCCATGTAGGTGGTGGCTAGAGTATTCATTAGTTCCTCTATGTTCTAAAGAACACGAGTTACTTAACCTTCATTAAATATTTTCTTTATACGTGTATATATACGTTAAATATAAAACTTAAGTTAATCCTGACCCATACTTATAGCGAATGAAGAACTCATCTCCATGGTTTGTACATATGAGGTTTGTCTACAAGACTGCTAGGCTTTAATACCAAACTGTAACGTCCGCCTTACTAGCTACTTAGCTTATCAAATATTTTGGAGGGAAACATGCACAGCTCGTATGAGGCCATTGCCTTTCTTTTTCAATTAACTTTACTTTCAAATGCATTCTTGCGGAAATAGCGTAATAATTTGAATATAACTTATAAAAGATAATTGAAATCATTATCATAGAGAATTAATCCTAAAAACGTTTTAAACAAACTTTATTCTTTTCCCAAAATATATATATCTGTATACAAGGATAAGTTTTCTAGAAGATTATTTAGTTATACCCTTTTCACACGTTATGTCCCATACGTACAATTTCACGATGTTGATCTTCTTCGTTCACTTGATCCTTATACTACAGCTTTACCTTTGTAATTCCCTAAAACACAGGATGTACACCTATAAGCTAGAAGCTCATTAAGGATAAGATCTTACTCACATTACTAATCTTTTAATGATTATTTTAAATTAATGCTTTCATGACTTATATCTAATATGCATGAATTCCTATCCTTCTACATGTTTGGGCTTTGAGGATGCTGCTGCTGGCATATCAACTAATATCTAATAGTGGTCCACTTATGACCGTTGTAACGATCCACTTATGATCTTGTCTTTAATATTATTTGGGGTCCTTTGTAAATGACATGCGATCCTTCTTTTGACCCGACAACATCTCACTTTAATGTTATGCATATAAATGCTTATGATTCATTTTAGCATAATATTAACTTCTAAAAATATAAACATATGCATTTAATTGTAGCATGTTTAATGCTTATATTATTCTTAGACCATCATCTAATATTATGTTCATACCGGTCATAAATCTTATTTCTAACATGGTAATAATATCATTTCATTCAGACTGCTAAAGAAGCGTGAGACATTCTAAAAATAGAATTCCAAGGTACAGAAAGAGTTAGGAGTATTAGACTCTTGAATCTTAAGAGAGAGTTTGAAAGAGTAAAAATGAAGGATAATGAAACCATCAAAGATTATTCTGGAAGGATGAAAGAAGTCACCAACCAGATAAAGGTGTTGGGAGAAACAATCACTGAAAAGATGATAGTGGATAAGATTTTGGTTAGCGTACCAACAAAATTTGATTCCATGATCGATGCCATAAAAGAGAGGAAGGATTTTGGATCATTAACCCTGATAGAGCTTACAGGTTCGATTGAAGCAAATGAATAGAGGCACCCTAAGCAGTCAGAGGAGCAAGTTGAAGGAGCTTACCTGACCAAAGGCAAAACCAAAAGCTGGAAGAAGTATTAAGGAAGTAACTAACCTGGTTTAAGTCACTTTGAAAAAAAAGAAACTTCATCCCTGCTCGATCTGTAAGAGGAATAATCATTCAGAAAAAACATATTATTGGAAGGGAAAGCCACAATGCAACTTTTGCGAACTATTTGGCCATATTGAACAGGATTGCAAAAAGAAGAATGCAGAAAAAAAGGGAATCATGACCAACAAACAAATGTATCATAATAATAAGATTGAGAGGAGCATCCATTCATGGCCAGTGAATTTGTGAAAGACAGATCCAAGAGTGAATGGCTGATAGATAGTGGATGTATAAATCATATGACATATGATGAAGTCGTTTTCAAGTATTTAGATAGAAGCTTCACAACCTTAATCACAGTATGAATGGGGAGAAGGTGAAAGCTCATGGAAAAGGCATGATTTATGTGAAAACAAGGAGAGGCCCTAGACTAATTGTAAATATCTTCTTGCTCCCTAACTTGAAGTATAATTTGATGAGTGTGGGACAACTTATGAGAAATGGCTACATGTTGCTGTTCAAGGAAGATCACTGCATCATATCAGATTCCAAGAAGATTAAGGTAGCTAAAGTTCCAATGTTAAACATAGCTTCTCAGTAAAATAGAGTCATCATGCCTTCGTATGCAATGATGACATGTCTTGGAAGTGGCACAAGCGATTTGGCCACTTTGAACTAAAGCTATCTAGAAGCTAAGATTGAAAGGGATGATAACATATTTGCCCTCCGTTCAAATTCAAAAGAAAATATGTGAGAACTGTCAACTTGGGAAGATGAAGAAAAATCCATTCCCAAAGAATCAAGCTTACAGAGGAGTAGAAAAGCTTGAGTTGGTATAAGTTGATGTTTGTTGACCAATAATGAAAGTAGATATTTTATCATATTTATCGATGACATATCCAGATTATGCTTGATTTTCTTCTGGAAGGAGAAAGCTGAAGCATGCAATACCTTCTTGAAGTACAAGAGCTCTGTCGGGACTCAGAGTGGTAGAAAGTTGAAGGTACTTAGAATAGACAATAGAGGAGAGTATACATCCCTAGAGGTTAAAACATTCTATGAGAATGAAGAGATTCATCACTAACTCACAATTTCATACACTCCACAACATAATGGTGTCTCTGAAAGGAAGAATGGAACTATCCTAGAGATGGTGAGGAACATAATGGCAGAGTAGAAAATGCCTAGAAGATTTTGAGCTGAGGCAACCAACACCTCAGCATACCTACTCAACATGCTACCTACTAAAGCAGTGGAAGGAAAGACTCCCTATGAAGCTTAGTTTGCAATTAAGCCTACTTTGTCTCACCTAAAAGTATTTGACTCAAGTTGCTTCTCTCATATTCCTGAAGCAAAGAGAGACAAGCTTTCAATTAAGGTTGAGAAAATGATTCCGAATCGTTATAACAGTGGGTCTAAAGCATACAAAATCTTCAATCCACCAACCCAACATATCTCAATATGTAGAGATGTTATCTTTGATAAGGAGGCAGTATACAATTTGGAAGAAGTTATTGAGAAATAGTTATTGGAAATTGATAAAGGAAATCAAATTGAGACTTCTCAAGTGGATTATGATGAAGACATTGAGGTTGAACCTATCAATCCAAAGTTCAAAACTCTGGAAGAAGTTTATTAGAGATGCAATGTTGTAATGTCTTAGCCTAGATGCTATTAAGAAGCAAAAAGCAATAGGCAGTAGAAGAAGGCTATGATCGAAAAGCTTGACATGATCAACAAGAACAAGACTTGGTCATTGGTTGACAAACCAGAAAAGAAAAAGATTATAGGGTTGAAGTGGATTTACAAGCTGAAGCTTAATCTAGACAACTCTATCAACAAATTCAAAGCAAGACTTCTAGTGCAAGGATATGCACAACAGTATGGTGTAAACTATGCAGAGACCTTTGCTCTAGTAGCAAGGCTGGGCACCATCAGATTACTCATTACCAATGGATTTAAGGAGGAGTGTTTGAAGTTCATGAAGCTTTAGCTAATGAGGTGTGAAGTGTTGAGGGTTAACTTTTTTAATTGTCGATTGAATTGGCATTGACTCTCATACCAGTAGTTAGAGGAAGTTTTTTTTAGAGTTTGTAATTGTTAGAATTCAATTAGTTTGAGAATGGGTCAACGGGGTCGATGGCTCAATGAGTCGACGGCTCGAACGGTCGACGCTTTGTGGCTCGAGGCCTCGATGGCTTCATGGGGTTGATAGGGTCGACATGGTCGATGGCTCTATGGGTTGTGTCGGCTGCAGTTTTAATTTTTTCAGGTTTACTTGCAAAATAAGTTAGATGCCAATTTTGAATTCTACAATAGATCTGATCATACCAACCAGTGTGACATGAAGTATATGTTGCCTAGAAGCTAATTCCAGGATCATCGGAGGCGTGGAGCTCATAATCGCAAGTTGAAGCTCCATTTGCTTTAGTAGTTGTAATTTTCTAGATTTTTGGGAAAAGTTTACTTGTCCTGATTTTATGTGATGTAAGTGAAGTATGGTGATAAAAACTTAGATTTGATCTTGAGGATTATAAAGGTACATTAGTTGATTTGATATTCATATACTTGTATTGTTTATCATCTTGTATTTAGTCTTTTATTTTCTCAATGAAAAAAAAAGTTTTTTGCAAATATTATCAAACAAATGTTTTTTTATTACTCTATTTCAATCCTTGCTTCAAGCTCGAATTCTTACGGAGTAAGAATACATCTGTTCACCAAGTTTTAGAATTAACAATAGCTCGTCTGATCCATTTGAAGTGTCGAGTGCTTGAGAAGCTCCAGCTGCCATGGCATTGGCCAATTCCAGTTTAGTGATAAACTGTTCTAGAGAAGGTTTGAGATTTTGAAGAGTGAATTTGGTGGTTTTGCTTTCTCCAATTGACCGAATAGAAGCTGGTTTCGAGCTTTCTGAAGAATCATGTCCTAAATCAGAAACATGAGCATCGCCATCCCTGCCAACCCAAGGCAAGTTCAAAGAACCAACGTTGACTACTTGGTAACTTTGAGTACTGCATTCTTCTGGTTGTGGCTTGTTGAAATATTCAATTGCTTTAGGATTAAAGTTCTCCCAGTCCCAAAGGAATGCATTTCCATTCCGCTCCATTAAATAGCAGTCATTAAATTAGTTGGTCCATTTTTTCGTTAAGCAGAGAAACAGATCTTTCCATACCTAAATTGGCAAATGAAAAGGTTTTCGTCCATCTCAAAGCATGTGATTATAGCAAAATTGAGTGGACAAAAGAGATTATGAACCCAAAAGAGCACAAAGAAATCAGTTTATTTAACCAACAATGAACAGGGAGAAGCAAGAAAGCAACCAAGTAGTTAGTTATTCCCTTAGCCTGCAAGAAACTTCAGAATCGCCCTTAAAGGGAAAATAATAATAATAATAATAATAATAACAACCCATTTCCTTCATTATTACAGGACTTGGAAGAGAACAGCATCAACAACCAGCTCGGAGCTATAAACATACCAACTATTACTCTTCCAGCCCAGTAAGATGGCCAATGTCCCCCCCTTGCCCTGCAGCACTATGGTGAATCATGCGCTCAAACTTGTAACCAAATTGTTTAAAAGGCCACCCTAAGAGCTCTTCCTGCTTTATTATTTAGTTAAACAAATATCAACAAATGAATTTCAAAACTTTAAGGTCCTAATTAGTAACGTGTTTAAAACATAAAAATCAGTTTTTTCAGTTGTCAATTTTATTTAGTAAATATATTTTACCTATTTTTAAAATTCAATTCTTTTAAAATGAAAAAAAAATCAATACTAAAGAAATACAATAAGTAATTTTTATTTATTTTGAACTACATTACATAAAAGTTTTTTAAGAAACTGACCTCAAAATATCTACGGAGTTCATAGTTTGTACAGTCTATGGGAGGCAGTGACAGCTACTGAACATGGTATAATACTCCCAACCACCCATCAACCTTGAATATCAGGACCCTTTCTTCTGGTCTGTGGACAACTTATAACCAAATTCAACAAAGCAAAATGGAATTAAATGCCGCATTGATGAAAAAAATCTCTACTTTCCAAGAAAATACGAATGAACTTATCATGCTAAGCCGTCTTCATCATTACTTAGCTTGGGCAGAATTAGTACAACTACAATCTACTTGCTGATATTTTTGTCAAATACTTTGGGGACTAGAAGAAAACACGTTTCTCTGGCCTTTTCCTGGAAGAAAGCAATTAAGCAAATTTAGGTAAGTCCTGGTCCCTCCTCCTACCTTGGGTTTGGTAGGTTTTAAAGAAACTCTGGTCCCTATCTCTTCCTTAATTCTTGTCCTACCTACAGGGAAAAACCTGATCTCACAGTAATAAATCTCGCAAAGCACAAAAAACACACAAAAAAAGAAAAAAGGGCGTCGTTAGATTTTTTGGCAGCCGCACTTTGCCGAGAAAATTAGAAAGGGGACAGAAGCAAAAAGCTTTTGTTTTGCCCCAGATAGTTTCAAAAGCCACCGCACTTAAATCTCGCCTTAATGTTTTGCCCTAGATACATGCATAAATCATGCTTTGGGTAAATATTTCGTATAACATTATTAATACTCTTTGCTAGATCCGATACAAAAAAATAATTCTCTACCATTGTAAACAAAACACCCTTTAGCTGACTCAAGAACCAAGTTCATAATGCATTATTTTCCAAATCAACTATAGCACATGTTATTAGATAAAGTTGGTTGTTATCGTCATGAGTAGTTGAAGACAGGAGCGTGCTTTTGTATTTGTACTTAAGAAATGTTTCATCAATACAAATAACCCTTCTCACAAATCTAAACCTCATTATTGCTGTTCCAAAGGCTATGAAAAAAATTAAAAAATATGTTATTTACATCCATCTTAAGTGCAGCTACAGAATCCAGATTATCCGTTTTCATCATGCCTGTGTACAATGGTAAATCTTTGTAACTATCCTCGGTCGAACTCCAAATAAGGTCATGTACAATGGATCTTAGTTTCAATGCATTTTAATAACTAGTTTTTACCCGAGATCATTGCAACAATATAACAAGAAGTCGGGCTTTAGGAGTCTCGTTATATTTTTATTACTTGTCCTTCACATGTCGTCCAATCATAAATGTTTGTCGATGATTATCTTATCTGAATGTAAGATTACAGGTGTTTGATCTTTATAGGTTCATATTTCAAAAATGAAGAATTTTGTATTCCCGTTACACGGATCCGCCACTATCAATTTAGATCTATACACACGATATAACAAATGTTGTATTGTTTAACTTGTTAATCTTGAACTCAAAATTCCATCAAATCACTTGCATATGTAGAATTACTTTAGTTCGTTCTGCAATGTAAAGTATTGTTTAATATAAAACTCCCCTCCCCTCGATTGGGAATAAATTATCAGAATTGAAATGCTTTCAGCACATGTGAGGGTTGAGAAGCAATGAGGATACAAAGACTATCCTTGTCATTACATTTCCAGATTCTAGTGATGACTGCATCACTTTTTTGTCAATTGGTACGTGATTTTGGTTATCTTGAGCGGATAAAGTGTCGGTTAAATTCTCACTAACTCTTACTCTTATAAACAAGTCATCCCTGTAACCTATATTATCAATACTGGCTTCTTTGTTGTGATTAGTGCTAAGTTCTTCCTCTATTCTTCAACATCGAAATCACCATCTTCAACATAATCTATAGACTTATTCTCTTCTTCATCAACACTGATATAACCATTGGCATCCTCATCAGAATTCTCGTCACTATCATGATCATATTCATAAAAATTCATATAATTGTTAAGATTATTAATAGTAGGAACGAGTACCTCACACGAAACGAGTACCTCACACGATCCTCATGATTATTAGCAATAGGATCAGGTATGATCAACATTGTGAAATGGTTAGGCAATTGACGACGCACTTCCCCATGTGTATCTCTCTGAGTCTTAGGAATCAACTTCACGTATAAATGAGATTTTGTGATTTTTCTTTACATTGCAAGTGCACAAAAATCCCTTCACATTTTTGTCTTTTCTTATATATACTAGGGAAGACAATAGCTTACTCCATGACTTGTACAATATTTACAAAATGAATTCATTACGATCTACGTCGATAGAATTATACACAACTTCCACCAGATGAGTATATGTGACATTATATCTGACCGAAGCTTAAGCTTATCCATTCTTCCTATTCACATGCCAATATACCAACTTCTCTTTTTTATTTGAGTTCAAATTTCATTTACCATTGAAACTTATAACACTACAAAAAGAGTGTTCAAATTTCATTTATGTGGGGAAAACAAATTAAAGAAACAAATAATTAATGTAAGAAAACAAATGAAGAAATTCTAGTATTGCTCAATGGCTTGAAGGCATTTATTGATGCTTGATGCTCGGACTATGTCCCATCATTGAGCTTTGCAACTCAAACCCATATTTTCCAGAAACCGTTACAGACCTTAGAATTCCCCCTTTCCTTTGTAGAAGAAAACAAAAACTCAATACAATGATAAAGACATGATTTTTTGTGTGTGGTTATCCATCAATAATTTAAAAAGAAATGAAGGAGGAAAATCTATATTAGATAACAGATTAGAAGTGATAGAAATGGAGAAATTTAATTAAAAGCACAGATTAAGGATTGTTGATTTTTGGTTCAACATAGGTTATCGTTATTGTGCATGGGAGGGAAGAAGCAGAAGGAAGAATGGGAAGAAAGGAGATGTGGGTATGAAGGTAATTTCATATGCTAATTTGATGAAGGGTATTAAGGTAATTTCATGTTTTTTAAATATTATTTTTAATTTCTTATAAATTAGTGGGCTATTCTCTAGCAAATAATTTTTATGGGCTAAAATGTTAAAAACATCTTCTTAGGAGACTTTTTACCTAATGGACCTTTTTTATTTATTTTTTTATATTTTTTTTAATTTTTTTTCCCTCAAACTATTTCCTCTATTTTTATCCTGGCAACCACCAATTTGAAGGCAGTTGGCAAACATACCTTTCAACATGTGTAATTTTACAAATAACTCATCTTAAAAATAAAATTGCAAAATAGCATTCCTTTCTAATTTAATAATGGTAAAGTAGCATTCCTTTCTCTCTTTATGATTTATTTTTTGCTTTCAGATTTTTTCGCTTTTAATAGTTTCAAGATCCAAACCTTCCGGTGTAATTCAAAATACTTTTGGAAAGTTTTAGTTTTTAATTCACTTGTCCTCTGGGTTTCTTTATGTTTGTTCTTTTTTTTTCTTTTGCTCACAGCCTAAAAAAGAGTGACAGACAATAAATATGAAAAAACTTACAAGATGATCGAGTAATTAAGGCTACCAGATAGATATGGTAGACGATCGAGATCGATATGATAGTGTTGACACCAAAATATGGCATTTTTGCACATGGCACGAATTCATGGACTTGTGGAAGAAAATTACATAGATTGTAATCAACTTTAGGTCGCTTCAGTTAAGTTTCCTCAAATTTAATCTAGTAGATTTCTTAATATTTCTAGACTGATAGATTCTAGATAAGAAGATTCGAGACCGAACCGGCCGATTACAAATCAAAAGATTCTAGACCGACTAATTTCTATATTCCAAGATTGGCATATTTTCAAATATTAGATTACTTATGTGGAAAGTTTAATAATCAAGATTTGAAGACTTGTGAAATGTTCGGATCTTGAGGTGTAAGTTACATACTAAGTTTGAATTAGTCAATGATGGATAAAAAAATAAGAACTTAGACTTCAAATTTCCTAAGAGCATGGTTTGTGGCATCATAAGCATTTATATTGGCTAGTGGATGCTGAAAATCAGGGAGCGCTTCCTTGAAAGTTAGCCCACATGTAGGGAAATTGGCCACCATCATTTTCTTTACCTATAAATAAAGGTTGAAGCCTTCATTCACAAGGGTCCAACACCTTCAATAAAAATGTATTCATACTACAAACACCACCCACAATGAGCATTTATCTCCTCATCTTTATGAGAAATTCATCCAAAACTCCACACTTGTGAATCTATTATATTTATGTAAAATTCATCCAAATCTCTGTGCTCATATCTTATCTATTCCTTATGTAAAATTCATCCAATGCATAACACTTGAGTCTATCTTTTACATTGTTGGGTTTCCTTTAGAATTAGATCCCTATTGGTTTTTTTTGTCAACTATTGTGTTGTGTCGCCTTCATTGAGCACCAAATACTAGTTATCTTCTATTTCAACATTCACAATCGTGCACCACTTGTAGAGTAGATTCAAAATCGAAGAAGGTAAGAACTCACAAGCCTTTGGTCGGCTTCAATCACCTTTTTGATTCACAAAAGTTAGAGTCTTTGTCTTTCACAAATATTTTGCTAGCAATCAACCAGATTTTCTGTAAGATAATTCCATGTAGTATTTTGTGAGTCTTCGGCTAATTTCCTCCAAAGGTTTCCATTTGAAATACACTGAGTATTTCTAGCACGCCCGCAGGATCACACACACAAAGTGCATCATTCGAAGGTCAAGTTGGCTGGCATTTTTCCAACGTCAACAGATAGTCAATCTACTATAATAGATATGGTTGTCAATCTCTGATCTACTACAATCGCTCTGGTAGTCAATCTACTTCGTTTTAGTTTAACGGTAGATTGTGGTAGCTTGTAGATCAATAATTAAGTCAATCGCAATAGATCTTAAATCAACAAACTTGTCAATCTTATATCATTTTGATCAACTACCATATGGATCTGAAATTGTTAAGTGAGTCAAAGATTGATTTCTCAAAAGTTAACTTCTTACCTAATATAAATATGGGAGTTTCGAAGTTCAAGATTTTGAAAGCATTTTAGGGAGTTTTTAATGAAAAATTATAGAACAATCGAAAAAGAAGTAGAATAAAAGGGATTTGTAGAAATGTACATAACTTTTAATTTAGGTGTCAGATTTAGACGAGTGAGCCCTTTCAGAAGTGTTTTTCAATTTCCTATATTTTTATCAAAAAGTGCTTTCGGCCTACAACATCAAAGTTTTAGGTCAAACTCCATCATGTAGGGCCCGTTTCAACATTTTTCTAGTTTTCATCAGTTTATAGGTATTTTAATCAATTTTTAAAAAAATGAAAAAGACTAGACCCTGACAATTTTCATAATTATGGCTATTGATTTTTTTAAAAATGGTCTTTTAGAATTGAGTCTCCTATTACTCAACCAATTCATCGCTAACGCATCTCCGTTGTCAGTCATCCTTAGTCCACTAGGATTCTAAATTTTGAATTCTAAGTTTTTGTCCGCCTCTCGAGAATCTGAGATGAAATTATAAATTTTGAATTTAGAGGAAAAACTCTCGATAGAGAGAGAATAGAGGCCACAAATGTGATGGTGACAGATTGGTATAAGGGTGGGTAAAATTCCTGCTCCCAACAAGAATCCCAATTCGAGTACTAATTTTAAGCACCAAATGAGTTTCAATACCGGTATAGGTCCCGATACTAGAGGAGGGCAACAAGGTCTGGTACAAATTTTAAAACTAGTCCCAGTCTCTAGTAGGATTACACTTATGAGTTTCTTCTCTTCCTCTTCTCATTCTTCTTATTTTTTGTTATCATTCTCTTCCTATTCATTTTCTCCCTATTTTATTCTCCTCTTTTTTTTTTTTCCTTCTCTTCTTATTTTCTTATTTCTTTTTTAGTTTTTCTCTTGTTCTTTAATATTAAAAAAAGAAATTGGTTTCGATATGACTACTAGTACTATCCTGATATCTTTCCGATACTGATGGGACCGATACCAAGCCAACACTAATGATTGTAGTCCAATACCGATACCCATATCGAGATAGTTAGGACCAAAACAGTACCATTATGTCTCAGTTCCAAAGTGACTTTTTTCCACCCTAGGTTGGCGGTTGAGAGGGCCAAATTAATTGATTTGAGAAGAAGAATAAAAATACAAATATAAAAAGTTTAACTGAGTATTTAAAAACCTTTTATTTGTTTTTATTATCATTTGATAACATGGACTAAAATGGGAAAAAAAAGAAATTTAAAAGATTGATTTAGTCCAATAGAAAATATATATATGGATAAAAATAGGAAAAACATGTCATGGAGAAAGTAAAACTAAACCAACTTGTTTATAATAACCTAATTAAATAGTCATACATGGATCAAGTTTGCATAATAAACTGAAAAGGACTCGAAACTAATTAGTGTTATATATTAAGTGGGCTTGGCTTGAATCTTTTGAATCATCTTCTCCTTAATAAGCCTTCTCATTATTTTACCAGAAGGTGATTTTGGGATAGACTCCACAAAGTGCACTAATCGGACTTTTTTGTAATTTGCAACGTTTGAGGCCACAAAGTTCATGATATCTTTTTCATTCTCATTTGCATTTGCAGCCATCACAACGCTTGCTGCTGGAATTTCCCCCGCCTCCTCGTCCGGCAGTCTGAAAAAAATTTAATCTGAGAGTATTATGTTACATATTTCAATCAGGATTAATTCCAAAAAAGGTGAAGGAGATGTTGAATTTTACGGCACAACGGCTACGTCTTCGATAGACGGATGAGTAAGAAGGATTGCCTCTAGCTCAGCTGGAGCAACCTACAAACAATATCTCAAAAGAAAAGTCATTTTGCCTTTTTTTCTTTTTTTCCCAATTCAAATTCTAATTTTAATGTTGAAACAAAGCAATGTTCTTACTTGGAATCCTTTGTACTTGATCAATTCCTTGATTCGATCGACAATAAAAACATCCCCATCATCATCTATGTACCCGATATCACCGGTATGAAGCCAGCCATTTTTGTCAATGGTCCGAGCAGTCTCCTCCTCATTTTTATAGTAGCCTTAAATCATTAGAAGTTATTAATGGACGTGATCAGTCTACATGTACCATTTTATCTTGATCAAGATCATTTATAATATCTTGTTTATTTCTTACCTTGCATTACACACTGGCTTTTAACACAGATTTCACCAGGAGTATTCTTAGATAGAGACCGACCCGTGTCTGGATCGATAAATTTTACTGACAAATTCGGGAGAACTTTTCCCACTGTGTTTTTCCTTCCATTTCCATCCCCTTTGCCTATGTTCCCGTAGCTTAGCGTTATGCAGCTATGCTCCGTCAATCCATATGCCTATTAGTTCCAAGAAGATATATATGTACAATTTAGAATATAAAAAATAAAAATAAAATAAATAACTAATTAAGAACTACCATTTTTAAAAGTCAATTTCTTTGAACTTTAATCTAGCCAATAAATCTACCCAAATGAAACTTTTAAGTATATCTTAACTAGATTTTGTGGGATTAAACTTAAGGCTGTGGGACCTGGCATTTAATTTTAACAAGCCCCAAATGGAGTTTTGCGTTCGGCTTTGGTAAATTTACCTCTTGAACATGAACACCCGGGAACTTCCTTTCAAAGGCAGAGAGAAGCTCGGGTGCAAGCGGTGCAGCCGCAGTCATAACTGCCTGGAGCTTGAGCTGGGTGAGATCGAACTCATCCACAATTGGATTCTTAACCAAGTTTAAAATAATAGGGGGCACAATTGGAGCAAATGTGACTTCTTGTGTGATCAATGCATTTAGGAAGGTCCTAAGCTCAAACCTTCCCATGACCACAACTTTCCCCTTGTTTCTAAGTGTAGCACAACATATTCCGGTTATCCCATAAATATGAAAGAATGGGATCAGGCCCAATGTTGTGACCTGGCCCACTGCCTCTTCTGGTACTCCGGAAAGTGTGGAACATAGATTCGCCACTATATTTCGGTGAGTAAGCATTACACCCTTTGATATTCCAGTTGTCCCCGACGAGAAAGGAAGAGCACATATATCAGTTTGCATAACATCTTCCCATAGGACACTGGTCCCAGCCCGGTCCGCTGCTTCGAGCAATTCGTTCCAATTCATTGCACCTTCAACTAGTTCTTCATCTAGTACAATAACTGGTAGCCCTATTGCCTTGACCTTCAATTCAGTGGACAAATACAACGTAAATTAATTAACAATTTATTACTGTTATTAGTTTATTGTTCTATTTCTTTTTTTTTTTTATAATGAGAAAACATCAATATTCATTATGTTCTCTAGGAGTCTAGAGCAATATGTTAAGGAATTAGCAGTCTTATAACCGAGCAATTTTTAGAGTTAATTATTATTTTCATTAAAACAATGAATTTACTAACCTTTTCAAAGCTTGATCCATTTGTGACAATGAGCTTAGCATCAGCAGCCTCGACTTGCTTTTTGAGTTCTGACAAATGGGCAGTCGGGTTTGCGCCGGAGAAAACACCTCCAGCTGTCATGATCCCAAGAGCAACGACAGCATATTCGGCTTGATTCGGAAGTACAACAATTACCACGTGGCCCTTCTTAAGGCCTAGAGACCTCAAGGCTTTGGCGAATCTCTTTGTGTCTGTAACCACTTGACCATAAGTGATTTCTTTTCCACTCACTGCTTCTACGAATGCAACCTTGTTGATGTAAAGTTCGGCATTTTGAAGCACGAATTCGGGCAATGTGACGTCTTTCGGCACTTGAACGTTCGGAAATTGGCTATAGAATATGTGTTCTTCATCTTGAGCTGAGGTTTTCATGTAAGTTCCCATAAGGGGTATTATTATTAATATTAATCTTTTTGGGCTGACAATGAAGGGTGAGTTGGGCGGCATTTTAAAGGACAAATCAACGAGTTGAAGTGTACAAAAGCATGCTCTGTGGGTGTGGATTTTTCGGGTAATTATTAGGTTTAAGGGTGAGATAAACATGGGCCATTTCTTGGTGAGAATTTGTTGATTCATGACATTATTGCATGCTAAATACTATTTTTCCGTAATTAGCTTCGGACTAATTTACTATGTCAAGTTGTAATTTAAATAATGGAAATCTAGTTGAATTCGCATACATACAGCGTGCAAAACTAATCAGACATTTTATATTTTTACGGGCGATCTTTCGTAGTTAAGACCGTAAGTTACCGTTTATTAACTATCTCTTAAAATCAGTTTAATTCATTTAGTTTGGTTCCATCGTACTATAAAAACAAGTAATTATACCAAAATTAGTTGTGGAAAGTACGTGGTAAAAGATTATAGATTTCAAATTCAATTTAACCAACCCGTTTTCAGAGCCAGCTCTCCCCCTCTAGTTAGGCCAACTAGGCCGTTTGAGTATTTGTTTGGTTTCAAAAATATTAAAACCTGTAAATTCCATTGGTATTTTAAATAATATATTGATATTTGTTAATGGTGCTACTTTTTTTTTTTTTTAATTTTTAATATCATGAGGGCCTTAAATTTTAATTTCGCTTATGACCCATTTTGGTTAGCGAGCTCTACCCATTTTGGTTCTTAATACTTTACAAGAAGCATATAAACAATCTAGGTGTAATTTAGAAAATCAAGTTTCATGTGCTAGCAAGTTTGGATTAAAAAACAATGATTTTAGCTTATGTAATTTGGTTGGTGGGGGAGTGAAGGGAGGGAACTCCATTAAAAGAATGAAGAGGAAGAGAAGTGAATTTAAAGTTTATTTTTAGTGTTTGGATGTAATTTTGTTAAATGAAGAAAAATAAATTTCTTTGTATTATATAACTAATTTTATATATGAGAGAGGATAAGAACTTTTATGGTATTTGCGATTATATCTTTTAATAATAGTATTTAATTATATAATAAAGTTAAAATTGTATGGATATTTTCTTTTATAAAAAATATATTTCCCTCCCTCATTTTCTCTATAATTTTAAGGGGATCGAAATCATAACAAAAGTTCTCTCCCTCTCATTCCCTTCCCTTCCCCTCCCTCTCTCTCTCCCTCCATAGAATTTCAACCAAACATGAAAAATGAACTTTAAAAAAAAAATTATCTTCCTTTCCCTCAAACCAAACGTAGACTTAGAAAAATAAAATAGTCATCTTGAGTGTATTATGAAAATATAGATCTAACAAACAAAAAGGATACATCAATGACATTTATGGATGACCATCAAATCAGATACTGATATATTTGATTTGCGCCGAATTACATGTAGGATATATCTGATCTGAGCTAGATTGGATGTAGGATATATCCGACCTCGTTTTATTTATTTATTTAATAAATAATTAAAGTTTTAGATTATGATTTTCCAAATGAATATTATTTTCTAACTTCATGCAACAATTAATACTTGATGATATTTCATATCCCAAAACAAATTAAGAAAAATTAAGAAAAATTAAGAAAAATTAAGAAGAAAAAAAAAATCATAATAAGCAAATTCCATAACTGGTGAGGACTTTCGTCATGGGAGGACTGGTTAAAGGGAAGGAACCATACCTATATATCTTATCGGGAAAATTTAAGGTCTCAACCATCAAAAAGTAAAATTAGAAACAAAATCATGATTTAATCATCGTTAGTATTCGACGAGGAAGTCATAACTAGTAGAGAGATTTTCTTCATGGAGGAGGGTAGGAGGCGGCACTGCAGCAGAGAGGTTTGGGTGAGTCGAAGGGCAGGAGGCATAGATGAGAGGAGAAGTGGAAAGTGTGGCTAAAGTTGAGTCATGAGCTTTAGTCTTTATGAGCCTTAGGGTTTATATGGGTTTTAGAGCTTGAATTGATTTATAGTAAGTATTCTTTAAATAGGTTTATGAGAGGTATTCTTTGCCTATAAAATGATATGTAGAGAACCTAAAGGGATAGAGAGAGAGAAAAAGAAAGAAGAAAAGAGTGAGATAAGGTGAAAAAGAAATTGTGAGAAAACTAGAGTAAGTTTTGAAACTCATAGAGAATTTCTTGTAATCCCCTTCTCATAAACTTTTTGGTTGATTACAATTGATAGTAAGCACTACTATTGAAGGACGTAAGAATTTACATTAAATTCTGAACTAAGATAAAATCTTATATTTTTCATTACTTTTCTCTACTTTAAGTTTTTAACAATTTATTTTATTATGATATAATTACTTAGTTGATTTCTTCATAACTATAATTATTCGCTTGCTTGACTCTATTGTCATTAAAAATTGGTATCAAAACTAGGTTAGGGCTTAAGTTCTTGTGGTTTAGTAAAGAGAACTTGTCCATATTGTTTCAATTATTAACAACGTATGCTAGGTGTTCAAAGAAATTACTAAGATAATTAGTTCTACTTCTAAGGTAGATATAAAAAATTTTGATGAATATAACAACTTTGGGTTATGAAAGATAAAGATGTTGGCATATCTAGGAAATCTCGGTCTTGCAAAATCACTAGGAGAACATCTAAACATTTGGCTACTATAGATGATGAGAAGAAGCAAAAGCTACTTGAAAGGGCGTAAAAACACTTTAATTTTGTCTTAGTAACAAGGTGATAATAGAGGTTGCAAAGATGAAGTCAACAGCTGATATTTGGTTAAAACTCGAATATTTATACGTGACCAAGAATCTTTCGAACAATTGTATCTTAAGGCAAAGTTCTGTACTTTCAAGATGGCAGAAGGCAAGAACTTACGGGATCATATCGATGAGTTCAATAAGTTAATTATAGACTTAGAGAACATTGGGGTCGTGTATGAGGATGATGATAAGACTTTAGTTTTGTTACATTATTTTTCAAAGTCTTATGAGAACTTTATGGATATTGTATAACATAGAAGGGAAGTTATGGTTTTGAAAGATGTTGTGGGAGCCCTAAAGATTAAGGAGCATAAATGAAAGAGTGAAATGGATGACTATAGT
The DNA here is from genome assembly GCA_027186245.1 of Coriaria nepalensis. Taxonomy (NCBI): domain Eukaryota; kingdom Viridiplantae; phylum Streptophyta; class Magnoliopsida; order Cucurbitales; family Coriariaceae; genus Coriaria; species Coriaria nepalensis. The sequence goes on from CP114493.1 coordinate 3,440,693, forward strand.
CGAGATGGTTTGGTAGTTACGGGAAGACCAAACAATAGGGAGTTAAAGGGAAAGCAAAAAAGACAGGTTAAAGTCATATGGTAGAAAGAAGGTCCTAAAATGCTTCTTTTTCCATGAGGAAGGACACATAAAAAAATATTCTTTAAAGATGAAGAAATAAGTAACGTCACAAGTAGGTGGTGGCGAAGCAATTATTGTTAAACAATATGAAGGTTGAGAGTGATGATGTCTTGGTTGTTACAACGAAACAATGGATATGCATGGATTTGGGTTATTCGTTCTATATGACTCCCAATGAAGGTTCGTTTAAGAAATACAAGAAGATCAATAACGTTTAAGTCTTATTAAAGTGGTTGGTATTGGCTCCATATGAATCAAGAATCACTATAGGATTAAAATGATCTTATCTTATGTGAGGTATGTTCTCGAACTTTGAAGGAATCTTATTTCACTAGGTATGCTTTATCAACATGGCCTTGGTTGGAAGGGCAAAAATGGAATCTTAAGGGTTTCCAAAGGGTCGCTACTCATGATAAGAGGATTAGGGGCAATGGTCTTTATGTTCTTCAAGGAAGCACCGTGATTGATGTAGCAGCAATGATGGTGGAATTGGGAGAAAGCACTTTAGCAAGCTAATGACACAAACGACTTAGTCATGTTAGTGAAAAAGGTTAACAAGAATTGAAAAAATAAGGATTTTTTTGGAAGAGATAAGCTATACTTGGAGTTTTGTGAGAATTGTGTCTATGACAAGGCTACTCTGATGTAGTTTAGCAAGTTATTAAATGTTACTAAGAAGACGTTGAGCTATGTTCACTCTAACTTGTAAAGACCATTGCAAATATAGTCCTTTAGAGGTGGAACGTATTTTATCTTGTTTATATATGACTGTTCTCGGAAGGTTTAAGTATATATTTTGAAAAATAAAAGTTTCATTATTTGGAAATTCAAGAAACAGAAGAAAATGGTAGAGGTTCAAACCGAGATAAAACTAAAGAAATTGAGGACCGATAATAGGTTGGAGTTTCTTAGAGAGGAGTTCAATACATTATGTAGGGATGAAGGTGTTGTGAGGTATAAGATTGTTCCCCATAGTCCACAACAAAATAATCTAGCATAAAGGATGAACCAAACTCTTTTAAAGAGGGTAAGATGTATGTTACTTAAAGGAGGAATTCCTATAAGGTTTTAAGAAGAAGCTGTTAATACGATAGTCTAACTTATAAATATGTGTCCTTCAATGAAGTTGGACTTCAAGACACTAGAAGAGGTACGGACTGGTCATCCACCGAATCTAGAGAATTTGAAGATGTTTATTTGTGTTGTCTATACACACCGAAAATAAGGAAAACTTGACACCAAAGCTCGAAGATATATATTCATTAGGTTCTGAAAGGTGTAAAGGGCTTTAAGCATTGCTATAAGGATGTTAATTCATCTAAATATTTTATTAGTCAGGATGTAGTCCTTAGAGAGACCAAGTACTACATAGAAATAATGAATCAATCAGAGGTCGGTGAAGATGGTATGGTTCAAAGACATGCAATTAAGAGGGCAGCAATTGAGATAGAGCCGATTAGTAATAGTGGTACAGAGCAGGAATGTGAAGATTTTTCTAGTGATGGAATTCCTTTAGAGGTGGAGGAGCAAGATGGTAATCTGGATGATAGTCTTGACTTATACCAATTGGTAAAGGACCGAACAATGAGAACTTTGAAAGCATCGAAGAGATACGAGTATTTAGATTTAATATCCTATGCATTGCTCACTATGGAAGATTCGGATGGGTCAGAGCCTAAAAGTCATGTGGAGGCAATAGTAGTACGGATAATGCATGGTGGATACAAGATATGAATGATTAAATGTACACACTTGACAAGAATAATACATGGTTATTTGTTGAGAAACCTAAAAGTCATAGGCTGCAAGTGGATTTTCAAGCAAAAAGAATGCATTTAGAGATTGGAGAAGTCGAGGTACAAAGTAAGGTTGGTTGCTAAGGGCTTTACACAATGGGAATGGCGTGGATTTCAATGAGATTTACTCGCTAGTAGCGAAGCATAGTTCTATTAGGGTGTTGTTACCTCTAATAATTCAATTCAACTTAAAGTTGGAGAAAATGGATGTAAAGATGACATTCCTTCATGAAAATCTTGAGGAGAGAATCCTAATGGCTTAACTAGAGGGCTTCATCAAGAAATGAGGCAAGGAACATATATGTCTTCTTATCTCCTTACGGTTTAAATCAATCTCCTAGTAATGTATCTTCAATTTGATAAATTCATGTTGAGAAATAAGTTTGTATAGAGCAACAATGATAGTTGTGTTTATGTCAACTAAGTTAAAGAAGGCTTAGGGTGTTCCTACTTTTGTATGGGGATAATATGCTTATAGCATCAAAAGATATGGAAGAAATCTCAAAACTAAAGTGATAACTAGAGAGATAGTTTAAAATGGAAGACTTAGGGGCAACTAAGAAATTTTCAGGATGGACATCATTCAGGTAGGAGGTAAAGTACTTTGTTTATGTCTCCATGTTGTTATCTCATAAAATTTATAAACAAAAAAAATAGTTTGTCACAGTCAAAAGTGGTTCAAACACCATTTGTCAATCATTTTAGGTTATCCACACATTTATCTCTAAAGACTGAACTAGAAGAAAAGTATGATACTGTTGTGGGAAGTCTTATGTAATCTCTTTTAGCGGAGAAATTACTCTAATAAAATGTGTAAAAGATATTTTTAGTACATTCTCAAATTTTAACAATTATATATATATATCACAATTATTTGAGGCTCCACAATATATGGGGCTCTAAACCACTGCCTCTCTTGCTATAAGAGAGAGTCGGATTTGCCAACAGAAGCCTAGGCTCGAAAGAAGGAGAGAGAATAGGAGTTTCATGTTGAGTTAAGGCAAGCTTACCTACCAATGCTTGGCGCTTTGTAATCAATATACAAAGTTAATAATCACATATAAGTGAACTATTTCTTCCATGATGACTCGGTTGACAAGCTCACTGGTAAGACTGAAGATCATATTAGATCGGGCTAAAAGTGGGCAGTTATTGTTTTAGAAAAATAACTACTCGACCTAAATGGTGGTTTATGTTGGACATTGGGGAAGGGGGCTAATCTGCACGTTTTGCATATTTAAGTCAACAGTCTTTACAATCCTTATATCTGAGGATATTTTAATGGGTTAATTCAATTTGTAGTCCTTGTATAATTCAATTTGTAGTTCTGGTATAATTTAATTTTTATGAACTCATCTTTGTATAGTTTTAGATCAACTTTTTAGTCTATATATAGTCCAAATTAGATTTTTTAGTCACTCTAATTGATTTTCATATAACTAATATTAACGTGATAAAATTTTAACATGTCAGCACCAATCATATTAAGACAAGTGTTAATCTAGAATTTTAATCATGCCACATCAGCAAGAAAAAATTAAAATTATAAATTCAACTCAAATTAATTCTTTATAATTTTATCTAAAAAAAATTTTTTATTTTTTTTTTATCCTCTTTAGTTTTTCCTTTTTCACTCAATTGATGGAGCATCATGGAGCTCGAGCTCTAAATCTTTATCAATTGAGATTGAACAAGATCTCCATCAATAGAGATCAAACTAAAGGAACCGAACTCTATCATAGATCGAACTATATCGCCATTGGATATCTAGTTCTAAAGCTCGAACCAGACCAAATGGAGTTCAAGTTCCAAATCTCCATCAATGGAGATTAAGCTCTACGGAACTCCATCGATGGCGTTTGGGTGAAAAGGAAAAAAAAGTAAAGGGTAGAAAATAGGACTTATAAAAATTTAAACTAAAATTGTAAAGAAAAGAATAATTTAAGTTGAATTTGTAATTTTTATTTTTATTGCTGATATGAGAGGATTAAAAATTTAGATTTATATATATCTTAATATGATCGGTGCTGACGTATTAAAACTTTTCCACATGGGTATCGGTTATCTGAAAAAACTATAGTCGAGACAAAAAAAAATCTAATTTGGACTACAAATGAACTAAAAAATTTGTGGAAGACTAAAATATTAACGAATTCGTAAAAATCGAATCATGCAACTTAGATAAGGTTGAGTGATTTAGATAAGATTATGCACTTAAATCAATTATTATGTTATTGACGAAGGAAGAACAAAATTATTTAGATAAATTATGTTAATAATAAATTAATTAATTTTAATTATATATATTATATTAATTTTATATTCAATGAATCTTACACCACCGACATAATACCCAAAATATTCTATTTTTTAAAAAAACAGTTGCATCGCGGGTCTTACCAAAATGTGATTCAAGTGAAATGAGGTCGCATTCGGCCTGAAATTAATCTCATAATTCAGAAATTGGGCATAAAAGTGGCCACCCGAGTCCTCTGCTCTCTCTCGTGTGCATTATATTTCCATTTCATACGAACTCTTCTTTTCCCCACATTTCTCTTCTAAGGAGGAAACTGCGAGAGAAAACGAGAGAGAGAGAGAGAGAGAGCTAAAAAAGAAAACGACGACAAAGAGAGAAAAATGGCTCTGCAACTCAATCCACTCACTTCTCTCTTTCCGAAGCTCTCTTATTTGTCTCTCCCGCCAATGGTCAGCTTCAGATCTCGCAAATTCGTCATGTCTTCCACCCTTGGCTCCGTCTCACAGTGCGTGCTCTTGCGCTTCGCAAATTTTTTGTTCCTCGTCTCTTTCAGTTTTCATCAATGATTTCTTCGTGCTTTATTGGTTCTGTCGATCTTCGTGCAACTTTCTTATTGATTTTTGCGCTTTTTGCTTACCTTAATCTTGCATTAAATCTAATTAGGCGTATTGCGATATGATTGTTTCTGCTTCTCAATTGATTGGACGGTTTGGATTTCTGATAATAGGATTTGGTTGATTTGAAATCATAAATGGAAGTTTTATTTTTTATAATCATTGGAATTCCCAATTATTACTTTCTTCGATTCTGTTTAAGTGCTTTCATGAATGAAAAAATGTATGCTGCGAACCAAGCGAGCTATGTGGTTGTACCCATTTTTCTCCTACTTTAAGTGGTTTGATATTCCAATGAATTTATGATAACTAGTGGGTTGGCAGGGTTGCCGATTAATCTTACCATTCTTATTAGTTCTGTGACAGGATCTTAGAAATCAAAAGAGGATGCAAAACTCAAAATACTTTTAATATGTTCCACTCTTCGCCTCTATGGCCATTTCTTAATGTACTTATTTAGGAGCTTGAAGGCTCGAGTCCTTTGAAAATAACACTCCATATTTGTTCATTTTTATCCATATGATTTGACATGGATGTACTAATCGGGTTCACATATTCAATAGCTCATTTTTTTGATGAATCTATTCATTGAATCGGCTCCCTAGAGTACATGGTTGTCTTGTTTCTATGATTTCCATTTCAGTAGATTGCAATGGGTGGTTGTGATCTTTTTTATTTATCAATTTTTCTTGTTATTTGCTTTTATAGTAGACAGGTCCCCTCACTGATGTTTAGTGTCACTTTTAAACAACGATAAAAAGAGGCGGGTGCATGCTTGTCCATCTGTTGGTCTTTAATATCCTTGACAGTGAAGTGGTTTGTCTTCAAGTGGAGGCTTCTTGATCCATGCTTGTGACTTGGCGGGTTTTATTGTGAAAATTTCTTCGTCACCACTTCGTATTTATGTTGTTATTCAATTTCTCTCTCTCTCTCTCTCTTGTCTGAGTCTCTTTTGTATAGACAAGTCTCACCTCCCCACCCCCTGTCCCTGAATAAATGCTTCCATTGTAGTTAGGTGGTGAATCTTGACTTGTACTTAATTTGCAGCAATAGGTCATGTTTGGAAGGAATGGCTCCATCTGTTCCTTTTAGGTGGTGTAAGAACATTGAGATTGAAAAAAAGGATCTCTGACTGTAGTACGTTTTTTTCCTTCAGTAGTTTCACTGACCATTAGACTAGCATCTAAGAGTGCTTGGAGAGAGCATGTGGAATAGCACAATACTTTGAGGAAATCTGTGTTCTTTCGTCCTCGGATGTGTTTATGCTATTGTTGCTTGTGCTAGTTTCAATCTTTTTACCCAACTATCGGTTTTTGATGATTTCAAAGGTCTTAAACTTTCTTTCACTTCTCTTTCTTTTGTGTTACAGTATAATTGTTATGGTTGTTAGCCTTGGTATGATTTTTGGCAGGCTACTTCTGAACTACTTTTAGTCTTTATTTTTTAGTTATCTTCTTGAATTGGTTTTAGTTGGTGGATCTTTGACATTGTATATTTATCTGTTTTCTTACATTTAACTTCGGTTTTACTCTTGGTCATTTATTTTTGAGCTATTTCCATCTTTATTCCTTTATGTTACATCTTCTTTTATGTTTCATTAAATTTCTAATGGATATTCTTTTGTGTGCATTTCTCTCTGTATCCTCACTGCATGAGCAATTTTACTCTCCTTTCCCATTTCATGCTCTCATTTACTTTCCAATGCATGTTAGTGTCACCTGAAGGTTGTTTTCCACTTCTGCTCATCTCTTAATCTTAAATGATATTTCTATCCTTGTGACATGTCCATTACTCCATTCTCTCTCCCCCAGTACCTAATCCTGAATTCTGTTTCTACAATGCAGGGTTGTTGAGAACCCGAAGAAGCCTTTTATGCCTCCTAGGGAGGTGCATGTTCAAGTAACCCATTCTATGCCACAGGAAAAGATAGAGATTTTTCAGTCTCTTGATGATTGGGCCGAGCAGAACATTTTGTCTCATCTTAAGCCCGTAGAGAAATGTTGGCAGCCACAGGATTTTCTGCCAGATCCTGCCTCTGATGGGTTTGATGAGCAAGTCAAGGAGCTAAGGGAGAGAGCAAAAGAGATCCCTGATGATTACTTTGTCGTTTTGGTTGGGGATATGATAACTGAAGAGGCTCTCCCAACTTACCAAACTATGCTTAATACCTTAGATGGAGTCCGGGATGAAACGGGTGCGAGCCTTACTTCTTGGGCTGTTTGGACAAGGGCTTGGACTGCTGAGGAGAACAGACATGGTGATTTGCTTAACAAATATCTATACCTATCTGGACGAGTAGACATGAGGCAGATTGAGAAAACAATTCAGTATTTGATTGGATCCGGAATGGTGAGATCATAATTGCCTTTCTTATCTCTTTTAAGTATTATTCTTTGGCCTACCAATGAACATTTTCTTGTTATTGTTTCTGCTTAACATGAAAAGTTGGCATTTCTTCAAGTCAAAATAAATTTATTTTTGCCTATAATCACTCATTTGGAACCTCTTTTCTATTAAAACTAATGAGATGAGGTGAAATCAGGTCTTGGAAGGTATTTGATAGTAATTTAATTTGAGAGAAATTCTAATAACTAGAGTATGCAATTCTATTAGTCTCCTATACTATGTAATTACTTGGCAGTGCCTTTTGTTTAATATCTTTATCTTACGTGGAATTTTGCTATTGATGCTATATTATATAGCTACATACTCTTAAGGGTAGCGATAAAGCATCATTATTCGATTTGGAGCTCACACCTGTTTTCACCACCTTATTACTAGGACCCACGGACCGAAAACAGTCCCTACCTTGGTTTTATCTACACTTCATTTCAAGAGAGAGCCACCTTCATCTCCCATGGGAACACTGCCAGGCAAGCCAAGGAGCATGGAGACCTGAAGTTGGCTCAAATATGTGGGACCATTGCCTCGGACGAGAAACGGCACGAGACAGCCTACACAAAGATAGCGGAAAAGCTATTTGAGATTGACCCTGATGGAACGGTTATTGCCTTTGCTGACATGATGAGGAAGAAAATCTCAATGCCAGCTCATCTCATGTATGATGGCCTTGATGACAATCTTTTCGAGCACTTTTCGGCTGTGGCTCAGCGGCTTGGGGTTTATACAGCCAAAGACTACGCCGATATACTGGAGTTTCTAGTGGGTAGGTGGAATGTGGAGAAGCTTAATGTTCTTTCAGGTGAGGCTCGTAAGGCTCAGGACTATGTTTGTGGTTTGCCTCCAAGGATTAGAAGGCTCGAGGAAAGGGCGCAAGGGAGAGCAAAAGAAGGACCTGTTGTCCCTTTCAGTTGGATTTTTGATAGACATGTTATGCTCTAAGTCTGGGAAGGAAGCATGCTACAGTCTTATGCAAAGAACCCATAAAAGCTCTCTAATTTCTTGAGTTTTCCTGTTATTCTAAGTTAAATATGTTGAGGTGAATCTGGGAAAAGAGAGAGTGAATTTGTTTGGGATTGTAGATATGATTGCTTCTCTTTTGTATGGTATGAAATAGATACATGCAGATAAGAGGGGCTAGTCCGCTTTGTGTGGGGTGGTTGTATTCTTGTTCTAAATGGGTCCTCTAATGGGGTCTTCTGAATTTTAAGTAGTTTTGTTTTTTCCTCTTTCTTGTTCCTCTTCTCCGAGTGTAATAAACCAAATCTTATGTCAATTTTTTTTTTTTTCAAAGAAATTTTTAGATAAATTATATTTATAATGAATCGGTTAATTTAAATTGTATATTTATTTTATATTATTATATTATATATTATATTAATTTATATATAATCAAAATAAATAAATTTATTTTATACCATATTAATTTTAAAAAGTTTTAAATTTTTTATTATAATTTTACCCTCGGACCAAAAAAAAAAAAGTTGCATCTTTTTATCATCTTCCTTTTGAATTTTTTAATTGTCCCATCTTCCTTTTTTTGTTCTTTTCCCACATTGGTCCCTACATCTCCGGTCAGTCTCCATGTGAGTTGTGACAATGTTCGCTACAATAGCCCATAGTATTATTTTTATATATACTATATAAAATATCACATGAAAATTAAATGAAAACAAACCATCCTATAATTTAGACTTAATAATATTGCTGGAAACAATGAAAATTTTTCCAGTCGGGAGCAGATGAGGTGGGAGCAAGGCGAGGCGGGTCCCAACCATAGCAGCATCGTCAGCAGTGTGAGTACCCTTGCCACGTGTCATGGAAGTCTGAGTGAAGCCAGGGCAAAAGCAGTTGACGCTGAGGTGGTGTTTGGCAACACGCTTAGCCAAAACCTTGGAATAGGCATTCAGTGCGAGTTTAGAGACAGCGTAATCCGTCCAGAGATCCGGCCACCCTTGCTTCTGCCATGTTCCTCTCTTCACGTCTTCAAGAAACAAACTTATGACCCGATCGATGTCTTCCTCCTTCAACTCTTCACTCCCCAGTACTTCTCTTATCTTATCATTCCTCAACTTCTGCATGCACACATCCATTACGTACATTTATAAGAAGCATATTAATATTGTATAGATATAATTTACGGTAAAATTTATCATAACTATAAACGTACGTTTAGAAAGCCGAGCCTGGAGCTAATATTGAGAATGCGAGCGCAGTTGAGTGAAGGACGAAAGGAGGGAAGGAGGGACTCGGTGAGCAACTTGGCTCCATAGAAATTTGTTGTGATCACCTTCTGGGCATGCTCTACTGAGTTCTCATTTATGGCGTTGTATGAAACAGCAGCGTTATTCACCTGCATGCACGTGGCACACATACGTCTTACATTAAATAATAGTTTTTTCACATATAGCATGTATTTTCTAATGTTTTTTGACTGATTGACTGATTACATTGATATGTATGTTCATACGGCCATGAGAATCATGAACTTTATTATTTTAATACATATATATCAACCGACATTTGATTATGATACGTACATAGCTAGTTAGCTGGCAAGTAATGCCATAATTATACAACAAGATGCGAATAAATTATAATATATCAATTACATTATAAAATGTCTTAACTTGCAGATGACCGTGTTGTAAGAATGCAAATGTTATGACCAATTTGCATAGTATATGACTTTGCATAACGTTGACGCTTATTTGATTCATGTTTGACTATGAGTAAAACAGATATTAAACTAACATATAAGACAATTAGTCTTCCATTCAACTTCCAAACCAACAAGATTCATCCATATACTTGACAGTTCATTTATTACGAACATGATTTCTCTCTATCTTTATACGTATAGAGAAAATTTAAGAATGCGATGGACAGGTGGGTGAACAGGCAGGCAAATGCATTGATAGAAAAATTAAACTGAAACATTATAGTGAAAGAAAAGTAATACTTACAAGAAGATCCAAGGCATCAAACATTGTGTTGAACCAAGAAACGAAGGCTTTGATAGAAACAGGATCCGACACATCTAACTCATAGAATTTCACATTGTTAAGGCCATGATCATTTCTAAGCATTTCAATAGCTCTTTGTCCTCTCTCTTTGTTTCTTGCAGTTAAGACTACGGTTAGCCCCAGCTCCGCTAACCGCTTCACCATTGCAAACCCAATCCCTTGATTCGATCCCGTCACAATCGCTACTGTCTTTTCTGACCACCACCTTTAATCCACACCAAAAATAAATAAATAAATAAGTTATCAATCAATCAATCAACTAGAGAGAGCTTTAGTTTAAGTTCATGTTTGTGTTCATGTACCTATGTGAGGAGAGATCTTCATGAGGAGGAGGGATAGAATGCTCTTGTTCTTTGGATTCCATTACTAATATTTGCAAGGAAAATTAAATGGAGAGGTTTTGATAATGAAGAAGAGAGAACGGTGTGTTTTGAGTTTATATATTGTGAGAATGAAGCGGGGATAGCTAGTGGTAATATTTAAACTTTTAAAGCGTGAAGGAGGTAATAAATTAAGAGGGATCGGAACGTGCAGTTGTTCCAGTCAAGCAAATTGAAATAGAACTATTTATAAAAGTAATGTTTCAACAAAAATATTATTGTTTTTTCTCGTTATTTTCATAGACAAATGTTGGAGTACACATGTATGTCCTATTGCTAATATATAAAAATCCGGTCGGGGACAAAAGTTTTGGTTTCGACCAGAGTCCTATTTTTGAATCCGGTTCTCATTTTAGATATCAATTAAGGTATTGATATTGATAACGGTCCTGATATATATTAATTCAAGTGGGAACAAAAGTTTTGATTTCGATTAGAATCCTATTTTTGGATCTCATTTCAATTTTAGATATCGATTAAAATTTTGATATTGATAATAGTTCTAATATTAACAAGTAAAATTGTTATTACCATTTATTATTAATGAAAATTTATTTTGTCATGTTTATTAATTATTGTTAGAATTAATATTTTATTTCATTGAATAAATATCATGATAAAATCTAATATCTTAAATTATGTACTTAACCATGAATAGAGATCATATTCTTTGTTATGTAGTTGCTTAAAACTTAAGATCCAAATTATTTGTAGTAATAGGATTATTGATGTATCGAATAGATTATTACATAAGGTATCTCCTTAATGTCTAGGATCATTGATCTCATTGTTGTGAAGACTAAGTATATTGGACGTGATCACTAGATAATTCTTAATGATAAAAACACTAATAATTGATAAAAAATTATTTAATAATTATAATATATGTGATTCTCAAACCTAAAATTACTATATTATCTTATGTGTGATATCTTATATTTGACATCATTCTAACAAACTCTAGCCAATGGTTATAAAAGGTGAATCGTTGAGTATAATATGTTGTATATGAAGGTTGTGAGTGATCAAGATGAGATTCATCACACTTTTATTTCAGGATATGAGTCCTACAAATTATATTGTTTATAGAACAAGGACTCTTTGCAAAGTAGAATGCATGGTTTGAAAAGAATTTCAATAAATTTATTGTTTGTGTTCAGTAAAAATATAATTGTTCATATAATTTATCTCTTAAGATTTAATAGTTAGACTATACCTTATGACGAATTGAGACATTGGCTAGATAGAATCATCATTTATTATACGTATTAATTAGTTATGAGAAATTCTTATAGAAGATGTTTTACTTCTCATCTCCCGAGCGACTTTGACACTTTACTAAAAGTTAATCTTAACCTGGAGGTTTAAGTTAATAAATTATAAGACGATTGCATTAACTACTTAATTTAAAAATTATTTTAGAGTTAAATGTATATTACAAATTAGATAAAATCATAAAGTGTTATGAGATGCTTCTAGCATGCTGTAGAAATTAATCAATCACACACTAAGATTCCAAAATAAATCAGTTGAGTTTTCATTGATGATAAGGAAAATAGATCGTTTTGATTATAAGGGTAAAACCAGAATCTGCCAATTGTTTGACTATAAATAGTAATTTATTAATGGGTCCTTTAGTTTTAACTCCTAAAATAGTAAAAAGTTTGTAAATTTAACCTATACTAGCCTAATATAATTAAAAAAAATAAAAATAAAAATAAAAATAAAAATAAAAATAAAATAAATAAGGATGGATAAAGTTACCAATGAAAAAATCAGTAAGGATGGTTGCTTTAATATCACTCAAATATTGAATGAAAAGACAAGTTTGCCCTTATCCCTACCAAGATAACCAACGACATCTTTTTGTCCTAGAAATTGTGTTTCCTCTATAAGATGTGACTTACCTTCCCTTTCTCATCATTTCTTGTTCATATCAATCTTAAATTTTAAATAGATTCGTATATGAGGTTCATAATCAAAGGTAGAGAACTTCAAAATATAAAAAACTTTGAGTTTAGGGTATGGTCTATACCCAAGTTTTTCCCTTTTTTATGAAAATATGATGGGTAATCTTCTATTTTTGGGTCATTACGTTCAAGTAGTGATTATAATAGACATTTCAAATTGTTCTGCAAGTGAAAGAATGTGGAAAGGTGAAAAAAATACAAAATCTGGAAAATTTGAAGAAAAAAAAAGTGGAGTTCGTGTTTATCAATTTCTCAATGCGTATGTTTCTAATTTATTGATAGAACATTGGAAATTGAAAAAGATGAACATAATTCAAAAAAATTTCTAATTTCTAATGTCTTAAGTAACCAAAGTACATTGGGAAATTGGAAAATTGGGAAACAAAACATAATAGAAACAAAATATTTCCCAATATTTCAATGTCTCAAAAAATTGAGAAATTATGAAATATAACATAAAAAATATATTTCCCAGTTTCCAAATTTACTCTAAGAAAGAGAGTACATTTGAAAATTGTGAAAACTAAACAGAAAAAAAAAAAAAAAAAAAAAAAAAAAAAAAACATTTCCCAATTTCCCAATGTCTTAAAGAGTACAACTTTCATTTTTGTTTTTCCTTCTTTATAGATAAAAAGTATTTTCATAGTTATATCAGGTAAAGCGGTATGGTTCCCATTATTTATAAGAAATAATGAGAACGTAAAGGGATTTGTGCGTCACTTGCAATCTAAAAATAAAGATTCTACCTTGTATGTGAAGTTGGTACCAAAGACAAATAACAATTCATATAGTGACTGTGAAATACCTGCGCTTCCTTAATAGTTCATGATGAAGTGGGCAAATTTTTATGAATTTGATCACACTAGTAACAGATATGATAATGATGATGATTGTGATGACTTTGATCAAGTGAATGGTGATGGGGATGAAGATGATGTTGTTGGTGCTGAGGATTAAATAGTGGTGGATGATTGTGACACTTATCAGGATAACGAAGAGGAGGGTTTGAATCAAGAGTATGAGAATGAGCACTTCAATGGCGCTATATTCAAGATAGTGATGAGAACTTAGGTGAAATACCAATTGAAGAGGCATCTCCATTTATTGGGCGATCAGTGAACTATGTAGATGAAATTGACAACGAAGAGATTCCAATCCCAATTTCAATTACAACCCAACATTCGACATATAGTGAAAATATTTTGGTTCCGATTATATCTTCCCACGCACTTAGCGGAGAGTTTTATGTGAAACAACATTCATGATGATGATCATATAGATGGGATCTAAGATGGTGAGAGTCTAAGATTTAAACCATTCATTGTCATAGAATTATCATTATGGGATAATGATAATCTAGAGAGACTATTATATGCACTATCATTGTCGGAAAAAAAGTGATTATCTTATATTCATTGGTATTGGTTGATATCAAGATAGACATATATGTAATTAATTATTAGTGACTAATTACTGAACATGATCACTTGAAAAAATCTCATTAGTAATAATATTGACTGTTAATGAAAACGGATTCCGCCCCATGCATATAAAGGACCGACAACTTACACTTGCGATAAAGATGGGAGAACAATTTTCTCTAATCACTTTAAGTGGACAACAAAGCTAGGGTTATCCAACTTGTTATCATCCACCCTATTACAAAGCTAATATTTGACCTTTTCAACTGGTCAATTCTAACATATTCCAATTTAGCCCCGAACTATTAGTTGCTTGATTGGACTTAAGTTAGAATAACAACTCCAGTTTTAGCCTATTTACACCAGTTGGCTAGCCATAGTACCAAAGTGTCATGCATTTAGATTAGTTAACACTTAATGGACAATTTGGACTTATCTCAAAACTCGATTCAGACTATTAACTCTTAATAATACACACGATTATGTTGGACCGCTTAGATTTTATTTATCTTTAGTTAATTAAATTAATTTTTAATAAGTTACTTAGTCAATTAAATATTTAATAAATTATTTAACTTTCAATTAAACTTATATCATTTCTTAATTGTGATAGCAGGGATGTATAATATCCAAATTAATAATTAAATTAATTTTATCATATGTACAATGATCTTATTATTAACATATCCTGATTTAAGTCTTTAAATTATACATCTATAATTTTATTTAATTAATTTAATACTATATAAAATTAATTTTTCAATAAAATTAAATTGGTCCACTCCTTCCGGTAACGAAAATGTCATTACCTAAGTTGATGTAATTCTTATGTGTGTGACCGATTGAATTACATATCAAGCTGGTAAGAGGATTTTTCAACCATTGTGATTTTATCAGATTCATTTTTACTTTAAAACACCTTCTAAAACAAAACAACTAATTCAATAATATTTATGATTGATTAACTTAAATATTTAGGTTGACTATAATTAACTTCTAGCAAAGTATCATGATCACCCGAGATACGAGAAGTATAATATCTTCAACAATAAAAAAAAGTAATGACTATTACTGTGCAATTCAATTATTTCATCAAGCCAGCATCCCAATTTATCTTAGCATATAGTTTAATTGTTAAATCATAATAGACTAATCATATGAATCCTTAATATCTTTATGCAAGTTAAAAAATAAATTTATAGAAACTCCTTATCATATCGAACTACTTTACAATGATTCATTTGTTGCAATAAAGATCGTAACTTATAAGACTTATATTCTTAAAATATATGAATGATGGATTTCATCTTGATACATGACATGCCATATCCAATGGTTCACCATTCGCAATATTTAGCTATGATCTTTTTTAATAATGTCAAAGTATGAAATCTCATGTATAAGATTTCATGGTTATCTCAAATTTGAGAATCGTGAGCACTATAGTACTAGATAAGTCTCATTAAGAGTAAGTATTGTTAGCATTGTGATTCATCCAAGTGGTCACGTCCGGTGAATTTAGTTACTAATAGAGACCTATATAGTTATCTTGATATTTCTTAATATCAATAGTTATAAGAATAATCATCATATACATTAAGGAGATAACTTATATAATAGTATTACCAAATTATTAATATCTTTTCTTGATAATCTTACGACTATAAACAGCTTAGATCTTAAGCATTAAGTTATTTGAATCTTTTCTTGCCAAATTATCATATTTTCAAGTAAATAACTTAAGTTCTTAACTATCATGATAAGTAATAATAGTAAAAATATATAAATATTATTTTTAATAAAATAATAAATATGATAAATTAAACGCATTTATTAAATAAGTAAATCTTTTATAAAATCTAACCAATTGATTTAATAGTTATATAACTTTCAAGTCCCGTTGACTTACAACAACGTGTGGACATTTGTACAACTACTGACCTGAGAACTATTATGGAACAACAACTATGTTGTCTTACAACTTGTGAGTTGTGGATACCGTACTTAGGGAGTACTCTCCCTTCATTATACATACTTCTCAACGAAAGGAAAAAGGGGTACTCAGATTGATTACCTTCTCTATCTCAAAAACTCTCATAAATACTCTATAGAACTCTAACTTCATCATTGGAGGAGGTTGGCCTGAAACAATCCCAACCAATCCTTATTTTATATTTTCAGACTGACTCAATTCAAACGTAATATTGATGGCTCAAATTTTTAGACACCAAATTATTTTCAGAAATAATTTGTCATCTATGAAAGTTGTGGTCATTTTATGACTACTTCACACTTCTCTCGGAACAAATATAAAAAAAGGGTGGATTTTCATCTTAAGAAACTAAAAAGTTAATAGGGCTTAAGTATTAATGTATGTAACATGAATATTTAAAACCAGGTGTTTGTTGTTGAGACAGTGACATCCACATTCTCTTTACAAACAAGCATGGATTGTAAAAGCTAAGTAGCTAGGAAATAGGCATGTGGCATAGGCTTCAAAGGCTATAGAAACAAGAGCAATTTAAAACATTAAAGCAGTTTTAAATTGTATACTATTTCTACATGCTTTCAAAGAATCTTAATAGTATACTATTTCTACGTGCTTTCAAAGAATCTTAACAGTACACTATTTCTCTGCTCTTTTTAACTTGACCAATTATTGAAGCCAATCAGTTTGTTTAGGTGGGAACAATCACAATGTTTATAAGATATTAAGAAGGTAATTAATTAATTATAATGGTAATTGCCCTTTGATTAGGCATGAAAGCACTAATTCGAGGGGTTATATAGATAATTAGGTTTGAAGCTATGACGTTCTAAAACAGGGCACTAAAAAATTACTCTTACCAGCATAGTTTTGAAGACTAGAGTGGAGCGTTCAGATGAGATTAAAAAAAAGAGTTCAAATTAGGCCGAGGCATATATAGAACACAGCGTTCTTAGGTGTATTTTCTTGAACAATGGCAACTGCTTAATTGACAAAAAGGATAAATAAACAAACCATATCGACAGGTTTTCAACGTTTTATTTCTATATCTCAAAGAAAATTGATATCAGAGGTTCAGAGAGAATAAGAAAGAAGAAGGGAAGGAGAAAAAAATAATAATAGTAATCGTAAAACTAGTGATAGGAACTTCATGGCTCAGGTTGCAGTTTTTCAAAGGATCGACTGGAAAAGAGCAGTTGAGAGGTACCTTTCACCAAAGCTTGGAAACACAGCCTGAAATGGTATAAATGTGCGGTCGGGTTAAAAGTTTTAAACATTAATTTGAGTAAGGTTAAGTTTTGATAAACTGTATTGGCCAAACTAGCCTAAGGTTCTCAAAATTCACCAAAACTAAGATAAGGCATTAGAAGTTTCAAAATCAAGCTTCAATATGAGAATTTCTTGCATGCATTACAAATGAAATCATATCATTTGGCAAAATCAGTTATACACAAAATGATTTCATTTGTCAAACTACGGAAATAGTACATGATTTCTCCTTAAACACCCCAATTTGAATATTTAATATTTAAAATATCACGGCGCATGTTCAATTAGTATGTGACATTAGCTAATCAGATAAAAAGGTTCCTTTCTAAAATTTAACCCTCTTCAACTTAATACACTCTATTTGGAAGAAGAAGAATAAGAAGAATGAAAAAAAAAATCTTCTATCCATTTTGCTTACGTGGCATACTGATTGAACATGGGGCAAGTCGACATATTATATTAAATTGGGGTGTTTATGTTAGTTTATGCATAGTTTTGGGTCCTCGAACCAGATTTTCAACGTTTTGGTACCTTAGGCTAGATTTAGTGAAGTTTGGGTACCTTAGGCTAGTTACTCGACTGTATTAGTTTCTAAGAAAAATTGCATTTCCATTTGGAAAAGAGTTTAAACAAACTGAAATCTTGTTGTCTCAAACTGAAGACGTAAGCTATTATGATCTAAATGAATAATGAATTATTAATATAAGTTGATAGAAAAGGATATTATGGTTTTTGAGTTTTATCAAAGAAATTAAAAAGGAACTTACTGCAATAAGCTTTCCCGCATTCTCAGGTCTCTTTCCAACCCTTATCGCAGCAGCAGCTGCTGCTCCAGAAGAAATCCCGACCTGATATAAGTTGACATAACAGGAATGACCAATACTTGTAAGTATAAAACAAGAGATATTGGTTAGCAAGAAAAAGAAAAACCAATAGGATATCAAAAGTGGATATATTTTACAGAGCAATTTCTTAATAAGGTCATAAAAAGGACTAACCAAAAGGCCTTCCTGGAGGGCCAATTGCTTTGCACTTTCAACAGCTTCATCACTGGATATCTGACACAACAACAAGCCTGTGAGAATGGAAAGACCATACAGATATCTTGTATGGATGGTATCGATTTTTTATGGGATGTTATAACTCACCTCTATGACTTCATCCATCACATCCCGGTCTAGGTTTTTTGGTACAAAACCAGCTCCTATTCCTTGAATCTTGTGAGGACCTGCATTTTTTTTTTAACAATATGAAAATCACATTTAAAGACGTATTAAAATTTATAAAGACAGAGAAGTTGGATTCTTTGTTACCAGGTTTTCCACCAGAGAGTATGTTACTTTCCAGAGGTTCTATACCAATAACCTGATATTTAATCAAGTAAAGTAATAATCAGATTGAGAGGAGGGGGAACACTTTAATGAAATAAAATATTTCTATATAGTTAGTTGATTGTAATGAAGAATGTAACCTTAATTTTAGGATTTTTTTGTTTCAGATACCGACCAACCCCAGATATTGTTCCACCTGTTCCAATTCCAGCAATAAAAATATCTACCTTGCCTCTAGTATCTTCCCATATCTCTGGACCAGTTGTCTCAAAGTGTACCTGCACATTCAAGTTACAATTTTGAAAATCTGGATATATTGAAGAGAATACAGTATTTAAGTAACAATTTTACTTTTTTTTGTTTTCAATAAAGGCTAAGATGTTGAAATTTGAGTGGTCATATCTCCCACCCCAATATGAATGCCACCATCTTACATTTATGGTTCACTCGTACATGATTAAAACAAATTTGTTAGTCTTTTTTTTCCCTTTTTTTTTTCTTTTAACTTACTCCTTCATTGCTGTTTGACAAGTTTATCTCGAGCTTCTATGGGCCAAAGTACTTGTATGTAACACTGTACAAACAACACAGATGACCCGAAAAGAAAAAAAACCTCTTTGATGACACATCTGGTTACTGTCAAAAATTTGGGTATATCCCCATGCTCAGTTATCATCAATATGATTGCGACTTCCTATAGTAAGAGATTTTCACACACTTTCTACAGACTGGGAGATTTTAAATCCCAATCTAAATTTCAATTGCCTAAACATTCTTTACAGGAAGCATATATGCAGCAATCTGAATTCGTAAGCCCTCCATTTGGAAAGATAGAATGATGGAATAATAAAAAGTTATTCCACTGAAAGATACTGGCTAGGCAGCAAAATTTGGTGGCACATTAGTTAATGTTTTGCATGCCAATTGCTTTTCTGCCCCCATGGGATTGAAAAGCTTGGCAATAGCTGGGCCGACAGAGCTAGGCCTAAGATAAGTCCAAAGAGCATCAAGACAGGACTAGTGATTTGACATGATCTCATACCTTTGGGTTAGCAGGATTGTCAAACTGTTGAAGCATGTAAGCATCAGGTATGCCTTTTAAAATCTCTTCAGCTTTCTGAACTGCTCCTTTCATGCCCTTTGCTGGATCCGTCAATACAAGCTCAGCTCCAAAAGCTTTCAATAGGACTCTCCTTTCCAAACTCATGGATGCAGGCATTGTCAATATAAGCTTGTACCCTTTTGAAGCAGCTATGAATGCAAGACCAATTCCCGTATTTCCACTTGTTGGTTCGACCAGAACACTCTATGAATTCATAAGAGAAAAATTTTATTACAGCAAAAGCAAAAGCAATCTGTTAAAATTTTCAAGAATGTGCTTCCATCACTTACCTTTCCAGGAGTGATAGCTCCCTTTTGTTCTGCGTCAGTTATCATGCTGTGACCTATCCTGAAGCCAAATTTTACAAAAACTCCATGAGAATATTAACCACTTTTAATCAAGCCAGGATTGTTAAGGAACAAAGTTATCCAACACTCTGAAGCCTAAAGTTAGAAAAAGGAATGAAGCTGAAACCAGCATTTTATAAGTGAGATCTATAATCACAGTAAGCGTACTATTTGTAGGCCTCTTAATGGTTTGAAAAATTACAGTAAACTAAATGTATTGGACCACATCAGTTTCTTACCTGTCCTTGACACTGCAACAAGGTTCCATGATCTCAAGCTTGGCAGCAATATTTGCAACCGAGCCCCTCCCAATATTGTTCAGGTAGACCATTGGCGTTTTCCCAATAAGCTGCATCATAAAGAAAGAACATATCAAAAGAGAGGGTTTATTTGTTGCTTTAATTCAAGATATAAAAAAGACACCCATATTACATGACAAAGTGCTTTCACTAGACCACTTCAAATCAGACAAAAGTGAATTGGATCCCATTTCCCAGCATTATATAGTTAAAATATCTAGAAAATCCTGCCTGATTCGTAATCCGAAACGATGTTACAGAAAAGAAAGCTATCAAGCATCTTCATGCACCAATGCTTGAAAGTTGATAATTACATTCAAAATGCCAAGTTGACTTTTACCATATCAAAGCTTCATAAAATACAGCAGACCGTGAACAGCATTCGATAAAGTGGACAACTGTGATTATTTTATTATACTAACATTTGACCTGATCAACAATATTGGCAAACCTATTCACAGTCCTATAAATAACGGATTTTCCCCAAATCAGTAATGAGCAAACTCCGAACCAAATGACCAATATTGCAAAAATAAGAACGTTGCTTCCTTTCCGATTTCATTTTTTTAGGACCAAAATTCAGCTGCAGAAGGGGGTATTAAAAAAAAGAAAGATCTCCTGAATTTGTCAATTCAAGCAATCAATCAAAGTGAAAAAGGAAATACTCTAGTAACGCTTCATCAGTACAAGCCTCAGAAAAATTTACCAAGTAACCATATCAGAGTACGTTGAAATCATAGCGAAGCAAAAAAAAGAAAACAAAAAACAATGACTAATGACCAATTGATAGTCTTTGTTCAGAACATTCACCTGCGATACATTATCCGCAATGTTGAGGCCTTCATTCTGTGTCTCCGGCTGAACAGAAACAGCCTTGCAGACAACAGAGGAACAAGAAGAAGTAGGGGAAACACTGTTTTTCTTCAACTTAAGAGACGGAATCTGCCTAGCCGCCAAGCATTGCTGGAAAGTTCTAGAAGAATCCGCGAAGAACAGTTCAGATTTAGCGGAGCTGAAGATAGGGGGAGATGATGTCAAGGAGTTGATCAGATGAGCAGAAGCCATTGTTGTGTCTTCCGAGAATAATCCCGTTTTGGACTTTTGCTCGAGCCTCTCTCACTGCTCTCTGGCAGGAACGGACTCGTAGAAAAGTACTCAGCAGCAACTATCAAAGACAAAATGACTTGTAGACATGATTTCTGGATGATTTTATTTATTTGTTTATTTTTAATTATTATTTATCCAATTTTTTACAAATTAAGTAATCTATTTATTTCAATAATTTAATAATTTAATAAATTAATAATTTAATAAATTTCAAATAAAATAGATTAATAATTTCGCTCTACAGTTGTTACTTGTCCAGTTCGTAATGTTTCCTCAGATTCCTCAACTCAAAACTGCAACAGATTTGACTTAGTACACTTCACCCTTTTCTCTTTTTTTTTTATTTTTTTTTTTTTGTGTCTGTCCTGATTCAATGAATACCTCGGCATAAATACGTGACAGAGAGTGGATTTCTAAATCTTTAAAATTAAAAAAAAAAGTACAATCGAATTTCCCAATAAAACAAACATTGACATTTCCTCGTTGCGAATGAAGAAATTTTCCAACCGATAAAGCACGAAATGGACCACTCTTTTCCCTTTTAAAAAGACAAAAAGTGTCACTTTCAACGTCTGTTACCTTCAAATACTACAGACAAAAATAAGGAGCAAGGTATTACTTGTAGTTTCTTCACTGTTAGCTTTTCACCTAGATCTCCCCAAGATAAATCTGTTTATCACTACTGCAAGAACCTACAATCTGCTCGAAGGGGTGGAAGACGCATTCATTAACCGATCCAGTATGTCCCGGAAGCTTATACAAGATCCTTCTAGAAGTAGTGTCCCATATATACACCATCCTGTCAGAACTACCTGCCGTGACCTTACTTCCATCAGACGACCAACCACATTTCAACAAGTTCTTCTCAAAGTTGTGCTGATGCCCTTCCATTATCTTCACACACCGATTCTGAGGCGCATATGGGCGCATATCCCATATACAGAGCTTGCAATCCATTCCGTTAGTAAGTAGGTAGGACCCATCTGGGCTTAATTGCATGCCTGTTATCATATCTTGATGGCCTTGAAGAGTCATGGTTACTTCACCTTTCCGTATATCCCATACCTTAATATCATTGTCAATTCCACCTGTGAAGATCTTGTCAGAAGGATCGGAAAAACTGACGGCTGTGATTTGGTATTTATCAGGGAATGTCTGAATGGCTCCTCTCTGACGCATGTCCCAGAGCTTTGCGGTTCCATCGTCGGATCCACTTACGACTAGAGGCGGGCCTCTCCTGGAGGGGCAGCATGAGTTGACAAAGGATGAGTGTTCTGCCATTTTTTTAATTTGCTTGCCAGTTTCTACGTCCCATGCTCTTAGGGTTTTATCGGGACTGGCTGATATTATCTGGGACCCGTTGCTTGTCCAGTGAAGATCTAAGACCGCATTCTTGTGCCCTTTTAGAACCATGAAGTTCTTACATTCTCCATGGACATTCCAGAGGAAGATTTCTTTGTCATGGGACCCGGATGCAACCACCGTTCCAGCTGGGTTGAATTTCATTGTGTATATGGCACTCTGATGACCTGTCAGCAACATGATCGGTGATTCAAGGCTTGAAGTCCGCTGTTTTCCATTTGATGCGGGTCCTGTAGGAGCACTGTATGGAACAGTGGTCCATTCCATTGGCCTAGGTCCAAGGGTTGTCAAAGCATTTCCACCATCTGATGGAACAGCTTGCATCTTGTCTTTGTTTAGGCGTTTTAATTGAACTTATAGGAGCTCCTGAACTTCAATAAGAATTAAAAAAAAACAATATTAGTAGGTCGAGGTAACTCAAGGGCAGCATAAGAGAATGATTTTTAACCACAGATATAACAACTTAAGACCCCTAATTATATTTTTCTGTTTTCAGCTGTACCTACGACTTTCTCAAATTCAAAGACAGGGTACTAGACAATGTAGCATTTGAGTATCCAAAACAAAATCTTCTCAAGAAATCATTCCAACATGAGTGCAGAATTGACCAGCAAAATTTGCACATATAGAGGCATCCAAATATATTTAATTGATGATCAACTAAACCGTACGTTATAGAGAAGTAGGAACATTGACAGATGTAAGGAATAGTTTACAAGAGAAGACAGGATATAAACCACATCATAAAGTTAACTTTTCCTGATGTAAGACAATCAAAATCCAGAGAAGAAAATTCCAACAAAATAATATTGATGGAACAAGTTGTATTCAAAGTTAAAAACCATAACCTAACAAATAGAAATCAAAAGTTAAGATTGGGAGCCAATGAATATCAATCTTGAATCCACAGACATCCCAACCAGACCAGGGAATATAATCACCAAACTAATATTAGAAAGAATTACTGAAACCACAAAAAAACATAATAAATCACCTCATATGTCAACTAAAGAGCAACTAAATGATAAGACTCCCGAATGAAGAGCACAAACAGTACTTTCCAGAAGTCAGACAGAAAATTATGTATAATTTAATTTAGGAAAAGAAAATTAAAGGGCATATAATAAGATGAAAACAAATACAAACAAGCAAAGCACGCTGAAGAATAGTTCAATTAAAAAATGCACTTCGAAACCCATTTTACAAAATCACCATAACTTGCAACTGTCTGAAAATTGGAGCAAATATAAGACGAAAACAACATAATCTTCCAATTTCCCTTTTCAATTGCAAAATAATGCAATATTAACATGGACTGCAAGAAGAAAATGACAGCAGTTGACTAAAAAACAAATATTCCCTCCCGGGCTAATCTATAGCTTCCCAATTTAAATGCGTACAAGGAATGCTCCTGAGAGCTTCCTCATAGTCCGAATTCCAAGTAAACATCATAAAAAAAGTCGAGAAACTGTTTGAAAAATGTTTAAAAGATACAGTTCACAGGATGAGAATCATTTTCTACATGGCTCCATTAGCCAATGATATTATAATTTACATAAAATGATAAGGTACTTCAACCTTTTCAGAACGGAAGAAGGCGTAAGTAATCAGCTCGACTTCGTTCACCTAAGTTTCCTAGTAGTTAACCAATTTTCTCGGGAAACAAACAGCGGGATAATACAGACGGAGAAAGAATAATATAGTAGCAGAGAAGAGAAGGAATACCTGGAGGAGACCTTCAGGTAAAACCCTAGAGGGGTTTTCTTCTTCAAAAGCTTTTCCGGAGCTGGTTCTGAATCAGAATCGGATCTGATTACTCGATATCGCTGTTTTGCAGCACTTGAAAGGTAATCAACGCTTAACGGGCTGACTTGCCCCTCCAGAGAAAAGGTATGTCCGATTATGGGCGTCTTTGGAATAGTAGTGGATCAAGTGGGCCCATCTAAGATGAAAAAATCATGGCCCAATTGGAACTGAATCAAGAAGGCCCATGTAAAAGTATGAAACTCCAACTATACTATATTTTTCGAATCAAATTAAACTTAATCTCTTTAAATTATCATCATATCCTCTTAAATTACTACACTTTATAATTAACCCTCTTAAATTATGTAAATTTTAGATTTTATTATCTTCTAATATTTTTTATACTCTTTTTTTGTCTCATACTCATCATTTTCTATATTTTTAACCTCAAAATTTTATTATTATATTATTTAACCCATTTAGTTATGTTAAATCATTTTTTTCATCAATCCATTTCTTCACCACTACTTCCACCAACTCCTCGACTGCCGCCGCTGGAGATAATTTTTATTGTTATATTTGTATACCGGGGGTGGGAATTTTTGTCGTCGGAAAGAATACAAAAGTAGTATCATTTATATTCTCATTATCCTGGTACTGGAAACATAAATGAAACTTTCTTTCCCACTTTGGTACCGGAATTACAGGACCAAAAATGAGACCGATACGGGAACATAATTCCCAATAAATATTTTTATATTTAATAATTAATTATAAAATAATCTAAATTTATGTTAATAATTTATATAATCCTCATAATTTTAAAATATCACCAAAAAAATAACAAATTAATAGTAAAAATTTATATAAAACCATAAGTAAGATTAATTAAATACTTAAAATTATATTTCTAACAAATAAATTTATTTATTTATTTTTTTCCTTAATATTATTCAAGAAAGGGAACGAAACCAAAAATTGGTCTCATTCTCATTTCCATTCCCGTAAATAATGCCCACCCCTATGTATACCCTTAAATTTGTGTTTTGTAATTTACTTTTAATTATTAATTTTATTTATTCATCCTAAAAGAAATAAAACTAGATTCTACATGACTAAAAATAATTAAAGTATGAAAATATAACTGTGAAGGAGGTTATGTTAGAGGTATTGAAAATATAACTGAGGACTCAGCGAGAGAGAATTATTTTTTAGTGGTGGCGGCAACCGTGAAGGAGGTTATGTTAGAAGTATTTAAATGAAAAATAATTAAAGTATGATTGAAAATATAACAGTATGTCAAAATTATAATTGGAACTTGTTTCCGGCAATGGAGGCGGCAACAATGGAGGAAGGAATGGTGAAGGTGGTGGTGAAGAAGTAGATTGATGAAAAAGTTATTTAAAATAATTAAATAGTTAAATAGTGTAAGAATATAATTTTATAGTAGAAATATAAAATATGAGGAATATATGATTAAAATATAGTTTGAAAAATATATGAGGGGTAAAGTTTTATTTTTTTATAGTTTAAAAGGGATCTTTATAAAGTGTGATAGTTTAAGGAGAATCATTAAATAAAAATAATAATAATTTAAAAGAGAGTTAAAATCGAATTTGACTTCCTTTATTTATAATTTAACACTGCACTAATCCTTCAACTTTCATTATGTCTCTCTCTTCCACCATAAATATGCATTTTTAGGGCTACAATGGCTTCACGAGGTTCTTTTGTTTTCATTCTCTCACTCTCTTTCCAACCTAAATATGCTTTTGAGCTACAATGGCTTCATAAGATTCATTCTCAACTTTATCTAAATGTTGTATATTATAAGAAAAGTATAGATGAATCAAAAGTATCTACGACAATCACTAGAATTCGCCACCCTCATGTACAACACTAATCTTTCTACCACTCTCTTCCATCCCAAATCTAATTTGTAAGGTTTCAATGTTAGAAGACATTGAAAAGTATAGTTTCCTACAAAGATTAAATATATATCTCTAAAAGATTAAGCAAGATCCTCCACAAATATGTAAAAATAACATTTACATTATTAACAGCTTGATCTTATAACTATATCAATATTTAATTGGAGAATATATATATTAGTTATTTGAGATTTATTGGATAACGAAACTTGTAAAAGGAAGCCGAGAAATACCGTTGTTGTTTAGAAGAAAAGATAAACGAAAAAATTGAAACAATGTAAGAATAAAGACTTGAAGAAATGATATATTTCAATAACTTATGAAAAACAAAATCGAGGCCACATATCACAAACAACTTTCGAGTATCAAGAACAATGTGAGAGAGGTGTCATCCCTGTTTCACGACCCTTTAGTCCTCTCTCATTTCTCGATTTGAAAGAGACGAACTTCAGTGCTGTAAGTCATGAGATTGAGATGATATCAAGTGAGAAAGATCGAAAAATGATAAAAAATTGAAGGAATATATAAGAAAAACTCTTTTAGTTTTAACTAAAGATTAGTACTAGTATACTAATCATAATATGTAACACTCAAATGAAGTTAAGGATCAACCTCATGAAGTCATTGAAGCCCCTAAAAAGCATATTTGAGATGGAAGAGTGAGAACCAAAGCAGAAAGATTTTCACTTCATGCCAACAAAATTAACCTTCTATTAGTGAAATACATTTCTTGTTCAAATTACACAAATTTGGAAAAATAATAAATACTTCAAGTTTATTATCGTCGCTAATGTTTTCGGGTTTATTATCCCAATTTCCCTTAAAAATTTAAGTTCAGTCCATGCATGTTTCAATCAGCTACATAAATTTAAAAGACGAAATTGGCCCTTGAGAATTAAGGCCGGTAACAGCCATCGGAAAATGGAGATGGTATGCATAACAGACGGGAAAACATCTTGTTTGCACTACGAAACAAAAAACAGAAAAATTCGTCATGTCTAATTTATAAATAACAAAAACACTCCCAACGCCGCAAAAATGCCTTAACAAAGAAACTAGTCAAGATATAAAGAAAAAACTACTCCACGATAATTGCGAATACCACAGAATCTTTTTAAGCGGACAGATTGATGTGATAATTTTCTATTTTGCTCTTTCATTCATCATCCTCGTCTTCATCATCACCACCTCCAGAGTTATTAAGAGCATTCAATCGCTCGATCAACTTGTTCTTCCTCTCCTCATATGTAAGCTTCTTCAAGTTGTATCTGTTCAAACACCACAAGACAACACTTGATCTAGGTTTCCAGTTTGAAGACAATTATTTCACATTCATGGCAAATAAAAATGTTTTTTTAACCTCTTGTGCTCCTTGGGTTGTGGCTTTTCAGACTTCTTAACGGAAGGGTCTGCCCGAATGGCAGCATGAACCTTCTTGTACAACTCTTCAATGCTGTCGGCTTCAATTCCTTTCTTGATATACTCGCTGAAGTGAGATTGGTATTTCTCGGGTTCATCCTCAATCAAGGTCTAAAAAAGGATATATATATTATAATAGCAGGTTAGTAGCTGCAACATGGAAATATAAAGACCGAAAAAAGTTGGTTGTGCTTCAATACCCTCATGTAGCCAGCAACATGGCCACCATAGATATACTTGCGGTGGACATCAGCATCGAGTTGCTTGTTGTCCTTACCAAACCCAGCAAACCTCTTCTCACTGTGGGGGATATCCAACCCTCCATCCAAAGCTCCCTACATAACAAGAAACATAATCTCAATAAGTGATTGAGAAACATTGCTACCACAAAAAAGACTGACTAACAAATGAATAAAAATAGAATTGATAAGGTTTAGGAGTACACAATATCACTAGTAATATGTAATCTACAAGAGATACATACCTTAAGGGCACCAAAAACTCGGTTTCCTGTTGTTGTCTTAATAAGACCAACATCAAGAAGAGCACGGAATGGCCTCCTACTCTCAGATGGTTCAACAGAGAAATCCTCCCCAGTTGCCTCCACATTGCCTTCATACTCATCATCCATCTCAAGTGTTTTCAAGACACGGCGAGCCAGAAGAAGACCAGTACAATAGGCTAGGATTCAACAGATGTCCAAGAAAAAAATTTAACAAACGTTGACAGAAACAGGCACAACAAAAGGCAACAAAACTGAAGGAAGAAGTACCTGCTGCATAATTTGTAAGGCCAACTTCAAGCCCATAGCGAGGCAATTCATGTGCATAAGCAGCTGCAAGGACAATATCACCAGCAATGCTTGCAGACACTATTTGAGCAATAATATCCTTGTTGGTCTGAGAAAAGAGTTATGAAACCAAATAATAATAATTGCACTGACAATTCGTATAAAATAATGACTAGAAGGATTTCCCAAAATCAGCTTCCAAGAACAAAATTGGAATAATCATTTGTTAATAAAAGTTGCATTAATGGTTTGAGAGAAACTTAAGCAAAGAAACAGTGAGTAGAGGTTTTTAAACAAATACTATAACAAAGACCGTAGAAAACTAATAAATGAAGTAGTAGAATATGAAGAGAGATTAGTAAGCATACAAATCGAACAACAAAGCGAAATTTGGGGGTGTTGTATTTGTTCTTGTCCTGGTTGATGAGGCGAATCCTAGCACGGTAGTCGGTTTTCCCCTCTGAAAATAATTCCGCAAAAGATAGAAACATCAGAAACAGCGTAATTAACTCAAGATACAATAATAAAGACAAAAAAAGATGTACCTCTCCTTCTCTTGAACTTGACTTGGAAACGTTTGAAGTAAGCTCTTGGTTTTTGAGCTTTGAAAAAGGCCTATAAAAAATTGTCATATTGTCAAACCATTAGTTGAAACATGGTTTAGTTACACCAAAAGCTATAAATGAACATAATAACAGTTCACTAGGCATAAAATATTGTAATTCCAAGTTGACATGGCTCTAATGCTCCTCCTGATAACTATAAAATTGATTAAGGCAACGATATCAGCATTTCTTAATTCAGTAGCAAAAATTATCAAATAAAAACAATACACAAAAGCAGCTGCACCAAAATAGTCAACGCTGACATGCTAAATTGCTTAATTGCATAATTGCAAAATTACAAAATCAAACCTTAAGACGGGAAACATGGCTAAATTCTGACATGCTCGAACATTTTACCAGAAAGCAGAGCAATAGCAAAAAACATAGTTACTCAGTAATTTGCTATTCCGATTACCAAATCATAAAAGAGTAAGGCATGAAAAAATATCACACTCCAAACAATTGAAATGAAACATAGGAAGTGATGAAGCATGTTTATCAAACACTTTCTCGCGAAACAAACAGAAAGTTTGCGGAGACATATAGCACTGTAAAAGAGAAGACTTAGTTACGATTCTCACCATTGCGGAAGCTCGAACTGAAGCAGGGCGAGAAGGAGGGAGGGAGAAACGGCTTAGGTTTATGGCAGAGACCGTGAAACATAAATGAGATCGATATATAAACCCTAGAGCGCACAGATCAACGGCTGAGATTGTTTTCCAATAATGGAGGTAGGGTTTTGCTGCGTGATCGATTACACATGTTGGACTAAGCAAGCTAGCTTGGGCCTCCGATTTTAGCGACGGCCTTATAGTAGTACAACTACAAGAAGCCCAGCCCGTTAACCCTTCTTGCAATCTGAGTTGTGTTGGATGAAAAATCACAATTTTCAAAGAACGGGAGTATGAATAATGCATAAATCATATGGTAACTATTCACTAAAACGATATCTGATTAGATTGACATTTGTAGCTAAAAGGTACTTGAGTTTTGTAGCTAAACGACATGTCGTTGTTCATAATACAAGTTTGAATGTTATGACTTTTGAACACAGCAAGATCGAGCGCTTTGAGTCTTCAGATAAAATGGAATCCAAACAGAGACCAAATTCTCAGGCACATAAAATGTCGCATCTCACAGAAGATGAAGTTACCAAATTGGTTTATGCCTAAAGCCATAAAATCTAGAAATTGTATTTAGGAGTAAACTGAGAATAATTTCATCTATTATAGATAGAGGACTAAGGTTTTTTCTCATTTACTTTTCCTTCTTTCTTTTTCCTTTTTTTTTTGGGGGTGCTAGTACAGTACAATCAAGTCTTGGGAAAATGTTTTCAACTCTTCGCTGTCTCGAAGAACCTTGACAGTGGCACGGGGCCGTCTTCCTCATCACTAACAGAATGCTTGCTTTTTGACTTCTTCTTTTCCTTCTTTGTTCTTTTAGACCTCGATTTTGATCTTCTTGAATCTCTCTCTTCTTCATCACTACTGCTGGATGAGTCTGAGGATGAACTTGATTCACTAGATCCAGATGACCTCCTCCTTGAATGCTGCAAAGTCATAAAGTGAAATGAAGGATATTTCTGAGTTGACAAACTAAAAAAAAGGAGTAGACCGGTCGCTTAAACAAAGACATCATATTTATGTTTTGCTATCATGAAAAAGCTCAAAGAGAAATTCATGGGTATCCTTTAAGAAAAGGTAATATTATAAAAGGGACACATGATTATTATTTCAGCATCTAATTGCATTTATAGTGATGATCGGAACAAGAGATACCTGGAATAATCTACACCAGCTCTATAATACAAGTTACAATCCAGTTGAGTTTACACGTGAAACATGATCCACAAATCATTTGTTATATTCATTAAGCAATTTGGATAAGTAGCTTCTACCTCAAGTATTTTGTGTAATCTATAGGGAAATAGTTATCAAGCAAAAATGCCACGTTTAGCCATTCTTTTTATTATGTAAGCAACATATCCTGAAATGCGGACGGCATTTAATGAGGTTAGTAATATCCAAAAAGGAGTAGGCACCTTTCTCTTTTTGCTGCTACGCTTCTTCACATCTTTGTCTTTCCTGTCTGTAAAGACGTATCTCACATTAAAGGCTATTTTATGTGTTAAGGTCATTCTCAAAAGTCAAAATTAGTATAAACACACCTTTTTTATCGCTGGATTTAATGCTAGAGCGATTTCTTCCATGAGCAAGTTTGCGCTCTCTTTCAGCATCCAATTGTGCTCTGTACTCTCTCATCATTCTATCCTTATCTGCCTCCAGTTCTCCCCGTTTCATTTCATCTTCCTAGAGAATAAAAAGAATACAGATTACAATAAATATGTCAATTATTTGTAAGGAGCAGAAATATTAAAACAAAAGAATAGATGTAAACCTGAACCATAAATGTGGAAAAGATTATTATAAAATACGCAGAAATCAAACAAACTACAAATTTCAGATATTAAATACTTGCTGAATGCCTCAAAAAATTAAAGTATTTTGCAAAGTCACATGCTGTTAGTTGACTACTTCTGATCGTTGAAAAACAATCAGTGACATTAGCCGAATCCAAATTTCCAAATCTATTAACTAATGTAATATGTAGGTTTCACTCCAACAGCCGAGGCCTCGACGTGGCATTTCCTTATTTTACTTGAAATAAAATATTTTCAAGTTAAGACTAAAACATAGTGGGTAATTTGCAAACAGTTTTTTCTTTTTTGTAATATTTATTTTTACCTCATATTATTATACTTGTAGATTAAATGTCCTTGCCTTCAGCTACGTATGAATTTCAAAATTATTTATTTTATATAGTAAGGTAACTATACAATGCAATTATAAGATTATAGTAAATAACTATTTATATACATAATTAACACTTATAATAGAGTCAACGCGTGCATTGCACGGGTTTAACAACTAGTTGACAGTAAATTGCCACAGATAACAAATTGATGTATGAGAAAAATATTTGAGTCAACAATTTATTTCAAATAGAGATACAATCATAATTTCACAACACCAAATAGAATTTGCTTGGGTATTTAAGGAAAAACAAAAGACGATGCAAAAACATCTTGTTCAATAATTACCTTTTGCTTCCTCTTAAACTCTTCCCAGGTAACTGTGTGAGAAGTTTTAAGGCTTGCCAAGCGAGCAGCATGCCACTCTGGTGAATGAAATGAACCATCCACCTGCGACAGTCCTCATCAATATCGGTCCAGAAAAAGAGGACAACAAACTCTTTTACCGAATTACCTATAAAATGCTTTATATTCCCATAAAAATCAATACATTGTTCCTATGTTACCCATTTTAATGGTTATTAAGCAAATATCTCTTTAGGAGGCTCTTCTCATGAAAAATAAATTGAATAGCGGCTATAGCAATTAACTACTTACCCACTGGTTGTAATAGCAAAGTTTTTGTTAACAAGCATTAAAAAAACCACTTTCGGAGATATGGAACACATGTTTGGAAATTCAGGTCAAGATATTAGGATCAATTGGAGATATTGCCTTATGTAGAACAATTAACAAATGACACGATAGCCATGTACTTCAATCCATAACCTCGAGTTACTTTTTAGTATTTGCTTTTATAACAGTTGAAAAATTGTAGACCAACACATATTTAAGACCCATTTGCGGTTGGTGTTTTCACTCGAACCACTTCACAAAATTTTTACAAATCGACCAATATATGCTTCGAAACCCAGATATAACTATGTCAGCACAGTATAGCAGTATTGCACAGTTTTTTTCAGGGCTTATTCAGTTGAAGGAAAATCTATGGCACCAAACTCATTTTGATCCCCGAATCAGAATCATAGTTATCTACACCATTAGAAACAAAATTCAAAGTATACCGAACAACACATCATAAGAAGCATGAAATTAAACTAATTAAAAGAGTAAGATGACAACGAACGTGAAACAAAGATCCAAAATTCGAACTCAAACCATTAAGGAATTAAGAAAATTTTCAAGGGAGAGAGTGGTAGTGTGAAAGGATACAAACCATGCCATCTTCAACCTCCTCAGGTCCGCCGGAGGCTGAACCAAGCCTAGATCTCTGCATAGCTTTGTAGGCTTGATTTTTGCCCATTTTGAAAGAAAAATTACGTCGAAAAAGGGGCGAGAAAAATGAGAAAAAGAACTACAAATCCAGAAAGAAAGATGAAGAAGAAAGTATCCCTATAGCGTTCGATCCAAGCATTGACGATCGGAAAAACGCAGGTAGGAGAAGAAATGGATAACGAAAGATCGAGAAAAAGAGGAAAAGAGTTTTGACGGTTTTTGACTTCTAACGATACAAGGTGAGAGGCTCTGGTGCTTAGGAATCAGGATTTGTTTTTCGGCCAGAGCTCAGGATTTCTGCGGCGAGAAGATGGCCAATGAGCTAAGTGTGAGATCCGAAAGGATACGGTCCAGATCCAACAGGCCTTGAGATCATTATGGGCCTTCTTCTGGCTCACTACGGCGTACTCAATTCTTTCGTTCTTAGGGCTTTTCTCAACGTGTACCCCTTCTGGCCGGTTTAGGAGAAGCCCAATTTAGTATATTAGAGTGTCTCGTATGGAATTTATACATAATGGGCAGTTGACAAAACTGGGCTATGTAAAGAAGGAAGAGGAACTTATTTTAGAATCAAAGGTTACTACGGTACATCCAATCTATCAACAACAACAAAATGTCTCTTCAGAACTTGATAAAAATAGTCAACGTCCTAGAGAGAGGTACTTAAATTAAGCCTATTTTTGAATGGAGAGAATGGAAGGGAAATTTTAAATACATAAATATTATATTTTCTTATTTGGACATGATTTGAAGGAGGCAGAGTCAAGGGGAAGAAATAGAAGAAAAGTTATTACTACACATCTTCTCTCACGACAGGGTTGAAGAGTTTTTACTTATATTCTCTCAAAAACCTATTGTTTCTGGTAAGTACGTTCATGCCTGAACTTCCGATCGGGTTAAAGAAACTAAAATCCATTGGTTCCGGTAAGTACGTTCGGGCTAAGCCCCTCGGCACCTTTCATTTTCCCTGGAAGTGAGACAGACAGAGGAGCAACCTCGATCCTTTTTGGGTAGTTTTCCATGGCTAGGGCTAAGTTCAAACCTCTAAGACTATGACCCACAAGAATAACCTTCTGACCGTTTACATCAAGAGAAGCCATGATCTTCATTAAAGTTCCTTCAACCTCGGAGGTACCTCTGAACAAGCTTGAAACCATTTCCCATGTAAGCAAAACCCAGAATGGTTCTTCTACCTCAACGGAAGCAGCCATGTCAGCAGGTGATGCTTCTTTAAACCTTGTGGTTTCTGAAACGGCGGAAGCTGTCAATCTTCAAGTTGAGGAAATTGAAAATCTGGAAAGGAAGCTCTACTCTTTGTAAAATAAATAAAGCATCGCCCCTTCAATGATAGCCCATTTCGACTGCCCAGAGCCCATCATTGTGGATCCAGACATCTCAGCACACATCTCTATTGATTCAATGCCCAGGAAGCTGAGCAAACTCAATGCCATGAAAGCCACCTGAGCAAACTACATGATATTCAATTATATGGAACTTTTATTAAGAAATCGATAGTTGATGTTTTGGAAGTCACTGTCGGCTATGGCGGTGGACCAAGTGAGAACATTGACTGTTCTATGGAAACATTGTTCTTACACTATCAACTACAAAGTATGGTTTGTTTGTTTTTTTTTTTTCTGGTAATATTTTCTTTTTTATAGTTATAGTTGTTAAAATTAGCTGAATTTTTTTACTCAATTCATACCCCAATAAAAAAGTTCGGCTAGAAATTTGGCTCAGCCATTATATATGGATCTTGTTTGGACATATTTTAAAGCCCACGGAACCGATATTGCCTAAAAATTGGCCCGTTTAAGTTCTTTAAATTCTAAATTTTTTTTTCTTCCATTTAGGGAGGATAGGTCATGAGAGTTTTTAAATTTTTTTTTCTCCTTATAGTTTTTCTTTCTTTTATTTTATATTATCTTATATAATAATTTTTTAATTCATCCAATTGAATTTAATCATTTATATATTCTTTACTATACATAATAAAATTTTTATTTTACTAAAAATTTATTTATTTATTTATTTATTTATTTATTTATTTATTCAATATGTTATATTTATGCTCGATTTTGAGTGAGACCCATTTTGTGTAAACGAAATGTTAAAGTTGATTATGATTCTTCTCTGTGAGAGCTTCGAATCGGTATATGGTACGTTCAAAATGATAAATGGGTGAATGAGAAATTAAATCTCAAAATATAACTTTTGGAATAGTTTGAAGGAGAAAAAATGAAAGGAAAAATTGTATCTCACATTAGAAAGGGAAACAAATAGGATAGTGTTTATATATAATTGCACATTTGTTAATAGGTAATAAAATATAAGCTAAAATGCTCTTTCTTGCTCACATCTGTAGGGGTGCAATTCCGTACCGGATTGGGTTTGCCTCGTGTGCCCCTGCATTTGGGCAAGTTGAATATCGGCTCAAAAATGACCCGGTTTGCCTTGGCCCACTTTTGTTTTCTTCATGAATTTTTTTTTTCACTTCATCTTTTTCTACAAAAATATATGAAGATGAAAGGTTGTAATTTAATCAACCAAATTAAATTTCAGATTAATTCTCATTAATCACATCTCTTCTCATGAGCCTATAAATTGGCAACTTCTTTTCATTTGGAAACACATCAACAAAATTGAAAGATCTCTCTTTTTATTCATCCATTTAAAGTTCTAAGTTTCCAGTATGATAGAGTTCAAGCCACTGTTTGAGTTCACCGGGAATGGTTCAATGGTGCGCCGCTTCTATTCGTCATTGTTGTATCCTTAGAGACAAACACCATTCAACCTTCTACACCGACATGAGAGGGAAAATCTGTTTTAAGGAAATTGTTGCATAATAGGTCTCGGTTTGATTCTCTATTTATGTTCTGTTCTGTCCTTTCAGATTCTGCTCTGTTTTATTTTTTTATTATGTTCTATTTTTATAGATTTTATTATATTCTGATTTTCTATTTTGTTCTATTTTTATAAATACTGTTAATATTCTATTTTTTTTTCAATTTTGTTTCGATTTTATAGATTCTGATTTATAATTATAGATAATTAAATTATCATTTTTCCCCTATAATTATCTCTTTATCTTTAAGTACCATTAATCACTAATGAACGGTCAATTTATAACTTATAAATTTGAGCTTAAACCATTCAGTTCTCGAATTAACTCTTAAGGGAACCAATGTACAATCTTTTATGAAAAAAGTTTGGATTTTATATCTGTAAATAATATTCTCAGGCCACTTATCTCAATGAATCTTTAAAGCAAAAGTTTTTAGCATATTTTATAAATAAACTATGATGAGTAAATCAAAATATCCAATTGACATAAACATGAGTTTATGACTACTCATGATTTAGATTGATTTGCAT
Organism: Coriaria nepalensis; assembly: GCA_027186245.1. Classification (NCBI taxonomy): domain Eukaryota; kingdom Viridiplantae; phylum Streptophyta; class Magnoliopsida; order Cucurbitales; family Coriariaceae; genus Coriaria; species Coriaria nepalensis. The sequence continues at coordinate 3,477,434 of CP114493.1, forward strand.
ATGATCATCTATTGATATATATAAATTTTTTTATACCAAACGGTATTTTGATAAAGAATTAATTCATATCGGATCATGTCATATATAATTCAATTATAAAATACTCTCATTAAGATGTTTATCTACATCAATGATCTGAATCTAGATTCATTGGATTCATAATGGTAGCGGACCGTACTACTAACCATTAATTAAAGTTTTCATATTTTAATATATTGTAGATAATTTAATTTATTATTTATAATTTTAAACTTTTCGTACCAATTCAAGATCTTAATCACATAAATAAATTTAAAATTTTCTGATATTTATACATATTATTTAATAATAATATATTTAAAATAATTACATAAAAAATATTATTTTTATTAATTTCATAAAATAATATTTATCACATGTTTTCAGGACGTCATACCCGACAAAAGCGACGTATCAAGTTTCCAAACAAAAATAGAGACTTTAATGGATAGATATTTATTCCTTGCGACAACAAAAATAGAAGAAGGAGATGCCCTAAATCTAAATCGCATTCAAGCAGATTCGAGGGCAAACTCTCCACCATGATCCAAATTCCAAGTAGGAATATCCTCTTTATAAGAAGATACATAAATATTATAAATTTCTTGTAATTATCCCTAAAACAAAAAGATTCTAACAAAGGACAATTCTAATTACCATCTAACATAAAATCATGCACAGTTCAATTCAGAGAGATATATGGAGGTTTGTTTAACTAGTCTACTAAAAAAAAGCCAAATATCCTTCCAAACTCTTATTATAGAACCATTACCAAACCATCCATAAGACATGATCATTAACAATTATCAAAGATTTAAATCTACTACAAAGATTAGAACCAGGACCCGAGATTCTGGAAAGAATAAGCCTACTTTTATATTTAGCCTTCACAAACAAAGAAATAAGAGAATCATTTGTCTTAAGTTTCCACCAAATCCAAGATGAAGAAATATCCACTCTTAACTTTCTAAGACCTAAACCACCTTCATTCACTGCCAAACAAAGCTTATCCCAAGAACACCAATGTAATTTCCTAATACCATCAAAAGAGCTCCAAAAGAAACTACTAATAATTTTTTTAAGACTAATAAAAATAGAGACAAACCAATATATGCATAGAAAGACTTTGAAGGACATGCTTGATTATGATTAATCTACCACCTGAGACTGAAGCTTGTGTTGTCCAACTTTCGACCTTATTAAGCACTTTATTAACAATATCATCAAACATACATATAAGTTTATACCTTCCTAAAAATAGAGAGCAACCTAAGTATACCAGGAGAAAATTTTATTGTTTGAAACTAGTAGTAGTGACTAGAAACCCACTAATACCCAATGCAATAAATCCATCAAGTTCCTAACAGAGTTTTGAGATCCATTTGTAAAAATGACAGGAGCTGCACGAGGTAAATAAAATTTTAATTAAATATTATTGTTAAATTTTTTTTTTTTTTTTTTCCCGAAAGCGACTTCATTACAAAACAAAAAGAGGGAAAAGGATCTAAAAAATAGTCCCAGCAATGAAGCCCAAAACAAGAAACAGAAAACAGGGAAAAGTCAGGCTCAAAGCAAGTTCTGTAGAGAAAAACAGACAAAAAAATAAAAGGCAACAACCCAACCAAAAGAGAAGCCCATAAGAAAACAAAATACCCCAAGAAAGTAGGCCTATGGGTCGGGTTAGTCAAATTTGATTATATTTTTAATCCGATTCAAATATTTTACGGGTGAGTTAGTCCATACTCAAATTTGACTATATACTTTTCAAAATCGTAAATTTGGATTTGGATGGATTTGGGTAATGTAAGCTTTGATTTTTTTTGTTTTAAATTTCTAATATTTAATCCTAAATATATACAATATTGGTTTTATAATAATATAATTCAATTCATATAACAATAATGTCTAATGATATCCAATTCATATTCAATGACAAATGAAGAAAGGACCAAAGCCATCAAAATAAAATTAAAAAATGACAAAACCAAGTCAGCAGGATAAGAACATACCAAACACCAAACTAAAGCCACGAACTGAAGAGATCGAAGAACCCAACTTCCTAAAAAGCCAACCCTATAAAACCTCAAGGAAACACATGCAATACAAAGCCCAGAAAAAACCAGCAAATTATCAGCCAAAAAATCAACCAATCCCAGAAAGCGGTAAAAGAAGGACATTTGATATCTTAACCCGAGAAGATAATAAATATATAATAAGAAAGAGCTCATAATGTAATTTTAAGATTAGAAAGATATAATATAGACCGAATTATTATTGGTGAACTTAATATATTTGTTCGAATCCGAACAAATAGTACATATTGGGCTGATTAAAAAGATATCGCTTTTGGGCCACTGTCCTAAAATGAAGCACTCGTGTCTCAAACTGGATATCGCTTTTGCGTCACTGTCCTAAATTCCAGCTAAAGTTGTTTGCTTTCCTCAAATGAAAAGACGATTTTAGTTTTTGTTTTTGTTTTAAATTTTTTTATTTTTATTTTTAATTATTCGGTTTTTTATATTTAATTTAGTTTTAGTTAATATTAATATATTTTTAAATTTTAGTTATTAATTGAATATTAATATGAGATAAGAGAGAAAAGTAATTAATATTAAATGATAGTAAAAATAATATTAAAATATTAAATGATAGAGAAAATATTAACATTTTTGTAGATAATGCTATAAATAAAAAGTACAATTTAGAGAATTGATGTAAAGATATATTTTAGGACTTTTGTTCAAATTTTTTAAAATTATAATTAAAAATGATTCTTAAAAAACCGGATGTTAAGACATTTAGTTAATTATCAACTAAAATTGTCTTTGAAAAAAAAAAAAAAAAAACAAGGTAGGTTTACAGAAAGAACTGCCAAGATGAATGTTGGAAATCTTGTTCAACATCTATGACATTCTTCGAGCTTTAGAAAAGAAGGGCGTAGCAATCGCGGGGAAGATTCAATGCAAGTCCCATCATATATGTCCGTTTGTGCCAATCATCTAATCTCAGCCATCCAATGTAATCCAACGGCTTCAAATCGTGCAATGTTAAAATAGGAAGGCATTTTGACCGGATATAGAGACTGAATTTGTATGGATACGAATTGTTATTTTTCTTAATTTTTTTTCTCTTCTCTTATTTATTTTCGCGATTGGTTTCGAGATCGGAACCGGACACCATTGGAACCAAACTCCATTTTCCTTTTTCATATTTGTGAGCAGAGATGCATAATTTTTACCTTTGAAAAGAAAAACGGAGAATTCTTTGTTAAAATTAGGGCCTAATTAATCCCTAATTTTTTTCTTGTATAGTTGTACTAATTTAATTCTCATTATTTCATTGTCGTTTCTTTATATGCTAACCTTTTGTGTTTTAAAATAAAGATCCCAGATTAATGAAAATACATATGATTTTTACATATTTTAAATTTTTATATGGTATCAGAACCTAAATAATTTTAGGCCACCTTGAATCTCCTCCCTCCTTCCTAAAATGTCTACCAAGCCTCCCAAATCTCATACCTCTGCCTACTATCTCCACCCTTATGATTCCCCAAACATATTAGCTTGTTTCCAAACAACTTAATGGCAATAGTTTTTCCTAATGGTTGAGAGCAATTACTCGAGCTTTGAATGCAAAAAAATAATTGTATTTTATAGATGCATCCCTCTCTTCCCATGATAAGAGTCACCCCGACTACAAGCAATGAGACCAGACTAAAGATATGGTGTTCACTTAGCTCCTAAACGCTATAGAACTGAACCTGGCCGATACCCTAGATTTTCACGATATCCTCCTTTGCCCAATAGAGCGACCTGACATCTAGATTTAGCCATGGAAACAGAGCATATATTTTTCATATCAAACGTGATCTAGCCTCTCTCAACCAACTTCACCTAACCATTCCCGATTACTATGGCCACCTAAAACAATTATGGCAAGAACCTGCATCTCTCCAACATTTCACAGATCTCACCACCTACCAACAGTGAGAATCCGACGAACAAGTCTATCAATTTCTTCTACGCTTGAATGACTTATATTCTGCCTTACGGAGCCAAATCCTAGTTACTGAACCCCTTCCCACAATCAATAAAATTTTCTTAATTCTATATGAAGAATAAAAGCAGTGACTTCTCCACCTTTCCCTTCCTCTAAATGCCACGACCATGGCTGATCACAAGCCCTCATCACACAAAAACAGTTTCATATGTACCGAGTGCGGGAAAGAAGGGTATACTTATGACCGGTGTTGGCGACTTGTTGGATAACCACCTGGCCAGGAACTACGATAGCGCTCCTCCATCCTCGGTAAGCCTCCAGCCATTGCAGCCGCTGTCACCGTGCCTCGTCCCTTAGTTCATCTCTCATCGGAAATCCTCCAGCAACTCTTAGATCTGCTCCACCACACCTTACGCACCACCGGCTCTACCTCCGCTCTAGATATGCTCCGCCATGATTCATCTGCCACAGATTCGAACCCCACAATCAATTTCGTGGGTAATGTCTCCCCTTCCTCTAAATCTCTTCCGCCGACCTCCTAGATCATCAATTCCGGTGCATCACACCACGTTTGTTGCTGCTGCGATGCCTTCTCTCACTTACGGTGCCTCCCTCAACCTCTTTATTTCTCTCTTCCCACGGGTTCCATCTTACCCATGCAAGAGATGAGGGATATTACCCTTTCCCCCACCTTAATTCTAAAAATATCTTTTTCACCCCCTCTTTTCATTTTAATTTATTATCTATACCTCTATTAACCCAACAACTTTCCTGTTTTATTTTTTTCTCTCCCACTCAATGTTTATGTAGAGGACATTTTGGTTGCAGGCACTCACCCTCCCCAGATTAATTATTTCAAAGACCATTTAGCGCGCCACTTCAAGACAGAGGACTTAGGTCCTCTTAAATATTTTCTTGGCCTTGAAGTGGCTTGTTCCCCTACCGGCATTTCTCTCTCCTAACGGAAATACACTCTTGACATTCTCTCTTATAGTGATCATCTCGGCTCTCGTCCAGTCTCTTTTCGTATAGAACATAATTTGAAACTCAATTATATCGATGGTGATCTTCTCTCCAATCCAGGCCATTACTGTCGTTTTGTTGGTCGCCTCATTTATCTCACTATCACTCATCCAGACATCGTCTTCTCGGTCAATATTCTCAATCAACTCATGCATGTTCCTCACACACCACACCTCAATGTCGGTGTTCGTGTTCTTCGATATCTCAAAGGCACTCCTGGTCAATGAGTTTTTTTGTTCCTTCTTACAATAATCTACATATCACTGCCCACACCGACTCTAATTGGGCTAGTTGTTCCACTACCCGCTGATCGACTACCGATTTTTTCATTCAGCTTGGTTATAGTCCCATTTCTTGGCGCACAAAAAAACAAAGCATAGTTGCTCGTTCATCCGCCGAAGTCGAATATTGTGCTATGGCCATTACTACTTGTGAGCTCACCTGGCTCAAACAACTCCTCATTAATCTTAGTGTTTCCCATCCGGTACCTATGACTCTTCTTTACGACAATCAATTCACCCTCCACATTGCTCATAATCCTTTCTTTTTTTTCTTCATGAATATACAAAATATATTGAAATTGACTGTTACCTTATTTGCGAAAAATTGCGAGCTAGACTCCTCACCACCTCTCATAATTCCTCCGGTCATCAATTAGTCAACATCTTCACCAAAACTCTCGGCAACGACATCTTCCACACTTTTTTTAGCAAGTTGGGCATTAACAATTTAAAGCGTGTTAAAATTAACACCTAATTAATCCTTAATTTTTTTAAATATAATTATATTGATTTAATTCTTATTAATTATTTATCCTTTATTTATATAATACACCTTTTTATATTATAAAATGAAGATCTAAAATTAATAAAAATATTTGTCTCTTAACGCCTCTTCTTCTTCACTACCATTCTTTCTTTTCGAAGGTAAAAATTGTGCATCTCTGCTCGCGAAAATGGAAAAGAAAGCGCGAGCAGAGAAGGAAAATGGAGTCCGGTTCCGATTTCGAAACCAATCACGGAAATAGATAAGGGAAGAGAAGGGAAATGAAGAAGACAGAATGAAATGATGAAGAAAAAATGATCCTTCTCTACATCTCTGCTCGCAAAAAGGAAGGAGAGAGGAGAGAGGGAGGAGCAAATACGGATTCAGTGAGCCGTATTATGATTCATATCCATACGTACCTATACCCGGTCAAAATACCTTAGACGTGGCACGATTTGAATCCGTTGGATTACATTGGACAACTGAGATTGGATGACAGGCACAAACCGGCATATAAGGGAAATGCATTGAATCTTCCCTGGTAGCAACGAAGAAGTGAGAGCTCAAAGTTTATACTTGGTTGTGTAAGTAGACAGACTCGATTTCGTAATAGAATTATATAACTATTAAGTTCTTAAGTTTCTATTATTAAATTTTAAAATCTTTAAAATATTTTTATTAAAAAAAAAATTATAACTCTTTATTTATAAATTTTTAATAAATTTTAGAAATGACACGTATCTCTTTCATTTTCTTTGCTATACGAAAACCCAAAATATGTTGAGTTGAAGGCTAAAAAGTTTTGCCATATAACAAAACGAAATTACATAATAATTCCAATAACTCGTTATTTAATTTAATAATAAACATTAACTTTTATCTCACATTAATACAATATAATATTATATTAATATTATTCTTTTATGTTTCTGGCCCAAAATAAAATATCTTATTTAATCTGCAAGGACACGAGCCTCTGTAAACTGACAGGTGTTCTTTTCTTATGAAAGAAAGAGCTGAGACATACATGAAACGTGGCTCAGTTTGACTGTTGTTAGTCTGTTGCAGTTTCGTCGTCTTACACCGGTCTGTCTTCAACTCGTGAACTTGTTGTAATCACATCAAACTGCAGAGTACAGATTCTCCACGAAGCTCTAACGAGGTCGTTTCATGCTTCATCACTGTGATCCCTCACCATCAGCTAGTCGCTATTTGCCGCATGTCTATATATTCGAAAGGTTCACTGTCAAGAAGACCAATTTGCATGTATCAAATAGTTGATAATGATGTTTTTACCCACTTACTTAAAGCGTCTTTTAAGTACTCCTTCTTCGCTGATTCACTTCTTTTGATTTTCAAGTTATTGATGTTAGTCGGGCTTTAGTCGATCTTCACGGGGCTTTATAATTTTTGTCTTCTCAAAAGATGAGCACCCGCTTGCTCATGTCGTAAAAATTTATTCAGGAAATAAGATTTTAAATCTAGTATCGATCATACTTCGGGAAAAAAGCCCTCAAGTGATATTTATTAATTTTTTTATTATAATATAAGAAAATTATATCATAATTATTCATTACGTTAAAAAATTTAGATACTAAATTTAAGTTGATATTAATTTTTTTTTAAAAATTTAATAATTATATTATATTTTAATCATAATTTATAATAAAATTTAAGTATTATATATTACGAAATTATTAAATTATATTATATAAAATTTTTATAAAATTTTTATAAAATTTTTAAAATATATTATTTTATAAATTTAATGAATTATTAATTTAATATATTATTTTTAAATCAAAATCAATTAAAAATATTATTTAAATAATATCATTAATTTATAATTTCATCGATTCAAAAGAAATTTCATGAGTCTACAATTAAATTGATGAATATATTTTACAAACTGAATATAAATATAAAATAATCGTAGGAAAATTAAATTTAAATAAAATAAAGTAATTTAATAATTATTCTTATTAATTATTTAATTAATAAATGAATATATTATGTTAAAAAAAAAATATTCTCAGTATAAATTAAAATGAATATTTCAAAATTTTTTCTTCGAAGTATTTTTACATAAATTTTTTGAAAAAGATTTTAGGTTTAAAAAAATTACAAGAATCATAATTTTTTTTGTTCATCCAAATCCTTAAGAATGTAGTGTGTTCAAATATTTAAAAAAAAAAAAAAAAAAAAAAAGAGGAAAAAAGGATGACCCATAAATTATATGGGAAAAAAGAAACATATCAAAAACATTAGAGGAATTATCAAATAGAATACTATCTTTTTTTTTATACGAATTTCCTATTACACATTTTTCAACACTTAAGAATTATCATAATTACCTATTTTTCATGGATTTATTACAGTAGGTCGTAATCCACCTATCCAAAGTGTTTCATTGCAATTAGTTTCGTGATGCTATATCTCCATATAATATGTATTATGATACATATAATATGTATCATATCTCATATATGTAGTGGTTTAATTTGAATTTCAAAATTGAATATAATAATTTATTATTTTACTAATTATTGTTAATAATTTTGTGCAAATATTATATATATTTTGTAAAATTGTTATATCATTTTATTTGTGTGACTATTATTATATGTATATTTTTTTTAATACAATGAAACAATTTCTCGCATTTTAGTAACAAAATGAAGGGAGCAAACCACTCATTGTTAATAACCTATGGCATGTCACAAAATCTTCACATCCTCATTTATAAACAGACACGTAGTTCACAAAGTGAGGTTTAAAGAGATTGGCAGCAATGTAGTGTTGCAATTGGGCGGCCAGTTTAAGCCTAGAAGTGCGGCCACCCTTGAGTAATTTACACATCCATTTCCACCGGTGGTAGGCAAATGCCACAATACACCAAACTCCGACTCAGTTATCTACATATTTTTACTCTTCACATTGATATTCTCTACTTTAAAGAAATTGAAATCTACTATTTTTATGTTAAGAACCTTGGGAGTATTAATTATACATCATTTTTCATGTTTAAACAAAGTAGAATTGAAGTCTGATTATCGACCGTCCTCATTATCGTCATATACATAATCTTTAAATTGATTAAATATGCTAATTTTGGGAGATAATCTTTTAAGATTTTTCACATTCTTTTCCAACCAGATAGTTCAAGAAAAATTTTGATAGTCAATTTATCTTGATTAGGAATTGGTAGTCACGTACATATACGTGTGATGAGACACTTTACTTAACTAAGTCCTAACTCATCATGTTACCATTATGTCAGGGTTTTATACATTTCATAATTTTCAATTTTTTCCTAATATAATTTAGATTCTAGATGTGCAGTTCAAATTATCATAACAGAGATTGAAGAATATATGAACTTACATCTTCGGAAGTTGGCAATGGATGGTACCCGCAGTATAATTGGACTAAAGCTCTATGGAATGAAAGTGAATAATGATGAAACTTGCGCGATTGTTCTGATTTGCGAGGAAGAATATGATGTATCTGAGAAAGATCATGTTTGATCTTAAGAGGAATAATATGAAGTGAAAATGATTGAAGAAACTGAAGATCTTCCTGAAATAAAAGAGTTAGTTTGATTTGAATAGTATTATCTGAATCAAATAAAAAAAATATTATTTAAAAATCTAATTAAACAAGCAGCCAGGCAGGGACTATTTAATCACGGTATTGAGATTGTAAAGTAATGAAGGTAAATATGTGATTTGACGACCAAGATGCCGAAGAAAAAAAAAGTAAAAAAAAAGAAAAGTAAAATGTGAAAAAGGTTATTTTTTATTTTGACCAGCTGGGAAGGTTCCCTCTGTCAACATAATTACGTGATTTGATTTCACCATGAACACCTCCTCTCCTCCACGTGCAAAGTAAAGTGCAAAGAGCTAACCTTTCTCCAGTGTGAATAATTGCAAGAATCTTACACCCGATACTCCCCTTTGTCTTTTTACATTTTCAACACTGTTCTTCGTTTACCCAACGATTTCTTACCCATCTTGCCATACTCTGTGTGAGTGGTTGTAAACTTGTAATCTTTTTTTTTTTGCTTTATTATTATCATCATCTTCTGATATTCTCTGTAACTTGTTTCACTTCCACCGAGCCTATTAGATTTTTTTGGGTCATTCTGAACTGAACTACCATTCTCCTTCTTCTTCTTCTTCTTCTTCTTCTTCTTTCTCCTCCTCCCATTGGCCACACTCTCTTCCTCACCATTTAGCATTTCCTCTCTCTCTAGAGCTCAGAAACATTATAGAATCCCTGAAACACTCCCTACATTTTCTACAACAGTCTTCTTCTTCTTCCTTTCTCTCTTTCTCATGGAGTCTTTTCTGAATAGTAGCTAGCTTCTTCTCTTTCTTCTTCTTATTACTGTTGTTATTATTATTTTTTTTTATAGCAATAATGGTCAGTAGGCGGCAGCTATTGCTCACTCTCTTCATCTTATCACTCTCCATCCATGTTTCCTTCACCACCACTCACCAGCACCATCACCTCCACCGTCACCGCCGCCGGCTCCTCCACCAACCTTTGTTTCCTTTGGATTCCCTTCCTCCGTCTCATCCTCCATCCCTCTCCCCACAAACACAGCCCCAAAAACAGCAACCTAAACACCCATTCTCTTCCGCTTCCTCTTCTTCCACTCCACAGAAACCATTCTTCCCATTTTACCATTCAGCACTTACTCCCCCTGCTCCCACATCTATCGCCACCTTTCCGGCCAACATTTCTTCCCTTCTTCTCCCTCAAACCACATCTAAACCTCACCGCCACGTCCTCGGAATCTCTCTCGCCGTTTCTTTCATCTCCGTTGCTCTCATCGCTGGTCTACTCGGCTTCCTATACTACCGTAGAAACCATAAATTCTCTCCCGTCTCTAAGAAACTTACCGGTCCAGACTGTCTCCGCCTTTATCCTCCCAACATCGCCACATCCGACGGCAGCGGAGTTCACAAGCCGCCACCTCACACCACCTCGAACAGCAGCGCAGAGTTTCTCTACTTCGGCACGCTAGCAAATTCCAGAGAAATCGATGAAGGTGAAACATCAGAGAATTCACTCAATGCCGCTGTTTCCGCCGAGATATCCTCCACCTCCTCACCTCACGACAAGATTGGCTCGCCGGAGCTCAAACCTCTACCACCTCTTCCACGCCACAATTTTGTACAAGATTACCGAAACGTAAAACAGGAAGAAGACAATGAAGATGAAGAAGACGAAGAAGAATTCTTCTCGCCAAGAGGATCTTCAGGCCGGCAAGAAAATGTGATCCCCAAAGGATCGAGCTCATGTAGAATGTTCCAGAGCCTAGAAACTGATCATTTTGGGAACCGAAGCTTCAATTCGAGAAGTCCGAGTCCTTCATATCGACTACGCTCAAATCCCGTTTCTCCATCGATAACCGTTTCCAACAGTCCATCTCCACCGTCCATTCTAAGTCCGGTCAGCTTGAAATCAAAATCACCAGACTCTCTAATCAGCTTCCCCCTTCCCCTACGCCCTCTTCCACCTCGTCCAGTAATACCATCATCTCCACCGTTATCTTCATCCAATCATTCTCCGTCCAGAAACTTTGACTTTTCCGACCTGAAAACAGAATCTCCGACCGTTCGTAATCATTTATCGCAGAAAAAAATTCCTCCTCCTCCGCCTCCACCACCTCCTCCAGCAAGGTACTGGGAAGTCCCAGTTCAAGTTCCAGCTCATTCCAGTTCTGGGCCACCAGTCTTAACAAGGCCGGTTCTGTTTAAATCGGCCGAGCAACTACCGAGCAATGGAGGGATAGAGAAGAATGAGGAAACTCCGAAACTGAAATTGAAGCCGTTGCATTGGGATAAAGTCAGGGCAAGTTCGGACCGGGCTATGGTGTGGGACCAGATCAAATCAAGCTCTTTTCAGTATGAACACTTTTCTCTGCTTTTCTTCTTATTTGAAATGTATGAGAATTTAAATAAATTATATTTTCTTGTTTGTTTTGCAGGTTGGATGAGGAGATGATTGAGTCACTTTTCACCACGAATAATTTGAATTCGTCGATGAAAGAAAATGGTGGTAGAAGACAGATTCTTCCTTTTCCGAATCAAGAAAACCGTGCTCTTGATCCGAAAAAATCCCAGAACATTGCTATTTTGCTAAGAGCATTGAACGTGACAATTGATGAAGTGTGTGAAGCTCTTCTGGAAGGTAAATTTAATTCAACTTAGTTTAAATTTTGTTTGCTTGACATCTTCTTGACATTAACTGCAAACTGTAAAATCTAAATTGGGAAAAGGGGAAGTTGGAGAATGCAAGTTATATTGATATTCTTTTATTTTTTGTTTTTGTTACCATAATTGGAAGTGTAAATTTCTTCATTTCAATGCTCTTCCGGTTAGCTCCATATTGACAATATTAATCAGATAAAATGGCTGTCACGGATCCCCATTTTCTATTCAGAGCATCTCATCACATTTTTCTGAACTTTCTTCAAGGAAAAAAAGGAAACTTTGAAATGTAGGAGCAAGACAAAATGCCAAAGACATAGAAGGTTTGACAATAATAGACCATCTTGGAAGTACTCAAAATCAAGTGTCCATCTGCATTTGATAAATGCACTAATTCATAACACTTTCGGAGCATGAATTTCGTTAAATTCTATGCCTAACGGAAATTTATTTTCACAACTTGATTTTTTTTTTCATTGTCCGAGTAGGCAATCTGGATACAATGGGTACTGAACTTCTCGAAAGCTTATTAAAGATGGCGCCAACTAAAGAAGAAGAATGGAAGCTGAAAGAGTTCAAGGACGAATCACCATTCAAGCTCGGCCCGGCTGAGAAATTTCTTAAGGCTGTTCTTGATGTACCTTTTGCATTCAAAAGGGTCGATGCTATGCTCTATGTTGTCAATTTTGATTCAGAAATTGAGTACCTCAGGAGATCATTTGAAACTCTAGAGGTAAAGAACTCCTAATCTTCTTGCCCACTATTATTCAAACCACAACAACGTTGATTCATATTATATCCTTGTTGTGCAGATGGCTTGTAAAGAACTGAAGAACAGCAGAATGTTCCTGAAACTTCTAGAAGCAGTACTCAAAACCGGAAACCACATGAATGTGGGTACCAATCGAGGAGATGCTCATGCTTTTAAGCTTGACACTCTTCTCAAGCTTGTAGACGTAAAGGGCACGGATGGAAAAACCACTCTTCTCCATTTTGTCATGCAAGAAATTATCCGAGTAGAAGGTTCTAAACTCTCCAACTCCAATGATCAGATCTCCACTGTAGAAACTACTTCTTTAGCAGATGATGTCGAATTTAGAAAGCTTGGCCTCCAAGTCGTCTCAGGTCTAAGTGGAGAGCTATTAAATGTCAAAAAAGCTGCTGCTATGGACTCCGACGTGCTCAGCTCTGAAGCTGGGAAACTCGCGGAAGGAATAAAGAAGATCTATGAGGTTGTAAAAATGAATGAAGAGACTGGATCAAAAGAGAGTAGGTTGAAATTCTCAGAGAATATGAACGCGTTTTTGAAGAGGGGGGAGGAAGATATTGTGAAGATACAAGCTCAAGAGAGTGTTGCTCTTTCTATGGTGAAGGAGATAACCGAGTATTTTCACGGAAACTCTGCCAAGGAAGAAGCTCATCCTTTCCGAATTTTCATGGTGGTGAGGGATTTCCTATCGGTTCTTGATCAGTTTTGTAAGGAAGTTGGGAAGATTAATAAAAGGAGTATGGTTGGTTCGACTAAACAGTTTTCTGTGCCGGTAAGTAGTAATCCAGTTCTTCAACCTGTTTTCACCGGATTTATTACGGGAAAGTAAAAAGTATGATTCCTCAGATGATGAAACCTCATCTCTTTCATCTCAGTGATGGAAGATTTTGGGGAATTAATTATCTTATTTTGTAATATAATTTTAGGAAATATATAACTTTGGACTTGTTTTATATGAAGCTGTTAAAAAGTATTTTGCCACAAAAATAGCTGCTGTAAATTCGTCCCTGCATATATAATATATTATAGCTGTCTTTTATTTTATCTTATTTTATTATTTGTCAGGGTCTAATTTAATGGTACTTAAACTGTGAACCAGAAATTTGGGCCAAAAAAAAAAAAAACGAATGTGAACCAGAAAAAAGTGAAGCTATTAGCTCTCTTCTAAACGTTGCTCATGGAAATTTGTAGGTCAAGACAATGGCAATCTTCTTCCGCCAAAAAGCACCGGACGGATTTGATTAGAGGTGGCACCATTCTTAGCGTTTTCTGATAGAAAGTTGTATTGGTTTAGTGTATTTTAACCTTCTAATACTATCATGAGAAAATTTTCAATTTCACTTCTCTCACGTCTCAATTGATGCAGACCAAGATCACTTCCTCTTCAACTTTCCAGAAGTGACATTTCAAACCTTCATTCTTCTTCCTCCACACAACGTTTACCCACCCATATCCAAGAAGGCACTAAAACCAATGGATTATTTGCCAACTTCAATCATGTGAATAAACATATAACGATAAATACTTTGTTGGTTTCATTGTCTCATCATTTACGGGCTACACCAACACCCTTTTATATAAGAAAGGAAAAAGAAAAGATAAGAGCAAAAGACAAAACTCTGGCAAAATATAAGACAGTACAATCACGATGTAGAAAAACAACGGGAATAAAAGAACAACCAAAATCCTCTCCGTATAAGAACGCATGCTAACCAATCGATGCAGACGTCCTATAATCGTCATGCAATCCACGTAATTATGATCATGCAGACGTATAACCATGCAAATGTCCTATTTATTAATAGCCACCCTCAAGTTGGGGGATGAAAACTAGTCAGAACACTAAGCTTGGACAAGTGTTTTGAATGGTGGGCAGAACTTAAGGCTTTAGTCAACATGTCTGCATATTGATCAGAAGATGAAACATGATGAAGAGATATGAAACCCTCTCGAACATGATCTCTGATAAAATGACAATCCAATTCAATCCAACTCAATGTGATCTGCAGATAAAGCTGGTAGATTGGGAACAACAAACTTGGATGAGGAAGAATCATCTGTAATTATTTGAGAAATGTTTGCAATGGGCATTTTCTGAAAGAAAGACTTCTTTCCTTTGTATTTTGAGTTAGGAGGGTACCCCACAAGCTTGAAACATGATTCCTTTTTATGCCCCTTTAAGTTGCAATGCTCACATATTACATCCTGTTTGGTAGTATTGTGCAAATTTGATCCAACTTTGGATGAATAGGTATAGAAAGCATAAGCATCAATCACAGCTCCCAGATTTATGTCACGTTAAATTTTATTGTAAGTTAATATGGCATATGTTTCACTCACAGAAGGCAAATGACTCATAATGAGTATTTGACTTCACAGGGGTAGGTAAGATTTATTAAGTCCCATTAAAAATTATATCAGCTTTTTTTGTTGAGCATGATAAAGTAGATGTTGGACAGTCGCACTATGGAAGAGCAACAAACGATGCATATTTATTCTAGAGAGATTGCATTTTGTTATAATAACTCGTGATATCTCTGGTACCTTGAGTTGTGGTTGAGATAGATTTCTGCAGAGAAAAGATTATGGAAAACAAGGATTTCATCTCCTTCCAAATGACTTGAGGAAAACTTGAATAGACAATACTGGAGTAGATATCCTTGGAGACAATGTTCATAATCAATTGGAGCACACATGCATTGCATTTGTCTCATGCTTGAGAAAGTAGAACATCATATGTGTGGATGCAAGTTCCATCAAGGAATCCTAGCTTGTTTTTTTTCCATGATTGCTATCAGAATAGAACGACTCCAAAGGTTATAGTTTTGAGATTCCTGTAAAACTTCTGACACCAAAACTAATCCAGATGTACCAAAGGGGTGTAAATATAAAGGATGATTGAAATTTATTGGTGAAGATGGAAGCGTAGGTGCCAGATTTTATATTTGCGGTTGAATATTTTGTGGTAGATTTTGAGCTTCATTTGTTTACTGGTCATCATCTACGGGTAAGAACGGATCTGGATTTTGATCCACCATTGATGAATGTTAAAACTTGATGTTTATTGCTCTGATACCATATATAATAACGATAAATACTTTGTTGATTTCATTGTCTCATCATTTACAAAGTACACCAACACCCTTTTATATAAGAAAGGAAAAAGAAAAGATAAGAACGGAAAACAAACTTTGGTAGTATACAAGCCAGTACAATCACGATGCAGAAAAACAACGGGAATAAAAGGACAGCCAAAATCCTATCCGTACAAGGACGTATGCTAACCAATCGATGCAGACGTCCTATAATCGTCATGCAATCCACATAATCGTGATCATGCAGACGTGTAACCATGTAGATGTCCTATATGTTAATAAATCAATTTCAAGAAGATCTGTAGCAGAATATGAACATCCCTGTGGGGAAGCATCCTCAAATTTCCTTACACTGAGAAAAGTTAAGTTTGAGCTTGAGGAGATTTTTGAGACTACAAAGACCACAGATGAAATGCTCAAGGCGTTGAAGGAGATGGAGTCTGCATTCGATGAAAGAGATCACAGTTTGTCTCCTTGAAGATTGGCCTAAAACCCAAGAAGGTGAGGATTCTGGAAAGACTCTTGACTTTTTTGCCAATAGGGCTTTCAAAGTCTTGGATAATGAGGACAATAAACCTTATTTTCTTGTTGCCATGAATTTAATACTAATGGGTTCTGCAAATTACACCTCGAAAAGGTTCGCTGATAGTTTATGCTACCTTAACAGGGCTAATAGGTTTCTGAGTAGGTTAGAGGATGAGGGAACTAGTGCTGATGAAAGGCCAGTGCTTCATCTTGTGCAACTTGAGTTGGAAAATGTTAAGACAGAAATAGGGAGGAGAGAAGAAGCTCTTAGAAATCTTAAAACATTATTTAGAGATCAAAGAGATGACTTTAGAGAAACATTATAGGGAGTTGGGTGCAAACTGAGATTTGGAAGAAACACACAACGTTTTGAACTTTAAGGATGCACTGCCATTTTGTATTCATAAGAAGCAGTTAGGACAGAAATCAGTAGGCTTCTTGGGCTTATTATCTACACGGAGTTAGAAGAACATGGAAAGGCATTAGAGCAGAATGAATTGTCGCAAAGGTAAGGAGTTGGGGCTTGAGTTCTGATTTGCCTCTTGCAGGGATTGAAGATGAACATGCAAATTGCACTAGAAGGTATGATGAGGCCATTAATACTCTTAAAGATGTTGTTCAGAAGACCGATAAGGGTAGTGAAACTAGACCATCAGTATTTATCTTAATAGGATAAGCATTCTGTCATGAGGAAAAATTTGCAGACTCAAAAGACAAGAAAGAGACAGTTTCTCCTGTAGAGGTAGCTGAGGCATATTCAGAGGTATCAATGCAGTATGAGACAATAAACGAGTTTGAAACTTCAATCTCATTATTAAAAAGAACTCTAGTCTTGTTAGAGAAGGTCCCACAAGAACAGATTCAGAAGGCAGTGTTTCTGCCCGGATTGGATGGTTACTTCTGTTGACTGGCAGAGTACAGCAGGCTATTCCTTGCCTGGAGAGTGCAGCAGAAAGATTGAAAGAGAGTTTTGGTCCCAAGCATTTTGGAGTTAGATATATATACAACAATTTTGGGTGCAGCTTACTTGAAGCTTGAGAGACCTCAATCTGCTGCTCAAGTGTTTGCTGTTGCAAAGAACATTATGGACGTCTTACTTGGTCCCCCCATCATGTCGAATTCAATTGAAGCTTGTCAGAATCTCTCCAAAGTTTACACTGAAATGAAAAGGTGTGGATTCTCTTCTCGCTCTCTAAATTCTAATTCTTAGCTAGTGGTTATGCATTTCCATTTTTATACCGAGCAATTAATTTACTACCTTCCTTTTGTTAAGAGTTTTTGGAGGCAGGCTTTGATGAAACGTAAGTGATCTGTAGATAATGACTTGTGCTTACATTAGCATTTGTTTCTTGCATAGATGTATTAAACAGATTCATACATAATTAGTAAACAAGGTGAGTGTAAATATTTTGACTACTATTTTCAAATCATGTTAAATGATGAAGAATTAGAAAAACAAGCCCAAATTTCCTAAGTGAAAGTACCCAAACTCGCTACTTTAAAGTTGAAACTATTACTCCTATGAGATTTGGCGATAGCATTTGTGTCAAGCATAAAGAGGAGAACCAATTTTCATCTTAGATTCTTAAATCTAAAGCTTTAAAAGAGAGATACCTATCCAAAACTTGTGGATCATCCTGATAGTTTTGATCATCCTAATAAAAATCAACGACATGTATAGATTTTTATATTTATATTTATTTCATGTGACTTATTTTCATTGAATTGTTACACGGATTTTCATGGTGAACTAAGTCCCTAAAATTTTTGTTATGAAATATGGTTTTGCCACAATTTTATAAATGCTTTTTTCTTTTCAAATTGTGTATATGATGGTAGAAATGATGTTATATTATGTTGTCATTTATTTATATAAACACTGAGACATGGATCCTTTTCTAACACTTCTCATTAGCATATCAACCTTGCATTTCCTTTGCTGGATACAAGTGGGGAATCTAATGCAGTTCAATAGTATACTATTTATTTTTATTAAATAAGTAGTTTTGAAACGTTGGGTAAAAATAAAATAAAGTTGTAACTTTTTGTTTTTGAAAATATAAGATTTTTTCAATTCATTTCCATAAGCAGCATTAGGATGAACAAATTGTTGGTTTTCGGTAAAACCGAATTGAATCCGACCGAAATTGAAAATGCAACCGAACAAAATTTTCACTGTCAATCGTAACCGAACTGGTAATCAAAATTGGTTCGGTTTTTTCATTTTTTTTTCATTTGTTTCTTTTTCTATAATTTCGCTTAATTATAATATTGTATCATGATGTATGTTATTAATGAATGTATACATTCTTTAATAATTTCTTTTAGAATTATATTCAATTAATATCATATTTGATGAAAATTCAACATTATAATAACAAAAAAAAATCATTTTACCTTTATATCATAAATTTATATATATTAATCAATATCTAGAGCTATGGATTATGAATTGTGATTGTAACTATGCCTTTAAAACTCCATTGTAAAAATTAATTAATATCAATATTAGATGCTAGTTTATTCTACGGGTCAAAAGATCGAAACTCGTAAAGTAAACGAGAAATTATGATATTCTACGGTTTGATGGCCTCATCGACCCTTTGAGTAAACTAAAAATTATGATATTTTACGGGGTTGAAGGCCCCGTCAACTCGTAAAGTATCATAAGTTATAAATTTATAATCATAACTTCTAGCTTGCTTGAAAAGTCGAAAGCCCCATTAACCCATAAAGTAAACTAAAAATTTTGATAATCTATAGATCAATAGACCCTGGAGTATCATAAATTATAATAATACTTATAGTTTACTCAAAAGATTGATGAAATTTTTGATATGTAGAATAAATAAATAAATAATAAGTTTTTAGTTGGTTTATCGAAACCGACTAAAAAATTAAAAACTAATTTATCTGAATATATTTTAATTGGTAAACTAACTGAAACTATATTTTGTTGGTACATTAAACCGACTGAAAAATATTTGTTTCGGTTTGTGCGGGTTTTTTCCTCACCCGGCAGCATGATATGTTAATTCACATGTTACTAGTGGTCTCAGTCCAAGTTTATCTACCGTGGGCCAATCCGTAAATATTATAAAGAGGCCCAAAATGATATTTAGCCCAGTACTTTCAAACACGCTTGAATGATTTGAGTGCCAAAACGACGCCGCGGCTTTTGTTCGCCTGAATGAATTATTACTGAATAGTGGTTGCTGTAGGGCGCGGCTTTCCCTCGCTCAAGTCTCCTAGTCGAAGAAAATTTTCGCTTCTTCTAGATCAGCAACGCTGCTCGCTCGTCACATTCTCGAAGTAAAAAGTGTCGAAGAGGTATGAATTTATGTTCTTGAATTTCATAAGAATGGAAGAGTTCGAGGCAAAGTCAAAATATTTTTCCCCCCCTTGTGAATTAGAGCACTGCTTAGCTCGTTGTTTGTAGTATGATTTTGAATTTTCCACTTAGGGTTTTCAACTATGGAGCTTTTGCGTATCTTTTTTCTCTAAGAACAAATTCGCTTTTCATTTTCATTTTTCTTTTTCTAGGCGATTTTTCTTTTTCTTTTGTGCGAGGGACTAGTTTGTAATTTTTGAGCGAGTGATGGTAATCTAGGAATGTAAGTCTCTGAATCTGGAATTATGTTTGGAGAATCGTGGTTCAAATTTATACTGAATATTTATTCTTTCCTTTTTGTGAATTTTTTATTTTTTAGTTAGGGTTTAGCTTCTTGTTGTTTAGCAGAGAGGGTGACCAAAAACTCGTAGTATTGATTAAAAAAAATTAATTTAGCTGATTTCATGGACATGGAAAATGTCGATTCTTTCTCTTGGCTCTTCATAGTTAGTAAAAAAAATATGGAAAAAAATTGCGTCTTGGGGAGTTTTGTATGAAATTTGGGTTCTCAGGACTTTGTTTCGCCTAAGAACTTGGAAAAAAAGAATATATATTATTATGTGAATTCTGGTTCTGCTGTGTTGTTGTCATTGTGGTATAAGTTTGTAATGGTTCTCAACAAATGTTGTCAGGTGAAGAGAGTTGGAAACTTAGGATAAAGGAGAATGAGTGCTGGGGGAGAGAAAGCGTCTGCAACTACAAAAACTCCTGCTGACTTTCTCAAGTCAATTCGTGGCCGACCTGTTGTCGTCAAACTTAATTCCGGTGTTGATTACAGAGGTGTGTCTCTTCATTTTTGACCTCTCTTATTCCTTATATACATCTCTCTCTCGCTTTTGATTCTGATTCTTGCAAGGTAGTTTTGCTAGATGGGTAGTTGTAAGCAGTAATTCCTTCAATGATGTGATAGTCACATAGAATAAGGGCCACAACATGTTATGGTTTAGAAAAAATTAGATTACAAGCTTGCCAGCGAACATCTTTGATATTTTATTTTACAATTTCCAAACCTGTAATATCATGTCAATCAATACTTTAATGTGAAAGAAACAAGGGCTTTGAGCTTGTCCTTATTTTACGAATCTACGATGTCTCAGCCATACACAAAAAAAAGTGGTAAGCTGAGATTTTGATAATTTCTATCACAATATGTTGTTCTTTTCTCCACAGGTTTTTTATGCTTTGGTAGATGAAATTTGGTTCAAAAAGAGAGGAGAATTTGGTTTTTTGTTGGTCATAATTCTATGAATTAGCTTTTCTTGTTTCCAACGTTATGTATCTGTTTTTATATTTATCAAAAACAAATAATGGTTGGTTCATATTCTTGATTTGATTGGATTAAAGCAGTGATGTATTTGCATGCTTAATGCATTTACTCTCTTATGCAGGTATACTAGCTTGTCTTGATGGATATATGAATATAGCAATGGAGCAAACAGAAGAATATGTCAATGGGCAGTTGAAAAATAAATATGGCGATGCTTTCATTCGTGGAAACAATGGTACATAACTACATATTAAAGGTCTTTTATTCGGCTTCTGTTGATTGCTTACTAATGTGGATTGTACTCTAAATGTTCCCTTTTGATGCAGTTCTGTACATTAGTACCACAAAAAGGACAATAGCAGATGGGGCCTAGTGGCTAACACTACCTATCTTTCGGAGGAATGCCTTATCATCCACCAGCTACAGTTTTTATGGTTGTGCTGTAATGTAAGTTTTAAGTGGACATAGAAATTGACAAAATGAGTTGAAACTTTATGTTTGAAAAAGCTTTTGATTTTCTTGGATCACTTTCCACCTCTTTAATGTAATTGCTTGCCTCTTAGCTTTTCCTGTTTAGTGTACCATTGGATCTAGATAATGGATCATGCGTACTGCTCAAAAAGTTTAAGCACTATTAGGGAGAAAGGCATTTTCACTTTTCCATGTTCTTATTAAAAATCTTTCGGCCAGTCATTAAGCACTTATTAGTGCAAATTGTGGGAATCGTCTGTCCCCTCTTATTCTCCCTTTGAAGCTTGTTTAGTGAGACTTGCGTTTTTAAAATAGTGGATCTTTAGTATGGCCCTAAACTGGATTCTGTATTCCCCAAAATAAGTGCTCTAAAATTGAGCCTATCTGGTTAGCTATATTTTTGAAGTGTAAATAATATTTGTAAAAACATACAACATCCAGTTAACCAAATTTAACTTCTTTCCAAATTTGAAAAAATTTGAAAAATCATAGAGAACCAGATGTTCACAGATGCGAATGCTATTACATCATATGATAGATCTGTATTACGGTCATGCACGTGCTTTCAGAAAGATGGACATATCTCAAAAGAAACTATGTTGTACCTATTACTTTTTTTTCACAAAAAATTATTATGATTCATACATTCGAATTTGTGTTGTGAATAAGCTGCTAACACGTGGATAAAACTCAATCTATGAGACTCCTAACCCTTGTTAAGTAGAGTACGAGCTGCATATGGGCCCAGAAAGTTTCTGGCTGAGATAACTTTGGTAACCAATAGCTTCCATTTAGCCTCCTCTCTCTTGCTCTGCCTCTGAATCTTTTCTTTAAAATGCCTACACAATATTAAGTCAGTAATATATAATTTGATTTCACTACATTTCAAACCACTAAGATTACTGACCTAAAGATTGAAGAGAAAATATATACACGAGAACCATTTATTGCAGAAAATAATAAAATTGAAACTGACCTACAAAGAGGGACCTTGCAGAGTTCGGGGTCATCGCACATACGAGAATGCAGCTCAAGAAGTTGCCACATTCGCTTGCAGTGGACACAACCACCTGGAACTCTAATCTTACAGCTTGAGAAATGACGGACCAAAGTCTCGAGGCCTTTACAAGCCGAGAACTCACAAGCCATATGACTACTGCCTTTCAGCACTTTATCCCTTGGCCCTATTGTTCTGCATCCATCCCTGCATATGTGAACCAAAGCTTCCATTGCTTCGTGCAGTTGCAAGTACACCTTTTGATCTTCTTTTTTCTTCAGCCTCTCCTCTTTTCTCTGCAAAACCAATAATATCTTAAGTTCTTAACCAAATATATTACATTACAGCAGCATAGAGTTAATAAAATTGAACTCTAGTTTGTCCCAAACATTTTTAGCCCCAAATCTAGTTTCACATCAAACTCCATCCAAAGTATAGTTTTCACAAACTCCAATTTCGTTACTTGATTTCACTGGCCGGAGTAGATTTGGCATTTCTACTCTGATGTAACATATAATACATCGTTTCAGTTCCTAACCCAATATATAGATTATCCATTTAAGACCAGGGAAGGTGGAGAAGTTAAAAAGAAACTAGAATACTGACTTACAGAATCTGCTTCAACAACAGACTCTAGAAGCTCTTGTTCGAGTGCAGGATTAGCACGTTTCATTACTTTCCAGCCTGCAGTAGAAGAAACAGATCTGAAGTCCTTGAGAACCATACGAGTACAGATGAAGACCAGCCTCGGTGAATCACAGCTTCTTGCCAATTGAAGCACATCTATCAAGTTATTTTTGGTTAACCAACCATGCTCCAAGATATCGACACAGACTCCTTTGAGCGATGGGACTGAATATGAATGCGATAAAACCAACAAATGGAGAACAAACTTGTTCATCTCTTCCTCGTCATAGCTGCAAATAGGGACAGAGAAGAAGCCAAACTTTAATAACCAGAATAATTGATTTTTGATTTTTCAACAAGCATCAAGGCGGGGTCAAAGAATAAGAAAAACACATTTGCATACCAGGATGAATAAAGAAAACGGATGAAGGTATAGACAGCTTCATACGGTACACCAGAAATCTTGATATGTCTAATCCCATTCTTTAGCTTTTTCGATTGCTGAATAACATGCTTAAGAACCGGTGATGCACTACTCTGCATAAGTGCGTAAATAACAGATATTAGAATTTAGTATCTTCATCATAAATTTCCTAAAGGGAGTATCATAATTGAGCTATAATTGATAATGAGATATATAGACAGAGGGGTAAAATAAAAATCAACTTACCAAAACATTAGAATGGGCACAGACATATGAATTGTTCTCAGTAGCAATATAGACATCTGCATCATAGCATTCCTTAAAAAGCTTATCCCATATATCTATAGTTACCCTCGGAACAGTACTCCAATTTGTAAGCCTTCTTGGAAGTATGGCTCTGGTAAGGGATTTACTCGTAAGAGGAGGCGGGGAGGGTATATTACATGAGTTACATGATACAGATGACGAGGAAACTTCCAGCTCGGTTAAGATATAGGCCGGATTGTCTTCCTCTTTGCGTAGTACATTAGAAGAACCGGAGAATGATTCACCAGTCAAGGAAATCCATGGATACTCAAAATCTGGGGAAGCCATTTACAGCTACTGTAAATGATACAAGAACAAAAGGAGAATGAATCCCAGAATTTAAATTTAAGAAATAAATAAATCTTACTTGTTTCTTGACATTAATGAAATTCGATTAAATTACAATAACGAAACAGGAAAAAGTCCAGTATCGCTTGTAAAATACGGATTGCTTGAATTCAATGTTTTCTTCAGTCGCATAATCAACCAAATGATAAAATGAATTCCACTCTTGGAGAAAATAGCAGTAAATTAGTAATCCAGTAAAGATTTCGCATATCTTTTTATGGAAACAATGGATGTGTGTCATGCACGCCCGCACGCACAGTCGCAAACTAATGGATTATATATTATTTGTTTTTGTTTGGTTGCCGAGAAAATACGTGGAAAATCTTTCTTTCTTACATTTTCTAATCAGGCAGTAATCCACCCCAAAAACTCGAGATTATGCCAGTCCGATCCTCATCGATGCTAGAGAGAAGCTATAACATTTACACTACCAAGGTTAATTAATTAGCTGCAAATTAAAAAAAAAGACAAATAGATTATCAGTACTAATCTCAAATCATTTTCCACACTTCTCCACAATTTCCCTATCATAAATAAACAAAAACAAGATGAGGGGAAATCTCGTCAAATTTCTCGAAGATATTACAAAATCAGCGCCAAAGTATGTAAGGAAGATGCTCATTGCGTGCTGGGAAAAAAAAAAAAGGAATCAGTGGTCAGAATCTGACCATATATGAAAATCTGAGCGACGGGTATGAAGTATCAGAGCAGAGCAGAAATCGTTGAGGGCGTAAAGCAGAGCAGAAGATAACGTCTCTCTGCTTCACGATAGTGCAGTTGTAGAGAGTGAGAGAGAGACGTGTAGGTGTAGCAGAGATGGAAGGAAATATGGGCACGGGTCGTTATTTGGCGATGAAGTTATGAGCAAGTGCTGGCCTAACTTTTCTTCCATTTTTAACGTCTTCCCACTACTATTTTTCTACTTATAAATTATGATATATATATATGTCAAGCTTATCTTTTATATTTGTCACAGTTTATACAATATTTGTCAGCTTAGGACAGTTAACTAACTACACATCTCAATTCATAATGTATCTTCGAGATTAGATAAAAATTAGTTAATTGTTGCCCACTATTCATAATGTATCTTAATTCATTAGTTACTATGTACCAACTACTAAAGAAAAAGAAAAATGGAAGATCCCTAATCAACAGAAAGTGTCTAGAAACCTCTGCATCTCTTCAAGATCATTCTTTATTAACTGAAAACATTCAGGTTCTTCCACAAAAGAGTCGTAAAGGCGCTGCAAAAAGCAAAAGCTTCACAGCTATGAACGAATGAACACTCTTACAGAAAAAATTTAAAAAATAGGATAGCAGAGGTTGGTTTGAGTATGTTGAACTCGAAACCCAAAACTGAATAAGGGAGCAAAAATAGAACTTAAGGGCAATGCTGGAAAAATTGATGATTGATATTTCATTGATTTAAGAAAGATAACTACATTAAACATGACTTAGACAAGTAAAGATACTGACTAACAAGTACTAAGAAGCTGACATAGTACAATAACAAGCAAAGAAAATAGCTAAAGTAGTTAAGTAAGCTGTCAAATGGGGCTAATGAACAAGACGACATCTAATGATGAAATTACTCCACCAAATGCTCCATGAAAGTGGTCCAATTTATAGCCCATTTATTTCCCTTTTAACGTAGTTTTCTGTCCTTAACACAGGCTTTTACTATCTACAATATATCTTAAGAGTACTATCTGCACTCCATAGTAAACTGTGATCGGGATAGTGGTCGGCTAACCTCGCTCCAACATTCTAGTCAGATTTCTATAGGGATAAGTGGAGATTATTATGTATATTGGCTATTCCCTTAAAAAAATTGTATTTTTTCTTACTGTTGAATCATTTGACTTTTATATCTGGTTTAAGTTGGGAGGTACCAGACAGCTTTACATGTATCGCACTCTCATTGCACATCGCTTTGATCCTTCCTTGCTCTATGACGGGTGTCAGTGCCTCACAGTCTAACATACCATGCATTTGCTCCCTACTCACTTGTCCCCGTGGATAGCATGGTGTCGCCCTAATTTGACATCTTTCAGAGCACCTCAACATGCAGCAGCGCCACCTCTGTTTAACACACTTGGGATATGGTTTCAACTCGAGTATCAGTTACTTTCCACTCGTTTAGTCCCACCAATAACTGAGCTGAGCGAGGAAATACCTGGTTTAACCTCAGCATCTTCTTGAAACTTCTCATTTCGTTCAGCTATTGTTAGGCTGACTGACGCTGCCTCAGCCCTGCCATATCTTAGCCTCAGTTATCATCTCCCCTTGGCACTCTATTTCTATAGGCTCTGCTAGCCCTGCCTAGCCTCGGTATATGAAGTTGCCCGATTGAGGCTATCCTGGAATCGTGCATAACAGTTAGCCCCTTGGCACGCAACCACATTTTGTATGGGTTACGTTGAATTTTGACCTTTATATTTCAGCGAACAAGCTCTTGCACTTCTTATCGGCCCCTATCCGTACTGAGGGATGTGAAAGCATGCACGCCGATGTCTTAAATGCACCTTGATTTGCACTTATCGTTATTCGTGATGACCTTTAGGGCTCTAACCCGTGTAACATGCCAGCTGTTATACACAACTGTGGCGGCCTTTCCCTTTCCTTCTTCTATTTTGTAAACGCTTTTTCGCCATTACTGATTCATTCTAAGCTTTCACACTCTCTCAAATTCCAGCATTCCCTCCCAGCCTCTTTGGTTTTTGTGAAAATATGTTACCTCTCACCATCGCTTCAACCACCGCAAACACCATTTGCATCAATTGCTCAACCAACGATGTCTGACAGAGAAAGTGAGTTTTTTATTCCTTTTGCATCTTCTTCTTTTTTTTGCACATTTTCCAATTTTCTTTAACTGTTTTTCATTTTCTCTGAATGTTCTTTATATGAATATTTTCCCGCCTTAATTGTTTTTTTGAAATAATGCATTTTGATCGAAAATAGACCTATGAACTAACCACATAGGTGTTTTCCTTTCACTGATGCATATAACTTCTATTCTTCTCCTTAGACTTCCACCTCAATTTTCGTATTCCTAGCTGACCCTAGTACCCTACTCAGTTATCTTGCTCCTCAGAATTCCCAACACTTAGACTTATTCTCACCTTACTAACGACCTTAGGATCACCTTTAGTCATCCTCCTCCTTTTAACTTCCTAACAATTAGATGCATTCTTACTATATTGGCTAACCTTAGGATCATACCCAGTAATTTATGATAGGACATTAATGACTATGAACACCCAACTTGAGGTTGACCCATTCCCTATTCATGGTCAGGTACCTCTGAGATGGATAAGACTAGGAAAGTCCGGCCTAAACCAAAGAAGAAAACCAAGGGGGTGGCTCGGCCTCGTCTTGATCATTACAAAGGGGTTGCTTCCAAATTTAATGAAGATGATCGCTTGCACATCCTGACAGAGTACAACATTCTATCCTATATCTAAATATGTATACCTGAGGAGCATGGACATATCCTCATTGGGTGCAGATAGGTCCGAAGAAACGACTATCTATGTCTGATGATTCAACCACGACTGCTTATTGTGAGGAGATTATCCCTCACCATGAGTCAAACAACCTGCAACAAATTCAACTAGCTTATAGGTTAAATGAGAAAAACTATCTAAAACGATCTCAATTTATCCGGACCTACTTAAAAGGTAGAGGGAAACTCAGCCATCTCCTAGGAATGGGTCCGAAGGAGGGAGATCCGAGATTTCCAGCTTGAGATGAAGCTAATTCGGTGATTATGTCATGGCTATGGAGTTCGATGCATCTTAATATCAGTGACACCTGCATGTTCCTGTCAACGGTCAAGGAAATTTGGGATGCCGTTAATCAAACATACTCCAAAGCTCGCGATGCAGCACGAGTATATGAGATCAAAGTCAAGACGCAAGGAACCAAACACGGCAGCAAAACTATTATTGAGTTTGCAAACATCCTAGAGAGCTTGTGGCAGGAGCTAGATCACTACTGGTGCATTAAAACTAAATGTTCAGAGGATGCTGCAATTATAAAACAATTTATTCCAAAAGATTGAGTTTATGATTTTCTTGCAAGACTTAATGCTGAGTTTGATCAGGTTAGGGTGCAGATCCTTGGTAAGGAGGAAGTACCATCTCTAAAGGAGACTATTTCAATCATTAGGGCTGAGGAAAGTCGTCGGGGAATCATGCTTGACCCTAAGAACATAGAAGGATCAGCTATGGTAACAAGACTAGGCCAACCTTCAATTCAAGAATGAGGGAAGGCAAATTTACCAAGGTCTTCTGGACAAGACAACAATGATGGCTTATGGTGCACCTATTGCAAAAATTCTAGACACACGAGAGAGAAATGTTGGAAGCTAAACGGTAAACCTCTAAGTAGAGAGTGGGGCAACCGAGGAGGGCAGCAAATACATCAAAATCAATCCCATTTAACCACAAGTTAAATGAGTCAAGAACAGCCACATGATCGCAATGAGTTCAAAAAGGAGGAGATTGAGAAACTAAGGGGGTTGTTAGAAAAGCTGGAGAAGCCTAGTGGTACATGTTCTATTGCACTCTCAAGTAAGTTTCCTACTTCTCATGGACTAAATGTATCAAATAATGCTAATGGGAATTTATGGATTATATTGACTCTAGAGCCACAAACCACATGACTCACTCTTCTCTAATATTTCGAACTTATATTCCCTGTCTTAGCAATAGAAAAATAATCATTGCAGATGGTTATCTTACTACTATAGCAGGTGTAGGGGACATTCATCTTAATTCATTTCTTACACTAAGAAATGTTCTTCATGTCCCTAAATTATCCACCAACCTGATTTCCATTCAAAAACTTACACATGACATGAAATGTAATGCTGTTTTCTATCCTTCTTACTGTATATTTCAGGACCGGGATTTGGGGAAGAGGATTGGACTTGCTAGGGAAAGGGATGGGCTTTACTATCTTGAAAATTCTTGCATTTCAAATACTGTCACAAAGAAATTATCTCTGTCATTTATCATCATCCAATAAAGACACTATTTGGCTTCATCATCTTAGACTTGGTCACCCATCTTTTGGAGTTTTGAAAAATATGTTTCCTAATTTATTTAAAGGATTCAGTGATGAATTTTCCATTGTGATGTGTGTGAGTTAGCCAAACACAAACGGGTTCCGTTCCCTATTAGACATGAAAGAACTCTAACCCTATTTTCCTTGATCTATAGTGATATATGTAGACCATCTACAGTCCCAAACTTAACAGGTTCACGATGGTTTGTTTCATTTATTGATAACTGCATGCAACTCTCTTGGATTTTCTTTCTTAAGTCTAAATCAGATGTAAGCAGTATGCTTCCCATCTTCCACACCATGATCAAAACGATTTAGATTAGATAACGCTAGTGATTACTCAATCACAGTTTATCCTCATATTTTCAGAAAGAAGTGATTATCCATGAATCCTCTTGTGTTTACACCCCACAACAAAATGGAGTGGCCGAAAGAAAGAATGGTAACCTACTAACTACAACAAGGGCCCTACTTTTCCAACATAATGTTCCAAAAACCTATTGGGGAGAAGCGATACTTATAGCAACTTACATAATTAATCATTTACCCTCAAGAGTTCTGAGATTTAAAACACCAATGGAAATTCTCTCTCAACATTATCTCGACGTGCGCACCACTAATAATCTCACCCCAAGAATTTTTTGTTGTATTGCATTTGTTCACATCCATAAGGAGAATCGAGGGAAACTAGACCCTCGATCAATCAAATGTGTTTTTGTGGGCTACTCACCAACCCAAAAAGGATACAAATGTTACCATCCATTAGCGAAAAATTCTTTGTCTCCATTGATGTCACTTTTGAAGAGCACCAATCCTCTTTCACTCATCCTTATCTTCAAGGGGAGTCTATACCACTTGCAGATAAGGACAAAGATCAATGGTTACTCGACTTACCACCCATCACTCGAAATGCCAACCAACTCTGCAGACATCCCTACACAAACCATACCTACACCACCTACTAAACCCATGACGGAGAATAATAGACAATATGACACTATGAGATATGTACATGTATATTCAAGAAGAAGAAACCTGGACCTTCCTCCTATGCAGGCCCAATCCTCAACACCTACTCCAGGACATGAGGTAAATATAGATCCTAACCCCTCTCTTCCATTAGTTCATGGTCTTGATCTTCCCATTGCTCTTAGAAAAGGCAATAGAAAATGCACAAACGCACCTCTCTATCCTTTAGCAAAGTATGTGTCATTTGAAAAATGATCACCCTTACACAAAAGCTTCCTAGTCAATTTAAATACCATTAAGATTCCTAATACATTATCTGATGCATTATCTAATGAAGAATGATAGGAAACAAAAAACTGCTTTCTTATTTCATTTTTTTTCTTACTTACAGCATAACCCTGGGGAAATATATATAGGAAGGTAAATACAAGGAAATCCCTAAAAACTAGGAATAGAATAATTCAGCTAATAACAATAAGGAAAAATGAATAACTAACATATCTAAATAAGGAAATAAATTATTCTAATAATATTTCTACACTCCTACTCAAGCTGGGTGATAGATATCAATCATACCTAGCTTGGATCTCAAGTCTTCAAAACTTATTCGTGGAAGAGCCTTGGTGAGAGTATCTGCAGTCTCAGAGTTTGGTGGAACATACACCAAGGAGATAATTATGTCTTTTATCTTCTCTTTGATAAAATGCCGATCTATTTCAACATGTTTCATTCGATCATGATAAACCAGGTTTTTTGCAATACTTATAGTTGCTAAGTTGTCACAAAACATCTTCATAGGCTCTTCTAAAGATATCTGTAATTCTTGAAGAAGTCTCTTAAGCCATATTACCTCACATATTCGTAGAGCTAGAGCTCTGTATTCTGCTTCAGCGCTACTCCTAGCCACAATTGATTGCTTCTTGCTTCTTCAAGCAACTAGATTTCCCCATACATAAGTGCAATATCCAGAAGTTGACCTTCGGTCAGTTACTGATCCTGCCCAATCCGCATCAGAGAATATCTCTACACCTCTATCTGGATTTTTTCTAAAAAACAACCCTATTCCTGGAGTCATTTTTAGATACCTCAGAATTCTATACACAGCTTTCAAGTGTACCTCGGTTGGATTGTTTATAAATTAACTAACCACACTGACTGAATAACCAATATCGGGCCTTGTATGAGAGAGATATATGAGTTTTCCCACAAGCCATTGATATTGTTCTTTATTAACTGAAGTACTTTCTTGTTCAACTCCCAACTTTGTTGAATGATCCATAGTCATCAGCTGGTTTGCAGCCAAGCATACCAGTTTTCTTTAGAAGATCAAGAATGTATTTTCGTTGAGAAACCACAATTCCCTTATTAGACTGTGCAAGAAACCTCTTAAGTTTACTTATTTCATCTTCATGATCTCCTGTCATAATTATATCATCCACATAGACAATGATAATAGCTAGTTTTCTGTTAGCCGCATGCTTTATAAATAGAGTATGATCTGTTTGGCATTGAGAATAACCAACCTTCTTCACAGCCTTGGTAAATCGATCAAACCACGCTCGGGGAGACTGTTTTAAGCCATATAAGGATTTTTTAAGTCTGCACACTTTATCCATATTGGCTTTCGTTTCAAATCCAGAAGGAATGTCCATGTATACCTTTTCCTCTAAGTCACCATTGAGAAAAACATTTTTAATATCCATTTGGTGTAGGCACCAGTTGCGGTTGACAGCCAAAGACAATAGAACCCTCATTGTATTCAACTTTGCCACAGGTGCAAAGATTTCCTGATAATCGATTCTATAGGACTGTGTAAACCCTCTTGCTACTAATCGAGCTTTAAACCTTTCAATACTTCCATCAGCTTGATATTTGATAGTAAAGATCCATTTGCAGCCAACTATATTTTTTCCTTTTGGTAGATCAGTAAGCTCCCATGGGCCATTCTTTTCCAAGGCCTTGACAATAATAGCCATTCTCCATTCAGGAACTTTGAGAGCCTCTTGAACATTGTTAGGAATATGAATTTCAGTAAGATTGGTAACAAATGCCCTATAACTTGGTGACAGATTTTATAGGAGACAAAATTATTAATCGGGTGTTTTGTGCAAGATCTCACCCCTTTTCTTTGATCAATAGGTATATCCAAATCATCATCCTCTGACTGTACATAATTATTAGGAAGATCATTTGAGTTACCTGTTATTGTTGCTTCTTGATTTAGATGTGGTTCGGTTTCATGGTTCTGCTCTCCATGTATTAGGAGCTTTATATCTTCTTGAGGTTTCTTCTTTTTCCTTGAGTCGACAATGAACTCAGTATCTTTGACAGTTTGAGATGGACTAGTAATAGACTTAATAGGTTTGGTTTCAGCAGGATTAGGATTATTAGGAGGATAACTAAGTTGAATGGGAAGTGAGTTAGATATTTCTTTTAGGGATATGAGAGGTGAGGACTGAGAAATTGGTGATATGGGAATACTCTCATGATTGTCCCAAAACTGATATTCGTGAGTTCTATTCTCCCCTTGAATATTAGTTTTGGGATAATATGGCTTATTCTCAAAGAATGTGACATCCATGGTAGTATAAAATTTTCTAGTAATAGGTGAATAACACTTGTATCTTTTTTGAGTTGCGGAATACCCCAAAAACAAACATTTGATTGCCTTTGAATCAAGTTTTGTTTGATTTGGTTGCTTATTGTGAACAAAAGAAGTACAACCAAAGACTTTTGGTGGGAGACTAGAGATGAGCCGAGTGGTAGGATATGATTGAAGAAGGGTTTGGCAAGGGGTTTGAAATTTTAGGACACGAGAGGGCCTTCTATTTATGAGATAGGTAGCTGTAAAAACAGCTTCTCCCCAGAAAGTTTTTAGAACATTAGAGGTGAACATGATTGACTTGGTAACATCTAAAAGATGCCTATTTTTCTTCTAAGCCACACCATTTTGTTGTGGGGTATCCACACAAGAACTTTGATGGACCATACCTATTTTTGACAGAAAACTACCAAGAACTAAGTTGAAGTAGTCCTTTGGATTATCGGTCTTTAGGATATGAATTTTGGTATGAAACTAAGTGTGAATCATATTATAAAAGTTCATGAAGATTTGATTTACTTCAGATTTTTCTTTCATAAAAAATATCCAAGAAACTCTAGTGTGATCATCTATAAATAAGATAAACCATCTAGAATCTGTAACATTTTTTACTTTTGATGGTCCCCAAACATCACTATGTATCATAGAAAAAGGTTGAGAGGATTTATAAGGTAGGGTGGAATCTGGACTATGAACATGTTTGGATAACTGACAGATTTCACATGGGAAAATTTTGGAATTTTTATTGAATAGAGATGGGAAAAACTTTCTAAGGTACATAAAATTTGGATGCCCGAATCGATAGTGCCATAGCATTCAATCACTATCATTATTTGAAACAAATAGAGTAGGAATCTGGACTATGAACATGTTTGGATAACTGACAGATTTCACATGGGAAAATTTTGGAATTTTTATTGAATAGAGATTGGAAAAACTTTCTAAGGTACATAAAATTTGGATGCCCGAATCGATAGTGCCATAACATTCAATCACTATCATTATTTGAAACAAATAGAGTAGGATTGTTTCTCATAAACTGCCACTTGAGGTTGTCCCTTTCGGAGATCTTCAACCTTGAGTATATAGAGACCCGAACATATATTAACATTGCCAATTATCTTCCCTGAATCCAAATCCTAAAACACGCAATAATTTTGAGAGAAGTTAGCAACATAGTTTTTGCTATGAGTAAGCTTACTAATAGATAACAAATTACAATCTAGATTAGCAACCAATAGAACTGGATCAAGAGTGAGATCCTTAGAAATCACTATGGATCCTATGCCAACCACTTTTGAGAGAGAACCATCTGAAATTCGAACAATAAGGTTCTTTGAACAAGGTTTATAATTCATAAGAACTGTTGCATCCTCCGTCATGTGATCGGAAGCTCCAGAATCAACAATCCAATGATTCAATTTTTCAGCCCTTGCCTTTAAGGCAGTTATAAAGTTACCTTTTTGTGCCAAGGATCCTGATCTAATTATTGAGTTGGAGGATGATGAACCTTGAGATGGTTGACTGATCAATTTATGAATGAGTTCAAGTTGCTCTTTACTGAACAATGCTGGGTCAAAAACAATATACTTTTCTTCAATAGAAACTTGATGTCCACGGCTTTCCCTTGACTTCCGCTTTGTAGGCTTTCCATGAATTTTCCAACAAGTCCCTTTGTATGATCTGGTCGCTTACAGTGATCACACCAAGGTCTTCCTCCTTTTCTTTGGTTGTTGTTGAACGAATGAGGTGGACCATATGTTGCAAGTGCAGAACTTTCAGGTTATGACTGAGTAGTCTTTGACCTCATCATCACTTTCTTTTTGCTCTCCTTTCGGCAAACTTCCGAGGCTACCTCTCGAACATTAGGAAGAGGTTTGGTGGCCAAGATTCTGCCACGTACTTCATCAAGATCTTTATTCAATCCTAGTAAGAACTTGTAAATACATCTCCTTTTTACAATATGTTTATACTTGATAGCATCCTCTTGACATCTCCAATCATTGTTTTCAAAGAAGTCTAACCTCTGCCAATGTCTATTGAGAAGCATGAAGTATTGAGTGACTGACTGATCTCCTTTACGAAGATCATGGAGTATTCCTTCTATCTCAAATATTTCAGCAATATCTTCTTTATCTGTATACATGACTTTGGCAACATCCCATATTTCTTGTGCTGTTTCATAGAGCATGAAATCCTCCCCAACATCATTGGTCATTGAATTTATTAACCATGACATGACCATGTTATTTTCAGCTTTCTATCTTTTGTACTTTAGATCCTCTTTTTCTGGTTGACCTGCTGCACCAGTAAGATAATCATCCTTCCCTTGGCCACTTACAAACATCATTCAGTTTATGGCATGTAATGGACTGAACAGAACCCTCTAAACCACCATGGTTGCTTGAATCCGAAATTCCATAGTTGCTATCAGATATTTCATGTTCACTCTTAGTTTCAAAAGCACTAGGTTTTTCCTTGTTTATGGCCATCCCGTACTTTGTCATGGCTGGAGTACAAGGTCTAGTTTTCCTACTCTGATACCTTGAAGAATGATAGGAAACAAAATACTGCTTTCTTATTTCTTTTTTCTCTTACTTACAGCATAACCCTAGGGAAATATATATAGGAAGATAAATACAAGGAAATCCCTAAAAACTATGAATAAAATAATTCAGCTAATAACAATAAGGAAAAATAAATAACTAACATATCTAACATATCTAACTAAGGAAATAAATGATTCTAATAATATTTCTACACCTAATGAGAAATGGAAGGCTGCTATGAGAGAAGAAATGCAGGCACTAGAAAAGAATCAAAC
Organism: Coriaria nepalensis; assembly: GCA_027186245.1. NCBI lineage: Eukaryota > Viridiplantae > Streptophyta > Magnoliopsida > Cucurbitales > Coriariaceae > Coriaria > Coriaria nepalensis. The sequence continues at coordinate 3,513,151 of CP114493.1, forward strand.
ATAGAGCATTATAGATTTACCAGCTGGGAAGAAATCTGTGGGATGCAAGTGGGTGTTCATAGTAAAATACAAGTTTGATGGCTCTCTAGAGAGATACAAAGCTAGACTTGTGGCGAAAGGATATACTCAAACCTATAGAGTTGACTATTAGGAGACCATCGCCCTAGTAGCAAAATGAATACTGTAAGGATTTTACTATCACTAGCAGCTAACTTCTATTGGCAGCTAGAACAATTTGATGTAAAAAATGCTTTCCTTCACGGTAACTTGGAAGAGGAGATATATATGGATATTCCCCTAGGCTTCAAGGGAAATCTAAGCAACAACAAAGTATGCAAATTGAAGAAAGCATTGTATGGCCTCAAGCAATCACCTAGGGCCTGGTTTGGGAGATTTGCAAAGGTTATGCTTGACATAGGGTACAAACAGAGTCAAAGAGATCATACACTTTTCATAAAACATTTAGATATAGGGGGAGTGACAGCCTTGTTGGTTTATGTAGATGATATAATTATAACATGTAATGATGCAAAGGAGAAGGAAGCCTTAAGGAGATGTTTAGTAAGAGAGTTTGGAATAAAAGAGCTTGGAAGATTGAAGTACTTCCTAGGAATCGAAGTAGCCCATTCTAAAGAGGGCATCTTTATTTCACAACAAAAATATGTGACTAATCTCTTAAGGGAGACAGGGAAGTTAGCTTGTAAGCCTGCTTCCACCCCAATTGATTCAAATCATAAATTAGGGGAGGCACATGAAGATCCAATTGTGGATAGGGAATCATATCAAAAATTGGTAGGAAAGCTCATATATCTTGCTCACACAAGACTAGACATTACATATGTTGTGCATGTAGTTAGCCAATTCATGCATAACATGAAAGAAGTTCACCTACAAGCGGTCTTCAGGATATTGCACTACATAGGGCAATGGAATTCTATTTAAAAGGAATATTGGGTTAGTTCTCGAGGCATACACCGACGCATATTATGCATGTTCTCTCATTGATAGACGATCCACTACGGGATACTGCACATTTCTAGGAGGTAATCTTTGTGACATGGAGAAGTAAGAAGCATAATGTGTTGGCAAGATCAAGTGCAGAAGCACAATTCAGGGCAATGGCTCAAGGAGTATGTGAATTACTATGGATAAAGATCATTTTAGAAGACTTAAAGATCAAATGGGCAGAACCAATGAGATTATTTTGTGACAACAAATCAGCCATCAATATTGCACACAATCCTGTCCAACATGACGGAACAAAGCATATTGAAGTGGATAGGCATTTTATCAAAGAAAAATTGGATAGTGGATTAATTTGTACTCCTTATGTCTCAACAAATAGTCAATTGGCAGATGTGCTCACAAAAGGACTTAGCAACTCAGTGTTTCAAGGATTTGTCTTGAAGCTGGGAATGCAAGATGCATACTATCCAGCTTGAGGGGGAGTGTTAGGAGATAATCAATAAAGGAAAGATACTCACAGCTATTGTCTCTCCTAAAATAGTGGGCTTATGGTTAGGCTAGAATAAAAGATTACCATTCATATATAGATATGACTTTTTTATTCCTATTTTTTCTCCTCTATAATCTTATATATAGCTGATGTAACCTAGTAAAAGTAAGAAAAATAGAACCTACGTTTTTCAATTATGTGTGAACCTGAACCTAGTCCAAATTATAACCCATGTTCTTCTTGCTCTCTCTCCTAAGTTTGAGTTCAGCTTTTCAAATTTCTTTTCATCTGGGTCCTTGGCAGGTAATTAAACACTTCGTTGACACAGCCTTGAACTACAGCAAAGGCATCATCATTGGAAATGGATCTCAAGGCCCGTTTGACCATCTATGTAGACTTAAGAATTATGTCATTGGTTCTGGTAGGAAGCAGGGTTTCAGTCCAAGTGACTTATTTCTGTATGCCGTTACGGATTCTAGGATGAATAGAAAGTGGGGCCATTCCATTACAGATGCTGTCAATGCTGCAATAGGAGGTGCTACCATTGTTCAATTAAGGTGCGTATACTACCACTAGATTTTTTCTTGGATTAGTTTGATGTGTTGTTATATTTGGTTACCAGTCCTTAGGCTCATATACATAGATAGTGATGAGAGTACTTACTTGGATGTCACCCATCTCCTAAATGGTTCAAATTTGAATGATAATAAAACAACTGAAAATTTCTTATTAACCATTTGAAATGATTTTGGTTTCCCTTTCGAATACATTCTTTTATCAGGATTCCAGAATGCAAACCTAGAATAATAGCATTTTAAGCAGTCTATCACCTTTCAGTTGAATTTCTCTGTTAACTAATTGTCTAGGCTTCATCTACAGATATCACATGTATTAGGGTCAATTTTGGGGAGTAAATGTGGCCCTCGTAAGTTATAAGTTGCGAGTTGTAAGTAGTAATATTTCTTCAATTATAGGTTGGAGGTAAAAGTTCACTTTGTTTTGTTCGAATTCAGATAGTTTCATTGCCACTCTCTGACTCAATTGATCCGACTAGCGTTGTTACATGTTTTCTCTTTTCTGAAAAGCAGCGTTGTTTATAAATAATTAGCTATTCTAGTAGGAATCGTATATAGAAGGAATTTCTTTATGCCCAATATCTAGCATAGATTTACCAATTGTTTTATGTTATTTGCAGGTAAAAAGATGCTGAAACACGTGACTTTCTAGAAGCAGCTAAAGCATGCCTAGAAATTTGCGGCATTCATGGAGTACCCCTACTAATAAACGACCGTATCGATATAGCCCTTGCTTGTGATGCTGATGGTGTGCATTTCGGTCAATCCGACATGCCTTCCCGTGCTGCCTGAAATCATCTCGGTCCAAACAAAATCATAGGTGTATCATGCAAGACACCAGAGCAAGCCGAACAAGCATGGATTGACGGTGCAGATTACATCGGATGTGGTGGGGTTTATCTTACGAATACAAAAGCAAACAATCGCACTATTGGCTTGGATGGATTAAGGACTATTTGCTTGGGTTCTAAGTTGCCTGTTGTAGCAATTGGTGGGATAAATCACTCAAATGCAAGTTCTGTGATGGAAATCAGAGTTCCGAATCTGCAAGGAGTTGCTGTTGTCTCCGCTCTGTTTGACAGGGAATCTGTTTTGTCCGAGACTAAGAAGTTGCATGAGATGTTGAAGAAGGCAATTTCAGAATGAAAGAGACAAAATTTTGGTTGTTTATTATTGTTCTTGTGAAGTCATCATTGACAAGCCAACAATAAAACTACAGATCTTATGACAGTTACATCCATAATGTTTCTGGAAATTGAAGACGATGTTTTTGGAGTATGGGGTAATAAAATTTTAGGTCATGTAAAAATGAAGCCAGAGAAATCTAATAATCCTTCTAAAATCAAACAAAATACATATGGATAAAAATCTATACTATACAAATCCTTCATCAACCAAATAAACGATATAAGATACACTCCCACGACGATAAGAGCAATATCCTGTCCTTGTCCAAGCACACAACTTTTTACAATCCGAAAATACTTGAATCCCGAAATAGGACTTGAGAAATAAAAAATCTAGTCTTTGTTAATTTTAAGGTTCTGAAAATTGAATTCATTGACATGAAATTCTCCACTGGCTCGTACCTCCTTGACTGTTTTTTCATACTCATCATCTTCTTCCTCAGCATTTGCTTCTACCTCTGTATTGCCATTTTCTTCATCATCTTCTTCTCCTTCTTCTCCTTCTTCTTCTCCCCAGCCATAGCCTCCAATCGATCGGGAAGATGGAGGGGGATTTCTTGCCTCTTCCAATATTTTCATGATCTCTTCTATACTTTGGAGGGAAAAGGTCGGGTTTTCCTTCCTGTAGTACATAGCTTGAGCAGTTTCTGTCAGTTCCCTTGGCAAGTTCTTAAGAAACCACCTGTGGCTCTTAATTTCTCTCATCGTAATCCTCTGCAAAAAAGATGATGTATGAAAATCATAGTTTTCCAGTTGAAGCTATCTATTCTACCATGAACAGATAGAAAATAAATACACCTTCTTGCATGGATTCATGTGTAAAAATCGTAAACCTCAAAATTATCACATGAAATTTGTACAGTACCTTTGCTGGGTTTGCAACGAATATGCGAGAAAGCAGATGTTTACAATCTTGAGATATGTGAACATATTCTGGGATCTTGTATTGAACGGCCATTATTCGCTGTAAAAGGAGGACTGGAAATTATAAAGAGGTAAATATCATATTTGATGAAGGAGAGACAAAAGGAAAAGTTAGATTACACTAATGGTTTTTCTAAAGTTCTTAGGATCTTCTTGATCTTCAAAAGGGTATGCTCCGACTAGCATTACGAAAAGAGTCACTCCACATGACCATACATCTGCCATCTGAACAAACAGAAACCAAAATCATATAAAATCTATAGCCATCACAAATTTCACATCCTATGCAGAAAAAGTATTACATGAGCAAGAGAGGTAGTTCACAGTTAGGCTATTACTCTATCCATATTTGACTTTGGTAGCATCGTAAACACAAACTTACATAAAAGGCAGCATATTTATCACCATTGACGTGAAAAAGGGATGGAAAAATATCATATGTTAATAGTCTGAGAAGTCATAGATAAGTAAACTACTGCATCTTATATGCAAAAGATCATACGTCCAAAAGAATCTACACACGCAGGGTCAATTTACCATTTACATAGACTATTCACAACTTACCTTGCCATCATACTCTCTCCTGTGGAGAACCTCAGGTGCAATATATGCAGGAGTTCCCACAGTCGATTTGGGACGAGAATGCAACAGGGATGACTGTAAATGTAATGTTTGTCGAGATGAGGATAAATTAAAGCGTTTACAATATGAAATTCAATCATTACTTGTAACTTTTGGCATTTAAGTGATCAGATAATATACCTTTGAATAACCAAAATCACAAATTTTCAGGCGTGGAGCAGGGCTTCCATCCAGCAAGGTATTCTCTAGCTTCAAATCTCTATGGCATATTTGCTGCAGAATTATAAAAATAATGGAAAACTTCATTTATTGGAGAGCATAGCAGATGCAGTATACCAGAGAGAATATCAATTTTCCATCCTTTTACCATTGAATGGCAGTAGCTGACTCCTGAGATAAGCTGCTGGAAAAAGTATCTTGCCTGAAACAAGTTAAGAAAAAGTAAGAACACAAACATTTTACTTCCAGTTGCCTTAATAACGGATAGTTGATGGAAAACTAACGAAAGAAATTAATTTCGCGAGTTCTCTTTTGTTTTCTATTATAACACGCATGCAGCTTAAACACATTAAAATAAGGCCAAACCTCATCTTCACTGAACCTTCCAGCATTGCAAATTCGTTCGAAGAGCTCTCCGCCCGCAGCATACTCCATGACAATAGCCAGATGAGTGGGAGTCAAAACCACCTGTAAATTCAAAACAAATATCAATCTACCAAGAAACCAGAGAAATATAAAAATTACCCTTTGAAGACAAATAAGCAAGTGCCTCACCTCTTTGAAGCGGATTATATTTGGATGCCTAAGTGATCTGTGGTTTATGATCTCTCGGGCTACGTTCTCTTCAATCTTCAGCCATAAACAAATAAAAAATCATAATTAATATACACTGTGCAGGCCCAAATTCTGTCGTGATTCTTCTGGATGTTCAGTAAAAAGATTTAGTGAGTGCTTAAGCTCTAAGAACATAATTAATTACGATTTTCAAATAGACTCCAAAGTATTGATTCCATAAAAAGTATATGCTTGCTTCCTGAAAAAATAAATTAACTGTTTCCTTTCCAACTATTGGTACTGAATCTAATAAAATTTAACAAAAAATTAAATCATGAAAACAATTTTGATGTTATATATGCCTATTCGAAGCATGAATTCTCAACTTCAGATGGAAAATTCGACGAACCTTGTGGCCGCGGTCGATGTATTTCATCGCAACGAGCTCTTTGGTCTCCTTGTTCCTCATAAGCCTAGCAACACCAAAATTTCCAGATCCTATATCCTTAAGTAGCTCGTACTTCTCCATTTCTAGAAGCTTAATTGAGCTTCAATTCACTGCTTCAAATCGGCAAAACAGAAATTGAGCTTCAATTCACTGCAGCCAGCTCGGAGAAATCCTCAAGCAGAAATAGAGTTGCTTCTTTGTGAAGTTAGGTCTTCGATTTTGCTGGTTCGAGTAATCAAGGTTGGAAATGGAAGGAAATATAATGGAGATAGCTTGAAGGAGGAGGAGGGAAAAAGGTATTGATGAAGTGGGAAAGTTGGTGCGAAGGTGTGAGAGAGAGAGAGAGAGAGTACTGTTTTCTCAAGGAACCAAAAAATGATTTAAAATAAATAATAATTTTTCCTGTCGTTTTAAATAAAATAATAAAATCCTAATCATCAACCTCGCTTCTTTCTTTTCCCTTTTTTTTTTTTTTCCTCCGTTTTTTTCAATTAATTACGAGTATAATATATTTTTAATTGAAGTTAGGATTATATAAAAATATCTGAATCCACATGATTTGTTCGGTGAAGTGGATATAATTAATATTTTTTAAATTTTTTTAAAACGGTATCTATCTATTTTAATTAAAAAAAATAAAAAGTTTTTACTTTTTTTATTTTCGGATTTGAGCAGTGGAAGATCTCATTTCTCTACGTTTTCAGATCGCAATAGTATAGTCTCCTTCTCGCCATCCATTATTTGTAACTGCACCACAATTAATTAGGATAATTGCATAATTGTAACGACCGTCACAATTATGACTAGTATAATTGCCAGTTTACTTGATAAATCGATGAGGTCGAAGACCACCATCAACAAATCGATGGTCTCTAATTTTACAGTTTTGCTTATATAGACATAAGTCATAATTGATAGTTTATTTTATAGGTTGAAGGTCTTCGACCTCATCGACCCGTCGATTAATTTTACAGTTATGTATGTATACATATATGTCATGACTGTTAATTTTAATTTATTTAATATATTCATATTTATTTATTAATTAGTAACAATTAACTAGATAAAAAAAAAAGTAACAACTTTCAAGATATTTCTTTTTTTCCTTATGATTGTTATTTACATGTTCATTTTGGCCATCCATCATAGAGGTACATATTGGCACACATCCCTTTACTTTCGATCAAGTATATGAAAGCACTAATACTCCCTCTTCTTCCATGTACGAACAATGTGTCTCCCTACTGGTAGATGGTTTGTTTCAAGGATACAATGCTACTGTTCCTGCTAAAAGTAGTTTCACATGGTTATTTCTTTCTTATAGGTGACATTTTTCTATTTCATTTAACTGGATATGGGAAAACGTACACTATGAACTTAATTTTATATGACTAATATAATTACTTGTAAAGAATGAATGTCAGTTTGATTTTCATTAGACACCATTGTCGAAGATCCAAAAAAGGAGAAAGAGTGAGAGAAGAGTGAGTGAGAGAGACCGGTGGAGATTCAAAGTCAGAGGGACGTCGTCTGGGTGGCTGTGGTGGTTTAGGCCATTTAGTAGTGGTAGTTATTGCCGGTCACAAATGATGGATGGCGAGAAGGCTATGGTATGAGAGAGAGGTGAGATCGAGAGAGATATGTATATGCATAACTGCGTTTCAATATAGGGTTCTTATCTTTTTTTTTTATAGTTAAAGCAGGCAGATATTCATTATTTGCCAAAGTATCTAACGGATAATCATGGAGAGGGGAGGATATCTTGTTCGGCATGGTGCCCTGAAAGCATATAATGAGTATTATTTTAATGAAATTAATAAAAGTGAATATTTTTTATATATAATTATTGTGAATGTATTATTATCGAATAATATGAATAAATATAAAAAAAATTCTAAATTCATTAATGTGACTATAATCTTGAATTAGTACGAGATGATTAAGATTATAGATAATGAATTAAATTGTCCACAATATATCAAAGTATGGAATCTTTAATATAGTGGTTACTAGTACGGTCATCTAGCATTATGAACGCATGTGATTTAGATCTGAATCACTGATGTAAATAGACATCTTAGTGGATATGTTTTATATAATTGGATTATATAGGATATGACTCGATATGAATTAATTTTTCATTGAAATATCGTTTACCATAAAGAATTAAATGCATATCACTAGATGATTATATATAGATCAATCTGAATCTTGAGTAGTTATGAACTCCTGTTTATGTCAACTAGATTTTTTAATTCACTCATTACGGTTTGTTTGTAAATAGGCTACAGACTTTTGTTTTGAAAACTTATTGGGATAAGTGGGTGAGAATATGATTTACATATATGAAATCCAAACATTCTTCATAGAAGATTGTATATTGGTTCCCTTAAGGCTGAATTCTGAAACTGAATGATTTTGAGCTCAAATTTATAATCAAGTTATAAATTGACCGCTCACTAGTGAATCAATGGTATTTGAGGATAAAGAGATAATTAGAGGGGTAAAATTGTAATTTTGACCAGTTTTAATTATGAATCAATTTTTGGAGGATTGAATGCATGAAATGATTATATCAATGGGCTACTAGACATTGCTTAGTAATTATGTTCTATAATTGCAAGAGTGCAATCCCATATTTTTAGTGGAATAATATTTAGATTAATAAATTAAGATTTATTAGACCAAAAAGTGATTAATAATCTAATATATTATAGTTTGGAATTATAGGTCCATAGTCCACAGGTCGCCTCTATAAAATACTATAATAGGGTAAGAATGACAAACGTTGAAAAAAAACTTATTTGCAAGAAAATAATTTTCTGAGACAAATTCATAATTATGAGATAATTAATATTAATTAATTAAAAGATATATTTAAATGGTGAAATTCAGAATAATTTAATTATATAATAATATATTTTATTTTGAATTGAATATATTATATTTAATATTAAATTAGGTAAGTCAAATTTAGATTAGTTTAAAATATCAAAATATCGTCTAAGAATATATAAATAGAGAAATGTTTGTATGCACTATGTGTATTATCATATAGCACAACGAATATGATTTTAACCACAAACATAATTTTCATACATTACATTCAAAGGGACATTTTTGGTTAAGATTATATATGTCATGCCATGTGACAATATATACGGTGGTGAAAAATATTGAAAAATAAATAAGATTTAATTTGAGTTTTTTTAATTCGTTTTAATTTAAGAATTTAAAAGTTTTGAAATCGCAATTAAAATCTTGTAAATTTTGTAACTCCTTAGATTAATTTCATTTTAATGTTGAATTAAAAACAAAAGTGATGAATCCTCACATTAGCCTATAAATTGACTTTCATTCATTTGAAAATTTCACTCACATCTCCTCTTATAGATTTCATTTTCCTCTTTTAGAGATCTTAGGATTCAATATAATAGAATTTAGACATAAGAAAATTTACGAGAATTAATAATGTTGCAATTATATAATTTATAATTCATTGTATCTTAAAAGACAGATATCATAGAATATTTAGCACCGATAAGGAGTGAATTTATTATAAGTAAACTGTGAGCTTGTACAAGCTTTAAATAATTTTTACTTAGAGTATTTTGGTTTGAGAATCTCTTCTCTCTATATTTCGTTTCTATATATAACATTACCAATAGAACGTTTTTTCATTGTATGATTTATTATCTTGATGCTGTTTTCCATTAGTTGAAACAATTTCAAATTTAAGTTGGAAGATTTTTTAAATTAACTTGTATCCATGCAAATTTAATTTGTACTGATTTCAAAAAATGTAATGGTTTTGTAACAAGGTTTACAATATAATGATTCAATTATTATTATAGTGGGTTTACAATTCAATGTTACGACCGTTTCAATACTAACTCGTAATAAATTCAAAATTAATTTATAGTTGTAATGGTTTTAGTTACGGTATATTAAATCGGTTACAAGTTTAATAAAGTGTGACAGTTTTTTGTAAACATTTATGATTGATTGTAATGTGTTCGATATCAATTTGTAATTGTTTGAAATTAATTCATAATTTTTTTGAAATTAATTTGTAACGGCTTAAAATTAATTCGTAATAATTTAAAATTAATTTGTAAAGGAAATGAATCTTGACGAACTTATTGTTAGACTTCAATTTGAAGAATACCACAAAAGTTCTATTGGAATAGGTCACACCATATGTGAAAAATATAAATATTATGGAACATAATTAAAGTTCCAAGAAGATCAATAAAAAGTTTAACTGGGGACTGAAATATAGTGTCTCCAAGAAGTAAACCAAGGTTTAAGAAAAGTGTTTTAACTATGACAAGATGGATCATAGAGCTTTGGATCATAAGCTACTAAAATAGAACTAAGAAACTAATATGGTTGATGACATTAATCAAGAGGTTTCATTTATTAGTCTGTCGGGTTAGTTTGAGTGAAATATGATACTATTGTCTAAGAGTAGAAAGTTTGTGGGAAAAGATTATGTATTTGATGAGCTTTTAAAGTATATGTGGTGATTATGATTTAATGAGAAATGAATAAAGCTAGTGCTTTTGTATACTTAATTGAGTCTTCTAATCTATAGCATGCTAGATTAAAATATATTAATTATGATTCTATACGTAGATTAATTACACGGATTACATGCCAAACTTTCACATTCCTTTTAAAACATAAGTGAGAAACTTATGTTGAGATAAGATAATCAATATCATAATTTCAAAGAATTGAAATGAATATCAAATTCTTGGTTTAATATGTTCTCTTTCAACATGTATTTCCAAGTAACTTTAAAGAGGAATTGAGTTAGTTTAAACGAACACATGAGATTATCATTGAAGATAATCAAGATCAAGAACAAAGAAATAACCAAGACCAAAAAGCCTTTTAGGTGAAATTCTTTGACTTTCTTGTTAGAAAATGAATATCAAAGCTTTAAGAATGCTATAAATTTATCTAAAGATCTTTTAATAAACTACTCTCAGTTAGAGTTATCTATAGATAACGTTGCATATCCATTAACTAATGGTTAAATAGAGAGGTAGTTAAAAAGTCATCAAGAGGAATAGACTAAACCCCATGAAAGAATAAAGTCAATAAAATAAAAATTCAACTTAGTTGACTAGAGATCCCAAAATCAAGGTTCAAAAGAATAACCTAGTTGTAAAAACTTAATTAGATCACTATGGGAGATATCCTCCTATCCATTCGTATGATGAAATATTAATTATGTTTTTAATGATTCTTATGCATCAGAAAATTAGAACAGAGTGATACGGGTTACTCTTCATTAAGAAATCACATATGTGAGAGAGAAGTGGGGCCACTTCTAAAGGACTTGATTTGACTCAATTCTTTCCAACTCTTGCATAACCAGGAGATGTTCATAGGCAAAATGAACATAACAATAAAAACTCAATTGTATTAGGAAAGATTCTTGTGTAAGGTATGTTATCATTTACATGACAGTTCATATACATCACGTCTATTGATCATCCAATAAAATCAATATACTTTCACAATGAAAGTTTCAAAAGTTGATGATTATCTATCCTATGCAGGTTTTGATTTATTGAACGATATCACCAGGTCAAAAATATTTTAGGGTCAAAACATTCGTTTTAATTATTCTATCAATTTTCATTCATATAGAAGATTATTGTAAAATATTAAAAAAATAATGAGATTTAATTTGGATTTTTAAATTTTTTAATTAATGAATTTAAAACATTTGAAACTATAATTAAAGTCTCGTAAGTTTTGTTACTCCCAATATTAATTTCATTTTAATGTTGAATCAAAAACTATAGGGAAGTACATAGGTATGTAAGATATCTATTATTATTATTATTTTTAATTCTTTAACTAACTCTAAAATATATCAACTTTTAAAAATAGAATAATATACTAAATATAACACACAATAGCTACACAAATGATATAGACATTCTAATCTAAATGGGAAGAACAATATTTGTCGGAGACCCATCTGAGGAACAATACTTGTGCTAACTCACAATGTAAGATATCTATTTAGATCCTCACATTGATACTTGCTCTAGGCCAAAGCTTTGTCTAATTGTTTTGTTTTTATTTATGTTTATGTTTTTTTTTTTTTAAATAAGAAAAATTCGAGTAAATTATTACCTGTCAGATGGCCTTACCATTTTGTATTTTGCATGCAAAGTATGTACAGAAGTTCTCAATTACCATTTTGACCCGACTACAGTGGAAGCAAATAGACCAATATCTGCAGTGGGTCCCCACATATTCTTCTTCCTTACAGCAAAATGGACCCATGAGAAAACTTTCCTAATTAGAAAAAAAAAAGACACTTCCTCGATAAAGTGAGAGTTAAAAATAGGCTGCTGAGGCCTGATGGGTCCATGCCAGCAAGTGGACATCAATACAATAAGGTCAACCACGCCTTTCTCCACAGGCTTTCCCCCATTTGCGTCCCTCACCTTCTTTCTTTCTCTCTCTCTCTCTTACCTGTCCCCCTATCGGGCCTTAAAAAAATAGCTCAAATTGCCCATCATCTTCTGGGCCCGTGGGCCATTCCTTATTTAATACACCCACTTTTACATCTGACCTTTCGGAATCGATATCTTGATCACTAATGATATTTACGTTCTCTTCAAAATGAAAAATATACATGAAGCATGGCCCAATGGTAAAAGGACAGAATGAAGGTCTCCCGAGAGAGACGCATTGCAGCCCATTTTCTAAAGTGAAAATATGGGCTGCTTATTGGGCCGAAAATCAAATGTAACAGATCGTGATATAGGCCAGTCCAGTTCGTTACTTGTGGTTGTTCCACATGGTCAACCACCTTTGACCTCAGAGAGAACCAATTGAACTTAGTGGGCCGCTTTGCGTAGAAAGAAAGAAAAATATAAAATAAAAGGGGGAAAAAAAAAAAATTGAAATGAGGAGCCATTCTTGAGTGCTTGCTTCAAGGCCACTAATATTACACTATATAATTACTAAATATTATATAATCATTTTAAATATTTTACTTTTTATACTTATTTTTTAAAATAATTTTATATAATTATATAACTTTAAGTGACTATAGTAAAAATGTCATTTGTACTCTACGAGTACCCAAAAATAATTTAAGAAATACACAAAAATCAAATGGGAGCTTTGAATTTAAAATTTTATTATTGTTATATTTTGTATATATATAACATATGATCACGTAATATATTAAATCTCATTATAATAATATTTATTATTTTTATATATTATATTATTTATCATATAAAAATAATATTTACGATTACGATGAAAATTTATGTGCTATATGACCATATATCATTTACATCCAATAATTTCTCCTTATCATGTAATAGAGCTTGATTAGAAACAGAAAAAAATAGAAACGTAGCAGAATTTTAAATATTTGGAGCAATCTCCTTAAATTGGTATATTATTTGAATGAAGAATGATATAATATAAGTACTTGTTTGTGTATATATCATAAATAAGGGGTACATATATAGTTTTTAAAACTACAAGGATCCAATTATATTTATTGAAAACATTTAGAGGCCCAAACTGTATTTACCCAAGAAAAAAAAAATGCAGGATGTGCATCCGCATCTCGACTCTTTTCTCCGATCCCATCCTTTCTGGTCTCGATCTGAGGAGAGTCAGTCTGAAAGAAGAAAATAGAAGAGGGAAGCCCATCTGTAACCGTTCAGATCGAAGAGCTTCCCTTGCGACCGCCATGTCTTCACCCTTTAGATCATTCTCTCTCCGAGGTTTCGTCATTTCCTTCCTCCTTCTCTTCTCACTCTCACCTGTGCTTGCTTCCGAGTCAGATCACAAGGTACAGCTATCCATCCTTTCGATCTCGGTCTCGTTCTCCTGTTAATCTCATTGGAATTTTCTTTTAAATTGATTAAGATCTGCGTGAATTGTGGGAACTTTGAATCCGGAATTCAGATATTGTATAACTATGTTAGTGATTCTTTTTAGAAATTTGGGAGCTTTTTTTTTTTTGAGTTGATGGAATTTATGACTGTTGACATTGGAATGGCCTTGAATGTAGTTTTATGCGTTGGTGTCAATAGAGTGTGAAATAGTAGCTCTCTTGAGCTTAGATCCCAGTGGATGTTCATGTTTTGGTCTTTCTGGTTTTCGAGGAACCTCTTTTCCTGTTATAAGGAATGCCCAATTTAGTGGTCTATGAGCATTATTAGGAAGAAATATTTTCCCATGCTACCACCAGCTAGTTTTCTTCAATTTACATGTATGATTTGGGTTTGATTCTGATCGATAAGTTGATAATGGTCGAGGGAAACTATTGTAGACTCTCTTGAAGATCTGTGCTTATACATTTTCAAATTCGAATACATATTTTGGTTGGAGTTTATGTTTGGAGTCAGTCAATTGATTTTTTTTTTTTTTACATCTATAGTTGGAGGATTTTTTTTCCCATTTTTAGAAAATTGTTCCTATAATTTTCCCTAAGAGATTCATCCAGCTACTATGTATCATCGATGTGAATCCAATGTGTACTTGCAATATTATTCCAAGTCAGAGTCCTAGACATCAAAGAATGATTCAATTATCAATCATGATGAATTGATGTGATTACATGCTGTTAGCAACTTAAGACTCAATGCTATGTGTTTGATAGGAATGTATTATAGGATATGCAGTTTGAGTTTCATGGAACTCCATTTTGTGTATGATCCGTATTTCCGAATCTCCTTATTATTGCTAATGCGATGGTATTACCTTTTGAAATATAATCTGGAAGCCTCTAGTACTCACAACTTTGTACTTTTGAGTCAAAGACACTGATATTCTAATATCCTTTCAGAAGTTTAATGTTTTGGGCTTATCTGGAGATATATTTGATTTGCATATTCAGCCACTTGGTTTGCTTACTGAGATCTCTGTGCATTTCTATGTAATATCTATGCTGCAGCAACCTAACCTTTTTCAACACATAAATAGCTTTAAGAAACAAACCAATATAGAATTGATCAAAGCGCTATTCATATTTCCTAATTTGATTTTAGTGTCTAGTCTCAGATCTAAATCTGTATGAGCCTATTCTAAAGTCTACTTTATTTGTTGCAGTATCAACCAGAAGAACCAGTTACCCTCTGGGTAAATAAAGTTGGCCCCTATAATAATCCGCAAGAAACATACAACTACTACAGCCTTCCATTTTGTCGTAAACCTGGCAATGCTGCTCATAAATGGGGTGGTCTTGGTGAGGTCCTGGGTGGAAATGAACTTATAGACAGTCAGATTGAGATAAAGTTCCGAAGTATGTAATTCCTTTTCAATATCCTACAGAAACTTTGAGACTGAAGTTCTGTTTGCTAGTGTAATATATTTTTCTCACTCTTTTTCTGATACAGAAAATGTAGAGAAAACAACCATATGTCAACTTGAACTTGATGAACAAAAGGTTAAACAATTCAGGGATGCCGTTGGGAGCAGTTATTGGTTTGAATTCTTCATTGGTATGATATAATGTTGTTCTTTCATGTACTCAGATTCCATGTATTGCATGTTAAAAATAATGCTGTGATTGTGAGAAGTCCAGAATGTACAGTTTCTGTTGATTGCACATTTCTATAGGATTATGGTTCTCGATCAATGACCATGATCCAATTGTTGCAGCTTTTTTTATTTTGTTTTTTCTAGTTATCCCATTCACTTTTATTGGAAAACTAACTCTTGCTTCTAATATGTTTTCTGATGGCATGGTATGGCAAATACAAGTTCAGATGATCTGCCTTTGTGGGGTATGTTACATGCTCTCTCTTAATCCTGATTATCTGTTATTTATTTATGAATTTATGTCTCACTGAATGTAGCTTGTTCTGCCAATTTTTAGGCTTTGTCGGAGATCTGCATCCAGACAAGAATAGTGATAATGGAAAACATGTTCTCTACACCCATAAGGATATTCATGTTCAATACAATGAAGACCAGGTTTAACAGCTTTCAAATTTTCATTTTCATATCTTCATTGTGGCTTTGGAATCCATTTGGAAATGATATCTGTGGTTCTGTTGTAGATTATTCACGTGAATCTCACTCAGAAGAGCCCAAAGCCGTTGGAGGTTGGAAGAATCTTAGACATGACATATTCTGTTCAATGGGCTTTTACTAACATCTCTTTTGCTCGACGATTTGATGTTTATTTGGACTACCCTTTTTTTGAGCACCAGGTAAAGAAAATTTGTATTATTTATTTTTCCCCTTTTGGTGCCTTGATATATTTGCACAACGAGCTCTGGGAGTTAATATGAGTCTAACCAATGTTGATTTAAAATGTTGCTGATGGGAGTTTTTATTTCTGCCTCGTCACAATCCTTTCTTTGATGCTATTATTAAGAACGGTTTTTCTGTTTAATAATATGCAGATTCATTGGTTCTCCATTTTTAATTCGTTCATGATGGTTATCTTCCTTACTGGTTTGGTGTCAATGATATTAATGCGTACTCTTAGGAATGACTATGCAAAATATGCTCGTGAAGATGATGATTTGGAAACTCTGGTATTGCTTTCCCTACTTTGTTTGTAATATAATTTAAGCATGTAACAAGTTTTTTTTAATTTCATTCTTGATTCTAAAAGAAGTTGATTTGGTAACTGTGTGATATCTTATTTTCAGGAACGAGATGTTAGTGAAGAATCGGGCTGGAAACTTGTACATGGGGATGTTTTCCGGTCTCCGCGTAATTTAGTCCTTCTTTCAGCGGTTGTTGGCACAGGTGCTCAGCTAGCATTGCTTGTTCTCCTTGTCATCTTATTGGCAATTATTGGCATGTTGTATGTCGGGTATGTTGATAATTTATCATACTTATTTTGGATTGTCACTAAACTGATTTCCCTTCAATTAAATCACAAGTCTTATAAATCATAAAAATACTTGAATTAATGGAAGTTTAACTCTCCTGGCCCCATATAATATAACCACTCATCATTCTTATCAACACTCGGTTTTCATGTTATATCTTATGTTCATATTATGATGCAGGAGAGGAGCAATTGTCACAACTTTCATAGTATGTTATGCTCTTACATCATTCATTTCTGGTTATGTGAGCGGCGGGATGTACTCTCGAAGTGGAGGTATGTATTTAGTGTATTAGTGGCTGAATTCAATTACTACATTGCTTTGTCTTGACTTAATCATGAGAATTTCTGTTTCAAAATGTTATGGCCATCTGCTATACCGACAGTATTGTCCAATCGGATATGTGATTTCCTCGTCACTTTGTAGGTAAAAGCTGGATAAAGTCAATGATTCTCACAGCATCTCTCTTTCCATTTATGTGTTTTGGGATCGGGTTTATATTGAATACTGTTGCAATATTCTATGGATCTCTAGCCGCCATTCCATTTGGTACAATGGTTGTTGTCTTCGTTATATGGGCTTTCATTTCTTTCCCTCTAGCACTTCTTGGTACAGTTGTTGCAAGAAATTGGAGTGGGGCCCCAAACAACCCTTGTCGTGTGAAGACTATCCCTCGCCCCATTCCGGAGAAGAAGTGGTACCTTACTCCCTCTGTTGTCTCAATGATGGGAGGATTGCTACCCTTTGGCAGCATTTTCATTGAGATGTATTTTGTGTTCACTTCCTTCTGGAACTACAAGGTGAATTGCACAACTATTGTTGATGTCAGGAAAGATAGTATGGTTGTCACTTCCTGTAATCTTTCCCCTAAAATCAAGTGAATAAGATGAATCACCTCTGTCTCAATTGTTAGATAGATTTAGAATTCTTCATTAGAGACGAACAAAAAAGAGAGAGATTATTTTTTGATTTACCAGAAGCAGAAGAACAATTAGTAGCGGGTTATCAAGCAAACCTATTAAAAACACCTAGATTATTATATTTCTTTCTCGGCGAGCTATGTATTTCTTTTTGGCTAGAGAGATGTATATTATTTTATGATTCTCTCTTTGTTCTCAACAGGTGTACTATGTCTATGGTTTTATGCTACTGGTCTTCGTGATTCTGACCATTGTTACTGTTTGTGTGACAATTGTGGGGACATACTTCTTGCTAAATGCTGAGAACTATCACTGGCAATGGACTTCTTTCTTCTCAGCTGCCTCAACTTCTGCATATGTGTATTTGTATTCGATATACTACTACTATGTGAAGACTAAGATGTCCGGCTTTTTCCAGACCAGCTTCTATTTTGGATATACTATGATGTTCTGTCTCGGTTTAGGAGTTCTCTGTGGTGAGTTTTCACAACTTGATTGAATACTTCTTCCTTTTTCATTACCTGTCCATATGTGTTATTAGGATATTTCTAAAACCAAAAAGTTTGGGATATGTTGTAAGGATAAAAAAGAAGGAAATGAAAAGAACTTCTGCTTGGACTTGTTACTCTTAGATATACAGTTGGAAATGCCAAAATTTTAACGGTAAGACAAATATGTGAATTAGGAAGGAGTGGTTAACGAAATCTGAACTGGAGATTGAATCGTGATATACCCCAGAACATAAATGCTCTAACTTGGGCATCATAATCTGATTAGTTTCATGTGATTTTTATCGTGCAGGAGCTGTGGGTTATCTAGGCTCAAATTTGTTCGTAAGGAGGATCTACAGAAATATCAAGTGTGATTGAAGTCGATATGCAAAGATTGAGGAGATCCCAAATTGCATCCCCAAGCAACTACTACAGAGCATGGTAACAATCAAATTCCGAAAAGAAAGTTATGTCGTGCACTTGAAAATGAATTACCGAAATATAGATTCAAGTCACTGGGTAGAAACTAGAAAGCATGGGAATGCAACTTTCCTTTCTGTGCATTACGGAAAGCCCTGAGTTTTTTTTTTTGTTTTCAATAATTTTAATTTCCCCGGCTGTAATTGAGATGTCATAATGTAGAATACAGTGATTGTTTGTTATTTTTCTTTTCTTTATAATATATATATTCACAAGTTAGAAAATCACTATAGACTACTCTCAGTCACTCCTCTCTCATACACACTATAGTTGCGCCTTTGTGATCGCCCGAGGGGGGGTACGATGTTCGTTACATCAGCATCTTCTTATTTAATCTCTGCAGGTATCTGACCTTGGATTATAATGGTGGTGGTGGATTCTTTTAGACGAAAGAAAATATGTATTAATAGTTTGGCATTGACTGTGGGGATGTGAATCTTCATTATTGAAAGTTCCAATAGGTTGGATTCAAGTACCCCATTCTTTTTCAATAATCTAGAGATGGAGTAAGGGGAACAAAGTAGAGATAACACCTAAATTGAAGAATTGGGTCAAGGAGAAGTTGCCCTACCTCCACCTCTGACTCTTGAGCATAAAGGTCATGCGATCCATGACATCAGGGGTTGGAAGAGAAGCTATGTTGCCTCCGCTCGCACTTGTTGTAGGGAACAAAAGAGCAAATTTTATCCAAACCATCGAAAGGATGGAAAGAAGTATGATTGATAAAATATACTGAGTGAACTAAATTATCTGGATTACGATTAGAGAGTGAATACTTGGATACCTATTCTTCCTATTAAATTCGGCCATTATGAAGTAGTAAGGAGATTTGTTTGGTTTTGTCTTAAGATCAATAAGTTTTCTTAGATCTTCATTATTTTCGTTTCCTGAAATTTTTATGTTCTTTCCGCTAAACATATGTTTGATATATATTTGTATGATCGATCTTGGTGTATATCTATGAGTTTAATTCATAATTCATATTAGATCCGAAAAATTTCCAATTACCCCTTCCACTTATGCATTACTTGTAGACTAACAAGAAATGAATTAAACACTAATACTCGATGGTTCGAAGGTTTTACTGGTATTAGAGCATAAAGCATACCAATATGCGTAGAAATTATTGTTTTAATTTAATGTTAAATATGTCATTGTTGTTAGATATTCTTGAGTGATTCATGAATGTTTTTCTTGCTTGAAAACTAATAAAGAAAATTTGAAGTTATTCACGTGATTTGATCAGCAAAATGGCAGATTTCGCAATGGCGAACTGTTTCAGGGATGTTGTATAATGAGTTTGTATATATTCTAAATTCTAAATATACATGGAAAGCATGCCCAGCTGGTTCCAATTTCGAAGCTTTGTTGGGAAGACAATTTGAAGAGATAATGATTGGTTGTCCATCAACAATCTCTTGCGAGTATATAATAAGCTTAAAAGTGGCTTAGACACCCATAATGATTAAAAATCGCCACAGAACTAAGATATATGATATTAGCTGATATTAATATTAATGAGAATATCAACTTCAGTTTAGTAGCTTGCATTATTCGAGATGGACCAGCAAGAAAACTTGGTCAAAAATTATATGCAAAGATAATTTAGAAAACTATGATGAAAAGGATAGTTCTACCAGAAGGTCAATATATGACCTACAACAAGACATAATAGTTAACTGGGTACCAAAAGCTCGTCGTTTTCATGCCACAGAAATAATAAATCATTATAATAAACTTCATGTCAAAATGTATTTCTGTTTCACTTAACCATATCACGAAAAAAGAAAAAGAAAATTGTTTTGAGCCTTAAATCATTGGATAACTATACAGCTAGAGTAGTTTTTTTGTAGGGTTGGGGATATTGCCTTAATTACTAGAAAAATAGTCGGGAAAATTAGTTAGACAAAAAAAAGGTTTATATTTCATATTTGGAATGAGCAGAATAACAATTTAGTTCCCTAAATCATATGAAAGAACCTAGGTTAAGTATCTACTATGTTATCTGAGTATAAGAGGATTGAAAAGATTTCTACTACGATATTTAAGTGGTTTTGAGCTGAAAACAAACTGCAAACACTAACGCCATAAATCAACTCGACCGATATCCTCCTAAACATGAAAAGTAAGAAGAAACATTTAATCAAAGCTTTCTATAATCTCTAGCATATTAATAATAGAAAAAAAGGAAGAAAAGATAAATCAATCATAACAGAAAAAGAACAAGAAGAAAAAAAAAAGTTAGAAAAATAATGTGGAGAGAAGAATGAAGGAGAAAGAAGAGAGAGAGAGAGACTCATCGGAAAATACGAAGCTTTAGAGGCGTTAAGAGTGGACGATGAATCTCAAGAGGTGGCTCTCGCCTTCTTCTTGTAGCTCCGCAGCCTCCGCTTCGTTTTTCCTTAGCAAGCAAAAAGGTGGCCTCTTTCTTATTCAACTCAGGCTTGGCACACAAAAAGGCAGCCTCCTTTTATATTTCCTTTTTTGTATGAGTTTAGCTAATAATCGGGAGATCGGTTATCCAGGCTTGTCCATCTTTGTATGTTTTGATATTGAGAATCATCGGAGGATCATCTTACTACGCCATATGAGGTTTGAATTTATTAGAGTCATTAGAGACTGAATGTGAGTTGATAATTATAGTATATTAGTTTTCAATGGTTTTAAGATGAATGAAAGATGCTTATGTTATTTATGACTTTTAGTCTATATACTCGATTTTTGGAAATATTTGACTGAAATAAGGATTTCATGAATTAAGCTTTTAATTAATGTGTGATATGAATATAGTTGCTCATGCTACCAACTAAAACTTATATGGCTTTGAAACCTCGAGTCAATCGAACCTATCGGGTCCTAAATTTATTTTTTCAATTTTTTCTTCTTTTAATTCAGGATTACTGATTCCCATTTATTTATTTTTTACTGAAATGAAGAGTTTTTTCATAACTATATGCTTCAATATTGAATGGAATGAAAGTGTGAACCAAAATGAGAATTATAATTCATAGTACAGCAGCATTCAAATCACAAAGAGGGATTGACTGAAACTTCAGTAGAATATAATATCACTTACAGTCAGTTGTTGAATATTGTGTACGATTCTATCGACATTGATTGAAATAAATTTGAATTGAAACTATCGTACAAGCCTATTTATACATTATGGTCTTCACCGTTATATATAAAAAATTACCAAAATGTAGAGGGGTTTATCTGGCACTTACAATGTAAAGAGAAAAAATCTCCACTATATGTTATATTGCTTCCGAAGATGGGAGGAGATTCATGTGGTGGAAAGCGTCATCAATTTCTTAACTCTTCTAATGTTCATAATCTTTGTAGGAGTGATATGCCTTCTATTGATAATTCTCAGTAGAATTATAAGAATAGCATACCTATGGTTGTTGCTACTAATTATGATTATTTTGAGAATGGTCAAGGTAATGACATAAATGTCATCGAGGATGAGGATGCAAAAGAAAGTAATGATGAAGAGATTGAGAATGTAAAAGAAAGCGATGATGAAGAGACTGAGAATGTGAAAGATCATGACAAGTGTGAGGGAATGGAGGTGTGTATTAAAAACGACAATGAGGTCAACCTTACGAATCAGGAGTACGATGATGACTTCTTCATAGGAGTAATACCGACCAAGACTTTACAGCCACCATCAGCCTATGCATCACCAGACGAGATGCAGCCTCCATCATCGTGTGTACTGCGTACAGCTGACGAGATGCATCTACCATCATCGCATTTATTTAACAAGATGCCTCCATCACTATGTGTACCGCGTCTACTTGACGAGATGCCTCCATCATCACGTGAATTGCATTCATTTGATGAGATGGCTCCACCATCACCACGTGTACTAGGTTCACTTGCTGAGATGCATCCATTATCACCGTGTATACAACATTCATCACAATATGCAAATAATATTGAAGATAATGATTTTAGTCTCCCCATTGGTACTTAGGACTCCACATACGTTGCAAGAAATTCAATCTCAATTATCTTTTCCCAATCTAGTATAGGTGTGGTTTATGTTAAGCAATATTTTACATCGAAAAATGAACTAAAGGCTAGCCTACATATGCTCACCATGCAACAAAAATTTGAGTTTAGAGTTAAGAAGTCAAATAAGACTATGTTTATAGTTGTGTGCATGAATCCAATTTGCAAGTGGCAACTTTGTGCTATGGGAAATAAGAATTCTTCATTTATCTGAATTCGAATATTTAAAGATGAGCACACATTCTCGTTTATTAAGGCAAGCAAAACATCAATAAGCATCTATGTCTGTGATGGGATGACATGTGATAACCAAGTATAAAGAGTGTAACAAGACTCCTAAAACGTCATTTATCATTAATATTATAGGTGAGCTTATGCGGAATCAATTTATCCTATACCAGTTATCGATGATTGGGAATTTCTGAAAACTCTCGAGTCGCTTGTGATTTTATCTCATGTACTACGTAAACAAAGTAGAAGACCTAAGAAAATACATATACATTCAAGAGGAGAATAACTACGAAAGAGAAATAAGTGTAGCAAGTATGGCGATGTTGGATATTACAAGAGCATATGTCGTAACCCAATTACAACTCTTCTTCCTCCCAATTAAGAGTCAACCAAATTGATGTAATAATCTTGCAATTTATGTAATATACCTTGTGAATGTTTGTAAAAACTACCACCCTTTATCGTGGTGAGTGTTTCTTCTATATATTGCCATTTACAAAGTGCATAAGAATAGAAAGAATAAATATGTACAAGAGAATAGCCTAGAATTAGGGTAACGTATCCTTGATAACAAATATTAAGGTAACTAATTAAGGTAACGTATCCTTGACACCCCGTAAGCTTAGCGTCGAATTTGAATAGACATGAAGCTTGGTACGAAAGAAGTCAAAGTGAGGGCGAGAAACACTTTTGGTGAAAAGGTCGGCAACCTGTAGATGAGAGGGCACATATTGAGTGTGAAGTTTACCAGCAACAACAAGTTCCCGAAGAAAATGATAGTGGCCTGTTTGTGGGAAACAGGGTTGGAGCTTAAGAAGATCGCACTTTTGTTGTCACACAAGAGAATAAGCTTTGGTGAAATGGAAACCTTAAGATCATGAAGTAGATGGTGGGTGAGCTAAAGAAGTTCAGATGCAGTAGTGGCAAGGGCATGATACTCTGATTCACAGCTAGAACGAGAGATAGTGGGTTGCTTTTTAGCACTCTAAGAAACTAGATTATCGCCAAGATAAATAGAGTAGCCAGAGGTGGAACGGCGAGTATCGTGACAACTAGCCCATTCAGTGTCAGAGTAAGCAACTAAGGCACTAGGAGCAGCAAAAGGGCAAAAAGTAAGACCAAAGTCAAGTGTGCCCTTGACATAACGTAAGATGTGTTTGACCGCAAGAAAGTGATCTGCAGTAGGGGCATGCAGAAACTGACTAATAGAGTTGACAACATGAGCAATGTTAGGGCAAGTGATGGTTAAGTACTGAAGGGCACCAACAAGGGATCGATAGAGAGTAGGGTCCGAGAAGGCAGGACCATCGCTAGTCAAATGTTGAGAGACAACCATAGAAAAGTGAACAGACTTGCTATCATGTAACTGAGCACGAGTCAGAATATCCCATTCATATTTTAGCTGACTAATAAAAAGATCATCAGTAGTGGAAGTGGCTTCTAGACCCAGAAAGTAGCTGAGCGAGCCCAAATCCTTAGTGGCAAACTCAGAATTGAGCTTGCAAGAAAAGTTGGCAAGAAGAGAAGAGTTGTTGCCAGTAATGATAATATCATCTCATACAAGAGCAGATAAATGATGTTAGACTGCTGATGTAAGACAAAAAAAGAGGTGTTTGCATGGTTGCAAGAAAACCTAAGGGTGAGAAGAAAGGAGATGAAACGCTTAAACCATGCACGAGGAGCTTATTTAAGGCTATAGAGATCTTTCTTCAACTGACAGACATGATTCGGGTACCGGGGATCAATGTACCCAAGAAGCTGTTTTATATATACATTTTCAGTGAGAGTGCCATTAAGGAATGCATTATTCACATCAAGTTGGTGGAGAGGCCATGTTGGTGATAATAAGAGAGAGCACAACACGAACAGTAGTAGCCTCAATTACAGAACTGAAAGTGTCAGTGTAATCAAGACCAGGTACTTGAGTATAGCATTTAGCCATAAGATGACCCTTAAGGCGCTCAATAGACCCATCAGGCAAATATTTGGTCTGAAACACCCATTTGAAACGGACAATATTTGTGTTGGCGGGTCGAGGAACTAGAACCCAAGTGTGATTATGTTACGAAAGCTTAAACTTCTTCATCCATGGCAGCAAGCCACGAGCGAACTCTTCATCTTCTTCTTCTTCTTCTTCACATTCTTCATCTTCGCACTCGTTTTCTTCACACTCGTCTTCTTCGTCACCACCACCTTCTCTCACTTCTTATCACCTTCACTCTACTTCTTCCGTCGAGTTCCATCAATCCGAATGACAACTCTATTCTTTTTCTCCATTATTTGAAATTGAGAATATGAAGTCCATACTGAAGTAAGTCTCGCTACGCATAAAGATCAACAAAATGCCGCTACATATGAAGATGAATGACAAAGTCCTCAAACCAAAATTGAGGTATAATGTTTTATGAGTTTAGGGTTAGGGTGAAACTAATGATTGTGGTTCAATGTGTCTATTTGGAATGAGACTGACGATGAAAACGTGCCCAAATATAGGGTAAGTAGATGTCAATGAGTGAGAAATAATAAACACATTTATGTCAATAAGAAGTTGATTTCTAACTCGTTGATTTCAACGTATCATTTGTGTCTGACTCGTTAAAATCAACTAGTCAGTTATATATGACCCATTGACATTAACGAGTCCGTTATTTCCCTCTTGCTGATATCAACGGGTCAGAAACAATCAACACGTTGATATCAATGAGTATATTATCTAGGTCATTAATATCAATGGATCAAAAACGACTTACACATTGATATCAATGGGTATATTTTATATGTTTCGTTGATATATTTTATCTAACTTGTTGATATTAATAAGTTAGAAATAATTAATACATTAATATAATAGGTCAAAAATAGTATAAATAAACAAGTCTAATTCTTTATGGGAACAATATACTCTTAATATAGTTCAATTGTATGTAAAAAATTATGAACTGTGTTTTATTATATTATCTATCATTATTATTATTATCATCATTACTTTTTGTCTTCGGAAAATCGTTCTTGAAAACAACAACCAGCAACAAGAAAATCATGGTAGACGCATCAGCAATAGAATGACAGCACATTAAACAAAAGTAAAGAAAGATATTTAAAAAAAACATTAATATGAAAAACGAAAAGAATAAAATTGTATACATAAATATATATATTATTACATATTCTTTGTCCACCTAATTCGGGAATCTTGTGTTTGGGAGGGCATGCGCTTGGTCCCATACAGAGACGGAGGCAGCACCTGACCCTTCTGTCTAGTGTCTAGTACTTTGGTTTTGACCAAACTCGGTCACTCAACTCGTCGATTGAGACGAGTAAAACCGAGTTCAGTCATCTAAACCAAAACCCAAAACCTTCCTTAACAACGCCTTCCTAGTTGACTCATACTTACCCATTTTTCTTCTCCTTCTTCTCATTTGTATTAAACTTCTCAAAAAAGCCCCCAAAACTGAGTTTCCAACTCGATCAATATCACAACAAATGGTACTCGAACAACTTTCCATCACCTTAACAATCTCCCCCATCGATGGCCGACTCGCTTGACTCAGCGACACGCAATACGAAGCGACATGAAGCATCTGCCTTATGGTTCCTTCTAAGGATTTAGGCGGTACGACTCTCGCATCACAAACCGATTTATATTTTCGTTTTGCGATCAACGGAACTGCCCACTCCACAACCGAAGCCGGCGAGTTCGACACGTCGATCGCTTTTCTCCCGCTGATAATCTCAAGCAAAACGACGCCGTAGCTAAACACATCTATTTTAGTGCTGAGTTCGTTAGGTGTCGTGTAACAAGGGTCCAAGTACCCCATTGTCCCACTCGGCTGACTCGGACGAGTCGGTTCCGATTGGAGCTCATCGTACAAAACAGAGAGGCCAAAATCAGCAAGCTTTGGGGCCCAGTTCGAGTCGAACAAGATGTTTGCTGATTTGATGTCCCTATGAATGATTGAAGGCCTCTTAGTAGTAGTGCTATCGTGAAGAAACTGAACCGCACGTGCGATCCACGTGATGATTTGAACTCGTTTGGGCCAACTTGGCGGCGGCTTCTTATTGTCGTGAAGAAAGTCATGGAGGGAGCCATTGGGCATGAACTCGATGACGAGGATGGTCGGACGGTCGTTGTTATTATGGAGATCAGGTGAGTTGTGCTCGTCTTGACTCGTTCCGAGTAGATGGACGACGTGTGGGTTATGATCAGGTAAGGACGAGAGCAGGCGAGCTTCGTGTACGAGCTTGGAGGTTGTTAACTGCATGGAAGTTGGCTTCTTTATGGCGACGACAGTGTCGTCCTTGAGCACGCCTCTGTAAACTGAGCCGTGGGATCCCTTGCCGACGAGTCGGTTTGGAGAGAAATTTTCTGTGGCCTTTACTACTTCTTCGTATTCAAATTCTACCATGTTAGTTCTTCAAGGATGGAAGTGTAAAGGCAGTTTAATGTAGGAGAATGTACTGGGCGAGAATAAAGAGGGCTGCTTGGGAGAAAGGAAAAGAAGGAAAAGAAAAGAAAAGAAAAGAAAAGAAAAGAAAAGGAAGACTATTATGGGGAAAGTAAAAGGTTTTGTATAGGTGATGGCAAGGGATATGTACTCCTAGTTAAAGGGGAATTGTGACGATGGATTTTCTATAAGCTTCAATATTAGTTTTAGTCGTTGGTTTTGTTGGCCCTCTCTTTTCTTTTTTTGCTTGCAAGTAGTTGAATTATCACTCTGTTTTCCTTGTTTTTTGAATTATTAAATTTAGGTCCTAAATTTTTGTCATCTGATGTGACCTTCAAATTTATATCAACTATATTTATATTGCATAAATGATATACCACATGGCATAATATTTAATTATTCATATATGAATTATTTAACGAGTAGGAGTTTTTTTTTTTTTTTTTTTTTTGGGAAAGATAAATATGTATTAAAAAAAAAAAGCGGATATTTCGTTTCATATTTTTCTTCTAAATTATAAATATATAGATAGAGGGGTGGAACCACCAGACCCAAAAAAATAGTATATTAGTCTATGATTTGAATTTATTAATAGAAAGTTAATGTGGTATGGTAGTTCATAATTTTTTATTCCTTATTATAGATAGGTCGTGTAAATGACGGATACAGATATCCGCTATCCATTATTTACATTAACGGGTAGTTTATTTTAGTAATTATGTTAATATACTCATAAATTATAATTGCTAGTATACGAGGTCGAAAGTCTTTTACTTCATCGACCTGTCGAATAAACTAACAGTTATACTATTATACTCATAAGTCATAACTGCTAGTATGCAGGCTCGAAGGTTTTGACCTCATCGATCTATCAAGTAAACTAGCAGAGTAGCACGCTAGCGCTTTACTAATAACATAGAAAGTAATGTTAATATATACATAAGTTATAACTGTTACTTTAATTTAGGAGTCGATGAGGTTGAAAACCCTATCAACCCATCTGGTAGTGGTGGCTTCACCAGTCGCAAATGATGGATAGTGAAGAGAAGGCTGCACCGCTACGGTCAAAAGGCAAAGAAGGATCAGATATGCTTCTGAGTCGCGACAACTCAAGTCTAAAGGCGTGGAAAGTAAATAACTTTCATTTTTAACAAAAATTAAATGGGCGGTATACGCCCAAGTATCCAACGGATATTCATGACAGGAAGGATATCTCTTTATCTAAATAAAAAATAAAAAATATATCCGTTATATTCATTCTACTGCTGGACGGATCGACGACGGATGTTGATATTTTTACATAACCTCAATTATAGATTGTAGGTTCAATCTCTCACAACTTTTTTTTTTTCCTTTTTTTCTTCTCTTTTATTGGTCGTTCAATTTCCCTTTACTTCCTTTTTTTTTTTCCTTCATTCTTTCCTTCTTTATTTATTTATTAGTATATATATATATATATATATTCAAAATTTATATATTTTATTTATTCATTAAAAAAAATTGATAATTCACATTTTACGTCATTTATTTATCCTTTTTTTTTCTTCTCTTTTATTACTTATTCAATTGCCCACTACTTCTTCTTTTTTTTTATCCCTTCATTTTATCATTATTTATTAATTTATTTTAGTATATATATTACATTTAGATATTCGAAATTTATTTATTTTATTTTTTGGATATAAATGTGACATCTGCAAAGTAAAATATACATATTTCTTTTCTTAGAAATAAAAGTTATAATGAGAGAGCAAAAGAAGGTCGTATCACTTAATGGTTCTACTATTTTTCTTAAATAAAGAATAGACATCTTACCTAGTTTGATTAATTTATAGTAATTTTAGAATGGAGCAGCCTCATTTTGTCATGTGTTTTTGATATGAAGGATGGCAAAGATCAGGACACAGACCACATACCGTCGAGATCCATGAGTTTGGCCTTCTTCTCTCCATGTTTCGACGGAGATTATACAAATGCTAACAGTGACTATTTATTTTCTTTTGCTTTTTGATCTCTTACGTACTCTTAACGATAAATGATCAAAAAAAAAAAAATTATAATACATAAATAAAATCTATAAACTTTGAATAATAATAATTTTATGTTTTGTTATAAAATAAAATAAAAAGTTTAAATTAAGAAATTAAATATACTACATAAATCCGCTCCCAACCTATTTAAGCTTTTTTTCATGCTTAATGGCTCAATGGCTATTCGTCGAACAAAGTATATAAATTTCTTGTTTGATGGCTCGATGGATTAAAAAATACATTTTAAACTGCTTGGTGCGAGCCTGGGAGAATAGATAGTCTGGGTTCAAATCCTACTTCTTGATACTTCTGGAGGTATGCTTCAAATATTTAACAATTCAGTTCTTAACTTAATAGTAGTATGAATAGTATCCTCATATGTGACCTCGACTCTGTTCTCAGTGAAGTAGGGAAACCTTGAACCGAAAAAATTGAAAAAAGATAAATGGGCCCTCAGTCAAAGTCAATTATGATTTGTTAGTTCGGTTTGGGCTAAAAGTTGGCCCAACTTTGTGACATGAGCTCGTTATAAGATATATAGGCCCATCATTTATCTCAAGCTCAAAACTCCCAACCAAATCGCGCAACAGTAATTGAAATCCGAACTTCTCGGGCATGGAATCTTATACCCCCCGAACCCATTATACACAATCTCTCAAACCAGCCCAACAACTGAAACGAATATGTATTATATATTATGCAATACCGCCCAAGCTAAATAAAAAGCCCAGTTACTATTTGGGCCAAAACAGTTTCTGGACCTTGTCGTCCAAGAATAGCCCGTGAGATTAAAATGGCATAGAAAAGATCCCTCCTTGTTACGTTTTCAAAAAATTTGGATTTGAATTTTCGAGATAAACCGACATGTCAGCCCTGGGCCCATCACTCAACGAACACCCAGACATTAATTCCTGATCCTAACCCTTTGGATGCTTTTAAGCACGCGCTCTAGTGGATCGTGGTCTACGAGATTACCTTTGTCGGACAGGCAGTACCACTGTAGAAGAAAAGAAAGACTTGAATTAACATAATTAGCAGCTGCAGCAGCAGCAGCTTGCAAGAATTACAATACCACGTGACGTGCACGTGCGGTCAACGTTTTTTCTTTTTCCCCCCACTCTAGATTCCTGGGAATCATTGTATTCACCGCCGCGCCTACCAGAACGGTGACCTATGCCTCCCTGTTTTGACTTTACCTACTTGTTTCCCTCTCTCTCTCTCTCTCTCTCTCCGTGACTAAATGGGTAGTGTTGGACTGAAATCATTTTACCCGCCATGAATTAGCGGTAAAAAAAAGGTAAAATAGTAAAAGGGGAGTAATGAAGAGGAAGAAAAATGACAGTTTATTATGAGTGTCTCCACACGGACGATCTTGACAGACGTGTTATAATAAGCTTTTCTGTTTTTTTTTTTTTTTTGTTGGGATCTTTTCTCGTGGTAAATGTAACCACCAGATTTTGTTACTTTTTACTTTTGACTAATTTCTATTTAAAATAGGTGTGACGTAAAAATTTGAATTTCTATTTAATAATTAAATAATTAAATAATAATTAATTTAAATTTAAATTTAAAAACTAATTAATAAAAAATATATATTTTATTATTATTATTTATTTATTTAAATATTCCCTTCTCTTCCTAAAAAGGTGAAATCAGGTAAAGTTAACGAGAAATATGAAATGTCAAAGGGTAAATTTGTATAGTTTATGCAGAAGAAAAGGTAAGAAAAAAGTACAGCACCAATAATTTATCGGTTTCAATTAAGTTAGTAGTCCTAGTAGGTAGGGCCTTCTGACCCTTCAGTAGTGACACCATCGTTTCAGAAGATGATGCAAATTTTAATGTTAATATTCATTCTTACTGAAATTTAAAAGATAAAATTAAATTTATCTTTTTATATATATATATATCCTATAAAATTTATTTATTTATTTATTTATTTATTTATATTAAAGAGACGGTGATATATCAAGAATTTCCCCTTTTTGTGTGGAGAATCAAACAAAAGAGAGTATGATGTGCGAACGAACAAGGACCACAGTCCTTACTACAGAAAATTAAATAATTATATATATATATATATATATATATAACCCGATGACATTTTTACCCTCCTACCATGCCTAAAATTGTCAATACTGCCCTCCTCTATACTCTTTCTCAATCCGCACACTTTAATAATTATACATATGAATGATAATCGCACGTGCTTGAACTCTATCTTGACACTCTTTTTATTTCTTATAAACATATTAAAACCTTATCAACCTAACTTTACCTGTCATGAAAGGTTTATACATTGAGCAAAAAAGAAAGAAAAGGGTTCTAATGTCATTATAAGGTTTTTCTTTTATAATAAGGAAAAAACAAAAAAACAAAAAAGAAGAATGTGGGGTTGGGTAGAGGGTGAGCTGTCGAACTGTATAAGATGCTGTTTTTTCTTTCTTTTTTTTTTTTTATAGATAAATGTGATGCTTCTTCAGTGCGCTGTCCAGCTGCTTGCCACTCTGGACTGTTATATTTACTACTTAACCACTCCCCCCCTCCTCATTTCTTAATTCGTATAATTTGATGAATGATTATTTATTTATTTATTTATTAAATGAAATTTAAAATATTTAATAAATTAATTAATGTCAAAAGTGACTAGTGCGACACTACTATCATGGATCAGTTAATCAGGGAAAAAGACCGTCTGGTCCCTGGTTTTAGGCTAACCTGGTAGGTTTAACTGTGAAGGACAATGATGCTTTTACAGTGTCCTCTAAAACGATAAGTAAGAATGTTAGTGCTCAACACGCGTATTTATTTTACTGTATATTTATTTTAAATAAATAAAGAAAGAAAGAAAGAAAGAAAGAAAATTTCCTGAAAGAAAAGAAAAAAACCCAATTATTTTTTACATTCATCTTATTACCAGATCTCACGACTAGCAATTATTTTTCTTTTTTTTTCTTTTTTTTTTTTGCCCCCACTTCCTCTCTCTCTCCATCTAATCTTCTCTCTAGAGCAGATTCAGGGAAGACAGCAGTCAATCAACAAACTAAACTAAAAGAAAGATGGAGATCAGCCCCACACACAAAACCTTTTGTTGGCCCTTCCTCCTAGACAGGTCCAAATCCCCCAAGACTTTTCAAAAAAAAAAAAAAAAAAACCCACCTCCCTCTCTCTCTCTCTTCTTCAAGCAGTCCTTGGTTTCCCTCTCCTAAAAGAAAACTACGAGAATTGAAAAATATGAGTTAAGAGTGAGAAAGAGAGGAAGGAGAAGAGATGGTTCTGAATCATCTGATCACTTATCCTCAAGAAAATAAAAAGTAAAAAAAAAAAAATTCCAGATTCAACCCCCCCACCCCTTCCCCACCAGAATGGAATTTACGGATTTGCAAAGCAGCAAGAAGCAGAAGAACACCAGCTCCACCCCCACTAACAGTCAGCACCACCACCACCACCCCCACCACCATCAGCAACAGGTGGTGGTCCCTTATGATGGCAGATCAGGGCCGGCCCAGTTAGGACCTTTCATGGGCTCCATATCCATCCAAGCTGGCCTCAATGTTTCCAGTGATGCCATCAGTTCTGGATCTTCTTCTTCTTCTTCTTCTTTTTCCTCTTCTTCCTCCTCCTCTTCAGCTTCCGCTTCTGCAATTTCTTCCTCTACTACTACTACTGCTACTCCTACTACCGCTCCTGGCCCACCTCAACTCGTCGACGCCTCGCTTGCCATTGCTACCAGATCCGAAACTCATCCTTCAACCCGATCTGGACCAGGACTCATCGAAACCGTTAGAAAGAATCAACAGCAGCATAACCAATTGGCGATTGTAACGCCGCCGGCGACAGCCCCGGCGAAGCGATCGACGAAGGACCGGCACACTAAGGTCGACGGTAGAGGAAGGAGGATAAGAATGCCAGCTGCTTGTGCGGCTAGGGTTTTCCAATTGACGAGAGAATTAGGTCACAAATCCGACGGGGAAACAATCGAATGGCTTCTACAGCACGCTGAGCATGCAATCATCGCCGTCACTGGAACCGGCACAATTCCGGCCAATTTCTCTACGCTAAACGTCTCGCTTAGGAGTAGCGGATCCACACTTTCCGCGCCGCCTTTGAAATCCGCGCCTCATTCTTTTCACGGCGCCCTAGCTCTAGCTCACCATCCTCACTTCGACGAGGGAGCTTTCACTCACACTGCTTTGCTAGGGTTTCACCACCATCAGCAACATCATCATGCTCAAGGTAATCTTCTCACCGCCGACCAAATTCCCGAAGCACTTCCCAGCGGCGGGGGTGGCGGGGGAGATTCTACAGAGAATTATATGAGAAAGCGTTTCAGAGAAGATCTGTTCAAAGAGAATACGCGACAATCGCAAGTTGAGAGCAGCGGCGGCGGCGCCGGTGGTGGAGGATCATCGCCGAAGGCTTTCAAAAGCGGGTTACAGTTACCGAAACAGCAACAAGATCAGGCAACCTCTTCAAGCCTACTTCGCGCTTCAAATATCCTCCCTGCAAATGCCATGTGGGCCGTGGCTCCAGGCCCAAGTAATGGAGCCAGCAACGCTTTCTGGATGTTACCAGTGACAGCAGGTGCCGGTGGGCCGAACCCTGCAGGTAGCGGTATGTCTGGGCCAGGAGGGGGTCCGACGGAGGCCCAGATGTGGCCGTTTTCAACTGCAATTCCCGCCAGCGGGAATACATTACAAGCGCCGTTACATTTTATGCCCAGGTTTAACATCCCGAGTAGTAGTTTCGAGTTTCAGGGCGGGCGAAACGCTAATTCTCTACAACTCGGATCCATGATAATGCAGCAGCAGCAGCAGCAGCAACAACAACAACAATCTCATCAGCAGCAGCAGCAGCATCAGCATCATCATCATCTGGGTACTGGAGTAGGTGGATCAGAGCCATCCAATTTGGCTATGTTGGCTTCTCTTAATAATGCGTATTCTGGAGGTGGTGGTTTGAATGTAAATCCTGATCACAATAATCATCCGTTGGATCATCACCATCACCACCATCAACATCAGACTCATCATGTAACGGATAGTGGGGATGAAGATCCTGATCATAGCTCTGATCAATGATAAGTAATCACAACTATTGGTCTTTGGTCGTAACTATAATGTCTTAAGCTTTGTGTGCTAGAGAGAATGATCATATGATCATTCTGAATCTGTTAATGTCGCTGTAGTTTTTTCTTCTTTTTTTTTTTTTCCTTAATTTTTTTTTTTTTTGGGGGGGAGGGAATTTGATATCCTGGATTGTTGTGGGGATGTAATTTATTAGATTTTTTTTTTTTTTTTTGGTCCAAAGGGATCACAGAATAGAAGAGAGTGAGGTTGTATAGAAGAAGGATATATAAATATTAAATTGTTTGGATTCATCTGGCGGCACATAATTTAAATGTGGTAATGATTCAGGCTTCATAAATCTGATACCTAAAAGGATACGGTCACCCTTAACAATCGATTATCAGGAAAGAAAAAAAAAGGGTCGGACATGTTGGTTTCCGATCTACCCAGTGCCGGTCATATGGATGCGGTATTGGTATCGGTCGGATATGGGTGTACGTATCCAACCAAAGCTCGATCTTATGTCTGTTTTATGAAGAATTTTTTGGTAGATTTGCTCTCTCTCACCCAACCATCAATCACGGCTCACTGTTTATAGTTAGTATAACTTGGTCTATGGTAAACATATTTTACTTCATGATTTTTCCTATTTTCTACCGTCATATTCTACATATGATCGATCATATATGGATACCAATCAATCCACCCAAAATATACTCAAGCCAATCATTCACAACTTCAAAATCTAGATTAGAAACGTTGTAATGACTGACTTTTGTTCTGACTCATAAAGTTTTGTCGATCGAGACGATCACCTTTTTCTCCCCCCTCTCGTTTTCACCGCTTAATCATATTAACAAAATAAATAAATAAATAAATAAAATTAAAAAAAATTAAAATTAAAATTAAAAAAAAAGAAAGAGAGAGAATTGAATTATTCAAACGTAGGTGGATTCTTAGGATTTAAGCTCAAGAATTCGCTTAGATTTTCATTCACAGTCAATATAAATGTCCCCACGTGACCAGTTTTCATGGCCTTTCCCTTTCCGTCACTAAAAATGCAAATGAATCAAAATGTCATAATATAAAGTTTGATATCTTAATTCTGTCATAAGTAATAATAAATGTGAAGTATGTACATATATATATATATATATAGAGGCACCAAAAAGTCAATGCAGTCCATTTCAGAGTACCCAACTTGGTTACTTTTGTGTGCGTGGCTGACAAAAACAAAACTCTCATGTAATTAATTAATTAATCTAATCTAATCTAATCTAAATTATTAAATTAATTAAATCTTTTCCGCAATTTCCCCGTCAAAAAAGATACCACAAGTGGGATTAATGTAGTAAAAACTTTGAGTAATCAAAACATATCATAATGAATGAAAGAGAGAGGCTTTAAGTTGAAATCATATCATATTAATTATATCAAATGATTCTGTTTTGTCGTGGATGTAATGTAATGTAATGTAATGTAATGTAATGTAATGTAATGTGGGTTTTGGGGCTCTTAATGTAATTTGAGTTTGATTTAAATTTTATTTTAAAATATATTTAATAATTATGAATAAATTAGATATAATATTTATTTTTATAAATAATAAATTAGTTACATTTTATATTATGACTATAAAATTTAAAAGCTCTTTCATTAAACGGATGACTTAAAAGAGAGGAGGATCCAATACCAATATAATGGTCACGGCCGTAGATAGTATCTTTTTCTGCTTGGGAATAAATACTGTGCTTCGCGCTCTGGGTCCAATCATAAGGTTGGTTAATGCACTTATTTTCTTGAACCAAAAAAAAATAATAATAATATATATATATATATATAAATACAGAAAAAAAAACAAAAAGATATTACTAAATTTGGAACAGGAAGTTGTATGGGTTAATTAATTAAAT
The DNA here is from genome assembly GCA_027186245.1 of Coriaria nepalensis. Classification (NCBI taxonomy): domain Eukaryota; kingdom Viridiplantae; phylum Streptophyta; class Magnoliopsida; order Cucurbitales; family Coriariaceae; genus Coriaria; species Coriaria nepalensis. Next base: position 3,549,546 of record CP114493.1, read on the forward strand.
ACATATATGAAAATTATTACAGGTTAGTTCAGATTCCACTTTGAGATTCTATTCTATACAAACTAGTATAGAAAATTAATCTAAATATGTAATAATTTTTTAACTCGATTTGTATAATTTTAAAGATATAATTTACTCTATGATTATGGTGGTTGATATTTGTAAGAAAATTAATTTTTTTTTAATTTTATCAACCGATCTATATATAAATCCAATACCAAACATCCTCAATAATGAATTTAAAATCTTAATACTAAGTAAATTTTAAACACAAGAACGTAAATGTTTGTTGGATAACCACTTTGTACAATATTTTTAATATTCTATGATTGATTTTTTCTTCAAGCCTAGTCAAGAATCAAGTTTAAGATGTTTCGTTCTTTAAGTCAACTATAGCTTATGTTATTAGATAAAATTGTTTATTACCATCATATGCAGTTGTTGTTAGAAACGTGTCATTGTATTTACACTTTAAAAATGTCTCATCAATACGAATAATATTTCGCATTAACGAAAACCCCTTAATGGATTCCATAAAAAGGCATAAAATAATTTTAAAAAAAAACTTTCATTCTCCATCCGTCAAAAGTGTAGTTACAATTTCCGAATTAGCCACTTTCATCAAGATAGAGTAACGTGACAACCTTACATAGCTCTCATCAGCCATACTCCGAATAAGGTCACATGTAATAGACATTACTTCCTATGCCTTCTAGTAAGTATTTATATTGAGATCATTATGGGCTACATTTTTAATCATTTACGGATTAAGATTCTCATTACACCCATTATAAATATTCATCACATGTCATTTAATTACCAATATGGATGTTTGCCGATATTTGTTATGCAAGAAGTCAAAGTTACATGTGTATTGATCTTTGTATGTTTGAATTTAGAAAAATGAACAATCTTTTTTTCTCGTCGCAAGGAGCATCTACTTGCAATTTGGATCTATACAACAAAAAATATGTCTAATCTTACTAGACTTTTCCCTTAAATTCAAAATTTCGTCGGATCGCATCAATATGTAGACTCATTTTTAGATCATTTTTTTAAGGAAAGAACTTAGGGCAATAAAACTCATCTCCACTTGATTATGAAGAAACAATTGGAGTAAATTGCTTCCAATACCGGAAAAATCAGTACTCAATACCTAAGGCTAAGTAGTAATAGGAAAAATATTGGCATAATCATCATTTCCCTCTTTTTCAATTTCATTTTGGGGTCCTAGTAAAATATGTGATGGCAAGTCATGAACAAGTAAAAGTATTACTCCCTCAAAATAGATAAAGTATCATATATATGAGAGGTATTGGATCCGGATTCTCTAGAGTAGATAAAATATCATATATATGAGAGGTAAGTATTACTCCCTCAAAGTAGTCATCCTAGAACAAGCAAAAATTATGATTCATTTCATACCACATTCTTCATCCGTTCTTCTACCCCTGTCATCCTTAAACTTATCATCGATCTCATCATCGTTCTCTTTATCATCCTCAACCTCTACCTTGGGCTCAACCACCCTTCCTTCACTTCCACATTCAAACCGTCATTTATATATCCATGACTACCATCATCATAATTCATAAAATTCTCATTTTCATAATTACCAAGATTGGATACTTGACGTTCGCTCTCAAACATGCATACCACTTCTCCCCTTTGGATCAATGTCACATGTCGTGGAGATGGATCTCTCGAATAGGCATGGACTAATGCCAATAATATTGTAAACAACCTCTAACAGTTCACTAAAACTAACACTTGTTTCAACTGCAATACCCTCCCATCCTTATGAGCCTTTCGGAACACAATATTTCGATAATTTTGAGGTCTCATCCTCCTTCAATTCCCCATGAGGCATACGACAATGAATACAGATTACGCCATTTCTTAAAAAGAATAATTTGAGATCAATATTTTGACCAAATTTTAATAAATTTTGTAATTACTGCAATGAATTTTAATTATGGACTGAAATAAAATGCCTAGACCAAAAATCGGATCGAAAAACTAGACCGGAATTAATCAATATCCAAGATTTCGAACCATTTTCATTACAAGATCTCAATCGAATGGAGGTCCGATAGCAACACCGTCAGTTTACCAAATCGTTGCATGTTCATGACCAAAACAGAGGAACAAAATATTAAGGAAAAAAAAAAAACAAACAAACTTGACAAAATGTATAAATGTATACCCCATTAAAGACAATATATAAAAGTAAAAAAGCTAGGAAAAAGAGAACAGTGATGCTCGTGTATGTCAAAATAGTAATACTTGTATTGAAGGACCGAGTAGTCTTCTCTGACAAAAGATCGAGCAAAAATCGGAATGGGAGCTTGAAAATGATGTTTGAAAAGCTGGTTTCCTTGGTGTGTTTTTTGGTGGAAAAGTGCTTAACGGTAGGGATGAGAGTGTAATTTTTTTTTCTTTTTTGGTATTAAATAAAAGGAAAAATCCATGACAAAAACTTACAAAATGAGTCCATCTTTCAAAAAATTATTTAGCTTATATAATAAATAACTAAGGTCCAAAGTAATTAGGTATGTCCATGATTAGAAAAACCGTATGTAATGACCGAACATACATAAGTAGAGTTCCGTAACTAAAACATTGTTAAATCAAATATAAGCTAACTATTAGCATTGACGTTAGTAGAAACTGGCCCTGATTGGCCAAATTACTTCACCTCATGGTATGGGGATTATTTGGACGTCAAGCCCATTTATTAAAAACTGTTTTTTGCATTTATATATGAGAAAACAATTTTATAAACACAGAAAGCAGTTTTAAAAATTGCTGCCATGACCTAATTTTCTTGTAGAGAAAATACGCGAATTAGGTAAAAGCCAAATACAGCTGATCATGACCAAAGGTTGTCTCCATACATAGTAATTCATTCTGATCATATTATCTGCTCAACTTATAGAAAATTGTGTATATTCATTTTATTACAAATCGAAGGTCTAATAAAGTCCTTTAAGAAAGGAGGAATAAATGAATCACAGGACAGAATAAAGCAATAATTCATATACTCTGTACAAATGACACGACCAAGCTCTTTGTTCGGAAATGACCTGAACCTCAAATTGAAAATGCTTTCAGCAAATGTTAAAACAAGCATTATATATGTTTGTAGAAGGGTCGATCCAAACAAACTATACACAAGTTGATGTCCAACAGTTCCAAATCCCCCGTAGATTGTAATGAGGCATACGGATTGCACACTCCCATCTAAATGCATCTCGAAATTATTTCTTATCTGTGGTCACCCCAACAACAACATTGCTCACCTGAAGTATTCAGATGCATAATCAGTAATCTGATGGAATGGAGAGCATCAAAGTGTAAAAAAAAAACAAAATGAGGATTATATTATAATGAATATTGATATTTACCAATTTTCCACTTTCATCAACCGACATAGGGTTCTCAACGACAACTGTCTGGCTCTGAGAAAGTAGGGAATACAAAAATGAATTAAACTGGAATCTCAAAATGGATTATGTGAACTAGAATTTCTCACTGGAATATTCAAGATTTAAAATTGTGGGAGTATGTATATATTTTAAATATAACTGGGAATATATTGATATTTTAAATTCTGTGGATTTAAAATACCATCGGACAAAAAAAGACTGACCCTATTGCAGCCAACAGGAGATATGATTTTCCAAAAGAAAACCCTATATAGTTGGCCTGCCCGAGTTTTCTATATGCTAAGCTCAGTTGGGTATTGTTTTAGATGGACCAGCATTCTGGAGGCACTTCTGGGCCTCCAGAAACAGCACTCAATTGGGTCTTAAATGTAGATAGAGAGTACTGTAAAAACCGAAGACTTACTGTCGAAGTAGAGGGTGTTAGTCCAGAGTTGGCTGTTCCATTAGGTCTATGCAGTGGAATTGGAATCCTCACATTGGCCATCTACAGGACAATTTGGAAGAAATACAAAGGAGACAACAACACTTAATATCACGGACAAGATAAAAATACTACATTAGAAAAAAATATGCAAGAACTTTACTAGTAAAAAAAAATCACAAGTTTCACTTAAGGTACACTAAATGATCCATGATCCTCAGCAAGTGCCTAACTATAGATGATGGAAAAAATTACATAAATCTAGTATATCAGTCCATAATATGCAGTCATTCTCACGATAGTGTTACCAGCTTGATATAATAGAATAGATTGATTGTTCTGACAGATCTGGATATGGCCGTAAAACAAATTAAATGGTAATTTGGAACACTAGTTAGAGACAAACGATATGAAATGGAGGAGCTAACTACTGCTTTCACAGTACTTTTCACTTTAGTTGAGGGGGGGGGGGGGGGGGAAGGGGGGAATTGAGACAGAAGGATCAATGGAAAAATTGCAAGCTGAAACCTCTTAATAACCCTACGACGCTACAGTTTCTCCCTGCAGTTACAAGAGAATTCTTTAATATCAAACAATATCTGAATTGAGTTAAAATAGGGCAGATTGTTAATACTTACATCAACATTTGTAATGAATTGACAAACTGCACATTTGACTGATGGAGCTCCATATGGATACATTAGTGTTGTTCGGCAATTCCCACAGTTGACATGGGCAACCTGATCAGAAGCTTTTTACCACAATCACAAAGCGAAACAAGCTACTCAGTAGACATCGATGATAAGACATCTTAAATGGGCATACCATGATAATCAATATTGAATCTTAGATGATGTATGGATAAATCAATATTGAGGAACCAAAAAGATCAAGACAGCAAAAAACAAAACCATTAGTTTCAGCTCTCTGTAATTCATAGGCATTTGGGATTTAGAGTTATAGTTTGCACTTTGCAGGTGTTGTCTTGTCCACAAGGTGTACATTACATGGGTTACTATCTTTCAAATGTTAATGTATGGTTTTGAACTTGGCTATTTCTTTATATCCGGTCACCTACAACCAAATCCAATTATAACTTTCAATGAAAACATGTAAGATGTGGTTTTTGTGCAGTAACCTAGAAATATGAATAAAGTCGAACAAATAACTATATTACTTCTTTTGCATGATTTCATGATCTAAGAAGATGATGACACTACAATCTCCCTCCCTCCATTTCTATGTCAGCAGCTCTAAGCCTCAAAACTCGCTTCAGTCTTATTTATAGCATCACTCTTTTGGTTGCAGTCTTGAAGCAAATTCCTTACAGGCCAAAGGCTAAAAACCCCTTGCATTTTGTGTAAGGGGGGGTTAAAGACCCCTTGTATTTTATGAGAGGGGCTCAAGACCCATTATATTTTAAGATGAGTAAAAATACCCCCTGAATTTTAGAATGTGCGCAGAAAATCCCCTGCCATTAACATATTCTGTTTATCCTTAACGGAATGCTGGTGTGGCATGCTTATTCAGCAATCCACATCAACTACTAATTTTTAAAAAAAATTAGTATTATAGTTAACCTTTAAACTTATATTCATTTATTTTTTTCTCCCCTAAACCATTATTCTTCTTTCAATTTTATCCTTTCTAATTTACCAGACCCACATCAGCAAACCAGTCGCCGCAGCCGATGACAGCCACCTCGCCGGGCAGCTACCACTGGCCACCTCCATAAATTGGGCGGAAGGATGAAAAGTAAGAAGCACTACTACTACTGCTTCTTCTTCTTTCTCATATCCATGGTGGTTCACTGCAATTACTATTGATCAAATCCACTTGTTCCAGTCAGACAAAACCCAGTCCACAATTGATTCCTCTTTCCTTTATACACAGTTTTCATTTTTTTTCTACAATTTCTGATTTTATACGTACTAAATTGCTGTGTCCGTTGCTTTATCTCCCGATGAAACTACGTACTATTTAATTAATCTCTCTCTCTCTCACATAATCCAGGTATGAAACCCAAATCGGGCGAAGATTTGGGACCTACATCGTCCGCAGATCTGGGTTGCCCATATCTCCCAAGAGGGAGAGGGAGTGGGAGGGACAGGGAGGGAGAGGGAGTGGGAGGGACAGGGAGGGAGAGGCAGGAAGAAGGTGGGAATCAGCGGCGGCGAACATCAAGGTGACCTCCACCGGTGGTTGTGGCTATTGTTGGTGGTTGGCAAAAATTTCAGCAGTTTGCACCGTGAAACGGGGTTAAGAGAGAAAAAAAAACATTTATGGGAAAAGGGAATTAAAATAAAAGTTTGGGGGTCCAAATTAAAAAGAAAAAAAAACATTTTTAAAATTTTATTTTGCTGACATGGCATGCTGATTCAACGTGCCATGCCAACAAACTGCTAATTGAAAATGGAAGTTTGGATGGATGGGGTGTTTGGCACAGTTTGCAAAATATAGGGGGTCTTTTGCCCATCCATCAAAATACAGGGGGGGTTTATAGCCTTTAGACCTTAAAAGTTTATATCAAACAGTGATTGCAAAATGTCTTCAGCATGCTTCTATTTTTTCCTCTGTTTCACTTTGTTCAAAATGCTTACAGTCATCAATTCATTGCATATTTCAACAATACAGCAGAATACAACGGGTACATAACCATGGAAACCCTAATGTCCTATCTAGAAGTCCATAGCACACACTGGCAAATATCAAAGCATATACATGCAAAACACTACTGCCTGTTTATGCCATATAACAAGTCAAACTTCATCAAATCAGTAGAGTCGAGCTTTTCAAGAGTTGAAATATGCAATGATCCTGAAAAAAGTTGTATGGACAAACCCAACTAATCTGTGATCTTTGTTTTCTGTTATTTACATCTGTGTGTGATGATCTAATAAATGTCATCTCAATGGAAATATGCAGAGGAGGCGAAAAAGAAGTGAGTCATATTAACAATTTCCATTGGCAAAGCTACGAAAAAGGGCTCAGAACTCCTAAACTAATTTAACATAAGGAAGAGTAAAGCACAAGATTATTCTTTGTTATTATATCAAACAACATGATTCCCTTACACCCTTTCTAGTAAAATCTATATGATTTGCAGCGTGCAAGTAAAATTGAATATGCAAGTGACAAAATGCATACCCGGTGCAAGGTTCACAGTATGGCAGCAGGAGCATCTGACACTTGTTGCCCCATGTGTGTACATTAACAATGTTCTGCAACCTCCACATATAAGTCGAGCCATTTCCATCCCTGCAGTATTAACCCGATTTCATTTTCATCAAATATGGAATGTAATAGTTACAGAGCCACAAATAATGTACAATTTCATCTTCACCAAATCACAAAGCAAAAATTCAGAGAACTAGAATTCTGGAATCAATTTCTAACATTAAGATGAGAAATTTGCAAACTCAGAATCCAAAAATTTTGCAATTAAAAATTTCGTAAAATCATTGTTTACTTTTATGCTTTTCTAAACTACTCAATACATTGTGTACTAAGCATCATGAATTAAAAGTGCAGCATTCTCCAGAAAACATAGAGTTCAAATTTTTCTCTGCGCAGGAGTATCACACGAGTTTACAGCGCCAAACCACAAATGTTTCAAATTTACAATGTAATCAATAAGACTCCAGTTGATTCCATTGCAAAATAAATGCAAAAACACGCTCCAATAGTAAACTTATCACTTGGAGCCAATTTTCTTTTGAAGTGCCAATTTTCTTTTGTACTACTTCCGCATGATACTCCTGTTCCTGTAATGTTGCAAAAGAAAGTTGAGAGCAGGGGCACTGATTCTTAACATCTCTGCTGGGAAAGAATAATTAACAATGCCACATATGGTAAGGGAAGTTTAAACAACTTTTCTTTGCAGGGATGGACAGCATCTGGTTTATTGTACCATACAATTAGTAAATGCCAATGTTATGAACAACTACACCTCTTAACTTATAAACTCAAAAGATCTAATCTACTTGGGTTTTTGAGAAACAGAATCAGGTAATTTCTTAGAGTGGATTCTGATATCAGAAGTTAAGAATAGGGTCGCTACTTGGATGACTACAATGTTCTCTCTTGCATGCTTAACTCGAGAAAGTCTTGAACAGAAACATCCAAAGTTACAAGGATTGTAACTTCTTCCATTGCTAAGTACCGCAACTGGAAAAAAATGTAATAAAGGGCATTTCTAGGATGTCACGCAAAGGATAGGTGAAGGAGTTAAAAACCCATCATTTGTTTTCCATCTGTAACTATCCTTTCATAAGGCTACAATTTTTTTAAGTGTATTTGAAGGTCAAAGATCAACACTTGCTTCAATCACAGTTTACATTTACCCTGAAATCAGAAAGCGCAAGCACTGTCTTGTTCATTTTATTTTATTTTTTCCCATTGTCTGTTTCTCAGTTTTTTTTTTCCATGGTTCATGCTGTGTACATGAAAGAATTTGCCAGTGTAAGGACTATGGAAGGTGACATAATAGCAACTCCAAATGTAATAGTCATAAGTACCAAGAATTTAAGGTATTCATAACTCGAAAATCCATATACATTGCAAATAAACACCACCAAGGTCCATAAATAAAGCCAGTGTTGTAAGCATTGAGTAGACATCTATCTGCAATATTTAAGATGCTCACGCTTCACTTTCAATGACAAAAGCATAGAGTGTATACTATGTCAGTTATCATTACTGAATCGTACTAGAATACTATGTCAGTTACGGTAATGGATATGTAGAACTGTAGAAGGGACAAATTTTATAGCCAAATTGATAGCTTGACTCCGGATTATTATAAAGTTTTGGGGAATGAAAACACAAAACCAGTAATACTAGAAAAAGGCAGAAAAGTAAAAAACACATCCGGTGGAACTCTTTGAATTAGTTGATTAAGAGCGTTTAGGTTTATACAACATAGCAATAACAATAAGGATGCAATGGAGCCAAAAGGGATTGAATCAAAATTTGAGCAAGAAACTGAAATAGGCCAAGGCTTCATTCAGAAGGACTTATCCTCATCTAGTTTGGATCCAAATTCCAGTTTGAGCACACAAAATATAACTAAGATCTACTACTCAAAATGTTGGTTTTCCTATACTCAACATGAAGCCTAAACTGGTACTAGAGGATAAAACTTGCATATAGTTTGGCTTTAATCGTACAAATTGGATGAAGGCCATCATGATTAATCATGACCAAATGAAATAACTAACATACTTGTTGTGGTAGTGTCATTTTAGGCAATATGAAGAGAAATTTCATTCTCCAATGTCAATTCATCATTACATGCAACTTTCTTCTACATGAATCATTAAATGTATCTCAACTTTGTCATTTTAGGCAATACGAAGAGAAATTTTATTTCTCTAATGTAAATAAATCATTACATGCCACTTCTTCCACATGAATCATTCAATGTATCTTAACTTTCATACAATGAGTAGATATTCCATACCACAATAGAGCCCCCCTGTCATATTATATTTGGAAGTTAAGAATTTTTTCTAACGACTCAAGAGACAATGCCCATGTGGCCACAATTTTGAAGTTCGGAGAAAAATACGACAAATGCATCATAACACTTTAAGAAGTCTTCCATACATCATGCTTGCTTCCCTAATAATATTAAAGCTCAACTTCACTCGTAAAAGGTCTGATACATGAAAAATAATCCCAAACACTGAATAAGAATCTCAACCAAAAGAAGGGAGAAAACAATGTGAACTGCCGGAGAGAAACATTCAAAATTTGCCATTCAAGATTCTCGCCTTGACTTTCAACCCTTGGAAGATCAATTTAGCTTATTGAAAAATCATAGTTATTCAACCCTTCACAAGGATGGGTTGAACCACCAAGAATATACAATAAATGTCTGGTTTTTTGGTTGTCAATAAGAATAGTAGTTACATTTGTACAATAACCTATTAAAAAAAAATCTTGTCAAGTTTCATTCTTGTTGATCCATGTTTTTCAGAATTGCATATTAAAAAACGAGTTTTACTCTCTGTAGTTTGAAGAATTCTAGAGAGAAAGCAAGTCGAGAACCAGCTTTATTCTTGATCTGGCAAGATTATGGTTTACCACATTAATATAAGAGCAAACCTTGGGATTTTAAAAGGAATCAAAATGCACTGGATAACCTTATTCGAACAACATAGGAGACATCTGGCAACAGTAATTTGAGAAACATTTTCATCAGTACACTTATCCAGATGAAAGAAGGGAGAAACATACATCAGACAGTATGAGGCACTTAAAATCATTTGTGGCCAGATTTTACATGAGGTATAATACAATCATTAACTTTCTCTACTATAAGTTATTTCAACCTATAAGTGACATCATCTTTGGCACCTTACCTGTGTAGTAAGTACAGGAGAAATTCTCCTCAATGACCACATAAAATTAATGAATACTAATTATCCTTGGTCGTATCACTCACAGAAGTCAATTGAACAAACTAAATGACAATTTGACCAATGAAATTGATGCAAGAAAAGAAGGGTCCAAGTATCGAACAACAAAGGAAGGCTCGAACAGAAATAGGGTGACTTAAGATAGGATATTACGTTGAAGGACCCTTGATTGATTTACTATAAAATAGATTTCATAAACGTAAAAAGGCCTAATGGGTGGGTTTGTAATATATTGCTACTGAAGTACAATTCGAATTAGAATTCTAATACTAATAGTAGTCTTAAGTCTAAAATTAATAACTCTAGTATCATAAAAATTATAAATGGATACGCTACGAAAATAGAATAAAACAAACCAATAAATAAAAAATAAAAAATATTTTCCTTAAAAGTATAGTGCGGTTACTGTATATTCAACAGTAATGCTCCTGCATCAGAAATATTGAGCATTGTTCTTAATAAGATCCATTCGGGTTTTGATATGGCAGCCACACATTTTCAAAATTTCACTGAAATTTTTCTATCATTTCTTTTAGCTTTATTATAAAGTCCAAAATTACCTTAATTGGGATTCGGCAGTACTCTCTTACAACAAAATTCATTATTTATGGCAATGAGGTTACTTTGCAAGAGAAAAAGTGTTATACTCCATTTGACAGGGTTTCACGCCACCAACTACACATAAATCTGCAATACTTCAAAATAAATTCCAAGAACACATACCATTTGGAGGAACTGAAGTTATTGAATTGCATAATGCACAGCAAACATTTGTGGCTCCTCTAGGATAAAGAAGAACGCTTCTACATCCACCGCACACAATTTGGCTCTGCATCCCTGAAAAGAAAAAAAAAATCGAGAATTTTAATAATATTATTAAAAAAAGAATAACATGAGACTGTCATCATTAGAAATTTCTAGCCTCTACAGCTAAAATTACTAAAATAATCTTTCCTACATGCAAAAAAAGGGTTGAAGAAATCTTACTTTATCATTAACCGTTTAATCCAAAGAGACGAGAAAGGGTGTGCGCCAATGGTGGTTCTGGCGGACTGGGGTTTTCTGCAGCTTTAGTTTTTGACGATGAAGAAATAAACGAGATAAAAGGGATCTTGAAAAAGGAAGGGGGGAGAAGTCACACGGTGTTAGGGGTCCAGTGAGCTGGAACTTGTTCACAACAGGAACCCTAAAGACGTATCAAAATCATAAATTGCCTAAATTTCGCTTGAAAATCAAAATCAGAAATTGCCTAATTCGCTTCAAAAGCAAAATCAAACAGAATCTTACCTGAGCCTGAAGAAATTTCGATGTTTAGGGTAACCAATCTCTTCTCCAGATCGAAGGTAAGAGTGAAATTTCCTTTGTATTATCCCTTCTATTTTTGAGTCACCCTTCGCGATTGATTGATTCACGACCGAGACATAAACCCTAAGACCAGCCCATCTAGGTTTTTCTTTTTTTCCAGATCGAAGAATGAGTTGAGAAAAGAGAGAAAGGGAAGAAGAAGAGGAAGAAGAGAATGAGAATCGTAAGTCTGAGCAGAGAGATTCGAGGAAGAAGAAGCGACGTAGAAGGAATCCTGAAAATGGGAAAGAAACTGAGAGAAATAAAATGACTTTTGGATTCGGTTAATAAACGATTATACTATATATGCACCCTTTATGCTATTAAATAGCTTAGACATCCTTCATGTTTTCATAACGATAGTATTTTTGATCCTAGTCTTATTTTAGGTTTTGTTTTAAAAACTCAGTATTAAGATAAAAAAATTTGGTCAATTTAGTTTTTTTATAATTTAAAAAATTAGAAAAAATATAATAAAAAATTGAAAAGTCTTATTTACTTCTTTAAATATTTTAAAAAGAATAAACTAAATATTTATGGACTTGACACTTTTTCTTCTTTATTTTATTTCTTCACTCTCAATACAGAAAGATACAAGTCTCCATTGTTACGGTTTTCTTCTCTAATTTTTTTTCATTTTTTCATTTTAACTGTATGAGAAAGTATTTAGAAGGTCAAAAGTTGATGATAGCGAGTTGAAAGATAGTTAGGAATATATCGGATATGAAGAGAAGGGAGAAGTGGAGGAGGTCGGAGGAGCACGTAAAGGAGGAACCGAAAAGGGCCTGAAGCGATCTTGAAGAATTGGGATAATACATTCAAGAAAATAAACGTCAAAGAGAGAGGAGCTTTTATTTTCGATGTAGAAATTGCAACGTACAAGTATGCTATCGAAGAGTATCCTATAGGAGGCTGTAGATGCACCATGGTTGAGCAGCTATACATACCATACAACTTCTCGAGAATGCATTGGGGTGCATTGGTTCTCGATATAAATGTGCAATTGATATACATCTATCACAGTATATCATACAACAAGAGTTGGAGTCGTAAGTTCCAGGACAACCCTCAAATCGATATGTGTGACCATACCTTACCTAACAAGGTTCGTGCAGCCCGAGTTTGAAATGGAACCATTCGGAATGAAGATTGTAAGAAACTTGCCTGAAAATCATACGACTAAAGGTATGGATTGCGGAGTTTACATTCTAAAGTTTATGGAGTATCATCACTTAGGGACTCTTCTACTTGATGTTAATGACTCCTCTACTAAGATTTTTTTGCAATAAATCTTTCTTATTAAAAAAATAAAAATAAAAAAGACTTTCATAATTATCTCCCTAAACTAGATTAAACATATTCTTAATAAAATTATTATTACAACTAGAAACACGAAAACTATGACATCTTAAACATTATTAATAATGTAGCCTTTCAGGTTCAACCTCTCATTGAACCAAAAAAATGATGTATCATAAACTAAAAAGGGTCAATTATTGACCAAACATGAAGTAATTATTTCTAAAGAGCAGTATCAAAAAATACTTCAGGAAGAAGAAGAGATGAGACGGATTTCTTATGCCTCAGATGTAGACAATTTTATGTACGCCATGTTGTGTACACGACCTAACATTTATTATGCATTAGGGATTGTTAGTCATTATCAATCAAATCCAAATTTAGAACACTGGATAGCGGTAAAACATATTCTTAAGTATATTCGGAAAACGAGAGACTATATATGCTTGTTTATTCAGGTGGAGACCTGAACCCTACTGGATATTCTAATTTTCAATTAGATAAAGATAGTCGAAAGTCGACTTCTGGATCAGTGTTCACATTTGGTGAAGGAGTTGTAATATAAAGAAGTATCAAACAATCAAGTATTACAGATTCTACTATGGAAGCCGAATATATAACGGCTTGTGAAGCTGCAAAAGAAGTGGTTTGGCTTAGAAAGTTCTATACTGATCTGGAAGTTGTTCCAGATATGGATAAACCACTAATTCTGTACTGTGACAACAGTGAAGCAGTGGCTAATTCAAAAGAACTGATGAGTCATAAAAGGAGCAAACACATAGAGAGAAAATATCATCTCATCAAAGAAATAATGCGCTAAGGTGATGTAACAATTTTGAAGATAGCATCGGAACAGAACCTTGCAGATCCGTTCACCAAAACACTTCCAACAAAGTCTTTTGAGGATCATGTACACAATTTAGGGATAAGAGAGATGCCTCACTTACTTTAAGGTCAAGTGGGAGTTTGTTGGACGTGGTACCCTGAAAACATGTAATAAGTATTGTTTTAATGAAATTAATAAAAGTGACATTTTTCTATATAATTATTGTGAATGTATTATTATCGAATAATATGAATAAATATCATAAAATTTCAAATTCATTAATGTGACTATAATCTTGTATTAGTACGAGGAGATTAAAATTATAGATAATGAATTAAATTGTCTGCAATATATTAAAGTATGAAATCTTTAATATAGTGGTTGATAGTACGATCCAATAGCATTATGAATGCATTTGATCTAGATCCAGATCACTGATGTAAATAGACATCTTAATGGAGGTGCTTTATATAATTGGATTATATAGGACATGACTCGATATGAATTAATTCTTTATTAAAATATCATTTACCATAAAAAATTAAATTGATATCAATTGATGATCATATGTAAATCAATCTGAATCCTAAGTAGTCATGAACTCATATTTATGTCAACTAGATTTTTTGATTCAATCGTCACAGTTTCTTTGAAAATCAGGCTAAAGACTTTTGTTTTGGTGATTCACTAGGATAAGTAGCTAAGAACATGATTTATAGATATGAAATCCAAACATTCTTCATAGAAGATTGTATATTGGTTCCCTTAAGGGTTAATTATGAAACTGAATGATTTTGAGCTCAAATTTATAATCAAGTTATAAATTGACCGTTCACTAATGAATTAATGATACTTAAGAATAAAAAGATAATTATAAGGGTAAAACAGTAATTTTAACTAGTTCTAATTATGAATCAATTTTTGGAGGATTGAATGGATGAAATGATTATATCAATGGACTACTAGAGATTGCTTAGTAAATATGTTCTATAATTGCAAGATTATATTTTAAATAATATTTGAATAAGTTTGACTAAATCAAATGTATCATGAAAATGATGATACATTTAAAATAAATAAGATTTGATTTTATCAAATATATCATTAAATTAATGATATAATTTAAAATAGATAAAACTATATTTTAAATATGATTTTAAATAAAACTATATCATCATCTTTGAATGATTAATTCAATTAATTTGAAGAGTTTAAATTAATCAAAACACCTAATGGAGTTTTATAAATACTTCTCATTTTAATTAATTATGAGATTTTTTTTTTCAGCAGTTTTTTCGATTGAGATTTTTTCTGAGAGAAAAATAGAAAGAAAACTTTGTCATCTCTACATGCCCACACATGTCCTATTGTGTTGCAAATCGACTTGGAAGATCGTGGTGTAAGTCTCGATGATCGATTCACATAAGACAAATATCTGACATCTTCATATAGATGTAGAATTAATTTATATGTATATAAAGAATCGCAAAAACATTTTTTAGAAAATTTTTGTTATAGACGGGGACCAATTGTTTGCTTCTGCTGCGTGATTTTGAACTGTTGATTTCCAATAGTTATGTGGGCCTTATTCTTATGCAAGTTTTTTTTTTTTTTTGTGAAATTAAATTTTATTTAATGTTTGAAAATTTTGATGACATTTGAAGAAATGAACTACACTAGGTATGAAGATTAAACTATATATGACTTTGAATAATAAATAAAAGTGATTAGTTTTAGTGATACATCGTCGTATGATGTTCGATGAGACGTTCTATAGGTAATTACTCTTTTGGCTATGTGGCCTCTCTATTGTTTAGGTCAGGTTCCCCTAGTGATTTAGCCAGTAGTGGGCTTGCGGCGTACTTTTCTAGTACCATCATATTATCTTCCTCTATTACATGTTTTCCCTTTAGCGAGGTAGCATAGCATTCTCTCGACTTTCTTTGGCTTCCTTGGACTATTCTAATTCCATTTCTCCTCTGAAACTTTATTGTCAAATGTCTCATTGAGATCACTCCTTTGAAGGCATTCAACGACTGCCATCCCATAATTTCACTATAACCAGAAGGGATGTTCGTGATCAAGAAATTCACCATGATAGTAGCTTGGCATGGTTCTTTGCCCACAATCATCGGCACTGATTTCCCTTACCACCCGCTGGTGTTTGGGGTTGTCGGGTTTCTTATCATCTCAGTCATTTTTGCTTTGCATCTTGCCTTGGTGACTTTTGTCATGATCATCTTTTATTGCGATGAGCTCTTGGAGAAAACTACACTAGATCAGAGATTTTATTTATTTCTTTAGGTGACAACAATCTTCAATTCGATGGTCATGGTTGCCATGAAAGTAATAATACAAGCTCATATTCTTTCTTTCAGGGTCTGGTCCGCCTTCAACAAAGGGGGCTTTTTTGAAGAGATCTTGATTTTCATACTTGGCGAAGATTACTTTGGCACTAGCGGTTAGGGGTGTCAAGTTATCTAGCTTGTAGTGGGGGCGAGAATCCCCATCCTTCTGATATGGACTTCTCTTTCGGTCCTTCTCCTTGTCTTTATTCCAACCGTCGTCCCTTTTTTTTGGGAGCTTTCATTAGGGTTAGAGTATACTCTCAATTGGGATTTGTGCACCCAACCCCAATCCAACACACCTCATCCATGGCTTCACAGAGGGTCTTCGGGCATTTTTCTATTGTAAATTTGAGGAACTTTTGTTTAACACTCTATTAATGAAGACATGAAGGACTTCTGAGTCGCTTGGATTCTCACACTTTTGAGCCACTTTATTGAATCTCTCCACAAAGTCTAAAAGGTGTTCTCCTTCCTTCTATCTGAATGAGCGTAGGCTCATCACTAGAAGATGCATCATTGATGCTTCGAAAAAAATTACAAAAAAGGTCACTGAGCTCATCAAAGGAACCCACTAATACTGGGGCTACCCCTCTGAACCACTTCTTCACCATGCCTTCTAAGGTAGTGGAGAATGCTCGACACATTATGCTCTCTACCATCCCTTGAAGTTCCATTCTAGTACTATATGACTCGATATAGTCCCTCGGATCTCTAGTCTCATTATAGGCTCGAACTTGAACTTTCGTGGTATGTTAGCTTCCATAATCTCCTTAGTGAAGGGGTTACTCTTTTCCTATCTGACTGCATTTCATCGCCTTTCTCAATTCCTCAAACTTTTTAGACAAGTCGTCGGGGGTTAGGAGAATGCCTCTTTCATTCTTTATTCATCTTCCCCTTAGAAGAACATTATTCTTTGTGGGCTCCATGGCGCATATCTGGGCCCTTACATGTCACTACTTGACCGGTCTCCTAGGAACTCCTGTTGGTGCATCTTGAGGAGCAATTTATAGTGTTGATATTGGGTCTCATGGAGTGGCATTGCGAGATCCCCCTGAGAGGGCCATTGAGTTATTCTTTGCCATTAGATTTATGATGCGGCTCGCTTATGTGAACATTTGATCTCAAAGGGAAATTATTGGTGCCAAACTATTGGCATTAGATTTCGTCCAATACTATATCCATCGAGTCACACTTGCAAAAATAGAAAAAATATGAAAGGAAGGTAGGGGTTACCACCTACGAATTCCCTCTAATACTTAAGTTAATAATATGATCAAAGAGAGAAAAAAATATTGAACAACTAGAATTGTGTGCTCGTGAATGTGTACTTTAGGTGTCTCATAGAATGAATATTTATAAGGTTCACCTAATGAAGCCCATTTGAGATGGAACTCTCGATTCGATAAAAACCCCGAAGATTTTCTCTTATTTAGGAGCGGGTTTCCCTTGATTTTGTGGGATTTGTCTAACGTCATGGATAATGAGTCAGATCCTCTCCTGCAAAATAATATTGGGCCCATCACATTCCAAACCTCTTAGGTGATGTCTTCAGCTACCTCTATGGTCCGATAAGCACTGGACTTTGTGAGTGATATATCTGATTTCATTTCTTAGCACCTAAATCCCTCTATCATAATATGGACTTAAGTTTTCATTGAGATTGATATTTTTGTAAATATTTTTAGGAGGGATTATTTTGAACCATCACTTACATGTGAGAGATTCTCAAGTGGCTTTCATTGTCCAAAATCTTATATAGTTCAGCTTTACTTGTACGTTAGATAAATTTTTTTAGTGGATTGTGTATCTGAACTGAATCTATACATCTCAAGAAATTCTTTGTAAGTTATATATGCCCTAGCCAACGAGAACGAGGAAGAGAACTAGATACAAAAACATGATGTGTACGGCCATTTGAATCAACTAAGAATTTTGTTACTTGTATTGCATGTCCCTGGTATTGGCAATCATGGTAGGTAAATGAAAAAAAAAAAAAATTTAACATTTGAAAGTGTACGAATGTGTATCTATATTATTAGATGTTTATATAAAAAAATTGAAGGCAGCCATTATAATCACTCTGTTCTCTTTTTCTTGTAACACATTTACAACGACGTTACGTTATGTGATATATAATTTTATGCTAAATTTGCAGATTTTGACAACAAACATATTTTGTCATTACTTTCTCTTCTTTTTTTATTTTTTTTATTTATTTTTCCTTATCAACAGGTATCACTGATTTTACCTCCTTTTTTTTCCCCTTAGTGACAGATATCGAACCATAGCAGATCAATTTGCTTTTAAGCAACTGAGAGTGCATTGCTAGAATACGCCGCCGTTTTCGCGTGCAAGATGATCCGGTTAGTAATACTGGGTTAAGACACAGAAAGAAAACAAATTGCTATGACACAAAAAGAATAAAGAATTGGTCGGGCTGAGAAAATCACAAAATTGTTCATAGTAATATTAGTCAGACAAAAGTTACACTATACCAAATTCCTGCAAAATTACAATTGGTGTGACGGGGAGAGACAGAAAGGAGGGAGGTCGTATACAACGCAACTGCTCGAACCATAAGGCTTATATATGTGTATAATATAAAGCCAATCTGAAAATGAAAAATGACGGATTTTTCCTTTTTTTTTTTTAATCACCTTCTCAAGAGAAAAGAATGAGGAGGGCGATGGACTGGAAAAAAGAAAAAATACAAGGTGATCTACTTGCGAGATCATCAAGGTAACCTGAGATTTTCCATCCGTCTAAGCGGCATGCCCTCCGGATACATAATACCATCTTCTTCCAAGAACTTAGACATCCACAAAGACGTTGAACCTGACGAGTTTTTAAGATCTTAGAATATCTTAATATGTACGTCCAGAGTTTGGGGTTTTAAAACAGATAAATAAACAGCTGTAAACAGTCCCAATCACTCTATTGATGAATGAGGGGCGAAGAACAGTAATTTAGCCACATTTTAACAATACAGGGTTCATCAAGGGTAAGAATAAGGAGATCATACCATCAACCATATCCTTTGTTTTGTGAAGAAGAAAGGTTCCAGAAAGGATGGTCACAAACCCGCAGATTTCCGTGACGACCTGTGTTGGGCTTTGCCTATCCCAGTCCTGAAAAGAAAGTAAATCTCATATCAGATTTTGAGTATACAGACTTTGGATTTTCTGTCATCAAATCCAAATTGCAATCAACTGTCACAGAAGACTGATATTTTACAAAGGGAAAATGGAGAAGAAACAGAAACAGTAAAGAAAGAAAACATCACTTGGTCAAAGGTCATATATGCCAAAGCTCAATTCAACAACACTACCTTCGAAAAAACCATAATCTTATAGAATAAAAAAAATAAACAAACCAAAGCTCATTCATTTACTGGTCTATGAAACAAAACAATTTTTCTTTATGAGCAGAATGGAGGTATGAGTATAGTATAAAAGCATGTCAAAGGAGGTCAGTACCATGAAACATCTATTAAGAGTACAAGATTTTCCATTCAAATTTTTTTTTTTTTTGTCTTTTACTTAATCATACGAAGTTCATAATGCATTAAAGATGTGTTAGCGGATAGATATACCTTAAACATGATAACACTAGCCACAATGGTGAGTGACGTGAACATTACATAGTAAATGGGAGATACAACAGCTGTGTTAAAAGTATCAAGTGCCTGCAATCATTAAAAAGAAAGAGAAGGAAGAAAAATCAAGTGAGCAATAGGGAAGCATTGACCATCAAACCGGAGGGGCTTGGCAACAAATTAACAAGTTAAGTCATATGATCCACACAGAACCAATAATTACATTTGAAATGAGGACTTGATTGGGTTGAATTTAGTCATCAGCAAGTTGAATGCCTCAACAATCAAACAAGAATTTGCAGCAGGCATGTCCCTTTTAAGCATGGAACATATCCGCATATTATCCATAAAACATAGTATAATCCAGTTTTTCAGATCAGTAGAAGTGAACCCAGAATTTCTCCACTGAGTAAAATACCAGAGGTTGTATTTGTTGTTTTGAGTTGAGACCCTTCTCCTTGGTACCCTTTATTATTCTTATTTAACATGGCGATGGAGATAAGTCTCACTTTGCAGTTTATTTTTACTCTTATATTATACTGTATAAAAAAAGGTCCGCCAAAATTCTGATGTATTTAGGATTAATCAAAAGCATGTGAAACCACTTAAAACGTAAATTTCCGTGCTTTATAATATCCATTATAAAGAAAAAGGGAAAGGACACATGAATATGATTTCTCACAATCTTGTCTACAAGGGAGAAAATAAAAGTTTATAGAAGTTCCTGATAGCTCTGAGTGAGAGACATTTATTGCAATTGAAATCTATAATATCTCGAAAGGAAAGCCGAGAAGAAGCAGGACAGCTATAAAAATAAAAGATGAAATAGTGTTTACCTTGTTTAAATAATTCATTTGGGTAAGAACGGCAGTAATTACAACAAGGGTGAAGATCCAAGTTTGAGGATAAATTAGCTGGTTCATTCCTGAAAATGTTAACTTCAAGGCAATTCCAAGCGCCTTAACACTCATGACCTATCATAATTCATCCACTTCATGAACCATTTACATAAAAAGGGGGAATATGGAAACATCGGAAAAAAAAGAAAAAAACAATGAGATGATACTAAAAACCACATACAAGCACTTACCGACAAAGAACCTACAAGGGAACAAACTCCAATGTAAACCATAATGTGTGTCTGGCCATATTGAGGTACAAAACGGAATATAAGTACAAACACAGCCGAAATGACCAAACCCGCATACAAGAGAAAAGCTGCCAATAAAACAAATGATTGATGATTTGATGTTTTTATCAGCATCAAAACAGATAACGATGACCAGTAGAGAGTGACATAAAAAGAAAATAAATAAAAATAAAACAAGCAAATCAAATAGTCATTGGAAGAGAAAATTACCAGGATCCATAGCCAGTTCCCAGACTTCTGCCACAGATTCAATTTCACGTTCTTGAGGAGCATGTAGAACAATTGTTGTAGAACCAACAACACAAAGAATACAGCCAAGGATTCCGAAAATATGAAGCCTCTCCCGTAAAATTATATGGGCAAGTGCAGCACTGTAAGAGAACACAATTATCAGATTCAACACAGAAAATAGAACCTGAATATTGAGCAATTTTCAACCATGCCTGATAATTACGCTAAGAGCCCCAAGAGGAGTGACCAGTATGGCTGGTGCAAATGCATAAGCCGCAAAATTAGCAATTTCACCAAAAATCACTGTGTAAATGGTAAAGGGTCATCAGAGTTGACAAAAAATTGTCATAAAGAGGGATAGTTTTATAAACATGATGTTCTTATAACTTCTTAACAAGTAAAATGTTTGCTTTCAGCATCTAAATATGACAGCGCTGATCTCAAACAAAAGAGAGTTTTATTTAAATGCTAAAATTTCTATTATACATAAAAGTCAATAAAATCTGTTACAAATCTATGATCCAGGTCCTGCATCCACCAAGAACAGTTCTTCCTCCTATGCTCCAAGGATATCCGATCTTGACTATTTGGAAAATCCATAATAACAAGCACAGATTTATAATATAATGAGGGGATACTTCAAAGCTCTCCATTACTAGAGCGAGGAGAAAAAAATCTAGGGAGTAATAAATTCACCTTTCCATTTTTTTTTAAATTAATTTGTCATTGTTGTTTACATGTAAACACAAATTTCCTTAGGCAGGGGGAGCATGATGACTTCAAAAATGACTAGTGTGATTAAAGTGGAAAATATCCAAATAAAATGGATTAGAATAAACAAATACAACCAAGAGATTCAACCACCTCTTTTTTTCTTTTGGCAGGAGTTTGCCGCACTCAATAGGGTAAGAATGATAATATATTTGTCGTAATTATACTTTCTCCAATATATAGTTAAAAACACGTAGTGAGTACATAAAAGAGAATTACACAAATCAACAAGCATCATGTGCCTTTTATTGGAGTGCATAAACATTTTTCTATCCTTGATTCATTGTAATCATTCAATTAAAATTCACTAAATGGACTTATTACTGCTTATCCAAACACGATCAATGGATTCAGTTGTCACAAAATATTGTAGTTCTACCATTTCAATTAATTAACTCCAATACAGGGAAGCTTAATTGTCAATGGCCAAAAGGGAAGACAAAAGAAATCAATATAAACACTCACTTGTTATCATGCCGACCCACCAAAGAGGCTCATACAAATAAGAATACCCCCCAACTCCTGTGAAAGAAACCAATCAACTAAATGGAGACAACATTTCTGTGAAGTAATATTGCCAAAATAATGCGGCATAACACATAAAAGGTAAGGAAGGAACTGAAAGTAGTCATAGACTGATGTTGATTTACACTGCAAACAAAATAAACAACTAACCATCAAGAAACATGAAAATGGTAATGTAGTCAAGACATTAATTTACTTGAAGCAAAAAATAAAAAACCCAGAAAAGCAAAATATTTGCCATTAGCACAGAATATCAACTGTATAATCTAAGACACCCGTTTTCCGTACAAACCATTTTGCAAATTGAAGATACTGACCAAGAAAAGAAATAGAATTGCAATGCCATTCCACACCATTTCATATTTTCGTTCAATGCAAGCTATGATTTACAAATTTGAAAATTCGAATTTACAACACAATTACTTAAAAACACAACACAATTATTCATATAAATGCCAATTAGAAAGGGGTAAAAAGGAAAAACACTATATTATACCTGCTCTGGTTCCTGAGAAACCAGCTTTCTTCAAGCCCTTCTTCTTGACAATGAAGCTTGCACCGATGAAGACGCTCGAGGAGAGTGCAAGGACAAGGCCCTTGATGTTGTCAGCGGACATGCCCTCCCGCCAACTTGGAGTTCCAGACGCCATGGCTAAAAGAAAACCCTCGCTCCGACGAATTGAGACTCTATCATACCGGATTCGCCGGCCCTTATTTTTGCTGCTGCTTCAGTTTCAGCGCCCGAGTTCGGAGTGTGTGGTGGATCTTAGTGCCCTACAGTTAAAAAAAAAATGGCAGTAATGGTGATGATAAAAGCAGGGGGGAAGATTTCAGACGACGGTGTCCAAGATTTCCGTCGGCGTTTGTGAAAGTCAGAAGTATGGTGAATTATATAAGCTGCCGATCGCAATTGGCTTGGATCCGAGATCGAAACGATGAGATTGAGCGAGGGCCCTTTGCCTTTTTGTTCTTAATTCCTAATTGGGATGTCGGATCAGTGATAAAAGCCGAAACCGCAGCGGTTGCTTTTGCTTTTGAGTTTCGTCATTTTTTTTTTTAAATTAAAAATCTTACATTAATTAAAAGGTTAAAAGGTATGAAGAATATAAATATTCCTTCCGGTTAAGTAGGAAAAAAAATTAGACCATATCTATACAATACAGGACCTCTCGGTCCAATACATAAACCGAGCGAGTTTAAAGCAAAAAAAAAAAAAAATGCAATGAGAGCTGAGCGAACCCAGAGACAAAGAAAAATGAAAAAAACACAGCTACAACCAGCCATCCAGGAGAAGAAGCAAACAACCCAAAGAGCTGAAGGCCACAGCCGCCAAAGCCCAAACCCAAGCCCAAGACCAAGCCCAAGACCAAGCCCAAGCCCAAGCCCAAGAAGAAAGAAACAGCCAAAAACAAAAAATATTTAACAAGAGCAGTACACCACTTCCATCCAGCAAAAGTGAAGACTCCGGATCTAGAAAAAACACCTTACTCCCAGCGATAAGAACCAGACGAATCTCCAAAGAAAAATCATCTCAACCCACACCAGTAGTATTAAACTCAGCAGACAATGAAGAGAGGGAAGAGGGAACCCTACCTGCTCCACCGCTAACAAAAGACGAACCAGCCTCCATAGCCAATATCGAACTCAAAGGGAAATGAGGATTATCAACCCAACTTTCATCGAGGCACATTCCCTTGCCAGTTTTGAAAGCGACATGTTGCACCCATTCATAGGATGACCTCAGATCTATAACCTCGATCTGAATAGGGAAAATCAAAATTGAGATTGGGTCGGCATAAGTTAATATAACTAAGTGCGAATGGAAAATGATGAACACGGATACACCGAAGGGGGACAAGTGGAAAGTAACTAACACTTGAGTAGATGACGCATTCCTGACATGTTAGACGAGGCGGCGCTGTTGCACACCAAGACATCCCTAAGTGAGGAGCAGATCTCTGCTGTATTAGACTGTGAGGGCGTTGACACTTGATAGGGAGTAGAGAAAGTCATCAGGATACGAGCAATGAGAGCACGACATATGTAAAGTTGTCTATGGCCTTAACCTGGTACGAAAGCCAACATGCACAACATAAAAATGTAATGCATATTTCTTAAGAAAATACAATTATAAACATCTACTCTCCCTCTCTAAAAAATTGACTAGAACGTCGGAGTAAGGTTGGCCGACTATCACCCCGATCACAGTTTGTTAGTGAGTGCATGGGTTGATTTTGAAGCACATTGTGGACGGAGGAGCCCTCTATAGTGGATGAAAATCCACATCAACAGTTTACCGCTGACCATAAGGATGCTTGTCTCACTTTCAAAGTTCCAACAGATCAAGTGCATTTCTGGGAATGGTGTGTAAGATGGAAAATTGCGAGGAAGAGTATATGGGAGAGAGTGAAGGGGGAGGAAGAGGCGGAGGAAGAGGAGTTCTCCCTCTCCTACCTGAAGGAAGAGTAACGCATTTTGCTAGTACTGCTAAAAGACGATCAACACTTCCACAAACCCCTTTAGTGACAAACAATTAAGTAGACATATTGCATGCCATAGAAAGATGGAAAAAAGCCTAGCAGAAAGGGTTGGACAAATGGTGAAGCATTCTATAGATGCCAGGATCGCAGAGATCATAGCTGAAATAAGGTAGGAAGGGAGACAGGGACTGATTAGTAGAGGTATACGCCGTCCCATTAAGGAGCGCCGAGATTCATCTGTGGAAAGGGAATCCCACCTAAGGAGGATGATGCAGTATCTCTCTTGAAGACCATAACAGCAGAAGAGGAGTCTATGGACTCAATGGATACAACTTGGAATCCAAACCCCTCCAAATATCCTATAAAGAGGGTCGAGGAGCCAAGGGGACAAGTGAAAGTTATCTAAGAGTTTACTAAAAGAATGAAAGAGTTAGAAGCAACGGTAAAGGGAATGACTCTGTGTATGAATGAGCCGGAGAGCCCAATTACTGAATGGGTGTAAAATGCTCAGTTATCGAAGAAGTTTAGGGCCCCAACCTTGATGTAAGATAGGACAAAGAATCCTCTAGACCACGTCAACTCCTATAAGACATGCATGATGATGAATTTTATGCCTGACGAGCTGATGTGTCAGTGCTTCTATATCACATTGTCAGACTCAGCCTGTGACTAGTACTAGTCCTTTACACCTTATTCTATTGACTCATTCGACGAGCTGAAAAAACTATTCGTATCAAATTTCTAGGGGCGGCTAACACATGATTCTCTTTCATGAGTCTTTACACTTTAAAACATAACCTAGGAGAAGCCTTGTTGGACTATGTGGAATTGTTTAATAGAGCTTTAAAGAGGGTGGATTGACCTGGAGACATCATAGTTTTACAAGCATTCTTAAGAGAAACGATTGATAAAAAGCTCATCAGCCACTTTGGGAAAAAGTGCTTCAGCTTCTATGCTGGAGCGTTATTAGAAGTAAAAAGGATCGGAGTGGCCGAGGAGATCCTTATATCTTAGCTGAAGAGTCAGGAAGAAAATGGGGAGAATAGAAAATGATACGAAGGGAAGAGGAAGAGGGATGACTGAAGGGAAAAAGAGAATAAAGAGAGGAAAAAAAGGAAGAGGGAAAAAAGGAAGGGGGAGGATGAGAGGAGAAGCCTATATAAGAAAAGAACGACCATGTTCTTTAAAGATACTTTCGCTCCTCTCATAGTGGGTATCGAAGTGATTTATAATTGCTTTAGGAACCACAACCTATTTAGGGCCTCCGAGTCGCTAAAAAGTGCACCGGCTCAACGAGACCGAAAGTCATATTGCAAATACCACGTGTGATCACACCCATAAGACAGAGGATTGTTTACAGCTAAAGAGGGAAATTGAAAGGCTGATCCAGAAATGACGCTTGGGAGAGTTTATGAATAGGTAAGGAAGGGGGAATCCAAGAGAGGGAAAGAAGAACGATAAGAGAGAAAGCTGAGAGGAGGACCGACAAAGGAACAACCTCGAGCATCAAAACGTAGGGATAAAAATTTAAGTGATTGTAGGAGGACTTAAGGGGGAAGACTTGAGTTACTAAAGAATTAAATGGATGAGAAGTCTTACACAGCTAAAGTGCTCTATCAGTTTGGTTAACTTAATAAAAGAGAGCGTCATATGACATTACTTCGATTACATTTTCCTCATAACTAGAGCTAAACAAGACCCCGGACAAATCCCAAGAAAAAAATAAAGTCAATAAAGAGAGAATTTTCAATATGTTTTTTCTTTATTATATATACTTTTATATTTATTTATTTATTTATTTCAGTTTACATTGATGTAAACAGTTCATATCATTTGGCCCAAAAAAAAAAAAAAAGAAACGTAAATTTTTATTTCAATTTTAGTTTAATAATACTTATTACCCCATTCACACTAAAATAATCCACGAGCAAGAAAGAAAGAATATTCCACACAATAATCCACCCCACGCAATCTCAGCCCTCTAGACTTATTATCACCCATCTCAATCGTCACTTTTAATTCCGTCTAAAACCGTAGGGTTTTCCTGGTAGCCAAACACCAAAAAGAAAATGAAAAAGAAAAGAGATAGCTAGCAGGTGAGGCCGTTTTCATTCAGTACTCTCAGTAGTTAGTGGATCTTATCGACCTCCAGCTTCAACACCAGACACACTTGCAGCTCATTTTGATCCTTGCTACACTTTTTTTTTTTTAGCTACAGAGAATCCGAGCTTCACGAACGGGACAGGGAGATTTTCAGATTCTAGAATTTGGAAAGAGAAAATGTGGACCATTGTACCGAATTTTCAGCAATGTTTAACTACTCCAATTCCATTCGTATCGACTTCATCACCGAGTAATGGTTCTTACTTTCACGTTTCTTTGAAACGGACGATTCTCTGTTCTGCATCGCAGTCTCATATTGAGATTGTGAATGGAAAAACTGATGGAAGAGTTCCTGAGAGAAGCGAGATTCGTTTTGGTTTGCCTAGTAAAGGCCGTATGGCAGCTGACACTCTCGACCTACTCAAGGTATATATAATATATATTAATGCTTTCTTTCCTCTGCTAAGAAAACAGTGAGAACTGTAGGTTTATAGCTGCGCAGCCCCCTTCTTCAAGTGTATTTGATTCCTTTTTTTTTTTTTTTTTCTGTCATCTTGTATTCAAGGATTGTCAATTGTCGGTGAAGCAAGTCAATCCTCGCCAATATGTTGCGCAAATCCCTCAGGTTTGAGCGATTCCTTTATCTGCATTTCATAGGATCAGTGGAAATCGAACAACCTGAAATTCTACTTCTGTATTCCTGGAAGATGTTGATTTTCTGTTGAATTTTTCATAATGATTGAATTTTTTCTAGTGGATTTTAACCTTTGCTGCCAATATAAAATGTACTTGCTCAGATTCTGAACGACGAGCATACAATTACAATGGTAGCTCATGTCACATACATACTTAAGGACATGATTAGTGACGTGATTAATTTTTTTTCCATTAATTCTTTATTTCAGATATCTAATTTAGAAGTTTGGTTCCAAAGACCAAAAGATATTGTACGCAAGTTGTTGTCCGGAGATCTGGACCTTGGCATTGTGGGTTTGGATATAGTGAGTGAATACGGGCAGGTAAATTTTGAGCATAGTTAATTGGGATGTAGTTTGTTGAGTTTCTAGTTTCCCAAATTCTTGTGTAATTATTTGTTCATAGCAATTGGCTACATTCCAAAGTAATGAAGTTTATTGATTGTACATTTTTCAGGGGAATGAGGACCTTATCCTTGTTCATGATGCCCTTGACTTTGGGGATTGTCGATTATCCCTCGCTGTAAGTTCTTATTTCATTTTTTAAATTTCCGCTCTGTACAGCGGCATTTATGTCAAGAGACTGACATTAATGCCATTTGTTTTACCTTTCATTCTTTCAGATTCCTCAATATGGGATTTTTGAGAACATAAATTCGCTGAGGGATCTAGCACAAATGCCTCAATGGACTGAGGAGAAGCCTCTGCGAGTTGCTACTGGTTTCACTTATGTATGATTATCTTTAATATATTTTTATTGCTGTTTTCGCTTCCCATCTTTCGCTCTCCCCCCCCCCCCCCCTTCCTCCCAATATGCACAACACATAGGGAGAAAACAGTGTTTTTTTTTTTTTTTGTTCATCATTTTGCCTCTAAATTATTATCTGGACTAAGTCCCTGGTCCTCAACTTTTTCAACTGAACAGTTGGGTCCGAAATTCCTAAAAGAGAATGGGTTGAAGCATGTGACCTTTTCAACTGCTGATGGAGCGTTGGAAGCAGCTCCTGCGGTAAGAAATGCTTGCTATATCATCTAATTAATTGCATTTGCACTAGTTACATATCAGTTAAAAGGGCAGTGTAAGAATTCCATGGCAATCAAGATAGAGTGAGGAGAAGCATCTACGAGTGGCTATTGTCTTCTCTCGTGGCACTTGTTTTCCTCTCGGCATTGACATAGAATACCTACATAATTTTAGCATGTGAATTTTGTCTGCAACTGGTTTTAATGAAAAAGTTTTTGTTCTTTTTAAAATAGATGGGAATAGCTGATGCTATATTGGACCTTGTGAGTAGTGGAATTACTCTTCGGGAGAACAATTTGAAAGAAATCAAAGGTGGAACGGTCCTGGAAAGCCAGGTAAGCTGTCAGTTTACGGTGATTTGGTTACTTTTTCCTTTATGCAATATTCCCTTACCATAAATTGTTCCCCAGGCTGTTCTTGTTGCCAGCCAAAAAGCATTGACCAAAAGGAAAGGTGTGTTAGACACAACCCATGAAATTCTTGAAAGATTGGAGGCACATCTGAGGGCATCTGGTCAGTTTACGGTGAGTTTTTATGATGTTTCTTGCTCTTTATTTTGGCATTAGCCCTCGGGTCATGGTCATGACTGTGTAGGGTCTTTTACTGGCAGGTTGTGGCTAACATGAGAGGAAGTAGTGCAAAAGAAGTGGCTGAGAGAGTTCTGAGCCAGCCATCCCTTTCTGGGTTGCAGGTTAGATTCGCCCCCTCTCCTACTCCCAAGAAACAGTTAGAAAAAAAAGTGGCATGAACATTTTATTTTCTCGATAACAAGAAATGAATTCTATATGATTTGATACATGCACAATGTCAGGCATTTTTCTTGAATCATGTACTGCCTCTTTCTTGAATATTATTCTAAATTGATTTCCTTGGCCTTGTTTCCATTTTGTTGCACTTGCAGGGACCCACAGTAAGTCCGGTTTTCTCCAAACATAATGGGAAGGCAGCAGCTGACTACTATGCCATTGTTATATGTGTGCCCAAAAAGGAGCTTTACAAATCCGTTCAACAACTAAGAGCAGTGAGTCATTCCTCTGTTGTTTTTTTATTTCCACAAATATTTGCCGGGTTTCTTATTTCTGGACTGCTTACTACATAATTGCTAGCTCTAATTTTTCGAACTCACTATGATTCTGATTCTTTGTTTCGTTCCAAAATTATACAGCAATATATTATCTGTTCTAACCACGTCAAAGTATTTTCACCCACATTTTGATCTTGATACTTACTTTGATGTCAACTCTTGCAGATTGGAGGCAGTGGAGTTCTAGTTTCACCTTTGACATACATCTTTGATGAAGAAACTCCTAGATGGCGTCAACTTCTTGCAAAACTCGGATTATAGTATGTTGTAATTTGCTATTTTTGCTGAGTATTGTGAGTCTCTAGATCATATCCTGTATAGGGGTTGGTTGAGAAGACAATAGAACTAGTATTTGGAAGATATTAAACCACTTCTGAAACTTTCCTGTATTCATCATACCTTTTTTTCCTTTTTGGTTTTGGATTTAAAAAGTATGATCTTTACTTTGCATAAAGTTTGTGTACACAGTTTCAATGTTAGATCCATAAAAAAACTTATGAAAAAATAATTTTCTAATCGTTAATTTATTAAATGTAGTCACACAAACAAATATTGAATGACAAAAATCCCAAGTCCATTGCTTCACTTTACGTTAACACTTATTTGTAACTTAGGACGAATTTCAATGATTAGTTTAGAATAAGAAATTAGGATAAATAGCATTAATTATAATAAATATTTAAAATTTTTAATAATTATAAGGAATATTTAATTTTAAATTTAAATTATAAAAAATCTTTAATCCAGTTAATGAAATAGTTATGTATATATAATAAGATTGAATATTAAAATTATAAATTTAACTTAACTTAACATTTTTAATTATATTTTAATCCACTTTTTTCTTCTTTTTTATTTTCTCTACATCGGTCAGCCGCTACCACCAACTTTCATTACCGACATAAAAATTTAATTTTTTAATATTTAAAAGAGATAATAAAATAATTAAAAATTTTATATTTATATTTAAAAGACATAAATTTTATATTGGCAATAGTGGTGGGGAAGAAGATGGTCGTGGAGGAGGAGAGTAGTTGTGACCAATAGGATGAAAATAAAGAAAAAAATAAAAATAAAAAAATAAAATAAATAAAATAAATTTAAAAATTAAAAATAAATTAAATTGAATAAAAATATAAATAAAATTTTAAATTTGATCAAATTTAAAATATAATAATCATTTCATAGTCATATATAACTATTTCATCTATTTGTAATGAAATTTAAAATCATTTTAATTTTAATTTAAAATTAAATATTTATTATAATTTATATTAAATTTTAAAAATTTATCATAATTTTTTCTTTAAAACATTAATATAATTGGAATCTCGAGCTTCAAATCTAACGTCAAGTTCCATGAATATAGAGCTCAATCTCTAAAGGCTACAGAGCTCAAGGTCCACAAAATAGAGCTTATTATTAATTTTTTTTTCCCCTTTTTTAGTAATAAGATTTTCTCGGATTTTCCTGATTTTTCGAGTTTCATGTAAGAAGAGAAGAAAGAAAAACAAAATTCAAGGGAGGAAAGTGAGAAAAAATAAAACTATATTAAAGATAAAAAATTATAAAATTTGGAGAAAATAATTTTTATTTTTTTAAAAATGATATATCATGTCATAATATGCCACGTCATTATTCCATTAATAAAAAATAGTGTAAATAATGGTCAGGGTTGTTTTGCAGGGTTAATAAAATATAAAGAGATTTTTAACTTTTTAAACAAAATACATATAAGGGGTTTTTTTCGTAAACTTTTGAAAATATCGGGGAAAATATGAGTATACAGTTACAGTAATAGGAAATGGGCCTGGTCACCTAACGAGCTTCCTAGTGGATAATCGTACCTTGTCTGTTAAATTAGGTTCTGGGCTAAATTACCTGCATTTGTAAGTGGGCCGCCATCAATTAGCATGATTTGAGCCCAGCCACAGATTTCCAACGTCTTCATCAGTTATACCCTAAACCCTACACTTGGTTACTCTTCTCCTGCCTGTTTTCTTCTTCGTGCTTTCTTCCACACTTGATTTGAAGCGCAGAGGAACATAAAGAGAATGAAAGTAGAGAAGAAGAACTCAGCGACGAAGAAGAAGGAGAAGCTGAATGACAATCATAAAAAGAGGAAGAACCAGAATAGTTCTAAATCCCTCCCCAACGAAGATGCTGTCATTACAGCTGAACTTCTACAAAAACTTGAAGTAGAGTCTGATTCGGGTTCTGATAATGATAAGGTAAACTTTCCCGCCGTGCTCTTTTTTCCTTTAGGGTCAATTTTCGTTCCACAAACCCATCTCCATCATCATTTTCTGTTTCTCCTCGGTCGCAATTGATAGTGTTTGAATAACCATTGCAGGAACTTTCTAATTCGGACAATTATGCCAAGGAGAATAATCGTAGTCTAGCAGATGAAAGTTATAGCCCTGTGCCCCTTGAATTAGCTGGAGGTTGTGATTCATCTGATGACGAGGTCAGTTTTATGTTTAATTTAGCTTCTTCCAATTATGTGTTATTGTTACTATTCATTTTTTCAAAAAAGATGTCTGTTACATCTTGACATTTTTAGAATCAATACTGCAGGGCCTTGTAAGTGCAGCGGAGAAGGACAAGCTAAATGATCATGCTCAAGAAAGTGAAAATGGCAGCCATGATTCCCGCGAAGTACTTGAAGAGAGTGATTCATCTGAAGACGAGGTTGGTTTTGTTAATATTTCAGAGCTTTTAAAAAAAATAAATAAGGGAATGCCAGATTCTCATTGTGTTCCATTGATTTCTTTGTAGGTAGCTCCTAGGAATAGAATTGGGGATGTTCCCATAGAATGGTATAGGGACGAAAAGCATATTGGATATGACATTACTGGAAAGAAGATATTAAAGAAGGAAAGACAAGATAAATTGGAATCGTTTCTTGCCAGCGCTGATGACTCAAAAAATTGGTGAGTTTTTTCTTTGGCCCTGAAGGTTTTTTTTTTTCTATTCATTTCCCATATTATGTACTTTATACCTATGGGAACTTAGTCCTCAGTAATATGTACCTCTAAATCCTCTTTTGTACTTTGCTTAAGCTAAGATGATGCTCTTGAAAACCTCTGTTTTAAGTGGTCCTCCCATCCCCGCTACTTTTTTTTTTTACAATTTTTGTATAATTGTTTCTGTACAGCCGACACAGTGTATAGATAGATGCGCTTATTACATGCATCCAATATAAAAAATTTCACAAGCCATGGTGTTTGAGCGATGTCTTACTATTTATGCCTCACCCTGCACTCCAAAACATATTTAGATATCTTAATCTTGATTATAAGTGCTGTTGAATTTACATTTGTACTGTGACGGTTCATTGTGTTTGATTTTACATTTTCTATTATATATGTTAGGCGCAAGTTATATGATGAGGTAAATGATGAAGAAATAGAGTTGACAAAAGAAGAAATTCGGAAAGTGCGAAGCCTGCTTCAAGGAAGGGCACCACATTCTGGATTTAATGAATATGAAGTGTGTAGTTCTCACCCATTTCTAATTTTTAAATGTACATAGACCGAGTGGTCTTTTCTAAAGCCTTATTTTGTATTTCCATGTGTCAATTGCAGCCTTATGTTGATTGGTTTAAGTGGGAGGATTCAAAGTTTCCCCTGTCAAATGCACCAGAACCAAAGAGGCGATTCATTCGATCAAAATGGGAAGATAAAAAGGTAAGGAATATTAAATGTAATGCTAGAGAGGATAATTATCGGTAAACTTGCTCCAAGGATCTGAGCAGTCCTTGTTGTTCTTTCAAACTTAAAAATTTTTTGTCGGTCATATCAATTATCTACCTGACATCTTTCTAGGGCCTCTGCATCATTCTTTTATTTTCATTTTTATTTATTTACTCTGTCTTTTATTCACAGGTTGCTCGATTAGTTCGAGCGATTCGCAAAGGATTAATTAAATTTGATGAGCCAAAAGAAGAACCACGTTTTTATCCTATCTGGGGTGATGATTCCATATCCGCAGAAAAGACTGCACATTTAACATACATTCCTCCACCAAAACCAAAAGTTCCAGGTATTGATCTCCTATCTTTTGGTTTGAAGTTTTCCTATATGTAATCAGCTCCATTTCTGTGAAATACTTTGAAGAATCTTCTCCTTAGGTCATGAGGAATCGCATAATCCTCCTTTGGAGTATATCCCCACACAGGAAGAGATAAACTCCTATCAGTTACTTCCTGAGGAAGACCGGCCGAAGCTTATTCCTAGAAGGTATTTGATCAAGCAAATGTGATTGGTATTGAGTTTTTGTTTTATCCCTCTTGTAGCATCATTGGACATCTGACACCTTGATCAATTTCAATTGGGTCAGGTTTACATCTATGAGAAGTATCCCTTCATATGGAAGTGCTGTTAATGATGCGTTTATGCGAAATATGGATCTTTTGCTGGGCTACAGAAAACATAAGAAGCGTGTAAGTTAGAGATCTGAATCAGGGAAGAGATCTTTTGTTTGATCTAATATATGTGCAACTCTTCCATTATGAACAGTTATCAAGTGAATGATCTTCTTATTTTTCTGATCCAGATCAATATTGACCCCGAATCTTTGAAGCCTAAGCTGCCAAGTCGAAAAGACCTTAAGCCTTACCCAGAAAATTGTTATCTTGAATATAGAGGTCACAAAGATGCAGTTGTGTCAATTTCTACTGAACCTTCTGGTGAATGGATTGCTTCAGGTATGGACGACACCCTTGGATGTTTATTATATGTTGAGTTAGGAAACTGAGAATTTTTAGATGTGGGTCTCATTTCCTCCTATGTTCTTGAAGGTTCATTGGATGGATCTGTGCGTATTTGGGAAGTTAGAAATGGAAGATGTCGTAAAGTCTGGGAATTTGATGAAGCAATCAAATATGTAGCTTGGAACCCATTGCCAGAGCTTCCCATATTGGCTGTCGCTGTGTAAGGCTGACTGACCTCAAATCTTATAGAAAATTAATCTCTAGCTCTCTCTATATCTGGTTTTATATATCTATTTACTTGCTTGTGTGTAACCAATCACTAAATTTTTCCAGGGGCCCGGATGTAGTTCTTTTAAATACTGGTTTGGGGGATGAGGAAGTTCAGGCAAAGATCGAGGAACTTCTTCATCTCAACACACCTGCACCATCCAATGACTCTGGCAAGTATAACACAAGCTCTTACTTTTAATTGTCTAGTAGTTCATACTTTCTGACCTGCAATTTGTATGATACCATAGACAGGGCACCCGTTGTAACATGGCTTCAAGATGACAAGCATGGGGGAATAAGGTTAAGGCATTATAAGGTACCTCTTCCCCTCTTCTGTACACAATTTGTTATTATTAATTCCCGTATATTTTGTATGGGAGGATTAGTGTTATATGAGTATATAACTTCTGATGGTCTTCTTGCAGACTGTGGCTTCAATGGAATGGCATCGCAAAGGAGATTATCTTTCAACATTGATGCCAGCAGATATCCTTTTCATCTTTTGTTTAGTCCCCACTTCCCTTATGTTAACGACACACATTGCCTACTTTTTAAATGGTTTTATGTTACTTATCTTTACAAAGTTTCAAGTAATCAATTTCTCTTCTATTTTCCTCTCTACATCATAAGCTACTGTCACATGCCTAGACCTGCGATTCTGAGGTCAAGGGGTATGCTTCTTTCCAGCATAACTTCACTTTGTTTCTTTGTACATTTAATCTTGCCAAATGTTTCATCTTTTCTTTTAATGACCCATCTTCCTATTTAGAACCAGAGCTCTTCTGTTCAATCAGTATTTGTTCATTGGTTTCAATTAGGCTTCTCTCTTGGGTAGGCATTCCATTTTGGTTTGATCTTGAAGTATTTATAGTTAAATCAAGTTTGAGAGCCCTTTTGGTTTCTCTTTATTTCTTGTTAGAAGAAGGATGATACCCTCTTCCCCCCTCTATTTTCAATGGTTCTTTCTTGTTCCATCAGCATAAATGAGTTTACGGTATGATCTTGCAATTGTAGGTAGTCGAGGTCTTTGATTTTTTATATATCGACTGAAACCTCTTTTCACTGATTGCAATCAAGTGTTATATTTTTGAATTTTGAATAACAAATATTCATGAATTTTCTTGACTCACCTTTCACGCGAATCTAGAGCAATTCATATACATCAGCTCTCTAAGAGGAATACACAGAGAATACCATTCAAGTTGCACGGGCTTCCAGTTTCATCAGTTTTCCATCCAACACGTTCTGTCTTTTTCATTTCAACAAAGAAGAATATCCGAGCTTATGATCTGCTGAAGGGAAAGCTTATCAAAAAACTAGAGACTGGACTGCGTGAAGTTTCCTCTATAGCTGTGCATCCCGGAGGTTGTATTTCATTTTAATGACTACAGTACAACATTAGTTTGGTCAATCCTAAATAAAACCAGTTGACAATCCTCTATAGTTTGGTCAATCCTCTATAGTTGGGTCATTTATCTTCTGAATCCAGATTTTGTTTCTGGAAAATGTCTTAAGATTTGTTTCTCCTGCAGGTGACAATGTAATTGTTGGAAGCAGAGAAGGAAAACTATGTTGGTTTGACATGGATCTCTCATCACAGCCTTATAGAATTCTTCAGTATGTCCCTGTACACATTTACCATCTATTGTTAAAAGAGATGATGAATGAAGGAAGAGTGTCTGTTGAAATTTCTGTCTTCTGAATCTGAGGACTTTCCAATATATAGTTGTGCACCATATGCAGACTTGTCAATTATCCCAATCGTTTAGAGTTCCAATGATTGCCGCTAGACTTTTGTGGGGATTTATCGATGAGTTATATTTAGGCCTTGAAGGTGGTTATAGAGAGTTATCTAATCTATCTATCTATTATTATTATTTTTAGGAATCTTTTCGAAAAAAAGGAAGTCATAAAGTTCAGCATTCTACCATTAATTCCTAGTTGCCTAAATATCTCATTATATGAAAGCATTAAGCTTTGAATTGATGGATAAAAATTGATATTGATATCAGGGTATAGTTTATTAGTTTTGTAGTTCTTCCTTTGGTGTTGGTTCTTTTCAATTGGGTTCTACATCATGTGGAGTGTTTTCTAATAAGATCTTTCGGATTTTGCAGTTGTCATCCTAAAGACATTACCAGCGTTGCTTACCACCGTTCATATCCCTTGTTTGCATCATGCTCTGATGATTGCTCTGCATATGTTTTTCATGGGATGGTTTATTCAGATCTTACCCAGAATCCTCTCATTGTTCCACTGGAGATTCTTCGGGGCCACAAAAGCTCAAATGGTAGAGGTGAGAGCTTTTAAACTACTACTGCAACTCGCTTTTTCATATGGGTTGGCAATATTGCCAAATTGATAGCGGTTGATTTTTTTTTTCATCTGTCTTATTTGAGCCTGATTAATGAAAAGGGATAATATGAACTAAGTCATTAATGGCTAGAGGATTTCTTAGACCATTGATCTCACAACTAGAAGTGAGATGGTAGTAAATTAGGCCGAGTGTCTTATTGTATTTCCAAAGCCTCTCAATGGAGAATAAGTCGATCATCTTATCTAGTAGGTAATTTCTGCATATGTAAAGCACTATTTATGTTAAGAAACTAATGTAGATTGTGATTAATGCAGGAATTCTGGATTGTAAGTTTCACCCGAGGGAACCCTGGCTATTTACTGCTGGTTCTGATTCGGTGATTAAACTCTACAACGATTTACGGAGTTAGAACAAGAGAAGATGCAACATTTTTAATGTTCTGGATTTGGTACTTGTGAAAAAAGGGTTAAAGCTCTGTATCAACTTCAATCCTTTTACAGCGCACTTCACAAGTTCTACAAGGTAGATTTTATTTGTTGGTCTATAAATTCTATTACGGAGTTATATAATTTCAAGACCACACGGCTCCCTAATCTGGCCTTTTGTAACCATTATGTTGATTTTGTTATTGCAAAACAGAAATAGGATGAATGAATGACAAGTCCACATTTATGTATTATAATAGATGACTATTTATAAATGATATGTGGATCATAAAAATTTGATTTCTTGTTCTTACTCCTTAATTTTGTTAATGTACTCACATTTTTGACCTGCATTTTCTGTTCACATTCAGGTGAAGTTTCCAAGTAAATATCATTAGTAATACGTGTATCAAACAAGAAGTTGTGAACTTGTGATGCTTTTTCTCTAATTTCTGACCATTTTACTAGAGCGAAAAGAAGCCAGTTATTATGATGATATGAAACAAGGATAAAGATGAGAAATTCTTGCATAAATTTGATTCGTTACGGATGAAATCGTGCAAGAATTTCTCCAAAAAAAAAACACCTTATCTTTTTCTTTCGAATCCTAACCACACCGAGAAGGAAGATAATACTCTCTTATCTTTGTATATGAACATAGGTACTCTAACATTAGGCTTCTCAACTGTACATATGAGGTGATGAATATAGAGGGTATTGCAGAGAACAAGAATAAGATCTTTTCCTCCAGGAAAAGAAATCTCCAACAAGAGGCATTATGGGCTTTTTCTTCATCATTCTCCTCTTCTCCTTTCTCCCTCCTTTTTCATTATCGATATTGCTCAGTATCTCTGCCAAAGTTGGTGACTCTTCCATCCTTATCATCATATACTGATCTTCTCTCTTTCTCCCTTCTTCTCTCTTCCCTTTACCACCACCGCCGCCGCCGGCACCAACCACCATCCTTCTACTACTTGCTGCCGCTGCCGCCGCCGCCGCTGCCGCCGCCTCAGCCTCAGCCAACTTGGACATGTTCTTATGAAGCTCCGCATTTAGTGAAGCCAAGGCTACCTCCGTTTCTGATTCTCTCCCCTTTAACAACTTCAGCTCCACCTTTATTTCCTCAAGCTCGGCCTCAAGTCTCTTAACGGTGTCCAAGATTGTAGTCTCTTCTTCTTTCCCTTTCATAGGACTACTTCTACTACTACTACTAACTCGTAGAGGCTTGTTCGAGTCACTATCTTGGTTAAGAACATCTTGACGAGCAATGTTAACAGGGGTAGGCTTTGGAGAGTAGACATCTCCGACAAGAAGCCGGTCCCCGAAAATGGATACGGCTTCTTTTACAGATCGGAAGGGCTGAGATGCGTCCACAGTGGAGCTAAGTTCTTCCATGGGTACGGGAGAAGTGGTCGAATAAAATGGGTCTATTTGACAACATTTTGAACGGCAGTAGGTTCTTAAGTTTTCTTTGCTTTCACTCCAAAACTGTAAAGAGGGTAAAAGACCTTATACCCTTGTTTTAAGTTTTAAGACAGTTTTAACAACGTTGGTGTGAACGTGACTAACCAGCTAACAAAATTACCACTTGCCTACATGTCGTCTCCTTTGTATACGACATGTCTCTAAGATAAAATGCCGACATGTCGGTCGTGACAAAGACAATATGTTAATTGCATACATTGTTGAAATGTCGGTTACGTAGATATCCGACATGTCGGTCGTGTAAGGAGCTGACATCTCGGTGAAGCAAATCGCGACATGATCATGTACCTAACCGACATATCAATCAATTACACAGTGACATGTCGGTAACATAAAAAGCCGATAAATAGTTATCGTAAAGAACTGATATGTTTGTTCGTAAGAAACTTCATATGTTAGTAACTTTGAATGATTATTAGTCTTCGGTTTTCTATCTGATTCTTTAAATTTGTGCATATATAAAGCACTCTTTATGTTAAGAAACTAATGTGGTTGTAATTAATGCATGAATTCTTGATGGTAAGTTTCACCCAAGGCGGCGGCCCTGGCTATTTATTACTGGTTTTGATTGTGTTTGAAATAAAAAAGAAAAAGAGAAGTTGAGAGAAAAATTAGTGAAATGAAAAGCTAAATTTGAAGAACGAATATTTTTTACTATTTTTGTTCAAATTCTTTAAAATTATAATTAATTTATAATTTTAGTTAATCGGATATTAATTCCTTAAGGGGCTAATTAGAAAACTGGATGCCCTTATTTACATAAAAATGTGACTTACATATCTTTATCGTAAACAATCGACATGTCGGTCTTTGTATTTAGACGATATGTCGGCCTAGTTGATTGCCGAAATGCCAATTTCTTAATTAGACATGCCAATGAAAAAAAGCGACATATCGGTCATGTGAAGAAGACATGTCGGTGACGTATACGGCCGACATGTCGGTGACATAAATAACGGACATGATGAACATTTCGGTGACGTTAATGAGTTGACAGTTGACACATTGTTCATCTTTCTAACGGAATGTTGCCTTAAAGAGAACCGAGAAGTCGTTTACTAAATACCGACATGTCGTTCAAGTTGGTAACCAACAAGTCAGTCAGTTAGGAACCGAGTTGTCGTTTATCATACAGCGATGTGGTTAAATGCAGAATCGACATGGTGGTCAAATGAAACCGACATGTCGTTTTACGTTTTACAGTAAAAGTCCGAATCAATTATCTTCATTTTTCTAGATGGCCCATTTATCGGAGATTCAGAGTCTCTTCTTTGGGTCTCTCTAATGCAAAAAATGTAACGCTCAGCAATAACTTGCGTTCGTTTCTCTCTCTAGACCAGGAGAGTTTATCGAAGGGTCCAATCCATGGCGAACTCACCGCCCCTCTGGCTCCTGCTCCCTCTTCTCACTCTTCTTTTTGTTTATCTTTCTCGCTCTTTTGTTCTCGCTGATTCTCATTTCGAAGGGTTTGAAGACCTAGACAACAACGAAGAAGACGACGACTTTTCACTCCCTCTTTCTGGTCTACCTTCGCGCTCCCCTCCGATCAGTTCTGACCTAAATCCCACTCGTCTCACTCCTCCCGACTCTCACACCCCGGCTTCCGACAAGATCTCGGATCATCCGTCCAATCCGCCTGCATCGGACCTTCAGAAACCTTCTCCGACTGGCCTCGATTACTGGGACGAGGATGAGTTCGAAGGCTTACCTACTGAGCAACAGAAACAACATGAACAACAAAAGCCACAGGAAACCCCCGAAATTACGGAAAATGCCACGATCGATGATTCTGGGTCCGATTCCCAATCCGCATCTCCGAAACCAGAGAAGGCTAAAGGTCTGCAATCCTTTACGATTGAAATCGTATGCGTGAGCTTTTTGGTGATGTTCGTAATTAATTACTTCACCGGAAAGAAAGAGAACGAGAACATCGCGCTCGCTTGGGCAGCCAAGTTTGCAGCTAAGGATTCGATCTTCGAGAAGAATTTCAGTCTGTTAGGTGTTAGAGAAGGCGACGACTCACCTTTGCTGTTGAAGGAAGGGCATACAGTGTTCAAGTTCTACGCCAGTGGGCGGAGGTATTGCCAAAGATTGTTGGCGACGATTGAGTTGAAGAGCAGGCACGATTTGATTTCTAGGTTGTACAATTTCGTGGTTCCATGTAAGGATGAGATTAGCTTCGAGGTGTGTTTGAATGAGGAAGCCATGGATCATGTGGTTTTTGCAGTGGCTAAGAAGAAGATGGCAAAAGGGATGCAGAAGGAGATGCCTGATTTGCAGAGGTTTGGAGGGATATTGTCTCCGCCAAATGGGAGGAAATGGGTGACTGAGGATTTGACTGTGATTTCGGAGTCCAAGGAAGTAGCTGGAGATTTGATTACAGAGGCCGTGCTCGATCAGGTTTGGTTATATTACTATTGTTACAACTGGATTTCATATCAATGGTTCTGAATTTGGATGCTTCAACACTTTGTAGATAGTTCAATTCCATTGGATTTAGGTAACTTTGTGGTCAAAATGCTTGCAAAGAATTTGATTTTCTTTTGCTTTTTCTGCGTTAAATTATTCTTTTTGTTGCTGATCGAACTGGAAAGTGGGGCGTGATCCTTGATGCTTGGATTAGAAAGTTTGATCTAGTTATTGGCTCGACTCCATTTTTACTGAAAGTTAACTAGTGCTTGATGGAGAAATTCTAGTTCTGTAGGTGAGAAAATACGTGAGTAGTGATTGAAACATTATTATTTGATGCATCTCTTATACATTATCATTCATGTAAGTAACTCGTGGTACAAAATTTTGTGGTTGATGTGATTAGAGATTTAATTTAACTCCATAAGATTCTATTTTTTCAATTCAGTAAAAATTATGGATGTGGATGATCGATTATACTCCAAACTCATTACTCGATTATAGAGTTCTATTCATCAAAATTAGCCAATTAATTTGTGTCATTATCTGTCTACGTACTCAAATTTGTTTTGGGTTTTGCATTAAAACAATGATATCCTGAGTGCGAATTCATAGTTCATTTAGTGAGTACCTCAATGGCATGACCTCATGACTTAACCAGAATCATAGGAAGAGACCTTACCACTTGTCCTCAAGTACATTGAACAGTGCCTGATGAAAATCTGTATTCTATACTTTTCTTACTTGTCTAGCATTCACTTATTGGGTTTTATTATACTGGAAGTTTTGTTGTACATAATTTTTCGACTTGTGAACTTGTGAGGTCATTGGGTTTTATTACTAAACAGGTTTTTGGTGACAAAGCTTTTGAGAAATTCGGAAAGGGTTTCATCTATATGCATTTCTCAGACGAACATCCAGGCTCTCACAAAAAGATGCTGTTATTCAAGTTTGCCCTTCCAGATGCCAATAACATGGGTGATATGACCCGTTTAGTGGCTCTCATACCCTATTATATTGATTTAATTGCACGTTACAAGCTTAGTTCTCAGGTGGGTTCTTTTGTATTAAAAAAATCTTTCTAATTAAGCCTTGATAAAAACATTTTGCAAAATTGAGTTTCTTATAAATTTGGATTCCAATTAATGCCAGGCCAAATCTAAGACAGAAGCAGCTAGGTCGAAGGCAGCTCAAGAGTTGTATAAAGAACAACAGAATGTTAGGCAAGAAGCCTTGCAGAGGAAGAAAGCTGAGAGGAAAAAGATGTTGGAAGACGCAGAGACAAAGCTAACTGCGGATGCTATTCGGAAGAAAGAAGCAAAAGAACGGGCTCGTCAAATGAAGAAGGGAATGCCAAAGATGAAAATGACCCGGGCTCACTAGCTACGTCCCCTAATTTGCACTAGTTAGCTTCTCAAGAACTCATATGTCGTCATTAAAAATTTTGAGTAATTGAGCTCATGTTGCTGTTTTCTGTGTTAGCCAGTTCTCTCTCATGCCTGGTTTTTTTTTTCACGGGTTTCGATGTAACAAAATTCGATGCTTTGTGGACCGGAAGTTTTCTTCTGTTTGCTTTAACATTATAAATTATCGGGTTAGCTACGATTTTGAGTTTTATAATTGATGAGAAAAAAATAGTTGTAACAGATGAGATTGAAGCAAAAAGTATGGCAGTGGGAGTCTTTTGGTTTGTGAAGGGAATTTGAAGGAACTGAAGACGTGTATATTACATGAATATGAATTTTTTTAGAGTTGAGCATACATAGTTTGATTTCTTTGGTCAGATTACAGTATTAGTCGTGTTCGTGCAAGAATTTAACACGGTAAACCTCATTGATACAAGTGTAAATCAAACGATATAAATAGAGCGACTCTGTTTTCTCTCTATTATATGTTGGAATTTTCTCATTGATCAGAGTACAAGTAGAGAATTTGTTCAAGAATTTATAGTCAATCCACAGAGGGAGAACAATATTGTATGAATATGTGATTGATATAGTACTATAGTTCTTACAACCAAGATGGAGGACTTGGAGTAAGAACTATAGTACTATATCTCTATCTTTCAACTAAGTATTATAGAGGGAATGATTTGGGGTCACCAGGTCCATGTATGAAATTATGAGATAATTTGAACAAACCTAGTAATACTAGTTTGACTTATTATACTAATTTTCGTTCTTTTTGTTAGATGATCTTAAAATTTATAATTAAATTAATTTGAAAATAGAAAATTAGGAAAGACCAAAAAACCTTTAAACCTAATTGAACAACATAATCATCTTCTTCCTTCCTTCCGAACAAAGATTTTAGTCATCTTCCTTCTTCCACTTCTTCATTTATGTTCTTCGGACTAAACGACATTTCTTCTTCATCAACCTGATAGCAAATCTTAGTCTTCTTCTTCATCAATCCAATGAAAGAGAAGATAAATCTCCAATCAATCTACTATTTGGGACGAAGATCAGTCTACAATGAAGCAGATTGGTTTTCCAGTCTGTGATATAGATTTCAGGCTAGTTGCAATTCATTAAATTTGTCTATAAATTTCTAATTGGTTCCAAATCTCATAAATTCATTGACAAAATATATTATAAAAATACACTCTTTAGTATTTTTCATAGAGCCCAGAAGTATTTCAATCCGAGTTATATAAGTCGAAAAACAAATTATTGAAGTTGATTAAATAATGTTGAGTTTCAGTTTGAACTTTTGAGTTTGCGAACCAAAACTCAACATTTCGAACTAAAACCCAACATTTAAGACAAAAAATGGTCCGAACTAAAACTTAAATCTTAGTCCGAAATTCCTAGACAAAGATTATTCAGTTAACATAAAAACTTTTTATCTCATCTTATATAACTCCGATTAAAGTATTTTTAGACTATATAGAAAGCACTAAGAGTTTATTTTTATGATATATTTTGTTATGATTTTATAATGTCGTTGTTGGATTGAAAGTCCTAGTCCGAAATGATTTTCATGGTCCAAAATGTTTTAGTCAATTTCAAAATTTTTTATTTCAAGTTCTATAATTTTGATTGAGGTGTTCCTAAACTTTATGAAAAACTCTAGGAGTCTAGTTTTATTGTATATATTTTTTTTATAATTTTATAACATCATTATTAGATCGAAAGTCCTAGTTTGAAATGATTGTCCAATCTTGAAATTATGGACAGAAATATTTTTGTAAACTTCAAAAATTTTATCTTGAGTTATATAACTTCGCTTGAAGTATTTTTAGATTTTATAAAAAACTATAAAAGTTTAATTTTATAATATATATATATATATATATACTTTAATAATTTTATAATATTCATAACTAGTCCGAAATCCCTATACAGAGATTTTAGACTAGACTAGTCCGAAATCCAGTTCAAAATCATGATCACGGTTAAATATTGCTACCTAAATTTGGTAAGAAATTAATTTTGGATCAAGATTTCGGACTGAAAACTCAATATTTCGGACAAAAAACTTAATACTTCTGATTGAAAATTTAAGATTATTTAATTAATTTAAAATT
Organism: Coriaria nepalensis; assembly: GCA_027186245.1. Classification (NCBI taxonomy): domain Eukaryota; kingdom Viridiplantae; phylum Streptophyta; class Magnoliopsida; order Cucurbitales; family Coriariaceae; genus Coriaria; species Coriaria nepalensis. Next base: position 3,594,462 of record CP114493.1, read on the forward strand.
TTTTTATCTTGGATTATATAAGTCCGATTGAGTTATTCTTGGACTCTTTAAAAGTTGTAAGAGTCTAATTTTATGATATATTTTTTAATGATTTTATGACATTTGAAAACAGTCCAAAATGTTAGAACAAAGATGACATACTAGAAAACCAGTCTCCATGGTGGGCAATGGACGAAGATTACAAATCATTCTTCTATGATGAAAGATCAACCAAAAACCAAGAGCTTTAAAATCAAGTTTTTTTCAAAATGGCTGGATTTTGGTCATTTTCTTTTGGGCGAATGGTGGAGATGATTTCTTTTTGGTGGAATGGTAGAGATGATCATTAGGGTAGGAAAATAGTTTTCTATATTCCTGTAATTTTATATAAATAAAAAGAAAGGTTAAAATTCATGCCTTTTCAAAAGGGGTCTATGTTGCAAAAACTTTTCCCATTTATTTCCATTTAAGTTATCATCTCTGAAATTATTCTCTGCAACCTGGACCCTTTTAAACTATTAGCAAGGAAGCACAGTCGTATTACATATTCCGGATAATAAGAAGATTATCCATTCCATGAAGCTTTTGGTCTCTCTGTTAGAAGTACTTGAATATATTTTAGACATCTCCCTAGTCCCTTGTGGGATAAATTATAACCCGATGCTCAATTTTTTTCCGAATTTCTGACGAGAAGTACTTATCTTTTAAGCAGTGCTGCTGGTAAGAAAATTTTGAGCTTCCTCTTAAACAACAACAAAAGAGCTGGGCCGACCAATGGCCAAGTTGTTACTATGGCTATGTAAGCAAGTAGCCATATCGATTTCCCACTCCGACGTGAAAGCTGATTTATGCATCTTCTTACAGGAGCTGTCATATTTATATCTTTCTTTTCGACCTTTTGAGTCTCTACGTTCGTCAACTTACCTGTCCTTCCTGTATCTATAATGACTTGTTCTTCTGTTGTAACATCATTTATATGCTCATCTGGTATCTCTTTCACCGAATCATCTGTTTGCACGTCAACTATTGCAGAAACCATTCCATCTTTTGACACGTTGACATAGGGGCCTTGATCAATTGAAGATTCCGTAGAACTGGATGGAGCAGTGGACTTCAGAATCTACATTAAACCAAGTCATTTTTAACGACATGGGAATCTAAGAAGCTAAGTAAGAGAGTGCTTGAAGACAATTTCTTGTTATGATAAGGAGTGTTAATATGTAGAATTGTTAAGCTTAAGAATCAGTAGCGCGGCTTGTCAATTACATTACTCTAATTTTTTGCAGTACTTTTCTTAAAATACAGCAGGTAAAGATTCTTTACTGAGAAGATGCGAAGATACTGCAATATCTTTCTACTTTTGACAACTTGAGTAAAAAAATATTATTGTACCTGTATCCTTTGGCGGAGAAATTGGCTGGAGTGCAGGACATCAAAGAACTCCTCAACAGCTCTCACCCACCTGCAAATGAAAGTTCAGTTTGTACCCACAATATCTGGTTTAGGCCGCCCACAAAATGTAATTGACATATATCATTCTCAATGTCAGTTTCACTAAACATCAATTTAATAAGTTTACTTAACTAGACTGTAAGAGGTGATTGGTTTGATTCGCTGAGAGGGAGTGGAATAAAAATAAATAGTATTTCTCTATTTGGTTCGATTCTATCAAAATTGGAAAATTATTTTCATTCCTTAAGAACCCAAAATGGAGAATGAGTATTCTTTTCAAAACACATATCTTTCGAGTAGATTGGAATAGCTCATAATTTTATATAAAATTGTTTTTGTAATATTTAAATTTTATTGGGTCATTAGGTAATTTTCCAAACATTTTTATTCAGAAAATCATTTTTGACCATTCAAAATCATTCATTGTTTCTCATACCTCATACAACCAAACAAACAACAAAAGAATCAGTGATGCCATTCTCCTTCATTCCCATTCCCATTCCCATTCCCATTCTCATTCCCTTGCAAAGATGGAATGTAAAATAAAGCCAATAGAAACTGGAAAGATACAGCGAGAAACGACTTTGCTTCTTAGGAGTTTATCCTTTATTCATTCACAAATCTTCAAAAAAATATAATAATAAATAAAATAAAGATTTCACAAAAGAAGGATAACGTTTTAGATTACCATATGATGGAAGCGTTTATCCCTTCAAAATAAGCCAAATGTCCTCCATGTACTGTTGTTGCTAGAATAATGTTTTTATTTGCCCTAAATAGTCAGTCAACATGAATCAGCTTCCCTCTCAGTACAGATGATAGTGACAGACAGGTGTTACATTAAATTTCTAATCGTCCTATCTTTACATATGGATGATTTTCATATTTATGATATTTGTACATTCTATACATGTTAGGAACAAGTATCAAAAATATCAAATCTTTGTTTTTCTACATTAAAATAAAAATCAAGGAAAATGTCAGATAAGCATAAAATTAGAAACACAGACCTACACTCATCCCACGGAATGGCTTCCTTTGTGCACACTGGGTCATCCAAAGCACTGATGCACAGAAGTGGAACTGCTACTTTGGCCAAAAAGCCAACACTGCTAGAATGTCTGTAATATGAATCTACAGTCTGGGATATGAAGGAAAATATGTGTTCAGAAAGTCAGAGGAAGAAACTTTTAACTAAGTGAATGTCTTTTACCTCATAATTTCCAAGTACACGAGTAGCATGGTGGTCAAAATCACGAACTGAGCTCGACTGTCAGAGAAAAAGTTGAAACATATCAATAGAAATCACGACAGTTATGATCAGAAACCCAACTGTTAAACCTAGTTCGAGATAGACATTAATAACTTGATATCACATACAGGCTTTAGAACAGAAATTTACTTGAACTAGCTAGAAAGAGGCCATGTAAAATTGTCCTTTGTTTGAATCATGAGTCTTTATTAATCCAGAATTATGTGTTATTTGTTTTCATGAAAACAGAACTCAAACTTGAAACCATACGAGTGTATAAGACTTGCTTTTTAGTCACTATATTTAATGAGTTTAAGCACCCAAAAGGAAAGAAAATGATGACAACTTGTACCATGGACCTAGCTACCTCATAGAGTTCCTATGAAGGAATAGGAGATGTCACTGGGTGGGGAACATATTCAAAGTTTCACGCTAAAAGTAAAGATTCTTAAAGAACTCCAATGGCTGATTCCAAATAGTTTAGTTTACTACTTTTTCCCTGTGCTTATTGTATGTATAAACAAGAACAAGAACGAGAACAAGGACCTTCTCAATGCCTTCCCAATTTGCAAGACGGCAAAAGATGGATTGATGCCTGAATGAAACACAAATTTAGTACGTCAAAATTAAGCTCTGAAACATCAAATTGTCATTTATTGAAATTCAACACAGTTTTATTCTATTTATCATGTCAAAGATCCTAGCCGCAATGAAAAGTTATATGACATATATGATTGAGACATACAGTCGTGCATAGCCTTGAAGGCCAATAGTTAGAGCTCTGTCATAGAATTTCTGCACACGCCTGCGATTGATGAACCTATCACATATCTGCCAGAAAAAATAAAATGAATAATTAAACTACATTGTATGTGAACTTCAGTTGGGCCATGAATAATCACATTTGGAACTCTTATTTGGTTTCATATTTATTTTCCTTTTGGTTCTACTAATTACAATAATAAAAAAGGTTGTGATGTTTAAAGATTAAGGTAAGATTAACTCTTACAGCAGTATAATTAAATTTTCTGGTTAAGATGTGTACAGGTCAAAACCATGGAACAGTAATCAAAGCGTGAAATTAATTTACAAATGGAATGCCCAATAAGAGAAGTTGCTGCTAGCTGTAAGATTTTTAATGACTCGTAGGATTTAATCGACTGGAGTCAAATGATCGTGGTTCAGATTTTATAGATGAATAAGATAAATTACTAACCAAAAGGTCCCAAGGAGAGCAAACAGCTGCAGCACCAATGATAGGAATGTCAATCCCATCCTCTCCAAGGTATTTTACCTGAAGGAAATTGTATTCATTGTTATAGTAGCAAAAACACGAATATAATCTTTCAAAAGTCATTCTAACTAGATTAAGAGAGCCAACAATAACGCAGCCTCCTAGAATATTTGAGTGAAACACCCCCTCTAGTTGAACACAAATAAAAGTATGCCAAGGAAATAAATTATCCTTTCTATGGTATGATTCAAGCACTCTTAACAGCAAATAAAGGGGGTAAATGGGAAGAAAAAGTAATCTGTGGGTAATAGTATTAATACCAGAACATTGGCACCAATGCTAGTTCCAACTAGAAATAGAGGAGCTTCTGGATATTGGTAATGCAATTGGCCAACCACTCTTCTTATATCCTCTGTCCAGCCAGCATTATAGAAGCAATCAGACTGCCCAATAACAAATTATAGCATGAACTAAAGAAACCTTTCTTTGTAAATAGACAGACAGAGACTTTCTCAACAGTAGAAGATGCATTTCAATGAAAAGACAGAAACTAAGTTCAAATAGTTAAAAGAACTGTTTATTTTGATCAAATGACCGACTCCAGATAATATGAAGTCCCTAATGACTAAGGAAAGACAATATAGTAACAATTACCGAACACAGTCCAAATAAATTCTTCAAGTTTTGCTTGAAGAATGTGTATGTCATTTACCATGCCCAGTATCATATTCTGACATCACATTTGACTGACGCCCTCATTTTTTTCTCTTCCTAATTCTCATTCCCTGTCAATGATCAGGCTCCAGTGAATTATAATTATGCATCCTTGTAAGACTGTCTTCTAAATGCAAGTCACTGAAATTCTAGACGTGCTTGTTTTCTTAACTACACATTATGTTGTCTTACCTACGGGACAAATTTGCAAGGGGGAGAGGGGGGATGAACATTGGTGAATGCCCAGTAATTCAACATAATAGTGACTACAAATATACAATTTATATAAAATCTTACTGTTATTGATATGCCACCCAACCCACGGTGGTTGCTTACAACAACATTCCAGCCATGTTTTGCCATCTTCAAAGCAAGATGCTTTATGTACTGTTAAAAAATTGCAATGTCAGAGCTCCTCCTTAAAAATCATGGAGAAGGAATTGGCTATCACATTCTTGATTAAATTATCAGTCCTGACTTGACACAGACATGCTCATATACTTGTAAAAAATTCATATAAAAAAACCACTCCTAAAGTATCCAAATACCATAAAGCACCACGTTAAATCAAGACTGATAGTTTTTATATGAACATATATCTGGAGAGGAAAAAATTTAATTTGACAAAAAATTGGAGATTATAACAGATGATATTGATATTTAACAACAGAAACAGTACGATAACAAACTTACAGCAGAGGAAGAATCACTAGTTAATCCAGGAATTACAATTACAATCGGTGTTTTATCATCCTTTGAAGTGGAAATGTTCACATTCGTAGCACCTCCAGTTACTGTGAGAAACAAGCCTAAAATTAGGGAACTAGAACTTTAAGTCTTCAAATATACAGAATATTAATACTGTGAAGCTCAAATTCAAAGTCCTGAGAATTTAAGAACTTCAGCAAAATTCCATATATAAATGATACCTACCATCATAATTCATTAGCCAATCCAAAGCAATGGTACCACCATCAGATGTATTGAATAACTGTCTGGGCACAACAACACACAATTACATACTAAGAACATGAAACCAATTCAGAAAATGACATTTCTGTCCAGGGAGTTCAGTAAATACTTTAGTGAAAACATGTATAATGCCAAATTTCTTATGTATAAGTTGTAGGTTCATTTGCCTAAATAACAAGTAGTCAGACAAGCGTGCAGCACCATCACCCTGTGCTGGTGATATCAGATGAATGAAGTTTTATACAGAAAATCTAATGCTCCATGAGATCTTGTATTTCAACTTTAGAAAAGTTTAAAGTACTTGTTTCGCAGCAGCTACAAACGTTCTAAACTTGTATTCACCACTCCACTTATAAGTAATCATCCAAAATTATCTTGCTCCTTCCAGATAATCAAATATCTTCTCCCTTTTCAATGTAAATAATGTTTTCCTAGCAAGTAGTAACTTGTACAGAAATTCAAACCGTATGTATAGAGAAGTAAGAAGACAAGGAATGCGACCTTTTATAGCTAAGAGTAGGAGGCCTTCCAAAAATACTCAGGAACGCTGTCTGCAAGTGAGAACTCGAAAGCCATGGAGTTTCCGAGTACCTGCAATCATAGAAACATATCACATTTGAATTAAATCTGTGGAATTTGAAAACAATACGAACGCCATTTCTCTTTCTCTCCCTAAATCTGACCTGCCGTGAAGAATCCGGCACTTGGAAGCCACGCGCTGGTAGAGATCGGAGGCGGAATTATAAGTGAGCGACACTCGATCACCTCTGAAGCCGGTGAGAAGATGGTGAAGAAGATGAATCTCCAGGATATTGTAGAGGAAAGTGAGAAATATCAATAAGAAGCCGAAGAGGAAATGAGAGAGCGGGATGAGAGAGATCGCTCTGAACAGAAGCTCGTACGGTGTCGAAAAGGACGAGGAGGCGTAGTCTGGAGAGCTTGGCGAATCCATGGCTGCTTCCACGGAGAAGAATTTTTAGAGGACTTTAAATATGGATCAATGAGACGTTGAATTCTGCTTCTGTTTTTTCTGGCCAACGCTTTTCAATCACAAAAATCGTTTCTGTTTATGACGTAGATCGATCGTTAATCGTTACTCTGCTTTCGGTTCTGTTGTTCCTGTGCAGGCCCAAAATATGCTAAAAAGGGCCCAAAACAAAATGAGACTAACTTAAAACATGTTTGGGCTCGTATTATTTATACCGGGGCCCACGGTCAAAATACACGTGGAAGTTTCCCTACACGTGCCTATTCTGTGTTTCCCGAGATGCTGCCCATAACTCATCAGCATGGGAGGAATGATGGAGTTGCATATATAAACAGTGATTGCCCAACAAATTTTGGGGCGAATATTAGAATGAGGTTGTGAAAAAGTTAAATTAATTTTTATTAAAATGTATTAAAATGATTTTTTGGAGTCCCATCATCTCATTAGCGACGATCAGGATTTTCGATATAATTGGGGACTCGTCGTATGGTATGATGATAATAAAGCTTAATTAAGTTTCTTTCGATGCGTTAAAAATATATTCTTAAATTTTTTTGTAATAAATAAGTAAATAAATAAATAAATTTTATAAATTTTAAATATATTATATATATTAATTTTATATTCGGTTAAAAAAAAATAATAAAATAATAAAATTAAAAAAGTAAATATATCTTATAAATTTTATTATATTTTCATATATTTAAAATTAGACTTTATTTTCTTAAGAAAAAAATTACAATTTAAATCTTAATATTTTATAAAAAAAATAAATTACTATTTATATGTAAAAATATTAATTTGGAATATGATTTTTAAGTTATATATCAATAAATTATCATGGGTAAGATTATATAAAATTTTATTTTGATTGGGTGAAAGCCTAAATTTTGTAAACCTTGTGGATGCCTCATTTGGATATGTCATTAAGCTCCATAAATTATATTAATTATAATATCTTATTTAGTTTTCATATTAACATTCATTTCCATATATGACTACATTTATTCATTATTTTATATAGAAAAAAAAAATCACAATTTAAAAAAAAAAAAAAAAAAAGAAAAAAAAAAAAGGGTCCCCAAAAATTTGGGTGCTTCGATTGCCTTGGCATAAATTCTTAAAATAATAATAACAAATAATTATAAATATTGCCTACAAGTTTTCATATTTAGAAATACTTAAATGTTTCTCTCATTGTCTGTCAACTTCATCAGCATAATAAATGTGATAAACAATCATCCCATCATTGATCTTCGACTTGATTGAACAACTTATTTTCTATATGATTTCATATTCGAGAATGTCCATTTCACAATTACAGTAACAATTGAAAAAATCAATGTCAATTCAATAAGTTAGTAGACTTCTTGATACAATGAATTATTCTTTGTTTGCACCATTTTCTTGGCAAGGCCGGATACTTGAAGCAATTGGGAAAACCTTGATGATATAATGTTACAATTGATCTTCAGAAATAGAGGTGAATGAAAAACAAGGAAACAAATGAATTGTTTCTCAATGGTAAATGAAGGAAACATAGGTGAATGAAGGAGAAGGAAATAGAGGAATTATTGCTCAAAATTCTAACAATGTAGAGTACTGCCTTATCCAAAACAATCATGGAAACAAAGTTCAGAATCAATATCAAAGAAACAACTCGAATGGAACTAATAAACCAGAGTGTGACAATTGCCATCTAATTGGCACAAAAAAGAGAATTGTTATAGGATTGTTGGCTATCCCGCTAGTCATAAGGATTACAAGACTATACCGTTTAATACTAAATAATCCTATTATAATATTTTTAATATTTTTAATAAAAATATATACTCGTCGAGCCAATTAGGTTTTAACATGATCGAGTATATTTCTTGCTTGATATAATCTTATTGTTAATATTAACAAGAGATAATTGTTATCATTCATTATTATTAGTGAAAGCATTTAATTTTCATGCTTATTAATATTAGGAAACATAGGCATGCAAATAAGAGATAAATACTGCGGAAGTAATATTTAAAATTTGTTTTGGATCACATCATAACATGTATAGTTTTTAACAATATCAATCATGCAACAAGTATAGTTAACGATTCGTTTCATACGATTAACTTTCTACTTAAAATCTCAATTCATGAGATACTAAGCTCATGGAAAAAAAAATTATCTTTTCTTTCTTTGATTTTCGGCCAAGAGGCATATAAGATTTTATAATTTCGGACAAGCCCTTAGGGTCTATGTATAGGCACAAGTAGATTATAGTTTTTTAATCACATTAGGTTTCCTAGTTGTTTTAAAACTTTTATTACCTTAAATTGTATTTTTTTTTATCTTATAACTCTTAAAAGATAAAAATAAGATCAAACCCATTCTCATATGGTCAGCGACTATAATGAGTATAACATGTGGATACTTAATCAACTATTTAATTAATTAGGCCCACAACAATCTAATTAATAATCCGATTCATAAACCATTTAATATATGATTAGTAATATAAACTTTTATGATACTTTTATAATTAAATAAAAATTCAAATATAACTTGTTAATTTCAAATTAAATTAATGTCACACTTAATTGTGCTAGCAGAGTTGTATGATATTAAATTAATAAATTAATTATTACTATTTTGCCCTTATAGTCAAAGTATAAGTCAAATTACTATTTTACCCTGAACATAATTTTGGTTTTTTTTTTTTTTTTCCAATAAAACTTTAACCGATTTACTACGAACTTTATATGTGTGACCAATCATGTCGATTGCAAGATTTCATTAACACTTTTATAATTTTATTTAATTTAAAATAACTTAATAATATCATATCCCCTAGGGTCCTATATATAAGCTCCTAAAGGAGGTTGGTTGACGCGTTAGTTTATGATAATTACAATAACTACTCATACCTATTATTAATTAAACAAAAGCAAGTCCATAGAATATGGGTTATGATGGCCGACCATACCTTGACCCAATTAGGAAAAATCTCATTCAGTTTTAATTAATTAATCAAGTTAATTATTATAATTCACTCTAATTAAATACTAATTAAATTAAGAACCATAACTCATGCTTCTCATATGCATGTGACTGGCTGTAGCGGTGCATTTAACTATTTTTTGACATTTCAATAAATTCATAATTAATTGATACAAGTCTAATTTATTAAATTACCAAAATATCTTTTAACTGTTTAAAGTCAATTTTACTCCTAATGAATCAATCCTATATGAATTCATTACTCAATGTCATTGATTAAAACCAATTCATATAAATTTAATTAATCTAACTAATCAACTTGTATTCATATAGTAAATAATTAATTCTCAATTAATAGATGTAAGACACTTAGTCATAATATCGAGTTAATAAATTAATTCATTTTTACTATTTATATATTATATTCAATAATCACATTATTGATATAATATGTATTTTCATTTAATTTACAAAATACCCTTTAAGTTACTTTTAGTATTTCTGTGTGAGACCAGTTAAGTTTTAAAACACGAGCATGATGGGATTCTTAAAAACTCATGATTTTTTCTAAATCATTAATTGTACACGTTTAACTTTGAAACTGTCTTACAAAATGAATTATGAAATTTAATTATCTCATGATTAATTTAACTTAAAGCTTTAAAGCCAAGATTGACTTCTAAAGTGTCAAGGTTGCATGTGAGATTAGAAGTGTACAATTTTTTCTAAAAAAATTTGTATGACTAATAACATATTATTAAAATTTTCAATCTAATCAATATCTCGATTCATCCTATAGTTTAGTTTTCTATTAAACCCCAATAAACAAATTATATTATTAATATTTCTCTAAGTAATCAAGACAATGTCTTTATAGAAAACTCAAATTTCTTACTATACTACCTCAACCAAAGGCTTCTCTATTACATAGCACATATCGTATCATAAGATTTTACTTTACTTTATACCTCCATTCTTGACACACTATATCTAATGGTTTATCATGATATGATCATTGGCTAGGTATCTTAGGATATTGTCAAAGTATACAACTTTATGTATAAGATTTCATGGTGATTTCAAGTTTGAGAATCACTATTACATATAGTTATTGGAAAACGAGTTTAAAATTTCACAGCGGAAGCGATTATTAATCTCAGTATATAAGAAAAAAAATTTAAAAATTTTTAGCGATCCTTTAGATATGTATAAATTATTCCTACAGCTATACGAAGAGATCATACCTTAGCCTATACGAATATGTATTTGATGAGACTCACACTACAATTTTCCAGATCGATCATCAACACATTTAGGATATGTGTGGGCATGTATAGATGACTATATTTTCTTTTTCTTTCTATTGACAAAAAGCCTCTTAAAAATAATTCTATTAAAATAATTAGAATATGATGTATTTATAAGATTCTATTAGGTTTTCTATTTAATATTATTTTTTAATTTAAACTCTTTAAATTAATTGAATTAATAATTCAATCATAATATTAAATGATAAAATAATCATTAGATGATATCTTTGATATGGTCAAATCTTTTCAAATCTAATTTAAAATAGAATTTTATTCATTTTAAATCATATTATATTTTTAATTATATCTTTGATTTGATCAAATCTTTTCAAATATAATTTTAAATAGATACTTATCTATTTTATATCATATCATATCTTTAATGATATATTTGATTTAGTTAAACATTTTCAAATATTATTTAAAATAGAATCTCATCTATTTTAATATAAATCATATCTTATTTGAATTTCAAATTAGTTTCTCAAACCAATTTAAATTTGACTTACTTAATCTTAATATTAAATTAATATCTCATATCAATTTAATATTATATAATATATTTAATTCAAAATCAAATATATTATTATTTAATAAATTAATTTCGAAATTCATCATTTAAAGTATATCTTTTAATTAATTAATTAACACTAATTATCTCATAATTATAAATTTGCCTCAGAAAACTATTTTTTTTTTGCAAATAAGTCATTTTTCAACCTTTATCATTCTTATCATAGATAGTGTTTTATAGAGGCGACCTGGGGACCATAAACATATAATTCCAATCTTCAATAAATTAGATTATTTAATCTAATTAACTAATTTATTAATTCTAGTATTATTCCACTAATAATATGAGATTGCACTATTGCAATTATAGAAAATATTATTGAGCGGTCTCTATTAGTCCATTGATATTATCATTACACACAATCTAGTCCTCCAAAAATTGATTAATAATTAGAGATTATCAAAATTACCGTTTTATCTTTCTAATTATCTTTTTATCCTTAAGTACTATTAATCAATTACTGAACGGTTAATTTATAACTTAATTATAAATTTATGCTCAAAATCATTTAATTCCATAATTAACCCTTAAAGGAAATAATATACAATCTCCTCTGAAGAAAGTTTGGATTGCATATCTGTAAATTACATTCCCAACCACTTATCCCAATGAATCTCCAAAACAAAAGCCTTTAACATATTTTATAAACAAACTGTGACGAGTGAATCAAAAGATCCAGTTAACATAAACTAGAGTTCAGACTACCCAGGATTCAGATTGATCTGCATATGATAATCTATTAATATGAATAAAATTCTTTATGACAAACAATATTTTAATAAATAATTACTTCATATCGGGTCATGTTCTATATAATCCAATTATAACTCAATTATATCGTGTCCTGCCCTACGGCTGCATCCTTCAGCCATCACACCCCCATCACCCTGCAGAAGCCCACCTGCGACCTCATGGCAACTAGCCATAACGGAGAATATATAATGCTCCATTAGGTTTATGTTTCCATATAATTAACCTGTTACTTTAACCTAATTAATTGCTAAACTAGTCAAAAGTTTTCTTAATCCGATTAAGTAAACAATGGATTAAGACCCATCATATGGTCGGTCAGTCTATGGGTTATAAGACCATGTGTTTTAATAAACTATTTGATTAATTTATGATAAGAAAATTCAATTAACAAATTGGCCCATTAACCCTGTAATATCCAATTGTTAAATATAGATCTTAGGACCCTTTTATACTTAAATAAAAGCTCATATGTGATTTATTAATTTCTAATTTAATTAATATCACATATAGTTATGCTAGTAGAATTGCATGATATTAGATTTAATAAATTAATAATTTACCATTTTCCCTTATAGTCAAATTATAAGTCAAATAATCATTTTACCCTTAAATTGGAAATGGTATGTTTCACTTTTCCTCCAATAAATCTAAACTGAATTGCATTCAAATCTTATGTATTTGACCGATTAGGTTCTGGATCATGCTGGTAGGAGGATATCATAATACTTTATGATTTTATTTAATTAATAATTAAATTCATTTAATTTAAAACTCCATTTCAATTAAATGATTTGTTTAATCATCTCATAATTAAATAACCTAAACTTTCAAGTTAAGATTGACTCCTAGTAAAGAGTTAAGACTATATGAGAGATGTGAAGTTATCATTTTCCAAAGAACCTGTCATGCAATAAATGATTCTTCTATCTTGCCAATATCCCGATTCATTCTAAGCATGGTTTGATTGTTGAACCCTAGTAGATAAATCATATAAGCCATTATATCTTTAATGAACATTGAAAACAGATTTACTAAAACTCCTTTTATATAATACTACTTTGCAAAGATTCTTTGTTCAATGAAGAATATTATTCATTAGACTTATTTCCAAATACGAAATTAATTTATTTCATCTTGATCACTCAAAACTTTCGTGTACAACATCTTATATCAAACAATTCACCCCATTTTAACCCTTGGCTAAGGCTTATTGGAATGATGTCAAAGCATCAGACCCGATATATAAGACATCATGGTGATGTCAAGTCTTTCTCATTAACAGTTAATATTTTTATCATTGAAAATTTATCTAAGTATAACATTTCATACCCTTAGTCTCTACTAAGCACCCAAATAATCATAATGATGTTTCTTTAACACTAATGGCCATGAGATCAGTCACCTTAAACACTTTAGGTGATGAACTATGTGATTGTCTATCTAGATCATCAGTGTCCATTCTTGATGATCCTATGACAACGAACAACTAGTGTCATAAGCTTTAAGCTGCTTGAGTCTCGATCAGCATGATCTTCATAATGGCTTCAAGTACATAACTTAAGACACTGGACTTTATCATTATATGTATTTGTACAACATAAGATATTAATTGCAACAATATTAATAATAATGATAAATAATAACCGACTCTTATGATAATAGTTAACAATAATATTTATTATCTTACTAATATTCATGTAAAGATAATATCACGTAAATGTATTTTCCTCTTTAGTAGATACACCCGAAAGGATAGTCCCTATCGAATGCAAATGGGCCCTTAAAAACAAGATCGGGATAGATGGATAAGTTAAAACTTATAAAACTAGACTTGTGGCCTAAGGCTACTTAAACAGACCTTTTCCTTTACCAAATGATCCTCAAATTCTAATAACCTCCTTGAATATGTCAAATGAAACTCCTTTTCTACAAGGTCCTTGGTCTAGACAAAACATTTTTTTACTTTACTAGAAAGTCGCTAAAATTGATATTAAAAAATGGACTAAAAAAAAGAAGAAAAGTGGTTGTGTGGCCAATTAGGTCGTGCAACCTCCTTTGGCCGACCGGTCAAATGGGCGGTACGCCTCTTTGGCTGACTGGATAGATGGAGTCGGCCAACCAATCAAAGGAAGCCGACCGACAACTAATTCAGGCTGATTTTGACTCTTTCATAGCTAATTTATTGACTTCATTTAAGACTTTTTTTTGTCATCCACCACGTGCCAAAATGATAATTTTGACATCACCAAGTTCACATTAAGGTTTTTCTCATTTTATTTTCACATTTGGAATTGTTCTAATGCGTTGGGGCTCTGGTGATTGGAATTTGGGATCCTATATTGTTCTGCATAGCCTAAAACTTCTCATTTTTAAACAACTAGATCTAAGTCATTCATATTTCAAAAACTAGTCATACTTTCCTCAAACTTTTAAAAAGAACTAGAAATAGGCCCTCTTTTTTTTTATTTTTCAAATCGTGCCTAATCGTCATGCCACCATCAACCAAATTAAGTTAAAAATGATATACATTTTGCCTAACCATTCAGTGGTGGAAAGCGAAAGTCAGCCCAATTGAAATTCAACTGATAATAAGTATAAATAATACTCTCTAATAGAGTAACATTTTATTAGAAATTAGACTTTAGTGGATTAGATAGTAAAATAATGAAAAACTTGAAAGATAAGTGTAATAAAACACTCAATGAAAAAAGTGGACCATTTTTTAATGATAAATTTAGTTAAAAAAATTAATAATTTTATTGAAAGAAAAGGAATGAAAGAAAATTTAAAGACCAACACTTAATTGAAAAAACAATGTAAAAGAGAGTTAGTGGGGATTTTTATTTTTTGGCCAAAAAGTGAGTTTTTTTTTTTTGTCAAAGGAAAAGAATTTCATTCAATAAAGAAAAAATACAAGATTATAAGATAAATTATAAACCAAAAATTCATAAACATAGCACCAAATACTTTAATATTGGGGAATAAACTCCTAAAAAAAATCTAATCCAAATACATCTACACCCACAAACACTTTAACAAATACACAAATTAATAATACCCAAAGCAAAAATTCCAGTAATATTACAAATAGAGATACCATAAGTGCTTGATTCTTCTTTTTCATAGCATTCCGGAGTTCACTATTATAGACTAGCCATGATGGTTTACACCCACAAATCCACTATTATAGACTAGCCATGATGGTTTACACCCACAAATCGTACAAATGACATTTTGTATTTGTTGTTGATATATGACATGTTAAAGGTCACCACTATAATGCCCTCGTACTAATTATATGGCTTATCGAATACTTTTGAGAAAATTATTAATTTTTTTTAATATGATCAATAGGAGCATTACATATCTAACTTGAAATCTTTTGGTAAAAATATAGAAAATTTAAACTTTTTTAAAACTCTGTTTAATTCTATTCCAACAACCAGATTAAAAAATATAATATATTATATATATATATATATATATATAATTTATGTACATAATATATAAACATTATAATATCACAACTTTGTTGATAAAACAAAGTGTTGTTCTTAGAAACTTCTAAAAATACATTTAAAGACCTCCTAAAATATATTTTAAATTTTTCTATCTTATTACAGGTCATACCCATATGTACTTTATACCATGTCGATCATACTTTATTGACCATATCATAAAGTTATAGATTTTTTTTTTCACTTACCTACAATGCAAGTAACTACTATGAGCTAAAAGCTAAGTAAAAAAAGTTTATATCACACATGCATAGCACATATATATTTGATTCATTGAATAACTCAAATGAATAACTCTGAATATTTTGTTAAAACTTACTGCAAGCGGCATGTTCTTTCTTATACTATTGCTTTGGGCTATAAGGATATAGCCACCGGTACTATTGTGATCTATGGTCTTCTACGACCGCTAATATCTGAGATTTCGCTCAGTTCGTTCTGATCAGATCATATCTAAGATTAGTGACTTCTCTCGGTCATCCCTAAACAAAAAATCTCTAGGCTCAGCAATTCTACTCAATTTGCCCCGACTAGATAACAACTCACTATAATATTATACGTATGTTGTGCCATGCACCATGCTTCTTAATTAATAGCATACTATTATTCATATTTGTCTTATCACGAAACTAGTGGTGTTTTCAATATTTTTATAAAATGTATATAAATATTCATGCAACATAAACATTGTTTCCAACATGCTATATAAAACCACATCACCAAGTAATATATTTTTATCACCTCAATGTTTAGTATGCTATACTGCATTCACATCAATTTCAACAATCTCAAACTCAACAAATATTAAACATATGATATACTTTGTGTTGTATGTGAAACTTTACTTACCTTAAACGAGTGTTTTTCTCAATAGACTTTGCTGAAATCCTTAGACCAACTTCTAACCCAACTGAGCATGTATTTATCTTAATAGAAAATTTATTCTCAATTTTACTTAAAAATATATAATTTAGTTTAATATATTAAACAACTTTATAAACATCATTTAGCTAATAACCATGTCATTTATATTATAGCATGATATGTAACTACTCTCGAACTTAATTAAGTTTCTAGAAATACAATTTATCCATCTATGTATCTAAGTTTATAAATAGAAAATCCATAAAATATTTAGTCTACTATTTGAACCAGTAATCATACTTAACTACTAATGAGTGACACCTTACCTAATTAAATTTATGGACACCTAGCCGATAAACACATGACTTAATAAAATCAAAAAGTATGATATTAATTAGAAATCTTGCCTAAGATAGCCTATAAAAATCTTGCATTAATATATTATTATCCCAAGTATATATATATATATATATATATACACCATTCGTGTATATACTATACTGCTTTGTATGTAAACATTCTATTCTTATATATATATATATACATATAAATCTTGAATATAAATATTACTATCATACATATACATATATATTAAGTGCCAACTAAATTAATTATATATATACATACGATTAAAAAAAAATTTAACTCATTATAAACTAAATACCAACTTCTCCATTCATTGATTTCTAATCAATAAAAGCTAGCTCTTTATCTCACATGAAGTTTTTTTTTTTTTTTTCCAACCAAGTGATTTAAGATATAACTCCTCCATCTATTTATCCATCTCTCTTTTACATCTCTTAACAATAATGAGAATTTTACTTTGTATACTCTTTCATTACAAAGTAGTATTAAAGACTCACCTTACAATTTGATTTTCTTTACCGAAGGAATATGAAAGCTATGAGAGCAGAGGTTGAATCTGTAGAACACACGATTGAAGAGTGGCCAAAACAAAAGAAATGAAGAAAATGAAATATATAATCTTGCCATGAGACCTTGACATGTGGGTTGGTAAATAACTTAGCAGGAGGTAAGAAAATTAAAAGACACCTAGTAGCCTAGGTGTGGCGTGGCTAATTATAGAAAGTTTAGGTTAGTGATTAAGATTTCTTTCTCACGAGATTTGCATAACAATAAATTTATTACTATTATTATTATTTTATTATAAGTTATAGTGAAGTAATTTCACTAGATCCTCCATTTTAAGTTTCAGGTTTATCACCACCTGTAAGAGATAATCATCTTATCTATTGCTATTATTATTATTATCTTATTGTTCATCGTCATTATAATCTAATAAACCCAAAGGATCAATTTTGGATTTATGCTTCAATCATGATTGAAAATTAGTAATGACCATGTTCGGAAATCATGTATGTCTTACTTAATTATTAATCTAAGATATCCTTAATGATATTTAGGCTACAATGGCGACCAGTCTAGGTTATTAATCTATCGCCGTGCAAAAACGCGTTTCATTTGACGCCTAATGGCAATCAGGTGGAGAAATGGACGGTGGGATTATTCATGAACTACTGTGGATTTTGGCGTCGAAGAAGATGGAGAAGGAGAATGTTATTTGCTAGGGAGAGCATTTAGGGTTTGATTCGAGGAGGTTGAAGAAGACTCTGGTTCATCAACCAGGCATATTTTACGTGTCTAATAAGATCAAAACGCAGACTGTATTGCTTAAAGAAGCTTATAGGAAGTATTTTCTGATTCAGAAGCATCACCTGATGGGTAATAGGTATCGATATATGCGTCTCATGAACAAGGTGGCGCGGAGGAAGAGAAAACAGAGTATTAGTTAAAGGACAAAACAGAGATTTACAGAGGGAGAGAGAAAGATGGTGGTATTGGGCTCCACCTCAACTCCTTGAACAGCCAGGAAGGTTATTATTTATTCTACAATTGATTTTTCCTACAATGCTACTTTCAAATCAATATGCTTAGAGAGGAAAGTAAGATGGTTAGTAACTATTAATTGAGTAGATTACAATTATACCCTCCCCTGTTACTTACTTCCCTGCTGAATCTAACTGTACTCTCAATTATACAAGGCAAAAATAGTACTAACCTTAATGAGAGAATCTCCCTTAATGAGGGCCAATTTGGGCAAGAGAATGAAGCAGCAAGGCAACCTTTTCTTTTTAGTCTTCTTTTCGCTGCTCATTATTTTTCACAGGCCGGAAGAGATTACAATAAATACATCATCTAGTGACCATTTCCTGGGTTCAAACTTGGAGGGAGGATTGATTATGGCACGCTCTGTATATGCAAGCCGATAACCTATCACAATCTCCCGTCTTTGACGACCCCTTGTCATTATATCGTAAAAGTTGAGTTCTTCCTGATCGATTAAGTAGAACTCTGCCGGTTTGATACATATTTCATTTCCCTGGAAATGAACCCAATATTGATAATGCATATTAAGTTTCATATTGTGGTCATAGATCAAAGGATGGGTAAAAGAAACACTTACCTCCTCTGCAAACAGTTCTTCGAGAACTCGATTTATTTGCTTGTCTTCTGCCACCATTGCCAGCGCCATACTGACCAGTTCATTAGACAGCACGTAATCACTGATTCTAGAAACTGAGACTAGGTTTCTTGTCCTAGAATCCAGAATCTCACTGATTATAATTGATTTGTCTGAAGCTTGCTGCATTTCTCTGATCCACGAGCTATGAGAAAATCCGGCCAGTCTTAAAGAAGTTGACTTCATATCATTGCTAGGAAGCCTCTTAGACTGCAAGTCCCTCAAGGAATAGACAAAACCGCTTTTATATTAGCCTTTGACTTCTCTTCAAATTCTAAAGTGGAGTAATGGTAATTACCTGTATGTCTCGAATAAGGAGAAGGGTAGCTAGAGATCGAGAGTCGGAATGCACAATAGAATCTTCAAGAAACTCATCTGCAAGAATTAATATCTGTCCGTTTAGAGTTAGTAGCAGTTTGTTAAACCCAATCAATGCAAGAAAGTAGACAATTTTGAATTGGTGACCTCCAGGAAGAGTTATAGAACTTACAGAATCAAAGGTCTCAAGAGGAAGACTCTCGAGATGCCGTCTAATTACAGCATTACCCTCATGATGGATTAGTTTCAGGTTCACTAATCCAGATATATCAAGTCCGCCATCAGTAAGCTTTTTCTCTCTTTCCTTTTCAGGAACTTCATTAAACATCCACAGTTCTGAACCAGGTGCAAGGATAGCTTCTAGAACCTGGAGAAAAGGACCATACAGACCAGAGGTAAATTTGCAGCTACATTCAAAGCAAGATAGGAGATTGATTTTAAATTTTTGATTTAATAATCTTCATATTCTAGTAACAAAAGAAGTGGGATAACATAAGAGATGGATTTTTCAAAATAATTTTACCATAATCATATCATCTATATCCCGCCGCCAGCCACAAAATAATATCCTTTCCGGATATTTTGGCGGGTCAACTATACGCTGGAAAGGACCCCTACGTAACTACACAAAATAAAGAAAAACATAAATATATATATATATATAATATATGAATTAGAAAACAGGAAGGAAAAAAAAAACCACTACATATGAAATCATGTGTCGAGGATTCGGAATCTGAGAAAAGAAAGAAAACCTCAGGAAGGGGACCAGGGGCATAAGTGTCATCATCCTCTGCTATAACAAGTACTTCATCTCCATCTTTGAGAATGTAATTATCCTCTGGATTCAAGATTATCTTTCCACCTTCTGCAGCTACCTTAACTCCACAAGGAACTGCATCAGGAAAAGAAATAAGCACGTCGCCAAAAGACAGACCTTCCAACTGAGGCCACCTTTTGATGTAAAACTCGGAATTCTCAAACCCCAATATATCTTCCCATATCTGAAAAACAAAAAATTAAATAAATGGTTCCAATGTGGATCTCATTTGAAAAGGCAAAAGAATGAGAAAATGTAATTTACAACTACTCGGTAAAGATTAACCTGAGCAAGGCCTGGTTGCAAAGCACATTGAATCATTAACCGTCCAATCACATCATGAGCAACAACAGTTTCGATGAGTTCACCTCCAACAAGCTTGACAAGAGGCTCATTGTCAAGGTCACTCATTTCCACAACAACATGGTCCCCGAGACCTTCCTTAACTCCAGCAAGGCTAAGCACAACCCTCAAAGCTCGAGCATCACTCTAGAGACAGATGATATAAGACATTTGATTAGGTCTTCACTGGACGTTATAAATTTCACCCAGAAGCATATAATATAAAATTTCGAAATAACCTGATCGGCATTTTCGTCAGAGGCCAATACAATGATGGCCCGTGCCTTTGATACAGAGACCTTAGAACCCAACAAAAAGAAAAGGGTATCTGAATAGTAGGTGTCAAGTAGACAGGCATGAATTTTTCAGAAAATAATGTACAATGTCGAAGAGAAAAGATGTATACCTTCTTTAAGTCAGCGAGTATAAGAGGACTGCCACTTCTGCAAATAACAGAGGTCCCCATGAAATCAAATTCTAGCTTTGATATATCCATTTCCATTTCCTCCTTATCTCTTTCAGCAAGGACGACAACAACACCACCACCTACGCTCTTGTTTGCTATTGCAAGTTGCTTCAAAAGTGAACCCTAAAAAAAAAAAAGCAACAGCCCTTTACTACTTCTGAATAGCAGTATTTATCACTTAGTTTTATATTGACCATTTTAGTAACACCCAAATATGAGATATAAAAGATAATTACCAATTTATCACTCCATCCAAGAATAAGAATGTGGTTTCTTTCAATGACTTCGCTTTTCCCCTTCCGCAAAGAATCCACCTTCTCCGATATAGCATCAGAGACAAGACCAAGCATCATTGCAAAAATCAACATGCCTCCTGAGCTTATAGAGACAGAAACAATCCTAGGCCCAGTGCCGACCCTGTCTGCATGATTTCCAGAGTCAGCCACAAAGGTCCATGCAAGCCAAAGAGCTTCAGAAAAGCTCCCATCACTGACTGCATATAGTGCCAATCCGCCAAATCCAATGAGAAATATTGTGGCGAAGAGAAGGGCTAGTAGCTTTGCATAAGGATAGACGGAGAAACAAACGTCCACCATATATGCAACCCTCTTCTTCAAGGGAACCTCCTCTTTGTTTTTCTGAATCCTTTTTGACAAACTCTTTATTTTGGGAAGATGGTCAAGGTATTTGTATAAAAGAAAAGGTGTGAAGAGAATGACTATCACGGTATACAATACTAAACTTCGACCGTCAGTGCTACCAAAATTGAAAAATAAATTATTGTATCCAGGAGGAGAGTTCCCCATTGTGGTAATATTTATATATTTATTTCCACATAGGTCATGAAGATAAAAAATTTCTTCCTGCAACAAATAATCCTGAATTATTAAGAATGCTAACTATGAAATGATGGGAAAATATGATATTAATTGGCACTACGAAACATACCTGAAGTGTTGAAACTTTATTTTGCAAGTAAACTGCATAAGGTGCAATAAGCACACAAGAGAAAACGACCTGCAGAATCATTTTGTATAAATATCATCAGGAAAATATGAATTAATAAATAAATAAACACTACTAAAAGTGATATATCGTGCTGCTGAGAAGTAAATTTAAACTTGAACTTTACGGAAACGCATTTTGAACACAAACGTTGAGTTCCAAATCAAGAACACCATAAACATCAAGTCTTTATGTGCATACATTCACAACTTCATCGCATTGGCTAAAATTTCATACTATTTACTCAAATATACAGAATTTCAACACTATAATAGCCATCCTATAATCGTACTTACTATGTTTCTCCAACAAAGGGATTTGGAATTTGATGTAAGGCTCAGTTTGCCAAAGCGGTTTTAGTTATAGGTTTTTAGTATAAGATTAGACTTAAATTGATGTAAAGTATTTATTCAAGAGCATGAAAATTTATTAAATAAATTCCAAATGGGATATTGAACCGCTTACGCAAACTCAGCCCAGAGCTTTCTACACTAAAACTGTAAACTATAGTATTCTAGGACATATGAATTCATTTCTATCCAAATTTGTCTGGTTTTGTCCAAGCTATCTATAATCACCCTCAAATACCCCTAATCCTATAAAGGAATTAATTACTTGCTTCTAAGGAAATCATATGAATGCAAGGAAACATGAAATTGGAAAGAAGCTAATAATGAATGATGACTTATGACTTATGAGATTTCAAAATGATATATTTCTTCTAGAAAAAATCAAAAATAGAAAAAAAATGCCCTCCAAAATTTTTTTATCCCACTTTTAATTTACTCCACTTTCTTAGCTACCAAACAGAGCCAGGATACTAACTAAATAACTAACTAACCAAATAGTTGACGAGAGTCCGCTTATATTCCCAAGCTCTTCTCGCACTGGCTTGACTCGCCACCAGCTTCACTTCCTTCTCCGCATGCTCCGGCTCCGCCTTCTTTACCTTTGGAGCAACAATCCCGTGCGACTTGTCCACTACTTTACCACGCACCGCCCCCGAATCCGAACTTATCTCACGGTCACGGTCTGGAGAAGAAGTGGATACCTCTAGCTTTGTCTGTTTGACCGCTTTGACTGAGACTCTAGCCTTGGAAGCGTGGGGACCGAGGAAGGAAGGGTACATATAGTCCCGATTGAAGAACTCGCCGCTGCTGGTCGAGGGACTATTATCGCTGTCAAGTGAGAGACGGAGATCCGACGGCCGGCCAGGTATGGAAAGAGGAGCCGTGGAGACGCGTCGGACGACGGGGAAGAGTGGGCCCGGGAAGTGTGGGGTCGGACTCGCGTCGTCAGAGATCGTCTTGGATCTCTTCAGAAGGGGTCGGGTATCAGATTTTACCGGGTTCGGGTCGGAACTCGGATCTTCATCGCTCTTGGACATTCTGGCCGAGGAAGATTGATCGAAGCAGATCAGTTTCCGCTTAGATTCAAACAAAATTTCAGTACGTTTACAGCTCGAGCTTTTTAATATCTGAATAGAGCGTGGGCCGTGGCATGTGATGGGGAGGTTGGGGGAATCTGGGCCGTTAAAGGGGGGTCAAGATGGGGCGCGCTGATGATGTGGATGGGTCTGATGCGACGTCGATTATCAGTTTCTTTTCTCTCTTTTCTCTCTTTTCTCTATGAGATCTTTTCTTACCAGTTAGCAGTAGTTTATGAGCTTCTCTCAGTGTTCCGACAAAAAACAGAGTAAAAAAGCGACAAAAGGAAAAAAAGTTTTTACTGTGAAGAGCTTTTTCACACGTAGCGACGGTGCTTTATAACTAACGGAATAAAGAGCGGGAGGAAAAACTCCGTGCATATAGCGCCAAAAATCATCGTAGCGATCGTCGCAAAAAGGTAACAAGTAAAAAAAAGATGGACGATAAGGCATATTCTCTAAAAGGAGCGCTCACCCATGGCCTCGTCATGATTTGTCGGTAAAGATAATGCAGTATATTCTGTTTGGCTGCCGAGAAAATGAAAGTCACGTGCAGAAGAAATTTTCGCGATTAAAACAAAAGGAAAAGAAGGGGGAGAAAGAATTCATTTGACTCATTAAAGCACACCCATAAAGGAAAATAATAGGTTCTTTTTCTTCCTTCTTTTACACAGCAGATCTAAGAAGATCAAATGCACGCTTGTAATTCATGAAGGGGTGGAGGAAAGGCTGTTCGCATCAGAAGAAGGGTTTATGTATCTCCAGATGAGACTCAGAGTGCTGCCCATGATGTTCATTATCACGGCTGACATAGCTGCCGGTAAAGCCACCATCGGTGATGTGAAATGTGACGTTGCTAGAACCACGCCCAATGATGAATTCTGCATCCCAATCTGAAAAAGAAAAATTCATAATAGAACTGCATTCAAGAGAACATGGAACTTTGAAAGATGAAAAACAGTTCTGACAATGAACCACAAGAAACCTCAATTTGGAGCTCGAAACATATTTCAATATCAGTTCTTCGATGTGAAGAATTAGTACCTCAATTGATATAGCTCTTCTTTGCTGTTCTTTAAAGCCAGATATAGTTGCCGATAGATACCTATAGCCAATTATTTAGATACATACCATTTAAATTTACCAAAGAGTGTGGACGGAAATTATCCTTACCCAACGAAGAAACCACCGAAATGTAATAGAAGCACGGAAAGAATTACAACTCCTAGTTCTCCAGATAATATTGCTCGAGCATGATGAATCAGAGAGAGATCAGAAGAACCCAAAGGTGCAGCAACCATTGAGGATTTAAGATGAACAATGTTTTCCGAGAAGACACTGTGCTCCGAACATATAATTTGGGGGGGGGGGGACCACACAATAATGTCATTAAAGAAGGAAAAGAAATTCAGGTTAAGATACTCCAAGTAAGATGCGAAGGGGACAAAAAAACACCTGCATGCAAGCAGTGATGAAGCTAAAACGGCAACAAGTGGTGCAAAAGGAGTCAGGATTTCCACCAATTTTGGAAAGGTATTTTGGATATAAGAGCCTAAAAGTATTGGAATGACTACTACCTACACAGAAGGTTAGTAAAAGATGATTATTTACTATACCCATTCAGTATTTTAAACTTAGCTGCCTAAGCATAGATTCAATTCGTATATAAAACTCACTTGGAGGGTGCTAAAGGAAAGTTTGACGGCATCGACTTGAACATAAGCTCCTGCTAAAATCTTTGTAAGAAACGGTGTGAGAATGACTGCTCCTAAAGTTGTGCATACTGTCATTACAATAGACAATGGGACATCTCCTTGAGCTATTAAGGTCACCTGAAATACTATTTCCAAGAAGTAGAAGTGAATTGAAAAACTTAAAACCACCGCATGTTCCCTTCGCTAGGGAATCAATCATCGGTATCTATCTCATGCCATAGTAATCAGTATAGATAATTGCACGGCATTTTCTTTAGGCTGCAATTCCTCTCACTCTATATTATGTCTCCCTCAATTTGAACATGAATTAACTTACCACATTGGAGGCGGTGCCGCCAGGACAGCAACCAAGCAAGATTAATCCGACAGAGAGAGAAGGAGAAAGTCCTAAAACTCTGCTAATGAGAGCAGCTAATGCCGGCATAATTGTGTACTGAGCAGCACAACCAAACAATATCTGACCCAATAAGAACAAAGAGACCTCGTTGACACAGAAAAAGAAAACCCCCTTTTCTATTTCTGATAGAAGAATATAAAAAGATTGAACATACAGAATGAGGTCTCTGAATGAGCAAATTGAACAAGTCCTTGAGCTCCAAAGTGAGACCCATAGCGAGCATAATCAAGCCAAGAGTGAAGCTATAAGAAGAGGGGCCTGTCCTCACGAACCAAGCAAAAGTTGAGGGTTTCAGACAAGCTATGATTCCTCCAGCTGTGACGTAGAGAGGGTAAAGGCTCGCTGCGGTTGATAGAGCGTTTTCCCATCCGGGTTTTTCTTGAGGGACGGGTAGGGGTTCGGAATCTCTGTGAACTGCTCTGATTTTGAGTGGTTCCAGTTTTGTGAAATTTAGAGGTGGAGCAAAAATGGCCCAGTGTTGTTTGGCTTTTTGCTGAGGGACGGGTAGGGGGTCGAAATCTCTGTGAATTGCTCTGATTTTGAGTGATTTCAATTTGGTGAGCTTTAGAGGTGGAGGAGAAATGGCCGAGGGTTGTTTGGGTTTAAGGAAAACTGTTCTGTGAGTTCGAGAAAATGAAGTTGTGTGGCTCAATGTGAGAGAGGCGGACATGGTTTTTCGTTCGAATGTTCACAATTCAGAGTCTCTGAAGAATGAGAAGACGAAGAAGAAATGTTGACGTGTGATGATTTGTTTAAGCTCCAGAAAACTACGGGCAAAGATTCAATGCGTGTCAGTACGCCTGTGCAAAGAAGCCCAATAGCCCGCTGGCCCAACTCAATCCAACTAAGGATGCAGGTTAAATCCGATTCGATCTGATCTGATCTGCTGATATCTATTGGTTATGATTGGATTGGATACCTGATCCGATCAAAACAGGAGATAGTATCTCCGATCCGCCCCAATCCTGATAGTCGATACCCAGTTTTTTTAGTTATTATTATTATTTTATAAATGAGAATTATATATAATTGTATATATTTAAACTAAGGTATATGTAACTATATTTATATAAGATTTTATATTAATTAAAATATTATATACATAACTAATTGTGTATCTCAAATATGAGATGTAATATGCTCTCTAAAAGATCGAATTATATGAGGTGTCCTTCCATCTAAGATATCCTTCGACCTTTGAAAAAACTCGAATAATGTAAGACATCGGTCAGAAATACTCTTCGACCCTTCGATTACAGACTGACATGTGAGATATTGGTATTTGCATCTTAAGGCATCAAGGCTTTCGACCTTTTGACTAATTTATGTGAGATGTCCTTCAATTCTTTAACTATGAACCGATATGTGAAAGACCCTTCAATCCTTAGAATAACCCTACAGGTTGAAGAATCTTGACTTGTGAATGGCTCTTTGACCATTCGACGCATAATGTAACTCTAGAATCCAACCACGCCGATCACTCCTAATTTAATTGTGTAACTAGTAACTATAATTTACAAATTACCTGCATAGTAAAAATGCATATTATCATAGATTTATATTTTCTAACATCACAATTACAACAAGTGTGCATTTCATCAACAAGTTCACCAAATTAAAAAAATCAACTAGCCCAACAAATATCAATGACATCATCTTTATCAAAGATCTATATTGCATTTACAACACCAACTAAGGTGAACCTTATGCCCAAAAGCTACCCTTGCAGATAACTTTACCCTTATACAACATTACCTTTTTACAATGAATGCATGTTATCATACCTTTCGTTGTATCAGCTATAAAATTATCTCATGTCGAACTCATTGTCGGTCGTTTCTTCTTATTAGTCTCAATAGAAGGACGTGGTTCTTTCTTAGTGGCGGATAACTTCTTCTTTTTAAATTCTCTTTTTGCCTTGATTTGTAACACGAACTATTGTGTTATCATCAATATGTATATCAAAATCAAAGAGAGAAAGGTCCTTTAATGAATGAACAAATGATGCACTATTATCACTAGACACATCCTGTTAGCATTTTTTTTCAGTAAATTACCATTTTTAACTACCATTTCATAAGCTTCAACAAATTAGAATATTACCAAAAAACTGGAATGATTGTTCGTGTGTATCTCTGACGAAGCCATAACCAGATCGACTATCGATGATGGAAGAGAGGTTGCGTTGTGTCAGTTGAGGAGGTGGCAGCGGATCGAAGAAGGAGGAAGAGGGACAGTGGGAAGAGAGCAGAGGGCGAAGAGTGCAAAGAACTGTGGTAGCGTTAGGCGGAGAGTGGAGGATGAAGCATCAAGCGATGGCGGCGAGCTCTGGTCTTCCTCGGTGCGGGCGGGGGTCTGCTTCTGCGAGCGCAAATTCAATTTTTTTTTTTAAGGGTATATAATGGTATCTGACAATACCCACAATAATGGTATCATGTACCTGACCCAACAAATTGTTTTAGGGTAGTTATCTGATCTGTATTCAACCCTATCCACTAAATCGGAGCGGGTATGATCAGGTACAAATATATCGTTCAACCCTAAATCCAACCCAGCCTAACCCGATTATACTTGCAAAAACTACATATCGGACGAAACCATGATCTTGACAGGCCCAATCCAATATGTTAGCCTGGTTGGCGAATCCAATTTCCTCAACCTACAAAACCTGAACCCCTCTTAAAACATATTTAAAGTTAAATAAATAATTTTAGGTCTAATTTGAGCCCTCCATTCAATCCTATGGCTCATATTTAATCTCTAATCATATAAAACATTATGCAATTTTGTTTACCTTAACTATCTCCCTTTCTAATTTCAATCCTTGCAATCGAAACCCTAGTGGTGACTACAAGAACTAGCCACGATCAAGCGCTACCACACACCCCTTCTAGGTCAAGATCAACCAGCTTCTTAGTTTGATTGTCAACACCTTATACAACAACAAGTAGATCTTTCTTCATGAGCTCATCAATAATGCTTCTGATATGAGTATCTTTCCATTTCTTATTCTTGTGTTAGAAGCTGATATCAGTAAGGTATTTGCAAATGATGGTTCTCCAGAATGGAAGGAATTTACCTTAGAAAAAGAAACAATTGAATTGGTAAATCTAATATTATGATATTGGCCTAATCATATATCCTTCTGCTACACGATTATTGCTAATTTCTTTTATTATAACATAATATATACCATTCAAAAGGATGCTAGTAAGGAACAAGAAATTACAGAGGAGGATCGGAACTTGGTACCTGAACACATGCTGAACTAGATGATTTGGATTCACAATCAATTATTCGGCTACAACCACCCGAACACGCCTATTCTAACCCGAACCCACCCAAACCCAAATTTGTAGTTTTATAGATCTATGGTTGGATTTTGGGTATGGGCCAACCCACCGGTAAATTCCGGATTAGATTAAAAATATGGCCAAACCCAACTGACCCGACCCAAGAACATTCCTACATATGAGCATTGTGTTGTGCATCTCAACCATCTATTTTAGTACAATGGTTTCAAATCTTACAATGTCAAAAAGGGTAAAAATTGGGTATAGAGCCTGTATTATATGATTGAAAATACGACTCACTTTCAAGTCGTGTTTCGTATACTATTTCTCACTTCTTCAGCCTTCTCGCGAGCAGAGAAGATGAAATTATATATTTTCATTTCTTCCTTCTTCTTTTTTTCATTATTTCTTCTCCATTTTCACACTCTTCCCTTCTCTATATCTCTTATTGGTTTCAAAATCAGAAACCCTTAAACCTCAATCTTCTTTCTCTTTGAAATCATTTACTGTTATAGGTAAATTGCCCCTAGCCAAGCTTAGTAACAAGCCTTCATAAATGATGTCATAAGCATGAAAATCCTTCGCATTGCTTTTGATATTGAACTATTTCTTAACCATAGTCTTTCGCCATGAAAGCTTGAAAAAAAAAAATAATTAACACAAAAGTCATTTTTCTCAAAAGAGAAAGTGAGAATAGGGAGCAATTTTAGCTGTCAAGATAAGATTTGTAGGCTTGATTCTATCAGTATCCTTGATTCTAGGAGTTAGATACTTAATACTAATTTCTTACTTTTTCTTCCCTCTTGCCTATATATACTGTAACCTATGGCCTGGCTACGTACAAATTGTATAGAATATATTTTCATCATTATCTCCTGTTACCTCTAGAATTCTACAGTATATATATGAGTGTCTTCTTTCTTACACGTGTCTTTCCAGTTTCTAATGATTCTTCATTGTGTTGTTCTATTGACATAGAGAGTTTGACGATGATCCATATTGCAAATCCTGGGTCTTGAAATCCCTCAGCACAAAGTGGAGGGGTTGGAAGGTGTTGCTAAAGGCTACCATTATTACCCTCATGAGACAGATGAGAAGCGATTGAAGGACTGTCATGAGAGTCATTCTAGAACAATGGCTGGTTCTTGTAGCACATTGGAATTCCAAAGAAGGGCAGGTGTGTAGCCATTTTCTAGAACGAACCAAGACAAAAGTATATTGTTTTTGTACATAAATCGTGAAATCTTACATGGCATTTTGACTTGGAAAAGAGAAACTAACATTCAGAACGTTATTTTATAGGAAAGAAGCGCTACAAACAGGAATAACCGCTCAAGCAGAATATTTACCACTCTATGGGCACAAAAAGCTATGCAAGAATACGTGAGGAGGAGGTAAGTTGGATAAATTTTGGAGGGTATATATCATGCCTGTTTTCCTTTTACATTTTGCACCATAAGGCATGAACTTGTTGTTGACGCGATCGTTTGTAGTGTGCAAAGAGGCCCAATGGTGAGGAGCTAAGTCAGGCAGAGTTTTATATACTAACCCATACAAAAAAAGATAGGCAGCCCGTGAACGAGGCTGGAGCTGCTACAATTGTATGTTTTATAAACCCCTTCAAATTTTCATTACTAAAAAAAAAGTATACAATATATAGGAAATTTTGTTAACATATTCTTTTCAAGCCCCCTAAAGACAGGGTGTTGTTGATTGCAGTCACAGCTTCGTGAAGCGCAAGAGAGAAATGACAACCTAGATGACGTATTTTTTGACATTATGAAACAACGGAGAAATGGATGCTTACGGACTTATGGTTATGGGCTGGGACCCTCTCCGTCTGATCTCTTTGCCCCAGGGTCTAGTCGTGTTGATCTCTAATTATGGCCTCTGAAGTCAAGAAGAAATCTCATGAGGAGATTAGCAAAATGATGGAGAAGATAGAGGCCATGGAGCAGAAATATTCACAGATGGAAGCCCTTATGTCTCAGATTACAACTAACATGCAGAAATTCTTTGACGGACAACATGATTTAGAAGCGCCACCCAAGACTTTTGGTAACAAAGAGGTAAAAAACATAGACATGAGAGTCTTAAAAGGGGATTAAAAGTCAATGACATTTTTTTCCGGCTCTCACGTTTTTTAATCCTATTAGGTCCCTGATGCTATTGCCAATGCTCATGAGGGTTCGTCCCACCTTCTAGCACTATCAACATCAAGCAACATGCTTGCATCTCGTGAGGTTACTATACTTTCCTGATTTATTTGTTTTATTTATACTTGTTATTCTCGAAGGATTGTATTTTTCACTTAAATGATGAAGTTCGTGCAGAAGTTGACTGAAAAATTAGAGGGCATTGTTTATTTATGTATCTGTAAGTAAGATGATTGAGATTAGTTACATAAGAATTCATATGATCCCGAATTCTTGAAAAATGATCGAGGTGGGTATTTTGGAGTTTTGCTTTGAAATGTGTAGTTATTTTAGGCATGATGAGGTGTCTAACATGTAAAAGCCCACAGCTAGAACTTAACGGGAGCTAATCCGGTTAATGATTTTTCCGTTGACATACGCATTGCAATACTTTTAAGTTTTCTATTTGCATCGGATATGATTCTGACTAGGCTTCCCTATAGAGTGGTATATGGTTGCAGATTCGGAAGAGAAGGGGACGATTCTGAATAGATGGATTTTTTTTGTACTTCTACCCCAGCAATGTGATCTGTCTTCTGATTTTCATCGGAATCATTGAGGTGGGGCTGTTTTCTGCAACCCTTTATTGTTCATAATTTATTTTTATTTTTCTGTGGGGGGGTCTAAATTGTAATGTAGATTTGTGACTGTTTAGGAATGAACATGAAGTTC
Organism: Coriaria nepalensis; assembly: GCA_027186245.1. Lineage (NCBI taxonomy): Eukaryota > Viridiplantae > Streptophyta > Magnoliopsida > Cucurbitales > Coriariaceae > Coriaria > Coriaria nepalensis. The sequence continues at coordinate 3,626,245 of CP114493.1, forward strand.
CTAGGAATGAAAAATATTAATAGATTCTTCTATGGAAATGGGTTAGCAATCAAAGATCTTGTTTTTAAAAGTATAGGGATATGAATGAATATGAATTGATTGGTTGTGCTTAATGTGTTCATCAGCGCCTGACCCTAAGACCCTAAGACGTGGATCATCTAACATATATTAGCATGATATACTTCTTTTGTTTGAATGATCAAGCAAAAATATCAATCAATCATAAATTTTGTGTTTAGGTTCATCATTGGTTTCAGAGTTCTATCATAGGGGATGCTAATGCACTAAATTAAGAGAGATCGATGAGAGATGCAGAATGTGAAAAATAAGAAGTTAAAAAAACATTTTCTATGAAAAAGAAACAAAGAAAGAAAAGAAAAATTAAAATTAATTTACTAACTAGTTCAATAAGCATGGATTAGGAAACATAAAAAGGAATATTGTGAAGAGGAAAATCTCATATTTGATGAGAATATGTGGCTTGATATTGTCACTCAAGGCATACTCGTATCATTGCACAATAATGAAGTAAGTAGAGTTTTCAAATTTAATTATTAGTTTCCTTTTAATTATTGTTACTCTTTTTGAATTTGTAACTTCTATTTTTTTTTTTTTTGGCATGATGCAAATGGATGATCCTCATTCCCGAATGTAGTGAGAATCACCGATTGGAATGTGGTTGAGAAGTATTTAATTTTTTTAGGTTATTTTCTTAATTCGACAAATGTGTTATCTGCTACGAAAAATTCGACTACACACACCTCTCTACTGCATGCATATATACACAGTACAAAAAAAAATGATTAATAGTATATTAACACGCACATGAAGTAGGGCATATACTCTTTGATGCAGCGACTTGTAAGGAAGTGAAATTGAAAAAATATTGGACTGATCCGGAATAATATCGTTGGATTCTCACTGCAAGTGTATATTAACTTTGATAGTTTTCAGGTGCCTTTACGAGAATAGCAATATGCAAGGAGATGATAATCTGATGTTCAAAGATGCACAAGGGATTCTAAAGAGCTTATATGATTCATACAAATATGGTGGTTCTATTTCTCTCATAGAAATATAAGTTACGTCATTCTCCTCTCAGTCTAAGGAACCTACACGACCTTCTCAAGTTTCTACTGGTCTAGATCCATTGCAATTCAAGATAACTCCGGATGATGGTTGTCACTCGATAGATAGACGAGGTGGTGCAATACTTAGATATTGATGGTATTATTGAGAACCATGATGATTTTAATATCATAGTATGGTGGAATGCGCATGTGTATAAAGTGTCTACCACTATATCAGATAATTAGTGACATGGTTATATTGAGATCTATATTTAACACGAATGATCGTACGATTATAAACTTTCGCATCGAGCTTGCAACGTCTATAGTTGAATTGCTCATCTCACTTCAAAGTTGGCTTTCGGGTTGATCATTCAATTTAACCCGATGTTATGGATGCATTAGAGAATTTCGAGAAAGATGAAAATATTCATTTAATCTTTTTAACAAATTTCAATTCTTATATATTGTGTTTCTTTTTGTTTTACTTATATTAATGACATTAATTTTTTTTTTTTTGCAGTCAGAGGTAGAAAAATGAGGTAGAAGACTAGATCGGCGATGGATCAACCCAAAACGGTGATTGAGTTTTTATGTACTAAATTTCCAAACATCTTTATATTATTTAAAAATTAATTTGATTAATAGTAATAAAAAACACATCATATTAGTAATAAACTCAATCATATATATTATAATATTTAATAAGATTAAAAAAAAAAAGTTAAATAATTTTACTTATACCAAACTATATATTACCGATCGATAAATTCAGAAATATTTTTTATAATCGGTCGATTAATTAATCATTAATTTTTCTTTTATTTTCCCATTTTTTTATAAAATAATAAAACGATTTGGTTAACCGTCTATTTTGCCGTTTGTTTCACGCAATATAAATAGACTTGGATTCCGGATTTAAAAGACGCAATATTCTATGGCGAACTCCCTCTCTCAATTTGCTATTAAATATTGAACTTTAAGGATGCAAAGTCTTTACTGACGTTTTACGTTGGCCTTATTTAGCCTCACTCTGTTGAATTTGACTTATACATCTGACGGTTAGATTACTACCCTGAATAAACTCGGAGCCAATAGTTGGCGTCCAACACGAGAAGGGTTTCTCTCCCTCTATCTGCGGCGGAACAAGTACTTGTCTTCGTTGTCCTCCTTCACAATCACTGTGTTTCAGTGTTTTGACTCTCTCTCTCTCTCTCTCCTACCTTTGTAAAGCGCCTACAGCCGTGTCTGCCGAGACGTATCTTTCTTTCTCTCTCTTTTTTTCTTCGCAGAAGCGATTTTCCGACTGGACTCGAATCTTTCAGGTTGTTTTACGATCCTTTTCTTCTGCGTTTCGTTAATATTTGAAAGAGGGAGAAGCTAAATTCGATATTTTTTCCGATCAAGATCGGTTTTTTTTTTCTAGAGCAATTGTATGGCTGTGATTTCCTTAATTTCTAAACCTGCGATTTTTTTTTTCATCATCAAAATGAGAACTTTTTTTTTTTTTTTTTTTGCAGAGAAAATTTCAATATAATTTCTAGGTAGCTAAGCTGGTATTTACCTTAAAAGAGTAGTATTCCAATGATTAAATAAAGTTAAATCCTAAGGAAACATATCTAGAGAGAGACTACTAGAGAATTCATTGTACATGCCTAGAAGAAGACGATGATTTCTTATTAATTACTGACTGAGAGCCTTTTCTTTTCTTTTCTTCTCTTTTTCTTTATTTTAATATTGTATCTTTTTCACTGAAGAATACTGAACTGGGTCTGTAAAAGGCGTATCCTTTTTGTTCAATCTGCTATTCCTCTTTTCCCCGCACAATTCATTATTTTCTTGCATAATTTTGGGTTTGTGATATGTAAGTTTGAGATGGGTCAAATTTTATTCTTTGGATTTTATAACTAGTTTGCAAAAGTTGCAATCTTTTTCCCTCCTATTTTTTATGATCGCCTATAATATGTCAAAAGATTAAACTGATTATGGGCACTTTCTGCTCTTCCTTAATTGTATACTCTTGCAGGAAGATATGTCTACCGGATCAAAACCAGATTTTGATAATAGAGTGGATGCAAAATCGGTATGCATACCTTTCTTTCATTCTTGTTTACTGGCTTTAAGGACTGTTTTGGATTGGTTATTGTTTAGACTTTTCTTTTGCTTCTAACTTGTATTCACTTCAATGCTCCATTCTTTTCTCTCAGATTGCCGGAAAATGTAAAATACTGTCTCATTCTACCTCCTCGGCATCTTCTTTAATGCACGTTAATACATTCAGAGCCAAAGGTGGGAATGATCTAGCATTACTATATGAGACAAATATAATCTTAAGTTATAGGTTGTTCTTCGGGTTTTTTTTTTTTTTACTTTTTGAACAGTAAAGTGAATTTGATTTTTGTTCTGCAGGGTTTGTCCAAAAAACTGTATCTCAAGGATCCAAAGTTGTGCCTTGTTCTACTGCTAGCAGTTCACGGTACAATAGTTCCAATGAAGATGACAGAAAAAATAGAACCGCATCCAGTTTTCGAACCGCAAAACAGGGCCTAGGTTCTACTGGTACAGTAAGGTTGAATAGATTACACTCTCCCCAAGGCGATGGTTCTAGCAATTCAAACTCTATCCCTCAAACTCAGCATGTGAAACTGCCTAACCAAGTAAGTTTTCCATTGTTCAAATTTCGTGATATTCTGAAAATGGTATTGCAGATATTCCACCTATGTGTATTTAGGGGATCATGTTTTGATATGGAATGCAAGGTTGATTTGATTAGGCCATTGTCCGTCTGAAACATGCTGGGTCTTGGTTTTGATCTGTTTCTCATTAGTTGTCATCCTTTTGATTTTGTGTTTTAGAGATATTTTGTGTCAAAACTCTTAGTATTTGTCAAATAATTAAACACCTTAATCATAACTACATTTGATGTTTTCAGGAGTCATCTCCCTCAGATTATGATCTTTCATCTATCCTCTTGCAAGGACCAGGACCCTATCGAGTCCTAAAATTTTCAGTGGCCGAAAATCTAAAACGAGGTGTCCTTCCCCCTAAAAAGGATCTACCAATCGAGAAACCTAATGAAAGAGTTAAGATTGAAAATGAAAGAATCCATCCAGCATACAAATTCAATAGAGAAGAAAAATTCCAAGCCCCACCTTCTGAACTTACTCGTGGTCCAAGATCCTGTAACAAATGTACAGCTTCAGGCTCATTCGATTTAATGGATCTACCAATCGAGAAACCTAATGATAGAGTTAAGATTGAAAATGAAAGAATCCATCCAGCATACAAATTCAATAGAGAAGAAAAATTCCAAGCCCCACCTTCTGAACTTACTCGTGGTCCAAGATCCTGTAACAAATGTACAGCTTCAGACTCATTTGATTTAATGTTTCAAATGGATCGGTATAACCAATCAGATTTCGAAACAGAGTATGAACATGCAAAGTTTTACATCATTAAGTCCTTCAGTGAAGATAACATCCATAAAAGTATCAAATATGGTGTTTGGGCTAGTACTCCAAGTGGGACCAGGAAGCTAGATTTGGGTTTCCTTGGAGCAGAATCTATAGAAAACGAAACTGGGAAAAGATGTCCGGTTTTTCTCTTCTTCTCTGTAAGTTGGTGAAAGAATTGTTGTTTTGTTTTTGTTTTTTAATTTTCTTTTGAATTTTATTCATTTAACTAAAATTGGATGAGTTTTAAGGTAAATGGGAGTGGACAGTTTGTTGGATTAGCAGCGATGGTGGGGAAAGTTGATTATAATAAAGACATGGATTTCTGGAAAGCCGATAAGTGGAGTGGATTCTTCCCGGTTGATTGGAAAATAGTAAAAGATGTTCCGAATTCAAAGCTCTGGCAGATAATTCTCGAAAACAATGATAATCGACCTGTTACCTTTACCCGGGATACTCAAGAGGTACTAGTGGTTCATTATCGATGTGTTGTTATTTTATTGTGCTGAAATCAAATGTTAGATTAAAAGTAATGTATGTCTTGCAGGTTCCCCTGAAAGAGGGTTTAGAAATGCTTACAATTTTTAAGAGTTATGAGGCAAAAACATCATTGCTAGATGACTTCAAATTCTATGAAGAAAGAGACAAGTGTTTCAAATCAAGGAGCAAGAATAAGGCTGCAATCGCTCGAAAAGAAGAAATATATTACAGTGGTGATGATTATTTTTCAGATTCTGGTTCTCTGATCAAACCCACCAAGGATCTCTGTCTCTGTTAGTGCATCCTCCCAATGGAAAGAGTCGAGAGAGTCTACAAATGTTAAATATCTATCGTCCCATTTATTCTTATATTATTAGTATGGAAACTTCAAAATAAAAATCAAACACCACACTTTCATCTCCCTCTCTCTATGTATATTGAGGTCTCTAAAATGAGAGATTTATTTATACATATGGTATACAATATTATGGATCTGTAACATACCAAATATCATCATAATTTTAAAAATATTGTTTTCATACAGTATAATATAATTTATAATATGAAAATCATATTTATAATTGTAATGATATTTGAATGTGACAAAAAATATACAAGAATTTCGCCATTAAAATATCAATTGCAGGAACATATAGCCATGATGTTTGCCCAACTTTTGTTTTGTTAACCGTCACACACCCGACATAGGATATTCCCCACTCAAAAATGGCATCGCCCAGTATCATTCCAATCATTTCACCTTTGTGATCACCGATGAGCCTAAAAACAATCAACTTATTTGTGGATCTGCCGGCTACCATCTATGTGGTGGGCTGTCTCACACAACACATATATGTCATATTCTGGAATGATGTTCATGTGTCAGTGGTGAGGGAAACATAGCCGTCGAACCCTCCAAACAGCCCTTTCAATGGTATACCATTTCATTGTATAGATTTGTTACTTCACGTACAACGGTAAACCATGATGGCACATCCACATGCAAATCAATTGTCCTCGACAATCTAATAAAGCTGAGATGCTCAAGCTGGTTGAAAGCCTGCTCCATTTCAATTACCCATCGTACAATAGCTGCTCTGAGGGCGATGAGATCAAAACTGCAAGACAAATATATAACATAAATTGTAACTTTATTTGAACACGTAAACATTTCATCAAACTAAGTAGTTGTATCTCAGTTTATTGAATTACCTATGGGTGACCAGCTCTGTGTTTCCGTCAAATTTCTTCGCGCCTACTAAGAATTTGTTCATCTATCCACGTCTAGGCATTAGCGAGCACCAACTCATGTGGTATTTCATTTGGGAGGTTCCCGACTTGGGACCATTGTAGGATAAAATGTGCCCACAATAATTACACCTAACCTTATTCCTCATAGGACATTCCTTGAAATGATTCCAACACTCGCTCCTTTTTCTTATCGACAGTTTCTCAATACCTAGTTGCAATAGAATATGGCTTTGGGATTTACGGAAGCATTTTTTTTTTAATTTAATTATTTTTGCTGCCAATGCATTATGCAACCTTGGTTGGTTTGGTAGTTGTAGTTGTCTTTGGTTTTCGGATTGGCGGAAGCTTCTTTTTTCCTATTTTATTGCTGCCAATGCTTTTTGCGATCTAGGCCGGTGGGGTTGGTTCATTTCACAGGGGCAGAGTCTCATCAACATTGATTTCTTCTTTTGAATCTCACTACGACTCAATCCAATCCCAACTATCATTCGTTAAAGAAATAGTCTAGACAAACTCATCATCATCTTAGCCAGTTCTCGTTGTTTTCGAGATTGGTTATATGGATATTAGTTCTTCGAGTTATGTAATCTTCTTACATATTATCACTTAATTCAAGATCTACGATATCTTCCTTAACCACCTTCATCCAAGTTTTCACCAACTCACCCATCCATCTACACCCTCTACTTATTTGCCAATCTAAAACTTGTTAAATTGGAGCCGTGTTTGGTCTCCTCCGCACATGATCAACCCATGTTAGACGTCTCTCCCTAATATTAGCTTCCATAGAGGCTACATCTAGATAACTTTTAATCATTTCATTCATAATTTATCCTTGCGTATTTTAACACATATCTATCTTAACATATATATCTCTATTACCGTCATCTTATGCATATGTTATCTTGTACTAGCCCAACACTCAGAGCCATAAAACATAATTGGTGGAACAATTGTCTTGTAATACTTTATTTTCAATCTTGTAAACATCCTTCTATCGCATAAGACTCCTAATACCATCTTTCATTTCATCTAACCTGTTTTAATCCTATGGTCTATATCCTATCAATTGTCCTCAATTTTTTGGATAATAGATCATAAATATCGAAAAACTTCACACTTTGGAACCTCTCTATTGTCAATCTTAATTGGGTTACCTCTTCTTTATTATTCGAGACCAAAATTACAAACTAGATATTTTGTTTTTGAGCGGCTAATTTTAAAACCTTACTCTCTAGAGCCTCATGCCCTGTATCTAATTTTTGATTTATGCATTCTTTAGTTTCATATATTAGGACAATATTATCTGCAAACAACATATATCAGGGTACCTTATCTTGAATGTGTTTCATCAGCTCATTTATAACTAAAGCAAAGAGGTATGAACTTAAAACTGACTCTTGATGAAGTCTTACTGCAATAGAAAATTCACTAGACATCTCACCTGCTGACCTAACACTAATTACATCACCTTCATACGTATCCTTAATGATCTCGATATAATACTGAAGCATATTCTTCCTTCCAAATATCCATAAAAATAATTCCCTAAGCACTCTATCATAGGCTTTCTCCAAGTTAATAATACCATATGCAGACTTTTTTGTTTTTCTCTATACTTTTCTATCATCATTTGTCTAAGTCTAGACAAACTAATGATAATAATACAGAATTTATGTAATTTCAGAATGAATTCATACGTTGCTCCTGATTGTGCTCTCCATGTAGGAAACGACTTAGAACTAGTACTATCGCCCTCAGCTTCCCTTACAGAAATGATCAAAACAAAAAAAGAGAGAGCAATGAAATCATTTAACACACTTTACAGGCCATATCAACTAAGTAAATTTAAATCATTTAAATCTTTCCTACTCTCGGCAAGTAGTATAGTTTCATTGGGAGTCCAGAATTTTGTCAACTTAGTGAATCAAGAGTTGTATTAGAACTTTCTGGTCACTCTTGACACTGGATCAGCATGAAACTATGGGCACCTACAAATCATAAAATTGGAGAGAATGACAATTTGAGTGTGTAAGTAGACTTAATGATTGGATTGCATTTCTATTTTCTGCAACCAACTAATCTAAACCTCACTAAGCACTATTGCAAAAGAGATTTCTTTTTTTCTTTCAATACATATTTAATCCAATAATCTTGTAGCATATAATCTAATATATGTACAGAAGATGGTAGATTAGTTTAATAACATACTATTCAAAGTGCAGTTTGAACTTGTGTAGAAAAAGAGATGGAATCAAGGAGGGTGGCAGGACTTTCAGGCAATTTATATTTTATATGACAAATTGATCCACTCGGACATTTCATCCAATACTTTAGGGCACAAAGTCAAACTTACACAAATTAAGCTTATAATCATGCGGTATAAATAAATAATAAAATTCATTAAATAAATAGTTAATTCTTAAACAAATCCGACATTCACCTTAACTAATCAACATCCTAAAACCTAAAAGTTCTCTAAATATACCATCATATGAGTTGCTCCTCCAGTTTGATCGGGATTTGACGAGGAAGCCATGACCACCGAAGATAGAAGCAAAATGGTGGCTTCATATGCATAGATGGCGGCGCTGGTGGCTTTGCGAAAACCGGTCAGACTCTGACCGTCGGAGAGAGTAGAGAGAATGAAAGAGGGGCTGACCCGCTGGGTGTGAGAGATAGATAGTTAAGGAGGCGCCGGTAGTTTCACGGCGTCGGGCGGCGGTGGAGCTGTGGAGAGGGTGGCTTGCGAGTTGCGACTGAGAGAGGGAGAAGGGGGCTGGAGAGTGGAGACGATGTTCATGGAAAAGAAAACCTGAAACTTATTTATGTCGTTGGTAGTAATTTCACTGTACGTTGTTTTTTATTTATAACCTGTTAGCCTTTATAGCCTTCGGGTAAGGTTTTACGTTTTAATTTTATGTACTCCTCAGTTAACCGCTTTTTATCGCTGGTCGATTAACCAACCGGTTAATATTTTGGTGAATTTTTAGTGATCGTTTCAGATTTTTTCAATCGATTTACAGTCATAATGGTTCATTTGCTCATCACTCATTTATATCTTTGTTCAAAATCTTTTTCCTTTAATGCATCAATGACTTTATTAAGACAGTTACTGAGTCGGTTATAAGGGTAATCATTGTGTATCCAACGGCTAATTAAGGAGACAAAACTCCCCTCGGTTTGGACCCCAATTACTTTGACAAATGAAGACATAATTGAAAATATATGATCGTCGATTTAATTGAATTTTGATCCGATATGATCTTATTATTAATCTATATATGATCGATTAATCCACAGAGCAAAAGTGGTAAAAATTAAAAAATTTCTTTCGGATCAAATTCAATATGGTTTAAACACATGAACAAAGCAAAATTCAATCGTACAAAACATATATCACACATACATATTGTTGATACATAAAAGATATTCGACATGTGTTAAGAGTTAATTAAGCTACGGTTCGAATTAAATACGAGTTGATTACAGTTAAACCGACTAATTAAAATTAAGTAATTAATTAAACTAGTTAGAGGTTAATTTTAACCGGGTATTAATTAATTCCGGTCGAACGAATATGACTTAAATAAAGTAAATTCGGTTAGTATATGTGATATTTATAATAAAGTGAAGAAATCACTTGGATTGATGATATGGCACAAGGATGACCGTAGATCACTTTTACAAGGAAATATTTCAAGCAAGATACTCGCCCAAACAAAAATTTTCCAAAAAGCGACTAGAAGTCGACTAGAAGTTAGGACAAATAACCATCTACCTAAAAGGATGATGGGGCCCACTAAATGTGGAAGTGGCGCTAGATTTAGGGGAAGTGAAAAGTCGACTTCGACTTATTTACAAGTTTTCCATAAGCTTGTTTGCCTATAAAGAAAGTAGCACTCGTTAACAGATACATCAAAAAGAAAGTATGACATAAATTAGTCTTAAATCATTCGTGTATCCGTCATAACAGTTAGATTTAATTTCCTTAGCAAAATGGAAGCAGATTTATTACCTTCATTTAATTTTTTTAATTGATACTATGAAATTCATTCTAAATTTCCAAGACGCTCGCGTTTATTACAATAATTTATTTTAACTTTTTGCATTGATTAGTCAGATATTTATGATTGTACAATTCTCAAGGTGAAAGTAAATTATTATGCAGTAACAGATTTTTTTGACGTCACCAAATTGGCACACCTAGTGGGACCTCTTATTGATGAATCGTTAGAAGTTTACCAAATGGTGCGATGATTACAGAATCACAATCAGAATCCTTTGTTGAGGCAGTCTTCATCGCCTCATCCTACAGACAATCATAATGACGGCCCGATTCAAGTGGAATCAATTGCTCCACCTACAATGCTGTCTCTAGAGAATATCCAGAGGTAATCAGAGGAAGAAGTCACCTCAACCTCTAGGACTAGCCGAATTCCTATTCAGCTGGAGGCGCCACGATTTGGTCGATCAGCCGAAAGACAGTCAAAGACTACAACGACTTATTTTCTCGGCGATTCGAAATAGCTAGGTCAATATCTACCACTAATTGAGCCACTTCACCCGCTAACACAATGGGACTACCATGGGGGCCAATTGGACGACCAAATCCAACCGCCCGTATTTGAAGTCAGCGGTCCTTCAGGGGTAAGAGCTGATCGAAGAGAAATTTCGATGGATATCACAAACCAGCCACCCGATCTCCCATTGCATAATCAGTCTACCGAACATGTACGTCTACTTTCAAATTTGAAAGCAATAATTTTTTAGTGGGTAAAAACATTTTTTTTTCTTAATTTTTTTTTATTTTACCCCCTCGCATAAATAATTTTTAAATTATCTCCCTACCCGAATTTTCCCTATAAATATCTACTCTTTCACTCTAATTTTTCCTCACATTTTCTCACACACACACTCTCTCTCAATCTCTTATCTAATCTTCTAATATTCTAAATTATAATTAATCTTTATTCTTTCATAATCCCTAATTTTCTTATCATTAATCTCAATCCCTTATCATTATTCGTTGCTATATCTTTGATCTTTATTCCTTAATCTCAACCCCTAATCCTCTATTTTCTATAAATTAAACCAAAGTTCAAGGTAATTAAACTTATTGTTATTGTTTATTATTTATTATTATACTTAATGTTTAATGCTTTACTTTTTACTTAAATTTTTATTTATTTATATTTTTTATGATTAATTATTTATTCTTAAATTCTTTATAGGAAATGGATCATCATCAATATGACTTTAACTCTTTAACAGAGTATGAGCAAAATCTTTACGTCGAAATCAGTTCAAATTCACCGTCGATATCATCAGTTCCAGCACAATCTAATATACTACCAGGTGGTCCAGGTCTACCACTACCATCATATTCATCTAATACTGATACTGCTATTGTCGCAAGTATAATGCCCACAAAGAGACATAATAAGTGAACATTCGGAATTTGTGATAGATTCCACATAGTTCCACATAAAAATAAGAAAGGTGCAGACATTGATGGTGCAATGTGCAAGCATTGCAAAAGTATTTTGGTTACAGGTCCAAATGATAGAACTAATCACTTGAAACACCACAAAGACAAATACATGGCTAAAGCTAGTGCGACATGAATCAAACTTAATTGAATTTTAACCACTGATGGTACAGTTAATACATGGACTTATGATCCAATGGCTGCTAGAGAATCTCTAGTTAGACTTATTGCTGCTACTGATTTACCTATTAATTTTGGTGACAGTGTTTATTATGAAAAGCACATTAGAAGAGCACGTACCCCACAATATAAGAGCACAAGTAGAAATACTGCTAGATCTGATATATTTGAATACTTTAGAAAAAAAACGTGATGAATTAAAATTAGAATGTGGTGATTTAAATCTAACTTTTGCCTTAATTTCTGATATTTGGAATGCATGGTCTAAAGAAAACTATTTATGTGTTGATATTCATTATTTAGATTTGGAATTGAATTTAAATAAAAAAATTAATAGGATTTAGAGTTATAAATGAAGCACATACTGGTGAAAATATCTATGATTTATAATAATGAAAGTTTTGAGTGAGTTTGATATCAAAAGCCGTATAATATCCATAACTTTGGATAATGCTGCGGCAAATACAAAAGCTGTCTCTTTATTTGAATCATAGCTTAGCCAATATAATGGTGGAGTCTTCCTACATCAACGTTGCGTGTATCACATCATAAATCTCATTATAAAATCACGTATGAAAGAACAATAAGTAAACAATTCTGTTGATAAAATTCATACGATATTATCTTGGATTACTAGTTCGAATTCTAGGATAGCTAAGTTTAAAAGATATTGTAGGGCATTCAATATGAAGCCTAAAAAATTTGGAACTGATATGCCTGTAAGGTGGAATTCCACATATTTAATGTTGAAAAATGCTTTTCCACATAAAGAAATAATTACTAGTTTTTTTAATTATTGTGATCATCTTATTATATTGAATAGTTCTGATTGGGATATACCTGAAAAATTTACATATTTTTAGACTTTTAGGTATTTATTATTCTACATCTCCTTTTGTTTTGTATTTACTTATTGAAATGACTAGCTTGTTTCAAATATATGAGAATGATTTAGTGTTTAAACCAGTTGTTCAGAAAATTGTTTCAAAATTTTAAAAATATTAGAAATAAATTTCTCTTTTATATACTTTTGCTTTTATATTAGATCTTAGGTTAAGTTACAGAGTTTAATAAATACTCTTATATTTATGAGTCAACCTATAAATATTGATTATTCTTTCACTATTAATAATGCTGCTTAGTTATATGAAGTGTTTGGTCTTTATGATAATAAATATAACTACTTGCGGCAACATACACGAGAATAAGAGATTCGACCCAAGAGGAAGAGTTGAAATTTTGTTACCAGTTCTAATTCCAGTTTCACTGCGATGGAACTCCAGAAATACCTCGAAATCGATTTCTTATTTTTTGGTTCTTATGTAAATGATTCAGAATCCTTATACCTTTTAGATTAGTAGAAGAAAACTCTACACGATTTCCTATACTAACACGACTTGCACGAGATGTCTTAACTGTTCCCGTCTCAACAATTTCTTCCGAATCAACATTCATCATAGCTGGGAGAGTTATTGAAGATAGGAGGACTTCGTTAAAGCCGGAATTGGTTGAAGCATTATTATGCATAAGAGATTGAGAGCATGCATCTCATCAAGGTCAACATACAACTCATAATGAAGACTTGGCTGAATATTTTTAGAATATGTTCTTAGATGAAGTTCGTTCTGCAGCGGGAAGCAGTTCTGCAGTCTACCAATGACCAACTACCATTAATAAATAGATGATAGATAATAGATTATAATGTATTAGCAAACTTTTATTATTATTTCTTTTTTGTTTATGGATTCATTGTAGGGTCCGTTTTTTCCTCCTTAAGGCCGATATGTTTTTTTTTTTTTTACGGATCTATTATTTAATAATACACAATGAAGTCTTTATTTGGCCAAAAGTTTATTCTTTATTTGAGATGCTCTTAGACTCTTAGTTACATATGTGTAATTTATTTGAACCATTCGACCTATAGAGTAAACTAACAAAAGTATTTTATTAAGACTCATAATCTCAAATAATCTCTCTTACTTTAATAATAATTTATTATGAATATTTTATTTAAAAAGGGTCGGACCCATTTTAAGTCTGGTCGAACCCGTCCCATTTTAAGTCCGGATGAGCTCAAGATAAACCCAAAAGGCTTTCCAGGCCGGGCCCGGACATATATATTGAAAACAGGTCAAGTGTAGCCCGGCCTCTTTTTTTCCCAGCCCGAGCCCCGTCTGATCCTAAATAGTGAAAAGCTCTGAAAGAGCCGGACGGGGCCTGACCGGACTGCCTATTTTAACACCTCTACACCGTACTAAATATAGAAGGAAAATACTATAAACAAATCTCTTTTATTATTCACGGTAGCGCATATGCTTTTTATACAAAGGATTGTGATTCCATAAAGAAATTTTTTTATGAATGCGCTCATCGCATGAGTTGTACATGGACATAGATTTGAAATTCAGATGGAATGAATGAATATAAATTTTACAATGCAATGTTAATGCAAATCATGGCATTGATTGACTTTGATTTGCAAGAGTGCAGGTTTCCTTAAAACCATATGGCTATGTTAGACAACATACATATGGAAGTGTAATTTATTTACCCTATGCACATGCCATTATGGTATCCAGCTTTAGAAGGTCCATATGTAGTTACAATATCAATACCACATCCTGGGTATCCTATATTATGGCCATTAATCCATGGTATATACTATATAGTGTCACTATACTAATGACGTGATATTTACCTATCAAGGATTGATTACTTATATGGGCTATTCCATATTGGTGATTATTATCTATAATATGGGTATTCAAACTTGGTAGAGGACAACCTCAAATTATAATATAGTTGAGTGACTACCTCTATTTAAGGGGACTCACAGTGTCCACGCTAATTATCCAGCTTGGCCAACATGTTAAAGTTTCAATAGCAGGCATATACATACCGGGAGCGATGTAGCCATAAGAACCTCCAATCGCCGACATATACTCCGAAGCTTCCCCGCCCGACAAGAATTTTGCGAGCCCGAAATAAGCAACGTGAGCTTTGAAGCTCGAATTCAACAAGATGTTGTTCGATTTCACATCTCGATGTACGATAAATGGCGAGCAATCACGGTGAAGGTAGCACAACCCTTTCGCCACTTTAATGGCTATCTTGCACCTCAACTCTTATTTTCTCAGAATAAGTTTTCCCTACTAAATAATGGACTTAAAAAAAAAAGAATCAAACTTTTCATTTTTAAATATAATGGATTGATGAAATATAAATATAAACACTTTAATTAATTACTTAATATTCTTATTCATATATTTATCCATATTAATCCAATCCATTTTGAAGAAACTAAACGACTGGTAATGAAATCATGCATAAATTTAGAGATTTCATATTAGCTCTAGCTCGAGTGACCTGAAGTGCTTTAAACACAAGGTAATACCTAAAACTTTTGCATGAACCAAAGCATATCATGAGCCTAACATGTATGTATATGATTATATATATTTATAGAATATAATACAAAGGATTTTTTGTTTCTCACATGACAAATTCTCCATCCTAGACAGAATACCACTCTTTAATTATTGTCACCCATATTTGCCACCACTACTCTATCAAAAATAAATAAATCAACCAAAATAAATAATAATTAACTTTTAAACCAAAAAGTCTTATGTAGACTTCTGGTAGTCATTGTCTTTGTCTTTGTTGTTTGATTCCCGATCACAAGTAGAAGAAGATAGTGATTGTTGGAAATGAGGCGAATGGTGTGGAAATTCAGACAATATCTGAACAACTTCTCTCATCGTCGGTCTCTCCATACTATTTTCATGCACACACAACATAGCGACGAGAAACAAGTGCATTGCTTCATTTTTAGGCACGCTTTGAAGTCTATGATCCACAATGTAACTCACGTCTTCTTTCCGAATGTTTGTTGTTTGTTTTGACCATTGAACAATGTCTATACCCTCACCGAAACTACCCACCGGCCGGCGCCCTGTTAAAAGCTCTAGCAACACTACTCCGAAGCTGTATACATCGCTTTTTTCATCCACTCGTAATGTATATGCATACTCTGCCATATCAAAGTATTACAATTTGTCATGAAAAGATTTAAGTATTCAAATTCGTCTAGTAATTGTCATTACAACCAATAAAAATAATACCAGTACAGACACTTAAAATAGAAGCAATACTTACATGCACGTGTATTTTACCCTAACTTAACCGTTATGATCCTAACCCATGCTATTTGTGTAAAAGTCTTCAAATAAAATTATAAAAAAAAAAAAGAAAAAAGAAAAAAAGTATATTAGAATTTTAAAATGCTATGGAAGTAGATATACTCCTAATTATGGTGATATGAGCAACGTTATTATAAATAATGACGTGGTCAATCAGAGGAAATACTAACACGATACCCAAAAAGACCTTTTATATATATATATATATATAGAGTTAACTTTAAAAGGTTTTAAGGAGAAAAAGGCGCAAGCGAGAAACGACATGTCGACACTGAACAAACAGAGGAAGGTACATACCAGGAGCGATGTAGCCGTAAGAACCTGCAATCGCCGACATATACTCCGACGCTTCCCCGCCCGACAAGAATTTCGCGAGCCCGAAATCAGCAACGTGAGCTTCGAAGCTCGAATTCAACAAGATGTTGTTCGACTTCACGTCTCGATGTACGATCAATGGCGAGCAATCATGGTGAAGGTAGCACAGTCCTTTCGCCGCTTCAATGGCGATCTTGCACCTCAAATTCCATCCCAACGATGCTCCCTTCTTCCCGTGCAATGCCTCCCCCAAGCTTCCGTTCCTCATATATTCGAAGACGAGGAGGTTGATCTCCTTGTTCGAGCAAAATGCTAGCAGCCGCACAATGTTGCGGTGGCGGATGTTGCCTAGGGTTTTGATTTCGGCCTTGAATCCACTGTCATAGGTATTTGATCCTGAAACTAGAAGCTTCTTTACTGCGATGTCGACTCCGTTGGGCATTTTTCCATGGTATACTATCCCCGCCCCTCCTCGTCCTATAACGTTGCCATCTTTCACGCATTCGAGAATATCAGGGATCGTGAATTCCAGATTTTGAAACGCGGTCATTTTCCATGTGTCTGAGCCTTTTCTTTTGAACTTTTTGGCCTTGATTATGGCTGCAGCGGCAAAGACTAGAGAGCATATTAACAGGCCAAGCGCGAAGATTAGTTTCATATTTGCAGGGCTTTTTCCTGGTTTTCCATTTATTGCGGTGAAGTTGCAAGGAATTTTTAGGAGAGAACCACAAAGTTGAGGGTTGCCCGCAAAGGATGAAGCGTTAAAGAAGGAGAACTGCCCTGTTTCTGGTAGCTTTCCGGAAAAATCATTGAATGAGAAATCGGCAATTGTGAGGCTTTTCATGGTTCCGATTGATCTCGGTATAGTTTGGTTCAGGTGGTTTCTTGACAAGTTTAGGTAATTGAGGATGTGGGCATTGGAAATCTCGGATGGGATTTGGCCAGAGAAGTTGTTTTGGCTCATGTCAAGGTATGTTAGA
This sequence comes from Coriaria nepalensis, assembly GCA_027186245.1. Taxonomy (NCBI): domain Eukaryota; kingdom Viridiplantae; phylum Streptophyta; class Magnoliopsida; order Cucurbitales; family Coriariaceae; genus Coriaria; species Coriaria nepalensis. Next base: position 3,643,666 of record CP114493.1, read on the forward strand.
TGGTAACAGTTACCAGTTTCAGGTGGGATTTCTCCATAGAAGGAGTTCCTGCTAAGATCAAGTTTCAGTAATTGATTAAGTTGTCCAATGGAAGGGGGGATTAGACCTGAGAACTGGTTTTCACTGATGTCAAGGATTTGAAGGGAAGAGAAATCCGAAAGTGAAAGTGGTAAAAATCCGGATAAGAGATTGTTGGATAGATTAATCTGGCCTAATTTGACAGGTTTAGGTGAGCTATTGCCGTTCTCTAACAATTTTCCAGAGAGGTAATTGTTTTGCAGCTCTATTAAGCCTAGCTCAGGCAAGTAAATGAAGCCATTTGGAATGCTACCATTCAAGTAGTTCTGTCCTAGCCTCACTTTTGTGAGGCTCAAACAAGTACCCAACCCATGGGGAATAGACCCAAAGAGGAAGTTGTTCATGAGTATCAATGTGAGGAGCTGATTTGATGAACATATGTCTCTAGGGATGGTACCGGTTAGCTTATTTGTGGACAAATCAAGCAGTTTTAGCTTCCCATTTTGGCCGAGATTCTCAGGTATCTTGCCGGTTAAGTTGTTTGACCATAGCGCCAGAGCTTCTAAATTCGGAAAGTCTGCAACATAGTCCGGAATAGAACCATGCAATTTGTTCATGAAGAGATTGAAAAGCTTGAGCTGTTTGAGACTGACAAACTCAGATGGGATTTCTCCAGTAAGCACATTGTTGGAGAGATCAAGGTTAACCAAGCTTGTTATGTTGCTTAACTGCTTGGGAATTGTTCCGGAAAGTAGATTTGTGTGCAAATAGAGAGTGTCAAGCGATTTCAAGTTCCCTAGTTCATGTGGAATCAGCCCATCCAATTCACACATTGAAATATCCATGTGAACCAAATTGACCAACTTTCCCAACTCTTTTGGAATGCCACCTTCAAAAGCATTGAGATAGCCCAAGTAAATCTCTCTCAATATTGTAAGGTTTCCTAACTCACTCGGGATTTTTCCTTGTAAATTGTTTCCCAAAAGTGAAAGATATTCCAGCTTTTCAAAACTCCCGTAGCTCTTAGGGATTCTGCCTTGGAAATAATTTCCTCCAAGATCCAAGTACTTGAGCTTCCTCAAGCTTGAAATCTCATTAGGAAGCGATGAAGTGAAGTTGTTGTCATAGGCATCAAAAACTTCTAAGTTTGTCATGCTCGAGTAGTTCCAGTCCAATCCCCCATTGAACTGATTGTGGGAGATGTTAAGGAATTGGAGGTTGCTCAGATTTACAACCTGATCAATGCTGCCCGTAAAATTATTTCCTGAAAGAGAGAGGCTGGTAAGGCGGTCCAGTCTTGAAATTTGAGGTGAAACACTTCCATATAGACTCAAATCTGTTAAGTCGACTGAAATGACTCGTCCCCTATAGCATTGAATCCCAGTCCATGAACAAACTGAATTCAGACTCGAAACATTCCAAGTGCTTAAAACGGGGTTAGGGGATTGAAATCCGTTTCTTAGTCCAAGTAATGCATGAAAATCACTGACCAAAGTGAAAGAGCAAGTGGTGCCCAGAAGAGAAAGCAGTGTCAAGACAATGAAAAGCACCATGTCTAATTGCTCAAGGTTGTGTTGGCAAGGAAATGGAGTTTGGAACACAGTGGAAGCAAAGACAAAGGAACTTGATTAATACTTTGGAAATGAGGGATTTTGCTGGGAAGGGATGATGGAAAAGTGAGTGGAATATGACAAAGTTCAAGAGTGTATGGGCTCAAGGAATCAAACATCTTCACAGAAAGAGTCTTCAAAGACAAGGAAGAAGGTTAGCCCCCCCTCCTTTTCTTTTTTCTTCCCTCTCTTTTCTTTTCCTCTCTGCTAAAAATGGTTTGACTGTCATCTCTACAGTGCTATGTTAGCCTCTTTTAACAAAGGTAAGGGGAGGGAAAAAGACGCAGAGAGAAAAAAAGAGAGATGAATGAAGAACATTTGTTGGGGAGGGGGCAAAATAAATCAGTAAATAACTAAAAATCTCAAATGGAAATTAAAGAACGGCCGTTGGAAAACAGGATCCTAAAGATGAAAGATTAGAGGGAGAGAGAGAAAAAGTAAAAGGAGAATGCTTTATTTCTTTCTTAAATGACGAAACTGATCTTTAGCTTTAATCAAAGGATGCTCCCCCTCTCTATATCCAAATATGAATGAGGGCTGTGATGGATTTGCACTTTCACTCACTTCGAAATGACTCAATTGTCCTCGAGTCTTTGGTAAAGGACCACCATGTCCCAACCCTGTTTTCTTTTCTAATTCTTCATTTATTGGGGCATTTTTGCTATTATAGAAAAAGCTAGCTAAATGATAGTAGTATGTACTTCTTCGTTAGCTTTATTTAAAAAATACATGATTTAGGGAACATTTGAATCTGTAATCATGTAACATTTGAATCTCTTGAAATTCATTATTTATAATAATTACATCATACCCCTGAGCTAGAATTTTACTTTTTATCCTTCTTTTTTCTTTGTTTTAAATTCCTAATGATATCCAAACAGCAAACATAATTATTTGAAGGAACATGTAAAGACAACATAACACCTTAACTTGTGCAGCGGGGAAGCTGGCTAGGGACCCATCGAATAAGCATTTGATCGAGCTTGTTCCTCTCTTTGGTTTCATGCCACTCTGTCAAGATCATCGCTCAAAGGTTTGCTTCATCACGACCCAAAAATGCATGCTCCTACTCAAGTATTTCCATATACGCTCGATATGGAGCATTGATTGTGTAATTTGATGACATTTTATATTACTTTTTACTATAAAATATGAAAATAATGTTCTATCATTTTCATGAGTTTAGGGGAACAGAACATGTGACTACAAAACCAGTAGTTGTAAGAACTGCAAAAGGGGATGATTATTAAGATATCATTACTATGTTCCTGATCAACTATTTCATAATGATGTTTTCCTAGATAACTAGGTAGGTAGGTTGCATGGAAGAATGAAACCAGTAGAAGCTTTTTAACATTAATTGTTAATTTACATTCATTGCTTTAACTTTATTCATTCTTCTTCCTTGGCCAACAGACAGGGCAGGGCAGCTGCATGGGACCAACTCTCTCTACTTAGTAATATGGACATATGGGGAATTCTGAAATAAAGCTTTATTAGAAGCTGAGATATCTTGTCTTTAAGAAAAGTATGATAAAGTAAAAGCAGATGATTATGCTATAGATCGTGATCTTCCACTTGAAAAGAAAAAGGAAAAGTAAAGAAAGAAAAAGAAAAGAAAAGAAGAAAAACTCTATGGAGCGAGGCAAGGGCCCATCTCCCGCCTCTCACATGGAAAAGAGTGCACTTGTATTAACTCGCTATCTCATTCACAAAATCAATCTTTTAGCTCCCACTAGTGTTTGATACATATTATGATGACCAGGCAAACCAGGGCATGCAAGTCTGGATGTGCTCATCTGAGGTATTCTATCCATCTATGAGTGTGTATGCATGCCTTTTCTTTTGAACAGTCATTGTCTTGTGTCGTGGCAATGAGGTGTCTAGAAACAATAAATGTATATGCATTTTTATGGGTATGTACGTTTTTTAGCTTGGTGAGTAGCCCAAGTATGCTTTCATCAAGTACACTAGCAAGCAGGTAACTTTTTCTTAAGCATATCTTTCATTTCATGCATACATTATATTGTGTTTTGGACAACTCATCCATTCTTCAATAAACAATTATTATATGGTTTTAGAATTGCATTTTTGAAGAAAATAGATTATCAATATAAGATTATAGTTAAATTGATATAATAGATATTTATTTAAGAGTTTGGTAGTTTTTAAATTAAATTTAGATGAGACATTTTGAACGATAATGCAAACTGACCCTTCAAATCAATAGAAAGAAATTCAAAATTCTATGTTGTATATAAAGTATATAATACCTTAGGATAAAACATCTATAAGTCTATGTTGCCAAAAAATATTGACCTGACATAATTTCAACGGTTGATTATATATTTCTTATGTAGTTTAAATGACTTTGGATAATAAGCTTAGATTTTAGAATATTTAGGAAGATCTGGTGGGCTTGAGGTGAGTAGTGAAGCACCAATATTCATATGAAATCGGGCGTGGAAGAACTAAACGATATATATATATATACATGTTTGAAGAAATATTTTGTATGGATATAATGTATATAGCTCAAGGGTCGGATTAAATTATATCATAAATATTATTTTTATATTATTTATATTATTATATAGTATAATAAATAAAAATAATATTTATAATTATAATAAAATTTGATATGGGAGGTAATTATATAATCATATATCTGATAAAAGAATATGTTACTTTTATATATGTAGCTAGGTTATGGGACAAGGGTGACTGTTGGGATGTGCTGGACTGTTTATGAATAGTAGTAGTTATCTATCCTAAACAAAGCATCAGGTTCGATTACCTTTTATAATGTCAAAGGCTGTGTTCTTCCCGGAATTCATTGATGCTGAGTTGTTAGCCACTTGGTAAGTCTGAGCTGTATTCCTGTGTATGCATGTTTATATGTGTATATATATATATATAGCATTATAGATATGCAGTGGTTAATTGATATACTTATTCCCTTTATTTTTCCTTAGGGCTCGTAAAATGTTATGATAAAAGTATAATAATATATAGTTTAGGAATGCGTATTAAGGTATCATATAAGTTGACAATATATTACATAAAACCCCTGCAGGGGTTGAAATGAGAATGTATTTAACACTTCTTTGGAAAATGTAGAGCTTTCCCTTTCCTTAAAGGATGCTTGAGCTTTATACTAAAGACAAACCAAGCAGCTTTCTTGTTTCTCCCAAGATTAAGCATTTCTTCTGGCGGGCTTTCTCGGGTGCTCTTGCTACGAAACTTTCTCTGTGGAAGAGGTTTGGATCGAAGGTTTGGAAAGAATGCTACGAAGGCTTATAGGCCAACAAAGAATCCATTGTTCCGATCAAATATTGAAGTTTCTACCATCCCCAATAGACCAAACAACATCACTCCTAACAGAATCTCTTCCCTCCAAAATACTCAATCAGGCCCAAGACGGTCTCGCGCCTCTTTTCGCTTCCTAAATATTAGAATTAGGGAAATAAATCCCCGTAAGAATCAAAGCCCATAACGAATTAGGATGAAAAGCCAAATGAAAAAATTGTTTAGCCAAAAGGACTTTGTTAAAACACTCCAGGTCTTTGAACCCCAAACCCGCCACTCAAATTAGAATCAGACAACCTATATCCCAATTCACCCAATGACCTTTTTTTCTCATTCCCTTGCAGCCCCCGCCAAAAGTTAGCCGCAACAGAATTTATCTCCCCACAAAGCTTTTTAGGAAGTTTTAAAATAGTCATCACATAGGTTGGGATGGTCATGGCAACCGCTTTGATAAGAACCTCTTTACCACCATGAGAAAGTAGTTTCTGCTTCCAAACTCTAAGCCGAGCAATCACCTTTTCTTTGACATAATAAGTGGTTTCATACCTAGTCTTACCCCCATAAGGCCGGAAAACCAAGATAGGTACCAAAGGTACGCACCCCGTTTTAAGACTCATAATTCCTTCTATAGAAGATCTAACACACAGAGAAACATTATTAGCACTAAAGATTAAGCTTGACTTATCCAAATTCATACTTTGATCCGAAGCCTCACTGTAGGTTTGAATGATTTCCGTTAGTCTTTTACAATTGATGCTTTAACTTCCACAAAGAACAAAGAATCGTTGGCCAAAAAAAGATGGGAAATAATAGGACAGGCCCTCGAAAGTCCCAACCCCTTACGCTTATTATCCTCCACCTCCTTACTAATCATACAAGAAAGGACATCTGCAACAAGTAAGAAAAGATGAGGGGAAATAGGGTCCCCTTGCCTTAATCCCTAGAAGGCACAAAACTGCTCGATCTTCTCCCATTAATCACCAAATAACGAAACAGTAGTAATACACTCCATCACCCAATTAACCCGAGTAGAAGCAAACCCTATTTTCACAAGAACAGTCCAAAGGAAATCTCATTCCACTCTATCGTAGACCTTATTCATATCATCTTTAACTGCAATCCCAAATTTCTTTTCTTATATCTGCCGGATATTGTCTCATATCTGCCTCTTTGGAACAAAGGTTCCTTGATTTATCCGAGATGAGAGAATCCAAAAACGGCTTAAGCTGATTAGCACCTTCGAACAAATTTTATAACCAAACTACAGAAACTAATAGGCCAAACTTGTTTAACATTCTCCGGACCTTAACCTTAGGGATAAGAACAATATCTGGTTGAATTCTCTAAGCAATTTCCCAGTCCTGAAAAAACTTTGAACTTTTATAATCACCTCTTTAGTAAGCTCCCAGTAAGAATGGTAAAAGAAACCATTAAAACCATCCAGGCCCAGGGCTTTTAAAGGACCAAGTTGGAACACATCCTTTTCTATCTTAGCTAAAGAAACTGGCCTAGTAAGGGACTCATTCATACAATCATCAACCAAAGTCGGAACACGATCCAAAGAGTTCCCCCAATGCCTAGGATCATCTGACAACTCATAGAACACTTGGAATTCATTGACAATCAGATTGTTTGATCAAGCCAAACCCCATTCTCATCTTTAATCTTAATATTTTGTCTACGATTTCGGACCATTTGATGAAAAAATTTAGTATTTCTATCCCCGTAGGATAACCAATTAATTCTGGACTTTTAAAACCAATATTTCTCTTCAAGAGCCCACCATCATTCAGTTTAGAAGAAATAACTTTGATGCACTCCCTATTCTCAACCGTAGGAGGACTATTTTGCAACACCGTCAACTCATGACTAATACTGTCAATAAGCTTCCTATTATTGGGGAAAGCCTCCTTGCTCCAATTAATGAGATTAATCCTACAACCCCTAAACTTCTGCAGCCACTGGAAAAAGAAAGACCCTCGGCATTCAACAATCCAACTCAATTTAACCGCCTCATCACATTGCACATTGAAATGGCTCCTGCTCTTTTTTTTTTTTTTTTTTTTTTTTGTTTCTTCTTTTTAAATTCAATTTTTTTTCTCTAATCATAACTCTATTATTTTTTTTATAAATACTTTCTCAAATTATCTTCATAAATCACAATTCATAACTCAAAAAATCATCTCTCAAGTCTCAACTCTCAATTATTCTCTATTTATTTATTTTTTTACTAATTTAAAGTTTCAATTCTCAATTTTACAATTCATGATTCTAATCTTGACTCTCAACTCTCAAGTTTCAAAATCTAATTTTAAGTTGATTCAATTTTTCTATTTTATTATAATGTGTTTTAATCTTTATTATTATTATTATTATTATTTTGTTAATTTTATCTTCCAGGTTCTAACTAATTCCAATATATATATATATATATATTTTTTTTAATAACATATAAAATAGATAAATTGAATAACACGCATAATTTTGAAAGCTAACAAAAATTGTCATTTTATAGTCCAGGTTCTAACTCAATTAAATTATGATAAATGTACGTCTCAAACTCAATTAAATTTTTAACCTGATGGTTCAGTTTCTATGTGGTCATATAATGACATGAGAGCTAAAGATAATTTTGCTAAGTTGATTGCTTATTTTGATTTGTCTATTGGTTTTGCTGATTCTGAATATTATAAAAACTTTGCTTGAGACTCATATGGTCTTTCCTATAGAAGAGTCAGTAAAAATACAACTAAAAGTGATATAAAAGCATGTTTAAAAAAATAACATGATGTTTAAAAAAAAAGAATTAAGTTCACCTCATATTAGTATTGCATTAACATCTGATATTTGGAGTCAAAGTCCAAGCAAGATTATTTATTTGTGTGAAAACGATAAGAATACTGCTGAAAAATTTAACAAATTTTATAAAAAAAATTTACAAGTCTACTATGATTTTATATGGTATTTATTATGTTATTTCACCGTTAATTATTACACAATTTGTTGATATTGTTCAGATGTTTACCGCTTATGATGATGATGTTGTTTTTAAACCGATTATAGAAAAAAATAAAGATAAAATACTTAAAATATTAAAAAGAAGTTTCACTTTTGTATTGCTTTGGATTTCTATTGAATCATAGACTTAAATATGAAAGTTTTAGTTAGGTTATTTCTTTTATATGAAGAAAATTAGATATTTCTTATGATAGACTAATCGCTAATACAAATATAAAATTTCATGAAATTTATGTTATTTATGAAAATAAGTATATCAACTTGTGATCTCGATAATCCGATCAACAAAATAAACAACCAAAGAAGTCGATATGGAATATTTACAACAAGAAGAAAAGTTTTTCAAGTAGTGGTACGTCAGAATATGGGGAGTTTCGGAAGTAACTTAAATCCTCAGATGATGAGGATGAAAATGACTTTAATATCTTGCAATGGTGTAAGTATAATTCAAAAAAATTTCCTATATTAGCTCAACTCGCAAATGACATCTTGACCGTCCCCGTCTCAACAGTATCTTCAAAATAAGCCTTTAGCATAGGTGGGAGAATCATTTCTAATAGAAGAACTAAATTAACGCCTGACATAATTGAGATAATATCGTGCATCAGATATTGGGAATGTGCAAATCAGCAAAACCAATATCAAATGATGGATCAAGAAGACATATACAGAGCATTTGATAATTTATATCTCGAATCTGAATACGAAACTTCTAATTATGTGGTAAGAAATAATTCAACCCCTATTAAAAATTATAGATTATAATGTAATTTTAATAATGTATTTTTTTCATCATTTTTAAAACTTTATTATAAGTTCCATTTTTTCCTCCTTTAGGCCGGAATATTTTTTTGACGAAACTATCTATCATTACAAATCATAATCAAGTTATTTCTTTGACTAACTCTTTATTATTTGTTAATAATATATTAAATTATAAGTCTTCAAAAATAACAAAATTGGAAAAAAAAATTACAAAGTTTTAGGATAATACTATTTTAGGTTCATCTACTTCACTAGAACGTAATTAAATATGAGTAATTAAACAGATAAATATACTACTTTCATATTATAAAACTTTTTTATTATGTTATAAAACTATTTTATTGAAATATAAAATTTATTTATTCTATTACGGGATAATTTTTTACTCAAAAAAAGAAAAGTTCATTTTTAGGCCAATTTTTTATCAAGCTCGGATTAGGCTGAGAGTTTTGAGGCCCAGCCCGACCCAAAAGAACGGGGTGAGCCCGACCTGACCTAAATAATCTCGGGCCAGGTAGGGCCGGACCGACCCGAATTGCTACCACTAGAAATAATTATACAACTTTGAAATTATTTTATTTCTAAGATTAATAATTCTATACCAAATATTTTTCATGAACAAGCCAACAAAACAATTGAAACCCACAAAAAAATTTGCCATTTGAAGTATATAATATAATTAGAAATCAGAATGTTATTTTGCATTAGATTTTAACTCGAGGAAAGGAATCCCCAACCCAGTTTCTGCACTATATCTTTTACTACTTCAGGAGTAGACTATTGACAGTGTGACTAGTTTGACTATCACTCTTACTGATTACTCTCTTTCATCTCTCTCTTTCTCATCTCTAAAACATAAGGAGCCCGCAAACTCTTTTGTTTCAAGTTTTAGAGAAAAATGTAAAAAGTCCTAAAACTCAAATATGACAAATAGGCGGAGTTACAGAGCGGCAAAGGAAAAGGAAAATTTACCGGACTCCGGTGGGCGGTGGCTGACAGCTGTGGGCTGTGGCTTCTCTCTTTGATTTGAGGTGGCTGGTGGCGGTGGGTTCAGTGCTGCAACCTGCAGTGGACTCGCCGATGGGTGACTCGTGGCCTTCTCTCCTTAATTAGGAGTATTGGGCAGTAAAGATTGAAGAGTAAAGTCACCATTTCACTTCTTTTTGAACTGGATCGGGATAAGTTTCCGTTTTTTTCTTTTTTTTTTTTTTTTCCTATTTTATGATTTATAATTTTTGGATGGCCAAAATTTAAATTTTAAAAGTTTATATACCCAAATTGAATCTTTAAAAATTGAGGGCGGGACTCGTCAGTCCTGGCTCCACCTTACCCTCCACCGCTAGCAATAATATAATAATAACAGGAGACAATGGATAACTCGATTGGGCCTTAAACTTTGATGTTGGGCCAAAATGTACGACAAATAATAGGATGGATCTCTTGGGCCGTAGCTTGACTGAAAGGTCCATCCAAGTTTGAAGTTGTTGGGAGGAGATATTCGTTGAAAGAGAGAAACACGATCACTTTCTCCACCGCCGATTTCTCCTTTGTTCCTCTCACAACTTCCTTCCATAACAAACTGAAGAAGGTAACATATGAATTTTGAGATTTATCGTTATATTTAATCCTCTGTTTGTTTTAGGGATAGACGAATTACTGGATTATGAATTTTCAGTGGCTCAGATGATTATAGTTAAGCTTGGTTTGTTTGATGTCCATTGTCCAGCCCTCTGTTTGTAATTCCATTGTTTGTGAATATCCCCTGATTTTTTTATTTTTTTTTTTGAATGAGGGGGCCATTGATGAATTGTTTCTTTTTGGCCTGCCTTTAGGTCGTATGTTCTTATTTTTCGGTCAGTTATTCTTCGATTAATCAATAAATAGAATCTAGGCTGGAGTTGTTCTCTGTTAGTGTTAGATTATGTGTCTGATAGAGGAGCTGCATCTAAAATTTTGTTATCAATATGGGAATTTGGTCAAAATGGCAAGTGTCCCTTTTTTTTTTGAATTTCTGCGAGGTAAAATGAATTTTTCATTCAAACGTACAATTTATGCTGATTGGGGTCTTGCGGACCTAAACTGAATTGAGATTAAAGGAAGGCAAGTCTATTCTCGATCATTTTGCTTTTTTGTGTATGGAGAGAGACTAGTCGTGTCAAGGAGAAATTCTGGAACACACGGACAGTAGATACATTACATCCTCTCATACTTTTGATCTACTTATAGGAGGGAGGTCATGTAGGATAGGGGTATTGAGAGGACTTTAGTTTTATCTGTTACTTTGAACTTCTTATCTGGGTTCAATAGCGGAAGGCTGTGTCTCGGGGTAGAGAAGTTGTGAAATTATGAAGCACGTGTACATTTGTCTCTCTCTTCTATTTTTTTGAATCATTATACCTGAAGATATCTTTGTCTTTTATTTCTAATATTCTTCCGATGGTTTATTTCGTTTTTTCATTTGAATGTTTGTGAGCTTGCCGTTGGATTTAATTGGCGCAAAGTCAGATATTATTTTATTAGTTATACATATATATATATGCGTGTGTGCATGTCTATTATTATTATTCTTCTTCTATTACAGAACCCCTCCGAACCGTACCCGTATCATACGTGTTAAATTTCTATACGAATATGCAGTATCTAGTTGTGAGTACTCTCAATTTATTTCCTCGCCTGTTAACAGACTTGTTGCAGGTGAAATATTTGATTGAAGCTAAACAAGGAATCAGTAGAGAGAGAAAGTGAGAGGAGTATCATGCCATCACTGCAAACGGCTCTCCCTCCTGAACTCGCCAACAATGTGATTAGACTTTACCGCGAGTGCCTAAGGAGGGCCAAGTATATTGGCCACAGGCAGCATAACACAGAGCTTGTTGTAGGAATGGTGAGGGATCAGTTTAAAAAGCACATGGGCGAGACTGATCCATACAAGATACAGAAGTTGAAAGATGATGCGGCCAGGGGGCTTATCAACCACATTCTATTCGAGTCTGAAAAGATGACTGGTCGCAAATTTAGCCAGAGCTAAAATGAGATCTTAGAGCTAGTTTTCCCTACTTAGATTGGGTGGTATTGAAGGCAATGATGGTGATCATTCCTAAAGTCCTCTCTGATGGCTGTGTCTAGAGATCTGAAGAGTGGTGGTCATAATAATTTTTGGACCATTATATCCATGTTCATAACTTAGTTTTGAGTGAACTAGGATGTCCCTCCAGCTTTTACATCCTCTAGACAGTTATTATCATGCCCCAAGCTTAAAACTTACAATAAAATTGACGCAGGTGCTTGTCTTATCATGCCTATTTAGCATATCACGTCAGCCTAATTAAGGTGAAAATTCTGATTTTCATTTGTAATCCCAATTACTAATTCCACCCGTACTTTTTTTCCCCAAGTTACTATGGGTAGAAATTAACTTCATCTTCATCAATCTCCGCGCTGTCTCTCTCCTTCGAGAACTGATGTTGTCGTAACCAAATTGAACTCATTGGTTCCCAAATCATTTCGATCTGGTTTTACAACCGAAACAGATCGAGATTAGGTCGACTTCGATCTACTTTAGAGATTCGAGAACTAGATTGAAAAAGATATATGGTTCTAGAACAAACTAGGCGAAATCGATCTGACTCGCCTTGAACCAGATATAATCAATTCTTGAGAGAGATAGAGGGAGAGAAAAACATTGGCGGTGGCGACGTTTCTGGGAGATTGATGAACGTCAAGTTGGAGTTGATTTATAAGGAAAGAAGCTTAAGGAGTAAAAATAAAAATGAAATATAGGTTCAGAAAATAGGATTGAAAAAAAACACATAATTTTCAAACTTTCATATGGATTATGAGGCATACTGATTATAGACATGACATGTTAGCATATTTTATTATTAAAAGATAAAATTAAATAAAAATTAAACCACTGAAACCTCTTTTCTTTTTTTTTCTTTTTTTTTTTTTTTTTTTTTTTTTTTTTTGGAATTGAGGTGTTATTTAAATTATCAGCTCGAGTGATGATCACTTTTGAATCAATTGTCTCGGACAACGTAGTTACTCTAAATAGGGGAAGTAATTTTGCCTTACGTTAGGGATATATCGCATACCATATGGATTTATTTTTCCATGTTATATAAAATATTACTGTTCGAGAAATTGTATTTTTTATTTTTTTTATTTGTTAAATATTTAAAATGACATTTTGTATTTTGTTTAAAGTTCTGATAACCTTTGCATTTTTCCAATCTATCTAATCACTATCCACTAACCAACAATCTGATGATGTGGCAAGTCATATTATTTATAAAAAAAATTCAGTTGTTAAAATTTGACCCCTAATTTATTTTCTTCCCATACTAATTTATTTTTTTTCCTTTTAGACCCCTAATTTTGTCCGGAAAATCTGAAAATCCTATTTTCTTGAGAAACTTTACAGATTTTCCCGAGAAAATATGGGTTTCCTAGAAGAAGATGAAAAAACAAGTCAGGCAGTCTATTACGTCTAAATTTAAATAAAATCGCATCTAGTGTTTTATTATAATTTGAAACTAGATGGGATTTTGCACATGGTTCGATGTGAAATCGAAGGAGATGCAACTTCCCATAAATACGAAAAAGAAAAAGAATAAGAAAGAAAACAAAGCCATATGTGAAATCACATCCAACGTTCAATTCCTAATGTGATTTAGCATTTGAATCCAGAAGCTTAATCGCAACTGAAGTTCGAACTTCAGATGATTTGATGCAAAATTGAACCATATGTGATTTTCCAGATGAAAAATAAAAATCCTAGCATTCAATTTCATATTGCATCTGGTGTTCGAATTCAGATGCGAAATAGCATTTGGTCTTTTTTATTATATATAATTATAATTTTAAGTTAGGAGTTTAAACAGATAAAAAATAAAGAATGGGGAAAAATGAAATAAAAAGAATAAATAATAAAGGTCAAATATTAAAAAAAGTCAAAAGAATAAAGAAAAATATATTTTTAAGGAGAATGATATACAATATCAGCATGTCATGTCATCAGTCCATCAAAATAAAATAGGTCAAATAGGTGTTATGGGAAGCTTGGCCCACTTAAAAAAATATATGAAATCTTTGGCAACCTTAAAAAGATATAAGGACTTGTTTAGTTCGATTCTTTTATGGGAATGAGAATAAAAATGAAATAAAAATGAGAATGATGATTTTTTTAGTATCTGTTTGGTTGCATAAGAAATAAATTAGAATAAAAATGAGAATGTAGATCGAAATATCTTTAGTCCCAATTAAAATTCAATCTTGATTACTTAGTCTACTCATCTACCTATCTTCTTTTCTGTTTATCCTCATATTTCTGCATATTAATTTAGTCTACATATTTATCTAAACTATAGGACTATGTTTATGATCAACAAGATTACTATTAGTAGACTCATTTCAGAGGAGCTTATTGGGATTACGCCTAAATTTCAATTTTCATGGGTCTTACCTTTTATTATGCTAATTGAAAGTTGAAAAAGGAAATAAAGCAATTACTAGCTTTACTACTGTTGAGACATCAAAATAGTCTACATGTTTATATCTCTTCATTTCATTTAGTCTACATGTTTACCTAGACTAAATTATCAACAAGATACTTCAAATATCACAAGTATTGAATACAAGTTGATTGGTTTTTTTTATTTTTTTTATTCAAAGATTATAAAATATGACATCACATTCAATATTTTGATGGTTAGTTTTTATACTTGAAATAATGAGCTTTTGATGAAAAATCATGAATCATAACCAACCGATTCAACTCCATTCTCCGAAGTGAATGCTACAAGATTTAATAATCACGGTCATGGTCATGGTCATGGTCATGGTCATGGTCATGGTCGAGGTCGTAGAGAGATTGAAAAAAATTTTGTAATCAACGAGGATGTTTATTTTGACCATTTGGGAGTGGCGTAGATTTCTTCGTGATAACTAAATTTGAAAGTTGATTTTTCTTATGACAATAATAATTAGTTAATTGAAGATGTTATAATTTAAAATTATGTTAAAATCCTTTTCATTTTGTATGTTTTTACTTATGATAGTGGGTTTCAACTAATAGTGGTGTGTTTTAATCTTAAAGATTGCATTGTAATGGTTATATTTTAATATTTTATTATAAACTTATTATGTTTCCTTTTTTCTTATGAAGAAAAATATGAATTTTCCTGATCATATACTTGAATCGAATAATTAAGGCAATGACACACACCATAGTTAAACATAAGCAATATTTTTCAAGCTTAACAGAGATGAAGGCAAATGTGAAGACAATATCAAGTTCTGCAAACTTGGTTGAAGACTCTGGAAGAGCTAACATAATATTTACTTGGGGGAACAAAGTTCATAATTAATAATGCTTTATTTTCTACTAAATCGAAAAGAAATCAGGTAAGTTTCAAAATTATTTATCGAAATGAGTATCATAATGAGACTACCAATAAAAATATTATAGAATATAATCTTATCATATTAAACATCTCTTCTAGAAAATAAATACTACATATACTACCCGCTTTATCTTTTGGTTTGTACAATACAAGTATTATTATACTTGAAGTCAATTCAATAATAAACTAGAAGATCAATAATTCAAATAATTTTATCATTTGGCATGACCGGTTGGGCTATCTCGAATCAATATTAATGCAAATAATTATTGAAAATTAACATGGACGTCCATTGAAAAACCATAAGATTTTTCAATCTAATAAATTCTCATGAGTTGCTTGTTCTCAAGGCAAATTAGTCATTGGACCATCACCAACTAAAACTGGGACTGAATTCCCAAAATTTCTTGAACACATTTGTGGGTCTATTCATCCACCATGTGGACTATTCAATATTTATGATTTTAAAAGATGCATCCACAATATGGTCACATGTCTGTTTATTATCAACTCACAACTTAGCAATTGCGAGATTATTTGCTTAAATTATTCTATTACGAGCACAATTTCTAGATTATACGACAATTCGTCTTGATAATGTTGGAGAATTTACATCTCAAGTATTTTATGATTATTGTATGTCACTTGGGATAAATCTTGAACAACCTATTGCCCATGTTCATACACAAAATGGTTTAGTAGAATCTTTTATTAAGCACTTCCATAACTGCAATACCATTACTCATGAGAACAAAACTTCTTATTTATGTTTGGGGACATTCTATTTTACATGCAGCAACCGTTGTACGCATTAGGCCAACATCATATCACAAATTCCATCCAGTACAATTGATTTTTAGTCATGAGCCAAATATTTCCATCTAAGAATAATTGGTTATGCGGTATATGTTCCAGTTGCTCTGCCACAACATACAAAGATGGGTCCTCAACGGAGGTTAAGAATATATATTAGGTTTGAGTCCCTTTTGATAATTAAATATCTTGAACTCTCAACATGTGATTCATTTACGGCACGATTTGCCAACTGTCATTTTGATGAGACAATATTCCCATCATTAAGGGGAGAAATTAAACAACTAGATAAAAACATCACATGGAATGCATTATCATTATCCAATTTTGATCCTCGTACTAAATAATGTGAACAAAAAGCTTAAAGGATAATTCACTTGCAAAGTATAGCAAATCAATTATCAGATTAATTCACCGATCTAAAAAGAGTGACAAAATTACATATATCAGTTGCAAACGCTCCGGCTCATATTGAATTCCCAGTAGGACAATCTTTAGTATCATAGCTAATGAGTCTAAGGTACACTAGAAGCGTGTAGACTAATTGGTTATAAAGACAAAAATCCTCGAAAAAGAAATAAGCAAATGATCAAAATGACACCATTAAGGAGGATAATATTCTAGAGAATTTAGACATAACTAATCATAAAATTTTAGAAGAGGTTCAGGTACCTGATAATAGTGAAAATAAAGAGATCTCAATAAGTTATGTCTCTATGAAAAAAAGATGTAACGAAAATGAAATAGTTGTCGATAATATTTTTTTTCATATAATATAATGCTTGATATTGTGGATGAAAATGAAGATCTTGAACGTAAATATGTCGAAGAATGTAGACATAGAAGTGATTGGCCAAAATGCAAACAAGCAATGGAGACGAAATTATGTTCACTTGAGAAACGTGAAGTTTTTTAACCTGTAGTCTGAATACCTGAAGATGTAAAATCATTTGGGTACAAATATGTATTTGTGCAAAAATGGAACGAAAAAGACGAGTAAGATATAAAGCACGACTTGTGGCACATAGATTTTCGTAAAGGACTGGTTTTGATTATGAAAAAATATATTCTCCTGTGGTAGATGCAATTACACTTCTATATCTCATTAGTCTGGTAACCCATGAGAGACTTTACATGCGAATGATGGATGTCGATTGATAGTGACATTTATATGAAAATCTATAAAGGGCTTATGTTTGAAGCATGTAATTCAAATTCTTGATAAATATATTCAATCAAATTACAAAGATCTATGAATGGATTAAAGCAATCAGGACGTATGTGGTATAATCGTCTTAGTCAATATTTGTTGAAAGAATGGTATAATAATGACCACACATTTCCATGTGTTTTTAATAAATAAAAAATCAGAATTTGGATTTGTTATTACTGTTATGTATATTGACGATTTGAACATTATTGAAACTTTTGAAGAAAATCTGAAAGTCATAGATTATTTAAAGAAATAGTTTGAGATGAAAGACTTTGGAAAAATAAAGTTTTATCTTGACCTACAGATCAAGCATTTAGTAGATAAGATCTTCATTCATCAGTCAATTTATATAAAAAATATCCTTAAGATACTTTATCGTCCTGGTATGTAACAAAAATTTTCAAAAAAAAACTTTTAGCAATCTTTTATATATACATAAATTAATCTTAAATACTATGTGGAAGAATAATACCTTAGTCAACGTAAATCGATCGTTAAGACTCACATCACAATCTTCTAAATTGATTCTCGACACATTAGGACGTGTGTGGGCACGTAGAGATAATAAAATTTTATTTTCGGTGATCTCTATTCTTTTTCATTCACCTCTCTTAAAATAATTAGAATATGATGTATTTATATAATTATATTAGGGTTTCTATTTAATATTATTTTTAATTTAAAATACACTAAATTAATTTGAATTAATAGTTCAAACATAATATTAAATAAAAAAAAAATAATGAGATAATAGGAAACTTGTAATATAATTACAAGATCCCTATGCCATTTTCCCCTATGGTTGGCCACTATCATTGTGCAAAAAAAGTGATAGGCTTGTGACATATGTCACATTATGATTGTGTTATCTCCTTATTTTATTTTGTTAAATCTTTTCAAACCTAAATTAAAATAGAATCTTATCTATTTTAAATTAAATCATATTTTATTTTTATTTTAAATTTGGCTCTCAAATCAATTTAAATTTGACTTTCCTAATCTTAATATTAAATTAATATCTTATAACAACTAATATTAGATAACAAATTTAATTTAAAATTAAATATATTATTATTTATAGATTATGAATTTTGAAATCACTATAATATTTAAATACATCTTTTAATTAATTAATTAACACAAATTATCTCATAATTATATATTTACCCTAGAAAACTATTTTCTTTGTGAATAAACCCTTTATCTATGTTTGTCACTCTTATCTTATATAGTATTTTATAGAGGCAACCTGTGAATTATGGACCTATGATTCCAAACTCAAATAAATTAGATTATTAATTAAACGTTTAATTTAATAAATTTTATTTATTAATCTCAATATTGTTTCATTAAAATATGAGATTGCACTCTTACAATTATATAATAAATTATTGACCTATCTCTAGTAGTCCATTGATATTATCATTACATGCAATTTAATCCTCCAATAATTGATTCATAATAAGAGCTAGTCAACATTACCATTTTTTCCCTTCTAATTATCTATTTACCTTTAAGTACCATTAATTCATTAGCGAATGGTCATTTTATAACTTAATTATAAATTTGAGCTCAAAACCATTCTGTTGCAGAATTAACCCTTAAGGGAACCAATATACAATCTTCTATGAAGAAGGTTTGGATTTCATCTCTATAATCATGTTCTCAACCGCTTATCCCAATGAATCTCCAAAACAAAAGTCTTTAGCCTGTTTTACAAACAAACCATGACGAGTGAATCGAAAGATTCAATTGACATAAACAAGAGTTCATGACTACTCAGGATTTAGATTGATCTGCATATAATTATCTATTGATATAAATAAAATTCATTACAGCAAACGATATGTTGATAAAAAATTAATTCATATTAGGTCATGTTTTATATAATCAAAATTATATAAAGCACATTTACTAAAATGTTTATTTACATCAAGAATCCCAATCTAGATCACTTGCATTCATAATGCTAGTAGACCGTACTAGCAACTATTAATTAAATATTTCATACGTTAATATGTTACAGACAATTTAATTCATTATCTATAATCTTAATCCTCTCGTACTAATACAAGATTATAATTACATACACGAATTTAGAATTTTCTGATATTTAAACGCTAATAATAACACATTCAAAAAATTATATATAAAAATGTCACTTTTATTAATTTCATAAAACTATACTTATCTCATGCTTTTAGAGCATTATGCCCGACACCCTAATGGTTGCTCGATCACTTGATGTGAAAAATGATCATTTTCAATCTCGAGAAGATAACAAAAAATTGCTTGGTCCCGAAGTACTATATCTTACCTGCAATGGGTGCACTAATGTATCTTGATAATAATACACGACCTGATATAACATTCTATGTAAATTTGTTAGCAAGATATAGTTCTACTCCAACAAATAATACAATGGAATGAACTTAAATTTGTCTTTCATTATCTTCGAAGGACAATCGATATGAGCTTATTTTATTCAAATCATTCTAATTCAGAGCTAGTTGATTATGTTAATGCATGATATTTATTTAATCCACACAAAGATCGATCTCAAACAGGTTATTTATTCACACGTGGCAATACCGCAATATCATGGAGATCTATTAAGTAAACGTTAGTTACAACTTCATCAAATCATACTGAAATACTCGCAATACATAAGGCAAGTCAAGAATACATATGGCTAAGATCGATGACTTAACATATTCGAGGAACATTCAATTTATCTTCTAACAAATAGACTCCTACTATTTTGTATGAGGACAATACTGCATATGCTTAGCCTATAATTAAAGAGGGATGCATCAAAGAAGGCAGAAGAAAGTATGTCTCACTGAAATTCTTCTTTACACATGACCTAGATAAATGTGGTGATATCAATGTTTGGTAAATTCACTCGAAAGATAATCTAACAAATTTATTTACTAAAAGCACTACGAAACATAACATTCAAAAGATTACTTCACAACATTGGAATGCGTCGGCTAAGATACTTAAATTGATGTTTATACTAGGGGGAGTTAGTACATGTTATACTCTTTTTCCTTTGCCATGATTTTTCCAACTGAGTTTTTCTTGTAAAGCTTTTAACGAGACAACTTCTCGTACTATGAAAATCCAAGAGGAAGTGTTGTGTATTATTTGTTGGATGTCTATTGAACTTCTCCCCCACGACTCCTCCACTTTTATCTCTTTATCAACCTCTTTATTATACTTATCTCATGTCTTTTGGTATTCTAACCATCATGATCATGAGCCTATAAATAGAAGTATTTGTAGAAAATGAAGAACAACAAGAAACAATAATTCTCTTTTCTCTCTACATTCTCTCTATTATTATCTTGTCCTCTCGTTGTCATAAACAAATTTTCTTAGATGATGTTGGCTGACTCAGGAGTCCAAGACAGCTGACTTGTGATAGAAAAAATTGCAAGGCTATCGGTTTGTTCCGATGAGCACACGTTGAAGTGCAGGTATGCTAAAAGTATAAAGATACTTAAGATTAAGTTAGAACTACTCCTAAGAAAAGCGCGTAGATGACAATAAAGTAAAATACGATAAAGTAAATGACATGAAATTTAAAGGAAAACCCGTAAATAGAAAGTAATCTGATTACATAAAAAAAAAAGGCGAAGTGAATAAAAAGTTAAATGGTTTCATATTCTTATCTACTAGATCTTCTGAACTATAATGGTAAAAATATATAAAAGACAACTCATATGATGAAATTGATGTTGTATAGTGAAGGAGCGTTCAACTTAAATCATGCAAGCCAAAGCCTACAGAGCGAAAGAAAGACCAACTAATTTTGTGCGGGTTGATGCTTGAGATGCGGCTAAACTAAGTGATATCAACTGGTTTTGTGCAGATTGAAGCTTGTAGTAAAGTATAACAGAACCAATTTCTTGCGGGTTCTTTTTGCTGACAGTGAGTAGACCTGATTTCTTGCGGGCTCTTTGTCATTACTTAGGGAAGGAGGATGTGCTATTGAGACAAGTAGAACTGGTTTTGTGTGGTTCTTCATCCTGCCGGGTGGCAGTTTAGAATCGGTTTTGTACGGGTTCTTTATTCTATTGGGTGGCGGCCTAGAACTGATTTTGTGCAAGCTCTTGATCGTCCTTTGGGGAGGGAGGATATGTTGTTGAGGTGAATAAAATCGATTTTATATGGGTTCTTCATCCTGCCGAGTGGCAACCTATAACCAGTTTTATGCAAGCTCTCGGCCGCGTTCTTTCTCTTCAATGGAAGATGTTATTTATAGAGGAAATAGAACCTCTCTGACTTGAAAACTAAGCAAAAATATTTGCCAAAATAGTATACATGATAAACAAATTTAGGAAGTTGGACTAAGTTTATTACTTAGGGAGGAAACCTTCGCAGCTTCTATAATTCCCCTCATTAAGTCCAAAGGGAAAAGGTCGACTTTAGCCATTATCGCCCAATTAGTCTCATTTTTCTGCTAATTTCACCAATTTATTTTCAAACATTTTCCATGTCATCCACCAAATATTAAAATGATAATTTTTACATCGACACATGTACATTTAATTACAACAAAAAAATCTTTTTAAGCTTTTTAAATATTATAAGATTTTAGGGGGAAAAAACAACAAATAGGGGAACTTTTAACCTTTGGTCCTTTTTTAAATTTATTTATTGCATGAAGAAAATACGGAGAAGCAAGGTTCTTTCCTCCCGAACAAAATAACAAAAAAGCATAAGCAAAATTGTAATTTGATAGAGGTGTTGATAAAGGAAAATACGGCAAAGCAAAATTGAGAAAAACGACTATTCAGTATAAATATCAATCGACTACAAAATCACTGACTGAAACAGAAATAAAGTTAAATGTTCACCCTTTCCAACAAATCGAGATTGTTGATATGATATTTTAGTATATGACCCCCCCCAAACTCTAAATTCTGATGTTGAAATAATCCGAGTCAAAGTGATGTAACCGTACGTAACCATCTTCTCCTCCACTTGAAAAACTACAAACCATATAAAATAAGTAATCAGTTTTCTTTTTTCCATGCTTATAGAACTATTATTAAAGTACACTTTCAAAATGAATTTCAATTCTCCGGAAATGCAAACTTGAGTAACCACGGACATGCTAAACAGCAAATAATGATGGTACATTCAGTAACATGTTCATGGGGATAGGGAGGGGACAGGAAAGCTCCTAAGAGGTTAGATTTAAAAATATCTAAATGAAGTAGCAGAAAGATTCATAATATATCTTAGAAAAACTAATACAAGAACCATCAATACGATAGAATAGGAACACCAAAATATGGTATTGCATAAAATCTGTAAACCGTGCTCATTTCTATGCGACCACAGACTGGACAACTCTTGTCATAAGTTCATAATCAGACCCATGACAATATACTAGTTCAATAATCTAAGGTCCTGACCCAGGAAGCTAAGAAATAAAGATTTTATCAAGATTAGGGTCCTATTGTAATATTGACGATACCTACCATTATAAACCTTTTAGGCCATATTATCAAGACCTATTCTCATGTTCTTTGCTTAAATGCCAGTCTTTAATTTAACTTCTTTTTTTTTTTTTGGGGGGCTAAATTATCATTTTCGTCCCTGAATTTCGTTGTTTGTTCATATTCATCCCTAAACTTTTAAATGGTTCATTTTGTCCCTAAAGTTTTCAAAATGTTCCATTTTCATTCCAAGAGTCAAATTTATATATTTAAAGTTTAAGAATAACTAAACTTTTATAACTACTACAGTCAACATATAACATATAAAAAATATCAATTAACATCATTAAAATGGTTGTCGAAGTGGTTGTTATTGAGATTAAGGCTGTAATGACTGAAAAATGATGGGCAGAAAAATAACAAAATTGTGACTAATTTACAAAAAAATATTAGTTTCAAGTATATTAACAATCTTTAGATTGTATGAGATGTTTTAATTTTAAAGTATTCATAGCTTTTAGATGTCATTTTTCAATTCTACATCTATAATATGATCCAAAGGACAAAAATGAACAAATTGAAAACATTAAGGACTAAATTGAACCATTTAAAAGTCCAGGGACGAAAATGAACAAACAATTAAAGTTTAGCGATGAAAATGATAGTTTAGCCTCATTCTTTTTTGTCTTTCCATAGATCAATATTCCACAAAATGTTGGAAACCAGAAGCCTTCTCATATAATTTCTAGCAGGAGAAAACATACCTTTTCCCATCAGGATTGAAAGCCAAAGTATTGATAGGTCCAAAATGCCCTTTAACACCTCCAATTTCTTCTTGAAGTATCTAAGAGAGCAAATGGGACAACACATACGTCAAACAAAATAACCAGCCAGACAATCCATACGATGCTAAAAAGTTGACAGAAATATATACCTTGTCATAGAATTTGGCTTCAAACTTCCCAGCCCTATGATCAGTCGTTGTAACAGCTGATGCATCCTGCCCACCTCCAAGTACCACCTAGAAACCACAAAACCATCATACAAAAATAAATAAATGATGGAAGCAAAATAACAAAATTAGATGCCAGACTATTGTCAATGGCAGGAACTCTAATTAACTTTGAATCAATTTCTCCAGCACACAATGCCACTTCAATTCCACTATCTATTAAAGAAGTTTATTAAAGAATGTAGTTGGACTCTCATGTCGATCCGAATGAATCATCCTTTCCACGGAGGTCAATCTTTGCCTGCTAGGCAAGAGGATAGCAAGTTACAAATTCTGTCTCGGTAGGAAATGTATTTCTATTACTATGAAATTCATAAATGAAGTAGTTAATGTTGATGAGGCGACACCCGGATTTGAACTGGGGAAAAAGGATTTGCAGTCCCCCGCCTTACCGCTCGGCCATGCCGCCAAAATGATACAAAATTATCAATTTCTAGCGAAGCCTTTTTCCAACCCACAAACAAAAATGATGAATAATTATTATGCTGGAACTATTGGTGGCTCGAGCAAAATTCATAAAGTCTTTCCTTATTTGTTTCATCTCCGTACCGGTTTCAACAGATTTCTTCCCAAAATTAGGTCCTCAAGAGAAATTACAGAAAATATAACACGGTCAGCACACACCCACACCCCCATGTTAGTAATAGTCATCAGTAAGATAATGCATACATGATCGAGAAGTGGAGACATTGCAACAGCATTGACAGGGCGTTCTGTCACGTATGTCTTTATAAGAGTCAATGTTCTGGCATCCCAGAGCTAAAAAATTTCAAAAAGAGAAAAAAGAGTAAGATGGCAGGACAGATAAGCAAAATCTGAAGATAAGTATAAACTTCTTTAACATTATTAATTGAGGTAAACAGGGAAAAGACAACCAACAATGTACCTTTGCAGACTTATCCAAGGAACCAGTTATGAAATGTGAACCATCAGCCGACTTTGACAGAGAAGTTATTGTCTTTTTGTGGCCAGACTCCTTGTCTGATTCTTTGATCACTTTGCCAGTCTGTAAGATTGAGTAAATGAATTAAAAAAATGATGTCCAAGGAGATAAAAACAGGTGAACAACAAAATAGAAGAAGATACGGTTCTTTCTTCTTAAATGTGTTGTGACGAACTTATGCCACTAGAGTAATGTAGATGAGAATATGCAGTAACTTACCTCAGAATCCCAAATACGAATTATAGAATCTTCTCCAGCACTTATAATGGTCTTGTTCAGGGGTCCCCAAACAGCTCTATTTATTCTTCCATGAGGACCCTTCATGATGAGGGCTGATTCACCAATCTCTACAGAAACACTTGTAATCAGACCGAAAGCACTTGATATACATATAAAACATAGCTAGTGGGCATATCTATCCACTAGCTCCCATTGAATATGAATCCATACATTATGAAATGCTCATTGAAAGGAAGGAGAGGCTTAAGAATGACACACAATGGCATGTCAAGGTGTAAGAAGATTTTGACATGAATAAAAGAATAAAGGAGACACTTACGGTCACTGGGGTCTCTCGAAATGCGTTTAACATGAATAGCAGATGTCAATTCCATGAAGGGATCAGTAGTAATCACGGCAAGTCTATCCCCTACAGAGAAGTCCACAGCCCTAGCCGGGGAGTCAAAATTGAACGTGAAAAGTTGCTGCCCTGTCTGAACATTCCATAGTTTTGCCTTCTGATCAGCACTACCAGTGATCAGCAGCTCTGAATCTCCTGAAAAACCCACACATATACTTCAGAAACGGAACAAAATCACAGTCACTCGCTGATGCACCGTGTGATAGCTGAGAAAGTAAATCATAACTGAAATCTCCTAATTAAGTTTAATTTACATTTTTAATACTAACGAATCGAACATAAAAGGAAACTAATAGGTAATCATGACCTTTCCCTGGATTTTCTCGCAAACCAAACGGAAGCAGGAAATCGAAAATAAAAGAACATATATTTCATAAAAAGAGGGGAAGGGGTGCACTGGAGCTTACTGGAGACATCGCAGCACCAAACGGCACCATTGTGGCCACGGTAGGTACCAAGGCGTTCGCCATTGTCGGCGAACCAGACGGTGGGAGTGTGGTCCTTGGCGCAGGAGAAGAGAAGATCGCCGTCTCTGTTATACTTGAGGAAGGTAAGGGGCCTCTCGTGCCCTTTCATCAAAATTGGCCTCATCTCGGAACGGAGGAAGAAGACGACAGGGGGCTTTCTAGGGTTTTTGATTCTTCGATTTTAGAACGCAGAGAGACAGCGTAATGGAATTAGGAGGTGCAGGGATATGACTGGAGAGGCGATGGGAACTTGACTGACCAAGTTGTGGATCGTTACGACTTAAGACTCTCGTTGATCGGGCTTGGAATTTTGGGCCGTTGGGTTATGGCCCAGTTAAATTTAGTTAAATATCATTCTTTTCATTTTTGTTTTTCACTTTTGCCTTTCTAAAATAAAAAATAAAGTGTTAAAATAAATAAATAACAATAAAAATAGGAAAAGATATTTTAACCCTCCCTTCATCACTTCATCTTCATCAAACTTCTTCTTACCATTTCTTTAAACCGATTTGTTATTATTCAAACTCTAAATTCTTAAACCGAAATCTTCTCTCTCTCTTTCTTGTTGTCTCTCTACTCTCGTCGAAATCTTCTCTCTTGTTCTCTCTGTGCTATCGTTCTCTTCTCTCTAGTTCTCTCCTCAGCAGCCATTAATATAGGATAACCAAGCTTGGTCCAAAAATATAAAAATCACAAGGTATGTTTTGATTTTGGTGAAATTGTTATATGATTTTGAGTTTGAGTTTGATTTGGGTTTCGGTTTGCATTTTTCAATTTGAGTTTGATTTGAATTTGATCACTATTTCGATCTGAGTGTTAATTCAGATTGAAATTTGACTCATCATTTGTATAAATAAATTGAATATATTTTTTAATTTATTTGTTTTCAAGGGGATCTATCGCTGAGACTTTGAGTGCTGAAATATGATGAATTTTTTTTTTTTCGATTACTGTTTGTTCGAAATTGCATGATGTGTTTGATATGATTAAGAGAAAACTTAATTATTGAGAGATGGAAATGGTTAGTAAATCATGCTTTGGCTATTTTTTTGAAAGTTGATGAGAGATTTTCATTCTCTGTTTAAATAACCAGTTCTTTGATTGTCCATCAAACTCAATCAAAAAAGAAATACAAGGCAAGGTATATTATAAATGGGCATCATCTCTGTTACTCGATGAAAGAGTTTGCTCTTATTACCGGACGAAAATGTCACAAGGCACTTACCTCCGTACTAGTCAAAGTCAAGAAAAATGTTGAATTCTTGAATTACTAGTTCGAAAGAAATGATGGTATTATATATGGTCAGCTTATGCAGATTTTCAAAAGTATGGAGAGTATAACTAAAAAACAGCATGACCGAGATCCTGATGAAATGACAAAGATTAATGATCTACATGTGAAGTTATGACTTTTTTATTTCTTGGTGGTTGCCCTTTTAAGTATAAAGGAGTCTCATAAAGTACCACATCAGTATTTATATATGATCTCAGATATTAAGTTTTTCAATAATTATCCTTGAGGTAAAGTAGTTCATGAGAAAACTATTCAAAGCATCAAGAGGGACGATCTTGTGGAGAAGTCTATAAGAGCTGCAAGTAGAGAAAAAGAGGCTGTTAAGTAAGACTTACTCGATTTTCCGCTTGCCTTCCAGGTAATTAGTACTCATAGTTTAAATTTATAGTTAGTTTTTATTACTTAATAATTTATAATTATTGTAGGTATGAGCCTTTGAAGCGATTTTAAGCCTTAGAAAGACTTTTGGGGAGTGTCTGGAGAAAACTCGTATGCCACAAATCTTGAATTGACCATGCGTTCTACTAAACCAATGCTCAAGAACATCATCAAAGTTATGAGTAACCGAGATATTAGTTTTTATTGTAATTAAATAATTATTCATATTATAATCATTTAATTAATCGACTTATGTAAACTTGTTTTAGTGATGTAGGCTAGATTTTATGGAATCTTATACCCATCAAGAAGGAAAGAATGATATGGCCAATATTGACCCATTTGGTGATGAGGTTGAAGATGATGTCATTGATTGTGTGACGGCTTTATTAGATCCGACAACTGAAGAGGTAAATTATTTTAAAGAGTCTTCTACATATATTGGTCAAAGTGACAAGGACGTGGTAGAGGAGGAGGAGGAGGAAGAGGAGGAAGAGGATATATATATAGAGTTGGCACAAGATTCTTTGAAGGGGAAGGATGAGACACCAACCCTTGATTGATCCCTTCCATCTACACTGACTATCGATCGTGACATGTGAGATATGATGCAGAGAATGGAAGAGAAGATTGAGCCATTGGTCAGAAAATAGAGCAAAGATTTAGGGGGTTAGAGTAAAGATTCGGTAAAGTGAAGATTGAAGATACATTTGATGGGCTAGAGCGTACATCCAGGTTGATCGTGACATGTGAGAAAATAGGACGTGCAGCCTATCCATCCATTAGTGTAGATGTCTCGAGTGATCATAGTATATACCCCCACATGCATTCATTGTCGGCCTATGATGAATCATCTCTACACCACTTCTCAGGTGATCCGGAAGAGAGATCAAGTATGAATATTGGTTTATTTAAGAATTTAGTTAAAAAATAACTTTTAAACTTTCTTAAGTCTTATATCTTTTATTTTTTTGTGAAGGGGTGGCTAGAGATGGTAACACCTCCTATGAGACACTAGTTGGTCAACGATTTGTAAGGATAATAAAGCTTAGTACTATTATCAAGTCTTCATTCTTAAATTCAGAACTACTTAAAAAATTCAATGTAATACAATTTAATCCATATCATAAACCAGATAAGATCGGAGAGGGGCTACAATGATGTGCGAGATAAGTAAAGACGAGTCGATTGTCAAACTCGTGATGAGAATTCAAGTCGACAAGAAATTTGTTATAATATTAAGACTCCAAGGGAAGTGGTTGCAAAGTTTAGTAAGTGTTGCCCATTACATTTACATTTATAGATTATTTAATATGATATGGCAATCATATCACAAATGTTTATTGTTAATCTGGATGTGGCTAGAAACTTACCCTGATTTATTCCATTAGATTAGAATAAAGCCTGTAGCAATAATGAATGACCTCTTCAGCGACAAGTAGATGACCCATTGCTTATTGAGTTGCATGGAAATCAGACTTATGTAAGAATTTTATACCTTAGATATTTATTACTATGTTCTAACACAATTGACTTTTGAATTGTATTTACATAGCATGAACAACACAATGGCCTACAAACCCTGCTTAGGAGAATATATGCAGTATGTACATGTTACTCAACTTAACAAATATGTATTGAGTGGCCTTATTCATGGACTTCCACACCTAAACTCTATACAATATAGATTTGAGAGTACATATCCAATGGGAAACTGAAGTCATTCCTGTATGTTTGGTGTTATGTAAGGTCTTGCCTCAACTCATCTACAAGATTCTCAATTTGAAGAATAAATATCATAATAATCGAAACGAGAGACCTTTTGATTTACAAATGATGGAAATACTACATGATAAGAAAGAGGAGATTGTGGTGTTTATACAATCAAGTTTACAGAGTTTCATATTATAGGAATGTCATTACAAGATGTAAATGATTATAGACATAAGATACATACTGACATGTATAGACACATGTGAGACATATGATGAAGAAAATGTGTGAGACATATAATTCTATTTATTTATTTTTCTATAATATATGGATATCATTATTTCTATCCATTAAATTGTAACTTTAACATTAACATTAAGCAAAACTTATATTCATATAAAACCCTTAAACTTTAACATTAAACAAAATCTTATCCTTAGAACCATAAATGGATTTCGATCCAATTTTGTAAGACCAAAATCATGTCCTGACCTTTAAACTTAGAGATAAAAAATTTTAAGCTCTTGAAAACTAAAGAACATGAATAGATATAATAAAATAAAATAAAATAAAAAAGAAAGCAATATTTTGATATAACTATTTAGATCGAAATCTTGAACCGAAATCAAGATTTTGGATAAATTTAGTCAGACTAAGTCTGGACTGAAATCATAAAATAAAATAAATTAAAAAAAGATTTCAGTCCGATAATTTGGACCGAAATCTTAAACCAAAATCATGAATAGATGATGACATTCATAAGAAAAATTAAGAAATTTGATATTAATATTTAAAAAAAAAATATGATAAAAAATAAATGCAAAATTTTGGTCCTAGATCGAACCAAAATCTAAATGCATGATTTCGGTCCAGTGAAAATTGAACCGAAATCTTCATATTGGTGGAAGTTTTCGGCCTAAATTTCGTGGAAGCTTCCTCTTACTTTCTCACCATCTCTACCGTCGCTAGCGATTGCAATCGTCCTCGTCAAGTGATTTACCAGGGTAATATTATATTGGGAGTGGGGAAGATAAGGATGAGGAATGAGATTGAAGAAGGTTTGATGTCTTGATGACTGAACAGAGAAGAAGGGCATAGAACTAATATGTGGTGAAATAGCGCTAAGTGTAGACAAAGACGTTCTTATGGTTCTAAGCATTTTGGTTTTGACTTCATGATTCATGATTCAGCAAAAAGTTTGACGTCTTTTAACGGGGTAATAGGCTGTTTTTATGACTAAACGGGATGAAATATAAATTAGACGTGTCATAACGAGATGAGTTTTAAAGAGGATGTGCTATAAATAGGATGGACTATAAATAGAATAAGTTGACATACCAAAATATTTTGTAGAATAGAACACAAGAAAAATTTTCACAAATGGGACGGAATGGTTTAACAAGACTTTGACCCAATGGACATCTCTACCCAAACCCATCTAGAACATAAAATTAGATTTAAATCAATGTTACCTATTGATTCAATGGTAGTAAATAGATTTATGAAAGTAAAGGGGTGGGGTGGGGGGTTCAATAGATTTCCATTGGCGGTCCTTTTAGCTTTTAAAATTTATTGATTAAATTGAGTAAGTATAAGAAACGAATGCGGGAAAATAATAAACATTATAAGTCTAGAGTTGAGTACTTTCATTTTAGATGATTTTTTATTGAGTTGATTTACTTTTAAGTTATAATTATATTTTTATGAATTTATTCTTTTATAGTTTTCGGAAAATTTTTTTAATTTTTATATAATTTAAATTTGATTTTTTTATTATTTAATTATTTTTTATCACATAGATTGATGTTACGTCATTAAAAATATTTTTTATTATTATATTATTTTCACTTTTATTCTCTATTAATTAATTATTTTCTCTTATACTCATTTAAAAAAATTATGGGAAAAAAATGATACCCGGTCCATTTTCTCGTGAAAAAATAGATGGAATGATCCAATTTTTCGAGAGAAAAATTAATCGAAACGATCTGATTTTTTTGTGATGTATCCAAATAAAATCGAGTATTCGTGAGAAATCATCTAATTGGATTTCTCACGAAGAATCTATTCGATTTGGATATTTCACAAAGTAATCAGATCATTTAGATCGTATTTCCTCACAAAAAGCCGGATCATTTCTATCCACCTTTCTACAAGAAATTATATCGGGTTTCATTTTTTCCTCTAATTTTATCATATATTTCGTAAGAAGATTTTGACTATAAAAAAAAATAATAAATTAATAAAAAAAAAAGTAAAAGTAATAAAAATAATAAAATAATAAATAATAAATAATTTTTTTTAATAACGCGACATGTTTTATTACCATCCCACGTCAACGCATTTAAAGAAAAATATCAAAAAAATTAAAAAGTATGATTTAAAATATAAAAAGTAAAAAAGTGTGTAAAACATTATATAAAAATGAATTAATAAAATCTAGAGTACAGGAACCAAAAAATGAATCAACCGTTTTTTATTTATCAATCGTGTACTCGTGTACATAATTCATCACGCAATTCCTTTTTTATTTTTAAAATTAAGTACTAGTCACAACAAAATCCAAATCCTTTTAGACGGTATGAGTGTGGACCAAGTCATCATATCTACGGTTGAGATTAATTAAACTCATTAACATTTTAGTATGCAATTTAGTCATTTGGCAAAAAAATAGGGGTAATCAAGTCATTTAATTCCATAAAATAAACTAAATGATGTATTAAAAAATTAAGAATTATGATTGATTTTTATCAATCCCAACAACAAATCCAAATCACTCCGGAGCGAATCCAAAACCCAAAATCCAAGCAGGAGAGCAGCTGCAACAACAATAACCCTTGCAAAACAAAGAAAAGAATCCAACAGTACATCCTCTCCCCGTTGCCTGCGGACATAGACCTTCAATTGGAATTCACCTTTTTCTCCTTATACCTTCGGGAAAAGAACACATAAACCAACAAATTGGCAAAGCTGAGTCCGGCCAAAAGCCAGAACACATAATCAAGATGACCCTCGTTCAAATTATCCGGAATCCATCCAACGCTCCCATCTTCCGTCGAAAAGTATGTAATAAGAGTAAGAATCAAAGAGCTCAAATAATTCCCTAAAGCATTCGTCAAAAGCGACAATGCACTACACAAACTCCTCATAGCATCAGGCGCTTGCTCGTAAAAAAACTCATGCTGCCCAATGAATGTGAACACCTCAGCAGCACCTAACAAAAAGTATTGCGGGATCTGCCACAGAATACTAATAGGCACGGCAACGTCTTCATCAACTAAATCAAGCTCTTTTGCAAGTTGCAATCTCTTTATCTCGAGAATTGCAGCGGCAAACATGCATAGGATTGAAATAAAGAGGCCTATTCCCATCCTTTGCAGCTCGGAAAAACCCCTTGGCCTGTCTGTGAACCGCCTTGCAATTGGAATGATCGCCTTGTCATAGAACGCAGCCCACAAGATGACACTAATGAAGTCGAAACATGAGAGAGAAGCGGACGGGATGGTGAGAGAGCCGATCGTTCTATCCATCATTTTGCCTTGTTCAACGAAAAGTGTAGACATCTGTGCATATACAGCTGAAAAGATTATTCCTGTTGCCCAAATTGGAATCATTCGGATCAAGATCTTCAGTTCCTCTACTTGTGTCACCGTGCAAAGATTCCACAGGTTGTCATATTCCCCACTTTCAGAATTCGATATTAAAGCAGCTTTATCTAGACACTTCATATCACTACTATGTTCAATTTTACGGCTTCCTTGGATGGCGGAGTTCATGTCATGTACTTCATAGAGAAGAGTAGAATCTTCTGGAACCTTCAGATTCCATTTCCGGATTGACGCCACAAAAACCTGGCAAACTCTGGTAAGAGGGCTTCCACCCGGTTTCTGGAACCTATAATTGGGTGTACCAAAAAGAAAGCTAGCAATTGCAAATGCCATTATAATAGTAGGAATCCCGAATCCAATGGCCCACCCTGCATTTTCTTGAATCCAAACAAGTAAAGTGCTAGCTATAACCGCACCTAGATTCTGAGCAAAGTAGAGCCAGTTAAAGTAACCACCCTTTCCTACTTTCTCTTCAGGATCAGTATCGTCAAATTGATCCGCCCCAAAAGGCCAAAGACATGGCTTGATTGCACCACTCCCAAGGGCAATAAAGTAAAGTGCAAAGAAAAACACGGCGTATTGTGCTGTAGTAGCTGAAGGACAGACAGAATCTACGCACGCGGCAGGTTCTAATGCTGGAATTGATGCAGAAAGAGTCAGTACAATCATACCCTGAATAACAGTATGTCACAAATTAGTTGGTATTTCAAGCAGATGAAAAAAAAAAACTCATTTTTTTTTCTTTTCTGCTTACGAGTAAGTCAACTGTGAAAAAAGCAGTGATGGTCCAATATCTTCCCCAGTATGCATCTGCTATAAGAGCTCCTACAACGGGAGTAAGATAGCAAGTGCCCTTCCAGATGTTGATATTTTTCGCAGCAGCAACGTTGCTTTGATGCATTTCGTCGATTAGATAGGTGACGAGATTTGTCGCGATTCCATAATAGGCCAAATGTTCTAGACATCCAGTTCCTATACAATTGTAGCATCAATTGCAGACGTTAGGCGATATAAAAGAAATAATTGACCAGAATAGTGATTTAAAGAAGAGAAAGTGAACCTAGAAGAGAAGGGCATGCTTTCCATTTCCCAGTTTTGCTCTTCAGAACCGGGTTTTTATGTATGTCGACGGAGCCGTCACCCGCATAGAGTGTACTATCTCTATCTTCATTCTGAGATATGTTATCCATGGATTAGCAGGTATAGTTCAATGAGAACAAAGGATGCAGTAGGTCAAATTCCAAATTCAAAATTTCTTTAAAGCTCCTCCGATTGGCTAAAAAAGGACAGACCGCAGCAAACAATTACCCAGATAAACTCTTTCATTTAATTTTATCTTATTGAACTCCAATTTCTTATTTTGGGGGGATTAGTTAACAGGGATATATAGGTTGTTATAACTATGTAAATACTCTAGTTTACTGTATACAGTTAGCTTAGTTTCACCAAATCCATCTGTTAGGAATTACAATCTTTATTAAAGAAAACGATAGAGCCGTATTATTTTCAAACCCACTATATGTTATTAGTAAACAACTCAATGAAGCTGATGATGAAAATATAAAAAGAGGGAAGAATGTTAGAATAGAACCTGGTGTTGCGGCAGCGGCAAGGGGGTATGATCCAGGAGGGGTTCTTCCTCATCTTCCCTAGAACCCATTAAACTTGCTATTTGCGTTAACAGAATTCTCTTTTTCCGTCCGCCTCTACAATTAGGAGCAGCTGACAATCGATAAGGGAGTGATATTGCAAGCAAGAGAGAATAGAATATATATGAGGGAGACGTAGGCGACTTTACATAAGGAGCATGGGAATCTGCAAGGAATCTATTTCACTGTACTGATAATGGGACCCGCCCCACTGTATATTCTTCCAAAATCACTTTTTTAATTTCCGTTATTAACTGCAATGGAAAGACCGTTAGGTTTGGCCGTTAGTTCCGCCGCACCATGATCACCGGCTTTTCAAGCACTCCACCTACGATTCTAAATCCTGATTCCTCTTTCCTCATGCTCATATGTTATTAACATAATTATTATATAATTAAATAATATTTATTGATTGAAAGTTATCTAAATAAAAATTATTTTGATTTGTGTTTTAAAATATAATAAATAGTTTGATAATATTATGAAAGATTTCACTTTTATTACAAAGTTGAAATATCTTTTATTAATGTGAAAATTCATCTCGACTGAAGAACTTTACGGTTGATAGTTACTCCAAGATCAGCATTTCTGCAAGCACGATCAAGGAGCAGCATGGGTTATAGTCAACCAACTCTCTCCGGCACTCTATTTAGTTAGAGGAACTTACAAATATTTGTAGAGAGTTTGAAAGTAAGAAATCGATTACCATATTCTTCAAGAATTTTTAATTTAAATACCTCGGATATGGTATGAAAATCTAGACACATTTACACATGTTGTCTTCCAATTGCATAGGATCATGATTGTTCTCCACTTCACAATCGATGTCAGAGCCTACCTTCCTCTATCATAACAGAGATTTGATTCCTATTAAAGTGTCAGAAAGGTAACTTATATTCATCTTTTTGCTTCTCAGCCTTGACCCCTTAGGCCCTGTCCCATGTTGATGAGATACACAAGCGAGCGTCATGGTCAGCCTCGACATCATTCTAACCACGATCCAATCTACTCAGTTATACAAGTACATCATGGTACAATAAGCCGATGACACTTGATCTAAGGCTAATCATGACTTCATGTTAGCTACATACTTGACTCGAAGTCTTGAATTGAGAGTAGCCAAAATCATAATCTAAAATCTTTCATCGATAATAGAAGCGAAGATAACAATAAATAATAGAATGAAAATAACTATTGATTTAGATGAAAAAAATGTATTTTTTTCCCAAGCTTTCAAGTTTATAACCCAATTTGTTCAACTATGGGAATTACACTTAATTTTTGGGATGTGAAAAGGGCAATCTGAAAAATCATTA
Source organism: Coriaria nepalensis (assembly GCA_027186245.1). Classification (NCBI taxonomy): domain Eukaryota; kingdom Viridiplantae; phylum Streptophyta; class Magnoliopsida; order Cucurbitales; family Coriariaceae; genus Coriaria; species Coriaria nepalensis. The sequence goes on from CP114493.1 coordinate 3,679,289, forward strand.
TGATGACTATAATGTTTGTATATTTATGCAGATATTATGGTATATAATAAAAGTTTATGAACTTTTGTCATATGTGAATTTTTAATTTCCTACCCCTCACGTTGCATGACAGATTTTAATTAAACTTCTTAAAATATCTTAATTTCATAATTTATATTTTTCATTATACAATATTTATTGTTGGACTTCTCGAAATAATGGTTAATATGTGTAATGAGTTAAAGGCCCAAGCCCAAAAAATACTTCATAAATATAATTAAATGCATCTCATATTGGAAATAGAGAAAGTTCTCAAAGCATTTATAAGTGATTGCAAATAATGAGTATTTGTAATAATAAATAAAGTTTAGGGTCTAATCGAGACTCGCACTCGCATACACGTGCAAGTGGCGTGGGTTTGAGGCGCTTTTGGCGCTTATTAGGCGCACTTGGCACTTTACGATGTGGTGGCCCATGGCAGGCGGCCACTACGCATGGTGGTTAACAGATTTAATTTTACCATTTTAATTAAACGGTTGACAGTTAAAATAGTTAGTTACTATTTGAATTTAAATTTTGAGAATTCAAATATATGATTGTTAAAATAGTTTAACTATTTTTCCAAGGTGTATGGCTGTTCATGAAATAGTACATTATTTCTCAAACAGGTGCCAACTGCACTTATAAATATGAGCAATCTAAAGAGAAGAAAAATAACTCTTTTCTTCTACTTGTTTTCTTGCTGTCAGAAACTGAACACATACCTATATTCCAGAGCAAAGTTTCACTATTGCTTGTGAGACTTTGTAAAGGCTTGTCATATCCTAAAAATTATTTTCACAGTAACCTACAAACAACCCGGGAGGGTGAAAATATTATTTTTTGGAAAATGTGTCTATTACGTGTTTCAAGTCTTGATCCTAAATTACCAACGTTCAAATATTCTGCAATGGAAACCAAGATTATTGTTTCAACTATAAAGCTAATGAACTAAGCTCTTGTGAGGCTTAATCGATTTAATGGATCAAACTTCACATGTTGGTAAGATAAACTAAATTTCTTACTCACTGCCTTGAAGATCTATTACATTCTCGATCCTAATCTTCAACCACTTCCAGAATCATCTCTCGATGATACTGAAGAGATTAAAGCAACGAAACTGAAAAGGGGTGAGGATGCAATCATGTGTCGGGGACACATTTTGAATGCGCTATCAGACCGTCTATTCAATCTCTACACAAATACAAAATCTACAAAGGAAATTTGGAATGCGTTGGTGAACACGTACAAGGCAGAAGAGAAAGGTACTAAGAAATTCTTAATATTTGAGTATTTTAACTTTAAAATATTTGATGGAAAACCTCTCCTAGATCAGATTCATGATTTACAAGTTATTGTCAATAAACTTATTGCTGTAAAAGTCATACTTCCTAAACTTTTTCAAGTTGGTGCTATATTTGCTAAGTTGCCATATAGTTGCTAAGTTGCCTAAGAAATTCTTAATATTTGAGTATTTTAACTTTAAAATGTTTGATGGAAAACCTCCCCTAGATCAGATTCATGATTTACAAGTTATTGTCAATAAACTTTTTGCTGTAAAAGTCATACTTCTTGAAGTTTTTCAAGTTGGTGCTATAATTGCTAAGTTGTCATATAGTTGGAAAAGTTACAGAAAGAAGATTATTCACAATAATAAAGATTACTCTTTGGAAGAGGTTAAAAAGTATATACGTATTGAGGAAGAATCTTGGACTAGAGAAAAAAAAGCGGAGGAAGCCAATATTTATACCTCAAAGACTAATGTTGTAGAAAGGCCTAGCCATCCCAAGGGCAAAAATCAGAAAACAATTTTTTTTGGTCCGAAGAGAGATCAAGGAAAATTCAAAACTGACAAGAAAAATGGTGCTTATTTTGTTTGTGACACATCTGGGCATTTTTCTCGTGATTGTAGATTCTAAAAAAAACAAAATGAAAATGGAAAAGTGAATGTCATATAGGAGGAGATCATTGCTACTATAAGTGAAATTAATGTTATCCAAGGAAAGGTTCAAAGATGGTAATATGATATTTGTGCAACTATACACGTTTCCTATGATAAATCACTATTCAAGACTTTTGATGAAGTTAAAAATGGATAAGAGATTCAAATGGGAAATGAAGGTTGTTCCAAAGTACTTGGTAAAGGAAGCATTTAAGTAGTCTTCCTACTGGTAGGAAGATCACTCTAGTAAATATTTTGTATGTTCCTAATATGAATAGGAACCTTGTTAGTGGTGATTTGTTAGACAAACCTAGAATAAATCTGTTAATAAATCTGAGAAGTTGATTTTGTCAAAAAATGGTTCTTTCATTGAAAAATGTTATTCTAGTGATGAGATTGTGAAATTATTTACAATTGAGTTAATAACAAGAATGCTAGTAGTTCTGCTTATAAGATTGATTTAAATTCTGTTATATTATGACATGGTAGACTTGCACATATAGGTTAATGTAGTATTAACAAAATCATTAAATGTGGCCTAATAGCATGTAATACTAGCAAATTCAAAAAATGAGAAATATACATTAAATCAAAGATGGTTAATAAGCTTTTTCATAATCTTGAAAAGTCATCTCAACTATTAGATTTAGTACATAATGATTTATGTGAATTGAATGACATATTAACTAGAGGAAGTAAAAGATACTTTGTAACTCTTATAGATTATAATTCTATAAATACTTATGTTTATTTGCTTAAACATAAAGATAAAATATTCAATACATTTAAAAATTATAAGGCCGAAGTTAAAAATCAATTAGGAAGAAAAAATAAATCTTAAGAAGTAATAGGGGTGGAGAATATTTCTCAAATGAATTTTTTGCATTTTGTGAATAATATAGTATAATACTTTTAACATAATGACTTAGCCGAGAGAAAAAACAAAATACTTTTTGAAAAGATTAGATACTATGTTATTGAATATAAAATTACCTACTAATTTATGAAAATAAGTTATTTTAAGTACATATCACACCTATCGCAAAAATTAGAGAGAGGTCTGATGCTAGAACGAAATGAAAAAAGGGCAAGATTCGTAATTTGTATTCATAAAAACTCCCTGTCTTTTTTACGTCAACCAAACGGTTAAAGAATCATTTTGTTGTGTAATAGAAATATGACCGAATTACGGAATTATAAAATTCATTCTCATTTCCTGATTTTAGAAAAATTGAAACCAAAGAAGCTTTAATAGAATCATTTCTTTTCTTTTTTTTAATCAAAATACATAATAAAAAAAAAAAAAGTAAGGCTCGGTAATAAATTTTAATTTTTGCATCTTTAAAATAAATTTGTATAACGATGATTAAACAATAGTATCAGACTTAAAAATATCAATTTTTGAGTATTAAATTTATTTTGCATACAAAAAAATACAAAAAAAAAAATTATATATATATATATATATTTAAACGTAGAAAACCGTAAATACTCTTTTTGAATTATAATTTTGAACTCTTCTAACGGAAAAATACTATCAAGCAGTATTGTCTCCTCTTGAATAATGTTTTTCACATTTAAAAATATATAAAACGATCCGTAAAATCATTACCATGCAAATCCTAATCCTTTACTATTTTACTGAAGAATAAAAAAAAAAAAAAAAAATATGTTACCAAGAAACGATCTGTAAAATTGTTACCAAGCAAAGACTATTCTATCGAAAGAGTTGAAACGAACCAAACAATAGACTGTCTATAATATCATTCCGATCCAAATGTTTGCAAATTAATTTCGTTTGGATAAAAAACCCAATTAACTCAAAAAGGTATCAAAAGATACACGCAAGGACAGAACATATCTATCGGGAAGACCCCAACTAAAAACAAGTGGCAGTCTCAGAGATAGTTGGTAAAATATGCCAAAGTAAATCAAAAGTTCAAGCAGTGTTGTCCCATAATCCATCTCAGTAACGGTGCCTGTTCCGGTCCCTGTCCCGCCCATAATCTCTATCCCATTCATAATCATAATCCCTGTCTCGATCTTTACCACCTCTATCCCTCTCTCTACTTCGACTACGATACCTATCACGACTGTCTCTTCCTCTACCCTTGCTGCTTTCCCTGTCATCCCGACCCCTGCCCCGGTCTCTGCTTCTCTCTCTTCCATCTCTGTCAATCACACCTGCCATTCCCATATATTATTACAGATACAGAGTAAGGCTCCATTTGGCTAGACTTGCAAAACAGGCATTTAGAATATATGATTTTAGTTGTATTTTAGGGGCCTAAATTGGATTTTGTGGATCCAAATTGGACTTTGGGTCCAAACTGGAAAAATTAGCGCTTCCAAATGAAGCTTCAATTATCCCATTCCTAAAACGGAAATCCAATTCAATTTTCCATCAACACATACATAGATAACCTCCGAACAGACTCATGGCTTCTCTAATTGGTATGGAAATAAACATAAACTGTGAATGAACTGGAAATGTCTCAGTTTCAGACAAACTAAACACTAGGAACCAAGTTCTCTAACTTCATCGTATAGAATTTCAGTGAAACAATAACATACCTAGTTCCTCAACTTCCCATCCAGCACGGCCAGCACCTGGGAGCACCTGTGCAGCTTCAGCTTGCTGGGTTTTCGCTCGGAATTTTTTCTTAAGATTACCAAACTCGTCATACATCTCTCCATCATCCTGACATGGGAATAAAAAAAGACTGTTAAGATAAGACGGAGCCAAAAAACTTTTCTGGTTATGAAATGATAATGCAAATATCTTACTTCTTCAGCCTCCCGCCGGCGTCGTCTAGTTTCCTCTATTTCTTCTTCATCAAGCTCTTTGTATCCTCCACCACGTCCTCCTCTGTTTGAAATTTAATATGAGATTGCACCGTATTTATAATAGAGAAATTATAATTAAACTTTATTTCCTTTCAATTCCTTAGGCTGATGGTAATATAGGTTTATATAGATACACCAGTAAGACTTCTTCGCAAGTAGAAAGGAAACTCAGATTACCTCACACCACCCTCATTATGACCCGGCTTATTTGTATTGCAAATATTACATTTTGTACGCTTTGCCCAGTTGATATTACCACACCTGAATCAAAGAAACAAACAAGATGAGTTGCATATTAGCTGAGCAACTCAGTAAGAAGGGACACTCATAAAGACAAGGGGTAAGAGTGTTTCTCTCTTATTGGAAAGATAGATAATTAATGAAGCAGCTACACTTTCCCTATCTTCCTCAATCACCTGAGCGAAGGCCCACAGTTCACATATCAAATAGACTCAAATACTCGGGTAGAAAACAATTACAAACTCACAAATAATAATTGGGGGAGCACTATGATAATTATATCCCCACCCCCACCCCAACCACCCTGTAGCAATCGCCTTTAGATGCGGCAGAGCTTCATATGAGATGAATGCACCCCCATTAGGCAGAGAACGAGTTTACAACATACAATACCCTAACTAATTCCTTACAGAGGGTGAGTAGCAGCTCACGCAATTTAGCCAAATCATTCTTAAAATACACATTCGTTACAGAGAACAGAACACAATTAATCAGACTTCAGACAAGCTAGGCCACTTCAAATTTAGATAAGACTACCCTTACTGGGGGTCAACTCATGCATCCAGTCAATTGATTCCAACTCCAACCATAAACCACTAAATATTCTTTCACATTCAGTGTTAAACCATTTGATCAACAAGGTTGTCTGGTTCAACATGTCAAGTAATAAATGAGTTCTTCCAGAAACTTTAATAACAAAATAAGAATATATAAGGCCAGTCATTTGGACCGAACGACCAGGGCCAGTCATCAACATATATTCTTACATTGGACAAGGCCAGTCATTTGGACCGAAAAGCCCAGCAGGAGCACCAACTGAACGACCAGGGCCTCCAGGATCAGGACCACCACAACCCCTTCCACGACCACCACCACCTGCTCCACTGCCTGAGAAACCAGAAGGACGGGCACTTCCACAGAGGTTGCACACACCACGAAATGCAAAATTCACATTGGAACAACTGCCATGAGAATAGAGCATTACAACCCACTGAGAGAGAGAGAGAGAGAGAAAGGGGGGAGCACAACACATAGAAGGTAGAAAGATAATGGGCCCCCAAAAAAGAGCAAGAAAAGCAGCTCACCGATGTCACATCACAGACCTTGTATTGGGACACTGCCAGTCTCCGTCCTGCTGCCATGCTTTTCCTGGAGCATCACCCAGTCCTCTACCTCTTCCACCACCCCCATTCATATCCCTAGCATTTTCCTGAGTGCTATCTGGCTCAACAGCAACAACTGGATCTTCCACCACACTATATGTGTGGTCCTCTTTGCTTTTAGACTCCGCCATATAGACTCCAATGGTGTTACCATGAAAATCCTTGTTGTTAAACCATTCAACAGCTGCTAAGGCAGCATGCGGATCCTCATATGTTACTGTTGCATCTCCTTTATGTTCATTCGTTACCTTGTCGCGGTATAACCAAATCTTTGGTTGCCCTGTTCTCTTGTCTTTCTATGAAAGTCGTAAGGGGAAAATTGTGCAAAGTTAACATTTTGAAAGAGAAAATGACACTTTATTACAAGACATCAAGAAAGAACAGGGGCAATACAAGACAATACCTGTCAGACTCCCTACCTTTAATAACCCAATAGTGCCAAAATGTTTGGCCAACATATTCTCATCAGTCCCATGAGGCAAGTTGCAAACATAGATGGACCCATTTGAAGGGGCTCCTTTCATTGAATAGGTTGCCATTGTGCAATTTCATAGATCAAAGAAAATCAAACCAGAAATCTCCACAAAAGCTAAACTTCTTCAGGTGCTTATATTTCTCACTGAGTTAAAAGAAAAAATAAACAAATAAATAAAAGAGAAATATTAAAATGGACTCCTCTGCAAGGCCACTTTATGGAGTATTATAGTAACGAAACCAAGCTCAAGAATGCATGAGCCTCACCACATAACAAGTTAGACTGATAGATAAAGGTAAGAACAGCACATAAATGTCTGAGAGAAAAAAATGATCTGCATCAGTTAGTGAGACGCATTAAAGCTACCATTTCTAACTTCAAATGAGAAGACATGGAATACATTCTTTATCAGTTCCATGATGTTTGTCAATATTGAGGATCGTGGACACAGGGTCCAAGCACATTGCATTAACATATTTCGAATTTTAGGAAAAGTGTAGCCAACATTGAATACAAAGTAGAATTATCAACATAGGAAATCAATTCAAGGGGAACGAACCACAATCCACAAAAGAAGTGAAACCAAAACGAAAATGAATGGCAATACTTCATCCAAACTGGAAATTGATTTACACGGACAATTATGTCTCCCAAGTCCTTCCAAAGTTAGCCTCAAAATCCTTGATTATCATTTGGAAGATGGGGCGGAGGGGCCAAAGTCTTACCTGCTCCTGCCTGGAGTGTTTCACACTTAATGAAAACTTCCACAACTAGCGTTCTGAAAAAAGAAAAAAAAAAAAAATATATATATATATATATATATCTGAACCGAACCAAACCAACCATTAGGAAAATCCACCTGCTTTACAAGATGTGGATCTGAGCTAGAGAGACAAAAAGAGCCTCACATAAGGAAAAACGGAGGGTGGAGGAAAAGGAATCAATCAGGACTCCGCCCCCACCCCATTTTCATCCTGGAAAGCTATATAACAACAAGCATACAAAGAACTAGCTGACAACAAATCAAATCTCGTATTGAGAAAAGGATCACAAGAACCTTGTTTTTGTTGTTTGCAGATGAATCGGATGACGATGCTAAGCAATTAAAAAATTCGAAGAGAAAATATGGTAGCGAACAAAGAGATGAAATGTTAAGAAAACGTGCAAGAGGTCTGATAAACAGCGAATCGGAGTTGCAGGAAGAAAGAGAAGAAGAGAAATGAGGTCACCTCGGTTTCGTTTTTGGGGTTCGTCTTCTACACTGTGCCCTGCTGCCGGCCACCAGCCTGACCCTCTCTCTCTCTCTCTCGTACTTGAGGGGCACCGAGTGTCAAAAAGAAAACCCTTTTCTCTCTGTCCAGTATTTTGTTTTTGTTATTTTAATTGTTTTTTTCTTTTTTTTCTGCTTTTATTTGGTATTTTTCTAGGGCTAAATTATTGTTTTTGTATTGAACTTTGGGTCCGGTAAAACGCCAAATGATAAAGTTTTCAAAATTTTATAGCCTATATATTCTTTTTTTGGAATAGTCTTTTAATTTTTAAATTTATAGTTAATTAAAAAAATTGATAAAATCTGAACCGACTATAATACTCTGAATCAAATCAACATGTGAAATTATCATTATATCCTCATTTTCTTTCTTCTTTCCCTTTTTTCTCATGCAAATGATAAACTGTAATGAGAAAAGAAAAAACAAAATAGTGAGCAACTCTTAAAGCGAAAGCTCTATTACAAATAGATTTTCTATTTTCATCATTTTTATTATGTTATCTAATATTTATTTTCCTTCTTCAGCGCTCATTTGCAAGTTTCGGGCATTCATTTTCCTCGTTCGGTATATTTGAAAGTATTTTTAATTTTTTTTAATTATTAATAGATAATCATAAAAGAAATAATAATTTTATCTTTATACTAAACTTTCAATTCGTTTTAAAATAAAAGTGGAAAAAAATTGAAGTGTGTAATGATTTTATGAAATTTGAGTTTAAGTTGCAAAGCTCGATGGACTCGATGTTTGATGGGTGGACATGGTTCAAACAATCATGCATCGAGCCCATCGAGTAATAATATGTAATTCCTTTTTTTTCCCTTTATTATCAATATTAGATTTGCATTTTTTTTAATCATTGTACATGAATGAACACTCTTTTCGTAATTATATATTTTGATGGTAAATGAAAAGAGAATTTGAACCGATGTGAGAAAAAGAAATCATTATATTATTAGCATAAAAATAGGATGGATTGATCAACTAGAAATAAACCCCCCCAACCGGAAATAGGATGGAGAATTTGAACCAATTGGAGAAAGAAGAAGTCCTTTTAATAAGAGTAAATGATGGAAATGACTGGAAATTAATAAGAGTAAAGGAACTAGTCTTAATGGAAATTGAGCATTAATGAAAAATATATATTCATAAGTGTGAAGCTTTAGATGAATTTGATATAAAGAAAAATGACATAAGGAAAAATGGTAGGTTCACAAGCACAAAGTTTTGGATGAATTTGATATAAAGATAAATAACATAAGGAAAAAAAGATAAATTCACAAGCTTTAGAGTGAAAGATTTAACCTTCAAGGTTAATAATCAAACACTTGGAGTTTAAGAAGAATGATCAAACACTCAGGATTTAAGATCAAAGATCAAACACTCAGGATTTAAAAAGAAAGATAAATCACACAGAGTTTAAAATCAAAGAATTAAATACTAAGGGTTTAAGAGAAAGGATCAAACACTTAGCATTTAAGAGGAATGATCAAACACTCAGAGTTTAAAATCAAAAATAAAAAACTTAGGATTAAAGAGGAATGATCAAACATTCAGGATTTACAATCAAAGATCAAACACTTATGACACATTTGATTCAATTTTTTGGTGGGAATAAAATGATTTTTCATTCCATTTTACTATTTGGTTCAAAAATTGATGAAGTGAAAATGGAAAAACCATTCCCACTAGAATGAAAAAACAATTCCTATATTCCCACCAAAATAGGTGTCTTAGGTGGGAATCACTATAACCATTCATTTACACGAGATATTTTACGTATTTTTTAAATTTTATTGTGGTAATAAAGTAATTTTTAAAACTTCTTAAACCTCATAATATTATATTTTGATTAATTTTTATTCCTCATTTTCATTCTCATTCCTTATGCAATTAGATACAAAATAAATTATCATTCTCATTCCCTCAGGAAATCGAACCAAATGTACCCTTAGAGCTTAAGAGAAAGGATCAAACACTCAAGGTTTAAGATTAAAGATCAAACACTTAGAGTTTAAGAGGAATGATCAAACACTCAGGGTTGAAGATTTTAGATCACACACTTAAGGTTTAAAAGGAAAGATAAAATACTCAGAGTTTAAAACCAAAGATCAAACACTTAGAGTTTTAGAGGAATGATAAAACACTAAGGGCTTAAGATCAAAGATCAAACACTTAGTATTTAAGAGAAATGATAAAAAAAACACTTAGGGTTTAAGATCAAATATTGAACATGCTCGATGGGTATGTCCAAGGCCCATCGAGCATCGAGATCAAAGCCTAAAAAGCTCGAAGTCTCTAGGATTCATAACTCGAGCTATTGAAAACTTCATGGACATGATATTTTCTCATCATTTTTACCAATATTTCACTCAAACTCAGATTACTCAATCAATAACACAAATTTCAGTCCAAAATACACATAAAACACTATTAAAAAAAACGTAGTTTCAAGTGTTTGGAATTTACCTTTGACCATTGATTTCGACGCCAACTTAGGTCGCATGCCGTCGTTCATGGCTTTCTCCGGCGAATCTTCCTTCCACCACTTCTTTAACTCCTCGTTATTTGGATTTTTTGTTTGAATCATTGTTGGGTAAGATTGATAGAAGTAGATGGGATTCTGGGATAAGAAGATTTTGTATAAAAAAGATGAAATTCAACTTTGAAGAAGATGAAGAACGAGTTAAAGATGAAGAAGAAGCGGAAGAAAAACGTGAAGATGATGGTGGTGCGTAAATGGAGGGAAGATGAAGAGTTTCTATTTTCTTTTTTTTCTTTATGTTTTTTTTCTTAAATTAACCAAAGGGTAAAAACGTAATTAGATTTTTTATTTTTATTTTTTATTTAAAAAGTCAATAAAAGTCAAATTAAGAGGCCTGCTTCAAAATTTTGGTTGGGTCTAACTTCTTAAATAAAGTTTTTTTGGGAGTTAATTTTACAAATTCTTTTCACTGGTTGTTTGTTTTCATCCTTGTTTATTTTCATGTTTAATATTTTCATAATATTCAATTTTAACCATTTTAATTAAATTTTAAATTTTAATTAAATTTTATTTTTCTATCTATTATTTCTGATTCTTTACAATCTTAAATTTTAATAACAACCATTTTAATGCGTTTATTGATATTTTTAATATGTTATGTGTTAATTTTAGTATTTATAAAACAAAAAATTATTTTTAAACCTTATAATTGTAAATTTGACTTTATGGATTAAAATAACAAATTTTGAAAGATTTAAAGATAAAATTAAACTATTTATAAATTTAGGAACGAAAATAAATAAATAATAAATATTGAGGGGTGAAAATGATAATTTAATATTTTTTTTTTTTAAACTATCATTTCATTTTATTTATTTCTGCTATTTTTTAAAAGGTTTCATGAAGGTTTATAGTAGAATGGGCTGTTCCTAGAAGCTCTATTTATTTATTTTTTATTTCCTTCTATATTTGGAAGTATTCAGATTAATTGAACTCAACTTGAATTTTGATGATATATTCAGCTGAGCATATTCCTAATTTTATTTATTTCTTAATATGTGAATATATATATTATATTATTATTTTATAACTATTAATTGATTAATAATAGGAGGACTGTGAATATTCCACATAACCTGAATTTTGCGACTTCATGTAGTGTAATATTATTGATTGTCCAATTCCGATCCTTTTCAAGCATACCAATATACCATCTGACGGCTTGGCTATGCAACGTAAGATATACAGTACATGCAGGCAAATGAAAACTCTTGATAGTCAACAAAAACTCTTCTGCTTCACTTCGTCAGATGCTTGATAGACACACCACACTTCTATCACCATGAAAATGCAGTTAAATCCCAATCTCTAACAACCACTGTGATCATGGGTGCTGGAAACTGGTAATTATCAAACCTGAAGCTTACGGGTCACGATCCTGTCAATTTACCAATGGAGTAGAATTCCTTTTGATAACAATCCAGACCCTTGATTACATCACAACAGGTGGATCTGTACATATAAAAGGCGGTCGTAGAATTTCCTTCAGGACGCCATTAACGCAATCGAGAGGATACTAATCTCAAAATAACATATTATTCACATTCGATTTCCACGCTTAGGGAAACCAATTTCCACGCCTCTTATTACATTCGATTTTTTAAGTCCCAACTATTTCTCCTGTACTAAAGAGAAAGATTCATGCCGAACATTTACATGAAGTGAAATTTTTCGAATGCTTCTAAAGTAGATTATGCTAAACACAAGAACCATCCATTACCCAAGTTTTATTTCCATACATTCAATAGCCACTAAGAAGCAGCTCCTTGCCTCCAAAAACAAGTGTGTATTACAAGTCTCAAAAACACTATGGAAGACATCATAAGTTGAACAAGAAGCATAAGAAGGTACAAAGGAAAGCAATAAATAAAGCATCGATTTGAAAATGGCCAGATATCAATTACCAATACTCAATGACTACCAAAATTAGTTTATATCTGAAAAATGAAAGCACAAAAACAAATACAATTATCGGAAACAGAAGCTGTTGTGTAGGACAAAAAGATTGACCAACATCCAGAATATCTAAATTCTCCTTCTCATACCAATCAGAATCTAAACATGCATAAAAATCACCTTTTTATAGAAGGCAGCCTCTAGAGTCTAGTTACAAAGGAAGAGCAGCTTCAATTTTTGCCCAGGAATCCACGGCAGATCCCTTTAGCCTTGCTTTCATCTTCTCGACAACTTGTCTCGCTTCCTCTGTCCTTGACATCATTATCAAGCCCTGAACCAGACCCTCCATTGCCTCAAATGGAGGAACCCATTTCCTCTTTATAATCTCTTCACAAACCTTCAAAGCCGAATCAATCTCTCCTTCCTTAACCATGCTTCTAATCAAGGTAAAGTAAGTAAATGAATTTGGCGAAACAAATCCATCTTCCACCATACTATCCAAAACCTTTTTAGCAGATTCCAAATCCCCAACCCTAGAAAACCCATCAATGATTGCATTATAACTAGAGGCATTCGGTTTTACATTATTCGAAACCATCTCGTCTAACAATTTCTTAGCCCTTACACATTCCTTGTTCTTGCACAACTTAGAAATCCTATGATTGTAAGTAGTCAGATTAAACTCCAATCCCATGTTTGATATTTCCTTAACAATAGCATCAAACCCAGACCCATCCTTATTTTTCAAGTAAGCTTCTAACAGTAAGTTGTAGGAATCAATATTAGGGTTTACCTTAGCCTCCTTGTTCATCTTCTCGATCCAATCACTAGCCGATTGAATATCATTTTCTTGAACGAACGCTTTCAGAACTAGATTATGCGAAACAGCGGTTGGAGTAACTTCAATTTTTGAAGGAAGAGTCTGGAACAGTTCATGAACCTTTTCAGGGAATCCATTAGTAAGATAAGCTGTGAGAACGGCGCAGAGCGATTTCTCGGAGAGGGGGCAAGGTTTGTGTTGGAGAAGATGATCGAAGGTTCTAATGGCTTGGTCGAGCAATCCGGAAGTAGAATAGAGCGTGATGAGGCGGATCCAGAAGCCTTCTGAGTTAGTGGCGGGAGAATCCTCTTGAGCTTGGAGGATTCGCTCGATTAGGTCAAATCGCTTGGCACGAACGAGCTTGCGAATGGAGAGATGGTAGATAGGGCGGTGGCGGCAGAAGGTGGGGAACTGGGCGGATTTCATGAAGATATCGGCGAGCTTGTCGGGGTCTGATTCGGATTGAATGGCGGTTAGAGCAGCTCGGAGAGAGGGAAATGGAGGAGTGAGGTTTTGTTTGGGGATTTGAGCGGTGGAGTATGGGATGGATGAGGAGATTGAAGATGATTTAGAGATGAGGAGTCGGCGAATTCTGAACATAGTGGAAGCCATGGGAGGAGGGAAGAAAAAAGCTTGAAGGTGTGTTCTTTGTAAAGAGATGGAAAGAGTGAGTAGTAGGGTTTAAGGGTTTACTGTAGGCTTTGCAGGTGAAGTGCAACAGAGTACTGCGATGATCACAACATGCGGGTCCTACCCGGTAGTTTTCGGTTCGGGTAATCCGGATCCAAACAGGATGGTCCGGTGCATTGAGCCTTCACGTCTCAACTCAGCCCGCACGTTCTTCAGCCTTGGCGCGTTCAGCTACACTATTTCTTTCGGCAATGGTCCCCATGCGTCATTCATTTGGCTCAGCGAAGCCATTCAGTTGATGTTTACCAAGGTTGATTGGAAGCTTTGCTTCCATGGAATTTTGATTATGCTATCTATATAAATTGGCCAATTCATTCTTATTTTCATTGTTCTTTTTGATATTTAGGAATGGCGATTGGTGTTGTTTTCTCTCTTGCAATGGGAGTTACCCACTCCCGAGCACTATCTCATTTCAACTTCAATGTCTTGGTTCAAAAATTCAGCTTGAATAGTTTAGGTAAGATCGGTTCAAGGTACCTCAATGGGACTGTTACACTTGGTATTCAGTCCACTAGAGGATCTTTCACTCTTCCTGCCTATTCAGCCGGTGATTGGGCAGGTAATATGTCAAGAATAGTGAATTATTATTCTTATTAACATCATTTAATCAACCGGGAAACTATATATTGTTCAAAAACGAGTTCAAAATCTCACAATGGAAGTAATTATTGGTTCCAACATATAATAAAACTTTTGATGATCTTTTATAAATAGATAAATTAATCATACATCTACACAAAAATGTCATATCTTAGCCTATGTGAATTGATCGTCGAGACTCACACCATGATCATCCAGGTAGATCCTCAACACAATAGGATGTGTGTGGCTATTTAAAGATGATAAAGGTTTATTTTTTCTTTTCTCTTAAAAAAATCTCTTCAAAAAACCATCTTTTCAAAAGGCTCTCCAAAATAATTAGAATGTGATGTATTTATAGGACTCTATTATGTTTTTTCTATTTAATATTATTTTTAATTTAAACTCTTTAAATTAATTGAATTGACGGCTCAATTATAATATTAAATGATGAGATAATCATTTGATGATATATTTGATATGCTCAAATCTTTTCAAATATGATTTAAAATATAATTTTATTTATTTCAAATCATATCATATCTTTAATGATATATTTGATTGAATCAAACATTTTCAAATCTTATTTGAAATAGAATCTCATCTATTTTAATTCTTTACTTGAAATTTAAATTAGTTTCTCAAACCAATTTAGATTTGATTTACTTAATCTTAATATTAAATTAATATTTCATATCAATTTAATATTATATATAACATATTTAATTCAAAATCAAATATATTATTATTTAATATATGAATTTCGAAATTCATCATTTAAAATATATCTTTTAATTAATTAATTAATTAACACTAATTATGTCATAGTTACAAATTTATTCTAGAAAACTATTTTCTTGCAAATAAGTTCTTTTTTCAACTTTTGTCATTCTTACCCTATACAATATTTTATAAATGTGATTTGAGGATCATGAACCTATGATTCCAAGTTCTAATAAATTAGATTATTAATTAAATTATTTAATCTAATAAATCTAATTTATTAATCATAATATTATTCCACTAAAAATATAGTATTGCACTCGTGCAATTATAAAACATATTACTCAACAATCTCTAGTAGTCCATTGATATTGTCATTATATGTAATCTAATCCTCTAATAATTGATACATAATTAGAGCTGATCAAAATTATTATTTTACCCTTCTAATTATCTATTTATCCTTAAGTAAAATTTCATCATCTTCCACTAAACATGCTTCTAAAATAAGTAAATCATCTTTACCTTTTTTTTTCTCCTTCAGCTCAAAGAAATACTTGTTACATTTCCTTTCCAGTTGCCATCAACTCCATAATGGAAAGACTTTCCATTGGGTTTCTTTTTCTTAGAGTTGTCTTTCTTCTTGTTCTCCTTGCCTTTTAAGTGAATTCTTGGCTTTCTTTCCCTTCTGATCTTTACCATTGGTATTCTTCCTCTTATTGTTCTTAGCATAAGATGAACATGGTTTTTGTTCAACAACATTTGCTTCACCATTTTTGGACCTTGCCTTATTAAGGGTCTCGAAAGTATATAATTCATTCAACAGTTAAGTCATGTTATACTGCAGTTTGTTCATAACATAGTTAGTAGTGAATGCATCAAGAGCCGATGAGAGTGACTGAAGAATGATGCTTACTTAAGTGCGCTTATCAATGGTAGCCTCATGTATTTCCACCTTATACATCATGTTGATCATGCTTAAAACATTATCTATTACATAAACTTATTTCTTCATCTTGGTGTTCATGTAGGTTCCAGTAGCCTCATGATGGCTTTCAATAAAGTGCTGCCCAAACAAGGCCTGTAGAGAGTCTAATATATCATATGCACTCTCCACGTTTTCATGTTTCTTCCTTGGAATATCACTCATGCTCATTATCAATATGTAGCATTTGGCCTTGTTGTTGGATTGAATCCAATGGTCACACTTTTCCCGTACATTACAGGCAGGAGTCGCAGCCGGCTCTTCAAGACATTCTTCAGTCAAGACAAATTTATAGTTTTCACAAATTAATACCATGTTCAAGTTTGATTTAAATTTCATAAAATTTTCACCAATTAATATGTATTTGTTGAGTAAAGTGGTAACGAGATTATTGATTGAAGATATAATGATTGTTGAAATTAAATAAAACATACATGATTCATTACAATTGAAATGAATATCAAAGTTTCAAAATAGTAAATATGATGCATAAATGCAACAAATAAAACACATGAAATTATTTATTACTAAACCACGGTAAATTAACTTAATAATTAATGTGCTATCTTAGGGTTGGTAATATTAATTTAAATTAGTTTTGAGATATTCATAAACTTACGAGTAAAACTTAAAATATCTCATATTTTCTATTTTACTCATAAATTACTATTTATTTGGTCAAGACATAATTAACTTAAAGCTTAATCATGTCTTTGTGGCTTAACTCGAAAGTTGCCACATTAGGATCAATCAAGTTCGAAATACATCACTTTTCTCTATCTTCTTAAGAAGCCAACATTGATATTAATATAGTCTGAAATCTTCCTTAGGGGGACGAAAACAAAGTCATTTCGAGACCATTTCCATATCTCACGGTGTTGTACTAATAATGAAGACCGCTGATTATATTGTCATAATAACCTTCTCTCACTCACTATTTTAAAATATGTATTTTCATAAAACATCTAATATTTTCAAATAAAACTAATTAATTAATTCTAAATTAATTACCAATTAATATAATCCTATTATTTATAAATACAAATCTTATTGGGCCTAGATTTAATTTAAACTTTTTATTTCATATCTTAATATGAACATAATCTTATTAACTGAACCTAATTTATAATGAATAGCCTAATTATATTCATAAAACTTTAATAAAACTCCTTATAACAAAGCTGGTCTCTTAAAGTCCTAACGTAAATGATTAACTTTATTAGATGTTATTACTAAGTTTAATTCTTTAAAATTTAGTCAATTTATGTAATTAATTTTTTCAAATAAATCACATAAACGTATAGAACATTCCTAATAAATCACATTTCCACTTATGAGATGCATAATTTATAATAAAAATATGTGGGTATTCATGTTTGACATGCAATGGATTAATATATGAATATGTTATCAATCAAATTAAATCAATCAATCATGAATATGTAATTTTGGATATTTTTAAAATTTACACCCTTTGGAAAAAAATACAAATAAATAAAAACTAAAAAATATATAAGGGTTTCAAATGTTACGATCTTCCCGAAACTTACTCTATATTGAATCTGAGTCCAACTAGTAATTCTTTTAATCAAACTAAATTTCATAATCCCTAGAAAAATAATTTTTCTAACCCTAATTAAATTTTTAACTTAATTATTTCAAATTGGGCCAAAATTCTTTCGAGCTTATTGGACTTTATGGGTCAAAACCTAATACACTATTTGGTTTTTCAAAAAATCTAAAATTAAGTTAATAGGCTTAAAATATATTATTTTTGGACCACAAATAAGTGGGTCAAACCCATTGATTGGGCGGGTCATGGGTCGAACCGATAACTTGATCCGTTAGAGCACCACGGGCCGAAGCCTGTGGAACCCCCTAAGGTAAACCGCATGCAGCTATGGCTTGGGACAGCCGTCGCTGCCTCCGGCTGGGCACGATGGCCAGAGATAGTGGCTAGGACAACTACTGATCCGTCCAGTAACTTTGGGTCGCGAGACTATCCTAAGCCTCTGGCAACTGCACTGCAGGACAGTCCTGTAGTCTGCTGCTTGCAGCAATGTGCTGCCGTTGGTTGCCATATTTGAAGCCCTGTCGTGGGGTTTCTTCTTCTTCTCTGTCATGAAGAATTATACAACAAAAGAAAATTATACAAAAAATCATACGCCCCATAGAGGCTTACACAAAATCTAGAGAAAGAAAATTAAAAAAATTCTTAACCCAAAATCACTATATAATTAATGATCTATTATATCAATCATACATTCAAAAATATAAATAGTATATAACATAAATTTTCTAAAAATATTTAGCGATTAATCTATATATATATATATGTATATACATAATTGATAATTTAAAAATCTCACAAAGCGATTAATCTATATATATATGTAAAAATTGCTCTGATACCACTTATTGGAAATCAGGTTTAAAATTCACAGTAGAAGCGATTATTGGTCCTAGTATATAACAAAAATTTTCTAAAAATATTTAGCGATCTTTTATATACATATAAATTAATCTTAACCACTAGTTAAAGAAATCATACATGTGTCTACGCAAGTTGACCACTAAAACTCACACCAAGATCTTTTAAGTTAATTCTCAACACTTTAGGACATGTGTGGGTAGATAAAGATGACAATATTTTTTCTCTTTACGGTGATCTATTCTCATCGTTTTCTAAACAATTTAGAATATGATGTATTTATAGAATTCGACTAGGTTTCCTATTTAATATTATTTTTAATTTAAATATTTTAAATTAATCGGACTAATAATTTAATCATAATATTAAATGATAACAAAATCATAATATATTTGATTTGGTGATATGTTTTCAAATATAATTTAAAAATAGAGTTTTATCTATTTTAAATCAAATCATATTTTCTTTGAATTTTAAATTAGTTTGTCAAACTAATTTAAATTTAACTTGCATAATTTTAATACTAAATTGATATCTCATTATAATTTAATATTAGTTAGTATATTTAATTTAAAATTAAATATTATTATTTATTTAAAGTGAATTTCGAAATTCACTTCATTATTTAAATACATCTTTTAATTAATTAATTAATATCAATTATCTCATAATTACATATTCACCCCAGAAAATTATTTTCCTTGTAAATAAATCTTTTTTCTACCTTCGTCACTCTAAATTTATAATTTCAAGTTATAATAAATTAGATTATTAATTAAATTATTTAATCTAATAAATATTATTTATTAATCCCAATATTATTCTACTAAAAAATGAGATTGTACTTTTGCAATTATAGAATATATTGCTAAGCAATCTATAGTAGTCCATTGATAATATCATTACATGTAATTTAATCCTCAAATAATTAATTCATAATTAGAATTAGTCAAAATTATTGTTTTACCTCTTTAATTATCTATCTATCTTTTAGTACCATTAATTCATTAATACATGGTTCATTTATAACTTATTTAAGTCATAGATATAAATTTGAGCTTAAAACCATTCAATTTTAAAATTAACCCTCAAATGAACCAATATACAATCTTCTATAAAGAAGATTTATATTTCATATCTATAAATCATGTTCACAGCTGCTTATCCCAATAAACTTCCAAAACAAAAGTCTTTAGTTTGTTTTACAAACAATACCATGACAAGTGAAGTAAAAGATCCAATTGACTTAAACAGGAGTTTATGACTACTCGTGATTTAGATTGATGTGCATATGATCATTTATTAATATGAATAAAATTATTTATGGAAAACGGTAAGTTGATAAATAATTAATTTATATCGGGTCCATTCTTATATAATTCAATTATATAAAGCATCTCCACTAAGGTGTCTATCTATATT
This sequence comes from Coriaria nepalensis, assembly GCA_027186245.1. NCBI lineage: Eukaryota > Viridiplantae > Streptophyta > Magnoliopsida > Cucurbitales > Coriariaceae > Coriaria > Coriaria nepalensis. Next base: position 3,699,333 of record CP114493.1, read on the forward strand.
AGTGATCCGAATTTAGATACTTGCATTCATAATGCTAGTAGACTGTACTAGCAAACATTAATTAAACATTATATACTTTAACATGTTGCGGATAATTTAATTCATTATCTATAATATTAATCTTCTCGTACAAATATAAGATTATAATTACACAAATAAATTTAAAATTTGATGATATTAATACATATTATTCAATAATTATATATTCGAATAATTATATAAAAAATATCATTTTTATTAATTTTATAAAAATATACTTATTACATATTTTTAAAATACCAATCCCAATAATAACAACTAAAATTCATCACTATTACATGCATTATTCTCATATATTACCTCATTTATTATATAATAATAATATTTATAATTATAATAAAATTTGATTTATTACGGAACCTTAAATCATCATATCCATTAAAAAAAAATATATATTGTATGAGGTTTTTATTAAAGTAAGGATAAAATTTTAATTTTGAAAATGGGCAAGGGACAATGTGCTTCATGACCCCCCCTTGAATCCACCTTTGTCGATAAATATATCAAAAAGCGGAAGTTTGAATGGTGAAATATAATTATGTCTTTTCTTTGTTTTGTTTTTTATTTTTATTTTTTAATCTAAATACAAATTTATTACTATTCAAACTAATAATATATTAAGCCATGCATTTTATGATTTAATCTATCTAAAAATTGTAAATTAAATTAATACATTTTATTTATTTTTATATATATATTATTCTTTCTATTTTTTTGAATGCTTAAATATAAAACAAAAAAGAATTCTTCTCAAATTAACTTTATAAATAAAGAGTTACAAATTATTATAAAATCTCATAATATATATAAGTTCCGGATATAAAATCTATATACAAGTTTCAAAATTATATAAATTTTACATTAACTTATAACTCTTTTTATTTATATACTAATTTAAGGGAAGTTTCACTCTAAAGATAATTGAATTTTGCTATCTTGATCTAATAAATAGAAGATTTTTTTATTTTTTATTTTAGCCAAACAAATAGTAGATTTTACCCATTAATTTTGTAAGGCTAAATTATTATTTTCATCTTATAAGAAATATAAATAAATAATAAAAATTTAGGTTAATTTAGTTTTTTTTTTTAATTCTCACACATATTTTTGTCTTCAACTTTGCCTCCACTAAAAACCGCCACGTGTCCAGCGGTGGGACAGCAAAAGGTCCGTCGACAATTTGTGTACGGCGACGAAGGAGGAGGTGAGAGGCAGGAGAAAGCTTGAGAGATGCAGGGCGATGAAGCCAGGGCCGTGCTTGGTTTTCCTCCCAATTCTCGCCCCTCACTTTCTCAGGTTAAACCTAATTACACCCCTTTTATGATAAAATCCCCTCTTTCACATATGATTTCATTCATGTTCATCTGCTGCAATTGATCTTGCTGGTCGTGTTATTAGGTTAAGCAAGCTTACAAAAGGAGGGTGTGGGATTCACATCCCGATTTATTCCCTGCTCATGACAAGTCTCATGCAGAATCTAAGTTCAAAGTGGTAACAAAATCCATTTCACGTCCTGAAGCTTTGAATGCCTTTTTTCCTTTGCTCTAGTATCACAAAACTTGAAATGTTATAACTCTCTGGTTGGTAAAATTGTTATGGTTTCAATTTTGAATTAGCTCGAATCGGTTAACATTGTGAGTTAGCTGTATTGAGGTACAATTGAGAATTCACGTTATGATCATAATTTAATGTGATGTGCATTTGTGCAGATTTCAGAAGCTTATTCATGTCTGCTGACTGGTAACACTCTTCTCTTTCACACCATTCATAGGAATGCATAATGATGTTACTTTCTTTTTTTCTCCTAAGAATCCCCATCACTTTTGAAAGGATTATGAAGTCGAGATTGAATGATCCAGATAATTAGTAGAAGCGATTCTGAATAGTCTTGCTATTATGTTCCTTGCAGGTGTTCGGGGAGGATCTTCGCCTTCGTCTTCATGTAATTTCAAACACAAGTTTCTTTTATTTTCTCTTTTTTTCTCTAAATCTGACTCTTGATCTCTCTGTCTCGGTTAGCTACATATGAACGAGTTGTGAGAAGAGGGGTACCTGTGGCACAAGGAGGAAGGAGAAATCAAGCTTTGATTAAAATTCCCTTTCTTTTAATCATTTTTGGAACACTTGGTCTCGGCGGATCCATCGCCACTAGGTAATTAATCCATGGATTTAATGATCAGTCATGTTTTGTTTTATGTCTGGTCTTGTTATCTTATATGCCTAGCCCCTGTTTTCTGCTTTGCAGGGCATATAAAAAGCAAAAACAGGCCTACCCTTCTCACAATCCTTTTCTTCCTTGATCTTATATAGGGTTCATGGTTTATGGCTTTCTAGTATATACATTTTAACAATATATATCAATATAGACACATCAAATGACCTCGGAAATATTAATGTACCACACTAACTTGAAGACTCTGATGTATTACTCCATTTTATCCTTTTTCTTATGCCATTGTAATACTGATCATATTGATCGGTGAGATTATTGTGACCGTCTGCTTCGAATGCTTCAAATCTTTTCATTAAGTTCATAACATCAATATAAGATAGCAGATGATATACAGGAGGAGGAGAGTGAAGGAATGATCCTACTTTTGGTATAATCGTATATCATATCATATCATAAGTTTTCTAAATAAATGTCAAAATTTTCTGCGGACAAACAGAACGTTCCTCTTCTAATCAGAATGGAAAAATGAAACTCCTTGGCCATGTATATTGTATGCATATAAATCTTCAGGGCATATATCTGGGGAAATCTTCTCCAGTCACCGAGCCCTCTTTCAACATTACATCAAGGATTGAAGAAACTCGAACCCCCGATATTGATTGCAATAAGCACAGATATACCTGTGATCACAGCAAGCCAAAATAATACCGACCCTGCAATTAAAACATACTTATATTATCATGTCTTGGCTTAAAAAAAACAAAAAAGAAAAACAAACCAACTTCAGAACAGCATTACACAATATCCAGAATACTAGAGTTCAAAAGGATTATGTAAAGGATGAGAAACAGTACCTTTAAAACCTTCAGAATCATTACTAGTAGATGTAGGTTTAGACCCAGCATTATTAAGATCACTCGATCTTGATACAGTAGATCCCATAGTAAGGAAATCATTTGAAGATTTAGTAATAAATCCTGTCTCAGAAGCCACTATCCCTTGAAATTCTTCACTCACAATTAAAGCAGCTAGGAGGTCCATAAACGACTCCTTTTCTTCGGTTCCATTCACAGTAGTACTATCCCTTCTGTTGTTTTCGTATTTTTCATTAGATTCATCAGAATCAGAATCATCATCTAAAGAATCCACGTCAATGGATTCTGCTGCAGTTTTATCATCCTCCTCATCCTCAACATATGCTTTGTATGTTAATCTAAGTAGTATCTCTCCAGATGACCCTTTTCTAAATATTCCCCAACCTCCTCGAAGATCAACTATTCGGTCAGTTGGTACGGTGTCTTTGAGAGATCCGATGTCAACCTGAGTGTGTTCTTGTTGTATTTAGAAGACATGTATAAAATGGATCAAATTTACCTAGTTTGTGAAAGAGGTGACTTACCTCTCCTGTGCCAATAGTCAAATCTGTGAATCCAAGAGAGTCTTTCACTTGAACAGACAATTTCTGTTTTCTTGGGTTTGCGACAAGCATATGGAAATCCTGCACAGTGAGCATATTTTTTTGAGTGCTTAAAGAGATACAGGGACCAACAAGAAACTACTGACCACGGGTAAAGGCAGAAGGAACGTAAGGGGAATATATGGAAGATGAAAAGGAAACGAAAATAGAAATGAAGTAGAAATAATAAAAAAGAGCTTAACCTGATTCCAAATTGGCTCACCAGGAGGTCCAATTACAGTAGTTTGACTGTCTTTTTTACTGCGTATTATCTGCTCCCCCAACGTTAATATAACATAAGGATCTGTTTTTCCTGACAATACCAATGAAAAAGAAATTTACACACGATTGATTGCCAAAAGGTCGTATTAAGAAATAAAACTATGGCCAACTTTCAAAATATTTATTAAACAAGGAGGCAGCTTGAACAAAGTGGAGGTGAATCAGTATTGTTGATAAACTCAAAATAAACACATCAATTCCAAATAACTCAATATTAAAGAGTGTATCAATACCATAGAAAACATAAGAAAGCTTCCGAGCATCCACAAGAGTTACGGACAGCTCCCCAACAAAATCTTTGTTTCTTTCTTGAATTTCTCCTCCTCCTGATTTGATATCGTTTGCAATAGGACCAACTGCTTTTCCTTTTTGGAAATCTAGAACAATCTTTTTTGGACGTACAAATAGTCTAGGCAAATCCTCGGTGAGAAGTTTTGTTAGAAACCTAGAAAAAGCAAAATCAAGCAATCATCAGGTAAAGTTATACAAGCGGCAAGCGAGAACTAGGGAGAGTAACAGTTGATAAATATTAGATGAGAATTGATCACACTAGTAGTAATAGCTGAAAGTGAACGATCAACTTACATTGATAGAACAGGAATTGCTGGTCGGAAGCATGGAAAACGAAAGGGTAAAAAAAAGAGCACGGGTCAGAATTCTGAAGTAAAGTTTCAGAAAAGAAAATGCACTCCTTATCATCCAATAGAATACATTTGACTACGAAATTTATACCAGCATTAAGGATTAGAAGACAATAGGATAGCAATTGAGGATATCGAACTGAAATCTCAAACTCATAGAGAAATATGCTAGTCCTATTAAAAAAAAAAATACAAATGTTTCGATCTGATTAAATGATCCCTTTCCTACCTACCCCCTTTGGCCTTTATTCCCGGGGCTAACTGCACAAGTCCTAACAATGCCTATAAATGTTAGTTGACTATATCCAACAGAGTTTGAACATTGAAAAGCGAATATTTCTCAAGGAAGTTGTAGAATTTATCCTCCCTTTTTTTTTACTGTTAAACAAAATCCTACCTGTCACTTTTCTTTTTCTTATGTATCAAATAGCATATCCACCATTTTTTCCTTCTTTCTTTTTATCGCCATCAATACCACCTTTTTCATTTCATCACCAATCCCAAAAAACAAAAGCTCACCAGCACCAAGCAAATAAGATGAGTTCTTAAGTACATAAAGGAAAGAGAGAAAGAGAGAGAGATAGAAGACATACCCATTAAATTGAACAAGCGGAAAGGCGACAATTCAAATTTGATCTTTGGAAGAGAAACAAAAGCCCAAGAAACAGCACCTACCCAAGGTTCAGTGGGAATAAGCCTCAACTTGACCCATAGTTCACCATCTATGTCAAAATCTCTAACACCAACAGGCACAGATATTGGAATAATGCCAAATTTTAGTGAAAGCATTAATAACGCCCTAGCACCACCTGTATATCTTATCCCTATTTGATACCTAAAAAAAGAATATGAATTTCAGATACTTCAAAAATTAGAATTGAATTTCCCATGATGCTTCAATATAAGATACAACTTACTGCAAATCATTGATACGGCGAGAGGTCTTGCGTTCGACATTTCTTACCGATAAAGGTTCATCCCCAAGAGAGAACTGCTTAATCTCAACCCTCTCCACATAATCAGGCTTTTTCAGATCATCAATTAGAGGCTGAAGCATACCAATTATCCAATTCTCAATCCCACCTCGATAAACCTTCCATAGTTTACCTAAAACCATGTTCACCCATTCCACAGATTCTTTCCTCTGTAAATCCTTTTCTAAGAAAGAAGAGAAGCTTGTGGGGACTTGAGGCCACGCTCCTCCAAGCCGGTTCTCTTCGGTCCTGGACTTAATCGTCTTCCTATTGGTCCATAACTTGTCAAAAACCACACCCACAAAGAAAAAGAAGATGAATAATCCGACTATGTTGCGATTAATGGGAGGGGAAGGGATTGGATGAATTACTCCCAACTGGGTCCTAAGTTTATCTACAATAGGGTCTTCTCGGAATGTGGTGAAATTCGAACCCAATTGAATAGAAGCAGAAGAAGAGACATCAGATAATTCTTCAGCATTGAATTGGTTAGAAATTCGCTTCACTACCAAGTTTTTAGCGGCACGTCTGGTTGAATTAGCGAAGTCAATGTTCTTCAACTTGGCATCGGAAGAGGAAATTGAGCAGGCATGGAACCGCCATTTTCGTCGGAGTTTGCGTTGAGAAAAGGAGGAGGCGGAGAGGAGGTGGTGTGGCTTCCTTCTTCGCTTGGAGAAGAAAGGAAGGAAAGGGAGAGTGTTAGTACTATCATTGCTACATGGGCAGGGTTGAGGAAAGGAGTGAGAGGTATCGAAAGTGGAAGAGGCGCAGAGGAAAATCATTTATCATGAAAAACGGGCATAAGAAAAACCAGATTACCGGATAACAACAACATAGGATAATCTTTCAGAGGCAGAAAGAGTCCACTGCTGAAGATGATGATGATGCTGTTGATGATGATAAGAAGATGATGTTTAGGACGAACGTAACCTGGAAAGCCTGGGATGTTGATGAACCGGACTGAAGTGAACGAATTCTAAAAATTCCATAAGCATCCAAACAGAAAAAGGGAAACATAAAATGAAGAGGAGATTCCTTAGAGAGAGAAAGTGAGAGGAGAGAAAAGTAGTGATTCCAAGAGGAGAAGGGAGAGGGGCAGAGCTTTCTTTCTTCTTTCCGTCGTGCGTGTGGAGGAAACAAAGTAGGAAAGGAGAAGGTCCCAACATGTACTTGGTTTATGATTACGCCACCGCTCAACGCCTCAAAATGTGGAATCCGTGGATAATTTTTTTTCCTCAAAAAAAAAAAAAAAAAAGAAAAAAAAAATATATATATATATATTATTTTATTTTCTCTTTTTTGTTATAAGGAGGAAACATATTTTTATAAATGGTAGAGGTATCAAAATAGGTCTGATTTCTCAGTTTGGCCCGTAGCTCAAAAAAAAAAAAATTGACTTAGAGCTCGATCTAGCCTGTTTTTTATTTGGGTCGAGCTTAGATAAATTTTTAAGCTCATTGGGCTGGTTCGACCCAACCCGATATTAAACCCTATTAAACATAGGGGCCCTGTTGGGCCTAGCCCGATTGAGCTCAAAGGATCCTACTGGGCCCTACAGAGCCCAACCCACTTGCCTACACCGCATGCTACCTAACATGTAGTGTAGGTGCATGTGCAGCAGGCTAAAATGCTTACTACACATGCAACGAGAGAGAGTTTTCAAATTCTAAAGTCTTTCTCCTCACGGCCAATTAAAAAATTTTAAGTAGAATAATATATCTTTTTGTTGTCCTTAATTTTTTTTTCTTTTATTTTACTATCCTTATATAATAATTTTTAAATTTTCCTCCCACTCAAATTTTCGTTATAAATATTCACTCTTTCATTCTAATTTTTTCTTACATTTTCTCTCACACACACACTCTCTCTCTCTCAGCCTCTTATTTAATCCCTAATTTTTTTCTCTAATATTCTAAATTATAATTAATATTCATTCTTCTATAATCCTTAATTTTCTTATCATTAATCTCTTATCCTTATTCCTTAATCTCAATCCCTAATCCTCTATTTCCATAAATTACAACAAATCCAAGGTAATTAAACTTATTGTTATTATTTATTATTATACTTAATATTTAATGATTTACTTTTTTACTTCAATTTTTATTTATTAATATTTTTTATGATTAATCATTTACTCCTAAACTCTTTATTGGAAATGGATCATCATCAATATGACTTTAATTCTCTAAATGAGTATGAGCAAAATTTTTATGTCAAAATTGATTCAAATTCATCGCTAATACTCTCAGTTCCACAATCTAATATACTACCAAGTGGTCCAGGTCTACCACCACAATCATATTCATCTACTATTGATATTGCTACTGTCGCAAGTACAATGCCACAAAGAGACATAATAAGAGAACATCCAGAATTTGAGATACATTCGACATAGTTCCACACAAAAATAAGAATGTGAGAATATTGATAGTGCAATGTGCAAGTATTGCAAAAGTATTTTGGCCACAAGTCCAAATGATAGAACTAATCATTTGAAACGCCACAAAGACAAATGTATTACTAAAGTTAGTGCAGGTATGAATCAAACTCAACTAAATTTTAACACTGATTGTATAGTTAGTACGTGGATTTATGATCCAATAACTGCTAGAGAATTTCTAGTTAGACTTATTGCTGCTACTGATTTACCTATTAATTTTGGTAAGAGTATTTATTATGACGAACATATTAGAAGAACATATATCCCACAATATAAGAGCACAAGTAGAAATACTACTAGATCTGATATATTTGTGTATTTCAGAAAAAAAAAAAAGAAGGACAAATTAAAATTAGAATGTGGTGATTTAAATCTAACTTTTGCCTTAACTTCTGATATTTGGAATGCATGTTATAAATAAGACTATTTATGTGTTCATATTCATTACTTAGATTTAGAATGGACTTTAAATAAAAAAAATGAATAAGATTTAGAGTTATAAATGAAGCACATACTGGTAAAAATATTTGTGATTTAATAATGGAAGTTTTGAGTGAGTTTGATATCAAAAGCAGTATAATATCCATAACTTTAGATAATGCTATAGTAAACACAAGGGCTATATCTTTATTTGAATCACAACTTAGCCAATATAATAGTGGAGTCTTCCTACATCAACGTTGTGTGTGTCACATCATAAACCTCATTGTAAAATCAGGTTTTAAAGAACAATAGATAAACTATTCTATTGATAAAATTCATACGGTATTATATTGGATTACTAGTTCGAATTCTAGGATAGCTAAGTTTAAAAGATATTATAGGGCATTCAATATGAAGCCTTGAAAGTTTGGAACTGATATGTTAGTAAAGTATAATTCCACATATTTGATGTTAAAAAATGTCCTCCTATATAAAGAAATAATTAGTGGTTTTTTTTAATTCTTGTGATCCTCCTATTATGTTAAATAGTTTTGATTGGGATATACCTAAAAAATTTATATGTTTTTTAGAAATATTTTATGATTCTAGTATTCAACTTTCAGGTGTTTATTATCCTACATCTCCTTTTGTTTTGCATTCACTTGTTAAAATTACTAGCTTGTTTCGGGTCTATGAGAATGATGAAATGTTTAAACTAGTTGTTCAGAAAATGGTTTCAAAATTTAAAAAATATTGGAAGGAAATTCCTTTTATATATACTTTTGCTTTTATATTAAATCCTTGGGTTAAGTTATAGGGTTTAACAAATATTTTTATATTTATGAGTCAACATATAAATGTTGATTATTCTTCCACTATTACTTATGCTACTAACAAGTTATATGAAGTGTTTGGTTTTGATGATAATAAGTACAACTTCTTGTGGAAACAAACACGAGAACAAGAGATTCGATCCAAGAGGAAGAGTTGGAATTTTGTTAGCGGTTTTGGTTCTAATTCCAATTCCAATTTCATAGGGATGAAACTCTAGAAATACCTCAAAACTGATTTCTCATTATTTGATTCTTGTGCAAATAATTCAGAATCCTTATGCTTTTTGGATTGGTGGAAGAAAAGCTCTACATGATTTCCTATACTAGCATGATTTGCATGAGATGTATTAATTATTCATGTCTCAACGGTTTCTTCCGAATCAATATTCAATAAATGTGAGAGAGTTATTGAAGATAAGAGGACTTCGTTAAGGCAAAAATTGGTTGAAGCATTATTATGCATAAGAGATTGGTAGCATGCATTTCATCAAGGTCAACATACAACTCATAATGAAGACTTAGCTCAATATTTTCATAATATGTTCTTAGATGAAGATCATTCTGCAGCGGGAAGTAGTTTTGCAGTCCACTAATAACCAACCACCATTAATAAATAGATGATAGATAATAGATTATTGTATTAGCAAACTTTTATTATTATTATTATTATTTTTTTTATTTATGGCTTCATTGTATGGTCCTTTTTTTCTTCCTTAAGGCCGTGAGATCTTTTTGACGGACCCATTATTTAATAATATGCAATGAATTTTTTATTTGGTCAAAAGTTTATTCTTTATTTGAGATGCTCTTAGACTCTTAGTTATTTGATAATTTGATAATTTGATAATTAGACAATTTGATAATTTGATAATTAGACAATTTGATAATTTTATAATTTGACAATTTGATAATTAGATAATTTGACAATTAGATAATTAGATAATTAGATAATTAGATAATTAAATAATTAGATAATTAAATAATTTGATAATTTGATAATTTGATATACTATTAGTTATTTGGTTGTAATTGGACCTCTTGTTAATTGGATTGTTCTTAAGACTCATAATCTCAAATAATCTCTCTTATTTTAATAATAATTTATCATGAATATTTTATTTAAAAAGGATTGAACCCATTTTAGGTTTGGTAGAACTCGGCCCATTTTAGGCCCATTAAGGCATGGTAGAACCTGGCTCATTTTAGGCACATTAAGGCATTGTAGAACTTGGCTCATTTTAGGATCGAGATAAATCCAAAGGGTTTTCTGGGCCCGGAGGTATATTTTGAAAATGGGCCTAGCCCAGCCCGGCCCATATTTATTTTGAGCTCAGTCAGGCCTGACCTAAATAGTGAAAAGCCCTGAAGGGGTCGAGTCGGGCCAATGGCCCGTTTTAACACCTCTAATCAGGTTTCGCACTTTCGTGCAATAGAGCCGCCACATTTTCTTTTTCCGTCCGTGTGATAGATTAGTCAATATCTTTAAAATGAGATAATCAAGTGTGGAGCGAATATCCGCAAATGAGTCAATAATTGGTGGATTTCGCTCCACACCTCCTTTTTTTTTTTCTAGTTTTTAGTCGGTGACGAAAAAATAGAGAGAGGTGATGAAAATGATAGTTGGGATGTTTGCTAATATCTGGAGGAAATATTTGTCTCAATTTTTTAAATTAGTAGTGTTTTTATTGCTGATCATTTTCAAATTTACATTATTAGTGCTTGAATGTACTATGATTCTTATTTTCCCAATCATGAGGAATTCTCAAGAATTAACTTTCTTTATTTTTCAATTCTCTCCCTTCCACGTGTTCTGAAATCGAATTAAATTGAGATTTGAAGATAATTTGGTTGATGAAGATAACAAAATTCGTTACAAATTTTGAACCATATAAGGAAAGATGGTAATTAGATTTAGAGTATGTGTTTAGTAGTGGAGAAGTGGATGTGGAAGACGATGACCCATGAGCCTGTCGTGGCGTTGCCAAAAAATGGAGAGGAATGGGATGAAGACAACCTATGGGCTATTGGTGGTGTCGTCAAAAAATGAAGAGGAAGGGGGCCGAAGATGTTGGGAGGGCTTTTGGTCTAGTGGTGCGATAGTGAAGGTAGACTGAGGGAACACAATAGCTGATGGTTTGGGTGGCATTGAGTGGAGAGGAGGTGACTTGAGCATGCAGTAGCTTCAAGCTTTTGTGAATGGAGAGAAATTGAAAAGGAAAAAAAAATGATTTTAGGTTTTTTTTTTTAAATTGAGCGAATATTCGCTATCCGCAAATACCCGCTCCGCATATCCATGATAATTATATGTAGAGCGGATATCTACCATATCGATAATTTTGAGAATTATAATTGCTTGCTATATGCTCCACATCTTGGGATTATATACCACAGTATTCCATACTAGTAATAGAATGGCAGATTCCATTTGTATTGCATTCCAAGATAATTAATTACATATATCAATTCATTCCATAATGTTCATAAAAGCTGTGGGTTAAATTGGCTATAGTCCACACCAGTTTTCGAACTACCATTAGTATCTTCATTCCCGAATTCCTCATCATGGATTTCATCTACAACATTTGGATATTTATTCACGTGTTCCTTCTTGACATCCACATTCTATTACGACTCTATGTTCTCTTTGTTATCAACGTCCTTATCAACATCGATAACCTTGTTAGCATCATCACTAAAACAAACATCCATGGCTTCGTCCTCATTTGAATAGCCACATCCATTTCCCTCTACTTCCATATTCGGCTCCATTTCCATATTTTCATCATTCCCACTGTCATCAACAGCTTCAACTCTGGGGACCATCACCATTACGAACTTCATCGATATCGTCTTCCTCAGTATTGTGGAGACCTTTATTTCCTTCGGTCTCTACATTCTTGTCGGTCCCTTTTTGATGTTCATCTCTATGTGGAACATCAAGGTGAATTTCATCATCTACTTCTTCAACAACTAGTTTTTGCTTAGCCCGCTTGGGTGGTCTAACCCACTTGACTTTCATTCATGCAACCATCTTATACCTTAACATTTGTAATTATAACAATTGTAATTAGAAAGACTACCGCAAAGTTGATTAAATTTCACCAATTAAAACTATTACATATAGAATGCATCTAATAAATCGACATTGTTAGCATTACCAAATACAATTTATTGATCATAAACAATACAATTAAAAAGATAGTAAACATAGGACAATATAAACCGTGAAAGGATTCCAAACCATTTAACACTGTTAACACTAACAAAAAAGGTATATTCTTCACCTATTGTTCATACTCAACCAAATTAATAGTAATCAACCCTAAATTTGTTATAAAAAAAACACGAGAAACAACCCATTATATGTCAGAATTGAAACTCTAATCTTGATAGAGGGTCGAATTATACATGACGATAACAAATTGAAACCATAAATTTTTTTCAGTCATTTTGAACTTCATTTTAGAGATAGTTAACTTGTATTAAAAGTAAGGGAGGGATAGAGAGAGTAGTACCTGCGAGTGACTGATTTCAGTGGAGGAAGTCGCCTTATAAATGCCGAATAGGGTGATTGCAATGGAGAAACCCAAACTCTTCATTATTAGAATTTTGGAATTGGAAAAGATAGAGAGAGAGATATATATATATATAGGTAGTGAGAAGAAATGTGAAGATCTGATAGAAGGGGAGATGGCGAATGGTGAGAAGAACTCTAATCGCGATTAAAAGAGGGAGAAAAGTATGGAATGATTTGAAGTTGAAATCTTTGTAATCGCGATGGTTCGAAGAACTCTAATTAAAGAAGAAACCCCTTTCCAAAATGCACCATTTCATTAACCAATAAAACAAAATCAAAACTCATGTGTACGGTCAAACGCAAATTTGATTTGAAATTCAATTTTCGGCCAAAGTGAATTAAATGTGATTTTGTATTTAAAATTCAACTATTTCTCTCTGGTACTAATTTTCGTAATCATTATGAAAATTAATTTTTAAAATACAAAATCTCAAAATTGTTGCCAATTACAGCCTAAAAGCGATTTAAAAATGTTTTACCCTAAAAATTGAGAATAAAAAATTAATTTTTGAGAATTATGACACAAAACTTTGTTACCAAATGATATTGTACCCTTACGAAAAGCAGTTTTTATATTTTGAAATACAAAAATCATTCTTTAAAAATATTGTCGAACATTCTAAGGCTATATTTGGCAACTATTTTTACATTTTGCATTCATAAAACTAATTTTTGTCATCATTATAAAAAGACATGTCAAGGACACAAAATCAATTTTTGAGAACCAAAAGTCGTTTGGTAAATTTTGATTGAAAATCGATTTTTAATATGCAAACTCATTGGCAAATGGGAGTAAAACTCATTGGCAAACCATTGCATGTCAAAATTAAAACCTTAATCCTGATAGAAGGGTGAACTTATACGCGACTATAACAAATCGAAACCCAAAATTTTTTTCACATTCATTTTGGAGATAGTCAAATTGCATTAGAAGTAAGGGAGGGATAGAGAGACTAGTACTTGCGAGTGACTGATTTCAATGAAGCAAGCCACCTTATAAATGTCGAATGAAGTGATTTCAATGGAGAAACCCGAATGCTTCATCGTTGGAAATTCAAAATTGGAGAAGAGATATATATATATAGGAAGTGAGAAGAAATGTGAAGGTCTATTAGAAGGAAAGATGGCAAATGGTGAGAAGAAGAACCCTAATCACGATTAAAAGAGGGAGAAAAGTCTAAAATGATTCGAAGATGAAATTCTCATAATCGCAATGGTTCGAAGAAGAACCCCCTTTCCAAAATGCACCTTTTCATTAACCAATAAAATAAAATCAAAATTAATGTGTACGGCCTAATACAAAAATGGTTTGAAATTTAATTTTCAGCTAAAGTGAATCAAACCAGATTTTGTATTGAAAATTCAACTTTTTCTGTCCAACACTAATTTTTATAATCATTACGAAAATTAATTTTTAAAATACAAAATCTCAAAATGGTTGCCAATTATAGCATAAAAGTGATTTTTTTTTGTTGCATTTTTTTAACCCTAAAAATTGAGAATCAAAAATTAATTTTTGAGAATTATGACATAAAAATTTGTTACTAAATGATCTTGACCCCTTACAAAAAGTGATTTTTATATTTTGAAATACAAAAATCATTCTTCAAAAACATTGTCGAACATTCTCTAAGGTTATGTTTGGCAACTATTTTTACACTTTACATTTATAAACCTAATTTTTGTCATCATTATAAAAAAAACATGGTAGGGACACTTAATCAATTTTTGAGAACCAAGAGTTGTTAGGTAAATTTTGATTGAAAATCCATTTTTAAGAGGCAAACCAATGATGTCAGAATTGAAACCCTAATATTGATAGAAGGGTGAATTTTATGCGATCGTAACAAATTGAAACCCTAAATTTTTTTCAAAGTCATTTTGAACATCTTTTAGGAAGACTCAAATTGCATTAGAAGTAAGGGAGGGATAGAGAGTAGTACCTGTGAGTGACCGATTTTAGTGGAGTAAGCTGCCTTATAAGTGTTGAATGAAGTGATTTCAATGGAGAATCCAAACTCTTCATCGTTGGAAATTCGTAATCGGAGAAGATAGAAAGAGATGGTGAATGGTGAGAAAACACATTTTTGATTGAGAATGGATTTTTAAGATACAAACTCATTAACAAATAGAAGTGAAACAACAAAAACACATTTTTGTAAATTCAGAAAACAACTAATATTAGTTTTTATATTTTACATTTTTCACTATTTTTTAACTTATTTTCAAATACTGATTTTTTTGATATCTGACACAACAAAATATTATCAATATTATCCCCTCAATTGTCATGTTTCAAAATATAAAAAATATTTTTGAGGTTTATTACGAAGAGACCCTAAATACAAAAAAATCATGTTCAACTTTCTTGGAATTTCTCCAACAAATCCCAGAACGACTTCGATCCAGACTCATCTAGGTCCATATTAGAATGCGGGCCTATCTTCGATCCAGACCCCATGCCCAAATGTGAAGTGCAGTGCGCCTCTTTCGCCGGACTTCTCCACGAACAACTTCGGCCTCCCTTTCTTCTCGTCAGAGAACTCAGAGCAGCTTGCTCCGACGCCGTTAATTTCTTTAGGTTTTCTTCCTTCATTAATAACGAATTCGTCTTAGTAAGGAAGAACTAGAAAAATGAGATTCAATCGAGGGATTATCAGGCGGCTCTTCAATCTCGATCGAACACTTACACAGCTCGAACCCGTCTCTGTAAAATTTCAACCGGTTCTTGGTCAGAATGACGGTCCAATTTCGTTTCTTCGAATTCCATCTTCTTCTCCCCTCTCTCTTCTTATATTTCGTTCTCTCTCAACAACAGGTCCGTTCTTCTTGTATACTTCCTTTTTTTTTTTCATGATGTTTATCATGCGTATTATTTGGTACTGCAACTGTTTTTTCTGCAAAATTTTCATTCACAGTAGGAGAATTGCAACCTCAGTTATCGACTGATCTAATTAAGATAATGGAGCAGAGGATGTCAGCCATTGAACACATGAGTGCTTCCCTTCTCAACATAGCAAATCGGGTATTGATTCTTGATTCCATATGTTTTTCCCTCCTTGTCTTACTTCTTATATATTGTATGTATCACTGAGCAAGGGTTTACTATAAATGAGAGTTGGGCTTTGTTTAGTTTGTATTTTACGTGTTGATTGAAGACAGCCAGAAGCCCCACCAGCAGAATATGCAAGGGCTAATAAGGAGCTTAGAAAACTCCGGCATTCGATGGACCTCATAAATGAGCTGAGAGCTATACAGAAGGTAAGTTAAATCCACCGAGTAATAAAATCCAAATGCAAGTATCTTCATGTAACTTGATTATATCTCTTTTTGCCCCCCTTTTTTTTGCTCGATAAGAATATGTTTTCGCACGATCTTTCAACTGCTTTACAAACTTTTTTATGTGCTTAAACAATCCTAGAGAGAT
Organism: Coriaria nepalensis; assembly: GCA_027186245.1. Taxonomy (NCBI): domain Eukaryota; kingdom Viridiplantae; phylum Streptophyta; class Magnoliopsida; order Cucurbitales; family Coriariaceae; genus Coriaria; species Coriaria nepalensis. The sequence continues at coordinate 3,715,601 of CP114493.1, forward strand.
GTAATGAGACTTCTAACTTTATTTATATGGACTTGCTTGTGCTGCTCTTTTGTCTTTAATTAATCATTTAAATCTTTTATTAGACACCCAAAATTCAGTTTGCATCTTGCATATTTGTACCATTTTCAGACAATAAATTTTGATTGTGTTACTAGTAGCAACATCTAATTTAGTCCCCTTCTCTTCATCTCCTTATAGAATTTCACAAAATTTGATGTTTTCCCCTCTTCTATTCTATATCCATCAATATGCATATGAACATTCTTTTTATCCATCTCTTCCTCAAGATCTCTGAAACTACTCCACCGCCCCATATTATTAACCCACCAGCAGAGAATCAGATTTTAAATTTTAGTGCTTGAATTATTATGACCTAAATTCTCATTTTCCTTCCCAAAAGACAATTTTTGAGTTTCAATCACATGTTTTATACTCACAGAGATCATCAATAAGATTGTGATAAGAAGTCTCAGTGTTGTAATCCTTAATCTCTCATAGCAATCTACACTGGGATAACTAAATGTGCAGATATATAGCGCTTGAACAGTATGCAAAAATGTGGTATGGTCCGGAAAAGGAAATGAGTTTTATTTCATAGGTTGGATTAAACTCAGTTTCTGTATTGCACATTTCATAATCTATACGTATTCTTACTTCTCTCCAAATGGTTCTTACTATTGGTTAAGCGGAAAATATGCTTTGACTTTGGTACCCTTGCATCTATTTCTCTGTAGGAGATTGATAGTTTAAGGACGCTCATGGCTGAATGTCCAGAAGATAAAGATATGCTTGATATGGTAACTGATGAATTAGATCAGGCTGTGAAAGAAGAGAAAAGACTGCAGCATTTGTTACTGAAATGTTTACTTCCAAAGGATGATGCTGATGAGAGAGACTGCATTTTAGAGGTGAGAGCAGGTAACATATTTCTTTGGACAGAGACACTAAAGTGCAACTTTTACCGACACTCACCTCTTCTCTTGTTCATATGTGCTTCGATTTTCTTTCTTTCGTTTATTTCTTCTTATCTAATAATGGGTTTAATAATCAGGGACTGGCGGGGAAGAGGCCTCTTTGTTTGCCATGGACATATTTAAAATGTAAGAAGTACTCTAAATTTGGCTACATCTATGATTGTAAATAGTTCCACTAGTTCTCATTTCAGACTTTGATCTTCTTTGACTCACAATAGGTATGAAAGATTTACGCAGAAGAAAGGTTGGAGATTTGAAGTGGTGGAAATAACTCAATCAGATCTTAAAGGATACAAGGTGAGTAACCATTACACATTAATATTCAAATAAGTTTGGGTTAAATCATCATTTTTGTCCCTCTATTCGTCATTGATTTTAGTTTGACTCAAATGACTCCCTCAACATTCATTTTCTTCCTACTTAGTCCCTAGGGCTGAAAAAATAAAAGAAAAGCATTTAAATATTTTAAATCATCCATCTAACTTCTTAAATAAAATTTCACCACTTCCTCTAGCAAGCTCTTCCAACACCACTGCCGCCCCGACTCCATCACCACCGCCGCCCCTTACCCCTTCCTCTCTCTCCCGGTTTGAACCCAGATTCAAATCAAGAGAGAGAGGGAGAGAGGAAAAAATAAGGGACGGCGACGACGATGGAGTTAGGGTGGCGGAAACAATGGAGTTGGGGTGATGGTGGTAGGAAAAGGTGGCTAAGGAAAGAAGGGATGAAATTTTATTTAAGAAAAGTTAAAGTAGAAGATTGTAAAATATTTTAATGCTTTTCTTTTATCTTTTCAGCCCCAAGGATTAAAATAGGATGAAGATGAAATTTAAAGGGCTAAATTCAGTCAAACTAAAGTCAAGGGATGAAAATAAAAAAACTGTGTAAAATAGAGGGACAGGAATGATAATCTAGCATAACTTTTAGAACATATCATACTGTTTTTTCATAGTTTTCAGGACCATGACAGTCCATCTTGTAATTGAGGTCCTGTTTTTTCTTATTCATGTGTTTACTTTATAGGAAGCTAGTGCGGCAATTTCAGGAACTAGTGTTTACGGAAAACTGAAATTTGAGAGTGGAATTCACCGGGTGCAGGTCTCATCTACACTTTTGTCAGATTTAAAATGCATGCAATGTCTGATGACCAATCTCAATTGCTGACAATTTTTTATTTCATTAGAGAATTCCTATCACAGAGAAATCTGGACGCGTTCACACTAGTGCTGTATCAGTAGCCATTCTCCCTCAAGCCGATGAGGTTCTAAATGCTTAAAACTTTAGACCAAGTCTTAGAATTTTGTAATTTAGTAATTTTAGTTATTGAAATTTCTAGGATCCTACTGCTCATGAGAATTCATTTTCATGTTTCCTTCATTTTTTCCTTAGTAATATAGTTTGGGGTTTTTTCAGGTAGATGTCCAGTTGAGGAACGATGACTTGAGAATCGATACATATAGATCTGGTGGGTCAGGTGGTCAGCATGCAAATACTACCAATAGTGCTGTTAGAATAACCCATATTCCTACTGGTTTGACTGTTGCCATACAAGATGAACGATCTCAACATATGGTAGGAAAAATATCCTGAAATGTAATCTTTTTTTGTATTTGAATTAGGACCGGCGCTTTCTTTCTTTTTGGGTCCTAACCATTCTCCTTTTCATTTTCCGGGTTCTTTTATAGAACAAAGCCAAGGCGCTCAAAGTGCTCTGTGCAAAGCTGTACGAAATGGAAAGGTCTAGAATTCAAACCAGCAGATCAAAACTTCGATCAGAACAGGTAAAGAAAGAGAGTATAAGAAGGTGTTTTATTTATTTATTTATAATTACATTCCTTAATCCCTAGTTGGTATTAACGTAAAACTCTTGGCTAACTCGCAGATTGGTAGTGGGGACAGATCAGAACGTATACGCACGTACAACTTTCCTCAAGGACGTGTAACTGATCATCGTGTTGGAATTACGCATCATTCAACAGATGATGTCATGCAGGGAGAGAATTTAGATACCTTTATTGATGCTCTTCTTTTGCAGCAGGAAATGGATGCAATTGCATCGATTAGTTCGTTCCATTGAATGCATTTTTCCGCTCATTTTGTAAATATTGTTTATCACTTATTTAATATGAGAATCTGTACTGTACTCTTTTATCTAACAACACTTCTGTTTATGAGCAGTGAGCCGACAATTCAAAGTTCAAAGGCTAATGGTTATTGGTTAGTGTTCAAGTTTATCAGCTAATTGTGGTTGGAAGTAATGGAATTTAGATAATGTGATATTCCTTGGATGAAATATATTAGATTATCATCTACCATATGAGGTTTGGCCCCACATCTTTGAAAAGGCTAGTGTCTTAAAATTTTATGATATCTACTTTTCGAAAACTTCCCCATGAAAAAGAAAAGATAAGTCTAGGATGGTGATGCTTTTAGTTTCTGTTAATTTAACATATCCTGTTAGCAAAAGCAAGAAAAAGAAAATGGTAAACAGACAAAGGTTTCCTTTTCTTATCTCTTTTTGGACTCTTTGCTTCATCACCTCTTCCTTAACAGTGACCCTATCTCTTCCTCCTCTGTCCCTCACCTCTGTTTTGCCCAATTGAAAAGCCCCTGACAGTGACCCTATTTCTTTGTGCATAGCATGTGATCTACCTTGCCTCCTCTTTGGATTCAATTACGTATGCGATGATGCAGGAAAGCTTCTAGAGAGAAAGAGAGTCTGATACATTCTAAGAGATTTCTATCTTGCATGAATAGGGTACTTGAACAAGTGGGTTCTTGTCTGTTTCTGATTATGGATTGCCGGTTTCGCCCGGAATTAAGACCAAGTTTGAAATATTGTGGTGATTACAATATAATGTGTTCAATCTAGAACCTTATGCGTAGATCAAAGGGCAAAAGCTTTATAACTACATCTATATATCTACCTACCTATGACCTACCTATCTCCCACTGATTTAGGATTATCAACCCCACTTTCTCCTGTCAAGGAAAAGTCAAACACAATCTTAATCTGATATTAAGCAAGATTTGATTTGATTTCTTCGACCATAATTGGGATCCATCTTAAGCAATCAAGTCCTACATAATTACAACATTTATTTAGGGAAATAGCTTACTGCTCTCTCTCTCTCTCGCTCTCTCTCTCTCTCTAGTACGAATTCATCCAGCTTTCCACTCTCTAATTACAACCACCCTCCAAAAACTCAGGAGTCGTATGATCAATTTATATATACTTGTTTCGATACATACAAAAGAGAAGGAAAATAAAAGAAAATGGATGATTTGTACAAGGCAAAGGCGGTGTTGAATAATGGGTGGAGTTGGGAGGAGAACAAGTTGTTCGAGGTGGCTTTGACGGCGGTGGACGAGCAGGATCCGCGTCGGTGGGAAGTACTTGCTGCCATGGTGGGCGGGAAGAAGAGTGCTGAGGATGTTCGGAATCAGTATGCCATTCTCTTGCAGGATCTACAGCTTATAGAATCTGGAAAGTTGGATCATAAATTTCCAGGGCTCGGAATTTTCGGGTTCGAACAACAACCACCTCAGCCTTGTTGTCCTCGTCTCAAACTTCCACTTGATTTTACTGCAACCACTTCCTTATATTGGACTGATCAAGATCAACGGTAAATTGTGTCTTCTCTGTCATAATTTAGCCTTCCCCTGTTTTTTGTTAATTCTTCTTTAGACTAGTCCTTGTTGTTTCTTATTTCCACAATATCTTGATCTTTGTGTTCATCCTGCAAAAAAAAAAAAAAAAAAAAAAAAGAGAGAGGAGAAGAAAAGGTTCTTTCCTCCTAGAAGAAAGTAGAGAATTTATTGATGTGGAGAAAAAGGTACCGTTTGTTTTGAAATTCACACGAGAAAAACTAGGAATGGTACGAAAACGATGAATCCTAATAAAACCAGATAATATTTGAGCAAAGAAGATGATGTCATCAAGCTTTAATGATACCTAGGAAATTGCAGAGTATTTGATCGTATATGAGGGGGACAGGATCTTGTAAGATTGTGGTTTAAAATAAAATTATCATGTTCTTATTGAAGAAACGCATAATAATGAAGTTATTAGGAAAATGCAGGTTAGGACAAAGGTTACTTACTAGGTTAGCGGATAGGATACAATCAATGAATGAGTATCACATAAGTCAATGAGCTTTTATTGCAGAAATGAATCATGAACAATGTTAATAGAGAAGGAAAAATAAGAGGAAAAAAAAAAAAAAAAAAGAGGAGAGAGGGAGAAAGGATGGAGAGATAGAGCCAGGGAAGAGGCAGTGCATGAGTAGAGATGCCAACAGGGGAACAGCTGGTGACAAACTCCATCCATGCTCTGCCTGTTCCCTCTCTCTTTGTCTTGTTCCCTTTCCCCCTCAACGATTGAGCAAACAGGAGGGAGGAAGAAGCCAATCAGCTGCTTTGCTTGAGGATTGGTGATGAAAGGAACAAGTGTAATTATAATGGATCTTGGAGGGCGAAAAAATAATAGAACAAAGACTTGTCATCAGATGTGTGTAGTACCCCATTGTTTCCGGCTCAACAAGGAAACAGAGCATAATGAAAGTGTGGTACGTACTAATCCTAATCTAGTAGTAGTAGTAGTAAAGTGGTAGTACAAGTACTTGGCCCTCAACTCTTAACTCTAATTTTCAACTTAGTACTGCACATTGCCTCGTACTACTTAAGTACTACCCAACTCACACTCTCAGTTGAATGATTGGCCACCAACTAATTTAAAACTAGAGCCTCAAAAGCGGGGTGTTGGGCACCACATGTGGGTTCGCATTAGCAACTGCAGTATGCATACATAACACATATAGTATGTAAATCTATACTTTGGAACTAATAAAGAAATAGAACTTATTATTATTATTATTATTCTCTATATATTTACTTTTACGATTTTATGACATTTTCTCATTGGTTGGAGAATATGGGTGGGCAAAAGTTCTATCGAGATCGGAACAGGATGGTACCAATCTCGATTTTCCCTATATCGACAACGGTACCAAAATCCCTAGTCCTAGCTTGGTACCGATATTGGGTCCCAATCATTGAAAGAAAAATGCTTTTTTTTTAATTGTTAAATTGTAAGAAAATGAAGAAAATGAAAAGAAGAGAAGAAGAAAGAACAAAAGAGAAGAAGATAAGAAAAAAAGAATAATATGTACATAATAAATTTTTTCTTTTTAAATATTTATTGTTACTTGGAATCGGAATTGATTTTAAAATCAGTCATCAATTATCATTATTGGAACCGGTTTCGATACCTTAGTCGGTATAAAAAATCAATACTAGGATCGAATCCAATATTGAGATTTTCGGCAGGATTGAGACCTTTATCCATCCCTATTTGAGAGTATATAATTGCATATTCTCAATCTATCAACCGACTGTTGGTGCAAAATCTTGTCTTGGCTCCACCACCAATGTGAATCATGTAAGAGTTGGAGGGGTTATTATCCGCCAAAAGTCCCTCCAATAACAAAATTAGTAAGTTGGAAAGAATTTAGTTAAAGGTAGGTAAAATAAGGTAATCAATTTGTACCTTCCTTCTTTTCAAAATGTTATTTATAGTGAAGAGTAAGAGGACTATGTGAAAGGAAGGGACCAAAAGTTTCCTTTCAAATTTAGGATATATCATTTTCAACACGCTTCTTCACATATGATATTATTTTGAATTTATACGTGAACTTTTTTTTTTAATAATGGGTGACATAAAGTATGTGTAGTGGTTAGTTCAATCACATGTTGAGCCTAACTCTGATATCATGTATAAATATGAGTTTCTATCTCAAAACCAATTTGACAATGAGAAGAGTTGACTCATCTTTCTTATATACTAGTTTTCTAAGAGTTCCCTTTCAGATATGAGATATTTTATTCGCAACAGACTTCATGTTCCAAATGAGGTGTCAAAAAGTTAACGATCTAGACCTATACGATCTTTAGATGGAATCTAAATCCTCCTGAGTTGACAGTTATACGAGTGTCCATAGATTGTCATAATACTTGTTTTTTATAGCTTTCTAGATTAATCACGGTAACACACTTAATCCGACCTCCCACCATTTCGAAATTAACAATGATGGTACATTAGATCAGACAAGCAAAGATTGAACGGCTTAAGCTGGACTCTCCTCTAAGTAGGGATGTGCAACAGATCCATATCTGACCCTATCCTACTCAATCCAACGAATAGGGTCGGATACAAATCAAATAATGACAAATATAAATGGACCCGATCCGACCATTTTTTTTTTACAGATATCCAACATGTCGGGTGACAGATACCATTATATACCTAAAAAAAAAAATTGAATTTGCGCTCACAGAACCTGCCCCTGCACCGAGGAAAACTAGAGCTCGCTGCCACCCCCAACGCTTCATCCTTTACTCTCTGCCCGACATCGGCACCATTCTTTTCGCTCTTCGCCCTCTGCTCTCCTCCCATTGTTCCTCTTCCTCCCTCTTCGATCCACTGCCACTACTATTTTGCCATACATTTATTTACGGTTGCTTCGGAGTCCATATTTAGCACGAGTGGACGTACAATCACAGCCTTTTGTAGTAGGCTTGCTCCCTCTATGTTGGAGGCACTTATTTACGTGCAAAGCTGGCTTTCGGGCATGAGGTTCACCTTAGTTGGTGATGTGGATGCAATAGAGATCTTTGATCAAGAGGATGTTGTTGATATTTGTTGAACTAGTTGATGTTTTTTTAATTTTGTGAACTTGATGTTTTTAAATTTTGTGAACTTTGATATATATTTTTATTTGGTGAACTTGTTGATGAACTACACATTTGTTGTGATTATAATATTATAAAATATAAATCTAAGATAATAGAGATTTGCACTGTGTAGGTAATTTGTAAATTATAGTTTGTAGTTACTAGTTTCTAGAGTTATTCCATGGGTTGAAGGGCTCGAATCATAGGTCGAGGACTTTCGACCCGATCTCTCACATGTTGCTCTGTGGTTGAAGAGTCGAAGGCCTCGAGACCTTAAGATGCGCTAACCGACGTCTCACAGACTCTGTGGCAACGGGTTAAAGGGTCGAAGAGTATCTCACATAATTCGACCTTTTGACCCTTAGTTACGTACATATATATTTAAATTGATATAAAATTTTACATAAATATATACAAGTAATAGATATATTTACATACACCTTACTTTAAATATATACAATTATGTTACATACACATAAATATATCCGACTATCCACCCCGATTTTGTGCGGACCGGAGGTACTACCTTCTCTTTTGATCGGATCGGATACACGATCCGACAAAAAACAATAGATATCCGCATGCAATAGATCGGATATAGTTAGATTTGACATGTTGCACATCCCTACCTCTAAAAAGGTGATTGGTTTGATTTTTTGAGAGGCAATATAAAAAAATGAATAGCATTCCTCCGACCGGTTTGATTCTATCAAAATTAGAGAATCCTTTTCATTGTTTAAGTATTCAAAATGAAAAATGAGTCATTTCTTTCAAAATACATGTCTTTTAAGTGGAATGAAATAACTCATTATTTGACATGAATTTTTTTTTGTAATATTTCAATTTTATTGGGCATATTAGGTAATTTGTCAATTTTTTTAATTCAAAAACTCATTTTTTTACCATTAAAAATCATTTTTTGTTCCTTATTTATTATGCAGCCAACCAAACACCAAAAGAATTGGTAAATTCTTATCCATTCCCATTCTCTTAGAAAATTCCGAATGTATAATAAGTGCCCATATTAGCCTTACTAAACTGAGTGAAACAATATAATAAATATTATTTTTATATTATCATATTATATATTATATCAAATTTATATATAATTAAAATAAATAATTGAAATTATCTATCACCACACACAGTCTACCCATCCAAAAATTTCTCAAGTATGAAGGTTAGTAAGACTGACCTCGACCTTGTTCCAGCAAAAGCTCATAGGAAATATTTATTGCAGACTTTTTTTTCCCTTTTTATCCAAACAGAAAGATACTAGTGCAAAGTTTTCTTGTTAATTTGCAATAGTATCTTTTTGTTTTGATTAAAAAATAAAGAAATAAAAGGGAAGCAAAAAAAAAAAAAAAAAAACAGAAGTCTCAAATTTGAAACCAACATGTTCAATTCTAAAAAATACCCTTCGGCCAAGAAAATTAAAGTAAAAATACCCCATATTTGAGATTAAAAAAAAAAAAAAAACTCAATTTCTAAATATAGGTCATTTTACTAACAAACCTATCCGACATTGAGATTCATATCATGTAATCTTGGTAGATTACAATACCCTTTAGCTATAAAAATTGTAATAACTAAACTTTAAGGAACAAGAAACCCTTCGCCCCACCCTTACGGGCGAGTATCTTCTTTGGCTTCTTAACCCGACCCCTCTTTATTTTCAAAGGTACTGGATCTTATCCCTTTTGCTCCCAAAACAGAAAAGGTCCCTCTTCAAGTTTATTACACAGTTATTGGGACCAGAGAATTAAATAAGAAGCAAAGGTGCTAGGAATGCATGAATGATGATGACTCCATCAGCAAAACATCAAAGTCACTCAAACTCCATTCTGCCACTTCATCTTTGTTACTAACATATATCTCTGTTCCCACATCAATTGAACTCCATATTCTTCTTGCAGCTTTAGTTCCTGGATCCTACACCACAAACAAAACAAAACCCAATTATCAAACTAAAATCTACTATTTTAAAATCTTTAACGTCAATTTAACAAGTCTATCCAACCGGAGCCTAAGACAGTAAAAAAGAAGTTCAATTATTGTTACTTGATAGAAGTATAGTCGACTAGACAGTGCGCCAACATCAAGCTCCCATGTTCTCGGATCTCCAACCCACCCATCCCCTTTCTTAACAGGGTACCCATATTTGGCCCATATAGGGTGAGGCAATAACTGCATAATCTCCTGTGCCTGAGGATTGCTATAAGGATCACAAGTGCTAACAGGTTTCTCCAAATGCTGAGCATTTCCAGGCGCACAATAGTAATGATAAGCCGTGTAGGGGAAGTTTTTAGTATCATTTCTGTATATCTTTTTGTTCTCTGGAGTGATGTGGTATGGAGGGCAATTGACCAACCCAGAGGGACTGCACCAAGCTGGGGTTTCTGGGTTAATGATCATTTCATTGTATCTGGTTACATCGGTTTTGGGATCTCCGTTGCAGGGTGACCCATCGTTTTTCCAACAACCACCAATATCGATCAGGTAGAACTGGCTCTTCGATCCTCCTCCTTGTTTTATATCCAAAGTTAGTCTCACCATGAAATCTGGTGACTCTGGAAGCTGGAAAAAAAGAGTAAAAAAGAACAAGCCTGTCATGCTTAATAGGATTCATTTGGCTCACAATTCAAAATATCAGTTTAACTTTAAAATCAAGTTTGAATTGCCCAACTACAGTCGGCTTCAATCGCTCATCCAAAAAATGAAAAAAATGGCCAAAAATCTAGTTTGCCCAAATTTAGGTTCAAACTCTAAACCAAATGCATCTTCTTTAAAGCTTCATTTGGAAGCAATGAAACACTTATTTTTTGTCCAGTTTAGACCCAACATACATTTTGAGCCAATAATATCCAATTCAGGCTCACAAAGTATGACTAAAAAATACTATTCTAAAAGCCAGGTTCTCTAAAGTCAGCTTAAGAGTCTACCCGAACGAAGCCCAAGTTTTGTACTATAGGACATTTCTCATGATGCACATTATATTATTTCAAATATTTCCATCTTGCAATACCAATATAACGTTTCTCGTAATCATAAATGAACTCACTAAAAATGAATAGATTGCAAAAATAGAGATTAGTCGAACTCACAGTTTTGAGCATTCCTCTAGTATCATAATGATACCCACCAGAATATCCAGAAGTAGCATCAGCTCTAAGGTAGAGCATCAGCCATGGATACTTCTTAGAAGTCTTAAGCTTATGATGGAAAACCCAACTCCCCTCCCCCACTTTCTTCTCCCAAACAACCTGATAGAAAGAGATCCCATCAACAAGACCACCCCTTAAATCCCTACTAGTGCTATCAAGATCATAAGTCCCGCTAAAACTTCCCCTCATCAAACCCTCCTCTTCTTCTCCTTCTTCTGAAGAAAAACTTGTGTTTTTATGAAACAAAATGGGTTGGTTCATACAATCCTGACCACGGCAGGGGAAGTTGCCTCCACTAAAAGGGGCAGCTTTCTTCCCATTTGAAGGGCAGAGAGCAGATTTAGTGTCATAGTTTCCATTCTTCAACATAACCATCCAGAAATGCCATGGCTTTGATCGCTCATCTTCAACCTCACATAATGAGCCTAAATAAACCTCCTTCTGCTCTGCATACAGATCTGGATTGTTTACTGTTCCCGGCTTTAAGCCCAGAAATGGAGTCCCCACTCCAAGACTGTTAACGTCATCACTTACTCTGTGTTTCAGAGAAGAAGGCCCTGCATGTTTACCCACATTTAGATTCAAAATGATGAAATCAATGGAAATGGCTATAAAAGGGAGAAACCCACTTAAGCTTTTTAAGCATGTGTTATTATTACCTGATAAATCAAAGCAATCAGCAGCTCTAGGGCTGCCCATATGAGGAGCTTCTTCGCCGACTTCATTGCAAAAGTTCCAAGATTCAAATGCAACTCTCAGTCCATCTCTTCTCATTCCAGGGTCTCCCACGGCGGAGTGGTGACGGCGCTGGTTGTTCTCTCCAGCATCAGAAACAATGATTATCACAAACAGAGATACTAGTGAAAGAAACAACACATTCATATCCATGATCATTTCCCAATGCGCTGTCTGGCCCTGGCTTTAGACAAGAAGCAAGGCAGAGGGCTCTGATTTATAGCATTTTGTCAATGAAGATAAAACAAAATAAAATAAAATAAAAAAGAGATAGGGAGATTTCGGAACTGGGGTGGGAGAAAGAATCTATAAGCTAGGAAATGGTGAAGATGGCCTTTTCTTTCATGAGCTTTGCTTAATGCTTATTAGAGTTGTATTACCTCATAAAATTATTTTAATAATAATAGTTATTATTTTTGTGGAGTTGGAGAGGTAGAGGGAGTAGCTAGTATTTTCCTGCCCCGCCCTGCCCTGCCCTGCCCCGCCCCTGTTTGTGTTTTCCTCGGTTAAAGAGGAAAGACAGACATCTGCCTTTTTGCTGGTCACTAACTTGTTTGACTTGTGAATGAAGTGATGACGCTAAGCTTGTTTCTTACCCTTGCATTATTAAAAGAGATGTGAGGGATCTGTTTTGCTTGGACCGCCATAGTTGGTGACAGCGTGGGGAGTGGGGTCCATGGTTGCGCAGAAAAAGGTGAATTTCTGTGTGAAACAGAGAGAAAAGGGTAGTGCTAACCTGTACGAATTTAGGGAAGATGGACATCGTAATGGGGAAGTCGTATGAGATGTTTCTTTGTGTTTAATGAAAAGAAGGAAAAATAAAACAAAAGGCGCTTTCGGACGTAAGTTCAAAATTAGTTAAATTATCAACCTTTCAAAAGTTCTAAGCAGCAACAAGCAAATGTCACTACCGAAAGTCTGTCTGATTACTACCGCTCTGTTTTATGATTTGTTTGTTTTGTTACAATATGGTTTACATTATAATTGACAGATTTCAATGGTGGCTTAAATGATGGTAGTAAGTGACAACCTTGCCCATATCCGAATTTAGATAATAATAAATCGTGATGCGGTAAGTTCTACCGTTTTTCAAATTTATACCATTTATCGATAGTATATGAAAGAGTTCTTCGGATATAAGGGAAAAAAAAAAAACCAATGTTTACAACTTAGGAAGTAAAGAAACATCATTTTCCTTTAGACTAAATAAATAGCAACTAAATTAGAGAGCGAGTGTCTAAGATAAGCTTTTTCATAAAAATGATTATAATAAATAAAAGCCTAAAGTACTTATTTTACTATATATCCTGATATTTTTTTACAGTTGGAACGAATCATAAGTTGAAGAGGAGAATATTTTTTTAATTGCATATTTTTTAATTAATTTTTAGGGTTAATGGGCTAATTAATGGGCTTTAAGAAAAAAAATTATTTAACAAAAACATTCAAAAAAAAATTTCTTTATAAATTAGTCTTCATATTTTATTTTTCTTTAAAAATTAATTTAAAAAACATACAATTACGAAACTACTCTTATTTTCAACATTTGATTCGTTCTAACGGTAAGGAAAAAAAAACTAAAAAATCTAACCTATTTTGCTTGACTCCTATTCCTCTAAAGAGGTCGTTCCAAAACTCCTATTTCACATTTACGGCTTGACTCGAATCGATCATATTTTGATTTATTTACTTGTTTTATTAGTAAGCTTCTGCATCTTACTAATTTGAACATGATTTGAATCGGCAAGTTTAAACTTTTATTGCTGATTTTTCTTTGAATAGTTGATTCATCATTATAATCGAAATAAAAATATATATTCTTCTTAGTATTATGTTTATACGCAATTCTTGTTCTACAATGTACACAAAATAATATGTATCGAGTACTTCATGACATGATTTGCCATCGGGTTATCGAGATTGTGATGCCCCATTCATCTTTTTGACATAAGAAATTAGTCTTTAAGTCATTAGACTAGTAATAATAATAATATAATAAGGATACAAACACGAAGCATGTCTTAATTACGAAGTTAATACCACTAGCTGCAACTTTGTATTGTACATACAAATTTCATTTTGCTTCGGTAGTTAGAAAATTTTCACCCTTCTCTTGAGCCTTTGCAAAATTTCAAGCGGAAACTAAAGATTTCTTTATTTTTTCATAATCTTGAATCATTGAAGGTGAAAGTGAGGATCCCTAAGCTCACAGGCTGCGATTCTTATCTCTTCAGTTGAAGCAGATTATACCAGTTAAGAGTTACTTCTGGTAAGAATTGTTACTGCTCTTGTACTCGAGATCTTTAGTTATTTTATACTAGCTATCAAAAATTTCAAAAGTCATTAAATTTTCGGTTGATGAATTTCTTGTCGATGCGCAGTGAGTCTAACTCACTATACAACAACCATATACCAGTTCGTCGATGCAAAAGGTGGCCTTGTGCCAATCTAACGCCCCAAGTACTGGCATCGGCTGTCCTAAACAACATCCTCACTTTGTTTTTTTTTTTTTTCCAAAAATTCATCTCAATTCGCTTTAGATAACTCTGAAATTCATGAACAAACCGTTAAACACATCCAAAATATAAAACTACTATATTTTCTGGTATGACTTAGGCTCTGATACTAATGTTAGGAAACAGCTGCATGCATATACAAGAATAAACGCAGTGGAAAAAATATTTAAAATTTTATTCGGATCATATCATAGAATGAAAATTTCTATTATGAACGATTATACAACAATTATATCACATATAATTTATTTTACAGAAACCATATTAAATCCTATCAATTTTAAATCAAGGTTTAGGGAAAGGGAATACCTCTTTTGATTTATAGAACTCTTTCTCAACAAGATGGGGAGGCACTAACGTGTTCGTCCTCCAACTATTATCCACACGATTCGTTTCACACGGTTAAGTTTCTATTGAAGATCTCAACTAATGAGAGAATAAGCTAGGGAAGAAGGAATGGAAAAGACTCTCTTTGATTTTCGGCCAAGAGGCTTATGTGAGCACTTTATAATTTCGGTCACTATAGGCAAGGGCTATATCATATTTTTCTAATCTTATTAGAAATCCTAATTGCCTTAAAACAAAAAAGTGACCCATTCAATGGCCGACAATCCATGAGTTATTTAATCAACCTTTGATTAATTTTGACCTATAAAACTAGTCTATTAACCTTCTAATGTCTGATTATTAATTACGAAACTTTAGTACCCTTTTTTAATTAAATAAAAGTTTTTATGCAACTTATTAATTTTCAATTAGTTCAATGCCACACTTTATTGTGCTAACAAAGCTGCATGACATTAAATTAAAAAATTAATAATTACTATTTTGCCCTTATAGTTAAAATATAGGTCAAATTATCATTTTACCCCTAAAATGGTTTTGATCCATTTTTCCTTTTTCTCCAAGGAAATTTTAACTGTGTTACTCTAAACTTTATGTGTACAATCGATTAGGTTCTACATCATGTCGGTAGGATAATTTCATGAACACTTTTATGATTTTTTTTGTTCCAAATTAAATTCGTTTAATTTAAAATAACCTTTTAAATTAAACATTTAACTTATTTATCTAATGATTAAATAACTTTAAACCTCCAAGTTAAGATTAACTTCTAGGAAAGTGTCAAAACTACCCGGGATATGAGAAGTACCATCTTCCGAGCGAACCTTTTTGTGACCATCATATACTTACTATAATAATCATTCAATCTCGCCAATATCCCGATCCGTCAGATGACATGGTTTAACTGTTAAACTATAATAGGCAAATTATATGAACCATCATACCTTTATTAAACATCGACAATGAATTTACAAATTTTTTTTTTCAAACTATACTATCTTGCAAAGATTCTTTATTCAATAAAGTATATAATCCATAAGACTTTATTCTAAATACAGAAGTGATAGATTCCCTCTTGACCACTAATAATCCTTCTAGCACAACACTTTATATCCAACGGTTCATCACGTTTTTACCCATGGGTATGGCTAATAGGAATGATGTCAAAGTATGAAGTTTGGCACTCAAGGAAACCATGGTGTCTCGAGTCGGAGGATCACATGTAAAATAATCACTAGATAATTCTCATAAGAGTCAGTAGTAATTACCATTGAGAATTATCTCAGTGTCACGTTCAACATCCCTAGTCTTTACTAAGCGCCCACATAATTATCATAGTGTTATACTAACGCCACTGGCTGTAAGATTGGACATCCTAACAATTAGGTGATGAACTACATGATTGTCTATCCGGATCAATCAATATCCATTCTCA
This sequence comes from Coriaria nepalensis, assembly GCA_027186245.1. Lineage (NCBI taxonomy): Eukaryota > Viridiplantae > Streptophyta > Magnoliopsida > Cucurbitales > Coriariaceae > Coriaria > Coriaria nepalensis. The sequence continues at coordinate 3,731,502 of CP114493.1, forward strand.
AAATTCTATGACAATGAACCGTTTGTATCTTAAGAGCTTTTAACGACTCGAGTCTCTACTAGCATGATCTTTATCATGGTTTCCAGAGTGCATAACTCAAGATACTTCATTTTATAATGATATGCATATACATAACATATAATATTAATTCCAACAAAATTAATAAACAAGATAAATAGTAACTGACTTTCATTAATGACAATAAATAATGTTTTATTAATATTCACATAAAAATAGTATCACATAAAGTTTTCCCCATCTGGTCAAATCTAATTGGCTTGACAGGCATACACTTTTAGCACCCACTTGCAATTTGTGTATGTAGAGCCAACAACATATGTATTCTTATTCGATTTATTCACTTTCAACTAAAAATTCCATCGGATCGTATCCATTTATAGACTCATCTTAAGGTCTTTGTTTGATAGAAAGAATTGAGTGTGATAAAACTCATCTTCGCTTGATTGGGAAGAAGCAATTAGGATCAAATTGCTTCTAATGACATAAAAATCAGTACTTGATACCCCAGGCTGAGTAGCAATAGGAAAAATATTACCATAATCATCATCGCTAACCATGTCCGGGATTTCATTTTGCGATTATTATAAGATAGGTGCGACAAGTTGTGAATATGTATTAGATCCAGATTCTCCAGAGTAGATAAAGTATCAGGTACATGAGAGGTAAGTACTACTCCATCAAAGTACTCATCCTTGAACAAACGCAAATTGGGATTCATTTCATTGTTGGTACAATTACCACATTCTTCCTTTATTCTTCCACCCCCGTCATCCCCATTCAAATCATCAACCACATCCTCAATCTCTTTGTCATCCTTAACATCAACCTCGGTCTCAACCACATATTCCGGCACATCTATATTCAGACCATCATTTCGATATCCATCACTACCGTCATCATTATTTATAAATTCTCATTTTTATCATTACCATGATTGGGTACATGTCGCTCTTGAACACGCATACCACTTCTCCCCTTTGGAATCAATGTTACATGTAGTAGAGATGGAGTTCCCGAATGCATGGACTATAAAATGGCTGCACATCTACTTCATTTTCTATAAATATTGGATGAATGATCGATGCAAATAGTGGCTTATATGCTATTTTAATACCAAATTCATTAGGATCAGCATGAATAATATTATATACTACCTCTAATAGCTTACTAAAAGTGACACTTGCTTCAACCGCAATACCCTTCCATCATTGTAAGTCTTTTAGAACCCAATATTTTGATAGTTTGGAGTTCTCCTCCTTTTATTCCTCATTGAAGTATATAACTATGAATACAAATGACGTCATTCATGAAAAAAAAAATTAGATTAATATCTTGACCAAATTCTGTATGAAAAAAAAAATCCAATTCTAATCCAAATAAAGTTCGGACCAGTTTTTGGTTTGAATTCATAGTTCAAACTTTATTTCGGACCAAGATTTCGGTCTGAATTCTTCGTTTGAACTTTTTTGCGGTTTAATTTGGGAACAAAATCTTGGTCTGAAATTAAATTTTGGACCACTTTTCTAGCAAAATCTGAACCTTAATTATGGAGTGTCAAGATCTCAATGATATGGAGGTGTTGTTGCCCGTTATTGAGCAAAACGAATGAATAAAAGAACAAACTCAAAATGAGCCTATAACTCAACCTCAAGAAGAAAACAACACTCATGTATGTCGGAAGAGAACACGTACCGAACTTGCGATGAGATGCTCATGTAGGTTAGAATCTCAAGCTTCTTCACTGAAAAAGTATAGGTACAATGATCGCTTCTCTCCGACGAAAGATCGACCAAAACCCGGGAGCTTCAAAATTTAAAAAATGTAAGTCATTTTTTTTTGGTTGAAGTAAGAGAAATGTCAGTGTTTTCTTTTGGTTGAAGGTTAGGGATGATGATGAGGGTAAGAGTGTAATTTACTATATTCTTTTATTTTGTATTAAACAAAATAAAAAATTAAAATTAAAATACACCATTCTTTAAAATGAGCATGTTTGAAAATTATTTTCCACATAATACCATTTAACTAATCATCCCTTACCAAATACCAGTAGTTTATTTTTGGTTCAATTAGTTAAAAATCATATTTGAATCGATATTTTTTTTTAAATTTGTGTTGAGTTATTCAATAATTAATTTATTTTTATACTTGGGGCTGAGTTATTAGTATCATATCAAGGATTCAAGTATTAAGAACCTAGATTTATATTAAAAGGTGGTTGTGACTTGTGATAGAAAGAAAACAATATAAATTTGACTATATATTATGCAAATACAACGTTTCAAGCACTAAAGGTAGCCATGGTTTCAACTCCATTTCTTATATTACTATATTTTTCAAACACTTTTATGATCAAAACAGATGCTTCTGGGTTTGGAATCGGCACTATTCTACAGCAAAAAGGACAGCCCATCGCGTACTTGAGTAAGGCCATTGGACCTGCAAAGAAAAATTGGTCGGCTTATGCGAAAGAGATGCTCGTGATACTTGAAGCGGTTCGGGTTTGGCGACATTATATACTTGGTCGTCGGTTTCAAATATGCACGAATCAAAACAGTTTAAGGTACCTCCTTGAGCAACGCATAATGACACCAAAACAACAAAAGTGAATTTCCAAGCTACTCGGGTTCAATTTCGAGATTTTATATCGCCCGGGCTGTGAGAACAATGCAATAGCGCTTTCAAGAAGGGAAAACATTAAGGAGCTATAGAAGATTTTGAAACCTTCATTTATAGGATGGGAACGGTTGAAAGCAGCCACAACAGCAAACCCATACTTGGGAAAGCTCGTCATAAGGTTAGGGGAAGGAGGCCGTGATGATTCTTGGATATATAATCCGTGGGGGCTGCATTTTCCTTAAAGGGTGTGCGCTAGTATCGAATAATTTTGACATTTGGAAGAGTTGATTCGAGAATGCCACGATTCGGTTATGGGTGGCCATTCTAGTGAGCTAAGAACTTTTTGACGACTACACGGGTCATTTGCTTGGGTGGGAATGTAGACTGATGTTAAAAGGTATGTCGGGAGTTGTAATACATGTCAGCATAATAAAAGTGTTAATGGCTCTCCAACGAGGCTATTGAGCCCACTACCTATGCCATCGAGAATTTGGGCAGATATCTTTATAGATTTTGTTGACGAGTTACCCCTATCCGGAGGTGAGAATTCGCTATTGGTGGTGGTTGATCGGTTGAGGAAATATATCCATTTTATGGCCCTTACACACCATTATTTTGCACGAACTATCTTTGATGTGTTTCTCCGACAGATTGGTCGCTTACATGGGATTCCGGAATCCATAGTTTGTGAACAAACTCATATCTTTCTTAGCACTTTTTGGAAGGAGCTCTTCCGTCTTCACGGGACATAACTCAAGCATAGTTCATCCTATCATCCCGAGACAGACGGGCAAATGGAAGTCGTAAGTCATTGTTTGGAGCAATATTTACATTGCTATGTTAGTAATAGCCCACGTCATTGGGAATCTTTCTTAGCTTGGGCTGAGTATTGATAAAACACAATGTACCATCGCTCGATCACAATGACCCTATTTAAAGGGATTTATGGGCGACCGCCACCAGGATTGCTTGGCTATGACGTGGGTAGTTCACCGGTGGAGGAAGTTGACTGTATTTTGCACATACAAGATGAGATACTTAGAGAGTTGAAGAAAAATCTTAGTTACGTGCAAAATTGGATGAAACAGGTTACCGACAAGAAATGCCGAGATAAGCATTTGAAGAGGGCAAATAGGTATATTTAAAATTGCAACCTTACCAGCAACGGTCCATGTTCAAAAGAGCTTTTGAAAAGCTTGCTACTCACTACTTTGGCCCTAATAAGGTACTAACTCGGGTTGGGACAGTTTCTTATAAGTTAGAGTTACTAGAGGACTCGAATATCCACCCAATTTTCCATGTGTCGCTGCTGAAATGTCATGTGGGCACGCACAATGTTATCCACCCTTCAGCCCCTCTTTATAGCGTGGATGAATCGATGCTACTTGAGCTTGAGGAGGTGTTGCGATTTCATTGGGTGGGTGCAGCTTGGAGCTGGGTGAGTTCAAGAAGCGCTTATGCGTCGGAAACATGTGGTTTGGGAAGATGCGACATGAGAGTTGGTGACTGTTACGGCCAACGCTTTCTGGAATGCAACCTTGAAGACAAGGTTCCTTTCGAAGAAGGAGGTAATAATGAGAACGATGGACTGCATGAAGCAGTTGGGCCGAGAAGAAGCTCATGTGTTCGGGTTGCTAATTTACGGCTCACGGGTTACGTGGCTGGTTTGCTTGCATGTGATCCACGCAAACGTTTTCCTTATTTGAATTGGATTATTTACTTATTTATTTCTAGGATTATTTCTTTATTTGCTTGCTGGGATTATTTACTTAGTGGGTTGCTAGGTTGTTTGGAAGGTTATGAAAAGTTTTCTGAAATAAGACGTCTCTTGTCACTGTGAGACAAGATTCGTATTGTCCTAATACGGTGAGTTAGGTTTCGGTTTCGTTGTTTATTTACGATTCCATCAAATGATTTTAAATATGTTATTTATTTAGGAAAATTCTAAAACAATATAATTCAATATCATTAAAAGTTTTAATTAAACTTCTTGTTTACAAAAACTAAAATCAATAATTAAAATCATTTAAATTCCACGTTATCCTTCATTTGAAATTTTTTTTATAATTAAAAGAACTAACCTTCAAAATTTTGGTAAATTAGTATTAAATTTACCCATAATTATACATATAGATATTTATGTTGGTCCTCTCTCCTTCTATCATTATATTTTATAGGAGCAAATATAGATTAAATTAATAATTATATATTATATTAAATAATTTTTTATAAAATGATAAATATGTACACCAACTTATTAAGAACACATCCTCTAAATTTTGGTGCTTGCATGATTTTATCATTTATGATTACGTGAATGTGATTGTCTGATTGACATTTATAAAAAATACTCTTTTAAGCTTTTGGAATTATAATTTATCTTTAATTTTGTTTTATCAAATACTTAAGAAACTAATATATAAGAAAGAGTTGTCTAGACTTAAGGAGGTGTGTTGAGAATATATTCATACACATCTAAAATAGTACATTTGAGAAACTAGTATCTGCATGTGAATGCCCATCCCTCCCTCTACTTGAATCGAGTATCAAGCATTACTATTGTAGACTAACCGACACTTGAATCATTATAATCAATAGATCAAAATTCATGAGCATCCATTGAGATAAAGAATTTTTTCTTTTGCTCAAGCCCACGTTTAGAGTGCATTTTACAAAATTCGGGATCATAAATTACAGCTTTTCATAGTGTAGATAAGCTCTTAAATCTTGACAAAATTTCAACCATGATATTGTGTGGACTACATCTACTTTTTGTATTGTTCTTACAAGTCGTCTCTTGAAAATTCATCTCGACTCTTCCGGTTGTTAAAGGTTTTTTGAAATTTAGGTTGTTAAGAAGCTTGAAAGTTAGTATTTATACTAAAACAGATCTAGTAGTCATAGTTATATTTGTTAAGAAATATTGTATTTTGTTTTATTTTTTATTAAGGACAGAATAGTTTTTTTTTGTTTCCTTTGTTTAGCCTATATATATAATTTTTATTGTTTAGGTTAAATCATCTTTTGCATTATGCATATCAATGAAACCCTATTTTCCTCTTTTTTTTTTTTGTATCTTTATTTATTTTGGTTGTTTCACGGGACGAGGCTTAATCTCGAACACAGCTTTTGCGGATCCAACTTGTATTCGTTTAGTTTCGGCAATCTAATATTTCATTTTCTTTTATTTTGCTATCTAGTTTTCTTTGTTGTTTTATTATGGCTATTGAAAAAGAAGATTCACTTCAGTCTGTGAGTGTGAGGTTGGATGGAAAAAATTATTTGTATTGGAGTTTTGTGATGACAAGTTTTCGTAAGAGTAAAAAGATGTGGGGATATGTTAGTAGAAATTCTATAAAACCTAGGACTACTGATGAGGGTTATGAGAGTTATGATGCTTTGATAGATACTTGGGAAGCAAACGATACAAAAATTATTACTTGGAATAACAATTCTGTTGATCATTCTATATGTACATAGTTGGCGAAGTATGAGACAACAAAGAAGGTTTGGGATTATCTGCAATGGTTATTCACTCAATCAAGTTTTGCAAAGCAGTACAATTAGAGAATGTCATACGAGCTCTTGAGCAAAAGAATCTTTGGGATCAATTGGCTCTTACAGAATCGACATAATTAAAAGCATGTGGTGCCTATATTGATCGTAGAGAGCAGCAACGGTCGGGTACATTTTTTAATGGCACTTCACAATGATTTTGAAGGACTTAGAGGTTTAATTTCGCATCGTTCTCTACTTCATTTGGTTGTCATTTAGTTATTGGCTGAAGAAATGCGTCTTAAGTCTTATTCTAAAAAGGGAATTCTTTCTACTTCTAATTCTTCTATGTTAGCAGTACCTTCTAATCCACTCTCTAATAATCAGAATAAGCCTTATACAAGGGTTGCCTTCGATGAATGTAGTTTATGTAAGCAGAAAGGTCATTGGAAGGCTTAGTATCCTAAATTGAGACAACAACATCAATTAGAGTAGCAATCTTGAATTTATAGATCGCCTCAGGGTTATAAACCACCACATTATAATATTGCTGAAGTAATTTCATCAGGTCCTTTCACCGATTTTACTACTCTAGCTAAACAATTTCAGAAGTTTCTCTCTTTATAGCCACATGTTATGTCTGCTTTTCCTTCCATAGGTCAATTTCCTCATAGTTCTTTAGCTATATCACATTGTGTATGAATCTTGGATTCTGATGCTTCTCATCATAAGTCTCTAGAATCTTCATCTTTTGCTTCTATATCTCCTTGGTCTTCTATTCCTGTCATGACAGCTGAAAGCACTCTTATGCCTTTAGCAGCTGTTTGTTCTGTTGCCACACCTCACTTGTCTCTCTCTAATGTTTATCATATTCCGAAACTCACATTAAATCTTGCTCGGTTATGTTATTTTGGTAATTTAGTCATCTTTTCCTCTTCTTGTTATGTGTAGGATTTGTAGTATTAGAAGTTGATTGGGATAGACTGTAGGAAGGGGGGACAATATATTTTGGATGAGTTAAAAGTTCTTGTTGCTGTTGCTACTACTGTTAGTTTGTCTACTTTTTGGTTGAGACCTTCTTCTCCTATTTTTTGTTTGCGGCATTCTCGCCTAGGTCATGTTTCGCCTTCTCATTTGTGATTTTTGGCATCGACAAGGGTTTTAGTAAATTTGCAAACTTGTGATATTTCTGATTGTAGTGGATGTAAACTAACAAAAAATTTAGCTTTATCTTTAATTGAAGTATGTCAGTTTCTTCTTTTCCTTTTGATTCAATTCATTTTGTTGTATGGGACCTTCTCTTGTTGGCACAAAAGAAGGGTCTTGATATTATGTTTCTTTTATTGATGAGGATACTCGTTATTGTTTGGTTTATTTAATAAAACATTGTTCTAAATTTTTTGGGATATATATAGCTTTTGAGCTCTTGTCAAAACTCAACATTCTGCTATTATCAAATGTTTCAAGTGTGATTTCGGTATGTTTCAAGTGTGATTTCGGTGGCAACTACACTTCTAATAAATTTTGTGAGTTGCTGGCCTTAGATGGAACTATTCACAAAACTTAGTGTACAGATACTCCTAAGTAAAATGGTGTTACAAAAAGAAAACATAGGAACATTGTTGAAACTGCTCTTTCTCGCTTGTTGTCTATTTCTCTCCTTAATGTGTTTTGAGGTGAAGCTATTTTAATGCTGTAGGTTTAATTAATACAATCTCATCTTCTCATACTTCAGGTTTTTCTTCTTTCGAAAAGTGGTATGGGCATGCCCATGATTATTCTTTCTTTAGAGATTTTGATTGTACTTGCTTCGTGCTTCGTCCTCATGTAGAATGTAGCAAGTTGTCATATTGATCAGCTATTTGTGTCTTTATTGGTTATGGTGAAGGTAAAAAGGGGTATCGTTGTTTTGATCCAATAACTCAGAAACTTTATCTATCTCGTCATGTTGTTTTTCTCAAGCATATACCTCTCTTTTCTATTCTATCCACTACTCATAACGTAAATCGATATGATCTTATTTGTATAGATCAATTTCTGAGGATTCTGGTAGTTCACATCTCAGGTTTCTAGTACTTCAAATATCCCTTCTCGACCAATTTATACTGATCATTATGTAGGTACTAACACTTTACCCTCTGGTATGCCTCAAGCTCCCTCATCTCCTATGGTCCCTTAAGCTCTGTCTGAGATTGTAGATCCACCTCTACATCAATCCATACGCATTCATAAGTCTTTAAAGTTACTAGATTTTGCTTATTCTTTTGTTATTAGATTCTCTATTTTATTCTTCAAATATTTTATTATAAATATTTCTCTTTGGTTTTTTAATAAAAATTTTAATAAGAGAGAGAAAATACTATTAAAATAAGTTGGAGTAATGGGCCTTACAAAAAAAAATTGTTTAACAAAAAGCATTCAAAAACATTTTCTTGATAAACTAGTTTTCATATTTTATTTTTCTTTAAAAATTAATTAAAAAACATAAAAGTACAAAACCGCCTCCATCTTCAACCTCTGATTTGTTCGAACATCAAGAAAAAAAAACCTAAAAACTTAAAAACCTATATTTCACATTTGCAATTTTTCTCGAATCGATCATACTTTGATTCATTTATTTGTTTTATCGGTATGCTTCTGAATTTTACTATCTCGAACGCGATTTGAATTGGCAAGTTTAAGCTTTTTATTGTTGATTTCTCTTTGAATATTTGATTGATCATCATAATCGAAATAAAAATATATATTATTCTTTGTATTATGTTTGTACATGATTCTTGTTCTGCAACGTACACAAAATAATATGTATCCAGTACTCCATGGCATGATTTGCCATCGGGTCATCGATACATACTTGATGCCTTCAATTGGTAAAGTGTTCGACGTACTAGACCCCTTCAATAGGTGGAGTGCTTGACAGGCTTGACGGGATCGGCTGCTCGATGTATTGAACGCCTGCAAATATGCGAAGTACTTCATGGGTCATGACTCGACGGGTACGCGACCCATCAAGTACATTAGACCAATTGGGCCCATCAGGTCCTGCATTTATTTTTTCAATTTTTTCTTCTTTGAATTCAAGATTGCCGATTTCCATTTAATTTTTTTTTTTACAGAAATGAAGAGTTTTTTCATAATTATGTGCTTCAATGGTGAGTGGAAGAAGAGTACTAACCAAAATGAGAATGAAAATTCATGGTATTGGAATTCAAATTGCAAAGAGGGATCGATTGGAGGTTCGGTAGAATCTAATATCACTTACAGTCAGTTATTAGATATCGTGTACGATTCTATCGACATTGATCGGAATGAATTTGGATTGAAACTATCGTACAAACCTATTTGTATATTGTGGTATTCGTCGTTATATATAAAAAATGACTAAAATGTGAAGGAATTTATCTGACACTTGTAATGTTAAGAAGAAAAATCTCCACTATATGTTATATTGCTTCCAAAGGTGGGAGAAGATTCATGTAGTGGAGAGCATCATCAATTTCCTAACCCTTGTAATGTTCATGGTGTTTGTAAGAGTGAAGTGCCTTATATTGATAATTCTTAGGAGGATTATAAGAGTGACATACATGTGGTTGCTACTATTAATCATGATGACCTTTTTGGGGATGGTCAAAGTAATGACATAAATGACATCGAGGCTGAGGATGCAAAAGAAAGTGATGATGATAAGATGGAGAATGCGGATGGTCATGACTAGTGTGAGGGAATGGAGGTAAAACTTGGTATTAATAACGACAATGAGGCGAACCTTATGAATCAAGGGTACGATGATGACTTCTTCATGGGAGTAATACTGACCAAATTTACTGTCACCATTAGCTCATGCATCACCGGACAAGATGCAACCTCCATCATCGTGTGTACCATGCATAACTGACGAGATGCCTCCACCATTATTACTTTTAATTGACGAGATGCCTTTATTATCACGTGTACCGCATTCATCTAACTAGATACCTCTACCATCACCACGTGTACTAGGTTCACTTGCTGAAATGCCTCCATCATCACTGCGTATACAACATTCATCATAATCTGCAAATAATATTGAAGATGATGATTTAGTCTCCATATTGCTACCCAGGACTCCACATGCATTACAAGCAATTCAATCTCGATTGTCTCTTCAACATCTAGTAGATGTGTGTTTTATGTTAAACAATATTTTACATTGAAGAATGAACTAAAGGCTATCCTATATATGTTCGCTATGCAATGAAATTTTAAGTTCGAGGTTAAGAAGTCGAATAAGACTATGTTTGTAGTTGTGTGCATGGATCCAAATTGCAAGTGATGACTTCATACTACGGGAAACAAAATTATTTATTTTTCCAATTTCAAACATTTAAAGATGAGCACACATGTTCTCTTTTATTTAGGCAAGGCAAACATCAGCAAGCATCTGCATATATGATTGGAAGACATGTGATGGCCAAGTATAAAGGGTGTAACGAGACTCCTAAAGCACCATGTATCATTACTATTGTCTGAAATGATCTCGGTGTACATATTAGTTATTGGAAGGCATGAAAATCTATATTAGTTGCACATGACCTCATTTAGGGTACGACAAAGGATAATTATACACATTTAGCATATTGGGCAAACATGGTAAAAGTGGTTAATCCGGGTACTGTGACTGCACTCCAGACAGATAGAAATAATAGATTTTTATATTTTTTTCTTGGCTTTTGGAGCATTTGTCAAAGGGTTTCAATTTCTTCGAAGAGTTATTAGTATCGATGGAACCTTCTTGAAGTGCAAATACAAAGTCACTCGTTTAGATACAACGGCTTAAGACGGTAACAAACACATATATCCATTAGGATGAGCTATAGTTGATTCAGAGAATGATGCATCATGGACTTGGTTCTTGTGCAAATTGAAGGGCTTGATCCTCGATGCCGCTAATTTGGTTTTCGTATCCGATCGAGAAAAGAGTATTAATAATACTATATAGAACATTTACCTAAATGCGAAACATGGTGGATGCACATGGCACCTTGGCCAAAACATCAAGGCTAGATTCAAGTGTGGTAAGATTCTCGATCTATCAACAAGGTAACTGGTGCGTACAAGGTTCATGAATTTGATACTTTCTTCAATGAGACAAAAATGCAACAACCCGGTGTGAGAACATACCTTGAGACTGCTGGTTTTGAACATTGGTCAAGAGCTCATTTCAATAGTGATTGGTACGACATAATGACTAATAAGGATGCGAGTGACTATCCAATTATAGATTTGCTCGATAGGATCATGAAGATAATGCTTACTTGGTTCTACAACCGATGGAGTGTAGCTAACGAGACAAGCACACCATTAACACCTGAGGTTGAGAAAATGCTACAAAGAAGACACAATGAATCAATAATATCGAAAGTTGATAGAGTGAACATTAATACATTTGAGGTGACTGGTATTTCAACTAATGCTTTAGTGAATTTAAAGGATAAGAGTTGCACATGTAGGGTGTTTCAATTGGATAAATTGTTGTGCGCCATGCTTTAGCAACTTCGAGCTACAGAAATAATACACCACACACATTATGTGTAGAATACTACATGATTTCAAAGTGGAGGCGAGCTTATGTAGAGTCAATGTATCCTATACCAATGACCGATGATTGGGAATTTCTAGAAACTCTCCGGTGGCTTGTGATTTTATCTCCCATAATGTGTAAACAAAGTGGAAGACCTAAGAAAAGACGTATGCGTTCAAGAGAGGAACAACCACAAAAGAGAAATAAGTGTAGCAAGTGTGGCGGTGTTGGACATTACAAAATGTAGGTTTTCTATCAGTTTTGTATTCTATGAATTTGATTCACTTTTGTATTCTATAACTGTGATTCACTTTTATATTCTATGACTTTGATTAACTTTTATCTTCTATGACTTTGATTTATTTTGTTTTGTATGATTCATTAGGGTTTAAGGTTTAAAGGTTTTAGATGTTAAGGCTTAAGATATATTGTTTAAGGGTCAAGGTTGAGTGATTAAGGTTTACAGTTTAAAGTTTAAGGTTTAGGGTTTAGGATTCAAGGTTTAGGGTTTAAGGTTTATGGTTTAAATTTGAAGGGTTTAGGGTTTAAGGTTTAAGATTTAAAGGTTTTAGGTCTGAAGGCTGAAGATATTATGTTTATGGTTCAAGGTTTATTGCTTAAGATTTAGGGTTTAGAGTTTAAGTTTAAAAGTAATAGGTCTTAAGGCTTAAGATCTAATGTTTAGGGTTCAAGGTTTAGGGTTTAGGGTTTAGGGTTTAGTGTTTAGGGTTTAGGGTTTAGGACTTAAAGGTTTTAGGTCTTAAGGCTTAAGATATTATGTTTATGGTTCAAGGTTTATTGCTTAAGATTTAGGGTTTAGAGTTTAAGGTTCAAAAGTTTTAGGTCTTAAGGCTTAAGATCTAATGTTTAGGGTTCAAAGTTTAGGGCTTAATGTTTTGGGTTTAAGGTGTAGGGTTTAAATTTTAAGGGTTTAGGATTTAAGGTTTAAGGGTTTTAGGTCTTAAGGCTTAAGATCTAATGTTTAGCGTTCAAGGTTTAGAGCTTAAAGTTTACTGTTTAAGGTGTGAGGTTTAAAAAGTTTAGGGTTTATGGCTTAAGATTTAGGATTTAAAGTTTAAAGTTTAAGGTTTAAAGTTTAGGGCCCTGGGTTTGAAGTTTAGGGTAAGGTTTAAAGTTTAGGGTTTAGATTAAAAGGTTAAGGCCATCGGGTAATGCTATATATATCCATCGACCAATCGGTTATACGAAACCGGTGGCTCGATGGGTGAACTGAGTACCCAATGAGGTCCTCGGTTTTAGAGGTCAGTGAGTTTTAAATCAGTAACCTCTAAAACTGATGGCTGGATGGGTACTCAATTTACCCATCGAACCATTGGTTTGAGATGTCAGAGACTTTTAACTCACTAATCTTTAAAACTGATGGCTCGATATGTGAATTGAGTATCCATCGAGGCCTCGGTTTTAGAGGTCAGTTAGTTTAGACTCTCTGACCTCTAAAACTGAGGGCCCGATGGGTACTCAATGGGTATTCAGTTCACCCATCGAGCCACTGGTTTTGGAGGTCATAGACATTTAACCCACTGACCTTTAAAACCAAGGCCTCGATGGATACTCAGTTCACTCATCAAGCCATCCGTTTTAGAGGTTACAGACTTATAAATTATATTTATAAAATTTCATATTTATCAAACTTATATATATCAATGTATCAAATTATAAAATCATCATAAATATTACAAAATTAAAATTTCATATATAAATATATTAAATGTCTTTATATATCTTTGATATATGGCTTTTTTATTTGAAATAGTTATTCTAGTGATGAGATGGTAAAATTATGTACTATTGACAATACTGTTAATAATAAGAATGATAGTAGTTCTACTTATATGATTAATTCAAATTCTGTTACATTATGGCATGGTAGACTTACACATATAGGCATTAGTACTATTAACAAAATTATTAAATGTGGCATAATAACATGTGACACTAGTAAATTTGAAAAATGTGAAATATGCACTAAATAAAAAATGATTAAGAAGCCTTTTAATAGTGTTGAAAAGTCATCTCAATTATTTAATTTAGTACATAGTGATTTATATAAATTGAATGACATCATAATAAGAGGAGGTAAAAGATACTTTGTAATTTTTATAAATGATTGTTCTAGATATACTTAAGTTTATTTGCTTAAATATAAAGATGAAACCTTTAGTACATTTAAAAATTCTATGATTGAAGTTGAAAATCAACTAGGAAGAAAGATTAAAATCTTTAGAAATGATAGGGGAGGAGAATATTTTTGAAATGAATTTTTTACATTTTGTAAGATTACATAATTTATCTATTTAAATTACATAATGACTATAATCTTATTATAGTTTTTAAATTTGAAAGTTAGATAAATTACTACAATATTATTATAATCTTATTATAATAACCACTTCGTACATAAACATACCTTACTTAACAACTCGATAATAGAAAGACACCTACGTAAATCAAATACTATTAGGTATTATTAACTAACTAATAAATAAATGCTAAACAACTAATAAATAAAAGATAATGATAATGATAAAATATCTAAAGATATTTAGGATTTGGCCTTTTGATCCTTATTGATCTCATCATAACATTACCGTCAAGCAAGTCAAGAAACCTTTTCTTTAATGTTCAAGTTGGAAAATTATTGTCTTGTTTCTAAATTATTTTTTCTTCTGGAATTCTATCATCACCACTCACCACTTCTTGTTCACTCAAGCAAGTCAAGGATTTTCCTCCAAACAATATGTTTTTACCAATGTAGAGTTCCCCATTCTATTAGGCCCCAATAAATCGTACCTCTTCCCATGAGATATCTTAACTACAATAACATTCATTTAGAGTTTCTTACCTCTTGTCAAGAACTTTTCAATCGTTACGTCATTGCAAACGTTTTCATCATAAACAATTAAAGCTCGTATTTATTTAACCATGGACAACAAGCATGTCCTCCTTTTCTCTCTTCTTTAACTCTTTGTCGTCTATTGAAACGACAAGTGGCTTCAAGTCGATTTTTTTGTCTCGTCATTTTTGCAATTCATGTTGCTCTTCTTCAGATGCAAAAAGCTCATCCTTTGTTGGGGGCCTTTTAGTATTATACTTTTTTAGGGGTTTTTCAAATAAAAATTATTCTTATTCGGGCAATTCTGCTGCTATTGGGGGCGTGGTTTTAGAGCTTTAATAATACAAATAATATATGTACATATATTTTTTTAGGACTTAAGTATTAGGTGGCTTTAGGCCTTAGCATACCTCGCCTAATAGCTGGGTCGGGCCTGCATATGAATTGGAGGCATAACTAGGCATCTTATAATCCTTAAAATACTTAGGAGTAAGATTCCATATAAACACAACCTTGGAAAGTTCGCAAACTCTGCATACCAAACCATTATAAGATCCCACAAATTTCCATGCCTCCCTCAAGTTGAATAGGATATCAAGCTTTCTTATTGTAGAATCATAGACACTAAAATCATTATCGTTGATACATCGAAATTTATGAGCGTCCATCGAGAGAAAGAGTTTTTTCTTTTGCTCAACTCCACTTTTAGAGTGTATCCTACAAAATTCAGGATCAAAAATTACAAATTTCCATAATTTAGATAAGCTCTTGAATCTGACGAGAGATTTGATTGATAATCTTGAGAAAATTTCAACTATGATATCATTTGGAACCTCTGTCTCTACCTTTTGTATTTCCTTCTCTAGTTTTCTTTGTTTAAAATTCATCTTTACCTTTTATATCATTAACAACTATATGAAACTTTAGGGTTGGGAGAAGATGAGAGTAGTATTTGTTGGGCCTGTTTCTGGGATGGTCTTAGATCTGCAGTCTTCGGTCCGAATAAGGTAAACTGAGGTTGAGGTCGGGTTAGCAGAAGTTAACATAACTAAGTGCGAAGGAAAGATGATGTTTGAGGTTGAGGCGAAATAAGCCTGAGGAGAGTATCGATTGACACGATAATAAGCTGAGCCTGCTAACAGGATGTCGGGCTATGTTAAGGATGAGCTAGGTATTTCCTTACTCGGCTCAGACTTGAACACGGATATGACGAAGAGGCGACAGGTGGAAGCAATTGACACCTGAGTGTAGGGTGCACCCCTGGCGTGTCAGACTAGGGTAGCGCCATTACACACTCATTGCTTACAGAGGTCGGGTCTCATATGTACAATCTCACAGACTGATAGCCTCCATTCATCTGTTCCTTAGCTTACCGCCTTACCTTTGTAATTTCCTACAACACAGAGTAGACATCTATGAGCTAGAAGCTCAGTAAGGATAGTGTCCTACTCACATCGCTATTTTTTTTACGATTATCGTGAGTTAGTGCTTTTATGACCTATATCTATCATGCATAAATTCTTATCATTCTACATACTTTGGCCCTGAGGATGCTACCACCGGCATGTCAACTGATATTTAATCAGCGGTCCGCTTATGACCGTTGCAACGATCCACTTATGACCTTTTCTTTAATATCATTTCGGGCCCTTTCTGATCGACAAGCGATCTTTCTTTTGCACCCGACAACACCTCACTTTAATATTATACATGCTTATGCTTCTTATTTATTTTCGCATAACATTAACTTATAGAAATATGAGCATATGCACTTAATGTCTAAAGTTTGTACTCTCCTCAAAACCATCGTGCTATATTATGTTCATTCTAATTATAATCTTTATTTCTAGCATGGTAATCATAGTATTTCATTTCTACGTAGCATGCTATAATTATAATCCTAACGTAGACATAACCAAGTCATCATTTTAGGATAATTAATATTATCCTAAAATAATATAATTATAATCATAATAATAAACAGACAATATTCGGGTGTTGCAGTGAGACTATACTTACGAAAAAATTTAGTTGATCGGAAATCTTGACTTTCCTCTTTATCTCTTTCCTTCCCTTTCTTTCCTTTCTCTCTTTCCTTCCCTTTCCTTCCTTTCTCTCCTTTCCCTTTCTTTCCTTTCTCTCCTTTTCCTTCCCTTTCTTTCCTTTCTCTCCTTTTCCTTTCCTTTCTTTCTTTCCTTTCTTTCTCTTCTTTCCTTTCCCTCTCTTTCCCTTTGCTGCTGGTACATGCTGCGAAGGAGGCTTTTATAGGCATGAAGTAAGAATGCCTACTCATTCTTTTAGTCTAACTTAGTGACAAGTGGGGGCCACATGTCTTGGAATTGTTTTGCTTAAAAATGACTAAGGATGAAAAAAAACGTAGCTACAACCATAAGACATGAGTAAGAATTTTTTTTTTTACACTTAAGCCCCCATACAGTTTTGAAATTATAAAAAGGTCCTTAATTATTTATATTATTAAAATTAGGTATAGGTGGAAATTAAAATTTACTAATAAGTCCACTTTAAATTTATTTTCCCACTACTATACCTAATCTAGGGATATTGGGGGATTACATTCTCCCTTCCTTATAAAAATTTTGTTCTCGAAATTTTAGTTGGGGCTTGAATGTTTCTTGCAATTACACCTGCATTATTCAAAGTTTCCTTTATTTAATACTAGAAGCGACATCCTTCTATTCCTAGACTTAAAATAGTTTTGGGTGTTTTTCTTTCATTTCATCTTCCCTTTCCCATGTAGATTCTTCTATCTTACGGCTTTGCCATAACACCTTTACGGGTATGACTTTATTCTTAAGCCTCTTTTCCTTGCGATCCAGAATCTGTACTGGTCTTTCTTCATACGTTAGATCTCCTTGGAGTTGCACGGGGTTAATTTTTAATATATGTGCGGGGTCAGGTACTTACTTTTTCAGCATAGATACATGGAACACTTTGTGTACCGAGGACATCTTTGGCGGTAGTGCAAGCCTGTAGGCAACTTTGCCGATACGTTCTATTATTTCAAAACGTCCAATATATCTTAGACTTAGCTTTCCCTTTTTGCCATACCTCATTAGTCCTTTGATTGGTGCGATCTTTAAAAATACCATATCTCCAACTTGGAATTCTAGAGGTCTACGCCTCTTATCCGCATAGCTCTTTTGTCGACTAAGAGCAGTTTCCATTCTCTATTTAATTTTCTTGATTGCTTCCGTAGCAGTTTCAATGAAATCAAGAGCCACTAAGTTTCCTTCTCCAGTTTCGTACCAATGAACTGGTGACCTGCACTTCCGTCCGTATAAAGCTTCATACGGTGTCATTCCAATAGTTGCTTGGAAACTATTGTTGTAGGAGAATTCTATCAGTGCCATGTATCGATTCCAAACACCTTTAAAGTCGAGGACGCAGGCTCGTAGCATATCTTCTAAGGTCTGGATGGTTCTTTCTGATTGGCCATCTGTCTATGGGTGAAAAGCCGTGCTAAATTTCAGTCTCGTTCCCATTGCTCGCTGTACACTTTCCCAAAAGTTTGAGGTAAACCTACCATCTCGATCTGAAATTATTGACAATGGTACTCCATGTAGTCGAACAATTTCACGCACATAAAGCTCTGCTAACTGTTCTAGGGAGGATGTGCTGTGTATGGGTAGAAAATGTGCCGATTTGGTTAATCTGTCAACGATTACCCAAATTGCATCGTGTCCCTTTGTGGTTTTAGGGAGTCCAATGACAAAATCCATAGAAATTTGTTCCCACTTCCATTCTGGGATCTCAATTGTTTGTAATTCTCCAACAGGATGTTGATGTTCTGCCTTAATTCGCTGGCATGTCAAACATTTCCCCACATATTGGGCTACATCCTTCTTCATTCCAGTCCACCAGAAGTGCTATTTTAGGTCCTTGTACATCTTGGTTGCCCCTGGGTGCACTGAATACGGAGTTTCATGTGCTTTGAACAAAATATGGCGTCTTATTTTATCGTCTGTGGGAACGCATAACCTTCCTTTAAAATTAAGGATTCCATCCTTAGATATCTTAAAGTTAGACTGCTCATCTTTTCTCATTTCTTGTTTGATTTTCTTTGTTCCTTCATCGAACTCTTATGCACGTTTGATATCCTCAAGTATGCTTGATTGAAGGGTTAAGGTGGATAATTGTCCTGTCACCGGCTCAATTTTTGCATTATACACTTCTTTTTGTAATGATGTTGGTAAGGTGTGTAGGGCAGCAAGGCTAGTTGGGAATTTTCGACTTAAAGCGTCGGCTACTTTATTTGCCTTCTCCGGGTGATACCGTATTTCACAATCATAATCTTTGACTAATTCTAGCCACCGTCTTTGTCTCGTGTTCAATTCTTTCTGTGTGAAGAAATACTTTAAGCTTTTATGATCGGTATAAATTTCACACCGCACTCCATAGAGGTAGTGTCTCCAAACTTTTAGGGCAAACACCACCGCAGCTAGTTCCAAGTCATGGGTTGGGTAGTTCTTTTTGTGATCCTTAAGTTGTCGTGAAGCATATGCGATTACTTTCCCGTTTTGCATCAATACTACACCTAATCCCAATTTAGATGCGTCGCTATATACTACGAATCCATTCTCACCCTCTGGGATGGTAAGAATAGGTGCACTCATTAATTTTTCCTTCAACTCTTGAAAGCTTTTCTCAGTTGCTATGGTCCATTCAAACTTCTGGTTCTTTTGAGTAAGCCTAGTGAGTGGTGTGGCGATTCTGGAAAACCCTTCTACAAATCGCCTATAATATCCGGCTAATCTTAGAAAGCTTCGTACTTCGGAAGCATTTTTAGGTTTGGGCCACTTGCTTACTGCTTCAGTTTTAGATGGATCCACGGAAATACCATCCTTAGATATGATATGTCCAAGAAAAGCAACTTGATCTAGCCAAAATTCGCACTTATTAAATTTGGCATAGAGTTGATGATTCTTCAAGGTTTGCAAAATTTCTTTTAGGTGCTTCACATGCTCCTCCTCAAATTTTGAGTATACCAGAATATCATCTATGAAAACAACAGCAAATTTATCCAGATAGTCTTTAAATACCCGATTCATTAAATCCATGAAAGCGGCTGGGGCATTGGTCAAACCAAACGGCATGACCAAAAATTCGTAGTGGCCGTACCGTGTCTGAAAAGCTGTCTTCGGAACGTCGCTTTCTTGAATCTTTAGTTGGTGATATCCAGATCTTAAGTCAATCTTGGAGAACACCGACATTCCTTGGAGTTGATCGAACAAATCATCTATCCTCGGAAGAGGGTATTTGTTCTTTGTAGTGATCTTGTTGAGTTCTCTATAGTCAATGCACATTCTCATTGATTCGTCCTTCTTTTTCACGAATAATACTGGCGCTCCCCATGGTGAAAAACTAGAACGAATATATCTTTTATCGAGCAAATCTTGCAGCTGTAGTTGGGGTTCTTTCAATTCAGCGGGCGCCATGCGGTACGGAGCTTTTGAGATTGGCGCTACTCCCGGTATTAAATCGATTTGAAACTCGATTTCTCAATCTGGGGGCAGTCCTGGTAATTCTTCCGGAAATACTTCAAGAAAATCGCAGACTACTGGGATGTCTTCGGGCTTTAGTGGTTGTTCCTTGTGTGTATCCACTATGCTGGCAAGGAATCCCTCACAACCACCTTCAACAATTTTGCTGCCTTAATAGCGGATACTAATGGTATCTGGCTCTTCTTTGAATTTCCAATAAATTCAAATTTTTCTTCTCCTGGTATGTCGAATATTACTTTCTTCCTTCGACAATCTATTGTGGCACTATATTTTGAGAGCCAGTCCATTCCTAATATAACGTCGAAATCTTGCATATATAATATTATAAGATTTGCAAATAATTCCATACAGCCTACTTTCATTGATATGGCTCGCAACCAATGAGTTGATGTTAACACGTTTCCTGAGGGTAGTGTAGTACTAAACACCTCTGCTAGTTGGTCTATTGGATGGTTAATTTTTCTAATAAATGTTGGTGCAACAAAGGAATGTGTTGCTCCTGAATCCATTAAAACAATAGTGAAAATTCAAGAAATAAGAAGCTGACCTGTTATAACGGTAGATGGACTTGCTTCAGCTTCATCCCGAGAGATGGTAAATTGGCATTAGTCTTTCCTAGCTGCCCTTCCACTTTCTTTGGGTTATTGCAAAACTTCGCAATATGTCCTGATTGTCCACAGTTATATTATTCTTTGGTTCTGGCTTTACATTCACCAATATGACCCTTACCACACTTGCTACATTGGCTATAAGGTCTTCCCTGGGCCCACGAAGCTTGAAACTTATTTTTCTTGGGTTGTCTTCCTTCTTGACTTGAGTCGACATCCCGATTGTCTAACCTTTTCTTATTATTCCATCGAGGTTTAAAACTCTGCTGGTTTTCACGGGCTACGAGTGTAGAGGGTTGGACATTATTTTGGGTTCCGGGGGCTGCTCCTCTGACATGCTCTTTCTTAGCAGCTTCCTTTCGTTCCTGCTCCTGAATCGCTCACGCTCGATCAATTCTTATTGCTTTATCTGCCACCTTTGAGAAAAGCGGATCGTCTAAATCTGCAATTTCCAAGTCTTTACGAGTGTCAGAGTCAAGGACCATCTTGAAGTGTTTCACCTTTAAGGTGTTTGTAGCCACCATGTGTGGTGCATATCGGGATAGCTCGTCGAACTTTCATAGTAATTCTTCCATTGTCATGTTGCCTCTTCGTAGGTTTAAGAATTCCCTTTCTTTTTCTTCCACTAAAGCCACCGTTACATATTTGTTTTCTATTAGTTTTCTAAACTTAGCCCAAGTCATGGTTCCAATATCATGAATACTTGTCATGGTGTCCCACCAATAACTCGCGTCGTCCCGTAATAGACATGATGCACAATGTACTTTTTCGCTATATGGAACCTTTGCACAGTTGAATAGTCTTTCTAGCGTTCCGATCCATTTTTCAGCTATCCTTGGATTATAACCACCTGAGAATTCAGGCGGTTTATACTTCATAAACTTCTCAGCGGTGGAACTTGGATTTTCCGCTCGAGGGGGTGTCGGTTGTTGTAGCATCTCCTGGAGTTGTTGTTGTTGTTGAAGTAGTGTGTCTATCATTTCTCCTTGTCTTCGAGTTAGGTCTCGTAACTCGCTCATCTCTTGTTGACTTGGGTCATTGATTGCACTAGCGCGACGTCTAATAGAGGATACACTAGCAGTATGTCCTCTTGTCATGCTTATACTTGAGCGGAAAGCGCTTGATTTCCTAGAAATATAAATTATGATTTTTTTTTTCTTCATACAGAGATAAGTTTACTAAAACATATATTTCATATTTATCTATTGATCATCATTTACATTACAAAAGTTGATCATCTATTACTCAAAACGGACTAGGCTATTTACATGTCAAACCATCATCTCCCTTTTTTTTTTTTCTCTACAAAAGGTTCTAGTCTATATTAGTTGGACTACAAAAGAAAATATACTGTTCGATACTAGTGGTTGTGGGTGAGTCAACTACTTTTCATGGGTGGATTATCATTATCTGTGGTTCTTCTTCTGAAGTTTCGGCTAGTTCTCCTAGATTAGGAGGTGTGAAGCAGGCGAGTATTCTTACCCCGAATTCAACCCATGTGACATCTCTAGCATCTAGGTTTGTCCCGTGCCACCATGTCCTAGCCTCACCTCTTAATTGGCGTATAGCCAATCTAGCCCATACATCCTCCATCACATCCGCTCCTATACATATATCTTCAATCTCATAAATCCAGTGGTGTAAATAGTCCAAACCTTCGTATCCTTCGAAAGTGGGCGGGGCGGCCATGCGGAATGCGGCCACCAATTCCATCCCACGCTGCCCTTTCGTGAGTTCTTGGCGTATTGTCATATAGGTAGTGGTGAGAGTATTCATTAATTCCTCCATAGTCTAAAGAATACGTGTCATTCATTAATTATATATATTATAAAATTTTAAGTAAATTTAAACTCATACTTACAGCGATTGAAGGCATCACTTCCGTGACTTGTACATACGAGGGTTGTCTACAAGACCGTTAGGCTCTGATACCAAAGTGTAACGCCAGCCCTACTAGCTGTTCAGGTTATCAAATACTTTTCTTAGGGAAACATATACAGCTTGTGGGTGCATTACTTTTCCTTTTTATTATAAAAAGTTTTGTTCCTTAAAATTAACTTTATTTCCAAAAGTGGTTTGAAGGATATACCTAATAATTTGAAAATACAGCGGAAGCCTTTGTCATAGAAAAGAAATCTCAAAACTTTTTAAACACCTTATTCTTTATTTGAATATACATATAAATAAGAAGTGCAAATTTTTAAACTCATTGCTTATAGAGGTCGGGTCTCATATGTACAATCTCACGGACTGATAGCCTCCATTCATCTGTTCCTTAGCTTACCGCCTTACCTTTGTAATTTCCTACAACACAGAGTAGACATCTATGAGCTAGAAGCTCAGTAAGGATAGTGTCCTACTCACATCGCTATTCTTTTTACGATTATCGTGAGTTAGTGCTTTTATGACCTATATCTATCATGCATAAATTCTTATCATTCTACATACTTTGGCCCTGAGGATGCTACCACCGGCATGTCAACTGATATTTAATCAGCGGTCCGCTTATGACCGTTGCAACGATCCACTTATGACCTTTTCTTTAATATCATTTCGGGCCCTTTCTGATCGACAAGCGATCTTTCTTTTGCACCCGACAACACCTCACTTTAATATTATACATGCTTATGCTTCTTATTTATTTTCGCATAACATTAACTTATAGAAATATGAGCATATGCACTTAATGTCTAAAGTTTGTACTCTCCTCAAAACCATCCTGTTATATTATGTTCATTCTAATTATAATCTTTATTTCTAGCATGGTAATCATAGTATTTCATTTCTACGTAGCATGCTATAATTATAATCCTAACGTAGACATAACCAAGTTATCATGCTCAATAATTAATATTATCCTAAATTAATATAATTATAATCATAATAATAAACAGACAATATCCGGATGTTGCAGTGAGACTATACTTACGAAAAAATTTAGTTGATCTGAAATCTTGACTTTCCTCTTTATCTCTTTCCTTCCCTTTCTTTCCTTTCTCTCTTTCCTTCCCGTTCCTTCATTTCTCTGCTTTCCCGTTCTCTCCTTTCCCTTTCTTTCCTTCCCTTTCTTTCCTTTCTCTCCTTTTCCTTTCCTTTCTTTCTTTCCTTTCTTTCTCTTCTTTCCTTTCCCTCTCTTTCCCTTTGCTCCTGGTACATGCTGCGAAGGAGGCTTTTATAGGCATGAAGTAAGAATGCCTACTCATTCTTTTAGTCTAACTTAGTGACAAATGAAGGCCACATGTCTAGGAATTGTTTTGCTTAAAAATGACTAAGGATGAAAAAAAATGAGGCTACAGCAGTAAGATATGCAGTAAGAAATTTTTTTTTTTTACACTTAAGCCCCCATTAAGTTTTGAAATTATAAAAAGGTCCTTAATTATTTCTATTATTAAAATTAGGTATAGATGGAAATTAAAATTTACTAATAAGTCCACTTTAAATTTATTTTCCCACTACTATACCTAATCTGGAGATATTGGGAGATTACAACTAAGTTTCATCTATGGGTAGGGGATCCCACCGATAGGAAGATGATGCGGCGTCTCGTTTGAAGATAGTAATGGCACGGAAGAGTTTGAGGATTCAACGGATATAATGTGGAACCCAAACCCCCTCGAAACATTGAAGGAGCCTAGGCTTCCACTAAGAGGGTCGAGAGGCTAAGAAGATAAGCGAAATTCATCCAGGAATTAACTCAAAGAATAAAGGAGTTAGAAAGAGCGATAAAGGGAAATGCTTTATGCATGGATGACTTGGAGAGCCCGTTTACCGAGAGGGTGAAAAATGCTCAATTACCTAAGAAGTTTAAGGCCCCAACTTTGATGTACAATGGAAGAAAAGATCCTCGGACCACATCAATGTGTATAAGACCTGCATGAGGATGAATGCCATGTTTGATGAATAAATGTGCCAATGCTTTCACATAACGTTGACGGACTCAACCGGTGATTGGTACAGAGCCCTTATGCCAGGCTCTATCGACTCATTCGATGAGCTGAAGAAGCCTTGTTGGATTATGTAGAATGGTTTAACCAAGCCTCAAAGAAGATAGGCCGACCTAGAGATGTGGGGGTTCTGCTTGCCTTCATAGGAGGCATGATAGATAAGAAACTCATCAGCCACTCTAGGAAGAAGCGCTTCGATTCATATGCTTACTAGAGGCAAAAAGAATAAGGGTGGCTGAGGAAATCCTTATGACTCAGCTAAAGAGCCAAAGGGAAAGGGGGGAGAATAGCAGGGGGGTATGAAGGGAAGAGGAAGAGAGATGACCCAAAGGGAAAGGTTGAATGGAGAGAGGATAAGAAAAAAGAGGGAGGGAGAAAGGAAAAGCCCAGAAAAGAAAAGGGCAACCCCGTTCTTTGAGGAGACCTTCACGCCTGTAGTACCATGTATCAAAGTGATCTATAACTGCTTTAGGAGCCGCTCAAAAGTGCACCATCTCAGCGGGACTAAAGGTTATATTGTAAATACCATGGTGATTACGACCATAAGACATAGGACTATTTGCACCTAAAGAGCTAAATTGGAAGGCTGATCCAAGAGGGGGGAACCCGAGAGAGGGAAGGAGGAATGATGGGAGAGAAAGAAAAGAGAAGGACCGACAAGGGAACAACCTTGAACATCAAAATGTAGCAGGGGAAATTTAGGTGATTGTAGAAGGAGTTGAGGAGGAAGACTCGGGTCGGCAGAGAAGTAAATAGATGATGAGACTAATGCAAGCCGAGGTTTTCTTGGTTTCGAAGACCCATCGAAAGAAGGCGTCAATTGACATCACCTTCAATCACCTGAATGAGAAGGGGATCATATACCCCTACAACTATGTTGATACATCAGGTATTGGTCGACTCAGGGAGTGCGGTGGATATCTTGTCCTTGTCCACCTTCTGAAAAATGGGCATCAACAATGCTAGTCTAAACCCTGTCAACACTCTACTAATAGGTTTCTCGTGGATGTCTTTATATTTAGAGGGAATGATAAGCCTGCCAATGACGTTAGGCGAGGGACCTCAAAGGTCAACAATCATGGTAAACTTCATGATCGTTAATTTTCTGTTGGGATACAATATAATTCAGTGTCATCCCTCTATCAACTCCATGAGAGTTATCATCTCGACCAACTTAGTCATGAAGTTCCCCACAGAAGGGGGAATAAGGGTTGCAAAGGGTGATTAGGAAAGAATAATGAGATGTTATCTAACATCGCTCACAGAAGGAGTCGAGCTAACCACTAAGGTCCACATGGTTGAGAATGAACAACCATTGGATAAAGAGTAATGTAAGAAGGTTGAGGAGGAGATGAAGAAGGGAAAGGAGATGGGAAGGAAGTTGAGAGTCTCCTCAGTAGAGGTCCTTCAACATATGGAATTTTCAAGAGAAAGGAAGCTAAGGGTAGGAACCGGGTTAAGCGAGACTGATCTAAAGAGCATAGCATACACCCTGAAGTATAATCTAGATGTATTTACTTATGATACTTCTAAGTTAGCCAATATTAAGGAAGATGTCATAATACATAAGCTCAGAGTCAAGCCCGGGGCCAAACCGATGAGGTAGAGAAGGAGAAAGTTCAATGAGGAGAGGAACAAGGGTGTAGTGGAGGAGGTAAGAAAGTTATTGGTAGTAGGAGTAATTAGGGAAGTCTAGTACCATGAGTAGCTCTCGAATGTGGTCCTGATGTCTAAAGGAGGGGAAAATGGAGGTTGTGTTTGGACTTCCTGAATTTGAATGCGGCATACCCGAGGGATAGCTACCCATTACCAACATAGATTGTATAGTTGATGCTACGGCCGAGCATCAGTTACTAAGCTTCATAGATGCCGACTCAAGATACCACAAAGTAAAGTTGTGGGTTGTGGATTAGGAGAAGACCTCTTTCATAATTGACAAAGTCACTTACTACTAAAATTTGATGCCTTTCGGATTGAAGAACGTTCAAGCGACATTCCAACGGCTAGTTAACGACATGTTCTAGAAGCAATTGAGAAGAAGATAGAGGTATTTGTGGATGATATCTTGGTAAAAAGCATGATGAAGGAGGATAACACGGGGCACCTGAGAGAGGCATTTAGGGTAATGAGAGAATATGGGATGAAGCTAAACACCAAGAAATGTGCCTTTGGGATTGGATCAAGAAAATTCCTAGGGTATATTATACACCAAAGGGGGATCGAGGCTAATCGGGATAAGGTACAAGCCATCATCAACCTTAAGGAACTGCAAATAAAGAAAAAAGTACAAGCCCTAACGGGCATAGTGGCTGCACTAAGCCGTTTCATGAGTCGCTCTGCTGACAAGTGTCTCCTTTGCTTCAAATTGCTAAAGTGCTCTCACACCAAGGGATGGGGTGACGATATCGATATGGCATTGAAAGAACTGAAAAGGTACCTTACGTCTATTCTTAGGTTAAATAAGCCAAAGGCTGGGAAATGGTTGAGTCTTTATATAGCAATAGTGAAGTTGCGGTAAGCTCTATATTGGAAAAGAATGAAGAAGGGAAGCAAATCGTGGTGTACTACACCAGTAAGATAATGAGTGAGGATAAGGGGAGATATCATCATGCCGATAAAGCTACTTTTGCTTTGGTGGTAGCGGCAAGAAAGTTGAGTCCATACTTTCATACCTACTCTATAGTGATAGTAACTGATCTTCCTCTAAAGCAGATCCTCCAGAACTTTGACACGTTGGGATGACTGTTGAAGTGGTCTGTTGAGTTAGGAGAATGTAACATATCTTATAGAGCTAAAGCTATGATTAAAGCCTAGGCCTTACTGGACTTCATCTCAGAATTTTCTAGTAAGGGCCTAGCAGATATAGAGAACCGGGGGGGAGGGGGGGGGGGGAGACTGGTGTCATTAGGGAGAAAAGCTCCATGTACCCTATTGGGCACTACAGGTGGATAAGGAGATTGTGGAGCCAAGATGATCCTCATCTCCTCGGAAGATAAGAAGATCAAATACATACTTAGATTTTGCTTCAAGGCTTTGAATAATGAGGCGGAGTATGAGACACTCTTAGAGAGGCTGAGGCTAACCAGAGAAGTAGGGGCTCAACAGATCAGTATATCTAGTGATTCTCAGGCAATGGTTGCATAGGTGCATGGGGAATTTAAGGAGAAATCAGAGAAGATGAAGGCCTACTAGAAGATTTTTGAAGCTATGTTGAAACGATTTAACAAGTATGAAATAAAGCACGTCCCAAGGAGTGCCAATGCCAATGTTGATGCCATTACAAAACTTACAACTCTGCCATAGACCGACTTATCTACCGAGGCCTTGAGGAGATACCTTGACATGCCTAGTGTCTTTATAGAAACTATCATGATAACACTGGAGGACGAGGGGTGAATGAGAGCTTTAAATAAGTATTTGGTAAGCGGGGAATTGCCATCGTCGAGAAAGGAGGCGAGAAGGGTCAGGTCTCAGGCCTCTAGGTGTGTTAAGGTGGGAGACATTCTATTTTGAAGGGGGTATTCGTAGCCAATGATGAGGTGCATTTTATAAAATTTAAAAAAATTATTGTTGAGGGATATTCACGAGAGTGTGTGGAAGTCACTTTGCTGGGCAGACAACTGTACAGAAGTTAGCGAGGCAAAGGTGCTTCTGGCTTACAATGAGGAGGGATGCTCGGAGTCATAGTAAGCACTGCAAAGACTACAATGTTCATGCTAGTATACCATGGAAACCTCTTGTGGAATTAACCTCAGTTAGTAGCCCTTGGTCATTTGCAGGATGGGGGATGGATCTCATTGGACCCCTAATGCAAGGGGCCACTAACAACTTCACAGAGTAGATTGAGGCTGAGCTCCTGACGATGACCATGGAGGTAGCAACGACTAAGTTGGTTTGGAAGAATATTGTATGCAGATTCGGAGTGACACACAACATCGTCACGGATAATGGGAGACAGTTCGACATTCAAAATTTAGAAAATTAAGTGTCAATCTAAAGATCATGCACTTCACTTCCTCCCCATATCATCCTAAGGTGAACAACTAAGTAGAGGTAGCTAATGAAGTTATCAAGAACTTGTTAAAGAAGAGTTTGGAAGAGGAGGGAAGAAGTTGGGCTGATGAGTTTCCCTCGGTACTATGGGCTTTTCACATTACTCCTCGGAGCTCACCAAGGGAAATTACCTTTAACATAACATTCGGATCTAAGGTAGTGGTATCATAAGAAATTAGCCTACTTTCATACATAAGGTTTTCATTCGTCGAAGAAGAAAACAATGTAGCTTTATGGAATCTCTCGATCTACTTCAAGAAACAAGTGAGGAGGCTTCTATGAGGGAGGAGGCACGAAAGAAGAGGATTGAGCGTCATTACAACAAAGAAGTAAATCCTAGTCTGATCCATATGGGGGACCTGGTTCTCAGTAAGATTATCAACCCTCTTCATAAGGGACTTTTACAGCCAAACTAGGAAGGACGGTTGTACATAACCTCAGACATACAAACTCCAGAATTAAGCGAGAAAAGAGCTAGCGTATCCTTGGAGCTTAGAAAACCTCAGGGTCTAGCATAAAGGAGGTGAGGAAGAGGGTGAAGACTAGTGTAGCGCTTGTATTATTGGTCTCATTTTCCAGTTAAAAGGCACTAAAATTATCCATCCAATGAATGAAATGAATATATGTTTGTTCGCATACATAACTAGGCGTGCTTATTTAACACCTAAGATAATGAAGACTTGAGCACCCGATAGGGTCTCAGCCACTTGGAGCGCTTATTTGGCGCCTAAGATAATGAAAAATCTAAGCAACCGACAAGGACTCAATATCCAATAACTTGGAGTGCTTATTTAATATCCAATGTAATGAAGACTTAAGCACCCAACAAAGGCTTAGCCACTTGGAGCGCTTGTTTAGCGCGTAACATAAAGAAAGATATGAGCACCCAACAGGGGCTCAATATCCAACAACTTGGAGTTCTTATTTGGCACCCAAGGTAATAAAGACCTAAAGACCCCATTGGAGCTCAACCACTTGAAGCGCTTATTTGATGCCTAAGATAATGAAAGATCTGAGTACTCGATAGGGGCTCAGTATCCAACAACTGGAGTGCTTATTTTGCACCCAAGGTAATGAAGACCTAAGCGCCCAATAGGGGCTCAGCCACATAGAGCGCTTATTTGGCACCTAATATAATGAAAGATCTGAGCAACTGACAATGGCTCAATATCTAATAAATTGGAGTACTTATTTGGCACTCAAGGTAATGAAGAGATGAGCACCCGCTAAGGGCTCCGCCACTTAGAGTGCTTATTTGGCACCTAAGAGATTCTCTAAGAGAGCCCTCGCTGATCCATGGCTCCCACTAAGGTCTTGACCCATATTATTATGTCAGGAAAGCTAGCATAGACACACACCAGGACAAACGCGATTATAGAAGAGTGTTGACCTAAGGTGGATTGATTGAACGACCGAGAGTGACCCAAACTAGAGCAGCAAGCAAAAGGGGAGATGAACTAGACACGTCTACTCTCACCTTGAGGTGGCTGCCTCTCAGTTATAAGCCTCTTCATCTGACCAATTGAGCTCAAAGGAGTTCTTTGCAGCTTTTTGGCTTACTTGGTCGTAGCCTTGGCTTCTCTCCTCTCCTTCAACTCTAAGAATTGTTAGTCAGTCATAGCAGCGACCTTAGTCTTGGAGTTTGAGCGTTAATATAAAATAAAAAAAATCAAATCGCACCATCTCTGTAATAGGTGAATGCCTCTTTTTCCCCTGAAGTTGTCGGAATTATTCGTAATAAGATATTGGCTACAATTGAAAAGGTCTTATCAATAAAATTTCCATTTATCTGAGATCTAGGCATAGGTAGCAACCCATTCTATAATTTCGTTTAATTACCTCTCGTGAGAAAATGATCCCACAAACAAAGGAATTGTATAGTACAAAATAACATAAAAACCTATTCATTAAAAAGGATATGACCTTCCATTCGATACTCAACTTTTTTATTTTTCACATGAAATCGACAAAAAATAAGAAAGAGTTGAATCCGGTTAAAAAAATTTAGTGTTAGAAGGCACATTAAAAAATGTACTCATACTGCAAAATATAGAAATAAGTTTACCTTGAGGGAAAGCCTTCGTTTCGGCTTTAAGGATAGTATGTAGAGGGTTGACATGTAATGGGAGGTCAGCACCAATTACATCACAGTTAGTCAGACGGTTTATTATTAGAACTACCCTAAAATTACTCTCATCCTCAAGCTTATTCATATGGCCTCCCACACCATCTCTTCCATCTCGAAGAGTAGAATCTCCATCTTTGGAGTGCTTTTCTCTTGATACTCGTTGTGGAGGGTGTAACGGGAGGCAAAAGGCACTGCCGATTCTCGATCATAATAAAGCACTTCTCTTTACATAATTCACTAGCTTGAAGAAGCCCGATTATGGACTTGTCCTTCTCCAAAGTATTGTAGTACCACCCTTGATTAATCAGGCTCAAATTAACCAGGGAAAGAAAGAAGATGGCTTCAGGCGTATGACTAGTCTCCTCGTGGTAAACTATAAACAATCCTAGCAGGGTTCTCGACGCATTCATTACTAATTGAATCGGTGGTAACTGCCATGTGTAAATAAGTGCGAACCAAGGTTTCATTCTAGACTTCTAGCAATTGAACGAAGTCGTGTACATCTTTTGCCACCAAAAACCAGCCACGTGCTTTTTTGGTATACTTACTTCTGCACTAAACTTTGTCCTGTAAAAGTGATTTCAATCCACTTGACTTTTCAGTACTCTTTCGTATGATATATAATATGGAACATGATTTGGATCGCATTTCTCAATGTATATATTTAATTGTATGATTTCTTCATCTCTGTCCGAAAATTCAAGAAGTAATGATAAGAAAATTCTTATAATTATTATTACCATTATTATTATTATGTGTGGAATGATTATGGATTGATGATTAGAGGAGGGATTAACGTTGGACTTTATCACCACGGAAATTTTGGCACCTTATATATATCCAATTCACCACCAAACTTAAGAGATGAAAAGTTACCTCTAATTAGCTCTTTATATTATATAATAATGGCTATTTTCATCATTTTAATTAACCATACTCATATATATATATATATAATATGTTTGTCATAATTAATAATAATATAATTATTTAATTTATTTTCCTTTGTATTTTACGAAATAGATATTAAAATATTCTAACACCGATAAATAAAACGAATCTATTTTAAAAAAACCGTAAACTACTATGAACCTCAAATAATTCTTCCTTTCTTTACTTTCTTTATTTAATGTTATATGATATCATTATTGTTTCTACTTTATTAATCTGATTATTCTATATGGGCATTATTACTAACACTACTTAATTCAAATCTATGCAACAAATTAATCCTCTAGAAATGCTCAGACAGCATCAAAAATTCAAAGAACTACATGCAATCAAGATAGCTACTACATACTGAACATCAAAAAAATTTCAGCTAGCTTTTCAACTTCTCGATTCTTCTCTATTTCCATTTATTTTTAGGTGAAAACTCGATCAGAAAAAATTGGAAAGAGGGATCGTGTAGAGAATCTATAGATAAAGCTGGATGATTCTTCGCGGAACTTTTACTTGCTGCGAAACTTTTCAAACTTCCTTAATTTGATTTATACTTCAATCTTTACTTCTTATTTTCTCTGTAAAGTTCAAAATCTTAAAGTGTTAAGCTTTGTAATGCGATTTTCTTAGTATTATCAAGATAGTGACGTAAATCACAACGAGGATGAGGATGCAACAAAAAAAAAAAGCAACGATGAAGAGATTGAGAATGTGGGTGATCATGATGAGTGTGAGGGAATAGAGAAAGAATGTGGTACTAATAACAACAACAAGATCAATCTTGCGAATCAAGAGTACGAGGATGACTTCTTCATGAGAGTAATACTCACCAGGACTCTACCCGATGTTTTATTTTATCAAGATAACTTAGATCACATAAGAAATGACAAGATATGGCCACCACAACTACCTATTTTACTAGACGAGATGCACCCACCATCACTACTTGTACCGCATTCACCTGACGATATGCCGCCACCATCACCATGTATACCGTGGTCACCTGATGAGATGTCGCCACCATCACCATGTATACCACTTTCATCACAACCTCTAATGATATTAAAGATGATGATTTTATTGTCCCTATTACTACCCAGAACTCAACAATTATTGCATGCAATTTAGTTCCAATTGTCTTTTCCTAATCAAGTGGAGGTGCCTTTTATTTTACAGTATTTTATATCGAAGAGAAAACTAAAGGCGAGCATACATATATGCTCGAGTAAGACTACATTTGTAGTCGTGCACATGAATCTAAATTGCAAGGGGCGATTTCGTGCTATTAGAAATAAGAATTCATTTTTTTAAAATTTGAACATTTAAAGATGAGTACAGATGTTCTCATTTATTCAAGCAAAGCAAACATGGGCAATCATCGATATCTATAATTAGACGACATGTGATGGCTATGTATAATGGGTGTACCGAGACTCCTAACGCACTAGCTGTTATTAGTATTGCCCACAATGATCTCAGTATACAAATTAGTTATTAGAAGAGATGAAAATCTAGATCAATTGCACATGACCTTATTAGGAGTACGACCAAGAATAGTTTCAAAGATTTAGTATTTTTGGCAGGCATGCTGAAAGTGGCTAATCTGGAAACTGTAATTGCACTATTGATATATGGAAATAACATATTTCTTTTTTTTTTCTTTGCCTTTAGAGCATCCATCAAATGATTTTAATTTATGCGAAGAGTTATTTGTATTGACGGAACATTTTGGAGTATAAATACAAAGGCACTCTTTTGGTTGCAATGGCCCAAGATAGTAACAAATACATCATCTATTAGCATGTGCGATTGTTGATTTGGAGAATGATGCATTATGAAATTGGTTCTTAAGGAGGTTGAAGAGCTTGATCCCCGATGCTACTGATTTGATTTTTGTATCAGATCAGGTAAATAGTATTAATAGTACTATACAAAGTGTTTACCTAAATGTAAGATATGGTGCATGCATATGGCACCTCGGCCAAAACATCAAGGCCATATTCAAGTGTGGTTGGATTCTTGAACTCAACAAGACGGCCAGGGCATATAAGGTTTGAGAATTTGTTACATACTTCAACGAAATCAGACTACAACAACCTGGTGTTGTAATGCTAGATTTGAACATTGGGTAATCATTTCAATAGTGATCGATATGACATAATGACTAATAATATTGTGAAGTCTCTTAATGCTTTGTTGAAGGATGAACGTGAGTGTCCAATTATAGAAATCATCGATTGTATCAGGAAGATAATGACTACTTAGTTTTACAAACGATAATGTATAGCAAATGAGACGAAACACCATTGACACTTGAGATAGAGAAAGAGCTGCATAGAAGACACAATAAATCTGTAACAATGAAGGTTGATGTAGTGAACAATAATATATTTGAGGTGACTGGTATTTCAACTAATGCTTTGATGAAGTTAGAGGATAAGAGTTGCACATCTAGGGTATTCAAGTTGGATAAGTTGTCGTGCATCCATGCTTTATGATTTAGAATTTTAATGGTTTAAGGTTAAGTATATAAAGTTTATGATATAAGGTTTACGGTGTAAAATATAAGGTTTAGAGTATAAGATTTACTATTTAAGGTGTTTAGAGTTTAGTGTTTATGGTATTAAGGTTTAGAGTTTAGGGTTTAGGATAAGAAAGGAAAATACTCTTATTTTGAATTTTTTTTACAAACTACCCTTCAATATTTTTTAATATAAATATGGATTATTGAAAAATAAAACACAAAAGTGCCCTTAAAATAAAGAAAGAAAAATAGGAAAAAGCTTAAAACGAACTCCATGAATGAATTTCTTTTTGGATAGTTTGTCGTCAAAGGTCGAAGGTCAAGTGTTATGCAGACTCGTTCGTGCGTTATGCGTTGCAAAAAGAAATAAAAACAAAATACAAGACTATTTATACATTTCACGATACGAATACATTTCGATTATGATTATTTATCAATTATTGAAAGAGAAATAAATGATAAAAGCTTGAACTTCGTTTAAGAAGTAAAGACGAAAATCTCATTTTTAATTTGATATTTCGATTACGAAGCTTGCAAATGAATAATAAATGAGGAAAGTAAAAATTCAAAAATCGATTAAAAATAATAAAAGTGTAGGATTAGATTAGAACGGATTAAAAGAACTGGAATTTTTATTTCAGTTTGTTAACGTTGGTGTTTGTTCTTTCCGAATAAAAAAACGTTGATTTTGGTAGAAGGTAAAAGGAGATGAGTATATTTTGGTAATTTTAGTAATTTTATTAATCTTTAATAATATAAAAAGCTAGTTTCTCAAACAAACTTTTAGTAGACGACAAAACCTTTTCATAAGACTTATTACGTCATTCACTTTTTTTTAATGTACAAACATATATATAAAACTTATAAATATATTTTTTTTATTTTAAGAATTTTTAAATTACATATTTTATTTCTGGATTATGAAAAATATCTACAATATACTTTTATCACTATAAGCAAACAAATTTTCGTTATGACCAACAGCTCGTCCAAGGAAACGCTAGAATCCTGATTCCACCATTGATCCTGATCAAATCATGCCATTATTTTTTCCCATTGATATCACTAACAAAAGTCTCATACGTAATTCGGTGCTTAATTATGTGTACGCATGATCACTTAATTTGACCATAATCCAACTTTGCTTAAACAGTATGTAGCTAAGTTATCATAACATTGTAACCACCTACCAAAGGTAGATTTTTTAACATAAACTATATATTTATATAGTTGGGTATTTCGCACTTTGCTCTCTCCTTCTATCACTCTCTCCTTCTATCACTATTTTTTTTTTTAAAACCAAACCTCTTTTCGGATTTCATAGCCAAAGAGTTGCTGGATGTATATCCTTTTAAAAATACACTTCCCCAATCAGAGATAAGCTTGACTCCATCTATATATACACGGATGTTTATATATAAGGTTCCGCTAGTTTTAGCACCTAAAATGATAAAGAAATTAAAAGTCAAGCCTAACCGTTTTTTATATTTATGATACTATCCTAATATAATTAAAAAGAAAAAAAAAGTAAATAAGAATAGACAAAATTACTCTTGAAAAAGCTGACAAAGGTGGCAGATGTATTATCTTAATGTCACTCAAATATTAAGTGAAAGATAAGTTTGTCATCATCACTATCAAGCTAACAAACGACAAGTTTTTCCAATAGAAATTGTGTTTCTTCCATGAAAAGTGATTTACCTCCACTTCTCATCATTTCTCGTTCATATCAATCATAAACTTCTAATAGATTTGTGTTTGAGGTTCATAACCAAAGGTGAGAGCTTCAAGATAGAAAGCTTCATGTTTAGGGAAATATTCATACCCACATTTTTTCACTTTTGTATGAAAATGTGATGGGTAGTTCTTTATTTTTGGGATCGTTCCATTCAAGTAGTGATTGTAATTTACATTTCAAATTGTTTTGCAAGTGAAAGAATGTGGAAATGTGAAAAAATATATAATCTGAGAAATCTAAAAAAACAGAGGAAGTGGAGTTCGTATTTCCCAATTTCTCAATATGCACGTATAAAGAGAACATTGGGAAATTGGAAAAGAGAACAGAATTCAAAATTTTCTCAATTTCTCAATGTCTTAAGTAGTCAGAGTAAATTGAGAAATTGGAAAATAAAATATAATCAAAATATTTTATAATTTTCCAATATTTTAAATTAGGAGAGTACATTAGGAAATTAGGAAAACTTAGCAGAATAAAAGCATTTCCGAATTTCTTAATATCTCAATATAAGAGAGTAAATTAGAAAATTTGGAAACATAACAAAATCAAAATATTTTTCAATTTCATTATTTTTCATGGCAATTAGAGAGCTGTATTAAATGGATTCAAATTTATGAGAAGGATTATTGACATTGATGGTAGCTTCTTGAAGTTGAAGTATAGAGGCACGCTTTTGTGCGCAACTATTTAGGATGGTAATAACCATATTTATCTACTAGCATGGGCTATAGTCGATTTGGAGAACAAAGCATCATGAAAATGGTTCTTGAGTAAACTATAGGGTTTGATCCCCAATGTAACGGATTTCATTTTTATGTCAGATCGGGCAAAGAGTATAGAGAACACAATACGAGATTAGAGACTTACATGTGGCAAAGAGTATAGGGTTTTATCCACATTTTAAACACGATGCTTACATGTGGCACCTCAGTAATCACATTAAGTCCAAGTCCAAATGTGGTGGTATTTTAGATTTATTATGTAAGGCGGCCAAAACATACAAGATTAGAGACTTCAAGATATACTTTAACGAGATTAGAGCTCAAGATCTGGGTGTTCAACCTACTTGGAAAGGGTTGGATTTCATTACTACGCGAGAGCGTATTTCACTGGTAACCGGTACAATATAATGACTAATAATATATCATAGTTGCTTAATGTTTTATTGAAGGATGCACATGAGTATTCAATCATAGTGTTGCTCATTGTAATCTGGAGTATTATGCCAACTTGGTTCAACAACTACATATGCAAGGTAAATCTAACAAGTACCCCACTTACTCCGAAGGTGGAAAATGAGTTAACGAGAAGACATAATGAATCATTGAGTATGAAAGTATGTAGCTTAAACGATTCAAAGTATGAGATCATTAGTGCCTCATGTGCTAATATGCATGTAGATTTAGGTGAGAAGAGTTTCACATGCAGGATTTTCCAAGTGGATAAGCTCCTATGCGTTCATTCATTTGCAGTTATGAGTTACATAGCCGCAAATAACCGGGGATACAACCTCACACCCTATGCTCAGAGCACTACATGACTAGGTACCGGAGGCAAGCATATACAGAATCGATATATCAAATACTATCGAAGAATGACTGAGATTTTTTATCAGAGGTTTGAGCAATCATTGTCGAACCTCCCATAATTCATAAACAAAGCGGGAGACCGAAGAAGTGACGTATACCTTCGAGTGGTGAAGTTTCTCGAAAGAGGAAAAAGTATAGCAAATGTGGGGTTTATTGACATAATAAGGCTACATGTCAGAACCCTATTCTTTTACCTGCCACAATACATTGATGCCTAATACCATCCTTTGAAAATATGCAATTGGGAAATTATAGTTTTGTAGTTTTTTTTTTTTTTTTTTTTACGTGAAACAAGTTTTTTTATTCCCAATACCACCTTTTGAAGATATGTAATGAAAGAAATAGAAATGATATTGTTAAAGATATAACCTTATCTCTAAAGATATTCATATTATACATAAACATTACACTTAGAACCATAAAAGTGATACATTTCAATAGTTGACCAAATAGTTTGGCATTTATATATTCATATTATATCTAAACACTACACTTAGAACCATAAAGGTGATATCTTTCCATAGTTGACCAAAAGCTTTGACTTTTATATGTTCTTATTATGTCTAAACACTACACTTATAACTATAAATGTATAACATTTCAAAAGTTGTACCAAAAAGTTTGACATTTATATGTTCATATTATGTTTAAATACTACACTTATAGTCATAAAGGTGATAGATACATTTCAATGGTTGACCAAAAGGTTTAACCTTTATATATTCATATTATATCTAAACACTACAATTAGAATCATAAAAGTGTAATATTTCAATAGTTAACCAAAAGGTTTATCCTTTATATATTCATATTATGTCTAAACACGAAACTTAAAACCATAAAGGTGTAACCTCAATAATTGACAAAAAAGTTTGATATTTATATGTTCAAATTATGTCTAAATATCATATTTAGAACCAAAATGTGGAATCTTTCACTAATCAACCAAACATCTAACTTTCTTAATTTCCTAATGTTTATCATGTTACTGAGATATTGAGAAATTGGGAAGGTAATAGAATCATGTTAAATTCTCAATTTCCCAATGTATATATCATTACTAAGACATAGAGAAATTAGAAAAGAAAACATAGGGTTTTGTTTTATGCACATTGAAAATAAAACAAAGGGTTCTTATTTGTGCACATTTATCCAACTTGACCTTAATGAAATTGAAGCAATTTCATGCCAAAGAACATAAAGCGTTCCAGGCTAGGGTAATGAAATTGAAGCAAAAATTAAAAATTAAAAATAAAAATAATTGCAAAAGTTCACGTATATACATAACAAACCAACCAATACCCAATACAATACATGTAAATAGAACAATTTAAACCAACTAATTCGGACATCACATCCTAGAGTTACCAAACCAATCTAGCTTTCACAAATACAAATTAACATAAATATTATAACAAACATACTATCCAATTGCAATAGTACTAAACAAAATATAAACATAAGTATTGTAAAACCTAATTAATATCTAAGTCTCATTGATATATAGCAGTGAGAATTTGACATAAATATCCAATTGTACTAGTCATCTTTACCTTTTTAGTATCTCGCATAAAAGTGGATTCTACATCGTCTCTTACTTTTTCTGAAAATTCATCCTCCACCCACCTCTTCTTCCTCTACTTCTTCTTCTTATTTTTCTTCTTCTTCCTCTTCTTCTTTTTCAACCGCCATCATTGGTTCAACATACAGTTCATGAACTTTATCGTCCAATTCCTCTGCCAAAGCATCCACCATATCATTTACATAATCCTGAAGGCTAGCAAACTTTCTCAAATAAGATTGACTTTTCTCCTCTAATGTAGCCTTTAATATACCATGTATAATGAGCTAAAATATAATAACGTCAATATCAGATAAATTTTATTGAATATCGTAAAGTAAATAATATAGACGAATTACTCACCTCATCCGTATGTAACCACACTTCTATTTTCTTGTGAGTTACAATGTACTTAGACTTCAAACTCTAGTTCAACATCCGAGGTATCTTATCGGCTAATTTTTTTATTGGGACTTATTTTGCAAGATATGAGATTGATTCATAAGCACATACCTGCGTAGTAAAAGGGTTAGTACATACTATTTTATTCGGTTCTAACGTAAACAAATTATACGGAAAAATATAAACTACTAACCTGAAAAGCAAGAGGAATTCCTTTAAGCGTGTAAGTTTCTTCTTCAGCACCAAAAGCCTTATGTTTTAGCATGTGTATAAACATCTCGTATTGTGTTCACTATAATTTTCGTCCAATCCGATACAAAAATCAAATATGATGTATTGGGGATCAAACCTTATAGTTTACTTAAGAACCATTTTCACGATGCTTCTTTCTCTGAATCAACTATAGCTCATGCTAGTAGATAAAAGTGGTGGTTACAATCCTGAGTAGTTATGCATAAAAGTGTGCCTTTGTACTTCGATTTCAAATAGGTACCATCAATACCAATAATCCTTCTCATAAATCTGAATCCATTTATTGTAGCTCCAATTACCATAAAAAATAGCAAAATTGGGCAATATTTTGATTCTATTTTTTTTCTCAATTTCCCAATTTACTCTCTTACATTGATGCATTAGGAAATTGGAAATGTTTTGATTTTGTCCAGTTTTCTCAATTTCACTATGTACTCTCCTAATTTAAAATATTAGAAAATTGAGAAATATTTGGATTTTGTTATGTTTCCCAAATTTTCAATGTACTATAACTACTTAAGATATGGAAAAGTTAGGAAAATTTTGAATTATGTTTTCTTTACCAATTTCTCAATATTCTCTCTATACAGACACATTGAAAAATTGGGAAAGAACTTCATTTCCTCTATTTTTTCAGATTTTCCAAATTTTACGTTTTTTTTCATCTTTCCATCTTCTTTCACTTATAGAACAACTCGAAATATTTAATGCAATCACTATTTGAACGGAACGACCCAAAAATAGAGGATTACCCATTACATTTTCATTAAAAAAATGAAAAAACATGGGTATGTATCTTATGCTAAACCCAAAGCTTTTTCTATCTTGAAATTCTTCACCTTCAATTAATAACCTAATATCAAACTGCTTTTACTAAAATTATAATATTTTATTGGAAAATTGGAAAATACAAATCAAAATCAATCATATTTTCAATCTAATAGATCTATAATTTAAGTCTATAACAATCATACAAATATCATAAAATATCCAATCAACACTATAGATTCTACATACCTGCTCCGGCGAAGTGCATAACCCTTCGCTCATTGCTTTAGGTTCGCTTCAGGTTATTTTTGGATTGTCCTCCATGTGCTCTAGCAGCTCCTCCGACCTCGGTCGCTTCTTCCTTCTCTTAATATCCGAAACCTTTCTGGTCATATTTCAACTCTTTAACTTTGACCTTCGAGATTAAAAAATCTTCATTCAAGCAATAAAGATGAAAAATAAAAAGAAATGGAAGAAGAATGACTCAGTATTGAAAAATATAGTAAAAGAGGCTTCTGAAACTATTGTATTTCCTTTTTTTTTATTCAAAACTTAAAAGGAACAAAAAAGTAATTTTTCATTTTTTATTTTGAAAAGTCAAAAAGACTACTTTAACCAAGATAAGTTTTGTGCATGCTGAATTCTTAGAAAAAAGAAAAAAGTCCAAAATTAGGCTGTCCAAATTCCCTCTATATATAATCATATAATTTCCTAACTAGTACTTACTGTCTCTAGCTCGCATAATCTCATGGACTTGCGTGTAACTAGAACTAGCCGGGTAATGATTAAGCCATTTGAGCCGACGCCTTTTGAAACTCTTCCTCTTTCACACATCGATAGTTTACCCGCCCTCCGATCCAATGCTCGAACTCTCCATGTTTTCAAACACGGGCCTTCTAACACGGCTGAGATAATCCGACAAGCTTTGTCTAGAGCCTTAGTTCCCTACTACCCTCTTGCTGGACGACTAGTCCATCGTCAGAATGATAATAATCTTGATCATGAACTTCAAATTGAATGTTCCTCAAATGGCGTATGGTTTGTGCAGGCCTCTACCAACTCCACCCTTGATGCTCTTAATTTCCTCAACGACGTCATTTCCATCCCATACGATCACCTTCTCCCCGATCAAGATCAATTCCCCGAACAAATTACTGAGCCGCTCGTGCAGATGCAGGTACAATAACTCAACTTTCAAATTTATGATACGTAATTTATACGGTGCTTGTCCTATGTTTAATTAGAATACACAATTTTGTTTTTACAACAACAGCATGATCTCGTTTTTCATTGACTTAAGTTACCATAGAGTTAAAAAAAATATATAAAGAAAATAAAAAGCCTGAACATAATCTCACCCGACCACGTATCTAACATATATATAAGCTTTAGTAATACGTAAGTAGTCCGTCCTAAATATATGTTTTGGTCTAAGGTTTGCATATATATATGTGACATATGAATCCATAGAATGCTTCGAGAGACTAATAGAAATATTGGTGCATGCACAAGTCAACAAAAATACTACTTCGAATACTTTAAAACCCTTGAGAACAAAGTAAAATAACTGATAAAACTTATTTTATTAGTATTGCTTACAAGATATGTAGATATATATACATATATAAATATATATACTCTTCTACTGATTTTGAGTTAGACCCTTGATTTCTAGGTTAATTTTGCTATTATATAATAATCCAGGTGACTCAATTTGCATGCGGCGGTTTTGTGGTGGGGTTTATAGCTTGCCATAGCATCTGCGACGGTCTTGGTGCCGCACAATTTCTCAATGCAGTGGCTGAACTTGCTAGAGGCCTTGACCATCTCACCGTCGAACCGATCTGGCGTAGGGACTTCTTCCCGCCACGCCCGTCCCCTAGTTCCGCGGCGCCAATGAATATTTCCGCCGCTGATTCATCACCAAACCCACCATTCATCATACCCACCTACTGCTTACAACAAATTACTCTAGACATTCCCATTGACCAAATAAGTAAACTCAAGCACGAATTTGACAACTCAGCAGGACGCACTTGCTCTACCTTTGAAATCATAGCTGCCACTTTCTGGGCCCACCGAACAAGAGCCATTAACTTGGACCCACACACTGAACTCCACCTTGTGTTCTTTGCAAACGCACGCCAGCTCTTAGACCCTCCTTTGCCGAAGGGTTTCTATGGCAACTGTTTCTTCCCAGTCACAGTCACGGCCTCATGCGCGTTCCTTTCAGCTGCGTCTAATGCTGACGTGGTGAAGCTGATCCAAGAAGCCAAGTCTAAGCTGCCTAACGAGTTTCGCAAGTACATGAAGAGTGAGCATTTGAGAAATGGGGAGGGGGACCCATTTGCAAAGCCGATTAAGTACACCACGTTGTTTATTTCAGAGTGGGGCCGACTTGGCTTCAACCAGGTGGACTATGGGTGGGGCCCGCCGGTTGATGTGATCCCGATCCAAGGGTCTACTGTTATACCCGCAGGGGTAATGGGGTTTCTGCCGCTCCCAAAGAAGGGTATTCGTTTGATGACGTGGTGTGTGGAAGAGTCTCATCATCAAAGCTTCCTTGATCAGATGGTCAAAGTCAAACTGATATCATAGAAGTGATAAACTTCTTCTTCAAACTCATATCTCGTCTGGGCTTTTTTACTTCTGAAATGTAATAATTAAGCAAGGAGTGGAGTGGAGTGGAGTGTCGTCTAATTTCCTACTGAAATTAAAATATTCTTAAAGATAGGACTGGGAGCAATACCGAATGCATTTTAGCATCGCGCGCGCATTTGGATAAACCTCAGCGTAGTACTGAAGTTAAGTTGACGAATGAAACATAATAAAAGTAAAATATATTTTTATGAAAGTATATAATATAGGCTTTACTGAATTTGTAAGACATCTTTTGTTTTTCCAAAACATGCATGGAGGTCCGATTCTGTCCTTACCACTTACCATTCAACTGTGACCATTGAATTAAGATCCAATGGTCAGCTAGAAAAATTAATGCTAAATACATAATATACAGATTATGTATTTTAATACGGGTTTCGATATATGGGCTAAAAACTAAACGGGTCAATTAATCCTTCCTCTTCTTCACCCTTCCTCTTCCTCTTCACCATTTTCTCTGAGAGTATAACCATCCCAAAAATAGTGAGGAATCTTCGATTTCAAGCATACAAAAAGAGAACTTAAAAGAAGAAGCCATTAAGAAAACATCTTCTTCATTCACTATGGAATAAACAGTTAGAGAAGGCTTTGAAGATGAGCAGCATGATGCAGTTAAATTAGGAGAAGAGGTCAGGTAATTTATATGTATCAATTGGTCTGAAATTCATATCTCATTTATGGGTTTTGAATAACCATTTTATCTCTTTTAACAGTAACTATGGGAATCTATAACAAACAGATTGAGACAGCAATACTGAACGATGGAAGAGAAATAGAAACTTCTGTGGAGCATACAGAACCGCTAAAAAATCAAGGTCCTTTAACACCCACGAAAGCATTAGACGGAGAAACCCAAATAGACGAAAGCACCAAGGGTCTTGCTCAAAGTTCTTCATCTGTGTCCGAGGTCACTGAGGAAAGGACAGAAGAAATCCTGGAGAAAAAAGAACCCTCCGTTAAACATTCTGATTCTGTTGAGGAGATTGGA
The DNA here is from genome assembly GCA_027186245.1 of Coriaria nepalensis. NCBI lineage: Eukaryota > Viridiplantae > Streptophyta > Magnoliopsida > Cucurbitales > Coriariaceae > Coriaria > Coriaria nepalensis. The sequence goes on from CP114493.1 coordinate 3,775,728, forward strand.
GCATATGATGACAGTAGTAGGGAAATCCAGGCTACAGATAAACTAGAAAAAATCTTATAACCATTGTTGAGATGGTTATACTGTCGGAGAAAATGGTGAAGAGGATGGGGAAGGGTGGAGAGGAATAAGAAGGTGAAGTTCACGTTTTACTCGAGGAATTGTATTCGATGACAGTGGAAGAAGAAGGTGAAGATCACGGCCTATAGATAGACCCGTTCAGTTTTTAGGTTGTATAACGAAACCTGTATATTAATAAAAATATATAATTTGTATATTGTATTCAATATTAAATTTTCCATCTCACTTTTATATCTTAATCTAATGGTCTCACTATAAGATAAGTATGGAAATAATCCGAACTCCAGTTAGTGTTATTGAGAATATTGTATGGAGGGGCCACCCAAAAAATTTTGGGTTCTACTGCAAAATTTAAACAGTCCTTATTAAAAAGTAAACACATTATTTAAAAGTGAGTCTTAGTCAAATTTTCGAACAAAATATAAATTACAGTGTAATTGAGTACCAATGATTTAATAGATATTAATTAATATATATAAGAGTTAACATAATATATTATGCTTTTTTGTTTAAAGGGAAAAAGAGAATCTCATTTCATGGGGAAATTTAATTGAATAAAATAATTTTTTAACTTTGAAATTAAACAAATAGTTGGAGACCTAGAAATTACATTAATTACTACTAATCATATCTAATATTCATAAATGGCTAAGCCTTTATTTTTGTTTAGTGTAATTATATAAAAATATTTAGGGGCCTATAATTTGGAAGCTAAGACTTTGGCCGTGGCAGCCTTACTTCAGGGTTGGCCCCACTGCATATCGGGAATCTGTGTTTTAAGATTTAAACTCAAATTTTTACATTCTATTAAAACTATCCTCAATATATAATTAAACTAACTAATTTTTATATGCATTTGTTTACATCTAGTAAATCCACCGACGAAAATTTATGATCTGATGGTGCATAATGCAAATTAAATATGAAAGATGTTGTGTTAGAATTTTGAAATGAATTTTATTCTATAATAATGAAAATGAAAAGAAATAATAAATGTGTTGCTGAAAGTGCTAAAGAAAATAATCTAATATCTATGAGTAGGCGTAGAGGCCAAGACTAATCCATGTTCTATTCTTTTTATTGTACCTATTGGCAAAAAGATTGTTCTAATGCTAATACAGTAATTGATCAAATGAAAATGACTACGAAAATAAAGTTTTAAAATGAAATAATTAAGTAAAAGGAAAATTAAAGTAAATGATCAAATAAAGTAAAGAAATTAAACTAGAACACTTAAGAAATTAAATAAAGTAAAGGACTAAGAATATTTAACCAGAAAATTAAGTGTAAAAACTATGTTTGGAATTAGAAGACAATTAAAGTAAAGTTGTAATAGAAATTAAGATCTAATGTTTATCGAAGGAATAATAGATATAATACTGAAAGAAAAAGAAATTTGTCTCTCATTCATGAATGATGAAATTAGAGACCTCCACTCAGGTGAGAATCAGTGCTCTAATTATTAGTTTCGAATAATCGATCTAAGGAAAAAAAGATATATGTTCCCGAATAAAAGAAAAAATAAATTAAAATCGAACAGACTAAGAAAAAGATGAACTGTTTGGTTGCTTGAAAGAAAATATCATTTAAATGAGCATTGATGTTATTTTTCTTATTTCTAACCTTCTATTTATAAGCGACTATAATAGTATTTTTATAATTTAAAATGGATTTAAAAATTATTTTTCACGTCAAAAAATAGTTACCTACTTTTATGAGACAAGTTTTTCCTTTTTTTTAAAAGAGAAAACTACTTCCAATAATTATAATTTCGACTTACTTTATTATGATTTCCATTAAAATATATTGCTGACCTTTTTCCTTATCTCACTCCAAAATTTAGCCACCTCTCGTTCCATTGAGCTAAAAAATCAGTGAGCCACACTTTACCCATTTTTGATTCATTGGGTTAAATAAGTTCTATTTTTTAGGAATGCGGGACCCTCTATTCATCCTGGCCGTTCTTTTCCCCTCGACCGAAATTGTCCAACAAATCTTTCTACAATTCAATCACTTTAATGTGATTGGCCAAAAATCATTTGACTTAAGTTTGTTTCCTTTTTTTATCAAAAACCAACTTGACAGATTTCCCTCAAGAAAGTGATCGATTTTTTTAATCTCTCACGCTCAATTTCGGTCACCTAGCAAATAGAAGACAAAATTCAAACTCCTTGGGTGAAATTTTTGTTTTGTTCTATTTTCGGACCGTCGAGATTGAATTAAAGTTTAATTAATGATTATTTTTTAATCATATCTTTAATTTATGTAATCCAATGATGAGAATAATGCCTTTATCTAAATTTTCGTTTAAATCAATTAAATCTTTCGTAAATTCGGTTAGTTTAATAAGTCTAATAACCGTTTATTCAATTGACTATTTCCAAATAAATTTTATTATTTTAAATTTTTAACCAATTGCTTCTTACCACGTGTATGCATGCAAAGTATTTCACATCACTTGCTGATATAAAATATTCCGTATAGATTGAATCAAATTTACACCTTTCCTGTTGTGGGACAGCAATACCATAAACATATATCATAACGTAAATTTTGGAAGAAGGTTTGCATGACCATAGTTAGTTCATGCAATAGCTTATACCAAAAAGAGCCACCATTATCTGCAATGCAGATATCGGCTCAACATAGATAGTATCAGTGTGAATAGGCAAAGTTGGTATCCACGGATATTTCGCTCAAAAAAATTATAAAATTTATAAGAAATTGCAGAAAGAATAAAAATTATGCTGAGCGGTTGCTTACATGGAGTTGGAACATGATGAGTTTCACGGAGGACACGCACGAGAAAAACAGTAATTGATGAAGAAGAGGAAACCAAGTTTTTAAGAGGCCATAGAAGAGCATCCATGCAGATTCTCGAATCATTCTTTTCAATCAATAACAATAACAATAACACGATAAAGATAACGTTAGATAACGATAATGATGTGAGTGCCTCAACCCTAATTATATAAGCATTTATCTAGCATGATGTGAGTATTTAATAAAGTTAAACTTATTTAATTATTATTATTTTTTCTCTTTTATTAACATTTTATTAAATAAATAATAAATAATATTCTTCCATTAATTTTTTTTTTATAGAAAAAAATTATAAATAATAAAAATTAATTAATTTAAAGAATAAAATAGAGAGCCTGATAGAGTTGTCTGAAATGCTATTAACTAAAAAGTCATATTAACTAAAATTAAATATGAAGAAATTCATAAAGAATCTGATTTAAATGCTCTAAGACCTTCTAATGGAAATTGTCCCACATCGTAATATATATATATACTAGTTTTTTAACCTGTGTTTTGCACCATAATATTATATAAGAATAATTGTGTTATAAACAATACCTTTTTTTTTTTTTTTGTAATAAATTAATTTAGTGTTTATTGATCAAAATTCAAAAGTTATATAAATAATATGTACTTTGATTTGTGTTTTAAATTATTAAGTGATTTGATCACAAAATTACGAGGAGTTTCATCACTTAAAAGAAAGTTGAGATATTTTTCGTCAATAATAGAAGTAAGAATCATGATAATAATCATCAGTAATAGAATGAGGGTAGTTGTTTATATGTATTTACTATTGAATTTGTTAAGAAATAAGGATATTTGGAAAGTTTTGATTGTAAATTATGAAATGAGTTTATTTTAGGAATTTTTGAATATAAAATATGACACATGGCGTCCCGTAGGATATTTAAATTTGACACGTGATGGAAACATGTATTTTTTTTTAAAGAAAAATGATGGTAATTATTGATTTGTATTTAACAAGTTCAATAATAAAGAGAAATTATGAAGTGTGAGTATTTTAGAAAATTTAACTGTAAATGATGGAACAAGTATATTTTAGAAATTTATTTCTAAAATATGCTTGCTATAGTGTTATTGTTGCCACACGGCTAATTTGACTATGCGGCTACAAGACCAATCGGCCAAGTGGCCACGGGTCCAAAGTGGAGGCTAAATTTGTGCTATATTTTGGTTTATTTCGTCTCTTTCTTAATTAATTTTTTTGATTCTTTTTCTCGTCATTTAATTTATCAAAATAATAATTTTGGCATTAACACATTACCAAATATCAGGTCATTTGGATATTACTTCGAGTTTTGAGGTTATAAACCTAAGTTGTTGCAAATTGTTTATTCTAGATCTTTGTATAGGTTACTCTAAAATTTATTTTAATTTACCAATTCAGTATAATGAGCTACAACTCTTACAGTAGCTACTTGGGTCGCTAATAATTGACATAATCGAGATAAAATTATTTTGAAATTATTTTTCATAAAATAATTGACATCACAAATTGTGCATGTTTTTACTTAAGAATTCACCAGAATTAACCTACTATGCTTTTGTAGTTGATATTTTTACAGCTGATGCTAGACTCACATTAACGCAACATAGCTTAAAATCACAACATTCTAATCATGTTGATCCTTTGAAACAAACTTCTAAAGATGGTGCATGTGAAACAACTGTATTTCTAGAATTTTAAGCTTAATTTTCAACTTTCTATTTATAACTCGAAATGATGTGATTTCAACTGAAACACGACACTTGGTCAGTCAATTTCTAGAAAAATCACACTTTCTATAAATACTTCTACATGCATTCGAAAAATATATATTTCGTAAGGTCTTAAAAGAAATATTGAAAAATGCATATTTACTTGATTTTTAAAACATGCATCCATTAAAATTTTCATGATTAAGCTGTTAGCTAAATATTTCTAACCATATTGCATGTGTGTTTTCTATTCAATTTTTATAAAAATTTTCATATTATTATAGTTACAAGAGTTAAGATTTTGACTTTAGATGTGTTTTAGGTTAGATTGTACCTCAAACTTGACCAGGGAACTTAGCTCAACTGGCCATATAATATTACTCTCCAACGAGAGATCTCAATTTTAATTACCAAAATTTTTTTTGATGTTCAAACTTAATATAAAAAAAAAAGGATTATACCAAGCTTTTCCTCTTGCTTCCTCTACTTATTCCTCATTTCATTTGCTTGGCCGAAAATTCAAAGTAATCTTAGTCCCACTCTCCTTTCAACGGCGGAGAAAGAAGAGAGCGTTCTTTAGTCTTTATCTCTCTCTTTATCTCTTTCTCTTCCCTTTTCTCCACTTCTCTCTCTTTCTCTAATTTCCAAATGAGGGGAAGTAAAGTACGAATGAATACTTTACTTGCATGGAGGCGAAGAAAGGGAGGGGATGGCTTTACCATATTTTTTGTTAATCTTAACACTTGGTGAGTAGTTTTCTTAAGTGGTCTTGCATGGCCGCACTTGTTTTCCTTCGCTTGTTTTAATTTAATTTATGATATCTTTCTTAGTTTTTTTTTTTTTTTGTCTTTTGCAGTCCTTCTTAGTCATTCTTTATCTTTCTTGATCCTTCTTAACCCTTCTTAGTCTTTTCTAGTCCTTATTAGTCCTCATTGGTTCTTCCTCATCTGTTACAGTCCTAAATTCTTTCTTATCTTTCTTGGTCTTTTTTGGTCTTCCTAGTCCTTCTTGGTCCTTTCATTTCTTTCTTCCTCTTAGTCAATTAGTTAACATTTGACTAAGTCAAACCTTAAATGAATCAAATTAAGTAAATAATAAGCATAACACATCGCTTGTAAATGGCCGACCATCATGTGGGATTGTAAGCTCAAAAGTTAATAATTTTAATAATTCTATTACCAATTTGGTTCATTGATATTTTAATGTCTAATTCCTATTACAAAATTTTTGGGCACTTTTATAATTATATAAAAGTTTTAGATTATAAATTATAAAATTTTAAATTAAACAAATTTTATGCTTAATTGTGCTAACATAAATGCATAATATTATATTTAATAAATTAACAATTTTCTATTTTGCCTTCAAAGTCGAACTATAAGTCAAATTACGATTTTGTCGCTAAAATCAAAACTGTTTATTTTCTTTATCTTGGAAAAAAATGTAATTGAGTGGCGATTAAGTTCTACATCATACTGGTAGGAGGATCTCGTAACCCTTTATGGTTTTATCTGATTCAAAATTAGATTTGTTTAATTTTAAAATAACTTTTAAACTAAATAGTTAATTCAATCATCTCATAATTAATTAAGTTAAACATTTGAGATAAGATTGATTTCTAGAAAAGTGTTAAAAGTTTTTTCGAGAGATGAGAAGTAAGCATCTACCAAAAGAACATGAAAATAATGTACGATAACAATTCTTCCATCTCACCAATATTCTGATTCATCATATGGATTGGTTTAACTACCAAACCCTAATAAACAAATTATATGAACTGATATATCTTTAATGAACGTGAATAATGAATCTACTAACACTCTCTTCATACCATTTTGCCTTCACAAAAGATTTCTTGTTTTCTAAAGTATACAATAGGATTATATTTTGAAATACAAGGGTGATAGATTACATCTTGATCACTTATAACCAATATATACAACACCTTATACCCAATTATTAACATCTTGGAAAGCTGTGGTTATGGCCTTTTGGGAAAATGTCAAAGTAAAAAACCTCATACATAGGATATCATGGTGATTTAGGTATAAGAATCGCATATACTAGAGTAACTAAATAATACTCATTAATATTTAGTATTTTTACTAATAAGAATTATATAAGTGTCATATTTAGCGTACTTACTCTACTGAGCACCCACATTATCATCCTGATGTTTCACTAACATCAATGATAATAAAAACATCCATTGAAGTCATTATGAAGATGAACTATATGAAAAGTCTATCCATATTATCAATTATCTTCTATATAATTCTATGACTACGAATAATTCGTATTTGGCTAAATTAGATTTAACCCCCTTAAACTACCACCCTATTTGAAAGACCCCGCTTAAACTACAATGCTTCATAAAGACTTCCCCTAAAATATGTAAAAGTTAGACTTTGCCCCTCTCACATGTATTTTAAATTCTTTTTTAACCTTAGATTAATGATCTTTTGTATTTTTAACTCCCAATTTTTTTTATTAGACTATTTAATCCATTTCATTATTTTAAATCATTTTTCATCAATCCACCCATTTATCACCACCTACACCAACCCCTCCACGGCTGACTCCATAGATTGCCATCTCCGAAAATAGTTTAAAATTATAAATTTGATCTATTTTTATATCATTAATTCCCTTAATTTTTATTTTTTATATTTTCAATTACACTTTTAATTATTTTTATTTATTCACCCTTAAAGAAACCTCTTTCACCTTCCTTCGCCTATGGTGGAGGAGGTTCCTTAAAGCTAAGCAAATCAATATTTTGTAAAAGGATCAAAAAAATTCACTTAAATCGGTTCCTTTAAATGAAAACGTGAGTGCTCCTCATGCAGTTGGTGACTATGATGATGAAGATTCACTATGAAGTGATTCACATTGTTTCGAGCTTAATAAATGATGATTAGGTGAAGAAAAATATAAGCATGTCCCAAGAAATGAGTAATAGCCATACTTTGTCTATTACTTGGGCAACCCTAAGAGTCATTCGCACCCGAGCCAAACTCAGAGAGTCCACTCCTGCCCAAACTGCTTGGGCAACCCTAAGAGTCATTTGAAACACACATAAAAAAGTCAATTTACCTTTTAATTTTATATTTTTCTTTTGACAATTTGGTAACATTATCCTAAAATCATGGGTGCACACAAGTAAGTGCTACTATAGAGTAAAGGGTTTCGGGGGTTTGGGGGCTAATCTTCCTGAAATCAGTTAATCTATCTTTTTTGAAATCATTAAATTTTAAATAAATAAAGAAATCTTAATAAAATAATAGTAAAGTAAATTTTTACCACTTCAACTAAAATTATTGAATTTTTTTATTTAAGATCTAACGATAAGAAATAAAAAACATTTAGCTCATTTAATAAAATGGAAGATTAGATTTCAATCCCAATTTTGGGGTCTCTTCTATCATCTCTAACTCGTTTAGAGCTCTTGGATCTTGAGTTTTTTTTATTGAACGGTTTTGAAAGGGGTGGGGTAAAAAATCAGTTTTCATAAATTTAAAGGATCCGAATGTAATAAACCAATAGCTTCATCTTCCCTCCAAACTCAAATATGAAATCGATTTACAGGTTTATTTTTTGAACTAATAAAAAACTAGAGGAGATCTATTTATAGAGTTATTTCTAGGTTTGAAATCTGCGAATTTAGACTGAGGTTTGAACCACATATTTTTTGCACTTTTTTCTTTCTTTCTTTTTGGATTTATGTGGTAGATTTTAGGCAAAATTTAGAAGTCTAATCTTTGTTGATGTTTTAAGCGCTAGTATGAAATTAAAGAACACACTTTATTCAGAGTTTGATTGTTCAAAAAATTAGTATGATCGTACTTAAAATATTTGCAAAAGTACTTGTCAGTATGATCGTCCTTAAAATTAGTATTTGCATACTCTTTTGAGAGTTAAATATTGCATTTTCTATCCATTTTTCAGTCTGTGATGGGGAATGGTTGAGGAAGGGGAAACGGCTTATAAGAAGTGAAGAAAAGATGATATCGTTAACCGAGTCAACCCAATGAAGGTTATATTTTTACTTTATATGATTATATAGTGTTTGATCTGCTGTCATATTTAATTTATCCAAGAGCAAAAGCTTGGAGAGAGTTTTCTTAAATATGATGAAGTAGGTTTTTGGAGTCAGTCATGATAATGTTCATGTACGCTGCATTTCTAATGGCTAGTTTTCTTTATGGTAAACAGGCATCTGAAGCATGGATGGAGCTGCTTACAAAAAAAAAAAAAGCTTTGTGATCAGCGAGGTGATATGATCATAGCAGCGACAGTGTGAGATAAATGTCCATGTTCGGCGTCCTTCTTGATATAAGGTAGTTAAATATCTTGCATATCTTTTTCTTGAGTATTTAATGAACATATTGCACTCTTGCTCAAATACTTTTTCTCAAAGTGTTTGGGGTCACAAATTCTAGATTCTAGTTTACTGAAGTTTTGAATTTGAATTCTAAATTCTAGTTTATTGAAGTTTTGAATTTGAACCACTTATCAAAATGTGATGTTAACGATGTAAAACCTTAGTCAAAAGCAACACATCCAACTAATTTTTCTTTGTGGTCCTTGAACCAAATAATCATAAATACCTTTTTTTTTCATATACATACATTTATATGAATTAGTTGATCCTGATGAAGCTAGAAGAATCCTAGCAAAAGAAAAGAAATAATTGGAAGAGCATTTCAACAACCCGCTTAAGCGGAATATGCTTGTGTTAAAGAAGAGAGATTTGATGCGAAGAAAGCCGAGGAGAAAACAAGGTAATAAACCAACTTTTAGCTGTAGAGGGGGCTCAAGCTTGATACAAACGATGATGAAACCCGTGTGGATGATATGTATGATGCATTCATTAGTCTTCAACACCTTATTGCATCATATATATACTGTCTCATGCAATCGCTTTTGATAAATATTTGTATTATTTTTAATCTAGATTCATAGATTTCGAACCTAGAAGTATATAGATCTCCTATGTTTTTTTTTATTACGTCAAACAAATTTTGATATTTGCCGAGCAATGAGAGTTTAGATTTGAATTTGGTAGGAAGATGAATGTTTAGTTTATTATATTCGAATCCTTTAAATTTGTAAACATTAAATTGAAGCTCCACCTCTCTCGAAACCATTAGATCTAAATACTTAAGATCCAAGAGCTCTAATTGAGTTAGAGATGTCATTTGCCCAACAGACGGAGGAGCCCCCAAACCCTAGAGGGATGGGTTCCTATTTAATTACTACATATTTTGCAACACTTTTATTACTCTAAGGGGTCACTTGATTTTCTAGAAAAGGTGAGAATGAATGTTAATCGATTTGATTCTCATTCCATCATTTAGTTTCCTAAAATTCATTTTGAAGAATCAATTTCATTCTCCAAAATAGCAAGAATAGAGAATAGTGATTGATAAGGGAAGAGTAGGTAATGGGTGGGAATTGACAAAATTTGGCTAATGCATTCCCACCCATTCCTCACAAAAAATTTCCAACTTTATCCAACCTTCGTATCCGACTTGCAAATCATTCGGCACTTCCAACTTTATATTCGACTAATCCGACCGAAAAAATTTCGGTTGGAATCGGTTGGTTTCGGTGGTATCGGTCGATTTCGGTCGGATCGGTCGGATTTCGGATTGGATGATTCGATTTTATTTTCTTTTTTTTTATTTTCTTTTTCTTAAATCCAATCTGATCAGAATGGTAATTCGGGTAGCGGTCGGATATCCAATCCGACTGCAACTCGAAAGTCTGTTAACAAATTCGGTCGGATGATCCGACCGAATTTATTATGTATTTCTTAAATTCGACCGATCTAATCCAATTTGATCCGATCAGAAGAGTAATTTCGATCAGAAGAGTAATTTGGATGGCGGTTGGATATCCGATATGACCGCAACCTGAAAATTCGCTAATAATTCGGTCAGATCATTAGACCAAATTTATTATATATTTCTTAAATCATACTGATCCGGGTTGGATTGGTTGGATCAAATTAAAAATATTCATCTTTAATAAAGTCTCTTCTTTATCACCAAACAGTTAAATAATTAAATATAAGAAATAAAATGAATTATTCTTTAATATAATAAAACGATATAATACAAATATTCTCATTCTCACTCCTTTTTTAAAATTTTGATTCATTATTATTTGCATTCTCATTCGTACTATAAACCAGACGAAGTCTGATTCTAATCGGAAACGGAATCAAACCCATTTCCAGAGGGTTAACCTCGCCATCTTTATACCTCGTTCTAGAGTTTTAGGGCCTGTAAGAATGACAGACCCGTCAACAACCGCCGCCAATCCTACCACCACAGCGTCAACCGCCACCGTGACTACCACTGATACTCCTCCTGTGGCAGTCGCTGCAGTGCCTAAGCGTGCTTGGGCAGATGAAGTGGCCGATGAATTGGCCAATGAAGAAGGAGGTTCAAACTCGCCTGATTTGATCGATTCGTTGAAAATCGATGAAGTGCAGTCCCTGGATGAACCCGAAGAGTCCAACATAACAACTGTGAGGTTTTCTTGCTCTTGTTGCTTTTATTTTTTAGAGGATGTTTATTGATTCGATAAATTTTGATTTTCAATTTCACTTCTTTTCTGTTAAGTAAGATTACAAGACGGTAATCTGATGACAAAGTGGAGGTTTGAATTTTTAAATTAGCTTAGGACTTAGTATGCTCTGTTTACCGAGTAAGACGATCGGCGAAAGAGAAGTTGAACTCTCTCTGTATATTTTATGGACCCTAGATCTGAAACAATCTTAAGATTCGAATTACTAGTCTTACTCTGATGTGTTCTTACAAATGTGCTGTATTTTGATTTTGGTTCCTTTTATTTGTTCGCTTGTTTAGAAGCAACAAGAAATTAAGAATCTTTCAAACCTCGGTGTCAGAGTACATTATGTTTCCAATCCCTCATTTCTCAATTTGCATTTAAGTTGAGGTTTAGGCTTCCTATTCTTACTTTCACAGTAGGATAGAGGGTGCATACTTTTTTCCTATTTTTGCTTGTCTTGTTTCTTACCATATTAATGCTCACACCGCATAGGTTTCTGTGGGTGATATGTTATATACATCAGCAAGTACGTTTGAAGATTTGAATCTTTCACCAGAACTGTTAAAGGCTCTATATGTTGAGATGAATTTCCAAAAGCCTAGTAAAATTCAGGCTATCACTTTGCCTATGATTTTGACTCCTCCCTATAAAGATTTGGTCGCTCAAGCACACAATGGTTCTGGGAAGACAACTTGTTTTGTGCTTGGCATGCTGAGTCGTGTCAATCCAATCTTGAAATCTCCCCAGGCTCTTTGTATCTGTCCCACAAGGGAGCTGGCTATTCAGGTACAAGATTTCTCAGCATCCAGGGACAATTTTTTGAAATGTTTCAATATCTGTTTAGTAAAATGGCCAAAACTGAAAAATGTCTAAACTGTTTTTTCTTTGAGGTGAGCATTGGTTTTAACAAGCACCCTTTTGGTTCTAGTTTAACAATTTTGTATAGTATAAATACACTAGAATTTACATTGCAGTGAACTTAAATGTCATTTATGAATAGTTCAAATTATGTCAAAGTTGATTATTGCAGAATATCGAGGTTCTTAAGAAGATGGGAAAGTACACAGGGATAACCTCAGAGCTCGCTGTGCCAACGGACAGTGCTAGTTATGTACCAATGTCAAAACGTTCACCGATTTCAGCACAAGTAGTGATTGGGACTCCTGGAACAGTTAAGAAATGGATGTCATCCAAGAAACTTGGCCTTAGCTGTATGAAGATTCTTGTTTTTGATGAAGCTGATCATATGCTTGCTGAGGTATGTTTACTACGAAGACTGTTGTACAGCTGACAAACTGTGAGAGTACATTATTCTTAATGGCCGAAATTTTAAAGTAAACACCTAGGTCGCTCAAGCCTAATGAGACAACAATAAACTGTGGGTCTATTTCTTCCAGTGTTTATGCTTCAAGAGTCCCTTTTTCTTCTTGTTTGCTGATATGGCCTTTATTGCTGTAGGATGGCTTTAAGGATGATTCATTGAGGATTATGAAGGATATTGAAAAAAATAGTAGTCACTGCCAGGTTCGTCCAACTAACTTGATGGTTAAATTCTTATACTTCAGGATGTTAGTTGTGTAATTCCCTTATATATTATCTGTATATGTATAATCTGGAAAATATGATATCGCCTCCCCCCCCCCCCCCCCCCCCCCCAATCCCCTCTTATTCTTTTCCCCCCAACACACACAAAACATAACAGCTCAAATGTCCAGGCTTGTGATAACCCTGCATTTACTTTCATAATTAAGCCAAAATAGGTTATAACGGATACCTGGGTAGACTTGAGTATATTAATTTGGAATTAAACCAGGAGATGTTACTGATTCAAAAGGAATTTTTCCAGTGCTCTGGGGTACTGATTTCAGTCTACAAATTGTTACAGATCCTTTTGTTCTCTGCTACATTCAATGATAATGTTAGACATTTTATCTCAAGGGTGATTCGAGATCACAATCAACTTTTTGTTGAGAAAAAAGAACTTTCTCTAGAGGGAGTAAAGCAATTTAAGGTCTTATGTCCGGATGAACTTTCCAAGATTAAAGTTATCAAAAATAGAATTTTCGAATATGGCGAGAAGTTGGGACAAACTATCATTTTTGTGCGGACAAGAAACAGTGCAGGCATGTTGCACAAAGCGTTAGTTGAGTTTGGTTATGATTGCAGTACCATTATGGGCGCTCATAGCAATGAAGAGAGAGACATAATAGTTAAAGAGTTCAAGGACGGTTTAACTACGGTTCTTATTTCGACGGATTTGCTCGCTAGAGGCTTCGACCAACAACAAGTATGACTATCATTTCAACTGCTTTCCCCACCTTTACCATTGTTACTCTTGATGTCCTGACTTTGCTTTCTTCAGGTAAATCTGGTCATTAATTATGACCTACCTGTGAAGCACGAGCCCCGTCCAGATTTTCAAAATCGAGGCAGAATTCCTGAACCAGACTATGAGGTCTACTTGCATAGGGTTGGTCGAACAGGGCGTTTTGGCCGCAAGGGTAAGTTTCTTGATTTAGAGGCTTTATTTTATATTTTAATTTTAATTTTTGGTCTGGCAATCTGCGTTTTAAAGTTTGTATTTGTTGACCAAGAAGATGGCTATGTATATTAGTTTATGGTAGTCAGAGCAAGTTTAAGGATAATAATACCATGAAGGACTGACTCATATTTTATTGACTAAATTGTTTTTGGACAGGAGCTGTTTTCAACTTGCTCTGTACCGACACAGATATACCAGTGATGGCTAGAATTCAAGAATACTTTGGTAGTCAGGTGATAGAGGTGAGAGTTTCCTATCCATATAGTTTATGCTGGTTATATGTCAATTTACTATTCTATCAACACATGTGATTTACTTTCTTGGGATTTAATTTCCTGTCGACATGTGTGCTTCTTTTTTATTGCTTTGAACTATAGGTAAAAGACAGCGTCGAAGACTTCGAGAGAGCTTTAAAGATGGCCGGCATACGGTGATCATTTCCCGACGCCACGATGAACAAAACAGATATTTTTCAGACATAGTGAATTGAGAACTTATCAAGTTATGTTCTTGAGTTGTACAACCCATTAGAATCGTTTTTGCTTGTATGGCTTTCGTTTTATTACAACTTGTTTGAGATTCATCGTCTTGTTTTGTTTTCCGCCTCTTTAATTTATGCTTTGTGTATGAACTCATTACATTTTCTAAAGAAAAAGTAAGTATGGCTGATTCTTCCGAAGTATTTTTTTTTCACTTCCTAATTCATTTATGCATGTCAAAGAAGGTCCAATTGAATATGCTAAAAGTAGAAAGAGAAACTGAAACTGATTACTTCGTCAAGTCGATCATTATCAACGGAATAAAATCATTAAATATTAGATACAACTAGTAAACTAACTTAGGGCTGTCAATCATTTATGCATGTCTAGTGTTGGAATGTAGAGTCCTAAGAAGCCCCTTTTGAATCTTTTCCTTCACTATGTTACAGTCAATATCTATGTGTTACGGTTTTTCATGAAAGATTGGATTAGCAACAATTTATTGAGCTGCAGTGTTGTCACAAAAAAGGGTAATTGGAGTAAGGTGTTGAATTGAAGATCATGAAAAAGACTCAGTAACCAAGTTATTTCACAAGTTGTTGAAGCCATAACTCTTATATTTAGCCTCAGTAAATCCCTTTTTTCTCTGTCTTCCAAGAAATAAGGGAATCACCCGACTTGATGCAATAACCCGTGATGATTGTCTAGTAACCAAGTACGAAGCCTAGTCTGACTCGTAGTTTGCTAATAATGCAAGGAGCTTTTGGCACCAAAGAAGAGTCCTAAACATGAATTTTGCTTAATGTATTGAGGACCTTCATAGCAGCATCCGTATGTGATTGTTTGGGGCCATGCATGTATTGATTAAGCAATTGTACATAAAAATAAAGGTCTGGTTTGGTCTGTAAGAGAATAAAAAAGCTGGAAAAAATAGAAAACGCTCACAATTTTTGAAAATTATATGAGATTTCATTAACTTGAGTTGCTTAAGTAATACAACTTACTATGATGAAGAAAATAAAATTAAATCTGAAAAGTACAATTTGAGAAGCTTAAATCAAATCAACATCTACCTAACCAATCTGAAAAGAAAAAAAACTGAACTTAATCTGATCAAAAGCATGTCCTTATACATTTTGCTATCCTCAAACCAAAATCGGATTATTTTATCAAGTTTTTTAGATATAAACCTTTTATTAAAACTACACATCTTAAAAAGGCTACTTTACCAAGTGGCCTAAAATATATGTATCTATATACATTACCCTCTTAAAATGTGAAATTCTATATAAATAGACCCCCAACAATTGTGGGTGCAAACCTAAAATATTGAAAATATATATTTTCTTCTCTCCCTAAAATTTTAAACTATATATTAATACCCATCATAATTTAAAAAGAAATGTATATATTTATTTATTTATGCCAAAATGATCATTTGACATGTGACATATGATGTAAAAAAAGTACTAGAAAAATCAATTAAATCGATCAAAAAAGGAGGCTAATTGGCTAAAATTGGCCAAAGTTGGCCAACCAGCTAGATGACGAGTAGCCAGCTAGACGACCCCATAAGTGAATAAGGTAGGGGTGGTTGACCGGCCTTTGGCTGGCAGCCTAAAAGGGCGTTCCGCTGGCTCCTTTGTTCGTTATTCTCTTTTTGTAACTGATTTCGAGATTTTCCCAACAAAATATGAGAGAACTTTGACCAATTTCAAGGACGTTTCGGTAAAGAAAAAGTTTTATTTGACCAATTCAAGAAGATATTCAGCAAGTAAGCATGCTTTCTCACCAAGCAAAAAGACTTGCCTCCAAAGAAACATGGGGTTTGCCTATAAATAGAACCTTCCACCAAAAAAAAAAAAGCACAAAACAACTCCATAACAACCCAATTCAACACTAAATCCTTAGCCTAAAGCCAAAATCTTTCAATGAATTATCTTATCGCTCCATAAGCACTTGGCTTTCATGAATCACCAAATATTCCTGATGTTCAACTTATATCTCACCACAAAATGCAATCTTTTTTCCATTTGTCGCTAAGTAGATTTAATATCCAAAAATAGTATAACCCTTTAAGTATTATATTCTACTTCTTTCATCGATTATTAATCAGATTCATTTATATTATGGTACTCATTTAAATTCATGTTATGCCAACTTTGATTTATCGTTCATTACTGCGGCTTTAATTTAATCGCATTTAATTTTATTGATTTTTAAATTATCATCTTTAATTTTATTTTATTTTATTTATTAACCTTAATTTCATTGTTATTTAAATTATCGGTATTTAATTTTATTGCCTTTTAATTATTGCAATTTTATTTATACATCTTTTTATTTATCAACTTGAAGCATTTTAACACTTATGGTATGTTCGCAAATTACATTACACTTTTCCTTAAGATAGCATGATATCGATTACGTGAAGTCCATTCCAAAATTTGATCAACAATGTAACCCTCAAAATTTTTAGGGCGAGAGAGGTATAAGGTGGTACTGATCTAGTCTCGATCAAGTATTGATACCGAGACCGAAATCACTAGTATTATCTAGATATATATATATATAAGGGACCTAGGGCCTGCGTCCTTTCTCTGCCAAATTTTTCATTTTTGTTTTGGTGTTTTCGTATTTTTTTTTCCTTTGATATTAAAGCTCAAAAGAAAAGAAATCTCAGACTCTAAGCATCTTAATCATTCAATAGCACAAGTAAATAATCGAAGTTTCCTTTCCTTAACTCTTTAAGTATACTTACCAAAAACCTTAACATTCTATTTTTGGAAAGTTTTCTAATCAGGTCATTTCAAAAATGATATTTATTATTTTAGAAAGTTTTTTATTTTAGATCATCTTCTAAACTTAAAGAAACCTACCAAAATAATTTTCCAATTAAATTTATTAAAAAGTATTTAAGGTAATTTGAATTTTTCAAGTTTGATAAATACAAAAAAATATATAAATAATTTATAAAAACATGCATTATTATCAAACATATATATAATCATAATTGTCCAATTAAAATCAATTTTTAATCAATTAATTTAAAAGATTAGATTTTAGGAAAGTAACCAAAAATAAAACATAATCTAATTATAATTTTTCATGGCGACAACTCACCATCGCCACCACTGCTTAGGGCCATAGCAGCCCAGAGGGAGCCTTCATGCACGACCAAGCATTGCCGCCTAGCAGCATGTCGCGAGCTGCGTAATGGCAACAGTGTGCGCCGCGGACCGCAACACTGCCATGTGCGTACTCTCACTCATGCAACAGCTGCTGCAAGCAGTAGGCTATGCATGCACGTGGTCTTTTTATCGTTACATGAGGTGCTGTTTAGCGGCAATTTTGAACAACAGCCCATTCATTTTTTATTGCTTCAAAATTCATTTCCCGCTTCGCTTTAGGCAACTCTGATATCCACGAACAAACCGTTAAATGCATTAAAATATAAAACTACTATATTTTCTAGTATGACCTATGCTATGATACCACTGTTATGAAACATATGCACGTATATAATAGAATAAATATAGGGAAAGAAATATTTAAAATTTTGATCATATTAGAATATGCTCAATTTCTATCCATACCAATCATACAATAATTATATCACATATAATTTACTTTACAGAAAGTACAGTAAATCTCATCAATATTGAATCAAAGTTTAGGGAAAGGGAATATCTCTTTTGATTTATAGAAACCTTCTTGAATAAAATGGGGAGGTGCTCACATATTCGCCCTCTAACCGTTTACTACATGATTCATTTCATACGGTTAAATTTCTACATAAGAAATCAACTTATGAGATAATAAGCTCATGGAAAAGTATTGGGAAAAGACTATATTTTCTCTCTTTAATTTTCAGCTAAGAGGCTTATGTGAGCCTTTTGATTTTTGGCCACTAAAGATGTTATTTATAAGGGACCATTAGGTATAAGGTTTTCTAATCTCTAAATGTTTTCTTATACCTTAGGTTTCTTAATCACATTAGAAAACAAATGGGCCAAACACATTCCCTATGGTTGCCCACCAATGGGTTATTTAATCAACCCTTTGATTAATTTTGACTCATGAAAATCTAATTAATAATCAGACCCATTAATCCTTTTATGTCCGATTATTAATTACGAACTTTTAGTACTATTTTATAATTAAATGAAAGTTCCTACATAATTTATTATTTTCTAATTAAATTAATACCACTTTTAGCTATGCCTGCACAGCTGCACAACATTAAGTCAATAAATTAATTACCAATTTTACGCTATAGTCAAACTATAAGTCAAATTATCATTTTATTTCTAAAATGGTTTTCGGTCCTTTTTTCCTTTTTCTCTGACAAAATTTTAACAGAGTTACTAAGAACCTTGTCTGTGTGTCAATTAGGTTCAATATCACTCCAGAAGAAAGATTTCATAAACACCTTTATGACTTTATTTAATTCAAAATTAAATTCATTTAATTGAAACATGGTTTTAAACTAAATAGTTAACTTGATCATCTCATGATTAAATAAATTTAAACCTCCAAGTTAAGATTGAGTTCTAGTAAAATGTCAAAACGACTCGGGAAATGAAAAGTACCATCTTCCAAAAGAACATGTTTGTGACCATCATATTTACAATAACAATCCTTCTATCTGGCCAATAACCTGATTCGTCTTAGGTCATAGCTTAACTGTTAAACCTTAATATACATATTATATGGACCATCATACCTTTATTAAACATTGACAATGGATTTACATAAACTCCTTTCAAACCATACTACTTTGCAAAGATTCTTTATTCAATAAAATATATAATCCATAGAACCTTATTCCAAATACAAAAACAATAGATTCTCTCTTGATCACTCATAATCTTTCTCGCACAACACTTCATACCTAACGGTTCACCTCATGTTCACCAATAGCTAGGGCTAATAGAAATGATGTCAAAGTATGAAGTCAGGTACTCAAGGAAATCATGGTGTCTCAGGTCGCAGAATCACATGTAAAATAGTAATTAGATAATTCTCATTAAAAGTTAGTATTAATTACAACTGAGAATTATTTAAGTGACACATTCTACACCCTTAGTCTCTACTAAACGCCAACACAATCATCATGATTTTCTGCTAATACTACATGCTGTTAGATCAACCATCCTAATAATTAGGTGATGATATGATTATATATCCAAATTTATCGATATCCATTCTCAAAATCCTATGATAATAAAACATTTGTATCTTAAGAGATTCTAGCGACTCGAGTCTTTAGTAGCATGATCTTTATCATCGTTTCCAGAGTGCATAACTCAAGATACTAAGTTTTATCATGATATGCATATATAGAACATGTAATATTAATTCCAACAATATCAATAAATATGGTAAATAGTAACTAACTTTCATTAATGACAATAAATAATGTCTTGTTAATATCCGCATAAAGATTCACATAAAGTATTTTGCCCCATCGGGTCAAAATCGATTAGCTTGATGGCCATATACTTTCAATATACAGCACTGCTCGGCAGTAGCGAGTGCAGTGGCACGCACTGGCTGGTGAAGGCAGCCGCGAGACTGTGCCTTAAGGGGAAGTGGTGACGGACCATTATCGTGAAATAACCCTAATTGGATTAAATCTTTTTGGATGCTTTCCTAAACTCAAATATAGTGAATATTTTTAGTTTAATTGGATTAGGATTAGGATGCTTTCCTAATTGGATTAGGATTTGATAAATATTTGATAAGTAAGCTAATATAAATTATTTATATGTATTTTACTTTTTACTATTAAATCAAATATGAAATTAATTAGGTTGCCTTAAATAGTTTATGGTGAATTTAATGTGATTGGAGATTTTATTTTGGCACATTTCCTAATTCTAGAAGTGGCTCTAAAATAGAAAATTTTCCAAAATAATATTTTTCATTTTGAAAACGATCCACTTAGGAAACTTTCAAAATATGAAAAGTCGATATTTTTTGCAAGTATCCTTAAAGAGTTTAGGAATGTGATTTTAATTGTTTTGTTGTGCTTAAAATAATTAAAATATACTCAAGAAACTTAACAACAATAGATTATATCTAAAGACTTGTTCGGATTTTCATGAACATTGGCATTGTCATGCATCGAAAGAAAAAAAAATAGATATATGAATCATTAAAATTATTTTAACATGTTTATGCATTAGATGTATGTGATTTAAGTTGTTAAATGTAAATGCATAATGAGATGTATATATATATATATATACATATGTTTTGTTGATTATGTTACCACATCATATTTAAAGTCCATGGGATAGCACATGCATGATATATATATGCGACCGTCTTAATGAGAACAAAATAATAAAATCCTCCCTATGATTATATTGAGTTGAAATTGGTCATAAAATTATTTTATGACTTATCTTCCAAATATTATAATATAAATAATATTTACATAATTATAAGTTGGGTACGAACACGTGAGACTTATAAATTGGTATAATTATTATATCTGTTATTTTTTTATGAGATACGTGACTGAGTAATGCTATCATCCTGGATATAGACGTAGACGTAGACGCGGACGTGGACGTGGACACATGCACAAGCTTGTTTCATATATTACGTTTCACAAAAATAATTGGGTTAGGCTAAACTAAGATAACGTAATTAGCTACAGACACGTGAGATTATGTTCTCTTAGAGGTAAGATAGAGAGATTTGATTCTTCATTGTTCATCTACTAACAAGGTAATCACATTTGTTACATCTTAGATTATGTGAATGATATCCTTATTACGAGTAATTAAGAGTCAGAAATTTTCTACACTCATATCCCGAACTCAATTATTCTTTTAAGCTAAAAGTTTTAGGTTCATTGAATTTTTTTTCTTTAGCAATTAAAGTTCACTTAACAAAGATATGTTGCCGATCTCTTAAATCACATGGGTCTATGAGGCAAAACCATATCATACACCTGCTTTGCCGAATATTCATTTCACTGTTAACAAGGTTTCCTAATTATTCACTCTCCCCTCAACCCTCATTGTGTGGTCGTGAAACATATTCTTCGATATTTGAAACATAATATCACCCATGGTTTCTCCATTTGCAAATCTCCCTATATTTCCTTAAAAGCCTTTTTGGATGTTGATTGGGCCGGTTGTCCAGATGATAAAAAGTCGACGAGTGGGTTTTCTATTTTCTCGGGTAAGAATCTTGTTAGTTGGGTGTGACAATGTTGGTGCCACCTATCTAGTAGCTAATCCCATATTTCATGCTCATACCAAACCTATTGAAATCTATGTCAACTTTGTTCGCAACCTCGTTCTGACACAGGTACTCAATGTTCGTCGTCTTTCCACCTTTGACCAAATTTTTTCTCCTCTCACTAAAGGTCTTTTCCGTACTCATTTCTAATTACTTCAGTCCAAGCTCATTGTGTCCACACCGATTTCACTTGAGGGAGACTGAAAAGGATATGACTGAAAAGGATATGGTGATGTGTTTATTATATTCTTATTTTGTTATTGTATTGGTCTTTTTTTTATTTGTCATATGTACATCTAGGAACGCTAAGCTTAAAATATAAATACTCTGTGGTACATTAATCAAAATTATAATACACAAAATATTACCTTCTTCCAGAAGTAGATACATGTTTTGTTTTTCTTTATTCATAAAAAAAATCGATCCGAGTCTCAATCCCATCTCTTCTTTAATACCGGCACCGGTAATAATACCAGTTCATTGGAAAGACTCCCGTTGAGATCAGTTCTTTTTTTCTCATTCATTCTTTCAACTACCTTCGATCCCTCCCGAAGTCGTAACCCAGCAAAACCATTGTCTACAAGTTTCTTTTTTTTCATAATCTCAAATATAATTTAATATTTTGATACAATAGTTCACAAGTTCGACATAGTTTAGTGCGACAAGATGCGATTCACTCCATTTATTTATACTCGAAATTAAATATAAATATATAAAATATTTTTTAATTTGTTTCCAAATCTAAATTGCTATAACACTAGGACTATGCTTTTTAGGCTGATTTTTGGGCCTAATCATAATATCCCTACAAACACATTCACCCTATAAGTCCACGACTGTTTATTTCTTTTTGGGCTTTTTGGTTCGATAATCTAATGTGGAGGCCCAAACCAGAAGACTGAACACTGAGCCCAAAAAGTTACAAATTCGTGAGGCGGTTTGATTACTTGACAAAGAAGGAAGAGAAAAGTGAATTTGAGGTGAATTAATGTATGAACATTAATTAATGTGGTTGTCTCGAAGCAAAGGTTTTAGAGTGTCGGAGAGGAGTAGCCCTTCGCATATTGTAAATATAAAAATGGTTTGGCTTGTTGAAATCATTCATATGATGTGAAAGACATCAAACTAATGTACATAAAGCTGTTATATCAGCCGACCAGTGACTCACCAAAAAAATCCAACTTGGCCGTTTATAGACCAATTGGCCTAAGCTCGTCTTTTATATATGGGTTAGGCTTGAACATGATTTTAAGCTCGGCCCAATATTTGGGCTTGGGCTGCTTAGGCCCAAGTTGTTATGAACATTAATTAATGTATGAACATTAATTAATGTGGTTGTCTCGAAGTAAAGGTCTTAGAGTGTCGGAGAGAAGTAGCTCTTCACATATTGTAAATATAAAAATGGTTTGGTTTGTTGAAATCATTCATATGATGTGAAAGACATCAAACTGATGTACACAAAGCTGTTATATCGGCCAACCCGTGACTCACCAAAAAAATCCAACTTGGCCCTTTATAGACCAATTGGCCTAAACTCGTTTTTTATATATGGGTTAGGCTTGAACATGATTTTAAGCTCGGCCCAATGTTTGGGCTTGGGCCGCTTAGGCCCAAGTTGTTATGACCATTTTAAGCCTAGCCTGTTAATGCCCATTTAGGCTCATTTAAGTTCGGCCTGCTCCACCTATTCCGCAAGCTTAGGCTTACCGTATAATAATTTTAACCTCTCATAATAATTTTTAAATTCTCTCTAAATTTTCCTCAGAAATATCCCTCTCTTACTCTAATTCTTCCTCATATTTTCAAACTCACTCTCTCCATTTTCTAATATTCTAACTCTTAATACTCTCAATTATAATTAATATTCATTCTTCTATAATCCTTAATTCCATTATCATGAATCTGAATCCTTAATCAACTATTTTCTACAAATTAGACCAAAATGTAAGGTAATTAATTTTTGATTTTTTAATGTTCATAATGTTATTTTTATTGTTATACTTAATGTTAATGCTTTACTTTTTTACTTCAAATTTTATTTATTTATATTTTGTTTGTGATTAATCACTTACTCTTAAATTTTTATATAAGAAATAGATTGTCATCATATGACTTCAACTCTCTAAATGAGTATGAGAAAAATCTTTATACCGAAATCGGTTTAAATTTACCGCAGATAACATCAGTTCTAGTGCAATTTAATATGCCACCGTGTCCACCACCATGACCACTATGATCATCCAATATCGATACTGCTACTGTCACAAATACAATTCTTACAAAGAGACATAATAAGTGAACATCCGAGTTGGATACATTCGAGATAGTACCATACAAAAATAAGAATTGATAGTGCAATGTGCAAGTATTTCAAAAATATTTTGGTTGCAAGTCCAATTGATTGAACCAAACACTTGAAACGCCACAAAGAAAAATGCATGACTAAAGCTGATGCAAGTATGAATTAAACTCAACTGAATTTTAACACTAATGATTTATTGGTATGTGAAGTTATGATCCAATGGTTGCTAGAGAATCTCTAGTTAAACTTATTGCTGCTATTGATTTACTTCTTAATTTTGGTGACAATATTTATTATGAAAAGTACATTAGAAGAGCATATAACCAATAATATAAGAACACAAGTAGAAATACTATGAGATCTAACATACTTGCATATTTTAGAAAACAAAATGATGAATGTGGTGTTTAAAATTTTACTTTTGTCTTATCTTCTGATATTAGGAATGCACGTTCTAAATAGGACTATTTATGTGTTGATATTCAATAATTAGATTTGGAATGGATCTTAAATAAAATGTTAATCGGATTTAGAGTTATAGATAAAGTACATACTAGTGAAAATATAAGGGATTTAATAATGAAAGTTTTGGGTGAATTTGATATTATAACTTAGCCAATACAAGGTTCATCTGTTTATTTAAATCACAACTTAGTCAGTATAATTGTGAAGTTTTCCTACATCAACGTTGTGCATGTTGCATTATAAACCTTATTGTAAAATCAGATATAAAAGAATAATAGGTAAACTGTTTCGTTGATAAAATTTGATTGATAATTATCTTGGCTAAGTAGTTCGAATTCTAGGTTGGCTAAATTTTAAAAGATATTGTAGGACATTCAATGTGAAGTCTCGAAAGTTTACAATTGATATGCCGATAAGGTAAAGTTCCACATATTTGATGCTGAAAAGTGCCCTCCCACATAAAAAAAATATAATTAGTGGTTTTTTTAGTTTTTGTGATCCTCATACTTTATTGAGTAGAGGTGTCAAAATGGGCTGGGTTTTTTGGCCCTACCTGTAGCCAAGGGGAAAAACCTAGCCCTAAGCCCCGCCCCGGTTGTTTTTATATAGGCCTGGCCCGGTTGGGCCCTGCCTGAAGAAATTTAAAAAAAAATTCTTAATTTAATTTTTATTTTACCTCTCTCATAAAAATAATTTTTAAATTTTCCCTCCACTCAAATTTTTCCTATAAATATTCACTCTTTCATTATAATTTTTCCTCATATTTTCTCTCACACACTCTCTCTCTCAATCTCTTATCTAATCTTCTAATAGTCTAATTTATAATTAATATTCATTCTTCTATATTCCCTAGTTTTCTTATCATTAATCTCAATCTCTTATCTAATCTTCTAATAGTCTAATTTATAATTAATCGTCATTCTTATATAATCCATTGTTTTCTTATCATTAATCTCAATCTCTTATCCTTATTCCTTGTTCTCTCTCTTATCCTTATTCCTTAATCTCAAATAATCTCTCTTACTTTAACAATAATTTATTATGAATATTTTATTTAAAAAGAGTCGGGCCTATTTTAGGCCCGGTAAACCTTGGTCGAACCAGGCCCATTTTAAGCCCGGATGGGCTTGGAATAAACCCCAAGGGCTTTCTGGGCCGGGCTCGGACATACATTTTCAAAACGGGCCAAGCCAAGCCCAGCCCATTTTTTTCCCGGTCGGGCAAGGCCTAGCTCTGAATAGTGAAAAGCCTTGAAAGGGCTAGATCGGCCTGGGCGAGGCGGCCCATTTTGACACCTCTACTATTGAGTAGTTCTAATTGGGAATACTTACAAAATTTGCATACTTTTGAGAAATATTTTATGATTCTATTGTTTGACTTTCGGGTATTTATTATCCTACATCTCCTCTTGTTTTGCATTTACTTGTTGAAATGACTAGCTTATTTTGGATTTATAAGAATGATGAAGTGATTAAGTCTATTGTTAAGAAAATGGTTTAAAAATTTTAAAAATATTAGAAGGAAATTCCTCTTTTATAACTTTTTCTTTTATATTATTATAGCAGATGGTTAAATTACAATGTTTGACAAATACTCTTAATTTATAAATCAACATATAAATTTTGATTATTCTTGCACTATTACTAACGCTACTAGTAATTTATATAAAGTGTATGGTTTTTAGATAATAAGTATAACTACTTCCAATAACAGATGCAAGAACTAGATATTCGACCCAAGAGGGAGAGTTAAAATTTTCTTAAGAGTTCTGGTTCCAATTCCCGTTCCAGTTTTAGTTTCACGAGTATGAAACTTCGAAAATACCTCAAAACCGATTCTTATTTTTTCATTCTTGTGCAAATGATTAGAATCCTTATACCTTTTGGATTGGTGGAAGAGAGGCTCTACACGATTTCCTATACTAGCATGACTTAAACGAAATGTTTTAACTGGTCCCATCTCAACGGTTTCTTTGAATCAGCATTCAACGTAAGTGGGAGAGTAATTGAAGATATGAGGACTTCATCAAAGCCGAAATTGGCTGTAGCATTACTATGCATAAGAGATTGGGAGCATCTAACTCATCGAGATCAATAATAACTCATAATGAAAATTTAGTTCAATATTATGATGAAACTTTTGAAGAATGAAGCAATTCTGTCGTTTACCAATGACCAATCAATATTGATAAATAAATAATAGATTAAAGTTTATTAATCAACTTTTATTATTATTATTTTCTTTATTTATGGTTACATTGTAAGGTCTATTTTTTCCTCCTTAAAGTCGTGACATTTTTTTTTACAGAACCATGATAGTTGAACCACAATATTTAACTATCTATATATTATTTATTAATACAAAATAAAATTCTTATTTCATTAAAAGTTTATTTATTTATGAAAGGACTAGCCTGTTTTAGGCCTGCTAGCCCAACCAATTTTGAGCCCAAAAAATAAGCCCAATTGGACCTAGAATAAGATTAAAAGGCTTTTCAAACCGAGCCCAAAAATATATTTATAAAATAAGTTAGGCCAAACTTGAACTGAAATAGTAAAAAGTCTGGCATTAGCCAGCCTTGATAGCCCGTTTTGATAACTTTAAATATAGCAATTCAAACTTCACGTGATGTTGTTAATTTTCGTCAAAAAGATAAATAGTAATTAGTATTTATTTACAAATTTATATGGCAATCAATAATTACTACTCAATTTAAAGAATCAAATTTCATTTTTCAAAATGCCAAAAATAGTGAATGATGATTCATAAAGGGAGAGTGGATAATGGATGAAAATTGATAAAATTTAGACTAAGGCATTCTCACCATTTCCTCACTAAAAATACGGAAGGAATAAAAATGGTTAAATGAGGTCTCACCTTCTATCCTAAGTAAATATGTTTCTTCTATTTTTTACTTCTTTTTTTTTTCAACTTCTTTTTTCCTGTCATCTTCTGCTCACACCATGCGATGTGTTCTTCTTCTTTATCCTCTTACATTCAGTTCTTATTCGATTGATTTCTATAGTGCTGCTTTTTTTTTCCGGTATGTATTCTTCTTCTTCTTCTTCTCTTATATCTGCAATGTATCCTTCTATGATTGTTTCAGATAGATATTGAGCTTATATTTTTTGGTATACTAACTAATGTATCATGTTTCATCGTATTTTTCATGGCTCGCCTAAGAACTCAAAAGAGAAGAGATCTGAATATACCTGTCACATCCTCTATTTACGGTTGTGTGTGTGTGTGTTTTTTTTTTTTTTGCTTATAACTTAATGATATGTTTCCAAGAAATATGTACAAGATTGATAGCTATCAAGATAAAAAGAAGATCTAGGGACAGTATTCCTTAGATGTTTTTGATAGAGAGAGCATATGAATACTTTAATTTATGCAAGCAATAAAAAATATCATGATCACATTAGAATGTTTAGAAGTCTTTTAGCCAAATTGTGTGACATCTTTCAAACAAGAGGTGGACTAAGGTACACAAAACATATGCTAGTCAATGAGCAAGTTTCAATTACCTTATACATCCTTGGACACGGTGTTAAGTATAGGATAATAGGTTATGATTTTAGGCGTTCAACCCAAACAATTAGTCAGTGTGTTATTGTTGTCCTACGTTCAATCAATAGTTTGTACCATGAATTTATCAAGAGTTTGGAACCGATATAAGCAAACTATCAGAATTACAGATGGAAATTTTAGTGACTAAACCACTATTATTAGTCATGACTAAACCACTATTATTAGTCATTAATTTGCATTCACAATTTTAGTGACGTTCATGTAGAAGTGTCTTAGTGCACTAGATGGGACCCACATTTCCATTCAAGCTGCTGCAAAGGACAAACCACAATATAAGACATGTAAGGGTGAGATCTCTACCAATGTCCTAGGAGTTTATTCCCAAGACATGCAATTTATATACGTTTTAACTGGTTAAGAGGGTCAGCTACCAATAGTAGAGTACTAAGAAATGAATTACTACGTAACAATGGATTGAGAATTCCTAGAGGCTTCTACTCTTTAGGTGACGTGGTTATACAAATGGAGAGGATTGTTTAACACCATATAGGAGACAATGCTATCACTTGAACGAATGGGAAAATAGTCACCAACCTACTACCCTAAAAGAGTTATACAATCTGTGTCATTCGTCTGCTAGGAATGTGATTAAACGTTGTTTTTGCCTCCTTAAAATGGGGTGGGTTGTTTTAAGAGGTAACCCATTTTTTCCCCTAAAGTTCAAAATCATATTATAATGGCATGTTGCCTTATGCATAACTACATTCGGCAAGAGATGCAAGTAGATCCTCTTGAGGGAGAGCCACCTGAATCAAGGCATGAGAAGAATTGAGGGGTACACAAAGGAAGATGTAATTACATTGGCTGAGTCATCTGACATGTGGAGTGCAATGTGCGATGCAATGGTGGAGGAGATGTTTGCAAAATGAAGAGCAAGGCATCGCTAGATTGAGTTGCTTATAATTTATGAATTTCTTATTTGTATTAATTATGACATTGTTGTTTGACTTTGAGATTGAACTTAAATTAATATGCATACATGGAAACTTTCTGAGATTATGGATTGATTAAGATATTATGATTATGTTGATTATTGACTATAATATGAACTACTTTTACTGTATGTATGGATGGAAAGTGTATATGTATACATGGAAAATTTGCGTAATTTATTGATATATATGTTTCTGCATATTTTTGTAGCTATATTTTGTAAATTTTGTATGTGATACTGATAATTTTTGTTTAGGATTTCTGTAGGTAATGGATCAATCAATGGAAACTGCAAAAAGTAATGATAATGCAAATACTAGTGAAATTGAAAATAGTAGTCAAACAAAGGGGCCGGGGAAGAACAAAAGGGTATAAACTGAACAAGAAGATGAGAAGCTCATTGAGGTTCTTCTGGAGGGTAAGAGAATTGGGAGGTATACCTCGCAAAATGGATTCAAAGCTAAAGGTGAGGAAAAACTTAAAAAGACATTCTAGGCACTGCTATTCGGGTTGATCCGTATATGAAGTCACATATGAAGAGCCTAAAGAGCATATACTATTTTCTTAAAGATCTAATCAATCAATCTAGATTCAGTTGGCATAAGGATAATACATGTGTCACTATAGAATTATCGGTGTAGGATGATTATCTCTTGATTAAGGTGAGCTTAATGTGTCTTAGGACAATTTTTGGAACCAAATATATTTTTGGCTTGTGGCCATAACAAAATGGGATGATGCTTGGCACAGTGCCAATGGCACTAACTTACAATTTTTTTCACTTCTTTATTTCAGTCACACAGGGGAGCACAACAATTCGGAATCAACCCTTCCCACAATATGATCAATTATTTGAGATATATGGTAATGATAAGGCTGATGGGGAAGGTGAGGGAGATATGCATGCCATGATTGAATTTGATAAAGAACATCCCACCGATCATTTCATGGCTGATAACACGGTGCATCTCACATCCTCAAAAATGGAAAATAGCGTTTGAAATACTGTTATGGAGGGTGAAATAAGCAAACTAATAAAGAAGAAAAAATTAGCACGAGAGGGCATAGATTTGAGTGCTTTAGTTGAAGTGAGTGTGAGGTTCAAGTAAGCTATGGGTAAAATTGAGAATGCATTATTGAAGTTAGCCATGGACTAGCTTTATGAAAAGAGGGTCGAAGTTCATGCACCACCAATCACATTAAGTGAGGCTATGAAGATGGCTTGACTCTTATCTACGGATGATAGGTTGTTGGACGTCTATAAGTCATCCAAGGAATATGATTTTAAGATTGAGTTTGTGAAGGAGATGTTGGGAGGAAATCGTCCGTAAATAGTTATAGATAGTTTTTTATCGTTAAGAATATTTTTTAATATTGGCAATAAGACTTGTTTTTAATATCCGTTACCAATTTCTTTTTGGGTACTTAGACTTAATAGGTTTGTTTCAAATATTTTTTGGATGATATGTAAACATCGTAATTTTTAAATGCTGATATTAAGTTATCATGACTCTTTCAATATTTCTCTTATTCAAAATGATGTTTATTTCACGTCCTCCCCTGTTCAGTTTCAACTATGCCTCTTTCTATATTTCATCTCCTCCCCTAATATTTATAATGAATAATTAAGCAAAATACACCAAATATTTTCCTAATTTCATGTTACTTATTATAAGTAAGGGCGAGCAAAAAGAAAAGAAAAAAAAATTGTACTAGCATAACTACTAGTTTACTACTTTACTTTACGAGTCAATAGAGCTTTTGACCGTATAGTAAAC
The DNA here is from genome assembly GCA_027186245.1 of Coriaria nepalensis. Lineage (NCBI taxonomy): Eukaryota > Viridiplantae > Streptophyta > Magnoliopsida > Cucurbitales > Coriariaceae > Coriaria > Coriaria nepalensis. Next base: position 3,806,265 of record CP114493.1, read on the forward strand.
TAGAAGTTATGATTCTCTACATGTCGATAGGGCCTTCGATTCGTAGAGTAAAATAGTCATAACTGCTAGTTTACTACTTACCTTTATAGCTCAAAAGCCTCATCGACCCATAGAGTAAACTAGAAATTATGATACTCTATGGGTCGATAGGGCTTTCGACCCGTAGAGAATCATAAGTTATAATCATACATTCTACTTTACTCTATGGGTCGATGAGGCCTCCGACTCGTAGAGTAAAATAGTATTTGATATCGATATTGATTACTTTTACGATGGGGCTTTCGTCTCGTCCACAGTCACAATCACAGTCGTAGTCACAGTCACAATCACAATCTATAGTCTATACCTCTAGATGTTAATTAATATCTATGAATTTATGATATATTTGAAAACTATTTTGATTATGATATTAAGGTAAAATGATATATTTTTTGTTGTTATAATGTTGAATTTTCATCAAATATGATATTAATTGAAGGTAACATCAAAATAAATTATTAAATAATATATATGTTCATCAATTACATACATCATGAAATAATTAAGTGAAAATGGAAAACAAAAAAAATGACCCAAAAAAACCAAAAAAATAGAAATTTGCTCAACCATAATTATAAGAGCATGAAAGCCATTATCTTAGAAAAAGTGCATAAATAATATCGATCAAACAACGGAAAGGCTCATAACACTATAAGAAATATAACCAACAACTACAAAAAGTGGATTACACTACACATTAGATAAGAGTCATAACCAATTCTTCTTTTCAAATATAAAAAAGTCTAATATACGTAAGCATCATAGTTTATGGTTGTTGAAGCTTGTTTTTCTAAAAATTGGTGAACGAGATTGAAGTTTACTCACGTCTGGATGAAATAGAGAAGAAATGGGTTAGGTCTGAAAATGCATGAAAAACATCGTTATGTTGCAAGCTGCCCTCGTCTGGATGATGAAGTGACACAATGGGTTTAGGTCTAGATATTGGTAAAGGAGAGAAGAAAGCTGTTGAAGGAAAAGAAGAAGAAATTAAAAAGTTGATGAGGTTAAAAATGTAAAATAATATTAAAATTGAGGGTAAAATAGTAATAGAAAATCATTTTTCAAAATAAGTTTTACTTACCAAACTAGATCATTCTCTGATACAACCAAACGATGAAATGAGAATACAATTATGCCAACTGATTCTTTAAAATTATCATTCATCATCATTCATCCATACTAATACAACATTTTTTTTTAAAACCAAAGACAACATTTGATAAGATTTAAAAATATTTATTAAATAAGAAAATACGTTTGATAAGATATCCAAAATTTGCTAAATCTTTTTTAGAAGTTAATTTTCTTTACAAAATATAACAGCTAGTTTAGCGATTCAAAATAATATGAAAATTAGTTTGAAGGTCCAAGTTTAAATTTTTACGGACAAAAATGCTCGTGTAAATATGGGTCGACTTAGAAAAGTTTCTTAGGGGAAAAGATTAAAGATTATATGTAATTGTTTTCATCAAAATTAAAAGAAATATCTCAAGAAAATAAAGGATATTGGGTAAATTTTATTAAAGTAAAAAAAAAAATTGAAGATAGTTTTTCTAGAAAAGACATATATTACTAAATTTAAAGTATTTGATTAAAATAATAACTGATTAAAATATATAACTAACAAAATTTACGGAAATATATTTAAAAAAATAATAATAATAACAATACTATATGTAAATTTAAGATTTTAAGTGAGGGAAAGAAAGGTAATAAATAGTTCTTGATTTACTCCTGGTTAAGCTATATTTTATACCATTAAAATTAGGGTGGAAAAATCTATAAAAATAAGTTAAATATATAACTCTTATAACATACCACAAATATAAAACGGAGGAATGGAAGGTAGGGCGAGCACTGCCCACCTATAGCCCTCAATCCCTCCGCCCATGCGTGAAATATCTAGTTACCATCGTATCAACAAAACAATACTAATAGTAATAATGATAATAATAAATAAATCATTTTGATTTTCGCTTAAATCCATCTTCAATTAGTTTATTTGATCCTATACCTTCTCAAAGTCATGTGGCTTTTTTCCTTTTTCTTTTCTTAATTTCATTTTACCCTCATTTCGCTCTTAAATCCTAATTTTTCCCTCATTTCGCTCGGTCGGCCACGTCTCCCTTTATCTAACTTCTAAGTTAACTATAACTTATAATATTGATTAATGAAGAAATTTGTCTTTTCTTATTCAAAAATTCTCCCCATCTCGAAGATTTCATTTGAAAATTTCATTTATTTAATCATTAGGATTGTACTAGAGGTCGGATACGTGAATGATTTTATATCGACTTGAATCTCAACTCGAAAAGATGAGATATGTTGTAAGCCCTATAAATTTCTGACAACACAACATATAATTGGTAAGTAAACAAATTCCACCTAAATAATTATGAAGTTTTATAGTGTCAAATTACCTCATTCGATTTCACATGGTACATGTAAGTAAAGAAATAAATAATAATAATAATAATAATAATAATAATAATGATAATAAATTCAAAATATATTGTCATCTTAACCCTACAACACATCATAGTGATCATTTGTTTGAGATGAGCCATCAAATAGGAGCGCCACCTAAGTTTAAGTAATTAGACACTTAGCGTTTATCGGTCAAGCATAATAAAAAATGACGCAGGCCTTCCTTCATTTTTTAGTTATTTTCCTTAAATACTTAACCAAAGAAGCAACCATCAACTTTGTAAAAGCCTCCATCTTGCTTATGCTTTGCAATTCAGAGAAGTATATGTAGTTTCTCTTATATGGGTCTATTGGATTCTTTTTAACCTTAAAATTTTAAATTCGTGTAACTATACTTAAAACTAATATTTGATGCTATAACAAGTACATGGAAATATCATACTTGGAGTGTATATATACGGAGGATTACTAAATTTAGCAAATCATTAAGATCTAGAAAAATAATAGTAGATTAAGGTTTATATGGAAGATTAGTTGATCGTTTATGTAATTAAGTTGCAATCTGGAAAAGAATGAAACAAAATAGAACAAAGGTCTGTTAGAAGAATCCAATTATGAAATGCTTCAAATAGTGAAAAAATGTATGTAATAATTATATTAAACAGCTCAACTTTTCTAGCTTTCTAAGGACACCAAGAACACCCAAAAAGATTTGTAATCATTGAGATTCAAGATTCTGAATTTCAGAGGTTAACGTGAATGGCTCGACATACTCGACATATTTGATGCCTTGATGCCTTGACGCCTCCAATATGCAAATGTTTTGATGTACTCAACATACTCGACGCCTTTAATATGCGAAGTACTCGACGCCTCGACGTACTCAATGGCTCGATGTAGTCGACGCCTCTAACATGTGAAGTACTCGACGCCTCGACTTACTCAATGTACTCGATGGCTTGATGTACTCAATGGTTCGAAGTACTTGACACATCCAATATGTGAGTACTCGACATACTTAACATACTCAATGCTTCAATGCCTCGATGTAATCAATCTTCTCGACGCCATCAATATGTGAGTACTCGACACTATGGCGTACTCAATTTACTCGATGGCTTAACATATTCGATAGCTCAACATACTCGACGTCTCTAATATGCAAAGTACTTGACGTACTTGACGCCTCAATGTTTGCTATATCATACAGTCTTAAGATAAATGAGTATTGAAAGAGGGAATATACGAATCTTGAGCGGCAATTTTTACGGTATCTTAATAAGATGATGGTAGAGATATTTTCAAATTTTCAGAATTTTATAGGACATAAAGTGCTCGAAACAGAGCTTAAACCTTGACAATTGAAAACCGAAAATCAATTGAAACTGTGCAGTTGGGATGAATGAAGTAAAGATGTAATAAATGATTGAATATTGTGATAAAACTTTTGTGGACCTCACATAAAAGGCATAAATAAGTGTGAAAAAAATTATAGATCAATGAGAGTTATGGTTTATGAGATATAAAGATCCAAATCTCTACCATGTACTTAAGAAAGAGTTGGCCTAGACATTATGTTTTTAAGCGCTAACTAGAATGGCTTGAATAATAACGAAAAAATAATCTAGATGGAAACAATTTGGCAAAAGTTACTCATTTAATTAAGCAAGTTATAATATCAAAAGATTTGGAACTAGATTCCTAAAAATAAATGAGAAATGCATACTGAGATAAGTTAAGTAAATATAAAAGGTTATGAAAAGTTAAGCTTTTATTAAACTAAGTTAAATTCTTTATTGGATATGTGAACAATTGACGCGGGGACTGGAGTATACCCATAAACCTTTCCAGTAAAATTGTGTAGCACCCGCCCTACTAGCTGCTTAGCTTATCGAACACTTTTGGAGGAAACACACATTGTTAATAGGGGCCTTACTTTTTAACTTAACTTTTAAAATCCTTTTGTTGGAATTAGCATAATAATTTAAGCTTTTTATAAAATGTAACCGAAATCCTTATCATAGGGAATTAATCCCAAAACTTATAACCAATAACTATTCTTTTTAAAATATATATATACATACATATATTTAAGCTTTTCTAAGAGGTTTATATTTTCAGACTTTTGCCTTTCCGTAGGTCGTGTCCCATATGCACAATCTCACGAGACTGATCTTCTTCATTCGTCTGATCCTTAGTCTATTAACATACAACTATAACTCTTAAAACACAAGGTAAAACATTTATGAGCTAGAAGCTCAATAAGTATAGGGTCCTACTCACATGTATTAATCTTGTAATGACTATTAATGCCGTCATGACTTATATCTAGCATGCATGATTTCATATCCTTTTATATGTTTGGGCCCTAAGGATGTTGCTGTTGGCATTTCAACTGATATCTAATCAGAGGTCCACTTATAATTGTCGCAACGATCTATTATGACATTTTCTTTAACATTATCTGGGGTCTTTGATGATCGATAATTGATCCTTCTTATGACCTGGTAGCACCTCACTTTAATGTTATGCATATCCATGCTTAGGATCTTTATTTACTTTAGCATAACATTAACTCCTTTTAGATCGGAAGTATGAACATATACATTTAATCGTAGCATGTCAAAGCTTATATTATCCTTAAACCATCATGTTATATTACGTTCATACTAGTCACGATCCCATTTTTAGCATGGTAATATTTTATTTCCACTTAACGTGCTATATAACAATCATAATCCTAATATCATACTTAGCATAATAAATATTAACTTCAATTCATCATGCTTATTAATGATTATACTATCCTCAAATCAATATAATAACAAACAATATCCTCAATTCACGATACTTATTAACAACCAATATCATTATTTTATAGTGAGACTATACTTACAGAACTTTTTCTGAGGTTTGATAAGTTGAAGTTCCTAATTTCCTTTTTCCTCTTTTCCCTCTTTTTTTCTTTTTCTCTTTGTCTCTTTTCCGCTTCCCCTCTCTTTTTCCTTCTTTTCTTTCCTTTTTCCCCCTTTTCCTTCTTTTCTTTCCTTTCTTTCTTATTGATTTCATAATTAACGAACAGATGTTGCCTTTTATAGTGGAAAGGAAGTGAGATTAGTCCTACCATTTAGTGTATAATTATGACAAGTATATACCATATATATGGATGACAACTCTTTAGTTATGACTAATCCAAATAAATGATGATGAAGCTATTGTGTCAAGCTCTGCATGGCATTCAAGTTATCCTCCTTGCATATCGAAGGTGTCAACTCTGTTGACCTGTCAAGTATGTCAACTCATTGAGCACGTCGAGCCATCGAGTAGTTTATGTATTGGAGGAATCAACCCCATCGAGCCATTCACATATTGAAGGCGTCGGCCCCATCGACCCATTCACATATTGAAGGTGTCAACCCTATCTATCTCGCCGACCCTATTGACCCCATCGATCCCATCAATCCCATCGACCTTGTCAACTTCGTCGACCTTATTGACCCATTTAGTGTATTGGAGGCATTAACCCCATCGAGATTGAAGGCGTCGACCTTATCGATCCCGTCGACGCTGTCAACTCATTTAATGTATTATAGGGGTTGACCTCATCGATCCATGCGCATATTAAAAGTGTCAACTCTTTCGTATATAAGGGGTTTCGACCCTATTAACTCCGTTGACCCATTCCTGTTAACTTATGAAATTATAAATAAATAAAAAAAACCCTCTCTTTAAATCTCTTTTCCTATTATTAGGCCCAGTTTAGAAATATTAGGGGTTTACATTCTCCCCTCCTTATAAAATTTCCTCCTCGAAACTTTCATCGAACTCAATTTTTACCAAATGCTTCTTCCAAATAAGCTTACATTACTCATTGTTTCTTTTATTTTATACTAAAAGTGATATCCTTCCACTTCTAAACTTTTACTCATACTTATTTTCTATTTTTAAATAGACTATCCATACAATATTTCACGTTATCGTCCCATATATATTATAACTCATTTACATATACATAGTTTTAAACAACTCTGGATATTTTTCCTTCATTTCATCTTCCTTTTCCCATGCAGCCTCTTCCATCTTATGACTTCACCATAACACATTTACTAGGGGTATGACTTTATTCTAGAGTCTCTTTTCCTTGCGATCCAAAATTTGTACTAGTCTTTCTTCATATATTGATCCTCTTGGAGTTGAACGAGGTCAATTTCCAGTACATGTGAGGGATCAGGTACATACTTCTTCAGCATAGATACGTGACACATATTGTGTACTAAGGACATCTCTGGCGATAGTGCAAGCCTGCAGGCAACTTTACCGATACGTTTTAGTATTTTAAAAGGTCTAATCTATCTTGAACTTAACTTTCCCTTCTTGCCAAACCTCATTAGTCTTTTCATTGGTGCAATCTTTAAGAACACCATATCTCCAACCTGAAATCCAAGAGGTCTACTCCTCTTATTCGCATAGATCTATTATGGATTAAGAGCGGTTTCTATTTAATTTTCTTGATTACTTCAATAGAGGCTTCAATGCAGTAAGGAGTCACTCAGTTTTCCTCTCCCATTTCATACCAATGAGCTGGTGACCTGCACTTCCATCCGTATAAAGCTTCATAAGGTGTCATCCCAATGGGTTCTTGGAAACTATTATTATAGGAGAACTCTATTAATGACATGTATAGATTCCAATCACCTTTAAAGTCTTAGATGCCTGCTCGTAGCATATATTATATAGTCTAGATGGTGCTTTCCGATTTACCATCCATTTGTTAATGAAAAGTCGTTCTAAATTTCAACTTCGTCTCCATCGCTCGCTGTACACATTTCCAAAAATTTGAGGTAAACCAACTATCTCAATCTAAAATTTTTGACAATGGTACTCCATGTAGCCAAATAATTTCACTCACATAAAGTTCTGCTAACTGTTCTAGGGAAGATGTACTTCCTATGAATAAGAAATGTGTCGATTTGGTTAATATGTATATGATTACCCAAATTGCATCATGCCCCTTTATCATTTTGGGAAGTCTAACAACAAATCCATAGTTATTTTTTCTCATTTCCACTCCGGAAGCTCAATTGTTTGTAATTTTCCAACTGGAAGTTGGTGTTCAACCTTAATTCATTGGAATCTCAAATATTTTCTCACATATTGAGCAACATCTTTCTTCATTCCAATCTACCAGAAGTGCTATTTCAAATCCTTATACATCTTATTTGCTCCTTGGTGTACACAATACAGAGTTTAATGTGCTTATAACAGAATCTAGCATCTTATTTTATCGTTCATTGGAACGCATAACCTCCCTTTAAAATTAATAATCCCATCTTTAGATATTTTGAATTCAGATTGCTCATCTTTTTCTATTTTTTGTTTGATTTTCTTTATTCCTTCATCTGACTCTTGTGCACCCTTGATATCCTCAAGTATGCTTGGTTGGAGGGTTAAATCTGACAATTTTCCTGTCACTAACTATATTTTTGCATTGTACACCACCTTTTATAATGTAAGGTGTGTAGTGTAGCAAGGTTAGTTGAGAATTTTTGGTTTAAAGTGTCAGCTACTTTATTTGCTTTCCCTGGGTGATATCATATTTCACTGTCATAATCCTTGACTAATTCTAGCCGCCATATTTGTCTCATGTTCAATACCTTCTAGGTGAAGAAATATTGCAGACTCTTATGGTCGACATAAAATTCACACCTTACTACATGGAGGTAGTGTCTCCAAACTTTTAGGGCAAATACTACAGTAGCTAGTTCCAAGTTGTGAGTTCGGTAGTTCTTTTCATTTTCCTTGAGCGTCGAGGAGAATAAGCGATTACTTTTCTGTTTTTCATTAACACTGCTCCTAATCCTAATTTAGATACATAACTATATATTACAAATCCATTTTCACCTTCTGGAATTGTAAGAATAGGCACACTAGCTAATTCTTCTTCAACTCTTGAAAACTCTTCCCAGTTGCTACGGACCCTTCAAACTTCTTATTATTGCAAGTAAGCCCAAAGAGTGGTGTGGCAATTTTGGAAAATCCTTCTACAAATCATCATAATATCCAGTTAGCCATAGAAAACTTCGCACTTTAGAAGCATTCTTGGGTCCTGCCACTTGCTAACTATCTTGACTTTAGATGGATCCACGAAAATATCATCCTTAGAAATTATATGTCCTAGAAAAGGAACTCAATCGAGCCAAAATTCGTACTTCTTAAATTTGGCATAGAGTTGATGATTTTTCAAGGTTTGCAAAATCGCCTTTAGATGCTTCACATGTTCCTTTTTGAATTTTGAGTATATAAGAATATCATCTATGAAGACAACAACAGATTTGTCTAGATATTCTTTAAATACCCGATTCATTAAATCCATGAAAGGGGCTTGAGCATTGGTCAAACTAAACAACATGACTAAAATTCTGTAGTGATTATACTATGTCCGAAAGGCCTTCTTCGGGACATCGCTTTCTTGAATCTTTAGTTGGTGATATCTAGATTTCAAGTCGATCTTGGAAAATATCGACATTCCTTTGAGTTAGTCTAACAAATCATTTATCCTCAGAAGAGGGTATTTGTTCTTTATAGTGATTTAGTCAAGTTCTCTATAGTCAATGCACATTCTCATAAACCCATATTTATTTTCCACGAACAACATTGGAGCTTCCCATGGTAAGAAACTAGGACAAATATGTCATTTGTTGAGCAAATATTGCAGCTATACCTAGAGCTCTTTTATTTCAGCTGGTGCCATATGATACGGGGCCTTAGAGATTGCTGTTGTTACAGGCATTAAATCTATTATGAACTCAATTTCGTGATTCGGGGAAAGTCCTGGTAATTCCCTAGGAAAGATTTCAATAAAGTCACGGACTACTGGAACGTCTTTAGACTTTAGTTGTTGTTCCTTATCTATATCCGCTATGCTAGCAAGGAATTCCTCGTAGCCACTTTTCAACAGTCTTGCACATCGGCTATGTTCATTAATATGGCTCACAACCAATGAGTCGACATTAATACGTCTTTTGAGGGTAATGTTGTACTAAGCACCTCGACTAGTTGGTCTATGAGATGCTTAATTTTACCAATAAATTTTGGTGCAACAAAGAAATGCGTTGCCTCTGAAATCATTAAAACAAAAGCGGGAATTCAAGAAATAAGAATATGATCTGTTAGGACAGTAGATGGACTCGCTTCTACCTCATTTGGGGAGATGGTAAACACTCTGGCATTAGATTTTCCTTGCTACTCTTCGATCTTCTTTGGGTTATTGGAAAACCTAGCAACATTTCTCCATTGTTCATAATTATAGCATTCCTTAGTTTTGGATGTACATTCCCCAATATGACATTTTCCATAATTATTACATTGGCTAAAAGGTTTTCCCTATGCCTGCGAACCTTGAAATTTATGCTTCTTGTTTTGTCTTCGAGTTAAATTTCATAACTCGTTCAACTCTTGTTGACTTGGGCCATTGATTAGACTAGTACGACGTCTAATAAAAGATACACTAGCAGTACGTCATCTTGTCATGTTTACACTTAGACAGAGGAGGGTGTTTGATTTTCTAGAAACATAAAGTATGAAAACTCCCCCTTTTTCTTTCATACTGAGACATGGTTGATTAGAAATATACTTTATATCTATCTATATTCATTTGTTCAATATTTATATTACAAAAGTTTGATCATCTATTTCTTAAGGCTAACTAGGCTATATTCATATCAAAATTACCTTATTACTAGGGATTATAGTCTGTACTAGTTGGACTACAAAAATATATATTTTCTGAAGCTACTGGTGAAGCATAGTTTTACGAGTCTGCTACTTTTCATGGGTATATTATTATCACATCTAGATCTTCTTCTAGTACTTCTTCTAGTTCTACATAATTATGCGGTGCAAAACGGGCTAGTATCCTTATCCAAAACTCAGCCCAAGTGACATCTCTGGCATTTAGACTCGTCTCATGACACCTAGTCCTGGCCTCACCTCGAAATCGGTGTATAGCTAATCTAGTCAATATGTCATCTGTCGTATTTTCCCATATGCATATATCCTCAATTTCATATATCCAGTGGTGTAGATATTCCCATCCTTTCAATCCTTCGAAAGTTGGTGGGGCAGCCATGTGAAACGTTGCTACCAATTTAATTTCGTGTTGACTTCTTGTAAGTTCTTGATACATTCCAATGTATGTAATGACTAGGGTACTCATATATTCTTCAATAGTCTAAAAGAACACATATCAAATATTGAGTATTTCATATATATACTTTAAATATGGAATATTAAAATAAAGTTAATCATAACCTATACTTACAACGAATGAAGAAATCACCTCCGTGACTTGTACATATGAGGTTTCTCTACAAAATCTGATACCAAATTGTAGCGCCCGCCCTACTATCTGCTTAGCTTATCAAACACTTTTTGGAGGAAACACGCATAGCTAATAGGGGCATTACTTTCTAACTTAACCTTTAAAATCCTTTTGTCGGAAATAGCGTAATAATTTGAGTTTTTTATAAAATATAACTGAAATCTTTATCATAGGAAATTAATCCCAAAACTTCTAACTAGGAACTATTCTTTTAAAAATATATATATGCATACATATATATAAGCTTTTGTAATAGGTTTAAATTTTTTAGACTTTTTTCTTTCTATAGAATGTGTCCCATATGTAGAATCCCACGAGACTGATCTTCTTTATTTTTCCGATCCTTAGTCTACAGCTTATCTCTATAACTTCCTACAACACAAGGTAAGACATATGTGAGCTAGAAGCTTAGGAAGCATATGGTCCGACTCACATATATTAATCTTTTAATGACTACTAATGCTTTCATGATTTATATCTAGCATGCATGATTTCCTATCCTTCTATATGCCTAGGCCCTGAGGATGTTATCATTGGCATTTCAACTGATGTCTAATCAGAGGTCTCCTCATGACCGTTGCAATGATCCGTTATGACCTTTTCTTGAACATTATCTAGGGGGTCCTTTATATTCGAGAATTGATACTTCTTATAACCCGACAACACCTCACTTTAATATTATGCATATGCACACTTATGATCTTTATTTACTTTAGCATAACATTAACTCCTTTTACATCGGAAGTATGAATATATACATTTAATCGTGGCATGTCAAAGCTTATATTATCCTTAAACCATCATGCTATATTACGTTTATACTAGTCAAAATCTCATTTTTAGCATGGTAATATTTTATTTCTACTTAACATGCTATATAACAATCATAATCTTAATATCAACATTAAGCTTAGCATAATAAATATTATCTTCAATTCATCATGCTTATTAATGATTGTACTATCCTCAAATCAAATATAATAATCATTCAAATAATTTTAGCATCACAACAATAAACAACAAGCAATATCCTTATATTGTAGTGAAACTATACTTATAGATATTTTATTGAGGCTTGATAAGTTGAAGATCCTAATTCTCATTTCCCCTATTTCTTTCTTTTTTTTGTTTCTCTCTTTCCTTTCCCCCTCTTCTTTCCTTTCCCTCTCTTCTTTTCTTTCCTTTCTTTCTTCCTGATTTCAAAATTAACGAACAGATGTGGCCTTTTATAGTGGAAAGGAAGTGAGACTAGACATGTCATTTAGTATATAATTATCACAAGTGTATGCCATATGTCTACATAATGACTCTTTAGTGATGACTAATCCAAATAAATGATGATTAAGCTATTGCCAGGAGCTCTGCATGGCGTCCAAGTCATCTTCCTTTCATATTTAAGGTGTCTACCCTATCGACCCATCGAGCATGTTGACCTATCGAGCACATCGAGCTATCAAATACTTTGCATATTGGAGGCGTCAACCCCATCGAGCTATTTTCATATTAAAGGTATCAACCCCGTCATCCATTTGCATATTGAAGGCATCAAGCTTGTTGATCCCGTCAATCCCATCGACCTTATCGATCCCGTTGACCCTGTCAATCCTATCGACCCTATCGACCCTGTCGACCCATTTAGTGTATTGGAGGCGTTGACCCCATCGAGTCATTCCGATATTGAAAGTGTCGACCCCATCGACCTATTTAGTGTGTTGGAGGCATCGACCCCATCGACCCATACGCATATTGAAGGTGTCAACCCCGTCGACCCATTCGCATATTAGAGGTATCGACCCCATCAACCCTTTCTTGTTAACTTATGAAATTATAAAATATAAAAAAAATCCCTTTAAATCTCTTTTCCCATTATTATGCATAGTTTAGAAATATTGGGGGTTTACAAATCGGGTGTCAGGTAAGTACAAATCTCACCTACAACATGAAATCTATTTTTGAAACTTGATATACCGTTGTTGATGAATGTTATGATGTTCACATTTACTAGCGTGATTTAGAATTCTTAATTTGACCATTGTTATATGTGTTGTGAGTCTGTTGAGGATGTTGCTCCTATAAATTACATAATTGCATAAACATATATAGCCATTAAAACGATAGTACCTCATATTCCATGCTAGGAAAGTAAGAGGTATAAAAGAGTGCTATACAATGACATAGATAGTAACATTATGCTAACACCTCTCGAAGGAAGGGCCAAAGCCTAATGAAGAGAGGATTCTTGAATGTTATGCTAACACCTCTCGAAGGAAGGGCCAAAGCAAAATGAAGAGAGGATTCTTTAATGTTATGCTAACACCTCTTAAAGGAAGGGCTGGGGCCCAATGAAGAGAGGTTTTTTTTAAGCTATTTTAAACCCTCTCGAAAGAAGGGTCGAGGCTTAATGAAGAGAGGATCATGATACCTCTCGAAGGAATGGCCAAGGCTCAATGAAGAGAGGATCACGATAAGTTACCTCTCAAAGGAAGGGTCGAGGCCCAATAAGAGAGGATCACGATAGGTTACCTCTCGAAGGAAGGGTCGGGGCCTAATGAAGAGAGAATTATGTAAATTTATACTAATACCTCTCGAAGGAAGGGGCGAGGCTCAATGAAGAGATGATTAATTAAAGTTATGCTAAAACCTTTGTAAGAAAAGGCTGAGGCCTAATGAAGAGGGGATCAGGGTAAGTTATGCAAGGAAATAATAAGAAAAAGTAAGTACAAATCTCATCTACAACATGAAAACTATTTTTGAAACTTGATGACTTATTTCTAATGATTGCATGATTGTGCATGTTAGTAATTGATTGTAGTCATGAAGTGATTGACTGTTAGGAGTGCTATGATCATTATAATTGCTGCTTATAGAAATTTCTTAAGCAACATATGCACTCATAAGTATCATGCAAAATTTACCTCATATTCCATATTAAGAAATTAAGAGGTATATGAAGATAGAAAGAAATGAGATAGAAAAGTTTAGTTTTGTACAAACGCTCGAATTGTTCTTAAAAACAAAATAAGTAAATAATTTGTTTTTTAAAAGCGGGCAGATGGGCGGATAACCGCCGTAACTGCCTGCCATGGCGGTGGCGGATATCCGCCCTCTCCATGGCGGGGTGGATACTTATGAAGAAATTTTTTAAATGGGCGGAGAACCACCTATTAGTGCAAATGGCAGTATTGTAGATACGAATAGATAGCAGATAATTGATATATGTATCCGAAATTTGCACAACCCTAGCCAGCCAATATCACTGTGCAAGCACAGTAATAGGCTTATAACATATGTCACATTGTGACTGTGTTGTTTCATTATTTTATTCTTTCAAATATAATTCAAAATTAATTCAAAATAGAATATTATCTATTTTAAACCAAATCAATGGAAGGGCCTCGAAATGGATTTGTTTTCGCTCCCCCTAAGGAAAGTTTCAGAATATATCAATATCAAGGTTCACTTCTTAAGAAAATAGGAAAAAGTGATATATTTCGAACTTGACCAACCCTACGGCGGCAATTTTTGAGTTAAGTCATGGACTCCGAAATAATGGATTACACTCACAAAAGCATAATTAAGCTTTAAGCGGTTAATTATGTCTTGACCAAATAAGCGGTAACTTACGAGTAAAAGGGAAAATATGAGATATTTTAAGTTTGACTTGTAGGTTTAAGAATGTCTCAAAGTTAATTTGAAATTAATATAACCAACCCAAAGGGAGTATATTGATTGTTGAATTGATATTTCGTGGTTTAGTCATAAATAATTTTATGTGTTTTAATTATTACATTTGTGCATCATATTTACTATTCCAAAACATTAATATATATTCAATTATAATGAATTATGTATATTTTATTTGATTTCAGCAATTAACATGTCTTTGATCAATAATTTTGTTACTGTGTTACTAAATTATTACGAATTAACTGATGATAACTTTATTATGAGATGGAAATCAAACCTAAACATCGTATTAATATGCGAAAACCATAAGTTTGTCTTGACCGAGGAATGTCTAAAGAGCCTGCTACCAATGTTGCCCGTAATGTATAGGAAAAGTATGATAATTGGATCCAATCCAATAACAAGGAAAAATGCTACATGTTGATGAGCATGAGTGATGTTTTTAGGAAGAAACATGAAAATCTATAGACTGCATATGAGATATTAGAGTTTCTCCAGGCCTTGTTTGGGCAACAATCTAACCAAAGATGTCATGAGGTTACTATAACCTACATGAACTATAACCTACATGAACACCAAAATAAAGAAAGGAAGGGCTGAGGTCTAATGAAAATGGGATCATGATAAGTAATGCTAATACATGCCGACGCATGCAAGGACCATAGGCAAGTTTGGATCAGATTGCTCGCATGTCTTTCCATTGGTCGAGCACTCAATTGGTACGTACACAAGGCCCAATAAAAAAAAAGTACGAGAAAGAGTAAGATAGAAGCATGTAATAACCCTTATAAAAAATATGAGTTTTAAGATTATTATATATTACATGTTTCATACATCATATACATTTATAACCGTTTTGTGAATTATGTTTGTACTTGCTGAGCGAAAGCTCACGTATTATATTCCATGTTATAAGCACTAAGGGCAAGCAACTGATCACGTTACTCTGACAAACTCGTCGAGAGAGTGAAATGATTGTGGAGGAGGTAGTGGTATCAAGAATATAGTTATGCTGTAAACTTCCATTTTAATATTATAAATGGTAATTGTTATAAATATTTTGGTACATTATGAAAATTTGGCCAATATTTTGAAAACTTTTTTATAAATGTTTTGCGATCTCATAGTCGACACGTGCACATTTAATAGTAGCGCTATGATATATTTTTTTTTTATATGATAGAGGTTGCTACTAACCAAGAACTCTTTAAATGAAGAAAATTTTAAGAAGTTTCTTTAGAATTAAGTCTTTAGTGAAAAAATAATAATACTCCGATTTTGTAATGAAAAATATAGTAATATAACGGCTCGAACAACACGGGTCGCTACACATATTTAGAATTATATATAAATATGAAACCTTGAATGATTTATCTAATAAATTCTCTTTAAAAGTTAATAAGTAATTATCACACCATCCGTCTTGAATCTTATGTTATGTATGGAAAGAGTATTTATAGTTACAGTGAGATTTTAATTTACTATGTGACTATAAATGATATCCATTTATTAATATAAAAAAAAACCAATTTTAATACTTAGACTAATGTTTCCAAACTTTTGAGTATCTTACACTATTAACTCTAAAATTAATATCACAAGTAGAGATAAATTTTTACCCAACAATTAATGTGAAGTTTGTTACTTGCTGGCGAGTGCCCCACCACTCCCCCCCACTAATTAACAATTATTAGTTAGTCTTGACTCATTAGTTTTGCAACATATGCTTAATATATGTAGTAATATTACAATTAGATCCCATGTGCAGCAAGTATAGATAGTAACAGATTGGCCCCTCTCAATTATGAAATATTGACATTATTCAGCTGTTACTCTTATTATCTTCTCTATTTTTTTTTTTGTTTATTTATTTATTTATTTATTTATTTATTTATTTATTTATTTTTGGCCTTTTCATTTCATTTTACCTTCATTTTATAACCAAAGGACATTTTTCTATTCAATTTTAGAATATAGTATTAATTTCATTGGTGACACTTGTTTTCTTTTGCGATTTAAATAAAAGTTCTAACTTAAGTTCAGAATCTGTGACTAAAAATATTAATCTAATACATTTTTAGTACCTTGTATGCTTTTTAAAAAAAGCTTATCTAAGACTTATTTAACCAGTGTTTAAGGAATTATGAATGGTTGAGCGGGAGTAATGCAAGAGGCATGCAGCGGACAAGACAAGAATCACGCGATGAGACAAATCCAATAAAAGCTGATTCACAGTTTGAGCTATAAGGAACGAGACGACGTATCGTGTTCTCAGTTCCCCAACTGGGAATAGAATGAAATAGGGAAATTTTTTTTTTTCTGTTGCCAAAACTGAATAGAATAATAGTTGGGAAGAAAATAAATCGACTACCTACGCAAAACTAGTAGTATACTATAAATCGTATGCAGGATTGATATATTCTCAAATATCTCTTTCTTATGGAGTTATTGAAGTTATTTTTTATTATATATTAAACTTTTTATTTGAGTAATATCGAATCAGTATTGTAATTAATATAATTATGTATTAAATTTAATTTTAATATTATATATTATTAAAGTTATTTTTAAGATATACTAAATTTTTTTATAATACATGTTGTAATTAATATAATAACATATTAAATTTAGTTTTGATATTATATAAAATATAATATTTTTATTTCAAAATTAATTAATAATTAAATAAATAACTTATCTTTTTTATATATATTAAATCCTCAATATCTTATTTTTAAATATAAGATAGATATATTCTTAATAATTTTGATTTTATAAAAATATTGATGTCTATTAAATATATAAATATTTATTTAATGGGAATACTATGAATTTATTCATGTAATTTCAAATATCATAACGTATATTTTATAATATAGTGTTAACATCATCCAACCTTCAAAATCGAGAAAGAGACTAAATTCAATCGCACCCCTAAAAATCTCAGCGATTTTTGCAACTCCCTGTTTGTTTCTCTCTATCATGCTCTGACTTAGCTAATAATCAAAAATCTAATCTTGCAATTAGTCAGAGCTTTGACATTCCAGACATTACAGAATCAATACATAATTTAGACATGTGGAGCAGCCACAAGTCTTGCAATTTTCTTAATTCAGACAAGTGGAGCAGCAATGTTCATGTTCTTTCCAATCCCATAATCCCACACGGCTTTGTTTCTCCTTCTCGTGGCCCAAGTCTGCCGACGAGTAAGAAGAACTTGATCAAGACTTTATTTGATTCAAATAATTCCAACATGCCAAGACTTTATTTGATTCAATGATCACATAAACTTTACAAGAAGACAGTGAAGAGTACAAAAGCGAGTGAATAATATTAAAGCAACATAAAATGAACTATATATTAACCAATATATGTATGCATTCAGTAACTACATGGAGATATGCACTCACTACACATTCAGTTTATAGAAACAAGACTAATATATATATATATATATATAAGTAATAAATGAGATTATCTTAATTTATATTAGGAAATAAAAACTTGAGCCTTCAATTTCAAATGCAGTACTATTAATCATAGACATTGCATAACCAGAGTTTTACAACAACAAATTTTATTATCATCAAAATTTCATTTTCATGATAAATAATAGAATTCTAAGAAATATGGGTAATTAAGTATGTTTAATCATGTAACTCAATGACAATCATTTGATACTAACTCAAATTCTATAACAGTTATTGCATGTATACTATCAGTCAATACTTAATACAATTTCTATAAAATAAGACTAAAAATTGTATAAACAAAATAAAGGATTGTAACAATCCAATACCAGTTCTTACAATGCAAGATCAGTTTTAACACTATGCTCAATCACAGAAAAATATGAGAAGACTAAAAATGAGTTTCTATAAATTTATTGTCTATATTATATAAAGAGATATTCATCCTATGATTTATCTATTAGGATTTAGCAACAAATAATTTCTCAAGAAGAATCGAGATATTGGCCAAATTGAATAATTTAATCACGCAATATTAGTCATATAAGTTCTTATGAAGATAATATACACTTTTCATCTCACTAGTAATCTTCATATTTTGCTAGAAGTCAATCTTGGTTTGAAAAATTTATGAAGTATCATAGAAATTTCCTCTTTCGAGATGGAGAACCTAATTGATCACATACAAAAGAGCTTAAAGTAACTCAATGGTATTTTTATAATTTGGAGGAAATATAGAACATTTATATTAATAACAATAATATTAATATAATGGATTTATTAATTAATTTTTTAACTTTGATATCATATAGCCCTATTACCACAACTAAATAGTGATATTGTGTTAATTAGAAATTAACGAGTGTTATTGTTCATCAATTAGGCATGCACGAAAATGAAAAATCAGTACGATAAAAAATGAGGAAGTTTAATGAGGAGAGAAACTTAACCTTGGGCGAGAAGGTGGAAAATTTGTTAGCAATAAGAGACATCCGATAAGTCTAGTACTGAGAGTGGCTTGCCAAGCTAGTAATGGCAAAGAAGATGAATGGAATGTTGAGAATTTGTATAGACTTTACTAAGCTCAACAAGGTTTACCTAAAGGACAACTTTCCCTTGTCTAACATAGACTGGTTGGTGGATGAGATAGTAGAGGACAAACTTTTAATGACAAATTTGACCTCTCTAGAATGTTAGAAGAATAAATTAATTAGTCATATGAATCAATTTAATTCTTATGATAAATAATCAAATTTTAATTAACACAATATCATACTTAGTTGTGCTAGCAGAACTGCATGATATTTGATTTAATAAATTCATTCATTCTTCTTATATTACATCAATAATTATATTATTAATATAATTATTATATTCCCGTCTCATATGCCCTTGAATTACTTTAAGTCTTTATGTATGTGATTGGTTAGATTCTAAATCTTGACTACATAAAGAATTTATTACACTTCATGATTTTATTTAATTCATAATTAGACACGTTTCACTTTAAAATAATAATTTAAAGTAAATAATAAATTTAATTATCTCATAATTAATTTAATTTAAACCTTACAAACCAATATTGACTTCTAGTAATATGTCAAGGTTACCCGTAAGTGGGCCAAATCGAAATCCAAGAATTAAGTCTAGACTGTTTGTTAAGTGTTGATGAGTCTTAATAGATTGGAGATTACGAGCAATGTATCAAACTCGAGGCTTTTCACAACTTAAACCTAGTTCAACAATTAAATAGTTCATAGGCTGAACAAAAGACCTAATAGAATTAGCCCAATTGAATAGAGACTTATATAAGAACTTATAAGAGTGGACAACAACGCAAAAATGTCACATTGTAGATTTTCATCCACCACGTAGCTTGATATAATACACATGGATGATAAATCAAGGCTAGTTTCTAATTTGATTCTCAACACATGAGAATCCAACTTTGCAATGGGAATGTTTGATGGAGAGAAAAAGGATTCTTGTTTCTTTCTCTCTCCCTAAGTGGGCGACACAATGAATGGAATCGGAAGCCATAAGATTCAAGTGTTCCTTTTATAAAGGGCACAAGCTTGGGGCCCTAGGCACAAGCTTGGGGCCCTAAGCTTAAGGAATTCCCTTTAAACCAATGGTCAGGTTCTCTTGTTCGTTTTAATTTTTGATTTTCAAATAATTATAACAAACAAATAATTCTAAATGAAAATCCAACTTTATCCGGTAATATCCGAACTTTTGATTTTGAAATTTCCATATAGACCTGGTCCCATTAACACTTTAATGACCAATCGGGTTTTCTTTTTGACTCAAAAAATTTTGTTTGGTTTTAATTTTATTAAATCTTCATTTAATAAACTTACACAATCAGTATATTATTTTTCTAATTAATTATTTAATTTTAAATTAAATATAAATCATACTTTGGATATGCTAGTAGTGCAGGTGTTATCTAGACTTAACAAATTAAACTAATTAATGATTTAACTCTTTAAATCAAATTCTCTAAGAACAAGTCAAATGTCCAAATTAAGATTTCAACCTAGATCCAGTCATCTTTAATGTATGTGACCTAATAGGTTTTACACTACACTAGTAAGTGAGCTCCATAACAAATTGTGATTATTACCGTACCAAATGATTAATTAACTTAAAATATATTTAAGTCAAATAGTTAAATCAAATATCTTACATGATTAATTAATTTTAAACCACTAGACCCACATGCGCCACTAACAAGGCATATGGAATATCACAGAAACCTATTGTGATTATTACCGTACCAAAATGAGCATTCCATCTATGCCAAAATTCCAATCAATCCTAGGGCATAGTTTAACTATTAAACCTACTAGACTTAACCATATGAATCAAGTGTTTCCTTATGCAACTTAGATAATGGATCTATGGAAACTCCTTTTCAACCATTCTACTTTGTAAAGATTCCTTGTTGCATAAGGAACATCACTCAGAGGATTTATCATCTGCTAATGAGGTGATGGATCACATCTTATCACCTCACAAACTACACATATAAGAATACATGCCGAATGGTTCACCCATTTAATGACCCATGGCTAGGGTCACATTGAATTATATTAAAGCAGGATATCATAGGTATGTACTGTGGTGATCTCAGGTCTGAGAATCACAAGTACAATAGTTATTTGACAAGTCTCATGAACAATAATTATCATTAACCACCTACATGTCTAATATGGTATTCTCTAATACTATTATTATAAGAACATCACTCTTCCTAAAAAGAAGATAGCACATGTAATAGTCTTTTCAAACTGTCATTATCCCATTATGACATTCTTATGACTATGAATATTTTGGTCTCAGGCTTATAGCCACTTGGATCTCAATGAGCGTGCTCACTATCACAGTTCCAAGTGCATTACCTAAGATCCAGAAATCAACCTTGCAATAAATATGTAATATTTTCAATCATTATTATATCAATATTATGATAACATAATGATATATTATATTGCTCAAATCAATACAAAGTATAAATATTATTAATAAGTATAAATGCCCAAAATTTCCAAACTATAAACAAAGAAACAGAAGGGGTCTTTTAAAAAAAAATTAATTTAGAAGGACCTTATTAAAAATAATGCATGCATAAAGACACTTAAAACATTAAGTGTCATCACATATCACATGACACTTTTTAAAAGGCTATATAACCCCCCTCCCCCCCCCCCCCCCCCTCAAATAACTTACGATGAAGTTAAGTAAGGAGAGAAAGAGAAAGATAAGAAAGGAGGGAAAGGAGAAAAAAATAAAGAAAGGAAAGAGAGAAGGAGAGTGAAAGGAAAGAGAGAGGAAAAGAAAGGAAGAGAAGGAAAGGGAAAGAAAGGTAAACGTTGGAGTAAATATAGGACACTCTAAATTTTGCGGAATCCCCATAATATAGCCTCAAAATTAGAATCATCAAAGAAGTAAAAGGGAATTGGTTTGTGCTAAATTGTACTTGAAAAACAAGTATGTCATAATCGCTCTACAACATGATAAATTTTATATATAATAAATATGTATGTTGTATCATTGCATATTTGTATGCTTATGCTTCGAATGTGTATAAATAAATATGAAGATGATGGCAACCTTGGCTATTCCCTATGTGAATAAATTTAATATATGATAATAAATGTGATATTAATGATTTGTCATGTTGCATGCACATGAACATGCCACATTTCATTTAGGCATGCATATGAAAATGGTAATGAGCATATAAGTTAAAGATGTTGTAAGACAATTGTATATGAGATATCATTGCTTGAAGTTAGAGTTAAAATACTGCAAAATGACGGTATTTGAGATATCATCGCATGAAGTTAGAGTTAAAGTTAAAATGTTGTAAGACGATAATATTTGAAATATCATCGCATGAAGTTAAAGTTAAAATGTTATAAGTTGATCGCATTCTTAATGTTAAAGCCATTGCTCATCACCGTTGAGCCCAACTATATTATAAGGCATGTGGATAAAGTACTTAAGGCATACATGGCACACATGAAAAGAATTATTCTTGGGAGATGTAATGATATACTTATAAAACACATATTTATGTTTTAAGTATATGATGAAAAGATGCTGTTTATTAAGAATGCCTTTACATGCTTATAGTTTAAGTTCCTATGATGTTGTTATACTTTATTTGGACTACAACATGGTAGTTTAAGTATGATTATCACTTATTGATTTTTATAGCTCATTCCTAGTTTTCCCATATTGTAAATAAATAGAAAGGTTAAGCGGTCGCTTTCGAGGGGTGATCAAGAAGTTACACCCAGTGTGTGCTGTCCGTATGAGGCTAACCTATGAATACGATAATAGTTTTAAGTAGGCCCTTTTGAGATACTAGAGGGTTGTATAAAGGATAAGTGTAACAATTTAAATTCCACCATATTTTTGGTAAGGCTATGTTAATGTATGATGTTAACCTCCAAAGTAATGACGATGACTAGTATATTTCTACTTAAGTTAATGATATGAAATTAGGGTGACAGGGTGGTATTAGAGCATTAGCTAGAGCATAATGGTTCTATAGACAAATACCATACGTACAAGATATGTTGGATGACAACTTCCATCAATGTAAGTATATTTTATTTATGTTTAAACTGATAGTCATCGATAGGCTTTCTTATAAGAACCGTACCTGAGACTGAAGCAAACATGCCTATGTTTTCATGATTCTGACGAAAATACAAGTATTGGATCTACTCAAAATAGTAAAATGAAATATATATATATATATATAAGACAAGTCAAAATCCCTCATTCAACCTACATTTAGAAAAAGCCTAGATTTTCTAGCCACTTAAGATTGGGCTAGCATCAAGGTTAAGACCTTTAAAGCACTAGAAGTCCCTAGCTATTATCAATTTGAAACAACATCATCATTCTTGAAAGCATGCCCATGAAGTATGAATTCTATAATACACTTCTCAAAATCATAATTCGTTCAACTTTTTTAATAGGACTGAAAAAACAAACAATTTATAATGGAACCTAGAAGAAGAAATAATGGAAGTAAAAGTGGAGGCAAGGTGTTCCAAGCCAAGAGTGGTAATTCGCTCGAGCTTGTTTATAGAGAACAAATTGCAAGGCTCTATGAAACACCTCAGCAGCAGGCTGAATTTATTCAAAAACAAGAAGAAGACTTGAGGACGAGAGAAGAAGATCTACTCTAACATCAAAGGGAGATGCTTAAGGATGTGGTATAAGCAGCCCCAGTCAAGGATCCAACACTAGTTACAGCTAAGAAACTGAAACCAGTATCGGAGAGATTTTTGAAACAGAATCCTCCTACTTTTGATGGACTTGCAGATGCACTTGAAGCTGAAGAGTGGATAAGCATGCCATAAAAGATCTTCAAATTTCTCGATATTGAAGATAAAGAGAAGGTATCAACCTCTATATATATGTTGAGGAGAGATGCACACATTTGGTGGGATGCAACTAAAAATTCAAAGAAGCTCTCTAAGATGACTTGGATCAAGTTTCATGAATTTTTTTAATTTTAAGTATTTTAGCAAGACTATGGTGGAGTATAAAGACTTGATCAATTAAATAATATACATCTCAAGCAAGGTAATATGTCAGTCCAAGATTGCTTTAGGAGATTGATTAATTAGCATTATTCGCACCAGAAATGGTAATTATAGAGACTCTAAAGACTTGGAGATTTATGAAGGGTCTTCATGATGATATGGCTAAGTTCCTTAATATAGGGATAGATGGATCATAATCCTATGTTGATGTTGATGAGCGTGCTATATGATAGGAGTCTTGGGACGACTCGAGCATAAATCCAAAAAAGTAGAGGAGTCAAATAAGGGGGAAGCTAGACATGAGACTAGGTTCTAATGAGGCAATAATTTTAAAAAGAGTTTCAAGTCAAGACTTAATAAGGAAAAACTCGAGACTCGACGATTTGGGAACAACAATAATGGTAGCAAGAAGAGGAAGAATATACTAGGAGGATAAATGAATGAACAAGAGATTATCAACAAGTGCCAAGCCTAGACACAGCCACCAAATTGTATGCATTGTGGAAACATACATTCAGGTGTATGCCACAGGTGTTGGGAACTTGTTTCAATTATGGAGGCAGGTCAACTTTCTATAGCTCAGACTAGTGCTTATATTTTAATTGATTCCAAAATATTATATTCTTTTGTAGCTGCTACATTCATTAAGAAACTTAATAGAATGCTTGATTTACTAGATTATGTTTGTTAAGTCTCTCTATCATTAGGCGAGAGCTTGTTATCTCAATTTTGTTTCAAGGTTGTACCTATTATAGTCATTGAACAATAGACATGTCAGTACTAGAAATGTATGACTATGATGAAATATTGGGTATGAATTGATTATCTAAGCATAGCGCCACCATCATCTAGAAGAAAGTACTTTTTTGGTCATTCGAAGGGGAACCGTTTGAGTTCTGAGGAACGTCATGGGGGGAATAAATGGCCTATAGTTTTTGCACTTAAGGTGCAAAAGATGTTGGCTAAAGGTTGCATTTGGTATTTAGCGAACATCTTTGATAAGATAAAGGAAGTAGTTATAGACCCAAAAAACATATCAGTGGTACGTGACTTTGTTGACATATTTCCTCCAGAGTTTCCAAGAGTACCTCTTAATTGAGAATGCCACCCATATCAAAAGCACCTTACCGTATAGATCCCACGAAGCTAAGAGAATTGAATACCTAACTATAGGAGTAGTTAGGCAAGAAGTTCATTCTTTCTAGTTACTCAACTCAGGGAGCTCCAATATTGTTCGTAAAGAAAAAGATGATTTGATGAAAATGTGTATTGACTATCGCGAGCTGAACAAAGTCACCATTTAAAATAAGTATATTCTACCCAGATCGATGATTTGTTTGATTAGTTACAAGGAGCGGCCGTGTTTTCTAAGATCGACTTGCCATTTGGGTATCATCAGCTTAAGGTGTGAGAGTCAGATATTCCGAAAATGGCATTTTGGGCGCGTTATGAACATTATAAGTTTTTGGTAATGTCATTTGGACTTACCAATTCCCCAGCAGTTTTTATGGATTTGATCAATCAGGTGTTTGAAGAATATTTTGACACATGATCATCTTTATAAATGATATCATAGTTTATTCATGAACTAAGGAGGAACATGAAACCCATCTGAGGTTAGTTTTAGGGCAGTTAAGAGAAAGGAAAATCTATAAAAAATTTAGCAAATGCGAGTTTTAGCTAGAACATGTCTCTTTCGTTAGGCATGTAGTGTCTAGGGATGGGATTTTCGTTGATCTATCCAAGATTGAAGTAGTAAGCCTATGAAAGTAGCCGACCAACATTACAGAAGTAAGAAGTTTTCTTCATTTGGCTAGCTATTATCAAAGATTCGTTGAGGGTTTTTCTAAAATCACCTCACCATTGACTGCCCTTACTCACAAGAAAAATAAATTTGAACGAGTTGACGCATACGAAGTGAGTTTCCAAGAGTTGAAGCAATGTCTAGTAACAACATTGATGTTAATAATTCGGGTCGAAATCGAAGGGCTTGTGATCATTAGCGGTGCATCATGTCAAGGTTTAGGGGTTATGTTGATGCATCATGGAAAGGTAATTACATATGTCTCAAGATAGGTAAAAGATTATGAGAAGAACTATCATACTGATGACTTAGAGTTAGTCGCAATTGTATTCACACTAAAGATCTAAAGACATTATTTGTATGGATTGCATTACGAAATTTACACCGACCATAAACTTTTGTAAGTATCTTTTTACACATAAGGTGCTTAATATGAGGCAAAGACACTAGTTGGAACTTGTTAAATACTACAATTACAAGATTTTATATTACTCGAGCAAAGCTAATGTAGTAGTTGATGCCCTAAGTTGCAAAATAGCTAGTAATCAGTTGTGGGTAATGCCATGAAGCATAGAAAAAGAGGTTGAAGAAGCTAGAATTAAAATGCTCTCAGGAAGACTGGCACTGCTAAAGCTCTATTCAACATTACTGGAAGACATTAAGGAGATTTAGGATAAGAATTTGAAGATTAAAGAGCTTAAGTATGAAGTTGATAAGGAAAAAAGGCCAAAATTTAGTATTGAAGGTGGATGCATTAAATTTAAAGATTGAATATGTGTACTCGAAGATGAAGACATGAGAAAGAAGATTTTATATGAAGCTCATAATACTTCGTATACAATGCATCCTGGCACTACGAAGATATATGTAAACTTGAAAAAATTCTTTTGGCGGCTAGGAATGAAGAAAGATATGGTTGACTATGTTGCGAGATGTCTTATATGTCGGCAAATTAAGGCTGAGCACTAGATATCAGCAAGATTGCTACAACCACCTGAGATTCCTGAGTGGAAATGGGAAAAAATAACCACTATGGACTTTGTGTCCGAATTGCCTAAGGAAGGGGATGATGTTATATGGCTTATTGTTGACCGATTTACTAACTCGACTCATTTTCTAACCATTTGCACACATATATAGTAGACAAACTAAGAAAACTATATATCAAGGAGATTGTGCAATTAGACAGTGTACCACAAGACTCAATATTGTCTGATCGAGATGGACGTCTTACCTTAACTTTCTGAAAAAAGCTACAAAAAGGTTTGGGCACCCAATTAAAGTTTAGTACTACTGCTCACCCACAAAATGAATGTCAAAATAAGTGCACCATTCAAACTCTAGAAGATATGTTGAGATCTTGTGTGATGGAGTTTTAGTGAACATGGAATGAAAAGCTTTAATTGGTAGAATTTTCATACAATAACAATTATCATGAATAAATTAAGATGGCTCTCTATGAGGCATTATATAGTATGAAGTGTCAATCACCTATCCATTGACATGAAGTTAGAAAGAGGAAGTTTTTGGGTGCAAGAAAGGTAGATCAGGCATCCAAAGCAATTAAGTTGATCGAAGAAAGTTTAAAAAGATATACCGATCGACAAAAGAACTATGCTAATAAGCGTTGTCGGCCATTTGAATTCCAAATCGGCGACAAAGTATTTCTAAAGGTTGCACTAATTAAAGAAATCATGCATTTTGGAATGAAAGGCAAGCTAAGTCCAAGATACATTGGTACCGTTCGAAGTCATCGAGAAGGTCGGTGAAGTAGCATACTGATAATCCCCTCCTTCAATGATGTCTAAAATACATGATATATTTCATATCCCAATGTTGCATAAATATTTGTCCAACCCTTCACATGTATTAGCTTATAAATCATTGCATGTGAATGCTAATCTAAGTTATGAAGAGGTGTCAATGAAGATCTTGGATCAAAAGAAGAAACAATTGAGAAATAAATATATTCCTATGATAAAGTTTTGTGGCGTAACCACGCAATAGATGAAGCTACATAGGGACCAAAGAGAATATGCAGGATAAATGCCCTGGTATATTTTGAAATTTTGAGGACGGAATTTTTATAAGAAAGGGAGAATGAAATCTCCCAAAAATTTCAAAACTATAATAAAATAAATAGAATGGGGTCTTTTTTAAACTTTTTAAATTTAGAAAGGTCTTGGTTTAATTTAATTATTAAAAAAAAATCATGCACGATGATACTTAATGATTAAGTGCCATCACATGACACTTTTGTAAAGGCTATATAACCCCCCTCCCCCTAAGTGACTTAGGGCAAAGCGAAGAAAGGAGAGGAAGAAAAGAAAGGAGGGAAAGGAGAAAAAAGAGAGGAAATGAAAGAGAGAAGGATAAGGAGAGAAAGAGTGAGGAAAAGAAGGGAAGGGAAGGGAAGGGAAAAAAGAACAATAAAGGTGTGAGTAAATTTAGGACACCCCAAATTTTGCGAAATCCCCACAATATAGCCTGGAACTTATGATCATCAAGAAAATAAGAGGGAATTAGTTTCAACTAAATTGTAGTTGGAAACCAAGTAATAATCCCTCTACAATGGTAAACTTTATATATGATCAATATGTACGTTGTATGCATTGTATATGTGTATGTTTATGCTTCAAATGTGTATAAATTAATATGAAGATGATGGCAAACTTGGAAAATCCCTATGTGAATGAAATTAATATATGATGATATACGTGATATTGATGATTTGTCATATTACATACACATGAGCATGACACATTGCATGTAGGCATGCAGATGAAAATGGTAATGAGCATATAAGTTAAAGATGTTGTAAGACGATGGTACATGAAATATCATCGTGTGAAGTTAATTATATGTTGATGAATGATATGCTTATAAAGTCAATATTTATGTTAAGTATATGATGAAAAATATGTTGTTTATTAAGACTACCTTTACATGCTTATGGTTTAAGTGCCTATGATGTTTTTATACTTTATTTCCACTACAACATGGCAGTTTAGGTACGGTTATCACTTATTAATCTTTATAGCTCATTCTTAATTTTTCCATGTATAAACAAACAGAAACGTAAAGCGGTCACTTACAAGTAGTGATCAAGAAGTTGAAGCCGTGTGTCTTTTGCGTGTGGGGCCAATCTGTGAATACAATAATAGCTTTAAGTAGATCATTTTGAAACACTAGAGGGTTGTATAAAGGATAAATATAAAAATTTAAATTCCATTGTATTTCTGCTAAGTCTATATTAATGTATGATGTTAACCTCTGAACCAATGACGATGACTAGTATACTTCTACTTAAGTTAATGATATGAAATTGGGGCGTGACAATAAATTTTACATTTAAAATTAAATCTCATAAAGTACATGACCCAATCGAACATATCCGAGTGACTTGACGGGCATACACTTTCAATAGCATGATCATGATCTTGGAGAATTAGTTGATATGCGATCTAGAATAAAATTTTAAAAATCATTTCTACTATTGGATTGTTTGTAGACTACTAATTGTGTCCATAGAGACAAAATTTCAAGGATATGAAATTGAACATGTGCCAAGGGAAATGAATGTTGAGGCTGATGGGCTAATGAAGCTCAGCCTGGCCCTTGCCATACACCTGTAGTAGCTCACTATCTTTAAGGAGACTTTGTATGTGCCAAGCATATCCCAAACGATAGTCATATATGTCGAAGAAGAAGGGTGGATGGCCTTGATAAAAAGATACATGTAAAAGGGAGAGCTCTAGTACAATCAAATTGATACCATGCATAAGAGAGAGCTTAAGAAACATAACCAAAGATAAACGAATGAATTAAGGTGGATTATGTGATGAGTGAGATCCATCAAGGAACCTTAGGAACCATTTGATGGCTCAGCCATTAGCGAGAAAGGGTGTCCTCCTAAGATACTTCTTGCCAACCATGCAAAGGGATACTATAGAAAGGGTCAAGAAGTGTCAAAAAGGGGTGTGGAGCATATGTTGGGGATACATGGGTGGGAGAAAGGTCTCACCAAGATCACTATTAAATGGTACCAACATTGGTCTCAGTCCCGACTTTATAGGTTTTGGTACCAATAAAGTATAAAAATTATTAGTACCAATGCGGTACTGGAAGTCTTGATTTGTTTTCCAATTTTTCTAATATTCAAGCCAAAAAGAAAAAGAAGAAGAGCCCTAAACCCAAATGTGCCTAGTCTAGATGTATATTGATTTTAAAATTAGTCCCGGACCTAATACCTAGTCTAGAATCGGGATTCCCATCGGAACCATGACTTTTGACTAACCTTAGAGATGACATTCTTTAACGGAAGTATGGACAAAATTAATTGTACTTTTGAAGAATTTGCCCAAAATTTGTAAACAAAACACCAAATATCCAGTTCTTCATATTTAGCATTTCATTTAATTTTACTATAGTAATTCTTCAAATTTGAATAATTATTATAGCAAAAGTACTTATTTTTTATTTATAGTATTTTAAATTTCTCTCTTTATCTTTTATTATTTTTTGTAAAGCTTTTTGCTTTTCTATTTCTTCTTTACTCTAGGGTTTTTTTTTCTTTCTTCCCTCTTAGTTGATATATGTAAATAATAGAATAGATAAATACTATATAGATTTATCTATATAGTGATTAGTTAGAGCAAGTCATAAAATTTCTGAATTTCAACTTAATTTTTAGTTAATATAATATTTAAGCTAATAAATTTATAAATAACTATATATTCGGTTATCTATTATATTCTTTGTATATATCATTTAAGAAGAAATAGAAAAAAAAAAAAAAAAAAAAAAACCTAAAATAAAGAAGAAGAGAAAAAGTAAAAAGCTTTACAAAATTTAATAAAAAATAAGAGAGAAAAATATAATTCAATTAAAAAAAAAAGATTTAACTAGTATTTTAACATTATATGGAGTGTTTTTTTTTATTTTATATAATTTTATTTATATTTTTTATAAAATATAATTAATATTAACCAACCTATTATGAAAACTCTTATAAATTTCCAAATTTAATCTACTTCACCTCAATCCTTATTGAGCATAAAACATGCTCCGAAAATTGGGAGTAAATTTGTCAACCCAATGAACAAAAGTTTATACAGAGATTTGACCCCAAACTGCAGAAGTATTTGGGAAAAAGATTTGTCAAAAGGAATTGTCAAAAAAAATTGTGGATTCCTTTTTGGCCGATTTGACTGCCACTTATTCTCCAAAACAGAGTGACGAAACGACACTATATACGAACTCTTACTTATATAATATCGATTTTTTTTTTCCCGGGTCAAAAAGGACGAGCATTTGAAGACGCTTAATAAGCATCAAAATCATATGAGGCCGTACTTGGGTTTTTCTTTTTAAAAAAATGGGGTCGGTCGGTTTCACTGAGATAGAAATCAAATCCTAAGAAATATTCATTTCAATTTGTTTATAACGATGTTTTTTCTTTCATCAGTGTTTGACTAAATTATAGATTACAAAACAAGGGTTCGTTGTATAAATATATAAATAACATATCTTCTATATATATCTAGATATTATAAATAAAGTATAAAAGTTAAAGAGTTAAGATCCAAATCCCAAAATGAAAGCTACTGCCGAGCTGCTCTGATATTGATAATAAGGTTAAAATTTTCATTTTAGTCCTTGTGTTTTCAACCCCAAGTACTAATATAAAACATTTTGTAATCCATAGGACCATCTAAGAAATATCCAAAAGTATAAGGACTAAACTTGCAAATAAAGAAAATAATAATGATAAGAAGAAGAAAGCGGAGAAAGTAGTTGATGAGAGAAAAAGTTGGGCGCGCCTTCTTGACCAACTGAACAACTTCCATCATTAATATTAATAGTAAGAGGAAGCGGCTAAAGTGTAGAGAGTCCCAACCCAAGTTTATTGAATGAATAACGGAAGGAAGAGAGAATGGTGATGGTATGAAGCTATTGATTGACTGAAAAACAGTTATGTCATAATCATAATGCTCCTGTTATGTGCTCACTCCATTTTCTTCAGATCAAGCATTCCGACGCAGATTCCCTATCAGCTCTCACTTTTTTGAGGTACCCTTTTCCTCCCTTTTTCTCTTTCTGTACTTTTCTTGAAATTTTGATCATTTCTGGTCCACGTTGAAGCATTTGATTTCGCCAGAAACAGAGAAAGAGTTTTTGCTTCTTTTTTTTTTTTGTTCTTGTTCTTCTTCTTCCTCCTCTTTTCTTGCGGGAAAATTTATCCATAAAAAGAAACAAAGTTGTAGTTTGTCCACACTTCCTTTTTGGTTTTTCAATTTCGTTATGTATTTAATGTAAACAGCACATAGTCCTCCTTTTCCAGCCTATCAGGATCCAATTACAGCTCTCTCTTTTTATAATTTTCACGTTCTTCCTTTTTTATCTAAGCTTAATTTGGAAGCTTTATGAATTCTCTCTCTCTCATCTCTCTCTCTTTATAGAAGTCTGAGATCTGATCATGAATTTTGCCGAATTTTAACTGTTCTTGTTTCACATATGATGCAAGAGAATTTGAACATATATTTCTCTTTATCTTTGAATCTAACCGACTCATCGATTTAGCTCTGTTTCTAGGCTATTTTCAAATATTGAAGAAGAAAATCAGATAGTGCAAAACATAACTTTCTGAAATTCACCCAAGAAGAACAAGTGGGGCCAGTCTATTTTTTCTTTTCTTTCTATAACAAATATTTTATATGCATTCCTATATATATATATATATTATATGTAGTAATCTTGTGACATCTCCACCATCTATGCAGTTGGCATCTAGCTCAGTCTTTTTCGGTTGCTCCAAAAAATTGAGTCCCAGGTTTAAGTCATAGCATCTCATTAGAGACTTATAGATAGGAGAAGGTGGTGAGTATTGAGATCATAATATCATGGCAAGAGATTTAAAACCGGAAAACGGGTCAGCAAGGGATACGGATCTGGAGGGGACTACCAATTTGAAAACGGACATGGAGCCGGACAAGAGAGAAGAAAGCGGAGGGCAAGAAACGGAAGAGGAGAAGAGCAAAAAAGAAGAGAAAACAAAGACAGTTCCATTCCCCAAGCTCTTCTCCTTTGCAGATTCAACTGACAAGCTTCTAATGCTTGTAGGAACTGTAGGCGCGGTCGGAAACGGATTGTGTATGCCTATAATGACTATACTCTTTGGCCAAATAATCAATTCTTTCGGAAGTAATCAGACAGTGCACGAAATTGTTCCTATAGTTTCTAAGGTTGCGTCCATATTGACCTATAAAAGCTTATATTTTGTTAACGTTGGTTTAAACTTTAATACTTAATCCTATGTATCATTGTTTTATAGGTCTGTCTGAAATTTGTTTACTTAGCAATTGGGGCAGCTGTAGCAGCATTTTTCCGTAAGTGAATGAACCGGCGTAACTCGTAATCTTTCTTTTCCCGATATGAATTAGATAATAACAATCTCTTGCTGTAAATTGTATCAGAGGTGGCTTGCTGGATGGTAACAGGGGAGAGACAGGCTGCAAGAATAAGGGGTTTGTATTTGAGGACAATATTAGGACAAGATGTGTCTTTCTTTGATAAGGAAACAAACACAGGAGAGGTTGTAGGGAGAATGTCAGGCGATACTGTTCTAATACAAGATGCCATGGGTGAAAAGGTATCAATTCAATTCAATTTTAATTCAACTCAAGTCAGCATTGAAGAAAGTCGTTTTCTTATATATATTTTTGTTTGGTTAGGTTGGAAAAACTGTACAGCTATTGACAACATTCATTGCTGGATTTATGATAGCCTTTATT
Organism: Coriaria nepalensis; assembly: GCA_027186245.1. Lineage (NCBI taxonomy): Eukaryota > Viridiplantae > Streptophyta > Magnoliopsida > Cucurbitales > Coriariaceae > Coriaria > Coriaria nepalensis. The sequence continues at coordinate 3,839,936 of CP114493.1, forward strand.
AAAGGATGGCTTCTAGCCCTGGTAATGTTGTCCGCTATTCCTCCTCTAGTGGTAGCCGGAGCAACTGTGGCCCGAATGATGTCTAAAATGGCGGCTCGTGGGCAGATTGCTTACGCGAATGCAGCTAATGTGGTTGAACAGACAATTGGCTCGATTAGAACCGTAATGTCCTAATCTCTAGTGTTTTTATCCCGTCTGTTTTCACTTTTCAGTTTCTTTTAGCAAATGAATCATAATGATGAATTATTTTGGGGAAAAAAAAGTACAGGTCGCTTCGTTTACGAGTGAGAAGCAAGCGATAGGTAATTACAACAAGTTCCTACTACAAGCATACAAATCGGGTGTTCATGAGGGCTTGGCTAGTGGAATCGGTATTGGTATGGTTATGTTGATTGTTTTCTGCACATATGCCTTAGCTGTTTGGTTTGGTGGAAAAATGATATTGGAAAAAGGATATAATGGTGGTCAAGTTCTCAACGTCATCATCGCTGTATTGACCGGTTCAATGTAAGTTTTTCATTTACAAACCTCATGCTTTTTATGTCTTCAAACCCAGTTTGGGCTAACAAATTTTAGTTAAAATTCATCATTGAAACAAAAATTCAGCTTACCTTACGATAAAGATCAAAACATAGTTTTTAAAACGCCAGTTTCAATGATTTTTCAGGTCACTAGGACAGATTTCACCTTGCATGAGTGCATTTGCTGCTGGTCAAGCAGCAGCATACAAGATGTTCGAGACGATACAGAGACAACCGGAGATAGATATTTATGACACAAAGGGGAGAACATTAGAAGACATTAGAGGAGACATAGAGTTGAAGAATGTCTCTTTCAGATACCCAACTAGACCAGAGGAGACTATTTTTGACGGGTTTTCTCTTCAGATCCCGAGCGGGACCACTGCAGCATTGGTGGGCCAGAGTGGTAGTGGCAAATCGACAGTTATCAGTCTGATAGAGCGTTTCTACGATCCATTATCCGGTCAAGTTCTTATAGATGATATTGACCTCAAGGAATTTCAGCTCAGATGGATAAGGGGAAAGATCGGTCTTGTTAGTCAAGAGCCGGCTCTGTTCTCAGCCAGTATTAGAGAAAATATCGCGTATGGAAAAGATGGTGCAACTAATGAGGAGATAAAGGCTGCATCGGAACTTGCAAATGCAGCTAAATTTATCGACAAATTGCCTCAGGTTCTAACTCTTACTCAGGCTTCATTTGGAAGCAGTTTGGACCCAAATTCAATTTAAAGCCCACAAATCATAACTAAAATCTACTATTTTTAGGCGTCGGTTTTGCTAAACGTTAGTTTAATAAGTCTACCCAAATGGAGCCTTAATCCAAATATATTTACTCGGCCGGCTTATCAAGTTAATGATCCTTGAAGTATTTTGTTGGAACAGGGATTAGACACAATGGTAGGCGAGCATGGGACTCAGTTGTCAGGTGGACAAAAGCAGAGAGTTGCAATTGCGAGAGCGATTCTAAAAGATCCTCGGATTCTACTTCTAGATGAAGCTACTAGTGCCCTTGATGCGGAATCAGAGAGAGTAGTACAAGAAGCATTGGATCGAATCATGATCAATCGTACGACTGTCATCGTTGCTCATCGCTTGAGCACGGTTAGAAATGCTGATATGATTGCTGTCATTCATAGAGGAAAGATGGTCGAAAAAGGTAACGCTAGGATTTATGCATCTCATTTGCCTCATAAAAGAAGAGATAGATGACCCAAGCTTAAAATTGAAACTTATACTGCATCCAACAAAAAAGTCGCCATGTCATATTTATTTTTACGGAATTATCAAAATTTCTTAGTATGGTGATTTGTTTTGCTGGGTGAAGTGTAAGTTTCAATTTTAACATTGGCTCAACCAAGAATCCATCATAATAACAAATTACAGTTTTTGTTCAGTTTAACAATGCCAGTTTTCAATACTGTCAGGCTCGCATTCGGACCTAATTAAGGATCCAGAAGGAGCATATTCTCAGCTCGTACGTTTGCAAGAAATGAACAAGGAATCAGACATTTCCGCAGAAGATCCGGACAGATTGGACATTTCCGTTGAATCTTTCAGACAGTCAAGTCAAAGGGGTGCCTACATAAGATCTTCAAGCCGAGGATCATCAATAGGCAATAACAGTCAAAGAATAAACTTACGATCAGTAAGTCGAGGATCGTCCATAGGAAACAGTAGCCGCCATTCATTGTCTGTTTTCGGTCTACCCACTGGACTTAACTTTCCTGACCAAAGCCAACATGAAGAAGTACTAGACGAGCTACAACAAAAGGTCCCAGAAGTTCCCCTTGCACGCCTAGCTTCCCTCAACAAGCCGGAGATTCCGGCCCTGATTCTTGGAACCATAGGTGCAATAATAGCCGGCTCAGTCCTTCCCATTTTCGGTCTACTTGTTTCAAGTATAATCAAGGCATTTTACGAACCACCCCATAAGTTAAAAAATGATACGAGATTTTGGGCATTTATGTATATTGTACTAGGGGTTGCATCCATGCTGGCTCATCCTTCACGAGCATACTTCTTTTCAGTGGCCGGTTGTAAGTTAATCGAACGTATAAGGTCAATATGTTTTAAGAAGGTGGTTCATATGGAGGTGAGCTGGTTCGATGAACCGGCTCATTCTAGTGGAGCTATTGGTGCTAGGCTTTCATCTGATGCAGCCTCGGTCCGAACTTTAGTAGGAGATACACTCTCCCAGAATGTAGCCAATGCTGCATCTGCTATTGCCGGTTTGGTCATTGCATTTGCTGCGAGCTGGGAGCTTGCTTTCATTATCCTTGCCTTGATTCCTCTTATTGGGGTAAATGGGTATGTACAAATAAAGTTCATGAAAGGATTCAGTGCAGATGCCAAGGTAAGAATTACCCGGAAACTTGTAACTGATTACTAATCACTACTAGTCCCCTTGTACTACTAATCACTACCACTACTAGTCCCCTTGTACTACTAATCACTACCACTACTAGTCCTCTTGTACTACTAATCTTACAACTTTTGTGATTATTTGCAGTCTATGTATGAAGATGCGAGCCAAGTGGCAAATGATGCGGTGGGAGGGATAAGGACGGTTGCATCTTTTTGTGCAGAGGAGAAAGTTATGGAAATGTATAGAAAGAAATGTGAAGGACCGTTAATGACCGGAATAAGGCAGGGAATGATAAGTGGAATCGGATTTGGAATTTCTTTCTTCTTGCTGTTCAATGTGTATGCAATCAGTTTCTATGCAGGAGCTCAACTTGTTGAGCATGGAAGAACAACATTTGGAGATGTTTTCAAAGTAAATATCTCTATTTTACTCTGATAATTGGATATCCCCCTGTTAATAAACAAATATGAATCTGGTTGTTCTTTTTGTAGGTGTTTTTTGCTTTGACAATGGCAGCAACTGGAATCTCTCAAGTAAGCTCAATGGGTCAAGATTCGACCAAAGCCAAAGCTGCTGCTGCCTCCATATTTGCAATAATAGACAGGGAATCGAAGATCGATCCAAGCGATGAGTCAGGGACAACTTTGGAAGATGTGAAGGGTGAACTCGAACTTAAACGTCTAAGCTTCAAGTACCCATCTAGACCCGATATCCAAATCTTCAGAGATCTCACCATGCATATTCGCTCCGGAAAGGTATTGATGAATAATCAACGAATTAAATCGAATTTTAGAAATATTTATTAAGTAATATGATTGTTTTAATTAATCCATCTTACCTTTTTCTTGAATCAGACAGTAGCCCTGGTTGGAGAAAGCGGGAGTGGGAAATCAACCGTGATTGCATTATTACAAAGATTTTATGATCCGGATTCTGGACATATCACACTTGATGGGGTGGAAATTCAAAAACTGAAATTGAAATGGTTAAGACAGCAAATGGGTCTAGTGAGCCAAGAACCCATCTTGTTCAATGAAACGATCCGAGCAAACATTGCATACGGCAAAGGAGGAGATGCTACTGAAGCTGAGATCATAGCTGCATCTGAACTAGCCAATGCTCACAAATTCATCAGTAGCTTACAACAGGTAAAACTTACAAACAATCTCAATCTCAGACACGATTCAATGAAAGACTTAAGAATATTAATTAAAGAATGCAAAAATAAAATGAAAAAATTTGCAGGGTTATGATACAGTAGTAGGGGAGAGAGGGATCCAATTATCAGGTGGGCAGAAACAACGAGTAGCAATTGCTCGGGCAATAATAAAAAGTCCGAAGATATTACTTCTGGATGAAGCAACAAGTGCACTCGATGCAGAATCAGAGAGAGTGGTCCAAGATGCTTTAGACCGAGTGATGGTGAACAGGACAACCGTTGTGGTTGCACATCGGCTTTCGACAATCAAGAATGCGGATTTAATTGCAGTTGTTAAGAATGGAGTTATAGTAGAGAAAGGCAAGCATGAGGAATTGCTTAACATCAAGGATGGAGCTTATGCTTCTTTGGTTGCACTTCACACAAGTTCTGCAACTTTCTAAGTTAAAGAAAGGTCAAAGGACAAGTGATTCTATATAATGATATATGTTTGTTTGTCTTTCAAAGGGGATAGGAGGGAAAAGAAGAAGCGGCTGATTTGTTTTCTTCCAAACAGAGCAAGAGAAGAGATCTCTCGTCTTTCACGTTGTTTCTTCCTTTCCATTTTCCCCCCTTCTTTTGCTTTATATATCTATCTATTATGCATAAAATGTTCGTTTCTCAAAAGCAGATAAGTCTATATAATAAAGCCCACAGATTCTTCTCTGATTTCTTTTCAGGCTGTCATAAATACATAAAAGAGGTTAGCTGAAGAAAGAATTAGAATAATGTACATCATAATTGGAATAGATGACTTGGTAGATATTAGGATAAAGCCAAATTAGAGAAGAAAAAGGTGTTGAAACGTGAAAGGCAGCCAAATTTTATTAGAGAAGTGAATGCATTCAATGACTACTACCACTACTAGTACTACTCATCGTGCTTACAAGTCACAGCTTACAAGGGGGTCAAAGGTATGCAGAGAAAAACATTTGCTTAGAACGTATAAGCACATACTGCTATATCCCCTTCAGTTGTGTGGTGATTGAATTCTGTAGATGCCCTTTAAGGTAGAAGTAATGAAAATCCGTGGGCCAACATTAATGGCCGCGCGGTGCGTCGATCTTTTTTGAAATGAAAACCTGCTTCCCCCCTCCTTCAATTGTGATCAACTGAAGAATCGAGAAAAAGAAATTGAAAGCAGGATCAGGAACTTTGTACTGCAAACCAAGCCCCCTTTTACAGAAAGCAAATGCAGTGATGGATCTAGGCAAAACAATAGAACAGAAGATGACCGGGTTTTGCTAAATGGTTCATTGACTAGGCCCTAGCATTCATACTATGTAAAATTATAGATTTCGTATCTGGTCTTGGTTTATCAAAAACTCTGTCAGTGCATAAGCTCCTAAAGATGTTAATTCTTTATCAAGTGTTGACCAATCATATATCACAGGACCCTAAAGATGTTAATTCTTTAGACTGAATAAGCAGTTCTTGTCAGAAGCAAGACTGTGATTAAGAGTGGAAGGAGCTCAATGATAACCCAAAAATGCCCTATAGACCCCAAAGCCAAATTTTTCAGCAATATTAGCTACAGCCTACAGGTAACAAGATAACTCAATTGCTACTACATTAGATGGATTGAACATACAGAAAGAAAATTTTCAATAGTAGTGGAACAACACATAACTGGTGCAATATGTTCACAGTAGGAAACATACCTCTCCTTCTCATTCTGTATCAAGCACTTTGCAAGTTTTCCCATCCTTAACAAGCTGACTAATAGCATTCCCAAATTTTCTATAATCATCACTCGTGTTATAAACTTGGTGAGAAATCCGTGCATATCCAGTGATAACCCCATCCTTATCCCTTGGTTCAAATTCACCACCTTTTGAAGCCTGAAAGTATATAGGCACCTCAATGCCACAACTTTCCCTCAAATGTGATCTCAACCTCAATGTATCATCTTCACTGGTTATACACAATCTAGAAGGCAATCCAACCATGATCATGGCTGCACACATTTCTGGAGTAGACCCCATAATTGTGCCCCAAGTCTCTACCAGCATTTTAGCCATTTTAATAACCTCGTCATGGTTCCTCTTCATAATACCCTCAATACCACCCTCAAACCGATTCACAAACTCCAAAGCAGTTGGCACAACAAGCTGAGGACTATAGTCCCTCGTCCCAATCCACGCACTCTCAATTGGTAATCCCTTTCCATATTCATGGGAAACTACAGGGTGGTGCATATCACACAATGAACCCGACTTTCTACAATACAAAAATGCAACTGAGGGTGGACAGAAAAACCATTTGTGCAAATTGCTTACATAGAAATCAGCCCCAACCTCTTTCACATTAACAGGTACACTACCAATAGCATGGGCAGCATCTACGAATACTTGGTCCACGCCCTCCTCTCTGCAAATTCTAACCAAATCACGAACGGGAACAACTATGGACAGCATTGAAGTTATATGATCAATTATCGCTAACCTAATATTGCTACCATTAGCTTTACCCTTTTTAAGTCCTTTCCTGAACTCAGAGATAATCTCTTCATCGGAATAAACAGGAAATGGCAACCTAACCTGGATAACAGAGCCACCCGCACGAGTAACATAAGCCTGGATAGATTTCTTCACGGCCTGAAAAGCGCATTGGAACATCACGACGGTATCGTTCTTATGAAACGCACCTTGAGCAAAAGCATGGCCGATCTTCTGTAGCACAATGGCTGCGGCAGTGGTTGCGTTGTCCACTAGCGAGACCTCGTCTACATGGTCGGCGTTGATCAAATCCTTGATAAGATTTCTCGAGTGTAGGATACCATCTCGGAGAGTGTTGAAGTAGAAATCGTCCGGTTGCTGGAGGAACCGGAGCTGCCACGTCCGCTGAGCAGATATGACGGAGTAAGGACAGCCGCCGAAACTGCCGTTGTTGATTCGCGCGACTAGAGGTTGGTGGTGGGAGAACTCGAACCGGAGATCGGAATCGGAGATGAAACGGTGGATCTTTGGTTTCTTGTGTAGATGATGATGATGGGCGGATTCGCTGCCATTTATATTGTCTTCTTGATTCATCTTCCGATAGTGAGACTCCGATTATTAGTGTTAGTGGAAGAGGAAGGAAGACATGACTTCAGCGTTAGTGGCTGAATTGAACTGAAAATTATTAGGGATTGGAGAAAAAAGAGTTCAAAGAGATAGTGAGGGTGTGTCAGACTGTGAGTGAATAACTGTCATGAGTTTTGCGTTAAAAGGGAAAGAGGAATCTATTCATACGTACGGTCTTTCTATGAAGACTTTCCCTTTTAAATACATTCATTTTTGTAAAGAATTTTTAGTTATTTCTTTTCTTAACTTATTTTTACATTAATTTTTCCTATATTTCTTCCCCTTTACATTTATTACTATAATAAAATTTTAATTAAAAAAAATTCGGATCTCGGTCGCATCAATAATAAAAAATCATATTGTAATCCAATCCATTTGATTCGATTCTATCAAAAATAAAATTTACAACAATTTAATTCAATTAATGTCTGATCGAATCGTATTGATCATACTTATTCCACCATAAAATTAGATTTTTTACCTTTTCTTCTTCTCGTGGATTACTTTGCAAGAAATGATTAGATATGATTATCTTAACTCATTCCGATAACAATGTAATACATCACTACATTTGCAAAAAGTATAAGAATTGGTTTTTGTTTTTAAATTTTTGACTCTATAATGTAACTTACATTATTTTAATATTGTCCCTCTCTCTCCCTCTTTCTTTTTTCTCTCTCTCTTCTCCTCTATTAGAAATACCAAAAAAAAAAAGAAAAATAAAGCGTTCAAGCTTATTCAGTGTCTTTAGAATGAGAAAGAAATGAAAGATGGGAATTTCATGAATTTCTAATTAAAGAGGGTTAAAATTGAAAAATAAAATATTTTAACTGATGTGTCACATTATCATTGGAATATGCCTACGGATTGACGTGTTAAGAATTTCCCATGCTTCGCCCCCTTTTAATTTCCGAATTCCCAAAACAAGTCAAAGGTTTTCCTCTTCCCTTCCCATCCCAGGTACGTCCATTTCCATTTCTTTATCACTTTCTTTCATTCCTTTTTTTTTTTTTTTTTTTTTTTTTTTAAATTCAATTTATTTACGCCAACCCTAGATCCTTATTATTATATTCCTCATATCTGCAATGTCCGAATTCAAAAGTCTACAATTTTGCTCTTTTTTCCTCTTTAGATTTCACTTGCCAAGAGCCATTTTTTTGAGGAATCCTCAGCTGTGAAGGGATGGGTGAACCTTTGGTGATCGGATTTTGATCAGAAACCAATTAATCTCCTGTCCTTGTCCTGAATTTGATCTGCAAAGGTTTAATTTTTCTTTTTCTTTACTTGATGCTCTTTCTGTACTGAATTCTTGACCGTGCCCTCGATTCGTTGAACTGTGATCCTACACAATTCCATTATTTTGTTCTTCTTCTGCAAAGTAAAGGGATCCATCATCTCCTGCATGTGATCCAGTTCTCTCCAGACGTAATTTTCTACAGAGGTCAAAGTCCTCACCTTGTAGCTCCATTCTGGAGCTGGGTTTTTGCTTTGATATTGTTTGTATCCGGCTTTTTCGACCGAGCTTGCTTTCGATAAAGAAAGAGAAAAAATCTTGAAAAAATCCCAATGGCTAATACACCTGGGAATTCTGTAATTATAATTCCTCCCACAAGAACTGATGCCGCTTCGACCTCAACTACACCCGTGCTAAGCAGATTTCCTCCTCCGAAATTTCAACAAGATCAGACTCCCCCACCTTCAATCAAAACGCCAAATGCACCTTCACTTTCTAATGGTGTAAAACATGGCAGTCCTCTTCCTCATCTGAGCACACCCCCTGGTCCTCCTGTATTTACTTCACCTGTCAGGCCTGCTGCGGTGCCTTTTCGCACTTCTCCGGCATCTCCTCAGCCAGTTGCTACTTTCTCTTCCAGTCTATCTTTGCCTACTTCTTCCCCTCCTCCCCATTTTTCAAATGGGCCAGCACAGTTGCAGCATCATGTTTCCGATCCCACCGAGGAATCTCTGTCTATTGCGGAGTCACCATATGTTCTATTCTCAGCTCACAAGGTATTTCTTGTCTAAATTGTGGTGTATCTTATAGTATATCAACTATTTATATATTTGTATGTCATCGATTTAGTGATTGCTTATCAATATAAAAGCCTGTAGATTATTAATGTGTTTAATGAAGTTTTTAAGTCCCCTTATTTTCCTATGATTTACTTAAAATGTTGCTTCTTCTGTTGCTGTGAGTATCGTACAGATTTTAAAACAGAAGAAACTCTTTAATGAACCAAGTTTGAGTTTTGGGGCATTGGTTTCACCAGGGAGGGAGATTTCACCCGGTCCTCAAATAATGCAAAGGGAACCTCACCGTTGTCAAAGCTGTGGAGCCTATTCAAACCTCTATTGCAACTTACTAATTGGTTCCGGTCAGTGGCAATGTGTAATTTGTTGGAACCTAAATTCGAGCGAGGGTGAATATATAGCACCCTCCCAAGATGACTTGCGTAGCTTCCCCGAGTTGTCATCCCCCATGGTTGACTATATACAAACAGGGAACAAGAGACCAGGCTTTATTCCAGTCTCTGATTCAAGAATGTCCGCCCCTATTGTTCTTGTCATAGACGAGTGTTTGGACGAGCCTCACCTTCGCCATCTACAAGGATCTTTGCATGCTTTTGTTGATTCTCTTCCCCCCACAACAAGAATCGGAATCATAATATATGGCCGGACAGTTTCAGTTTACGATTTTTCAGAGGAGTCAGTTGCATCTGCAGATGTACTTCCTGGGGCTATATCACCAACACAAGAGTCCTTGAAAGCGTTGATTTACGGGACAGGTATATATTTGTCGCCAATGCATGCTTCATTACCTGTGGCTCACACTATTTTTTCATCTCTAAGACCTTGTAAATCAAACATTCCGGAAGCTTCCAGAGACCGGTGCCTAGGCACAGCAATTGAGGTTGCTCTTGCTGTAATCCAAGGACCTTCAGCCGAGATGTCAAGAGGGGTGGTTAAGAGGATGGGGCGTAATAGCAGAATCATCGTGTGTGCTGGTGGGCCCAATACATATGGACCCGGGTCGGTCCCACATTCGTTTAGTCACCCAAATTATCCGCATATGGAAAAGACTGCATTGAAGTGGATGGAACACTTAGGCAGAGAGGCTCATCAACACAATACAGTTATTGATATTCTATGTGCGGGAACATGCCCCATAAGAGTGCCTGTTTTGCAGCCTCTTGCAAAAGCATCTGGGGGTGTTTTAGTAATTCACGATGACTTTGGAGAGGCCTTTGGTGTGAACTTGCAAAAAGCATCTTCCAGGGCAGCTGGGTCCCATGGCTTGTTGGAAATACGGTGTTCTGATGACATTCGGATCACTCAAGTTGTGGGTCCCGGTGAAGAGTCGCATATAGATACACACGAGAGCTTTAAAAATGACGTCTCTTTGTATATTCAGATGCTAAGTGTAGAAGAAACACAGTGCTTCTCACTCTCCATGGAAGCTAAAAGAGACATCAAGAGTGATTTTTTGTTTTTCCAATTTGCGATTCAATATTCAAATGTATATCAAGCTGATATATCAAGAGTTATTACAGTAAAATTGCCTACTGTTGATAGTTTATCAGCATATCTTGAGAATGTTCAATCCGATGTTGCTTCAGTTCTTATTGCCAAGAGGACCCTTTTACGAGCAAAGAACCATTCTGATGCGATTGATATGTGTGCTACAATAGATGAAAGGGTTAAAGATATTTCTTTGAAATTTGGAAGCCAACTTCCAAGGTCGAAGATTTACCGCTTCCCAAACGAGCTGTCTTTATTGCCTGAGCTCCTGTTCCACCTTAGAAGGGGCCCACTCCTGGGGAATATTGTTGGCCATGAAGATGAGAGGTCGGTGTTAAGGAACTTGTTTCTGAACGCATCTTTTGATCTCTCTCTCCGGATGGTAGCGCCTCGTTGTCTAATGCATAGGGAAGGTGGTACTTTTGAAGAACTTCCAGCTTATGATCTTGCTATGCAGTCTGATGCTGCAGTTGTTCTTGACCATGGCACAGATGTCTTCATTTGGTTGGTATGAAACTTGACCAATCTTCTCACTATTTTGGGTGTTGGATTATTTGTTTTTGCATATATCATGCCTGTTTAATCATAGTGTTGCGTATCTACGACTGTGGGTGCATATTGTTCAGATTAAACTTAGAATTTGTGGAGTACTGGCAAACTGCTAAGCTAGAATTGCATTTTGATTTCTTCAATCAAGCTGAAATTTTGTTGTCCTAACTTCTAAACCTGACTTTTAAACCATTTTAAATTGTGATCTAAACCCAACTTGGATGTTAAATCCAACTTGCTTTTGCCTTTGTTGTTATGGTTAATGTTGTATTTGTATGGGAGTTAGGCTTTGAAGCAAGTCATGGAGATATATTCTTCTGGGAACAGGGTCCATCGTCTGGACCTTTGTTAATGTAGAGAGAGGCTTGAATTGACTCGTGAATAAGGATGATGGTTGAAGGTTCTGTAGGCTAAGGATGATGGTTGAAGGTTCTGTAGGCGCACACACCTTGTCCCCTCCACAACCTGTCTTTGTGTGGACACACAGAAAGCAATGATTTAATCTGTTGTGCTTTTATTTATGCATTATTCAGTCCATAGCACCATTAAAATAATATTCCAATATATCAGGACATTCAAGAGTTTGTTTACGTGTATTATAATATCATTAAACTTTTACTATAGCTTTTCCTATGCATTTCACTCGCTGAATTTATTCCCTCTGACGTGCAAATCCAGGGAGCCGAACTTGCTGCAGATGAAGGGAAAAGTGCGGCTGCTTTAGCAGCTTGTAGAACATTAGCAGAAGAACTGACTGAATTGCGGTTTCCAGCTCCTAGGATTCTTGCTTTCAAGGTTTCTTTATCAGAGACCCCTACCTCCCCACCCCCACCTGTCACCTAGTTTTCTACTTTGAAAATAACTGTTACCCAATTGGATTATTTATTTATTTATTTACATTTTCGTGTTTTTTTTTTTTTTTTTTTTCAGGAGGGCAGTTCCCAGGCTAGGTATTTTGTTTCCAGGCTAATACCAGCACACAAGGACCCTCCCTATGAACAGGTAAGGGGAAAAACAAAATACAGTTTAAAACAGTTCTTTTCTGCATGAGCTTTAATACCATAATCAAGGGGGAAGCTTTGGTACAGAATTAACCGACACAAAAAAATAAGCCTGAAGACTAGAAGTTGATAGGTCATCCAAATGATTTATTATTTTACAGGAGGCAAGGTTCCCACAGCTACGATCTTTAACAACTGAGCAGCGGAGAAAGCTCAAAAGCAATTTACTTCACTTCGACGATCCTAGCTTCTGCGAGTGGATGCGTTCACTGAAATTGATCCCCCCAGGCCCGAGCTAAAGCCGTCATGTAACCTCAAAGGATTAGAGTGCTAGAAGAGGGATAATACCCGGCCAGGAGTTCAAGCTATAACTGTCAATGCTCCATTTTTGGGTTTTACTCTTTTCTGTTACTTTTGGCTGAGGGAAGGAAAAAAGGTGATTGTCCAATGGAGTTGCTGGGTGTTTACTTTTGCTTTTTCTTGTTTGGATACAGAGGAAAGAGTTCTTCTAATACATGACTGGTGGTAGTCGTTCATTCGCATTGTGTTCTTTGTTAAATTGCTAGTTTGTAGAACAATAAAGATGTCCATCTTTGAAATTTCTTTTTGTTCAAGGGATATTTAAGATATTATATGAACTTATCCAAATCAGGCATTCTTTCCTTCTCTTACATGAATGTAATGGAATGGACCTTTTTAACCAAAAATGTAGAAGTTCAATTGATAATTCCTTTTTAGACAACAATTCTGTTTTGACGTTCTAACTTTGAATTTATATTATAAACTTGAAAATGTATAAAAATAGTAAGAAAAAATATATATAATTTGAGCCTGTATCCTTAGAAAATATTTAATAATAAAAATAATATTATATTTAATAAATAATTATATAAATAATAAATATTTAGAGACGAAAATAATATTTTAACATTTTTTATTTCTTAATATCAAAAAAAGATCAATTTTGCTCATATGAAGATTGGCTGGATGATCAAAGTGAAGCCCAGCCCGAATTAGGCTCTCTACTCGGCCCAAAAGAGTATAACGAAATTCTGCCAAGAAGAAGATGCGGCCCACTAGAGACTAGAGAGAGCGAAACCCTAAACCCTGTTATTCTTCCATCTCTCTGCTCTCTGTTAGGCAATCGGCGTCCTCAGCGTTCTTCCCGGTAAGCTTGGATTAAGAATTCACGTAACTTGTTCGATTTCTCCATTGCTTATACAAAATAAATGCTATGTTATCTTCATCGATTTTTTGATTTATAACTCCATCTCGTCTTATCATTCTGATTCACTGCAACCTAACAGGAGTTAAATTGAATCTCTGAATATGTTTCTTATGGTTCATCTGATTCCCTTTGACAGAGTAATAAGGTTTATTGGTGCGTAAAACGTGGTTATCACTAATGACATGATTGTGAAATCATGCTTGCTTTCAGTTCGAGGCTTAGAATTACTGAATATGATTTTTTTTTTTTTTTTTTTTGAAATTTTGTACAAATTTGGGCGTGTAAAGCTACTCTCTTATAGTGAAACCTAGTAATCTCTAACATGATCGCGTCCCTGATTTCATTGAATTTGAGGTGTAGAATGTCAGAATCTAAAAGATGGTGTGATGATATTTGAGACAATTTAGACAAATGTAAAACTCATTCAGTAGAAGCTATCGGAAAATTTCCTAAAATCTCAAGTGTAGGTTGACTTGTCGAAATAATGTGGTTTAGGTTCTTTTCTGGTTCTTTTGAAAATAAGAACACTCCATTGGATGGATCACTGTACTTGGTTCGGTACTGTGGATGTAAGGATTTGATTGCATTGATACTTCAAATGTTGCACTACTTTCTATATATAGAAAATCTTTCTAGTGAGTACAATTTACCAATGAAATATTGTTTTAGAATCTACATTTTATCTTGTGCTTTGTTAACTCTCGTTAGTAATAATTCTTTGTAGATAAAACTCAGTCCTTGGAGGTGCTAATCAGTAATTCAAGTTCTAGAAAATGGGTCGTGTTCGCACCAAGACAGTGAAGAAATCCTCCCGCCTGGTCATTGAGAGGTACTACTCTCGAATGACTCTAGACTTCCACACAAACAAGAAGGTCTTGGAAGAGGTAGCCATAATCCCCTCAAAGCGTCTCCGCAACAAAATTGCCGGGTTCTCCACCCACTTGATGAAGAGGATCCAAAAGGGTCCAGTCAGAGGCATTTCCCTCAAACTGCAAGAGGAAGAGCGGGAGCGTAGAATGGACTTTGTTCCAGATGAGTCAGCTATTAAGGTTGATGAAATTAAAGTTGACAAGGAGACAATTGAAATGCTTACTGCCCTTGGAATGTCTGATGTTCCCGGAGTTGTTCAGGTTGACCCTCAGGTCACTGCTTCTTCTCCACAAGTTTTTGGTTGGGGAGCTGGTGTTGCTGGTGGGGCCAGGAGATACTGAAATAGTTAAGGCTATGCGAGAAGCAGACGTCGGTTGATTTCAATTACTGCTGGATGTTATTTTTGCTAGTTCATTTTCCCCCCTTTTTAATATTTAGGAGCTGTGAACATGGCATAGTATTTACTTCTTTTTTGTTTCTGTTTTGAGTTGATGTTGTGAGTTAACTTTTCCCATGAATGCTATTATGAGTTTCACCGGCACCTCTCTCTACCCTACTTGCCACCAAACCACTTTTGCTTTCCCCTCATTCTAACTGCTGCTGCCGCAACCTCATCTACCTCCTACATCCGACAGCTGCTCTAACTTAATCTCTATTGCGCCCCAAAGCCCTCAAAAGATCACCTTCTTCCAAACCCATCTCACCTGAAAGTTCCCCTAATCCCCCTCGGTAACCTCATAAATATCACCCATGTACCCATTCCACCACCCTCTCTCACATTCTCACCAACAAGCTTCGGCTCACTAGCAAAGTCTCCCCTCTGCCACCCGCCACCACCTGAAACGCATGTGGAATTGATGATGATTATAATAATTTGAGCTTGGAAACAAGAGAAATTCCGGTACCTTTTGATAGTATAATCGTGAGTGCGGTTTTTTCTATTAGGCTAATGTTGGGTATA
Organism: Coriaria nepalensis; assembly: GCA_027186245.1. Lineage (NCBI taxonomy): Eukaryota > Viridiplantae > Streptophyta > Magnoliopsida > Cucurbitales > Coriariaceae > Coriaria > Coriaria nepalensis. The sequence continues at coordinate 3,855,213 of CP114493.1, forward strand.
AGTTTGTCGGGAATATAAATTTGTATTCAAGTACAAGTGAAATTAAAAGATTAGATAATTTAAGATTTAATTATTTTCAAGTTGAGATTCCTATTTATCATTGTTTATATGGTTATTTCTGTATTAATTTTATTTATAATGTGTAAGGAAAATGATTAAATGATATTGAAAAAAAAAAAAAAGAAAATTTAAAGACGTGGCAAAATTTAGAACCGTCCGACGATTCACATGTCTGCACAGGCAGGCGTGCCTCATCCCAACCGAACCCCACTTTTGCCTTTCATTGCCGCCACCACCTCAAGTTCGCCGTGACATCTTCCTCTCATTTGAATCAAAATCAAATTAAATCCTGATTATTCCGATTTTCCAATATTTAATAATAAAAAATCATAGTCTTTCTTGATCAAATCAATAGGAGTAAAATATTGTAACTGAGACTTAGATTTACCCAACATTTATTGAAGGTCAATAAGAATGACGTTATTCATTCGTACTTTCATATATATATTTTTTGGCAAAACTATTATTGTATATATATATATAGGGTATGGGAAAACAGAGGAAACAATTATTTAGTAAAGAAAAAAAAAGAAAAAAAAAAAGAAAAGAAAAAGAAAACAAGGGGGTTGGTCCGATCACGGGGGTTGGTAGGTTCGGTTGCTTCTTCGCTGGTTGGTATAGAAGCTTTCAAGTTTCAGCTCTTTCTCCTTCTTCTTGGAAAATTGAGGCGGCTTTGATATAGAAATAAGAAAACCGAAAAATAAAAAATATAGAGACACAGAGGAAAATGGGGATGTACTGGAAAGTAATAATGGAAGAGTTAACGCAGTACACAGGTCTATCACCCGCCGCCTTCTTCACCATTATAGGTCTCATGGTCTTCGTCTACAATCTGGTTTCCTCCATGTTCGTCTCTCCTCAGGACTACAATAAGCCACCCACTGTACCCATCTCCTCCTCCACCTTTCTCAATTCATCGAATCCTAACCTCAACTTCTTTGGCAACGATTCTGCTTCTAATCCTACTCAATCTGTTCAAATTGGGGACTTGACCTTGCAGCAATTGAGGGCTTATGATGGCTCTGACCCTAACAAGCCCCTCCTCATCGCCATAAAGGGTCAGATCTATGACGTCTCTTCTTCCAGGTATTTATCATCTCCTCCTCCTCTTCTTCTTCGATAGGAATTGGAAAGGAGATTTTCGCTGTGAATGGGGTACTTAGTATAATTATTAGATAGTAGTGGGGTAATTAGTTTTATATTTCTTAAAAATTAGGGTAGCTTATACAAGACATTGAGCCTCTTTTGACTATACTTACTATTTGCAGAAACGATATAGATATAAGAGGGTAGGTATTCCCTCTTACCTGTTCTTTCATTAGTGAAATAATAGCAACACATCATAAGTTTAAGAGCCAAACGGACATCTCTAAACGTGGATTACATTCTTAAACCCATAATGCTAAGTACATAAAGATTAAAATCAACGTTTTTTTTAGTTGATTGATATAACGTGAAAGTTTTTCAGGATGTTTTACGGTCCTGGCTCGCCTTATGCGATGTTTTCCGGGAAGGATGCAAGCCGAGCCTTGGCTCTTTTGTCTTTCAAGCCTGAGGATATTACTGGTAACATAGAAGGTCTGAGTGAGGACGAGGTTGTGATTTTACAGGATTGGGAATTCAAATTTGTGGACAAATATCCCAAGGTTGGTGACCTCGTGCCGGAGAGAACACTTAACGAGCATCGTTCAGCGCCTTAAAGATTATGGATATTACAAATTGATAGTTAAGCTTTTAAGAATTACAAATATAGCTCTAAATTCTATAGAATTTGCTTTTACTTTTTTCTACCAAATACATAAGTTACCTTTTTGAGGTACGGACTCTTATAGTTTAGAATATGAGTACATATAAATTTATCTAAGCGATGTAAGCAGAGAAAGTTGTTAAGGAAAGTCACGTTGCTTTCTTCTTCATTTTCTTCTACTTAATTCATGCAATATTTTGGCCAAAAAAAAAATTTATATTCATGCAATTTGAAATTAAGAAAAAGGAAAAAGTCATGCAAATTTGTCCAGAACAAACAACCATTAGATTTGAACCCAGCTGCCTTTTATCCATACGAAGCAGAGCATCATCATCATCATCATCCCCGATGGAAGAAAAAAGCTGACTTCCTTCCTTCTAGTCTCAGCTTTGCTCCTCTGTTCTGCTTCAGGGAACGAAAGCAGCAATGGCGACTCCACTATTGGAGTCGTCTCTGGTTAAGAACCAATCTCACCCCTCCGTTTCACCTCTCTGTTCCAAGTTCCCCCATTCCTCGCCGAAAACCTATCTAGGATCTTCTTCTTCTTCTTCTCTATCAATCTCCAGTTTCGGAGCCAGAACTTGAAGAAATGGAAGGGCGAAAAGACGAAAAATGTGAGCAATGGCTTCGCTGGGAGGTTTTCTTTGTGGAATTTTCAAAGGCACTGATACTGGAGAGTCCACTAGACAGCAGTATGCTTCTACTGTAGCTCTCATCAATGGATTGGAAGCTAAGATATCGGCTCTTTCTGATTCACAGCTTAGGGACATGACGTTGATCCTCAAAGAACGAGTGCAGCAGGGCGAATCTTTGGATTCTATCTTGCCTGTGAGTCTTTCTGAAAATCATTATTGTTTTTATGTCCCTTCTTTCCGCCCATTTGAATTTGATTTTTGAATGTTGCTGTTTTATTTTCTTACATGTTGAAATCTTTCTCTCCTGCAATGGAGTGGGGTGTTGTTCTTCCTACCTACTATGAATTCAATTATTTGATAAACAAGTTTAAATTCTTAAACTTGTGTAGGTTTTCAGTGTACTTCAAATCATGTTGGACTTTTGTAGTCTCTCCACTTATTTTCCAGTTACTATTTCACAGTTCTTAATCCTTAGTTTTTTTTTTTCTCCCTTCTTCTTCTTCTTGTTTTTCCTGATAGATAAAGTTTTACAGGAAGCATTTTCTGCAGTGAGGGACCCTTTGATGTTCAACTGATAGGTAAGGTGTGTCGCATAAAAATTATACCCAGGGTTCAATATGTATATATTGTTTCTTTAGACTAGGCATTTTTGGACAAAAGACTTTCTTCTGAGGGATCCTTATAAATCCGAAGGTGTTTTATAAAAGAATAAGTTTTATTTGTTCAAGGATTCATGTGCATGCCTTAATTTTGTTTGGCCAAAAAAAAAAAAGCCTTAATTTTGGATGCATAGGTGGTATGGTTCTTCACAAGGAAGAAATAGCTGAAATGAGGACAGGAGAAGGGAAGACCCTTGTTGCTATTTTACCAGCTTATCTGAATGCCTTAACTGGGAAAGGGGTTCATGTTGTTACTGTCAATGATTATCTTGCCCGAAGAGATTGTGAGTGGGTTGGTCAAGTTCCTCGCTTTCTTGGACTTGCGGTTGGACTCATTCAACATATGTTCCATTTCTCTTTACTCATCATATTCCATAATGCATTTTTGTGTTACGTTCCAATTGCCATTTTAATGGATGTATTCTCCCTTTTAACCACTTTGAGCCTTTGAGGTTGATTGTAATATGGCTTCTATGTTTATTAAGTGTGAATAATATAATATGTCTATATTTTTCTCTAAAAGTTCCTCTCTCTCTTTCTACGAATGCATTCATGCCTGTATACAATGAAAATCCTATATGAATCACTAGCATTTCTTAATTAGCTCTTACCATCATAACTATTTCAGCAACACTTCATTTCAAGGCCTTTTCTATCATTTGATTAGCATATTCCACTAGTATCGTATCCCGCTTCAAACTTTATATCAGAGGTTTGAATCACGTCGTGTCTATATTCCCAGTCATTTTTTCCCCTACCCAAAGGATGGTAAAAATTTGTTAGGAAAGAGTTGCAGTCGTAAAACTAAGGCTGCTATTCGATTTTTCACCACTGTCTTAAAACCTTGTAATATACTTCTATTGATTTTTAGCTTGGTTGTCTGAAAGGTTTTTCAATTTTTTAATGTACTTCTAGGTCTCAAAGTTACATCTATTTCCTTCATCATTTATATTTGTTATTGGCATTGCTAGTCTGAAGCACCACTGTCCTACATCTGCTCCTTCGTCATCAGATCCAGTCCCGAAGGATGATCTTCCTATTGCATCAAGCAAAGGTAAACACATGTGTACTTATCATATTTCTTCTTTTGTTTTTTATAACGGTTTGCCTTCTTCCTCTTGTTCTTTTATTGCTTCCCTTGATTATATCTCTATTCCTACAAATGTTCGTGAAGCCACCATATCTCATCCTAGTTGGCATGATGCAATTATAGAGGAGATGAATGCTTTAGATGACAATGGCACTTGGGACTTGGTTGATTTACCTTCAGAGAAACGAGCTATAGGATGCAAATGGGTATTCACAGTTAAGGTCAATTCGGATGGGTCAGTTGCCAGATTAAAAGTCCATCTTGTCGCTAAGGGCTATACTTAAACCTATGGAGTGGCTTATTTTGTCATTTTTTCTTTTGTTGCGAAATTGACATCTGCTCGATTGTTTATTTCAATGGCAGCTACTCATCATTGGCCTTTACATCAACTTGATATCAACAATGTTTTTCTTCATGGTGATCTTCAAGAGGACGTGTATATGGAGCAACCTCCTAATTTTGTTGCTCAGGGGAAGTTAGGGCAAGTTTGTCGTCTTCGAAAATCTTTGCATGGTTTGAAACATAGTCCTCGTGCTTAGTTTGGAAAATTTATCAGGTTATTGAAAAATTTGGTATAATGAAAAGCGAGTCTGAACATTTTGTGTTCTACAAGCAGTCAGGAGTTGGTATCATTCTGTTAGTTGTATATGTGGATGACATCATTATCACTGGAAGTGGATACTATAGGAATTTCATCTCTTAAGTCCTTCATTCATACTCAGTTTCACACGAAGGAGTTAGGGGTGCTAAAATATTTCTTAGGTGTTGAAGTTATGAGTAAAAAAAGTATCTTTCTATCTTAGAAAAAATATGCCCTTGACCTATTAACTGAAATAGGAAAATTGAGAGCAAAACTTGTAGTGCTCTAATGACTACGAACATACACCTCATAGGAGATGGGGAACTATTTAAAGATCCTGAGAGATATCGGAGGTTGGTTGGGAAGTTGAATTATCTTACCGTGACTCTTCCAAATATTCCTATTCAATCAGTGTTGTCACTCAGTTTATGTCATCCCCAACAATTCATCATTAGGTAGCGTTAGAGCAAATTTTGTGTTACTTGAAAGGAGCACCCAGACGGGGTATCATGTATGCAAATGAGCACACTCATATTGAATATTTTTCATATGCAAATTGGGCAGGTTCCAAAATGAATAGAAGATTCACTTCAGATTATTGTATGTTTGTTGAACGAAATTTGGTCTCATGGAAGAATAAGAAGCAAAATGTTGTGTCAAGATCTAGTGCATCGTTAGAATATCTCTATGACATAGTATGTGTGTGAGTTAATGTAGATATATATATCAGTTCTTGACTGAAGTAGGATTTAAAACTCCAGTACCAGTAAAATTGTGGTGTGATAACCAAGTTGCTCTTTATATTGCATTAAATCCTGTGTTTCATGAACGAACTAAGCATATTGAAATTGATTGTCATTTTGTTTGTGAGAAAATTCAACAAGGCTTGATTTCTACGAGATATGTGAAGACTAGAGAACAACTAGGAGATATTTTCACAAAAGCTTAAAATGGGGTTTGGGTTGATTATCTTTGTAACAAGTTGAGTATGATTAATATCTATACTCCAATATGAGGGGGAATATTAGTTATATATTATATATATATATAGTTGACAATTAACTTAATTTTAGTTTCCTAATTATATATATATATACTTCTCTTTTCAATATTGTATAAGAAAGTATTCTCTTTTCATCTTATTTAACACCTCCTTTGAATATGCTTATTAGGGTAGATCTTTCTATTTATCTTACCTTCTTCCATTTAGGTACTGTTACCTGTGGGATGATTTGACTCCAGATTTGTTGAGGAGCAAAGGTTCAAATTACGAAGAGTTGCAGGGCTATCTTCGTCTTAGAGGCCGGCAAGCTTACTTACAGAAAAAGGTCAGTTTATTAGTCTCATTGTCTCAAGCCTAGAAGGAACTTAAACATTCCCTTTTACTATGTGTTTGCTGTCTTTTTTGCAGGAGATTGTAGGGCAACAGGCATCAGGGTTAATGAAGGAAGCTGAGAGGTTCTTGATTTTGAGCAATATCGACAGATTATGGAAGGAACACTTGCAGGCACTCAAGTTTGTTCAACAGGCCGTCATTTTACGTGGATATGCTCAGCGGGATCCACTTATCGAGTATAAACTCGAGGGCTATGATCTCTTCTTGGATATGATGGCTCAGATAAGGAGAAATGTCATTTATTCCATTTACCAGGTCGTCATAATTACATTACTAGTTCTTCATGCCCCCTTTTTTTTTAAATTCCCATCCTAATTTGTAAACTGCAAATTCATTTTTCTTCCCTTTGACAGTTCAAACCAGCAGTGCTTGTGAAGAAGGATCAGGAACAAATGAATAACAAGGAATCAGACAAACTTGTAACTAATGGTAGAGGAACTAATAATACCGGTTCTGGTCCCGTTAATGCTGTCAAGTCATCCTCATCACCTGCTACGAGCTCTCAAACAAGTGCATAAGAATCTCCATAAATTTCTTCTCCCCGCAAATTATAAAAATAAAAAAGAAAGATAGGAAGAAGACCTATAATATGTATAGAAGCTCCCTTGTATTCTCTGGAATAGGATATCAATGGGGCTGCAATTGATTGTGTTATATTTGTTATATATATAACAAAGATGTACAACAAAGAATCAAAGACGAGAATGTTAACGATGAATGATGTTTTCCAACATCTTTGCCCTTACATAGGTATAGGCTTGCAGTCGATTATAGGATTAATAAGGTGTAAACCATGTTACATCCATTTAGTGTATTTTGTGACATTTATCTTTCCATTTCTGAAACTGTAACACCGACATATCAAGTTCTCTGTATATGTCATTGTTCCTATACAGCAAGCTTCTCTTCGGATGACGTAATGGAATCAGTTACCAGGTGGTTACCTCGTACAATTTCCTCGAAAAGTTTATTGATGACACTCCCTTTAGCCTACAATTGAATGTGAACAAACAATAAAAGAATAAGTAAATCCAAAACAGGGTCATTTTCAACCGGTCGACATGACAATTTATTACCTTAACTCCAATAGCGATTGCTGTTTTAAGGTTGAAAAGCTGACCCAATCTTAGAGATGCAGCTCCTTTATCTTTGAGAGAGATTACAGGTACATTCCTTGACAAGGCCAGGCCGGGCAGATGCTTTGTCAGCCATTTTGGCTGGCAATCAGATGCTATTACTACAGCCTACAACAACAACACACTGAAAACATCAGGTCCATTTGGATGAAGCACAAGATATCAAATATCTTGTTGATATCTTGTAATTGATATTAACGGGAGATGAAGATGAGTAACCTGAAGCTTTGTGGTGTTAACAGTTGGAATCATACGTTCAAGTACACGAGTAACATCATTGACCCCTATTGAGAATTGTTGCTGAAAAACACAAATCACAAACACAAACATCGTTTTTTTTTGTTATTTACCTTAAAAGAGCAAGCGTTTTGTGCTATCCTTGAAGAAAGAAAGAAAGGGTGGAAACCTTTAACCATATTTTATGAGGCAAGGAGCTGCCATCCAACACTCTTGCTGCCTTTATCTCCCTGTGAATAGTGGAATTCCATGATCATTTTAACACATAGAGAAGAGAGATTTGATAATGAAAGGCGATTGATTTAGCTGTTACCTCTGAATCGATTTGAGCAGAGAGGCGAGCTGTTCTCCTTCATAGCAACTGGGTTAATTAAACAGTACCCGTTACTATAAGTATTTAAACGAAATAAAGAAAGAAAAAGAAGAAGCTTACTTGGGATTATGAGGAGAAGGGTCAGCAGTTAGTTGATTTTTTCTAGGCTTGTTGTTTCTTGTAGGCATCGTTGATTTGTTCCCTACAATTTGCAGTGTATTTCGCAGAGAGCTCTAAACCCAGAAGAAGAAGAAGCACACCACCTGTTTGATTTGATTCCCCGTTTTGGTTATACGTTAACGTTCAACTTTGGGCCGAGGCTCCTCTGGCCCACGACGGTATGACGATACAGCCCATTGGGCATCCTGACATGATGGCGCTTTTGAGCGGTGTCTAGGGGTAGATTTTTCTGGTTAAAAACCGAAGAGGATGGTACCATTTTTCCGGTTCTCAATATTGGAATCGGGAGGGAACCGGGTACTTTGATTCTCGGTTAATATCGAAAATAAAAATAGGACCGAAATTCCTGTCGGAATCGGAAAAAATGCCCAGCCTAGATGTTGTGTTTGAACTTTGAGTCCTACTTCTTTCTTTTGGCATATTCTAACTCCTTCCCTCTTTTTTGCCCAAAAAAAAACACTCCTTCCCTCTTTCACTAGGGTCCATCTCAATTTCTTCTGTGTCAGCTGGTACCAATACCATAGGACTCAAACCCCGACTACGCCATTCTAAGATAATACACCATATTCCCGAGCATTGAACACCCTACGCCCCCGGCAAGGTAGGTATGTAGCAACTTGGCAATGTGGCTAAGCCCTAAAAATATGTAGCAACTTGGACATCACATTGTCGCTAATCACTATTATTGTATCACAAAAGTTGGTGCAGAAAACCTCCTATTTTCCTACAAGAAAAACATCTCCTGGAACCCACTTTGTAAGTAGCCATATATCTCTAGTCCATATATATTTCTTCATTCAAAATCGATGCGCAAACAATGGAAAAAACAAGGGGCAAAAAGTCCATGTAAGCTGTATAGGGAACAATGCATGCCAGATTTAACTTAACTAGCCTTTCTATAAAAAGAAGAAGTTTAGATTCCAAGTTCATATGTACTTTACAAATTTAAATCAAACTTATCAGGAAGAAGATATCTGGAATGTGCAGCCAAACAAACTACTTAACTCTTTTCTTTGTTTTTCCTTTTTTTCTCAGAGTCTGAGAATAATCTATGGTCGAGGAGATGCCTCACTTCTTTCCTTCTTAATAACAGAGCATAAGACCTGCCTTGAAATGTAAGTCTCAAGCTCTCTAGAAACTTCAGTTAATTTCAAGTCAAAATTGCTTCTATACTTCTGCTTAGGCGATGCCACCGTGCCAGAAAATCTCCTTCTTGGGCTCGAAAAACTACCCGGTGAACCAGAAGAGGCCCCCCTACCCTTCACAATGAGAGGGGTTGAGCCTGATGAACCCATGCTGACCACATTCTTATCAATTTCGGCAAGTGGCCCGGATTTTGTCTCCAATGGCAGTGGCTTCAAAGGTTCCATTGCCTGTTTTGATTTCACTAGTCTTTCTCTAGCTTTTCCGGCTGCTTTGAGAGCTTTTTCTCCACTCAATGTTATCAATTTCCATGGGTCAATACTGACATGGAAGCCAGGCTTCTTGTTCGAACCTGAGGAGGGCTCTGGATCTCCATCGATTTTTATGGACAATCTTGTTGGGTTCTGAAACTTGGGATGAATGAATTTATCCAATAAGTCAGTATGGTATTTTCTTTTTTGCCTCTGAAGATGCTAACAAGTAAAAGTAGAGGGTGATCGATTTTTCTTTTACCTTGTTCATTCCATTTCCTCTGCATATCATCCTTGAAACAAAAGTTGACTTCTCGGGTGGTGAATCAAAATCAATGCTATCATCCGAAGAGAAATCTGAATCATCAAAAGGGTCTAATTCCATAGAATGGTTCACCTCTTTCATTGCCAGAATGTAGTCATATGTTCTCATTCCCTGCGGAATATACCAAATTACTTAAGGAAAAAAAAAGCTCAACACCTCACACGGGTAGAGTAATCACTAGCTGGGTTACTTTGAAGTTTCATTTTTCTTTTCTTTCCTTACCTTTTGTATGAGAACCACGTGAAATAAAAAAAGTTGGCCAAGTGCTGCTGAGCCATAAGTTGTCATTACTACCAGAAGAACCTGAAGGACATCAATAAATTTTCAAACAATTTAGCAAGCAATGATGAAAAGAATTGATCAAAAGAGAAGCCCGAAAATGAGAGAACCCCACAGAAATGGTGGCAAGTGCCTCTCTTGGGAAATCTACAAAAAGCTTCTTCCTCAGCTCCATCTCTATTCCCTTTTTATTCACAAAGCACCTGATGAAAATGGCGAGGGCAGTTCCTCCTTCTATCATTAGCTGTAAATAGTAGTGTGACATTTTTGAGTTGGTACACAAGGAATGAAGAATTTAAAGCATTGTGTAAACAAATGAACTTACCATTAGCAAGACAAAAATCATCAGAAGAAAGAATGTTGTATAATTCTTTTTCCCCACGCAGTTGTTTAACCACTGCAGAACGCATTGTATATTTTGAATATATGCATAAAAATGTATAGAAATGAAAAACAGAGTGAAGAAGAGAGGAGAATAGTCATATACCCTACAATGGTGGTCAAACCCTTCAACGCAGCGATTACAGGTCCTACAGTGCTTGCTGTGCTTCCTCACCTCAGAATCGCAGAGAGAGCAAAATGACATCTCATCCTCCTCTTTAGAATCAGGAGCAATGGCATCATCATCGTCCCTGATGATGAGAGGAAAAGGGAGTAAGGGGTCAATCTGAGGGCTAGGGATATTCCATTGATCCAGATACTTCCTCCTAATAAAAGCCCTAAGGATCTTCCTTTCAATTCTCTTAAAAAACCTCGCAACAATCTGGCCTAATATAAAACCTAGTTTCAGCTCAGATCTGGATTTCTTATCGCTACAACTCTTCTTGTTCGTCTTCTTCCTCTTCTTAAAGCGGGATCTTTCAGTTGGATCTATGGCCGTGCACCTTATAAATAGTAACATTACAGAGATCGCAACGAAGGAAAATACAGTGGTGAGTGTGATTTCTGCTACTCTGTTTCCTAAGAAAAGGCCGAAGAATGTATAGAAGGCGACTACCAGGAAAGCATAAGCCACCATTCCCACTATCTGCAGGATAAGAATTCATCAATGGCGGTAAAGCTGATCTGAACTCTAAAATTCTTATACAGAAAGAAAAGAGAGAAGAGAGGAGATGAAACTGATAACTACCTGTAAAGAGTGGAGAGGGCGTTCCCATCCATGGCGTCTCATGGTGTTGAGTTTTCTCAGTTTTAGAGAGAGAAGTTGGAAAGAAGAGGGAGGGAGAGAGAGAGAGAGAGTTTGAGGACTGCAAATCTGCGAGGAAGTCTTCTTCCCCCTCGCTCTTTTAACTCTCAACGGTCGACTATACACGTTTTGAATTTTGAACGGGCACTTGACAGTAATAAGCCAATAGGCTATGAAACATGTTCTAGCTCTGTCAAATCCTCAAACCTTGTTGGGCTGGGTAACCTTCTTGGTGGACCGAATAAGCACATGACGGGCTTACTGAAAGTTGAATCGGGCAGCTCGTGTCTTGGCCTCGGTAGGTTCATGACCGGAAACGTTGCTTATTTTATACCAAATTAAGCTTAAAAACCTCTTGCCATGAAGCCCAGTCCACAAATCAAGCTAGATTATACAGTAGAGAGAATTTGGGCGGCCATTTGCCTATTTATAAAACTTGATTTAGGGTTAAGATCCACTTTAAAAGATATTGGAATAATGGCCTTTTTTGTTTTTGTGATTTAAAAAAAAATTGATATATTAAAAAAATAAAAAACGAGAAAAAGATAAAATTATTTGTCTCCTTCGCCTTTCCCTCCAACACGATCATAAAAGAAACGGTAACGAAGCTTCAAACTTCTAGAGTTCTCTCTATTCCTTTTCTTCATCTTCTACTTCATCATATTCAAAGTCCAACACGATCACAGATCATAGCTCGTGGAAGTTCTCATAAGCAAAATAGTGAGAAGAAATAAAAAAAGGAGGAGTCGACAAAGGCAACAATGACTGACGGAAAGAGAGCAAAGTTTTTACCAAAATCAATGGCTGAAGAACCATTCACTTTACTGCAGTCAATATGTATATGTTTATATCTAAAATTTAGGACTTTTTGTGTATTTTCTGAAATTATGCTATTTCAGATAAAAGGTTTACCTCCCACTTCATCGATTCGATCAGTTTGTAAGTTTCATAATCAAAGGTCAAAAGCTTAGAAATAGATAAACCCTTTCGGTAAGTTTCAAGGTTTTGTATTTGATTTTTTTTTTAATGCTTGATAGATAAAAGAAAAATTTTGGGTTTGTTTTTTTTTTTTTTTTTGGTATTCTACTTCAATTCATTCTGCAATATGCAAATGTGAAAATTTGAAAATTTAAAAATTTAAAAATTTGAAATTCTGAAAAAATAGAGATTATTCTTAATACTCGATTGCTTGATGGCTCGATGAATGTAAGTCCTTGAGCAACCGAGTATTACTGAAACCTTCAAATTATCAAGTATTAGTATTTTATTCATCTCTGTCATCTTTCTAATAAAGATTATTGATTTCTTTTTTTGTTCTTTTATGATAACTCTTTTGTAATAATATATTTCGACAATGAATGGAATAAGAATGTAAACCCAAATGAGAAAAGAAAACATGTGATATTGTTGTATGTTTGTGTTTAATTTCAAGTAGAAGAAGCTACAATGCATCACTACCATTTATCAAGAATATATTAGACTTTTGATGGTTGATAATGTAAGTAGTTTGAGAATATTGATAACAATGAGCATAGACTTATTGTTGAAATGTAAGAATGGATTTTATTTTATATGGTTTCTCGTACATGAATGGTTATAATGAATGTTACTTATTTTAATAAAAGTGTATTTATTCATCAGGTTTTGGTTGTGATTATAGTGAATGGTTTTGCTTGGTTGTTACAATTTTATTGAATGAGTAGTTGTACTGATTGGTTTTAGGTTGGTTGCTATAACTTTTTTGAGTGAATGGTTGTTTTCACATGTTTGTCCACTTTGTCTGCTGGCTCGTATTTAAAAAATTATCGAGTAATTAAAATTTTAAAATAGTGACTTTCAAGTCTCTGTCCATCTTGTCTGATTGCTTGAGGAATTCTCTTTAAATAATCATCGAGCAATCTAGATTTTAGAATATAGACTTTCAAGTCTTTATCCACCTTACTCGATTATTGATGGTTCTTTAATTGGGGAGCCGTCGAGCCATCACACAAAGTGGACAAAAACTTTCTTGGATCATAAAAGTTTAACTTTTCATCTTGAACTATAAAGTTTGGATTTTTCTATCAAACCTTAATGTCCAAACCTTTTATCTTGAATTATAAAGGTTGAATATTTCTTAATTGAACCAAAATGTTCGATATTTCTATCAAATCCTAATGTTTAAACCTTTAATATCAAATCATAAAAGTTGAACATTTCTTCATTGAAAAGATTAAACATTTCTATCAAGCCCTATTGTTTAAACATTTAGTATTGAACCATAAAGATTGAACATTTCTTAATTGAACCAAAATATTAGACATTTACATCAAACCCTAAAGTCTAAACTTTTCATCTTGAACCATAAATGTTGAATTTTTTTTATTGAACCAAAAAGTTAGACCTTTTTATTAAACACTATAGCTTAAACAATTCATATTAACCCTAAAGCTTAGATCTTTTATCTTAAACCTTTCATACTAAACCATAAATCTTAGATCTTTCATCTTAAACTCTAATGCTTAATTAAATCTTTCATATTAAATCCTAAAGCTTAGTCATTACATCTTAAACTCTAAAGGTTAAACTTTTCATACTAAAACCCTAACCCTAATATCTTTCATCTTAAACCCTAAAACTTAAATATTTCATATTACATCCTAAGTCTGAGATATTTCATATTATCCCTAAACTTTAGATCTTTCATTTTAAACCCTAAAACTTAAGCATTGCATCTTAAACCCTAAACCTTAGATCTTTCTTTCATTTTAAACCTTAAATCTTATACCTTTCATCTTAAACCGTAAAATATAGACCTTTCATATTAAACTCTAATCCTTAGATCTTTCTTCTTAAATTCTAAAACTTAAACCTTTCATTTTAAACGTTAAGACTTTATAAAATCCTAAGTCCTAGATCTTTCATCTTAAACCTTAAACCTTGGATATTTTGTCTCAAACCATAAAAGTTAGACCTTTCATCTTAAACCATAAAGTTTAAACTTTTCATATTAAACAATAAACCTTAGATCTTTCATCTCAAACCATAAAATTTAAACCTTTCATCTTAAACATTTCATACACTTCAAACACTCTATTTTCAAATCTCGAGAGCTCGATGGCTCTTTTGAAACCCATTGAACTATCAAGATTTGAGGTTAGTGACTTCAAACTCTTTGTTTTTTCATCTTGGGGGCCTGATGCGCACTTCCTAAACCCATTGATCTCTCGAGATTTGAGGTTAGTTAACTATAAAAAAAAAGTTTAATCTCGAAGGTTTGATGGACTCTTGCTAGACCCATCGAGGTCTCATCTCGATGAAATAACACTATAAAGTATCCCAATATTATAAAAAAAAATTATATGAACTCACCATAAAAATGAGTAACTCAATAAATAAACACTAAAGTAAAAGTTTGATTACATTACATCAAAAGGTGACTACATCAAAATCATAAAATACAAAAAGATTACATCAAATCTGATCACTTGTATTGGGCTCTCAAGAGGCTGTGAGTGGTAGAGGAATTGAGTTATTTTTTATATATAACGGGAAAGGCAATAATGTACTTCATGACATGTACGACAGTTGAATTCAAATTCACTATGATTTACGTCAATAAAATTATACACAACTTCCAACATCAGAGAATACGTTGTTTGGCATGGTGCCTTGAAAGCATGTGATGAGTATTATTTTATGAAATTAACAAACGTGATAGTTTTGTATATAATTGGTTTGAATGTATTATTATTGAATAATGTGTACATTTATCAGAAAATTCCAAGTTCAGTTATGTGACTATAATCTTGCATTGTTACGAGATGATTAAGATTATAGATAATGAATTGAATTGTCCACAACATAAGTTATAAATTGACAGTTTACTAGTTGATTAATGGTACTTAAAGATAAAGAGATAATTAGAAAGGTAAAATGATAATTTTGACCAACTCTAATTATAAATCAATTTTTGGAAGATTAGATTGCTTGTAATGATAATATCAATGTACTACTAGAGATTACTCAGTAATATGTTCTATAATTGTAAAAATGCAATCCCATATTTTTAGTGAAATAATATTGGATTAATAAATTATATTTATTGGAGTTTGAAATTATAGATCCATGCTCCTCATGTCGCCTCTATAAAATATTGTATAGGGTAAGAATGATAAAGGTTGAAAACATAACTTATTTGCAAGATAATAATTTTCTAAAGCAAATTTATAATTATGAGATAATTATTTTTAATTAATTAATTAAAATATGTATTTTAAATGATGAATTTCGAAATTCATATATTAAATAATAATATATTTGATTTTGAATTAAATATGTTATATATAATATTAAACTGATATGAGATATTATTTTAATATTAAGATTTAGTAAGTCAAATTTAAATTGGTTTGAGAAACTAACTTAAAATTCAAATAAGATATGATTTAATTTAAGATAGATGATATTATATTTTAAATAAGATTTGAAAATGTTTGACTAAATCAAATATATTATTAAAGATATGATATGATTTTAAATAGATAAAATTATATTTTAAATTTGATTTGAAAAGATTTAACCATATCAAAAATATCATCTAATGATTATCTTATTATTTAATATTATGATTGAGTCATCAATTCAATTAATTTAAAGTGTTCAAATTAAGTTAAATTTAAAAACTAATAGAACTTTACAAATACATTTATTTCATGATGCGAAAATTAAAGAGGCTTTTTTACAAAAAGAAAATGAGAGAAAACTTTGTCATCTCTACGTACCCACATACATCATAGTGTGTTGATGATTGATCTGGAAGATTATTGTGTGAGTCTCATCGAACGATTCGTGTTGGCTAAGGCATGATCTCACTGCATAGCTATAGGATTAATTTATATATATCTAAAGTATCGCTAAAAATTTTTAGAAAATTTTTGTTATATACTAAGATCAACAATTGCTTCCGCTGCGAAATTTTAAACTCATTTTCCAACATACGTGACATTAGATTCGATCGAAACTCCAGTTAATCCCTCTGTGCTATTTTGATGTAAATACCACAAGTTTTCTTTCTCATTTGGGTTCACATTTCCTTTTCATTCACTATCAAAGTATATCATTACGAAAAAAAGTTCTTATTTTTGTAAAAGGAAAAAAAGGAAATCAGTAATATTTATTAGAAAGATGAAATAAATGAAATACTCGTTGATTCGAAGGTTTCAGCAATGCTCGATTGCTCATAGGCTTACATACCTCGAGCCATCAAGAATCAAGAGCAATCTCTATTTTTTCAAATTTCTAGATTTTTTGATTTTCAAATTTCCACATTTGCGCGTTGTAGAACGAATCAAATGTGGAATACAAATAAAATAAAAAGAATGTGAACTCAAAATATTTTGATTATCTATCAAACATTCAAAGAAAAATAAAATACAAAAGCATGAAACTTAACAAAATGATTTATTTATCTCTAAACTCTTAACCTTCAATTATGAAACTTGTAAACGGTTCGTGAAAGTAGGAGATAAAATGGATAGATTTGGTCACAAAATCGAAATTGTGCATTTAGATATTTTTTTTTCCTTCCACCTTTATGTTTCAATAATAGGGATGATGGTATTCTAATTATTTCACAATTTTTTTTTCAACATGTTTTTTTTGTTTTATTGGTATTATAATAATTTCAGTATTTTCATTTATTTTTCCATAAATAATAAATAAAAAGAGATAGGTTGAGTTAATTTCTAAGAAACTTTCCCATTAGAGGCTCTTTACTCGACCTACCTTATGCTTTATTATATCTACTATAACAATATGTTTCAGATATATTTATTAAACTCATGTTTTGTGAAAATATTAAAAATTATATTTTTAAATTATATTTGGTGAATTTTAAAATAGATTTTGTGTATCCAAACTCGGTTTAATTGAATTTAAATTCAGATTTTGTGCGCCATAGATACATATAAAAATATCTCAATTTCAACTTTTATTTTATTTTATTTTATTATATATATATATATATATATATTTTTTTTTTTTTTTTTTTTTTTATAACTTAAAATAGACATTAGAGTACTAACTGATCAAAGTTCAGACAAAACCGAATTAAGGTCTCTAGCGAATTACAAGCTAGCTCTGATTCCTATCATTAATTAAGTTCGTATTTTGGATCATAACTAAGAGTAAAGAAATTTACAGACATAAATCATATCGACATCCATTAAGAGTAGATACTTTAATAAGACTTAAACAAGACTCGGTAAGCTAACTAACTTCTACATGCATGCATGTACTAGACTACACAACTCGGCTGTAGTTGCATATATACTTGCTATATATTTGCCCGTAGAAACGGATGGATGCTCGTGATGATCACATTCAAAGCTCAGCTTGGGAAGGCCCTAGTGATCTTTAATCTCTTCACATTCGACAAGAACATCCTGCACGTACAGATGCACATTCATGCAAATTTCATATTAATTTGATTAATAATCCTACGGTCACACTTAAATGGGTAATTGATTAAATTAATTAATTTTATAAGTATAAATTTAACTTACTCCCAAGGAACATCTCCAACCATCATCCAATCTCCTTCCTCGTCTTCATATGTAAGCACGTGATACTTGTCTCTATTGTAACATGTGTTCACTGCATCCATCTCAACACCCCCTGCATGCATGTAGAACAATATTGCTATTAAAACAGTTTTATACCGAGACATTTTAAAATAACATGGTTTTAGACATCAAAAGTAATCGGTAATAACTGGAGATATCTATCTTTCTTATTAGATGTTTCTTCAATGAGGGACGATATTCTCAACCATGCGTGCTATCTAGGTTTGCTGTCAGAGGGCGAGCTAATTAAAAATTAAAAATAAGGAAAAATGACTAAGAAATTTTAAGTAATGAACATACAAAGAATGTTAGTGTTGAACATGTAGTCGAGCGTCCTTATCAAGTGAAGATAACCCTCATGAGCTAAGAGGTCTAGCTTCCTGCCAATCGGAATCCCTTCCATATACACCTTCACGAACAAGCTGCTTGAGTTGTTCATCATCTGATCGTGATCATAATTGTTATGATCATGATCATGGTGCCTGCTCGGTGTGGACGGCCCCGATGAACTGAGGGCAAGCCCTAGCCTGAGGTCCGTGGACGAGAAAGCGAGGTGATTGCGACTCTCCATTGATGAAGAAGAAGATGGACTTGTAGCTCTATTATACCCTTTTCCCATATATAGTGCAATATATATATATATATATATATGAAATTTGGACAGTGAATTAAACATAATGAACAAAGCTCTCTTTATATAATGAATTAATAGAGATAGGAAGGAGGTGGAAAGATGAGATGAGATGATGTGAACATGCATGCATGATGATGTCAGTCAATGCGTACGTGGGTGGGGGAGCATTTGTTTCTGGTAATTGGTCAGCCCTCAAATGTTGTGAATGTAGCAGACATAATCAAGAACGTGTTTCCTAGGAACTAACGATCACTGTTGTCTTGTATTGAATACTTCTGTTCTATTTAATCAATTAGGATTTATAGTTAATTAAATAAGATCGAAGATTGTGTGCTTTGGTTGAGGAGTTAATTGAATGCACGTAGACCGGACTGATAAACCCAAGTAAGCACTCTTTCTTTGGTTCATGTCTGCTAACCTTAATTACTAACTAACCTTAAATTAGAACATACACAAATTAATTAGTAATTAATTAATCAGTCTTTTTAGTAATTAATTATCCATGTTCAATGGATACAAGAAGTAACTAATGTGATCGTTCTTATGCTTATGCCTATGCCTATGCCATATGGACAGGACCAATCAACTAATTAACAAGTCCATGGCTAATTAAATTATGAGTTGTATAACATAACAAAACAAAACAAAACAAAAACACACACAACACAAAGCATGCATCAGTTTTGCCTCCTTTCCTTAAATACTGTACAATTTTATTTACGATGCAGCCACTCAGCAACAATCACTGTTTTTTTGTGTGTGTGTTCTCATATAGATGATATCAAAAGATGAATATCTGTCTAGAATGAGACATGTTATCAACTTTCATTTTGAAACACGAGGAAAAGTGCTGCTTAGTAGTATACAAAGGAGGTTAAAGAGTAGACGCAAAGTGCATAGTGCATAAACACCATGATTATGGATTTGCTTCTCTAATTCAAACACTTCTCTTTTACCAATCTGTTTAATTCACGTGGCTAAATCACCTGAGAAGAAAATTCCTTGCTTGCATCCAAGGAGAAATGCCAGATAGTGAGAAATTTCATATTTACGACCCAAATCATATGAAAATTAGGATTACCATCCAAGTTTTCAAATATATATGTGTAGGCCACTAGATTATAATTAATTACACTTAGGATTAATTATAAACATAATTATCTTCTTAATCAATAATTATCTGTATTGGTAAAAAAAAACTAATAACATTACATATTATTGGATATATAACATTATTAAAATTTAAAATTTTTTTATTTATTTTTTATATATATTTTTACCAACTTTAGTAAAAATGATGATGATTATTTTTACCTCCTAAACTTTAATTATTATTACTTTTTCTCTATCAACTCCTATCAATACAATTTTTATTATTATGTTTTTTTTCTGATTTTCGATCACCAAAAATTATGATTACTACCATATTTGGTGCCATTCTCTCTCTCTCTTCCCCTATCAATCTAAACTTTCCCTCTCAACTCCCTTCCTTCATCTATTCCTCTTCATTTTTCATTTTCTTCAAAAAAAGAATTATATGGGTGATTTTGAAGGGAAATAAATATGATAAATTTATATAAAGTAAATTTAAATTATAAAATTTTAAAAATTAAATATAATTTTAAAAATTCATTAAAATATTTTTTTTAGAAAATTATAATTTATGGAAGGTTTTGATTTCGTTTTCAAAAAATTGTGGAAAGGTGTAACTTAACTTTGCAATTTATCATTTGGTGCATTGCTTGGCTAATCCTAATTCGCCTACCAAACAATTATTAGGTGAAGATAAAATGTTCCCCACGAGCACTACAAACTATCATCATCCATTTTCTGAGTCCCCTCCCAACACAGTTTTTATTTCTTTATAAATCCCCCCTTCACATTTTTTATTTCCAAGGCGACTGTTTGGCTAATATTTTTAAAACACGTTTTGTAATTTAAACAAATATTTTTAATAGATATAATTTTTATATATTATAATAAAATATTTTAATTTTTAATAATTATAAAAATTATTTTTTTTAATTTCTTACATCGAGTTCTATTAATAAACTCTAATTTCCTCTTTTATTCTTACAATCTTTTTCACTTCCCCAGCAATGTTCTTCCATTTTCATGCATGTCTTATCATCATGTCTACTCCTTTTAAGATAGCCGGCCACCTCTCACTAATTCTCCCACCCTCGTTTTTGTTTTTTCTTCCTTTCTTTGAAGTCAAACTTGGAATTGCTTTCAATTTCCCCAATGCAAAGCATGTTTCCTCATCAGAACTGGGCCCACAGTGGGGACAGGATCCCACTTTTAGGCACTGCTTTCTGGACCTCAGTCTCTGGAAAACTTTGAATGGCGTCAGGCCCTCAGGCTAAGGACATGCATTTGCACCGCTTGGTGAGATTCTAGTACCCTTTTCTCTCCTCTGTATTTTCCACAGTAGCTAGCTATCTAGCTTTCTAGATAGATAGATAGAACTTTTCTTTCTTTACATAGAGGCTAACGCAGAAGTCTAAGTTAAAAGACTTAAATCAAAAGTGCTGTTCCCTTGCCTCAGCATGTATTCCGAGAGATTTCCGTTCTTGCAACTTTACATGGGAAAAAGGGTCACAAATGTTTTCCTGACCACATTTCTAGAAAGATTACGAGTAACTATACGCTTGTGTTTCTATATTCTAATATATGCAAATTGCACATTGCATCTCATTCATGACTGGTGATATGCAGCCCAGAGATAGTCGTAGACTCGTAGGCGCCACACACATGAGGGTGGGTCCTACTAACAATCTACTCTAAACGAATCAAATTTGGTTTTTATCGATATTTTTGATACCACAAAAGATTAAAGACAGGGAATTGAGCAGTCGGAGAAGACAAGTTCTAATAACAATATACTATGAATACGCCACATGTCTGCGAATATAATAATGTTAATATACTGATATTACTGATTACACGCATCCCTCTATGAAGAATTTTGAGTCAAATCAAATCCTAAATGAATCATCTAAGACGGAAATGCTGTATGCAAAAAGAATCGAACAGCTTAAAAACTCTCCAAATTCTCTCTCATTTTATTTGTACACATTCTGTGACAGGAAATCAGCTGCCCCAGCTGCAACCTCATATGCGCCCTCAACACATCGGCCCAAAGCTACACCAGTTACATAGTTGCCTGCTAAAAATAGCCCGTCGAATCCAGAGTTCTTGAGTGCAGTTTTTGCCGTATCTAGAACATCAAAATGCCCCACCAAGAACTGGGGGATGGCTTGTGGCCACACTCTCACGCCCAATACAAGTGGTTTCTCTGCATTAGTCCTTATTAGGATTTTTTTTAAATCCCGATCCACTGCTTCAACAAGTTCAGTCTCTGTCTGCCATTGTGGAGGAAAAAGAAAAAAAAAAAAAAAGGAATCACGGGAGGATTTTTTTCTGAAGTATTTGACTGATCACAGGCATGAATTATCAGGCAAATCCTTCTCGTTGCAAGAAAAGTAGGAGAGTAACAATATTTTCACTCGAATATATATATATATATATATTTTTTTTTTACACCAGATGTAGTTCATTCATTCATTAGTGTTAGCCCTCAGGGTACCCTTATCAAATGCCAATTTAGACCCAAAATCCAGTTTTGGGCCCACAGAATCTAACTTCAATACACTAATCTGGATTCCAGTTTCAGTAAATGTCAATTGATAAGTGCACCCAAATGAGGCAGTGTCAGTGAACACAAAAATATATCTCTAATTAAACTGTTATCCACGAACTTCACATCCTATATTAGAGTTAATCTCACCTTGGACAAGATTCCAGTATTAGTAGCCCCTCCAATGTAGTTTAAGAGCAGGACTCTTCCATCTGGCGCTCTATTAGGAAACAGTGAAGAGCTGTATATGGTTCCTAAACCACAAAAACCAAGTCTTATGAAGTTTGAAGGATTTTCAAGTACTTCTAAATATATACCTTCAATTCAAAACATTAATATTGAAGAAATATTATTGACTGCTTCAAACTTCAGAACAATTTTACCTAGTGTTTCCACCCCTTGGCTGCGGGGGTGAAGTTGACCAAACCCCTTTAGTGCACCATCTATCAAACATTCTGGTCGTATTGCATCTTTGGGATATGAGATGGACACTGCTGCAATTGGTGGGTAATACAATTCAGAAAGTGCATCTGCAGCAGCAACCTGCAGAAATTCAAAGGGCAGACCAAGTTATGTTGGATAAATGCCTTGAACTAGCAAGAGAAGACTCTACCAGCTTTATGGATACCAAGATGACATTTTTTTTCTACTAAATTTGAGTGATTACAAGCTAATTAAACAATAATTGAGATATAGTAAACATATTTTTCCAGGATCCAATGAAAGTAGAACCTCGCCATATGAATACTCATAAATCAAACTGCACTACCCTCCTCTAAACACTCACAGATGCACAAACAGAAAGAAGGCATCCTGACAAAAGGATACTCATAATTTAAAGGCACATTTTCTTCCAAGGTTCTGATCCCTGCAATATCTTCTGTCCGATTCCTCATTTGATTTTTGCATTCAATTCATAAATGATATAACTTTTACTATTACCCCAACAATGCATAAGAAGGATATTCATATGAGCAAAAAGGTTGAAATATAGCAGAAAAGATCAAAGAGAAACATACAGATATAGGACGCAACAAATTGCTTGCGACATAAGAAGGAACAGTCATAATGACACTTCTGCTTAGTACAGACACCAATCCTTCCGGTGTTTCATAATTTAAATTATATCGCCCATCTTCCAGCTTACTGATATTTGAAAGCTTCCAAGATAATTTTACTCGGTTACCCAACCTATCAACATAAGCAAAGTCACCAAGACTATCCATGGTATAACAGTTGAAAACGAATTAAAAAGGGGGAAAAAAACAAAAGGGTACCTAGTAGAAATTGCATTAGGCAACATAGCAAGCCCTTTCCTAAAAGATCCCACCGTTTGTCCCTTCGGTTTTGGCAAGGACCTGCGACCAAACTTGATTCAAGGCATTGGATAGTTATATAGAACTAGAAAGAAGAACAGAAGTGATGTATTATTACGAATCTCGAGGTGGCTTTGGAGCTTTGTTTCTCTCTTGGATTGCTTTGAAAGCCCCACCAATGATACTACCACCGTTTTGCTCTAGGTTCCAAACTTTCCCGAATGCTGCTTTCATGCTTAGTTTTGAAGGATCACCAGCATAGACACCTGAAAAGGAGAATTTTTAGGTCCACCATGCGGCCTCAAATGATCCATTAAGAGACCTATCACGCCATGAATATTAGAAACCCCTCTCAATGGAAGATGATAGACAGAGTTGAACTTAGACATCATCTGCAATACATGTCTGCATCTTAAAAAATGCAATGACAAATGAGAGCAATCGCTGTTCGCTACTAGTGGTAATTTCTAATCACACTATGAATTTTTGAGCAGCTAGCAATCAAAACAAAAACTTTCCCAGCTGTTTCAAAGTTGGTATTCTCACATACAAATCACGATAAGAAACATTCAGTTGAGAAAATAATGCAGCAAAAGAAAAACATATACACAAAATCAGAAGGGTAGGTTGACTAACTGTTAATAGTTTTGAAAAGCTTGGAAGAGCTCTCTTCCAAAAAGAAATATTGAGCAAGGTTGCAACTACTTATGGCAAGTAACGGAAGAAAGAAAAGAATAGGAAAGAATTATTATGAAGGAATCACATCTATCACATACCATGCAAGGTAAAAACCAATGTTTAGTTACTAGTGTTAAGCATTATGCTTTTGGGTAAGTACCTTAGTGGATGAAACTAGAGTCCGAGTAAACTAGAATAAAAGTAAGATTTTTGGGGCCTAGGTGAATTTTCAAAGTGAGATTTTGTTTAGAATTAGTGGGCCGAAACTGAATTTTAGTCCTAACCTACTATTTAATCTGCCTACCAAAATGCACCCTAACATATCGTTATCTCCCATACTAAGTATTTAAACATTGGAAGTTTTTCAACCAGAATGAACATCAACACAAGCACACACACATATCAATCAATTATGAGCTACATTCTCTTCAACAAGTAATTTATAAACCTAAGTAACTGATGGTTAAATCGACCAAAGTGATGGGAAAAGTGCATGAGAAAACAGATTGATGTTGTCACAAAAATGTATGAGAAAAAAAAGGGTTGGTGGAAGAAATGCATTGCTAATTATTACCTGAACAAAATGGTTCAATCAAGCGTTCAAAAACCTCATCTCCAAGGTTCCTACGTACAAACTCTTCAACTGATTCCTCATGACCCTGTGACCTTTGTCAAATTATAGAATATGAGGCGTTCTATCCCATAACTAAGGGGTCCTACTAGTCTAAGCATAGAAAGGGTCAATACGTCAAGGTAATGGCTAGAGAAGGGGGAAAACAAAAATTTAAGTAAAAAAAGAGTCAAGAAGACAAACTGGAGGAGGAGGCCGAATTCCAAGAGCACCAAAGCCAGCCCTGAGTTTGCCACCAATGCTCATTAAGTTAAAGAAAGGCAGATCAGCTGGTTTGGAAGGTACTGGCCTCAATCTCCCACCCCACAACACAAATCGAGGTGCATTTGGATCTCCTAAAACAAGATCATCCTTCAAACCGCTATCCACCTGTGGTCAAAACTATAAACATGAATATGGAAACTTTCAACTTAGGACATCAATCCCTCCACGAAGATAAGAAAGAACATAAGATGTAACGAAAAATCTTTAATTAAGTGAGAGGCTATACTAGAGTTGCCCCCAATTTGAGGAATTCAGGTTAAAGCGAGCTGTTCGATCAAAATTGAGAGAAAAATCAGTGTAGAATGCAGAGCAGCTGAACATAGGATATAATACGTGAAGAAATATACCGCCATAGTGAGCATAGGATCGGCGACTTGAAAGCTATTAGGACCTTCTTCCCAGAGATATCCATCCCTCTCGACGGTGATGATATTGCCTCCGACGCGTGGTCTGGCCTCCGTGATAATGAGATTTTGCGATACATGAGGGTGCTTAGTAGCGAGCGCTTGGGCGATGCAGAGGCCGCTGATTCCTCCGCCGACAACGACGCAATCTAGTGAGGGGAAAGGGGATATCGGCTTGGAAGGAGACGGAGTAGAGGGCTGGGCAGCGAGAGAGCATCGGAATTTGGAGAGATGTAGAGGGGAGAAGAGAGGGAGTGCACGAAAGAAGGAGGGAACGTGCGTAGGGTGGAGGACGAGAGCGGGACTAGAATTGGAGCTTGAGAAATCACAGATTTTGGTGGTAGCAGCCATGACTGTGATGGTGAGAAGGACCCTCGTCGTCAACCTCTCATCAATATTATTATCTTTAAGCGCTCACGCATCTCTCATGTCTCTCCCTCTGGCCTCCTGATTCCCGCCACGTCACCCTCCAAATCTTTTTTCTTTTCAACAAATGAAACGTTTACCACTCTATTTACGGTTTAACCCTCTTATTCATTCGAGTGAGTCTGCAGCTGAAAGGGGTATATTCGTCTATTCGTTTAAAGCTTAACTCCGCATCACATTTTAAACTTTGCGATGGCGGGTTCGTTTCAGATCAAAATTTCCCTCCTCCTTGTTTTCAGTTTCTCGCTCTCGCAACTTCTTCTTCCTTCCAAATCCGCTTAGTTTTCTGAAACTCTGGATCTCGAGATCTTGGATCATCAGCGTCAGTTCAGCTCGTCTTCTCATCTTCGTTTCGATTGTCAATGGTTCTTCTCTAATTCTGCAATTTTTTTATGCTTTGTTTCTTAGTCTCTCTTTCGCTTTCATTTTACTTCTCGGCTGTTCCGTCTTTATGATTACATGTAATCATTTTGCTCCCCTCCCCCAAATTTTGTTTCCCCTCCGTTACCTAGAAAAGTAATGAAACTATCTGAAGGAAAACAAATCTGAATTTTGGATATAGGTTATAATGCCCATGCACAGTCTTACTTCTTTATTTTACTCCAGGTTGCAGCTTCTAGTGGTATCAATCCGGTGTAATTCTGATCTATAGTGCAACATGGAGGTCAATACACATGGACATCTACGAGATGTAAGTCTTCAAATTCCTTAATCATATGATCTAGATCACTGAATACAGCAATAAATGCATATGAACTCAAACTTCATATCCTCTAATTCCCTGCTGAACATGCATGTGTCTTTTCAGTCTTTGCTCAGTATCAATTATAGGTGTTATCTTGTTCATAATTTTCTTTGCTGTTGAATTTCAGTATTTGGAATTGTGAAAATTTCTATTTCTGCTTGGTATATTTACTTGTGATGTTATGTTATTTCTTTGGACTCGTCAACTGTAAATTTAACTTGAAATCAATTGGTATGTTAAAAAAGAGATTGGAATAGCGAAAAGGAATTTAGTTTTCTCTGTCTTAATTAACTACACAGGCTGCACTTTCCCTATTGATGCCATGTAACACTGTAACAGGATCCATTAAGTGATTGCCGGAGTTTTGGCAGTGCTTATCATCCGTCAAGCCAATCAAGAAAGATCTCAATTGGAATTATGGTGGATTCATCAGCCAATAGGACATCTAGACCTACAAAGGAACAAGGGGTTGCAGTGCCAAATGGAGAAGTGAATGTTCGTAATGCGGAGAAACCCATTCAGAGAAAAAAGATGGATGAAGAAGCTACAAAAAAAGCTGAAGCACCACAACAGCAGCATTCCCCGTGGATTTCTACTAGATCCCTTTTTCAAGATAATCCAATTCCGGATACAGTAAAAGGTACAAATCGAGTTGTTCATGCCCCAGCTAGTTCTAGAGGGCAGAACAAGGTTCATGTGGTCAAGGTTGCACCTGCTACATATTCTGTTCATTCTTTTTCTAATGAGACCTCTAAACTGAAGTCCGGTGATATCAAGAAGAAGACGCTGGATGGAACAAAATACATAATGAAAGGAGGGAAAAATGGAACATCAAAGAGGTTGGAGAAGTTTGCATTTGCAACTACGCACGGAGTTATACAGTCAGATAAAGCTGTAATGGCTGATAAAACAGAGAAATCAAAAAACCAAAGAACCGAGACTCTGAGAATGAAGCTACATGAGATATTAGGAACTGTTTCCTCACCTAAAGATCAGAATTCTGAATCTCGAAACTGTGAACATAATGCCAATGAGTTAAGATCAAATCAAAACTTGGATGCTGGAGCTGTCAAGTGTAGACAGGGTTCAGATACAATCGAAATGAATTCAGAATCTCCTGATCAGATTGTTAAGAGACCAATTGCTCGTGCTTTGACCAGGAAAAGAGCTCCCACCAAAGTGAAACCAAACAAAACCAAGAATGGTAGATCGTCGAGTTACAAAGTGGGAGAAGATGAGAATATTTTTAACTTTGAAGAAGAATGGTCGGGAAGACGAAATACTTCCCAGTACGGTGATTTATCGATGTCTACTAAAAAAAGGAGTGAAAAAAGAAGTTTCAGAAAAGAACCGCGTAAAATTAGCTTTCAAGAAAAGGATAAAGAAAATACAGGTGAAGCAGGCCGAATTGAAACACTGGTGCCTCCTGGAAAAAGATCTTCACAAGAACAAGATTTCCATCAATCGCCATTGACAAACACAACTAGAAGTCTGCAGGAGGATTTTAACAATGCTGCAGATGCTGACCAACAAGAAGGCACGAATAATGCATCTTCAGGGAATGCTCTGGATCCTGATCATCCACAAAGTCGAACATTGAGACTAAATACACCTGTCTCTACTTCCCCACCTATCTCAAGACCTCAAAAAGATGAAACAGTACATAGTTTTACAAGTCCAGGACTACGAGATACAAGATTTCTTGTGGAAGATACTCTTACCTTCAAAAAGTTTCAGACTTCAAGAGAATATTTCGATGGCACAGATGCAAGATCACACTCTTCCGTATCCCTTGTTAATTGAATGATTGTAGTACATACAGATTTTTTATGTATGCAAGCATGAGTGTTTGTATTTCTGCCTGTTTCCTTTACTTGATGAACTTCAGGAGGATCTGGATCAGCACAAGGAATCCCCAACCATGAAAGCCACACCCAACTTGAGTGAGACAGAAGGAGATGGCCTGTCTGAGGCATCGACTGAAGAGAGAGGGGCTGAAAGTTCTGAGGAAGATTGTCCATCTAGTGAAGACGATGATGGTGTGTTTACTGCCTAAATATAAGAGCCTTACCATTTTTTTAGTATTTGTTGTAGTCTCGTAGTGTTAAAAAGTCAGTGGAGAATAACTTCTTGCAATTTTGGTTCACTAATCCGGTATTGATCAAATGCTTGGTAGTTAGGAGTAGACGAGTCAGAATGACCCTGTTCCAAAACTTTAATTATCATCCATCATTGACCTTGGTATATGCATCTTACATCCTGAAAGCCTCTAGTTACATGGATTATTACTGCCTGATTATGTGTTTCAAGTCACAACATTTTTACACATGAACGCTGATTGCAACTATTTCCTTTGCGAACATATTATAACATGTCTACTGAGTGAGCGACTTTGATGGGGCCAAATAGATAATGAAAGGAAGTGGAATATGTTATAGTTTAAGGTCCAAGAACAAAAGTTAACCATGACTGGGGGAAGGTAATGTGGGCAGGGGATTCACTGTGATATCATATTAGAGATGCTGAACAAGTGTCAGAAAGATGTGGGGGGCTACCCATGCATGGAATCTTTAAGCAGTATGCATATCCTTCCAGGTTTTTTGATTCTAGAATTCAATTGGTTCAATTTGGGGACACGTGATGTATAAATTATGATTCATGGCATAATGATACTATAGCTCTCAAGCTGAGGTCGTTTAGACATCAAGCAGCAGATGCATGGATTATTGATCTCGATCATAATATAAATATTCACGACCCTTAAGGACGTAAACGTAAACAAAGATTGTCGAATTTTACTGTTGTAATGATAAACCTGATCCACATCAGCAGTATGCGCATGGTTAGGCACTGCCACTTTTTTGTCTTTCCCGTTTTATTATTTTCCACTTATTTAAGGATAGTAGCCTTGCCTTTTGTAGGTTTAAAACAAAGACGGACATTCTCTCCAGGAATTGGTACTTCTGAGAAGCTGAAGTCCACCCTTTACTCAGCAAAAAGGCCCCGCATTTATGAAGACAATAAATTCAGCTACAACAATAAGCCCGTGCACTTTCATTCAAGTAACCTTAAACTTCTTAAATAACATGTTTAAAGCCCTGGAGATAAGACAATTGCGCATGTAGATTAGTTCACGAGTGTGTGGTCATGTACACTCACATTTGAGTCCTCCTGCCTTTGAAAATAATGTACAGGGACTGGAGAAAGTACTAGGATTGAAGAACCTTTGGAGGATACCCATGAAGATGCGCTGGAAAGGTTATTCTTCCCTTTGCTAAATCTTGCCTTCAAAGTTTCTTTTACGTATTCTTCATTTTTATACTTGTTTTGTTTACCTTGTTTCAGGGCTGTCAAACTGTTTGCCTTGGAACTACAAAAAGTTAAAAGCAAAATAAAATCGGTCACAATTGCGAAGTCCTCTGAAATTATGATGTCTGTTGCTGAGATGATACATATTCAGCTGCAGAATGTTGAGTCTAAGATTCAGACAGACGTGTAAGTGCTGACACATTTTTATACTATTCTCTTTATCGTACCTCAGAAATAATTCTGCCTCAAGTATGTTTTGTAATTTTGTTTCAGGGGAAAGCTGAAAAACGTTGGTAAATCAAAAAGAAAGCAGCTGGAGATGAGATTTTTAGGTAAAATGGCTGCACCGACCAGATGTTTGTAGACTCTTACCAGTTTAATCATTTTATATTTTCTGAAGCAGAAGAACAAGAACAGTTGAAATTGATTCATGAAAAATTTAGAGAAGAGGTTAGCCAGCATCTCCAGAATTGTGGAAGCACGCTTGAAGAACTTGAAGCAGAACAAAACGAGTGTAAGGGAATTGTTGAGAAGCAAAGTAAGGATGTTTTAGTGCTCTTGTGAAGTCATAAATTTTTCAATTTTCTTCTGTTTTCATGCCTTTATATCTTTCAAATTGTACCTAATGTTATGATAAAAAGTTGTGTTGGCATTTCGACCCCTTATCTTTCACTGTCTCTTGAAAGCCAAGTTTGTGTACTCACCTTTAATTATCTGACCATTATGAAGTTGGCATTGTGCACAAATTGGGGCCAAAATCTTTCATCGAATTGTTTTTCTTACCTTTGCAGAAGCAGCACATCGAGAAACCCTTGTCCAAGTGGAAGAATCTGTTGGTGCTCAACTCAGTGAGGTCCAAAGCAGAATGACAGCCATGAACGAGGTGAGACACTCTCCTTCTCTCTCTCTCTCTCTCTCTCTCTCAATTTAAATGCTAATTGCCATATCCTTTATATCATTCCTGGCTGTTCCATCCCAGTAAGTTTATCCAATGCTTATTTGGCTACTTCTTGGAAGATGGCCATTTGCATGCAGCTTTATGATATGTGAATTCACGTACTCGCAGCTAGGCATAGTGATTGAGCGTTTTCATTCGATAGGTTTCACTTGTTGGCTTTGCTTGCAAAGTCTCGTGCATTTTAATTTTAAGATTTAAGGGGGGAAAATGTCACTCTTTATGTATAGGACTATAACCGACAGCTGGACCCATCTGCTTCAAAGTTGTGCTCATAGAATGTTCTCTCTAAAAGAAAAAAAAAATTGTATCAAGTAATTAAGTAGTTCTTGTTATGGAGAAGAAGAATTATCTATCTATATAAATGATGTATGCTACCTTCCTAACCCTTTGCAGCTGGTAAGAGAAAAGATGCTTCAACTGAAAAATGCAATGACTCTGTGTTTGAAAGATGGCATACTGACATAACCTGTCGCAGGACTTAGCAGCAGGTAAGGAATGAATGGATTAGGTGGATAAATTTACTACTTTTTGTATCTGTTTTATGATATTCAGATTTATAGGCCTGCCTGTAAATTTGGTACTTTTTGTTATCTAAAGTTGATCTTTATCTTTAGAAGATGTAAAGAATTCACAGATTATTGCATCGAACTCGTTTATACACAGTATAGCTCAAGAATACCTTGAATGAATGACGCTGATTTGCTTTTCAAAAATGAGTGAAAGGTATTTTGATCGAGCCCTGATCGACTTCAAAATCACTGCAATACTGTACAGAGTATAATACTGTCTTTGATGCCTACAATGAAATTATGTACTGATCATTTTCACTTGCTATAAGAATTCCTCCCTACTGCACACAACTACACTTGAATGAATTCCGTACACAGATATAACAGGTAGCCTAAGCTTCTTCTGGCCTGAGATTTTGCATTTCCTTGCTCTCCATGGAGACATCAGAATCCTTGATTGGCCTTCTCACCAGATCATCTTCTACGAGCTTGAGCTTCGAAAATGCGTCAATCAAAGATTCACTGTCTGCATTCTTAGCCTCGTCTTTTGGACTTGAAACTGGAGACTTTACACTTCCAAGTTCCAACTCCAACATCTTAAAATCTTCTTCAACGTCTTCATCCTCCTCGTTTCCCATGCATGACAAACTCAATCCTACAGAGCCACTAGCTCCTATAATTTTAGCAATTGCTACCATGAACATGGATAAGTTTCTGAAAGAAACAAGGCTTACCAATAGTATTTTCAACTTGTTTGTGTGGATCAATGCTCTCAAGTTCCTGTAAACCAAGTTCAACTTCCTCCATGGTGCTACTATTTACCTTTATCGCTCGAGCTCCTATCTTAATAGCTTCCGTGACCTACCAACCAGAGGAAACAGTAAAATTGCATGACCAATCATAAAGCGGGTCCAGCAGAATCTAATAATAGAATGACAAGTCTAATGGCAGTCACCGTTTTTGTAGATTCTGCATCAGCACTAACATTAAGAACTTCCTCCACTCTATTCAAACATAGATGACCATTTTTCTTTACTTTCATTTAGCATCTTCAAGTCGTTTACATGCCTAACAGCAATTTTCTTGTTCTCCTAGATTTCAAGGACACTAAGGGTGGCCTGTTTGTCAATGATGGTGCTAATACTTAGCAGGCAATCAGTTAAACAGGCTGGTTACCAATTAGGAAACCTAAATCTAATAGTGGATTATGAATACATTAGTAGGGTGGCTGAAAGGCTTTTCTCCCCTCTTCTTGGCCAAAAGTTAGAATGAGAAAAAGATTATTTTTCTCGTCCTTTTTCCCGTGCCTATTGATTCATGAGTTGAATCTTTAGGTAAAAAATAAACCGAGTGAACAGGATCATATAGATTACAATTAGAGGACGAACACGTAGCCATCTATTCTTCCCTACAATTTGAATTGCATAGAGGAAACTTGAAGTTGTTTGTTTGTCAAAATTGGTAACATTTTCCTAATCTTGAATTTTAAGTTATATGAGATTTACTGTACTTTGTGTAAAATCGTTGTATGTGAGATATATAACTATTGTATGATTGTTCTTAGTGTATAAATTTATGTTGTAATTTAAGATAAGATCCGAAAATTTTTAGCCTACTATTTTTGCTATTTGTACGCATAAATTACTAATAGGAAGGTCATTGGACCAGTCAAAATATCTCTCCACTTTATTGGAAGTTCCTAAAAATATAAAAAAAGATTGAAAAATAAAGGGAAAATGTAGCCAATTCGGCCATGCGGCCACATGATCGATCAGTCGACCACAACCGATCAGTCATTATAGGTCAACCAAGTTTTGATCGATACAAAGGGGGAGGCTGAGTTTGTGGTATATTTTGGCCTATTTTGTCATTTTTTTTGTTTGTTGATTTATTCAATTTTTTAACGATTTTTTCCCCATCATTCAACATTTGTTAAAAAATAATAATTTTGATATCAACAATAACTGAGCAAATTTTAGATTATTTCCATGTTGTGATGATTTTGTCCATGTATTACAAAAAATATAAGGTCCATTTATATTATTCATATCATTATCTACTGTACCCATGGAAGTAAGGCTGAATATCAAATTGTATGCCCTTTTTTTCTCTATCAACTTTTTGGACTGTTGTCCATTTTTATCGGCAAGTAATTATCTCAGAAGGCCTTGGCTCGATGCAATGCTTGAGAGCTTCACTTTTCTTTCTTGAGAGCATGTAGAGAAAGTAGGAGACTGGTATCAATTTCATTTTTTTGAGAAGACCAATGTTGGAGGGAGAGAGGGAGAGAGAGGGAGAGAGAGGGGGAGAGAGAGAGAGAGAGAGAGTAATAAAGGGGCAAAAAAAGTCTTTTTCTTTGTTATTTTTCGTACATATATTATATGTTTCAAGATTTGTATATTTCGTAGATGTATGCAAAATGAACCTGCATACATAATTTGATACCAGCGTATTGTAAGTGATATCTCAGCGATATTTGTCACTAATATTACCTAAGAAGAATATGTAAATGAATAGCTGAAAATAATTATAGCTTTTAACTTTCTTTTTTTAACATATCGTTTATATGAAAGGAGTATTACAACTCGAGTTCGGATTTAAAGACGTAGATCAGGAACCAAGAGTATGGAATCCAACATAGAAGCAAAATATTCATTGCTATTAAGCTACCTTATGAACTCCAGCTGGAGCTAGTGTGAAAACTCGCATCTGTTGTTCTGATGGAAGAACTAGACAAGCAAAATATATAGGAATTGTTAGTAGTTTTTTATTGCTCTCCGGTAACTGATGAAGTTTGTCTGTCCTTAATAAGGTTTTCCTATAGAATATTCCATCTCTTCTTATCTAGTCAGTTAAAAAATAATCACCATCGCTCATCCAACTGAAACTACCAAGACAAGAAGTCATACTATACAGGAGAAAATAATATCATTTCCAAAATAAAAGAAAATTTATAGGTATTTGAAAGTCAATTTGACCAAAGATGAAGTAGGAAACTTAAACTCATCATGTTAAAATCCAATAAGACAAGAAATCAAGGATAAGAGAAAATACCCTTTGGTCGAGTGTAGCCGCCTATATTATATACCACAAAAATTAGTCAAAAGACAGTAATCCCTAGCCGATTTCTTAGCTACTCACCCTTCGAAAGAAAACCATGAGTGTATTCTTTTTTCCCTTTGCGTGTATTTCTTTTGGATAGTGGTCTATTTGAGTCTATGAAGCCCCGAAACATTCAATTATTTTTAGTTTCTTCCATGATTGTTTTGTCAATCGAGGAGTCTTGTGTTTTACTTTATTGACTTATATTCTAAGTCTAGTTTATCTATAATAACATATGAAGCACAATTTCATTGATAAGTGCAAATGTGGAGCCACAGTGATGATGCCGATGATTGAAAAGGCTTGGGAAATTAGGACTGAAATGGCTCTTTAAGCACAAGCCTCAGTGCAACAGGAGATTATGTAAGATTTAAATTGCTTTTCTTTTAATTCTCTCTGACTTTATATTGCTCTCATTTTACGGTCACTAGCTGGTGTGTGAAATCTCGATGACCTCTATCTTATTATTATTATTATTATTATTTTTAATTATTCTTAAAGAAAATTAAGAGGGGGCCATACCAAACGACTGGGAAACGTGGAAGACTCCTGGCCCTTGAGAATTGAGATTAAAATAAAAACCGCGTGTTGCAAATCGGTTGAGCTGAAATCTGTATACCATGATCGGGTCAAGTCTTCTAGGGGATAACGGTCGGTGAGAACCTGAGAGGGCCAACAAGTAATTTAAATTATTTTATGACCAATTTGTAAATTAAGAAAAGATATTTAGTTTTGCAGGGAAGGGAAGGAGACAATGAATTAATTATGACATGTCTCCCTCATAGTTTGGAGAAATGTTAAAACCGGACACATGTCTACTCCTACATTACTTTCTTCTTTTTTTTTTTTTTCTTTTTTTTTTTTTTTTTTTTAAATAATATTTTAGTTGTCAATTGAAGCAGGGGTCTACAACGCGGTTTCTTCTTTGCTGGTTGCACACACGTGGATAATAATATTATATAGTGCAGAGTGTAGACAAACTAACTTACTTGGGAAGTAGTAGAAATTCAAAGTCTTAACCAACTGAAGTTAACTTTTTTTCCTCAAATAGTTCCTGTAGAAATAGAAAAATAAAAAGTACATGTTATAAAATGATATTTGTCATGTTATACTTTATTGCACTTTGTCTGAAAAATCTATACGTAAAATGTGTCTAATTTTTTTAAAGGTTGAAAAGAAAGCTTTATTTATTTAATTATTTATTTATTTATTTATTTAATTATTATTTCTATTTTAACAAAAGAATTATATATGGGAGATTTTTACTTTTATTTCAGAGAAATTTTTTTTTAATTATATTTTTTTAATTTTTTTTTTCCAACACAATCCTCAATCAATGGATATTAAGCTTAAATATGACTTGGATTGATAGAGCTCTCAAGCTCGTAAAGAAAAAAAAAATTAATAACATAAGATAAAAATAATAAATAAAAAAATCTTTAGAAATATAATTATAAAGATAATTAAAGGATCAAATTTATATTATATATTTTTTATTATTGATGTGGTATTATTAAAAATTTAAATTTATATATTGTTGATGTATAATCTAAGTCTAATCCCTCAACGATATGACAAGTTGATCTTCACTTGCAAGCTAAACAAAATATCACTGAGATTATATCCGGTTATGCTACTCTAACAGTCAAGTTAGAAAGTGAAAAGTGAAGTTTTATGGAGAAATTCAACTAGAGTGAGAACATACCTAGCTCATAGGGCTCTATTTATACTACTTGTGTCAATTATCTCATTAATGACTATTAATTATCATTATTATCTTCCTAATTATGCATCTATTTTCCATTGTGGACAACCCTCAATAGCATACCAATTAAATTATGAGAACTTGGCACTAGGAATATCCTCTCACCTCACTTGCCCACCAACAAGGTTGGCAGACATTTCACTTGACGGGGTCTTATTTTCTTTTTCGGGCATATCCACTCACTTTCCTCATTTTTATCTCCACCTGACCCTAAGTTATATTTTAACAACATGAAAATTAAAAAGTTAATCGAAAACTACATAACGACGAATTCATAAAAATCAAATTATTCAAAAATTAAAAATATAATTAACCACCTTTCTCAATTAGTTAAACAACCCAATTTTATTGGAGTGCCAAAAAAAAAATAACAACAACAACAACATCCCAATTTTATTCTTAAATATGAATAATACTGATTTAGAGGTGTATCTAGTTTGTTTTTTAAGGAGCCAGGTAGGGCCTACAGCCCCATATGGCTTCGCCCCTGGCTTCCGACATGCAGTCCATGATTAACTCAAGGGTCATCTAGCCGTAGATGGATGTCCTACACTACACACCTATGGTGGCTCTCCTCAGCCATAGTGTAATCGATGGTCGATCAAGATCAACTGTTTAATATTATGCATGATATATATGGTTCTGTCATTCGGCAAGCACCTCGCCCCATGTATCATAAGTCATATCCCAAGGAGATCGACCGGGAACCTATCCCTAGTGGATATAGGGTTTGACCCTATTTTATGGAGATAACCTAAATTAGTTAGCCGTGGAAGACATCGGCCGCTTTACCATTCATTGTGGCTAGGCCGGTAAAAACAATAGGCTACAGGTCCAACTATTTGCCAACTTCTTAATTGAGCATACTTTCATCTAGTATACTATGCTGCCGCTCAACTTAATAAGGATTTGGCAGGATATGGAGCAATAAGGATTTACCATAGTCAGCCAGAAGTTACAATGGTCGATTTGTCTCGATTGTCCCAACAAACAGGTGAATTAGCTGAGGCTTTCTTATCTAGATTCAAGCAGTTAAGGAACCGGTGCCATGTGGCATTGCCAGAATAGGAATTCGTCAAAATGGTTGTTAATTTTGTGGACATCAAACTCTGGAAGAAGTCTTAAAGGGATAAAACTTCTTAGAGTTGTCCACCAAGGTGGCTAGATATGAAGGGTTGTTGAAAGAGGAGGTCTATAGGAAATGGTCGTCAGCTGAGGCCTACTACCAGTGATAAACCAGTCGCAATTCCAATCCCTCGTAAGTCTACGAGTTGTGAGACGATCAAGAGACGAGTGAAACCTTTAATATTTTACTAGAAAATAATAAGAAGAAGATTTCTCCTAATCACAAGCTGTTGTGGGCCGGTGAGGTATGAGATTATTGCAAATATCATAATCCTTATTATTATTGGACAAACAATTATCTAGTATTCCGACTCATGTGGATTTGTATTTGTCGTGTGAATTCAAAGACCGATTTCTTCGAAAGTCATCTCTTTGCTTAGTGGAAGTATGAGAGTTTTGGAGTTCGAGATTAAAAAACACTATAAGAGCTTTTGATGAAAAGTTAATAGAACAATTAAAAATGAAGCACAACAAAAGAGATTTATATAAATATCCATATTTTTCAATTCGAGCATCAATTTTAAAAGGCAAATAGTTTTTAAAAGTATTTTTAAATTTTCTATATTTTATTTCAATGATGACATCACCTCTAGGCCTATGATATCATAATTTTGAGATGAAAGTTCATTTAAGAATATGTTTTCATGAGTTTAAAGTTATTTTTATATCCAGAGGTTCTTAAAATTTTTAAATGTGATCTTTTTTAAATAGTATTTAAGTAATATTTGCTAATATTTAGGTAATATTTTCCGATCAAAGTAGTTAGTATGAAGAATATTTAGTTTCTCGTATTACTTTTGAGTATAAATAAAATAATAAAATTTTGATAAATTAATATTATTGAGATAAATTTTTTTTATTAATTTAATAAAATATTAAATTATAAAAAAAAAATATTATACATTATCCTAAAATTAAAATAACAAAATTATTATTTAATAAAAATAATTAATTTATCAAAATTCTCCGTATTTAAATAATATTTACCAATCGAGTAGCTAGCAATTTCCTAAACGTTTAAATAATAGTAGCTATCAGTTTCCTAAAGTAAGAGTGGCTACTTAATTTAGTTATGGTGCCCTCAAGTGATTACGTGTCTCACGTTCGTGGAATCAGTAGTTGCTGTTTCCGTATGAGTTGTCTCTCTCTACTCCACGTGCACGCTCACTATTTGATTTACAATTTTTATTATTTTGGACAAATTATCCCACTCTCTAACCATTGCCTGCTTTCTTCTCTTTTTAGATTTCATATGAAGTTAAAAAAAGAAAATATAAATAATAAATAATACCTAATATACACCTGAAGGGGGGCGCCTTGCCAGTCCGGATATATATGAAGGGCACCGGATGAGGGGTATAATGGGTAAATAAACAAATAACAGGTTCGTATAAATAAGGTGAGTGGCCAGAGCCGTTATGATCACCTGTTTCGTCTCCAGCTTAGTACCTTCCCTTGTCTATCATTAGTTCATCCCCTTTTCTTTCTCTCTCAATAAATCGATCACTCTCTTGATTTACATTCTACTCTACTCGTTTCCTCTTCCAATTAACTACGAACTCTAGCTCGCTATACCAAATTAGTTGGAGAGGAATATCAGATTATGTTTGACATGGCTTCAGATCATGAGCGAATTCACTACTCTTCCTCCACTCAAGAATATGAATTCGATGATGAAATTGAAATGGATGATCGTGATCTTCAACTCCATCCTCATCCGCTTACCAGTAATAGTATTGTCTCTAGGCTTTCTGTTTGTACCACGAATTCTTCGTACGATGAAGATGGTCATGGCTGCCTGGATTTGTTCATCTCAAAATTGTCGTTGGAAGATTGCGGCGGTAGCGATGCAGACGATGAAGAGTTTTCCGACGAGAAGGAGATTATTAGTAGTAGGTATCGGCTCTGTTCTTCTGATTCCGATGAGGAGCCGCCGGCTGGGTGCAGGTCACTTCCAGCAACGCCGCCTAGGGCAGGGAGGAGTGGGAGGGGGATGAGTAGTACTGGTATAAGTGGGGTCAAGAATTACGTCAGCGAAAATGAAGCTCAGAGAAAGGCCGGCATGAGGAAGAAGAGGAGAGGGACGATGGCAAGGCGGCAGACGAAGAAACACGACATGTCGGAAAGTATGGAGTTGGGACGACATGTCGGATGTGAAGGAGGGGTAGGAAGTGGGGAAGAATGCGGTGGAGGTTTAGTGGTGATAACAAGGCCCAAGGGAGGGAGTAGGGCAATGCGTATGGACTTGGAGGAAGTCAAAGCCTGCAGGGACCTGGGCTTTGACATGGAAATGTCCAGCTCCAATCTCTCTATTTATACCAGCAGTGGAGCTAATTCCCCCATCTCTAATTGGCGTATTTCCAGTCCTGGTAAATAATTACTTGCTCTAATCTCAAAATCAACCAATAACTAATAATTAGATTTATGGGGGTCCTCAATCAATTTGGTAAATTGAACAGGGGATGATCCAAGGGATGTGAAGGCTAGACTGAAGGTCTGGGCTCAGGCGGTTGCTCTTGCTTCTACTTCGACTTGCAGGGTGGGCCCCGTTATCTGACTCACCTCGTACTTGTTTGGGATTTTTGGGTGCTTCCTTCCCTCCCACATGGTCATGTCTACCTATCTTTTTGTTGGTTCAAGACTCCAAACCATATGTAAATTATTCTCCGATGACACGGCTTATCTTATATTTGTTTGTCTTCCTCATTTGGATTTTGATTGCTTATACTTTTACAGAGTGGATTATTTTTATTGGATCATATTATAGCGCTTATAAGCTGATAAAAACATAGCAGTGTTAAAATAGATTCCCTTCTGCGAGTCATCTATTTTAGCCTTTTCCTTCATTTTTATCCCTTTGATCCAGCATAGACAGATAAGCTGAATAAAAGAAAAGAGAAAACACAGCAAAACTGTTCTACTTCGGCTGCACCGTGTGTAGTAGCCAAAGCCAAGTAAAAACAGAACTCATGTACTTTCTGCGTCAAATTTGAATTTGAAATGGTGCTACTAGAGAAGTCAAGGACCACGTTATACCCATCAAGATGGCGGCTAGTAAAATGACAATAAGGCCAAGACTCAATCTTGTAGCGTAGGAATGGGAGGGGGTCAACGTAGATGAACTATCACCACTGTAGAAGAAACACAAATCAACGTACACACAAATTTACAAGACAAAGAAGGGTGGTCTTAGCTTGGTACCGTATAATTAATTATGAACTTATCTGTTAATTCAGATAGAAGAAAAAAAGGGCATGAAGTAAATATAATTATATAGAGGAGCTTTATTAATATCTTCTTCTGAAATAACTGTAATATTCCATGACAGCCTGATACAATGATTCTAGTATTAGTATCTTCAACTTGTAGAAGAAGGGCAGTCTTATTTGTTTTCATAAATAAGAATGAAGAATAATATTACAGTTATTTCAGAAACTATTGAGTTGGGTTTATAATGGATGAGTTATTTAAGCTCACTCACTTGAAGACCAGATCATGGCAGGTATTGTCACATGGGTATGCACAGTCAATGGCTTTTACACTTTCCCGATCAAAATACCAATCTCCCACTGCCAATGCAAGTTCCTGCAATATAAATCAATTTACATAAAATGTGATCAGAATGTAAATTTGTGTTGCACTTAATACAGCGAATTACCCGTGTTCTTTGGAAAACCAAACAGTTTTGGAGCTTGATTATCTTTTTTTTTTTCCCCATGGGGTAGTAATATACAGTTGATCATTCAATTTTGGACATCTTTCCCATTTTAATCTTAGATGTAAAAGCAACGTATTATGGATCCTCAGATTTAGATTTCAGACTCAAGAGTAAGAATGGAGCGTACCTTGTTTCCGACAAGGGGGAGAATCATCTGCAAACCATGTATCCTGTCTCTCAGACTGACAATGAGCAAAACATGAATTAATGAATGCACCATTTTGGTTGGACGATAGGAAACCCTTCATGGCATCAAGTATTTGATTTCTAAAGTCTGCTTGATAATAAGAGAGAAGAGAGATGTTATTTTCTAGTGGGCATCATAATAGAGGTCAATTCAATTAGATACCGATATATAAAAAATTGGTTGGTAAATGAGCTTGGAGAAACTGAATCTGAGATGAATTAGTGTGAATGGTTTAGTTTGCATTGATTCCGACTGCCATGTGGATCTGTTGATGCTGGAGCTAAACTAGCCTGAAATCAACTACTCACATGGTAATATGCTTATGGGTACTGTCTTTATCAAGCTTTAAAATGACTTGGGTATATTTTACCTGCTATGCATCATACGCTGCTTTGAGAAGAAACAGAGGGGTCTTAACGTTTGAAATCTCATGCTCAGGAAAGAAGCACTGAGAGAGAGAGAGAGAGAGACAATTTACATATTTTCTGTGTCAGAATCCAAGAGAGTTTCAAGAAAAAATAGAAAAGGGATAGAAATCTATCGATATTGGATCGAGGTGGTTGATACAAGTTTTTGGAAGAGACTTTTGCACTCCCTATAAAATTTCATGCCCAAGTATTCAAGATCTGAATCTAAGTCCGTAGATAAATTTGGTAATCATAGTGAATAAACACACAGGCAAGAAAAGTAAGTGTTTACTCAAAAAGCAGAGTAGGTCCTTTAAGATTAACAACAGGTCCTTCAGAGCTTTGTTTTGATAACCATTATAACGAAAATATAATGCAAGACACTACCTGTAAGCTAACCACGCCCCCAAACATGTTCCTCAATGTGCGCTGGGCAGATACATCAACTCTGCAATTTTATACAAAATCATTTAAAAAACGAAAGCACAAAAAACTACTTCTCTTAGTCAAAGAAAATAAAGTGGTAGTTGTTGGCACTGAGAAAAAAGGAACAAGGTATAGGTTATTACGCATCAAGGAAAAGTCCTGCATCGCTAAGACATTTTACTTTGGGAGTATAAGGAAATAAGTCTTGAAATCCATCGCAGTGTAGTATGGATGCAAGGCCTCCAGCTAAGCATCCCGAAAGAAGGGCCTGAAACACAATCGGGACTTTCAAAGTGGGTAATACAAAGAGTGTAATAAGATCAAACGAAGTAAAGGCTAAATAGGATAACCTGGTTGGCATTCTTCATTCCCTTTGACGTTAGATCCCCCATAGCAGCCAACCATATCCGTTGTCCTCGAAAATTAAGTTGCGCTGCCTGAAATGAATATCACCCAATCTTATGTTGTAATTGGTTGTCACCAATTTTATTTGTTATTATATACCTAATTCATCCGTCGGTTCCCTTCTATAGCTAGCTTTAGGTGCAAGAAGAACTTTAACAAATTCATTGTTAGGTTCATCTCCAAGAGTGTTTTCTGCAACTCAATTTAAGGATGATGGGAAACATACATTTAATTTTAAGACTCAAAACTGACTAACTAGTTAAGCGATCTAGCATCTTAAGATAGAAGGCTTGGCAGGGTAGCAGGATCAACCTCATTTTGGCTGTCCCCAATGAAAGACTCCCCATCACAGTAACGCAGCTTCACTCTGTTCCAGTTGAAAAAATCTTGCATCCATAACAAATAACAATGAACAGTGGTTAAAAACTACAAAAAAAAAAAAAAAAAAAAGTCAAGCGGGGTAAACCAAACCAGGGTTTTCCTCAGGTTTATTGCTCAGTATCCCAGTGAATGGTAATTTCTTCTCCATAAATTTTGAAGAACCACGGCGAGTGGTTTTGCGTAAAACACAACTTCTGATAGTATTACACCAACCTCCACCCTGTAACAGGGCGAAAAAAGGTAAACACAGAAATATTTGGTGTTAACTTATTGAATAGCCAAGTATACCTTAAAGAGAGAGATCGCGAGAAATGACTCTGTAAGTTTAGTGTAAGTGATGACAGAAATTGGAATGTTCAGTAACTACTTCAAGAAGTAAGAAAATTGAGCAAACATTCAAAATCCAAAAACTAAGAACTAGCAAGAAAAAGGAAGCAACAATAATCATGCAAGAGAAGAATGTAAATAGTACTGGAATGCTTCTGCTTCAAACGCTCCTCTAGCTGAATAAGCCAGCTCTTAGCACCTGCCCCATAGCCACGATGCAGGTGGTAACCGGGTA
Source organism: Coriaria nepalensis (assembly GCA_027186245.1). Lineage (NCBI taxonomy): Eukaryota > Viridiplantae > Streptophyta > Magnoliopsida > Cucurbitales > Coriariaceae > Coriaria > Coriaria nepalensis. The sequence goes on from CP114493.1 coordinate 3,898,627, forward strand.
GTGTTCCATCCATCCAGACTGTGGTGAGTTGAAAATCAGAGATCTTCAAGTTAGAAACTGCTATACCCAATTGCGGAGAGTCTCTGCGAGGCAGTCTTAGAGACCAAGGTTGGGTGTTGTGAGATAGAATGCTCGAGGTAGATAATATATGAAGCTGAGGTACGGAGAAGCTGAGGTGACATAAGTTCGGTTATCTATATTTGAATAAAGTAAAAAATTTTAAGAAAATGCTGAGACTGAGTCAAATATTTTTTCGCTCGGCTCAAATGTTGGCAATAGGACTAAATGAGTGAATAGGTGAAAAACAACTGATACTCGAGTGGAGCCATTATTTTTGGTAAGTTAAACAAGAGTGACGCTGCGACACGTTGAGATGCCTTGGAAGGTGTGAGACTAGGGCAGCGCTTTATTGCGTAGAAGGACAAGTGGGGAGCAAAATCCTTGCTATGTTAGATTGCAAAGCGCTGACACCCGTCATGAAGCAGAGAATAGAACAATGAAGGGGCGACACGTGTAAAACTGTCAGGAGCTTCCCAACTTAAATTAAGTATAAAAACCAAATGTCTTGACAGTAAAAGGTAATGCAAAATTAATTAAGAAAAGAACAAGTTTCTTCAATATTTTATGTTTTCCCTCTAAAAAAGCTAACTAGAGCGTTGGAGGGGGGTTGACTAACTACCACCCCGACCGCAGTTTATTGGGGAGTGCAGGAGCCGATCTTGAGACATACTATGGTGTAGAGCCATTCGTAATGGACGAAAATCTACATCAAGAGTTTGGCGCCAACTGTGGGGATGATTGTCTCCATTTTCAAAGTTCCAACAAATCAATAGTTTGACTAAAAGGAGGATATGAGATGGAGGATGTATGAGGAGAGCAGATAGGTGAGAGTGAAGGAGGAGAGAGAGGTAGAGGAAGAGGAGTCCTCCCACCCTTACCTGAAGGGAGAATAATACGTTGGGAAAGCATAGCTAGAAGAAGACCAATGCCTCCGCAAACCCCTTTAGTGGCAAATAGTGGAGTGGACATACTGCAGGTCATCGAAAGGATGGAGAGAGGCTTAGTGGAAAGAATGAGCTAGGTGGTGGAGCATTCTATAGAAGCAAGAATCGCAAAAATAAGGGTAGGAGTGAGGCCGGAAGAAAGAGAGGAACCACAAAGGAGATGCATGTGCCCCCCTGTGGGATCCTAATTTGAGAAGGATGATGCCGCGTCTCGCTTAAGGACGGTCACGGTGGGAGGAGAGCGGGGTGATTCAATAGATACTACTTGGAATCCGATACCCTCACAAGTGCTGAAGGACACAAGGCATTCCATGAAATCAACTAAGCCACCAATAGGACAAACAAAAGTAATCCTAGAGCTGACAAAACGAATGAAGGAACTGGAGGCGGCAATAAAGGGCACCACGTTGTGTATGGAGGAGTCGGAAAGTCCCTTTACAGAAAGAGTCCAAAATGCACAATTACATAAGAAGTTCAGTGCTCCGACCATGATGTACGATGGGATAAAAGATCCCCAAGATCGCATGAACTCATACAAAACCTACATGAGGATGAATGCTATATTGGACGAGCTAATGTGTCAATGTTTTCATATCACTCTAACTGATTTAGCTAGTGATTGGTATAGGTCTCTCGTGCCAGGCTCTATTAATTCATTCGACGAGCTAAAGAAGTTGTTCATGTCAAATTTCTAGGGTGCGACTTACATTAGACTTCCTCTTATGAGTCTTTATACTATAAGGCAGAGTCTAGGAGAAAGTCTGTTAGACTATGTGGAAAGGTTCAATCAAGGCTCAAAGAATGTAGACCGACCTAGGGACATAGGAGTTCTATATGCCTTCTTAGGAGGCACGACAGATAAGAAGCTCATCAGCCTGTCGAGAAAGAAGCATTTTGCTTCATATGCTAAGGCTTTATTAGAGGCAAGGAGGATTAGAGTAGCTAAGGAGATCCTCATACCTCAGCTAAGAAGTCAGGGGGAAAGGGGGGACAGTAGTAGAGGAATGGAAGGAAAAAAGAAAAGAGAGGAACCAAAGGGAAATGGCAAATGGAAGGAAGATAGAAAGAGGAAAGAGGAAGAGAGGAGAAGCTTAGAGAAGAAAACAATGGCACCCCTCTTTAGGGACACTTTCACACCTCTCGTGGATGAAATAGATATGATATACAATTGTTATAGAAACCACAATCTATTCAAAGCCCCTAAGTAGCTTAAGAGTGCACCAGCTCAGCGAGACTGAAGAGTTTACTGTAGATACAATGTAGATGATGATCATAAGATAAAGGATTGCTTACATTTAAGGAGCGAGATTGAAAGGCCGATCCAAGAGGGTCGTCTTGGGGAATACGTGAATAGAGGAAGGAAGGGAAACTATAATGGAGTACGAAGAAACAATAGGAGATAGGATAAAGAAAATAATCATTAGGAAAATAATCTTGGGCATCAGAACATAGTGGGGGAGATCTAAGTGATTGTTGGGGGACCTGAGGGGCACACTCGAGTCGGCAAAGAAATAAAAGGCTGAGGAGCCTAACACAAGCTGAAGTTTTCTCCGTCTCGATCACCTCTCAAGGCAAAACATCGCTAGACATTACTTTCAATAACTTAGATGAGGAGGTGGTTATATACCCCACAATGATGCCCTTGTCATCTCAGCCAACGTCTCAACCACTATGATATATTGAGTTTTGGTTGACTCGAGGAGTGCGGTGGACATGTTGTCCTTATCAACCTTCATAAAGATGGGTATTAGCAACGCGAGCCTAGTCCGCTGATGGGTTTCTTGGGGAAGTCTCTATATCTTGAGGGAATGATAAGCTTGCCGATGTATTTAGGCGAGCGGTCCCGAAGGTCTACGATCATGGTAAACTTCATGATCGTCAACTTTCTGTCAGGATAAAACATCATCCTCGGCCGCCCCTCTATTAACTTCCTAGGGGCTATAATTTCGACAAGGCACTTGGTGATGAAGTTCTCCACGGAGGGAGGAGTGAGACTTGTGAAAGGAAACTAGGAAAGTTCAAGAAGGTGCTATTTGACATCGCTCAGAAAAGTTGGTATCAGCTCAGATATGGAGATCTATATGGTTGATAGTGAGCAACCGTATGACGAGGAAGAATGTAAAAAGGTTGAAAGTAAAGTGAAGAGGGAGCAACCATTTACATGTTGAGTGGGGGTTTCAAGATCATCAATGGAATCAAATCTTGCAACTTGATCTGAGAAATGAACAACGTAACCATACATATCGGAATTATGGCTTGGGAATTGGCAAGTTTCGCCTTCAGTGAGGCCAGAAAGGTCAGTAGCGAAAACCAGGGGCTTTCTTAAAAGTCGAAGCGATCAGGGTTTGAAAAATCTCCATTGCTAGCAGTTTCTAAGGTCTGTGAATGCTTGAACATTTATTAGCGACAAGAGAGAAATCATCGACAAGCCTGCCCGCATCCTTCGGAGCTCTCATCTCTTCTCCTCCCTCCTCCATTTCGAAATGTCAAAATTTTTCTGTTCAGCTCTTCTTGACCAGCACGGAAGTTTATCAATGGGCCGCTTTTGAACAATGTTCCAGTTATTGGGCCACAGGCCAGGTTGGGCTTTCTTAAATGGGCCTCCAATCTTTCCAAATATTCTGTCATGTTTAGAAAATAAAGAATAATCTAGAGAGGGAATTGAGGGAAGAGTTCAGAGCATCTATGCTACTATGCATTCAGAGTTGTCCCCTGATAACATAGGGAAAGGGAATAAACCCTCATTCCGCCCTACACTCCTCTTATTCTTTAAAAAAAAAAAAAAAAAAAAAAAAAATATATATATATATATATATATATATATATAAAATTTAATTTATACATAAATAATAAAATGTTATAATAATTATAAATATTAAAATTAAAATTTGATGTATGTACAAATTGCAGACATATCGTATATAAATATTACATATTTACTTTCAATTTGCACCAATAGCGAGAGATAGAAGGATATATTCTTATTTTTCTCTTAATAATACTCTTTGACTCTATTCTGAATTCTCCATGGATTGTGGGTGGATTGTGACGAGAATTCTCATTACCTAGAAGAAAACGACATGTAACTGAAACCAAAACCAGTATTAACACTTGAAAATGTATAATCCGATACATAACACTTGAAAAAGGAATAAAGTAAATAAATATTATTCCGACCTCATTGCTACTAAAACGCATCATTTTATCTCACCAATCGCTCAATTTGACGGAAGAGTTATATGTTTAATTAAAAACTATTAAATCTTATTATTATTTTTATATATATTTAATTATATATAAATAAGATATGATTTATTATTTTTAAATTTTTAAATTTTTAAATTTTTAAAAATTAATATTTTATTCTCCCTTAATTACAATTACTAAATCTATTTAAAAATAAAATACAACATACCAAATTAAGCATATGAGCCCGAAACCCAATCTTCTTCCACTGTCTTTTTTTCTTGGGTGCTTTGAAGTGTCATAATTTACATATATAGATAGGTACGTAGTAAATTTAATTAATTAATTAATTAATTAATTATATATATTCCTCTCTTAATTCAATTTTTTTGTGGTCACTCTCATCTTCCATCATAAAATCTACGTGTTGTTGTTTTTGCTGAATAAAAAAATACTTGTCCTATTCTGGCAGGTAAGAGGGAAAAATAAAGTTGCTATCTGAACTCTATAAATAGGAAGCTCTGGGCCTAAGAAAAAAATCATCGTTCATTTCATTTCAACTTCTCTACTACAAGTTCTGTAATCGGGGACTACTTCTGTTATGTCCCTCTCTGCTTTAATCAAATTATGGTTCTGTAATAATTCAAATCCCCATTTTCAAGCATTAACAATTGCATTGTAATTCTCTTTTACAGCCATATTTCTGGTGAATGGATGCGGCGGCAGGAATAATCTGCAACGGAGCCAAATATGAGTGCTTGTTATTTGGTATATACTTATCGATAGTTAATTAATCCATCAATTAATGGTTAAGTAATGCAATTTCATGGTAAATACTTTTTATGATCTTCTTGTTGAACAGACATGGATGATACTCTCTACCCTCTTACATCCGGTCTCAACTTGGCATGTCGCAAGAAAATAGAAGGTAAATTACTTCATCTATTCTGCTAATCAGTCGTGCTAATGATGAAGATCAATACCATAATAAGCTTGTTTTTTTGGTTTGTAGAGTTCATGTTGGAATATTTGGATATTGATGAAAAGGAAGTGCCTAGGATGTGCTTGGAGTTATACAGGGAGTATGGTACAACAATGGCTGGTTTGAAGGTAAAAAATAAGTAAAAAATCTCCACTCTGAAGTAACTAAGATTAATTGCCTAATTGAAATTTAATGGTCTCTCCTTTTGATTTCTCAGGCTCTAGGTTATGAGTTTGACAACGATGACTTCCATGCTTACGTCCATGGAAGATTACCTTACGAGGCTCTTAAACCCGATCCGGTGCTTAGGAACCTACTACTTTCTATGCCGCAGCGTAAAATAGTAAGCCACAAGTTAAGTCAATTGATTAGGTGAATTTATTAATTATACTAAACGTGGTTATTAATATTTGATTGCTTAACAGATCTTCACGAACGCTGACAAAGCACATGCAGCTCAAGTTGTCAGCAGGTTGGGTCTGGAAGATTGTTTTGAAGGGGTCATATGCTTTGAAACTCTTAATCCTCCTCTAGAACAGATTAATAATTGCGTAATGTACCCGGTCCATGAAGATAATAATGCACCAGATCAGTACGGGACAGGCAGTGCGACAAGAATCCTCTGCAAACCGTCCATTGAAGCCATGGAAGCTGCAATCCAGATTGCAAATATTGACCCAAATAAAACAGTAAGTTTAAAACTGTTTTTTTTTTCCCCCTTTTCTTTTTTCCTTCTTATGAGCCTAACTAGTTTGACTTAACCTTTGAACCCATTACCAGATTTTCTTTGACGATAGCACTCGGAATATTGCAAGCGGGAAGGCAGCAGGCCTAAACACAGTTCTAGTAAGTTCCATTCCACCTATCCAAGAAAAAGAAAAATAATAATAACCAATTTATGAGAGATGTTATGGATGGCAGGTTGGAAGTTCAGTGTTGGTACCTGGAGCAGATCATGCCTTAAGTAGCATCCACAATATAAGAGAAGCTCTGCCGGAATTATGGGAAGCTCAAGAGGAAGAAGAAGCCCAGCTCGAGCAAGTTATTCAGTCGAATGCAGTAGTTGAAACTGTGATTCTTGCATAACTGTTAAAAAAATGTAACATGGATATCATAGATCTATCTATCTATCATGCAAAACTTACTTCACTAAATGCTAAATATAATAGTGTAATGCAATAAAATGAGTTCTGTCACAATCTCCCACTAAATGCTAAATATAATAGAATACATGATTTATCCAAAGATTCTGATCAGATTAAAAAAATAAGTGTCTCTGATGAATCACATAAATTACAAGAGATGCAATAAAATGGAAATCAGTTATCTTTTGGCAACTCTCCATAGTTAGTTGACTATCCTGCATGGAAGGCGAGGGACATCTAACCTGCTTGTCTCTTGCGATTCAAGTTTCCAAACAACATCCATTCCTTCTATAACATGCCCAAACACAACATGTCCATTGTCCAACCATGGAGTCTACATGATAAGTCAACTTGTTAACATTATTTGCCATCACGTTAATCCAAAAGAAAACAACTTGGCTGAAAATAAAATTGCAAACAATATTTCCCACTATTCTTAAGAAGTATAATTCCCAATGTTCTTCACAAGTCTTATTCCCAATATTCGCAATATTCTTCGGAAAACAATATTGCAAAAAAAAAAAAAAAATTCTTCAGAAATCTTATTTTGTGCATTATCAATAGGCTAAGGTTATATAAAGTGAGGATTCTTTGCCAGATAGTAGATGCCAAGTTGAAATGGAGTTTTAACCCCATGAAACACATCGACTCTAGTTTGGATAAGGTATACAATCTGAAGCAGTTCTGGGGTTTTCAATAAGATACTCTGAAAAGAGCAAAGATTAGCTATAGGTATGTCACCTTTAGTGTGCAAATGAAGAATTGGCTTCCATTAGTATCAGGACCGGAATTAGCCATGCTCAGAACTCCAGGCCCAACATGTTTCACTGCATAGAAAAATGTGTTTAACTATTAGTATGTAGTAGATAACCATATTAACTATCAAGTTTGCATATCTTTCAAGGGATCTAGAATCTAGTTAGATTCCAAGCCAAAAGGAACACAACTTTATTTGCTGTTTTCCAAGATACCTCAATAGTATCATCAAGTGCAAATCCTACTTCGAATCTGGCTCTCTCCTGTTAAGAAAGAACATCAGGAAAAAGCACACTTTTCTTGGAATATTTTCTTCTTCTATTTGCTGTTCAGACAATGTCTAAGTTAGAATAAAAAAAGGAAAACTAAACGAATGATAAGACTTACTGCTACACCCATTGAGTTGACGCAGCGTATACTTGTGTACTGAATTGAAGACGCTTGATAAAGCTTGAAATTGGGAAGTCCTAAAGTATAGGAGGTCTGTAATGAACTCCATAGCCTTCTTCCTACCCGCAAGCTTCGGCAACAAATATTTGACCTGCTTTGGCTGCACTTACCCTAACCAAACAAAAATGGTGGAAATTTCGAAATAATAATAAAAAAATCCTAGGAAATAAGTGCATAAACCCTAAACGCTAGACAAGATAAGACGTGGAGACTAGTAGTTCACGTGAACAAACAGTGAATGAATGGAGAGAAAGAGGTAACCTGTAAAAGCGGAGGGAGAAAGGATAGTACGGCAGCCATGTCGGAGAGGATCTTATTAGAGTGGTTAACTTATGTTTTTCTTCCAAAATTGAATAGAGAAAAATGTATGGTAGGGATAATGGATAAGGTTTTCTCATAATAATAAATGTATAGATTTTATTTATGGATGAGAAAGACGTTATAACGAGAAAGCAATGCAAATGAACACACGCACCTCTCCGTCTTCTTCTTCATCATGCTTCTGTTGCCGTTTCTCTCATCTAATCTCTCCATCATTTTCTTCCTCCATTACTGGGAGAGTAAGTGTGAAAAACCCTATCTTCATCGTCGCGCCGCTTAAGCGTTCCCAATCCTCTGTAATTTCTTCTGCTACCACCTCGGAGCTCATCTTGCGCTCAAAATTCAGACATTATTCCTCAAACATCGATGATTCGACCTTCTTGGGCGGCGATGGTTATGAACCTGATCCTGACGATTACGACGAGGATTCAGGTGCCGATTCTGAAGAGGATGTGTATATAGAAATCAAGAAGCTGGAGAGTAATTCTCGTAGAATCAATTCGAGAATCGGAATTGACGCTCCTCTTCTCACGGTCTGGAAAATTCTGACGGATTACGAGAGGCTTGCTGATTTCATTCCCGGTCTTGCTCTTTGCCAATTGCTTCACAAGTCTGACAACTACGCTCGACTGTTTCAGGTAAATTTTCCTGCTCTTTCATTCCTTCAATTTCACTCAATTCAAACTCAAGCAGATACAATTCATATTATTGTATCTTCAGGAAAGAGAAGTTGCCATGGTTAGGTTATACGAATTCTGAATAAGACGACAGGGGATTTCCATCCATAGTTTTACATGCCATTGATATTTAAGAACATGCTATTTCATTGACATTCTGACAACAGGTTGGGCAGCAGAACTTGGGATTTGGTCTGAAATTTAATGCTAAAGGAACTGTTGATTGTTATGAGAAAGAACTCGAGAGGCTACCTTGTAGTCGAAAACGAGATATCGACTTCAAGATGATTGAAGGAGATTTTCAAGTCTTTGAAGGGAAATGGTCAATTGAAGAGGTGAGTGTCATTGCTTTTTTCTTTTTTTTTTTGTGTGGATAACTGTTTGGAAATTTTTTGGGTGGATGGTGTCTCCGGTCGGAGTCAACGGTGGTACATAGAAATAAGGTACACTGGAAGATTAATGTTAAGTCTACGCCATAAGGTTAATTAATTGCGTGACCTGAGGGGGAAAAAAACCCATCTCCAAACAAAAACTGTCATTCATTGTGAAAACCATATAATTACAGCACAGTTGTTTAATGCAGTTTGATGAAGGAATACATGTGCAGAATGGCGATAATAACTCAACAGTCCGAGAAACGTGCACGACTCTTTCCTATTTAGTTGATGTGAAGCCAAAACTGTGGCTGCCTGTTCAACTTGTTGAGGGTAGGCTCTGCAAGGAGATAAAGATGAACCTCATATCCATCCGAGAAGAAGCACAAAGAGCCATTTACGGTACTCTGCCCACTTGCTGATTCCGGCTTCCTTTTTTGGTGAATGCTTCTGGTTTTTCTTTAGTATATACTGCCAATTTGTTTTTCTCTAGTATATACATCCATAGCTCACGCTCAAACACCTTTCACTTGTCCATCTTTTTACCAAATTCTAAAGTACAAATAGACTCGTACAGCTCACTGCTATTAAGTTAATATTATAATGCTGATGTCCGACACAAAGAATGCACCAAAAACAAAGAAAGAATTTTACACTAGGAAAAATGGCAAGAGCATCAAGGAGTTAGCTATGGATGTCAAGAATTTTTTCGACCACCAAAACGAAACAAGATGCTTTGGTTTGTTTCTCACCACAATGCATGCATGTCCTTCCCCTTACAAAAGCCAATTAACACTAATGTTTCCAAGCCATGTAAAAAGTGGGAACTGGGCCAAAGCAATAAAGAGTAAGAGATAGTGATGCTTGCTTGAATCATAGCTCCTCACCTCTGCAAATAGGACTCTTTTCATCGTCTTCACCAAGAAAATTCCCATGCATAAGCAGGTCCATGGCATCATGAAGTAGTATGAATAGCTCCATAAGATCCTTACCATGGCAGCCAAACACATCCCAGTGAAAGTATAACCAGCATATGCAACTATGTCTAACAAAGGGGCCTCACCACTTCCCAATGAAAGCAGTGTTACTTTAAGCAGCGAGACTTGCAGAAACCAGCCAAGTAATCCCTTGATGAACAACCAATTTAGAGCCTCTGGCGAGAACCTGAGAATTTATTTTAACTAGGTTAAGAGAAATGTACACAGTTGGATTAAAAGGAGGAAAAATCACTGTGGTATATCTTAAATATCCTAAGCAAATTTGAAATTTTGATATGTTAGTAATGAGGAACATGATAGAAAAAAGGTCTATGGTATAGCAAAAGTTAATAATTGAAATTTGAACTGACATTGACAATATATTTGCAGCCCAACTGCCCATCAAATAACATAGAAAAAAGATTTGACCAATAGTTACACAATTGAAAAGATGGCACCGCTTAACGGGAGCGGATTCAGTCCTTGTTTCAACATCCTTGTATGCCTCTACACATAAATCTCGGCCGTCCTTGTAGATCTAATAGTTAAAATAAGTGGCATGTCAAAATCACTTGTATTAGTACAAAAACTTATACGGTTAATATATAAGTCGAGAACTTTTTCTTTTATGCAACACGTCAAAATCGCTTTCGGATAGACAAAGTTTTTTTACTTTTCCTAGACCAAGTTCAATTTCTTTCTTCACAGACCGAACTCTCTTCCAGATCGATATCTTTTATCGAATTTAATTTCTCTCTTCCTAGACCAACCTACCTTTCCAAACTGAGTTCTTAATTTTCCTTCCTAGAGAATTTTTTCTTCCTCCTCAGACCGAGATCTAATATAATATACTTCATAAATTGAGTTCTCTAGAAAAGATAGAAAGATGACCAAATTCTCGATTTGTGGTCTGAGATCGAGATCACATGTCAGTCTGGACCGAGAACTTTAGATCGAGATCACATGTTCGAACCTTCTACCCTTCGACCTGTCGACCATAGACCAACATCTCAGTCTATATTGCTCTGCATCTTAGACCGACATGTGAGATGTCGTTCTGTGCATCTCAGACCGACATGTGATATGCCCTTCGATCTGAGAACTCGAGAACTCAGTCTAAGAAAAACCGACATGTATGGAACTTGAGAACTTGGTCCGAACTGGAAATTATGGAACGAGAACTCAATCTGGACTGAGAACTCAATCTGGACTGAGAACTCAATCTGATTTCAACTAAGAACTCGATCTGGACTAAGAACTACATATATAATATCGGTCTCCAAATTTCAATTCAGATCGAATACTAATCTTCAGCTTCATATTCATATTTCAAATATTCAGATCGAATATTGGTTTATAGATTTCAAATTCAGATTGAGTGTGAATGACTATTGTCATTCGTCAACATTCAGAAAAAAATAGAGAGAGCGAAGAGTCGCAACTGTTGAGAAAATGTGAGAAAGAAATGATGAAATATGACTCATAAATTAGCCGCATTTCAATCGGCTTGTGTTTTTATCTTTTTTCTTATGACGTGCCATGTGTTTAACTATTGGATCTACAAGGATAGTCGAGATTTACACGCAGGGACAAACATGGAGGGATAAATCAAGGACTGAATCCGCTCCCGAATCTGCTCCACTGCTTGACAACCTATCAGAGAAATCCAAGACTCCTAAATTGCAAATTCACAATGCAAATCCCCCTTTATTTATGTCTAGATTGGCCACTTCTTAGCGAGCAAAAATCAATAGATATCAAGGTTCCAAGTATGTAGGTGAATATAGATATCACTTCCCTATTAAGATTACTCATCTTAAAGCTACAATTTTAATTATTCTAAACCCATTTAGGATCAAGATAAAAATACCATTTTACCACCTCATGAGTCGTGACCCAGAACACATCCATTAGGAAACTTGATAGGGGCTCAACAAATCATACTGCACACCAGTAAGTTAGGCATGCTTACGGGAACTTCCACTACTGGAATCAGAGAAGCAATTCAAAAGAAACTCATTATGTACCAATGCATACATACAATACACATTAGTTTACCTTCTAAAAACCAGAGAGAAGGATCTACTTCCAGGTAAGAACCTAGAATCCAAACAGCCTAAATTAATATCTTTAAAGTTAAAAGCACTTACTTTCCTTGAAGACCCAATGAGAAGCCAGCAAGGACAACATAGGTACCAAACGCCATAAGGGGAATGTACAAGTCTGGCGCATTTATATCACAAATTGGAGGTTTATATGAAAGCCTGCCTCCAACTGGCTCTGTTATTCTAGTCCAGTGTCCCTGAAGTAGTAAAAAACATGATTTCTAGATGGAAAAATCAGTCCTAACAAGGAAGGGAAAAGAGTCAAGACTAGTACATACCCTGTGCAGAAATGGAAATAGGACAACCTTTAATTTGTTTCTCACATACTGCTCATTCACTTGGAAATAGTATTGGGGATCAGAAAAATATCTACTTATCTGTCCATTGAACAGATTCGAAACGAATTAATATAAATAACAATAAATGAAAGAAAAGTTTTGAAACCATTCCTTGGACAATTTGAGTCCAGAAAGAAAGCAAAAAACTTTTTCACAAAATTAAAACTTAGGAGTAGTTCACGTGAAAACACCTCACAAAAGGGTATAAAATCAGGTGTCGTAAGAAATAATGAAAAAAAAAAAAGTGTAAGATGCATTGGAAGCACCTCAAACAAAATCAAATTTTTTTTCCCCTACAAATCATGGTAATTTACATGAGAACTCATATATCATTTGCCAACTTAATAGCAAATATAACTTCTATGAAACTTCCATCTTTATCTAAAAGCAACATTCATTAGTATTATAATTTTAGTTCAACATAAGCTCAATAGAAAATTAGAATTGCCCCAACTTATTGTTAGTCCATGATGTCAATACATATGGTTACACTGGAATCGAGCAATAGGGATAAAAGGTAGCATCACACAATAAGGATACCCACATGCCTGTCTATGCCATATAAAGAGAAGTTAATATTTCTAAATAGCTTGGTATCAACAAACTCACAAGCTGCATACTACTTACATTGCTTTGAACATACTCGGAGCTTGATCCAAAGATTTTTTCTCCATATGCACCTAATCCACCACGAATAAGACCAGAACCAGCTCCATAAAATGCATTCCCAAAAGGATTTGGCTGGGAGCTTGTAGGAGGTATTGGAGCTGTGGGCTGGGTTCCAACATTATTATACATATCTGTAACGCAAATAAAAATTGAGATAATAAATATCTTAGAAAAGACGAAGATAGAGCAATGGAAATGGTATTTGACAATAAATAATTATCCAAGTCATGCCCAATGTTCCATTAACTGACTTTCACAGTTGAATTTCCAAGTTCTATACCAATAAATTACGCCCTAATAAACTGAGGATGCTGCTGATAACTATGATACCAAGATGACTATAATGCTAGCCACTAAAATAGGGAAAAATTGCTCCGAGTTTAGGTATGACTTCATTGCAATGGGACATTTGCATTCCAAATTCTACTGTCCATTTTTCAATGAAAGTTCAATGGATCTAAGCACAGAAATAAAAGGATTAGCCAAAAAAAAAGTACATAACAAAAAGGGAAATAGTTGAAAGAAAAATGAAAAAAAGATCGAAAAATAATTATAATAAAATATCCAAGGAAAGAAACAATCCCCGGCTGCAACAAACATAGATGCTCTGTAAAAGAAATTACTCTCCAACTCATTTATTTATTTCTTTAAACGCCTTGTCAAATGCAACGCTAAGAGTATGTTTGGATGGAAGGGAGAGCAGAGAAGGGAACTTCCTAAAAGGAATAGGAGGGGAGATAACTCTTTAAGGTTCCCTTTTTTTTGTGAGATGAACGGGATTTGCATTTGGATGAAACGTAGTTGATCCGAATGATCCCCATCGTTTCAAATGCAAAATCCAGTTTACTTCACAGTCTATCAAACAATCAATTGAGCAGAGAATATGAGTCGCCACGCCAAAAGAACGAAACTTGAAACCCTCTGAGCCTGATAGATTACCATTATATGGAAAATTCATCATAGCCCTCACGAAGAAATTCATTTCAGTTAACAACTATCAAATCCAACCATATCTATAGGTATAGAACAAACAATCCAGCTAGAAACCAAATTACTAACACTTATCAAATCAGCAAAAAAAAGAAAACCATGCAAATAATACAATCTTCCCCATAACAAATGGAGAGAAAGGGAAAAGTATAAAGAGTTTCGAGACATGGCAAGGGCGAAAGATCAGACTCGCGAGTTGGACGCAGAGAGAGACAAGGAGTGAGGTGGAGAAAGGGAGAGGTAAGACGCGAATCAGAGATAAAGATGAAGGAGAACGGTACCTGCGACACCCTGAGTAGTGCGACTGGCGGTTCCGGCGGTGAGAGGCGTTTACGACGGCAGGGAAGGGAGGAGAACCGACTGCCTCGTCGAGAAGGCAAACCGCTCAGGCGAACAGAAGAAGAAGAACACTCGGAAGAAAAAAGGAAAATAGATCAAAGATCTTGATAAGCTGCTGCCCAAACAGCTGTTATAGTCTTTCAGGGGGATCGATTTACAAAAATGCCACCGCAAATAATAAAAAAGGAAGCAAACACTATTTTACTTCTCTCTTCTTCTCCTTCTTCTCCTTCTTCGATATCAGACTCAACTACTCTGCAATCTCCGCCACTATTAGTCAACTCGGTGATTGAATAAACTCAGTGAGTCATGGGCGGAGAGTTACGGTACGAGATCCATCAGAATGCATGCATAAAGCTGGTCCTCCACGCCCTAAAGCACAAGACCTCTGCTGTTAATGGCGTCCTCTTAGGTAACATTTCGGCCTCGAGCGATGTTGTTCAGATCTCCGACTCCGTTCCTCTCTTCCATTCTCATATTGGCCTTCTCCCTCAGCTCGAAATCTCGCTTATTCTGGTATCCTCCTTTCTTTAGCTTTTTCGTAGTTTTGTAATTAGTATTGATCTAGGTTTTATGGTATGGAGTCTTGTCTTTTTGTGAGAATTCAGCTGGATGGATTTTCCTTGAGACTTACGGAGCTCAAGTTTTTCATCTAAGTAAGACGTTCTTATCTGCCATCGCTTGTGAAATAGTAGATGTGTCGAGAAGTGTGAATTTATTGGACATTTGGTGCTTTTTCACTTATGAATTGTGGCTTCTCGTTTCAGTGCATTGATCTTTCTTATGTGACGATGGTTGAGAGGTTTGAATGTTATGAAGGGTTTGGAGATTGTTTAGGAATGTAGTGTACTGGTGAATAGTGATTTTTTTTTCTAGCTTTTGTGCACCAGATGTTTCTGGCTTTGCTGAAGTTGACTGTCGCCTTGTAAGTTCTTTTGATTGAAGGTTGAGGTTCTCTTTTCAATTTATGTGATTCATTAGTGGAGTCGTGAGGGAGTATAGATTGGTGCAATTCTGGTGTGTTATACTCGTGCAGGGTTTTTCTTTCTTTGCACGCACTACATATTTGCAATTATGCCTCCATGGTGCCTCTTCCATGGCTTTAATGGGCGGTGGGCACCTTTTTTTTGTTAGTATTTTCTAGCTAGTTATAAATTTGTTTACGCCATACCAAAATAATAAACATATAAATAAAATAACTTAAAACATATAAATAAAATAACCCTCTTATATGAGCAACTTTACTCTGACTGATGAAGTTCTACTTATTTTTGTTTTGAATGCTTGATACATAATCAGATAGAAGAATATTATGCCTCTAAAGGATTAAATATCGTGGGTTATTTTCATGCCAATGAGAGGTTCGATGATTATGAACTAAGTGGTGTGGCAAAGAATGTTGGTGATCATATCTCTCGGTACTTTCCCCAAGCTGCAATCCTTTTGGTATGGAACCATATCTTGATGATCTTGTGCATTTTTTTGCCTGTATTGTGGTTTTGCATATTTTCATTGAATTGTTTATTTATTTGCAGTTGGATAACAAAAAGCTTGAAGCTTTATCCAGGGGCAAGGATCGGAGTCCTGTATTTCAGGTTAGAGTCATTGCTAGATTCTTTGTTTTGGCAACATAGATGGTAAATTGGTGCATTTTTTTTGCTTATTTCCATGATGTATTCCTATTCCATAGTTTCTAAGCTTACAAAATCAAGAACAGTAATTTCACAGCTGCTTGTGTGAGGGAAGTAGACAAATCATGAAGAGTGTGAAAATTTTAAGAAGGATATGATTGACTTCAATGAGAGTGATGTGATCCTTCAATTTCCCCAATATTCCTTCTTTGCCTAGCTGTCTTCTTTCCAAACCTGAAGGCCACATCATCATCGTCATTGGTACATCTGCAGTTTATCATCCTTTGACAGTTTCATTTTCTTTATCAGTTTCTCCCAAATCGGCCAAAGGAGGTTACGACAAAAAGAGCACTATAAACCACGAATACAACTCCAGATATAATCAGAATTCTGAAACAGTTTTGGCTTGATTAAGAACATTATCTTTCTCAGGATAATTAAATACGTCATGAAAACATACTTTGTTTCTAACTAGAATTCTCAAAGAGAACATTATGATTTTAGGGAAAATACATGGATATATAGGCAAAGAACATGAAAAATCATTATTAGAATTTTGACTTCTGGTTTATCAGGCATACTGTTTGTGCACCTGTAGGTTATGGAGATTAGGTTTTGGAGATTTGATTAGTTTGCTAAAAAGTTGCGGATGAACTCTATTTTGTTTATAAAGAGCCAGTTTGGATTCTGCAAATTAGTGTTTCACTAGTAAGTACCCAAGATTATATTTCTGGCCTTGCACTTGACAATTGAAATTATTTATTCATGCTCGAAATTGTTCTTCATTACTGGTTTTAGCGCAACTCTACCACAGTATTTCTATCAATCCAAAATTATATGACAATGTGAGGGTACCATATCAATTTCATCCTTCACTTTTGGAAAAGATGCAGTGATCATAATAATCTCCTCATAGTTTACATTCTGTTTCTCACCTCACCCGCATCCAACAGCTATACTCAAGAGATGCATCCAAGAACTGGAAGCATATTGGATCAGATGGAGGCAGCCAACTAACTATTAAGGAGCCTTCAGCAAATGTAGTCTTGCTGGATTTCATTTCATCCAAAAGATGGAAGGACGTGGTGGACTTTGACGATCACCTTGATGATATTAGCAAGTGGGTTCCCTACTTTCTTTTTTTGTATTATCTTCTTTGTGCCCTTTTTATTCATTACTTTCTACTTATTACTCAAAGGTTCTGCGGCTTTTGATTCTTACATTGTCATCTGCAGGGATTGGCTAAACCCAGATTTGTTCAAGTAATTTTACTTCTCGACTGGCTCGGTAAAATCCAGCAGTATGAGAATGAGGGGAGATCTTCCAGTTCCTTTATTTTTATCATTATTGTTCCTTTTTGATATGTTACACCACTATCTTTTATCATTATGCTTTTCAAAATGATAACTGTTTTATCTTCAGTCGCACCTGTCATTCGTCTTTATTACTACGTCTAGAATCAATATTTTTGAAAAGTTACCATGTCATTGTGGCGAAATTATTTACAGCAAGTGTGAATTTTTACCTTCTTGAAGATGAGAGGCAAAAACGACTCGATTGGTCTTACCTGCCTTTGATTGATTTTTTACTTATAATAGAAAATGAATGATGATTAGAGAAAATTTATTCACAATCGATATATAGAGTAATGAAGGAATAACGTTTACAATTTACAAATACAGTGACCTTGTTTATATTTTGAAAAAAAAAAAAAAAAGGGAAAAATGTAAGAAAGTTTAAAACTGGGCTAATTATATTCAGGTCTTGAGTAATTTTCTTTTTACGAATTCGTTTTGAGTAATTGTTGGTCAATTTTTTAGTTCACTTGTCATCAAAGTCGGACTTCTTAGTTTTTTCCGATTGTTTTTATAGAGCTAAGGTTGCAAATTTTTTAATAATGATGTGTTAGTAATACAAAATTTTAATTTTAATTTTAACTTTAACGTAATTTATTCTTTAAAAAATAATTTTGTCTTAAAAATTTATATATATATATATATTAGAAATTCAATAAATTAATAAATTTATTTAGATAATAATTTATTTAGTCACAATTTAAAAATAATATATTAATTTTTTTTAATAATTTAATATTTTACTTAATTAATAAATTTATGTAATCCTTAAGATTATTAATTTATTAATATTTTATTATACCTTTATTTTCTTTCCTTATTATTATTTTGTTTTTGTTTTTTCATCTCAATCCCAATCTGGGGCGCCTCTTGGAGCGCTCTAATAATAGAGTTCAAAATAATACTTTTATGTAAAAATTTGGATTTTTAATTCAAAATTAATTGAATGAAAAAATCTATTTTCTTATTGGGATTTTAAACCTTCTCGTTTTCGATGTGCTATGCTTTTCTCAAGTGAAGTTGTTTAGGAGCCTTCAATGCATCTGCTTACTTTTAATCAGCTGGTTTATAAATTTGTTGATGCCAAATTCTGCAGAAACGATTTACTTGGCTATGATTGTATAATTGTGGGCGTGCTAGAAATACTTAGGCATATTTTGATATAAACTATTTAAGGCCAAAATCTTGAAAAATAAAGAATTTAACTTCTAAACAAGAAGAAACAGTTATAAGGGTTAGGCATAAAAGAATGTGATGAGTATTATTTTAATGAAATTAAAAAAATGATATTTTTATATATCATTATTTTGAATGTATTATTATTAAAGTATTGATACGAGATGATTAAGATTATAGATAATGAATTAAATTGTCTGCAACATATTAAAGTATGAAATCTTTAATTAATGGTTGTTAGAATGGTCCGCTAACATTATGAATACGAGTGATTTATATGAATGAATTATTTATTAAAATGTCTTTTGCCACAAAAAAATTTATTTATATCAATAGATGATCATATGCAGATTAATCTGAATCCTAAGTATTTATGAACTTCTGTTTATGTCAACTGAATCTTTTGATTCACTCGTCATAATTTGTTTGTAAAACATGCTAAAGAATTTTATTTTGGAAATTCATTGGGATAAGTGGCTAGGAACATGATTTACAGATATGAAATCCAAACATTTTTCATATAAGATTGTATATTAGTTTCCTCGAGGGTTAATTCTGGAACTGAATGGCTTTGAGCTCAAATTTATAAATAAGTTATAAATTAACCGTTTATTAGTGGATTAATGGTACTTAAGAATAAAGAGATAATTATAGAGGTACAACGGTAATTGGAGGATTAGATTACATGTAATGATAATATCAATGGACTAATAGAAATTACTCAGTAATATGTTCTATAATTATAAGAGTGCAATTCTATATTTTTAGTGAAATAATATTGAGATTAAAATAATTAGATTTATTAGATTAAAGAGTTTAATTAATACTCGAATTTATTAGAGCTTGGAATTATAGTTCTATGGTTCCTAGGTTACTTCTATAAAACACTGTATATGGTAAGAATAACAAAAGTAAAAAAGGACTTATTTGCAAGAAAATAGTTTTATGGGATAAATTTATAATTATGAGATAATTAAAGTTAATTAATTAATTAAAAGATATATTTAAATTATGAATTTCGAAATTCATTTATTAAATAATAATAATATATTTGATTTTGAATTAGATATGTTATACATAATATTAAATTGATATGAGATATTGATTATTAAGATTAGATAAGTCAAATTTAAATTAGTTTGAGAAACTAATTTAAAATTCAAATAAGATATGATATGATTTAAAATAGATAAGATTTTATTTTTAATTAGATTTGAAAAAATTTGATTACCAAATATATCATTAAAGAATGATAGGATTTAAAATATGTAAAACTCTATTTTAAATAAATTTGAAAAAATTTGATCATATCAAAGATATCATCTAATGATTACTTTATCATTTAATATTATGATTGAATCATTAATTCAATTAATTTAAAGAGTTTAAATTAAAAATAATATTAAATGGAAATCTTTATAGTCTTATAAATACATCTCATTCTAATAATTCAAGAGCGATTTTTTGTGAATAGATTTTTCAAAGAGAAACGAAAGAGAAACCTTTTCATCTCTACATGCTCACACACGTCCAATTATGTCGAGGATCGACCTAGAAGATCGTGGTGTGAATCTCGATAATCAATTCGCATTGGCTAAGGTATGACATCTTCATATAGATGTATAACTAATTTATATAAATATAAATGATCGCTAAAAGTTTTTTGAAAATTTTTATTATACAGTGGGACAAAATAATCGCTTCCGCTATGAAATTTTGAACCCATTTACCAACAATTTGTATTAGATTTATATATATATATATAAATTAATCACTGTGTGAGATTCTTGCATTATCATATACATATCAATGTATGTTGAATAGATATTTATGTTTTTTGAATGTATGGTTGATATAATGGATTTAATGAAATGGTAATTTGGGTTAGAAACTTATTTAATTTTTTTTCTCTATATTTTTTGTATGTCGAGTTATGGCATATGAATTTTTGTACAATTTTTTTTTGTTTTTTCATAAAATTCTGGCAACAGGGAGGAAGAAGAAAACATGAAGTAGGTTCACCGACAGTGGTGAAGCGGGGAAATGGGCCACAAGATTGTCCTGCGGCGGCCACCTTAAGCTACGAGATTGTCCCGCAGCAGCCCAGCTGTGGGATCGTTCCACAACAGCCCATCACCAGGATTGTCCCGCAACGACAGCTAAGGCTGCAGGACTATCCCATGGCAGCCCAGCCGCGAGAAGGTTCAGTGGCACAGAACGTAAAAATAAAGATCTTCTTAAAATTGTACGAGCTCTCTTATTTCAAATGTATGTTCCTAAACCTTTTTTGGACCGATACAATTTCTACAACATGTTTTCTCATTAACCGCATGTCATTCTCTATTTTTCATAGTGAGATCCCTTACAAAACACTTTTTCCAAATAAGTCACTGCTCCCTAGTGATCCTAGGATATTTGGTAGCACTTGCTTTGTTCAGGATGCTCGTCCGCACGTCACTAAATTAGATCCCAAGTCTTTGAAGTGTATCTTCCTTAGTTATTCTCGTCTTCAGAAAGGTTATAGGTGTTCTTATCCCAGTCTTAACAAATATATTATTTCCATTGATGTTACCTTCATGAAGATACATCGTATTTTCCGTCTTCACTTTTTCCCGCTCATCAAGGGAAGGATGATGATTTATTGGTCTATTTTATCACATCCTCTACCCTTGTCTCAGAATCAGCTCATGTCAAGCCTTCGATTACTCAAGTATACTTTAAGTGTCAACCTCATGATTCATATCCTGCACCTGCTCCTTCGTCATCAGATCCAGTCTCGAGCGATGATCTTCCTATTGTGTTATGCAAAGGTAAACACCAATGTACTTATCTTATTTCTTCTTTTGTTTCTTATAACGACTTGTCGTCTTCCTCTTATTCTTTTATTGCTTTCCTTGATTCTATCTCTATTCCTAAAAATGTCCTTGAAGCCATATCTCATCCTAGTTGGCATGATGTAATGATAGAGGAGATGAATGCTTTAAATGACAATGGCACTTGGGACTTGGTCGATTTACCTTCAGGGAAATGGGCTATAGGATGCAAGTGGGTATTCGCAGTTAAGGTCAATCTGGATGGGTCAGTTGCCAGATTGAATGCCCGTCTTATTACTGAGGGCTATGCTCAAACCTATGAAGTGGACTATTCTGACACTTATTCTCTTGTTGCAAAATTGACATCTATTCGATTGTTTATTTTAATGGCAGATACTCATTATTGGCTTTTACATCAACTTGATATCAAGAATGCTTTTCTTCATGGTGATCTTTAGGAGAAGGTGCATATGGAGTAACCTCCTAGTTTTGTTGCTCAGGTGGAGTCAGGACGAGTTTGTCGTCTTCAAAAATATTTGTATGGTTTGAAACAGAGTCCTCGTGCTTGGTTTGGAAAATTTAGTCAGGCTATTGAAAAATTTGGTATGATGAAAAGCAAGTTTGACTATTCTGTATTTTACAAGCAATCAGGAGTTGGTATCATTCTGTTAGTTATGTTTGTGGATGACATTGTTATCACTAGAAGTGATACTATGGGAATCTCATCTCTTAACCCTTTAATTTATACTCAGTTTCATACGAAGGACTTGGGGCTGCTACAATATTTCTTGGGTGTTTAAATTACAAAGAGTAAAAAAAGTATCTTTCTATCTTAGAGAAAATATGTCATTGACCTATTAACTAAGACAAAAAAATTGGGAGCAAAGCCTTGTAGTGCTCCAATGACTCCGAACATGCATCTCACAGGAGATGCAAAACTATTTGAAGATCTTGAGAGATATCAGAGGTTGGTTGGGAAGTTAAATTACCTTACCGTGACTCATCCATATATTGCATATTCGGCTAGTGTTGTCAGTTAGTTTATGTCATCCCTAACAATTCATCATTGGGCAGCGTTAGAGCAAATTTTGTGTTACTTGAAAGGAGCACCCGAACGGGGCATCGTATATGCAAATCATGGGCATACTCATATTGAATGTTTTTTAGATGCAGATTTGGCATATTCCAAAAAATAGAAGACCACTTTAGGTTATTGTATCTTTATTGAAAAATATTTGGTCTCATGAAAGAGTAAGAAGCAAAATATTGTGTCACGATCTAGTGCACAGTTAGAATATAGGGTTATGACACATTTTATGTGTGATATAATGTGGATATATCAGTTATTGATTGAAGTATGACTTAAAACTTTAGTACGAGCAAATTTGTGCTGTGATAACCGAGTTGTTCTTCATATTGCATCAAATCCTATGTTTCATGAGTGAACTAAGCATATTGATATTGATTGTTATTTTGTTTGTGAGAAAATTCAACAAGGCTTGATTTTTATAAGATATGTGAAGACTGGAGAATAATTAGCACAAAAGCTGTAAATGAGGTTTGAGTTGATTATCTTTGTAACAAGTTGAACATGACTAATATCTACGCTCCAACTTGAGGGGAAGTATTAGCTGTATATTATACATATATAGCTGTCAATTAGCTTAATTCTAATTTTCTAATTATATATATATATATATATGCCTCACTTTTCAACAAAAAAATATAAGAAAGTATTCTTTTTTCATCTCAGATATCATAGACCAAGTCAAAGTCCCTCTTCCTCTCCTGTTTTGCTTGTTAAAAAAAAAAATGGGACTCTGAGATTTTGTGTGGATTTTGTATGAGACTACTGTTAAAGAAAGATTTACAATTCCAACTATTGATGAATTATTTGATGAGTTGTTTTGAGATTGATAGTTAGGTATCATCAAATTAGGGACTACCCTCGTGACATTGCTAAGACTGCATTTAGAACTCATGAAGGCAATTATGAGTCTGTACTTATGCCTTTTGAGTTGACAAATGCTCCTTCAACTTTTTAGGCCTCCATGTATTTAGCATTTAAACCATATCTTAGAAAATTTGTCATTGATTTCTTTGATGATATTTTTGTCTATTGCAATACCTTCTCTAATCATATCATTCACTTGAAATCTGTTCTGAATTGTTTAAGGACCGATTCTTATTTTGCAGAGAAACCTTACTGTTCTTTTGGGGTCTCTAAAATAGATTATCTGGGTCATATAGTGACTGACATTAGGAGTTGAACCCAACCCTGATAAAATCCATGCTATTCAATCTTGGCCTATCCCTAAGAACTTAAAAGCTTTGAGAGGTTTTATTGGCTTAACTGGTTATTATAGGATATTTTTCCTTTACTATGCCACCATTGCAAGCCCTTTTATCTTGAAAAAACAGTTTCATCTGGTCTTCAGAAGCACAACAATCGTTTGAAGCTCTCAAACTTGCCTTAACCCAAACCCTAATCCTAGCCCTTCCTAATTTTACTGAACCCTTCATAGTGCTAACTGATGCCTCAGGATCTGGCATTGGTGATGTTCTGCTTCCAAAAGAATCACTCCACCTCCTATTTTAGCAAGAAAGTCAAGCTCACCTTATCCAAAGCATCCACCTATGTGAGAGAGCCTTATGCTATTAGTCAGGAAATTGCCAAGTGGAGGCAATATTTGCTTGGCAATCACTTCTTCATCCCAACTGACCACCACAGCTTAAAATTCATCCTGAACCAAGGCATCTAAACCTCTTATCAACAAAGGTACCTAGTAAACTCCTTGGCTATGACTTGGGCATTTCTGACAAACCTGGAAAGGCCAACATTGTAGCAGATGCTCTTTCTAGAAATGGAGTTGATGACTTGTCTTTTACAGATTCTAAGGCTTCATCTTAGATTCCAAATGCAACTACAATTTTTCAATTTTTTTTCCTTTATTGTCCTATTCTTTCACATCATTACTGATCTGAAATCTAAAATGCTTGTTGATCCATACTATGCCTCACTTACAGCTATGATTGAAAGATGGCCTCATTTATAAGAGCCATAGGATAAACATTAGTCACACCTCACTCTAAAAGCCAAGTTACTATTTGAGTTCCACTCCACGCCATTGACAGATCATGCAGGTTTTCAAAAGACTCTTTCAGCAAATTTGTATTGAGAACATATGGACAAAGATGTTAAGTTGTTTGTTGCTCAGTGTGATGTTAACCAGAAGACTAAATGCAGTGTATCACCTCCTTCTGGCCTTCTACAGTCTCTGTGCTTCATGAATACTTGAGAGGATGTTTCACTTAATTTTATTACTAGTTTGCCTAACTCTAAAGGATTCTCTGTGATTTTAGTGGTTGTTGACAGGCTTACAAAATATGCTCCTTTTGGGCCACTCAAAGTTGGATTTACAACTAGTTTAGTGGCCAATTTATTTGCTGAGTTGGTGGTCAAACACATGGCTTTCCCAAGTCAATGGTCTTTGATCGTGACCCCATTTTTGTTAGCAAGTTCTGAAAGGAGCTATTCACACTCAGTGGCACTTCCTTATTCATGTCAATTGCTTATCACCCCCAAATTGATGGCTAGACTGAAGTACTTAATCGTTACTTGGAGCAGAATTTGAGGGCATTTGTCTTCGAAGAGCCTGAGAAATGAACTAAGTATTTGTTATGGGATGAGCTTTGCTACAATACTTCTGTCCATTCAACCACTAAATTGTCACCTCTTGAAGCTGTTTTAGGTAAGCCTCTACCAACCATACCTTCATACTTCCTGACTTCTCTCCAATTGAAGCTACAGACTCATTGCTCACCACTAGAGACTCTACTAGTTTCCCTCAGAGCAAACATTTTGAAACCTCAGAAGCGTACGCAAGGCTTGGCTGACAGAAAGAGATCTGATGTCTCTTTGGAAGTGGATCAATTGTGCTATGTTATAGAACTTCATTGACCCATACTTCACACTCAAAACTCAGCAGGAGGTTTTATGGGCCATTTTATATTGTTAAGAAGATTGGTCTGGTTCCTTACAAGCTTGAACTTCCTTTACGCTCCAAAATTCACCATGTATTCCATATTTCTCAACTCAATCTCTGTCCTAATCCAGCTCAAGATATTTCTCTGCCATTGCCACCTACAGAAACTGATAATGCTCCAGTTATCACTCCTTTGGCAATTCTTGGCACTAGGCGCATCAAACAACAGGGACAGTGGATCACTCAAATTCTGGAGCAGTGGAATGGCCTTCCTCTAGAAGACACCTCCTGGGAATGCTTACAGAATTTCAAAGTGGTTTATCCCACCTTTAACTTGAGGACAAAGTTATTTTTGGAGCTGTGGATAATGATACGAGTATGGGCTTGTTCTTAGACAAGATAGAAGGTCCAGTCAAGAATCAGAGGCCCAAACGCTTATGATGTGCGCTCGTGAAGTTCACGAACTACGTATCGGATGGACCTCCTTTAAGAAGCAACATATCATCGGGTGCAAGCCGTTGAAATCATATTCTGTTTTATGCTCTCTGTCATCGTGTCAGAATTATTATTGAGTCTGTTAGTATCAAGCTGTAAATAGTGAGTGCTTATGCATTTAGAAGGCAACGAATGATTAACCAAGAATTTCTCTCTAATTCTTCCCTAATCCTGTAATCCTTCTGGAGTATAGCCTGATCGAAAAGGCCTGTTACTGTATCAGATCATCTCCCAACTCTTTTGCTCGTATGATTTTGCAGTTATTGGTAACTGATCATCATGTTTAGACATCTATGCATCCTCTCTTCATCTCTTACGGTTATCTAATTGGGGTATGAATAAAATATTTCCAAAATGAAGAGAGAGAGAGAGAGAGAGAGAGGGGGGGGGGGGGAGGGTTGTCTTCGTGAAATAATTACATCTACATAATTAAGAGAAAAACAAAAAAACAAATAAGGCCCTATTTAAACAAAGCTCGCAATGTAAATTCTATTAACACAATGGGAGCTTATTTAGGAACCAAAAAACTTCCCCGAATTAGATTTCGTGTAAGAAAATCTACCCTCTCTTTTGTTTCTTTTTTTTTTCCCCTTCTCTTCTCTTCTTACGCATTCAAGTTGTCAGGTGAGGATTTGTTTGGCTCAAAAGGGAGATGCTAAACCAAAGTATCACTCCTAAGGATGTTAAACTTGCACAAGGGGCAAGTCGAATTTATTCGCAGCCATTTGCTTATGCATCCACAATGGAAATGGTGACTACACGGAAGAGTATAGAGTTCTGTTCCCTCCACATATAGCGACAGGCAAATGCAGCATTCCTACAAAATCAATTTTTAATGCATGCAATGAAATGTGATAGTCTTCTCAAGCAAGGGACAATTGATGAGGTGAAGTACAAGGTAAATAATTAATAAAATAAAAAAAAATAAAAAGCATACCGAACAAAATTGTAGAGGGTGCAAAACTTAAAATAAAATTACAGGATGAAATATATTATTTTCAGATCATCACCCAAGGTCAGGCAATTTAAGGAATGTTTAAAATTCTTGATGAAGAAACCATTTCTATTTGCTATAATCAAATAGAACTAGATGAAGATGCCATTTGTCAGCCAAAACACAAATTAATCTAAATATCATTATATGTATCACACTAGATCGAGAGCTAGGTGTCAAATCATAGTGGCAAGAACGATCGAAATATGATACTCAAGGAAAGAGATGATATAGAGGTAAGGCAAATGGTGCATACCGAATCCTCAGAATGAAGAACAAGTTCATTGATATGACTACTGTTGTCAGATTCCAACCTTGGCCCAACAAGTTCCTGTTTCTTAGCAGGCCGGAATCTATACCTGGGAAGGGTCCTGATATCATCTTCAGAAGCACCTTCTCTGATTGTCATTGCATAGGCAAATGCTACAACTGGGATGCAGCAACAGAGAACAAAGAAAATAACACAAGCCATCCCAACGCAGAAGATAATGAAGAATACATCAAAGGCTAGAAAAACCATTGTGATCCTGCAGGTAATATGGTAATATCACAGCAATGATAATGAGAGAAGCAAGGGTTACTTTGAAACATTAAATGACTGGTGTGGCTCTTAATTACCAGTAAAGGCGGGGAGAATCTTGCAGAAGCGGTTGGCCTCCCGTGACAATCCAGTAGAATCCAAACACCCACCAAACTGAGGATATCATTATATTTGTCGACTGCAATCTCTTAACAAGACTGCGTAAAAAGATATAACATTGGGTTATTTTGAAAAATTATGGTAGTTTAGTACAACTCCCTCAAGTTAAAACATGAAAAAAGGATGAAACCGTGAATGTAGATTGTGCATTCTCATTGATGAAACAGAAACAAATCTTTCTATTTTGAATATTCAATACAATAACTAATACAACAAATATGAAGATATTGAAAATAACAACTTATTGCAACAAGTAATTGCAAATGCTAAATACTAGATTTTAGAACTAGCTCGACCTGTAAATAAAAAGGAAAAAAAAAAAACGATACCACTCCAGAAAAGCTGAAGGGAAACCCAATAAAACTGTAAATACCAAAAAGATATCAGAGAAGAAGAGGGCAGGAGATGGATACAGAGAAAAGCAGAGCCACTCGCAGCATGAACATCAAAGACCAGCTAACAGCTAACTAAATCAAGTACTTCTGAAATGGAATGTCAAAAGGATCAGCAAATCAAGTACTACTTAGTTCAAATTGACCAAAACAGTAACATGAATAGTAAATAGAACTAAGTTGCTAAGATTTGCTAACACCTCATCTTCAACATTTAATCTAAATAGTTTTTTCACAAGTTCAGTGGAAAGAAGAAATATGAAGTGTCATCCAGTCTTTGACAGTTCATTCATCTCCATTTTCTTTGTTTGGCCAACGGTATTCTCTACTGTTACATTTACTACTTTCAACCAGTCAAACAGAAAAAGGAAAATAAAAGCTCATTTTTTATTTAAGATGAAAGCAAAGTTATAATATCAGAAAGATGAAAAGCATTCATCTATCATATCAACCTAAGGGTACAGCCCGTTCACCTGAGTCCAGCAGGCAATCTCATTCGTTCAACAATCATTGGAAAGAAAAAAAAAAAACAAACGAACAAATAGATGTCTAATGAAATTCTTATTATATCATATCATATGAAATTTTCTAATTCCTCAAGACTTTCATGCATTATTATATGCCAATACCAGAAATAAAAGAATGATGGACCACCCTGCATATTGTTCGTCTATTTCCCCTTCACCAAATTAGTCCTCTAGCTTCCATACATTCTCTTACCTTTTACACAAATTCATAAGATACCAGGATTAACAATGCGTGCTCAAATTACTTTATGCATCCTATGTAAACTATAACCAACACACCCAAAATTTTCAAATGCAACCTGTAATTAACATCAAAGTCTCAATATAAAAAAAAAAAAAAAAAAAAAAAAAAAAACAGAAAACAAAGTGTTGTTTGCTTCACTCACTATTCAAACCTAAATGTATATTCTCTAGAGACTTCATATAAAGCAGAAGTAAATTTGACAACAAAACTGGGACATGTATGCTCGCTTGTCTAAGATCTCTATATATGCAATAAAAACACATTCACAACCAGCACAGAAGATAAGATTAAATCAACTGAAATTCTCCTGCTAAAAAATTAGAAAAATTTTAATTAAAAAAAATACCAATTACGCCTCCAAGACAAAGAAAGCCCATCCCGAGAGCTCCGATCGTCAAACCCATACCGAGATTTCCTCGTCCGATACTCGACGAACAACAAGCCAA
This sequence comes from Coriaria nepalensis, assembly GCA_027186245.1. Taxonomy (NCBI): domain Eukaryota; kingdom Viridiplantae; phylum Streptophyta; class Magnoliopsida; order Cucurbitales; family Coriariaceae; genus Coriaria; species Coriaria nepalensis. Next base: position 3,927,699 of record CP114493.1, read on the forward strand.
CATGCAAGAGCGACTGCAGAGTATAACCACAAAGCCAAAGCCTCAAAGGAACAGACGGACGTTCTTTAAACGCGGAAAGCAGAACCGCCACCGCGATTAAAACAAACGCCAGGTTCCAAACAACGTCCAGTACCAAAATAGGCTTCGAGTAAGAGCAGTTACCACCAATAATGGAGCGGCCACTGTAGTATTCAGTCTCTTCATCCTCGTCGTCGGATCGAGAGTCAGCGCATTCGCCGAGAAAGATCCGGTGGTGGTCGGAGGTGATCAGATGGGTTGTGTAGCGAGTAAGCGGGATTGCGAAGGTCGTGGTCAGACTAGAATGTCCGAGAATGGAATTACTTCCATCGCCGCCGCCATGACCACGCATTGCCTGTTCTTCCTCCATATTATCGCCCTTTTTAGAGAGAGAAAGTCGAAGAATTTAGAGAGAGAGGGCAGCTGTTTAGAGGGAGTTGAGAAAAAGAGATGGGAGTATCAAACACTAAACAGTGTAGTGTGGTTGTTAGTGGAGACCCCGAAACGACGGCGTATAATGCCATATGTCTGATTTTGAGCAAGGGTGTCCGTTTCCAAGGTGGATCACTATATAATCAATTATTTATTTATTTCCATTGATGTTCGGTGAATATAAGGTAGTGTTGTAATAAATTTATTTATTTATTTATTTATTGGGACTAAAATAATTTTAAATGCCTGGGGAAGGGAGAGCCCAAATAGCTGTTGAGCACATAATTGGAATACTGACTTTATAATGTTGAGTTGAAGTTGTAAATAATTGGTGGGTATATGTCATAGATTAATTGTCTAGTTAGACGGATTAATAGTAATAATAGTAATAATAATAATAATAATAATAATAATAATAATAATAATAATAATAATATGAATAATAATATGAATAATATGAATAATAATGTGAATATGAATAATAATATGAATAATAATATGAATAATATGAATAATAATATGAATAATAATATGAATAATATGAATAATAATATGAATAATACGATGATGGAGGCGCAAAACGAGGGTTCTAACTCATCATAATGATTCTATTGATTATTATGGTCTTTTAAGCAGCAAATATTGGTGTCATTTAGGGAAGGTTTATGTCATTTCATTAATGTCATAAAACGGTGGCGTTCAAGAAGTTGGGTGATTTTTTTTTTTTTTTTGTGTGATTGTTATTTAACGAAGAAATCTGGACTAAATTAATATGAACAACTATTCGACTACTTTTTCTTCTAACCAATCATATATAAATATAAAAACCAGTCATAAAAGATTCATCTTGATCTGAATGTGATACACGATTTATAACTATATATATATATATAGTTATAATTAATTTGTACCGATTTCATACATTATAAAAGAATAATTCAAAGATCTTATAACCAAAAAAAAAAAAAACTTTGATTTTCTTTTTCTATAAATATAGAAAGAATTATATTTTATTCTTCTCTATGATATCTTATTCGTCTCTAAGGATGAGGTATATACATCCTACAATGCAGATTAGTTACAAAAATGTAAGTTGTAGGGAATATACAAGGTCATGAAATTAATGACCAAAGAATTTAATACTAGACTCCAAAAATTCCTCATTAATTTGTTTGATTGATTGCTTCACACTCCCCTCAAGTTGGTGTGTGCTGGCCATGGCTTTAATACCATGGCTTTAATAAGAACATCTGCAAGTTGACTTTCGGATTTTACAAATAAAAAATTGATAATTTCATCATAAAATTTTTCTTTTATAAAATATTTGTCAATTTCTACATGTTTAGTTCGATCATGTTGAATAGGATAGTTTGGTCATGTTGAACATGATTGTAAGCAATATCTTTAGCTAACTTGTTATCACAATGTAGATTCATCTTCTATTTCGATTTAAACCCCAAATTAGTCAATGTTTTTTAACCAATGCAACTTGCATACCCCAAATGCGATACTTTTATATTCTGCTTCAGCATTTGATCTTGTAACTACTAGTTGCTTCTTACATCTCCAAGTTATAAGATTTCCGCCCACAAAGGTAAAGTATCCTAAGGTAGACTTTCTATTATCAAATGCACCTACCCAATCAACATCAATATATCCTTAAATCTTCAGGTGACCATGATTAAAGCATAATAGGCCTTTACTTGGAGCTAATTTCAAGTATCGCAACATACGATTTATAGCATCCATATATGGCTTTCGTGGATCATGGATAAACCGACTCACGACATTTACTGCATATGCAATATTTGGTCTTTGGTATGCGATAAATAAATCAATTTCCCCATAAGTCCTTGGTATCTATCTCTCTTTATCAATAGCAGAGGTATCCAAACTATCAAATAACTTGTGGCTATGTTATATAGGAGTGTCAATTGGCTTACACCCTAACAACCTCGTCTTAGATAAAAAATCAAGAACATATTTTCTTTGGGATAGAAGAATTATGTGCTTTGATCGAGCTACTTCAATCCCAAGAAAAAATTTCAGGTCTTTAAGTTGATTCATGTCAAACTCAGAGGCTAAATATTTCTACAAACTGGAAATTTCCTTAGGATCATCACCTATCACTACCATAACGTCAACATAGATAATCAGCACGGTTATTTTACCTTTTGTGTGCTTGAAAAATAAAGTATGGTATGAATTATTTTGTTTATAGCAAAAACTCCTCGTAAACTTGGTGAATCTACCAAACCAAGCCTTAGGATACTGCTTTAACCCATATAAAGCCTTTTTAACTTACATATAATTTCTATATCAGACTACTCGGGTATACCATGTGAATGATCTATATAAACTTCTTCAGTCAAGTCTCTATATAATGATTAACTGCTAATGATAGACCCTTATTGTATTAAGCTTGGAAACTGGTGTAAATATTTCTTTATAATACACACCATTAGATTGTGTATACCCCTTTTGCAACTAGTCGAGACTTGAATCACTCAATAGACCCATCTAGTTTGTGTTTGACTACAAACACCGTTCTGCATCCTACGATCTTCTTCCATTTTAGTAAAGGCATAACCTCCTAAGTACGTTCTTTGTCAATGCTGCCATTTCATATGCCATAGCTTTGGTCCATCAAGAATCTCTTAAATCTTTCTACAATTTACTAGGAATAAAAACATATGATAATTGCAGTACATAAGAGGCATATGACTTGGACAACCTCTGAGAGGACACATGATTATTTGTAGAATACTTAATTTTAGCTATAGGATCAAGTTCATATCTAGTGGGTGATTGACCACTATTAGAATGAGATTGAAGATGATATTAGGATGGTGCATGGTTGAGAGTAGTTTCAAAAACTAAATTGGGTGTGATAGAATCAAGGATGGGATCAGGTGATACCTCTAAGGAGTCATCTGGAGAAATGATTGGTTCAGTAGTTCTGCTGAAGAGATAGGAGACAATGTACTATCATGGACTTGTTCTTCACAATCATCACATGAGCTTTAAACGTAGAACGTATCAGTAGAAGGCTAAAACCACTCTAAGAACCTCACATCATCGCGATTTTGAACTTCTGTCGAAGTCTCTCCCTGAAGAGAAGAATCAAGTACTTCTCTTGAGTAAAACAACACATGTTTGTGAAACGTGACATCCATAGAAACATAGAACCTTTTAGAAGATGGATGATGACACTTATAACCCTTATGAGATGTGCTATAGCCGACAAAAAGACATTACAACGCTTGAGGTTTAAGCTTGTTCCATTGAGGAGTACGCCAATGTACATAAACATGAGAGGGGATAGATGAAAGATGGAAAGAAGTGATTAGTGATCAGATGACCCATCTAAATGAAGTTGAAAATTCAGAACACTCGATGGTGTTGTATAAATTAAGAAGATGTCAGAACTCAAGGCCTCAATCCATAAACTAGATGGGACATGTCCTCAATCCTGAAACTTAAGGTATTGGTTATAGATTCAAAGTTATAGGTTTATGTGTTTAAGTTGCAATCTGGAAAAATAAAATAAAAAAAATAAAACAGAACAACGGTTTGTTAGAAGAATCCAATTATGAAAAGCTTCAAACAATGATAAAATTATGTAATAGTTACATTAAGAAACTAAGCTCTTATAACTTTATAGGGACACCAAGAACACCCGAAACGGATCTGTAATCACTTGGATCAAAATTCTAGAATTTTAGAAGTTAACATGAATGGCTCGACGTACTCGATACCTCCAATGGCTCGACGTACTCGATGCTTTCATTATGCAAGGTGCTCGACATACTCGATGCCTCCAATATGCGAGGTGCTCGACGCACTCGATGCCTCCATTATGCGAGGTACCCGGTGTACTTGACGCCTCCATTATGTGAGGTTCTCGATGTTCTCGACGCCATGCGAGGCGCTCGACATACTCGATGCCTTCAATATTCGAGGTACTCAATGTACTCGATGCCTCCAATATGCGAGGTGCTCGACGTACTCAAAGCCTCAAATATTCGACGTGTTCAAAGTATTTGATGCCTCCAATATGTGATGTACTCAACGTATTCAATGCCTCGACGTACTCGAGGCCTCGTCGTACTCGACATACTCGACGCCTCGACGTCTGCTCTATCAACAATAAAATGATTAGATGGGTTAAAGGTCATTGAATACTAGAAAATAATGAATACTGCTTAATACAATCGCATACTTCAAGTAGTATAATTAAGTTAGTTTTAACCGGGATATAATAAATGCACAGTAAATAGTTAAACAATGCTCGTAAAGTCTTTTGATGCCAAATGAAAGCTTCAGGAGTTAACGTTAAAATGAAACCGGTTATGTTCTATTTCGTTTCATACAGGCTTAAGAAAAATAAGTTTTGAAGGGTCAAAGATACAAATTTTGAGCTAAAAATGTGTAGACCTCACATAAGAGGTATGAACAAAATTTCAGATTAATGGGAGTTATGGTTTATGAGATACAAAAATCTAAACCTCTACTATGTATTTTAAACGGAAAGAGTTAGCCTAGACTTAATGTTTGCAAGGGTTAACTATAATGGTTTAAATCATAAAGTAAAAATGATAATTTAGACGGAAACACATTGACAAAAGTTACTCATTTAATCAAGCAGGTTATGATAGGAAAATATTTGGAACTAGATTCCTAAAGATAAATGAGAAATGCATGGTGAGATAAGATAACTAAATAAAATAGCTTATGGAAAGTTAAGCTTTTATTAAGCTAAGTTAAATTCTTGATTGGATAAGCGAACAACTGACCTAGTGTTCGTGAATGTTGCATAACTGCATAAATTTATATAGACATTAAAATGATAGTACCTCATATTCCATGCTAGGAAAGTAAGAGGTATAAAATAAAGCAATAAAAAAACATAGATAGTAACGTCATGTTGATACCTCTTGAAGGAAGGGTCGAGGCCTAATGAAGAGATGATCATGATAAATTACCTCTCAAAGGAAGGGTGAGGCCAAATGAAGAGAGAATTATTTAAAGTATGCTGGTACCTCTCGAAGGAAGGGCCGAGGCCCAATGAAGAGAGGATCATGATAATTTACCTATTGAAGGAAGGGCCGAGGCCTAATGAAGAGAGTATCATGATAAGCTACTTCTCAAATGAAGGGCTGAAGCCCAATAAAGAGAGGATTATTTAAAGTTATGCTAAAACTTCTCGAAGAAAGGGTTGAGACCCAATGAAGAGAGGATTATTTAAAGTTATGTTAAAACCTCTCGAAAGAAAGGCCGAGAGGCCCAATGATGAAGGGGTCATGATAAGTTATACAAAGAAATAATAAGAAAAAATAAGTACAAATCTCACTTACAACATGGAAATTATTTTTGAAACTTGATGAGTTATTTCTAATGATTGCATGATTGTGCACGTTATTAATTGATTTATAGTCATAAAATGATTTACTGTTAGGAGTGTTATGATCTTAATAGTTACTGCTTATAGAAAATTCTTGAGCAACACATGCACTCATGCAAAGTTTACCTCATATTTCATGTTAAGAAATTAAGAGATATATAAAAATAGAAAGAAATAAGATAGACTAGTTTAGTTTCGTACCGACCCTCGAAGGAAGGGTTGAGGCCCAATGAAAAGGGGATCATGATAAGTTATGTTAATACATGCCGAGCCATGTAAGAACAATGGGTAAGTTCAGATCGGCTCACTCCCTCGTCTTTCCATTGGTTGAGTGCTCAACTAGTACATACATAGGGCCAATAAAAGAAAAGTAAGAAAGTATAAGAAATAGTAAGATGGAAGCATGTAATAACCCTTATGAAGAATGAGTTTTAAGATTATTATATATTACATGTTTCATACATCATATGCATTTATAATTGTTTTGTGAGTTATGTTTGTACTTGCTGAGCAAAAACTCACATCTTACATTCCATGTTGTATTCACTAAGGGTAAGCAACTGAGGTAGTTAGCCTGATAAACTTGCCGAGAGAGTGCGATGATTGCGGAGGAGGTAGTGGTACCAGAACTATAGTTAAGCTGTAAAATTCCACTTTAGTAATGTAAATTAGGGGAGGTACAATTATTTTGGTGTATTGTAAAGACTCAACCAATGTCTCGAGAACCTTCTTATAAATGTTTTGAGATCTCATAGCCGATACGTACCCGTTAATAGTAGTAGTATAACATACGTTTTTATATGATATATGTTGCTACTAGTCAAGAACTCTTTCAATAAAAAAAGTTTTAAAAGATTCTTTAAAACTAAGTCTTTAGTGGAAAAAAAAAGAAAAGAAAAACTAAATTTACTCATGATTTTATGAGGAAAAGTTAGTAATATCACTGTCCAAACATGTGGGTTGTTACAGTTAGTATCAGAGCTAAGTCCTGCTACCCCACCTCGCATGATCACACTAACTCAACAAGTTTAAGTAGTATATTTAGTTTATTAATTGCAATGATTTGATTTTAGAATGCATTGAGTTTCTTAGGTGCTATTTATCGAATTTCATAATGATATTCCATGATTATATGTTATCATAAGAGGTAACACTTGGAGAGTTGATATAAATATCTCATTCCAAATGTTAGGATCATAAGTTACACGATGTCTAGGAAACAATGAGAACTTAAGAAATAGAGCTACTCAAGTTAACCCCGTATCGGAGGTACATGGGAAAGAACATGAATTAGTAATATTGATTTCTACTTGCAACAACATTTAGAAGTGCAAGACATAAAAATCAAGAATTTATAGAGATAAATGTCATAATGAAAAAATAGTGAAGGAGGTCCGGTGAGAGGACTGAAGCCGGAGGTATTAGAACAAGATGTACCACCTCGAGGACATACTCGTGGTAATCAAGGGATGTAGGAGATTCAATAAGAGCCACTCTATGAGCGTTTCAGCCATATGAAACTGCAGAATATAAGGGTTCAACGGATCCATTGGTAACTAAGGAGTGGTTATACTCCATTGAAACTGTTTTGAATTTCATTGATCTCACTAAGAAAGAGAAGGTCATGTGTGCAACCAACATGTTCATGAAGGATGCCCGCTATTGGTAGAGACAATTAAAATGAGACGTGATGTGGCAAAATTGAAATAGGAAGATTTTATGGCAGAGTTTAATGATAAATATTATAACAGAACCGTTATGGAAGCCCAACAGATAGGGTTTATTAACTTTAAATAAGGAAATATATCGGTGATAGAGGCTGTTCAAAAAGTTGACTAATTAGCATGCTTGTGCCCCTTCTTGGTACATACCGAGGAGGAAAGTGTCTAGGAGAATGATGAAGATGTTTTCCTCAGAACCAGTCATTATTGATAGCAATTATAATCCCTCAACTACTATAGCAGAATGTGTTGGAAGAGTCCTTCAGGCAAAGTATCGCCAGGCTCGGGCTAAGGAGGAACAAAATAAGTTCTTTGAGGCAAGAAAGAACTCTAAGCGACAGTTTAAATAGGGAAATGATAATTCCCATCAGGGTCAAGGATCTTAGACCTAACAATTAATCGTTCAGGCTAAGGTGTATACAAGCAATAAGAAGAAGAGAAATTTTGGTGATCAACAATAACAACAAGGGAAAGTAAATAATGCTGATAGGGGTATTTTTCCTAACTATCCAAAATGTTGAAGGAAACACCTAGGAGAATGCAGATTGGTCTCAAATATCTATCATAGTTATAGAAAAGAAATTCATTATTCTTGGGACTCTCGCCACTGAGCAACTGAAGAAAAAAAGCCCAATCCTCCGAGGGCTTAAGGGCCACGACTAAACGTGATACAACCCCAGATTCAATGCCCTACAAAAAATTAGGGTAGATTGGAAGCACTAGATTTATGTGTAAAGAAGAAAGATAGAACAATGAGATTATGTATCGACTACTAGGAACTTACTAAAGTAACGTTGAAGAACAAATACCCTCTACAAGGACTGATGATTTCTCAAATAACGATTTGTGATCAGGATATTACCAGTTGAAAGATAAGAAAGAAGGAATCCCAAAAATGGATTTTAGGACTCGTTATGGACATTATGAGTTTTTGGTAATGCCATTTGGATTGACAAATGTCCCTGCAACATTTATGAAGTTCATGAATCGAGTGTTCAAAAACTTTATCGATAAACCTGTAATAGTATTTATCAACGATATACTAGTGTACTCTAAATCCAAAGAGAAGCATGAACACCATTTAGAAGCCATACTAAAGATATTGAAAGAGCATAAACTCTATACAAAGTTTTCAAAATGTGAGTTTTGGCTAGACAAGGTGAAATTCCTCTGATATGAAGTGTCTAGAGGAGGAATATCAATGGACCCTACAAAGAATGAAGTAATAATGAAATGGCTAACTCCTACCACTATTACTGAGATTCAAAATTTTATTGGATTAGCAACTTACTACAGAAAATTTGTTGAAGGATTTTCTAGTCTCGCTACACCACTCACAACTCTTACTAAGAAGGAAAAGAAGTATGAGTGGACGAAAACGTGTGAATGGAGCTTCTAAGAAATAAAGAGTAGACTGACTAGTGCACTATTCTTATCGTACCTACCGAGGAAGCAAAGTTTACGATCTATAGCAACATATCAAAGATTGGCTTGGGGGCAGTTCTAATGCAAGAGGCAAAAGTAGTAGCTTATGGATTGAGACAACTGTAAAATCATTAGAGGAACTACCCAACTGACGACTTAGAATTAGAAGCGGTCGTGTTTACATTAAAAATATAGCGACATTATCTCTAGGGGGTCCATTGTAAACTTATTATAGATCATAAGAGTCTTAAGTACATCTTTACCCAGAAGGAACTCAATATGAGACAAAGAAGATGGTTGGATTTGGTAAAATATTATGATTGTGAGATTCTTTATCACCCTAGAAAGGCGAACAAAGTTGTTGATGCATTAATTCGAAATATTCCGACAACATTAATGAAAATTAATACTTTGCCTCAACTATGGCAAAATGAAATCCAAGAGTTAATTTTGGAGATAGTTATAGGAGAAATATCATCATTAACCCTACAACCGATCATTTTCGATGGGATGAAATATTCTTAAGTAACTGATCCAAACTTATGGAGAATTCAAGAAGAAGTCAAAAAAGGGAAAAATTAAGAGTTTAGTCCCTCTCCTAATGGGATCCTTATTATTAAAGGAAGAATATGCGTTCCAAATGATGATGAAATAGGATGTCAGATTCTTTTAGAAGCATATGAAACCTCGTATTCTATACACATAGGAGCAACTAAGATGTACAAGGATTTGAAAGAGCACATATGGTGGAACGGAATGAAGAGGGCCGTTGTTGAATTTGTAGAAAAATGTCTAACATGTTAGAGAGTCAAGGCATAACATCAACATTCTGCAGGGGAGTTACAAATAAGTGAGATTCTATATTGGAAATGGGAGCAAATCATTGTAGAGTTCATTGTAGGGCTCCCTAAAATGACTAAGGAACACGATGCAATCAGGGTAATTGTTGACAAATTGACTAAATCAATGCATTTCTTACCAGTACAAAGCACACATCCACTAGAGTAACTAGCAAAGCTGTATGTGAATGAAATTGTTTAATTACATGGAGTGCCATTGTTGATAATTTCAGATTGAGATAGTAGATTTACTTCAACTTTTTGGAAAAGTGTCCAATGAGCGATGTGAATGAAGCTTAAGTTTAGCACGGCTTTTCACCCATAAATAGATGGTCACTCAGAGAGGACTATCCAGATGTTGAAAGATATGCTATGAGCGCGTGTCATAGATTCCAAGGGAGGTTGGAATAAGTATGTTCTTTTAATAGAATTCTCCTATAATAATAGTTTCCAAGCATCTATGGGAATGGCACAGTATGAAGCTTTATATGGGAGAAAGTATAAACCTCCAGTCCAATGATATGAAACAGGAGAAAGGAGCCTAATGAACTCTGACTCCATTGAAGTTACCATTGAAGCAGTCAAAAAGATAAAATAGAGAATATAAACCTCTCTTAGCCAACAGAAGAGCTATGCAGATAAAAGGCGTAGACCTTTGGAGTTTCAAATTGGAGATTCTGTATTTCTTAAAGTTTCACCTATGAAAGGCCTAATGTGTTTTGGCAAGAAGGGAAAATTGAGGCCATGATACATCGGACCGATCAAAATATTAGAACGTATTGGAAAAGTTGCGTATAAGCTTGCCTTTCCACTAAAGATTTCCTCAGTACACAACTTGTTCCACAACTCTATGTTGAAGAAATACTATCCAATCCCTTGCATATTGTAGAACATGAACCTCTTTAGGTCCAAAAAGATTATCATTGAAGAGAAAGTAGTGCAAATATTAGATTGCAAGAAGAAGATACTTAGAAATAAGATCATACCCCTCGTTAAGGTGCTCTGGAGAAGCCATAAACTAGAATAAACTACATGAGAACGAGAGAATGAGATGAAGAAAAAGTATCTGGAATTATTTTAGTTCCCAAGGGACATATGCATAATAAGAGGATATAGATAAACATTATACACTCTGACATGTAATATATATGATATGTTATTGAGTGTTATATGTCTGGTTATGCCATTGCTTTGACATGTAAAATGTGTGAATTGTTGTTTTTGTTGCCATTAAGTGCAGTCTAGAAAAAAAAAAGAAGTAGGAGTGAAAAAAAGAAAGGGTTAAGCCCATAATTTAGAACTCAAGTTTAATTTGATTGAACCTGTAACAGACAATTAGATGTCTTACTAATAGTTCCGTAGTTGAACATCAACACATCCCCATAGATTAAAGACCAAGGATAAATGATATATGATATCTAAAGTTGGTCGAATCTAGACTCGACGGTGGTAAGGGTACCATGTAAGAAGTCCCGAAGTGGAAGCAATTGACGGTGGTAACATGTGCAAACCATATTCCCTGAGTGATAATATGGTAATATGGAGATGATGTTCCTTGCAGTATAGGAACAATGTTTGAAGTTTTGTTTCGAGCATAGGATATAATTAATAAGACTATGGAGGAGTTTATAAGTAGTCTCAAACAATTTATGAGGTATATAGATTAAACATCAACATTAATAAATTTTGAGGACGAAATTGTTGTAAAGAGGGGAGACTGTAAACCCCATGAATTTCGGGCAACATATAGTTGATAGGTAAATAAATTCTAGGTAATTAACTATAAAGTAGTATAGTTTCATTAAAAAATTAAAATTCATAAGGTATATAGTCAGGACTAAAAGTAATGTGTATATATATATGTATACATGTATAGTAAAATCCACAAGTATGTTTATATATATATAAATAGATATATATAAAGTTTGTGACAGTGTCATGACTCACCACCTCACTAGCACAGATGGAAGAGTATTACATTAATAATAAAAATATTAGTCATCATAGTTATATAACAAATAAATGACATTTGTTGTAGCAATGGTTTATCAAGGAAAATGAATAGTTTATTCTCAACATTCTCTTTCAGTTATGCTGAGAGTGAAGTTTATAAGAAAACTTTTGCAGATCCTCTATTTCTTGCATCACCTTTTATATTAATCCTAACACTTTCCTAGAATTTTAGAGACGACGTCTAGTGATAGCTTATACATCCTATTAATCTTCTCTCATCTTGAACTTGGGTTTGCTAAAACTTAAGGTAAGGGTTATAGATTTAAATTTACAGGGTTATATGTTTAAGTTCTAATATGGGAAAAAAAATATATAAATGAAACAAATTAGAACAACAGTATGTTAGAAGAATCCAATTATGAAAAGCTTCAAACATTGATAAAATTATGTAATATTTATATGAAGAAACTCAACTCTTGTAGTTTTTTAGGGACACCAAGAACACCCAAACGAATTTGTAATCATTGGGATCAAAATTCTAGAATTCTAGAAGTTAACATGAATGGCTTGACATACTTAATGCCTCCAATATACGAGGTACCTAATGTACTCGACGCCTAAATTATGCTAGGTGCTCGACATACTCGATGCCCCTAATATATGAGGTGTTCGATGTAGTCGATGCCTAAATTATGTGAGTTACTCAACGTACTCTGCGCCTCCAATATGCAAGGTGCTTGACGTACTTAATGCCTCCATTATGCAAGGTGCTCGATGTACTCTACACCTCTAATATGCTAGGTGCTCGACATACTCGACGCCACCAATATATGATGTGCTAGACATAATCGATGCCTTGACATGCTCGACATACTTGACGCCTCCAATATATGATGTGCTAGACGTAATCGATGCCTTGACATGCTCTACATACTAGACGCTTCTAATATGCGATGTGTTCGAGTGACGCCTCTAATATGCGATGTACTCGACGCGTCAACGTATTTGACACCTCAACATACTAGATGTACTCGATGTACTCGATGTACTCGACGTACTCGATGTACTCGACGTACTCGACACCTTGACGTAATCGACATTTTGATGTACTCGATGCCTTGATATCTACTATATCAGCAATAAAATGATTAAGATGGGATACAATACTCATAAAAATTGTAAACTTCGAGTAGTATAATTGAGTTAGTTTTAACTGAGATATAATAAATGCATGGTAAATAGTGAAAGGATGTTCATAAAGTCATTTGATACCGAATTAAAGCTTGAGGAGTTAATGTTGAAATGAAATTGGTTAGGTTTTGTTTTATTTCAGACTTTATATGTTTGGAAGGGTTAACTATAATGGTTTAAATAATAAGGTAAAAATGATAATCTAGAAGGAAACACTTTGACCAAAGTTACTCATTTAATCAAGTAAGTTATAATAACAAAACATTAGGAACTAGATTCCTAAAGATAAATGAGAAATGCATAGTAAGATAAGATAACCAAATAAAATAGCTTATAGAAAGTTAAGCTTTTATTAAGCTAAGTTAAATTCTTGATTGCATAGGCGAACAACTGGCCCAATGTTCGTGAAGTACACAATCCTTCGGGGAAAGCACCGAATCTAGGTAAGTACAAATCTCATCTATAACATGGAATCTGTTTTCGAAACTTGATATGCCATGGTTGATGAATGTTATGATGTTCACATTGGCTGGCGTGATTTAGAATTTCTGAGTTGATTGTTGTTATTTGTGTTGTGAGTCTATTAGGATGTTGCTCCTATAAATTGTACAACTGCATAAACACATATAGCCATTAAAATGATAGTACCTCATATTCCATGCTAGGAATGTAAGAGGTATAAAAGAAAGCAATAAAATGACATAGATAGTATAGTTTTGCTGATACCACTAGAAGGAAAGGTTACCTCTTGAAGGAAGGCCGAGGCTCAATGAAGGGATAATTATGTAAACTATTTTGATACCTCTCGAAGTAAAGGCCGAGGCCCAATGAAGAGAGGATCATGATTAGTTACTTCTTAAAGGAAAGGTCGAGGCTTAATAAAGAGAGAATTATGTAAAGTATGCTAAAATCTCTCGAAGAATGGGTCAAGGCCTAATGAATAGGGGATCATGATAAGTTATGCAAAGAAACAATAAGAAAAAGTATGTATAAACCTCACCTACAACATGGAAACTATTTTTGAAACTTTATGAGTTATTTTTAATGATTACACGATTGTGCACATTATTAATTGATTTGCAGTCATGAAATGATTTACTGTTAAGAGAGCTATGATCCTTATAGTTACTACTTATAGAATTCTCTTGAGCAACATATGCACTCATGAACATCATGCAAAGTTTATCTCATATTTCATGTTAAGAAATTAAGAAGCATATGATATTAGAAAGAAATGAGATAGAATAGTTTAGTGTCGTACCGACCCTTGAAGGAACGGTCGAGGCCCAACGAAGAGGGGATTATGATAAGTTATGCTAATACATGCCTCAACATGTAAGGACCATAGGCAAATTCAGATCGGGTTGCTCCCCCATCTTTCCATTGGTCGAACACTCAATTGGTACGTACACATGACTTAATAAAAAAAAAAGTAAGAAAGTGTAAGAAAGAGTAAGATAGAAGCATATAATAACCCTTACGAAGAATATGCGTTTTAAGATTATTATATATTACATGTTTCATACATCATATGCATCTATAGATGTTTTGTGAGTTATGTTTGTACCTACTGAGTGAAAGCTCACATCTTACGTTCCATGTTGTAGTCACTAAGGGTAAGCCACTGAGGTAGTTACCCTAACAAACTTGCCAACAGGGTGTAATAATTGCGAAGGAGGTAGTGGTACTAGGACTATAGCTACGTCGTAAACTTTCACTTTAATATTGTAAATAAGGATAGTTACAATTAATTTGGTGCATCATAAAGACTCAGCCAATGTTTTGAGAACCTTCTTATAGATATTTTGAGATCTTATAGTCGATACATGCACATTTATTAGTAGCACTGCAACATACATTTTTATATGATAGATGTTGCTACCAGCCAAGAAACTCTTTTAATAAAGAAAGTCTTAAGAGATTCTTTAAGACTAAGTCTGTAGTGGGAAAATCAATTACTTTGATTTTACGAAGAAAAGTTAGTAATGTAATAGTATGAAAAGCATGGGTCACTACAGAAGGGTCTTGATAGACACACCAAATTGAGTTAGTACCATCTAATGGAAGATATGAGCCACATTATAAGCATCACTTTTGTTGCAGAGAAAATATATCTAAGACATCCTAGTACAATCATCAAGGGATGAACCATTTTTTCCCTTTATGTGTAGTCATGAGAGCAAGACCCCAAACATTTGAATGAACTAAAGTAAAAAAGAGCATAAACTTTATTATCTTTTGAATGAAAAGTAGTATGATGGCTTTTTGCTATAACATAAGTTTCACAAGCAAAATCAGACAAATTATAATCTCTAAATAAAGATGAAAATAATCTCGGCAAATAATCAAACGAAGAATGACCTAGTCGTCGATGCCATAACAAAATATCTTTGTTATTTCTGAACATGTTGTTACTCATAGTATGAACTAATGCTTCATTTGATTTTGTTAACCCAATGTCACCACTCCGTTTTACCATTGTCAATCTTCTTCTTTGTATGAATATTTAGAAAAACATAGTGTGTAGGAAAAAAATGTAGCAACACAATCATGAGCTTGGGTTAATTTTTTAATATAGATAAGGTTACAATTTAATGATGAAACAAACAAAAATCAGAGATAGATAGAGAAGCTGATAAAGACATTGCGCTTATTCTAACAACTAGAGAAGATACACCATTGGCATTAATAATGATAGACTCATGGCTTGTAGAGGATAGTTGACTAAACAAAGACCGATCACCAGTCATATGATCAGATGCACTTGATTATATTATCCAAGTATTATTTCCAGAAGGAATGTTAAGAAAAGAACTGGATATACTTGACTTGGCAACAAATCAAGAAGCAATGACGAGGTTGCTCTTGAAAGGTGGTGTCATAGACTCCAGGTTTGAAGTAATATGAGAAACCTGGCCTATTTTTTCAATTTTCTTCTTCTCATACCATTTAGGGAACCTATGTTTTTTGAAGCAGGTTTCTTCAACATGATTTGTTCCATTACATCATGTGCATTTCCTTTCATATTTCTTAGGATCTAATTTTTCATCAGTTTTCTTTGTAATAAATGCCCCTCTAATTGCCACCTAATCCCCCATAATAGATTATAGTCTATTAGCTTTAGAACACAATGTAGCATATGCCTCCCACACACTCAGAAGAATGGGAGCTGATAAGACCTGGCTACGAACCTCAGCAGGACTAGAGTCAAGACTAGCAAGGGAGATATAAAGACGATTGTTGTTAATTTCAACTGCCAGATGAATATCTTTCGATTTTTTCAAGCCACAAGGATGAAGTGCTTCAAGTTCCCACCAAATTTGTTTAGTAGTATCATTAGGAATTCATACATATAAAGTAGCAAAAGTAATAATTTAAAATTTTTGAATCTCATCCTAATCATAGCATAATTTCATAAACAAGATCGATCATACAACAATTATATATTACATATATAATCTCTTTATAAAAAGTAAATTAAATCACATGAATTTAAATTTCAAGTTTAGGTAAAGGGTTACCTTAACTTGATAAGCAAACCACTACAATTATTTTTTCAATTTGATTGCAAGGAAAATTTAAGACTCTCATGTGTTCGTCCTCTAACCATAATCCATACGATTCATTCACTTTGTTAATTTTCTTCCTTCAGATTAAACACATTAATCAAAAAGTTCAGGAAAAGGGATGAGAAAAACTCTCTTTTTCTCTCTCTCAATTTCGGACAAGAGGAGGATGAGATGCCTTAGGGTTTTTGGACACTTAGTGGAATATATATAATGTACCACTAGGTCTAAAATTTCCTTTTAGCTAAGGTTTCCTTAACTTAATTAAGAAAACAATGAGTGAATACCCATGTATATGGCCGACCACTTCTATAGGCTTTAGCCCGTGGACTTTAATTAACCTGTTGATTAATTTAATTAATGAGAATCTAATTAATAATTCGGTCCATTAATTCTTTCATGTCCAATTATTAATTCAAACATTTAAGACTATTTTATAATTAAATATAAGTTCCTTTGTAATTTATTAATTTTTAATTATATTAATGTAACATTTAGTTATGCTAGTAGAGCTGCATTATATTAGATTTAGTAATTAGTACTTACTGTTTTGCTCTTTTAGTAAAACTATAACTCAAATTACCATTTTACCCTTAAAATGTGAATGGTCCATTTTTCATTTTCTCCCACGAATCTTAAACTGAGTTAATGTCAAATCTTTATGTGTTTGACCGATTAGATTCTACATAATGCCGGTAGGAAGATTTCATTACACTTTATGAATTTATTTAATTCACAATCAAATTCTTATAATTTAAATTAAACAGTTAACTTAATCATCAAATGATTAAATAACTTAAATCTCTGATTCAAGATTGACTTTTAGCAAACTGCCAACGCTACCCAAGAGATTCGAAGTACCATATGTTGGAAATTGGGTTTAAAAAATTCACAGCAGAAGCGATTATTGGTCCTAGTATATAAAAAAATTTTCTAACAACTTTTAGCGATCATTTATATATACATATAAATTAATCTTAAACACTAGATAAAGAAATCATATCTTTGTCTATGCAAGTTGATTAACAATTCATTAGGACGTGTGTGTGCACGTAGAGATGACAATGTTTTTCTCTTTAGGGTGATATCTTCTCATTATTCTTAAATAATTTAGATTATGATGTATTTATAGAGTTCTATTAGATTTTTTGTTTAGTATTATTTTAAATTAATTGAATTACTAATTCAAACATAATATTTAATTATAACAAAATCATGAGATATCTTTTAATTATATCTTTGATTTGGTCAAGTCTTTTCAAATATAATTCAAAACTAATTCAAATCTAATTTAAAATAGAATTTTATCTATTTTAAACCAATTATATTTTATTTGAATTTTAAATTAGTTTCTCAAACTCATTTAGATTTGACTTGCCTAATATTAATATTAAATTAATATCTCATAACAACCTTATATTAGATAACATATTTAATTCAAAATTAA
This sequence comes from Coriaria nepalensis, assembly GCA_027186245.1. NCBI lineage: Eukaryota > Viridiplantae > Streptophyta > Magnoliopsida > Cucurbitales > Coriariaceae > Coriaria > Coriaria nepalensis. Next base: position 3,945,695 of record CP114493.1, read on the forward strand.
ATATATTATTATTTTATAAAATGAATTTCAAAATTCATCACAATATTTAAATACATCTTTTAATTAATTAATTCTCTAATTAACTATTTAATATCAATTATCTCATAATTACATATTTGCTCGAGAAAACTATTTCCTTTGCAAATAAATTTTTCTCTACCTTTTTCGCGCTTACCCTATATAATGTTTTATAGAGGAGACCTGAGGACCATGGATCTGTAAGTCCAAGCTATAATAAATTAAATTATTAATTAAACTCTGTAATCTAATAAATATAATTTATTAATCTCAATATTATTATACTAAAAATATGGGATTGCACTCTTGCAATTATAGAACAAATTACTTAGTAATCTCTAGTAGTCTATTGAAATTATCATTATATGTAATTTAATCCTTCAATAATTGATTCATAATTAGAGTTGTTCAAAATTACTATTTTACCCTTCTAATTATCTCTTTATCCTTAAGTACCATTAATCTACTAGTAAATGGTCAATTTATAACTTAGTTATAAATTTGAGCTCAAAATCATTTAGTTCTAGAATTAACGCTCAAGGAAACCAATCTACAATCTTCTATGAAGAAGGTTTAGATTTCATATCTGTAAATTATGTTCTCAGCCGCTTATCCTAATGAACCTAAAAATAGAAGTTCTTACCCTATTTTACAAACAAACCGTGACAAGTGAATAAAAAGATCTAGTTGACATAAACATGAGTTTATGAGGATTTAGATTGATCTGCATAGGATCATCTTTTAATATGAATAAAATTCTTTATGGCAATGGTATGTTGACAAAAAATAATTCATATTGGGTCCAATCCTATATAATCCAATCATTGAGATGTCTACCTACATCAATGATTCAGATCTAGATCACCTGCATTCATAATGCTAGTGGCCCGTACTAGCAACCATTAATTAAAGATTCCATACTTCAATATATTGTGGATAATTTAATTCATTATCTAATCTTAATCTTCTCGTACTAATAAAAGATTATAGTTACATAGATGAATTTGGAATTATATGATATTTATACAAATTATTTAATAATAACACATTAAAGCAATTATGTAGAAATATGTCACTTTTATTAATTTCATAAAATTGTACTTATTACATGCTTTTAGGGTACCATGCCTAACACCATCTTCCGAAAGAAACTTTTATGACTATAGTATATTTACAATAATGATCATTTTATCTTGTAAATTTCCCAATTTTTCCTAAAGTATCGTTTAACTATTAAACTCTATAGATAAATTATATGAACTATTATATCTTTATTGAAGATCAACAATGGATTTACAAAAAACTCATTTTAATACCATACTACTTTGTAAAGATTCATTGTTCAATAAAATATATAATTCATAGGATCTATTTCCAAACACGGAAATAGTGGATTCCCTCTTGATCACTCACAACCTTTATGTGTAATATTTCATGCACAACGGTTTACGATTCATCCTTGGCTAGGCTAATTTGAATGATGTCAAAGAATGAAACCTATCACACAAGATACCAGGGCAATATCATATTTGAGGACCATATGTAATATGTCAATAGATAATTCTCATTAATAATTAGTATTAATTATCATTGAGAATTATCCAAGTGTCACGTTTGGTACTCTTAGTCTCTACTAAGTATCCACATAATCATCATGATGTTCCACCAATACTAATGGCTATGAGACTGTGATTGTCTATCCGGATAATCAATGTCCTATCTTGAGATCCTATGACAATGAATAGTTCATGTTTTGACAGCCTCATGTGCTGCTTCCTACATGCGGCGGCATGTGGTGCATGTAGGCTCATGGTAGTGGTGCCGCAGCCGGGTGACATCATGTGTTATGTGTGGGCAGTAGTGCGCGGGTAGCTGTCAATGAAAAAAGTTGTCGTGTAAACCCTATTTCTATTTAGTCATTTTTGTACGCTATCCTAAATTTTTGTAAGACCTAATCTTTTATTTAATTAATTAAAATATGATTTTCATTATATAATTGATGACTATATTCTGTGTTTGATGTACATTTGGAAAGTAAAATCATATAAATTATTTATATGTATTTTATCAAACATAAAATCAATTAAATTACCTTAAATAGTTTATGGTGAATTTAATGTGATTAAAAATTTATTTTTGCATGTTTCCTAAGTTTAAAAGAAGATCTAAAATATAAAATTTCTTAAATATTATTTATCATTTTGGAAACGACATGACTAAGAAACTTTCCAAATATGGAAAGTTGGCATTTTAGCAAATATCCTTAAGGAGTTAAGGATGATGATTTTAATTGTTTTCTTGTGCTTGAAATAAGTAAAATGTACTAAAAGAGTAGATTAGATCTAATGACTTGTTTAAAATCCATGAATATAACATTATCATACATCAAAAGATAAGACAAGAATAATGTATGAATGATTAAAATTATTTTAACATGATTATGCATTAGATGTATGTATTTAAATTGTTAAATATACATGCATTATGATATGTATATATGTGCTTAGTTAAATGTGTTATTGGATCATATTTAAAGACTATGAGATAGTGCATGATTTATATGTATGTTTGTTTATGATGAGACTATAAATCAAATCCTTCCTATGATAATATTGAGCTGTAATTGGTCGTAAAATCCTTTCATAGCTTAGATTCCAGATATTACAATATATGTGATATTTGCATTAAATTTAAGATGGCTACAGACACGTGAAACTTATATTTGGTGTAAGTATGCATGTATATTATCTTAGCATAAGATGCGTGACTGAGTAATGATGTCATTTTCGGCTTGGACATGGACACATACACATACTAGTTTAACACTTTATGTTTCACAAGAATATTTGGATTAAGCTCAAGTAAGAAAATATAATTAGCTACAGACACGTGGAATTATGTTTTCTTCAAGGTAACATAAAAGAGTTATATGAGATGTAATTGCAAAAAATTTTATTACCCTCCATGTTTATTATGATTGGCTAGAGACATGTTGAAGTTGTAATATTTGATGATAGGATATTTTTCCCACTAAAAAAAAATTAATTTTTCTCGTTTTATATTAAGAAGATCAATATATTTTTGTAACAAAATAGTAGGAGATACCGAAAATTTTTTATGACTATTGAAATTTTTAGTACCTCATATTTTGTGCATATTTACTTATGTCATTGTGTTGCCTTTTTTATGTGTTTTTTTGTTTGCAATGTCTAATAAACAAAATTGATTCAAGAAAAGTAAGTTGGTTGGAACCAACTTCAGAGACTGGCATAGAAACCTAAGAATACTTCTTAGATATGTGTGTTTGTTTAACGTTCCAAATAAGCCAGTTATGCAGGTCCCGCTTGAGGGATCAGATGACAAAATAATAGATGCATGGAATAAGTGGTTGGAGTGAGATAATGAGGTGTAATGCATTAGACTTGCATCAATGAACATTGACCTCTAAAAGTACTATGAAAGATTCCATGTTGTTGAGACTATTGATAACCTTAAAGTTGTTTATAGTGAAGATACTCTCAATGATAGCTATGAAATATATAAGGCATTGTTTCTACTAAAGATGACTGAGGGCACCTCTATTAGTGACCATGTGCATGAGATGATTGCTTGCAAAGATAAAATCGAAATTCTAGGCTCAGAAATAGACACTAAGGTTATCAATAGACACTTGGTGCTACAATCACTCCCGGATTCATTCACTCTCTTTGTATGCAACTGTCAAATGGTCAAAATGGAAATAAGCTTGTCAGAGCTGCATGTGTGCATAAAAATGGTAAAAGAGCTCATCAAGAAAAGCAAAGAGGAAAATTGTTTCCATAAACAAGAATCTTAACATTAGAAGAGATATTTCAAGAAGTGTCTTGCAAGTCTAAAAAACCATAGCTATGCAGCTTCAAGTATGTTCATGATAATCTTTCTTACAATGATTTTTCTACTTGGGTATTAAATATCGGTTGTGGTTCTCATATTCGTAATAATATGGAGAATCTAAGATGTAGATGGATCTTAAAGAAAGGAGAAGTCAACCTACGAGTTAGAAATGGAGAAAACGTTATTGCTTTAGCTGTAGGCACTTACAGTTTAGTTACACCTTTGGACTTAGTTTTAAATTTAAGACATTACGAGTAATCCATAAGCGGAAGCGGTAATTTAAAATTTTTCATATTTAATCCTAAAAATAGATTAAACTCATAGACATATACCAAGATCAACCATACAAACATATATGAAATAATATTAAACGGCGAGCACAAAACAATTTAGGAAAATAAAAGATAAGGATCTAAGAAAACTTACTGATTTTATTATAAAATCGAATTAACTTCCTCCATCATGGCCAAATTCAATGAGAAGATTGAGTTGCCTTAGTGTTCACCCTCTAATCATAATTCACTTAGTTCAGTTTTCTCGATTGATTTTCTACTATGAGATTCATCACATGATTGAAAAAGCTCATGGAAAGGAAATGGAAAATCTTACTTTCTCATGCTAGGGATTTCGGCCAAAAGGCAAGTAAAAGCCTATGATTGTTGGCCACCCTAACGAGGTATTTATACTACTCGTTGAGGTTGCAGGTTTCTTACTAGCATTAGGTTTCCTTAATCCAATTAAGGAAATATTAGATCAAACCCACCAAATGTTTACCCCGTGTTGACCATTGGATAGGGTTAAGGAAATACGACGCCATTGCAATCTCAAGTCTATAGACCATATGTAATATAATCACTAGATAATTCTTATTAACTTTCAATATTAATTATCATTTAAAATTATCTAAATGTCATGTTCGGTACCCTTAGTTTCTACTAAGCACCCACATTATCATTATGTTAATGCACTAACACTAATGGCCATGAGATCGGCCACCCTAAACACTTCAGGTGATAAACTATGTGATTATCTATCTGGATCATTAATGTCCATTATTGATTATCTAACAATAATATCGTTAGTATTTATAAATAAGATTGTATTTCACAAAATGTATACCCATTAGGTTTAACTCGATTGGCTTGACAAACATACACTTTCAATATTAACTGTTAAATGATTTTTCTTTTGTAACTATGATACTTGTGATGCTCAGATCTTAAATCACCACCATAGTGCATCTTTGTAAGTGAAGTCCGTAGAGCAATAAAATGAGATCCATCATCTCTATATTAAAAGGATAACAATTTACGAATGATATATCTTATGCAATGAAAATATCTTTGTGCAAAATAGTATGGTATGAAAAGATAAGGATAATTTATTGGGGTTTAACAGTTAACCATGCCCTAAAATTATCAAGAACTATGAATAGATGGAAGGATTAGTCTGGCATGGTAATATTCATCTAGTGTTCTTGTTGAGGTTCCTCATACTTCTCATTACATGGGTGGCCCATATACCCTGCTAGAGGTCAATGAAGGTTTGGTTGTTTGAGTTAATTAGTCACAGAGGCTGATTATATTAACTATGTGACTTGAAAGTGCTTTCAAGGTCCAAATGGTTCATTCATTAAATGGATAAAATCCGCAAGTGGTGGGACCCACCTACTAGTGAAATGTAAAGCTTATCCTGTCACAAAAAAAAAGGACGATTGGATGTAAGTTGAATTATGAACTAGAGAAATTTTGACTCATTCGTATTGAACTCGATTTCAAGAGTTAAATATTTAATTAGTTTAATTTGGTAAGTCTAAGTTACACTTGCACTACTAGCATATCCAAAATGTGATTTATATTCAATTTGAAATTAAATAAATAATTTAAAAAAATATTAAACTGATAAGATAAATTTGTTAAGTGGAGATTTAATAAATTTTAAGTCAGAGAATATTTTTTGGATCAAAAGGTTGGTCATTAAAGTGTTAATGGGCCAAGCTGGGTCCATATGGAAAGGTTTCAATTAAATTTCGTATTTTACAGGATACAATTGGACATTATTTTGGAATTGTAAAGTTTATTTTAATTTCAAATAAATGAGAATTAAGATAGACTTTCAGAAACCCGAACATAAGTTAAAAGTGAATTGAGCCTTAGAGGCCCAACTTGGGCTTGGCCTAAGAGTTTGTCCCTTATAAAAGGAAAACAAGCAAACCCTACGGAATCCCTAACATACTTGGTCGGCCACATAGAGAGAGGAAGAAAGAGAAAGTTGTATTCTCTCAAACTTTTTAGGATAAATTCACGTCACTTCCTTGAGATATAGCAATATTATAGGTGAATATCTTGTGATTTTATGAATTACAAGTGGATCCTCTCAAGTTTACCTTCGATTATAAATAACCTACTAAATCAATTTTTCAACGTAGTCAATTGATTTTTAAGTACTATTTTTACCTAGAGATTTATCTGTTATTATTTAATCTCCTAAATTATTATTATTATTTTCATTTTCACCTAAACTTCTATTGATGTAATGGATGAAATTTATCTATTTATTATTTCATCCCCTAAACACTTTTTTTTCACCCAAACCTCCATCATTAGAGGTCTTGAGCTCGACCTCAATCAATGGAGGACTTAAGCTTGGAGCTCGACCTATATTGATGAAGGTCGAGCTTGAGCTTGACTTCCATCAATGGAGGTTTGGGTGAAAAAAAATTGTTTAGGGGATGAAATAATAAATAGATCAATTTCTAGGTAAAAATAGTTATTAAAAATCGGTTGACTACGTTTAAAAATTAACTTAGGGGGTTATTCTTAATCTAAGGTTCATTTGAGGGAATCAACTTATAATTCGTAAAACCATAGAGATCCACATGTAATATCATTATACCTCAAGGGAGGTACATGTTATTTGCTCCACTTTTTCAGAAAGCTGCATCCTTTCCCCCTTCTCCAAGCTAAAGATCTCATGAGTTGAGATCCAAGCTGGATAAAACTTGAGAGTTGTTATCCATGGGGATATGTTTAGAGGCTGAGTGATGGCTTCCAATGGGCAAGGCAGCAACATGTGGTGGTTGATCGGTAGCAGCGGCTGTTTTGGGTGGCCGGCGGGACAAGCGTGGAAATGGGTGAAGAACCGTCCATTTCTTTGAGGTATGGGTAGTTCCATCTCTTCTCTTCTCCCTTTTTGATTCTACTTCTAGTTTAGGGAATTATAGAATTAAAGAACTGGAAATCTAGATGTGTAATGACATAGCATGCAACCTTTTGATCTTAAGGTATTCGAATGTGTCGGATATTCGGGTGCCATTTTTCAAAAATGGTGTTCCACCCTGGATAAGTGAAGACATGTTGACTTATAGTGGTATCAGAGCCTTAGGTTGCATGCTGGATTTTTTGATTGAATTTGATCAATACTTCTTTGTTTTTTTTCATATGTTTTTTTTCATATGTTTTTTTTCATATGTTTTTAGTGACGTTTTATGAATTTTTGTGAAAACCATGCTTGCTGGAAATATTCAAAAGTGACCCAAAAAGTGTCCTAGAAAGGAGATCTCGTGTTTTGTTTTATGTTAGAAAAAGGAAAGCACACTACTCGAAATAAGTTGGTAACTTAGAAGCGCCACCACCGCCACCGTGGGCGGTGGCCGGTGGCCGGCCAGTGCATATGGTATCCATGGTTGCCCATGGGCAGCGGTGTTGAGGCATTGTCAAGACTCCCTCTTGAAAATTCTTATTTTTCAAGGAGTTAAAAAAATCTAATTTGGTTATAGATAGCCTTGAAGAACTCAATTATCTATGTTAAAAGTTATTTAATCTTAAAAATGTAGATAATTTTATAGATAGCCTTAAAGTGAAATTGATACTTGCTTAAGAAAACTAGTAACTATAAAGAAAATCTTAAAGTGTTAAGGTAATATCTAATTTGATAATTATAATAGTGTTATTAAATAATCCATAGACATGATTTGTTTGATTAAAGAGTTAATCACACAAGTCAACATTTGAATATTTAATTTAAATATACCTGAAACTAACATGTTTGATCAAGTGTTGAGAGTAAACATGCATGAATAATATGATGTGTGCATGAATGTTTCAATGTAGATTCTCTTTATATTGAATAGAATGTATGCATAGAGATATCTTGATGAGACCACATAATAACTAAATTCCTTCTTGATTTTATTAAGCTTGTAAGCTATGTAAGAATGTCTGACATGGTGCCTTCTAAAACGTTATAATGAATTTAATATTAATCATTTACTTAATCGACTATGGACATATAGGGGTTAATGATTAATTAATATATGAGTGTATTTATTTATTAAATGCATTAGATACATGTGATCGCAATATTCCAACTATATTCTGCTATGGACACATAGGGGATATTAGTTCGAGCAATTGTTATGTCACACGAACAATTTAGGTTAAGCTTAAAACGAAGAAATAGTTGGCTATGGACACGTGGGGTCCTTCTAGAAGCAAGAAATAAATTATGTAAGATATAAATACGAAATTTCTTGTATTACCTTGCATGATTATTATGGTTGGCTATAGACACATTAGACCTTAATATCAATATAGGGGTCCTTTACTTAGGAGGAAAAATTAATTTCCCGATCCACTTAAAATGGTAAATTTGGGTTGTAATAAAATAGTTGGAGACAAACTAAAATTAAATAGACTCTTAATTTTAGTTGTTAATGTAGTTTTACTAGGTTACTTATATTTATATTTTGTTTGTTATTTTAAATAATCATGACATGACTTGGAACAAAACAAGTTAGGTGGACCTAACTATAGAGACTAATGTATATAATTGAAAATAGTTCTCAAACATGAACAACTTGCTGATATTCTTACCGAAGCTGTCATGATTCCTCCCTTCGAGGAAGCAACTACCGATGAGAAAGTCACTTGGGTAAAACAGTTTATCCATGGTGACGAGGCGCAAGGTATTGTACTCACGACTATAATACCTGAAAGTTGTTGTTTCTTATGAAGATGATCGAGGGATCTCTAGTTTGGAAACACGTCCTTAAGATGATTGGTATCATCGAGAAGTTAGATAGTTTAGTTTTCATAATGGATAAACCGTGTTTCAAAAATGAGGAAAGGATGAATCCCTTAAAGCAAAGAATGTCATATGTAAGGACAAAAGCATAGATGGAAAAAGGTTTCCACTGTGGTGAAACCGAACATTGGAGGCATAACTGCAAGACATATCTAGCTTACCTTCGGAAGAGGAAGCAAGAAGAGTCTTCAAGTATGATTCTAAGGTAATGTTTCTTTAAACAAGATTTCTACATGGGTATTAGATTCCAAATATGGAATTCATTTATAGTAATATAAAAGCCTAAGAAGTAGAGATATAGCTTAAAGAAAAGGAAGAGCCATTTTTCTACGAGTAGTAAATGGAGCAAAAGTTACAACATTAGCCGTAAACGCTCCACCATTATCTTATTTTTCCAGTTTTCGAATTTGTTTAAGGACTTTATAACATGCAACCATAACACTGTAATGCATTTGTTGAGAAGATTTATAACTTCTCTTCTAAAGACAATGATAGATATTATATTTTATTGTTTATGTCTTGGAAATGATTTGCATGTTTATTAAAGTAGACAATAAAAAATTAGCATGAACCAAATTCAAGAAACAAAAGTTTGATACAGATCAAACTAAAACTTAGCATCAATAGATTGGATCATACCAAAAGGATAAGATCATCAAGATATAAGAAGATGAATATATGGAAAACAATTAGACATAAATGTTATATTTTGATGAGATCATCAAGATAAATATCAATGTTATAAGTTTATTAAAATATACTTCATTGCGATTATGATTTCTTACTCAGTGAAGTCCTCCTAGAACATCATATGTGAATGATGTTTTGGTATGGAGATATTGAATTATATGAGATATGATCCAATATGACTTACACATTGAATAACCTTATGTCAAACTAGGTCATGACCTATAAATCACCATATATATGGCAAATACATGACCTAGAAATCACCACATATGATTCTATCTATCCATATCTGATGTAAGAAATAAAAGGTGTATAAGATACCACCTTAGATATGTATAATTATTGATGTCAAAATTATCATTTTAACAGGTGGTGGATGAGATGAAAAAACCCTTAAAATAAATTGATTAAATCAATCGAAAAAGGAGGCCAATTGGCCGAGAATGGCCAAAATCAACATTTTTTCCGTTGGACGAATCGGCCACTTGGCTGACCACTAATGTTTGATCGGCCAAGGGGGTTGACTATCCAAGGATCGATCGACCGAGGTTGGTCGACCGGTCATGTGGCCACACAGCAAATGTGCCTCTACTTTCCTTCCTTCCCTTCAGTTCTTTTCTTATAGTTTTAGGGGCTTTCCAGCAAGGTAGGAGGGAAATTTAACCAATTCAGTAAATTTGAAGGGTCTCTCCGTAAAGAAAATGCTTGTTTATGGCATTCCACCAAGATAGACATTTTTCGGGGACTAAAGGGCAAATTTCAGACTTGATGAGGAAAATTTCAGAAGCCTTTTCATCTTAATCACTAAGAAATAGACTTGGTCCAACTTCATAATATAGCTCGTAAACTTGCTTGGCAAGTATTTTTGCTTAGTTTTCAAGCAAGAAAGGTTCCATGTCCTCTATAAATAGCATCCTTCACTAAAGAGAAAATGCATGAACAACATTTCGCACAAATTTGGTTCTAGATCAATGGAAATGATTTATGATACATCCGCCAAATGACTAGTCAATGCACAACCCAATTATTAGCCATACATCAGCCCAATGACTGGTCGATGTGTGGCAAACAACTTACTGTTGTCGGTATGCTGCCTATAATCCCTCTAAGGATCGGCAAGCCACAAATGGATCAGATTTTTTAGAAATTCTTTAATCGATCATCACTCGATTCTATGAGAACTTAGAAGAACATGGAGCTACATTTTCACACTCAGATTTATCAAAATCATCCATAAGTCACTTTGGTCGATTTATCTCATCCATTGTAATGAACAAGGGAATCATCTATGGCTTTCTTATATCGGTTTGAACAAATGGCGAATCACTGCCACTTTGTTCTACCCCGGCAAGAATTCAATAAGTTGATTGTTCATGGACTGGATACCAAGATCCGAAAGAAATTGGAAGGAATGGACTTCTAGGATTTCTTTCAGCTCTCTACCAATGAAACTGCCAACGACCGGAGAAAAAAGGGTACTAAAAAAGGGGTCGTTGACACGGGCCTCTTATTAGAAGCTTAACTACGATTTGGGTGTTGCCAAAATGATCGGCGATGAATCGGTCATTCTCCTGGCTGCCTAAGAGTTGTGAGACGACAAAAAGGTTATATCACGAGAAAGATAGAGTCTATTCCTTGAACCAAACTAAGGCAAGAAATTTTTTTGACATCCTACTGAAAAATAAGGAATTGAAGATTCCGTTAGACCATAAGTTACCGTAGGCTAAGGATGTACATGGCGAGGAATACTGTAAGTATCATAATTAATTCCACCACCGCAAGAATGATTGCTTTATATTCGAGCAAAGTATCCAGGATTGGACCGATAAAAGGCTCTAGATTTTCAGGAAAGCACCCACTATAGGCATGACTTGAACGCTATTCTTACTTCGGCTAATTTTCTCACGACTATATGATATTTGTGGCTAATAAAAGGACTATATTGGTGGATCGCTGCCAACTCTCTACTGGGTCAATTCAAATCAACTCTTGTCAACCTACGAAACAACCCCGACTCCCATGGCCAAATGCCTCACCAGGCCAATCTGAACACTTATCGGCCAAATTGGCTACCCAATCGGGCACCCTTATGCTTCTACTATTGATCATCCTTAAATCAAGTCGACACCCACGACCAGATCAGCATGGACATTAGGGAAGCAATCAATCAGCTATATGACCAGTTGACTGACTGAAATCTAGCAATAAACCCATTTCGACCCAAAGAAGTGGTGTAATTGGCCACAACCAATGGTCCACCTAGGCGGCTGCCATAACAGCCATAGGGAGGCAATATTATGTGACAAATAGAGGTGTATATCAATGACTGAATAAAGGAACCAAATGAAGGAATGTTAGAAGATTTAGAGTATGGAAATAAGGATGAATGGGTCATATTTATAGAAGATTTAAAAGTCGCCATCAGGAGAACATATAAGAGTGTTAGAGAGAGGAAAGATGAGAGTTTTTGCAGAAAATTTTGTGGGTGATAGGTATGGAAATAAGAAGATAGGAAAAAATTTATATATAATTAAAGTTTAGAAGGTTCAAGAAGTCAAAGTTTAGGATGATTTTTCTTCTTTTCTACTCTTCCTTATCAATTTGATCCATTTTTAATATGATTTTGTCACCTTATAATGGTGTGGCCAGCTATGTAAGATGGTAATGGGCGTTTTGCTAATTTGTCCTTTATTGTAAACTTTTAGGTCATTTTGGTAAAAATGATAACTTTGTCCCACTAATGATAACTTTGTCCCACTAACTTGTATAGGTTTTAGGCTTGAAATTTATATTCGCTTTACATCTACATTACTAAAGATGAATAAGGTCATAATTTTTGTCCACAAAAACTAATTAAATTCTTACTCTAATTAATTCGAAAAAATTGCTCCGAATTACTGGTCATGTAAGTTTTGATTTATATCTTAAATTCTATAATGTGAAAACCTTACTTTTATACAATTTAATGTATCTCTTACAGAACTTAGAATACTAAATTAATTTGACTAACGAGTACAATTAAAATGAATATTACAAATTCTTTCCCCCTTACAAAAGTTTTGTCCTCAAAGCTTAAAATAACTCTAGGAACTTATCTCTCATATCTTCTTCTTTCTTCTAGCTTGCTTCTTTGATTTTAAGACTATTTCAAAAAAATTTAACAAATGGAATAGTCTCATTCCTTAATATTTTATCTCTTCTATCTAATATTTGCAATAATGTTTTTTTCATATGACACAAGTCAGTTCTAACTTTCACTAGTTCATGTTGCAATACATGAGAAGGATCCAAGAAATGTTTCTTCAACATCGATACATAAAACACATCATACATTTCGAATAAGTTCGGTGGCAATGCTAATTTTCCTATTCTTTCTAAAATCTCAAAAGGTCTCATATAACAAGGGCTTAATTTTCCTTTGTTCCTAAATTGCATTATGTCTTTCACACGTGCCATTATTTGAAATATTAATCACCTACTTGAAATTCAAGTGGCCTTCTCCTTTAGTCTACATAACTCTTTTGGTGAATTTGTGTTGTTTTTATCTTTTATTGAATCTTTTCAATTGCTTCCAGTGTAGCAATGACAAAGTTCAAATCTAGTAGCCTGGTTAATTTTCTTTTTAATTGCTTCCATTGTAAAAAATTTCAACATTGTCCCTATTTCCTTATATAAGCTTTTCCAGAAGGCTGCTGTAAATCTTATCGATCTGAAATGATTGAGATCGGCACTCCATGTAATCTTACTATTTCTTGGATGTAAAGTTATGAAAGTCGCTCCAAGAAGTAAGTAAATTCAGCCAAAGAAATGGGCATGTTTTGTGAGTCGATTCTATCATACCCAAAAGGGTATATGCCCTTTTATAGTTTTTGGTAATTGGCCTACAAAATCTATGGCTAAATACTCATGTTTCCATTCAGGAAGTTCAATTGGTTGAAACTCTCTCAAAGGCCTATGATGCCCAGTTATGATTCTTTGATAAGTTAAGCACTTATTTACAAAACTTACCACATCCTTTTTCATTCTAAATGCCTAGTATTTTCCCCTAAAACTAAGGACTTCGTCTTTAGAAATTTCAAAATCATACTGTTTGTATTCTTCTACTTCTTGTTTTATCCTTTTTATCCCAACATCTAACTCTTAAACACTTTTAATACCTTTAAATATAGTATGTTGAAGGGTCAAAGCTAATAATTATTTCATTACTAGCTCTATCTTTACTTCATATACTTCTTTTCATAGTGGATCTGGTAATACATGTAGTTAGCAAGGCTCGTAGAAGATTTCCAACTAAAATCATCTGCCACTTTATTTTCCTTTCCTAGGTGAATGTATTTCATAATCATAATCTTTTACCTACTCCAACCACCATCTCTATCTCATATTAAATTATTTTTGTATGTAAAGAAGTATTTCAAGCTCTTATGGTCAGTGAAAATCTCACACCGCAACCAATAAAGATAGTACCTCCAAACCTTTAGAGCAAATACTACAGTAGCAACCTCCAGGTCATAGGTTGGGCAGTTCATCTCATAATCTTTAAATTGACAGTAAGCATAAGCAATCATCTTCCCACTCTACATCAATACCGCGCTCAATCCTAACTCGGATGCATCATTATATATTACGAATCCATTTTCAACTTCTGAAATTGTAAGAATAAGAGCACTAGTTGGCCTTTCTTTTAGGTCCTGCAAGCTTTTTCTCGCAAGCTTCTGTCCACTCAAACTTTTGAATTTCACGAGTAAGTCCGATAAGCGGTGTGGCAATCTTAGAAAATCCTTCCATGAATTATCAGTAATATATTATCAACTAGCCCTAAGAAACGTTGTACCTCTAAGACATTCTTTAGTCTAGCCCACCTAGTCAATACTTCCACTTTCGATGGCTCCATAAATATTCCATTTTTAGAGACCACATGTCTTAGGAAAGTGACTCAATCAAGCCAAAATTCACACTTCTTAAATTTGGCATAAAGTTGACGATCTCTTAGTGTTTGCAAGACTATTGTCAAATATCCTGCATGTTCATCTTTAGACTTTAAATAGACAAGAATCACATTAACGAAGAAAATAAAAAATTGTATAGGTACTCTTTAAATACCTGATTCATTAAAGCCATAAAGGTGGCTGGGGTATTGGTAAGTCCGAATGGCATCACCATAAATTTATAATATCCATAGCATGTCCGGAAAGTTGTCTTTAAGATGTCATTTTCTCATATCTTCAATTGGTGGTATCTAGATCCTAGTGATTGATCGAACGAATTGTCTATCCTTAGAAGAAGATTTTTGTTCTTTATGGTTACTTTATTGACCTTTCTATAGTCGATGCACATCCTCGTAAACCCCCGTCTTTCTTCTTCACGAACAGCACTAGTTCTCCTTAAGCTGAGAACTAGGGCAATTTTTTCCCTTGTCTAGTAATTCTTACAACTGTACTTTACGTTCCTTCAATTCTACTCGGGCTATTTGATAAGCTTTTGAAATTAGAAGAAGTCTTGGTAATTCCTCAAGCTAAACTTCAAGAAAACTACAAACCACAAGGGCATCTTTGGGATTCAGTTGTTGTTCATTAGTAGTATTTGTTATACTAGTAAGATACCCGACATAACCACTCTTCAATAGTCTCATTGCTTTAACAACTGACACTAATGGAGTTTGCCTTCTTTTTAACTCACCGGTGAATCCAAAGGTTTTGGATAGGTCAAATACTACTTTCTTCTTTCGACTATAAACTGGATAGGTCAAATCCAGCTTATCCCTAATATGACATCAAAATCTTATTATATGTTTCGCACCACAAGATTCACAGCTAACTCCCTATAACCTAATTTCATGGGTACATTTCGCAACCAATGAGTAGAAGCTAATACCTCCTCTAAAGGTAATGTTGTCTTAAATATTTCAACTAATTGATCTGCAGGGTATTCAATTTTATTAACAAGCTTCGAGGAAAGAAAAGAATGTGTTCCATACTCGAGTTTATCAGAACTAATGTAGGAATACCAATAATGACAATCTGACCTGATATCACTGTATATGAACTTGCTTCTGTCTCATCTCGAGTGAGAGTGAACACCCTAGCATTAGGTTTCACTTGTTGTACCTCTCTCTTCCTTGGGTTGGTGAAAATTCTAGTAAGGTGTCCTTATTTTCTATAGTTGAAGAACCATATAGTTCAAGCTCTACATTCCTCACTATGGTTCCTACAACACTTGTTTCACTAATTAAATGGTGTTCGTGAGTTAAAGCTATGTTGTTCCTAGAATGTTGATGTTAAGGACTGGGCATTACTTGGCACCCCAGAAGTAGACCTAGCTTTGTTTTCCTTTTCAGTAAATTCCTTTCTTTCTCTTTTATCAACCATTCACGATTGATTCTCAAAGCCTTATCAACTACCTTTAAAAAAGGTGCATTGTCTAGATATGCTACTTCAAAGTCCTTGCGAGTATCAGAATCAATAACTTTCTTAAAATGTTTCACCTTTAAAGTGTTTGTGGCCACCAAGTGTGGCGCATACCTAGACAATTCATCTAACTTATGTAGTAGCTATTCCATTGTCATGTTGCCCCTTCTTAAATTGAGAACATCTTTTCCTTCTCTTCCAATAAGGCCACAGTTATATATTTACCTTCTAGTAATTTTCCAAACTCTAACCATGTTATGATCCCAACATCATGGATGTTTGTCATAGTGTCCTACGAATAACTTGCATCCTCACACATTAAGCATGCACCATAGTACACCTTTTCAATATCGGGGACTTTTTAACAATCAAATAGTCTCTCCATTGTCTTGATCCAATTCTCAGCAAACTTTGGATCATGACCACTGAATAATTATAGTGGTTTGTAACTCATAAACATCTTGGCTATAAAATTTTGATTTTCTGCACAAGGAGAGGGTACTACTACTTGCTGTTGAATCAACATGTTTTGAAGTTGTCGCTGTTGAAGTAGGGTTTCCAACATCTCACTCTATCTTTGGGTCAAATTTCTTAACTCATTCAACTCTTGTTGTCTGGATTATTAGACGGGCTATTAGGATGTTTATTGGTAGATGTGCTAGTGGTACATCCTTTTATCATGTTTCTTCTAGGACATAGTAAAGGGTAATTGAATCTTTATAACAAATTAAAAACCACGTATTAATTCCTTTGAAATGAGAAAGATTTACTAGAAAACACACTTTATATATAAATATTCAATTATCAATATTTACATTACAAATGAGTTTTTCCTGGACTTTCTCGATCTGTAAGGGGATGATCACCTCTTTCGATCCTTCTTTCCCTTTATTTTTCTTTTTGTCTTCTTCTACGGGCATCGCGTTCCTCCTTAGCCTCCTCTACACAAAAGCAATAATAATTGCGGCTGTCCATATAATTTCTTAAAAAAGCATATCGAGGATCCAGTAATTTATGCCTCCCAATTCCTTTCTATCTTTTGGAAACAAAAGGTCATTATACGGTCTAAATAGCATTTGACTATGAGTAGGTCTAGAAGAAAATGTTCTTAACTAAGAGACCATCAGTACATACACTAGTGGCATTATTAAGGGCAAAGATTTTCATCCCGTCAATTCCTTTCATATACTACATTACACACTTCATATATATCTTTACAAGGTAAACTAATATTTCTAACCATCTTTATCTCTATTCCACTAAAGTGTTAACTAAAACTTTAAGATTACAAAACTTACAGTGAATAAAGTGATCACCTACATGTCTCGTATATATAGGATTTGTCTATAGAAATGCTTAAACCTTGCCTCTGATATTAACTTTGTAACACCCTCTTATTAACTATATTATTAAAATATTTTTTAAGAAAGGAATTAACTTTTTAGTATAACTAGTAGGAGTGTTACTACTAAATTTGAAAGTCTTTGACTAAAAATAAGAAATAATTTGAGTTTTCATTATAAAACTTTATCTAGGTAAAACTTAAATAGTACTATACTCCCAAAACAACCATGTATATACGTATATTCACATATACTACTATTTTCAAAATATGAGAATCTTAAAAGCTTCACCAAAAATACTGTAAAAAGGTTTTGTTGTCTTTCCACAATCAGACCCATATGTACTTCACACCAAGTTGACCACGCTTCATTCACTAGACCCTAAAGTTACAGACTTTCCTTTTTGCTTACCTACAACACATGTAATTACTATGACCTAAAAGACTCAGTAAGTAAAAGTATTATCTCATAATGCACAATACAAATATCGGTTGTATAGAACCATAAAATGTATTTGAATAATCATGACTATGTGGTTCTAAATTTTATGCAACTAGCATGTCTTACTTCTACTACTATGGGTCCTAAGGTTGCTACCCCTGTCATTACTATACTTTATGGTCCCCTATGACGAATATAAAGATGTGATCGACGACTCCGCTCAATCCAACTTGATCATGATCAGTGACTTCACTCAGTACAACATGATCTAAAATACTATTGGGATCAACTACTCTGCTCACTCCGACTTGATCTGGCATATCATGTAACATACTATACTCATGTACTATACTCATTATAATATTATACTCATGCATATCATGTAACATACTTAATTCACTGAATAGAATAACATTACTTTCAATTTATCTTTATATGCAGCTATTGGTGCTTTCAAAACTTTACATGGAAAATAAATAACCATGCATTATGTACTCAATTCCCAACATGCTAAATGAAAGCAACAAATAACATATTATTAACTCAATGCTTCAGCACAGACATCAATCATATGATCATAAGCATATACGACATCAAAACTACTTGTGTTGTACATGATAATTTACTTATCTGAAAGAGTCTTTTAGATATCCTTAAGATCCTAAACCAGCTATTATCCTAACTGAGCATGCATATAAACTTAAGTTAGTAAATTTCCTGTAAAATTTATTATTAATTAACTCATCTAAATTTACATCCAGTATTCTTCTATCATCCTTAAATTGGCTCATTCCTTTGTGAAAGATCTAACTCTTTATACAACCATAACTTTCACTTCAAACTCATACAAGCTCTTATTAAGGTTCAAATGTATCTTTTATAAAATTTACAACTCCAAATAATCATTTTTCCTTCTTGGTTCAAGCCTTTCATTATACATCTCTAATGCATAATTTAAAAGTTGTCTGGTTCCTCTAACTATTAGCCTAATATTTTATAATTGTATATTTTAGACTATAATTCTAATTAATTTGAATTTCAGTAAACTATTCATTCTATCAATTATATGTCTCCTACAGAAATTTCAGCTCCAAATTCCATCGTTTGCTACCTCTTATACGTTTACTTTATTGATAATGCATTGTTAATTATTCCCTTGTTATATTTCATGTTTTCATGATTGTGTTCTAAAAAGCATTTCTCTCAATTTTGAATCACTATTGATTGGGTCTTTTTATGGTACCTATATCAAAAATTCGTATAGCTTCTATATCAAACCTCAATTGTACTTAAATCATTCATCGTGTAGTTTTCTTTAACCAACATTTTATTTTTGTCTATACCTTATTATATAGGTACTCAAAAATTCTAAAACTATTTATTTGGAAAGCTAACATTCAAAGCTTTCGTAATTGATATGGTGCATTACATTTTGTTCAATACAACTCAAGTTATACCTTTTCAAAATTTCTTCTGTGACTACCATGTTCTGGAAAAACCTACAGATTTACTTCAACTTTAAAATTACGCAACTAATTCTTCCATTCACAAAATATTTTGATTCCACAAATTTGTATATCTATAAGTCTAATGTTAAATATCAGAATTTTATATCATCATCTTCACAACCAAAAGTCTATCGAAATACTTTCTATTCATGGATTCAGCTCTCCTATTGGAGTGTTTTTGAACTTTATGGAAAGCTACCTGAGTGTAGTTTCATAATATATTTTATTTCGAATTTACTATAAACATAATGATCCAATAATTTGAACAAAATAACACAGCTCAAACAAGATTTCTAAAACATTTTGAGAAAAGAAAGATTTTAGACATACCTTTAGGAATTTCTTTAGATACTTGATTGAAATGATGAGAAGAATGTATGGGAGTGTTAGATAAAGGAAATGTGAGTTTTTGCGGAATGTTTCATGGGCAATAGGTATTTAAATAAGAAGATATGGTTTAGTTTATATATAATTAAAGTCTAGAAAGTTTAAGAGGTCAAATTTTGATCAATAATATTTTTCTTATCTTCTATTATGCTCATTCTTATCAATTTGATCCCTTTTAAGAGGATTTTTATCACCTTGTAAGGGTTTTTCCAATCATGTAAGATGGTAATAGGCTTTGGGCCAATTTTTATCTCTTTATAAACTTTTCGGTCATTTTGATAAAAATGACAATTTTGCCCCATCATATTTTATAGGTTTTAGGCTAAACTTTTATGTTGGCTTTACATCTACATTAATAAAGATGAATAAGGTCATGATTTTGGTGCACCAAAACTAATTAAATTCATGCTTTGATTACTTAGAAAAGTTGCTCGGCACCTATTGCTGGTTCACTAGGTTTTCACGTGTATCCTAACTTCTATAATGTGAAAACCTTACTTTTATAACACCTTAATGTATCTCTTATAGAACTAAGAGTACTAAATGGATATTACAGTTTTTCTTTCACTCTGTAGGCTCTGGCTTGCATGATTTGAGTTGAACGCTCCTTCAAACTTCAACATCAATTTCATCTTATGAGTTGTCTTTTATATATATTTACCGTTATAGCTTAGCAGATCAAGTATCCAAGAATCTAGAACCCTTTAGCTTTTTGTTTACTTTAATTACCTTTACTTTTTCATGCAGTCAAATTACTTTCCAATTATGCGCTTTCCTTTAAATTTCATGTCATTTACTTTATTGTCCTTCACTTTATTATCCTCTATACACTTTTTTGAGAAGTAGTTCTAACTTAATTCAAAGTATCTTTATACTTTTGTCACGCTCGTACTTCGCTTAATACATCAACGTGTGCTCACTGGATAGACCGATAGCCTTGTAATTTTTTATGTTGCCAGTCAGCCACCTCAGACCCCCGAGTCTGCCAATACGATCCAAGAAAATTTGTTTGTGCGAACAATACGAAATCTAAGAATATGAAATAAAAGGTCTATGACTGAAGCAAGCATCCAAGTGTAGGAAATTTGATATAATAAATAAATCAAACTGTGAAAAGTGATTGTGCTACCTTGTATGTTCGTTATAATTGGTTAAGGACACGTACGACCATAATACTCGATATTGGGATCCTTTAGACACTAGGAAAAATGAGTTTTTCCTGATTTATTCAAAATGATTACCTAAGTGTATACATGTGTTAGTGGGAGCAACACCATGTTCATTGTCTAAATTAGTACTCAATTAGAATAAAGTAATTATATTGCAAATCATCTAAATGTGGTTGTCGAAAAACCCTCCATGTAAAATTTAGGTTTGATAGATTAAAAAATATTACTTTGCTTGACCTATTAACATATATTAGTAAAGTACTAAAAGGGTTAGTACGAAAGACTTCGAGAAATGACAATCAATATAAGGAATGTTATGAAACGATCCTTTAAAGTATGTAAGCTAAGACACAAAGGAAGAGAAAAACACATGAATTAGATGACCTATACAAAGCTACAGACAATATTAGTAAACACATGAATTAGAAAAACACATGACAATATGAGGAATGTCATGTATTATATGTACGAAATTGGATGTTCCCGATGCTCTAAGTGTTATGAGCATGAGTTGAGAAATCCAATGTGACAGCATTAAAACGTGGTCAAGAACATCATATCATTTTTTAGAAGAACTAAGGATATGATCTTTATTCATGGGGATTCAAAATTGAATATTCAAGTTTTCACACTTTAATTTTCAATCAGAGATAATGAAACTGCATCATGTTCCATCTTGTGCTAATTAATTGAATCAATTGATTGAAATATTTTTAAACCAACCATCAACTGATAAATTAAACTAACAGAAATTGAATTCATTACTTTTTTTAGGCAAATGAGATGTTTTCGGTAAAAAGTTCATAAATGAACTTCCGAATAGTTCTAAGTATCATTAATCACATAGTATTTTACTATAATTATAAATGAGACACAGTGAAAGCAAAAGAACTCATGTCTCATTAATATCCCAAACATGAGTTACCTCGTTGTCACTTATTCTGAAAGAGTTGAAGTGAACGAAGGAGGATTAACAATAAATAACTTAATAGATCCACATATTAAGGGACTTCTCCAACAGAAATTTGAATCGTTATCCTGACAAGGTGTGAATAAGATTCAAAGAAGCGATTGACTTTAGTGCAAGTCAGAGATTGAAAGTATAATGTCTATTAAGCCAATTGAGTATGACCAAATCAAGTCAAATACTTATGAAAATCAACTTTGAATTGTATAAATCATCAACAGAATTGAATGCATAGCATTTAATAGAGCATGTAATAATCTATCATGATGTTATTAGGTTGCAAATAATAATTTGCATGCATGATTAATTGCATGACATACTTGATAGATTCTTGGGTCTTAGAAATGTACTTGGAATCATGATAGAGATCATACTCAGTGAGATCCAAGTTGGCTTAATTCTAAGATCCAAATTGTTCAGAGTCATAGGATTTTCATAATAAGATAATGACAATCCAGAGAGACCATTACATGCACTACCATCTTCCAAAGAAGAGTGGTGTTCTCATAATCATCGATATTGGCGAATATCGAGATAGGCATAGAGATGATTAGTAGAGACTTAATCATTGAACGTGATCACTTGATAAAATCTCATCGGTAATAATATTAACTTTTAATAAGTTTTGTCTGGTGACTATGATACTTGTGATACTCAGACATGAGATTACCACAGTACTTACGTACGAGATATCATGTTTGGTATCGTTCAACGTGACCCTAACAAAGAGTTACTAAATGATGAACCATTGGGCATGTGTTTTTGTACGTGAAGTCTATAGGGTGATAAGATGGGATCCATCACTTCTGTATTAAGAGGAAAATATTCTATGAATGATTCTCTTATGCAATAAATAAAATCTTTGTGTAAAGTAGTATCGTATGAAAAGAATTTCTATAAATCCATTGTATAGTTGCATAAGTTATCATACAATTCATAAGGATAATCTATTATGGTTTAATTGCTAACTATGCTCTAAGATTATCTAGAATTATGAATAGATGGAAGGATCAATCTAGTATGGTAATAGTAATCTTGGTTCTTGTTGAGATTCCTAATACTTTTCATTGTACGGGTGGCCTATATACCTTGTTAGAGTCGAATGTGGGTTTGGTGCTTTGAGTTAATTGGTCACATAGGATGATCATATTAACTCTTTAACTTGAAAGTATTTTCAAGGTCGAAATGGTCCATTCGTTAAAATGGATAAAAATCATAAGTTGTGGGGCCCACTTACTAACATAATATAGAACATATCCGGTCACACATATAAAAGACGATGATATCTCAGTTGAATTATAAATTAGAGAGATTTTGACTCATTTAGAGTGAACTTGATTTAAAGAGTTAAATCATTAATTAATTTAATTTGTTAAGTGTAAGTCACACATGCACTATTAGGGTACCCAAAGTGTGATTTACATTTAAATTTAAATTAAATTATAAATTAGAAAAATATTAAATTGACAAAATAAATTTACTAAATGGAGATTTATTGAAGTTAAAGTTAAAGAATATTTTTTGGGATAAAAAAAAATCTTCGTTGGTCATTTAAGTGTTAATGGACTAAACACGGTCTATGTGAAAAGGTCTTTAATAAAGTCTGTATTTTATTGGGTAAAATTGGATATTAACTTAGAATTATAAAGTTTATTTTAATTTCCAAAAAATAGGAATTCAGATGGACTTTCGGAAATCCAAACACAAGTTAAAAGAGAATTGGGCCTTAGAGCCTAACTTGGGCTTAGCCCAGGAGTATGTTCTTTATAAAAGGAAACACAAGCAAACCCTAAGTGTTTCCTAATACACATGGCCAGCAACATAGAGAGAGGAAGAGAGAGAAAATTGTTTTCTCTAAAACATTTTAAGAAAGCTTCATCCTTTCCCCTTCTCCAAGTTAAGATCGAAGCTAGATAAAATCTTAAGAGTTTTTGTCCGTGTAAATACATTTAGTGGTCAGGTGACGGCTTGGAACAAGCAAGGCTGTAGCACGTGGTGGTTAATGGGGCAATGGTGGCAATTTTGGGTGGCCGATGGAAAAAGTATGGAAATGGGTGAAAAACCATCTAATTCTTGGAGGATTGGGTAGCTTGGTATCTTTTCTTCTCCTTTTTTGATTCTATTTCTAATTTAAAGAAATATATAAATGAATGAAGTGGAAATCCATATTTGTAATGACATAGCATGCAACCTTTTGATCTTCATGTATTCGAATGGGTCGGATATTCGAGTGCCGTTTTTGAAAAACAATGTCCCGCTTTAGATAAGCGAAGTCATGTCAACTTACAGCAACAATATGAAATAATAATTTCCTAACATGAGTATATTAAGAGATTTTTAACTGTTGGCTTACATTGGCTTGAGGAGAATTAGTCTTGATGAGGGGATTGCGAGATTTGATGGGGGGAGCTTTCCTTATAGGATTAGCTACGCAATAATTCTTGGGGTGCAAAATGGTGACGCAAATTTTGTCCCTCAAAGATGACGTATTGCATAAATGAATATTTACTTGGATGTATCCATTTTAAAGAGTAGGCATGCCTATTTTTCTTAGGGCTAAGGGTAAGATACACCTAGATTGTTTCGGTATAAGATTTGAGGAGCCTAGCTAAAGCTCTACTCAAGTTGGATTGTTCGAGAGGAGAAGAAACTAAATTAGAATATTGAAGTCGTCCATTAATAAGGATCTACCCTTAGTGGTCAACAATACTTTGTTATCCATGTAACCCAATCTATTGAGAATATATATATCCAACATCTGAAAAGAAACTTTTTGAAAACTAATATATATGAAAGATTGGTCAACTCTTATCATTGCCAATTAGTTTTGAGATGGAAGCCTAAAATTCTACATGGTATCAATGCTAGGCCGAACATGTGATAGGACTAATCCCACACGTTCTCCGCATCACCCATATAAAATGTCCACATGTAGGCTCAAAATAACGCCACACGTGACGGAGCGTGTGTAAGTCAATGGTTCATTCTCACACTATGGGGTAAAATCTGAATTCTAAGAACATAGAAATCACATTTGGGTATCCAAATGAAAAACTACCAAAGATCTAGGGCTATGTGCTACATTTTAAAATGCATCTAATAGAAATGATTTCAAGCACCTAATATTCCATTAATATCATGCTTGAATTAAAAGCAAGAGAAAAGGAATATACCATGTTGATTCTCCTTCGAATCCCAGACGGGATTCAACTTAAGCCGTGGGCCGCGGGTTCACTGCTGCCAGAGCACTGCCACTTACTACTGCCCGCCGTTGCTTCTTTTCGATTCTGAAACCATCACCCGATCTCTATTATTATCCACATGAACCACAAATCACTCGTTCTTTCCAGAGCTTCTCTCTTCTAAGAGGAGGGAAATTTGTTTTTTGAAAAGCAAGAAAAGATGAGAGCTTCTCTCTTCTCTTTTGAATGGGTGGCACAAGTGATGGGAATACTCTAGGGTTTCATCTTGTTTTTATTTAAATAGACAAGTGAATTAGGCCCTAGGCCCAATTAGGCTTTTAAGCCCAAACCCTATTGCTCATGTTTTATTTATCGTTTGACTTTTCGGTTTCTTAAAATTAAACAAATAAAACTTCAAATCCAAAATAATATTCAACTTTACCCAGTAAGATTGAACTTTTATTTTGGGCTTAGGTAGGCCCATTAACTCTTTAATGTCCGACCGGACCTTCCTTTTAACCTAAAAATTATTCTTTGACTCAATAATAATTAAATCTTCATTTAATTATTATTTTAGTCAATTTAGTAGTTTCCTAATTAAATCTAAATCACATTTTGGTTGTGCTAGTGGTACAGGTGTGACTTAAACTTAATAAATTAAATTAATTAATGATTTATCTCTTTAGACCACTCTTTAAGAACAAGTCAAATTCCTCTAAGAATAGAAGTAAAACCAATGATCCAATAGTCCATAATGTGTGTGACCTGATAAGTTCTACATTTACACGACCAGTAGGCTCCACAACACTTTGTGTGTTTTATCGATTCTATATGAATGAACCATTTGATTTTTGAAACTCACTTTTCAAAACAAAAAGTTGTTACGATCATCATCTATGACCAAATCAACTTAAATTACCAGACACACATTGACCTTTAGCAAGGTATATATGCCCCCATGTAATGAGAAGTACACGGAAACTTCAAAAAGCTTAGTAACCTAATAAATAACCTATAGTAAATATTACCGTACCAGACTAATCTTTCCATCATTCCAATATGAATCATGTGATTCCTTACTGTCCTAGGATATGGTTTAACTGTTAAACCCTAATAGATTGATTTATGGATATTATGCAAATGAGACAATAGATTTATGGAAAACTCTTTTTCTAATCATACTACTTTACAAAGATTCATTGTTGCATAACATCACTCATAGGATTTACCTCTATGATAATAAAGTGATGGATTCCATATTACCACCCTACAGACTGCATATAGTTGAGACCATGCCCAACAGTTCGCCTTTTTGTAGGCCTTTGGCCAAGACATATGTGAAGCGATATCAAAGCATTATATCTTATATTGCAGTAATATGGTGATCTCAAGTTTGAGGGTCACAAGTACTAGTCACTAGATAAGTCTCATTAACAATTCTTATTATTACTATTGAGACTTATCAAATAATCACGTTCAGTTATTTAATCATCTATTAAATAACCTACATGCCTATCCCAGTATTCACTAATATTGATGATTATGATAGTAGTATTCCTAAAGTAAGAATATATCTCATGCAATAAATAGTCTTCCAGATTATCAATACCCTTTATGACAATTCTATGACTATGAATAATTTGGATCTTAAGTTTATAGCTACTTGGATCTTATCGTGCATGATCTCTATCATAGTCCCCACCGCATTGCATAATATCCAGGAATCTATCATGTAAACATATATATATTCATTCATTCAGACATATAATCATGCAATTTTATTATTCCAACAATATAATTAAGGAATATTGATAATATTGTTCATTGTATTAATACAAAAGTATTAAAATCGTTGATAACTTGTTATAAATAAGATTGAATCTCAAAAGAGTATAGCTCTAAATGGATAGATCCGAGTTGTTTGACTGACATACACTTTTAGCATATTGAAAGTATATATATAACACATCTAAAAGGGAATTTTTGAAAAACTAATAGATAAAAAAGATGGATTAACTTTTCTCATTAATAATTGATTTTGAGATGAAAGTCAAAAATTCTATACAATCTTTTCATCAAGAAGAGAAGAGGGGATAATTTGGTGAAAAAGGAAAAGATATTTCCATGATCTTCCTAGTTGATATAAGGTTGATCTTTAGAAGAAAATATATGGTTATTCATCGAATAAAATGTATTCGCTCTTTGAGAAAAAAAAAAATTTGAATTAGTTATCGTTATTTCGATGATTTACCCTAGACAAGTACTATAAATACGCACATACATGAATGAAAAGTACACATACTTAAAACCCTTCTAATTAAGCATTGCACGGCTTTGTTCCTCCGATCACTGGTCTTTAGATTTGAAGGGGTGTTTTGTCGAATAAAACCCCGGCATCTCCCCATCTAGTTCTTGAAGTTGGTGCGAGTAATCAAATACATATTATGACAATCATTACCAAATTATAATTTTTAAGGTTATAAAGAATAAAAATTGATAGGTAGAAAAAAAAAATTATTAAAATTATGAATTAATTTTATAAAAAAAAAAAATTAAGTATATTAATATTATTTAGATGATATGAGATATTTTAATATTAATATTAATAAATTTGAGATATTATTTTTTAATTTTATATTTATAATATAATCCAAAATAAAACATTTTTAAAATAAAATGGATAAAACTAAACTGTTTAAAAATTGAAATACAAAAATAAATAAATAATAAAAATTTAAGAACAAAAATAATAATTTAACCATTTATTTTTCAACGAAATTCTGAGCAAGCTAGTCACTATGAAAATCCTCAAACCTAAAGTCTCATAAAAAAAACCATTTCATACAAGTCCATTAAACTGTAAATCATATAAAAAACTATGTCCATATATTAGTAACAAAAACATTCAGGAGATGACTTGAATGTAATAGTTGGAATGTGCACTACATACAGTATTCATCATAGTGGTAACAGAGTTGATTATTATTTACACCATCATATTTGCTACAAACACCACCGGGAGGACATTATTGCTTAATTACAAACCTTTATCTTTATTTATTTTATCTAATTACATTTAAATAGAGGATCTAGAGGAAGAATCACTTCCAGTAACCCTGAGAGTGCTAGATTCCTTCAACAAATCATATGATGTAACTGAATATGGTGAAAGTAGTACATCCATGTCCTTTCCAGCATTTGCAAGTAGAGTTTGGATTGGAACAACCTGCATCAGAAGAAGAAGAAAAAATGAAAAAGAAGGAAAAAAAAAAAAAATACCCAACAATGAAAACCTTATATGAATGCATGCTTTCTTTATATACTCATGTTTTAGTTAGAATAAACAGGACCAGAAAATCGTTACAATTACCTTGCTCGGCTCCTTGAATGAATTCTCATCCATGAGACGATCAGATGTAAGAACAGTCTTAGTCGATCCAGATGCTTGTATGGAGTTTGAATCCAATCCATTTACAGAAATCGTAAGGTTCACCTTGTTGCTTCCAAAGTTAACAATCTGCAATAGAGTTTGTAATTCTCAGGAAATTCTAATCCGGAAATTAAAATTCTTTCCGCAATCTAAACATAGAATTGTAATTTTGACCCAATTCCAATTCTATCAGAATTAGAACTGGAATCAAAATTCTAATTCTCAATTCCAATTCCAGCATCCAAACACATCCTTTCAGTGATTAGGAGCAATACTATTAACAAGCATACACATATCCGTGTAAACCCGATAAAACATGCATAATTCGAAAAGTCCAGTATACCAAACTCTGGACAGGAAAGCTATGAGCAAACTGACAATTAAGTCCAAGTTATCCTTATCTCCATGATAACCAATCAAATAATAATAATAACCTCCATTCCCATTATTCAAAAAGAAAAAATGATAATAATAAAAACAAATACAGAGAATGAAATTATTGACATTTAACATCTATTACCTTAATTTTCAGGTACTCGTTGCCATCTTCTGAACTCCAAGAAATTGCCGATGCAACAAGAGAAGTAGAAGAATTAGTTTC
The DNA here is from genome assembly GCA_027186245.1 of Coriaria nepalensis. Classification (NCBI taxonomy): domain Eukaryota; kingdom Viridiplantae; phylum Streptophyta; class Magnoliopsida; order Cucurbitales; family Coriariaceae; genus Coriaria; species Coriaria nepalensis. Next base: position 3,974,796 of record CP114493.1, read on the forward strand.
GAGTGTACTAGCATGAAAAATTGCTCCACTTGACTCTGTGAAAAATCGTTGCACCCAATAGCTAGGAGTTCCATAGTTATGTGATGAGTTGAACACAATTGCATCTGGATTCCACCTTTATGACCCACAAAAGATATAAGGAATAAATAAATATGGGAAGTTTAACAAATACAAAACAAAACTATAAATAAATAAGACAAACGACATTGAGAAATTTACCTTCTGTCATTGACATTCACAAAAAGTGGTGCATAGCTTGCCATTTCAACAATATCGCTGTACAGAAATGACATTTTTCTTTCATGAGAGCAGCCAAAGACGAATGAAAGGTCAAGAGAAGTGATAAGACTATTATAGTGAGAGACCTGTTCTTTTCGAGTCCAATAAGAAATCCAGCTTCAGCTAGTGCTGCTAAAAGACTTCCTTGGCCAGCATCCTTTCCCGTAACAGCATATTCACTCACAAAAGCCTGGAAAGGAAGTATTCAACCAACAGGGTGTTATCGTAACTATGCTTTCAATAACAAAGGAATAAAACTAATAAGAAGGCATATTGCAACACCACCTTTGGACCATTACGAGACGTTTTATCGAATTGATGTGTCATGGAAAAAACCTGGCTGGCAGAACTGTAAATCTGACAAAGAGATAAACAGATCACTAAGATAAACTCCATTCTCTCGCCAATATAACATATATGACACACAAAGGAAAAATCAAATTTCTGTAACAAATACTATTGCTTATAAGCTTATAATTAAGAAGTTTACATGAAAATCGTAAAGATCAGCTGGGTGATCCAACAGCTGAGAAGAACCGTCACAGTTTGAAACTATTTTGATGTCTGGGTAGGCTTGTTTTATAGCATTGTAAAACTTAAGGTAATTTCCTGGTCCATAAGAAAAATGGAAATCAAATAAGAGCTATCTATCTCAAACAACTTAATGACTTCACAGGAGACTTAATGGTCCACAAATAAGCATAGCAATGGCAAAATAAAATTCAATATATAATAAGAACCTCGGTAATTCTTTTTGCCACAGTCCTCATTCCCAATAGCAACATATTTCAAGTCAAAAGGTTCTGGATGTCCCATTTGAGCTCGAACAGAACCCCATTTGGAGCCCGCATCTCCTCTTGCAAACTCAATACTGTCAAGAGCTTCCTACAATCAATATAACATAGCAAACGCTAACATCGGTCATTTATTTTCGTTAGTAAATATGTGATAATGCAAAATAAATTAACTGCCAATAACATGATAGTTAGCATTTAATCCCAGTATCTGGTTATGCCAACAAAGACCACAAATTATTAAGACTATCCTAACTCTTAATCAAGACAAGAGGCAACATATAATTGGTTGACGAGCCAAAACAAGTCCCTGTTTCTGCAAAGTTCACTTGAAACAAAGTAAGACCTTGTCCCCATTTCAAAATCTCGATTTCTTACAGTGAAAGAAATATGTTGTAATTACATTAAAACCTTTGATTTAAAATTCGTAACTGCCCAAAAACTTAGAAAAAAAAGAATTCAGAATATCCAACCATTATTTCAGAACCCCAAATGATTGATAGAATTTACCATGGACATTTATTTAAGTAAAAAAGTAAAATGCTCATAAGAGAGAGGGAAATTAAAAAGTAGAAAGTGAAATACTAGCAAACATACCTGCACAAAAGGCAAGACACTAGACGTATCAACTTGGTCTTGATGACTAATCCCTACAAAGTTGATAAAGTGGAAAATGAAGGAGGGATACTACGAAAGAAAAGAGTAATCCCACATAATAATAGTTGAGAAGCTAAGAATAAATGTACCATTATTGACAACCCAAACTGGCGATGAACCAATATCCTCTGCTAGCTGCAAAAAAATGATATGCATAAGCTTATAAATATATTAAAAGAAAAAATCTATACAAACCTGATCCAACATAACTGGAAGGAGTAAAGAAACACGTACTTGGAGAAACTCAAAATAGCCAAGCCCATCATCAGTCCAGTACATCCAAACATCACCAAAGTGTCCGGGCCTCTCTTCCCATGGCCCAATGCTTTCTTTCCATCGAAATGCATTTCTTAACCACTCACCTTCAACAAAGCAACCACCTATTCCACATTTGATCAGGATGAGTTAGCATGAGTCTTTTAGACTCTATAGGCATAATCTGGTTAGAACCAAGAGCTAAAAAAGAAACCTAGAACTAAAGCATATGATAGATACAATTCCATGAATACCTGGAAATCTGATAAATCTTGGTTCCAAGCCAGCCAGCATTTCAACAAGATCATTCCGGAAACCTCGACCCTGATTTGTTGCAGGGGTAAGGAAATGATAATAACAAATGATAAATGATATGTACTGAGAAAACTTAACCTAATTGTTTTCACACCAAACAAATTTATTAAAGGCAGTACCTTGAATGTGTCAATGGGCATGGCAGAAACTTGGTCAAACCATATAACAGTTTTCTTGGCTGTAGTCAACTGAAGTCTAGAATTACCATCTGTTCCTATGGATTCCAACACAAGCTCCACCTTTGTCCAGTTTGACACGTCAGAAGCTCTACAAAGGAAAAATGGTAAATATTCTACAATTTTGCTAGTAAAGAAATCTTATATCTAAGAATACTCAGAAAGAAAGGGCTCACATGATGGAAGATGATGCCAATTTCTTTCCCGATGAACCAATCAATGAAACAGACACATTAATATGCCCTGATGATTGAACATGAAGAACCACTTTGTACTTCTTCCCTTGTTCAATATTCTGAAAAACAACTTGCACGATTTCAATGCTAATTAAGACAAGATCACAAATAAATAAAAAAATAGAAAAAAATGAAATTCTTAGAAATTAGGAGTGATTTACCATGCCCCAGAAGCCAGGGTTATAAACACCAACTCCTTCATTTGGACAGATATTAGAACCATTGCTGTCACAAAGCACCTCCATTTTAAGGGCAATCTTATTACGTTCAAAGCACGAGGATCGCTCCGTAGAGACAACAATAGAAGACTCATTTCCAATTATAGACCACGGATAAATGTTAGACGGAACGGTTTGGCCTCCAGCTTCAAAACCTGGAATGAAGGACTCTATATCAGATTAGATAACTGCAAGTTCACTGAACAGATGACGAGTGCTATAAATTTTCTCACTAAGGAGCAATCTTTGTATACTTAGGATACTTTAACTTATGCAATCTAGACAAACCTCATACTCTCTCCTATATAAATCAAAGAGCCAACAAATATCACCTTCTTGAACTAACAGTAGCAAATTTAATATTTAAAATAAAACGAATAATAATAATAGTATTGGTGTAATTTGGCACTGACCCCTGTTGCTTACAAGCTCTGCCCACAATCCACCAGCTCCAGCATGATTAATCTCCTGCAGAAAAGAAAGCATATCATACAAACTTTAATTTCCAATAACAATGATCAAATCTATCAAGAACAAGAAAACTCAACCCCCCTTTTACTTCCCAATAGGAACCTCGTTTTTTCTTTTTTTTTTCCTTCCCCCGCCCCCCCCCCCCCCTTTTTTTTTTTGTAGAGAGAATCTGAAGAAGAGGTCTCATATAGAAGTTCAAACAACTAAGATATGGTATTTACAATCACAAGTTGCATAAAACCAACCTCAAAAAATACTCCAAAAAGTGTATCTGGAATAGGCCGGCCTGATTCTTCAGAGGCATTTACGACGAGCCTTGTAGTTTGATCAGCTTCGACTCCAATGGCAAGGCAATGGTGATATAGAAAAGAAACGCCAATTGATAAGTACAGCAAAACAACACTCCAAACCAACTTCTGAGTAGTAGAACCCATTATTGCTCCCTCACCACATCAATACTCTGCTTACTATCACATAAGGAGGGGGGAGGGGACTCAGTTTGATCAGTTGAACTGAGAAAAGAGATCAACATGGAAATCACATTTACCCTTTCAAGAGGAATTCAATCAGATAATGAAATGGCACTGATCAAGAAGTCAACAGTTATTTTTATCAGACTAAATGAACAGAACATACCAATTTCAGCAAAAATTAAGGAATATCATTATAATAAATAAAGAATAGTAATAAGGTTGAAGGAGAGTTGTGATTCACCTTATCAAGTGATTAGGCTGAATCGGATGAGTTGTTTTGAGCCGAATCGCTCCCCCTTTAAAAAGGGTTTCCGTTTACCAAAACGATAGTATCAAGGGGATGAGGAGCACCACTGTTCCTTGTCTTTGCCTTGCTTTCACGTAAGCATTTCACAGTGGATTAGAAGGAACATCTGATTTCTAAATAAGATATACTTACAGGGTCCCACTCCGCTCTCAATCCTCTTTCTCTCTAGAAGGCCGCTTTCTGACCCCCTAGGGTTGCCCACGCTCGATGATCCCCTTAATTAGTATCAAATTTAAGCCTCGCATAATATTTAAATTATACTTTAAATTTATTCGATAATATTATGAATTTAATTTCTTTTAAAATTAGTAATTTAACCCAAAAAAAAAAAAGGAAGAAGAAGGAGGAGGAAGAAGGCCGCTTTCTGTTGCGTTCTTGCTGCAGACCCGTTCACTGTCGTCATCGAATCATCCGAGCAGGTTACAATTGGAGTTGTTACTAATAAAGCTGGTTTATTTCTTCTGAGAATCAATTTTGACGTTCAAATTTAACGAGGATTACTAATTACAGTTATGTTCAAATTAAAATAAATAGAGTTAAACTGCTTATAAGCATTCGCAGTTTAGACTCTAAACTTCACAGTTCACACATTCTAAGCTTAGTTTGTTTCTAACGTTGTGTTTATAATTAGTTTAAGCTCTGGTTCACAAGCTATGTCCCGATAGAGTAATTTTAACTTATTTGAGTTTGAAGATTCTATTTGATGTGATTTTCGGTTGGAGTATAGTGACATATTGGGATACCATGAAACTTTGCCAAGGTTGAAAGACAAGACATGGTTTGCACTCAATGAAATCTAAAGATAAAGAGAGATCCGAATTGATAAGATAAACACTAAAATTGGGGAAATTTCAATGTTATGATCTGAAATGCTGAAATAGAGTTTTGGGTAGCCCAAGATACGAGCTAAATACAAGTTGAGTCACTTGCAAACCCAAAAAGTCTAGAAGCCTAAATAGTTGGTTGAAATTTGAGAATATATTAAAAATATATTTTATTATATTTACGAAAAATATGAAAAAAAAAAAAAAAAAAAAGATAGAACAGTTAGGGAACTTCCTTTTACATAGTTATTATAATAATTTTTTTATTAAAATAGATGGTATAATTTATATATATATATATTATATTAAAATGAGTCCAAATTTTAATTTAATTTAAAGTTTAATTAAACACGAGTTACCTTTATTCATGTTATTAGAATTTAAATAGAAGAAATATTCAATCTATATATCTCACATTTTAATTTACAACCGAGGGATTTATACCAATTTTACATAACATCCGATATTATCATGCTAAGCATGCTTCAACATTATCATGCAAGGAATTTCAGTACTTTTATGTTAATATGCTTGGAAATTTAGCACTTCCCTTAAACTGGTGCACGTATATCATGTATGCCCAGCTTGTCGAGTCATTAAACATCTTTAGACACTACTCTGTGCGAATATCCACAAATTTATCTTCAAATTTCACAAACGAAAAATTACTAATTCTAGCCTATAAATCTCCATATGCTTCTTTTGCTCGAATAGGGTTGTGAGTAATTTCTACAGTTGACTTGTTATCATAATATATATATTCATTACTACTTTTGACTTAAACCCCAAGTCAGTCTAGTAAGTTTTTTAACCAAAGCAACTCCCTCACCCCAAATGTCATACTTATATATATATTCATTACTATTATCAATTACTTCATACTTCTCCAATTTACAAAATTTCCACCTATATAAAAAGTGAAGTATCCCAAGATAGATCTTTTGTTATTAGCTTAAAGCTGTCTAATCAACATCAATATACCTTTATTTGGAGGGCTAATTTCAAGTATCTTAGTATACGATTTATAATATTCATATGGAGCTTTTGTGAATTATGCATAAACTGACTCACCTCATTTATTGTATATAAAAATATATGGTTTGTTATGAGATAAACAAATTAATTTCTATATAAATCTCTATTATCTCTATTTATTAGTAGGAGTGGTATTCAAAGAATCAAATAACGTATGGTTCTGCCCTATAAGAGTATTAACTAGCTCATATACTAATATCTCAGTCTCAAATAATAAAAAAGTTATGTATTTTGATTGAGTCATTTTAATTTTTAAAAAAATATTTCAGATCTCAAAGTTACTTCATCTTAAAATTAAATTTAAATATTTTTCTAAATTAAAAATTTCTCATTTTCATATGATTAAAATAAAATATTAAAATAGTAATTTTATTTTTGTCGCGCTTCAAAAATAAAGTAAGATCTTAGTTACTTTATTTTTAGTCAATTCTTCGTAGACTTTGTGAATCTACCAAACAAAAAATTAAAAGTTTGATAGCTTTGGCCTCTAACTTTAAATTCATATGAATTAATTGAGTATTATAAATCTATTAATTCTAAATTAATAATCTTTTTGATATATAATAATTAGTAAATGACTATTAATTATTATTTATTATAATATTAGATAATAATATTATTTATTAATTAAATAATATCATGATAAAATTTCAAAATTATAAGTTATACACTTTTTTATAATAGTGATCATATTAGTTGAGAATCAAGATTTTTAAAATATAAAGATCTTAATAGTTCATGATCACATAATTATCAAGATAAGATATTAATAATTTGGTAAGACTTTTATATAGATTATCTTCTTAATTATTAAGAATTATTAATTTCATGACAATTAATATTAATATAATATCAAAATAAGTATGTGAGTGCTTAGTAGAAGACTAAGTTCACTATCATATAACACAATATGTTTTTCTACATGATAAATAAATCATATATATTTTATTTAATTTCAATAATATCATATTTTCTATCAATAATTATATTACTATTTTATTTAATAAATATAAATAAACTTTATAATATGGATGATATGATTTTCATGGCAATAGAACTTTATTGCCCCTAATCTACATGAAAACACAATAGCAATATGGACTATATGTTCTTTCCAAGCCGAAAATCCCGCTCGAATTGGAAACGGTTAGAGGACCTTAGATAAAAACTATGTTGGAGAAAGAACAAAGAAATAGAAAAGAAAAGAAGTAATCAAAAATAGAAAAAAGGAAAAGAAAAAAAAGAAAATAGAAAAAATAGGATACCTCAACTTTGTAAAATCGACCAGGATGTGACACAATTCTGATCGGGAAAGCATTTAGATGTTTCTTGTTTTTTCTTTCCCCTTTTTTTTCCAAGAAATGTACAAGCCAATTAAGACAAATCAAAAGCAACAAAAGCATTACAACGCTCGATTGACAGGCGTTGTTCTAATTAGATTTGCAAGTTTGTTTGTACCAAAATGATAACTGATCGCCGCATAAGGAAGTTCTATAGAACAAACCAATAGAGCAGGAGAATTCATGAGTAGGAACAAAAATCTGAGCTGGGATGGTTCTCCATCAACGGCTATGCCAATGGCTTCTCCGAAACAAGTACCTCGGAGGCTCTATCATGTCTGGAAGGGTAACAATGTAAATTCCCTTTTCCTACCCTCCTCCTTTCCCTGCTTCAATTCAGCTTTTCCCCCATTTAACTAGATATATATTTTTGTTTATATCAGTTGTGTTTTTTTTTTTTTTTTTCCGGCCAAATAAAAGATTTCATTACGCAAAGCGGACGGATATCGATTGTGTTTACATTTTAAATAATCTGGATTTTTTTTGGGTATGAAAGAGTTATTCTTTTTGAATAATCTCCATCCAATGGTTTGTTTGATTTGTTGGTAATTATAAGGTCATGATTATGAAGATTCAAAGGGGTATAACACCATAATTCACAGACTTTAAGTTTGAGTTGTTTTTGTTCTCAAGTGTTCAATATTATCCTTTCAATTTCAGTAGAAGAAAACAAACTATTATTTCCTTTCACTATCCCATACTTTCTTGATGATGGTTTCCAGATTTTTAAGAACATTATGATGTACAAAACCTTAATTAAATTCATATTTATACTTCTTTCTAATTACCTTAAAAGGGTAAAACATTATATGCTATTCTAGTTAAGTACAAACTGACATATTTGTAATCTTATTGTCAGAAATTCTTATGTGGTGGGAGAATAGTGTTGGGCCATGATGCAAAATCACTCTATCTAACATCAATTCTAATAGGAGGACCTGCAGTTACATTCTGTATAAGAATGCTTGTAACCAAAAAATCTGATGCTACTCATTTTCACTATCCGATCCTATTTGGTGGACTAATCCTCACCGTTTTGGTATGTTTCTAGAACCTTATCTCATTAAATATATATATGGGTCTGAAAGGAATTATCAAAATAAAATTACCCTTTTTATTTTTTTCATTTTTCTTTTACATTTCATAAAATATGCAGGATCTTACTTTTCTCTTCTTGACATCCGGTAGAGATCCGGGTATAATACCGAGAAGTTCTGAGCCACCAGAAGCAGATGAAGGATATGATACCCTTTCCATGGAATGGGTTAAGCAGAGAACATCCCATTTCAAACTACCTCGAACAAAGGATGTAATAGTAAATGGACACACTGTGAAAGTAAAGTTTTGTGATACTTGTTTGCTATATCGCCCTCCACGAGCTTCTCATTGCTCTATCTGTAATAACTGCGTACAGAAATTCGACCACCATTGTCCATGGGTGGGTCAATGTATTGGCTTGGTAAGTTCTTTTTAAAATTCTCTCTTTCCCATTTGCTCTTAACTCTTAAAATTAAAAAATAAATAAAAAAAAAAGGTTGAATTGGCTAGACAATGAGATTTAGATCTTTCATATTAAGTGTGCTACTCAAACTCATCAAAACTATAGTCGTGTTTTCAAACGATTAACAAACTACTTCCATGTTTTCAATTGGTTGCAGTGCAATTACCGATCTTTCATATTCTTCATATCGTCATCGACCTTATTGTGTATATATGTCTTTGCATTTTCCTGGATCAACATTCTTCGTAGAGGGCACAATGTATGGAACGTTATGTCACATGATATTTTATCAGTCGTTCTCATTGTATATTGCTTCATAGCCGTCTGGTTCGTTGGTGGGCTTACAGTCTTCCACATCTACCTCATCTGCACTAACCAGGTACATGAGCCCTATTGCTCTTTTTTGTCTTATTTCTTTTTAATGTCTAAATGTATTCTTAATTAGGCTTGATTCCATTTTGTAGACGACTTACGAGAATTTTCGGTACCGCTACGATAAAAAGGAAAACCCGTATAGTAAGGGATTATTCGTGAACCTTAAGGAGTTCTTCTTCTCTTCAACTCCGCCTTCGATTATTAATTTCCGATCATGGGTGTCCGATTATGACGTAAGCATAACAGGGTCGTATATTTCTGAAACGGAGAGAAGTTTTATGGGTCCGAAGGATAAATACGACTTACAAATAAGAACAAGTGATAACAATACCAAAGATGATTTGCACATTCCAAAAATGTTGAAGAATTTGGATTACACTGATGTTGACGATACGTTAAAGAAGAATGTTGTTAATGGAAATACTATTTCGTATGATTCATATATCTTTCCCAGTATTCAAAAGATTCAGTAAATCTGAAAAAAATAGGGACAGAAAAATGAACAGATTCATCTTTTCGTTAGCCCCTAATCTCTGGATTGTCCTTTTTGAAGAATGAAATATGACGTGATTTGCTAAGAGATGAGACTACGACGATGATTAAAATGATTGTACTACACAAATGTACGTTGATTGAGCGAATTACAGGAGATCAAACTGATCAAACTATGTCAAGCTAGCTAAGCATTTGATTTTAATTTAATTTAGTAGGCATCAGTTCCATGTAATTTATGTTTCTTTGAAAAATGTAAGTAATATCATTATGGTTATTAATGAAAATCCATCAATATGCCAAACTCTTAATCCGACATTCCTCTCAAATGTAAAATTACCTTCTATGAGTAAGTGTTGTGTCTATAAGTATATTGAAGATGGGGATACAACTCCTTTCAAATTGTATTTACCCCTCAAATGCATCTGAGGAAAATTCCAATTAACGATTCAAGACACAAACACGCGTCTTGTGATAGGAGTGGGCAAAAGTATTAGTCAACGAATAATTTTGAAAATAGAAGTACTTTAAAAATATTTCTCAGATCTAATCTAATAAATCATGGATTAAAATAAACTTATTATTATTATTATTATTATTATTATTATTATTATTATTATTATTATTATTAGCGGCTAGAAATAATAGAAGAATTGTAGTTAAGAATTTCTTATATAAAAAAAAGATAATTACCAAAATATCCTGAATAATATAATAACAGAAACAACAATCACAACAAAATAATCAAACCGAATGACCAGTAACAGTAAGAATGGATAAATGGAGGGGACTAAACTAGGATTTACCGAAAGAAAGAAAAACGCGTCAAGAGAAAGGAAAATGACGAACCGAGTGTTGTTGGCCTAGCCAGCACGTCTAGTAGTAGATCGAACGGCAGAAACCCAAAATGCAGAAACAATTATAACAGGTTAGATATTTTCTACTTATGAAATACCTGTCATTAACTAATGAATTGTATGCATGTTTCATTTTTTTTTCCTTTTCGATATAACAAAGTGAGAATATCAGGCGCGAAAAAGCCGCAAGAAATTGAGACATCAGCCCGAACATATAAGTTCCAGCATGTCAGAAGAGAGGCACAGGAAGATAAGTTTTTGGAGAGAGAAAGAGAGAGAGGGCAAGCTTGTGTCTTAATCTAATTCTCTCTCCCCCCGCCCCCCGAAGAAAATATTTGGCGAGCGGAGAGGGCTTAGCTGGTTTTTTTCGCTCTCTTAATTTGGCAAGCTTGTGTCTTAATGAATGATCCTCTTTCGCTCTCTGCCAGCTACGTTCTCACATCTACTGCACTCTCGCGTACAAACCCGGACGTTTAAATTTGTTTAGGGGATCATTCATTTCTTAGGTTCATGTTCTTGATTTGGGTTTTCTGAAATCGATTATGGTTTGTCCGGAAAAATCATAAGGGTTGCCGCCCTGTTTATGTTTTCTGATCGGAGGCGTGGAGGTGATATGGCGGCCCAGAAGAAGGCTAAGAGGCTATATCAAGTTTGGAGGGGAAACAATGTGAATCTCTCTCTCTCTCTCTCTCTCTCTCTATATATATATATATAGATATTCCCTCTCTAAGTATTGTCTGGTTCTTGTCTCAATTGACTAAGTTTTATTTCTTGAACGTTCCAATTGGGTTTTCATTTTCTCTTGATTGTTTTTTTTTTCTTTTTGTAAAAAAAATCTTATTGTGATCCGTTTCATTATGAATTTCACTATTTCCTAACCAACTGGTTACTCTTTTGTCTTTGATTCATCCTCTTAAGTTTCTTAATGAAAATATCAACTGGCCGAGTTCGTTTTAGCTACTGAGAAAGTTCTGTACATGCTTGTCTTCCACATTGAGATCTTTTTATTATGAACTTTAGAAGTTTACTTTCTGTCAAAATGTCATCTGTATACAATGTTTTCTTTTTACTGGATATATAAGTAACTAGAAGTAGATGTAATTAGAGCATACAGAAAGAGTGATTCTTTTGCCCATTCTTTGCCCTGGTTGTGAGACTTGAGCTATATAATTTCTCACCACCTTTGCCTTTTAACTATTAGTATTTACAGGCCTAACTTAACTAGTGACACTGTCTCTCATTCCAAATACGGTATTAGATGATGAACACAATATGGGACGAGGAAAATTGTCTTAATTGATTGCAAGTCTTTGGACGTACTGAGTTTGGATTGGTTTTCCAAAAAGATCTTGCAGATTTTCTGAACCTTTTTTCCATTTGGTTTTCAGAAATTTCTATGTGGAGGGAGATTGATATTTGGTCCGGATTCATTCTCTCTGTTTCTCTCAGTACTTCTTATCACTGGTCCTGCAATTGCATTTTGTGTAAAGGTTTTTCTTAAGATCCATCATACGGACCCTAAGGATGTTCACTTGTGGTATCCAGTATTGTTTGGAGGCATCCTTCTCACTATTTTGGTAAGTACTTGCTTTTATTGTCTACCATATAGAAAGATGGTGAAGTGATTTCGTTCCATTTTCAGTTTAATCAGAATTCTGAAATTCATTCCTTGCAGGATTTACTGTTTCTATTCTTGACCTCTGGTAGAGATCCCGGTATAGTCCCTAGAAATTCGAGGCCGCCTGAGTTGTTGGATGAAGTGGATAATATGCCTACACCTTCCATGGAGTGGATTAATGGGAGAACTCCTCATTTGATGCTTCCACGAACAAAAGATGTTATTGTAAATGGTCAAATGGTCAAAGTGAAGTACTGTGATACTTGTTTGCTTTATCGGCCTCCACGTGCTTCTCATTGTTCTATCTGCAACAATTGTGTTCAGAGATTTGATCATCATTGTCCATGGGTTGGTCAGTGCATTGGAGTAGTAAGCTCCTGGTTTCTTTTAAATCCCTCCTTTTTTTCTCGTTCGGCAATTATTTTAACTGATGTTGGTCACATAGTATGTTCTAATTTGAAATGTGGTTCTATATATTTGAAATGCTTGTGGCCTTTGTGTTTGCAATTTGAATATTGTCTTGTGGTAACTGCTGGTGAATATTATACATACTTCCTACGGTTGAGATCATGCCACATAAACATCTGAGGTCAGAAGGTGATAACGTCGTATGATCCTACCTGTTGGAGCACATACTCCATGTGTAGCTTAGAATTCCTCATATAACCATGTAATTTCTGATTGTTTGAATGATCTTCAATTCTGAAAATCATTTTTCAATTACTCCCAAGACCATGCTAATACTTTTATCGTTTTCTATGGTTAGATTCTAATTGATTCTTCTTCTTTTTTTAATGATGACTGCAGCGTAATTATAGGTTCTTCTTCATGTTTATATCAACATCAACCATCTTCTGCCTATATGTGTTTTCATTCTGTTGGGTCATCCTTGTTCAACATGAGGGCAGTCTTTTGAAAGCTATAACAAAAGATCCCCTCACCGATGCTCTCATTGTATACTGCTTCATTGCCGTCTGGTTCGTTGGTGGCCTAAGCATGTTCCATTCCTATCTTACATGTACAAATCAGGTGACCTTTCTCTACTTTGTGTTGGATGTTTAATTCCTCTTCTGCTCAAAATAGGTTTAGGATAATGAGGAAAGTACAAGTTCTTAATAATTAACAAAATACATCTTAACTGAAAATTTGGTACGACTCAAATTTTATATATATGTGTTGGGCTTCTTCGCTGGTTGAATTCTTTTGACATTTGCACACTCTTTCCATCATTTATGAGATTTTTTATGGTTGAACGCCGTTTTGTTTCCTTTGCCTGTATTTTTAGAGGTCTTTTGGGTTTAAATTCGATGTCATCTAGAAAAGAATAGAAGCACTACAAAAGGATTAGCTCTTTTCTGGATTCTATTTCTTAGAAATGCCGACTTTTCCTTTTTCTTCCCCCCCCCCCCCCCCCCAAAATAAAGCATTCATTTCTTGACCTTACCAATTTGTCTAGACTTGAAACATCAAATTTTATGTGAATTATATTTGTTAACAAAATATTGAATGTTCTATGATGTAAAAGATATGGTATTAAATAAAATCTCCTCACTTAGAACTTCCATCTCTGGGCCTTCTCTTACCCTCTTTTTTCACACCATCTTTAGTAAATTTGTCAATGAATCCTTTTTGCAATGCAGACAACTTATGAGAATTTCCGGTACCGATATGATAAGAGAGTAAACCCATATAACAGAGGAATGATAAAAAACCTTTGGGAAATCTTTCTATCAAAGATCCCCCCTTCAGTGAACAATTTCAGATCTTTAATCGAGGAAGATGAACATATGATGACCGCTTCCATTACTCCCAATTATAAGGACAGTGACTTTAGCTTGAAGGAGAAAGTAGACAATGAAATGGGAAGTAAGGTTGCAGAGGATGGCAGTTTTCCAATTCCCAAAATTCTACGTGACTTGGTGGAATTTGATGAATCGGACGATGATTCCAAGGGGGGAGAAGAAGAAGAAGAAAGGGCTGCTTATCCATTATTTCCTTTTGAGAAAGAGGCCAAAAAACCAGGCCAAAGCTCGAAGGTTGTAGATGGAGTGAGAGTAGCTGTTAAAGCTCCAGTCTTCCACGTGTAAAGGTATATTTTTCTTCCCTTTTCTATTATCTATACTAGTGAATCGTACTAATTAATTCATTGCCTAAATTTGTGTTATTATAAAGTATAGTAGGAAGTAAGAGTCTTTCTCGTTTGCTAATTTATAGATTATCGACTCAATTAAATTGACCTAATTAATATTAAATTTAAAAATCCAACTGACCCTAATTAAATGCACACTAAAAAGATTACTCGAAATTTGAGTGATTTGGAGTAGATAGATAAATGAAGTAGAGAAAAGAAAATCAAATAAATAAAAATTAAAAGATTGAAATTAATAAAAAAAGCTAGTCAAAGAATCATTCTCTATTATTAAATATGAAATACAATCAATTAATTAAAATTATTTTTCAAAAACTTAAATTAGCAATCAAATCATTATCGTATGTATTTAGTTGTGTATTCTAAATAAATATGATAACAGTTAATAAGCACTATAGACAGTTAGAACATAATAAATTCAAAAGAGATGAAAAAATAATTTTTAATTAATTAATAAAAAATTATATTTAGGGCTTTAAAATCATCCTCAATTAAAAAGAAAATTAGCTATTCATAATAATTATAATAACAAACAAAATTGAATCTATGAAAGAAAAAAAAAAAAAAAAAAATGAAAGGATTTGAAAAAATATCTCTTACAATTGATGCTCGAAGGAAAACAAGACTTTTTCTTCTTTTTTATTTTCTCTTGCCGTTGTTTCCCCCTTTGTCGTGCACATCTCCCTGCGCTAATCAATACACCGACAGTGTTCTAGAGTGCGCAAGTTATGAACAAATATTACTCATAACTTGCGTAATCACAGCTTTTTTGGTTGGATCGTAATGGTTTTGCAATAGTTTAACCTTGATAAACTGCGGAAAAATAGCAGCAAACTGAAGTCAGAGGGTATAATAATATTCTAAACTTTAAATAATCACTTGCAGAAAGGTAACTCTGCAAAAGTACTAATTTTCAAATTCTTGCAAGCATACTTTAAATAAAGTAAGAAGTCATAATAGTCTATATTAGTAGGACCCGTCTGATTTCTAATTTCATGAAGCCAGAGATATTCAAGGATTGTCTTTTTATTGTCCATGGCTGCAGAAATAGATGATTATGGAGAAGGCTGTAAGTTATGAACTTCCCAATGATGAAATCATGGAAGGTTGGCTTATTGATGTTGTTTATTGCTTGGAAATCAAAAGGAGACTGGTCAAACCCAATATGTTTTCAAGATCATGCTTTTTGTTGCTATATACATTGTAAATCTCTCAAGTTAAAGCAGCCATTTGAGGAGGTAAATTGTGTCTGTCTGCATCTTGTGCCATGTAGTTTTTGTATTTGTGATCTAATTTGTTAATATTACCTTCTTCGGCTCAGACGGGTAGCTTCGGAATGTGTTTTGGGGACAGCACTTAGGGATGTATAGTGGACTAATTGCCATTTATTTGAGTACATAATGCGTTAAGAACCAAATAAACATTTGGGTTATTTTATTTATTAGTCATGTATAATTCAATTTGAATAAATTTGTCAATATGCGGTCGATTATTTAATACTTGTATAGTTTAAATGAGATATTTAGGTTGATCGGATTTTAGATAATGATACTGACGTGATATATTGACCTAACAAGTCACGTCATTAAAAAAATTATATTTATTATTTATACATTTTTTCATTAATTTATTATTTTATCTTATAATCCAATTTTAAAAAAAAGAGGGATAATATTGGAAGTATATCGTACCTCAATAGAAGTCGATACTCTACTGAGGTAGTAAATTACATGCTCATACTTTGTGTCATTCTCCTAAGCCAAGAGGCATCTGATTGAATCGGTAGTGGCCGAAATGTATAACAACATTGGTTGTCCTCTCACGGCAAAGCCAAGCACCGACAAGCAGGATAGATATCGCTTGATGTTGTCGAATGCTTCTTGATGGTGGGGGTAGCCAAACAAACTCATCTTTCGGTTTTAACTTCAGTAGGGGATTAAATACCTTAGTTTTCCGCATTAGATTTGAAATGAATATCCTTAAGAAATTGATTTGGCCTAGGAAACTTTGGAGTTCCTTTTTATTTCCTAGTGGATGGACTTCTATGATGACTTTGGTCTTCCATTGGTCAACCTCAATGCTCTTTTGGTGGATTAGAAACCCAAGGAAATTTCCAGCCGAAATGCCAAAAGCATACTTTAGTGGATTCATCTTCAATTTATGAATACATATCCTAGTCTAATGTTTTCTTTAGATTGGCCAAGTGATCGGTATCTAAAAAAAAATGTCACTTCTAAGCGTTAATATGGACTTCCATCATAGTGTCAATCAAATCATGGAAGATAGCATTCATAGCCCTTTGATAAGTTGTCCATTCTTCAATTCGAATGACATAACTACCCATCATAATATTTTTATTGCATTGGCACATCGGAAAGCAGTTTTATGGACATCAGTTTTATGGACATCTGCTCTATCAACTAGTAAATCGGCCACCGACATATGATATTCATCCTTAAGGGTTGCTATATACAAGTTTCAGAAGTCTATACATATTCTTAACTTGCCATTATTTTTTACGATGGGTGTGATGTTAGACATCAACTCGAAATTCCTTGAAGTTTGGATGAAGCCAGCTTTATGTAGCCATTTTACCTTTTGTTTCACTTTCAAGGTTACCTTGGTAGACATCTGTTAGGGTGGCTGAAACGGGCAAAGTGCTATCGCTTGATTAGCCAACTTATCATCGGCCGACTCAGATATTGGTTTGAATATTGAGATAATTCTGACTACTTTACTGTTCGCCTTAACCACTTTGATTGGACTGACACTCTTGTCGTAAAAGACAACCTTTATCACATGAGAAGTGGCTATGAGGGGTCTTACTTCAGCTTTGATCGTTTCTACCTTTATCCCTATTCCAAAACTATAAAGTTTGGTGCAAAGAGGAAGGTATGCAAGAATTGGAATGGATCCATTCTCTCCTGAGCAAAGCATTGTAAGAAGCAGTCGTGTCAACAACGAAGAATGCGGCTAATGACGACTATGTTTCGACCGTCGTTTCTAATGGCAGGACGCCTCATACCTTTGATATGCTTTCAATGAAGTCACCGACGGTTACCTTAATTGGGATTAAGTCTTTAACTAAATTATCTAGAACCTTCATCATAGAGGATGGTAGGATGTTGACCACTGCTCTGTTATCGATTAAGGTTCAGCTGATCGACACTCATTCCAAGTAGGCTTTGATGTAGAGTGGTTTTATGTGACAAGACATCTAAATGGATGGCTTTTCGATTGAACTGACAGCTTCAAATTATCATGGCAGAGTTAGTAACTCTAAGACGGTTGTTTCCTCCTTACTTGTATCGCTTCCAAATATAATTTTTCATCTTAGAATGTCGTGGCTGACAAGCCCAAGAACTGCTTGCGTGAAATTCACGGTTGTTAAGCCCAAGAACGCCCAATTTACCGAAGCATTTAAGAATAAATCAAAAATGAAATCGAACTTACTTGCAATGACTGCAAACATAGATAAAGGAGGCAAGATTGAGTTTCATAGAATTTTTGCACCTTTATGTTCTATTGCGAGAGGTCCAACCTTTCTAGTTCCAAATATAATGATAGACATCGGGTAATGATAAAAAGATCTAACCCTTAGGTATTAGGGTTTCATAGAAATGGGACATTTATGTTCTTTGATGTGAAATCTAACTTTTATGGTTTCAAATATAATGTTTAGACATTAGGTAATGATAGAAAAATTCAAATTTAAGATTAACTAATGAAATATTCAACTTATGTTGTTGTATATGTAACCCTTAGATATTAAGATTTCATATAAAGGTTCATTGGATCTTTATGAAGGTTTGTGAGAGATTCAACCTTTATAGTTCTTTACATAATATTTAGATATTATATAAAGATAGAAATATCCAAATTTAAGATGAAGTAATGAAATGTTCTACCTTTTTAGTTCTATGTGTAACCCTTAGGTATTAGGATTTCATAAGAAGGTTTGAACCTTTATATTCTTTTTTGTGAGATCTAACTATTTTTGTTCCAATATAATGTTTAGCCATTAGATAATGATAGAAAGATTTAAACTTAATATGAAATAATGAAAGGTTCAACCTTTGTGGTTCGAATTGTGTAAAAGAAACAAAAACTTTTTTTACTCGATTTTCCTGATATCTTTAAAAACTTAAGATATCGGGTAAGAGAAACATAAAATTTTTTTTACCTGATTTGCCAATGTCTTTAAAAACATGAGACGCCATAAAATCTGGTAAAAAAAAAAACAGAAACATTTTTTTATCTAATCTCTTGATGTCTTAAATTTTGAAGAACATCAATAAATTGGGTAAACATAAATAAAATTTTCAAGAGTTCATCTATAAATAGAACAACACCCTAATAAAAAGACATTAAAATATATCAATAACCCAATTAATTAGACTATTAACTGAGACATTCAAAAGAAATAACAAAACTTTAATTACAAATATAAAAAAAAGTCATTACAAAATATAGTGAAACAACTTATTTCTATTTTCCATAAGAAGTCTTACAAATAAAAAATAGTATCAATACCTAATGGGACATTTGATATCATTCCTAATATAACTATTACTAGGACTTTTACCGGTAAGGGCTGAGGGTGAAGATTATTTGGAAAAACTATTTTTGCTAAAACTGCTCTTGTTGCAACTATAGTTGGAGGGCACTTATATTTCATACTAGGTGGGGGTTGAAAAACCTTTGCAATAAGGTAAGACATTCCGATTTGAAACCACTCATTACTTAATGTTTGGATGTTCCTCCCTGAAAAAATAAAGAAAGAAGAGTCAATTTTGAGTAAGATAGTAAAGTAATATTTGGAACAATATGAAATCATACTAATCCAATTTCAACCATTCACTATATGAGTGGCTTTATATTACATCTCAATTCTCAATAAGAAACAATCATAATAAGACGTCTGGGCTTAATGTGCGGTTTCATGCATTTCCTCAAACACATTTTATGCATTATGTAAACAATCTTATTGACCATACATACTAAGCAATAAGGTTTACTAATGAGATATCGAGATCTTAGGAAATAAGACTAACACATCACAAATCAAAATTTAACCAATTTAATTAAAATCATTGTCAAACAAAACCCTAATTACAAAACCATCCACAATCTCATATCATCAACAAAAAAACCCTAATTTCTTAAATTCAATGAGTAGTTGGGTAAAAATGACATACTCGCACCAGTGAATTAGATGGACCTTCGTACATTGCTTTAGAAATGGATTTCGAATGCTTCAAGTCATTTATGCCTGCCTTTGGCGACTCCACATTTCGCCGCCGCTTCTTTCTCTTATTCATCTTAGAATGTCGTGGCTGACAAGTCCAAGAACTGCTTGCGTGAAATTCGCAGTTGTTAAGCCAAAGAATGTCCAATCTACCGAAGAATTTAAGAATAAATCAGAAATGAAATTGAACCTACTTGCAATGACTGCAAACATAGAGGAAGGAGGCAAGATTGATCATCTTAAATAGAAGGCATGATCAATTCTTTTTCAAAAATTCATTAAGCATATTCTGATAACCTACTTGAACTAATTTTTTTTTTTTTTATTGAGCCTAAATCATAAATCATAACTTGTAAATGGATCATAGGCCCAAATTCTCTCTTAAATAAATAAACAGTCAGAATTTGAACAAATGTATTTTTGTAATTACTTTGGAACAGATCGGGATTCATTCAACTCAAAATTTATGAAAAAGTGAGAGTTCTCCTTTTAGTTTCTCTTAGTATTGGGAAGCTTAAACTTATTTTGAGGTTAACTTGTTTAAGAAAATATGAAAATATGAGGGTAAAATCCTTTAGAGAATTTTAATATTCCCTTTTTTCAAATAATAGTATTCATTTTTATTTCAAAAATTTTTCATATTAAATTATATTTATATATTATTTTTATAATTTTATAAATAAAATCTATTCACATATATTTATATTGAACAAATATATTTTTTATATCAAACTATAAAAATAACATATGAGCGTAAGTGTGACCGTATAAAAACGTGCTCAGAGAGACTCCTGGTAACGGCTCCAGGATTAAACGACAAATTTTTATACAGTCAAACTTACACTCATGTTATTTTTATAGTTTGGTATAAAAAATATATTTGTTCAAAGAAACGGCTCAAAGACTCCTGGAAGCCTCGTGAGACCCACTGTTGAAAAAGAATCTCCGAAACACAACAAGCTTATTTCGATAATATTAGTACGTCTGGGCCCTCTCTCTCTCCCCTCTACATCAACAGTTTGAAGAAAAAGAAGGAACAAAAAAAAAAAAAACCAATCAAATAAGACTCTTTCTTTTCTGTCTCGTAACATCTAGTTGTTAGACACACCCAAATGGCTTCTGGTGCTCGCTTAGTTGTATCGGATTTTACCATGTCTTTCATGTGGGTTTGGTCGAGTGTTCTGATTAAGCTGT
Organism: Coriaria nepalensis; assembly: GCA_027186245.1. Classification (NCBI taxonomy): domain Eukaryota; kingdom Viridiplantae; phylum Streptophyta; class Magnoliopsida; order Cucurbitales; family Coriariaceae; genus Coriaria; species Coriaria nepalensis. Next base: position 3,995,610 of record CP114493.1, read on the forward strand.
TTGTGGTCAACGTTTGTGGATTTGGTGTTCATGAACCAAGGGGTGAGATTATCAAGGCTTCTCTCTCTATTGCCAACATGTTTTTCTTTGCTTTCTTGGTCAAGATTACTAAAGGCGGTAGTTATAATCCTCTCACCCTCCTGTCTTCTGCTCTTTCTGGCGATTTCAGCCGCTTCCTTTTCACTTTTGGGGCCAGAATCCCTGCTCAGGTGACCTCTTCTCTTTTAAAATCTCCTTTTAGTTATAAATGGATGTCCTTTATCGAAATTAAAACTGCTAAGAATCGGTTCTAATTGATCACAAATGAATAGTTTATAGTATCTCAGTTCTATATTGTTGGCTTAAGCTGAATAGTAAGCATGAGCTGAGCACTAATAATGTTACCTGTAAAAAAATAGAAAAAAAAAGAAAGAAAGATGAGAACTCAAGTTGGAGAAACACTTGAGTAGGCACTAGACACAGTCGAGCGAAGATTAATAAGATCTGATGATATGCGATTCTTTTACTCCTAACGTTTGTGGTTGAAATTGATGGGTGATTCAGTTAGATAAATTATTGATTATAAAGCATAAAAGAGCCTTGCTTAGTAAACAGAAAGATACAGGTAGCAGTAACATGGAAACAACCATGCTTAAATTTATGAGATTCTTGTATGCACATGGTGTATCTGATCATATGTCATATAAAATATGATTTTAATCCTAAATATTATTTTCATATATAATATCATTTATGATATAAAAGTGATATTAATAGTTGTGATTCTATTTAGTGTACCATATGGTCATACATAATATATATACAAGAATTTCTCTTAACCGATAACTAAGGAGACTATGACCTACTTTAGCACCAATCAGAAATCTAAATCAAATATGTGACTGACGAAAGGATTAGAACACAAAAACAGTTGGAAAAAAGTTGTTGCCACTTGCCATTGGTTGTATAGCTGCTTTTGGCCTCTGATTTGCTCCATCAGTTGGGCATGCTTTTTCTTTTGATTTTTCATAAGGCTTTAATCAGGATGAGCGGCACAAGGTAAAATGGTAAATAAATAAGCTTATCTGATAGGTAACTTACTCTCCTTATGGAGTGTTAGTACTAGATGCCACTAGTACTAGTTCTGATTTCAAATTGTCTTCTGTCTTGTACTATCTCAGGTAATTGGATCTATAAGTGGGGTGAGACTGATCATAGAGACATTTCCTCAGATAAAACGAGGGCCGAGTTTGAACGTCGATATTCATCAAGGTGCCTTAACAGAAGGGTTGTTGACTTTCGCAATTGTTTTAATCTCACAAGGACTTTCCAGAAAAATCCCTCATCAGGACTCCTTCATGAAGACTTGGATTTCTAGTATCTCTAAATTTACTCTTCATATCCTTGGCTCCGATCTCACTGGTGGTTGTATGAACCCCGCCTCTGTAAGCACCTATATCATACAACTACATAACTCACTGAGATGTTTTTTTTCCTGAAAGTGCAAAGTTTTTGTAGGTGATGGGATGGGCTTATGCACGTGGGGAACACATAACAAAGGAGCATATACTTGTGTACTGGCTTGCCCCAGTAGAAGGAACTCTACTAGCAGTGTGGACTTTTAGGTTACTGATTCGGCAAACCAAAGAGGACAAACTCATGAGTTTAAAGAGTAAATCAGAATGAATCGACAACGTCTTCTCTTCACCTTCTCCTCCGATTTAAAATGTAATTGTTATCACTATTATTACTTCTGACCATAAAAAGGTCTAATTAAGACCCAAACCAGATATCATTGGTTGCTGTAAGAGAATTAGTTAATAAGGCAAAAAACAATAATGATACTTATAAGTTGCTGTAAGAGAATAACAAGTATAACAACAAAAATCGTAGAGATCAAGAAGTGACCATTAGTATTCGTTGAGGTAATGGTTGGAATTGTAATTAAGGAATTTCTTATTTATTATCTAATTTTTGTCAGAAAATTTATGGGTTTAAGTAATCAGATTGTGTTGTAAATACGAATAAGGTAAAATATGGGTAAAGAGCAACCATAAGGTGAGTGAGAGCCGCTCGAATGTGTTGAATTAAAATTACAAATGACAGAGATATGGAGCGAGAGATCGTATGGACATCCTTTTAGTTTTGGGATCCTATCAATTTCTTAAATCTTGTCGGTGGTGGAAGCAAAATTAGAATCAGTTTAACTGAATTTTTTTAACAGTATTTTATATTTGAAAGTAATAAGAGAGTATTTTATAAATATAAATTGGTTAAATTAAAAAGAAGAAAAAAAAAGGGAAATTTAGAAAGGAAAGTTTTTAATATATTTACAAAAAATTATGATTAATCTTTAAAATTTTACAGAAAGGAGTTTTTATTTTCACAATAATCCCCTGACTAGTCTAAATTAATCTCTTTTTTTTTTTTTACTCTAATTTTTAAATTTTTCTAAAATTTTCCCAAATAACCTCATTGGTTCACGATTCCACCGACTACTGCCACCACCCACAGCCGCAACTCTAGGCCTCATCACAAATGGACCCATCTCGGAGATTTGGTATTGGCTTGTTTCTTCCTTGGTGCATACAAGTATCACACTTGTGAATCTTTTTTCCCATATTTTATTTCTTTACGTTTATTGCTTTGTGATTATTGGTACACTCACGTGATTTACTGTTAATGGCCGCATCCATAAGATTTCAATAATTTTAGCCAATCATTCAATTTAAATTAACACCTCAATCCTTACCTCTTTCTCAGATTTCAATTCCTTCGAGTTCTATCATCTCGTCGAAATATTTTAAGTCCGCATTATACACCGTTAATACTAAATTCTACCAGAGTCAGGTTGATCGATGAAAGAGCATCAATATATGATTTAATTTATATACCTTTCTAGATGAATCAATCTTGTAATTATTTAAAAGAACAACTTCATGTACTACTAGTGTTGAAATTAACATTGAGTGGGTCAGTTTGTGTTGCTTTGAAATATTATTGCTTGTATGTATTAATCAAAGAGAAACTTGCAACCGTAAATAATATAACCCACTTCTTGAATCACTCTGTAGTAGACAGATATAGTAATAGAATAAGGAAGAACTCTGTCACTATAAAAATAAGCCATACGTTTCCGACTGGAATCTATTAGAATAGTCCAGCTTCCTATAACAAGTGCCCAAAACAAATCCCTCATGGTTTCGAATAATGCCCCCACACAAGGTGAAGCCACTCGACCACTTGAAAGAACCATCTATATTGAGTTTAAAATAACCCACAGGCGGGGGACTCCACCTACAAAGCACCACCTGCCTCTGAGACTTATAATTGGGTAAACAAGACAACTCCATTAAAAGCTGATAAATAGAGCTATTAGAAAAATCAAGGGCTAAACTAGAGTGAATATGACCTCGATCGGTTATCGGCTAGCTCGATGGTTTTAGTATACAATCAATCTATCGAAACAATATAATAAACACACAAATCTGCTCGATAGGAAACCCATCGAGCATATTTATGTTTTTATTGCCTTGCTCCATGAATCGATTATAATTTTAGAGGTATTGAGTCATAGAGATTTGAAAACATACACGCTTGAAGGCTAGATAAACTCCTTTCAATCCATTGAGCTGTATAATTTTCTCACTGAATCTCTATTCAAAATTAGAAAATCCACAACAAAATAGTTAGGTATTTTATTAATTTCTTTTAAATATCATAAAAGTTTTATTTTTTCATGAGCTATTTATTTTCATATGTTTTATCTTATTTTATTATACGTCAATTTATTACAAGAAATAAAACAGACCAAAAGTAAATAAAAACATAAAATTTGGGATATCATATGTCATAATCAGACAATAACTACTCATTGCACAATATACTTGATAGACATAGATTGATATCACGGTCTCGAATTCCAACACCGTCGAACACCAACGGTCTGATAATCCAGACGTCTATAACCAACGGTCTTGATTTTCAATCTAATTTGAAACCAGCGGTCTGGAACAATGTTGCAATTCAATATTTTGTTCAGATGGAAAATTCAACTAATTCTATTTTATATTTGAGGTATTTATTTCAATGATAATTACAATGATACATAAACCTATCGGCTGGAACATGTCTAAAGAAGTGTTTTATTAGATATTTCAAACCTTATGAAAGTATCACTTTTTAATTTATACACATATTAAGAGCTGACCTAAATTCAAAACTCTTGAATGCATTCATTCTTAGAACACGACAAAACTATGAAGTAATTTCATTATTATTGTGCACCTAATGTTCTAACAGAGGAATACTTATGGGGAGGCCATAACTATTCATGATAAGGATCAAAGTTTGCATAACTTATCATATTATAAGAATATAATTGAGATGTCATATGTTAGTTATACTCTCGAATAATAATTGGTTGTTTAATGTAATTTCTAAGAAGTAAATAAATTAGTGATTCAGTTTTCTTGAAATAATTGAGTGATAAAAAAAATATATAATAATAATTGAAGAATGTAGCTTAGTAAACACGACTTGTCATTATGTGAAAGTAATTGAGATGTTATGTGTCATAACTATTCATGATAAGCACCATAATTGGCATAGTTTGTCATTAAATGAAACGAATTGAGATGTCATGTGTCATAACTTGAAAAAAATTTATTATGTCGCTTGTTTAGAAAATAATTGAAGAATGCAACTTTGTATAACGTAGTTTATGGGTTGACATAACTTTTAAGACCAATTATTGGTTTTAGGTCATTGAAAGTGTTCACAGTTGGACTGTAATGGTCAGGAAAATTTCAAACCGTTGACCACAATGGTCTAAATTTCCACACTGTTAAGTTCAACATTCTGGAGTTTTCAAACTATAAATATCGTAATTCAATATTTTTGTTTGGTTTAAAATGATAATTCAACAAATTCAACTTTTATATATATATATATATATAGAAGACATTAATTAGATATTAATACATGAAAAAGATGATGATTACATAAAAAATAATAAAATACATTAAACATTGAATAAATGTATTGGCTAGAACATGTCAAATACGTTAAACTTTGAAGAAACGCATTGCCTAGAACATGTCAATTGCCCAATCAACAACAAGATCTTCTAGTGAACGGCTCTGATTTCTGAGCCAAGGGTCCAAGTCGATCAAGAAACTTTCCGATCAAGCAAGTTCAGGAGTTGCTTGGAATTTCCTGATACAATAATAGTTCTTGATATGGAGTCATTACTGTTGGTTCATCAACTATTAAAAACTAGAGCAAATGTCGTCTTTGGATCTAATAATACCATGAAATCTATGTTTTAAATATAATAATTCCTCAAAATCTATGTAGACTCTGAGTAACCCTTCGAGGTATCCGTTGGATCTCAACATATTTCTTTGGTTTCTATCTCGCGTTTGAGAAACTTTTTTCATGCTTTTAAGGTTTTTTTTTTTAATTTTATTTTCACAATGTGTACTTAAAAAAGGATGAAAATGAAAATATATTAAAGTTCAACATCTGTGGGTTATGATTATACAAACAATAAAAATAAGTTCATCAAGATGACAGATAATAAAAGGTGATTTTTATACAAACAAGTTTACGAAATATTTTGGACAATTGAAACTTAACGCTTCTCCACAAGTTTTCTGCAATATTTTCCTCAATCTCAGCTACCTAAGACACACTACAGGCCATTGCACTGATGTAGCTGTTCTTTTTTCCTCTCCAACTAGCCCTTATACAATTGAACGGAACCCTGACCTACTTGTTGTCCATATTTCTTGGAAGCAACTTTTTATTGATTTATCTTTTTCCCCTTCTTTTGTCTGCTGTCAATTATGGGGAGGCTGCATACAACTACAAGGAATTACAACGTGGGAGATCTTATAGACCTCATTTAGGATGTTGAGAAAATAATGAAATTTCTAGCAAAGAATAAAACATGTGTCAAAAGATTGCTAGCAAAGAGGCTCATCGTAGCTTTTTCCATCCTTGCCAAATTATCTGCTTAACATATTTGAAAATCTCTATTTATTTCACTAACTATAATTTTTGTACGAGTATCATTTGTAATAAGTGCATAAGGATAAGGGTTACGCTTGATTTGATATGGTCAATATGCTGATGTATTTGTAGAACTTGTCTCCTTCTTGTAGTTTACTTTCATCTTCTTAACTATATTGGCTTACTTAAAAAGTATTATTTCTGTAAATTAATCAATATGTATATATATATAAAGAAAAAAAAGGGGAATGTTTGGGCAAGTACCATGTCAAAATGAGCAAAAATAGAAGGACCCCTTTTGCTAATTGTTTTTTCAAGAAACTCCCGCTGGTCCTAAATCCATGGAGGCAGAGAATCTTCATCTGCTTCTCTTGTCCACCTTCCATGGCAAAATGCTATTTTGCCGATGTTGTGAACATATAAGTCATGGTAAAGTCCGATGTAGTTATAGACCCAACAGAGAGATGATCCTAGATTGAAGGACAAGTAGCAGCAAGCAAATAGACTACAGTTGAAAGTAAATAATAAAAAGATTACGAGAGATCTATAAAAACTTTTTCTTGTTTATTTTAATTTTCTTTGGACTCCAAAGACCAAATAGAATGTAGTAGGTTATGCACAAAAAGCTTTTCCTCCCGATTCGGTTCTGAATTCTAGTAGCATTTCAAGATCTTACACTGATTACAACGGCGAAGAGATCAAATTTTGCTCAGAAAATTGTTAGATTATATCCAGTTAAAGAAGGAGTTGTGAAATATTAAACTAAAGAAGATTCAATTATCAATCGAAGTAGAAGAAATGATCTTCTAATTCAGTGTTTTAGGGAAAAATAGACCTGGTCTCTTAACTCTTCCGATTGACTTTGCATGTTCTATTGTTTTGAATTTCTGCAGATGCGTATTGATATTCCAAGCAGATTCATAAATGATCCAACAAAGCAAAAAATAGCAACATGTTAATCCCACGCGCTATCGCTTTGTTACCAATATACTCGCCGAGCGTCCTTCTATAATTCACGAGACGTTATTACCGAGTGGGCCCAGCCGTGCCCGCCAAAGCAAAACATAGAGAATCCAAGGACCCAAAAATCAATCCTGTTACATGTAAGTAGTGACACGTCACACGCACTTCCAAAATAAAATAGAAAATAACATGCTGTATTGCATCTTGAATCATGTGTGCGCCTCAGGATGAACAAATGAAATCAAATAAATTTCATATCTTTACCTCAAAATCAAGAAATCATTGAATTGAGGGAGAGGTCGCTCTCTTTCCACTCTCTCTCTTTCCAATTACGCTTCCAGAAAACCTTCGCTCTTCAGCACGCACACACTCTTCCTCTTTCTATTTGGTTGCTGAGAAAACTTCACGGGATCAGATAGAGAAAGAAAAAAAAGGTCTCGTTTCTTCATTTGGGTTAACCTTGCTTTTGTCAATTGAGTAAACCATTTCGTAGTTGAAAATCACCTTCTCAATTGTTTTGAAACTGGAAATTTGACTGTTTTCGTTTTCGACCCGAGATGAATTAGATTTTCCTGATGGTTGTGATTAGTTCTTTGACGAAAAAGTGCTTCTTGTTCGACTGTATTTTTTGTGCTTTCTTTTCTATCTTTCGTGGGGAAATGGGGGTTGGGATCTTTAGGCTTTAGGTTTTTTTTTTATTTTTTTTTATTTTTAATACTGGATTTCCATTCGTTTTGTCTGAAATCTGCTTTATGTACTGAAAGATTTGTGTAAAGAATAACAAAGATATAATCTGAACTAGAAAGATTATGTTCTTCTTGACTTCAAATCTGCTTTCCCATTATCACTTTGTGTAGCTGTAAGCCTGTAATATAATATCTGATGTCCTAGCTTTATAACTTAGATTGTTTTTCTATATTTTGTTTGACATTATTAAAAGATTTCACTTTCTCTGTATGTATATTGGTAAATGTGACTTTTTCTTCTACTTCGCTCTCATTGGTGTCAAATTTGAAAATCTTAATTTTCTATCCCTGCTGTGATCTAAACAAATTATGGTTGTATGGTTTAGATACAGTAATTATTTTTTCCTTTAATGCAGACGAACTTCTGATGATCTGTCCTATCTCTTAAGAAGAGAAAACAAATGAATGAATTAAGTAAATAGTATAATTATATTTCCGCGCATAGACTATTGTTCATTAACTAAATTCCAAGAGTATCAAGAACTTTTTACCTTACTGCTATTAAAAGGTTAGGCTTATGGCAATTATGTCGACTTTTTAAAGTGATATGTATCTTATACTGAAGGAAATTCTATATACTTTTTTGTTCGAAATTGGTTTCCAATGTTATTTTCGCTCTGGTTTTGGGCGCTACAGACTGAATCTCTACATTGAATTGTCGATTTTTTTTGGCAGGCCTCTCTCAGCAACATTATCATCTTCAACCTTCAATCTGAATCTTGATATCTGTCGGCCTTCAGTGATTTTCTTGACTTACTGATTGGTTCTAGCAGAAGAAGCTCACAAAAGTGTTTTTTTTCTCTCTCTTGTCTGACAATGGTAATTCATTCCTTTTTTCTTTTTTCTTCGTGATCATTTTTAACTTAAATTTAAGTACCGGATTCATTCAATCCATGGAAAAAACAGTGCAAACAGAGAAAGCCTCGTCTGTTTTCTGCTTTTTTTTTTTTCTTTTTTTCCCCTTTGCTTCTTCTTTGGTATTAGTTTCAAGGTCATTATGAGGATATCACTTAGACAGCAACCAGAACAAATGTAGGATGGGTATCCACAAATGATGGTTTTCCTATTCCATCAGTGTCTACTTGTTTTCATCTCACATTTTTGTTATGCATCTTTCTCTATTCTATATAGGACCATTTTACAATCTTTAACATTATGGATAAAGAATATTGGCTTGACATTTTTATTATCGTTGGTTGGTAATAGCTATATGGGTTGTTTTGAAACATGTTAGAATTATCAGTCTCATTGATGCCTAGAGTGAGGATGATGGGACAGAGAACTGCTAAATGCACTAAAAGTAACTTTCCTCTTCCTACGTTGTTTTAGCCTTCAGGGTGAAAGGGGAAATATAAACCTTTAGAAGTATTTTTCCTGATAACTTGTGTTATTTATTTTCAGTAATGATTTTAGCTCCTTATCATATTTCAGGCGACAAATGAAAATCTTCCACCAAATGTAATAAAGCAACTTGCTAAGGAGTTGAAGAGTCTTGATGAATCTCCTCCTGAAGGAATCAAAGTAAATGTCAATGATGATGATTTTTCAACGATATATGCTGATATTGAAGGCCCAGGTATGCAAATTATTCATCAAGGAATCCTTTCATCTCTTAACATAAATCCTTGAATTGGTTTACTATAATTACTGTATCAAGACTACTTCCCTCCTTGCAGCTGGGACTCCATATGAGAATGGTGTTTTCCGCATGAAGTTATTACTGTTCCATGACTTTCCTCAGTCTCCTCCCAAAGGTCCGCTGATGCATATTTGCATCATTTTATCCCTATAGCTAAGCTATGTCTTATTAAATCTGAATCTATTGGATATGAATCTTATAGGTTATTTCCTCACTAAGATTTTCCATCCAAACATTGCAACCAATGGTGAAATTTGTGTCAATGCTTTGAAAAAGGATTGGAATCCAAGCCTTGGATTACGACATGTTCTAATTGTAAGTGACCTTGAAATTTTGCCTCTGTTTTTGTGAATTCATGTCTTGAGAAATTCACGAGCATGACTGAAGTTGTTTTAACAACAGGTAGTTAGGTGTCTGTTGATCGAACCATTTCCAGAGTCCGCATTGAATGAACAAGCTGGCAAGATGCTGCTTGAAAATTATGACGAGTATGCCAGATATGCCAGGTGACTCCATTTTATTATGTTACTTGTTGTGGATTGTGTAGTTTTCTTACATCGGGCGTTCTAATCGATATTGCCTCGCATTGTTTTCGCACTAATGCTTAATTGCAGTCTTTACACTGGAATTCATGCAAAACCAAAACCCAAGTTCAAAACAGGAGCTATCTCCGAGTCCACAACCGCCCTGAATGTTGTTGACCAGACTAACACATCAGCTCCTAGTGCCGACCAGAAGAATGCATCCTCTGCTACTTCGTTGACCTTATCATCACTTGTGACCCCCCCGACCACAACCATGAAAAACCATGATCAGACGGCTGTTGTAGCATCGTCAGCGGAGCCGGCAGTTGATGGGTCCAGGGCAGGGGCAGGTACAGCTCAAAAAAAGGAAGGCGGAGTTGCAGCCAAGGTTCAGGTAGACAAGAAGAAAATGGATGCAAGAAAGAAAAGTTTAAAGAGATTGTAAGAGGTTGTGGACAAATAAAAAGGGGGTGCTAGTGGAAATCGTTGCTAACTTTGTTAATTTTAATCAAGGAAGCACTAAAAAAAGTGAGGGAACCAAAAAATGAAGTGTTTTAAGAGGTCTAAGGAATATACTTAGTTTTGAGCTACTTTTTATTCAATTTATCAAAATATTCTAGTCAAATTATACTTAGTTTTCTCAAACTATCATCTCATTTGAATTAGACGCCTCTTAAGTTGTCTTATTTTAAAACAACCCCTTAAACTATACTCCGATCAAAATTTATCCTCCTTACATGTCTTTTATACTTTTTAAACCTTAAATTAAGTTTTTAATTATTTTTAGCCCTAAAAATTTTATTTTCACACTCTTTAATCCAATTCATTATTTTAAATCGATTTTTTATCATTTCATCCCTTCATCACCACCTTCATAACCTTTCCGCCACCACTATCTTTGATCATTGTAAAAATAATCTAATTTTAAATTTAATCAAATAAAAACTTAATATTATTTTTATATTTTAATTTTGATTTTAATTATTTTTTATTTATTCATTATTAAAACAACCTCCAATATTTTCCTCGGCCTCCTAAAATTGATACCATTACAAAACATTTATCACTATTTAGGAAATAGTGATAAATGATGTATCAACATTAATACACAATAATTCATTACAAAACAATCCTCTATTACATTCTGAAGCCTTGACATATCATAAACCGAATGCACAATAAATCAGGTTTATTCCACAAGATTTGCAGAGAATAGTGCCATAATAAGCTCGAGAAATTCTCCGGCACGCTTTATTTCTGTTTGTTTGGTAACATTGTTAAGCTTGAGATTTTTTGACCCAAGAAGAAAGAAACGAACGCTCGATACTTTTTGGAAATTGAGCAGGAAATCCATCCACCCAGTAATCCAGTCAAAATCCAATCCAACATTTTAGGAAACAACATTTTAGGTCTACGATATAGACCTTGTTTCGCTGAAAGAAATACTCAAAGTTGTGATAATATTGGATAATTTTATTCTTATAGTATAAAAAAATCATATCATAACTTTTTACCTCGGTAAGAAAAATAGATGAAATCCAAGTTAATTTCAAGAAGAAATAATTAATGATTGAGTTATGTTTTATAAATGTTTTTTAGTCGAATTATAAATATTATATATTAAAAAATTATTAATTTATATATTATATGAAACTTATATGAATTTTTGATTGATGAAATTTTTATGAAACTTATATATTGATGAAACTTATATGAAACTTATTAATTGCGGATGATTTGGCTGGGTGACTATTTTTGTACCCATCCGGTCAAGGTCCAGCCAAAACTTTTTTAATGTATAGCTTGATCACTCCTAAGATGGTAGAATATCTAGTTTATACTCAAAATTAATTATAATTTATCAAAATATATTGATATATGCTTAGTGGGTGAACATTAGAAGAGTTTTACTGTTGGAAAAATTAGCATATCAGCATGCTATGTTTATGCTTTATTTTGAGTGGAGCCCACTTCGTGTAAACAAAAGGTCAAAGCTGATTCGGATTCTCCTCCGTGAGAGCTTCGAATCGGTATATGGTACGCTCAAAATGATTAATGGGTGAATGAGAAATTGAATCTCAAAGTGCAACAATTGGAATGGTTTGAAGGAAAAAAAATGAAGGAAAAATTTTTATCCCACATTGGAAAGAAGAACAAGTGGGAGAGTGTTTGTATAGAATTGCACATTTGTTAATGGGTAAGAAAATATAAGCTAGAATGCTCTTTCTTGCGTGTGCCTACAAAGGTGCAAATCCGGATTAGATCGAGCTTGGCTCATGTGCGGCTGCACCTGGGCACACCGAATGTCGGCCCGAAAACGATCTGATTTGCTTGGCCCTTTTTTTGTTTTTCTCCCGGATATTTTTTTTTCCTCTTCTGCAGAAGATAAAAGGTTTGAAGATGAAAGGATGAAATTTAATTTTATCGTATTTAAACCTGAATTAAACCCAAATTAATTTATATTAATCTTCTCTCCCCTCATGAGTCTATAAATTGATATCTTCCTCCCATTTGAAAACACATAATCAGAAACAAAATCTCTCATCCCTCTAATTTCCTTCCTCCCTCTAGAGTTCTAAGTTTCTAGTATGGTAGAATTCAAGCCACTATTTGAATTCGCCGGGAATAGTTCGATGGTGTGCCGTTACTATTCGTCTCCGTTATATCCTAGGAGACAGACGCCGTTCAACCTTCTACATCGACGTGAGGGGGCGAATCTATTTTAAGGAAACTGTTGCATAACATGCCTCGGTTTGATTCTCTGTTGTTGTTCTATTTTTCCTATTATGTTCTATTTTTCATATTTTGTTCTGTTTATTTTACTATTCTATTTATTTTTTTCAAATTCTATTCTATTATGTTTTACTATTTTATTCTATTTTTACATATTATATTTTATTATGCTTTCTATAGATTTTGTTCTATTTCATTTTACTATTCCATTATGTTTCTTATAAATTTTGTTTTACATGCTATTCTGTTTTATAGCATCACTATTTTTATAATTACTATTTACTGTATTCTATTTATTATATATACACTTTTCTATATTTACTTTAGGAAAACTTGAGAGGTATCAAATTAAATATTTAATATGTTTGTTATATTATAACTATAATATTAATTTTCATCTATTGCTTTATTAAATAAAATTTCTTACTTTTTTTATATAAAAAAAGTTTATATAGCCTCCAAAGTAGTTTAAAATAAAAATATAGCCTCTAGAGTTTTGAATGAATAGGATGCACTCTCCATTAAAAAAAATAAAAAAGAACAAAACCTCCATTCTGTAAAAAAGAAATGGAACTGTAACTTTTACCCGTTATTCCTAATTTAACCGTCACAAACATTAATCTACAACCCAGTTTCCTAAATAAATAAATAAAGACAATTCTCTTTTTTCTCTTCCCCTTATTCTTGGAACATGAAAGACAACAATCTAATTCAATCTCAAATTTCAAAATTCAAGCTTCAATCTCAAGATCTAAACACAACCTCCAATTCGTTTCATATGTATCCCCCAAAGATTATAAACAAATGATTCATAAAACTTGTATTTTTAATGCGAAAATAGAATTGCTTCAAATTATTATGAAGTGAATTAGAGACTCGAAAACATTCATATTCTATCTTCAAAAAGTTAGTACCTTTTGAAGTCAGTTATGATTTTAATCGAAAAAAGAAAAATTGTGAGTTTGCAAAAGCAGTGTGAGAGTTTTCTTAGGTGTGTCTCATTAGAGTCGAGGAACTATGTTCCTCTCTCTTAGGATTAAAACTCCCAGATTGTTAATGTTATCTCGTATGTGTGAGTATTTAACCCCATATTATAGTTTCAAAACGTTGGTACTTTTGAAGTTAGTACCTTTCAAAAAACAAAATATGTTATGAGAAGTATTATGATCCTTCGATGAGATCAAAAATATGAATATTTGAATCATAAGTTTCTCGACTACTTAAAAGAGAATATGATTCTCTCTTAGTAAACTCCTAGAACACCATACTTGATTGGTGCTTCGGAACGGAGGAATTAGACTTTGTTAGACATGGTCCATTTTGACACACGCACTGAGTTTCCTCTGTCATTTTAGGCCATGCCTAGAAAGCAATACAAACGAGATTAATAGAATTCCCTCTACAATCAGCATCAACTAGTCCATATGAGATATGGAAAGTCAGAATGACATCACCGCACCATATTAGATACAAAAATGCTCAGTTCATGCCAAAACAAGATACATAAATGTTAGAGGTAAAATCTGTATTTTACGGGATATCTTAAGGAAACATTAGGATGTTGATTTTCTATAATCCCGTCAATCTCAACTTGTTTGTATCCGAACATGCTATCTTCTTAGAGAAAGTGTTAGTTTCTAAAAGGATAGTGAGAGTAAGAAAGAATTTAAAGTAGTTCATGACCTATAAAATTAACAATCAAATTAAGAATCCTAGTTCACCAAATACCCACTTCTGAGAAACTTTTGAAAGAGGAAACTCTGATTCCTCAGTATACACTACCACTCTATAGATCTGGGAGAGTACCACTAAACATGAGCGGTACAAATTTCGTATAGAAAATCCTAGTTTGGTAATAGATGATGATCCTACGAGTTATCTTGTGGCCATGTTGAGCCCGAAAATTGAGATATAGCCTAGAGCCATAGAATCTGAAATTGATTCCATATATGCCAACTAAGTGTTGATCTTGGAGGGTACATTGAAAAGAAATGTTCCAGTCAGATGCAAATTTGTCTTTAAGGGAAAGACTAAGGCACATAGGAAAATCGAGATCCTTGAGTCTCAATTATTGGTTAAGGGCTATAGATAATGAGAAGGAATCGACTAAAAGAGACCTTCATGCTCATGGTTATTACCATATCTATTTGAATTGTGTTTGCCATTACAACATATCATGACCATAAGATCTGGTAAATAAATGTGAGGACCACCTCCTAAAATGACAATTAAGAAGAAGACGTGTAAGTGATACAACCCGAATGGTTTCACATAAAATGTACAAAGCAGTTATGTAAGCTACTTGGATCAATCTAAGAATTGTAGCAAGTTTCTTAGAGTTGAAAATCTATTTTCACCAAAAAAATCAAAACCGTTTGATGGGAGTTAGTGGAAGTAACATTACGTTCATTGTCAATATAAATTGATATTATGATACTCATTGAGAATGAATGATGTATGTTTGTTACAAACTATCAAGTTGTGGTTATTGAAAAATATCTCTATAAATGAAATGGGTAAAAGCATTTTTTGGCTTAAGCATAAAGATCTATAGAGATAGATTTACAATATTAATAGGTTTAACCCATTCATGCACATAAGCAAAGTACCGAAGTGGTTTAGTATGGAAGATTTCATGAAATGACTATTTGCCAAAATGTCATAAAATCTAAGTCTCAATGATGTCACCTATAACAAAAGTTGAGAGAGAATGCATGAATCAAATAACCTAGGTTTGCCTATACGTTATGTTTGAAAGTATAATCCATGCAAGCCAATCGGGTATGACCCTATCGGGTCAAATGGTATAAGAATCAATCTTAAATTGTATAAATTATTAACATAATTGAATGCATAGCAGTTAGTAAAGCATATAATAATCTATCATGATGTTGTTAGGCTGGAAATAGTAATTTGCATGCACAATTATTTGTATGACATAATTGATAGATTCCTGGGTCTTAGATATGCACTTGGAATAATGAAAGAAATCATGCCCAGTGATCCAAGTTGGCTTCAGTCTAAGATCCAAATTGTTCATAGTTATGAGATTGTTATATGAGATAATGACAATTTGAAGGGACTATTACATACCTTATCATCTTCTAAAGAAGAGTGATGCTCTCATAATCATCAGTATTGGTGAATAATGGAATAAGCATATAGGTAATTAGTAGAGAGTAAATCACTGAACGTTATCATTTGATAAAATCTCATTGATAATTATATTAAATGTTAATAAGTTTTATCACTGACTATAGTACTTCTGATTCTCATACTTAAGATCACCACAATACTTGTGTACGTGATATCAAGCTTTGATATCATCTAACGTGACCTACCCAAGGGTTAATAAAGGATGCATCGTTGGTATATGGGCCTTGTTAAAGGTGACTTACGCTTGATTATTTAAGTTAATTAATTTTAGAGATGATCGAATTAACTATTTAACTTATACGTTACTTTAAGGGTAAAATGGTCTAATCTTTACATTGGATAAAACTCACAATTTGTTATAGTACTTCTGATTCTCATACTTAAGATCACCACAATACTTATGTACGTGATTTCACGCTTTGATATCATCTAACGTGACCTAGCCAAGGGTTAATAAAGGATGCATCGTTGGTCTATGGGCCTTGTTGAAGGTGACTTACGCTTGATTGTTTAAGTTAATTAATTTTAGAGATGATCGAATTAACTATTTAACTTATACGTTACTTTAAGGGTAAAATGGTCTAATCTTTACATTGGATAAAACTCACAATTTGTTGTAGGGCCCACCTACTGGCAAAATGTAAAGCCTATCTGGTCACACACATAAGGACGAAAGATATTGGTTAAAATCATATTTGAAGAAATTTGACTTGTTCTTAGAGAACTTAATTTAAGAGCTTAATCATTAATTTGTTTAACTTGTTAAGTATATATCACATCCGTACTACAAGCATGTTTAGAGTGTGATTTAAATTTAATTTGAAATTAAATAATTCAATAGAAAAGTATTAAATTTTATTAAATAAGTTTATTAAATGGAGATTTAATAAATTTGAGGTCAAACAATATTTTTCGGATCAAAGGGAAAATTGTTTTAGTTGTGAAAGAGTTAATGTGTCAATTGGGCTATTGGGCTAAGGCCTAAATTGTGTCTAAATTTTATCAAGTAAAATTGAACGACCAATTTAGATTATGTTAAACATAAATTTGAGTTGTTAGAAAAATTGCAATTATGCTAGACATAATGGGCCTGATTTTATTTTATGAGCATTTTTGGAATGAATCGGACTTTAGGCCAATGGGAAATAGGCCCAAGACGGTGGAGGAGTATGGGTGTGGTAGCCGATGAAGGCCATTGGAGGAGAAAACGGGGTTGGTATTATTCTTCGCTTTTCTCTCCTCTTCTCTTAGATCTAATGTTTTTTTAGGATTAGATAGTTGAACCAGATTTTCAGTTTCAAGAAAATTTCTTCAAATCCATAACCCATGATCTTAGTGGTAGTTCTTTTGGAATCAGATATCCGAAAGTCACTTTTCAGAAATGGAATTCTGCTCTAGGCAGTCGAAGATTTAACGACTTACATTTATCTCTTGAAACAGATGAGTGATGGATTCCATCTTGATCACTCACAACTTTTATGTACAACATCTTGGCTAGGATATTTTGGAATAATGTCAAATATAAGATCAGGTATAAAAGATACCATTGTTAAGGAGATAAACTATGTGACAGTCTTTTCAGATTATCAATGTCCCTCTTGATAATCCTATGACTATAAACAATTTTTCTCTTAGGCTTTATGCAACTTACATGATCTCTATCGTGACCTTAAGTGCATAATCTAAGATACTAGACTTTCTCATATATGCATTAAATGAAATATCCATATCGGGTCAAAATATGATTAGCTTGATGAGTATAGACTTTTAATCTACCACTTACACTAAAGATAATAGCTGCATAATATAATTCATATCTTGTTAGGATGTCGACGTTATTTCCCAATATTTCTAAACTAGGCATAATAATGGGAAAATAAATTTAAAGGGGATCTTTTTAGTAATTTTTAAAGGGGCTTTAAAAATAATTTTAGAAGTTCACAGGAATGGGTCGACGGGGTTGACATCTTCAATATGTGAATGGATTAACAGGGTTGACGCCTTTAAGATGCGAGTGGGTCGACGCCTTCAATATGCACTTGGATCGACATGGTCGATGCCTCCAATATGGGAATGAGTCGATGAGGTCAACGCCTTTCATATGCGAATGGATCAACATGGTCGATGCCTTCCATATGCGAATAAATCAATAGGGTCGATGCCTTCAATATGAAAAGGGGTTGACGGGGTTGATGCCTTCAATATACGAATGGCTCGACTCCTCCAATATGTAAAGTACTTGACGGGTCAACGTGCTCGATGAGTCAACGTGCTCGATGGGTCGATGGGCTCAACGCCTTTAATATGCAAGGGTGATAACTTGTACACCATACACGTTAAGGTAGCTACACACAACAGCTTAATAATAATTTATTTGGATTCGTCATCACTAAAGAGTAGTCATTAAGACATATGGCATACACTTGTCATAATTATACACTAAATGGCATGACTAATCTCACACTTTTTTTACTATAAAAGCCACATTAATTAGTTAAAATAAGCAAGAAGGAAAGGAAAGGGAGGTTATGCGTTCCAACGAATGATAAATTAAGATGCCATATTCTTTTCGAAGCACAGGAATCTACATATTCTATACACCTTAAAGCAACAAAGATGTATAAGGATTTGAAAGAGCACTTCTGGTGAACTGGAATGAAGAAGGATGTTGCTCAATATATGGGAAAATGTTTGACATGCCAGCAAATCAGGGCTGATGGATTTTATCGTTGGATTTTAAAGATTCCTGAATGGAAGTGGGAACAAATACTTATAGATTTTATCGTTGGACTTCCCAAAATGATGAAGGGGCACGATGCAATTTTGGTAATCATCGACAAATTAACCAAATCGGTACTTTTCTTATTCATACGAAGTACATCTTCGATAGAACAGTTAGCAGAAGTTTATATGAATGAAAATGTTCGACTAAATGGAGTACCATTGTCAATAATATAGATTTGATGGATCTTATTTTATAACCCTACAGACGGCATGTACTTGAACACATGCTCAATGATTCATCCTTTTGGTTACCTTTGGATAGAGTCACGTTGAATGATATCTCAGCATGATATCTCATACGCCACTATTGTCTGATCTCATGTCTGAGAATTACAAATGTCATATTCAGTAGACAAATCTTATTAACAATTAATATATCACCAATGAGATTTTTCAAGTGATTACGTTCAGTGATTAAGTCTCTACGAATCACCTATATGCATATCTCGATATTCTCTAATACTGATGATTATGAGAACATCAGTCTTTTTTTGAAGATGATACCACATTAATAGTCTCTCCAAATTGTCATTATACTATCATAACAATCCTATGAATATGAACAATTTGGATCTTAGACTTAAGCCAACTTGGATCTCATTAAGCATGATCTCCATCATGATTCTAAATGCATGTCTATGACATAGGAATCTATCAAGTTTGACATGAAATTAATCATGCATGCAATTTTCTATTTCCAACCAAATAACTTCATGATGGATTACAACATGATCTATTAAATGCTATGCATTCAATTATGTTGATAAATTTATTCAATTCAAGATTATTCTCATAAGTATTTAACGCTATTAGGTCATACATGATTGGCTTGGCGAGCATTATACTTTCAATCTCCCACTTGCATTAAAGTTAATCGCTTTTGAATCTAATTCACATCTTGCACTGATGAAGATTTAAACTTTCATTTGAGAAGTCCTTTGGTGTTTAGATCCATTATGGTATTTATTAATTTTAATTTCCTTTTGTTCACATTAATTCTTCCAACACTCTTTTGGATTAAGTTTCCATAAGGTAAGTTGTGTTTGGATTTTTGATGAGACCTTGGTTCTTTTGGTTTGCTACGCATCATTTATAATCATAATATAATACTATGCAATCAATGATACTTGGAATCCTTATAAGTTCATTCATGAACATTTTCATCTAAAAACACTTCTATTTCATCGAACATAGCAATGCATTCATTCTTTGTTAATTGAATTATTGGTTGCTTCTTACTTTGGAACCCTTCCAACTAACCGATTTAATCGATCAGCGTAAGATGGAACATGATGTGGTTTCATTTTCTATGATTGAGAATTAGTGTACGAAAAATCTAATTTCAATTTACTATCTCCATGGATTAAGACATATCTTTAGTTCTTCTCAAGAACGTAACAATGCTATTGACTGCATTTTAATATTGTCAAATCAGATTTCCTTTATTCATGCTCATAACACTTATTGCATCATAAACATTTGATTTCGTTCATAGCATACATAAAATAACCTATAGCCTAACATAGGTCATTTAAGACCCACATCCTCTCTCCATCCAATGAAGAGTAAGATTCTATGATATTTTTGAAATTGTCATTTCTTGGAATCTTTTGTATATTAGTACTTTGCTTATGTACGTTAATGGGTTAAGTCAAGCGACCTTTTCAATCTATCTCTATAGATCTCTTTAATCATAAGACAAAAGGTTTTTTACCCATATCTTTTAGAAAGAGGTTATTCGATAACCAAACTTAGATGTTTTGCATCATAACAATGTCATTCATAATGAGTAGTTATTAAGACAATGAACATTATCTTTCTCCTACTAACTCTTTTATACATGTAAGTAATCCTTCTTAATAAACCAAGAAAAAACACTTTTTTTCCTAGTGTGCAGAGGATATCTATATCGAGTATTATGGTCTCACGTGTCCATAGCTAACCATAATAAACATACAAGGTAGCGAAATTACTTTTTCCATTGCATCACATGCAACTCTTTTTTTCCAAAATCAAATGATTTAATTTATTGAATACATCGGATTTTCATTTCTCATATGTTTACTTCAATCCTTAAATTAAGCTACTAACACAATTACTTTGTGTCAACATGAAAAACTTTAGGTTGTATCTCATACACATCTTAGTCCTTATTCCAAATAAGAAAGTAGAGTTTTCATATCCAAATATGTTGAGTGTTAATGTATACCAAGGAATCATAACTCCTTTTTTCGAAGGTTCCTCTTTAGTGACAATCTAGTAAACTAGGATTATTAATACAATTATTAATTTTGTGGTACTTATCATTCATGCAAGTCTTCTCTTACTCTCAATGTCCTTTTAGAAAGTAATACTCTTTCTAGTAAAATAGTATTTCGGCTAAAAACTCTTTTTAGCTTAATGAGATTTTGAGAAGGTATGACCTAGTCTCTACTTAGGATATCACACAAAACAACATATGTTATATCTTGTCTTTAACTTATCTGTATCATGCATTTAGCGAGAACTAATTATTTTTCATATCTCGTACGGTGGTATGATATTTTTTAGTCCATCCATATCCAATAAGGATTATTTGATGAGGATTTAGAGAGAATCATATTTACCATGTCTAGGGTAATTTCTAGGTTATGGCTAAGTTTGACAAAAGTGCGTTCAATTTGTAAGTCATATTGGACCATATCTCTTATAGTTTATTTTCTCCATGCCGAACATCACTCGCATATGATATTCTATGAAGACTTCACCGAATGAGAGTCATTATTCTCTATTAAGTATCTATTAAGAAATTCACAGCATTACTATTTATCTCCATGATCTTAGCAAGAGTGATATTTATGTCTATTTGTTTTCCATTTTATTTCCTTCTTTATATTTTTCGCTTGGAATGATCTTCAAAAAGAGACTTGATCATTCTAAGTGAATAAGGTTGCTAACTTGTTATTGATTCACAATCAAATGGAACAATGCTTCCATATAATCTCAACTAGCATACTTTTATTCATTTGATATTATATAATCGATTATTAATGCTAATCCAACGACAATCTAGTCTTTTAAGCTAGTCTTATCTTAAATATGACAACTAGCGTACTCTTTTATTTCTTTTATTTCTTAAATCTGACAACTAGCAATAACTAGCAACAATCTAGTGACAACTAGCATGCTCTTTTTTTCGAGGGCAGATAAGGTGCCTGCGCACCCTATGCCTGCGCGTGCCTGCGCATTTGTGGACTGTCCGATGTTGATCGGACGGTCCTGATTAATAATTTAAAAAATATTTTATATATAATATATTTATATACTTTTTTAAATATTAATCAGGACCGTCCGATCAAACATCGGACAGTCCTGATTATTTCTCAGGCACGCGCAGGCATAGGTGCACAGGCACCCTATATCTGTCCCTTTATTTCTTAAATATAATTTAAGCTAGTCTTATCTTATCAACTTTAATGAATATGTGTAACCATTCAATTGGGAACCATTTCCCAATACATAAACCATGAAAGGTAATATTTTCAACATTGTCTAAAAAAATGAGAAGTCATAAAATCTTTTCAACAATTCTAAAGCCTATTAATATTAGGATGTAGTCCATTTTTATAACAAAAGTGATAACATAAAATTGAAGTATCTATGGCTAACATTGCAACCTTTGCTCTATTTCTCCCTCATAGAGTGATCACTTCTCCTCTTTTTCAAGCTCTCTCTTTACTTATTAGCCTCTACGTATTAATACAATTTTGAGTTTCCTTATTTGATATCTTTTTTTATCGAAGTAAAAATACTGCTTAAGAGATATTTTAGCTTAAAACATATCCAAAGCTCCTCTTGCCTTCTTTTTCGGAATAGAAGGTAGATAAGTCTTGCAATTGCACTTCCAATGGTAGGTTTCATCATAATGGAATCATTTTCCTTCCTTACTTTTGTTGTTTTTAGTTATGACGTTCTTTTTTTTGAGAGGTACATTCTTGCCTCATTTCTTAAACTTACCTTTGTCTTTCTTGGCTTGATGACTTCCCACGCATGAGTAACAAGGTCTTATTCTTATATTGGAGAGATCCCTCGGCTATTTAAAATATTTTTAGCAACTCATGAAGAGTAGGTATAAACATATTCATGTAGTAGTTCAAAACAAAGAACCAAAAGGAATAGGGGAGTAATTGGATTATCAAATCATTTGTCCATTATGAAACCTAAACCCTCTAAGTTCTATATAAGCCCAATCATTTTAACGATATGTTCTTGATGTGTAAATCTGCAGATGCACAGTGAATTGAGAATTAGCATTGGAAAATATAATCATTATATCACAATAAAAAGTGTAGAGTGTCGGCGTGCAAGACTAATGATACTTCAAAGATAAGAGAACGGTTATTTAAATTACAATAAAATAAAATGCAGATAAATTATAGACAGGAAGATAAAGTTCAAATAAAGTAAAAGTAAGATAAATGGAAGGTACATTAATTTAAATGACAAAATAAATAAAATTATTTCATTAAATTAAAGACATGTACCATAATGAAAATTGATCTATTTTGAATTACAAGGTGAAAGAAGCATGATAGAATGCTTAAAAGGTTACACTAGTCATGGACATTAAAAAAAATTAAGATTTTTGTATTGAGAGTTGAGGATTTGAGCATCAAAAATGCTAAATGAATCACACAAGCAGGAGGCCTACAAAATGATAAGAAATTACTCAAATCGGCCGAAAAAGGATGTAAATATACCTAAATTGGCCGAAATAAGCCTAAGTTGGCCAAAATATGCCGGTTTGCCATTTGTTGCCAAAATTATCATTTTTACGTTTGGCTCTCAAGGAAGAATATTCTAGCAAGAAAATAATAAAATCAGCCGAAAAGGAGACGAACTAGGCTGAAATAGACTAAGTTTCGGATGAATCAGCCAAGTAGATGAAAATCAGTCAAGCAAACGAAAGTTAGCCAAGCAGACGACAGTCAGACAAAGTTAGCCGACCGAGTTGGCTAAATTCAGCCGAATTGGAAGTGACCGGTCGACCAAAGGGTGGTTGAACCTTGTTTTCCTGCCCAAGTTCTTGAATAGGCATATTTGTCCACTTTTTAGTCGATTTTCCTTCATTTCAGTCCTTTTTGGGTAATTTTAGGGGCATTTTCTGCAAAATTAGAAGAAACTTTCATCAAGTTCAGGGATTATTTAGAAATATTCAAGTATATAGTTGCAAATAAGAAAAGGAACCTTGACCAATTCCAAGGGTTTTAAAGCAAATTGGAGGATTTATCTACAAATGGAAAGGGATCTTATTCCAAAGGTAGAGTTCTAGTTGACTAATTTTTAATGTATCCCATAAAAGTAGACTTTTTTAGGGACTATATTGCAACTTACAACCTTGTTGAAGGAGATTCGAGAAGCTTCCACTGCCTTGTCGCCCACGTCTCCCGCCGCCTAAAAATACCACCCCTTATCGAGTGAAAACACATACAACAAAACCCCATCCCAATAGTGAAATTCAACTTCCGAGGCTCACGGCTCTAAAGATCTTCCGAGGCTCATTGCCCAGAAGAAATATTTCCCTCTCAAGGATTATTTTCCTCTCTATAGATGCTCTGCTAGCTCGATCCTTAGTCTTCTGATTCTTAAGTGGATTTTCCTGCTTTTCATTTGCATCTTTTCATTGTTAGTCCTATACTTAATGAAGTCTTTAGTGTCAGTAATCATTATGTTTTGCTCTGTAGGCCCTGGCATATATTATTTGTTTGAACATTCGTCAGACATTCAATCCCTTTTTATCATTTTCGAAGCTGTTGTGTATGTTTATTGGTTTCTTTACTTAGTAGATTCAATATCGAAGAATATAAGAACTCTTTTACCTTTCTGTCCCGCGTCAATTGCTTTATTAGTAATCATATTCCTTATCATTTTCGAGCTTTCATCTAAATTATCGTTTTATCTTTCAAGTCATTTACAAACTTCTTAGTATTTTACATTACGCAAATTAGAAGCTTTAGTTACATTAGTTCACTCATAGTATTTCTAGACTCCTAGAATGCTAGCACTCCACCATATATTTCTGCATGTCAATGCATCCTCTGGGAGGAATCAGCTGCGCCGTGGATATTATAGTAAATAGAATTATTTTAAAGGCTTTGAGCCGAGAGAGATGAACTAGTGTTTTGTTGGTCAATGGTAGTTGTGATGTTGTTTTGCATCATTTTGTAGTACAACATCATGACTATATACTACAGAATATAGCATAGTAGACGTACCAATTTTATGTGTCATTATGCAAGCCCATATTCTAGGTCCTAGGAGGTCGTGCCAAAATTTTGGATTCTCCTTAATCAATCTTCTTGATCAGGCTGATCACTACCTTATTTGTTACCTTGGTATGGCCATTAGCTTGAGCATAGTAAGGTATGAAGTGACTAATTTAAAGTCGTGTTCTTCTACAAATTCAGCCACTATGCCACTGATAAAAATGATGACATTATTGATAGAAATGGTCTTTAATACTCTAAACCTATATATAATCATTTCCTTTAAGAACTCGATGACCTCCAGCTGGGTTAATCTTTTTAGTGATGCAACTTTGACCCACTTAGTAAAGTGATTCGTTGCGATAAGAATTTACGTATGATGCATACTTAACTCGTGATATATCTAACGGATCACATCAATAGCCAAGTCTCTAAATGGCCAAGGTTTTATGATCAGTACCGTTTCCAAAGCTAGGTGCTTGGTTCACATCTTTGACAACTCCTACATTCCTTGAAGTATCTGATATAGTCTTTTAGGATGGTCAGCCAAGAAAAGCTATGTTGCCTAATCAATCAATGCATTTTTTTCTAGCCTGATGGGATATGCATATTCCATTATGGACATCCCTCGTGATCTCCATACCTTCGGTGAATTTGAGGCATCTGAGTAGCAAGTTGTTGTGCCATTGCTGAAATGGTCTTTAAAGTCGTGTTCTTCTACAAATTCAGCCACTATGCCACTGATAAAAATGATGACATTATTGATAGAAATGGTCTTTAATACTCTAAACCTATATATAATCATTTCCTTTAAGAACTCGATGACCTCCAGCTGGGTTAATCTTTTTAGTGATGCAACTTTGACCCACTTAGTAAAGTGATTCGTTGCGATAAGAATTTACGTATGATGCATACTTAACTCGTGATATATCTAACGGATCACATCAATAGCCAAGTCTCTAAATGGCCAAGGTTTTATGATCAGTACCGTTTCCAAAGCTAGGTGCTTGGTTCACATCTTTGACAACTCCTACATTCCTTGAAGTATCTGATATAGTCTTTTAGGATGGTCAGCCAAGAAAAGCTATGCTGCCTAATCAATCAATGCATTTTTTTCTAGCCTGATGGGATATGCATATTCCATTATGGACATCCCTCGTGATCTCCATACCTTCGGTGAATTTGAGGCATCTGAGTAGCAAGTTGTTGTGCCATTGCTGAAATAGCTCCGTCCTTATTTTAGTATAGTTGAGAGCTAGTTAGTGGAGTTTAACCGAGTAAACCCCACTTGGATTTTGAAGATACTGGATGAGATGAACGCCAATTACCTGCCTCTAGATTTTCCATGTTAAAGGCTGAGAACTTGGCCTCCCTAGAAGCAAGAATCAGATGATTTCACTTATAAACGGTCATTGTGCCATACCATTCACCTTGGCATTGAAAGATCAAGAAACATGGTTTAGCACTCATTCTTTAAATTCTTCCAAGAACCGAATAGATATGGCAAAATATTTGGTTAATCCAGGGTTGGTATACAGGGGTGCTAAGTTCTAGCATAATTTCCAAGCATATAATTA
The DNA here is from genome assembly GCA_027186245.1 of Coriaria nepalensis. Classification (NCBI taxonomy): domain Eukaryota; kingdom Viridiplantae; phylum Streptophyta; class Magnoliopsida; order Cucurbitales; family Coriariaceae; genus Coriaria; species Coriaria nepalensis. The sequence continues at coordinate 4,021,971 of CP114493.1, forward strand.
AGGCTTCATACTTGGCCGATTACTCATGCAACGAAAATAGAGCTAGAAGGACCAAGTACTATGTACGCCTTCTGATGACTTAATAGAGATATCAGGTGATGCCATGTGCTTGTTACTAGATCTGTCAAAGTACACTTCCCATACGGATTGTTCAACATGTAGTGCAGTCATTTGGAAAAAGCTCGAAAGAGTGATCAGCCAAGAAATCAACTAGTGCTTGTCCTTTGACCCATTTTGATTGTATATATTATAGGCTGAACTCGGCCTATATTAAGGTCCATTGTCTTAAGCATCTTTTGAGAATTGGCTAAGATAATATATATTTTATGAGATTGGTTCGACAATAACACAAACTTGAGTGTTTAGCAGGTAGTGCCTAAGTTTCGTAATGGCAAAATACAACGCCATACATAAATTTTCAATAGAAGTATCTTATACCTTAATAGGAGTAAACACCTTGCTGAGGTAAATGGCCTACTCGCACTTTGCATCATTCTTTTGCTAGGAGGCAGCCGACTAATTCGGTAGTTGTCAAAACATATAATAGCAATGGTTGGCCATTCACGGTTAGGGCGAGCACTGGCAAGCTGGCGAGATGCGATTTAATGATGTCGAATACTTCTTGACTATGGGGTACCCAGACAAACTCGTCTTCCTGCTTTAACTTCAACACAGTAAAGAACACCTTGGTTTTCCAGGCTAGATTCAAAATAAATCTTCTTAAGAAATTTTACTGACCAAGGAAATGCTAAAGTTCCTTCTTATTTTTAGGTGGATGAGCTTCTATGATGGCTTTGGTATTTTGTTTGTCTACCTCATTGCCCTTTTGGTGGATTTTCGAGTGAAACACCAAAAGCACACTTTAGTGGATTCATCTTCAACTTGTGAAGATATAATTGGTCAAATGCCTTTTTAAGGCCAGCCAGGTGATTTGTACCTCTAAGAGACTTCACTAGTACATCGTAAATATAAACTTTCATAATAGTACTGATCAAATTATGGAAGATTGCATTCATAGCCCTTTGATATGTCATCCCGATATTCTTCAATTTGAAAGGCATAACTACCCATTCGAATAATCTTATCGTACCGAGGCATCATAATACAGTTTTATGGACATCTTCTTTGGCTACGAAGATTTGATTATACCCTAAGTGTCCATCCATGAATGACAAAAGTTTCATGCCCGACTACTCTGTTGACTAGTAAATCAGTTACCAGGTATTCGTACTTAGAAGTTGCCAGATTTAAGTTTATGAAGTCTATACATATCCTTAACTTGCCATTCTTTTTCATGGTGGGTACGATATTGGACCAATGACCGATCGAGTCCAGGAATTTCATGATCATTCTAAGCAAAAAAATCAGAGTAAGCAAATAACAACTATATCATTTTGATATGCATTTATTTGTGCATAAATAATGCCACTAATATTGGTCAAGGGTTTTCAGCCAACCCTAGATTTATTTCTATCAAAGGGTCATGTACATCGGCATTAATATCATCTAACTTAATCGGGGTAAGGTCTAGATGATCCATAGTTAGGCTTTCTACTAGCTTAACTACTCAGACATTGAGGTATCCTCCATCTGCCAGGCCAAATATTTATTCTCGACGGCTACTATGGTGGCCGCCGGGTTAGGCCATTGGACGTAGCCTATTGTGACATCTCTTTAATCCTGAGTTCGACCAAGCTTGATAGAAATGAGAAGAGAACTAGCGCCTGATTATCCAATTTATCGTTTTCAAATTCGGATGTTGGTTCAGATGTTGAGACAATGTTGATTGCTTTGTTGTTCGCCTTGACCACTTTGATAGGACCGACACTTTTGTTATAAAATCGACCGTATCAAATAAGAAGTGGATGTGAAGGACCTTGCTTCAACTTTAATTGTTTCTACCTTTTACTTCATTCCAAAATAGCAAAGCTTGATGTATGGAGGAAGGTATGTAAGAATTGTAATGAATCCAATCTCTCCCAAGCAAGGCATTGTGAGAAAGAAGTTGTCGTGTCAACGATGAAGAACACGACCAATAATGACTTTGTTCAGAACATCATTTCCAATGGCATAATGCCTTGTACCTTTGGCATGCCCCTGATAAAGCCATTGACGATTACACTCCATTGGGATTAAGTCCTTGGATGACTTATCTAGAACTTTCATCATAAATGATGGTAAGATGTTGATCATCGCTCCATTATCAATCAAAGTTTGGATGATCGGTACTCCTTCTAGGTAGATTTTGATGTGGAGTGATTTAATGTCATATGACATATAACTAGATGGCTTTTTGAAGATAACCTCTTCTGAACCGCCTGCCTCTACTACTACTTCGACCAACTGACAACTTCAAACCGTCTTAGCAGTGTTGGTGTATCTCTAGGATGGTTGTTTCATCCTCGCTGCCTCTTCTAGTTAGATTTGCATATCTACCTGAAAGTCTATCAGTAAAGTAAGAGCCAACGTTGGAGCCTTACCTAGATTTGGCACGACAGGCTAAGTTGAGTTCACATTGTCCTCCTTTCCGTATGAGGAATCGACCTCGTCTAAGAGTGCCTCCAATAATCCTATATTGAAGTTGGCTTTGAGCTCTATCATTAAAGAGGTCATCAGATCAGCTATCTTATCGGCCAGATCAAGGGGATCGATCTCTCCTTAGTCGATCAACTAAAAGGGCACCTTTTCTGGTGGATTATCAGAATCGATCGGCGCTCTCTCAGGCGGGTCATCCACGATAATATTAAGGGTCTCAAGTGATGATGATGAACTGCTCTTGGCTAAGTTTCAATTTTAGCTATATTTAAAAGCTTTTTTCCTTTGAGCGGCCTATTCAACCCTGTTCCCGGCATTTATGAGTATGTCAATTTCCTCTTGAAAATTTTAGGTGCTCTAGCTATTTCCAAACTAATCGAATTGGCCTCGGGGGAACGATAATCCTCGGCCTCTTTTAGATTGCCACAGAGGAATTCATGCCTGAAAAATGTAATCAATCCTAATAAAGATTATAAAAAATAATAATAAATAAACAAATAAAAACAAACAAATCAGTTCACAACAAAGTGCGAGTTGAATTTTAATTTTTTGGCCAAAAAGTTCAAGATTGATGAATGCTAAATAAATCAAAATGCAATGTTAAAAGCTCAAATCTTGTAATTCATAGATTAGTTAAAACAAATTCGAAGGAATGCTTAAATCATAAGCTAAGCTGCCAAAATAGGCCTTCATTCAAGAAAATAAACTGGGGCCCTGTGGCTTATAAATTCATAGCGCTCCCCTTCTTCGATTTTCAAATCCCCTAGAGAATAGAAATTGCAGAAATGTGAAAGCACAGGATCAAACTTACTTTGATTCCTTTCGATTTCAAGCTCAACACTTCGAATCAATGTGCAAAACCAAAGGTCTTTCACTTCGATTCGCAAATTACAATCATGCCAAGGAAAAAACTCAGATTTGAAGACAAAATCAGTTCGGAAGAACAAAATCCGGTATTGAACATATATAAAATCGAAGGAAGGTCATATATAAAATTTTTGAGACAAAAATTTCAAGCTCAAAATCTAAATCACTGAGAGAAATGAGAGAAATTTTTAAGAGTTTTCTTTCTTACAGCATTTCACTTGTACAGAAATCTCTTTTTCGACTTCATTAGCTGATCCGAATTTGTCTCAATCCATACCAAGCACGCATAATAGTTACTCGATCCATCCGACTGTAGGTCCGAACAGCTCCGGACTCACATTATGACTGGGTGCAAGGCTTTTTGTACGCATATTATGCCAGAATTTCTCATTTCTGTAAATGAAAACCAATGCTTCCTACCGAAATGCAATGGCCGCGAATTGCTCATAAGAAAATAGAACAACAGTAATAAAATGAGATATCCATAAGATATGATCAAATCGGCTTCATGTTCAAAACCAGGAAAAATAACATCAACAATAAAAAAATATTCAAAAAACAAGACACTCAAGTCACAAGAACCATTGTAAAGGATGCTGGCAGATTCATCGCCACCATCACAATCAACAGAGACCACTAATTTCTACTGAAGCTTGGTTAAGAACCAGTCTAAATAAAAATTTAAAACAAAAATAAAAATAAAAAGAAAAATCAAGGAATCAAGGTCGGGTTAACACCAGTCAATCAAACCTACCTTCCTCATCTTTTCTTTCCCCTTTTTTGGTTCTCCACGTTCTTTCAGAAAAAGATAGATCATTTTGGTTCCATCACTTGGCCATCATCACCTTCACAAACTCATCGTAATTTATCTGGCCATCACCATCCACATCAGCCTCCCGGATCATCTCATCCACTTCTTCATCAGTGAGCTTCTCCCCCAAGTTGGTCATCACATGCCGAAGCTCAGCTGCAGAAATAAATCCATTTTGGTCCTTGTCAAAGACGCGGAAAGCCTCTTTCAGTTCCTCCTCAGAGTCGGTATCTTTCATCTTCCTGGCCATTAGGTTAAGGAACTCAGGGAAATCAATGGTCCCATTTCCATCCGCATCAACTTCACTAATCATGTCTTGAAGCTCTGCTTCAGTTGGGTTCTGGCCAAGAGACCTCATAACAGTACCAAGTTCCTTGGTGGTGATACAGCCTACAAAAGAAATCAGATGATTAAGAATCGCAATTTAGTGTTTCTCTTGGTATGCAACAACACACTAAAATGGGCTAGATGACAATTGAAATCAAATAGACATTGACAAATCAAAGTAAGTAATAAGAAAATCATACAGCAGAGTGCAAAATTTGCAATGACATTTGAATGCAAACATAGTAAAGAAAGTAAAATTTGTAACAACATATCTAAATAACATGAAATGAAGTAATGTATGTTTTTACAAGCAGAACACAACATTACAAATCCTCAAAATGAGATCGTAGCTCTTTCAAAGGAAACATATTCATAAATAAATTAGAATTACACTGGTTATAAAATTGACGCACGATCCTTTTTTCAAGGGATTGAGAAAGGTGGGTTTAGAAAGAGTTAGTCATGTGTGATGACCAATTAAGGTTAGATTCAAAAATCTATAACTCCATGAAAAATGAAAGAAAGAAGATATAACTTTCAACTTTAAATCGCTTAAAACAACCTTTTTCCCTTACGGATTTATTCAGTTTGGACTGCAGGGTCTAGAGATTGGAAGATTGATTGCACAAAATCATCAGAACCATGTTTAAATCCATTGATGTAAGAAGAATCACCCTGTTCCCTTTAAATCTATTATGCAAAAAATGTCTTGAGTTCCTGTAATTTAAAAATGTCTTTAGCTTTTCAAATTTTTACAGTATCATAAAACATTTCTCTGAGATTTTCTTTTTACATTCTCTCGGTTGGGCAATGAAAACTCGATTGCGGTTAAAAAAAAAAACATATTTTTCCGGTCAACTCGAAAAAATTTATCTCCAAGCCATGTCTTAGATTACTCTTTTCAACGATTTGACCTTACAGTTAAGAGTCATCCCCAATAATATCTATCTATCTGCGTAGATCATACCACTACATGATAGCGAAGGTAATATACAAAATAAAAACGCCACAATATCATAAAAAAACAACGAAAAATGATGCCATCGTTTTTTTTTTTTTTTGGGTCAAAGAAGCCATCATTCAAATCGGTAACAACTAGATCTGAAACAAGCGATTGGAGAGGGAGAGAGAGAGAGAGAGACAAAACCGTCGCCATCTTTGTCGAACAAGCTGAAGGCTTCCTTGAATTCAGAGATCTGATCATCTGTAAGCTGATCCGCCATTGATCTTCTTCTTAGTTAAGATGATGATGGAATTGGAGTTGTTCTATGAATTCGATAAATAGGTGTACGTAAATAGGAAGGCGCAGAAAGAGAGGGGTAGTAGAAAAAGGGAAGGTAGTCCAAAAGCTTGAGAGAAATGTGCGTTTACTCGCGCTTTATTACACGGACCTGCTCCATTTATCAAATCCAACTTAATTCCTTCTCTCTTACCATTCTACCCCCAGTCAATTTATCACTTAAATGTCTCATAATTATTATGCATATATGTATTTAATTTAGAAAGAGATCCATAGAAGTTGGCAAATTATGTAAACGGTCTGTTTGGGCATAAAATTTAAACTGTATTTTGAAATATATTGAAAAATATGTTTTTTTATTCAAAATTTTGATTTTGTCTCATTTTCTACATTTTTTTTTCATGTTTGGCATTTCAAAACACGTTTCGTACTATAAAGAAGATAAATGGGTTTAATTTTTATTTCAACCTGATTGAGATTTGATTTAATTTTTATAAAAATTTCTATTGGGTTTCAACCAACAAATCGCAATCATCCTCTATTACCGAACTCTTTTCTTCTTATAATATTATATATATTAGCTCTTATAATATTTATTATATTACAATTCAATTTTTGTTTAGTTCTCCGAATTATAATTCTAAATATTGTTATTTTAATTTAAATTTAATTATTATGAAATTATGATTAAATAAAATCTTGGCTCATGGTAATATGCGTCAGATCGGTCTCAACTCGTTCAGCCCATATTGCCATGAGCTAAGGATGATACACCTTAGACTAAAGCAGGGATGGTACACCTTAGCCTAAGATTGTAGTAGGGAGCTGTTTTTTTTTTTTTTATTTAAAATATTTTTCTCTTTATTAATTTTCCTATAAATATTTTTTAAAATTATTTTCATAAATCACAATTCAAAAAATAATCTCTTAATTCTCCATTATTTTCCCTCTTCATTATTTTTCCTATAAATACCACCTCAAATTATCTTTATAAATCACAATTCACAACTCAAAAAATCATCTCCCAACTCTCAATTTTTCTATATTTATTTTTCTTACTAATTTAAAGTCTTAATTATTGATTTTACAATTCTTGATTATAGTCTTGACTCTCAACTCTCAAGTTCCAAAATCTAATTTCAAGTTTGTTCAATTTTTCTATTTTATTGTAATGTGTTTTAATCTTTATTAGTATTTATTATTTGTAAATTTTATCTTCCAAGTTCTAACAAATTTTAAAATATATATATATATATATATATATATTTTTTTTTTTTTTTTTTAATAACATAGAAAATGGATAACTTGGATAACACGCATGATTTTGGAGGCCAGCCAAAATTGTCATTTTATAGTATAGGATATATGGAATTGGACGAAAGTAATTTTCCTAATATAGACAAGGTCCACGAGGATGAGGTCGATCTCTACAAAATGCAAGAAGTCAATGTCAAAAGTTTGGCTTTGTTTTGACAAGTTGTACAAGCCAGATGAACACGATAAAATTAAAAAAATATGTTGTATGTAAAGTATGTAAAAAGACTCTAACTGCTAATGTGTCTGGTGGAATTGCCCACTTAAAACGTCATAAAGATAAATGCATGCCTGATCCCACACCCAGTATAGGTACGTCTCAAACTCAATTAAATTTTCAACTTGATGGTTTAGTCTATATGTGGTCATATAATGAAATGAGAGCTAGAGATAATCTTGCTAAGTTAATTGTTTATTTTGATTTTCCCATTGGTTTTGCTGACTCAGAATAATATAAAAACTTTGTTCGAGACTCATATTGTCCTTCCTATAGGAGAGTAAGTAGAAATACAATTAGAAGTGATATAGAAGCATATTTTAAAAATTAACGTGATGCTTTAAAAAAAGAATTAGGTTCACCTCATATTAGTATTGCATTAACATTTGATATTTTGAGTGCAAGGTCTAAGCAAAATTATTTATCTATGGTTAGTCATTATTTAAATGTTGAATGGTCTATGGAAAAAAAATTATAGGTTTTAGAGTTAATGAGACTCAACATAATGCTGAAAATATTTGTGATATTATTGTGCAAGTTTTGAATGAGTTTGATATAAAATAACATATAATATCAATCATATTGGATAATGCTTCTGCAAAAAAGAAAGCAATATCTTTGTTTGATGATCAACTTAGTGGGCACAATGGTGGAATATTTCTATATCAATGGTGTGTTTTTCATATAATAAACCTCATTGTCAAAGTAGGTATGAATTTGGTAATGAATGAAATCATAAAATATTTGAGATGTATTAGCTTTCATAGATAACTCTAATCCTCGTATAGCTGCATTTAGACAACTATGCAAGAATGCAGATAAGAAACTTCGGAAGTTTGTACTTTATATGGACATAAGATGGAATTCGACTTATATAATGTTACAATAAGCTATTCTATATAAAGATTAGATTACAATATTTTTATATCTAAAACAAGGTATATCTACTATATTGCGTGAAAACGATTGAGATACTGCTGAAAAATTTAACAAATTTCTAAAAGTTTTTTACGAGTCTACTATGATTTTATCTGGTATTTATTATCTTACTTCACCATTAGTTATTGCACAATTTGTTGATATTGTTCAAATATTTACTTTTTATGATGATGATGTTATTTTTAAACCGATTATAGAAAAAATGAAAATAAAATACGTAAAATATTGGAAAGAAATTCCACTTTTGTATTGATTTGGAGTTCTATTGGATCTAGACTTGAATATGAAGGTAAGTAAGGTTGTTTCTTTTATAGGAAGAGAACTGGATATTTTTTATAATGAACTAATTGCTAATGCAAATATAAAATTTCATGAAGTTTATGTTGTTTATGAAAATAAGTATAGCGACTTGCGACCTCGACGATCCGATCAACAAAATGAATGATCAAAGAAGGCGATGTGGAATATTTACAATAAGAATAAGAGTTCTTCAAGTAGTGGTACTTCAGAATACGGGGAGATTCAGAAGTATTTTGAATTCTTAGATGATGAGGATGGAGATGACTTTAATATCTTGCAATGATGGAAGTACAATTCAAAAAAGTTTCCTATATTAGCTCGAGCACATGACATCTTGTCTATCCCTGTCTCAACAGTGTCTTCATAATCTGCCTTTAGCATCGGTGGAAGAATCATTTATGATAGAATAACTAAATTAACGCCTGAAATAGTTTAGATTCTATCGTGCATCAGAGATTAGGAATGTGCAAATCAATAAAACCAACATCAAATGACAGTTAAGAAGAAATGTACGGAGGATTTGATAATTTATATCTTGAATCTGAATACAAAGTTCCTAATTATGTAGTAGGAAGTAGTTCAACCCTCATTAAAGTAGTTCAACCCCCATTAGAAATTATATATTATGATATAATTTAATAATTTATTTTTTAAAGACTTTATTGTAAGTTTTGTTTTTTCCTCTTTCAGGTCGAGAGGTTTTTTTGACGTAACTATTTATCATTACAAATCACAATAAAGTTATTTCCTTAACTAACTCTTTGTTAATAATATACTAAATTATACGTCTCAAAAATAACAAAATTGGAAAAGAAATCACAAGGTTTTAGGATAATATTATTTTTGGTCCATCTGTTTCACCAGAACGTAATAAAATATGAGTTATTAAATAAACAGATAAATATACTACTTTTATATTATAAAACTTCCTTACTATGTCATAAAATTACTTTATTAAACTATAAAACTTATTTATTCTATTACAGAATAATTATTTACCAAAAAAAACCCCCCGTTTTAAGGCCCATTTTTAACCAGGCCAGGCCGGGCCGGGCCGAGAGTTTTGAGGCCCAGCCCAGCCCGACCCAACCTAAATAAGCTCGGGTCTAATGCGGGCCTGCTCGGATTTCCACCACTAAGCTTTGATATGCAACTTTCAGTGGAGGCTTACCCATATGTTTCCCCTATTGCAAATGAATGTGGCTTTAGCGTTACTCATGTTCCGTAATACGTCTCGAGTCTCTGGCAATGACCATTTACGTCATCATACCTTTCAAAATGGGTTCAACTTTATAGCCATTTCAGCTTTCAACGCTAGCTTCACTTAGGTTTGTGTTCTGCTGAAGTAAAGTTCTAAGCTTAATTTGTTATATAGAACTTTATGGTCGTTTGGTTGGTTAGAAAGGGTGGGATTAATGAGTTGAAATGATTATATTCTTATTCCATCGCTTAGTTATGTTTGAGAATGAGAAGTTTGATTCTCCATGTTTATTGATTCCCATATTTGGTAGGAAAACTCATTTTCAGGAAATAAATGTTTTTATAATTATATCGCTAATATATTACGCAACCTGATAATTATACCCCTAATAAAAAAGGAAATTTCATATTGCGATCTCTCTTCTTCTCCTTCTCCTTCATATACTTCTTATCCACCATGTAACCAAACTGTATTTTCACCCATTTGATCGAAAATCTTACCTTCATATGTGATGAAAATTCGACATTGTAATAGCTAAAAAATGTCATTTTATCTTAATTTCATAATCAAAAAAACTTTTAAATATATTATAAATTCATAACTCATCAAGGAATCAACGCAATATCATCCAAATGGGATATCCAACAACACAATTTACACAACAATAGTACAATTCTACACTTTTTAAATTCCAAATATCCAACAACACAACGTTTTGAATCGAATAACACAAAATTTCTTCATTTCCATGAGTATTCTCATGGTCGTGGATTGAGTGTGACGACGATTTCGATGGATGGTTGGAAAATCCTTTATTGTATTAAAACATCAATATCAATATCAATATTTAATCGTAAGAGTAATCAATATCAATATCAGATGCTAGTTTACTCTATGGATTGAAAGCCCCATCGACCCATCGAGTAAACTAGCAGTTATGATATTCTACGGGTTGAAAGCCTCATTGACCCATCGAGTAAACGAGCAGTTATGATACTCTATGGGTCGAAGGCCCCCTCGACTTGTCGAGGAAACTAGCTATTATGATACTCATCAGTCGAGGGTCCATCGACCTGCCGAGTAAACTAAAAGTTATGATACTCTATAGGTTGAAGATCATATCGATCCGTCGAGTAAATTAGAAGTTATGATACTCTATGAGTCGAAGGCCCCATCGACTCGTCAAGTAAACTAGCAATTATAATACTGTACGGGTAGAAGGCCTCATTGACCTGTAGAGTAAACTAGCATATGATGTTAATATTAATTACTTTTATGATTCAATGTTGATATTGATATTAATATTTGAATATCTTGATACAATAGTTAAAAGAAGAAAGTCAAAATCAACACATTCTGACAAATCATCATTTTGAAATATAGAAAGAGTCATGATAACTTGATATCAGTAGATGAAATTTGAAATGTTTACAAATCATCCAAAAAAATTTTGAAAACAAACCTATTAAGGCCAAATATCCAAAAAACAATATTAGTAACGGATATTAAAAACTAGTCTTAGTGCCTATTTAAAAAATATTCTTAATGATAAAAAGTTATCAATAACTAGTTACGGACGATTTTCTCTTAACATTTCCTTCACAAACTCAAACTTAATACCGTCTTCCTTGAATGACTTGTAGACATCCATCAACCCATCATTTGTAGCCAAGAGGCAAGCCATCTTCATAGCTTCACTAAATGTAATTGGTAGTAGCCAAAGCTCATTCGTAACATCAACCCTCTTTTTATGAAACTCGTCTCCAGCTAACTTCAATAGTGCATTCTCAATTTTATCCATAGTTGACTCAAACCTCACACTCACCTCAACTAAAGCACTTAAATCTATGCCATTTTGTGCTAATTTTTTCTTCTTTATTGGTTTGCTTGTTTCACCCTTCATATCAGTATATCCAACTCTATTTCTGTTTTTGTGGATGTGAGAAGCCTCTATCGGCTTCTATCATGGCAAGCATATCTTTAATGTAATTAAAAAATCCCTAAAAATTTGCAACAATCACAATTTTAGCTAACCCTAATTGAATATTTTTACCACTTATAATACCTTGTCAGAGCTAGCAAACTAGAAGGATATCAAAAGAGAAAAAGTAGTAATGGATCTGGTGGAGAGAAGCTTACCTTCGAGACAGGAAGAAAAGAAATCAATCAAAAAAGAACTGGAGAAGATTATGTGAACATAAGAGGAAAAAGGAAGTTGAAAAAAAAAAGAAGAATAAAAAGAAAAGAAAATGAGTAAAAACATCTTTGCTCATGACAGAAGGCAGGACCTCATTTAAAAGTTTTCATTTCTTCTGTGTTTTTACTAAGGAAATAGTGGAAAGGGTGGGACAACGTTTAAACAAAATTTGTCCATTCCCATCCAATAACCACTCTCTCATCAATCATCATTCTCTATTTTTGGCATTTTGGAGAATGAAATTGATTCTTCAAAATGAGTAGTAATGAACCAAAGATATAAATGGAATCAAATCGGTTAATATTCATTCTCATTAACCAAATAACCCCTTACTTTTTCGAAGCAAATCCTAGAAAAATTTGCGTGTAAATATATCCTTTCAATATAGAGAGTTGAAGAAGTTCTATAAGTAGATTTATAAATTGCAAGAATTAAAAACCCCTCACTAAGATGATTTGTATTTGTTTCCAATTTCTCTCTCTCATGTATATATGTATATATATTATTTGAGCAAGTCTTATTTTGGAAAGGTTGACATTGAAAGATGGTGCCATGAATTTTTATTCGAAAAATCCTACAAACTGCTTTTGTTGATAACCCGATTCTTTTAACTTCAAATGATTCTTGGTTTTCATTCAGTTTTGATGTACCCATATATTAGTTACCCACTTATCTTCTTATCATTTTCTTGGCTGTCTTCCGCTAAAAAATTCCTTCCCTCCATTGCAGACTGATGATGTCATGTGAAATGATGACCTATCTGAGTCTTGGAGAACTTACTTGGTGGCAGAAGATATTGTAGCCAAACTTGGAAGGTTGATAATAGATTCTTACAAGCAACTTCAGAGGGATAAGGACAACTAACAACCTTCTTAACTTACTTTACTAGGCATCTTGAATTAAGAGAGATATACTTTGCTTAGGTTCTATTAATATCCAAATTAACATTTTGATAAGTAGAAAATGAAGAGAAAAGAAGTGGGAATGAAATTGCTCAAATCAGCTGAAAAAAGATGCAAATATACATAAATTGGCCCAAACATGCATAAGTTGGCCAAAATATGCCGATTAGCCTTTTATCGCCAGAATTATCATATTTTCATATACATATTTTCATATTTTCATATTATCATAATAAAAACCGCTAAAAAATATACAAAATAGGTTGAAATAGGTCAAGTTGTGGACGAATCAAGCAAGCAAACAACAATCGGCCAATGTTGGCTGACCAAGTTGGCCAAATTTGGCCAAATTAGAAGTGACTGGTCGGCAAAAGACTGGGGTCGAACCTTGTTCGGTCGCTTGAGTTCTTAAATAAGCATATTTGGCCCTTTTTTGGCCTATTTTCCTTCATTTCATTTCTTTTTGGCAAATTTTAGGGGAATTTCCAAAAAATAATTAAGCAGCAAATACTAGGAACCTTAAGTGCAAATGGGAAAAATTCATAATATGCTAGCAAAACGAACTCAAGGGACTTATCGAGTAATACCGAGAAAAATCATAAGGAGCAAGTACAAGCTCTCTCTTTGATGAATGGTAAGCAATTCGAACAATCACAAATAAATGAACCTGATAATAGAAATTGCAACACCACTGAAAAGAAAAGTCAAAAAGAGGCCATCCAGCCAAAAGCTACAACTCCAATTCCTGAGGGTCGCAATAGTGATTCAAAAATAGGGAAGTTGAATCAAAATTACTTCACTTTACCTATTAATGATTCTAAAATTTCTTCCCCTATTCCTTTTCCTAATAGATTGAAGAAACAAAAACCTAATAAGCAGTTTTCAAAATTGATTGACATCTTCAGAAGCTTATATATTAATTCTCCTTTTATAGATATGTTGGAGAAAATTCCAAAGTACACTAAGTTTTTAAAGAATATTCTTACTAACAAAAAGAAATTTAGAGAGCATGAGATCATGATGCTTACTGAGAAATGCAATGCTTTTTACTTCAAAAGAAAGTTTTTACTAACATTAAAGGATCCAGATAGTTTCACCATTTCTTGCACTACTAGCAATTTTTATTTTGAAAACATTTAATGTGATTTATGAGCAAGCATTAACTTAATGTCATTTTTCTATTTACACGAAACTTGTATTGGGGGAGGTGAAGCTCACAATCGTATCTCTCTAAATGGAAGATAAATCCATAAAACACCCAAGAGGCATAATTGAGGATGTTATTATTAAGGTTAATAAGTTTAGTTTCCATACAGATTTCATTGAGTTAGATATGGAGGAAGACCAGGATATTCCATTCATTCTAGACCGACCATTCCTAGCCACAAGAAGAACTCTAATTGACATATAACAAGGAAAAGTCATCTTTAAAGTGCAAGATGAACAAGTGGTGTTTAATGTATTTGAAGCAATAAAATACCCTCTAGCAACCGACACATGCTTCAACATAGATGTAATTGACGAGCATGAAGCCAAGACCCTTAAAGGGAGTAATGTTAGAAAACCACTTGAAGCATGCCTCAAACAATACAAAACCATCCAATATAAGGACAAAATGATAAAGTTGAAAATGAGCACCTCTCCACGAAATCATTCTAGTAGGCATGGAGAGAAGAAATGTCTTTTGGTTTTGAAACCACTGTTGAACTATTTATTCAGAGTGTCACCATTTTTTTTGACCCTCTTTGAGAAGAAGAGCATAGTCAAGCTAATGAATAAAAACAAGCATTTTTTGGGACGCAATCCAAATTTCTTTCTTTTTCTTTCATTTATTTTTATGTTTCGTTGTACTTCTATCTTTAGACTTTGTTTAAATTTTGTTTATTTGTTTATTTTTCTTTCCAAAAAAAATATATATAACATTTATTGTCATAGCTTGAGCAAACTCGAGAAGTGGGCGTTACAACACTAGCAATTTCACACTGCCTCACCCACCACCCAAGTCTAAACATCCCATTTACCATTTCCGAAGCCGTTTCAGGGATGTTTTTTTATATTATTATTTCTTATTTTGATCTCTTTTTTGTTTTCAAACATTGAGGACAATGTATGATTTAAGTTTGAGGAAAAAAAGTTTTTTCTTTGCTTTTGGTTGATGTTCACAAGCTAATGATTTACTTGGTTGAAATTGATTTTGATTTTTGAAAAATGATGACTTTGGCTTGTTGCATATGCATATGATTCTTGCATTAGCTTCTATTTGCCTTAGTTCTTTTGAATACTTGTGTACTTATCATCATCAACATGTTGATTTGATTACTTAGATTATATTTATATGAATTTGATCATTTTTAAGGATCTCATTTTCAAGATGAAATCTTTCAAGACAAAATCTTAAACAGTTAACAGAAATGATTTTGGCATCTTTGGACGTTTGAGCTTTTTGAGCCAACTCTCTATCATAATATCTCTAGTCATCCACTTTGAGTCTTAATATATAAAAACTTTTTCTTTCTTTGAACCATAGGAATATCCACACCCTTTGGAGCTTTAAAATATTTATCCTTCTTTTTCCAAAGAATCTTGGTTGCATGGATTACCTAATAAGATATTGGAAGAAAATAGACGTTGAGAAGAAGGAAAAAAAAAAAAACAAAAGAGAGAGAAATTGATTGGTAATGCAAACCTCCAAGGCACTTGACAAATTGTATAAGGTCTTACGTGTAGGTTTAAGTTACTATCGAATGTGTAGTTGGTTGGTAGGGAGAACATTTAAGGTGCTTGACAATTTGTATCAAGATTTTTGGTGTAGGTTTCAATCAACGCCACTATACAAGTGTGTGAAACTAAGAATGGGGTAGGAAAAAAAAAGTGAAACCAAAGAATATGGAGATATTAGGTTGCACATATTTAAATCTCTTATTATGTTGAGATTCTTTAGTTTTGATTTTTTTCATATCATTCTTTGATTAAACCGAAGACCCTAACATCACATTTATGCACCAAGAATCATTAAAAATTGGGCGTGTTAAGTTCGAGAATTTGTTTCCCATAGAGATCACATATAAATCATTAAATTCTGCATAAATGTATATAGGTTATTAAAGTTGTGAATTGAGATTGATTTCATTCATACACACTCAAGGGTTTTGGTGAATGAAGCATACTTTTGAATTAGTGTCAAAACTTTTCAATGTTTAAACTTTTTCTTGAATCCAATATCTTTGTGCAAAATCTATTATGAGGTTTGTAGAATATCAATCTTTTTTTTTTTTCTCTTTTCTTTAACTTAAGGATTAATAAATCTTAAGTCAGGGTATTTGATATGCTTAATTTTTATTACGATTCTATTGATTTTAGCTTAGTGATCCCTTATTCTATCTATTTTTTTTTTTTAATATTTTAAATTTTTTTTTTAAAAATATTTATTTTCACTTTTTATTGTATGTAGGATTACATAAATTCATGGAATTCCAAATTTATTAGCAAAAATGATATCAAGAATGAAAACATAGGGTGTAAAGTATAATAAAAAGAAGATGAGAGGAAGGAAATATAAGATGAAAAGAGAAGGGCTGATGCAGGAGAATCCATGTACTAAGAAAAATAATTAAATAAAACAAAATCCATAAGAAGTGGGCTAGAGAGATTTTTAATAAAAGCACAAAACCATGATTCTATGTTGCGTGCGTAAGATTGAAAAAAAAAAAAAAAAAAAAAAAAAAAAAAAGGAAAGAAATGAGGCGGTGAGAGGAATTTAAGAAGAAAAATTGAACCTATGAATGAAGAGAGGTATATGCGCAAAAGAAAATTTTGGCAGAGAGTAGTATTGCGATAGTCAATAGTCAATGAATGAAGCATGAAATTTCTTATTATTTTTCTCTTCTTAATGAATTTGTGCTTAATATGATATCTATTATGAACTAAATTTATTTTTTAAGGTTAATAATACGTAGTATCTATCGATAATTATATTTTGATTAATTTTTGCTAAATTTTATTAAGTATATTTTTTATTAGGTCCAGCACCAAGAGAAACATAAAAGTTCTAAAGTGAAAATTTGATCCTATGAGTAGATTCACTCCCTTGGTCAATATTTAATTGTTTTAAAGAAACAATATATTTAGGAAAATATCTACCCTACTCTCCTATCCATTAGAAGTGATCTGTACATAGCCCAATCATAAATTCCCACATAGTTGTAGAGGACATTTTTGTCCTAAATTCCCACATAGTTGTAGAGGACATTTTTGTCCTAAAACAAATCCACTCATTTTACTTATCCTTCCTCAGGCTGATTTACAATCCTTTCTTTATAGCACAGTTAAGAACCTCTATATATTTAGTTAGAAACACTTGTAAAGTAGAAACTAATAAATTTTCGGAAGGAAGGGCAATTTGGGTTATGTACATGGAGAGAGAATGTAAAGGGAGTGGAGTGGAGTGGAAAGCAGCAGACTAGCAAATTAGGGCTTTAATGGTAAATGAGGATTCAACAAATAGGAGTCGTCTTGCTGTGTTGAGTTCTCACTTGTCACATCATTCCTTCTCACCCATTTCCATGGCATCGTCGGAGAAAGAAGCAGCTCTTGCGACCGTTCCCTCTGATTCTCCCACCATGTAATTTCATATCTTCTTAATCTTATTCTCTGTGAAAAGGTTCATTTCCTACCGATTTTTCAACTGTTTTGGTAGAATTTATGATATAATTTTCTGATTTGTATTTGAAGTATTTGTTTAGCAAAATCTCTTTGTTTTTGTTTCTGAAGGATTTTGTATGCTCTAAGCCTGCAATCTAAGTGGGGAATGTAATTTTAGTTTCTGTTCCAATCAATGTTATCGCGATGGAGATTTTAGAAATGATAAGTTGGAAGTCAAGAAGCGATCAATAATGGATGTACCATCGTTAATTGAGAAAACTAAAGTAGATATTTGGTAAGGCAATTTTGAAAACGTTTTATTTGGACCTGTTTAGAAAGAAAAGTAGTATATACAAGTTTGTTTGTTACTGACTTACTGAATCTAATTTTTAGATGATCATTGCTAAAAACATGTCTAGCTAAAGAAGATGACGCTTTATGTATAGCCTTTTTATTTTTTTTAAAGAATTCAAAATTTCATCGGTCTTTGTATACAGCAAATAGAGTACAAATGGGAAAGTCAAACATAAACCATTAAGAATTATGGAGGTGAGGAACAAATTAAGGTCTCTGAGAAAATGTAGTGTGATGAGTTAAACGGATGGATAAAAAGATATATTAAATTTGTCTTGAAAAGAGCAGCTGTAGCGAGAAGAATGAGAGAGAAAATGTTATTTACACTATTTGAGGCAAACATCTGTTACATCTAGATGAAGCTTTTTAAGAGACAACAGAGAATTTGTCAATTAACTCTTCTTTCTGAAAGTATCAAATGCAATATTCTTCAAAACAGAAATGATTTTGAGTTTTACAGTCATATTTACAACAAGATCTGGTGCTTGCAATCTGAAATTCCTGTGCTTGTCAGCCAATGCCTAGGCTTACAGTTTTCATGTTTCTTCTTGTTGCAAAAATAGGTTGAAATTTTCATTTGGAGATTTTATTCAGAAGCCACCATGCAAAAATTAACCCTGTAATTATTTCTGACATTTGATTTTTACAGATTTGACAAAATCATCAACAAGGAAATTCCTTCCAAAGTGGTGTTTGAGGATGATAAGGTGCCACCTCTTCATTCCCCTTTGTAATTATGAAAGTTGTAACTCGTCAACTGTGATAGAAGTCTGTTTTGTTTTGATTTGATTCATTTGATGCCACTTTTATGATGAATACCTATGACACACATTCAGGAAGAAATATAATCCCTTACTTATCTTTCCCTCTTTAATATTTTTGGTAATTTTCCCCTTTTATTTTAATGTAGAGCTGTACTGCCTTTAGATTAATTGATTGTTTTGGGTAATGTTTATGTTAATCTTTTGTTTATGATGGGCAGGTCCTTGCTTTTAGGGACATCTCACCACAAGCTCCTACACACATTTTGATCATTCCCAAAGTTAAGGATGGTCTAACCGGATTATCTAAGGTATTTATGCTTGCTATAATTATAACATGTCCATTTGCATATTGTAGCATTTTAATAATCTCGGGATTGTGGTCTACTGCTCAATTATGGTCATGGTGGAGGATTAGAATTAGAATTGCCCAACTTATCTAGTTTTTTTTAAGTTTACTTTCAATTTTAGTTGATGAAGCTATTTGTTGCAAGCTTACCATGTTAGCAAATCAAACATTTTAGATAGTGTTTCCTCAATTTGGTGCTTGAATAGGTGAGTCATCACTAAAGAGAAAAGTAAGATGATTGTCGGGTAGGGCAATGACCTGTTTGTGTTGGGGTAAATACATTCTTAGAGTGAGTTAACGAATAGAGCTGTATGAATCATAGCGGACTTTCTTATGAAATAAAATTGATGTACGTCCAGTTCTAGAAACTTGGCCTACTTGCTTATATGGTCAGCATTAGTGTTGGACTGTAAAAGCTTGATGGAACTATTCTTATGGGTGAGTAATGAAAACTTAGAAATTTTTTTTAATAAACTAAGTCCAAGTAAATGTGGAAAATATAAATATTTAAGTAAGCCCGGTTTTAGTTTATAGATAAGGTTACATCCATAAAATGAAAGTAGCTTTTTTAGATAATCTAACGAATTAGAAAATCAAAGGCGGTGCTTTGAGTAAAGAAGGAGAAGAAATAAGTAGACAGAAGATTGAGGAATGAGAGTGAGTTTTGGGTGAGAGAAAATATGGGGAATATATTTTGGGTGAGAGTTTGGACCAAGCAAATCTGATATTTAAGGAATGAGAGTGATTTTCTTTAGAGAAAAAGAGTCAGGGAAGTGGAAAGCAAGTTGTGGATCTCTGCTGTGAGATAAGTAAAGCTTGTTAGACCACACCATCTCTCATAACCAGTATACGCATGCAAGAGTAACAAGGCCATGAATCTTGTGTAGTTGCAGCATCTTATAAACAATCAATTTAATGCACACAACACCCAATCATGTCATTGTGTTTGCTCAACTAGAGAAATCTTTGTCATCTTATTTTTGACACCTCCTCTTAAAATGGACTTAATTTAAATCCCAAGAAGGCAGTGGCCTTTAAGAAAATAAAAAATATAACATAAGAAAAAGAATAAAAAACTTTTTCTCACCCTTTGATTGTTTTGGTTAAGTTCTCTCTTGAGTTTGTCCTTTTTTGATTGCTTCCTAGGCAGAGGAAAGGCACACACAGATTCTAGGGCACCTTCTTTACACAGCCAAGCTCGTTGCAAAGCAGGAAGGTCTTGATGATGGTTTTAGAATCGTCATTAATGATGGGCCAACTGGATGTTTGTATTCCTTATACCCATTCTTAATTCTCAAGATCAATTATTTCCCTCCCTCTTTCAAGCTTCAATTTGCAATATATGACAGACTCCCTCTTACGATGCAAGATTGACTTGTGCAGGTCAATCGGTTTATCACATTCATGTCCACCTCCTTGGAGGACGACAAATGAACTGGCCCCCTGGTTAAGATGTCTTTCCGGGTAAAATCTTGTCTTAGAGAAGATGAATGCCCTGTCTTTATATTGAATACTTATCTAAAGCAGTGTTATGACTTCTCAAAATTAATCAATCCTATTGTCGATGTCTTAATTTGTTTAATAATGGGTGAACCATATATGCTATGTAGCAAGAAACTAGATATACTTGAACCGAGTTATTAATTTGCTCGGAGTGACATCTGAACTTTTTATTAATGCCCTTAGTTGTATTGAGCCCATGATAGTCCTTACTATAACTTTTTGTTGAAATGGTTTCTAGTTTTGCCCCTAGATGTACAATAAGTATTATAGGTAGTCATTAAAATCCATCCACAATTTTTTGGTACATGTAGAAGCTTCAAATTTGGGTCATCTTGATTAAAAGAATATACCTAGGAGATTATATTTGGGTCATCTATGAAAAATAATCCCCTATATCGGGTGTATGACATCGATCCGAGAGTTGTGAGGGGCTACTACATGAGACCCACCAGCTCGTCACATGAGTAGCATCCAGTCGATGCATGAGATTAGTTTCTCATGTGGCACTGGAATCTGTAATTAGACGATTGAAGCAAGACATGTAGCTACACACTAGTGTTTATCCCATCAAAGTAAAAGCTCATAAGACTTCCAAACTCCTTGCTGACATGGTGTGTTTCAATTTGGGGGAACACCTTTTTATAGCTTAGTGGCTAATAATGGTTGAAGACCCCCTTTGTCCCATTCTCTAACTGACCTGTCTTTAAACTCAGTGCTTTCCAGGGGTTGGCCTTATTCCTTAGTTATCCTACACCATCATCAATTATGTTAATGGATGGGCTTACTTATCATGTGATAGTTTATAATTATTTATTTATTTATTCAACTTGGAGGAAGTAAGCACGTCCTAACCCAAAAAAAAAAAAACCCGAATTTGTCGATATTTTAGCTTGGTAGTTTTAGTCCCTATATTTATTAAAATTGATTTTTTTACTCATTTCGATCATTTTTTTTTAATAAAGGGGACAACATGATATTTTTTTAACACATCAGAACATATAATTAGATGATATATGTAAATATCAAATTTTAATATTATCACCGTAACAATATAATATTAAAGTTATAAATTCGATTTAATTTATTTTTTCCTTAACAAAATTGTCTCAAAATTTTTATATTTTACATTTTCTTTCGGTCTACTTACTTTTTTGAAGCTCCAATGTAAATTGGAGGGTGAGAAAATATACAATATAGAAAATTTTCAAAAAAGTTTGTAGAAAAAATATTAAATATTAATTTTTTTAATTTTTTTGTTATTGATGTGATAATATTAGAAATTAAAATTTACACGTGTATCTGATTTTATGTGTCGATATGTTTTTAAAAAATGCCACGTAAGTATTTAAAGAAAAAGTGATTTAAATAATTGAAAATTTTGATTTTAATAATATAAGGATTAAAAGTTTGGCAGTACTAAAATAAAAACGAATTTGTAAAATACCAAAAAAAAAAAAAATGTATAAAACAAAAGATATATATGCAATGCACTATTACTGGATTGAATTGAAAAGACTAGATGGTCAGTCTTTACTATCGTAGCATTTGAATGGAAATCAAATCGGATCAACAGATTTTCCCACGACATTAATTAATGAGCTGTGGACGTGGTCATAAATGGGCTGTTTCTAATCCGTTCCCCTCCAAACTCATACTCAGCCATCCGTGATTGTGAGGTCTCATCTAACTCTTTCCTTTTTTTTTTTGGGTTTTATTTTTTTTGAAGGAACAGGGTTCAGAAGAAGACAACTGGAAAATAATAGATAGCTACGAAACTAGTAAAAAGAAGACGATCTCCTTGCTCCCTTCCAATCTCATAACTGTAGTATTATAATAACTTAGCAATGAAAATGATGTAACGCTGAGAAAAATAATAATTAATGAAAAAAATAAGCCATTTAGAAAACATCGGCCTCTTATTTCATACCACATCGGCCACTAGCTCATGCATCGTTCTGCTCTTATCAATCTATCATAAAATTGGTCTTTGAACTTGCAAGTTAAAAAGATCTTCCGTGATGAAAGATTCCTCTCAATTTTCCTTGAGAGCAAGTTTAGATATAAAACTTCAACTACGTCTTTTTACTTTTTAGCTTCTTATATATCATCCCCCATAAGAAAATTTTAGAAATAAAGCAAGATTAGCTCATCATCTCAAACCTAAGCAGCTCATTACAACAGCTACCAACTTTTGAGTATACCTTCATATCCTCCTAACAACCTAACATATATGTTATGTATGTAATATGCGATTGGAATTGGCCCAAAAACAAAACAAAACAAAACAAAACATATGTGATTGGAGTACTTGATGATTGATACTTTGTTATTGTTGAATATTAAGACGAATCATACAAACAACGGATAATAAAAAGAATGAATCCAAATAGAAAAAAGAAATAATCATAATAAGGAGTAAAGCATATCAGACATAATCTGATCACACATCATTGAACTTGGTTGAAGAAAACAAATTAACAAGAATAAATATAAAATATAAAATAATAATAGCTCATAATAAAGATAATATAAAGAAAAGTGTAGAATGCATGTTGAGGGATATGGGTTATGATCGAAGAGCTGGATACATGTAAAAACGACGCATGATCAGAGTTTGCTCCCCAATTTATGCCGCAAAAGTGAGAGACAAGCGAGCCGAATGAGACCTAGCAAGCGATGGCTGATTCCCAATGGGTGGCCTACTACTCACATGCCCTAATGTGGAACTCACTGCCAACCCTACCCCACTCCCTCTACTCCTATGTCTCTCATCATCATCTGAACATTGCCTATTAGTCTTGCTGTCAAGTCCCACAAATCTCATTGGCTGTGGCCCCACACTCACCGCCTTCTCGCTCCGACAGCTCAACAATCCCCCACCTCCGCCACCATTACCAATCGACGTCCTCCGTTTCTGGCCGTAACTACTTTTTTCCGCCTCGTCTCTCCTCAACATGTTGATCGCATGAATGTTGTTAATTTCGGCCGCTCGTAATGACATGGTAGTTATGCTCGCCCGGTCGAAGCCTTCGGCAGTTGTCACACTCCAGTCGATGCTCGCTTCACTCGGCTCGTAGCACTCTGTTGGTGCAATGCTCGACGGTGTCATCGGCTCGTCTAGGCTCATCCTTCGGCCGGTCCCACCACCTAATCTTCTCGCGTCGTCTAGAAAATCTCGACGATGGTTGTAAGCTGTCAATGTCGGGTACAAGGTTGTTGTTGTTGTTGCTGCTGTTGTTGTTGTTTGCGTCGAGAAGCTCTCGATCTCGAACAGGTCGGAGCTTGCATCGCTGGCCACATCATCATGATCATCGTCCCTGGTGCTAATATGGATGGTACTTATTGGTCGTGATGAGTTTGGAGGGCTGCCTCGGAGTTTGAAGCTGATGTGACAATCCGGCATCTGGTTCGGATTCAATTGACTCAACGTCTCTTCTTCGGGCGGCTGGAATACTTCTAGTGAGTCTCTTGGTTGGTCTTCAAGAATTGGAGTACTATTTGGGTTGTTCAATATAGGAAATGAAAAGCCACCAGTAGTAGTACTACTAGTATTTGTATTAGTATTTTCATCACCGAAT
This sequence comes from Coriaria nepalensis, assembly GCA_027186245.1. Taxonomy (NCBI): domain Eukaryota; kingdom Viridiplantae; phylum Streptophyta; class Magnoliopsida; order Cucurbitales; family Coriariaceae; genus Coriaria; species Coriaria nepalensis. The sequence goes on from CP114493.1 coordinate 4,046,007, forward strand.
TTTCTACCAGAAGACATTAACACACGCTGGGAACTATTCGGTTTACGATTTTGCTCAATTGGTAAGAAGCCATTTGAAGCCTGATGATGAGGTGATTGAGGTGGAAATTTATTTGGAATTTGGTAGGTTTGGCCCCAACTATCATTTGAGGGCTTGACCGATAAGGGCTTTTTGATATTCATCAAACTAGAATTGTCTCTAGAACAGGACATTATTGGTGGCGGTGGCGGCGGTAGTTTGGAATTTGGTGGGGTTTTGGGCTCTGATGATATTTTTGATTCTTCAAGTACTTGAACTGACTTCTTACCAGAACAAGGACATCTCGAGCTTCTTCTGAAAAGCCAAATCCTACCGGCCGAAGATGACAGCGATGAGCCTTTCCCTCCAGCTTTGATCTTTTGATCACGACGGTCTCTGAACAATGATATTGAAACTGCAGCAGGCCCTGCAGGATTTGTTAGGAGACCGGTCCGGCTATTCCAGCTAGCCTCAGACGAAGCCGTTGGAGTGGAGGCATGAAAGGAACGAGCCCTATAAACATTCCGGCTAGTGATTATGTTATAACCGGGCCCACCATCCACAACAGAGGAGGAAGCAGAGGCGGAAGAGAATCGCGGATTGCATAATTGCTCGGGAATTTGTTCGAGAGTGTCCGATATGTTAACCATGTTTAAAACCGGAGAGATTCTGTTCATATTGGTATTGCTTACTTCATTGAAGTACTTCTTGGCGTCGAAGATGCTGATCTCAGTGGAGTCGTCAACAACTGTCTGGCACCGGCTAATCGGACGGTGTTGATTATGTGTGTAGAGAGATGGGTCGTTGTGAACAACGATGGGTTGTTCGGGTTTGAGGTAAGAGGAGAATGAGGCCTCTCTTTCTGTCATCTTGTTGTTTGTTTTGAAAGAAAAAGAAAAAAGAATCGAAGCTTCTTTCAGCAGCAGCAGCAGCAGCAGCAGCAGCAGCAGCAATAGTCAGCAGCAGCAGCAATAGTAAGTACTTTTATTGCATGGCCCTTAAATTGAGGTCAGGTTTTTGAGAAAGCAACAAGACTGGAAGAGCTTGATGGAAATGGAATTCTCTCGCTTTAACTGGATTTATATGGTCTGTCGAGTTATAGCAGGCTAGCAGCCATGCCCTGCCTTGTCCAATCATCAATTATTTAGCGGTGAAAGCGGGGGTTCAATTTTTCTTTCCCCTTCATCAGATTAATATACGGATTGCCCGAGCCATTCGTCATGATGAAATTGAAATACAGTATGTAGGATAAAACTAGACGTCATTTCTGTGCGTACATTTTCTTCTTGTGAGATTGGAGCCCATTTAGGAGCCCTTTAAAAAACATGTTTTTAAAGTAATAAGCTATTTATAAGTGAAAATATATTTAAGATATATTTATAAGTAAGAGTTAGGTGCTTATTTTTAATAAGCATCGATGCTTGTAAAAATAAGTTGAAAAAGTTATTTATTTATATATTTTTTATTGTATTATTAATTTGTTTTATTAAACACTAAAAATTACTTATTTTGCTAATATAAATATATTTAACTATTTATTAACACTTCCATTATTCACTCTAAAAGTCAGAACATTTTTTGTTCAATGCAATGAGTTCACTAGGACATTTTTTAATCTTATTTTTTAATAGTTTTCATTCACTACACTTACCTTTAGATATATATATCATTCGGAAAAATGGTTTGATCTTCTTCTTCTTTTTTTTTCCCTTAAATCGAGAGATCCATAAATCAAATACTAATATATATAGATATAAATGATTCAATGGAAGTAAGAATTTTTAGAAACATTTGGAATATCTTATTTCTGAGTAGAAGAATTATTTTCATTTTCAAGTAGCGTTTGATTAATTATTTTGAGATTATGGACAAAAATGATTTGTCTAAGTCTCTATTTCTTTTTGTCCAATTTATTTCTTTTTTTTTTCTAACTAACTTCCTTTTTTCTGTGTGAGTTTTGAAAATATCCTCATTCATAGGTCTGAGATCCATATCTAGTTCTGAGTTTCTCCATACTAAGAGATTTCGTAGGTAAGCCACCATTGTCTTCTAGTGTAGTTGTGATGTTAAATGAGAAATATATAGAGGGATCGCCACCTTCCATTTCAACTAGCCACGACCCTTATAAACAAGAAACGTATAGTATATATCCCGAACATTTTTATTAGGCCCTCTCAAATCTTTTCTTGGGCTTATAGAAACTGCCATTGCTTTTTTGTCTTAAACTACTTTGTAATAGTCAGCAGAATCATTTTGATCAAATCCATAGGAATCAATAGAAAAGGCAAATCCCTTATGATATACCAGATCTGGCTCGCTTATTAATAGAGTGAATTGATCTTGCATTTCTTGAAATCTCTCTTCTTATTCAAAATCGTGGTATAACATGTATTCCTTCTTGTTCCGGCCATGAAATGGAGGAAATAAATCAAAAAAATAGATTTTTGTTCAAGAATAAAATCTTATTGGAATTGCCCATATCCAGTTCATCATTCAGAACCATATCACATCCTAGATCTGATGAAATATGATGACTTGAGACAATATTTTGTAAATACGTAATTATCCTGAATATATTAACTATTTTTTCTTTTTTTTTCCCAATCGCTTGGAAAGGACAAAATAAAGATCTCGTTTTTTTTCCCACCAATTTATGATCTCTAGTGGTCCTCTCAATAGGATTCAAACTTAGTTAAAGTTCTATCCATGTGTTAGGAAAAAAAAAGAACAAATGAATCTTATAGGATTCCTAAAAAATTCTTCAATTTCTTCCAAAAGCAGATGACCATTTATTCGCTTCTCACGTTCCATGAATAGCCGGGATATTAAGGAATATCCAAAAAAATAATTAAGGAACGGTTTGATTTTATCTTTGTTCGTTCTGTTTGAAGAGAAGAATAATCCCAAAGAATCGATCTTGTAATTGTTTAATCTATCTTTGATTGCTCAATGTATGACATTCCGAATGTGGAGGGGGAATAACAAGTGCAACATATTTTTTAATTTACTCCTTTACATTCGTAGAATATTGACTTCCATCCACGTTAGGAATGCAACAACAACATAGATTTTGACTAGAGAAAAAGAAAAATATACATATATGTATTAAGTATGTTCAACGGTTGATATCTACCCAACTCGTGCCTCCATCCGCCATCATTTGATGGGTTGGAATCCAACCCATCAGATGATGGCGGATACAATTGGGTATCCAACCGTATCCAATTGCTTTTTAATTTTTGAATTAATACTATTATTTGGAAGTTGAGAGAGAAACATTTGAACATAGTGCTCTTTTACTCCAGACGAGCTTGAAATCAATATGGTAATTTAGATCCTCTTAATCAGCTGGGGATCCAAACTTTTAGTGTAATGACCTTATATCAAAGAGTAAAATTTGAGTACTAATTGGGAGTGAGGGGACAAAAAAAAATATTATCAAAGTTTTTCATAATAAACAAATTAAATAAATTACTTTTAAATGTTTACTGTTAAATGTTTACTTTTGTGTATATATATATATATATATATATATGGAGCGACTTATACTATTTTGATCGTTATTTTACGTGCTTTAAAATACTTAATGTTTTATGACTAACAAATACGGGAGGTTTTTTTTTTTTTTTTTGACTTGTATTATTTTTCTATTAATTAAACTTCAATGTAAAATGTTACTTAAACTAATAAAATCGTTGATCCAAAAATGAGTTTTTAAGAACATGTCTAGAAAGTTTCTAGTTCATCGCTAGATACTACAATGCTTAGCACATTAGAGAAACAATTATAAATTACTTAACCAAATAACAACTGAGTCACGAGATGCTCCTAAAAAAAATATTTGAAAAGCGAAGTCTTAATAGTAAATCTAAGTTCCAATACAATTACTATCTCCACAACATCACACCTTTGCAAGTTCAAAACGATAACTAAGTCAGACACTTACTTTTGGAGTCTACGATATAGAAAATAAGAAGTGAGCTTTCATCCAATAAATACAAATATAACTCACAAAATAATATAGACAATAGTGTATATGTGCATGATCACGTATCGTCTATCAAGGGTTCTTATGTCTTATGTATTTCATGTTTGTCATCTAATTCTTATTTTTTTTTCTTTTTTTTTTCTTTCTTTCTATGGGTCATATATACATACCAAATGCGTGCACAACCAATAGAAAAACAAGAGAACAACTCAATTCAAGCTTGATCAAAGGTCCGTTCATAATATTACATAATATATATAAATTTCCTCTTCATTAGGCCATGCCCTTCCTTCAAAAAATGGATACAATATTTAACTTTTATTTTATTCTTTATACTTTATTCCACTTATATTATCATGGAATATATAGATACAATTGTTCATAATTGATTTAGGAATCACATCAATTAATAATAATCAAATAGATAATAACTATATAATTCATAAAGATAAGTATATCATCATGAAATACATAAAAATAATCATTCATAGCTTATTTGATATCACATCAGTCAATTACTTGATAATTAGATAGATATAGCAACATTGACATTTCAAGCAACCATCATACATCCATTCTTTAAATCTTTTATAAAAAAAACCTATCCCTTTTGGTTTGGTTTCAAACCCTTTCGTAAGTGGTCCTAATCGACAATAATTCAATTATTAAGGCATATCACAAGTCTCCATAAACAATATTTCAATTCGTAAAAATCTACTTCCTCCTCTTCTTTTTTAGGTGGCAACAAAAATCGTATTTCTCTTTAACCAACAAATATATGGAGATTGATCGAACTATTCATAAGATCATAAGCATCTATCTGAACTATCCAGCACTCTAGTGCTTAAGAATGCCTCGAATTTGAAATTGGTCATCAGTGGATCCGCTTGTCAGTCATGAAAATATCGAGTCATGGACTAGGAAAAAATAAGTAATGTTTCATTTTTTTAATTCATCAAGTACTTTAGTTCATCATACTGATTGAAATTAAACTGACTTTAATATTTGTCTAATATAGCTCATCATCCGTGGAGTCCTAAAGCCAATCAAGGAAGAATCAAATCACGAGTACTTAACTACTCTTCAAGCTTTTGTGGAAGAGGATGATGAAATTATGGAAAACTAGACTAGGGTGTTGGAGGAAGAAGAAGTAAAAGAAGTAAAATAAGTAAAATAAGTAGAAGAAGTAGAAGTAGAAAAGTAGAAGAGGAAGAAAAAATAGTAGAAAAAGTAGTAAATGAAGAAGTAGAAGAAGAAGTAGAAGAAGAAAAAGAAAAAATAGAAGAAAAAATAGAAGAAAAAATAGAAGAAAAGGTAGAAGAAAAAGAAGTATATGAAGAAGAAGGGGAAGTAAAAGCAATTGAGCTGGAAATGAAAACGACGTCAAGGTTGGAAGATTTTATTAGTGGCTTAGAGAAGAGGATTATGGGAGAGATGGATAAGATGTTCAGAAAATTGAACTGCCAGATGGGAGAGATTGAGAAGATGTTTATAGATATCAGAGATGGGACGGTTCCCTTGAAATCTCTCTCATACTTGCCAATATCTGTCACATCTCATATGGATCATCAAATGTCGACGCCTCCAAAAGAGAAAATTACAGAGTAGTCGGCAGAGTCGTATGTGACCTTGCCTATCATTGAGATCAGACGGGATCAAAGGATGAAGAAGCGTGCTCCGGCCCCCACCTCTTCCTTTATAGACATCGGGAAGAAGTGAAAATATAATAGAAGAAGTGATTTTCAGTGACTCCACCTCTTACCCCAAATAAGGATAACAAGATAGCCGATACTATGATAAGTATTTTTTTTCCTTAAACTTTAACTTAATTTAAGATTGATTTTATTTATTATATTGTTTACTTATGAGAACTTAATTTTTCTCTGTCAAGGACCCGATCATAGGTTTTGATGGCCTAAAGTACGATAAGGAATTTATTCACACAATACTGCATCCCTCATCGTGGATAAACAGTTTTGTAAGTATTCAAAACTATTCATGAAAACTATTATTTATACATTAATAAATTTATGAAAAGTAACTTAGCCTAATTGATTGTTTTTATTGTTTTACATTATGATTGAGCATGTAGATGAGTATATGTTTCTCTTACGGACGAGGCAGCATAAGTCTAATGACGTGCTTGACTAATCCGCCGTTTTCTTAGATCAAGTATTCCCACAGTTCCTATATATATATTTGAATGAGACATTCAAAAACTTGATGGAGGAAGATCGAGAAAGTCGTGCATTTCCAGACGATTCTCTAATGAAGTCGTACGTTGACAGTGAGGCACCAGTCGCTGGAATTGCATGGAGGCACGTAAACCGTTTGTTCATCCCTTATAACATCAAGGATGAACATTAGGTGGCCTTGGTCGTGAACATTCCTAAATGTGTGATTAAGGTCATGCACAACCTGTCAAGTAGCAATTACTATAGGAAGAATATATTATAATTGTTCATTCTGATGAGCATGATGATCTCATACTTATTGAGGAGCAGTAGGTCTGACTGCAGCCTTCAACCATTCAAGATCGTGGTGGTCACCAAATTGCATGAGAACAAAGCAATAGTAAAAGGAGATTGTGGGGTATATATGTTGAAATATTTATAATATCACCATGCAAATTTAGATGTAAACCTAATTTGTGACAACCGTATGAATCTTTTTCGGCGTTAGATAGCATGTGACATATATCAAAGATATAAAGACATTTAATATATTGATATATGAAATTTTGATTTTGTGACATTTGTGATAGTTTTGTAATTTGATATACTGATATATATAAGTTTGATAAATATGATATTGTAAATTCTATAAATATATAATGTAAGTTTGACAAATATGAAATTTTATCCATATGATTTGTAAGTCTCTGACCTTTATAACCGATGGCTCAATGGGTACTAAGTTCACCCATCGAGCATCAGTTTTGGAGGTCATGAGACTTTTTAAATCACTGACCTATAAAAACGATGGCTCGATGGGTACTAAGTTCACCCATCAAGCCATCGATTTTAGAGGTCAGAGACTTTTAAATCACTGACCTATGAAACGAAAGGCTCGATGGATACTCAGTTCACCCATCGATCCATCGATTTTAGAAGTCAGTGATTTAAAAGTCTCTAACCTCTTAAACCGATGGCTCGATGGGTACTTAGTTCGCCTATCGAGCCATCGGTTTTAGAGGTCAGTGATTTAAAAAGTCTATGACCTCTAAAATTGATGGCTCAATGGATACTCAGTTCATCCATCAAACTATCGATTTCGTATAACTGATTAGTCGATGGATATATATAGCATTGCCATATGGATATATATAGAGGACATAAACCTTTAAACCCTAAACCATAAACCATAAACCTTAAACCCTAAAGCTTAAACACTAAACCTTAAACCTTAAACATTAAACTCTAAACCTTAAATCTTAACCCTAAACCTTAAACATTAAACTCTGAACCATAAACCCTAAACCCTAAACCTTAAACCTTAAACCTTAAACCCTAAACCTTAAATATTAAACCCTAAATTTTAAACTTAAACCCTGAACCTTAAACCCAAAACCTTAAACCTTAAACCCTAAACCTTAAACATTAAACCCTAAACCCTAAACCTTAAACCCTAAACCCTAAATCTTAAACCCTAAACCTTAAGCCCTAAACCTTAAACCCTTAAACTTTAGACTCTAAACCTTAAACCTTAAACCCTAAACCCTAAACATTAAACCCTAAACCATAAACCTTAAATCCTAAACCTTAAACATTAAACCCTAAACCATAAACCTTAAACCTTAAACCCTAAACCTTAAGCCCTAAACCTTGAACCCTTAAACTTTAGACCCTAAACCTTAAACTTTAAACCCTAAACCATAAACATTAAACCCTAAACCATAAACCTTAAACATTAAACCCTAAACCATAAACCTTAAACCCGAATCCTTTAACTTTAAACCCTAAACCTTAAACTCTAAACTTTAAACTTTAAACCCTAAACCTTAAGCTAAAAACCTTGAACACTAAACCCAAAAACCCAAACATTGAAGGAATAGTAAGGGCGTTAACCCCATTAAACTTATTTGCCTAGTATAGAAATATTAGGGTGTTACAAATGAATCATACAAAACAAAATGAATCAAAGTCATACAATACAAAAGTGAATCAAAGTCATAGAATATAAAAGTCAATCATAGTCATATAATACAAAAGTGAATCAAATTCATAGAATAAAAAAATGAATCAAACTGATAGAAACTCATATGAAGATAAATTGATTATGCATAAGTTCGCCTGCAATTTGAAGTCATGTAGTATTTTGCACATAATGTGTGTGGTGCAGTATTTCCATAGCTCGAAGCTGCTAAAGCATGGGCGCACGACAACTTATCTAATTGAAATACCCTACATGTGCAACTCTTATCCCTTAAATTCACCGAAGCAGTAGTTGAAATACTGGTCACCTCAAATGTATCTATCTTCTCTGTAGCGTTTTTTCTACCTCAGGTGTCAATGGTGCGCTTGTGTCATTAACTATACTATGCTGGTTGTAGAACCAAGTAGTCATTATCTTCCTAATACTATCAAGCAAGGCTCTAATTGGATAGTCACGCACATCTTTCAACGAAGCATTAAGAGACTCTGCAATCTTATTAGTCATTATGTCGTACAGATCACCATTAAAATGAGCTCTTGACTAATGGTCAAAACTAGCAGTCTCAAGGTATGTTACCACACCGACTTATTACAGTTTTATCTCATTGAAGTATGTATCAAATTCGCGAACCTTGTACGCTCTGGCCGCTTTGTTAAATAGATCGAGAATCTTACCACACTTAAATCTGGCATTGATGTTTTGGCCGATGTGCCATGTGCATACACCATGTTTCGCATTTGGGTAAACGTTTCGTATAACATTATTAATACTTTTTTCCCGATTGAATACGAAAACCAAATCAGGGATTAAGCCCTTTAGGTTCCTCAAGAACCAAGTCCATGATTCATCATTCTCTGAATCAACTATAGCCTAGGCTAATGGATATATATGTGCGTTACCTGTCTTGGGCTGTTGCTACCAAAAGAGTGCCTTTGTATTTACACTTCAAAAAGGTTTCATTGATATAAATAACCCTTCGAAGAAATTAAAACCCTTTAATAGATGCTCCAAAAGCCAAAAAATAAAATACAAAAATCTATTATTTCCATCTGTCTAGAGTGCAGTCACAGTACTCGGATTAACCATTTTTACCATGCCTGCTCAATATGTTAAATGTTTGTAATTATCCTCAGCCGTACCCCGAATGAGGTCATGTGTAACTGATCTAGATTTTCATGCCTTCTAATAACTAATATGTATATCGAGATCATTTCGGATAATATTAATGATAGATGGCGCTTTAGGAGTCTCATTACATCCTTTCTACTTGGCCATCACATGTCGTTTAATCATAGACGCAAATGCTTGCCGATGTTTGCCTTACGTGAAGAAACGAGAACATGTGTGCTCATCTTTAAATGTTCGAATTGGGAAAAATAAAGAATTTTTATTTCCCATAGCACGAAGTTGTCACTTGCAATTTGGATCCATGCATACAACTACAAACGTAGTCTTATTCGACTTATTAATTCTGAACACAAAATTTTGTTGCATAGTGAGCATATGTACGCTAGCCTTTAGTTCATTCTTCGATGTACAATATTGTTTAACATAAAATGCACCTCCACTAGATTGGGAAGAGATAATCAAGATTGAATTTCTTGCAACACATGTGGAGTCCTGGGTAGCAATGGGGAGATTAAAATCATCATCTCCAATATTATTTTTAGATTGTGATGAATGTTGTATACGCGGTGATGATAAAGGCATCTCAACAAGTGAACCTGGTATACGCGGTGATGGTGGAGCCATCTCATCAGATGAATGTGGTATATACGATGATGGAGGCATCTTGTCAATTAAACACGATACACACAGTGATGGAGGCATCTCATCAATTAAATGCGGAGATCGTGGAGGCATCTCGTCAGTTGTACGTGGTACACATGCTACATCTCGTCTGGTAACGCATAGGCTGATGGTGGCAGTAAAGTCTTAGTCAGTATTACTCTGATGAAAAGTCATCATCGTACCCCTGATTCGCAAGGTGCCAGCCTCATTGGTGTTATTAATACCACGCTCTACCTTCATTCCCTCACACTCATCTTGATCATCCGCATTCTCAGTCTCTTCATCATCACTTTGTTATGCATTCTCAATCTCTTCATCATCACTTTCTTTTGAATCCTCATCCTCGATGTCATCTATGTCATTACCTTGACCATTCTCAAAAAAATCTTCATGATTAGTAGCAGCAACCACATATATGTCACTCCAATAATCCTCCTGAGGATTATCAAAATGAGGCACATCACTCCTACAAAGACTATGAACATTATAAGGGTTAGGAAACTGATGATGTTCTCTACCACATGAATCTCCTATAACCTTCGGAAGCAACATAGCATATAGTGGAGATTTTTCCTCTTTACATTGCAAGTGCCGGATAAACCCCTTTCATGTTTTGGTTATTTTTTATATATAATGGCGAAGACCATAATGTACAAACAAGTTTGTACGATAATTTCAATCCAAATTCATTCCGATCAATGTCGATAGAATCGTCCACGATATCCAACAACTGACTATAAGTGATATTAGATTTTACTAAAGCTCCAGCCGATCCCCCTTTTCAATTTGAATGCCAATACCATAAATTTTGATTCTCATTTTCATTCATACTCTCCTTCCATTCACCATTGAAGCACATAATGATGAAAAAACTCTCCCTTTCTGTAAAAAAAAAAAATAAATAAATAGAAATCAGTAATCTTGAATTAAAAGAAGAAAAAATTGAAAAAATAAATGTAGGACCCGATGGGTCGAGTACCCATCTATTCGTCAAGCTATCAAGTACTTCTCATATTTGAAGGCGTTTAGTACATTGACACATCAAGGCGTCGATCCCATCGAGCCTATCGAGCACTTCACCTATTGAAGGCATTGAGTACGTCGAGCACTCCAACTATTAAAGGCATCGAGTACGTCGAGCATTCAGCTATTGAAGGCGTCGAGTACGTTGAGCATTCACCTATTAAAGGCATCAAGTACGTTTCGATTACCCGATGGCAAATCATGCCATGGAGTACTGGATATAGATTCTTTTGTGTTCGTTGCAGAACAAGAATCACGTACAAACATAATACAAAGAAGAATATATATTTTTATTTTGATTATGATGATCAATCAACTATTCAAAGAGAAATCAATAACAAAAAGCTTAAACTTGTCGATTCAAATCGTGTTCGATTAAAAAACATGAAGCTTGCCAATAAAACTAGTAAATGAATCAAAGTACAATCGATTCGAGTAAGGTCGGAAATGTGAAATATGAGTTTTCGATCGAACGACATGTTTAGAGGAAGCAAAATTGGTTAGGTTTTAAGGTTTTTTTAAAAAAAAATAAAACATTCAAACGAACGAATCTGAGGTTGAAGATGGGGGTAGTTTCGTTTCATATTTTTTAATTAATTTTTTTTATAAAAATAAAATTTGAAAGCTGGTTTATCAAGAAAAATTTTTGAATGCTTTTTGTTAAACAAATTTTTTTCAAAGGGCCCATCATTAACCCTTAAAATTATAATGAACTCCCAATTTTTTTAATGGATCGATTCCAAATAAGATATCCACCCCAATATGACTCATTTGATCCATAAGATAAAAAAATAATTAGTGAATTTTTTTATTTCAAAACAACATTAACTTATCTAAATAAACTTTATTTGTTTTTTCCCACATGTTTTTATTTTTTAAAAAATTTACCAAACAACCTTATGATTCCACCAAGCACCGCGGCAAAAAAATAATTTGATTTTATATTTAAAAAAAATGATCTAATTTCTTACGAATAGCTGATTCAATTGATTCAATCTCATGAGAAACCGATCAAATCAATCAGGTTTTCTTGCAGGGAAAAAAATTCGATCTAATAAATCTGATTTCTTTATGGGAACCAGTCGAGTAAATTTAGTTTTTTCGTGCAATGAAACAGAACAAATCCGATATGACTTTTTCACATAAAAAATTAGAGTGAAGCCAATCAGATTATTTTGGAAACAAATGAAATTAATTTAGATAAATTAAAGAGTTATTTTGCAAATTAAAATTCTTTTTTAATTTATCGGTCAGATCGATCGTATTGGGTCGAGTTAATGAGTTAGAACTGGTCGTTGAAATTTTGGATGCCCATTATAATTTAAGTTTTAATTTTTGGATGTTTATTATAATTTTAAAATATTTTGGGAGATTAATTATGATTTATACGAAATTTTAAAATTAATTTCCCCCAAATAAAAATAAAGACCTTATTCTAGTTTTTCTAAAATTCGGAAGGCGCATTCTTGTTATCAAAATAAGAAATTTTTGAGTATTTATAATGGACCGATATATCTCAATCCTACATAAGTTTGATGTAATATATAATATGATATATAATGTGATGGTGTGAAACTAATATATACAATTGAGAAAAATATAGTTTACACAGGAATTTATCGATCAAAATTATAAAAATTTTATCTTTATTTTAAAGTATTTGGGAGAATAAAATTTTTAGATGTAATATAACTTCACTAATATATCCAAATTCGTTATATTTGCTTGGATTGGGTGCTGTGGTACAAATACAAACACGTGGTTGTCATGAAGCCTATCAATATATCTAAAAGCCACCACCACATAAACAATAAAATCAGAGATAAAGTAAGAATTATGAGTCCAAACTTGCATGCTTATCTCCCAATCTCCAACACCTTCGTATATTACCTGTAAGAAAACAATGCCCCTCCTTCTCACTAAGTAAACCGATTTCGCCATCTCTACTTCTTCGTCCGCATGTTCCATGCGCACAAAGAAGAAGAGGCAGTACAACAGCTATAGCCCATTCCCGTCATTTTCACTTCAACCGTCGCTCCGATGATGATGATGAAGAAAATGGAAAAAACCAAAGCTTTGACAATGCAGTTGAGCTCTTCAACCAGGGCAGATACTATGACTGCCATGATGTTCTAGAATATCTCTGGAATGAAGCTCAGAGCCCAACAGAACTCTCTTCCATGGCGTTCTCCAATGCGCAGTTGGCCTTCACCACTTGTTCAATAAGGTAAGTACAACTCTCTCTCTCTCTCACTCTCTCTCTCATTCTCTCTCTCTCTCTCTCTCTTTCTGTTATCCTTAATTTGTTTGAATTATTGAAGTCAAATATTTGGTCAGAATCATAGAGGGTGGGGGGATGATGGAGCTTGGTGAAGGGCTTTGCAAGCTAAGAAAAATGAATTTTAAGAGGCCAAGCCCATTTTATCAGCTTGAGCAAGAGAGTTCTGCTGCTCTCAATTGTGTACAACACTCATATAGAACTAGCTGCCTGTAAGTAATTATCATTTCGTTTTTAATTCAGTTAAGGAAACCAAGGGTTGGGATTTGTCTTTGGTATGTGGACTCAACGGGGATGATTACTTGGTAAACTGTCGACATGTGACGACACAGGTGGCGACGACACGTGCGTTGCATGGATCAATCAGAGAGATCATACCAGCAAGAGACTCTGATGATCGAGTTATTACCATGTACATTGTTTATTGCAGCCAGAGATTTTATGGTGATGATGGTGGAAGCCAGAAGGCGAAGCTGCCTGCCCTCACTGCAACCGAAGAACAACTGAATTGTCCTTGATCCATCACATAAGAGACATCATTCATTATTATACGCGCTCATGTTACATAAATGTGAGCCAACTACTGTATAAATCACCCGTGTAAACAATTTATGTCCATTGCGTTTTAAAGAAAGGCAGACAAACAAAATACATAAGGAAAATTGTGGGAGCATGGAAATGACGAGAGATGCAAAACTGAGCTACTTAGTTTTTTTTTGTTTTCATAGAAATGTATTTGCATTGGAGATTAGTTCTGGTAATTGGATTGATTAAGAAGGAATTGCATAACAATTTCAAGTAGTACAGCCGACGTTGTGTGGAAGATATGAGCCAAAGAAGCCCCCTATCGAGCTTGGAGCAAGAACTTTCGCTCTCAATATAGTCCATTGACAGTATTTCTCAGTATTAACGATTACTATTTGTTCCCAAATAGGAAAAGTTAAATAAATACATTAAAAAAAAAGAAAGCACCTATCAAATTGAACAAGAAAGCAATAATCTTATGAATACTGTTGCTATTTTACCTGGAGTAGTGATCATTGGGGCGATGCCAAAATTTCGGGACAATTTCCTGCACTACGTCATCCTTATTGGCATTGTTATGCAATTCAATTCTTAAATAAGTCAATAGCCTGCACTAATTTCCATTGTAATTACATTTTTATTATGAAAACAGTTTGTTAGAAAATAATGAATAAGGAAGCCATATAGATTGATTGATTATGATTATTATTCTATGCGATGGAAGTTTATGAAGCCTGACAACCGGAGCCGGAGAGAAGTCCCCTGTCATGTAACAAACACATAGTAAAGAAAACAAAAAACAAGGCAATACAAATAACATAAACCATCCAAGGTAAGATTAGTTTAAGGTAATGTTAGGCTGGTAATGAACTCTACAGTTGTAGTGTCCAATTCCCAGACACATTAGAAGAATTCGGAAAAATAATTATCAGAGGCGAGTTAGAGGAAAAAAACATGTAATCTAGTCACAGATCTCATGAGATCTCGGGAGGGAGAGACCTTTTCAATAATGCCTCTCCTTTTAGACAGTAGTGGATAGAGGATGCTTCTTATTGCCTCTGTCTGAGAGTCCCCAATAGTGAAAGTAGATGAATTGAATTAGTATCTAAGGATGAAATGAAGGTTCCCCAATTTTGAAACTGTATTAGCAGATATGAAGTCTTGACCCATTAAAAGTGAAGGAAATTGAAGTGCTCTTTTTGCATGCTGAAGTTAGTATACATGCTAAAAGTAAATAAGACAATGAAATCATAATACATAGTAACAAGGATACAAAACTATCGAGCAGAACACATCCACCAGCATCCACAAGCCAAGGGAGATTCGGTCTGATTTTTGACCAGTCCAAGCTCTTTACAAGAATGCTACACAGTACAGAAAATATGCAGAGCTACATCAGTCTTTTCTTTCTTTCTTTTTTTTCCCCCTTGGCATAAAATAACAATAAAAAGTGTTTATTCTCTTTACCTAGCTACATAAGTGCCGTTTCCAACCAAAGCAAAGAAGAACATAAGTGGATTAAGACCCTGCATAACATTGGAAACATATATCTCTTTATGCTTTTAGGCTTAAAGACCCGAAAAATAGGAATGATAGTATCCTGAGTTTATAGGAATTCTTCCTCCTCAGAAGGTCATCCTTACCTGCGCATTGCCTCTTCTAATCTGCAAGAGATTATGAAGAACCAGATCTTGTTAATGTTTCAAGACACAGTTAATTAAAGCAGTAAAAAGTAATAGGGCAGATTAAAAATATTTCACATGTCACGCTAGGCTAACTTAAAAGAGAAAAAAGTAAGATTGCCAAATATATTTTGCTAGCATATTCCCAAAGGAAAATTTCCGTAATTACTCAATCCTTTTCTTATAAATCAGATTCCTTATTATAACTATGTCTTTGTTGATTAGACTTTGTCAACTGAAAATTACAATGTCACTAGAAAGAAAGTAAAAAATCTCACATTTAAACAAATCTGAGGAACTCGTCCTCCCATATATATAGCTGCCATTGCCCAACCAAGGATAGGTCCAATCTCACTGCCTCTTTCATTGTCATTTTTTGGCAACAGTTTAGAGGTTACCTGATATTTATATGCAATCACAATATATGCAAGTAAGTTTTCACCACGGAGAAGATTTCGCAGGAAGTAGTACTCAGACACAATAGCAAATAGGTGTTTTATATAGATAAAGAGACAATAGTTTATGTAGAAGACTAAGTATCCAACTACAATCGCGGGGAAAAAAATTTTAATTGTGCTACCTGTAAAAGCTTTCTTCCAACTGGTATCACAATTCCTTGATTTGTATTTCCATAAGATGAATGAACTTTCTTGTCTGACGAACGATAGAGATTAAAAGTTCCAAGGAAAGTCATTAAAGGGACCTAAGATTGAGAGAATTAGAGAACATGTCCTCAAGTGGAACTTAATATGCTTATTTGAAAGAATTAGCTGCATAGTGCTCACCAAACACAACATGGCCTTGACATTTGAAGGTGGGGCCGACTGCGTAGATGAAAGTCCAGTAAGCAAGGGTTCATGCATACAATTTTGAGCATGATAAGATAAAGGACTCATTCTCCGTGTAAGGAAAGTTCCTGCAGGGGGAGTATAGCTTTTTGATAGAGATCTTGCTGAGCTGATGTTAGGGGAAAAAATGAGAGAATGTTAAGCACATTAATATACAAATCAACGTTTATATATGATGTATTAGACAAAAGATGGAAGTTTTTGCCCATATTTTGACAGTAAAACATAATTTCCAGGTATAAACTTATATTGTATGTGATATCATAAGTGGGATATGCACATTTACTAGTTAAAGTTAGAAAATATCGAAGTAATTCTTTCTAGGAAATTTCCAAGAAAACTTAGTCGAAAACTGCATCTCTAGAGTGCATATACATTTAATAAGTAGCATCTTATGATACATATACAGTCAAGCAGGGCCACCATATCTCTGTCTTGGTACAAAATATGCTAGAGTTTGAGAAGTAACCTAATTTGGATTTTTTAAAGGATGCTAACATGATACTGAAATAAAATGCTTCGATGTACATAGATTTTTAATTCCGTTTTTCTCTTGTTTTCCAAAACTAAATTCTTTCTTTTGCATTGTATTTTTTAGTTTCTGTGTCAGAATTAAGAGGAAAAGAAATGCCATGAATAGGCTGATTAATAAGCAAAATAATGACATTAAGA
This sequence comes from Coriaria nepalensis, assembly GCA_027186245.1. Classification (NCBI taxonomy): domain Eukaryota; kingdom Viridiplantae; phylum Streptophyta; class Magnoliopsida; order Cucurbitales; family Coriariaceae; genus Coriaria; species Coriaria nepalensis. The sequence goes on from CP114493.1 coordinate 4,062,987, forward strand.
AAGCTAGAAACAGAAAAAAGGATTACGTGTAGTAGAGTTCTCTTCCAGGTGAACTCTCTTGAGGAAATGCTGGAAAAGAAATAGGTGTGCTCGAGACATTCACTCTACCAGTGTCAAACTGATTGTTACTTGCAGAGTTACTATCACCATCCTTTTGTTGTCTAACTCCATCAGGGCCGGCTGTCTGGTTTAAAACTGAAGCCTACATTGGCAATTTAGGAAATCTTTGACAGAGATGAATCACAAACCACAGTTTCAGCTCCAGAATAACAAAAACTTATTTACATTTTGATTAATGTTGTTGCCTCCTATTAATGGGTTCAAGCTACTTTTAGGCGGTTTTTGTTATGACAGACTGTAAGCAAAGAGGTATTGGTTTTGATACGTTTAAAACTCTCAAATTTCTATCACAAAGGTCCCTTACCAAGGAATTAATCTCACAAAGTAGCTACTTAAATGAGATGGTTAGAATGACTAGACAATTCACATGCACTATAAAGGGAAATATTACACAAAAATTTGGCTTCTTAGCTACTCAGACGATTGCATTCCAGCCTACCTCTTTGCTTACATATTCTAATCCACTTTCATATCTTTTCATATATTCCTACATATCCGAAGTGATAAAAGACCAAAAGTTTGAGCAAGTAATGTGAAAAAAAATTAAAAACGAAAAAAAGAAAAAAAATTTACTGCACTCCAAACCTTCACCTGTTTTCTATGACACTTTAGGCGATCGTATATATGCCTGTAATGTAAGGTCTGTGCAGCAAGAACCATGGTAGTTACTGTGTACATCTGTGCAGGAAAATGGTTTTAGATTCACTATTAGAAGAGGACTGAGGAAAAGTTAGACAAAGGGAACAATAGAAAGATATTTCACGAGTTTTGTCTTCAAACAGATTTCTTACCAATGCCATATAGAATTGAGTCGGAAGCTGCGTGAGAAAACAAAATGCCATTTAATTAATCCCATATATATGTATTAGGAGTTTGAGATATAATGAACTGCTTACAGTAGCTGGTTCGAGCTTGCAGCCAATAAGGTTGAAAAGATCTCTGCCGAGTAATTGTATGCAGCAGAATTAAATCAGAAAAATTAGACGAGAATTCGAAACTTCGGAAGCACAGGAAACAAGCAAAAGAATACAAACAATAAAAAACACAGCAAGGAAGACTAGACTCTGTTTACAGAACATTTGGAGACAAAAAAAATTAACCAGCTTGTCATATATTTTTACATATCTACAAAATGTAGACTTGCTACTTTTAGAACCAAAACATGATAAATGATACGCACGACAGTTAAAAGGCGAAAAGAGTATACCAAACAAAGTCAGCAAAAAATAAAAAATAAAAATTCAAACCAAAACATGATAAATGATACACACGACAGCTAAAAGGTGAAAAGAGTACCCCAAACACAGTCAACAAAAAATTAAAATAAAAAATTGGTACTAAGAAAGATTTCACATGTGCAAGCAAGTAAAGAGACAATACAGTGCATTTGATGTATTATTGAATTTTTCTTTGCTAAGATTAATGGTAGGACCAAGTGTACATGATGGTATTCAATGTCTTTAAAATGAAGGAAATTTTTGTAGATACCCTCCGGTGGTGGGATCTATGGAGTAAGAAAAATGATAAATTAAGGTTACTCTTACTAAAAACAACAGTACATTTAGCAAAGCGAAAATGCAGGATTTTACAGTTGCTTGTAACACTTCATGTTGCAGTTCTAATAAAAAAGATAGCTGCAATGACAAAATGAGAACTGTTGAACCCAAATTTGTGCGAATGAATATCCCAGAAAACTTCACAGATTTAGGCAGAGTAAGAAAGCATTACCCCAATATCCACGTCATCAAGAAAGCAACTGATAAGCCCTCTGTTGATTTTTCCCTGTAATTGGTCATGATTTGAGGAATCTCAGCCACACCCCAACTGATAACACTGATTATGCCTAGACCAAGAGATACTCCATCTTTTGTGTTGCAAAGACAAAAGTTCATGTATACCCTGAACCATTTGGAACAATGCTGATTTCCGGAACACATTGGAATTGAGGTTTTGAAGATTCCCATTGTAATTAACCTTCAGTCTTAACAAGACAGCAATTCCCATTGTAAATGCTATGAAGTATACTTAAATCACGTAAATTATCGTAAAATTTAAATCCAAGAAAGCAAAAAAGAAGCTAGAATAGCAGACAGACCAGATTGAGCGATTGCATAGAATCAACTAAAAAGGCATCAAAAAGATATCGATCATCAGGAAAAATATTTCCAAAAACGTTTCATTACCTAGAGAGAAGAAAACATGCGCTATAGCTATGGCTGATAGAAGCAATCCAACGGCAATCCGAAAGAGAGATAAGAGAGACAGGGCGGAGAGAGAAGAGAGAAAGCTGACCTAAAGACAAGAAAATAAACTTTGAGCTATGGCTGATAGGGCACTACAAGCCAGAGGAAACCAGAGGAACAGAGAGCTTACCATAGATAGGAGAGAGACCTTGGGGTGATGTGAACATTGGCATTTTATACGAGTCCTTTCGCTGCAGGTAGTGAGATCGCAGTAGGCCACCACAAAATCACGCTCAATTCTCACACGATCCGACTTTATTACGATGCCACTTGGCTGCTTTTAAACAATTTGGGATATATAAATTATTATTTTATTTGATTAAAATGTCATTTTCATCTTTAAATTTTTATTTTTATTTTTGTTTATTTTCGATTTTAAAATTCAAAATTTTTCAATTTAATTTTTAAAATTTTCAAAATATTTTATTTTCATCGAGTTAAATTTATGAAATATAAAATTTAAAAATAATGTTTAAAGTCTTATAAATATTAAAATTAACACAATATATTAAAATTATTAATAATATCATTAAAATAGTTGTTAGAATGATTATTATTGAGAGTTAAAGTTGTAAAAACTGAAAATTGATGGGTAGATAAATGAAATAATTTTTACTTTAGTATTCATAGATATTGATATTATTTTTTAATTCTATATTTGTAATACAATTTAAATTATTAAAATAAAATATTTTAAAAATAATAATGATGAAACTGAATGGTTTAGAAATTAAGGGATAAAAATGAAAAAATAATTAAAAGCTTGGAGACAAAAATAGTAATTTAGCCTTTTCATTTATTTCTAGTAAATTTAAAGATTTAATATTTAATTTTTAAGAATTAGTATGTATCTTTTCCTTTTAAGAAAATTAGGATAGACTCTCATCTAATAGTAATTCGATGGTTTGATGAGCCCCGAAAAGTTTCACATTAAGCATGAAGATGAGGTCACACGTACAAACAAGTCTCTATCATATTGACTTAGTTCCAGGAACGAAATTTATATCTATTCCTCCATACCAAATGACCCCAATAAAATTGAAGAATCTTAAGGAATAACTTCAAGACTTACTTGATAAGGGTTTTATTCATCCTAGCACTTCACCTTGGGGTGTTCGATCTTGTTTGTTCGTAAGAAAGACGGTTCCCTTCGTCTTTGTGTTGATTATAGATAGTTGAATAGAATGACAATCCGAAATAATTATCCATACCGCATATTAATAATCTTTTTGATCAATTTCAGGGTGCTTGTTATTTTTCAAAAATTGATCAAAGATTGGGTTATCACCAACTGAAAATAAGGAAGGAGGATATACCTAAGATTGCCTTCCGTACTCATTATGAATATTATGAGTTCTTAGTTATGTCTTTTATGCTTACAAATGCCCCGTCGGCGTTATGGATTTGATGAATAGGATTTTCAAGCCATTCTTGGATCAATTTGTAATTGTTTTTATTGATGATATCTTGGTATATTCCCATAACGAACATGAGCAGGAAGCATATTTAAGAGCAGTCTTTTAGAAGCTAAAAGAATATCGGTTATTTGCAAAATTCTCCAAATGTGAGTTTTGGCTTAGTAGTGTTATTTTCCTTGGTCATGTGATCTCTAAGGACGGATTAAGTGTAGATTCTCAGAAAGTTGAAGCTGTTAAACAATGGCCTAGACCCACATCAATAACTGAAGTTCGCATGCTTCTCGATTTGGCTAGATACTAAAGACATTTTGAAACATCGAGGGGGATGGGTCTAAAGCCCATAAAAATGGACAACCAACGATAGAAACCCAACCTCCATGAATGACGATCTCAAGAAGTATGTTCAATGGAAAAAATAAGTCATACGAGTTGTTTGTCAAAGCACTAACTTTCATATTGAAAGGCATATTCTTATGATGTGTATAGTGCTAAACTACAACGAAATTGGAGGTTGAGTCATAGACTCTTAATAATATTTATAACTTTATTAAGGTGATCTATTAAATTTTGATTTACACACTTGATAGAAATCACTCATGTGAGTGTTGAGGTAAAGATGCCTCTATTAAGAATTTAACTAATCCTCTAGAGCTCTCACTTATCTAGTTGGGCGCATAGCGGTATGTGTGTTAACTTGTTAAAACTTACCTCAAGGTATTTTAGTGTGTTGGCCATAAATATAGCCAACTTACATCAAAGGATTAGGTTTAAGAATATTTTCCACATAATCTTTGTATGTCTCAGTTTATCTATCTCAAGTGTTGGTTCAAGTCCAAAAGACACTAATATGATGATATACTAAAATCTTAGTTACTCCAAAATTCTCATTTTCAAAATTGTAACTCTTTGAACCCGTAATTAATTTAAGACTTGTGGTGGGGAATTGTTGTAAATCTTAAGTATTAAAATAATGGATAAAGAGGAAAAACAAATCTCATATACTCGCTAATTTTGACTTGGTAAAAAATAAAGTAACAAATAAATAATCAAAATTATATTTTAACAATAAAGAGTTACACAACTTTCTTGCTTCACACTAGGTCAATTTTGTCAGCAGTTAAAGAGATATTCTCAGGATCTGGGGTTAGTGGTTAGTCATGATTAGAGTGCAAAAAGGAGGAAGCTTCCGCCTCCTCTTCTGATTTTAACATTGGGATTAGTGGTTTGAGGAGAAAATATTTCATGTGTGATTTATTTCAAGCTTATCTATAGAGTAGGTTTAGTGAGTTGAAATAAAAAACAAAAATTTAGAGCTTTTTACTCACTCCCTCTCGTTCCCCACACTAAAGGAAAGTTTTCTAATTTTTGCTTGAGAACTCTAGAGCACCACTTTGGTACATTGTCTTAAGGCCAATAGTTTTCGTTCGATCTATTAGAAGGTTTTAACCATTGAATGTTGGGAATCAATGCTCATTAACCTAATGTCTTGAGAAAATCAATCCTTAAGGAGAGCATATTAGACATAAACACAAATAAATTTTCTCACCTTAGTTTATCATTATTATTTAATTATTTCATATTATTTATATTTGATTATTGTTGGAATTTATTAGTACTAACGGTATATTTGGTACGAGGTGACTCTTGGGATAGTCGGGTTAAATCGAATTTTGTTCGAGGAGATATTTTGGCGCTTGGGTTGCTGTCCAAAAACTTTCCAACCACTATCTAGCTTCTTCAAAGCTGTTGAAGGTATTGGTTAATTAATCTTCGGCAAGATCAAGTTTTGGTATCATTTTCTACCATCTCTCGTATTGGTTGTGACTACATTAGGTGTTAATTGGTGATTGATAATTATTTGTTGTCGATCATTGATTACTTCTTACGACATATCTCACCACCCGAATGTGAGAGAATAATGAAGATAAATTGGGGAAAGTTAAAATTGGAGAAATAATTCAAAAATATATATCACCGATTTAACATAAATGATTATTAATCATATATTACATGTTATAAGTCGCCAAACCATCTTTTTGTGCTTTAACAAAAATTATTGAAAGAAAATGAGAAAACTTTAGAGGTAAATTTTGCAAAGATGGTGATTTCGACAATGGTCTAATTGACACAGCACATTTAGGCATGAATATTCTATTGAAAATCTTTGAAGGAAAGATGATCACATAATTGGTGGTGAGAATATCCATAATTATTTATCTCTAAATTTCGTGTATTATTAAGAGTAATTTTCAATTACTAATTTGATTTATTATATTTTTTTAATTGATTATAATATTCTTTTATACTTTATTTATTAATTTATTTTTATCTTAGTGATGAATATGAATTTTTCTCAATCTATAGAAAAGGGAGAAAAAAATATGTGTCTCATAGGCCATACTTAATTTCTCATTCAATAATGGGTAAATGTAATGTTAATACAATATTTAGTAGTACACAAACTAATCAATGGCTCGAGAAGAGTTAAAATAAAATTACACTAAAGATCAAAGTTTGTAGTAAATATGTACTATTATTCTCTGCTAAGATTCAAATAAATTTAAAATGTTTAAAGGATATTTGTTGAAATGGACACCACATCGAGATAATCATTGAAGAGAAAGTATAATTCCTATATATTACAACTATCATCTCGAGTAAGAAATGTACATTATAGGAGTTACTTACATTTTTTTCCAGCTGCACTATATGATGTGAGTACAATTTACACATATTATTGTGAAATTTATTATAATTTCTCCTCATTGTGAAATGGCATTTGGATAGAAGCCTATTATTTTCCATTTAAGAATATATAAATCTATGGTATACTATTCCATCACATCGCACTGAAATAGATTGGGAATATATATTGTGATGACTATCATTTCATAAAAATTATTGATTGGAGATATTTTTATATAGAGATTCATCGACTATCATTTTAATAAAAAAGTTGTTCAAACAAAAGGGCGACAAAATAAGGAGTTGAAGAAAATAGTTACAAATGATTTAGTAATTTATTGTGGATCCAGTAGTGTAGACTATATTTCAAGTGATTTTAATAAGATCTTATTATAACTAGCTTATTAAGATCAAGCTTTACTAGTTCAAACAATAAATTATAGATTAAAGTAGGAAACAATTACATAGAAAAAGAATACTTACAATTTTGTTGCTGATTATAGACCTAAACAAGAATCTTTCTTCTTTTCCTTATGCCTTACGAAAACACCAAGCATATTGATAAGGAGGATCTATGAAGATGCAATCACGTTCGACTTCTCATCTTGATTCATATGAACTTTCTCACTAAAAGGTGATTTCTAGTATAGGGTGTTTAACTCATAAACTATCTAAACTTCAATTGGAGAAAGACTAGATTTCTCTTTCTCTCTATAAAATCCAACCACTCTTGGTAAATTCCAGTTTTTTAGCTGAAAGCCTTATAATAGTCCAATTTATTGTGTGATTTTCATAACCCTAGTCAAAATCCAATTGATCCCTTTTGGTATCTAAAAAGCTGGTTAGATAAATTGGACCCACATAGGATTAGAACTCAATCACCATGGTGCCATCTAGAGTTATGTAGAAAAAATTATACCAATCGAATCGACCGAAACCAATATTTCGGTTGGTGTTGGTCGATATTATCACTAGCAATGTATTTTGGTTGGTATAGCAACTAACATTTATACACCAATTTGTGTCACAAATATTTTGGTTGGTATCGATCAATTATCAAAAACTCTAGTTTTCTTGTTTTTATTACTATTTTAATTATGATTATAATAAGTTGAGTTACTAGAGTCGGTGCCAAAAGCGGTTATGGTCAGTATCGGTTCGATATTCACCGATATCGACTTTTGCATAACCATAGTTTTGATTATGATACTTAAGTAAAATAATTTTTTTAGTCGTTATAATATCAAATTTATCGTAAAATATGGTATTATTATTATATGAAGGCCTACTCTACAAAATAAAGTAAAAATTACATATATCATAATAAATGCTCATAAATCTTAATCTACATAACATAAACTATAAACATCAAATAACAATGAAAGAACAGTTAATACTTTTGCTTTCCATAGTTACACAAAAACTATAGATCATAGACTAGGTAACTAAAAGGAAACAAAAGATCAATACAAATGAAAGAAAAAAAAAAGTCCATTTTGGTGCTCCTATCACCGAACAATACCGACCGAAATCGACTGGCATCGGTGGATCCAAAATTGGCACGGTTTCGGTCGGTAGTCATGATCAAATCGATAGGTTACCAAGTTACTGGCAAAAGCGGTCACAGTCAATATTGTTTTGATTTTCACTGATATCAACTTTTACACAATCCTAGGGCCATCTATATATGACCAGCCATGTGATTGATTTTTTTTTTTTTAAATCCCAATTGGCTTTTTGTTACTTCGAATTAATTTCCAGAATCCTAATTTTCCTTGTACTAGTTTAGTCCATGACTCTTAATCACTAACTAGGCCTTTTGTAAAACCTTATAATGATAAATCAATTAATCTTACTAATATATTAATTATTATGATTAACCAATTTTTAATTAACATAATGTCACTATTTAGTTGTGCTATGAGAGCTATATGATAATAGAGTTAACAAATCAATTTATTTATCTTATTTTACAATAATAATATCGTTATTAATATAATTGTTCTTTCTTTCTCTAATTACGAAATTTTCCTTCAATTACTTTAAGCTCTTTTGTGTGTAACAAGTTTGGTTCTACATCTCGACAACAATAGGGAAGATTCATGACATTTGATAAACTCTCAAAACTTAGAATATTTTTGGGGCTAAACTTAGATTAACTTTCATCAAAGTACTAAGGTTACATATAATCTTCCAAAACTTAAGATCATGTATGACTAATACTGTGTTATTCAAATCTTCTATCTAACAAATATCTCCATTCATCCTAGTGCATGATTTATTTTCAAAACCTAATAGACAATATATATGAAGAATATTTCTTTATGTAAAGTAGATAATTTTTTTATACAAACTTCTTTCATACCGTACTACTTTGCATGATTTTATTTATGACATACAAACAATTTCGATCTCTTAGTTGATCAAAGTGATAAAAACTCAACACAATAAGAGTTGAGCTTATCCCTTGAAAAATGATGACACTCCATAGACATATTAAATATGATCGACAAAGTCGACAAGAAAGTCGGTCTTTGATTTTCTAGGGCCAATAGAGAATGACTAATTGTGATGGTCTATGTCAATCTTCAAAAAGAAAGTACCAACTTGCATGTTGATTTTTCGAACATATTAGGTTACAATTACCTCAATTGAACTCAAAACATGAAGTCAAATGTATTCGGAATTGATTGATTTTGACAAAATTTGTTAGATAATGTCAGTCTTGAGAAAGCGAGGATCGGTTTTCATGTCAACTCTTTGGTCATATTTAGGTTATAATAACTCGAATGAACTTGAAACACGTAGTTGAGTTAACTCAAAGCTTAAATACGATCACGAATGCGACAAGAGAGTTAGTACTTGATTCTTTATAATCGATTTAGATAGATTAACTTTGTCAAACTACATCGATCGATTCTGATAGGATGTCAATTTTCTCGGACATATTTAGTTATTGTTACCTTAACTACACTCGAAACACTTAGTTGAGTTAGCTCAAATATTATCTATGATCTATTAACTCAACTACAAAGTTGCTCCTCGATTCTTCATAACCGATTTCAAGTGACTAATGCTATCGGTTTACATCAATCTTGAGAAAGTGGGGACTGCCATGCATGTTGGTTTTGTTGGACGTATTTAGGTTACAGTTAACTCGACTGAACTTTAAACATACAATTGAGTTAGCTCAAAGATTATATATGATAAACAAACTCGACATGAAAGCTAGTCCTATATTCTTTAAGACTGATTTAGATCGACTAATATTTTCGATCTACGTTGATGTTGAGAAAGTGAGACTGATACACATGTGAATTTTGTCGAACATATTTAGGTTATGGTTAAGTTGAATTATCTCGAATCACATAGTTGAGTTAACTTAAAGATAATATATGATCGACTAACTTGACTAGAAATTCAGTCCTCGATTCTTCAAAATTGATTTCAATTGATAATTGTTATTGATCTACGTCGCTCTTGAGAAAGCGGTAAGTGACAGATCGACAAGGTGGTCGATCTTGATTCTTCAAAATTGATTTTAATCGATAATTGTTATCAATCTACGTCGCTCTTGAGAAAGCGGTAAGTGACAGATCGACAAGGTGATCAATCATGATCGACCACCAACTGATCATTGTCTTAGGATTTCCAAATTTACTATTTATCGCCAGTTCTTGAACTCTGAGCAACCCCAAATAAACACACACAAAAAATCTGGAATGATCAATTTGTAGATCTAAGAGTTAGAAACAAAAACATATTCCAAAATATAGCGAATCAAATTTAAAGGTATTGAGATCTGGAAACAATTATAGGAAAATAAAAAATGTGAAGGAATGAATGTACAATATATAAAATAGAAAATAAATAATCGATTTAGATATTGCGATAGCAGATGATTGATGATTATGAAGGATCCCCTAATCTTTTAATTGGTAATTTCTCTTCTTTTTCTATGTTATTTTTTCATCTCTTTTATATGCGTGATGAAAGGATACATTAATGATAGAAAAGGAGAAAAATTAATAATTTCACCGTTTTGATTATTTTCTTATAAAATAAAATAGAAATGAGAAATATTTTACGAAAATTTTCAAATTTTACCGTTTTATTAAAATGGTCATAATCGAAGTATGAACTAGTACATCCGCTGACTGCATCAAATTTTAAGTATATTTTAGTGTTTAGGCTCATTAAAATTTGTTAAAATAATGGCCTTGTTTTTTTCTTCTAACTAAAAATATAAAAATATTAATAATTTACTAAAATACCCTTACAGTTCGAAAATGAAAAGGAAACAAAAATGGAAGCTCAAACAAGAGCACAATCCGAATTGCAAAAAACGGAAGCTCAAACCCTTAGTTTTGTAAAGTTTAGTAGTCGACAAAATCTAAAGAAAATTCTAAAGCAATGGTTCACAGTCGAAAAAATTTGAAGAAAAATCTTAAAAAAGATCGAAGGTAGCATAAAAATAACATTGGCAACCGTAATGACAATGAAATATTGATTTCATATTTTTTTTTGAGTTATTATTTTCATTTTGATTTGAAATTTCAAGTATTCATAATGCTCGATGGCTAGATGGAAATATTAATGTCCATTGAGTCATCAAGCCATCGAGGAAGAAGTTCATATGCATGGCTCGAGGAATGGCCATCGAGCCATCACACAATCGAGTAGTGCATATGAACTTCTTGCTCGATGGCTTGATGAACATTCATATTCCCATCGAGAAGTCAAGCAGTACAATCTCGATGGCTCGATGGTCATTCATATGTCCATCAAGCCATCGAGCAGTCATTATAAACTGCTCAATGATCCCGTAGTTTATATGAACTGCTCGATAGCTCGATTACCATTTATATTCTCATCGAGTATTACAGTCTTTTTTTGAAGTTTATTAATTTTTTAATTTTCAATTTAGTTTTATACAGTTTTGTTTAATTATTTTTCATTTCAGGTTGATAAAATTCTCATATATCGTGAGCAAGAACTTATAATTGATCAAAGTCTTCGTTTCAAGATTTGTACTATTGTGATATCAAAGCAAGAAGTGGTGATTACTGATATAAGAAAGAAGTTGATCCTGGTACATTTGAAGTCTTCTAGGTCTACTTGTTTAGGACATTTTCTAGATCAGAGTAGTCAACTTAAGAACTCGGGCCAACTTATGAACTTTTTCATTCTTCAGTGAGTGAAGTGCAAGAAGAAGCACATATTGTGGTTTATGCACCATAAGAAGCCTATGCGGTTTGGCCTGAGGGAGTTTGCATTGATGACGAGATTAAAATGTCATTCAAAACTTCAAAACTGTATAATTTAACGGATAGAAAAAGATGAGCACTTGTTGAATAAATATCTTGGTGGGAAGCTTGTCAATGTGACAGAGCCAGTAGAGAAATTTAAAAGTGATGACGAGCCATGGAGTAACAAGGACAGTGAGATTGTGAAGATGACTCTTGTTTACTTCATTGAGGCAGTCCTATTGGCATAAGGGTAGAGGAATAAGATCCGGCCATTGACATTATCCATAGCCAACGATTTAGGTTGGCTTGAGTAATACCCTTGGGGTAAATGTAGTTATGAGCTTACAATTCAATCTCTTAAGAAATATATCAAGAAGAAAGTAGTTGCATATAGGGACTGGCCGGAGGGGACAAAGTTGAAAGAAGAAACCTATGATTTATACAGATTTCCGCTTCCTTTACAAGTTAGAGTTTATATTTCACTTTTACCATATTTTGGTTTATGTTTGCTAATAGTTAATTCATAACTGTATAGGTATATGGTTATGAAACCTTTTCTTATCTTAGAACGTATTCATAACTATTTGAGGTAATGAGAATCGCATACCTCAAATTTTAAATTGGTCATTAGTGGATTAGCCCATCAATCATGAAAATATCGAGTCGTGGACTAGGAAAAAACAAATAATGTTTCATTTCTTTAATTTATCCAGTACTTTAGTTCATCATACATATTGAAATTAAACTGACTTTGATATTTTTTTAATACAGGTCGTCATTTGTGGAATTCTAAAGCCAACTAAGGAATAATCAAGTCAAAAGTATTTCACCACTCTTCAAGCTTTCATGGATGAGGATGACGAAGCTGTGGAATACTGGACAAGGGTGTTGGAGGAAGAAGAAAACATAGTAGTAGTAGAAGAAAAAATATTAGAAAAAGTAGTATATGAAAAAGAAGAAAAAATAGTAGAAAAAGTAGTATATGAAAAATTAAAAAAAAATAGAAGAAAAAATAGAAGAAAAAATAGAAGAAAAGGTAGAAGAAAAAGAAGTAGATGAAGAAGAAGGGGAAGTAGTAGTAGAAAGTGATAAAGTTGAGTTGAAAATGAAAATGGCATTGAGGTTGAAGAATCTTACCGCTAGTCCAAGAAGAAAATCTTACTATTCAATTTCTTACACTTTACTACTTAACAACACTATTCAAGGATCTTAACATGTCCTTACAAGTTATAAGTACCTTTCACTTTATGAAAGCAACCCAAAAATACGTAACTGCATATACGATATACGTCATAAGAGTTTATAATTAAAATAAATTTTAGTAAATAATAGTTCTCAGTTTTCAACGAATCACTAGGAAGGTATATGATCACATGTCCCTTAATACTAGATTGCATACATGGTTGTGATCTTAAGGTTCTTGCATTAACTATAAGACATAGTGTAGGAGACTCGAGAAGTAACTAGTTATTTACCATCAGTAACACAATAAGAGGAAGGACACGCATCCAAAATGATGCCTTGCATATTCAACGTAACCTAAGTTAATTTCATTTACATGCTCTTGAGAAAAGGGATGAACAAACTAGAGATAAGATGGTAAACTCTAAGATAAACTAAAGAGTATACAGATTTATTAACAGTCTTCCATTGTCAAGATACACCCAAAATGAAACAAAAAGAGAGCCCTCAAGAGAGTAACAAGGTAGGAGTACACTTCTCAATTTTAGCTCTACAGAGCCAAGAGGTGTCATTTTTAGGGAAATTTTGTCAATGGACTAGAATGGTGAGAATGAAATATATCTATATGGTTTCCCAAAGGCATCAAAGCATATGGCTTTTAAGGGTAAATTTCTACATATCTTGAGATTGCTGCTTTACGATAATATTACTAGGCTAATCACTACCTTCATAAATCAAATGATATTTAATAGTGCCCCGTAGTATGTAGTCCAACCGTTCAAATGAAGTCTAATCCCATTGATTACCAAACAACTTTTAACTTTAAAATGTGGCTGCATTATTTGAAGAAGGTGAAACCACTTTCTAATGAACAAGAAGAGTGATCAGAGTTGACTATTTGGGTTCGGTGAATTTTGGAGTTGACCACTGTTCTAACAGTTGAAGGAGGCTGAAACAAATTTGTTACAAGAAGAATCAATTAGATCAGACCAAAATTGAAGGAGTTATAGTCTATTGTAGCTGAGTAAGGTCGATAGGTCGAAATACTCGATTGGCTCATGGATCAAAGTACTCAATAGGTCGAATGACTCAATGGGCTATCATACTCGATAGCTCGATGGGTCGAAGTACTCGATAGTCGACGTACTTAATGGCTCGATGGGTCTATGTACTCGACGGGTAGATGTCTGCTACATCAGCATTAGCAGCAGCTACAGTTTTGGTTTGTCTATTGCTCGATCAGCAAGGCAAGTCTGCAAGTTTGAATTCATTTTGATCCAAATCCGGTTCCAGCAAGTTTGCAAGCTCATTAGAAGTGTGTTGGAGTATTCGGTGTAAGAGTAAACCCATTAGATATCATTTTGGTTAAAATCTCTATTTTGATAGTTTTAATAAGTTTAGAGTGCAAATTAAAAGTTATATGCTTAAGTCTAAAGCAACTGATTTATTGTATCTTCAATAAATTTAAGATCAATTAATAGTTGTAACCATATTTTTAATATTTTAGTTTTAATTTATAATTGTTATTTAATTAATTATTTTTTATCAATAAAATTAAACCCTTGCTATTATTTTCTCTCTATCTCCACTGCCTTAAAGCCTGATTTTTACTTCCTTTCTATCTCCACTGCCTTAAAGCCTGATTTTTACTTCCTTTCGAGTTCAATCGAACTCAAACCAATTTTAATTTTAATTTTTAATTTTTCCAACATAATGTCCAAATACAAGTTAGAATTATTATATTCTCATCAAACTCATCTTTTAAAATAATTCAAATAAACATATTTTAAATATTCAGATAAAGATTTAAGCTCTAAAATTGGGCCTGAACGCGTTCTAATTTGGTGTGAAAATCACCTTCCATTACACCTAACATTTTTACTTGATCTTCGTCTTTATAATTCAATCTTCTCTCTCACGGAACACTACGGCCTCCATGCCCTCTCTCTCTCTCTAGCCGTTGCCCTACACTCCTCAACAGTCTCAACTGTTTCCGCAAGAGGCAAAAGGTTTGCATTTTACTTCCCTTTTGCTCTTCTTCTACTGATTTTCCGCAGATTAGGGTCCGATCGGATCATTCCATCTAGCCTGATTTTTATCTTCTCTTTTTTTTTTTTGGCGTTTATTTCATCGATTTGATCATCACAGAATCAAGCTTGAAGCTGTGAAGGAAATATTCGAGTAGAAGAAATTTGTACGTTACAAGAAAGATGAAAAGCCAAAGCAGTTATGCTCCGCCCCCTTATGTTCCACTTGGACAATCTGATTCTGAAGCAGAAGCCATTGTCTCTCGCACAGAGGAGCTTCCTTTGCGCCCTGACATTGCCACTGGAGCTACGCAATGGTCTTCTGGAATTTGTGCTTGCTGCGATGATATGCAGAGCTGTATGCTACTTTCTGCCTTTTGACCTTGATTTATCACATGGAAAAATTATGAAGGTGCCTGTTCAATATGCAAAAATATATCATCTGTGTCACAGGAATTCATTTATTTACTTTTTCCTTTAAAAGCAGAAGGAGAACATAAGAAATAGTTGTTGATTTGCGTAATAAAATATATCTTACACTGTTTTCGTGGTTAACTTGTTGTTTTATTAAATCCGGTGAATGATGCTACTTGGGTTTTTCATCTGACACTAGTATATTTAATCTAGATTTCTTTCTTTCTCTTTGGTATTGGTGAATAAATGTATCCTCTAGAGTACTAAATTCAAAGTCCTACTTGATGCGTTGTGGATTTGCTTCGACTCTTGGAGCAGTATCTTTCAATCAGTCATAAGTCATTAAAAGATATGATATTTGAATATGATTATGTTAGATTTCTGACTAGAATTCTTGGAATTTATAAAATAAAATTGAATCAGAGAATTGCAAGAGTCTAAGCTCCTAGGAGGGAATCAAATGAAATCAATTCATATTTTATTTTAGGAATATAATTTATAGTGAAAACATATTTAGGTGTTTCTATGTCTTACTTGATCAACTTGTAAAGAAGTTGATAGCCAATTGATAACTTTATTAAGCAACCTTCTGAGAAAAAATTGTAACACTACCTCTATAATGTCAATAATTATACTTCCATCTAAATTCATGGTGCTTTTCATATAATATTGTAGTTCTTTTTATCTATATTATATGCCTTTCAGTTACTTTCAAAAGGCTCCTTGGTGTTGGAGAGTTCTGCTACTTGCTGCTTACCTGAACTTAGACCGTCCTCTTGCTTAAATTCACACAGTTTGACCAAACTCTATGGAATATAGTATTGTACAACAGTAGTGTTCCCTATTTTGGTCATTTTTGGCATAAAAGATATTACGTGTGCCACATCACTGCCTAAGGCATTCTGAATTTGTTCACTTGAAATCAATAACCAATAAAAATAAATGTATAAAAACAGGGAGTCTTTCTAAATATCATACATCTAATGGGTTATTTTCATGTATCCAGTACATCATGAATCTTGTCATCATGTCTACTCAATAATGTTTACTGCATTGTTTGTGCAGGTTTTTTTGGCCTTTTTTGTCCTTGCATTTTGTTTGGAAAGAATGCAAAGTTTTTGGGTTCTCAAACGATGATGGGACCATGCATGACTCATTTTATATTGTGGGCCCTTATCAATTCAGTTTGCTGCTTATTGACTGATGGAATCTCCATGTGTTTACCTGGATGCTTTGTAGCATGCTATGCTTGTGGCTATCGTAGAGCCTTACGCTCGAAATATAATTTGCCAGTATGAATCTCTACTTCTTGTCTTTGTTACAATCTTTTTCTTTATTGCCTCACCTCTGTGTATTCATATATATGACTTCTCTTTATGCTTATTCGTTACTTGTCAAGCATCTTAGAAGGGAGGTTTGGTTTCCTGATGTGAGGCATACACTATTTAGATACAGACATCTTTTGTCCCTAGTCAATTTGTATTCATCTACATATAGCTAGGGCTACCTATACATCTGCTAATACTAATTACTGGACATCGTCATGATCTCTTTGCTGTGAGGAGATGCCATGGGGGAGGGTTCTGGCCTGTTTACCTCAAGATGTCGAAGAAATGTGTGAAACTTGCCTGGTGACTGAACCTTCCAGCCACATAATCTAACATGTTAAAAGTCCACTTCTGTTTTTTCTTTTAGAAGATAATCATGTCACTATAGAGTTTAAATGCATTTTTTTTGTTCTTTTTTTTTTTTTTTGGCTCTTTGAGCAATATATACTTAAAAGTTAGAGCATATTAATAAGGCACCCTAGTTAGGGCATTCTACAGGAAAGTCATGTTGCTTTACTTCTTCAGATCATGTATTTTTGGTCAGTTGATTTAAGAGTTGATAAATTGTTATTGTGCAGGAAGCCCCATGTGGTGATTTCATAACTCATTTTTTCTGCCATTTCTGTGCAAATTGTCAAGAATATCGTGAGATCCGTGAAAGGTCCGGTGATTCTGGTCCCCATGATTTAAAACTAGCTGTTGTCACAGCCCCACCACAACAGACAATGGAATCAGTCCTGGAACACTAAGTTGAAACTGGCCGTTCCCTCCCCTTCATGTTGTGTGTACACTAATAATAGTCTTTCGTTTTCTTGGTTGCTCAACGTATTATTACTGTTTAAGTAGATGATTTCTAGCATAAAGATGTTTGTCTTTTTGTTGATTTACGTGCTGTAGAAACCTTCATATTCCATCTGTTTACATTGACATGCTAACTAGAAAGAGTGCCTAATAGGCTATACCTTCATGGAGCTGAGGATTTTAATATACTCGGGAGTCTACTAGTAACGGTTATGATTATGCAACGACAGCACTTTTTGATTGAACGTAGTCACAGCCGTTGGGAGTATGGTGTAACTTCAAGGGGCTGCATTGTAATTTTATCCCATAAGCTTTTCTCAATAATTTTAGTTTCGTTCTTAATATTAGTTTGATCGTCAGATTGTTCAAGTGCTGTCTTCTGAACTAAATCTATTTCTATACATATGTTATTATTATTATTTTATTTTTTTCCTTTTGAGGTGCAAATCTCTGTTTCATATGTTGTCAGTTGTTTCAACTACTTCATTCGATGTTACATTTAATACAAATTGAAATGTAATTTACTAAAAATCTTTAAACCATCTAGTCAAAGCTTGTGCATAATGTGCTTATAAGAATGGTCTTCTAAGTCTCATGTGGGAATTGAGGACTGATTTTCAAGATTTTGAGATCTTCAAAATTTTTGACCAGAGTGAGTATCTTCTTAAAGAATAGATCTAACGGTTCGTGAGATAGTATGATAAGAACGGTTAGATTTCTTTTTTTATATATCCGATGACAAAAAATATTGGAGATCTCAAGACCCCAAAATCTGAAAATCAGCCCTCGAACCCGTCTCACGTGCGTCTAAAAATCTTTCAAAGCATTTATATCAATTTTTTTTTTTAAAGTTTTTTAAATTTAACTTAATTTTAATTAATATAATATTTTAATTAATAATTTTTCAAGCAACTCTATTCTATACCTTAAATTAATTAAATATGGTCTTTTGCTTTTTTTTTTTTAATAAAAAAGTTAATGAGAGAGTATTATTTATTATTATTTTTTAATAAAATAGTTATTTAGAGAAAGAAAATAATATAATTAAGTAAGTTTAATTTTGTTAAATGAATTCATTCTTCAAATTTGAAAAATTAGATTAATAAAGTTAAATTAAAAGTTAAAAATAGTTAATTTAATGTGGAATATTTTTTCATAAAATTTGTCCATATTTTTAAAATTTTTAGATAATATAAACATTTAACTAATCTATATGAATGCTTTTAGCTTATGTGTTTGGCTGGAGGAGGGCCAGAAGAGAAAGGTTTTTTATAAAATACATTTTTATCATATTAATCCTATTAATTAATTATTTATTTATTTATTATTAAAGATATAATTATAAATATTTTTTCTCTTTTATTTATTAAATCGTCAAACAAAACAATAAGAAAATTAATTTTCTTCCCTTATTAAAATATTGTCAGTACCTTGCCTGAGCGATTCATCGTTTAGTCTATTCAACATATAATATTTTTTAGACATTCACTTGAAATGTTTATCGAGGTCTTTTCTCCTCAGGGAACCGTGCTTCATCTCAAAATACTCTTGATGGACTTGCTTGTCTATCAATTGGAAGTCTCAAATAAATTCCTTAAATAGAATCCCGAAAATGTGGGATGCTTTTCAACTTCTTACTAGCTGGATTTATCTGTAATCTCCAAGAGTCTTGTACTAGTCACGTAGCATTCCAGTGAAGTGGGAGGTGAATCCCTTGAGGATTTCCTCTAATGGCCGATTGGATTTGGTCATTTGCAGATTGATCCATGCACCAAATTCATGGATTATGTTTCTTCAGTCTTTGGGTTCCAATCCTTCAAAGGAAAACCAGGGGACATTGGTAGGTTTTGAGCCATTGTTCGGTGGTCTTGGAGTGGTTGATTCAACATTGTCTACTGGTTCATCAACAAAAGGTTCTTCCTTATGTTGGGGATTTGGAGTGGTTTGGCTAGTAGATTCTCTAGCCGGTGGTGTGGCCATCAGCATATTGGAGACATCAGCAATTTGGGAATCTTTTGAATCTTTTGATGTTGCAGATTGAAAGTCTGTCTAGGGCTATCTGGTAGTGAGCCCTAGATGGTTGTTTTTTGAATGACGAAGGCTCTCGAGGCTCAAGGGCTGTCTTCTAACGAGTAATCTTTGGAATTGGGCTCCCGGATAGTTAAAAACCTAGGGGGTTTATGGACCTCGCTTTCTCACTCCCTTTCTCTTGGAATGTTTTAGGGAAGGCAACTCATTTCCCTTTTGTGTCTTGTGTGCGTCCCTTGGAAGGGGCTATCTAACGAGTAATCTTTGGAATTGGGCTCCCGGATAGTTAAAAACCTAGGGGGTTTATGGACCTCCCTTTCTCCCTCCCTTTCTCTTGGAATGTTTTAGGGAAGGCAACTCATTTCCCTTTTGTGTCTTGTGTGCGTCCCTTGGAAGGGGCTAGCGTTGGAGGAGACTTATGGATAGAGTTCCTTCTATAGACTTCGTGAAGCATCTTAAATTGCTTTGAGTAGTCGTCTTCCCTAGAGGGGACATAAGACGATAAGATGAAAAAGGGGTCTTTATGTTTTGGAGACATGGGATGGGCCGCCCCACCCGACTTCTATCCATATCAATGTGGATTTGTACAACATCCTCCTTGAGGTCTGCAATATCTCTTTCCTTTTTAGCAAAGGTATGGTTAAATCGACGGTGGTCAATCTGATACCTCAGATCTACATCCAAGTGGGTTGTCCTACCCTGAAGTTCAAGATAAATTTTCTGGAGGTCTTTATCCAAGCCTTCAGCCTATTGGCTATAAGAGCATACTGGGAGATGGTTTGGTCTAGCTTGCTGTCAATGGCCTTTAATAGCTGGTTCTGGGTTCTGGTGTTATGTGTCTGCCAGTTAAGGACTTCTTCAACTTGGGTAATCTGCTTCTTCCTCCTATATGGGAAGACATCAGTTGCTTGGACATAGGGCCTCATGGAGGCTTGGGATGTTTCTTCTACATGCTGCTATAGTGGTAGGAAGTCTTGATCGTATCTGGAAGTCATAAAGCAAGGGATTGGGCTAGGAATTGACTGATCTTCCTGGACAGCCTTGATATGCAGATGGAGCAGTCCTTCATCATCAAGAATCTTCAAAGCTTCCGCGTAGAAATCAAGTGGCTTATGTGGGCATCGGACCCCGATCTAAGGGAAGTCATGATCTTTTGACTTATAGCTCCTTCTCTAGGTTAGTTTACATGGCTCTTTTGGCTTCTTAAGCTTTCTACAAGAGCAACCCAGGTCACACATAGTGGGATTGACATCCCATATGAAGTGGTCGTTGATCTTGTCTATATAGGTGATAGAATTGTCTGTGTTGAATGAGTGGATTAGGAGTTCCTTTTCAAAGTTTACTTGCATGATCATCATGCTTTGGAATATAGGTTCTTCAGGAGCACTGGGTGTGTGGAAAATTGTCTTTACTGATCCATCACGTAAGCGGCTAATCTCTGCATCTTGGACCATCACTAGGGCTGTTTCTTCAAATATATTTTCATAATTGGTAATCCACTTGAGGGGCATCAACTTTAGGAGCTGTTCTTGGGCAATATGCCGCAGGATCTAGATGATGGTAGGGACATCCTCTTGTCTTTATGATGTTATTAAGATGGTGTCAGCGGAGGTTCCCAAGAAGAGGAAGATCGATGGCGTGATCTTGTAGACGATACGACAGCTGGTGGTGTAAGGTCGCCATATAAGCATTGGGGACCATTGATATCCCTGAGACTTGTAACTGGATCTTCCGGAATTGTGAAACATTTGGGTCTAGCAAGGGTAGATTGAAGTTGGGGTAGAAGGTTAGGCATATACTTCCTATGTTAAGAGTGGTGATTGAGATTCCAAACACGGCTTGGTTGTATTTTGTGAAGAGGGAATTGAGGAGGGAAAGTCTGACTGTAGCTGGTAGACCCTTCCTACCATAGAGAGTGAGGATGACTCTAATTACACCTAGGTGCAAGTGGGAGTAGCCTTCTTTAATCCACTGAGCGACCATCTGAGGATCTATAGTGAGATCCACATACTGCTCCTTTAAGGATGAGGGGATTAAGCACTTGTCTAGTCCGGTGGACTAGACATATTCTTTAACCGGTGAACGAGGGGTGCTTAGAAGCTATCTGATTATCCTTGTGAAGCCTTTATGGTGTTTAAAGATATTATATGGACTACTGATGGGTAAGGCTGTCTCAAAGTTCTGAGATCCTTCAGGTATATATGTGTACTCAATAAGGTTGGTAATCTTGGAAGAGTTGGTACGTTTTGCCGATTGAGGGGTTATGGACACCGAAGATGAAAGTTGGATACTGTTACAAGGGACAACATGGGTGTTAGGGTTGGATGAGGTGACCATGATCGACTTATGGCTCTGATACCATTGATGTGGTGGCTATGATCGAAACATTATTCCTTTCATGTTAGTATTTCTAGACGAGGTTTCCAATAAAAGGAATCTCTGACATGGAATCTTATAGATCGGTCTAGGCTATCATAAAATGAACAATTTGGAATATCCAATAAGACTCCTAAGCCTATGGTTAGATGAAGAAGAGGAAAAGAAAGTGAGCTTCATTTAAAAGAAAGAAAAGAAAAATAATATATTTTAAAAATGAGGGAGGATACAATAACTAGTAGTGAGGGAGGATATGATAACTAGGTATACCCTTAGTCGTCAAGAAAGATCCCAGAGGCTCTATCTTATTACCCACCCTTTGGGACTTACGACAGATCTTGCCACTAAGGATGTTTTTGGAGGCTGCTGGTAAAGAATGTAGAATGGAGGATGCGGAAATAAGCGAGAGGAACTCATTTCAAAATAAGCAGTGATCTTATTTCTTTATTATTTTTTCCCTTCCCTTACAAACTGAGAGCTCGCCTCTTTATATAGGAAGAAGAGGAAGCATCTAGACATATACAGTTGGAGGATAAGACCGACACACCTCTGACATACTTTTAGGAAAAACATACGCTTGATAAAAAGATAAAAGAGACAAGACATAAAGTATACAGCCAAACTTAGTCTAGTCATGCGGATAAGAAGGAATCTTTCATAGGAGGTGGCAAAGGCTTAGTCATCATCACAGTCAAAGTCTCCGAGTACGCCTTTATACTAAGGAACTGTAGGGATTTCAAATGGGTTGATTGCACAGTTCCAATCTATACCAATTTGGTTTTCTGCAGGATGGGCCACTGGCAAGGGCTTTGGGCTTTAACGGTATTATAACGAGGACTGCATGTCTGGTCTCCTTGGATGGGTTCTGTACTAAGGGTACTGAGAAGGGAGTTGCATATTTGGGTTTCAGGCAGCAGGGGCTGCCGAGGACGATCCTCGGTCGTATGTGTTGTAATGGGCCGGAGTTAAAGGATCATTTGGGTCTTGGGACTCTATTCATTGTTCTGGATCGCCAGGGGGAGACGGAAGGATGGAGACATAATACCCATCAGGGGTTATGGCGAGGGTCAGGAAGTCTCTAAGGGATTATCTAAGTGATGGTCATTGGCTTGGAAGGTCGTAGACGATTTGATAGAAGTAGGTGGTATTCCTAGAGTATATGGAACCTAGGCTCTTGTCGTAGGAGTAGGGCCTAAAGAATATCAAGACGGTTGAGATAGTCTTACTCAGTAGTTGATTCAGGTTCCAAACGTCATATTGGCACATGAGTATGTATAGTTCTCTCCACCAAAATAGGGGGAGAACCATTCCAAGAAGGTCCAGATCAGGGAGGTCTGGTTATTAGAATTGAGGAAGTGGTTGTGTAGCTTCATTACAGAGAAGGCAACTGGATGAGGAACATGGTAGAGACACACCAGAGGTAAGAGAGGTGTTGGTGCTGAAAGTGTGCGAGTCTTCAAGGTGGATAATGAATAGGTCAATAGTGTTCTAGATAACCAAGACGAGTAATAGTGGACATAGTTTTGGTCGATGATCTGGTCCACTATGCACTATTACCAACATGTACCCAACATTTATAAGGTAAATAAGATAAGAATGTCGTTATTCATTCTTACTTAATATATATTTTTTTTTGGCCAAAATGTTATTGTATATATAGGGAATGAGAAAACAGAGGAAACAATTATTTAGAAAAATAAAAGAAAAAGAAAAAGAAAACAAAGGGGTTGGTCCGATCACTATCGAAGAGGGTTGGTAGGTTCGGTTGCTTCTTCGCTGGTTGGTATAGAAGCTTTCAAGTTTCAGCTTTTTCTCCTTCTTCTTGGAAAATTGAGGTGGCTTTGATATAGAAATAAGAAAACCGAAAAATAAAAAATAAAGAGACACAGAGGAAAATGGGGATATACTGGAAAGTAATAATGGAAGAGATAATGCAGTATACAGGTCTATCACCCACCGCCTGCTTCACCATTATAGGTCTCATGGTCTTTGTCTACAATCTAGTTTCCTCCATGTTCGTCTCTCCTCAAGACTGCAATAAGCGACCCCCTGTACCCATCTCCTCCTCCACCTTTCTCAATTAATCGAATCCTAACCTCAACTTCTTTGGCAACGATTCTGCTTCAAATCTTACTCAATCTGTTCAAATTGGGGAGTTAACCTTGCAGCAATTCAGGGATTATGATGGCTCTGACCCTAACAAGCCCTTCCTCATTGCCATAAAGGGTCAGATCTATGACGTTTCTTCTTCCAGGTATTTATCATCTCCTCCTCTTCTTCTTCTCATTCATCTTCTTAGATAGGAATTAGAAAGGAGATTTTTGCTGTGAATGGAGTATTTAGTATAATTCCTAGATAGTAATGGGGTAATTAGTTTTATATTTCTTATAAATTAGGGTGGCTTAAAAGCAAATTTATTATTCTTTGCAAGTCGTAGATAGATATTTATACAAGACATTGAGCCTCTTTTTTTGCAAGTCAGGATGTTTTTCGGTCCTGGCTCGCCTTATGCAATGTTTTCTGGGAAGGATGCAAGCCGAGCCTTGGCTCTTTTGCGTTTTAAGCCTGAGGATATTACTAGTAACATAGAAGGTCTGAGTGAGGACAAGGTTGTGATTTTACAGGATTGGGAATTCAAATTTGTGGACAAATATCCCAAGGTTGGTGACCTCATGTCAGAGAGAACACTTAATGAGCATCGTTTTGAGAATGGACACAAACCTTTTCAACTTCAAGACCAAGAGGAAAAGGAAGGCTCAATAGAAAATACATGAAACATCCGAGCTATATGAAATATTTTAAAGAAAATAACTAATTTTACTAATTAATAATTAGGGTGTTATTATTTTACTTAAAAATAATTTGATAAAAATATGAAATTATTTGAAATTTCTTAAATTTTACTTTATTAAAATCTCACATAATTAAAATACTTTAATATTAATATTATATTATATATATAAATAATTGTATAATTATATTTATCCATAAGCATTATTGATAAAATAAAACAGTACTTTTATAAGCTTTCCAAAAATACATTTAAGCTTACTTCTCTTTCCGTAGATCAAGCTTATATATACACTCTAAATTAGGTTGACAATGCTACATTTATTAGACCCTGAAGTTATGAGCTTTTTTTTTTGCTTACCTACCACACAAGTAACTATTATGAGCTAAAAAACTTAGTAAATAAAACTTTTATCTCACAATATATAGTAAAAATATCAATTGCATAGAA
This sequence comes from Coriaria nepalensis, assembly GCA_027186245.1. Taxonomy (NCBI): domain Eukaryota; kingdom Viridiplantae; phylum Streptophyta; class Magnoliopsida; order Cucurbitales; family Coriariaceae; genus Coriaria; species Coriaria nepalensis. The sequence continues at coordinate 4,088,099 of CP114493.1, forward strand.
TCATAAAATTTATTAGGATGATCACGATTATAGAGTGTAATGTCTTTCTACTAGCTATATTGCTTATCAAATATCTTTGAGAAAACAGTTACTTTTATTTAATTAAATATAACCAGTATGAGTGTTAGCTAGCTAACTTTGAATCATTTGATAAAAATATAGAAAAATTTAAACTTTTTTACAATTTTGTTTAAATTTATCTTGATAATGATATTAAAAGAAAACATAGTACATTATATATATATATATATATATAATTTATGTATATCATATATAAACATGATAATATTCATCACTTGGTGATAGAAATAAATGCTACTCTTAGAAAGTTCTCAAAATGCATTAAAAAGCCTTCCCAAAATACATTTTAAAACTTTCATGTTTCCCTACAAGTCAGGCTCATACTCTACATTAAGTCGATCACACTTCATTCACGCGATCATGAAACTATTAACTTTTCCTTTTTACTTACCTACAATACAAACAACTACTATAAGCTAAAAACTCAGTAAGTAAAGATTATATCTCACATGTATAAAACATATTTCAAATATATTTTTAAACAACTCGATTGAATAGTTCTGCAAATTGTTGTAAATATTTCAATGCAAATGAGACGCTCTTTCTTATTCTACTACTATGGGCCTTAAGGATGTTGCCGCCTATATTACTATGATATATAGTCCTTTATGAATAATAATATATGATATCAGCAACTCCTCTCAGTCCGTTCTGACTAGATCATATCTAGGATCAACGACCGTTCTTAGTCAGACCTGATCCAATAAAAATATATGAGGTCATTGACTCTGCTCAGTCTGCCCTAACGAGGCACCACCTTACTATAATGTTATGCTTATGTCATATCAAGCATCACACTAATCAATTAAAAACATAACATTTCTTTTGGTTGTCTTTGCATGGAAACTAATAGTGCATTCAATACTTTTTGGAAAAAGTATATATTTAAGTTTTATTGTTGATATAACAGACGTCAAGGCATCGAGTACGTCGAGTCATTTATGTTAGTGACATTAAGTACATCGAGGCGTCGAGGCATCAAGTACATCGAGGAGTCGAGTACGTCGCATGTTAGAGACGTCGAAGTATCGAGTATGTCGAGGTATCGAGTACGTTTAGTCATTTATGTTAGTGGCGTCGAGTATGTCGAGTACATTGAGGCGACGAGGTGTTGAGTAAGTCGAGTATGCGGAGTATGTCAAGTTCAGATATCGAGCACATCACATATTGGAGGCATCAAGTATGTCAAGGCATTGAGTACGTCGAGTACGTCGCATGTTGGAGGCATCGAGTACGTTGAGGTGTTGAGTACTTCAAGTACGTTGAGTACGTCAAGGCATTGAGTACTTCGCATATTGAAAGCGTCGAGTACGTCGAGCCATTCATGTTAGTTGCAGTTAGCATACTCACGCACTCTGTATGCTAATAAGCATTTGTGATCATTAACATAGAGAAAGAAGTTCTTTCTGTGTAATCTTATGATTTGATCTAGTAAAAATGAAACTAATTTCTTCTCCTTCCTTAATTAAAAAGTTTTCAAGATCTTAGTTAACTATACACTAAGACTCTTAGAAAATCTTCACAACCTTCTTAGACAAGACTAAAATTAATTTAGTTTTTTAATATAATACCGATATATAATCTTGACTCATAAATTCTATATATTTTTACATCCCTTTTCCCCTTTAGTTTATGTTTTTTATTTTATTTTAAAAAGAATATAAAAAAATTAATTATCGAAAGAACTTAACAAAGGGATTATTTTTAACACATATAAATATACTTATTTAACTCTCTTTTATTACTATTGGGATATGCACATGTCGCCATAAAAATAAGGTGCTTCACTAGTGGAATGAGAGATTTCTCAATGAACTGAGTGAAAGATGAAAGGATGAGGTCAATAGTAAAAGAATGAAATTGTACGTACTATAAGAAGTTGTAACTTAAGGTGTTAACTTCGTAATTAAGACAAGATACGTGTATAGTTTCTTTTGATAACGAATATACATATCTACATATATATATACATTATTTATATATTAGTACTTATCTTATACAATGAGAGAGGGAATGGTGAGTCGGCAACACCAACCAATTCTCCTTTTCTCTTAACTATTATTATTATTATTATTATTATTATTATTATTATTATTATTACTATTATTATTATTTATATGATCCTTATCATAATCTAATAAACCCAAAAGATAAATTTTTATGTTTACATCTCCCTTATTTTTATAAATATGCTCGGAATTTGGTGTTATCTATGAGGGACTTTTTACTTTATACTTACATGATCTCTATCTTAATCCTTATAATATGCACGTCTTACTTAATTATTAGTATAATATATCCCTTAAATATTTAGGCTACACAATTGATCTAACTACGTGAAGCAATTAAATGAGATATTACAAATTTCCTCCAACTTATAAAAGTTCTATCCTCTAAACTTAAAATAACTATGGGAACTTAACTTTCATATCTTCTTCTTTTTCTCAGGTTGCTTCCTCTATTTTCTGACTCTGTCATAAGACTTTAACTAAGGGAATAGTCTTATTCCTTAACACTTTTTCTCAAATATATAATATTTGCATAAGTTTTTTTTCATATGACAAATCATTTCTTACTTTTACTAGTTCATGCTACAATATATGAGAAGGATCTAAGCCATATTTCTTCAACATTGAAACATGAAATACATCATACACTTCTGATAAATTTGGCGGTAGTGCTAACCGGTAAGCCACTTTGCCTATCCTTTCAAGGATCTCGAAAGGTCCAATATAACGAAACTTAACTTTCCTTTCTTCCCAAATCGCATCACCCGATTGAAACTCAAGCGGTCATCCTCTCCGATATGCATAACTTGTTTGATGACTTTGTATTATTTTCAACCTTTGATGAATCTTTTCAATTGCTTTTGTTGTGGCGGCGATAATGTCTGGACCTAGTAGCCTTGTCTCTTAAGCTTTATGCCAGTGAATTGGAGATATGCACTTTCTTCCATAAAGAGGTTCATGTGGAGCCATATCTATTGTAGTCTGATAAACTATTGTTATATGAGAATTCTATTCATGGCAAGGATTTACTTCATGAGCCTTGAAAATCTATCACACAGGCTTGTAACATGTCCTCTAATGTTTGGATGGTTCTTTCTGTCTAACCATCAATTTGAAGAAGAAAAAGCTATAGAAAATTTCAACTTTATCTCCATTAACCTTTGTAAGCTTTTCCAGAATGTTGCGGTAAATCTTGAGTCTCGATATGAAATTATAGAGATCGGTACTTTCTGCAATCTCACTATCTCTTGAATGTGAAGTTCTACAAGTTGCTCTAAGGAATACATGACTTTCATAGATAACAAATACACTGATTTTGTGAGTTGATTGATCACTACCCAAATCGAATCATACCCTTTTGTAGTTCTTGGTAATCCGACTACAAAATCTATGGTTATTTGCTACAATTTCCATTCGAGAATTTCATTGGGTTACAGCTCTCCTATAGATCTCTGGTGCTCAGCTTTGATTGTTTGACAAGTGAATTACTTGTTTACAAAAATGACCACATCCTTTTTCTTGGCCACTAGAAACGTTCTTTAAGACCTCTATACATTTTTGTGGCACCTGGATGAACTGAATTAGGCATATTGTAACTTTCGATCAATATCAAGTTCTTTACTTCTTCATTAGAAAATTTCGTCTGTAGTTGAGTAGGGTAGCTATTCTAGAAAATCCTTCAGCAAATCGTCTGTAATAACCTGCTAATTTTAGGAAATTTCACACCTTCTGAGGCGTTCTTTGGCCTACACCAATTGCTTACCGCTTCTATCTTAGATGGATCTACTGAAATTCCATCTTTAGAAATAATGTGTCCTAGGAAAGCGACCCGATCGAGCCAAAATTCACACTTCTTAAATTTGGCATAAAATTGATGATCTCTTAGTGTTTAAAACACCATTTTCAAGTGTTCTACATACTCCTCTTTAGATTTTGAATAGATAAGAATATCATCAATAAAGGCAATGATGAACTTGTCTAGATACACTTTAAACACTCGATTCATCAAATTCATATAGGCGATTAGGGCATTAGTCATTCTGAATAGTATCATGAGAAATTCATAATGCTCGTAATGTTTACAAAAAGTCATTTTTGAGATGTCAGATTCTCGGATCTCCAGTTGATGGTATCTTGTTCTCAAATCAATCTTTGAGAATATTAAAGCCCCTTGGAGTTGATTGAACAAATCGTCTATTTGTGGTAGAGGATATTTGTTCTTTATGGTTACTTTATTCATCTCCCTATAGTCGATGCACATTCTCATCGACCTATCTTTCTTCATCACAAGTAACATAGGTGCTCCCCAAGATGAAAAACTTGGATGAATTTGGCATTTGTCAAGTAGTTCTTGTAACTGTTTCTTAAGTTCCTTCAATTCTGCTAGCGCCATATGATATGCAGCTTTTGAGATTGGTGCAGTTCCTGGTGCCAATCTTATTTCAAATTCAATCTCATAGTTTGGGAGAAGTCCTGGTAACTCTTACGGAAAAACTCCAAGAAAATTACAAACTACAGGAACATCTTCAACCATTAGTTATTGTTCTTTTTTAGTATCCGCTACACTAACAAGATATCCAGCACAACCACTCTTTAGTAACTTTATTGCTTTAACTGTAGATACTAATGAAATTTGTCTCCTACTTGAATCATTAATGAATTCGAACTTTTCTTCTCATGGTAGTTCAAATATTATTATTTTCTTTCGACAATGTGGCGTTATACTTACAGAGTCAATCCATTCCTAATATGACATCAAAATCTTGCATATCTAATAGTACAAGATTTGCAAATAATTCCATATCCTCTAATTTCAAGAGTACAACTCATAGCGAGTGAGGTGACATCAATGTATTTCCTGTGGTTAGCGCCGGGTTGAATATTTCAGCTAATTGATTCGGGGGTTATTTAATCTTACTAACAAACCTTAAAGAAATAAAGGACTGTGTTGCATTAGAATCTATCAAAACTAATGCAGGATTACCAGCAATCAAAATCTGACCTGCTATCATGGTGGATGGACTCGTTTCAGCTTCATCTCAAGTGATAGTAAACACCCTTGCATTTGGTCTCACTTGTTGTTCTTCGCTCTTCCTTGGGTTGTTGCAGTCTCTAGCAAAGTGCCCTTGTCGTCCACATTTGGAACACCATACAATCTTAGCTTTACATTCTCCAGTATGGTTTCTACCACATTTATTGCACTAGCTAGAGGGTCTTCCTTGACTCCGTGAGCCTTGAACCTTGTTCTTCTTATTCTATACTCCATTCTGATTTCGATTTCAGTTCCTAAAACCCTTGAAACTTGTGCTTTTCGGCCTTTTTTCTTTTGTAGATCAAAGCTCAATTGATCTCTACAAACTATTGGTGTAGAGGATTGAATATAGTTTTGTACTCCAAAAGTCATTTGTGGCTATCAATCCTCATAGCCTTAGCAAATACCTTTGAAAAATGTGCATTGTCTAAATCCACAACCTTTAATTCCTTGCGAGTGTTAGGATAAAAAACTTTCTTTAAATGCTTCACTTTCAAGGTATTCGTAGCCACCATGTGTGGGGCATACTTGGACAATTCATTAAACTTTTACAACAATTCTTCTATGTTACCCATTTGCAAGTTTGAAAACTCTCTTTCTTTTTCTTCTAACAAAGCCGTGGTTATATATTTTCCTTCGAGTTATTTCTGAAATCTCGGCAATGTCATTGCTCCAACTTCATGAATACTTATCATGGTATCTCATTAATAACCTACATCATTGCGCAACAAGCATGCGACATAGTATATCTATCATTTCATTATCTGGGACTTTTTTGCAGTTAAAGAACATTTCCATTTTCCTAATCCAATTCTCATCCGATCTCAGATCTGACCACCGAAGAATTCTGAGGGTTTGTAATTCATAAGCTTTTCGGCCGGAAAGTTTGGATTTTCCCCTCGATGAAGGGGTAGGACTTGTTGTTGTTGTTGAAGCAATATTTCTTAAAGTTGTCACTGTTGTTGAGGTAGGGTTTTCAATATCTCACCTTGTCTTTGAGTAAGACTCATTAACTCATTCAACTCTTATTGGTTGTGGTCATTAGATAAACTATCCACACCTTTATTTGAGAACTCGCTAGCAGTATGTTTTCTTGTCATCTTTCTACTAGAACTTTGTGAAGGATAATTTAATTCCTATAACCATATGAAGGTCACACATTAGTTCTCAATACGGAAGTATTTTACTTGAAAACACATATATTAGATGAGTAACATTTACATCACCAAAATCACTTTTTCACAATATTTATCCTAGCATGTATCTAAGCTATGTCTATAGGAAACATTTAAAATTTACATAGGTTCTGATAAAACTACATCTAAAACATCATATTATACTCGTTAGGAGTTACACTACATCACCAAAAAAAAAACACGATCCAAGAAAACTAAGATCATCTCTATTTATCCTCCCCATATCTCTCGGCGTATACAACTTTGGTTCTGAGGCGGTAATAGTCATGGGATTGGTAATATACACGGGCTCTAATCCTTGTAGGAACTCCACCCCAATATATCTGACACTTCTCTTCCTTTGAGAGTTATCCTAGCATTCCGAGGTAGTGGCTTGTTTCTAACCTATTTATATAGTCATTTATAGACTCGGCTTCCAAGCCTTTCCATGTCGTGACCAAGGTGATCAACCACTCAAATCGAGCTACATTAGGATCCTCTTCCAAATCTGCCTGAAGGTCGTCTTCAGAATCATCTTTTGAAAACGATACTTCTATTAAGCTAAACCTAAGTTTGATATTATACCTTAGACCTAGACCTAAATGTTATACCTAAGATTATGACTCGATTGCTTAATGGCTCTATCATTAGGAGTCGTTGCTCAAAAGTATAACTTTTCAAGTCTTTTTCCTCTCTACTAAATTGCTTAATGACTCCCTAATTTGGAACTATTAGGCAATCTAGAAAGGTGGACAAAGACTTTGAGCAGTCAAGAAAGGTGGAGAGAGACTTTGAAGTCTTCGTCCTCTCCACCTAATTGCTCAATGACCCCCTATAATTAAGAGCTATTGAGCAATCGAGAAATGTTGACAGAGACTTCAAAGGCATTGTCATCTCTACCTGATTGCTCAATGGCTCCTAATTAGGAAGTATTGAGCAATTGGGAAAGGTTGACAAAGACTTCAAAGTTTACGTCATCTCCACTCGATTGCTTAATGACTCTTAATTAAGAACTATTGAGCAATCAGGAAAGGTTGATAGAGACTTTAAAGTCTTTGCCTATAAAACCATCTTCTCTTTCCACAACACTAAAACCTAATTAAACTAGAATATCCAAGTCCAAAACATATAAGCATTCAACCATAGAGATATATTTCCATAAATTTTCAACCACAATTGTTAAAATCACAACCATGTTCACATACAGGTTTTACAACCACAATAAAATATCAACTTTATCAACTAACACATGTCTAAAGAATAAGAATAATAATAAGAATAAGAATAAGAATAACTAAGTTATCAACTAACACATGTCTAAATATCTTTGATAAATTATGGTGGTTATCTGTTTGGGGAACAATGAAATATTTTTATCATTAATCAACTTTAGATTAGTATCTATTTGGTTGTACTCCATGTACTTCAGCATATATACACCACAGATTCCTAAATTCTCTGCACTTGGCTCGTCGGATAATGAAGGAGTTCAGAAGTTTACCAGAGTTATTGAGATTCAGATTCATATTGAGAAAGTGTCCCAAACATGTACTCTTAAACACCTTCAACTGTTTATGGGAGAGTTTTTCTATATAATCAGCAACAACAATTTTCCTTCTTGGCAATCATGTTGATGCGTGCTTTGTAAAAAAGATATTCTGCCAAGATGGATATAAGGATAAGTAGATTTGCAACTTCTTCCATTTGAAATACAACACAACATGCAACAACTATGATTACAAAGAAACAATTAAAAGGTAAATAAACAAAAATAAATAAAACAAAATCAACTTTAAATAAAGGCTATTGAATCTCTTACTATACTTTTTGATTGCCCAATGGCTTAAAAATAAGGAGTCCTTGAGAAATCGAGAAGGTAAGATAGAGACTTTCAAAGCCTTTGTTTTAACTTCTAGATTGCTTAGTGGCTTCTTATTTCTGAGCCATTAAGCAATCTAGAAGTGAAGGGATGTCCCAGGTGCACAGAGTCGGATCTCATTGCAAATTTTGCCACCATCTCATTATCTAAGGGCTAATACCTTCCATATATCTCTTCTAAATGATGATGCCTTGAATATGATTTCTATCTCAAAAAGCCAATGGTCAAGCTTATTGTAGTCTCCCATTTCATCCTACACTGGCGGATTTATGTCGTTAAAAACTCTTACCATATGAGCATCGTCGAAATAACTAGTCACCCTATTCATATAAATATCAACTTCTGGAGATTTCCGATATGATGACAGTCTACTACTTCCCACCATTATCTAGTATAGCTATCCTAGATCCTTACAAAAATCCAAATAGCAATTAGACTCAAAGTTAAATTGAATAATTACTCTAAGACTATTATACTTACAGTGAATAAAGCTGTCACCTGCGTGTTATGTACATATAGGTTGTCTACAAAATCATTACAACATTGCTATGATACTAACTCTGTAACACCCTCCTACTAGCTATATTGCTTATTGAATACATTTGAGAAAGTAGCTACTTTTATTTTAATTAAATATAATCAATATAAGCGTTACCTAACTAACTTTAAATCCTTCTCAAAACTTCTATCTTAACTTCCAGATTGCCCAATGACTTCTTATTTCTAAACCATTGAGCAATCTGAAAGTTACATAGGCTTTGAAGTGAAGATAAAAGCTCTTTTTTTCTGAGTTTTTGAGAAATCTAAAAGTGAAGGCAGAGACCACAACGCCTTCATCTTTACTACCAAATTGCCATTGAGCAAATACCACTAAACAATCTAGAACATAGTATACTAAACTACCTATCCTAAAATTCTAGATTGCTCAATGGTTCTAAACTAAGGGGTATTGAACAATCAAGCAATTTAGAAAAAAAGGTACAATGCCTTCAGTTCAAAGTCATTATGTTAATATTCCCTACTCAAACAAACACAATTTAGACCCTAAACATAAAAAATAACCCCCAAACCCTAAATTTTAGGAATTTCATAAACAAAAAACTCCTAACTTTCATAAAATCCTATTTACATATATGCGTTAGTGAATTGGATGGGTCTTTAGCAATTGATTCCGGCATTGTACTTGCTCTATTTCCGTCGGTCGCTGCTACCTTCGGTAATGAAGAATGATGCAGTTTCTTTTCATTATCTTGCTTCCGAGTACGAGCCATTTTGAAAAAGCAGAAGAATGAGAAAAGAGATATAAAAGATGATAAAGACGAAAAAGATGAAGATGATAATAATGATTGAATTCTTAAAGCTTGATTATCATTTTTTTTTCTCCCGATTTAAAAATTAGGAACGAGTTGGAGGAAGAGAGAGGAACAATATCTCTTTTACTTTTTACTTTTTCCTTTTTTTTTGTGTAAAATTATTAAGGTTTATTTATTAGTATATTTTTAAATTAGAAAAAGAAAAAACGAAATTATACGAGGTAACTTTTTATGGTCTAATTTTGCAGGCCGGCCTAACTTCACAAATTCTTCCTTAACATTTTAACCGTAGGCCATTTTAACCGTAGGCCAACTTCACGACTAATTTCACAAATTCTTCGTACATATTTTGACACAAAGATGAGACACGGCTTTGTTTTTTGTTTACCATTCGTCCCTCTTTCATCCGAGGAGAAAGTTAGAAAATTTTATTTAGGTGGGTAAACAAATAAAATAATGTATATAACATAATTCTGACGAGAATTATATTAAATATCTCATCTTTAAATAAATTGTAGGATCTCTTCTTTCTTTCTTGTTTTTAATTAATTAATTATTAGTTTTTAATTAATTAATATTTTGATAGGAATGGAGTTTAGTTTCTCTTTCCGTTGTGAGCTTTTACGTGCCGCCCCATTACCTTTTTTTCTTGTCAACAAAATGAACTACTTGCTTTTTGGATCAGAAAAGAAAAGCAATACAGCTCCTCGCCATTGCTGTTTTTGAGGAAAAAGCACCAAAGAGAAAAAGGTGAAAAGGAAATTCCCACCCCCTTTTTCCTTGATTTCCTCAATTATTTTTTCGATTTCCTTCGCCTTCTCTCTCTCTCTCGCCATTTTTTTTTTCGTTTTTGATCGGGGAGAAATTCCTGCCCTCATTATCCGATGAGCCTCTCCTCGGAATTCCTGCGTTTTCAGGTATTGAATTGATCTCGATTCTCCCCATCTGAATTTTAATTATCGAATCTTGTGTGTTTATGGTCCCCTTCATTGTTTTCCTGTTCTCTTACTGTTCTCGAAATCTGCTATATGCTGCTTTAGAATTCGTTTTCGAATGATCTGGTCGGTGTCAATTTCTTTTGTTTCTCAGTGATTGTTTTCTCTACGAAGGCTGATTAGAGGTGTAAACAAAGAGCTTCATCATTTTCATATATAAATCTAGAAAGTACAGAAGAAGCAAATCATACAATGGGGAGAGCTATGGTTTTAGTGTTAGAAATTGGTACTCAAATCAGGAAAGCTACAATCGTATCGATCAGAACATGTTATAGATCAGTTTACAACCATCCATTTCTTATTGGAATGCTTTGTTCCTTGATTCTTCTTTATAAATCATCTCCTTTTACATTTTCAATTTTGGTCTCTGCATCTCCTGTTTTGGTTTGTACTGCTGTTCTGCTTGGGACTCTTCTGAGTTTTGGACAGCCCAACCTGCCCGAAATCAAAAGGGATGAGAGGGTTTCTCTTGCTCAAGAACAATCTTCCACTGGTATCCTGGCCAATGCTACTGTGATTTCTGAGAGAGATGAGAGCTTTGAGGTTGAGAGATTCTCTGAAAGTAGTAGGGATATTGAGAAAAGAAGCTCCGTTGAAGAAGGAAAATTTAGAAAGGGTATGGTGGATTATGGTCTGGAAGGTTATGCACCATTGATTGATAAAAAATTGGAGGAGAGAGAAGATAATGGTTTAGAGTTGGAAAAGAAGAGGGAAATTAATGCGAGGGGTTTGAGGTTCAAGGTGGGATTAGGGGATATGGGAGAACCTATTGAGAGTGGGTATTCTTTAATCCAAAATGTGGGGGACGAGGTTCATGAAGTGGAAGACAGAATCCTTCAAGAGCCTTTGAATTCACAGAAGGGATATCATTTAGATTTACCTCTGGATGATGATGATGATGAGATTAAGTCATATGATTCTGGGTCTGATAGAGCGGAGAGTTCTTCACCCGATGCTTCAATGGCAGATATCATTCCTATGCTTGATGAGCTTCACCCGCTTTTAGACTCAGAAGCTCCAGATCCTACTCGTATTCTTTGCAATGGATCGGATACCGTTTCAGACCACTTTCGTAAAAGTGATGATTATGGCAGTGTGCCCTTTGATGACGATACTAATATTCGGGAAGAATATGGTGCTGATGAGAATGCTGGTGGTGATGATGATGATGTTGAAGAAGAAGAAGAAGAAGAGGAAGAAGAAGAAGTACAAGGAAGCAAAGATGATGAGAGTAAATCTGCAATAAAATGGACAGAAGATGACCAGAAGAATCTCATGGATCTTGGGACTCTAGAGCTTGAAAGAAACCAGCGTTTGGAGAACCTAATTGCTAGAAGAAGAGCGCGGAACAGCTTCAGAATGATGGCTGAGAAGAATCTAATTGACTTTGACAGTGTTGACCTTCCATTTAATGTTCCACCAATTTCTACGGCAAGGAAGAATCCATTTGATGGTCCTTTTGATTCTTATGACACTATGCCTATTCCTGGGTCTGCCCCGTCTAGTTTGTTGCCAAGAAGGAACCCTTTTGATCTCCCCTATGACTCAAATGAAGAAAAACCCGATCTCAAGGGAGACAATTTTGAACAGGAGTTTATGCCATCAAACCCGAATAGTAATACCTTCTTCAGAAGGTATGAGAGTTTTAATCCGGGCCCGTCTGGTTTGGCTTTTTTCCATCAAGAGCGTCATGATATTGGGCCCTCGGGCTTAGGGAGAAATAGGCAAGAGCGACAAGATCTTAAATGGAGACCCTATTTTGTGCCGGAACGATTGGCTTCAGAAGGAACAAGCTATTCTTCCTCACTCCAGAGACAATCAAGTGATGCTAGTGATTCAAAGTTGAGTTCTATTCATGATTCTGAATCAGTTTCTTCTGCTGCTGATCTGGAGGAGGAAAATAAGCTTGATGAGCAAGAACTTGATAAGGAAATAGAATTGGTTTCCAATCAAGCTCATGCTTCTGTTGTCAATGAACATGCTGAGGAAAGAGATGCACACCATGATGTGGTGGAGATTACTTTGGGTGACATTGGAAATTGCCAAGATGAGAAGAAGCTTGACGAACAACAACTTGTACAAGAAACAACATTTGTTTCCAATAAAGTTGGTGATTTTGAAGCCATTGAGAGTGGATTAGATACTGAAAAGGTTGAGAAAATAGAAGGGAACAATGAGGTGGTGGAAATTACATTGGACGGCACTGAAATTCCTAAAGAAATGGAGTTAACCTTGTCTGAAACAGGAGGGGCAGATACAAATGTGGAAGTTAGTGCGGGTGAAATTCACTCCGAAAGGGAAGAAGTAGCTGGAAATAGTTACAGCAGAAATTCAAGTTCGTCTTCATTTTTGGAAATAAGTGAAAAAGCTCCTGATGGGAAAGGAGTAGTTGTTAAACCAGCAACTTTGGAGCAAAGAGACCTGAACATGGAGAAATCCGGCATGTCAAGGGGGCCTTCACTTGGAGTGGTGAATTACTATCTTAATATGGAACCTGTTTATGATTCTAACCCCTCACCAGAAGAAAAACTCATCCCCTTACCAACCATTTCTTCTGAAAAGGAAACAGAGATCTCCATTGGTAAAACCAAATCTGTGGTACCTGTACATGTGATTGAGAAGGATAGCACAAGTATGGAACAAACTTTTCATAACGAGAATGATCATAGTAACTCCTCCATTTCCAGGGCAGAAATCCTTGTTGGAGTTCATCATGATGAGAATAACAAGTTGAATGCTTCAACTGCAAGTAGCCAGATATCATCAAGAAGTCTAATTTCATCTGCATCAGAAGAGCGACCGTCTTCATTGCTGGAGCTTGTTTCATTTGAGCCCAAAATCTCATCTTTAGTGGGTAAAGCGATGGAAGTGCACAAGTCAAACAATAAGCTTACTTCAAAACATGCTTTTGGTAATCATGATGAGCCCCAGGTAAGTCATGTAACGATAATGTTTATAGATATTTTGTCAAAACGGCGTTACCTTTTTCGGAATCATAGTATTTGTTGTTTTTGCAAAGTCATCAATATCAAGTCTCTTAAGAGTGCATTTGGTTTAACATTTGAAATGGTTGCTTGAATAACCCATAGTTTTTGTGAACGGTTGAACTTATCATTTGAATATATCTTTCGTCTTACCATGGGCTGAAGGTACTTACTACTGCTGCCTTTTTTTTTTACTTCTGCAATTTCATTTTTTTTTCTTCTCAAATTTCTCTCTGTATCATGTTTTCATTTGGTTCACACAAACGAAAGTGTTGCTACCAGTGATTAGAGATTGTGATATTAACCCTAAAACTTAGTCTAAAAGGTTTACCTTTTTATTAAATATAGTTATTGTCAAATGGACATCTACCGAACAGGTTTACTCTGTAAATTTTTCATTAATTCTTATTGCCTGATAGATCACAACCATTGTAGACATAGAAGTATGATCATGGTTACACTTTTCAGGAGCCAGCTATTGCCCTCAAAGGTTCTGCCAAGGAATTCTTTTCAGCCATTGCAAAGGAAGTTTGTGAGGTATTTGCTACGAGTATTCCTTCCATTGCTAGTGATTCTGCTCCACCCCATTCCGAGAATTCTGAATACATATCACCAACCAGTGGAGCTGAATTGAAAGGCGACTTAAATGTGGTCTCTGAGCAGTTGGACTTTTTAGCAGAATCATATCAATTTGGAGATGAAGTGTCAGATGAAGGAAAAGAGATTAATGAGGGATTTTTATCAGAATTGGATACTGTTGGTGACTTCAGTGTACCAGAGAAAATAGACATGGGGAAGACTAAGTTGGAGCCTTTGAGGAATGAAGAATCAAATCTGACAGAAACCTACCTTCATCTACCAGTTCTTGAAGCAAGATCATTAGAAGATATCAATCTGGCATTTTGCCAACTTTATGAAGGAGTAGAGGTAAAGGAAGTGATACTTCCTGGTAAAGTTGAAATCCTAGTCAAGGAAGAACCCGTAGGTACTTTGGATTCTGATTCCGACCTGCAAGTTCTTGAAGCAAAATCTTTGGAAAGTACTAATTTTCCTCTGCAGCAAGTGTCAGAAGAAAAATTAGAAATTTCAGATCTTAAGGATAGTTCGGTGGATGCAGGGGCAACTAAAGTGGATCTGATTCAGGAGACTGAGACGAGAAACGTGATTGCTACTGACAAGTCCATACTTAAATCGGATGGAGAAAGGAGTATGACAAGCCTTCCCATAGTTCCTGATCAAGTTCAATGTTCAACTTCTACCCCAAGTTCAACCGATCCAAAAATGACCATTCAGGAAAACAAAAAGGAAGATGAGGTATAGTTCCAATATATATTTATATTTTTTTTTCTAAGTTTTCGCACGATTATAAGTCTATTCAGTATTTGCTAGTTTGGTTAACGTCATCTGTTTTCTTTAGTGATTTGAGTTTTCTTTCTTTTTTTAGGATGGTTCAGAGCCAAAACAAGCAATTGAAGTGGGTCCTCCAAAGGAGATTGCCTCAAGTACCATAATAGATGCTAATAACCCCGAACAAAATTTCGATGAAATTTCTAATACCAAGTTGGGTGTTTCAGATGCTAAAAGTGGTGTGGCAAGTCTTGAAGATCTTGATCTGGTTCAAGCCCCAGTTTCTAGCTCAAGTTCAAGCGATATGGAAATGGGGATTCGAGACAATGAAGAAGAACAAGAAAAAGAAGTATGAGTTACATTATCTCCACTCTTTTGTTTTCTTGTGAGTAAAAGTTTTCTGGCTTTTTTGCTTTGGTCATCATTCATCTTTTGATTGCTTGTACGGTGTTGCCTTTATTTTTTGTTGTTTCTTCATATCTTCAAGAGAGTGAGTTTTGGTTTGAGTTCTTGAAGTTTGGAAGTAGATGAGAACTGGGCTTTTTTTTTTTTTATTACTATTATTTATTATGATTTTTCTTCTGTTTTCATTGCACATTGTAAATTATACTGTGTACATGAAAGTTTTGATGCAACTTGTACTCATATCTTTTGATTATACGTTTATGGTGGAACTTGTATTATGCTGTTTCTATTAAGATCCCCAAGTTTCTAATTGTTTTTTAATAAGAAGGTTTTAGGTCAAATTAAACTTGGCCCGTCAAACTATCACACTGCTTAAAACATCTTTTAAATTACTATGCTTTATAAAGATTTTCCTTAAATTTGTAGAAGTTAGATTTTATCATTTTCAAATCTCTTTTAAAATCTTTTTAAACTTTAGACTGATCATTTCTTATATTTTTAATCCAAAAATTTTAAGAGCAGACAAAAGTAGTCAGACACTTGAAGAAAGTCGCCAAGGCCCCTCTTCCTCTTCACATCCCTTCTGAAGGCCTTAGAATCCTCCAAACTGATGCATCAGATCATTATTGGGGAGCAATCCTCCTCGAAGAATGCAATGTAAAGAGATCTTCCACAGGCCTTACTAGTTAACCCGTTCAGGACTCCTCTAAACAGCCAACACTGTTTACGAATACCATACTCTCCATGACCTAGACATACAAACACCATAAATTATACCTTGATTCCAGAACTTCCTCCTTGGACTCAACAACCTCATCCTTTACTGGCCCATAGAAACAGTCATCCTCCCAGCTCCCCCCTCTTTAACAGATCCTCCAGGAAACTCAGCCCAACCAAACTCTATAAAACCAACCTACTCCACCCAACCTCCCCAAGACTAAACTTATCCCTCGGAATACTTCCAATTTTCCCAAAATCCTTACCCATGAAGCTCAATGGAATGGCAAGATTGGCTGCAAGACCATCCCAATACTGAGGACCAGCCCAACACAAGCAGCCAGCCCAAAACCAAAGACCGAGGACCCTCACAACCATGGTACAAAGGATTCACCGGAAAGTTGCACATCGACTCAGACGATGATGACTATTATAATTTTAATTTGTCTCCTTCAAAGAATTCTAGATGAGTCCGGAGCAATCACCACCAATAATGGATCGACAAACGACCCAAAAAATATTGAAGAATTATTATAATTTAAAATTGAATTGGATACTAATTATAATTAAGAAATTTTTGATTATTATTATAATTTAATTTTAAATTTTGAGTATTTATTATAAATATGAAATATTTAGAGGTATATTATAATTTATATAAAAATTTTAAAGCATAAATTGTTACTCGCTTTACGGCTTTACCCTTCCTTTCCCTTCCACTTAACACGTCACCCTATCCCACAACAAGTAAAAAAGAAAAAAAACAAAAAAAGAAAAAGAAAAAGAAAAAGAAAGAACCATCGTCCTCTTCAATGGCTCAAGTCTCTACGCAGCCGCACCTCCTTCCGTCCATCTGAGCCCGAGACAATGCGAAAGTCGTCTTACTGATTCCTTCGCGAGTCAAATCTAACGTCTTTCTACGTCTGAAGTATTTTTATCATCTTTTCCAAGTTCTTTTGCAAATCTCCTTCATCAGGCCGTTGCGCTTGTTTTTACGATCTCGGTTGCGAAGCCACGCGTTTGGGGCCGTACCATCCGGAACGTGCATCCAGAGAGGGTGGGCGAAGTCTGGAACCCTAATTGGAATCGCTTGGCAGGGGAATGTGAGAATTTGGATAAGGTACATGATGAGCAACGAGGGTTTCGATGGTCAGATATTGGTTGATAAGCTGTCTAAACTCAACAATTCACAGCAGAGTATTGAGTGTATCCTTCTTCTGAAATCTAGTTCCATCATTTTTTCATGCCTTGTTGCCTATACAAATATGCAATGCTGAAAATTTCTTGTTCGTTCACATGTTACTAGGTTAGAGATGCTTTCGTGATATAAATCTTAAAAAAAAAAAAACTTATTTTGGGAACTGCAAATTGTTTTTATTTTTATTTTTGTGTAATGGTTTAATTGCTACAGGGATTTCCATTCTTCACTAATAACCCTATTCAATTTCTTATATCTAAAATTTTATAATTTATGTTCTGCTGTATGTTTACATTCCTAAGAGGTGATATATACTAGTATCCTCGCATGTCATATCCTATTTTCTAAAGCTGAAGATTAGAAATATGGCAGACTCATGGAACACCTATATAATTCTTGCTTTGAAACCGTTTCTGTGTTGATGTCAATCAGGATATAAGTGATAAAGACCTGATCTTGTTGATAGAAAGGGAGTTTGCATTAAGCAGTACCTTCAGATGTTAAGTAGATGAACTTTTTATCATTTTTTTGGGTCCTTTAGAAGATGTTTCATGTAGTGTTTTTTTTTTTCCTTTTCGTATAAACGTAGTAAGATGAGGTCAACAGGAATATTATATTCTCTCTAATGATAAAAGGATACTATGAAGATACTATCAAGCTGCCTGCTCATTTTCAACCTTACTTTCCTTGCATATACTCACCTGGCTTAGAGTTGAGTTGACTTGAGATTTACCCTTGCTTATTTGTTTTGAGGGAAGTTGGAGAAGGAATTGAGAATTTGATTCTTGGAGATCAATTCCATTGTCTAGTTTGGATCAATAGACTCATTTTTAGTCCAAATTCTGTATGAAAAAAAATGGGTTTTTACTATTCTAGGGAATGATTGAAATGGCAACCAAATAATGTAATGCGAATACCATTCTCATTCTCAATTTCACAGAATAATAACCAAACCTGCCATTATAGTTTTCACCTTCTACTTATTGCTATTTTGCAAAGGAGGTGATCAACCACTAATTTCTAGACTCACATATGATTGATCTACAATTTTCATTAATTATGCAAGACCTATTTATCTGTAATTTATTAAAATTTAACAAGAGAACCTAATACTAAATCATTGCATATTTTTCAATTCTCACCTGTAAGATTTTGTAAGTTGAGTCGTTCACTCAAATTCGACATTTATTGAGCTTAACATCTCCTCTGCAAAGAGAGACCGCATTAACCTTATTTGGTTCTTCTCCAATCGCATTACCATTTTTGTATTGTGTTTCCTCCTTGTACTTACTGGTGTATGTGTTTGGTAATTCCTTGAATATCTGATCAGCTTTGTCTCGGTGGTGCATATCTCACCGCAAGAAAGCAAAACAGATTGTTGAGAATTGGGATAAATTGTTCAACTCTTCGCAAAGAGAGCAGCGAGTTTCCTTTCTTTATTTAGCTAATGACATCCTGCAAAATAGCAGGAGAAAGGGCAGTGAATTTGTGAATGAATTTTGGAAAGTACTTCCTGCAGCCCTAAAGCATGTTTTTGACAATGGTGATGAATATGGAAAGAAAGCAGTGACAAGACTGGTAAGTCCTTTTACTTTCTGTAAACTGTAGAGGTAAAAGAACTATATTCACAGCTATAGATTTACATCTTAGGGTCATTTATATTGGAGAGAAACCCTAGTCTAACTACATAATATTTACCTAAACAGAAACAATTAGAATCCCTAAAAATCAGCAACTAATTAATACCTAATCAGCAACCAAATCAAACTGATTTGTTTGCTGGAATCTTAAATATATTCTACACTCCCCCTCAAGCTTGGTTATAGATATTCAAACTTGGATCTTGGTAAGGCCTTAGTTAGGATATCTGCTGTCTAAAGACATGTAGGCATATACAATAGCTTGACTATCCCTTCATCTACCTTTTTTTTTATAAAGTGATGATTGATCTCCACATACTTAGTTCGATTGTGATGTACTGGATTCTTTGCAATACTGATGTCAGATTGATTATCACAGAACATTTTCATTGGTTCATCAACTGAGAATTTTAATTCTTTTTAGAGTCTTCTTATCCACATTCCCTCACATATTCCATGAGCTAGAGCTCGAAATTTTGCCTTTGCACTACTTCGTGAAACTACAGATTGCTTCTTGCTTCGCCATGTAACCAAGTTCCCCCATACATAGGTGCAATAACTCGAGGTAGATCTCCGGTCTTTGATTGATCCGACCCAATCTACATCACTATAAACTTCAATATCTCTGCTTGATGTTTTTCCAAAGAACAAACCCTTTCCTGGTGTCATCTTAAGGTACCTCAAGAATCTGTAAACAACCTCCATATGTTCTTCATTTGGACAATTCATAAATTGACTCACTTTACTCACTGCAAAAGCAATATCAGGTCTAGTATGAGATAAATAGATTAGCTTCCCTACAAGACGTTGGTATCTGCCCTTATCAACTGGTGTTGTCCTCTTTGAGTCCCAATTGTATGGTTGAGTCCATTAGAGTATCTGCTGGTTTGCATCCTAGCATTCCTGTTTCCTTTAGTAGGTCCAACACATACTTTCTTTGAGAGACTGAAATTCCCTTCTTAGACCGAGCTATTTCCATTCCTAGAAAGTATTTGAGATTTCCCAAATCTTTGATCTCAAATCTTTAGCTAGGAATTCTTTAACACTATTCAGATCCTCCTCATTATCTCCTGTTACAATAATATCATCCACATATACAATAAGAATAGCAACCTTTCCTGTGAGAGAAAATTTGATGAACAGTGTGTGATTTAATTGACACTGCATATATCCATGTCTTTGCGTATATCCATGTCTTTTGATCACCTTTGTGAATTTATCAAACCAAGCCCTTGGCGATTGCTTGAGTCTGTAAAGTGACCTTTTTAGTTTGCATACCTTGTTGGTTATATCCGATTTCTCAAACCCGGGAGGAATGTCCATATATACTTCCGCCATTAGATCTCCATTTAGAAATGCATTCTTGACATCCAGTTGGTAAAGAGGCCAATCTAGATTTGTAGCTAGTGAAAGTAGGACTCGGACAATGTTTAGTTTTGCTACTGGAGCAAATGTTTCTTCATAATCAATCGAGCTTTGAATCTGTCCACATTCCCATCATCTTTGTACTTCATTGTGAATATCCACTTACACCCTATTGAATGCTTTCTTGATAGTAATTAAGTGACTTCCCATGTTTCATTCCTTTCTAGTGCTTGAATTTCGTCACACATAGCAGCTCTCCATTTTGGAGATTTGAGTGCTTCCTGTATGTTGTTTGGATTCTGTCTATGTTAGACACCAATGCCCTGAAATTAGGTGATAGTCCTTGATAGGACACAAAATTGCATATAGAGTGCTTTGCACATGATCTAACACCTCTCCTTAATGCAATAGGCCAAATAATATCATCATTTTCTAACTCGATAGGAGAAGAGTCAGAATTAGTGTTACCTTGAAGGTCTTCATTTGGCCTTGGATTAGAGTATGATTCATGGATCTGCTCATGATGTACTAAGGGTTCTGTTTCCACTTGCCTTCTTTTCTTTCTTGAGTAAGTAATGAGATCAGTGTTGTGTTGAATAGTGTCTAGGAGTGGAGGAGAGTTTTGAGTAGGATGGGGATTGGGAATAGGATTTTATACGAAACTGTCTAGGTTGCTTATGTGAATGGCTTCTTCTTCACTAGGAGGATATGGTGAGGTAGTTTGGTGTCCCTGTTCTATGTCCCAAAACTTATATTCTTGTATAAAGTGGTTCTCCCCCTGAATGTCAGGTTTGGGATAAAAGGGTTGTTGTTCAAAGAAGGTTTCATCCATTGAGTTGTAGTATTTTTGTGTGCTAGGAGAGTAGAACTTGTACCCTTTCTGATTGGATGAGTATCCCAAGAAAATACATTTGATTGCTCTAGGATCAAGTTTGCTTCTAATCGGATTGTGATCATGGATAAAGGCCGAGCAGCCAAATACCTTGAAAGGAATAGAGGATATGAGGTGTGTATGTGGATAAAACACGAGGGTCTGACATGGTGTATGGAATTTAAGGATCCGAGAGGGCATTTTGTTGATGAAGTATGCTACAGTGAGAATGGCATCACCCCAAGACATGGGATGATAACATGAGTGACCTTGCAACATCTAACAAGTGTCTGTTTTTCCTTTCTACGATCCCATTCTGTTGAGTTGTATCTCCACACATGAGCTTTGGTGGGTAATTCCTTGTTCCAATAGATATGTGCTTAGAGATGATGTAAAGTACTCTTTAGCATTATCAGACCTGAAAACTTGTATATTAGCTTGAAATTGTGTCTGAACTATATAGTTGAAATTTTTGAAAATTTGGCTCACTTCTGACTTTTTTTTTTCATGAAAAACACCCATGTCAGTCTTGTGTGATCATCTATTAGGGTGATGAACCAGCGGGCACCCGTATTGCTTTTTACTCTAGAGGGTCCCATACATCACTGTGAATCATGGAGAAAGGTTGGGATGTTTTGTAGGGTTGGTAAGGAAAGGTATTTCGGGTATGTTTTGAGAGTTGATATCACATTGAAAAATAGATACATCGCTGTGAATCATGGAGAAAGGTTGGGATGTTTTGTAGGGTTGGTAAGGAAAGATATTTCGGGTATGTTTTGAGTATCACATTGAAAAATAGATAGACTTTTATTAGAGAATAATGATGAAAATAATTTCTGGAGATATATAAAGTTTGGGTGGCTTAATCGGTAGTGGCATAACATTATTAGACTATCTTTAGGACATTGGCTATAAGGATTACCCTCACTTCTAGACACTAAACAATCCAACTTGCAACCGTCCTCTTGAGGATCAGACACCTTAAGTAGATAGAGCCCCGAGTACATCTTAGCATTGCCAATCGTTTTCCCTAAAATTCACATGAGTATTGGAAAAATTTAGTAACACAATTATGATCTCGAGTGAGTTTATGATAGGACCCGATCTAGAGATATAAAATTAAAGCTAATCTTTATTATGCAATAGTCAAAATAACATAGGTTGGTCTACTATTCGAGAGGTAAATCGTCTCTCTCTAAGAGTTTTTACTCTCCAAAATCAATTCCTTCCTAAACCCTAACCATACTATTCCTATTTATACTACTAACCAACCAATTACTAAAATAGCCCCATAATAATAATACTAATAATAATAATAATGATAGGTCTAACATTACTCCTCTCCCAACGAGACACCTTGTCCTCAAGGTGGAAATCGGGAAACTGTGGTACGATGCGAATGGTCTGGAAACCGGGGGTCTAGATGGTGATGAATTAGTTCCTCCTCCCTCTCCTCCTCCGGCTCCACAATATCATCATCCTCATCACCAACCGTTAACACTTGGAGCCTCCTTTCCGTACAACGATGCCCGGACGAAAATTTCTCATCACAACGAAAACACAACCCTTTGGCTCTTTTGTTCGAGATCTCTGTCTCTGTCAACCTTTTGAACTCCATTTTGGACGGTATCTTGCTCTCCTCTCTTCCGGCGCCTCCTTATCGACGGGAACGGTTTGAGTCCTAGCGCTAGGGTTCCCAGTATAACTGTTGTGAACAAAACTGTCATGGCTGTTTTTTTGCTGTTTTTTGGCATTTTTCTTCTCCTCCACTTGTAATGCCAAGTCCATAATACTCCCCAAGTCCCTATGGCCGTAGCAACCTCAATGCTGCCCGAATTTCCAGCTTCAACCCTTTTAAAAAATTTCCCTCCAAGACCTTCGGAGAGACACTCGTTAATGGGCTGTAAAGAAACTCAAACTTCTCCCGGTATTCCAAAACTGTCCACTCTTGGCGAAGGGCCAAAAACTGTTCGTACAAGTCCCCATCTTGCGAGGTCTGAAACCTTACCATTACCCGTTGCTTGAATTCCGCCCACGACCCAATGGGTTGGCGATGCTCGCACCATTGGAACCATGACAACGCCCTCCAAACAAAGGCCCGCTGCCTGCAACTTTTCCTCTTCGGAGAGCCCGTTAACCGCGAAGTATCTTTCCACCCTATAGACCCATGCAGTTGCATTCTCGCCTTCAAATATAGGCGTTTTCAGCTTGCGAATCTACGGTTCAGCCCACATTCAGCCCTGACCCGCATACTGCCCTGACCCGCATACTGCCCTTGCCCAATCCATGGGGGTTCTGCCAGAACCCTAAAATCAGCCCTCGGCACCCTTGCCTCACCACCCATGGCGGTCCCTATTGCATAACCGTTGGTCGGCCATTGCTCCGCCCCTTTTTCCCCTGTTCCAAATTGACCCTTTCCGTCCGAACCCCACATCAGCATTGCTGTCCTGGGACCTTACCTCAAGTCGCCGCCAAACTCTGCCCTAGCCTGGCCGCCAGCGCCCGTGCCCACCTCGGTGCCGCTCGCTGCCAGTCCCCCCTTTGCAGCTGCTTCGCGTGCACTGCGACTACCCTGGCTGCCCTCTCCGGCGGTGTCCCCTACCGCCCGACCATGACAGTCTCTACCTTGGTCAGGGTTCGGTGGTGGTGACCTAGTTTGCATCTCGGTTAGTTTAACCAATATGGCTTCCAACGACGAAAACTGTTGTTGTACTGTCGAGAAGCGTTCTTCGATCGTTCTTTTAATCGCCATCACTTCGCTCTCCAATTTCTCCTCGAGTGCTTCTACCTTCTTCCCAGCCATCGTTGATCTAATGCTCTAATACCAATTTGATAGGACCCGATCTAGAGATATAGAATTAGGGCTAATCTTTGTTATGCAATAGGCAAAATAACATAGGTTGGTCTACTATTCGAGAGGTAGACCGTCTCTCCTTAAGAGTTCTTAGTCTCCAAAATTAATTCCTCCCTAAACCCTAACCATACTATTCCTATTTATACTACTAACCAACCAATTACTAAAATAGCCCCATAATAATAATAATGATGGGTCTAACAGATTACCGATGGATAATAAGTTGCAGTCTAGATTTGGAACTAGAAGGACCGAGTTTAGAGTAAGGTCTTTTGATATTGTGATTGATCCTAAATCGGCCACCTTTGAAAGTGAGCCATCTGCAATTCTGACAGTAAGATATTCATGGGAAAGAGTAAAATTACTAAATAGAGTTTTATCACCAGTCATGTGGTCTGATGCTCCGGAGTCCACAATCCATGAACTGTCCTTCTCTTTTGTAGTATTTAGAGCAGTAGCAAATTTACCTTTTTGGGCTATGGACCCGATTCTAATAATAGAGGCGGGTTGTGAGGATAAAGTTGGCTGACTAAACAGCTTCTTAAGAAGATCAATCTGTTCCCTGCTGAACAAGTTAGATTCACCTGTTGTAGTAGGTTCTTCCACGCTGGTATGGTTTCCACGACCTTCTTTGTTGTAAGGAGGTCATGATGGCTTCCAGTCGAATGGTTTTCCATGGATTTTCTAGCATGTGTCTTTGACATGTTCAGGCTTTCGGCAATGCTCACACAATGGCCGTTCCTTCCTTTGTTGACTCTCGCTTGATTGATACTGAGCTCCTCTAATAGCTAAAATCGAAACTTCCAGGTTCTGAGTGACGGAGTGAGATTTCATCATTATCCTTTTTATGTTTTCCTCTTTCCTTACTTCAGAAAAAGCCTCTTTACATTCGGTGGAGGTTTATAGCCTAGGATTCTCTCTCCCACTTAATCTAAATTATGGTCCAATTCAATTAGAAACTTGTACAATCTCTTCCTCTCAACAATTTGCTCATACACCGGGATGTCGCTACTTGTTTCCTTGGGTTTCTGTTTATAAGCCGTGAATATTATTTTGTAAATTTAAGATTCATGGAATGAAGTACCTAATTAAAAATTCGGCATTCTTAAGAGTATATTTGGATGAAGGGTAGGGAGGGGGATGAAACTTTATTAAAGGAAGGAAAGGGGAGGGGAGGGGAGGTAGTTTAAGTTCTTCTTTGTGTGTTTGGATGTTTGTGTAATGGAGGGGAATGAAAATTTATTTCCATAGTTTGGATGTGTTGTTATGCTTTCATTAAAGGCGGGGAAGGAAACTTATTAATATAAGTTTCCTTCACCTCCTCTCTCTCCAATTTTAGAGGGATAAAAAAAAGGCAAAATCTTCACTTCCTCTCCCTTTCTCTTTCCCTCCCCTCCCCTCCCCTCCCCTCCCCTCCCCTCCCCTCCCCTCCATTCAAACATACTCTAAAACAACTCATCTACAGTAAATAAACTACCCATTTTGAAACAGAGATGCAAGTATACAACTTACAACTTACAAGCAGTCTTGTATCATTTAACTGCCACAAGTATTATCTCATTGAATTGACAACAATAAAAGGCAATGATAAGGAGGATTTCAGGACTGTAATTGAGAACTGGGGATCTATTGAAAAAATATTCTTGAGGGAAGGTTACAAGAAAACCAAGAGTAATAGAAAGGTTGGAGCTCTTTACTGGTGAATCAAAAGAGATTTTGAATAAAATAAGGAAGTGCATGAAGTTCTGTAAAAACTTGAAAGCCACTAGGAGTAGGGGTTTCATGGAGAATTGGATGAAGAGGATGGATGAAGAAGAGTGACATTCATGAGGATTTCGATGAATTGTTGGATTATTTCACATCTATGAGTGTGCGGAAATATAGATGTATTACGAAACATTGAACTCACCTAAAGGATTTCCATCAACATACACGATCACTTGTTTTCCTTTTTTGTTTTTAGTTCCTATCATACATTCATCATTCATGGAGTTTGCAATGATGAAGTGACCAATAAAATTATGATATGATATTTTGTAGGGACTGTGTAGTTTTTTTTCCTATTGCCCCCTTTTCTTCCTGTACTTTGTGGTTATGAATCTCCTCATCTCTCGTACTTGAAAGTATACATCACAAAGGGACATGAGTTACAAGTAGAATATGTCTTGCAACATAACTTTTAAGTCACTGACCAAAGAAAAGAAAGATACTAGTGAGTACTTGAACAATCTAATAGAAATTAGAACATACACAACCATGTTCAACTAGTGTGCTTGGACATTATTCAAGACTATCTATGGTTTTAGATGTTTTTGATACATTTATGTATATGGTTTTGCTTTGCATAAACCAGGGTCTGTTCTGTACACATTGATCTATCAACATTCTCTTATTGAAATTCTCTCTTTCATTTCCTTATGAACAATGCTCTATGCTATATTGAACCTATGTACGTATATTAGGTGTTTCTTTAAAGTACAAAGAAATTTGTGGATTGTTTTTCACACATAACAGATCTTCCCCTTATGTGTCAATTACCCACTGCTTTATAGATACTAATATTATTGGAAATAATTTCACTTCTGTATGTTTTCTTATTTGGTTTATTTACTATTTGTTCTATGGATGTCCAGGTTGACATATGGGAAGAGAGAAAGGTTTTTGGTTCTCGGGGACAGGGTCTAAAAGATGCAATGCTGGGTAAGAATCTACCTCCTCTAACTGTGAGCAATGGAAAGAGTTCAAATCCTATCAAAATCGTGAAGAGGGATGCACAGTCTGTGAGAATTGTAAGCCTTTGATCTTTGAGTAGTTTATATTCATCAGCTGTCTTATCAGTTGAACTTTAATTTCCTGTGTATTTTCGATTTCTTTTTTGGCTCATCTGCAGAAATTGGCTGTCGGAGGTGTTCCAGAGAAAATATTAACTGCATTTCAATCGGTGCTGGAAGAACATCTAAATGAGGATGCTGCTTTGAATAAGTGTAACTCTTCTGTGCATAACATTGGTGAGATCGAGAAAGATGTTAACAGTACCTCAACACAAGGTATGGGCTTAGCTATTCATGTTATCTCATAGATGTTCTTACTAATATTAGATAGCAAGGATTGCATAATCTTATGGTTGCTTGTTTTGTTACTGTAAGTTCCTTACAGCCAATGTTTTTACTTTAGGAAAGTTTACCAAGCTGATACATGTAGGAGTGGCAGTCGTGAACTACACATGTATTCAGTTAAATGGGTGGATAACATGGAATGTTTTGACACATGTTAAAACATTGCAACAAGAAATTGACCTACTTAAATAAATGGATTACCAAGACACGACCCATTTATCCTCTAAATTAAATGGTTTATACTAATTAGACGTGACGTATGTAACCTGCTTATGTTACAGTTGAATTGTAATTGCATCATATGTACATGTAAATTTTATCAAATTCGTATTGTTTCCTTGTTGAAGAAAGACCATATATGTTCTTATTGAAGACAGCAAAAGATATCACAATTTCATTTTACTGTTTCTTGATTCTTACTATTTTTTCTTAAACAATGTTTTCCTCAACATGTTGTGAGCACTAGTTTTATATGTCGAATAATTATAATTAGTCCCCAAGTATTCCCCAAGTATTATTTTTGTATAAAATTTAATAATCAATTGTATTAGATGTAGGAACATAAAATACTTATATCATTAAAATAAGGGTTAATTACACTTTTAGTCCTAGTATAGTTCAAGTTTTACGAATTCATCCATGTGTAGTCTCTGATCAACTTTTTAGTTCAGCTGTTTTCAAAATCCGACTTTTTAGTCCCTTGGATCGTTTTTCCGACAAATGGTCTGACATGATATGTTGACAAAGCATGCTACGTCATTAAAAATTTCTATTAATTGTTATTTCATCGTTATTCATTCTTTTTATCCCACTTTTCTCCTCTATAAATTTCTTATTTTATTTTTTACTCTAATTGTTTTTTTGGAAAAATGAAAAATTTAGGATTAAAAAAAAGAACAAGAAATCCAATCCGTGAGGTAACCAAATTGAATCGATCCAATTTTTTCGTGAGGTATCCAAATTGAATCGATCTAAATTTTCCTTGCGAAGAACCGGACCGATTGAATCTCGTTCTGCACGAAGGATTAGATTGATTCGATCGGGTTCCTCGGGAAGAAATTGGACTCATTCGATTTGGATATCTCAAAAAAAAATCAGATCGTTTTAGTCGATTTCTTGCAAAAAAAGGATCGTTTCGATCTGTTTTCTCGCAAGAAAACCGATCAGGTTTCATTTATTTTTGTCCAATTTTTACTTTTATTTATTTTCTCATTTTTCCATAAAAAAAATTGGAATATAAAATAAAATAAGAAATTAATTGGGGAGAAAAGTGGGATAAAAAAAAAGAATAAGGGTGAAATAATAATAAATAGTTTTTTTTAATGATGTGGCATGTTGTTAAAGCATGCCATGTCAGCCTATTTGTTGGAAAAACGATTGGAGGGATTAAAAAAATCTGATTTTGACAACACATGGACTAAAAAGTTTGTTGAAGATTCCACATAGATGAATTTGTAAAAGGTGAACTACACACGGACTAAAAGTGTAATCAACCCTTACAAATAATATTTTATTAGGTTTTAGAGAGCTACAACTCACAGATCTGAGTATATAAGGAAAATATATGTGACAAAATTGAAGGGATAAAGTGTTTCTGCCCATTCTGGGCGGATAGGAGTTTGCTGATCCCGTGGAAATTTGCATGTCAGTGTTTGTGGGACCCCTAAGGAAATGCATTACCTTTTCATCACTTTTGTAGACAAATTTGGGCTTCCAACCCAAATCCAACAGGCAATGAGTGGAAAGGTCAATCTTTCTTATTAAATGTTATTTTAGATCTTCTATTTCTGAGGTGGCACGATATTTTCAACATGCCCTTTTATGTATGACATGATTTTAAGTCTACATTTTTTTGTATTTTTGTTTTTTATTTTGATTTTAATTTTCATTTTGTTTGGTTTTGCTTTTGTTTTTTCAAATGGGTGATGTGGAGCACGTAAGTTGATTAGTCCATCACGTATGGGTCTAACTCTGATATCATGTATAGGTATTTGGGCTTCCAACTCTAAATCAATTGACAATGAGTGGAAATATTCATCTTTCTTATTGAGTGTTATTTTAAGCCTTCGGTTTTTGATGTTGTACGGCATTCTCAACAACTTTTTATAACCAAATACTTTCCATGAATGCCAATATCTCTTCCGTCTGCAATTTTCCCTCAAAACGAATATACCGTTAACTCTACACATTCTTTCCATTTATTGTTAGGGTTTTAAAATTAATGCCCTTTTTAATGATTCAAATTTAGAGTTCATAGATTTAAATGAAAAGTAGAAAATAAATCTCAGCGATATGAGATTTGTAGTGTATTTTGATATTTTGAATAATATTCTTTCTTATTTTGGTTTAGTTAAAAAATTTAGGGAGAGATTACAATGTTAATAGTTATAAGCTGTGTCTTTGTATCGCAAATTATTACTTTTAGTATACTGTTAGTTAAGCGATTACTCTAATAAAAGTAAACAATGTTGTTATTTTCTTTTAGGTATCGTAAATTTGACCAATCTTTATAAACTGTGCTTTTATGCTTTAATTAGAGTGCTTTAATTGAAAAACTATCAACTTTTATTAAGTAGTGCCTCACTTCACTTAGGTGAGCGCCTAGAGCCTCAGGGGTTATGGGATCCTATCACCTCAAGGGCACCTAGCACCTTGGACAATACTGTGTGAACAATTACCAAAGAAATTTATGGAGCAATTAGAGCGTTAGAAAAAGTTCAAGTATGGGCAAAAAATGTATGCTAATCAGTCCATAAATGGATGATATCTTGATGATACTCTTTTGTTCAGTTTTCTATGCTAAGTCTTAGGTCTTGGTGTCACAATTTCTTACTATAGACACCTTCCTTAAAGCAATAAATAAGGATTCTATGAAGCTTTTGAGGATGATTATTGAATAAATAATTCACTCCCATATCATTTTATATTATGTTGCACTCCAGAGCAATTGTTCTTATTGGATTCTAGGGTTGTTAGTTTCAGAATGATAAACCCACTTGCTCGTGCCGTCGTCAGGGTGCATTTAGATGAACCAATCAGTAATTTTTTTCCTCCTCTTAAGTTGCTTTAGGTCAGAGCTACCAGATGCAATTTGCTCTAAAAAATGCTGGTTCTGGAGAAGCGATGATCTAATAATTTTTCTTGAAACACAATGATGTTCATGGACCAGGAAGCAGATCTGGTGATTAATGATTTTTTGTTTTTCATTCTAATATAAGACCAGAAAAAGTTGGTGCAATGATTATATGTGGGAAAAATATTCCGTTCTTGTATTTTGTTCCTCAATCTCCTCATTTCTTAGACTAGGGTGGGACAGTGTTTACTAGAGTGACAGGTCTGACTCAAGAAAAAGAAAATTTCCGTGCAGCCTTTGTTTTCATGTAATACCGGCAGTTTTGCTTTATTTAGTTATTGCTCATTCAATTAGGCCTTAAACTTGAAGAAATTCATTTTATATATATACTGGGAAATGAAAAGTGGGATTGGTTGAAAAGTAGAGTTCATTTGCTTTTAATTAAGATGGCAAACATCCTTTTGTAGCTCACTTCATTTCAGCAAGCGCTGGGTTTTTTTAACAGTCTAGTAATTTATTCATTACCCTGTGGAGAGGACAAATGTGTAACCATCTCTGTGGAGATTAAGAACTACAGCAGCTTCACCCTCTCTCTCTCATCTCTACAGAGTTTGTTTTTATTTGACAACTGTTGTCTTATTTTTTGTTACTAGTTTCTTAAAGTTCACTTGTTGTTCTAGCTACAAATGCTTTGACTAGACTTCTTGGCCAAGGCTTTTTCGTTTTAGCTGTCAACATTCAAGTTACACCGAATCAAAATGTTCTAAAGCAACGCCTTATGAGCTCTTGGTAATTTTTGAAATGCTTGGATAGTTTGTAATATAGTGAAAATGTCTTCATAATCAGGGAACCAGTCTGTATCAGCATTGGTGGATGAGCTACAGGACCAGGAAAATATACTTAAGCAATGTGTTGGGCAGCTTGAAAGTGCTGAAACAACTAGAAATTCATTAATTTTCATACTAAGAGAAGCTCTCAAGGAACAGGTGTAGTTTTTTGTCGTCATAACTGTGTTTCCAGCATGAGAACAATTAAAAATTTGCATTCTTGATGATTTTTTTTTCTTCCTGCTATGCAAATATCTAGGAAACAAAGCTGGAAGAAATTCAGACTCAATTGCAAGTAAGATAAATAATTCTTCTACTTGTTTTTAGATGTAGGAAGATTTTGCTGCTTTGAGGCACTTAGCATAAACATTAAATTATCGATATGTCTCTCATCTACTCTTTAGAAAGTTGCATATGGTATCAGAGAAGATTACGGTTCTTAATGTCAGTTTCAGTAATTACTGCAGTGTTGCAGACTCTAATTCTTTCTTGATTGGGAACTTTTTTTTTTATTTGTGGGTTGGGGGGTGGGGTGGGGGGGTGAATTTGAACCTATGACTTACCATGGCGTTACTCTACCATTGAGTTAAAAAGCCAGTTTGATTAATTTTATGAATATGGCACTAGCCACTATGAGTCTAGTCTATATAATTATTTTCGAGGGGCGGTGGACGCTTGGAGAAGGGTTATTGCCTTATCGTTGTAGACATTATGTTATTAAGTTATTGTTAAGTTCCTGATTAGTTGTCATAACTGATCTTTTTTGTAGTTAATTTGTGACATATATTGTCTGAGCTGTATGCATGTTTGGCCGA
Organism: Coriaria nepalensis; assembly: GCA_027186245.1. Classification (NCBI taxonomy): domain Eukaryota; kingdom Viridiplantae; phylum Streptophyta; class Magnoliopsida; order Cucurbitales; family Coriariaceae; genus Coriaria; species Coriaria nepalensis. Next base: position 4,119,794 of record CP114493.1, read on the forward strand.
ATTTAGACATTTCATTGATGACTTGCAACAAACTTTTGAACTTTTCAATTTACGTCTCCTTGGTTTGCAATCTTCTGTCGATATAGTGTTAGTGTCACACTTTTGTCTATTGGGATGTTATGTGTGTTGCATCCACAGATCCACTTAGGAATGTAGGGCATTTGGGTAGAATTTTCAGTTTCTCAATTATCCAATACAGAAATCTTAATGAAATTGAAGGTGCTGACATATCCAAGATTCCATGACTTGTTATTTGATGCCTTTTTTTGTAACACTAGTAATACAGGTTGTTCATGTGACATGTTACAGTCATGGTTCAGGAGCTTTGATTTTTATAAAGATGAGAATCCATTAGAAAAATCAATTCCAGAATACTTGAGTACTTGTAATTACTTCCCCTTTTATTTGTTGTGTCCTGACATTTGTTCAATAGCCAAATCTTTTTAAAATTTAAAGAAGAATAGCCAAATACAAATGCATATTGTTTTATTGTTACTGTTTTGTAAAGTGGGTGATCGGGAGCTTATTTTATCTTTGAAGGCTCCACATCTAAGTAGCTCATATCCAGGTCTTACATATATATTGTGAATAAAGTTTTTTGGTCATTCACCATTGGTATCAGACCTTGATGGGGTCATGATTACATGGGATGCATGCCCTTCGAGTGGTCATATCTTGCAAAGTACCATAAATGTTCATTGGTTGATTATGGAAAATATTTCTCTCTGTGGTGTAAATTTGATTGGTATGTAGTAGAATAGTGAGATGATTCAATACATCAAATTTTGGGTTCACACTTGGCATTGCCAAATCTTTTTATCGTTTAAATTAGCTACAATATTATCATAATTATAGTCATTGAAGCTGGCAATTTCAAGTGTCACTTGATCAGATGTTAAGGGCCTCATATAGTGAATTTGAGGTCTTGGGCTCGCGCCAATCTTCGATCCCCAAGTACCTATAGAAAATAAAAGAAAGAAATCCTCAAATTTCATTATAGTGCTCAAATGAAGATTTCAAAGTCTGACCATGTCGGAAGCTGAAAACCCATATTGCATAATATCTTTTGTTTTCTCTGATTGCATTGTACCAATAATCAAGTAGACAAAGTAGTGCATTCAAATATTTTCTTGTGGAATGAAATTGCAGTGTCAGATGAAGAAGAATGAATTATCTTCAAGTGGAGATGATTCATGCTGGAGATGATAAGAGCCAATTTCATTCTTTTATTAGTTTCTGAGTAATTATTGCATTTCATGAATGTATTTGTTAGAATTATCACATTTTTTAGAAGTCTGCGGAGTGTTTGAAAGACATTAGATTAGTGGTGGGTTTTTATATCTTTTGATGTTTTTTGTGTCTCTTTACCCGCATGTTAAGTCTTAGGAATTCTGTTAATAGGCCTAGAAAATGCAGACCAAGATGACATTGATTTATGTTTCAGTACTTTCCTTCCCTCGTTTCATTTAGGCTATAGGATTCCTTTGGGTTCTAATTTATTCCTAGAGGGATTGGGAATTCTTAATTCTTATTATAATATTTTATATCCCAAGGAAGTCAGATTCGAGTGTTTCATAAAAAGTGTAGTTAACGCTATTTAACTATTATTTTTTAATGATTCTATTTTATGCCTATTTAAGTTCAAAAAGATCCTTTTCAGATTATCAAGAGTAGGAAAGTAACCTAAATGTCTAACTTCTCTTCCACTGGAAACTTTAAAACCACTGGTCCTCCTCATCCACATGCCCTTTTGCCTTAAATGGTCTCATGAGACTGTCCAGCTTCAGGTGGAAGTTTATTTCCTCTTTGCTTTGCTATGTCACATATGGAGGCTGCAACGTGTTATGTTGTTCCGGACATTTAAATGGCTTTCCAAATCTTCATTGGATTTTTGTTCTGTGGCAGTAAAATTATGTAAAACTAAAATTTTTGGGAATAGGAGCAATTTGATCTCTACCTACTTCAGAATCACTTTCATGTTGTCTATCCAGTTAATAAACATTTCTTTATGTACTTGCAGTGATTGAAAAATAGGTTCTCTTACATGTCTTTGATATCTAGTTCAGTCCCATAGTTGTATGCATACACACAAAATCGCATAGAAATATAATGGATGGGCATTCTAGAGATCCCCACTGATGATCATTGCATGAATTGGGTAGTGATGTATGAATCTAATTACTACAAATTGGCAGTAATTACTCAACAGAGGATTCCTTCTTACCTGTTTCTTTACATCTTATTCTTATGAAGACTTCATACTCTACGAACAAACTGCATAAAGAAACAAGAGAAATACCACCTTCTATGCCACATGTTAATATGTCTACTGCTATATTTTCCACTACCCTCAACACCATTTTTATGGCTGTGCAGATGGCTCGAGGTCAGATTGATCTTGCAGGAAACATAAAAAAGATGCTTACATCATCAACCCCTGTGGTGGGTCCCACAACCACCATCTCAATTGATCCAATGTCCGAAGTAACAAGGGCAGCTGAACATAATCTTCTTCCTATGCCTCTCACACAACCCATGGTCTCCTTTGCACCTCTAAAAACAGCTGAAGAAGACAACAAAAAGGCAGCAGCTGCTGTTGCTGCTAAACTGGCTGCCTCAACCTCCTCAGCACTAATGCTTACCTCTGTCCTCTCCTCCCTTGTTGCAGAAGAAGCTGCCTCCATGAACGGGAGCTTAAATTCAACATCTGGGTTTTCTTCGGGTTCCATATTCCCTCCAGGAAAACGCCCCAAACTTGAGAAACCAATGTCTGTTTCTGATGTCAGCAATTCAGATACGTCCAGCTCAACATTTGTTTCTTCATCATCAACAAGCATGCAAGCTCCGTTTGGTCCACCACCTCCTCAACCGCCATCTCAATATGTCCAGTCTGGTGTAATGGTTGGGGTAATGCCTTACGGATATGGAGTGAGTAGCTTACCACCTCCACCTCCTCTTCCTCACCATATAGCTATGGGCCTCTCCAGGCCCATTTCTCAGCCACCACAGCAGCAGCCCACTACAGGTGGATATTACCAGCAACCAGGCTTAGGTTTTTACGGGCAGGGCAGTCAATCAGCAACCCCACCAGTCCCTAGGCAGTAATCTCCTCTCGAAATATCAAATCGGCAAAGAATCAATCAGAGTCCTTGAAACCTTGTTGTATTGTTTGAGTCCAAGCCATGAAATAGTTGGCATTTGGAATAGTTTAATGTTAAAGAACGGTTTTACCCTTTAGGAGCTGGTGCTTTATGTAAATTAGTAGAAAACTTAGAATCTCCTACCATTATATCATACACCTGGCCCCACATGTGGATTAATTTGCTTGCTCTTAGTTGGGTCCTTAGTGACATTAGTTTTAGTTATGCTTAGTCTTAGCAATGTGCTCTTCCAAGCAACGAACAGAAACCATGGAAGTTGACTGGTGCTCTTTATGGATTATAGTAGTAGTTGCTTTACTAAATGTAGCACTACGGAAGATGGTTTTGTCAACTTGGATATTAGAATTGGGATTATATTGTATTTTACTTGTTTTAGGAGGTTATTTAATGACGGTAGCATGTAATATAATTAGCAGTGACAGTTGAATAAGTTAGATAGAAGACTTGCAACGATTTTCTCTTTGCGCCTTTATGATTTATTTGTGTTCTCGAAGCTTTATCTCGTTGGTTTGATCAAGGATTTTAGTTCTGTGTCATTTAGGCAGTGTTTATCTACTCGGTTTGGGTGATAAATGTTTAGGAATTTAAATTTTTGTAAATTCATGATAATTACCGAAGTATGTAACCAGTATTTGGTTTATACCCAAAAATATGCTGTAATCTTTCTTTTGAGATTGGGGGATCCTTCAAATCTTTTTCTTACCAATATTAACCTCATTTAATTCTTAGAAATCTGATTTTAACACCAAGTAGAATATATTGAAACTGTAGTAATGTTGAGGAAATTGTTCCCTTCATACAAAGAGACTAGAGGCCAGGAGGTCCCCAGGGCTGAGAAGAAATGATTTGGTCAAATGAATGTGGCTGAGGATGTCGACGCTCAGAAGGCTGAACATGATTTGTTCTTCAGGACCTAGCCTCAGTATGGAGATGCTGAGGAGTAGAGGAGAACAGCTAAAGAGGCATAGCCACAGGGCATAGCTGACCAAAGAAAAGTTGCACGAAGAAATTGGGATAAAAAGGGGAATTAATCTTAAAACGGCAAAGTAGGAGGTTCATATGTAAAGAAGAAGGTGGAGCAAATAACTGACATATCAGGGAATAAGAGGAGCAATAAGAAAATTATATGCAGGAACAAATAAGAAATCTTGATAATAAGAATGCAACACGTGTAAAAGTAGTCGGTGGATATCTCCCATCCCATTGGTATAAAAAGAACATTCTAACGATAAGGGTGAGGTAACGAGTATTTTTTCCAATTTAGCACAAGTTATTTTGAATATATGATATACAAAAATCCTACAAGATTCTATTTGACTTTATCATCGAAGGGGATTCGTTGAAATCTCACCCCGACGTGATCCTTTCGTGTCTTCTTTACATAATTCTAGAGTTTCTAGTTGAGTATACTGTTGGCCATGCAAGTCCAGGTCATTAATGAAGAAGTAGCATAACATTTTGACACCGACCGTAAATACGATAGTCTTAACTCTCAAAGATTCAACTACTTGAATTTGGTGGTCTGCTAAGAAGAAAACCATGGAAACTGTCAGATAAGCGATAGAAATGGAAGAGATACAAGCAACCTCAGGATACAATGCGATCCTTGGAAGGCCATTAATTAATACTTTAAAAGTTGTGGTCTCCATGAGGAACTTAGCAATTAAGTTTCCACCAAAAGAGGAGTGGCAGTGGTAAGAGGAAGTTAGATGAAATCACGAGAATGCTATATCTCAGCTGTAAAAGGTAAAGAATCTAAGAAGGTCCAATGGACACAAAAATTAATAACTGGGTAGAAAGAAGGGAGTCCGAAGGAGCTGGAAGAAAAAGATAAGGAAACGAGAAACTGAAAGAGGCTATGATGAGAATGGAACGAGAGCATCAATTAAGGCTAAGGTGAAAGAGCCAATGATGGACCAATGAGCTATGTTTTTGACGATTGACAGTCAAGAGGCTTGAAGCCTGGGAGAACAATAAAAGATATGTTTCTGAATGTTTAAAATTTATCTTTATTTTCTCTACTTTTGTATAGAGTCTTTATAACATTCCTCTAAGGAAAGTTTAGCCACAAATTAATGAAAATAAGATTCTCAGAGATCTCATGCGCTAAAAAACTCAAAACCAAGGCGAAGGTAGTTTTAAAATCTGAGCGGCTAATTAGTCCTTAGACACTATAAGACCTTTTTGGTTTAAATAAATTATCAAAAGCCTGAACGACTTATTAGTTATTCAGACACAACAAGCCCTATTTAGTCTAAGTAAGTTATCAAAACTTTAAGCGACTTATTAAGTCCTCAGACATAAGAAGACCTATTTAGTATAAGTAAATTATAAAAAGTCTGAACAATTTATTAGGTCTTCAAACACAACAAGACGTATTTGGTCTAAGTAAATTGTGAAAAGTCCGAACGAATTATTAGGTCCTCAGATACAATAAGACATATTTGGTCTAAGTAAATTATGAAAAATCTGAGCGACTTATTATGTCCTTATACACAACGGGACCTTTTTAGTTTAAGTAAATTAGGAAAGTCTAAGTGACTTATTAGGTCCCTAGACACAACAAGGTCTATTTGGTCTAAGTAAATTATGAAAAGTATGAGCAACTTATTAGGTCCTCAAACAAGTGAAAGCCTATTTTGGCATAAGTAAAATATCATAAGTTTGGGCAACTTATTAGGTTCTCAAACAATACGTATTTTGGTCTAAGCAAATTATGAAAACTTTAAGCTGACTTATTAAGTCTTCAGATACAATAAGACTTATTTAATCTAAGTAAATTATCAAAAGTTTGAGCAGCTTATTAGGTTCTCAGACACAATAAGACCTATTTCATTTAAGTAAATTATCAAAAGTTTGATTGACTCATTAGGTACTTGGAAATAATAAGACCTATTTGGTCCAAATAATTCTTATAAGTCTGCGCAACTTATTAGGCACATAGAGATAACATGACTTATTTGGTATAAGTAAATCATCCAAAGTTTGAGGGGCTTATTAGGTTATTAGAAATAACGAGACTTAATGGGTCTAAGTATCCTCTGGAAAAAGTTTGAGCAGCTAACTATGTCATCAGCAAAGATAATGAGTAATTTAGTCTAACGATAGTTCTTTGAAGTCCAAAAAATAAAAACTCAAGAAAAAGAAAGACATGGATGCAAGTACATTAAGACATCTTAAGAGTATTTATACAACACAAAATAGAAAAACAAAAAAAGAAAAAGAAAGATAAAATCCGTTGTCTACTAGTAGAAGGAGCACCTGCAGAGGCTCTATTTCCCACGTTCTCATGATCATCCTTACCTTCAGATTTAAAAAAACACAGGGACTAGAGGAAACTTGATCTTGTTGAAATATGGAGCGATTTCCCTGATGGTGGCACGAACCATATAGGTACCATCCCTTTCAGCTGAAATGATTCTTGTCTAGTACTCATCACAAGTTAAGAATTCATCCACAACCTTCTTCTTACTTGAAAGGATCTTCTTCTTATATTCAGGAGAAGCAACAAAGTTGTCTATTTATTCATGTTTGATATTAGCGATGTTTGCCTTTAGCCTGCTGAGTTCAGCCTGAGTAGATCTCAACTTAATTTCTTGAGACTCAATCTGAGATGACAACTCTCCGCCAAAACATTCTCCTGATGGAGCCTCATATTCTCAAGGCCCGGGCGGGCCATCTCTTTAGGATTGTGTTAGACCATCAGTTATTCATACTTATGTTAGGAGAAATAAAGCCTAGCATAACATAGTTATTATTAGTATTAGTCTTACTATTAGTATTATTATTAGTATTATTGTTATGAGGGATATTTTGGTAATTGTTTTTAGTAGGATAATAAGTAATTGAAAGGTTAGGGTTAGGTATTGAGAATTTTGAAGAGTAAGGACTCTTAGGGAGAGACGGCCTACCTCTCGAATCGTATGTCATCCTATGTTAGTTTGAATGTTCGATTATCGAAGAATAAAGTTTTGCCCTAGTCATATTTATCTAGACCGGGTCCTATCAAATTGGTATCAAAGCACTCGATCATCGATAGCTGCAAAGAAGGTAGAGGCACTCGAGGAGAAATTGGAGAGTGAAGTGATGGCGATCAAAACATCGATCGAAGAACGCTTCGCGATAGTACAACAACAGTAGTTCGTGCAGCAGAATTCGTCGTTGGAAGCCATATTGGAAAAACTAACGGAGTTGCAATTTAGGTCACCATCGAACCCTGACCAACTTGTGGGTGGTCATGGTCGGGCAGCAGGGGACACCGCCGGAGAAGGCAGCCAAGGCAGCCGCAGTGGCGGTGAGCGGGATGGAAGGGGGAAACGAGCGGTGGATGATGCAGTAGAGGACGCGGGCATCGACATCTAGCTTAGGGAAGAGTTCGACAGTGAATTGAGGGAAGGTTCCAGAATGGCAGCACCGCCGTAGGGGACAGTCGGAAGGTTTCAATTCGGACATGGGGAAAAAGGTGCGGAATAAGGGCCAGCAGGCGGTTATGTGGCAGGAACTGCCACGATTGGTGAGGTAAGGGCGCCATGGGCAGAATGGGTGTTGATCCACAGATTCGCAAATTGAAGATGCCTATCTTCAAAGGCGAGGATGTGGCGGCATGTAGGTTTATAGGGTGGAAAGGTACTTTGAGGTTAATGGATTATCGGAAGGGGAAAAATTGCAGGTAGCCATGTTTGGAGGGGCCAGCGTTGTCATGGTTTCAATGGTATGGGCACCGCCGACCCATAGGGTCATGGACAGATTTTAAACAAAGGGTGATGGTAAGGTTTCAGACTTCTCATGATAGAGACTTATATGAACAGTTCTTGGCACTCCGCCAGGAGGGTACAGTGTGGGAATACTGAGGGAAGGTCGAGTTGCTTTCCGGGCCATTAACGGGCGTCCCTCTAGAAATCTTAAGAGGGAAACTTTTTAAAAGGGTTGAAGCCGGAAATTCGGACAGCATTGACGTTATTACGGCTCAAGGGACTAGAGGAGTATATGGACTTGGCCGTATAAGTGGAGGAGAAGAAAAATGCAAAAAAATAGCAAAGGAGCAGCCATGGAAATTTTGTTCATAAAGGCTATTCCGGGACTCATAGCTCTTGGACACAAATTGTCACTGTCGGTAGGGAGGCTCCGGGAGAGAGGAGAGCCGGGTACCGTCCAGAAGGGAATTTCAAAAGACTAACGGAGATAGAGATCATGAACAAACGAGCGAAAGGGTTGTGTTTTCGTTGTGACGAGAAATTTTCGCCGGGGCATCTTTGTAAGGAGAGGAGACTCCAAGTGCTAATGGTTGATGATGCGGAGGAGGAGATGGTAGAAATAGATGATGAGGGAGAGGAGAATCCAATGCATCACCACCTAGATTTAGCTGAAGTGTCGCTTAATTCAGCAGTCGGATTCACACCCTACCACACCATGAAGTTGAAAGGGGAAATTCAAAGGTAGAGTGTAGCGGTTTTTATCGATAGTGGGGTTACCCACAATTTCATCTCTAACCGCGTGATTGTGGAACTGAGACTAGAATTGGCGAATACAGGCAGCCACGGGGTAACCTTGGGAATGGGTACTACGGTACGAAGTGCGGGTTCCTATAAAAACCTGTGGTTGACGATGCAAGGGTTAGAGGTAATTGATGACTTCTTGCCTTTGGATTTGGGCAGTTCAGATGTGATCTTGGGAATGAAATGGTTGAGCTCGATGGGTAAAATGACAGTGAACTAGAAATTGTTGAAGATGCAGTTTCGTAGTAAAGGGCAAACCGTGAGACTAGAAGGAGATCCAAGTTTGTGTAAGACTCTAGTGGGCTTAAAAATGATACTGCAAATTATCGAGCGCGAAGGACAAGGGTTCCTGATCGAAGTAAATCTGCAAATGGGTAAGGATATGAAGGGGTGCCGCGCGGTGGAAGAGGTGGTGCGGGTAGTAGTGGACCACTTTAGCGATGTATTTTGTATGCCTGTAGGGATGCCCCCACAAAGGGACCACATGGATGCTATAGTATTGAAAGAAGGGATGTCGCCAATTAGCGTGCGACCTTACCGATATCCGCAGGTACATAAAGCTGAGATTGAGAGACTAGTGCAAGAAATGTTAGAAGTTGGCATTATACAGCCTAGTATGAGTTCTTTCTCTAGTCCTATTTTGTTGGTCAAGAAGAAAGACAGAAGTTGGCGGTTTTGTGTGGATTATCGGGCTTTGAAGAAAGGGACCGTACCGGATAAATTTCCTATTCCGGTCATCGACGCACTATTGAATGAGTTACACGGAGCTTGCATGTTCACCAAATTAGATTTGAAGTCAGGATATCACCAAATTAGAATGCGGAGAGAGGATGCGGTTAAGATAGCTATTCGGACCCACGCGGGGCATTATGAGTTCCTAGTGATGCATTTTGGGCTCACCAACGGCCCGACAACATTTCAGTTGCTCATGAACAAGGTATTTCAGCCTTCCTTGAGGAAGTTCGTGCTCGTCTTCTTTGACGATATCTTGATCTATAGCCGCTCGACTGAGGAGCATTTGGACCACTTGAAGGTCATTTTAAGGGAATTACAAGGTCATCAATTGTATGCGAATAAGAAGAAGTGCACCTTCGGGCAGCCTAGTGTGGAATATTTGGGCCACATTGTTTCGGGTGAGGGGGTTTTGGCCGATCGAGCAAAGGTGGCGACAATGCTGGATTGGCCATTACCGAAGACATTGAAGGAATTGTGGGTTCTTGGAGTTGACTGGTTATTACCGCAAATTCGTCAAGGTTTATGGCATGATCGCGGGGCCCTTAATGGATCTACTCAAGAAAGATAACTTCCGTTGGGGCAAATTGGTGGCAAAAACTTTCGACAAATTAAAGTAAGCAATGGCTAGTGTTCCGGTACTCGCTTTGCTGAACTTCACGGTGACTTTTGTAGTAAAAACCGATGCTTCGGGCTATGGGTTAGGGGCTTTCCTCATGCAGAATCAGCGACCGATTGCATATTTCAGTCAGGTTTTAACACACCGCGAGCCCGTCTTAAGTCCATCTATGAACGCGAGCTCATGGCCATTGTGTTTGTGGTGCAAAAATGGAGGCCGTATTTGTTGGGTCGGTGGTTTATCGTCCGCACGGATCACTGGAGCTTGAAGTATCTATTGGAATAGCGTATGGCGGCGGAAGATCGTCAACATTGGCTGTCCAAACTGTTGGGCTACGATTTTGAAATACAGTACCGATCGGGGTTGGAAAATCAAGCTGCGAATGCACTGTCTAGGCATGTAGATGGGCCCCAGTTAGCGGCAATATCGCTCCTGTAGCTATTTGATATCAAGGGGCTCGAGTCGGAGGCGGCGGCTGACTCGGAGTTGGGGAAAATTAGAAAGGCTATTGAGGAGGGCAGTGACAGGTACCCCTAGTACTCGGTAGTGGGGGGTCGGTTACTTTTATCAAGAGTGTATAGTGATTCCGAAATCATCGGTGCATATACCACGGTTGTTACAGGAGTCCCATGGTAGTGCAATTGGAGGCCATTTAGGAGTGTTGAAAACTTACAAACGCTTGGCGGCCGAATTGTATTGGGTGGGGATGAAGACTGATGTGGAGCGATTCATGGCAAGTTGCAATGTTTGCCAACGACACAAGTATGTGGCCATGTCACCGGCGGGGCTGCTCCAATCCTTACCGTTGCCGGAAAAATTTTGAGCTGAGGTTAGTATGGATTTTATCCAGGGATTACCGTGATCGAAAGGGTGTATGGTCATTTTAGTAGTGGTTAACCGTCTGAGCAAGTACGCCTATTTTGTGCCTCTTCGGCTTCCTTACACAACTATGACCGTAGCCTCAGTTTTCATGAGGGAAGTCGTCCGTTTACACGGAGTGCTGGAAACTATTGTCTCGGACCGCGACAAGGTTTTTTTGAGCCAATTTTAGAAGGAATTATTTCGATTACAAGGGATGGCGTTGAAAAGGAGTTCCGCTTAGCAAACAGATGGCCAAACGGAAGCGGTTGACTACTACCTGGAGACGTACTTGCGGTGTTTTATGTCAGACACCCCTCGACGTTAGGTGCAATGGTTGTCTTGGGCCGAGTATTGGTACAACACGTCCTTTCACACGGCTTCGCAGATCACCCCTAATCGCATTCTCTACGGCCACGAACCGCCCCCGCTGGTCCGTTATGGTCATCGCACCACCCCTATCTCACAGGTGGAACAATACTTAGAGGAGTGGGATGACACATTGGAGGAACTGAAAGGGCACATAGCGAAGGCTCAACAAAGGATGAAACGGGAAGCCGATAGACATCGGCGGGAGGTGCACTTCAAGATAGGCGATTGGTTTTTCTTGAAGCTTCAGCTATATAGACAGAAATCTCTAGCTAGGAGGAGAAATGAGAAATTATCAGCTCGCTACTTTGGCCCGTACGAAGTAGGTGCACGGATTGAGACAATAGCTTACCGACTTGATCTACCAGCTACGGCGGTGATTCACCCGGTATTTCACGTATCTCAACTCCGAAAATCCATTGGTTCTCATGGGGCTTCTCCGACAATACCACCTAACTTGACAGTCGATGTGGAAGTGTTGTTGGAACCGGTTGAGCTATGTGGCGTTCGACAAGGGACGTCGGGGAGGAAGGATACATGGGAAGTCTTGATTAAGTGGAGGAATCTGCTGATCCACGATGCAACATGGGAATCATACGAGTTCATCGCATAACAGTTTCCATATTTCCACCTTGAGGACAATGTATCTCGTTGGGAGGGGAGTAATGTTAGACCATCAGTTATTCATACTTATGTTAGGGGAAATAAAGCCTACCATAAGATAGTTATTATTAGTATCAGTCTTACTATTAGTATTATTATTAGTATTATTGTTATGAGGGGTATTTTGGTAATTGTCCTTAGTAGGATAATAAGCAGTTCAAGGGTTAGGGTTAGGAATTGAGAATTTTGAAGAGTAAGGACTCTTAGGGAGAGACGACTTACCTCTCGAATCGTAAGTCATCCTATATTAGTTTGATTGTTCGATTATCGAAGAATCAAATTTTGCCCTAGTCATATTTATCTAGCCGGGTCCTATCAGATTATTGGCAAAAGGATCCGGAATAAGAATAACAGAAGTAAGCTGGAGCTGAAAATTAGAGATAGAGAAAGTAACAAGTAAGAAAGAGAAATAAAAAATTAGAAGAACTAAAAATAACTGAAGAAAATTTTGAATAGAATACCCTTATGGTACAAGCAAAGTACTTATCCACTATAAGATCCAACTCCAAGATTAACTCTAGGTTCCCGTCGCGCATTAGCATGGGGAGATGATTCAAGTGCTCCTGAAGAGTTGCGTGACGGGATGTGAAGAGGCAATGTTTCGAATCCAATGATGTGAAGAGGGATCAAGATTCTAATTAGGGACACTTGGAATTTATTGAGTAGGGCGACAAAGATCCAAAGGGGTTGTAGGAGGCTGAGAGGAAGAACAAGGCTGCTCAGAAGAAGAGATAGTTTGAGGAAGAGCAGGACTCTCAGGCTGTGGCCGGGTCTGGACAAGGGAAGGATCTGCAAGCTGATATTCGTGAAGTGGCCAAAGACCATTCTAAGGAAGAGAAGAATACTCAAAGTAGAGGTTGAGGAGACGACCCAAGACTGTTCAAGTCTAGAGGAAGAAAAGAAACCTAAAGAAGAGGAGTCAAAGATGACCGAAGACCATCCAAACTCAGTAGGAGGGAAGGTATACCTGAAGAAGGAATAACCACAGGGGCTAAAGGCTGATCAACCCTTATAGCTGTCTTGAAGAAGTTTCTTGGTCAACACAACACCTTTTCTTTTAGACCAAGGGAGTCTCATGCTCAACAAACTCCTCATTCTCTCTTCTAGCTAGAACTTGCTCAGAAGCACCTCTGAGAAGCAGATGAGGAGCAGTGGGGAAATAAGGAGAGATCAACCCATAATCTCCCAACTTCCTCATCGTGAGGAGAGCATTGTAATCTCTGTCCTTGGTAGAATAATCCCACAACGTCTCCCAAATCCTTTCCTCTTGCACATAAAAGGTGCCAGTGCTCCACTTGTGAGCTAAAAATAAAGAAGAGAGAAAAAGGAGTAAGATGAGGAATATATATATAAACCTTTCCAAAGAGAATAAATAACACTAAGGAGGGAAAGTTAAAAAATGCAGCAACGTACCCTCATCCTTAAATCTAGCCATTACACAAGAAACCTGGTAGGCGACCGCCATGATCCCCTTAGAATGAGCCATGTCTCTCTCCTGAACTAGGCCACTAGGGGAAGCACCACCAGATTTTCATTGACGCATACAACTTTGAATTATCTATAGTAATTGAGGTTCCAAGAAAAGGCTTTGGCAAATAATGTGGGAGTGGGGTCAGATCAAGAACTCACCCTCACCATGATGAGAGTTCCCCATAGAATCTTCCAGGCATTAAATGTTAGCCGTCCAGGAGGGATTCCCCACAAGTTGAAGAGGAGGTGGAAGAAAAGGTGGAGAGGAAGCCTAAAACACACTTCAAATATCTCCTGATACACCACGGTCTAATTTTCCTTTTTGCGCTCACAAAGGGCATCCCCTCGCTTTTCTTGGGAACACAAGGGATGTCACATGAAGCCTTAGTATCATTAGTTTCTTCTTGAGTAATGGCTTAAAATAGCAGTCTTTGCCTGTTAGCGGCGTTGAACCATCCTAGAAATAGAGAGAGAGGGTTGTTGGAAGGAGAAAAATAGGAAGTTTGAAGGATCAAGACACCCTAATGGAGGAACACAAAGAAATAGGAAGAAGCGATCAAGACTCTAAGTGGCAAATTATGGATTCCACAAGAATGATAGAAAGCGGCAAATCAACAAAAACAGAGTATTAGAAGAAATTTCTTTGGACAAAATATGAAACTGGAGGTAAAAAGGAAGTATATATATATATATATATAGGCATATAGGTAGACGAAGGGAAGCAAAACCTAGAAAAAGAAGGAAGTGGAAGCGGTTGACGTGAAAAACTAAGGAAGACAAAAAAATTATGACAGAAACGATGCGATATATGGAGAAATAAATGCGGAGGCGGGAAATGAAGAGAAGAGAGGTCTTCAACGTTTATCATGAACTCGAATACAAAGAAATGAGCCCATGACTAATTATTGAGGAGGAAATTGTTCCCTCCACAAAAGAGACTAGAGGCCAAAGGGTCCTCAGGGCTGAGGAGAAGAAAGGATTAGGTTTAATGAGAGTAGACTGAACCTAACATAATTCATACCTTAGCCTCAACTTGATGTCGACAGTTATAATGTTAATTAAGTTAGCTTCGATAAATATATATTTTATGAGATATAATTTTATTTATAAATATTAATGATATTATTATTTTATTTAATATTTAATAATAGTAAAAATATTTATCAATTTATCATGTTTATTAATTATGTTAGAATTAATATCTTATATTCTATAAGTACATATAATATCTAACTCAGTTAATTTTTTTATGAGAATAAGGAAAACAAATAATTTTGATTTTAAAAGTAAAATTATAATTTTTCTTATTGTATGACTACAACGGAAAAAGGGAAAATTATTAATTTATTTTAACTTAATGTCGTACAACTTTTCTAGCACAACTAAGTATGATATTAATTTAATTAGAAATTAATAATTTACATAAGGATTATTTATTTCATTATAAACGTGTCATGAAGGTCTATAATTAGCAATTAGACATTAAAAGGTTAATGAGCCAATTTGTTAATTAGATTTTATAGGCTAAATTAATTAGAGTATTGATTAAAATACATGGGTTAAAGACTTATGACAATGCCACTTTAGGTGGGTTTGACCTATTGTTTCCTAAATTTAGGGGGGTACCACTACATTGTGTGCCACTTTCCCACCCTTACATTAAATTTGATCATTCAATATCATTAATAATAATCAGACGGTCTGATTTGATTCAAGATTAAAAAAAAAAAAATTAAAGATGTATCAAATTATAAGGAAAACAAATCAGACCGCCCGATGATCCTTAATGAAATCGAACAGTCGATTTTGATGCATGGTTGAGAAAGTGGCGCACATGTAGTGGTGCACACCCTTTCGAATCCATTGTTTCCTTAATTGGTTTAAGGAAATCTAATGCTATAAAGAAACTTGAGACCTAATGGAGTATTACAAATACTCCATTAGGGTGGCCGGAAATAATAAGTTTTTACTTGCATATTGGCCGAAATCCCTTGTGTAAGAAAGTGAGACTTTTCCATTTTCATTTCCATGAGCTCTTTGAATCATGTGATGAATCTAAAAGTAAAAATTCAACCCAGCGAACTGAACTACGTTGATTATGGTTAGAGGGTGAACACTTGGGAACCTCAATCTTCCTATTGAATTCAGCCGTGATGAAAGAGAAAGGAGATTCGTTCGATTATGTATTAAAATCAATAAGTTTTCTTAGATCTTAATTTTTTTGTTTCCTAGAACTTTTCTATGCTTTCCGATAAATATATATTTGATATATGTTTGTATGATCGATTTTGGTATATGCCTATGAGTTTAATCCATGTTTAGGTTTAGATTTGAAAAATTTTAAATTACCATTTCCACTTACGAATTATTTGTAAATTAACATGAACATGATTCGTTATTCTAATAGATGCTGAGGAGTAGTGGCACAACCACATAACATTGTTGACCAATGAAAAGTTGAATGAAGAACATGAATAAAAAGGGAAATTCACTTAACAAGACAAAGCAGGAGGATCATGGAAAAAAGAAGGTGGAGAAAATTATTGACATGTCAGGGAATAAGTTGAGTAAATAGAAATATACACATAGGAGCAAATTAGAAATCTCGCTAATAAGAATGCAACACATGTAAATATAGTTAGAGGATGTCACATGCCCAATTGGTCTAAAAAGAAAACCCTAGCGACAAGGGTGAGGTAACGAGTATTTTTCTTAACTTAGCACAAGGAGTAAAAGAGAGGATTGGCTTAATATCGCTGTGGTGTGATCCTTTCGTGTCTTCTTTGTGGAACTCTAGAGTTTTTGGTTGAGCATACTAATAGGCCGTGTAAGTCTAGATCATTAAACATGAAGCAACATTAGCAACTATTATTTCTTTCACTCCTTCCCACATCCCCTCCAATGTTATTAATTATTTCTTACAAAAATGTACTCGATTATTTTTCTAAATCTTTATCCAGCCCCCTTTCCCCTATTTCTTTGTGTATTTTTTCCCTCTTATCCCACTTTTATACCCCCCACCCTATATATTCATTTTCAAAAATTTGCCCCCTAATTCAAAGGGTTTAATCCTCTATTTCTTCATTCCCAATTTTTTGTTACTCCCTCCACATTCCCCCAACCTGCTCCCTTTTTTTTCTTAGACATACCACCTCCCTCTCATCCATAATCTTCACAACTTAAAGACTCTCTTTCTCTATAATCTTCCTTATTCTCTATTTCTCCTGTATCAATTCAAATTTCTCTACTCTTATTATTTCATTCTTAACTCTCAACTCTTAAATTCTCAATCCTAAATCCTTAGATTTTTTACACACGGTTCAAGCCTTTAATCCTCAAATCTTAACTCTCAAGTCCCATATGAAGGTTTGTTATGATTCTCTATATATGTTTTAATACTTAACTATTTAAGTTTCTATTATTATTTTTCACATTTAATTTGTAGTTTATTAGTATGTTTCATTCTTTACTTTCTTTCATTATTATATCATCTAATTTCTAATATTTATTTTTAACATCTAGAAAATGTGACACTATGAGAATACTCAAGATTTCGGTGGCCCCCAAATATGCCATATTATGGTACATGTACTTCTCAAACTCAACTAAATTTTAAGCGTGATGGTACATTGTCTACGTGGTCACATGACCTTATCAAGAGTTTATTAGAGAATTATATTGTCCTCAAATTAATAGTGTTAGTAGGAATACAATTAGAAGTGATTTAGATGCATATTTTAAAAAATGACATGATGCATAAAAGCAGGAATGACAATCACCTCAAGTTAGTATTGTATTATCATATGATATCTGGCGTTGAAAGTTTAAGCAAGATTATTTATTTATAGTTACTCACTATTTAGATTTTGAATGGGTTATACATAAAAAAAAAAGGTTTTTAGAGTTATTGATACTCAACATAATGCTAAAAATGTTTGTAGAATTATTATGCAAGTTTTGGCTAATTTTAATATAAAATAACTTATAATCTTAATTACATTGGATAATGCTTCTATAAATGCAAAGGAAATTTCTTTATGTGATGGGTAGATTAGGGTGCACAATGGTGAAATCCTTCAACATCAATAGTGTGCTTGTCGCATAATAAACATCTTCGTCCGAGAAGGTTTAAAATTGGTAAAGGAGGAAGTAGAATAAATTTAAGATACTTTTAAGAAAATAATTAACTTTGGAGTGTTATTACTTAACCTGAAAGCCTTTGACTGAAAATACATAATAATTTAAAAAATTTAGAAGACTCTATTTAGATACACTCAAACATAATCCAATCGTAAAACATAGTTACCATATATATTAGTTTGGATAACATATTTTTATAATCTGTTTATGATACAAAATAGAATTTTAGGAACTTCTCATAATAGCTTTAAACATTTCCTAACTATACCACATGTCATGCCCATATATATTCCCCACTAGGTTGACCAAGTTTCATCCACAAGACCTTGAAACTACAGACTTTCATTTTTTCTTACCTATAATACAAGTAACTGCTATGAGCTAAAAGCTCAGTAAGTAAGGTTTTTCTCTCAAAATGCACAATAGTATATCAGTTGAATATAATGATAAAATTCATTTCAATGATCATAACTATGTAGTTCTAGATACTATGCAAATAACATGTCTTATTTCTACTACTTTAGGCGTTAAGGATTCTGCCATTGGCATTACTATAATTCATGGTTCTATCGAACCAATATAAATTAGTGATCATTGCCTCCGCTCAGTCTTACTTGATTGTGATCAGCGACTCCGCTTAGTCCGATCTGATCAAAATACTGCTAGGATTAGCATCCTCTCTCGGTTTACTCTGATCGAAGTATCTCTGGGATCATCGACTCTACCCAGTCTGCCCTAATCCGGAAGCATCTTACTATAATGTTATGTTCATGTCATGCCATGTAACATAGTTAACTAACTGAATAACATAATACTATTTTCAATCTATCTTTGTATGCAATTATTGGTGTTTTGATAACTTTTCATGGAATATGTATATAAATAACCATGCATTATGCACTCAATTCCCAACTTGCTCCATGAAATGACAAAGCACGAAATAATAGATTATTCTTATATAAACTCGATACTCAACATGCCATAATATTCATATTAATCACATGATCATAAGCATACAAGATATTAAACATATAACTACTTATGTTGTAGGTGAGACTTTATTTTCTTGTACTCCGTTATTCTGTAAGAGTTTTTTAGAAATCTTTCAGATCCTAGACTAGCTACCATCCTCATCGAGCATGCATATAACTTAACTTAGTAAATAATTTATTTCTATAAACTTACTATTAAACTTACATCTAGTATTTTTCTAGCCTCCTTAATTTGAGTCATTCCTTTATGCATGCTCTAACTCCTTATATAACCATACAACCTCTTATTAGGGTTCATAAATATCTCTTATAAAAAATATAACATCAAATTATCATTTTGCCTTCTTGGTTCACGCCTTTCATTATACATTGCAAATGCATAATTTAAAGTTGCTTTGTTCCTCTAATTATTAGCCTAGGTTTTGATTATTATATATCTTAGACCATAATTCTAATTAATTTAAAATTTGGTACACTCTTAGTTCAGCTTGAAATTCAATCGATTGCTACATCTTCTACTTATACTTTCTTAAGAGTGCACTATTTGGTTATTCCCTTGTTAAATCAATATTACTTGAGTATTTTTTTAGTACCTCTATCAAAAACCCTTATAGTTCCTATTAAAAGTTCAAATCCAAATATTCATGTTTGACCGATCAAAACTCAATTGTTCTAAAACCGTTCAACTATACATCTTTCTTCGACCAACGTTATGTTTTTGCCTATATCATATTATAAAAATATTAAAATTTTTCCAAACATGCTTCTTTGCAAAGCAAACATCCTAAGCTTTCATACACCTTTTCAAAGTTACTATCAAAACTGTCCTATTTCGGGCAAACCTGATAATCTACTATAATATTAAGAATATATAACTTTTTACTCTTATAACCAATGATCGTAAGCCTAAATGATTTTGTCGGTCTATGTCTCTACTGAGTGCTTGTAAAATTCCATAATTTTCTTTGGTCATTAGCATATTAAAAAAATCTATAAGAACACCTGTTGTTCATAAATCCAACAACTCCATTTTACAACTCACTAGGTACACTTCCATTTTATTGCTAGACCTGTACAACTTTGATTTAGGTGTTCTTGGACTTTATGGATCTAGTTTCTCAATATAAATCTCTTATAATTTTATAGTGTACAACCTAAGGATTCATGAGGCAATACCATCTCTAATTTACTCTAACTCTAACTCTAACCTAAATAAAATCCCAAAATAGCTCTAGAAAATCCTCATCCTATGATTTTTATCAACAACTTAGGTAGGAAAATTGAATAGAAAGAAGATAACATCTTACCTCTATAGAAGATTGAAAATAGATCTTCCTTTAACTTACTAATTCTACCCAGAATTTTGTATCTTCTTTTAATGAGATTTGTTTATGGTGGAAAGGGAAGTGAAGAAGGAGATGAGAGGCTTTCCAGGGAGTCAATTTTGTGGGTTGTTAGAGGTGGAAGAGAAGATGACTTTAGGTTATATATATACCCTTTCTAGACCGTCCAATGGTCAATTTTGTTACTTGGATATTTTTCCTTATCCACTAATCTCATCCTTATCACTTGCTTAGGTGATGGCCAGCCGTGTGATTTTTTTGGGGCCAAATTTTCATGTTTTCGTTTATTTCGGTAATGAACAATAACTTAAGTATTGTTTTGGCTCATTAGTTTTTATGGGTCTTGGGTCAATTTCATGATTTTGTTGTTAATAAGGATTAATAGGGTACACATTTAGGTCACTAAATATCAAATAAGTTGAAACTCGAAACACCTTAGAAAACCTACTCGGCAACTACAACTAACTCTATATGGTTTTGACCTATATCTTTACTTCTATAATGTGAAAATATGAATTTTATAACAACTTAAGTGTATCTATTATAGAATTCAAAATATAGCTAAAAGGGATACTACAAATAGATACAAGATAAATCTCATCGATAGTCAATATTATTACAATTGAGATTTATCTAGTTATGATGTTTATCGATTAAGACTCTACTAATCACCTACATACATGTCCGGATATTTTCTAATAGTCTCTTGACATTATCATTGTCTAGTCTCAATAATCTTATGACTATGAACACTTTATATCTAAAGCATTATGCTACTTGAATCTAATCAAGCGTGATCACTATCATGGTTTCAAGTGCATAACCTAAGACCTTGGACTTTACCTTAGTATGTAATAAGTCAACATAATATATCACTTCTTTTGTCATTGGTTTCAACTCGGTTAATGTTCATGTCACCTCTTTTGACTACCTTATGGATTCAAGTGAAAACCGTCGTAGCATGTGTTTGGATTTCTAATGAGACTAGATTCTTTAGCTTGCGCTTTGCATTCTTATTACCATAGTATAATACTACGAAATTAAGAATGCTAGGAATTAAGTTCAATTGTGAACTAGTTTATCTTAAACACAACTTAAGCCACTACGGAGGTTGCAATATATTTAGTCTCTAGGGTGAAATGTGCGCTTATTTCCTCTTTTTAGAACTCTTTTTAACTTTATCAATCCACCATTGGGAATCAAGAAAAAACCCTAAGACTGATTTACAGTAGTCGATATCATATTGAAAATTTGAGCCTATGAAGCATTTAAATTTTTTAAATCTGGATCCTCAATGAATTTAAGAATATCCTTAGCTATTCCCAAGAACTAAAAGATAACATGAATCACAATCAAAATTTCCTTGTTTCCGGATTACCTTGAGAATTGCTAGAAACACTTTAGAGTATAGGTTATATCCGATCTCATACATAACTTGGCATGCATGATGGATCCTATTGCTGAAGCATAAGAATCTTACTCATGAATTCTCTCTCCTCAACCTTTTGTACACATAAGAGAATCTTTATTCTTAAAGAAATTAAACAATTTGATCATTTCTTGGAAACGAATGTCCTAACCTTGAGAATCTGTTTCACTTCACAAATTGACCAATGCAGCTTACCCATCTTCTTTTATGTATTTGTAATATGTGAAACTCTATATTGTATTGTATAGTTCTATTATTTGAGGTTTCCTCACTATCGTGGTAGGCTGCAATCGCAAGCTAAATCTGAAAAGATTTAGTCATTGCTATAGACAAGATGGTTACTTTGTAATCGAGTCCATCTCTTTGTCTGTAGCTTTTGGCCACAAGTCGAGCCATATAGGCCTAAACTTGTCCATTTATCCTAGTCTCTCTCTAATGACTCATCTACATCACATAGGAACAATTCCTTTTAGGTACATCTACCAAGGACAATACTTGATTAGTATACTTGGAATCTTTTTCGATTTTATGGCTTTAAGCCATTTCTTATAATATGTGAGCTACTTATAATCTTAGAAATGCATCATAGGGTTATCATCTATGATCAAACTTTCACTCTGATTTTCTACTAGAAATCCATGTCAAGGGGTCCATATCTTACTTATCGTATAAGCAAGACGTCATCATATCTCAATATGCTTAAACTTTCTTCTACAGTCCCATATCTTATATCGAGTAGAAGATGTGGATTTTGGAGGGTATTCTATTAGTTATATAGTAGCGGTTTTTTAGAGTACAACCCTAGAATGAAAATGAACGATCGTATGACTCATGGATTTAACCATATCAAATAAGATCCAATATCATATTATGAAATACCATTTGTTTTAGACTTTCTAGAAGGAATCTAGTAAGAAGAGAATTTCATTCTCTTTCTTTCTTTTAGTCAAGAAAATCTCAAATTAAGTATCCGTATCCTTGATCTAATAAAAAAGGCTTAACACTTTTGCCAAGCCATTTTCTACTTCATTCTTGTATTCCACGCATTTCTCAATATTTTCGGTTTGCACTTCAAAAGATACATATTTCCTAATCTAGAGAGATTATCAATAAATATGATGAAGAATGAAAAACTATCTCGGAAATTTGTCGTTAGGAGGCTTCATACATCTCCATCTAGTAGCCTTAGCAGCTCGATTGATCTATCTCCAATTTAAGTAAGAAGGGAGAGTTGATCATCTTGCTAAGCAAAATAGAATTCATAAGTAAGTATTGATTCATAATCTAGTGGATACAAATATCCATCTTTATGCAGCATGTGAATATTTGTTCTACTAGCATTATCTAACCGGTAATGCCAAAGAAGAGTTTGATTTGTATCAAACTTTCCTTTTCTTGAGTTTTTCAATGTTGAGATCAATTCCATCTTCTCAAATTTAGAATATTCACACCATTCAATTAAGTAACAATTACCACAAGAGGGTTTCATCTCATGAAGTTCCAAAATGTTATCCTTTAACTTGGAGATAAAACCTTTTGTCAAAAGTTTGAAACAATATTTTTGATAGTTGTGGTGTGAAACTTGAACTCATTTAGTTTCGATTTTAGCTGAAAAGGCAAAGATGAAAACGATGTCCAAATGAGCAATGTAGTAACTCATTACTTCATTTACTATCATTGGGTAGACTTCATCTTTTTTTAAAATCTTTCTACCTTTGAGGTTTCTCGCATATCGTATAAATGAGAATCACAATGGGTATCTCATACCTATGTAGACTAATTATGAGAAGAAAGATCTATGTCATTTTATAACATTTAGAACAAAAAACGAAGTCCTAACCTTCTATTCCATTGTCCATTGCTATCTTGGTGGAAAGCCCTTTCCATTTTTGGTATCCTTTCATCTATATGGAACTTTCATGACTTTGTAACATCTTTACAAGTAATGAAACCAAATCATGTGATAGTCGAACTACTAAGTCACTACATAGAGTTCAACCTTTGTGAGAAACACGTAATCGTTAGATAACTAAATTATTACTTAAAAATTCAACGATTTGTATGACTTGTTGCACTCCACCTTTAAATGTCTAAACATTGTTCACATAGGTTCTCTAATAAAGATGTCTTAAGGCATTGGAATAATCAATTGGGGATAACCATAATTATGTATATATCTAAGAACCATTCTTAGATGTTAACACCATTCTAATTTACTTGTAAATGACATTAGCAACACAAAATAAAGGTCTTAATAATTTTGATCTCTCCTACTATTTTATTATAATCCACATGACCCTTTTATGTGAACCGGAAAAAGCTAGCTTTTTTTAGCGAGTAAATGAGCCCTACATCATATATCATAGTCCCACTTCTCCGTAGCCAACCATATCTCTTAGTTAAGTTAACCCAAACGGTCTTATGAGTAGACATTCTCTCAGTCTAGGCGTCCCTATGTGTCCATAGCCTAGCCTAGAAGGAAAGATGTAGTCACATGCATCTCATGCATTGAAGATGATGAACTTGCTAATCTAATTGATCACCAATCCCTATGTGTCCATATTGTTAGTCTACGAGTAATCCGTAAGCAGAAGCGGTAATTTAATTTTTTTTTTTTGGATCTAACCTAAAACATGGATTAAGCTCATAGACATATACAAAGATCGATCATACAAACATATATAAAATATATATTTAACAGAAAGCACAAAAAAGTTCCACGAAACTAAAATGATCAATATCTAAGAAATTACTGATCTTAATACAGAAGCAAAAGAATCTCCTTGCTTCTTCATCATTGTCGAATTCAGTAGGAAGAATGAGGTGCCCAAGTATTAAACCTCTAATCATAATCCACACAGTTCAGTTCGCTTGGTTGATTTTCTATTCTCAGATTCATCTCATGATTTAAAGATCTCATGGAAAAGAAAGGAAAAATCTCACTTTTCTTACTATAGGATTTTGGCCAAGAGGCAAGAAGAGAAAGCCCTATTTGGCCAACCCTATTAGAGTGCCTATATAGTCTCTTATATTGTAGGTTATCATAAATTAAACCACAATTTTGACTCAATCAACTATGGACTTAGTTAAAGGTTCTCTTAATCTAATTGAGTGAACAATGGGTCAATTACTCATCAATATGGTCGGCCATACATTGGGCTTTTAATCAATAATTTGATTAATTTATCCTATGAAATCTAATTAAAAAATTAGATAATTTAACATTTTAATGTCTAATTTCTAATTACAGCCATTCGAGACACTTATGATTAATAAATAGTCTCGATGTAAATAATTAATTTCTAATTAAACTAATATCATACTTAATTGTGCTAGTAGAGCTGCATAATATTAAATTTAATAAATTAACAATTTACTATTTTTCCCTTATAGTCATACTATAAGACAAATTATAATTTCACCCCTAAAATAAAAAAGGTATGTTTTCCTTATTCTTGTAGAAAACATAAATGAGTTACTTTTGAACTTTAAATGTATGGTTGATTAGGTTGTACGTCACGCTGATAGGAAGATCTCATAATACTTTATGATTTTATCTAATTCATATTTAGATTCATTTAACTTTAAAACACCTTTTACACTAAATAATTAATTCAATCATCTCATGATTAATTAACTTAAACTTCCAAGCAAAGATTAACTTATAGCAAAGTGTCAAAGCTACCCAAGAGATGAGAAGTAACTATTTTTCAAAAGAACCTGTTGTGACCAACAACTGTACCATAACAATCCTCCCAAGCTAATGTCCCAATGCATCCTAGGGTATTGTTGAACTTTTAAACAGTAATAGACAAATCATATGAACTGTTATAACTTTAATGAACATAAACAATGGATTTACTGAAATTCTTTTCATACTATACTATTTTTCAAGGATATCATTGTTCAATAAAGTATACAACTCCTATGACTAATTTCCAAATACGGAATCGATGGATTCCATCTTGATCACTCACAACTTCATGTATAATATTTTATACCTAACTCTTCACCCGATTTCACCCTTACTAGGGTTTATTGGAATGATATCAAAGTAGAAAGCCTAACACATAAGATACCATGGTGATGTAAGGTCTAAGGACCACATGTAATATAGTCACTAGATAATTCTGATTAACAGTTAGTATTATTATCCTTGAGAGTTATCTAAGTGTCATGTTCAGTACTCTTAGTCTCAACTAACCACTCACACACTTATCAGGATGGTCCACTAACATCAATGGTCATAAGAAACCATCTTAAATATTTGAAAAGATAACCTAGGTGATAGTCTATTTGAATTATCAATGTCCCTCTTGATAATTCTATGACTATAAACAATTCGTCTCTTAAGGTTTAGTAGCTTGCATTTCATTTGGCTTGATCTCTATCATGGTCTTAAGTGCATAACCTAAGATACTAGATTTTATCATGATATGAAATAAATAACATATAATATTAACTCTGACATAATTAATAAAGATGATAACTAGAAGAATGCATTTACTATTATTGAATAAATAATAATGTCTTTAATATTTACAAATAGATTGTATCTCACAAAATGTATACCTATTGGGTCTAACCTGATTGGCTTAGTGGACATACACATTAAATATCCCAATTGCACTAAAGCCAATTATTTCAGAATCTAATTCTCATTTTGTTAGGATGGCAATCTAGCTTTTATTGAAAAAGCTCCTTAGTAATTTGATTCGCTATGTTGTTATTTATATCGATTTTTTCTATATTCATATTCACATTCCGAGTCACTACTAGATTAAGTGAGAACATAATAACACATGTTTGGACTTTGATGAGACCTAGGTTCCTCTTGCTTTTACTATTTCATCATAATTATCATATTCAACTACTATAAAATTATTAATGCTAGGAATCACATTAAGTCCAGTCATGAACTTTTCATCTAAAACACGCTTTTACTACTTTCAAAATTATAATGTATTCAGCTTTAGTGGAGGATTTCAAGATCGTTTCCTGATTTACTATTATCAATATTCGATTGAAAATTATAGTTTGTGAAATCTCAATTTTCAATTTGGAAGCTTCATAAAATTAAAAATATATTCTCAGTCTTTCTAAATCAAATAAAGACATTTTTAACATCATCTCAATGCTTGTCATCCTAATTGCCTTGAACCTGCTTGTAACTTTTTAGAGCATATGCTATATCTGTTACATACATAGTATTGCATATTTATGCTATACCTCTCCTTTGATGTCTTAGTTGATATTTATTAAGAGAGGTGGATTCCTTGACTCATGGGAAAAAGTCATCTCTTGGAATCGTTAATACTAGACATCTTTAGCAATTTTACTTATGTATGTTGATTGGGTCAAGCCAATAAATCTTTTGAATATATCGCTATAGATTTTAACAAAAGATTCTTATTCCAAACTCTTATGGAGGGGTATTTCTATGATTACAGTTTAACAGATTGCATCATAGCTATTTTATTCTCTAATGAATAGTATGCCATTTCTGTAAGGAACTTATGAGTGTTTTGTGCTCCCACTAACTTTTGTGTACACACAAGGATCATCTTCATTTTTTTTAATGAAATCAAATGATTTGATTGTTTCATCAAAATAGATGTCTCAATTCCGAGATGCTTATCTCAATATATAATGGCTTTTTCACATCATTTTGCCATATTTGGTAATCACGACAAGCATAAGCAATATTTGAGCATCCTTTAGGAACTATTCATGTAGGTGCATCTATTTCCTGGTATCCGAACTACTAATCGGCTTGAAATATATCGTATGGTCATCATCTATGACAAGAGGCTTATTAGGATTTTTCCACTAGAAATCATTTGGGCCCACAAGAAAAATATTGGATCTACGAACCCATTATGCAATATGAGATTTCACTATTGTCTTTTTTTAGGGTGTCTCAGATGTTGGTTCAGTTAGTATAGAATTCTTGGTTTGTAATCATTTTGTAGTTTTTGAAATTTTTTCAATTTCTATCATGCTCCCACTAGTTCCTTCAAAAAGAAAATACCTCGATGACAAAGTAGTGGTTCATATAACATACATCTTTTTTATAGAGTATGATGAAAATAAAATTCTAACATCCCCTTAGGATATCTCACAAAATAATTGATTTCAAACATTACCTCCAATCATATCTCTATATCATAATATGGTTCAACAACATTCTTCTACCACTCCATATTTCATATGAAGTAGAAAGGAAAAGTAATTGGAGGGAATTATGTTTCGTGCAAATAAATAATATTATTAGGCATAACCCTTGAATATTTTATGGAAGATTGATCTGACTTATCAAACTAAATCTAATAAGGTATGATACCTCCATTCGACATTCTAAGAGGTTTCTATTAAGAGAGAATCTAATTTTTCTTTTCAACTAAAAGAAATATGATTATCATGCATAATAAATAATAGTTCACAAGTTGTTATTGATTCAGAATCAATTAGACCTTATATGTCCATAAAAACAACTTTGTGAATTCTTGTTCATTGGCATGATTTAATCGATAGTGCCAGGACATTTTTAAAGCACATCAAACTTTTCTTCACTTAATCTTTTCAATAATGAGATAAGTTTTATCCTATTAGAATTTAGAATATATAATTTAATTGTTACCATAAAAGATCTCATCTAATGAGATGCTAAAAGTATTGTTCTTTGACATTGAAAATAAAACCTTCCTTGTCAAAAATTGAACAACACTTTAGGTAAAAGCAAGTATATAAAACATTGACTTATTGATTTCTAAATTTATGCCAAACGGTTAGGATGAAACCAAAAATATGAAGGCTAATGTAATAACTGTTTGTTCATTTGTTGCCTTTAGGTGCATTTTGTCTTTCTTAAAATTGTACCACTTTTGAAATTCATATATAATACATATATAAAATCACATTCGGTATCTCATACCTTTCGTAGAATAATTTAAAAGAAATATTATCCTCAAATTTTAAACAATAATGAAACATCAATATGCATCATAAGGGAGACTTAGTTAGCCTTTTAATTTTGTCTTCCAATTTCCTTTGCTACTATGGTGGAAACTCCTTTCAAATTTCTTTGTCCCTTCCATCTTAATAGATATTTCAAGCCTTGTAACTACTTTACAAATTATGAGATCAAATTGAATAATTAAAAGATTTTCAAGTCAAACTAAGAGATTTAATAATTTTGAAAATAAGTAATTTTTAATTAACTAAGTCACTACTTAGAATTTTAACAATAGTAAGACTTGTTCCTTTCACTTCACTTCTAAATATCAAAATATGTTTTGGCATTTGTTCTCTAACAAAGGTGCCTTCTGGATTTTATACACGTCATTTTGAATATTTATACAAGTAACAAATGTAAGGTTATTGATAATCTTAATGACATATAACTTCTTATAATTCTTTTGAAGCTAGTTATTCATTAATGCAAGTACAATACATTACATCTTATCAATTCACTTCAATCACTTAAACCAAGTTATCCTTGTTCTGCTAAGTAATATTTACGAGTAACCAAAATGTCCTACGTGTTCGATTCGAGATAATAATAATTTGTTAATCTCTAAAAAATATTATTAGATTCCTAATGTCATACTTCTTTAAAAGTTGGTCTAACCAATTTATTCAACTTGTGAATGGACTTCAGAATATGGTTTGTTATTGCACATTAACTACCACAATCAGAGGCCTTAATAATTTTGGTATCTCTCACTATTTTATTTTGAATTTATACTACCCTCTTTTACAAGACAAGAAAAAAAATTGATTTTTCTTAGTGGAAAAATGATCAAATCATCGAATATTGTTATCTCACGTATCCATGGCCAATTATAATAAGCATGAAAGATAGCAAACATCTTTGCAATTACATCTCATGTAATTCCTTCATCTTGCCTCTAAGAAAACATACTCTCACGTGTCTGTAGCCAATTATATTATCTTGTGCATGTTTCCATGTCCATGTCTAGGATGATAACACTACTCAGTCAAGCATTATATGCTAAGATAATAAATGTAAATACTTAATAGAAGCATCACATAAATTATAATATTTGGAAGGCAAACTATAAAACTATTTTATGAAAATTTTATCTTAATCTTATCAAAGCTGAGATTCGAAACAAGTATGGTCTCATCAATCAATACACATATGTTATGCATGTACTATCTCAAAGTTTTTAAACATAGTATATATGTGAAACATGATGCATGTACAATTAACAACTTAAATCACATACATCTAATGAATGAACATATTGAACAATTTAATTTTCATGTATTATATTGTTTTCTTTTAATGTGTGATAATGTAATGTTCATAGAAATCAAAACAAGTTTCAGATTTAATTAGTCTAGATTCTTTATTATCGAATCTAATTACATTCATTGAGTATGTTTTAATTAATAAAAAGCACGAAACACAATTAAAACAATTTCCTTAACTCCTTAAGGAAAGTTTCCAAATATATTATCTTTCCAAATTTGGAAAGTTTCCTTTTTAGAAAAGTTTCCAAAAAGGAAAGTGCTATCTTCAGAAATTTTCCTAATTTAGAACTCTTTCTAAAATGGAAAAGTCTTCTAAAACCATTTTTTTTTTCTAATTTAAAACTCTTTCCAATTTAGATTAGTTACCTACAAAGTTTCCTTATTTGGAACATTTCTAAATTAGAATATAATTCTTTAGTTTAGGTAGATAACTAAATTTTTTTAATTTGGAACTCCTTCTATAGTAGGTTAATTACCGAAACAAAATATTTTCCTAATTAAGAAAGCTTCTAAAATAGGTTAGTTACTATAAAAATTTTTAGCTAGCTAATGAAATCAATTTTTTTATCCAGATGATTATAGAAATTTCATATAAACAATTTTACATTATAAACTCTATGAATTTCACCAATCACATCAAAACTTACAATACACAAGTTATGGTAATTAATTGATTCCATAAAACCAATTCCTTATTTTTATATGTTGATAAAGTGCTACATAAATAATTTAAATTATTAACTTTATTTACCATATTAATACTTATCAAATAACAATCTAATTTGTAATTTCCATAATTAAAATCAAATATTAAATATCAAATAAAAAAGAATAGATTTTTATTAATTTATTTCGAAATAATATTTTCCTATATAAGGAAGAGGAACCTTCTCCTTCACATAACCTTAGCCGCCTACTTCATTTGCACCTTGAGCCATAGTTCGGCCATTATAGGCTAATGATTTCGTTTATTCTAACAAACAAGGATTTTAATTCGAACCAAAACCCGAAAATAAATTTCAAATTAAATGAATCAAATTACGTTGATCTAAAATCGCCAAAATATGATCTGATTTGCACTAAATCCTTTCAAATACAACCCAAATAGTCAGGCAATCATCAAATCAAGTTAAAATCCCTGCACATGAGGTAGATTTTTGCCCCAAGTGGCCACAACTAGCCGTTGGATCACGACTCGTCCGATCTCGGCCTTCATTTCTTTTGTTAGCTTTTTTCTTCTACAAAAAAGGGTTCCCTCCTTTGAACGTCTTTTTTCTTCTTTTGGTATGCGGCAGACACTTCAAGACCCTGGGACGTCTTTTCTTTTATTCCAATTCGTACTTCTTGTTCACTACCTATGGGGCATCCTGAGTTTGATTTACCGATGGTGAGATAGTCTCTGGGAGCCCCGCTACATCAGATGTTGAGGTTACCAATTAGCATCTTACTGGAGACCAGGCTATAGACAAGGTCAGTACTGACTCTTAAAACTTGATTTCCTTTATGAGCTTTTAATCTTTCAGCTTAAACTCTATATTCTCTTTGTCTCATATCTGATTATTCTCTCTTCGGGTACTATAGAGGTTGATCCTGAGGAGATCATAGAAGTGGTCCTTGCCAAATTTGTTTACCGTCAAGCCTGTCAGCCAGAGTCATCCACATTTTTTGATGCATCAGCCATCTGAGACCACATTGAGGCATTCATGATAATACCATTGTTAAGGCTATTAGAGGTACTATTCATTATGATACCTTTGCCAACATTGAACAGCTACCTGACTAGAAGGACCCCTTATCTGACCAACACAATCACTTAAAGACTCCTAGGGACAAGAGTAGAGCATCTTCATAGAGATCTTCTGAAACGGGGTAGAGATTAGTTTTTGATACTACTGTTATCGAGCTATCTTCTCATATTGTGGTGACATGGCTAGACATGGCTAGAGAGAGTTGCACGTACTGAGTGCCAGGCTGAGTTGTAGTTGGAAAGGCACAAGGTTCAAGAGCTATTGGGTAGACTATAGATAATCAAGGATAGATATCAGGCAGTGAAGAGGTTAGGGGTGAAGCTTTCATAAACTATCACACGATTGACAGACCAAATCCCTGGATGGACTATATAACTGTCATGGAGGTAGATATGGAGCTTGAGCGGATGGAGGTCACATGGGACACCATCCAGATGTTCTCTTTTCATAAGGATTAGCCTCTTTTCCATTTATTGCTTAAGTAGACTTGCATGTTAGTAGCCTCATTTCTATTAATGGTCTATCTTTTTATAGATGACGAATTTTGTTCGGTGACATTAATGAATGTTTGAACTTTTATTCTTATTAGTACTTTATTTATTTTGAAACCGACCAAGCGAACAACTATATAGCCAAACATCCCTTCGTTACATATTTTCACACATGCTGGAATGTAATGCTTCAGATAAAAGCCACTAATTGGCTTATATTGCATTACACCTTGCAGACTTTCTAGTTAGTAAGCATTATTAAAAAATGTTTATCGCTCTCGAAAAGTTTCTTCCCAATTGGGAGCCCACTTACCATAGGCTTTCACCCTACCTATTTTTTCGATCGGTAATAGTACCTTCCATAATAGGTCTCCGATCACAAATGACTTAGCTTTCACCATTTTTTTGTAGGCTTTAATGACTCTATTTTTATGAGTTTTCAAAGCATTCAATACATTTAATCTTTCTCCTTCTAATTCTTCTAACTCAATATGCATTGATTTGGAGTACTCGGGGGGGGGGGGGGGGGGAGTTAGATAAAGATAATTTTTCAAGCAAATCTTTAGAGACTTTTGTTGAATTTCCATAGGCAGTAAGAAATCATGACCATATATACTAAGAAATATGGTGTAGTAGACATACCCATTTTCTTTGCGTTATGGAATGTCATACGGGTGGTCCTAGGAGGTCATTCCACGATCTTGGATTATCCTTAATCATCTTCTTTACCAAGCTAGTTATTGCCCAATTGGTTGCTTCCACTTGGCCACTAACTTGAGCATAGAAAGGTCTTGAAGTGACCAATTTGAAGCCATGTTCTTCAATGAATTTAGCTACTAGGGTACTAGTGAAAACGGTGGCATAATTAGTAGTTATGGTTACCGACACCCCGAACTTATGAATAATAAGGACTCGATGACCTCTAGTCGAGTTACTCTCCATAGTGGTAATGTTTCGACCTACTTGGTAAAGTAATCCGTTGTGACAAGGATATGCGTATAATGTTTAATTGACTTCGGATACATCTGATCGATCACATCAATAGCCCAACCTCTAAATAACCAAGGTTTTAAGATTAGTTGCATTTCCAAAGCAGGCTACTGATGCAATATTGGATGAGAGGCAAATGACAATTGCCTACCTCTAGATTTTCTAAGTTGAAGACTTAGAACTTAACCTACCTAGAAGCCTAAATCGGGTGCTTCCGCTTATAAACTGTCACTATCTTAGAAAACCCCTCTAGAATACTTAGATAACATTTGATGCTATCGAATGCTTCCTGATGGTGGGGGTAGCTAGACAAACTCATTTTCCTACTTTAACTTCAGCAAGGAATTGAGCACCTTAGTTTTCCAGGCCATATTTGAAATAAATCTCCTTAAGAAATTGATTTAACTAAGGAAACACTAGAGTTACTTTTTATTTATAGGTGGATGGGCATCTCTGATGACTTTGGTCTTTCATTGGTCAACCTTAATGCCCCTTTGGTGGATTAGAAACCCAAGGAAATTTCAGGCAGAAACACCAAAAGAACACTTTAGTGGATTTATCTTCAACTTGTGAAGATGCATCAGTCCAATGTATTTTGAAGATCAGCCAAATGATTGGTAGCTCTTATAGACTTCACTACTATGTTGTCAATATAGACTTCCATAATAGTTCCAATCAAATCGTTGAAGATAGCATTCATAGCCCTTTGATAGGTCACACCATCATTCTTTAATCAAAAGGGCATCACTGCCATTTGAATACTCCTATTGCACCGGGGCCTTGGAATATAATTTTATAGATAACTTCTTTGGCTATGAAAATTTGATTATACCCTGAGTGGCCATTCATGAAAGACAAGAGTTCATCCCTAACTGCTTTGTCAACTAGTAAATCGGCTACCAACATATTGTGTTCATCCTTAGGGGCTGCTAGATTTAAGTTTCAAAAGTCTATACATAATCTCAACTTATCTTTCTTTTTTTTATGATGGGTACGATATTAGACATCCACTTAAAATACCTAAAAGTTCGGATGAAGCTGACTTTATGCAACCGTACCACCTTCTCCTTTACTTTTAAGGTTACCTTAGTAGACAATCACTAAGGTGGCTGCTTGAAAGGCATATACCCGGTGTTGATCGAAAATCGATGTGTAAACAATGACCTATCAAATCCAGGAATTTCATGATAATCCCAAGCAAAACAAAATGAGTAAGCTGATAACAAATTTATCATTTCAATTTGCATTTGTACAAACATGCTACTAATATAAATCAACTATGGATTTTGTACCGACTCTAAATTTATTTCTATCAATGGGTCTTGTACATTGGCTTTAAGATCACCTAACTTAGCTAGGGTGAGGTCTAGTTGATCTATAGTTAGGCCTTCGTCTTGCTTCTCTACTCGGCCTTTGAGGTATTCCTCTATCTATCAGGCCGAATATTTGTTCTCGACAGCTGGTTATTGGTTATAGCCTATGATGATGGCATCTCTTTTATCCTCGGTTTGGTGGAGTTTTTCTAAAACAGGAAGTGCACTAGCGGTTGATTAGCGATTTTTTCTTTGGTCAATTCATATGTTGGTTTAGATGTTGAAACAACTCCAACTACTTTGCCTTTGCCTTGGCCACTTTGATGGGATAGATAATTTTGTCATAATAAGTGACCTCTATCACATGTGAAGTGGCCGTGAAGGGTCTTGCTTCAACATTGACCATTTCTACCTTATCCTTGTTCTAAAATATCAGAGCTTGGTGCAAGGAGGAAGGTATGTAAAAATTAGAATAAATCCAATCTCTTCGGAGCAAGGCATTTCAAGAAGCAGTCGTGTCAATGATGAAGAATGCGGCCAATGATGACTTTATTTGAACCGTTATCTCTAATGATAGGATGCCTTATCCATTTGATATGCCTCTGGCAAAGTCACTGACAGTTACCTCTATTGGGATTAAATCCTTAGCCTTACTTATTCAGAACTTTAATTATGGAGTATAGTAGGATGTTGACCGTCGCTCTCTTATCAATCAAAGTTTGGCTGATCGGTACTCCTTCTAGGTAGAATTTGATGTAGAGTGGTTTGATGTGCTAGCATATCTGAACATATGCCTTTTAGAAGATAACATTTGTGTAGCCATCTATCTTTATTGTTACTTCGATCGAACTGACATATTTAAATGGTCCTAGCATAGTCTGTAACTCTAGGACAACTATTTAATCCTCACTCGCATCTACTTCTTCTTATGGGATTTATATATCGATCTAAAATTTTGTCAATCACATTACAATCTAGCCGAATGGGAATAATGCCGACCAGTATTTTGCTACTAATAATGACGTTTGAGCCTTGTTAGGATTTGGCTCATTACACTGATAAGGATTTGGCACAACAATCCAAGTTAAGAGGCTAGTCATTCAACTGCTTAGTTGATGGGAACGGTAATCATCTGACCGATTGATTGTGTCCTTATCCCTTCATCCATCTTCGCCATAAGCATCAGCTTGAGGCATACATGATTGGCCATGAAAGCATAAGGGTGGCTAATCGGGTAAATAACTAGGCCGATTAGCAGTTATACTAACCGGGTGAGGATTTAGGTTGAGAGCTTCCATACTAATTCGCATGTTGTCCCGAACAAATTTTCAATGGTTAGTAGGCAATCATCGACGACTGGCCCATCCTGTCGTTCAATCAAGAAAAGACCTCATGTTAGACAAGGCAGCATTAGTCGTAGTAAGGAAATGATTGGAATCGACTCTCATGGTGAGTAGTTCTCCAAAACTCAAGAGTCATTTATCGATTCTCTCTTGGATATGCTACTGGAATACTAAACAATTTTTCATCCGATGATAATAGGAATTATGATATTTATAATAATCGTTACCTCGTACCTCATCGGCCGACGACAGCTTGTGGTAAGGCGAAATCTTCAACTTCTTATTCTTTAACCAAATGGCAAAGATTTCACTCGCCTTGTTCAAGTTAAAGGAGTAGACTTTGTTCCACTCATGAGGATTCCTCTTAACCTTTCACGTTTCATAGACTTTTTGGGAGCCGAAAGTTTGACTTGTTTCGTCAAAGTCATAGCTGGGTTCTTGGTAGTAGTCTTGTTGGATAACTCAAAGAAGTCTTAGAATTCCATCCCTTTAAACTTCTTCCTGGGTTCAATATCAATATGATTGATGGCCAGCTTCATGAACTCTTGTTCACGCAAAGTAACATGGCACTAGTCCTTAACTCTTTGAACCGTGACAATAAAGCCCCACCCGATTCACTAGTTCATTGGGACAATCAAAACGGATCAACCATTATAACTTCTGGCTGCCTATAGAAGAATTGGGTAGAAAAGTGTTGCTCTATATACTCTCAAGTCCTTATTGAGTTGGGCGATAGACTAATATACTGGGCAAAAGCCAGCCTAGTTAAGGAGTTAGCGAAAAGTCAGACCCGTAGCCTATTGTTTCAATTGGCAATTGGCCTTACTACACTGAATGGTGAAGTAGCCGATGTGTTCCACAGCTAACTAATTTGAGTTGTCCCCAGAAAATAAGGTGAAATCCAAAACCCAGTATCCGTAGGAGAAAGGTTTCCGGTTGATCTCCTTGCTATACAGCAGAGGCGGTTGCCGAATAGCAGGACCATAGATATCCAGTATAATATTACCAGTTGTTCGTCATGCCTTGGCCTATTGTTAGGCCAATGTGGTGGATGCGGGTTGGCCACTCCTTTAATCTCTCAGTTGGGTTTAAATGCTAGGGGCTGCCTAACGGCCACCTGAGGTAGTTTGGTGGCTATTGATGGGTTAGCATCTGGTGGCGGTAATACAACAAACGGCCTATTGGCCATGGGCTGATTTTTGGCCATGCAGCCGTTATCCTGGACGGTGTCGAGGGTTTTTTGACCTACCGCCCATGAAGCTCTTGCTGATGGGATAGTTCTAGAAACATGATGAGTTTCCTCCCTAGCATATCGAGCCATTCGGCCAAATGGGCTGACTTTTATTCATATGGGTATCTGATCCATCCATTCTCTTAAAGTGTCAGATTATCAAGACTTTTGATAGCCACTGGCTTGGATTTCCATGATAGATAACTTGAGCCGACCAAATGCAAGATGGACTTGGGGTTTGGACAGATCACCGTCAACTTGACATTTTTTTATAACAAAAATCGGTCCCACTATACGTGCTAGGTCCCACTGTACATGCCAATTTTTTTATAACAAAAATCGGTAAATGGAGAATAGGGAGATAGATATAGCACACAACCTTTTAACACATGGAAACTGAGTCCCATTAGGCATTCCAATTTGTTGTTGTGCAAATTCTGTGAATGCACGGTGAATGGGGAATTTGTGTTGTAGCAGACAATCATTTTATCCCAACAGAATGTATAGAGTGTGGGCGTACTAGAAGTAAAGAGTGTTTGGAGATGAAAGAACAGTAATTTAAATTGTAATAAAATAGAGTATGGATAAATTGAAGATAGAAAACTAAATGCACTAAGATAAAGTGCACATAAATTAAAGGCGAAGAAGGTACATTAATTTAAATGACAAAGTAAAATAAAATCATCGTATTAAATTAAAGTCTGAAATTGATCTCACCTGAATTACAAGGTGAAAGAAGCATGATAGAATGCTTAAAATATTACACTAGTCTTGGACATTAAGTCTAATAAATGATTAATTAAAAAAAAGTTACAAATTTTTTGTGGCGTGTTGTGGATTTGAGCTTTAGGAATATTTGATGAATCACGCAAGTAGAAAGCCTACAAAGCAATAAGAAAATCAATTAAAGTATTATTTTCAAGACTTCGGGCTAAGAGAGATGAACCGGTATTTGGTTGACCTGTGTCTTTTTCCTTTTGGCAGAGGGCTTTTTTTATAGGCATCAGATACTTGGGTGGCAAATCTCCTTTCTTTGTTGGCAAGACTTCCAATTGCTCGAGAATCCTTGTCAAAATTCTAATCTAATCCTTTCAGCCACTACGAAAAATGGCTATTTTGACGGAAGTCACTTGGAATAAGTCAAGCGAAACTTTACCCTTTGTAAATTGACTGTTGGATTTGTTGAAAACCCCTTTGAATTAGTCAAAACTTCTTCACTTTTTATAGGGGAAGCTCTTGCTTTTGATGGGAAGCCCATGGGCATAGTAACAGTATCTTTCAAATTTCTTGTAATGCTCCTAAATCCACCAAAATATCTTCCTACTTTGCTGTAAACCCCTAAAAATATAAAAAAGTTCTGAATAACAAAGCAAAAATATAGTTGCACTGTCAATTTGACCGTGTGGATAAATTACCTGTCGGCCCCCCCTCGGTTGACAAGTCCAAGGAAGAAGTTACAGATTTTATGACCTACTTTGGGCCTATTTCATCTTTTTCCTTGATGATTTACTTACTTTCTCTTAGGACTTTTTCCATGTCCTTTGATACTTTCTAAAATGATAATTTTGGCATCAACACATACTACTCATTGAGAATGATGTTGATTTGTTACAAACTATCTAGTTGTGATTGTCGAAAAACTTCTCCATAACTGAAATGGGTAAAAGCATCTTTTGTCTTAGGCATAAATATCTATAAAGATTGATTCAAAAGGATTGCTAGGCTTAACCCATTCACGTATAAAAGCAAGGTACTAAAGAGGTTTAGTATGGAAGATTTTAAGAAATGACTATTTCTCAAAATATTATAGAATCACACTCTCCAAAGACATCGCCTAAGACACGAGTGTAGAGAGAATACATTAATTAAATAACCTATACTTGCTAATATGTCTTATAATGTATGCCATGTCATGTACGAGGTCGTATATTGCCCAATGCTCTAAGTATAACGAGCATGAACGAAGGCAATTTGGATGAACAACATTAAAATGCAGTCAAGAACATTATTACCTTCTTGAGAGAAATGAATGGTATGTTCTTTATTTATGGAGATTCCAAATTGAAACTAAGGTTTTCGCTAACTCTAATTTTCAATCGGACTTAGTCGATGGTGAATCCACATCATGTATCGTTTTATGCACATTGTTATATTGGTTAGTTGGACTAGTTCCAAAGAAGAAATGAATGATAAAATAATTAAAAAAAATAAATACATTAATGTTTGCAAAGCAAAATAAGTGTATTAGATGAAAAGGTTCATAATGGAACTTATAATGGTTTGTTGCAACATTGGCCATGTTGTAATGTACTAGGATTACAATGGTCTACAGTGAAAGCGAATGAACCAAGGTCTCATTAGAAATCCAAACACGAATTGCTTTGTTATCTCTTTATCCGAGTGATAGTTGGAAGTGTTCAAGTGAAATAAGAGAGTTGACATAAATTATAACATAGAGGATCCACACACAAAGGCACTTTCCCAATGACAGTTTAATCGCCATCATGATAAGATAAGAATACGATTCAAAATTGTTTGGCTTTAGTGCAAGTGGGAGATTGGAAGTGTAATGGCCATCAAGCAAATCAAGTTTGACCTGATAAGGTCATTTACTTATGTGAATCAGTCTAATCTATATAAGTTATCAACTAAACTAAGCAATTTTTATTTAATAGGCTATTAGAGTATTATATTAATTGTCATTATGTTGAAAATAACATTGTATGCATATTGATTGTATGACATACCTGATAGGTTCTTTGATCTTAGATATCCACTTGGAATTGTGATAGTGATGAAGCTTGGTGAGATTTAGGTAGCTTAACCTCTATGATCCAAATTTTTCATAGTCATATGATTGTCATTTTGCGAGCATAATGATATTCTCATAATCGTCTATATTAGGGAATATCGAGATAGGTATGTAGGTGATTAGTAGACTTCTAAAATTGTAAAATTGTATAAATTATCAATATAATTGATTGCATACCATTCAATTAGAACGTATATAATCTGTCATGATATTATTAGGTTGGAAATAATAACCTGCTTGTATGTATAAAGTATTGATTGCATACTTGATAGATTCCTAGTTCTTATACATACAATTGAATTCATGATAAAGATCATGGAAGGATGAGATCTAAGTTGGTTAAGTCTGAGATCTAAATAGTTTAGAGTCATAAGATTGTCATGATAGGGATAATGACAATCCGAAGAGATTATTATATGCATAATCCTCTTTGAAGAGAAAAGTGATGATCTCATATTCATCAGTGTTGGAGAGCACTAGGATAGGCATATAGGTGATTGGTAGAGACCTAATCACTAAATGTGATCATTTGACAAAACTCAATGGTAATGATATTAAATTGTTAATAAGTTTTATCGTTAACTATTGTACCTGTGATATTCAAGCCTAAGATCACCACAATACTTGCATATGAGATATCATGCTTTGACATCACTCCATGTGGTCTTAGAGAAAGGCCAGTAAAAGGGTGAACCATTGGCCATATGTTTGAATATATGGAGACTGTAGGATGATAAGATGAGATTCAACACCTCTATATTAGAGGAGGTGTTACTATGAGTCATATAACTTATGCATGAAGAAAATTCTTATGCAAAATATTATGGTTAGCAAAAAGTTGTCTATAAATCCATTGTCTAACTACATAAGAAGTTTATGACATTTATAAAGAAAAGTCGAAAAGGGTTTAAGAGTTAAACCATACCTTATGACATTTAGGAAGCATGGTTGATGGAAGGTCAGTCTAGTACGGTTAGAGTTATCTACGGTTCTTGTAGAAGTTTCTTGTACTTCTCATTACACTAGTGACACATACACCTTGCTAAAGGCCAATGTGTGTCTGGTGGTTCAAATCAACTTGATCATAGAAAATGATCACATTGACTGTTTTTTTTTAAAAGTGTTTTCAAAGTCAAAACGGTCCATTCGTAAAGAATGGATAAAATTCATAAGTTGTTGTGGGGCCCAACTATTGTCGGAATGTAGAACCTATACCGTCTCACATACTAAGGTTATAGGATCAAGGTGGATTCTAAATTGGAGAATTTTGACTTGTTCACAATGAACTTGATTTATATAGTTAAATCATTAATTAGTTTAATTTGTTAAGTCTAAGTCACACCCGTACAAGTAACACAGCCAAAGTGTTATTTAGATTTAATTAGAAATGAAATAATTAATTAGAAAATTATTATTTTGATTAAGACAAGTATTAAATAGAGATTTAATGATTACAAAGTTATATAATATTTTGAGGATCACAATGAGGTATGTTGGCTCATTAAAGTGTTAATGGGCCTAAATGGGCCCATGGGCAAAACCTAAAATAAAGTCTATATTTTACCAGGTAAAGTTAGATTTTAATTTGGAAATAAAAGATGATTTTAATTTTCTAGAAACATGAATTAAAATGATTCCTGAGAAACCTGAATATGGTTAATTTGATTAACCGAACCTTGGAGGCTTAATAGGATTTGCGTCCAAGAGCTTTGTGTCCTTATATAAGGAAACAAAATCCTAGAGCTCCTCTTCATTATGCGTGCTGCCCATTTAAGTAAGAGAGAGAGAGAAAAAAATCTCATATCATCTTTTCTTCTCTTTCTCCATTTGTTCAAGAGTAGAATCATTCAAACTTGAATCCAACGTTCGAGTTGTTGACTATGTGGACTAAGAATAGACACCGAGTGACTGTGAGGGACCACCATGAGGCAACCACGTTGGCATGTGAATGGCGGTGATGGCGGCAGCAGTACAGCGGTCCGCTAGCGGCGGGAAAATGAAAACATTGGTGAAGTTCCATTCAGAACTTGGAGGAGATTATGGATTATGTATAATCCCTCTAACCCTTATATTTTCTGTCTTGATTATGATTTTAAATGTCTATGAATCCAGATGTTTGAGAAGCATAGCATCAAATCGGCATCCTTGGTAGTTCGTCACAGGTCCATTTTTTGAAAACAGATTCTGCCCCATGGTGTGAGAAGGAACCATTAACTTACAATGGTATCAAAGTCTCGGTTTGTATGTTGGAATTGTAAAGATAATCTATTTGATGCATGTTTGTGAAATTTGTGTTGAAATGGCTTGTTTATATGATTTTTGAGCTTTTGATGCTTGCTGGAGTCTTTTGAAAACTAACCCAAATGGTGTTTTGATTGTTATTTTCACATTTTTATACTCGGAAATGAAAAGGGAAACATTTTAAAATATTTTGGTGAGTTGGCCACCATGATGACCGTTGTGGGCAGTGGCGGGCCGCCGCGGCAGACCGGCAAGCGGGCAGCAAGCCGCCATGGCCCATAGGCAGTCAAGGCCATGTTGAGGTCTAATCCCCACTTTGTGATTAATGGGTCCCACTTTGTGAGTCCAAAAAATCATTCAAATATTAAATTCCCAAAAATTCTAGAATGTCTCGAATGTTTTGGGAACTTAAAATTTTGGGTCATATGAATTTATGATTGCGTTGAGTATAATAAATTGGAAATGTTGTATGTTATTAAATTCAAGGTATATAAATCATTGAATCTAATTTATGAGCCTTTAAATCTTTTTGTTTGAAAAATTGAATGTGACATTTATTGATGTCAAATTCAGATTTTTATGAGAATTGAAATTATTTGAATGCATCATATTTGGGCTCTATATTTAAAAAATATGGATTGTTTCATGAAACCTTGAAAATGTTCGATGCTTAATAATATTAATAATTTTGTTGATATCCTTAAAACTTATAATATCAATTTGAGAAATTATTGAATATAAAGAAAGTTAGCATTATTTGATGATATTCTTAAAGTGTTAAGAAGACGTCTTATTTTGAAAGTTGCACTTTCTAATTAAAATTAGTAAGTACATAGATATCCTCAAAGTATTAAGAAGACACTAATTTAAATAAATAATCCACAAACATGATTAATTTTATTTATGAATTAATCATTCAAAATGAATTTTGAAATTGCATAATTAAAGATAAAATCATGATTAGGCCGAAACACATAAAATGCATTTAATGGATCGACATGTATGGTTTATTCAAATGTTTAATGAGAATATGCATAACTGTGATGATGTATACTTGAATGTTTTATTTGTATGTTCTCATTACATTGAAAGGAGATAAAATCATGCATGCATGCATTGATGAGACTAATAAAATTAAAACCCTTCAAAGATAATATTAAGCTTCTAAG
Source organism: Coriaria nepalensis (assembly GCA_027186245.1). Lineage (NCBI taxonomy): Eukaryota > Viridiplantae > Streptophyta > Magnoliopsida > Cucurbitales > Coriariaceae > Coriaria > Coriaria nepalensis. The sequence goes on from CP114493.1 coordinate 4,162,683, forward strand.
CCATATAAAAAAGTCTTATATGGTGCATTCAAGAGTTTTACTCTTAATTAAATGTTAATAATTTATTTAATCGGCTATAGACATATAGGGGGGTTAATGGTTTATTAACATGTGACTTATGTAGTTTTTATATTGCAATAGCTGCAATAAATAACATGAGATATTTAATGATTGCAACATTCCTACTAGATCCGGCTATGGATACATAAAGGATTAGTATTGAGTGATTGTTATGTTGGATAGAACGTTTTGGGTTAAACTTAACTAGTAGGATATGGTTGGCTACAGACACGTGGGATCATATTTTACTAGAGGCAATAAAGGAGTTGCATGAGATATAATTACAAAAATTATTTTCATTACATTATATGTGTATTGGGTTAGTTACGAACATGTGAGACTCAATATATGATATAAGGGTCCTTTACCCACTAGGAAAAAACCATTTTTTCACGATTCAGTTAAAAAGCTTAAAAGTGAAATGTAATATAAAATGTGGGAGCATGAGCAAAATTGAATACATCTCTTAATTTTGGATAGTTGATATAATTTACTAGAATACTTATGCGTCATTTTAGTTTATTTGTTTAAAATAATAAACATGATGAATAGTTCATTGCATTCAATCATGGAACACAAAACAAGTTATTGGAGCTAACTATAGAGATTGGCGAAGGCAACTAAAAATAGTTCTCAGACATGAAAAGCTTTTTGACATTTTTATTCAATAGGTCATGACTATTCCTGAAGAGGGAGTTAGTACCGAAGAGAAAGCCGCTTGGGACAAATGAGTTTTCCAAGATGACGAGGTGCAATGCATTATACTTGCATCAATGTCAAATGAACATTAAAGGCAATATGAGAAGATGCATGTCAACCGGATCCTAGATAATCGAGATGCGATATAGGGAGTGGATAGTCGTACCGAAATGTATGACACTTCGAAGTAGTTTTTCTGTATGAAAATGGAAGAGGGATCTTTATTGGAGATCACGTCCTTATAATGATTGGATTCATAAAAAAGCTAGAAGGTGTAGGCTTCAAGATGGACTATGAGTTCTCAAATGACTTGCTTCCCCAGTCACTTTTGGAGTTCTTTCGGTTATTTGTTTTGAACTATCATATGTATAGGTTAACACCTACAAACAAGCAAAAGTTCTCTTGTAGCTAAGGATAAAATTGTTTTGTATATGGGAGGTCGCCATGCCAAGAAGGGCAATGGAAAGGGTAAGTTCAAGAAATGAAAGGTTTAATATTTTAGAGATGGCTCCCTATTATTCAATGATATTGCATATTTATTAAATTTTAAAAGACAAAAGTAGCTTAGACTAAACTTAAGAAACTAAAAGGATTTGATATTGATCAAATAAGCATTTAGAATTAATGGATTTCATCATAGCAAATTAATAAAAGCATACATGTAGTATATACAGATACTTAAATTCATATGATTATGAATCTACAACAAGTAAGCAAAGCTTATACATTGGGAATGATCAAGTCTCATTTAAATTGTTTAAAAGACTAATCATATTGTGTCATCTAATACATAGTGATGTATGTAGAATGACAACAATAAATGTTAAACAAGAATTTTGTGTTTACCCATTGATTCCATATTCTAGCTCTCTTATCTTTTGGGTTTACAGTCTTGAAAAGACATAAGTGAAACAAAATATATATGAGAAGAAAAAAAGGAATAAAAGTAGGTAAGACAAATATGACAAAAGTACTAATCTTATATGAGATCATAAAGATAAATATGAATGTCATTAGTTACTTGATATATACCTTAATAAGAATATGATTCTTATTCAGTGAAGTCCTCTTAGAAGATCATAAGCATATGATGCTTCACTATGGAGAGATTGGGATATATTTGATATAGTCCAATGTGACTTACACACTGAACATGCTATAATCCAATTACACCAAATCTTAGAAATCACCACGAAATTAGTGAGTCAGATATGATCCACATGAGATATGGATAGTGATAATAAAATCATGCAACCATATAATGATGATTAATCATCTTCATGTGGATTAAATAGAAATAAAATCGATATATTATTTTGTGAGATATTATTGTAGAGACTAGAATAGATCTTCTCTAATTCAAGTAAGCTAAAAGAGGAGTCTATTAGCTAAAACATTGCTATCCATAAAAGGAAAGTCATTTCCTAAAAGGACAGTCGGAGCAAGATAATACTTGAAAGGAGTTTTAAATATTACAAAATAACAATTAGATTAAGAATCCTAATTAACTAAAATTCTCATTAATAGGAACCTTCAATAGAAGGAATTGTCACTCCTATGTGTACACTAATACTCATTGCATCAATATATGAAAATAAGTCTCGCTTCCTCAAGTTGTATGAGATATGACCTTAAAGGCTTTCATATATAGAAAAGCACAAAGATCTTGTGTTGAAAGCTTAATCTAACGCTTAAAGCATGCATGCGAGTGGAAAAGGAAATCAAAGTGATAAGTCAAAGTTGTTTGACTTATGAGTGTAGATTACCTAAAATATATACAAGAGATAGTGAGAGCTAAACATGTTGCCTAAATTACTATTCAATGAGATTAAATTAGTTGGAATGCCAATTTTCCATAATGTGTTTATCAAACTTTTACTCCATTGAATTTGGGTAAAGCATCCATTTTGGAAAATCTATGGAGATAGATTTAGAAGGGTTGCTAGGCTTGACCCAAGTTACATACATTAACTCAGTTCCGAAAGAGCTTAGTACCGAAGATTCTAGAAAATGAAAAAAATGAGGAATGTCATGGAATCTTACTCTTCAAATCATGTTATCCAAGACAAGAAGGAAGATGAAACACATGAACTTATACAACATATATAAGACTATAGGTTATGTCATATAAGTTATGTATGGAATCAGATTTCTCTGATGCTCTAAATGTTATGAACGTGAAGTAAGGAATCTGATTGGAAAACATGAAAGATGCGGTTAAGAACATAATGTTGTTCTTGAGAAGAACATAATGTCGTGATAGATTCTTAATTCTCAAACATACACTTGGATTCATCATAAAGATCATGGAAGGCTAAGATCCAAGTTGGTTAAGTCTAATATTTAAATAGTTCATAGTTATAGGATTGTCATGATAGAGATGATGATAATCTGGAGAGATTGTTACATGCGTTATCCTTTTTGAAAAAAAGAGTGATAATCTCATATTTATCAGTGTTGGGGAACACTGGGATAGGAATGTAGTTGATTGGCTGATATATAATCACTTAATGTGATCACTTGAAAAAGCTCAATGAAAATGATATTAAACTATTAGCGAGTTTTTTCGGTGACTACTGTACTTGTGATGCTTAGACCTTAGATCACCATAATAATGGTATATGAGATATCATGCTTTGAAATCACTACATATGGTCTTAGCCAAAGGAAATTAAAAAGGTAAACCGTTGGACATGTATTCCAATATGTGCAGTCTGTAAGGTGATAAGATGAGATCCATCACCTCTATAGTAGAGTAAGTGTTTCTATGAGTCATATAACTTATGCATTAAGAAAATCCTTGCACAAAATAGTCTGGTACAGTCAAATCATATCCTAGGACTTTCTAGAAGCACGATTGATGGAAGGTCAATCAGGTATGGTAATAATCATCTACGGTTCTTGTGGAAGTTCCTCGTACTTCTCATTACGCGGGTGACACATACATCTTACTAGAAGGAAATGTATGTCTAGTGGTTTAAATCAACTTGATAATAGAGAATGATCATGTTGACTATTTGTTTGGAAAAATCTTTTCAAAGTCAAACAGTCCATTCATAAAAATAGATAAAACTCACAAGTTATTGTAGGGCCCACCTACTGTGAGAATGTAGAATTTATTCGACCAAACATACTAAGGTTGATCGGATCAAGGTTGAATTCTCAATTAGAGAACTTTGACTTGTTCATAATAAACTTGATTTAAAGAACTACATTATTAAGTTCTATTTGTTAAGTCTAAGTCAGACCCACATTGCTAGCATAACCAAAGTGTGATTTAGATTTAATTAGAAATAAAATAATTAATTAGAAAAATATTATTTTCGTTAAGATAACTAGTCATTACATGTGTTGATGATTTTAAAAGCTAAGATCACCATGGAATCTTACACTCATAGTTATGTACTTTTCCAATATCCTAAAATATCCTAGCCAAAGATCATTGCATGATAAACCATTGCGTATAGAATTGTAGTATCCATTTTAGTTGTACTTTCTAGTCAGATTAATTTAGTACTCTAAGTTCTATAAGAAATATGTAAATTTGTTATAAAAGTAAATCTGTTATAAAAGTAAAGTTCTAACATTATAGAAGTTAAGATATAAGTCAAAACCTTATATAGGATGAGTAATAGTTTTCAAGCAATTGTTTCCATGTAATTTGAGAATGAATTTAATTGCTTCTTTTGGACAAAATTATGACCTTATTCATGTTTATTAATGTAGATGTAAAGACAATATAAAATTCTAGCCAAAGGGGGAACATGAAAATAGAGGAGTTGCCCCAAAAGTTTGAAGAACTGTCCAGATATGCACTACACCTAGTGGCCACAGATATTTTAGGGTGAAGGATTTTAAGAAAGTTCTTGATCTTGCTCGAAGGTGGTTGATGAACTTTTTCGAAGGTGGTTGAGAAGGCTTTGACAATCGATTGTGCAAGGATTATACAAAAGCAAGAAATGAAGGAACTTACGGTAAAAAAAAAAAGAAGAACAAAGCTAGATTTACTTCTTGTACACTAAGTAATGCCTAGTCTTCAGCACTAACATTCATGGAACAGTAGAGCTTTAATTCATGATGGAGCAATAAGAAAAAGCCATGATATGCAAATAACAACTGTTTCAAGAATAGGAATCGAAACCAAAATGGAGGCCAGAATAAAAGGTACAAGGTTCAAGGGTTGCAATTTCAAGGAATATCATTTAATTAGGGCAACAAGTGTGGCAGGAACTATATTGGAGTATGTAAAGCTGGAATTATAGGGTACTTCAACTATGAAAAACAAGGCATCTTGCAAGAAATTGCACCAACCCGAGGAAGAGTGAAGGAAAATAAGTGAAATCCAATGCTGGGGTGTTTACCATCACTCGTGATGAGGGGGAAGTAAGTTTGTCTATGGTGATATCAAGTCAAATTCTAATTACTAGTCTATATGCATTAGTTCTGATCAACTTGGATGCAACACATTCCTTTATTTTTTTTCAAAGTTTTTTAATAAAATCGAACACCTCATAGATCAATTAGTTGAAATATTCAGTATATACCTTCAAGGGAGGTATTAATTTATATACTCACTGGTTGCAAAATATACTCATGAAATTGGATGTTAAGGAGTTAGGTGTGAATCTTTATGTGTTAGATATGCAAGATTTTGATATCATATTAGGGATCAACTAACTCTCAAAATATAATGCCATGATAGATTTTTGAAAGAAGAAAGTAGTATTCAACTTATCAAAAGAAGAAACAATAAAATTCACCGGTGATTTAAAGAGGACGCAAATTCAAATGGTGTTTGCTGTTAAAGCAATGAGTCTACTAAAGAGCGGTTATATCAGATACCTTTCTAGTATATTAGATACTACCAATGAAGAACAACTAATAGCTAAAGTTATCCCTTTAGTTTGGAAGTTTTTTAAATTTTTTCCTAAGGAACTACCAAGACTTCTTCCGATCCATAAGAGTGAATTTGGAAATGAATTAGTACCAAGGACGGCACTAACTACAAAAGTTCCATATCGTATGGCCCTAACAGAATTAAAGGAACTTAAAATACAACTAGAAGAATTACTAGATAAGGACAGATTTGCCCTAGTTTCCAACCATAGGGAGCACCAGTATTGTTCATGAAGAAGAAAGATGAGTCTATGAGGATGTGCATCGACTATAGAGAGCTCAACAAAGTAACCATAAAGAACAAATATCCTCTTTCAAGGATTGACGATTTGTTCAATCAGTTGTAATGAGCATCTAAATTTTCCAAGATCGACTTGAGATCTGGATACCACTAATTGAAGATCTGAGAAAGTGACATCCTAAAGATGGCTTTCCAAATGCACTATAGACATTATGAATTTCTGGTGAAGCCGTTCGGACATACCAATGCCTCATAGACAAGTTTGTTATTATCTTCGTTGATGACATTATTGTTTATTCAAAGTGTAAAGAGGAGCATACATGGAATTTTGCGATAGTGTTGCAAACACTAAGAGATTGTCAACTTCATGCCAAATTTAAGAAATATAAATTTTGGTTTGATTTATTCACTTTCCCTGGACAGGTGGTTTTGAAAGATGGAATTTGTATGGATCCATTAAAAGTGGAAGAAGTGAGCAGTTGGCCTAGACCAAAGAAGTTGTCGGGGGTGTGAAGTTTCTGAGGGCTAGTTAGCTACTACAGATGATTCATGCAAGGATTTTCAAAAGTTGCCACACAACTCACTAGACTTTGAGTGGACGGAAGCTTGAGAGAAAAGCTTTTAGGAGCTGAAAGAAAGGCTAATCAGTGCTCATATTCTTATGATTCCATAAAGGAAAAATGGATTCGTAATATATAGTGATGCTTACATTTTTCTTGTCAACTTAGATTATGAGAAGAACAATCCAACCTATGACCTGGAGTTACCTACTGTAGTATTTTCTCTAAAGATTTGGAGGCACTATCTTTATGGGATGAGCTTCAAGATTTATACCGACTGTAAGAGCTTGAAATACTTCTTAACACAAAAAGAACATAAATTGAAACAAAGATGGTGGTTGAAATTAGTAAATGATTATGACTGTGAAATACGTTATTACTTAGGAAATGCAAATAAAGTGGTCGATGCTTTAAGTTGGAAATCTTCTACGAGCCTTGTAGCATTACATGTATTACCAGAACCACTAGGAAATGAAGTATTTGAAGCAAAGATAGAGTTGGTAACAAGACAATTATCAACTTTAACCCTTCAACCAACTATATTTGAAGATATTAAAAGTGCACGAGAATTAGTTGATGGAATTAAAAGGATATAACAAGAAATAGAAGAAGGAAAATAGTCTAATTTTAAAATTTCTAAGGATGGAGTCCTTAGTTTTAAAGGAAGACTATGCATTCCTAGTAATAAAGAAATGAAGAACCTCATATTAAATGAAAGTCATAATAGCCTTATTCAGTATATCCAAGCGACACAAAAATGTATCAAGATCTGAAAGAGCATTTTCGGTGGCCATGAATTAAAAAAGATGTGGTCAATTTTGTAAATAAGTGCTTAACTTGTCAAAGAATCAAAGTCGAGCGCAAGTTACCTGAAAGAGAGTTGCAACCAATTGAAATTCTTGAATGGAAATGGGAGCAAAAACTACGACCGAATTTATCAGAATTGCATGATGTATTTCACATATCAATGTTAAAGAAATATGTCCCAAATCCTTCTTATATATTGCAATATGAACCGGTGAAAGTGTATGAAGAAAAACTAGTGAAAATATTAGATACAAGAGATAAAATATAAAGGAATAAGACTATTTATTTGGTTAAATCTGTATGGAAAAGTCAGAAAATTGAAGAAGCAGCCTAAGAGAAAGAAAAAAGATATGAGTGCTAAGTTCTCTAAGCTGATTTCAGCTTCGAAGACAACTTTTGTAAGGGAGAGGAAGTTATATTATCCATTTTGACTGTACTCCTCCTAGGTAAGATTAATTTTGTACTCTGCGTTACGAAGAGATACATTAAGCTATTATAAAGGTAAGGTTTTCACATTATAGAATTAAGATATAAATCAAAACCTTATAGGACTAGCAATAGTTTCCGAAAACGTTTTTCTAAGTAACTAAAGCCTAAATTTAGTTAGTTTTGGTGGGACGAAAATTATGAATTCATTCATCTTTACTAATGTAGATGTAAATCCAACATAAAATTCTAGCCCAAATCTTTTAAAATTTAATGGCCAAAATTATTATTTTTACAAAAATGACTCAAAAGTTTATAAAGAGGGGAAAATTGATAAGGATGAGAAGAAATAAAGATAAGAAAAAAAATATTTGGTTTCTAGAGTTTAGTTATATATAAACTAAACCCTCTCTTCTTCATTTTCTTCACCAAAAACGTGAAGACCTCTCTTCTTCCTCTTTTCATCTTTTTCTTCACTTCCTTTTCCCACCATAAATAAAGCTCATTCAAAGAAGATACCATATATCTTTCTTTGTTCAACTTCTGGGATCTTTATATTTATTGTTAAATTATAGAGAAACCGTATTATAAAACTAAACTGTTATAGCTTTCTATAATATTCAGAAACACCTCAATAGGAGTTGTATGGCTGTCGAACCAAATTCTTGATATTGACCAAGGAATACGTACACCATTAGAGTTGAATCCGTGAGTACCAAGTGTGTCACTAGACTTTTGATTATGAAGATGATAGTAGCAAATTTTGATACTTAACATGAATAAACTAGACTTCTAGATCTACAAATTTCAATAGTAATCGAAATATTGATCAAAGGAAGAAGTAGTTGTGTAATTGTAAATTTCATGTAAATCTATAGGATTTCCCGAAACCGGATAGTCACAGTAGCAACTTTGAAAAGGTATAACTTGAGTTGTATAGAACTAAATGAAGTGTAACATATCAATTATGAAAGCATAGAATATTAACTTTCCAAAGAAATAGATTTGGGAATTTTTTTAGATCTGTATATTAAGATAGAAACAAAAATAGAATGTTGGTCGAAGAAAGATGCATGATTGGACTATTTAATAACAATTGAGATTTACTAGACCAAACATGAATATCTCGATTTGAAATTTTTATAGGAGCTGTAGAACTTGTGGATAGAGGAACTATAAAACTAACCAAGTAATAGTGCTTCAGAAATGAGAGAATGATTCTTATAATACAACTGTGACTACAAGAAATTTAACAAGTGAAGCATTAATAATGTATTATCAAGAAAGTAAAAATAAAAGAGGTAGCAAACGAATCAATTTAGAACTGAAAGTTCTACGGGGGACATAAAATAGATAGACTAAAAGCTTATCAAATTTCAAATCAAATAGAATTATGATCTAAGAGATACAATTATCAAAACCTACGCTAATGGTTAGAGGACATAAGGAACTTTAATATCTGCACTTGAAAGGTATTAACCAAAAAGGAAAAATGATAATTTGGAGTTGAAATATTTATAAGAGATATTTACGAAATTTAATAAGAGTTCGTATGAATTTCAAGTGAAAAAAAATACTCATATAAGAAGTTAGAGGTTCCACAAAGAGGCTAGAAGAATATTATATGCAAAACTAGATAAGTTAATTAATAGTATGGTTTATAGAAAGAAAATATTTACTAAGTCAAGCTTATATGCATCCTCACTAGGATAATAACTGGTCCAGAATTTGAAAGATTTCTAAAAGACTCTTACATAATAGCCATACTCCTGCACCTACAACACAAGTAGTTTTGATTATATGCTTATGATCATGTGATTGATGTACATGTTTAAGTATTGAGTAAATAACTTGTTATTTGGTGTTTTGTGATTTCATATAGCGCTGAGAATTGAGTACATGATGTGTGGTCATTTATTTTTCATGAAAAGTTTTGAAAGCACCTTTAGTTGCATACAAAGACAGATGGAAATAATGGTATGTTATTCAGGGAGTTAAGTATATTACATGGCATGCATAATCATATATAGTGAGGTGTTGTTGGATCCAGTAAGACTGAGCAGAGTGGCTGATTCTAGAGATATTTTGATTAGGATAGATCGAGAGAGGTCATTAATCCCAGCAATATTTTAGGTTAGGTTGGACTGAGCGAAGTCCCATTATCATGAGCAAGTCGAACTGAGTGGAGTCATTGAGCACAAATTTATACTGGTCATAGATGACCGTAGATTATAGTAATGCTAATAGTAGCAACCTTAGGACCCAAAATTGTAGAAGTAAGACATGTCATATGTAAAGTATATAGAACTGCAGAGTCATTATCAATTAAATAAATTTAATTGTTCTATGTAATTGATATATGTATTGTGCATTGTGTAATAAAAACTTTGCTTGCTAAAATTTTTAACTCATAGTACTTACTTGTATTGTAGGTAAGCAAAAAAATAAAGGTCCATAATTTCATGGTCAACTTGGTATGGAGTACATTTGGGTATGATCTGTGGTATAGTCAGAAAAGGATTTAAGCGTACTAATAAGAAGCTCCTAATTTTTTTGTTCTTTTTGTTTTGTACATAGATTATGAATAAGCTTTGTATAATATATTGAGGATATAAATATACTAAGTAATTATGGTTTAAGCTATGGTCATGTTTGATTGTATATAAATACGTTTTTATAAAATTCAAATTATGCTATATTTTATGTCAAATGCTTTCAAGTTTAGTAGTAACACTCCTACTAGTAACTTTATTATGTTAGTTGTTTTCTTAAAAAGTATCTTAAATACTATATATCTAGTAGGAGGGTGTTACATAGTATGTCAAATATGAAGGTTGTGAGTGGTCAAGATGGGATCCATCGCTTGTGGATAAAGGAGAGAGAAGTCCTATGGCACAATTTACTCTTCTATGTAACAATGATATCCTTGGTCGAATTAGTATGGTAAGAAAATGAAATTTTTTATATAGTCATTTGTCTTGATTACATAGAGAGCTATTATTTATATAATTTGTCTATAAAGGTTTAACAGTAAACCATACCTAAGGATGCACTGGGATATTGGCAAAATGGAAGAATTGAATAACTTTGTATTAGTCATTTAAATTCTTTCAAAAGAAATTGCACGCTTCTCATCTCACAAATAACCTTGACACTTTGCTAGAAGTGGATCTTGGTTTGAAAAGTTTAAGTTAAGTTAATCATGAGTTGATTAAGTTTAACTCTTTAATTCGCAAAGTAGTTTCAAAGTTAAACGTTTATGACTAATGAATCATATAAAATCATGAGGCTTCATGAATTCCATCATTCATTGTTATGTAGAACTTAATCGGTTACACATACAGAAACTCAAAGTAACTCAATTGGTATTTTTGGTGAATGGCAGGAAGACATATTATATCAATAATAAGATTATTTGTTAACACAATGTCAAGTAGAATATCTAGCACAACTAAATGTATTACATCGGTTAATTGAGAATTGATATTTACTATAAGAATTATATTGATTAATTAGATTAATTAACTTAATCTTGACCGAATGAATTGGTATTAATTAATGAGATAGGTCAATAAGTTCATATATAGATCGTTAAGGGTAAAATTGACTTTAAAGAATTAAAGGGCAATTTGGTAATAGGATATATTGGATCAATTAATTAGTAATTAATTGAAAAGTCAAATTTACCCAACTCAAATACCCATAGCTGATCACATACATGGAAATGCATGTGATATACTTTTTAATTTAACTAATATTTAATTAAGGTTAATTATGTAAGTCGTCGAGTCTTCGTTTATTAAGAGCATAATGCCATTTTCGAAAAATGGTACCCAAATGTCTGACTCAACCGCAAACCTTATGATCATAGGAAGCATGCTATGTTCATAACATCTCGGAATCACAGTTCATTTTCATTTCTAATCTAAAAGAATCTATAAATAAAAACAAAGATTACAAAATAGAAGAGAAGTTATATCGAGCTACCCAACCCCTCCAAGAATCAGACGGTTCTTCACTCTTTTCCAAGCTTTACCACTGGTCACCTAGCACCACTGCCTCTACCATCACCTTGCCCATTCCACGCTGTCACCCAATCTCTAATACTTATCCACACGGTTGATAACTCTAAAGAGGATTAAAGGTTTTATCTCAACACTTGAGAGTAAAACTTGGAGAAGAAGTAAGAAGGAACGATGAAACTTTTTCAAGTTAAGAGAAAATGATCTCTCTCTCTCTCTCTCTAAGGTAGGTGACTAGAATTAATGTGTAAAACCCTAAGAAAATGTGCCCTTTTTACATGGGGCATAGTCTCTCTTAGGCCGAGCTTAAGATTTGCCTCCAAGGCTTAGTTCCCTTTTAACATGTGTTCGAGTTTCCGAAGGTCCGTCTTAATTCTCATTTTCTAGAAATTAATATAAACTTAAATATTCCAAATTAATGTTCAACTTTACCCGATAAAATATAGACTTTAATTTTGGCATTTCCACTTGGGCCCGGTTAGGCCTATTAACACTTAATTACCAATGGGACTTCTTTTTTACCTGAAAAATATTCTAAATGACACTCTGGATATGCTAATAGTATGGGTATGACTTAGACTTTACAAATTAAACTAATTAACAATTTAACTCTTTAATTCTTTAGAATTTAACTGAGATCTAATCAACTTTATATGTATAATTGGATATGTTCTACATTATGCTGGTAGTGGGTCCCACAATAACTTGTTGACTTTATTCATTATGATGAATAGACCATTTAGAACTAAAGACTCCTTTTAAGATAAGCAGTTATTATGATCATTTTCTATGATCAATTAACTAATACCGCCAGACCCACATAAGCTTCTCACAAGGTGTACGGGTAACCTATGTAATGAGAAGTCTTAGGAACCTCCACAAGAACCGTAGATGATTATTACCGTACAAGATTAATCCTTTCATCTATTTATGGTCCCAGATAGTACTAGGGCTTTGTTTAATTGTTAACCCTACTAAACTATCATTATGAATCATATAAGCCCTTATGTAACTAGACAACGAATTTATGGAAACTCTTTTAACATCATACTACTTTATGCAAAGATTTTCCTCATTACATAAATTATATCATTCAAAGGACCTTCCCTCTAATATAAAGATGATGGATCACATCTTATAACCTTACAGAATGCATGTACTTAAAGACGTGCCCAATAGTTCATTCTTTAGTGACCCTTGGTTAGTGTCACGTTGACTAATATCAAAAAATGATGTCTCATATTCATATGCTAGTACTGTGGTGATCTTAGGTCTGAGAATCACAAGTACCGTAGTCACCTAAGAAATCTCATTAACAATTAATATCCTTAACAATGAGATTTTTTAAGTGATCACATTCAATAATTACGTATCTACTAATCACCTACATGTCTATCCTAGTATTTTCAAATACCGATGATCATGAGAACATCATTGTTCTTTTGAAGATGATAAAACATGTAATAGTCTCTCTAGATCATTGATATCCCATCATGACAATCTTATGACTATGAAAAATTCGGGTCTTACACTTAAGCTAACTTGGGTTTTATCAGGCATGATCTCCATTATAATTCTAGATGCATGTCTATAACCCAAGAATCTATCAAGTGACTTACAATCAATCATTCACTTCAAATTATAGTTAATAACATCATGACATATTACAACATGCTCTATTAAATGCTTTGAATTCAATTACATTGATGATTTACTCAATTCAAGATTATTCTCATAAGTATTTGACCCTATCGGCTTAATGGATATTATACTTTCAAATTATAGTAATTACTAAAATTAATTAATTAATTAGAAGTGAATGGGTTATTTCACTTCAAGTATAGACCCTAAGGCCCATAACTATGACCGACCACTTGATGAGCATTTGCTATGCATGTGGTTGTTCTTTATTTGATTAATTTATAGTTGTGGTTATTTATTATAATTATTAGATACAATCGAGAAAGTTAATGTAATTAAGGGATTCTATCACCTACTTTAGAGTCCTATATAAAGGACCTCAAGGGGCCTTAAGAATTCATTCACATCCAAAAGGTGGTCGAAACTCTTAGAGAGAGAGAGAGAGTCATCTTCCTCCTTTTGGGAGCTTAGATGGCTCATGTATTGAACATCTTAAGCGAGAAAAACTCTTGAGATATATCAGTCTGTGTAGATCAAGGTTAGAGGCAATACACTTTGGATTGCTTCATAGTTTTTCCTAAAGGGGTCTTGAATCATGTCAAGTGACTTTTGTAGGAGAAGAAGATGTTTCTATTAGATCGATTATCAATCATGTCTTGCTTTGATCTTTATTTATGCTGTTTAAATGGGATAACATAATTACTCATGGAGACTAACTAGATCAACCTCCATGTCAATCAAAGTCACAAAAAACTAAACAATAATAGTCAATGGTAGTGAATAAAGAGGACCAACTAGAATGTCGATATAGTTGGTTGTATTTAGGTTAATGGTAGACTGAACTGGTACGCCGTAATACGTAGTCAAAATAGCTTAGACATTAAATCCAATCGACTTACTCGACATGAAAGACGTTTATCAAATCTTTAGAATCGACTTAAATCGACTTAATTTTGTCAGACTACATCGATCTTGAGAATGCGAGGATCCACTTGCATGTTGATTTTGTTAGATTTTCTTAGGTTACAAACTAGTTTAATCAACTTAACTTGAAACACGCAGTCGAGTTACCTTGGATAGCATCAAATATGTTCGATATGAAAAAAGTGTCGAATCTTTGGAACCAATTCAAGTCAACTTAATTTGTCGACTTATACGATCTTAAGATTGTGAGGACCAACCTACATGTTGATTTTGGTAGGCATTATTATGTTATAGTTTAATACACTGAACTCAGAAGATATAGTCGATTTTGCCGAGAGTCACAGGAATTTATGCATACAAGAAGTGGAAATAGTAATTTAAAATTTTTTCAGATCTAATCTAAATTACAAAATCAATCCAAATCTAAGGATATTCATACAATATTTATATATCTCATATAAAACGATTTTATAGAAAGTATAGTAAATCTCATGTAACTTAAAATTAAAGATTATGAAGGGATTACCAATCTTTACGAGCAAACAACCTCAAGCTTCCTCTATGAAATCCGAATTGTAGGGAAGAATAGATGCTCACATATTTATCCTCTTATCATAAGCCACACAATCTAGTTCGCTCAGTTTATTTTCTACTATAGGATTCAACACACAAATCAAAAAGCTTCACGAAAATGATGGGAAAATCCTCTCATTCTCATACTAAGTTTTGGCAAAGAGGAGGGGAGAATCACTAGTGATTTTTGGTGACCCTAATGGTGTATTTTTAATGCACCAATATGTTTAGGTTTCCATATAGTTAACCTGTTACCTTGACCTAATTACCATCTAACAAAGTAAAAGATTTACTTAACCTAATTAAGGAAATAATGGGTCAAACCCACTTAGTGTGGCCGGAAACTCAATTAGTAATTAAACCATGGATATTAATCAACTATTTGATTAATTTGACTCACAAAAATCCAGTTAAGAACTATTTGATTAATGCCCAATTGTTAATATAAACTTTTAGGATCCTTTTATCATTTATTAATTTCCAATAAAATTAATGTCACACTTAATTAGAATAGAAAAGTTTCATGACATTAGATATAATAGATTAATAATTACCATTTTGCTCTTATACTCGAACTATAACTCAAATTGCCTTTAACCCTTAAATTGGAAGTGGTCCATTTTTTATTTTCTTTGATCAATCTAAACTAAGTTACAATCAAACCTTATGTGTGTGACCAATTAGGTTCTACATCATGCTGGTAGGAAGATCTCATAACACTTTATTATTTTACTTAATTCATAATTAAATTCATTTAATTTAAAACTCATTTTAAATTAAACGGTTAGTTTAATCATCTCATGATTAAATAACTTAAACCTCTAAGTCAAGATTGACTTCTAGCAAAGTGTAAAGACTACTCAGGAGATGATAAATTATCATCTTCCAAAAGAACCTGTCATGACTATAATGAATATAAAGTAAAAAATCCTTCCATCTTGATAGTATCTCTATTCATCCAAGGGTATGGTTTAATTGTTAAACCCTAATAGACAAATCATATGAACAATTTTATTTTTAATAAACATCAACAATGGATTTATTGAAACTCCTTTCATGCCATACTACTTTACAAAGATTACTTGTTCAATAAAGAGTACAATTCATAAGACTTATTTCCAAGTATGGAAGTGATGAATTACATCTTGATCACTCATAACCTTCATGCACAATATCTTATACTCAATGTTTCGCCTAGTTTTAACCTTGGCTAGGACTTATTGGAATGATGTCAAAGCATAAGGCCCGACACATAAGATACCGTGGTGATTTCAAGTCGAAGGACCACATGTAATATAGTCACTAGATAATTCTCATTAACAATTAGTAGTTTTATCATTAAGAATTATCTAAGTGTCACGTTCAGTACCTTTAGTCTCTACTAAGCACCCACATAATCACCATGATGTTAAAAGTGTATACGTGTTAAGCCAATCGGTTTTCGACCCGATAGGGCATGCAACTTTATGTGATACAATCTTTATATGATACTATTTTTATGCAAATATTAGCAAGATAATGAATATTATTATTAGTTGTCAGTTGAAATTCAGTTATTATTTATCATGTTTAATGATTTTGTAGGACTTAATATACTATGTTCTATAAATACATATTTTGATAAAGTCTAGTATCTTATGTTATGCGCTTTGGAGACCATGATAGAGATCATGTTAATTGAGACTCAAGTTTCTTAAAGCTTAAGACAAGAAATGTTTGTTGCCATAGAATCTCAAGAATGGACATTGATGATTTGGATAAATCACATTGTTTATCCCCTAAAGTGTTTAGAATGGCCGATCTCATGGCCATTGGTGTTATAAGAACATCTTGATAATTATGCAGGTGCTTAGTAAAGAGACTAAGCGTACCGAACATGATACTTTGATAATTCTCAATGGTAATAAATACTAATTTTTAATGAGAATTATCTAGTGACTATATTACATGTGGTCCTCAGATATGAGATCGCCATGGTATCTTATGTGTCGGGTTTCTTGCTTTGACATCATTCAAATTAGCCCTAGCCAAGGGTGAATAAGGGTTGAACTGTTGGGGATGAAATGTTGTAAATGAAGGTTGTGAGTGATTAGGAGGGAATCCATCACTTCCATATTTGGAAATATATCTTATGTATTATATACTTTATTAAACAAGGAATCTTTTCAAAGTAGTACAGTGTGAAAATGAGTTTTCTATAAATCCATTGTCGATATTCAATACAAAATAATAGTTCATATGATTTATCTATTAGGGTTTAATATATAAACTATATCCTAAGACGAATCGAGATATTAGTAAGATATAATGATCATTATAGAAAATATACTATAATTATAGGAGGTTCTTTTAGAATATGATACTTCTCATCTCCCGGGTAGTCTTAATACTTTGCTTGAAGACAATCTTGACTTCGAGATTTGAGAATTGAATAAATTTAATTATTAATTAAATAAAATCATAAAGTGTTATGAAATTCTCCTACAGGCATGATGTAGGACCTAATCGTCACACACATGAGATTCAATAGTAACTCAGTTTAAGATTGATCGAAGAAATGGTATTTGACTTGTAGTTTGATTATAAGAGCAAAATGGTAATTATTAATTTATTCAATCTAATGTCATGCAGTTCTGCTAGCACAATGAAGTGTGAAATTAATTTAATTAGAAATTAGTAAATTACAAAGAAAGTTTTATTTAATTATATAAGAGTCCTAAAAGTTTGTACTAATAATTAGGAATTAAAGGGTGAAGGGCCAAATAATTAATTAGATTTTTATGGGCCAATTTAATCAAATGGTTGATTAAAATCCATGGGGTTATAAACCATGGAAGTGGCAGATTATATACATAGGTTTTGACCCATTGTTTCCTTAGTTAAGTTAAGGAAACTTTTGCTACAAGGAAATCTAATGTGATTAGGAAATTTTAGACCTAGTGGAACACTATAAATGTCCCACTAAGTATCTGAAACCCCTTAGGCTATTCTTCCTCCTCTTAGCCAAAATTGAGAGAAAAAATAAAAAGAGGAAATTTTCCATCCTTTCCCGAACTTTTTGATTCATGTGTGGATTAACTAAATGAATGAATCGTGTAGATTATAATTAGATGACGAACACGTGGGCATCTTGAATCTCCCATTTAATTCAAATTTCTAGAAAAATTGTATCAATTGTTTCATCAAGTTAAGGTAACCCTTTGACCTAAACTTGAAATTTGAATTCATGGAATTTATAGTACTTTTCTGTAGGGAGTTCATATATGCGATATATAAATGTTGTATGATCAATCTTGCTTATAAAATTGTGCATATTTAGGATAAGATCAAAAAAAAAAAAATATTTCTTCCACAACTTTGAATGCATGAGTTCCTAACAATGATATCAGAGCTTAGTTCATATCGAAAAAACATATGTTGATTATTTTAATTTGATATTTTGATCTTGTTCTTGGATGTTCTTTATGTCATATGCATTTTTCTAAGAAAACCTTAAATTAGGATAATTTTGGAAATAATAAAAAATAGGGCTGCTAATCGAGACAGCTGCTACCATCGAACAACAACGATCGTTGCTGCAAAGCAACCGCGTGCCTGCCACTGTTGGGAAGCAGTGCGTGCGCTGGCTTCCAAGAAACACATGCATGGTGATACATGCTGCATGCGGCTAGCAGTGTGTGAGCTGCTACCTTTGGTGGCAGCATTGGCGAGAATTATTGTCATGGAAACTTTAATTTGACTAGGTCATTTTTGAACGCTTTTTAAAAATTAAGTAAAATCTTGTCTCTTATTTAAATTATTTAAAATATGATTTTGATTATATAATTGATGATTGCATTATGTGTTTGATGTATATTTGCAAAGTAAAATAATACAAATTGTTTATATGTATTTTATTATTATATCAAACATAAAATCAATTAAATTGGCTTACATAGTTTGTGGTGAATTAATGTGATTGAGAATTTTATTTTTGCATGTTTCCTAAATTTAGAAAATTATCTAAAATAAGAAACTTTCTAGAATAATATTTATCATTTTTGAAACGACCCGATTAGGAAACTTTCCAAATCTGGAAAGTTCACACATTTGGCAAGTATCCTTAAAGAGTTAAGGATGGTGAGTTTAATTGTCTGCTTGTGCTTGAAATAATTAAAATGTACTAAAAAAACTAAACTAGAGTAGATTAGATCAAATTACTTGTTTTAATTCGATGAACATAGCATTGTCATGCATCAAAAGATGAAACAATAATAATGTATGAAGGATTAAAACTGTTTTAACATGATCACGCATTATATGTATATAATTTTAGTTCTTAAATGTACATGCATCATGATATATATATATATATATGCTTAGTTAAATATTTTATCGCATCAATTTAAGGACTATGAGATAGCGCATGATATATGTATATATTTCTATGATGTGACTGTAAATCAAATCCTTCCTATGATAATATTTAGTTATAATTGCTCATGAAATCGTTCGTTGCCTACTTTCCAAACATTATAATATATATGATATATACATTAAATATAAGTTGGCTATGAACTTGTGGGACTTATAAATGGTGTAAGTATGCATACATATTATCTTAGCATGAGATGCGTGACTGAGTAATATTGTCTTTATAGGAGAGGACATGGATACATATGCATGTAGTAGTTTAACACTTTACGTTTCACAAGAATATTTGGATTAAGCAGAAATAAGAAAATATAATTGGCTATGGACACGTGAGAATATATTTTCTTAGAGATAAGATAAAAGAGTTACATGAGATGTAATTGCAAAAGAGTTTGCGACCTTTCATGTTTGTTATGATTATCTACAGACATGTGGGAATTATAATATTTGATGATTAGATCCTTTTCCCACTAAGAAAAATTGGTTTTCTCATTTTATATTAAGAAAGTGAATATAATTTTGTAACAAAATAGTGGGAGATACTGAAAATTTTATAAGACTTGAAATTTTTTGTAGCTAATATTCGATGCATATTTTGCTTATGTTTTTATGTTTCGTTGCTATGTGTTTTGTAGTTTGCAATGTCTGATAAATTGAAATTGATTCTTGAGAAGAATAAGTTGGTTGGAACTAATTTTAGAGACTGACATATAAGCGTTTATGTGAGGTTCTAAATTAGTTAATCATGTAGGTCCCACATGAGAGATCAGATGAAAAAATAATAGCTGTATGGTATAAGTGGCTAAAGTGAGATAGTGAGGTGCAATGCAATATGCTTGCATCAATGAATAATGATCTCTAAGAATAATATGAGAGATTCCATGCTATTGAGATTATCGAAAACCTTAACGTTGTTTATGGTGAAAATACTCAAAACGAAAGCTATGAGGTATCTAAAACATTATTTCAACTAAAGATGGCTAAGGGCACCTCTGTTAGTGAACATGTGCAAAAAATGATTATCTATATTGAGCAACTTGAGAATCTAGGTTTGGTAATGGATTCTAAGTTAATCAATAATTTGGTATTACAACACTTCGTGATTCATTCACTTCATTTGTGCTCAACTTCCATATGATTAAAATGGAATCCAAGCTATATGATTTGCATAAGATGCTATAAACGGCTGAGAAATTCATCAAGAAAGATAAACAATAGTTGCTTATGGGAAGTTCTTCTAGAAGGAAGAACAAGGCTAAGTTTAAGAATTGAGGCAAAAAAAGTGTTCCCAAGTTAGAAAAGAATGATGGAAAAACGAAGAAAATAAAAGATAGAAAGTATTTCCATTGTGGAGAACCTGGAAATTGGAAGAAGAATTGCAACGAGTATCTTGTAAGTCTCAAAAAACATAGTGATGCTGCTTTAGGTGTGTTCATGATTGATGTTAATCTTTCGTTCAATGATTTTTTTCCTTGGGTATTAGATATCAGTTGTGGTTCTCATATATGTAATAATGTATATAATCTAAGAAGTATATGGTTCTTGAAAAAAGGAAAAGTCAACTTACGAGCTAGAAATAGAGCAAAAGTTGATGCTTTAGCTATAGGCACTTACAATTTATTTTTTCCTTTGGGCTTGGTTTTATATTTGAGATATTGTTATTTTGTAGCAACTTTAATTAGAAAGATTATTTCTATTTTTAGACTTGATGAAGATGAGTTTGCCTTTTCCATCAACGAAAATATTTGAAGTTTCCATTTAAGTGGTTTATTTTATAGAAGTAGTTCGTGAAATAATGGTGTTTATGTCTTGAATTTAAACACTGAAACTTGCATCAATATTGAACGGGTCAAGAAAAGAAAGTTTAACGTGAATCAAATGTACCTATGGCATTGTCGATTAGATCATGCTAACAAAATATTGATTCAAAAGTTGCATAAAAATGGATACTTGGATCCATTCGAGTTAGAATCGATGCCAACTTAAGAATCTTTTTTTTAGGCAAGATGATCAAATCTACTTTTAGTGGAACTGGGGAAAGACAAACGGAGTTGTTGGGCCTAGTACATACTGATGTATGTGGGCGTATGTCAACTCCTGCTAGAGATGGTTTTTCATACTTCATTACATTCGCAAATGATTTCTCTATATTCATAAATATTTATTTTATGAAGTATAAATCTGAATCCTTTGAGAAATTCAAGGAATACAAGAATAAAGTAAAAAAATGTCTAGGAAAAAATATTAAGATACTTCGATCTGATTGAGGTGGTGAATACTTAAGCTCCGAGTTTCTTAACAACCTAAAAGGGTTATAAAATCTCACAATGGACCTCTCCCAAAATGCCACTGTTGAATGGCATGTCTGAGAGAAGAAATCAAACCCTCTTAAAGATGGTTTGGTTCATGATGAGTTTTAGCAATCTACCTCTATCATTCTTGGAAAATACCCTAGGAACTTCTGCTTATATCATGAACAGGATTCCTTCAAAAATATTTCTTCGACACCATATGAGATATGGAAAGATAGAAGGGCAAGCTATAAACATATTCACGTATGGGGTTGTCATGCTTATGTTAAGAAGCGAGAATTATAAAAGTTAGGGGCTATATCCCAAAAATGCTATTTTGTGGAGTATCCAAAGGAAACTTTGGGTTACTACTTCTATCATCCAACATAGCAAAACGTATTTGTTCCCACGTATGTCAACTTCTTAGAGAAGTAATTCTTTTCATAAAGGAATAATGAGAGTAAGATTAAACTTGATAAAGTTTAAGACTCACAAAATGACATTCGAACCGAGCATCCTATTACCTCATGCTTTCGGCTGAAGGTCCTCTAAAAGAGGATATTGTGAAACCTTAGAGTATATAGCAGATTCATAGATCTAGTAGAAAAACCATTGGCCCAGAGCATGATGGATTTCTACTAGAAAAACCTAGTAATTAATTGATCATAGGTGATGATCTTACGACTTATTATGAGCCAATTGATGACCTAGATTCTGATAGATAGCTAAAAGCCATAAAATCTGAGATAGATTCCATGTATGCCAACCAAGTGTAGAACTGGGTGGATGCACTTAAAGGAACATTTCCTATAAGATATAAGTGGCCTTTCAAGAGGAAAATTGGGACAATTGGAAATGTTGAAACCTATAAGGCTAGACCAGTTGCAAAGGGTTATAGATAAAGAGAAGGGATCAATTACGAGGAAAACTTCTCACCCATTACAATGACTAAATCCATTAGAATATTGCTTTCCATTGTAGCATACCATAATTATGAAATCTAGCAAATCGACGTAAAGACAGCCTTCCTAAATGGGTACCTCGAGAATGATGGTATACGATATAATCTGAGGGCTTCATGGACAAGGAAAATACAAGGAAGTTTTGTAAGCTGCAGAGGTCTCTATATGGCCTAAAACAATCATCTCGGAGTTTGAACATTAGTTTCGATGAAATGATCAAATCGTTTGACTTTATTAAGAATGAAGATGACATATGATTTTATACATAGATGGCATACTACTCATTGGGAATGATGTAGGTATGTGGCAGTCTACAAAGTTGTGGATATCAAAGAATTTCTCATTGAAAAAGTTAGGTGAGGCAGCCTATATTCTTGGAATAAAGATTTATAGAGAAACATTTAGAAGGCTGCTAAGCTTTACCTAATCGATATATATAAACAAAGTGCTAAAACAGTTTAGCATGTAAGATTTCAAAAGAGGACTCCTGCAAATGAGTCATGGAATTTACCTCTCAAAGAATATGTTCCTAAGACATAATCACAGAGAGATGAGATGAGTCAAGTACCTTGTGCTTTGGCAATAGTATCCATCTTGTATGCTATATTATCTATGAGGCCGGATGTTGCCTATGCTCTGTGTTATGAGCATGTTTCAAAGCAATTCGGACAAAAGCATTAGATTGTTGTCAAGAACATTCTAAAATAGTTGAGAAGAAAAAAAGAGATATTTTTTATTTATGGAGATATTGACTTAAACATTGAGGGTTTCGCATACTTTAGTTTTAATCAGACGTTTATTATAGGAAAATAATTTCAGACTTCATTTTCACATTCAATGGTGGAGCGGTCAATTAGAATAGTTCCAAAAGGGAAATGACCGCGGATTCCCCCACTAAGGTTGAATTTCATGGCTTACAAGTCTAGAAACAAGCTCAACAAAGATAAATGGATCATTAACAGTGGTTGTACCAGTCACCTGACCTTCAATAGAAGCTTATTTCAAATTTTGATTGACTCCATCAAGATCAAAGTCACCATTAGTATTGGAGAAGAACTAAAAGCTTAAGGTAGAGGAACAATTGCTCTCAAAACTAATGGAGTGAAGATCATCAAGGATGTTCTGTTTGTGCCAAACTTAGATCAAAACTTACTAAGTGTTGGTCAAATGATAAAAATGGCTATTGCATAATCTTCACAGAACAACATTGCACCACTGAAGATTCAAGAGGAAATGTGGTGTTAAATGTGAAGAGACAGAATAACAGTTTCTCTTTAAACTGGAATAGGGACAAGCACAGGAGAATTTGGTAGAGGACATTCCACAAATAGAAGTTTTGAAAGGTGTTTGTGAAAGTTGTCAACTAGGGAAGATGAACAGACTTCCATTTCCTTCCAATTAAGCTCATAGAGCCTCAAACAAGTTGGGAATTGTTCATGCTGATGTATGTGGACCACTGAAGATTTCGTCCCTAAATGAGAGCTAAACTTCTTACTGTTCATTGTTCAAAACCATGATTCAAGCTCAATATGAAAAGAAGATCAAGATCCTGAGATCACACAATGGAGGGGATTTCACCTCAGCTGATTTCAATCGATTCTGTGAAGAATATGGGGTAGTGCATCAGCTGACAGTGCTTGTACTCCTCAACAAAATGGAGTGGCTGATATAAGGAATATGACTATCATGGAGATGACAAGAAGTATGCTATAAGAGATGAGGATTCCCAAAAAATTTTGGGCAGAAGCTGCTGCCACTTCAGTTTATTTATTAAATAGGCTGCCTACTATGTCTGTGAAAGACAAAACTCCATTTGAAGCCTGGTTTGAATTCAAGCCAAATGTTTCCAATCTAAGGACGTTTGGATCGATTTGTTTCATATATATTTCTGATGGCAGAAGGGACAAGTTGTCTGAAAAAATAAATAAATGTGTGTTTGTTGGCTACAACAGTAAAAGCAAAGGATTCGTGGTGTAGAATCCCATGTCCAACAAAGTACTGGTAAGCAGAGACATTGTCTTCAATGAATCTAAGCATCCAACATGGGATCATAATCTTGCTGCAAGAAGATAAGGATGGTTCAAATGATCAAGCAACTAACCATGATGATAGTGGTGATGAACTTTCTATTCCTAGGTTCAGAAGAAATGTATCAGAGATGCAACATTGTAGTCATTGAGCCAAGCTATTTTGATGATGCAAGAGGAAATCCTAGGTTTAGGAATATTTTGCCAGAACTCTAAGAAGCAACAAGTCATTGCTCGATCAACAGCCGAGGGAGAATACATTGTTGCTGCCTTTGTTGCTAATCAAGCAATTTGGATAAGGAAGATCATGAAAGACTTGGGGTTCAAGCAAGATGGTCCTACAATCATTAACTGTGATAGTATGTCAGTTATAGCAATATCTAAAAATCCAATTCAGTTTGGAAAGACTAAGCATACATATCCTTATCAAATTCCATGTCATTAGGGAAGTGATCAAGAATGGAAAGATAAGGTTGGTTCATTGCAATTACAAAAACCAAAATGCTTCCATATTCACCAAGGCACTACCAAGCTACAAGTTTGTTCTTCAAGTTGAATTTGGGGGTAGAAAGTAAAACAAGCATTGAGGGGTGTTGAAAATGCTTCTTTCTGGCTCGAAGGGTCAACAGGTTTGAAGGGTGAAAGGCTCGATGGGTCGATGCGCGATGTAACATTGATTTTGTGTTAGCTCGAAGGGTTGAAGATACTCGACGGTTTGAAAGGTCGAGATACTCAATGGTTTGAAGGGTTGAGATACTCGACAGGTCAACGGGGTCAATGTACTTGATTGTCGATGAACTCGATGACTGCTGTCTGCATATTTCGAGAATCAGAATATAAGTTTTTTTTATGATGTGATTGGATATAAATTTCCCTCACCGTAACAAGTTGTTGAAACCACAAAACCAAACTTTTGTTTAGATTTGTTCTTTGGAATCTTGAACAATATGGTGAACTTTGTCAGAAACATGCCTTGTTACAGAAGCCATACTTGTTCTATTTTTTTATTAGTTTAATTGTCTTTCAATTATTAACCTGTAAGCTATTTTCCTATATTGTAAACTTATTAAGTTCAATATAACAGTGTTTGTTTTAAAACTGCTTGTTCCTCTATCTTTACAAGGCTCTTACATTTAAGTTCTCTTACACACAGGACGAGGGAACTAAACTGCAAAATGTTGAACAGACTAATAAATAAAATTCCGGTACTGTTGTTATAGTTAGCTACTATTTTTTTCAAATATTTTGCTAGTTAAAATATAGACTAAAATGGTTGTGTGCTCAAACTAATGGTAGATCCCGATATTCATGAAGTGTCTGAGACAAGATTAATGCAACTAAACTATAGACTATGAGGTCCAGAAGGAAGGTCAAGGTGACTTATAATAGTGATGGGGTTTCCTACCGACGATGAAGGGAATACAATGGTCTGATTTCTAGGGGCAATAGCGAGTCCACAACTTTTTTTCAATAGACATTGAATGGAAGGATGCGAGTTTTAATCTGTAAAGGGAAGAAGTATGTGGGACATATTATGGTTTTTTGTTTACACCCTTTACACCCTTTAACACCATTCAAGATTTAATTAATTAGTTATCTTATTTATTTTTTTATTTATGTGTAGGACAAGTTTGTCTTGCCAGAAGATACTAATCACTTGGGGTTGAACAAGTTAAGTGCACTTTTTGGAGAGCATTCTCAAACAGAAATTATTCAAAGCTGATAAGACGCTAGCGGAGGCTGCTCAACAAGCACCAGGCTATGTAGATGGTGGGTCAGTTTGTTGGACTTGTGGATTAGTGGTACACAGACAAAGCTAAAGTTTGTGCTCAAAATCTAATACTTCTTGCAATATAAATTAGTGTAATTTCAATCATGTTATGTTGTTAGGAGGATCGAGAGAAGCACAAAGCAAGGTGCATGAATCAAACTAATCTGTATGTCGTTGGTCGAAGAGCCACCCGAGAATAGTTAGTGCAATTGTAACTTTTCTTAGACATTGTGAAATATAAATTACAATACTGCCGTGAAATTTATTTTTTTTTCAAAACTACCAGGCAAGCAACCTTTTCCCTCTATTATGTTCCTTTTTGTAATGCTTTTTCTACAAGACAATTTCTGCTATGTTTTGTTATGATCTAATATGGCCCTATGAAAGAAGAAATATGTTCTGCTCCATCATTTGTTATGCTTCTATTATGTTTTACATGTATATTTTTATGTGGTATTCGATTTTGAACATGAATTCACAATTTTATGTTTTGTTTTATTACTGTACTTTTATTTTATTTGTTATGGATGTTTTTTCTTTATTATTATTGAATAATTATTGTGAATTACATAATTATAGTCTGCCTATTTATTTTGCAGCGAAAAACTTCGGGTAAAGCGACATCAAGAGTAAATCCCTTTGTCGCGTAACGTAAGTAGAAGAATGGGCAATTCGAAAATCAGGAAATAGAATGTGCATGTGTAAGACATGTCTAATTATGTGATGTAATTATCTTTTCATAGTTTGATGTGTACATAATATGGCTTTCCTCAGGTGGAAATAGAAGGGATCATGACTCAAACTCCAGCCTTGAGTGAATCGTAAGATTCAGTTGCACCAGGTGACATTATTTGGTCACCCACTGATTTGTAGACTCAACACGTTGGTGCTGATCTAAGTGGGAGGATCAGAAGTGTTGGGTGCAAGATTCAAAACCAGCCAAGGATAATCGATTCATCAAGTCAGTTAGGTAGCGAGGAAAGTGGAGAAGCCGATTATGAGATTTCTCGATTGAAGGAAGCTATATGTTCCCAAGCAATCAAAATGAGTGAACTAAAACCTCAAATTAATAGTATGAGAACCGCCATGCAATCTATAATGGAGCGTTACCTAGGACAGGTAACTTTCTCCCTTTACAACTTCATTACCTCGTCTAATGTATTGTTGCTTTAAGATATTTACTTATTGCAATGAATTTTGTTTAAGGGAACAAATCTTCTATCAGATGATTTAGGATGTGGTTTGGGTTCTTCTCAAGGAGAAAGGAGATCTTCTGTAGGGAGTCTTGGTTTTAAATCACTAAATCTTGGTACTTATACTCCCTGATTATATGCATATGCTTTTAAATATATCACAAAATGGTTTATTACTCACTGATTTTGGTGTTAAGTTTTACGCTTTAAGTTTTACTTAGTTTAGCAAAATAGGATTCAAAGACTTTAAAGGTTGGTTACTCACTGAATATATACACCTGCTTTGAAAAAATGTCATTAGCATACTCAATGATTATAACATGTATGTTACTTGTATTAAGCTATCATGCCATACATTTTTACCCTTTAAATGGAATTTTGTTCATTTTTCATTTTTTCCGAGAAAGTTAAACTGAACCTTAGTGTGTGACCGATTAGGTTATATATCACGCCGACAAGAGAGTTTTGTATTGCCATATCATTTTATCTAATTCCAAATTAGTTTATTTATTTTAAAATCCAAAGTTGAAATTAAATGGTTAACTTGG
This sequence comes from Coriaria nepalensis, assembly GCA_027186245.1. Lineage (NCBI taxonomy): Eukaryota > Viridiplantae > Streptophyta > Magnoliopsida > Cucurbitales > Coriariaceae > Coriaria > Coriaria nepalensis. Next base: position 4,190,737 of record CP114493.1, read on the forward strand.
TTATCTCATTACCAATTAACTTTAAACCTCCCAAATCAAGTGCATCTACTAGCAAATCGTCATGACCTCCCATGAGATGAGAATATATGATCTTCCAAAAGAACCCTTTTGTGAATATAATATGTATAGTCAGATCTTTTGATTAACCATTATCCTAATTCTTTCAAGTGCATAGTTTTAACTACTAAATCATTATGAATATCAACGATGGCTTTATAGAAAACTCTTTTCGTACAAAAGAAATGGATATCATTTTGATCAGTAATAATTTTTATATCTAACATTCTATATATAAAAAATACACCCTTTGTTATCCTTTACTAGGGTTAGATAAGATGAAGTCAAAACACATATTGCATACAAGATAAAATAACAAACTCAGGTTTAAGGATTACTTATAGTATAATCATTATATAATCCTAATTAACAGTTAGTATTCTATTACCATTGAGCATTATCTACGTGTTACATTCAGTGTACTTGGTCTATCCTAAGCACCCACATAATCATTTTAATATTCCAATAACATAAATATCCTAAACATTTGAGGAAATGAACTATGTGATAGTCTGTCCAGATTATAAATATCCTTCTTGATTATCCTATAACTATGAATAATTTATACCTTAAGCTTTAATCATAGCATCTCATCGACATGATCTCATCTTTAAGCATATTGCATTTCATCGGTATGATCTCATCATGGCTGCTAGTGCATAACTTAAGATACATGACTTTACCATTGTGATGCTCGTTCAATTTTGAGCATAAGAAATTAATCTTTAAATTTGTAGTCTAATAATAATTATAATATAATGGTATTATTATATTATAACAGTAAGGGAAAATGCAGTGGGGTTAAACCAACTCACCCTTCTCTCTCTCATATTATGAGATAAGTTTAAAGAGATATTAATTGGTTATCAATACAAACCATACACATATCAAGGATTGACTACGAAGTTAACCTCCAATTGTAACTTCATACTACAATCTTATTAGCTTCGTTGGTCAGTAAATCCCTCACCTATCCCTAGCCGATGCAAAATTTCAGGGAGAACCCAAGGATTCTTTCCTTCCTCCATAACTTGGAATCTTTGAGAGTGAAAGTAATAATTCTATCATAGGGAAAGTAAGGATCCTGAAACTCATAGACTGCGACCCTTATCTTCAGTTTGAAGCTCGACGATACTAGTAAAGGTTATTGCTGGTAAGAATCATCACTACTGTCATACTTAATATCTTTAGTTTGTTTACAGTTGATCGAGAATGAGAGTATAAAGTATAAAGTATAAGAGATTATTATGAGATAAAGGTTTCAAATACGTTAAAATTTAAGTGCATAGTCAAAGTACTTGACTGGGTTGATGGGTCGACAAAATCGACACCTCCAGTATATGAAGTACCCGATTGGGTCGGCCCCGTCGACGGGGTCGATGGGGTTGACAATGTCGACGTGTTGGCATGGTCGACCTATCGACATTTGCTATAACAACAATGATACTTTGGGATTAAACTAGGTGTTTTAAGTAGAACTAGAACTGAATAGAGAAATATGAAGTGTAGTTTAGTGATCTTAATTAATAGCATTAGACATCCCTAATGATTATGTTGCCCATCTTTGCATGTTTTGATATTTATAACTATAGGAGGCTGGATGTGAGTTGATAGCTATAACATGTTAATTTTCAATGGTTTTAAGATAAATAAAAGATGCTTATGCTATTTCATGGTTTTTTTTTTATACTGCTTTTACAATATATTAGTTTTCAATGATTTTAAGATGAATAAAAGATGATTATGCTACTTCATGACTTTTATTCTATATACTTGTGAGTGATAATTACAGCATGTTAGTTTTCAATGGTTTTAAATTGAATAAAAGATGCTTATGCTATTTCATGGCTTTTATTCTATATATGCTTCCTCAAAGTTGTTTAAAAGATGCTTATGGTATTTCATGGCTTTTGCGCAATATACTGCTTTATGAAAGTGATTAGATTGAAATGAGAATTTCACGAACATATGCTTCTGTAGGTATCATCCCGCTGGTGGAGGAAACAGCGGTGAGACGTTACCGTCCTAGCCCCTCATATTAAACTTCTTGTGAAAGTATTAATAGAAGCAAAGTGCCATGGGGGCCACCTCTTGAATCCCAAGTGAGAGCAAAGTGCCACGGAGGCCACCTCTTGAATCCTACATTTACTAATTTCATGAATTTTATAGATTCGTTGATTTTTTTTTATGTTTTTGGTTATGTGAATACGTATAAGTATTTTCAAGATACATGCTTTAGATTTGAATTATGAATGATCTGCTTCGGTGATTTCATAGAAAGTACGTAAATCTATACTATTTTACGCAAGTACATGATTTGAGACAGTTTTGATGAGTTACATCTTTACCGATTTAAAACTCATAACATGTTATGGTTATATCTCATTGAGTTTTATACTCATTACTTGTTTTATTGAAAACCTTTATGATTAGAGAGGAAAGAGTTCTTCAGGGATTGGATGCCGGTTACCCAGACAAATCTTGGGTAACATGTCTAGTGGATTATTATTTTGAGGGTGAACATAGATGCTCCACTATATATTTGAATAAATGATGTAAAATACAATAGATGTAGAACATTATATATAAGAGTCTCACTTCCGCTGATGTGTTTAGCATGGATTCTATAAGAGAGCTAACTATTGGCACTCTTCCAGTTTATGAATCATGTCTAGAAGGAAAAATGACTACCTTTCCATGCAAAGGGCCAAAGAGCCAAAGAACTAAAGAGCCAAAGAGCCAAAGAGACAAAGAACATTTTTAGTTAGTACATAACATGTTTGCGGTTTAATAACAAGCTAGATGAGATTATGAATATTTCATCACCTTCATTGATGATTATTCTAGATACAGATACATATACGTAATGAAAATGAAATGTAAGACTTTTTGAAAGTTCAAAGAATTCAGCCACTATATCCTTTAAATCCTTCAAACTGGAGTTGACTATTGGGCTCGATCAATTTTGGATTTTACCACCATTCCTACAGTTGAAAGAGGCTAAAAACAAACTTATTGTAAGTAGAATCAGTTAGATCGGATCAAAATTGAAGAAGTTATAGTCTATTCAACTAAGCATGGCTCGACAGGTCCACGGCTCGATGGCTCGATGGGTCGACGTCTACTATATTAGCAATAGTAGCAGCTGCAGTTTTAGTTTGTATATTGCTCGATCAGCAAGGTATGTCTGCAAGTTTGAACTCATTTTGATCTAAATTCGGTTCCAGCGAGTTTGCAAGCTCATTAGGGAGCATTTAATGGAACAATATATCCATTAGATTCCTTTTGGTCAAAATCTTCATTTTGACAACTTTACCAAGTTTGGAGTGCAAATCAGAAGTTGTCTGCTTATGTCTAAAGCAGTTGATTTGTAGTCTCCTAAGTAGTCTAAGTCTCAATTAATTTTTGTAATCATGCCTTAGATATTTTAGTTTTGAATTTTTCATTGTTATTTAGTTAATCATATTCAATCAATAAAATTTAAGTTTCAAATTTCATCAATCCTTTAATGTTCTTTTTTCTCTATTTGTTCCGCTGTTGAATTAGTTGTTGCTGATTTTTTAGTTTAATCAATCTCAAACTAACTTCAATCATTAATTTTTCCAATATGGTATTAAAGCACACGTTGTATCTATCCAATTCTCATAAAACTCATCATCTAAAACACCTTTAGAACAGTTTCAATCCATAAACACTGAAAAACATAGCAAGCCAGATATGGCTACTAGAAGTTTTAACTTGAATGGACCTCTAGTATTTGCTGGAGAAGGTTACGAGTTTTGGTCAGTAAAAATGACCACGTACTTGAAGGCACTTGATCTATGGGAGATAGTGGATGAGGGGTATGAAGAACCTGATGAAGAAGAGGACTACCCAATTTAACATATCAGAAAATTGAAAGTGAATAAGCAGAACAGCTATAAGACTTTGTCAACACTACATTCAGCCATCAATGATGATATATTCACTCAGAGTGGGTGCAGAAGTTGCAAAAGAAGCTTGGGATCTCCTAAAAATTGAATTTCAAGGGACAACAAGGGTGAGAACCATCAGACACCTAAATCTGAAAAGAGAATTTGAAAGACTCAAGATTAGTGAAGATGAAACTATCAAGTTACTTTGAGTATATGTAATTGAGAAGATGTTGGTTGATAAAGTGTACCAACCAAGTTTGGTTTCAAGATCGATGCAATTGAAGAATGCAAAGATCTGGAGACCTTGACTCTGCCAAAGCTTACTGGCTCTCTTCAAGAAAAAAAAGCAAAGGAATTCTAAGCTTAAAGAAGAGAAGACAAAAGGAGCTTTCATGGCAAAGAACAAGAGCAAGCAGTGGAAGAATCAATCCACTCACTTAGAAGGTTCAAGTACTCTCCTTGTAGCATATGCAAGAGGAAGAGTCATATAGAGAAGAACTATTATTGGAAGTGAAAACCACAATGGAACTTTTGGAAGTTGTTTGGTCATGTTAAGAAAGACTGCAGAAGGTAACTGAGATGTAATCCTAAACGACAAAGAGCCAATGCAGTAGAAAAAGTTAAAGAAGAAGAATTGTTCTTTATGGCCACAGAATTTGTCAAGAACATATCAAGAGATGAATAGTTCATAGATAGTGGTTGTACTAACCACATGACTCATAATGAGAATCTTTTTAAGGACCTGTACAAAAGTTTCTCAACCACAATCATGGTTAGAAGTGGACAAGTAGTAAAAGTTCATGGAAGAGGAACCGTTTCTATTAAAACTAGAAAAGGCAACAAATTGATTGCTAATGTGTTTCTAGTTCGTGACTTGAAGCACAACTTGCTCAGTGTTGGCCAGCTGATGAAGAATAGCTGCAACTTTTTGTTTAAAGATGATCACTGTACCATCTTGAATGCAAGTAAGACGCAAGTGGTGAAAATTCCAAAAAGTAACAATAGCTTTTTTGTTCAATGGAGTCATTAAGCTTTAATTTGCAAGAGTGATAACTCATGGAAGTGGTAAAAGAGGTTCGGCCATTTTGACCTCAAAGAAATACGGAATTTGAGCTAAAAAACAATGGTTGAAGATTTTCCTCAAGCAGAGCCTTAAGAGAAAATCTATCAAAATTATCAGCTTGAGAAATTGAGGAGGAGTTTTTTTTCCAAGATATCAAGTTTATAGGGAAAAAGAGAGACTTGGATTGGTGCATTCATATGTATGTGGACCAATTAAAGAGGAGCTAAAAATGATAAATAAGAATCACACTTGGATTTTAGTTGATAAACTAGAGAAGTATGCAAAAAAGGTTTGATCACGAAGTTCAAAATGAAAGGAAGCAAGCCAATGTCTACTCCTTTAGCTGCTAATGGGAAGCTTGTGATGAATAATAGTTCTAAGTATTTTAGAAGCATGATGGGCATCATTAGCAATAGCTCGAAAGGACAAGTGTTTGAAGAAGGTGAAATCACTTCCTAATGAACAAAAAGAGTGAGCATAGTTGACTATTTGGGTTCGGTGAATTTTGGAGTTTACCACTGTTCTTATAGTTGAAGGAGGCTGAAATAAAGTTGTTGCAAAAAGAATAGTTAGATCAGATCAAAATTGAAGGAGTTCTAGTCTATTGCAACAAAATATGACTCGATGGGTCGACGGCTCAATGGCTCGATAGCTCGATGGGTTGATGAGTCGAAGTACTTGATGGCTTGACAGGTCAATGGGTTGATGAGTCGATGTCTGCTATATCAACAATAGCAGCAGCTGCAATTTTGGTTTGTTTGTTGCTCGATTAGCAAGGCAAGTCTACAAGTTTGAATTCATTTTGATCCAAATCTGGTTCTAACAAGTTTTCAAGCGCATTAGAAAGGTGTTGGAGCATTTGGTAGAAGAGTATAACCATTATATGTCATTTTGGTCAAAATCTCCATTTTAACAGCTTTACCAAGTTTTGGATTGCAAATCAGTAGTTATTTGTTTATGTCTAAAGCATCATATTTATAGTCTCCTAAATAGTCTAAGTCTCAATCAATTTTTGTAATCATATCTTATATATTTTTAGTTTTCAATTTTGTAATTGCTAATTTAGTTAATCATATTCGATCAATAAATTTGAAGTTTCAAATTTCATCAATCCTTTGTTGTTATATTTTCTCTATTTTTTCCGCTACGTAATTGGCTTTTGCTAGTTTTCGATTTCAATCAAACTCAAACCAACTTCAATCCTTAATCATTCCAACAAACTAAACCACAAAGAAACATGAAGATTGCAAGAGTAAGCCCTCATGTACTCCCACCAACTGGCCTTCCCTTAACTTAGATTCCATAACTTCTTCACAGTAAAAGCTTGATGAATATCAACTAATCTTCTAAGGCCTAAACTACCCATAGTCCAATTATTGCTTATAGTTTCATAGGCAATCCAGTGTCTCTTCTTGCCTCCCTCTCTAGAACCCCAAAAAGTATCTGACTCTAGGAGATTCAACCATGTCCAACACTGTCTTTGGTATAGAAACATCTACTAATAGGTGTAGAGGCACATAACACAACATATTTTATGAGAATAAGCTTCCTCCACTAAAAAAAAGATGAGATTTCCAACCTTCCAACTTGCTTTCTGAATTAGATCACATCAATGAGAAATCTTTATATGACTTTGAGAAAGGGGAACTCCCAAGTAAGTGAAAGGTAAAGACCCCTTCTAAGAACTAGTTTGATGAGCTATCATTTTACTTCTATTAGTTGAAGAGTTTAAAGTTTGGATGAACATAATAGTTACTTTTTGAAATGCTAACTCCTTGGCCAAAAGCTCTCTCATAGGAAGATAAAGTTTGCATAAGAGTCCTAATAGAAGGAAGACTTCCATTAGTAAACACAAGTGCATCATTAGCGAAAAGTGAATAGGAAATTATAAGGCAACCACTCTTAGTGATATACTATTTAATGGGAACCATTTCTGACTATATAGCCAAACTTCAACTACACCTTAACTAGACGAAATAATTATTGGACTTTAAGTGACAGAGGTGTAGGAGTAGCAGGCTTTAAAATAAAAATACTAATAGGCTAAAATAGCTCAGACGTTCATGAGTGACCAATTTTGCTGACTGAGTATTTTGATTTTAGGCTAGGGAAATGAAGTCTGGCTGAGCAAAAATCAGCCGCCAATCTCTTAGCTGATAGTCAATTCAGCAAATTAGGTTTCTAGAATATTCTTGGTTAGTTGGTTATCAACAAATAAGCCTTAAATTAAAGATAAAGTTGCATGAAAATAGGAAGTCTTAACTCAATCAAAGCCAATATTCGACCATAAGGAGACATAAATTAGCCAACCTAAAGAGAATCCTTGAAAGGAGGAGCTAGTTTCTTTGTTAGTTTCCATGAAGTATGCCACTTTGACCGAGTAAAAAGAAATAAACTTGGTCACTATAGCCGACTAGAGGGATAATTCGTCCAAATCCAAGAATTGAAATCGGCCACTATGAAAAATAAGAGCTACAAATGAGACACTGGCTAATTTTCATCAAAACAGCTCTTCTAGCACAAGTAAACAATAATATTGTCTTAATTATAAATTAATAATATTTACTAATATTTTAATTAGTTATTAAAATATCCTCACAATTAATAGTTAATAGTTAAAGCGTTAATAGGCTAAATAGTTAATTGGAATTCATAAGCCAATTTAATTAATAGTTAATTAAAATATGGTGGGACAAAACCATTAAGGAGTGGCCAGTTGTATTGAGAAAATTAACCCATTGAAGACTTAGTTTTCCAATGTCAAATTTGACCCAATGGTTAATAGCTTGTTGACTAGGTCAAAGTTCAGGTTGATTTTGAACCATATAACATATAAATGCCTCTTCTATAGATTTATAGATTTTGGATGTGCTCCCTTTGCCTCTTGAATGGCTTGGCCGAAATTCCTAACTAAGAAAAGAGATATTTTTCTCCATCATTTCCCTAATCCTTCTAGTTCATGAGATTAACTTCAAGGTAAAAATTTATAGAGTGAAAATAATTATGTGGATCACGTGTAGAGATTGGACACTTGGACGGCTTAATGCTCCTATAATAATCATTCTTGGCATGTAGAGATCATTAAGAAAATAAAGTTATGACTAGCATTTATTAAGCTAAAATGGCTACCTATCAATACATACGTCTATGACTTGTTTGAAGGCCATAAAAAGAGCACTTTTGGCGTAAGAACACATACCCCATAATCTAGAGATAAAGTGAAAGAACACTCTAGCTATTATTTTCACCTCTTTCTTGAGTGTTTCTTATTTGTGAGCTAAAAAGCCTTATATTCTAATTTGTTTGCTTGAGGTAGCACTTTCATATCCCATCCTATTGAGATTGTACTTTTATGCTTAATCATCAAATTAATCTAAGGGGTTTAAGGTGGTAGAACCTTAACCTTGAGGGATTCAAGCGGTTGAGTTGGAGAGAGCTTGAGAAAACTCTTGTACGTTTGCAAGCACCCGAACGCATGTATTGTAAAGGCTGGATTCTCACTCCTTAGAAGAATCACAATAGTAAAAATTCTATAGAGGACCTAGAGGAGTTGACAAAGGTAAGACATGGCCTTTACACTTTAAGAATGTCAACAAAGCCATTAATCTTTTGAATTTCAAACTCTTTCAAAATACAATTTTAATCAATCATTGTTGGAAACACTTCCTCTTAAAATGAAAATTCTTACTAATTCAAGTGAATGTAAATATGATAAAAACTTTTAATTTGAAGAACTCTTTCATCATATTTAAAATTCTTATAGCGCATTAGTTAAAATCCAATTCCAAGCATTCAAAGAATTTGAATTTTGCATAAAACTTTATACTTTACAACATTCATTATCACATTTATCAAGACGAAAATTTTAAATGTCCATTTAGGCTCAATGATTAATTGACTTGAAATTTAATATTTTGCAACTCTTGCGACATGTTAAATTCTCATAAAAACTTCAAATTACCAAAAAGATTCTTAAGAGTCCGAATTTTCCAAAATTCAATGTCCCAATAAATGAACAACCCAATCGAAACCCAATTTAAGTACATTCCTAAAATTAGAACTTACCCATTAATTTTTCGGGCAAGATGCAAAAGAGGATTAGGCCTTATGTCAACACTACCACTTCATCAGGGGCAGCCGCTGCTGCCATGTGTCCGTTGGCCGTCGCCCATGGTAATATCCTATATTTTTTCGGATTAAAAAATGTGAGATCTCATCTCTGGGACACATATTTAGTTAAAACCAATTTTTCCAACAAGCATATTAACACATGAAAATTATATAAACACATCCAAAAATCACAAATTTCACATACATGCATTTCCGGAATCACTATAAGTAGTTGGCTCAAAGCGTATCCGGGGCGGAATCTGTTTTTCAAAAAATGATGCAGATATCCTAAACAACGAATACCACCAAGGATCCTAGGATGCATGTTATGTATGTGTGTAACACATCTGGATTCCCGACACATTTCAAAATTTTCAACTGTCACCTTAGATATAATATGAAACAAAAAGTGGAGGAGGAAATATACAAAGCACAACCATGCCTCCAAAATCCGGTCAAATTTCTACCCAAAACTATCGTCGTGTGATGCTGCCACCATGTGTCATATGGTTGTTTTATTCAAAATCAGTATCTAGTCTCTATCCTTGATCCACACGATGACAATAGTGCGGGTGTGACTTAGCCGTAATAAATTAAACTAGTTAATGATTTAACTCTTAAATCAAGTTCATTCCGAACAAGTCAGAATTATTCAGTTTAGAATCCAACCGAGATCCAGTAAACTTTTATGTGTCTAACCGGGTAGGTTCTACATTATGCCAGCAGATGGGCCCTACAAAAACTTCTGAATTTTGTCCTTGAAAACACTTTTATGTAAGTTAGTTAATATGATTATCTTCTATGATCAAATTAATTTAAACCACTAGACTCACAGTTGCTTCTAACAAGGCATATAGGCCACCCGTGTAATAAGAATTATGAGGAACTTCAACAAGAACCATTGATAATTATTACTGTATCAAACTGGTCTTTATATCTCCTTATTGTTCTAGAAAATCTTAGATACAGTTTAACTGTTAAATCCTATTAGATAATGGATTATAGAAAAAATATATTTTTTAAATCATACTAGTTTGCACAAAGATTTTCTTTATTACATAAGTTATATGATTCGTAAAGTCATATCCTCTAATATAGAGGTGATGGGTCCTATCTTATCACCTTAAAAACTGCACATACTCGAACATATGCTCAATGGTTTACCCTCTCAATGGTCTTTTATTATGGCCACGTGGAGCGACATCAAATTATGATATCTTATATATTAGTATTGTGATGATGGTTAAGTCTGATTATCATAAATATAGTAGTCATCGACAAAATTTATTAATAATTAATATAATTACCATTGAGTTTTTCCAAGTAATCATATTCAGTGATTAAGTCCTTACTAATTACTTACAAGCCTATCCTATTATTCTCCAATTTGAATGAGTATGAGATCATTACCCTTCTTCTGAAGAGCGCATGTAATAATAGTTATGTATTATCATTATCTCATCATTACAATCCTATGATTATGAATAATTTGAATCTTAGACTTAAGCTAACTTGGATCTCATTGATCATGATCTCAATCATAATTCTAATTGCATGTCTAAAATTCAGGAATTTGTCAACTATGCAAGCAATTGTTTATGCATTCATTTCGTTATTTTCATCCTAATAACAATATGAAACATTATTATATGCTTTAATAAAAAATTTTACGTTCAATTATGGTGATGATTCATTTAGTTGAAGATTAGTTCTCTAAGTGTATGACCCAATCGGGTCATACCGATTGGTTCTTAGTTTAACATTGGTGTGTTTTGCAATTATTTTCTTTATTTTTGATTTCAGAATAGTTTTTTTTTCTATAAACCACAAAATAATTATGAGAAAATAATTTTTAATTGACATTTTCGTTTGGTTCGTTAAATTATTGAAACTATTTTTATGGTTATAAGGTGAAAATTTTTAACTTAAAATAGGGAAGAGAGTTGTAGGATATTCTCTTAAAATAGTTTCTTTAGCCTATTTTCCCTTTAATAGTTTTTGCAAAACTACTGTACGAAAACCCGACCAAATACACTAGTTGGTTGTTTTCTATATTCTGAGAACAAAAAATCTATTCTCACAACAATTACCAAACACACTCGTACTATCCAATGAATAAAACATGGCATCATTTCGAAATGGGAAAAGAAAAATGTTATCTGACTTTAAATCTTAGGTGTGGAAGACAGGCACAACTGAGTATATATCTCTACTCTCTAGACTAGTGAATTTACAATATTGTACTCCGTCGAACAAACTAGCTTCGGGGCCTTACGTTAAGTAGGTTACTTATTATGTAATATCTAAGAATAAAAAATAAGCCACTAAATTTAAAGGACATCCTTCAAATAAAAATCACATAGATAGTAATCTCTTTCTCGTTATTATTCTTCTAGTTTTCTTGTATCCAATGCTAGTACGTGTCTTATTCAAATTGAAATGAGGAAAATTATGATCAGCTTGTTATGGTTTCTTGCACACGGATAGAAGCTTCTCCTGCATCTGAGTCCATGTGAGAACCAGCAAAGGTTACCCTTGGGGAAGACTATTTCACCGAGTACCTTCCAGCAAGCCTATTTTCTACGGCAGAGCAATTTTCTGCTATTCTTCTACTTGTTGAAAATACTTTTCTTGTACATCTCTGGATTGTATGCCTCCTGTTCAAGATAATTAATATAATGAGCAATATATATAACAAAGTTATTTAGAGTAATATGATTTAAATTTGGTAAATGTAATCATATAAATTACCACTTAATCCTTAATTTTAAGGCGAGTAGCACTGCGAACTGTCCACAAGAAGTGCTCTCCACCTCATGATGTTTCCGGACGAAATGTGGGATCAGCATCTTAAGCAACTCGATTTGCTCCCAAAGAAGAATGCTATCCCGACGAAGAGCTTCAGCCTCTTTGTTGGCTTCCTCAAGATGCTTCACCATCTTCTAGAGCGCTTGAAGGAAGCATTGATAGTCGCTGCATGACACCATAGCGAAGACTGAAATGTTGGAGTACGATGGCGTGGTTGAAGAAGGTATGCCATTGGCGGTAGTGAGGTTGTCGTAGTTGTGCATTTCTCTCTACAAGCAAGAAATACGAGAAAGAGGAATATCCTGGTAGAGAGAAAGATGAGTTGGGGGTTTTGAAAATTTGGTAGGGAGAATAGGGCCAGGAGTATATTGCGCGCAATTTGAAGGAAAAGGTATATGGGACTTGTACTCTATATGCATATAATGCCTTGTTCATTTTGTTTTGTTATGGAGATTGGGTCCTATAGCACATTAGAACAATTTGTATCTTTCTAATCCTTTAGGGGCGATTGGTTCAATTCCTAGATGGGAATAGAAATGGAAATGTTTGTTTATTAATTTGCATTCCCAGTACCACACTTCAAACTCCCATTTGGTGTAATATCATATGCAAAAAAAAATGTCATTTTTTCATTTCTTTTGTCTCGTATTCCATTGTGGGTTCATCTGCGAAATGCTCACTCTCCATGAATTCATATGTAAAATGTTCGTCACCCAAGAACGGTACGAAATCGCATGCTTTGTATACTTCTTGAAAGATTAAGCGCAACTGTTATAAATACGTGTAAGATTACACTTGTATTATTTTTTATTTATTTATAAATTTTCAATTGTGCCTTTTATATAACTATATTTAGGGGATGAGCCACCTTCCCGATTTCATGAGAACAAATGAAATCAAACAAACATAAGGAGACCGCTTTCATAGAAAACTAAATACATCTTCCTACTCAAGATGAAGCAATCCGGCCACAAGAAATTGATCCAAGCATTTTGGGGGTGAGAAGATGGTGTGTTAGTATATCCTTCTTTCGTCAAGCAAGCTGAAATTATCAACCAAATTGGATTCCTTTGATTGGTCAAGGATTTTGTAAGGATTTATGTATACAAGCAAAGGATATGGTAAATTAAAACTTTTAGATCGAATTCTATTGGAATATAAATCCAAAGTTAGGAACAATCATACAACAAATATATATCTCAGAAGTATTAACTTTAATGAAAGTACATTGACGACCCACATGTTCTTCCTTGATCATTATCCACACGATTTATTTTACTCGGTTCAATTTCTACCTTAAGATTCAACACATGAATCGAAAGACTCCGGAAAGGGACAACAAATATAGTGTATCTCTCACTAGGACTTCAACCAGGACGAGAGGAGGATGATCATCAATTTTAGCTAGTCCAAATGGGGTTTATATAATGCTTTATTAAGTTTAGGTTACCTTATAATTAACCTGCTATTTTGAACTGGTTACCTGTTAACCTAGTCAAAAGTTCACTTTAATCCATTTAAGTAAACAATGGGTTAAAACCATCCTATGGCTGGCCACATCTTAGGTTTGTGGCCCATGTTTTGTAATCAACCCTTTGATTAATTTAGTCCATAAAAATTCAATTAACAGTTTGGTCCATTTACCTTTTAATCTCCAACCGTTAATTAAGAACCCAAGGAACCTTTTATAATTAAATAAAAAGTTTCAATGTAGTTTTTAAATTTCTAATTAAGTAAATGTCACACTTAATTATGCTAACAAAACTGTATGATATTAGATTTAACAAAATAATGATTATCATTTTGCCTTTATAGTCAAACAATAAATCAAATTACGATTTTATCTCTAAAATAAGTATTGTCCATTTTTCCTTATCTCCTAAGAATCTTAACTGAGTTACTATCGAACTTTAATATGTGTGGCCGACTAGCTTTTACATCATACCGGTAGAAGAATCTCATAAAACTTTATGATTTTATTTAATTCACAATTAAATTAATTTAATTTGAAACCTTTTTTAAATTAAATAGTTAGTTTATTTATCTCATGATTAAATAACCGAAACCTCTAAGTCAAAATTGATTCTAATAAAGTGTCAAGACTACTCTGAAGATCAGAAGTTATCATCTTCTATACGAACTTGTCATAACTATACTAAACAATCCTCACATCTTTCCAATGTCCCTGATTTTTCCTAGGACATGGTTTAACTATTAAATCATAATAGATAAATCATATGAACTATTATATCTTTAATGAATATCGACAATGAGTTTACTGAAACTTCTTTCATATCATACTACTTGCAAAGACTTCTTGTTCAATAATGAATATAATTCTTAGGAATTAATTCCAAATACGGAAGTGATGAATTTCATCTTAAGTATCACAACCATCATGTACAACATCTTATACCTAATGTTTCACCTCTGTCTAACCCTTGGCTAGGGTCTATAAGAATGATGTCAATATATAAAATCCGGCTCATAAGATACCATGGTGATCTTAAGTCTAAGGATCACATGTAATATAATCACTAGACAATTCATATTAACAATTAGTATTTTTCACCATTGAGAAGTTATCTATGTGTAATGATCAGTGAACTCATTCTTCACTAAGCATCTACATAATCATCATGATATTCTACTAACATCAATGGTCATGAGAACAATCATCCTTAATAATTAATATGTTAAATTATGTGATTGTCTATGAGGATCATCAATGTCCATGCTTGATGATCGTATGACAATGAATAATTCGTGCTTTAAGCTTTAAGTTACTTGAATCAAGCATGATGTCCATCATGGCTTCAAGTTTATAACTTAAAACACATGAATTTATCATGATATGTATTCATTAAACATAAGATATGATAATAAAAAATATTTATCATCTTGCGAACATTCGCATAAAGATAGTATTACATAAAGTGTTTGCCTCATCAGGTCAAGATCTGATTGGGTTTTTGGGTATGCACTTTCATCCTCCCACTTGCACTAAATCAAATAATTGTTTAATCTAATCCCATTTTTTCTAGATGGCGAACAAGCTTCAAGAGAATGAATCTGCAATGTTGTCATCAGTGTAAACTCTTTCTATGTTGACGTCTTCTCTTCCCATTATCTCTCGAATGAGGTGCTAACGGCACAACATGTGTTTGGATTTCTAATGAGACCTTGGTTATTTCTATTGTGTTATCAAACTGTTGTTATTTTACCATTCGAACTACTCCTAGTTCAATTATGAACTTTTTCATCCAAACCACTCCTTTGTTATTTCTGAAGCTTCAATGTATTTGGCCTATTAGTCGAGTCTACAATTGTTTTTTGTTTAGAACTTTTTCAACTAACTGCTTCAACATTAAGCATGAAAACAAAACACAAAACTCATTTGCTATCATCAACATCTGACTAAAAATTAGAATCTATGAATCCCTCAATTTTTGAGTTAGATCCTTTATAAATAAAGAACAATCTAATGCTTTTGTCCCGATTCTTCTTTAATCCATCGCAAGTACTTAAGAATGTTTATGACAACAATCCGATTCTTTTTTCATGGATTACCTTAATGTCTATTCATAACACTTACTGGATAGGCAACATCTGGTTTCATATATAGTATAGCATACATGAAGGAACCTATTGCCTAAGCATAAGGAACTCCATTCATCTCATCTCTCTTCGATTGTGTCTTAGCAGATATATTCTTAGAAAAAGAGATTCCATAACTCGTTTTAGCATCTTATCTATGTACGTTTACTGGGTCAAGCCAAGCAACCTCTTAGATCTATCTCTATAGATCATAAATCCTAGAATATAGGTTGCTCCTCCTCCCAAATCATTTGTTAATACATTCTTTAAAAGCCATAACTTGATAGACTTTAACATTCCTACATCATTCCTAATGAGTAGTATGTCATCTATATATAGAATGATAAAAGCAATAGAGCTCTTACTAGCTTTCTTGTACACTCATGGATCATCTTCATTCTTAATTATGCCAAAAGATTTTATTGTTTTGTCAAAATGAATGTTCTAACTCTGAGATGCTTGTTTTAGTCCATATATAGACCTTTGCAGCTTGCACAAAATCTTTGTGTTTTTATTATTCGTGAAGCTCTCAGATTATATCATATAAACTTCCACCTCGAGGTACCCATTTAGCAAAGTAGTTTTCACGTCTATTTCACTGATCTTATAATCGTGATATGTTGCAAAGGCAAGCAATATCTAAATAGATTTAGTCATTGCAACGGGTGAAAAAGTTTATTCATAGTTAATCCTTTCTCCTTATCAATACCCTTTTCACAACTAGTCTAGTCTTTTCCTTTTGAAAACCCATTAGCATCCTATAGGAATTATTCTTTTAGGTGCATCCACCAAGTCCTAGACATGGTTGTTGTCCATCTCAGATTTCATGGCTTCTAGACATTTCTCGGAATCCAAGCCGCTAATCACGTTGTAATAAGTCGTAGGATCATCATCCATGATCGGATTATCGTTAAGATTTTCTACTAGAAACATGTAATGCTCTAGACCACTAGTGTAGTATCTCATTTAACTGCTTCCTATAGTTAGATAAAGTTTGTAACCTAAATATTATAAGTGATGTAATAGATTAATATTTAAGTAAGACTTACATGTTATAAAGATTAAAATAGAGATCATGTAAGTATAAGGTAAAAAGTTTTTTATGGCTAGCACCAATTTCTGAGCAAATTTGTCAAAATGATTGAAAGTAAATCCTAAGAAATTATTCTTTAAGTATTAGACTAATAAAAATAATTATATAATAATATTATATTGTAAAATTACATAAAAAATAATAATAATGAAAAGGTGGGCGTCCCTAGCTCACCCTTCACTCTGTCGTATTATGAGATAAGTATGAAGAGATGTAAATGATACATATATATATATATATATATATATATATGTACATTGGCTATTAATAGGAAGCATACACGTAGATTCTATAGTACATACGATTTCATTTAGCTTTAGTGGTTAGAAAAATTTTCACCCCTCTTATAAAAGTGAAAACCAATGATTTCTTCCATCCTCTATAATCTGGGATCATTGAAAGTGAAAGTAAAGATTCTAAAGTAAGGGGATAAACGACCTAAAGCTCATAAGCCGTGATTCTTCTCCTAAGTTTGAAACTAATTATACTAGTTGAAAGTTGCTTCTAGTATGAATTGTCACTGCTCTTATACTCAAGATCTTTAGTTCTTTTATAATATATCAAGAATGAGAGTATAATTTATAAAGTATAAGATATCAATATGAGATCAAGGTTTATAGGTCTTAATTAGTTAGAAAGGTTCGAATACGTCAAAGTTTAAATGAAGGGTTGACGTACTCGACGGCTCGATGCCTCAATGCTCGACGTACTGGATGCCTCCAATATGCGCAGTACTCAATGGCTCAACATACTCGATGACTTGATGTCTCAAAGCCTTGACGTACTCGACGCCTCTGATATGTGCAGTACTTGATGGCTCGATGTACTCAACGCCTCAATGCCTCGACGTGCTCAATGCCTCGACGTGCTCAACGCCTCCAATGTTGGAAGTACTCAATGGCTTGACATACTAGACGGGTAGACGTACTCAACAGCGTGATACCTTGATGCCTCGATGGTTCAATATGCGAAGTACTCAATGTCTCGAAGTACTCGATGTCTCGACGTACTCCACTGGTTGATGTACTCAATGCCTCGATGTTTACTATAACAGCAACACAGTTGTTCTACTCCTTAAGTTAAATTATGTGTTTTAAGTAGAGTTAAGAATCAAGTTCTTGCTAAGATAATCACATGTTTAGATAGGTTAGGAGCTGGCCAAAAACTAAAGGATTTTCAAGGAACTCTTACTAATATAAGACATACAATAGTTAAGTAAAGTCTCACCTACTACATAAGTATGTTTATTGTTTCTTAAATTATGGGTTCTATTTTTTTCACTTCTCCAACCAAATAGAGGTGAGCAATATTATCAAAAAAGATCCTGGTTTTTGTGTATAAGTACATAGCCCTTAAGGAATGGAAAATCGGGATGGTTCTCAACCGTGATGAATTCACAAGGATTCCTCTTTGGGTTAATCCTTACAACATTCCTAGAGAATTTTGGACTGCCGAGGGTATAAGGTATCATTACAAAAGTTCTATTGGGGTTCCTCTCAAGGTCGATAAGTATATCGAAGAGCATCATCATCGGGATTATGCTTGGGGTTTGTGTTCAAGTGGATGCTAAAAAGGGTATAATTGAAGAGTTTGATTTGATCAACGACATAGGAAGGACCACCATGATTCATTTTGACTACAAATTGAAACCTTCACTATGCATTGAATTTAAGTTGTTTACCCACTTTTCTAAATGCATTTAAGTTCTAAATGCCCTAAGCTTTCCACTACTCCTAACCTCCTAAGTGAGAAATGGATCCACCAGTCAAATATGGCCCAAGTTAGTGACTCCAAAAGATGAGTTGTGAACCGAAAGGGAAAAGAGGTTGAGGAGGATATTGCTACTAGTATGGATACTACTCACTCTCCACATGAAGATGAACTGTCCTTCTTAGTGAGCAAAGTAGAGGGAATGATTAATGGTGAACCTAGTGAAAGCAAGACTACATTGAGTAATCCGACTACTTACAATAAAGAAGTATTAGAATTATGTTCTCCTATGCCTACTAGGACCTTGATCATTGAAGAAGCTAGTGAAAGTGAAGAAGATACTTATTCCTCTTCTCCTAGTACTACTTTGGACACTTATTCTATTTTGAATACTAGTGGTGCCCTTTCTCCCACTAACCACACTCCTACACATAATGGTAAGAAGAAGAAAAAGAAGACAGGGTCCTCCAATAAGAAGGGCCATTTTAGAATGTACTGACCTTCTTCGCCCTCATTTTCTTTTATTTCCTCTTTTTAATGTCAATTCTTTATTCAAATATTCGGGATCTTAACGATCCCATTAAAAAAAGAGAAGTCCATAGGTTGATCACTAGGCATGATGCTTTGGTTATTGGTATTATTGAGACTAAGGAAAAGGCCGGTAATTTTGATTCAGTCACTAGGGCCAATAATCCGTCTTAGAGATTTGCAAATAATAATTCACCTACTTCTGAGGGGCATATCTTAGTTGGGTGGGACTCCTCTAGGGTGTTGTTGGAAATCAGCGGTTCACAACCACGCAACGAAAACAAATCATCGGTCCCAGTATTTAACAAACATTTTCTAACAATGTTTTTGCGATACTTTATATACATATAAATTAATATACATCTATATGAAGAGGTCTTACCCTTGCCTTATGCGAATCGATCGTCGAGACTCACACCACGATCTTCCAAGTCGATCCTCAACACAATAGGACGTAGGTGGGCACGTAGAGATGAAAATGTTTTCTTTCTATTTTTCTCTCAGAAAAATCTCTACCGAAAAATACCTTGTAGAAAAAAAAAGGTCTCTAATTTAATTAGAATGAGATGTATTTATAGAACTCCATTAGGAGTTTTGATTAATTTAAGCTCTTTAAATTAATTAAATTAATAATTCAAAGATGATCATCAAATTATATCTTTGATATGATTAAATCTTTTCAAATCTTATTTAAAATAGAGTTTTAACCTATTTTAAATCATATCATCCTTTTGATGATATATTTGATAATATTAAATCTAATTTGAAATAAAATCCTATTTATTTTAAATCATATCATCTTTTGATGATATATATGATTTAGTCAAACCTAGTTAAATCTTATTTAAAATAGAATCTCATCTATTTCAAATCTTATTTAAATTTTAAATTAGTTTCTTAAACTAATCTAAATTTGACTTTTCTTAATTTTAATATTAAATCAATATCAATTTAATATTATACATAACATATTCAATTCAAAATCAAATATATTAATATCTAATTTATTAATTCCGAATTTCACATTTAAATACATCTTTTAATTAATTAATTAACACCAATTATCTCATAACTACGAATTTGACCCAGAAAACTATTGACCTAACCATATCCAATAAGGTTCTACTTCTCCTTTCTACAACACTATTCTGTTGTGGTGTTCTTGGTGTTGTTAGTTGGGGTAGAATACCATGATCCAGCAAATGATCCTTGAATTAAAAATCATGGTATTTACCTCCTCGATCTAATCGAAGTGTTTTCAATGATTTTCCAAATTGCTTTTCAGCTTCTGCTCAAAATTCTTTAAACTTTCCAAAAGTTTCATATTTCCTTTGCATTCAGTATATGTATCCATATCTAGAATAATCATCAATGAAGATGATGAATTATTCATAACCTCCTCTTACTTGTATATTTATAGGACCACAGATATTGATATATACTAACTAAAGTGGCTCTTTGGCTTTCGACCCTTTGCAGAGAAAGGTCTCCTAGTCATTTTTCCTTCTAAACAGGATTAACAAATTGAAATAGTGTCAACATTTAGCTCTCTTAAAGGACCATCATTGACTAACATGTTTATCCTATTAAGATTAATATGTGCTAATTTAAGATGCCAAAGATATGTATCATCACTTTGAGAAACTTTTTATCGCTTCTTAGATTGAGGATTTACTATTTTAAATAATTCTAAATTATTTAACGATCGTTCATTTGGTTTAAGCAAATAGAGTCTGTTAGTTTGTTTTGCATGATAAATATCAAAACCGTTCTTAGAAATAACGATCTCATTATTAATAAAAGAAATATCAAAATCTTGTTCATGCAACATAGATAAAGAAATCAAATTTCTACAAAATTCAGGAATAAAATAAACATTATTCAAAACAAGATAAATATTGCTAAAAACTAAACTGCTCCTACTGCTTTGGCTGAAATCATCGCACCACTGCCAACTCTCATCATCACCTCACCAATGGCAAGCTCTCTCAAAAAACTAAGTATCTGTAAAGAAGAACAAATAGGATTAGTGGCTCCCTAATCTACTATTAAAGATGAAAAATCATCTTTTACTAAATCGGCTTCTAAAACAAGAAAATCAAATTTACCTTTCTTTTTCTCTTTTGGCTCGGAGAGATACTTGTTACCGTTTCTTTTCCAATGGCCATCAACTCCGCAGTAGAAACACTTTCCCTTGGGTTCCTTTTTCTTAGAGTTATTATTCTTCTTATTTTCCTTGCCTTTAAGTGACTTCTTGGTTTTCTTTCCCTTTTTGTCCTTACCATTGGTGTTTCTCCTCTTATTGTTCTTAGCATAAAAGGAAAATGGCTTTTGTTCAGCAACATTTGCTTCACTCGCTTTGGAGCTCGCCTTATAAGGGTCTCAAAAGTCTGCAATTTATTAAATAACTAAGTCATGTTGTACTGCAGTTTGTTCATAACATAGTTGATAGCGAATGCAGCAAAAGTTGGTGAGACTCAAGTATAATGCTAACTTGAGTGCGCTCATCAATGGTAGCCCCATATATTTATGCTTTATGCATTGTGTTGATCATGTTCAAAACATGATCTTTTACAGAAACTCTTTTTTTTCATTTTGGCGTTCATGTAGGTTCTAGAAGCATCATGACGACTATGGTCGGATTGCTGCCCAAACAAGACTTGGGGAGACTCTAATATCTCACATGTAGTCTCCATGTTTTCATGTTTCTTCCTAAGAACATCACTCATGATAATCAACATGTAGCATTTGGCCTTGTTATTGGATTGGATCCAATTATCATATTTTTCCCATACATTACGGGCAGCAGTGGTGCACTCCTAATGCCCGTCCGTGCAATGAGAAGTAATTTGAACCTCTAAAAGAACCTACAATGACTATTATCATATTAGACTGATCATTCCATGTATATCAAAATCATGATCAGTCCTACGCATGATTTAACTGTTAAACCCTACTAGAGTGACCGTATGAATCATGATCCCTTTTGCAACTTAGTAATGAATTTATAGAAACTTTTTTTCATCCATACTACTTTACGAAGATTCCTTATTACACAAAATACATCACATAACTTATCACCATATAGACTAACCATATAAGAACATATGTCCAATAGTTCATCCATATTAACACTTGGCTAAGGAAAGGTTGAGTGATATCAAATCATGATATCTCATACATAAGTAGTGTTTTGAAAATCACAAGTACAATAGCTACAAGAAAATTCTCATTAACAACCAATAGTATTACCAATGAGACTTGTTTAGTGATCACATTCAGTGACTAAGTCTTTACTAATTATCTACATGCTTAACACAATATTCTCTAATATCAATGATTATGATAATATCATTCTTCTCTCAAAGAATATAGCACATGTAATAGTTTTCTGGATTGTCAATATCATATCATGATAATCCTATGATAATAAACTATTTGAATCTTAGACATTAAACTACTTGAATCTCATCGAGCATGATCACTTTCACGATTTTAAACGCATAATCTAAGATTCAGGTATCTATCAAGTATGTTATATAGTCTATACACACACATCATTATTTCAAATATAATGATAATCAATATGATTGATTAAATGCTCAAATGAATATAATATATTCTCAATTCGTTGATAAGTTATATACTTAAGATTGAATCATAAAAAGTCTATGACCCAATTGGCTAGGTCCAAGTGACTTGCAGTTATTGAACCTCTCTATATAGTAGTTATTTTAATTTATCATTTAAAGTATTAAGCGGTAGAAAATTAATAGTTTATTTATCGAATGAAGAAGGGGGACGGAAGGAAAGGGCCCTACAACCATTTAAAAAAACTAACATTGGTTCATATGGGTTTTTTTTTGTCCTCTTTTTACTATTAAATTAGGGTTTACATAAATGAAAAGGAAGAAAAAAAAATACATCACAAATCAAATTTGTGAATTTTATTTTTAAGTTCGAGCCATGAAACTTTTTTTTTTTTCATTTTGGTAATTCAAACTTTCCACCTTCACTTTTTAGATGAATATTTGAGGTAAGCCCACTAATTTACACATTTTTCTAAAGTTTTGATAGAAGTTTTTCAAGATACTAATAATGTGTCTTTAGATAATTATGTGGTATCCTCAAAGTATAAGAATGTGTCAAATTTTGGATTTTCTTAATTCTTACAATTGTTCAATATTTGTAAGAGCCGTATCGGAAAGTACCGGTGCCGGACTCATACTGGACACAATATTTTTACCTGTTTTGAAGTATATATATGTGCTTCATATTTGTGTATACTTTCAAATATCTGAGAACTAGCAATTATGAAGTAGTTTCATATTTAAAGGAAAAAAAAAAACCAAGTGGATACCTGGAACAAAAACATGATGCATCAAATGTTATTTGTAACCAAAAAAAAAAAGAAGAAAAGAAGACATCGTTGCTATCAAATGTTATATATATGTCTGGATGAGTTTTCATAACTGTAAATATATCCACGTGAAAGCATAAGCAAAGCGTTAAGCATTTTGGTCAAATTGACCAAGGATGTATAACAAAATACAACACCTAAAAAGAAAAGGTTCGGTCTGATATAGTGGTGGTCTAGTATGCAGGAACAGAAAAGGAAGACAAGCATAACATAATATTGAAAACGCAAAAAGAAAATAAAAAAAGGCTTATTGGAAATGTCCCTACATTGTAGGTAGGTATGCTTCTTTGTTTCCAACTTATGTTCGTCTTGAAACCTGAAACAAGAATTTGATAAGAATCTCCCTCAGCTGCTGCTTGATTCGTTGAACCAAACTATTATATTACCAATCTAATAATTAAATAACAAAGTTGGAGTGTGTAAGAGACAAACCACAAAAAAACACATGATCCCACCAGAATAAGAGAATGATATTGGAATTATTATGTTTAAAATTTGTATATACTACTTATTAACACCCTCAATCAAAAAAGTAGTTCTCAGTATCGACCAAAAAGAAAGAAAAAAAAATTGTTGATGTTTAGAAATAGAATGAATGCAAATGTCTCTTTTCAGGGTTTTCCATCCTGTCAAAATAATGCATAAAATAATCAAGTACGAACATAAGAAGAGATTGTTATAAACATTCTTTCTTTCAATTTTCTTGGCCAAAGGTAACAGTGAACTTTTATTAAGGCAAAAATGTCGAGTGATTATGAGTAGGCCAATTTATTAAACACCTTAATGACGCAATGTGTGATGAAAAAGAGAAAATTAAGGGAATTCATAATTGCATCTCTCTCTCTATCTATATATATCAATGTATGTGGTCGCTTGGAAAGAAGAGATAGATTAGGTGCGTAGTAGTAATTACCAGAAAATAACTTTCACCGTGCTGCAAGCTCTGTGCTAAGATTCCAAACTCATTGGTAAGAACTGGAACCCCTGATGAGTGGACAAGCACTGTATGTTGGCCAAACATTCCTTTCACGTCAAGTGGGCCCTTTGGAACTTCTGTTGGAACCCCATTTATAAAAACTATTATCAACCCTGCAACGAAGAGGGGATGATTTCCGTAATTAGTTCATGCTGGAGTAACTTTATCATCCTTTATTATCCTTTACTAATCCAGTAAAAATTCGATAAATTAATAAATTCATTTAAATAATAATTTATAATTTAAAAATAATATATTAAATTTCTTATATAATTTATTGTATCATTAATTTAACCAAACCAAGACAAGGGTAATTAAAAATTCAAAGACAACCAGGTCCCGTGAAAAGTTGAAGGGTTTAAAAATTCAAAGAAAACGGAAAGAGCTGCGAGAGAAGCGAAACTTCTTGTTTTCAGGGAAAGTGCATGTAAGCTTTTGTACTTATCAAATTGAACACCAAAACTGTCACATCAATAAAAAGTGCTGGCTTTGTTTATTCTCTTTGTAGACATCAATTCAGTAACCCACGAACGAGAAAATCATGATTTTATTTTTTATTTAAAAAAAAAAAAAAAAAAAAAGAAAGGTCAAGAGAAAGAAGCTACTATCCTGTGCAGTTTGGAAATACTGTATATTTGTAGTTCATATAATATTAATGTTATAGAAATGAGAGTTACAATTTAAAGGAAGTGATTCTGCAATGAAGAGAAAATATATAATCTCAACCAGTTAAGGAGAAGTGAACAACGTTTAGAAATATCTTAACTGGGTGCATTAAAAAAACACCGAATTAAGATTTTGAACACAATACGGGGAAAAATTCCTTTGCAAGAAACTCTCCGAGGAAGAAGTTGCACGAATTTATACCTAGTTAATTTGTACTTGGTTTGGGAATCTAAATGCAACTATAGGTATACGAATAAGTTGAAAGCGGAAAATATCATAAGAAAAATCCAGTACTCATCCATTAATTATATTACCATATGGGAAATGAAAATTTGAGGTATCCGAAGGGCATAAGACAGGCGTTACAGCAGAACTGTGCTCAATTCCCGGAAAGCCCATTTGACCATGAGAGGCCGAAAAGAGAGAACTGCTGATTCCATCAACACCTTGCTCATCAGAAGAAGACGAGGAACCGGGCAGAAGATAAGAGGACGAAGACGAAGCAAAACATGGAGAAGCTCCGAAATTAGTAGCGGCAGAAACAGAAGAAACGTTTTCAAACTGAACAGCTGCACCGCTAATTACATGAGCCTGACCCTGATTAATATTTCTTTGTTGATCTAGAGTAGCTTGCATCTGCCTTTGTCTCCTCCTCGACCTCGAACGCCGGTTTTGAAACCAGTAAAAGACGTTTGCATCCCCCACCGAACCGAATTTCTCGAGCAACTTCCTTATTCTCACCGTTTCATCCTTCGGTGGATTTACCATTCCACTGTTGAAGATAGATTCCAGTATGAGGATTTGTTCTGGCTTAGGGGTCCACCTTGACCTCACAGGCTCATTTCTCTCTGAAACGTTGTTTGAACTAAGGTTGGAGTCTTGGGCAGCTTGATGATCTTCCATTTTCGGGAAGAAAGAAAAATAAAAGATGTTTCCTTGAAGCTTAAAACCTAGGTAAAAGAATTTTAGGAAGAAATAAAGCACATGACATGGTTTTGTTTTTTTGATAATGAAGTGAGGCTATTTAAAAGGGCCAAATGGAATACTCATGTCGAGAACTTCAAGTATATTACTTACGGACATTTAAAATAAACAGAATTGGTATTTAATCGATGAAAACCTAATGACATTATTTAATTTACACAAATTTTTATTTTATTTTATTCTCTTTGCCCTGAAGATTATTTTAGATTTACTAGTTTATAACTTCTACATAATTTGTTAAGTGCATTTATTACCTTTTTCTCAATTCTAGAAGGTCTTTAACAATATATCTTTTATCTAAAATATAAAATATTAGGAATTCAATATATAAAAAAGAGAAATTATTCATTTTTATTTCTACATGATTTTGAAATGTAATTTAAAATTTCTAGGTATAAAATAAAATTTTAGTATTTCACGTTTCTCATATAAAAAAATTTACGTAAAATTCAAGATAATACCAGACATTAAAAAAGGGGGAGAGCGAAAAAGTTATTTACTGCAGGCAAAAAAAAGAATATATATATGCATTTTCTTAATACATTTATAAATTGTAATTTTTTTATGGATAAAAATTTAATTTTTGAGAAGTTTAGTTGTGTTTAATCTATTAATTTAAAAGAGTTTGGAGCAGTAGAGAAATTGAAAATCAGTGGAGAAACGAATTTGATCTTATAATAACTATAAATAATACTTGTTAAGTAAAGACAAATAATATTATAAATAAAATATTGATCAATTACATCACAAAATATTTAAAATTTGTAAGAAAATATAAACGTACCATAAATCTTTAAACAAACTATTTAAGTATTATTAAGATTACGCGATATTGAGATTTTGTTTATCGAAACTTCTTATGAGAAGATATGTTGAAATTCTATTTATTTAAAGTTTATCATGGAAGAGATTAGGAAATTCAAATGATTTTATTATTAAAAGAATAAAATTCATAAGTAGGATTTGAACGCATAATATTTCACTAAACATAAAACCTAAGTTTAAGATCATTTAGAACAAAGCTACACAATTTTTATTAATAATTATTTTAATCATATATAATTTAACTTATTAACCTTAGTTAGACTTACGCGAAAATTGGGAACGATGGTTGAGGGCGGCAAAGGTAGTGCAGGCAGCATTAGACCTCTCCGCCCTAACATGAGAATACATGTTGATATTATATCACATATTTAAAAGAAAAATATTAAAAACTTAATATATAAGAAAAAATAAAACATTCATCTTATTATCATTAAAATTTTAGATGAAACCCAAAATTTGTATAAGATATACTTCACAGACAAAGAGTATGCACCCTAACAAGTGAGATCGTGCAGATAATCAAGCAAAATAGTCTTAATTTTTATAATCAACATGGAACTCAATTTCAGCTCATTGTTTAATCTTTCGTACGTATCATATCATCAATGAAAGCTAGCTGCGGTTATATATGATGATGTCGGCCAACACGCTCAATATATGTGACTCAGTTTGATGTATGACTGGATTTAACTTAATTTCATTATTTAATTCTTCCTCTCTCTTATGGAAGAGAGATCATGAAGGGGGTGAGCTGAAGAGGAAGTAAGAAAGTAGCTAGAGTGTATAATTGTTGAAACTTAGGGGCAATCATTTGCTTTTGTATATTTCTATTAACCTAATTCAAGTTTATGTAGTCTTGTTAAAAGATATTAAGAAACA
The DNA here is from genome assembly GCA_027186245.1 of Coriaria nepalensis. NCBI lineage: Eukaryota > Viridiplantae > Streptophyta > Magnoliopsida > Cucurbitales > Coriariaceae > Coriaria > Coriaria nepalensis. The sequence continues at coordinate 4,218,367 of CP114493.1, forward strand.
TTGCTTCATTTATTCAGGATAAATGTCGAATGTATTATAGCCTAATTCAACTTCTTCTTTTTTTTTCTCCTTTTAAAAAGATAAATGCAGAATGTACTGTGCAAGAGAAGAGCACATTAGTTCTAACGCTTATACATTCCTGACAAAAGGGATAAATTAATGATTATCTCAACAAGAGTTTTAGATAGGGGTTAAATGATAAGGAATCAGAGGTTTGAAATTCTCCAATCTCTTGTTTCGCTAATCCACAGCGAAAGTATTAGCAGGGTTTGCTCAAGCGGTAGATATGTTGATTTCCTGATAAGAGGTCCTTGGATGAGTCATTTGCCCACCACTACTTGAGATTAAACCCTTATCTAACCTTATTTTCATAGTGGGTTGTACCCACTGCAAAAAACAGGATGATTATCAGTATACTGCTAAACATTCAAACTTGGCGATACTCGTCCCTTGTATCATTAAATCGTGTGAGCAACAAAATCCCGTAGAAGGTTTAAAAAGGTAAAACACCGGCAATTGTAAATGACATTTTGTAGTATGAAGATGCCACTGAATTGTGCCGTTTTATTTCATAAAAAAAATAATATAAAACGTCGCCATTAGATTTACGCGCATTCAAAACTAGAAACTCTCATTCTTCTTCATCCTCCTTCTTCATAACGATCGAAACCAGTAAACGACTTAAAATAAAGACTTCCTCTATCTGAAATCAAGGCCTTCAACTCGCCGCCCTTTACCCATATTTGATCTAATTCTTGTATGTTTATAAAACCCCTTTTCTTAACTCCATATATAGTTTCTTGCTCTCAAGATCATGAATTCTAATGTTTCTTTAATCAAATTTTTTATTTTGTAGAACCCTTAATTCCTGGAACTTGTGGTTTTGTTTCATTATAAGTTATAAAGTAATTGGAGTTTTAGTGTTTTTTGAGCTCTAAGTTTGGTATTTGAGCTCAAAGATCGGAAAATTATATTTTTTCCTTTTTCGTGTTTAATTAGGAAGCAAGGTTTAGAATCATGATGAGTATTTGGTTAGCTTGTTATTATATGTTTATTAATTGCATTAAAATAGTTAGCTTGAGAAACGTTTTTAATCCACAAATAGCATCAATATATGAAAGTTCTAGTTTGTTTAAGCTTCTGTCATGAAAATTGCTACTGAGTTTGTAGATTGGTATAATACCGCCCTGGCTTACCACAGGTGGCGTTACTTGGCGTGTCATCCTCATTTGTTGTTGCAAGTTGATTGATCTGTTAAGAGTTATCTACGCCTGGAGTTTTTCCGGACATTAAGAGTCGCTGATGCTGCACGGTAAGATAATTTAGTAAATTTATTTATGAAAAAAACAATATAAATAAGAAGGATGTTATTTTTCTTTGTTTGAATAATTGTGATGAAATGTAAACACCCCATTTGTCTTGCATAGGTCCAGTGACAGTATTCTAATTGCAGCAGGTGGAAGTAATCTAGCTTCTAATATCCAAATAAATAAAATAAACCAGTTTGCTTGTGATGTGCCCCCCTGAAGTTCATGCTTAATATAAGTTAAATAAGTAATCTAACAAGAGATAAATCTAAAAAACAACCAAGTGTATGTAATATTACCTACTTGTTAGTTAGAAAAGAGGTTTGAGCTCTTGTAAGAGTGTGTTGTAGAATTGATGTAGTGCATCTGAGAAACGTTCACTATTTAAATATGATATTGTTATCATCGTACTTAACTCGAGAGAGGAGGAGGATGCATTGATGTTATGCAGTCTCATTTGTTTTAATTATGGTCCTCTAGTTCTTAGTTGTAGTTATTATTTCATTGCACCTTATGAATCTGTTAGGTTCTCCGAGGGTATGTATGTTCGGTTCTTACATGGATGATTAATGAGGAGGGACTAACTACCCAATTTGCTTTAGGTGCTGTTAAAAATGTCTCTTTTATGGTCCAAGCATTTAAACAACAATGGCTTCAGTGAGACTTTCTATCTATATAATATTTTTTCTGGAAGGAAATATTTATGCTATCTATAAAATATGTTATAATGTTACTGTAGAATCGTTAATTTATCTATCACAACATGACTAAGTTGTCATTGTATAAGAAACTTGAACCTTGCTATGTATTCAGGGTTTTGTTTATTCAATTAATTTACAATTTCTATTTTACTGGAAAGACATTCATTGATTATCTATGCAGCTATGATTCTCATTTCTATTAATGCAAAGACTGCTCATTTTATTCTTTCCCATTTTCTTGTTTGGTTGGGTGAGATTTTGCAATCTAAAGATTAAATCAAAATACAATTGAAGCTGGTGATTTTTTCTAAATACGCAGGCTGAGTTGAGTAGTCTTCTTGGTGGAAATGTCTACTTTAATCACCTCTTGTCAACCCAAGTTTTGTAACGTAGCAAAGAAGCGAGAGAGGTTATGGAAAATGCTGCATTGGTGAGCTCGACGATGATGGACATGTCATTGAGATTCCGGAGCTTGAAATTTCCCCCCATAAGAAGAAGAAGAAGAAGAAGAAGCAGCTTTTAGTTAATGTTTGTGTCATAGTTAGTCATATATTATTTTTGTCATAGCAGTAGCCTTAGGTAACATTTTGTTGAAAGAAATACAATATCATCGAATCTTAAATTGAAACATTTTGAAATAATACATCAGATTTTAGATTGAAACCTGTGAAAATGAAGTGCATCATTTTTTTTTTCCGGCAAGAACTTCTGTGTAGAAAACAGAGCACTCTGTTTTCTCTGTGCAGAAAATAGAGACCTTACTTAACCTTACTTTATGATCACAAAGTCAATCAGCCACCAAAACACATTCTTTGACATCTTAACAAGATTCCACACTTTCTATATAAGTGATTTAAACTTTCTTGCACTAAAAGAAAGCCAAAATTACATTGACCATATGACAAGAGGTTGAAGCTTAAAAAAACATAGAAGCAGAGGGCATGGGAATTGATGTGTACTCCAAATTGCTAATCGGCAATGCAATGCACAAGAGACTTACTTTTCTTCATAAGGAAAAGGGAATAAACACAAAAACAAAGAGCATAGGAAATCCATTGATGAATTTTACAAGTGTGTGTGTGTGTGTCATATGTTTGGTTGGTTCTATCCATGGTAATATTCTTATCTTGTCATTGATGCACTTTCTTCTAACATGCACACTCTTACAAAGAACAAAATGAAATTATTCTAATTATTTACATTAAGACAATGAAAGTGATCTTCTAACACACTCTTAGAAAGAACAAAAAGAAACATAAATCCACATGGATATAAACTTGTGGGCTAATATCCATAGAACCAAGTCAATTCACATTATTCTCATTAAGCCTTCGATTAATGTTATTAGTGGATATCAATCCACAACTCTATAGTGGGATAGTTTGGTGGCACATTTTACTCAGCATATTTAGCAATAACATTTGGCGGTTCTTGAGCATCTAACAATAACGGTACGATATAGTGGAATAGTTTGGTGGTAAAATAGCGGTACAAGTTAGCGGCACTAGGTTGTGGTAGATATTTGGTGGTAAAATTCAGTGATATATCGAACCAAGATCCGATGCGAATATTAGCAGCAAATTCATCGGCATAATGAATTAAGATTCGACCATAAACTCAATACTCAAGTCCCACTAAGACGTACCAGAAATAAAAAAATTTTAGCAGTCCGGCATTTTTGTTTCCCGATCCGTCATTGGCAGGCTGCCACTATAGGCTAAATCGTATCGCTAAATTTGTAATAGCAGCACTTTGTCTAGTTAGTGGCACATTTTTTCACCGCTAATCACTATACTTTTCGTAGTGACTGCTCTTCCAAAATTTTGAAGCCCACCCACCGTCTTTGGGTAAGTTCCCCAATATTAAGGAAGAAAAAAAAAATATTAGCCTTTAGCATTACATTATTTACCATGAAATCGCAACTCAAAAATCATTTTCCACAATTAAAATCATATGAATTTATTTTAACCTATGAAATTTATCGCAAACTCTAAAACTATAACAACTTAACTCCTTGAATAGCCAACTCATAATTACAAAATAATAATGCTAGGAAAACTAAATTTAAACTAATTTTTTAAAGTGAAATGAGGTAATAATTATCCATATTATTATTTATTAATTTATTAATCTAGTAGATGAAGTAGATGATCACTGCCAACTCCCTATCATTTATTTTTTCCGAAATATCATAAACTTATTTCTGTGATTATTGTTGTAACTAACAAAAGCAGAATTGTATTAAAATGCAAACCCAGAATTGTAATCATGAACGATCTTCATCTTCGTTTACTTAAGGTTCTTGGCACTCTTTTCATTTTATTAATCCACAATTGTCGAGGTAATCATGAACGATGATAAAATTGTAAATTATCATTTGCATAACCCACATACAATAATATTACCGCCCTCTTTTTCCAAGAACATGTAAAACTTACTAAAAACCGTGTTGGAATTAAGATTTAAAGTTTCCCACATCAGGAGGGTACACAAAACAAAAGGAAGATGCCGCTGAATACTTTTATCTTGTCAAGGGAAAATTTGCATAGGGAAAACCAAAAAGAAATGGTTAAAAATGGCAAACAAAATGACATCGTGTGAAAGGTGGACAAGGAAGCTAGGGTTTCGGCGGTGCAAATGCATGTGAGGGTATGCATGGAAAGCTGGATCGCAGGTCCAACCCAAATATTATATGTAAATAGGAAGAAGAATCCAAAAGGAGTGGTCAAAATCCTTCGTAATAATTCATTGGTAGTGACGTTAGGCAAACATTGGACTAGAAGAGTGGCAGTTCTCTTACACTTCCCTAATAAAATATCTTTTTTAATTTCTATTTTTAAATAAGTATTTAAAAGGAGAGGAGGTAATTATGTGGCCGGCTTAGTACATGAACGCTATATATAGTTTAATATTAGCACAAGTACAAAACAGGACCGACTATGTTCCTTACACGCGGTTTCCTGTCTCTAATGCCATGTGTTTAATTGTTTAAGAGTTGAATAACGTTACGATTCTTTCTTTACATGTTAAGAGTCAGTTTGTTGCATGTGTTGGTACTGTTCTTCAATCTTTAGGAAACCGGGAGGAATGTCGTAGCACTGTTCTGAATAAAGATACTTTGGACACATGGTACACTATATATATATATATATATATGTTTATTTAAATAAGTATGAAAAGTTTGGATTATCGGGTCCATGGGCTAAAAGCCCTCCCTTGAATTTTGTTTTCAAACTTAATTTTCTTTTTGATATAATGACCTCCAATTTTCTTATAAATAAAAAAACTGATAAAATTTAAAATCTAAAATTATCAAAATGTCCTCCTATACTTCATAAAAGTTTCGAACTTTCTTAACTACGATGAAAGGTCTTCGATATACCATGAATAGGCTCTTAGGTAAAAACCCCACGATCAACCAACATTTCTCAAATTTGAAAAAGAGTCAGAAGAAATGGTTCGATCCTCTTATTTTTATTTCTCCATGCAAAATTACAGAAATACCCCATCCTTCCTTACCACACAAGGTGCCGCAACAAACACAAACCTACCATTTAAAAAAAAAAAAAAAATGGCGACCAAACCCTAAGTCAACCATCGGGAAGAAAAATCGGTATGTTTCAAAATATCATTTATTTCATTTTCAATTATTGATAAATAATTACAAATAAAATCATTATTTTATCTTTGTATTGAGCTTTTATTTTGTTATGCAAAGTAATGGAAAAATTTGAGGTGTGTAATGGTTTCTAAGGTTTGTAATAGTTTCTATGTTTGAGCTGTAGAGATCGATGCTCGATGTGGGGACATGGTTCGAGCATCTAGCATCAAACCATAATATGTAATTCTTCATATATTTTTCTTATATTAATGATTTTCCTTCTTTTTTTTTTCCTTATACAAAAATGAATCATCTTTTTGTAACGCTATGTTTCGAGGGTGAATGAAAAGAGAATTCCAACAGAAATGAGAAAGAAAAGTCATTGTATTAGTATGAAAATATAATAGATGGATCAGTTGGAAATGATGCCACTTGCAAACAATATATATATTTTTTATTATTTCAAGGCTTTTGAAATGAACCCCCTTATTTGATACTAATAAATTAAAAATTTTAAAATTTACCCTTATTGATTCTCGAAAAAGGTCGATCAATTGTGAAAGAAAATGATAGAAAATTAATAATTCTAAAGGATCAAAGAGAATTAAGTGCGAAAGGAAATGACTGGAAATTAATAAGAGTAAATGATAGAAACGATTTGCAAGTGTAGAGTTTTAGATGAGTTTGACATAAAAATAAAGACAATAATAGAAAAAGAAACAACTAAGAAGCTAGTCTTAATGGAAACCAAGCACTAATAGAAAAGATAGACTCACAAGTGCGGAGCGTTGGATGAATTTGACATAAAGATAAATAACATACATATGAAAAAAAGGATGGAGCATTGGATTCACAAGCATGGAGCGTTGGATGAATTTGACATAAAGATAAATTACATAAGAAAAGAAGATAGATTTACAAACTTTAGAGTGTAGGTTTAACCTTTAGGATCATTAGGATCAAAGGTTTAACCTTTTCTTAAGTGATAGGTTAATCATTTAGGATCAAAAGTTAAAAGTTTAAGGTCAAAGGTTTAACCTGTAGAGTGAAAGGTTAAACCTATGGTCAAAAGGTCAATAATGAAACACTTAGGGTTTAAGAGGAAGGATCAAATACTGAAGGCTTAAAGATTAATGATCAAATACTTAGTGTTTAAGATGAAGGATCAAACGCTCACGGTTTAAGATCAAAGATCAAATACTTAGGGTTTAAGAGGAATGATCAAACACTCATGGTTTAAGATCAAAGATCAAACACTCATGGTTTAAGATCAAAGATTAAACACGTAGAGTTTAAGAGGAATGATCAAACACTCATAATTTAAGATCAAAAATCAAACAATTAGAGTTTAAGAGAAAGGATGAAACACTCAAGGCTTAATATCAAATAACAAGAACTCAGGGTTTATGAGAATGATCAACTCATTTTGTTTGAGAGTACGAAAGTGCTCATGGAACCTCATCTCGATGCTCGATGGGTTAATGTTAGTTTCTTCTTTAGGTTGAAAGGTTAATTATTCAAGATCAAAAGTTAAATATTTAGAGTCAAAGGTTTAATCTTTAGAGCGAAATGTCAAACCTTGAAGGTCAAAGGCTTAACCTTCAGAGTAAAAGGTTAAATCTTTATGGTCAAAAGTTTAACATTTATATTAAAAGGTTAAATATTTAGGGTCAAAGGTTTAACATTTATAGTAAAAGGTTTAAGAGGAAGAAACAAACACTCATGGTAATCAAAGAATAAACACTCATGGTTTAAAATCAAAGACCAAATACTATGGGTAGAAGAGCAATGATAAAAAATACTTATGGTTTAAGATCAAAGATCAAACACTTAGAGTTTAAGAGGAATGATCAAACACTTAGGGCTTAAGATCAAACAACAACCACTTAGGGTTTAGGAGGAACGATCAACTCATTTTATTGGAGTGTACGAAAGTACTCATGGAACCTCATCTCGATACTCAATGGGTGTGATGTTAGTTTTTTCATCTTCTTTTTTACCAAGAGAGATTATATCTTAAGTTTTCATGATCAAAGACTTATATTTGAGACTTATCATTACATGTTATTAAGTAATTGTAATAATATAATGGTCAAATCTTTACGAAAACGAACAACATAACAACTGAAATATATCATTTTATCATGTAAAATTACCGACAACAAATTCTCAATTCTGGCAAGCAAATATAAGATGATATGCAAACATCAAAACCGGATCAATTATAATGATATACTAATAGCGTTTCAACAAAACCAACAAATACCACAACCAAACCAAAAATAATTTAAATTATTATTTAAACTAATTATTAAGAAAGGTAATCCGTTTCATTTGTTGGTGTCCAATTTGAATTCTATAATCTAAATGCATGATCTAACTCTAAATTAATGTGACTCTTGAATATATGGCTGGAACTGGTTACAAGGATTCTGCATATACTAAGCGAAAATGAAGGATTAATGATGTGAAAATATTTTTGTTTAGAATTAGGTGTGAATCCCTCATGTTATTGCATCTAATCTCAATTGTCCATTATTATCTTACATCAAATCAAGCATATATTGAGATTTAAAATTTGAAGTTATAATTTGAATATGACACAAAGAAAGGTAATCCCTTTCATTTGTTGGTGTCCAATTGAATTCTATAACCTAAATGCATGGCGTGAATCTAAATTAATGCCACTCTTCAACATATGGTTGCTTACAAGGATTCTGCATATACTAAGCCGAAATGAATGATTATTGATGTGAATATATATATGTTTTGAATTATGTGTGAATCCCTAATGTTATTGCAGTTATCCTCAATTGTCCTTAATTACCTCACATCAAACCATGCATATACTGAGATTCAAAATTAGAAGTTCGGATTTCCATGTGACACTAAGAAAGGTAATCACATTTATTTGTTGGTGGAACTTAAATTCTGTAATCTAAATGCATGGTCTGAATCTATATTAATGTCACTTTAGAACATATGAATAGAACTGCTAAGCTGAAATAATTGATTATTTATGCAAATATATGTGTCTAGAATTATGTGTGAATCACTCTTGTTATTGCATCTATCTTTAATTTTCCTTAATTAGCTTATGTCAAATCATGCATATACTGAGATTGAAAATTTGAAGTTCTGATTTCAATCTGACACTAAGAAAGATAATCCCATATATTTGTTAGTGTCCAACTTGAATTCTATAATCTAAATGCATGGTCTGAATCTAATTAATGCCACTCTTAGGCATTTGGCTTGAACTGCTTACCGAGAATCTGCGTAAACTAAGCTAAAATGAATGATGTGATTAGATATATATATATATATATGTTTAGAATGAGGTGTGAATCCCTCATTTAGTGTATATATCCTCAATTGTACTTAATTAGTTTATATCCAATCATGCATATACTGAGATTGAAAATTTAAAGTTCTGATTTCAATCTAACACCAAGAAAGGTAATCCCAGTCATTTTTTAGTGTCTAACTTTAATTCTTTAACCTAAATGATTGGTTTGAATCTAAATTAATGCCACTCTTTAACGTATGGCTTAAATTGCTTACAAAGATTATGTATAAACTAAGTTGAAATGAATGACGAAAGATTTATGATGTGAATATATTTTTTGTTTAGAATGAGGTTGGAATCCTTCATTTGCTGCATCTATCCTCAGTTGTCCTTAATTAGTTTACATCGAATCATGCATATACTAAGATTCAAAATGTGAAGTTCTGATTTCCATGTGACATAAAGAAAGGTGATAACTTTTCTTTATTGGTGACCAACTTAAATTCTGTAATCTAAATGCATGGTGTGAATCTAAATGAAAGTCAGTCTTGAACATATCGCCAGAACTGCTTGCAAAGAGTTAGGTTATGCAAAGCCGAGAAGAATAATTATTGATGCTAGTATATATGTATTTAGACTTATGTGTATCCCTCATGTTATTGAATCTATCCTCAGTCGTCCTTAATTTGCTAACACCAAATAATGCATATACTAACATTGAAAATTTGATTTTCTGATTTCAACCTAGCACTAGGAAAGGTAATCCCTTTAATTTTTTGGCATCCCCCTTGAATTCTTTAACCTAATTGCATCGTCTGAATCTAAATTAATGCCACACTTTATCATATGGCTTGAACTGCTTACAAAGATTTTACATAAATTCAGTTTAAATGAGTGATGAATGATTAATGATGTGAATATATTAGAGTTTAGGAAGAGGTGTGAATCCCTCATTTTCTGCATCAATCCTTAATTGTCCTTAATTAAGTTACATCCAATCATACTTATACTGAGATTCCAAATTTGGAGCTCTGAATTTTATCTAACAATAAGAAAGGTAATCACTTTTTTTAATTGTTGACCGAGTCTGTAATTTAAATGCATGGTTGGAATCTAAATTAATGTCACTTTTGAACATATGGCTAGAAGTGTTTCCAAAGTGTCTCGATATGCTAAGATGAAAAGAGTGATGGTTGATGCAAAAATATATGTGTTTAGCCGTATGAATCCCTCATGTTATTGCATCTATCCTCAATTGTCCTTAATTAGCTTACATTAAATCATGCATATACTGATATTGAAAATTTGAAGATCTATTTTCAATCTGACACTAAGAAAGGTAATCCTTTTTCATTTCTTGGTGTCCAACTTAAATTCTATGACCTAAGTGTATGTAGTGAATCTAAATTAATGCTACTCTTTAACATATGGCTTGAACTGCTTATGAAAATTCTGCGTCAACTAAGCTATAATGACTGATGAATGATTAATGATGTGAATATCTATATGTTGTTCAACTTGAATCCTGTAATCTAAATGCATTGTCCTAATCTAAATTAATGCCACTCTTTAGAACTGCTTACAAAGATTCTGCGTAAACTACGTTGAAATGAATGATGAATGATTAATAATGTGAATATATTTGTGTTTAGAATGAGGTGTGAATCCCTCATTTATTGCATTACCCTTAATTATCCTTAATTAGTATACATAAATCATGCATTAACTGAGATTGAAAATTTGATTTCCATCTGAGACTAAGATATGTAATCACTTTTATTTGTTGGCGTCCAGCTTGAGTTTTGTAATCTAATAATGCATGGTCTGAATCTAAATTTATGTCATTCTTGAACTTATGGCAAGAACTACTTACAAAGATTTAGGATATGCTATGCTGAAAAGAATGTTTATTGATGCATATATATATATGTGTTTAGAATTATGTATGAATCACTCATGTTATTACATCTATCTTCAATTATCCTTAATTAACTTACATATTCATGCAATTACTAGGATAAAATTTGAACTTCCTATTTCCATCTGACACTAAGAAAGGTAATCCCTTTCTTTTGTTAATGTTCCACTTGAATTTTATAACCTAAATGCATGATCTGAATCTAAATTAATCCCACTCTTTAAGATATGGCTTGAACTACTTACAAGGATTCTACATAATTTAAGTTGAAATGAATGATGAATGATGAATGATATGAATATATTTGTGTCTAGAATGAGGCGTGAATCCCTCATTTACTACATCCATCCTCAATTGTCTTTAATTAGTAAATCCAATCATGCTGATACCAAGATTGAAAATTTGAAGTTTTTATTTCAATATGAAACTAAAGAAGGTATTTAAAAGTATATACCCGTTAAGCCAATTAGATTTTGACACAATCGGGACAATACTTATGTGATACAATCTTTGTGCAAATATTAGTGATATATTATTTATTGTCATTAATTAAAGTCGGTTATTATTTATTATATTTATTAATTTTGTTTGAATTAATATTATATATTTTATAAATATATATCATATTAGTAGAGACTCGAGTCTCTACAAGCTTTGAAGACACAAATAGTTTTTTGTCATAGGATCTCCATAATGGACATCAATTGATCGGGATAGACAATCATGTAATTCATCACCTAATTATTATAGTGGCCAGTCTCATAGACAATGGTTTTAATGGAACACCATGATGATTGCATGGACGCTTAGTAAAGACTAAGGATGCTAAACATAACATTTAGACAATTGTCAAGGGTAATTAATACTGATTGTTAAGGAGAATTATATAGTGACTATTTTAAATGTGATTCTCAAACCTGAGATACCATAGTTTCTTGAGTACAAGGTTTAATGTTTTAATATCATTCCAATTAGCCCTAGCCATAGGTGAACATGGAGTGAACCATTGGGCACGAAGTGTTTTGCGTGAAGGTTGTGGGTGGTCAAGAAGGAATCTATCACTTCCGTGTTTGGAAAAAGGTCCTATGGATTATATACTTTATTGAACAATGAATTTCTGCAAAGTAGTATAGTATGAAAGAAGTTTCTGTAGATCCATTGTCAATGTTCAATAGACATATAATGGCTCATATGATTTATATATTAAGATTTAACAGTTAAACCATACTCTAGGACGAATAAGGATTTTTATTGTAAACTTACTTCACAAAGGTTTTTTCAGAAGATGGTACTTCTCATCTCCTAGGTAGACTTGACACTTTGCTAGAAGTTAATCTTGACTTGGAGGTTTAAAATTATTTAATCATGAGATGGTTAAATTAACTATTTAATTTAAAATGTTATTTTAATTTAAATGAATTTAATTTGGAATTAAATAAAATCTCAGTGTTTATGAAATTCTCATGCCCATGTGATGTAGAACCTTATCGATCACACACATAAGTTTTGTAGTAACTCGGTTAAATTTCTTCGGAGAAAAGGGAAAAACGGACAAAATAATTTTAGGAGTAAAATAGTAATTTGACTTATAATTTGACTTATAATTTGACTATAAGGGCGAATAGTAATTATTAATTTGTTAATAAAATATCATGCAACTCTGTTAGCACAACTTAATATGGTATTAATTTACTTAGAAATTAATAAGTTACATATGAACTTCTATTTTATTATACAACTCTCATAAAGGTTGGTATTAAAAACCAAATAATAAAGGGTTAATGAGCTGGATTATTAATTGAAATTTTATAGGCCAAATTAATTAGAAGGTTGATTAAAATTTACATGAGTATGACCTATATAATGTTCGGCCATCATAATGGGCTTGGACCTATTTAATTCTTCTAATGTGATTAGAGTTTTAAGTTATAAGAAAACCTAATGTGATAAGGAACCATTATACCTAATGGTTCATATAAATACCACCTAAGGGATTGGACGAAAACGAGCTTGCTCATTAGGACCTTTAGCCGACATTCATCGGAGTGAAAAAGAGTGTTTTTTCACATCCCTTTCCCACAACTTATTGTTTCATGAGTTGACACCTTAAGTAGAATATTAACTAAGCAAAATGAATCATGTGGACTAAGGTTAGAGGGCGAACACGTGGGTGCCTCTCTTATTATCAAAGAAGAGTTATGTATCAAATTATTCAAGAAGAAAGGTATCGCTTTTAACCTAATTTTGATTTTAATATTGATGTGATTTACTGTAGTTTTTATAAAAATATTATATTTTATATAAATGATCATTGTCGTTATAAACTCTGCATAATAGAATTTGATCCGAATAAATTTTAAATATTACTTTTGCTGTGTTTATTTTTATTTGCATGCATGCATTTTCTAATAGTGGTATAAGAGCATAGGTCATACCCGAAAGCATACTTGTTTTATTATTTTGATGCATTTAACAATTTGTATTGGAGTTTCAAAGTTGCCTAAGAGTGAATCGGGATGTATTTTGGAAAATATCAAGAATGAAGGGATACTGTTCATGATAGCCGCTATCGTGGCTTAGAATGTAGGTGGCATTGCCACCGTGCAGTGCTAGTTGTGGCAATGCTTCAGCCCACGTTGACGCAAGCCAGGTAGTGGTGGCTCCCTGTGGGTTACTTACATGTGTTTATGGTGGTGACGGTGAGTGTCGTTGTGGAAACCTTAATTGGATAATGTTTGATTTTTGATTACTGTCCTAAAATCTACTCTTTCAATTAATTGATTAAAATTTGATTTTAATTGAATAAGTTATGATTGGATAATATGTTTGATAAAAATGTACGATAAAATAATTAAAATTGTTTATATGTATTTTAAATATTTATCTATTTATTGAATTAAATTACCATAAATAGTTTTTTGTGAATTTAATCAGAAACTTATCTTAGCATGTTTCCGAAATAATGAATATCATTTTGGAAATGACCCGATTAGGAAAGTTTGTATTGAATGATTAAAGTACCCTTAAAGAGTTAAAAAAAATAAAATTTTGATTATTTGCTTATGCTATTGAATGATTAAAGTGAACTAAAAAAGAGTTGACTTGTTTGAAATCCTGATACATGTGACAAGAAATGAAAAAGAAATAAATAATGTATGAATAATTAAAACTATTTTAGCATGTTCATGCATTAGATGTATGTAATTATGGTGTTAAATGTTCATGCATCATGATATATATAAATATATGGTTAGTTAAATATGTTATGGTTGTTATTGAAATCCTTCCTTTGATTATATTGAGCTAAAATTGGTTGTGAAATTGTTTCATGGCTTACCTTCCAAACATTATAATATATGTGATGTTTGCATGGATATAGGAAGGCTAAGGACATGTGGGGACTTATATATGTGTAAGTATGAATGTATATTATTATAGCTGAGATACGTGATTGAGTAATGTCGTCATTCTAGGCGTGGACATGGACACATGCAAGTACTAGTTTAATACTTTACGTTTCATAAGAATGTTTATGTTAAGCTTAACTAGGAATATATAATTGGCTATAGACACATGAGATTATATTTTCATAGAGGTAAGGTAAAATAATTACATGAGATGTAATTGCAAAGCTGTCTGCTCCCTTTCTTTTTATTATGATTAGCTACAGACACGTAGGAGTTATCATATCATGATTGTATCCTTTTCCTGCTAAGAAAAATTATTTTTCTCATTTTTATATTAAGAAGGTAAATACAAATTATTAATAAAATAGTGGGAGATACTAAAATTTTTTTGGTAGCTAGTATATTCGGCATAATTGTATATGTTGTGTTTTTTTTTATGTGTTTTGTAGTTTGCAAAGTCTGATAAATTGAAATTGATTTTTGATCAAAATAAGTTAGTTGGGACCAACTTTAGAGACTAGTATAGAAATATGAGTATTGATCTCAAATATAAGCATTTGTCTTATGTCTTTTATCAGTGAGTCATGGCGGTCTCGCTAGAGGGATAAGATCCCAAAATAATAACTGGATGGAATAAGCGGCTGGAGCAGAATAAAGAGGTGTCATCCATTATGCTTGCATCAATGAATAATGAGCTTGAAAAGCACTATTAAAAATCCTATGCTTGTGAGAGTATTGTTAACCTTAAAGTTGTTTATGGTGAAGATACTCGAAATAAGAGCTATGAGATATCTAAAGCCTTGTTTTGAATTAAGATGAATGAGGGAATTGATGTTAGTGAACTTATGCTGAAGATGTTCACCTATATTGAACAACTTGACAATCTTGGACTTGTTAAGGATTTAAAGATATTCAAAACATGGTGCTACAATCTCTTCCTGATTCCTTATTGTCGTTTGTGCTCAACTTCCATATGAATAACATGGAACTGAAAGTGTAAGCCCATCAAACCAATCAGATATGACATGATCGGGTCATCACTTAGAGAATCAATCTTGGATTATATAAATTATCAACCCTAATTGATTGCATAGCATTCAATTAGAGCATGTATATCTAATCTGTCAGTATATTATTAGGTTGGAAATATTAACTTGCATATTTATTTCTATATATATATATATATATATATATATGAATGATTGGATACTTGATAGATTCATGGTTCTCATATATACACTTGGATTCATGATAGAGATCATTGAATGATGTGATCTAAGTTGGTTAAAGTCTGAGATTGAAAGAGTTCATAGTCATAGGATTGTTATTATATGGATAATGATAATCTAGAAAGACTATTATATGCACTATCATCTTCAAAGAGAAGAGTGATGATCTCATACTTATCGATATTGGGGAACAGTGGGATAGGTATGTAGGTGATTTGTTGAGACTTAATCATTGAACGTGATCACTTGACATAACTCAATGGTACTGATATTAAACTGTTAGTGTGTTATGTTGGTGACTATTATACTTGTGATACAGAGACCTGAGATCACCATAGCACTGACATATAAGATATCATGCTTGGATATCACTATATGTGGTGTTACTAAAGCCACTAATAAGGTGAACATTAGGTACGTGTTCGAGTATGTGTAGTACTTTAGGGTGATAAAATGAGATCCATCACCTCCACATTAGAGACAATGTTTCTATGAGTACTATAACTTATGTATAAGAAATTCTTATGCTAGGCAGTATGGTTCAAGAAAAGGTTCTCTATAAATCCATTGTTTAACTCCATAAGAAATTTATGACATTCATAAAGAAAGTATAAAAAAGGTTTAACAATTAAACTATATCCTAAGGACTTTCTGGAAACACAAATGATGAAAGGCCAGTCTAGTATGAAAATAGTCATCTACGATTATTGTGGAAGTTCTTCGTACTTCTTATTACACAGGTGGCATATACACTTTGCTAGAGGCTAATATGTGTCTTGTGGTTTGAGTTAACTTGATCATAAATGATGATCATGTTGACAGTTTGTTTTTAAAAGTGTTTTCAAAGTCAAACGGTCTATTTGTAAAAATGAACAAAACTCACAACTTGTTGTGGGATCCACCTGCTGTGGGAATATAGAAGCTATTTGGTCATACACACTAAGGTTGATTGAATCGAGATTGGATTCTAAATTGGAGAATTTAGACTTGTTCATGGGGAACTTGATTTAAAGGGTTAATTAATTAATTAATTTAGTTTGTTATGTCTAAGTCACACTCACACTGCTAACATAATCAAATTGTGATTTAGATTTAATTAAAAATTAGATAATTAATTTGGAGAACATTAACTTGACTAAAATAATTAATAAATAAAGATTTAATAATTATAGACATAGAGTATCTTTTGGGTTAAAATAAGGTATGTTAGGTCATTAAAGTGTTAATGGGCTTAAGTGGGTCCACGGATGAGGCTCAAATTCAAGTTTACATTTTGCCGGATAAAATTAGATTGGAAAAAAAGTATTTTAATTTTTCGGAAATGTGAATTAAAATGAATAATGGGATACCCAAACATGGTTAATTTGATTAAATGTGCCTTGGATTCGCAATAGGGTTAAAGCCCAAGAGGCTTGTGCCCTTATATAAAAGCACAAAATCCTAAGGTAGCTCATTGTGAACTATGCCACCCAAATCGAAGAAAAGAGAGATAGAGAGCAATTTTTTTAATCATCTTTTCTTCTTCTTCATTTGTTTGACTCAAGAGTTGAATCAATCAAATTGGAATACAACATTCAAGTTATCAACCTTGTGGATCAAAAATAGAGATTGGGTGAGTGTAAGGGATCACCACGAGGCAGTGGCAGCGGCAGTGGCAGTGGGAGTGGCGAACGATGGTCCGGCAGTGGTGGTAAAACAAACATTGGGTGAAGTTCCGCTCGGAACTTGGAGGAGGTCAAGGGCTCATTATAATCTCTTCTTCCCTTTATTTTTCATTTTGATTAAGTTTTTAAATGTCTATGAATCCAGATGCTTGAGAAGCATTGCATCAAGGATATCTGCCCTGTTGTGTGAATAGGTACCATAGTCTTAAAGTGGTATCCAAGCCTCAGTTTACATGCCGAAATTCTAGGCAGTCTATTGAATGCATATAAGGGAAGAACATGATTTAAAGGCATGTTCATGTGTTTTTAGGCTTGCTGGAAAATTGTAATGCTAGCTGGAAATTTGAGTTTAGTGGATTAAAAGATTCACATGTTTGATTTTAAGTTTTTTGAACCCGGAAATAGAAAGGAATCATTATGGTACAATCGGATGAGTTGGCCATACAATCGCCGCCGCTGGACAGCAGGTTGGAAGCAGGCCGCCGCTGCCCATGGGCACAGCCTTGGTTATGTACTTGTCGAATCCCCAATTATCAATGAATGGGTCCCACTTGCCTAGTAGTTAATGAGAAAAAGTCTAGTTTTGAAATGTGGGGCTTAATTGGCTTTAGTTGGGTTTTCGAAGTCCTGAAAATCATTTGAAAATTAAATTCGGAAAAATTTGGGAATGTCCAGAATGTCTTAGGAGTTTAAGATTTTGGGTCACAAGCATTAATGATTCAGTTAAATTTAATAAATGGCAAAAGTTGCAAGTTATTAAATTCAAGTTATAAAATCATTGAATCCAATTTATGAGTAATTAATTCCTTTTGATTTAAAAAATTAAAGAATGATATTTATGATGTGAAGTTCATATTCTTATGAGAATCAAAACGACATGAATGCATCATACTTGGATTCTACACAGTTCATAGTAAGCATTTATGGTATGGTGAAAGTGTTCATCAAATTATAAATACTTATAAATTTTCATTATCTTGAATTAGAAAGAGTTCTAATTTAAGATTTGACATTTCAACAAGTATGAATTATTTCATGAAACCTTTAAAGGTGTTCAAGTATTAATCATTTTGTTGATATCCTTAAAGTGTTGTGGTAATAAATTATTGATAATAAAGAAAGTTAGCATCTTTGATGATATTCTTTGTGTTAAGAAAAACATAATATTTAAGAGTTGCAGTTTATAATAATAATTAGTGACTATATAGATATACTCAAAGTGGAGAAATATCCAATAAAATAATTAGTGAGTTAATCATTCAAAATAAATTTTGAAATTACTTGATGAAAGAGTTAATCAACCAAATCAATTTTGAGAAGAGAAAAATCATGTATTGGCGGAACATCATATGACACATAAAATGCATTTCATGGATTAACATGCATATTTATTCAAGTGTTGAATGTGAATGTATGCGTGAGTATTTCATATGTATTTTCTCATTGCATTTAAAAGAGATAAAATCATTCATGCATGTATTGATGAGACTAATAAAATTAAATACCTTCAAAGATGATATTAAGCTTGTAAGCCATATGTGAAAGTTTTAGATGGTGCATTCCAAAGTATCACTCTTAATTCGATGTTAATAATTTATTTAATCGGCTATAGATACCTAGGGGTTAATGTTTAATTAACATGTGACTTATGTAGTTATAACATTGCAATAGTTGTAATAATAACATGAGATGTTTTGTTATTGCAAAATTCCTACTAGATTCGGCTATGGATACATGGGGATACTAGTATTGAGTGCTTGTTATGTCGCATAGAACGTTTTTGGTTAAGCTTAACTAGTAGGATATGGTTTGCTATGGACACGTGCAACCATGTTTTACTAGAGGTAAAGGAGTTTCATGAGATGTAAGTACGAAAAGTGTTTTTTTTACCTTATATGTATGTTTGGTTGGCTATAAACACGTGGTACTTAACACATTATATAGACGTCCTTTGCTGAGTAGGAAAAAATAATTTTTCCCAATTCACTTAAAAGGGTAAAAGTGGATTGTGACAAAATAGTGGGAGCATAGCCAAAATTGAATTAGTCTCTTAATTTTGGATAGTTGATATAATTTACTAGATTACTTGTTTGTTCTTTTGAAATAATAGTTATGACATTCAATTTTGGAACTATTAATAGTTAATAGTCATTACATTCAATTTTAGAACTAAACAAGTTAGTTGGATCTAACTATCGAGCTTGGAAAAGGCAACTAAGAATAATTCTCAAAATGAAAAGATTTTGCAGGTTCTTGCATGACAAGTCATGAATGTTCTCGGAGAGGGAGCTAGTAATGAGGAGAAAGCCGCTTGGGATAAATAGTTGTCTCAAGACGACGAGGCACAATGCATCATGCTTGCGCCTATATTGAATGAGCTTCAACGGCAATATAAAAAGATGCATGACATCGAGATTATTGACAACCGAGATGCAATCTGGGGTGAAGATATTTGTACCAAAAAGTTTGACACCTCAGAGGAGTTGTTTCATATGAAAATGGTTGAAGGTACTCTTGTTTGAAATTATGTTGTTAAGATGATTGGACTCATAGAGAAGATAAAGCACCTAGGCTTTTGGGATAGATTATGAGTTATTGAATGACTTGGTTCTCCAATTACTTTTAGAGTCCTTTCGGTTGTTCATTTTGAACTATCACATGAATAGGTTACACTTACTCTTCATGAGATTCTCAAAATTCTGCAAACGACCGAAAGTTCTCTTCAATCTAAGGCCAATACCCTTTTGCTTATGGGAATTCACCATGCCAAAAAAGGGCAAAGGAAAGGGTAAGTTTTAGAAATGAACCAAGGGTGTACATATCAAAGCAAAGAGGGTCGTGGATAAGAAGGAACGTGGAAAGAATGGAAAATGTTTCAATTATGGTGAAGCCGGCCAGTGGAAGTGTAATTGCAAGACTTATCTTGCTTCTCTTTTGAAGAAGAAGCAAGAAGAGACTGTGGGCATACTCTAAGATATTCTCTTCTGCAAGTAAATTAGGTAAGTGATACATTTACATAGATACTCATATTTTCACTAAAATGCAAAGCCTAAGAAATGAAGTGAAAGCTTGAAAAGGAAAGGGAGTTATCTATCTAGAGTGGGAAATGAAGCAAAGGGTTGCATCATTAGCAATGGACTACTTCACTCAAGTTTTATTTTATTTTGTTTATGAAACAAACAATTAAACTTTTGATTATGCTACCATTATAACATATTAACTTTCAGTTTAATATTTTGGGAGATGGCTCCCTTTTACCCAATGGAATTGCATATATTATTAAAAGTTTATTAGACAAAATAGCCTAGAAAAAGCTTAAGAAACTAAAAGTATTGATATTGATCAAATAAATATTTATCATTAATTGGTTTAATCAAATCAAACAAATAAGAGCATACTTGTATTAGATATGAATATTTAAATCCATATGATTATGAATCAACAACAAGTAAGCAAAGATTACATATTGAGTATGATCAAATCTCCTTCTAATATGTTTAAAAGGAAATTAACCATATTGTATCATCTAATACATGGTAAATGATGAACGAGAAATTTGGTCTTACCTATTGATTCCATGTTATAGTTCTCATATATTTTCGGTTCAAGTCTTGAGAAGACATAAGTGAAACCAAGCATGTAACAGAGAAGAAAATAAGGAATAAAAGGAGGGAAAACAACTATGCAAAAAGTTATAATTTTCCATCAGATCATAAATATAAGTGCTTGTACTATTATTTTCTCAATACATAACTTAATAAGAAATGATTCTTATTAAGCGACGTCCTCATAAAAGATAAAAAAATGTATGATACTTCGCTATGGAGAGATTGGGATATATATATATGATATAATCTCATATGACTTACACACTGAATGCGCTATAATCCAATTAGGCCAAATCTTAGAAATCAGAATGAAATTAGTCTTAGAAATAACAATGAAATTAGTGAGTCTGATTCTTTCTTAATCCACAAATATGATCCATATGAGATAGAATAGTGATAATAAAATCATGCAACAATATGAGATATGATGGGATCAGTGATAAGTAAAAGCATGAGTGGATTAAATAGAAATAAAATCTAAATATTATTTTGTGAGATATTCCAAGTAGAGACTAGAATACATCTTCTCTAACTCAAGTAAGCTAAAAGAGGAGTCTATCAGCTAAAAAACTGTTATCCTTAAATGGAAAGTCATTTCCTAAAAAGATAGTAGAAGTAAGAGAATACTTGAAAGGAGTTTCAAATATCACAAAATAACAATTAGATTAAGAATGCTTCGAAAAAAGGAATTGTGATTCCTATGTGTACACTAATACTTGTTGCATCAATATATGAAAAAGAAGTCTCACTTTCTCAAGTTGTATGAGATTCAACCTGAAGGCTTTCATATATAGAAAGGCACAAAGATGTTATATCGAAAGTTTAATATAATGATTAAAGCATGCATGCGAGTAAAAAAAAGAAATTTAAGTGATAAGTCAAGGTTGTTTGACTTATGAGTGTAGATTACCAAAAATGTATATAAGAGATAGTGGGAGCTAAACATGTTCATTGCCTAAACTATTACTCAATGAGATTAAAGTAGTTAGAATGCCAACTGTCCAAAATCTTGATTACAAAAAATTTACTCAATAGAATATCAGTAAAGCACCCCTCTTAGGAAAATTTATGGACATAGATTTAGAAGGGTCGCTAGGTTTGGCCTAAGCTATGGACATTAACTCAGTACTGAAAGTGTTTAATACTGAAGATTCCAAAAAATGACAAAGAAATGAATGTTATGGAATCTAACTCTTCAAAGAATATTGTAAAAGACATGAAGGAAGAGGAAACACATGGACTTACACAACCTATATGAGACTATAGGTTAAGTCATGTGATCCATATATGAAATCAAATATTTTCGACGCTCTAAGTGTTATGAGCATGTAATAAGGAATTCAATTGGACAACATGGAAGACGCGGTCAGGAACATAATGTCGTTCTTGAGAAGAATAATGTATGTGTTCTTAAATCTATGGAAATTCTTTTTTGATGGTTGGAAGTTTTTCCCAAGACTTTGATTTTCAATTGTAGAGAATAAAATCACATAAAGTTCTATATAATATTATTTGATTTGAATAGTTCTAAACTAAGTGTAACCCAACAAGTTGAATAATAAACACAATTAAACATATAACTGTTTTCAAGGTGAAAGGTGGGATTGGATTAGAAATTCATGTGTGAACTTATAAGAGCTCTGAGTATCATCAAATAAGTAGTCTAATACTACAACTTCTGATGGTATGAAACAAAAGTGAAAGAACCAATATATCATCAATGATCCAAACATAAATTACCTCGTATACACCAGTTTCTAAATGGGCTCCAGAAAGGTGGACGAAAAGGAATTAAGAATAAATTGCATGATGGATCCACACACCAAAGGACTTACTAAACAAAATTTTATATCACCATGCTGACAAGATGTGAATAAGATTTATAAAAGTGATTGGCTTTAGTGCTAGTAAGATATTGAAAATATATGCCCATCAAGCTAAATGGATATGTTCCAATAGGGTCATCACTTATGAGAATTAGTCTTGAATTGTATAAGTTATTAACCTAATTGATTGCATATCATTCAATTAGAGTATATATGTATAATCTGTCATTATATTATTAGGTTGGAAATAATAACTTCCATATATATATATATATATATATATGAATGATTTGCATACTTGACAGATTCTCGGATCTCAGATATACACTTGGATTCTTTATAGAGATCATAAAAGGATGAGATCTAAGTTGGTTAAAGTTTGAGATGTAAATAGTTCATAGTACTAGGATAGTCATGATAGGGATAATGACAATCTGAAGAGACTATTGCATGCGCTATCCTCTTTGAAAAGAAGAGTGATGATCTCATATTCATTGGTATTAGAGAATAATAGGATAGGCATATTCTTATTAGAGACCTAATCACCGAATGTGATCACTTGATAAATCTCAATGGTAATGATATTAAATTTTAGTGAGTTTTGTCGGCGACTATTGTACTCGTGATGCTCAGACTTGAGATCACCACAGCACTAGCATATAAGATATCACGCTTTGATATTATTATACGTGGTCTACTAAAGGCTACTAATAAGGTGAACATTGACCATGGTTCGAGTAGGCGCAGTACTATAGGGTGATAGGATGAGCTCCATCACCTCTATATTATAGGAGATGATTAACTATATCATATAACTTTTTCTTGAAGAAATCCTGCTGGAAGATAGTATGGTTTTATAGAGAGTTCTCCGTAAATCCATTACCTAAGTGCAAAACAAGTTTATGACATTCATAAAGAAAGTCCAAAAAGGGTTTAGAAGTTGAACCATACCCTAGGAATTTTTAGCGACACAAATGATGGAAGGCCATTCTAGTACCTTAATAGTTATATATGGTTTTTTTGGAAGTTCCTCGTACTTCTCATTACACGGTGGCACATACATCTTGCTAAAGGATAATGTGTGTCTGGTGGTTGGAGTTAACTTGTTCATAGAGGATGATCATGTTAACTATTTGTTTTGAAGAGAGTTTTCAAAGTCAAACGGTTCATTCATAAAGAATCAATAAAACTCATAAGTTATTGCGGGATCCACCTATTGTAGGAATGTAGAAGCTATTCAGTCACACACACTAAGGTTGATCAGATCGAGGCTGGAATCATAAATTGGAAAATTTTGACTTGTTCATGGTGAACCGATTTAAAGGTTTAAATCATTAATTCATTGAATTTGTTATGTCCAAGCCACACCCATACTGCTAGCACATCCAAAATATGATTTAGATTTAATTCGTTCAATTATATCATATATATATATTATGTCATGATGTTATTAGGTTGGAAATAATAACTTGCATATATATATGAATGATTGCATACTTGATAGATTCTCGAATCTTAGACATACTCTTCGATTCATTATAGAGATCTAAGGTGGTTAAAGTTTGAGATCTAAATAGTTCATAGTAATAGATAGTCATGATAGGGATAATGACAATCCAAAGAGACTACTATATGCACTCTCCTCTTTGAAAAGAAGAGTGACGATCTCATATTCATTGGCGTTGGGGAACAATAGGATAGGCATGTAGGAGATTGCTAGAGACCTAATCACCGAATGTGATCACTTAATAGACCTCAATGGTACTGATATTAAACTGTTAGTGATTTTTGTCAGCGACTATTGTACTTTTGATGTTATGAGATTACCACATCACTAGCATATAATATGTCATGCTTTCATATCACTATACATGGTCTTACTAAAGGCCACTAATAAGGTGAACATTAGGCCTGTGTTTGAGTAGGTGCAGTATTGTAGGGTGATAAGATGTGCTCCATCACCTCTATATTTAAAGAGATCATTAAATACATCATATAATTTATGCTTGAAGCAATCCTTATGGAAGGTAGTATGTTTCGATAGAGAGTTCTCTGTAAATTCATTGCCTAAGTGCAAAAAACGTTTATAACATTCATAAAGAAAGTCCAAAAAGGGTTTATAAGTTGAACCATATCCTAGGACTTTCTAAAAACACAAATGATGGAAAGCTGGTCTAGTATGGTAATAATTATCTAAGGTTCTTGTGAAAGTTTCTCGTACTTCTCATTACACAGTGGCACATATACCTTTCTAAAGGCCAATGTGTGTCTAGTGGTTGAAGTCAACATATTCATAGAGGAAGATCATGTTAATTTTTTGTTTTGAAAAGAGTTTTCAAAGTCAAACGGTCTATTCATAAAGAATCGATAAAACTCACAAATTATTGTGGGACCCACCTGTTGCGGGAATGTAGAAGCTATTCACTTAGACACATTAAGATTGATTGGATCGAGGTTCGAATCATAAATTAGAGAATTTCGACTTGTTCACGGTGAACTTGCTTTAAAGGATTAAATCATTAATTCGTTGAATTTGTTATGTCCAAGCTACACCCATATTGCTAGCACATCCAAAGTGTGATTTAAATTTAATTAGAAATTAAATAATTAATTTTGAAAATATTAACTTGAAAAATATAATTATTATAGAGATTTAATGATATAAAGTTGTAGAATAGTGTTAAGGTCAAAATAATGTCTATTAGGTCATTAAAGTATTAATGGGTCTAAACGGGCCAACAATCAAGGTTCAAATTAAAATCTACATTTTATCGAGTAAAATTAGAGTTTAATTTTAAATGAGAATGAATCCCGGAAAAATCAAACATGTTTAATTTGTGCCCTTATTTCAAGGCACAATACCCTAAGTCTTGTAATTGTGAATTGTGCGGCTCAAATAGAAGTAAAGTGAGAGTGATAGAAATCCTCTTATAATCTTTTCTTCTTCTCATTTGTTTGATTCAAGAATTGAATCAATGAAACCGAATCGAACGTTTGTGTTGTCGTCCTTATGGATCAGAAATAGAGGCTGGGTGACGGTGATGGACCATCACGAGGTAGCAGCGGCAGCAGCGACGAATGATGGTCAGTCAATGACAGTACAAGAGAAAAATAGTGAAGCTCCATCTAGAACTTTGAGGAGATTAAGGGCTCGGTATATTCTTTTGTTCCCTTTATTTTTCTGTTTAATTAAAGTTTTAAATTTCTATGAATCTGGATGCTTGAGAAGTATAGCATCAAACCAATATTCGTGTTAGTTTATTGTTTAGGTCCGGATACCATGAGTCCATTTTTCAAAAACAGATTCCGCCTCATGGTGTGAGAATGAACCATCGTCTTATAGGAACCTGAGTTATATGATTTGCATAAGATGCTTTAAATTACCGAGAAATCCATCAAGAAGGATAGACCCGTGTTGCTTATGAGATGTTCTTCCTGAAAGAAGGATGGTGCTAAGCTTAAGAAGCAAGGCAAGAGAGGGACTCTCAAAGCAAAGAAATGTGATGGAAAGATAAAGAAGGGAAAAGATGGAAAGTGTTTCCATAGTGGAGAACCTAAACATTGGATGACAGATTGCAAGAAGTGTCTTGCAGATCTCAAAATGCATAGTGATGCTACTTCAGGTATGTTCATGATTGAGGTTAACCTTTCTTATAATGATTCATCTACTTGGGTATTAGATACTTATTGTGGTCTCACATGTTTGTGAAGACAAATTGTTTGTGAAGTCTTGGTAATTGTTTTTTGAGTTCTAAGAAGGATTGAAAGAGAATTTTATGAGTGGAAAAAGGTAAGAGAGTGTGAGAATATTAGAAGGTAAAAGCTGAATATTGAGTTAAACATGAGTGAAATTGAGTGAATCATTCTTTGAGTGGAACACGTGAGAGAGCGTGGTAAGGTCCTTGCATTTTTTGTTTCTAACCTTATTTTGCAGAAAAACAAATGTCTCACAACAGTCATGAAGGTGATGAAGGAGTCGCTAACCTGATGTTGTTTACTTAGGCTATAGTGGGAGAGATGAGGCATATGATGCAGAGGGAGTTGGAGCATGTACTTGAATGGTTGGATCAAAATGAGAATTCACATAGGGAACAGCAACAAGCGCCTCCTAATGCACGTAGGAGGGAAAGAGTTCAACCTAGGGAAGTGAGGGATGAAGGTGACGAATATAATGGGGTTGGATTCGAAGAGAAAGATGATCGAAATTCAATGGGAACTCCTATGAGGTATGGGCGGTTTAGAGAAGCTAGGAATCGAGAAGACAATAATACGTGTAGCATTAAAATGAAGATTCCTTCTTTCCAAGGGAAAACTGATCCTGAAGCTTATCTTGAGTGGGAAAAGAAGATGGAGTTGGTGTTTGATTGTCATCACTATTCCGAGATAAAAAAGGTGAGACTTGCTGTTGTTGAATTCACTTATTATGCTATTGTTTTGATGGGATCAATTAATGACAAATATGAGGAGAAATAGGGAACATCCCATTAAGACATAGGTAGATTTGAAAACCCTGATGAGGAGATGGTTTGTGCCGAGCCATTATTATCGAGAAAAAAGAAAGAGGAAAAGAAAAAAGAGATTCGACCATTAAGAGAAAAATAGAAAAGCGACAAAAAAATTTCTATGCAAAAGCAAGTGAGATAAAGAACACTTTGTTTTCAAAATAGCCAATGATTGTACTTTTGTATAAAGAGGTTGTTTTAAACACTAACGAGTTTGAACAAGTTTTACCTAGTTCTTTTGTTTCTCTTTTGTAGGATATGAGGATGTCTTTCCCAAAGAAACACCACATAGTCTACCTCCAATCCGAGGAATTAAGCATCAGGTTCATTTTGTGCCTGGTGCGACCATTCCAAACCGACCAGCGTATAAAAGTAATCTGGAGGAGATCAAGGGAACTTCAAAGACAAGTTGGAGAGTTGTTGGAAAAGGGGTACGTTAGAGAAAGCATGAGCCCATGTGCAATTTCTATTTTGTTGGTTCCTAAAACGGATGGTACTTGGAGGATGCGCATTGATTGTCAAGCCATCAACAACATTATGGTAAACTATCGTCATCCAGTTCCTAGATTAGATGATATGTTTGATGAGTTGCATGGTTCTAGTGTATTTTCTAAGATTGATTTGAAAAGGGGATATCATCAAATTAGAATGAAAGAAGGGGATGAATGGAAAAATGCCTGTAAAACAAAATATGGTTTATATGAATGGTTAGTTGTGCCTTTTGGTTTGATTAATGCACCTAGCACTTTTATGAGACTTATGAATCATGTTTTGCATGCATTTATAGGAAAATTTGTCATTGTCTATTTTGATGATATACTCATTTAAAGCAAAAACTTGGATAATCATGTAGTATATTTAAAATCTGTTCTAGATGTACTTAGGAAGGAAAAGTTATTTGCTAACACTAAGAAATGTACTTTATCCACCGATAAGCTAGTACTTTTGGGATTTCTTGTTGATTCTCAAGGTATATAGGTTGATGAGGAAAAGGTACATGTTATCTGAGATTGGCCGAGTCTAAGAAGTGTAGGTAATGTTCGAAGCTTCCATGGACTTTCTAGCTTTTACTGGCAGTTTGTAAAAGATTTTAGTACTTTGGCCATACCACTTACGAAAGTGATTAAGAAGAATGTTGGGTTTAGATGGGGAGAAGAACAAGAGAAGGTGTTTCAGCTAATCAAAGAGAAGCTAACAAATGCTCCCTTATTATCTTTACCTAACTCTTCTAAGACTTTTGAAATTGAATGTGATGCTTCTGGAATTCGTATAGGTGCAGTTCTTATGTAGGAAGGGAGACCGATTGCATATTTCAGTGAAAAATTAAGCGAAGCCGATTTGAACTATCGAACTTATGACAAGGAGTTGTATGCATTGGTTCGAGCTTTGGAGATATGGCAGCACTACCTATGTCCTTAAGAGTTAGTAGTTCATACTGATCATGAGTCCATGAAACACTTAAAGGGCCAACACAAACTGAACAAATGACATGCTCATTGGGTGGAATTCATTGAGACATTTATGTATGTCATTCGTTACAAACAAGGTAAGGAAAATATCGTTGCAGATGCGCTTTCCTGAAGGTACAACCTTATCTCAACTCTTGATGCTAAATTGCTTAGATTTGAACATATCAAAGAGTTGTATGCATTCCATGATTTTAGTGTTGAGTATCATTCTTGTGTGAAATCTGCTAGTTGTAAGTATTTTAGGCATGATGGGTTTCTGTTTCGAGATAATAAGTTATGCGTGCCTAATTGCTCGTTGAGAGATCTATTAGTAAGGGAATACTACGGTGGAGGGTTAATAAGGCATTTTGGAGTTGTTAAGACTTTAGCAGTTTTGCAAGAACACTTCTATTGGCTACATATGAAACGAGATGTTAAGAGACTTTGTGGTAAGTGTGTCACTTGTAGACCAGCTAAATCAAGAGTGAATTCCCACGATTTATACACCCCGTTGCTAATTCCTAGTGAACCTTGGACTGATTTTCGATGGATTTTATTTTAGGTTTGCCTAGGTCTAAGAGAGGAAGAGATTTAGTATTTTCTAAGATGACACACTTTATTCCATGTCATAAAACTGATGATGCTTCCAATGTTGCTTCCAATGTTGCTAATTTGTTCTTTAGAGAAATTGTGAGGCTTCATGGTATGCCTAGGACCATTGTTTCTAATATGGATGCTAAGTTTTTGAGTTACTCTTGGAAGACCTTGTGGAGAAAGTTAGGAACTAAATTATTATTTTCTACAACTTTTCATCCACAAACTAATGGTCTAACCGAGGTTCTGAATAGAACTTTATCTACTTTGTTGAGAGCTATAATTAAAAACAACATCAAAACTTGGAAAGATTGTTTACCGCATGTTGAGTTTCCTTATAATCGTTCTATTCTTTCTGCTACTAAGTATTCACCATTTGAGATTGTTTATGGATTTAATCCTCTAACACCATTGGATTTATCTCCATTACATGTTTTTGAGCATGTTAACTTAAGTGGAAAGAGGAAGGCTGATATTGTTAAGCAGATACATGAGAAGGCAAAGTTCAACATAGAGAGGAGAACTGACCAATATGTAAAATAAGCTAACAAAGGGCATCGCAAGATAATTTTTGAACCTAGAGATTGGGTTTGGTTGCAATGAGGAAGGAACGATTTCTGGAGCAAAGGCGTTCCGAGCTGCTTCCAAGAGAGGATGGTCTATTTCAAGTTCTTGAAAGGATCAATAATAATGATTACAAGCTAGATTTGCCTGGTGCGTATAGTGTCGGTGCTTCTTTTAATATTGTTGATTTAAGTCCTTTTGATGTAGGTGACAATTTGAGGAAAAATCCTTTTCAAGAGAAGGGGAATGATGAGGACAAGCCTAGCACAAGGATTCATGCATATTCAGACCCAATTAAAGCCCCCGTTGGTCCCGTTACAAGAGCTCATGCGAAGAAATTCATAGAAGAGCTTAATTGGCTAATTCAAGTAACATGGGCTCATGCCCATTCATGAAGGACCATTGAATGTGGTGAATATGATTATCAAAGATGGTATTTATTAGTTCAAGCCTTGGAGTAGCCCACAATGAAGGAATGAGCTTATTGAAGAGTTTCGGGCTAATTTGGGCCAATATCATCATAATAAGCCCAAATGATGGATAAAGCCTTCTAACTACTTTTCAAGTATTTATTTGAGTTTAATATCTCTAAATCATGTGGGGATAGATTTTGTTTTTTGGTTTTTGGGTTGTTCTGATCAGATTCGGATAATGAGGCTCTAATTAATTATTTGTTTAGATTTATTGGGCTTTATTTGGTTTAGTTTTCTAAGAATCACATATTTCTTAGGTTGTGTTTTCTATGCTAAACTTCCTCTATATAAAGAGGGTTGATTTCTTTTCTAGAGATAGATCAGATATAAAATATTTGAGAGAAAATTCTCTTTAGTTCTTCTATAACTTTTCGAGCTTATCAAATTTATCTATGGCGTTCATCCCGACTTATCAATCCATCATTCCATCCTAGATTGTGGCATCTTCTACAACCCATCATAATCTGAGAACAACGATCTTGGATCCTTTAATCACTGATTCATCCTCTAAGTGTGGTTCGTATTAGGCTAGGTGGAAGGAACATTATTATACATTTATTATTCACAGCCCGTTCTTTTGGAAGTTACTCACTTCTCATCTCTTAGATTGGGGTAATTGGGCTCTATTTAATTGTTTGTTTAGTTTTATTGGGCTTTATTTAGTTATTTCCTTAGTTTTCTAAGAATCCCACATTACTTAGGTTTTGTTTTCTCTACTGGAACTTCCTCTATATAAAGAGGGCTGATTTCTTTTGTAGAGACAGATCATATATAAAATATTTGAGAGAAAATTCTCTTTAGTTCTTCTAGAATGTTTCGAACTTATCAGATTTATCTGTGATTTTCATCCCAACTTATCAATCCGTTATTCTATCCCGGATTGTGGTGTCTTTCTACATCCCATCCGAATCAGAGTAGAACGATCTTGGATCCTTTAATCACAGATTTGTCCTCTAGGCATGGTTGATATTAGGCTAGGTGGAAGGAACATTATCATACAATTATTATTCACAACATGTTCTTTTGAAAGTTACTCACTTCTCATCTCTCAAATAGTCTTGACACTTTGCTAGGTTAATCTTGGCATGGAGGTTTAAGTTATTTAATCATGAGATAATTAATTTAAAAGATATTTTAAATTAAACCAATTTAATTGTGAATTAACTAAAATCATAAAGTATTATGAAATCCTCTTACCAGCGAGATATAGAACCTAATCTACTAGACACATAAGATTCGATAGTAACTCATTTTAAGATTTGTTGGAGAAAAGGGAAAAATGGAATGTTTCCCTTTCAAAGGTAAAATGATGATTT
Source organism: Coriaria nepalensis (assembly GCA_027186245.1). Classification (NCBI taxonomy): domain Eukaryota; kingdom Viridiplantae; phylum Streptophyta; class Magnoliopsida; order Cucurbitales; family Coriariaceae; genus Coriaria; species Coriaria nepalensis. The sequence continues at coordinate 4,249,814 of CP114493.1, forward strand.
GACTTATAGTTTTACTGTAATGGAAAAATGGTAATTATTAATTTGTTAAATCGAATATCATGCAATTCTACTAGCACAACTAATTGTGATATTGATTTAATTATAAATTAATAAATTATAGAGGAACTTTTATTTACTTATAAAAGGGTCCTAAAGGATTATACTAATAATTTGATATTAAAGGGTTAATGAGCCAAATTATTAATTGGATTTGTAAGGGTAAAATTGATTAAAGGGTTGATTAATATCCATGGGTTATCACTCATTGTGATATATAGGCTTGACCCGTTCTTTTCTTAATAGATTTAAAGAAACCTAATGCTATAAGGAAGCCTAATGTGATTAGGAAATTTAGACAAAATGGAACATTATAAATAGACCACTAGGGTGACCAAAAATCATATGTATCCCTCCTTCTCTTGATCGAAATTGAGAGAGGAAAACAAAAAGGAATTTTCCCATCCCTTCTCCCAAAGGTTTTAATTCATGAATTTAATTTCAAGGTAGCAAATTAACTGAGCGAATGGATCATGTGAATTATGATTAGAGGGCGAACACGTGAGCATCTTGAATATTCCCTTCTATTCGGATTGCTAAAGGAATTATAGTGGTTTTCTTATCAAGTTAAGGTAACTTTTTAACCTAAACTTGAACTTTAAATTCATAAGATATACTATGATATTTTGTAAAGAGTTTATATATGTGATATATGAATATTGTATGATCCATTTTTCTTATTGAATTATGCATATTTAGGATAAGATCCAAAAACAATTAAACATTACTTTCGCTACTTTGCATGCTCATTCCTAACTCTTGACTACATGGTTAATCTCACATCTAAGCGTCCTTTAGCCTCCACTAAGGGCCACCGATAGGTCCTCTTGAGTGAGGATCCTTTTGATCTCTGCAAGGATATCAAGGTAGGTGTCCCTATGACTACATCGGTAAGAGGCTTGCTCAATAACTCCCTTTGAAGGCCGACATCGGCCGCTATTTCAAGAGAAGCAAGTCCATTCGGCTAAACAGGAAGCCAACTAGCGAACTGTGTCATTAGATCAAGAGCCGCTAGTATGATGTAATATCACATTTAGCTACTTCCCATACTCATATTATTTTGTAGCCTAAATATTATAAGGGACATATTTAGGTTAATGTTTAAGTAACATTTATAAAATATAAAGGTTATGATAGCGGTCATGTACATATAAAGCAAAAAACTCTCATGACTAGCACCAATTTTTAAGAATATTTGTGAAAATGATTGAGGCATAAACCTAAGATATGTTATAAATCAATCGGAAGGGGTATGCATTAAAATATTTCCGCAAGGGAGAACCATAAAATTCCGTTTTATCCTTTAGGTTTATAATAACATTATAATAACAACGAATAGTAATAGTAAAATGAAAGAGTGAATTGGTTGATGTTTTCGACTCACCCTTCCCTCTCTCATAGTATAAGATAAGTACTAGATATATATATGTATATATATTTGTTATCAAAAGAAACCATCCACGCATCATATTTTAATTATGAAATTAACACCTCAAGCTTCAACTTCTTATAATACATATGATTTATCTATTTTTTGATTCACTTCATTCTTTCATCCTTCCCTCCGTTCACCAAGGAATGACTCTTCACTTGCATAGTGATTTCCACCTAACTTGTTCAATTTCCTTGAAGTTTCAGCAAGAAACCAAATCTTAGATATAGACTGAAATATATATTAACTCTTGTTGGGATTGGTAAGAGTTGTAATTTATAAGTCATGAGTCTGTTATATTGCCTTTTCTAAGAAATATAGATAGTGAATTTTGTTTGCACAGATTTGAAATTTTGTGATTATGATAAGAATATATATAAAAACATAATTAAAAGATATATATGTATATACAGATACTTATAGAGGTAGTTTATGTACGTGAATTTTATATAGAAACGGTCATATATATATATATCTGAAGATGGTTGTATTAGTTAGTTATTTTTATCTTTAAGAGAGAATAATGCTAGCATGTCAATTTATTCTATTAAAAATATTTAAATTAACTAAACTTGAATACCATAAGGTAATTGAAACATATGAAAAAGCTAATAATGAATTATGTGTAAGAAGGTTGAAAAGGTTTGTCAAATTTCTAGTGTAGTGTTAATTAACATTAGGAAATATACTTTGATGGATTACGGGTTACCGAATTTCAAAGTAAATAAATTGAAGTCAGTATTAATTTTCTTGTCTAATTCGAGTTATGGTCATCACGTCAGTTTTTAACAAGAATATAGTAAATACATAGCCTTTAGTTAAAAGATTCTAATCCATTAAAGCATATCTAGACAAGTTTGTAATTATCTTTAATTACGACATTCTTGTCTATTCAAAATATATTGATAAATATAGATCACTTGACAATGGCATTGGAAAAATTAATAGATCATCAACTTTATACCATATTTAAGAACTACAAATTTTGGCTTGATCGGGTCACTTTCTACACTACACTACACACGTTACTAGAACCACTTTGAAAGGAAGTTTTTGAAGCAAAGATAGAGTTGGTAACTAGACAATTATCAGCTTTAAATCTTTGACAAACTATAGTTGAGGATATTCAAAGTGCGCAAGATTCAGATGTTGGGATAAAACAGATCAAATAAGAAATAGAAGAAATGAAATAGTCCGATTTCAAGATTTCTAAAGATAGAATCCTTAGCTTCAAAGGAATGTTGTGTTCTCCCAACAATGAAGGGATAAAGAATCTTATATTGACCAAAGGCCACAATACACTATATTTGGTATATCTAGGTCGCACAAAAATGTATAGAGATCTTAAAGAATGTTTCTGGTGTTCAGAAATGAAAAAGGATGTAGTAATTTCGGTAAAGAAGTCCTTCACTTATCAAAGAATCAAAGTTGAGCACCAAAGACTTACAGGAGAGTCACAACCAATTGAAATTCTTGAAGGGAAATCAGAACAAATAGCCATAGGTTTTGTAGTCGGATTACAAAGAACGTCAAAATGGTATTATTCAATTTGGGTAGTGATTAATGAACTCACAAAATAGGCCCATTTCTTACCTATGAAAGTGATGTATTCCTTAGAGAAACTAACAAAACATTACATTTAAGAGATAGTGAGATTGCATGGAGTATTGATCTCTATTATTTCAGATCAAGACTCAAAATTTACCACAACATTCTGGTAAAGTTTACATAGGGCAATGCAACAGAGTTGAAATTTTCTACAGCTTTTCATCCTCAAACAGATGTAGACAAAAAGAACCATCCAAATATTAGATGATATGTTACGAGCCTGTGAGATAGATTCTTGCCATTAGTAAAATTCTTGTATAATAATAGTTATCAGGGTATGATAGGCATGGTCCTATATAAATCTATTTGTTGAAGAAAGTGCATATCTCAAATCCATTGGCATGAGGCTTAAGAGATGGTGTTATTATGTAACCAGATATAGCCTATGCTCTAAAGAGTAACGAGCATATTTAAGAAAATTAGGTTGATAAGCATTAAGATGATGTTAAGATTGTTCTAAATTGCTTTAAAAGGATGGAGAATATATTCCAAGTTTTATAGAGCATCCAATTTGAAAGTTGAGATTTCACAGACTCTACATTTTAATGGGATATCGATGATAGTAAATCAGTTTTGTTTATGGTTTGTTCACCTATATCAATAGAGCTATAAAAGTGGAAAGATTGCAAATTAGGAAACTTCCGTAAAAACATCCACTAAGGCCGATTACATTATAACTTGGAAATAGTAAAAGCGGTGTTTTAGAAGAAAAGTTCATTACTAGACTTGAGCTGGTTCCTAGCATTAATAATCTTACAGTAGTTGACTACGATAATTATGATGCAATAGTACAAACAAGAGAAACCTAGGTATCATCAACGTCTAAACACGTGTTATTGCATTTTAAATTAATTTGATAATGACTTGGAATATGAACATGAATATAGATAAAGTCGATATAAATAAGAACATAGCAGATCTACTGACTAAAGGGCTTTTACAATAAAAGCTAGATCACCATCCTGATAATATGGGAATTAAATTCTAAAATGATTAGCTTTAGAGCATGTGCAAGATTGAAAGTGTACGCCTATCATGCCAATTGGGTTAGACCTAATGGGTTTACATTTTATGAGATACAATCTTATTTGTAAATATTAATGATATTATTGTTTCTTCAATAATACTAAAGGCATTCATCTATTTATCATGTTTATTAATTATGTTGGAATTCATATTATATGTTCATTTATTACATATGATTACAAAGTTTAGTATCCTAGATTTTGCACTTGAGATCATGATAGAAATCATGTTGGTTGAGATGCAAGATGCTTCAAGTCTAAGATATGAATTGTTCATAGTCATATGATTATCAAGAGGGACATTGATAATATGGACAGACTAACATAGGTTATCTCCCATAATATTTAGGAAGGCTGTTCTCTTGACCATTGAAGTTGGTGGAACATCAAGATAAGTATGTAGGTGGTTAGTAGAGACTAAAGGTATCTAATGTGATACTTAGATAACTCTCAATAATAATAATACTAATTGTTAGTGATAATTATCTAATAACTATATTGCATGTAATCCTTAGACTTGAAATTACTATTATGTACATATATATATATATATATATATTCACAAGTCCTACTAAGACATAGCAAGTTGGTCATTAGAGCTATCGCCTTCATTAGCAGGACTTTGTGTAGTGTTAGTTTATGAGTAATTAGTAAGCAAAAGTAATAATTTAAATTTTTTTGGGTCTAATCCTAAATATGGATTAAACTCATAAATATACACCAAGATTGATCATAGAAACATATATCAAATATATATTTAATGGAAAGCACATAAAAGTTACAGGAAACTAAAAGATTAAAATCTAAGAAAACTTATTGATTATAATACAGAACCGAACAAATCTCCTTACTTCTTTATTATGTCCGAGTTTAATAGAAAGATTGAGGTGCCCAAGTGTTCACCCTTTAATCTTAATCCATGTAGCTAAGTTTGCTCGATTGATTTTATATTCTAAGATTCATCGCATGATTCAAAGAGTTATAGGAAAGGAAAGGGAAAGTCCAATTTTCTCAGACTATGAATTTCAGCCAAGTGGCAAGTAAAAGTTTATAATTTTCAACCACCCTAATGAGGTATTTATGATAGGTCTCAAGTTTCCTAATAGCATTAGGTATCCTTAATGCATTAGGTTTTCTTAAACTAATTATTGAAATAATGGGTCAAACCGGCCTAATGTATGGCCAACCTCGTCGTGGATATTTAGCCCATGTATTTTAATCAACACTTTGAATAATTTAGCTAATGAAATCCAATTAACATATTAGCACATTAACCATTCAATGTATAATTAGCCCATTATGGACAATCATGACACTTTTATAATTAAATAAATAGTCACGATATAAATTTTTAATTTATATTTAAATTAATGTCATGCTTAGTCATGTTAGTAGACATGCACGATATTAGGTTTAATAAATTAATAATTTATCGTTATGCCCTTATAATCATACTATAAGACACAATTTTCCCCCCCAAAAATAACAGTGGCCATTTTCCTTATCCTCGTAGAAAACTTAATTGAGTTAAATCTGGAATTTAATTAGTGCAACTGATTAGGTTCTACATCATGATGGTAAGAGGATCTCATAAAACTTTATAATTTTATCTAATTCATAATTATATTTGTTTAGCTATAAAATACTTTTTAAACTAAACAATTCAATCATCTCATGAATAACTAACATAAAGCCCTAAGCCAAGATTGACTCTATCAAGGCTACCCGAGAGATGAGTGGTAAGCATATTCCAAAAGAACCTGTTGTGACTAACAAGTGTACAATAATGATGCTTACATCTAGTTGATGTTCTAATTCATCATAGGGCATAGTTTAACTGTTAAACCCTAACAAACAAATCATATATACCATTATATATTTATTGAATATCAACAATGGATTTACAGATGCACCTTTCATACCACACTACTTTGCAAAGCTTCATTGTTCAATAAAGTATATAATTCATAAAATATTTTTACAAATATAGAAGCGATGGAATCCATCATATCACTCACAACCTTTATGTACAATATTTCATACCCAACGGTTCATCCCGTGTTCACCCTTGGCTAGGGTTGATTGGAATGATGTCAAAGTATAAAACTCAACACATCAGACACCGTTGCGATCTAAAGTCTAAAAATCACATGTAATATAGTAACTAGATAATTCTCATTAACAGTTAGTATTAATTACCATTGATATTTATCTAAGTGTAACATTTTGGTACCTTTAGTCTCTACTCAGTACTCACATAATCATCATGATATTCTACCAACAGTAATATGATTGTCTATCGGTATCATCAATTCCATTCTTGAGATCCTAGGATTACTAATAATTTGTGTCTTTAACCATTAAGCAACTTGATACTCAATAAGCATGATCTCTATCATTGTCTCCAATGTGCATAACTTAAAACATTGATTTTATCAAAAAAAAAAGATACCTATCAAAAGCTACCGAGTATGAAACACAAAATGGAGTACGAACAAATGTAAAATAATTTGCAAAAGAATCAAACTACATGCAAAGAAGTTAGAATTCATACCTATTGCATCGAGTTAGAGCTTGGTTTGAAAAGTTTTTGGTTCACAGCCGAGTGCAAGAAACTTAAGACACTAAACTTTATCATGATATGTATTTATAGAACATAAGATATTAATTCCAAAATAATTAATTAATATGATAAATAGATGAATGCCTTTACTATTATTGAATAAATAATAATATTGTTAATATTTACGAATAAGATTGTATCTCACAAAATATATAGCCATCGTGTCTAACCCGATTGGCTTGACGGACATACATTTTAAAAAATCTAAGTCCCATCTTGTTAGCATGGTGATCAAGATTTTGTTGAAAAAGGCCTTTAGTAAGTGAATCCACTATGTTGTTATTGTATTGACTTTATCTATATTTATGTTCACATTCTGAGTCAGTATCAAATTAAGTTAAAAATGCATTAACACGTGTTTGGACCTTGTTGAGACCAAGGTTGCTCTTGCATATACAATTTTATCATAATTATCGTAGTCAACTACTATGAGATTATTAAGCATTTCAAGTCCATTTATGAACCTTTCATCCAAAACACCACTTTTACTACATCCAAGGCCTCAATATATTCAACCTTAGTGGAGGGATTTCTCAAGTCGTTTCCTAATTTGGATCATTTCTATATTTACTGCTCCTTCAATATAGGTGAAACAAACCAAAAGCAAAACTATTTTACTATGATCGATATCCAATTCAAACCTATTTTCAATGCTTTATTAACTTGATTGTCTTTAAACCTACTCGTAACTCTTTAGGGCATAAGCTATATTTTGTGGCATACATAGTATACCAAGTAATGCAATGCCTCTTCTTTTATGTCTTAATTGACATCTCTTAAGAGAGACGAATTCTTTGACTCATTGACGAAAGTCATCTCATGGAATCCTTAATGCTAAATATTTTTTGCAATTTTACCTATATATGTTGATTGGGTTTAGCCAGACAATATTTTGAATCTATATCTATTAAACTTAACAAAATATTATTTACTCAAATGTTATGGAAGATTATTTCGACAATTACATTTTAACAAGTTGCATCAAAGCTACCTCATTCTCTAGTGAGTAATATGTCATTTAGGTAAGGAATTTATGACCATTTTGTTCTCTCACTAACCTTCGTATGCACACAAGGATCATCTTTGTTTTATATGAAATCAAATGATTTGATCATTTCATCGAAATAGATATCCCAATTTCAAGATGCTTATTTCAATCCCTAAATTGATCCTTCCAACTACACAACCTCTTTCTGCATTTCTATATGAAAACCTTGGGTTGTATCATCTATACTTATACTCGTGGTCACCGTGTGTAATAATGTTTTTCACATTCTCTTGCCATATTTGGTAATCAAAGTCGGTTGCAAGCATAAGCAATATATGTGCATCCTTTGGAAACTATTCATTTAAGTGCATCTATTTATCGGATTCTGAGCTACTCAGAGGTTCAAAATGCATTGTAGGCTCATCATTTATGATCGGACCCTAGGATATTCTTCTAGAAATCTGTGTTATTTGGGCACACTATAAAAATATTGGATCTAAGAATCTATTGTGTACTATGAGATTTCACAATTGTCTCTTCCGAGGACATCTCAGATGTGTCAATTCAGTGAGCATTGAATTCTCGGTTTGTAATTATTTTGTAGTTCTTCAATTTCTTCAATTTCTATTATACTTTCACTAGTTCTTTCAAAAAGAAAATTCCTCAATGAAAAGGTAGTGGTCCACATAACAAATATCTTTTGTCATAGAATATGATGGAAACAATAACATAAGATCCCTTTCGTATATCCCATAAAATAAAACATTATAAACTTTCCTCCAATCATATCTCCATATCATAATATGGTTCAATGACATTCTTCAACCACTCTATATCTCATATGATATAGAAAAGAAAAGTAATTAGACGAAATTTTTTTTCATACATAGCAATAATATTCTTAAGCATAACCCTTGAGAATTTTATGGATTAAGAGAGAATATAATTCTTCTTTTAACTAAAAGAAAATTCATTATCATACCTAATAAACAATAGTTCAGAAGCTGTTATTGATTCAGAATCAATTGGGCTTAATATGTCCACAAAAACAACTTTGTGAATTTTTGTTTAATTGGCTTTATTTTATCAATAGTGTCAAGACATTATTTGAATCACATCCAACTTTTCTACTCTTAATCAGTTTAATATTGAGATAAGTTTTTATCCTATTAAAATTTAGAATATACATTTTAACTACTACCACAAAAGATCTCATCTAATGTGATGCTAAAAGTACTTTATTTGAATTTGAAGATAAACCCTTCATTGTCAAATAACATAAACAGCACTTTAGGTAAAAACAATTATATAAAACATCAATTTATTGATTTCTAAATTTATGCCAAATGGCTAGATGAAACTGATAATGCTAAGGCCAATGTAACAACTCATTGTTCATTTGTTGCCTTTAGGTGCATTTTGTCTTTCTTAAAGTTGTATTACTTTTGAGATCAATCATATATCATACATATATGAAATCACATCCAATATCTCATACGTTTGGTAGGATAATTAAAAAGGAAGATAATTCTCTAACTTTGAGCAATAATGTGACATCATTATGCTTCATAAGAGAGGCTTGGTTAGCATTTCTTTTTCCCTTTTAATTTCATTGCTACTATGCTAGAAACTCAGTTCCAATTTCTTTATCCATTCCATCTTATTGGAAATTTCAAACACTGTGACTACTTTACAAATCATGAATCGAATCAAATAATTATTAGATTACTAAGTCAAACTTATAGATTTAAATAATTTTGAAAACAAGTGATTGTTAATTAAATAAGTCTTAGAAGTTTAACAATTGTAAGACTTTTTCCTTTCACTTCACTTCTAAATATCAAAATATGTTTTGGCTCTTGTTCTCTAAAAAAGGTGTCTTTCGAACATCATTAAATGAAATAAGGCTTTAGAGATTTCATACATGTTATTCTGAATATTTGTACCTTGTAACTTCTCATAATACTTTTGAAACTAGTTATTCATTAATACAAGTACAATATATTGCATCTCATTTATTTACTTCACTCACGTCAACCAAGTGATCCTTTTTTTGGTAAGTACTCTTTTCAGAGTAACAAAAATGTCCAAGTTATTTGATTCAGAATAACAACAATATGTTTATGCCTAAGAATGATTCTTTCATTCCTAATGCCATTTCTTTTGAAATTTTGGTCTAACCAATTTATTCAACTCGTAAACAGACTATAAAACATGATATGTTATTGCACATTACATGAATATAAATATTAAAACATAAGTAAATTTGCATACAATATTAACTACCAAAATCAAATATTTTTACAATTTTGGTATCTCCCACTATTTTCTTTTGAATTTATATTACCCACTTATATAAAATGAGAAAAAATAATTTTTCTTAGAGGGAAATGGATCCAATCGTCGAAAATTATAATCTCACCTGTCCGTAGCCAATTATAATAAGCATGAATGGTAGCAAATGCCTTGCAATTATATCTCATGTAATTCTTTTATCTTGCCCCTAAGAAAATATACTCTCACATGTCCGTAGCCAATTATGCTATCTTAGTTAAGCTTAACCCAAACATTCTTTTCAAACTTAATGTATTAAACTAGCTCGTGCATGTCTTCATGTCCACATGTAGGATGATAACACTACTCAGTCATGAATCATATACTACGATAATAAATACATATGCTTATACTAATTATAAGTCTCACGTGTCCGTAGCCAACTAATAGTTAATATAAGCATCACATATTATAATATTTAGATGGAAAGCCATAAAATAATTGTATGATTGATTTTAGCTTAATCTTATCAAAAGAGGGATTTGAAACAAGTATAGTCTCATCAATAAAATACACATATATATGCTATCCATGTACTATCTCGTAATTGTTTCTTAATAGTATATATGTTAAACATGATGCATGTACATTTAATAACTTAAATCACATATATCTAGATAATGCCAAACGTGTTAAATAATTTAACTTTCATACATTATATTGTTTTATCTTGTAACAATGTAATGCTCATGGAAATACAAACTTTTAGATTTAATTGATTTAGATTATTGGTTATGTAATCTAATCACATTCATTGAGTATATTTTAACTAATGAAAAGCACAAAAAATAATTAAAACATTTTCCTTAACTCATTAAAGAAATTTTCCAAAAATGTTTTAACTTTTCAAATTTGGAAAGTTTCCTCCCTAGGAAAGTTTCCCAAAAGAAATGTGCTATCTCTTGAAAAAGGAAAGTCTTCTAAAATAGGAAAGGTTTTTCAATTTACAATCTTTCCAATTTAGATTAGTTATCTTAATAAAGTATCATAATTTGGAATATTTTTATAATTACAATACAATTCTTTATTTTGGACCTTTTGAAAAATTAAATAACTAAAATTTTTTAATGTGAAACTCCTTCCAAAATCGATTAATTACTATAAACACTTTTAGGTAGTTAATTTATGAAATCAATTTCCTTTATTTAAATGTTCATTGTAAGTAATTTTACATCATTAATACAGTTAATAAGATTAAATCTTACCAAAAACAAATTTTGATTAATAGATGCAATTACCATATAACACTTTATATGAATTTCAGCGATCACATCTAAACTTACCATAAATAATTTAAAGTAATTAATTGATTTCCTATTTTAATATGTTAATAATGTTCCATATTAACAATTTATATTACTAACTTTACTCACCATATTAATACTTCCCAAATAATCATCTAATTGTATTTTCCATAATCAAAATCAAATTTTAATTATCCAAACAGAAAATATATTGTATTATTTATTTATATATTTCCAAAACCATCCAACCCTCGTAGAATTAGGGTTACACCATGGTGCCGCCCCTATTGGGGCAATCTACCTACGCGCATCCACCAACATAAGTTATGATAGTGCTGCAGGTTCTTTCCACCTCGGAAGTTAGATCGGCAATCCATATACTTGGTTTTTAAAAAAATTATCTTATCTACAAGTTCTGAAAATTTTGAAATGATCCAACGGTTGAATATTCAAGGAGAGCAAACATTGTGCCGCCGCGTATCAAGATTTTGTCTCAGCGCTATAGAAGCGAGACGCTACTTACACCGCCTATTAGCGCTACAAGTTCTGGGAAATTTCAAATTCTGTGTTGTCATGTAGTGAGTAAAACTCGTTGTACAGCAGTCATAAAATGGTTTGCCGTCACAATCAACGCCCTTTCGCCTATCCAATAGTGTAAATAATTTAAGATTTCATTCATTTAGTTTCCAAGCATGAAAAATATTTAATAATATCCAAGAAATATGACATATCAAATATTAAAATAAAACAATGATTTTTACGGTTATCGGTATGATCTAAGCTCTGGTACCACTGCTAGTCTATGAGTAACAGTGATAACTAATCTAATGGAGGCACTTTGGATATCCTAGTTGTGCAGCTGTGACTTAGATTTAACAAATTAAACTAATAAATTATTTAACTATTTAAATCAAGTTCGACAAGATCAGAAGTGATCACTATCATCTATGGTAAGATCAAAAGTGATCACTATCAGCTACTAAAGTACGAAATATTGTTCCCTCTTAGTTCTAGTATCAAGCAAGTTAGTAAATTCCTGATCATTTGCTTAGTTCCTAAGAAAAATTGAGTGAAACTCAGAATCCCTTTCTTCTTCCATAATCTGGAATCTTAGAGAGTGAAAGTGAAGAATCAGATATAGAGAATAGTATCAGCTAAAGGTTACTGCTGGTAAGAACTCTCTATTCTTTAGCTTGAAAATCGTTAGTTTTTGATGATAGGTCAAGGATAAGGGTAGAATCTGTAAAATATAAAATATAAAATATAAGATGAAATTAGAGTTCAGATGTATTATTAGGTTAGCAGATCTAAATAGGATAAGGTTTAGATGCAGGGTCGATGCCCTCAATATATGAAGAGGTCGACGGGTCGATGCCTTCAATAGGAAAAGGGATCAACGCCCTTAGTATAAGAAATCAACCTGAGATCGAGAACTCAATCATGCTTTTGTCCTTCTAAACCGAGAACTCGGATTGGATCGGAAACCCCAACTGAGAGACAGTATATGAGATCTCGGTCTAGGAAAGAAGAAAAGTTCTCGATCTGGATAAAAAACTTTAGACCGAGAGACATTATACTAAACCTCAATCTAGGAAGCAAGAGAAGTCCATGGTCTGGATCGAGGACATTATATTAGGCCTCCGTCTAGGAGGGAAAATGGAAAACCTTGGTATGGGAAGAAAAAGTACTCGGTCTAGGAAGGGTATTTAATCTAAAAGTGTTTCTGACAAAGTTATGAGAGACATTATATTAGGCATTGGTCTAGGAGGAAAAATGGAAAACCTCGGAATGGAAAGAAAAAGTACTCGGTTTAGGAAGGGTATTTAATCCGAAAGTGCTTCTGACAAAGTTAGTATCAGACCGAAGGGTCGATGGTTGATGCCTTGATGCCTTGAGTACATTTCGATGCTTAAAAAAAAATAGGAGAGGGTTGAAGGGTCGAAGGGTCGAAGGGTCGATGGTCAATGGCTTAATGCCTCGATTACACTTGATGCCCTAATTACGCAAAATACTACCTAAGGTCGACACGACCGATGGGGTCGATGGAGATCGATGGGTCTATGGATTTACGGGGTAAATTCTGCTATTATAGGAGCAGAATTCTAAATTAAGCTGCCTAAGGTGAGGATTAGGACTCAAAAGAGAGATATGAGTGCAGTTTAGCAATTTTAGTTAATTGAATTGCCTTGGACATCCTTATTGATTGTGTTGTCCCTTTTTGCATGTTTTGATGTCTGGAATCGTTGGAGAAGTGTAGAGCTAGTAAAGGCTTAAATGTGAGTGGCAATTACAGCTGGTTGGTTTTTCAATGATTTTGAGTATGTAAAAGGTGTTGATGTGATTCCATGGCCTTTTTGGCCTTTGTTACATTTACTGATTTTTGAAATTCCTTTGAATTGGAATGATGTTTTATGTTTACTGCATTATGAAAATGTTTTGATTGAAATAAGAATCACATAAGTATTTTCCTTATGTATGGTACGCGTGATCTTATTTCGATTGAAGTGCATGAAGTTTTGCATTTATGAATGCTTAGCGGAAGCAAAGTGCCACAGTGGCCACCTCTTGAATCCCAAGTGGGAGCAAAGTTCCATGAAGGTCACCTCTTGAATCTCACACTTACTGATTTATATGTATTTTAATGGGAACAAAGTGTCATGGAGGCCACCTCTTGAATCCCAAGTGGGAGCAAATTACCACGGGAGTCACCTCTTGAATCCCACACTTACTACTTTTGTGGGCATTTTAATAGGAGTAAACTGCCACGAGAGCCACCTCTTAAATCCCAAGTGGGAGCAAAGTGCCACGGTGGCCATCTCTTGAATCCTACGCTCGTGTTGATTTTATGAATCGACATAGATCCACTAATTGTAGTTTTGATGACGTTTCTATTTGTGAAACAAGTATGAGTACGTTCTTATGTTTAAAAATGGAATTGCAAATGATATGTTTACTGTTTTTTATTAAAGTATGTGAACCTACCCTATTTTATGAAAAAAAAGGTTTTAAAACAGTTTTCATGAATCTATCATTACCGATTTTAAACACAAAACAGGTTGTGATTATCGCTCACTGAGTTTTGTACTCACCCCTCATTGTTTTTGTAAATATTTTCAAATTAGAGAAAGTAGAGCCCTTCAGATTTATGTTTGCCGATTGCCTAGCTACTTTTGGGTTAATTTCTTGTCCTGTGGACTGCTTTAGGGGTTGCATATTGACGTACATTTAGATGTTCCATTATATGTTTGAATAGACAATGCTTAGATATACTAGGTGCAAAATATTGTATATATATATAAACCCTTTTATAATGTTGCTGCATTTAGCATTTGATATGTTATGCATATTGATTACTTTATAGTGCAAGACATCATGCCACTGAGAGGAAACCAATAACTTCTATAGTACCTGAACATAGGAATGATAAGGGATCTTCCTCACCACACCGTGCAACTACACGTGGAAGGTCGAGGATAAGGTATCTTGATGAGTCTAACGTAGGTGATAGACCTCAAGAGGGAGTTTCTACAACACCTTAGGTTGACATGGCTGAGATTTTATCCACCTTCCATGGGATGAATAAGACAATGATGGATTTAGCCCAAGAAATTAATAAGGCAATGGAGTACTGTCTGGAGCAATGACAGCTCAACACTTCCCACCTACTTATCCACTTGTGGCTATTGTGAGTTCAAGCACGCAACTCGTTGAATTTGTAAGGTTGAAGCCACCTACTTTCTCAGATTCTGAGGGTACTAATGATCCACAAGTTTTCTTAGAACAAATAGAAAGAAGATGTCAAGCCATGGGCTGTTCTGATCGTAAAATGGTCGAGTTGGTGGCATATCAACTTATCGGACCTATTCATCACTGGTTTCAGACTCAAAATTCTGGTATATGGGTTTGGACAGAATGTTTTACAGCATTTCTTGATTGTCTTTTGCTCGAGAGTATTCAAGAAGATAAATTGTATAAGTTTGAAAGGTTGAAGCAAACGAGCAGTATGAGAGTGTTAGAGTATGCTAAGAAGTTTACTAAGCTTAGCTACTTTGCATCTCACTTGGTTCCCAATGAGGCAGCAAGGGTGAAGAGGTTTATTAGAGAACTGGTTGAACCGTTGTTCAAAGCACTAGCTGCTTAGAGATTTACCACACTTGTGGTAGCTTCAAATTGTGCTCGGGTTATAGAGAATCGAGAGAATCGTGATCAAAGGAGGAAATCTATGTCTGAGCAAAGAGGGTCTCAATCAAACAATGGGGATAATAGAGATCCAAAACGATAGGCTAGAGGGGGAAAGTTAATTTTAAAAAAATGAACCATCACATTCCTCTCATTCTTTTCGACAAGCAAGTAGTAATTTTTCCCAACCTTTGTCCCAATGCCAAGTGTGTAGAAATGGACATTCTGGAGATTATCGACGCCTCACAACAAAGTGTTTTAAATGAGGAGATGCAGGCCATTTCGTTCAGGACAGTCCCTTCACGACCAATCTACAAGCATCATTCCAAGGATCAACGGGTGGTGCTTTACCTATGTAGTGCTTAGCCTCTTCAGTGCCACAACATATTGTGCAGCAAGCTACAAGGGGTGGACGCGGTATGGTTAATAGAGGCGAAAGGGGTCACGAACAAGGTGGTAGGAATCAAGGCAACACTGGTGGAGGACAAGAAAGGGTTTTTGCTTTGACACAGTAGGATGTGCCAGCCTTTGATGCAATTACTTCAGGTATAATCAGGATTAATAATGCTGATGCACGCATTCTTTGAATATATTTTAAAATTTCCTTTCAGCATATATTTTAAACTCTCGGCAAATTGAATGTTATCTTTGAATATAATGTTGTTTACCATTTATAGCTTTTTAGGTGTCATAGAATCTTGTGCTAGCCTATTGCCCGAAAAAACTAAGCCTAAGTTATCATTACTTAGGCTACTTTTTTTTTATCGCTTGAGCCGAGTAAGTCTTTATCAATGGGGGGGATGTATCCCTTCCCGCTTTTTCTTTTTTGTTATTTGGAGATTAGTCATGGAGATCGTTTAAGGGCCTCAGCATGTGTTGAGGTCTATATGGTGCCTAAGCATGTAAGGAGGTCTTGATGGTGTCTTAGTATGCATTGCGGTCTTGAGGGATCCTCAATGTGCGCAAATGTCTTGAGGGTGCCTTGGCATGCGTTGAGGCCTTAGTAATACCAAGGTCTTTATGGTGCCTTGGTGTGCACTAAGGTCTAGGAGTGCCTCAACTTGTGCCGAGGTATGAGGGGTACCTCGGCTTTTTGATGAGGTCTGAGGGTGGTTTGGCATATGTTAAGGACTTACGGTGTCTCGGCATGTTTTGAGGTCGCGGAACGCCTCAAGGTGTGTCGAGGTCATTTTTGCCCTCAACCTGTGCCCTAGGCCTAGTGTGAGGTCCTACCTTTACTGAGAATTGATCAGCTATCTCAATCTTTCTCGAACTCTCGTGGTAGAGAATTTTTGCCATAAAATCTCTTAGATTCTCTTATGGTCTTTGTTATGAGGATCAACTAAGTACCTCGATTTTTGGCCTGGGCTCTTTCTAACTCTCGTGTGTCGAGGTCATTTTTGCCCTCAGCCTGTGCCCTAGGCTAGTGTGAGGTCCTACCTCTACTGAGAATTGATCAGCTATCTCAATCTTTCTCGAACTCTCGTGGTAGAGAATTTTTGCCATAAAATCTCTTAGATTCTCTTATGATCTTTGTTATGAGGATCAACTAAGTACCTCGATTTTTGGCCTGGGCTCTTTCTAAGGGTCGTGCAATCTTCTAGGTCTTTTTCCGACTTAGTATGTCTTTGGTGAGGGCGTGCCTCTAGCATGGCTAAATAGCTTTGTTCTTAGGGCATCATGCAAGATTTTTATGAAATAAATCTTTTTAGGAAATTGTGTGAAGGAAAACATACTAAGTTTAAAAAAAAATGATATTGAATATAAGTTTTTCAACTGCACCAAGAACTAAATTTGAAAAACTAAGGTAATAAAGAACTTTGACAATAGAGAATGAGGGGTCTCAAGGGGGTTTGTAAGAAACCTTCAAATGCTCTGCATTTATAGATGTTCAAGCATTCTTCCTTTAGTGTTTCAGAGCCGATACATAACCTCATAGGGTCCCTCCTAATTTTCTCATTTGTCGGGTGACAATCTCCCTCCGAGTAAATACCTTTTAATCGAGGTCGTCCACTCTTGTTGCTCAGTCAAGAATATATATTCTATAGTGGCACTCTGACTTTAGATATACTATACTTTCGGTTGCAATGAGAGTTCAGCGGCTAGTGTGGTGCCCAATCACTTTAGAGCATCAACTTCAATGGCTTGACCAGCTTTGTCGGCCTAGGCGAGGTCAACCTAGGTGTTAGGCAGGCGTGGTCGACCAAGGTGAGGTTGGCCTAGGTGCTCGGCCTACGTGGTCGACTTAGGTACTTAGCTGGCATGATAAGCATAGGCACTCGGTCGGCGTGGTCGGCCTAGGCGTTCGGCTAGCATGGTTAGCCTGGGCAAGGTTGACTTATGTGAGGTCAGCTAAAGTATTCGGCCTACATGGTCAACCTAGGTGCTCAGCCTACACGGTCGGCCTAGGCAGGGTCGGCCTAAGTGCTTAGGCTACATGATTGGCCTAGGCGGGGTCGGCCTAGGTGTCTGGCTTACATGGTCGGCCTAAGCAGGGCCATCCTAGGCTTTCTACCATAAGCATAAATCTTTGCATTGAGGTCTTCTTAGTCGCCTCAAAGTGCATAGGTCTTCTTAAGAGCCTTAGCAAATCGAGGCCTTTTTGGGCATGGCGATGTCTTCTTGGTCACCTCAGCGTGCCGATGTCTTCTTGGTCACCTTGGCATGGTTGAAGCCTTTTTAAGGTCCTCAGTGTGGCGAGCCCGTCTCGAGCGCCTCAATGTCTTGAGGTCTTCTTGCTCACCTCGGTGGGTTGAGACCTTCTTGGGCTCTTTAGCATATCGAGGCCTTCTTGGGTGCCTCATTCTTTGCACTGTTAGGGTTGGCCCAAGTCTTAGCATCATCTTAGGCATCAACCAACATAGGTGGAAGATGTTCCCCGTGCCATTGCTCTTGTTCCTAGTGTGTTATTTGGGAGATGACTCCTTCTATGTTCTCTCACTCAGCTGTCCAACTTCATTATGGCAACTCATCTTACCTTTGATTACAGCCCCATCTACGTGTGGTGAAGCAAGGAAGTGTTTAAGGCAGTGTTTGCAAAGGCATGGTCACACTAGGTGTACCAAATGACTCGTTCATTTTAAACACCCAAATATCGCTTTTACTCCGAGTTGCCATGGCTCACTCCTTCATCGTTGGCTACACTACCATAGGAGTTGTTCTTCTTATGAATGACCGAGTTGGCTCGGTACCATGTTAACTCGTGCCGAGAGTGAAAGCAAGCAAGTGATTACATTGTGGAGCCATAAGGGTAGTACGACCCATTATGATGGATATTATTTTGAAAAATTATTACTTGTTCAAGTTTGTACGATTCAACAATATGGATTTTCGATTATAAAGAAAAATAACATTCTCAATGGTCGACGCTAAATTGTTGATACTAAAATTCACCCCAATAGTATTTTCACAAATTTATACCTACACAATCGAGAAGACACGAAGGGAAGGTAGGGGTTACCACCTACGAGCCCCCTCTAATGCCTAAGTCAATAATATGATCAAAGAATATAATTAATTAAGTGATAGGAATTGTGAGCTCGTGAGCATATATGTACCTTAAGCGCCTCATAGAGAGTGTATTTATAGAGGTCACCTAATAAAGTCCTCTTGAGATGGAACTCTTGATTCGATAGAATCTATGAAGATTTTTCCTAATTTGGAGATGGATTTCCAATGTCATGTGGAATGGATCAGATCCTCTCCCACAAATCGACCTTGGACTCATTATGTAATAAGCCTTTTAGGCAACGCCTTTAGCAACCTTGTGGGTCGATAAGTACTGAGCCTTATGGGCGATATTATCCGTTCTCATTTTTTAGTTCATAAGCCTCTTTGTTAGGAGTGACATTTCATAAATATTCCCTAAAAAATATTAAAAGTGACAGTTCTCTAAATATCCTTAAATATTTTTGACCCATCAACCCCTTAATCCTTTTTATCTTTTGTTAGTTCGACTTGAGTATGTCCATTTGTTTAGACAATTTTTACTCATTAATATTTTAAATGAATAAAATGCTTAACTGTCCTAGGACAAAACGACCTCCCTACTTACCTATTTTACTTTTCACGTATGAATCTAATTTTAAGATCATATACATACACAACTGAGAAGACCATTTTATCGTCTTTTGGTCTTCAAATGAAGGGACATTTATAAATAAAAAATAAAATAAGGATGCACATAACTATTGGAACTGTTTAAATCAAATTGCCTGTCTACCTTGAATAAACCAATGTACCATCTACTCTCTACAGTATGATTACCTCTTCCTCTTCAAAGATAAGAGGATATATTTGAGATTATGTGATCAGAACATTTCCGAGAAAAGTGGTGACATTCATGTGCTCTCTTGAAGCTTATACGAGCGAGAAAGTGCAGCTGGGTTTGCTTCCAAGATATGAGAAGCATCCAATGACAAGCTCTTTCCCTCTGCTTTAGCCTCAAGCATACCTTTCTGGTTTAGCTTTATACCTAATGTGGCCCAAATCGGACTCTTCAAAGCCTCGTTCGCATCATCAATTCTCTGAGTCCTAGGTACATTTAAATACACACTTTTCGGCTGTCTCTCCATCTACAATGTTAACATCCCGAGAATGTTTACCTAAGGTGAGTGAATAATTCCCAGAGGAGCAGTTATTACCAGCAGAGGGTGTTGAAGAAGACCACCCATTATGACCAATCAACATCAAATTTCCAGGCCGGGCAGCCCATACCGGCATACCAGCCCAGCTTGATGCTGCTACAAATTGCAAGGGAAAGCCTGGAGGGCCCAATCCTGGGACTGCAAGCATTGTTGCTGGATAATAAGGAACCACGTTAGGACTGACAGGACAAGGCGCACCTCCCACTGCCACTGCTTCACCAGTAGAGGCTACGCTGTTCCACACCGGATTAAAAGGGGTTGACCATGGAGGAACCGGATAAAAATTTGGTTTAGATGGGTCATTGACCTCACTCTTGCCATTTTCTGGCAACTCATTTTCTCTGTTAGTGGATGAGGTCATAGATGATCCGCACGAGGAGGGTTCATCCAAATTATCTACACAATATACAGAACTGATTTTCTTGTCTCTAAGATTGAGCGCATTCCCCATGGATTCACAGAGAGGTGTATCGGGACCAAACTTCAATACTGTGCTATTTTCCGATGAAGAAGGTTTGAATGAAGTAGAAGTTGTGGATTCAATGCACGAAATGAGTTGATGATTTCTCGAGTCTGCGGTTGCCAACCTCGTTGATTCTACACCGTCGGATGATACAATGATCTGACGGTACTGCAAGGCCAAGTGCTTGTTCCTTCTACGACCCGCCCCTACAGGAACATTTCTCATTGTGCCACCAGCTGTCCAATACCGTTGGCAGTTCTTGCAGAAGTGTCTTGGTTGGTTGACATTGTAGTTGTTGAAGTAACAGAATTTAGTTTCTATGCTGTTACAACGTGGGCAGGGAATGATCTTGTCTGGCTTCTTAAACACTTTCTCTTCATCCGTGTCGATGTAGTTATTATTCTCCCCCTGCTCATCTTCCTTGAGGTTTGTTTTCAAATCGGATTTGCTCGTGTGGCTCAGAGTTTGATTTTCCTCGTTATTTCCTAATCCAGAAGGCTTCCCGGTCTGACCGGGGATTTCTTTAGTTAAATCAGTGCCCGGATCCTAGAAATGAGAACAACCTCTTTCCATAAGAGTAAGACATTTGATAAATTTAGAAACTATTCTTTCATGTATGGGTGAGAGGGTAAGATAAAGCATGTGGATCTTCTTAGTTGTCAAGTCTACTTCGACAAAGACATAATATTTAGAAACATTGTGCATATTATTTGCATCTGAACTTTTTCATCAAGCCTTCTCATTAGGCGTGGAAGAAGTAAGCAAGTAAATCTACCAATAAAGCCACTCGATATGCCCATAGAACAAATATATTGTGAAGGAATTATCGAGATGAAGAAAAGGAGGGGAAACAAAGGTCATAGTATGATACATTGTCCATTTGGACAATCATTCGTTCCAGTTATTGTACATAAACCAATGATTGTTAGAGTAAAATGGGTAAAACATGATTTCCCAAAATTCAGAATAGTTCTATTCTGGGTAATAAAATCCAAATAATGAGAAGACGTGTTTCCACAATTAGACAACTAAACTATAAGAGGGTTTTTTTTTTTTAATCCATATAAAGCTTGAAAACATTACACCACAAATACAATCCTCACAAGTCACACCAACCAATTCTGAAATCGTTTTTATGCAAATGAAGAATCCCATATGACACTAAAAACGCCATTTTAAATCATTATGCTAAGAACATAAAGGGCTACAAAGAACTTTCATTTCCACTTAAAAGCTGAGAAATAAATTTTATATATAGTGAAAAAATGTAAAACCAATGGATAAAGATAGAAAACAAAAATCAGGGAAAAACCAAACAGTGAAAAATAATCATAAGACATTAAAGAGAGAGATGTTAAGTAATAAGTACCGAGGTTTGAGGGGAGTAGGAGGAGGGGGAAATCGGAGGTTCAGACAAAGGAATGGTTGTTCCAAAGAGCTTGATAGTTTGATCCTTATTATTATTGTTGTTATTTGTATCAGAAGCAGCATCTCCTTCACCATTAACAATTCTCATCTTCCTTCTTCCACTAAGCCCAATAATAATAATAATAACACTTTGTTTCTGATTCTTTCGATTTTTGACCAAACAATACTAGGAGGAGGTTAAAGCCTGAAGGAAATGAATGAAAACACTTTAAAGCCCACTCTCTCTCTCTCTCTCTCTCTCGTCTCTACCCACAAAACTGAAACAAGACCGGAACCTGTCTCTCTCTCCCTGTCTCTCTCTCTCTCAGTCTGAAGCTCAAAGCCCCTTTGGAAGTCGCAGTTAAAACAGCACGAAAAACGTGGGGACATCAAAGTCCTTTTTCCTTTTTCCTTTTTCCTTTTTCCTTTTTCCTTTTTCCTTTTTCCTTTTTCCTTTTTCCTTTTTCCTTTTTGCCTTTTTCCTTCTTCTTTCTTTCTTTCTTTCTTTCTTTCTTTCTTTCTTTCTTTCTTTTCTTCAACTTTTTTTCTTTTTTTTTTTATTTACTTTTTGAATGTTTACTTTCTTTTCCCTTTTGTTTATCTTTTCCTATACGAATCCATAAAATATACTTTTTTCAGAAATAAATAAAATAAAATTGTATTTATTTTTCTTGGAGCCTGTTCTGTTCTTCACCTTGAACTAGGGGGTCGGGGATGTGCCAGCTGTCATCCAGGTCAGCAATGAAGATTAATCATAGCCATGAGATCTTGTGGCCAAGGATAGAAGGAGTTGACGTAAGGGAAAGAAAGAAAAGCAAAGCAAAAAGAAACAAATAAAAAAGGGAAAGGCTAAAAGAGAAGAAAAGGAAAGAAAAGGAGAAAAAAATAAAATAAAAATAAAAAGATTTGTGGGCCCCACACCGGAAAGTAAAAGAAAAGTGATGCCGACGTGGACCCCGGGGGGTTTTGGTTCGCTTTTTACGGCGCCTTCAACGTCTTTTGCCGAAGCTTGTAGTTTTTACTCCTTTTCTTTCCCAGTGGGGTGGGTCCCGATAAACCAAATGATTATCCTTTCAAGCAACATATAAGGCAGCTTTGGGTTGGGCCAGATCCATGGAGTTATATGGAATGACATTGAGAAATGGAATTGAATTTTTTTAGTCTCCCTTTTTTTTTAATTTCATCTTATCGCTTAAATTTATTTAAATTAATTTTATTATTATTGTTATTTAAATTTATTTGCATTATTATTATTATTATATAGATATTAATTTTTAAAATTTTATAATTTTTATATATATTATTACTTAATTTAATATTTAAGATATATTTTTTAATTATTTTTATTTAAGTTTTAACAGTTTATCCATCTGTCTAAATCATTCATTTACCTGATAATTTAAACTTTATCAAATTAGAATCGTATTTCATCTCCATGCACATAACTATATCATAGGGCCTACACATAGATAACTAACTCATAATTATTTGATTCCTAATTTTATCCTTACATGTTTTACCACATATTTATCTTAACATATTCATCTATGCTATTGTCATTTTATACATATATTATTTTGTAGTGGCCCAACACTCTGAGCCATAAAACATAGATGGCCGAACAATTATCTTGTAACACTTTCCTGTTAATATCATAGGCATCATTCTATCACATAAGACTTTTAATATCATCTTTCATCTCATCCAATCTATTTTAATCATTTGGTATATATTCTCTCGAATGTCCTTAGTCTTTTGAATAATAGATTTTAAATATCAAAAAAATTCATACTTTGAAACATCCTTACCATCAATCTCAATTGGATTGCCCCTTTCGGAGATTCGGGAACAAAATTACAAGCTAGATTTTCATTTTTGAGCAGCTAATTTTAAAACTTCTACTCTCTAGAGTTTGATGCCACATATCTAATTTTCAATTTACATCTTACAATTTAGTGTCAGACAAAACCAGGATGATCCATTAACATTTAAGAAGGCAATGGATGGTTTTAACAAAAATAAATGGCAAGATGCAATGAACCAATAAATGGAATCCATATATTCCAATTTTGTATGGAAACTTGTAGATCCACCCGAAGATATCAGGCTCAGTAGATGTAAATGGATCTTCAAGTAGAGAAGGGGCATATATGGGAAAGTAGAGACTTTCCAGGCATGACTTGTAGTAAAGGGTTATATCCAAAGGGAAGAAGTCGATTATGAAAAGACTTTCTCTCTCGTTATCATGATAAAGTATATACGTATTCTTTTATCCATAGCCACCAGTTTAGACTACGAGATATGGGGAATGGATGTCAAGATAACTTTTCCGAATGGCTATCTTGAAGAAAGCATCTATATGATGCAACCCGAAGGTTTTGTGCAAAAGGGCCAAGAACAAAAGGTTTGCAAGTTACTTAGATCCATTTATAGATTAAAGCAAGCCTCTAGGTCTTGGAACCTAAGGCTTGATGAGACTATCAAGACGTATGGGTTTGAACAAAATGTTGGTGGACCATGTCTATAAACACATCAAATATAAGAAGGTAGTCTTCTTAGTTCTTTATGTAGACGGTATTTTACTCATTGGGAATGATGTATAAATATTGTCAAACGTGAAGCAATGGCTAGCCGAGCAATTCCAAATAAAAGATTTAGGATAAACAAGCTATGTTATAGGAATCCAAATCCTAAGGGATAGAAAGAATAAGCTTTTGACACTATCTGAAACCTCTTATATAGATAAGGTGATGGCTCAATTCTCAATGCAAAACTCTAAGAAGGGTTAATTACCAACCATGCATAAAGTAGTTTTTCTAAAGAGCAGTGTCCAAAGACACTTCAGGAAGAAGAAAAGATGAGACCAATTTTATATGCCTCAACTGTAGACAGTCTTATGTATGTCATGTTGTACATAAGACCTAACATTTGTTATGTAGTAGAGATAGTCAGTTGTTATCAATCAAATCCTGGTTTAAAATATTAGATAACGGTAAAGCATATTCTCAAGTATCTTTAGAGAACGAGAGACTATATGCTTATTTATTCAAATAGAGATCTGAACCCTATTGGATACACTAATTCTGATTTTAAATTATATAGAGATAGTCGAAAGTCGACTTTTGGATCAGTGTTTACACTTTGTGGAGGAGTCGTAGTTTGGAGAAGCATCAAACAATCCAGTATTGTAGATTCTACTATAGAAGCCGAATATATAGCAGCTTATAGAGATAGTCGAAAGTCGACTTCTGGATTAGTGTTTATATTTTATGGAGGAGCTGTAGTTTGGAGAAATATCAAACAATCTAGTATTGTAGATTCTACCATGAAAGCTGAATATATAACGGTGGTTTGGCTAAAGTAGTTATATATTGATCTAAAAGTTGTTTCAAATATGGATAAACCACTAATCATGTATTGTGATAACAGTGGGGCAATAGCTAATTCAAAGGAACCGAGGAGCCATAAGAAGGGCAAGCACATAGAGAGGAAATATCTTTTAATCAGAAAGATAGTACATCAAGGTGATGTGACAGTTATGAAGATAGCATCGGAATAGAACCTTATGGATATGTTTATCAAGACACTTTCAACAAACTCTTTTGAGGATCATGTATGTAATTTAGGGATAAGGGAGATGTCTCAGTTGCTTTAGGGCAAGTGGGAGATTGTTCGGCATAGTTTCCTAAAAGCATGTAATAAGTACAATTTTACGAAATTAATAAAAGTGACAATTTTCTATATAATTATTTGAATGTGTTATTATCGAATAATGTGTATAAATATTTAAAAAAAAACTAAAATTATTTATGTAACTATAATCTTGTATTAGTACGATAGGATTAAGATTATAGATAATGAATTAAATTATCCACAACATATTAAAATATAGAACCTTTAATTAATAGTTGCTAGTACGGTTCACTAGCATTATGAATGCAAGTAATCTAGATCCGGATCACTGATGATGTAGATAGACATTTTAGTCGAGGTGCTTTTTATAATTAGATTATATTAAACATGGCCCGATATAAATTAATTCTTTATCAATATACTATTTGATTTAAAGAATTTTATTCATATCAATATATAATCATATGCAGATCAATCTGAATCTTGAGTAGTCATGAACTTCTATTTATGTTACATGGTTTGTTTCTAAAACAAGTTAAAGACTTTTGTTTTGGGTGTTCAATAGGATAAGAG
This sequence comes from Coriaria nepalensis, assembly GCA_027186245.1. NCBI lineage: Eukaryota > Viridiplantae > Streptophyta > Magnoliopsida > Cucurbitales > Coriariaceae > Coriaria > Coriaria nepalensis. The sequence goes on from CP114493.1 coordinate 4,276,026, forward strand.
GGTCGGAACATGATTTACAGATATGAAATCTAAATTTTCTTCATAGAAGATTGTATATTGGTTCCCTTAAGAGTTAATTCTAAAACTGAGTGATTGTGAGCTCAAATTTATAATTAAGTTATAAATTAACCATTATCTAGTGGATTAATGGTACTCCTTATAAACAGATAATTAGAGGGGTAAAACGTAATTTTGAGCATTTCTAATTATGAATCAATTATTGGATGATTAAATTGCATATAATGATAATATCAATGGAGTATTAGAGATTACTTAATTATTTGTTCCATAATATAAGAGTGTGATCCCATATTTTTAGTGGAATAATATTGAGAATAATAAATAAGATTTATCATATTAAAGAGTTTATTTAATAATATAATTTATCCAAGCTTAGAATTATAGGTTTATAGTCTCCATGTCGCCTCTATAAAATATTGTGTACGGTATAAGAGTTACAAAAAGGTAGAGAAAGAGTTTATTTGCAAAGAAAATAATTTTTTGAGACAAATATATAATTATGAGATAATTTGTGTTAATTAGTTAATTAGAGAATTAATTAATTAAAGGATGTATTTAAATATTATTTTAATATAGTGAATGTTAAAATTCACTCTATAAAATAATAACATATTTAATTTTAAATTAAATATGTTAAATAATTTAATATTAAGATTTAAAAAGTCAAATTTAAATTGTTTCAAAAATTAGTTTAATATTCAAATAAAATATAATTTGGTTTAAAATAAAGAAGATTCTATTTTAAATTAGATTTGAAAAGATTTGACCAAATCAAAGAGGTCACTAAAACATATCTCATGATTTTGTTATTATTTAATATTATGCATAAATTATTAATTCAAATTAATTTAAAGTGTTTAAAATTAAAAATAATATTAAATAAAAGTTGTAATATAATTCTATAAATACATCGTATTCTAATTATTTTTAAAAACGGGAGGTGGATGATAAGTAGAGGTCACCTAAAAGAAATATTGTCATCTCTATATGCTCACATATATTCTAGTATATTGAGGACCGACTTGGAAGATTATGGTATGAGTCTTAACGGTCGATTTGCGTGGACAAATGTATGATTCCTCATTCCTAATATTTAAGGTTAATTTATATATATATATAAAAGATCACTAAAAGGTTTTAGAAAATTTTTGTTATATATCAAGACGAATAATTCGCTTCCGCTATGAAATTTTAAATCTGATTTCCAATAGTCCTCAATTGCCATGGTATATCGGGTTTCATGCTTTGACATTATTCCAATAAGCCCTAGCCATGGATGAGCAGTTGGGCATAAAGTATTGTGCGAGAAGGTTATGAGTGGTCAAAAGGGAATTCATTGGTTCCATATTTGGAAAATGTCCTATGGATTATATATTTTATTGAACAAAGAATCTCTACAGAGTAGTATGTTATGAAACAAGTTTTTGTAAATCCATTATCAATGTTCAATCAACATATAATGGGTTCATATGTTTGTCTAATATGGTTTAGGAGTTAAACTATGCTCTAAGACGAATCGGAATATTGGCAAGATGGAAGGATTAGTATTTTAAGCATACTATAGTTACAACAGATTCTTTTGAAAGATAGTACTTATTATCTTCTAGGTAGTCTTGAAACTTTATTGGAAGTAATGTTGACTTGGAAGCTTAAAGTTATTTAACCATGAGATGATTAAATTAACTGTTTAATCTAAAATATTAATTTAAATTAAACTAATTTAATTTGGAATTAAACTAATTTAATTTAGAATTAAATAAAATTATGAATGTGTTTATGAAATCCTCATACCGGCGTAATATTGAACCTAATCGATCACACACATAAGATTCATAGTAACTAAGTTAAAGTTCATAGGAGAAAAGGGGAAAACGTAACAAAACAATTTTAGGGGTAAAATAGTAATTTGACTTATTATTTGACTATAAGAATAAAATGATAATTATTTATTTGTTAATTTAATGTCATGTAACTCTACTAGCATAACTAAATATGATATTAATTTAATTAGAAATTAATAAGTTACGTGTTCTAAATGTTCTAAATGTTCCAATTAATAAAATCGGACATTAAATGATAATGGACTAAATTATTAATTGGATATTTATATGCCAAATTAATCAAATTATTGATTAGGGTGGCCGACCATGATATGGATTTGATCCAATTTTATATTTTAAGAGTTTTAAAATAAAAGATAATTTAAGGTGATAAGAGTTTTAAGCAATTAGGAAACCTAATGTGATTAGGAAACTGTAATCTAGTTGTACATATAAATACCACCTAAGGGCTTGGCCAAATTTAAGCTTGCTCATTAGCACCCTTGGCCGAAATGCAATAAAGAGAAAATAGTATTTTCTTTTCCCTTTCCCCGAACTTATTATTTTATGAGTTGAAACTTTAAGTAGAAACTTAACCATGCGAAACAAATCGTGTAGACTAAAATTAGAGGGCAAACATGTGGGCACCTCCCATCTCATCAAAGAAGAGTTATGTATTAAATTATTCGAGAAAAAATATATCCTTCTTAACCTAATCTTAATTTTAATATTGATGGGATTTACTGTAGTTTCTGTAAAAATATTATATGTGATATAATTATTGCATGATCAATCTCGTTTGAAAGTATACATTCTAGGATGTGATTTGAAATTTTTTAAAAAAATATGACATATTGCGTTTATCTTTTATTTGCATGTCTATATTTCCTAACAATGTAATTGAAAAATTTAGAGGTATCAATCTTATTCTTATGTCTTACGTTCTCACATTCTTCTAAGACTAACTGACTATCTAATATCTTATTTTCAAAACTTTTCCATACATCTCCCTTCATAATCCACCATTTAATTCTCGGCCTAATCTAACATTTGTCTAATCTATCTCAACTCATAAGACAAAAATTCAAGATTAATAACCTATATTGGGTCGTCAAGTAGTCTTTTGATATGACCTTAATATTTTTACAATTACCTAGTGTAACGATCCTCTCCTATTGGTTATATTACTCTCTGAATTACATTTTTTAAAACGATTATTCTCACTATTAACTTAAATATAATCAGTAGGGGCATTACCTATTACTCGGAAACCTCTTAGTGAAAATACAGAGAAATTTTAAACCATCTAAAACTCCATTCCACTAACTCTTGGCAGCGGAATAAACATCAAACATAAGATTATCTATATAATTTTTGATAATCTTTACAACTTCGTTTTCAAAATAAACTCATGCTTTTGAAACTTCTCAAAATGCATTACAATACACTTTTTCGACCTGTGTCAAAAGCACTTTCGGATCAAGTACTCTTTCTAGATCGAGTACTTTTTCTTTGACCGAGAACTTTTTTCAGACCGAGGTCTCTTTCTCTTCAAACCGAGGTCTCTTCTTCTTCAGACCGAGGACTTCCCAGACCAAGGTGTCCTATACTTCTCTCAGTCTGAGTTCCCGATCCAAGCCGAGATCTTTTTCTTTCTTCCTAGACCGAGTTCTCAGTCTCGAATGATAGAAACCTTTCTAAATTCTTCGTTTCAGGTTAATTTTTTGTGCTTTATCAAATTCTACTCTTAGTTTCGACCTATTGTACAGGAACTAAATATTTCGAGTACAAAGGTAGTATGATTCTTACCAGATTCATCCTTGATTGCTTTACTATGTTTCAGCCTATGCATAATCAGAATTGTGGCCTATGCTTGTGAATTCTTGTTTTTCACCTTCACTATTTCTTGACTATAGAGAATGTATAGAAATTTCTAATTTCAGTTCGAGATTTCGCATGGGCTAGGGGAAGGAGAGAAATTTCTAAATACCAAAGCTTCTAAGTTCGTAATTCGAAATACGAAGTGGCAGCTGGGTTTTAGCTTCTTAATTAAGCTTTGTTGTGTGGTTAGCAGTTATTGATGGCCAAATGTTAATATCTCTTTATGTTTGTCTCTTAGCATGAGAGATTTGAAGGTTGACCAATGAACCCACCGCCACTGCTTTTTTTCTTTTCGTACTATTATAATTTAACATTACTATTATACTATAATTTTCATTAGTCTACACTTTTAAAGATTAATTTCTCTTTGGATTTCTCTCAACCCCTTTTTCACCATCTGCTCGAAAAGTTTGGTGCTAACTATAAGAAAACTTATTCTTTTTAATATTTGAACTACACTTTGTCTAATTATAAGAAGTAGAAAAATTGGGATATTACAAATCCTTCTAACTTACAAAAGTTTTGTTCTCGAAACTTAAAATAATTCTGAAAACTTAGCTCTTATACCATCTTCTTTTTCCCAGGTTACTTCCTTTATTTTTTGACTTTGCCATAAAACTTTAACTAAATGAATAGTCTTATTCCTTAACACTTTTTCTCTCACATCTAATATATGCACCGGTTTTTCGTCATATGACAAATCTTTGCTTACTTCTACCGGTTCATGTTGTAATACATAGAAAGGATCTAAAACATACTTTCTCAGCATCGAGACATGAAACACATCACGCACTACTGATAAATTCAACGGTAGTGCCAATCTGTATTCCACTTTACCTATCCTCTCAAGGATCTCGAAAGGTCCTATATAACGAGGACTTAACTTTCCCTTCTTCCCAAATCGTATTATTCCTTTCATCTGCCTTACTTTTAGGAAGACTAGATCACCTACTTGAAACTCAAGTGGTCATCTTCTCCTATCTGCATAACTTTTCTAACGACTATATGCTATTTTCATCCTTTGATGAATCTTTTCAATTGCTTCTATTATGGCTGCAATAATGTCTGGACCTAGAAGCCTTGTCTCTCCAACTTCATACCAATGAATTAGAGATCTGCACATTTTTCCATATAGAGCTTCATAAGGGGGCATTCCTATCATAGCTTCATAGTCGTTATTGTAGGAGAATTCTACTAATGATAAGAATTTACTCCATGAGCCTTGAAAATCTAGCACACAGGCTCGTAACATATCATCTAAGATTTGGATGGTTCTTTATGTCTAACCATCAGTTGAGTATGAAAAGTTGTAGAAATTTCAACTTTGTCCTCATTGCTCTTTGCAAACTTTCCCAAAATTTTACAATAAATGTTGAGTCTTGATCTGAAATGATAGAGCTCGGTATTTCATGCAATCTTACTATCTCTTTAATGTAGAGTTAGTTCTACAAGCTACTCTAAGGAATACGTCACCTTTACATGTAAGAAATAGGTTGATTTTGTGAGTCGATCTATAACTACCCAAATGGAATCATACCCTCTTGTGGTTCTTGATACTCCGACTACAAAATCTATGTCTATTTGCTCCTATTTCTATTTAGGAATTTCAATTGGTTGTAGCTCCCTTACAGGTCTCCGGTGCTTCGCCTTGATTTTTTGACAAGTGAAACACTTGTTTACAAATATTAACACCCCCTTTTTCATTCCTGGCCACCAAAAATGTTCTTTAAGGTCTCTATACATTTTCGTGGCTCTTGATGAGCTGAATAAAGCGTACTGTGACTCTCGGTCAAATTCTTTATTTCTTAATTGTTGGAAACTCACAACCTTTCTTTGAAGTCAAGGACTCTTTCTTTAGAAACTTTGAAATTGGATCTTCTTCCTTCCTTTATTTCTTGCTTTATCTGATTCATCTCAGTATCCACCTTTTGTGCGCTTCTAATATCTTCAAGCATGGTTGGTAGAAGATTTAAAACTGCTAATGATCCTGGTAACTCTTCTGGAAAAACTCCAAGAAATTTACAAACTACAGGAATATCTTCAGGTGATAGTAGTTGTTCCTTGCTAGTATCCACTATGCTAACAAGATATCTAACATAACCCCTCTTTAGCCACTTTGTTGCTTTAATTGCTGACCCCAATGGGATATGCCTCCTCTTTGAATCACCAATTCTAACTTTTCCTCCCCCGGTAGTTCGAACACCACTCTCTTCTTTCGAAATCTTGCATATCTAAAACTACAAGATATGACATCATTACATCTCCTATGGGTAGCATTGTGCTAAAAACTTCTTTTAATGGTTCTTGAGGTTGTTTAATCTTACTCACAAACCTCGAAGCAATGAAGAAATGTGTGGCACTAGAATCTAAAAAACTAATGCAGGATTATTAGAAATCAAAATCTGACCTGATATTATGGTGGAGGGACTTGTTTTAGCTTCCTCTCAAGTGATCACAAACACCCTGGCATTTGATCTCACTTGTTGGCCTTCGCTCTTCTTTGGGTTTCTACAATCTCTAGTAAAGTGCCATGGTTATCCGTAATTGTAGCATCCTACTATCCTAATCTTACATTCACTAGTGTGGTTTCTACCACATTTATTGCATTGGCTAAATGATCTTTCTTAAATCTCCGAGCCCTGCACCTTACTCTTTTTGTTTTGTTCTCTTTTTGGATTTCAGTTATGTTTCCTAAAACCCTTGAAACTCTCGCTTCCTGACCTTTTTCTATCACTCCATCGCTGGGCAAAGCTCTGTTGATCTCCACAGACTGTTAGTATTGAGAACTGGATAAGGCTTTGTACTCTAGCAGTCATTTTACTCGTGTCCTCCTTTTCAGTACTGAGGACTTGAAAACGATTATTCCCACTATTAACTTAAATATAACTAGTACGGGCATTACCTAATACTCGAAAAACTCTTAGAGAAAATACAGAGAAATTTTAAACCATCTAAAACTTCATTCCACTAACTCTTGGCAACGTAATAAACATAAAATATAAGATTATTTATATAATTTTTTATAATCTTTACAACTCTATTATCAAAACAAAGTCTAGCTTTTGAAACTTCTCAAAAAGATGCCTTTTCAACCCGTGTCAAAAGCACTTTCAGATCAAATACTCTTTTTAGACCGAGTACTTTTTCTTCATACCGAGTACTTTTCCTTCAGACCGAGGTCTCTTCCTCTTCAAACAGAGATCTCTTCTTCTTCAGACCGAGGTTTTCCCAAACTAATGTCTCCTATACTTCTCTCGGTCTAAATTCCCAATCCAGGCCGAGATCTTTTCTTTTCTTCCCAGACGGAGTTCTCGGTCTAGAATGACAGAAACCTATCTAAATTTTTCATTTCAGGTCGATTTCTTATGCTTTATCAAATTATACTCTTAGTTTCAACCTATTATACAGGAATTAAAGATTTCGAGTATAAAGGCAGTGATGACTCTTATTAGATTCATCCTTGACTGCTCTACTATGTTTCAGCCTATGTAGAATAAGAATTGTGGCATATGCTTGCGAATTCTTGTTTTTTACCTTCACTGATTCATGACTACAGAGAACGAATGGAAATTTTTTATTTCGGTTCGAGATTTCGCGTGGGCTAAGGGAAGGAGAAAATTTTCTGGATGCTAGAGCTTTTGGTTTCGTAATTCGAAATACAAAGTGGCAGCTAGGTTTTAGCTTCTTAATTAAGCTTACTACGTGGATGGCTGCTATTGATGGCCAAATTTTAATTTCTCTTCATGTTTATCTCTTAGCATGAGAGATTTGAAGGTTGACCAATGAACCCACCGCCTCTACTTTTCTCTTTTCGTACTATTACAATATAACATTACTATTATACTATAATTTTCATTAGTCTACACTTGTAAGACTAATTTCTCTTTGGATTTCTCTCAACCCTTTTTTCACCATCTGCTCGAAAATTTTGGTACTAACTATAAGAAAACTTCTTTCTTCTAATATTTAGACTACACTTTGTCTAATTACAGGAAGTAAAAAAATTGGGATATTACACCTAGGTCTTCTCTCCTAAATGTTACTAAATTATTCTCCCTCTTATTATTGCTCACTCGTAAATGTTACTAAATTATTCTCTCTCTTATGATTGCTCACTCGTAAATGTTACTAAATTATTATCTCTCTTATTATAGAAAGTGTTTACCATCCCAAAATCACTAACTAAGGCAAACTCTATAATAGAAACCCACATATTATTTTGAACCTCAAAATCTTGACTTTCATGAACGCTCTCATACCCGACTCTATCCTCACCTGCATGGTCATTTAATCTCTACCTAAGAATATCTTTTTCGAAAAGAGGATTCTATTAACTACATCTCCCAAGGAGTCCCGAAATTTCTTCTTAGTTTCATCATCTAATCTCACTTAGAGTACATATGCACTAATAATATACATTATCTATGCTTTTAAGGCTAAAGTAATACTAATACTTCTATCCCTAAACCTCCTAACAATAACTATTGCATCTATAGAGGCTTTATCCACCACTATTTACCTTATTTCTACGCATGGCATTCACTTACTATCTTGACTTGCCCGTCAATGTTCTTATGTTTCAAGAGTCTAATCTTCCTAGTTTTAGTTTGAACTAACTTCTTTACTCGCCCCCATCCAGTATGGTGCGAGAACTCTTACCTATTTGTCACTGCTAGGCATTGCTACACAGCACCTTGCTCATTTTGGACTCCACCCGAGCGCAGGTGGAGTGCATCGCTTATAGCTGGAGACACCTAAATATTTCGCATTAATCTATTTGAACTTAAATCCATATAAAGTGTTATGACATTTTAGTTTCTTGGCTATTACAGGTCTAACACCAATGATGGCATGTTTTAATGGTGCTAGGCTATTATCAACATAACACCATCATTCCTTCTTTATCCGGGCTCATGATCGATCGTCGCAGCAGAAGGAATTCTTGTATTTTTTAATTTATTATTATTTATTCCGTACAGGTGGTAGAAATCTAGAGGGATACATGTAAATATGTAATGTCCATTTTGCATCAAATGGGCCTAAAAAAGCGTGGCAACTTGCCAGTATTATAAGGAATCAGTGCATTATACATACGAGTACAGACATAGATATATTCATGTATAAATAACAATATGGTGCCTTTATAACCTTGCAGTTTATTTATTTTGATCGTCAGTTTTAGAGGGTAAAAGTGTAATTCTGAACTTGCTTCAAATCCCACTACAAATCTTGTCCACACATAAATGGAAGAAGTACATAACGAAGGTAGCACTTCTATTTTTATTGAAAAAATATGTATGTATAATAGATGTTGACGTAAGTAAGAGAATATAGTGTAGAATACATAAACTCGACCTCTTTTTCACAGCTACAATAAATACTCTAGGAAATTTTTTTTATAAAAAACAATCATGAAAAACAATCACCTCCACTCTGATCCAAAAATTAATACGTAAATAAACAAATTAACAATGCTAGCCCACTGTTAAGAACACAGACATCAAGATGAGAAGCTATGCTCGCCCTTATAATCTCGTCTAATAACTTCCATCAGAAGTTCGTTCCAAGTATCAACCGGGCCAGGCATGCACCAATGCAAGCAGTCCTGAGGGGGAGGCTTCCCATCTGGACCCCGTTTAGTGAGTTTATTTGGGTCTGGGCTCCTATATGGTCCCGGATGCCCATCATGGCGGTACCCAAAAGCCTGCGTAATATCCATCAACCTTAACTTGGACTTCTTTGTTGCCTTTTCAACTGAGCGATTGAACCCATTCACTTGCTTCTCATGCATTATGTTTGTAAACCCGTTTTCTGCCAATTCACCCAAACCCAGAGGCCTTTCCTTACCAGTGCAGGACCCACCCATGTTCCAGGCCCCACCTTCGTAATGATCAGGTGAATAGGACCGTACGATCATAATCCCCGTGTAATTCGGGTGTGTAGCAAGGGCAGTGAGAATTGTCTCAACAGATATTCCAAATGCTTCAACGTTATTAACTCTCATGGGCCGAGACTTATTGGGCCACCACAATTGTCCTCCGACAATCTCATTGTTTAAGACATAGACAGACTGCTTTGCAAACCAGTGACCAGATGATAGAACAATTACATCAAAGGTTGGGATGAATTCCATGAAGTTATCATCCGGAGCATCAAGATGGAGCTTGACCACACCTTCTGGGGCAAAATCTAAGGGTCCTGATGTTTGCTTGACCAGCCACGATGACCATATACGGACAATCATTACAGAATTAGATTTGAAAAAATATCTTTGCATTCTTCGATTGCCTCGATTTTTTGGAATTTCAACCTGAAATTGTTTTTTAAAACAAGCTCATGTTAGCAAATCGATACTAGAAAATCTGAATGGTGAAAAGTCATGCGACCTGAACAATCAAGAATACATTAACTGCAATATCGTAAGAAAACATGGAGGTACAGAAACAGAATGGGTGACTTTTTGCTGTCCGACTGATTGGAATTGATCCCAAGTTTCTCGCTGAAACAGTCTTATCCAGAGAAGGTTATTATCACAACTTGCACTATACTTTCAAACCACCAAAAGGTGAGATGACTGACTTTAGCCTCCTTCCATTTCAAGTACAAAATGTATTGGTATTAGAATCAAGACTTGAGATCTAACTGAATGTGCAATACATGATACGACCTTTATTTACTAGTCGGGCAGTAATGGCCCCATGCACCAATGTGAGAGAGCAAGGTGAGGCTCACTACATGGGACCCACCATCTACTCACATTGGTTGCATGCAATGTAGAAAATAGTTTCTCCCCCACTTATTAAGGCATCTATCCCCCCATGAATCAACAAAGAATCGCCTACGAAAACCCCAACCAAAAAAAGGAGATAAATATATGAAGATGCTCTAAGCATTAGTTGCTGCTATAATGAGAATGCATGTCGAGAAAAAAAAAGAAAAAAAGAGAAGAAAAATTAAAACTTAAGGGTGATTTCATGTTGTTAAGATTGCCAAAGAATGATCTCGCATTAGGCTGTAGAATATTCTCCAAGGAATTATGAACAAGTATTCCAAGGTTCAATAGCTAACACCATCCCACAATTTCCAGGAAAAAGAAAAAAAGAACCTAGTAAGGTGATCTAATATAGGCACCCTATGGGATTAAGAAGCTGCCAAACAAGGGAATAAGAAAACCCAAGACCATGGGCTATGATCATACTAAGTGCTACGAATTACCTGCCAGAGAATGCAGAGCAATGACTCCATCTGGTTTCGAGCAACAGAATCACCTATAAATGCTAATGTCTTGCCTCTCATCATTTCCAGAAATTTCTTAGCATCAAATCGTGGGAGTTCACATTGAAAGGGTCTCCATCGCCAATTCTCATAATCCTTATCGGGCCTCCCATTTCCTTGGCAGTTCTGCATCTGAGTCAACACTGGGCACGAATTGTTTGTGTACAGTGGCCCTGCGGAATCATGGATCCAGCTCCCATGGTACAAATCACAGCCTACAAAATAAAAATAGTCAAAGTAACACACAAAATAAAAAGGTGAAATTAAAGACTGAGCTGAAAATTTCATGTACCCAGTCAGTAGTTATTCAATTCTCATTCCAATAGGGAGCATATTCTGATTATAATGGAAAAGTAAAAGCATCTCGTAGAAATCTTAACAGCCAGACCAGTTGACAGATATACTTATAATCTACCCTTAATAATTTAGGCATCAAGTTATATTTAACAAAGAGGTACATCCAGAGAAAAGTTCTTAACATTGAATGGGTTTCAAAGTAGCTGCTAACCTGTAAAAATTAACTAATGGATATTGAAAATAAAAAATATGTATTTTTTACTACAAGTTTAATTGGTATTAGTTACTTTTACCTACCAAATATGAGAATGCCGGGACCTTGGAGGAAGACATGATTACTTATCAAATGTGTAAAGCAGAAAATTATGATCACCCAACAAATATTTCATTTCAGAATTTTTTTAACACGCTAATATAGGATTTTGTGGTGTTAGAAAACTTGTTTAGAAGCCTCAACTTTGACATACATAATAAGATAACTGCATATACATGGAAAAAAAAAAACAACTCATTCATATAACGAGAGAATAAACAAACAATCACAATGCTTATTTCCAAGAAAGGTTTACCTGAAGCAACTGAGTCTGTCTTGATTGCATTCCTCTGCAGTTGAGATGGATTTGATACATTCCTCAACTTCATATCAGAAGTATCATCTTTTGGTCCTAAATCTAGAGAGTTGGAACTATCTAGAGATACCACAGATACAGGTCCACCAATTTCATTTTTCTCCAAAATATTGGATGAAGGGGAAACATCCTTGGACCCATTGTTTTGCAAAAGGCCAATTGAATGAGCGGGTGAATTTGGAGTCACTTCTAAATCAGACTCACTTGGCTTATTCCTATCAACTGCATCCACATCTCTTGATGAGATTTTGTCTTCTACATTTGAATTGTCAGCAAGGCGAGGATCAATGTTAGTTTGATCATTAGCAGGAGAGATTGGAAAGCTGAACTTCTGTGATCCATTAATACCGTAGAAATACCCTTGTACCGTTGAACCAATGGGAGATGTGAGTAAGATGCAAGAACACGCGATCAGAAATACTGCTAGTCCTCCCACTGAAACTGCAATCCAAGAAATTGTTCGCGGAAACACAGCCATTGGTTGTGAAACTCTAAGTGGGACCCAGGTCATGGCTTTCCCCCAAACACAGGATCTACTATGAATAAATAAACATGGGTGCTAAATCATTGCCACTATGAGGTAACTTGTGTAACTAAAAAAAAACTATGTGATTTTGTTCTTTCCCAACTCATTCGGAAAGCTAAGAATTCCAGCTGCTTTCGAATTCTCTAACAAGGTACTTGAAGAAACGTGGGAATTATATCCACACTAAAATAATAGCTTTAATTTCCATAGAAATCCTGCGAACTCATTAAAAATTAAGAAGTAAACAAGCTTTTCCAAATCCTCCAGAAAATTTGCTAAACTAAGCATATAATTTCACAGAATCTAACGGAAAGATGTCGATCATAAAAGCACGACCCAACCTCATAGACTAAAAAATTCATTAGGACGGGCTTTTATCCAAGGACACAAATGAAGCATACGCTGAACAGACTTGTCCTAAATAAGCTTAAGGGTTTTTAAAGAACATGCAACTCAAATCAAAATAGATTAGTATAGGTCACCAATGAAGTCATGTTTTTCAGACAAGAAAAACCAATTAAGACAAAATTAGTCAAACCCAAAGGGCGAAAAAAATAATAATAATACGGAATGGAAAGAGTTAGGATCTTTCTTTCTTTTTTGGCCAGAAAGGAAAGAGTTAGGTACTTAGATCTGATGACAAAAGATGCAATCAACGAGGACAATTCGGTCCAAATTTCTAAACGATAAATAAACGAGATAAAACAAAGTAAATGGCCATGTTAATTTTCGAGAGAGAGCAGGAGACTCACTGTCGGATCGAGTGGGTAATTAGGATTTAAGCATATGGAATTAGAGTCGAGCTTGAGATACAGATGTGTGATTCAGCGTTTCCTTTCGCTGACTTCCAGTCTCTTTTACCGTCTTCAGCTTCAATCGAACCTCGTGGAAAAACAAAGGTTAAGAGAGAACGAAAACTGCAGATGAAGAACAACGACAGTGAGAATAAGCAGAAAATGGGACTTGGAGGAGAAGGTGGAGGTGGAGAGACGTGGGATTTTTTTCTTTTTCTATTTTTGGCCGAAAGAAATCTGTGGAATTGATGCTAGAACGTACCCCAAGTGAACAAACTTTTGTCTTTCTATTTGTTTTTTTTTTTTTTTTAATTCGAAAATTATAAGTAGACCAATATTACGGATTGACGCCTTACAGTTTCCCATATTACGAATTGGGCCTTTTGGTGGTATCAGAAGTAGATTTTTTAATATTTTAAAAATTGTAAAAAAAAAATTATAATTAATCATAAATTATAAATAAATACATTTAATCATGTCCTTAATTATAAATAAGTTTTTTGAGATTTTAAATATATAAATAAATTTTTTTATATTTATTTTAAATTATAAATAGATTGTATAATTTTATTTTAAATTATAAATTTAATTTAATTATTAACGTTTAATACCAAAATACTTAAATAGTAACTCTAAAAATATGTAAAGTATCACTTACGCGATAATATTCACTATATTTATAATGGAAGATTGTAGGTGGACAAAAATTGAACAGACAAAATTAGATGAATCATCAATTATTCATAATATTTTTTACTGATTCATCGATAAAATAATTAGTATAAAGGATTGTCACCTCATCCAATTTTACTAAAATTTTATTTAAATTTTATCTTTCAACCACTACTCATTTATAATTTACCACAATATTTTAGCTATAGATTTTAGATCCTCCTAGAAGTATATTTAAAAAATAATCAAGAATTAAACACTTAATCACTTGATATAAACTCATTTCATTTCATTAAAATTCTAAGAGTATTTTAATTATATTAAGTGAAAAAATTAAAATAATAAAATAAAATAAAAATTAAACCCATGTATCTTGTCTTATGGTAAATATGAGATAGTTCACCTTGTAATTTTAAATTTTCAAGAGATCCCTAATAGATTTCTTTGTAATTCCTATAATGCTAAGGGATCTCTTATAATATCACTAAATTTTAAGAGATCTACTTGTAATTTACGTTTACAAATTATCTTTGCACGTTAAAAGCTAAGTTTAAGCATGTCATGATTCAAATACCCTATCAATTTTTTATAGAAAATATGGTAATATCACATCAAAATAAAATTTCAAGATTAGAAATAATTATCAATTTTGACGGCTTAAGTGAGTTGAATAAATAACCTTTGACTTTCCTTTATCAGTTTAAATTGTTAGAAAAATAGATGCCCATGTATTCATACTCTAATTGTTATTCTCAAAATTTGTTTCACTCAGTTAATTTTATATTTTAAGACTCATCACATTAATAAAAAAGCTTGGAAAAAGTGGATGAGAAAAACTAGTGTTTCTCTCACTCTAGGATTTTGGCCAAGGAGAAGGAGATGGGCTCTTAATTTTGGCCAACCCTAATGGAGATTACATATTGCTCCATTAGGTTTATGTTTTCTAATAATCAACCTGTTATTACCTGATTACCTGCTAATCTAGTCAAAAGTTTCAAGAAAATAATAGGTTAAAACCAACTCATATGGTTGGCCACTTCATGGGTCATAAGCTCATGTATTTTAATCAACTCTTTTATTAATTTGGCTTAAGAAAATCCAATTAAAAAATTAGCTCATCAACCTTTTAATATCCAATTATTAAATACGAACCTTGGGACTCTTTTATAATTAAATAAAAATTTATATATAATTTATTAATGTTTAATTAAATTAATGTCACACTTAGTTGTGTTAGCAAAGCTACATGATATTAGAACAAATCAAAAATTACTATTTTGCATTTATAGTCAAATTATAAGTCAAATTATAATTGTACCATTAAAAAGAAAATTGTCTATTTTTCTTTTCCTCTAATGAATCTATACTGAGTTACTTTCGAATCTTAATATGTGTGACCGATTAGGTTCTAGGTCAGGCTAGTATAAGGATCTCATAACACTTTATGATTTTATTTAATTCATAATTATATTAATTAAATTTATAACTCCTTTAAAATTAAATGATTAGTTTTAATCATCTCATAATTAAATAACCTAAACCTACAAGTCAAAATTAACTTATAGCAAAATGTCAAGACTACCTGGGAGATGAGAAGTTATCATTTTCCATAAGAACTTGTCATGACTATAATAAATAATCATTCTATCTTATCAATATCTTGATTCATCCTAGGGCATCTTTTGAATGTTAAATTCTAAATAGACAAATCATATGAACCATTATATCTTTAATGAATATTAATAATTGATTTACTAAAACTCTTTTAATATCATACTACCTTGCAAAGATTCATTGATTAATAAATAATATAGTTCAAAGGACTTATTTCGAAATACAGAAGTGATGTATTACATCTAAATCGCTCACAACTTTCATGTGCAACCTCTTATACCCAACATCTCACCTCGTTTTTACCCTTGGCTAGGGCTTATTAAAATGATATCAAAGTATAAAACCTAGCACATAAAATATAATGATGATCTCAGGTCTAAAGATCACATATAATACAATCACTAGATTAACAGTTATTATTTTTTACTATTAAGAATTATTTTAGCGTCATGTTCGGTATCGTTAGTCTCTACTAAGCACATATATAATTATCATGATATTCCATTAACACCAATGGTCATGAGAACACTAAACACTTTAGGTGGTGAACTATGTGATTGTTTATCCGTCATCAATATCTATTCTTGATGATCTTATAATAACGAATAATTTGTGTCTTACGCTTTAAGTTACTTGAGTCTCAATTAGCATGATCTCAATCATGGCTTTAAATGCATAACTTAAGACATTATTTATATAACATAAGATATTAATTTCAATAATATTAATAAACATGATAAATAATAACTGACTTTCATGATGATAATTAATAATAATATGCTAATATTCGCACAAAGATAGTATCATGTAAAAATAATTATCTTATTGGGTCAAAACCCGATTTCTTGAACAGGCATACACTTACATGTTCAACTATCATTTGTCTTTTTTCTCTTTTGTGGAAGTATTGTTTGGTTCAGATCATGGTATTGTTTTAAGTATTGTATTGTTTGATAAGTATTAATTTTGCATAATTTTTATATTATTTTCCCTCATGATTTTATTAATTTGTGGAGTTCATTGCAATTTATTAGTTTACTTTTATGTTTTGTAGATATTTGTGGGCAAAGAAACAAAAGAGATATAAAAGGGATGAAATTGGTGCAAATGAATAATTGAAGGGCTTGAAGGTAATTAAGAGAAAATTGAAAGATTAAATATGACTTTTGATAAACTGAAAAAAATATATATATACATGCAACCTGGGGTTGCATGAAGAGAAAGGTTTTAAAAAGAAAATGAAGTTATTTTTTTCATGTTCTGCAGCAGAGGAACAAACAAAAGGAAAAAAATAATAATTAAAGAGGAGAAAAAAATAGAAAGGAGAAAACAAAAGTATGTGCAAAAGTAACATGTATAAATAATAGAAAATTTGAAATTTATTTATATGATTATGATCTTGTATTGGTATGAGAGTATTAAGAATACAGATAATTAATTAAATTATCTGTAATATATTAAAATATAAAATCTTTAATTGATGGTTGTTAGTACGGTCTACTAGTATTGTGAATGCAAATGATCTAGATCTGAATCACTAATGTAGATAATCTTAGTTGAAATGATTTATATAATTGGATTATATAGAACTGAATTCGATATAAATTGATTCTTTATTAACATACCATTTACCATAAAGAATTTTATTCATATCAATAGAAAATCATATGCAGATCAATTTGAATCCTAAGTAGTCATGAACTCTTGTTTATATCAACTGGATCTTTCGATTCACTCGTCACGGTTTGTTTGTAAAATAAGTTAAAGACTTTTGTTTTGAAAATTCATTGAAATAAGTAGCTGAGAACGTGATTTATAGATATAGAATCTAAACTTTCTTCATAGAAGATTGATTGTACACTAGTTCTCTTAAAAGTTAATTTTGGAACTGAATGGTTTTTTTTGCTCAATTTTATAATTAAATTATAAATTGACCGTTAACTAGTGAATTAATTGTACTTAAGGATAAAGAGATAATTAGAATAGTAAAATGGTAATTTTGACCAGCTCTAATTATGAATCAATTTTTGGAGGATTACATTGCATATAATGATAATATTAATGGACTACTAGTGTTCAATAATATGTTCTATAATTGCAAAAATGCAATCTTATATTTTTAGTGGAATAACATTAGGATTAATAAATTAGATTTATTAGATTAAAGAGTTTAGTTAATAAATTAATTTATTGGAGCTTGGAATATAGGTTTACAGTCCCCAGGTCACCTCTATAAAATATTGTATAGGGTAAAAATGATAAAAGTTGAAAAAATGACTTATTTGCAAGAAAATAGTTTTCTGAGGTAAATTTGTAATTATAAGATCATTAGTATTAATTAATTTTAAAATGTTAAATGATGAATTTCAAAATTTATATATTAAATAATAATACATTTGATTTTGAATTAAATATGTTATATATAATATTAAATTGATATGAGATATTAATTTAATATTAAGATTAGGTAAGTCAAATTTAAATTAGTTTGAAAAACTAATTTAAAATTCAAATAAGATATGATTTGATTTAAAATACATGAGATTTTATTTGAAATAAGATTTGAAAATGTTTGCCTAAATTAAATATATCATTAAAAGTATAATGAATGGATATTTATATCATATATATGTGATATGTATGTTGAATGGATATTTATATTTTCTGAATGTATGGTTGATATAATCGATCGTTAATTGAATGGTGATTTTGGGTTGAGAATTTCTTCAATTTACTTTTTCTAGATTTTGTGTAAGCCGATTTGTGATATATGATTTTTTGTACAATTTTTTTGTTGTAAAATTCTGCGGAGAATGAAGAAAATATGAGGCGGGTTCACGAGCCGCAAAGAACGGCAATCGGGGGCGGTGTCGCTGCAAGATCTATCCTGCAGCGCCACTACATGCAGTAGCCATGGGATTGTCCTGCGATGCCACTTCAAGCATCAGCCATGGGATGGTCCCATGGGAGTAGCCTAGCCGCGGGATGGTCCCGCAACATAAGGCCATTGGTCAGACCATTGGCTGTCCCAGCCGCTGCTGCCTACAGTTAGACCTAGGAGTTTCACGGGCTTCGGCTCGCAATGCTAAAACGGTTCGGGATACGGGTTCGACTTATGATCCGCCCAGTAAGTGGGTTTGACCTATTTATTATAAGGCTTAGAAATAATGTATTTTAGGCCTATGAACTTTATTTTGGATTTTTTGAAAAATCAAAAAACTTGTTGGGTTTGACCCAAATAATCTGATAGGCCCAAATAGAGATTAGGCCCACTTGAAAGAAAAAATTAAGTTAATATAAAATTAGGGTTAGAAAATTCACTTTTCAAGGGATTTAGTTGTAAAATTATGCGCAATAGGAAGGAAGAAGAAAACACGAGGCGGGTTCACGGGTGACGAGGAACGGCAATCGAGGGCGATGTCGCTGCAAGCAATACGCCGCAGGATCTATCCCGCGACGCCGCTGCATGCAGCAGCCGCAGGACTGTCCCACGACGCCACTTCAAGCAGCATCCACGGGATGGTCCCACAAGGGTAGCCTAGTTACAGGATGGTCCCACGACATGAGCCTGTTGGTCGAACCATCGGCTGTCCCAGCTGCTGCCACCTGCGGCTAACCCTAGGGGTTTCACAGGCTTCTGCCCGTGATGATAAAATAGTTCGGGTTATAGGTTCGACCCATAACCCGCCCAGTAAGTGGGTTTGACCCATTTATTATAAGGCCTAAAAATAATGTATTTTAGGCTAGTGAACTTTATTTTGAAGTTTTTGAAAAACCAAATAACTTGTTAGATTTGACCCAAATAATCTAATAGGCCCAAAAAGAGATTAGGCCCAATTGAAAAAAAAAATTAAGTTAAATATAAAATTGGGGTTAGAAAAATTATTTTTCAAGGGATTTAGGGATTGAGTTTGTTTTATAAAATTATCCGCTAGGTCCAGATTTAAGATAGAGCAAGCTTAGGGAATTATGTAACACTTGAAGCTCCTATGTAATTTTTTATTTCTTTAACTTATTTGTATTTTTTTTTTTACAAATGTTGTAAATTTTAGAAATACTCAAAATCACCCAGTCTATTATATCTATTAATTTATGTTGATTGACTTGATTGATAACATATTCATGTATTAGTTGATTACATGCTATATATGAATAACCACACAATTTTATTTAAGTCATGCATCTCATAAGTAATACATAATTTATTATGATTGTCATACATGTTTATGTTATTTAGAATATATAAAGATTTCTAGAAAATACACAACCATTATCCTATTTAGGTGTGCTAAATTGTCTTACCCCAACAATGACGAAATCAGAGCGATACAGCCTGCAATGCTTTTTAGGGTGGTTTGTTGAATGAATAGTGTTTTGATATGCGGAAACATACCGCCATTCAGAAGCAAGAAGAAGGAAGTGGGGAAAATGCAAATTAGATCACCTAGAAGAATGAAGAATTAGAAATCGTGGGAGGGAGGAAGAAGAAATCATAGATGGATGAGAAGAAGAAGAGGATGGCATTGATCTTCAAAATGCGATTGTAATTTGGTTTTTTTTTTTTTTAAAGGTAAATTGTGAAGTAGTTACAACATATATTAGGGATACAATTGTAATACAAAAAATTATTTCCTCAAAATAAAAGTTCCCTACCAAATAGCTGATTCAATAAAAATGGGAATAAAACTTAATCGTTTTCAACTGCAAGGAGGGAATGAAAGCATTCCAGCTAATTAGCAAATATTCTTATTCACGCCTATGTTAGTGTATATAGTAATGCAGAGTAAATCATCAAACATAGATTATAAACAGTATACGAATATTAATTGTAAGCAAAATATAATGGATATGATCATAATATAATATAAGTACAATCCACAAGTATGGTGAATCTGTAGAATATCATAAAGTTAAATAGAAATAGAATAGTGAACAAAATTTATAATGTTAAATAATTGAAGAACAAGATTGAAAAATAAAATAAAATATCAAATATCAAATATCAAATAAGAATATAAAAGAAGAGATTTTGAGTTTAATGAGTTTTTATAGTGTTCTTAAAATATATTCGATCTATATTAATGTTTATATAATTTTATATAAATACTTGATCTATTTATTCTACTTTTTAATATTGGATCTTTTTCTCTTATTTTATTTTTTCACTCCAAAATATTTGAATGAGTATATTTTAAGGATTAATTTCTCATTCACTTATTATACAAATTTGAAACTCTTATAAAAAAAAATCTAAATCAATTTTTATATTTCATATATACGAAGTAAATCATACTTAAAATTAAACCCAAACACAACATGTTGAAAATTTCCAACAACATATTTATATTTTCATCATTCTATTTTACTATTTAATTAAAACGAATTATAAAATAAGAATAATTATTTATTTTTACTTAAATAAAAAAATTATTTTTATTTTATTTTATATGAATCTAAATAAATATCTATTTATACTTTTTTTTTCATATTTTTATTTTTGTATTTTTTAAATAATATTATAATTTTTAAATAATTTTTAATTTTATTTTAATTGATATATTTAACGATATTAAAAAATTATCATTTTTTTCTTATTTAAAAAAAATTAAAGAAAATATACCTATTACAGTATCAAATCAATCCCAAAGTAGGCCTATGATTCACCCTTAAACCTTATCTTTTTTTCAGAGGAAAAAAAACAGAAACAAAACGATTACTGTTGTATTGCTGTTAATGCTAAAATCTATTGTAATAGAATTTAGACCCTTTCCTAGCCTTTGACCGATCGAACAAGAAAGCAGAAAAGAAAATTGGGCTGCACGTTTTTTTTCTTTTTTTGGCCCACGGCTGCTCTTGGATATCTATAGACTGCTTAAGGTAGAAGAAGCTGAATTTGAAAGGAATCAACCATTAGATATTTACGGCCAGACCCACCGCGTCTCACGGGAGAAGAACTAACCAGCATTTAAATTCCGAGCTAATCATTTGGTTTATAAATGAAGGTCGCGTCTAGGCCACTATACCTACAATGGAGACGGCATCAATTATTCAACTCTTTATTTTATTTTTCTTTAACCCCTTTTTCACTTTTAAAAATAATTATGATGTACGTCCTAAAGTAAAAATTGTCCAAACAACTTTTTGCAGCAAATTGCGTTGTTCCAAAATCCAATCTAATATTATTTATAATCACACCAGAACATTCTGTACACGTTAAAACGGATTCGCAGCAACCTATCTCGATCAACTATATGATCAACTCAAATCACGAACAATATGTCAACAATCAAACGCCAAAGTCATCAATCAAAACATGGACTTAGGCTTAAGACATGATTCTTAAAATTTCACCTTTAAACTTATTACAACTCAGATTGATCTATGATCTCTACATAACTATATATTTCTAATTAATTAAGAATCAATAGGCGATCGAGCAGCGTCTTGTACGCGCTATGCTCTTCCAGGCGTTCTTGGATCATGGTGGTTGTTAGCTCCGGTGCCTGGGTAGTCGTTGCTTTCCAATTCCATCCTCCCTTCAACAAACCCTTCTACCTCCCCAAATACCTCTTCTCCTTTCCTCAAACCCAGTGCTCCCTACAAAAAAATAAGCTAAATTATAACCTAATACTAGTATAAGACGCTGTGTTCTAAAAAATTGCAAAAGGGAAATTATTTGTGAAAAGCTGTTGTAGCAGTAATATATTGAACTTTTTGTAACATCGATCATTTGTTTTCACTGTCAGTGATGAAAGTTGTAATGAGAGAGAGAGACTAACCAGAGCTGCTGAATCTTGTAGAAGATTGACTTCCGTAGTGGATTTAAGGCTTCCTAGAATTCAGAAATAAAACAAAGAATTAAGTCTGTATATATATAAGAGAATGATGAATTACAATAAATCTTTGAAATTTTTAATCTAGCTTACTAGTTGTAGGAACTGCCACAGATAATATGATAAAGGAAAAGCCCAGAAAGAGCAGCAGAAATTTAGTTCGACGAAGCATCTTAATGCAAGTCAAATAGAGAGAGAGAGAGAGAGAGATTTTGGAGCTGAGAGAAATAGCAAAGCTTTAATTGGAGATGGTACTTATATAGACAGCAGATTTAGAAGAATAAACAAGTTGAATTTCCTGAAAAGAAGAATCTGTAAGAGACAACTAAGTCAACCACATATTTGCTATTTTAGTTTATTGTAATAAATAAATAAATTATTATTAGTTATTTTGTGAAGGTAAGAAGACATACAGGCCACTACGTTTTGTGCGGCCTGAGTTCCCACTGTTCTAACTTTATCTCATTAATGTTGTCTTTCGGTTCTGATACTTATGCAGGCCAACAGGTTTTTATGGACACTATGTCGACGCACTAGAGTACGTATATATATTAATTTTGAGGATAAATTAAAGAAAATAAATAAAAAAAAAATATGTAAATTAATAAAACTATTGCGGCATACCAACCGCAAACAACTAGGTAATTATTCAGGGAATTTATCGATTATTTAGTTATTTATTATTAATTTTTTTAACTTTTTACAAATTGAGCGAGGCATTCTTTCTTGAGTGAGTAATGTATCGATTGAAATTGAAATTGATATTTTTCGATCAATTTCAATCGGTTTTATGTATTAAAATTTAGTTTTGGTCGGTTAACCAATTGAAATATATTTAGACCAATCGGTTTTCGATTTTTCGGTTAGTTTCAATAAACCGACCGAAAATTGAAAATTTATTATTTATTTATTTTATATTTTTTATAACATAAATTCTAAATTCCTAATATTGTTCTCTTCTTCAATTCTTCTTGCAGCCTCATAATTCTTTTTTAATCGGACGCCACGACTTGGGATTCTACGAGCTACCACTGTCTAGTGCCCACCACCTATAATTGCAACCCACCACCTCCGACAATTTTTATCCTCGACAGCAACAAAAATCCTAACACCGCAATATGTATTCTCTTATGCTTCCTTCTCTTGAGCTATGAGCCACCACTGCCTTGTGACTATGTCACTCTATGACCCACCGTAAGTTCGTAGATATCTTTTTTTCTCTCTTTTTTTTTTTTTTTTTATGTTCAGCTTTCAATTGTATGTTGAGTTGTGGTACATATTTTATGAAGATCAAGTTCACCCACTACCTGTGCAATGAATTGTCTAAACTAGTTTTGTAAGAGTAGTTACTGAATATGTGCTAGCATTCTGACGAACTATTGAAAATTTATCACAAGTCAAACTAGAAGTCGAGAAAGAAAAAAAAGATTTTAAAGAAGCTAAGAAAAGAGTTGAGGGAAAATTATGAGTAAAAGAAGTTTGACTGCTCAACCTACTATATCTGCATCACATAGAAGAAAACCATTAGTTTTTTTTTCCTTTCGTTTCCTCTTAATAATGTGTAGTAATACATTTTGTCATCCATTTGTTGATTCTAATTTTATTCTTTTTAACTATTGTATCAAAACAGTTTTAAACTATATTAACAATCCAATTTCTTTGAATAATTACTCACTTCATATGATAGCAATTATGATACTCTATAGGTCGATGAGGCTTTCGATCCGTCGAGTATCATAATTTCTACTTTACTTGATGGGTCGATAGGGCCTTCGACCATTCGAGTAAAATAGCATATAATATATTGATATTGATTATTTTTACGATTGAATGTTAATATATTGATATTGAATTTTTAATTTGTATAAAGAATTTTCCAACTAAATTACATCTAACAGAATCGTTGTTACACTCAATCAACGACCATAAAGATACTCATGGAAATAGTCTTACCGGTGGTACCACGAGTAATAAAAGGGACTCATGTTTTAAATCTTTTTATTATAATATTAAAGTAAAATGATATTTTTTAATTGTTATGATATTGAATTTTCATCAAATATGATATTAATTAAAAATAACTCTAAAATAAATTATCAAATAATATATACATTTATCAATTACATATATCTTGATAGAATTAAATAAATAAATAAAAATTAAGAAAACCATAAAATCAAACCGATTTTAATAGAAACCAACCAATCTAATACTAATTTAATTACAGTCAATTTTTGATCAAATCGATAAATATTCAATTCAATTTCATTTTTGTTTTCGGTCGATTTCGTTTCAATTTTACTGAAAACGAAAATTTGCTCTTGCATATTTCTTGCCATATGAAGTTCACGGTGTTTTTCACGATAATAAGAATAATTGAAAGTAACACGTTTACCAATGCCACATTATGTTGTTTATCATGCGTGCGTCTTTCTGTCCCCTTAAAGTATCATTTAAATTTTATAAAAATTAATTAATAATAAAAGTAATTATTTTTTTTTAATTTTTATATATATTAAAATATTATTTTTAAATATATAATATCTTCTTAGTATATTTTTTAAAACATATTTCCATTAGACATTACTCAAATCAATTAAATTCAACATATTATTTTTAGCACGTGAAAATATGCATTAAAATTCCATATTTATCCGTTCAAAATCTAAGTTTAAGAAATTCCATTTTCGAATCAGCAAACAGACTTTCAAATAAAAGTTAGTTGTTCCTAGTAATTTTCAAATGTTTTGATATCCTAACACCTCTAATTTTCCAAATATTTATCGGATCTATGTAGAAATTGGCGGGAGGGAATTTTCTCCAAAATACCTTCTCAATACAAAACTAACTTAAATAATAATAATAATAATAATAATAATAATAATAATGCTAACGGAGTAAAAGAGGAAATTTTTTAAAATGGATCGATCTTTTATGAGATCATAATAAAAATTATGATTAATTTATATAAAAAAAATTATATATATAATTAATTTATACTAAATTAATACACATATATACAAATATGATTCTTAAATCCACCCAAAAAATCCCTCATTTCTTAAATATATTCTTAAATCTACCATGTCACGACTCGATTTACCAGATCCATGACCAGCATGAGAACTACGTAACCGAAGACATCTGGGATCCGTATATGAGAAATTTTCGATCACATGATACTCATTAGTCTCTTATGTAGTTACTTTCATACATTAGAATATGTGTAAACTCAAATTTTTTTTCCATTCATTCATCAAAACTGTTACTTATAATCAGAACAACCCCTATTACACAAAATCAGTGCTAAATGCAGCAGCGGAATAAAGCGGGCTTATACATATACAATGTTTTACATCTAGTATATCTTATATTATCTATCCCAATATATAATGGAACATCTAAATGTACATCAAAATACAGTCCACTAAATGGGAAATTTACCCAAACGCAGCTAGGCAATTGACAAGCAAAACTCTAAAGGGATCTACCTTCTCTAATCTAAAAATATTTACAATAAAAATGAGGCGTGAGTACAATACTCAATAAACGATAATCACAACATGTTTTTACATAAAACATGATAGGTTTGCATACTTTCATTAAAAACAGTAAACATGTCATTTGCAATTCAATTCTTAAACATATACTTTGAATATACTCATACTTATTTCACAA
Organism: Coriaria nepalensis; assembly: GCA_027186245.1. Classification (NCBI taxonomy): domain Eukaryota; kingdom Viridiplantae; phylum Streptophyta; class Magnoliopsida; order Cucurbitales; family Coriariaceae; genus Coriaria; species Coriaria nepalensis. The sequence continues at coordinate 4,302,066 of CP114493.1, forward strand.
GCAGAAACATTATCAAAACCAAAATCAGTGGATCTATATCAATTCATGAAATCAACATGAGAGTATGATTCAAGAAGTGGCCACCGTGACACTTTTTTGCTCACACTTAGGATTCAAGAGGTGGCTCCCGTGACACTTTGCTCCTATTAAAATACCCAAAAATTAGTAAGAATGGGATTCAAGAGGTGACCCCATGGCACTTTGCTCTCACTTGGGATTCAAGAGGTAGCCCCGTGGCACTTTGCTCCACTAAAGATTTATAAATGCAAACTTAATGCACTTCAATCCAATGTCATACATAAGGCATATATTCATGTAATTCTTATTTCAATCCAAACATTCGCATAACAAGGTTTATATATAACAAGGGCATTGAAATACCTCCATTAGAAATATCATTTCAATGCAAGGGCATTTCACAATTCAATATATATAACAAGGTTTATAAAAAGTCATGAAATCACATAGGCAAAACTTTTAACATATTCAAAACCATTGAAAAACTAGCAAACTGTAATTACCACTCACATTTAAGCCTTTGCTAGCTCTACATTGTTCAAACTCTAGGTGGAGTGGAATGATGCTCCTCAAACGGTTTTATACACCAAAACATGCAAAAACAGACACACAATCAATAAGGATGTTCGATGCAATTCAATTTACTAAAATTTCTAAACCACACTCATATCTCTCTCTTCGAGTTCTAATCCTAACTTTGAGTAGCTTAATTTAGGATTTTTTTTGCTGTTATAGCATATCTTTATCCCATAGATCCATAGACCCGTCGACCCCCATCGACCCTCGTCGACCCCCGTCGACCCCCGTCGACCCCCGTCGACCCTTGTCGACCCTAGGTAGTATTTTGCATATTTAAGGTATCGAGTGTAATCGAGGCGTCAAGCCATCAACTATTGACCCTTTGACCTTTCGACCATTCGACTATTGACCCTCTTATATATGTTTTAAGTATCTAAACATACTCGAGGGGTCGAGGCATCGACCATCGACCCTTAACTTTGTCAAAAGCACTTTCGGATCGAGTACTCTTCCTAGACTGAATACTTTTCCTTCCTAGACCGAGGTTTTCCATTTTCTTTCCCAGACCGAGGCCTAATATAATGTCTCTCGATCTGAGTTCCCAATCTAGATCGAAGACTTTTCTTCTTTCCCAGACTGAGGGTTAATATAATGTTTCTCGGTTTGGGTTCCCGATCCAGACTGAGGACCTTTCATTTTTCTCAGACCGAAGTCTAATATAATGTCTCTTGGTTTTGGTTATTAAGCCAAATCGAGGACTTTTTTTCTTTCCTAGATCGAGACCTCATATAATAATATCTCTCAAACTGAGTTCCCGGTCCAGACCGAGTTCTCGGTCTAGAAGAACAGAAACATGACTGAGTTCTTAGTCTTAGGTTAATTTTTTATACTGAAGGCATCGACCCTTTGACTGTTACAAGCGTCGACCCTGCATATAAACCTCAACATATTCGGACCTTGCTAACCCAATAAGACACCTGAACCTTGATTTCATCTTATATCTTATAATTTACAAATTCTACCTTTATCCTCGACCTATCATCAAGAACTTACAATTTTGAAGCTCAAAGATAGAGAGTTCTTACCAGCAGTAACCCTCAACGTCATAGGAAGATCCAAATATTGAGGCTACTGCAACCCAAAAGAGACATATCAATATATTCACATAAATATTGGAAAGTCTCGCGATTGATCCTCAAACATTTCTTGTGGTCATGAAAGCCCATGAAATGCTGACACAGCAATTAATAGTAGTCAACCTAATATTGAATGGAGAGAAAGGTACGTATGCTTCAGAGACATTGATTGATCATCCTGTAAAAATATTTACAACAGGATTTAAAGAAAGGGAGGCAAGAAGACGTTCCAGAAAACAGATTCAAAGTTCCCTTGAATGGACAACACCTTCACGTGATGGACTGAAGGGCAGCCATGGATCGTCCTCACATTAGGGCAAAGGCTCCCTTTCCTAACTAGTCGCTCGAGAACGTCACTTACAAAACGACTAAGAGGTACCTTTAATAATGCTTATATATATATATATAAATTTTAATAAATTAACACTTTCATTGCTTATTATTCCATAACTTTTATATTCTTTATTTGTAATGTTATATTTCATCTCAACAACCAACAAATGAGAATTATAATTGCTCATAGACTAGACATGATGGTAGTATGAATGTCTATCATACATATTACTCTCAATTAGAACAAGATGATGATTCTCTTTTTGGATAAAGTGGAAATGAAAGCAATGACTATTAAGAAATTGTATTTATGTGAGTCATAGACTAATTTGATTATACGGGCCGATAGGGTCATAAAGTGATTTGATCATACGGGTCGATAGGGTCGATGGGGCTTTCGACCCGTAGAATAAACTAGCAGTTATGAAAACCTCATTGACTTGTGGAGTAATTTGATTATACAACTCGAGGGTGTCTATATGGTCGATGAGATCGATGGGGCCTTCAACTCTACGGTTGATTATACGTCATATTTTAAGTTCATTATGACGTACGTTCAACCAATTATTGATTAAGTTATGTTGATTTAAATCATTTTAAGTATAATCAAATTACACAACTCATTCAGTAATTAAAAAAAAATAAAATTAAAGAAATAAAAAAAATACAAATTTAGGATTTAGACAATGTTGGAAAAGGCTGTTCGAAACCATGTAGCGGAAGCGAATAATCAGTCTCAGTATATAACACAAATTTTCTAAAAGATTTTTAGTGATTCTTTATATATATATAAATTAACCATACATCTATACGAAGAGATCATACATTTACCTGCACGAATCGATCGTTGAGACTCACACCATGATTTTCCTGGTCGATCCTCAACACAATAAGATGTGTGTAGGCACATAGAGATGACAATTTTTTTTTATTTTTATCTCAGAAAAATCTATGCCCAAGAAAAAACTCTAAATTAATTAGAATGATATGTATTTATAAAATTCCATTAGGTATTTTGATTAATTTAAACTTTTTAAATTAGTTAAACTGATAATTAAATCATGATAAGATGATTCAGATGATATATTTGATATGATTAAATATTTTCAAAACTTATTTAAAATAGAGTTTTATCTATTTTAAATCACATCAGGAGTTTAGTGATATATTTGATAAAATCAAATCTTTTCAAATCTTATAAAATAAAATTTTATTTGTTTTAAACTATATCATCTTTTTGATGATACATTTGATTTAGTCAAACCTATTCAAATATTATTTAAAATAAAATATCATCTATTTTAAATAAAAAGTATATCTTATTCGAATTTTAAATTAGTTTCTTAAACTAATCTAAATTTGACTTACCTAATCTTAATATTAAATTAATATCTCATATCAATTTAATATTATATATAATATATTCAATTCAAAATTAAATATATTATTATTTAATTAAATAATTCCGAATTTCACCATTCAAATACATCTTTTAATTAATTAATACTAATTATTTCATAATTACAAATTTACCCCAAAAAACTATTTTCTTGAAAATAAGTTATTTTTCAACATTTGTTATTCTTATCATATATAGTATTTTATAGAGGCGACCTAGGGACTATGAACCTATAATTCCAAACTTTAATAAATTATATTATCAATCAAACTCTTTGATGTAATAAATCTTAATTTATTAATCATAATATTATTCTACTAAAAATATGGGATTGCACTCTTATAATTATATAACATATTTACTAAGCAATCATTTCATGCATTCAATCCTCCAAAAATTGATTCATAATTAGAACTGGTCAAATTTACCATTTTAGCCCTCTAATTATATCTTTATTCTTAAGTACCATTAATTCACTAGCAAACAGTCAATTTATAACTTAACTATAAATTTAAGCTCAAAATCATTCAGTTTAAGAATTAACCATTAAGGGAACTAATATACAATCTTCTATGAAGAAATTTTGAATTTCATATATGTAAATCATGCTCCCAGTTACTTATTCCAATGAATCTCTAAAACAAAAGTATTTAGTCTGATATACAAACAAACTGTGACGAGTGAATCAAAAGATTCAATTGACATAAACATAAGTTTGTGACTACTCAGGATTCAGATTGATCTGCATATGATCATCGATTGATATGAATTTAATTCTTTACGGTAAACAGTATTTTAACAAAGAATTAATTCATATCGATTCGTGTCGTACATAATCCAATTATATAAAACACTTTTATTAAGATATTTATCTACATCAGTGATCCGGATCTAGATTACATGCATTCATAATGCTAGTAGACTGTACTAGCAACCACTATATTTAAGATTCTATATTTTAATATATTGCAGATAATTTAATTCATTATCTATAATCTTAATCATCTCGTACTAATACAAGATTATAGTCACATTAATGAATTTAAAATATTTTGATATTTATTTATTTTATTCGATAATAATACATTTGTAAAAATTATATATAAAAAAATGTCACTTTTATTAATTTTATTAAAACAATACTCATTATATATTTTCAAGGTATCATGCCTAACAAACAACTCATTCAATAATTAAAAAATAAAATTCAAGTAAAATAAAAAAAATATAAATTTGATTTAATTTAAAATTCATAATTAATACTAAAAATTAAATTTATATTAAACAACTTAACAAAAATCTCTTGAAGAGGGTTCTTACGAGAGGTAAAAGTAGGTTTTGAATTATGTACCTCATGCATGGGTCAACTATGCTTTTATCATTTGGTATAAGGACAAAATCCTAGTTAGCCCTCTATATGTTAGGCTAGAATTGGGCCTTTCCTCGTTCCATGGAGGCCCAATGACCCATGGACATCAAACCATGTCATTGAGCGTGAGTTTCCTCATCATCAGATTAGTATTCTTCAGCTTCATAATTTTGTTAACAGTAGTCACCCTTCTTAGGGACAGCTAGTCGTCTCTCTCATTACCTCAATCTAGGAGTTCCTATACCAGCCATTTTGTGGGTCTACTGACTTGGGCTAAAAGTGCTCTTATTAAGTTACCTGATTAATTTTAAAATATATTTTACATTAAATAAATTTTATTATTAATTAAATAAAATTATAAAGTGTTATGAAATTTTTTTATCGACGTGATGTAGAATTTAATCGGTCACACTCATATGATTCAATAATAACTCAGTTTAAGATTTATTGGACAAAAGAGAAAAATTTATTATTTTCATTTTAAGAATAAAATGATACTTTGACTTGTAATTTGATTATAAAGACAAAATGATAATTATTAATTTTAAAAATCTAATATCATCTAGCTATGCTAGTAGAACTAAATGTGATATTAATTTAATTAGAAATTAATAAATTATAAATAAACTTTTATTTTATTATAAAATGATCTTAAAAGTTCGTATTAATAATTAGACATTAAAGAGTTAATAATAGAGTGAATTATTAATTAGATTTTTATAAGTCAAATTAATTAAAGGATTGATAAAATCCATGAGTTATGGCACATGGAAGTGGTCGGTCATATACTAGGTTTTTGACCCATTGCTTCCTTAATTAAGTTAAGGAAACCTAATGTGATTAAGAAATCTTAAACCTAATAGAATATTATAAATATCCTACTAAGTGGCCGAAAGCCCAAAGGCCTCTTCTCCTCTTGGCCGAAATTGAGAGAGAGAAAAGAGAGGATTTTTCAATCCCTTTCCCTGAACTTTTTCATTCATGTGTTAAATCTCAAAATAGAAAATTAATTGAGCAAACAAATCATATGAATTACGGTTAGAAGACGAATATGTGGGTGTCTTGAATTTTCCTTGCAATTGGACTGAAAGAAGAATTATAGTGGTTTGCTCATCAAGTTAAAGTAACTCTTTAACCTAAGCTTGAAATTTAAACTTATAGGATTTACTGTACTTTTCGTAAATATATTATATATGTGATATAAAATTGTTATATGATCAATCTTGTTTATGAAATTATACTATGATTAAAATAAGATCCAAAAATTTAAATTATTACTTCTGCTATTTTATATGCATGAATTCCTAACAGCTCCCCATCTTATCGTTGGTCACGCACACAACAAGTAGGTACACGGGATCCAAAGAAATAAATTTAAAAAAATTAAGAAAGTAATAAATAAGTACATGTATGGGTAAGTTCTATCTAAGGAGTCTGGTTCACACCTTTATGGTCCTCCAGTCTTTTCTAGATTTAATTAGTCTCAAGAAAAGAACACGAAAGACTCACGAAATGAGAAATTGCATTATATATGAAATTATTGAACAATGTTCATGCTTAATATACAACTTGGTATAAAACTATTTTGTGAATTATGTTTGTACTTGTTGAGCGAAAACTCACATATTACTTACAATATTTTAGACTCAAATGGTAAGTAAAAGATCTAACTTACATGATAGACTTGTCGATGAGGTATGATGCTTTGGAGATGGTTGTGGTACCGGGACTCAATTTTCATTGTTTAGACTTCCGCTTTTTAAATAAAAGATTTGGAATAATTCAGATGACTATGTTTACATTTTTTAATCTACTCTTATTTATTTTAAAGTGTAGTATAATTTTCTACGAATAAGAAACCCTCCTTATGGATAAAATGAATTTACTTAATATATAATACAAAAAATTTTAACTTTGATATTTGGTTAAATAAAGAAAGTAACAAAGTAACAGTCCAAACAATACGAGTTTTTACAATAGAGATAATGAATTTATAAAAAACTCTATTTTCTTACCATATTATCTCGGCCAAGGATTTCTTTATTACATATATGAGCATATTGTCATAGGATTTTTCTCTTCTTTATACTAGGGTGATAGATCTCATTTTAACCATTCATAACCTTAATACTTGACACTCTATACCAACAGTTTATCTTGCTATGATCGTTGGCTAAGATATTTTAGAATAATGTCAAAGTATATAACCCAAAATATAAGATTATGATGATCTTAAGTATGAGAGTCAGTAACACATATAGTCATTGGATAACTCTCATTAACAAATTAGTATAATTACTATTGAGGTTATCTAATTATTATCTTTAGTGAACTTAGTCTCCTACTGAGCACCTACATGCTTGACTTGATATTCTGCCAATATCAATAGTCATGAGACAATTATTCTTAATAATTAAGATGATAACACATGCAATAATCTTACTGAATTATCAATATCTTGTGTTGATAATTCTATGACCATGAACTATTCATATCTTTAGGCTTTAAGTATCTTGATTCTAACTGCTATGATCACTATCATAGCTCAAAAGCATGACCTAAAGTTTTAAAACCTTATCATGATATATATATTAAGAACATATAATATTATTTTCCAACATTATGATAAGCATGATAAAGAATGATATATTTTATTTAATGATAAATGTATCAAATATATAAATCATTTGCTAGTGTTTCATGTCAAGAAGATTGTCTTTGTAATGTCTATATGCACTACAACCAATTTCTTTTGAATCTAATTATTATTTTGTCAAAATGGTGATCAAACTTTTGTTAGAAAAATGCTTTATTGAATGGATCAACTATGTTGGCCTTTGCATCGACTCACTCGATATTCACATCCTTTTTCTGACTATTTCTTGGATGAGATGGAACCCTTGCAACATGTGTCTGGATTTTTTATGAGACATTGGTTCCTTTGCTTGCACAATCACACTGTTGTTATCACATTATACAACTATGGGATCAATGATGCTAAAGACCACTCCAAGCTCGGTTATGAACTTCTTCATCTAAACAACTTCTTTTGTCGCTTCAGATATCACAATGTATTCGACCTTAATGGTAGAATTTACGGTTATTTCCTGTTTGGAACTTTTCCAACTTACCACTCCTCTAGTGATTATGAAAACAAGCCTTGAAATTGATTTATTGTCATTAATATCATATTGAAATTTTGAGTATGTGAAACTCTCAATTGTCAATTAGTTTCTTCCATAGATCAAAAACATATCATTAATTCTTCTCAAATACTTAAGGATATTCTTGATGGTAGCCCAATATTTAATTCCCGGATTACCTTGAAATCTACTCGTGGTATATAGAGCATAGGCAACATCCGGTCTAGTACATAGTGTGGCGTACACGATTGATTCCATTACCTAAACATATGGTACATCAGTCATTTCGTCTCTTTCATATTGTGTCTTTGGAGATACCGAGTTGGAAAGAGTAATTTTATGATACATTGACAAGTATACTCTTCGAGAATCTTCCATACTAAATATCTTTAGTATCTTATCTATATACATTATAAGATTGAATAGCGGGTGAATAGCAAAATATCCGCTCCACTATCCACATATCCATTTTTCTATTTAACAGAATAGATATCTGCTTACTTCAATAAATCTTCTTAATTATATGTTTGCTATCCCCTCTGCAAAAAAAGCAGCGGCGGATATCCGCTCCACAAATTTTTTTAAAATCTATATATAACTAAAAATGGTTAACTATTTTATTAGTGTTATTTTGTTTAAAATACGTTACTTTTTAGAAAAACAATAGTTCTGCAAAAAAGAAAAAAAAATTGAAATCTTAGTTTGGAATTTACTGTTGGTATAAAATAGAAGGGAAAGTGGACTTAAATTAATCCACATGAATCTGAGATTAATCTTGTTGTCTATCTAGCAGATGCGTTTGAATCCGGCAGCAGCAGAGTCGACTATTTTGTCACTAGGCCAATCTCCTCAACCATACAAGGCATGCCAATTCGTCCTCGATAAGTTAAATTACTAATTTGTCAGGAACTAGCTGTTTGAATTTTAGATTCTTAAGATAGAGGTTTGAAAACTTTATGCCTGAAAAGCACCATTGTTTCTAAAAATTAATCAAATTGCTCATGTCCGTGTGACTTGCAAGTAAGTTAGATCATGCGTAGAGACCAAGAGAATATATTGACTCTTTATGAAATCTTCTTATCATGGGGTTTATAACAATATCAGAAGACTTTCCTCAAATGAAAGGTGGTTTCTAACTAGACCTGTGTTAACTACTTACAGCTATGTCATAAGTATAGATTTTGCAGCCCTTTTGTTTCCAGTATAAATTTAAGATTATCAAGGTCTTTGGTTAGTCAATTACATATATGAGTTAGTTAGCAGAGAATTCATGTTTAGGGAACTTGATTGGTTAGCAAGTTACATATATTAGTCAATATTGATGTCTGGTTATAAAACTACTTTTGAAGGCAGGCAAAAGTTTGAAACTGCAATTTTTTTTCTTGAAGCAGATATCCGCTCCGTCTATCCGCACGGATATAATGCGGAGCGGAGATCCCCATGCATATAATGTAGAGTAGATATCCTTATTGTGAATAATTTAAATATCCGTTATCCATTTTATAAAAGTAGATTTATGAATATTTGTAGATAGTAGATTTTATATTCAACTCTTATATGTTCATACGTTTACTGCGAATTAAATTTAGAGGTTTTGAGATTTAAAAACAATTAAAAGAGAAGTTGAATCAAGCTAAGGACTGTAGTAGATACAAAATCAGGACTGGATGATCAACTTCAGTCTTTAGATAGCAAATGAAAAGATTTAGGGTACTCGATCTTTTTATTAGGTTTTTTTTTTCGTATTTTTTAGAAATAAGAAACGTCTAACAAAATAAATATATTAAATTAATAATTTCGTTATTTTTATTCTTTTCTTATTTAAATAAAATAAAAATAAGAGCTATTCATTTATTATAATTACAGTCTAAAAATATTGATCTTACTCACGTTATAGAACATTTAACATTTCGCTCCATCCGATCGCAAAAACGAACTTTACTAGTTACGCATTTATTATTATTATCATTACACTTCTTACACTGCGCCTCAATATTAATTCTACGCCTGTGACAGGATAAGAAATTAATCTTGCAGAAAAATGTTCTGATGCACAAAAAAGTTCCAATACCAACGGGAAGAAAAGTGACAAAAATAATTACCTGTCCCACCACTGACAAGCAACGGTCGCTTCTCCAACTTTATTGCATTCCCAAGACAATTTTTGCACCCAATTTCAAATTAATTTTTTCATTAGAAGAAATGAAGCTCAGAAAATACTTAATAAGTGATTAAACAACAATCATTATGAGTAAATCATAGTAAGTAAATAATAAAATACAACAATCATTTTATTTTACACTGATGAAGTGCATCGTGAAATCAACCTATATAATCTGATCAGAAAGCGGCGGCAATCGTCTGAAAAAGTTGACCGGAACCGACGGCACATCGTCACGAAACCTCGGATGGCGTAAGTAATAAAATCCGGACCCTAACACCAAAACCTTCAACGGCACCATATAAAACACCAGCGAAGCTACCAAGCAAAATACCACAAATATCCCTGTTGCCCTTGGGTCCCGCCAACCGAACAACGCTTCCAAACGCTCTCCTTGTGCTGCCACATCACCCAACAGAGTCTGGGCCCTACCGGCTAGAGCCCTTAACCGATCGTATCTAATACGAACTTGATCTGTCGATCGTGTGGTGGGAAACCCATCAAACTCTTCATCAAGCTCATCTGGACTTACTGCGTCCACATAGGATAGTCGTGGGTCCATGGCGAGTGAAATCCTATGGCGGTAACGAAATCTCAATGCAAGGATTAAGAAAGCGTACATGAAAATGGTGGGGAGCACTAGATGTGGACATAACACAACCGCAGTTAATATCAAGTGCAATAAAATAGTGGTGGGTGGGTTGACCCACATGCGAATGCCTTCCAGCCAACGTGCTAGACACGCCACACGTGACAAACAACCAGCCACTCTAAACCAATTCGCCTTGCTTCTCCTCATGCTCCACACGTGCATATCGGAATCCAACATGTATTGCACTACCTCTTGTCCTAATGCTGGTTCGGACCGAGACAGTCGAACCGTAACGATACGCATTGCCATGTGGCGCAGGATATCCTGTTGTGCAGGGCCCAATGGGCGCACATAATGCATTCTTGGAAGCATGGGCATAGTGTAGGCCTGGATCAAGGTAAGCCATGAGGGGCAAGTGAAACGTAAGGACATTTCTATCTCGCCCATTTTCTTGGCCCCACCGGGGAGTAAAACCGTAAGAGAATAAGAATTCATGTACACTCGGTTAGTGTCGAGTGTCGACAATCTTACCCGTATCTTTCCGACGCGTAAGTCTTTCCCTGGCTTTCCTGCTTCATCCTTCTTGTACCTTCCATTATCAAAGACGCCGATTGTGAGGACCGTGCATGGATCGTATACATCCCAAGTATATTGCTCGTTCCATCTCGGATTAAACCGATCCAAGATCGTCCGGGTTCGAACCCATTTCGGCCCATATTTGGCTACTACATATGAATCTGTTGTGCCACGTGTTCCGTCTTTGGTCTTGACAGGAAGTAAATTAGTGGCCCCACGGATCCCTACCTCAAGCAAACCAATTGGCGGTTTAGCTAACTGTTTAGCAGCAGCTCTACAATCACTAGTCACGTGAGCGGATTCGTCTAGCACGTGATACCCACCTTCTAAACAAACTCGCACGTGGATTCTCCCAGTATACGGATGAGTCTCGTCTCCCACCAAGTTAAACCATCTTGACTTAGGCTCTATACAATCGTCTGTCCGCCTTTCGATGCTTGCCACGTGTATATTAGTATGGCCCACAGGCTTCCCGCTGGCTACATCTTCAACCGTTAGAACGAGAAACGGCTCAAACGGCTCGGCTGCAATGAAAACCAAGTCTTCGTTCCAAGTGGGATTAGCCGAGCTGGACGAAGAAGATCCAATAGACGTCTTACTCGTCTTGAAAACTTGCGCGCCGAGTTGACCTTTGACATAAAGCTCCGGATTCCGAACCTTAGGCTCGGGTCCCAAAGCAATTTGCAAATCCTGGGTTTGGATGACCGTTAACCTCATATACCATAGCTTCGGAGACAGATAGACCTTGGCTCGGGTCTCTGGTATAAGCCCGCCCGAATCTGATTGCCAAGCCTCCTGGAAGGCCTCGTCGGCTTGGGTTCCGAACCAAACAGCCAGCATGACGTCATTTCCAGGCGAGGTTTCGGATTCCAAAGTGTACCATTGTGGGGCTAGAGAACTATCAGGCGGTACTCTTTTTGGTACTTCCTGCAAATCGAAAGAAACTGTACCTAAACAACAACAATCAGTTTTCCGTTCAGAATTTTGTTTTTTAGTTTCTTCTGTCCAGACGGAAACTTCTAGAGAGGTGGAGTTCAAGCCTTCTTTATCAAACGCAAATACTTGATCCCAATCTTTATCGCTCTGGCTCTTCGTTTTAATGGAGTGAGTTCCGATCACGAGCTTTGCAGAAACAGAGGATCCTGATTCAGGCTTGACTCGCTTCGCCTTAACGACACGTACGTAGAGGAATGGCATACGGTCGACCAAATCGTGAGTACTACGGCTCCGATCGCTGGCTAAGGATCGAAGCTCTAAATCACTAACGGCGAGGGGAGGTGAAAGCTTATCGGCCTCTGTCTTCTCCAGTTGCTTTGATTTCTCGGAAAGTGTGGGCTTCTCTGCCTCCGGCTGGGGCGGTGGAGGTGCCGCTGCCGCAGTCAAAGTTTCGTCTGGTTTTGGATTCTGGTCAGTAGGTTTTTCGTTTTCCTCTGCCTTGGCTTCCTCCTTGGGCTTATCTTCTTCTTTTTCTTTCTTCTCCTCCTCGACCTTGACTGTCTCTTCCTTCTTCTTTTCCTCCTCCTTCTGATTGTCCGCTGGCTTCTCTTCCGCTGCTGGAGAAGCCGTCGCCTCAGGTTTCTTATCTGATACAGGGACGGCAATCGGCGGATCTTCATCAATGTAGTAAATCTTGAGGCCAAGCTCCCCCTTGATCTGCGAAAACACGCTTCGCTTTTCCAACGGATAGTAAATTAGGGTTTCAGATCCGGATTTAACAAATGTCGCACCGGAAACTTTAACTTTGCCGAGAAAGGTGCTCCTCTTTCCCGTTTTCTTGTCGTTGTACAGATTGAACTCCAAAATATCTGAATTCATGGAATCTGTATCATGAACCAAGAACTCGAGCCTCTCGTCCCATTGAGGGTTAAGATCTCGGAATTTCGTCTTGGTTCGCCGCCGCTGACCGTCATAATCAACGATCGCGTAAGCGCTTGCTGTTCCCTGGCCGTCTTTTGGCATCAGATTCTTAGCGTTAGATACTTCTACAATAAGTTTTCGTGCAGTACTGTTCTCTGCCATTTTCTGCTTCAAAGCTCAAAATGGAATATGTGACGGAGAGTATGTGAGAAAGAGAGAATGCGATAAAGGGAAGGAGAGAGAATTTTGATTTTCTTTGATGAGCTTTTGAAACTTTTTTCCCGTTATGTTAGCTTTTTTGGGTGGTAACTGTGTGGAGGAAGCAATAAAAGGAGAAAGTGGGGGAGCGTGGACACGTCAGTAAGACACGTCAGACAATTCTCAACGTGGAGATGCGTTGAAAGTCGCGCTTTCGTTTTGATGGTTTGTGGGGACAAGATCGTTGTGATTTTCAGATGATGTCTGAGCCACCTGAGAACCCATGCCTGTTGCAGTCTTACAGGCTACGTGGTCAGAAATTTAATCGAGAAATTTATTATTTTAAGTACCATTTGGTATTTTGGTGTATATATATCTATAAAAATAAAATAACAGGTTTTATTTTTTTTCAATTTTTAAATTTTTAATAATTTAATTTTTATAAATTTATTCATATTTAATTTTGTGAGTTTTAGTTAAATAACTTAATGTTGAATAAAATTTTATGGAAATGATTTTATTTTCATTCATTTTGTTAAATGATTTTTTTTCTTTTATTATATATTCATATTTAATAAATTAAAAAACAATTTTTTTTTAATCCCTCACCCTTGTCATCTTTTTTTTCTCTAATCCAAAAACAGATTACTATCAAACCTAAAAAATCAATGCCAAAAATATTGCCCAAACCAACGCTTTTCTCCTTCTAAAAACCTCAACTAAACAAATTGCCACCTTGCTCCCTTTATTATGATTTGCTCTCATTGTTCCGATTTTTCATCGATTCTTCGTTAGATAAAAATGATCTATCTTTTATCGGAGAATAATTTTTTCCATTCAAACTTATAAAAATCAAGATTTTAGAGGTATATGTTCTTTTTTCTCGCTATTTTTACTTTTTTTTTAATGAGTATACACATGCCATGTTTGTTCTTTCAATTTTGGTCCTTTAATCTAAAAAATGAGAGGTTAATTTGCTTTTTCTCCTTCATTTGACGGAGATCTAGATTGGACCGTTATTACATTTAGACGAGACCTGGATCAAAATTTCAGTCTAGGTTTAATTAGTCCGAAATTTTGAAATTTTTTCTTATCAAAATAATAATTGATCTCAAAGGGAGAAGTGTTATTCTCCCTTTTTAGTACATGCTTATTCGTCAGCAAATCCATTTCCCTACATGTGACATTGATTTTGAAAGGGAGAAGTGCTATTCATGTTCCAGAGTGACATTGAGTACCTGATGTTGGTAATGATCAAAATGAGAATTATGAGTTATAATGATGGTGGTGATGAATATCCAAATGACGGTCTGAATGTGGAGGGAAATGTTGTTGAGAATGAGGATAAGACAAAAGATGCGGAGGAAGATGAGATCTAAGATGATGGTGGTGGAAGAACGGAGGAAGAATGTGGTAATTATTTTTTATAGGTTGACTACTTTGAGAGAGTAGTACTTACCTCAAATATACCTTATACTTTATTTTGCTCAAGAAGCTTCGGATCTGATATCGGTTCCTGACTTACCGCCACCTATTTTGTCACAACCAGAAAATGAGATTGAAGATGAGAGCGATAATGAGCATGAATATATTTTTCCTATTGGTACTCAGCTCGCGGGGTTGAGTATTGATCGGGCTGAATACCGACTTTTTCTACAATAGAAACAATTTACTCCCGATTACTTCTTCTCAATTAAGTGAAAATGATTTTTATTGCACTTAATTATTCAAGTCAAAGAAGGAGCTAAAGATGAGTCTATAGATGCATGTGATTCGACAGAATTTTGAATTCAAAGTGAAGAAGTCGAGTAAGTCTGTATATGTTATCGGTTGTATAGACCCAAATTGTAAGTAGATGCTCCATGGTACGGGAAAGAAAGATTGTTTCTTTTTCCAAATTCGAACTTATAAAGATTAACAGACATGTAACTTTGACTACTTGCGTGAAAAACATTGGCAATTATCTACATCAGTAATTGAAACACATTTGATGAATAGTTTTAGTTGGAGCAATGATCCTAAGTTGAAAAGGATTGAAATCTTAGCCCATAATGATCCCAAGATAAATATTATTTATTAGAAGACATGAAAGGAAAGGTCCATTGGACATGATCTAGTTCGGGATATGGCCGAGGAGAGCTATGCATGGTTGCCATGTTACTCTGCCGTGATGAAAGTAGTAAATCCGTCCGGAGACTGTAACTACATTTTTTAAGTATAGAGATGGAAGATTTCTTTATTATTTCTTGGTTTTTATGACATCCATTAAGGGGTTTTGGTTGATGTTAAAGGTTATTTATATCGATGAGATCTTTTTGAAGTGCAAGTACAAAAGCACGCTTCTTACTGCAACCATACATAGTGGTAACCATCAACTCTTTCCGATAGCATAGGTTATAATCGACTTGAATAACGAGGCATCATAGACTTGGTTCTTGACTTGGTTTTGAGAAAAAAATACATAATGCCCCCAATTTAGTCTTCGTTTCAGTTCGATCATAGAGTATCAAAAATGCTGTACAAAGTGTTTACCTGAATTTAAAATATAGTGCATGTATTTCACACATCGGGAAAAATATCAAATTGAGATTCAGGAATGGTAGAATGGTCTCTCTATTCAAAATGGCAACCAAAGCATATAAGCTACAAGAATTCAACAGATACTTCAATGAGATCAGAGTATCGCATTTTGGTATGGTAGCGTACCAGAAGGATATTGGTTTCAAATACCGGTTAAGAGCTCATTTCAAGGGTCTTAGATACAACATCATGAAAATTAATAGTTCTGAATTGCATAACACTGCACTAAAGGATGCGTATGAATATCCAACTGTAGCTTTGCTTGATAGTATTAGGAAGATGATGATGACTTGGTTTAATGCTCAGAGAAATGAAGCCAACCAACATACCAATTGATACACATCTAAGGTAGTGGAATTGGTCAAAAAAAGATATGATGAATCATTGATAATAAAGGGTGAGAGTTTGGATAGATGAACGTATGAAGTGAGTGACATAAGATGATACGAATGTTGTTAACTTAAGGGCAACTAGTTGCACATGTAGGACATTTGACCTGGATAAAATCTTGGTGTTGTAGCAGTTGTGCAGTCTAAATGTGTTAGTTTGTACTCATTATGTTCACCATTACACTCCATTGAAAATTGGAGGGCCGCATATACAAAATTAATTTATCCTGTACCACTGACTAATGAGTGGAATTTTTCGGAAAGGGTCCGGTCAGTTGTGGTTTTACCTCCCACATGTGTTAATAGAGTGGAAGACTAAAAAACAATCATATACCTTCAATTGGAGAACAAACACGGAGAAAAAAAAAGTATGGTAATTTCAACAGTCTTGGACCTAATAGGAAAACTTGTTAGAATCCGGTTCCACCAGCTCTCATTGAAAACACTTCATGATGTTTTATTATGTGATGTTATGTTTATTGTAAGAAGAAGTTTTATATCAGAAAAGACTGTTACGGTTATTGTGTGATATTTTATTATTGTAATAAGAACTATTGTGTTTCATTTTTGTGTATTTTTCAAGTACTTTCACTCTACTTTTAATTTTTCCTTTTATTTATTTTATTTTTGCTACTTTCCTAATCCAGAATATTGGCTTCCATGATTTCAGACTGTCACAGAACATAGCAAAAACATACCATAATGTTCCAATCCAAAATCATGATTTTTGAACACGGAAAAATTTCAGACTGAACAAAATAGTCTGAAATCTTGATCGACATATTTTTTGTCTATTTGTTTTTAGGTTTAGAGTTTAAGGTTTAACTTTAGGTTTTAATTATACGGTATAAAGTCTAAGTTTATGATGCACCAAAATATTTATAACTATAATTATTTTTTATATTAAAACAGAAGTTTACAACATAATTTACCTTGTATCAGTACCTCCTCCACATACGTCGCATCCTCTCAACAAGTTTGTTAGGGTAATTAGATCGGTTGTTTTCCCTTAGTGCCTACAACATGGAAAGTAAGACATAAGTTTTTGCTCAGTAAGTACAAACGTAACTCTCAAAATAATTATAGATAGAAATACATATGATGTATGAAACATATAATATTTAATAATCTTAAAACCTATATTCTTCGTAAAGATTATTACATGCTTCAATTTTACTCTTTCTTATACTTTTTTACCTTTTCTTTTATTGAGCCCTGTGTATATACCAACTGGGCGCACCAATGGAAATATGGGGGAGCGACCCGATCTGAACTTTCCTATAGTCTTTGCGTGCCTTGACATGTATTAGCATAATTTTAAAAAATCATTTCTTTTTTGGGCTTCAACCTTTCCTTCGAGAGGCTAGTATGACCCTAAACTATTACATCTAATTTCTTTTTATCTTCATATACCTCTTAATTTCTTAACATGAAATATGAGGTAAACTTTGCATGATTCTCTTGAGTATGGATGTTGTTGAAAATTTACTATAAGCAACAGTTGCAACAATTATAATACTTATAATCATTTCATGACTAAAAATAAAATAACAACGTGAACAACCATGAAATCATTATAAGCAACTCATTGAGTTTCAAAAATAGTTTCCATGTTGTAGGTGAGGTTTGTACTTAGATTCTGTGTTTTTCCTAAAGGGTTTCGCATAATTCCTGAACACTGGGTAAATTTGTTGCCTATCCAATTAAGAATTTAACTTAACTTAATAAAAGATTAACTTTTCATAAGCTTTTCTATTTAGTTAACTTATCTCACTATCCATTTCTCATTTATTTTAAGGAATCTAGTTGCAAATATTTTCTTATTATAACTTGCTTGATTAAATGAATAATTGTTTTTCAAAGTTTTTCCTTGTAGATTATCATTTTTACCTTATGGTTCAAACCATTCTAGTTAACCCTTTAAAACATAATGTTTAAGCTAACCCTCTCTTAAGTACTTAATAGAGGTTTGGATTTTATCTCATAAACCATATTTTCTATTGATATGAAAATTTTCTCATATTTAGTTGTATGTGAATTCTATATAATTTTCACTCAAAATTCAATCATTTACCACATCTTTTAATTCATTCATCCTAGTTGCATAGTTTCAATTTCCTTTCTGTTTGATTTTATGTTTCAATTATCTAGGTTTAAACCCTATTTCTAGCACATTAAATCAACTTTTCAGTTAAATAATTAATTCGATCATCTCCGTGATAAATTAACCTAAACCACCAAATCCACATTAGTCTGTAGCAAGGCATATGGGCCAGTTGTGTAATGAGAAATTGAAAGATCCACACAAGAATGTGTAGTGACTATTATTGTACTAGATTGGTCTTCTAATCTATGCCATAGTCCCGATCCGTACTAGGGCATGGTTTAGACTAACAATATGAATTATGTGAGTTCTTATGCAACTTGGATAATAGATTTAAAGAAACTTTTTGCATATCATACTACCTTGTGCAAGGATTTCTACATTACATTAAGACACATCCCTCATATGACTTTTCCTCTAATATAGAGGTGATGAATCCCATCGTATCACCCTACAGACTACTTGTACAAGAACATATGCCCAATGGTTCATCTTATTAGTGACTTTTAAATAGAGTCACATATGTTAGATCATGATATCCTGTACATCAGTACTGTGGTGATCTCAAGTCTGAGCATCATACGTACAGTAGGCACTTGACAAATCTCATAAACAGTCAATATTTATTACCATTGAGACTTTTCAAGTAATGACGTTCAATGATTAAGTCTCTACTAATCACCTATATACACATCATGATATTCACTAATATCTATGATTATGAATAGTCTTTCTGAATTGTCATTATCCCATCATGACAATCCTATGAATATGAATAGTTTGGATCTTAGACATTAAGCTACTTGGATCTTACTGATTGGGATCACTATCATGATTCCAAGCGCATATCTAAGATCTAGGAATCTATCACGTATGTCATTGAACAATATTCATACATCAAATTTTTTTTATTCGACCGTCTTTTCTTTGACTTGCCTTGCGTTATATATTTTTCTTATTTTTCTTTTGTGCGATTCAAGAATAGTACCTAATTCCATAAATATATGGAGTTCCCCAAAAATGGGGGATTGGTCTATGGCCGATTCATTAACAACTATGAATTTTCGCTCTTTTTTTTTTTAAAGAAAAAAAAGACGAGGTACCCTGAAATAGAAATAAATAATTGTTCCGATGGAACCTTATCTTCTACCTCTACCGGGGATTGGCCGTTGATACACGATCCAATCCATTAATTTCATCACACCAATAGTGGTACTGAGCGGTCGAAGATTGATTTAAAAGGTAACCCAGCTGCCCCTTCCCCCTAGCCACCTACCTACTAGTGCTTGTAGCTCGATCGAAGGTCAATAGTGGGGTCCAATGGACTAACAGAAGTCATATGCATCTCGACATCTATTTTTCTGCAGGAACACACTCTTGACCTTTGATCGAGATACGAGCACAAGTAGGTAGGCAACTAGGGGGGAAAATGGGCTGCGTTTTACATCAATCTCTGCTGCTCAGTACCGCTATTGGTGTGAGTTGTATGGTGGCCCACTATTGGCCAAACCACTTAGGCACTAGGTCTAATATGAGTAGGATCACCTAGCCATGCTTCATAATTGGAAAACGAGCACCAATCACTTCCAACATAATGGCAATCAATATGATAGACTAAATGGTTATTTAAATGCAAAGTATTCATTTAGTTAATAACTTATATAAATCAAGACTGATTCACATAAGTAAATGACTGTATTAAGTCAAATCTGATTGGCTTGACGAACATTATACTTTTAATCTACCACTTACACTTTAGTCAATCGCTTCTTAATCTTATTCTCATCTTGTTAGGATGGCGATTAAACTTTCGTTGGGAAAGTGCCTTACTGTGTGGATCTATTATGTTATAATTTATGTCCATTCTTTTATGTTCACTTGAATAATTCCAACTATTGCTTGGATAAAGTTATAACGAAGCAATATGTATTTTGGATTTCCTTATGAGACTTTGGTTCCTTTGCTTTCATTGCTCATCATTATAATCGTAGTACATTACCACAAAATTTATGATGCTAGAAACCACTATAAGTTTAGTTATGAACCTTTTCCTCCAATACACTAGTTTTGTTTTGCAAGCATTAATTTATTCATTTGGATAATTATATTCTCAGTCGTTTCTTGTTTGGAACTCTTCCAACTAACCGATTCGACAATTAGCATTAAAGGATAGATGATGTGGATTTACTATTTAGTATGTTTAATTGAAAATAGAGTATGTGAAAGTGTTAATTTTCAATTCAGAATTTCCATGAACAAAGAACATACCCTTTGCTCTTCTCAAGAATATAATAATTTTCTTTAACAATATTTCAATGTTGCTCATATGGATTGCTTTTTATTCATGATCATTACAGTTAGAGCATTAGGCAACATCTGGGTCCATACACAGCATGAGATACATGATATAACCTATAGGAAAATATAGATTATTCAATTTATTCATTCTCTCTCCACTTGTGTCTTAGGCGACATCCATTGGAGACTGAGATTCCATGATAGTTTGGCAAATAATCATTTCCTTGAATCTTCCATACTAAACCTCTTTAGTACTATGCTTATGTACTGAATGGGTTAAGCCTAGCATTTCTTTTGAATCGATCTCTATAAATCTATATGCCTAAGGCAAAGGATTATTATACCCATTTCATTTACGGAGAAGTTTTTTGATAACCACAACTTGATATTTTGTAACAAATCTACTTCATTCTCAATGAGTAGTATGTTATCAATTTATACAAAAAATGAATGTAATCTTACTCCCATTATCCCTTTTGTACACACACATAGGGCATCCTTAAATCAAATGATTTGATTGTTTGGACAAAACAGATTTCCTATTCTAAGAAGCTTGTTGCAATCCATAGATTGATCCAAGTAGCTTGCACACCTACTTTGTGCATTTTATGTGAAGCCTTTGGATTGTTTCTCATACACCTTATCTTTCTAATTTCTATTTAGTGAAGTGGTTCTCCCATCTATTCACCAAATCTTATGATCATGGTATGTTGCAATGGCAAGCACTATTAGGACGGATACGGTCATAGCCATGGGCAAGAAGGTATATTTTAATCGACTGCAAAAATTTTGAGCTTGACAGGATTCCAGAAACTTTTAGATAATTGATTTATAGAAACTTTTACTATTCCATATTATCGTGTGCAATGATTTTCTACATTGCATTATGAGACATCACTCATACGACTCTTCTTTTAATAGAGTGGTGATAGATCTCTTTTTATCACCCTACATACTAATCGTATAAGAACACATGCTCAATGGTTCATCTTATTAGTGACCTTTAAATAGAGCCATGTGCAGTCATATCAAAGCCCAATCTCATGTACGTCAGTACTGTGGTGATCTTAGATCTAATTATCACAAGTACAATATCCACTTGACAAGTCTCATTAAACATTCAATATTTGTTGTAACCATTAAGACTGGTCCAGGATCACGTGCAGTGATTAAGTCTCTACTAATCACCTATACCAATATCGATGATTATGAGAACATTCTTCTCTTTAAAAAGATAATGCAAGTAATAATCTTTCCGGATTATTATTATCCCATTATGACAATCATATGACTATAAATTGTTTGGATATTAGATATTAAGCTACTTGGATCTGAGTGCGATCACAATCACAATTCTAAATGTATAACTAAGATCCATAAATCTATCACATATGTCATACAAACAATATGCATACAATGTCAGTTCCGACATAATAAAAATCAACATGATAGAGTAAATGCTCATTTAAATACAAAGTATTCATTTAGTTGAAAACTTATACAGATCAAGATTGATTCACATAAGTAAATGATCCTATCAAGTCAAATCTGATTAGTTTGATGGGAGTTATACTTTCAAAAAGACTTGAATTGGCCCGCCCCTTTGACGAGTTGGCCAAAGCAGACCTTTCTGCCATGTGGCCACACGGCCTAGTGCAGCCAATTTTTGAATTCCTATTTTTTAGTCATATTTTTACTAATTTTTGGGACTTTTCAATAAAGTAGAAAAATATTTTGATTGGTTCAAGGGCCTTCTAGCAAAGGAGATCCATTTGACATATTAAGAGGGATTATTAGCAAATTCGAGGATTAATTAGAAAAGGGAAAGATCTGTTTGACCAATTCCACAAGCATACAATGAAGTAAAGATCTGCTTCATGGACTAAATAGCAAATTTCAGCATTGCAGAGAGATTTTCCAATATTTTCTTCAACTTGCTTACAAAGTAAAGTGCCTTGCATGCAAAGCAAGCATGTTTTCCCATCAAGTAAAACAGGTCCCACTTGCATTCCTATAAATAGGACCCTTCACCAAGTGCAAAAGCACATAATAGTAACTCATCCCAAAAATACATATCAATCCATCATTAACACTCAACGAAACTCAAAAAAAGTTTCTAACTATATTTTCAGCTAGCTTGATACTTGTTCATTCAATCCTTCAGTGGATTCATCTACTTTTCATTTAAGTCTTCATTATAAGTCCTATATTTAATGAGTTCCTTATTGTTGGGAGTCATTATGTTTTGCTCTATAGGCTCTAGCTAATATGATGTGTTCAAATGCTTCTTGAATGTTCAATTCTTTTGTCAATGCTTCTGCCACGTTCGCGCTCCACTACATCTTTCAATATATCAACGCGTTAATCTCGGGATCAGAATAACATGCAGTTTAGAAATACAGTTTTGATACCCACTACCTAATTTTGTAATCATTATTGGCTACAATAACAAGTAGAATTCTAATAGATTTGGTCATAACTACTAGAGATAAAGTTTACTCATAATCGATACATTCTCTTTGCTTGTAGCATTTAACCACATAATTGGATCTTATTGGGACTATCTCTTTGGGCGCATCTACCATGAACTATACTTGGTTGGTTTACATGGAATCCATTTTAGATTTCATGGCTTAAGTCAGTTCTCAAAATTCGAACCATCTATGGCCTCAAAATATATTGTAGGGTCATCCTCAATGATCGAACCTTTACTTGAATTTTCTACTTAAAATCTGTACAAGTTAGGTCCACTAGATAGTCTACTAGATATACAAATTGGTGGTGTTCTTTAAGGAATTGTAGTTTCCTCTTCTGAGGTTTCCTCAACTGCATGTTTTGTTACAATAGAATTCCCAATCTAATTGCCATTTAGTGATTCTTGAATTTCTTCAAACTTTATTTTGCTCCCACTATTTCTTTTTAAAAGAAAATTTCTCTCCAAGAAGGTATCATTTCTACTAACAAATACCTCTTGTCTAGACGGTGATAGAAGTAGTATCATTTTGTTTCCTTAGGACGATACCTTACAAAAAAAAATGTTTTTCAGATTTTGCGGCCACCTTACCAAAATCTTGCTTATTTTCAAAGGAGGACACCTCAATATCTTAATATGATTAAGTAATGCTATTATACCATTCCATATCTCATATGGCTTAGAAAATACGTACTCTATGAGAATTTTGTTTAGAACTTGCCAACACTTTGTAGGTTGTAACCCTAGAAAGACAACGGAACTATAGTGTGGCTCATCATAAATTGAAACATATCTAATAGTATTCAATTTCTCCTTTCAGATACATTAATTATGGTGTTCTAGGAGGAATCTACTGAGAGAAACTCTCATTTTCTGTTAAATGGTCAAGAAATTCTTGATTCGAGTACTCCACTTCGATGAGATCAAAGTATCTTGATACTTTTGTCAAGTTGGTTTTCTACTTCATTATTGTATTTCTAAAATTTCTTAAGAGATTCTGATTTATACTTATATACACATAGTCAGATATAGAAAGATCATTAGTAAATGTGATGAAGTATGAAGACCACCTCGAACATTCATTGTCATAGGGCTATATACATTAGCATATATTAGACCTAATATAAGTAGATACAAGTAGATATATACATCAGTGGATCTCTCTTCAACTTTAAATAAAAGGAGATTTGATTATCTTACAAAGCAAACAAGGTTTGCAAGTAGATATGAGTTCATAATCATGAATGGATCTAAGTATCCATCTTTATAAAACATGCTAATTCTTATTTGATTGGCATACCTTACCGAAAATGCCAAAGATATGTTTGACTCACATCAAACTCTCTTTTCTTAACATGTTCAATATTGAGGCGTATTTTATTATTATATTTCAAGACATATATACCATTATTCAGGAAACTATTTTCACAAAATAATCCATTTAATTAAATATTAAAAGTATTTCTTGTATTAAAACTAAATCTAAACTAAATGAAAATGATAAAATAAAAGTTTGTATAACTAACGCCATAACTCTTGCGCCCTTTCCCGCTCATAGGTAGACATCTCCTTTCTTTAAGGTTCTTCTACTTCTTAGGTTTTGTACGTTATTACAAATTTGAGAACTACATCCGGTATCTAATTCCTAAGTATAAAAATCATTAGAAGATAAATTAATCTGAATTATTAACATACTTGAAACATCTTCATATTTCCGGCAACACTAGAATTAGGTCTTATAATTCCTTTTCTAATGTTCTTCTTGAGGAGAGGTTCTATCATTTCTATATCTTATACAACTCATGGAGTGTGGGCTCCAAGTTGTTCATAAGAAAGTTGAACACAAACACGTTAAACCAATTAGTAAGTGATTACATTACTAATGCAGAATTTAGTGGACAATCTATTGTAAAACCTAGTAGCACAGCTAGTTTTTTTTTAATGAATTCGATCACCTTTAGCACATGTTCTCCAACATGAGTGTTGTTGGCCATCTTCATGCGTAATAGTTCATTCGAGACTGTACCTGTCGTTTCAAATATTCTCACTATAAATCTCATCCGGGTGAACCAAAATCTCAATGGCATGCATTTTTTTTTTTATATTACCTTTGAAGTTCATTAGACATAGATGTATGCATGATGGATTCCACGTGATCAATATCATCCATCCACTTCTTATAAGTCGCAACTATTTCCTCACTTGCTCCTGCTCATGGAGCTTCCACAAGGCCTTGATTTAAGACATGAGCAATGTGTTCATATATGAGAACTATTCTCAAGTTAATCCTTGAAATTTGATCGAACCAGTTTGTTCTGTCGAAGCATAAGGTTCAAGGAGTTTGTCATTGCATGCTACAAATACAACATTACTAACTTTGTAATATAATATTAGCATTCAAAATTAAAAGTCTGATTAATTTTGGTATCACCTATTATTCTCTTACAAATTATATTTATAAGAAAATAAGGGTGCCCATTTTTCCATCATGTCAGTACAGGGTGGTACTCATCCTGGTCACATCTTCTTAGTACCAGGATTGAAACCATTAGTCCTGACTTGGGTAAGGTATTGTCAGTACAAGGATTCCAGGTTTTTTTAGTTTTTTAAAAAATATTTTTAAGTCTAAAAAGAAGAAGAAAAAAAAAAGAAGAAAAAGAAGAAGACAAAGAGGAATCTTAATCTTCTATAGATTTCATGTTGTATGCAATGGACATGGATGGATCTTTTAATACTGAATGAATTGTATGGGCCCACCAATATGAAAGTATTATTGAACATCATGGGTGTTATTTAATTTTATTACAAAAAATAAGGAAGAAGAAGAAGTGATGGAGAAGCAAAAGAAAAAGGATGAAGAAGAAAGCAAAGAAAGAATAAGGAGAAAAAGAATGAGTGAAAGAGAAAGAGAAAGAGATGGTGTTGGTATGTGTGAGGAAAATGAAAGAAAGAGAAAGTAAAAGAAAATAAGGGGGTTGGATTGCATGACGCTCATGCAACTAGCGTAATTTGGGTCGTCTACTGCAATCAAGCATCGTTGAGAAAACTACGTCTCCCAGGGATAAAATGTGTAGTAAGAAACACGTGGGTCACTATATTTAACCCAGTGACCTGTATATTTTTTTATAAAAAATTCTTCCCCCCCTCCCCCCGCCCGGTTTTCTTTTATTTCTTTCGTACCCCCTCTCTACTAACATTTCTTTGATGTTTCATTTTACCCTCCATCAACGAACCCATTTGAGCTCACAAACCTATTCTTTCTTGAAAAAAAACCTAACGCCTTTTGAAAACCCATAATGGCTCGAATTGGTAGTAAGGCGAAGAAAGGCCAGCAAAAAAAAAAAAGAATGAAAATGATCCTTCAATCTTACCTCAAGGGGAAGCTAAGAGGTTGAAAGCGGCGCTAGAATCAACACTAGAAAATCCTCCGCTGAGTAATATGGTAAGCGTCCTAAAACCCTCCGGTAACTCTACGGGTCAAAAGCTCATTAACAAGTCGAAGGCCTTCGACTCGTAAACTAAGCCTAAGGGTCGAAGAGCCCTTAACAGGTCAAGGCCCTTTGACCCTTAGGGTTACTTTATGGGTAGAAGGGACTTTTGACCCGTAGAGTAATTTTAAGGGTTGGAGGACCTTGACCTGTGAAGAGGGCCCCATCGACCCGTCGAATACATTTTCTTTTTGTTAATTTTGAAGTATTTTTATATTGATTACCATATATATTTGTGTATACTAAAATTCAATTTTTGAATTTATTTTTGTAGGATGATCAATCTCCAATCCTTCCCCAGCTTGAACTCATAATCAACGAGGGTCTCCGCTTTAAGTGCCGTACTACTATCATAGCAAAATAAGTAGCTGTCATCGCCGACATAAAAGAGAAGCTCAATTATAGATATTTGTAGTTATTTAGATCAACTTGCCTAGGCCACTTTCTTGATGTGAAGACAGATCTTACCAATTCTAGCTAGGTTATAAAATATTTTCTCCTCTGACAAGCTGAGTGTATGAAGAAGTACAAGTTATGGTTTAAGAATCATAAGAAGCATCTGCAGTTCAGTCTTAGGGAATTTGCAATAGTTATGAGGCTGAAATGTCATGAACACCTTTCTCACCACATTATTAAGCGGATAGAAAAAGATGACCATCTTTTGAGAAAGTAACTTGGGGGGAAGAGTGTACAACTTTCAAAATTTGCACAGAGATTTAAATCAAATATTGCCCCATGGACCAATGAAGATAATGCAATTGTGAAGGTGGCTTCTGCCAATTTAATTGAGGGAGTTATTTGGGCTCAATTAGCAAATCACAATGAGGTTTTGAGATTTTAGAGAAGTCTTGAATAAATCTCATGTACAAATCAGCATTTCCAAGAAAGCTTTGAATTGCTTTCACTGAAGTAGGGGCAGTAACTTCTCAATAGCCTCATTTTAGCATAATCGACCTCAATTTCATTTGCGATGACCTAACACTATATCACCTTGCACCATGAAATCGCACTTTTTCCAATTCAAAACAAGGTTCGTTTCTTCACATTGCTGCAAAACCAAAGACAAGTTAGCCAAAAAATTATCAAAAGAATATCCAAAGACAGAAGAATCATCCATAACTATTCAATGAACTTTTCAACGATATCTAAGAAGATAGACATCATGCAATGTTGGAATATAGCTGGAACATTTCACATTCCAAAAGGCATCCTTCGATAAGCCAAAGTACCATATGGACAAGTGAAAGTAGTCTTCTCTTAATCCTCTGGGTGCTATAGTAATTTGGTTGTAACCTGAGTACCCATTAAGAAAATAATAATAGGAATGACCGACTAATCTTTCTAACATTTGGTCAATGAATGGAAATGAAAAGTGATCTTTTTGTGTTGCATCATTAAGATTCTGATAGTCAATTTACAATCTCCATCCTGTGACAGTTCTTATTGGAATGAGTTCATTTGTTTTCATTTTGGATCACGGTCATACCTCCTTTCGTAGGCACTATGTGAATTGGACTTACTACCCATGCACTATCTGAAATGAGATAGATAATCCCAACATCTAAAAGCTTTAAGACCTCTTTCTTCACCACCTCTGGCATAGAAGGATTCAATCTTCATTACGGTTGAACACTAGGCTTATAACTATCCTCCATTAGAATCTTGTGCATACAAATTGATGGACTTAGACCTTTTATGTTTAAAATCGACCAACCTATAGCACTCCTGTATTTTCTCAAGATTCGAAGTAGCTTTTCTTCTTCTACATCATTCAAAGAAGCATTAATAATAATCGGAAATTGTATAGAGTTTTTTAAGAATGTGTACCTGAAATGAGTCGATAATAACCTGAGCGCAAGTCTTTGAGGCTCAATGGTTGGCAGACTGTGCATGACATATATAGCCATAATCTCAGTATACTTTCTTGTGTGTGGTGATTCAAAGATTGGTAAAGCATTTAAATCTTAAACACTCTATTATTTCCTCACTCTCACTTTGCACCTCTATGGTCTTAAAGTTAGCTAAAAAGTTTTCAAGAGGCGATCTAGGATAACTTTCTTTAAATTTTTGAACCGTAATCTCATCTAGAAGGCAATCTCAAAACAAGAATCTATTTTAGATATGGGTATTTCATGGCCTCAAAAACATAAAAAAACCACTTGTTCTTCTTGAACCCTTAAAATCACTTTACCTTATTGAACATCTATTAAGATTTTACTAGTAGCAAGAAAAGGTCTACCTAATATCAAGGGTATTTCCTGGTCTTCTTCAATATCAAGAATTATAAAATTACTAGGAAAAATAAACTTGTCTACCTTAATTAGGACATCCTCCACAACTCCTCTCGAATTCTTAATGGACCTATCTACCAATAAAAGGGTCACTATAGCAGGCTTCACCTCCCCTAATCCAATTTTCCTATGAATTGAAAGAGGCATTGAGTTAATGCTTGCTTTGAAATCAAATAAAAAATTTTCAAAGTAAAAATTTCCAATAGTACAAGGAATAATAAAACTCCATGGATCCCTTCATTTAAGCAGTAATTTCTTTTGGAGCAAAGCAATTCCTTCCTCAATAAGAATCACTGTCTCATGCTCTCCAAATTTTCTTTTACGGGTAAGAATCTCCTCAAAAACTTTGCATACTTGGGCATTTGCTCCAATGTATCTGCAAAAGGAAGATTAATATGTAGGCTTCTAAACATGTCAATGAATTTTGAAAACTACTTATCAAGTGCTTATTTCTTCAATCTATTAGGAAAAACAATAGAAACATCAATTTTAGAATCATTAAGAGGTAAAGTAAAACTATTTTGATTCAACTTCCCTATTTTTGATTTTCCTTCTTAGCTCTCAGGGATTTGAACTATAGCTTCTAGCTGGTTGTCTCTATTTTGAATTCTCTTTTCTGTAGTGTTGGAACTTTCCCTTATCAGATTCATGTACTTATGACTATTCCACTTACTTACCATTCGTCAAAGAGATAGCTTGTACTTGGTCCTTCAGATTTTTCTCTATATTACTCGACAAGGTACCTTGAGTTCGCCCTGTTAGCATGTTATGAATTTGTCTCATTTATACTTCAAGGTTCCGAATATTTGCTACTTGATTCCGGAGTATAGTGTCATTCTTGTCGAACCTCTTTCTTGACTAATCAATAAATTTAGACAACACATCCTCTAGATTTGATTTCTTCTTTTGAGTTTGAAATTTGGGAGGTGGCTTGTGACCATTGTCAATACTCCGCAAGAAATTTGGATGATTCCACCATGTTGGAGTATAAGTATTCAAGTATGGGTTCTCGTGCCTTCTTTGGAAATTGTTAACATAATTGGCTTGTTCAAGATAAGCAAAAGAACTTCCAACTTAACATTCTATGCTTGAATGATTTCCTGCACAAAATTGACAAATTTAAAGTAAGAGAGTTAATAGCATTAACATTTATAGAACCCAATTATTTTTTATGGCAACTAGTTGAATATATAAAGTTCTGTTATCGCTCACTTCATGTACTCCCACAGCTTTCTTAAGAAGATTCCTATATGAAGGCCTTATGTAATTGTTACTAGCCCTTACTTCAAAC
Organism: Coriaria nepalensis; assembly: GCA_027186245.1. Taxonomy (NCBI): domain Eukaryota; kingdom Viridiplantae; phylum Streptophyta; class Magnoliopsida; order Cucurbitales; family Coriariaceae; genus Coriaria; species Coriaria nepalensis. The sequence goes on from CP114493.1 coordinate 4,332,281, forward strand.
AATTCATAAGCTTCCTCTATTCTCTTGCTACTAATGGTACCCCCACTTGCTGCATCAACCATAGCTTGAGTTAGGAAGTAAACCGTTGTAGAATATTTGCACTTGCATCTATACGAGCAATCCATGGTGAGGACACTTCCGCAAAAGATCTTTTTATCTCTCTCATGCTTCATAGAGTGACTCCATATCTTTTTGGGAGTAATTTTTTTATATCACTTGTCATCTTAGTGGACTTGACAGGTGGAAAGTGCTTCGAAAGAAATCATTGAGCCAACTTATCCCAAGTGGTGATTTCTCCGGGTGTTTGAGAAACTAGCCATGATTTAGCTTTATCCCGAAGAGAGAATAGGAAAAGCCTAAGCCTAATCACATCGTCAAACACCCTATTATGCTTAAATATATCACATAGCTCCATAAAATTTGAAATTTGCAGATTCGGAGCGTCACTCGGCAAACCCCTAAATTGTATTGAATGTTGTATCATTTGAATGATGGTAGGCATGATCTCAAAATTATTGGACTGAATAGGTAGCCTTTAAATACTAGAAGTACACCTTCTAATAGTAGGGCTTGAGTAATCTTCTATGCCCTTTGAACTTCGTCTTCCCCTTGATTTGCAATTAAGATACTTTCCTTTGTTCTAGCTTGCTTATTTTCCTTGTTCAATCTTCTGAATGTTCTCTCAATTTTAGGATCAAATGCAATAAGATCTAAACTTCTGGTACTTCACATTCAATTTTCAGGTCCAAAAAATCAATAGAAAACAATTAAATATAAATATAAATATAAATAAATAAAAATACCATCCTAGCAATGAAACAACTCTTATTGATAGCAATAATTAAAAAGTAATTTCCCAACAACGGCCCCAAAAACTTGATGTGAAAATTCAAAGTGTACGAAATCATTCAAGTATTGAAGTGTGGAAGTACGGATGTTGAACCCTAGAGAATTACTAATTAATAAGTATCATAATAAACTATTCATATTGCTATTTGATTAAACAAAACTAGATGAGTTGCAAAAATTAAGTTCAACAATTATATTCTAAATAAATAAAAATGAAAATCTGAAACAAGAGGGTTGTAACCTATTTAATTAAATCTAGGGTATAGGTTTCACACCAATCAATTCTTATGTCTTGAAAATTCTATGAAGAAAATGTTTAATGAAGAAGACAAAGCCGCATTTCTATGATAGCAAAGAAAAAGGTGATCGTTGTTGATATCAAGGGAAAGCTCACCCCAAGGTAGTTAGAGATGTTTAGGTCAACCTACTTGGGACACTTCCTTAATGTGAATGTTTCTCTCAACAAATCTACTCATGTTGTGAACTATTTCATTTTTCGATGAGTCGAGTGCATGAAGAAGAATGAGCTATGGTTTATTGTCAGAGTGATGACGCCTATGCAATTCAGTATGAGGGAGTGGGCTTTTGTGACGGGGTAGAAGGGCTCACATTTATCCTATTGACTCAATGGGTGTTTAGATATCAAAAGACAATCACCTACTCATAAGTATATTGGTGGGAAACATGTCCTAGCCTCAAACCTAGCAATGAGGTTTCGAAGTAATGAATGGTGTAACAAGGACGACTATATTGTTAAGATGACTCTCGTACACCTCATTGAGACACTTTTTATTGTCGAGAGAGTAAACTTTTAATCCGGCCCTCTACCTTCGCCTTAGCAAGTAATTTGGCAAGGTTCACCAACTACCCTTGGGGCAGAGTTTCTTTTTGTTACGAATTTAAGTTTTATATGTGTTATTCCATTAACTATACAGGTATGGGCTTACGAATCCATTTCGTATCTCGAATCAGAAGTTGGAGTGCATGTGCATGATAATCTTATACCCCCAAATTTTGAATTAGGTATCGAAGGAGCCACCAATATCTCATAAGAAAGTGGAAGAGTGGATAGGTAGAAATGGGGTAAACGTATCATTCAAATTAATCAAGATTATTTACCATAAGTAAACTAACTTTGATTTTATTTTAATATTGGTTGTCATCCGTGGAATACAAAAAAAACAAATGAAGGAATAAGAACAAGTATACTTGCAGGACCTTAAACCTTTACGGACAATGAGGATGAATTTTTGGACCAGTTGACTAAGGAGTTGGAGAAGGTTAAAGAAGAAAAAGAAAAAAAAAATGAAAGATGACAAAGAAGAAGAAGAAGAAGAAGCCCTAGATAAGGAAGAATATGGAAAAGAAGAGGAAACCGTTGGGGACCATTAAAAGATGTTGATATTTGAGGACATCATTCATGCTTTGGAGGTGAGGATTATGGAAAGTATTATGAAGATGTTTAGAGAGGTGAATTATAAGCTGGGAGATATCAAGATGCTCTTAGAGAGATAAAAAAAAGGGGATTGCTATTATGATGGGTTCGATACATTCGCCACGATCTGCCACGATCCGCCACATCCTTATATTGCGAAGCCCCAAACCATCTCCACCGCATCATACACTTGGTGTACGACACCCACCATCGCTACATCCTCCTACTTCTAGTGTACGATATTCACCATCTACGTAGCCTCCTACATTTGATGTAGGTCAAAGTCATCTGGTGTACGACCTTCTAAATTGGCTCCCCTTCTATCAAGAACAAAGTCATTCAGCGTATGGCATTGTAAATTGGCTCTTCTTCCATCGGAAACCTATACATTCGGTGTACGGCCTTCTAAATTGGCTCCCCTTCTATGAAGAACAAAGTCATTCATCGTATGGCATTGTAAATTGGCTCTTCTTTCATCAGAAACCCCTACATTTGGTGTACGACCTTCATCATTGGCTCCCATTTCATCATCAAAGATGGCGGTTCAGGCCAAAGAATAAGGACGAAAGGGGTAGGATGGTGATGTTTCTTGATGCGGTTGTCACGTCTCCATTTATTGACATCGAGAAGAAAAAGAAATAATTATTAAAGGCGGATCCTTTACTTCCTATAAATCCATATAACTGGAGGGCGATGACTGTATCGGATAAGTATTTAATTGTTTATGTTACTTCATTTAAAGTTATTTTGAGCGATTAACTTATAACTACATGTTTTGTCCAAAAAAATAAAAACTATTGCTAGATTATATGTTGGTTTTCCCCTAACAGGACTAAGGTCATAGGATTTGAAGGCCAAAAGTACCGTGAGCTTTTTTTTTTTGAAAACATGTTGAAACCTATGGTGTGGATGGATAGTTTCATAAGCATTCCAACCTTGAATGTATACATCATCTAAATATTAATAAATTATGTCTATTTGAAAAGTTTGTTTTCTTCTTGTAAACAACAAGTAAATGAGTATATGTTTTTGCTTTTGATGAGAATGAAGAAATTCAGTAAGTGCTCCAACAATCTGTTGTTTTCCTTGATTAGATCTTCCCTCGGTACGTCAAATTTTAATTGGGTGCTACTTTCAAAAAGATAAAGAAGGAAAAAGGGGAAAATCATATACTTCATATAGATATACCGATTATGAGTTATGTTCTAAGACATAGTTATGTTGGTGGAGTTGGACTGCAGCATGTAGATCAGATGTACATTCCCTTGAACTATAAGGCAGTACATAGGTATGCCTTGATCTTTGATATAACAATGATGACAATCTTCGTACTACATAACCTGTCGGGAAACAAGACCTATACGAGAAAGATTATGACATTGCTAAATTCTATGTGCGCAATGCTCCCTTACCTACTGAGGTGGTGCAAAGCTTGTATGAAAATAGTACATACGATTTAAGGGATTGAGGTGCGTACACGTTTAAGTTTATTTAGTTTCATCTAAAGATTGCTAGTGATGAAAATATGTTGTTATTCCAGCAGCATATTGCTTATGCAATTCAGTAATATTTAAACTTGAAATTATTCGTATTTATACTTGTTTGTCATTTTTCCCATTTCTTATTAGGTTGGGCAATGTTTTACAATATTTCCATTTCTAATCAAATAGCTATTTTGAATATATAAATACATATATGTGTGTTTTTTGTAATCTTAATATGGTGTTGTGTTTGCTTGCATGAATTGGGACTCTGTTGTATGTAACGCTCCTGGTTAATTGAGAAATTTTTGAAGTCATGCTATCTGAATTCTTAGCGATTTTTTTTTTTTTTTAGAGTTGTCACAAGTATAATAAATAACATGATAACATATGATGATATTTAATGATAAGTCTTAAATGGTGGGTTAAACTGCAAAACTCTACAAGTGTTAATTCCAAGAGTCTCATCTCAAGTGTATAATGGGTACTTTAAAATCCCCGTCGAGCAAAAGAGACAAGGTCACAGAAACTTCTAATGATAATATAATAATAATTTATCAACTGACCAATACTGAGTAGCCCACTAGGGAAAGATCACGCTATGCTTAGTGCAAGACATATGGTATAGTGTGAGTTTAGGTGGGTACATCGACCATAATGAATTTCTAAATATATTTGGTAATACAATCGAAACTGTCAAATAGTTATCGGTTATCATCGTTAGTTGTTTTTTTTTTTTTTTTTTTGCTTTTTGTTATTTTTTTTGTTTGTTTTGGCACATGCATATTAATAGCGATAAATCCTAGCAAATTAAAAAAAACAAATAGTCCTATTGTAGGTTTGACTCAGTAGAGACAAATCAAGAGAAGAAGCAAGAGAAAAAAAAAATTACTTGTTATCTCCTTGCTTACTACTACTTACGAGTCATAATTGTCGTCCATCAGCCATTGTTATTACATACCATGTAAACATGACTACTCTAAAAAAAGAATATAAAAGACATGTCTTCAATGCAAGAGACGGTTAAGTAAAATGAATGGATATATAAATACATATATGTGTGTTTTTTGTAATCTTAATATGGTGTTGTGTTTGCTTGCATGAATTGGGACTCTGTTGTATGTAACGCTCCTAGTTAATTGAGAAATTTTTGAAGTCATGCTATCTGAATTCTTAGCCATTTTTTTTTTTTTAGAGTTGTCACAAGTATAATAAATAACATGATAACATATGATGATATTTAATGATAAGTCTTAAATGGTGGGTTAAACCGCAAAACTCTACAAGTGTATAATGGGTACTTTAAAATCCCCGTCGAGCAAAAGAGACAAGGTCACAGAAACTTCTAATGATAATATAATAATAATTTATCAACTGACCAATACTGAGTAGCCCACTAGGGAAAGATCACGCTATGCTTAGTGCAGGACATATGCTATAGTGTGAGTTTAGGTGGGTACACCGACCATAATGAATTTCTAAATATATTTGGTAATACAATCGAAACTGTCAAATAGTTATCGGTTATCGTCGTTAGTTGTTTTTTTTTTTTTTGCTTTTTGTTATTTTTTTTGTTTGTTTTGGCACATGCATATTAATAGCGATAAATCCTAGCAAATTAAAAAAAACAAATAGTCCTATTGTAGGTTTGACTCAGTAGAGACAGATCAAGAGAAGAAGCAAGAGAAAAAAAAAATTACTTGTTATCTCCTTGCTTACTACTACTTACGAGTCATAATTGTCGTCCGTCAGCCATTGTTATTACATACCATGTAAACATGACTACTCTAATAAAAGAATATAAAAGACATGTCTTCAATGCAAGAGACGGTTAAGTAAAATGAATGGATATATAAATACATATATGTGTGTTTTTTGTAATCTTAATATGGTGTTGTGTTTGCTTGCATGAATTGGGACTCTATTGTATGTAACGCTCCTTGTTAATTGAGAAATTTTTGAAGTCATGCTATCTGAATTCTTAGCGATTTTTTTTTTTTTTTTTAGAGTTGTCACAAGTATAATAAATAACATGATAACATATGATGATATTTAATGATAAGTCTTAAATGGTGGGTTAAACCGCAAAACTCTACAAGTGTTAATTCCAAGAGTCTCATCTCAAGTGTATAATGGGTACTTTAAAATCCCCGTCGAGCAAAAGAGACAAGGTCACAGAAACTTCTAATGATAATATAATAATAATTTATCAACTGACCAATACTGAGTAGCCCACTAGGGAAAGATCACGCTATGCTTAGTGCAGGACATATGCTATAGTGTGAGTTTAGGTGGGTACATCGACCATAATGAATTTCTAAATATATTTGGTAATACAATCGAAACTGTCAAATAATTATCGGTTATCGTCGTTAGTTGTTTTTTTTTTTTTTTTTTTGCTTTTTGTTATTTTTTTTGTTTGTTTTGGCACATGCATATTAATAGCGATAAATCCTAGCAAATTAAAAAAAACAAATAGTCCTATTGTAAGTTTGACTCAGTAGAGACAGATCAAGAGAAGAAGCAAGAGAAAAAAAATATTACTTGTTATCTCCTTGCTTACTACTACTTACGAGTCATAATTGTCGTCCGTCAGCCATTGTTATTACATACCATGTAAACATGACTACTCTAATAAAAGAATATAAAAGACATGTCTTCAATTCAAGAGACGGTTAAGTAAAATGAATGGATATATAAATACATATATGTGTGTTTTTTGTAATCTTAATATGGTGTTGTGTTTGCTTGCATGAATTGGGACTCTGTTGTATGTAACGCTCCTGGTTAATTGAGAAATTTTTGAAGTCATGCTATCTGAATTCTTAGCGATTTTTTTTTTTTTAGAGTTGTCACAAGTATAATAAATAACATGATAACATATGATGATATTTAATGATAAGTCTTAAATGGTGGGTTAAACTGCAAAACTCTACAAGTGTTAATTCCAAGAGTCTCATCTCAAGTGTATAATGGGTACTTTAAAATCCCCGTCGAGCAAAAGAGACAAGGTCACAGAAACTTCTAATGATAATATAATAATAATTTATCAACTGACCAATACTGAGTAGCCCACTAGGGAAAGATCACGCTATGCTTAGTGCAGGACATATGCTATAGTGTGAGTTTAGGTGGGTACACCGACCATAATGAATTTCTAAATATATTTGGTAATACAATCGAAACTGTCAAATAGTTATCGGTTATCGTCGTTAGTTGTTTTTTTTTTTTTTGCTTTTTGTTATTTTTTTTGTTTGTTTTGGCACATGCATATTAATAGCGATAAATCCTAGCAAATTAAAAAAAACAAATAGTCCTATTGTAGGTTTGACTCAGTAAAGACAGATCAAGAGAAGAAGCAAGAGAAAAAAAAAATACTTGTTACCTCCTTGCTTACTACTACTTACGAGTCATAATTGTCGTCCGTCAGCCATTGTTACATACCATGTAAACATGACTACTCTAATAAAAGAATATAAGAGACATGTCCTCAATGCAAGAGACGGTTAAGTAAAATGAATGGATATGAATGGGGGTGCTGAAAAGTTCGTGCACTTTTCTCAACAAGCTCATCAACGCCAAATAGACGATAATAATTCGTTCAGAATCTGATCCACTCTATCGACAAACCAAAGACTTAAAAAAGTAAGCCAGTCGAAATTCTAACTGTTATTATACTCAATCGGGTAGACGCATTCTGCTGATCGACCACAAGAAGAAACCCAATCATAAATGGGAACATGTTAGACAATAATAGCGTATGGCCAGGTCTAGCCTATAATAGTACAGCACAATCTTGCTTCTTGCTTTTTTTTTTCAATTTTCTTTTTTTTTCCCTCGAAAAAATAAATCAAATCCAAGAAAAATCATCTGTAACAGTTACAGAAGTTCTCCACTGGCATGGATGACCAACATCGTGAGATTCTTGAACACCTTCACTTGGCCTTTCATTAGGTGAAGATCCGCGTCCGCTGAATCACAGACCTCCCTCCATCGTTTCCAGATGACGGAAATGCATTCCTAGAAACGTAGAAACTTGGTTTTTGTTTAAGCTAGTGAAAACAGTTATTCTCCTACTATTACCAAATTAGGTGAAATATTATGGAGAGATAGAGGAAGATTGGAGATAGTGATAGAAAAAGAGAGATAAAGGAAGACTCAAAAAAAAAAAAAAAAAAAAAAAGAGATTATATTCTATGAGATGGATGTGAGAATTTGGGGAAGAAATGACGAAAGTAGTATCAATTTGAATTCTAAATTATAGAATTTTGACTTGTTGGAAATGAACTTAAATTAAAGAATTAAATCATTAATTTATTTAATTTGTTAAATATATATTATACTCGTACTACTAGCATATTCAAAATATAATTTACATCTAATTTGAAATTAAATAATTAATTAAAAAAATATTAAATTGACAAGATAAACTTGTTAAATAGAGATTTAATAAATTTTAAAAAAAAGATTTTTTAAATAAAAAAAATATTCAAGCTGGTCATTAAAATATTAATGGGCCTAATCAGTTTTAAATGAAAAACCCCAAATTAAAATTTATATTTTACCGGGTAAAATTGGACATCAATTTGGAATAATAAATTTTATTTTAATTTTTAAAAAATAAAAATTAAAACGGAATTTAGGAAACCCGAACACAAGTTAAAAGGGAACTAGGCTTTCGAGACCCAACTTGGGCTTGGCCCAAGAGAGAATATGTCCCATGTAGGACACATTTTCCTAAGGTTTCATTAACTGCGTTTCCACCCACTTAGTGAAGAGAGAGAGAGAGGGAGAGAGATTCTCTCAAGAAAAAATTACATTCATTGTTTCTCCTCTTTTCTTCTTCTCCAATGTTCCATCTTAATAGTTGAGATTGAACCAAGAAACACTAAAGACTTGTCTATCCATGTGGACTAGTATTGTTAGAGGCCAAGTAATGGCTTGGAACCGGCGGCAATGGTAATTTTGCTTGCCGGTTGCCGGCAACATAAGGGAGAAGGGTTACCGCTCAGTTCTTGGAGGAGTGGATTGCTAGCTCTTATGTTGTTTCTAATTTCAAATATCCTATGTCTAGTTGTCTTGCTTATTCTCACCTTACACCTTCTAACCAATGTTTATTGTCTTATATTGACTCCTGCATTGAGCCTACTTACACCCAAGCAATCACAGATACAAAGTGCAAGTGGATTGAGGCTACGAATTGTGAGATTGAGGCACTAGGATCAAATGGAACTTGGATGTTAGTACCTTTGCCACCTAGTAAGAAAGCAATTTGGTGCAAATCAGTTTACAAAATCAACCTCAATGTTGATGGTACAATCGAGAGAGACAAAGCTAGGCTTGTGGAAAAATGGTTCAATTAAAAGGAGGGGATTAGACTACAATAACATCTTTAGTCACGTTGCTATGATGGTGAATGTAAGGTCCATAATTACTCTTGCTGCGAAAATGGATTGGCCAGTGTATCAACTTGATGCATACAATGCTTTCTTAAATGAAGACTTGCAGGAGGAGGTATACATCTCTTTACCTTAAGGTTATGGCATAAAAAGGGGAGATAATGGTCCGTAAACTCCTCAAATCTTTTTATGGCCTTAAACAGGCTTCTAGGCAATTTAACTCCAAATTTACTAAGGCTCTATTGGATGGGGTTTTACTCAATCAAAGAATGATCATTCATTATTCATCAAGAAACCCACTGATTCTCTTATCATCATTCTACATGTTTATGTAGATGACATTTTAATCACTGGTTCTAACTCCCTTGCCATTTCTGAAACAAAGTCTTTTCTGTCCTCTCAATTTCAAATCAAAGACTTGGGATTTTTTAAATACTTAGCGTTGAAGTTATCAGGTGTACAAAGGGTAATTGTTTGACACAACGTAAGTATGCAGCGGAGTTGATTAGTGAAGTTGGTTTAAGTACTTCTGAGCCAATCTACAATTCTCATGGACCAAAACCCTAAGGTCACTTCAGTTGATCTTGATCAACTTACTGGTTTGCACAAAGACAACCACATTCTGCATGATCCCACTCAATACCAAAGGTTGATTGGGAGGCTTAGTTACTTAACAATGACACGGCCTGACTTAAGCTTCTCAGTTCAATTGCTTAGTCAACATATGCACCAACCTAAGCTCTCATCTTGAAGCGGCTATGAAAGTTCTTCATTATATCAAATTCCATCCAGGACAGGGTTTGTTCTGTAGTGCTAACGGTGATCTTACTCTTCATATTGTGCTTAGTTAACATATGCACCAACCTAAGCTATCTCATATTGCGATTCTGACAGGGCTTCTTATCCTCTGACAAGAAAGTCAGTCACTGGTTTTTGTATAATGTTAGGAGACTCTTTGATCTCCTAGAACACCAAAAAGCAGTCCACAATTTCAATGTCTTCTGTTGAGATCGAGTATCTAGCCATGGCCATCTCTACGTGTGAAATTGTTTGGTTGCTAATTTTATTCACTGGTCTATCTATTCGTTACACTACTTCAGTGCCTCTTCATTGTGACAGTAGTGTTACCCACTAGATTGATGCTAATCCCATACTCAATAAGCGCACTAAACACATCAAAATCGATTGCCATATCGTTCGAAAAAAATTCAACGAGGCATCATCCAGACTGTTGCTACTCACACTTCACAGCAACCGGCCCATTTATTCACCAAAGCTCTCATCAAATTACAACTGAATCATCACGTCTCCAAGAGGGAGGTGCTCGACATCTTCCACCCTCCAACTTGCGGCGGAATATTGATGTTAGTCATATGCTGATTCATATTCAAACGGTACAGAAGAAAATGTTTTCTCTAAGTTAGTATATATACTGCACCTATGTTGCATGTGCTTTATTATTGGTATGATATAATAGAATCAGTTCATTTCTCTCTCTCACCTCTTTCTCCCTCCACTGCACTTTGTCTTCTACCGCCATGATTTTTGTTTCCAACTATAGCTCATGACAAAGGTGAAGCAGTGAAAACTCATCGTTCATTGTATCTTTCACCAACTTACTCAAATGCGATTCAAATGTAACAACAGTAACAACAAAAGCAAACCCTGTCAAAACTCAAAAGAGTGCTCGAGCTCACCTTGAGACAAATCAGAATCCTGGCCAAATTTGATCAAATTAGAGTTTGGTTAAACAGGTACTCTGAACCCTCTCCCAACACTCTTCAACTCCAACATCCCCGTCATGGAGCAGCTCATCCATAGTTATTTAATAAGCATAAGATTAGAAGCCAGGTAATTCAGAAGTGTCTAGAAAACATACTATTTAGTTAAAACTAGATTAATCTAATATATACTACTCAATAAACTTACCTCAGTCATAAACACAATTCTAAATTTTCTACACTCTTTTAGCAAAGCTAATGAGAGGACACTAGTTCCATATGAACACTACCTCGTAGTTACTTGTTGATCTTCGTAGCTCCTACTTTCCTCTTGCCCTTTCCAAGTCAGGGAGATCTGAATTAATTAGACATGAAAAAGAAAACTTAATTAACATCTTAGGAAATTGAAAGAAGCATTTCCTCATTTCGCAAACTCTTGATACGCTCAAGACATGTTTCTCCATTAACAAGAAAGTAGTTGTATGCAACTACTGATGGTGAGAGGGATGATGGGTCCCACATGGGGTCAGGATCACATGGTATCCAATGACAGGCTAGTCGAACTAAAAACAATTGAGCATATAAGAGTTCTGAAACTACAAAGAATAGGGACTCACAGAGCATTCCATCATCATCACTGCTTCCATCATCTAGACCCTCATTCTGTTCAAAAGGAAGAAGAAATGGGGAGACAAAAGTAATTAAACAGGTATCAAAGTTTTACTCTGCTAAATTCACATTAGAAAACAAAAAGGAATCAACTTACTGTGGCATCATCATCGAAGTTCAAATCGGCTGGAAAAAAAATTCTCAAGTCAGATTATTAAATATCTTCTAGAGAACTGCTCAGCAACTAAAGGCTAAAGATATAATTTCAAAAGGGTAATAAGTTATTCTGTACTCATAAGAAAGTACTTTTACATAAATCATTGGAGTATCTTCTAGAGTTAGCTCGTCAGAATGTAAGAGACTATCAACAAAAAATCATGGCAGTAGCTTGCAAATTGACACAGGAGCTAAGAACTACATCAATAAGTGTAAGTTGAATAAGGTAGTCGGCCAAGAGTACATCTTATGTGGTATTTTAAGTGTTTATTCTTAATCAAATCTCAATGTGATCTGAAAAAAGACTATTGCAACAGGGAAAAACATGTAGTGGGAAAAGACAATACACAGATCAGACAACATTTGAAACTTTAAACGATAGTTAGACTTTGATGCCCATTTATTGCAATACCATGAAGCATATATTCAACATCGCACTACAAGTCTACAATATAAGATGTAAGATGTCATTAATGGAGGTTCTTCACTATTATGCCTTTTTTTGTTTTTTTTACTTGAATTGACTATTGTTTCTTTGATTACTGAAATTCTAGATTTAACCAGTTGAACATTGAGCTGAATGTAGCCAAATTTGATATATCAACCCAAAATTATAGGCAACAAAGTTATGGAATGAAATAAAAAATCCAAACTATATATTTAACATTATTAGTTAATTATTTGGATTATGACATTCATAAAAAACGTGGCAGTAAAATGGTACTTAACACCACACATTTGATTCTCTAATGCAATATAAGTCCACTAAAAAGAAAAAAAGACATAACCCAAAAGTTGCAAGTCTATTAGACCCGTCATTATTATTATTATTAGTATTATTATTATGGGGCTATATAGTAATTGGCTGATTAGTAATATAAATAGGAATAGTATAGTTAGGGTTTATGGAGGAATTGATTTTGGAGAGTAAGAACTCTTAGGGAGAGACGATCTACCTTTCAAATAGTAGACCAACTTATGTTATTTTGGTTATTGCATAATAAAAATTAGCCCTAATTCTATATCTCTAGATCGGATCCTATCAAATTGGTATCAGAGCACTTGATCAACGATGGCTGCGAAGAAGGTAGAAGCACTCGAGGAGGAATTGGAGAGTGAAGTGATGGCAATTAAAACAATGATTGAAGAACGCTTCTCGACAGTACAACAGTTTTCGTCGTTGGAAGCTATGTTGGTTAAACTGACCGAGATGCAAACTAGGTCACCACCACCGAACCCTGACCAAGGTAGAGACGATTATGGTCGGGCAGTAGGGGACACTGCCGGAGGGGGCAGCTAGGGTAGTCGCAGTGGACGCAAAGCAGTCGCAGAGGGGGGACTGGCGGCGGGCGGCGCCGAGGTGGGCGCGGGCGCTGGCGGCCAGGCTAGGGCAGAGTTTGGCAACGACTTGGGGGAAAGTTCCAGGACAGCAATGCCGATGTGGGGATCGGACGGAAGGGGTCAATTCGGAAAAGGGGAAAAAGGGGTGGAGCAATGGCCGACTAGTGGTTACGCAACAGGGACCGCCCATGGCGGTCCCTGCTGCGTAACCACTAGTTCGGTGGAACCCCCATGGACTGGGCAAGGGCAGTATGCTGTGGGGCAGGGCAGAATGTGGGCTGAACCGCAGATTCGCAAGCTGAAAATGCCTATCTTTGAAGGCAAGAATGCAACCGCATGGGTCTATAGGGTGGAAAGATACTTCGCGGTTAACGGGCTCTCCGAAGAGGAAAAGTTGCAGGCATCGGGTCTCTATTTGGAGGGGCCGACATTGTCATGGTTCCAATGGTGCGAGCATCGCCAACCCATTAGGTCATAGGCGGAATTCAAGCAACGGGTAATGGTAAGGTTTCGGACCTCGCAAGATGGGGACTTATATGAATAGTTCTTGGCCCTTCGCCAAGAGGGGACAGTTTTGGAATATCGGGAGAAATTTAAGTTGCTTTCCGGCCCATTAACGGGTGTCTCTCCAGAGGTCTTGGAGGGAAATTTTTTAAAGGGGTTGAAGACGAAAATTCGGGCAGCATTGAGGTTGCTATGGCCACAGGGACTTGGGGAGTATATGGACTTGGCATTACAAGTGGATGAGAAGAAAAATACCAAAAAACAGCCATGACAATTTTGTTCACAACGGTTATATCGGGAACCCTAGTGCTAGGACTCAAACCATTACCATCGGTAAGGATGCGCTGGAAGAGAGGAGAGCAGGGTACCGTCCAGAAGGGAGTTTCAAAAGGTTGACGGAGACAAAGATCTAAAACAAAAGAGCCAAAGGGTTGTGTTTTCGTTGTGATGAGAAATTTTCGTCTGGGCATCATTGTACGGATAGGAGGCTCCAAGTGTTAACAGTGGGTAATGAGGATGATGATATGGTGGAACCGGAGGAGGAGAGGGAGGGGGAACTAGTGTGTCACCATTTAGACCCCCGATTTCCGGACCATCCGCATCGTACTGCAGTTTCCCAATTTCCACCTTGAGGACAAGGTGTCTTGTTGGGAGGGGAGTAATGTTAGACCCGTCATTATTATTATTATTAGTATTATTATTATGGGACTATTTTAGTAATTGGCTCTAATTAATAGTATAAATAGGAATAGTATGGTTAGGGTTTATGGAGGAATTGATTTTTGAGAGTAAGAACTCTTAGGGAGAGACGGTCTATCTTTCGAATAGTAGACCAACCTATGTTATTTTGGTTATTGCATAATAAAAATTAGCTCTAATTTTATATCTCTAGATCGGGTCCTATTCCCTCAGACCTCAGGTTTGAAATTACAATTAAAGTCATATAGAAATCAAGGCATGATTAGAGAAGGCATACATCCTATTCCAAGACATAACAACGAAATAGAGAGTTCCATGATGAATATGAAGACAATTTGGTCGAGACAGAAATGTCCATGGTAGTTTGACAAATCAGTCGTATGTATCTGGTAAAGTTTCATATTATCAATTCATATGATCTCCTGTAAATGATAAATTTTATATTCAAAATATGCGCCTGCTAATGGAGTCCTATGTTTGGTATCCAAGGTGTTTTAGGCTACTTAGCTTTCATTTTCTTCTGTTAGTTAAGTGAGAGTCACAATTAGAAAGTCCACTTCCAGATCTAGTGACAACTAAATTACACAATCTCATATATAGTCTTTGAATTACTCTAAGGTGGTTTAAAAAGGAATTGAGTGTTCTTCCTTTAACTATCTTCTGCATCCCTAGTGTTTCCCTATCCCTTATCCTTCTGGGTTCTTTCTTTTCTTCTCGGGTCCTGTAAAAAACTTTTGACATTTCTAACCACCATATTTGTCCTAATATATTCCCTATCCTTTTTTCAAGCCCTTAACTTGCACAAATCGGAAATCCCATCACTTCATGTTTTAGCCCTCATATAGCCTTTGAATCCAATTAGAGAAGTGTTCAGTTACATGTCACACACAATTTCTCACAGTCTTGATTCTTCAATTCCGGAAACTTACAGTTATTAGATTCCATCATTTCACACAATAAGTATATTAAGCCAATGACCATCCTATGAACATACAGCTAAACACATGGAAAGTACCTACTCCATTCTACATCTAAACCTCTATATCCAGACATAGTGGTTGTCCGTTTTCAAATTTAATCCAGGAACGTTGTTTAAACTTCATAACTAAAACCTAGTTTCATAGTATAAGAAAATGGTACCAAAGATCCACTTTGATAAAAATCCAAAATATATTGAACTCTTGACTATAAGACAGTTCTATTATTCCATTAGGAGCTCTACTTATCTCAGGAGAGAAAGAGATATGAGTATTACTGATAGCACGAACAAGTGTAAATGGTACCTTAATCTATGTTATCTTTTCTCCTATCCCCTATGGAATCTCTTTATTTAGGATTCAAAGATTCAGAAGAGATTGAAAGAAGACATAAAAATTTGACAGCCTCTACTAGTTTTGTTCAAGTTTATGAATCCTTACAATCTGATTCTTCATCATCTTCGTCACACCATCTGTTCCAATCAACCTTTAGATATGGTGCAGGCTTTGCTTCCGACTTTAAAAGTCTACTCCACCAAATTTTCTGCTCTTTCTGGATTGAGCAGAGAATATTCCTTAACCCAACTTTAGTTTTACAGCCCTGCACCAAGTTAAGCGGATAAATAACTTAGCTTTAAAGGAAAAAAAAAAAGAACTTTTAATTTTAGGAACTTTGGAAAAGACCTCACCTCTGAAATGATTGTTCCAAAAAGTTCAAGACTGAGGTCAAAAGATTCACCGTGAGCCCCTCTGGCAGAGAAACGAAATGATCCATGAGGCTCACACTTGACAGAGATATCTTTAGCATCAGGTAGAGCAATTGTCAGGTAAACTTTGTCTGACCGTTGAGCCCATAGAACCTCTGGATTTCGACTGGGTACGAACCAAAATGAGAACAGTAAGTAATAAAACCCAAAAAGAAATGGAGTAAGTATAAAGTACAAGTCGCAAAGAGGAAGTAAAATACAACATGATTATGCAAATAATTCCGGGAAAGGTGGAAGAAATGATTTTTTGGAACTGAAGTTTAAAGAAGTGCATTTCCTACAATTATGAGACAAAAAATGAAACGTATGTAGCATATTTTGCGAAGAAATTGAAGCAATGCAAGTAAAGGAGAGGTAGAACCAGAAACCCTAAAAAAGCCCATAGTATTCTCTAATTAGATAGATTCACTGAAATGTTACGGGAAAATTTTCCGAAAGTTATCAAGAATACCTCATTTGATTCGAACTGGATCTAATTGACCGGAATTTAGTTGTTTGAAGAACCCTCGTTGTAGTTGCAGGGTTTCAGTTTCCAATTCACGTCAACCTCGTCGGGCTCCAGTTAGAGTTACAGCAAAAACTCTCTTATTACCACTCGACCAACAGAATCCCAACACCACGTCACCGATAAAGCGTGCTATGATATGCTAAGCTTCCGAAATTCGACGTAAATGAGAGAAATTGAGGATAAAGATACATTTTGCATGTTCTGAAATTCTTTTAAGTCAATATTTTTTTGTTAACCATCTTTAAAAAAATAGTTAAATTAAATTTTAAAAAAAATTGAAAAAATTAAAATAATCTTAAATCAAAAATTTTGAAATTCGGAACGAAATTTAAATTTAACTTTACCTATTGAGATGATTACATTCGTTCACAACACTTTGACATACCGTTGAGAAAATATTTTGATATTCTAAAGTTATTTTTCATAGATAATACTTTTACTATACTATTTTTCTTGGACATCGCTTTCTCTCATTTCTTTCACTTTCTTCTTCTTCTCACTTTTCTTCTATCAATCCACATGATATTAAGTTATTAAGCTCTATCAATCTGAATGACACTTCTCTTTTTTTTTCTCCATCACTTAAAATTAATAATATGGAGATAATTTCCGATCGGGTAGGCTGAAGATCAAGAACAAACTATTCAACCCAACTCAATGAGACTAAAAAATAGACTCATTGAGAAGATCAAATGATCTACAAAGTTGACTCATTGAGCATCTCAATGGGAATGAAAAATAGACACGTTGAGCATCTCAATGAGTCTATTTTTGCTCAACAAGGTTAAAAAAATTTTTCTTTTTTTTTTATCTTCAATATACAATGCATACTATGTTAGTTTACAAGTAATCCGTAAGCGGAAATGGTAATTTAAAATTTTATATCTAATCCTAAATATGGATTAAACTCATAGATATATACCAAAATTAATCATACAAACATATATTAAATAAATATTTAATAGAAGCTACAAAAGAGTTCTAGGAAAATAATAAATTAAGATTTAAGAAAACTTATTAATCTTAATACATGCAGTTCAGTTAAGAAACTAAAAGTTTTAGGAAGATTGAGGTTTCCAAGTGTTCACCTACTAATCATAATCCACGTAGTTCAGTTCGTTCGATTGAGTTTCTACTCAAAAATTAATCACATGATTCAAAGAGTTCGTGAAAAGGAAAAAGAAAAGTCTCACTTTTCTCAAATTTAGTGATTTTGGCCGAGAGGCAAGTAACAGCCTATAATTTTTGGCCACCTAGTGAGACATTTATAATACTCCATTAGGTGTCAAGTTTCTTAATAGCATTAAGTTTTCTTAAACCAATTAAGAAAATAATGGGTCAAACTCACCTAATGTATGGTCGACCTTGTCATAGGTTTTTAGCTCATATATTTTAATCAAAATTTTAATTAATTTAGCTAATAAAATCTAATTAATAAATTAGCTCATTAAGTATTTATATCTAATTGCTCATTTGGGATATTTTTATAATTAAATAAAAATTCTAATGTAAATTATTAATATCATGTTTAGTTGTATTAACAGAACTGCACGATATTAAATTTAATAAATTAATAATTTACCATTTTATCTTTATAGTTATACTATAAATAAATTATGATTTTACCTATAAAATCAAAATTGTATGTTTTTTTTATTTTCATAAAAAACTTAACAGAGTTACATCTTAACATTAATGTGTGTGACCAATGAGGTTCTATATTATGCCGGTAGAAGGATCATATAACATTTTATGTTTTTATCTAATTCATAATTAGATTTTTTTTAGCTTTAAAATATATTTTAAATAAACAGTTAATACAATCATCTCATGATTAATTAACTTAAACTTCTAAATCAAGATTGACTTCTAGTAAAGTGTCAATAAGTAAGCATCTTAAAAAAGAACATGTTGTGGTTAACAATTATACAATAATGATCCCCATCCATCTAGCCAATGTCTTGATTCGTCATAGGGCATGATTTAACTGTTAAACTTTAATAGATAAATAATATAAATCGTTATATCTTTAATGAACATAGATAATGAATTTACTGAAACTATTTTCATACCCAATGGTTCGGCCCGTGTTCACTCTTAGCTAAGGCTAATTAGAATGATGTCAAAGCATGAAACCCAACATATAAGATATCATGATGATCTCAGGTCTAAGGGTCACATTGATATCAACGGGGTTAGAAAACATTAACCCTTTGAGTTCAATAGGTCTGATAACATTGACACATTGGACTCAACGAGTTAGAAGACAATGACCTATTGATCTCAAATGGTCAAAAAATATTGACGGTTGAAAAATAATAAACTCATTGAGATCAATGGGTTAGAAATGCCTAACCTATTGATCTCAATGGGTCAGTTATTTTTGACCCGTTGATCTCAATGAGTTAATTATTTCTAACTCGTTGAACAATTAATTTGTATTTATTTTAATCTACAAATTAAGTTCAGAAATAGAAAAATAAAAGTTCATGTCAACATTAAAATAAGTAACTTATTTATTAAGTACAACCTAATAAAGATAAGTTCATGGAGATCATTATGACATAAGGAACAAATAATAAAAAGTGATTACACAAAACCTTAATGATAACGTATTTTCGACGGGTGGTAGTAGAATCGAGTTCTGACAAGTCTTCTTATTGTGTCCAAGTCCGCCAAAGTTTCCACACTTTCTTCTTCTCCATGTTTGTTCATCGGTTGAAGGTATACGTCTATTTTTGGACATATGTTAGCTAGTAGAATAACAAGGGATTGAAGCTTCTCTTCGTATTCATACTCGTTGGTCGATAGTGTAGGATAAATTGATTACGCATAGCCATTCTTCCAATACTGAGTAATGTACACTGCCTCACACAACGTGTAGACACACATACGACACTTTATCGCAACTATAATGCTATGAGCGCACGATATCTTGTCTAAGTCAAACACCTTACATGTGCAACTTCTCGTCCTAAATTGACAAAAGTAATAGTATTATTACATGTTACTTCGAAGGTATCATTATTCACTCTCTCAACTTGCATACCAGAAGCTTCATTGTGTCTTAATCTTAGCACTTCCTCTATCTCGTGAGTACATTACTTGTTATGTTGATTAGTTCCTTCTCTTCGAGTGTTGAACTAAGTTATCATCATCTTCCTCATACAATCGAGCAAGACAGTAATTGGATATTCACTTGCATCCTTTAATACTGAATTTTGTGACTAGGAAATATTATTTATCATGATGTCGAATCTATGACGCTTGAAATGGGATCTTGACCAATTTTCAAAACCAGCTCTCTCTAAGTAACTTGTCACATCGGGATGCTGAGTTCTAGTCTCATGAAAGTATATGTTGAATTCTTCAACCATATATGATGTGCCTATATTGTAGAATACTGGGATAAGTCCACCACACTTGAATTTGTTTTTTTATATTATTCCTAAGGTGTCATGTTTTGCATGAGTATAACATTACGTACAACATTTTCAATGCCTTGTGATCGATCTGATACAAACATTAAGCCTGAGGTATCGGGGATCCTTTCTTGTAGCCTAGTCAAGAACCAAGTCTAGGACTTTATGTTCTACGAGTTGACTATATAACATGCTATTGGATAAAGTTACATATTACCATCCATTGTGGTTGTAGTTAAGCCTTCTTTTGTATTTGGAATCCAAAAATATCTCATCCATATTAATAACTTTTTGCTTGGACTGAAACTATCTGATGGATGCTCCAAAAGCCATGAAAAAAATACAAAAACCTACTATCTTCATTTGTCGCTATTTATGTTATAGTCCCCGGATTAACCACTTTCAGGATGGTTGAGTACCTTGTAGCTCTCTTCGACCATACCCCTAATAAGATCACGCACAATAGTTCTTACTTTCCATGCCTCCCAATAAGTAATATATATAATGAGATCATTAAGGGGCATTATTTTGATCATTTTCAGACTAGGCCCTTGTTACACCCTTTAAAAATATTCAACACATGTCATCCAACTATTGATGAAGTTCCTTACCGATTTATGTTGTTCCTAAAAGGAAAATAATATGTGTGCTCGTCTTTATAAGATTGAAATTGGAAAAAAATGAAGAATATTTTCTTCCCGTAGCACGGAGCCGCCACTAATAATTTGGGTTAACACAAATGACAACATATACAGTCTTATTTGACTTCTTTACCTTGTACTCTTTATTATGTTGGATTGCATGCATATGTACTTTTTCTTTAGGTTGTTCTTCGAGAGAAATAATTGATTATGACAAAACACCCCTCCGCTTGATTTAAAAGAATCAATCGGAAGTGAATTGCTCAGTAGTCAGTACATCTGGTAAAGTAGCAAAGGGAAAAATGTTTGCCTAATCACCATCACTCCTTTAATTTTAGTTCCCGGTTATGGCAAGTCCGGAATAAGGGGTATATAGTGTGGGTTACCTAGAGCATATAGAGCATCAAGTATATTAGAGGTAAGTACTACACTCACAAAATAGTCATCTGAGAATATGAGTAAGCAATGATCGACTTCGTTGTTTCCACTATTACCAAGTTCTTCCACTGTTCTTTCATCATCATTCTCATCCTCACCCTCATACTCATCCACACTCGCATTCACATCTAGACTGTCATCTTTATAACTGTGACTAACATCATCATAATTTCTAAAGTTTAAATTTTCATCATTACTAGGATCAAGTACTTTAGTGGATCTAAGATTCTCATGAGCATTATCAAAATCAAATATTTCAGCGGATAAAACAAGTGCATGAATATTATCAATATCACAAGCTTTAATGAGTAACATTCTCACGAAAATTTGAAAGATCAGGTATTCAACTGAACTCTTGGATATACGTATCATTTATCCTTTTAGGAATCAACCTCACATATAATGGAGATCTACTTGGACCGGAACGCATGTGCACTAAGAACCGTTTCACATTAAAGTCCTTTATAAAAATGAGACATTCATATGAATGGGATGTTGGCTTGTATGATCTTTTCAAACCAAATTCAGTTTGATCAACTTTGATAGCTTCATAGATGATCTCCAATAGTTCATTACAACTTATGTTTAGTTTCAACTGCAGTACCTGTCATTATCGTTGAGTCCTTCAGACACCACCAATACTTTAAGGTGGTCTCATCCTTTTTTCATTCTCCATCATAGTATATGCCTATAAACACAGATGACAAGTTCATTCCTAAAAAAGAAAAATAATTTTAAA
Organism: Coriaria nepalensis; assembly: GCA_027186245.1. NCBI lineage: Eukaryota > Viridiplantae > Streptophyta > Magnoliopsida > Cucurbitales > Coriariaceae > Coriaria > Coriaria nepalensis. Next base: position 4,354,027 of record CP114493.1, read on the forward strand.
TTAGTATCTTAATTATAATAATAATAAAAAAAGGATTGGCCCAGACCTATTGAGATGAACGGGTCTAAAACTGACTCGTTGATCTCAAATGGTTAGTTGTTTCTAAACTGTTAAGATCAAAGTGTCAGCAATAATTAACTCATTTAGATAATGAGTCAATAATTTCTAACCCATTGATATCAAAATATCAGAAACAGTTGACTCATTGAGATCAACTGGTTAAAAATATTTAATGGGTCATAAACAACAGATCAACCAACCCATTTAGATGAACGGGTTAAAAACATTTAGCAAGTCATAAACAACAGACCATTTAAGCTCAATGAGTCAATTATTTATTACCCATTAATATCAACGGGTAAGAAATATTCAACGGGTCAATTATTTCTGACCCGTTGATATCAACGGGTCAGAAACATTCTGTAATCCCCCAATATTTCTAGACTAGGCATAGTAGTGAGAAGATAAATTTAAAATTTGTCTCATTAGTAAATTCTAATTCCCACACATATCAAATTTTAATTAAAAAAATAGTAGGGGATCTTTTTATAAATTTTAAAACTTAATAGGGACTTAAGTTTAATTAATAATAATAATAATAATAATAATAATTAAAAAAAAAAAAAAAACAACAGCTCCACGTTAATGCCTATTTGGCAACTCTTAAGTTAGCTAATTCATCATCTTGCATTAATCATCAAATGGAAGGATGAGTCAATAAGACACATGTCACTATCTAAATCTTCAATTAACTATATACATACCCCTTTAGCCAAAGAGAAAATGGGCAAGAAAGGAAAAAGGATTCATGAAGGAAAAAGGAAAGAAAGGGAAAGAGAGGGAAAGGAAAAAAAAGAAAGAAAGGAAAGAAAGAGAGGAAAGGAAAAAGGAGAGAAAGGAAAGAAAGGGAAGGAAAGAGAGAAAGAGGAAAGTCAAAATTTCTGGCCAACCAACTTTTTGTAAGTATAGTCTCACTGCAACACTCGGATATTATTTGTTTATTATTATGATTATAATTATATTAATTAAAGATAATATTAATTATTAAGCATGATGACTTGGTTATGTCTGCGTTAGGATTATAATTATAGTATGCTAAGTAGAAGTGAAATATGATGATAGAAATAAGGGTGGTTTGAGGATAGTACAAACGTTAAATATTAAGTGCATATGTTCATATTTCCAGAAGTTAATATTATACTAAAATAAATAAGAAGCATAAGCATGCATAATATTAAAGTGAGGTGCCGCCGGGTCAAAAGAAGGATCGTTTGTCGATCAGAAATGACCTAAATGATATTAAAGAAAAGTTCATAAGTAGATCGTTGCAACGGTCATAAGCGGACCGCTGATTAAATATCAGTTGACATGCCGGTGGTAGCATCCTCAAGGCCCAAATATGTAGAATGATAAGAACTTATGCACGTTAGATATAGGTCATAAAAGCACTAACTCACGATAGTCATAAAAAGAATAGTGATGTGAGTATGACACTATCTTTACTAAACTTCTAGCTCATAGATGTCTACCCTGTGTTGTAGGAAATTACAAAGGTAAGGCGGTAAGCTAAGGAACTGGCGAATGAAGGCTATCAGTCTGTGAGATTGTATATATGAGACCCAACCTTTGTAAGCAATGAGTTTGAAAAATTGGCATTTCTTATGTATATGTACGTATAAGTATATTCAATAAAGAATAAAGTATTTGAAAAGTTTTGGGATTACTTTTCTATAACAAAGATTTCCGCAGTATTTTCAAATTATTATATATATCCTTCAAACTGTTTTTGGAAATAAAGTAAATTTTAAAGAACAAAATTTTTATAAAAACAAGAAAAGTAATGCACCTACTAGCTGTATATATTTCCCTAAAAAAGTACTTGATAAACTAAACAGTTAGTATGGCGGACGTTACACATTCAACGGGTCGGAAACAATGGACCCTTTGAGATCAACGGGATAATTTCTTATGACCCATTGATATCAACATGTCATAAATATTCAACGGGTCAAACACAACTAACCTTATGATCTAAATGGATCATAATTAACTAAGTATTTGGGATTAATAAATTAGTTATTTATGATCCATAAAGACCTCAATGGGCCATAATTAACTAACCATTTAAGATCAACGGTCAGTTGTTATAACCAGTTGAGATCTCAACGGTCCAGAATTAACTGACCATTTGATCTTAACAGGTAATTAATTATTAACCGTTGAGAACTTGATGGATCTTGGTTTCCAAATTTGTTGAGAGCTCAAGAGGTTTGTAATTCTAAAAATTTAAGCTAATTCGGATATTACGCATAAGAAAAAAAAAAGAGCATGGACAATAATAAAAGCACATAAAGAAGCTGTTTATATGTTATGGCCTAATCATTATTAGTTACGTCTATATGTTTTTAATATTGATTTAATTATATATGTTACGTTTATAAAAGCACATAAAGAAGATGTTTATATGTTATGGCCTAATCATTAATAGGATAAAGGAGATATAAATTTCCGGAGATTATTTTCATAAATTAAAACTCTAAGAAATACATAAACATATATAATAAAGACATGGTAAATGAACATTATTTTCATGGTAAACGTAATTAAAAGAAGGTGGTGAATGAACATAACTCTTGGTATTTATAAAGACATGCAACCGATAAGTTTTTTACTTGACCTTATTTAGAGAGAAATGGTATATATGGAAGTTTGCTTCAAATATCATTCACATGACAGAAGTTTACTTTATTACATTACATAATTTTGTGCTTAGGTTAAGTCTAAGTACAATTTTATATATATATATATATAATATGATATGATGATATATTAAAATTGTATAAATAAATTTTTATTATGTATTATAGAAAATTAGTCATAATAATTATATGAATTTTTATTATTTTGTATTATTTATTATATATAATATGATATGATGATATATTAAAATTGAATAAATAAATTTTTATTATTCTGTATTCTAAAAATTTAGTAATAATAATTAAATGAATTCTTATTATTCCATATTATAAAAGTTTAGTCAAATATTATTATATCTATGAAAATTCATATTAATATCAAAATTTGCTCCCAACAACATGTCTAGATCTAAAGAAACCCACTCAGATTGTCTAATACCTAAAACCATATAAAAATATTAAGGAAATCATAGGAGTTATTATATACGAAATCCCTCAAATACTTAAATTAATAATTTATATAATATGATAATAATATCACTAATTAGAATATTCATCGCATTCCTTATGCTTTGCATTAGCATGTATTTATAGATTTTCGTAGAGAAAAACGTAGGAGAGTTAAGTTTCTTTAGCTAGTTGGATCATTTTGGGCATTTGGACCTTATATCATTTTATTTGTCTATCATAATCTGTATATATATTTATCGTTGGGTCTATCGAGCTTGATATATATTTATTGTTAGATCTATCAAGTTCAGTGTCGTATTTATTTCATACCGAGTCATAAGATTACAATTCATTAATTATTGATTAACTATTTCTCTAATAATAAATTTGTCACATCAATACTTCAATTTAAAATATAAATTAATATATCTAACTTAATTTTTTTTTTTTCGCGGAATTTTTTTAGTTTTTTATTTTTTATTTTTTATTTTTACCCAAGATAAAAGTTGATCAATTTTTTTCCGCCCAAATATTTATTCAACTTAAAAGAAATCACTACCTCATGTAATTCTTGAGAATGTCACCTTTTCGACCTTATCCTCAAAACAAACTTGAATCACCACACATACTCGCACAACTCATAGCAGCCATGAAAGTTTGTTGTCCATCTCCAAGAGGAACCGAAATAAAACCCCTCTTCTCTCTTCTCTCTCTCTCGACAGTCTGTAAGATCTTGCAATGGCAAAGGCAGCTAAATTCTCGAGTCTTCAGTCTTATAATCATCATGTAATTAGTGCTGCTCCATCCTCATCTCATTCGCATTGCCACAGCACGAGGTCCATTCCCATTTCCACTCTTCAGAAAAGCTGCCGCACAAAGCGCCGGCAACTCAGATTATCAGTGCCCACCTGCACGTACAAGAAGCCCAACAACGACGTACTATTATACGAACATTCACATTTTTTTCCATTACTACTGTTTAGTTGTCCGCCTTCAAAAAATATTCTTACCCAAGCAAACAAAACAATCAAGCGCAGGATAATTATTTGATAGACGCTCCTATTTCTGTTGGCGACGGGTTTTCATTCAGCGGAGGTTTTCTACATGATCTTATTTTATTATCAAAAAAGTTCAAATCATTCTAATTTCGTATAATTTATTTAACTATGATTTTAAGTATTTTTTTTTTTTTCTGAATATCACAAATTAACAGGAAAGTATTGGGATGGACCGAATCCCTCGGATGAATGGTTTAAGCAAGGCAAGACAGTGAGTCTTTTTTGTCCTCTTTTTTCTTTTTCTTTTTTTTCTTTTTTTCTTTCAAGCAATGAATATATAGGCCATTACAATCACTTCTAAATGTATATAGTCTGATACACTTTCATTCTAATTCTAACATTTAGAATAGCCTAGCTACGAACCGGGGTAGTTGGATTCCATACGGTTGATCAACCGTATGCGAACCGGGGTAGTCAATCAACCGTATGCGAACCGGTTGCTCACCAGTAGGCAGCAGCATGATGCTGTTTTATTAATTACGTATAGCCTAGCTACGAAGATTTAACTCATTGAACTTCACGCCGTGAGGTTATTATGCCTGTTGTCAATTCCATCTTCTCCTTTGGCATAAAAAAAAAAATAATAAACAAAAAAAAAATATAATAATAAACAAAATGAAAAAATTCCATCTTCTCTTTCTTTAATTTATAATTTTCCTATAAGTGTATCTATTGTTGCCAAAAAAAAAAGGCCGTTTAAAATATAAAAATCAAATTTTTAAGTTGGCAATCATATTTTGAAACTATTTTTTATTTAATTTTTAAATTTCATTTTTTTAAAACAGTAAAAAATCGATACTAAAAATACACAAAGTAATTTTTATTTTTTTTAATTAGAAATATGATTTTTTTGTAATCATTACATAAAATATTTTTAAAAATTAAATTTTAAAATACATTATTAATTTGAATCTTAGATTCCATACGGTGCTCATCAACCGTATGGCGTCGGGTTGCTCTCCAGGATGTCATTTCAATAAATTACGTATATACTCTATCTTCGAAGGTTGTAAAAATTTACGCATTGAGATAATTGTGTTTATTGCTGGGCACAACAATCGCCAGCTATGCCATTTCAACTTCTCTTATTATTCATATATATTTTTCCTACATGTGTTATATATTGGTTTGATGACACAAAAAATCAAACTTAACCATTTTGAAGAATGATCAAATAAGACAAAAAAATGTCACAAAAACTAAATCCTAAATTAGTTATTTTTAATCATTAAATAAATAATAATAATAATTATGAATACTAAATATTTAATCCTTATCGCTAGCCCCTCCTTGGAACTGAGAACGGAATTGGACTGAAAAGCTTGAACCCATATTTGCCCTATTTAAAAAAAATGAAGGTTTTCAAAGTAACGGACTTAGCAGTCCCTACCCAAGTCAAGCTTCATCCTTGGCACACCAAGAGAAAGTGAAAGAGCAAGAAAGGGAGTTAGCCAAAGCCCTACTAGTATTTCTTCATTCATTCTCTGTGTCGAAGTAAAAGCCCCTGAGGTTATTGAACGTACGTTTGTGCCACTTGCAGCCATATTGATCAAAATGAAATAGTTTCATAACTTCACTAGTAACTTGAGTGATATTTTGTGTGTACGGGTGAAATTCAGAGATCCACGAAGAAACACTAAGGAATATTTTGGTTGTTCGGCGGATTGCTTACCACTAGGTCATCAAATGGGATCAACCGCAACCATTGCTACCTTCGCAGCTTTCATTAGTGTTGGTTCTTCCAAAGTAGCAATTACCTCTGCTATTCCTACTTCCAACGACCCAATGAGTCTGAGTTAAATACTATATGACTTGGATTCAAACTATAATGTGAAGAAAAAAAATTTCGAATTTATTTTTCTATTGTTTTGAAAAATAACATTTAAGAATTAGTTAGATTTATGTTTTTTCTAAAAAATTTAATTTTTTTTAATTAGTGTATATTAATAACTAATCCTGTCAAATCCTATTAAGGAAGAACAAATATATGGAGAGATAAAACTCACATCTTTTTTTTTTTTTTTCAATCTTAAAGAAAAATTGAATTAGTGCATTCCTAATATAATGGATATGAGTGTTTCAGGTACTTCATGTCGGGTAAATTAAAACAAACTAATTATAGTGAAAACCCCTTTGTTTTTAATGCATTCATTTGAAAATGAGAGTTGACCCGGGAATTAGTGAATCCCGAAATTGTATATAATGGAGTTTGTCTTTTTCATAAAATATATCGGACTATATGTCTTACTAATATATATGGGTATTTTTGTATTTCGTACTAGTTAATAGCTATATTTAAAATAAAATAAAAATAAAAATAAAAATAAAACACAGTGTAAATCATTTGAGGAATTGTTAATAGCCGCCCGTCAGTTATAAATAAGATATATTTTTGTAATAAACATATCCCTAACATGTATAATTTTAGAAAAAGATGATACTGAAAGTTTCATTTAAATATATATCATTTAGAAAGAATTAGGTATCCAAATTCTTTAGGGAATTAGAGGAAACATGGATCCTATAATTGAGAATATGATTACTAAATAATGAATAATTAACTATAAATAAGAAATAAAATTAACGATTAAAGTAAACCATAGTACTTCCCTAGTTAAACATCCCGAAGCATGGTTTGTTATGGGCGTGCTAGAAAATAATCTCAATCTATATCTGAGTACATGAAATGATCAAAAGAATAAAATAATGAAATAAGATAATGTTAGATTTTAGGAAACCCAAATGACAACTACTATCAATATTGAAATCAAATTATTTGTAGCCTTACGCTTTTTAGTTTCCAGGTAAAAGCGTATCCTGTTTTTGGATCCTTTGAGAAGGTTAAAGATCCCATTTTTGGTCTTACGATGGGTGTTAGTTCTCAGGCCGCAACTGACGTTTACAGGTATGGCTAGATGATGATTCTTTCTTCATTACAATTGAAATATACTTAATTTCCTTATTTAATTTTGTGCAAGAGATGGTTTTGTGTTGAACGTGGAAATGCTGATAATCCCGCTGTGTTATTAGTTCACGGTTTTCCTTCGCAGGTATGTTTGTTTCTAAACTACATGTGCATGATTCTAATAGATTGTACATGCTTATTTCTCTAATTTATGTCGCCACTTACACAGTAACTTAAGCATCAAGTCAATGTGCATAACTATAAATCTCGGGAGGTCTGAGGAACAATAACAAAATATTTCTACATAAATAGTAACATAGGGATTAGGAGTAACGATTTTAAAGTTTAATTGTATCACTAAGAAGAGAGATTAGGAGTATCAGTTTTACAATTTTTCTTGTAGTTTTTTTCCATTCACTCATAATCGGGTTCTATGTTTATAACCTAGTCAAAATATCATACTTTGACTGAAAAAAAAATTATAATGTGGAGGAATGAAATCACAGAAAATAGCACTCCGTTGCCTTTAATCGAATAAGATCCAATTTATCACCCCTTGTTACGAATGGACGACGACTTTAGATGCTTAGAGCAACACTAAAAGTTTCAAGTGATTGTATAAAGATAAGAGCAAAAGGAAGAGAATTGAATACATTGAAAAGGAAGAGAATTGAATACATTGAAAAGGAAGAGAATCCTCGAGCAAACCATCAAGAAATTTTTTTGTTGTAATCATAATTAGATTATAACTTACAGCAAAACTCATGGTGATTGCCAACCAAATAAAAAAAAAATTCTTTAATATCCGATTATTAATTATGAATCTTTAAAATTTTTTTTTAAATTTAAATACAAATTACTATATAATTTATTAATTTTCAATTAATTCAATGTCACACTTAATTATATTAATAAAATTGCATGACATTAAACTAATAAAATAATAATTATCATTTTATTTTTATAGTCAAAATATAGGTCAAATTATCATTTTACTTCTAAAATTATTTTGGTTCATTTTTCATTTTTCTCTAATAAAACTTTAATTAAGTTACTGTGAACTTTATATGTGTGATTGATTACAGCTGCATAACACTAAATTAATAAATTAATAATTACAATTTTATTCTTATAGTTAAAATATATATTAAATTACCATTTTACTACTAAAATTATTTTGGTCCGTTTTTATTTTTTCTCCAACCAAACCTTAACTGAGTTATTTCGAACCTTATGTGTGTGATCAATTAGATTCTACCTCACGCTAGTAGGAGGATTTCATAAATACGTTTATAATTTTATTTAATTCCAAATTAAATTTATTTAATTGAAAACAACTTTTTAAATAAAATAGTTAACTTAATCATCTCATGATTAAATAACCTTAAATCTCCAAGTCAAGATTGACTTCTAGTAAAATATCAAAACTACCTAGAAGATGAGAAGTATCATCTTCCGAAAGAACCTGTTTGTGACCATCGTGTATACTTAATCAACTCTTCCATCTCGCCAATATCCTGATTCGTCCAAGGTTTAGTTTAACTGTTAAACCATAATAGACAAATTATATGAACCATTATACTTTTATTGAACATCGATAATGGATTTATAGAAACTCATTTCAAATCATACTACTTTGTAAAGATTTATTGTTCAATAAAATATATAATCCATAGGATATCATTTCAAATATGGACATGATGGATTCCCTCGACCACTCATAATCATGGTATGAAGTATGAAGTCCCTCTTCACCCATTACCAGGGCTACTAGGAATAATGTCGAAGTATGAAGTCTAGTACTCAAAGAAACCATGGTATCTCAGATTAGAGAATCACATATAAAATAACCACTAGATAATTTTTATTAAAAGTCAATATTAATTATCATTGATAATTATTTAAGTGTCACGTTCAATACTTTTAGTTTCTACAAAATGCTCATGCAATAATTATGGTGTTCTACTAACACCACTATCTGTGAGATTGATCACTCTAACAATTAGGTGAAGAATTACATGATTGTTTATCTAGATTAATCGATGTCCATTCTCGAGATCCTATGATAATGAACCGTTTGTTTCTTAAAATTTTTTAGCGACTTCAGTCTCTACTAGCATGATCTCTATCATTGTCTCCAAAGTGTACAAAATACTGAACTTTATCATGATATATATGTATAAAACATATAATATTAATTTCAACAAAATAAATAAATATAATAAATAATAACTGACTTTCATTAATGATAATAAATAATATTTTGCTAATATCCGCACAAAAATAGTATCACATAAAGTATTTATCTCATCGGATAAAAATCTTATTGGCCTGACGGACATACACTTTCACCCATGGCCTACACCTATGATAATCTTTCAAATCCTCCAAACTGTACGCATAATGGTCACCCTCAATTAGATCAAAAATTTTCAATCGAAAAATCTTTTTGAGTCACCACCCTCTTTCCCCTACCTACCATAGAACCAACTTATGTGAGTCAGACTCTGAAGGACCCTTATTGGAGAGAGGCTATGTCCAGTGAGCTCACTACACTTATGCATCATGGTACTTAGCAACTAGCTCCTACGCCGATGGGTGCAAATATAATCGGTTGCAAAATGAGTATTTTAGATAAAACACAACTAGTCGATGGGACAATCGAATGTTATAATAGCTAAGGGAGGGTTGATTTCAAAGAAACATTTAGTTTGGAAGTTAAATCGGCTACGATTCAAACAATTTTCAGTGGCTATTATGCAAAGCTGGAACTTGCATTAAATTGGAAGTGAACAGGACATTCTTACATGATTCACTGGAGGGGATGTGTAGCAACCGTCGGGTTTAATATGTTAATAAACTAGATTTTATTTACAAGTTACGGAAGATATCTACAGTTTTTAGCAGCCCTCGTGCTCGGTATTCAGCTCCTAAAAATTACTTGGTTGGCTTTGGGTTTGTCCAACTTTAAGGCCAATACATCGATATTTATTTAACACACTGGTCATGTGGTCTCTTTTTTCCTGGTCTACATTGATGATCTCATCATAATGACACCGCTTTAATGTCTCACAACATTGATTTATTGAGTAAACAATTATCTCTGAAAGACATGGGATATTTGAGCTATTATCTGATTGTTGAACTTGTCTGCCCCACTTCTAATATATTTTGTTCCTATAGCATAAATACATCAGAGATATTCTGTTTTGTCAGAAAATAGAACTCTAATAAACAAAAATAAAGGAAGTGCAAAAATTACAAAAAGCTACCAACTACATAAATAGCATAAATAGTAACGGATAGAAAATAGCATAAATAGCATAAAGGAAGTGTATTAAACATAAATGTTTATAATATAAATAGCAAGGGATCGAAATATATTACAAAGTTATCAATTATAATTTTTAAATCAAATAAAAATAAGATTAAAAGTTAAAGATTAATAAAATTAATGATCAACTATATTACAAATTAAAAAAATATGACTTCTACAGTCAAGCATGCTACATAAGTAATTTACTATGCTGTTAAAGAGTCTAATAGACAAACCTTATCCAAACATGGTTCTTGATTTCAAAAACTTGATTAGCACAATCAAAATAATGAATAATGAGTGATAGAAGCAAAAATCCGGCCATCACACACAGAAATAGCTTTCGACTTATTCTACAAGTAACAGACAAATTGTAGCCATCAAGTACATCGACTCGTTGACCCATTGACCCGCCGACCCATCGCGTACTTCGATCCTTCGAGTACTTTGACCTTTCAACCCGTCAAGTCGATCAAGCAATCAACCCATTTGAGTGCGTTGAACAATCGAGCTAATGAGTACGTCGGACCATCGAACCATCGAACCATCGAACCATCGAACCATCGAACCATCGAACCATCGAACCATCGAATCATCGATCCGTCGACCCAAAACAAGAAGTTTCTAACATGTTTTGCATTAATATGGACAGTGCCAAAGAAATTACTACTCCTATCTCTATTCATATGCCTTTAAAGCTGCATGATGAGAGTTCTCAGGTCGACTACTCTGAGTGTGTTCATGGTTCATTGTATTATTATCGGTAACCTGATCAGTATTAGTTTTCCTGTAAATAAACTCTCTCAGTTTATGCTCGATGGAAACCCATTAGACCACGGTAAAAATACTGTTAAGGTATTTTAAACACACTATCTTTTATGGCATTACATTAAGTCGATCTTCTACTGTTGTTCTTCGCGTTTTTTGGATGCTGATTGGACAAGAAATTTTGATCATAGGACATCTAAATTTGCATATATTATCTTTCTACGTGATAATATGCTTTCTTGGAGTTTAAGAAACTGCGGGCTGCGCCAAGATCCTCGATGGAGGCAAAGTATAACACACTTGTCGTTACTGCTTCGGAAACTCAGTGGCGACTCTCTTTGGTGAACTTGTTCCTCAGTTACACAGATCTCTGACACTTCTTTGTGACAACTGAGGATTCACTCATCTAAGTTTTAATCCAGTCAACCATTCACACATGAAGCATTTACAAATTCAACTTCATTTTGTCCACGATCATGTCCAGTAAGGTTAACTCACGGTTCCACATGTTCATACTCAAGATCAGCTTGCTGATCTCCTCACTAAGCCACTGTCACAACATTAGACAATCAGTTTATGATCGAAGCTTGGACTTGCGGATGGAAGCCCAATCTTGCGAGGGCGTGTAAATGTAATAAAAAATTAATCTAAACTATGTTCATAACAACTCAGCAAATATGTTTCATATCACTTTGAAATCTTATACCCTTTTAACCTTAAATATAAAGCTTTTATCATCAATACTTTCAATCACACATTCATTTTTATAAAAAATTAACTTTATAATCACAAGCTTATTATGATCATAATTTCCACTTATTGCAATGTTTAGAATAACGTTAAGAAATGGTAGAGAGAGAAAGATTTCAGTTTAAGAAGAGTACACCAAAAACATCATGACAAACTTATACTATTAATAATGTTCAATAAATAACCCTTAGGTTTCCTTAGCTAAAGGTTTATAAACATCTATTTTATTATACACACTTCGAAGCACGTTGACTTAACTTATTGCATTAATGAATAAGATGATGAACGAAGCATTCATGAGTACTAAGCCAACTTTGTTCTCTAACCACATGATAATTGCTAGTTTTATTTTTCTATGTTAACATCTTATATTTCATTCATAATTAAAACTTTTTTTTTTTAACGCAGGCGTACTCTTACCGTAAAGTTGTCTCAATACTTTCTACGAAATATCATGCAACTACTTTTGATTGGTTAGGTAAGGTAAACATTTTGTAGCTTATAATTATAGAGAATTTCAACATATAAATTATCAAATTATATATATATATATATACACTATTAGATCAACTTAACATCAAGATCTAGTATCTTTTTGCGGAAAACTGAAGAGGTCACTTACCTCTGGCCATTGCAATTGTTTAGATCCTTATTGAACGAGATCAACATGTTTTAGTCTCTCAAAACCCCAATCTGGTAGTTGATGGTAACACATGCTTTTTATGTTTAGGGTAGAGACCCTATTTCCAAAAAACTAACATTGTGTCTTCTCCCATGAAGAAGACTATTTACAGAGAAGTAAATGAGATCTTCTTTCCCAAACATACCCCTAGTAAGTACCCTAGAAATTAGAATGATGGGTCACTAACTTTCAAAATCGTTTCTTATATTATCTTTCTTTATTTTATAAATAGTACATAATGCTTATATCTAAGAAAAAATAGTATAAGCAAATTTTTATATATATATAAAGAAACGGTTAACATTTTCCCTCTTGACCCATTATCAGTTTATTCATATATGTATTATCATAAGAAAAATTTCCATCTATACTTTATATTTATATGGAGAGTCAAACGTGGATCGTTGTTGTGGTAAGTCCTTTAATTTCAGGTATTACCTTCCATACATCACAATATCATCATTCTTCAAGTCAATTTTGACCGAAAGTAAATGATTTTATGAATGCACACTAAATGTCCATTCGAGTCTTCTTTATTTGTCATTCTCTAAACTTTATGTATACACTTCCTAGATGAGATGACATGTAAATGAGAATTTTTAATAAACTGCTAGAAAGAGGTATCTTATAATCAAATGCTAATAATTAGTCTTCATACTATCAACATGTTCTTTGTAGATCTTAGGTGCCAAAACTTTAGTTATAAGATCTGCAATCATCCATTTTGTGCTGATGTGCTCTATTGTATCTTGTATGTCTTAACATGTTCTTGAATGACTAAGTACTTGATGTTGATGTGTTTACTTTGACTTTCATTATTCTTGGCCAAGAAGATGGCAACAATATAACACAAGAGATCCTTAGTGGCTTGAGAATATAATCTACTACTCCAAGCCGCATGATGAAACTCCTTAGCCAAATAACCCGTAAAGTTGCTTCAAAACAAGATACAAACTCTGCTTCTATGGTTAAAAGCTGCAATGATCCCCTATTTTACACTTTTCCATTCAATGGATCCTCCAACTTGTAGGAAGACATTCAGATGTCGACTTTCGGCTATTAGAGCACCTAACAAAGTCTGAGTCTAAATAACCAATTACTTCCAAATGAATAGATGGCTATAAGTAAGATTATAATCTTTGGTCCCTTAGAGGTATCAGATAACCTTCTTTATAGCTTTCCAATGTTTCAAACTAGGGTTACTTTGATACCTTCCCAACATTCCTACTATAAATGTAATATCATGTCTTGTATAGACTTGAGCGTACATAAAGCTTCCAACTATAGAAGCATAAGAAATGATTTCCATTTATTTCCTTTCTAGGTCATTTCATGAGCACTAGTTCAAACCGAACTTATCGCCTTTGCTAATAGGTGCTATACTAGATGAATAATTTTTCATATGAAATCTATCAAGTACTTTATAGAAATAGGTGTCTTGAGATAAATTGAGAATTCCTCGAGTTATATCTATATCAATCTTTATGTCAATTACTAAACTCATATCATTCATTTCAAATTTACTTGATAGAAATTGCTTTATCTCATAAAGTAAACATAAAACACTTGATCAGGTAAAATGTCATCTGCATTTAGGGCTAAGAAAGCATAAGAAATGATTTCCATTTATTTCCTTTCTAGGTCATTTCATGAGCACTAGTTCAAACCGAACTTATCACCTTTGCTAATAGGTGCTACACTAGATGAATAATTTTTCATATGAAATCTATCAAGTACTTTATAGAAATAGGTGTCTTGAGATAAATTGAGAATTCCTCGAGTTATATCTATATCAATCTTTATGCTAATTACTAAACCCATATCATTCATTTCAAATTTACTTGATAGAAATTGCTTTATCTCATAAAGTAAACATAAAACACTTGATGCAGATAAAATGTCATCTGCATTTAGGACTAAGAAAATAACTTTCCTCCCACTAATCTTGTGGTATTTACATTGTGGAATTTAAAATACCATTGTTGAGAAGCCTATTTTAGTCTATATATAGATTTCTTGGGCTTGCCAACCAAACACTCATTTCTCTTTGAGACAAATCATATAGGCTGATTTATGTAAACCCCATTCTCTAAATCTTCATTGAGGAAGGCCATTTTTACATCTATTTGTCATAATTTAATATTAAAATGTGCTACTAATACCATGATATGGCATTATATGAAGTGAATCATTCTTCCAGACCGAAGAGAAGATATCGTGAGAATCAATTCTTACCTATTGAGTAACTCATTTGGCTATGTCCTATCTTATACTTTTTGACAATGCCTAAGGATCTAATTTGGTCTTAAGAACTCACTTTTAACCAATGGCCTTAGATTCCTTAGACAACTCAACAAGATTCCATACTTGATTGTCAAATTTATCTCATATGTCATGTCATTGTACCATAATACAGTTTCCTCTGTTCATAGTATGTGGAAACATTGAAGGATTATCTTCAACACCAACATCGGTCTCTGATTGTTGTGGATACACTATAGTCAGAAGAAACTATAGGTTTTCATATTCTTGTAGATCTCCTTAGATTTATGTCATTTTATTGTGGTTGATCTACTTGAATATCTTGTTCATGATGAGGTTCTTCAACCATATGAGGCTCCATAATAATTTCTTATTCATTATCCATTGATCTTATATGATCAGACTGAAAAATTACAATCCTTAATAAAGATTCAGAAGTAGTTTTGTTTTTCATATATTTCTCAAATACTGAAAAATTATAAATACAATGTTTCATATATATTTCCACTTATCTCATCTTTCTCAATGAACTTCACATTTCTTGATTCTATAATTTTCTGAGAATGGTTTGGAGAATTAGATAGCCAATTAAATCATCATTAACTGTCCTTGGGTATAATTTCTTCACTTATGGATTGTAAACCCAAATTTTTGTTTGACAACCTCATATGCATGTATGTCTTAAACTAGGCTTCCAACCTTTCTTCTATAATTAAAATGATGTCTTTGATACTACTTTGGTAGGAACTCTATTTAAGACATAAACAACGGTTTTTAGGGCTTCACTTCATAAGAAAATAGGGAGAGAAGAGTTACTAATCATTGAGTCACCATGTCTATTAATGTTCAATTTTTTCTTTCAGTAATACCATTTTGTTCTGATGTGCCAAGCAAAGAGTATTGTACTACAATGCATTATTCTTTTAGAAACTTTGCAAATAGACTAGATCCTTAGTCAATATTCGTATACCTACCATAATACTCCTTACCTTTATATGATCTTGCGATCTTCATTTGTTTTCCCAATTATTTCTCTACTTTAGCTTTATAAAATTTGAAAACATTTAGTACTTCCCTTTTTCATAAGTATCTTTGACTGTTATAACACATTTTGAAAAAAATATCACAAATATCGATGTGTCTTATCTAAAAAATGTCCGACCTCCTCCTATCACCTTGACTATTTTGTTGGTTTGCTTTACCTTTATATATAATCCACACAGGCCCCAAAATTGGATAAGTCGAGATCTTCAAGAATCCCTTCTTTTATTAATCTATGTATTCTCACAATAGAAATATGACCCAACCCTTAGTGCCACAAAAAGTAGATTTATCATCAACATTATTTCGCGTAGCGCCAAAATTATCAAGCATAATTAACAATTTAAATTTGATACAAATTTAAATGAAGTCTAAAAAGAACATTATTAATAAAACCTTCTCCTATAATATCAAAGTTTTTAAACAAGGAAAACAAACTAGCATAAAAATTAAATACATAACCATGTTTTAAAAGTTTCGAAGCAAAAATAAGATTCTTAGTAAGAGACATACAGTACATAAAAAATTCTTTCTAAATTTAAAATGAAATCAGAATTGAGAAGTAACCTATATATTCCAATCATCTCCATATATGAATTCCTTCCTTTCCCTGAATAGATAAAGCATTCACTTTATGTTGGTTTCCTTTGGCTCATAAAAGTCCTATTGGTAATAGTTGTAAAGTTCATATGGAACCCAACAAGGGTATTTTAAAATTTTAATCGGATCTCACATGAACTTATGAAGGCATGAACAAGTTGTGCTAGTTAAGACAACAAAACATAGATCAAAACAGGAAACTATTACATAAATTGAAGAAGAATTCACTTACATCTTATAAAGCTTATAGAACTGATCAAACAAAAACTTCTTCTTGTGTGTCATGCGAGATTAAGAGGCTCAAAAGAAAGAAATATGAACCCACCCAATTGTTTGACTTTTAATTTTGATCCACACAGATTAATTCACTAAAGTAAATTATAGTTTAGGATGTTCATTTAATAAACTGTCTAAATTTCAACTGAAACAAGATAGTCTCATTCTTCTAGTAAAATTCTAATTACTTTAATTTTAAATAATCATTCATTATAATTACTCTAATTATATATGACAATTACTTAATTAATGAAAAAGCAATCGACATGAAATGCACATGATGTGGCCGACGATAGGTACATTTCCAACAAAATTTGACTTATAATTAATTCTTAATTAATTAATAAAAATTCAATTTATCGGATTACCAATTTGCCCATTAACTCCTTGATGAATGCTAACTAAATTAATTAATTTAAATTCTTATGATTAATAATTAATTACTAATTAACCTAATCCTCGGATCCTTCCTCTAATTATGAAATTACTCTTAATTCATTTTTATTATTTATATGTATGACTAGTTAGTTTCTAATTTCAAAAGTAGAATGGATTTATAATACTTCATAATTTTATCTAATTTATAATTAGATATGTTTAATTTTAAAATTAGCTTTTAAAGTAAATATTTAATTTAATTAAAATTTCCATGTGGGCAAATATCATAACATGCACATAATTATGATAATTTATAGGAGACTAGTTTCTTCAAATTACAGACATGTGTGCTACAAGTAATTTTAATAAATTAATAACTATCTCATCCTTAATAAACCATAAATTATAACAATTTCTCTAGGGGTATATTATCATAATGGTACCTTACATTAATTACAATCATTGATGTCTACAAATGTGATTGAATCAAAATTTAATACCACTATTATACTAAAGATGCTGGCTACTCTTTAATATACTCTATTTGATATCAAATATTTTAGTTCATAGCATAAACAAGACATTAATATTTTATGCTTTATTAATCAAAATTATACAAGACATAGACTAAATTACATCTATATATATCATGTAAATAACAACTTTTTAGCATTCACATCAAATTCTCTATAAAATTATGTAAATTTAACTTAATTTTAGCTAATATGATTCTTTACTAATATACTTTTATATTCGGTAAATCAATTAAATATTATTATTTATTTCAATTTTTTAATAAAAAGTTCATGAGAGAGAAAAATACTACTAAAATAAGTTCAACTTAGCTAACGTAATTCTTCAAATTTTTTTTAAAAATTACTTCATTAAAATTAAACTTAACATTAAATATAACTAACATGATATGAAATGTATTTTTATAAAAATTATTCATATTCTTCAAAATTAACTAATATAAATATTTCACCAACTTAATATGAACACTTAAATGCCAAAAGCCAAAATAAATAATGATTCATCCCACAGTTAGAAGTTAGAACACTTAAATGCCAAAATGCCAAAATAAATAATGATTCATCCCACAGTTAGAAGTTAAAAGACTCTGAAGTCCAAAAGACTACTACCCAAAAGTCGACCGAAAACTACATGTACTTTTTTAGGGATGAGGCTCTTCCTTATACATGCGAAACTACATGCTGTTTTGTCATCCCTATCCTCTATCTGTGTCTGCAGCTGAATGCTTGATCAGGATACGACCATTACGAATACAAACTTAAAAAAGGCAATTTGTTACGCATTTGAGGTTCGTTTTTTATAATTCAAATGCCATTTTGCAGACAATTTCACAAAGAATTTAATCATTTTTTTTCCACAAAATAATTCTCCCACAATTAAATATGAACAAATTCCAAACTTTATGAATAGAATCTTACATTCTTTAACAAGCTTGGATAACAAAGAATAAACCTTAAGTAATAAGAAAGACCGCTTTAATACCAAATGTTAGATGATACGAACTAAGTTGATCAAACTAATGCATTAGGTTATCTAGAGGACGACATGTCATCACCTCAGCAGATTGACAAGCTGCGCGTAAGGCTCAACAAGAAACTAGCATAGTGGAGAGAGTATACTTGCTACACGACTTAGACCCAAAGAAAGAGGCTATCAACCTCAGCTGGCAGTCATCTCCAACTGTGAAGAGAGAGAAAGTAGTCTGTTAGTAATGGAGAAAAACAATATAATATACAAGGCATGTAATCATGATGAAAAGAAGAAATTAAGCTGAATTCTTCTCCATCATTTCTCTTTGTTTCCCTCCCTTCTTAGGAGTTTTAGCTAACTCAGAAATGCTTAACGTGACATTTTGGTGCTCTTGTTCCTGTTCACAACCTCCATTTTCCTATCCATGGAAACACACAAAAAAGATGCAAATACAGCCGAGCAAAATACTCTGCAAGCTCACATGGACTTTATTTCTTAACGAATGGAAAAATTAGAATCGAAGCTGGATTGTTTCGATGAATTAACTGCTTCAGTTCAAAGCCTTCTTCAACAACAATCTACGGGTTCTAGCTCAGTAAAATACGGATTCGACTGCTCTACAAATTCTATGGTTAAAGCTTATAAAATTGAAGTTCCGCATTTCGATGGTATCGATCCCCTGGATTAGATTTTCAAGATCGAACAATTTTTCCAGTTCCACAATACTAATGAACATCAAAAATTACAACTGGCCGCATTACATTTTGAAAGTCTTGCTCTTTATTGGTATAAATGGATGCACACTAGTAACATGATTTAATCATGGACTATTTTCCGTCATTAAATCAAGGTCCTTTTTGGATCGTTGGAGTATGATGATCCAAAAGGCAATTTAACTAAACTCTTATAGACTACTACAGTGGCGGACTATCAAGCAAAGTTCGAAGATCTATTAACTCAGGTCCATGGTCTCTCTGATGTGTTTTTAAAGAATTGATTTATCTTGGGGTTGAAGTCGGAAATTCGTCGTGAGGTACATTTAACTCATCTAGTTTCTCTATAACAAGCTGTTGCAGTCGCAAAAATGCATGAGGATAAATTAAAGATTCCATGCAGACCCATAAACAGTCCTATACTTATACTTCAGGATTATATAATCCACCAGCTCTTAAACCACCTCTCCTACCTACTCCCACGTCCAATTCCATATCCACCTTCTCTCCTTCCTTGAAGTCTTATAAGAAACTTTCCCAAGCTGAAATGACAGAACGTTGTTCTAAGGGTCTCTGTTTTAATTGTGATGAACTGTTTGATCCTAAGCATAAGTGTAAGAGCCGATTGTTTACCTTCTTATATGTTCTTAATGCATATTCTATTTCGGATTCTGAGATGCACCTCTGTATTGCTAAAGAATCGAGTCCTATTGAGACTTCTGATTTGCTTATCTCACCAACTCCACAGATAAGCTTTCACGCCTTAGCTGGGGATCAGTCCCTTCGCACTCTTCGATTGGTTGGCAGGATTAGCTGGTATGCCTCTACAAATTTTAGTTGACTCGGGCAAGACCCATAATTTTATCTAGTCTTGAGTGGCTCAATTTCTTAAACCACTAGTTTCTCCTACTGATAATTTTAAGGTTTTGGTGGGCAATGGCGAATAGTTAAGTTGTGTGGGCATTTGCAAAGATGTTACTATCATGCTCCAACACACACCTTTTGGTATGGATCTCTTTCTTTTGCCAATGGAGGGAGCTGACATTGTGCTGGGAATCCAGTGGCTCCAATCTCTTGGACTGGTTACTATCGATTTTTTCACCTTCACCATGTCCTTTCAATGGTTAAACAATACTATTACCTTACAAGGCACCACTACCACTATTTCCACAACCGGAGGGTTGCTCTCAACTCCAGAAGCTAGTTCACAATGATGGCATTGCTTTTTTCTTCCATCTTATGTTGTCCAATTCACCATCCCTTCCTTCTCTTACCAGTCCTCCTGAAATAGAAACCGCCTCACTAAATTCCACTTTTCCCCCAAAAATAGCTTCCTTACTCAATATCATCACCTTTTCCAAGAACCCACTAATCTACCTCCACAAGGGCTCAATGATCACCAAATCCATTTAGAACCTAATTCCAAACTAGTCGATATAGGGCCTTATAGATATCCTCATTTCCAAAAGAATGAGATAGAGCGATAGGTGCAAGAAATGCTATCTCATCGGGTTATTAAACCTAGTACAAGTCCTTTCTCATCCTTTGTGTTATTAGTCAAAAAGAAAGATGGTACATGGAGATTCTATGTCGATTACAACAGGGGCTTAAACAACATCATTGTTAAAGATAAGTTTCCTATACCTACTGTTGATGAATTATTAGATGAGTTATTTGGCTCTACCCTCTTTTCTAAGCTAGATTTATGTGCGGGTTATAATCAGCTTAGAATGACAACATCTGACTCTTTCAAAAATACTTTTCGTACACATGATGGTCATTTTGAATTCTTAGTTATGCCTTTTGGCCTTACTAATGCCCCCTCTACTATAAACCAACTCTTTCAACCCTTCTTGAGGAAATCAGTCATTATATTTTTTGATGATATCTTGGTCTATAGTAAAACCTTACAAGATCATGTTGTTCATCTCCATCAAGTCTTAGAATGCCTAACCACCAACGCTTTTCTTCTCAAAAGTACCTTTGCTGCTACTTCCATAGATTATTTTGGGTATATGGTCTCGGTGCAGGGTGTTGCACCAGACCCTACAAAGGTTGAGGTCATTAAGACCTAGCCTATTCCTAAGACTCATAAACAACTCATAAGTTTTTTGGGACTTACTCGGTACTATAGACAATTTGTTAAGGGCTATGCTTCTGTGGCTACACCTCTCACTGATCTACTTAAACATGATAGTCTTATGTGGCTTCCTATGGCAACTATGGCTTTCAATTCATTGAAGAATGCTATCGTTTTTGCACCTATTCTTTCATTACTCGATTTCTCTAAACCTTTTATTGTGGAAACAGATGGATCAGGCAAAGGTTTAGGTGCTATATTGATTCAAGATGATTACCCTATAGCCTTCTATAGTAAGAATTTATGTCCTAGACATCAAGCTGCACCCACTTATATAAGGGAATTAAATGCAATCACAAGTTATGTAGCTAAATGGAGACAATATTTAGTGGGGAGAAGATTTTACATTAAAACATACCAGAGAAGCTTAAAAGAGTTAATATTCGAGGTCATCCAGACTCCTCACCAAACAACACTACCCTACTAAATTGCTGGAATATTCCTATGAAATCTTATACAAGCCTGGAAAAAAAAAAGTGGTAGCAAATGCACTTTCTACAAGAGAATATGATGCTTCTAGTTCTCTGGTCCCATTTATGATTTCATTTCCATTCTTCAGACTGATTTGGTGAAGGATTTGACTGCTCAATCTATAATTACAACACTCGAGTTGGACCCTTTTTCTAAACTTTCTTGAGATTCTAAGGATTGTCTTCTGTACAAGAAAGGTAAACTTTACATCCCTCACTAATCTAGCCTCATTGCCCACTTTTTGAAAGAATTTCATGATACACCTATTGGGGGGCATTCGGTATTGACACAAACACATTCGAATTCGTTTGCTAGCAAATTGTTTTTTTGGCATAGAGGGGTTCAGTGAAGGATTATGCGACAAATTGCTTAGTGTGTCAGCAAACTAAAGCCCTTTTAACTCTACCCCTGCAGGGACAACCTCTTCCAATTCCATAATAAATTTGGGAAGATGTGTCCATGCGTTTAGTACTCGCTTACCATCTCCTTTGGGTTTTACAGTGAATTTTGGGTGGTGGACCGGTTATCTAAGTACATCCATTTTGGGGCTCTTCCTACTTCCTTTACTTTGACCAAAGTAACTAATCTCTTTGTCTCTATAGTTTGTAAGTATCATGGTTTCCCTAGATCTATTATTTCTGATAGGGACTAGATTTTCACAAGCAAGTTTTGGTTTGAATTATTTCACCTACTTGACACTACTTTAAAGATGAGCACAACTTACTATCTCCAAACAGATGACCAAACGGAGGTGGTCAATAGGTGTTTGAAAAAATATTTGTGAGCTTTTTGTCACGTGCATAAAGTTTCACCCCGAACTTAGACGCTCTATGCGGCATTTGACACTCCTCCGAGTAACCAAGTCAGCCTAACCGAACCTTGCCAAGAGGTTTGCTTGAAGACTTAGAAGAACACTTAAGCTAGAGAGAATAAAGAACTCTTTGTATTGCTAGAATACTAGTATTTTGTGGATGATTTACAAATGAGGAGGACTCCTCCTTATATAGATCCCCACCTTGAAATGAATGGTCAAGATCAACTCGATCTAATGGCTACGATCTAACTTCTAGAGACTTCCATACAAATATCTACTATTCTACAAGGGACTAGAAGAATGTACAAGGGAGTAGAAGAATGTACAAAGTTCTAGAGAATTCCACAAGTGTGTAGGAAAAACCCTAGAGAATCCTAGAGAAGTCTAGAAGTTTCTAGACTCTTTCATAAAGACTCTTCCATAAAGCCTCCTCCACATTTTCTATCAAGTAAGGCAGTCCGTAACACGCTCCCCCACCTATTCGGGCAACGCCCTCATCGTGCATTCAAGCTCAAATCGCTCAATGCAGTCTTTGAACTGCCATAATAAGTATTCATGCTCCCAACTAGCCTTCTTCTCTAGGACTCACTTCCATCAAATGAGGTATTCCTTGTAGCTCGACACACCTCACTTCCTCATGATTCTATCTGCAAGGATTTCTTCTACTTCTCTATCATAAGAAGTAACCACCGCTGTTAGTGCCCACTTGGACACCCCTCGACTAGGTTCATCCTTGTCTTCATGATAAAACTTCAAGAGACTCACATGAAACACCGGATGAATCCATAACTTCGAAGGTAACTCTAACTTATAGGAGACCTTGCCAACTCATTGAATGATCTTGAACAGCCCCTCATACCGCCAGATCAACCCCTTATGCACTGCCCTCAACGAATTGAATTGTGGAGGCAAGAGCTTCACCATGACACGATCTCCTTCTTGGAATTCCACTATCCTTCGCTTAAGATCGGCCCACTTCTTCATCTTCTTTGATGCCTTCCTCAAGTGGGCATAAGCCATATCTATCTCTTCTAACTCAGGTTTCGCCATGCAATAAGATGCCATGGTTGGTGGCTTTGCTCCTTCTACTAACTCCCGCTTGTGATCCACCTCCCTCCTAGGTGGAAGCTTCTTTGGAAGTTCTGGTGGCATAACATCTAGGAACTCCTTAAGTACTCCTTGCACTTTTTTTGGAATCGCCCTTTCCTTAGATGGCTCACCCTCATCCACCTTTAAAGCTGTAAGGTAGGTCTCTTCCTCCTGCTTCAATCCCTTGCATAGCTGCATAGCAGACAACACCTTGGTCTCCAACCGTGTCTCTCTCGAGACTGGGACCGTGCAAGGAGAACCAGCATCCATAATCATAAATGAATTAGCATAAGGCATAAGATAAGCCTTTACATGATCTTGCTAATCTAGCCCAAGCTCTATGTCGTAGTCATCCATTAGAATGGCTGTGAACTTTACGACTCCTGACCATTGTCCCACCTTGGTCTTTGCATCGGCTATCACCATGATTGGCAATGCCTTCGAGTTGACTGCCTTGATGAAGCCAGTTGACTTGGCTAACTTGAGACCGAGCTTTTTCGCAACGTCGGCCTTGATGAAATTGTCGGTTACTCCTGAATCCACTAGAGCTTTGAGTTGCCTCCCCACAGCGTCTATCCCGACATACATGAATCCCTTCTTTGGCAACTTAGGTCCTTCAACGATCTTGGCCTTGAGTGTACCGAGGAGTCTGATTAACCCCATCCTTACCTCTTCTTCTAACTCCCTGCCTCTTTCAAGCGCGGTGAGCTTCGCCTTCTTCGAGTAATTTCGAACCATGTGCGGTCCTTCGCACAAGAAGCACTTCAACATCTTGGCCTTGGATGTCTCCCCCACACCCTTGCCATTACCCTTCCCTCCAAAGGGCTTACCCGCTCCCTCATTGCGGTTGTTGAAGCTACTCTTGGTGGCTCCCCCACCATTACCTCCATCACCCCAGTGACCACTTTTGGGCTTATCTTCCCGTCTATACTCGGTCAAGCTTTCCGCCTCCTCGATTGCGGCTTTGAGAGTTTGAATGTTTCTCCTCTTCAACT
Organism: Coriaria nepalensis; assembly: GCA_027186245.1. Taxonomy (NCBI): domain Eukaryota; kingdom Viridiplantae; phylum Streptophyta; class Magnoliopsida; order Cucurbitales; family Coriariaceae; genus Coriaria; species Coriaria nepalensis. Next base: position 4,378,937 of record CP114493.1, read on the forward strand.
CTTGCTTGGACCAAGGCTGTAACCCTTTTATGAAGGCAAATTTGGCTTCCTTTTCCGGGAAGTCTGGAATCTCCAACAATATTTCTGAAAACTCATTCACATAATCAGAAATACTAGACTTATGAGTGAGGTGACGAAGTTTATCTCGTGCTTCATCTTCGAGATTTCTTGGGCAAAATTGCTCTTTGAAGGCCTCTTTGAACTCATCCCACCTTGTCATCTCGAAGAGTCCTCGCTCAACGTCGCCGCTCAATCTACTCCACCATAGTGCCGCGGTGTCATTAAGATAGAGAGGGACTGTGTCTATCTTCTCTTCATCATCTGTGATCCTCATTTTCCTGAAGTAGAGTTCTAAGCTCCATAGAAAGTTCTCTACTTCCTTTCCCTTCCTAGCTCCTGCATAGGTTTCACGTCGAGGCACGTCCACCTTTAGTGCGAGAGGAGCATCGATTATGTCCCTAGACACCCTATATTTACAGAGTGACACATTCATCTCGATGATCTGCATCCTCTCGTGCACTTCCGCTAGAGAAGCATCCATGTTGGCGTGGAGAGCCCTCATCTCCTCTTGGATTGTGGCGACAATCCTATCCAATGATGCTTGGAATCCCTCTTGAAGTCCACCTCCTTGGTTAGCCATCGCTAAATCCGCTACTTGTTCCACCTTCTTCTCCATCACATTGCCTTGCCTCACCACAGTATTCTCCAACTTGAGAACACGGTTCTTTAATGATGCAAACATGTCTCGAGATGGCTCTCACTGCTTCTACTTTCCTCCACCCTTAACATTCTCCTGCCTTGTCTCTCATTCAATTGGATCGACAGTGTTGGAACCACCACTAGCCATTTCTTCTACAAGATCTTCACTCACACAAAACTTTGGCAAGAATAGAACCACTTTGCACCCTCATGTACGACCTTGGCTCTGATACCAATTGTCACGTGCGTAAAGTTTCACCCTGAACTTAGACGCTCCATGCGACACTTGACACTCCTCCGAGTAACCAAGTCAGCCTAACCGAACCTTGCTAAGAGGTTTGCTTGAAGACTTAGAAGAACACTTAAGCTAGAGAGAATAAAGAACTCTTTGTATTGCTAGAATACTAGTATTTTGAGGATGATTTACAAATGAGGAGAACTCCTCCTTATATAAACCCCCACCTTGAAATGGATGGTCAAGATCAACTCGATCTAATGGCTACGATCTAACTTCTAGAGACTTCCATACAAATATCTACTATTCTACAAAGGACTAGAAGAATGTACAAGGTTCTAGAGAATTCCACAAGTGTGTAGGAAACCCTAAAGAATCCTAGAGAAGTCTAGAAGTTTCTAGACTCTTCCATGAAGCCTCATCCACCCTTTCTATCAAGTAAGGTAGTCCGTGACATTTTGCTATGGATGCTCCTAAAGGATGGTTTAAATATCTTGGTTGGGCTAAGCTTCACTATACACCTTACTCCACTCTTCTTTAGGTTGTTCTCCTTTTCAAGTTGTCTATGGTAGGGCTCCTACCATTCCATCTTACATTAGGGGTTCTGCTTCATTGCCCTTCATTGATTTGGAGTTATTGGATTACGATAATGTTTTGGTTAAATTACGGATAAATTTACTGGCTGCACAAAATCGTAGGAAAGTCTAAGTTGACAAACATAGAGTGAAGCCCTACTCTGATGAAGGCGATTGGGTCTTTGTCAAATTACAACCCTATCGCCAACTCTCTATATCTGGTCGCCCTTTTCCCAAATTGGCATGCAGGTTCTTTGGCCTTTCCAAATTTCTCAAAAAAATTGGCAATGTTGCTTATGAACTACTACTTCCCCCTACTTCTAAGATCCATCATGTATATCATGTTTCGAAATTGAAGAAGTTTTCGGGAAAACGTAACTCACTTGCAGCTGGCCTTATCATCCTACAAGATGTAAACAACAATCATAGTCCATTTTTTATTCCATAAGAAGTTTTACAGCTTAGAACTATCAAAAGGAATCATGCTGATATATTTCAGGTATTGATTAAATGGCGGAACTTACCTGTAGATGAAGCATCATGGGAAGACTTTGATTCAATCATTGCATTATTCTATGATTTCCACCTTGAGGATAAGGTGAAGTTGTTCGGGCGGGTATTTGATACGAACCATATTGATCAAACTGATGCTAAGGGTCATCTAGAGGACGACATGTTATCACCTTAGCATATTGAAAAGCTGCGTGCAAGGCCCAGCAAGAAACCAGCATGGTGGAGAGAGTATACTTGCTACACGGCCCAAGCCCAAAGAAAGAGGCTATCAACCTCAGCCGACAATCATCTCTAATTGTCAAGAGAGAGAAAGTAGTCTGTTAATAATGGAGGAAAACAGTATAATATGCAAGGCAGGTAATCATGATGAAAATAAGAAATTAATCTAAATTATTCGTTTCCCTTATTTCTCAGGATTCTCTCCCTTTTTAGGAGTTTTAGCTAATTCACAAATAGCTAACATAATATTAGATCAACTTACCATCAATATCTAATATTTTTATGTTGAAAACTCAAGTAGAGTAAAGGAAACATCGCTTACCTTGGGCCATTACAATTGTTTAGATCATAATTGAACGAGTTCAGCTAGCACGATTTTAGTCTCTCAAAATCTCAATTTGCTACTTTGATTGTAACACATACATTTTATATTTTGAGGCTAGAGAGCCTATTGTTTTTTTCTCCCATCAAGAAGACTATTTATAGAAATGTAAATGAGATTTTTTCTCCCCAACATACCCCTAATAAGCACCCCTAACAATTAGAATAATGGGTCACAAACTTTCAAAACCATATCGTGTATTACTTTTCTTTATTTTTTATTTTTCTTGCAGCAACGAGAGTTTTTAAGCTCTTGTACATATTCTAAGAAGTTATTGTTATCATGTAGGCTTCGGATTTTCAGATAAGCCCCAACCTAAATATGGTTTTGATTATACTTTGGACGGTATGTAATACCTTAACTTGTTAATCTGTAACTACTTTTATTTTAAATGAAGAAAATTTTGGTTTGGATGACAGAGTATGTGTCAGCATTAGAACATTTGGTCGATGTGCTGGCTATTAATAAAATCTCACTGGTTGCGCAGGTACTATCAAATATTAAATCAATTCATTATATATATTTTTTTTTTCATACACAACCATGCAACTATTATGTATTTGACAGGGCTACTTTGCACCGGTGATTGTTAAATATGCGAGCAAGAATCAAGACAAGCTTCGTAATTTGATACTCATCAATCCTCCTGTATGGACTCTTAACCAACCTTGTTTAACAAATTTATAAATTTCTTCTCAACTTTTCCTTTTCTCAGCTTGGTGGAGGATTAAAAAAAAAAGAACAAGATTAGATAATTCTCACGAAGCGGGAGAGTCATTCCCATTTTATCTGCCTCGAGCAGTGTACTCAATCTCCAAAAGAGAGTAAATAATAATGTCGCTATTGTCACTTAGCAACGCTCTGTTAGTAAGGAAATTCACATAGTATAGCAATATTGTGAATATTGTCATACATACTCGTAATATACTTTGATTCCAAACAATGGTTGTCTAAATTGACCATATTATAATTAGCTATCAAAGTCAACTATATATATATGTATATATATATCTCTATATATTTGGTATTTTAACTATTGCGAATATAACTAACCTAAGTGTTTGTTTTTCTTCTTTCCCGTGTTTTGGTTAAGTTGACTGACCAACATGTCAAGCTTCCATCAAGTTTGTCCATATTTTCAAACTTTCTGCTCGGTGAAATATTTTCTCAGGTACGTAGGATGATTCTTTATGAGTGTTAACTTCTCACTCAAGCAGTTTGGTATGAAACGTCCTGCTACAACTTTGATATATGTCTCATGATTTTCCTAAATTCTAAAATCAAATTTATAATTGATTCATTTCATTAGTTGTATTAAAAAATATCGATTTTAATCATTAAAAGTTTTGATCCATTATATGTAAGCAATTAAATAAGATGATGCAATGTTGTTTTGGTACTAGGATCCTGTGAGGGCCAGTGATAAAGCCTTGATGAGCTGCGGGCCATATAAAATGAAAGAAGATGATGCAATGGTTTATAGAAGGCCTTATCTTTCATCAGGTTCTTCCGGGTTTGCACTAAATGCAATAAGCAGGGCAATGAAGAAAGATTTAAAGGTAGATCCTCCGTTCCATATTTCTCTAGCTAATATATTAAAGCATTGGTAGAGTCTTCGAATGATGTCAAATCGACAATGATAATCAATTTTTGTGTAACAATGATTATGTTTGCTTAATCCAGGACTAAGCTTAATCTAGAACCACCCAAGTATATCTCTTCATAGGATGTTTGCTTAATTAATCTATATTTAACAGAGATATGTCAAAGATATGAGGACTACCCTGATGGATATCAACTGGAGAGTTGAAACAACAGTATGCTGGGGCCAAAGAGACCGTTGGTTGAGCTATGATGGTGTTGAAGAATTTTGCAAGAATTCAAAATCAAAACTTATTCAAATTCCCATGGTATGGCATTTGGAGATTTTCATATAGATTGAGCTTCTAATGGGTGCTTCAAAGTGTTTTTTCGCTGGGTGGTAGAAATATATCTAAATCTCTACATGCATGTTATAAATTTGATGTACGTCGTTCTATATATTACTTTGATTTTTTATTTTTACAAGTGGGATCACTTACTCTTCGTCTATATTCAACTTTGCAGGCAGGACACCATGCGCAAGAGGATAGAGGAGAAGAACTTGGAAAAATAATTTCCGATATAATTGGGGAAGGAAGATGATAAAGATTGATTTTCTTTATCTAACAGTTGTGTATGCAATGATATTGTTGATAAGAATATAATAGATATGATTTAACTTTATCTTAATTTACTAGATGAGATCCATGTTGTATATGTTTGAGAAATTGGAGAATGAGTTTTTTCCCTCCAAATTGCTCATCTTATTAAAATGAAAGCATTGCATGTTATAGGAATTTGTGATGATTATATAATACAACTTCTCTCATACATTTTTTCTAAGATTTACCCATATTTTACAATACTTTACTTACTCTCTTACACAAGTCATACTTAACTGTGAGAATTTAGATAGTAATAATGCTTGCACAATAACGAAATAGGGTTGTTGTGATTGAGGTGAGTGATCACATTAAAATTTTGTTGTCCTCTTTCGGTCCAATCATTTTTGGGGACTTAAAATCTGTTATTATGACTAATCTACTTCTTCTGTAAATAATAATTTAATTTGATAAAAGCTGGCGGAAAGCTTCCATGTGTTGAGTGGCACAGATTATTTTTGGTAGACTAGGTGTATTATTCTAAATTATTTTTGGTGGGCCAGAGGTATTATTACTTTTAAAGTAAAAAGCTTTTGTGCTCTCGCGTGAAATCTGGCCAAAACTAAAGCTTCCCTCCAGTATTTTGGCTCCTTCACATTTATCGCTAAAAAACTTCTGAAAGCCTCTCCCCTCCATTCTTTAATAGAAAACTCCTCCCTTTCTCTTTAAAACTAATCAATGCCAAAAAATGAGAGTGAAAAAACCTATATAAAACCCTACAAATCTTTCACGATGCACTCCATTGCTTAAAAATTCAAGTCTCTACTGAGGCTCTTCACCGTTTATTCAACGCCACATATTCGCCATTTCTCTCACCCTCCCCCATCGTCAGAACTCAGACGCAAAAACTCGATCGGATCGACGATGAGCTCCTCGAGTTAATGAAGCGAAAGCAGAGAAGACTGACTACTTTTGATATAAAGCTTGTGAAGTCTGACGCAGCGACAAAGATAACAATCATAAAGGAGGTGAGGACGTATACCAGTCTGGGATTGAAGGAGGCTAAGGATTTTGTAGAGAAGTCTTCCGTAGTGTTGAAGAAGGGATTGATAAAAGAGGAGGAAAATCTGATTGTGAGTACTGCCGCGCATATTGGTTTCTTGCAGCTCCTACCTGATTTTCTTCGGAAAGTTGCTGGACTGCTCATTTTCTTTACCCTTGGTTATGGGTGTGGTTATGATACAGTTCATGATGATTACAAGTTGGTAAGGATTTTTTGTAGGAGTTATATATACTAAATAGAAAATAATAAATAATATATAGAATGGAATATAATAAATAGTAATGCAGTAAATAAAAATATAATCTATAAATAAAAAAATTGTAAATAATAAATAGAATAAGAATATGTAATTTAGAATGGTTTATGTAAGTAATTTACTTATTAAATTTTGTAATAACAAATAGAATATTAAATAGATTATTAATTAAATAAATAATTGAATATAAATTGAAATTAGAGAAATATGAAATTGAGAATTAAATCGAAACATATTATACAACAGTATCCTTAAAACAAATTTGTTACCTCACGTCGGTTCAAAAAATGAAATGACATCTGTCTTCTAAGATATAATAGAAAATAAGAGTAGCAGCGTACCACCGATACTATTTCGGGAGACTCAAAATTTGTTTGAACCTTACTAAACTGGAAACTTAGAACTCTAGAGAGAAGGAAAATTAAGAGAAATTTCATTTTCTTGATGTATTTTCAAATGGAAAAATACTGCCAATTTATAGTCTCACGAGATGAGAGAAAATTACTGAGAATTTAATCTCAAAATTTAATATGGGTCTAATATAGATTTAAATAAAATCAAAAATTAAATTATATCTTTTCATCTTCAAACATTTTCGCAGAAGAAAAAAAAATGATTTAGAAGAAGAAAATAAAAGGTGAGTAGGCAGACCGAGTCATTTTCGGGCCAACATTCGGTATGCCTAGGTGTGGGTGCGCATGAGCCAGGCTCGATCCTATATGGATTTACACCTTCATGGCAGGCGCGCGCAAAAGAGAGCATTCTAGCTTATATTTGATTACCTATTAACAAATATGCAATTCTATATAAACACTCTCCCACTTGTTTTCCTTTCCAATGTGGGAAAAAACGTTTCTCCTTCATTTATTTCACTTCAAACCTACCAATGGTTGCACTTTGAGATTCAATTTCTCATTCACCCATTAATTATTTTGAGCATACCATATACCGATTCAAAGCTTTCACGGAGGAGAACTCGAATCAATTTTGACATTTTATTTACACGAAGTGAGCCCCACTCAAAATTGAGCATACCAAAGAGAAATAGAAGCTCCATTCCCAACCTTCCAGATGAAAGAGGATAAAGCTTTGTCCCTAGTCTTCAAAATCTTCCTCCAACACCAGGTACAAGAATTATGGATTTTGCAAACCCATAATCTCTTATTCCGGGGCAAATGATTGTGAACCCAATTCGGCCATATCGCTTTGGGGTAGGTGAATAAGTTCGAAATATGCTTAAGTTGAGCAATTTGGTTCCACTCCTTGATGTTTTTTATACCTAACCCACCCTCATCTTTCGGGAGGCAGATAACATCCCAGGCAACTTTAGTCCCCATAACTAAGAGAAGACCCTTTCTAAAGGAAACTACGAAGCACCCTATCAATCTTAGTCATGATTTTGGACCGCAGAATGAAGAGCATAGACCAATAAACTTGGATGGAGAATAAGGTAGAGTTTATGAGTTGAACCCTACCAGCATAAGATAGGTATTTGGAAGACGAACTCTTTACTCAACTTATAATTCTCTCAATGATAGGCTTGCATTCATTATAGGAGAGTTTACTAGAAGCAAGAGGAATACCAAGATATTTGATCGGGAGGGATCTAGTCAGAAACTCCAAAGTAGCAAGAATCACTGACTCTACCAGAGGGGGGACATTGCCAAAGAAAATATTACTCTTGGCAGGATTTGGAAGAAGACCAGAAAGAGACGAGAAATCCCGAAGGACCTCACTGATACATGAAGCCGAAGAAGAATCACCTTTAGAGAAAACCATCAAGTCATCAACAAAGCAAAGGTGGGAGACTTTAACCCTTTGGCTTTTATCATGAAAAGAAAATCGAGAATCATGTTCCATATGGTTGAGAAGGCCAGAACAAATCTCCATGCATAAAGCAAAGAGATAGGGAGACATAGGATCGCCCCGCCGGAGACCCCTACTACTCTGAAAGAAACCAGTCAATTCCCCATTAAGAGAAACAGAGAAAGTGGGAGAAGAGATACAATCCATGATCCACCTGATGAAAATAGGGGGGAAATTCATAATCTCTAAGGTCCTTTGAAGAAAGTCCCATCTAACCATGTCATAAGCCTTCATGAGGTCAATCTTGAAAGCACATCTAGGAGGGCCTCTTTTGAGGTGATAGCCATAGAGGAGCTCCTGGGCTAGAAGAATATTATCACTAATATGTCTTCCAGTAATGAATGCAGATTGGTTAGGACTGATAAGATCATCTAGAACCAACTTAATGCGGTTGCTGATGATTTTCGAGATGCACTTGTAGATAGTATTGCAGCAGGAAATGGGCCGGAAATCCGAAAGGTGGGAGGGAGAGGCAATCCTTGGGACAAGATAGATGGCAGTAGTGTTAACCTCTTTCAGTAGAATCCTAAACCTGAAAAAATGTTTTATCCCCAACACAAAATCATCATAAATAATTTCCCAACATCTATGAAACTCATATTTAAAGTGCGAAAATAGAATTCGTTTGAATAACCTTCATATGAGTCATTGGCTTGAGGTGACTCATTGACATGACTCATGTTGGAATCACCTACATATGATTCATTGAAATGATTTTGAGGGAAACAAATGCACATATATCCCCCAAAGATCATTAGCATGTTGTACACGAAACTCGTGTTTGAAGTGCGAAACAGAGATGCTCGCAATAATAGGGCCGACATAACCTGGGGATTTTTGTCCTGAAACAGCATTTCTCAACCCTTGCGAATGGTCCTGAACATGCTCAGATGCAAGGTCGTTGGCAGACCTTTAAATGTCAGAGGGCTGCGATGGAGTAGGTGGCGTTGGCTTCTTCAGTATGCCACGAGAGGGTCTGAGGACTGCCAGAGTGTTTCTAGAGTGTTCAGGCCGAGCTTCAACGATGGAGACCACCGTTGAAGGAGTACGGCTATGGCTGCCATGAAAACGAGCTTCCAGATTTGCAGTATAATTGATAAGACTAGCTTTCATGGCCGCAAGCATAGCAAGCTTTTTATTCAGTGACTCCATGGAGATGTTGACTGGGATATTGGGTCGACAAGAAGCTTGGTTTGACCATGGGAGTGGACCACCATGGAAGGTGGTATATTCATTTTACTTTCGATCAAATATAGGTTGCGTTCAAGTACCTTAATCTCATCAATAAGTGAGTTTACTATCTCAGCCATCTCATGAGTTTTCTGAGATATCAAAACCTCCTCATCAGAACAAAATGGCAGCATGGAATCTTTAGATGATGCAGGAAGGTCCTTCTGGAGGTTGCTCCCAATGGAAATGACTTCAGCCTTGTTTAGAGAGTCATCTGTGACTGGAAGATCTGCAGAAACAGCAAGAGAGGAAAGTTTAATCGTGAGAGAACCTTAGATGGAGAAGGATAGGAGAGAAAAAAGAAGGATTTTCCGGTGCTCTGGCAGTCGGGTCTGGCTGAGGCGCAGCTATTGAGTAGGGGGGCAGGGCCGTGAGGAGGAGGCTGAAACCAAAAGGTACGGGGGTTGTCGTAGGTTAGGGAGGAGGAAGAAGTTGTCGTAGGTTAGGAGAGAGAAACACAAAGCAGGTTTAGTGGTTTAAGGAAATAACGAGAATTTTTTTTAAATTTTTAAGCTGAAACAAACACATACATCCCCCAAATATCATAAGCATATTGTGAATGAAATTCATGTTTGAAATGCAAAAAAATAGAATTCGTTCGAATCGCCTACATATGATTCAATAGATTGAGGAGACTCATTAACAAGATTTTAAGGTGAAACCAATGCACACATATCACTCAAAGGTCATTAACATGTTGTGCACAAAACTCGTGTTTGAAGTGCGAAAATAAAATTCATTCGACTCGCGTTCATATGATTCATTGGCTTGAGGTGACTCATTAAGTTGATTTTACGGTGGAATAAATGCATACATATCTCCCAAATATTATTAACATGTTGTGCACGAAACAAATGTTTGAAGTGTGAAAATACAATTCATTGGAACCGCATTCATATGGTTCAATGACCCGAGATGACTCATTAACATGATTTTAAGGTGAAACAAATGCACATATATCCCCCAAAGATCATTAACATGTTATGCACGAAACTCACACTTGAAACGCGAAAATAGAATTCGTTCGAATTATCTTGAAATGATTCATTGGCTTGAGGTGAGTCATTGACTTCGTTTTAAGCTGAAACAAATGCACATATATCCCCCAAATATCATAATCATATTGTGAACGAAACTCATGTTTGAAGTGCGAAAATAGAATTCGTTCGAATCGCGTTCATATGATTCATTAGGTTGAGGTGACTCATTGACGAAATTTTAAGGTGAAACCAATGTACACATATCCCTCAAAGGTCATTAACATGTTGTGCACAAAACTCGTGTTTGAAGTGCGAAAATAGAATTCATTCAACTCGCGTTCATATGATTCATTGGCTTGAGGTGGCTCATTGCCATGATTTTAAGTTGAAATAAATGCATACATATGTCCCAAATATTATTAACATGTTGTGCACGAAACTCATGTTTGAAGTCCGAAAATAGAATTCATTGGAACCGCCTTCATATGGTTCAATGACTGTAGATGACTCATTGACATGATTTTAAGGTGAAACAAATACACACATATTCCCCAAAGGTCATTAGCATGTTATGCATGAAACTCATATTTGAAGTGCAAAAATAGAATTCGTTCGAATCACCTTTAAATGATTTATTGGCTTGAGATGACTCATCGACTTCATTTTAAGCTGAAACAAACGCACATACATCCCCAAAATATCATAAGCATATTGTGAACAAAACTCATGTTTGAAGTGCGAAAATAGAATTCGTTCGAATCACCTTCATATGATTCATTGACAAGATTTTAAGATGAAACCAATGTACACATATCCCTCAAAGGTCATTAACATGTTGTGCACAAAACTCTGTCTGAAGTGTGAAAATAAAATTTGTTCGACTCGGGTCAGATAATTCATTGGCTTGAGGTGACTCGTTGACATGATTTTAAAGTGAAATAAACGCATACATACCTCCCAAATATTATTAACATGTTGTGCATGAAACTCATGTTTGTAGTGCGAAAATAGAATTCATTGGAACTGCCTTCATATAGTCCAATGACTTGAGATGACTCATTAACATGAGTTTATGGTGAAACAAATGCACACATATCCTCAAAAAGTCGTTAGCATGTTGTGCACACACATTTGAAGTGCGAAAATAGAATTCGTTCGACTCGCCTTAATATGATTCATCGGTTTGAAGTGACTTATTGACATGATTTTAAGGTGAAATAAATGCATACATATCCCCCAAATATTATTAACATGTTGTGCACTAAACTCATGTTTGAAGTGCAAAAATAGAATTCATTGGAACCGCCTTCATATGGTTCAATGACTTGAGATGACTCATTGACATGATTTTAACGTAAAAAAAATGCACTCATATCCCCAAAGGTCATTATCATGTTATTAACGAAACTCATATTTGAAGTGCAAAAATAGAATTCGTTCGAATTACCTTTAAACGATTCATTGACTTGAGGTGACTCATTTATATGATTTTAAGGTGGAATAAATGCATACATATCCCCCAAATATTATTAACATTTTATGGCAGAAAGTCATGTTTGAAGTGCGAAAATAGAATTTGTTCGAATCGCCTTCTTATTATTCATTTGCTTGAGGTGACTCATTTACATAATTTTAAGGTGGAATAAATGCAAAAATATCTCCCAAATGTAATTAATATTCTATGCACAAAACTCATATTTGAAGTACGAAAATAGAATTCATTGAAACCGCCTTCATATGGTTCAATGACTTGAGATGACTCATTGACATTATTTTAAGGTGAAACAAATGCACACATATCCCCCAATGGTCGTTAGTATGTTGTGCACGAAACTCATGATTCAAGGGCGAAAATAGAATTCGTTCGACTCGCCTTAATATGATTCAGTGGCTTGAGGTGACTCCTTAACACGATTTTAAAATAGAATAAATGCATACATATATCCCCTAAATATTATTAACTTGTTATCCACCAAACTCATGTTTGAAGTACAAAAATAGAATTCATTGGAACCGCTTTCATATGGTTCAATGACTTGAGATGACTCATTGACATGATTTTAAGGTGAAACAAATGCAGACATATCCCCCAAAGGTCATTAACACGTTATGCACGAACCTCATATTTGAAGTACTAAAATAGAATTTGTTTGAATCTCCTACTTATTATTAATTGGCTTGAGATGACTCATTTACACGATTTTATGGTGGAATAAATGCATACATATCCCCCAAATATTATTAACATGTTGTGCACGAAAGTCATGTTTGAAGTGCAAAAATGAATTTATTGGAACGCCTTCATATGGTCCAATGACTTGAGATGACTCATTGGCATGATTTTATGGTAAAACAAATGTACACATATCCCCCAAAGGTCGTTGGCATGTTGTGCATGAAACTTATGTTTGAAGTGCGAAAATAAAATTTTTTCGACTCGCCTTAATATGATTCATTGGCTTGAGGTGACTCATTGACATGATTTCAAGGTGGAATAAATGCATACATATCCCCTAAATATTATTAACTTGTTGTGCACCAAAACTCATGTTTGAGGTGCAAAAATAGATTTCATTGGAACCGCCTTCATACGGGTTCAATGACTGGAGATGACTCACTGACATGATTTTAAGGTGAAATAAATGCAAACATATCCACCAAAGGTCATAACATGTTATGCACGAACCTCATATTTGAAGTACTAAAATAGAATTTGTTCGAATCGCCTACTTATTGATCATTGGAAGAGGTGACTCATTTACACAATTTTAAGGTGGAATAAATGCATACATATCCCCCAAAATATTATTAACATGTTGTGCACGAAACTCATGTTTGAAGTGCGAAAATAGAATTCATTAGAACCGCCTTCATATGGTTCAATGACTTGAGATGACCCATTGACATGATCTTAAGGTGAAACAAATGCACACATGGATCCCAAAGGTCATTAACATGTTATGCACGAAACTCATATTTGAAATGCTAAAATAGAATTTGTTCGAATCACCTTCTTATTATTCATTGGCTTGCGGTGACTCATTTACGTGATTTTAAGGTGGAATAAATGCATACATATCCCCCAAATATTATTAACATGTTGTGCGCGAAACCCATGTTTTAAGTACGAAAATGGAATTCATTGGAACCGCCTTCATATGGTTGAATGACTTGAGATGACTCATTGACATGATTTTAAGGTCAAACAAATACACACATATCCCCCAATGGTCGTTAGCATGTTTTGCACGAAACTCATGTTCGAAGTGCGAAAATAGAATTCGTTCCACTCGCCTAAATATTTGATTCATTGGCTTGAGGTGACTCATTGACATGATTTTAAAGTGAAATAAATACATACATAACCGTCAAAGATTATTAACATGTTATGCACCAAACTCATGTTTGAATTGTGAAAATTCAATTCATTAGAACCGCCTTCATATGGTTCAATGACTTGAGATGACTCATTGACATGATTTTAAGGTGAAACAAATGCAGACATATCCCCCAAAGGTCATTAACACGTTATGCACGAATCTCATATGTGAAGTACTAAAATATAATTTGTTCGAATCGCCATCTTATTATTCATTGGCTTGACGTGAATCATTTACATGATTTTAAGGTGGAATATTTGCATACATATCCCCCAAATATTATTAACATGTTGTGCACGAAACCCATGTTTGAAGTACGAAAATTAAATTCATTGGAACCGCCTTCATATGGTTCAATGACTTGAGATGAATTATTGACAGGATTTTAAGGTGAAACAAATGCACACATATGCTCCAATGGTCGTTAGCATGTTGTGCACGAAACTCATGATTCAAGTGAGAAAATAGAATTCGTTCGACTCGCCTTAATATGATTCAGTAGCTTGAGGTGACTCATTAACATGATTGTAAAATTGAATAAATGCATACATATCACCTAAATATTATTAACTTGTTGTGCACCAAAACTCATGTTTGAAGTGCAAAAATAGAATTCATTAGAACCGCCTTCATATGGTTCAATGACATGAGATGACTCATTGACATGATTTTAAGGCGAAACAAATGCACACATGGATCCCAAAGGTCATTAACACGTTATGCACGAACCTCATATTTGAAGTGCTAAAATAGAATTTGTTCGAATCGCCTACTTATTATTCATTGGCTTGAGATAACTCAATTACACGATTTTAAGGTAGAATAAATGCATACATATCCCCTAAATATTATTAACATGCTGTGCACAAAAGTCCTGTTTGAAGTGCGAAAATGAATTTATTGGAACGCCTTCGTATGGTCCAATGACTTGAGATGACTCATTGACATGATTTTAATGTGAAACAAATGTACACATATCCCCCAAAGATCGTTAGCATGTTATGCATGAAACTCATGTTTGAAGTGCGAAAATAGAATTCGTTCAACTCGTCTTAATATGATTCATTGGCCTGAGGTGACTCATTGACATGATTTTAAGGAGGAATAAATGCATACATATCCTCTAAATATTATTAACTTGTTGTGCGCCAAACTCATGTTTGAAGTGCAAAAATAAAATTAATTGGAACCGCCTTCTTACGGTTCAATGACTAGAGATGAATCATTGACATGATTTTAAGGTGAAACAAATGCAGACATATCCCCCAAAGGTCATTAACATGTTATGCACGAACGTCATATTTGAAGTGCTAAAATAGGATTTGTTCGAACAGCCTTCATATAATTCATTGGCTTGAGGTGACTCGTCGACATAATTTTAAGGTGGAATACACGCATCCATATCCCCCAGATATTATTAACGTGTTGTGCACGAGGGTCATGTTTGAAGTGCGAAAATAGAATTCATTGGAACTGCCTTCATATGGTCTAATGACATGAGATGACTCATTGACATAATTTGAAGGAGAAACAAATGCACACATATCCCCCAACGGTCATTATCATGTTGTGCACGAAACTCATATTAGAAGTGCGAGGATAGAATTTGTTCGAATTACCTTTAAATGATTCATTGGCTTGAGGTGACTCATTGACATGATTTTAAGGTAGAATAAATGCAAACATATCCCCCAAATATTATTAACATGTTGTGCACCAAACTCATGTTTGAAGTGCAAAAATAGAATTCATTGAAACCGCCTTCATATGGTTCAATTACTTGAGATGACTCATTGACATGATATTAAGGTGAAAGCAAATGCAGACATATCCCCCCAAGGTCATTAACATGTTATGCACGAACCTCATATTTGAAGTGCTAAAATAGAATTTGTTTGAATCGCCTACTATTTATTCATTGGCTTGGGATGACTTATTTACACGATTTTAAGGTAGAATAAATGCATAAATATCCCCCAAATATTATTAACATGTTGTGCACAAAAGTCTTGTTTGAAGTGCGAAAATGAATTTATTGGAATGCCTTCGTATGGTCCAATGACTTGAGATGACTCATTGACATGATTCTAATGTGAAACAAATGTACACATATCCCCCAAAGGTCGTTAGCATGTTGTGCATGAAACTCATGTTTGAAGTGCGAAAATAGAATTCGTTCAACTCGTCTTAATATGATTCATTGGCCTGAGGTGACTCATTGACATGATTTTAAGGTGGAATAAATGCATACATATCCTCTAAATATTATTAACTTGTTGTGCGCCAAACTCATGTTTGAAGTGCAAAAATAAAATTAATTGGAACCGCCTTCTTACGGTTCAATGACTAGAGATGAATCATTGACATGATTTTAAGGTAAAACAAATGCAGACATATCCCCCAAAGGTCATTAACATGTTATGCACGAAACTCATATTTGAAGTGCGAAAATAGAATTTGTTCAAACAGCCTTCATATAATTCATTGGCTTGAGGTGACTTGTCGACATAATTTTAAGGTGTAATAAACGCATCCATATCCCCCAGATATTATTAACGTCTTGTGCACGAAACTCATGTTTGAAGTGCGAAAATAGAATTCATTGGAACTGCCTTCATATAGTCTAATGACATGAGATGACTCATTGACATGATTTGAAGGTGAAACAAATGCACACATATCCCCCAACGGTCATTAGCATGTTGTGCACGAAACTCATATTTGAAGTGCGAGGATAGAATTTGTTCGAATTAATTTTAAATGATTCATTGGCTTGAGGTGACTCATTGACATGATTTTAAGGTGGAATAAATGCAAACATATCCCCGAAATATTATTAACATGTTGTGCACGAAACTCATGTTTGAAGTGCGAAAATGGAATTCATTGGAACCGCCTTCATATGGTTCAATGACTTGAGATGACTCATTGACATGATTTTAAGGTGAAACAAATGTATACATATCCCCCAGTGGTCGTTAGCATATTGTGCACGAAACTCATGATTCAAGTGCGAAAATAGAATTCGTTCGACTCGCCTTAATATGAATCAGTGGCTTGAGGTGACTATTTAACATGATTCTAGAATGGAATAAGTGCATACATATCCCCTTAATATTATTAACTTGTTGTCACCAAAACTCATGTTTGAAGTGCAAAAATAGAATTCATTGAAACCGCCTTCATATGGTTCAATTACTTGAGATGACTCATTGACATGATATTAAGGTGAAAATAAATGCAGACATATCCCCCCAAGGTCATTAACACGTTATGCACGAGCCTCATATTTGAAGAGCTAAAATAGAATTTGTTTGAATCGCCTACTTATTATTCATTGGCTTGAGATGACTCATTTACACGATTTTAAGGTAGAATAAATGCATAAATATCCCCCAAATATTATTAACATGTTGTGCACAAAAGTTCTGTTTGAAGTGCGAAAATGAATTTATTGGAACGCCTTCGTGTGGTCCAATGACTTGAGATGACTCATTGACATGATTTTAATGTGAAACAAATGTACACATATCCCCCAAAGGTCGTTAGCAAGTTGTGCATGAAACTCATGTTTGAAGTGCGAAAATAGAATTCGTTCAACTCGTCTTAATATGATTCATTGGCCTGAGGTGACTCATTGACATGATTTTAAGGTGGAATAAATGCATACATATCCCTCAAATATTATTAACATGTTGTGCACGAAACTCATGTTTGAAGTGCGAAAACAGAATTAATTGGAACCGCCTTCATACGGTTCAATGACTTCAGATGACTCATTGACATGATTTTAAGGTGAAACAAATGCATACATATCCCCCAATGGTCGTTAGCATATTGTGCACGAAACTCATGATTCAAGTGCGAAAATAGAATTCGTTCGACTCGCCTTAATATGAATCAGTGGCTTGAGGTGACTATTTAACATGATTCTAGAATGGAATAAATGCATACATATCCCCTTAATATTATTAACTTGTTGTCACCAAAACTCATGTTTGAAGTGCAAAAATAGAATTCATTGAAACCGCCTTCATATGGTTCAATTACTTGAGATGACTCATTGACATGATATTAAGGTGAAAATAAATGCAGACATATCCCCCCAAGGTCATTAACACGTTATGCACGAGCCTCATATTTGAAGAGCTAAAATAGAATTTGTTTGAATCGCCTACTTATTATTCATTGGCTTGAGATGACTCATTTACACGATTTTAAGGTAGAATAAATGCATAAATATCCCCCAAATATTATTAACATGTTGTGCACAAAAGTCCTGTTTGAAGTGCGAAAATGAATTTATTGGAACGCCTTCGTGTGGTCCAATGACTTGAGATGACTGATTGACATGATTTTAAAGTGAAACAAATGTACACATATCCCCCAAAGGTCGTTAACATGTTGTGCATGAAACGCATGTTTGAAGTCCGAAAATAGAATTCATTGGAACCGCCTTCATATTGTTCAATGACTTGAGATGATTCATTGACATGATTTTAAGGTGAAACAAATGCACACATATCCCCCAATGGTCGTTATCATATTGTGCACGAAACTCATGATTCAAGTGCGAAAATAGAATTCGTTCGACTCGCCTTAATATGATTCAGTGGCTTGGGGTGACTCATTAACATGATTTTAGAATGGAATAAATGCATACATATCCCCTTAATATTATTAACTTGTTGTGCACCAAAACTCATGTTTGAACTGCAAAAATAGAATTCATTGGAACCGCCTTCATACGGTTCAATGACTTGAGATGACTCATTGACATGATATTAAGGTGAAAACAAATGCAGACATATCCCCCCAAGGTCATTAACACGTTATGCACGAACCTCATATTTGAAGTGCTAAAATTGAATTTGTTCGAATCGCCTACTTATTATTCATTGGCTTGAGGTGACTCATTCACACAATTTTAAGGTGGAATAAATGCATACATATCCCCCAAATATTATTAACATGTTGTGCACGAAAGTCATGCTTGAAGTGCGAAAATAGAATTCATTAGAACTGCCTTCATATGGTTCAATTACTTGAGATGACTCATTGACATGATTTTATGGTGAAACATTTGCACACATGGATCCCAAAGGTCATTAACATGTTATGCACGAACGTCATATTTGAAGTGCTAAAATAGAATTTGTTCGAATCGCCTACTTATTATTTATTGGCTTGAGGTGACTCATTCACACAATTTTAAGGTGGAATAAATGCACACATATCCCCCAAATATTATTAACATGTTGTGCACGAAACCCATGTTTTAAGTACGAAAATGGAATTCATTGGAACCGCCTTCATACGGTTGAATGACTTGAGATGACTCATTGACATGATTTTAAGGTGAAACAAATACACACATATCCCCCAATAGTCGTTAGCATGTTTTGCACAAAACTCATGATCGAAGGGGTAAATAGAATTCGTTCAACTCGCCTTAATATGTGATTCATTGGCTTGAGGTGACTCATTGACAGGATTTTAAGGTGAAATAAATACATACATAACCGCCAAAGATTATTAACATGTTATGCACCAAACTCATGTTTGAATTGTGAAAATTTAATTCATTAGAACCGCCTTCATATGGTTCAATTACTTGAGATGACTCATTGACATGATTTTATGGTGAAACAAATGCATACATATCCCCCAAAGGTCATTAACATGTTGTGCACGAAACTCATATTTGAAGTGCGAAAATAGAATTTGTTCGAACAGCCTTCATATAATTCATTGGCTTGAGGTGACTCGTGGACATAATTTTAAGGTGGAATAAATGCATCCATATCCCCCAGATATTATTAACGTGTAGTGCACGAAACTCATGTTTGAAGTGCGAAAATAGAATTCAATGGAACTGCCTTCATATGGTCTAATGACATGAGATGACTCATTGACATGATTCGAAGGTGAAACAAATGCACACATATCCCCCAACGGTCATTAGCATGTTCTGCACGAAACTCGTATTTGAATTGCGAGGATAGAATTTGTTTGAATTACCTTTAAATGATTCATTGGCTTGAGGTGACTCATTGACATGATTTTAAGGTGGAATAAAAATGCAAACATATCCCCCAAATGTAATTAACATGTTGTGCACAAAACTCATGTTTGAAGTGCGAAAATAGAATTCATTGGAACCGCGTTCATATGGTTCAATGACTTGAGATGACTCATTGACATGATTCTAAGGTGAAACAAAAATGCACAAATATCCCCCAAATGTCGTCAGCATGTTATGCACGAAACTCATGATTCAAGTGCGAAAATAGAATTCGTTCGACTCGCCTTAATATGATTCAGTGGCTTGAGGTGACTCACTAACATGATTTTAGAATGGAATAAATGCATACATATCCCCTTAATATTATTAACTTGTTGTGCACCAAACTCATGTTTGGAGTGCAAAAATAGAATTCATTGGAACCGCCTTCATATGGTTCAATGACTTGAGATGACTCATTGACATGATATTAAGGTGAAAACAAATGCAGACATATCCCCCCAGGGTCATTAACACGTTATGCACGAACCTCATATTTGAAGTGCTAAAATAGAATTTGTTCGAACCGCCTACTTATTATTCATTGGCTTGAGGTGACTCATTCACACAATTTTAAGGTGGAATAAATGCATACATATCCCCCAAATATTATTAACATGTTGTGCACGAAACTCATGTTTGAAGTGCGAAAATAGAATTCATTGGAACCGCCTTCATATGGTTCAATGACTTTAGATGACTCATTGACAAGATTTTAAGGTGAAACAAATGCACACATATCCCCCAATGGTCGTTAGCATGTTGTGCACGAAACTCATGATTCAAGTGCGAAAATAGAATTCGTTCGACTCGCCTTATTATGATTCAGTGGCTTGAGGTGACTATTTAACATGATTCTAGAATGGAATAAATGCATACATATCCCCTTAATATTATTAACTTGTTGTGCACCAAAACTCATGTTTGAACTGCAAAAATAGAATTCATTGGAACCGCCTTCATATGGTTCAATGACCTGAGATGACTCATTGACATGATATTAAGGTGAAAACAAATGCAGACATATCCCCCCAAGGTCATTAACACGTTATGCACGAACCTCATATTTGAAGTGCTAAAATAGAATTTGTTTGAATCGCCTACTTATTATTCATTGGTTTGAGGTGACTCATTCACACAATTTTAAGGTGGAATAAATGCATACATATCCCCTAAATATAATTAACATGCTGTGCACAAAAGTCCTGTTTGAAGTGCGAAAATGAATTTATTGGAACGCCTTCGTATGGTCCAATGACTTGAGATGACTCATTGACATGATTTTAATGTGAAACAAATGTACACATATCCCCCAAAGATCGTTAGCATGTTGTGCATGAAACTCATGTTTGAAGTGCGAAAATAGAATTCGTTCAACTCGTCTTAATATGATTCATTGGCCTGAGGTGACTCATTGACATGATTTTAAGGAGGAATAAATGCATACATATCCTCTAAATATTATTAACTTGTTGGGCGCCAAACTCATGTTTGAAGTGCAAAAATAAAATTAATTGGAACCGCCTTCTTACGTTCTAATGACTAGAGATGAATCATTGACATGATTTTAAAGTGAAACAAATGCAGACATATCCCCCAAAGGTCATTAACATGTTATGCACGAACGTCATATTTGAAGTGCTAAAATAGGATTTGTTCGAACAGCCTTCATATAATTCATTGGCTTGAGGTGACTCATCGACATAATTTTAAGGTGGAATAAACGCATCCATATCCCCCAGATATTATTAACGTGTTGTGCACGAAAGTCATGTTTGAAGTGCGAAAATAGAATTCATTGGAACTGCCTTCATATGGTCTAATGACATGAGATGACTCATTGACATAATTTGAAGGCGACACAAATGCACACATAATCCCCCAACGGTCATTATCATATTGTGCACGAAAGTCATATTAGAAGTGCGAGGATAGAATTTGTTCGAATTATCTTTAAATGATTCATTGGCTTGAGGTGACTCATTAACATGATTTTAAGGTGGAATAAATGCAAACATATCCCTCAAATATTATTAACATGTTGTGCACGAAACTCATGTTTGAAGTGCGAAAACAGAATTAATTGGAACCGCCTTCATACGGTTCAATGACTTCAGATGACTCATTGACATGATTTTAAGGTGAAACAAATGCATACATATCCCCCAATGGTCGTTAGCATATTGTGCACGAAACTCATGATTCAAGTGCGAAAATAGAATTCGTTCGACTCGCCTTAATATGAATCAGTGGCTTGAGGTGACTATTTAACATGATTCTAGAATGGAATAAATGCATACATATCCCCTTAATATTATTAACTTGTTGTCACCAAAACTCATGTTTGAAGTGCAAAAATAGAATTCATTGAAACCGCCTTCATATGGTTCAATTACTTGAGATGACTCATTGACATGATATTAAGGTGAAAATAAATGCAGACATATCCCCCCAAGGTCATTAACACGTTATGCACGAGCCTCATATTTGAAGAGCTAAAATAGAATTTGTTTGAATCGCCTACTTATTATTCATTGGCTTGAGATGACTCATTTACACGATTTTAAGGTAGAATAAATGCATAAATATCCCCCAAATATTATTAACATGTTGTGCACAAAAGTCCTGTTCGAAGTGCGAAAATGAATTTATTGGAACGCCTTCGTGTGGTCCAATGACTTGAGATGACTCATTGACATGATTTTAATGTGAAACAAATGTACACATATCCCCCAAAGGTCGTTAACATGTTGTGCATGAAACGCATGTTTGAAGTCCGAAAATAGATTTCATTGGAACCGCCTTCATATTGTTCAATGACTTGAGATGATTCATTGACATGATTTTAAGGTGAAACAAATGCACACATATCCCCCAATGGTCGTTATCATATTGTGCACGAAACTCATGATTCAAGTGCGAAAATAGAATTCGTTCGACTCGCCTTATTATGATTCAGTGGCTTGAGGTGACTCATTAACATGATTTTAGAATGGAATAAATGCATACATATCCCCTTAATATTATTAACTTGTTGTGCACCAAAACTCATGTTTGAACTGCAAAAATAGAATTCATTGGAACCGCCTTCATATGGTTCAATGACCTGAGATGAATTGACATGATATTAAGGTGAAAACAAATGCAGACATATCCCCCCAAGGTCATTAACACGTTATGCACGAACCTCATATTTGAAGTGCTAAAATAGAATTTGTTTGAATCGCCTACTTATTATTCATTGGTTTGAGGTGACTCATTCACACAATTTTAAGGTGGAATAAATGCATACATATCCCCTAAATATAATTAACATGCTGTGCACAAAAGTCCTGTTTGAAGTGCGAAAATGAATTTATTGGAACGCCTTCGTATGGTCCAATGACTTGAGATGACTCATTGACATGATTTTAATGTGAAACAAATGTACACATATCCCCCAAAGATTGTTAGCATGTTGTGCATGAAACTCATGTTTGATGTGCGAAAATAGAATTCGTTCAACTCGTCTTAATATGATTCATTGGCCTGAGGTGACTCATTGACATGATTTTAAGGAGGAATAAATGCATACATATCCTCTAAATATTATTAACTTGTTGGGCGCCAAACTCATGTTTGAAGTGCAAAAATAAAATTAATTGGAAACCGCCTTCTGACGTTCTAATGACTAGAGATGAATCATTGACATGATTTTAAAGTGAAACAAATGCAGACATATCCCCCAAAGGTCATTAACATGTTATGCACGAACGTCATATTTGAAGTGCTAAAATAGGATTTGTTCGAACAGCCTTCATATAATTCATTGGCTTGAGGTGACTCATCGACATAATTTTAAGGTGGAATAAACGCATCCATATCCCCCAGATATTATTAACGTGTTGTGCACGAAAGTCATGTTTGAAGTGCGAAAATAGAATTCATTGGAACTGCCTTCATATGGTCTAATGACATGAGATGACTCATTGACATAATTTGAAGGCGACACAAATGCACACATAATCCCCCAACGGTCATTATCATATTGTGCACGAAAGTCATATTAGAAGTGCGAGGATAGAATTTGTTCGAATTATCTTTAAATGATTCATTGGCTTGAGGTGACTCATTAACATGATTTTAAGGTGGAATAAATGCAAACATATCCCTCAAATATTATTAACATGTTGTGCACGAAACTCATGTTTGAAGTGCGAAAACAGAATTAATTGGAACCGCCTTCATACGGTTCAATGACTTCAGATGACTCATTGACATGATTTTAAGGTGAAACAAATGCATACATATCCCCCAATGGTCGTTAGCATATTGTGCACGAAACTCATGATTCAAGTGCGAAAATAGAATTCGTTCGACTCGCCTTAATATGAATCAGTGGCTTGAGGTGACTATTTAACATGATTCTAGAATGGAATAAATGCATACATATCCCCTTAATATTATTAACTTGTTGTCACCAAAACTCATGTTTGAAGTGCAAAAATAGAATTCATTGAAACCGCCTTCATATGGTTCAATTACTTGAGATGACTCATTGACATGATATTAAGGTGAAAATAAATGCAGACATATCCCCCCAAGGTCATTAACACGTTATGCACGAGCCTCATATTTGAAGAGCTAAAATAGAATTTGTTTGAATCGCCTACTTATTATTCATTGGCTTGAGATGACTCATTTACACGATTTTAAGGTAGAATAAATGCATAAATATCCCCCAAATATTATTAACATGTTGTGCACAAAAGTCCTGTTCGAAGTGCGAAAATGAATTTATTGGAACGCCTTCGTGTGGTCCAATGACTTGAGATGACTCATTGACATGATTTTAATGTGAAACAAATGTACACATATCCCCCAAAGGTCGTTAACATGTTGTGCATGAAACGCATGTTTGAAGTCCGAAAATAGATTTCATTGGAACCGCCTTCATATTGTTCAATGACTTGAGATGATTCATTGACATGATTTTAAGGTGAAACAAATGCACACATATCCCCCAATGGTCGTTATCATATTGTGCACGAAACTCATGATTCAAGTGCGAAAATAGAATTCGTTCGACTCGCCTTATTATGATTCAGTGGCTTGAGGTGACTCATTAACATGATTTTAGAATGGAATAAATGCATACATATCCCCTTAATATTATTAACTTGTTGTGCACCAAAACTCATGTTTGAACTGCAAAAATAGAATTCATTGGAACCGCCTTCATATGGTTCAATGACCTGAGATGAATTGACATGATATTAAGGTGAAAACAAATGCAGACATATCCCCCCAAGGTCATTAACACGTTATGCACGAACCTCATATTTGAAGTGCTAAAATAGAATTTGTTTGAATCGCCTACTTATTATTCATTGGTTTGAGGTGACTCATTCACACAATTTTAAGGTGGAATAAATGCATACATATCCCCTAAATATAATTAACATGCTGTGCACAAAAGTCCTGTTTGAAGTGCGAAAATGAATTTATTGGAACGCCTTCGTATGGTCCAATGACTTGAGATGACTCATTGACATGATTTTAATGTGAAACAAATGTACACATATCCCCCAAAGATTGTTAGCATGTTGTGCATGAAACTCATGTTTGATGTGCGAAAATAGAATTCGTTCAACTCGTCTTAATATGATTCATTGGCCTGAGGTGACTCATTGACATGATTTTAAGGAGGAATAAATGCATACATATCCTCTAAATATTATTAACTTGTTGGGCGCCAAACTCATGTTTGAAGTGCAAAAATAAAATTAATTGGAAACCGCCTTCTGACGTTCTAATGACTAGAGATGAATCATTGACATGATTTTAAAGTGAAACAAATGCAGACATATCCCCCAAAGGTCATTAACATGTTATGCACGAACGTCATATTTGAAGTGCTAAAATAGGATTTGTTCGAACAGCCTTCATATAATTCATTGGCTTGAGGTGACTCATCGACATAATTTTAAGGTGGAATAAACGCATCCATATCCCCCAGATATTATTAACGTGTTGTGCACGAAAGTCATGTTTGAAGTGCGAAAATAGAATTCATTGGAACTGCCTTCATATGGTCTAATGACATGAGATGACTCATTGACATAATTTGAAGGCGACACAAATGCACACATAATCCCCCAACGGTCATTATCATATTGTGCACGAAAGTCATATTAGAAGTGCGAGGATAGAATTTGTTCGAATTATCTTTAAATGATTCATTGGCTTGAGGTGACTCATTAACATGATTTTAAGGTGGAATAAATGCAAACATATCCCTCAAATATTATTAACATGTTGTGCACGAAACTCATGTTTGAAGTGCGAAAACAGAATTAATTGGAACCGCCTTCATACGGTTCAATGACTTCAGATGACTCATTGACATGATTTTAAGGTGAAACAAATGCATACATATCCCCCAATGGTCGTTAGCATATTGTGCACGAAACTCATGATTCAAGTGCGAAAATAGAATTCGTTCGACTCACCTTAATATGAATCAGTGGCTTGAGGTGACTATTTAACATGATTCTAGAATGGAATAAATGCATACATATCCCCTTAATATTATTAACTTGTTGTCACCAAAACTCATGTTTGAAGTGCAAAAATAGAATTCATTGAAACCGCCTTCATATGGTTCAATTACTTGAGATGACTCATTGACATGATATTAAGGTGAAAATAAATGCAGACATATCCCCCCAAGGTCATTAACACGTTATGCACGAGCCTCATATTTGAAGAGCTAAAATAGAATTTGTTTGAATCGCCTACTTATTATTCATTGGCTTGAGATGACTCATTTACACGATTTTAAGGTAGAATAAATGCATAAATATCCCCCAAATATTATTAACATGTTGTGCACAAAAGTCCTGTTCGAAGTGCGAAAATGAATTTATTGGAACGCCTTCGTGTGGTCCAATGACTTGAGATGACTCATTGACATGATTTTAATGTGAAACAAATGTACACATATCCCCCAAAGGTCGTTAACATGTTGTGCATGAAACGCATGTTTGAAGTCCGAAAATAGAATTCATTGGAACCGCCTTCATATTGTTCAATGACTTGAGATGATTCATTGACATGATTTTAAGGTGAAACAAATGCACACATATCCCCCAATGGTCGTTATCATATTGTGCACGAAACTCATGATTCAAGTGCGAAAATAGAATTCGTTCGACTCGCCTTATTATGATTCAGTGGCTTGAGGTGACTCATTAACATGATTTTAGAATGGAATAAATGCATACATATCCCCTTAATATTATTAACTTGTTGTGCACCAAAACTCATGTTTGAACTGCAAAAATAGAATTCATTGGAACCGCCTTCATATGGTTCAATGACCTGAGATGAATTGACATGATATTAAGGTGAAAACAAATGCAGACATATCCCCCCAAGGTCATTAACACGTTATGCACGAACCTCATATTTGAAGTGCTAAAATAGAATTTGTTTGAATCGCCTACTTATTATTCATTGGTTTGAGGTGACTCATTCACACAATTTTAAGGTGGAATAAATGCATACATATCCCCTAAATATAATTAACATGCTGTGCACAAAAGTCCTGTTTGAAGTGCGAAAATGAATTTATTGGAACGCCTTCGTATGGTCCAATGACTTGAGATGACTCATTGACATGATTTTAATGTGAAACAAATGTACACATATCCCCCAAAGATTGTTAGCATGTTGTGCATGAAACTCATGTTTGATGTGCGAAAATAGAATTCGTTCAACTCGTCTTAATATGATTCATTGGCCTGAGGTGACTCATTGACATGATTTTAAGGAGGAATAAATGCATACATATCCTCTAAATATTATTAACTTGTTGGGCGCCAAACTCATGTTTGAAGTGCAAAAATAAAATTAATTGGAAACCGCCTTCTGACGTTCTAATGACTAGAGATGAATCATTGACATGATTTTAAAGTGAAACAAATGCAGACATATCCCCCAAAGGTCATTAACATGTTATGCACGAACGTCATATTTGAAGTGCTAAAATAGGATTTGTTCGAACAGCCTTCATATAATTCATTGGCTTGAGGTGACTCATCGACATAATTTTAAGGTGGAATAAACGCATCCATATCCCCCAGATATTATTAACGTGTTGTGCACGAAAGTCATGTTTGAAGTGCGAAAATAGAATTCATTGGAACTGCCTTCATATGGTCTAATGACATGAGATGACTCATTGACATAATTTGAAGGCGACACAAATGCACACATAATCCCCCAACGGTCATTATCATATTGTGCACGAAAGTCATATTAGAAGTGCGAGGATAGAATTTGTTCGAATTATCTTTAAATGATTCATTGGCTTGAGGTGACTCATTAACATGATTTTAAGGTGGAATAAATGCAAACATATCCCTCAAATATTATTAACATGTTGTGCACGAAACTCATGTTTGAAGTGCGAAAACAGAATTAATTGGAACCGCCTTCATACGGTTCAATGACTTCAGATGACTCATTGACATGATTTTAAGGTGAAACAAATGCATACATATCCCCCAATGGTCGTTAGCATATTGTGCACGAAACTCATGATTCAAGTGCGAAAATAGAATTCGTTCGACTCGCCTTAATATGAATCAGTGGCTTGAGGTGACTATTTAACATGATTCTAGAATGGAATAAATGCATACATATCCCCTTAATATTATTAACTTGTTGTCACCAAAACTCATGTTTGAAGTGCAAAAATAGAATTCATTGAAACCGCCTTCATATGGTTCAATTACTTGAGATGACTCATTGACATGATATTAAGGTGAAAATAAATGCAGACATATCCCCCCAAGGTCATTAACACGTTATGCACGAGCCTCATATTTGAAGAGCTAAAATAGAATTTGTTTGAATCGCCTACTTATTATTCATTGGCTTGAGATGACTCATTTACACGATTTTAAGGTAGAATAAATGCATAAATATCCCCCAAATATTATTAACATGTTGTGCACAAAAGTCCTGTTCGAAGTGCGAAAATGAATTTATTGGAACGCCTTCGTGTGGTCCAATGACTTGAGATGACTCATTGACATGATTTTAATGTGAAACAAATGTACACATATCCCCCAAAGGTCGTTAACATGTTGTGCATGAAACGCATGTTTGAAGTCCGAAAATAGAATTCATTGGAACCGCCTTCATATTGTTCAATGACTTGAGATGATTCATTGACATGATTTTAAGGTGAAACAAATGCACACATATCCCCCAATGGTCGTTATCATATTGTGCACGAAACTCATGATTCAAGTGCGAAAATAGAATTCGTTCGACTCGCCTTAATATGATTCAGTGGCTTGAGGTGACTCATTAACATGATTTTAGAATGGAATAAATGCATACATATCCCCTTAATATTATTAACTTGTTGTGCACCAAAACTCATGTTTGAACTGCAAAAATAGAATTCATTGGAACCGCCTTCATATGGTTCAATGACTTGAGATGACTCATTGACATGATATTAAGGTGAAAACAAATGCAGACATATCCCCCCAAGGTCATTAACACGTTATGCACGAACCTCATATTTGAAGTGCTAAAATTGAATTTGTTCGAATCGCCTACTTATTATTCATTGGCTTGAGGTGACTCATTCACACAATTTTAAGGTGGAATAAATGCATACATATCCCCCAAATATTATTAACATGTTGTGCACGAAAGTCATGCTTGAAGTGCGAAAATAGAATTCATTAGAACTGCCTTCATATGGTTCAATTACTTGAGATGACTCATTGACATGATTTTATGGTGAAACAAATGCACACATGGATCCCAAAGGTCATTAACATGTTATGCACGAACGTCATATTTGAAGTGCTAAAATAGAATTTGTTCGAATCGCCTACTTATTATTTATTGGCTTGAGGTGACTCATTCACACAATTTTAAGGTGGAATAAATGCACACATATCCCCCAAATATTATTAACATGTTGTGCACGAAACCCATGTTTTAAGTACGAAAATGGAATTCATTGGAACCGCCTTCATACGGTTGAATGACTTGAGATGACTCATTGACATGATTTTAAGGTGAAACAAATACACACATATCCCCCAATAGTCGTTAGCATGTTTTGCACAAAACTCATGATCGAAGGGGTAAATAGAATTCGTTCAACTCGCCTTAATATGTGATTCATTGGCTTGAGGTGACTCATTGACAGGATTTTAAGGTGAAATAAATACATACATAACCGCCAAAGATTATTAACATGTTATGCACCAAACTCATGTTTGAATTGTGAAAATTTAATTCATTAGAACCGCCTTCATATGGTTCAATTACTTGAGATGACTCATTGACATGATTTTATGGTGAAACAAATGCATACATATCCCCCAAAGGTCATTAACATGTTGTGCACGAAACTCATATTTGAAGTGCGAAAATAGAATTTGTTCGAACAGCCTTCATATAATTCATTGGCTTGAGGTGACTCGTGGACATAATTTTAAGGTGGAATAAATGCATCCATATCCCCCAGATATTATTAACGTGTAGTGCACGAAACTCATGTTTGAAGTGCGAAAATAGAATTCAATGGAACTGCCTTCATATGGTCTAATGACATGAGATGACTCATTGACATGATTCGAAGGTGAAACAAATGCACACATATCCCCCAACGGTCATTAGCATGTTCTGCACGAAACTCGTATTTGAATTGCGAGGATAGAATTTGTTTGAATTACCTTTAAATGATTCATTGGCTTGAGGTGACTCATTGACATGATTTTAAGGTGGAATAAAAATGCAAACATATCCCCCAAATGTAATTAACATGTTGTGCACAAAACTCATGTTTGAAGTGCGAAAATAGAATTCATTGGAACCGCGTTCATATGGTTCAATGACTTGAGATGACTCATTGACATGATTCTAAGGTGAAACAAAAATGCACAAATATCCCCCAAATGTCGTCAGCATGTTATGCACGAAACTCATGATTCAAGTGCGAAAATAGAATTCGTTTGACTCGCCTTAATATGATTCAGTGGCTTGAGGTGACTCACTAACATGATTTTAGAATGGAATAAATGCATACATATCCCCTTAATATTATTAACTTGTTGTGCACCAAACTCATGTTTGGAGTGCAAAAATAGAATTCATTGGAACCGCCTTCATATGGTTCAATGACTTGAGATGACTCATTGACATGATATTAAGGTGAAAACAAATGCAGACATATCCCCCCAGGGTCATTAACACGTTATGCACGAACCTCATATTTGAAGTGCTAAAATAGAATTTGTTCGAACCGCCTACTTATTATTCATTGGCTTGAGGTGACTCATTCACACAATTTTAAGGTGGAATAAATGCATACATATCCCCCAAATATTATTAACATGTTGTGCACGAAACTCATGTTTGAAGTGCGAAAATAGAATTCATTGGAACCGCCTTCATATGGTTCAATGACTTTAGATGACTCATTGACAAGATTTTAAGGTGAAACAAATGCACACATATCCCCCAATGGTCGTTAGCATGTTGTGCACGAAACTCATGATTCAAGTGCGAAAATAGAATTCGTTCGACTCGCCTTATTATGATTCAGTGGCTTGAGGTGACTATTTAACATGATTCTAGAATGGAATAAATGCATACATATCCCCTTAATATTATTAACTTGTTGTGCACCAAAACTCATGTTTGAACTGCAAAAATAGAATTCATTGGAACCGCCTTCATATGGTTCAATGACCTGAGATGACTCATTGACATGATATTAAGGTGAAAACAAATGCAGACATATCCCCCCAAGGTCATTAACACGTTATGCACGAACCTCATATTTGAAGTGCTAAAATAGAATTTGTTTGAATCGCCTACTTATTATTCATTGGTTTGAGGTGACTCATTCACACAATTTTAAGGTGGAATAAATGCATACATATCCCCTAAATATAATTAACATGCTGTGCACAAAAGTCCTGTTTGAAGTGCGAAAATGAATTTATTGGAACGCCTTCGTATGGTCCAATGACTTGAGATGACTCATTGACATGATTTTAATGTGAAACAAATGTACACATATCCCCCAAAGATCGTTAGCATGTTGTGCATGAAACTCATGTTTGAAGTGCGAAAATAGAATTCGTTCAACTCGTCTTAATATGATTCATTGGCCTGAGGTGACTCATTGACATGATTTTAAGGAGGAATAAATGCATACATATCCTCTAAATATTATTAACTTGTTGGGCGCCAAACTCATGTTTGAAGTGCAAAAATAAAATTAATTGGAACCGCCTTCTTACGTTCTAATGACTAGAGATGAATCATTGACATGATTTTAAAGTGAAACAAATGCAGACATATCCCCCAAAGGTCATTAACATGTTATGCACGAACGTCATATTTGAAGTGCTAAAATAGGATTTGTTCGAACAGCCTTCATATAATTCATTGGCTTGAGGTGACTCATCGACATAATTTTAAGGTGGAATAAACGCATCCATATCCCCCAGATATTATTAACGTGTTGTGCACGAAAGTCATGTTTGAAGTGCGAAAATAGAATTCATTGGAACTGCCTTCATATGGTCTAATGACATGAGATGACTCATTGACATAATTTGAAGGCGACACAAATGCACACATAATCCCCCAACGGTCATTATCATATTGTGCACGAAAGTCATATTAGAAGTGCGAGGATAGAATTTGTTCGAATTATCTTTAAATGATTCATTGGCTTGAGGTGACTCATTAACATGATTTTAAGGTGGAATAAATGCAAACATATCCCTCAAATATTATTAACATGTTGTGCACGAAACTCATGTTTGAAGTGCGAAAACAGAATTAATTGGAACCGCCTTCATACGGTTCAATGACTTCAGATGACTCATTGACATGATTTTAAGGTGAAACAAATGCATACATATCCCCCAATGGTCGTTAGCATATTGTGCACGAAACTCATGATTCAAGTGCGAAAATAGAATTCGTTCGACTCGCCTTAATATGAATCAGTGGCTTGAGGTGACTATTTAACATGATTCTAGAATGGAATAAATGCATACATATCCCCTTAATATTATTAACTTGTTGTCACCAAAACTCATGTTTGAAGTGCAAAAATAGAATTCATTGAAACCGCCTTCATATGGTTCAATTACTTGAGATGACTCATTGACATGATATTAAGGTGAAAATAAATGCAGACACATCCCCCCAAGGTCATTAACACGTTATGCACGAGCCTCATATTTGAAGAGCTAAAATAGAATTTGTTTGAATCGCCTACTTATTATTCATTGGCTTGAGATGACTCATTTACACGATTTTAAGGTAGAATAAATGCATAAATATCCCCCAAATATTATTAACATGTTGTGCACAAAAGTCCTGTTCGAAGTGCGAAAATGAATTTATTGGAACGCCTTCGTGTGGTCCAATGACTTGAGATGACTCATTGACATGATTTTAATGTGAAACAAATGTACACATATCCCCCAAAGGTCGTTAACATGTTGTGCATGAAACGCATGTTTGAAGTCCGAAAATAGAATTCATTGGAACCGCCTTCATATTGTTCAATGACTTGAGATGATTCATTGACATGATTTTAAGGTGAAACAAATGCACACATATCCCCCAATGGTCGTTATCATATTGTGCACGAAACTCATGATTCAAGTGCGAAAATAGAATTTGTTCGACTCGCCTTATTATGATTCAGTGGCTTGAGGTGACTCATTAACATGATTTTAGAATGGAATAAATGCATACATATCCCCTTAATATTATTAACTTGTTGTGCACCAAAACTCATGTTTGAACTGCAAAAATAGAATTCATTGGAACCGCCTTCATATGGTTCAATGACCTGAGATGAATTGACATGATATTAAGGTGAAAACAAATGCAGACATATCCCCCCAAGGTCATTAACACGTTATGCACGAACCTCATATTTGAAGTGCTAAAATAGAATTTGTTTGAATCGCCTACTTATTATTCATTGGTTTGAGGTGACTCATTCACACAATTTTAAGGTGGAATAAATGCATACATATCCCCTAAATATAATTAACATGCTGTGCACAAAAGTCCTGTTTGAAGTGCGAAAATGAATTTATTGGAACGCCTTCGTATGGTCCAATGACTTGAGATGACTCATTGACATGATTTTAATGTGAAACAAATGTACACATATCCCCCAAAGATCGTTAGCATGTTGTGCATGAAACTCATGTTTGAAGTGCGAAAATAGAATTCGTTCAACTCGTCTTAATATGATTCATTGGCCTGAGGTGACTCATTGACATGATTTTAAGGAGGAATAAATGCATACATATCCTCTAAATATTATTAACTTGTTGGGCGCCAAACTCATGTTTGAAGTGCAAAAATAAAATTAATTGGAACCGCCTTCTGACGTTCTAATGACTAGAGATGAATCATTGACATGATTTTAAAGTGAAACAAATGCAGACATATCCCCCAAAGGTCATTAACATGTTATGCACGAACGTCATATTTGAAGTGCTAAAATAGGATTTGTTCGAACAGCCTTCATATAATTCATTGGCTTGAGGTGACTCATCGACATAATTTTAAGGTGGAATAAACGCATCCATATCCCCCAGATATTATTAACGTGTTGTGCACGAAAGTCATGTTTGAAGTGCGAAAATAGAATTCATTGGAACTGCCTTCATATGGTCTAATGACATGAGATGACTCATTGACATAATTTGAAGGCGACACAAATGCACACATAATCCCCCAACGGTCATTATCATATTGTGCACGAAAGTCATATTAGAAGTGCGAGGATAGAATTTGTTCGAATTATCTTTAAATGATTCATTGGCTTGAGGTGACTCATTAACATGATTTTAAGGTGGAATAAATGCAAACATATCCCTCAAATATTATTAACATGTTGTGCACGAAACTCATGTTTGAAGTGCGAAAACAGAATTAATTGGAACCGCCTTCATACGGTTCAATGACTTCAGATGACTCATTGACATGATTTTAAGGTGAAACAAATGCATACATATCCCCCAATGGTCGTTAGCATATTGTGCACGAAACTCATGATTCAAGTGCGAAAATAGAATTCGTTCGACTCGCCTTAATATGAATCAGTGGCTTGAGGTGACTATTTAACATGATTCTAGAATGGAATAAATGCATACATATCCCCTTAATATTATTAATTTGTTGTCACCAAAACTCATGTTTGAAGTGCAAAAATAGAATTCATTGAAACCGCCTTCATATGGTTCAATTACTTGAGATGACTCATTGACATGATATTAAGGTGAAAATAAATGCAGACATATCCCCCCAAGGTCATTAACACGTTATGCACGAGCCTCATATTTGAAGAGCTAAAATAGAATTTATTTGAATCGCCTACTTATTATTCATTGGCTTGAGATGACTCATTTACACGATTTTAAGGTAGAATAAATGCATAAATATCCCCCAAATATTATTAACATGTTGTGCACAAAAGTCCTGTTTGAAGTGCGAAAATGAATTTATTGGAACGCCTTCGTGTGGTCCAATGACTTGAGATGACTCATTGACATGATTTTAATGTGAAACAAATGTACACATATCCCCCAAAGGTCGTTAACATGTTGTGCATGAAACGCATGTTTGAAGTCCGAAAATAGAATTCATTGGAACCGCCTTCATATTGTTCAATGACTTGAGATGATTCATTGACATGATTTTAAGGTGAAACAAATGCACACATATCCCCCAATGGTCGTTATCATATTGTGCACGAAACTCATGATTCAAGTGCGAAAATAGAATTCGTTCGACTCGCCTTAATATGATTCAGTGGCTTGAGGTTGAGGTGACTCATTAACATGATTTTAGAATGGAATAAATGCATACATATCCCCTTAATATTATTAACTTGTTGTGCACCAAAACTCATGTTTGAACTGCAAAAATAGAATTCATTGGAACCGCCTTCATATGGTTCAATGACTTGAGATGACTCATTGACATGATATTAAGGTGAAAACAAATGCAGACATATCCCCCCAAGGTCATTAACACGTTATGCACGAACCTCATATTTGAAGTGCTAAAATTGAATTTGTTCGAATCGCCTACTTATTATTCATTGGCTTGAGGTGACTCATTCACACAATTTTAAGGTGGAATAAATGCATACATATCCCCCAAATATTATTAACATGTTG
The DNA here is from genome assembly GCA_027186245.1 of Coriaria nepalensis. NCBI lineage: Eukaryota > Viridiplantae > Streptophyta > Magnoliopsida > Cucurbitales > Coriariaceae > Coriaria > Coriaria nepalensis. The sequence continues at coordinate 4,414,832 of CP114493.1, forward strand.
TGCACGAAAGTCATGCTTGAAGTGCGAAAATAGAATTCATTAGAACTGCCTTCATATGGTTCAATTACTTGAGATGACTCATTGACATGATTTTATGGTGAAACAAATGCACACATGGATCCCAAAGGTCATTAACATGTTATGCACGAACGTCATATTTGAAGTGCTAAAATAGAATTTGTTCGAATCGCCTACTTATTATTTATTGGCTTGAGGTGACTCATTCACACAATTTTAAGGTGGAATAAATGCACACATATCCCCCAAAGATTATTAACATGTTGTGCACGAAACCCATGTTTTAAGTACGAAAATGGAATTCATTGGAACCGCCTTCATACGGTTGAATGACTTGAGATGACTCATTGACATGATTTTAAGGTGAAACAAATACACACATATCCCCCAATAGTCGTTAGCATGTTTTGCACAAAACTCATGATCGAAGGGGTAAATAGAATTCGTTCAACTCGCCTTAATATGTGATTCATTGGCTTGAGGTGACTCATTGACAGGATTTTAAGGTGAAATAAATACATACATAACCGCCAAAGATTATTAACATGTTATGCACCAAACTCATGTTTGAATTGTGAAAATTTAATTCATTAGAACCGCCTTCATATGGTTCAATTACTTGAGATGACTCATTGACATGATTTTATGGTGAAACAAATGCATACATATCCCCCAAAGGTCATTAACATGTTGTGCACGAAACTCATATTTGAAGTGCGAAAATAGAATTTGTTTTAACAGCCTTCATATAATTCATTGGCTTGAGGTGACTCGTGGACATAATTTTAAGGTGGAATAAATGCATCCATATCCCCCAGATATTATTAACGTGTAGTGCACGAAACTCATGTTTGAAGTGCGAAAATAGAATTCAATGGAACTGCCTTCATATGGTCTAATGACATGAGATGACTCATTGACATGATTCGAAGGTGAAACAAATGCACACATATCCCCCAACGGTCATTAGCATGTTCTGCACGAAACTCGTATTTGAATTGCGAGGATAGAATTTGTTTGAATTACCTTTAAATGATTCATTGGCTTGAGGTGACTCATTGACATGATTTTAAGGTGGAATAAAAATGCAAACATATCCCCCAAATGTAATTAACATGTTGTGCACAAAACTCATGTTTGAAGTGCGAAAATAGAATTCATTGGAACCGCGTTCATATGGTTCAATGACTTGAGATGACTCATTGACATGATTCTAAGGTGAAACAAAAATGCACAAATATCCCCCAAATGTCGTCAGCATGTTATGCACGAAACTCATGATTCAAGTGCGAAAATAGAATTCGTTCGACTCGCCTTAATATGATTCAGTGGCTTGAGGTGACTCACTAACATGATTTTAGAATGGAATAAATGCATACATATCCCCTTAATATTATTAACTTGTTGTGCACCAAACTCATGTTTGGAGTGCAAAAATAGAATTCATTGGAACCGCCTTCATATGGTTCAATGACTTGAGATGACTCATTGACATGATATTAAGGTGAAAACAAATGCAGACATATCCCCCCAGGGTCATTAACACGTTATGCACGAACCTCATATTTGAAGTGCTAAAATAGAATTTGTTCGAACCGCCTACTTATTATTCATTGGCTTGAGGTGACTCATTCACACAATTTTAAGGTGGAATAAATGCATACATATCCCCCAAATATTATTAACATGTTGTGCACGAAACTCATGTTTGAAGTGCGAAAATAGAATTCATTGGAACCGCCTTCATATGGTTCAATGACTTTAGATGACTCATTGACAAGATTTTAAGGTGAAACAAATGCACACATATCCCCCAATGGTCGTTAGCATGTTGTGCACGAAACTCATGATTCAAGTGCGAAAATAGAATTCGTTCGACTCGCCTTATTATGATTCAGTGGCTTGAGGTGACTATTTAACATGATTCTAGAATGGAATAAATGCATACATATCCCCTTAATATTATTAACTTGTTGTGCACCAAAACTCATGTTTGAACTGCAAAAATAGAATTCATTGGAACCGCCTTCATATGGTTCAATGACCTGAGATGACTCATTGACATGATATTAAGGTGAAAACAAATGCAGACATATCCCCCCAAGGTCATTAACACGTTATGCACGAACCTCATATTTGAAGTGCTAAAATAGAATTTGTTTGAATCGCCTACTTATTATTCATTGGTTTGAGGTGACTCATTCACACAATTTTAAGGTGGAATAAATGCATACATATCCCCTAAATATAATTAACATGCTGTGCACAAAAGTCCTGTTTGAAGTGCGAAAATGAATTTATTGGAACGCCTTCGTATGGTCCAATGACTTGAGATGACTCATTGACATGATTTTAATGTGAAACAAATGTACACATATCCCCCAAAGATCGTTAGCATGTTGTGCATGAAACTCATGTTTGAAGTGCGAAAATAGAATTCGTTCAACTCGTCTTAATATGATTCATTGGCCTGAGGTGACTCATTGACATGATTTTAAGGAGGAATAAATGCATACATATCCTCTAAATATTATTAACTTGTTGGGCGCCAAACTCATGTTTGAAGTGCAAAAATAAAATTAATTGGAACCGCCTTCTTACGTTCTAATGACTAGAGATGAATCATTGACATGATTTTAAAGTGAAACAAATGCAGACATATCCCCCAAAGGTCATTAACATGTTATGCACGAACGTCATATTTGAAGTGCTAAAATAGGATTTGTTCGAACAGCCTTCATATAATTCATTGGCTTGAGGTGACTCATCGACATAATTTTAAGGTGGAATAAACGCATCCATATCCCCCAGATATTATTAACGTGTTGTGCACGAAAGTCATGTTTGAAGTGCGAAAATAGAATTCATTGGAACTGCCTTCATATGGTCTAATGACATGAGATGACTCATTGACATAATTTGAAGGCGACACAAATGCACACATAATCCCCCAACGGTCATTATCATATTGTGCACGAAAGTCATATTAGAAGTGCGAGGATAGAATTTGTTCGAATTATCTTTAAATGATTCATTGGCTTGAGGTGACTCATTAACATGATTTTAAGGTGGAATAAATGCAAACATATCCCTCAAATATTATTAACATGTTGTGCACGAAACTCATGTTTGAAGTGCGAAAACAGAATTAATTGGAACCGCCTTCATACGGTTCAATGACTTCAGATGACTCATTGACATGATTTTAAGGTGAAACAAATGCATACATATCCCCCAATGGTCGTTAGCATATTGTGCACGAAACTCATGATTCAAGTGCGAAAATAGAATTCGTTCGACTCGCCTTAATATGAATCAGTGGCTTGAGGTGACTATTTAACATGATTCTAGAATGGAATAAATGCATACATATCCCCTTAATATTATTAACTTGTTGTCACCAAAACTCATGTTTGAAGTGCAAAAATAGAATTCATTGAAACCGCCTTCATATGGTTCAATTACTTGAGATGACTCATTGACATGATATTAAGGTGAAAATAAATGCAGACACATCCCCCCAAGGTCATTAACACGTTATGCACGAGCCTCATATTTGAAGAGCTAAAATAGAATTTGTTTGAATCGCCTACTTATTATTCATTGGCTTGAGATGACTCATTTACACGATTTTAAGGTAGAATAAATGCATAAATATCCCCCAAATATTATTAACATGTTGTGCACAAAAGTCCTGTTCGAAGTGCGAAAATGAATTTATTGGAACGCCTTCGTGTGGTCCAATGACTTGAGATGACTCATTGACATGATTTTAATGTGAAACAAATGTACACATATCCCCCAAAGGTCGTTAACATGTTGTGCATGAAACGCATGTTTGAAGTCCGAAAATAGAATTCATTGGAACCGCCTTCATATTGTTCAATGACTTGAGATGATTCATTGACATGATTTTAAGGTGAAACAAATGCACACATATCCCCCAATGGTCGTTATCATATTGTGCACGAAACTCATGATTCAAGTGCGAAAATAGAATTCGTTCGACTCGCCTTATTATGATTCAGTGGCTTGAGGTGACTCATTAACATGATTTTAGAATGGAATAAATGCATACATATCCCCTTAATATTATTAACTTGTTGTGCACCAAAACTCATGTTTGAACTGCAAAAATAGAATTCATTGGAACCGCCTTCATATGGTTCAATGACGTGAGATGACTCATTGACATGATATTAAGGTGAAAACAAATGCAGACATATCCCCCCAAGGTCATTAACACGTTATGCACGAACCTCATATTTGAAGTGCTAAAATTGAATTTGTTCGAATCGCCTACTTATTATTCATTGGCTTGAGGTGACTCATTCACACAATTTTAAGGTGGAATAAATGCATACATATCCCCCAAATATTATTAACATGTTGTGCACGAAAGTCATGCTTGAAGTGCGAAAATAGAATTCATTAGAACTGCCTTCATATGGTTCAATTACTTGAGATGACTCATTGACATGATTTTATGGTGAAACAAATGCACACATGGATCCCAAAGGTCATTAACATGTTATGCACGAACGTCATATTTGAAGTGCTAAAATAGAATTTGTTCGAATCGCCTACTTATTATTTATTGGCTTGAGGTGACTCATTCACACAATTTTAAGGTGGAATAAATGCACACATATCCCCCAAAGATTATTAACATGTTGTGCACGAAACCCATGTTTTAAGTACGAAAATGGAATTCATTGGAACCGCCTTCATACGGTTGAATGACTTGAGATGACTCATTGACATGATTTTAAGGTGAAACAAATACACACATATCCCCCAATAGTCGTTAGCATGTTTTGCACAAAACTCATGATCGAAGGGGTAAATAGAATTCGTTCAACTCGCCTTAATATGTGATTCATTGGCTTGAGGTGACTCATTGACAGGATTTTAAGGTGAAATAAATACATACATAACCGCCAAAGATTATTAACATGTTATGCACCAAACTCATGTTTGAATTGTGAAAATTTAATTCATTAGAACCGCCTTCATATGGTTCAATTACTTGAGATGACTCATTGACATGATTTTATGGTGAAACAAATGCATACATATCCCCCAAAGGTCATTAACATGTTGTGCACGAAACTCATATTTGAAGTGCGAAAATAGAATTTGTTTTAACAGCCTTCATATAATTCATTGGCTTGAGGTGACTCGTGGACATAATTTTAAGGTGGAATAAATGCATCCATATCCCCCAGATATTATTAACGTGTAGTGCACGAAACTCATGTTTGAAGTGCGAAAATAGAATTCAATGGAACTGCCTTCATATGGTCTAATGACATGAGATGACTCATTGACATGATTCGAAGGTGAAACAAATGCACACATATCCCCCAACGGTCATTAGCATGTTCTGCACGAAACTCGTATTTGAATTGCGAGGATAGAATTTGTTTGAATTACCTTTAAATGATTCATTGGCTTGAGGTGACTCATTGACATGATTTTAAGGTGGAATAAAAATGCAAACATATCCCCCAAATGTAATTAACATGTTGTGCACAAAACTCATGTTTGAAGTGCGAAAATAGAATTCATTGGAACCGCGTTCATATGGTTCAATGACTTGAGATGACTCATTGACATGATTCTAAGGTGAAACAAAAATGCACAAATATCCCCCAAATGTCGTCAGCATGTTATGCACGAAACTCATGATTCAAGTGCGAAAATAGAATTCGTTCGACTCGCCTTAATATGATTCAGTGGCTTGAGGTGACTCACTAACATGATTTTAGAATGGAATAAATGCATACATATCCCCTTAATATTATTAACTTGTTGTGCACCAAACTCATGTTTGGAGTGCAAAAATAGAATTCATTGGAACCGCCTTCATATGGTTCAATGACTTGAGATGACTCATTGACATGATATTAAGGTGAAAACAAATGCAGACATATCCCCCCAGGGTCATTAACACGTTATGCACGAACCTCATATTTGAAGTGCTAAAATAGAATTTGTTCGAACCGCCTACTTATTATTCATTGGCTTGAGGTGACTCATTCACACAATTTTAAGGTGGAATAAATGCATACATATCCCCCAAATATTATTAACATGTTGTGCACGAAACTCATGTTTGAAGTGCGAAAATAGAATTCATTGGAACCGCCTTCATATGGTTCAATGACTTTAGATGACTCATTGACAAGATTTTAAGGTGAAACAAATGCACACATATCCCCCAATGGTCGTTAGCATGTTGTGCACGAAACTCATGATTCAAGTGCGAAAATAGAATTCGTTCGACTCGCCTTATTATGATTCAGTGGCTTGAGGTGACTATTTAACATGATTCTAGAATGGAATAAATGCATACATATCCCCTTAATATTATTAACTTGTTGTGCACCAAAACTCATGTTTGAACTGCAAAAATAGAATTCATTGGAACCGCCTTCATATGGTTCAATGACCTGAGATGACTCATTGACATGATATTAAGGTGAAAACAAATGCAGACATATCCCCCCAAGGTCATTAACACGTTATGCACGAACCTCATATTTGAAGTGCTAAAATAGAATTTGTTTGAATCGCCTACTTATTATTCATTGGTTTGAGGTGACTCATTCACACAATTTTAAGGTGGAATAAATGCATACATATCCCCTAAATATAATTAACATGCTGTGCACAAAAGTCCTGTTTGAAGTGCGAAAATGAATTTATTGGAACGCCTTCGTATGGTCCAATGACTTGAGATGACTCATTGACATGATTTTAATGTGAAACAAATGTACACATATCCCCCAAAGATCGTTAGCATGTTGTGCATGAAACTCATGTTTGAAGTGCGAAAATAGAATTCGTTCAACTCGTCTTAATATGATTCATTGGCCTGAGGTGACTCATTGACATGATTTTAAGGAGGAATAAATGCATACATATCCTCTAAATATTATTAACTTGTTGGGCGCCAAACTCATGTTTGAAGTGCAAAAATAAAATTAATTGGAACCGCCTTCTTACGTTCTAATGACTAGAGATGAATCATTGACATGATTTTAAAGTGAAACAAATGCAGACATATCCCCCAAAGGTCATTAACATGTTATGCACGAACGTCATATTTGAAGTGCTAAAATAGGATTTGTTCGAACAGCCTTCATATAATTCATTGGCTTGAGGTGACTCATCGACATAATTTTAAGGTGGAATAAACGCATCCATATCCCCCAGATATTATTAACGTGTTGTGCACGAAAGTCATGTTTGAAGTGCGAAAATAGAATTCATTGGAACTGCCTTCATATGGTCTAATGACATGAGATGACTCATTGACATAATTTGAAGGCGACACAAATGCACACATAATCCCCCAACGGTCATTATCATATTGTGCACGAAAGTCATATTAGAAGTGCGAGGATAGAATTTGTTCGAATTATCTTTAAATGATTCATTGGCTTGAGGTGACTCATTAACATGATTTTAAGGTGGAATAAATGCAAACATATCCCTCAAATATTATTAACATGTTGTGCACGAAACTCATGTTTGAAGTGCGAAAACAGAATTAATTGGAACCGCCTTCATACGGTTCAATGACTTCAGATGACTCATTGACATGATTTTAAGGTGAAACAAATGCATACATATCCCCCAATGGTCGTTAGCATATTGTGCACGAAACTCATGATTCAAGTGCGAAAATAGAATTCGTTCGACTCGCCTTAATATGAATCAGTGGCTTGAGGTGACTATTTAACATGATTCTAGAATGGAATAAATGCATACATATCCCCTTAATATTATTAACTTGTTGTCACCAAAACTCATGTTTGAAGTGCAAAAATAGAATTCATTGAAACCGCCTTCATATGGTTCAATTACTTGAGATGACTCATTGACATGATATTAAGGTGAAAATAAATGCAGACATATCCCCCCAAGGTCATTAACACGTTATGCACGAGCCTCATATTTGAAGAGCTAAAATAGAATTTGTTTGAATCGCCTACTTATTATTCATTGGCTTGAGATGACTCATTTACACGATTTTAAGGTAGAATAAATGCATAAATATCCCCCAAATATTATTAACATGTTGTGCACAAAAGTCCTGTTCGAAGTGCGAAAATGAATTTATTGGAACGCCTTCGTGTGGTCCAATGACTTGAGATGACTCATTGACATGATTTTAATGTGAAACAAATGTACACATATCCCCCAAAGGTCATTAACATGTTATGCACGAACGTCATATTTGAAGTGCTAAAATAGGATTTGTTCGAACAGCCTTCATATAATTCATTGGCTTGAGGTGACTCATCGACATAATTTTAAGGTGGAATAAACGCATCCATATCCCCCAGATATTATTAACGTGTTGTGCACGAAAGTCATGTTTGAAGTGCGAAAATAGAATTCATTGGAACTGCCTTCATATGGTCTAATGACATGAGATGACTCATTGACATAATTTGAAGGCGACACAAATGCACACATAATCCCCCAACGGTCATTATCATATTGTGCACGAAAGTCATATTAGAAGTGCGAGGATAGAATTTGTTCGAATTATCTTTAAATGATTCATTGGCTTGAGGTGACTCATTAACATGATTTTAAGGTGGAATAAATGCAAACATATCCCTCAAATATTATTAACATGTTGTGCACGAAACTCATGTTTGAAGTGCGAAAACAGAATTAATTGGAACCGCCTTCATACGGTTCAATGACTTCAGATGACTCATTGACATGATTTTAAGGTGAAACAAATGCATACATATCCCCCAATGGTCGTTAGCATATTGTGCACGAAACTCATGATTCAAGTGCGAAAATAGAATTCGTTCGACTCGCCTTAATATGAATCAGTGGCTTGAGGTGACTATTTAACATGATTCTAGAATGGAATAAATGCATACATATCCCCTTAATATTATTAACTTGTTGTCACCAAAACTCATGTTTGAAGTGCAAAAATAGAATTCATTGAAACCGCCTTCATATGGTTCAATTACTTGAGATGACTCATTGACATGATATTAAGGTGAAAATAAATGCAGACACATCCCCCCAAGGTCATTAACACGTTATGCACGAGCCTCATATTTGAAGAGCTAAAATAGAATTTGTTTGAATCGCCTACTTATTATTCATTGGCTTGAGATGACTCATTTACACGATTTTAAGGTAGAATAAATGCATAAATATCCCCCAAATATTATTAACATGTTGTGCACAAAAGTCCTGTTCGAAGTGCGAAAATGAATTTATTGGAACGCCTTCGTGTGGTCCAATGACTTGAGATGACTCATTGACATGATTTTAATGTGAAACAAATGTACACATATCCCCCAAAGGTCGTTAACATGTTGTGCATGAAACGCATGTTTGAAGTCCGAAAATAGAATTCATTGGAACCGCCTTCATATTGTTCAATGACTTGAGATGATTCATTGACATGATTTTAAGGTGAAACAAATGCACACATATCCCCCAATGGTCGTTATCATATTGTGCACGAAACTCATGATTCAAGTGCGAAAATAGAATTCGTTCGACTCGCCTTATTATGATTCAGTGGCTTGAGGTGACTCATTAACATGATTTTAGAATGGAATAAATGCATACATATCCCCTTAATATTATTAACTTGTTGTGCACCAAAACTCATGTTTGAACTGCAAAAATAGAATTCATTGGAACCGCCTTCATATGGTTCAATGACGTGAGATGACTCATTGACATGATATTAAGGTGAAAACAAATGCAGACATATCCCCCCAAGGTCATTAACACGTTATGCACGAACCTCATATTTGAAGTGCTAAAATTGAATTTGTTCGAATCGCCTACTTATTATTCATTGGCTTGAGGTGACTCATTCACACAATTTTAAGGTGGAATAAATGCATACATATCCCCCAAATATTATTAACATGTTGTGCACGAAAGTCATGCTTGAAGTGCGAAAATAGAATTCATTAGAACTGCCTTCATATGGTTCAATTACTTGAGATGACTCATTGACATGATTTTATGGTGAAACAAATGCACACATGGATCCCAAAGGTCATTAACATGTTATGCACGAACGTCATATTTGAAGTGCTAAAATAGAATTTGTTCGAATCGCCTACTTATTATTTATTGGCTTGAGGTGACTCATTCACACAATTTTAAGGTGGAATAAATGCACACATATCCCCCAAATATTATTAACATGTTGTGCACGAAACCCATGTTTTAAGTACGAAAATGGAATTCATTGGAACCGCCTTCATACGGTTGAATGACTTGAGATGACTCATTGACATGATTTTAAGGTGAAACAAATACACACATATCCCCCAATAGTCGTTAGCATGTTTTGCACAAAACTCATGATCGAAGGGGTAAATAGAATTCGTTCAACTCGCCTTAATATGTGATTCATTGGCTTGAGGTGACTCATTGACAGGATTTTAAGGTGAAATAAATACATACATAACCGCCAAAGATTATTAACATGTTATGCACCAAACTCATGTTTGAATTGTGAAAATTTAATTCATTAGAACCGCCTTCATATGGTTCAATTACTTGAGATGACTCATTGACATGATTTTATGGTGAAACAAATGCATACATATCCCCCAAAGGTCATTAACATGTTGTGCACGAAACTCATATTTGAAGTGCGAAAATAGAATTTGTTCGAACAGCCTTCATATAATTCATTGGCTTGAGGTGACTCGTGGACATAATTTTAAGGTGGAATAAATGCATCCATATCCCCCAGATATTATTAACGTGTAGTGCACGAAACTCATGTTTGAAGTGCGAAAATAGAATTCAATGGAACTGCCTTCATATGGTCTAATGACATGAGATGACTCATTGACATGATTCGAAGGTGAAACAAATGCACACATATCCCCCAACGGTCATTAGCATGTTCTGCACGAAACTCGTATTTGAATTGCGAGGATAGAATTTGTTTGAATTACCTTTAAATGATTCATTGGCTTGAGGTGACTCATTGACATGATTTTAAGGTGGAATAAAAATGCAAACATATCCCCCAAATGTAATTAACATGTTGTGCACAAAACTCATGTTTGAAGTGCGAAAATAGAATTCATTGGAACCGCGTTCATATGGTTCAATGACTTGAGATGACTCATTGACATGATTCTAAGGTGAAACAAAAATGCACAAATATCCCCCAAATGTCGTCAGCATGTTATGCACGAAACTCATGATTCAAGTGCGAAAATAGAATTCGTTCGACTCGCCTTAATATGATTCAGTGGCTTGAGGTGACTCACTAACATGATTTTAGAATGGAATAAATGCATACATATCCCCTTAATATTATTAACTTGTTGTGCACCAAACTCATGTTTGGAGTGCAAAAATAGAATTCATTGGAACCGCCTTCATATGGTTCAATGACTTGAGATGACTCATTGACATGATATTAAGGTGAAAACAAATGCAGACATATCCCCCCAGGGTCATTAACACGTTATGCACGAACCTCATATTTGAAGTGCTAAAATAGAATTTGTTCGAACCGCCTACTTATTATTCATTGGCTTGAGGTGACTCATTCACACAATTTTAAGGTGGAATAAATGCATACATATCCCCCAAATATTATTAACATGTTGTGCACGAAACTCATGTTTGAAGTGCGAAAATAGAATTCATTGGAACCGCCTTCATATGGTTCAATGACTTTAGATGACTCATTGACAAGATTTTAAGGTGAAACAAATGCACACATATCCCCCAATGGTCGTTAGCATGTTGTGCACGAAACTCATGATTCAAGTGCGAAAATAGAATTCGTTCGACTCGCCTTATTATGATTCAGTGGCTTGAGGTGACTATTTAACATGATTCTAGAATGGAATAAATGCATACATATCCCCTTAATATTATTAACTTGTTGTGCACCAAAACTCATGTTTGAACTGCAAAAATAGAATTCATTGGAACCGCCTTCATATGGTTCAATGACCTGAGATGACTCATTGACATGATATTAAGGTGAAAACAAATGCAGACATATCCCCCCAAGGTCATTAACACGTTATGCACGAACCTCATATTTGAAGTGCTAAAATAGAATTTGTTTGAATCGCCTACTTATTATTCATTGGTTTGAGGTGACTCATTCACACAATTTTAAGGTGGAATAAATGCATACATATCCCCTAAATATAATTAACATGCTGTGCACAAAAGTCCTGTTTGAAGTGCGAAAATGAATTTATTGGAACGCCTTCGTATGGTCCAATGACTTGAGATGACTCATTGACATGATTTTAATGTGAAACAAATGTACACATATCCCCCAAAGATCGTTAGCATGTTGTGCATGAAACTCATGTTTGAAGTGCGAAAATAGAATTCGTTCAACTCGTCTTAATATGATTCATTGGCCTGAGGTGACTCATTGACATGATTTTAAGGAGGAATAAATGCATACATATCCTCTAAATATTATTAACTTGTTGGGCGCCAAACTCATGTTTGAAGTGCAAAAATAAAATTAATTGGAACCGCCTTCTTACGTTCTAATGACTAGAGATGAATCATTGACATGATTTTAAAGTGAAACAAATGCAGACATATCCCCCAAAGGTCATTAACATGTTATGCACGAACGTCATATTTGAAGTGCTAAAATAGGATTTGTTCGAACAGCCTTCATATAATTCATTGGCTTGAGGTGACTCATCGACATAATTTTAAGGTGGAATAAACGCATCCATATCCCCCAGATATTATTAACGTGTTGTGCACGAAAGTCATGTTTGAAGTGCGAAAATAGAATTCATTGGAACTGCCTTCATATGGTCTAATGACATGAGATGACTCATTGACATAATTTGAAGGCGACACAAATGCACACATAATCCCCCAACGGTCATTATCATATTGTGCACGAAAGTCATATTAGAAGTGCGAGGATAGAATTTGTTCGAATTATCTTTAAATGATTCATTGGCTTGAGGTGACTCATTAACATGATTTTAAGGTGGAATAAATGCAAACATATCCCTCAAATATTATTAACATGTTGTGCACGAAACTCATGTTTGAAGTGCGAAAACAGAATTAATTGGAACCGCCTTCATACGGTTCAATGACTTCAGATGACTCATTGACATGATTTTAAGGTGAAACAAATGCATACATATCCCCCAATGGTCGTTAGCATATTGTGCACGAAACTCATGATTCAAGTGCGAAAATAGAATTCGTTCGACTCGCCTTAATATGAATCAGTGGCTTGAGGTGACTATTTAACATGATTCTAGAATGGAATAAATGCATACATATCCCCTTAATATTATTAACTTGTTGTCACCAAAACTCATGTTTGAAGTGCAAAAATAGAATTCATTGAAACCGCCTTCATATGGTTCAATTACTTGAGATGACTCATTGACATGATATTAAGGTGAAAATAAATGCAGACATATCCCCCCAAGGTCATTAACACGTTATGCACGAGCCTCATATTTGAAGAGCTAAAATAGAATTTGTTTGAATCGCCTACTTATTATTCATTGGCTTGAGATGACTCATTTACACGATTTTAAGGTAGAATAAATGCATAAATATCCCCCAAATATTATTAACATGTTGTGCACAAAAGTCCTGTTCGAAGTGCGAAAATGAATTTATTGGAACGCCTTCGTGTGGTCCAATGACTTGAGATGACTCATTGACATGATTTTAATGTGAAACAAATGTACACATATCCCCCAAAGGTCGTTAACATGTTGTGCATGAAACGCATGTTTGAAGTCCGAAAATAGAATTCATTGGAACCGCCTTCATATTGTTCAATGACTTGAGATGATTCATTGACATGATTTTAAGGTGAAACAAATGCACACATATCCCCCAATGGTCGTTATCATATTGTGCACGAAACTCATGATTCAAGTGCGAAAATAGAATTCGTTCGACTCGCCTTATTATGATTCAGTGGCTTGAGGTGACTCATTAACATGATTTTAGAATGGAATAAATGCATACATATCCCCTTAATATTATTAACTTGTTGTGCACCAAAACTCATGTTTGAACTGCAAAAATAGAATTCATTGGAACCGCCTTCATATGGTTCAATGACGTGAGATGACTCATTGACATGATATTAAGGTGAAAACAAATGCAGACATATCCCCCCAAGGTCATTAACACGTTATGCACGAACCTCATATTTGAAGTGCTAAAATTGAATTTGTTCGAATCGCCTACTTATTATTCATTGGCTTGAGGTGACTCATTCACACAATTTTAAGGTGGAATAAATGCATACATATCCCCCAAATATTATTAACATGTTGTGCACGAAAGTCATGCTTGAAGTGCGAAAATAGAATTCATTAGAACTGCCTTCATATGGTTCAATTACTTGAGATGACTCATTGACATGATTTTATGGTGAAACAAATGCACACATGGATCCCAAAGGTCATTAACATGTTATGCACGAACGTCATATTTGAAGTGCTAAAATAGAATTTGTTCGAATCGCCTACTTATTATTTATTGGCTTGAGGTGACTCATTCACACAATTTTAAGGTGGAATAAATGCACACATATCCCCCAAATATTATTAACATGTTGTGCACGAAACCCATGTTTTAAGTACGAAAATGGAATTCATTGGAACCGCCTTCATACGGTTGAATGACTTGAGATGACTCATTGACATGATTTTAAGGTGAAACAAATACACACATATCCCCCAATAGTCGTTAGCATGTTTTGCACAAAACTCATGATCGAAGGGGTAAATAGAATTCGTTCAACTCGCCTTAATATGTGATTCATTGGCTTGAGGTGACTCATTGACAGGATTTTAAGGTGAAATAAATACATACATAACCGCCAAAGATTATTAACATGTTATGCACCAAACTCATGTTTGAATTGTGAAAATTTAATTCATTAGAACCGCCTTCATATGGTTCAATTACTTGAGATGACTCATTGACATGATTTTATGGTGAAACAAATGCATACATATCCCCCAAAGGTCATTAACATGTTGTGCACGAAACTCATATTTGAAGTGCGAAAATAGAATTTGTTCGAACAGCCTTCATATAATTCATTGGCTTGAGGTGACTCGTGGACATAATTTTAAGGTGGAATAAATGCATCCATATCCCCCAGATATTATTAACGTGTAGTGCACGAAACTCATGTTTGAAGTGCGAAAATAGAATTCAATGGAACTGCCTTCATATGGTCTAATGACATGAGATGACTCATTGACATGATTCGAAGGTGAAACAAATGCACACATATCCCCCAACGGTCATTAGCATGTTCTGCACGAAACTCGTATTTGAATTGCGAGGATAGAATTTGTTTGAATTACCTTTAAATGATTCATTGGCTTGAGGTGACTCATTGACATGATTTTAAGGTGGAATAAAAATGCAAACATATCCCCCAAATGTAATTAACATGTTGTGCACAAAACTCATGTTTGAAGTGCGAAAATAGAATTCATTGGAACCGCGTTCATATGGTTCAATGACTTGAGATGACTCATTGACATGATTCTAAGGTGAAACAAAAATGCACAAATATCCCCCAAATGTCGTCAGCATGTTATGCACGAAACTCATGATTCAAGTGCGAAAATAGAATTCGTTCGACTCGCCTTAATATGATTCAGTGGCTTGAGGTGACTCACTAACATGATTTTAGAATGGAATAAATGCATACATATCCCCTTAATATTATTAACTTGTTGTGCACCAAACTCATGTTTGGAGTGCAAAAATAGAATTCATTGGAACCGCCTTCATATGGTTCAATGACTTGAGATGACTCATTGACATGATATTAAGGTGAAAACAAATGCAGACATATCCCCCCAGGGTCATTAACACGTTATGCACGAACCTCATATTTGAAGTGCTAAAATAGAATTTGTTCGAACCGCCTACTTATTATTCATTGGCTTGAGGTGACTCATTCACACAATTTTAAGGTGGAATAAATGCATACATATCCCCCAAATATTATTAACATGTTGTGCACGAAACTCATGTTTGAAGTGCGAAAATAGAATTCATTGGAACCGCCTTCATATGGTTCAATGACTTTAGATGACTCATTGACAAGATTTTAAGGTGAAACAAATGCACACATATCCCCCAATGGTCGTTAGCATGTTGTGCACGAAACTCATGATTCAAGTGCGAAAATAGAATTCGTTCGACTCGCCTTATTATGATTCAGTGGCTTGAGGTGACTATTTAACATGATTCTAGAATGGAATAAATGCATACATATCCCCTTAATATTATTAACTTGTTGTGCACCAAAACTCATGTTTGAACTGCAAAAATAGAATTCATTGGAACCGCCTTCATATGGTTCAATGACCTGAGATGACTCATTGACATGATATTAAGGTGAAAACAAATGCAGACATATCCCCCCAAGGTCATTAACACGTTATGCACGAACCTCATATTTGAAGTGCTAAAATAGAATTTGTTTGAATCGCCTACTTATTATTCATTGGTTTGAGGTGACTCATTCACACAATTTTAAGGTGGAATAAATGCATACATATCCCCTAAATATAATTAACATGCTGTGCACAAAAGTCCTGTTTGAAGTGCGAAAATGAATTTATTGGAACGCCTTCGTATGGTCCAATGACTTGAGATGACTCATTGACATGATTTTAATGTGAAACAAATGTACACATATCCCCCAAAGATCGTTAGCATGTTGTGCATGAAACTCATGTTTGAAGTGCGAAAATAGAATTCGTTCAACTCGTCTTAATATGATTCATTGGCCTGAGGTGACTCATTGACATGATTTTAAGGAGGAATAAATGCATACATATCCTCTAAATATTATTAACTTGTTGGGCGCCAAACTCATGTTTGAAGTGCAAAAATAAAATTAATTGGAACCGCCTTCTTACGTTCTAATGACTAGAGATGAATCATTGACATGATTTTAAAGTGAAACAAATGCAGACATATCCCCCAAAGGTCATTAACATGTTATGCACGAACGTCATATTTGAAGTGCTAAAATAGGATTTGTTCGAACAGCCTTCATATAATTCATTGGCTTGAGGTGACTCATCGACATAATTTTAAGGTGGAATAAACGCATCCATATCCCCCAGATATTATTAACGTGTTGTGCACGAAAGTCATGTTTGAAGTGCGAAAATAGAATTCATTGGAACTGCCTTCATATGGTCTAATGACATGAGATGACTCATTGACATAATTTGAAGGCGACACAAATGCACACATAATCCCCCAACGGTCATTATCATATTGTGCACGAAAGTCATATTAGAAGTGCGAGGATAGAATTTGTTCGAATTATCTTTAAATGATTCATTGGCTTGAGGTGACTCATTAACATGATTTTAAGGTGGAATAAATGCAAACATATCCCTCAAATATTATTAACATGTTGTGCACGAAACTCATGTTTGAAGTGCGAAAACAGAATTAATTGGAACCGCCTTCATACGGTTCAATGACTTCAGATGACTCATTGACATGATTTTAAGGTGAAACAAATGCATACATATCCCCCAATGGTCGTTAGCATATTGTGCACGAAACTCATGATTCAAGTGCGAAAATAGAATTCGTTCGACTCGCCTTAATATGAATCAGTGGCTTGAGGTGACTATTTAACATGATTCTAGAATGGAATAAATGCATACATATCCCCTTAATATTATTAACTTGTTGTCACCAAAACTCATGTTTGAAGTGCAAAAATAGAATTCATTGAAACCGCCTTCATATGGTTCAATTACTTGAGATGACTCATTGACATGATATTAAGGTGAAAATAAATGCAGACATATCCCCCCAAGGTCATTAACACGTTATGCACGAGCCTCATATTTGAAGAGCTAAAATAGAATTTGTTTGAATCGCCTACTTATTATTCATTGGCTTGAGATGACTCATTTACACGATTTTAAGGTAGAATAAATGCATAAATATCCCCCAAATATTATTAACATGTTGTGCACAAAAGTCCTGTTCGAAGTGCGAAAATGAATTTATTGGAACGCCTTCGTGTGGTCCAATGACTTGAGATGACTCATTGACATGATTTTAATGTGAAACAAATGTACACATATCCCCCAAAGGTCGTTAACATGTTGTGCATGAAACGCATGTTTGAAGTCCGAAAATAGAATTCATTGGAACCGCCTTCATATTGTTCAATGACTTGAGATGATTCATTGACATGATTTTAAGGTGAAACAAATGCACACATATCCCCCAATGGTCGTTATCATATTGTGCACGAAACTCATGATTCAAGTGCGAAAATAGAATTCGTTCGACTCGCCTTATTATGATTCAGTGGCTTGAGGTGACTCATTAACATGATTTTAGAATGGAATAAATGCATACATATCCCCTTAATATTATTAACTTGTTGTGCACCAAAACTCATGTTTGAACTGCAAAAATAGAATTCATTGGAACCGCCTTCATATGGTTCAATGACGTGAGATGACTCATTGACATGATATTAAGGTGAAAACAAATGCAGACATATCCCCCCAAGGTCATTAACACGTTATGCACGAACCTCATATTTGAAGTGCTAAAATTGAATTTGTTCGAATCGCCTACTTATTATTCATTGGCTTGAGGTGACTCATTCACACAATTTTAAGGTGGAATAAATGCATACATATCCCCCAAATATTATTAACATGTTGTGCACGAAAGTCATGCTTGAAGTGCGAAAATAGAATTCATTAGAACTGCCTTCATATGGTTCAATTACTTGAGATGACTCATTGACATGATTTTATGGTGAAACAAATGCACACATGGATCCCAAAGGTCATTAACATGTTATGCACGAACGTCATATTTGAAGTGCTAAAATAGAATTTGTTCGAATCGCCTACTTATTATTTATTGGCTTGAGGTGACTCATTCACACAATTTTAAGGTGGAATAAATGCACACATATCCCCCAAATATTATTAACATGTTGTGCACGAAACCCATGTTTTAAGTACGAAAATGGAATTCATTGGAACCGCCTTCATACGGTTGAATGACTTGAGATGACTCATTGACATGATTTTAAGGTGAAACAAATACACACATATCCCCCAATAGTCGTTAGCATGTTTTGCACAAAACTCATGATCGAAGGGGTAAATAGAATTCGTTCAACTCGCCTTAATATGTGATTCATTGGCTTGAGGTGACTCATTGACAGGATTTTAAGGTGAAATAAATACATACATAACCGCCAAAGATTATTAACATGTTATGCACCAAACTCATGTTTGAATTGTGAAAATTTAATTCATTAGAACCGCCTTCATATGGTTCAATTACTTGAGATGACTCATTGACATGATTTTATGGTGAAACAAATGCATACATATCCCCCAAAGGTCATTAACATGTTGTGCACGAAACTCATATTTGAAGTGCGAAAATAGAATTTGTTCGAACAGCCTTCATATAATTCATTGGCTTGAGGTGACTCGTGGACATAATTTTAAGGTGGAATAAATGCATCCATATCCCCCAGATATTATTAACGTGTAGTGCACGAAACTCATGTTTGAAGTGCGAAAATAGAATTCAATGGAACTGCCTTCATATGGTCTAATGACATGAGATGACTCATTGACATGATTCGAAGGTGAAACAAATGCACACATATCCCCCAACGGTCATTAGCATGTTCTGCACGAAACTCGTATTTGAATTGCGAGGATAGAATTTGTTTGAATTACCTTTAAATGATTCATTGGCTTGAGGTGACTCATTGACATGATTTTAAGGTGGAATAAAAATGCAAACATATCCCCCAAATGTAATTAACATGTTGTGCACAAAACTCATGTTTGAAGTGCGAAAATAGAATTCATTGGAACCGCGTTCATATGGTTCAATGACTTGAGATGACTCATTGACATGATTCTAAGGTGAAACAAAAATGCACAAATATCCCCCAAATGTCGTCAGCATGTTATGCACGAAACTCATGATTCAAGTGCGAAAATAGAATTCGTTCGACTCGCCTTAATATGATTCAGTGGCTTGAGGTGACTCACTAACATGATTTTAGAATGGAATAAATGCATACATATCCCCTTAATATTATTAACTTGTTGTGCACCAAACTCATGTTTGGAGTGCAAAAATAGAATTCATTGGAACCGCCTTCATATGGTTCAATGACTTGAGATGACTCATTGACATGATATTAAGGTGAAAACAAATGCAGACATATCCCCCCAGGGTCATTAACACGTTATGCACGAACCTCATATTTGAAGTGCTAAAATAGAATTTGTTCGAACCGCCTACTTATTATTCATTGGCTTGAGGTGACTCATTCACACAATTTTAAGGTGGAATAAATGCATACATATCCCCCAAATATTATTAACATGTTGTGCACGAAACTCATGTTTGAAGTGCGAAAATAGAATTCATTGGAACCGCCTTCATATGGTTCAATGACTTTAGATGACTCATTGACAAGATTTTAAGGTGAAACAAATGCACACATATCCCCCAATGGTCGTTAGCATGTTGTGCACGAAACTCATGATTCAAGTGCGAAAATAGAATTCGTTCGACTCGCCTTATTATGATTCAGTGGCTTGAGGTGACTATTTAACATGATTCTAGAATGGAATAAATGCATACATATCCCCTTAATATTATTAACTTGTTGTGCACCAAAACTCATGTTTGAACTGCAAAAATAGAATTCATTGGAACCGCCTTCATATGGTTCAATGACCTGAGATGACTCATTGACATGATATTAAGGTGAAAACAAATGCAGACATATCCCCCCAAGGTCATTAACACGTTATGCACGAACCTCATATTTGAAGTGCTAAAATAGAATTTGTTTGAATCGCCTACTTATTATTCATTGGTTTGAGGTGACTCATTCACACAATTTTAAGGTGGAATAAATGCATACATATCCCCTAAATATAATTAACATGCTGTGCACAAAAGTCCTGTTTGAAGTGCGAAAATGAATTTATTGGAACGCCTTCGTATGGTCCAATGACTTGAGATGACTCATTGACATGATTTTAATGTGAAACAAATGTACACATATCCCCCAAAGATCGTTAGCATGTTGTGCATGAAACTCATGTTTGAAGTGCGAAAATAGAATTCGTTCAACTCGTCTTAATATGATTCATTGGCCTGAGGTGACTCATTGACATGATTTTAAGGAGGAATAAATGCATACATATCCTCTAAATATTATTAACTTGTTGGGCGCCAAACTCATGTTTGAAGTGCAAAAATAAAATTAATTGGAACCGCCTTCTTACGTTCTAATGACTAGAGATGAATCATTGACATGATTTTAAAGTGAAACAAATGCAGACATATCCCCCAAAGGTCATTAACATGTTATGCACGAACGTCATATTTGAAGTGCTAAAATAGGATTTGTTCGAACAGCCTTCATATAATTCATTGGCTTGAGGTGACTCATCGACATAATTTTAAGGTGGAATAAACGCATCCATATCCCCCAGATATTATTAACGTGTTGTGCACGAAAGTCATGTTTGAAGTGCGAAAATAGAATTCATTGGAACTGCCTTCATATGGTCTAATGACATGAGATGACTCATTGACATAATTTGAAGGCGACACAAATGCACACATAATCCCCCAACGGTCATTATCATATTGTGCACGAAAGTCATATTAGAAGTGCGAGGATAGAATTTGTTCGAATTATCTTTAAATGATTCATTGGCTTGAGGTGACTCATTAACATGATTTTAAGGTGGAATAAATGCAAACATATCCCTCAAATATTATTAACATGTTGTGCACGAAACTCATGTTTGAAGTGCGAAAACAGAATTAATTGGAACCGCCTTCATACGGTTCAATGACTTCAGATGACTCATTGACATGATTTTAAGGTGAAACAAATGCATACATATCCCCCAATGGTCGTTAGCATATTGTGCACGAAACTCATGATTCAAGTGCGAAAATAGAATTCGTTCGACTCGCCTTAATATGAATCAGTGGCTTGAGGTGACTATTTAACATGATTCTAGAATGGAATAAATGCATACATATCCCCTTAATATTATTAACTTGTTGTCACCAAAACTCATGTTTGAAGTGCAAAAATAGAATTCATTGAAACCGCCTTCATATGGTTCAATTACTTGAGATGACTCATTGACATGATATTAAGGTGAAAATAAATGCAGACATATCCCCCCAAGGTCATTAACACGTTATGCACGAGCCTCATATTTGAAGAGCTAAAATAGAATTTGTTTGAATCGCCTACTTATTATTCATTGGCTTGAGATGACTCATTTACACGATTTTAAGGTAGAATAAATGCATAAATATCCCCCAAATATTATTAACATGTTGTGCACAAAAGTCCTGTTCGAAGTGCGAAAATGAATTTATTGGAACGCCTTCGTGTGGTCCAATGACTTGAGATGACTCATTGACATGATTTTAATGTGAAACAAATGTACACATATCCCCCAAAGGTCGTTAACATGTTGTGCATGAAACGCATGTTTGAAGTCCGAAAATAGAATTCATTGGAACCGCCTTCATATTGTTCAATGACTTGAGATGATTCATTGACATGATTTTAAGGTGAAACAAATGCACACATATCCCCCAATGGTCGTTATCATATTGTGCACGAAACTCATGATTCAAGTGCGAAAATAGAATTCGTTCGACTCGCCTTATTATGATTCAGTGGCTTGAGGTGACTCATTAACATGATTTTAGAATGGAATAAATGCATACATATCCCCTTAATATTATTAACTTGTTGTGCACCAAAACTCATGTTTGAACTGCAAAAATAGAATTCATTGGAACCGCCTTCATATGGTTCAATGACGTGAGATGACTCATTGACATGATATTAAGGTGAAAACAAATGCAGACATATCCCCCCAAGGTCATTAACACGTTATGCACGAACCTCATATTTGAAGTGCTAAAATTGAATTTGTTCGAATCGCCTACTTATTATTCATTGGCTTGAGGTGACTCATTCACACAATTTTAAGGTGGAATAAATGCATACATATCCCCCAAATATTATTAACATGTTGTGCACGAAAGTCATGCTTGAAGTGCGAAAATAGAATTCATTAGAACTGCCTTCATATGGTTCAATTACTTGAGATGACTCATTGACATGATTTTATGGTGAAACAAATGCACACATGGATCCCAAAGGTCATTAACATGTTATGCACGAACGTCATATTTGAAGTGCTAAAATAGAATTTGTTCGAATCGCCTACTTATTATTTATTGGCTTGAGGTGACTCATTCACACAATTTTAAGGTGGAATAAATGCACACATATCCCCCAAATATTATTAACATGTTGTGCACGAAACCCATGTTTTAAGTACGAAAATGGAATTCATTGGAACCGCCTTCATACGGTTGAATGACTTGAGATGACTCATTGACATGATTTTAAGGTGAAACAAATACACACATATCCCCCAATAGTCGTTAGCATGTTTTGCACAAAACTCATGATCGAAGGGGTAAATAGAATTCGTTCAACTCGCCTTAATATGTGATTCATTGGCTTGAGGTGACTCATTGACAGGATTTTAAGGTGAAATAAATACATACATAACCGCCAAAGATTATTAACATGTTATGCACCAAACTCATGTTTGAATTGTGAAAATTTAATTCATTAGAACCGCCTTCATATGGTTCAATTACTTGAGATGACTCATTGACATGATTTTATGGTGAAACAAATGCATACATATCCCCCAAAGGTCATTAACATGTTGTGCACGAAACTCATATTTGAAGTGCGAAAATAGAATTTGTTCGAACAGCCTTCATATAATTCATTGGCTTGAGGTGACTCGTGGACATAATTTTAAGGTGGAATAAATGCATCCATATCCCCCAGATATTATTAACGTGTAGTGCACGAAACTCATGTTTGAAGTGCGAAAATAGAATTCAATGGAACTGCCTTCATATGGTCTAATGACATGAGATGACTCATTGACATGATTCGAAGGTGAAACAAATGCACACATATCCCCCAACGGTCATTAGCATGTTCTGCACGAAACTCGTATTTGAATTGCGAGGATAGAATTTGTTTGAATTACCTTTAAATGATTCATTGGCTTGAGGTGACTCATTGACATGATTTTAAGGTGGAATAAAAATGCAAACATATCCCCCAAATGTAATTAACATGTTGTGCACAAAACTCATGTTTGAAGTGCGAAAATAGAATTCATTGGAACCGCGTTCATATGGTTCAATGACTTGAGATGACTCATTGACATGATTCTAAGGTGAAACAAAAATGCACAAATATCCCCCAAATGTCGTCAGCATGTTATGCACGAAACTCATGATTCAAGTGCGAAAATAGAATTCGTTCGACTCGCCTTAATATGATTCAGTGGCTTGAGGTGACTCACTAACATGATTTTAGAATGGAATAAATGCATACATATCCCCTTAATATTATTAACTTGTTGTGCACCAAACTCATGTTTGGAGTGCAAAAATAGAATTCATTGGAACCGCCTTCATATGGTTCAATGACTTGAGATGACTCATTGACATGATATTAAGGTGAAAACAAATGCAGACATATCCCCCCAGGGTCATTAACACGTTATGCACGAACCTCATATTTGAAGTGCTAAAATAGAATTTGTTCGAACCGCCTACTTATTATTCATTGGCTTGAGGTGACTCATTCACACAATTTTAAGGTGGAATAAATGCATACATATCCCCCAAATATTATTAACATGTTGTGCACGAAACTCATGTTTGAAGTGCGAAAATAGAATTCATTGGAACCGCCTTCATATGGTTCAATGACTTTAGATGACTCATTGACAAGATTTTAAGGTGAAACAAATGCACACATATCCCCCAATGGTCGTTAGCATGTTGTGCACGAAACTCATGATTCAAGTGCGAAAATAGAATTCGTTCGACTCGCCTTATTATGATTCAGTGGCTTGAGGTGACTATTTAACATGATTCTAGAATGGAATAAATGCATACATATCCCCTTAATATTATTAACTTGTTGTGCACCAAAACTCATGTTTGAACTGCAAAAATAGAATTCATTGGAACCGCCTTCATATGGTTCAATGACCTGAGATGACTCATTGACATGATATTAAGGTGAAAACAAATGCAGACATATCCCCCCAAGGTCATTAACACGTTATGCACGAACCTCATATTTGAAGTGCTAAAATAGAATTTGTTTGAATCGCCTACTTATTATTCATTGGTTTGAGGTGACTCATTCACACAATTTTAAGGTGGAATAAATGCATACATATCCCCTAAATATAATTAACATGCTGTGCACAAAAGTCCTGTTTGAAGTGCGAAAATGAATTTATTGGAACGCCTTCGTATGGTCCAATGACTTGAGATGACTCATTGACATGATTTTAATGTGAAACAAATGTACACATATCCCCCAAAGATCGTTAGCATGTTGTGCATGAAACTCATGTTTGAAGTGCGAAAATAGAATTCGTTCAACTCGTCTTAATATGATTCATTGGCCTGAGGTGACTCATTGACATGATTTTAAGGAGGAATAAATGCATACATATCCTCTAAATATTATTAACTTGTTGGGCGCCAAACTCATGTTTGAAGTGCAAAAATAAAATTAATTGGAACCGCCTTCTTACGTTCTAATGACTAGAGATGAATCATTGACATGATTTTAAAGTGAAACAAATGCAGACATATCCCCCAAAGGTCATTAACATGTTATGCACGAACGTCATATTTGAAGTGCTAAAATAGGATTTGTTCGAACAGCCTTCATATAATTCATTGGCTTGAGGTGACTCATCGACATAATTTTAAGGTGGAATAAACGCATCCATATCCCCCAGATATTATTAACGTGTTGTGCACGAAAGTCATGTTTGAAGTGCGAAAATAGAATTCATTGGAACTGCCTTCATATGGTCTAATGACATGAGATGACTCATTGACATAATTTGAAGGCGACACAAATGCACACATAATCCCCCAACGGTCATTATCATATTGTGCACGAAAGTCATATTAGAAGTGCGAGGATAGAATTTGTTCGAATTATCTTTAAATGATTCATTGGCTTGAGGTGACTCATTAACATGATTTTAAGGTGGAATAAATGCAAACATATCCCTCAAATATTATTAACATGTTGTGCACGAAACTCATGTTTGAAGTGCGAAAACAGAATTAATTGGAACTGCCTTCATACGGTTCAATGACTTCAGATGACTCATTGACATGATTTTAAGGTGAAACAAATGCATACATATCCCCCAATGGTCGTTAGCATATTGTGCACGAAACTCATGATTCAAGTGCGAAAATAGAATTCGTTCGACTCGCCTTAATATGAATCAGTGGCTTGAGGTGACTATTTAACATGATTCTAGAATGGAATAAATGCATACATATCCCCTTAATATTATTAACTTGTTGTCACCAAAACTCATGTTTGAAGTGCAAAAATAGAATTCATTGAAACCGCCTTCATATGGTTCAATTACTTGAGATGACTCATTGACATGATATTAAGGTGAAAATAAATGCAGACATATCCCCCCAAGGTCATTAACACGTTATGCACGAGCCTCATATTTGAAGAGCTAAAATAGAATTTGTTTGAATCGCCTACTTATTATTCATTGGCTTGAGATGACTCATTTACACGATTTTAAGGTAGAATAAATGCATAAATATCCCCCAAATATTATTAACATGTTGTGCACAAAAGTCCTGTTCGAAGTGCGAAAATGAATTTATTGGAACGCCTTCGTGTGGTCCAATGACTTGAGATGACTCATTGACATGATTTTAATGTGAAACAAATGTACACATATCCCCCAAAGGTCGTTAACATGTTGTGCATGAAACGCATGTTTGAAGTCCGAAAATAGAATTCATTGGAACCGCCTTCATATTGTTCAATGACTTGAGATGATTCATTGACATGATTTTAAGGTGAAACAAATGCACACATATCCCCCAATGGTCGTTATCATATTGTGCACGAAACTCATGATTCAAGTGCGAAAATAGAATTCGTTCGACTCGCCTTATTATGATTCAGTGGCTTGAGGTGACTCATTAACATGATTTTAGAATGGAATAAATGCATACATATCCCCTTAATATTATTAACTTGTTGTGCACCAAAACTCATGTTTGAACTGCAAAAATAGAATTCATTGGAACCGCCTTCATATGGTTCAATGACGTGAGATGACTCATTGACATGATATTAAGGTGAAAACAAATGCAGACATATCCCCCCAAGGTCATTAACACGTTATGCACGAACCTCATATTTGAAGTGCTAAAATTGAATTTGTTCGAATCGCCTACTTATTATTCATTGGCTTGAGGTGACTCATTCACACAATTTTAAGGTGGAATAAATGCATACATATCCCCCAAATATTATTAACATGTTGTGCACGAAAGTCATGCTTGAAGTGCGAAAATAGAATTCATTAGAACTGCCTTCATATGGTTCAATTACTTGAGATGACTCATTGACATGATTTTATGGTGAAACAAATGCACACATGGATCCCAAAGGTCATTAACATGTTATGCACGAACGTCATATTTGAAGTGCTAAAATAGAATTTGTTCGAATCGCCTACTTATTATTTATTGGCTTGAGGTGACTCATTCACACAATTTTAAG
This sequence comes from Coriaria nepalensis, assembly GCA_027186245.1. Lineage (NCBI taxonomy): Eukaryota > Viridiplantae > Streptophyta > Magnoliopsida > Cucurbitales > Coriariaceae > Coriaria > Coriaria nepalensis. Next base: position 4,442,667 of record CP114493.1, read on the forward strand.
GTGGAATAAATGCACACATATCCCCCAAATATTATTAACATGTTGTGCACGAAACCCATGTTTTAAGTACGAAAATGGAATTCATTGGAACCGCCTTCATACGGTTGAATGACTTGAGATGACTCATTGACATGATTTTAAGGTGAAACAAATACACACATATCCCCCAATAGTCGTTAGCATGTTTTGCACAAAACTCATGATCGAAGGGGTAAATAGAATTCGTTCAACTCGCCTTAATATGTGATTCATTGGCTTGAGGTGACTCATTGACAGGATTTTAAGGTGAAATAAATACATACATAACCGCCAAAGATTATTAACATGTTATGCACCAAACTCATGTTTGAATTGTGAAAATTTAATTCATTAGAACCGCCTTCATATGGTTCAATTACTTGAGATGACTCATTGACATGATTTTATGGTGAAACAAATGCATACATATCCCCCAAAGGTCATTAACATGTTGTGCACGAAACTCATATTTGAAGTGCGAAAATAGAATTTGTTCGAACAGCCTTCATATAATTCATTGGCTTGAGGTGACTCGTGGACATAATTTTAAGGTGGAATAAATGCATCCATATCCCCCAGATATTATTAACGTGTAGTGCACGAAACTCATGTTTGAAGTGCGAAAATAGAATTCAATGGAACTGCCTTCATATGGTCTAATGACATGAGATGACTCATTGACATGATTCGAAGGTGAAACAAATGCACACATATCCCCCAACGGTCATTAGCATGTTCTGCACGAAACTCGTATTTGAATTGCGAGGATAGAATTTGTTTGAATTACCTTTAAATGATTCATTGGCTTGAGGTGACTCATTGACATGATTTTAAGGTGGAATAAAAATGCAAACATATCCCCCAAATGTAATTAACATGTTGTGCACAAAACTCATGTTTGAAGTGCGAAAATAGAATTCATTGGAACCGCGTTCATATGGTTCAATGACTTGAGATGACTCATTGACATGATTCTAAGGTGAAACAAAAATGCACAAATATCCCCCAAATGTCGTCAGCATGTTATGCACGAAACTCATGATTCAAGTGCGAAAATAGAATTCGTTCGACTCGCCTTAATATGATTCAGTGGCTTGAGGTGACTCACTAACATGATTTTAGAATGGAATAAATGCATACATATCCCCTTAATATTATTAACTTGTTGTGCACCAAACTCATGTTTGGAGTGCAAAAATAGAATTCATTGGAACCGCCTTCATATGGTTCAATGACTTGAGATGACTCATTGACATGATATTAAGGTGAAAACAAATGCAGACATATCCCCCCAGGGTCATTAACACGTTATGCACGAACCTCATATTTGAAGTGCTAAAATAGAATTTGTTCGAACCGCCTACTTATTATTCATTGGCTTGAGGTGACTCATTCACACAATTTTAAGGTGGAATAAATGCATACATATCCCCCAAATATTATTAACATGTTGTGCACGAAACTCATGTTTGAAGTGCGAAAATAGAATTCATTGGAACCGCCTTCATATGGTTCAATGACTTTAGATGACTCATTGACAAGATTTTAAGGTGAAACAAATGCACACATATCCCCCAATGGTCGTTAGCATGTTGTGCACGAAACTCATGATTCAAGTGCGAAAATAGAATTCGTTCGACTCGCCTTATTATGATTCAGTGGCTTGAGGTGACTATTTAACATGATTCTAGAATTGAATAAATGCATACATATCCCCTTAATATTATTAACTTGTTGTGCACCAAAACTCATGTTTGAACTGCAAAAATAGAATTCATTGGAACCGCCTTCATATGGTTCAATGACCTGAGATGACTCATTGACATGATATTAAGGTGAAAACAAATGCAGACATATCCCCCCAAGGTCATTAACACGTTATGCACGAACCTCATATTTGAAGTGCTAAAATAGAATTTGTTTGAATCGCCTACTTATTATTCATTGGTTTGAGGTGACTCATTCACACAATTTTAAGGTGGAATAAATGCATACATATCCCCTAAATATAATTAACATGCTGTGCACAAAAGTCCTGTTTGAAGTGCGAAAATGAATTTATTGGAACGCCTTCGTATGGTCCAATGACTTGAGATGACTCATTGACATGATTTTAATGTGAAACAAATGTACACATATCCCCCAAAGATCGTTAGCATGTTGTGCATGAAACTCATGTTTGAAGTGCGAAAATAGAATTCGTTCAACTCGTCTTAATATGATTCATTGGCCTGAGGTGACTCATTGACATGATTTTAAGGAGGAATAAATGCATACATATCCTCTAAATATTATTAACTTGTTGGGCGCCAAACTCATGTTTGAAGTGCAAAAATAAAATTAATTGGAACCGCCTTCTTACGTTCTAATGACTAGAGATGAATCATTGACATGATTTTAAAGTGAAACAAATGCAGACATATCCCCCAAAGGTCATTAACATGTTATGCACGAACGTCATATTTGAAGTGCTAAAATAGGATTTGTTCGAACAGCCTTCATATAATTCATTGGCTTGAGGTGACTCATCGACATAATTTTAAGGTGGAATAAACGCATCCATATCCCCCAGATATTATTAACGTGTTGTGCACGAAAGTCATGTTTGAAGTGCGAAAATAGAATTCATTGGAACTGCCTTCATATGGTCTAATGACATGAGATGACTCATTGACATAATTTGAAGGCGACACAAATGCACACATAATCCCCCAACGGTCATTATCATATTGTGCACGAAAGTCATATTAGAAGTGCGAGGATAGAATTTGTTCGAATTATCTTTAAATGATTCATTGGCTTGAGGTGACTCATTAACATGATTTTAAGGTGGAATAAATGCAAACATATCCCTCAAATATTATTAACATGTTGTGCACGAAACTCATGTTTGAAGTGCGAAAACAGAATTAATTGGAACCGCCTTCATACGGTTCAATGACTTCAGATGACTCATTGACATGATTTTAAGGTGAAACAAATGCATACATATCCCCCAATGGTCGTTAGCATATTGTGCACGAAACTCATGATTCAAGTGCGAAAATAGAATTCGTTCGACTCGCCTTAATATGAATCAGTGGCTTGAGGTGACTATTTAACATGATTCTAGAATGGAATAAATGCATACATATCCCCTTAATATTATTAACTTGTTGTCACCAAAACTCATGTTTGAAGTGCAAAAATAGAATTCATTGAAACCGCCTTCATATGGTTCAATTACTTGAGATGACTCATTGACATGATATTAAGGTGAAAATAAATGCAGACATATCCCCCCAAGGTCATTAACACGTTATGCACGAGCCTCATATTTGAAGAGCTAAAATAGAATTTGTTTGAATCGCCTACTTATTATTCATTGGCTTGAGATGACTCATTTACACGATTTTAAGGTAGAATAAATGCATAAATATCCCCCAAATATTATTAACATGTTGTGCACAAAAGTCCTGTTCGAAGTGCGAAAATGAATTTATTGGAACGCCTTCGTGTGGTCCAATGACTTGAGATGACTCATTGACATGATTTTAATGTGAAACAAATGTACACATATCCCCCAAAGGTCGTTAACATGTTGTGCATGAAACGCATGTTTGAAGTCCGAAAATAGAATTCATTGGAACCGCCTTCATATTGTTCAATGACTTGAGATGATTCATTGACATGATTTTAAGGTGAAACAAATGCACACATATCCCCCAATGGTCGTTATCATATTGTGCACGAAACTCATGATTCAAGTGCGAAAATAGAATTCGTTCGACTCGCCTTATTATGATTCAGTGGCTTGAGGTGACTCATTAACATGATTTTAGAATGGAATAAATGCATACATATCCCCTTAATATTATTAACTTGTTGTGCACCAAAACTCATGTTTGAACTGCAAAAATAGAATTCATTGGAACCGCCTTCATATGGTTCAATGACCTGAGATGAATTGACATGATATTAAGGTGAAAACAAATGCAGACATATCCCCCCAAGGTCATTAACACGTTATGCACGAACCTCATATTTGAAGTGCTAAAATAGAATTTGTTTGAATCGCCTACTTATTATTCATTGGTTTGAGGTGACTCATTCACACAATTTTAAGGTGGAATAAATGCATACATATCCCCTAAATATAATTAACATGCTGTGCACAAAAGTCCTGTTTGAAGTGCGAAAATGAATTTATTGGAACGCCTTCGTATGGTCCAATGACTTGAGATGACTCATTGACATGATTTTAATGTGAAACAAATGTACACATATCCCCCAAAGATCGTTAGCATGTTGTGCATGAAACTCATGTTTGAAGTGCGAAAATAGAATTCGTTCAACTCGTCTTAATATGATTCATTGGCCTGAGGTGACTCATTGACATGATTTTAAGGAGGAATAAATGCATACATATCCTCTAAATATTATTAACTTGTTGGGCGCCAAACTCATGTTTGAAGTGCAAAAATAAAATTAATTGGAACCGCCTTCTTACGTTCTAATGACTAGAGATGAATCATTGACATGATTTTAAAGTGAAACAAATGCAGACATATCCCCCAAAGGTCATTAACATGTTATGCACGAACGTCATATTTGAAGTGCTAAAATAGGATTTGTTCGAACAGCCTTCATATAATTCATTGGCTTGAGGTGACTCATCGACATAATTTTAAGGTGGAATAAACGCATCCATATCCCCCAGATATTATTAACGTGTTGTGCACGAAAGTCATGTTTGAAGTGCGAAAATAGAATTCATTGGAACTGCCTTCATATGGTCTAATGACATGAGATGACTCATTGACATAATTTGAAGGCGACACAAATGCACACATAATCCCCCAACGGTCATTATCATATTGTGCACGAAAGTCATATTAGAAGTGCGAGGATAGAATTTGTTCGAATTATCTTTAAATGATTCATTGGCTTGAGGTGACTCATTAACATGATTTTAAGGTGGAATAAATGCAAACATATCCCTCAAATATTATTAACATGTTGTGCACGAAACTCATGTTTGAAGTGCGAAAACAGAATTAATTGGAACCGCCTTCATACGGTTCAATGACTTCAGATGACTCATTGACATGATTTTAAGGTGAAACAAATGCATACATATCCCCCAATGGTCGTTAGCATATTGTGCACGAAACTCATGATTCAAGTGCGAAAATAGAATTCGTTCGACTCGCCTTAATATGAATCAGTGGCTTGAGGTGACTATTTAACATGATTCTAGAATGGAATAAATGCATACATATCCCCTTAATATTATTAACTTGTTGTCACCAAAACTCATGTTTGAAGTGCAAAAATAGAATTCATTGAAACCGCCTTCATATGGTTCAATTACTTGAGATGACTCATTGACATGATATTAAGGTGAAAATAAATGCAGACATATCCCCCCAAGGTCATTAACACGTTATGCACGAGCCTCATATTTGAAGAGCTAAAATAGAATTTGTTTGAATCGCCTACTTATTATTCATTGGCTTGAGATGACTCATTTACACGATTTTAAGGTAGAATAAATGCATAAATATCCCCCAAATATTATTAACATGTTGTGCACAAAAGTCCTGTTCGAAGTGCGAAAATGAATTTATTGGAACGCCTTCGTGTGGTCCAATGACTTGAGATGACTCATTGACATGATTTTAATGTGAAACAAATGTACACATATCCCCCAAAGGTCGTTAACATGTTGTGCATGAAACGCATGTTTGAAGTCCGAAAATAGAATTCATTGGAACCGCCTTCATATTGTTCAATGACTTGAGATGATTCATTGACATGATTTTAAGGTGAAACAAATGCACACATATCCCCCAATGGTCGTTATCATATTGTGCACGAAACTCATGATTCAAGTGCGAAAATAGAATTCGTTCGACTCGCCTTATTATGATTCAGTGGCTTGAGGTGACTCATTAACATGATTTTAGAATGGAATAAATGCATACATATCCCCTTAATATTATTAACTTGTTGTGCACCAAAACTCATGTTTGAACTGCAAAAATAGAATTCATTGGAACCGCCTTCATATGGTTCAATGACCTGAGATGAATTGACATGATATTAAGGTGAAAACAAATGCAGACATATCCCCCCAAGGTCATTAACACGTTATGCACGAACCTCATATTTGAAGTGCTAAAATAGAATTTGTTTGAATCGCCTACTTATTATTCATTGGTTTGAGGTGACTCATTCACACAATTTTAAGGTGGAATAAATGCATACATATCCCCTAAATATAATTAACATGCTGTGCACAAAAGTCCTGTTTGAAGTGCGAAAATGAATTTATTGGAACGCCTTCGTATGGTCCAATGACTTGAGATGACTCATTGACATGATTTTAATGTGAAACAAATGTACACATATCCCCCAAAGATCGTTAGCATGTTGTGCATGAAACTCATGTTTGAAGTGCGAAAATAGAATTCGTTCAACTCGTCTTAATATGATTCATTGGCCTGAGGTGACTCATTGACATGATTTTAAGGAGGAATAAATGCATACATATCCTCTAAATATTATTAACTTGTTGGGCGCCAAACTCATGTTTGAAGTGCAAAAATAAAATTAATTGGAACCGCCTTCTTACGTTCTAATGACTAGAGATGAATCATTGACATGATTTTAAAGTGAAACAAATGCAGACATATCCCCCAAAGGTCATTAACATGTTATACACGAACGTCATATTTGAAGTGCTAAAATAGGATTTGTTCGAACAGCCTTCATATAATTCATTGGCTTGAGGTGACTCATCGACATAATTTTAAGGTGGAATAAACGCATCCATATCCCCCAGATATTATTAACGTGTTGTGCACGAAAGTCATGTTTGAAGTGCGAAAATAGAATTCATTGGAACTGCCTTCATATGGTCTAATGACATGAGATGACTCATTGACATAATTTGAAGGCGACACAAATGCACACATAATCCCCCAACGGTCATTATCATATTGTGCACGAAAGTCATATTAGAAGTGCGAGGATAGAATTTGTTCGAATTATCTTTAAATGATTCATTGGCTTGAGGTGACTCATTAACATGATTTTAAGGTGGAATAAATGCAAACATATCCCTCAAATATTATTAACATGTTGTGCACGAAACTCATGTTTGAAGTGCGAAAACAGAATTAATTGGAACCGCCTTCATACGGTTCAATGACTTCAGATGACTCATTGACATGATTTTAAGGTGAAACAAATGCATACATATCCCCCAATGGTCGTTAGCATATTGTGCACGAAACTCATGATTCAAGTGCGAAAATAGAATTCGTTCGACTCGCCTTAATATGAATCAGTGGCTTGAGGTGACTATTTAACATGATTCTAGAATGGAATAAATGCATACATATCCCCTTAATATTATTAACTTGTTGTCACCAAAACTCATGTTTGAAGTGCAAAAATAGAATTCATTGAAACCGCCTTCATATGGTTCAATTACTTGAGATGACTCATTGACATGATATTAAGGTGAAAATAAATGCAGACATATCCCCCCAAGGTCATTAACACGTTATGCACGAGCCTCATATTTGAAGAGCTAAAATAGAATTTGTTTGAATCGCCTACTTATTATTCATTGGCTTGAGATGACTCATTTACACGATTTTAAGGTAGAATAAATGCATAAATATCCCCCAAATATTATTAACATGTTGTGCACAAAAGTCCTGTTCGAAGTGCGAAAATGAATTTATTGGAACGCCTTCGTGTGGTCCAATGACTTGAGATGACTCATTGACATGATTTTAATGTGAAACAAATGTACACATATCCCCCAAAGGTCGTTAACATGTTGTGCATGAAACGCATGTTTGAAGTCCGAAAATAGAATTCATTGGAACCGCCTTCATATTGTTCAATGACTTGAGATGATTCATTGACATGATTTTAAGGTGAAACAAATGCACACATATCCCCCAATGGTCGTTATCATATTGTGCACGAAACTCATGATTCAAGTGCGAAAATAGAATTCGTTCGACTCGCCTTATTATGATTCAGTGGCTTGAGGTGACTCATTAACATGATTTTAGAATGGAATAAATGCATACATATCCCCTTAATATTATTAACTTGTTGTGCACCAAAACTCATGTTTGAACTGCAAAAATAGAATTCATTGGAACCGCCTTCATATGGTTCAATGACCTGAGATGAATTGACATGATATTAAGGTGAAAACAAATGCAGACATATCCCCCCAAGGTCATTAACACGTTATGCACGAACCTCATATTTGAAGTGCTAAAATAGAATTTGTTTGAATCGCCTACTTATTATTCATTGGTTTGAGGTGACTCATTCACACAATTTTAAGGTGGAATAAATGCATACATATCCCCTAAATATAATTAACATGCTGTGCACAAAAGTCCTGTTTGAAGTGCGAAAATGAATTTATTGGAACGCCTTCGTATGGTCCAATGACTTGAGATGACTCATTGACATGATTTTAATGTGAAACAAATGTACACATATCCCCCAAAGATCGTTAGCATGTTGTGCATGAAACTCATGTTTGAAGTGCGAAAATAGAATTCGTTCAACTCGTCTTAATATGATTCATTGGCCTGAGGTGACTCATTGACATGATTTTAAGGAGGAATAAATGCATACATATCCTCTAAATATTATTAACTTGTTGGGCGCCAAACTCATGTTTGAAGTGCAAAAATAAAATTAATTGGAAACCGCCTTCTGACGTTCTAATGACTAGAGATGAATCATTGACATGATTTTAAAGTGAAACAAATGCAGACATATCCCCCAAAGGTCATTAACATGTTATGCACGAACGTCATATTTGAAGTGCTAAAATAGGATTTGTTCGAACAGCCTTCATATAATTCATTGGCTTGAGGTGACTCATCGACATAATTTTAAGGTGGAATAAACGCATCCATATCCCCCAGATATTATTAACGTGTTGTGCACGAAAGTCATGTTTGAAGTGCGAAAATAGAATTCATTGGAACTGCCTTCATATGGTCTAATGACATGAGATGACTCATTGACATAATTTGAAGGCGACACAAATGCACACATAATCCCCCAACGGTCATTATCATATTGTGCACGAAAGTCATATTAGAAGTGCGAGGATAGAATTTGTTCGAATTATCTTTAAATGATTCATTGGCTTGAGGTGACTCATTAACATGATTTTAAGGTGGAATAAATGCAAACATATCCCTCAAATATTATTAACATGTTGTGCACGAAACTCATGTTTGAAGTGCGAAAACAGAATTAATTGGAACCGCCTTCATACGGTTCAATGACTTCAGATGACTCATTGACATGATTTTAAGGTGAAACAAATGCATACATATCCCCCAATGGTCGTTAGCATATTGTGCACGAAACTCATGATTCAAGTGCGAAAATAGAATTCGTTCGACTCGCCTTAATATGAATCAGTGGCTTGAGGTGACTATTTAACATGATTCTAGAATGGAATAAATGCATACATATCCCCTTAATATTATTAACTTGTTGTCACCAAAACTCATGTTTGAAGTGCAAAAATAGAATTCATTGAAACCGCCTTCATATGGTTCAATTACTTGAGATGACTCATTGACATGATATTAAGGTGAAAATAAATGCAGACATATCCCCCCAAGGTCATTAACACGTTATGCACGAGCCTCATATTTGAAGAGCTAAAATAGAATTTGTTTGAATCGCCTACTTATTATTCATTGGCTTGAGATGACTCATTTACACGATTTTAAGGTAGAATAAATGCATAAATATCCCCCAAATATTATTAACATGTTGTGCACAAAAGTCCTGTTCGAAGTGCGAAAATGAATTTATTGGAACGCCTTCGTGTGGTCCAATGACTTGAGATGACTCATTGACATGATTTTAATGTGAAACAAATGTACACATATCCCCCAAAGGTCGTTAACATGTTGTGCATGAAACGCATGTTTGAAGTCCGAAAATAGAATTCATTGGAACCGCCTTCATATTGTTCAATGACTTGAGATGATTCATTGACATGATTTTAAGGTGAAACAAATGCACACATATCCCCCAATGGTCGTTATCATATTGTGCACGAAACTCATGATTCAAGTGCGAAAATAGAATTCGTTCGACTCGCCTTATTATGATTCAGTGGCTTGAGGTGACTCATTAACATGATTTTAGAATGGAATAAATGCATACATATCCCCTTAATATTATTAACTTGTTGTGCACCAAAACTCATGTTTGAACTGCAAAAATAGAATTCATTGGAACCGCCTTCATATGGTTCAATGACCTGAGATGAATTGACATGATATTAAGGTGAAAACAAATGCAGACATATCCCCCCAAGGTCATTAACACGTTATGCACGAACCTCATATTTGAAGTGCTAAAATAGAATTTGTTTGAATCGCCTACTTATTATTCATTGGTTTGAGGTGACTCATTCACACAATTTTAAGGTGGAATAAATGCATACATATCCCCTAAATATAATTAACATGCTGTGCACAAAAGTCCTGTTTGAAGTGCGAAAATGAATTTATTGGAACGCCTTCGTATGGTCCAATGACTTGAGATGACTCATTGACATGATTTTAATGTGAAACAAATGTACACATATCCCCCAAAGATCGTTAGCATGTTGTGCATGAAACTCATGTTTGAAGTGCGAAAATAGAATTCGTTCAACTCGTCTTAATATGATTCATTGGCCTGAGGTGACTCATTGACATGATTTTAAGGAGGAATAAATGCATACATATCCTCTAAATATTATTAACTTGTTGGGCGCCAAACTCATGTTTGAAGTGCAAAAATAAAATTAATTGGAAACCGCCTTCTGACGTTCTAATGACTAGAGATGAATCATTGACATGATTTTAAAGTGAAACAAATGCAGACATATCCCCCAAAGGTCATTAACATGTTATGCACGAACGTCATATTTGAAGTGCTAAAATAGGATTTGTTCGAACAGCCTTCATATAATTCATTGGCTTGAGGTGACTCATCGACATAATTTTAAGGTGGAATAAACGCATCCATATCCCCCAGATATTATTAACGTGTTGTGCACGAAAGTCATGTTTGAAGTGCGAAAATAGAATTCATTGGAACTGCCTTCATATGGTCTAATGACATGAGATGACTCATTGACATAATTTGAAGGCGACACAAATGCACACATAATCCCCCAACGGTCATTATCATATTGTGCACGAAAGTCATATTAGAAGTGCGAGGATAGAATTTGTTCGAATTATCTTTAAATGATTCATTGGCTTGAGGTGACTCATTAACATGATTTTAAGGTGGAATAAATGCAAACATATCCCTCAAATATTATTAACATGTTGTGCACGAAACTCATGTTTGAAGTGCGAAAACAGAATTAATTGGAACCGCCTTCATACGGTTCAATGACTTCAGATGACTCATTGACATGATTTTAAGGTGAAACAAATGCATACATATCCCCCAATGGTCGTTAGCATATTGTGCACGAAACTCATGATTCAAGTGCGAAAATAGAATTCGTTCGACTCGCCTTAATATGAATCAGTGGCTTGAGGTGACTATTTAACATGATTCTAGAATGGAATAAATGCATACATATCCCCTTAATATTATTAACTTGTTGTCACCAAAACTCATGTTTGAAGTGCAAAAATAGAATTCATTGAAACCGCCTTCATATGGTTCAATTACTTGAGATGACTCATTGACATGATATTAAGGTGAAAATAAATGCAGACATATCCCCCCAAGGTCATTAACACGTTATGCACGAGCCTCATATTTGAAGAGCTAAAATAGAATTTGTTTGAATCGCCTACTTATTATTCATTGGCTTGAGATGACTCATTTACACGATTTTAAGGTAGAATAAATGCATAAATATCCCCCAAATATTATTAACATGTTGTGCACAAAAGTCCTGTTCGAAGTGCGAAAATGAATTTATTGGAACGCCTTCGTGTGGTCCAATGACTTGAGATGACTCATTGACATGATTTTAATGTGAAACAAATGTACACATATCCCCCAAAGGTCGTTAACATGTTGTGCATGAAACGCATGTTTGAAGTCCGAAAATAGAATTCATTGGAACCGCCTTCATATTGTTCAATGACTTGAGATGATTCATTGACATGATTTTAAGGTGAAACAAATGCACACATATCCCCCAATGGTCGTTATCATATTGTGCACGAAACTCATGATTCAAGTGCGAAAATAGAATTCGTTCGACTCGCCTTATTATGATTCAGTGGCTTGAGGTGACTCATTAACATGATTTTAGAATGGAATAAATGCATACATATCCCCTTAATATTATTAACTTGTTGTGCACCAAAACTCATGTTTGAACTGCAAAAATAGAATTCATTGGAACCGCCTTCATATGGTTCAATGACCTGAGATGAATTGACATGATATTAAGGTGAAAACAAATGCAGACATATCCCCCCAAGGTCATTAACACGTTATGCACGAACCTCATATTTGAAGTGCTAAAATAGAATTTGTTTGAATCGCCTACTTATTATTCATTGGTTTGAGGTGACTCATTCACACAATTTTAAGGTGGAATAAATGCATACATATCCCCTAAATATAATTAACATGCTGTGCACAAAAGTCCTGTTTGAAGTGCGAAAATGAATTTATTGGAACGCCTTCGTATGGTCCAATGACTTGAGATGACTCATTGACATGATTTTAATGTGAAACAAATGTACACATATCCCCCAAAGATCGTTAGCATGTTGTGCATGAAACTCATGTTTGAAGTGCGAAAATAGAATTCGTTCAACTCGTCTTAATATGATTCATTGGCCTGAGGTGACTCATTGACATGATTTTAAGGAGGAATAAATGCATACATATCCTCTAAATATTATTAACTTGTTGGGCGCCAAACTCATGTTTGAAGTGCAAAAATAAAATTAATTGGAAACCGCCTTCTGACGTTCTAATGACTAGAGATGAATCATTGACATGATTTTAAAGTGAAACAAATGCAGACATATCCTCCAAAGGTCATTAACATGTTATGCACGAACGTCATATTTGAAGTGCTAAAATAGGATTTGTTCGAACAGCCTTCATATAATTCATTGGCTTGAGGTGACTCATCGACATAATTTTAAGGTGGAATAAACGCATCCATATCCCCCAGATATTATTAACGTGTTGTGCACGAAAGTCATGTTTGAAGTGCGAAAATAGAATTCATTGGAACTGCCTTCATATGGTCTAATGACATGAGATGACTCATTGACATAATTTGAAGGCGACACAAATGCACACATAATCCCCCAACGGTCATTATCATATTGTGCACGAAAGTCATATTAGAAGTGCGAGGATAGAATTTGTTCGAATTATCTTTAAATGATTCATTGGCTTGAGGTGACTCATTAACATGATTTTAAGGTGGAATAAATGCAAACATATCCCTCAAATATTATTAACATGTTGTGCACGAAACTCATGTTTGAAGTGCGAAAACAGAATTAATTGGAACCGCCTTCATACGGTTCAATGACTTCAGATGACTCATTGACATGATTTTAAGGTGAAACAAATGCATACATATCCCCCAATGGTCGTTAGCATATTGTGCACGAAACTCATGATTCAAGTGCGAAAATAGAATTCGTTCGACTCGCCTTAATATGAATCAGTGGCTTGAGGTGACTATTTAACATGATTCTAGAATGGAATAAATGCATACATATCCCCTTAATATTATTAACTTGTTGTCACCAAAACTCATGTTTGAAGTGCAAAAATAGAATTCATTGAAACCGCCTTCATATGGTTCAATTACTTGAGATGACTCATTGACATGATATTAAGGTGAAAATAAATGCAGACATATCCCCCCAAGGTCATTAACACGTTATGCACGAGCCTCATATTTGAAGAGCTAAAATAGAATTTATTTGAATCGCCTACTTATTATTCATTGGCTTGAGATGACTCATTTACACGATTTTAAGGTAGAATAAATGCATAAATATCCCCCAAATATTATTAACATGTTATGCACAAAAGTCCTGTTTGAAGTGCGAAAATGAATTTATTGGAACGCCTTCGTGTGGTCCAATGACTTGAGATGACTCATTGACATGATTTTAATGTGAAACAAATGTACACATATCCCCCAAAGGTCGTTAACATGTTGTGCATGAAACGCATGTTTGAAGTCCGAAAATAGAATTCATTGGAACCGCCTTCATATTGTTCAATGACTTGAGATGATTCATTGACATGATTTTAAGGTGAAACAAATGCACACATATCCCCCAATGGTCGTTATCATATTGTGCACGAAACTCATGATTCAAGTGCGAAAATAGAATTCGTTCGACTCGCCTTAATATGATTCAGTGGCTTGAGGTTGAGGTGACTCATTAACATGATTTTAGAATGGAATAAATGCATACATATCCCCTTAATATTATTAACTTGTTGTGCACCAAAACTCATGTTTGAACTGCAAAAATAGAATTCATTGGAACCGCCTTCATATGGTTCAATGACTTGAGATGACTCATTGACATGATATTAAGGTGAAAACAAATGCAGACATATCCCCCCAAGGTCATTAACACGTTATGCACGAACCTCATATTTGAAGTGCTAAAATTGAATTTGTTCGAATCGCCTACTTATTATTCATTGGCTTGAGGTGACTCATTCACACAATTTTAAGGTGGAATAAATGCATACATATCCCCCAAATATTATTAACATGTTGTGCACGAAAGTCATGCTTGAAGTGCGAAAATAGAATTCATTAGAACTGCCTTCATATGGTTCAATTACTTGAGATGACTCATTGACATGATTTTATGGTGAAACAAATGCACACATGGATCCCAAAGGTCATTAACATGTTATGCACGAACGTCATATTTGAAGTGCTAAAATAGAATTTGTTCGAATCGCCTACTTATTATTTATTGGCTTGAGGTGACTCATTCACACAATTTTAAGGTGGAATAAATGCACACATATCCCCCAAATATTATTAACATGTTGTGCACGAAACCCATGTTTTAAGTACGAAAATGGAATTCATTGGAACCGCCTTCATACGGTTGAATGACTTGAGATGACTCATTGACATGATTTTAAGGTGAAACAAATACACACATATCCCCCAATAGTCGTTAGCATGTTTTGCACAAAACTCATGATCGAAGGGGTAAATAGAATTCGTTCAACTCGCCTTAATATGTGATTCATTGGCTTGAGGTGACTCATTGACAGGATTTTAAGGTGAAATAAATACATACATAACCGCCAAAGATTATTAACATGTTATGCACCAAACTCATGTTTGAATTGTGAAAATTTAATTCATTAGAACCGCCTTCATATGGTTCAATTACTTGAGATGACTCATTGACATGATTTTATGGTGAAACAAATGCATACATATCCCCCAAAGGTCATTAACATGTTGTGCACGAAACTCATATTTGAAGTGCGAAAATAGAATTTGTTCGAACAGCCTTCATATAATTCATTGGCTTGAGGTGACTCGTGGACATAATTTTAAGGTGGAATAAATGCATCCATATCCCCCAGATATTATTAACGTGTAGTGCACGAAACTCATGTTTGAAGTGCGAAAATAGAATTCAATGGAACTGCCTTCATATGGTCTAATGACATGAGATGACTCATTGACATGATTCGAAGGTGAAACAAATGCACACATATCCCCCAACGGTCATTAGCATGTTCTGCACGAAACTCGTATTTGAATTGCGAGGATAGAATTTGTTTGAATTACCTTTAAATGATTCATTGGCTTGAGGTGACTCATTGACATGATTTTAAGGTGGAATAAAAATGCAAACATATCCCCCAAATGTAATTAACATGTTGTGCACAAAACTCATGTTTGAAGTGCGAAAATAGAATTCATTGGAACCGCGTTCATATGGTTCAATGACTTGAGATGACTCATTGACATGATTCTAAGGTGAAACAAAAATGCACAAATATCCCCCAAATGTCGTCAGCATGTTATGCACGAAACTCATGATTCAAGTGCGAAAATAGAATTCGTTCGACTCGCCTTAATATGATTCAGTGGCTTGAGGTGACTCACTAACATGATTTTAGAATGGAATAAATGCATACATATCCCCTTAATATTATTAACTTGTTGTGCACCAAACTCATGTTTGGAGTGCAAAAATAGAATTCATTGGAACCGCCTTCATATGGTTCAATGACTTGAGATGACTCATTGACATGATATTAAGGTGAAAACAAATGCAGACATATCCCCCCAGGGTCATTAACACGTTATGCACGAACCTCATATTTGAAGTGCTAAAATAGAATTTGTTCGAACCGCCTACTTATTATTCATTGGCTTGAGGTGACTCATTCACACAATTTTAAGGTGGAATAAATGCATACATATCCCCCAAATATTATTAACATGTTGTGCACGAAACTCATGTTTGAAGTGCGAAAATAGAATTCATTGGAACCGCCTTCATATGGTTCAATGACTTTAGATGACTCATTGACAAGATTTTAAGGTGAAACAAATGCACACATATCCCCCAATGGTCGTTAGCATGTTGTGCACGAAACTCATGATTCAAGTGCGAAAATAGAATTCGTTCGACTCGCCTTATTATGATTCAGTGGCTTGAGGTGACTATTTAACATGATTCTAGAATGGAATAAATGCATACATATCCCCTTAATATTATTAACTTGTTGTGCACCAAAACTCATGTTTGAACTGCAAAAATAGAATTCATTGGAACCGCCTTCATATGGTTCAATGACCTGAGATGACTCATTGACATGATATTAAGGTGAAAACAAATGCAGACATATCCCCCCAAGGTCATTAACACGTTATGCACGAACCTCATATTTGAAGTGCTAAAATAGAATTTGTTTGAATCGCCTACTTATTATTCATTGGTTTGAGGTGACTCATTCACACAATTTTAAGGTGGAATAAATGCATACATATCCCCTAAATATAATTAACATGCTGTGCACAAAAGTCCTGTTTGAAGTGCGAAAATGAATTTATTGGAACGCCTTCGTATGGTCCAATGACTTGAGATGACTCATTGACATGATTTTAATGTGAAACAAATGTACACATATCCCCCAAAGATCGTTAGCATGTTGTGCATGAAACTCATGTTTGAAGTGCGAAAATAGAATTCGTTCAACTCGTCTTAATATGATTCATTGGCCTGAGGTGACTCATTGACATGATTTTAAGGAGGAATAAATGCATACATATCCTCTAAATATTATTAACTTGTTGGGCGCCAAACTCATGTTTGAAGTGCAAAAATAAAATTAATTGGAACCGCCTTCTTACGTTCTAATGACTAGAGATGAATCATTGACATGATTTTAAAGTGAAACAAATGCAGACATATCCCCCAAAGGTCATTAACATGTTATGCACGAACGTCATATTTGAAGTGCTAAAATAGGATTTGTTCGAACAGCCTTCATATAATTCATTGGCTTGAGGTGACTCATCGACATAATTTTAAGGTGGAATAAACGCATCCATATCCCCCAGATATTATTAACGTGTTGTGCACGAAAGTCATGTTTGAAGTGCGAAAATAGAATTCATTGGAACTGCCTTCATATGGTCTAATGACATGAGATGACTCATTGACATAATTTGAAGGCGACACAAATGCACACATAATCCCCCAACGGTCATTATCATATTGTGCACGAAAGTCATATTAGAAGTGCGAGGATAGAATTTGTTCGAATTATCTTTAAATGATTCATTGGCTTGAGGTGACTCATTAACATGATTTTAAGGTGGAATAAATGCAAACATATCCCTCAAATATTATTAACATGTTGTGCACGAAACTCATGTTTGAAGTGCGAAAACAGAATTAATTGGAACCGCCTTCATACGGTTCAATGACTTCAGATGACTCATTGACATGATTTTAAGGTGAAACAAATGCATACATATCCCCCAATGGTCGTTAGCATATTGTGCACGAAACTCATGATTCAAGTGCGAAAATAGAATTCGTTCGACTCGCCTTAATATGAATCAGTGGCTTGAGGTGACTATTTAACATGATTCTAGAATGGAATAAATGCATACATATCCCCTTAATATTATTAACTTGTTGTCACCAAAACTCATGTTTGAAGTGCAAAAATAGAATTCATTGAAACCGCCTTCATATGGTTCAATTACTTGAGATGACTCATTGACATGATATTAAGGTGAAAATAAATGCAGATATATCCCCCCAAGGTCATTAACACGTTATGCACGAGCCTCATATTTGAAGAGCTAAAATAGAATTTGTTTGAATCGCCTACTTATTATTCATTGGCTTGAGATGACTCATTTACACGATTTTAAGGTAGAATAAATGCATAAATATCCCCCAAATATTATTAACATGTTGTGCACAAAAGTCCTGTTCGAAGTGCGAAAATGAATTTATTGGAACGCCTTCGTGTGGTCCAATGACTTGAGATGACTCATTGACATGATTTTAATGTGAAACAAATGTACACATATCCCCCAAAGGTCGTTAACATGTTGTGCATGAAACGCATGTTTGAAGTCCGAAAATAGAATTCATTGGAACCGCCTTCATATTGTTCAATGACTTGAGATGATTCATTGACATGATTTTAAGGTGAAACAAATGCACACATATCCCCCAATGGTCGTTATCATATTGTGCACGAAACTCATGATTCAAGTGCGAAAATAGAATTCGTTCGACTCGCCTTATTATGATTCAGTGGCTTGAGGTGACTCATTAACATGATTTTAGAATGGAATAAATGCATACATATCCCCTTAATATTATTAACTTGTTGTGCACCAAAACTCATGTTTGAACTTCAAAAATAGAATTCATTGGAACCGACTTCATATGGTTCAATGACCTGAGATGAATTGACATGATATTAAGGTGAAAACAAATGCAGACATATCCCCCCAAGGTCATTAACACGTTATGCACGAACCTCATATTTGAAGTGCTAAAATAGAATTTGTTTGAATCGCCTACTTATTATTCATTGGTTTGAGGTGACTCATTCACACAATTTTAAGGTGGAATAAATGCATACATATCCCCTAAATATAATTAACATGCTGTGCACAAAAGTCCTGTTTGAAGTGCGAAAATGAATTTATTGGAACGCCTTCGTATGGTCCAATGACTTGAGATGACTCATTGACATGATTTTAATGTGAAACAAATGTACACATATCCCCCAAAGATCGTTAGCATGTTGTGCATGAAACTCATGTTTGAAGTGCGAAAATAGAATTCGTTCAACTCGTCTTAATATGATTCATTGGCCTGAGGTGACTCATTGACATGATTTTAAGGAGGAATAAATGCATACATATCCTCTAAATATTATTAACTTGTTGGGCGCCAAACTCATGTTTGAAGTGCAAAAATAAAATTAATTGGAAACCGCCTTCTGACGTTCTAATGACTAGAGATGAATCATTGACATGATTTTAAAGTGAAACAAATGCAGACATATCCCCCAAAGGTCATTAACATGTTATGCACGAACGTCATATTTGAAGTGCTAAAATAGGATTTGTTCGAACAGCCTTCATATAATTCATTGGCTTGAGGTGACTCATCGACATAATTTTAAGGTGGAATAAACGCATCCATATCCCCCAGATATTATTAACGTGTTGTGCACGAAAGTCATGTTTGAAGTGCGAAAATAGAATTCATTGGAACTGCCTTCATATGGTCTAATGACATGAGATGACTCATTGACATAATTTGAAGGCGACACAAATGCACACATAATCCCCCAACGGTCATTATCATATTGTGCACGAAAGTCATATTAGAAGTGCGAGGATAGAATTTGTTCGAATTATCTTTAAATGATTCATTGGCTTGAGGTGACTCATTAACATGATTTTAAGGTGGAATAAATGCAAACATATCCCTCAAATATTATTAACATGTTGTGCACGAAACTCATGTTTGAAGTGCGAAAACAGAATTAATTGGAACCGCCTTCATACGGTTCAATGACTTCAGATGACTCATTGACATGATTTTAAGGTGAAACAAATGCATACATATCCCCCAATGGTCGTTAGCATATTGTGCACGAAACTCATGATTCAAGTGCGAAAATAGAATTCGTTCGACTCGCCTTAATATGAATCAGTGGCTTGAGGTGACTATTTAACATGATTCTAGAATGGAATAAATGCATACATATCCCCTTAATATTATTAACTTGTTGTCACCAAAACTCATGTTTGAAGTGCAAAAATAGAATTCATTGAAACCGCCTTCATATGGTTCAATTACTTGAGATGACTCATTGACATGATATTAAGGTGAAAATAAATGCAGACATATCCCCCCAAGGTCATTAACACGTTATGCACGAGCCTCATATTTGAAGAGCTAAAATAGAATTTATTTGAATCGCCTACTTATTATTCATTGGCTTGAGATGACTCATTTACACGATTTTAAGGTAGAATAAATGCATAAATATCCCCCAAATATTATTAACATGTTGTGCACAAAAGTCCTGTTTGAAGTGCGAAAATGAATTTATTGGAACGCCTTCGTGTGGTCCAATGACTTGAGATGACTCATTGACATGATTTTAATGTGAAACAAATGTACACATATCCCCCAAAGGTCGTTAACATGTTGTGCATGAAACGCATGTTTGAAGTCCGAAAATAGAATTCATTGGAACCGCCTTCATATTGTTCAATGACTTGAGATGATTCACTGACATGATTTTAAGGTGAAACAAATGCACACATATCCCCCAATGGTCGTTATCATATTGTGCACGAAACTCATGATTCAAGTGCGAAAATAGAATTCGTTCGACTCGCCTTAATATGATTCAGTGGCTTGAGGTTGAGGTGACTCATTAACATGATTTTAGAATGGAATAAATGCATACATATCCCCTTAATATTATTAACTTGTTGTGCACCAAAACTCATGTTTGAACTGCAAAAATAGAATTCATTGGAACCGCCTTCATATGGTTCAATGACTTGAGATGACTCATTGACATGATATTAAGGTGAAAACAAATGCAGACATATCCCCCCAAGGTCATTAACACGTTATGCACGAACCTCATATTTGAAGTGCTAAAATTGAATTTGTTCGAATCGCCTACTTATTATTCATTGGCTTGAGGTGACTCATTCACACAATTTTAAGGTGGAATAAATGCATACATATCCCCCAAATATTATTAACATGTTGTGCACGAAAGTCATGCTTGAAGTGCGAAAATAGAATTCATTAGAACTGCCTTCATATGGTTCAATTACTTGAGATGACTCATTGACATGATTTTATGGTGAAACAAATGCACACATGGATCCCAAAGGTCATTAACATGTTATGCACGAACGTCATATTTGAAGTGCTAAAATAGAATTTGTTCGAATCGCCTACTTATTATTTATTGGCTTGAGGTGACTCATTCACACAATTTTAAGGTGGAATAAATGCACACATATCCCCCAAATATTATTAACATGTTGTGCACGAAACCCATGTTTTAAGTACGAAAATGGAATTCATTGGAACCGCCTTCATACGGTTGAATGACTTGAGATGACTCATTGACATGATTTTAAGGTGAAACAAATACACACATATCCCCCAATAGTCGTTAGCATGTTTTGCACAAAACTCATGATCGAAGGGGTAAATAGAATTCGTTCAACTCGCCTTAATATGTGATTCATTGGCTTGAGGTGACTCATTGACAGGATTTTAAGGTGAAATAAATACATACATAACCGCCAAAGATTATTAACATGTTATGCACCAAACTCATGTTTGAATTGTGAAAATTTAATTCATTAGAACCGCCTTCATATGGTTCAATTACTTGAGATGACTCATTGACATGATTTTATGGTGAAACAAATGCATACATATCCCCCAAAGGTCATTAACATGTTGTGCACGAAACTCATATTTGAAGTGCGAAAATAGAATTTGTTCGAACAGCCTTCATATAATTCATTGGCTTGAGGTGACTCGTGGACATAATTTTAAGGTGGAATAAATGCATCCATATCCCCCAGATATTATTAACGTGTAGTGCACGAAACTCATGTTTGAAGTGCGAAAATAGAATTCAATGGAACTGCCTTCATATGGTCTAATGACATGAGATGACTCATTGACATGATTCGAAGGTGAAACAAATGCACACATATCCCCCAACGGTCATTAGCATGTTCTGCACGAAACTCGTATTTGAATTGCGAGGATAGAATTTGTTTGAATTACCTTTAAATGATTCATTGGCTTGAGGTGACTCATTGACATGATTTTAAGGTGGAATAAAAATGCAAACATATCCCCCAAATGTAATTAACATGTTGTGCACAAAACTCATGTTTGAAGTGCGAAAATAGAATTCATTGGAACCGCGTTCATATGGTTCAATGACTTGAGATGACTCATTGACATGATTCTAAGGTGAAACAAAAATGCACAAATATCCCCCAAATGTCGTCAGCATGTTATGCACGAAACTCATGATTCAAGTGCGAAAATAGAATTCGTTCGACTCGCCTTAATATGATTCAGTGGCTTGAGGTGACTCACTAACATGATTTTAGAATGGAATAAATGCATACATATCCCCTTAATATTATTAACTTGTTGTGCACCAAACTCATGTTTGGAGTGCAAAAATAGAATTCATTGGAACCGCCTTCATATGGTTCAATGACTTGAGATGACTCATTGACATGATATTAAGGTGAAAACAAATGCAGACATATCCCCCCAGGGTCATTAACACGTTATGCACGAACCTCATATTTGAAGTGCTAAAATAGAATTTGTTCGAACCGCCTACTTATTATTCATTGGCTTGAGGTGACTCATTCACACAATTTTAAGGTGGAATAAATGCATACATATCCCCCAAATATTATTAACATGTTGTGCACGAAACTCATGTTTGAAGTGCGAAAATAGAATTCATTGGAACCGCCTTCATATGGTTCAATGACTTTAGATGACTCATTGACAAGATTTTAAGGTGAAACAAATGCACACATATCCCCCAATGGTCGTTAGCATGTTGTGCACGAAACTCATGATTCAAGTGCGAAAATAGAATTCGTTCGACTCGCCTTATTATGATTCAGTGGCTTGAGGTGACTATTTAACATGATTCTAGAATGGAATAAATGCATACATATCCCCTTAATATTATTAACTTGTTGTGCACCAAAACTCATGTTTGAACTGCAAAAATAGAATTCATTGGAACCGCCTTCATATGGTTCAATGACCTGAGATGACTCATTGACATGATATTAAGGTGAAAACAAATGCAGACATATCCCCCCAAGGTCATTAACACGTTATGCACGAACCTCATATTTGAAGTGCTAAAATAGAATTTGTTTGAATCGCCTACTTATTATTCATTGGTTTGAGGTGACTCATTCACACAATTTTAAGGTGGAATAAATGCATACATATCCCCTAAATATAATTAACATGCTGTGCACAAAAGTCCTGTTTGAAGTGCGAAAATGAATTTATTGGAACGCCTTCGTATGGTCCAATGACTTGAGATGACTCATTGACATGATTTTAATGTGAAACAAATGTACACATATCCCCCAAAGATCGTTAGCATGTTGTGCATGAAACTCATGTTTGAAGTGCGAAAATAGAATTCGTTCAACTCGTCTTAATATGATTCATTGGCCTGAGGTGACTCATTGACATGATTTTAAGGAGGAATAAATGCATACATATCCTCTAAATATTATTAACTTGTTGGGCGCCAAACTCATGTTTGAAGTGCAAAAATAAAATTAATTGGAACCGCCTTCTTACGTTCTAATGACTAGAGATGAATCATTGACATGATTTTAAAGTGAAACAAATGCAGACATATCCCCCAAAGGTCATTAACATGTTATGCACGAACGTCATATTTGAAGTGCTAAAATAGGATTTGTTCGAACAGCCTTCATATAATTCATTGGCTTGAGGTGACTCATCGACATAATTTTAAGGTGGAATAAACGCATCCATATCCCCCAGATATTATTAACGTGTTGTGCACGAAAGTCATGTTTGAAGTGCGAAAATAGAATTCATTGGAACTGCCTTCATATGGTCTAATGACATGAGATGACTCATTGACATAATTTGAAGGCGACACAAATGCACACATAATCCCCCAACGGTCATTATCATATTGTGCACGAAAGTCATATTAGAAGTGCGAGGATAGAATTTGTTCGAATTATCTTTAAATGATTCATTGGCTTGAGGTGACTCATTAACATGATTTTAAGGTGGAATAAATGCAAACATATCCCTCAAATATTATTAACATGTTGTGCACGAAACTCATGTTTGAAGTGCGAAAACATAATTAATTGGAACCGCCTTCATACGGTTCAATGACTTCAGATGACTCATTGACATGATTTTAAGGTGAAACAAATGCATACATATCCCCCAATGGTCGTTAGCATATTGTGCACGAAACTCATGATTCAAGTGCGAAAATAGAATTCGTTCGACTCGCCTTAATATGAATCAGTGGCTTGAGGTGACTATTTAACATGATTCTAGAATGGAATAAATGCATACATATCCCCTTAATATTATTAACTTGTTGTCACCAAAACTCATGTTTGAAGTGCAAAAATAGAATTCATTGAAACCGCCTTCATATGGTTCAATTACTTGAGATGACTCATTGACATGATATTAAGGTGAAAATAAATGCAGATATATCCCCCCAAGGTCATTAACACGTTATGCACGAGCCTCATATTTGAAGAGCTAAAATAGAATTTGTTTGAATCGCCTACTTATTATTCATTGGCTTGAGATGACTCATTTACACGATTTTAAGGTAGAATAAATGCATAAATATCCCCCAAATATTATTAACATGTTGTGCACAAAAGTCCTGTTCGAAGTGCGAAAATGAATTTATTGGAACGCCTTCGTGTGGTCCAATGACTTGAGATGACTCATTGACATGATTTTAATGTGAAACAAATGTACACATATCCCCCAAAGGTCGTTAACATGTTGTGCATGAAACGCATGTTTGAAGTCCGAAAATAGAATTCATTGGAACCGCCTTCATATTGTTCAATGACTTGAGATGATTCATTGACATGATTTTAAGGTGAAACAAATGCACACATATCCCCCAATGGTCGTTATCATATTGTGCACGAAACTCATGATTCAAGTGCGAAAATAGAATTCGTTCGACTCGCCTTATTATGATTCAGTGGCTTGAGGTGACTCATTAACATGATTTTAGAATGGAATAAATGCATACATATCCCCTTAATATTATTAACTTGTTGTGCACCAAAACTCATGTTTGAACTGCAAAAATAGAATTCATTGGAACCGCCTTCATATGGTTCAATGACCTGAGATGAATTGACATGATATTAAGGTGAAAACAAATGCAGACATATCCCCCCAAGGTCATTAACACGTTATGCACGAACCTCATATTTGAAGTGCTAAAATAGAATTTGTTTGAATCGCCTACTTATTATTCATTGGTTTGAGGTGACTCATTCACACAATTTTAAGGTGGAATAAATGCGTACATATCCCCTAAATATAATTAACATGCTGTGCACAAAAGTCCTGTTTGAAGTGCGAAAATGAATTTATTGGAACGCCTTCGTATGGTCCAATGACTTGAGATGACTCATTGACATGATTTTAATGTGAAACAAATGTACACATATCCCCCAAAGATCGTTAGCATGTTGTGCATGAAACTCATGTTTGAAGTGCGAAAATAGAATTCGTTCAACTCGTCTTAATATGATTCATTGGCCTGAGGTGACTCATTGACATGATTTTAAGGAGGAATAAATGCATACATATCCTCTAAATATTATTAACTTGTTGGGCGCCAAACTCATGTTTGAAGTGCAAAAATAAAATTAATTGGAAACCGCCTTCTGACGTTCTAATGACTAGAGATGAATCATTGACATGATTTTAAAGTGAAACAAATGCAGACATATCCCCCAAAGGTCATTAACATGTTATGCACGAACGTCATATTTGAAGTGCTAAAATAGGATTTGTTCGAACAGCCTTCATATAATTCATTGGCTTGAGGTGACTCATCGACATAATTTTAAGGTGGAATAAACGCATCCATATCCCCCAGATATTATTAACGTGTTGTGCACGAAAGTCATGTTTGAAGTGCGAAAATAGAATTCATTGGAACTGCCTTCATATGGTCTAATGACATGAGATGACTCATTGACATAATTTGAAGGCGACACAAATGCACACATAATCCCCCAACGGTCATTATCATATTGTGCACGAAAGTCATATTAGAAGTGCGAGGATAGAATTTGTTCGAATTATCTTTAAATGATTCATTGGCTTGAGGTGACTCATTAACATGATTTTAAGGTGGAATAAATGCAAACATATCCCTCAAATATTATTAACATGTTGTGCACGAAACTCATGTTTGAAGTGCGAAAACAGAATTAATTGGAACCGCCTTCATACGGTTCAATGACTTCAGATGACTCATTGACATGATTTTAAGGTGAAACAAATGCATACATATCCCCCAATGGTCGTTAGCATATTGTGCACGAAACTCATGATTCAAGTGCAAAAATAGAATTCGTTCGACTCGCCTTAATATGAATCAGTGGCTTGAGGTGACTATTTAACATGATTCTAGAATGGAATAAATGCATACATATCCCCTTAATATTATTAACTTGTTGTCACCAAAACTCATGTTTGAAGTGCAAAAATAGAATTCATTGAAACCGCCTTCATATGGTTCAATTACTTGAGATGACTCATTGACATGATATTAAGGTGAAAATAAATGCAGATATATCCCCCCAAGGTCATTAACACGTTATGCACGAGCCTCATATTTGAAGAGCTAAAATAGAATTTGTTTGAATCGCCTACTTATTATTCATTGGCTTGAGATGACTCATTTACACGATTTTAAGGTAGAATAAATGCATAAATATCCCCCAAATATTATTAACATGTTGTGCACAAAAGTCCTGTTCGAAGTGCGAAAATGAATTTATTGGAACGCCTTCGTGTGGTCCAATGACTTGAGATGACTCATTGACATGATTTTAATGTGAAACAAATGTACACATATCCCCCAAAGGTCGTTAACATGTTGTGCATGAAACGCATGTTTGAAGTCCGAAAATAGAATTCATTGGAACCGCCTTCATATTGTTCAATGACTTGAGATGATTCATTGACATGATTTTAAGGTGAAACAAATGCACACATATCCCCCAATGGTCGTTATCATATTGTGCACGAAACTCATGATTCAAGTGCGAAAATAGAATTCGTTCGACTCGCCTTATTATGATTCAGTGGCTTGAGGTGACTCATTAACATGATTTTAGAATGGAATAAATGCATACATATCCCCTTAATATTATTAACTTGTTGTGCACCAAAACTCATGTTTGAACTTCAAAAATAGAATTCATTGGAACCGCCTTCATATGGTTCAATGACCTGAGATGAATTGACATGATATTAAGGTGAAAACAAATGCAGACATATCCCCCCAAGGTCATTAACACGTTATGCACGAACCTCATATTTGAAGTGCTAAAATAGAATTTGTTTGAATCGCCTACTTATTATTCATTGGTTTGAGGTGACTCATTCACACAATTTTAAGGTGGAATAAATGCATACATATCCCCTAAATATAATTAACATGCTGTGCACAAAAGTCCTGTTTGAAGTGCGAAAATGAATTTATTGGAACGCCTTCGTATGGTCCAATGACTTGAGATGACTCATTGACATGATTTTAATGTGAAACAAATGTACACATATCCCCCAAAGATCGTTAGCATGTTGTGCATGAAACTCATGTTTGAAGTGCGAAAATAGAATTCGTTCAACTCGTCTTAATATGATTCATTGGCCTGAGGTGACTCATTGACATGATTTTAAGGAGGAATAAATGCATACATATCCTCTAAATATTATTAACTTGTTGGGCGCCAAACTCATGTTTGAAGTGCAAAAATAAAATTAATTGGAAACCGCCTTCTGACGTTCTAATGACTAGAGATGAATCATTGACATGATTTTAAAGTGAAACAAATGCAGACATATCCCCCAAAGGTCATTAACATGTTATGCACGAACGTCATATTTGAAGTGCTAAAATAGGATTTGTTCGAACAGCCTTCATATAATTCATTGGCTTGAGGTGACTCATCGACATAATTTTAAGGTGGAATAAACGCATCCATATCCCCCAGATATTATTAACGTGTTGTGCACGAAAGTCATGTTTGAAGTGCGAAAATAGAATTCATTGGAACTGCCTTCATATGGTCTAATGACATGAGATGACTCATTGACATAATTTGAAGGCGACACAAATGCACACATAATCCCCCAACGGTCATTATCATATTGTGCACGAAAGTCATATTAGAAGTGCGAGGATAGAATTTGTTCGAATTATCTTTAAATGATTCATTGGCTTGAGGTGACTCATTAACATGATTTTAAGGTGGAATAAATGCAAACATATCCCTCAAATATTATTAACATGTTGTGCACGAAACTCATGTTTGAAGTGCGAAAACAGAATTAATTGGAACCGCCTTCATACGGTTCAATGACTTCAGATGACTCATTGACATGATTTTAAGGTGAAACAAATGCATACATATCCCCCAATGGTCGTTAGCATATTGTGCACGAAACTCATGATTCAAGTGCAAAAATAGAATTCGTTCGACTCGCCTTAATATGAATCAGTGGCTTGAGGTGACTATTTAACATGATTCTAGAATGGAATAAATGCATACATATCCCCTTAATATTATTAACTTGTTGTCACCAAAACTCATGTTTGAAGTGCAAAAATAGAATTCATTGAAACCGCCTTCATATGGTTCAATTACTTGAGATGACTCATTGACATGATATTAAGGTGAAAATAAATGCAGATATATCCCCCCAAGGTCATTAACACGTTATGCACGAGCCTCATATTTGAAGAGCTAAAATAGAATTTGTTTGAATCGCCTACTTATTATTCATTGGCTTGAGATGACTCATTTACACGATTTTAAGGTAGAATAAATGCATAAATATCCCCCAAATATTATTAACATGTTGTGCACAAAAGTCCTGTTCGAAGTGCGAAAATGAATTTATTGGAACGCCTTCGTGTGGTCCAATGACTTGAGATGACTCATTGACATGATTTTAATGTGAAACAAATGTACACATATCCCCCAAAGGTCGTTAACATGTTGTGCATGAAACGCATGTTTGAAGTCCGAAAATAGAATTCATTGGAACCGCCTTCATATTGTTCAATGACTTGAGATGATTCATTGACATGATTTTAAGGTGAAACAAATGCACACATATCCCCCAATGGTCGTTATCATATTGTGCACGAAACTCATGATTCAAGTGCGAAAATAGAATTCGTTCGACTCGCCTTATTATGATTCAGTGGCTTGAGGTGACTCATTAACATGATTTTAGAATGGAATAAATGCATACATATCCCCTTAATATTATTAACTTGTTGTGCACCAAAACTCATGTTTGAACTTCAAAAATAGAATTCATTGGAACCGCCTTCATATGGTTCAATGACCTGAGATGAATTGACATGATATTAAGGTGAAAACAAATGCAGACATATCCCCCCAAGGTCATTAACACGTTATGCACGAACCTCATATTTGAAGTGCTAAAATAGAATTTGTTTGAATCGCCTACTTATTATTCATTGGTTTGAGGTGACTCATTCACACAATTTTAAGGTGGAATAAATGCATACATATCCCCTAAATATAATTAACATGCTGTGCACAAAAGTCCTGTTTGAAGTGCGAAAATGAATTTATTGGAACGCCTTCGTATGGTCCAATGACTTGAGATGACTCATTGACATGATTTTAATGTGAAACAAATGTACACATATCCCCCAAAGATCGTTAGCATGTTGTGCATGAAACTCATGTTTGAAGTGCGAAAATAGAATTCGTTCAACTCGTCTTAATATGATTCATTGGCCTGAGGTGACTCATTGACATGATTTTAAGGAGGAATAAATGCATACATATCCTCTAAATATTATTAACTTGTTGGGCGCCAAACTCATGTTTGAAGTGCAAAAATAAAATTAATTGGAAACCGCCTTCTGACGTTCTAATGACTAGAGATGAATCATTGACATGATTTTAAAGTGAAACAAATGCAGACATATCCCCCAAAGGTCATTAACATGTTATGCACGAACGTCATATTTGAAGTGCTAAAATAGGATTTGTTCGAACAGCCTTCATATAATTCATTGGCTTGAGGTGACTCATCGACATAATTTTAAGGTGGAATAAACGCATCCATATCCCCCAGATATTATTAACGTGTTGTGCACGAAAGTCATGTTTGAAGTGCGAAAATAGAATTCATTGGAACTGCCTTCATATGGTCTAATGACATGAGATGACTCATTGACATAATTTGAAGGCGACACAAATGCACACATAATCCCCCAACGGTCATTATCATATTGTGCACGAAAGTCATATTAGAAGTGCGAGGATAGAATTTGTTCGAATTATCTTTAAATGATTCATTGGCTTGAGGTGACTCATTAACATGATTTTAAGGTGGAATAAATGCAAACATATCCCTCAAATATTATTAACATGTTGTGCACGAAACTCATGTTTGAAGTGCGAAAACAGAATTAATTGGAACCGCCTTCATACGGTTCAATGACTTCAGATGACTCATTGACATGATTTTAAGGTGAAACAAATGCATACATATCCCCCAATGGTCGTTAGCATATTGTGCACGAAACTCATGATTCAAGTGCGAAAATAGAATTCGTTCGACTCGCCTTAATATGAATCAGTGGCTTGAGGTGACTATTTAACATGATTCTAGAATGGAATAAATGCATACATATCCCCTTAATATTATTAACTTGTTGTCACCAAAACTCATGTTTGAAGTGCAAAAATAGAATTCATTGAAACCGCCTTCATATGGTTCAATTACTTGAGATGACTCATTGACATGATATTAAGGTGAAAATAAATGCAGACATATCCCCCCAAGGTCATTAACACGTTATGCACGAGCCTCATATTTGAAGAGCTAAAATAGAATTTATTTGAATCGCCTACTTATTATTCATTGGCTTGAGATGACTCATTTACACGATTTTAAGGTAGAATAAATGCATAAATATCCCCCAAATATTATTAACATGTTGTGCACAAAAGTCCTGTTTGAAGTGCGAAAATGAATTTATTGGAACGCCTTCGTGTGGTCCAATGACTTGAGATGACTCATTGACATGATTTTAATGTGAAACAAATGTACACATATCCCCCAAAGGTCGTTAACATGTTGTGCATGAAACGCATGTTTGAAGTCCGAAAATAGAATTCATTGGAACCGCCTTCATATTGTTCAATGACTTGAGATGATTCATTGACATGATTTTAAGGTGAAACAAATGCACACATATCCCCCAATGGTCGTTATCATATTGTGCACGAAACTCATGATTCAAGTGCGAAAATAGAATTCGTTCGACTCGCCTTAATATGATTCAGTGGCTTGAGGTGACTCATTAACATGATTTTAGAATGGAATAAATGCATACATATCCCCTTAATATTATTAACTTGTTGTGCACCAAAACTCATGTTTGAACTGCAAAAATAGAATTCATTGGAACCGCCTTCATATGGTTCAATGACTTGAGATG
This sequence comes from Coriaria nepalensis, assembly GCA_027186245.1. NCBI lineage: Eukaryota > Viridiplantae > Streptophyta > Magnoliopsida > Cucurbitales > Coriariaceae > Coriaria > Coriaria nepalensis. The sequence continues at coordinate 4,474,611 of CP114493.1, forward strand.
ACTCATTGACATGATATTAAGGTGAAAACAAATGCAGACATATCCCCCCAAGGTCATTAACACGTTATGCACGAACCTCATATTTGAAGTGCTAAAATTGAATTTGTTCGAATCGCCTACTTATTATTCATTGGCTTGAGGTGACTCATTCACACAATTTTAAGGTGGAATAAATGCATACATATCCCCCAAATATTATTAACATGTTGTGCACGAAAGTCATGCTTGAAGTGCGAAAATAGAATTCATTAGAACTGCCTTCATATGGTTCAATTACTTGAGATGACTCATTGACATGATTTTATGGTGAAACAAATGCACACATGGATCCCAAAGGTCATTAACATGTTATGCACGAACGTCATATTTGAAGTGCTAAAATAGAATTTGTTCGAATCGCCTACTTATTATTTATTGGCTTGAGGTGACTCATTCACACAATTTTAAGGTGGAATAAATGCACACATATCCCCCAAATATTATTAACATGTTGTGCACGAAACCCATGTTTTAAGTACGAAAATGGAATTCATTGGAACCGCCTTCATACGGTTGAATGACTTGAGATGACTCATTGACATGATTTTAAGGTGAAACAAATACACACATATCCCCCAATAGTCGTTAGCATGTTTTGCACAAAACTCATGATCGAAGGGGTAAATAGAATTCGTTCAACTCGCCTTAATATGTGATTCATTGGCTTGAGGTGACTCATTGACAGGATTTTAAGGTGAAATAAATACATACATAACCGCCAAAGATTATTAACATGTTATGCACCAAACTCATGTTTGAATTGTGAAAATTTAATTCATTAGAACCGCCTTCATATGGTTCAATTACTTGAGATGACTCATTGACATGATTTTATGGTGAAACAAATGCATACATATCCCCCAAAGGTCATTAACATGTTGTGCACGAAACTCATATTTGAAGTGCGAAAATAGAATTTGTTTTAACAGCCTTCATATAATTCATTGGCTTGAGGTGACTCGTGGACATAATTTTAAGGTGGAATAAATGCATCCATATCCCCCAGATATTATTAACGTGTAGTGCACGAAACTCATGTTTGAAGTGCGAAAATAGAATTCAATGGAACTGCCTTCATATGGTCTAATGACATGAGATGAGTCATTGACATGATTCGAAGGTGAAACAAATGCACACATATCCCCCAACGGTCATTAGCATGTTCTGCACGAAACTCGTATTTGAATTGCGAGGATAGAATTTGTTTGAATTACCTTTAAATGATTCATTGGCTTGAGGTGACTCATTGACATGATTTTAAGGTGGAATAAAAATGCAAACATATCCCCCAAATGTAATTAACATGTTGTGCACAAAACTCATGTTTGAAGTGCGAAAATAGAATTCATTGGAACCGCGTTCATATGGTTCAATGACTTGAGATGACTCATTGACATGATTCTAAGGTGAAACAAAAATGCACAAATATCCCCCAAATGTCGTCAGCATGTTATGCACGAAACTCATGATTCAAGTGCGAAAATAGAATTCGTTCGACTCGCCTTAATATGATTCAGTGGCTTGAGGTGACTCACTAACATGATTTTAGAATGGAATAAATGCATACATATCCCCTTAATATTATTAACTTGTTGTGCACCAAACTCATGTTTGGAGTGCAAAAATAGAATTCATTGGAACCGCCTTCATATGGTTCAATGACTTGAGATGACTCATTGACATGATATTAAGGTGAAAACAAATGCAGACATATCCCCCCAGGGTCATTAACACGTTATGCACGAACCTCATATTTGAAGTGCTAAAATAGAATTTGTTCGAACCGCCTACTTATTATTCATTGGCTTGAGGTGACTCATTCACACAATTTTAAGGTGGAATAAATGCATACATATCCCCCAAATATTATTAACATGTTGTGCACGAAACTCATGTTTGAAGTGCGAAAATAGAATTCATTGGAACCGCCTTCATATGGTTCAATGACTTTAGATGACTCATTGACAAGATTTTAAGGTGAAACAAATGCACACATATCCCCCAATGGTCGTTAGCATGTTGTGCACGAAACTCATGATTCAAGTGCGAAAATAGAATTCGTTCGACTCGCCTTATTATGATTCAGTGGCTTGAGGTGACTATTTAACATGATTCTAGAATGGAATAAATGCATACATATCCCCTTAATATTATTAACTTGTTGTGCACCAAAACTCATGTTTGAACTGCAAAAATAGAATTCATTGGAACCGCCTTCATATGGTTCAATGACCTGAGATGAATTGACATGATATTAAGGTGAAAACAAATGCAGACATATCCCCCCAAGGTCATTAACACGTTATGCACGAACCTCATATTTGAAGTGCTAAAATAGAATTTGTTTGAATCGCCTACTTATTATTCATTGGTTTGAGGTGACTCATTCACACAATTTTAAGGTGGAATAAATGCATACATATCCCCTAAATATAATTAACATGCTGTGCACAAAAGTCCTGTTTGAAGTGCGAAAATGAATTTATTGGAACGCCTTCGTATGGTCCAATGACTTGAGATGACTCATTGACATGATTTTAATGTGAAACAAATGTACACATATCCCCCAAAGATCGTTAGCATGTTGTGCATGAAACTCATGTTTGAAGTGCGAAAATAGAATTCGTTCAACTCGTCTTAATATGATTCATTGGCCTGAGGTGACTCATTGACATGATTTTAAGGAGGAATAAATGCATACATATCCTCTAAATATTATTAACTTGTTGGGCGCCAAACTCATGTTTGAAGTGCAAAAATAAAATTAATTGGAAACCGCCTTCTGACGTTCTAATGACTAGAGATGAATCATTGACATGATTTTAAAGTGAAACAAATGCAGACATATCCCCCAAAGGTCATTAACATGTTATGCACGAACGTCATATTTGAAGTGCTAAAATAGGATTTGTTCGAACAGCCTTCATATAATTCATTGGCTTGAGGTGACTCATCGACATAATTTTAAGGTGGAATAAACGCATCCATATCCCCCAGATATTATTAACGTGTTGTGCACGAAAGTCATGTTTGAAGTGCGAAAATAGAATTCATTGGAACTGCCTTCATATGGTCTAATGACATGAGATGACTCATTGACATAATTTGAAGGCGACACAAATGCACACATAATCCCCCAACGGTCATTATCATATTGTGCACGAAAGTCATATTAGAAGTGCGAGGATAGAATTTGTTCGAATTATCTTTAAATGATTCATTGGCTTGAGGTGACTCATTAACATGATTTTAAGGTGGAATAAATGCAAACATATCCCTCAAATATTATTAACATGTTGTGCACGAAACTCATGTTTGAAGTGCGAAAACAGAATTAATTGGAACCGCCTTCATACGGTTCAATGACTTCAGATGACTCATTGACATGATTTTAAGGTGAAACAAATGCATACATATCCCCCAATGGTCGTTAGCATATTGTGCACGAAACTCATGATTCAAGTGCGAAAATAGAATTCGTTCGACTCGCCTTAATATGAATCAGTGGCTTGAGGTGACTATTTAACATGATTCTAGAATGGAATAAATGCATACATATCCCCTTAATATTATTAACTTGTTGTCACCAAAACTCATGTTTGAAGTGCAAAAATAGAATTCATTGAAACCGCCTTCATATGGTTCAATTACTTGAGATGACTCATTGACATGATATTAAGGTGAAAATAAATGCAGACATATCCCCCCAAGGTCATTAACACGTTATGCACGAGCCTCATATTTGAAGAGCTAAAATAGAATTTATTTGAATCGCCTACTTATTATTCATTGGCTTGAGATGACTCATTTACACGATTTTAAGGTAGAATAAATGCATAAATATCCCCCAAATATTATTAACATGTTGTGCACAAAAGTCCTGTTTGAAGTGCGAAAATGAATTTATTGGAACGCCTTCGTGTGGTCCAATGACTTGAGATGACTCATTGACATGATTTTAATGTGAAACAAATGTACACATATCCCCCAAAGGTCGTTAACATGTTGTGCATGAAACGCATGTTTGAAGTCCGAAAATAGAATTCATTGGAACCGCCTTCATATTGTTCAATGACTTGAGATGATTCATTGACATGATTTTAAGGTGAAACAAATGCACACATATCCCCCAATGGTCGTTATCATATTGTGCACGAAACTCATGATTCAAGTGCGAAAATAGAATTCGTTCGACTCGCCTTAATATGATTCAGTGGCTTGAGGTGACTCATTAACATGATTTTAGAATGGAATAAATGCATACATATCCCCTTAATATTATTAACTTGTTGTGCACCAAAACTCATGTTTGAACTGCAAAAATAGAATTCATTGGAACCGCCTTCATATGGTTCAATGACTTGAGATGACTCATTGACATGATATTAAGGTGAAAACAAATGCAGACATATCCCCCCAAGGTCATTAACACGTTATGCACGAACCTCATATTTGAAGTGCTAAAATTGAATTTGTTCGAATCGCCTACTTATTATTCATTGGCTTGAGGTGACTCATTCACACAATTTTAAGGTGGAATAAATGCATACATATCCCCCAAATATTATTAACATGTTGTGCACGAAAGTCATGCTTGAAGTGCGAAAATAGAATTCATTAGAACTGCCTTCATATGGTTCAATTACTTGAGATGACTCATTGACATGATTTTATGGTGAAACAAATGTGTGCATTTGAAGTGTTATGGATCCCAAAGGTCATTAACATGTTATGCACGAACGTCATATTTGAAGTGCTAAAATAGAATTTGTTCGAATCGCCTACTTATTATTTATTGGCTTGAGGTGACTCATTCACACAATTTTAAGGTGGAATAAATGCACACATATCCCCCAAATATTATTAACATGTTGTGCACGAAACCCATGTTTTAAGTACGAAAATGGAATTCATTGGAACCGCCTTCATACGGTTGAATGACTTGAGATGACTCATTGACATGATTTTAAGGTGAAACAAATACACACATATCCCCCAATAGTCGTTAGCATGTTTTGCACAAAACTCATGATCGAAGGGGTAAATAGAATTCGTTCAACTCGCCTTAATATGTGATTCATTGGCTTGAGGTGACTCATTGACAGGATTTTAAGGTGAAATAAATACATACATAACCGCCAAAGATTATTAACATGTTATGCACCAAACTCATGTTTGAATTGTGAAAATTTAATTCATTAGAACCGCCTTCATATGGTTCAATTACTTGAGATGACTCATTGACATGATTTTATGGTGAAACAAATGCATACATATCCCCCAAAGGTCATTAACATGTTGTGCACGAAACTCATATTTGAAGTGCGAAAATAGAATTTGTTTTAACAGCCTTCATATAATTCATTGGCTTGAGGTGACTCGTGGACATAATTTTAAGGTGGAATAAATGCATCCATATCCCCCAGATATTATTAACGTGTAGTGCACGAAACTCATGTTTGAAGTGCGAAAATAGAATTCAATGGAACTGCCTTCATATGGTCTAATGACATGAGATGAGTCATTGACATGATTCGAAGGTGAAACAAATGCACACATATCCCCCAACGGTCATTAGCATGTTCTGCACGAAACTCGTATTTGAATTGCGAGGATAGAATTTGTTTGAATTACCTTTAAATGATTCATTGGCTTGAGGTGACTCATTGACATGATTTTAAGGTGGAATAAAAATGCAAACATATCCCCCAAATGTAATTAACATGTTGTGCACAAAACTCATGTTTGAAGTGCGAAAATAGAATTCATTGGAACCGCGTTCATATGGTTCAATGACTTGAGATGACTCATTGACATGATTCTAAGGTGAAACAAAAATGCACAAATATCCCCCAAATGTCGTCAGCATGTTATGCACGAAACTCATGATTCAAGTGCGAAAATAGAATTCGTTCGACTCGCCTTAATATGATTCAGTGGCTTGAGGTGACTCACTAACATGATTTTAGAATGGAATAAATGCATACATATCCCCTTAATATTATTAACTTGTTGTGCACCAAACTCATGTTTGGAGTGCAAAAATAGAATTCATTGGAACCGCCTTCATATGGTTCAATGACTTGAGATGACTCATTGACATGATATTAAGGTGAAAACAAATGCAGACATATCCCCCCAGGGTCATTAACACGTTATGCACGAACCTCATATTTGAAGTGCTAAAATAGAATTTGTTCGAACCGCCTACTTATTATTCATTGGCTTGAGGTGACTCATTCACACAATTTTAAGGTGGAATAAATGCATACATATCCCCCAAATATTATTAACATGTTGTGCACGAAACTCATGTTTGAAGTGCGAAAATAGAATTCATTGGAACCGCCTTCATATGGTTCAATGACTTTAGACGACTCATTGACAAGATTTTAAGGTGAAACAAATGCACACATATCCCCCAATGGTCGTTAGCATGTTGTGCACGAAACTCATGATTCAAGTGCGAAAATAGAATTCGTTCGACTCGCCTTATTATGATTCAGTGGCTTGAGGTGACTATTTAACATGATTCTAGAATGGAATAAATGCATACATATCCCCTTAATATTATTAACTTGTTGTGCACCAAAACTCATGTTTGAACTGCAAAAATAGAATTCATTGGAACCGCCTTCATATGGTTCAATGACCTGAGATGAATTGACATGATATTAAGGTGAAAACAAATGCAGACATATCCCCCCAAGGTCATTAACACGTTATGCACGAACCTCATATTTGAAGTGCTAAAATAGAATTTGTTTGAATCGCCTACTTATTATTCATTGGTTTGAGGTGACTCATTCACACAATTTTAAGGTGGAATAAATGCATACATATCCCCTAAATATAATTAACATGCTGTGCACAAAAGTCCTGTTTGAAGTGCGAAAATGAATTTATTGGAACGCCTTCGTATGGTCCAATGACTTGAGATGACTCATTGACATGATTTTAATGTGAAACAAATGTACACATATCCCCCAAAGATCGTTAGCATGTTGTGCATGAAACTCATGTTTGAAGTGCGAAAATAGAATTCGTTCAACTCGTCTTAATATGATTCATTGGCCTGAGGTGACTCATTGACATGATTTTAAGGAGGAATAAATGCATACATATCCTCTAAATATTATTAACTTGTTGGGCGCCAAACTCATGTTTGAAGTGCAAAAATAAAATTAATTGGAAACCGCCTTCTGACGTTCTAATGACTAGAGATGAATCATTGACATGATTTTAAAGTGAAACAAATGCAGACATATCCCCCAAAGGTCATTAACATGTTATGCACGAACGTCATATTTGAAGTGCTAAAATAGGATTTGTTCGAACAGCCTTCATATAATTCATTGGCTTGAGGTGACTCATCGACATAATTTTAAGGTGGAATAAACGCATCCATATCCCCCAGATATTATTAACGTGTTGTGCACGAAAGTCATGTTTGAAGTGCGAAAATAGAATTCATTGGAACTGCCTTCATATGGTCTAATGACATGAGATGACTCATTGACATAATTTGAAGGCGACACAAATGCACACATAATCCCCCAACGGTCATTATCATATTGTGCACGAAAGTCATATTAGAAGTGCGAGGATAGAATTTGTTCGAATTATCTTTAAATGATTCATTGGCTTGAGGTGACTCATTAACATGATTTTAAGGTGGAATAAATGCAAACATATCCCTCAAATATTATTAACATGTTGTGCACGAAACTCATGTTTGAAGTGCGAAAACAGAATTAATTGGAACCGCCTTCATACGGTTCAATGACTTCAGATGACTCATTGACATGATTTTAAGGTGAAACAAATGCATACATATCCCCCAATGGTCGTTAGCATATTGTGCACGAAACTCATGATTCAAGTGCGAAAATAGAATTCGTTCGACTCGCCTTAATATGAATCAGTGGCTTGAGGTGACTATTTAACATGATTCTAGAATGGAATAAATGCATACATATCCCCTTAATATTATTAACTTGTTGTCACCAAAACTCATGTTTGAAGTGCAAAAATAGAATTCATTGAAACCGCCTTCATATGGTTCAATTACTTGAGATGACTCATTGACATGATATTAAGGTGAAAATAAATGCAGACATATCCCCCCAAGGTCATTAACACGTTATGCACGAGCCTCATATTTGAAGAGCTAAAATAGAATTTATTTGAATCGCCTACTTATTATTCATTGGCTTGAGATGACTCATTTACACGATTTTAAGGTAGAATAAATGCATAAATATCCCCCAAATATTATTAACATGTTGTGCACAAAAGTCCTGTTTGAAGTGCGAAAATGAATTTATTGGAACGCCTTCGTGTGGTCCAATGACTTGAGATGACTCATTGACATGATTTTAATGTGAAACAAATGTACACATATCCCCCAAAGGTCGTTAACATGTTGTGCATGAAACGCATGTTTGAAGTCCGAAAATAGAATTCATTGGAACCGCCTTCATATTGTTCAATGACTTGAGATGATTCATTGACATGATTTTAAGGTGAAACAAATGCACACATATCCCCCAATGGTCGTTATCATATTGTGCACGAAACTCATGATTCAAGTGCGAAAATAGAATTCGTTCGACTCGCCTTAATATGATTCAGTGGCTTGAGGTGACTCATTAACATGATTTTAGAATGGAATAAATGCATACATATCCCCTTAATATTATTAACTTGTTGTGCACCAAAACTCATGTTTGAACTGCAAAAATAGAATTCATTGGAACCGCCTTCATATGGTTCAATGACTTGAGATGACTCATTGACATGATATTAAGGTGAAAACAAATGCAGACATATCCCCCCAAGGTCATTAACACGTTATGCACGAACCTCATATTTGAAGTGCTAAAATTGAATTTGTTCGAATCGCCTACTTATTATTCATTGGCTTGAGGTGACTCATTCACACAATTTTAAGGTGGAATAAATGCATACATATCCCCCAAATATTATTAACATGTTGTGCACGAAAGTCATGCTTGAAGTGCGAAAATAGAATTCATTAGAACTGCCTTCATATGGTTCAATTACTTGAGATGACTCATTGACATGATTTTATGGTGAAACAAATGTGTGCATTTGAAGTGTTATGGATCCCAAAGGTCATTAACATGTTATGCACGAACGTCATATTTGAAGTGCTAAAATAGAATTTGTTCGAATCGCCTACTTATTATTTATTGGCTTGAGGTGACTCATTCACACAATTTTAAGGTGGAATAAATGCACACATATCCCCCAAATATTATTAACATGTTGTGCACGAAACCCATGTTTTAAGTACGAAAATGGAATTCATTGGAACCGCCTTCATACGGTTGAATGACTTGAGATGACTCATTGACATGATTTTAAGGTGAAACAAATACACACATATCCCCCAATAGTCGTTAGCATGTTTTGCACAAAACTCATGATCGAAGGGGTAAATAGAATTCGTTCAACTCGCCTTAATATGTGATTCATTGGCTTGAGGTGACTCATTGACAGGATTTTAAGGTGAAATAAATACATACATAACCGCCAAAGATTATTAACATGTTATGCACCAAACTCATGTTTGAATTGTGAAAATTTAATTCATTAGAACCGCCTTCATATGGTTCAATTACTTGAGATGACTCATTGACATGATTTTATGGTGAAACAAATGCATACATATCCCCCAAAGGTCATTAACATGTTGTGCACGAAACTCATATTTGAAGTGCGAAAATAGAATTTGTTTTAACAGCCTTCATATAATTCATTGGCTTGAGGTGACTCGTGGACATAATTTTAAGGTGGAATAAATGCATCCATATCCCCCAGATATTATTAACGTGTAGTGCACGAAACTCATGTTTGAAGTGCGAAAATAGAATTCAATGGAACTGCCTTCATATGGTCTAATGACATGAGATGACTCATTGACATGATTCGAAGGTGAAACAAATGCACACATATCCCCCAACGGTCATTAGCATGTTCTGCACGAAACTCGTATTTGAATTGCGAGGATAGAATTTGTTTGAATTACCTTTAAATGATTCATTGGCTTGAGGTGACTCATTGACATGATTTTAAGGTGGAATAAAAATGCAAACATATCCCCCAAATGTAATTAACATGTTGTGCACAAAACTCATGTTTGAAGTGCGAAAATAGAATTCATTGGAACCGCGTTCATATGGTTCAATGACTTGAGATGACTCATTGACATGATTCTAAGGTGAAACAAAAATGCACAAATATCCCCCAAATGTCGTCAGCATGTTATGCACGAAACTCATGATTCAAGTGCGAAAATAGAATTCGTTCGACTCGCCTTAATATGATTCAGTGGCTTGAGGTGACTCACTAACATGATTTTAGAATGGAATAAATGCATACATATCCCCTTAATATTATTAACTTGTTGTGCACCAAACTCATGTTTGGAGTGCAAAAATAGAATTCATTGGAACCGCCTTCATATGGTTCAATGACTTGAGATGACTCATTGACATGATATTAAGGTGAAAACAAATGCAGACATATCCCCCCAGGGTCATTAACACGTTATGCACGAACCTCATATTTGAAGTGCTAAAATAGAATTTGTTCGAACCGCCTACTTATTATTCATTGGCTTGAGGTGACTCATTCACACAATTTTAAGGTGGAATAAATGCATACATATCCCCCAAATATTATTAACATGTTGTGCACGAAACTCATGTTTGAAGTGCGAAAATAGAATTCATTGGAACCGCCTTCATATGGTTCAATGACTTTAGATGACTCATTGACAAGATTTTAAGGTGAAACAAATGCACACATATCCCCCAATGGTCGTTAGCATGTTGTGCACGAAACTCATGATTCAAGTGCGAAAATAGAATTCGTTCGACTCGCCTTATTATGATTCAGTGGCTTGAGGTGACTATTTAACATGATTCTAGAATGGAATAAATGCATACATATCCCCTTAATATTATTAACTTGTTGTGCACCAAAACTCATGTTTGAACTGCAAAAATAGAATTCATTGGAACCGCCTTCATATGGTTCAATGACCTGAGATGAATTGACATGATATTAAGGTGAAAACAAATGCAGACATATCCCCCCAAGGTCATTAACACGTTATGCACGAACCTCATATTTGAAGTGCTAAAATAGAATTTGTTTGAATCGCCTACTTATTATTCATTGGTTTGAGGTGACTCATTCACACAATTTTAAGGTGGAATAAATGCATACATATCCCCTAAATATAATTAACATGCTGTGCACAAAAGTCCTGTTTGAAGTGCGAAAATGAATTTATTGGAACGCCTTCGTATGGTCCAATGACTTGAGATGACTCATTGACATGATTTTAATGTGAAACAAATGTACACATATCCCCCAAAGATCGTTAGCATGTTGTGCATGAAACTCATGTTTGAAGTGCGAAAATAGAATTCGTTCAACTCGTCTTAATATGATTCATTGGCCTGAGGTGACTCATTGACATGATTTTAAGGAGGAATAAATGCATACATATCCTCTAAATATTATTAACTTGTTGGGCGCCAAACTCATGTTTGAAGTGCAAAAATAAAATTAATTGGAAACCGCCTTCTGACGTTCTAATGACTAGAGATGAATCATTGACATGATTTTAAAGTGAAACAAATGCAGACATATCCCCCAAAGGTCATTAACATGTTATGCACGAACGTCATATTTGAAGTGCTAAAATAGGATTTGTTCGAACAGCCTTCATATAATTCATTGGCTTGAGGTGACTCATCGACATAATTTTAAGGTGGAATAAACGCATCCATATCCCCCAGATATTATTAACGTGTTGTGCACGAAAGTCATGTTTGAAGTGCGAAAATAGAATTCATTGGAACTGCCTTCATATGGTCTAATGACATGAGATGACTCATTGACATAATTTGAAGGCGACACAAATGCACACATAATCCCCCAACGGTCATTATCATATTGTGCACGAAAGTCATATTAGAAGTGCGAGGATAGAATTTGTTCGAATTATCTTTAAATGATTCATTGGCTTGAGGTGACTCATTAACATGATTTTAAGGTGGAATAAATGCAAACATATCCCTCAAATATTATTAACATGTTGTGCACGAAACTCATGTTTGAAGTGCGAAAACAGAATTAATTGGAACCGCCTTCATACGGTTCAATGACTTCAGATGACTCATTGACATGATTTTAAGGTGAAACAAATGCATACATATCCCCCAATGGTCGTTAGCATATTGTGCACGAAACTCATGATTCAAGTGCGAAAATAGAATTCGTTCGACTCGCCTTAATATGAATCAGTGGCTTGAGGTGACTATTTAACATGATTCTAGAATGGAATAAATGCATACATATCCCCTTAATATTATTAACTTGTTGTCACCAAAACTCATGTTTGAAGTGCAAAAATAGAATTCATTGAAACCGCCTTCATATGGTTCAATTACTTGAGATGACTCATTGACATGATATTAAGGTGAAAATAAATGCAGACATATCCCCCCAAGGTCATTAACACGTTATGCACGAGCCTCATATTTGAAGAGCTAAAATAGAATTTATTTGAATCGCCTACTTATTATTCATTGGCTTGAGATGACTCATTTACACGATTTTAAGGTAGAATAAATGCATAAATATCCCCCAAATATTATTAACATGTTGTGCACAAAAGTCCTGTTTGAAGTGCGAAAATGAATTTATTGGAACGCCTTCGTGTGGTCCAATGACTTGAGATGACTCATTGACATGATTTTAATGTGAAACAAATGTACACATATCCCCCAAAGGTCGTTAACATGTTGTGCATGAAACGCATGTTTGAAGTCCGAAAATAGAATTCATTGGAACCGCCTTCATATTGTTCAATGACTTGAGATGATTCATTGACATGATTTTAAGGTGAAACAAATGCACACATATCCCCCAATGGTCGTTATCATATTGTGCACGAAACTCATGATTCAAGTGCGAAAATAGAATTCGTTCGACTCGCCTTAATATGATTCAGTGGCTTGAGGTGACTCATTAACATGATTTTAGAATGGAATAAATGCATACATATCCCCTTAATATTATTAACTTGTTGTGCACCAAAACTCATGTTTGAACTGCAAAAATAGAATTCATTGGAACCGCCTTCATATGGTTCAATGACTTGAGATGACTCATTGACATGATATTAAGGTGAAAACAAATGCAGACATATCCCCCCAAGGTCATTAACACGTTATGCACGAACCTCATATTTGAAGTGCTAAAATTGAATTTGTTCGAATCGCCTACTTATTATTCATTGGCTTGAGGTGACTCATTCACACAATTTTAAGGTGGAATAAATGCATACATATCCCCCAAATATTATTAACATGTTGTGCACGAAAGTCATGCTTGAAGTGCGAAAATAGAATTCATTAGAACTGCCTTCATATGGTTCAATTACTTGAGATGACTCATTGACATGATTTTATGGTGAAACAAATGTGTGCATTTGAAGTGTTATGGATCCCAAAGGTCATTAACATGTTATGCACGAACGTCATATTTGAAGTGCTAAAATAGAATTTGTTCGAATCGCCTACTTATTATTTATTGGCTTGAGGTGACTCATTCACACAATTTTAAGGTGGAATAAATGCACACATATCCCCCAAATATTATTAACATGTTGTGCACGAAACCCATGTTTTAAGTACGAAAATGGAATTCATTGGAACCGCCTTCATACGGTTGAATGACTTGAGATGACTCATTGACATGATTTTAAGGTGAAACAAATACACACATATCCCCCAATAGTCGTTAGCATGTTTTGCACAAAACTCATGATCGAAGGGGTAAATAGAATTCGTTCAACTCGCCTTAATATGTGATTCATTGGCTTGAGGTGACTCATTGACAGGATTTTAAGGTGAAATAAATACATACATAACCGCCAAAGATTATTAACATGTTATGCACCAAACTCATGTTTGAATTGTGAAAATTTAATTCATTAGAACCGCCTTCATATGGTTCAATTACTTGAGATGACTCATTGACATGATTTTATGGTGAAACAAATGCATACATATCCCCCAAAGGTCATTAACATGTTGTGCACGAAACTCATATTTGAAGTGCGAAAATAGAATTTGTTTTAACAGCCTTCATATAATTCATTGGCTTGAGGTGACTCGTGGACATAATTTTAAGGTGGAATAAATGCATCCATATCCCCCAGATATTATTAACGTGTAGTGCACGAAACTCATGTTTGAAGTGCGAAAATAGAATTCAATGGAACTGCCTTCATATGGTCTAATGACATGAGATGACTCATTGACATGATTCGAAGGTGAAACAAATGCACACATATCCCCCAACGGTCATTAGCATGTTCTGCACGAAACTCGTATTTGAATTGCGAGGATAGAATTTGTTTGAATTACCTTTAAATGATTCATTGGCTTGAGGTGACTCATTGACATGATTTTAAGGTGGAATAAAAATGCAAACATATCCCCCAAATGTAATTAACATGTTGTGCACAAAACTCATGTTTGAAGTGCGAAAATAGAATTCATTGGAACCGCGTTCATATGGTTCAATGACTTGAGATGACTCATTGACATGATTCTAAGGTGAAACAAAAATGCACAAATATCCCCCAAATGTCGTCAGCATGTTATGCACGAAACTCATGATTCAAGTGCGAAAATAGAATTCGTTCGACTCGCCTTAATATGATTCAGTGGCTTGAGGTGACTCACTAACATGATTTTAGAATGGAATAAATGCATACATATCCCCTTAATATTATTAACTTGTTGTGCACCAAACTCATGTTTGGAGTGCAAAAATAGAATTCATTGGAACCGCCTTCATATGGTTCAATGACTTGAGATGACTCATTGACATGATATTAAGGTGAAAACAAATGCAGACATATCCCCCCAGGGTCATTAACACGTTATGCACGAACCTCATATTTGAAGTGCTAAAATAGAATTTGTTCGAACCGCCTACTTATTATTCATTGGCTTGAGGTGACTCATTCACACAATTTTAAGGTGGAATAAATGCATACATATCCCCCAAATATTATTAACATGTTGTGCACGAAACTCATGTTTGAAGTGCGAAAATAGAATTCATTGGAACCGCCTTCATATGGTTCAATGACTTTAGATGACTCATTGACAAGATTTTAAGGTGAAACAAATGCACACATATCCCCCAATGGTCGTTAGCATGTTGTGCACGAAACTCATGATTCAAGTGCGAAAATAGAATTCGTTCGACTCGCCTTATTATGATTCAGTGGCTTGAGGTGACTATTTAACATGATTCTAGAATGGAATAAATGCATACATATCCCCTTAATATTATTAACTTGTTGTGCACCAAAACTCATGTTTGAACTGCAAAAATAGAATTCATTGGAACCGCCTTCATATGGTTCAATGACCTGAGATGAATTGACATGATATTAAGGTGAAAACAAATGCAGACATATCCCCCCAAGGTCATTAACACGTTATGCACGAACCTCATATTTGAAGTGCTAAAATAGAATTTGTTTGAATCGCCTACTTATTATTCATTGGTTTGAGGTGACTCATTCACACAATTTTAAGGTGGAATAAATGCATACATATCCCCTAAATATAATTAACATGCTGTGCACAAAAGTCCTGTTTGAAGTGCGAAAATGAATTTATTGGAACGCCTTCGTATGGTCCAATGACTTGAGATGACTCATTGACATGATTTTAATGTGAAACAAATGTACACATATCCCCCAAAGATCGTTAGCATGTTGTGCATGAAACTCATGTTTGAAGTGCGAAAATAGAATTCGTTCAACTCGTCTTAATATGATTCATTGGCCTGAGGTGACTCATTGACATGATTTTAAGGAGGAATAAATGCATACATATCCTCTAAATATTATTAACTTGTTGGGCGCCAAACTCATGTTTGAAGTGCAAAAATAAAATTAATTGGAAACCGCCTTCTGACGTTCTAATGACTAGAGATGAATCATTGACATGATTTTAAAGTGAAACAAATGCAGACATATCCCCCAAAGGTCATTAACATGTTATGCACGAACGTCATATTTGAAGTGCTAAAATAGGATTTGTTCGAACAGCCTTCATATAATTCATTGGCTTGAGGTGACTCATCGACATAATTTTAAGGTGGAATAAACGCATCCATATCCCCCAGATATTATTAACGTGTTGTGCACGAAAGTCATGTTTGAAGTGCGAAAATAGAATTCATTGGAACTGCCTTCATATGGTCTAATGACATGAGATGACTCATTGACATAATTTGAAGGCGACACAAATGCACACATAATCCCCCAACGGTCATTATCATATTGTGCACGAAAGTCATATTAGAAGTGCGAGGATAGAATTTGTTCGAATTATCTTTAAATGATTCATTGGCTTGAGGTGACTCATTAACATGATTTTAAGGTGGAATAAATGCAAACATATCCCTCAAATATTATTAACATGTTGTGCACGAAACTCATGTTTGAAGTGCGAAAACAGAATTAATTGGAACCGCCTTCATACGGTTCAATGACTTCAGATGACTCATTGACATGATTTTAAGGTGAAACAAATGCATACATATCCCCCAATGGTCGTTAGCATATTGTGCACGAAACTCATGATTCAAGTGCGAAAATAGAATTCGTTCGACTCGCCTTAATATGAATCAGTGGCTTGAGGTGACTATTTAACATGATTCTAGAATGGAATAAATGCATACATATCCCCTTAATATTATTAACTTGTTGTCACCAAAACTCATGTTTGAAGTGCAAAAATAGAATTCATTGAAACCGCCTTCATATGGTTCAATTACTTGAGATGACTCATTGACATGATATTAAGGTGAAAATAAATGCAGACATATCCCCCCAAGGTCATTAACACGTTATGCACGAGCCTCATATTTGAAGAGCTAAAATAGAATTTATTTGAATCGCCTACTTATTATTCATTGGCTTGAGATGACTCATTTACACGATTTTAAGGTAGAATAAATGCATAAATATCCCCCAAATATTATTAACATGTTGTGCACAAAAGTCCTGTTTGAAGTGCGAAAATGAATTTATTGGAACGCCTTCGTGTGGTCCAATGACTTGAGATGACTCATTGACATGATTTTAATGTGAAACAAATGTACACATATCCCCCAAAGGTCGTTAACATGTTGTGCATGAAACGCATGTTTGAAGTCCGAAAATAGAATTCATTGGAACCGCCTTCATATTGTTCAATGACTTGAGATGATTCATTGACATGATTTTAAGGTGAAACAAATGCACACATATCCCCCAATGGTCGTTATCATATTGTGCACGAAACTCATGATTCAAGTGCGAAAATAGAATTCGTTCGACTCGCCTTAATATGATTCAGTGGCTTGAGGTGACTCATTAACATGATTTTAGAATGGAATAAATGCATACATATCCCCTTAATATTATTAACTTGTTGTGCACCAAAACTCATGTTTGAACTGCAAAAATAGAATTCATTGGAACCGCCTTCATATGGTTCAATGACTTGAGATGACTCATTGACATGATATTAAGGTGAAAACAAATGCAGACATATCCCCCCAAGGTCATTAACACGTTATGCACGAACCTCATATTTGAAGTGCTAAAATTGAATTTGTTCGAATCGCCTACTTATTATTCATTGGCTTGAGGTGACTCATTCACACAATTTTAAGGTGGAATAAATGCATACATATCCCCCAAATATTATTAACATGTTGTGCACGAAAGTCATGCTTGAAGTGCGAAAATAGAATTCATTAGAACTGCCTTCATATGGTTCAATTACTTGAGATGACTCATTGACATGATTTTATGGTGAAACAAATGCACACATGGATCCCAAAGGTCATTAACATGTTATGCACGAACGTCATATTTGAAGTGCTAAAATAGAATTTGTTCGAATCGCCTACTTATTATTTATTGGCTTGAGGTGACTCATTCACACAATTTTAAGGTGGAATAAATGCACACATATCCCCCAAATATTATTAACATGTTGTGCACGAAACCCATGTTTTAAGTACGAAAATGGAATTCATTGGAACCGCCTTCATACGGTTGAATGACTTGAGATGACTCATTGACATGATTTTAAGGTGAAACAAATACACACATATCCCCCAATAGTCGTTAGCATGTTTTGCACAAAACTCATGATCGAAGGGGTAAATAGAATTCGTTCAACTCGCCTTAATATGTGATTCATTGGCTTGAGGTGACTCATTGACAGGATTTTAAGGTGAAATAAATACATACATAACCGCCAAAGATTATTAACATGTTATGCACCAAACTCATGTTTGAATTGTGAAAATTTAATTCATTAGAACCGCCTTCATATGGTTCAATTACTTGAGATGACTCATTGACATGATTTTATGGTGAAACAAATGCATACATATCCCCCAAAGGTCATTAACATGTTGTGCACGAAACTCATATTTGAAGTGCGAAAATAGAATTTGTTTTAACAGCCTTCATATAATTCATTGGCTTGAGGTGACTCGTGGACATAATTTTAAGGTGGAATAAATGCATCCATATCCCCCAGATATTATTAACGTGTAGTGCACGAAACTCATGTTTGAAGTGCGAAAATAGAATTCAATGGAACTGCCTTCATATGGTCTAATGACATGAGATGAGTCATTGACATGATTCGAAGGTGAAACAAATGCACACATATCCCCCAACGGTCATTAGCATGTTCTGCACGAAACTCGTATTTGAATTGCGAGGATAGAATTTGTTTGAATTACCTTTAAATGATTCATTGGCTTGAGGTGACTCATTGACATGATTTTAAGGTGGAATAAAAATGCAAACATATCCCCCAAATGTAATTAACATGTTGTGCACAAAACTCATGTTTGAAGTGCGAAAATAGAATTCATTGGAACCGCGTTCATATGGTTCAATGACTTGAGATGACTCATTGACATGATTCTAAGGTGAAACAAAAATGCACAAATATCCCCCAAATGTCGTCAGCATGTTATGCACGAAACTCATGATTCAAGTGCGAAAATAGAATTCGTTCGACTCGCCTTAATATGATTCAGTGGCTTGAGGTGACTCACTAACATGATTTTAGAATGGAATAAATGCATACATATCCCCTTAATATTATTAACTTGTTGTGCACCAAACTCATGTTTGGAGTGCAAAAATAGAATTCATTGGAACCGCCTTCATATGGTTCAATGACTTGAGATGACTCATTGACATGATATTAAGGTGAAAACAAATGCAGACATATCCCCCCAGGGTCATTAACACGTTATGCACGAACCTCATATTTGAAGTGCTAAAATAGAATTTGTTCGAACCGCCTACTTATTATTCATTGGCTTGAGGTGACTCATTCACACAATTTTAAGGTGGAATAAATGCATACATATCCCCCAAATATTATTAACATGTTGTGCACGAAACTCATGTTTGAAGTGCGAAAATAGAATTCATTGGAACCGCCTTCATATGGTTCAATGACTTTAGATGACTCATTGACAAGATTTTAAGGTGAAACAAATGCACACATATCCCCCAATGGTCGTTAGCATGTTGTGCACGAAACTCATGATTCAAGTGCGAAAATAGAATTCGTTCGACTCGCCTTATTATGATTCAGTGGCTTGAGGTGACTATTTAACATGATTCTAGAATGGAATAAATGCATACATATCCCCTTAATATTATTAACTTGTTGTGCACCAAAACTCATGTTTGAACTGCAAAAATAGAATTCATTGGAACCGCCTTCATATGGTTCAATGACCTGAGATGAATTGACATGATATTAAGGTGAAAACAAATGCAGACATATCCCCCCAAGGTCATTAACACGTTATGCACGAACCTCATATTTGAAGTGCTAAAATAGAATTTGTTTGAATCGCCTACTTATTATTCATTGGTTTGAGGTGACTCATTCACACAATTTTAAGGTGGAATAAATGCATACATATCCCCTAAATATAATTAACATGCTGTGCACAAAAGTCCTGTTTGAAGTGCGAAAATGAATTTATTGGAACGCCTTCGTATGGTCCAATGACTTGAGATGACTCATTGACATGATTTTAATGTGAAACAAATGTACACATATCCCCCAAAGATCGTTAGCATGTTGTGCATGAAACTCATGTTTGAAGTGCGAAAATAGAATTCGTTCAACTCGTCTTAATATGATTCATTGGCCTGAGGTGACTCATTGACATGATTTTAAGGAGGAATAAATGCATACATATCCTCTAAATATTATTAACTTGTTGGGCGCCAAACTCATGTTTGAAGTGCAAAAATAAAATTAATTGGAAACCGCCTTCTGACGTTCTAATGACTAGAGATGAATCATTGACATGATTTTAAAGTGAAACAAATGCAGACATATCCCCCAAAGGTCATTAACATGTTATGCACGAACGTCATATTTGAAGTGCTAAAATAGGATTTGTTCGAACAGCCTTCATATAATTCATTGGCTTGAGGTGACTCATCGACATAATTTTAAGGTGGAATAAACGCATCCATATCCCCCAGATATTATTAACGTGTTGTGCACGAAAGTCATGTTTGAAGTGCGAAAATAGAATTCATTGGAACTGCCTTCATATGGTCTAATGACATGAGATGACTCATTGACATAATTTGAAGGCGACACAAATGCACACATAATCCCCCAACGGTCATTATCATATTGTGCACGAAAGTCATATTAGAAGTGCGAGGATAGAATTTGTTCGAATTATCTTTAAATGATTCATTGGCTTGAGGTGACTCATTAACATGATTTTAAGGTGGAATAAATGCAAACATATCCCTCAAATATTATTAACATGTTGTGCACGAAACTCATGTTTGAAGTGCGAAAACAGAATTAATTGGAACCGCCTTCATACGGTTCAATGACTTCAGATGACTCATTGACATGATTTTAAGGTGAAACAAATGCATACATATCCCCCAATGGTCGTTAGCATATTGTGCACGAAACTCATGATTCAAGTGCGAAAATAGAATTCGTTCGACTCGCCTTAATATGAATCAGTGGCTTGAGGTGACTATTTAACATGATTCTAGAATGGAATAAATGCATACATATCCCCTTAATATTATTAACTTGTTGTCACCAAAACTCATGTTTGAAGTGCAAAAATAGAATTCATTGAAACCGCCTTCATATGGTTCAATTACTTGAGATGACTCATTGACATGATATTAAGGTGAAAATAAATGCAGACATATCCCCCCAAGGTCATTAACACGTTATGCACGAGCCTCATATTTGAAGAGCTAAAATAGAATTTATTTGAATCGCCTACTTATTATTCATTGGCTTGAGATGACTCATTTACACGATTTTAAGGTAGAATAAATGCATAAATATCCCCCAAATATTATTAACATGTTGTGCACAAAAGTCCTGTTTGAAGTGCGAAAATGAATTTATTGGAACGCCTTCGTGTGGTCCAATGACTTGAGATGACTCATTGACATGATTTTAATGTGAAACAAATGTACACATATCCCCCAAAGGTCGTTAACATGTTGTGCATGAAACGCATGTTTGAAGTCCGAAAATAGAATTCATTGGAACCGCCTTCATATTGTTCAATGACTTGAGATGATTCATTGACATGATTTTAAGGTGAAACAAATGCACACATATCCCCCAATGGTCGTTATCATATTGTGCACGAAACTCATGATTCAAGTGCGAAAATAGAATTCGTTCGACTCGCCTTAATATGATTCAGTGGCTTGAGGTGACTCATTAACATGATTTTAGAATGGAATAAATGCATACATATCCCCTTAATATTATTAACTTGTTGTGCACCAAAACTCATGTTTGAACTGCAAAAATAGAATTCATTGGAACCGCCTTCATATGGTTCAATGACTTGAGATGACTCATTGACATGATATTAAGGTGAAAACAAATGCAGACATATCCCCCCAAGGTCATTAACACGTTATGCACGAACCTCATATTTGAAGTGCTAAAATTGAATTTGTTCGAATCGCCTACTTATTATTCATTGGCTTGAGGTGACTCATTCACACAATTTTAAGGTGGAATAAATGCATACATATCCCCCAAATATTATTAACATGTTGTGCACGAAAGTCATGCTTGAAGTGCGAAAATAGAATTCATTAGAACTGCCTTCATATGGTTCAATTACTTGAGATGACTCATTGACATGATTTTATGGTGAAACAAATGCACACATGGATCCCAAAGGTCATTAACATGTTATGCACGAACGTCATATTTGAAGTGCTAAAATAGAATTTGTTCGAATCGCCTACTTATTATTTATTGGCTTGAGGTGACTCATTCACACAATTTTAAGGTGGAATAAATGCACACATATCCCCCAAATATTATTAACATGTTGTGCACGAAACCCATGTTTTAAGTACGAAAATGGAATTCATTGGAACCGCCTTCATACGGTTGAATGACTTGAGATGACTCATTGACATGATTTTAAGGTGAAACAAATACACACATATCCCCCAATAGTCGTTAGCATGTTTTGCACAAAACTCATGATCGAAGGGGTAAATAGAATTCGTTCAACTCGCCTTAATATGTGATTCATTGGCTTGAGGTGACTCATTGACAGGATTTTAAGGTGAAATAAATACATACATAACCGCCAAAGATTATTAACATGTTATGCACCAAACTCATGTTTGAATTGTGAAAATTTAATTCATTAGAACCGCCTTCATATGGTTCAATTACTTGAGATGACTCATTGACATGATTTTATGGTGAAACAAATGCATACATATCCCCCAAAGGTCATTAACATGTTGTGCACGAAACTCATATTTGAAGTGCGAAAATAGAATTTGTTTTAACAGCCTTCATATAATTCATTGGCTTGAGGTGACTCGTGGACATAATTTTAAGGTGGAATAAATGCATCCATATCCCCCAGATATTATTAACGTGTAGTGCACGAAACTCATGTTTGAAGTGCGAAAATAGAATTCAATGGAACTGCCTTCATATGGTCTAATGACATGAGATGACTCATTGACATGATTCGAAGGTGAAACAAATGCACACATATCCCCCAACGGTCATTAGCATGTTCTGCACGAAACTCGTATTTGAATTGCGAGGATAGAATTTGTTTGAATTACCTTTAAATGATTCATTGGCTTGAGGTGACTCATTGACATGATTTTAAGGTGGAATAAAAATGCAAACATATCCCCCAAATGTAATTAACATGTTGTGCACAAAACTCATGTTTGAAGTGCGAAAATAGAATTCATTGGAACCGCGTTCATATGGTTCAATGACTTGAGATGACTCATTGACATGATTCTAAGGTGAAACAAAAATGCACAAATATCCCCCAAATGTCGTCAGCATGTTATGCACGAAACTCATGATTCAAGTGCGAAAATAGAATTCGTTCGACTCGCCTTAATATGATTCAGTGGCTTGAGGTGACTCACTAACATGATTTTAGAATGGAATAAATGCATACATATCCCCTTAATATTATTAACTTGTTGTGCACCAAACTCATGTTTGGAGTGCAAAAATAGAATTCATTGGAACCGCCTTCATATGGTTCAATGACTTGAGATGACTCATTGACATGATATTAAGGTGAAAACAAATGCAGACATATCCCCCCAGGGTCATTAACACGTTATGCACGAACCTCATATTTGAAGTGCTAAAATAGAATTTGTTCGAACCGCCTACTTATTATTCATTGGCTTGAGGTGACTCATTCACACAATTTTAAGGTGGAATAAATGCATACATATCCCCCAAATATTATTAACATGTTGTGCACGAAACTCATGTTTGAAGTGCGAAAATAGAATTCATTGGAACCGCCTTCATATGGTTCAATGACTTTAGATGACTCATTGACAAGATTTTAAGGTGAAACAAATGCACACATATCCCCCAATGGTCGTTAGCATGTTGTGCACGAAACTCATGATTCAAGTGCGAAAATAGAATTCGTTCGACTCGCCTTATTATGATTCAGTGGCTTGAGGTGACTATTTAACATGATTCTAGAATGGAATAAATGCATACATATCCCCTTAATATTATTAACTTGTTGTGCACCAAAACTCATGTTTGAACTGCAAAAATAGAATTCATTGGAACCGCCTTCATATGGTTCAATGACCTGAGATGAATTGACATGATATTAAGGTGAAAACAAATGCAGACATATCCCCCCAAGGTCATTAACACGTTATGCACGAACCTCATATTTGAAGTGCTAAAATAGAATTTGTTTGAATCGCCTACTTATTATTCATTGGTTTGAGGTGACTCATTCACACAATTTTAAGGTGGAATAAATGCATACATATCCCCTAAATATAATTAACATGCTGTGCACAAAAGTCCTGTTTGAAGTGCGAAAATGAATTTATTGGAACGCCTTCGTATGGTCCAATGACTTGAGATGACTCATTGACATGATTTTAATGTGAAACAAATGTACACATATCCCCCAAAGATCGTTAGCATGTTGTGCATGAAACTCATGTTTGAAGTGCGAAAATAGAATTCGTTCAACTCGTCTTAATATGATTCATTGGCCTGAGGTGACTCATTGACATGATTTTAAGGAGGAATAAATGCATACATATCCTCTAAATATTATTAACTTGTTGGGCGCCAAACTCATGTTTGAAGTGCAAAAATAAAATTAATTGGAAACCGCCTTCTGACGTTCTAATGACTAGAGATGAATCATTGACATGATTTTAAAGTGAAACAAATGCAGACATATCCCCCAAAGGTCATTAACATGTTATGCACGAACGTCATATTTGAAGTGCTAAAATAGGATTTGTTCGAACAGCCTTCATATAATTCATTGGCTTGAGGTGACTCATCGACATAATTTTAAGGTGGAATAAACGCATCCATATCCCCCAGATATTATTAACGTGTTGTGCACGAAAGTCATGTTTGAAGTGCGAAAATAGAATTCATTGGAACTGCCTTCATATGGTCTAATGACATGAGATGACTCATTGACATAATTTGAAGGCGACACAAATGCACACATAATCCCCCAACGGTCATTATCATATTGTGCACGAAAGTCATATTAGAAGTGCGAGGATAGAATTTGTTCGAATTATCTTTAAATGATTCATTGGCTTGAGGTGACTCATTAACATGATTTTAAGGTGGAATAAATGCAAACATATCCCTCAAATATTATTAACATGTTGTGCACGAAACTCATGTTTGAAGTGCGAAAACAGAATTAATTGGAACCGCCTTCATACGGTTCAATGACTTCAGATGACTCATTGACATGATTTTAAGGTGAAACAAATGCATACATATCCCCCAATGGTCGTTAGCATATTGTGCACGAAACTCATGATTCAAGTGCGAAAATAGAATTCGTTCGACTCGCCTTAATATGAATCAGTGGCTTGAGGTGACTATTTAACATGATTCTAGAATGGAATAAATGCATACATATCCCCTTAATATTATTAACTTGTTGTCACCAAAACTCATGTTTGAAGTGCAAAAATAGAATTCATTGAAACCGCCTTCATATGGTTCAATTACTTGAGATGACTCATTGACATGATATTAAGGTGAAAATAAATGCAGACATATCCCCCCAAGGTCATTAACACGTTATGCACGAGCCTCATATTTGAAGAGCTAAAATAGAATTTATTTGAATCGCCTACTTATTATTCATTGGCTTGAGATGACTCATTTACACGATTTTAAGGTAGAATAAATGCATAAATATCCCCCAAATATTATTAACATGTTGTGCACAAAAGTCCTGTTTGAAGTGCGAAAATGAATTTATTGGAACGCCTTCGTGTGGTCCAATGACTTGAGATGACTCATTGACATGATTTTAATGTGAAACAAATGTACACATATCCCCCAAAGGTCGTTAACATGTTGTGCATGAAACGCATGTTTGAAGTCCGAAAATAGAATTCATTGGAACCGCCTTCATATTGTTCAATGACTTGAGATGATTCATTGACATGATTTTAAGGTGAAACAAATGCACACATATCCCCCAATGGTCGTTATCATATTGTGCACGAAACTCATGATTCAAGTGCGAAAATAGAATTCGTTCGACTCGCCTTAATATGATTCAGTGGCTTGAGGTGACTCATTAACATGATTTTAGAATGGAATAAATGCATACATATCCCCTTAATATTATTAACTTGTTGTGCACCAAAACTCATGTTTGAACTGCAAAAATAGAATTCATTGGAACCGCCTTCATATGGTTCAATGACTTGAGATGACTCATTGACATGATATTAAGGTGAAAACAAATGCAGACATATCCCCCCAAGGTCATTAACACGTTATGCACGAACCTCATATTTGAAGTGCTAAAATTGAATTTGTTCGAATCGCCTACTTATTATTCATTGGCTTGAGGTGACTCATTCACACAATTTTAAGGTGGAATAAATGCATACATATCCCCCAAATATTATTAACATGTTGTGCACGAAAGTCATGCTTGAAGTGCGAAAATAGAATTCATTAGAACTGCCTTCATATGGTTCAATTACTTGAGATGACTCATTGACATGATTTTATGGTGAAACAAATGCACACATGGATCCCAAAGGTCATTAACATGTTATGCACGAACGTCATATTTGAAGTGCTAAAATAGAATTTGTTCGAATCGCCTACTTATTATTTATTGGCTTGAGGTGACTCATTCACACAATTTTAAGGTGGAATAAATGCACACATATCCCCCAAATATTATTAACATGTTGTGCACGAAACCCATGTTTTAAGTACGAAAATGGAATTCATTGGAACCGCCTTCATACGGTTGAATGACTTGAGATGACTCATTGACATGATTTTAAGGTGAAACAAATACACACATATCCCCCAATAGTCGTTAGCATGTTTTGCACAAAACTCATGATCGAAGGGGTAAATAGAATTCGTTCAACTCGCCTTAATATGTGATTCATTGGCTTGAGGTGACTCATTGACAGGATTTTAAGGTGAAATAAATACATACATAACCGCCAAAGATTATTAACATGTTATGCACCAAACTCATGTTTGAATTGTGAAAATTTAATTCATTAGAACCGCCTTCATATGGTTCAATTACTTGAGATGACTCATTGACATGATTTTATGGTGAAACAAATGCATACATATCCCCCAAAGGTCATTAACATGTTGTGCACGAAACTCATATTTGAAGTGCGAAAATAGAATTTGTTCGAACAGCCTTCATATAATTCATTGGCTTGAGGTGACTCGTGGACATAATTTTAAGGTGGAATAAATGCATCCATCTCCCCCAGATATTATTAACGTGTAGTGCACGAAACTCATGTTTGAAGTGCGAAAATAGAATTCAATGGAACTGCCTTCATACGGTCTAATGACATGACATGACTCATTGACATGATTCGAAGGTGAAACAAATGCACACATATCCCCCAACGGTCATTAGCATGTTCTGCACGAAACTCGTATTTGAATTGCGAGGATAGAATTTGTTTGAATTACCTTTAAATGATTCATTGGCTTGAGGTGACTCATTGACATGATTTTAAGGTGGAATAAAAATGCAAACATATCCCCCAAATGTAATTAACATGTTGTGCACAAAACTCATGTTTGAAGTGCGAAAATAGAATTCATTGGAACCGCGTTCATATGGTTCAATGACTTGAGATGACTCATTGACATGATTCTAAGGTGAAACAAAAATGCACAAATATCCCCCAAATGTCGTCAGCATGTTATGCACGAAACTCATGATTCAAGTGCGAAAATAGAATTCGTTCGACTCGCCTTAATATGATTCAGTGGCTTGAGGTGACTCACTAACATGATTTTAGAATGGAATAAATGCATACATATCCCCTTAATATTATTAACTTGTTGTGCACCAAACTCATGTTTGGAGTGCAAAAATAGAATTCATTGGAACCGCCTTCATATGGTTCAATGACTTGAGATGACTCATTGACATGATATTAAGGTGAAAACAAATGCAGACATATCCCCCCAGGGTCATTAACACGTTATGCACGAACCTCATATTTGAAGTGCTAAAATAGAATTTGTTCGAACCGCCTACTTATTATTCATTGGCTTGAGGTGACTCATTCACACAATTTTAAGGTGGAATAAATGCATACATATCCCCCAAATATTATTAACATGTTGTGCGCGAAACTCATGTTTGAAGTGCGAAAATAGAATTCATTGGAACCGCCTTCATATGGTTCAATGACTTTAGATGACTCATTGACAAGATTTTAAGGTGAAACAAATGCACACATATCCCCCAATGGTCGTTAGCATGTTGTGCACGAAACTCATGATTCAAGTGCGAAAATAGAATTCGTTCGACTCGCCTTATTATGATTCAGTGGCTTGAGGTGACTCATTATCATGATTTTAGAATGGAATAAATGCATACATATCCCCTTAATATTATTAACTTGTTGTGCACCAAAACTCATGTTTGAACTGCAAAAATAGAATTCATTGGAACCGCCTTCATATGGTTCAATGACCTGAGATGACTCATTGACATGATATTAAGGTGAAAACAAATGCAGACATATCCCCCCAAGGTCATTAACACGTTATGCACGAACCTCATATTTGAAGTGCTAAAATAGAATTTGTTTGAATCGCCTACTTATTATTCATTGGTTTGAGGTGACTCATTCACACAATTTTAAGGTGGAATAAATGCAT
Organism: Coriaria nepalensis; assembly: GCA_027186245.1. NCBI lineage: Eukaryota > Viridiplantae > Streptophyta > Magnoliopsida > Cucurbitales > Coriariaceae > Coriaria > Coriaria nepalensis. The sequence goes on from CP114493.1 coordinate 4,503,554, forward strand.
ACATATCCCCTAAATATAATTAACATGCTGTGCACAAAAGTCCTGTTTGAAGTGCGAAAATGAATTTATTGGAACGCCTTCGTATGGTCCAATGACTTGAGATGACTCATTGACATGATTTTAATGTGAAACAAATGTACACATATCCCCCAAAGATCGTTAGCATGTTGTGCATGAAACTCATGTTTGAAGTGCGAAAATAGAATTCGTTCAACTCGTCTTAATATGATTCATTGGCCTGAGGTGACTCATTGACATGATTTTAAGGAGGAATAAATGCATACATATCCTCTAAATATTATTAACTTGTTGGGCGCCAAACTCATGTTTGAAGTGCAAAAATAAAATTAATTGGAACCGCCTTCTTACGTTCTAATGACTAGAGATGAATCATTGACATGATTTTAAAGTGAAACAAATGCAGACATATCCCCCAAAGGTCATTAACATGTTATGCACGAACGTCATATTTGAAGTGCTAAAATAGGATTTGTTCGAACAGCCTTCATATAATTCATTGGCTTGAGGTGACTCATCGACATAATTTTAAGGTGGAATAAACGCATCCGTATCCCCCAGATATTATTAACGTGTTGTGCACGAAAGTCATGTTTGAAGTGCGAAAATAGAATTCATTGGAACTGCCTTCATATGGTCTAATGACATGAGATGACTCATTGACATAATTTGAAGGCGACACAAATGCACACATATCCCCCAACGGTCATTATCATATTGTGCACGAAAGTCATATTAGAAGTGCGAGGATATAATTTGTTCGAATTATCTTTAAATGATTCATTGGCTTGAGGTGACTCATTAACATGATTTTAAGGTGGAATAAATGCAAACATATCCCTCAAATATTATTAACATGTTGTGCACGAAACTCATGTTTGAAGTGCGAAAACAGAATTAATTGGAACCGCCTTCATATGGTTCAATGACTTCAGATGACTCATTGACATGATTTTAAGGTGAAACAAATGCATACATATCCCCCAATGGTCGTTAGCATATTGTGCACGAAACTCATGATCCAAGTGCGAAAATAGAATTCGTTCGACTCGCCTTAATATGAATCAGTGGCTTGAGGTGACTATTTAACATGATTCTAGAATGGAATAAATGCATACATATCCCCTTAATATTATTAACTTGTTGTCACCGAAACTCATGTTTGAAGTGCAAAAATAGAATTCATTGAAACCGCCTTCATATGGTTCAATTACTTGAGATGACTCATTGACATGATATTAAGGTGAAAATAAATGCAGACATATCCCCTCAAGGTCATTAACACGTTATGCACGAGCCTCATATTTGAAGAGCTAAAATAGAATTTGTTTGAATCGCCTACTTATTATTCATTGGCTTGAGATGACTCATTTACACGATTTTAAGGTAGAATAAATGCATAAATATCCCCCAAATATTATAAACATGTTGTGCACAAAAGTCCTGTTTGAAGTGCGAAAATGAATTTATTGGAACGCCTTCGTGTGGTCCAATGACTTGAGATGACTCATTGACATGATTTTAATGTGAAACAAATGTACACATATCCCCCAAAGGTCGTTAACATGTTGTGCATGAAACGCATGTTTGAAGTCCGAAAATAGAATTCATTGGAACCGCCTTCATATTGTTCAATGACTTGAGATGATTCATTGACATGATTTTAAGGTGAAACAAATGCACACATATCCCCCAATGGTCGTTATCATATTGTGCACGAAACTCATGATTCAAGTGCGAAAATAGAATTCGTTCGACTCGCCTTATTATGATTCAGTGGCTTGAGGTGACTCATTATCATGATCTTAGAATGGAATAAATGCATACATATCCCCTTAATATTATTAACTTGTTGTGCACCAAAACTCATGTTTGAAGTGCAAAAATAGAATTCATTGGAACCGCCTTCATATGGTTCAATGACTTGAGATGACTCATTGACATGATATTAAGGTGAAAACAAATGCAGACATATCCCCCCAAGGTCATTAACACGTTATGCACGAACCTCATATTTGAAGTGCTAAAATTGAATTTGTTCGAGTCGTCTACTTATTATTCATTGGCTTGAGGTGACTCATTCACACAATTTTAAGGTGGAATAAATGCATACATATCCCCCAAATATTATTAACATGTTGTGCACAAAACTCATGTTTGAAGTGCGAAAATAGAATTCATTGGAACCGCCTTCATATGGTTCAATGACTTTAGATTACTCATTGACAAGATTTTAAGGTGAAACAAATGCACACATATCCCCCAATGGTCGTTAGCATGTTGTGCACGAAACTCATGATTCAAGTGCGAAAATAGAATTCGTTCGACTCGCCTTATTAAGATTCAGTGGCTTGAGGTGACTCATTATCATGATTTTAGAATGGAATAAATGCATACATATCCCCTTAATATTATTAACTTGTTGTGCACCAAAACTCATGTTTGAAGTGCAAAAATAGAATTCATTGGAACTGCCTTCATATGGTTCAATGACCTGAGATGACTCATTGACATGATATTAAGGTGAAAACAAATGCAGACATATCCCCCCAAGGTCATTAACACGTTATGCACGAACCTCATATTTGAAGTGCTAAAATAGAATTTGTTTGAATCGCCTACTTATTATTCATTGGTTTGAGGTGACTCATTCACACAATTTTAAGGTGGAATAAATGCATACATATCCCCTAAATATAATTAACATGCTGTGCACAAAAGTCCTGTTTGAAGTGCGAAAATGAATTTATTGGAACGCCTTCGTATGGTCCAATGACTTGAGATGACTCATTGACATGATTTTAATGTGAAACAAATGTACACATATCCCCCCAAGATCGTTAGCATGTTGTGCATGAAACTCATGTTTGAAGTGCGAAAATAGAATTCGTTCAACTTGTCTTAATATGATTCATTGGCCTGAGGTGACTCATTGACGTGATTTTAAGGAGGAATAAATGCATACATATCCTCTAAATATTATTAACTTGTTGGGCGCCAAACTCATGTTTGAAGTGCAAAAATAAAATTAATTGGAACCGCCTTCTTACGTTCTAATGACTAGAGATGAATCATTGACATGATTTTAAAGTGAAACAAATGCAGACATATCCCCCAAAGGTCATTAACATGTTATGCACGAACGTCATATTTGAAGTGCTAAAATAGGATTTGTTCGAACAGCCTTCATATAATTTATTGGCTTGAGGTGACTCATCGACATAATTTTAAGGTGGAATAAACGCATCCGTATCCCCCAGATATTATTAACGTGTTGTGCACGAAAGTCATGTTTGAAGTGCGAAAATAGAATTCATTGGAACTGCCTTCATATGGTCTAATGACATGAGATGACTCATTGACATAATTTGAAGGCGACACAAATGCACACATATCCCCCAACGGTCATTATCATATTGTGCACGAAAGTCATATTAGAAGTGCGAGGATAGAATTTGCTCGAATTATCTTTAAATGATTCATTGGCTTGGGGTGACTCATTAACATGATTTTAAGGTGGAATAAATGCAAACATATCCCTCAAATATTATTAACATGTTGTGCACGAAACTCATGTTTGAAGTGCGAAAACAGAATTAATTGGAACCGCCTTCATATGGTTCAATGACTTCAGATGACTCATTGACATGATTTTAAGGTGAAACAAATGCATACATATCCCCCAATGGTCGTTAGCATATTGTGCACGAAACTCATGATTCAAGTGCGAAAATAGAATTCGTTCGACTCGCCTTAATATGAATCAGTGGCTTGAGGTGACTATTTAACATGATTCTAGAATGGAATAAATGCATACATATCCCCTTAATATTATTAACTTGTTGTCACCGAAACTCATGTTTGAAGTGCAAAAATAGAATTCATTGAAACCGCCTTCATATGGTTCAATTACTTGAGATGACTCATTGACATGATATTAAGGTGAAAATAAATGCAGACATATCCCCCCAAGGTCATTAACACGTTATGCACGAGCCTCATATTTGAAGAGCTAAAATAGAATTTGTTTGAATCGCCTACTTATTATTCATTGGCTTGAGATGACTCATTTACACGATTTTAAGGTAGAATAAATGCATAAATATCCCCCAAATATTATTAACATGTTGTGCACAAAAGTCCTGTTTGAAGTGCGAAAATGAATTTATTGGAACGCCTTCGTGTGGTCCAATGACTTGAGATGACTCATTGACATGATTTTAATGTGAAACAAATGTACACATATCCCCCAAAGGTCGTTAACATGTTGTGCATGAAACGCATGTTTGAAGTCCGAAAATAGAATTCATTGGAACCGCCTTCATATTGTTCAATGACTTGAGATGATTCATTGACATGATTTTAAGGTGAAACAAATGCACACATATCCCCCAATGGTCGTTATCATATTGTGCACGAAACTCATGATTCAAGTGCGAAAATAGAATTCGTTCAACTCGCCTTATTATGATTCAGTGGCTTGAGGTGACTCATTATCATGATCTTAGAATGGAATAAATGCATACATATCCCCTTAATATTATTAACTTGTTGTGCACCAAAACTCATGTTTGAACTGCAAAAATAGAATTCATTGGAACTGCCTTCATATGGTTCAATGACTTGAGATGACTCATTGACATGATATTAAGGTGAAAACAAATGCAGACATATCCCCCCAAGGTCATTAACACGTTATGCACGAACCTCATATTTGAAGTGCTAAAATTGAATTTGTTCGAGTCGTCTACTTATTATTCATTGGCTTGAGGTGACTCATTCACACAATTTTAAGGTGGAATAAATGCATACATATCCCCCAAATATTATTAACATGTTGTGCACAAAACTCATGTTTGAAGTGCGAAAATAGAATTCATTGGAACCGCCTTGATATGGTTCAGTGACTTTAGATGACTCATTGACAAGATTTTAAGGTGAAACAAATGCACACATATCCCCCAATGGTCGTTAGCATGTTGTGCACGAAACTCATGATTCAAGTGCGAAAATAGAATTTGTTCGACTCGCCTTATTATGATTCAGTGGCTTGAGGTGACTCATTATCATGATTTTAGAATGGAATAAATGCATACATATCCCCTTAATATTATTAACTTGTTGTGCACCAAAACTCATGTTTGAAGTGCAAAAATAGAATTCATTGGAACCGCCTTCATATGGTTCAATGACCTGAGATGACTCATTGACATGATATTAAGGTGAAAACAAATGCAGACATATCCCCCCAAGGTCATTAACACGTTATGCACGAGCCTCATATTTGAAGAGCTAAAATAGAAGTTGTTTGAATCGCCTACTTATTATTCATTGGCTTGAGATGACTCATTTACACGATTTTAAGGTAGAATAAATGCATAAATATCCCCCAAATATTATTAACATGTTGTGCACAAAAGTCCTGTTTGAAGTGCGAAAATTAATTTATTGGAACGCCTTCGTGTGGTCCAATGGCTTGAGATGACTCATTGACATGATTTTAATGTGAAACAAATGTACACATATCCCCCAAAGGTCGTTAACATGTTGTGCATGAAACGCATGTTTGAATTCCGAAAATAGAATTCATTGGAACCGCCTTCATATTGTTCAATGACTTGAGATGATTCATTGACATGATTTTAAGGTGAAACAAATGCACACATATCCCCCAATGGTCGTTATCATATTGTGCACGAAACTCATGATTCAAGTGCGAAAATAGAATTCGTTCGACTCGCCTTAATATGATTCAGTGGCTTGGGGTGACTCATTAACATGATTTTAGGATGGAATAAATGCATACATATCCCCTTAATATTATTAACTTGTTGTGCACCAAAACTCGTGTTTGAACTGCAAAAATAGAATTCATTGGAACCGCCTTCATATGGTTCAATGACTTGAGATGACTCATTGACATGATATTAAGGTGAAAACAAATGCAGACATATCCCCCCAAGGTCATTAACACGTTATGCACGAACCTCATATTTGAAGTGCTAAAATTGAATTTGTTCGAATCGCCTACTTATTATTCATTGGCTTGAGGTGACTCATTCACACAATTTTAAGGTGGAATAAATGCATACATATCCCCCAAATATTATTAACATGTTGTGCACGAAAGTCATGCTTGAAGTGCGAAAATAGAATTCATTAGAACTGCCTTCATATGGTTCAATTACTTGAGATGACTCATTGACATGATTTTATGGTGAAACAAATGCACACATGGATCCCAAAGGTCATTAACATGTTATGCACGAACGTCATATTTGAAGTGCCAAAATAGAATTTGTTCGAATCGCCTACTTATTATTTATTGGCTTGAGGTGACTCATTCACACAATTTTAAGGTGGAATAAATGCACACATATCCCCCAAATATTATTAACATGTTGGGCACGAAACCCATGTTTTAAGTACGAAAATGGAATTCATTGGAACCGCCTTCATATGGTTGAATGACTTGAGATGACTCATTGACATGATTTTAAGGTGAAACAAATACACACATATCCCCCCATAGTCGTTAGCATGTTTTGCACAAAACTCATGATCGAAGGGGTAAATAGAATTCGTTCAACTCGCCTTAATATGTGATTCATTGGCTTGAGGTGACTCATTGACAGGATTTTAAGGTGAAATAAATACATACATAACCGCCAAAGATTATTAACATGTTATGCACCAAACTCATGTTTGAATTGTGAAAATTTAATTCATTAGAACCGCCTTCATATGGTTCAATTACTTGAGATGACTCATTGACATGATTTTATGGTGAAACAAATGCATACATATCCCCCAAAGGTCATTAACATGTTGTGCACGAAACTCATATTTGAAGTGCGAAAATAGAATTTGTTCGAACAGCCTTCATATAATTCATTGGCTTGAGGTGACTCGTGGACATAATTTTAAGGTGGAATAAATGCATCCATATCCCCCAGATATTATTAACGTGTAGTGCACGAAACTCATGTTTGAAGTGCGAAAATAGAATTCAATGGAACTGCCTTCATATGGTCTAATGACATGAGATGACTCATTGACATGATTCGAAGGTGAAACAAATGCACACATATCCCCCAACGGTCATTAGCATGTTCTGCACGAAACTCGTATTTGAATTGCGAGGATAGAATTTGTTTGAATTACCTTTAAATGATTCATTGGCTTGAGGTGACTCATTGACATGATTTTAAGGTGGAATAAAAATGCAAACATATCGCCCAAATGTTATTAACATGTTGTGCACGAAACTCATGTTTGAAGTGCGAAAACAGAATTAATTGGAACCGCCTTCATATGGTTCAATGACTTCAGATGACTCATTGACATGATTTTAAGGTGAAACAAATGCATACATATCCGCCAATGGTCGTTAGCATATTGTGCACGAAACTCATGATTCAAGTGCGAAAATAGAATTCGTTCGACTCGCCTTAATATGATTCAGTGGCTTGAGGTGACTCATTAACATGATTTTAGAATGGAATAAATGCATACATATCCCCTTAATATTATTGACTTGTTGTGCACCAAAACTCATGTTTGAAGTGCAAAAATAGAATTCATTGGAACCGCCTTCATATGGTTCAATGACCTGAGATGACTCATTGACATGATATTAAGGTGAAAACAAATGCAGACATATCCCCCCAAGGTCATTAACACGTTATGCACGAGCCTCATATTTGAAGAGCTAAAATAGAAGTTGTTCGAATCGCCTACTTATTATTCATTGGCTTGAGGTGACTCATTTACACAATTTTAAGGTGGAATAAATGCATACATAACCCCCAAATATTATTAACATGTTGTGCACGAAAGTCATGTTTGAAGTGCGAAAATGAATTTATTGGAACGCCTTCGTATGGTCCAATGACTTGAGATGACTCATTGACATGATTTTATGGTGAAACAAATGTACACATATCCCCCAAAGGTCGTTAGCATGTTGTGCATGAAACTCATGTTTGAAGTGCGAAAATAGAATTCGTTCAACTTGTCTTAATATGATTCATTGGCCTGAGGTGACTCATTGACATGATTTTAAGATGGAATAAATCCATACATATCCCCTAAATATTATTAACTTGTTGTGCGCCAAACTCATGTTTGAAGTGCAAAAATAAAATTAATTGGAACCGCCTTGATACGGTTCAATGTCTAGAGATGAATCATTCACATAACTTTAAGGAAAAACAAATGCAGACATATCACCCAAAGGTCATTAACATGTTATGCACGAACCTCATATTTGAAGTGCTAAAATAGAATTTGTTCGAATCGCCTACTTATTATTCATTGGCTTGAGGTGACTCATTCACACAATTTTAAGGTGGAATAAATGCATGCATATCCCCCAAATATTATTAACATATTGTGCACGAAAGTCATGTTTGAAGTGCGAAAATAGAATTCATTACAACTGCCTTCATATGGTTCAATGAGTTGAGATGACTCATTGACATAATTTTAAGGTGAAACAAGTGCACACGTGGATCCCAAAGGTTATTAACATGTTATGCACGAACCTCATATTTGAAGTGCTAAAATAGAATTTGTTCGAATCGCCTACTTATTATTTATTGGCTTGAGGTGACTCATTCACACAATTTTAAGGTGGAATAAATGCATACATATCCCCCAAATATTATTAACATGTTGTGCACGAAACTCATGTTTGAAGTGCGAAAATAGAATTCATTGGAACCGCCTTCATACGGTTCAATAACTTGAGATGACTCATTGACATGATTTTATGGTGAAACAAATGCACACATGGATCCCAAAGGTCATTAACATGTTATGCACGAACCTCATATTTGAAGTGCCAAAATAGAATTTGTTCGAATCGCCTACTTATTATTTATTGGCTTGAGGTGACTCATTCACACAATTTTAAGGTGGAATAAATGGATACATATCCCCCAAATATTATTAACATGTTGTGCACGAAACCCATGTTTTAAGTACGAAAATGGAATTCATTGGAACCGCCTTCATATGGTTCAATGACTTGAGATGACTCATTGACATAATTTTAAGGTGAAACAAATACACACATATCCCCCAATAGTCGTTAGCATGTTTTGCACAAAACTCATGATCGAAGTGGGTAAAGAGAATTCGTTCAGCTCGCCTTAATATGTGATTCATTGGCTTGAGGTGACTCATTGACATGATTTTAAGGTGAAATAAATACATACATAACCGCCAAAGATTATTAACATGTTATGCACCAAACTCATGTTTGAATTGTGAAAATTTAATTCATTAGAACCGCCTTCATATGGTTCAATTACTTGAGATGAATCATTGACATGATTTTATGGTGAAACAAATGCATACATATCCCCCAAAGGTCATCAACATGTTATGCACGAAACTCATATTTGAAGTGCGAAAATAGAATTTGTTCGAACAGCCTTCATATAATTCATTGGCTTGATGTGGCTCGTCGACATAATTTTAAGGTGGAATAAACGCATCCATATCCCCCAGATATTATTAATGTGTTGTGCACGAAACTCATGTTTGAAGTGCGAAAATAGAATTCATTGGAACCGCCTTCATATGGTTCAATGACTTGAGAAGACTCATCGACATGATTCTAAGGTGAAACAAAAATGCACAAATATCCCCCAAATGTCGTCAGCATGTTGTGCACGAAACTCATGATTCAAGTGCGAAAATAGAATTCGTTCGACTCGCCTTAATATGATTCAGTGGCTTGAGGTGACTCATTAACATGATTTTAGAATGGAATAAATGCATACATATCCCCTTAATATTATTAACTTGTTGTGCACCAAACTCATGTTTGGAGTGCAAAAATAGAATTCATTGGAACCGCCTTCATATGGTTCAATGACTTGAGATGACTCATTGACATAATTTTAAGGTGAAACAAATACACACATATCCCCCAATAGTCGTTAGCATGTTTTGCACAAAACTCATGATCGAAGTGGGTAAATAGAATTCGTTCAGCTCGCCTTAATATGTGATTCATTGGCTTTAGGTGACTCATTGACATGATTTTAAGGTGAAATAAATACATACATAACCGCCAAAGATTATTAACATGTTATGCACCAAACTCATGTTTGAATTGTGAAAATTTAATTCATTAGAACCGCCTTCATATGGTTCAATTACTTGAGATGAATCATTGACATGATTTTATGGTGAAACAAATGCATACATATCCCCCAAAGGTCATCAACATGTTATGCACGAAACTCATATTTGAAGTGCGAAAATAGAATTTGTTCGAACAGCCTTCATATAATTCATTGGCTTGACGTGGCTCGTCGACATAATTTTAAGGTGGAATAAACGCATCCATATCCCCCAGATATTATTAATGTGTTGTGCACGAAACTCATGTTTGAAGTGCGAAAATAGAATTCATTGGAACCGCCTTCATATGGTTCAATGACTTGAGAAGACTCATCGACATGATTCTAAGGTGAAACAAAAATGCACAAATATCCCCCAAATGTCGTCAGCATGTTGTGCACGAAACTCATGATTCAAGTGCGAAAATAGAATTCGTTCGACTCGCCTTAATATGATTCAGTGGCTTGAGGTGACTCATTAACATGATTTTAGAATGGAATAAATGCATACATATCCCCTTAATATTATTAACTTGTTGTGCACCAAACTCATGTTTGGAGTGCAAAAATAGAATTCATTGGAACCGCCTTCATATGGTTCAATGACTTGAGATGACTCATTGACATAATTTTAAGGTGAAACAAATACACACATATCCCCCAATAGTCGTTAGCATGTTTTGCACAAAACTCATGATCGAAGTGGGTAAATAGAATTCGTTCACCTCGCCTTAATATGTGATTCATTGGCTTGAGGTGACTCATTGACATGATTTTAAGGTGAAATAAATACATACATAACCGCCAAAGATTATTAACATGTTATGCACCAAACTCATGTTTGAATTGTGAAAATTTAATTCATTAGAACCGCCTTCATATGGTTCAATTACTTGAGATGAATCATTGACATGATTTTATGGTGAAACAAATGCACACATATCCCCCAAAGGTCATCAACATGTTATGCACGAAACTCATATTTGAAGTGCGAAAATAGAATTTGTTCGAACAGCCTTCATATAATTCATTGGCTTGACGTGGCTCGTCGACATAATTTTAAGGTGGAATAAACGCATCCATATCCCCCAGATATTATTAATGTGTTGTGCACGAAACTCATGTTTGAAGTGCGAAAATAGAATTCATTGGAACCGCCTTCATATGGTTCAATGACTTGAGAAGACTCATCGACATGATTCTAAGGTGAAACAAAAATGCACAAATATCCCCCAAATGTCGTCAGCATGTTGTGCACGAAACTCATGATTCAAGTGCGAAAATAGAATTCGTTCGACTCGCCTTAATATGATTCAGTGGCTTGAGGTGACTCATTAACATGATTTTAGAATGGAATAAATGCATACATATCCCCTTAATATTATTAACTTGTTGTGCACCAAACTCATGTTTGGAGTGCAAAAATAGAATTCATTGGAACCGCCTTCATATGGTTCAATGACTTGAGATGACTCATTGACATAATTTTAAGGTGAAACAAATACACACATATCCCCCAATAGTCGTTAGCATGTTTTGCACAAAACTCATGATCGAAGTGGGTAAATAGAATTCGTTCACCTCGCCTTAATATGTGATTCATTGGCTTGAGGTGACTCATTGACATGATTTTAAGGTGAAATAAATACATACATAACCGCCAAAGATTATTAACATGTTATGCACCAAACTCATGTTTGAATTGTGAAAATTTAATTCATTAGAACCGCCTTCATATGGTTCAATTACTTGAGATGAATCATTGACATGATTTTATGGTGAAACAAATGCACACATATCCCCCAAAGGTCATCAACATGTTATGCACGAAACTCATATTTGAAGTGCGAAAATAGAATTTGTTCGAACAGCCTTCATATAATTCATTGGCTTGACGTGGCTCGTCGACATAATTTTAAGGTGGAATAAACGCATCCATATCCCCCAGATATTATTAATGTGTTGTGCACGAAACTCATGTTTGAAGTGCGAAAATAGAATTCATTGGAACCGCCTTCATATGGTTCAATGACTTGAGAAGACTCATCGACATGATTCTAAGGTGAAACAAAAATGCACAAATATCCCCCAAATGTCGTCAGCATGTTGTGCACGAAACTCATGATTCAAGTGCGAAAATAGAATTCGTTCGACTCGCCTTAATATGATTCAGTGGCTTGAGGTGACTCATTAACATGATTTTAGAATGGAATAAATGCATACATATCCCCTTAATATTATTAACTTGTTGTGCACCAAACTCATGTTTGGAGTGCAAAAATAGAATTCATTGGAACCGCCTTCATATGGTTCAATGACTTGAGATGACTCATTGACATAATTTTAAGGTGAAACAAATACACACATATCCCCCAATAGTCGTTAGCATGTTTTGCACAAAACTCATGATCGAAGTGGGTAAATAGAATTCGTTCAGCTCGCCTTAATATGTGATTCATTGGCTTTAGGTGACTCATTGACATGATTTTAAGGTGAAATAAATACATACATAACCGCCAAAGATTATTAACATGTTATGCACCAAACTCATGTTTGAATTGTGAAAATTTAATTCATTAGAACCGCCTTCATATGGTTCAATTACTTGAGATGAATCATTGACATGATTTTATGGTGAAACAAATGCATACATATCCCCCAAAGGTCATCAACATGTTATGCACGAAACTCATATTTGAAGTGCGAAAATAGAATTTGTTCGAACAGCCTTCATATAATTCATTGGCTTGACGTGGCTCGTCGACATAATTTTAAGGTGGAATAAACGCATCCATATCCCCCAGATATTATTAATGTGTTGTGCACGAAACTCATGTTTGAAGTGCGAAAATAGAATTCATTGGAACCGCCTTCATATGGTTCAATGACTTGAGAAGACTCATCGACATGATTCTAAGGTGAAACAAAAATGCACAAATATCCCCCAAATGTCGTCAGCATGTTGTGCACGAAACTCATGATTCAAGTGCGAAAATAGAATTCGTTCGACTCGCCTTAATATGATTCAGTGGCTTGAGGTGACTCATTAACATGATTTTAGAATGGAATAAATGCATACATATCCCCTTAATATTATTAACTTGTTGTGCACCAAACTCATGTTTGGAGTGCAAAAATAGAATTCATTGGAACCGCCTTCATATGGTTCAATGACTTGAGATGACTCATTGACATAATTTTAAGGTGAAACAAATACACACATATCCCCCAATAGTCGTTAGCATGTTTTGCACAAAACTCATGATCGAAGTGGGTAAATAGAATTCGTTCAGCTCGCCTTAATATGTGATTCATTGGCTTTAGGTGACTCATTGACATGATTTTAAGGTGAAATAAATACATACATAACCGCCAAAGATTATTAACATGTTATGCACCAAACTCATGTTTGAATTGTGAAAATTTAATTCATTAGAACCGCCTTCATATGGTTCAATTACTTGAGATGAATCATTGACATGATTTTATGGTGAAACAAATGCATACATATCCCCCAAAGGTCATCAACATGTTATGCACGAAACTCATATTTGAAGTGCGAAAATAGAATTTGTTCGAACAGCCTTCATATAATTCATTGGCTTGACGTGGCTCGTCGACATAATTTTAAGGTGGAATAAACGCATCCATATCCCCCAGATATTATTAATGTGTTGTGCACGAAACTCATGTTTGAAGTGCGAAAATAGAATTCATTGGAACCGCCTTCATATGGTTCAATGACTTGAGAAGACTCATCGACATGATTCTAAGGTGAAACAAAAATGCACAAATATCCCCCAAATGTCGTCAGCATGTTGTGCACGAAACTCATGATTCAAGTGCGAAAATAGAATTCGTTCGACTCGCCTTAATATGATTCAGTGGCTTGAGGTGACTCATTAACATGATTTTAGAATGGAATAAATGCATACATATCCCCTTAATATTATTAACTTGTTGTGCACCAAACTCATGTTTGGAGTGCAAAAATAGAATTCATTGGAACCGCCTTCATATGGTTCAATGACTTGAGATGACTCATTGACATAATTTTAAGGTGAAACAAATACACACATATCCCCCAATAGTCGTTAGCATGTTTTGCACAAAACTCATGATCGAAGTGGGTAAATAGAATTCGTTCAGCTCGCCTTAATATGTGATTCATTGGCTTTAGGTGACTCATTGACATGATTTTAAGGTGAAATAAATACATACATAACCGCCAAAGATTATTAACATGTTATGCACCAAACTCATGTTTGAATTGTGAAAATTTAATTCATTAGAACCGCCTTCATATGGTTCAATTACTTGAGATGAATCATTGACATGATTTTATGGTGAAACAAATGCATACATATCCCCCAAAGGTCATCAACATGTTATGCACGAAACTCATATTTGAAGTGCGAAAATAGAATTTGTTCGAACAGCCTTCATATAATTCATTGGCTTGACGTGGCTCGTCGACATAATTTTAAGGTGGAATAAACGCATCCATATCCCCCAGATATTATTAATGTGTTGTGCACGAAACTCATGTTTCAAGTGCAAAAATAGAATTCATTGGAACCGCCTTCATATGGTTCAATGAGTTGAGATGACTCATTGACATGATATTAAGGTGAAAACAAATGCAGACATATCCCCCCAATTTCATTAACACGTTATGCACGAACCTAATATTTGAAGTGCTAAAATAGAATTTGTTCGGATCGCCTACTTATTATTCATTGGCTTGAGGTGACTCATTCACACGATTTTAAGGTAGAATAAATGCATACATATCCCCCAAATATTATAACATGTTGTGCACAAAAGTCATGTTTGAAGTGCGAAAATGAATTTATTGGAACGCCTTCGTATGGTCCAATGACTTGAGATGACTCGTTGACATGATTTTATGGTGAAACAAAAGTACACATATCCCCCAAAGGTCGTTAGCATGTTGTGCATGAAACTCATGTTTGAAATGCGAAAATAGAATTCGTTCAACTCGTCTTAATATGATTCATTGGCCTGAGGTGACTCATTGACATGATTTTAAGGTGGAATAAATCCATACATATCCCCTAAATATTATTAACTTAGTGTGCGCCAAACTCATGTTTGAAGTGCAAAAATAAAATTAATTGGAACCGCCTTCATACGGTTCAATGTCTAGAGATGAATCATTGACATGATTTTAAGGAGAAACAAATGCAGACATATCACCCAAAGGTCATTAACATGTTATGCACGAACCTCATATTTGAAGTGCTAAAATAGAATTTGTTCGAATCGCCTACTTATTATTCATTGGCTTGAGGTGACTCATTCACACAATTTTAAGGTGGAATAAATGCATACATATCCCCCAAATATTAGTAACATGTTGTGCACGAAACTCATGTTTGAAGTGCAAAAATAGAATTCATTGGAACCGCCTTCTTATGGTTCAATGACTTTAGATGACTCGTTGACAAGATTTTAAGGTAAAACAAATGCACACATATCTCCCAATGGTCGTTAGCATGTTGTGCACGAAACTCATGATTCAATTGCGAAAATAGAATTCGTTCGACTCGCCTTAATATGATTCAGTTGCTTGAGGTGACTCATTAACATGATTTTAGAATGGATTAAATGCATACATATCCCCTTAATATTATTAACTTGTTGTGCACCAAAACTCATGTTTGAAGTGCAAAAATAGAATTCATTAGAACCGCCTTCATATGGTTCAATGACTTGAGATGACTCATTGACATGATTTTAAGGTGAAACAAATGTAGACATATCCCCCCAAGGTCATTAACACGTTATGCACGAACCTCATATTTGAAGTGCTAAAATAGAATTTGTTTGAATCGCCTACTTATTATTCATTGGCTTAAGATGACTCATTTACACGATTTTAAGGTAGAATAAATGCATACATATCCCCCAAATATTATAACATGTTGTGCACAAAAGTCATGTTTGAAGTGCGAAAATGAATTTATTGGAACGCCTTCGTATGGTCCAATGACTTGAGATGACTCATTGACATGATTTTATGGTGAAACAAATGTACACATATCCCCCAAAGGTCGTTAGCATGTTGTGCATGAAACTCATGTTTGAAGTGCGAAAATAGAATTCGTTCAAATCGTCTTAATATGATTCATTGGCCTCGTCTTAATATGATTCATTGGCCTGAGGTGACTCATTGACCTGATTTTAAGGTGGAATAAATCCATACATATCCCCTAAATATTATTAACTTGTTGTGCGCCAAACTCATGTTTGAAGTGCAAAAATAAAATTAATTGGAACCGCCTTCATACGGTTCAATGTCTAGAGATGAAACATTGACATGATTTTAAGGCGAAACAAATGCAGACATATCCCCCAAAGGTCATTAACATGTTATGCACGAACGTTATATTTGAAGTGCTATAAAAGAATTTGTTCGAATCGCCTACTTATTATTCATTGGCTTGAGGTGACTCATTTACACAATTTTAAGGTGGAATAAATGCATACATAACCCCCAAATATTATTAACATGTTGTGCACGAAAGTCATGTTTGAAGTGCGAAAATGAATTTATTGGAACTCCTTCGTATGGTCCAATGACTTGAGATGACTCATTGACATGATTTTATGGTGAAACAAATGTACACATATCCCCCAAAGGTCGTTAGCATGTTGTGCATGAAACTCATGTTTGAAGTGCGAAAATAGAATTCGTTCAACTTGTCTTAATATGATTCATTGGCCTGAGGTGACTCATTGACATGATTTTAAGATGGAATAAATCCATACATATCCCCTAAATATTATTAACTTGTTGTGCGCCAAACTCATGTTTGAAGTGCAAAAATAAAATTAATTGGAACTGCCTTGATACGGTTCAATGTCTAGAGATGAATCATTCACATGACTTTAAGGAGAAACAAATGCAGACATATCACCCAAAGGTCATTAACATGTTATGCACGAACCTCATATTTGAAGTGCTAAAATAGAATTTGTTCGAATCGCCTACTTATTATTCATTGGCTTGAGGTGACTCATTCACACAATTTTAAGGTGGAATAAATGCATGCATATCCCCCAAATATTATTAACATATTGTGCACGAAAGTCATGTTTGAAGTGCGAAAATAGAATTCATTACAACTGCCTTCATATGGTTCAATGAGTTGAGATGACTCATTGACATAATTTTAGGGTGAAACAAGTGCACACGTGGATCCCAAAGGTTATTAACATGTTATGCACGAACCTCATATTTGAAGTGCTAAAATAGAATTTGTTCGAATCGCCTACTTATTATTTATTGGCTTGAGGTGACTCATTCACACAATTTTAAGGTGGAATAAATGCATACATATCCCCCAAATATTATTAACATGTTGTGCACGAAACTCATGTTTGAAGTGCGAAAATAGAATTCATTGGAACCGCCTTCATACGGTTCAATAACTTGAGATGACTCATTGACATGATTTTATGGTGAAACAAATGCACACATGGATCCCAAAGGTCATTAACATGTTATGCACGAACCTCATATTTGAAGTGCCAAAATAGAATTTGTTCGAATCGCCTACTTATTATTTATTGGCTTGAGGTGACTCATTCACACAATTTTAAGGTGGAATAAATGGATACATATCCCCCAAATATTATTAACATGTTGTGCACGAAACCCATGTTTTAAGTACGAAAATGGAATTCATTTGAACCGCCTTCATATGGTTGAATGACTTGAGATGACTCATTGACATAATTTTAAGGTGAAACAAATACACACATATCCCCCAATAGTCGTTAGCATGTTTTGCACAAAACTCATGATCGAAGTGGGTAAAGAGAATTCGTTCAACTTGCCTTAATATGTGATTCATTGGCTTGAGGTGACTCATTGACATGATTTTAAGGTGAAATAAATACATACATAACCGCCAAAGATTATTAACATGTTATGCACCAAACTCATGTTTGAATTGTGAAAATTTAATACATTAGAACCGCCTTCATATGGTTCAATTACTTGAGATGAATCATTGACATGATTTTATGGTGAAACAAATGCACACATATCCCCCAAAGGTCATCAACATGTTATGCACGAAACTCATATTTGAAGTGCGAAAATAGAATTTGTTCGAACAGCCTTCATATAATTCATTGGCTTGACGTGGCTCGTCGACATAATTTTAAGGTGGAATAAACGCATCCATATCCCCCAGATATTATTAATGTGTTGTGCACGAAACTCATGTTTGAAGTGCGAAAATAGAATTCATTGGAACCGCCTTCATATGGTTCAATGACTTGAGAAGACTCATCGACATGATTCTAAGGTGAAACAAAAATGCACAAATATCCCCCAAATGTCGTCAGCATGTTGTGCACGAAACTCATGATTCAAGTGCGAAAATAGAATTCGTTCGACTCGCCTTAATATGATTCAGTGGCTTGAGGTGACTCATTAACATGATTTTAGAATGGAATAAATGCATACATATCCCCTTAATATTATTAACTTGTTGTGCACCAAACTCATGTTTGGAGTGCAAAAATAGAATTCATTGGAACCGCCTTCATATGGTTCAATGACTTGAGATGACTCATTGACATAATTTTAAGGTGAAACAAATACACACATATCCCCCAATAGTCGTTAGCATGTTTTGCACAAAACTCATGATCGAAGTGGGTAAATAGAATTCGTTCAGCTCGCCTTAATATGTGATTCATTGGCTTTAGGTGACTCATTGACATGATTTTAAGGTGAAATAAATACATACATAACCGCCAAAGATTATTAACATGTTATGCACCAAACTCATGTTTGAATTGTGAAAATTTAATTCATTAGAACCGCCTTCATATGGTTCAATTACTTGAGATGAATCATTGACATGATTTTATGGTGAAACAAATGCACACATATCCCCCAAAGGTCATCAACATGTTATGCACGAAACTCATATTTGAAGTGCGAAAATAGAATTTGTTCGAACAGCCTTCATATAATTCATTGGCTTGACGTGGCTCGTCGACATAATTTTAAGGTGGAATAAACGCATCCATATCCCCCAGATATTATTAATGTGTTGTGCACGAAACTCATGTTTGAAGTGCGAAAATAGAATTCATTGGAACCGCCTTCATATGGTTCAATGACTTGAGAAGACTCATCGACATGATTCTAAGGTGAAACAAAAATGCACAAATATCCCCCAAATGTCGTCAGCATGTTGTGCACGAAACTCATGATTCAAGTGCGAAAATAGAATTCGTTCGACTCGCCTTAATATGATTCAGTGGCTTGAGGTGACTCATTAACATGATTTTAGAATGGAATAAATGCATACATATCCCCTTAATATTATTAACTTGTTGTGCACCAAACTCATGTTTGGAGTGCAAAAATAGAATTCATTGGAACCGCCTTCATATGGTTCAATGACTTGAGATGACTCATTGACATAATTTTAAGGTGAAACAAATACACACATATCCCCCAATAGTCGTTAGCATGTTTTGCACAAAACTCATGATCGAAGTGGGTAAATAGAATTCGTTCAGCTCGCCTTAATATGTGATTCATTGGCTTTAGGTGACTCATTGACATGATTTTAAGGTGAAATAAATACATACATAACCGCCAAAGATTATTAACATGTTATGCACCAAACTCATGTTTGAATTGTGAAAATTTAATTCATTAGAACCGCCTTCATATGGTTCAATTACTTGAGATGAATCATTGACATGATTTTATGGTGAAACAAATGCATACATATCCCCCAAAGGTCATCAACATGTTATGCACGAAACTCATATTTGAAGTGCGAAAATAGAATTTGTTCGAACAGCCTTCATATAATTCATTGGCTTGACGTGGCTCGTCGACATAATTTTAAGGTGGAATAAACGCATCCATATCCCCCAGATATTATTAATGTGTTGTGCACGAAACTCATGTTTCAAGTGCAAAAATAGAATTCATTGGAACCGCCTTCATATGGTTCAATGAGTTGAGATGACTCATTGACATGATATTAAGGTGAAAACAAATGCAGACATATCCCCCCAATTTCATTAACACGTTATGCACGAACCTAATATTTGAAGTGCTAAAATAGAATTTGTTCGGATCGCCTACTTATTATTCATTGGCTTGAGGTGACTCATTCACACGATTTTAAGGTAGAATAAATGCATACATATCCCCCAAATATTATAACATGTTGTGCACAAAAGTCATGTTTGAAGTGCGAAAATGAATTTATTGGAACGCCTTCGTATGGTCCAATGACTTGAGATGACTCGTTGACATGATTTTATGGTGAAACAAAAGTACACATATCCCCCAAAGGTCGTTAGCATGTTGTGCATGAAACTCATGTTTGAAATGCGAAAATAGAATTCGTTCAACTCGTCTTAATATGATTCATTGGCCTGAGGTGACTCATTGACATGATTTTAAGGTGGAATAAATCCATACATATCCCCTAAATATTATTAACTTAGTGTGCGCCAAACTCATGTTTGAAGTGCAAAAATAAAATTAATTGGAACCGCCTTCATACGGTTCAATGTCTAGAGATGAATCATTGACATGATTTTAAGGAGAAACAAATGCAGACATATCACCCAAAGGTCATTAACATGTTATGCACGAACCTCATATTTGAAGTGCTAAAATAGAATTTGTTCGAATCGCCTACTTATTATTCATTGGCTTGAGGTGACTCATTCACACAATTTTAAGGTGGAATAAATGCATACATATCCCCCAAATATTAGTAACATGTTGTGCACGAAACTCATGTTTGAAGTGCAAAAATAGAATTCATTGGAACCGCCTTCTTATGGTTCAATGACTTTAGATGACTCGTTGACAAGATTTTAAGGTAAAACAAATGCACACATATCTCCCAATGGTCGTTAGCATGTTGTGCACGAAACTCATGATTCAATTGCGAAAATAGAATTCGTTCGACTCGCCTTAATATGATTCAGTTGCTTGAGGTGACTCATTAACATGATTTTAGAATGGATTAAATGCATACATATCCCCTTAATATTATTAACTTGTTGTGCACCAAAACTCATGTTTGAAGTGCAAAAATAGAATTCATTAGAACCGCCTTCATATGGTTCAATGACTTGAGATGACTCATTGACATGATTTTAAGGTGAAACAAATGTAGACATATCCCCCCAAGGTCATTAACACGTTATGCACGAACCTCATATTTGAAGTGCTAAAATAGAATTTGTTTGAATCGCCTACTTATTATTCATTGGCTTAAGATGACTCATTTACACGATTTTAAGGTAGAATAAATGCATACATATCCCCCAAATATTATAACATGTTGTGCACAAAAGTCATGTTTGAAGTGCGAAAATGAATTTATTGGAACGCCTTCGTATGGTCCAATGACTTGAGATGACTCATTGACATGATTTTATGGTGAAACAAATGTACACATATCCCCCAAAGGTCGTTAGCATGTTGTGCATGAAACTCATGTTTGAAGTGCGAAAATAGAATTCGTTCAAATCGTCTTAATATGATTCATTGGCCTCGTCTTAATATGATTCATTGGCCTCGTCTTAATATGATTCATTGGCCTGAGGTGACTCATTGACCTGATTTTAAGGTGGAATAAATCCATACATATCCCCTAAATATTATTAACTTGTTGTGCGCCAAACTCATGTTTGAAGTGCAAAAATAAAATTAATTGGAACCGCCTTCATACGGTTCAATGTCTAGAGATGAAACATTGACATGATTTTAAGGCGAAACAAATGCAGACATATCCCCCAAAGGTCATTAACATGTTATGCACGAACGTTATATTTGAAGTGCTATAAAAGAATTTGTTCGAATCGCCTACTTATTATTCATTGGCTTGAGGTGACTCATTTACACAATTTTAAGGTGGAATAAATGCATACATAACCCCCAAATATTATTAACATGTTGTGCACGAAAGTCATGTTTGAAGTGCGAAAATGAATTTATTGGAACTCCTTCGTATGGTCCAATGACTTGAGATGACTCATTGACATGATTTTATGGTGAAACAAATGTACACATATCCCCCAAAGGTCGTTAGCATGTTGTGCATGAAACTCATGTTTGAAGTGCGAAAATAGAATTCGTTCAACTTGTCTTAATATGATTCATTGGCCTGAGGTGACTCATTGACATGATTTTAAGATGGAATAAATCCATACATATCCCCTAAATATTATTAACTTGTTGTGCGCCAAACTCATGTTTGAAGTGCAAAAATAAAATTAATTGGAACCGCCTTGATACGGTTCAATGTCTAGAGATGAATCATTCACATGACTTTAAGGAGAAACAAATGCAGACATATCACCCAAAGGTCATTAACATGTTATGCACGAACCTCATATTTGAAGTGCTAAAATAGAATTTGTTCGAATCGCCTACTTATTATTCATTGGCTTGAGGTGACTCATTCACACAATTTTAAGGTGGAATAAATGCATGCATATCCCCCAAATATTATTAACATATTGTGCACGAAAGTCATGTTTGAAGTGCGAAAATAGAATTCATTACAACTGCCTTCATATGGTTCAATGAGTTGAGATGACTCATTGACATAATTTTAGGGTGAAACAAGTGCACACGTGGATCCCAAAGGTTATTAACATGTTATGCACGAACCTCATATTTGAAGTGCTAAAATAGAATTTGTTCGAATCGCCTACTTATTATTTATTGGCTTGAGGTGACTCATTCACACAATTTTAAGGTGGAATAAATGCATACATATCCCCCAAATATTATTAACATGTTGTGCACGAAACTCATGTTTGAAGTGCGAAAATAGAATTCATTGGAACCGCCTTCATACGGTTCAATAACTTGAGATGACTCATTGACATGATTTTATGGTGAAACAAATGCACACATGGATCCCAAAGGTCATTAACATGTTATGCACGAACCTCATATTTGAAGTGCCAAAATAGAATTTGTTCGAATCGCCTACTTATTATTTATTGGCTTGAGGTGACTCATTCACACAATTTTAAGGTGGAATAAATGGATACATATCCCCCAAATATTATTAACATGTTGTGCACGAAACCCATGTTTTAAGTACGAAAATGGAATTCATTTGAACCGCCTTCATATGGTTGAATGACTTGAGATGACTCATTGACATAATTTTAAGGTGAAACAAATACACACATATCCCCCAATAGTCGTTAGCATGTTTTGCACAAAACTCATGATCGAAGTGGGTAAAGAGAATTCGTTCAACTCGCCTTAATATGTGATTCATTGGCTTGAGGTGACTCATTGACATGATTTTAAGGTGAAATAAATACATACATAACCGCCAAAGATTATTAACATGTTATGCACCAAACTCATGTTTGAATTGTGAAAATTTAATTCATTAGAACCGCCTTCATATGGTTCAATTACTTGAGATGAATCATTGACATGATTTTATGGTGAAACAAATGCACACATATCCCCCAAAGGTCATCAACATGTTATGCACGAAACTCATATTTGAAGTGCGAAAATAGAATTTGTTCGAACAGCCTTCATATAATTCATTGGCTTGACGTGGCTCGTCGACATAATTTTAAGGTGGAATAAACGCATCCATATCCCCCAGATATTATTAATGTGTTGTGCACGAAACTCATGTTTGAAGTGCGAAAATAGAATTCATTGGAACCGCCTTCATATGGTTCAATGACTTGAGAAGACTCATCGACATGATTCTAAGGTGAAACAAAAATGCACAAATATCCCCCAAATGTCGTCAGCATGTTGTGCACGAAACTCATGATTCAAGTGCGAAAATAGAATTCGTTCGACTCGCCTTAATATGATTCAGTGGCTTGAGGTGACTCATTAACATGATTTTAGAATGGAATAAATGCATACATATCCCCTTAATATTATTAACTTGTTGTGCACCAAACTCATGTTTGGAGTGCAAAAATAGAATTCATTGGAACCGCCTTCATATGGTTCAATGACTTGAGATGACTCATTGACATAATTTTAAGGTGAAACAAATACACACATATCCCCCAATAGTCGTTAGCATGTTTTGCACAAAACTCATGATCGAAGTGGGTAAATAGAATTCGTTCAGCTCGCCTTAATATGTGATTCATTGGCTTTAGGTGACTCATTGACATGATTTTAAGGTGAAATAAATACATACATAACCGCCAAAGATTATTAACATGTTATGCACCAAACTCATGTTTGAATTGTGAAAATTTAATTCATTAGAACCGCCTTCATATGGTTCAATTACTTGAGATGAATCATTGACATGATTTTATGGTGAAACAAATGCACACATATCCCCCAAAGGTCATCAACATGTTATGCACGAAACTCATATTTGAAGTGCGAAAATAGAATTTGTTCGAACAGCCTTCATATAATTCATTGGCTTGACGTGGCTCGTCGACATAATTTTAAGGTGGAATAAACGCATCCATATCCCCCAGATATTATTAATGTGTTGTGCACGAAACTCATGTTTGAAGTGCGAAAATAGAATTCATTGGAACCGCCTTCATATGGTTCAATGACTTGAGAAGACTCATCGACATGATTCTAAGGTGAAACAAAAATGCACAAATATCCCCCAAATGTCGTCAGCATGTTGTGCACGAAACTCATGATTCAAGTGCGAAAATAGAATTCGTTCGACTCGCCTTAATATGATTCAGTGGCTTGAGGTGACTCATTAACATGATTTTAGAATGGAATAAATGCATACATATCCCCTTAATATTATTAACTTGTTGTGCACCAAACTCATGTTTGGAGTGCAAAAATAGAATTCATTGGAACCGCCTTCATATGGTTCAATGACTTGAGATGACTCATTGACATAATTTTAAGGTGAAACAAATACACACATATCCCCCAATAGTCGTTAGCATGTTTTGCACAAAACTCATGATCGAAGTGGGTAAATAGAATTCGTTCAGCTCGCCTTAATATGTGATTCATTGGCTTTAGGTGACTCATTGACATGATTTTAAGGTGAAATAAATACATACATAACCGCCAAAGATTATTAACATGTTATGCACCAAACTCATGTTTGAATTGTGAAAATTTAATTCATTAGAACCGCCTTCATATGGTTCAATTACTTGAGATGAATCATTGACATGATTTTATGGTGAAACAAATGCATACATATCCCCCAAAGGTCATCAACATGTTATGCACGAAACTCATATTTGAAGTGCGAAAATAGAATTTGTTCGAACAGCCTTCATATAATTCATTGGCTTGACGTGGCTCGTCGACATAATTTTAAGGTGGAATAAACGCATCCATATCCCCCAGATATTATTAATGTGTTGTGCACGAAACTCATGTTTCAAGTGCAAAAATAGAATTCATTGGAACCGCCTTCATATGGTTCAATGAGTTGAGATGACTCATTGACATGATATTAAGGTGAAAACAAATGCAGACATATCCCCCCAATTTCATTAACACGTTATGCACGAACCTAATATTTGAAGTGCTAAAATAGAATTTGTTCGGATCGCCTACTTATTATTCATTGGCTTGAGGTGACTCATTCACACGATTTTAAGGTAGAATAAATGCATACATATCCCCCAAATATTATAACATGTTGTGCACAAAAGTCATGTTTGAAGTGCGAAAATGAATTTATTGGAACGCCTTCGTATGGTCCAATGACTTGAGATGACTCGTTGACATGATTTTATGGTGAAACAAAAGTACACATATCCCCCAAAGGTCGTTAGCATGTTGTGCATGAAACTCATGTTTGAAATGCGAAAATAGAATTCGTTCAACTCGTCTTAATATGATTCATTGGCCTGAGGTGACTCATTGACATGATTTTAAGGTGGAATAAATCCATACATATCCCCTAAATATTATTAACTTAGTGTGCGCCAAACTCATGTTTGAAGTGCAAAAATAAAATTAATTGGAACCGCCTTCATACGGTTCAATGTCTAGAGATGAATCATTGACATGATTTTAAGGAGAAACAAATGCAGACATATCACCCAAAGGTCATTAACATGTTATGCACGAACCTCATATTTGAAGTGCTAAAATAGAATTTGTTCGAATCGCCTACTTATTATTCATTGGCTTGAGGTGACTCATTCACACAATTTTAAGGTGGAATAAATGCATACATATCCCCCAAATATTAGTAACATGTTGTGCACGAAACTCATGTTTGAAGTGCAAAAATAGAATTCATTGGAACCGCCTTCTTATGGTTCAATGACTTTAGATGACTCGTTGACAAGATTTTAAGGTAAAACAAATGCACACATATCTCCCAATGGTCGTTAGCATGTTGTGCACGAAACTCATGATTCAATTGCGAAAATAGAATTCGTTCGACTCGCCTTAATATGATTCAGTTGCTTGAGGTGACTCATTAACATGATTTTAGAATGGATTAAATGCATACATATCCCCTTAATATTATTAACTTGTTGTGCACCAAAACTAATGTTTGAAGTGCAAAAATAGAATTCATTAGAACCGCCTTCATATGGTTCAATGACTTGAGATGACTCATTGACATGATTTTAAGGTGAAACAAATGTAGACATATCCCCCCAAGGTCATTAACACGTTATGCACGAACCTCATATTTGAAGTGCTAAAATAGAATTTGTTTGAATCGCCTACTTATTATTCATTGGCTTAAGATGACTCATTTACACGATTTTAAGGTAGAATAAATGCATACATATCCCCCAAATATTATAACATGTTGTGCACAAAAGTCATGTTTGAAGTGCGAAAATGAATTTATTGGAACGCCTTCGTATGGTCCAATGACTTGAGATGACTCATTGACATGATTTTATGGTGAAACAAATGTACACATATCCCCCAAAGGTCGTTAGCATGTTGTGCATGAAACTCATGTTTGAAGTGCGAAAATAGAATTCGTTCAAATCGTCTTAATATGATTCATTGGCCTCGTCTTAATATGATTCATTGGCCTCGTCTTAATATGATTCATTGGCCTGAGGTGACTCATTGACCTGATTTTAAGGTGGAATAAATCCATACATATCCCCTAAATATTATTAACTTGTTGTGCGCCAAACTCATGTTTGAAGTGCAAAAATAAAATTAATTGGAACCGCCTTCATACGGTTCAATGTCTAGAGATGAAACATTGACATGATTTTAAGGCGAAACAAATGCAGACATATCCCCCAAAGGTCATTAACATGTTATGCACGAACGTTATATTTGAAGTGCTATAAAAGAATTTGTTCGAATCGCCTACTTATTATTCATTGGCTTGAGGTGACTCATTTACACAATTTTAAGGTGGAATAAATGCATACATAACCCCCAAATATTATTAACATGTTGTGCACGAAAGTCATGTTTGAAGTGCGAAAATGAATTTATTGGAACTCCTTCGTATGGTCCAATGACTTGAGATGACTCATTGACATGATTTTATGGTGAAACAAATGTACACATATCCCCCAAAGGTCGTTAGCATGTTGTGCATGAAACTCATGTTTGAAGTGCGAAAATAGAATTCGTTCAACTTGTCTTAATATGATTCATTGGCCTGAGGTGACTCATTGACATGATTTTAAGATGGAATAAATCCATACATATCCCCTAAATATTATTAACTTGTTGTGCGCCAAACTCATGTTTGAAGTGCAAAAATAAAATTAATTGGAACCGCCTTGATACGGTTCAATGTCTAGAGATGAATCATTCACATGACTTTAAGGAGAAACAAATGCAGACATATCACCCAAAGGTCATTAACATGTTATGCAC
Organism: Coriaria nepalensis; assembly: GCA_027186245.1. Taxonomy (NCBI): domain Eukaryota; kingdom Viridiplantae; phylum Streptophyta; class Magnoliopsida; order Cucurbitales; family Coriariaceae; genus Coriaria; species Coriaria nepalensis. The sequence continues at coordinate 4,531,574 of CP114493.1, forward strand.
GAACCTCATATTTGAAGTGCTAAAATAGAATTTGTTCGAATCGCCTACTTATTATTCATTGGCTTGAGGTGACTCATTCACACAATTTTAAGGTGGAATAAATGCATGCATATCCCCCAAATATTATTAACATATTGTGCACGAAAGTCATGTTTGAAGTGCGAAAATAGAATTCATTACAACTGCCTTCATATGGTTCAATGAGTTGAGATGACTCATTGACATAATTTTAGGGTGAAACAAGTGCACACGTGGATCCCAAAGGTTATTAACATGTTATGCACGAACCTCATATTTGAAGTGCTAAAATAGAATTTGTTCGAATCGCCTACTTATTATTTATTGGCTTGAGGTGACTCATTCACACAATTTTAAGGTGGAATAAATGCATACATATCCCCCAAATATTATTAACATGTTGTGCACGAAACTCATGTTTGAAGTGCGAAAATAGAATTCATTGGAACCGCCTTCATACGGTTCAATAACTTGAGATGACTCATTGACATGATTTTATGGTGAAACAAATGCACACATGGATCCCAAAGGTCATTAACATGTTATGCACGAACCTCATATTTGAAGTGCCAAAATAGAATTTGTTCGAATCGCCTACTTATTATTTATTGGCTTGAGGTGACTCATTCACACAATTTTAAGGTGGAATAAATGGATACATATCCCCCAAATATTATTAACATGTTGTGCACGAAACCCATGTTTTAAGTACGAAAATGGAATTCATTTGAACCGCCTTCATATGGTTGAATGACTTGAGATGACTCATTGACATAATTTTAAGGTGAAACAAATACACACATATCCCCCAATAGTCGTTAGCATGTTTTGCACAAAACTCATGATCGAAGTGGGTAAAGAGAATTCGTTCAACTCGCCTTAATATGTGATTCATTGGCTTGAGGTGACTCATTGACATGATTTTAAGGTGAAATAAATACATACATAACCGCCAAAGATTATTAACATGTTATGCACCAAACTCATGTTTGAATTGTGAAAATTTAATTCATTAGAACCGCCTTCATATGGTTCAATTACTTGAGATGAATCATTGACATGATTTTATGGTGAAACAAATGCACACATATCCCCCAAAGGTCATCAACATGTTATGCACGAAACTCATATTTGAAGTGCGAAAATAGAATTTGTTCGAACAGCCTTCATATAATTCATTGGCTTGACGTGGCTCGTCGACATAATTTTAAGGTGGAATAAACGCATCCATATCCCCCAGATATTATTAATGTGTTGTGCACGAAACTCATGTTTGAAGTGCGAAAATAGAATTCATTGGAACCGCCTTCATATGGTTCAATGACTTGAGAAGACTCATCGACATGATTCTAAGGTGAAACAAAAATGCACAAATATCCCCCAAATGTCGTCAGCATGTTGTGCACGAAACTCATGATTCAAGTGCGAAAATAGAATTCGTTCGACTCGCCTTAATATGATTCAGTGGCTTGAGGTGACTCATTAACATGATTTTAGAATGGAATAAATGCATACATATCCCCTTAATATTATTAACTTGTTGTGCACCAAACTCATGTTTGGAGTGCAAAAATAGAATTCATTGGAACCGCCTTCATATGGTTCAATGACTTGAGATGACTCATTGACATAATTTTAAGGTGAAACAAATACACACATATCCCCCAATAGTCGTTAGCATGTTTTGCACAAAACTCATGATCGAAGTGGGTAAATAGAATTCGTTCAGCTCGCCTTAATATGTGATTCATTGGCTTTAGGTGACTCATTGACATGATTTTAAGGTGAAATAAATACATACATAACCGCCAAAGATTATTAACATGTTATGCACCAAACTCATGTTTGAATTGTGAAAATTTAATTCATTAGAACCGCCTTCATATGGTTCAATTACTTGAGATGAATCATTGACATGATTTTATGGTGAAACAAATGCATACATATCCCCCAAAGGTCATCAACATGTTATGCACGAAACTCATATTTGAAGTGCGAAAATAGAATTTGTTCGAACAGCCTTCATATAATTCATTGGCTTGACGTGGCTCGTCGACATAATTTTAAGGTGGAATAAACGCATCCATATCCCCCAGATATTATTAATGTGTTGTGCACGAAACTCATGTTTCAAGTGCAAAAATAGAATTCATTGGAACCGCCTTCATATGGTTCAATGAGTTGAGATGACTCATTGACATGATATTAAGGTGAAAACAAATGCAGACATATCCCCCCAATTTCATTAACACGTTATGCACGAACCTAATATTTGAAGTGCTAAAATAGAATTTGTTCGGATCGCCTACTTATTATTCATTGGCTTGAGGTGACTCATTCACACGATTTTAAGGTAGAATAAATGCATACATATCCCCCAAATATTATAACATGTTGTGCACAAAAGTCATGTTTGAAGTGCGAAAATGAATTTATTGGAACGCCTTCGTATGGTCCAATGACTTGAGATGACTCGTTGACATGATTTTATGGTGAAACAAAAGTACACATATCCCCCAAAGGTCGTTAGCATGTTGTGCATGAAACTCATGTTTGAAATGCGAAAATAGAATTCGTTCAACTCGTCTTAATATGATTCATTGGCCTGAGGTGACTCATTGACATGATTTTAAGGTGGAATAAATCCATACATATCCCCTAAATATTATTAACTTAGTGTGCGCCAAACTCATGTTTGAAGTGCAAAAATAAAATTAATTGGAACCGCCTTCATACGGTTCAATGTCTAGAGATGAATCATTGACATGATTTTAAGGAGAAACAAATGCAGACATATCACCCAAAGGTCATTAACATGTTATGCACGAACCTCATATTTGAAGTGCTAAAATAGAATTTGTTCGAATCGCCTACTTATTATTCATTGGCTTGAGGTGACTCATTCACACAATTTTAAGGTGGAATAAATGCATACATATCCCCCAAATATTAGTAACATGTTGTGCACGAAACTCATGTTTGAAGTGCAAAAATAGAATTCATTGGAACCGCCTTCTTATGGTTCAATGACTTTAGATGACTCGTTGACAAGATTTTAAGGTAAAACAAATGCACACATATCTCCCAATGGTCGTTAGCATGTTGTGCACGAAACTCATGATTCAATTGCGAAAATAGAATTCGTTCGACTCGCCTTAATATGATTCAGTTGCTTGAGGTGACTCATTAACATGATTTTAGAATGGATTAAATGCATACATATCCCCTTAATATTATTAACTTGTTGTGCACCAAAACTCATGTTTGAAGTGCAAAAATAGAATTCATTAGAACCGCCTTCATATGGTTCAATGACTTGAGATGACTCATTGACATGATTTTAAGGTGAAACAAATGTAGACATATCCCCCCAAGGTCATTAACACGTTATGCACGAACCTCATATTTGAAGTGCTAAAATAGAATTTGTTTGAATCGCCTACTTATTATTCATTGGCTTAAGATGACTCATTTACACGATTTTAAGGTAGAATAAATGCATACATATCCCCCAAATATTATAACATGTTGTGCACAAAAGTCATGTTTGAAGTGCGAAAATGAATTTATTGGAACGCCTTCGTATGGTCCAATGACTTGAGATGACTCATTGACATGATTTTATGGTGAAACAAATGTACACATATCCCCCAAAGGTCGTTAGCATGTTGTGCATGAAACTCATGTTTGAAGTGCGAAAATAGAATTCGTTCAAATCGTCTTAATATGATTCATTGGCCTCGTCTTAATATGATTCATTGGCCTGAGGTGACTCATTGACCTGATTTTAAGGTGGAATAAATCCATACATATCCCCTAAATATTATTAACTTGTTGTGCGCCAAACTCATGTTTGAAGTGCAAAAATAAAATTAATTGGAACCGCCTTCATACGGTTCAATGTCTAGAGATGAAACATTGACATGATTTTAAGGCGAAACAAATGCAGACATATCCCCCAAAGGTCATTAACATGTTATGCACGAACGTTATATTTGAAGTGCTATAAAAGAATTTGTTCGAATCGCCTACTTATTATTCATTGGCTTGAGGTGACTCATTTACACAATTTTAAGGTGGAATAAATGCATACATAACCCCCAAATATTATTAACATGTTGTGCACGAAAGTCATGTTTGAAGTGCGAAAATGAATTTATTGGAACTCCTTCGTATGGTCCAATGACTTGAGATGACTCATTGACATGATTTTATGGTGAAACAAATGTACACATATCCCCCAAAGGTCGTTAGCATGTTGTGCATGAAACTCATGTTTGAAGTGCGAAAATAGAATTCGTTCAACTTGTCTTAATATGATTCATTGGCCTGAGGTGACTCATTGACATGATTTTAAGATGGAATAAATCCATACATATCCCCTAAATATTATTAACTTGTTGTGCGCCAAACTCATGTTTGAAGTGCAAAAATAAAATTAATTGGAACCGCCTTGATACGGTTCAATGTCTAGAGATGAATCATTCACATGACTTTAAGGAGAAACAAATGCAGACATATCACCCAAAGGTCATTAACATGTTATGCACGAACCTCATATTTGAAGTGCTAAAATAGAATTTGTTCGAATCGCCTACTTATTATTCATTGGCTTGAGGTGACTCATTCACACAATTTTAAGGTGGAATAAATGCATGCATATCCCCCAAATATTATTAACATATTGTGCACGAAAGTCATGTTTGAAGTGCGAAAATAGAATTCATTACAACTGCCTTCATATGGTTCAATGAGTTGAGATGACTCATTGACATAATTTTAGGGTGAAACAAGTGCACACGTGGATCCCAAAGGTTATTAACATGTTATGCACGAACCTCATATTTGAAGTGCTAAAATAGAATTTGTTCGAATCGCCTACTTATTATTTATTGGCTTGAGGTGACTCATTCACACAATTTTAAGGTGGAATAAATGCATACATATCCCCCAAATATTATTAACATGTTGTGCACGAAACTCATGTTTGAAGTGCGAAAATAGAATTCATTGGAACCGCCTTCATACGGTTCAATAACTTGAGATGACTCATTGACATGATTTTATGGTGAAACAAATGCACACATGGATCCCAAAGGTCATTAACATGTTATGCACGAACCTCATATTTGAAGTGCCAAAATAGAATTTGTTCGAATCGCCTACTTATTATTTATTGGCTTGAGGTGACTCATTCACACAATTTTAAGGTGGAATAAATGGATACATATCCCCCAAATATTATTAACATGTTGTGCACGAAACCCATGTTTTAAGTACGAAAATGGAATTCATTTGAACCGCCTTCATATGGTTGAATGACTTGAGATGACTCATTGACATAATTTTAAGGTGAAACAAATACACACATATCCCCCAATAGTCGTTAGCATGTTTTGCACAAAACTCATGATCGAAGTGGGTAAAGAGAATTCGTTCAACTCGCCTTAATATGTGATTCATTGGCTTGAGGTGACTCATTGACATGATTTTAAGGTGAAATAAATACATACATAACCGCCAAAGATTATTAACATGTTATGCACCAAACTCATGTTTGAATTGTGAAAATTTAATTCATTAGAACCGCCTTCATATGGTTCAATTACTTGAGATGAATCATTGACATGATTTTATGGTGAAACAAATGCACACATATCCCCCAAAGGTCATCAACATGTTATGCACGAAACTCATATTTGAAGTGCGAAAATAGAATTTGTTCGAACAGCCTTCATATAATTCATTGGCTTGACGTGGCTCGTCGACATAATTTTAAGGTGGAATAAACGCATCCATATCCCCCAGATATTATTAATGTGTTGTGCACGAAACTCATGTTTGAAGTGCGAAAATAGAATTCATTGGAACCGCCTTCATATGGTTCAATGACTTGAGAAGACTCATCGACATGATTCTAAGGTGAAACAAAAATGCACAAATATCCCCCAAATGTCGTCAGCATGTTGTGCACGAAACTCATGATTCAAGTGCGAAAATAGAATTCGTTCGACTCGCCTTAATATGATTCAGTGGCTTGAGGTGACTCATTAACATGATTTTAGAATGGAATAAATGCATACATATCCCCTTAATATTATTAACTTGTTGTGCACCAAACTCATGTTTGGAGTGCAAAAATAGAATTCATTGGAACCGCCTTCATATGGTTCAATGACTTGAGATGACTCATTGACATAATTTTAAGGTGAAACAAATACACACATATCCCCCAATAGTCGTTAGCATGTTTTGCACAAAACTCATGATCGAAGTGGGTAAATAGAATTCGTTCAGCTCGCCTTAATATGTGATTCATTGGCTTTAGGTGACTCATTGACATGATTTTAAGGTGAAATAAATACATACATAACCGCCAAAGATTATTAACATGTTATGCACCAAACTCATGTTTGAATTGTGAAAATTTAATTCATTAGAACCGCCTTCATATGGTTCAATTACTTGAGATGAATCATTGACATGATTTTATGGTGAAACAAATGCATACATATCCCCCAAAGGTCATCAACATGTTATGCACGAAACTCATATTTGAAGTGCGAAAATAGAATTTGTTCGAACAGCCTTCATATAATTCATTGGCTTGACGTGGCTCGTCGACATAATTTTAAGGTGGAATAAACGCATCCATATCCCCCAGATATTATTAATGTGTTGTGCACGAAACTCATGTTTCAAGTGCAAAAATAGAATTCATTGGAACCGCCTTCATATGGTTCAATGAGTTGAGATGACTCATTGACATGATATTAAGGTGAAAACAAATGCAGACATATCCCCCCAATTTCATTAACACGTTATGCACGAACCTAATATTTGAAGTGCTAAAATAGAATTTGTTCGGATCGCCTACTTATTATTCATTGGCTTGAGGTGACTCATTCACACGATTTTAAGGTAGAATAAATGCATACATATCCCCCAAATATTATAACATGTTGTGCACAAAAGTCATGTTTGAAGTGCGAAAATGAATTTATTGGAACGCCTTCGTATGGTCCAATGACTTGAGATGACTCGTTGACATGATTTTATGGTGAAACAAAAGTACACATATCCCCCAAAGGTCGTTAGCATGTTGTGCATGAAACTCATGTTTGAAATGCGAAAATAGAATTCGTTCAACTCGTCTTAATATGATTCATTGGCCTGAGGTGACTCATTGACATGATTTTAAGGTGGAATAAATCCATACATATCCCCTAAATATTATTAACTTAGTGTGCGCCAAACTCATGTTTGAAGTGCAAAAATAAAATTAATTGGAACCGCCTTCATACGGTTCAATGTCTAGAGATGAATCATTGACATGATTTTAAGGAGAAACAAATGCAGACATATCACCCAAAGGTCATTAACATGTTATGCACGAACCTCATATTTGAAGTGCTAAAATAGAATTTGTTCGAATCGCCTACTTATTATTCATTGGCTTGAGGTGACTCATTCACACAATTTTAAGGTGGAATAAATGCATACATATCCCCCAAATATTAGTAACATGTTGTGCACGAAACTCATGTTTGAAGTGCAAAAATAGAATTCATTGGAACCGCCTTCTTATGGTTCAATGACTTTAGATGACTCGTTGACAAGATTTTAAGGTAAAACAAATGCACACATATCTCCCAATGGTCGTTAGCATGTTGTGCACGAAACTCATGATTCAATTGCGAAAATAGAATTCGTTCGACTCGCCTTAATATGATTCAGTTGCTTGAGGTGACTCATTAACATGATTTTAGAATGGATTAAATGCATACATATCCCCTTAATATTATTAACTTGTTGTGCACCAAAACTCATGTTTGAAGTGCAAAAATAGAATTCATTAGAACCGCCTTCATATGGTTCAATGACTTGAGATGACTCATTGACATGATTTTAAGGTGAAACAAATGTAGACATATCCCCCCAAGGTCATTAACACGTTATGCACGAACCTCATATTTGAAGTGCTAAAATAGAATTTGTTTGAATCGCCTACTTATTATTCATTGGCTTAAGATGACTCATTTACACGATTTTAAGGTAGAATAAATGCATACATATCCCCCAAATATTATAACATGTTGTGCACAAAAGTCATGTTTGAAGTGCGAAAATGAATTTATTGGAACGCCTTCGTATGGTCCAATGACTTGAGATGACTCATTGACATGATTTTATGGTGAAACAAATGTACACATATCCCCCAAAGGTCGTTAGCATGTTGTGCATGAAACTCATGTTTGAAGTGCGAAAATAGAATTCGTTCAAATCGTCTTAATATGATTCATTGGCCTCGTCTTAATATGATTCATTGGCCTGAGGTGACTCATTGACCTGATTTTAAGGTGGAATAAATCCATACATATCCCCTAAATATTATTAACTTGTTGTGCGCCAAACTCATGTTTGAAGTGCAAAAATAAAATTAATTGGAACCGCCTTCATACGGTTCAATGTCTAGAGATGAAACATTGACATGATTTTAAGGCGAAACAAATGCAGACATATCCCCCAAAGGTCATTAACATGTTATGCACGAACGTTATATTTGAAGTGCTATAAAAGAATTTGTTCGAATCGCCTACTTATTATTCATTGGCTTGAGGTGACTCATTTACACAATTTTAAGGTGGAATAAATGCATACATAACCCCCAAATATTATTAACATGTTGTGCACGAAAGTCATGTTTGAAGTGCGAAAATGAATTTATTGGAACTCCTTCGTATGGTCCAATGACTTGAGATGACTCATTGACATGATTTTATGGTGAAACAAATGTACACATATCCCCCAAAGGTCGTTAGCATGTTGTGCATGAAACTCATGTTTGAAGTGCGAAAATAGAATTCGTTCAACTTGTCTTAATATGATTCATTGGCCTGAGGTGACTCATTGACATGATTTTAAGATGGAATAAATCCATACATATCCCCTAAATATTATTAACTTGTTGTGCGCCAAACTCATGTTTGAAGTGCAAAAATAAAATTAATTGGAACCGCCTTGATACGGTTCAATGTCTAGAGATGAATCATTCACATGACTTTAAGGAGAAACAAATGCAGACATATCACCCAAAGGTCATTAACATGTTATGCACGAACCTCATATTTGAAGTGCTAAAATAGAATTTGTTCGAATCGCCTACTTATTATTCATTGGCTTGAGGTGACTCATTCACACAATTTTAAGGTGGAATAAATGCATGCATATCCCCCAAATATTATTAACATATTGTGCACGAAAGTCATGTTTGAAGTGCGAAAATAGAATTCATTACAACTGCCTTCATATAGTTCAATGAGTTGAGATGACTCATTGACATAATTTTAGGGTGAAACAAGTGCACACGTGGATCCCAAAGGTTATTAACATGTTATGCACGAACCTCATATTTGAAGTGCTAAAATAGAATTTGTTCGAATCGCCTACTTATTATTTATTGGCTTGAGGTGACTCATTCACACAATTTTAAGGTGGAATAAATGCATACATATCCCCCAAATATTATTAACATGTTGTGCACGAAACTCATGTTTGAAGTGCGAAAATAGAATTCATTGGAACCGCCTTCATACGGTTCAATAACTTGAGATGACTCATTGACATGATTTTATGGTGAAACAAATGCACACATGGATCCCAAAGGTCATTAACATGTTATGCACGAACCTCATATTTGAAGTGCCAAAATAGAATTTGTTCGAATCGCCTACTTATTATTTATTGGCTTGAGGTGACTCATTCACACAATTTTAAGGTGGAATAAATGGATACATATCCCCCAAATATTATTAACATGTTGTGCACGAAACCCATGTTTTAAGTACGAAAATGGAATTCATTTGAACCGCCTTCATATGGTTGAATGACTTGAGATGACTCATTGACATAATTTTAAGGTGAAACAAATACACACATATCCCCCAATAGTCGTTAGCATGTTTTGCACAAAACTCATGATCGAAGTGGGTAAAGAGAATTCGTTCAACTCGCCTTAATATGTGATTCATTGGCTTGAGGTGACTCATTGACATGATTTTAAGGTGAAATAAATACATACATAACCGCCAAAGATTATTAACATGTTATGCACCAAACTCATGTTTGAATTGTGAAAATTTAATTCATTAGAACCGCCTTCATATGGTTCAATTACTTGAGATGAATCATTGACATGATTTTATGGTGAAACAAATGCACACATATCCCCCAAAGGTCATCAACATGTTATGCACGAAACTCATATTTGAAGTGCGAAAATAGAATTTGTTCGAACAGCCTTCATATAATTCATTGGCTTGACGTGGCTCGTCGACATAATTTTAAGGTGGAATAAACGCATCCATATCCCCCAGATATTATTAATGTGTTGTGCACGAAACTCATGTTTGAAGTGCGAAAATAGAATTCATTGGAACCGCCTTCATATGGTTCAATGACTTGAGAAGACTCATCGACATGATTCTAAGGTGAAACAAAAATGCACAAATATCCCCCAAATGTCGTCAGCATGTTGTGCACGAAACTCATGATTCAAGTGCGAAAATAGAATTCGTTCGACTCGCCTTAATATGATTCAGTGGCTTGAGGTGACTCATTAACATGATTTTAGAATGGAATAAATGCATACATATCCCCTTAATATTATTAACTTGTTGTGCACCAAACTCATGTTTGGAGTGCAAAAATAGAATTCATTGGAACCGCCTTCATATGGTTCAATGACTTGAGATGACTCATTGACATAATTTTAAGGTGAAACAAATACACACATATCCCCCAATAGTCGTTAGCATGTTTTGCACAAAACTCATGATCGAAGTGGGTAAATAGAATTCGTTCAGCTCGCCTTAATATGTGATTCATTGGCTTTAGGTGACTCATTGACATGATTTTAAGGTGAAATAAATACATACATAACCGCCAAAGATTATTAACATGTTATGCACCAAACTCATGTTTGAATTGTGAAAATTTAATTCATTAGAACCGCCTTCATATGGTTCAATTACTTGAGATGAATCATTGACATGATTTTATGGTGAAACAAATGCATACATATCCCCCAAAGGTCATCAACATGTTATGCACGAAACTCATATTTGAAGTGCGAAAATAGAATTTGTTCGAACAGCCTTCATATAATTCATTGGCTTGACGTGGCTCGTCGACATAATTTTAAGGTGGAATAAACGCATCCATATCCCCCAGATATTATTAATGTGTTGTGCACGAAACTCATGTTTCAAGTGCAAAAATAGAATTCATTGGAACCGCCTTCATATGGTTCAATGAGTTGAGATGACTCATTGACATGATATTAAGGTGAAAACAAATGCAGACATATCCCCCCAATTTCATTAACACGTTATGCACGAACCTAATATTTGAAGTGCTAAAATAGAATTTGTTCGGATCGCCTACTTATTATTCATTGGCTTGAGGTGACTCATTCACACGATTTTAAGGTAGAATAAATGCATACATATCCCCCAAATATTATAACATGCTGTGCACAAAAGTCATGTTTGAAGTGCGAAAATGAATTTATTGGAACGCCTTCGTATGGTCCAATGACTTGAGATGACTCGTTGACATGATTTTATGGTGAAACAAAAGTACACATATCCCCCAAAGGTCGTTAGCATGTTGTGCATGAAACTCATGTTTGAAATGCGAAAATAGAATTCGTTCAACTCGTCTTAATATGATTCATTGGCCTGAGGTGACTCATTGACATGATTTTAAGGTGGAATAAATCCATACATATCCCCTAAATATTATTAACTTAGTGTGCGCCAAACTCATGTTTGAAGTGCAAAAATAAAATTAATTGGAACCGCCTTCATACGGTTCAATGTCTAGAGATGAATCATTGACATGATTTTAAGGAGAAACAAATGCAGACATATCACCCAAAGGTCATTAACATGTTATGCACGAACCTCATATTTGAAGTGCTAAAATAGAATTTGTTCGAATCGCCTACTTATTATTCATTGGCTTGAGGTGACTCATTCACACAATTTTAAGGTGGAATAAATGCATACATATCCCCCAAATATTAGTAACATGTTGTGCACGAAACTCATGTTTGAAGTGCAAAAATAGAATTCATTGGAACCGCCTTCTTATGGTTCAATGACTTTAGATGACTCGTTGACAAGATTTTAAGGTAAAACAAATGCACACATATCTCCCAATGGTCGTTAGCATGTTGTGCACGAAACTCATGATTCAATTGCGAAAATAGAATTCGTTCGACTCGCCTTAATATGATTCAGTTGCTTGAGGTGACTCATTAACATGATTTTAGAATGGATTAAATGCATACATATCCCCTTAATATTATTAACTTGTTGTGCACCAAAACTCATGTTTGAAGTGCAAAAATAGAATTCATTAGAACCGCCTTCATATGGTTCAATGACTTGAGATGACTCATTGACATGATTTTAAGGTGAAACAAATGTAGACATATCCCCCCAAGGTCATTAACACGTTATGCACGAACCTCATATTTGAAGTGCTAAAATAGAATTTGTTTGAATCGCCTACTTATTATTCATTGGCTTAAGATGACTCATTTACACGATTTTAAGGTAGAATAAATGCATACATATCCCCCAAATATTATAACATGTTGTGCACAAAAGTCATGTTTGAAGTGCGAAAATGAATTTATTGGAACGCCTTCGTATGGTCCAATGACTTGAGATGACTCATTGACATGATTTTATGGTGAAACAAATGTACACATATCCCCCAAAGGTCGTTAGCATGTTGTGCATGAAACTCATGTTTGAAGTGCGAAAATAGAATTCGTTCAAATCGTCTTAATATGATTCATTGGCCTCGTCTTAATATGATTCATTGGCCTGAGGTGACTCATTGACCTGATTTTAAGGTGGAATAAATCCATACATATCCCCTAAATATTATTAACTTGTTGTGCGCCAAACTCATGTTTGAAGTGCAAAAATAAAATTAATTGGAACCGCCTTCATACGGTTCAATGTCTAGAGATGAAACATTGACATGATTTTAAGGCGAAACAAATGCAGACATATCCCCCAAAGGTCATTAACATGTTATGCACGAACGTTATATTTGAAGTGCTATAAAAGAATTTGTTCGAATCGCCTACTTATTATTCATTGGCTTGAGGTGACTCATTTACACAATTTTAAGGTGGAATAAATGCATACATAACCCCCAAATATTATTAACATGTTGTGCACGAAAGTCATGTTTGAAGTGCGAAAATGAATTTATTGGAACTCCTTCGTATGGTCCAATGACTTGAGATGACTCATTGACATGATTTTATGGTGAAACAAATGTACACATATCCCCCAAAGGTCGTTAGCATGTTGTGCATGAAACTCATGTTTGAAGTGCGAAAATAGAATTCGTTCAACTTGTCTTAATATGATTCATTGGCCTGAGGTGACTCATTGACATGATTTTAAGATGGAATAAATCCATACATATCCCCTAAATATTATTAACTTGTTGTGCGCCAAACTCATGTTTGAAGTGCAAAAATAAAATTAATTGGAACCGCCTTGATACGGTTCAATGTCTAGAGATGAATCATTCACATGACTTTAAGGAGAAACAAATGCAGACATATCACCCAAAGGTCATTAACATGTTATGCACGAACCTCATATTTGAAGTGCTAAAATAGAATTTGTTCGAATCGCCTACTTATTATTCATTGGCTTGAGGTGACTCATTCACACAATTTTAAGGTGGAATAAATGCATGCATATCCCCCAAATATTATTAACATATTGTGCACGAAAGTCATGTTTGAAGTGCGAAAATAGAATTCATTACAACTGCCTTCATATGGTTCAATGAGTTGAGATGACTCATTGACATAATTTTAGGGTGAAACAAGTGCACACGTGGATCCCAAAGGTTATTAACATGTTATGCACGAACCTCATATTTGAAGTGCTAAAATAGAATTTGTTCGAATCGCCTACTTATTATTTATTGGCTTGAGGTGACTCATTCACACAATTTTAAGGTGGAATAAATGCATACATATCCCCCAAATATTATTAACATGTTGTGCACGAAACTCATGTTTGAAGTGCGAAAATAGAATTCATTGGAACCGCCTTCATACGGTTCAATAACTTGAGATGACTCATTGACATGATTTTATGGTGAAACAAATGCACACATGGATCCCAAAGGTCATTAACATGTTATGCACGAACCTCATATTTGAAGTGCCAAAATAGAATTTGTTCGAATCGCCTACTTATTATTTATTGGCTTGAGGTGACTCATTCACACAGTTTTAAGGTGGAATAAATGGATACATATCCCCCAAATATTATTAACATGTTGTGCACGAAACCCATGTTTTAAGTACGAAAATGGAATTCATTTGAACCGCCTTCATATGGTTGAATGACTTGAGATGACTCATTGACATAATTTTAAGGTGAAACAAATACACACATATCCCCCAATAGTCGTTAGCATGTTTTGCACAAAACTCATGATCGAAGTGGGTAAAGAGAATTCGTTCAACTCGCCTTAATATGTGATTCATTGGCTTGAGGTGACTCATTGACATGATTTTAAGGTGAAATAAATACATACATAACCGCCAAAGATTATTAACATGTTATGCACCAAACTCATGTTTGAATTGTGAAAATTTAATTCATTAGAACCGCCTTCATATGGTTCAATTACTTGAGATGAATCATTGACATGATTTTATGGTGAAACAAATGCATACATATCCCCCAAAGGTCATCAACATGTTATGCACGAAACTCATATTTGAAGTGCGAAAATAGAATTTGTTCGAACAGCCTTCATATAATTCATTGGCTTGACGTGGCTCGTCGACATAATTTTAAGGTGGAATAAACGCATCCATATCCCCCAGATATTATTAATGTGTTGTGCACGAAACTCATGTTTGAAGTGCGAAAATAGAATTCATTGGAACCGCCTTCATATGGTTCAATGACTTGAGAAGACTCATCGACATGATTCTAAGGTGAAACAAAAATGCACAAATATCCCCCAAATGTCGTCAGCATGTTGTGCACGAAACTCATGATTCAAGTGCGAAAATAGAATTCGTTCGACTCGCCTTAATATGATTCAGTGGCTTGAGGTGACTCATTAACATGATTTTAGAATGGAATAAATGCATACATATCCCCTTAATATTATTAACTTGTTGTGCACCAAACTCATGTTTGGAGTGCAAAAATAGAATTCATTGGAACCGCCTTCATATGGTTCAATGACTTGAGATGACTCATTGACATAATTTTAAGGTGAAACAAATACACACATATCCCCCAATAGTCGTTAGCATGTTTTGCACAAAACTCATGATCGAAGTGGGTAAATAGAATTCGTTCAGCTCGCCTTAATATGTGATTCATTGGCTTTAGGTGACTCATTGACATGATTTTAAGGTGAAATAAATACATACATAACCGCCAAAGATTATTAACATGTTATGCACCAAACTCATGTTTGAATTGTGAAAATTTAATTCATTAGAACCGCCTTCATATGGTTCAATTACTTGAGATGAATCATTGACATGATTTTATGGTGAAACAAATGCATACATATCCCCCAAAGGTCATCAACATGTTATGCACGAAACTCATATTTGAAGTGCGAAAATAGAATTTGTTCGAACAGCCTTCATATAATTCATTGGCTTGACGTGGCTCGTCGACATAATTTTAAGGTGGAATAAACGCATCCATATCCCCCAGATATTATTAATGTGTTGTGCACGAAACTCATGTTTGAAGTGCGAAAATAGAATTCATTGGAACCGCCTTCATATGGTTCAATGACTTGAGAAGACTCATCGACATGATTCTAAGGTGAAACAAAAATGCACAAATATCCCCCAAATGTCGTCAGCATGTTGTGCACGAAACTCATGATTCAAGTGCGAAAATAGAATTCGTTCGACTCGCCTTAATATGATTCAGTGGCTTGAGGTGACTCATTAACATGATTTTAGAATGGAATAAATGCATACATATCCCCTTAATATTATTAACTTGTTGTGCACCAAACTCATGTTTGGAGTGCAAAAATAGAATTCATTGGAACCGCCTTCATATGGTTCAATGACTTGAGATGACTCATTGACATAATTTTAAGGTGAAACAAATACACACATATCCCCCAATAGTCGTTAGCATGTTTTGCACAAAACTCATGATCGAAGTGGGTAAATAGAATTCGTTCAGCTCGCCTTAATATGTGATTCATTGGCTTTAGGTGACTCATTGACATGATTTTAAGGTGAAATAAATACATACATAACCGCCAAAGATTATTAACATGTTATGCACCAAACTCATGTTTGAATTGTGAAAATTTAATTCATTAGAACCGCCTTCATATGGTTCAATTACTTGAGATGAATCATTGACATGATTTTATGGTGAAACAAATGCATACATATCCCCCAAAGGTCATCAACATGTTATGCACGAAACTCATATTTGAAGTGCGAAAATAGAATTTGTTCGAACAGCCTTCATATAATTCATTGGCTTGACGTGGCTCGTCGACATAATTTTAAGGTGGAATAAACGCATCCATATCCCCCAGATATTATTAATGTGTTGTGCACGAAACTCATGTTTGAAGTGCGAAAATAGAATTCATTGGAACCGCCTTCATATGGTTCAATGACTTGAGAAGACTCATCGACATGATTCTAAGGTGAAACAAAAATGCACAAATATCCCCCAAATGTCGTCAGCATGTTGTGCACGAAACTCATGATTCAAGTGCGAAAATAGAATTCGTTCGACTCGCCTTAATATGATTCAGTGGCTTGAGGTGACTCATTAACATGATTTTAGAATGGAATAAATGCATACATATCCCCTTAATATTATTAACTTGTTGTGCACCAAACTCATGTTTGGAGTGCAAAAATAGAATTCATTGGAACCGCCTTCATATGGTTCAATGACTTGAGATGACTCATTGACATAATTTTAAGGTGAAACAAATACACACATATCCCCCAATAGTCGTTAGCATGTTTTGCACAAAACTCATGATCGAAGTGGGTAAAGAGAATTCGTTCAGCTCGCCTTAATATGTGATTCATTGGCTTGAGGTGACTCATTGACATGATTTTAAGGTGAAATAAATACATACATAACCGCCAAAGATTATTAACATGTTATGCACCAAACTCATGTTTGAATTGTGAAAATTTAATTCATTAGAACCGCCTTCATATGGTTCAATTACTTGAGATGAATCATTGACATGATTTTATGGTGAAACAAATGCACACATATCCCCCAAAGGTCATCAACATGTTATGCACGAAACTCATATTTGAAGTGCGAAAATAGAATTTGTTCGAACAGCCTTCATATAATTCATTGGCTTGACGTGGCTCGTCGACATAATTTTAAGGTGGAATAAACGCATCCATATCCCCCAGATATTATTAATGTGTTGTGCACGAAACTCATGTTTGAAGTGCGAAAATAGAATTCATTGGAACCGCCTTCATATGGTTCAATGACTTGAGAAGACTCATCGACATGATTCTAAGGTGAAACAAAATGCACAAATATCCCCCAAATGTCGTCAGCATGTTGTGCACGAAACTCATGATTCAAGTGCGAAAATAGAATTCGTTCGACTCGCCTTAATATGATTCAGTGGCTTGAGGTGACTCATTAACATGATTTTAGAATGGAATAAATGCATACATATCCCCTTAATATTATTAACTTGTTGTGCACCAAACTCATGTTTGGAGTGCAAAAATAGAATTCATTGGAACCGCCTTCATATGGTTCAATGACTTGAGATGACTCATTGACATAATTTTAAGGTGAAACAAATACACACATATCCCCCAATAGTCGTTAGCATGTTTTGCACAAAACTCATGATCGAAGTGGGTAAATAGAATTCGTTCAGCTCGCCTTAATATGTGATTCATTGGCTTTAGGTGACTCATTGACATGATTTTAAGGTGAAATAAATACATACATAACCGCCAAAGATTATTAACATGTTATGCACCAAACTCATGTTTGAATTGTGAAAATTTAATTCATTAGAACCGCCTTCATATGGTTCAATTACTTGAGATGAATCATTGACATGATTTTATGGTGAAACAAATGCATACATATCCCCCAAAGGTCATCAACATGTTATGCACGAAACTCATATTTGAAGTGCGAAAATAGAATTTGTTCGAACAGCCTTCATATAATTCATTGGCTTGACGTGGCTCGTCGACATAATTTTAAGGTGGAATAAACGCATCCATATCCCCCAGATATTATTAATGTGTTGTGCACGAAACTCATGTTTCAAGTGCAAAAATAGAATTCATTGGAACCGCCTTCATATGGTTCAATGAGTTGAGATGACTCATTGACATGATATTAAGGTGAAAACAAATGCAGACATATCCCCCCAATTTCATTAACACGTTATGCACGAACCTAATATTTGAAGTGCTAAAATAGAATTTGTTCGGATCGCCTACTTATTATTCATTGGCTTGAGGTGACTCATTCACACGATTTTAAGGTAGAATAAATGCATACATATCCCCCAAATATTATAACATGTTGTGCACAAAAGTCATGTTTGAAGTGCGAAAATGAATTTATTGGAACGCCTTCGTATGGTCCAATGACTTGAGATGACTCGTTGACATGATTTTATGGTGAAACAAAAGTACACATATCCCCCAAAGGTCGTTAGCATGTTGTGCATGAAACTCATGTTTGAAATGCGAAAATAGAATTCGTTCAACTCGTCTTAATATGATTCATTGGCCTGAGGTGACTCATTGACATGATTTTAAGGTGGAATAAATCCATACATATCCCCTAAATATTATTAACTTAGTGTGCGCCAAACTCATGTTTGAAGTGCAAAAATAAAATTAATTGGAACCGCCTTCATACGGTTCAATGTCTAGAGATGAATCATTGACATGATTTTAAGGAGAAACAAATGCAGACATATCACCCAAAGGTCATTAACATGTTATGCACGAACCTCATATTTGAAGTGCTAAAATAGAATTTGTTCGAATCGCCTACTTATTATTCATTGGCTTGAGGTGACTCATTCACACAATTTTAAGGTGGAATAAATGCATACATATCCCCCAAATATTAGTAACATGTTGTGCACGAAACTCATGTTTGAAGTGCAAAAATAGAATTCATTGGAACCGCCTTCTTATGGTTCAATGACTTTAGATGACTCGTTGACAAGATTTTAAGGTAAAACAAATGCACACATATCTCCCAATGGTCGTTAGCATGTTGTGCACGAAACTCATGATTCAATTGCGAAAATAGAATTCGTTCGACTCGCCTTAATATGATTCAGTTGCTTGAGGTGACTCATTAACATGATTTTAGAATGGATTAAATGCATACATATCCCCTTAATATTATTAACTTGTTGTGCACCAAAACTCATGTTTGAAGTGCAAAAATAGAATTCATTAGAACCGCCTTCATATGGTTCAATGACTTGAGATGACTCATTGACATGATTTTAAGGTGAAACAAATGTAGACATATCCCCCCAAGGTCATTAACACGTTATGCACGAACCTCATATTTGAAGTGCTAAAATAGAATTTGTTTGAATCGCCTACTTATTATTCATTGGCTTAAGATGACTCATTTACACGATTTTAAGGTAGAATAAATGCATACATATCCCCCAAATATTATAACATGTTGTGCACAAAAGTCATGTTTGAAGTGCGAAAATGAATTTATTGGAACGCCTTCGTATGGTCCAATGACTTGAGATGACTCATTGACATGATTTTATGGTGAAACAAATGTACACATATCCCCCAAAGGTCGTTAGCATGTTGTGCATGAAACTCATGTTTGAAGTGCGAAAATAGAATTCGTTCAAATCGTCTTAATATGATTCATTGGCCTCGTCTTAATATGATTCATTGGCCTGAGGTGACTCATTGACCTGATTTTAAGGTGGAATAAATCCATACATATCCCCTAAATATTATTAACTTGTTGTGCGCCAAACTCATGTTTGAAGTGCAAAAATAAAATTAATTGGAACCGCCTTCATACGGTTCAATGTCTAGAGATGAAACATTGACATGATTTTAAGGCGAAACAAATGCAGACATATCCCCCAAAGGTCATTAACATGTTATGCACGAACGTTATATTTGAAGTGCTATAAAAGAATTTGTTCGAATCGCCTACTTATTATTCATTGGCTTGAGGTGACTCATTTACACAATTTTAAGGTGGAATAAATGCATACATAACCCCCAAATATTATTAACATGTTGTGCACGAAAGTCATGTTTGAAGTGCGAAAATGAATTTATTGGAACTCCTTCGTATGGTCCAATGACTTGAGATGACTCATTGACATGATTTTATGGTGAAACAAATGTACACATATCCCCCAAAGGTCGTTAGCATGTTGTGCATGAAACTCATGTTTGAAGTGCGAAAATAGAATTCGTTCAACTTGTCTTAATATGATTCATTGGCCTGAGGTGACTCATTGACATGATTTTAAGATGGAATAAATCCATACATATCCCCTAAATATTATTAACTTGTTGTGCGCCAAACTCATGTTTGAAGTGCAAAAATAAAATTAATTGGAACTGCCTTGATACGGTTCAATGTCTAGAGATGAATCATTCACATGACTTTAAGGAGAAACAAATGCAGACATATCACCCAAAGGTCATTAACATGTTATGCACGAACCTCATATTTGAAGTG
Source organism: Coriaria nepalensis (assembly GCA_027186245.1). Classification (NCBI taxonomy): domain Eukaryota; kingdom Viridiplantae; phylum Streptophyta; class Magnoliopsida; order Cucurbitales; family Coriariaceae; genus Coriaria; species Coriaria nepalensis. Next base: position 4,552,432 of record CP114493.1, read on the forward strand.
CTAAAATAGAATTTGTTCGAATCGCCTACTTATTATTCATTGGCTTGAGGTGACTCATTCACACAATTTTAAGGTGGAATAAATGCATGCATATCCCCCAAATATTATTAACATATTGTGCACGAAAGTCATGTTTGAAGTGCGAAAATAGAATTCATTACAACTGCCTTCATATGGTTCAATGAGTTGAGATGACTCATTGACATAATTTTAGGGTGAAACAAGTGCACACGTGGATCCCAAAGGTTATTAACATGTTATGCACGAACCTCATATTTGAAGTGCTAAAATAGAATTTGTTCGAATCGCCTACTTATTATTTATTGGCTTGAGGTGACTCATTCACACAATTTTAAGGTGGAATAAATGCATACATATCCCCCAAATATTATTAACATGTTGTGCACGAAACTCATGTTTGAAGTGCGAAAATAGAATTCATTGGAACCGCCTTCATACGGTTCAATAACTTGAGATGACTCATTGACATGATTTTATGGTGAAACAAATGCACACATGGATCCCAAAGGTCATTAACATGTTATGCACGAACCTCATATTTGAAGTGCCAAAATAGAATTTGTTCGAATCGCCTACTTATTATTTATTGGCTTGAGGTGACTCATTCACACAATTTTAAGGTGGAATAAATGGATACATATCCCCCAAATATTATTAACATGTTGTGCACGAAACCCATGTTTTAAGTACGAAAATGGAATTCATTTGAACCGCCTTCATATGGTTGAATGACTTGAGATGACTCATTGACATAATTTTAAGGTGAAACAAATACACACATATCCCCCAATAGTCGTTAGCATGTTTTGCACAAAACTCATGATCGAAGTGGGTAAAGAGAATTCGTTCAACTTGCCTTAATATGTGATTCATTGGCTTGAGGTGACTCATTGACATGATTTTAAGGTGAAATAAATACATACATAACCGCCAAAGATTATTAACATGTTATGCACCAAACTCATGTTTGAATTGTGAAAATTTAATACATTAGAACCGCCTTCATATGGTTCAATTACTTGAGATGAATCATTGACATGATTTTATGGTGAAACAAATGCACACATATCCCCCAAAGGTCATCAACATGTTATGCACGAAACTCATATTTGAAGTGCGAAAATAGAATTTGTTCGAACAGCCTTCATATAATTCATTGGCTTGACGTGGCTCGTCGACATAATTTTAAGGTGGAATAAACGCATCCATATCCCCCAGATATTATTAATGTGTTGTGCACGAAACTCATGTTTGAAGTGCGAAAATAGAATTCATTGGAACCGCCTTCATATGGTTCAATGACTTGAGAAGACTCATCGACATGATTCTAAGGTGAAACAAAAATGCACAAATATCCCCCAAATGTCGTCAGCATGTTGTGCACGAAACTCATGATTCAAGTGCGAAAATAGAATTCGTTCGACTCGCCTTAATATGATTCAGTGGCTTGAGGTGACTCATTAACATGATTTTAGAATGGAATAAATGCATACATATCCCCTTAATATTATTAACTTGTTGTGCACCAAACTCATGTTTGGAGTGCAAAAATAGAATTCATTGGAACCGCCTTCATATGGTTCAATGACTTGAGATGACTCATTGACATAATTTTAAGGTGAAACAAATACACACATATCCCCCAATAGTCGTTAGCATGTTTTGCACAAAACTCATGATCGAAGTGGGTAAATAGAATTCGTTCAGCTCGCCTTAATATGTGATTCATTGGCTTTAGGTGACTCATTGACATGATTTTAAGGTGAAATAAATACATACATAACCGCCAAAGATTATTAACATGTTATGCACCAAACTCATGTTTGAATTGTGAAAATTTAATTCATTAGAACCGCCTTCATATGGTTCAATTACTTGAGATGAATCATTGACATGATTTTATGGTGAAACAAATGCACACATATCCCCCAAAGGTCATCAACATGTTATGCACGAAACTCATATTTGAAGTGCGAAAATAGAATTTGTTCGAACAGCCTTCATATAATTCATTGGCTTGACGTGGCTCGTCGACATAATTTTAAGGTGGAATAAACGCATCCATATCCCCCAGATATTATTAATGTGTTGTGCACGAAACTCATGTTTGAAGTGCGAAAATAGAATTCATTGGAACCGCCTTCATATGGTTCAATGACTTGAGAAGACTCATCGACATGATTCTAAGGTGAAACAAAAATGCACAAATATCCCCCAAATGTCGTCAGCATGTTGTGCACGAAACTCATGATTCAAGTGCGAAAATAGAATTCGTTCGACTCGCCTTAATATGATTCAGTGGCTTGAGGTGACTCATTAACATGATTTTAGAATGGAATAAATGCATACATATCCCCTTAATATTATTAACTTGTTGTGCACCAAACTCATGTTTGGAGTGCAAAAATAGAATTCATTGGAACCGCCTTCATATGGTTCAATGACTTGAGATGACTCATTGACATAATTTTAAGGTGAAACAAATACACACATATCCCCCAATAGTCGTTAGCATGTTTTGCACAAAACTCATGATCGAAGTGGGTAAATAGAATTCGTTCAGCTCGCCTTAATATGTGATTCATTGGCTTTAGGTGACTCATTGACATGATTTTAAGGTGAAATAAATACATACATAACCGCCAAAGATTATTAACATGTTATGCACCAAACTCATGTTTGAATTGTGAAAATTTAATTCATTAGAACCGCCTTCATATGGTTCAATTACTTGAGATGAATCATTGACATGATTTTATGGTGAAACAAATGCACACATATCCCCCAAAGGTCATCAACATGTTATGCACGAAACTCATATTTGAAGTGCGAAAATAGAATTTGTTCGAACAGCCTTCATATAATTCATTGGCTTGACGTGGCTCGTCGACATAATTTTAAGGTGGAATAAACGCATCCATATCCCCCAGATATTATTAATGTGTTGTGCACGAAACTCATGTTTGAAGTGCGAAAATAGAATTCATTGGAACCGCCTTCATATGGTTCAATGACTTGAGAAGACTCATCGACATGATTCTAAGGTGAAACAAAAATGCACAAATATCCCCCAAATGTCGTCAGCATGTTGTGCACGAAACTCATGATTCAAGTGCGAAAATAGAATTCGTTCGACTCGCCTTAATATGATTCAGTGGCTTGAGGTGACTCATTAACATGATTTTAGAATGGAATAAATGCATACATATCCCCTTAATATTATTAACTTGTTGTGCACCAAACTCATGTTTGGAGTGCAAAAATAGAATTCATTGGAACCGCCTTCATATGGTTCAATGACTTGAGATGACTCATTGACATAATTTTAAGGTGAAACAAATACACACATATCCCCCAATAGTCGTTAGCATGTTTTGCACAAAACTCATGATCGAAGTGGGTAAATAGAATTCGTTCAGCTCGCCTTAATATGTGATTCATTGGCTTTAGGTGACTCATTGACATGATTTTAAGGTGAAATAAATACATACATAACCGCCAAAGATTATTAACATGTTATGCACCAAACTCATGTTTGAATTGTGAAAATTTAATTCATTAGAACCGCCTTCATATGGTTCAATTACTTGAGATGAATCATTGACATGATTTTATGGTGAAACAAATGCACACATATCCCCCAAAGGTCATCAACATGTTATGCACGAAACTCATATTTGAAGTGCGAAAATAGAATTTGTTCGAACAGCCTTCATATAATTCATTGGCTTGACGTGGCTCGTCGACATAATTTTAAGGTGGAATAAACGCATCCATATCCCCCAGATATTATTAATGTGTTGTGCACGAAACTCATGTTTGAAGTGCGAAAATAGAATTCATTGGAACCGCCTTCATATGGTTCAATGACTTGAGAAGACTCATCGACATGATTCTAAGGTGAAACAAAAATGCACAAATATCCCCCAAATGTCGTCAGCATGTTGTGCACGAAACTCATGATTCAAGTGCGAAAATAGAATTCGTTCGACTCGCCTTAATATGATTCAGTGGCTTGAGGTGACTCATTAACATGATTTTAGAATGGAATAAATGCATACATATCCCCTTAATATTATTAACTTGTTGTGCACCAAACTCATGTTTGGAGTGCAAAAATAGAATTCATTGGAACCGCCTTCATATGGTTCAATGACTTGAGATGACTCATTGACATAATTTTAAGGTGAAACAAATACACACATATCCCCCAATAGTCGTTAGCATGTTTTGCACAAAACTCATGATCGAAGTGGGTAAATAGAATTCGTTCAGCTCGCCTTAATATGTGATTCATTGGCTTTAGGTGACTCATTGACATGATTTTAAGGTGAAATAAATACATACATAACCGCCAAAGATTATTAACATGTTATGCACCAAACTCATGTTTGAATTGTGAAAATTTAATTCATTAGAACCGCCTTCATATGGTTCAATTACTTGAGATGAATCATTGACATGATTTTATGGTGAAACAAATGCATACATATCCCCCAAAGGTCATCAACATGTTATGCACGAAACTCATATTTGAAGTGCGAAAATAGAATTTGTTCGAACAGCCTTCATATAATTCATTGGCTTGACGTGGCTCGTCGACATAATTTTAAGGTGGAATAAACGCATCCATATCCCCCAGATATTATTAATGTGTTGTGCACGAAACTCATGTTTCAAGTGCAAAAATAGAATTCATTGGAACCGCCTTCATATGGTTCAATGAGTTGAGATGACTCATTGACATGATATTAAGGTGAAAACAAATGCAGACATATCCCCCCAATTTCATTAACACGTTATGCACGAACCTAATATTTGAAGTGCTAAAATAGAATTTGTTCGGATCGCCTACTTATTATTCATTGGCTTGAGGTGACTCATTCACACGATTTTAAGGTAGAATAAATGCATACATATCCCCCAAATATTATAACATGTTGTGCACAAAAGTCATGTTTGAAGTGCGAAAATGAATTTATTGGAACGCCTTCGTATGGTCCAATGACTTGAGATGACTCGTTGACATGATTTTATGGTGAAACAAAAGTACACATATCCCCCAAAGGTCGTTAGCATGTTGTGCATGAAACTCATGTTTGAAATGCGAAAATAGAATTCGTTCAACTCGTCTTAATATGATTCATTGGCCTGAGGTGACTCATTGACATGATTTTAAGGTGGAATAAATCCATACATATCCCCTAAATATTATTAACTTAGTGTGCGCCAAACTCATGTTTGAAGTGCAAAAATAAAATTAATTGGAACCGCCTTCATACGGTTCAATGTCTAGAGATGAATCATTGACATGATTTTAAGGAGAAACAAATGCAGACATATCACCCAAAGGTCATTAACATGTTATGCACGAACCTCATATTTGAAGTGCTAAAATAGAATTTGTTCGAATCGCCTACTTATTATTCATTGGCTTGAGGTGACTCATTCACACAATTTTAAGGTGGAATAAATGCATACATATCCCCCAAATATTAGTAACATGTTGTGCACGAAACTCATGTTTGAAGTGCAAAAATAGAATTCATTGGAACCGCCTTCTTATGGTTCAATGACTTTAGATGACTCGTTGACAAGATTTTAAGGTAAAACAAATGCACACATATCTCCCAATGGTCGTTAGCATGTTGTGCACGAAACTCATGATTCAATTGCGAAAATAGAATTCGTTCGACTCGCCTTAATATGATTCAGTTGCTTGAGGTGACTCATTAACATGATTTTAGAATGGATTAAATGCATACATATCCCCTTAATATTATTAACTTGTTGTGCACCAAAACTAATGTTTGAAGTGCAAAAATAGAATTCATTAGAACCGCCTTCATATGGTTCAATGACTTGAGATGACTCATTGACATGATTTTAAGGTGAAACAAATGTAGACATATCCCCCCAAGGTCATTAACACGTTATGCACGAACCTCATATTTGAAGTGCTAAAATAGAATTTGTTTGAATCGCCTACTTATTATTCATTGGCTTAAGATGACTCATTTACACGATTTTAAGGTAGAATAAATGCATACATATCCCCCAAATATTATAACATGTTGTGCACAAAAGTCATGTTTGAAGTGCGAAAATGAATTTATTGGAACGCCTTCGTATGGTCCAATGACTTGAGATGACTCATTGACATGATTTTATGGTGAAACAAATGTACACATATCCCCCAAAGGTCGTTAGCATGTTGTGCATGAAACTCATGTTTGAAGTGCGAAAATAGAATTCGTTCAAATCGTCTTAATATGATTCATTGGCCTCGTCTTAATATGATTCATTGGCCTCGTCTTAATATGATTCATTGGCCTGAGGTGACTCATTGACCTGATTTTAAGGTGGAATAAATCCATACATATCCCCTAAATATTATTAACTTGTTGTGCGCCAAACTCATGTTTGAAGTGCAAAAATAAAATTAATTGGAACCGCCTTCATACGGTTCAATGTCTAGAGATGAAACATTGACATGATTTTAAGGCGAAACAAATGCAGACATATCCCCCAAAGGTCATTAACATGTTATGCACGAACGTTATATTTGAAGTGCTATAAAAGAATTTGTTCGAATCGCCTACTTATTATTCATTGGCTTGAGGTGACTCATTTACACAATTTTAAGGTGGAATAAATGCATACATAACCCCCAAATATTATTAACATGTTGTGCACGAAAGTCATGTTTGAAGTGCGAAAATGAATTTATTGGAACTCCTTCGTATGGTCCAATGACTTGAGATGACTCATTGACATGATTTTATGGTGAAACAAATGTACACATATCCCCCAAAGGTCGTTAGCATGTTGTGCATGAAACTCATGTTTGAAGTGCGAAAATAGAATTCGTTCAACTTGTCTTAATATGATTCATTGGCCTGAGGTGACTCATTGACATGATTTTAAGATGGAATAAATCCATACATATCCCCTAAATATTATTAACTTGTTGTGCGCCAAACTCATGTTTGAAGTGCAAAAATAAAATTAATTGGAACCGCCTTGATACGGTTCAATGTCTAGAGATGAATCATTCACATGACTTTAAGGAGAAACAAATGCAGACATATCACCCAAAGGTCATTAACATGTTATGCACGAACCTCATATTTGAAGTGCTAAAATAGAATTTGTTCGAATCGCCTACTTATTATTCATTGGCTTGAGGTGACTCATTCACACAATTTTAAGGTGGAATAAATGCATGCATATCCCCCAAATATTATTAACATATTGTGCACGAAAGTCATGTTTGAAGTGCGAAAATAGAATTCATTACAACTGCCTTCATATGGTTCAATGAGTTGAGATGACTCATTGACATAATTTTAGGGTGAAACAAGTGCACACGTGGATCCCAAAGGTTATTAACATGTTATGCACGAACCTCATATTTGAAGTGCTAAAATAGAATTTGTTCGAATCGCCTACTTATTATTTATTGGCTTGAGGTGACTCATTCACACAATTTTAAGGTGGAATAAATGCATACATATCCCCCAAATATTATTAACATGTTGTGCACGAAACTCATGTTTGAAGTGCGAAAATAGAATTCATTGGAACCGCCTTCATACGGTTCAATAACTTGAGATGACTCATTGACATGATTTTATGGTGAAACAAATGCACACATGGATCCCAAAGGTCATTAACATGTTATGCACGAACCTCATATTTGAAGTGCCAAAATAGAATTTGTTCGAATCGCCTACTTATTATTTATTGGCTTGAGGTGACTCATTCACACAATTTTAAGGTGGAATAAATGGATACATATCCCCCAAATATTATTAACATGTTGTGCACGAAACCCATGTTTTAAGTACGAAAATGGAATTCATTTGAACCGCCTTCATATGGTTGAATGACTTGAGATGACTCATTGACATAATTTTAAGGTGAAACAAATACACACATATCCCCCAATAGTCGTTAGCATGTTTTGCACAAAACTCATGATCGAAGTGGGTAAAGAGAATTCGTTCAACTCGCCTTAATATGTGATTCATTGGCTTGAGGTGACTCATTGACATGATTTTAAGGTGAAATAAATACATACATAACCGCCAAAGATTATTAACATGTTATGCACCAAACTCATGTTTGAATTGTGAAAATTTAATTCATTAGAACCGCCTTCATATGGTTCAATTACTTGAGATGAATCATTGACATGATTTTATGGTGAAACAAATGCACACATATCCCCCAAAGGTCATCAACATGTTATGCACGAAACTCATATTTGAAGTGCGAAAATAGAATTTGTTCGAACAGCCTTCATATAATTCATTGGCTTGACGTGGCTCGTCGACATAATTTTAAGGTGGAATAAACGCATCAATATCCCCCAGATATTATTAATGTGTTGTGCACGAAACTCATGTTTGAAGTGCGAAAATAGAATTCATTGGAACCGCCTTCATATGGTTCAATGACTTGAGAAGACTCATCGACATGATTCTAAGGTGAAACAAAAATGCACAAATATCCCCCAAATGTCGTCAGCATGTTGTGCACGAAACTCATGATTCAAGTGCGAAAATAGAATTCGTTCGACTCGCCTTAATATGATTCAGTGGCTTGAGGTGACTCATTAACATGATTTTAGAATGGAATAAATGCATACATATCCCCTTAATATTATTAACTTGTTGTGCACCAAACTCATGTTTGGAGTGCAAAAATAGAATTCATTGGAACCGCCTTCATATGGTTCAATGACTTGAGATGACTCATTGACATAATTTTAAGGTAAAACAAATACACACATATCCCCCAATAGTCGTTAGCATGTTTTGCACAAAACTCATGATCGAAGTGGGTAAATAGAATTCGTTCAGCTCGCCTTAATATGTGATTCATTGGCTTTAGGTGACTCATTGACATGATTTTAAGGTGAAATAAATACATACATAACCGCCAAAGATTATTAACATGTTATGCACCAAACTCATGTTTGAATTGTGAAAATTTAATTCATTAGAACCGCCTTCATATGGTTCAATTACTTGAGATGAATCATTGACATGATTTTATGGTGAAACAAATGCATACATATCCCCCAAAGGTCATCAACATGTTATGCACGAAACTCATATTTGAAGTGCGAAAATAGAATTTGTTCGAACAGCCTTCATATAATTCATTGGCTTGACGTGGCTCGTCGACATAATTTTAAGGTGGAATAAACGCATCCATATCCCCCAGATATTATTAATGTGTTGTGCACGAAACTCATGTTTCAAGTGCAAAAATAGAATTCATTGGAACCGCCTTCATATGGTTCAATGAGTTGAGATGACTCATTGACATGATATTAAGGTGAAAACAAATGCAGACATATCCCCCCAATTTCATTAACACGTTATGCACGAACCTAATATTTGAAGTGCTAAAATAGAATTTGTTCGGATCGCCTACTTATTATTCATTGGCTTGAGGTGACTCATTCACACGATTTTAAGGTAGAATAAATGCATACATATCCCCCAAATATTATAACATGCTGTGCACAAAAGTCATGTTTGAAGTGCGAAAATGAATTTATTGGAACGCCTTCGTATGGTCCAATGACTTGAGATGACTCGTTGACATGATTTTATGGTGAAACAAAAGTACACATATCCCCCAAAGGTCGTTAGCATGTTGTGCATGAAACTCATGTTTGAAATGCGAAAATAGAATTCGTTCAACTCGTCTTAATATGATTCATTGGCCTGAGGTGACTCATTGACATGATTTTAAGGTGGAATAAATCCATACATATCCCCTAAATATTATTAACTTAGTGTGCGCCAAACTCATGTTTGAAGTGCAAAAATAAAATTAATTGGAACCGCCTTCATACGGTTCAATGTCTAGAGATGAATCATTGACATGATTTTAAGGAGAAACAAATGCAGACATATCACCCAAAGGTCATTAACATGTTATGCACGAACCTCATATTTGAAGTGCTAAAATAGAATTTGTTCGAATCGCCTACTTATTATTCATTGGCTTGAGGTGACTCATTCACACAATTTTAAGGTGGAATAAATGCATACATATCCCCCAAATATTAGTAACATGTTGTGCACGAAACTCATGTTTGAAGTGCAAAAATAGAATTCATTGGAACCGCCTTCTTATGGTTCAATGACTTTAGATGACTCGTTGACAAGATTTTAAGGTAAAACAAATGCACACATATCTCCCAATGGTCGTTAGCATGTTGTGCACGAAACTCATGATTCAATTGCGAAAATAGAATTCGTTCGACTCGCCTTAATATGATTCAGTTGCTTGAGGTGACTCATTAACATGATTTTAGAATGGATTAAATGCATACATATCCCCTTAATATTATTAACTTGTTGTGCACCAAAACTCATGTTTGAAGTGCAAAAATAGAATTCATTAGAACCGCCTTCATATGGTTCAATGACTTGAGATGACTCATTGACATGATTTTAAGGTGAAACAAATGTAGACATATCCCCCCAAGGTCATTAACACGTTATGCACGAACCTCATATTTGAAGTGCTAAAATAGAATTTGTTTGAATCGCCTACTTATTATTCATTGGCTTAAGATGACTCATTTACACGATTTTAAGGTAGAATAAATGCATACATATCCCCCAAATATTATAACATGTTGTGCACAAAAGTCATGTTTGAAGTGCGAAAATGAATTTATTGGAACGCCTTCGTATGGTCCAATGACTTGAGATGACTCATTGACATGATTTTATGGTGAAACAAATGTACACATATCCCCCAAAGGTCGTTAGCATGTTGTGCATGAAACTCATGTTTGAAGTGCGAAAATAGAATTCGTTCAAATCGTCTTAATATGATTCATTGGCCTCGTCTTAATATGATTCATTGGCCTGAGGTGACTCATTGACCTGATTTTAAGGTCGAATAAATCCATACATATCCCCTAAATATTATTAACTTGTTGTGCGCCAAACTCATGTTTGAAGTGCAAAAATAAAATTAATTGGAACCGCCTTCATACGGTTCAATGTCTAGAGATGAAACATTGACATGATTTTAAGGCGAAACAAATGCAGACATATCCCCCAAAGGTCATTAACATGTTATGCACGAACGTTATATTTGAAGTGCTATAAAAGAATTTGTTCGAATCGCCTACTTATTATTCATTGGCTTGAGGTGACTCATTTACACAATTTTAAGGTGGAATAAATGCATACATAACCCCCAAATATTATTAACATGTTGTGCACGAAAGTCATGTTTGAAGTGCGAAAATGAATTTATTGGAACTCCTTCGTATGGTCCAATGACTTGAGATGACTCATTGACATGATTTTATGGTGAAACAAATGTACACATATCCCCCAAAGGTCGTTAGCATGTTGTGCATGAAACTCATGTTTGAAGTGCGAAAATAGAATTCGTTCAACTTGTCTTAATATGATTCATTGGCCTGAGGTGACTCATTGACATGATTTTAAGATGGAATAAATCCATACATATCATCTAAATATTATTAACTTGTTGTGCGCCAAACTCATGTTTGAAGTGCAAAAATAAAATTAATTGGAACCGCCTTGATACGGTTCAATGTCTAGAGATGAATCATTCACATGACTTTAAGGAGAAACAAATGCAGACATATCACCCAAAGGTCATTAACATGTTATGCACGAACCTCATATTTGAAGTGCTAAAATAGAATTTGTTCGAATCGCCTACTTATTATTCATTGGCTTGAGGTGACTCATTCACACAATTTTAAGGTGGAATAAATGCATGCATATCCCCCAAATATTATTAACATATTGTGCACGAAAGTCATGTTTGAAGTGCGAAAATAGAATTCATTACAACTGCCTTCATATAGTTCAATGAGTTGAGATGACTCATTGACATAATTTTAGGGTGAAACAAGTGCACACGTGGATCCCAAAGGTTATTAACATGTTATGCACGAACCTCATATTTGAAGTGCTAAAATAGAATTTGTTCGAATCGCCTACTTATTATTTATTGGCTTGAGGTGACTCATTCACACAATTTTAAGGTGGAATAAATGCATACATATCCCCCAAATATTATTAACATGTTGTGCACGAAACTCATGTTTGAAGTGCGAAAATAGAATTCATTGGAACCGCCTTCATACGGTTCAATAACTTGAGATGACTCATTGACATGATTTTATGGTGAAACAAATGCACACATGGATCCCAAAGGTCATTAACATGTTATGCACGAACCTCATATTTGAAGTGCCAAAATAGAATTTGTTCGAATCGCCTACTTATTATTTATTGGCTTGAGGTGACTCATTCACACAATTTTAAGGTGGAATAAATGGATACATATCCCCCAAATATTATTAACATGTTGTGCACGAAACCCATGTTTTAAGTACGAAAATGGAATTCATTTGAACCGCCTTCATATGGTTGAATGACTTGAGATGACTCATTGACATAATTTTAAGGTGAAACAAATACACACATATCCCCCAATAGTCGTTAGCATGTTTTGCACAAAACTCATGATCGAAGTGGGTAAAGAGAATTCGTTCAACTCGCCTTAATATGTGATTCATTGGCTTGAGGTGACTCATTGACATGATTTTAAGGTGAAATAAATACATACATAACCGCCAAAGATTATTAACATGTTATGCACCAAACTCATGTTTGAATTGTGAAAATTTAATTCATTAGAACCGCCTTCATATGGTTCAATTACTTGAGATGAATCATTGACATGATTTTATGGTGAAACAAATGCACACATATCCCCCAAAGGTCATCAACATGTTATGCACGAAACTCATATTTGAAGTGCGAAAATAGAATTTGTTCGAACAGCCTTCATATAATTCATTGGCTTGACGTGGCTCGTCGACATAATTTTAAGGTGGAATAAACGCATCCATATCCCCCAGATATTATTAATGTGTTGTGCACGAAACTCATGTTTGAAGTGCGAAAATAGAATTCATTGGAACCGCCTTCATATGGTTCAATGACTTGAGAAGACTCATCGACATGATTCTAAGGTGAAACAAAAATGCACAAATATCCCCCAAATGTCGTCAGCATGTTGTGCACGAAACTCATGATTCAAGTGCGAAAATAGAATTCGTTCGACTCGCCTTAATATGATTCAGTGGCTTGAGGTGACTCATTAACATGATTTTAGAATGGAATAAATGCATACATATCCCCTTAATATTATTAACTTGTTGTGCACCAAACTCATGTTTGGAGTGCAAAAATAGAATTCATTGGAACCGCCTTCATATGGTTCAATGACTTGAGATGACTCATTGACATAATTTTAAGGTGAAACAAATACACACATATCCCCCAATAGTCGTTAGCATGTTTTGCACAAAACTCATGATCGAAGTGGGTAAATAGAATTCGTTCAGCTCGCCTTAATATGTGATTCATTGGCTTTAGGTGACTCATTGACATGATTTTAAGGTGAAATAAATACATACATAACCGCCAAAGATTATTAACATGTTATGCACCAAACTCATGTTTGAATTGTGAAAATTTAATTCATTAGAACCGCCTTCATATGGTTCAATTACTTGAGATGAATCATTGACATGATTTTATGGTGAAACAAATGCATACATATCCCCCAAAGGTCATCAACATGTTATGCACGAAACTCATATTTGAAGTGCGAAAATAGAATTTGTTCGAACAGCCTTCATATAATTCATTGGCTTGACGTGGCTCGTCGACATAATTTTAAGGTGGAATAAACGCATCCATATCCCCCAGATATTATTAATGTGTTGTGCACGAAACTCATGTTTCAAGTGCAAAAATAGAATTCATTGGAACCGCCTTCATATGGTTCAATGAGTTGAGATGACTCATTGACATGATATTAAGGTGAAAACAAATGCAGACATATCCCCCCAATTTCATTAACACGTTATGCACGAACCTAATATTTGAAGTGCTAAAATAGAATTTGTTCGGATCGCCTACTTATTATTCATTGGCTTGAGGTGACTCATTCACACGATTTTAAGGTAGAATAAATGCATACATATCCCCCAAATATTATAACATGCTGTGCACAAAAGTCATGTTTGAAGTGCGAAAATGAATTTATTGGAACGCCTTCGTATGGTCCAATGACTTGAGATGACTCGTTGACATGATTTTATGGTGAAACAAAAGTACACATATCCCCCAAAGGTCGTTAGCATGTTGTGCATGAAACTCATGTTTGAAATGCGAAAATAGAATTCGTTCAACTCGTCTTAATATGATTCATTGGCCTGAGGTGACTCATTGACATGATTTTAAGGTGGAATAAATCCATACATATCCCCTAAATATTATTAACTTAGTGTGCGCCAAACTCATGTTTGAAGTGCAAAAATAAAATTAATTGGAACCGCCTTCATACGGTTCAATGTCTAGAGATGAATCATTGACATGATTTTAAGGAGAAACAAATGCAGACATATCACCCAAAGGTCATTAACATGTTATGCACGAACCTCATATTTGAAGTGCTAAAATAGAATTTGTTCGAATCGCCTACTTATTATTCATTGGCTTGAGGTGACTCATTCACACAATTTTAAGGTGGAATAAATGCATACATATCCCCCAAATATTAGTAACATGTTGTGCACGAAACTCATGTTTGAAGTGCAAAAATAGAATTCATTGGAACCGCCTTCTTATGGTTCAATGACTTTAGATGACTCGTTGACAAGATTTTAAGGTAAAACAAATGCACACATATCTCCCAATGGTCGTTAGCATGTTGTGCACGAAACTCATGATTCAATTGCGAAAATAGAATTCGTTCGACTCGCCTTAATATGATTCAGTTGCTTGAGGTGACTCATTAACATGATTTTAGAATGGATTAAATGCATACATATCCCCTTAATATTATTAACTTGTTGTGCACCAAAACTCATGTTTGAAGTGCAAAAATAGAATTCATTAGAACCGCCTTCATATGGTTCAATGACTTGAGATGACTCATTGACATGATTTTAAGGTGAAACAAATGTAGACATATCCCCCCAAGGTCATTAACACGTTATGCACGAACCTCATATTTGAAGTGCTAAAATAGAATTTGTTTGAATCGCCTACTTATTATTCATTGGCTTAAGATGACTCATTTACACGATTTTAAGGTAGAATAAATGCATACATATCCCCCAAATATTATAACATGTTGTGCACAAAAGTCATGTTTGAAGTGCGAAAATGAATTTATTGGAACGCCTTCGTATGGTTCAATGACTTGAGATGACTCATTGACATGATTTTATGGTGAAACAAATGTACACATATCCCCCAAAGGTCGTTAGCATGTTGTGCATGAAACTCATGTTTGAAGTGCGAAAATAGAATTCGTTCAAATCGTCTTAATATGATTCATTGGCCTCGTCTTAATATGATTCATTGGCCTGAGGTGACTCATTGACCTGATTTTAAGGTGGAATAAATCCATACATATCCCCTAAATATTATTAACTTGTTGTGCGCCAAACTCATGTTTGAAGTGCAAAAATAAAATTAATTGGAACCGCCTTCATACGGTTCAATGTCTAGAGATGAAACATTGACATGATTTTAAGGCGAAACAAATGCAGACATATCCCCCAAAGGTCATTAACATGTTATGCACGAACGTTATATTTGAAGTGCTATAAAAGAATTTGTTCGAATCGCCTACTTATTATTCATTGGCTTGAGGTGACTCATTTACACAATTTTAAGGTGGAATAAATGCATACATAACCCCCAAATATTATTAACATGTTGTGCACGAAAGTCATGTTTGAAGTGCGAAAATGAATTTATTGGAACTCCTTCGTATGGTCCAATGACTTGAGATGACTCATTGACATGATTTTATGGTGAAACAAATGTACACATATCCCCCAAAGGTCGTTAGCATGTTGTGCATGAAACTCATGTTTGAAGTGCGAAAATAGAATTCGTTCAACTTGTCTTAATATGATTCATTGGCCTGAGGTGACTCATTGACATGATTTTAAGATGGAATAAATCCATACATATCCCCTAAATATTATTAACTTGTTGTGCGCCAAACTCATGTTTGAAGTGCAAAAATAAAATTAATTGGAACCGCCTTGATACGGTTCAATGTCTAGAGATGAATCATTCACATGACTTTAAGGAGAAACAAATGCAGACATATCACCCAAAGGTCATTAACATGTTATGCACGAACCTCATATTTGAAGTGCTAAAATAGAATTTGTTCGAATCGCCTACTTATTATTCATTGGCTTGAGGTGACTCATTCACACAATTTTAAGGTGGAATAAATGCA
The DNA here is from genome assembly GCA_027186245.1 of Coriaria nepalensis. Classification (NCBI taxonomy): domain Eukaryota; kingdom Viridiplantae; phylum Streptophyta; class Magnoliopsida; order Cucurbitales; family Coriariaceae; genus Coriaria; species Coriaria nepalensis. The sequence goes on from CP114493.1 coordinate 4,568,815, forward strand.
TGCATATCCCCCAAATATTATTAACATATTGTGCACGAAAGTCATGTTTGAAGTGCGAAAATAGAATTCATTACAACTGCCTTCATATGGTTCAATGAGTTGAGATGACTCATTGACATAATTTTAGGGTGAAACAAGTGCACACGTGGATCCCAAAGGTTATTAACATGTTATGCACGAACCTCATATTTGAAGTGCTAAAATAGAATTTGTTCGAATCGCCTACTTATTATTTATTGGCTTGAGGTGACTCATTCACACAATTTTAAGGTGGAATAAATGCATACATATCCCCCAAATATTATTAACATGTTGTGCACGAAACTCATGTTTGAAGTGCGAAAATAGAATTCATTGGAACCGCCTTCATACGGTTCAATAACTTGAGATGACTCATTGACATGATTTTATGGTGAAACAAATGCACACATGGATCCCAAAGGTCATTAACATGTTATGCACGAACCTCATATTTGAAGTGCCAAAATAGAATTTGTTCGAATCGCCTACTTATTATTTATTGGCTTGAGGTGACTCATTCACACAGTTTTAAGGTGGAATAAATGGATACATATCCCCCAAATATTATTAACATGTTGTGCACGAAACCCATGTTTTAAGTACGAAAATGGAATTCATTTGAACCGCCTTCATATGGTTGAATGACTTGAGATGACTCATTGACATAATTTTAAGGTGAAACAAATACACACATATCCCCCAATAGTCGTTAGCATGTTTTGCACAAAACTCATGATCGAAGTGGGTAAAGAGAATTCGTTCAACTCGCCTTAATATGTGATTCATTGGCTTGAGGTGACTCATTGACATGATTTTAAGGTGAAATAAATACATACATAACCGCCAAAGATTATTAACATGTTATGCACCAAACTCATGTTTGAATTGTGAAAATTTAATTCATTAGAACCGCCTTCATATGGTTCAATTACTTGAGATGAATCATTGACATGATTTTATGGTGAAACAAATGCATACATATCCCCCAAAGGTCATCAACATGTTATGCACGAAACTCATATTTGAAGTGCGAAAATAGAATTTGTTCGAACAGCCTTCATATAATTCATTGGCTTGACGTGGCTCGTCGACATAATTTTAAGGTGGAATAAACGCATCCATATCCCCCAGATATTATTAATGTGTTGTGCACGAAACTCATGTTTGAAGTGCGAAAATAGAATTCATTGGAACCGCCTTCATATGGTTCAATGACTTGAGAAGACTCATCGACATGATTCTAAGGTGAAACAAAAATGCACAAATATCCCCCAAATGTCGTCAGCATGTTGTGCACGAAACTCATGATTCAAGTGCGAAAATAGAATTCGTTCGACTCGCCTTAATATGATTCAGTGGCTTGAGGTGACTCATTAACATGATTTTAGAATGGAATAAATGCATACATATCCCCTTAATATTATTAACTTGTTGTGCACCAAACTCATGTTTGGAGTGCAAAAATAGAATTCATTGGAACCGCCTTCATATGGTTCAATGACTTGAGATGACTCATTGACATAATTTTAAGGTGAAACAAATACACACATATCCCCCAATAGTCGTTAGCATGTTTTGCACAAAACTCATGATCGAAGTGGGTAAATAGAATTCGTTCAGCTCGCCTTAATATGTGATTCATTGGCTTTAGGTGACTCATTGACATGATTTTAAGGTGAAATAAATACATACATAACCGCCAAAGATTATTAACATGTTATGCACCAAACTCATGTTTGAATTGTGAAAATTTAATTCATTAGAACCGCCTTCATATGGTTCAATTACTTGAGATGAATCATTGACATGATTTTATGGTGAAACAAATGCATACATATCCCCCAAAGGTCATCAACATGTTATGCACGAAACTCATATTTGAAGTGCGAAAATAGAATTTGTTCGAACAGCCTTCATATAATTCATTGGCTTGACGTGGCTCGTCGACATAATTTTAAGGTGGAATAAACGCATCCATATCCCCCAGATATTATTAATGTGTTGTGCACGAAACTCATGTTTGAAGTGCGAAAATAGAATTCATTGGAACCGCCTTCATATGGTTCAATGACTTGAGAAGACTCATCGACATGATTCTAAGGTGAAACAAAAATGCACAAATATCCCCCAAATGTCGTCAGCATGTTGTGCACGAAACTCATGATTCAAGTGCGAAAATAGAATTCGTTCGACTCGCCTTAATATGATTCAGTGGCTTGAGGTGACTCATTAACATGATTTTAGAATGGAATAAATGCATACATATCCCCTTAATATTATTAACTTGTTGTGCACCAAACTCATGTTTGGAGTGCAAAAATAGAATTCATTGGAACCGCCTTCATATGGTTCAATGACTTGAGATGACTCATTGACATAATTTTAAGGTGAAACAAATACACACATATCCCCCAATAGTCGTTAGCATGTTTTGCACAAAACTCATGATCGAAGTGGGTAAATAGAATTCGTTCAGCTCGCCTTAATATGTGATTCATTGGCTTTAGGTGACTCATTGACATGATTTTAAGGTGAAATAAATACATACATAACCGCCAAAGATTATTAACATGTTATGCACCAAACTCATGTTTGAATTGTGAAAATTTAATTCATTAGAACCGCCTTCATATGGTTCAATTACTTGAGATGAATCATTGACATGATTTTATGGTGAAACAAATGCATACATATCCCCCAAAGGTCATCAACATGTTATGCACGAAACTCATATTTGAAGTGCGAAAATAGAATTTGTTCGAACAGCCTTCATATAATTCATTGGCTTGACGTGGCTCGTCGACATAATTTTAAGGTGGAATAAACGCATCCATATCCCCCAGATATTATTAATGTGTTGTGCACGAAACTCATGTTTGAAGTGCGAAAATAGAATTCATTGGAACCGCCTTCATATGGTTCAATGACTTGAGAAGACTCATCGACATGATTCTAAGGTGAAACAAAAATGCACAAATATCCCCCAAATGTCGTCAGCATGTTGTGCACGAAACTCATGATTCAAGTGCGAAAATAGAATTCGTTCGACTCGCCTTAATATGATTCAGTGGCTTGAGGTGACTCATTAACATGATTTTAGAATGGAATAAATGCATACATATCCCCTTAATATTATTAACTTGTTGTGCACCAAACTCATGTTTGGAGTGCAAAAATAGAATTCATTGGAACCGCCTTCATATGGTTCAATGACTTGAGATGACTCATTGACATAATTTTAAGGTGAAACAAATACACACATATCCCCCAATAGTCGTTAGCATGTTTTGCACAAAACTCATGATCGAAGTGGGTAAATAGAATTCGTTCAGCTCGCCTTAATATGTGATTCATTGGCTTTAGGTGACTCATTGACATGATTTTAAGGTGAAATAAATACATACATAACCGCCAAAGATTATTAACATGTTATGCACCAAACTCATGTTTGAATTGTGAAAATTTAATTCATTAGAACCGCCTTCATATGGTTCAATTACTTGAGATGAATCATTGACATGATTTTATGGTGAAACAAATGCATACATATCCCCCAAAGGTCATCAACATGTTATGCACGAAACTCATATTTGAAGTGCGAAAATAGAATTTGTTCGAACAGCCTTCATATAATTCATTGGCTTGACGTGGCTCGTCGACATAATTTTAAGGTGGAATAAACGCATCCATATCCCCCAGATATTATTAATGTGTTGTGCACGAAACTCATGTTTGAAGTGCGAAAATAGAATTCATTGGAACCGCCTTCATATGGTTCAATGACTTGAGAAGACTCATCGACATGATTCTAAGGTGAAACAAAAATGCACAAATATCCCCCAAATGTCGTCAGCATGTTGTGCACGAAACTCATGATTCAAGTGCGAAAATAGAATTCGTTCGACTCGCCTTAATATGATTCAGTGGCTTGAGGTGACTCATTAACATGATTTTAGAATGGAATAAATGCATACATATCCCCTTAATATTATTAACTTGTTGTGCACCAAACTCATGTTTGGAGTGCAAAAATAGAATTCATTGGAACCGCCTTCATATGGTTCAATGACTTGAGATGACTCATTGACATAATTTTAAGGTGAAACAAATACACACATATCCCCCAATAGTCGTTAGCATGTTTTGCACAAAACTCATGATCGAAGTGGGTAAATAGAATTCGTTCAGCTCGCCTTAATATGTGATTCATTGGCTTTAGGTGACTCATTGACATGATTTTAAGGTGAAATAAATACATACATAACCGCCAAAGATTATTAACATGTTATGCACCAAACTCATGTTTGAATTGTGAAAATTTAATTCATTAGAACCGCCTTCATATGGTTCAATTACTTGAGATGAATCATTGACATGATTTTATGGTGAAACAAATGCATACATATCCCCCAAAGGTCATCAACATGTTATGCACGAAACTCATATTTGAAGTGCGAAAATAGAATTTGTTCGAACAGCCTTCATATAATTCATTGGCTTGACGTGGCTCGTCGACATAATTTTAAGGTGGAATAAACGCATCCATATCCCCCAGATATTATTAATGTGTTGTGCACGAAACTCATGTTTGAAGTGCGAAAATAGAATTCATTGGAACCGCCTTCATATGGTTCAATGACTTGAGAAGACTCATCGACATGATTCTAAGGTGAAACAAAAATGCACAAATATCCCCCAAATGTCGTCAGCATGTTGTGCACGAAACTCATGATTCAAGTGCGAAAATAGAATTCGTTCGACTCGCCTTAATATGATTCAGTGGCTTGAGGTGACTCATTAACATGATTTTAGAATGGAATAAATGCATACATATCCCCTTAATATTATTAACTTGTTGTGCACCAAACTCATGTTTGGAGTGCAAAAATAGAATTCATTGGAACCGCCTTCATATGGTTCAATGACTTGAGATGACTCATTGACATAATTTTAAGGTGAAACAAATACACACATATCCCCCAATAGTCGTTAGCATGTTTTGCACAAAACTCATGATCGAAGTGGGTAAATAGAATTCGTTCAGCTCGCCTTAATATGTGATTCATTGGCTTTAGGTGACTCATTGACATGATTTTAAGGTGAAATAAATACATACATAACCGCCAAAGATTATTAACATGTTATGCACCAAACTCATGTTTGAATTGTGAAAATTTAATTCATTAGAACCGCCTTCATATGGTTCAATTACTTGAGATGAATCATTGACATGATTTTATGGTGAAACAAATGCATACATATCCCCCAAAGGTCATCAACATGTTATGCACGAAACTCATATTTGAAGTGCGAAAATAGAATTTGTTCGAACAGCCTTCATATAATTCATTGGCTTGACGTGGCTCGTCGACATAATTTTAAGGTGGAATAAACGCATCCATATCCCCCAGATATTATTAATGTGTTGTGCACGAAACTCATGTTTGAAGTGCGAAAATAGAATTCATTGGAACCGCCTTCATATGGTTCAATGACTTGAGAAGACTCATCGACATGATTCTAAGGTGAAACAAAAATGCACAAATATCCCCCAAATGTCGTCAGCATGTTGTGCACGAAACTCATGATTCAAGTGCGAAAATAGAATTCGTTCGACTCGCCTTAATATGATTCAGTGGCTTGAGGTGACTCATTAACATGATTTTAGAATGGAATAAATGCATACATATCCCCTTAATATTATTAACTTGTTGTGCACCAAACTCATGTTTGGAGTGCAAAAATAGAATTCATTGGAACCGCCTTCATATGGTTCAATGACTTGAGATGACTCATTGACATAATTTTAAGGTGAAACAAATACACACATATCCCCCAATAGTCGTTAGCATGTTTTGCACAAAACTCATGATCGAAGTGGGTAAATAGAATTCGTTCAGCTCGCCTTAATATGTGATTCATTGGCTTTAGGTGACTCATTGACATGATTTTAAGGTGAAATAAATACATACATAACCGCCAAAGATTATTAACATGTTATGCACCAAACTCATGTTTGAATTGTGAAAATTTAATTCATTAGAACCGCCTTCATATGGTTCAATTACTTGAGATGAATCATTGACATGATTTTATGGTGAAACAAATGCATACATATCCCCCAAAGGTCATCAACATGTTATGCACGAAACTCATATTTGAAGTGCGAAAATAGAATTTGTTCGAACAGCCTTCATATAATTCATTGGCTTGACGTGGCTCGTCGACATAATTTTAAGGTGGAATAAACGCATCCATATCCCCCAGATATTATTAATGTGTTGTGCACGAAACTCATGTTTGAAGTGCGAAAATAGAATTCATTGGAACCGCCTTCATATGGTTCAATGACTTGAGAAGACTCATCGACATGATTCTAAGGTGAAACAAAAATGCACAAATATCCCCCAAATGTCGTCAGCATGTTGTGCACGAAACTCATGATTCAAGTGCGAAAATAGAATTCGTTCGACTCGCCTTAATATGATTCAGTGGCTTGAGGTGACTCATTAACATGATTTTAGAATGGAATAAATGCATACATATCCCCTTAATATTATTAACTTGTTGTGCACCAAACTCATGTTTGGAGTGCAAAAATAGAATTCATTGGAACCGCCTTCATATGGTTCAATGACTTGAGATGACTCATTGACATAATTTTAAGGTGAAACAAATACACACATATCCCCCAATAGTCGTTAGCATGTTTTGCACAAAACTCATGATCGAAGTGGGTAAATAGAATTCGTTCAGCTCGCCTTAATATGTGATTCATTGGCTTTAGGTGACTCATTGACATGATTTTAAGGTGAAATAAATACATACATAACCGCCAAAGATTATTAACATGTTATGCACCAAACTCATGTTTGAATTGTGAAAATTTAATTCATTAGAACCGCCTTCATATGGTTCAATTACTTGAGATGAATCATTGACATGATTTTATGGTGAAACAAATGCATACATATCCCCCAAAGGTCATCAACATGTTATGCACGAAACTCATATTTGAAGTGCGAAAATAGAATTTGTTCGAACAGCCTTCATATAATTCATTGGCTTGACGTGGCTCGTCGACATAATTTTAAGGTGGAATAAACGCATCCATATCCCCCAGATATTATTAATGTGTTGTGCACGAAACTCATGTTTGAAGTGCGAAAATAGAATTCATTGGAACCGCCTTCATATGGTTCAATGACTTGAGAAGACTCATCGACATGATTCTAAGGTGAAACAAAAATGCACAAATATCCCCCAAATGTCGTCAGCATGTTGTGCACGAAACTCATGATTCAAGTGCGAAAATAGAATTCGTTCGACTCGCCTTAATATGATTCAGTGGCTTGAGGTGACTCATTAACATGATTTTAGAATGGAATAAATGCATACATATCCCCTTAATATTATTAACTTGTTGTGCACCAAACTCATGTTTGGAGTGCAAAAATAGAATTCATTGGAACCGCCTTCATATGGTTCAATGACTTGAGATGACTCATTGACATAATTTTAAGGTGAAACAAATACACACATATCCCCCAATAGTCGTTAGCATGTTTTGCACAAAACTCATGATCGAAGTGGGTAAATAGAATTCGTTCAGCTCGCCTTAATATGTGATTCATTGGCTTTAGGTGACTCATTGACATGATTTTAAGGTGAAATAAATACATACATAACCGCCAAAGATTATTAACATGTTATGCACCAAACTCATGTTTGAATTGTGAAAATTTAATTCATTAGAACCGCCTTCATATGGTTCAATTACTTGAGATGAATCATTGACATGATTTTATGGTGAAACAAATGCATACATATCCCCCAAAGGTCATCAACATGTTATGCACGAAACTCATATTTGAAGTGCGAAAATAGAATTTGTTCGAACAGCCTTCATATAATTCATTGGCTTGACGTGGCTCGTCGACATAATTTTAAGGTGGAATAAACGCATCCATATCCCCCAGATATTATTAATGTGTTGTGCACGAAACTCATGTTTGAAGTGCGAAAATAGAATTCATTGGAACCGCCTTCATATGGTTCAATGACTTGAGAAGACTCATCGACATGATTCTAAGGTGAAACAAAAATGCACAAATATCCCCCAAATGTCGTCAGCATGTTGTGCACGAAACTCATGATTCAAGTGCGAAAATAGAATTCGTTCGACTCGCCTTAATATGATTCAGTGGCTTGAGGTGACTCATTAACATGATTTTAGAATGGAATAAATGCATACATATCCCCTTAATATTATTAACTTGTTGTGCACCAAACTCATGTTTGGAGTGCAAAAATAGAATTCATTGGAACCGCCTTCATATGGTTCAATGACTTGAGATGACTCATTGACATAATTTTAAGGTGAAACAAATACACACATATCCCCCAATAGTCGTTAGCATGTTTTGCACAAAACTCATGATCGAAGTGGGTAAATAGAATTCGTTCAGCTCGCCTTAATATGTGATTCATTGGCTTTAGGTGACTCATTGACATGATTTTAAGGTGAAATAAATACATACATAACCGCCAAAGATTATTAACATGTTATGCACCAAACTCATGTTTGAATTGTGAAAATTTAATTCATTAGAACCGCCTTCATATGGTTCAATTACTTGAGATGAATCATTGACATGATTTTATGGTGAAACAAATGCATACATATCCCCCAAAGGTCATCAACATGTTATGCACGAAACTCATATTTGAAGTGCGAAAATAGAATTTGTTCGAACAGCCTTCATATAATTCATTGGCTTGACGTGGCTCGTCGACATAATTTTAAGGTGGAATAAACGCATCCATATCCCCCAGATATTATTAATGTGTTGTGCACGAAACTCATGTTTGAAGTGCGAAAATAGAATTCATTGGAACCGCCTTCATATGGTTCAATGACTTGAGAAGACTCATCGACATGATTCTAAGGTGAAACAAAAATGCACAAATATCCCCCAAATGTCGTCAGCATGTTGTGCACGAAACTCATGATTCAAGTGCGAAAATAGAATTCGTTCGACTCGCCTTAATATGATTCAGTGGCTTGAGGTGACTCATTAACATGATTTTAGAATGGAATAAATGCATACATATCCCCTTAATATTATTAACTTGTTGTGCACCAAACTCATGTTTGGAGTGCAAAAATAGAATTCATTGGAACCGCCTTCATATGGTTCAATGACTTGAGATGACTCATTGACATAATTTTAAGGTGAAACAAATACACACATATCCCCCAATAGTCGTTAGCATGTTTTGCACAAAACTCATGATCGAAGTGGGTAAATAGAATTCGTTCAGCTCGCCTTAATATGTGATTCATTGGCTTTAGGTGACTCATTGACATGATTTTAAGGTGAAATAAATACATACATAACCGCCAAAGATTATTAACATGTTATGCACCAAACTCATGTTTGAATTGTGAAAATTTAATTCATTAGAACCGCCTTCATATGGTTCAATTACTTGAGATGAATCATTGACATGATTTTATGGTGAAACAAATGCATACATATCCCCCAAAGGTCATCAACATGTTATGCACGAAACTCATATTTGAAGTGCGAAAATAGAATTTGTTCGAACAGCCTTCATATAATTCATTGGCTTGACGTGGCTCGTCGACATAATTTTAAGGTGGAATAAACGCATCCATATCCCCCAGATATTATTAATGTGTTGTGCACGAAACTCATGTTTGAAGTGCGAAAATAGAATTCATTGGAACCGCCTTCATATGGTTCAATGACTTGAGAAGACTCATCGACATGATTCTAAGGTGAAACAAAAATGCACAAATATCCCCCAAATGTCGTCAGCATGTTGTGCACGAAACTCATGATTCAAGTGCGAAAATAGAATTCGTTCGACTCGCCTTAATATGATTCAGTGGCTTGAGGTGACTCATTAACATGATTTTAGAATGGAATAAATGCATACATATCCCCTTAATATTATTAACTTGTTGTGCACCAAACTCATGTTTGGAGTGCAAAAATAGAATTCATTGGAACCGCCTTCATATGGTTCAATGACTTGAGATGACTCATTGACATAATTTTAAGGTGAAACAAATACACACATATCCCCCAATAGTCGTTAGCATGTTTTGCACAAAACTCATGATCGAAGTGGGTAAATAGAATTCGTTCAGCTCGCCTTAATATGTGATTCATTGGCTTTAGGTGACTCATTGACATGATTTTAAGGTGAAATAAATACATACATAACCGCCAAAGATTATTAACATGTTATGCACCAAACTCATGTTTGAATTGTGAAAATTTAATTCATTAGAACCGCCTTCATATGGTTCAATTACTTGAGATGAATCATTGACATGATTTTATGGTGAAACAAATGCATACATATCCCCCAAAGGTCATCAACATGTTATGCACGAAACTCATATTTGAAGTGCGAAAATAGAATTTGTTCGAACAGCCTTCATATAATTCATTGGCTTGACGTGGCTCGTCGACATAATTTTAAGGTGGAATAAACGCATCCATATCCCCCAGATATTATTAATGTGTTGTGCACGAAACTCATGTTTGAAGTGCGAAAATAGAATTCATTGGAACCGCCTTCATATGGTTCAATGACTTGAGAAGACTCATCGACATGATTCTAAGGTGAAACAAAAATGCACAAATATCCCCCAAATGTCGTCAGCATGTTGTGCACGAAACTCATGATTCAAGTGCGAAAATAGAATTCGTTCGACTCGCCTTAATATGATTCAGTGGCTTGAGGTGACTCATTAACATGATTTTAGAATGGAATAAATGCATACATATCCCCTTAATATTATTAACTTGTTGTGCACCAAACTCATGTTTGGAGTGCAAAAATAGAATTCATTGGAACCGCCTTCATATGGTTCAATGACTTGAGATGACTCATTGACATAATTTTAAGGTGAAACAAATACACACATATCCCCCAATAGTCGTTAGCATGTTTTGCACAAAACTCATGATCGAAGTGGGTAAATAGAATTCGTTCAGCTCGCCTTAATATGTGATTCATTGGCTTTAGGTGACTCATTGACATGATTTTAAGGTGAAATAAATACATACATAACCGCCAAAGATTATTAACATGTTATGCACCAAACTCATGTTTGAATTGTGAAAATTTAATTCATTAGAACCGCCTTCATATGGTTCAATTACTTGAGATGAATCATTGACATGATTTTATGGTGAAACAAATGCATACATATCCCCCAAAGGTCATCAACATGTTATGCACGAAACTCATATTTGAAGTGCGAAAATAGAATTTGTTCGAACAGCCTTCATATAATTCATTGGCTTGACGTGGCTCGTCGACATAATTTTAAGGTGGAATAAACGCATCCATATCCCCCAGATATTATTAATGTGTTGTGCACGAAACTCATGTTTGAAGTGCGAAAATAGAATTCATTGGAACCGCCTTCATATGGTTCAATGACTTGAGAAGACTCATCGACATGATTCTAAGGTGAAACAAAAATGCACAAATATCCCCCAAATGTCGTCAGCATGTTGTGCACGAAACTCATGATTCAAGTGCGAAAATAGAATTCGTTCGACTCGCCTTAATATGATTCAGTGGCTTGAGGTGACTCATTAACATGATTTTAGAATGGAATAAATGCATACATATCCCCTTAATATTATTAACTTGTTGTGCACCAAACTCATGTTTGGAGTGCAAAAATAGAATTCATTGGAACCGCCTTCATATGGTTCAATGACTTGAGATGACTCATTGACATAATTTTAAGGTGAAACAAATACACACATATCCCCCAATAGTCGTTAGCATGTTTTGCACAAAACTCATGATCGAAGTGGGTAAATAGAATTCGTTCAGCTCGCCTTAATATGTGATTCATTGGCTTTAGGTGACTCATTGACATGATTTTAAGGTGAAATAAATACATACATAACCGCCAAAGATTATTAACATGTTATGCACCAAACTCATGTTTGAATTGTGAAAATTTAATTCATTAGAACCGCCTTCATATGGTTCAATTACTTGAGATGAATCATTGACATGATTTTATGGTGAAACAAATGCATACATATCCCCCAAAGGTCATCAACATGTTATGCACGAAACTCATATTTGAAGTGCGAAAATAGAATTTGTTCGAACAGCCTTCATATAATTCATTGGCTTGACGTGGCTCGTCGACATAATTTTAAGGTGGAATAAACGCATCCATATCCCCCAGATATTATTAATGTGTTGTGCACGAAACTCATGTTTGAAGTGCGAAAATAGAATTCATTGGAACCGCCTTCATATGGTTCAATGACTTGAGAAGACTCATCGACATGATTCTAAGGTGAAACAAAAATGCACAAATATCCCCCAAATGTCGTCAGCATGTTGTGCACGAAACTCATGATTCAAGTGCGAAAATAGAATTCGTTCGACTCGCCTTAATATGATTCAGTGGCTTGAGGTGACTCATTAACATGATTTTAGAATGGAATAAATGCATACATATCCCCTTAATATTATTAACTTGTTGTGCACCAAACTCATGTTTGGAGTGCAAAAATAGAATTCATTGGAACCGCCTTCATATGGTTCAATGACTTGAGATGACTCATTGACATAATTTTAAGGTGAAACAAATACACACATATCCCCCAATAGTCGTTAGCATGTTTTGCACAAAACTCATGATCGAAGTGGGTAAATAGAATTCGTTCAGCTCGCCTTAATATGTGATTCATTGGCTTTAGGTGACTCATTGACATGATTTTAAGGTGAAATAAATACATACATAACCGCCAAAGATTATTAACATGTTATGCACCAAACTCATGTTTGAATTGTGAAAATTTAATTCATTAGAACCGCCTTCATATGGTTCAATTACTTGAGATGAATCATTGACATGATTTTATGGTGAAACAAATGCATACATATCCCCCAAAGGTCATCAACATGTTATGCACGAAACTCATATTTGAAGTGCGAAAATAGAATTTGTTCGAACAGCCTTCATATAATTCATTGGCTTGACGTGGCTCGTCGACATAATTTTAAGGTGGAATAAACGCATCCATATCCCCCAGATATTATTAATGTGTTGTGCACGAAACTCATGTTTGAAGTGCGAAAATAGAATTCATTGGAACCGCCTTCATATGGTTCAATGACTTGAGAAGACTCATCGACATGATTCTAAGGTGAAACAAAAATGCACAAATATCCCCCAAATGTCGTCAGCATGTTGTGCACGAAACTCATGATTCAAGTGCGAAAATAGAATTCGTTCGACTCGCCTTAATATGATTCAGTGGCTTGAGGTGACTCATTAACATGATTTTAGAATGGAATAAATGCATACATATCCCCTTAATATTATTAACTTGTTGTGCACCAAACTCATGTTTGGAGTGCAAAAATAGAATTCATTGGAACCGCCTTCATATGGTTCAATGACTTGAGATGACTCATTGACATAATTTTAAGGTGAAACAAATACACACATATCCCCCAATAGTCGTTAGCATGTTTTGCACAAAACTCATGATCGAAGTGGGTAAATAGAATTCGTTCAGCTCGCCTTAATATGTGATTCATTGGCTTTAGGTGACTCATTGACATGATTTTAAGGTGAAATAAATACATACATAACCGCCAAAGATTATTAACATGTTATGCACCAAACTCATGTTTGAATTGTGAAAATTTAATTCATTAGAACGGCCTTCATATGGTTCAATTACTTGAGATGAATCATTGACATGATTTTATGGTGAAACAAATGCATACATATCCCCCAAAGGTCATCAACATGTTATGCACGAAACTCATATTTGAAGTGCGAAAATAGAATTTGTTCGAACAGCCTTCATATAATTCATTGGCTTGACGTGGCTCGTCGACATAATTTTAAGGTGGAATGAACGCATCCATATCCCCCAGATATTATTAATGTGTTGTGCACGAAACTCATGTTTGAAGTGCGAAAATAGAATTCATTGGAACCGCCTTCATATGGTTCAATGACTTGAGAAGACTCATCGACATGATTCTAAGGTGAAACAAAAATGCACAAATATCCCCCAAATGTCGTCAGCATGTTGTGCACGAAACTCATGATTCAAGTGCGAAAATAGAATTCGTTCGACTCGCCTTAATATGATTCAGTGGCTTGAGGTGACTCATTAACATGATTTTAGAATGGAATAAATGCATACATATCCCCTTAATATTATTAACTTGTTGTGCACCAAACTCATGTTTGGAGTGCAAAAATAGAATTCATTGGAACCGCCTTCATATGGTTCAATGACTTGAGATGACTCATTGACATAATTTTAAGGTGAAACAAATACACACATATCCCCCAATAGTCGTTAGCATGTTTTGCACAAAACTCATGATCGAAGTGGGTAAATAGAATTCGTTCAGCTCGCCTTAATATGTGATTCATTGGCTTTAGGTGACTCATTGACATGATTTTAAGGTGAAATAAATACATACATAACCGCCAAAGATTATTAACATGTTATGCACCAAACTCATGTTTGAATTGTGAAAATTTAATTCATTAGAACGGCCTTCATATGGTTCAATTACTTGAGATGAATCATTGACATGATTTTATGGTGAAACAAATGCATACATATCCCCCAAAGGTCATCAACATGTTATGCACGAAACTCATATTTGAAGTGCGAAAATAGAATTTGTTCGAACAGCCTTCATATAATTCATTGGCTTGACGTGGCTCGTCGACATAATTTTAAGGTGGAATGAACGCATCCATATCCCCCAGATATTATTAATGTGTTGTGCACGAAACTCATGTTTGAAGTGCGAAAATAGAATTCATTGGAACCGCCTTCATATGGTTCAATGACTTGAGAAGACTCATCGACATGATTCTAAGGTGAAACAAAAATGCACAAATATCCCCCAAATGTCGTCAGCATGTTGTGCACGAAACTCATGATTCAAGTGCGAAAATAGAATTCGTTCGACTCGCCTTAATATGATTCAGTGGCTTGAGGTGACTCATTAACATGATTTTAGAATGGAATAAATGCATACATATCCCCTTAATATTATTAACTTGTTGTGCACCAAACTCATGTTTGGAGTGCAAAAATAGAATTCATTGGAACCGCCTTCATATGGTTCAATGACTTGAGATGACTCATTGACATAATTTTAAGGTGAAACAAATACACACATATCCCCCAATAGTCGTTAGCATGTTTTGCACAAAACTCATGATCGAAGTGGGTAAATAGAATTCGTTCAGCTCGCCTTAATATGTGATTCATTGGCTTTAGGTGACTCATTGACATGATTTTAAGGTGAAATAAATACATACATAACCGCCAAAGATTATTAACATGTTATGCACCAAACTCATGTTTGAATTGTGAAAATTTAATTCATTAGAACCGCCTTCATATGGTTCAATTACTTGAGATGAATCATTGACATGATTTTATGGTGAAACAAATGCATACATATCCCCCAAAGGTCATCAACATGTTATGCACGAAACTCATATTTGAAGTGCGAAAATAGAATTTGTTCGAACAGCCTTCATATAATTCATTGGCTTGACGTGGCTCGTCGACATAATTTTAAGGTGGAATAAACGCATCCATATCCCCCAGATATTATTAATGTGTTGTGCACGAAACTCATGTTTGAAGTGCGAAAATAGAATTCATTGGAACCGCCTTCATATGGTTCAATGACTTGAGAAGACTCATCGACATGATTCTAAGGTGAAACAAAAATGCACAAATATCCCCCAAATGTCGTCAGCATGTTGTGCACGAAACTCATGATTCAAGTGCGAAAATAGAATTCGTTCGACTCGCCTTAATATGATTCAGTGGCTTGAGGTGACTCATTAACATGATTTTAGAATGGAATAAATGCATACATATCCCCTTAATATTATTAACTTGTTGTGCACCAAACTCATGTTTGGAGTGCAAAAATAGAATTCATTGGAACCGCCTTCATATGGTTCAATGACTTGAGATGACTCATTGACATAATTTTAAGGTGAAACAAATACACACATATCCCCCAATAGTCGTTAGCATGTTTTGCACAAAACTCATGATCGAAGTGGGTAAATAGAATTCGTTCAGCTCGCCTTAATATGTGATTCATTGGCTTTAGGTGACTCATTGACATGATTTTAAGGTGAAATAAATACATACATAACCGCCAAAGATTATTAACATGTTATGCACCAAACTCATGTTTGAATTGTGAAAATTTAATTCATTAGAACCGCCTTCATATGGTTCAATTACTTGAGATGAATCATTGACATGATTTTATGGTGAAACAAATGCATACATATCCCCCAAAGGTCATCAACATGTTATGCACGAAACTCATATTTGAAGTGCGAAAATAGAATTTGTTCGAACAGCCTTCATATAATTCATTGGCTTGACGTGGCTCGTCGACATAATTTTAAGGTGGAATAAACGCATCCATATCCCCCAGATATTATTAATGTGTTGTGCACGAAACTCATGTTTGAAGTGCGAAAATAGAATTCATTGGAACCGCCTTCATATGGTTCAATGACTTGAGAAGACTCATCGACATGATTCTAAGGTGAAACAAAAATGCACAAATATCCCCCAAATGTCGTCAGCATGTTGTGCACGAAACTCATGATTCAAGTGCGAAAATAGAATTCGTTCGACTCGCCTTAATATGATTCAGTGGCTTGAGGTGACTCATTAACATGATTTTAGAATGGAATAAATGCATACATATCCCCTTAATATTATTAACTTGTTGTGCACCAAACTCATGTTTGGAGTGCAAAAATAGAATTCATTGGAACCGCCTTCATATGGTTCAATGACTTGAGATGACTCATTGACATAATTTTAAGGTGAAACAAATACACACATATCCCCCAATAGTCGTTAGCATGTTTTGCACAAAACTCATGATCGAAGTGGGTAAATAGAATTCGTTCAGCTCGCCTTAATATGTGATTCATTGGCTTTAGGTGACTCATTGACATGATTTTAAGGTGAAATAAATACATACATAACCGCCAAAGATTATTAACATGTTATGCACCAAACTCATGTTTGAATTGTGAAAATTTAATTCATTAGAACCGCCTTCATATGGTTCAATTACTTGAGATGAATCATTGACATGATTTTATGGTGAAACAAATGCATACATATCCCCCAAAGGTCATCAACATGTTATGCACGAAACTCATATTTGAAGTGCGAAAATAGAATTTGTTCGAACAGCCTTCATATAATTCATTGGCTTGACGTGGCTCGTCGACATAATTTTAAGGTGGAATAAACGCATCCATATCCCCCAGATATTATTAATGTGTTGTGCACGAAACTCATGTTTGAAGTGCGAAAATAGAATTCATTGGAACCGCCTTCATATGGTTCAATGACTTGAGAAGACTCATCGACATGATTCTAAGGTGAAACAAAAATGCACAAATATCCCCCAAATGTCGTCAGCATGTTGTGCACGAAACTCATGATTCAAGTGCGAAAATAGAATTCGTTCGACTCGCCTTAATATGATTCAGTGGCTTGAGGTGACTCATTAACATGATTTTAGAATGGAATAAATGCATACATATCCCCTTAATATTATTAACTTGTTGTGCACCAAACTCATGTTTGGAGTGCAAAAATAGAATTCATTGGAACCGCCTTCATATGGTTCAATGACTTGAGATGACTCATTGACATAATTTTAAGGTGAAACAAATACACACATATCCCCCAATAGTCGTTAGCATGTTTTGCACAAAACTCATGATCGAAGTGGGTAAATAGAATTCGTTCAGCTCGCCTTAATATGTGATTCATTGGCTTTAGGTGACTCATTGACATGATTTTAAGGTGAAATAAATACATACATAACCGCCAAAGATTATTAACATGTTATGCACCAAACTCATGTTTGAATTGTGAAAATTTAATTCATTAGAACCGCCTTCATATGGTTCAATTACTTGAGATGAATCATTGACATGATTTTATGGTGAAACAAATGCATACATATCCCCCAAAGGTCATCAACATGTTATGCACGAAACTCATATTTGAAGTGCGAAAATAGAATTTGTTCGAACAGCCTTCATATAATTCATTGGCTTGACGTGGCTCGTCGACATAATTTTAAGGTGGAATAAACGCATCCATATCCCCCAGATATTATTAATGTGTTGTGCACGAAACTCATGTTTGAAGTGCGAAAATAGAATTCATTGGAACCGCCTTCATATGGTTCAATGACTTGAGAAGACTCATCGACATGATTCTAAGGTGAAACAAAAATGCACAAATATCCCCCAAATGTCGTCAGCATGTTGTGCACGAAACTCATGATTCAAGTGCGAAAATAGAATTCGTTCGACTCGCCTTAATATGATTCAGTGGCTTGAGGTGACTCATTAACATGATTTTAGAATGGAATAAATGCATACATATCCCCTTAATATTATTAACTTGTTGTGCACCAAACTCATGTTTGGAGTGCAAAAATAGAATTCATTGGAACCGCCTTCATATGGTTCAATGACTTGAGATGACTCATTGACATAATTTTAAGGTGAAACAAATACACACATATCCCCCAATAGTCGTTAGCATGTTTTGCACAAAACTCATGATCGAAGTGGGTAAATAGAATTCGTTCAGCTCGCCTTAATATGTGATTCATTGGCTTTAGGTGACTCATTGACATGATTTTAAGGTGAAATAAATACATACATAACCGCCAAAGATTATTAACATGTTATGCACCAAACTCATGTTTGAATTGTGAAAATTTAATTCATTAGAACCGCCTTCATATGGTTCAATTACTTGAGATGAATCATTGACATGATTTTATGGTGAAACAAATGCATACATATCCCCCAAAGGTCATCAACATGTTATGCACGAAACTCATATTTGAAGTGCGAAAATAGAATTTGTTCGAACAGCCTTCATATAATTCATTGGCTTGACGTGGCTCGTCGACATAATTTTAAGGTGGAATAAACGCATCCATATCCCCCAGATATTATTAATGTGTTGTGCACGAAACTCATGTTTGAAGTGCGAAAATAGAATTCATTGGAACCGCCTTCATATGGTTCAATGACTTGAGAAGACTCATCGACATGATTCTAAGGTGAAACAAAAATGCACAAATATCCCCCAAATGTCGTCAGCATGTTGTGCACGAAACTCATGATTCAAGTGCGAAAATAGAATTCGTTCGACTCGCCTTAATATGATTCAGTGGCTTGAGGTGACTCATTAACATGATTTTAGAATGGAATAAATGCATACATATCCCCTTAATATTATTAACTTGTTGTGCACCAAACTCATGTTTGGAGTGCAAAAATAGAATTCATTGGAACCGCCTTCATATGGTTCAATGACTTGAGATGACTCATTGACATAATTTTAAGGTGAAACAAATACACACATATCCCCCAATAGTCGTTAGCATGTTTTGCACAAAACTCATGATCGAAGTGGGTAAATAGAATTCGTTCAGCTCGCCTTAATATGTGATTCATTGGCTTTAGGTGACTCATTGACATGATTTTAAGGTGAAATAAATACATACATAACCGCCAAAGATTATTAACATGTTATGCACCAAACTCATGTTTGAATTGTGAAAATTTAATTCATTAGAACCGCCTTCATATGGTTCAATTACTTGAGATGAATCATTGACATGATTTTATGGTGAAACAAATGCATACATATCCCCCAAAGGTCATCAACATGTTATGCACGAAACTCATATTTGAAGTGCGAAAATAGAATTTGTTCGAACAGCCTTCATATAATTCATTGGCTTGACGTGGCTCGTCGACATAATTTTAAGGTGGAATAAACGCATCCATATCCCCCAGATATTATTAATGTGTTGTGCACGAAACTCATGTTTGAAGTGCGAAAATAGAATTCATTGGAACCGCCTTCATATGGTTCAATGACTTGAGAAGACTCATCGACATGATTCTAAGGTGAAACAAAAATGCACAAATATCCCCCAAATGTCGTCAGCATGTTGTGCACGAAACTCATGATTCAAGTGCGAAAATAGAATTCGTTCGACTCGCCTTAATATGATTCAGTGGCTTGAGGTGACTCATTAACATGATTTTAGAATGGAATAAATGCATACATATCCCCTTAATATTATTAACTTGTTGTGCACCAAACTCATGTTTGGAGTGCAAAAATAGAATTCATTGGAACCGCCTTCATATGGTTCAATGACTTGAGATGACTCATTGACATAATTTTAAGGTGAAACAAATACACACATATCCCCCAATAGTCGTTAGCATGTTTTGCACAAAACTCATGATCGAAGTGGGTAAATAGAATTCGTTCAGCTCGCCTTAATATGTGATTCATTGGCTTTAGGTGACTCATTGACATGATTTTAAGGTGAAATAAATACATACATAACCGCCAAAGATTATTAACATGTTATGCACCAAACTCATGTTTGAATTGTGAAAATTTAATTCATTAGAACCGCCTTCATATGGTTCAATTACTTGAGATGAATCATTGACATGATTTTATGGTGAAACAAATGCATACATATCCCCCAAAGGTCATCAACATGTTATGCACGAAACTCATATTTGAAGTGCGAAAATAGAATTTGTTCGAACAGCCTTCATATAATTCATTGGCTTGACGTGGCTCGTCGACATAATTTTAAGGTGGAATAAACGCATCCATATCCCCCAGATATTATTAATGTGTTGTGCACGAAACTCATGTTTGAAGTGCGAAAATAGAATTCATTGGAACCGCCTTCATATGGTTCAATGACTTGAGAAGACTCATCGACATGATTCTAAGGTGAAACAAAAATGCACAAATATCCCCCAAATGTCGTCAGCATGTTGTGCACGAAACTCATGATTCAAGTGCGAAAATAGAATTCGTTCGACTCGCCTTAATATGATTCAGTGGCTTGAGGTGACTCATTAACATGATTTTAGAATGGAATAAATGCATACATATCCCCTTAATATTATTAACTTGTTGTGCACCAAACTCATGTTTGGAGTGCAAAAATAGAATTCATTGGAACCGCCTTCATATGGTTCAATGACTTGAGATGACTCATTGACATAATTTTAAGGTGAAACAAATACACACATATCCCCCAATAGTCGTTAGCATGTTTTGCACAAAACTCATGATCGAAGTGGGTAAATAGAATTCGTTCAGCTCGCCTTAATATGTGATTCATTGGCTTTAGGTGACTCATTGACATGATTTTAAGGTGAAATAAATACATACATAACCGCCAAAGATTATTAACATGTTATGCACCAAACTCATGTTTGAATTGTGAAAATTTAATTCATTAGAACGGCCTTCATATGGTTCAATTACTTGAGATGAATCATTGACATGATTTTATGGTGAAACAAATGCATACATATCCCCCAAAGGTCATCAACATGTTATGCACGAAACTCATATTTGAAGTGCGAAAATAGAATTTGTTCGAACAGCCTTCATATAATTCATTGGCTTGACGTGGCTCGTCGACATAATTTTAAGGTGGAATAAACGCATCCATATCCCCCAGATATTATTAATGTGTTGTGCACGAAACTCATGTTTGAAGTGCGAAAATAGAATTCATTGGAACCGCCTTCATATGGTTCAATGACTTGAGAAGACTCATCGACATGATTCTAAGGTGAAACAAAAATGCACAAATATCCCCCAAATGTCGTCAGCATGTTGTGCACGAAACTCATGATTCAAGTGCGAAAATAGAATTCGTTCGACTCGCCTTAATATGATTCAGTGGCTTGAGGTGACTCATTAACATGATTTTAGAATGGAATAAATGCATACATATCCCCTTAATATTATTAACTTGTTGTGCACCAAACTCATGTTTGGAGTGCAAAAATAGAATTCATTGGAACCGCCTTCATATGGTTCAATGACTTGAGATGACTCATTGACATAATTTTAAGGTGAAACAAATACACACATATCCCCCAATAGTCGTTAGCATGTTTTGCACAAAACTCATGATCGAAGTGGGTAAATAGAATTCGTTCAGCTCGCCTTAATATGTGATTCATTGGCTTTAGGTGACTCATTGACATGATTTTAAGGTGAAATAAATACATACATAACCGCCAAAGATTATTAACATGTTATGCACCAAACTCATGTTTGAATTGTGAAAATTTAATTCATTAGAACGGCCTTCATATGGTTCAATTACTTGAGATGAATCATTGACATGATTTTATGGTGAAACAAATGCATACATATCCCCCAAAGGTCATCAACATGTTATGCACGAAACTCATATTTGAAGTGCGAAAATAGAATTTGTTCGAACAGCCTTCATATAATTCATTGGCTTGACGTGGCTCGTCGACATAATTTTAAGGTGGAATGAACGCATCCATATCCCCCAGATATTATTAATGTGTTGTGCACGAAACTCATGTTTGAAGTGCGAAAATAGAATTCATTGGAACCGCCTTCATATGGTTCAATGACTTGAGAAGACTCATCGACATGATTCTAAGGTGAAACAAAAATGCACAAATATCCCCCAAATGTCGTCAGCATGTTGTGCACGAAACTCATGATTCAAGTGCGAAAATAGAATTCGTTCGACTCGCCTTAATATGATTCAGTGGCTTGAGGTGACTCATTAACATGATTTTAGAATGGAATAAATGCATACATATCCCCTTAATATTATTAACTTGTTGTGCACCAAACTCATGTTTGGAGTGCAAAAATAGAATTCATTGGAACCGCCTTCATATGGTTCAATGACTTGAGATGACTCATTGACATAATTTTAAGGTGAAACAAATACACACATATCCCCCAATAGTCGTTAGCATGTTTTGCACAAAACTCATGATCGAAGTGGGTAAATAGAATTCGTTCAGCTCGCCTTAATATGTGATTCATTGGCTTTAGGTGACTCATTGACATGATTTTAAGGTGAAATAAATACATACATAACCGCCAAAGATTATTAACATGTTATGCACCAAACTCATGTTTGAATTGTGAAAATTTAATTCATTAGAACCGCCTTCATATGGTTCAATTACTTGAGATGAATCATTGACATGATTTTATGGTGAAACAAATGCATACATATCCCCCAAAGGTCATCAACATGTTATGCACGAAACTCATATTTGAAGTGCGAAAATAGAATTTGTTCGAACAGCCTTCATATAATTCATTGGCTTGACGTGGCTCGTCGACATAATTTTAAGGTGGAATAAACGCATCCATATCCCCCAGATATTATTAATGTGTTGTGCACGAAACTCATGTTTGAAGTGCGAAAATAGAATTCATTGGAACCGCCTTCATATGGTTCAATGACTTGAGAAGACTCATCGACATGATTCTAAGGTGAAACAAAAATGCACAAATATCCCCCAAATGTCGTCAGCATGTTGTGCACGAAACTCATGATTCAAGTGCGAAAATAGAATTCGTTCGACTCGCCTTAATATGATTCAGTGGCTTGAGGTGACTCATTAACATGATTTTAGAATGGAATAAATGCATACATATCCCCTTAATATTATTAACTTGTTGTGCACCAAACTCATGTTTGGAGTGCAAAAATAGAATTCATTGGAACCGCCTTCATATGGTTCAATGACTTGAGATGACTCATTGACATAATTTTAAGGTGAAACAAATACACACATATCCCCCAATAGTCGTTAGCATGTTTTGCACAAAACTCATGATCGAAGTGGGTAAATAGAATTCGTTCAGCTCGCCTTAATATGTGATTCATTGGCTTTAGGTGACTCATTGACATGATTTTAAGGTGAAATAAATACATACATAACCGCCAAAGATTATTAACATGTTATGCACCAAACTCATGTTTGAATTGTGAAAATTTAATTCATTAGAACGGCCTTCATATGGTTCAATTACTTGAGATGAATCATTGACATGATTTTATGGTGAAACAAATGCATACATATCCCCCAAAGGTCATCAACATGTTATGCACGAAACTCATATTTGAAGTGCGAAAATAGAATTTGTTCGAACAGCCTTCATATAATTCATTGGCTTGACGTGGCTCGTCGACATAATTTTAAGGTGGAATAAACGCATCCATATCCCCCAGATATTATTAATGTGTTGTGCACGAAACTCATGTTTGAAGTGCGAAAATAGAATTCATTGGAACCGCCTTCATATGGTTCAATGACTTGAGAAGACTCATCGACATGATTCTAAGGTGAAACAAAAATGCACAAATATCCCCCAAATGTCGTCAGCATGTTGTGCACGAAACTCATGATTCAAGTGCGAAAATAGAATTCGTTCGACTCGCCTTAATATGATTCAGTGGCTTGAGGTGACTCATTAACATGATTTTAGAATGGAATAAATGCATACATATCCCCTTAATATTATTAACTTGTTGTGCACCAAACTCATGTTTGGAGTGCAAAAATAGAATTCATTGGAACCGCCTTCATATGGTTCAATGACTTGAGATGACTCATTGACATAATTTTAAGGTGAAACAAATACACACATATCCCCCAATAGTCGTTAGCATGTTTTGCACAAAACTCATGATCGAAGTGGGTAAATAGAATTCGTTCAGCTCGCCTTAATATGTGATTCATTGGCTTTAGGTGACTCATTGACATGATTTTAAGGTGAAATAAATACATACATAACCGCCAAAGATTATTAACATGTTATGCACCAAACTCATGTTTGAATTGTGAAAATTTAATTCATTAGAACCGCCTTCATATGGTTCAATTACTTGAGATGAATCATTGACATGATTTTATGGTGAAACAAATGCATACATATCCCCCAAAGGTCATCAACATGTTATGCACGAAACTCATATTTGAAGTGCGAAAATAGAATTTGTTCGAACAGCCTTCATATAATTCATTGGCTTGACGTGGCTCGTCGACATAATTTTAAGGTGGAATGAACGCATCCATATCCCCCAGATATTATTAATGTGTTGTGCACGAAACTCATGTTTGAAGTGCGAAAATAGAATTCATTGGAACCGCCTTCATATGGTTCAATGACTTGAGAAGACTCATCGACATGATTCTAAGGTGAAACAAAAATGCACAAATATCCCCCAAATGTCGTCAGCATGTTGTGCACGAAACTCATGATTCAAGTGCGAAAATAGAATTCGTTCGACTCGCCTTAATATGATTCAGTGGCTTGAGGTGACTCATTAACATGATTTTAGAATGGAATAAATGCATACATATCCCCTTAATATTATTAACTTGTTGTGCACCAAACTCATGTTTGGAGTGCAAAAATAGAATTCATTGGAACCGCCTTCATATGGTTCAATGACTTGAGATGACTCATTGACATAATTTTAAGGTGAAACAAATACACACATATCCCCCAATAGTCGTTAGCATGTTTTGCACAAAACTCATGATCGAAGTGGGTAAATAGAATTCGTTCAGCTCGCCTTAATATGTGATTCATTGGCTTTAGGTGACTCATTGACATGATTTTAAGGTGAAATAAATACATACATAACCGCCAAAGATTATTAACATGTTATGCACCAAACTCATGTTTGAATTGTGAAAATTTAATTCATTAGAACGGCCTTCATATGGTTCAATTACTTGAGATGAATCATTGACATGATTTTATGGTGAAACAAATGCATACATATCCCCCAAAGGTCATCAACATGTTATGCACGAAACTCATATTTGAAGTGCGAAAATAGAATTTGTTCGAACAGCCTTCATATAATTCATTGGCTTGACGTGGCTCGTCGACATAATTTTAAGGTGGAATGAACGCATCCATATCCCCCAGATATTATTAATGTGTTGTGCACGAAACTCATGTTTGAAGTGCGAAAATAGAATTCATTGGAACCGCCTTCATATGGTTCAATGACTTGAGAAGACTCATCGACATGATTCTAAGGTGAAACAAAAATGCACAAATATCCCCCAAATGTCGTCAGCATGTTGTGCACGAAACTCATGATTCAAGTGCGAAAATAGAATTCGTTCGACTCGCCTTAATATGATTCAGTGGCTTGAGGTGACTCATTAACATGATTTTAGAATGGAATAAATGCATACATATCCCCTTAATATTATTAACTTGTTGTGCACCAAACTCATGTTTGGAGTGCAAAAATAGAATTCATTGGAACCGCCTTCATATGGTTCAATGACTTGAGATGACTCATTGACATAATTTTAAGGTGAAACAAATACACACATATCCCCCAATAGTCGTTAGCATGTTTTGCACAAAACTCATGATCGAAGTGGGTAAATAGAATTCGTTCAGCTCGCCTTAATATGTGATTCATTGGCTTTAGGTGACTCATTGACATGATTTTAAGGTGAAATAAATACATACATAACCGCCAAAGATTATTAACATGTTATGCACCAAACTCATGTTTGAATTGTGAAAATTTAATTCATTAGAACCGCCTTCATATGGTTCAATTACTTGAGATGAATCATTGACATGATTTTATGGTGAAACAAATGCATACATATCCCCCAAAGGTCATCAACATGTTATGCACGAAACTCATATTTGAAGTGCGAAAATAGAATTTGTTCGAACAGCCTTCATATAATTCATTGGCTTGACGTGGCTCGTCGACATAATTTTAAGGTGGAATAAACGCATCCATATCCCCCAGATATTATTAATGTGTTGTGCACGAAACTCATGTTTGAAGTGCGAAAATAGAATTCATTGGAACCGCCTTCATATGGTTCAATGACTTGAGAAGACTCATCGACATGATTCTAAGGTGAAACAAAAATGCACAAATATCCCCCAAATGTCGTCAGCATGTTGTGCACGAAACTCATGATTCAAGTGCGAAAATAGAATTCGTTCGACTCGCCTTAATATGATTCAGTGGCTTGAGGTGACTCATTAACATGATTTTAGAATGGAATAAATGCATACATATCCCCTTAATATTATTAACTTGTTGTGCACCAAACTCATGTTTGGAGTGCAAAAATAGAATTCATTGGAACCGCCTTCATATGGTTCAATGACTTGAGATGACTCATTGACATAATTTTAAGGTGAAACAAATACACACATATCCCCCAATAGTCGTTAGCATGTTTTGCACAAAACTCATGATCGAAGTGGGTAAATAGAATTCGTTCAGCTCGCCTTAATATGTGATTCATTGGCTTTAGGTGACTCATTGACATGATTTTAAGGTGAAATAAATACATACATAACCGCCAAAGATTATTAACATGTTATGCACCAAACTCATGTTTGAATTGTGAAAATTTAATTCATTAGAACGGCCTTCATATGGTTCAATTACTTGAGATGAATCATTGACATGATTTTATGGTGAAACAAATGCATACATATCCCCCAAAGGTCATCAACATGTTATGCACGAAACTCATATTTGAAGTGCGAAAATAGAATTTGTTCGAACAGCCTTCATATAATTCATTGGCTTGACGTGGCTCGTCGACATAATTTTAAGGTGGAATAAACGCATCCATATCCCCCAGATATTATTAATGTGTTGTGCACGAAACTCATGTTTGAAGTGCGAAAATAGAATTCATTGGAACCGCCTTCATATGGTTCAATGACTTGAGAAGACTCATCGACATGATTCTAAGGTGAAACAAAAATGCACAAATATCCCCCAAATGTCGTCAGCATGTTGTGCACGAAACTCATGATTCAAGTGCGAAAATAGAATTCGTTCGACTCGCCTTAATATGATTCAGTGGCTTGAGGTGACTCATTAACATGATTTTAGAATGGAATAAATGCATACATATCCCCTTAATATTATTAACTTGTTGTGCACCAAACTCATGTTTGGAGTGCAAAAATAGAATTCATTGGAACCGCCTTCATATGGTTCAATGACTTGAGATGACTCATTGACATAATTTTAAGGTGAAACAAATACACACATATCCCCCAATAGTCGTTAGCATGTTTTGCACAAAACTCATGATCGAAGTGGGTAAATAGAATTCGTTCAGCTCGCCTTAATATGTGATTCATTGGCTTTAGGTGACTCATTGACATGATTTTAAGGTGAAATAAATACATACATAACCGCCAAAGATTATTAACATGTTATGCACCAAACTCATGTTTGAATTGTGAAAATTTAATTCATTAGAACCGCCTTCATATGGTTCAATTACTTGAGATGAATCATTGACATGATTTTATGGTGAAACAAATGCATACATATCCCCCAAAGGTCATCAACATGTTATGCACGAAACTCATATTTGAAGTGCGAAAATAGAATTTGTTCGAACAGCCTTCATATAATTCATTGGCTTGACGTGGCTCGTCGACATAATTTTAAGGTGGAATAAACGCATCCATATCCCCCAGATATTATTAATGTGTTGTGCACGAAACTCATGTTTGAAGTGCGAAAATAGAATTCATTGGAACCGCCTTCATATGGTTCAATGACTTGAGAAGACTCATCGACATGATTCTAAGGTGAAACAAAAATGCACAAATATCCCCCAAATGTCGTCAGCATGTTGTGCACGAAACTCATGATTCAAGTGCGAAAATAGAATTCGTTCGACTCGCCTTAATATGATTCAGTGGCTTGAGGTGACTCATTAACATGATTTTAGAATGGAATAAATGCATACATATCCCCTTAATATTATTAACTTGTTGTGCACCAAACTCATGTTTGGAGTGCAAAAATAGAATTCATTGGAACCGCCTTCATATGGTTCAATGACTTGAGATGACTCATTGACATAATTTTAAGGTGAAACAAATACACACATATCCCCCAATAGTCGTTAGCATGTTTTGCACAAAACTCATGATCGAAGTGGGTAAATAGAATTCGTTCAGCTCGCCTTAATATGTGATTCATTGGCTTTAGGTGACTCATTGACATGATTTTAAGGTGAAATAAATACATACATAACCGCCAAAGATTATTAACATGTTATGCACCAAACTCATGTTTGAATTGTGAAAATTTAATTCATTAGAACCGCCTTCATATGGTTCAATTACTTGAGATGAATCATTGACATGATTTTATGGTGAAACAAATGCATACATATCCCCCAAAGGTCATCAACATGTTATGCACGAAACTCATATTTGAAGTGCGAAAATAGAATTTGTTCGAACAGCCTTCATATAATTCATTGGCTTGACGTGGCTCGTCGACATAATTTTAAGGTGGAATAAACGCATCCATATCCCCCAGATATTATTAATGTGTTGTGCACGAAACTCATGTTTGAAGTGCGAAAATAGAATTCATTGGAACCGCCTTCATATGGTTCAATGACTTGAGAAGACTCATCGACATGATTCTAAGGTGAAACAAAAATGCACAAATATCCCCCAAATGTCGTCAGCATGTTGTGCACGAAACTCATGATTCAAGTGCGAAAATAGAATTCGTTCGACTCGCCTTAATATGATTCAGTGGCTTGAGGTGACTCATTAACATGATTTTAGAATGGAATAAATGCATACATATCCCCTTAATATTATTAACTTGTTGTGCACCAAACTCATGTTTGGAGTGCAAAAATAGAATTCATTGGAACCGCCTTCATATGGTTCAATGACTTGAGATGACTCATTGACATAATTTTAAGGTGAAACAAATACACACATATCCCCCAATAGTCGTTAGCATGTTTTGCACAAAACTCATGATCGAAGTGGGTAAATAGAATTCGTTCAGCTCGCCTTAATATGTGATTCATTGGCTTGAGGTGACTCATTGACATGATTTTAAGGTGAAATAAATACATACATAACCGCCAAAGATTATTAACATGTTATGCACCAAACTCATGTTTGAATTGTGAAAATTTAATTCATTAGAACCGCCTTCATATGGTTCAATTACTTGAGATGAATCATTGACATGATTTTATGGTGAAACAAATGCATACATATCCCCCAAAGGTCATCAACATGTTATGCACGAAACTCATATTTGAAGTGCGAAAATAGAATTTGTTCGAACAGCCTTCATATAATTCATTGGCTTGACGTGGCTCGTCGACATAATTTTAAGGTGGAATGAACGCATCCATATCCCCCAGATATTATTAATGTGTTGTGCACGAAACTCATGTTTGAAGTGCGAAAATAGAATTCATTGGAACCGCCTTCATATGGTTCAATGACTTGAGAAGACTCATCGACATGATTCTAAGGTGAAACAAAAATGCACAAATATCCCCCAAATGTCGTCAGCATGTTGTGCACGAAACTCATGATTCAAGTGCGAAAATAGAATTCGTTCGACTCGCCTTAATATGATTCAGTGGCTTGAGGTGACTCATTAACATGATTTTAGAATGGAATAAATGCATACATATCCCCTTAATATTATTAACTTGTTGTGCACCAAACTCATGTTTGGAGTGCAAAAATAGAATTCATTGGAACCGCCTTCATATGGTTCAATGACTTGAGATGACTCATTGACATAATTTTAAGGTGAAACAAATACACACATATCCCCCAATAGTCGTTAGCATGTTTTGCACAAAACTCATGATCGAAGTGGGTAAATAGAATTCGTTCAGCTCGCCTTAATATGTGATTCATTGGCTTTAGGTGACTCATTGACATGATTTTAAGGTGAAATAAATACATACATAACCGCCAAAGATTATTAACATGTTATGCACCAAACTCATGTTTGAATTGTGAAAATTTAATTCATTAGAACCGCCTTCATATGGTTCAATTACTTGAGATGAATCATTGACATGATTTTATGGTGAAACAAATGCATACATATCCCCCAAAGGTCATCAACATGTTATGCACGAAACTCATATTTGAAGTGCGAAAATAGAATTTGTTCGAACAGCCTTCATATAATTCATTGGCTTGACGTGGCTCGTCGACATAATTTTAAGGTGGAATAAACGCATCCATATCCCCCAGATATTATTAATGTGTTGTGCACGAAACTCATGTTTGAAGTGCGAAAATAGAATTCATTGGAACCGCCTTCATATGGTTCAATGACTTGAGAAGACTCATCGACATGATTCTAAGGTGAAACAAAAATGCACAAATATCTCCCAAATGTCGTCAGCATGTTGTGCACGAAACTCATGATTCAAGTGCGAAAATAGAATTCGTTCGACTCGCCTTAATATGATTCAGTGGCTTGAGGTGACTCATTAACATGATTTTAGAATGGAATAAATGCATACATATCCCCTTAATATTATTAACTTGTTGTGCACCAAACTCATGTTTGGAGTGCAAAAATAGAATTCATTGGAACCGCCTTCATATGGTTCAATGACTTGAGATGACTCATTGACATAATTTTAAGGTGAAACAAATACACACATATCCCCCAATAGTCGTTAGCATGTTTTGCACAAAACTCATGATCGAAGTGGGTAAATAGAATTCGTTCAGCTCGCCTTAATATGTGATTCATTGGCTTTAGGTGACTCATTGACATGATTTTAAGGTGAAATAAATACATACATAACCGCCAAAGATTATTAACATGTTATGCACCAAACTCATGTTTGAATTGTGAAAATTTAATTCATTAGAACCGCCTTCATATGGTTCAATTACTTGAGATGAATCATTGACATGATTTTATGGTGAAACAAATGCATACATATCCCCCAAAGGTCATCAACATGTTATGCACGAAACTCATATTTGAAGTGCGAAAATAGAATTTGTTCGAACAGCCTTCATATAATTCATTGGCTTGACGTGGCTCGTCGACATAATTTTAAGGTGGAATAAACGCATCCATATCCCCCAGATATTATTAATGTGTTGTGCACGAAACTCATGTTTGAAGTGCGAAAATAGAATTCATTGGAACCGCCTTCATATGGTTCAATGACTTGAGAAGACTCATCGACATGATTCTAAGGTGAAACAAAAATGCACAAATATCCCCCAATAGTCGTTAGCATGTTTTGCACAAAACTCATGATCGAAGTGGGTAAATAGAATTCGTTCAGCTCGCCTTAATATGTGATTCATTGGCTTTAGGTGACTCATTGACATGATTTTAAGGTGAAATAAATACATACATAACCGCCAAAGATTATTAACATGTTATGCACCAAACACATGTTTGAATTGTGAAAATTTAATTCATTAGAACTGCCTTCATATGGTTCAATTACTTGAGATGAATCATTGACATGATTTTATGGTGAAACAAATGCATACATATCCCCCAAAGGTCATCAACATGTTATGCACGAAACTCATATTTAAAGTGCGAAAATAGAATTTGTTCGAACAGCCTCCATATAATTCATTGGCTTGACGTGGCTCGTCGACATAATTTTAAGGTGGAATAAACGCATCCATATCCCCCAGATATTATTAATGTGTTGTGCACGAAGCTCATGTTTCAAGTGCAAAAATAGAATTCATTGGAACCGCCTTCATATGGTTCAATGAGTTGAGATGACTCATTGACATGATATTAAGGTGAAAACAAATGCAGACATATCCCCCCAATTTCATTAACACGTTATGCACGAACCTAATATTTGAAGTGCTAAAATAGAATTTGTTCGGATCGCCTACTTATTATTCATTGGCTTGAGGTGACTCATTCACACGATTTTAAGGTAGAATAAATGCATACATATCCCCCAAATATTATAACATGTTGTGCACAAAAGTCATGTTTGAAGTGCGAAAATGAATTTATTGGAACGCCTTCGTATGGTCCAATGACTTGAGATGACTCGTTGACATGATTTTATGGTGAAACAAAAGTACACATATCCCCCAAAGGTCGTTAGCATGTTGTGCATGAAACTCATGTTTGAAATGCGAAAATAGAATTCGTTCAACTCGTCTTAATATGATTCATTGGCCTGAGGTGACTCATTGACATGATTTTAAGGTGGAATAAATCCATACATATCCCCTAAATATTATTAACTTAGTGTGCGCCAAACTCATGTTTGAAGTGCAAAAATAAAATTAATTGGAACCGCCTTCATACGGTTCAATGTCTAGAGATGAATCATTGACATGATTTTAAGGAGAAACAAATGCAGACATATCACCCAAAGGTCATTAACATGTTATGCACGAACCTCATATTTGAAGTGCTAAAATAGAATTTGTTCGAATCGTCTACTTATTATTCATTGGCTTGAGGTGACTCATTCACACAATTTTAAGGTGGAATAAATGCATACATATCCCCCAAATATTAGTAACATGTTGTGCACGAAACTCATGTTTGAAGTGCAAAAATAGAATTCATTGGAACCGCCTTCTTATGGTTCAATGACTTTAGATGACTCGTTGACAAGATTTTAAGGTAAAACAAATGCACACATATCTCCCAATGGTCGTTAGCATGTTGTGCACGAAACTCATGATTCAATTGCGAAAATAGAATTCGTTCGACTCGCCTTAATATGATTCAGTTGCTTGAGGTGACTCATTAACATGATTTTAGAATGGATTAAATGCATACATATCCCCTTAATATTATTAACTTGTTGTGCACCAAAACTCATGTTTGAAGTGCAAAAATAGAATTCATTAGAACCGCCTTCATATGGTTCAATGACTTGAGATGACTCATTGACATGATTTTAAGGTGAAACAAATGTAGACATATCCCCCCAAGGTCATTAACACGTTATGCACGAACCTCATATTTGAAGTGCTAAAATAGAATTTGTTTGAATCGCCTACTTATTATTCATTGGCTTGAGATGACTCATTTACACGATTTTAAGGTAGAATAAATGCATACATATCCCCCAAATATTATAACATGTTGTGCACAAAAGTCATGTTTGAAGTGCGAAAATGAATTTATTGGAATGCCTTCGTATGGTCCAATGACTTGAGATGACTCATTGACATGATTTTATGGTGAAACAAATGTACACATATCCCCCAAAGGTCGTTAGCATGTTGTGCATGAAACTCATGTTTGAAGTGCGAAAATAGAATTCGTTCAAATCGTCTTAATATGATTCATTGGCCTCGTCTTAATATGATTCATTGGCCTGAGGTGACTCATTGACCTGATTTTAAGGTGGAATAAATCCATACATATCCCCTAAATATTATTAACTTGTTGTGCGCCAAACTCATGTTTGAAGTGCAAAAATAAAATTAATTGGAACCGCCTTCATACGGTTCAATGTCTAGAGATGAAACATTGACATGATTTTAAGGCGAAACAAATGCAGACATATCCCCCAAAGGTCATTAACATGTTATGCACGAACGTTATATTTGAAGTGCTATAAAAGAATTTGTTCGAATCGCCTACTTATTATTCATTGGCTTGAGGTGACTCATTTACACAATTTTAAGGTGGAATAAATGCATACATAACCCCCAAATATTATTAACATGTTGTGCACGAAAGTCATGTTTGAAGTGCGAAAATGAATTTATTGGAACTCCTTCGTATGGTCCAATGACTTGAGATGACTCATTGACATGATTTTATGGTGAAACAAATGTACACATATCCCCCAAAGGTCGTTAGCATGTTGTGCATGAAACTCATGTTTGAAGTGCGAAAATAGAATTCGTTCAACTTGTCTTAATATGATTCATTGGCCTGAGGTGACTCATTGACATGATTTTAAGATGGAATAAATCCATACATATCCCCTAAATATTATTAACTTGTTGTGCGCCAAACTCATGTTTGAAGTGCAAAAATAAAATTAATTGGAACCGCCTTGATACGGTTCAATGTCTAGAGATGAATCATTCACATGACTTTAAGGAGAAACAAATGCAGACATATCACCCAAAGGTCATTAACATGTTATGCACGAACCTCATATTTGAAGTGCTAAAATAGAATTTGTTCGAATCGCCTACTTATTATTCATTGGCTTGAGGTGACTCATTCACACAATTTTAAGGTGGAATAAATGCATGCATATCCCCCAAATATTATTAACATATTGTGCACGAAAGTCATGTTTGAAGTGCGAAAATAGAATTCATTACAACTGCCTTCATATGGTTCAATGAGTTGAGATGACTCATTGACATAATTTTAAGGTGAAACAAGTGCACACGTGGATCCCAAAGGTTATTAACATGTTATGCACGAACCTCATATTTGAAGTGCTAAAATAGAATTTGTTCGAATCGCCTACTTATTATTTATTGGCTTGAGGTGACTCATTCACACAATTTTAAGGTGGAATAAATGCATACATATCCCCCAAATATTATTAACATGTTGTGCACGAAACTCATGTTTGAAGTGCGAAAATAGAATTCATTGGAACCGCCTTCATACGGTTCAATAACTTGAGATGACTCATTGACATGATTTTATGGTGAAACAAATGCACACATGGATCCCAAAGGTCATTAACATGTTATGCACGAACCTCATATTTGAAGTGCCAAAATAGAATTTGTTCGAATCGCCTACTTATTATTTATTGGCTTGAGGTGACTCATTCACACAATTTTAAGGTGGAATAAATGGATACATATCCCCCAAATATTATTAACATGTTGTGCACGAAACCCATGTTTTAAGTACGAAAATGGAATTCATTTGAACCGCCTTCATATGGTTGAATGACTTGAGATGACTTATTGACATAATTTTAAGGTGAAACAAATACACACATATCCCCCAATAGTCGTTAGCATGTTTTGCACAAAACTCATGATCGAAGTGGGTAAAGAGAATTCGTTCAACTCGCCTTAATATGTGATTCATTGGCTTGAGGTGACTCATTGACATGATTTTAAGGTGAAATAAATACATACATAACCGCCAAAGATTATTAACATGTTATGCACCAAACTCATGTTTGAATTGTGAAAATTTAATTCATTAGAACCGCCTTCATATGGTTCAATTACTTGAGATGAATCATTGACATCATTTTATGGTGAAACAAATGCACACATATCCCCCAAAGGTCATCAACATGTTATGCACGAAACTCATATTTGAAGTGCGAAAATAGAATTTGTTCGAACAGCCTTCATATAATTCATTGGCCTGACGTGGCTCGTCGACATAATTTTAAGGTGGAATAAACGCATCCATATCCCCCAGATATTATTAATGTGTTGTGCACGAAACTCATGTTTGAAGTGCGAAAATAGAATTCATTGGAACCGCCTTCATATGGTTCAATGACTTGAGAAGACTCATCGACATGATTCTAAGGTGAAACAAAAATGCACAAATATCCCCCAAATGTCGTCAGCATGTTGTGCACGAAACTCATGATTCAAGTGCGAAAATAGAATTCGTTCGACTCGCCTTAATATGATTCAGTGGCTTGAGGTGACTCATTAACATGATTTTAGAATGGAATAAATGCATACATATCCCCTTAATATTATTAACTTGTTGTGCACCAAACTCATGTTTGGAGTGCAAAAATAGAATTCATTGGAACCGCCTTCATATGGTTGAATGACTTGAGATGACTCATTGACATAATTTTAAGGTGAAACAAATACACACATATCCCCCAATAGTCGTTAGCATGTTTTGCACAAAACTCATGATCGAAGTGGGTAAATAGAATTCGTTCAGCTCGCCTTAATATGTGATTCATTGGCTTTAGGTGACTCATTGACATGATTTTAGGGTGAAATAAATACATACATAACCGCCAAAGATTATTAACATGTTATGCACCAAACTCATGTTTGAATTGTGAAAATTTAATTCATTAGAACCGCCTTCATATGGTTCAATTACTTGAGATGAATCATTGACATGATTTTATGGTGAAACAAATGCATACATATCCCCCAAAGGTCATCAACATGTTATGCACGAAACTCATATTTGAAGTGCGAAAATAGAATTTGTTCGAACAGCCTTCATATAATTCATTGGCTTGACGTGGCTCGTCGACATAATTTTAAGGTGGAATAAACGCATCCATATCCCCCAGATATTATTAATGTGTTGTGCACGAAACTCATGTTTGAAGTGCGAAAATAGAATTCATTGGAACCGCCTTCATATGGTTCAATGACTTGAGAAGACTCATCGACATGATTCTAAGGTGAAACAAAAATGCACAAATATCCCCCAAATGTCGTCAGCATGTTGTGCACGAAACTCATGATTCAAGTGCGAAAATAGAATTCGTTCGACTCGCCTTAATATGATTCAGTGGCTTGAGGTGACTCATTAACATGATTTTAGAATGGAATAAATGCATACATATCCCCTTAATATTATTAACTTGTTGTGCACCAAACTCATGTTTGGAGTGCAAAAATAGAATTCATTGGAACCGCCTTCATATGGTTCAATGACTTGAGATGACTCATTGACATAATTTTAAGGTGAAACAAATACACACATATCCCCCAATAGTCGTTAGCATGTTTTGCACAAAACTCATGATCGAAGTGGGTAAATAGAATTCGTTCAGCTCGCCTTAATATGTGATTCATTGGCTTTAGGTGACTCATTGACATGATTTTAAGGTGAAATAAATACATACATAACCCCCAAAGATTATTAACATGTTATGCACCAAACTCATGTTTGAATTGTGAAAATTTAATTCATTAGAACCGCCTTCATATGGTTCAATTACTTGAGATGAATCATTGACATGATTTTATGGTGAAACAAATGCATACATATCCCCCAAAGGTCATCAACATGTTATGCACGAAACTCATATTTGAAGTGCGAAAATAGAATTTGTTCGAACAGCCTTCATATAATTCATTGGCCTGACGTGGCTCGTCGACATAATTTTAAGGTGGAATAAACGCATCCATATCCCCCAGATATTATTAATGTGTTGTGCACGAAACTCATGTTTGAAGTGCGAAAATAGAATTCATTGGAACCGCCTTCATATGGTTCAATGACTTGAGAAGACTCATCGACATGATTCTAAGGTGAAACAAAAATGCACAAATATCCCCCAAATGTCGTCAGCATGTTGTGCACGAAACTCATGATTCAAGTGCGAAAATAGAATTCGTTCGACTCGCCTTAATATGATTCAGTGGCTTGAGGTGACTCATTAACATGATTTTAGAATGGAATAAATGCATACATATCCCCTTAATATTATTAACTTGTTGTGCACCAAACTCATGTTTGGAGTGCAAAAATAGAATTCATTGGAACCGCCTTCATATGGTTGAATGACTTGAGATGACTCATTGACATAATTTTAAGGTGAAACAAATACACACATATCCCCCAATAGTCGTTAGCATGTTTTGCACAAAACTCATGATCGAAGTGGGTAAATAGAATTCGTTCAGCTCGCCTTAATATGTGATTCATTGGCTTTAGGTGACTCATTGACATGATTTTAGGGTGAAATAAATACATACATAACCGCCAAAGATTATTAACATGTTATGCACCAAACTCATGTTTGAATTGTGAAAATTTAATTCATTAGAACCGCCTTCATATGGTTCAATTACTTGAGATGAATCATTGACATGATTTTATGGTGAAACAAATGCATACATATCCCCCAAAGGTCATCAACATGTTATGCACGAAACTCATATTTGAAGTGCGAAAATAGAATTTGTTCGAACAGCCTTCATATAATTCATTGGCCTGACGTGGCTCGTCGACATAATTTTAAGGTGGAATAAACGCATCCATATCCCCCAGATATTATTAATGTGTTGTGCACGAAACTCATGTTTGAAGTGCGAAAATAGAATTCATTGGAACCGCCTTCATATGGTTCAATGACTTGAGAAGACTCATCGACATGATTCTAAGGTGAAACAAAAATGCACAAATATCCCCCAAATGTCGTCAGCATGTTGTGCACGAAACTCATGATTCAAGTGCGAAAATAGAATTCGTTCGACTCGCCTTAATATGATTCAGTGGCTTGAGGTGACTCATTAACATGATTTTAGAATGGAATAAATGCATACATATCCCCTTAATATTATTAACTTGTTGTGCACCAAACTCATGTTTGGAGTGCAAAAATAGAATTCATTGGAACCGCCTTCATATGGTTGAATGACTTGAGATGACTCATTGACATAATTTTAAGGTGAAACAAATACACACATATCCCCCAATAGTCGTTAGCATGTTTTGCACAAAACTCATGATCGAAGTGGGTAAATAGAATTCGTTCAGCTCGCCTTAATATGTGATTCATTGGCTTTAGGTGACTCATTGACATGATTTTAGGGTGAAATAAATACATACATAACCGCCAAAGATTATTAACATGTTATGCACCAAACTCATGTTTGAATTGTGAAAATTTAATTCATTAGAACCGCCTTCATATGGTTCAATTACTTGAGATGAATCATTGACATGATTTTATGGTGAAACAAATGCATACATATCCCCCAAAGGTCATCAACATGTTATGCACGAAACTCATATTTGAAGTGCGAAAATAGAATTTGTTCGAACAGCCTTCATATAATTCATTGGCTTGACGTGGCTCGTCGACATAATTTTAAGGTGGAATAAACGCATCCATATCCCCCAGATATTATTAATGTGTTGTGCACGAAACTCATGTTTGAAGTGCGAAAATAGAATTCATTGGAACCGCCTTCATATGGTTCAATGACTTGAGAAGACTCATCGACATGATTCTAAGGTGAAACAAAAATGCACAAATATCCCCCAAATGTCGTCAGCATGTTGTGCACGAAACTCATGATTCAAGTGCGAAAATAGAATTCGTTCGACTCGCCTTAATATGATTCAGTGGCTTGAGGTGACTCATTAACATGATTTTAGAATGGAATAAATGCATACATATCCCCTTAATATTATTAACTTGTTGTGCACCAAACTCATGTTTGGAGTGCAAAAATAGAATTCATTGGAACCGCCTTCATATGGTTCAATGACTTGAGATGACTCATTGACATAATTTTAAGGTGAAACAAATACACACATATCCCCCAATAGTCGTTAGCATGTTTTGCACAAAACTCATGATCGAAGTGGGTAAATAGAATTCGTTCAGCTCGCCTTAATATGTGATTCATTGGCTTTAGGTGACTCATTGACATGATTTTAGGGTGAAATAAATACATACATAACCGCCAAAGATTATTAACATGTTATGCACCAAACTCATGTTTGAATTGTGAAAATTTAATTCATTAGAACCGCCTTCATATGGTTCAATTACTTGAGATGAATCATTGACATGATTTTATGGTGAAACAAATGCATACATATCCCCCAAAGGTCATCAACATGTTATGCACGAAACTCATATTTGAAGTGCGAAAATAGAATTTGTTCGAACAGCCTTCATATAATTCATTGGCCTGACGTGGCTCGTCGACATAATTTTAAGGTGGAATAAACGCATCCATATCCCCCAGATATTATTAATGTGTTGTGCACGAAACTCATGTTTGAAGTGCGAAAATAGAATTCATTGGAACCGCCTTCATATGGTTCAATGACTTGAGAAGACTCATCGACATGATTCTAAGGTGAAACAAAAATGCACAAATATCCCCCAAATGTCGTCAGCATGTTGTGCACGAAACTCATGATTCAAGTGCGAAAATAGAATTCGTTCGACTCGCCTTAATATGATTCAGTGGCTTGAGGTGACTCATTAACATGATTTTAGAATGGAATAAATGCATACATATCCCCTTAATATTATTAACTTGTTGTGCACCAAACTCATGTTTGGAGTGCAAAAATAGAATTCATTGGAACCGCCTTCATATGGTTCAATGACTTGAGATGACTCATTGACATAATTTTAAGGTGAAACAAATACACACATATCCCCCAATAGTCGTTAGCATGTTTTGCACAAAACTCATGATCGAAGTGGGTAAATAGAATTCGTTCAGCTCGCCTTAATATGTGATTCATTGGCTTTAGGTGACTCATTGACATGATTTTAGGGTGAAATAAATACATACATAACCGCCAAAGATTATTAACATGTTATGCACCAAACTCATGTTTGAATTGTGAAAATTTAATTCATTAGAACCGCCTTCATATGGTTCAATTACTTGAGATGAATCATTGACATGATTTTATGGTGAAACAAATGCATACATATCCCCCAAAGGTCATCAACATGTTATGCACGAAACTCATATTTGAAGTGCGAAAATAGAATTTGTTCGAACAGCCTTCATATAATTCATTGGCCTGACGTGGCTCGTCGACATAATTTTAAGGTGGAATAAACGCATCCATATCCCCCAGATATTATTAATGTGTTGTGCACGAAACTCATGTTTGAAGTGCGAAAATAGAATTCATTGGAACCGCCTTCATATGGTTCAATGACTTGAGAAGACTCATCGACATGATTCTAAGGTGAAACAAAAATGCACAAATATCCCCCAAATGTCGTCAGCATGTTGTGCACGAAACTCATGATTCAAGTGCGAAAATAGAATTCGTTCGACTCGCCTTAATATGATTCAGTGGCTTGAGGTGACTCATTAACATGATTTTAGAATGGAATAAATGCATACATATCCCCTTAATATTATTAACTTGTTGTGCACCAAACTCATGTTTGGAGTGCAAAAATAGAATTCATTGGAACCGCCTTCATATGGTTGAATGACTTGAGATGACTCATTGACATAATTTTAAGGTGAAACAAATACACACATATCCCCCAATAGTCGTTAGCATGTTTTGCACAAAACTCATGATCGAAGTGGGTAAATAGAATTCGTTCAGCTCGCCTTAATATGTGATTCATTGGCTTTAGGTGACTCATTGACATGATTTTAGGGTGAAATAAATACATACATAACCGCCAAAGATTATTAACATGTTATGCACCAAACTCATGTTTGAATTGTGAAAATTTAATTCATTAGAACCGCCTTCATATGGTTCAATTACTTGAGATGAATCATTGACATGATTTTATGGTGAAACAAATGCATACATATCCCCCAAAGGTCATCAACATGTTATGCACGAAACTCATATTTGAAGTGCGAAAATAGAATTTGTTCGAACAGCCTTCATATAATTCATTGGCCTGACGTGGCTCGTCGACATAATTTTAAGGTGGAATAAACGCATCCATATCCCCCAGATATTATTAATGTGTTGTGCACGAAACTCATGTTTGAAGTGCGAAAATAGAATTCATTGGAACCGCCTTCATATGGTTCAATGACTTGAGAAGACTCATCGACATGATTCTAAGGTGAAACAAAAATGCACAAATATCCCCCAAATGTCGTCAGCATGTTGTGCACGAAACTCATGATTCAAGTGCGAAAATAGAATTCGTTCGACTCGCCTTAATATGATTCAGTGGCTTGAGGTGACTCATTAACATGATTTTAGAATGGAATAAATGCATACATATCCCCTTAATATTATTAACTTGTTGTGCACCAAACTCATGTTTGGAGTGCAAAAATAGAATTCATTGGAACCGCCTTCATATGGTTGAATGACTTGAGAAGACTCATTGACATAATTTTAAGGTGAAACAAATACACACATATCCCCCAATAGTCGTTAGCATGTTTTGCACAAAACTCATGATCGAAGTGGGTAAATAGAATTCGTTCAGCTCGCCTTAATATGTGATTCATTGGCTTTAGGTGACTCATTGACATGATTTTAGGGTGAAATAAATACATACATAACCGCCAAAGATTATTAACATGTTATGCACCAAACTCATGTTTGAATTGTGAAAATTTAATTCATTAGAACCGCCTTCATATGGTTCAATTACTTGAGATGAATCATTGACATGATTTTATGGTGAAACAAATGCATACATATCCCCCAAAGGTCATCAACATGTTATGCACGAAACTCATATTTGAAGTGCGAAAATAGAATTTGTTCGAACAGCCTTCATATAATTCATTGGCCTGACGTGGCTCGTCGACATAATTTTAAGGTGGAATAAACGCATCCATATCCCCCAGATATTATTAATGTGTTGTGCACGAAACTCATGTTTGAAGTGCGAAAATAGAATTCATTGGAACCGCCTTCATATGGTTCAATGACTTGAGAAGACTCATCGACATGATTCTAAGGTGAAACAAAAATGCACAAATATCCCCCAAATGTCGTCAGCATGTTGTGCACGAAACTCATGATTCAAGTGCGAAAATAGAATTCGTTCGACTCGCCTTAATATGATTCAGTGGCTTGAGGTGACTCATTAACATGATTTTAGAATGGAATAAATGCATACATATCCCCTTAATATTATTAACTTGTTGTGCACCAAACTCATGTTTGGAGTGCAAAAATAGAATTCATTGGAACCGCCTTCATATGGTTCAATGACTTGAGATGACTCATTGACATAATTTTAAGGTGAAACAAATACACACATATCCCCCAATAGTCGTTAGCATGTTTTGCACAAAACTCATGATCGAAGTGGGTAAATAGAATTCGTTCAGCTCGCCTTAATATGTGATTCATTGGC
Organism: Coriaria nepalensis; assembly: GCA_027186245.1. Classification (NCBI taxonomy): domain Eukaryota; kingdom Viridiplantae; phylum Streptophyta; class Magnoliopsida; order Cucurbitales; family Coriariaceae; genus Coriaria; species Coriaria nepalensis. The sequence goes on from CP114493.1 coordinate 4,612,430, forward strand.
TTTAGGTGACTCATTGACATGATTTTAAGGTGAAATAAATACATACATAACCCCCAAAGATTATTAACATGTTATGCACCAAACTCATGTTTGAATTGTGAAAATTTAATTCATTAGAACCGCCTTCATATGGTTCAATTACTTGAGATGAATCATTGACATGATTTTATGGTGAAACAAATGCATACATATCCCCAAAAGGTCATCAACATGTTATGCACGAAACTCATATTTGAAGTGCGAAAATAGAATTTGTTCGAACAGCCTTCATATAATTCATTGGCCTGACGTGGCTCGTCGACATAATTTTAAGGTGGAATAAACGCATCCATATCCCCCAGATATTATTAATGTGTTGTGCACGAAACTCATGTTTGAAGTGCGAAAATAGAATTCATTGGAACCGCCTTCATATGGTTCAATGACTTGAGAAGACTCATCGACATGATTCTAAGGTGAAACAAAAATGCACAAATATCCCCCAAATGTCGTCAGCATGTTGTGCACGAAACTCATGATTCAAGTGCGAAAATAGAATTCGTTCGACTCGCCTTAATATGATTCAGTGGCTTGAGGTGACTCATTAACATGATTTTAGAATGGAATAAATGCATACATATCCCCTTAATATTATTAACTTGTTGTGCACCAAACTCATGTTTGGAGTGCAAAAATAGAATTCATTGGAACCGCCTTCATATGGTTGAATGACTTGAGATGACTCATTGACATAATTTTAAGGTGAAACAAATACACACATATCCCCCAATAGTCGTTAGCATGTTTTGCACAAAACTCATGATCGAAGTGGGTAAATAGAATTCGTTCAGCTCGCCTTAATATGTGATTCATTGGCTTTAGGTGACTCATTGACATGATTTTAGGGTGAAATAAATACATACATAACCGCCAAAGATTATTAACATGTTATGCACCAAACTCATGTTTGAATTGTGAAAATTTAATTCATTAGAACCGCCTTCATATGGTTCAATTACTTGAGATGAATCATTGACATGATTTTATGGTGAAACAAATGCATACATATCCCCCAAAGGTCATCAACATGTTATGCACGAAACTCATATTTGAAGTGCGAAAATAGAATTTGTTCGAACAGCCTTCATATAATTCATTGGCCTGACGTGGCTCGTCGACATAATTTTAAGGTGGAATAAACGCATCCATATCCCCCAGATATTATTAATGTGTTGTGCACGAAACTCATGTTTGAAGTGCGAAAATAGAATTCATTGGAACCGCCTTCATATGGTTCAATGACTTGAGAAGACTCATCGACATGATTCTAAGGTGAAACAAAAATGCACAAATATCCCCCAAATGTCGTCAGCATGTTGTGCACGAAACTCATGATTCAAGTGCGAAAATAGAATTCGTTCGACTCGCCTTAATATGATTCAGTGGCTTGAGGTGACTCATTAACATGATTTTAGAATGGAATAAATGCATACATATCCCCTTAATATTATTAACTTGTTGTGCACCAAACTCATGTTTGGAGTGCAAAAATAGAATTCATTGGAACCGCCTTCATATGGTTGAATGACTTGAGATGACTCATTGACATAATTTTAAGGTGAAACAAATACACACATATCCCCCAATAGTCGTTAGCATGTTTTGCACAAAACTCATGATCGAAGTGGGTAAATAGAATTCGTTCAGCTCGCCTTAATATGTGATTCATTGGCTTTAGGTGACTCATTGACATGATTTTAGGGTGAAATAAATACATACATAACCGCCAAAGATTATTAACATGTTATGCACCAAACTCATGTTTGAATTGTGAAAATTTAATTCATTAGAACCGCCTTCATATGGTTCAATTACTTGAGATGAATCATTGACATGATTTTATGGTGAAACAAATGCATACATATCCCCCAAAGGTCATCAACATGTTATGCACGAAACTCATATTTGAAGTGCGAAAATAGAATTTGTTCGAACAGCCTTCATATAATTCATTGGCTTGACGTGGCTCGTCGACATAATTTTAAGGTGGAATAAACGCATCCATATCCCCCAGATATTATTAATGTGTTGTGCACGAAACTCATGTTTGAAGTGCGAAAATAGAATTCATTGGAACCGCCTTCATATGGTTCAATGACTTGAGAAGACTCATCGACATGATTCTAAGGTGAAACAAAAATGCACAAATATCCCCCAAATGTCGTCAGCATGTTGTGCACGAAACTCATGATTCAAGTGCGAAAATAGAATTCGTTCGACTCGCCTTAATATGATTCAGTGGCTTGAGGTGACTCATTAACATGATTTTAGAATGGAATAAATGCATACATATCCCCTTAATATTATTAACTTGTTGTGCACCAAACTCATGTTTGGAGTGCAAAAATAGAATTCATTTGAACCGCCTTCATATGGTTCAATGACTTGAGATGACTCATTGACATAATTTTAAGGTGAAACAAATACACACATATCCCCCAATAGTCGTTAGCATGTTTTGCACAAAACTCATGATCGAAGTGGGTAAATAGAATTCGTTCAGCTCGCCTTAATATGTGATTCATTGGCTTTAGGTGACTCATTGACATGATTTTAAGGTGAAATAAATACATACATAACCGCCAAAGATTATTAACATGTTATGCACCAAACTCATGTTTGAATTGTGAAAATTTAATTCATTAGAACCGCCTTCATATGGTTCAATTACTTGAGATGAATCATTGACATGATTTTATGGTGAAACAAATGCATACATATCCCCCAAAGGTCATCAACATGTTATGCACGAAACTCATATTTGAAGTGCGAAAATAGAATTTGTTCGAACAGCCTTCATATAATTCATTGGCTTGACGTGGCTCGTCGACATAATTTTAAGGTGGAATAAACGCATCCATATCCCCCAGATATTATTAATGTGTTGTGCACGAAACTCATGTTTGAAGTGCGAAAATAGAATTCATTGGAACCGCCTTCATATGGTTCAATGACTTGAGAAGACTCATCGACATGATTCTAAGGTGAAACAAAAATGCACAAATATCCCCCAAATGTCGTCAGCATGTTGTGCACGAAACTCATGATTCAAGTGCGAAAATAGAATTCGTTCGACTCGCCTTAATATGATTCAGTGGCTTGAGGTGACTCATTAACATGATTTTAGAATGGAATAAATGCATACATATCCCCTTAATATTATTAACTTGTTGTGCACCAAACTCATGTTTGGAGTGCAAAAATAGAATTCATTGGAACCGCCTTCATATGGTTGAATGACTTGAGATGACTCATTGACATAATTTTAAGGTGAAACAAATACACACATATCCCCCAATAGTCGTTAGCATGTTTTGCACAAAACTCATGATCGAAGTGGGTAAATAGAATTCGTTCAGCTCGCCTTAATATGTGATTCATTGGCTTTAGGTGACTCATTGACATGATTTTAGGGTGAAATAAATACATACATAACCGCCAAAGATTATTAACATGTTATGCACCAAACTCATGTTTGAATTGTGAAAATTTAATTCATTAGAACCGCCTTCATATGGTTCAATTACTTGAGATGAATCATTGACATGATTTTATGGTGAAACAAATGCATACATATCCCCCAAAGGTCATCAACATGTTATGCACGAAACTCATATTTGAAGTGCGAAAATAGAATTTGTTCGAACAGCCTTCATATAATTCATTGGCCTGACGTGGCTCGTCGACATAATTTTAAGGTGGAATAAACGCATCCATATCCCCCAGATATTATTAATGTGTTGTGCACGAAACTCATGTTTGAAGTGCGAAAATAGAATTCATTGGAACCGCCTTCATATGGTTCAATGACTTGAGAAGACTCATCGACATGATTCTAAGGTGAAACAAAAATGCACAAATATCCCCCAAATGTCGTCAGCATGTTGTGCACGAAACTCATGATTCAAGTGCGAAAATAGAATTCGTTCGACTCGCCTTAATATGATTCAGTGGCTTGAGGTGACTCATTAACATGATTTTAGAATGGAATAAATGCATACATATCCCCTTAATATTATTAACTTGTTGTGCACCAAACTCATGTTTGGAGTGCAAAAATAGAATTCATTGGAACCGCCTTCATATGGTTGAATGACTTGAGATGACTCATTGACATAATTTTAAGGTGAAACAAATACACACATATCCCCCAATAGTCGTTAGCATGTTTTGCACAAAACTCATGATCGAAGTGGGTAAATAGAATTCGTTCAGCTCGCCTTAATATGTGATTCATTGGCTTTAGGTGACTCATTGACATGATTTTAGGGTGAAATAAATACATACATAACCGCCAAAGATTATTAACATGTTATGCACCAAACTCATGTTTGAATTGTGAAAATTTAATTCATTAGAACCGCCTTCATATGGTTCAATTACTTGAGATGAATCATTGACATGATTTTATGGTGAAACAAATGCATACATATCCCCCAAAGGTCATCAACATGTTATGCACGAAACTCATATTTGAAGTGCGAAAATAGAATTTGTTCGAACAGCCTTCATATAATTCATTGGCTTGACGTGGCTCGTCGACATAATTTTAAGGTGGAATAAACGCATCCATATCCCCCAGATATTATTAATGTGTTGTGCACGAAACTCATGTTTGAAGTGCGAAAATAGAATTCATTGGAACCGCCTTCATATGGTTCAATGACTTGAGAAGACTCATCGACATGATTCTAAGGTGAAACAAAAATGCACAAATATCCCCCAAATGTCGTCAGCATGTTGTGCACGAAACTCATGATTCAAGTGCGAAAATAGAATTCGTTCGACTCGCCTTAATATGATTCAGTGGCTTGAGGTGACTCATTAACATGATTTTAGAATGGAATAAATGCATACATATCCCCTTAATATTATTAACTTGTTGTGCACCAAACTCATGTTTGGAGTGCAAAAATAGAATTCATTGGAACCGCCTTCATATGGTTCAATGACTTGAGATGACTCATTGACATAATTTTAAGGTGAAACAAATACACACATATCCCCCAATAGTCGTTAGCATGTTTTGCACAAAACTCATGATCGAAGTGGGTAAATAGAATTCGTTCAGCTCGCCTTAATATGTGATTCATTGGCTTTAGGTGACTCATTGACATGATTTTAAGGTGAAATAAATACATACATAACCGCCAAAGATTATTAACATGTTATGCACCAAACTCATGTTTGAATTGTGAAAATTTAATTCATTAGAACCGCCTTCATATGGTTCAATTACTTGAGATGAATCATTGACATGATTTTATGGTGAAACAAATGCATACATATCCCCCAAAGGTCATCAACATGTTATGCACGAAACTCATATTTGAAGTGCGAAAATAGAATTTGTTCGAACAGCCTTCATATAATTCATTGGCTTGACGTGGCTCGTCGACATAATTTTAAGGTGGAATAAACGCATCCATATCCCCCAGATATTATTAATGTGTTGTGCACGAAACTCATGTTTGAAGTGCGAAAATAGAATTCATTGGAACCGCCTTCATATGGTTCAATGACTTGAGAAGACTCATCGACATGATTCTAAGGTGAAACAAAAATGCACAAATATCCCCCAAATGTCGTCAGCATGTTGTGCACGAAACTCATGATTCAAGTGCGAAAATAGAATTCGTTCGACTCGCCTTAATATGATTCAGTGGCTTGAGGTGACTCATTAACATGATTTTAGAATGGAATAAATGCATACATATCCCCTCAATATTATTAACTTGTCGTGCACCAAACTCATATTTGAATTGCAAAAATAGAATTCATTGGAACCGCCTTCATACGGTTCAATGACTAGAGATGACTCATTGACATGATTTTAAGGTAAAACAAATGCAGACATATCCCCCAATAGTCGTTAGCATGTTTTGCACAAAACTCATGATCGAAGTGGGTAAATAGAATTCGTTCAGCTCGCCTTAATATGTGATTCATTGGCTTTAGGTGACTCATTGACATGATTTTAAGGTGAAATAAATACATACATAACCCCCAAAGATTATTAACATGTTATGCACCAAACTCATGTTTGAATTGTGAAAATTTAATTCATTAGAACCGCCTTCATATGGTTCAATTACTTGAGATGAATCATTGACATGATTTTATGGTGAAACAAATGCATACATATCCCCCAAAGGTCATCAACATGTTATGCACGAAACTCATATTTGAAGTGCGAAAATAGAATTTGTTCGAACAGCTTTCATATAATTCATTGGCTTGACGTGGCTCGTCGACATAATTTTAAGGTGGAATAAACGCATCCATATCCCCCAGATATTATTAATGTGTTGTGCACGAAACTCATGTTTGAAGTGCGAAAATAGAATTCATTGGAACCGCCTTCATATGGTTCAATGACTTGAGAAGACTCATCGACATGATTCTAAGGTGAAACAAAAATGCACAAATATCCCCCAAATGTCGTCAGCATGTTGTGCACGAAACTCATGATTCAAGTGCGAAAATAGAATTCGTTCGACTCGCCTTAATATGATTCAGTGGCTTGAGGTGACTCATTAACATGATTTTAGAATGGAATAAATGCATACATATCCCCTCAATATTATTAACTTGTTGTGCACCAAACTCATGTTTGGAGTGCAAAAATAGAATTCATTGGAACCGCCTTCATATGGTTCAATGACTTGAGATGACTCATTGACATAATTTTAAGGTAAAACAAATGCAGACATATCCCCCAATAGTCGTTAGCATGTTTTGCACAAAACTCATGATCGAAGTGGGTAAATAGAATTCGTTCAGCTCGCCTTAATATGTGATTCATTGGCTTTAGGTGACTCATTGACATGATTTTAAGGTGAAATAAATACATACATAACCGCCAAAGATTATTAACATGTTATGCACCAAACTCATGTTTGAATTGTGAAAATTTAATTCATTAGAACCGCCTTCATATGGTTCAATTACTTGAGATGAATCATTGACATGATTTTATGGTGAAACAAATGCATACATATCCCCCAAAGGTCATCAACATGTTATGCACGAAACTCATATTTGAAGTGCGAAAATAGAATTTGTTCGAACAGCCTTCATATAATTCATTGGCTTGACGTGGCTCGTCGACATAATTTTAAGGTGGAATAAACGCATCCATATCCCCCAGATATTATTAATGTGTTGTGCACGAAACTCATGTTTGAAGTGCGAAAATAGAATTCATTGGAACCGCCTTCATATGGTTCAATGACTTGAGAAGACTCATCGACATGATTCTAAGGTGAAACAAAAATGCACAAATATCCCCCAAATGTCGTCAGCATGTTGTGCACGAAACTCATGATTCAAGTGCGAAAATAGAATTCGTTCGACTCGCCTTAATATGATTCAGTGGCTTGAGGTGACTCATTAACATGATTTTAGAATGGAATAAATGCATACATATCCCCTTAATATTATTAACTTGTTGTGCACCAAACTCATGTTTGGAGTGCAAAAATAGAATTCATTGGAACCGCCTTCATATGGTTCAATGACTTGAGATGACTCATTGACATAATTTTAAGGTGAAACAAATACACACATATCCCCCAATAGTCGTTAGCATGTTTTGCACAAAACTCATGATCGAAGTGGGTAAATAGAATTCGTTCAGCTCGCCTTAATATGTGATTCATTGGCTTTAGGTGACTCATTGACATGATTTTAAGGTGAAATAAATACATACATAACCGCCAAAGATTATTAACATGTTATGCACCAAACTCATGTTTGAATTGTGAAAATTTAATTCATTAGAACCGCCTTCATATGGTTCAATTACTTGAGATGAATCATTGACATGATTTTATGGTGAAACAAATGCATACATATCCCCCAAAGGTCATCAACATGTTATGCACGAAACTCATATTTGAAGTGCGAAAATAGAATTTGTTCGAACAGCCTTCATATAATTCATTGGCTTGACGTGGCTCGTCGACATAATTTTAAGGTGGAATAAACGCATCCATATCCCCCAGATATTATTAATGTGTTGTGCACGAAACTCATGTTTGAAGTGCGAAAATAGAATTCATTGGAACCGCCTTCATATGGTTCAATGACTTGAGAAGACTCATCGACATGATTCTAAGGTGAAACAAAAATGCACAAATATCCCCCAAATGTCGTCAGCATGTTGTGCACGAAACTCATGATTCAAGTGCGAAAATAGAATTCGTTCGACTCGCCTTAATATGATTCAGTGGCTTGAGGTGACTCATTAACATGATTTTAGAATGGAATAAATGCATACATATCCCCTCAATATTATTAACTTGTCGTGCACCAAACTCATATTTGAATTGCAAAAATAGAATTCATTGGAACCGCCTTCATACGGTTCAATGACTAGAGATGACTCATTGACATGATTTTAAGGTAAAACAAATGCAGACATATCCCCTAAAGGTCATTAACATGTTATGCACGAACCTCATATTTTCGTGCTACAATAGAATTTGTTCGAATCACCTACTTATTTTTCATTGGCTTGAGGTGACTTATTTACACAATTTTAAGGTTGAATCAATGCATACATATCCCCCAAATATTATTAACATGCTGTGCACGAAAGTCATGTTTGAAGTGCGAAAATAGAATTTATTAGAACCGCCTTCATATGGTTCAATGACTTGAGATGACTCATTGACATGATTTTAAGGTGAAACAAATGCACATATATCCCCCAATGGTCGTTAAAATGTTGTGCACGAAACTCATGTTCGAAGTGCGAAAATAGAATTTGTTCGAATTACCTTTAAATGATTCATTGGCGTAGCTGACTCGTTGACATGATTTTAAGGTTGAATAAATGAAACATATCCCCCAAATATTATTAACATGTTGTGCACGAAAGTCATGTTTGAAGTGCGAAAATAGAATTTGTTCGACTCGCCTTAATAAGATTCATTGGCTTGAGGTGGCTCATTGACATGATTTTATGATGAAATAAATGTACACATATTCCCCAGAGGTCATTAGCATATTGTGCATGAAAGTCATGTTTGAAGTGCGAAAATAGAATTCGTTCGACTCGCCTTATAATATAATTCAGTGGCTTGAGGTGACTCATTAACTTGATTTTAAAATTGAATAAATGCATACATATCCCCTCAATATTATTAACTTGTCGTGCACCAAACTCATGTTTGAATTGCAAAAATAGAATTCATTGGAACCGCCTTCATACGGTTCAATGACTAGATATGTTTCATTGACATGATTTGAATGTGAAACAAAAGCGGACATATCCTCCAAAGGTCATTAACATGTTATGCACGAACCTCATATTTGAAGTGCTACCATAGAATTTGTTCGAATCACCTACTTATTATTCATTGGCTTGAGGTGACTTATTTACACAATTTTAAGGTGGACTAAATGCATACATATCCCCCAAATATTATTAACATGCTGTGCACGAAAGTTATGTTTGAGGTGCGAAAATAGAATTTATTAGAACCGCCTTCATATGGTTCAATGACTTGAGATGACTCATTGACATGATTTTAAATTGAAATAAATGCACATATATCCCCCAATGGTCGTTAAAATGTTGTGCACGAAACTCATGTTCGAAGTGCGAAAATAGAATTGTTTCGACATACCTTTAAATGATTCATTAGCTTGGGCTGACTCGTTGACATGATTTTAAGGTTGAATAAATGAAACATATCCCCCAAATGTAATTAATATGTTGTGCATGAAACTCATGTTTGAAGTGCGAAAATAGAATTTGTTCGACTCGCCTTAATAAGATTCATTGGCTTAGGTGGCTCATTGACATGATATTATGGTGAAACAAATGTACACATATCCCCCTAGAGGTCGTCAGCATGTTGTGCATGAAACTCAATTTTGAAGTGCGAAAATAGAATTCGTTCGACTCGCCGTAATCTGATTCATTGGCTTGAGGTGACTCATTGACATGATTTTAAGGTGGAATAAATGCATACATATCCCCTCAATATTATTAACTTGTCGTGCACCAAACTAATGTTTGAATTGCAAAAATAGAATTCATTGGAACCGCCTTCATACGGTTGAATGACTAGAGATGTTTTATTGACATGATTTAAAGGTGAAACAAATGCAGACATATCCCCCAAAGGTCATTAACATGTTATGCACGAACCTCATATTTGAAGTGCTACAATAGAATTTTTTCGAATCACCTACTTATTATTCATTGTCTTGAGGTGACTTATTTAGACAATTTTAAGGTGGAATAAATGCATACATATCCCCCAAATATTATTAACATGTTGTGCACGAAAGTCATATTTGAAGTGCGAAAATAGAATTTATTAGAACGCCTTCGTATGGTCCAATGACTTGAGATGGCTCAATGACGTGATTTTATGGTGAAACAAATGTACACATATCCCCCAAAGGTCGTTAGCATGTCGTGCATGAAACTCATATTTGAAGTGCGAAAATAGAATTCAATCAACTCGTCTTAATATGATTCATGGCCTGAGGTGACTCATTGACATGACTTTAAGGAGGAATAAATGCATCTATATCCCCCAAATATTATTAACATGTTGTGCACGAAAGTCATGTTTGAAGTGCGAAAATAGAATTTATTCGAACCGCCTTCATATGGTTCAATGACTTGAGATGACTCATGGACATTATTTTAAATTGAAATAAATGCACATATATCCCCCAATGGTCGTTAAAATGTTGTGCACGAAACTCATGTTCGAAGTGCGAAAATAGAATTTGTTCGAATTACCCTTAAATGATTCATTGGCTTGAGCTGACTCGTTGACATGATTTTAAGGTTGAATAAATGAAACATATCCCCCAAATGTAATTAACATGTTGTGCACGAAACTCATGTTTGAAGTGCGAAAATAGAATTTGTTCGACTCGCCTTAATAAGATTCGTTGGCTTAGGTGGCTCGTTGACATGATTTTATGGTGAAACAAATGTACACATATCCCCCAGAAGTCGTCAGCAAATTGTGCATGAAACTCAAGTTTGAAGTGCAAAAATAGAATTCCTTTGACTCGCCTTAATCTAATTCATTGGCTTGAGGTGACTCATTGACATGATTTTAAGGTGGAATAAATGTATACATATCCCCTCAATATTATTCACTTGTCGTGCACCAAACTCATGTTTGAATTGCAAAAATAGAATTCATTGGAACCGCCTTCATACGATTCAATGACTAGAGATGACTCATCGACAGGATTTTAAGGTGAAACAAATGCAGACATATCCCCCAAAGGTCATTAACATGTTATGCACAAACCTCATATTTGAAGTGCTAAAATAGAATTTGTTCGAATCACCTACTTATTATTCTTTGGCTTGAGGTGACTCATTTACACAATTTTAAGGTGGAATAAATGCATACGTATCCCCCAAATATTATTAACATGCTGTGCACGAAAGTTATGTTTGAGGTGCGAAAATAGAATTTATTAGAACCGCCTTCATATGGTTCAATGACTTAAGATGACTCATTGACATGATTTTAAGGTGAAACAAATGCACATATATTCCCCAATGGTCGTTAAAATGTTGTGGACGAAACTCATGTTCGAAGTGCGACAATAGAATTTGTTCGAATTACCTTTTAATGATTCATTAGCTTGAGCTGACTCGTTGACATGATTTTAAGGTTGAATAAATGAAACCTATCCCCCAAATGTAATTAACATGTTGTGCACAAAACTCATGTTTGAAGTGCGAAAATAAAATTTGTTCGACTCACCTTAATAAGATTCATTTGCTTGAGGTGGCTCATTGACATGATTTTATGGTGAAATAAATGTACACATATCCCCCAGAGGTCGTTAGCATGTTGTGCATGCTAACTCATGTTTGAAGTGCGAAAATAGAATTCGTTCGACTCGCCTTAATAAGATTCATTGGCTTGAGGTGGCTCATTGACATGATTTTAAAATTGAATAAATGCATACATATCCCCTAAATATTATTAACTTGTTGTGCACCAAACTCATGTTTGAAGTGCAAAAATAGAATTCATCAGAACCGCCTTCATACGGTTCAATGACTGAGATGACTCATTGACATGATTTTAAGGTGAAACAAATGCATACATATCTCCCAAAGGTCATTAACATGTTATGCACGAACCTCATATTTGAAGTGCTAAAATAGAATATGTTCGAATCACCTACTTATTATTCATTGGCTTGAGGTGACTCATTTACACAATTTTAAGGTGGAATCATATCCCCCAAATATTATTACCATGCTGTGCACGAAAGTTATGTTTGAGGTGCGAAAATAGAATTTATTAGAACCGCCTTCATATGGTTCAATGACTTGAGATGACTCATTGACATGATTTTAAGGTGAAACAAATGCACATATATCCCCCAATGGTCGTTAAAATGTTGTGCACGAAACTCATGTTCGAAGTGCGAAAATAGAATTTGTTCGAATTACCTTTAAATGATTCATTGGCTTGAGCTGACTCGTTGACATGATTTTAAGGTTGAATAAATGAAACATATCCCCCAAATGTAATTAACATGTTGTGCACGAAAGTGATGTTTGAAGTGCGAAAATAGAATTTGTTTGACTCGCCTTAATAAGATTCATTGGCTTAGGTGGCTCATTGACATGATTTTATGGTAAAACAAATATACACATATCCCCCAGAGGTCGTCAGCATGTTGTGCATGAAACTCAAGTTTGAAGTGCGAAAATATAATTCGTTCGACTCGCCTTATTCTGATTCATTGGCTTGAGGTGACTCATTGACATGATTTTAAGGAGGAATAAATACATACATATCCCCTCAATATTATTAACTTGTCGTGCACCAAACTCATGTTTGAATTGTAAAAATAGAATTTATTGGAACCGCCTTCATAAGGTTCAATGACTAGAGATAGTCCTCATTGACATGATTTTAAGTTGAAACAAATGCAGACATATCCCCCAAAGGTCATTAACATGTTATGCACGAACCTCATATTTGAAGTGCTAAAATAGAATTTGTTCGAATCACCTACTTATTATTCATTGGCTTGAGGTGACTCATTTACACAATTTTAAGGTGGATTAAATGCATACATATCCCCCAAATATTATTAACATGCTATGCACGAAAGTTATGTTTGAGGTGCGAAAATAGAATTTATTAGAACCGCCTTCATATGGTTCAATGACTTGAGATGACTCATTGACATGATTTTAAGGTGAAACAAATGCACATATATCCCTCAATGGTCGTTAAAATGTTGTGCACGAAACTCATGTTCGAAGTGCGAAAATAGAATTTATTCAAATAGCCTTCATATAATTCATTGCCGTGAGGTGACTCATCGACATGATTTTAAGGTGGAATAAATGCATCCATATCCCCCAAATATTATTAACATGTTGTGCACGAAAGTCATGTTTGAAGTGCGAAAATAGAATTTATTCGAACCGCCTTCATATGGTTCAATGACTTGAGATGACTCATTGACATGATTTTAAGGTGAAACAAATGCACATATATCCCCCAATGGTCGTTAAAATGTTGTGCACGAAACTCATGTTCGAAGTGCGAAAATAGAATTTGTTCGAATTACCTTTAAATGATTCATTTGCTTAGCTGACTCATTGACTTGATTTTAAGGTTGAATAAATGAAACATATCCCCCAAATGTAATTAACATGTTGTGCGTGAAACTCATGTTTGAAGTGCGAAAATAGAATTTGTTCAACTCGCCTTAATAAGATTCATTGGCTTAGGTGGCTCATTGACATGATTTTATGGTGAAACAAATGTACACATATTCCCCAGAGGTCGTCAGCATGTTGTGCATGAAACTCAAGTTTGAAGTGCAAAAATAGAATTCGTTCGACTCGCCTTAATCTGATTCATTGGCTTGAGGTGACTCATTGACATGATTTTAAGGTGGAATAAATGCATACATATCCCCTCAATATTATTAACTTGTCGTGCACCAAACTCATGTTTGAATTGCAAAAATAGAATTCATTGGAACCGCCTTCATACGGTTCAATGACTAGAGTTGACTCATTGACATGATTTTAAGGTGAAACAAATGCAGACATATCTCCCAAAGGTCATTAACATGTTATGCACGAACCTCATATTTGAAGTGCTAAAATAGAATATGTTCGAATCACCTACTTATTATTCATTGGCTTGAGGTGACTCATTTACACAATTTTAAGGTGGAATCATATCCCCCAAATATTATTACCATGCTGTGCACGAAAGTTATGTTTGAGGTGCGAAAATAGAATTTATTAGAACCGCCTTCATATGGTTCAATGACTTGAGATGACTCATTGACATGATTTTAAGGTGAAACAAATGCACATATATCCCCCAATGGTCGTTAAAATGTTGTGCACGAAACTCATGTTCGAAGTGCGAAAATAGAATTTGTTCGAATTACCTTTAAATGATTCATTGGCTTGAGCTGACTCGTTGACATGATTTTAAGGTTGAATAAATGAAACATATCCCCCAAATGTAATTAACATGTTGTGCACGAAAGTGATGTTTGAAGTGCGAAAATAGAATTTGTTCGACTCGCCTTAATAAGATTCATTGGCTTAGGTGGCTCATTGACATGATTTTATGGTAAAACAAATATACACATATCCCCCAGAGGTCGTCAGCATGTTGTGCATGAAACTCAAGTTTGAAGTGCGAAAATATAATTCGTTCGACTCGCCTTATTCTGATTCATTGGCTTGAGGTGACTCATTGACATGATTTTAAGGAGGAATAAATACATACATATCCCCTCAATATTATTAACTTGTCGTGCACCAAACTCATGTTTGAATTGTAAAAATAGAATTTATTGGAACCGCCTTCATAAGGTTCAATGACTAGAGATAGTCCTCATTGACATGATTTTAAGTTGAAACAAATGCAGACATATCCCCCAAAGGTCATTAACATGTTATGCACGAACCTCATATTTGAAGTGCTAAAATAGAATTTGTTCGAATCACCTACTTATTATTCATTGGCTTGAGGTGACTCATTTACACAATTTTAAGGTGGATTAAATGCATACATATCCCCCAAATATTATTAACATGCTATGCACGAAAGTTATGTTTGAGGTGCGAAAATAGAATTTATTAGAACCGCCTTCATATGGTTCAATGACTTGAGATGACTCATTGACATGATTTTAAGGTGAAACAAATGCACATATATCCCTCAATGGTCGTTAAAATGTTGTGCACGAAACTCATGTTCGAAGTGCGAAAATAGAATTTATTCAAATAGCCTTCATATAATTCATTGCCGTGAGGTGACTCATCGACATGATTTTAAGGTGGAATAAATGCATCCATATCCCCCAAATATTATTAACATGTTGTGCACGAAAGTCATGTTTGAAGTGCGAAAATAGAATTTATTCGAACCGCCTTCATATGGTTCAATGACTTGAGATGACTCATTGACATGATTTTAAGGTGAAACAAATGCACATATATCCCCCAATGGTCGTTAAAATGTTGTGCACGAAACTCATGTTCGAAGTGCGAAAATAGAATTTGTTCGAATTACCTTTAAATGATTCATTTGCTTAGCTGACTCATTGACTTGATTTTAAGGTTGAATAAATGAAACATATCCCCCAAATGTAATTAACATGTTGTGCGTGAAACTCATGTTTGAAGTGCGAAAATAGAATTTGTTCAACTCGCCTTAATAAGATTCATTGGCTTAGGTGGCTCATTGACATGATTTTATGGTGAAACAAATGTACACATATTCCCCAGAGGTCGTCAGCATGTTGTGCATGAAACTCAAGTTTGAAGTGCAAAAATAGAATTCGTTCGACTCGCCTTAATCTGATTCATTGGCTTGAGGTGACTCATTGACATGATTTTAAGGTGGAATAAATGCATACATATCCCCTCAATATTATTAACTTGTCGTGCACCAAACTCATGTTTGAATTGCAAAAATAGAATTCATTGGAACCGCCTTCATACGGTTCAATGACTAGAGTTGACTCATTGACATGATTTTAAGGTGAAACAAATGCAGACATATCTCCCAAAGGTCATTAACATGTTATGCACGAACCTCATATTTGAAGTGCTAAAATAGAATATGTTCGAATCACCTACTTATTATTCATTGGCTTTAGGTGACTCATTTACACAATTTTAAGGTGGAATCATATCCCCCAAATATTATTACCATGCTGTGCACGAAAGTTATGTTTGAGGTGCGAAAATAGAATTTATTAGAACCGCCTTCATATGGTTCAATGACTTGAGATGACTCATTGACATGATTTTAAGGTGAAACAAATGCACATATATCCCCCAATGGTCGTTAAAATGTTGTGCAGTAACTCATGTTCGAAGTGCGAAAATTGAATTTGTTCTAATTACCTTTAAATGATTCATTGGCTTGAGCTGACTCATTGACATGATTTTAAGGTTGAATAAATGAAACATATCCCCCAAATGTAATTAACATGTTGTGCACGAAACTCATGTTTGAAGTGCGAAAATAGAATTTGTTCGACTCACCTTAATAAGATTCGTTGGCTTAGGTGGCTCGTGGACATGATTTTATGGTGAAACAAATGTACACATATCCCCCAGAAGTCGTCAGCATGTTGTGCATGAAACTCAAGTTTGAAGCGCGAAAATAGAATTCGTTCGACTCGCCTTAATATGATTCATTGGCTTGAGGTGACTCATTGACATGATTTTAAGGTTGAATAAATGCATAGATATCCCCTCAATATTATTAACTTATCGTCCACCAAACTCATGTTTGAAGTGCAAAAATAGAATTCATTGGAACCGCCTTCATACGGTTCAATGACTAGAGATGAATCATTGATATGATATTAAGGTGAAAAAAATGCAGACATATCCCCCAAAGGTCATTAACATGTTATGCACGAACCTCATATTTGAAGTACTAAAATAGAATATGTTCGAATCACCTACTTATTATTCATTGGCTTGAGGTGACTCATTTACACAATTTTAAGGTGGAATCATATCCCCCAAATATTATTACCAAGCAGTGCACGAAAGTTATGTTTGAGGTGCGAAAATAGAATTTATTAGAACCGCCTTCATATGGTTCAATGACTTGAGATGACTCATTGACATGATTTTAAGGTGAAACAAATGCACATATATCCCTCAATGGTCGTTAAAATGTTGTGCATGAAAATCATGTTCGAAGTGCGAAAATAGAATTTATTCAAATAGCCTTCATATAATTCATTGGCTTGAGGTGACTCATTGACAAGATTTTAAGGTGGAATAATTGCATCCATATCCCCCAAATATTATTAACATGTTGTGCACGAAAGTGATGTTTGAAGTACGAAAATAGAATTTGTTCGACTCGCCTTAATAAGATTCATTGGCTTGAGGTGGCTCATTGACATGATTTTATGGTGAAATAAATGTACACATATCCCCCAGAGGTCGTTAGCATGTTGTGCATGAAAGTCATGTTTGAAGCGTGAAAATTGAATTCGTTCGACTCGCCCTATAATATGATTCAGTGGCTTGAGGTGACTCATTAACATGATTTTAAAATGGAATAAATGCATACATATCCCTTAAATATTATTAACTTGTTGTGCACCAAACTCATGTTTGAAGTGCAAAAATAGAATTCATCAGAACCGCCTTCATATGGTTCAATGACTTGAGATGACTCTTTAACATGATTTTAAGGTGAAACAAATGCGGATATATCCTCCAAAGGTCATTAACACGTTATGCACGAACCACATATTTGAAGCGCTAAAATAGAATTTGTTTGAATCACCTCCTTATTATTCCTTGGCTTCAGATGACTCATTTACACGATTTTAAGAGGGAATAAATGCATACATATCCCTCATATATTATTAACATTTTGTGCATGAAAGTCATGTTTGAAGTGCAAAGATAAATTTATTGGAACGCCTTCATATGGTCCAATGACTTGAGATGACTCATTGACATGATTTTATGGTGAAACAAATGTACACATATCCCCCAAAGGTCGTTAGCATGTTGTGCATGAAACTCAAGTTTGAAGTGCGAAAATAGAATTCGTTCAACTCGCCTTAATATGATTCATTGGCTTGAGGTGACTCATTGACATGATTTTAAGGTGGAATAAATGCAAACATATCCCCTCAATATTATTAACTTGTTGTGCACCAAACTCATGTTTGAAGTGCAAAAATAGAATTCATCAGAACCACCTTCATATGGTTCAATGACTTGAGATGACTCATTGACATGATTTTACGGTGAAACAAATGCAGACATATCCTCCAAAGGTCATTAACACGTTATGCATGAACCACATATTTGAAGTGCTAAAATTGAATTTGTTTGAATCACCTCCTTATTATTCGTTGGCTTCAGATGACTCATTTACACGATTTTAAGATGGAATAAATGCATACATATCCCCCATATATTATTAACATTTTGTGCACGAAAGTCATGTTTGAAGTGCAAAGATAAATTTATTGGAACGCCTTCATATGGTCCAATGACTTGAGATGACTCATTGACATGATTTTATGGTGAAACAAATGTACACATATCCCCCAAAGGTCGTTAGCATGTTGTGCATGAAACTCATGTTTGAAGTGCAAAAATAGAATTCGTTCAAATCGTCTTAATATGATTCATTGGCCTGAGGTGACTCATTGACCTGATTTTAAGGTGGAATAAATCCATACATATCCCCTAAATATTATTAACTTGTTGTGCGCCAAACTCATGTTTGAAGTGCAAAAATAAAATTAATTGGAACCGCCTTCATACGGTTCAATGTCTAGAGATGAAACATTGACATGATTTTAAGGCGAAACAAATGCAGACATATCCCCCAAAGGTCATTAACATGTTATGCACGAACGTTATATTTGAAGTGCTATAAAAGAATTTGTTCGAATCGCCTACTTATTATTCATTGGCTTGAGGTGACTCATTTACACAATTTTAAGGTGGAATAAATGCATACATAACCCCCAAATATTATTAACATGCTGTGCACGAAAGTTATGTTTGAGGTGTGAAAATAGAATTTATTAGAACCGCCTTCATATGGTTCAATGACTTGAGATGACTCATTGACATGATTTTAAGGTGAAGCAAATGCACATATATCCCTCAATGGTCGTTAAAATGTTGTGCACGAAACTCATGTTCGAAGTGCGAAAATTGAATTTGTTCGAATTACCTTTAAATGATTCATTGGCTTGAGCTGACTCATTGACATGATTTTAAGATTGAATAAATGAAACATATCCCCCAAATGTAATTAACATGTTGTGCACGAAACTCATGTTTGAAATGCGAAAATAGAATTTGTTCGACTCACCTTAATAAGATTCATTGGCTTAGGTGGCTCATTGACATGATTTTATGGTGAAACAAATGTACACATATCCCCCAGAGGTCGTCAGCATGTTGTGCATGAAACTCAAGTTTGAAGTGCGAAAATAGAATTCGTTCGACTCGCCTTAATATGATTCATTGGCTTGAGGTGACTCATTGACATGATTTTAAAGTGGAAGAAATACATACATATCCCGCAAATATTATTAATATGTTGTGCATGAAACTCATTTTTGAATGGCAAAAATATATGATTCATTGGAACCGCCTTTATATGGGTTAATAACTTGAGATGACTTATTGACATGCTTTGAAAGTGAAACAAATGTGCACATATCCCCCAAAGGTTATTAGCATGTTGTGCATGAAACTCATATTTGAAGTGCGAGGATAGAATTCGTTCGAATTACCCTTAAATGATTCATTGGCTTGAGGTGACTCATTAATATTATTTTCAAGTAAAAAAAAATATATTTGTCTTAATATAGAATCCTAGAGAGAGAAGCTCTCCCTTCTCTCTAGAATTCAGCTATGACTAACTTTCCAAAAAATTCCCATCATGTCACTAAATAATTAAGCCTGGTTCTAATTTTTTTCTCTCTCCTAAACTACGACAACCTCCTTCCTCCGCCTAACCCACGGCAATTTCTTCTTCCTCCGCTGCCATCCCCTCCCCTCCGCCTATGACACCGCTTCTATTCCGCACCTCACCTTGCACCGACCACTGGACCACCGGAAAACCCTTCCTGCCTCTCTCCTTTTACTTCTCTATGTAAGCTTCCTTCACGATCAATCGTTTCTTGCTAACCATGCTTTCTACTTCTTGTTCTGCAGGTTACCCAACCGTGGAAGAAACTCTTAACAAGCTCGAAGGCCATTCCAAGGGTAATAATGCCCAGGAAGCTCTTACTGCTTTATCTGATGATTCCAAACCGTTGGTTTCTTGTGTAGTAGATGCCTCCTCCCATAGCAGGTCCTTAATATCTTATGAACCTTGTAGTAGCTTCCAAAAAGGTCATCTTGCTCCATCTGCAGAATCCAAGCTACTTTTTTCTAAAGCTACAGAAGCTAACTTCCATGGCGGATCCGCTTCGAATCCACTCTCCGATGAAGAGATTAAACTTGCAATGCAAGCTCATGAGATGGCTGAGTTGGTAAACTCGTTAATAGAGGAGATTGAGCACCTAGAACATAAACTATACCTGGTTGAGAGCAAGCTCAACATACCTCCATCTCTTGAAATGCACTATCATAGCCCAGCTGTGTTCATCGTTGATCCTGACATTCCTGCCACTACATCCATTGAGTCCATGAACAAAAAAATTGTCAAGTTTGATGCTATGAAAGCTAATCTCATAAGCTACACTACGGAGCTGGAAGCTCACTCTAATGGCAGATATAAACCGAGAACAACCCCTGTGAGCCCATTGATAGCAACTCGTCCATAGAAAGATATAGGGTCTGCGATCAACCTCAGACCATTCTGCAGCATTCTGAAGAAGCCTACGCCACCTACTCCGCCGCAGCCATCTATCGGTTCAAAAGTTGCAAACCTTCTTGTGTCTGGAGCTCTTTCAGATCAAATACCAGCAGCTAAACTCCCTGTTTTGGGCCATATATTGCCCAGAAAAGCCAGCCAATCCAGGTCGAAAAGCTCTGTGGAAGCTCCGACATCTAAATCGGAGGTTTCAGCGACGGCCAAAGGCTGTCAACTTTCTGGGGACTCGGGTCAACCCGCGTGTCTGCCGGATGCCTCCGACCCACCCGCTATTGACTTTGGGTCCTGCCTTACATCAGCTCCAACGGTCATCTCTCTGACCAATATGGAGCTTTAGGTGACTCATTGACAATAATTTAAGGTAGAAGTAATGTTTGACCCAAATATTATTAACATGAAGTGCGAAAATAGAATTCATTGGAAGCACCTTCATATGGTCCAATGACTTGAGATGACTCATTGACATGATTTTAAGGTGAAACAAATGCACACATATCCCTCAAAGGTCGTTGGCATATTGTGCACGAAACTAATGTTTCAAGTGCGAAAATAGAATTTGTTCGACTCGCCTTAATATGATTCATTGGCTTGAGGTGACTCATTGACATGATTTTAAGGTGAAATAAATGTATTCATATCCCACAAATATTATTAACATGTTGTGCATGAAACTCTTGTTTGAAGTGCGAAAATAGAATTCATTGCAACCGCCTTCATATGGTTCAATGACTTGACATGACTGATTCACATGATTTTAAAGTGAAACAAATGCACATATATCCCCCAAAGGTCATCAACATGTTATCCATGAAACTCATATTTGAAGTACTAAAATAGAATTCTTTCGAATTACTTTTAAATGATTCGTTGGCTTGAGGTGACTCATTGACTTCATTTTAAGCTGAAACAAACACACTGTATGCCCCCAAATATCATAAGCATATTGTGAACGAAACTTATGTTTGAATTGCGAAAAAAGAATTTGTTCGACTCGCCTTAATATGATTCATTGGCTTGAGGTGACTCATTGACATGATTTTAAAGTGAATTAAGTGTATACATATCCCCCAAATATTATTTACATATTGTGCACAAAACTCATGTTTGATGTGTGAAAGTAGAATTCATTGGAACCACCTTCATATGGTTCAATGACATGAGATGACTCATTGACATTATTTTAAAGTGAAACAAATACACACATAACACCCAGAGATCATTAGCATATTGTGAACGAAACTCATGTTTCAAGTGCTAAAATAGAATTTGTTCGGCTCACCTTCATATAATTCATTAGGTTGGGGTGACTCATTGACATGATTTTAAGGTGAAATAAATGCATACATATCCCCCAAATATAATTAACATATTGTGCACGAAACTCATGTTTGAAGTGCGAAAATAGAATTCATTGGAACCGCCTACATAAGGTCCAATGACTTGAGATGTCTCATTGACATGATTTTAAGGTGAAACAAATGCACACATATCCTCCGAGAGTTGTTAGCATGTTGTGCACGAAACTCAAATTTGGAGTGCGAAAATAGAATTCGTTCGACTCACCTTAATATGATTCATTGGCTTGACGTAACTCATTGACAAAATTTTAAGGTTAAACAAATGCACACATATCCCTCAAAGATCATTAGCATATTATGAACGAAACTGTTGTTTCAAGTGCGAAAATTGAATTCATTCGGCTCACCTTAATATGATTCATTTGCTTGAGATAACTCATTGATATGATTTTAAGGTAGGAGAAATGCATACATATCCACCAAATATTATTAACATGTTGTGCACGAAACTCATGTCTGAAGTGCAGAAATAGAATTCATAGGAACCACCTTCATATGGTCAAATGACTTGGGATGACTCATTGACACGATTTTAAGGTGAAAGAAATGCACACAAATCCCCTAAAGGTCGTTTAGCTTGTTGTGCACGAAACTTATGTTTGAAGTGCGAAAATAGAATTCGTTCGACTCGCCTTATTATGATTCATTGGCTTGAGGTGACTCATTGACATGATTTTAAGGTGAAATAAATGCTTACATATCCCCCAAATATTAAAACATGTTATGCACAAAACTCATGTTTGAAGTACGAAAATAGAATTCATTGGAACAGCCTTCATATGGTTCAATGGCTTGAGATGACTTACTGACATGATTTTAAGGTGAAACAAATGCACACATATCCCCCAAAGATCATTAGCATATTGTGAACGAAACTCATGTTTCAAGTGCGAAAATAGAATTCGTTCGACTCTCCTTAATATGATTCATGGCTTGAGGTGACTCATTGACATGATTTTAAGGTGGAAGAAATGCATACATATCACGCAAATATTATTAACATGTTGTGCATGAAACTCTTGTTTGAAGTGCGAAAATAGAATTCATTGGTACCGCCTTCATATGGTTCAATGACTTGAGATGACTCATTGACATGATTTTAAGGTGAAACAAATGCACATATATTCCCCCCCCCCCCCCCAAAGATCATTAGCATATTGTGAACGAAAGTCATGTTTCATGCGCAAAAATAGAATTCGTTCAACTCGCATTTATATGATTCATTGGCTTGAGGTGACTCATTGACATTATTTTAAGACGAAATAAGTGCATACATATCCCCCAAATATTATTAACATGTTGTGCACAAAACTCATGTTTGAAGTGCAAAAATAGAATTCATTGGAACTGCCTTCATGTGGTTCAAACTAATTCTATTTTCGCACTTCAAACATGAGTTTTGTGCACAACATGTTAATGATCTTTGAATGATATGTGTACATTGGTTTTACCTTAAAATCTTGTCAATGACTCATCTCCATTTATTGGACCATATGAAGGCAGTTTCAATGAATTCTATTTTTGCACTTGAAACATGAGTTTCGTGTACAACATGTTAATAATATTTGGGGGATATGTATGATTTATTCCACCTTAAAATCATGTCAATGAGTCACTTAAAGCCAATGAATCATATGAAGGCGAGTCGAACGAATTCTATTTTTGCACATTAAACACGAGTTTTGTGCACAGCATATTAATGACCTTTGAGAGATATGTGTGCATTTGTTTCACCTTAAAATCTTGTCAATGAGTCACCCAACCTAATGAATCATATGAAGGCGATTCGAAAGAATTCTATTTTCGCACTTCAAACATAAGTTTCGTTCACAATATGCTATGATATATGGGGGATGTATGTACGTAACTTCATTGGAAGAGGGAATGAAGAAAAATCCTAGAGAGAGAAGCTCTCCCTTTTCTCTAGAATTCAGCTTTGATTAACTTTTTAATAATTCCCATTTTGTCCCTAAATCACATAACCTGCGGTGACTTTTTGACTCCCCTAACCTACGACACCTCCCTCCTCCGCCCCTTGCTTTGACAGCCTCGTCTCCATCTGCCGTTAGCCTCCACCTTGCTGCCCTTCGCCGCCCCCTCCTTTGCCTACTCCGACCACCGGACCACCAGAAAATCCTTCCCTTTTCTTTCCTTCCATCTAAGTTTTCTCTCACGATCAACCTTTATCTCTAACCATGTTTTCTGTTTCTATCTCTGCAGGTTCCCCAGGTTTGGACGAATCTTTAAACAAGCTCGAAGTTCTTTCCCATGATTCCCTAGACTCGAACGAACATTTGGAAAAGCTTGAAGTCATTTCGCATGGAAGCAGCTTCCAGAATGATCTTCCTGCATCAACTGATGATTCCGTTTCTTGCGTAGCAGTAGCTACCTCCCATGGCAGTTGTGCTTATGGTTCTCTCTCCGTTGAAGACAACATGATTGCCTTGCAGGTCCATGAGAAGGCTGAGTTGGGCGAATCTCTATACAAGCTCTATACAAGCTCGAAGGCCCTTCCCAGGGTAATAGCTTCCAGGAAACTATGCCCTCTGTTTCTGCAGGTTCAGCAGCCTCTGTTGACTCTCTAAACATACCTGAAGCCATCTCCCATGGTAGTGGTTGCTCCATTGCATAGGATGGGTTTCCTGGTACATCTGAAAGAGCCATGTCTGCTTTGCAAGATGCTTCCTCCCATGGCGGTTGTGCCTCTGGTCCACTCTCTGCTGATGATATCATGCTTGCCCAGCAAGTACAAGAGATGGCTGAGTTGGTAAACTCATTCATAAGAGAGATTGAGCACTTGGAACTTAAAACTCTACCAATTCGAGAGCATGTTGAACATTCCTCCATCCTCTGAAATGCACTCTCATGGCCCTGCGTTATTCATTGTTGATCCTGATGTTCCTGCAGCTATATCCATTGCGACGATGGAAAAAAAACTAGTCAACCTAGCTACCATGAAAGCTAACCTAATAAAGCACACTGTAGATCTAGAAAAGAGCTCCACAGTGTCTACGACCAATCCCATAGCAATGCGTCCATTGATGGGTGGTTGTCCTGAGTTAGCCACAACACCTACGACCAATCTCCGACCTTTCCGTGGGATTCTGAAGAAGCCTACGCCACCAACCCCGCTGCGACCCTCTACCGGTTCAAAGGTTGCGAACCACCGGGTATTGGGATCTCTTTCAAATCACATAGCGTCAAAAGTCCCTGTTATGGATCAGATTCAGCCCATTAATGCCGGCCACTCCAAGTCGAAAAGCTCTGTCGAAGCTCCGGCATCTAAATCGGAGGTTTTGGGGTTAGTCAATGGCGGTCAAATTTCTGTTATCCCGGGTCAACCCGCTTGCTCGCTGGATACCCCGAACCTACCCGCTCTCACTGTTGGGTCCTCCCTCTCCCACATCAGCACCAATGGTTACCTCTGCAGCGAATCAGGTTTTGCCATGTAAGCATGAGCTAGATGCCGCTGAAATGTTTTCAAAAATGAGCCCGGGTCAACCTACTTGCTATAAGAACCCGTCCGCCTGTCCGCCCGCTGCACAAGTGTCAGACGAGTCAGGCCCTTTTGACCTACCTCCTCGTACGGAGACAGCTGTGGCGGCTGCTTCTTCGCATGTGACCGTTGCTTCAGTTTTTTGTGAAATCACCCCCAGAGTTTTTGTTAATACGAGCCCACCCCCAAACGCTATTACAGGTAAGTCCTCTAACTTACAAGATTTTACCTCAAGTGACTCCGTGTCCAGCCAAATGACTCTCGCCACCCCTCAACTTTTTGATCCCATTATCTACACCCCAAACCCCATTATCTCTATAAACCAAGCCCACCAACTTACCACAAACTTTCATAAAATACAAAAAAAAACCCTCCCAGTCTAAAAAAAAAACAGTATGGCCAAACTCAAATACCCCCTCACTCTATCCACTTCCCTCCCAAATACACACCCAAACAAACCCACCTCCACCCTCCCAATGGCCGACTCAGTCCTGGCCACTGCCCTCCATCCGCTGGTTTCCACCTACGGTGACCGGTCAACATCAAAGTCAACGGTCAACCATACGAAAGTCAACAGACAGTTCATTGACCAAAACTCCAAAAATATCTCTAAATCCTGGAGTAGTGTTGTCAAACCCATTACCATCCATGATTCCTCTTTTATTATGGAATATTTTAAGCCGTCGAGAAATGAAGGTCGTATTGTGGTTTGCCCCCCTCCCTCTATTGCTGAATTGGGTGCATCTCTTCTTAAAAATACTATAGTTGGACACTTTTTAGATTGCAAACTCCCTTTCAATCTTGTAAACTATATTGTTAATCGACTTTGGAAGCATCTTGGACTCCTAAAGAAAGGTCAATGGCAACAAAGAAGGCTACTATTTTTTCCACTTCTGCAACCAATGTGAAGTGTATGACATTCTTGGAAAAGGCCCTTGGTTCTGGTTCTTTGTTGATAAGTTTATTGCTATAAAAGAATGGAAAATGGGATGGTTCTTAGCCGTGAAGAATTCACTCGAATTCCTTTATGGGTGGACTTCTATAATATTCCAGGGGAATTTTGGACGGCAAAAGACCTAAGCTATGTTGCTAGGCCATTGGAATTCCTATTAAGGTAGATAAAAAGACCGAGACGAGCAATTGTCAGGACTTTGCCCGTATATGTGTTGAAGTAAATGCAGAAAAAGATATTGTTGGAGATTTTGACTTCCTTAATAGCCATGGGAAAACTGTCACAATTCGGGTTGAGTACAAATAGAAGTTGTCCATTTGTAAGCATTGTCACACCTTTGGGCATAAGACTCCAAATTTTCCGAAATTTGCTCCCCCCAATGCTACCATCAATAGTAAGAAACCGACCCACCAATCAAGGAAGGGCCAAGTTAGTGATTCCCAATGGCGGGTTGTGAACTGAAAGGGAAAAAGGGTTGGGGAGGATACTGCTAACTATCCACATGCGGATGAACCGTCCATTATACTGAGCAAAGTAGAAGGAATAACTAATGGTGAACCTAGTAATGGCAAGACTACCTTGAGTATTCCGAATACTTACAATGAAGAAGTATTAGAATTATGTTCTCATATACCTACTATGAATTTGATCATTGAAGAAGCTAGTGATAGTGAAGAAGATACCTACTCCTCTTCTCCTAGTACCACTCTGGACGATAATTTTATTCCGGGCACTAGTGACGACCTATCTCCCACCAACAACAATCCAAGACATAATGGTAAGGAGAAGAAGAAGAAGAAATGGTCCTCCAACAAGAAAGGCCAGTTTAGAAGGTACTAACCTTCTTCGCCCTCATTTTCCTTATCTCATTTCTCTTATTTATGTCGATTTTTTGTTGGAATATTCGGGGTCTTAACGATCCCATTAAAAAAAGGGAACTTCGTAGCTTGATGGCTAGGTATGATGCCTTTGTTGTTGGTGTTGTTGAGACTAAGGTTAAGGCTAGTAATTTTGTCACGGTCACTAGGGCTATTAATCCGTCATGGAGTTATGCAAATAATAATTCACCTACTTCCGAGGGGCATATTTTAGTTGGGTGGGATGCCTTTAGGGTGTCCCTTTCTGTGCTTGGGTTTGATGATCAATCTTACCATTGTAAGATTTCTTCTGTGGATAGGAAATGGTGGTGCTTGGTTACTTTTGTCTATGGGGCAAATTCTCATATCAGGAGACTCACTCTTTGGGACTCTTATAGACATTATAAGCCGATTGATTCCTCTACTCCTTGGTTGCTTGTGGGTGATTTTAATGTGACTAGATTCATTTCGAGGGGCATGGACCAATTTAATAGCTGCATTTATGATATTGAGATGGATGATTTGAACATTGGGGGCCTTTCCTTTACTTGGACGAATTTGAATATGAATAGTGATCATCTTATCCTTCGGAAACTTGATAGAGGTCTTGCTAACTTGGCTTGGAATGATAGTTTTCCTTGCACCCCTACTGCTTTCCCCCCTCCAGGCATCTCGGATCATAGCCCGGTGGTTGTCTCGGGTTTTTTTGATGCTAGGAAATTTAAGACCCCCTTCCGGTTCTTTAATGCTTGGATGGATCATGAGGGTTTCTTACCGCTTGTGCAACAGGTGTGGGGTATAAGGGTAAATGGGAATCCACTCTTCCGTCTAGTTCATAAGCTCAAGAACCTTAAAGGTGCTCTCAAAGTGTTCAGTAAGAAGAATTTTCGTTATGTTAACAATAAGATGACTGAAGCTAAGAGTAAGTTAGACTATCTTCAGATTGTCAACCGTTCTCACTCTCCTACTCCGGATTCTCTTGCCCTTGAGAAGGATGCTCTTGTTGACCTCCTCCGCCTTATCAAAATTGATGAAGACATGCTTAGGCAAAAGTCCCGGGTTAAATGGCTTAACCTTGGGGATCAAAATAATAAATTTTTTCATACGGTGGTTAAGCAAAGACAGGCCAAACCTAAAGTTCTCTCTATCACTAGACCAAATGGTGAGGTCTTAGAAGATTATGATCGAGTTAAGGTTGAGGTAGTCTCCCACTTCGAAAACATTTTCTCTCTTGCCCCCTCCTCTGAATGATGACTTGTTGGAAAGTGCCATTACTAAGAAGCTTGAGACCTCTTACCATAGTAGGCTTGTGGAGGAAATTTCTACTGAAGAAATTAAGAAAGCCCTTTTTGGGATCAATCCTAATAAAGCTTCGGGACTTGATGGGTTCAGTTATGGGTTTTTTCAGAGATGTTGGGAAATTATTCATGATGACTTTGTGTTGGGGATAAAACATTTCTTCAGGTTTGGAATTCTTCTGAAAGAGGTTAACACTGCTGCCATATCTCTTGTTCCAAATATTGTTTCTCCATCCCACCTCTCAGATTTTCGGCCCATCTCATTTAGCAATACTGTCTACAAGTGCATCTAAAAAATAATCAGCAACCGCATTAAACTAATCCTGGATGATCTTATTAGTCCTAATCAATCTGTTTTCATTGCTGGAAGACGTATTACTAATATAGTCCAGGAGCTCCTTCATGGCTATCACCTCAAAAGAGGCCCTCCTAGATGCGCTTTCAAGATTGACCTCATGAAGGCTTATGACATGGTTAGTTGGGACTTTCTTCAAAGGACTTTAGAGATTATGAACTTTCCCCCTATCTTCATCAGGTGGATCATGGCTTGTGTCTCTACTCCCACTTTCTCGGTTTTTCACAATGTGGAATTGATTGGGTTCTTTACGAGTAGTAGGGGTCTCCGTCAGGGTGATCCTATGTCTCCGGATCTCTTCGCCTTATGCATGGAGATTTGTTCTGGCCTCTTCAACCATATTGACCATGATTCTCGGTTCTCCTTTCATGATAAATGCCAAAGGGTTAAAATCTCCCATCTTTGCTTTGTCGATGACTTGTTCGTTTTCTCTAAAGGTGATTCTCCTTCGGCTTCGTGTATTAGCGAAGTGCTTCGGGATTTCTCATCTTTATCTGGTCTTCTTCCGAACCCTGCTAAGAGTTTTATTTTTTGTGGCAATGTCCCCCCTATGATCCAGTGTGTGATTCTTGCTATTTTGGAGTTTTCGGCTGGATCCCTCCTGATTAGGTATCTTGGCATCCCTCTTGCTTCTACTAAACTCTCTTACAATGACTGCTAACCTATCATTGAGAGAATTATAAGTAGAGTAAGGAGTTGGTTTTCTAAATACATGTCTTATGCGGGTAGGGTTCAACTCATAAACTCTACCTTATTCTCCATCCAAGTTTATTGGTCTATGCTCTTCATTCTACCGTCCAAAATAATGACTGAGGTTGATAGAGTGCTTCGTAGTTTCCTTTGGAAATGGTCTTCTCTTGATTATGGGGGGAATAAAGTTGCTTGGGATATTGTCTGCCTCCCTAGAGCTGAGGGTGGTTTAGGTATAAAAAAAAAATTAAGGAATGGAACCAAATTGCTCAACTTAAACATATTTGGAACTTATTCACCTACCCCAAAGCAATATGGCCGAATTGGGTTCACAATCATTTGCTCCGAAATATGAGATTCTGGGTTTGCAATATCCCTAACTCTTATACTTGGTGTTGGAGGAAGATCCTGAAGATTAGGGACAAAGCGCTTTTGTCTTTCATCTGGAAGGTTGGGAATGGTGCTTCTATTTCTCTTTGGTATGACCCGTGGACTCCCCATGGTATTCTTCACACTTATCTTGGGGAAGATATGATTACGTCTTCCAGCGTTAGTCTGAACCTCCAGGTTAGTAATATCATTCATGATTTTTCTTGGACTTTTCCTAACCCCCTCCCCCATAGTTTGGTGGGAGCTTGCAGATTGCATCCCGTCTTCCATCTCCCCTTCTGGAAATGAAGACAGTTTCACTTGGGCCCACTCCCCTTTGGGGTTCTCGGTGTCTAAAGCTTGGGATCATTTCCGATCTCATAGTTCTCCGGTTAGTTGGGCTAAAATTGTCTGGTGCAAAGGCCACATTCCGAGATACTCTTTCATTCATTGGCTTGCGATTTGCAACCGGATGAGTACACAGGATATGTGATTTTCTTTTGGCTCCCCTACTTGTAACGTGTGTCACTTATGTTTGGGGAATGCGGAGTCTCGTGATTATCTCTTTGGTGATTGCGCCTTCTCTGCTGCTGTTTAGGGTGGGCTTTTGAGTCTCGTGGTGATACCTCATCCTCCTTTACTCTCTTGGGATGATAAAATTATCTGGTTTTTGGGGCTTCCTGGGCAATCTTTATCTAATCGTATAGGGTTCATCGCGTTTTCGGGTTTCGTTTACCATATATGGACAGAGAGAAATAAGAGGATTCATGATAATGTTTGTAGTACCCCCCCCCCACCCCCCCCCGGGTATCATTGCTATGAAGATCTTGACTCAAATCAAGATAAAAGTTCAGAGCCTCCCTACTCCTTTTTTGCATGCGGATATCGACATTTCGAATTATTGGACTGGTGTCACCTTAAAATCTTGTCAATGAGTCACCTCCACTTAATGAATCATATGAACCTAATTCAAATTAATTCTATTTTCGCACTCAAACATGAGTTTCATTCACAATATGCTTATGATATATTAGGGATGTATGTACGTTTGTTTCTGCTGAAAAAGAAGTCAATGAGTCACCTCAAGACAATGAATCATTTAAAGGTAATTCGAACGAATTTTATTTTCGCACTTCAAATATGAGTTTCATTGGAGTTTACTCCTCAGATTTCTTATGTTTAGTGTTTGTTGCCTTGGGTTTTGTTTCCCTTGTGGATAGGTGGGGTTCCCTGGGTGCCTCTTTGGGGCTTTCCTCTCGCATTGTTTGCTTGATTATTTTGTTTTGTGCTGGGTTATGAACCCCGGGATGATCACTATAAGTTTTATCGCTTATACTTTTTGTATGTGGATAGTGGCCCCCGTTGTGGACACACTTGGGTATGCCGCTTTGCTTTGTAATTCATTTCTTTTGATGATGGGTAGTGGTCTCCATGGTGGCCACCTTGGGTTTTTCCCTTAAAGGGGGTTTTTTCACTCAAGGTTAGGTTGGGTAGTGGTCTCCCTTGTGACCACCTTGGGGTATGCCCCTTGGTTGTTTCTTGTAATGGGGGTTTCCCCGATTTTTTGGTTTGGTCTTTTCTTGTTAAGGGAGAGGTTCCCCTAATGACCTTTGTTGGGTTATCTTTTTGTAGCTTGTTTATAGCTTATTTGTCGCTTCGAGTTTTAGGTTGGTTGGGTTTTAGGTGTTGGTCACCCTTTTAGACTGTTGTATTCTTTATTTTTTTTTTCTATTGTGAGCTTCCTCACCGTGCACTTGTAATCTTTTTTTTTGCGAATATAAACTTACCTTTCAAAAAAAAAATTAATATTTGGGGGATATGTCAAATAGTCACCTCAACCAATGAAACATATGAAAGTGAGTCGAACGAATTATATTTTCATACTTCAAATATGAGTTTTGTGCACAACATGTTAATGACCTTGGAGCGATATCTGTGCATTGGTTTTATCTTAAAATTTTGTCAACCTGTCACCTCAACCTAATGAATCATATGAAGGAGATTTGAACGAATTCTATTTTCGCATTTCAAACATGAGTTTCGTTCACAATTTGCTTATGACATTTGGGAGATGTATGTTTGTTTGTTTCAGTTTAAAATCAAGTCAATGAGTCACCTCAAGACAATGAATCATTTAAAAGCAATTCGAGCGAATTCCATTTTCGCAATTCAAACACGATTTTGTGCACAACATGCTAAAGATCTTTGAGGGATATCCATATGTGCATTTGTTTCATCTCAAAATCATGTCAATGAATCATAACTACGTGATTCTAACATGTGTCATGTCAATGACTCACCTCAAGCCAATGCATCATTTAAAGGTAATTCGAACGAATTCTATTTTCGTACTTCAAACACGAGTTTCGTGCACAACATGCTAATGACCTATGGGGGATATGTGTGCATTTGTTTCACCTTAAAATCATATCAATGAGTCACGTCTGGCCAATGAATTATATGACGGCGGTTCGATCGAATTCTATTTTCGCACTTCAAACACGAGTTTCGTGCACAACATGTTAATGACCTTTGGGGGATATGTGCGCATTTATTTCACCTTAAAATCATGTCAATGAGTCACCTTAAGTCATTGAACCATATGAAAGCGGTTCCAATGAATTCTATTTTCACACTTCAAACACGAGTTTTGTGCATAGCATGTTAATGACCTTTGGGGGATATGTGTGCATTTGTTTCATGTTAAAATCATATCAATGAGTCACCTCATGCCAATGAATCATATGAAGGCAATTCGATTGAATTCTATTTTTGCACTTCAAACACAAGTTTCGTTCACAGTATGCATAAGACCTTTGGGGGATATGTATGCATTTATTTCACCTTAACATAAAGTCAATGATCACCTCAAGCTCTTGCATCATTTAAAGGTAATTCGAACGAATTCTCTTTGTGTACTTCAAACCTGAGTTTCGTGCACAACATGCTAATGACCTTTGGGGGATATGTATGTATTTGTTTCAGCTTAAAATCATGTCAATGAGTCACCTCAAGTCATTGAACCATATGAAGGCAGTTCCAATGAATTCTATTTTCATAATTCAAATACGAGTTTCGTGCACAATATGTTAATGACCTTTGTGAGATATGTGTGCATTTGTTTCGCCTTAAAATCATATCAATGAGTCACCTCACGCCAATCAATCTTATGAAGGCGGTTCGATTGAATTCTATTTTTGTACTTCAAACTCAAGTTTCGTTCACAATATGCTTATGATATTTAGGGGAAGTATATGCGTTTGTTTCAGCTTAAAATCAAGTGAATGAGTCAATTCAAGCCAATGAATCATTTAAAGATAATTCGAACGAATTCTATTTTCATGATTCAAACACGAGTTTCATGCATATGTAGGTGATTTATGTGTATTTGTTTCATCTCAAAATCATGTCAATGAATCATATGTAGGTGATTCTAACATGAGTTATTTCAATAAGTCACCTTAAAAGCTAATGAATCATAGGAAGACGATTCGAATGAATTCTATTTCGCACTTCATACGGAGTTTCATGCACACATGCAAATGACCTTTGGAAGATATGTATGCATTTGTTTTACTTTAAAATCATATCAATGAGTCATCTTAAGTCATTGAACCAAATGATGGCGGCTCCAATGAATTCTATTTTCGCACTTCAAACATGAGGTTTGTGCACAACATGTTAATAATATTTGGGGGATATGTATGTATTTATTTTACAATAAAATAATGTTAATTAGTTACCTCAAGCCAATGAATCATATGAAGGCGAGTCGAACGAATTCTATTTTCGCACTTCAAACATGAGTTTTGTGCACAACATGTTAATGACCTTTGATGATATATGTACATTGGTTTCACCTTGAAATCTTGTCAATGAGTCACCTCAACCTAATGAATCATATGAAGGCGATTCGAATGAATTCTATTTTCGCATTTCAAAAATGAGTTTCGTTCACAATTTGCTTATGATATTTGGGAGATATATTTGCGTTTGTTTTACCTTAAAATGAAATCAATGAGTCACCTCAAGCTAATGAATCATTTAAATGTAATTCGAACGAATTCTATTTTCGCACTGCAAATATGAGTTTCGTTCACAATATGCTTATGATATTTAGGGGATATCTGTGCATTTGTTTTACCTTAAAATAAAGTCAATGAGTCACCTAAGTCATTGAATCATATGAAGGCAATCCGAAGTAATTCTATTTTCGTACTTCAAACACTAGTTTCGTGCACAATATGTTAATGACCTTTGGAAGATATGTATGCATTTGTTTCGCCTTAAAGTCATGTCAGTGTTTCACCTCAGGCCAATGAATCATATGAAAGCGAGTCGAACTAATTCTATTTTCACACTTCAAACACGAGTTTTGTGCACAACATGTTAATGACCTTTGAGGGATATGTGTGCATTGGTTTCACCTTAAAATATTTTCAATGAGTCACCTCAAGCCAATGAATCATATGAAGGCGATTCGAACGAACTCTATTTTCGCACTTCAAACACGATTTTGTACACAACATGCTAATGATCTTTGGAGGATATATTTGCATTTGTTTCATCACAAAATCATGTCAATGAATCATATGTAGGTAATTCTAACATGAGTCATGTCAATGAGTCTTCTTAAGCCAATGAATCATATGAAAGCGATTCGAACTATTCTATTTTCGCACTTCAAAACATGATTTTCATGCACAACATGTTAATAATATTTGGGGGATATGTATGTATTTATTTCACCTTAAAATCATGTTAATCAGTAACCTCAAGCCAATGAATCATATGCAGGGGAGTCGAAATAATTCTATTTTCGCACTTCAAACACGAGTTTTGTGCAGAATATGTTAATGACCTTTGAGGGATATGTGTGCATTAGCTTTACCTTAAAATCTTGTCAATGAGTCACTTCAAATTAATGAATCATATGAAGGCGATTCAAACGAATTCTATTTTCACACTTCAAACATGAGTTTCGTACACAATATGCTTATGATATTTAAGGGATGTATGTTCGTTTGTTTCAGCTTAAAATGAAGTCAATGAGTCACCTTAAGCCAATGAATCATTTAAAGGTAATCGAACAAATTCTATTTTCGTACTTCAAACCCGAGTTTCGTGCACAACATGCTAATGACCTTTGGGGGATAATGTGTGCATTTGTTACATCTGAAATCATGTCAATGAGTCTCCTCAGGCCAGTGAATCATATGAAAGCGGTTCGATCAAATTCTATTTTCGCACTTCAAACACAAGTTTTGTGCACAACATGTAATGACCTTTGGAGGATATGTGTGCATTTGTTTGACCTTAAAATCATATCAATGAGTCACCCCAAGCTAATGAATCATATGAAGGCGATTCGATCGAATTCTATTTTTGCACTTCCAACACAAGTTTCGTTCACTATTTGCTTATTATATTTGTTGAATGGATGTGCATTTAAAAGTAATTCGAACAAATTCTATTTTCATACTTCAAACCCAAGTTTTGTGAACAACATGCTAATGACTTTTGGGGGAGGATTTGTATGCAGTTATTTCACCTTAAAATCTTATCAATTAGTCACCTCAAGTCATTTAACCATATGAAGGCGGTTTTCAATGAATTCTATTTTCGCACTTTAAATATAAATTTTGTGCACAATAAGTTAATTACCTTTAGGGGATATGTGTGTATTTGTTACACCTTAAAATCATGTCAATGAGTCACCTCAGGCCAATGAATCATATGAAGGCGGTTTGATCGAATTCTATTTTTGTACTTCAAACACAAGTTCCGTTCACAATACACTTATGATATTTGGGCGAAGTATGTGCATTTGTTTCAGCTTAAAATCAAATCAATGAGTCACCTCAAGCCGATGAATCATTTAAAAGCAATTCGAACAAATTCTATTTTTGCAATTCAAATATGAGTTTCGTGCACAACATGCTAATGATCTTTGGGCGACATATGTGCATTTTTTTCATCTCAAAATCATGTCAATGAATTATATGTAGGTGATTCTAACATGAGTCATGTCAATGAGTCACCTTAAAGCCAATAAATCATATGAAGGCTAATCGAACGAATTCTATTTTCGCAATTCAAACATGAGTTTCGTGCACACAAGCTAATGATCTTTAGAGGATATTGTGTGCATTTGTTTCACCTTAAAATCATTTCAATGAATCATCTCAAGTCATTGAACCATATGAAGGCGGTTCCAATGAAATCTATTTTCACACTTCAAAGATGAGTTTTGTGCACAACATGTTAATAATATATGGGGGATATGTATGTATTTATTTCACCTTAAAATCATGTCAATTAGTCACCTCAAGCTAATGAATCATATGAAGGTGAGTCGAACGTATTTTATTTTCGCACTTCAAACGCAAGTTTTGTGCACAACATGTTAATAACCTTTGAGGGATGTGTGCATTGGTTTCCCCTTAAAATCTTGTGAATGAGTCACCTCAACCTAATGAATTGCATGTATGAAGGCGATTCAAACGAATTCTATTTTCGCACTTCAAACATGAGTTTCGTTCATAATCTGGGTATGATATTTAGGTGATGTATGTGCATTTGTTTTAGCTTAAAATGAAGTCAATGAGTCACCTCAAGCCAATGAATTATTTAAAAATAATTCGAACAAATTCTATTTTCACACTTCAAATATGAGTTTCGGGGACAACATGCTAATGACTTTTGGAGGATATGTGTGCATTTGTTACACCTTAAAATCATGTCAATGAGTCACCTCAGGCTAATGAATCATATGAAGGCAGTTCGATCGAATTTTATTTTCGTACTTCAAACACAAGTTTCGTGCAGAACATGTAATGACCTTTGGGGGATATGTGTGCATTTGTTTCACCTTAAAATCATATCAATGAGTCACCTCAGGCCAATGAATCATATGAAGGTTGTTCGATCGAATTCTATTTTTGCACTTCCAACATAAGTCTCGTTTACTATTTGCTTATGATATTTGGGGGATGTATGTACATTTGTTTCAACTTAAAATAAAGTCAATACTCACCTCAAGCCAGTGCATCATTTAAAGCTAATTCAGATGAATTCTATTTTAGTACTTCAAACCCGAGTTTCGTGCACAACATGCCAATGACCTTTGGGGGATTTGTGTGCATTTGTTTCACCTTAAAATCATGTCAATGAGTAGTTATCTGAAGTCATTGAACCATATGTAGGCAATTCGAATGAATTCTATTTTCGCACTTCAAACAGGAGTTTCGTGTACAACAAGTTAATGACCTTTGGGGGATATGTGTGGATTTGTTTCGTCTTAAAATCATATCAATGATTCACCTCAGGCCAATGAATCATATGAAAGCGAGTTGAACTAATTCTATTTTCACACTTCAAACACGAGTTTTGTGCACAACATGTTAATGACCTAAGAGGGATATGTGTGCATTGGTTTCACCTTAAAATATTTTCAATGACTCACCTCAAGCCAATGAATCATTTAAATACAATTCGAACGAATTCTATTTTCGCAATTCAAATACGAGTTTCGTGCACAACATGCTAATGATTATTGGGTGATATATGTGCATTTGTTTCATCTCAAAATCATGTCAATGAATCATATGTAAGTGATTCTAACATGAGTCATGTTAATGAGTCACCTTAAGCCAATGAATCATATGAAGGTGATTCGAAAGAATTTTATTTTCACACTTTAAACATGAGTTTCGTGCACATAGAGAGACTTTGGAGGATATGTGTGCATTTAAATGTTCACCTTAAAATCATTTCAATGAGTCATGTCAAGTCATTGAACCATATGAAGGCGGTTCCAATGAATTCTATTTTCGTACTTCAAACACGAGTTTTGTGCACAACAAGTTAATGACCTTTGGGGGGATATATGTGTGCATTTGTTTCACCTTAAAATCATATCAATGAGCACCTCAGGCCAATGAATCATATGAATGTGGTTCAATCGAATAGTATTTTTGCACTTCAAACACAAGTTTCTTTCACAATATGCTTATGATATTTGGGGGAAGTATGTGCATTTGTTTCAGCTTCAAATGAAGTTAATGAGTCACCTCAAGCGAATAAATAATTTAAAGGTAATTCAAACGACTTCTATTTTCGCACTTCAAATATGAGTTTTGTGCAAAACTTGCTTTTTTTTTTCTTTGAAAGGTAAGTTTATATTTCAAAAAAAGAAAGATTACCAGTGCACGGTGGGCAAGCTCACAGTAGAAAAAAATAAAGAATACAACTGCCTAAAAAAGCGACCAACACCTAGAACACAACCAACCTAAAACCCGAAGCGACAAATTGGCTATAAACAAGCTACAAAAAACTAACCCAACAAAGGTCACAAGGGGAGAGCCTCTCCTTTAACGAGAAAGACCAAACCAAAAAAACCGGGGGAACCCCCATTACAAGAAACAACCAAGGGACATACCCCAAGGTGACCGGTCACAAGGGAGACCACTACCCAACCTAACCTTGGGTGAAAAAACTCCTTTTAGGGGAAAAACCTAAGGTGGCCACCAGGGAGACCACTATCCATCATCAAAAGAAAAGAATTACAAAGCAAAGGGGCATACCCAGTGTGTCCACAACAGGTGCCATTATTCACATACAAAATGTATAACCAATGAAATTTATAGTGATCATCCGGGGGTTCACAACCCAGCGTAGTATGAAATAAACAAGCAAACAATACGAGGGGAAAGCCCCGAGGAGGTCACCCAGGGAACCCCACCTTTCATCCAAAAACACTACATGCAGCATATTAAATAAAAAAAACGGGGATGGAGGATGGAAGCAAGCAAAAGAGGAGTAAAAACAGGGGACGTTATCAACAAGACCCCACATACCAAATTTAAGCCTACAGAATAAAACATAATACGAGGGGGTATACTCCAAGGAGGCCACCTAGGGGACCCCACCAATCCACAATGGAAGCAAAACCCAAGGCAACAAATACCAAACGGAAGCAATACGAGGAGTAAACTCCAAGGAGGCCTCCAAGGGGACCCCACCTATTAAAACAACAAAACAGGCAAACTGTGAGAGAAAAGCAAACAAGAGGAGGATTAAAGAGATATACCATTCCAATAATTCCAAATGTCGATATCCGCATGCAAAGAAGGAGTAGGGAGGCTCTGAACTTTTATCTTGATTTGAGTCAAGATCTTCATAGCAATGATGCCCAAGGGGGTACTAACATTATTATCAATCCTTTTATTTCTCTCTGTCCAAATATGTGGTAAACGAAGCCCGGAAACGTGATGAACCCTACACGATTAGATAAAACCAGATAATTTTATCATCCCAAGAGAGCAAAGGAGGAGGAGGTATCACCACGAGACTCAAAACCCCACCCCCAAACAGCAGCAGAGAAGGGGCAATCACCAAAGAGATGATCACGAGACTCCGCATTCCCCAAACATAAGTGACACACGTTACAAGTAGGGGAGCCAAAAGAAAAGCCCTTATCCTGTGTACTCAGCCGGTTGCGAATCACAAGCCTATGAATGAAAGAGTGTCTTGGAATGTGCCTTTGCACCAGACAATTTTAGCCCAACTAACCGGAGAACTATGAGATCGGAAATGCTCCTAAGCTTTAGACACCGAGAACCCCAAAGGGGAGTGGGCCCAAGTGAAACTGTCTTTATTTCCAGAAGGGGAGATGGAAGACGGGATGCAATCTGCAAGCTCCCACCAAACTATGGTGGAGGGGTTAGGAAAATCCCAAGAAAAATCATGGATTATATTACTAACCTGGAGGTTCAGACTAATGTCCGAAGATGTAATCATATCTTTCCCAAGACAAGTGTGAAGAATACCATGGAGAGTCCACAGGTCATACCAAAGAGAAATAGAAGCACCATTCCCAACTTTCCAAATGAAAAACAAAATAGCTTTGTCCCTAATCTTCAGAATCTTCCTCCAACACCAAGTACAAGAGTTAGGGATATTGCAAATCCAGAATGTCCTATTTCGGAGCAAATGACTGTGAACCCAATTCGGCCATATTGCTTTGGGGT
Source organism: Coriaria nepalensis (assembly GCA_027186245.1). Lineage (NCBI taxonomy): Eukaryota > Viridiplantae > Streptophyta > Magnoliopsida > Cucurbitales > Coriariaceae > Coriaria > Coriaria nepalensis. The sequence continues at coordinate 4,652,769 of CP114493.1, forward strand.
AGTTGAATAAGTTCCAAATATGTTTAAGTTGAGCAATTTGGTTCCATTCCATACCTAAACCACCCTAAGCTCTAGGGAGGCAGACAATATCCCAAGCAACTTTATTCCCCCCAAATCAAGAGAAGACCCTTTCCAAAGGAAACTACGAAGCACTCTATCAACCACAGTCATGATTTTGCACGGCAGAATGAAGAGCATAGACCAATAAACTTGGATGGAGAATAAGGTAGAATTTATGAGTTGAACCCTACCCACATAAGACAGGTATTTGGAAGACCAACTCCTTACTCTACTTATAATTCTCTCAATGATAGGCTTGCAGTCATTGTAAGAGAGTTTAGTAGAAGCAAGAGGGATGCCAAGATACCTAATCAGGAGGGATCTAGCCAGAAACTCCAAAATAGCAAGAATCACAGACTCCACCATAGGGTGGACATTGTCAAAGAAAATAAAACTCTTAGCAGGGTTCGGAAGAAGACCAGATAAAGATGAGAAATCCCGAAATACATGAAGCCGAAGGAGAATCACCTTTAGAGAAAACCAACAAGTCATCGCGGCAAAGCAAAGATGGGAGATTTTAACCCTTTGGCATTTATCATGAAAGGAGAATTGAGAATCATGCTCCATATGGTTGAAGAGGCCAGAACAAATCTCCATGCATAAAGAGAAGAGATAGGGAGACATAGGATCACCCTAACGGAGACCCCTACTACTCCGAAAGAAACCAGTCAATTCCCCATTGAGAGAAACTGAGAAAGTGGGAGTAGAGACACAAGCCATGATCCACCTGATGAAGATAGGGGGAAATCTCCAAGGTCCTTTGAAGAAAGTCCCATCTAACCATGTCATAAGCTTTCATGAGGTCAATCTTGAAAGCACATCTAGGAGGGCCTCTTTTGAGGTGATAGCCATGAAGGAGCTCCTGGGCTGGAAGAATATTAAAAGTAATACATCTTCCAGCAATGAAAGCAGATTGATTAGGACTAATAAGATCATCCATGATCAGCTTAATGTGGTTGCTGATTATTTTTTAGATGCAATTGTAGACAGTATTGATGGGCCGAAAATCCGAGAGGTGATGGAGAAACAATCTTTGGAACAAGAGAGATGGCCTCTAAAGACCTCACCATTCGAACTGGTGATAGAGAGAACTTTAGCTTTGGCCTGTCTTTGCTTAACCACCATATGAAAAAATTTATTATTTTGATCCCCAAGGTTAAGCCATTTAACCCGGGACTTTTGCCTAAGCATGTCCTCATCAATTTTGATAAGGCGGAGGAGGTCAACAAGAGCATCCTTCTCAAGGGCAAGAGAATTCGGAGTAGGAGAGTGAGAACGGTTGACAATCTGAAGATAGTCTAACTTAGCCTTAGCTTCAGTCATCTGATTGTTAACATAACGAAAATTCTTCTTACTAAACACTTTGAGAGCACCTTTAAGGTTCTTGAGATTATGAACGAGATGGAAGAGCGGATTCCCATTTACCCTTATACCCCACACTTGCTGCACAAGTGGCAAGAAACCCTCGTGATCCATCCAAGCATTAAAGAACCGGAAGGGGGTCTTAAATTTCGTAGCATCAAAAAAACCCAAGACAACCACCCGGGCTATGATCCGAGATGCCTAGAGAGGGAAAAGCAGTAGTGGTGCAAGGAAAAGTATCATTCCAAGCCAAGTTAGCAAGACCTCTATCAAGTTTCCAAAGGATAAGATGATCACTATTCATGTTTGAATTCGTCCAAGTAAAGGAAAGACCCCCAAAGTTCAAATCATCCACCTCAATATCATAAATGCAGCTATTAAATTAGTCCATGCCGCTCGAAATGTCTACATTACCACCTAACTTTTCTACAATGAATCTAGTCACCTTAAAATCACGCAAAAGCAACCAAGGAGTAGAGAAATCAATCGGCTTATACTGTCTACAAGAGTCCCAAAGAGTGAGTCTCTCGATATCAAAATTTGCCCCATAGACAAAAGTAACCAAGCACCACCATTTTCTATCCACAGAAGAAATCTTACAGTGGTAAGATTGATCATCAAACCCAAGCACAGAAAGGGACACCCTAGAGGCGTCCCACGCAACTAAAATACACCCATCGGAAGTAGGTGAATTATTATTTGCATAACTCCATGATAGATTAATAGCCCTAGTGACTTTGTCAAAATTACTAGCCTTAACCTTAGTCTCAACAACATCAACAACAAAGGCATCATACCTAGCCATCAAGCTACGAAGTTCCCTTTTTTTAATGGGATCGTTAAGACCCCGAATATTCCAACAAAAAATTGACATAAATAAGATAAACGAGACAAGGAAAATGAGGGCGAAGAAGGTTAGTACCTTCTAAACTGGCCCTTCTTGTTGGAGGACCCTTTCTTCTTCTTCTTCTTCTTCTTACCATTATGTCTTGGATTGTTGTTGGTGGGCTCACTAGTGCCCAAAATAGAATTATCGTCCAGAGTGGTACTAGGAGAAGAGGAGTAGGTATCTTCTTCACTATCATTAGCTTCTTCAATGATCAAGTTCCTAGTAGGTATAGGAGAACATAATTGTAATACTTCTTCATTGTAAGTATTCGGAATACTCAAGGTAGTCTTGCCATCACTAGGTTCACCATTAATTATTCCTTCTACGTTGCTCAGTATAATGGACGGTTCTTCTGCATGTGGATAGTTAGCAGTATCCTCCACAACCCCTTTACCCTTTCGGTTCACAGCCCACCATTGGGAATCACTAACTTGGCCCTTCCTTGATCGGTGGGTCAGTTTCTTACTATTGATGGTAGCATTGGGGACAGCAAATTTCGGACAATTTGGAGTATTATGCCCAAAGGTGTTACAATGCTTACAAATGGACGGCTTCCATTTGTACTCAACCCGAATTGTGATGGTTTTCCCATTGCTATTAAGGAGGTCAAAAACTCCAACAATATCTTTTTCTGCATTTACTTCAACACATATACGGGCACAGTCCTGAAAATTGCTCGTCTCGATCTTTTTATCTACCTTAATAGGAATTCCAATGGCACGAGCAACATAGCTTAGGCTTTTTGCCATCCAAAATTTCCCTGGAATATTTAGAAATCACCCATAGAGGAATTCGAGTGAATTTTTCACGACTAAGAACCACCCCGATTTTCCCTTCTTTTAGAGCAATAAACTTATCAACAAAGAATCAAGGGCCTTTTCCAAGAATGTCATGCACTTCACATTGGTTGGAGAAGTGGAAACAATACTATCCCTCTTTGTTGCCATTGACCTTTGGGAGTCCAAGATGCTTCCAAAGTCGATTAGCAACATGGTTTATAAGATTGAAAGGGAGTTTGCTATCTAAAAAGTGTCCAACTATGGTATTTTCAAGAAGAGATGCACCAATTCCGCAATAGAGCGAGGGGGGCAAACCACAATACGACCTTCATTTCTCGACGGCTCAAAATATTCCATAATAAAAGAGGAATTATGGATGGTAAAGGGTTTGACAACACTACTCTAGGATTTAGAGATATTTTTGGAGTTTGGTCAATGAACTGCCGTTGACTTTCGTATGGTTGACCATTGACTTTGATGTTGATGGGTCACTGTTGACTTTCATGCACAACATGCTAATAACCTTTGGGGAATATGTGTGCATTTGTTAAACCTTAAAATCAAGTCAATGAGTCACCTCAGGCCAATGAATTATATGAAGGCGGTTCGATCGAATTCTATTTTCGCATTTCAAACACGAGTTTCGTGCACAACAAGTTAATGTTTTTTGGCGGATATGTGTGTATTTGTTTCACCTTAAAATCATATATATGAGTCACCTCAGGCCTATGAATCATATGAAGGCGGTTCGATTAAATTCTATTTTTACACTTCCAACACAAGTTTTGTTCACTATTTGCTTACGATATTTGGGGAATGTATGTGCATTTGTTTCACCTCAACATAAAGTCAATGACTCACCCCTAGCCATTGCATCATTTAAAGGTGATTTGAACGAATTCTATTTTCGTATTCAAACCCAAATTTCGTGCACAATATGCTAATTACCTTTGGGGGATATGTGTGCATTTGCTTTACCTTAAAATCCTATGAATAAGTCACCTCAAGTCATTGAACCATATGAAGGCGGTTCCAATGAATTATATTTTTGTACTTCAAACATGAGTTTCGTGCACAACATGTTAATGACCTTTGGGAGATATGTGTGCATTTGTTTCACCTTAGGGCAATGAATCATATGAAAGCAGTTTAATCGAATTCTATTTTTGCACTTCAAATACAAGTTTCATTCACAATATGCTTATGATATTTGGGGGAAATATGTGCGTTTGTTTCAGCTTAAAATCAAATGAATGAGTCATCTCATGCCAGTGAATCATTTAAAGGCAATTCGAATGAATTCTATTTTCGCAATACAAACACGAGTTTCGTGCACAACATGCTAATGATCTTTAGAGGATATGTGTGAATTTGTTTCACCTTAAAATCATGTCAATGAGTAGTTATCTGAAGTCATTGAACCATATGTAGGCAATTCGAATGAATTCTATTTTCGCACTTCAAACATGAGTTTCGTGCACACATGCTAATGACCTTTGGAGGATATGTGTGAATTTGTTTCACCTTAAAATCATGTCAATGAGTCATCTCAAGTCATTGTACCATATGAAGCCGGTTCCAAAGAATTATATTTTTGTACTTCAAACCCGAGTTTCGTGCACAACATGCTAATGATCTTTGGGGGATTTGTGTGCATTTGTTTCACCTCTAAATCATTTCAATGAGTCATCTCAAGTCATTAAACCATATGAAGGCACTTCCAATGAATTCTATTTTCGCACTTTAAACATAAGTCTTGTGCACAACATGTTAATAACCTTTGAGAGATATGTGTGTATTGGTTTCACCCTAAAATCTTGTCAACGAGTCACCTCAACCTAATGAATCATATGAAGGTAATTCGAATGAATTCTATTTTCGCACTTCAAAAATGAGTTTCGTTCGCAATATGCTTATGATATTCAAGGGATGTATGTGGGTTTCTTTCAGCTTAAAATGAAATCAGTGAGTCACCTCAAGCCAATGAATCATTTAAAGGTAATTCGAACGAATTCTATTTTCGCAATTCAAATATTAGTTTCATGCACAACATGCTAATGACCTTTGGGGGGTATGTGTGCATTTGTTTCACCTTAAAATCATATATATGAGTCACCTCAGGCCAATGAATCATATGAAGGCGGTTCGATCGAATTCTATATTTGCACTTCCAACACAAGTTTCGTTCACTATTTGCTTATGATATTTGGGGTATGTATGTGCATTTGTTTTACCTTAACATAAAGTCAATGACTCACCTTAAACCGTTGCATAATTTAAAGGTGATTTGAACGAATTCTATTTTCGTACTTTAAATTAAGTTTCGTGCACAATATGCTTATGACCTTTGGGGGGATATGTGTGCATTTCTTTTACCTTAAGATCCTATCAATAAGTCACCTCAAGTCATTGAACCATATGAAGGCGGTTCCAATGAATTCTGTTTTCACACTTTAAATACGAGTTTCATGCACAACATGTTAATGACCTTTGGGAAATTTGTGTGCATTTGTTTCTTCTCCTTATAGACATATCAATGAGTCACCTCAGGTCAATGAATCATAAGAAGGCGGTTCGATCGAATTCTATTTTTGCACTTCAAACACAAGTTTCGTTCACAATATGCTTATGATATTTGAGGGAAGTATGTGCGTTTGTTTCAGCTTAAAATCAAATCATTGAGTCACCTCAAGCGAGTGAATCATTTAAAGGTAATTCAAACGAATTCTATTTTCCAAATTCAAACACGAGTTTTGTGCACAACATGCTAATGATCTTTGGGGGATATATGTGCATTTGTTTTATCTCAAAATCATGTCAATGAACCAAATGTAGGTGATTCTAACATGGGTCCTGTCAATGAGTCACCGTAAGCCAATGAATCATATGAAGGCGATTCGAACGAATTCTATTTTCGCACTTCAAACATGAGTTTCATAGACACATCATGCTAATGACATTTGGAGGATATGTGTGTATTTGTTTCACCTTAAAATCATGTCAATTAGTCATCTCAAGTCATTGAACCATATGAAGGCAAATTCCAATGAATTCTTTTTTCGCACTTCAAACACGAATTTTGTGCACAACATGTTAATGACCTTTGAAGGATATGTGTGCATTGGTTTCACCTTAAAATTTTGTCAATGAGTCACCTCAACCTAATGAATCATATGAAGGTGATTCGGACGAATTCTATTTTCGCACTTCAGGCATGAGTTTTGTTCACAATATGCTTATTATATTTGGGGGATGTATGTGCGTGTGTTTCAGCTTAAAATGAAATCAATGAGTCGCCTCAAGCCAGTGAATCATTTAAAGGATTTCGAACGAATTTTATTTTCGTACTTGAAACCCGAGATTCGTGCACAACATGCTAATGACCTTTGGAGGATATGTGTGCATTTGTTACACCTTAAAATCATGTCAATAAGTCATCTCAGGCCTATGAATCATATGAAGGCGGTTCGATTGAATTCTATTTTCGCACTTCAAACACGAGTTTCGTGCACAACATGTAATGACCTTTGGGGGATATGTGTGCATTTTTTACACCTTAAAATCATGTCAATGAGTCACCTCAGGCCAATGAACCATATGAAGGCAGTTCGATCGAATTCTATTTTCGCACTTCAAATACGAGTTTCGTGCACATGTAATGATCTTTGGGGGATATGTGTGCATTTGTTTCACCTTAAAATCATATCAATGAGTTACCTCAGGCTAATGAATCATATGAAGGCGGTTCGATCGAATTCTATTTTTGCACTTCCAACACAACTTTCGTTCACTATTTGCTTATGATATTTGGGGGATGTATATGCATTTGTTTCAACTTAAAATAAAGTCAATGACTCACCTTAAGCCAATGCATCTGTTAAAGGTAATTCGAACAAATTTTATTTTCGTACTTCAAACTCAAGTTTCGTGCACAACATGCTAATGATCTTTGGGGGATTTGTGTGCATTTGTTTCACCTTGAAATCATTACAATGAGTCATCTCAAGTCATTGAACCATATGAAGGTAGTTCCAACAAATTATATTTTCACAATTCAAACATGAGTTTTGTCCACAACATGCTAATAATATTTGGGGGATATGTGTGCGTTTGTTTCACCTTAAAATCAAGTCAATTACTCACCTCAAGCCAATGAATCATTTAAAGGTAATTTGAACGAATTCTACATTCTGCTTAAAATCAAGTCAATGAGTCACCTCAAACCAACGAAACATTTAAATGTAATTCGAATAAATTCTATTTTCGCACTTCAAACCTGAGTTTCGTGCACAACATGCTAATGATCTTTGGGGGATTTGTGTGCATTTGTTTCACCTTGAAATCATTTCAATGAGTCATCTCAAGTCATTGAACCATATGAAGGCGGTTCCAATGAATTCTATTTTCGCACTTCAAACACGAGTTTTGTGCACAACATGTTTATGACCTTTGAGGGATATGTGTGCCAATTTTGACCTTAAAATTGTGTCAATGAGTCACCTCAACCTAATGAATCATATGAAGGTGATTCGAATAAATTCTATTTTCGCACTTCAAACATGAGTTTCGTTCACAATATGCTTATGATATTTGGGGGATGTATGTGCGTTTGTTTCAGCTTAAAATGAAATCAATGAGTCACCTCAAGCCAATGAATCATTTAAAGGTAATTTGAACGACTTCTATTTTCGCAATTCAAATATTAGTTTCATGCACAAAATGCTAATGACCTTTGGGGGGTATGTGTGCATTTGTTTCACCTTAAAATCATATATATGAGTCACCTCAGGCCAATGAATCATCTGAAGGCGGTTCGATCAAATTCTATTTTTGCACTTCAAACACGAGTTTCGTGCACAACATGCTAATGACCTTTGGGTGATATGTGTGCATTTGTTTCACCTTAAAATCATATCAATGAGTCACCTCTGACCAATGAATCATACGAAGGCGGTTCAATCAAATTCTATTTTTGTAGTTTCAACACAAGTTTCGTTCACTATTTACTAATGATATTTGGGGGATGTATGTGCATTTGTTTTACCTTAAAATAAAATCAATGACTCACCTCAAGCCAATGCACCATTTAATGGTAATTCGAACAAATTCTTTTTTCGTACTTCAAACCCGAGTTTCGTACACAACATGCTAATGACATTTAGGGGATGTGTGCATTTATTTCACCTTAAAATTGTGTCAATTAGTCACCTTAAGTCACTGAGCCATATGAAGGTAGTTCCAATGAATTCTATTTTCGCACTTCAAACACGAATTTCGTGTACAACATGTTAATAACCTTTGGGGGATATGTGTGCATTTATTTTAGTCAACATCTCCATGGAGTCACTGAATAAAAAGCTTGTTAAGCTTGCAGCCATGAAAGCTAGTCTTTTTAAATATACTGCAAATCTGGAACCTCGTTTTCATGGCAACCATAGCCGTACTCCTTCAACGGTGGTCTCCATCGTCGAAGCTCGGCCTGAACACTCCAGAATCACTTTGGCAGTCCTCAGACCCTTTCGTGGCATACTGAAGAAGACAAGGCCACCTACTCCGCTGCAGCCCTCTGACCGTTCAAGGTTTGCCAATGACCTTGCATCTTAGCATGTCCAGGACCATTCACAAGGGTTCATAAATGCTGTTTCGGGACAAAAATCCCCAGGTTATGCCGGCCCTACTATTGCGAGCATCTCTGTAGAAGAACGGGCGACTAAATCGACGGCTGTTGCAGTGGTCAATGGTGGTCAACAAGCGGGTCATCTGGGTCTGCCCATGCGACCGCTAATGGTTGCAAACCTACCCACCATTGAATTCGGGTCATTGCTGATATCAGCACCAACGGATAGTTTAATATCCAATATGAGCCCTCCACGTAAGCACGCGCTGGATCCCACTTGCGAAGCCTCGGTGCGGTTCCCCATTTTGCCCGCCCCTGTTCCTTACCGACTCGACCGCCAACTCTGCATGTCTAAGCACGAGGTTGACGTGCCTGAAGCAGCTGACACCCCTTGCCTTCATCCCCGTACGGAGACAGGGGTGTCTGATGCGCCCCAGCACACGACAGCTGAGCCCAGAATTTATGGAACAGCCCCAGAATTTTACTCCGGAAAAATTACGGGTAAGTTCCTGTCTCCTTCTCATATTACTGCTTCTGACTCCGAATCCACTAATATTACTCCCGCATTCCTTAACCCTTCTGATTCCTCTCTTTCGCCCACTAAAACCGAAAACCAACACATCCAAGTCCTCCAAAACCTCCTAAAGTTTCAAAAAATTCCAAAAAACTCCCCTCTCAATCTAAACAAAAAAACAATGTTGCCAAATAATAATCTTCCTTCCACCCATCCTAACTCTCTCCCATACACCACCTTCCCTCAACCTAACTCCGACCAACCCCCGGCTGCTGCCCTCCCTACATCTGACCACCGGCCGGCGCTCACTAATTCCGGTCACCGGTCAAAGTCAACGGCCAACACCCAAAAAGTCAATAAACTGAAAATTGACCAAGAACAATCCTCCCCACCCAACCAATCTCTGACCAACCAACTACAAACTAATCACCTCTCCACCACCACCACCACCCCCTCTTCGGGTTTGACCACCATTGACCGAATTATATCCTTAATCCAGGTGACCCCGGAAATGTCAATAGGTTGACCGTTGACCAAAATTCAAAAAAGTCTTTAAAGTCTTGGAGTGATGTTGTCAAACCTATAACTCTTCAATAATCTTCCTTTGTGTTGAAGTACATTGAACCATCTATTATTGATGGTATGGTTGTGGTCTCTCCTCCCCCAAGTGTAGCGGCTCTAGGTGCCTATCTCCTTGAAAATATAATTATGGGCTATTTCCAAGACACCAAGCTACCTTTCAACCTTGTGAATTACATAGCTAACTGTCTTTGGAAACACCTTGGTCTCACTAAAATCAATGCCAATAAAGATGGGTTCTATTTTTTCCACTTCTCCAACCAAATAGAGGTGAATAATATTCTAGTAAAGGGTCCTTGGTTTTTTGTGGACAAGTATATAGCCCTTAAAGCTTGGAAAACCAGGATGGTTCTTAACCGTAATGAATTCACTATGATTCCTCTTTGGGTTAATCTTTACAATGTCCCTAGAGAAGTTTGGACCGTGGAAGGCATAAGCTATGTGGCTAGTGCTATTGGGATCCCTCTCAAGGTTGATAAATATACTGAAGATCATCATCATCGGGATTATGCTCGGGTTTGTGTTGAAGTGGATGCCGAAAAGGATATAATTGAAGAGTTTGACTTAATAAATGATAAAGGAAGGACCATCACGATTCATGTTGACTACAAATGGAAACCGTCAGTCTGTGTTGAATGCAAGTCGTTTAGTCACAAGAGTTCTAAATGCCCTTAACTTATTGCTACTCCTAACCATCCAAATGAGAAACTGATCCAACGTTCAAAAAAGGGCCAAGTTAGTGACTCCAAATGGCGGGTTGTGAACCGAAAGGGAAAAGGGGTCGAGGAGGATATTGATATTGATACTAGTATGGTGACTAATAACTCTCCACATGAGGATGAACCATACTCCTTGGTGAACAAAGTAGAGGGAATGATTAATGGTGAACCTAGTGATAGCAAGACCACTTTGAGCAATCCGATTACTTACAATGAAGAAATGGTAGATCGATACTCTCCTATGCCTACTAGGAACTTGATCATTGAAGAAGATAGTGAAAGTGAAGATAGTGAAGATAGTGAAGAAGATACCTCTTCCCTGTCTTCTAGTACTACCCCGGACACTAACTCTATTCCAGATACTAGTGGCAGCCTCTCTCCCACCAACCATATTCCTAGACATAATGGTAAAAAGAAAAAGAAGAAAGGGTCCTCCAATAAGAAGGGCCGTTTTAGAAGGTACTAACCTTCTTCGCCCTCCTTTTCTTTTTATTATCTCTTATTTATGTCAATTCTCTGTTCGAAAATTCGGAGTCTTAATGATCCCATAAAAAAAAGAGAAGTCCGTAGCTTGATGGCTAGGTATGATGCTTTGGTTGTTGGTGTTGTTGAGACTAAGGTTAAGGCTAGTAATTTCGACTCGGTCACTAGGGCCATTAATCTGTCTTGGAGTTTTGCTAATAATAACTCACCTACTTCAGAGGGACGTATTTTAGTTGGGTAGGACTCCTCTAGGGTGTCCCTTTCAATGCTGGGTTTTGCTGACCAATCTTACCACTGTAAGATTTCTTCTTTGGATGGGAAATGGTGGTGCTTGGTTACTTTTATCTATGGGGCCAATTCTCAATTCAGAGACTTACTCGTTGGGGCTCTTGTAGACAGTATAAGCCGATTGATTCCTTTGCTCCATGGTTGCTTTTGGGTGATTTTAATGTTACTAGATTCAATGCAGAGAAGTTAGGTGGTAATGTGGACATTTTGAGGGGCATGGATGAATTCAATAGTTGTATCTGTGATATTGAGGTGGATGATTTGAACTTTGGGGGTCTCTCTTTTACTTGGGTGAATTCGGACATGAATAGTGATAATCTTATTCTTCGGAAACTTGATAGAGGCCTTGCTAACCTGGCTTGGAATGACACTTTCCCGTGCACCGCTACTATCTTGCCCCCCCTGGTATCTCGGATCATAGCCCGGTGGTCGTCTCTGGTTATTTTGAGGCTAGGAAATTTAAGACCCCCTTCCGTTTCTTTAATGCTTGGATGGATCACGAGGAGTTCCTGCCACTTGTGCAGCATGTGTGGGGTATAAGGGTTAATGGGAATCTGCTCTTCCGACTTGTTCACAAGCTCAAGAACCTTAAAGGTGCTTTCAAAGTTTTCAGTAAAGAGAAATTTCGTTGTGTTAACAATCAGACGACTGAGCTAAGGCTAAGTTATACTATCTTCAGAGTGCCAACCGTACTCACTCTCCTACTCCGGATTCTCTTGCCTTGAGAAGGATGCTCTTGTTGACTACCTCCGCCTTATCAAAATTGATGAGGACATGCTTAGGCAAAAGTCCCGGGTCAAATGTCTTAACCTTGGGGACCAAAATAATAAATTCTTTCATACGGTGGCTAAGCAAAGAGAGGCCAAAGCTAAAGTAATTTCTATCACCCGGTCAAATGGTGAGGTTTTAGAGGATTATGATCAAGTTAAGATTGAGGTTATTTCCCATTTCCAAAAGCTTTTCTCTCAGCCTAACCTGCCCCTTCCTCTGAATGATGATTTGTTGGAAAGTGCCATTAGTGAGAAGCTTGAGACCTCTTACAATAGAAGGCTTGTGGAAGATATTTTTATTGAAGAAATCAAGAGAGTACTTTTTGGGATTAATCCTAATAATGCTCTAGGCCCTGATGGGTTCAGTTCTGGGTTTTTTCATGGATGTTGGGAAATTATTCATGATGATTTTGTGTTGGGGATAAAACATTTTTTCAAGTTTGGGATTCTACTGAAAGAGGTTAACACTACTGCCATCTCTCTTGTCCCAAAGATTGCCTCTCCCTCCCACCTTTCAGATTTTTGGCCCATTTCCTGCCTACAAGTGCATCTCGAAAATCATCAGCAACCGCATTAAGTTGGTTCTGGATGATCTTATCAGTCCTAACCAATCTGCATTCATTGTTGGAAGACGTATTAGTGATAATATTCTTCTAGCCCAGGAGCTCCTCTATGGCTATCATCTCAAAAGGGGCCCTCCTTGATGTGTTTTCAAGATTGACCTCATGAAGGCTTATGACATGGTTAGATGAGACTTTCTTCAAAGGACCTTAGAGATTATGAATTTCCTCCCTATTTTTATCAGGTGGATCATGGCTTGTATCTCTTCTCCCACTTTCTTGGTTTCTCTTAATGGGGAATTGACTGGTTTCTTTCGGAGTAGTAGGGGTCTCCGACAGTGCGATCCTATGTCTCCCCATCTCTTTGCTTTACGCATTGAGATTTGTTCTGGCCTTCCCAACCATATGGAACATGATTCTCGATTTTCTTTTCATGATAAATTCCAAAGGGTTAAAGTCTCCCACCTTTGCTTTGCTGATGACTTGAAGGTTTTCTCTAAAGGTGATTCTTCTTTGGCTTCGTGTATCAGCGAAGTCCTTCGGGATTTCTCCTCTCTTTCTGGTCTTCTTCCGAATCCTGCCAAGAGTAATATTTTCTTTGGCAATGTCCCCCCTTTGGTAGAGTCAGTGATTCTTGCTACTTTGGAGTTTCCGATTGGATCCCTCCCAATCAGGTATCTTGGCATTCCTCTTGCTTCTACTAAACTCTCCTATAATGACTGCAAAGCCTATCATTGAGAGAATTATAAGTAGAGTAAAGAGTTGGTCTTCCAAATACCTATCTTATATGGATAGGGTTCAGCTCATAAACTCTACCTTATTCTCCATCGAAGTTTATTGGTTTACACTCTTCATTCTGCCGTCCAAAATCATGACTGAGATTGATAGGGTGCTTCGTAGTTTCCTTTGGAAAGGGTCTTCTCTTAGTTATGGGGGGCCTAAAGTTGCCTGGGATGCTATCTGCCTCCCGAAAGATGAGGGTGGGTTGGTTATAAAAAACATCAAGGAGTGGAACCAAATTGCTCAACTTAAGCATATTTGGAACTTATTCACCTACCCCAAAGCAATATGGCCGAATTGGGTTCACAATCATTAGCTTTGGAATAAGAGATTCTGGCTTTGCAAAATCCCTAATTCTTGTACCTGGTGTTGGAGAAAGATTTTGAAGACTAGGGACAAAGCTTTATCCTCTTTCATCTGGAAGGTTGGGAATGGAGCTTCTCTATTTCTCTTTTGGTATGACCCATGGACTCCGCATGGTATTCTTCACACTTGTCTTGGGGAAGATATGATTACGGCTTCCGGGGTCAATCTAAACCTCCAGGTTAGTAATATTATTCATGATTTTACTTGGGCGTTTCCTAACCCCTCCACCATAGTTTGGTGGGAGCTTGCAGATTGCATCCCATCTTCCATTTCCCCCTCTGGAAATGAAGATTATTTTACTTGGACCAACTCCCCTTCGGGGTTCTCGATGTCTAAAGCTTGAGAGCATTTTCGATCTCATAGTTTTCCGGTTAGTTGGGCTAAAATTTTCTGGTGCAAAGGCCACATTCCGAGACACTCTTTCATTCATTGGCTAGCGATTCGCAACCGTCTAAGTACACAGGACAGAAGGTTTTCTTATGGCTCCCCTACTTGTAATGTGTGTCACTTATGTTTGGGGAATGCGGAGTCTCGTGATCATCTCTTTGGTGCTTGCCCCTTCTCTGGTGCTGTTTGGGGTGGGGTTTTGAGACATGTGAGCCCCCTCATTTGCTCTCTTGGGATGATAAAATTATCTAGTTTTTGGGGCTTCCAGGGCAATGTTTATCTAATCGTATTGGGTTCATCGCTTTTTCGGGGTTCATTTACCATATTTGGTCAGAGAGAAATAAGAGAGTTCATAATAACGGTTGTACCCCCATGAGTATCATTGCTATGAAGATCCTTATTCAAATCAAGATAAAAGTTCTAAGCCTTCCTAATCATCCTTCGCATGGGGACATTGACATTTGGAATTATTGGAATGGTATATCTCTTCAATTCCCCTCTTTTTTGCATGTCTTTGTCTGCTTGCCAGTTTTTTGGTTTCGATAGGTGGGTCCCCTTGGAGGCCTCCTTGGAAGTTACTCCTCGTATTGCTTGCATTTGGTGTTTGTGGTCTTGGTTTTTGTTTCCCTTGTGGTTGGTGGAGTCCCCTGGGTGGCCTCCTTGGGGTATGCCCCTCGTATTATGTTTTATTTTGTAGGTTTGAAATTGGTAACTTTTTCGGTTTCGCCCTCTTTTGCTTGCTTCCCTTCCCCCGTCCCCCCCTTCTTTATTTGATATGCTGCATGCTGTGTTTTTTGGTTGAAAAGTGGGGTCCCCTGGGTGGCCTCCTTGGGGCTTTCCCTTTCGTATTACTTTCTTGATTTTTTTGTGTTATGCTGGGTTATGAACCCCCGGACGATCACTCTAAGTTTCTTTGCTTATATGTTTTGTATGTGGATAGTGGCCCCTATTGAGGACACACTGGGATATGCCCCTTTGCTTTGTGATGGGTTTCTTTTGATAATGGGTAGTGGTCCCCCTAGTGACCACCTTGGGTTTTACCCCCAAAGGGAGTTTTTTCAGCCAAGGTTAGGTTGGGTAGTGGTTCCCCTAGTGACCACCTTAGGGTATGCCCCTTGGTTATTTCTTGTAATGGGGTTCTCCTAGGTCTTTTTACACTTATGGTTCTTTTCCTTTTCTCTTGTTAAGGGAGAGATTTCCTTTGTGACCTCCGTTGGGTTAGCCCAATGTAGATTGTGTTGGCTTCTTAGCCACTTTTGTTTTTAGGTTGGGTTGTTTTAGGTGTTGGTCGCCTTTTAAGGCTAATTGTATTCTTTTATTTTTTTCTACTGTGAGCTTGCTAACCGTGTGCTTGTAATTGGTTTTTTTGAAATATGCACTTACCTTTCAAAAAAAAAATGTGTGCATTTGTTTTATCTTAAAATCATATCAATGGGTCACCTTAGGCCAATGAATCATATGAAGACGGTTTGATCGAAATCTATTTTTGTACTTCAAACACAAGTTTCATTCACAAATTGCTTATGATATTTGGGGGAAGTATGTGCGTTTGTATCGGCTTAAAATCAAGTCAATGAGTCACCTCAAGCCAATGAATCATTTAAAGGCAATTCGAACGAATTCTATTTTCGCAATTCAAACACGAGTTTTGTGGACAACATGTTAATGATCTTTGGGGGATATGTGTGCATTTGTTTCACCTTGAAATCATATCAATGAGTCACCTCCGGCCAATGAATCATATGAAGGCAGTTCGATCGAATTCTATTTTGCACTTCCAACACAAGTTTCGTTCACTATTTGCCTATGATATTTGGGGGATGTATGTGCATTTGTTTCACCATAAAATAAAGTCAATGACTCACCTCAAGCCAATGCATCATTTAAAGATAATTCGAACGAATTTTATTTTCGTACTTCAAACCCGAGTTTCGTGCATAACATGCCAATGACATTTGAAGGATATGTGTGCATTTGTTTCACCTTAAAATCATGTCAATGAGTTATCTCAAGTCATTGAACCATATGAAGGCGGTTCCAATGAATACTATTTTTGCACTTCAAACATGAGTTTCGTGCACAATATGTTAATAATATTTGGGGGATATGTATGTATTTATTTCACCTTAAAATCATGTCAATTAGTCACTTCAACCTAATGAATCATATGAAGGTGAGTCGAACGAATTCTACTTTCGTATTTCAAACACCAGTTTTGTGCACGACATGTTAATGACCTTTGAGGAATATGTGTGGAGTGGTTTCACCTTAAAATCTTGTCAATGAGTCACCTCAACCTAATGAATCATATGAAGGTGATTCGAACGAATTCTATTTCGCACTTCAAACATGAGTTTCGTTCACAATATGGTTATGATATTTGGGGGATGTGTGTGTGTTTGTTTCAGCTTAAAATGAAGTCAATGAGTCACCTCAAGCCAATGAATCATTTAAAGGTAATTCGAACGAATTCTATTTTTGTACTTCAAACCCGAGTTTCGTACACAACATGCTAATGACCTTTGGGGTATATGTTTGCATTTGTTACACCTTAAAATAATGTCAATGAGTCAGCTCAGGCTAATGAATCATATGAAGGTGGTTCGGTCGAATTCTATTTTCGCACTTCAAACATGAGTTCCATGCACAACATGTTAATGACTTTTGGGGGATATATGTGCATTTTTTTCACCATAAAATCATATCAATGAGTCACCTTTGACCAGTGAATCATATGACATAGAGAAATAAGAGGATTCATAATAACGTTTGTACCTCCCTGGGTATCATTGCAATGAAGATATTGACTCAAATCAAGATAAAAGTTCAGAAACCTTCCCACTCCTTTGCATGCGGACATCGACATTTGGAATTATTGGAATGGTATGTCTCTTTAATCCCCGTCTTGTTTGCTTGTCTCTCACTGTTTGCCTATTTTTTGTTTTGATAGGTGGGGTCCCCTTGGAGGCCTCCTTGGAGTTTACTCCTCGTATTGCTTGCGTTTGGTGTTTGTTGCCTTGGGTTTTGTTTCCCTTTTGGCTAGGTGGGGTCCCCTGGGTGGCCTCCTTGGGGGTATACCCCTCGTATTATGTTTTATTCTATAGGCTTAAATTTTGTAATTGGGGTCTTGTTGATAACATCCCCAGTTCCTCTTTTGCTTGCTTTCATCCCCCCTCCTTCATCTCTTTATTTGATATGCTGCATGCTGTGTTTTTGGATGAAAGGTGGGGTTCCCGGGGTGGCCTCCTGGGGCTTTCCCCTTGTATTTTTTTGCTTAATTATTTTGTTTTATGCTGGGTTATGAACCCCGGGATGATCACTATAAGTTTCATTGCTTATACTTTTTGTATGTGGATAGTGGCCCCCGTTGTGGACACACTATGGTATGCCCCATTGCTTTGTAATTCTTTTTTTTTTTTTATGATGGGCAGTGGTCTCCCTGGTGGACACCTTGGGTTTTTCCCTCAAAGGGGGTTTTTTCACCAAAGGTTCGGTTGGCTAGTGGTCTCCCATGTGACCACCTTGGGGTATGCCCCTAGGTTGTTTCTTGTAATGGGGGTTACCCCGGTTTTTTTGGTCTGGTCTATTCTTGTTAAGGGAGAGGTTCCCCTAGTGACCTTGTTGGATTAGCTTTTTGTAGCTATTTTTTAGCTTATTTGTCACTTCGGGTTTTAGGTTAGTTGTGTTTTAGGTTTGGTCGCTTTTTTAGGCTGCTGTATTCTTTATTTTTTTTTCTACTGTGAGCTTGCTCACCGTGCACTTGTAATCTTTATTTTTTTGGAATATAAACTTACCTTTCAAAAAAAAATGAATAATATGAACGTTGTTCGATCGAATTCTATTTTTGCACTACCAACACAAGTTTCGTTCACTATTCTGTTATTATGTTTGAGGGATGTATGTGCATTTGTTTCACCTTAAAATAAAGTCAATGACTCACCCCAAGCTAATGCATCTTTTACAGGTAATTCGAACAAATTCTATTTACATACTTCAAACCTGAGTTTCGTGCACAAGATGTTAATGACCTTTGGGGGATATATGTGCATTTGTTTCACCTTAAAATCATATCAATGAGTTACATCAGGCCAATGAATCATATGAAGACGGTGCAATTGAATTCTATTTTTGCACTTGAAACACAAGTTTCGTTCACAATATGCTTATGATATTTGGGGGATGTATGTGCGTTTGTTTTAGCTTAAAATCAAGTCAATGAGTCACCTCAAGCCAATAAATCATTTAAAGATAATTCGAACGAATTCTATCTTCGCAATTCAAACATGAGTTTCGTGCACAACATGTTAATGATCTTTGGGGTATATATATGCATTTGTTTCATCTCAAAATCATGTCAATAAATCATATGTAGGTGATTCTAACATGAGTCATGTCAATGAGTCACCTTTAGCCAATGGATCATATGACGGCGATTCGAATGAATTTTAGCTTCACACTTCAAACTTGAGTTTTGTGCACACATGTTAATGAATGCGGATATGTGTGCATTTCTTTGACCTTAAAATCATGTCAATGAGTCATCTCAAGTCATCGAACCATATGAATGCGGTTCCAATGAATTCTATTTTCGCACTTCAAACATGAGTTTTGTGCACAATATGTTAATAATATTTGGGGGATATGTATGTATTTATTTCACATTAAAATCATGTCAATTAGTCACCTCAAGTTAATGAATCATATGAAGGCGAGTGGAACTAATTCTATTTTCGTACTTTAAACACGTGTTTTGTGCACAACATGTTAATGACCTTTGAGGGATATGTATGCATTGGTTTCATCTTAAAATCTTGTCAATGAGTCACCTCAACCTAATGAATCATATGAAGGCGATTCAAATGAATTCTATTTTCGCACTTCAAACATGAGTTTTGTTCACAATATCCTTATGATATTTAGGGGATATATGTGCTTTTTTTTCAGCTTAAAATGAAGTCAATAAGTCACCTCAAACCAATAAATCATTTAAAAGTAAGTCGAACGAATTCTATTTTCGCACTTCAAACATGTGTTTTGTGCACACATGCTAATGGCATTTGGAGGCTATGTGTGCATTTGTTTTACTTTAAAATCATGTCAATGAGTCATCTCAAGTCATCAAACCATATGAAAGTGGTTCCAATGAATTCTATTTTCGCACTTCAAACATGAGTTGTGTGCACAACATGTTAATAATATTTGGGGGATATGTATGTATTTATTTCACATTAAAATCATCTGAATTAGTAACCTCAAACCAATGAATCATATGAAGGCGAGTCGAACGAATTATATTTTCGCACTTCAAACACGTTTTTTGCGCACAACATGTAATGACCTTTGAGGGATACATGTGTGAATTGGTTTCACTTTAAAATCTTGTTTATGAATCACCTCAACCTATTGAATCAGATGAAGACGATTCGAATGTATTCTATTTTTGCACTTCAAACATTAGTTTTGTTCACAATATGCATATATGATATTTGGGGGATGTATGTGCTTTTTTCTTCAGCTTAAAAATGATGTTAATAAGTCACCTCAGGCAATGAATCATTTTAACGTAATTCAAACGAATTCTATTTTCGCACTTCAAACATGTGTTTCATGCACACATGCTAATGATCTTTGGAGGATATGTGTGCATTTGTTTCACTTTAAAATCATGTCAATGAGTCACCTCAAGTCATCGAACCATATGAAGGCGGTTCCAATGAATTCTATTTTCGCACTTCAAACATGAGTCTTGTGCACAACATGTTAATAATATTTGGGGGATATGTATGTATTTATTCCAGCTTAAATTCATGTTAATGAGTCACCTCAGGCCAAGGAACTATATAAAGATGAGTCAAACGAATTCTATTTTGGCACTTCAAACATGAGTTTCGTGCCCAACATGTTAATAATATTTGGGGGATATGTGTGGATTTATTTCACTTTGAAATCTTGTCAATGAGTCACCTCAAGCTAATGAATCATGTGAAGGTGATTCGAATGAATTTTATATTCGCACTTCAAACATGAGTTTCGTTCACAATATGCTTATGATATTTGGGGTATGTATGTGTATTTGTTTCAGCTTAAAATGAAGTCAATAAGTCACCTTCAGCACATGAATCATTTAAAGGTAATTCGAACGAATTCTATTTTCGCATTTAAAATATGAGTTTCGTGCATTACATGCTAATGACCTTTGGCGGATATGTGTGCAACTGTTTCACCTTAAAATTATGTCAATGAGTCACCTAAAGTCATTGAACCATATGAAGGTGGTTCAAATGAATTCTATTTTCGTAATTTAAATACGAGTTTCGTGTACAACATGTTAATGACCTTTGGGGGATATATGTACATTTGTTTCACCTTAAAATCATATATGAGTCACCTCAGGCCAATAAATCATATGAAGGCGATCCGATCGAATTATATTTTTGCACTTCAAACACAAGTTTCGTTCACAATATGCTTATGATATTTGTGGGAAGTATGTGCATTTGTTTCATCTCAAAATCATGCCAATGAATCATATGTAGGTGATTCGAACGAATTCTATTTTCGCAATTCAAACACAAGTTTCGTGAACAATATGCTAATGATCTTTGAGATCCATATGTGCATTTGTTTCATCTCAAAATCATGTGAATGAATCATATCTAGGTGATTCTAACAAGAATCATGTCAATGAGTCACCTTAAGCCAATGAATCATTTGAAGGCGATTCGAACGAATTTTATTTTTGCACTTCAAACATGAGTTTCGTACATACATGCTAATGAATTTTGGAGGATGTTTGCATTTGTTTCACTTTAAAATCATGTCAGTGAGTCATCTCAAGTTGTTGAACCATGTGAAGGCGATTCGAATGAATTCTAGTTTTGCACTTCAAACATGTGTTTCGTGCACAATTTATTAATATTATTTGGGAGATATGTATGTATTTATTTCACATTAAAATCATGTCAATTAGTCACCCCAAGCTAATGAATTATATGAAGGCGAGTTGAATTAATTCTATTTTCGCACTTCAAACACGAGTTTTGTGCACAACATGTTAACGACCTTTGAGGGATATGTGTGCATTGGTTTCACCTTAAAATCTTTACAACAAGTCACCTCAACCTGATGAATCATATGAAGGCGATTCGATCGAATTCCATTTTCACACTTAAAACATGAGTTTCATGCACACATGCTAATGACATTGGGAGGATATGTGTGCATTTGTTTCACTTTATAATCATGTCAATGAGTCATCTCAAGTCATTGAACCAAATGAAGGCGGTTCCAATGAGTTCTATTTTCACACTACAAACATGAGTTTAGTGCACAACATTTTAATAATATTTGGGGGATATGTATGTATTTATTTCCTTTTAAAATCATGTCAATTAGTCACTTCAAGCCAATGAATCATATGAAAGCGAGTCGAACTAATTCTATTTTCACACTTCAAACACGAGTTTTGTGCTAAACATGTTAATGACCTTTGAGGGATATGTGTGCATTGGTTTCACCTTAAAATCTTTTCAATGAGTCACCTCAACCTAATGAATCATATCAATGCGATTGGAACGAATTCTATTATCCCACTTCAAACATGAGTTTCGTGTACACACGCTAATGACCTTTGGAGGATATGTGTGCATTTGTTTTACCTTAAAATAATGTCAATGAGTCATCTCAAGTCATTGAACCATATGAAGGCAGTTCCAATGAATTCTATTTTCGCACTCCAAACATGAATTTTGTGCACAACATGTTAATAATATTTGGGGGGATATGTACGTATTTATTTCACATTAAAATCATGTCAATTAGTCACCTCAAACCAATGAATCATATGAAGGAGAGTCGAACGAATTCTATTTTCGCACTTCAAACACGTAATTGTGCACAACATGTTAACGACCTTTGAGGGATATGTGTGCATTGGTTTCATCTTAAGATCTTGTCAATGAGTCACCTCAACCTAATGAATCATATGAAGTTGATTCTAATGAATTCTATTTTCGTACTTCAAATATGAGTTTTGTTCACAATATGCTTATGATATTTGGGGGATGTATGTGCTTTTTTTTCAGCTTTGTTCACAATATGCTTATGATATTTGGGGGATGTATGCTTTTTTTTCAGCTTTAAATGAAGTCAGTAACTCACCTAAGGCAATGAATCATTTAAAATTAATTCGAATGAATTCTATTTTCGCGCTTCAAACATGTGTTTCGTGCACACATGCTAATTTCCTTTTAAGGATATGTGTGCATTTGTTTCACTTTAAAATCATGTCAATGAGTCATCTCAAGTCATCGAACCATATGAAGGTGGTTTTAATGAATTCTATTTTCGCACTTCAAACATGAGTTTTGTGCACAACATGTTAATAATATTTAGGTGATATGTATGTATTTATCCCACCTTAAATTCATGTCAACGAGTCACCTCAGGCCAAGGAATCATATAAAGGTGAGTCGAACGAAATTCTATTTTCGCACTTCAAACATGAGTTTTGTGCACGACATGTTAATAATATTTGGGGGATATGTATGTATTTATCCCACCTTAAATTATGTCAATGAGTCACCTCAGGCCAAGGAGTCATATAAAGGTGAGTCGAACGAATTCTATTTTCGTACTTCAAACATGAGTTTCGTACACAACATGTTAATAATATTTGGGGGATATGTATGTCTTTATTTCACCTTAAAATCTTGTCAATGAGTCACCTCAAGCTAATGAATCATATGAAGGCGATTCGAACAAATTCTATATTCACACTTCAAACATGAGTTTCGTTCACAATATGCTTATGATATTTGGGGAAAGTATGTGCATTTGTTTCGTCTCAAAATCATGCCAATGAATCATATGTAGGTGATTCGAACGAATTCTATTTTTGCAATTCAAATACGAGTTTCTTACATAATATGCTAATGATCTTTGGGGGATATATGTGCATTTGTTTAATCTCAAAATCATGCCAATGAATCATATGTAGGTGATTCGAACAAATTCTATTTTCGCAATTCAAATACGAGTTTCGTGCACAATATGCTAATGATCTTTGGGGGATATATGTGCATTTGTTTCATCTCAAAATCATGTCAATGAATCATATGTAGGTGATTCTAACATGAGTCATGTGAATGAGTTACCGTAAGCCAATGAATCATATGAAGGCGATTCGAGCGAATTCTATTTTTGCACTTCAAACATGAGTTTCGTGCATACATGCTAATTACTTTTGGAGGATATGTGTGCATTTATTACACCTTAAAATCATGTCAGTGAGTCACCTCCGTCCAATGAACCATATGAAGGTTATTCGATCGAATTCTATTTCCGCACTTGAAACACAAGTTTCGTGCGGACATGCTAATGACCGTTTGAGGATACGTGTGTATTTGTTTCACCTTAAAATCATGTCATTGAGTCATCTCAAGTTATTGAACCATATGAAGGCGGTTCTAATAAATTATATTTTCGCACTTCAAACATGAGTTTCGTGCCCAACATTTTAATAATATTTGCGGGATATATATGTATTTATTTCACATTCAAATAATGTCAGTTAGTCACCTCAAGCTAATGAATCATTTGAAAGCGAGTCTAACTAATTCTGTTTTCACACTTCAAACACGAGTTTTGTGCACAACATGTTAATGACCTTTAAGGGATATATGTGCGTTGGTTTCACCTTAAAATCTTTTCAATGAGTCACCTCAACTTAATGAATCATATGAATGTGATTCGAACGAATTCTATTATCTCACTTCAAACATGAGTTTCGTGCGCATAAGCTAATGACCATTGGAGGATATGTGTGCATTTGTTTGACCTTAAAATAATGTCAATGAGTCATCTCAAGTCATTGAACCATATGAAGGCGGTTCCAATGAATTCTATTTTCGCACTCCAAACATGAGTTTCGTGCACAACATGTTAATAATATTTGGGGGATATGCATGTATTTATTTCATAATAAAATCATGTCAATTAGTCACCTCAAACCAATGAATCATATGAAGGAGAGTAGAACGAATTCTATTTTCGCACTTCAAACACGTATTTTGTGCACAACATGTTAATGACCTTTGAGGGATATGTGTGCATTGGTTTCACCTTAAAATCTTGTCAATGAGTCATCTCAACCTAATCAATCATATGAAGGCGAGGAGTCTACTGAATTTTATTTTCGCACTTCAAACATGAGTTTTGTTCACATATGCTTATGATATTTGGGGGATGTATGTGCTTTTTTTTTCAGCTTAAAATGACGTCAATAAATCACCTCAGGCCAATGAATCATTTAAAAGTAATTCGAACGAATTCTATTTTCGCACTTCAAACATGTGTTTCATGCACACATGCTAATGGTCTTTGGAAGATATGTGTACATTTGTTTCACTTTAAAATCGTGTTAATGAGTCATCTCAAATCATCGAACCATATGAAGGTGATTCTAATGAATTCTATTTTCGCACTTCAACATGTTAATAATATTTGGGGTACATGTATGTATGTATTTATTTCACATTAAAATCATGTCAATTAGTCACCTCAAGCCAATGAATCATATGAAGGCAAGTGAAACTAATTCTATTTTCACACTTTAAACACGAGTTTTGTGCACAACATGTTAATGACCTTTGAGGGATATGTGTGCATTGTTTTCGCCTTAAAATCTTTTTAATGAGTCACCTCAACCTAAAGAATCATATAAACACGATTCGAACGAATTCTACTATCACACTTCAAACATGAGTTTGTGCACAACATGTGAATAATATTTGGGGGATATGTATTTATTTATTCTACCTTAAATTCATGTCAATGAGTCACCTCAGGCCAATGAACCATATAAAGGCGAGTCGAAAAAATTCTATTTTCGCACTTCAAACATGAGTTTCGTGCGCAACATGTTAATAATCTTTGGGGGATATGTATGTATTTATTTCACCTTAAAATCTTGTCAATGAGTCACCTCAACCTAATGAATCATATGAAGGCGATTCCAACAAATTCTATATTCGCACTTCAAACATGAGTTTTGTTCACAATATGCTTATGATATTTGGGGGATGTATGTGCATTTGTTTCAGCTTAAAATGAAGTCAGTAAGTCACCTCAGGGACATGAATCATTTAAAGGTAATTCGATCGAATTCTATTTTCACACTTCAAATATGAGTTTCGTGCACAACATGCTAATGACCTTTGGCGGATATGTGTGCAATTGTTTCACCTTAAAATTATGTCAATGAATCACCTCAAGTCATTGAACCATATGAAGGCAGTTCCAATGAATTCTATTTTCGTAATTCGAATACGAGTTTCGTGTACAACATTTTAATGACCTTTGGGGGTTATATGTGCATTTGTTTCACCTTAAAATCATATCAATGAGTCACCTCAGGCCAATGAATCGTATGAAGGCGGTCCAATGGAATTCTATTTTTGCACTTCAAACACAAGTTTCGTTCACAATATGCTTATGATATTTGGGGGAAGTACGTGCATTTGTTTAATCTCAAAATCATGCCAATGAATCATATGTAGGTGATTCAAAGGAATTCTATTTTTGCAATTTAAACACGAGTTTCGTGCACAATATGCTAATGATCTTTGGTCATCGGCAAAGCAAAGATGGGAGATTTTAACCCTTTGGCATTTATCATGAAAGGAGAACCAAGAATCATGCTCCATATGGTTGAAGAGGCAAGAACAAATCTCCATGGATAAAGCGAAGAGATAGGAAGACATAGGATCACCCTAACGGAGTCCCCTACTACTCCAAAAGAAACCAGTCAATTCCCCATTGAGAGAAACCGAGAAAGTGGGAGTAAAGACACAAGCTATGATCCACCTGATGAAGATAGGGGGAAAGTTCATAATCTCCAAAGTCCTTTGAAGAAAGTCCCATCTAACCATGTCATAAGCCTTCATGAGGTCAATCTTGAAAGCGCACCTAGAGGGGCCTCTTTTGAGGTGATAGCCATGAAGGAGCTCCTGGGCTAGAAGAATATTATCAGTAATACGTCTTCAAATAATGAAAGCAGATTGATTAGGACTAATAAGATCATCCAGGATCAACTTAATGTGGTTGCTGATTATTTTTTAGATGCACTTGTAGACAGTATTGCAACAGGAGATGGGTCGAAAATCTGAGAGGTGGGATGGAGAAACAATCTTTGGAACAAGAGAGATGGCAGTAGTGTTAACATCTTTCAGAAGAATCCCAAACCTGAAGAAATGTTTTATCCCCAGCACAAAGTCATCTGAATAATTTCCCAACATCTCCGAAAAAACCCAGAACTGAACCCATCAGGTCCCGGAGCTTTATTAGGATTGATCCCAAAAAGGGCTCTCTTAATTTCTTCAGTAGAAATTTCCTCCACAAGCCTACTATGGTAAGAGGTCTCAAGCTTCTAAGTAATGGCACTTTCCAACAAGTCATCATTCAGAGGAGGGAGCGGGTTAGGCTGAGAGAAAATGTTTTGGAAGTGGGAGACAACCTCAACCTTAACTCGATCATAATCCTCTAAGACCTCACAATTTGATCTAGTGATAGAGAGAACTTTAGCTTTTGCTCGTCTTTGCTTAACCACCGTATGAAAAAATTTATTATTTTGATCCCCAAAGTTAAGCCATTTAACTCGGGACTTTTGCCTACGCATGTCCTCATCAATTTTGATAAGGCAGAGGAGGTCAACAAAAGCATCCTTCTAAAGGGCAAGAAAATCCAGAGTAGGAGAGTGAGAACGGTTGACAATCTGAAGATAGTCTAACTTAGCCTTAGCTTCAGTCATCTGATTGTTAACATAACGAAAATTCTTCTTACTGAACACTTTGAGAGCACCTTTAAGGTTCTTGACCTTATGAACGAGACGGAAGAGAGGATTCCCATTTACCCTTATACCCCACACCTACTGCACAAGCGGCAAGAAACCCTCGTGATCCATCCAAGCATTAAGGAACCGGAAGGGGGTCTTAAATTTCCTAGCATCAAAAAAACCCGAGACAACCACCGGTCTATGATCCGAGATGCCTAAGTTAGCAAGACCTCTATCAAGTTTCCGAAGGATAAGATGATCACTATTCATGTTCGAATTCATCCAAGTAAAGGAAAACGCCCAATGTTCTAATCATCCACCTCAAAATCATAAATGCAGCTATTAAATTGGTCCATGCCCCTCGAAATGTCTACATTACCACCTAACTTTTCTACAATGAATCTAGTCACATTAAAATCACCCAAAAGCAACCAGAGAGTAGAGGAATCAATCGGCTTATAATGTCTACAAGAGTCCCAAAGAGTGAGTCTCTCGATATCAGAATTTGCCCCATAGACAAAAGTAACCAAGCACCACCATTTCCTATCCACAGAAGAAATCTTACAATGGTAAGATTGATCATCAAACCCAAGCACAGAAAGGGACACCCTAGAGGCGTCCCACCCAACTAAAATACGCCCCTCGGAAGTAGGCGAATTATTATTTGCATAACTCCATGACGAATTAATAGCCCTAGTGACCATGTCAAATTTATTGGCCTTAACCTTAGTCTCAATAACACCAACAACAAAGGCATCATGCCTAGCCATCAAGCTACGAAGTTCCCTTCTTTTAATGGAATCGTTAAGACCCCGAATATTCCAACAACAAATCGATATAAATAAGAGAAACAAGACAAGGAAGAAGAGGGCGAAGAAGGTTAGTACCTTCTAAACTGGCCCTTCTTGTTGGAGGACCCTTTCTTCTTCTTCTTCTTCTTACCATTATGTCTTGGATTGTTGTTGGTGGGAGATAGGTCATCACTAGTGCCCGGAATAGAATTATCGTCCAGAGTGGTAGAGAAGAGGAGTAGGTATCTTCTTCACTATCACTAGCTTCTTCAATGATCAAGTTCCTAGTAGGTATAGGAGATCATAACTCTAATACTTCTTCATTGTAAGTATTCGGAATACTCAAGGTAGTCTTGCCATCACTAGGTTCACCATTAATTATTCCTTCTACTTTGCTCAGTATAATGGACGGTTCATCTGCCTGTGGATAGTTAGTAGTATCCTCCACAACCCCTTTACCCTTTCGGTTCACAACCCGCCATTGGGAATCACTAACTTGGCCCTTTGTTGATCGGTGGGTCGGTTTCTTACTATTGATGGTAGCATTGGGGTGAGCAAATTTCAGACAATTTGGAGTCTTATGCCAAAAGGTGTTACAATGCTTACACAAATGGACGGCTTCCATTTATACTCAACCCGAATTGTGACGGTTTTCCCATGGCTATTAAGGAGGTCCAAATCTCCAACAATATCTTTTTCTGCATTTACTTCAACACATATACGGGCAAAGTCCTGACAATTGCTTGTCTCGGTCTTTTTATCTACCTTAATAGGAATTCCAATGGCACTAGCAACATAGCTTAGGCCTTTTGCCGTCCAAAATTCCCTTGAAATATTATAGAAATCCACCCATAGAGGAATTCGAGTGAATTCTTCACGGCTAAGAACCATCCCAATTTCCCATTCTTTTAGAGCAATAAACTTATCAACAAAGAACCAAGGGCCTTTTCCAAAAATGTCATGCACTTCACATTGGTTGGAGAAGTGGAAAAAATAGTAGCCCTCTTTGTTGCCATTGACCTTTAGGAGTCCAAGATGCTTCCAAAGTCGATTAGCAATATAGTTTGCAATATAGTTTATAAGATTGAAAGGGAGTTTGCTAACTAAAAAGTGTCAAACTATGGTATTTTCAAGAAGAGATGCACCCAATTCTGCAATAGAGGGAGGGGGGCAAACCACAATATGACCTTCATTTCTCGACGGCTCAAAATATTCCATAATAAAAGAGGAATCATGGATGGTAATGGGTTTGACAACACTACTCCAGGATTTAGAGATATTTTTGGAGTTTCGGTTAATGAACTGTCCGTTGACTTTCGTATGGTTGACCGTTGACTTAAATGTTGACTGTTACCGGAGGTGGATACCGGCAGATGGAGGGCATTGGCCGGGACTGAATCGGCCATTGGGAGGGTGGAGGTGGGTTTGTTTGGGTCTGTATTTGTGAGGGAAGTGGGTAGAGTGAGGGGGTTATTTGAGTTTGGGCATACTGTTTTTTTTTTTAGATTTGGAGGGGTATTTTGTTATATTTTATGAAAGTTTGTGGTAATTTGGTGTGCTTGGTTTATAGAGATCATGGGGTTTGGGGGGTAGATAATGGAATC
Source organism: Coriaria nepalensis (assembly GCA_027186245.1). Taxonomy (NCBI): domain Eukaryota; kingdom Viridiplantae; phylum Streptophyta; class Magnoliopsida; order Cucurbitales; family Coriariaceae; genus Coriaria; species Coriaria nepalensis. The sequence goes on from CP114493.1 coordinate 4,682,149, forward strand.
GGAAAGTTGAGGGGTGGCGAGAGTCATTTGGCTGGATGCGGGGGTCACTTGAGGTAAAATCTTGTACTTAGGACTTACCCGTAATAGCATTCAGGGGTGGGCTCGTATTAACAGAAACTCTGGGGGTGGTTTCACAAAAAACTGAAGCAACGGTCACCTGCGAAGAAGCAGCTGCCATAGCTGTCTCCGTATGAGGAGGTAGGTCAAAAGGGGCTGACTGTCTGACACTTGTTGAGCGGGTCTGACCGGGCGGGGGGTTCTTATAGCAAGTAGGTTGACCCGGGCACATTTTTGAAAACATTTCAGCGGCATCCGGCTCATGCTTACATGGTGAAACCTGATTCGCTGCAGAGGTAACTGTTGGTGCTGATGTGGAAGAGGATCCAACAGTGAGAGCGGGTAGGTTCTGGGTATCCAGCGAGCAAGCGGGTTGACCCAGGATAACAGAAATTTGACCACCATTGACTAACCCCAAAACCTCTGATTTAGGCGCTGGAGCTTCGACAGAGCTTTTCGACCTGGAGTGGCTGGCATTAATGGGCTGAATCTGAACCATAACAGGGACTTTTGACGCCATGTGATTTGAAAGAGATCCTGATACCATGTGGTTTGCAACTTTTGAACCGGTAGAGGGTCGCGGCGGGGTGGGTGGCGTAGGCTTCTTCAGAATCCCACGGAAAGGTCTGAGATTGGTCGTAGACGTTGTGGCTAGCTCAGGACAACCACCCATCAATGGACGCACTGCTATGGGATTGGTCGTAGACACTGTGGAGCTCTTTTCTAGATCTGCAATGTGCTTTATTAGGTTAGCTTTCATGGCAGCTACGACTAGTTTTTTTTTCATCGTCGCAATGGCTATAGCTGCACGTACATCAGGATCAACAATGAATAATGTAGGGCCATGAGAGTGCATTTCAGAGGATGGAGGAATGTTCAACATGCTCTCGAATCGGTAGAGTTTAAGTTCCAGGAGCTCAATATCTCCTATGAATCTCTTGTACTTGCTGGGCAAGCATGATATTGTCAGCAAAGAGTGGACCAGAGGCACAACCGCCATGGGAGGAAGCATCTTGCAAAGCAGACATGGCTCTTTCAGATGTACCAGAAAACCCATCCTGTGCAATGGAGCAACCGCTATCATGGGAGATGGCTTCAGGTACGTTTAGAGAGTCAACAGAGGCTGGTGAACCTGCAGAGACAGAGAGCATAGTTTCCTGGAAGCTATTACCCTGGGAAGGGCCTTCGAACTTGTATAGAGATTCGCCCAACTCAGCCTTCTCATGGACCTGCAAGGCAAGCATGTTGTCTTCAACGGAGAGTGAACCAGAAGCATAACTGCCATGGGAGGTAGCTACTGCTACGTAAGAAATGGAATCATCAGTTGATGCAGGAAGATCATTCTAGAAGCTGCTTCCATGGGAAATGACTTCAAGCTTTTCCAAAAGGTTCGTTCAAGGCTGGGGTCATGGGAAAGAACTCCGAGCTTGCTTAAAGATTCATCCAAAATTGGGGAACCTGCAGAGATAGAAACAGAAAGCATGGTTAGAGATAAAGGTTGATCGTGAGAGAAAACTTAGAAGGGAAGGAAATAAAAGGGAAGGATATTCAGGTGGTCCGGTGGTCGGAGTAGGCAAAGGTGGGGGCGGCGAAGGGCAGCGAGGTGGAGGCTAATGGCAGATGGAGAGGAGGGTATCAAAGCAAGGGGCAGAGGAGGGAGGTGTCGTAGGTTAGGGGAGTTGAAAAGTCACAGCAGGTTATGTGACTTAGGGACAAAATTGGAATTATTAAAAACTTAATCAAAGCTGAATTATAGAAAGAAGGGAGAGCTTCTCTCTTCAGGATTTTTCTTCATTTTTCTTCTTGCAAGTGACTTCATTATTTCACCCTAAAATCATGTCTCTATTTTCGCACTTAAAATATGAATTTCGTGCACAACATGTTAATAATATTTGGGGGATATGTATGTATTTCTTACACCTTAAAATCATGTCAATTAGTTACCTCAAGCCAATGAATCATATGAAGGCGAGTCGAATGAATTCTATTTTCGCACTGTAGATGCGAGTTTTGTGCACAACACGTTAATGACCTTTGACAGATATGTGTGTATTTGTTTCACCTCAAAATCATGTCAATGAGTCACCTCAAATCATTGAACCATATGAAGGCGGGGTTCCAGTGAATTCTATTTTTGTACTTCAAACATGAGTTTCGGGCACAACATGTTAATGACCTTTGGGATCCATGTGTGCATTTGTTTCACATTAAAATTATATCAATCAGTCACCTCAGGCCAATGAATCTTATGAAGGCGGTTCGATCTTATTCTACTTTTGCACTTCCACCACACGTTTCATTCACAATATGCTTATGATATTTGGGGGAAGTATGTGGGTTGGTTTCAGCTTTAAATCAAGTCAATGAGTCACATCAAGCAAATAAATCATTTAAACGCAATTCGAATAAATTCTATTTTCGCAATTCAAACACGAGTTTCGTGCACAATATACTAATGATCTTTGGGATATATATGTACATTTGTTTCATCTCAAAATCATGTTAATGAATCATATGTAGGTTATTCTAACATGAGTCATGTCAATGAGTCACCTTAAGCAAATGAATTGTATGAAGACGATTCGAACGAATTCTATTTTCATACTTCAAACATGAGTTTCGTGCACACAAGCTAATGCCCATTGGAGGGTAGGTGTGCGTTTGTTTCACCTTAAAATCAAGTCAATTACTCACCTCAAGCCAATGAATCATTTAAAGGTAATTCGAACGAATTCTACTTTCGCACTTCAAACATGAGTTTCGTGCACAACATGTTAATGACCTTTCAGTGATATGTGTACATTTGTTTAACCTTAAAATCATGTCTATGAGTCACCTCAAGGCAATGAATCATATGAAGAGCGTTCGATCGAATTCTATTTTTGGACTTCAAATACAAGTTTCGTTCACAATATGCTTATGATATTTGGGGGATGTTTGTGCATGTGTTTCAGCTTAAAATCAAGTCAAAGAGTCACCTCAAGCCAATGAATCATTTAAACGTAATTCGAATCAATTCTATTTTCGTACTTCAAACACGAGTTTCGTGCACAACATGTTAATGATCTTTGGGGGATATATGTGCATTTGTTTCACCTTAAAATAAAATCAATGACTCACCTCAAGCCAATGAATCATTTAAAAGTAATTTGAACGAATTCTATTTTTATATTTCGAACACGAGTTTTTTCCACAACATGCTAATGATCTTTAGGGGATATGTGTGCGTTTGTTCCACCTTAAAATCAAGTCAATTACTCACCTCAAGCCAATGAATCATTTAAAGGTAATTCAAACGAATTCTACTTTTGCACTTCAAACACGAGTTTCGTGCACAACATATTAATGACCTTTCAGTGATATGTGTACATTTGTTTCACCTTAAAATCATGTCTTTGAGTCACCTCAGGGCAATGAATCATTTGAAGGTAGTTCGATCAAATTCTATTTTTGGACTTCAAATAAAAGTTTCGTTCACAATATGCTTATGATATTTGGGGGATGTTTGTGCATGTGTTTCAGCTTAAAATCAAGTCAATGAGTCACCTCAAGCCAATAAATCATTTAAACGTAATTCCAATCAATTCTATTTTCGCACTTCAAACACGAGTTTCGTGCACAACATGTTAATGATCTTTGGGGGATATATGTGCATTTGTTTCACCTTAAAATAAAATCAATGACTCACCTCAAGCCAATGAATCATTTAAAAGTAATTTGAACGAATTCTATTTTTATATTTCGAACACGAGTTTTTTCCACAACATGCTAATGATCTTTAGGGGATATGTGTGCGTTTGTTCCACCTTAAAATCAAGTCAATTACTCACCTCAAGCCAATGAATCATTTAAAGGTAATTCAAACGAATTCTACTTTTGCACTTCAAACACGAGTTTCGTGCACAACATATTAATGACCTTTCAGTGATATGTGTACATTTGTTTCACCTTAAAATCATGTCTTTGAGTCACCTCAGGGCAATGAATCATTTGAAGGTAGTTCGATCAAATTCTATTTTTGGACTTCAAATAAAAGTTTCGTTCACAATATGCTTATGATATTTGGGGGATGTTTGTGCATGTGTTTCAGCTTAAAATCAAGTCAATGAGTCACCTCAAGCCAATAAATCATTTAAACGTAATTCCAATCAATTCTATTTTCGCACTTCAAACACGAGTTTCGTGCACAACATGTTAATGATCTTTGGGGGATATATGTGCATTTGTTTCACCTTAAAATAAAGTGAATGACTTACCTCAAACCAATGAATCATTTAAAAGTAATTCGAACGAATTCTATTTTCATATTTCAAACACTAGTTTTTTCCACAACATGCTAATGATCTTTGGGGGATATGTGTGCGTTTGTTTCACCTTAAAATCAAGTCAATTACTCACCTCAAGCCAATGAATCATTTAAAGGTAATTCGAACGAATTCTACTTTCGCACTTCAAACACGAGTTTCATGCACAACATGCTAATGACCTTTCGGGGATATGGGTACATTTGTTTCACCTTAAACTCATGTCTGTGAGTCACCTCAGGCCAATGAATCATATGAAGGCGGTTCGATCGAATTATATTTTTGTACTTCAAAAACAAGTTTCGTTCACATATTTGGGGAAAAATATACGTGCGTTTGTTTCAGCTTAAAATCAAGTCAATGAGTCCCCTCAAGCCAATGAATCATTTAAACGTAATTCGAATCAATTATATTTTCGCACTTGAAACACGGGTTTCGTGCACAACATGTTAATGATCTTTGAGGGATATATGTGCATTTGTTTCACCTTAAAATAAAGTCAATGACTCACCTCAAGCTAGTGAATCATTTAAAGGTAATTCGAACGAATTCTATTTTCGCACTTTCAGACACGAGTTTTGTTCACAACTTGCTAATGATCTTTGAGAGATATGTGTGCGTTTGTTTCACCTTCAAATTACGTCAATTACTCACCTCAGGCCAATGAATCATTTAAAGGTAATTCAAACGAATTCTACATTCGCACTTCAACCGCAAGTTTCGTTCAAAATATGCCTATGATATTTGGGAGATGTATGTGCATTTGTTATACCTTAAAATAAAGTCAATGACTCACCCCAAGGCAATGAAGCATTTAAAAGTAATTCGAACGAATTCTATTTTCGCACTTTAAACACGAGTTTTGTCCACAACATGCTATTAATATTTGGGGGATATGTGTGTGTTTGTTTCACCTTAAAATCAAGTCAAATTACTCACCTCAAGCAAATGAATCATTTAAAGGTAATTCGAACGAATTCTACTTTCACACTTAAAAAACGAGTTTCGTGCACAACATGTTAATGACCTTTCGGGGATATGGGTACATTTATTTCACCTTAAAATCATGTCTATGAGTCACCTCAGGCCAATAAATCATATGAAGGCGGTTCGATCGAATTTTATTTTGGCACTTCAAACACAAGTTTCGTTCACAATATGCTTATGATATTTGGGGGATGTATGTGCGTTTGTTTCAGCTCAAAATCAAGTCAATGAGTCACCTCAAGCCAATGAATCATTTAAATGTAATTCGAATCAATTCTATATTGGCAATTCAAAGACGAGTTTAATGCACTATATACTAATGATTTTTGAGGGATATATGTGCATTTGTTTCGTCTCAAAATCATGTCAATGAATCATGTGTAGGTGCTTATAACATGAATCATGTCAATGAGTCACCTTAAGCCAATGAATCATATGAAGGCGATTCGAATGAATTCTATTTTCACACTTCAACATTGAGTTTCGTGCACTCATGCTAATGACCTTTGGAGGATATGTGCGGATTTGTTTCATCTTAAAATCATTTCAATGAGTCATCTAAAGTCATTGAACCATATCAAGGCGGTTCCAACAAATTCTATTTTCGCAATTCAAACATGAGTTTTGTCCACAACATACTAATAATATTTGGGGGATATGTGTGCGTTTGTTTCACCTTAAAATCAAGTCAATTACTCACCTCAAGCCAATGAATCATTTAAAGGTAATTTGAACGAATTCTACATTCGCACTTCAAACACGAGTTTCGTGCACAACATGTTAATGACCTTTCGGGAATATGTGTACATTTGTTTCACCTTAAAATCATGTCTGTGAGTCACCTTAGGCCAATGAATCATATGAAGGCGGTTCGATCGAATTATATTTTTGCACTTCAAAGACAAGTTTCGTTCACAGTATGCTTACGATATTTGGGGGACGTAGGTGCGTTTGTTTCAGCTTAAAATCAAGTCAATGAGTCCCCTCAAGCCAATGAATCATTTAAACGTAATTCCAATCAATTATATTTTCGCAATTCAAACACGAGTTTCATGCACAATATACTAACGCTCTTTGAGGTGTATATGTGCATTTTTTTCATCTCAAAATCATGTCAATGAATCATATGTGGGTTATTCTAACATGAGTCATGTCAATGAGTCACCTTAAGCAAATGAATTGTATGAAGGCGATTCGAACGAATTCTATTTTCACACTTCAAACATAAGTTTCGTACACACAAGCTAATGACCATTGCAGGGTAGGTATGCGTTTGGTTCACCTTAAAATCAAGTCAATTACTCACCTCAAACCAATGAATCATTTAAAGGTAATTCGAATGAATTCTACTTTTGCATTTCAAACACGAGTTTCGTGCACAATATGTTAATGACCTTTCAGTGATATGTGTACATTTGTTTCACCTTAAAATCATGTTTATGAGTCACCTCAGGGCAATGAATCATATGAAGGCGGTTCGATCGAATTCTATTTTTGGACTTCAAATACAAGTTTTGTTCACAATATGCATATGATATTTTGGGGATGTTTGTGCATGTGTTTCAGCTTAAAATCAAGTCAATGACTCAATTGAAGCCAATGAATTATTTAAACGTAATACGAATCAATTCTATTTTCGCACGTTAAATAGGAGTTTCGTGCACAACATGTTAATGATCTTTGGGGGATATATGTGAATTTGTTTCACCTTAAAATAAAGTCAAGAACTTACCTCAAGCCAATGAATCATTTAAAAGTAATTCGAACAAATTCTATTTTCATATTTCAAACACGAGTTTTTTCTACAACATGCTAATGATCTTTGGGGGATATGTGTGCGTTTGTTTCACCTTAAAATCAAATCAATTACTCACCTCAAGCCAATGAATCATTTAAAGGTAATTCGAACGAATTCTACTTTCGCACTTCAAACACGAGTTTCGTGCACAACATGTTAATGACCTTTCGGGGATATGTGTACATTTGTTTCACCTTAAATTCATGTCTGTGAGTCACCACAGGCCAATGAATCATATGAAGACGGTTCGATCGAATTATATTTTTGCACTTCAAAAATAAGTTTCATTCACAATATGCTTACGATATTTGGGGGAAAATGTATGTGCATTTTTTTCTGCTTAAAATCAAGTAAATTAGTCCCCTCAAGCCAGTGAATCATTTAAACGTAATTCGAATAAATTATATTTTTGCACTTCAAACACGGGTTTCGTGCACAACATGTTAATGATCTTTGGGGGATATATGTGCATTTGTTCACCTTAAAATAAAGTCAATGACTCACCTCAAGCTAGTGAATCATTTAAAGGTAATTCGAACGAATTCTATTTTCGCACTTCAAACACGAGTTTTGTCAACAACTTGCTAATGATCTTTGGGGGATATGTGTGCGTTTGTTTCACCTTAAAACCACGTCAATTACTCACCTCAGGCCAATGAATCATTTAAAGGTAATTCAAACGAATTCTACATTCGCACTTCAACCGCAAGTTTCGTTCACAATATGCCTATGATATTTGGGAGATGTATGTGCATTTGTTATACCTTAAAATAAAGTCAATGAGTCACCTCAAGCCAATGAAGCATTTAAAAGTAATTCAAACGAATTCTATTTTCGCACTTTAAACACGAGTTTGGTCCACAACATGCTATTAATATTTGGGGGATATGTGTGCGTTTGTTTCACCTTAAAATCAAGTCAAATTACTCACCTCAAGCTAATGAATCATTTAAAGGTAATTCGAACGAATCCTACTTTCACACTTAAAAAACGAGTTTCGTGCACAACATGTTAATGACCTTTCGGGGGATATGGGTACATTTATTTCACCTTAAAATCATGTCTATGAGTCACCTCAGGCCAATGAATCATATGAAGGCGGTTCGATCGAATTCTATGTTTGCACTTCAAACACAAGTTTCGTTCACAATATGTTTATGATATTTGGGGATGTATGTGCGTTTGTTTCTGCTCAAAATCAGGTCAATGAGTCACCTCAAGCCAATGAATCATTTAAATTTTATTCGAATAAATTCTATTTTGGCAATTTAAACACGAGTTTAATGCACAATATACTAATGATCTTTGAGGGATATATGTGCATTTGTTTCGTCTCAAAATCATGTTAATGAATCATATGAAGGCGATTCGAACGAATTCTATTTACGTACTTCAACATTGAGTTTCGTGCACACATGCTAATGACTTTTGGAGGATATGTGCGCATTTGTTTCATCTTAAAATCATTTCAATCAGTTATCTCAAGTCGTCGAACCATATCACGGCGGTTCCAACAAATTATATTTTCGCAAATCAAACATGAGTTTTGTCCACAACATGCTAATAATATTTGGGGGATATGTATGCGTTTGTTTCACCTTAAAATCAAGCCAATTACTCACCTCAAGCCAATGAATCATTTAAAAGTAATTCGAACGAATTCTACATTCGCACTTCAAACACGAGTTTCGTGCACAACATGTTAATTACCTTTCGGGGATATCTGTACATTTGTTTCACCTTAAAAATCATGTCTGTGAGTCACCTCAGGCCAATGAATAATATGAAGGCGGTTCGATCATATTATATTTTTGCACTTCAAACACAAGTTTCGTTCACAATATGCTTACGATATTTGGGGGATGTAGGTGCGTTTGTTTCAGCTTAAAATCAAGTCAATGAGTCCCATCAAGCCAATGAATCATTTAAACGTAATTCGAATCAATTATATTTTTGCAATTCAAACACGAATTTCATGCACAATATACTAACGATCTTTGAGGTATATATGTGCATTTTTTTCATCTCAAAATCATGTCAATGAATCATATGTAGGTGCTTCTAACGTGAGCCAATGTCAATAAGTCACCTTAGGCCAATGAATCATAAGACGGCGATTAGAACGATTTCTATTTTCGCACTTCAATATTGAGTTTCGTGCAGACATGCTAATGACCTTTGGAGGATATGTGTGCATTTGTTTCACCTTAAAATCATGTCAATGAGTCAACTCAAGTCATTGAACCATATGAAGGCGGTTCCAACAAATTCTATTTTCGTAATTCAAACACGAGTTTTGTTCACAACATGCTAATAATATTTGGGGGATATGTGTGTGTTTGTTTCACCTTGTAATCATGTCAATTACTCCCCTCTAGCCAATGAATCATTTAAAAGTAATTCTAACGAATTCTATTTTCGCACTTCAAACACGAGTTTTGTCCACAACTTCCTAATGGTCTTTGGGGGGTATGTGTGCGTTTGTTTCACCTTAAAATCAAGTCAATTACTCACTCAAGCCAATGAATCAGTTAAAGGTAATTCGAACGAATTCCACTTTCGCACTTCAAACACGAGTTTCATGCACAACATGTTATTGACCTTTCAGGGATATGTGTACATTTGTTTCACCTTAAATTCTTGTCTGTGAGTCACCTCAGGCCAATGAATCATATGAAGGCGGTTCGATCGAATTATATTTTTGAACTTCAAAAACAGGTTTCATTCACAATATGCTTACGATATTTGGGGGAAAATGTATGTGCATTTGTTTCAACTTAAAATCTAGTCAATTAGTCCCCTCAAGCCAATGAATCATTTAAACGTAATTTGAATCAATTATATTTTCGCACTTCAAACACGCGTTTCATGCACAACATGTTAATGATCTTTGGGGGATATATGTGCATTTGTTTCACCTTAAAATAAAGTCAATGACTCACCTCAAGCCAGTGAATCATTTAAAGGTAATTCGAACGAATTCTATTTTCGCACTTCAAACACGAGTTTTGTCCACAACTTCCTAATGATCTTTGGGGGGTATGTGTGCGTTTGTTTCACCTTAAAATCAAGTCAATTACACACCTCAGGCCAATGAATCATTTAAAGGTAATTCGAACGAATTCCACTTTCGCACTTCAAACACGAGTTTCATGCACAACATGTTATTGACCTTTTGGGGATATGTGTACATTTGTTTCACCTTAAATTCTTGTCTGTGAGTCACCTCAGGGCAAAGAATCATATGAAGGCGGTTCGATTGAATTATATTTTTGCACTTCAAACACAAGTTTCATTCACAATATGCTTACGATATTTGGGGGATGTAGGTGCGTTTGTTTCAGCATAAAATCAAGTTAATGAGTCCCCTCAAGCCAATGAATCATTTAAACATAATTCGAATTAATTATATTTTTGCAATTCAAACACGAGTTTCATTCACAATATTACTAACGATCTTTGAAGTATATATGTGCATTTTTTTCATCTCAAAATAATGTCAATGAATCATATGTAGGTGCTTCTAACGTGAGCCATGTCAATAAGTCACCTTAAGCCAATGAATCATACGAAGGCGATTCGAACGAATTCTATTTTCGCACTTCAACATTGAGTTTCGTGCACACATGCTAATGACCTTTGGAGGATATGTGTGCATTTGTTTCACCTTAAAATCATGTCAATGGGTCATCTCAAGTCATTGAACCATATGAAGGCGGTTCCAACAAATTCTATTTTCGTAATTCAAACACGACTTTTGTCCACAACATGCTAATAATATTTGGGGGATATGTGAGTGTTTGTTTCACCTTGTAATCATGTCAATTACTCCCCTCTAGCCAATGAATCATTTAAAAGCAATTCTAACGAATTCTATTTTCATATTTCAAACACGAGTTTTTTCCACAACATGCTAATGATCTTTGGGGAATATGTGTGCGTTTGTTTCACCTTAAAATCAAGTCAATTACTCACCTCAAGCCAATGAATCAGTTAAAGGTAATTCGAACGAATTCTACTTTCGCACTTCAAATCCGAGTTTCGTGCACAACATGTTAATGACCTTCCGGGGATATGTGTGCATTTGTTTCACCTTAAAATCATGTCAATGAGTCACCTTAAGCCAATGAATCATATGAAGGCGATTCGAACGAATTCTATTTTTCGCACTTCAACCCTGAGTTTCGTGCACACATGCTAATGACCTTTGGATGATATGTATGTATTTATTTCACCTTAAAATCATGTCAATTAGTCACCTCAAGCCAATGAATCATATGAAGGTGAGTCGAACGAATTCCATTTTCGCACTTCAAACATGAGTTTTGTTCACAACATGTTAATGTCCTTTGAGGGATATGTGTGTGCATTAGTTTCTCCTTAAAATCTTGTCAATGAGTTACCTCAACCTAATGAATCATATGAAGACGATTCGAACAAATTCTATTTTTACACTTCAAACATGAGTTTCGTTCACAATATGCTTATGATATTTTGGAGGATGTATGTGCATTTGTTTCAACTTAAAATGAAGTTAATGAGTCACCTCAAGCCAATGAATCATTTAAAGGTAATTCGAACGAATTCTATTTTCGCAATTCAAACACGAGTTTCGTGCACAACATGCTAATGATCTTTGGGGGATATATGTACATTTGTTTCGTCTCGAAATTATGTCACTGAATCATATGTAGGTGAATCTAATGTGAGTCATGCCAATGAGTCACCTTAAGCCAATGAATCATATGAAAGCGATTGGAACAAATTCTATTTTGGCACTTCAAACATGAGTTTTGTGCACAACAAGCTAATGACCTTTGGAGGATATATGTGCATTTTTTTAATGTTAAAATCATGTCAATGAGGCATCTCAAGTCATTGAACCATATGAAGGTGGTTCCAACAAATTCTATTTTCGCACTTCAAACATGAGTTTCGTGCACAACTTATTAATAATATTTGGGGGATATGTGCGTGTTTGTTTCACCTTGAAATCAAGCCAATTACTCACCTCTAGCCAATGAATCATTTAAAAGTAATTCGAACGAATTCTATTTTCATATTTCAAAAACGAGTTTTTTCCACAACATGCTATTAATATTTGGGGGATATGTGTGCGTTTGTTTCACCTTAAAATCAAGTCAAATTACTCACCTCAAGCTAATGAATCATTTAAAGGTAATTCGAACGAATTCTAGTTTCACACTTAAAAAACGAGTTTTGTGCACAACATGTTAATGACCTTCCGGGGATATGTGTGCATTTGTTCACCTTAAAATCATATGAAGACGATTCGAACAAATTCTATTTTTACACTTCAAACATGAGTTTCGTTCACAATATGGTTATGATATTTGGAGGATGTATGTGCATTTGTTTCAACTTAAAATGAAGTTAATGAGTCACCTCAAGCCAATGAATCATTTAAAGGTAATTCGAACGAATTCTATTTTCGCAATTGAAACACGAGTTTCGTGCACAACATGCTAATGATCTTTGGGGGATATATGTACATTTGTTTCGTCTCGAAATCATGTCAGTGAATCATATGTAGGTGATTCTAATGTGAGTCATGCCAATGAGTCACCTTAAGCCAATGAATCATATGAAAGCGATTGGAACAAATTCTATTTTGGCACTTCAAACATGAGTTTTGTCCACAACAAGCTAATGACCTTTGGAGGATATATGTGCATTTTTTTTATGTTAAAATCATGTCAATGAGTCATCTCAAGTCATTCAACCATATGAAGGTGGTTCGAATGAATTCTATTTTCGCACTTCAAACATGAGTTTCGTGCACAACTTATTAATAATATTTGGGGGATATGTGCGTGTTTGTTTCACCTTGAAATCAAGCCAATTACTCACCTCTAGCCAATGAATCATTTAAAAGTAATTCGAACGAATTCTATTTTCATATTTCGAACACGAGTTTTTTCCACAACATGCTATTAATATTTGGGGGATATTTGTGCGTTTGTTTCACCTTAAAATCAAGTCAAATTACTCACCTCAAGCTAATGAATCATTTAAAGGTAATTCGAACGAATTCTAGTTTCACACTTAAAAAACGAGTTTTGTGCACAACATGTTAATGACCTTCCGGGGATATGTGCGCATGTGTTTCACCTTAAAATCATGTCAATGAGTCACCTTAAGCCAATGAATCATATGAAGGCGATTCGAACGAATTCTATTTTTCGCACTTCAACCCTGAGTTTCGTGCACACATGCTAATGACCTTTGGAGGATATGTATGTATTTATTTCACCTTAAAATCATGTCAATTAGTCACCTCAAGCCAATGAATCATATGAAGGTGAGTCGAACGAATTCCATTTTCACACTTCAGACATGAGTTTTGTTCACAACATGTTAATGTCCTTTGAGGGATATGTGTGTGCATTAGTTTCTCCTTAAAATCTTGTCAATGAGTTACCTCAACCTAATGAATCATATGAAGACGATTCGAACAAATTCTATTTTTACACTTCAAACATGAGTTTCGTTCACAATATGGTTATGATATTTGGAGGATGTATGTGCATTTGTTTCAACTTAAAATGAAGTTAATGAGTCACCTCAAGCCAATGAATCATTTAAAGGTAATTCGAACGAATTCTATTTTCGCAATTGAAACACGAGTTTCGTGCACAACATGCTAATGATCTTTGGGGGATATATGTACATTTGTTTCGTCTCGAAATCATGTCAGTGAATCATATGTAGGTGATTCTAATGTGAGTCATGCCAATGAGTCACCTTAAGCCAATGAATCATATGAAAGCGATTGGAACAAATTCTATTTTGGCACTTCAAACATGAGTTTTGTCCACAACAAGCTAATGACCTTTGGAGGATATATGTGCATTTTTTTTATGTTAAAATCATGTCAATGAGTCATCTCAAGTCATTCAACCATATGAAGGTGGTTCGAATGAATTCTATTTTCGCACTTCAAACATGAGTTTCGTGCACAACTTATTAATAATATTTGGGGGATATGTGCGTGTTTGTTTCACCTTGAAATCAAGCCAATTACTCACCTCTAGCCAATGAATCATTTAAAAGTAATTCGAACGAATTCTATTTTCATATTTCGAACACGAGTTTTTTCCACAACATGCTATTAATATTTGGGGGATATTTGTGCGTTTGTTTCACCTTAAAATCAAGTCAAATTACTCACCTCAAGCTAATGAATCATTTAAAGGTAATTCGAACGAATTCTAGTTTCACACTTAAAAAACGAGTTTTGTGCACAACATGTTAATGACCTTCCGGGGATATGTGTGCATTTGTTTCACCTTAAAATCATGTCAATGAGTCACCTTAAGCCAATGAATCATATGAAGGCGATTCGAACGAATTCTATTTTTCGCACTTCAACCCTGAGTTTCGTGCACACATGCTAATGACCTTTGGAGGATATGTATGTATTTATTTCACCTTAAAATCATGTCAATTAGTCACCTCAAGCCAATGAATCATATGAAGGTGAGTCGAACGAATTCCATTTTCGCACTTCAGACATGAGTTTTGTTCACAACATGTTAATGTCCTTTGAGGGATATGTGTGTGCATTAGTTTCTCCTTAAAATCTTGTCAATGAGTTACCTCAACCTAATGAATCATATGAAGACGATTCGAACAAATTCTATTTTTACACTTCAAACATGAGTTTCGTTCACAATATGGTTATGATATTTGGAGGATGTATGTGCATTTGTTTCAACTTAAAATGAAGTTAATGAGTCACCTCAAGCCAATGAATCATTTAAAGGTAATTCGAACGAATTCTATTTTCGCAATTCAAACACGAGTGTCGTGCACAACATGCTAATGATCTCTGGGGGATATATGTACATTTGTTTCGTCTCGAAATCATGTCAGTGAATCATATGTAGGTGATTCTAATGTGAGTCATGCCAATGAGTCACCTTAAGCCAATGAATCATATGAAAGCGATTGGAACAAATTCTATTTTGGCACTTCAAACATGAGTTTTGTCCACAACAAGCTAATGACCTTTGGAGGATATATGTGCATTTTTTTTATGTTAAAATCATGTCAATGAGTCATCTCAAGTCATTAAACCATATGAAGGTGGTTCCAATGAATTCTATTTTCGCACTTCAAACATGAGTTTCGTGCACAACTTATTAATAATATTTGGGGGATATGTGCGTGTTTGTTTCACCTTGAAATCAAGCCAATTACTCACCTCTAGCCAATGAATCATTTAAAAGTAATTCGAACGAATTCTATTTTCATATTTCGAACACGAGTTTTTTCCACAACATGCTATTAATATTTGGGGGATATTTGTGCGTTTGTTTCACCTTAAAATCAAGTCAAATTACTCACCTCAAGCTAATGAATCATTTAAAGGTAATTCGAACGAATTCTAGTTTCACACTTAAAAAACGAGTTTTGTGCACAACATGTTAATGACCTTCCGGGGATATGTGTGCATTTGTTTCACCTTAAAATCATGTCAATGAGTCACCTTAAGCCAATGAATCATATGAAGGCGATTCGAACGAATTCTATTTTTCGCACTTCAACCCTGAGTTTCGTGCACACATGCTAATGACCTTTGGAGGATATGTATGTATTTATTTCACCTTAAAATCATGTCAATTAGTCACCTCAAGCCAATGAATCATATGAAGGTGAGTCGAACGAATTCCATTTTCGCACTTCAGACATGAGTTTTGTTCACAACATGTTAATGTCCTTTGAGGGATATGTGTGTGCATTAGTTTCTCTTTAAAATCTTGTCAATGAGTTACCTCAACCTAATGAATCATATGAAGACGATTCGAACAAATTCTATTTTTACACTTCAGACATGAGTTTCGTTCACAATATGCTTATGATATTTGGAGGATGTATGTGCATTTGTTTCAACTTAAAATGAAGTTAATGAGTCACCTCAAGCCAATGAATCATTTAAAGGTAATTCGAACGAATTCTATTTTCGCAATTCAAACACGAGTGTCGTGCACAACATGCTAATGATCTCTGGGGGATATATGTACATTTGTTTCGTCTCGAAATCATGTCAGTGAATCATATGTAGGTGATTCTAATGTGAGTCATGCCAATGAGTCACCTTAAGCCAATGAATCATATGAAAGCGATTGGAACAAATTCTATTTTGGCACTTCAAACATGAGTTTTGTGCACAACAAGCTAATGACCTATATGTGCATTTTTTATATGTTAAAATCATGTCAATGAGTCATCTCAAGTCATTAAACCATATGAAGGTGGTTCCAATGAATTCTATTTTCGCACTTCAAACATGAGTTTCGTGCACAACTTATTAATAATATTTGGGGGATATGTGCGTGTTTGTTTCACCTTGAAATCAAGCCAATTACTCACCTCTAGCCAATGAATCATTTAAAAGTAATTCGAACGAATTCTATTTTCATATTTCGAACACGAGTTTTTTCCACAACATGCTATTAATATTTGGGGGATATTTGTGCGTTTGTTTCACCTTAAAATCAAGTCAAATTACTCACCTCAAGCTAATGAATCATTTAAAGGTAATTCGAACGAATTCTAGTTTCACACTTAAAAAACGAGTTTTGTGCACAACATGTTAATGACCTTCCGGGGATATGTGTGCATTTGTTTCACGTTAAAATCATGTCAATGAGTCACCTTAAGCCAATGAATCATATGAAGGCGATTCGAACGAATTCTATTTTTCGCACTTCAACCCTGAGTTTCGTGCACACATGCTAATGACCTTTGGAGGATATGTATGTATTTATTTCACCTTAAAATCATGTCAATTAGTCACCTCAAGCCAATGAATCATATGAAGGTGAGTCGAACGAATTCCATTTTCGCACTTCAGACATGAGTTTTGTTCACAACATGTTAATGTCCTTTGAGGGATATGTGTGTGCATTAGTTTCTCTTTAAAATCTTGTCAATGAGTTACCTCAACCTAATGAATCATATGAAGACGATTCGAACAAATTCTATTTTTACACTTCAGACATGAGTTTCGTTCACAATATGCTTATGATATTTGGAGGATGTATGTGCATTTGTTTCAACTTAAAATGAAGTTAATGAGTCACCTCAAGCCAATGAATCATTTAAAGGTAATTCGAACGAATTCTATTTTCGCAATTCAAACACGAGTGTCGTGCACAACATGCTAATGATCTCTGGGGGATATATGTACATTTGTTTCGTCTCGAAATCATGTCAGTGAATCATATGTAGGTGATTCTAATGTGAGTCATGCCAATGAGTCACCTTAAGCCAATGAATCATATGAAAGCGATTGGAACAAATTCTATTTTGGCACTTCAAACATGAGTTTTGTGCACAACAAGCTAATGACCTTTGGAGGATATATGTGCATTTTTTATATGTTAAAATCATGTCAATGAGTCATCTCAAGTCATTAAACCATATGAAGGTGGTTCCAATGAATTCTATTTTCGCACTTCAAACATGAGTTTCGTGCACAACTTATTAATAATATTTGGGGGATATGTGCGTGTTTGTTTCACCTTGAAATCAAGCCAATTACTCACCTCTAGCCAATGAATCATTTAAAAGTAATTCGAACGAATTCTATTTTCATATTTCGAACACGAGTTTTTTCCACAACATGCTATTAATATTTGGGGGATATTTGTGCGTTTGTTTCACCTTAAAATCAAGTCAAATTACTCACCTCAAGCTAATGAATCATTTAAAGGTAATTCGAACGAATTCTAGTTTCACACTTAAAAAACGAGTTTTGTGCACAACATGTTAATGACCTTCCGGGGATATGTGTGCATTTGTTTCACCTTAAAATCATGTCAATGAGTCACCTTAAGCCAATGAATCATATGAAGGCGATTCGAACGAATTCTATTTTTCGCACTTCAACCCTGAGTTTCGTGCACACATGCTAATGACCTTTGGAGGATATGTATGTATTTATTTCACCTTAAAATCATGTCAATTAGTCACCTCAAGCCAATGAATCATATGAAGGTGAGTCGAACGAATTCCATTTTCGCACTTCAGACATGAGTTTTGTTCACAACATGTTAATGTCCTTTGAGGGATATGTGTGTGCATTAGTTTCTCTTTAAAATCTTGTCAATGAGTTACCTCAACCTAATGAATCATATGAAGACGATTCGAACAAATTCTATTTTTACACTTCAGACATGAGTTTCGTTCACAATATGCTTATGATATTTGGAGGATGTATGTGCATTTGTTTCAACTTAAAATGAAGTTAATGAGTCACCTCAAGCCAATGAATCATTTAAAGGTAATTCGAACGAATTCTATTTTCGCAATTCAAACACGAGTGTCGTGCACAACATGCTAATGATCTCTGGGGGATATATGTACATTTGTTTCGTCTCGAAATCATGTCAGTGAATCATATGTAGGTGATTCTAATGTGAGTCATGCCAATGAGTCACCTTAAGCCAATGAATCATATGAAAGCGATTGGAACAAATTCTATTTTGGCACTTCAAACATGAGTTTTGTGCACAACAAGCTAATGACCTTTGGAGGATATATGTGCATTTTTTATATGTTAAAATCATGTCAATGAGTCATCTCAAGTCATTAAACCATATGAAGGTGGTTCCAATGAATTCTATTTTCGCACTTCAAACATGAGTTTCGTGCACAACTTATTAATAATATTTGGGGGATATGTGCGTGTTTGTTTCACCTTGAAATCAAGCCAATTACTCACCTCTAGCCAATGAATCATTTAAAAGTAATTCGAACGAATTCTATTTTCATATTTCGAACACGAGTTTTTTCCACAACATGCTATTAATATTTGGGGGATATTTGTGCGTTTGTTTCACCTTAAAATCAAGTCAAATTACTCACCTCAAGCTAATGAATCATTTAAAGGTAATTCGAACGAATTCTAGTTTCACACTTAAAAAACGAGTTTTGTGCACAACATGTTAATGACCTTCCGGGGATATGTGTGCATTTGTTTCACCTTAAAATCATGTCAATGAGTCACCTTAAGCCAATGAATCATATGAAGGCGATTCGAACGAATTCTATTTTTCGCACTTCAACCCTGAGTTTCGTGCACACATGCTAATGACCTTTGGAGGATATGTATGTATTTATTTCACCTTAAAATCATGTCAATTAGTCACCTCAAGCCAATGAATCATATGAAGGTGAGTCGAACGAATTCCATTTTCGCACTTCAGACATGAGTTTTGTTCACAACATGTTAATGTCCTTTGAGGGATATGTGTGTGCATTAGTTTCTCTTTAAAATCTTGTCAATGAGTTACCTCAACCTAATGAATCATATGAAGACGATTCGAACAAATTCTATTTTTACACTTCAGACATGAGTTTCGTTCACAATATGCTTATGATATTTGGAGGATGTATGTGCATTTGTTTCAACTTAAAATGAAGTTAATGAGTCACCTCAAGCCAATGAATCATTTAAAGGTAATTCGAACGAATTCTATTTTCGCAATTCAAACACGAGTGTCGTGCACAACATGCTAATGATCTCTGGGGGATATATGTACATTTGTTTCGTCTCGAAATCATGTCAGTGAATCATATGTAGGTGATTCTAATGTGAGTCATGCCAATGAGTCACCTTAAGCCAATGAATCATATGAAAGCGATTGGAACAAATTCTATTTTGGCACTTCAAACATGAGTTTTGTGCACAACAAGCTAATGACCTTTGGAGGATATATGTGCATTTTTTATATGTTAAAATCATGTCAATGAGTCATCTCAAGTCATTGAACCATATAAAGGTGGTTCCAATGAATTCTATTTTCGCACTTCAAACATGAGTTTCGTGCACAACTTATTAATAATATTTGGGGGATATGTGCGTGTTTGTTTCACCTTGAAATCAAGCCAATTACTCACCTCTAGCCAATGAATCATTTAAAAGTAATTCGAACGAATTCTATTTTCATATTTCAAATACGATTTTTTTCCACAACATGCTATTAAGATTTGGGGGATATGTGTGCGTTTGTTTCACCTTAAAATCAAGTCAAATTACTCACCTCAAGCTAATGAATCATTTAAAGGTAATTCGAACGAATTCTAGTTTCACACTTAAAAAACGAGTTTTGTGCACAACATGTTAATGACCTTTCCGGGATATGTGTGCATTTGTTTCACCTTGAAATCATATCATTGAGTCACCTCAGGCCAATGAATCATATGAAGGCGGTTCGATCGAATTCTATATTTGCACTTTGAACGCAAGTTTCATTTACAATATGCTTATGATATTTGGGGGATACATGTGCGTTTGTTTCGGCTTAAAATCAAGTCAATGAGTCACCTCAAGCCAATGAAACATTTAAATGTAATTCGAATCAATTCTATTTTTGCACTTCAAACACAAGTTTCGTTCACAATATGCTTATGATATTTGGGGGATGTATGTGCGTTTGTTTCAGCTTAAAAATCAATTCAATGAGTCATCTCAAGCCAATGAATCATTTACATGTAATTCGAACGAATTCTATTTTTGCACTCCAAACACGAATTTTGTCCACAACATGCTAATGATCTTTCGGGGATATGTGTGCATATGTTTCACCTTAAACTGAAGTCAATTATTCACCTCATCATGCCAATGAATCATTTAAAGGTAATTCAAAGGAATTCTACATTCGCACTTCAAACACGAGTTTTGTGCACAACATGTTAATGACCTTCCGGGGATATGTGTGCATTTATTTCACCTTAAAATCATGTCAATGAGTCATATCAAGTCATTGAACCATATGAAGGCGGTTCCAATGAATTCTATTTTCACACTTCAACCCTGATTTTCATGTACCCATGCTTTTGACCTTTCGAGGATATGTATGTATTTATTTCACCTTAAAATCGTTTCAATTAGTCAACTTAAGCCAATGACTGATATGAAGGCGAGTCGAACGAATTCTATTTTCGCACTTCAAACATCAGTTTTGTGGACAACTTGTTAATGACCTTTGAGGGATATGTGTGCAGTAGTTTCACCTTAAAATCTTGTCAATGAGTCACCTCAACCTAATGAATCATATGAAGGCGATTCGAACGAATTCTATTTTCACACTACAAACATGATTTTCGTTCACATTATGCTTATGATATTTGGCGGATGTATGTGCATTTGTTTCGACCTAAAATGAAGTCAATGAGTCACCTTAAGCCAATGCATCATTTAAACGCAATTCGAATGAATTCTATTTCCGCGCTTCAAATATGAGTTTCGTGCACAACATGCTAATGACCTTTGGTGGATATGCATGCATTTGTATCACCTTAAAATCATGTCAAGGAGTCACCTGAAGTCATTGAACCATATGAAGGCGGTTCCAATGAATTTTATTTTCGTACTTCAAACATGAGTTTCATGCATAATGACCTTTGGGGGATATATGTGCATTTGTTTCACCTTAAAATCATATCAATGAGTCACCTCAGGCCAATGACTCATATGAAGGCGGTTCGATATAATTCTATTTTTGCACTTCAAACACAAATTTCGTTCACAATATGCTTATGATATTTGGGGGAAGTATGTGGGTTGGTTTCAGCTTAAAATCATGTCAATGAGTCACCACCTCTAGCCAATTAATCATTTAAAGGCAATTCGAACAAATTTTATTTTCGAAATTGAAACACGAGTTCCATGCACAACATGCTAATGATCTTTAGGGGAAATATGTGCATTTGTTTCATCTCAAAATCATGTTAATGAATCATATGTAGGTGATTCTAACATGAGTCATGTCAATGAGTCACCTTAAGTAAGTGAATCATATGAAGGCGATCCGAATGAATTCTATTTTCGCACTTCAAACATGAGTTTCGTGCACACAAAAGCTAATGACCTTTGGAGGATATGTGTGCATTTGTTTCCCCTTAAAATCATGTCAATGTGTCACCTCAGGCCAATGAATCATATGAAGGAGGTTCGATCGAATTTTATTTTCGCACTTCAACCGCAAGTTTCGTTCACATTATGCCTATGATATTTGGGAGATGTATGTGCATTTCTTTCACCTTAAAATAAAGTCAATGACTCACCTCAAGCCAAAGAATCATTTAAAGCTAATTTGAATGAATTCTGTTTTCACACTTCAAACAGGAGTTTTGTCCACAACATGCCAATAATATTTGGGGGATATGTGTGCATTTGTTTCACTTTAAAATCAAGTCAATTACTCATCTCAAGCCAATGAATCATTTAAAGGTAATTCGAACGAATTCTACTTTCACACTTCAAACACGAGTTTCGTGCACAACAAACTTGTTAACGACCTTTCGGGGATATGTGTACATTTGTTTCACCTCAAAATCATGTCTGTGAGTCACCTCAGGCCAATGAATCATATGAATGCGGTTCGATCGAATTCTATTTTTGCACTTCAAAAACAAGTTTCGTTCACAATATGCTTATGATATTCGGGGGATGTATGTGCGTTTGTTTCAGCTTAAAATTAAGTCAATGAGTCACCTCAAAAGCCAATGAATCATTTAAAGGTAATTCGAATCAACTCTATTTTCGCACTTCAAACACGAGTTTTGTCGACAACATGCTAATGATCTTTAGGGGATATGTGTGCATTTGCTTCACCTGAGAACCATTTCAAAGAGTCACCTCAACTCATTGAACCATATGAAGGCGGTTTTAATGAATTCTATTTTCGTACTTCAAATACGAGTTTCGTGCACAATATGCTAATGATCTTTGGGGGATATATGTACATTTGTTTCATCTCAAAATCATGTCAATGAATCATATGTAGGTGATTCTAACATGAGTCATGTCAATAAGTCACCTTAAGCCAATGAAACATATGAAGGCGATTTGAACGAATTCTATTTTCGCACTTTAACCATGAGTTTCGTGCACACACGCTAATGACCTTTGGAGGATATGTGTGCATTTGTTTCACCTTAAAATCATGTCAATAAGTAATCTCAAGTCATTGAACAATATGAAGGCGGTTCTAAGGAATTGTATTTTCGTACTTCAAACACGAGTTTCGTTGACAATATGCTTATGATATTTGGGGGATGTATGTGCCTTTGTTTCAGCTTAAAATCAAGTCAATGAGTCGCCTTAAGCCAATGAATCATTTAAATGTAATTCAAACGAATTCTATCCTCGCAGTTCAAATATGAGTTTCGTGCACCACATGTTAATAACCTTGGATGGATATATGTACATTTGTTTCACATTAAAATCAAGTCAATTACTCACCTTAAGCGAATGAATCATTTAAAGGTAATTCAAACGAATTCTATTTTCGCACTTCAAACACGAGTTTCGTGCACAACATGTGAATGATATTTGGGAAATATATGTGCATTTGTTTCACCTTAAAATCATGTCAATGAGTCACCTCAAGTCAATGAATCATAAGAAGACGACTCCAACAAATTCTATTTTTATACTTCAAACACAAGTTGCATTCACAGTATGCTTATGATAATTGGGGATAGTATGTGCATTTGTTTCTCCTAAAAATCAAGTGAATGACTCACCTCAAGCAAATGGATCATTTAAAGGTAATTCGAACGAATTCCATGTTCGTACTTCAAACATGAGTTTCGTGCACAACATGCTAATGTTCTTTGGGGGACATATGTGCACTTGTTTCACCTTAAAATCATGTCAATGACTCGCCTCAACTCTTTGAATCATAGGAAGGTAATACTAACGAATTCTATTTTTGCACTTCAAATACAAATTTCGTGCACGACATGCAAATGGCCTATGGGGGATATGTGTGCATTTGTTTTACCTTAAAATCATATGAATGAGTCACCTCAGGCCAATGAATCATATGAAGACGGTTCGATCGAATTCTGTTTTTACACTTCAAACACAAGTTTTGTTCACAATATGCTTATGATATTTGAGGGATGTATGTGCATTTCTTTCAGCTTAAAATCAAGTCAATGAGTCACCTCAAGCCAATGAATCATTTAAACGTAATTCGAATCAATTATATTTTTGCAATTCAAACATGAGTTTCATGCACAATATACTAATGATCTTTGAGGTATATATGTGCATTTGTTTCATCTCAAAATCATGTCAATGAATCATATGTAGGTGCTTCTAACGTGAGCCATGTCAATGAGTCATCTTAAGCCAATGAATCATATGAAGGCGATTCGAACGAATTCTATTTTTCGCACTTCAACCCTGAGTTTCGTGCATACATGCTGATGACCTTTGGAGGATATGTATGTATTTATTTCACCTTAAAATCATGTCAATTAGTCACCTCAAGCCAATGAATCATATGAAGGTGAGTCGAACGAATTCCATTTTCGCACTTCAAACATGAGTTTTGTTCACAACATGTTAATGTCCTTTGAGGGATATGTGTGTGCATTAGTTTAACCTTAAAATCTTGTCAATGAGTTACCTCCACCTAATGAATCATATGAAGGCGATTTGAACGAATTCTATTTTCACACTTCAAACATGAGTTTCGTTCACAATATGCTTATGATATTTGGAGGATGTATGTGCATTTGTTTCGACTTAAAATGAAGTTAATGAGTCACCTCAAGCCAATGAATCATTTAAAGGTAATTCGAACGAATTCTATTTTCGCAATTCAAACACGAGTTTCGTGCACAACATGCTAATGATCTTTGGAGGATATATGTACATTTGTCTCATCTCGAAATCATGTCAATGAATCATATGTAGGTGATTCTAATGTGAGTCATGTCAATGAGTCACCTTAAGCCAACGAATCATATGAAAGCGATTCGAACAAATTCTATTTTCGCACTTCAAACATGAGTTTTGTGCACAACAAGTTAATGACCTTTGGAGGATATATGTGCATTTTTTTAATGTTAAAATCATGTCAATGAGTCATCTCAAGTCATTGAACCATATGAAGGTGGTTCCAATGAATTCTATTTTCGCACTTCAAACATGAGTTTCGTGCACAACTTATTAATAATATTTGGGGGATATGTGCGTGTTTGTTTCACCTTGAAATCAAGCCAATTACTCACCTTTAGCTAATGAATCATTTAAAAGTAATTCGAACGAATTCTATTTTCATATTTCAAACATGAGTTTTTTCCACAACATGCTAATGATCTTTGGGGGATATGTGTGCGTGTTAGTTTCACCTTAAAATCAAGTCAATTACTCACCTCAAGCCAATGAAGCATTTAAAGGTAATTCGAACGAATTCTACTTTCACACTTAAAAACCGAGTTTCGTGCACAACATGTTAATGACCTTTCGGGGATATGTGTGCATTTGTTTCACCTTAAAATCATATCATTGAGTCACCTCAGGCCAATGAATCATATGAAGGCGGTTCGATCGAATTCTATTTTTGCACTTTGAAAGCATGTTTCGTTTACAATATGCTTATGATATTTGGGGGATATATGTGCGTTTGTTTCGGCTTAAAATCAAGTCAATGAGTCACCTCAAGCCAATGAAACATTTAAATGTAATTCGAATCAATTCTATTTTTGCACTTCAAACACAAGTTTCGTTCACAATATGCTTAGGATATTTGGGGGATGTATGTGCCTTTGTTTCAGCTTAAAATCAAGTCAATGAGTCATCTCAAGCCAATGAATCATTTACATGTAATTCGAACGAATTCTATTTTCGCACTTCAAACACGAATTTTGTCCACCACATGCTAATGATTTTTCGGGGATATGTGTGCGTTTGTTTCACCTTAAAATCAAGTCAATTATTCACCTCATGCCAATGAATCATTTAAAGGTAATTCGAAGGAATTCTACATTCGCACTTCAAACACGAGTTTTGTGCACAACATGTTAATGACCTTCCAGGGATATGTGTGCATTTGTTTCACCTTAAAATCATGTCAATGAGTCATATCAAGTCATTGAACCATATGAAGGCGGTTCCAATGAATTCTATTTTCGCACTTCAACCCTGATTTTCATGTACGCATGCTTATGACCTTTGGAGGATATGTATGTATTTTATTTCACCTTAAAATCGTTTCAATTAGTCAGCTTAAGCCAATGACTCATATGAAGGCGAGTCGAACGAAATCTATTTTCGCACTTCAAACATCAGTTTTGTGGACAACTTGTTAATGACCTTTGAGGGATATGTGTGCAGTAGTTTCACCTTAAAATCTTGTCAATGAGTCACCTCAACCTAATGAATCATATGAAGGCGATTCGAACGAATTCTATTTTCACATTACAAACATGATTTTCGTTCACATTATGCTTATGATATTTGGCGGATGTATGTGCATTTGTTTCGACTTAAAATGAAGTCAATGAGTCACCTTAAGCCAATGCATCATTTAAACGCAATTCGAATGAATTCTATTTCCGCGCTTCAAATATGAGTTTCGTGCACAACATGCTAATGACCTTTGGTGGATATGCGTGCATTTGTATCACCTTAAAATCATGTCAAGGAGTCACCTGAAGTCATTGAACCATATGAAGGCGGTTCCAATGAATTTTATTTTCGTACTTCAAACACGAGTTTCATGCTTAATGACCTTTGGGGGATATATGTGCATTTGTTTCACCTTAAAATCATATCAATGAGTCACCTCAGGCCAATGACTCATATGAAGGCAGTTCGATATAATTCTATTTTTGCACTTCAAACACAAATTTCGCTCACAATATGCTTATGATATTTGGGGGAAGTATGTGGGTTGGTTTCAGCTTAAAATCATGTCAATGAGTCACCACCTCTAGCCAATTAATCATTTAAAGGCAATTCGAACAAATTTTATTTTCGAAATTGAAACACGAGTTCCATGCACAACATGCTAATGATCTTTGGGGGAAATAAGTGCATTTGTTTCATCTGGAAATCATGTTAATGAATCATATGTAGGTGATTCTAACATGAGTCATGTCAATGAGTCACCTTAAGTAAGTGAATCATATGAAGGCGATCCGAATGAATTCTATTTTCGAACTTCAAACATGAGTTTCGTGCACACAAAAGCTAATGACCTTTGGAGGATATGTGTGCATTTGTTTCCCCTTAAAATCATGTCAATGTGTCACCTCAGGCCAATGAATCATATGAAGGAGGTTCGATCGAATTTTATTTTCGCACTTCAACCGCAAGTTTCGTTCACATTATGCCTATGATATTTGAGAGATGTATGTGCATTTCTTTCACCTTAAAATAAAGTCAATGACTCACCTCAAGCCAAAGATCATTTAAAGCTAATTTGAACGAATTCTGTTTTCACACTTCAAACAGGAGTTTTGTCCACAACATGCCAATAATATTTGGGGGATATGTGTGCGTTTGTTTCACTTTAAAATCAAGTCAATTACTCATCTCAAGCCAATGAATCATTTAAAGGTAATTCGAACGAATTCTACTTTCACACATCAAACACGAGTTTCGTGCACAACAAACTTGTTAACGACCTTTCGGGGATATGTGTACATTTGTTTCACCTCAAAATCATGTCTGTGAGTCACCTCAGGCCAATGAATCATATGAATGCGGTTCGATCGAATTCTATTTTTGCACTTCAAACACAAGTTTCGTTCACAATATGCTTATGATATTCGGGGGATGTATATGTGCGTTTGTTTCAGCTTAAAATTAAGTCAATGAGTCACCTCAAAAGCCAATGAATCATTTAAAGGTAATTCGAATCAATTCTATTTTCGCACTTCAAACACGAGTTTTGTCGACAACATGCTAATGATCTTTGGGGGATATGTGTGCATTTGCTTCACCTGAAAACCATTTCAAAGAGTCACCTCAACTCATTGAACCATATGAAGGCAGTTTTAATGAATTCTATTTTCGTACTTTAAATACGAGTTTCGTGCACAATATGCTAATGATCTTTGGGGGATATATGTACATTTGTTTCATCTCAAAATCATGTCAATGAATCATATGTAGGTGATTCTAACATGAGTCATGTCAATAAGTCACCTTAAGCCAATGAAGCATATGAAGGCGATTTGAACGAATTCTATTTTCGCACTTTAATCATGAGTTTCGTGCACACATGCTAATGACCTTTGGAGGATATGTGTGCATTTGTTTCACCTTAAAATCATGTCAATAAGTAATCTGTAGTCATTGAACAATATGAAGGCGGTTCTAAGGAATTGTATTTTCGTACTTCAAACACGAGTTTTGTTGACAATATGCTTATGATATTTGGGGGATGTATGTGCATTTGTTTCAGCTTAAAATCAAGTCAATGAGTCGCCTTAAGCCAATGAATCATTTAAATGTAATTCAAACGAATTCTATCCTCGCAGTTCAAATATGAGTTTTGTGCACCACATGTTAATGACCTTTGATGGATATATGTACATTTGTTTCACATTAAAATCAAGTCAATTACTCACCTTAAGCGAATGAATCATTTAGAGGTAATTCAAACGAATTCTATTTTCGCACTTCAAATACGAGTTTTGTGCACAACATGTGAATGATATTTGGGAAATATATGTGCATTTGTTTCGCCTTAAAATAATGTCGATGAGTCACCTCAAGTCAATGAATCATAAGAAGGCGACTCCAACAAATTCCATTTTTATACTTCAAACACAAGTTGCATTCACAGTATGCTTATGATAATTGGGGATCGTATGTGCATTTGTTTCTCCTAAAAATCAAGTGAATGACTCACCTCAAGCAAATGGATCATTTAAAGGTAATTCGAACGAATTCCATGTTCGTACTTCAAACATGAGTTTCGTGCACAACATGCTAATGTTCTTTGGGGGACATATGTGCATTTGTTTCACCTTAAAATCATGTCAATGACTCGCCTCAACTCTTTGAATCATAGGAAGGTAATACCAACGAATTCTACTTTTGCAATTCAAATACAAATTTCGTGCACGACATGCAAATGGCCTATGGGGGATATGTGTGCATTTGTTTTACCTTAAAATCATATCAATGAGTCATCTCAGGCCAATGAATCATATGAAGGCGGTTCGATCGAATTCTATTTTTGCATTTCAACTACAAGTTTCCTTCACAATATGCTTATGATATTTGGGGGAAGTATGTGGGTTGGTTTCAGCTTAAAATCAAGTCACTGAGTCACCTCAAGCAAATGAATCATTTAAAGGCAATTCGAATGAATTCTATTTTCGCAATTCAAACACGAGTTTCGTGCACAATATGCTAATGGTCTTTGGGGGATATATGTGCAGTTATTTCATCTCGGAATCATGTCAATAAATCATATGTCGGTGATTATAACATGAGTCATGTCAATGAGTCACCTTAAAGCCAATGAATCATATGAAAGCGATTCGAACGAATTCTATTTTCGCACTTCAACCACGAGCTTCGTGCACACATGCTAATGACCTTTGGAGGATATGTGTGCATTTGTTTCACCTTAAAATCATGTCAATGTGTCATCTCAAGTCATTGAACCATATGAAGGCGGTTCCAATGAATTCTATTTTTGCACTTCAAACATGAGTTTTGTGCACAACATGTTAAAAATATTTGGGGGATATGTATGTATTTATTTCTCCTTAAAATCATGTCAATTAGTCACCTCAAGCCAATGAATCATATGAAGGTGAGTCGAACGAATTCTATTTTCACACTTCAAGCACGAGTTTTGTGGACAACATGTTAATGAACTTTGAGGGATATGTGTGCATGGTTTCACCTTAAAATCTTGTCAATGAGTCACCTCAACCTAATGAATCATATGAAGATGATTCGAACGAATTCTATTTTTACACTTCAAACATGAGTTTTGTTCACATGGTTTGCATGATTTTAAGCTGAAAAGGCTCACGTAACTGGTATGGTTTACATTGAGGTACAAAAATAGATATCATTTGAATTGGTTCCAAATGAATTATTAAATTGTAGATACTCAATGATATGATTTTAAGTTGAAACAAATGCTCTTGTAACTTGTATGGGTCCTTTGCTACTTATATACGAAACTCATGTTTGATATCTGAAAATATATATCGTTCGAATTGCTTCCAGTTGACTTATTGAATTGAACAGACTCAATGACATGATATTAAGGTAAAACAAATGCGCACGTAACTTTTATGAATGACGAAACTCATGTTTGAGGTGCATCAATCAAATTCGTTCGAATTTCTTCCAAGTGAATTATTTATCTGAAGAGATTGGTTAGCATGATTTTAAGCTGAAACAAAAGCTCACGTACTAGTATTGACCATTACATTGTGATGCAAGAAACTCGTATTTGACGTACGAAAATAGATATCATTCGAATTGCTTCCAAATGAATTATTGATTTGAAGATACTCAGTGATATGATTTTAAGCTGAAACAAATGCTCTTGTAACTTATATGGATCATTTGAAACTTATATACGAAACTCATGTTTGATATCAGAAAATATAAATAGTTCGAATTGCTTCCAACAGAATTATTGAATTGAAAAGACTGAATGACATGATATTATGGTGAAACAAATGCTCACATAACTTGTATGAATCATAAAACTCGTGGTTGAGGTGCAAAAATCGAATTTGTACGAATTGCTTCCAAATGAATTATTTACTTCAAGAGACTGGCTAGCATGATTTTAAGCTGAAACAAAAAAGCTCGCGTAACTAGTGTGGACCATTGCATTATGATGCACGAAACTCGTGTTTGAGCTACGAAAATAGATATCATTCGAATTGGTTCCAAATGAATTATTTAATTAAAGATACTCAATGATATGATTTTAAACTGAAACAAATGCTCTTATAACTTGTATGGATCGTTTGCAACTTATGTACGAAACTCATCTTAGATATCCGAAAATATATATCGTTCCAATTGCTTCCAACTGAATTATTGAATTGAAAAGATTGAATGACATGATATTCAGGTGAAACAAATGCTCACATAACTTGTATGAATCATGATTTTCTTGTTTGAGATGCAAAAATCAAATTCGTTTGAATTTCTTCCAAGTAAATTGTTT
Source organism: Coriaria nepalensis (assembly GCA_027186245.1). Taxonomy (NCBI): domain Eukaryota; kingdom Viridiplantae; phylum Streptophyta; class Magnoliopsida; order Cucurbitales; family Coriariaceae; genus Coriaria; species Coriaria nepalensis. Next base: position 4,713,291 of record CP114493.1, read on the forward strand.
ATTTGAAGAGATTGGTTGGCATGATATTAAGCTGAAACAAAATCTCACATAACTAGTATGGACCATTACATTGTGATGCACAAAACTTGTGTTTGAGGTACGAAAATAGATATCATTCGAATTGCTTCCAAATGAATTATTGAATTAAAGATACTCAATGATATGATTTTAAGCTGAAACAAATGCTCTTGTAACTTGTATGGATCTTTCGCAACTTATATACTCATCTTTGATATCTGAAAATATATATCATTCGAATTGCTTCCAACTGAATTATTGAATTGAAAAGACTGAATGACATGATATTAAGGTGAAACAAATGCTCACATAACTTGTATGAATCATGAAACTCGTGTTTGACGTGAAAAAATTGAATTCGTTTGAATTTCTTCCAAGTGAATTATTTACCTGAATAGATTGGGTGGCAAGATTTTAAGCTGAAACAAAAGATTACGTAACTAGTATGGACCATTACATTGTGATGCACGAAACATGTGATGCACGAAACATGTGTTTGAGGTACGAAAATAGATATTATTGGAATTGGTTTCAAATAAATTATTGAATTTAAGATACTCAATGATATGATTTTAAGTTGAAACAAATGCTCTTGTAACTTGTAGGGATCCTTTGCAACTTATATACGAAACTCATGTTTGATATCCGAAAATATATATCGTTCGAATTGCATCAAATTGAATTATTGAATTGAACAGACTCAATGATATGATATTAACGTAAAACAAATGCTCACGCAACTTTTATGAATCATGAAATTCGTGTTTGAGGTGCAAAAAATCGAATTCGTTCAAATTACTTTCAAATCAATTATTTACGTCACGAGACTGGTTGGCATGATTTTAAGCCGAAACAAAAGCTCACGTAACTAGTATGGACCATTACATTGTGATGCACGAAGCTCTTGTTTAAGGTGTGAAAATAGATATCATTCAAATTGGTTCCAAATGAATTACTTAATTGAAGATAATCAATGATATGATTTTAAGTTGAAACAAATGCTCTTGTAACTTGTATCGATCGTTTGCAACTTATATACGAAATTCATGTTTGATATTCGAAAATATATATTGTCAGAATTGCTTCAAACTGAATTATTGAATTCAAACGACTCAATGACATGATATTAAGGTGAAACAAATGCATACGTACCTTGTATGAATCATGAAACTCATGTCTGAGGTACAAAAATCGAATTCATTCGAATTTCTTCCAAGTGAATTATTTACTTGAAGAGATTGGTTAGCATGATTTTAAGCTGAAACAACAGCTCACGTACTAGTATTGACCATTACATTGTGATGCAAGAAACTCGTGTTTGAGGTGCTAAAATAGATATCATTCGAATTAGGTCCAAATGAATTATTAAATTGAAGATACTCAATGATACGATTTTAAGCTGAAACAAATGCTCTTGTAACTTGTATGGATCGTTAGCAACTTGTATACGAAACTCGTGTTTGATATTTGAAAATAGATATTGTTTGAATTGCTTCCAACTGAATTATTGAATTGAACAAACTCAATGACATGATATTAAGGTGAAACAAATGCTCACATAACTTGTATTCATCATGAAACTTGTGTTTGAGGTGTGAAAATTGAATTTATTCTAATTGCTTTCAAATGAATTATTTACTTGAAGAGACCGGTTGGCTTGATTTTAAGCTGAAACAAAAGCTCATGTAACTAGTATGAAGCATTACATTTTGATATACGAAATTCGTCTTTGAGGTGCAAAAATAAATATTATTCAAATTGGTTCCAAATGAATTATTGAATTGAAGATACTCAATGAAATGATTTTAAGTTGAAACAAATTCTCTTGTTACTTGTATGGATCGTTACAATGTTATGCAAGAAACTCGTGTTTAAGGAGCGAAAATAGAATTCGTTCGATATGCTTCAAAATGAATTATTGACTTGAAAAGACTCATTGTCTTTATTTTAAGGTAAAACAATTGCTCACGTAATTTGTATGAGTCGTTAAAATTTATGCACGAAACTCATGTTTGAGGAACGAAAAATGCTCACGTAAGTTGTATGGATCATTACAATGTTATGCACGAAACTCGTGTTTGAGGAAAAAAAATAGAATCTGTTCCAATTGCTTCCAAAAGAATTATTGACCTAAAGATACACAATGACATGATTTTAAGGTGAAATAAATGCTTACATAACTTATACGGATCGTTAGCAAGGGATGCACGAAACTTTAGTTTTAGGTGCGAAAATAGAATTCGTTTGAATTTCTTCCAAATGAATTATTGACTTAAAGAGACTCATTGATATGATTTTAAGATGAAACAAATGCTCATGTAATTTGAATGGATCATTACCATGTGATGCAAGAAACTCGTGTTTGAGGAACGAAAATAGAATCCGTTCACACTGCTTACAAATGAATTATTGACTTGAAGAGACTCAATGACTTGATATTATGGTGAATCAAATGTTAATGTAACTTGTATAGATCGTAACAATGTTATGCACGAAACTCGTGTTTCAGAAATGAAAATATAATTTGTTCCAATTGCTTTTATTTAAATTATTAACTTGAAGATACTCAATGACAAGATTTCAAGGTGAAAAAAAGGTTCACGTAACATGTATGGATCGTTACAATGTTATACACGAAACTCGTATTTGAGGAGTAAAAATAGAATTCTTTTGAATTGCTTCCAAATGAATTATTGACTTGAAGAGACCCAATGAAATGATTTTAAGGTGAAAAAAAATGCTCACATAACATATATGGATTGTTAGCAAGTGATGCACGAAACTTGAGTTTGAGGTGCGAAATTAGAATTCGTTCGAATTGCTTCAAAATGAATTATTGAAACAGATGCTCACGTATTTTGTATGAATCATTACAATGTGATACAAGAAACCCATGTTTGAGAAACAAAAATATAATCTGTTCCAATTGCTTCCAAATGAATTACCGACTTAAAAAGACTCAATGACATGATTTTAAGGTGAAACAAATGTTAACATAGCTTGTATAGGTCATTACAATGTTATGTATGAAACTCGTGTTATAGAAACGAAAATAGAATTCATTCCAATTGCTTTTAGATACATTATTGACTTGAATATTTGAGTTGACATGATTTTAAGGTGAAACAAATATTCACATAACTTGTATAGATTGTTAGCAAGTTATGCACAAAACTCGAATTTGAGGTGTGAAAATAGAATTCATTTGAATTGCTTCCAAATGAATTATTAATTTGAAGAGATTCAGTGACATGATTTTAAGGTGAAACAAATGTTCACATAACTTGTATGGATCATTACAATGAAACTCATGTTTGAGGGACGAAAATAGAACCCATTCCAATTGCTTCCAAATGAATCTTTGACTTTAAGAGACTAAATAACATGATTTTAAGGTGAAATAAATGTTAACGTAACATGTATAGATTGGTACAATGTAATACACAAAACTCATGTTTGAGAAGCAAAAATCGAATTCCTTCAAATTGCTTCGAAATCAATTATTGCCTTGAAGAGACTCATTGACATGATTTTAAAGTTAAACAAATGTTTACACAACTTGAAACAATCATTAGCAAGTTGTGCATGAAGCTCAAGTTTGACATGCGAATATAGAATTCGTCCAAATTGCTTCCAAATGAAATTTTGACTTGAAAATACTCATTAAAATGATTTTCGGATAAAACCAATGCTCATGTAATTTGTATGGATCATTACAATGTGATGCAAGAAACCCGTGTTTGAGGAACAAAAATAGAATCTGTTTCAATTACTTCCAAATGAATTATTAACTTCAAGAGACTCATTGACATGATTTTTAGGCGAAATAAATGTTAGCGTAACTTGTAGAGATCGTTACAATGTTATGCACAAAACTCGTGTTTGAGAAATGAAAATAGAATTCGTTCCAATTGCTTTTAAATAAATTAATGACTTGAAAATACTCAATGACATGATTTTAAGGTGAAACAAATGTTCACATAACTTGTCTAGATCGTTAGCATGTTATGCACTAAACTCATGTTTGAGGAACAAAAATAGAATCCATTCCAATTGATTCTAAATGAATTATTGACTTGAAGAGACTCATTGACATGATTTTAAGGTGAAATAAATGCTCACGTAACTTATATGAATCATTAGAAAGTTATGCAGGAATTTCATGTTTGACAAGGGAAAATAGAAATCGTTCTAATTTCTCCCAAATGAATTGTTGACTTGAAGATACTCGTTTACATGATTTTAAGGTGAAATAAATTCTCACGTAACATTTATAGACCGCTAGCAAGTTATGCCATAAACTCACATTGGACAAGGGAAAATAGAAATCGTTCTAATTTCTCCCTAGTGACTTAATGACTTGAAGAGACTCATTAACATGATTTCAAACTCATGTTGGCAAGTTATACATGAAATTTTAGTTTGAGGTGTGAAAATAGAGTTCGTTTGAAATGTTTCTAAATGTATTATTGAGTAGAAGAGACTTATTCCCATGATTTTTAGGTGAAACAAATGCTAACATAATTTGTATTGATCGTTACACTGTTACGTACGAAACTCATGTTTAAGGAACGAAAGAAGAATTCATTCGAATTGATTTCGAATGAATTATTTACTTGAACAGACTCATTGACATGATTTTAAGGTGAAACAAATTTAATGTAACTTGTATGGATCATTACAATGTTATGCAGGAAACTGATATTTGAGGTGTGAAAATAGAATTCATTTGAATTGCTTCCAAATGATTGACTTGTAGAGATTCATTGACATGATTTTAAGGTGAAAAAAATGTTCACATAACTTGTATGGATCGTTACAATGTTATGCACAAACCTCGAGATTGAGGTACAAAAATAGAATTCGTTGAAATTGCTTCTAAATGAATTATTGACTTGAAGAGACTTATAGACATGATTTTAGTGTGAAATAAATGTTAACGTAACATGTATGGATCGTTACAATGTTATGCAGGAAACTAGTATTTGAGCTGTGAAAATACAATTCGTTCGAATTGCTTCTAAATGAATTATTTACTTGGAGAGACTCATTGACATTATTTTAAGGTGAAACAAATGTTCACGTAATTTGTATGGATCGTTACAATGTTATGCACGAAACTCGTGTTTGAGACTGGTTGGCAAGATTTTAAGCTAAAACAAATGCTCACATAACTAGTATGGACCGTTACATTGTGATGCACAAAACTCATGTTTGAGATGCGAAAATAGATATCATCCGAATTGCTTCAAAATGAATTATTGAATTAAAGATACTCAATCATATGATCTTAAGGTGAAACAAATGCTCTTGTAACTTGTATGGATTGTTAGCAATACGAAACTCGTGTTTGAGATGCGAAAATAGATATCGTTCGAATTGCTTCCAACTGAATTATTGACTTGAAAAGACTCAATTACATTATTTTAAGGTGAAACAAATTCTCACATAACTTGTATGGATCGTTAGCAAGTTAAAAACGAAAGTTGTGTTTGAGGTGAAAAAATTGAGTTTGTTCGAATTGCTTTCAAATCAACTATCTACTTCAAGAGACTAGTTGGCATGATTTTAAGTTGAAACAAAATCTCACGTAACTAGTATCGACCATTACATTGTGATGCACGAAACTGGTGTTATATCATTCGAATTTCTTCCAAATGAATTATTGACTTGAAGAGACTCAATGATATGATTTTAAGGTGGAACAAAAATGCTCACAAATTGCTTCCAAATGAATTATTTACTTGAAGAGACTGTTGGCATGATTTGAAGCTGAAACAAAAGCTCACGTAACTAGTAATTACATTGTGATGCACGAAAGCCGTGTTTGAGGTGTGAAAATAGATATCATTCAAATTGGTTCCAAATGAATTATTGAATTGAAGATACTCAATGATATGATTTTAAGCTAAACCAAATGCTTTTGTAACTTGTATGGATCGTTTGCAACTTATATACGAAACGCATGTTTGATATCCGAAAATGTATATCGTTTAAATTGCTTCCAACTGAATTATTGAATTGAACATACTCAATGACATGATATTAAGGTGAAACAAATGCTCACGTAACTTGTATGAAGCATGAAACTCGTGTTTGAGGTGCAAAAATTGAATTCATTTGAATTGCTTCTAAATGAATTATTTTACTTGAAGAGATTGGTTGGCATGATTTTAAGCTGAAATAAAAGCTCACGTAACTAGGATGGACCATTACATTGTGCTGCACGAAACACGTGTTTGAGGTGCGAAGATAGATATCATTCGAATTGGTTCCAAATGAATTATAGAATTGAAGATACTTAATGATACAATTTTAAGCTGAAACAAATGCTCTTCTAACAAGTATGGATCGTTAGCAACTTATATACGAAACTCGTGTTTGATATCTAAAAATAGATATTGTTCGAATTGCTTCCCACTGAATTATTGAATTGAACAGACTCAATGACATTATATTAAAGTAAAACAAATGCTCACGTAATCTGTATGAATCATGAAACCCGTGTTTGAGGTGTGAAAATTGAATTCATTCGAAATGCTGCCAAATGAATTATTTACATGAAGAGACTGGTAGGCATGATTTTAAGCTCAAACAAAAGCTCATGTAACTAGTATGAACCATTACATTTGGATGCACGAAACTCATGTTTGAGGTGTAAAAATAGATATTATTGAATTGAACATACTCAATGACATGATATTAAAGTGAAACAAATGCTCACGTAACTTGTATAAAGCATGAAACTCGTGTTTGGGGTGCAAAAATTGAATTCGTTTGAATTGCTTCTAAATGAATTATTTTACTTGAAGAGATTGGTTGACATGATTTTAAGCTGAAACAAAAGCTCACATAACTAGTATGGACCATTACATTGTGATGCACGAAACTCGTGTTTGAGGTGCGAAAATAGATATCATTCGAATTGGTTCCAAATGAATTATTGAATTGAAGATACTCAATGATACAACTTTAAGCTGAAACAAATGCTCTTGTAACTTGTATGGATCGTTACTAACTTATATACGAAACTCGTGTTTGATATCTGAAAATAGATATCGTTCAAATTGCTTCCAACTGAATTATTTTGTTGAACAGACTCAATGACATGATATTAAGCTGAAACAAAATGCACAAGCAACTTGTACGAATTAGGAAACTCGTGTTTGAGGTGCAAAAATCGAATTCATTCGAATTGGTTCCAAATAAATTATTTCCTTGAAGAGACTGGTTGGCGAAGTGTTAAGCTGAAACAACAGCTCTCGTAACTAGTATGGACCATTACATTGTGATGCACAAAACTCGTATTTGAGGTGCGAAAATAAATATCATTCGAATTGGTTCCAAATGAATTATTGAATTGAAGATACTTAATGATACACTTTAAGCTGAAACAAATGCTCTTGTTAGTTGTATGGATAGTTTGCAACTTATATATGAAACTCATGTTTCATATCCGAAAATAAATATTGTCCGAATTGCTTCCAACTGAACTATTGAATTGAACATACTCAATGACATGATATTAAGGTGAAACAAATGCTCATCTAATCTGTATGAATCATGAAACCCGTGTTTGAGGTGTGAAAATCGAATTCTTTTGAATTGCTTCCAAATGAATTATTTACTTGATGAGACTGGTTGGCATGATTTTAAGCTGAAACAAAAGCTCACGTAACTAGTATGAACCATTACATTTTGACGCACGAAACTCGTGTTTGAGGTACAAAACTAGATATCATTCGAACTGCTTTTAAATGAATTATTGAATTGAAGACAGTCAATGATATGATTTTAAGTTGAAACAAATTCTCATGTTAAATTGTATGGATCGTTACAATGTTATGCAAGAAACTCGTATTTAAGGAGGGAAAACAGAATTCGTTCGATCTGCATCCAAATGAATTATTGACTTGAAGATAATCAATTACATGATTTTAAGGTGAAACAAATGCTCACATAATTTATATGGATCATTAGCAAGTGATGCACGATTTTTTAGTTTGAGGTGTGAAAATAAAATTCGTTCGAATTTCTTCCAAATGAATTATTGACTTGAAGAGATTTATTGACAAGATTTTAAGGTGAAACAAATTTTGCTCACGTAATTTGTATGGATCGTTACAATGTGATGCAAGAAACTCATGTTTGAGGAACGAAAATAGAATCCACTCAAACTGCTTCGAAATGAATTATTGACTTGAAGAGACTCAATGACATGATTTTAAGGTGAAACAAATGTTAACGTAACTTGTACAGATCGTTACAATGTTATACACGAAACTCGTGTCTGAGAAATGAAAATAGAATTCGTTCAAATCGCTTTTAAATAAATTATTTACTTGAAGATACTCAATGATATGATTTTAAGGTGAAAAAATTGTTCACGTAACTTGTATGGGTTGTTAACAAGTTATCCATAAAACTTGAGTTTGAGGTGTGAAAATAAAGTTTGTTCAAAATGCTTCCAATGTATTATTGAGTTGAAGATACTCATTGATATGATTTTAAGGTGAAAAAAATGTTCACGTAACTAGTTTGGATTGTTAGCAAGTTATCCACAAAACTAGAGTTTGAGGTGTAAAAATAGAGCTCATTCGAAATACTACAAATGTATTAATAGTTGAAGAGACTCATTAACATGATTTTAAGATAAAACAAATGCTCATGTAACTTGTATAGATCGTTACAATATTATGCATGAAACTCGTGTTTGAGAAACGAAAATAGAATTCGTCCAATTGTTTTTAAAAACATTATTGACTTAAAGATACTCAATGACATGATTTTAAGGTCGAACAAATGTTTACATATAACTTGTATAGATCGTTAGCAAGTAATGCACAAACCTCGAGTTTCATGTGCAAAAATAGAATTTGTTCGAATTGCTTCTAAATGAATTATTGACTTGAAGAGAATCATTGACATGATTTTAAGGTGAAACAAATGTTAACGAAACTTGTGTGTATAGTTACAATGTTATGCATGAAACTGATATTTGAGTTGTGAAAATACAATTCATCCAAATTGCTTCCAAATGAATTATTAACTTGCAAAGACTCATTGACATGATTTTAAGGTGAAAGAAATGTTCACGTAACTTGTATTGATCGTTACAATGTTATGCACAAAACTCGTATTTGAGGAGCAAAAATAGAATTCGTTCGAATTGCTTCTAAATGAATTATTGACTTGAAGAGACTATGAAATGATTTTAAGGTGAAACAAATGCTCACATAACTTATATGGATCGTTAGCAATTGATGCACGAAACTTGATTTTGAGCTGCGAAAATATAATTCGTTCGACTTACTTCCAACTGAATTATTGAAGTTAACAGACTCAATGACATGATATTAAGGTGAAACAAATGCTCACGTAACTTGTATAAATAATGAAACTCGTGTTTGAGGTGTAAAAATCGAATTCGTTCGAATTGCCTCCTAATGAATTATTTACTTGAAGAGACTGGTTGCATGATTTTAAGCTAAAACAAAAGCACACATGACTAGTATAGACCATTACATTGTGATGCACGAAACTCGTGTTTGAGGTGCGAAAATAGATATCGTTCGAATTGCTTCCGAATGAATTATTGAATTGAAGAGACTCAATCATATGATCTTAAGGTGAAACAAATGCTCTTGTAACTTGTATGGATCATTAGCAACTTATATAGGAAACTGGTGTTTGATATGAGAAAATAAATATCGTTCGAATTGCTTCCAACTGAATTATTGACTTGAAGAGACTCAATTTCAATATTTTAAGGTGAAACAAATACTCACATAACTTGTATGGATCGTTAGCAAGTTAACTATACACAAAACTCGGGTTGGAGGTGAAAAAATTGAATTCGTTCGAATTACTTTCAAATGACCTATCTACTTAAAGAAACTGGTTGGAATGATTTTAAGTTGAAACAGAAGCTCACATAACTAGTATCGACCGTTACATTGTGATGCACAAAACTGGTGGTTGAGATGCGAAAATAGATATAATTCTAATTTCTTCCAAATGAATTATTGAATTGAAGAGACTCAATGATATGATTTTAAGGTGAAACAAATGCTAACAAAAATTGTATCGATCGTTAGCAAGTTATACACAAAACTCGTGTGTGAGGTGGGAAAATTGAAGTGTTCGAGTTGCTTCCAAATGAATCATTTACTTGATGTGACTCATTGATATGATTTTTTAAGGTGAAAAAAATACTCACAAAACTTGTATGGATTGTTAGCAAGTTATACATGAAACTCGAGTTTGGGGTAGGAATATTGAATTCGTTTGAATTGCTTCCAAATGAATTATTTACTTCGAGAGACTGAATGGCATGATTGTAAGATGAAACAAAAGCTCACGTAAATAGTATGGACCGCTACATTGTGATGCACAAAACTCGTGTTTGAGGTGCGAAAATATATATCGTTTGAATTGGTTCCAAATGAATTATTGAATTGAAGAGAGTGAATGATATGATTTTAGGGTTAAGCAAAGGCTCATAGAAATTGTATGGATCGTTAGCAAGTTAAACACGAAACTCATCTTTGATGTGCGAAAATAGATATAGTTCGAGTTGCTTCCAACGGAATTAATTGAATTGAATAGACTCAATGACATGATATTAAGTTGAAACAAAATGCTCACGTAACTTCTATGAATCATGAAACTCGTGTCTGAGGTGCAAAAATCGAATTCATTCGAATTGTTTCCAAATGAATTATTTACTTGAAGAGATTGGTTGGCATGATTTTAAGCTGAAACAAAAGCTCATAAAACTAGTATGGACCATACATTGTGATGCACGAAACTCGTGTTTGAGGTGCGAAAATAGATATCATTCAAATTCGTTCCAAATGAATTATTGAATTGAAGATAATCAATGATACGACTTTAACCTGAAACAAATGCTCTTGTAACTTGTATGGATTGTTACCAACTTATATACGAAACTCGTGTTTGATATCTGAAAATAGATATCGTTTGAATTGCTTCCAACTGAATTATTGAATTGAACATACTCAATGACATGATATTAAGGTGAAACAAATGCTCACATAACTTGTATAAATCATGAAACTCGTATTTGAGGTGCGAAAATTGAATTAATTCAAATTTCGTCCAAATGAATTATTTACTTGAAGAGACTGGTTGGCATGATTGTAAGCTAAAACAAAAGCTCACGTAACTAGTATGAACTATTACATTTTGATGCACGAAACTCGTGTTTGTGGTGCAAAAATTGATATCATTCAAATTGCTTCCAAATGAATTATTGAATCAAAGATACTCAATGATATGATTTTAAGTTGAAACAAATGCTCATGTTACTTGTATGGATCGTTACAACTTTTGCAAGAAACTTGTGTTTAAGGAAGGAAAATAGATTTTGCTTGATCTGCTTCCAAATGAATTATTGACTTGAAGAGACTCATTGACATGATTATAAAGTAAAACAAAAGCTCACTTAACTAATATGGACCACTACAATGTGATGCAAGAAACTCGTGTTTGAGGAACAAAAATAGAATTCGTTCAAACTGCTTCAAAATGAATTATTGACTTGAAGAGACTTAATAACATGATTTTAAAGTGAAACAAATGTTAAAGTAACTTGTATGGATAGTTACAATGTTATGCACAAAACTCGTGTTTGAGAAACGAAAATAGAATTCGTTACAATTACTTTTAAATAAATTATTGACTTGAAGATACTCAATGACATGATTTTAAGGTGAAAAAAATGTTCCCGTAACTTGTATGGATTGTTAACAAATTATGCAAAAAACTTGAGTTTGAGGTGTGAAAATAGAGTTCGTTCGAAATGCTTCCAAATGTATTATTGAGTTAAAGAGACTCATTGACATGATTTTAAGGTGAAACAAATGCTCTTGTAACTTGTATAGATCATTACAATGTTATGCACGAAACTCATGTTTGAGAAACGAAAATAGAATTCATTCCAATTGCTTTTAAATAAATTATTACGTGAAGATTCTCAATGACGTGATTTGAAGGTGAAACAAATGTTCACATAACTTGTATAGATAGTTAGCAAGTTCTGCACAAACCTTGAGTTTGAGGTGTAAAAATAGAATTCATTCGAATTGCTTCCAAATGAATTATTGACTTATAGAGACTTAATGACCCGATTTTAAGGTTGAACAAATGCTCACTTAACTTGTATGGATCATTAGCACTTAATTCACAAAACTTGAGTTTGAGATGCGAAAATAAAATTCGTTCGAATTGCTTCCAAATGAATAATAGACTTGAAGAGACTTAATGAAATTATTATAAGGTGAAACAAATGCTCACATAACTTGTATAGATTATTAGAAAGTTATGCACGAAACTTGAGTTTCAAGTGTGAAAATAGAGTTCGTCTGAAATGCTTCCAAATGTATTATTGAGTTGAAGAGACTTATTCCCATTATTTTTAGGTGAAACAAATGCTAACGTAACTTGTATTGATTATTACACTGTTAAGGAACAAAAATAGATTCATTCGAATTGCTTTCGAATGAATTATTTACTTGAAAATATAATTCGTTCGAATTGTTTCAACATAAATTATTGACTTGTAGAGACTCAATGACATTATTTTAAGGTTAAACAAATGCTCAGATAACTTATATGGATCATTAGGAAGTTATTCACGAAACTTGAGTTTGAGGTGAAAAAATATAATTCGTTCAAATTGCTTCCGAATGAATTATTGATTTGAAGGGACTCAATGACATTAGTATAAGTTGAAACAAATGCTCACATAACTTGTATGGATTGTTAGCAAGTTATGCACAAGACTTGACTTTGAAGTGTGAAAATAGAGTTCGTTTGAAATACTTCCAAATGCATTATTGAGTTGAAGAGACTAATTCCCAATATTTTAAGGTGAAACAAATTCTGACGTAACTTGTACGGATATCGTTACACTATTACGTATGAGACTCATGTTTAAGGAACGAAAATAAAATTCATTTGAATTGCTTTCGAATGAATTATTTACTTAAAGAGACTCATTGACATCATTTTAAGGTGAAACAAATGTTAACATAACTAGTATAGATCGTTAGCAAGTTATGCACAAACCTCGAGTTTGAGGTGCAAAAATAAAATTCGTTCGAATTGCTTCTAAATGAATTATTGACTTGAAAAGACTCATTGACATGATTTTAAGGTGAAATAAATGTTAATGTAACTTGTATGGATCGTTACAATGTTATGCACGAAACTCGTGGTTGAGGAATGAAAAAAGAATTTGTTCTAATTGCTTCCAAATGAATTATTGAATGAAAGAGACTCAATGACATGACATTAAGCTGAAACAAATGATTAACATAACTAGTATAGATCGTTAGCAAGTTATGCACAAACCTCGAGTTTAAGGTGCAAAAATAAAATTCACTCGAATTGCTTCCAAATGAATAGACTTGAAGAGACTCATTGACATGATTTTAAGGTGAAACAAATGCACACATAATTTGTATAGATCGTTACAATGTTATGTATGAACTCGTGTTTGAGAAATGAAAATACAATTCATTCCGATTGCTTTTACATAAATTATTGACTTGAAGATATTCAATGACATGATTTTAAGGTAAAACAAATGTTCACGTAACTTGTATGGATCGTTAGCAAGTTATGCACAAAACTTGAGTTTGAAGTGCGAAAATAGAATTCGTTCTAATTGTTTCCAAATTAATTATTGACTTGAAGAGACTCATTGACATGATTTTAACATGAAATAAATTACACGTAACTTGTACAGATCGTTACAATGTTATGTTTGAAACTCATGTTTGGAGTAAGAAAATAAAATTCGTTCAAATTGCTTCCAAATGACTTATTGACTTGAAGAGACTCATTGACATGATTTTAAGGTGAAATAAATGCTCTCGTAACTTCTATGGATCGTCAGCAGGTTATGCCCGAAACTCGCTTATGACAAAGGAAAATAGAAATCGTTCGAATTTCTCCCCAATGAATTGTTAACTTGAAGAGACTCATTAACATGATTTGAAAATAATATAAATGCTCATGTAACTTGTATGATCATTACAATGTTATGCATGAAACTTGTGTTTAAGGTGTGAAAATACAAATTGTTGGAATTGTTTGCAAATGAATTATTGACTTCAAGAGACTAAATGAAATGATTTTATGGTGAAACAAATGCTCATATATCTTATATGGATCGTTAGTAAGTCATGCACAAAACTCAAGTTTGAGGTGTGAAAATTGAATTCGTCCAAATTGCTTCCAAATGAATTATTGAGTTGAAGAGACTTGTTGACATGATTTTAAGGTGAAACAAATGTTAATGTAACTTGTATGGATCATTACAATGTTTTACACGAAACTTGTGTTTGATGTATGAAAATACAATTCGTTCGAATTGTTTCCAAATGAATTATTGACTTGAAGAGACTCAATAAACTGATTTTAAGCTTAAACAATTCCTTACATAACTTGTATGGATCATTAGCAAGTTATTCACAAAACTTAAGTTTGAGGTGCAAAAATAGAATTCGTTCGAATTACTTCCAAATGAATTATTGAGACTGATTGACATTATTTTAAGGTGAAACAAATGCTCACATAACTTGTATGGTATATTACAATGTCTCGCACGAAACTTCTGTTTGAGGCGGGAAAATAGAATTTGTTCCAATTACTTCGAAATGAATTATTGACTTGTAAAGACTTAAAGACATGTTTCAAGGTCAAACAAATGCTCACATAACTTGTATGGATCATTAGCAAGTTATGCATGGAACTCGTGTTTGAGAAGGGAAAATAGAATTTGTTTGAATTTCTCCCAAATGAATTGTGGACATAAAGATACTCATTGGCATGATTTTAAGATAAAACAAATACTCACGTAACTTGTATAGATCGTTACAATGTTATGCATGAATTTGTGTTTAAGGAACGAAAATAGAATTCATTCTAATTGCTTTCAAATTAATTTTTGAATTGAAGAGACTCAATGACATGACTTTAAGGTGAAGCAAATGCTCACATAACTTGTATAGATTGTTACAATGTTATGCACAAAACTCGTGTTTGAGGAACGAAAATAGAATTCATTCTAATTGTTTCAAAAAGAATTATTGACATGAAGAGATGAAATGACATTATTTTAAGGTAAAACAAATGCTCACATAATATGTATAGATCGTTAGCAAGTTATCCACGAAACTTTGGAAGCGAAAATAGAGATCGTTCGAATTTCTTCCAAATGAATTATTGATTTGCATAGACTCGTTGACATGATTTTAAGGTGAACAAATGCTCATATGACCTGTATGGATTGTTAGCAAGTTATACACGAAACTCATATTTGAGGAGGGAAAACAGAATTCATTGGAATTGCTTCCAAACGAATTATTGCCTTGAAGAGACTCGTTGACATGATTTTAAGGTAAAACAAATGCTGATATAACTTGTATGGATTGTTACAATGTCATGCACAAAACTCGTGTTTGAGGAGCGAAAATAGAATTTGTTCCAATTGCTTCTAAATGAATTATTGACTTGTAGAGACCGATAGACATGATTTTAAGGTGAAACAAATGCTCACGTAAGTTGTATAGATCGTTACAATGTTATTCATGATTCCTGTGTTTAATATGCGAAAATAGATACTGTTCAAATCGCTCTCAAGTGAATTATCCACTTGTATGGATCGTTAGCAAGTTATGCACCAGACTCGTGTTTGACAATGGAAAATAGAATTCGTTCGAATTTCTCCCAAATAAATTATTGACTTGCGGAGACTTATTGAAAGGATGTTAAGATAAAACAAATGCTTATGTAACTTGTATGGATTATTACAATGTTGTGGACGAAACTTGTGTTTAAGGACTAAAAATAGAATCCGTTCGAATTGCTTCCAAATGAATTATTGAATTGAAGAGACTCACTGACATGATTTTGAGGTGAAACAAATGCTCATGTAACTTGTATGGATCATTAAAATGTTGTGCACGAAACTCGTGTTTGAGGACCGAAAATAGAATCCGTTCGAATTGCTTCCAAATGAATTATTGAATTGAAGAGACTCACTTACATAACTTTAAGGTGAAACAAATGCTAACGTAACTTGTATGGACTGTTATACTATTACGCATGAAACTCGTGTTTAAGGAAAGAAAATATAATTCATTCAAATTCCTTCAAATTGAATTATTGACTTGTAGAGACTGATAGACATGATTTTAATGTGAAACAAATGTTCACGTAAGTTGTATAGATCGTTACAATGTTATTCATGATTCCTATGTTTAAGATGCGAAAATAGATATTGTTCGAATTGCTTTCAAGTGAATTATCCACTTGAAAAACTCAAAGACATGATTTTACGTTAAACTAATGCTCACATAACTTGTATAGATCCTTAGTAAGTTATACACGAAAGTCGTGTTTGAGGAGCGAAAATAGAATTTGTTCGAATTGCTTCCAAGTGAATTATTGACTTGAAGAAACTCAATGACATTATTTTAAGGTGAAACAAATGGTCCTATAACTTGTATGGATCATTAGCCAGTTATACACGAAACTCGTGATTGAGGTGTAAAAATGAAATTCATTCCAAATGAATTATTTACCTGAAAAGATTCTCATTGACATGATTTAAAGGAGAAACAAATGCTCATGTAACTTGTATGGATTGCTACAATGTTATGCACGAATCTCGTGTTTGAGTGCAAAAATATAATTCATTCGCATTGCTTCCAAATAAATTATTGAATTGAATAAACTTAATGACATTATTTTAAGATGAAACAAATGATCACATTACTTGTATGGATCATTAGCAAGTTATTCACAAAACTTAAGTCTGAGGTGCGAAAATAGAATTTGTTCGAATTTCTTCCTATTGAATTATTGACTTGAAGAGACTCAATGACATTATTAAAAGGCGAAACAAATGCTCACATAGTTTGAGAAGGGAAAATAGAAATCATCCCAATTGCTTCGAAATGAATTATTCACTTGCAAAGACTCAAAGACATGTTTTTAAGGTGAAACAAATGTCACATAACTTGTATGGATCATTTGCAACTTATGCACAAAACTCATGTTTGACAAGGGAAAGGAGAATTGTTCGAATTTCTCAAAAATAGGTGGTTGACATAAAGAGACTCATTGACATGATTTTAAGATAAAACAAATGCTCACGTAACCTATATGGATCGTTAAAATGTTACGCACAAAACTCATGTTTGAGAAACACAAATAGAATTCATTCTAATTGCTTCCAAATGAATAATTGAATTGAAGAGAATCAATGACATGATTTTAAGATGAAACAAATGCTAACGTAACTTGTATGGATTATTACAATGCTACGCACGAAACTCATGTTTAAGGAATGAAAATAAAATTCGTTTGAATTACTTCCAAATGAATTATTGACTTGAAGAGACTCGTTGACATGATTTTGAAGTGCAAAAATGCTTACGTAACTTTATGGAACATAACAATGTTATGCACGAAACTCGTGTTTGAGGACCGAAATTAGAATCTGTTCGAAATGCTTCCAAATGAATTATTGAATTGAAGACTTTAATGTGAAACAAATGCTAACATAACTTGTATGGATCATTATAATGTTACGCACGAGAATCATGTTTAAGGAATGAAAATAGAATTCATTCATGCTTTCAAATAAATTATTGACTTAAAGAGACTCATTGAAATGATTTTAAGGTGAGAAAAATGCTCACGTAACTTGTATGGATCATTACAATTGTGTGTGAAGATCGAAAATAAAATCTATTCGAATTACTTCGAAATGAATTTTTTAATTGAAAAGACTCAATGACATGACTTTAAGGCGCAACAAATGCTAACTTAAGTTGTATGGATCGTTACAATGTTACGCACCAAACTCATGTTTAAGGAATGAAAATAGAATTTATTCGAATTGCTTCAAAATGAATTATTCACGTGAAGAGACTCATTGGCATGATTTGGAAGTGAAAAAAAATGCTCATGTAACTTGTATGGATCAATACCATGTTATACACAAAACTCGAGTTTGAGGACCGAAAATAGAATCCATTTGAATTGCTTCCAAATGAATCACTGAATTAAAGAGACTCAATGACATAATTTCAAGGTGAAATAAATGCTCATCTAACGTATATAGATCATTACAATGTTATGCATGATTCCTGTGTTTGAGATGCGAAAATAGATATCGTTCGAATTGCTCTCAAGTGAATTATTGACTTGAAGAGACTCAAACACAAGATTTGAAGGTTGAACTAATGCTAAGTAACTTGTATGGATCATTACAATGTTATGCACAAAACTTATGTTTAAGGAATAAAAATAGAATTAGTTCGAATTGCTTCCAAATGAATTATTCACGTGAAGAGACTCATTGACATGATTTTGAAGTGAAAAAAAAAATGCTAACGTAACTTGCATGGATCGTTACGATGTTATGCACAAAACTCATGTTTAAGGAATAAAAATAGAATTCGTTCGAATTGCTTCCAAATGAATTATTCACGTGAAGAGACTCGTTGACATGATTTTGAAGTGAAAAAAATGGTAACGTAACTTGTATGGATCAATTACAATGTTATGCACGAAACTCGTGTTTGAGGACCGAAAATAGAATCCGTTCGAATTACTTCCAAATTAATTATTGAGTTTAAGAGACTCAATGACATGACTTTAATGTGAAACAAATGCAAACGTAACTTGTACGGGTAGTTACAATGTTACGCCTGAAACTCATGTTTAAGGAATGGAAATAGAATTTGTTCGAATTGATTCAAATGAATTATTGACTTGAAGAGACTCATTGACATGATTTTGAGGTGAAAAAAATGTTCACGAAACTTGTATGGATCTGTATAATTTTGTGCACGACACTCGTGTTTAAGGACTGAAAATATAATTTTGTTCAAATAGCTTCAAAATGAATTATTGAATTGAAGAGACACAATGACATGATTTTACGGTGAAATAAATGCTCACGTAACTTATAGAGATCATTACAATGTTATGCATGATTCCCATGTTTGACATGCGAAAATGGATATCGTTTGAATTGCTCTCAAGTGAATTATTGACTTGAAGAGACTCAAAAACTAGATTTGAAGGTTGAACTAATGCTTAGTAACTTGTATGGATCATTACAATGTTATGCACGAAACTTGTGTTTGAAGAGCAAAAAAATAATACGTTCGAATTGCTTTTAAATGCATTAATTATGGACTTGAAGAGATTCAATGACATGACTTTAAGGTGAAACAAATGCTCACGTAACTTGTATGGATCAATTACAATGTTATGCACGAAATTCGTGTTTAAGAAACGAGAATAGAATTCATTTGAATTGCTTCCAAATGAATTATTCACGTGAAGATACTCATTGACCTGATTTTGAAGTGAAAAAAATGCTCACGTAACTTGTATGGATTATTAACATATTATGCACGAAACTCGTGTTTGAGGACCGAAAATAGAATCTGTTCGAATTACTTCTAAATGAATTATTGAGTTGAAGAGACTCAATAACATGACTTTTATGTGAAACAAATGAAAATGTAACTTGTATCGATTGTTACAATGTTACGCACGAAACTCATGTTTAAGGTACGAAAATAGAATTTGTTTGAATTACTTCCAAATGAATTATTGACTTGAAGAGACTCATTGACATGATTTTGAGGTGAAAAAAATGCACACAAAACTTGTATGGATCATTACAATGTTATGCACGAAACTCGCGTTTAATAACCGAAAATAGAATCTGTTCGAATTGCTTCAAAATGAATTATTGAATTGAAGAGACACAATGACATGATTTTAAGGTCAAATAAATGCTCACATAACTTATTAGATCATTAAAATGTTATGCATGATTCCCGTGTTTGACATGCAAAAATAGATATCGTGTGAATTGCTCTCAAGTGAATTCTTGACTTGAAGAGACTCAAAAACAAGATTTGAAGGTTGAACTAATGCTTAGTAACTTTTATAGATCATTACAATGTTATGCATGAAACTCGTGTTTAAGAAACGAGAATAGAATTCTTTTGAATTATTGAATTGAATTATTGACATGAAGAGACTCATTGACATGATTTTGAAGTAAAAAAAAATTCTCACGTAACTTGTATGGATCATTACCATGCTATGCACGAAACTCGTGTTTGAGGACCAAAAATAGAATCTGTTCGAATTGCTTCTAAATGAATTATTGAGTTGAAGAGACTCAATAACATGACTTTAATGTGAAAGAAATGCGAAGGAAACTTTTATGGATCATTACAATATTATGCCCGAAACTCGTGTTTAAGCAATGAAAATAGAATTCGTTGGAATTGCTTCCTAACGAATTATTAAAGAGATTCATCGACATGATTTTGAAGTGAAACAAATGATCACATAAGTTGTATGGATCATTACAGTGTTAAGCACAAAACTGTTGTTTGAGGAGCGAAAATAGAATTCATTTGATTTGCTTCCAAATGAATTATTGACTTTTAGAGACTCATTGACATGATTTTGAGGTGAAAAAAATGCTCTTGTAACTTGTATGGATCATTACAATGTTATGCACGAAACTCATGTTTGAGGATGGAAAATCGAATCCGTTCGAATTGCTTCCAAATAAATTATTGACTTGGAGAGACTCAATGACATGACTTTAAGGTGAAACAAATGCTCATGTAACTTGTATATATCATTACAATGTTATGCACGAAACTCGTGAAACGAGAATAGAATTCATTCGAATTGCTTCCAAATGAAATATTGACTTGAAGACACTCATTGACATGATTTTGAAGTGAAAAAAATGCTCACATAACTTGTAAGGATCATTACAACGTTATGCACGAAACTCGTGTTTGAGGACCGAAAATAGAATCCGTTCGAATTGCTTCCAAATTAATTATTGAGTTGAAGAGACTCAATGACATGACTTTAATGTGAAATAAATGCAAACGTAACTTGTACGGATCGTTACAATGTTACGCCTGAAACTCATGTTTAAGGAACGAAAATAGAATTTGTTTGAATTGATTTCAAATGAATTATTGACTTGAAGAGACTCATTGACATGATTTTGAGATGAAAAAAATGTTCAGGAAACTTATATGCATCGTTAAAATGTTAGGCACGAAATTCATGTTTGAGGATCGAAAATAGAATCCATTCAAATTGTTGCGAAATGAATTATTGACTTGAAGAGACTCAATGACATGACTTTAAGATGAAACAAATGCTAACTTAACGTGGATTGTTACAATGTTACGCACGAAACTCATGTTTAAGAAATGAAAATAGAATTCGTTTGAATTGCTTCCAAATGAATTATTGACTTAAAGAGACTCATTGATATGATTTCGATGTGAAACAAATGCTCACGTAACTTGTATGGATCTTTACAATGTTATGCACGAAACTCGTGTATAAAAAATGATAATAAAATTTATTCGAATTGTTTTCAAATGAATTATTGACTTGAAGACACTCATTGACATGATTTTAATGTGAAACAAATGCAAACATAACTTTTATGGATCATTACATTATTAGGCATAAAACTCATGTTTAAGGAACGAAAATAGAATTAGTTTGAATTTCTTCCAAATGAATTATTGAGATGAAGAGACTCATTGACATGAAGAGACTCATTGACATGATTTTGAGGTGAAACAAATGCCCACAAAACTTGTATGGATCATTACAATGTTATGCACGAAACTCGTGTTTAAGGACCGAAAATAGAATATGTTCAATTGCTTCCAAATGAATTATTGAATTGAAGATACACAATGACATGATTTTAAGGTGAAAATCATGCACCTTAAAATGTTACGCACTAAACTCATGTTTAACAAGGGAAAATAGAATTGTTCGAATTTCTCCAAAATAAGTGGTTGACATAAAAAGACTCATTGACATGATTTTAAGATAAAACAAATGCTCAAGTAACTTGTATGGATCGTTACAATGTTATGCACGATACTCGTGTTTGCGCTAATTGCTTCCAAATGAATTATTGAATTGAAGAGACTCAATGACATGACTTTATGGTGCAACAAATGCTTACATAATTTGTATAGATCGTTACAATGTTATACACGAAACTCGTGTTTGAGGAACGAAAGTAGAATTCGTTTTAATTGCTTCCAAATGAATTATTGACATGAAGAGACTAAATGACATTATTTTAAGATGAAATAATTTCTCACGTAACTTGTGTAGATCGTTAGCAAGGTATTCACGAAACTCGTGTTTCAAGAGCAAAAATAGAATTCATTCGAATTCCTTCCAAATGATTTATTAACTTGAAGAGACCCATTGACATGATTTTAAAGTGAAATAAATGCTCATGTAACTTATATAGATCATTAGCAAGTTATGCACGAAACTCGTATTTGAGGTGCGAAAATAGAATTCGTTATAATTGCTTCCAAATGAGTTATTTACATGAAGAGACTCATTGACAAGATTTTAAGGTAAAGCAAATGCTCACATAACTTGTATGGATTGTTACAATGTCGTGCGTGAAACTCGTAATTGAGAAGCAAAAAAAGTATTTGTTACAATTGTTTCTAAATGAATTATTGACTTGTAGAGACTCAAAGATATGTTTTTATGGTGAAACAAATGCTCACAGAACTTGTATGGATCATTTCGCAAGTTATTCAAGAAACTCGTGTTTAACAAGGAAAACTATAAGACATTCGAATTACTCCGAAATGAATTGATTACTTAAAGACACTCATTGACATGATGTTAACATAAAATAAATGCTCCCATAACTTGTATGGATCGTTACAATGTTACGCATGAAACCCATGTTTAGGCACGAAAATAGAATTTGTTTGAATTACTTACAAATAAATTATTGACTTGAAGAGACTCATTGACATGATTTTGAGGTGAAACAAATGCTCACGTAACTTGTATGGATCATTACAATGTTATGCAAGAAACTCGTGTTTGAGGAGAGAAAATAGAATCTATTCGAATTGTTTCCAAATGAATTATAGACATGAAGAGACTAAATGACATTATTTTAAGGTGAAACAAATGCTCACGTAACTTGTATAGATCGTTAGCAAGTTATACACGAAACTCGTATTTCAGGAGCGAAAGTAGAATTCGTTCGAATTGCTTCCAAATGAATTATTAACTTGAAGAGACTCATTTACATGATTTTGAGGCGAAACAAATGCTCACGTAACTTGTATGGATCAGTACAATGTTATGCACGAAAGTCGTGCTTGAGGAGCGAAAATAGAATATGTTTGAATTGTTTCCAAATGAATTATTGAAATGAAGAGACTCAATGACGTGACTTTAAGGTGAAACAAATGATAACGTAACTTGTATGGATCATTACAATGTTACGCACGAAACTCGTGTTCAAGGAACGAAAATAGAATTTGTTTGAATTGCTTCCAAATGAATCATTGACTTGAAGAGACTCATTGACCAGATTTTCAAGTGAAACAAATGCTCACGTAATTTGTATAGATCATTACAATGTTATGCATGATTTGCGTGTTTGAGATGTGAAAATAGATATCGTTTGAATTGCTCTCATGTGAATTATTGTGACATAAAGAGACTCAAAGACATGATTTTAAGGCTAAACTAGCTCACGTAACTTTTATGGATCCTTAGCATGTTATACACGAAACTCCTATTTGGGGAGTGAAAATACAATTCATTTGAATTGCTTCCAAATGAATTATTGACTTAAAGAGAAATAATGACATTATTTTACGGTGAAACAAATGGTCACATAACTTGTATGGATCGTTAGCAACTTATACATGAAACTCGTGATTGAGGTGCAAAAATTCAATTCATTCGAATTGCTTAGCTTAGAAATGAATTATTTACATGGGGAGACTCAATAACATGATTTTAAGGTGAAACAAATGCTCACATACCTTGTATGGATCATTAGGAAGTTATGCACAAAACTCAGGTATGATGAGTGAAAATAGAATCTATATGAATTGCTTCGAAATGAATTATTTACCTGAAGAGACTCATTGACATGATTTAAAGGAGAAACAAATGCTAACGTAACTTGTACGGATCATTACAATGTTATGCACGAAAGTCGTGTTTGCATCCAAATGAATTATTGAATTGAAGAGACACAATGACATGATTTTAAGGTGAAATAAATGCTCACGTAACTTATATAGATCATTACAATGTTATGCATGATTCTTGTGTTTGAGAATCAAAAATAGACATCGTTCGAATTGCTCTCAAGTGAATTACTGACTTGAAGAGACTCAAGTGAATTACTAACTTATATAGATCAGTACAATGTTATGCACGAAACACGTGTTTGTGGAGCAAAAATAGAATTCAGTCGAATTCTATTCCAATTGACTTATTGACTTAAAGAGAGACTTAATGACATGACTTTGAGGTGAAACAAATGCTCACATAACTTGTACGGATCGTTACAATGTTACACACGAAACTCGTGTTTGAGGAGCAAAAATAGAATTCGTTCCAATTGCTTCGAAATGAATTATTGACTTGTAGAGACTTAAAGACTTGTTTTTAACGAGAAACAAATGCTCACATAACTTGTATGGATTGTTAGCAACTTATGCACAAAACTCATGTTTGACAAGGGAAAATAGAATTGTTCGAATATCTCCTAAATAAGTGGTTGACATAAAGAGACTCATATACATGATTTTAAGATAAAACAAATGCTCGTGTAACTTGTATGGATCGTTACAATGTTATTCACGAAACTCGTGGTTGAGGAATGAAAATAGAATTTGTTCTAATTGCTTCCAAATGAATTATTGAATTAAGGAGACTCAATGACATGACATTAAGGTGAAACAAATGCTTATATAACTTTATGGATCGTTACAATATTATGCACGAAACTCGTGTTTAAGGAACGAAAATAAAATGTGTTCTAATTACTTTCAAATGAATTATAGACATGAAGAGACTAAATAACATTATTTTAAGGTGAAACAAATGCTCACATAACTTGTATAGATCGTTTGCAAGTTTATACACGAAATTCGTGTTTCAGGAGCAAAAATATAATTCGTTCGAATTGCTTCTAGATGAATTATTAACTTGAAGAGATCATTGACATGGTTTTGAGGTGAAACAAATGCTCACATAACTTGTATCGATCGGTACAATGATATGCTCGAAACACGTGTTTGAGGAGCGAAAATAGAATATGTTCAAATTGTGTCCAAAAGAATTATTGAATTGAAGAGACTCAATGACGTGATTTTAAGGTGAAACAAATGATAACGTAACTTGTATGGATCATTACAATGTTATGCACGAAACTCGTGTTTAAGGAATGAAAATAGAATTCAATCAAATTGCTTCCAAAATGAGTTATTAACTTGAAGAGACTCATTGACATGATTTTCAAGTGAAACAGATGCTCACGTAACTTGTATAGATTGTTACAATGTTATGCATGATTTGTGAGTTTGAGATATGAAAACCGATATCGTTCGAATTGCTCTCATGTGAATGATTGACATCAAGAGACTCAAGAACATGATTTTAAGGTTAAACTAATGCTCACGTAACTTGTATGGATCATTAGCATGTTATACACGAAACTCATAATTGAGGAGCAAAAATACAATTCATTCGAATTGCTTCCAAATGAATAGATGACTTAAAGAGACATAATGACATTATTTTAAAGTGAAACAAATGCTCATGTAACTTGTATAGATCATTAGCATGTTATACACGAAACTCATATTTCAGGAGCGAAAATACAATTCATTCGAGTTGCTTCCAAATGAATAATTGACTTAAAGAGACATAATGACATTATTTTAAGGTGAAACAAATGGTCACATAACTTGTATGGATCGTTAGCAACTTATACATGAAACTCGTGATTGAGGTGCAAAAATTCAATTCATTCGAATTGCTTAGAAATAAATTATTCACCTGAGGAGACTCAATAACATGATTTCAAGGTGAAACAAATGCTCACATACCTTGTATGGATCGTTAGGAAGTTATGCACAAAACTCAGGTTTGATGAGCGAAAATAGAATTTGTACGAATTGCTTGCAAATAAATTATTTACTTGAAGAGACTCAATGACATTACTTTAAGGTGAAACAAATGTTAACGTAACTTGTACGGATCGCTACAATGTTATCCATGAAAGTCGTGTTTGAGGTGCAGAAATAGAATTCATTTGCATTGCTTTCAAATGAATTATTGAATTAAAGAGGTGTCAATGACATGATTTTAAGGTGAAATAAATAGTCACGTAACTTATATAGATCATTACAATGTTATGCAAGATTCTCGTGATTGAGATACGAAAATAGATATTGTTCGAATTACTCTAAAGTGAATTACTGACTTGAAGAGACTCAAGAGACTTAAGTGAATTACTGACTTGAAGAGACTCAAGAGACTCAAGTGAATTACTGACTTGAAGAGACTCAAGTGAATTAATGACTTGAAGAGACTCAAGTGAATTACTGACTTATATAGATCATTACAATGCTATGCACGAAACTAGTGTTTGAGGAGCGAAAATAGAATTCGGTCGAATTGCTTCCAAACTGACTTATTCACTTGAAGAGAGACTTAATGACATGACTTTGAGATGAAACAAATGCTCACATAACTTGTATGGATCGTTACAATGTTACACACGAAACTCGTGTTTGAGGAGCGAAAATAAAATTCGTTCAAATTGCTTTGAAATGAATTATTGACTTGTAGAGACTTAAAGACCTGTTTTTCGGGTGAAACAAATGCTCACATAACTTGTATGGATTGTTAGCAACTTATGCACAAAACTCATGTTTGACAAGGGAAAATAGAATTGTTCGAATATCTCAAAAATAAGTGGTTGACATAAAGAGACTCATTGACATGATTTTAAGATAAAACAAATGCTCGTGTAACTTGTATAGATCGTTACAATTTTATGCACAAAACTCGTGGTTGAGGAATGAAAAAAGAATTCGTTCTAATTGCTTCAAATTAATAATTGAATTAAAGAGACTCAATGACATGACATTAAGGTGAAACAAATGCTTATATAACTTTATGGATCGTTACAATATTATGCACGAAACTCGTGTTTGAGGAACGAAAATATAATTCGTTTTAATTACTTCCAAATGAATTATAGTCATGAAGAGACTAAATGACATTATTTTAAGTTGAAACAAATGCTCATGTAACTTGTATAGATCGTTAGCAAGTTATACACGAAACATGTGTTTCAGGAGCAAAAATAGAATTCGTTCAAATTGCTTCCAAATGAATTATTAACTTGAAGAGACTCAATGACATTATTTTAAGTGAAACAAATGCTCACATAACTTGTATGGATTGTTACAATGCCACGCACGAAACTCATTTTTGAGGAGCAAAAAAAGAATTCGTTCCAATTATTTCTAAGTGAATTATTTGCTTGTAGAGACTTAAAGGCATGTTTTTAAGGTGAAATAAATGCTCACATAATTTGTATGTATCGTTAGAAAAAAATTATTCACAAAACTCGTGTTTGACAAGGGAAAATACAATTCATTCAAATCACTCCCAAATGCTCCCGTAACTTGTATGGATCGTTAGCAAGTTATACATAAAACTCGTATTTGAGGTGCGAAAATAAAATTTCCTAGAATTGCTCCCAAATGAATTATTGACTTAAAGAGACTCATTGACATGATTTTTAGGTGAAACAAATGCTCACGAAACTTGTATGGAGCATTACAATTTTATGAATGAAACTCGTGTTTGAGGAGCGAAAATCCATTTGAATTGCTTCGAAATGAATTACTGAATTGAACAGACTCAATGACATTACTTTAAGGTGAAACAAATTTTAACATAACTTGTATGGATCGTTAGCAAATTATACATGAAACACGAATTTGAAGTGCGAAAAATAGAATTCATTCTAATCGCTTTCAAATGAATTATTGACTTGAAGAGACTCATGGACATGATTTTAAGGTGAAACAAATGATCACATAACTTGTATCGATTGTTATAATGTTATTCATGATTCCCATGTTTGAGATGCATTGCTCTCAAGTGAATTATGACTTGAAGAGATTCATTGACATGATTTTAAGGTGAAACAATTTGCTCACGTAACTTGGATAGATTGTTACAAAGTTATGCATGATTCCCATGTTTGACATGTGAAAATAGATATCGTTCAAATTGCTCTCAAAATAATTATTGACTTGAAGTGAAGACATGATTTAAAGGTGAAACAAATGGTCACGTAACTTGTGTGGATCATTAGCAAGTTATACACGAAACTCGTGTTTGAGGAGCAAAAATAGAATTGGTTAGAATTGCTTTTAAATAAATTATTGAGTTGAAGAGACTCGCTGACATGATTTTAAGGTGAAAGAAATGCTCAAATAACTTGTATGGCAATGTCTTCCACGAAACTTGTGCTTGAGGAGAGAAAATGGAATTCGTTCTAATTGCTTCAAAATGAATTATTGACTTGTAGAGACTCAATGAAATGATTTTAAGGTGAAACAAATGCTCACATAACTTATATGGATGGTTACTAAGTTATGCACAAAATTTGAGTTTAAGGTGTGAAAATAGAATTCTTTTGAATTGCTTCCAAATGAATTATTGACTTGAAGAGACTCACTAACTGGATTTTAAGGTGAAATTATACACGATACTCGTGTTTAAGGTGCAAAAATAGAATTCGTTCGAATTACTTCCAAATCAATTATTGACTTGAAGTGACTTATTGACATGATTTTAAGGTGAAACCGATGCTCATATCACTTGTATGAATCGTTAGCAAGCTATACACAAAACTCGTATTTGAGGTGCGAAAATAAAATTTCCTAGAATTGCTTCCAAATTAATTATTGACATGAAGAGACTCATTGACATGATTTTTAGGTGAAACAAATGCTCACGAAACTTGTGTGGAGCATTACAATTTTATGAATGAAACTCGTGTTTGAGGAGCGAAAATCGAATCCGTTCGAATTGCTTCCAAATGAATTACTGAATTGAACAAACTCAATGACATGACTTTAAGGTGAAACAACTTCTAACATAACTTGTATGGATCGTTAGCAAGTTATACACGAAACACAAATTTTAGGTGCGAAAAATTGAATTCATTCAAATCGCTTCCAAATGAATTATTGACTTGAAGAGACACATGGACATGATTTTAAGGGGAAACAAATGATCACATAACTTGTATGGATTGTTACAATGTTATTCATGATTCTCGTGTTTGAGCTTCATTGCTCTCAAGTAAATTATGACTTAAAGAGACTCATTGACATGATTTTAACGTGAAACAATTTGCTCAAGTAAATTGGATAGATTGTTATAAAGTTATGCATGATTCCCATGTTTGACATGTGAAAATAAATATCATTCAAATTGCTCTCAAAGTAATTATTGACTAGAAGAGACTCACTGACATGATTTTAAGGTGAAACAAATGCTCACATAGCTTGTGTGGCTTGCTACAATTTCTTCCACAAAACTTGTGCTTGAGGAGCGAAAATAGAATTCGTTCCAATTGCTTCAAAATGAATTATTGACTTGTAGAGACTCAATGAAATGATTTTAAGGTGAAACAAATGCTCACATAACTTATATGGACGATTACAAAGTTATGCACGAAAATTGAGTTTAAGGTGTGAAAATAGAATTCTTTCGAATTGCTTCCAAATGAATTATTGACTTGAAGAGACTTAATAACTGGATTTTAAGGTGAAATTATACACGATACTCGTGTTTGAGGTGCAAAAATAGAATTTATTCGAATTGCTTCCAAATCAATTATTGACTTGATGAGACTTATTGACATGATTTTAAGGTGAAACTGATGCTCATAAAACTTGTATGGATGGTTAGCAAGTTATACACAAAACTCGTATTTGAGGTGCGAAAATAAAATTTCCTAGAATTGCTTCCAAATGAATTATTGACTTGAAGAGACTCATTAACATGATTTTTAGGTGAAACAAATGCTCACGAAACTTGTATGGAGCATTACAAATTTATGAATGAAACTCATGTTTGAGAAGTGAAAATCGAATCCATTCGAATTGCTTCGAAATGAATTACCGAATTGAACAGACTCAATGACATGACTTTAAGGTGAAACAAATTTTAACATAACTTGTATGGATCGTTAGCAAATTATACACGAAACACGAATTTGAGGTGCAAAAAATAGAATTCATTCGTATCGCTTCCAAATGATTTATTGACTTGAAGAGACTCATGGACATGATTTTAAGGTGAAACAAATGATCACATAACTTGTGTCGAATGTTACAATGTTATTCATGATTCCCGTGTTTGAGATGCATTACTCTCAAGTGAATTATGACTTGAAGAGACTCATTGACATGATTTTAAGGTGAAACAATTTGCTCACGTAACTTGGATAGATTGTTACAAAGTTATGCATGATTCCCATGTTTGACATGTGAAAATAGATATCGTTCGAATTGCTCTCAAAATAATTATTGACTTGAAGAGGCTTGAAGATATGATTTTAAGGTGAAATAAATGGTCATGTAACTTGTGTGGATCATTAGCGAGTTATACATGAAACTCATGTTTGAGGAGCAAAAATAAAATTCGTTTGAATTGCTTGTAAATGAATTGTTGACGTGAAGAGACTCAAAGACATGATTTAAGGTGAAACAAATGGTCACGTAACTTATATGGATCGTTAGCAAGTTATACACGAAACTCGTGCGTGATGTGCAAAAATAGAATTGGTTAGAATTACTTCGAAATGAATTATTGGGTAGAAGACACTCACTGACATGATTTTAAGGTGAAACAAATGCTCACATAACTTGTATGGCTTGTTACAATGTCATCCACGAAACCTGTGTTTGAGGAGCGAAAATAGAATTCATTCCAATTGCTTCGAAATGAATTATTGACTTGTAGAGACTTAATTACACGTTTTTAAGGTGAAACAAATGTTCTCATAACTTGTATGGATCGGTAGCAAATTATGCACCAAACTTGTGGTTGAGGTGTGAAAATACAATTCGTTCGAATTGCTTCCAAATGAATTATTGACTTGCAGAGACTCAATGACATGATTTTAAGGTGAAACAAATGCTCACATAACTTGTATGGATCATTAATAAGTTATACACAAACCATTGGGATTGATGTGCGAAAATAAATATCGTTCGAATTGCTTCAAAATGAATTATTTACCTAAAGAGACTCAATGACATGATTTTAAAGTGAAACAAATGCATACATAACTTGTGTGGATCATTAGCAAGTTACGCATGAAACTCAGGTTTGATGACTGAAAATAGAATTTGTAACGAATTGCTTCCAAACGAATTATTTAATTGAAGAGACTCATTGATATTATTTTAAGGTGAAACTAATGCTCATATAACTTGTATGGATCGTTAGCAAGTTATACATGAAACTCGTATATGAGGTGCGAAAAGAGAATTCGCTAGAATTGCTTCCAAAAGAATTATTGACATGAAGAAACTCATTGACATAATGTTAAGGTGAAATAAATGTCACATCACGTATATGGATTGTTACAATGTTATTCATGATTCTCGTGTTTGAGATGCATTACTCTCAAGTGAATTACTGATTTGAAGGGATTCATTGACATTATTTTAAAATAAAACAAATGCTCACATAACTTGTATAGATCGTTACAATGTTATGCAATTCCCGTGTTTGAGATGCGAAAATAGATATCGTTTGAATTACTCTAAAATTAATTATTGACTTGAAGAGCCTCAAAGACATGATTTTAAGGTAAAACAAATAGTCACGTAACTTGTATGGATCATTAGCGAGTTATACACGAAACTCGTGTTTGAGGAGCAAAAATAGAATTCGTTCGAATTGCTTCCAAATGAAGTATTGACTTGAAGAGACTCAAAGACACGATTGAAGGTGAAACAAATAGTCACATAACTTGTATTAATCACTAGAAACTTATACACGAAACTCGCGTTTCAGGTGCGAAGATATAGTTGGTTAGAATTGCTTCCGAATGAATTATTTACTTGAAGAGACTCATTGACATGATTTTAAGCTGAAACAAATCCTCACATAACTTGTATGGCTTGTTACAATGTAATCCATGAAACTTGTGTTTGAGGAGCGAAAATAGAATTCATTCCAATTGCTTCGAAATGAATTATTGACTTGTAGAGACTCAATGACATGTTTTTATAGTGAAACAAATGCTCACATAACTTGTATGGATCGTTAGCAAGTTATGCACGAAACTCAGGTTTGATGACCAAAAATAGAATTTGTACGAATTGCTTCCAAATGAACTATTGACTTGGAGAGACTCATTGACATGATTTTAATGTGAAACTAATGCTCATATAACTTGTATGGATCGTTAGCAAAGTTATACACTCAACTCGTATTTGAGGTGCGAGAATAGAAGTCGCTAGAATTGCTTCCAAATAAATTATTGACATGAAGAAACTCATTGACATAATTTCAGGGTGAAACAAATGCTCACATATGTATGGTTTGTTACAATCCACAAAACTTGTGTGAGGAGCGAAAATAGAATTCATTCCAATTGCTTCGAACTGAGTTATTGACTTGTAGAGACTCAATGACATGTTTTTATGGTGAAACAAATGCTCACATAACTTGTATGGATCGTTAGCAAGTTATGCACGAAACTTGTGTTTGAGGTGCGAAAACACAATTCATTCGAATTGCTTCCAAATGAATGGTTGACTCGAAGAGACTCAAAGGCACAATTTAAGGTGAAACAAATAGTCATGTAACTTGTATGGATTGTTAGCAAGTTATACACGAAACATGCATTTAAGGTGCGAAAATAGAATTTGTTGGAATTACTTCCGAATGAATTATTGATTTGAAGAGACCCATTGACATGATATTAGGTGAAACAAATGCTCACATAACTTGGATGGATTTGTAACAATGTCATGCACGAAACTTGTGTTTGAGGAGCGAAAATAGAATTTGTTCCAATTGCTTTGAAATGAATTATTAACTTGTAGAGACTCAATGACACGATTTTAAGGTGAAACAAATGCTCACTTAACTTCTATGGATTGTTAGCAAGTTATGCATGAAACTTGTGTTTGAGGTATGAAAATACAATTCATTTGAATTGCTTCTAAATGAATTATTGACTTGAAAGACTCAGTGACATAAGTTTATGGTGAAACAAATGCTCACATAACTTGTATGGATCGTTATCAAGTTATACACAAAGCCTCGTGAATGATGTGTGAAAATAAATATCGTTCGAATTGCTTCCAAATGAATTATTTACCTGAAGAAACTCAATGATGTGATTTTAAAGGGAAACAAATGCACACATAACTCAGGTTATGCACGAAACTCAGGTTTGATGACCGAAAATAGAATTTGAACGAATTGCTTCCCAATGATAACTCAATGACATGTTACAATGTTATTCACGATTCCCGTCTTTGAGATGCGTTGCTTTGAAGTGAATTATTGACTTGAAGAGACTTATTGACATGATTTTAAGGTGAAATAAGTGCTCACATAACTTGTATAGATCGTTACAATGTTATGCATGATTCTCGTGTTTGAAATGCGAAAATAGATATAGTTCGACTTGCTCTCAAACGAATTATTGACTTGAAGAGGTGCAAAGACATGATTTTAAGGTGAAAGAAATGGTCACATAACTTGTATGGATCATTAGTGAGTTATACACGGAACTCGTGTTTGAGGAGCGAAAATAGAATTTGTTCGAATTGTTGACTTAAAAAGACTCAAAGACATGATTTAAGGTGAAACAAATGGTCATGTAACTTGTATGGATCGTTAGCAAGTTATACATGAAACTCGCATTTGGCGTGCAAAAATAGAATTGGTTAGAATTGCTTCCGAATGAATTATTGACTTGAAGAGACTCACTGTCATGATTTTTAAGTGAAACAAATGCTCACATAACTTGTATGGCATGTTACAATGTCTTCCACGAAACTTGTGTTTGAGGAGCGAAAATAGAATTCATTCCAATTGTTTCAAAATGAATCATTGACTTGTAGAGACTCAATGTCATGTTTTTATGGTGAAACAAATGCTCACATACCTTGTATGTATCGTCAGCAAGTTATGCACGAAACTTGTGTTTGAGGTGCGAAAATACAATTCGTTTGAATTGCTTCCAAATGAATTGTTAACTTGAAGAGACTCAAAGACACGATTTATGGTGAAACAAATAGTCATGTAACTTTTATCGATCGTTAGCGAGTTATCAACAAAACTCGTGTTTGAGGAGCAAAAATAGAATTCGTTCGAATTGCTTCCAAATGAATTATTGAGTTAAAGAGACTCAAAGACACGATTCAAGGTGAAACAAATGGTCATGTAACTTGTATGGATCGTTAGCAAGTTATACACGAAACTCGCGTTTGACGTGGAAAAATAAAATTGGTTAGAATTGCTTCCGAATGAATTATTGACTTGAAGAGACTCACTGTCATGATTTTTAGGTGAAACAAATGCTCACATAACTTGTATGGCCTGTTACAATGTCTTCCAAGAAACTTATGTTTGAGGAGCGAAAATAGAATTCGTTCTAATTGTTTCGAAATGAATTATTGACTTGTAGAGACTCAATGACATGTTTTTATGGTGAAACAAATGCTCACATAACTTGTATGGATCGTCAGCAAGTTATGCACGAAACTTGTGTTTGAGGTGCGAAAATACAATTTGTTTGTTCGAATTGCTTCCAAATGAATTGTTCTTGAAGAGACTCAAAGACACGATTTATGGTGAAACAAATAGTCACATAACTTTTATCGATCGTTAGCGAGTTATACACAAAACTCGTGTTTGAGGAGCGAAAATAGAATTCGTTCGAATTGCTTCCAAATGAATTATTGAGTTAAAGAGACTCAAAGACACGATTCAAGGTGAAACAAATAGTCACATAACTTGTATGGATCCTTAGCAAGTTATACACAACTCGCATTTGAGGTGCGAAAAAAGAATTGGTTGGAATTGCTTCCGAATGAATTATTGACTTGAAAAGACTCATTGACATGTTTTTGAGGTGAAACAAATGCTCACATAATTTGTATGGAGCATTACAATTTTATGAACGAAGCTCGTGTTTGAGAAGCAAAAATCGAATCCATTCGAATTGCTTCCAAATGAAATACTAAATTGAACAGACTCAATGACATGATTTTGAAGGTGAAAAAAATTCTAACATAACTTGTATGAATCATTAGCAAGTTATACACGAAACACGAATTTGAGGTGCGAAAATAGAATTCATTCGAATCGCTTCCAAATGAACTATTGACTTGAAGAGACTCATAGACATGATTTTAAGGTGATGCAAATGCTCATGTAACTTATATGGATCGTTACAATTTTATGCACGAAACTCGTGTTCGGGGTGCGGAAATAGATATAGTTCGAATTGCTACCTAATGAATTATTGACTTGAATAGACTCATTGATTTGATTTTAAAGTGAAATAAATGCTCACATTACTTGTATGAATCATTACAATGTTATGCACGAAACTCATGTTTGAGGAGCAAAAATACAATTCATTCAAATAACTTCCAAATGAATTATTGACTTGAATAGACTCGTTGACATGATTTTAAGGTTAAACAAATGCTCACGTAACTTGTGTAGATCGTTACAATGTTATGCACGAAACTCGTGTTTAAGAAGTAATTCAAATAGAATTCATTCGAATTACTTCCAAATGATTATTGACTTAAAGAGACTTAATGACATTAGTTTAAGGTAACACAAATGCTCACATAACTTGTAGGGATTGTTCGCAAGTTATACATGAACCCTCGTGATTGATGTGCAAAAATAGATATCATTCGAATTGCTTGCAAATGAATTATTGACTTGAAGAGACTCAATGAAAATATTTAAAAGTGAAACAAATGCTCACGTAACTTGTATGGATTGTTAGCAAGTTATACACGAAACTTATGTTAGAGGTGCGAAAATTTAATTCGTTCGAATTGCTTCCAAATGAATTATTGACTTGAAGAAACTCATTGACATGATTTTAACATAAGACAAATACTCATGTAACTTGTTTGGATCGTTACAATGTTATGCACAAAACTTGTGTTTGAGGTGTGAAAATAGAATTTATTTGAATTGCTTCCAAATGAATTATTGACTTGAAGAGACTCAATGACATGATTTTAAGGTGAAACAAATGCTCACATAACTTATATGGATAGTAAGCAAGTTATGCATGAAACACGTTTTTGAGATGCGAAATTAGAATTCATTTGAATTACTTCTTGATGAATTTACTTGAAGAGACTCATTGACCTAATTTTAAGGTGAAACAAACACTCACGTAACTTGCAAAGATCCTTACCAAGTTATGCACGAAACTCGTGTTTGAGGTGCGAAAATATAATTTCTTCAAATTGTATCCATATGAATTATTTACTTGATGAGACTCAATGACACGATTTTAAGGTGAAACAAATGCTTACGTAACTTACATGGATCATTTACAAGTTCTGCACATAACCCATTTTTGAGGTGCGAAAATAGAATGTAATCGAATTACTTCTAAAAGAATTATTGACTTGAAGAGACACATTGACATGATGTTAAAGTGAAATAAATGCTCACGTAACTTGTATGGATCGTTAGGAAGTTATGCCCGAAGCTCGTGTTTGAGGTGCAAAAATAAATTTCATTCGAATTGCTTCCAAATAAATTATTAACTTTAAGGTGAAACAAATGCTCACATACTTGTATAGACCGTTAGCAAGTTATGCCGAAACTCTAGTTCGAGGTGCAAATTTCAATTTCGTTTGAATTGCTTTGAAATGAATAGTAGACTTGAAGAGGCTCATGTGCATGATTTTAAGGAGAAAAAATTGTGCACATAACTTGTATTGATGATTAGCAAGTTATGCACAAAACTCGTGTTTAAGGGGTGGAAATGGAATTTATTCGAATTGCTTCCAAATGAATTATTGAATTGAATAGACTCATTGACATGATTTTGACGTGAAACAAATGCTCACATAACCTGTATGATTCGTTAGGAAATTATGCACGAAACTCGTACTCGAGGTGCGAAAATATAATTTGTTTGAATTGCATCCTAATTAATCTGCTCTTCCATCTTGTCCATAAGCTCAAGAACCTTAAAGGTGCTCTCAAGGTGTTCAGTAAGGAGAAATTTCATTGTGTTAACAATCAGATGACTGAAGCTAAGGCTAACTTAGATTATCTACAGAGTGCCAATTGTACCCACTCTCCCACTTCGGATTCTCTTGCCCTTGAGAAGGACGCCCTTGTCGATTACCTTTGCTTTAAAAAAAGGGATGAGGACATGCTTAGGAAAAAGTCACGAGTTAAATGTCTTAACTTTGGAGACCAAAATAACAAATTCTTTCATACGGTGGTTAAGCAAAGATAGACCAAAGATAAATAATTTATATCACTGGGTCAAATGGGGAGGTTATTGATTATTATGATCAAGTTAAGGTTGAGGTTATTTTCCACTTCCAAAACCTTTTCTCCCAGCCTAACTCACCCCCTCCTCTGAATGATGATTTGTTGGAAAGTGCTATTAGTAAGAAGCTTGAGGCCTCTAACCATAGTAGCCTTGTGGAGGATATTTCTACTAAAGAAATCAAGAAAGCTCTTTTTGGGATCAATCCTAATAAAGCTTCGGGCCATGATGGGTTCAGTTCAAGGATTTCCATAGATGTTGGGGAATTATTCGTGCTAATTTTGTGTTCGGGATAAAGCATTTTTTCCAGTTTGGGATTTTACTGAAAGAGGTAAACACTACTGCCATCTCTCTTATTCTGAAAATTACCTCTCCCTCCCACTTCTCAGATTTTTGAACCATCTCCTACTGCATTACTACCTGCAAGTGCATCTCGAAAATCATCAATAACCGCCTCAAACTTTCATTACTATAAGACATATTAGTGATAATATTCTTCTATCTCAAGAGCCCCTCTATAGCTATCACCTTAAAGAGGTCCTCCCAGGTGCGCATTCAAGATTGACCTCATGAAAACTTATGACATGGTTTGATGGGATTTTTTTTAAAGGACCTTAGAGATTATGAATTTTCCCCCTAATTTCATAAGGTGGATTATGGCTTGTGTCTCTTCCCCCACTTTCTCGGTTTTTCTTAATAGGGAATTGACTGGCTTCTTTCGGAGTAGTAAGGATCTCCAACAGGGCAATCCTATGTCTACCTATCTCTTTGCTTTGTGCATGGAGATTTGTTCTAGCCTCCTCGACCATATGGAGCATAATTCTTGGTTTTCCTTTCATGATAAATTCCAAGGAGTTAAAGTTTCCCACCTTTGCTTTGCTGATAACTTGATGGTTTTCTCTAAAGATGATGCTACTTCGGCTTCGTGTATCCGTGAAGTCCTTTGGGATTTCTCTTCTTTATTTGGTCTTCTTCTGAATCATGCCAAGAGTAATATTTTTTTTTGGCAATGTCCCCCCTCTGGTTAAGTCTGTTATTCTTGCTACTTCGGAGTTTCCAGTTAGGACCCTCTCGATCAGCTATCTTAGCATTCCTCTTGGTTCTACTAAACTCTCTTATAATCACTACAAGCCTATAATTGAAAGAATTATGACTAAAGAGTTGGTCTGCCAAACCTGTCTTACACAGGAAGGGTGAATTCAACTCATAAACTTTACCTTATTTACCATCCAAGTTTATTAGTCTATGCTCTTCATTCTACAATCCAGAATCATGACTGAGGTTGATAGAGTGCTTCTTAGTTTCCTTTGGAAAGGGTCTTCTCTTCATTATGGGGGTACTAAAGTCACTTGGGAAGTTGTCTGCCTCCTTAAAGCTGAGGATGGATAAGGTAAGAGAAACATCAAGGAGTGGAACTAAATTGCTCAACTTAAGCATATTTGGAACTTATTCACCAAACCTACCCTAAAGCGATATGGCCGAATTAGGTTCATAATCATTTGCTCCGAAATAAGAGATTCTGAATTTGCAATATCCCTAACTCTTGTACCTAGTGTTGGACGAAGATTTTGAAGATTAGGGACAAAGCTTTATCGTCTATCGTCTAGAAGGTTAAGAATGAAGCTTCTATTTCTCTTTGATATGACCTGTGGACTTTGTATGGTATTCTTCACACTTGTCTTGGGGAAGATATCATTGCGTCTTCCGAGGTAAGTCTGAACCTTCAGGTTAGTAACATTATTCATGATTTTTTTCTTGGACTTTTCCTAAACCCCCCTCCCCCCATAGTTTGGTTGGAGCTTGCAAATTACATCTTGTCTTCCATTTCCCCTTTTGGAAATGAAGACTATTTCACTTGGGCCCACTCCCCTTTGGGTTTCGCGATGTCTAAAATTGGGAGCTTTCTGGTCTCATAATTCTCCGATTAGTTGGGCCAAAATCATCTGGTGCAAAGGCCACATTCCGAGACACTCCTTCATTCATTGGCTAGCTATTCGCAACCATCTGAGTACTTAGAATACGAGCATTTCTTATGGCTCCTCTACTTGTAATGTTTGTCACTTATGCTTGGGAAATGCGGAGTCTCGCGATCATCTCTTTGGTGACTAACCCTTCTCTATTGCTATTTAGAGTGGGGTGTTGAGACATGTGGTGATCTCTCCCATTTGCTCTCTTGAGATGATAAGCTTATCTAGTTTATGGGGCTTCTTGGAAAATCTTTATCTACTCATATGGGGTTCATCCCTTTTTCAAAGTTCGTTTACCATATTTGGTCAGAGAGAAATAGGAGAATTCATCATAACAGTTGAACCCCCAAAGTATCATTGTTGTGAAGATCCTTCTTCAAATCAAGATAAGAGTTCAGAGCCTTCTTGCTCCTCCTTCGCCTGTGGACCTTGATATTTGGAATTCTTGGAATGGTATATCTCTTTAAGCCCAGATTATCAATATTCTTTCTTGATGATCTTATGATTATGAACAATTTATATCTTAAGCGTTTAGCTACTCAAATCTCATCAAATGTGATCCCTATTACGGTTTCAAGAATATAATTTAAAAATTTATGATTTTATCATGATATGTAATAATAAATATAATAATAAATGATTTTATGATTTTAAATTTTAAAATTTAAAATTTATGATTTTATTATGACTTTATCAAGATATGTAATAATAAATATAAACATATAATATTGTTTCCAAAAAAATCAATAAACATGATAAATTAATACCTTTATTGAATAAATAAATCATTTATTTGTTGATATCATGACAAAATGATTGTTTGCATAATTAATATGCCCTAATCAGATCTAGCTGATTAGTTTGACGAGCATATAACTTTCACGAAGAAGAAGTAGAACATAAAAGGTTGAGTCATGATCTAAGGGCTATATGAAGAAAAGTGAAAAATTACTTGATGGACCGAGTAACATTTAAATATTACGTGAAAACCTTAGGTAAATGAATGGGACATTTCATTCCACTCAAAAATATGCATTTTGAAAAGAATAGGAAATTCCTCATATTGAATGAATGCTAAAGTAATGAAAATGATTTTCCGATGTTAATAGAATCAAACCAAGTGGAGGAATACAATTCATTTAGATTTTATTCACTTTCAGAAAATTGAAGCAAATGCCCCTATACAATTATTTGCAGCAACTCAATTATGTTGGATTTGGCCCGAAAAAGAGAAAAAAAAATTTAGGCTGGTTACAATAGAATCTTCCAAAAACATAAAAGTCTAATAATTAGGCCACCAAGTTGGCTTCCCGCAATTGCTCTTCACCCACATGTGGTTAGGACCTTCTGCCAAAATGTTGTCGAGTTGACTTTTGTCTAGGGTTGTGTAGAAAACCTCTTCACCCACAAAGTAAGGCATAAACTAGACCAATCACCTATAACCCATGTGTTTTAATTTATTTGGGTCTGTCATTGGTCTTATTTATCCAAACCCAGAAAATTTGAACGGATCATAGATTTAGGTTGCACCCACCCACGACTGAGCAAGAGTTTTTGAGAATTAAAAATAATTATAAATATATACTACCTTAGATAGGTTTTATAATACGAAGTTGGGTTCAAAAATAGTAAAATACACTGAATTTATTTTGGCGGCATATAATTCTGATATCAATCTTGTCTTAATATTTTACTAATACAGGTAAGTTACATAATACTATTTGCTGGTTCTATAAATTGATCTTTACGATAATTCCTATCTATGCATATCATGCTCTGATTTCTCTTCTCTGTTATACCAATTTATGTTTTGTTGACTGCTTCATATTTTAGTAGGTCTCAACTTCAAACTCTCCAACTTAAAGTTATTCTCGAACCATTTCATGTTAGCCTCCCACATGTACTAAACTAATTATAGGTTTTCTTTCAATATTCTAATTTTGGGTTTGAAAGGAAAATCACTCAATTCAAAATCTATATGATAATTTTATTTATAGAAAAATAATTCTACTAATTATTTACTTGAATGATATTACTTAGAAATTATAAGTGGATTATAAAATTTGAATGTCGATAATATAACTCATTCACACGGTGGGTAAAATTT
The DNA here is from genome assembly GCA_027186245.1 of Coriaria nepalensis. Lineage (NCBI taxonomy): Eukaryota > Viridiplantae > Streptophyta > Magnoliopsida > Cucurbitales > Coriariaceae > Coriaria > Coriaria nepalensis. The sequence goes on from CP114493.1 coordinate 4,754,917, forward strand.
CAGTGGGTTAGCCGGGTTTTAAGCTGCAGGTAAAGGTGTCAAATTGAGCCGGGCTTTCCGGCCTGGCCTGTGGCCCAATAAAAAAATCCATGCCCGAGATCTAGCCCAGTCTACAACTTCAAGCATGTCGGACTTGTCCGGCCTAGCCCGCCATTTTAGCCTACTGCACATGTATCTCAAAAGTTATAAAAAATATATTTTTTTTTTTTAGTGGGAATCTTTTTTTTTTATCCTTATATTTTTTTTTCTTTTATTTTACCTCCCTCACATAATAATTTTTAAATTCTCCCTCCACTCGAATTTTCTCTATACATATCCATCTTTCACTCTAATTTTTCCTCACATTTTTTTACACACACACACACTCTCTCTCTCTCTTATGTAATCTTCTAATTTCTAATACTCTAAATTATCTAATCTTCATTCTTCCATAATCACTAATTTCCTTATCATTAATCTCAATTCTTTATCCTTAATCTCAATCCCTAATCCATTATTTTTGATAAATTAAACCAAGGTCCAAGGTATTTAAATTTTAATGTTAACAATGTTATTGTTTATTAATTATTATTATACTTCATTTTAATGCTCTACTTGTTTACTTAACATTTTATTTATTTATTTATAATTAATCATTTACTCTTAAATTTTTTATAGGAAATGGATCGTCATTAATATGACTTAACTTTCTGAATGAGTATGAGCAAAATCTTTATACTGAAATCGGTTTAAATTCACCGCCGATACCATTAGTTCCAATACAATCTAATATACTATCAGATCTACCACTACCACCACCATCATATAATACCGATACTGCTATTATCACAAATACAATGCTCACAAAAAAATGTTATTATCAAACATCCGATATTTGGGATATATTTAACACAGTTCCCCATAAAAATAAAAAAGGTGAGAATAGTGATGGTGCAATGTACAAGTATTGTAAAAATATTTTGGTCGCAAGTCCAAATGATGTAACTAATTACTTGAAACGCCATTAAGAAAAATACATGGCTAAAGGTGGTGTGGGAATGAATCAAACTCAACTGAATTTTAATATTGATGGTACAATTGGTATGTGAACATATGTCCAATAGCTGCTAGAGAATCTCTAGTTAGACTTATTGTTGCTGCTAATTTACCTATTAATATTTGTGACAGTGTCTATTATGAGGATCACATTAGAAGAGCATATAACCTATAATATAAGAGCACAAGTAGATATACTATTAGATCTGACATACTTGCATATTTTAGAAAAAAACGTGATGAATTAAAATTAGAATATGGTGATTTAAATATTACTTTTACCTTCACTTCTAATATTTGGAATGCACATTCTAAAGATGACTATTTATGTGTTGATATTCATTACTTAGATTTAGAATGGACGTTAAATAAAAAATTAATAGGATTTAAAGTTATAGATAAAGCACATACTAGTGAAAATATATATGACTTAATAATGGAAGTTTTGAGTGAGTTTGATATCAAAAGCTGAATAATATCCATAACCTTGGGTAATATTGCGGCAAACATAAGGGTCATCTCTTTATTTGAATGATAGCTTAGCCAATATAATAGGGGCATTTTCCTATAACAACGTTGTGTTGTCACATCATAAACCTTATTGTAAAATTAAGTATGAAAGAACAACATATAAATTGTTTTGTTGATAAAATTTAATTGGTATTATCTTGGATTAGTAGTTTGAATTCTAAGCTAGCTAAGTTTAAAAGATATTGTAGGGGCATTCAATGTGAAGTCTCGAAAGTTTCAAACTGATATGCCGATAAGGTGGAATTCCACATATTTGATATTAAAAAGTATCCTCCCATATAAATAAATAATTAATGGTTTTTTTAATTATTGTTATCATCTTGTTCTGTTGAATAGTTCTAATTGAGATATACCTAAAATATTTACATATTTTTTAAAAATATTTTATGATTCTACTATTCGGCTTTCAGGTGTTTATTATCCTACATCCTCTCTTTTTTTCATTACTTGTTGAAATGACTAGCTTGTTTCATATCTATGAGAATAATGAAGTGTTTAAACTAATTTTTCAAAAAATTGTTTCAAAATTTAAAAAATATTGAAAGGAATTTCCTCTTTTCTATACTTTTGCTTTTATATTAGATTCTATGATTAAGTTACAAGGTCCAACAAATACTCTTATATTTATGAGTTAACATATAAATATTGATTATTCTTCCACTATTACTAATGCTACTAACAAGTTATATGAAGTGTTTTGGTCTTTACGAGAATAAGTACAAGTACTTGCAGCAACAGACATAAGAACAAAACATTCGACCCAAGATGAAGAGTTGGAATTCTATTAGCAGTTCCAGTTTCAATTCTAATTCCAATTCTAATTTCACTAAGATGAAACTCTAGAAATATTTCATAACCGATTTCGCCTTTATTTTTTTGTTTTTGTGCAAATGATTTAAAATGCTTATGCCTTTTGGATTGATGGAAGAAAAGCTCTATATGATTTCTTATACTAATACGACTTGCAGGAGATGTCTTAACTGTTTCCAATGGTTTCTTCTGATTCAACATTTAGCATAGGTGAGAGAGTTATTGAAGATAGGAGAACTTCGTTAAAGTCAGAATTAGTTGAAGCATTATTATGCATAAGAGATTGGGAGCATGCAGCTCATCAAGATCAACATACAACTCATAATGAAAACTGAGTTCAATATTTTCATAACATGTCCGTAGATAAAGATTCTTTTGCAGCGGGAAGCAATTCATTTTTCTTAATCAACTACCATTAATAAATAGATAATAGATTATAGTTTGTTAGCAAACTTTTATTATTTTTTAATTTTTTTTTATTTAAAACTTTATTTTAAGGTCTGTTTTTTCCTCCTTAAGGTCAGAAGTTTTTTTGACAAAACTATAATAGTTGAGTCATAATGGTTTAATTATTCATATATTATTTAATAATACGAAATGAAATTTTTATTTAACCAAAAATTTTTTATTTTTGTTTATTATTTGATCTAAAGGGCCTCTTGAGCCGGGCCAAGGCATATTTAGAAAACGGGCCGGGCTCGGCTCGGCATGATGCTAAATAGTGACAAGTCTGGCACATGCTAAGCTAGGTCAGGCGGCCCATTTTGATGCCTCTAGCTACGGGTGAAAAATTCTTCACCCAGTCATTATTGACTGGCTCACAGTTTTAACAAAACTCAGCCTCAATTGGCCAATATACACCGCGACATTTGACCGCCTCAACTACTTGTTATAGCCCAAATAACCCACCAGATTAGGAAATAATAATCACTATATATCCAGCATTTTGTATAAATATATGACCTAACTAAAATCGTAGCAAGACTGTAACAAATAATAAAACTAATAATTCCAGTGTGAACGAAATTAAACGGGGGAAAAAAACAAACAAACAAATAAAAACAAGAAAACAAAATGGAATTTTCTAGTTGATATTTCAACTTGGCTTATTCAGGAGATTTTCATGTTTTTATCGTTATGGTTTGTGGGGAGGCATAAAATTTAAACCCTCGATATAAAAAAAGAGTAGGATACAACGTTGAGTGAAGATAGGAGATTCAATCAGAAATCTTCCTCCTGATCTCCCTCAGGACCATCATCAGCCACAACTTCCTCATAGTCCTTTTCGAGAGTAGCGAGATCCTCTCAGGCTTCTGAGAATTCACCTTCCTCCATTCCTTCACCCACATACCAATGAACAAAAGCACGTTTTGCATACATAAGATCAAATTTATGATCGATCCGGGCAAACACTTCGGCCACAGCTGTGTTGTTGCTTATCATACAGATAGCTCTTCTCACCTTTGCCAGATCCCCGCCAGGAACCAATGTTGGGGGTTGATAGTTGATACCACACTTGAACCCAGTTGGACACCTGACAAGATAAAAATAAAATTTAATAAAAATAAAATTGTTTTTTAGTAACAGAAATCAGTGCTCACTGCTCACCAGTCAACAAATTCAACAGTCTTCTTAGCTTTGATGGTAGCAACAGCGGCATTGACATCCTTTGGTACAACATCTCCTTGATACATCAAGCAACAAGCCATGTACTTTCCATGCCTCGGATCACATTTGACCATCATATTTGAGGGCTCAAACACAGAACTAGTGATTTCCGGTACGGAGAACTGCTCGTGATAAGCCTTAGCAGCAGATATCACAGGAGCATAGGATGACAACATGAAATGAATGCGAGGATATGGGACAAGGTTTGTCTGAAACTCTGTTATGTCCACATTGATAGCTCCATCAAACCTCAGGGAAGTAGTTAGAGAAGAGATGATTTGGGATATTAGGCGGTTCAGGTTGGTGTAAGTTGGCCTCTCGACGTCTAAAGATCTCCTAACTATGTCGTATATAGCTTCGTTGTCCAAAAGCACAGCCACATCCGTGTGTTCCAATAGGGAATGAGTGGAAAGGACACTGTTATACGGTTCAACTACTGCAGTAGATACCTGGAAATTTATGAAAGTGGGTATCAGCCATTTAACCTACCTTTTTTTTTTTTCTCAGGTCACCAAAATCAAAGATGTATTTATGAGCAAGTACATGAGGAGAAGGGTAGATACTGAATCCAAGCTTTGACTTCTTCCCATAATACACAGACAAGCATTCGAGAAGTAACGACCCCAAACCAGAACCAGTGCCACCACCAACGGCATTAAACACCAAAAAACCTTGCAAACGATGCAATTTTCGGCTAATTTTCTCACTCGATCAAGGCATAGATCCACAATCTCCCTCCCCACTGAAGCAGACCACAATTTCAAAGAATCAGCTTCAGATGTTTTTGTAAGTAAATTATGAAAAACACTGCTTTGATATACCCGTGTAATGTCCTCTGGAAAAATTATTAGCAGCTTCTTCCTTACCAGAAATAAGCTGCTCGGGATGGAAAAGTTGTCTAATTCCCAGACCTGACCTCATCTATAACGGTGGGTTCCAAATCTATAAATATGGCCCTTGGCACATGCTTTCTGGCACTAGTCTCACTGAAGAAGGTGTTGAAAGCATCATGTGTAACGCCTACCGTGGTGTCACTGAATGCAGTCCAAAACAAAACTTTGTGAAGAGAGTGTAGAAAAGTGGGTCTTACTAATTGTAAAACTCATTGGTAATTTTCTTCTTCAAGGAAAAGCAGGAAATATAGAAGGAATATTAGCAGAATGACTATACATTATATAAGCATAACAATAGTTATTCAGAAGGTCAAAGGTAAAATCAACCACTGTTTAACACCCACAAAGGGTGCCATTAGGTTCAAATAAACAACAAAACAACGGAAAAGATAATCATGTTTAATAAACAGGCAAGCAAAGCCAGCCCCAACCAATTACAGTCTTGGAGAAACCATGTAAAGTATATTGCTTTTCGCAATTGATTATACTTAAGAAGACATTTTTATAGGTTTTCACCAGAGTGCTGCTTAGATTAAAGTCTCTCAAAGTAACTTGCATACATAGCACGATATCCCAATGGCTTGCCCTTTTTTTCCCCCTCTAAAACCCAGAAACTGGGAACTTGATTCAGTACATACAAATTTAATGCTATGACACGATCAGAGCATTGAAAGGATAAATTGTCTTTATCAAGAGAATTTAAGTTCTAGAAGTGAAAAAGAGTTGTAAACTAGATAAACTCCAATTTCATAAATCAGTGGGGGAAAAAGGTCTTTCAAGGAATCCGATGAATGCTAGTAATATACATTCATTTCAAGAACCAAATATCATTTCATTAGAGTCTAGACAGGTAAAGTCAACATCTAAAACCTCTCAACAACACGGCAATGGAGAATCGTACCAATGATCTAACAACCAGATCATTCTAATACTAACACCAATTTCCAATCTCGAATTCCTTTGGAAAAAATTATTAGTAGAATTAGTATTCCAATTAAATTTATGGAATTATAACCCATAGCCAATCTCTTCATTGTCCTAGGAGTATAGTTTCCAATTTGACAAAATCAAATCCGAAGTGACAAAATTCCTCCAGAAAAATGCAATTCGCAACAGGAGTTGTTAAAAAGCAAACCTAGGCATGATTCCATCAGGTTGAATGCCATGTTCAAGGCAGTAGAGCTCCCAACAGGAATTCCCAACCTGAATTTCGGCATGTCCTATGTGTATGCTTATTATCTCCCTCATACCTCGCAAACTCTCTCCCTCTCTCCTCCAAAGCTGAAAAATGGAATTTGACAATGGAGGATGAGAGAGAACCTCCAAATAGAAAGATGAAGAGAGAAATGCAAGGCAGCAGCTACTATCAATAGCTGAAAGATCAAACAGAGAGATTTCTTTATTTCTTCTTTTGACCTGTTATTATTCGTTTAATATTTTAAGCCCTTCTCTCTCCCTAATAGCCCAGAACTCTCTCTTACGTGAAAATTGGTCGCTTGAAGCGGGTTTCAGCCAAAATTGGTAACTTTTTTTACTCTGTAACCAATCAACAACCAACCAATTTAACGGTCTGGGTTTGATTAGTTTAATCAAATATTTTTTTTAATTTTCTACAAATTCATATTACCTAAAACATTTTTTTTCATTCATTCTGTAAAATTATTTATACCTAAACAAACAAATAAATTAATTTTAAATCTTTAATAATAAAATTTTCGGCCGAGTAGACACCAAACCTGCCACGTAACATTTGGTTTTTGAAAAAATTAAACCGAAGTACTGGATCTGGATGACAAGCACTTTCGATGAGGTCGATTCAGTGGTCGGGTTGACTTCACACTCTAGGGCCGTCCGTTGCGTTTTCTTTTCCGTTAACGAATGGGAAGTTTTGGTGGGCCCCGCTGTTTGGCGCAACTGTCAATGCTAGTGTTGCTTCGCTGCCGTTCTCGCCGGTTGCTTCACTCCATTCATTTGGTCATTTCAACAAGTCTCCAACGCTTACTTGACGTTCTCCTTTGGATCTGTCTCATCATCCTTGCTGTTATTTTAAACCTTTTGTTTTGTTTTTTTTTTTTTTAAGGATATTCCCGTTCTAGCTGGAAGTCACATGTTTATAAGAAGCTCACGCTCCTTCCAGTTACCTTTTATATTTCACAAACTTGAATATGAGCACAAACTCAGAGCTCGATTGAACTCATTTAATAGAATCTGTAAGAGTATTCAGGTCTAATTAATTAAAAATTTTAATTAATTATAGTTTTAAAGAATTTGAATAAAATTTATAAAAAATATTTCATATCTGATTTTTTATATTTTATTTAATTATATAAATTATTCAATTTGAAAATACTCTAGTTAAAAATTAAATATATTTTATTATTATTTTCTCTCATCTCTTATTTTATTATTTTTAACTTTAAATTTCTTCTTTATGTATTTTAAATCTTCTCTTCCCTATTTATCATTTTAATATAATTTTTTTTTGCTTCCTCTTAATTGAAATATAAAGAAATAAGATAAATAATCAATATAAAGTTATCAACAAAATAATTAACTAAAGTATTAAAAAGTAATATATTAATTAAATTAAGTTAAATATGGGAATTTAATAACTAAATGGATGTGATTAACAACTTGTGGACTTGTTTATAATAATTATTCAAACTACTTGCAAGCTTATCGAGTTGAATATCTTATAACCCGAGACTTGTCCAAACAAGCTCAAGACTTGGCTCTAGGCTCGAAGCTTAACTTCAACAGGTCAAGTAGCTCACAAGTAGTTCTCAAATAGTTCAATTTAGCTGGATAACTACTAATATTCCCAACCACTTATCACTAACAGTATACTTGTGATATAATTTCACCATAGATGAAATTTAGGGGAGCGGATGCAGTCATTTTCCCAATGTCCTTATCTATCCTTATGCGTAAATCTCGATCGTTATTCTAAATTCAATGGTTAAAGCACATGCCATGTAATAAGACCTTAAATGAACTCGTATTAATATGAAAATTTATACGCCTAAATACTCGGTTAAAGCACGTGCCAATGGTTAAAGCATGTGCCATGTAATAAGGTCGTTCTTCTAGATCTAATGGTCTAGGAAAAGTACTCGATCTTAAAATACTTTTGAAACTCGTAATAAGATAATTGACAGATCGATAACTTTTTCTTTTACCCAATATGTCAAAAGTATTTTAAGACCGGGTACTTTTCCTAGATCGAGTACTTTTCCTTCTTAGATCGAGTTCTTCATTTTCCTTCTCAGACCGAAAACTTTTTCGTCCTTCTTAGACCGAGATCTAATATAATATCATGTCTCTCGTTTTGGGTCCTCGTCCAGAATAAGTTTTCGGTCTAGAAAGATAGAAATATGACCAAGTTCTCGGTCCTCGACCAACATGTTAGGAACTAAGTTTGGACTAAGAACTCTGTCTGGACCTTATACTCAGTTTGGACAGTGTACTCGGTCTAGACCAAGAACTCGATCTGATTTTTGAACGGATTACGCAACACGTCAAAATCACTTTTAGTGTGACTTCTTTTTTACTTTTCCTAGACCGAGTTCAATTTCGTCATTCACAGACCAAGCTCCCTTCCAAGACCAATATCTTTTACCATTTCTAGACTGAGTTAAATTTCTTCATTCACAGACTGAGTTCTTCTTCATCATCCTTCTTAGACTGAGTTCTTCATCATCCTTCCTAGACCGAGTTCTTCATCATCCTTCCTAGACCGAGTTCTTCTTCTTCCTTCCCAGATCAAGAATTTGTTTTTCCTTCCCAGACCGAGAACTTTTCTTCCTTAAAAAAATGCTTTAAAGTCAGCGTCCGCGATCAAGACATCCCTCTGCCACAAGGTTCTTAATGTCTCATGATGGGGAGGTATGTAACTTTACTTATCTCTTGGATTAAGTTGTTGGTGAGGTTGAATATTGAAGTCTGGTTTGTGAGGCTGATGAATGAATATTGGATATTAGTGACCAAACATGTGTTGCGAGGTATGCACATAAGGTGTTCAATGAAATTTATAAGAGAGTCCCAAACATGATTTATTATTGCGGATGGAATGAAATTAATAAGAATTAGTTAGAGAATTGTTTTGAATCTATTAATGAGTAGTAGTTCACGGTTTGGGACCCAATTGATCACCATTTAACTTATATGGGAACTTAGACTGGGAACCCAGATCGAGTTCTCGGTCTGAGATCCCAGACCGAGAACTCGATCTGGAAATCTCGATCTGAGATTCAAGACTAAGATCTTATTTTGGAGTTCTCGGTCTAGGAGTCCAGACCGTGAACTTAATTTGGAGTTCCCGGTCTAGGATCCTAGAACGAGATCTTGATTTAGGTTCCCAGTCTGGGATCTTGAGTTCTCAGTCTGAGATTCTAGAATGGAAATTTAGATCGAGGGACTTGGTCTGGGATCCAAGAATTGGAATTCAGATCAAGAACTAGATATGAGGATCTTAGATCTCGTCTTCAACCAAATTATTTACTATTTAATTTACTATGTAATTCATTATTATTTTTTGTTTATTTTGTAAGGGTAGAAGGTACCTCAACTAGAATCGATCTTAGGTCACGATCGTCATTTTAGTTGGACGATTACTTTGCCATCGAGAGGCTGCATGAGGTGATTAAGGATATTAAGGAGAAGTTAAATGCAAGAGAGGTGGAAATATTCAGGCCATCGTGCTTTGAGCATTTTCTAAATATGGATCCAAGACTATTTGTTTCAAGTCAGTTAACCTTTTCCTTCATACTCCATTTAGTTCGGACCTCAAAAAAGTATGAGACATGGTTCTCCATCAATGGTCGTCCTTTCTAGTACTCACAGTATGAATTTGCTCTAGTCATCGAACTGAAGTGTCATGACACCCCAACCGTTCCTAATAGATTCTAGAATAATAGGGAAAATATTGAATAATAGGTGTGGATGTCCCCACTGGTGGAGAAATATATTAGGGGGAAAATGAATTTTAAATGTGGAAACTTCATGGACATGTTCACAAAACTCATAAGCAAAAAGAGTGAAGATGATAGTGAAAGGGTGAAGGTTGAAAAAGAGAATGTCAAATTAGCCCTCGTCTACGTCTCGGTGTTTGGCTTATTAAGTATGTTAAATAAGAATAACTTTGAAGATAGTTATCTCTCTATGATCTCGGACTTAGAATTCTTCAACAACTATCCTTAGGTTCAAGTAGTATACAAGAGAACTATGAAATACATAAATAGGGATGACCTTAAGAAGAAGGTTGAGACTGCTGTAAGAAGACGTGATGGAAAGGAAGATACAATGGATTTATACGGTTTTCTGTATGCTTTCCAGCCATTTATTACTCTCAATTAGACTTAATTAAATAGTATGTTTCTAATATTAACCAATTTTGTCTTTGTTAATGTTTTTAAAATTACATTTACACATATGGGCTTTTGAAGCTAGTCCCAGCCTTGGAAGCGAATTTGACATTTGATTAGAAAAAAAGGTTAAACCACGAATCCTTAACTGGAGAACAAAAAAATCAGGGCATGCAAATATGTTTATGTCGTCGTATAAGAAGATCAATGAGACTTCGGATAAAAGAAAGGTTGGTTAGCTTTTATGGTTTATTTTTTATGTGACCTTCACCAAATCAAATATTAAATGTACAGATTATAATGCACAAAATCTTAAGGCCATCAACGGAAGAGGAAGCAAAGTCAGCATTATCTCTTTCAGCGATGAGGAGGATGATATAAATATTGATCGTGTAAGGCCCGCATTAGATCACCCGATAGAGCAAGAGCAAGAGGTTTAACAAGATGATATATTTAGAGATGAGGTGGAAAAGGAGGGTAGGGAAAAGGATGTTCGGGTGGTTAGCAGAGGAGCATGAGCATGAGCGATGACCGCCACCAAAAAGAAGAAGAAGTAGCAGCAAACATTTAACTGGTGAGCTGCAAGAGTTCATGCATAGAATATAAGGGAAATTTGATGATCTTGGTCAAAGAGTGGGGGAACTCGGGCATAGGTTAGGGCGCCTAGAGCACACCTTTAGCGAGAGACTGGGGGGGCTGGAGCATGTTGTCGAGGCGATTAGTCAGAAATTAGATCGTGTGGTCTACCGGCCCTTTAGTAAAGATGTTGACAGACATTCATAGCAAGGCTCAGTTGGTCATTGTTTTTTTCATGACGACCCGGTAGCTACACCTACCGATGGCTCGGCATCTGGCCCCAGTAAGTTATTATACTCTTCTTAATATTATTTATATTCTTAATTACTTAATAATTTTAAATTAATTATTCATGCTTTGAACTATGTAGGTGTGGATGCTCCCTCACTACCCACGAGGTCCGAAAAATGCACCTACGGGTCCCGGTGGTTGAACCTGGACTCGGTAAGTTATTAACTTTTTTAATAAGTCTCATATTTTATTCTTCATATGAACTGATTATTTAATCTCTTAATAATTTTAAATTAATTATTCATGCTTTAAACTAGATAGGTGTGGATCCATGGAGGTCCGAAAAAATGCACCGCGGGTGATGTTAGTTGCACCGCATTGCATGGTCAGCCAAAAATATATTAGTTAGTTGCTCGTCCTCGTCCATCTGGACCCTTACAAAAAACATTGTGAGTCATTATTTTGCTCAGTTCCAAACCAGTTGTATAGGATAGTGGCTACCCCTTGTTCCACGACTTAACTTCGTCGACCGGTTAAATAATTTTTTAGGTCTCCATGAGTGTAACCGACATTATCTTATCCACCAGCCAAAGTCATATTAGATCATGCGCCTACTTCGGACGAATTCTGACTCTATCAGCTGCCTCAATCTCAAGACGATGCTCCGAGGTTTTTTTTTTTTTTGGCAAATGGAGTAAGTGCCTTTTTAATGGTATTATTAGCTCGTGGTTGTGCAATGGGTTCTACCCATAAGTATAGTACATCGCATACTATTCATGCTAAATAGTGAAATATGCAGTGCAACCACATCTTTTTTTTTTTTAAAGGTAAGTGTATATTTCAAAAAAACCAATTACAAGCACACGATGAACAAGCTCACATTAGAAAAAAATAAAAGAATACAACAGCCTAAAAAGGCGACCAACACCTAGAACAGACCAACCTAAAAACAAAAGCTGCTAAGAAGCCAACACAATCTACATTGAGCTAACCTAAAAACAAAAGCGCAACCACATCTTGTAAAACCTATCCTTTTTCACCTTTGTTAGAGGATTTTTGGCAGGATTCTGTTTTCTTCCTTGTTACATGTGAACTTTTTACTTGTCACTATGGTGGTACCCTTGCGTATACATCCCTCTTCGCAGTAAATGCTAAAACTCAATCTCGCTTGCATAACGATTATACCAATTATAGGTCAACACACTTAAACTCTAAGTGGTTCACATTAACGAATGACCCATTATCCACTTTCACGGTAGATCCATTAGGTATTACCATTTAGGTATCAACGTTATACTTTAGAGCCATTTAGAGAGAAAATAAGTGAAAATTAAGAATGGTCTCACGTTTGGTGACATAGAATTGTGAAGTAGAATGCTTTCTGTTGAAGTAGAATGGTGAAATAGAATGCATTCCGATGAGTGGTAAAGTAGAATGCTTGCTGCTGAAGTCGAATACCTTAGTCTTTAAGTTGAATGAATCTACTTGGTGACAATATAGTGTTATCATATCATTATGTATTGCAACATCAAAGTGTATTAGCACATCACTATATCTTGTCACATCGATGGCTTGTGTCACATTACTAGCATGTGAACCGTAAGTTAATTGTCATGTGAATCTAATATAATATAATGTATTCTCTATCTTGGTCTGGTTTCCAGTCCAGAGTGGGAACTCGGTCTACAATGACAGAAACATGTTTCTATCCTTAAAGGTCTAAAACTCGGTCTGGACTAAGAACGCGGACTGAGTTCTCAATCTAGAAGGACAAAACTCGATCTGGACCGAAAATTAAGATAGAAACATATTTTTTTCCGTCAAGCTCGAGAACTCGGTCTGATTCTATCCTTAAAGACCGAAAACAAGATAATGTTGTCACATCATTATGTATTGTAATATTAAAGTGTATTAATAAATCACTATATCTTATCACATCGATGGCTTTTATCACATTGCTAGCATGTGAACCGTAAGTTAATTGGCATGTGAATCTAATATAATATAATGTCTCTCAGTATGGGTCTGTGTTCCCAATCCAGACCAAGTTCTCGGTCTACAAAGACAGAAACATGTTTCGATGGGGCTTTCGACCTATTGAGTAAACTAGAAGTTATGCTAGTTTAAGCATAATTGCTTAGTATACTCATAACTGCTAGTATACCTATAACTAGCAATTATGTAATCACTATCCCTGTCTTCCCAGAAACATCAAATTATTTACCATCAAATATTTCCAAAACTATGTTGGCACAAAGAGATATGAATGTGAAAATCATTGCGATAATTCATGAACTATCTCATTAATTACTTCAAAAAACAAATGTATACATTTATCAATCAACACACACCATATGCATGGGTGTGTATATATATATATATATAATCTAACACTTATTATGGAATACAAAACTTATTATAGTGACCCGCATACTGGTTATATTGCTTATCGAAATACTATTGAGAAAACAATTATTTGTTTCTTTAACTACATATAACAAGTGTGGCGTCACCTGACTACCTTTAAAAATCCATTGGAAAAAATACTAAATAGTTTACACTTTCTTAACAACTCAGATTAACTCTACTCCGATAAAGATGTTAAAAGAAAATATATATACTATACATAACTTTTGTATGTATATCTGAACACTATAATATTTTTAATTTGGTGAATAAAATAAAGTACTGCATTGACAAACTTCTCAAAAGGTATTAAAGTAAAGCCTTTCAAAAAAATTCACTTTTAACTTTCCTGACTCCCCTCCCCATAGATCGATATGTATTTCACACTAGGTTGATCGCACTTCATTCACCCGGTCTCTAAACTACTAACTTCCCTTTTGTCTGCTCACCTACAAGTAACTACTATGAGCTAAAAAGCTCAGTAAGTAAATATTTTATCTCACATGCACAAAACATATTAAAATACATTTTAAAACTCGATTGAACAATTTTGTAAATTCTTATAAATATTTCTATGCAAATGGGATGATCTTTTTACTATAGGCCCTAAGGATGGTGTCGCCGACACTACTATGATCTATGGTCTTCTGTGACCAAAACCATTTAAGATTAGTGACTCCGCTCAGTCCATCATGATCAGATCACATCTCGAATCAATGACCTCTCTCAATCAGACCTGATCGAGTAAAATCTCTAAAGTCAGCGACTCCGCTCAGTCTGCCCTGACCACACAGCGCCTCACTATAATATTATACTTATATAATGTCAAACACCACACTCATCAGTCAATGCATAATATTTCTCTTTACTACTTTTGCGTAAAAACTAAAAGTGCGTTCAATACTTTTGGAAAATGTATATATACAACTGATATAACTCAATTCCAACATGCTTTATAAAAATACAGCACCATGCAATCAATTCAATGTTTAGCATACTATGTTGCATTCATATCAATATAGTAAATATCACACTGAACAAATAGTGAAAATACTTGTGTTCTAGGTGACACTTTACTTACCTGTCGTACGTCTTATATTGGTACGAGGTCCTTGCAGATCCTATCAGTCGGGGCCAGCTCCTAACCTATCCAAAACATGTGTTTATCTTACTACAGACTTGGTTCTCAATTCAACTTAAAACGCATACTTTAACTTAAGGTGCCGAAAATTGTGTTTCTGTTATAGTAGGCATCGACCTGTCGACCCATCGACTTATCGACCTGTTGACCCTGTGGACATTGTCGACCTCATCAACCATGTTGACCCCATCGACCTTGTCAACCCTGTCAAACCTGCTGACCCTTTTTCATCTTGAAAGCATCAACTCCGTCGACCCTGTTTCATCTTGAAGGCGTCGACCTCGTCAACTCATGTAAGATAATTTATAGACTGAGGTCTTGTTATTTTACGCAGCATGTAAAAACACTTTTAGATCAAGTACTTTCCTAAACCGAATACTTTTCCTTTCTAAACTGAGTTTTTCATTTTCCTTCTTAGACCGAGACCCAATATAATGTCTCTCAGTCTGAGTTTCCGGTCCAGATCGAGAACTGTTCCTTCTTCCCAAACCAAGATCTAATTTTATGTCTCTTGGTCAGGGTTCCTGGTCTAGACCGAGAACTGTTTCTTTCTTTTCAGGTCGAGACCTAAGATAATGTCTCTCGATCTAGGTTCTCGACCCAGACCGTGAACTGTTCCTTCTTCCCAGACCGAGATCTAATATTATGTCTCTCGGTTTGGGTTCCCGATCTAAATCGAAAACTATTCCTTCCTTCCTAGACCGAGACCTAAGATAATGTCTCTCGATCTGGGTTCCATGTCCAGATCGAGAAATGTTATTTTCTTCCCAGACCGAGATAGGTATGGGTTCCTAGTCCAGACTAAGTTCTCGGTTTCAAGTTGATTTCTTATATTTCATCCATTCGAATTCTCATTTTTGATCTACCCAACATGAATTGAAATTTTCACGTGCAATGATCAGTGATGAATCTTACCAGATGTTGTTCTTGACTACAATGCTTTGTTTCCACCTAAATAGCTCAGAGTCATGATATGTGAGCTTACGAGCTCTTTTTCACCTTCAAGGGTTCTTGGCTATGGAGACGGTAGGAATTCCTTGGGTTCTCGCTCCCGTTTTCGCAAGGCCTGGGAAGAAGTGAACTGTTTCTGACTAGCAATGCCTCCGACTTTATATATGCACGACAAAAATGTGGTTGGAGGTGTTAGCCTCAAACTGGGTACCTGTTGTGTGGAAGCTCCTTCGTATGCCTCTCTCAATGTTGGTCTCTTATTTCGGCTGGTTCATGCTTATCGCAACTAGGTTGGCGACTGAAAATGGGAAAAGCTGTTGAAGCCACCGCTTCAGCCTACTTCCCATTGTGTTTCTTTTTTTTTTTTCCTTATAATTTTATTATTATTCTTAATCATTCATCAGACATTTTCGGATTGTAGTATTTCTATTAATATTAGTCTAACACTTTTCAGACTAACTTCTTGGGATGTTTCCCTCCATCCTTTTTTCCATTCTACTCGAAAATGTGGCGCTTAACATAAGTGACTTTTTAAGTTGTAACAATTTGGCTGCTATAAGCCATGTCTACTTACTGGAAGCCATTAAATGGGGTATTACACTTATAATCAAACAATACTCGCTAAATTACAGTCCATGATGTCTCAAGTTGTTTAATTAAGAAACCATCTTGGCAACGTGGAACTGGAGACATAAGTTTGGATGCAATTTCAAAAATAGGGAGTTTGTTCATAAATGCCCAGTTGCTGCTAGTCCACCTACAATGCCCCCCACTATAACATAATCCCACATCAAGATTAGTACTAGAAACAAATAAAAGGGATTAACCTTTAAAAAAATTACTAAACTTAATGTACTAGCCATTTGTCTTGCGTTTCTCCAAGTTATTATCAATTTCAATGTCCATGCGGCAGTCCTTTGTCTTGGAATTAGGTTTTACTTTTACAGTACAGATTGATCTCTATAACTTATCTCCATCAATGTTTACTAGAAAGCCATGATGAGGATGATGAGATGGCCATGACATAGATTTAAGAGGATGTTCTTCCACCTTTTTCTTCGATTTCCAATAATCCTTAATCTCCTCATTTGTCAGTGATCAATTCCTCTTGTATTTTACTACACATCACAAACTCCCGCTTGTTAATATCTAATCACAATCCAAGAAATAAGAAATAGTTTCTTGTTGATGCCAAAAAAAATCGCATCCCATTATAGATATTAGAAGCACATAAAAGAGGATTATTACCTTATTTGAACGGCTTCAAAGCTCCACACGACTACAATGGCTACAAAGATGAGAGTGATTTGTCACGATGGTTGAAAACTCTAGACTAGGTCACAATGGTTGCGAAGGGTGGAAAAAGAAAGAGAAGGGTATGTGAAAGAAAAGGTGAAAGAGAAGGGTATGTGATCTTAGGGTCCTTAATCTTGGTCACAATCGCATTCCAATTTTTTGTAAATCAGCGTCAAATTGCGCGTGTTTATTTCTCTATATTTTATAATCGAGAAATAAACTGCATTTCTCTGTCTCGAATTTCTAATTCTGACCCCCCTAGAAAGAAAAGGTGGAAAAAGAATGAAGTCGAAAATCATTTTTTATTCTACATCTCAATTCCGTGATGCATTTTACAACAAACCAAACAATGGAATGGAAATGAATTCCATTTCCTGATTCCTGTAGAATTGCAACCAAACGAACCATAAAGGTCTGGAACTCGTTTTGGACCGGGAACTCAGAAAGAAACATGTTTCTATCCTTCAAGACCAAGAACTCGGTCTATTTCTCTTCCTGAAGAACGAGAACTCAATCAAAGACGGTTTGGACTAGGAAGTTTGACAGAAACATGTTTTTATCTTTCTAGATCGAGAACTCAGTCTGGTTCCTAGTCCAGATCGAGTTCTCGATCTAGAAAGAAAAAAACATGATTGAATTCTCGATCTACATGTGAGATCTATGAGATGTCGGTTTGAAACCACAAATCGAGATCTCACATGTCGGTCTATGCATCACATGTTCATCTGTGATCTCAGACCGAGATCTCACAGATCTCACATGTCGGTATATGTATCTCAGACCGAGATCTTACATGTCAGTCTGTGCATATATGGTCTGGAATACACAGAACGATGTCAGAAACTCGGACAGAAACATGTTTCAGTCTCGAGTTAGAACTCGATCTGTACCGTGAACTCGATATGAACTAAAAACTCAATTTAAATCAGAAACTTGATCTGACCATCATATTCAGAGAAAAAGAGAGATTAGCCACAAATTTAAAAAAATACGACTCATAAATTAATCATATTTCAATCGACTTGCATATTTATCTTTGTTCCTTATTACGTGACATGTTTTAAGTATTTGATCTAAAAGCATGGCCAAAATTTACATACACAGACAAGCATGAAGAGATCAAACAAAAACTAAATCCACTCTCCGAAATTTACGCAATCACCTAATTACTATTTCTCATCATGGCATCTGATATTTTACACGGCTTTCACATCATTTATCCAAGAAAAATAAATGGCCCCATTTTCCCAGTTCAGGTAGACCACAAATAGGTAATAATACATGAATCAGTTAATCCGCAAGTAAGGAAATCTATATTGAAAAAGTATTCTTTAAGCAAATCCAGCAGTGATGGGAAGTAATGTCCTATAGTGCAACCAGAAAGGTAATGGCACATAAGACCATAACCCTCATGGCAGTAGAGCACAACTAGACAAGAAACCAGTGGGTTGAAAAATTATAGTTCTCAACTAGATTCATAACACAAAATCACTAGCCACGTAACCATGTGTTCCTGTAAGATGAGTTGTCACGCAGAGAAGCATCATGGGGCTTGTATTCCATCACATAGCTGTGAGGAAGCTTTAAGTGCCGTTTGATTGCATCTCTCAAAGCCATGACTGCCTGCGATGACAAAAAGAGACCAAAAGTATGATATAACTGTCTTCAATGCCTAAGATGCGGAGCAAACAAACTACAAACCTGATGGTCCGAGGCATTACAGTTCCACACGCTCACAATGTCTTCATTGAAACGGATGCTTAGCACAGCACCACATATGTTGTCTCCATAATCTAGCTGGTCACCCACTAAAGCAAGAACCTATTTTCATATGCAGGAGATGTTTACATAAGAAAAAGTTCACTTTTCTTGCATAATAATTTGACTTCTTACTTTTTGGTAGGTTTTCGATAAGTGAATTTGACAATAAAAGAAAAAGACCAATCAAATGTCAAACAAACAGAACATTTGCTATCAGTTAAGAAGACTGATGAAAACAAAAAACCACTAGCTTCGTCGTCCAACAAAACGAACAATTGATTCAACTCAAAGTGAGAAGGGTTGAACTACAACTGTGAAATACAATCAATAACAATAACTATAAATATCAGTGTATTCTGTTCCATTGGATTGATCTCCCTCTACAAGCACAACGGAAAATAGGACCCTTTTGTTCAAAAAAATAGGTGAAAGATTCCAGCTAACTAAAATTTGGTCCAAGAGACCTACCATGTACCAATCACCCCACCCCATGCACCATCAACCTTGTACACTAAGGTAAGTGAAATAATGTATCGGAAGTGAAATAAGACTATCAACCTTAGACTCTAAGGTCAGAAAATAAATCTTACCAACCTTGGACTCTAACATGAGAATTAAGAAACAGACTTCGTCCTTACCAGATCCTCCCAGAAGCGGCCCGAGACAACCTTTTTGAATCGTATTATCCACTTTCCACCATTGCAGTTAGCTGAGTCCTGAGATTACAATGTATTCTCATCAAACATGCATGATGCTAGGCTTAATGTGAATTATAAATTTAATAAAAACGACAGCAGCACATTAAAAAATGGGCAAAGAGGAATGCAAAGTAGTCTTTCATAGACACAAAATGTCAAGTCAGGGTTTAGATGCTACCTCCCATAATGGGCGGATTCCATCCCTGAAAAGATGCAAATCTGTTGGGCTCGGCAAAGAAGAAGGACGGGCCAGGTGGCAATAGCTTACCCAAAACCCTTCAACCTATATATACATAGCAGGGAGGAAAGGGGGAAATCATATAACTATCCAAGTAAACAGAACTCGCTGCATGGATAAATGATGTACATGAAATGACATTCAAGTCCCCGAGAGTTGGAGAAAGTCATACCGTACTGAAGTCTACAATCTTCTTTATATTGTCCTCATATGAAGTTTGAGTTCGAAGGCCAGGAGTTCGACGAGTGTACCAAAATACAAACTTTTGCTGGTTTCAAGCATCATAGAAAATTTAGCATAGATTGCAAGACATTTTATTCTAGACAAAGAATGTGTTAGACCCTCAGTTATTAAGACTTATATTAGGCGGAATAGAACCTAATATAATCGTTATTATTATGTTATAGTTATTATTATTATTAGTGAGGGCTATTTTAGTAATTAGTGATTAGTAGGTTAAGTAGCAGTTCTTGATTAGGGTTAGGGCATTGAGAATTTTGGAGAGTAGGAACTCTTAGGGAGAGACGGTCTACCTCTCGAATCGTAGACCAATCTATGTTCTTTTGATTGTTTCGGTTATTGAAGAATAAAGTTTAGTCCGATTCGTAATTATCTAGACCGGGTCCTATCAAATTGGTATCAGAGCACTCAATCGACAATGGCTGCGAAGAAGGTAGAGGCACTTGAGGAGAAATTGGAGAGCGAAGTATCGGCGATTAAGACAACGATCGAAGAACACTTCTCAACCGTGCAACAACAGTTTTCGTCGCTGGAAGCTATGTTGATGAAACTGACCGAGATGCAAGTTTAGTCATTGCCGAACCCCGATCAACCTACAGGCGGTCGGGCAGTAGGGGAAATCGAGGGAGAAGGCAGCCAGGGCTGTCGCGCAGGAGGCGAGCAGGCTGCAGGGGTAGAATCGAGGGCCGGCTGCGCCATGGGGGGCGCGGGTGTGGAAGGTCAGGTTAGAGGCGCCTTTGGGGGTGACCCGAGTAACGGATTGAAGGCGGCAGCGCCACAGTGGGGGCCGACCGAAAGGGGTCAATTCCGACCAAGGGAAAACTGGACGGAATTCGCTGATTGGTCTAGGGGTGGAACCGCCGCTAGCAGCGGGGTAAGGACGCCAAGGGCAGATTTTAGGGTTCCGGCGGAACCCCCTTGGGCTGGGCAAGGGCAATATGCAACGGGGCAGGGCAGAATGTGGGCTGATCCGCAGATTCGCAAGCTGAAAATGCCGATCTTTGAAGGCGAGAATGCAACTGCATGGGTATATAGGGTGAAAAGATACTTCGCGGTTAACGGGCTGTCCGAGGAGGAAAAGTTACAAGCAACGGGCCTCTGTTTGGAGGGACCGGCGTTGTCATGGTTCCAATGGTGCGAGCATCGCCAACCCATTGGATCGTGGCCTGAATTCAAGCAACGGGTAAGGGTGAGGTTTCGGACCTCTCAAGATGGGGACTTGTACGAGCAGTTTTTGGCCCTTCGTCAAGAGGGGACAGTTTTGGAATATCGGGAGAAATTTGAGTTGCTTTCGGGCCCATTAACGGGTGTCTCGCCGGAGGTCTTAGAGGGGAATTTTCTAAAGGGGTTGAAGCCGGAAATTCGGGCAGCATTGAGATTGCTTCGGCCACAAGGATTGGGGGAATACATGAACTTGGCATTACAAGTGGAGGAGAAGAAAAATGCCAAAAAAGCAGTAAAAAACAGCACTAGCAGTATGGTTACAAAAGGATATTCCGGGAACTATAACGCCTAGACTCAAACCGTCACCGTTGGTAAGGAGGCTTCGGGAGAGAGGAGAGCCGGAAACCTCTCGGAGGGAAGTTTCAAGAGGTTGACGGAAACCGAGTTGGCGACTAAAAGAGCTAAGGGGTTGTGTTTTCATTGCGACGAGAAATTCATGCCCGGGCACCGTTGTAAGGAGAGGAGGCTCCAGGTGTTAATGGTCGATGATGAGGATGATGATGTGGTAGAAACGGACGAGGAGAGGGAGGAGGATTAAGTGCATCACCACCTAGACTTAGCGGAAGTGTCGCTTAATTTGGTGGTCGGATTTACTCCCTACCACACCATGAAGCTAAAAGGGGAAATTGGGGGGCAAAGCGTAGTGGTTCTTATTGATAGCGGGGCCACCCACAATTTCATCTCCAACCGAGTGATTCTGAACTTGGGCCTCAAACTGACGGATACGCGATGCCACGGAATAACTCTAGGCACGAGTACTATGGTACGAAGTGCAGGAACCTGCAAGAACCTACGATTAGTGATGCAAGGGTTGGAAGTCATTGACGACTTCTTGCCTTTAGACCTGGGCAGTTCGGATGTGATTCTGGGAATGAAATGGTTGAGTTCAATGGGTGAAATGACAGTAAACTGGAAGCTATTAAAAATGAAGTTTCGGAGCAAGGGGAAGACTGTGAGGCTAGAAGGGGATCCAAGTCTGTGTAAGACTCTAGTAGCCTTGAAAACGATACTGCAAACCATTGAGCACGAAGGACAAGGGTTCCTTATCGAGGTGAATCCGCAGATTGGTGGGGATCCGAAGGTGGGCAGCGAGGTTGAAAAGGCTGTGAAGGAGGTTGTGGACAGATTTGGCGATGTGTTCAGGATGCCCGAAGGGCTGCCCCCAAAAAGGGATCACGAGCATGTTATAGTATTGAAAGAGGGGGTTTCACAGATTAGTGTGCGGTCTTATCGTTACCCGCAGGCTCAGAAGGATGAGATCGAGAGATTGGTGCACGAAATGTTAGAAGCCGGCATTATACAACCCAGTATGAGCCCATTCTCTAGCCCGGTTTTGTTGGTTAAGAAGAAAGACGGAAGTTGGCGGTTTTTGTGTGGATTATCGAGCCTTGAACAAGGGGACTGTACCGGATAAATTTCCTATTCTGGTCATTGATGAACTGTTAATTGAGTTACACGGAGCTAGCATGTTCTCCAAATTAGATTTGAAATCGAGGTATCACCAAATTCGAATGCGGCGGGAAGATGCGGCCAAGACCGCTTTTCGAACTCACACAGGACATTATGAGTTCCTCGTGATGCCTTTTGGCCTCACCAATGCCCCGGCAACGTTTCAGTCACTCATGAACAAGGTATTTCAGCCGTACTTGAGGAAGTTTGTGCTCGTCTTCTTTGACGACATCTTGATCTATAGCCGTTCTACCAAGGAGCATTTGGACCATTTGGCGGCCGTGTTGACGGAATTACGGGGTCAACAATTATATGCGAATGCGAAGAAGTGTACTTTCGGGCAAACTAGTGTTGAGTATTTGGGTCACATTGTTTCGGGTGAGGGGGTTTCGGCGGATCGAGCCAAGGTTGCGGCAATGTTAGATTGGTCGAGACCGAGGACACTCAAGGGGTTGAGGGGATTTTTAGGTTTGACCGGATATTACCGGAAATTTGTCAAGGGGTATGGCACGATAGCGTGGCCAGTAACAGATCAACTCAAAAAAGATAATTTCCGTTGGGACGAATTGGCAACTGAGGCTTTTGGAAGAATTAAAGCGAGCAATGGCTAGTGTTCCGATTCTCGCATTGCCGGACTTCACCGTGACTTTCGTCGTGGAAACCGATGCCTCCGGCTATGGTTAGGGGCTGTCCTCATGCAAAATCAGCGACCGATAGCATATTTCAGTCAGGTTTTGACAGCGCGTGTCCGCCGTAAGTCTGTTTATGAACTCGAGCTCATGGCTATTGTGTTCGCGGTCCAAAAATGGAGACTGTATCTGCTAGGACGGAGGTTTGTAATCCGCACAGATCAGAGAAGCTTGAAATACCTATTGGAACAGCGCATGGTTGCCGAGGATCATCAACGCTGGCTGTCCAAACTGTTGGGCTATGATTTTGAGATACAATATCGTCCGGGACAGGACAATAAGGCTGCAGATGCGCTGTCCAGGCGCGTAGATAGACCCCAATTAGCGGCAATATCGATTCCTCGGGTATTAGATGTCACGGACCTTGAGTCGGAAGCGACGGCGGATTCCGATTTGCACAAGATTAGAGAGGCGGTTCAACGGGGCAATGATGGGTATCCCGACTACACGGTTGTGGGGGGGCAGCTTCGTTACCAAGGGCGCATCGTGATTCCGAAATCGTCGGTGCACATACCGCGAATGTTACACGAGATCCATGGTAGTGCAATCAGGGGACACTCTGGGGTATTAAAAACTTATAAGCGCTTGGCGGCGGAATTGTATTGGGGGGGTATGAAGAAAGATGTGGAGCGTTTTGTGGCACGTTGTGAAGTTTGCCAACGAACCAAGTATGCGGCTATGTCCCCGGCGGGATTACTCCAACTTCTACCGCTGCCCCAAAAGGTATGGGAGGAAGTGAGTATGGCCTTTATTGACGGGTTACCGAGATCGGAAGGCTATACCGTCATTTTGGTGGTAGTTGACCGTCTTAGCAAGTTGCACATTTTGTGCCGCTTAGGCACCCGTACATAGCTTTGACCGTAGCCACGGCTTTCATGAGAGATATCGTCCGCCTACACGGGGTGCCGGAGGCCATTGTATCCGATCGCGACAAAGTTTTTTTGAGCCAATTTGGAAGGAACTATTTCGGCTACAAGGGACGGCGTTGAAGCGGAGTTCCACCTATCACCCCCAAACGGATGGTCAGACTGAAGTTGTTAATCGCTGTTTGGAGACATACTTGCGGTGTTTCGGGTCGGATACCCCTCGACTTTGGGCTAAGTGGTTGGCATGGGCCGAGTACTGGTACAACACATCCTTTCACACAGCCTCGCAGACCACTCCATTCCGCATCCTTTACGGGCGAGATCCGCCTCCATTGATCCGTTATGGATGTAGCACCACCTCGGTCTCACAAGTGGAGCAATATTTAGAGGCGAGGGATGATTATTTAGAGGAGTTAAAGGGGCACTTGGCGAAGGCTCAGAAGCAAATGAAATTGGAGGCCGATAAGCATCGGCGGGAGGTTCATTTTGGAGTGGGAGATTGGGTTTTCTTGAAGCTTAGGCCATACCGGCAGAAATCCGTAGCGAGGAGGCGGAATGAGAAATTATCAGCACGCTATTTTGGGCCTTACGAAGTGGCTGCGCGGATCGGGGCAGTAGCCTATCGGATTGCGTTACCGACCACGACAGCAATTCATCCGGTTTTCCATGTATCTCAGCTCCACAAGGCAATTGAAACTCACATGGCCTCTCCGACACTTCCACCGAATTTGACAGCAGATATGGAGGTGGTGTTGGAACCGGAGGAGCTATGTGGGGTTAGGCAAGGGACGTTGGGACCGAAAGCTCCATTGGATGTGTTGATTAAGTGGAAGGATATGCCGCTCCACGATGCCACATGGGAAACATACTCTTCCATCACACAACAGTTTCCAGACTTATATTAGGAGGGGAGTAAGGTTAAGACCCTCGATTATTAAGACTTATATTAGGCGGAATAAAACCTAATATAATCGTTATTATTATGTTATAGTTATTATTATTATTAGTGAGGGCAATTTTAGTAATTAGTGATTAGTAGGTTAAGTAGCAGTTCTTGATTAGGGTTAGGGCATTGAGAATTTTGGAGAGTAGAAACTCCTAGGGAGAGATGGTCTACCTCTCGAATCGTAGACCAATCTATGTTCTTTTGATTGTTTCAGTTATTGAAGAATAAAGTTTAGTCCTATTCGTAATTATCTAGACCGGGTCCTATCAGAATGCTAGCAAACATAAACAAGGTTTCCTAGAACATG
The DNA here is from genome assembly GCA_027186245.1 of Coriaria nepalensis. Classification (NCBI taxonomy): domain Eukaryota; kingdom Viridiplantae; phylum Streptophyta; class Magnoliopsida; order Cucurbitales; family Coriariaceae; genus Coriaria; species Coriaria nepalensis. The sequence goes on from CP114493.1 coordinate 4,780,236, forward strand.
AATCATGCTAGATTCTAAACCATTCATCGTAGAAAAAGAAAACATGAAACTTTGGTACAGGACTTTAATAGGCTATATAGATTTGGGATGCAATGCCAGCCAAGGTGATTAGCATCACTGACATGTTAAAAAGAAATTGAAAACAATTATCCATCCAACCTAGTTAAGGATCTAAGGGAACTCAACGGCTTAAAAAATGTCGTATATCCATTAAAGTGATACCAAACTTACTTGATCATAAATGTAATATATGTTTCTACTATCATAAAGCAACTTTATGTTCTTCCTCGTCTCAGTCTCTTATCCACCAACAATTCATTCATGTAGTCAATGCTCACCAATCCCCATTGAGCCTACATACATATATTTATATGTTTCTTTATCTGTTGATGTATGTTTCACACATTTTTTCATTTCATTATGTTGCTACCACTGCCGCTCACTCCTAGAACATCTCGAGTATTAAATCACATCTCATTCCTCCATCTTATTTCTTTCACTTGAAGACCATGGTCAATAATCTTCCAGTCTTTCTCCATAGGCATAGCTTAGTCTCTCCCACATATCTTCAGGGCCCTTCTTGCCTGAGAGAAGGCTCTTGAATAATTGTCTACTCAAGGTCCATGAAGAATAGATGATTAATCACTTAAGTTCAATTGTTATGGAGTACATAAGCTTTTCTTTTCCTATTCAGGACGAAAACTGATGAGATACCTCTGAAATACATTGGTGTAATAAAAATGAAGCAAACTGCTATGATGGGCATAGCCTCAGTAACTATTACAGGATAATAAGTTCACCCAAACATTTCTTTTCAACTATGACCATAATTATGATTCATTATGAGTTCATCATTACAACCAACCAATCACTATATCACTCATCATTCTTCGGTCTATCATTATAGAAAACTTGAGAATGGGATCATGAGAAGTTGACTAAAACAGATTCCCCTTCCAATTTACTAATAGATAAAGACAGGTTGGAAACCATTTGGCCATAGTCTTTTGGAGGTAAGCCTACCTTGGGGATATTCTCATAGTTTAGCCAAAGAACAATAATGCATGTGCAGAGTAGCTTTTGTCATATAGTGTCTAAATTTTAGGTCATTTCTTTGGCTCTCTCAAATTTCTCCATTTTGAATTGTCACACAGAATCACATAGACATAAGCAAGGATTACTTTGCTGTGCTGTTGGAGGATGGAAGAAAGATTCCACATGTTGCAGCCAGCAAAAATATAGATAGCACGACTTGCAGAAGCAATATATATTTTTCAGTTTGTAAATAAAAAGGTCTTATCTCAAAGCATGCCTAATGGAAAGGGAATGGTACCATTTATCTGAACCCTGTCTACTCACCTAATGCGAGAAAGGAATAATGTTGTTCGCACCCCCACGGAAATAGATTTTGAAGAAAATGACCACAACCACAGATAAGAAAACTAACAAAAGAAATTAAACCAGTGTCCAGTTATTATTTTTAGTTACAATACATTCTGATAACATTCCATCATAGTGTGGATTCTCTCAAACCCTTTCATGGAAACAAGTACTTAGTTAAACATCAATGTATTTGTGCTACCTAGTACTAAAATTCCTCTATATTCATGCTTTCATATCATGGGTTTACGTCAACAGCATGAAATAGGCCATACAACCCACAGCTACAATGCAACATAAATGCAGACCAAGATTGAACAACACTTATTATAAAAAGAGAAAAAGAAAAAATTATTTGAGGACACAACCAGGTTAATGTTGCTCCTTCTGTCCTTGTTTGTAGGATTTATAAACATGAGCATCCTATGGATGTCACAGCCTTGACCAAAAAAAGTACAACATATTGCATCTGAAGGAATTCATGTCTTGAACCTTAACATGGGAGAGCAACTGACAATTTTCCCTCCTCTATCTTTAACAAGATGGCTTTTTATTATCTGGTATAAAAAATTATTAGGTGCAGCTAGAAGCCTGAAGAGGTATGTGAGTGAAAAGTACAATCCTTAAATTTTCCATAAGTTAGCTTTGTAGCCCAGGTCCATTTATTAACTAGAGTCGTTTCTTTCTCCCCAAATCAAAAAAGAAAATCAATAGAAAAGCGACAAATACAATTTAATAACCATTATTAGGATTTTAGACAAAATTCAGCACATATGAGCCAGCACTCACCGAAACGAAATAAGAACCATGATCGTAGGTCCCACTCAAACACCGTCTACCTCAGCTTTCAGTAAGACTAATAAGCACAATGCTGCAAGTGTGCTTTCAGAATTCTTAACCTGGATTCTCAGAACTCACCCGTATTAATTTATAATTTCTTGTATACTACTTTGCTAGTACAGTTGTACAGTACCTTTAGAAACGAAGTTCAGAAAATGTTCTAGATTTTCCGCCTTAAACCGTATATTTATCATCACTTAAGAAAAATAAAATTAAGCAGAAGAGGACATGACTTTTCTGTAGCAAATTCCCCAAAAAAATAAAAATAAAACACAGAAATTTATTTTAAGCAGCATAAATTCCACACCAACAAAACAAACCTCGAAATCCAGATCCATATTACACAAGAATATTTTATGCGACAGTAAGAAAAAGAGAGTTACCTTGAGGGGATGGAGTCCAGCTTTGAGGACGTGACCTACGCGCTCACGAAAATCGTCGGCTTCTTTAAAGTTAGTATTGCTATCGCTACTGCTATTATGAGCAACGCCTGACTGAGAAGAAGAATCGACAACTGTTTGTACACTATTTCCATTGTTCTCACCGTTCGGACTCTCCGATTCCTTCTTCTCCGCAACCAACTCCATCTTCGGTTTTTCTATTATCTTCGCAATTTGCTCTCTGACTGGGAAAGAGGAAAGGGAAATCGGAGGTCAAGGTGATTCCTTCTGTTTAACGGACAAGCGTAGGGTTAAATGAGCGTTGGGCGGAGCGTCCCTGAAATTCAGATAATGGTATTGGTATTATTGGCGATAGTATTTTGTAAACTAGTTTAATTATTTTTCCATATTTTATTGACTAAAAATACTATAAGGTAATGAATTATATGTTCGTTATATTTTTTCTATATTTTAATAATTAAGTTGAGATGTCAAATAAGTTTGATCTGTATGAACAGTCTAAAATTATTTAGAAAGAAATTTATACTGCATTGTATTATTGTTATAAAATAGTATCCATAAAGTAAGATTAAATTAGGATATAAATTAATTTAGGCATTGCAAACGAATATAAGAAATTACTTTGATATAATATTTAGAGGTTGTTAAAGATCTTTTTATAGACAATGATTTTTTTATATATTTATCTTCTTTGTTCTCTTTTCGAATTTTAATCTTCTCGATAAATATTATTCTAGATGAAATAACATAGAGTTTTTCATGACTAAATATTGGCTTTCGTAAGTAAAGCCCAACATTTACTAGAGTTTGGACTTGGCTCTTATTGATTGTCGTTGCATAACATACTCTCAAAGGAAATTATGGTTTTCGTAGAATAAAATGTCATTTTGGTTTTGTTGGAGATAGAATTACTCGAGGTATTAAAACTTTTGCTCCAATGTTTGAACATGTATTTAAGATGCAAAATAAGTTAATCATATATTAGAATTTAATGAACAATTTAACTATGATAATTGTAAGTCAATGATTTATTCTCACACTATAAGGCATAATCCATTTTTGAAATATGGACCTATCTAGACCCAAGTAACAGACCTAAGCAACAAACTACCAAGAATATCAGGTTGATATTATGCTTCTCAAGCATTTGGATTCATAAACATTTTAAAATCATAATCAAAATAGAAAATATAAGGGGTAAAGAGATTATATCGAACCTACAATCTTCTCTAAGTTCTGGACAAAATTTCACCCACTTTTCCTTTATTGTCGCCGCCAGACCATCGTACTGTCGTCATCATCGCTGTTCACATGCCGCCTCGTGGCAGTCCCTCACCATCACCCAATCTCTATTCTTAGTCTACACAGTTGACAACTTGAACGTTGTAGTCAATTTTGAATGATTCAACTCGTGAATCAAACAAATAGAGAAGGAAAATAAAAGATTATATGAGAAACAATTTATCTCTCTCTCTCTCTTACTCAAATGGGCAGCACACATAATGAGGAGAAGCCTAGGGATGTGTGCCTTTATATAAGGGCACAAGCCTCTTGGGCTTTAACCCTGTTGAGCCTCTAAGACCCGATTATCAAATTAACAATGTTCGATTTTCCTAGGATTTATTTTAATTCATATTTCTGAAAAATTAAAATAAATTTTTATTTCAAAATTAAAATCTAATTTTATCTGGTAAACATTGAATTTGGAGCTGACATCTTTGTAGGAGACATGTAATAGATAGACCTAATATTGTACCAAATATTAGATCAATTAGAATTGTGGTCTAAATGAAACAATTATCAAAACCTAGTATGATAGTCGGAGGAACTAGGCAACTTTTAAAATTTTCCATTTGTGAGGTATAATGAAAGGTATGAACCCAGAAGAAAAATGATATGTTGGAGCTGTAAATTTAATAAGAAATATATATGAACCTTAATAAGGGTTTGTATGAGTTTTAAGTAAAAGTTAGAGCTTTCACAAAGTAATGACTCAAACTAAGAATGACCGAACAACATTAGATATAAATTTAGATGAGTTAATTGATAATAAAGTTTGTAGAAAACTTATTATGTTAAGTTTATATGAATGTTCGGTTAGGATAATAGCTGGTCCAGGATTTGAAGGATTCCTAAATGACTCTTACAAAATAACCAGATTTCAGGTAAGTAAAGTCTCACCTACAACACAAGTAGTTTTGATGTCTTGTATGCTTATAATCATGTGATTGATGTGCATGCTAGAGTATTAATGATTTGTTATTTGGTGCTTTGTGATTTCATATGGAATTCTGAGAATGGAGTATAAAATGCATGGTTATTTATTTTCCATGAAAATATTTAAAAAGCACCAATAGTTGCATACAAAGATAGATTGAAAGTAATGTTATGCTATTTAGTGAGTTAAATACATTACAGGGCATGTATGAGCATAACTTTATAGTGAAGTGCTGCCAGATATGGTCGAACTGAGTGGAGTTGTTGATCTTAAAGATATTTTGATCAAGGAGACCGAGAGAGGTTGCTAATCGCAGTAGTATTTTAGATCACGTTTGACTGAGCAAAGTCATTGATCACGATTAGGTGGGACTAAGCGGAGTCGCTAATCACAGATTTATATTGGTCAAAGCAAACCATAGAGTATGGTAATGCTGGCGGTAGTAACCTCGCCAATAGTAGTAGAAGTAAGACATGCCATTTCCATAGTATTTAGAACTGCATAGTCATGATCATTCAAATTAATTTTATAATTCTATACAATTGAGATTTATAGTATGCATTATGAGATAAAAGATTTACGTACTGAGCTTTTTAGCTCATAGTATTTACTTGTGTTTTAGGTAAGCAAAAAGGAAAGTTTGTAGCTTTTGGGTCTTGTGAATGAAACATGGTCAACCTGCTATGGAGTGTACATATAGGCCCGGCCTGTGGGAAGAAAGGAAACTTTATAATGTATTTTTTAAAGCTTATGAAACTGCTATTTTATTTTATCAACAAGGCTTATGGATAAGTATAACTATACAATTTTTCATACGTATATATATATATAATATTAGTGTTGATGTATTTTAGATATGTGGGATTTTAATGAAGTAAAATTTAATGAAAGTTCAAGTAATTTCACATTTTTATGAAGGGTTTTCACACTCCTACTAGTTATATAGTAAAGTTAGCTATTTTTTGTAAACTATTTCATGTAGCTAGTAGGAGGGGGTTACAAAGTTGGTATCAAAGCAAGGGTTTAAGCATTTCTATAGACAAATCTCATATGTACGAGACAAGCAGGTGATCAATTCATTCACTATAAATTTTCTAACCTCGAACTCATAGTTATAAACTTTATTTGAATGGAGATAAAGATGGTTAAAAGTATTAGTTGTCCTTATAAAAATATATATAAAGTGTGTAATACAGTATATGAATGGAATTGAAAGGATGAAATTTCTCATTTGCCCTCAATAAAGCCATCAGAGTATGTATAGATGGCCCATTGGTTAAGGACATTTATAGTCTTTAGAGAGACAAGAGCAAAAGCGAAAGTAAAAATTGAAAAGGAAAATGGAAATGGACCCCTATTCTGAGATGTAAAAATGAAAGGATGAGAGATTTTTCTTTAAGACCTACTTATAGTTAGATGATATTTAGACCATATGATGACCTAGTAGTTCCTACAAATAGAAAGAAATTGGTTAGGCGTGAATTAATGTATCATGTGTATTCCTTTCATAGAAATTATTTGCATAGCCATAGATATCGGTGCTTTAGCGTAAAGGAGGATAAGGAGGAAAAGAAAGCCCGTAAAACGAGACATAAAGAGGAACAAAGGGAAAAGAGAAGCGCAAGAGGTGATCCCCCTGCAAACTTAGAAAGTTTGGAGATCTCTGAAGATGAGGAGGAAAATGAGGAGGCCTTTCAAGAGGAATATATGCAATACCCTAAAAATGAACCACATCGACCTTCCAAATACAGATGAGAAGGATATTAGGACTATCCCTTATCCTATTAGACTTAGTATGTTGATGTTTCCTTGCATGTGAGTAAGAATGATAAGGAAAGAAAAAAAAAGTTTGGATATATTTTGAGAAAGTTTAGAAATTCTCTATTTTGACATGTATATATAAACATAATATGTTATGTGTAAAATAAGAGGATAAGTATTTTCGGAGTTGTGATGATCAAAGACATGCTAGATTTTGGTGTCATATTAGGGATGGATTGGCTCTCAAAATATAATAGCATAATAGATTGTTGAAATAAGAAAGTAGTATTCGACTTATCAGGAGAAGAAAAAATCAAATTCACCGGTGATTTGAAGATGAGGAAAATTCCATCGGTGTCTGCTGTTAAAGCAATGAGGCTACTGAAGAGTGGTTTTATCAAGGACCTTGCTAGTATAGTATATACTACCAAAAAAGAATAACTAAAGTCTAAAGATGTCCTGGTGGTTTGTAATTTTCTTGAAGCTTTTCTTGAGGAATTATCAGGACTTCCTTCAGTTCATGTGATTGAATTTGTAATAGAGTTGGTACCAGGGACTACACCAATTTTAAAAGCTCTATATCATATGGTCCTAGAAAAATTGAAGGAACTTAAAGTACAACTACAAGAATTACTAGACAAGGGATAGATCCATCCTAGTGAGAACCTTAGGGAGCACTCGTGTTTTTTGGGAAAAAGAAAGATTGGTCGATAAGGATGTGCATTGGCTATAAGAAGCTCAATAAAGTAACCATAAAGAACAAATATTCTCTTTCGAGAATAAACGATTTATTCGATCAATTATAAGCAGCATCCATATTTTCCAGGATCAATTTGAGATTTGGATACCACCAAAGAAGATCTTAGAAAGTGACATACAAAGATGGATTTCCGGATGCATTATGGAGATTATAAAATTTTGGTGATGTTGTTCAGACTTACCAATGCCCTAGTTGCCTTTATGGATTCAATGAATTAAGTGTTTAAAGAGTACTGAGATAAGTTTGTTATTATCTTCATTGATGACATTCTTGTCTATTCAAAATCTAAGGATGAGCATGCAGGGTATCCTCAGTTGTGGTCTTATTTCTTCCTTAGGGTGATGGATGGCAAAGAGTAGATGATTAGGGCTAAGTCAATTTCTTAACCGAGACGACATAAACTGGACCGTGGCAGACTAATATGCATTTCATCACCTTCATTAATGATCTTGTGGATTTTTGTAGCATAAAGAAAATTCGGACGGATTGTGGGTGTAGGTCTTAGGAGAAAACCCAAGGCTGGCATAACATCAATGACTATATCATCGAGTGACAAGTCAAAGGATCATATTGCAACTGATCTTCCTCATTTTGATGCAGATGTGAGGATAAGAAATTTACTCCATTTGCCCCTTATTGGACCTATCCCTATATGTTTGTTTTGATTTTATTTTATATGATAGAGATATGTTGCTTCGGAGGTCAAGCAAAGGAAGATGATTTCTTTGCCCTCTGTACATCATCCGATAGCATCTTTAGGTGACAAGGTTAGATCAGGTCGTACCAAAGTTGACATAGCTTAGGAGAGCCACGTGCATCCTTCTAAGGTTAAGGAGCTACTAACTAGGTGCTCGATTAAGGAGCACCATATTGACCCTGTAAGACCTTATACCTCAAAACAATGATTTGCATGGTGTTTTAGCTTAACTTTTGGCCTTTTTACTTATAAGTGACATTCGACTCTCTTTATGCTCATGCTACTTCTACTAATATAGACACTGAGGAGTTCACACGAGCGGCTCTTAAACTGATGAGCCGTTCGCTAGTGGCTTCCTGTTCAGCTAGATACACATGCTTTCCCTTACATAACGGCTGCTATTGGCCATCTAAGGGGGGTTCTTAAGCTAGCTTCTTGTTGATGCAGTTAGAGGGATAACCTACCTTTATATCTTGGTAGAGATAGACTAGCTTCTTACTCAAGATGACCTATCGGTGGCCCTTACTGGAGTCCTAAGGGCACTTATATGAGAGATTTGCCATGTAGCTAGGTCCTAGATTCGACTTTCTACTTAGCAAGGCTCCATCCTTGAGCGGAAGACCGTATATGATATTACCACATCGAGTTATCTTCTCAGGTTGAGATAGCAAAAACTAACAAGGCTGTTCAGGTCGAGCTGGAGCAGGCAAGGAGACGGGTTAGAGAGATGGAGGTGAGGCTACATATTGCACTAGCCGAGCACCATGCATTAATGTGAGACTAGGTAGCTAGGTATCTAGATGGGTGACAACCATTGTGGAGCTGGATTAGGAGCTTGAGAGGACACATGGGAAGCCATCATCATATTCTCACTAGACAGAGTTTAGGATCTTTATTTTCTTGTATTTTTCATTTTCAAGACTTTTATTATATGACTTGACTTTTGGTCAATCAAAGGGCCAAACTTTGATAATTTTTGTTAGGTCGGCTGAGGGGCCAATCTAAGTTAGCACTTTGGTATTTTTTTTCATTGCTCTTTTATTGACTTTAGCATTCTCATACTCCTCTTTTGTCAGCGAACGACTAAATACCAAACTTTTATTCTAAGGGGCTTCAACAATGTTGGGATGTAATGCTTAATGTAAAAACCATTAATTGGCTTAGTAAACTTATGCTCTCTTTAAATTTGTTTGACCACTAACTATAAATCACCGACGACCATGACATGGGTGGCGCCCAACTCTAGTAGAATTTCTAGGCCTATGATCAAAGCTTTGTACTCTACCTAGTTATTAGTGTAGGAGAAAGTAAGTTGGAATGACCATGTGTTGTATACTTTGTCCGATGATTTGATAGAGACCCCTACCCCAACCATATTTTCCTTGATATGTCAAAGTATAACTCCCAAGTTGGCTTCCCTATGGCTAGTACTTTGAATATATCATTGTAATCATTTAGCGATAGCTAAGAAGGGTAATTTGCTAAAAAATCAACAGGTTCTTTCCTCTTCACCAATTTCTAGGGAACGTATTGCAAACTGAACTCGGCCAACGCTAAGACCCACTTTTATAAGTGCCATTTGATAATAGGCCAAGACAAAAGATACTTTATGAGATTGGTTCGGTAACACCCTCTTACTAACTATATAATTATATGTTATACCTTTAAGAAAATAACTATCTATATCATTGTATAACATTAGTAGGAGTGTTACTACATTACTTGAAAACTCTTTGATAAAAATGCGAAATTATTTTAACTTTCTTAAAATTTTACTTCATTAAAATCTCACATAACTAAAATACGTCAACACTAATATTATATATATACGTACGATAAGCCCTATACATAACTTTCTTAATATTATATATAGTTATACTTATCCATAAGCCCTATTGATAAAATAAAATAGGAGTTTCATAAGCTTTCCCAAATATATTTTAAATTTTTCGATTTTCTCACAGGTTGGGCTCATATATACACTCCACAGTAGGTTGACCATGCTTCATTCACAAGATTCTTAAGTTACGGAATTTGCTTACCTACTACATAAGTAACTATTATGAGCTAGAAAGCTCAGTAAATAAAGTCTTTATCTCACAATGAAAATACCGATTATATAGAATCATAAAATTTATTTGAATGATCATAACTATGCGGTTCTAAATACTTTGTAAATGGCATATCTTACTTCTACTACTATGGGCCTTGAGGTTGCAGTTGCTGACATCACTATACTCTATAGTCCATGGTGACCAATATAAATATGTGATCACCGACTCCACTCAGTCCAACTTGATCATTATCAGTGACTCTGCTCAGTCCAACATGATCTAAAATACTACGGTTTCTTATAGGGAAATGAAGAAAAAAAAATGATTTGTTTATAAGGGAAAAGTCTAGAATTCTCATTGTCAACTTGACCAAGATATTTCTCACTCATCCTTATAACTTTTATTTTGTTTTTACCTCCTTTCTACGTGGTTGATTGGCCATCATGTACTTTTTGGACTATTTTTCATGTTTTGGGCTTTTGTTAGCAATAGTAATAATTAAAACTTAATTCTAAGCCATGTTTTGGCCAAAATGTTTTGGCCCGTTACGTTTTATTTATTTATTTATTATTTTTTGAGCCATGTTTCAATATTTGGGGTCATTTGGTGATAAATATAAGTGTTTGCTCACTATTCAAAATGGTTTTGGACCAATTTTATCCTTTTGGGTCACTTTGGTACTAAAAGAAGTTTTTGCCCACTAGTTATAATGGGTTTTGAGCTAGAATTTCATTTTATAAATTTTGTGGTTAATAATATAAATATGCATAGTTTTGGGACAACCAAAGTATTCATTAGGTTTATACTCTAATTACCTAAAACCAAACTATTGTTGGTTTTTTAAGGTTTTATCTTATGTCTTAATTTCTTTAATGTGAAAACTTTATTTTTATAACGACTTAAATATATCTCTTACAGAACTCACAGTACTATATTACTCTAAATATGGGGTACATTTAAAATGTATATTATAAATCCCCCCCCCCTTACAAAAGTTTCATTCTCCAAACATAAAATTGTTCTAGGAACTTAGGTCTCATATTTTCATCTTTTTCCCAGGGTGCTTCTTCAGTTTTTTAACTTTGCCATAAAACTTTAACTAAAAGAATAATCTTATTCCTTAATACTTTATCCCTTCTATATGATATTTGTAACTATTTTTATTAATAGGACAAGTCAATTCTAATTTCTACCAATTCATGATGCAATACAAGCGAAGGATCCAAAAAATATGTCTTCAACATCAATACATGAAACACATTATGCACTTCTACTAAGTTCGATGGCAATGCTAGCCGGTATACTATGTTGCATATCCTTTCTAAAATTTCAAAAGGTCCAATATGGCGAAGGCTGAATTTCCCCTTTTTCTAGAATCATATTATGTCTTTCATAGGTGCCACTTTCAGAAATACTAGATCAGTCGCTTGAAATTCAAGTAGCCTTCTCTTTCAGTTTGCACAATCTTCTAGCGACTTTATGCTATTTTCATCCTTTGTTGAATCTTTTTTATTCCTTCTATTGTAGTGGTGACAAAGTCTGGATCTAGTAGCTTGGTTTCTTTTGCTTCACGCCAATGTACTAGAGATCTACACTTTCTTCCATATAAGGCTTTGTATGGGACCACTCTTATCGTAGCCTGATAATTATAGTTATAGGAGAATTCTACTAATGGCAATAATTTACTCAATGAGCCTTGAAAATTTGTCACATAGGCTTGTAATATATCGTTTAAAGTATGGATGCTTCTTTCTATTTGACCATCAGTTTGAGGAGGAAAAGGGGTAGAAAATTTAACTTTGTCCCCATTGCCCTATGTCTTCCAGAAGGCTGTTGTAAATCTTGAGTCTCAATCTGAAATGATTGAGATCGACATTCAATGTAATCTTACTATCTATTGGATGTATGGCTCTACAAGTCGCTCCAAAAAGTACGTGACTTTTACGAGTAAGAAGTGGGTTGCTTTTGTGAGTCGATCTATCACTGCCCAAATTATATTATACCCTTTTGTAGTTTTTTGTTGTCTGACTACAAAATCCATGACTATTTGCTCCTATTTCCATTCATAAACTTCAATTGGTTCCAAGTTTCCTACATCTCTTTGGTGCTCATATTTTATTCTTTGACTACTTAAGCAATTAGTTACATAATTTACCACATCATTTTTCATTCACAACCATAAAAATGCTCTTTCAGATCTCCATACATTTTTTTGGCGCTTGGATGTATTAAATAAGGCTTATTATATCTTTCATTTAATACATGGTTCTTCATTTCTTCATTGCTGGAAATCCACAATCTTCCTTTAAGACTAAGGACTCCATATTTTGAAATTTCCAAATCAGACTATTTTCCTTCTTTTACTTTTTGATTTATCCTTTTTATCCCAACATCTAACTCTGGCGCACTTTTATTATCTTTCAAATATAGTAGCTTGAAGGGCTAAAGCTGATAATTGTTCTATTACTAGCTCTATCTTTGCTTCACACACTTCCATTCGTAGTGGATCTGGTAATACATATAGTATTGCAAGGCTCGTAGAAGATTTCTTACTTAAAGCATCGACCACTTTATTTCCCTTTCTTGGGTGTTAACGTATTTCACAGTCATAATCCTATACTAACTCCAACGACCGTCACTGTCTCATATTAATTTCTTTTTGTGTGAAGAAATATTTCAAGCTCTTATGGTCGGTGTAAATCTCGCACTACACCCCATAAAGATAGTGCCTCTAAACCTTCAGGGCAAATACTACAACAACAAGCTCTAGGTCATGGGTTGAGTAGTTCTTCTCATAATATTTCAGTTGACGAGAAGCATAAGCAATCATCTTCCCATTTTGCACCAATACAACTCTCAATTCTAACTTAGATGCATCACCATATATTACAAATCTATTTTCACGTTTTGGAATCAGAAGAATAGGAGCGCTGGTTAGCCTTTCTTTTAGCTCATGAAAGCTTTTCTCACAAGCTACTGTCCACTCAAACTTTTGACTTTTACGAGTAAGTCTGGTGAGTGGTGTGGAAATCTTATAAAATCATTCCACGAATCATCTATAATAGCCATCTAGCCCTAAGAAACTTTGCACCTTTGAGATATTTTTTGGTCTAAGCCAACTGCTCACTGCTTCCACTTTTGATGGACCCACGTAAATTCCATCTTTAGAAACTACATGTCCTAGGAAAGTGACTCGATTAAACCAAAATTCACACTTCTTAAATTTGGCATAAACTTGATGATATCTTAGTGTAGTAGCCTGCCGCGGTCTAGTTTATGTTGTCTCAGTTAAAAAATTGACTTAGCCCTAATCATCTGCTCCTTGACATCCATCACCCTAAGGAAGAGATAAGACCACAACCGATGATATAGAGAATTTCATCCTCAAGAGCCCCATCCACCAAGAAAAAAATGAAGAAGCCACCAAAATTGTGTAAGTACGATAGTTCGGAGTCATCCAAAACCCTAATATCAGAGTCATCTATAATACGAGTGTAGAATCATCGCTCGAGGAGTAACACATTAACCGTGAAGTTGGGCGGTAATGGGATATGTTATACGAAACCCATCTGTCTAGCTAGCATAGCTAGAAAATAAAGCTCAAAGTCGCATTTGTAGTCTTGCCCAAGCGCACATGTAAGACTGACTGGAAGATACTAGCCAACTACTATGAGGACTGACATCTCTTCGAAGCCGCCTACGTCTAAACCATTTTGGGTCAATAAGCTGCAGATAAAATAGCTAAGACTCTAGATGATGGTTCGAAGTCAGCCGACCCATGTCATAAAGGTGTCGGAAGCAGAACTCGAAAGTAAGCCCATGATAGGAAGGAAAGTAATCTGGTCTCTAAGGGTGCAAGGCTTCCCGGGACATAAGGAAGGAAAGTAGTATACCTAGAATTACACTATCCATATAGGCCCACCCACTAATGCAAATGGTTTTCTAGCTACGACATCATGGCAATCCCAATACAAGTTGCCTAAGGCTAAATATGTAAGAGAACAGCGGGTACCTTGTCAAAGGGCAAAGGCAAGAGGAAGGAATTCCTTTGTAGAAGCTCTACTAGGCACATAATCACATACCTACAAAAGAGAATTAAGAGGAAAGTGATGTGCTCATTCTCGCTCATTTCCCTAGCATCATTTCTCCATTAAAGCCCAATAATAGCATCATTTATCTGAATAAGGGAAATCTCCGATAGAGTAAGTAACCTAGCTCCCAATCCAAGACCCTCACTAGGAAGTCTGGTAAAGGCCGCCATACCAAGTATAGTTACGGTTATATAGCTGTGGGAAAAAAGAAAGCAATTGTATGAAGGAGATCAAAAACTCATCGTAACTAGGAAGGAAGAGGATCATACAAAAAGGGTTTCCTTGTAAAGTTAATAAATTTGGCTATTCCGATTGATTCTCATATTGGCAAATATCTAGGTTTAAGACGATTAATCCATATCGGCCAACACTTATCAAAAAGAGTCATCCAACTCTTCATACTCGATCTTAAAGTCCAATCTATGCTTTCAAATTAAAATTTAAAGGGAAATTCATCAAAATTGCAATCATCTAGAAAAGGATTCTCTTGCAAGAGGAGATAAACGGTGGAAGGACTAGCCACTATAGTAATTTTCCAGCCTCTTGAATGGCTTCTTGAGAAAGAGGTAGATTTGTAGAAAAAGACCTCTACCCAAAAGAAACTAATATTTGGGAAATAACTTTTAGAAAAAAGTGATTCCATGGATAAAGAGGGTTTTCTTGAAGAAAGGAGTAAAGTTTTTAAAAAGAGATGAAGAACAATAGAGGTTTCTGTTTGCAAAAGACAAATGGTTTAAGGAGACATAAAGGGGGCACTAGTGCATATTTTTTTACAATTTAATCTGTAGCGTGTGGCCAATCTAGGTGAAGAGTAACGGCCACCCAAGGGGGGCACACAAGTCGGTTGCCCAGGACGACCATCATTTATTGGGATTTCACGAGACTTGGTGGTTATTTAGTTTGAAATTCAAATTTTAAGCAAGGATTTGGCGGGATTCTAAGAAAATCTTAGGGAAAATAAATTAAATAGCTAGGATATCAACCAATTGAGTTGATTAAACCAATTATACTATAGGATTATTCAAAATTGACCAACTTTTTTAGCTAAAATTAAGAGTCAAGATGTAAGAAAAGATAATTTTTATTGGGAAAAGATAATTTTTATTGGAAAAAGACCTCTAAAATAGCGGCCAATCAATTACAATGATCAAATTTAATAAATGTCTTACCATCAATTATACTAAAATCAACCACTACGAACAAAGAAGTAATTATTTTTAGTCAATTATACTAAAATCGGTCGGAGATGATAACAAAATATAGAAAACAATTTTAAAAGATTTGCCTAAGAACCAATGATGGATTAAGGGTGAGGTTCAAACAAGGAAATGCTAGCAAGGATGCCACTAAGGTTGTGCCACATTAGATTGAGGGAGTTAAGGATATTCATCGCTGTCACCATGGTATTTTGATAGCGCTAATTGATGGACTTTTCCTTTGCCATGACCTTTACTGCCTTGTTGGTCTGGTGAATCAAGCTACACCTATTGCTTTTCCATTCCCTTAGTGATAGCCATACATCAGACTTATTACCTTAAAGATGTTTAAGGGTGACGAGCCTCCAATTATGTTACTTAAGCCGATAGAGTCTTAAACTCGGCATACAAATTCAGATAATGTGCCTGGGCATTCCTCACTGTATACCTTTCTTGATCCAACTCTCTTAGTGACAGATCATAGTGGGTCACTACTTTACTTCTTCTACCCTTGCTATGGATTGATCACGTGCAAGTTAATCAATCAGTTCATTTCATCATAAACCCTCCAAAGCCAAACCCTTACCTAATCAATCACTTCATTAGAATAAATTATGTTGTCAAGCGCAATTAAAACTTCCCCGAGGCTTAGATCTATGCACGCTTAAGCCACGTCTTGAAGAAGGAAAGTCGAGAGTTTGATATAGAATGGATGAAAGAATTACGGGAGGGGCACTAAGTCCTAGCTTAATGCATGAAGAAGGAGTCGTTGGATGAGGAAACTTTGAAGAATTAGCCCCAAACCTAGGCCTCTCAAACTGCCATTGGTGCCATCAACATAAATGCAAGAAGGGAAGCTAAAGGCAATATGAGAGGAGGGATTGTGGATAGAAGGGGCATTGGTGAGGTGACCTTCGGAGTCATTAATTACGACAACTTTAGAACGATCACTCTTGTTGGTACTTCTAGAAGAACTATCGGAGTTGGTCATGGTATTTATGTTTTAAATGAAAAGTGAGGAAGAAATGTTGTATTTTGTATTTATAGAAGATTACTATGCATTTACCCCTCATATTTTCAGTTTTACTCAATAAGAGGGGTAAAAGAGGGAATTTGTTGATGTCAAAATTAGTATTTTGACACATGGCATTGGATGGGTTAAAATTTTTTATCGAGATAAAAAAAAAGACCCATATCTAAAGGTAATTTACATTGGAAAAATTGTGAAAGAGGCCATCCAATTAAACCAACCGCACAATGAACCGTGCAACTTAGAAGACTGGCCACATGGAAGGTCATGAGGTAAAGTGTTACCGGCTGCCAACCATAGTCGTGCGGCCAAGGAGGGGGTTGGCCGCCCTGCCTAGGACATGCGGCCGGTCTGCTTTGTGGCTGCTTTGTGTGTCTTCTCATAGCAAAATTCCACAATTTTTTAGGTGTTTTCTCTCTTCCAGATGCATTTCGATAAGGTTCAAAGTCTTAAAATAGCATAAAACAAACTACAATGGAATCGGTGCACAAAGACAAATGAGAAGAGATAAAAATGTTTGAGACATAAAAATATGTTACGTAAGGGAATATTCTCACTTCTCAAAAGGAATCAACCAAATATGCTCTACTTTCCTATCAAGGAAGAATGAGTCAAGCTTCCTAAAAAGTCTCATTAACTTATGCCTTAAGCAAAGGTGCTTGGTCACTAAGCAAGCTTGATCATTAAGCAAAGATGGTTGGCTCCAAGTTTCCCACCTCTATAAATAGAAGGAATCCATCAAAGAGAAACCTATCACCCAACAACTCATCAATCCAAATGATCCAATATCAATTTCCTTTGGCCTTATGCCATTTTATCATCCTTCAATGGATTTATTTCAGCCTCTCCTTTAAGCTTTTTATCGGTCTGTAGGCTTATGGCTTATGTGATTCATGTAAACACTCTCAATGTTTATTTTCTTTCACCATCACATTGTTGTTATTTATCGTAGTTTAATAGATGTCATTATCCAAGAATAGTGCAACTCTTTAAGTTTTCTATTTGCTTCTGCTTTACATTTCCAAGTTAGATTTCTTTATCCAAATAAACATGTATCGTTAATTCGACCATGTTGTTTACTTTTCCACCAAACACGTATCGTTAACCCAATAGTGTCCTTTACTTTTTCTACTAGCAAGTATCAATAAGCCGACCTTGCTATTTATTTTATCGTTCATTTAGGACTAGGATTAAACTTAGTTTGAAGTAGCTTCATACTTATGGCATGCCTGCATTTGCTAGAACAGAATGACACAACTCACTCAAAACTTCCAACTCTTTTCCGGGTAAGTCTTCGAATGCTTTATCTTGTTTTGCTATTTCATTAAGCAATATCTCTCTACCCTATTGGCCCTTCTAAAAGTAAGTTTTTCCCCCACGATGTCAACACATCCTCATCTTATGATGTCAACACATTCTCACTACATCTTCAATCATGAGTGCCAAATGAAAAATGCAAGATATCATGATGGCCTCCCATGTATCCTCTAACCTCTTAAGCTCTCGATTCGCCTCTATAATGGTGGTCACCCATCCAGTTACCTAGATGCCTAGTCTCACAATATTCTGAGATAAAGGATGACTCATCTTCATCACTTCCTAGCACTCGAATACTACAATATGTAGCCTCTTCTCTAGATCTCTTACTCATCACCTCGCCTACTCCAGCTTGACCTTGCACTCGGCTGCGAAGATAACTCGACCATGGTAGTATTATATACGATTTTCTGCTCGATGTAAGAGGCTCACCGAGTAGAAATTTAGATATGGGACCTGGCTTCATGATCAATCTCACATTTAAGTGTCCTTACAAATCTACTAAGGGTCACCGATATGTCCTCCCGAGTGAGAAGTCAGTCGATCTCTGCTAGGATATAAAGGTTGGTTGTCTCTCTAACTACATCGGCAAGAGGCTAGCTCAATAACACCCTCAAATGTCCGACAACGATCGGTGTAATAAGAAGCATGTGCATCCAGATAAAAAGGAAGCCAGCTAGCGAACTGGCTCATCAAATTAAGAGCTGCCCATATGAGTTCCTTTGTGTTCATATCAGTAGAAGCAATAAGAGCAGAAGGAGAGTCGGTCGTCACCTATAGACTAAAAACCATGAAAATATCGATTTGAGGTATAAGGTCTTACAAGGTCAGTAGGACACTCCTCAACCGAGCACTAAGTGGTGGCTCCTCCACCTTAGAAGTATGGATGGAGCTCTCCTCAACTATGGCAGCTTTGGTATGACTCGATTCGACCTCATCACTTAAAGATGTTATCGGCTAATGCACGAAAGGTGAATAAATCAACTTCCTTTACTTGACCTCTGAAGTGCCCTATTCCAGTCATAGAAAATAAAATCAAAATAAACATACAAGAATAGGCCCGATAAGGGACAAATCGAGTAAGTTTCTTACCCTCACATCTGTATCAAAATGAGGAAGGTTGGTTGCAGTATGATCATCTAACTCGTCGCTCAACAATATAATCATTGATGCCTGGCCAACCTTAGGTTTCTGTCTAAGACCTAGATCAACAATCTGTCTGGATTTCCTCTATGATGCCAAATTCCACAAGATCAATAGTGAAGGTGATTAAAGCTTAAAGTCGCATTTGGAGTTCAGCCCATGCACACATGTAAGATTTACCGGAAGATCCCAACTGATTACTTATGAGGGCCCAACATCTCTCTAAAAGCCACCCACCTCTAAACTACTCCGGTCCAAAGAGCTACGATAAAATGGGTGAAACTCTAGATGAGGGTTCAAAGCATAACTCAAAATTAAGCATAGAACTAAAATATTCCATGAAATCCTCTCGATAAGTAAGCTGGTCTTTAAAGGTGCTAGGCTTCCTAGGACATAAGGAAGGAAAGTAGAAGTATACCCAAAATTTCATTATTCATAAGGACGGACCCACCAGCCAATGCCAATGATTTTCTAGCTACGACATCATGATAACCCGGTACAGGTGGCCTAAGGCTAAAGGTGCAAGAGAATAGCTAATACCTTGTGAAAGGGCAAAGGCAAGAGGAAGGAATTCCTTTGTGGAAGCTTTACTAGGCACACAAATCACATACCTATAAAGGAGAATTAAGAGGAAAGCGATGTGCTCATTCTCACTCATTTCCGAAGCATTATTCCAATATTTCTCCATAAAAGCCTATTAAAGCATCCTTTGTTTGAATAAGGGAAATCTTCTTTCCAAGTAAGTGACTCGGCTCTCAATCCAAGACCCCGAATAGGAAATCCGGCAATGGTTGCCATATCAAGTATAGTTACGGTTATAAGACCATAGGGAAAAAGAAAGTAATTATATGAAGAAGACCAATAACTCATCGTTCCTAGGAAGGAAGTAGGATCATACAAAAGGGGTTGCCTAGTTAAGTCATTAAATTTGGCTATTTCGGCCGATTCCCATATTGGCAAATATCTAGGTTTAAGATGATCAATCAATGCCGGCCAACACTTATCAACAATAGTTAGCAAACTCTTCATACCTCATTTGTCCAATCTCTACTTTCAACTTCAAAGGGAAATTGGTCTTTGAAAGGGAAAATAGTCCAGAAGGGGGTACCTTTCTCATGGCGGAAGTAAAGACCAAGAACTGTACCACTATCACATGAAGCTAGTACATCGATTCCAATCTACCAGAGGAGGATTCTCTTGTAAGAAGAGAGAAACAATGGAAGAACCAGCCACTATGGTGATTTTTTGGCCACTTGAATGGCTTCTTGAAGAAAGAGGTAGATTTGTTGAAAAGAGACCTCTACCTAAAAGAAACTAATATTTGGGGATATTACTTTGAGGACAAGGTGATTCTATGGATAAGGTGGGTTTTCTTGAAGAAACGAGTAGACTTTTTGAAAAGAGATGAGGAGCAATAGAGGGTTTCTTTTTGGAGAAGATAAGGGCTTAAGGAGACATGAAGGGGCCACTAGCGTAGATTGTTTGAGGTTTAAAAAAAATTTAAAAACAAAAAATTAAAAATAATCAGGCATGCCTTGGGCGGCGATCCTTATGCGCGCACACGCGGCCTGACCATCCTTGTGCACTTGCCCTGATAAGTTGCACGCCTAAAACGTGTAGTTGGTCTCGACGAAGAATAACGGCCGCCCGAGGCAGCCACACAAGTCGGTTGCCACGGACGGCCCACGTTTATTAGGATTTCACGAGATTTGGTGGATATTTAGTTTAAAATTCAAATTTTAAGCGATGATTTGGCTGAATTCTAATAGGATTTTGGGGAAAATAATCTAAACAGCTAGGATCTCAACATATTGAAATGGTTCAATTGATTATACTATTAGATTATTTAAAATTGACAATGTCGTTATTTTATCTCACCATCACAATGTCGTTATTTTATCGAAACTCAGTCAATATCATTATCCAGGAATAGTGCAATCCTTCAAAACTTTTTGTTTGCTTCAATCGCTTTATATTTCCAAGTTAGATTTCCTTTTTCGCTCAACACGTATTGATAATGCAACCATGTTCTTTACTTTTCTTCTTTACACGTATTGTTAACCCGATCGCATCCTTTACTTTTTTTGCCAACAAGTATCATTAATCCGACCCTGCTCTTTGTTTTATCATATGAATATGATTAACTTAGTTTGAAATAACTTCATACTTCTAGCACGCCCGCATTTACCAGAATAGAATGACATAACTCGCTTCTAACTTCAACTCTTATCCAAGTCTCCAAAAGCTTTATCTTGTTTTGGTCTTTCATTAAGCGATATCTCTCTACCTCATTTGCTCATCTAGAAATAAAATTTTCCCCGCGAGTGTCATCACATCCTCATCCTATGATATTGATCTACAAATTAGATAAGAAAATTAAATAAAAAGGAGATAGATTATCTCTAAACTTGATTTTTCATTAAGAATTTTGGTATCTTTTTTGAATAAACTTTATTTGTGGTAGGAAAATGAACGGAAGAAGATGAAAAGAGGAGAGAGAGAGATCTTCACGTTTTTATTGAAGAAAATGAAGAAGAGGGAGTCGGTTATTTATAACATGTTCTAGAATGATTAAGTGGTCAAAAAATTTGAGGCAAGATTTTTTTTCTTATCTTAGTCTCTAATCCTTATCACTTATTACATTTATCACTTTGATTTTTGTCTCCTTATTTGGGTAAGGAATAGTAACTTAAGTTTAGTTTTGGCCCATTAATTTTTTTGGGTCATAGATCAAATTATATATTTTTTATGGTATTATGGTTAATAATATTAATAAAGCATAATTTTGGACTACTTAATATTAATTAAGTTTATACTTTAATTATCTAAAGTCAAACGTACTCGGAAATTATTATAAAGTTTGTAAAATTTTAACATATATCTTATTTTCTAGAATGTGAAAATTTTATATTTATAATAGTTTAAATATATCTCTTACAAACTTTTGCGTACAAAAAATCTAATATATAACTGGTTACAAGTACCTAACTGTTATATGAGAAAAAGAAGTATTTTTTATAATTTTTGGATGAATAATTAGTTACAAGTACAAATATACTTGTAAACTCTAGTATACGGTTAATAAAAAATTACAAATCTTCCTTAATATCTCTCTCAAATCTTCTCATCCCTGTTTTTGGAATTTTGCAACTTGACTCGAATGAAATGCTATCAACTCCAAACATCAAAGTCGGAAATAGACTCCCTAATTTCAATTCCAATTCCAATTCCGACATTCAAATGCATTCTAGATTTTGATATACTAGTTTGAATCTGGAATTCGGGTTGAGCTCACAAAATTACGTTTACTGACCTTTACTCGAAGTTCGAATTCGAGTTGGGGAGGCCTACAAAGTCCTTTTCG
This sequence comes from Coriaria nepalensis, assembly GCA_027186245.1. Lineage (NCBI taxonomy): Eukaryota > Viridiplantae > Streptophyta > Magnoliopsida > Cucurbitales > Coriariaceae > Coriaria > Coriaria nepalensis. Next base: position 4,802,488 of record CP114493.1, read on the forward strand.
CCTAGAAAGCCCGTTGAGGCGAAAGCCCGTTGAGGCGAAAGCCCGTTGAGGCGAAAGCCCGTTGAGGCGAAAGCCCGTTGAGGTGAAAGCCCAAACGACTGTGTAGGGTTAAGGTAAACCACCGAACATGGAGGTCTTCCGGACCAAAACTTCTTTACAATAAGAACAAAAAAAGAAAAAACAAATTGAATTATAATACAGAAAACGAGTCTGGAATTTTGAGAGAAAGAGAGAGAGACAGAGAGTAGCCGGTAACGAAGAGAGGAGGAACCGAATTAGAAGCAAAAGGATGGGTCGGCAAGCGGTCGCTAAGCTGATCGGTTCCATCGTGTCGCGTAAAGCTTCTTCATCTCCTTCTTCCTCACTGTTTTCATTTTCGGCGTCACAGACTAGGCATTATGCGGCAGCACAACCACCGCCACCTGCAGTTTTCGTGGACAAGAACACTCGCGTCATATGTCAAGGTATCACCGGAAAAAACGGTACCTTCCACACCGAACAAGCCATCGAATACGGCACCAAAATGGTATCTTTCCTCTCTTATATACCCACTACATTTTCTCGACCATTATTTTCACCATTTCGGCGTATTATTTCCCTGATCGAAGTGATCTTATTATTCTTTTTATGTATGGTGCTCAAATTTTGCATCTACCTGGAAATGAGTTGAGAGATGTTACTGAACCAATGCTATGTTTTAAAATGCGAAATAACTCATCAATATATTATTGACTATAGCATAATGCTAAATTTTTTTTCTAAATATTTTACTGAGCAGTGGTTAAGAACATAGTTCTCTGTTTTTCTAAATATATTTTTCTGAGAAATGGTATGTTTTTCATGTGCCTTCTTATAATCTTTGAAACAGGTAGGTGGTGTGACACCTAAGAAGGGTGGAACAGAACACTTGGGACTCCCTGTATTTAACTCTGTTGCAGAAGCAAAAGCTGAAACAAAGGCTAATGCCTCAGTCATCTATGTTCCCCCGCCGTTTGCTGCAGCAGCTATTATGGAGGCATTGGAAGCCGAGCTGGATCTTGTTGTTTGCATAACCGAAGGGATCCCTCAACATGATATGGTATGTAACATGAGTTGTTCTGCTTCTGAGGAGATTCAAGTTCTACATAAAGCATTTTAAAAGTAGAATGAAGATTCTTAATTATGCAGTCAAAACTAATTAACTTTTGTAATATTGCGATTAAGTGGTGAGTCAATCCCTTGGGAAATTTGGGTTGAAACCCTATTGAGTAAGAATCTTTTTAACTGAATGATTAATCTTATTACATACAGACCCCGATCACTTGAATGAGGGAAACAGTGGAATTAAAAAATTATATATATAAAAAAATTGGAACTAGAAGCCCAAGGCATAACTAGTAGAGATATTATGGTTAAATTTAGACAACAATCGCGCGCCTACAATGACATGTGGAAGTAAAAGTGTCTGGTAAAAATCTGACTGCCATACCTTTTATAATGAGCACTGATACTGGTTGTTGACATATGCATACTGTCATGTATGCTTGGCAAGGATATGTACTGTCCTAAGTTGTTTCATCCTGTTATTTCTTGGATGGGTGCTCATACATGGATTTTTTTGTTGGTCGAAAACTTTATATGGATGGGATAAATTCATTCAGCATTCATAATTTTATTCTCTCTTTCACCATTTCATTCGACACATCTCTTTCTATTCTGTCAGTCGCTACTTTTCCCCATCTTTCTTTTTCACTTCGTCCACTTCCCTTTCATGCATGGGGTAGGAAACCATGCATAAAGGAGAAGCAGAAGAGGTAGGGGAAGGAAGGGATGCATATAGATGTTTGGATGTGGTCATATATGATTGATTTACACCTGCAATGCCTGGGTGATTTTTTTAATCAGTGCATTTGGGTATATGGTTATTTATCTTCTCTGTTCATATATTTCTGGTGTTGATTAATTTTTTGGTAGATAACCAGTTTTGGTATTAATGGATAAGTGTGAGAGAGAAAAAATTAATCAGCAACTTGTTTATTGCCTTAGGTACGAGTGAAGGCTGCTCTCAACAAACAGTCTAAAACAAGGCTAATTGGACCGAACTGCCCAGGCATTATCAAGCCTGGGGAATGTAAAATTGGAATAATGCCCGGATATATCCATAAACCTGGACGCATTGGCATTGTATCTCGCTCTGGTACCTTGACATATGAAGCGGTGTGTTTACCATCCCTCCCTCTCTTTATTTTTTCTCAAATAAGGTGAAAAGCATGGACACTGAAAATGTTATTCTCTATTTATTTTTACTTTTATGATTAACTTGATTTTATTTGTAATTAAATTGTGGGGTGGAAGCTTATTTGACTTTTGTTTTTGTGACTACTTTGAATTGTTTGTATCTGGGAGTGAGTTGGTGAAATGTGGTACCACATGATTGTTTTTAACAGCCCCTGTATCTTGTTTATCTGCTCTCTATTAAAATTTACCTGTTGTGCTCTTTATGTGTGAGGTTTAATACAATAGGATCGATGATCCTTGGCCGTGGAGAATTTTTTCGCAATTTTCTCATATCCTTATTTTCCAGGAAGAATAAAAAGTGACGTTTTTCTCTTTTGGTAATATAGTCATCTCTAAACCCTTTTTTGGCTTTTGTATTTGTTGTTTATTTATTTATTTATTGTTGAATATTTTTATTTAATTATTTTTCTTCTCAAAATATCTGCTAAATTTTTTTGAACTCTACCTGTATTCATATCATGTTAGAGATTGTGGCAGTACTTTATATGTCCCGTTTGTGCTTTATCTTTTAATGAACACAGGATCCTTATGTTTTTAGTTTTATCCAATATTTATGTTTCAGGTTTTCCAAACAACTGCTGTCAGCCTTGGACAGTCTACTTGTGTCGGTATTGGGGGTGACCCTTTTAATGGGACAAACTTTGTTGATTGCATTGACAAGTTCCTTGCTGATCCTCAGACTGAAGGTGAATCAATCTTTAAGAGTTTCCATCTATTTTTCTCTACCATTTGAATTGTTTTCATATCTACTGATTACTAATTTTTCTCTACTATTCAGCTTGTCCATTGATTAAGAAGGCTAAATTACTCTTTAGTCTTTGTACTTTCACATTTTTCCTATTTTAATCTATGAGAAATAGTAATCTATTTTAATCAAGCCATGTCAACATCTAATAGTAAACCATGCTGACATGGCTTGATCTCATTGGTTGGAGTAACTCCAGGAGTAGGAAATAATGCCTCTTTCATCTATATCCCTTCAATGGATTGAGTTGATCATTGTCATATTTTAGTCATCGGGGTCAAAAAAATAAAAAAAATACATTTGTATGTAAAAAAAAAATCTCCTAAACTTCTTATTTCTATTTTATAGAGAAGTTCTTAAATGGTCCTGGAGTATATACTCCCAAGGGTCCAGATGGTGCCATGTCATCATAAGTGATGATATGTCACCATTTGAACCATTGGGAGTATATACTCTAGGACCATAAAATAATGCTTCCTTTTCCTTCCTCTTCCCCAGACAACCCTCCACCATTTTTGTCCTCCTAAAACTCAACCACGGGCCGGCTAGCAGAATCGGACCATGGCCCCTTTCCGCCGCTGGTCATATTCCAGCCTAATCTCTCTCTCTCTCCCCCTAGGGAGGGAGGGAGAAACTAGAATATGCCAGCGGTGGATGCTCGGCTGCCCAGTGATTGAGTTTTAGGGGAAAAATTGTGGAGGATTGATTTGATCCAATTGGAAGTTTAGGGATGAAAATATAAGGACTAAAACAATAATTCAACCACATAAGAATGATAGAAATTAGGTCCCCATGTATTGTATGTGCACCATTAACATTATTAATAGTGTCAAGTCTTTAAACATGAACACCACCTGTTTATTTAGTGGGTTGACATGACACGTTACACTTGACACATTTATGAATTGAGTTAATTCCTACTACTAACACAACATGACCTGTACAACGTGTATCTTAAAAAAGTCATATAAGACATGTTTAGGTATGTATGTTACACAAATCACATTTAATCGTGTGATCTAATTTTTAATCATTTTCCTTTGTACAAATATTCTAGATTCATCCAAATAATCAATGTTTTTAGCTTATGTTCTTGGGTTTGTAAAATAAATCCAAGGTTCGTACTTTAACTGCTATTAATAAATTGGTTACGCATGTTTGGCCCATTTTAGATGCACTTTTGATAAACCTGTTGTTTTAATTATGGCATGAACACATTTACCCGAACCCATTATTTTGTGTCGTGTTTGTGTCAAATTTTGATACTCATTTGATGGGAGTATTTCTTGAAGGTAGAGGGCATTTGGTGGTAATTACTTGATTTAAGAGAGCTAATGGAGACAATGTGATGGGAAGTATGAGAAGGGAGAGTCTTAGGTAGGGATGTGTTCTGGATTCCATAAACCGTATTTTTGTGATTATTGCGGGTTTTGGTAGTTTAAAGCATTGGTCTTTGACACGTATTTACAGGTACTTCAAGGGGATATAATATATCATTTCATCAATCAACCATACTCTGTTTAATTTTCATAGGTCTTATACTAGTATGTCTTCTAGATCTAACGGACTTTATTTGATCTCCCATATTGGTATCGAACATCAATTAATCATTTTCATATGCTACAATTGCATGGACCTTATACTTTCTTTTATATGATTGTGAAATGTTTTCAAATTATGTTACATCTGCAAAATTATTTTGAATTTTTGAACTGTTTGAATGGGAATGTCAACATGAGTTTTCAATAGTGTTGATTCTTTAAGTTATTGAAGATGCCAGTCATTTTAGTTAAATTTACTGAACTTTTTATCAATTCTAAGTGCTACAACTGGTCTGATTTCTTCTTCTGTCAGCTAATTCTTATGAGGAACTCTCTAGTTCACAGTTTCAAGTTCAGTATCGCCAAGCTTGTTTGACCAAACTGTGGTTTCAATTGAAATTTCCTTTTATCTTACCATCTGTTTGGCCGGAAACTGCATGATCAATAACTCCATCTCTATATTAACAAGTCTGTTAGGGTTAGTTGTGTGATGCAAAAAAAGAAAAAAAGTATTTATATGTCTAAAAAAATTGGCGGATACATTTTCATTATTCAGGTATTGTCCTCATAGGAGAAATAGGAGGGACTGCTGAAGAAGACGCTGCTACTTTAATAAAGGTGTGTTAGTGTGTTACATATGCTCTCTCTTCCGTTCAATTTAATTGTCTTGTTAATTGTTTGAATATATTAAAGTGACTGTTTCATTCATCAGTGATGAGTCTAATTCCTACCTTGTAAGTTGTAACTTGGACTACTGCTGTTATGATTATACATTTTTTTTTTTGGTCGTTCAAGCAATTTTTGTTTTAGTATTAAAGTGATGTAGATGACCTTCACCATCTTGACAGCCTGTGGCCCGTATCCTCTTAGAAGAGGGTTATCGACCACAATGGTTTCTGGAGAATGTTATCAACAGGCCAGAAAAGTAGGGAAAAACAAGAGAAAGAAAAATTTTGGCTGCTATTTCCATGCCAACTGATAAGAAATCGGGCTGAATTGAGGAGGACCCGAAGCAATGAGACCCCACCCCACAAAGTGGAGTGTGGGTGTCAAACAATTTTGGGCATTAATAGCTGGGATGAGGTGGAGCATTCAGGTGGTTGTAAACAAACAGTGCTCCATGGCCAGTTATGTGTGAGCAAGACAGACGACACCCGATAACTTGAAATAGGAAAAATATTAAAACACTCATCAATCCCCACACACCATTTTGCATTGCTTAGGCTGTCTTGTTATTGTTGAGATTAGATATTTCCTAGTAAATCTAGATTTAAGAATAAGGTAAAATAAATCAGTAATTGAGACCTGAAGTCTTTACTTTCCCTTTCATTTACCTTCTTAAATTCTCCAGTATACTTTGGTGACTATCTCAATGAAATAATGCTCCAGTCTGCTTCTTGACTCTAACGTTCTGTACTTTCTTCCTGTTCATTTTGTTAATTGTTTCAAGTTTGTCTTAGTCATCTCCAGTGTATGCCTACAAAATTCATGTTAATAATTTTTTGTCAATTGAGAAAAAATTCGTGCATTTTTTTTTTTTTAATAGTTTGCAAGTGTACATGTAAATATCATCATTGCCACTGTCATTAATAAATTGGTACTCATACTGATTATACTAATTAAAAAACAGGAGAGTGGGACTGAGAAGCCGATTGTTGCATTTATTGCTGGCTTAACGGCTCCACCTGGCCGTCGTATGGGTCATGCCGGAGGTATGGATATAAAACTTTCAATAAGGCCTTTAATTTTATGCATCCACTTCTGCTTTTTACCTGTTGTGATGCTTTTCCACCAGTTAATCTGATCTGAATGGATGTTTGGTGCAACTAATTATTATCTATATGCTTTTTTTTTTCTTTTTCTTATTTTTTCAATCAATTACGTTGCTACAGCCTATTTGAACTCTACCTTCATAAGAATTTAATGTGCATAAAGGTTTCTTCTTCACAGAACATATTGTCGGAAAGATAAACAATCTTATTACATGTTCTTGAAGATTGTATCAGTATGAAAGAAGCAATAGGCTTGGATATATAAGCTTGGATGAGAAATTCTTTTAGGAGGGGATTGGGGCTTCTTAGTAGCACCAAGCTCTATCTAGGACAGAGTAGACATATGTAGGCTAATGAGCTGGTGATGCAGAAATGCTAGCAAGAATGAGAAAAAAAAGAATTCAAAGAAAAGGAAAGAATTTATCCTTAAAATCAGCATTTAATGTGATGTTTCGTTTGTTAAAATAATCTGAATAATTAATTTCAAAGCATGCCTTCTATCCCTGGTATAGAATTTAATCTAGGAAACTAAGTAAAAGGCAAATTTCAAAAGGACGAAAACAAAAAAAAAAAAAAACCTGTTAATGAATGAGGAACATAAAACAAGGGACCATTTGGTTCATATAATGTGTGCGCAGTGGCATGCACATCTTAAAATTTTCATTAATATTTCATGGATTTGAGTGTGGGTATTAGCCTAGCATTTTGTTTGCAGATATGAGAGGTTCTGCGATCACTGCACTGCCACATCCAAAAGTGTGGATGTGCTATATACCTGCACTGCCACATCCAAAAGTGTGGATGTGCTATATACCCTTCATAAATGGGAGGCATCCTATTAAAAAGACAACGTATCCAATATATATATATATATATTGTCTATAAATTACATTTTTGCCTACACTTCTATTTGGCATCAACTCTCGTTTCTATTTTCAACCTTTTCACTTTTCACTCACTCTACATGTTCGATTAGACATATTATGATCCTTATGTTAATTCTTAATATATTATATTAGATCTAGTTCTGATCTGTTATCAATGAAGTTGAATTTGCCTTTAAAAGAACCAAAAGAAAAAAAAAAAAAAGGTAACGCTAACAATATTTAACATGTCTTGAACCAGAAATGTATCTTAGGGTACCCCATGAAATTGATTTTCAAGAACCAGATGTCTGGGCATCCAAATGCATAGATATCTACATTGAATGCCAACGAGTATCTTAAGACAACGTGTTTGGGAGAGATGAATCTTAGTGAATTGATTCTCACATTTGGTTGGCCCATCTCACGATTTCTCAGCATGGGAATATCCCTCCACTTTTCTGGAGTTCTTTCCCTCAAGGTTTGAGGAAACTGGAGAAATTGTGTCTCAATGGTATTAAATACAAATAGTAACACGACTCTCATTGAATAAATATATCAATAAAAAGACTAATAATATTAATAGTATCTCGTATCTAGAATTATTTAGATCCCCATCATTCTACATGTAAATGTGCTATTACTTGCATAAACGTAATATATATATATATATATTGGAAGATGAATAATGTCTTCCTGTTCTACATCATTTTTATAAGGAGAATTCACAAATTGTCTTATGAAATCGATCATGGAGGAAAAATAAAAATCCTGATGTTCAAAAACGTGTCCTATTCTTGTTGTTTGTTTGAATCGCCTTTGTGTCGGGTGACATAAAAGGATTCGTGGGTTGAGAGAGAGCTCAACTTAATCCTTCAACTAACTAGGGAGAAAACTGAAGCAGAAGAGAGAGATGTCTTAAACATACACCCCTCCCCCAGTCTATGCCACTCCTGCTGTTGATCTCCAATCATCTGATGAGTGGGACTTTCAGCTCTGTGTTGGGCTGCAGAGAGGAGAATTGGAGATAGAGGGAGTGGATAGAGAGGCATAAGAATAATCAGGAAGGTAGATAGAACAACAAGGGTAATTGAGGGAGACACAGAAGTGAACCATTCTGCAAGGTCAAAAGGAAATGGACATTATATTCCATTTTTATATGAATTTAAGTGAAGCAGGCGAGGAGTGGGACAGGGTCTGGTTCTAGGGTCAAAAGAATCAAAAGTTGAGAAGAACATGTCTACACTTTAATTGCTAGTGCTTCTCTAAATTCGAGACTAAAGTCTTTAAGTAGGTCTGATACTATAGTTTTTTTTTGGGTCAAGAGAGATTCTTCCCTCCTGGCCCACGGTTCATTTGTGGACCAGGCCAACGAGAAAGAGCTAGGTAGGATCGAAGGGGAGTGGGGGAGGAAACAAAAATGCCCCCCATGAATACAAGGGGTTTTTTTTTTATTGGATCTGGTCTAGGGATGTTATATAATTGTTTTCTGGAAGAGTTATATAATTGTTGGTCACTTTAGTTTATTATGCTCTATGTTTCTAGAAAGTGGTGGTTCCCTGCAGTCTTAAATGCTTCCAATCTATTGTAATTTCTGGAGGTGTTGTAATGCTAGCTTGTATTCTCAAGTTTTGAGGAATTAAGATCTTGGTTTGTATAACCACATGTGTTTGTGCTTTCTAGTTTGCCCTATGCTAGTGATGTGATCATTTCATTTGTTATTTGTCTGACATGGAACAACGATTACTATCCTTGTCGCTTGTATTTTAATGTCACTTGGGTAAAAATCTTTTGGGTCTAGCTACTCCAGCCATCCATTAATCCTTAGGGTCGAACCTCTTGGGGTCACATATTTTCTTCTTCTTCTTCCAAACCTTCAGCACTTCAATTATGTTACTAATGATGTATATCTATCATTTCGTCTATACATTATAGTCAATCTTTGCATGCCTCTTTTTCCTTCATGTCCTTTGATTTTGACTTCTTGTCTTCTAAATTTTTTTACTGTCATAATAGTTATATTATTACTAATAATAATTTGAGAAGAACTTTCTTACTGGTTGAGTATATATCTTTGCATCACTCACATCATAAGTATTCTATTAAATATCCATCAACATAATACCCATTCTTATATTAAATTGCAGTTCGTGGCTTCTAGCATTAATCCATTAATTAAATCTAACTTCTAAGACATCATATATTAATTGTTGACAAGGAATCTTCGATTCAATCCTAAAATAGCCCATAATAGCCCATAGAAAGTATAATAAATTTTCTAGAAAGTATAATAAATTTTCTAGAAAGTACTTTTTTATTTTTGGTCACAATTAAGTACTTGTTCATTCCCCATCCTTTTCTCCCTTTTTTTAAGAGATTTATCCTCTCAATCAATCTGATACTGTGATGGGTAGATCCCGTCTCCTTTCGTGCATATAGATGTGTTGGAAATACCATGATTCTAGCCTTAGTTGTAGGTAGATTATTGTTTCTAGATTTTTAGGATAGTTCAGTTATTGTATTTCCTGATTTGTAGAATCTGATCCTAGTTTGTAGTTGGGATCGGTTATGCTCTTAAGTCTTTAAATATCTAAGATGTTGATGAATAAAGATAGAGAAATTGAGAATTCTTTTACGTCTAATTTCATGGTATCAGAGCCGTTATTCGGCCTTATTTATAATGAGTTATAAGACAACTGCAATGAAGTCTGACTTCACTGGTCAGAAGGAGATGTTGTCGGAGGTCGCCTCGGAACGAACCATAGAAACAGTTTCTAGTTTGCAGAGAACAATGACTTCTCTTCCGTCTCTAGATACTTCAACAACAATTAATTTGACGGGACATAAACTTAATGGACGAAATTATGTCCAGTGGGCTCAAAGTATGGAGATCTTCATCGGAGGCAGAGGGAAGGATGAGTTCTTAATTGGAGAAATTACAGCTTCGCCACAAAAAGACCTAGCATTTAAACTTTGGAAGGCTGAAAACAAAATTGTCATGACTGTGGTTACTAAGCTCTATGGAACCAAACATCAGTCAAAATTTTATGTTTTATGGCACGGCAGAAGAACTATGGAGGGCAGTAAAGATGACGTACTCCGATCTTGAAAATTTTGCAGAACAGCTCTCTGGAAAGTATATTGATCGATCTAAAGCAAGGTAATACTGATGTGACCGAATACTACAATATGATGTCTCGTTATTGGAAACAGTTAGATGTGTTTGAGGAGCTTGAGTGCTCCTGCCCTGAAGATTGGCAGAAATATAAGAAAATTGTAGAGAAAAAAAGGGTGTTCGCATTCCTCAATGGACTTGATAAAAGCCTGGATGCAGTACGAGGGAGAATGTTGTCTATGAAACCTCTTTTATCTACCATAGAGGTTTTTTTGAAGTTCGTAGGGAGGAGAGTAGACTGATAGTGATGAATAAGGACCAAAACAGCCAAAGTAGTTCCATGACTGATAACTCAGCACTCATGACTAGAGGTTTCAACCCTCAAAAAGAAGAAGGTCGTGGACGAAGAGGCTTCAACTCTCAACAAGGAGAAGGCCGTGGACGTGGGAAACGTTCCTGGTGCGATTACTGTAATAAATCGGGACACACGAGAGAATCGTGCTAGAAGACACATGGTAAACCAGCAAATTGGAAACCTAACCAGTAAGCGTATGCCTCGAAGCAACAACCATCAACCATTTTTAGCAAAGACTAGTTAGAACAACTGCAGCAACTATTCTCTCAAATGCAGCAGAATTTGGAACCCTATTCCTTCGCATCAAACTGCTTGGTCACTCTAAGAGGTAATTTTCCAGCTTTAAGTGTGAAAAATATTGATCCATGAATTGTAAATTCAGGGGCATCCGACCATATGACTGGTAACTCCTAATTGTTTGTGACCTATTCTCCATGTGCTGGTAATAATAAGATTAGAATAGCGGATGGAACTTTATCACCAGTGGCTGGTATTGGCTCAGTAATCATCTCAGAAGATATTATACTACAATCTGTGTTACATGTACTTAAGTTATCATGCAATTTAGTGTCTATTTCTAAATTGACTCGTGATCTGAATTGTATAGCTAAGTTTTTTCCTTCTCACTGTGAGGTTCAGGAAATACTCTCCGGGAGGACGATTGGCAATGCTAGGACATGTGAAGGATTGTACTATTTTGAAAAAAAAAGACTCCTTGATTGGACAAGCTCAGACCACTAGTTTAAGTTGTGATTCTTTTCATAATTTACAAGAAATAATGTTGTGGCATAAACGTTTAGGCCATCCTAGTTTCCCTTATTTACAATTCCCATGTTATTCAAGAATAAAAGTCTGAGTTCTTTTAAGTGTGAAATCTGTCAATTGGCCAAACATACCCGTGTTCCCTATCCTTTACAACCATTCAAATCCTCTCATCCTTTTTATCTTGTTCATTGTGATGTGTGGGGTCCTTCCTGAGTTCCTACTGTCACTGGTACCAAATGGTTTCACTTTCATTGATGATCATACCCGTGTGTGTTGGATTTACTTATTAAAGGAAAAATCTGATGTAGCAATGATTTTTAAGCAATTTCATTCTTTCATACAGAACCAATTCCAAACAACCATTCAAATCTTACGAATTGATAATGGCCGTGACTATTATAACTCTGTCTTAGGAGAATACTTCTGTAAAAATGGAATTTTTCATCAAAGTTCTTATTCAGGAACCCCACAGCAAAATGGCGTGGCCGAACGTAAAAACAAACACCTTTTAGAAACCGCTAGAGCCCTCATGTTTGAGTATTATGTACCTAAGCAATACTGGGGAGATGCCACTCTTACTGCGTCCTATCTCATTAACCGCTTGCCTACCAAAGTTCTAGACTATCGAACACCTCTTGACACTCTTAAATCTTATTTCCCTTCCTCACGTATCTTCACATCTCTCCCGTTAAAAAACTTTTGGTAGTACTTGCTTTGTTCACATTCCAGCTCATACTCGTAGCAAATTAGATCATCGTGCTTTTTAGTGTATATTTCTAGGATACTCAGCTCATCAAAAAGGGTATAAATGCTATTGTCCTATACAGAAGCGGTTCTTTGTTACTCTAGATGTCACCTTTTTTGAGTCTTAACCTTACTACACCAAAAATTTTCTTTAGGGGGAGTATTCGGGTACTAAGTCAGTTGCAGAAAATTTTTAGACCACAAATCCACCTGAGACTAGAAATCCATCCAAGCCCAGTCTCTCTTTACTTCCAGCCACAACTGAGTCACTTCCTAGTGTTAACCTGAGTCAAATTGAAACATTTATGTCACCAGAAAAAAGGAAACAAGGGGAAGAACCACAATCTGAGCTGCGTGTTTATACAAGGAAAGAGAAGAAACAGTCAGTACAAAAGAACCGCTACTTCACACCTCGGCAACATAGCCATGAGTCCACCCCAAGAGCGGTTAATCCTGCTACTCCACAGGTAGATGAACCTGAGCCAATTTTTCTTGAAGAAGAGGTTGGAACAAGTTCAAAACAAACTTCAAGCCTAGAGCTACCAATTGCTAAACGAAAAGGGGTACGAGCTTGTACAATGCATCCCATTTATAACTTCCTATCACATCAGAATCTGTCACCTTCATTCCGAGCCTTTGTCTCAAAGATTGATGAGATAGAAGTTCCTAACAATATACAGACAGCCCTGGATAACCCGAAATGGAGAGAAGCTGTACTTGAAGAAATGCGTGCCCTGGAAAAAAATCTGACTTGGGGGATGGTAAATTTGGCGAAAGGAAAAAAGACTGGGCTACAAGTGGGTGTTTACGGTGAAATATAAAGCTGATGGGAATGTAGAGAGATATAAGGCACGACTGGTCACAAAGGGGTTCACACAAACATTTGGTATAGATTATACCGTGACATTTGCTCCTGTAGCAAAGCTCAACACGATACGAGTTCTCCTATCACTTGCGGCTAATCTAGATTGACCGTTGCACCTCCTGGACGTAAAGAATGCATTTCTGAATGGAGATCTAAGCAAGGAAGTATACATGGATGTGCCACCTGGTTTTGAGCTCACGTATGACAAAGATATGGTGTGCCATTTGAGGAAATCACTTTATGGGTTGAAGCAATCACCAAGAGCGTGGTTTGATCGGTTTTTCCAAGTTGATCCAGAAACACGGGTATAATCAAGGGCAAACTGATCATACCATATTCTTTAGACAAACTCCAGGGGATAAAGTGACTATCTTGATAGTATATGTTGATGATATAATTGTGACCGGGAATGATGAGATGGAGATAGACCAGTTAAAGAAGAAATTAGCAACTGAGTTTGAGATTAAAGACCGGGGAGAACTGAAGTATTTTTTAGGGATGGAAGTTGCAAGGAGTAAAAAGGGTATTTCTGTATCACAGAAAAAATATACCATTGATTTATTGAAAGAGACAGGAATGCTGGGGTGCAAACCAGTTGAAACCTCGATTGATCCGAATAATAAAATTGGAAAAGGTGAGAAAGGGAGTCCAGTAGATAGGGGGAGATATCAAAGATTGGTTGGGAAGCTTATATACCTTTCACATACTCGACCAGATATCGGCTTTGCAGTTAGCATAGTGAGTCAATATATGCATTCACCCTATGAACTACACCTAGACGCGGTATACAGGATTCTTAGGTACCTCAAGAAAACTTCGGGACAAGGTTTGTTGTTTAAAAAGGGAGAAGAACGTAGTATTGAAGCATATTTACTGATGCAGATTGGGCTGGTTCTATAGAAGATAGGAGGTTCAACTTCAGGGTATTGCACTATGGTATGGGGAAACTTAGTGAGTTGGAGGAGTAAGAAGCAAAATGTGGTAGCTAGAAGGAGTGCGGAAGCTGAATTCAGGGCATTAGCGCATGGTACATGCGAGCTGATTTGGTTAAAAAGACTAATGTTCGAGCTTAAGATGTGGAATGACGGACCAATGAAGTTGTATTGTGACAACAAAGCAGCCATCAGCATTGCACATAATCCGGTTCATCATGACCGGACTAAACATGTGGAAGTAGATAGGCATTTTATTAAAGAAAAGATTGAAGAAGGCACGATCTGTATGATTTATATACTCACAAATCAACAAACAGCAGACGTACTGACAAAGGGGCTTCCTAGACAAGGCTTTGAAGATATGGTTAGCAAGCTGGGCGGAATTAACATATTTGCACCAGCTTGAGGGGGAGTGTTGGAAATACTGTGATTCTAGCCTTAGTTGTAGGTAGATTATTGTTTCCAGATTTTTAGGATAGTTCAGTTATTGTATTTCCTGATTTGTAGAATCTGATCCTAGTTTCTAGCTGGGATGGGTTATGCTCTTAGATCTTTAAATATCTAAGATGCTGATGAATAAAGATAGAGAAATTGAGACTTCTTTTACCTCTGATTTCAAGATGTGTCATTAGAAATCCGTTGCTAGGGGTGGTTTTCTAACTTCCAAGTGATTTGATTTTTGGTTAGATGCGGTGTGACTGTATAGGCTTTTGAAACTGCTTTGGGATAATGATGAAAAGTTTGGAATTTTCTTCCTCGTTTTCTGGTATTTGGATTTGGATAACTATGGAAAGTGAAGAGAAATTTATTAGTAATGATAAGTGTTAATGGATGAGTGTCTGCATTGGCAAAGGACGCTCTTTATTGCAGACTGTAGAAGAGGCTGCTAACTTACAAGGGATTAACTAAACCCAAGAATGATTTTGGAATGTGAGATTTACGGTGAGCTCTCTTTCTGATGATCGGAGAACAAATTGGACTGCGGATTGCAAGCAAGGAGGTTGGGGCAAAAAGTGAAAATGTCAGACTATATTTGGCAGGATTCTCTCTTTCCACATTAGTGCAATGAGGATTAACATTGCTTGGTGTGGGCTCTAATTGTGCAGGTTAACAAACCAGAGAACTAGCACAAGCTTGGAAACAAAAAAACTTGAAAATTACCTAGAAAGGTTATGCTTCATACTAGTGGGTGTTATTAACAGCCATAATTTGATAAATGAAACCATGTAAAGGTAAACATCAAAGAAAACCACTAATAAGACCCATCTTTTCCAAACACTTATTTTGTGCGGTTCAAGTTGAAACTACTACTCGGTTCAGGTATTGGTATGCATGAGGGAGTAGCAGAATACTGCTCTTTTCTTTTTGTTATTGTACGGTTACAACAAAATATTGGTACTCAATACTATTTATAGTTTTTCATTATTTGTGTGACAAATTAAATATTTTGTGTTGCCATCTCCAGTTTTCTTGAGCTCTTTGGATTGAGTTTTGACAATTGATAAAGTTAACTGGTGAATAAATGATTTTTAAAACATTTATTGGAGTTGCTCTGATATCTTCTGGCCTTTGCAGCTATCGTGTCTGGAGGTAGGGGTACCGCCCAGGACAAAATCAAGATCCTCAGAGAAGCTGGGGTTACAGTGGTCGAGTCTCCTGCAAAAATTGGAGTAAAAATGCATGAAGTTTTCAAGCAGAGGGGACTTCTGAACTAGTTTCTGAAACCAGAAAGCAAGCTCAAGTGATTTGAAGACTGAACTTTTTGGTATGAAGTGATTAGAAACTTCACACCTCGATTGATATATTGCTTCCGTGCCCAGTTTTAGATATTCACAGGCTTCTGCTTTACACCTAACAGGACTCAACATTTTGAATAAATTATTCCTTTTTTTTTTTTAAGTTCTTCACATCGGCAATTCACTCCAATAGTGTTTTGATTACGTTGTGAGGCATGGTGTGCAACTTGTGGAATTTATATTAATCAAAGTTATTGCATTTTGAATATCTTCCACCAGTCTGTTTTATTGCATTTTGAATGAGTATCTTGTACGAGTCGATATTTATTTTCCCCATTCTCTTTTATAGACCCTGAAGATGCTAATTATCTTCCTTTTGTGTTTTGTTATGATTACCGTTATGGAGGTCCCTAAATCGAATGAATGCCCAACCTTGCATATTTTAGATTGTAGTAGTGATTCTTATGCGATGCAGGTTTTGAGCTAAAGTATCTTCAATAAATGTGGACAAAAATGAACTTCTCAAATTTTTAAAACCTAGAGCTGAACCCCCATTTTAATATTTTTGTTTTAAAGTGCTTGGAAGGTTTACTTCAAATTCTTTTATGAGCCTGGCTGTGAGAATCTTGTCGTACTGTACAATCCGTTCATTGACTGAATTGTTGGACTAGAATGGTTTAGAGTGGAAAATCTGTCGGAGGAATGTTGGGCCTTGATCTTGGTTGGCCGGACAATCTCAATTTGGCTTGGCCTGCTCTACCAGTACCAACTATAAGTGTGGTTCGAGCCTTACTTTCCAGCTGTTGTGGCCAGATAGTTGGGATGCGTCCAACACATTCCTTTACCTCCAACCTTCACAGTGAACCAAAAACTGCCAGACAGGAGAGTTCTAAACTCTCTTGCTGACATGGTGGCAGTCTGCCAGATAACCAGAACTCGAGTTTTGAGCTCGTCAGTAGATCAGTGTACACTTGGTTGTTTTCTGTCCTGGTGGCTCAGACTAGCATCAGGCAGATTGATGATTCACGCGGCCGATTCGCTATCTCATAAATATTTGATGTATCATGATCCTAAGGGAAGACCCGAACTCAATCCAAGCCAAGTGTCCAAGCCAAATGACCAAGGTTGAATCCAAGCCAAGTGGTAAATTTGCTAGAGAATTCCACAAATTAAATTTGCCACCTTGTCATCTTCCAGCTCATCCCCACAGAGAATTCCACAAATTAAATTTGCCAGCTTGTCATCTTCCCCGGCTGCTCCTTCAAGTCCTTCCCCTCACACCAAATAAATTGGTAAGAGAGACTAATGTCACGTGCGTAAAGTTTCGCCCCGAACTTAGATGCTCCGTGCGGCACTTGACACTCCTCCGAGTAACCAAGTCAGCCTAACCGAACCTTGCCAAGAGGTTTGTTTGAAGACTTTAGAAGAACACTCGAGCTAGAGAATAAAGAACTCTTTGTATTACTAGAAGGCTAGTATTTTTTTGGATGCTTTACAAATGAGGAGGACTCCTCCTTATATAGACCCCCACCTTGAAATGGATGGTCAAGATCAATTTGATCTAATGGCTACAATCTATCTTCTAGAGACTTCCATACTATTCTACAAGGGACTAGAAGAATGTACAAGATTCTAGAGAATTCTACAAAAGTGTAGGAAACCCTAGAGAAAGCTAGAGAAGTCTAGAAGTTTCTAGACTCTTCCATGAAGCCTCCTCCATCTTTTCTAATAAGAAAGGCAGTCCGTGACACGCTCCCCCACCTATTCGGGCGACGCCCGCGTCGTCCGTTCAAGTTCGAATCGCTCAATGCGGTCTTTGAACTGCCACAACAAGTCTTCGTGCTCCCAACTAGCCTCATTCTCCGGGACGCCCTTCCATCGAACGAGATATTCCTTGTAGCTCGGCACGTCTCGCTTCCTCATGATTCCATCCGCGAGGATTTCCTCAACTTCTTTGTCATAAGAAGTAACCACCGCTGTTGGTGCCCGCTTGGACACCCCTCGACTAGGTTCATCATTGTCTTCATGATAAGGCTTCAAGAGACTCACATGAAATACCGGATGAATCCGCAACTTCGAAGGTAACTCAAGCTTGTAGGAGACCTTGCCAACTCGTTGAATAATCTTGAACGGCCCCTCATACCGCCGGATCAAACCTTTATGCACCGCCCTCAACGACTTGAATTGTTGAGGCAAGAGTTTAACCATGACACGATCTCCTTCCTGGAATTCTACTGCTCTTCGCTTAAGATCGGCCCACTTCTTCATCTTCTTCGATGCCTTCCTCAAGTGGGCACGAGCCATATCTGTCTCTTCTTGTAGTCCTTTGGCAAATTTGTATGCCGCTGGACTCTTTCCCGTATAGCCCAACGCTACCGCATTTGGAGTCAACGGTTGGTGGCCTATGGCAAGCTCAAAAGGACTCTTCCCTATCGACTCACTCCGATGTAGGTTGTAGGAGAATTGTGCTGTGTCTAACAACTTGGCCCAATCCTTTTAGTTGGCACTCACGTAGTGTCTCAAGTAGAGCTCCAACAACCCATTCACCCTCTCTGTTTGGCCATCGGTTTGAGGATGAAAACTCGTGGAGAAGTTCAAGTCTGACCCAAGTAATTTGAACAACTCCGTCCAAAATCTCCCAGTAAACCGTGGGTCTCGGTCGCTCACAATGGTTTGGGGTACACCCCAAAGCTTCACCACATGCTTTAGGAATAACCGAGCCGTCTCATCGGCAGTGACATCAGGAGAAGCTGGCACGAACACCACATACTTAGAGAATCGATCCACCACCATAATGATCGTCCCGTATCCTTCCGATCTCGGGAGACACGTAATGAAATCCATGGAGACACTCTCCCAAGCATGCTCCGGAATGGGAAGTGGCTCTAGCAATCCTGCCGGTTGGTGTAGATCAACCTTGTCTTGTTGGCACACCAGACAAGTCTTTACATAGGCTTCTATATCGTCTCGCATATGTGGCCAATAATACACATCATCGATGAGTGCCATTGTACGATGCATGCTCGGATGTCCTGCCCATTTTGAATCATGGCATTCCTTAATGATTTCCCGCCAAAGATTTCCCGCCGAAGATTTCCCCATCTTGGCACGAACACCCGCTCACCCTTGGTGTATAATAAACCATCTTTGAGCCAAAATCGCCTGGTCTTGCCCTCCTTGGCGTACTCCATAAGATTCTTTGCCATCGGATCTTGCTCTATGCCCTCCTTGATCCTAGCAAGCATCGGACACTCGGGTCGACTCATGGCCGCTAACTCCGCTCTATGGCTCAAAGCATCTGCGACTAGGTTGGCCTTCCCTGGTTTATACTCTAATACATAGTCAAACTCCGCAAGAAAATCTTGCCACCGTGCTTGCTTAGGTGACAACTTCTTTTGGGTTTGAAAGTAACTCGTGGCAACATTGTCCGTCTTCACTACGAACTTTGACCCCAACAAGTAATGTCGCCATGTCCGAAGGCAATGAATGACCGCCGTCATCTCTTTCTCTTGCACCGTATATCGTCTCTCCGTATCATTAAGCTTTCGACTCTCGTATGCAATTGGATGTCCTTCCTGCATCAAGACTCCCCCAATGGCAAAGTCTGAGGCATCGGTCTGCACCTTATATGGCTTGGTGTAGTCAGGAAGGGCTAGGACGGGTTCCTCCTCGATTGCCTTCTTTAATCGATTGAATGCCTTCTGGCACTTGGGCCCCCACTCCCATGTCCTCATTTTCTTCAGCATGTCCGTCAAGGGAGTAGTGATGTTGGAATACCCCTTGATGAACCGTCTATAGTAATTAGTGAGGCCCAAGAAAGACCGCAACTCCGTCACCCTTGTTGGAGGTTCCCACTCTTGTATGGCTCGAATCTTGGCTATATCCATCATGATCCGCCCTCCTCGGATCTTATGGCCAAGGAAATGCACCTCCTCTTGTGCAAATGAACACTTCTCCCTCTTGACATAGAGCTCATTCTCCTTCAAGGCTTGGAAGACCTTCCTCAAATGGCCAATATGGTCCGCCAAGGTGTGGCTATACACAACAATATCGTCAAGATAAACAACCACAAACTTGTCAAGGAATAGAGCAAGTACCTTGTTCATTAGTGTACAAAATGTGGCCGGTGCATTAGTGAGGCCGAAAGGCATCACTAAGAACTCATAAGAACCATACCGCGTCACACAAGCGGTCTTATCCTCATCCCCTTCCGCTATCCTAACTTGCCAATACCCCGATCGCAAGTCTAGCTTAGAGAAGTATCTTGCGCTCCCAAGTTGATCGAACAAATCCGCTATGAGAGGAATCGGATATTTGTTCTTCACCGTGAGCTTGTTGAGTGCTCGGTAGTCAATGCATAATCTCAAAGACCCATCCGCCTTCTTTTGGAAAAGTACAGGTGCACCATATGGGGCTTTAGATGGTCGAATGAACCCCGCTTCGAGCATCTCTTTGAGTTGCTTCCTCAACTCTTCTAACTCGGGTGGTGCCATGCGATAAGGTGCCATGGCTGGCGGCTTTGCTCCTTCCACCAACTCCAGTTTGTGATCCACCTCCCTCCTTGGTGGAAGCTTCTTTGGGAGTTCCGGTGGCATAACATCTAGGAACTCCTTAAGTACCTCTTGCACTTCTTTCAGAATCTCCCTTTCCTTAGATGGCTCGCCCTCGTCCACCTTTAAAGCTACAAGGTAGGTCTCTTCCTCCCGCTTTAATCCCTTGCATAGCTGCAATGCAGACAACACCTTGGTCCCCAGCCGTGTCTCCCTCAAGACCGGGACCGTGCAAGGAGAACCAGCATCCATAATCATAATTGAATTAGCATAGGGCATAAGATAAGCCTTTACCTGATCTTGCCAATCTAGCCCAAGCACCACGTCGTAGTCATCCATCGGAATGGCCGTGAACTTTACGACTCCTGACCATTGTCCCACCTTGGTCTTTGCATCGGCTATCCCCGTGATTGGCAATGCCTTTGAGTTGACTGCCTTGATGAAGCCAATCGACTTGGCTAACTCGAGACCGAGTTTTTCCGCAACGTCGGCCTTGATGAAATTGTCGGTTGCTCCTGAATCCACTAGAGCTTTGAGTTGCCTCCCCGCAACGTCTATCCCGACATACATGGATCTTCTTGGGCGCTTTAGGTCCTTCGACGACCTTAGCCTTGAGTGCACTAAGGAGTCGGAGTGACCCCATCCTCGACTCTTCTTCCAACTCCCCGTCTCTTTCGAGTGCGGCGAGCTTCGCCTTCTTCGGGCAGTCCCGAACCATGTGCGGTCCCTCCTCGCACAAGAAGCACTTCAACATCTTGGCCTTGGATGTCTCCCCCACACCCTTGCCAAAACCCTTCCCTCCAAAGGGCTTACCCGCTCCCTCATTGCGGTTGTTGAAGCTACTCTTGGTGGCTCCCCCACCTTTGCCTTTGTCACTCCAGTGACTACTCTTGGGTTTATCCTTCCGCCTATACTCGGTCAAGCTTTCCGCCTCCTCAATTGCGGCTTTGAGAGTTTGAATGTTTCTCCTCTTCAACTCTTGCTTGGCCCAAGGCTGTAACCCTTCTATGAAGGCAAATTTGGCTTCCTTTTCCGGGAAGTCCGGGATCTCCAACAATATTTCTGAAAACTCGTTCACATAATCAGAAATACTAGATTTATGAGTGAGGTGACGAAGTTTACCTCGTGCTTCATCTTCGAGATTCCTTGGGCAAAATTGTGCTCTGAATGCCTCTTTGAACTTGTCCCACCTTGTCATCTCGAAGAGTCCTCGCTCAATGTCACCGCTCAATCTTCTCCACCATAGTGCCGCGGTGTCGGTAAGATAGAGAGGTACCGTGTCTATCTTCTCTTCATCATCCATGATCCTCATTTTCCTGAAGTAGAGTTCCAAGCTCCATAGAAAGTTCTCTACTTACTTTTCCTTCCTAGCTCATGCATAGGTCTTGGGTCGAGGCACATCCACCTTTGGTGCGAGAGGAGCATTGATTATGTCCCTAGACACCCTGTATTTATAGAGTGACACATCCGTCTCGATGATCTGCATCCTCTCATGCACTTCTGCTAGAGAAGCATCCATGTTGGCTTGGAGGGCCCTCATCTCCTCTTGAATTGTGGCGACAATCCTATCCAATGATGCTTGGAATCCCTCTTGAAGTCCACCTCCTTGGTTAGCCATCGCCAAATCCGCTACTTGTTCCACCGTCTTCTCCATCACATTGCCTTGCCTCACCACTGTATTCTCCAACTTGAGAACACGGTTCTCTAATGATGCAAGCATGTCTCGAGATGGCTCTCGTTGCTTCTGCCTTCCTCCACCCTTAACATTATCTCGCCTTGTCTCTCCTTCAATTGGATCGACAACGTTGGAACCACCGCTAGCCATTTCTTCCACAAGATCTTCACCTACACAAAGCTTTGGCAAGAATTGAACCACTTCGCACCCTCCCGTACGACCTTGGCTCTGATACCAACTGTCACGTGCGTAAAGTTTCGCCCCAAACTTAGACGCTCCATGCGGCACTTGACACTCCTCCGAGTAACTAAGTCAGCCTAACCGAACCTTGCCAAGAGGTTTGTTTGAAGACTTTAGAAGAACACTCGAGCTAGAGAATAAAGAACTCTTTGTATTACTAGAAGGCTGGTATTTTTTTTGGATGCTTTACAAATGAGGAGGACTCCTCCTTATATAGACTCCCACCTTGAAATGGATGGTCAAGATCAATTTGATCTAATGGCTACAATCTATCTTCTAGAGACTTCCATACTATTCTACAAGGGACTAGAAGCATGTACAAGATTCTAGAGAATTCTACAAAAAGGAAACCCTAGAGAAAGCTAGAGAAGTCTAGAAGTTTCTAGACTCTTCCATGAAGCCTCCTCCATCTTTTCTAATAAGAAAGGCAGTCCGTGACACTAAGCTAGAATCTTTCGCCTTTTCAAATACCGAACTTGCTAGTGAAGTTTTCTTTGTTTTATAGCACGTAACTTGGCTAGGGCCGCCGACTTACACTTAGAGTCAAAAACCAAGAAGTCGAGCGGCCCTATGACAGTGGCGAGTTCTGATGATGAATCTTCCTCTTCTAATCAAGTAATGACTCTTCTAATCTTCCGCCAAACGACCCTTAGAAAACTCCCCAAAAGAAAATTTGGCCTATCGAAGTACTTCGAAATATTCTTTCGAGCTAACTTATGCTTCTGTCTCGTTTCAGGAAACCAGTTCTCGGTCGAGCAAGGCCTGAAGAGAAGAAAGAATACTGTTGCTTTTCGGTTCTATGCTGCTGGATTCTTTCTTGTGGCAGCCTCTTGTGACAGCCTATTGTTGGCCAAATTTCCTCTTGAGATGTTAGTGAAGTAGCAAACAATGATACTAGCTACCCTTGCTTGAATCTCCAAAAATTCAACTCCTATATCCTCTATCAGCCGAAGGTAATGCCTCCTATTCGGCCAGAAATCATTATTCAAGGTGTGAAGGAGCTCATGAAGATGTCTTTGGCCAAAGCTGTTCATCTTCCGGCCAGAGAAGAAATTAGTAAGGATGTTCTACACTCTGATTTTTCATGCCAATCTGACCACCCAAGAGAAGGTAGAGCTCAAGACTTTAAAGTTAGAAGTCGAGCACCTGCTGAAATCTCATGAAGATACTGCTGCTGGACAGGCTGACTGCATTGGAAAGAAGACTGACACGAATCAGTGGTGGTCGAATTTGCTTCCAAGGCTGAACAAGTGCCTTCAAAGAAATCTCTTCTAGCGATAGCAACGATGTCGGTTGATTTGGACCCTTGAAGACTGAGGTCCTGAAATTTAAAGTTGAGCTGCAACTGGAAGAATCTAACTACAAGAACGCCGCCCTGACGATTACGAGCTCTCTGTCAGCTGAGGTGATGAAGCATGCTGATGACATGGAGAAGTTGGAGGAGACAATCAATGAAGCAACTGGGAAGATAGAGAAGTTCGGCCAGGAGTCGAGATCCGCTGTAAGACTTATCCGAAGAACTGAACCATTTTATTTGTCTCTCTTTTTTTGTTTGGTCAGTAGGCCCCTCTTGGGATGTTTGATAACTGTTATTTGAGTTGGTCAAGGGCAATCCATGTCTGATTACTTCAAACATGTACTTTTCTTTTCTTTTCTTTTTTTTATTTTTAATATTTGGGCTGACCAAGGGGCCATCCCTGAACATTAGAATAGTAATTTTGGCCATGAGCCTTTTGATCTCCATACTTTTATCTAAGTCTGAATCCGAGATGTCTGAGAGGCCATCTCAAATCATGTAATGCCTTATTACTTTTCTTTTTATCATTTGAGGTCTGCCTGAATCGGTCAACAATACTGATTCGGCTAACTTCAAATAAAGCAAGCACATAATTGTACAATGTAGCACGCCTTTCAAATTTTCCAACCAAGAAGCATTATCGCTCACACTTGGTGTAAAAGAACCTTCCCAATTTGCGATCTATTTCCCATAAAACGACTGATTTGTTCTGGCTAACAGGAAGAAGCAATTCCATGCAAAGTCTCCAACTGCAAATATTTTGGACTTGACTTTTATTGTATGCCCGAAGAACTCGGTTCTTATGAGCTTTCAGGGAGTCAAGAGCATTTAACCCGATCACTTGTAAATCTTTCAATTCAATCTGCATGGCCACAAAATATTCAGCCCCTGTCAAATCGTTCTGGAGAATGATCCTCGAAGACTTCTCCTAAACCTCTATTGGCAATATGGCATCATGCCCGTATACCAAAGAAAAGGGAGTTTAGGAAGTACTAGTCGTCTACAAGATTCAACGGGCCCAAGGTGTTAATCCAAGCATCTCGTGCTAGGATCCTGGATTCTTAGAATAGGCCGATTACAACTTTGTTGGTAGATTCGGACTGACCATTTGCATGTACAGAATATGGACTAGATGTAAGCAACTTGAATCCATATTCTTCTGCGAATTCAACCATGAGACTATCAATGAAAGCAGTAGTGTTATTTGTGGTCATATTCTCTGGCACACCAAAATGAAAGATTATGTGCTCTTTTATGAACTCGATAATTTCAACTTGGCCTACTTTCTTCAAAGGAACCGCCTCTACCCAGTTGGTAAAGTAATCAGTGGTCACCAAGATTTGTGTGTGATCTTGCTAGACTTTGGATAGATCTGACCTTATTGCATCGATGGCCCATTAGTGAAACAACCATGGTACAGTAATCAGTCGCATATCCAAGGAAGGCTACTTTTGAATAGGCCTGTATCTCTAGCAGTTCCTACAACTTCTAGCATATTTGATACAATCCTAAAGAATAGTCTGGAAGTAAAAGCTTTGTTGCCTGATCAACCATTGCATCTTTCGGCTGGGATGGTGAGTGCCACAAAGTCTTTCATGGGTTTCCTTCATGACCCCGAGGCTTTCCATAAACCCTAGGAACCTTAATAATAAATCACCGTCATCTCTCTAATAAAGCTCTCCCCCAAACATGATGTAATTGAGATCTCATCTACAAGTTTGTCATGGGAAAATCCTATGCGATCGAATTAAAAGATCTGTCCAATCATCTTTCTCTAAATCTTCTAAGTTAAGAAGTGAGAAATATACCTCCCTAGTCGACTGGCCGTTTTGGACAATTCTTCGATGATATTTAATGTGACACCCTCTTTAGTTAACTAAATTTAGTAAGACTAATATATTTATCAAATTTTATGACAGTTATGATAGAAGTTATGTGCACAAGGTCGGAATCCTTACGGGGCCAATACTAATTTTCGAGCAAGTCTTATTTCTAAAGTGATGGAAGCATAAGCCTAATTTTAAGTATTACTGACTTGGTGATGAGCTCAATCGCACGCTACTGCATTGTTCTGCATGTTAATCTGAACTGGTCTATGGTGACTGCTGGTAGGTGGATGGCACCGGCTGACTCATCCGGTCCTATTATCGAGTACGAACCTTAGATCAACCATAACGGTGTTAGGAAAAGGATTTGAATCAACCCCCGTAATACGGGCTTCTCGGAAGCTTAGGAATCCTCTATCAATTGATGTAAGATGCACAGCCAAAATACTCAGCAATCATTCATCCAATGGTGATAGGAATTATGGTACTTGTAATAATCCTTACCGCATACTTCATCGGCTGATGTTAGCTTATGACCAAGTGGGATCTTCAATTTCTTGTTTTTTAACATCATGTTTGAAATCTCGCTGGCCTTAGCTAAATCAAAGGCGTATACTTTGTATTTTTTATGACACCTCACGGCTCGTAGGCTTACAAGGAGGCAAGAGGGTGACTGGTTTGTCATCAACTATTTCAGCTACATCCAAATCATAGTTGAGTTTTTGGTAATAAGAAGCACCTTATGGTCCTTTTAGGAAGCTTCCTCCCTCAATAGCCCTTTGTACAGCTGCTTTGGTTGAAAGTTTGAAAAAATCTTAGAATTTCACCCCCTTGAACTTTTTTTGAAGCTCGATATCTATGCCATTGACGGCCAAACTAATGACACTTGTTCGATTAATGCGACATGGCATTAGTTTCAACTGCTTGAACCGAGATAAAAAATGCCTTGACTGACTCCCCGATTCGTTAGGACAAACGAGACAGGTCGGCCATTGTAACCTCGGGTTGGCTATGGTAAAATTATGTGTGGAAATGTTGTTGCATATTCTACTATGTCTTAATATAATTAGGTGGTAGCTTGGTATACCAAGTGAAAGACTACAGTTGATTGATTAGGGAATAGAGTGAAATTCCAGGACATGATATCCACTAGGGAAAGGTTCATAATCAACCTCCTCGGGAGAAGGTTTTGGGGTACATTGGTTAAGGCGACTGTTGACTGGTGGGATAGTAGACATTATGTATAACATTATACAATTGTTCTCTGTCTACCAATTGCTACGTGGGCACAACCATCTTTGGCAGCTGAGGGGCCATAATTTGAGGCATAAAGGCTAGCATGTCCGTTTGTGTCTTACTGACCGTGCTTGTTCTTCATACCTCGATAATACATATGGATAAAGCGGTGGGTTTAGGTCAACTTCCGCACCTGGGGCTCCATCCTCTCTAATTATGTGTCTAGGGGCCTGTAGCAGCCTATTAGCTTACTATAGTTGTCTTGCGGCCTGCTTGGGTGGTATAATGGCTGTTGGTGGATCGATTATAGTGGTATGATGGCTGCTGGTGGATCGATTATACTCATAGGAGTAACTATTAGAGGATTAGCCGAAGGTAGTAGATATTTGGATGTACTACCAATGTGACAAGGAATGCAGTGCGGATATTTGACATGTTACCCCCCATGACAATCTTTTTGTTGTCTAGACATCTCCTAATATTCCACAAGATTCTTACTTAGCAAGTTCATGTTTAGAGTCTCAAGACATTCAATAATTTTACCGATGCACGAAGACCTGCTTCGTCCATTTGCTCGATAAGTCGAGTGATCAGGGCGTCGGTAGAACTTTGGGTGGGGCTACATTGGTAAATAACCAGAGCAGGTCGATGATAGATGGTTGAGCGGTACAACAAGCCAGATTGGCCAATTAATTGTCCTAGCCATCTTGGTCCGTAAAATAGTTATCCAGATCGGTTAGTATGTCATTCGAACAAGGTAGGTTCATCTCTACTAGATAGCCTTCCAACTCGAGCCTCTCTTGGGTAGGGCTAAGAGGCTGCAGAGGAGGTATGACTACACAATTGGCGTGTAGATATCAGAGCGATAGGTCCTACAAGGCGTGCCAATTTGTTGACACTCGTGGCGGAAAAACTTGTTTCTAGAAGAGCGAATGGGGTAGAGAGATATCACTTAATAAATTATCAAAACAAGTGTAAGCATTTGGAGACATTTTCTCGGATAAGAGTTCAAGTTCCAAGCAAATTATGTTGTTACGTTAATCCTACTCTGAAATGCGGGTGTGGCAGATGTAAGAAGCTACTTCAAACTAAGTCAATCCTACTCCTAAATGGACCATAAAATAAATAATAAGGTCAGGTTAACGATACTTACTGACAAAAAAAGTAAAGGATAAGGTCAGGTGTTTGGTCGAAAAGTAAAGGATACGGTCGGTTGTTTGGTGGAAAAGTAAAGAAGCAGAAAAGTATAGATCACGATAGGGTTAACGATACGTGTTGAGTTGAAAAAAAAATAAATGTAAAGCGATTGAAGTGAATAGAGAATTGAAAGGGTTGCAATATTCTTTGATAATGACGTCTATTGACCTAGGATAAAATAACGACATTATAATGGTGAAAGAAGATAAACATTGATAATATTTACATGAATCACGAGCGCCATGAGCCTATGAAGCAATAAAAACCTTTAAAGGAAAAGCTTAAATAAATTAATTGAAGGATGATAAAATACCATAAGGCCGAAGGAATTTTATATTACATCAATTGGATTGATGGGTTATTTAGTGGTCCATTTCCCTTTGATGGATACCTTCTACTTATAGAGGTGGGAAACTTGGAAGCCTTGCTTCTTTGCTTGATGGCCAAGCTTGCTTGGTGACCAAACACCTTTGCTTGAGGCAGAAGTCAAGTACACTTTTTAGGAAGCTTGAATCATTTTTTCTTGATGGGCAAGTAGAGCAACTTTGATTGATTCTTTTTGATGAGTGAGAATATTCCCTTCCATAATATATTTTTATGTCTCGAACTTTTTTACCTCTTCTGATTCATCTTTGCACGCATATTCCCTTACCATTCATTTTGTTCCATTTTTAGACTTTAAACCTAATCAAAATGCATCTGAGAGAGATAAAATACCTACAAAATTTTTGAATTTTTAAATAGGAAGTCACATAAAGTTTCTAAAAAAGTAGTTCGGTCACATGCCTATTTTAGGTGGCCATTACCACTTGGCTGCACGACCTTCCATGCAGCTGGTCTTCTAGGCTGCGCAGTTCGTCGTGTGGCCGGTCGGATTAGATGGCCTCCATCATGCTTTTTCCGACGCAAATGACCTTTAAACATGGGTCTTTTTAGTGATTTTCATATAAACTTTTTAACCCATCCAATGCCACATGTCGAAATGCTAATTTTGGCATCAATAAATCCTTAGACCCGAGATCACTTTGGTATCTTATATACCGGATTTTATGTCTCGAAATCATTCCAGTAGACCCTAGCAAAGGGTTAAGAGGGGTAAACGTTGGGTCTAAAATGTTGTACATGAAGGTTACGAGTGATCAAGATAGAATCCATCACTTCCTTATTTGGAAAATAACTCTTATGAATTATATTCTTGTTGAATTAGGAATCTTCACAAAGTAGTATGGTATGAAAGATGTTTCTATAAATTCATCGTCTATGTTCATTAAAGATATAATGGTTTATATGATTTGTCTGTTAGGATTTAGCAGTCAAACCATGCTATAGAACGAATCAGGATATTAGTGAGATAGAAGGAATGTTTATTATGTATTTTCATGACAGGTTCTTACAGAAGATAATAACTTCTAATCTTCTAGGTAGTCTTGACACTTTTCCAAAAGTCAATCTTGACTTAAGAGTTTTAAGTTATTTAATCATGAGATAATTAAGTTAACTGTTCAATTTAAAAAGTGATTTAAATCAAATAAATTTAATTACAAATGAAATAAAATCATAAAGTGTTATAAAATCCTCCTATGGTATGATATACTACACACATTAAAGTTCAGTAGTAATTCATCTTAGATTCATTGGAGAAATGAAAAACGAATCGTATTGATTTTACGAATAAAATCATAATTTGACTTATAGGTTGACTATAAAGACGAGAGGGTAAATTATTAATTTATTATATATAATGTCATTTTGCTTTGCTTCCACAACTAACTGTGACAATAATTTAATTAGAAAGTAATAATTTACATTGGAGCTTCATTTATAAACAAGCTCCTAAGGTATGTATTCAACAATTAGACATTTAATGGTTAAGGGTCTGAACTGTTAATTGGAGTTTCACAGGCTAAATTAATCAAATAGTTGATTATAAAATACATAGGCTATTGGCCCATGTCATGGCTGGCCATAGGGATGAGTTTTAACCCGTCATTCAATCAATCGGGATAAGGCAACCTTTGCGGGGTTAACAATTAACTTGGTCAAATAAGTAGGTTAATGTTATGGTAATATAAAACCTAATAGAGCATTATATAAGCACTCTTAGAGCTGCCCAAAAATTATCCTTGCTCCTCCCTATTCTTGGCCAATACCTTAGTGAGAGAAACACTAGAGCTTTTCATCCTTTGTCCCTGAGCCTTTTAATTCATGTGTTGAATCCTAAAGTACAAAATAAACTAAGTGAAATAGATTACATGGATTACGATTAAAAGACGAATACATGATCGTCTATTCTTTCAACAATTTAGATTTGAAGACAAGAAGAAGTCGGTCTACCATCTTGTTTTACTTGTCAAGATTCGTAACTCTTTCTAAATCCTGATATTTTTTTTTTCTCGGGACTTTTCTGCACTTGTTGTATGATTGATCTTTGCATGGGTTTATTTTGCAATGTTAAAAGTTGAATTAGATCTAAAATTTTTAATTTTACCATATCCGCTGCTATACATAAAACGCAATAGTGGTATCACAGCACAGGTATACCAAAAGTACATAAAATATTTGTTTTAGTTTGATGTGCTAGGAATGCTTTTCAATCTTGGATGTTCTTGAGTTGCTAGGAATGCTTTTTAATCGGAATCCAAAATCAAAAAGGAAAAGAAGAGCAATAACGACTGCCTTGTTGGCCAAGGGAGCAACATGTTGCCTATGGTAGTGCCCCTGCTACTTAGAGCAGCAGCAGCGCTGCTGCTACCTTAGCGTGGGCTAGCCGTGCAGTGACTACCGGCAGCAGCGCTGCAATCGCTGTGGTGGAACCCTTATTCGATTAGGGTTCCAGGTTTTTCGTACAATAAATAAATATCTAATTTTTAATTTAAAATAATTGAACTATGATTTTGATTATGAATATGATAATTTGATTGATATTTGGTAAATATTTGATACGTTAAGTAAAGTAATATAAATTGTTTTTATGGATTTTACTGATACATTAAAATAATTAAACGATGTGTGGTATTCTTACATTTTCGTATGTATGTTGAATGAATATTTATGTTTTTTTTAATGTATAATTGATATAATGGGTCGTTAATTATATGGTAATTTTGGGTTAGGAACTTATTCGATTTTCTTTCTCTAGATTTATGTAAGCTGATTTGAGGAGTATAAATTTTTAGACAATTTTTCCATATTTTTTAAAATTTCGCGTGACAAGAGGAAGAAGAAAACACGAGATGGACAAAATGGGCGACGAACGACATGGGGGCAGTGGCACTGCTGCGAGCAACCAGCTGCGGGAACTGTCCCGCGGCACAACTGCGAACAGCAGCCACGGGATCTGTCCTGCGGCGCTATAGCAGCAGCAGCTGTGAGACTGTTTCACTACGCTGCAGCAGCAGTAGCAGCTGCGAGATAGTCCCGCGGTACAGCCTTGGCCGCGAGACTATCCTATGGTGGCGACCCAGGCAGCGGGATTATACTGTGGCATCCCAACCGCGGGATGGTCCCGCAGCAGCCCAACTGTAAGAGGGTCCCGTGGCAGCCCAACCGTTGGATGGTTCCGTGGTAGCAGCCATGGCCACGGAACTGTCCCACGGCATCATGGCCTGTTGGTTAGACCAGCGGGTTGTCCCAGCCATTGGTTCTAGCCAGTGCGCACCGCCCACTGCTTGGAACCACAAGTGGCGGCAGTTGTTCCAAGCTGCTGCCACTTATGGCTAACCATAGAGTTTCATGGGTTTGACCTGTGACCCGCCCAGTAAATGGGTTTGACCCATTTGATTTTGTGGCTCAGAAATATTGTATTTTAAAGCCCATTTACTTAACAGTTGGATTTTTTGAAAAATAAAATAGCTTATTGGATTTAACTCGAAAATAAGTTCGATTGGCCAAAAAAGAGTTTAGGCCCAATTGAAAATAATGAAGCTAAGAAAAATTGGGGTTTTGAAAAATTGTTTTTCAAGATGGAGCAAGCTTAGGCAAGAATGTAACACTTGAAGCCTTTATGTAATTTTTTATTTTCTTAATTTATTTGTATTTTCTTTTTCCAAGGGTTGTAAATTTTAGAAATATCTGAAATTACCCAGTCCATTATATATTTTTTCATTTGTGTTGATTGATTTGTTTGATAATATATTCATGCACTAGTCGATTAGATGCCATACATGAATACCCACATAATTTTATTTTAAATCATGCATCTCATAAGTAGAAACGTGATTTAGTTAGGATTGTCCTAAGTGATTTATTTGATTTATTTAATGAAATTAATTACGTAAATAGATTGAGGTTTAAGGAGTTAAACTTAGTAATCACACCTTATAAAGTTGAACATTTGAGTTAGGACTTTAGTAACCAATTTTATTAAAAAGTGTTTTAATGAAATTTTATGAATATAATAAGTTATAAATTAGGTTCAGCCAATGAGATTAGGATCATAACTGGATATGTGTTAAAAGAGTTTAATTGAACCTAGGTCCAATAGGATTGTCATTTATAACTAGTAGGATTATATTCATTTGTTAACTAGTAATTAATTTAGAATGAATTAATAGAAAACATATGATGTTTGATGAAAACACATATTTCAAAATAGTGGGTGGGAGAAGGTCAATTTGAAAAAATAACCTATGGTCTCCATCATTAGTACAACACCGTGAGATATGGAAAGGCCTTGAGACAGTTTTGTTTTCATCCCCCTAAGGAAGGTTTGAGAACATATCAATATCAAAGTTAGCTTCTTAAGAAAATAGGAAAAAATGATGTATTTCGAACTTGACCGACCCTACGGTGGCAATTTTCGAGTTAAGTTAAGGACTCCGAAACAATAGGTTTCACTCACAAATGAATTAAGCGGTGAATTATGTCTTAGCCAAACAAATGATAACTTATGAGCAAAATGAAAAATATGAGATATTTTAAGTTTGACTCATGGGTCTGAGAATGTCTCAAAGTTAGTTTGAATTTAATATAACCGACCCTAAGGCAGTATATTGATTGTTGAATTGATTTATCATGGTTTAGTAATAAATAATTTTATGTGTTTTAATTATTGCATCCATGCATCATATTTACTATTCCGAAACATTGATATCAATTTATTTCAATTATAAAGAATTCTGTATGTTTTATTTAATTTCAGCAATCAACATGTCTTCGATAAATAATAACACAATGCATGAGGCAGAAATACATGGGGTTACCATTGATGAGTGCACTTAAGTTAGCATCATACTTGAGTCACTCTCATCGGCTTTTGCTGCATTCACTACCAACTATGTTATGAACAAGTTGCAATACAACATGACTGAGCCGTTAAATGAATTGCAGACCTTTGAGACTTTTAATAACGTGAGATCCAAAGAGGGTGAAGCAAATGTTGCTAAACAAAAGCCGCCTTCCTCTTATGTTAAGAATAATAAGAGAAGGAACATCAATGGAAAGGACAAGAAGGGAAAGAAAGCCAAAAAGTCTCCTAAAAGCAAGGAGAACAAGCAGAAAGACAACTCCAAGAAAAAGGATCCCAAAGGAAAGTGTTTCCATTATGGAGTTGATGGCCATTGGAGGAGAAACTGTAACAAGTGTCTCTCTAAGTTGAAGGAGAAAAAGAAAGGTAAATTTGATTTACTTGTTTTAGAAGTCTGTTTAGTAGAAGATGATTCGTCGACTTGTATAGTAGATTCGGGAGTCACTAATCATGTTTGTTATTATTTACAGATGCTTCATTCTTCGAGGGAGCTTGCTATTAGGGAGGTGACGATGGGAGTTGGTAGTGGTGTGATCGTTTCAGCTGAAGCAATGGGAGAAGTCCGTTTAGGTTTTAGTAATAATTATCTTGTTTTGAATAATGTTTATTTTATTCCTAGATTTTGTAGACATTTGATTTCTTTTTCTATGTTGCATGAACAAAATTTTGATATTTGTTTTAGTAAAAATGAGATTATTAGTAAACTAATGGACTCTATCTGCTTACACCAAATGAAAGATTGTTAAATAATTTAGAATTATTTAAAGTAGCAAATCCTACATTTAACAAACGACAAAAAGTTTCTCAATGTGATGATATGTATCTTTGGCATATTCGGTTAGGATATATCAATCTTGATAGGATAAACAGTTTAGTAAAGGATGGTCTTTTAAGAGAGCTAACCGTTGACATTATTCCTGTTTGTGAATCCTATCTAAACGGATGGATGACTAAGAGACCTTTCTCTACAAAGGGAAAAAGAGCCAAATAACCTCTTGAGTTAGTACATATTGATGTCTATGGTCCTATAAATGTACAAGTAAGAAGCGGTTATGAATATTTCATCACCTTCATTGATGATTATTCTAGATACAAATACGTATGCCTAATGCAAAGGAAATCCGAAACTTTTGGAAAATTCAAAGAATTCTGAGCAAAAGCCAAAAAATAATTAGGCAGATCACTTAAAACGCTTCAATCAGATCGAGGAGGTGAATCCTTGATTTTGAGTTCAATGATTATTTAATGGAGCATGGAATTCTATCCCAACTCACAGCACCTAGAACACCACAGCAGAATGTTGTTGCAGAGAAGAGAAACAAAACCTTTTTGGATATGGTTAGGTCAATGTTAAGCTACTAATCACTACCACTCATGTTTTGGGGATATGCACTTAAAACCGCGACATATATTTTGAATGTAGTTACATCTAAGTCTGTATAAAAGATACATTTAGAGTTGTGGGATGGCACAAAACCTAGTTCACGCCATTTTCGCATATGGGGGTGTCCAACACACGAACCGTGACATACATTTTGAATGTAGTTACATCTAAGTCTGTACAAAAAATACCTTTAGAGTTGTGGGATATCACTAAACCTAGTTCATGCCATTTTCGCATAATGGGGTGTCTAACACACGTGTTGAAATAAAAAACTAGGAAGTTGGACTCGCAATCTAAAGTTTGCATATTCATTGGCTATCCTCCCCGCATAAAGGGAGGTTACCTTTATAGTTATAGTGAGAAAAAGGTGTTTGTGTTGACAACTGAAACCTTTCTCGAACATGATTATATGAAAAACTATAAACCTCATAGTAAGGTAGTACTAGAGGAATTGAATTCTGATTGGATCAGACAATCTTAATCACCACCTGATGAATGACAACATTAGGAGACCACTGACCCTAGTTAGAACACCATGGTAGCTCATCGCAGTGGGAGGATTATGAGACAACCCATTCTCTATAAATACGAGGCATAGGTTCTAGTGTCAAACACTAACCAAGATGATCCATTGACCTTTAAGGAAGTAATGGATGATACTGACAAGGATGAATGGCAAGATGCAATGAACCAAGAAATGGAATCCATGTATTCCAATTCTATCTAGGAACTTGTAGATCTACTTGAAGATGTCAGGCCCATTGGATGTAAATGGATCTACAAGAAGAAAAGAGGCATAGATAGGAAAGTGGAGACTTTCAAGGTACGACATGTAGCAAAGGGTTATAACCCAAAGAGAAGGAGTCGATTATGAAAATACTTTTGAGTAAAATGTTGACGAACTATGTGTCTATAAAAACATCAAAGATAAGAAGGTGGTCTTCTTAGTTCTTTATGTTGACGATATTTTACTCATTGGGAATGATGTAGAAATATTATCTAACGTAAAGAAATGGTTAGTTGAGTAATTCCAAATGAAAGATTTGGGAGAAGCGAACTATGTTCTAGGAATCCAAATCCTTAGGGATAAGAATAACAAGCTTTTGACACTGTCTCAAGCTTCTTATATAGATAAGGTGATGGCTTGATTCTCAATGAAAAACTCCAAAAAGGGTTAATTACCGACCAAACACAGAGTAGTTCTTTCTAAAGAGCAGTGTCCAAGGACAGCTCAGGAAGAAGGAAGAGATGAGACATATTCTCTATGCCTCAACTGTAGGTAGTCTTATGTACACCATGCTGTGTACAAGACTTGACATTTGTTATGAAATAGGGATAGTTAGTCATTAGCCATCAAATCCAAGTTTAGAACATTAGATAGCGGTAAAGCAGATTCGAAGAACGAGAGACTATATGCTTGTTTATTCAGGTGGAGACCTGAACCCCACTAGATACACTAATTCTAAATTTTAATCAAATAGAGATAGTCAAAACTTGACTTCTAGATCAGTGTTCATATTTGGTGGAGGAGCTGTAGTCTGAAGAAGTATCAAACAATCTAGTATTGTAGATTCTACCATTGAAGCCGAATATATAACGGCTTGTAAAGCTGCGAAAGAAGCTGTTTAACTCAGAAAGTTCTATACTGATCTTGAAGTTGTTCCAGATATGGATAGCCACTAATCTTGTACTGTGACAATAGTGGAGCAGTGGCTAATTCAAAAAGAACCGAGTCATAAGTGGGGCAAGCACATAGAGACAAAATATCATCTCATCAGAGAGATAGTGCGTCGAGGTGATGTGACAGTTATGAAGATAGCGTCGGAATAGAACCTTGTAGATCCATTCTTCAAGACACTACCAGCAAAGTAGTTTGAGGATCATGTATGCAATTTATGGATGAGGGAGATGCCTCTCTTGCTTTAAGGTCAAGTGGAAGTTTGTTGAGCATGGTGCCCAGAAAGCATGTTATGAGTATTGTTTTAATGAAATTAATAAAAGTGACATTTTTCTATGTATAATTTTTATGAATGTATTATTATCGAATAATATGAATAAATATCATAAAATTCAAAATTCATTAATGTGACTATAATCTTATATTAGTACGAGAGGATTAAGATTATAGATTATAGAATACAAAGTTTCTTGTGCTTTCGAAAGAATCTGGAATCTTATTTTTTATCATAAGTTGGAAAGCAAATTCTGCCTTTAAAACTAAAGATACCATCCTTAGATATTTTAAAGTCATACTGCTCATCTTTTTCCATTTCTTGTTTGATTTACTTTTTTCCTTCATCTGACACTTGTGCACCTTTAATATCTTCAAGTATGGTTGGTTGGAGAGTTAAAGCTAACAACTGTCCTATCACCAACTCTATTTTTTCATTATGCAGCTCTTTTTGTAATGGCATTGGTAAGGCGTGTTGTGCAACAAGGCTAATTGAGGATTTTCAGCTTAAAACGTCAACTACTTTATTTACTTTCCCTTGGTGATACCGTATTTCATAGTCATAATCTTTGACTAATTTTAGCCACCATCTCTGTCTCATGTTCAATTCCTTCTTCATGAAGAAATGTTTCGGGATCTTATGGTCGGTATAAATTTCACACCGCACTCAATATAGGCAGTGTCTCCAAGCTTTTAGGGCAAATACTACAACAACTAGTTGTAAGTCATAGGTTGGGTAGTTTTTTTCATAATCCTTAACCTATCGAGCAGCATAAGCAATTACTTTCCCATTTTGCATCAACATTGCTCCTAATCCCTATTTAGATGCATCATTATATATTATAAATCTATTTTCACTTTTTGGAATCGTAAGAATAGGCGCACTAGTTAATTTCTCCTTCAACTCTTTACAACTTTTCTCAGTTGCTATTGACCATTCAAACTTCAAGTTCTTGAGAGTAAGCCTAGTGAGTTGTGTGGCAATTCTAGAAAATCCTTCTATAAATCACCTATAATGTCCAGCTTAAATTTGCACTTCTTAACTTTGGCTTAGAGTTGATCATTCTTCAAAGTTTGCAAAATCACCTTTAGATGCTTCACATGTTCCTTTTTGGATCTTGAGTATATAAGAATATCATCTATGAACATAACAACAAATTTGTCTAGATATTCTTTAAATACCCCGATTCATTAAATCCATAAAAGGAGCTAGAGCATTAGTCAAACCGAATGACATGACTAATAATTCGTAGTGAGTGTACCGCATTTGAAAAGTCATCTTCATGACATCACTTTCTCGAATCCTTAGTTGGTGATACACAGATCTTAGGTCGATCTTGGAAAATACCGACATTCCTCTAAGTTGGTCGAAGAAATCATCTATCCTCGAAAGATGGTATTTGTTATGTATAGTGTTTTTGGTGAGTTCTATATAGTCAATGCACATTCTCATTGACTCGTTCTTATTTTTCATGAACAATACTCAAGTTCCCTAGGGTGAGAAATTAGGACGAATATGTCCTTTTTCGAGCTATTATGAAGCCTTTGAGCTCTTTAATTCAGTTGGTGTCATACGATATGAAGCCTTTGAGATTGGTGTTGTTCCATATATTAGATCTATTATGAACTTGATTTCGTGATTTGGGAGAAGTCTTGGTAATTTCTTAACAAAGATTTCAAGAAACTTGCGGACTATTGGAATGTCTTCATGTTTCAATTGTTGTTCCTTTTCTATATCCATTATGGTGGCAAGGAATCCCTTATAGCCACTTTCAATAGTCTTGCTGCCTTAATAGTGGATACTAATGGAATATGGCTTCTTTTTTAGAGGTTGAATATCACCTTCTTCCTCTGATAATCTATTGCGAGCCTGTATTTTAAGAACCAGTCCATTCATAATATAACGTAAAAAATCTTGCATATCTAATATTACAAGATTCATAAATAATTCCACATCACCTATATTCATTGATATGGCTCACAACCAATGAGTCGATATTAACATGTCTCATGAGGGTAGTATTGTACTAAATACCTCAGCTAGTTGTTTTATTGGATGCTTAATTTTACTAATAAATTTTGGTGCAATAAAGGAATGCGTAATCCATTAAAACAAAAATAGGAATTCTAGAAATAAGGATCTGACCTGTTATGACAGTAAACAGACTCGCTTCTGCCTCATCCCGAGAGATTGTAAGCACTCTAGCATTAGATTTTTCTTACTATCCTTCGATCTTCTTTGGGTTATTGCAAAACTTAGCAACATGTCCCTATTGTCCAATATGAGCTTTTCCACACTTACTATATTGGCTAAAAGTTTTTCCCTACACCTGCGAACCTTGAAACTTATTCTTCTTGTTTTGTCTTCCGTCTTGACTTGAGTTAAAATTCCTATTGCCAAACCTTTTCTTATTATTCTATCGAGGTCTAAAACTCCGCTAGTTTTCACAGACTATTGGTGTACATGATTGGACATTACTCTGGATTCTAGAAGTTGCTCCTCCTACATCATTTTTCTTTGTAGCTTCCTTCTATTTCTGCCCCTAAATTGCTTGCACCTGATCAATTCTCATTGCCCTATCTGCCACTTTTGAGAAAGACACATCGTCCAAATATGTTATTTCCAAGTCCTTGTGAATGTTGGGGTCAAGGATCTTCTTAAAGTGTTTTACCTTCAAGATGTTTCTAGCTACTAAGTGTGGTGCATATCTGGATAGCTAGTCTTATTTTCATAACAATTCCTACATTTTCTTGTTACCTCTTCATAGGTTCAAGAATTCCCTTTCTTTCTCTTCTACTAAAGCCACAGTTACATACTTGACTTCTATTAGCTTCTGAAACTCAGGGCAAGTCATTGTTCCAATATTATGGATACTTGTCATTGTGTCCCACTAATAACTTACGTCGTTCGATAATAGACATGCCACACAATATTCTTTTCGTTATCAAGAATTTTTGCACAGTTTAGGACTCATTTTAGGGTTCCGATCCAATTTTCAGCTAACTTTCGATCATGGCCACCTGAGAATTTGGATGGTTATACTTCATAAATTTCTCAATTGTAGAATTTGAATTTTCTAATTATAGGGGTACATGCTGTTGTAGCATTAACATCTCTTAGAGTTGTTGTTGTTGTTGAAGTAAAGTATCTATCATTTCTCCTTGTCTTCGAGTTAGATTTCATAACTCGTTCAACTCTAGTTGACTTGGGTCATTAATTTGACTAATATGACATTCAATAGATGATACACTAGCCATACATCTGCTTGTCATGTTTATACTTAGGTAGAGGGCATTTGATTACCTAGAAACGTGAAGTATGAATTTTGTTTTCTTAATACTGAGACAATTTAACTAGAAAATATATTTCGTATTCGTCTGTATTTATTGATCAATATTTACATTACAAAAACTTGATCATCTACATTACTTAAAACTAACCAGGATATATACATATCAAAATATAACCTCAAAATTACCATATCATTAGTCATTACAAAGGGTTATATTAGTCGGACTGCAAAAATAATATTGTCTGAGGCTATTGGTTAGACATAGTTCTACGAGTCAGCTACTTTTCATGGGTATATTATTATTACATCTGGATCTTCTTCTGATGCTTCTTCTAGTTCTTTAGGATTATGGGGTGCGAAGCGATCTAATATCATTACCCAAACCTTAGCCCAGGCGACATATCTAGCATCTAAAGTCATCTCATGCCACAAAGTTTTGGCATTCCCCTTAATTGGCATATAGCCAATATAGTCCATATTTTATCTGTTACATCTGCCCCCGTGTATATATCCTCAATTTCATATATCCAGTGATGTAGATATTCCCATCATTCAATTCGTTCGAAGGTTGGTGGGGCGGCCATGTGGAAAGCTTCCCCCAATTCCATTCCACGTTGATGTTTTGTAAGTTCTTGGTACATTCCAATGCATGTAGTGACTAAGGTATTCACATATTCTTCCATAGTCTAAAAGAATATTTATCGATTAGCATTTATATAAATAGTTATTAAATCTTTCATATATATACTTTAAATATGGAATATTAAAATAAAGTTAATCATGGCCTATACTTACAACGAATGAAGAAATCACCTCCATGACTTGTACATATGGGGTTTGTCTATAAAATCGCTAAGGCTCAGATACCAAATTGTAATGCCCGCCGTACCAACCATTTAGTTTGTGTAATATTTTTGGAGGAAACATGCATTGCTAGTAAGTATATTACTTTCTAACTTAACTTTAAAATCATTTTTACAAAAATAACGTAATAATTTAAACTTTTATAAAACACTATAATATAAATGAAATCGTTATCATAGGAAATTAATCCTAAAACTTTTAAATAAGAACAATTCTTTTAAAGATATATATATATATATATAAAAGCTTTTTTTCTTTATTCGCCTGATCCTTAGTCTATAACTTACTTTTATAATTTCCTACAAGACAAGGTAAAATATCTGTGAGCTAGAAGCTCCATAAGTATAGCGTCCTACTCACATGTATTAATCTTGAAATAACTATTTTAAATTAATGCCTTTATAACTTATATCTAGCATGTATGCTTTCCTATCCTTTTATATGCTTGAGGCCCCGATGATGCTGCTGCTAGCATCTCAACTGATATCTATCTAATCAGTGGTTCACTATGATCGACAATCGATCCACTATGACCTTTTCTTTAAAATTTTATAGGGCCCTTTATGATCGACAATCGATCCTTCTTATCACCCGATAGTAGCTCACTTTAATGTTATGCATATGTATGCTTATGATCATTATTTGCTTTAGCATAACATTGACTCCTTTTATACTAGAAGTATAAACATATGCATTTAATCATAGCATGTCAAAACTTAAATTTCCCTTAAACTATCGTGCTATATTATGTTCACACTAGT
The DNA here is from genome assembly GCA_027186245.1 of Coriaria nepalensis. Classification (NCBI taxonomy): domain Eukaryota; kingdom Viridiplantae; phylum Streptophyta; class Magnoliopsida; order Cucurbitales; family Coriariaceae; genus Coriaria; species Coriaria nepalensis. Next base: position 4,843,720 of record CP114493.1, read on the forward strand.
CATGATCTCATTTTTAGCATGTTAATAAAATCATTCCATTTTCACTTAACATTTTATGTAACAATCATAATTCTAATATGTTAACATTAACCATAGTATAATAAATATTATTTTCAATTTATCATGCTTATTAACAATTATACTATTCTCAAATCCATATAACAATTATTCAAATAATTTTAGCATCACAAGAATAAACAAACAAGCAATATCATTATATTTTAGTGAGACTATGCTTATAAAATCCTTATTAAAGGTTGAAGATCCTAATCCCTTTTTCCTTCTTTCTCTCTTTCTTCTTCCCTCTCTCTTTTTTTTTTTCTTTCTCTTTTCCTTTCCCTCTACCTCTTTCTTTCCTTCCCTCCTCTCTTCTCTTTCTCTCCTCCCCCTCTCCCTTCTATTTCTCTGCTTTCCCTCTCTCTTCTCTTCACTTTAACGTTAATGCATTTGGGAGGGGGTTATAAAGTAGAAGGTGAGATTTGAAGTTGTTAACAAGTATTAAGGTGACTAAGCAATTCAAATGCTTATATTAAATTTTATTATTGCAAAATAGGTATTTACATGACTTGCTTTCATATTTTTTTAATGAATTTATTTATTAATTAAACTTGAGTCCCCTTCAATCTAAAAGGACACATTGTCAAATCAATGTAGGGTATGTAGACCAATCGACATATAGCACGTGGACCAATCAAGAAACAAGATTTGGACCAATTAGATATTGACTCATGGACCAATCAGATTTCAACATGTAGATTAATAAAAAATAAATATAAAGAATAATTAGAAAAGATCACCTGATCTACTCAATGTACGGCATGTTGACAAATCAATAAATGACAAAAGGTCCCGCAAGAAAAAGGCACTTAGTCTAGTTACAAAATACCAAGAGGTGAAATCAAAGTATGACACATCATCCAACTAGACAAAGCCACGTGGTCCAACAAAAAAATGCCATGTGGTCCAGTCAGAAGTAGACACGGCAATGAATGAGGGTGCAACCAATTTTTGTTGGCAAATGGAATGTCACTCCATGATGCCATGTTAACATTATTTATTTTATTAAGAATTTTTCATGTCCACGCCATGTTAGGGGTTTATGTATACCGCAATCATAGTAAAGATGTCACAAATAATCTCTACCTATGTGGCCGATATGGCGCGCCAAAATTTTACCGAAGGATCAAAGCAGGATGGAAAATATATCTTTCAGGATGTATACAAACATTATATTTGACCCGAATTCTCATAGTGTACTGAATTAGATGTACATTTGTACCTACCGAATGGTGATTTGTCTGGATGGATTACTAAGAGAAAATATGCATGTTCTTGTTGTACGGAGAAAACTAGACATATTTATTTGAAATATGGGGAAACAAATTGGCTATTTGGGACATCGAAGGCTCTTGGACATAAGCGAGCCTTGGGGAAGAGGAATATTTTGATGGCACAAAAGATTATGAACTCCCGCCTGCTATAGCATCAAATGAGGAAATAATAAGACAACTTGAAGGTGTGTCGGATGTTTTCGGTGAGTGTGAAGGTGAACCCGATGAGTCACAGTTGTGAAAAAAATGAAGTATTTTCTTTTGGCTGCCTTATTGGAAAATTCATTAATTGCATCACTATTTGGATGTAATGCATATTGAGAAGAATGTAGATGATAATATTGTGAATAATATCTTAGGCATGAAGGATAAGTCGAAGGACAACCTTAAGGCTCGAGCGGACCTTAAAGTTATTGGTATATGTCGTGATCTTCATCCAAAAAAGAAAAATGTAAATAAATCAATTTTGCCACATGCATGTTATGAGATGACAAGTAGTGAACACAAAGCTTTTTAGAAGGTTCAGGAAAACATGAGATTTTCGGATGGTTTAACTTCAAATCTTGGCAGCTGTGTAAACGCTAGCAAGTGTTTCCAATTACAATTCAGTGTTCTTTGCAAGACAAGGTTGTGGGTGCATTAACTGGTCTATCTTGTTTCTTCAGGAAGATAAGTTTAAGGTCTTTACAGAAGTCTGAGTTACAAGATATTGAGAAGAATGCTCCATATTTGCTATGCAAGTTGGAGCATATATTTATGCTCTCATTTTTTACAACATAAGTTTGTTCTTATACACTTGGCAATGGAGTTAAAGGTTGGGAGGACCGGTTCAATGTAGGGGGATGTACCCATTTGAGAGGTAATTAAAGCTTTAATTATTGAGAATTCTTCTCTAGATGCATATTTCTATAATATTAACGAATTCTATATTTCTAACAGAAACTTACATCATCTTGGGTCATTTGTGCGTAATAATTCTGCAGCAGAGAGTTCAATTGCAAATGAATTCTAGAATTTTTTCACACATTATTTAGATGGAAATAAAATTCAATAAACCTCCGAGACATGTTGATGGATCAAAGGGTAAGAGAAAAAGTATTTATTTTTCGCAGAAAAATGTGGTCACAAGCACATAGATAAATATTTTTTAATCTTCCGAATATAATATCTTATGGAGAGTAGGTATTATATATTACTTATATATTGCTACTACTTATATAATGAGGCTATATGTTAGTATGTACTCTACCAGTAAGTATACGTTAGTAACTACTGGTTATTTCTTACACGTAGGATAGACAAAGCAATATTGAGAATGGATGTTTGTGGTCAAGTTCAATCAAGCGAGACCTCTGTGAATAGAAAGCATATTGCAGGCTTTATCGAATGGTTCCGTGACTATGTAATTCATTATATTGTTTAATTATGTTTTTTATTTAAACAATGCTTCTAAAGTTTGATCCAAATTAGTTTTTTGAGAAATGGGATCTTAGTATGTTTTCATTAATATAGGTTGACCAGATGGATGATACACAGAGGTCCGACATTCCTAAGAAAATAGAATGGCTTTCTAGGGATTCAAATCATAATGTGGTACAAATTGATCGATTTGTATTTAACGGTACTATGTATTCTAGCAAAGAGTCGAATAATGTAAAGAAAACACAAAATTCAGGTGTCAGTGTTAATGAAGTCGGCGGGGTTACTCACTATGATCGAATTAGAAGAACATTAGAGATAGATTACTTCGGGAGAGAACAATTTATGATGTTCGAATGCGATTGGGTACACACCACTCGAGACTGCACGATTGATGACTTTGGCGTTACCTCTGTTAACTTCTCAGAACTTGTACACACTAGAGATCGAAATAGTTATGATCCCTTTGTATTACCTTATCAAATCATGCAATTATTCTATATTGCTGATGAATAAACTCCGAATCGGTTGGGTGTGTTGAGGAAGAAGCAACAAGATACATAAAACACTGGTATTTCAAACTTAGAACATGATGAAGAGGATGAATACTATAAAAATATTCCAATACGATTCAATGAAAATCACTGGCTCCAGGACTTGTTTAAAAGGCCCAAGTGGATAAGAGATGGAATTATAAGAAGGAAGGTAGATATACCAAAAGATTTTCAAGATTGGTTCACATAAACATATTCAAATTTTGGTTGCAAGCTGGAGACATACGTATCTTTCAATGGCTGCACTTTTTTTTATGTCTTTGCCTTTTTTTAATGTCTCTGCCTATTTTAATGTTTATTGATGGGCTATCTTTGAATACTAGATTTTGAAGCATGAGTGGCCAATAATATGGTCTCACATTTTTGAAGGTAAGTATCTTTCTTAGTGCACAACAAATTTGTGAAGGAAATGCTTAGCAAGCTATACCGTAGGATTGCACATCACATAATGGGTTTATTGGCAGTTCGCAAGTGAAAAAATAGATGGTGGCCTATTATTCTAAAGGTCATACGCAATCTTTGGCTACGGTTTCAGATTTTAGAATATAATTCTGTTAGTCGATGGCCTAGGTCCTCGGGTTATATGCAGAGGCACCAGCTTTATGGTAATTGTGCCAGATTTCTTCTTCCAAGGTTTTCCTATGGTTATTCTCTTGTCAAGTTTTTTCTTGCATCAACTAAATTGGGAATTATAATTTGTATGTTTTTGTTTGAATTTGAGTCTATACAAATTTACTTTCCTAACTTGAAACTTCTCAACAGAGACTAGTAGTAAGGACGATGGGTTAGTAGACATGAGTGAAGATGATTTCTTTGATGGAAGCTCAAGTGCAGAGATGCGGATGATGAATGGACAGATAAAAGTACAAGGTAGATGAGTTATTTTAGAACTCCTATCTAGTGCCTTTTTCTTTGAACTGGCACATATGAATTGTATAGTTATTAATACAATGGTTAATAGGAGGAAAGGAGCATCCTAATCTTCATTGTTTTTAATATAGGGAATAAGGTTCCAGTGCTTTTGGAAAAGTAGCGTCCGGAATGTCCAGTGATGAAAGGAACTAGGTCTACTTTTTTAATTCTTACGTTTTCCTTCTTCTAGGATGTATAAAACATGAGCTCCTATTTGAGCAGCCCATTTGTTTTCAGGTAGATTTCAGCTAGAGCATTGATGCCACCTCCTCGACCAACCAATTCACTACCAAGTTCAGTTCAACCTCAATTCAGACCTTCTTATAGCAAAAATTCACAAAGACAGAGACCTTAAGTACTGAATACTTATGACTCATAACAATTTCAATAAGGTTTGCATTCAAATACCCTGTAAGGGTATATACATCAACCTCTATAATGATATCAAAAAGTACTAAAATGAAAAGTACTGAAATGATAAGATGTAGGGAAAAAAAATCAACAAAAGGAGAATGCAACAGAGGAATAAAATAGAAAGCAGAATTCCTAATCACCTCAAAATCAACCATTGTGATGGTCAACTTATTCAACTCTTCATGCAACCAAGGTTGCTGATAGGACCCGATCTAGAAATATAGAATTAGGGCTAATTTTTATTATGCAATAATCAAAATAACATAGGTTGGTCTACTATTCGAGAGGTAGACCATCTCTCCCTAAGAGTTCTTACTCTCCAAAATCAATTCCTCCCTAAACCCTAACCATACTACTATTTATACTACTAACCAACCAATTACTAAAATAGCCCCATAATAATAATACTAATAATAATACTACTAATAATAATAATGACGGGTCTAACATTACTCCCCTCCCAACGAGACACCTTGTCCTCAAGGTGGAAATCGGGAAACTGCGATACGATGCGGATGGTCCGGAAACCAGTAGTCTAGATGGTGATGCACTAATTCTTTCTCCCTCTCCTCCGGTTCCACCATATCATCATCCTCATCACCGACCATTAACACTTGGAGCCTCCTATCCTTACAACGATGCCCGGGCGAAAATTTCTCGTCACAACGAAAACCCAACCCTTTGGCTCTTTTGTCGGAGATCTCTGTCTCCGTTAACCTTTTGAAACTCCCTTCCGGACGGTACCCTACTCTCCTCTCTTCCGGCACCTCCTTACCGACAGTCACAGTTTGCGTCCGAGAGCTATGAATCCCGGAATAGCCGTTATGAACAAAACTGCCATGGCTGCTCCTTTGCTGTTTTTTTGCATTTTTCTTCTCCTCCCCTTGTACGGCCAAGTCCATATACTCCTTTAGTCCCTTGGGCCGTAATAACCTCAATGCTGTCCGAATTTCCGGCTTCAACCCTTTTAAAAAATTTCCCTCTAAGATTTCGGAGGGACGCCCGTTAATGGCCCGGAAAGCAACTCGAACTTCTCGCGGTATTCCCACACTGTCCCCTCTTGGTTGAGTGCCAATAACTGTTCATATAAGTCTCCATCGTGAGAAGTCCGAAACCTTACCATCACCCTTTGTTTAAAATCCGTCCATGACCCCATGGGTCGGCGGTGCCCACACCATTGAAACCATGACAATGCTGGCCCCTCCAAACATAGACCGGCTGCTTGCAGTTTTTCCCCTTCCGATAATCCATTAACCTCAAAGTACCTTTCCACCCTATAAACCCATGCCGCCACATCCTCGCCTTCGAAGATAGGCATCTTCAATTTGCGAATCTGTGGATCAACACCCATTCTGCCCAGTGTGTCTGCGTACTGCCCTTGGCCCGCCCAAGGGGGTTCCGCCGGAACCCTAAAATCAGCCCACGGCGCCCTTACCTCACCACTCGCGGCAGTTCCTGCCACATAACAGCCTGCAGACCCTTGTTCTGCACCTTTTTCCCCATGTCCGAATTGAAACCTTCCGGCTGTCCCCCACGGAGATGCTGCCGTTCCAGAACCTTCCCCCAATTTTCCGCCAAACTCTTCCCTAAGTTGGCCGTTGACGCCCGCGCCCTCTACTGCTCCGTCCACCGCACGTTTCCCCCTTGCAGCCCACTCACCGCCACTGTGGCTGCCTTCTCCGGCGGTGTCCCCTGCTGCCCGACCATGACCCCCCACAAGTTGGTCAGGGTTCGATGGTGACCTAAACTGCAGCTCCGTCAGTTTTCCCAATATGGCTTCCAACGACGAATTATGCTGCGCAAACTGCTGTTGTACTTTCGCGAAGCGTTCTTCGATCGATGTTTTGATCGCCATCACTTGACTCTCTAATTTCTCCTCGAATGCCTCTACCTTCTTCGCAGCCATCGATGATCGAGTGCTCTGATACCAATTTGATAGGACCCGATCTAGAGATATAGAATTAGGGCTAATTTTTATTATGCAATAATCAAAATAACATAGGTTGGTCTACTATTCGAGAGGTAGACCGTCTCTCCCTAAGAGTTCTTACTCTCCAAAATCAATTCCTCCCTAAACCCTAACCATACTACTATTTATACTACTAACCAACCAATTACTAAAATAGCCCCATAATAATAATACTAATAATAATACTACTAATAATAATAATGACGGGTCTAACATTAATTTGATAGGACCCGATCTAGAGATATAGAATTAAGGCTAATTTTTATTATGCAATAATCAAAATAACATAGGTTGGTCTACTATTCGAGAGGTAGACCGTCTCTCCCTAAGAGTTCTTACTCTCCAAAATCAATTCCTCCCTAAACCCTAACCATACTACTATTTATACTACTAACCAACCAATTACTAAAATAGCCCCATAATAATAATACTAATAATACTACTACTAATAATAATAATGACGGGTCTAACATTACTCCCCTCCCAACGAGACACCTTGTCCTCAAGGTGGAAATCAGGAAACTGCGGTACGATGCGGATGGTCCGGAAACCAGTAGTCTAGATGGTGATGCACTAATTCTTTCTCCCTCTCCTCCTCCGGTTTCACCATGTCATCATCCTCATCACCGACCATTAACACTTGGAGCCTCCTATCCTTACAACGATGCCCGGGCGAAAATTTATCGTCACAACGAAAACACAACCCTTTGGCTCTTTTGTCGGAGATCTCTATCTCCGTTAACCTTTTGAAACTCCCTTCCGGACGGTACCCTACTCTCCTCTCTTCCGGCACCTCCTTACCGACAGTCACAGTTTGCGTCCGAGAGCTATGAATCCCGGAATAGCCGTTATGAACAAAACTGCCATGGCTACTCCTTTGCTGTTTTTTTGCATTTTTCTTCTCCTCCCCTTGTACGGCCAAGTCCATATACTCCTTTAGTCCCTTGGGCCGTAATAACCTCAATGCTGTCTAAATTTCCGGCTTCAACCCTTTTAAAAAATTTCCCTCTAAGATTTCCGGAGGGACGCCCGTTAATGGCCTGGAAAGCAACTCGAACTTCTTGCGGTATTCCCACACTGTCCCCTCTTGGTGGAGTGCCAATAACTGTTCATATAAGTCTCCATCGTGAGAAGTCCGAAACCTTACCATCACCCTTTGTTTAAAATCCGTCCATGACCCCATGGGTCGGCAGTGCCCACACCATTGAAACCATGACAATGCTGGCCCCTCCAAACATAGACCGGCTGCTTGCAGTTTTTCCCCTTCCGATAATCCATTAACCTCAAAGTACCTTTCCACCCTATAAACCCATGCCGCCACATCCTCGCCTTCGAAGATAGGCATCTTCAATTTGCGAATCTGTGGATCAACACCCATTCTGCCCGGTGTGTCCGCGTACTGCCCTTGGCCCGCCCAAGGGGGTTCTGCCGAAACCCTAAAATCAGCCCACGGCGCCCTTACCTCACCACTTGCGGCAGTTCCTGCCACATAACAGCCTGCAGGCCCTTGTTCCGCACCTTTTTCCCCATGTCCGAATTGAAACCTTCCGGCTATCCCCCACGGCAGTGCTGCCGTTCCAGAACCTTCCCCCAATTTGCCGCCAAACTCTTCCCTAAGTTGGCCGTCGACGCCCGCGCCGTCTACTGCATCGTCCACCGCTCGTTTCCCCCTTGCAGCCCACTCACCGCCACTGTGGCTGCCTTCTCCGGCGGTGTCCCCTGCTGCCCGACCATGACCCCCCACAAGTTGGTCAGGGTTCGATGGTGACCTAAACTGCAGCTCCGTCAGTTTTCCCAATATGGCTTCAAACGACGAATTCTATTGCGCAAACTGCTGTTGTACTGTCGCGAAGCGTTCTTCGATCGATGTTTTGATCGCCATCACTTCGCTCTCCAATTTCTCTTCGAATGCCTCTACCTTCTTCGCAGCCATCGATGATCGAGTGCTCTAATACCAATTTGATAGGACCCGATCTAGAGATATAGAATTAGGGCTAATTTTTATTATGCAATAATCAAAACAACATAGGTTTGTCTACTATTCGAGAGGTAGACCGTCTCTCCCTAAGAGTTCTTACTCTCCAAAATCAATTCCCCCCTAAACCCTAACCATACTACTATTTATACTACTAACCAACCAATTACTAAAATAGCCCCATAATAATAATATTAATAATAATACTAATAATAATACTACTAATAATAATAATGACGGGTCCTATCAAATTAATGTTAGACCCGTCATTATTATTATTAGTAGTATTATTATTAGTATTATTATTATGGGGCTATTTTAGTAATTGGTTGGTTAGTAGTATAAATAGTAGTATGGTTAGGGTTTAGGGAGGAATTGATTTTGGAGAGTAAGAACTCTTAGGGAGAGACGGTCTACCTCTCGAATAGTAGACCAACCTATGTTATTTTGATTATTGCATAATAAAAATTAACCCTAATTCTATATCTCTAGATCGGGTTCTATCAAATTGGTATCTCTATATCTCTAAATCGGGTCCCATAATAATAATACTAATAATAATACTACTAATAATAATAATGACGGGTCTAACAGTCGCCTCCACCAACCTTCAGCACGTCCTCACCTACAATATTCCTAGATATCTAAGACTTCTTCTCATTTATAATTCTGTTCATTGCACTGTTCCCAACTTTGCTAGCGAAGGCTGTCAAATCCACGCCAACAAAACTTGGAGTAGATCTAGATATTTTATTTTCTCATTATCCTGGAGAAGCCACTAGATAATACAAACCTTGAGGTACCTTTTTGATCTAGTCTCTCTGGAGGACAATTATCAAAGTCAACAGTTGGAGATGGATCTCTTGGTTCTTTTGGATTGAAGCTTTAGCAAAAGCTTAGGCCTTCTATCGAGATATTATGCAACAATCAGGCAAGTGAATTTATATCTTCGAGTTATGCAGTAATATACATTAGACCCTTTCGTTAGGTTTGAGTAATACACAGTGAATATATCATTGTATGCAATATTCAATAGACCCATGAGCTTCTTAGAAAATCATAGTAGATAAATCTAAGCTAGAAAAGGATATAGATTTATAATTAATGGACCTTATCCTCTAAGAAAATGGTTATCACCTTTTACTTTTTCACTATTTCGGCTGAAAATTTTAGGTGGTTTAAGTAACATGTTATTGGTGTTGGTTTTTAATTCTCGATTGGTCTTGTCACCAGACATGAGCTTAGCCATAGTTAAGGCTTACGTTTGGAAGAAGCCTGAGGACCTAGTCCTTAATGACAGAGTGGTTAAAAGCATATGAGTACATATGCAAATCTCAGAGGAGGTGTGTATTTACTTGATCTATTATTGGCTCTTATTATGTTCTTTTCCCTCTCTTGGGTCCAAGGATGGTTGGCATACTGTACCAGAAAAAAGATTCATTTTAATGGAGTCATATAGAAGATGTACTTATCTTAGTGATTATCGATACTATTGATTCTTGTGAAGTTGCTTTGATCGATTGGAAGTGTTTTATCAGGAACTTGAAAGTTTTGGAGAAAAGCCAATCAACTAATAGACATAAAAGCCTTTCTTTCTCCTTCATTGCTCTGAAGTTTCCAAAAATTTTCTCACCCAAACTTAAGGTATTACAATTTTTGAAATTTCATTTACTGAACTTTGCAAGTTTGTTATAGAACACTGGAAAGTTTGACTCTGAAGCGTGGTGCCGAAGTGTTTAAATGACACTGAAATTTCATTTAAAGTCCAACTTTAAATGTCCTTGAGATATGAGTTTGCATCCAGTGTGAAAGCATGACTAAAGGTTCTGGATTTTTATTGTTACTTCCAATTGGTTATTGATTCTTACTGCCATGTGAAATTTACATCCTTACATTCTTAGTGGAATTTGAAATCCGAATTCTATTTTTTCATTCATATTGTCATTTGAAATATTTTTGGGCATTACATGATTTTTCTTATTTGTAGTAAAAAGAAACGGGTAAAGTTCCTATGAGACTGGCTCTTTTTTTCAAGACACGGAAACAAAGAAATGGAGATTGGGTAAACCTGGAGGTAGAACATGCTTATGTAAGATATCAAATAAGTTTTTTTACGAATTCATTTCCATACTTAATTACAGTTTCTTTTATCAGTATTCTATTGGTAGTAACCATTCCTTACAACCACTAGATTTATTGTATTTCAATAACACTGTTACCTATACTTTTCCTTACCTTTTTCATATTTGTGTAAACTGATTGATACATATTTTATTAGGAGGAAATGCAAAGAATCAGAGATGAGTCTGCTGCTATATGTGAATCCCAAGAGTCTATAACAGAAGGTGACATTATTTGGTCACCAACTGACTTATTCACTCATGTCTCGGGTGAGGATCCCGGTGGTAAAATTTGAGATGTTGCCTGCAAAATCGGTAACCCATCCAGGTTATCTTCTTCATCAATGCAGATCTGTAGCAAGGGAATTGTGCCAGCATCTAAGGGATCTTCATAAGGAATGCAAGAAAGAATGATTGTAGTTGAAAGTAACATCAATAGTTTAAGAGAAACTTCATGCAATCATTTGTCAAGCAATTGCGAGTCTAGGTTACTTTCTCAAACAGTTATAAAGTAATTTTTTTGTTATTACTTGTGAGTCCAAATCATTACTTATTGTAATGAACTATTTTTAGGGTATAAATGCATCATTCAATAGATTGAATGTCGGTATCGATTCATTTCAAGCAAAAAAGAGGTCGTCTTTTTCAAGCTACAGGCTACAATCACTTAGTATGCTTCCTTATTTCTTTTTCTATGAATTTTCTGAATATGAATGATGATAGATTTGTGATAAGTATTTATCTTATTACATGCTATTAATAGTTCTAGGGCTAACAGATTTGTGATAGGTATTTTATATTAATAGTTGCTTTATAATTTGAACTTATAATTTAAATCACTAGAGCTGAAAACATTGTATTATAGTGTTAACTTCTTACTTTAGTCAAATCTAGGATCTCTTGCTTTGATCATCACTTACTGTTAATATTGAGTTTGGAGCATTATAAAATAATGTATTATAGATTCCAATCCCCTAATAAATACATATCTTGGCCAATTGTTTATGAAGATTTTTGGATATGATAGACTGATTATAACTCTTCTTCAAAGTTTATTTTCTCAAAAACTTTTTCCTCTCTTTTGTTTGGGGAATATTGTGGTTTATTTTCTTCATATTCTTAATTTTATATTTAATCATGGTTCTACTTTAGATGATGATGTCACTGGAGATGCCGATAATGGAGAGCTGTAATTCGATGGAGGATTGCTATGTATGGAAATGAACTAATTTTTGTACTAACTGTCGTTTTAAAAATTTGTCTAGTATATTTGTCTGTCTTTTGAAGAATATGTATGTCTTTTGGTACATTTGAAAGTTTTGAATTTGTCTTCCTAATGAATATGTATGTCTTTTGAATTTGTGTTTTGTTGATGGAATTCAAAACATATGTAATTTGTTTGCTGGTAAAATTTTATTAGCGGTGTTAGTTTGTGACAAATTTAGCAGTAACATTTTGTATCACACATAGAGGTTATATACTTGTAACATTTATCTATATAATAAAGCTATACAAGTCAACTATTTGTATTAGCGGTGCATGTTTGTGATAAATTTAGTGGCACTATTTGGTATCACAAATAGCGGCAATATTTTTGGATAATCTTTAGCTTCATAAATCAACGGCATTGTTTAGCTATTTTGATTTACTAGTACACAATGGAAATACTTATTCCAGCATCATTAGCAGCATAGGTTAGTGGGATAAGGGTGTTGTGCCCTTACCCGTAATACTTATTTGCAATGAAAACCGATCGATTTTTAGCGGCAAAGTTTAATGGGATAATGAGTGAAGATTCGACCCAACTTTTAATGGCAGCGGCATGCACCAAAGGTGTTCCCAAAAAAAAATTTTACGGCATACTTTGTAATGCTGCTATTGTAATTAGCAGTAGGATAGTTGCTAATCCACATTTATGCCGCTAAATGTTTTTGCTAACTTTTTAGCGGCACATCTATTCATTAGTGGTGCTTTTCTTGTGCTGCTATAGAGCATGTTTTTTGCAGTGATATTTCCCTCTTTTTGGGTTCCCTATAGGCTATAGCCACCACTTTAGACGTACCTTTCATGTAAAGTAGCAGGTGAGACAAAATGTTGGGAGTTCTTATATCAGGTAGGAGGACGTACGTAGAGAAGAGTGAAAGTGAGCAAAAGATTAATTGAGAGATCGAGAGGGATGGAATGGAGGAAGTGTTATTTGGATGTGCTATTGGTGCCCTTAGGCCTTCTCATAACGTTCGTTTATCATGCGTGGCTTTGGCGCAAGATTCGGACACAACCTTTCCAGACCGTGATCGGCAGAAGTTCACATGGACGGCGTTTGTGGATCACAGCCATGCTTACGGTATTGGCCTCCTCTTACCTCAAGCTTCAACTCAAATTATTATGTCTACCTTCAATTAATTGAGTTTCACTCCAATTTACCCATTAACTTACCCAAGAAATTAATTAATTGAAACGTCGGATCAATATTCTCACTTATTTTGGAAAATATTCTTGTTATGAACCTTGTATTAACAGTATCACTGGAGGAAATATGTTGGTCGAAATACTTAACACGAATTTAATTGTATTTTTATGTGTTTAATTTTTTGAAGTAAATTTTCATATTTTGGTTACCTTTAGTTTTTCTTTATTTATAGCAGAGTTAGAACATTCAGAATACATGCATTTGGAGGGAAATATGCATCTAGAAATTACAACTATATCTAATAATTATAATCTAAATGATATAAAAGATATACATATTATACTTAATTTATACAAATTTTGTTTTTAAAAGAGGATCATTCCGGTGTATCATGTTTTCCTTTGATCGAATCCGAAACATACTATTTCTATGATGAAAGTGGTGCCACTAAAATGCCATCTATATATTTTCATTTAATTTGTATACGTACATATCAAAATCAGGAAGAAGAAAAGAAGGAAGAAAAAATAGTTTGCGAATTAATTTTAACACCTCTAATTCTGTAAAGTAGGGGAAAGTTCTGACATAAGAAAAAATTACAGAATTGAATGGAATCTAATAAGAGAGGTATATTAAACCCAAACACACTCCACTACTACATTACTAAATTGTTACAGTAATATTAAAGTTGATCTTAAGAAAAAATAACAAAAAAAGGCGCAAACTTTTAACATCTTAATTTTTTTTTAAAGGCTGTGAAAGTTGTAACATATGAAAAAGTTGCAGAGTACTTGAATCGATTCTTATGTCATCACCATCGAGCAAGTCCAATAAAAAAAAAAGAAAAAAAAAGAAAACAAAGTAAGATCTTAAAGTAAATAATTAAGGACAACTTTTAAGTGATGCCGAAATATTATGTGTTTTTGCTTTATTATCTTTGAATGCAGCTCCACCGCAGATGGAAACTTTTCCCGTGCATTTTTCTAACAATAGTGATAGTCCAATAATGCACTCTACTTTCTAACTAACAAAGTAATTGGTCCTGCGCAGGATATCGATAAGAAGAACATCCTGGCCGTCCAAACTCTACGGAATTTGATCATGGGATCAACCCTGATGGCTACGACGTCAATCCTTCTGTGTGCAGGCTTAGCAGCAGTTCTGAGCAGCACATACAGCGTGAAAAAGCCAGTCACTAATTCTGTCTACGGAGCTCATGGCGAGTTTATGTTGGCAATAAAATATGTGACAATTCTTACTATATTTTTATTCTCATTTTTCAGTCACACTCTGTCCATTATGTTACTAAACCAGGTCTGCATCCTCATTAGTGCACCACTAGAACCGAATTCCTTATTCACCTCGGAGTATCTATCAGAGATATTGGAAAAAGGATGTGTTTTAAACACTGTCGGAAACAGGCTCTTCTATGCAACTCTCCCACTTCTTCTTTGGATATTTGGGCCGGTTCTTGTGTTCGCGTGCTTTCTCACCATGATTCCTGTGCTTTACCAACTTGACTTTGTATGTGGGAGTGGAATGGGCAAGATGAATCACAACATGCGAAGCACGGAAAGCACTGTACAGGCTGTCTAACAATATCTAAAAATGTATTTATGTATAATATATATAGATCGATGTAGATATGCAATAAATGTATTGCGATCATGTACGTCGAAACCAATCTAAATTATGCAGACAACAACCTCATTGTCTTCATTTGGGTGTAATACTTATAATCAAATAGTAGCTAGTTTGAGTATGAAGTTATAGTAAATACAAGAAAATCAAATTCAATTATTGTATAATCTAACCTGTAACCTACAAAATTTAAGCAAAATACACTTGTTCATGACTTATATAGCAAAGTTTAAAATCTTATTTAAATAGTTTCGTTGAACTGCAGTTTAGAAATACTCCAAACTTTAGCTAAATGCAAGGTATATCGTAATTTATCTTTTCTTTAAATTATATCATCACTCACCTGTAAGAACAAATTTTTTTTTTAAAGATTCGCAAAATGTATTATATATGAAAATAAAGATGGGTAAAAGTAATTTTTTTACAAAATCTTTAATATCTATTCATAAAATTAATAAAAAAATTCAATTAAGTTTCTAATTTTAGTAAAGTTGAGGGGCAACCCCCATATTCCGGCCCTGACTTACCATATAATTTGAATTTTTACTGGTAATATATAGCTGTAACTTCTATTTATTTTACTTTTCTAACTACATAGAAAAAACGAAAGAAACATCTTTATGGAAAAATTTTAAGGGTTCCAATGTCATTGCTAGATTCGAACTTTATTATATTCTAATGGACATCAATTAGGTCGGAGTATTCATATACTCCTAAGATAGAGAAAGAGGGAATAGGGATGAGATAGGGAAGATAGTTTTACATCTTAACATCATCGCTCATTACCCTTGATTTCCCATTCATGCTTCATACAAAGAATGTCCCAAACCTTTATATTGGCTTGTAGAGTGGTGTAATAATAACTTTCGCTTCATATGGCATGCATTAATATTTGTAGTTAACATATTTTATGAAAAGTCCTCTTTGACGGTTTGGAGCCAAGAAAAGTGTTAAGTTATCGATTGTTTTAAATCTTCAATTGTTAAGAAAAGTGCTTAACTATATTATCTAATATCGAGACAAGCGTATAACAATGTAAGCCTTGCACGTGCAAACAGATAGTAAACAAATCCAGACATAAACATATAATATGCATAAATAACAAAGATGGGAATAACCATGATTTGAACCCGAGATCTTAGCTCTGATACTATGTTAAGTTACTGATTATTATAAAAATTAAAATTGTTAGGAAATTAGCTCCACTATATTATTTACCATTAAGATTCATAGAAGAAACTGATGTAAAGGTTGTTGTTATCGATACCTTCTTCTTAAGATTATAGTTAGCTACTATTAGTTGTATAGTGGAAACATAATGTTGACTTGAATTTTCGTCCACTACGAAGGGCTCCTCCGTCCATAGTGTGTCCTAAGATCAATGTCTACACTCACAAATGAACTACGGCTGGGGTCGTGGTCAATCAACCCCACTCCGATGCTTTAGTCATTTTTCTAAAGGGATAGATAGAGAGTAGATAATGAGAAATATATTCTCTAAGGAAAATTGCATTACCCTTTACCGTTCTACTAGTTGGCTTTTATACCTTGTCAAGGCTGGGAAACCTTGCACAGCTTTATAAGTGTTGTGCTCTCATTGCTCAGCGTTCTGATCACTCTCTAGAAAGTGTCGGCGTACCCACAATCTGACATAGTAGAGATCTACTCCCCACTTATGGATGTCTCAGCGTACTACGATGTCGCCCCAGTCTGACATGCTAGAAGCGCCTTAGGGTGTAGCAGTGCCACCCTTGCTCAACATGCCAGGACGATGTTCTCCACTCAGGTGTTAGTTACTTTCCACTTGTCTTCCCTTAGAGTATCTGTGCTCAAGTTTGAGCTGAGCGGAGAAATACCGAGCTCAGGCTTAGCGTCATCTAATCTCCTATCATCAAGCTTAAGTTATTGTCATGTCAACTAATGCTCTCCTCGACCTCAGCCATCATTTTCTCTTCGTACTCAACTATTCCAATATTTGCTCTCTAAACTCACAAAAATTAAATCAAACCCTTAAAAATCCCAAATTAAATTGAAATAGAATTTAGATTAAATTTATTTTGTGGTTCTTATTTATAAATATTATTTATGATGTTATTAACATATTATATTCTATAATATAATATATTGCTGCTGCTTTTGATTCATTTTTTTGAATTATGAAACTTTTTGTATTATTTAGGATCAAACTGCTATATTTATTTAACATTAGGGTTTTTATATTTTGAAGATATTAATTAAATTTGAGAATTTTTAATATTTATTTTAGTAGAAATCTTGAATTACTAGTAAGAATTAGTATGAAACTATTTCACTTTTTTTTAAGGCCCCAAATCTCATTTTCACCTAAAGCCCACACATATTTAGCCGGCCATGCTACTGCTAACTTTTATATGAAAGTGTATATATACCCATCACACCAATCCCGAATGGGTATACAACTTGTGTATATTTCTGTCAATATTAGCAAGTGATTGTTATCCATTGTATAAGGCACATGTTTTTCATAGTTATTGATTATATTGAAACTAGCAAATTATGTACATTAATTAATTTCACATCATGACAAAGTCCAATATCTAGAGTATGAACTTAAGGCCATGATCGAGAACATGCTAACTGAGATGCTAGTTTTTTAAAGCCTAAGGATATAAACTGTTCATACTTATAGATTATCGAGAAAAGACATTGATAATCCGTATAGACTATCATATACCTTATCTCTTTAACGTTTGAGATGGTTGGTCTCATAGTCATTGATATTATATGAATATCACTACATCGAGATAAGTATGTAGGTGCTTATTGAAGTACACTGTATGTGAACACCGCATTATAAGTCGATAGATCTTGCTTGTCTCGAGCTAAACACTATTTTTGAAAAAATGCTACTAGATATCTGACCCAACCGAATACTCAAGATCTAGTTATATGCTATGTTTTGACATCTGGAAAGTTTAGTTTGTAATTCCTAGACAATGATCTACTAGAAATTATAGTAAGAGAAAGTATAGAGAAGAGTTTTATACCAAGCCAAAACCTCCTCCGAAATTCAGGAGGGTTTCCCCACTCTATCTCCTCAAAAATCCGTTGTCTCTGCGTGTCACCACTGTCGGCTGCTGATCACCGCCATTTCTCCTCCTTGTTCAAAGAGAAAACCACCACTCGATCTCTAATGGTATCCACAGGATTTACAATCCTCCAGTTTTCTGTTTATTTGATTATCAACTTATACATATCAAATCAGAAAGAATTGAATATTTCAGAGAAATAAAGATGAACTTGAAAAGGCTCTTTCTATTTTTCTCTCTCCTCATCTGCGGCAAGAACATGTAAGAATGCTCTAAGATTTTCTAGTGGACTTGTAGAGCTCAATACCCATTTAACTTTCATTCGGGTTTCTTGGACTGTTTTAATTTCTGATTTTTTCAAAAAATTTAAACTAATAATTACTTCCGAAATAAAATTCATACTTTTATTTTGGGTGTTCCCATGGGTCTGATTTAGCTCATTAACATTTTAATGTCCAACCAGGTTTCCTCCTTAACCTGAAAAATATTGTTTGACTTTATATTTGTTAAATCTCCGTTTAATTAATATTTTTGTCAATTTAGTTATTTTTAATTAACTACTTAATTTAAAATTAAATGTAAATCATACTTTCAATATTTTAGTAGTGCGGTTGTGATCTACACTTAGCAAATTAAACTAATTAATGATTTAATTTTTTAAATTAAGTTCTCTAATAAAGAGTCAAATTTTCCAAGTGTAGATCTCTAACCCTTGATCCGATCATTCATTATGTATGTTACTTAATAGGTTTTATATTACGCCGGCTTATGAGTCTTGCAACAACTTTTTGGTTTTATTCATTACTTATGAATGAACCATTTAAATCTTAAAAAATATTTTAAGTCAAATTGCTAATTAAATCATCATACATGATTAATTAACTTTGAACCACCGGACCCACACTAGCCTTTAGCAAGGTGTATGAGCCACTTATGCAATTAGAAGTTCACAGAACCTCACAAAGAACCTATAATGACCATAATCTATACTAGAATGATCCTTCCATGTGTGCCAAAATCCTGATCAATCCTAGGGCATAGTTTTTGACTATTAAACCCTAATAGATTTGACCATTTGAATCATGCGACTCATTATGCAACTAAGATAATGAATCTATGGAAACTTCTTTTCTAACAATTTTATTGCAAAGATTCCTTGTTCTACAAGGGACATGACTTATAGGATTTATCCTCTTGGTAATGAGGCGATGGATCCCATCTTATAGCCCTACAGGCTGCACGTATAAGAACACATTCCCAATGATTCATCCTTTTACTGACCCATAGTTAAGGTCAAACTGAATGATATCAAACTATGATCTCCTATATGCCAGTATTATGGCAATCTCAAGTCTGAGAATCATAAGTACCATAGTCCCTTGCCAAGTCTCATTAACAGTTGTTATCATTACCTTTAAGATTAATCTTCTATTAGTGACCTATATGTCTACCCCGGTATTCTTCAATATTGATGATTACGAGAACGTCATTCTTCTTACGAAGATACCACTCGCAATAGTCTTCCTAGATTATCAATATCTTTTTATGACAATCCTACAACTACAAATTATTTGAGTCTTAAGATTACAGCTTCTTGGGTCTCACCGAGTGTGATAACTATCACATCCCAAGAGCATTACCTAATAAACAATTGATAGATTTATTTACTCAATTATATACATAGTATTCAACAACATTAATAACATTTTTCATTTAAGACTGAATCTCATAAAATATACAACCCGATCGGACTTATTAGAATGGCTTGACAGGCATACACTTTCAATCTCCCACTTGCAATTAAGTTAATCAAATATCAATTGCAGCTCCATTTTCGTAAAGTGGTGGTCAAAATTTTATTGGTAAAGCACCTTGGTGAATGGATTTGCTATGTTTTCATCTATGTCTACCCTCTCTATGTTCACCTCTTGATATCCAACTATGTCTCGAATCAAGTTTACTATCGCAATACATGTTTAGACTTTTGATGAGATCTTGGTTCATTTACTTGTGCAATTGGACCAATGTTGTCATAGTACACTATCATGGGGGACCCTAAGGGTTGGTTCAAGTGGTTAGAACTCCAAAAAATAGGGCAAAGGTCCTGAGTTCGAAACCCGAAGGCCACACCTTGGGACCCTTAACTTCCAAAAAAAAAAAACATACTACCATGGGATTAACAATGCTAGGAACGACAAAAAGTTCAATGACAAACTTTCTCATCCAAAATGCTTATTCACTGCCTTGGAAGCAGCTATGTATTCGGCTTCTGTTATGAAATATCCAGTGGTTTCCTACTTGAAATTATTTCAACTCACCGCTCCACCGTCCTGATGTTGATCTGCTATCATATGGATCCAATTGAAACCTAAAGTCAGTAAATCCCATGACATTCAGATCATTCCCTCCATAAATCAAGAACATGTCTTTAGTCCTTCTCAAGTACTTAAGAAGGCTCTTGAAAACCTTCTACTGTTGCTCACTCAGATTGCCTTTGAACTTGCTCGTAACACTTAGAGCATAGGTTACATTCAACCTTGTACATGTCATAGTATATATGATAGATCTTATAGTCGGAGCATAGGGAACTACTCATGTTTTCTCTCTCCTTTTGTGTCGTAGGTGACATATGCTTGGAGAGTGAGGTTTGATGACATATTGGCAATAGTCTTTTCTTAGAATCCTCCATACTAAACCTCTTTATTATTTTTTAATATACGTGGATTCAATCAAAGTAAGCAATCTTTTGGATCTATATCTATAAATCTTTATACCTAAAACAAAAGATTCTTCACCCATATCTTTCATGTAGAAGTTTCTCGATAGCCAATTTTTACGGATTGTAAAATAATAACATCGTTCCTAATAAGTAGTATGTCATAAACGTATAAGATAGTTAATGTTACTTTGCTCCTACTAACCTTCTTATACACATAAATATCCTCATTTTTGACAAAATTAAACGATTTGATAGTTTTGTCAAAATTGATGTTCCAACTCCAAGATTTTTGTTTTAATTCATAGATTGAGCTTTGCAGCTTACACAACTTTGGTCTGTGAAATCTTTATACTGTGAAAAGTATAATGCCGATCAAGCCAATCGGGTATGACTTAATTAGGTCAAATACGTATGAGAATCAATCTTAAATTGATGTAATTGAATGCACAATATTTAATAGAGCATATAATAATCTATCATGATATTATTAGGTTGGAAATAGCAATTTACATGCATGATTAATTGCATGACATACTTGATAGATTCCCGGATCTTAGACATGCACTTGGACTCATGATAGAGAACATACTGGTTGAGATCTAAGCTAGCTTAAGGATAAGATCTAAATTATTCATACTTTTGAAACTATTGAATGACAATCTGAAGAAACTATTGAAACTGTATGCATGTCAAGCTAATTATGTTTTTTTGTTTTAACCCAATGGGGCAAATATCTATACTTGATACCATCTTTATGCGAATATTAGAAAGACAATAAACAATAAATGTTACTATGAATTGTTATCATGAAAGTCAATTATTATTTATCATGATTATTAATATTGTTAGAATTAATAGCTTATATTCTATAAAATGCATATTGATAAAGTCTCGTGTCTTAAGTTATGTATGTAAAGCCATGATAGAGATCATTCTGATTGAGACTCAAGTAGTTTAAAGTTTAAGACATGAATTGTTCATTGTCATATGATCATCAAGAATGAACATTGATTATCCATATAGACAATCACAAAGTTTATCACCTAATATATGTATAGGGTGGCAGATCTCATAGCCATTTAGGTTAGTTGAACACCATGATGATTATGTAGGTGCTTAGTATAGACTAAGAGTACCGAACATGACACTTAAAAAATTCTAAATGGTAAAAATACTAACTATTAATGAGAATTATCAAGTGGCATTATTACATGTGATCGATCCTTAGACCTAAGATCAAAATGGTAACTTATGTGCCAGGTCTTATGCTTTGACATCATTTTAATAAGCCTTATTCAAGGGTTAAAATAGGGTGAAACGTTAGGTATAAGATGTTGTACATGAAGATTGTGAGTGATCAAGATGGAATCCATCACTTCCGTATTTAGAAATAAGTCCTATGAATTATATACTTTATTAAATAAAGAATCTTTGCACGGTAGTATGGTATGAAAGAGGTTTCAGTAAATCCATTGTTGATGTTCATTAAAGTATAATGGTTCATATGATTTTTCCATTAGAGTTTAATAGCTAAACCATGTCCTTGGATTAATCGAGATATTTGAAAGATGGAGGGATCATTTACTGTAAATTTATTATAGTCATGACAACTTCTTTTGGAAGATGATAACTTCTCATCTCCTGGGCACTTTTGACACTTTGCTAGAAGTCAATCTTGACTTGGAGATTTAGGTTAAATAGTCATGAGATGATTAAACTAACTGTTTAATTTAAAAGGAGTTTTAAAATGAATTAAATAAATTATAATTATTGATGTAGAACCTAATCAATCACACATATAAGGTTTGAAAGTAACTCAGTTTAGATTCATCGGAGCAAATGTGAAAAAGGGTAACTTGACTTCTAGTTTGAGTATAAGGGAAAAATTATAATTATTGATTTGTTAAATCTAATGTCATGTAACTCTGCTAACATAACTAAGTGTGACATTAATTTACCTGGAAATTAATAATTTAAGTAGGAACTTCTGTTTAATTATAAAGTATCGTAAGGTTCGTATTTGACTATTGGACATTAAAGGGTTAATGGGCCAATTTGATTTTCTTAGGCCAAATTAATGAAATGATTGATTAAAAAATACATGGGCATATGATCCATAGAGCGGCCGGCCATATGAAGGGTTAAAACCCATTATTTCGTTAATCAAAGTAAGGAAACCTTTGACTAGGTTGCAATCAAGTCAAAGTAATAGGTTAAGTATATGGAAAGAATGGAGCATTATATATTCTCCACTATGGCTGGCTGAATTATGAAAGTCCTCATTCTCCTCCTTAGCCGAAAATCTAAGAGTGAGAGAAATATTAGTTGTTCCCATTCCTTTTTCCCGAGCTTTTTTCTTCATGTCTTTAATCTTAAGATAGAAAATTAACTAAGTGAAATGGACTGTGTAGCAACCCGCCTACTGACTATACTACTTATCGAAATACCTTTGAGAAAATAGTTATTTGTTTCTTAAAGTACATATAACTATTAAGGCGTCACCTGACTACTTTTGAAAATCCTTTTGGAAAAATGTGAAATAATTTAAACTTTCTTAACAACTCGAATTAACTCTAATCTGATAATGATGTTAAAAGAAAATATATATACTACATTATATGCATAACTTCTGTACATTTATCTGAACACTATAATATTTGTAATTTGGTTCATAAAGTAAAGTACTGCATTGAGAAACTTCTTAAAAGGTATTAAAGTAAGGCCCTTCAAAAAATTTCACTTTTAACACTCCTGACTCCTCACAGGTCGGGCTTAGATGTATTTCACACTAGGTTGATCATACTTCATTCACCCGGTCTTGAAATTACTGACTTTCCCTTTGTCTGCTCCCCTACAAACACAAGCAATTGCTATGATGAGCTAAAAAGCTCCGTAACTAAAGATATTATCTCACATGCACAAAATATATTCAAATACATTTTAAAACTCGATTGAACCGTTTTGTAAATTCTTATGAATCTTTCTATGCAAACGGGATGCTCTTTCTACTATGGGCCATGAGGATGCTGCCACTGGCATTATTGTGATCTATGGTCCTTTGTGACCAAAAATATCTGAGATTAGCAACTCCGCTCAGTCCACCCTAATCAGATCACATCTCGGATCAGCGACCTCTCTCAATTAGACATGATCGGGTAAAATCTCTAAGGTCAGCGACTCCGCTCAGTCTGCCCTGACCAGGCAGTGCCTCACTATAATATTATGCTTATGTAATATCTTGCATCATACTCAACAGTCAAAGCATAATATTTCTCTTTACCGATTTTGCGTAAAAACTGAAAGTGCATTCACTACTTTTTGGAAAAGGTATATTTACAACTAATATAACTCAATTTCGACATGCTTTATTAAAAAACAGCACCACATAATCATTTTAATGTTCAACATGCTATGTTGCACTCATATCAATATATTGAATCTCATGCTGAACAAACAGTGAAAATACTTGTGTTGTAGGTGAGACATTACTTACCTATTGTACGTCCTATATTGGTATAAGGTCCTTGCAGATCCTGCTAATCAAGGCCAGCTCCTAACCTATCCAAAACATGTGTTTATCTTAGTACCGAATTGGTTCTCAATTTTACTTAAAACGTATACTTTAACTTAAGGTGTCAAAAATTGTGTTTCTGCTATAGTAGGCATTGACCCCTATCGACCCTTTGGCACCGTCGACCCCATTTACCCTTTTTCATCTTGAAGGCATCAACTCTGTTGGCCCTGTTTCATCTTGAAGGTGTCGACGTTATCGACCCGTGTAAGATAATTTACAGACCAATGACTTTTTCTTTTGCGCAACATGTCAAAAGCACTTTTAGATCGAGTACTTTTCCTAAACCGAGTACTTTTCCTTCCCAAACTGAGTTTTTTTTCAAACTATGACCTAAGATAATGTCTCTCGGTCTGAGTTCTCAGTCTAGACTGAGAATTATCCTTCTTCCCAGACCGAGATCTAATATTATGTCTCTCGGTCTAGGTTCCTGGTCCGGACTGAGAACTATTCCTTCCTTCTTAGACCGAGTCCTAAGATAATATCTCTCGATTTTGGTTCTCGGTCCAAACCGAGAACTGTTCCTTCCTTCCTTCCTAGAACAATACCTAAGATAATGTATCTTGGTCTCGGTTCCTGGTCTAGACCAAAAACATGATTGAATTCCCAATTTCTAGTTGATTTGTTATGCTTTATCCATTCGAGTTCTCATTTTTTATCTACCCAACATGAATTGAAATTTTTGTGTGTAAGGATTAGTGATGAATCTTGCCAGTTGTTGTTTTCGACTATGATGCTCTATTTCCACCTAAACAGCTCGGAGTCGTGATCTGTGAGCTTCTGAGCTCTTGCTTTCACCTTCAAGGGTTCTCAGCTAGGGAGACAGAAGGAATTCCTTGGGTTCTTGCTCCAATTTTCATGAGGGTTGGGAAGAACTGTTTCTAACTAGCAACGCCTCTGACTTTATATACACATGACGAAACTGCAGTTGGAGGTGTTAGCCTCAAACTGGGTACCTACGGCATGGAAGCTCCATCGTCTACCTCGCTCTATGCTTGTCTCTTATTTCGGTGGTTATGCTTATCGCTTCAACATGCTTCCCATTGCATTTCTTTTTTTTTTCCTTTATGATTTTATTATTATTCTTAATCATTCATTAGACATTTTGAGATTGTAGTATTTCTATTAATATTAGTCTAACACTTTTGAGACCAACTTCTTAGGACATTTCCCTTGATTCTTTTTTCCATTCTACTCGGAAATGTGGCGCTCAACATAAGGGACTTTTTAAGTTGTAACAATTTTGCTATAACCATGTCTACTTACTCAAAGCAATTAAATAGGGTATTATAGTGTGGATAAAGATTAGAGTATGAACCCATGAGAATCTATTCTTCCAACATTTTGGATTGATAAAGGGAAGTAAAAAGGTTATTCATTTATGTCACTTAGCTCGTCAAAATTAGTAAATATTTCTTATCTTGAAATTTTATTTTGATTGGACATTAATGCGCTTTCTGTAAAGTTAATATATATGAGATATATATTTATAGTATGATTGTTCTTGGTGTAGATTTATGTTGTAACAAGGATTAGATCCGAAAAATGTTAAATTACTATTTCTACTACTTGTATGAATAAATCTTAACAGTGGTATGCGAGCTTAGGTCATACTGGAAAACACATGTGATGTTTGTTTGAATTTGATGAATTGATCTTGTTCTTGGATGTTCTTTGTTGTTATGAATGTTTTAATTGTTGAAATCTTAATTTGAAAAGGATAGAGAGAAATGGGCATCACCCCTTTGCAAGTTAAGGTGGGGGGTTGCTGCTAGAGACAACCACCGCAAGGCAGCAACATGTGTTGTTGTAGGGCAACAATGCGTGCCACTGTTATGAAGCCGTAGTAGCACCACTGATGAGCGGAGGTGCGTGCTAGTCGGTGGAGGCAGTCCCCGGGCTGCTGCCTTAAGGGGAGGTGGTGGCGGACCGTTGCCGTGAAAAAATCCTAATTGTATGAAGCCTTTTTGGATGCTTTCCTAAAGTAAAATGAATCCCTTTTTAATTTAAAATAATGAAAATATGATTTCGAATTATGTAATTGATCATTGAATTAGGATTTGATAAATATTTGGTAAGTAAGATAATGTAAATTGTTTATATGTATTTTATTATTTTATCAAATAGGAAACTCAACTAAGTTTCCTTAAATAGTTTATGGTGAACTAAATGTGATTGGGGATTTTATTTTTGGCATGTCCTAATTCAACAAGTGGCTCTAAAATAGGAAACTTTCCAAACAAAAAATTTTTTATTTTCAAAGCGACCCGATTTGGAAACCTTCCAAATTTAGAAAGTGTACATTTTTTGCCACTATCCTTAAAGAGTTAAGGAAGATGATTTTAATTGTTTTGTTGTGCTTGAAGTAATTAAAATGTACTCAAAGAACTAAACAAGAATAGATTAGGTCTAAAGATTTGTTTGGATTTCCATGAACTTAGCATTGTCATGCATCAAAAGATAAAACCACAAAATTGTATGAATGATGAAAATTGTTTTAACAGGTTTATGCATTAGATGTATGTGATTTAAGTTGTTAAATGTATATTCATCATGAGATATATATATATGCTTTGGCGAATATGTTATCACATCATACTAAAGTCTATGAGATAGAACATGCATGATATGTATGCGTGACTGTTTTGACGAGCAAAATAATAAAATCCTTCTTATAATTATATTAAGCTGAAATTAGTTTTAAAACTGTTTTGTGGCTTACCTTCAAAACAACATAATATATATTATATTTGCATTAATATAATTTGGCTATGAACACATGGGACTTATAAATTGGTGTAATTATTATATCTATTATTTTTGCATAATATGCTTAACTGAGTAGTACTATCATGTTAGACATGGATATAGATACATGTACGAGCTAGTTTAATATATTATGTTCACAATAATGTTTGTGCTAAGCTCAACTAAGATACATTATGTTCACACATGTGAGATTATGTTCTCTTAGAAGTAAGATAAAAGAATTATATGAGATATAATTACAAAGAGTTTGCTAGCTTCCATATTTATTATGATTGTTTACGAACATGTGAGATTATAATACTTGATAGTTGGATCCTTTTCTCAGCAAGAAAAATTCATTTTTCAAATTTTATTTAAAGAATGTGAATATAAATTAATTATAAATAGTGGGAGATACTAAAATCTTTGTATGACTATTTGCTTAAAATGTTTTGGTACCTAATATTCTATGAATATTTGCTTATGTTATTATGTTTTGTTTTTATGTGTAATGTCGTATGTAATAGTAACTGAAATATCAATAAATGATTGACGTTTATAACGGGCTTAATTGGTCAATAAGTTAGTGGGTGCTGAAATGTCTGATCGAACTGAATGAACGGTTGATATTAGTTATTGTATAAAGTTTGCGGTTGAATACCATAAATATTTAAAATTAATTAAACATACACAAGAATCTATTAAACCTTGAAAAACATACACAGAAGTCAATAACAAATGAACTCTCTTATTGGGTGTAAATCAATTACTGAGCGGATTTTGTCAGTATTTTATCGGTAGGTGGTAGGTATAAATTGATTACATATTGGTTCATGTTAGTGTTCCGTCGGTTTGTGTCAGTCCATAATCGGTTTTGCAACGTTCTTGCTACTTCCAAGGATGAGTAAATGTAGGATAGATTTATTAGAACTTCCAGTAAGGAGTACAAGATTAATGCTTACTGGACCGCCAATTTCGACCTAGTGAAGGGCCTCCTCCCGTGGCCGAGAGAAAGTTGAAGCAACATATCTGAAATGTAAGATTATCACCTTGGAAGTCTTGTCATTTGATGATTAGATTCCATAACAGATACAAATCGTTAATGGATTTAATAATTCCACAAAATGTATGTTTCTTATCTTAATCCCCAAAATCTGTGTTAAATTTGACCCTCCATTCAAGAATTTAGGTGGATCAAAACATATTTCTTTATTTCAAATCTTCACTCGAGAGATGGTTATCTTGATGGTAGTAGGATTTGTGGACTCAGCAATATATAAGAAAATGAAGTTTATCATATCGGGAATGATGATGGAGTTACGGAATTTTCTCCCTTATATAGACTCAGGAAAACTTGGGAGGTGCGTGCATGATTGACAATTGTCGAAATGTCATGGACTCAAGACATCAAAAGGTGAAATTAGACAAACAAGGAAGGATAAAAATGCTCGAGACTGAAATTTTCATCGATACTAACAGATGAAGAAGGCAGCGGATAATATTGCTTATAATAATTCAATGAAGTGTATGGATGTTAATGGAGAAAGGCACTCGAATTGAGTTGGTATATATCCCACCGGTGACATGGACATAAATAACTGGTTTTGTAGTTGTGCACGTATTCGATTATGGCGCAATTGTGTCTTCTTATAGACATTATGTGGTCGTGGTCGGTTTTTGATCGGTTATTGAACGAATTTATTGAATCAATGGATGTGTAAGTGCATGAAAGTTAATAGGGTGCATGCATAGTATCACAGTAACTGAAGTTGGAATAAGATTAAAATTGGCTCGGCCTTTAAGACCAGAAGAAACACTAACAAATTAGTCAAGTCGTGCCATTGAAAGCCGAGTAAATACTTGAAACTTTACTGTCCGCGTGAAATCATTTGGAAAATGATTGAAGTTTAGACAGAATTTATCTTGCTCGGTTACGATGAATATAAAATTTTGATACATAACGTTTGTTTAAATCGATTAATGGTTGGTCTGTGTTTGTATATTGTCGGTTTGTGGTCATTTTGAAATGATTGTTGATCGTTTTATATCGGTCTAAGATTGGTGTTAACACATTGTTGTTACTTTCAATACTTGAGCTTGTATATCCCATCTTTTAATTTCCGACATAGCAAATTACGAACAACGGAAGAAAATTAACATATGTCGAACAAAACGCTTGTTCCCATTACCCTCTCTTGTAAGATACATAATCATTCCTCTAGTATTTTGAAGCTCAAAACCAAGTATTTATAGTTTCTAAAGCCTTGTGTCAATGAATATCCCTCTTTGTTTTCTTGTAATTATAAAAATACCCATTTTTTTTCATAAGATTTAATCTTAAGTTCAAAAGAAAGTGAGCTGCAATCATTTGATTTTCTTTAATGATATCATACGGTTGAGAATAGAAACAAGTTTGGCCCCCGAACCCCGTGAACAAAGAGGACAGCAAAACAATCACAGTAAGCTCATCCAACTTCCTATCATATTCTATGCAATCAAATACTTCCCGACAAATCAAGAAGGCAAAGGAGAGCGTTGTCTATAATAATTCTTTGAAATGTATGGATGTAATGGATAAAAATAGTGGGAATGATTTGGTATGGTACAACCCAATCAGAAACATTGAAAGAAAGAACAAATTCCTTATTCCGCACATATTCGATTCATGGTGTAAATGTGTCTTCTTATAGACATTATAGCCTGCTATGGTAGATCTTGGTATGTTAAGTAATAGACTTATCGACTTAATGGATTAAAGTTAGCCTACCTTTTACGATGGAGAAAAAAAATGACGACAAACAGGTTGAGTGACGTCATTAAAAATCTAAACATAATTATGGCTTTACTATTTGATAAACGTCATTTGAAAAATAATTAAAGTTGATACATAATTGGTATTTGTCGATCATTAATTGAGGTGACTGATCGTTGAATATTGATATCGGTGCATGCATGGCAGACAATGTCATTAAATGAAAGGCGTTTGAAGTTCAAAACACACGGGTGCATACATGACAGGAATTCATTGGGGAAAATGGATCATGGAGTGACGTGGTTATCGTAATTTAACCTTCCAGAGTGAGATAATGCATTGATAACTATAAGTTGATGATTTCTTGCTTATCCGAGGTAAATTATCGTTTCCGAAAATAGCACCCGGATATTCGACTCAATCGAATATCTCAAGATTGCATGCTTTGTGTTTTACATATTCAGATTCTCGGTTTATTTTCAGTTTCTAAACTAACTATTAATCTAGCAATGCAAGAGTAGTGATTAGGGAGAAGAGAAGATAGCAAGCTACCCACTCCTCCAAGAATCAGGAAGGTTCTTCATACTTGTCCTCTTTGAGCCACTGCCCACTAAGCTCCGCCACATTGCCTCTGATTCTAAGCCATTACCCGGCCACTAACCTTAGTCCACATTATTGACATCTCTCTTTTGGATATCTAAGCTTAGTGTCAACTCTTGAGGATTAAGCTTGGAGGGGAAGTAAGGACAGAAAGATGAATTTTCACTTGAGCGGGAAAAATGGCACTGACACTTTATCCTTCAATGTGAAACATAGGGGACTAATTAGGAACCCTAGAGATGTGTGTCCTTTCTATATGGGACACACTCCTTTTGGGTCTACAAATTCATGATGTGCATCCCTACTCATACTTCAGTTAGAGA
Source organism: Coriaria nepalensis (assembly GCA_027186245.1). Taxonomy (NCBI): domain Eukaryota; kingdom Viridiplantae; phylum Streptophyta; class Magnoliopsida; order Cucurbitales; family Coriariaceae; genus Coriaria; species Coriaria nepalensis. Next base: position 4,874,246 of record CP114493.1, read on the forward strand.
GGTTTTTCCTCTTTTGGTTGCCTTAGCTCGAGATACCCGTTTCTCCTTTTTTCTTACAGGCCACCTATATAGAGTGTGTAGGGAGATGGTAGTCAGGCTTTTTGCTACGCCGAGTGAGGTTTTTCTGGTATTACAGTATTGATATACTTTCATTTCTTGACCTTTAGCCTGGGGAAGCTTTAGACTGTTAGAGGCCACCCTAGTTGTGGCATGAAACTTAATAAGTATCTGAGTTCCAACCCCACCTTTGAGTTCTTTGCCCAACACCTTTATGACATGAGCTGACCAGAACTGAGCCTGCATATAGCTTTTAGCCTATTATTTTAGCAACTTGCCAAGCTGAAGGGGTTTAGGATAAGCCGAGGTTTATCGGATAGATATTGGGCCCTTATCTTAGTACGTCATGACATTTCAGTCGACCTTATTATTGTAGATCGTCGAACTATAAATCTATCTTTGAGCTTTATTTTCCGGCGATGGTGGCCAGCAGTTGGGATTTGTTGAACACAATCCTTTAGCACTAACTTTTACTGTCAACATCAATTTTCCTCATCCATTTTCCATCATGGTTCAAAGGGCATGTCTATGACCCGAGAATATTTCAAGTATGACATACAATCAATCATTCATGTAATTTGTTATTTCCAACTTATGAACATCATGATAGATTACAACATGCTCTATTAAATGTTATGTATTCAATTATGTTGATGATTTATTCAATTCAATATTCATTTTCGTAAGTATTTGACCCTATCAGGTTATACCCGATTGACTTGATGGCCATTATACATTCAATCTACCACTTGCTCTAAGGCCAATTGTCTTTTAATCTTATTCACATCTTGTCAAAATGGCAACTTACATTTCTATTAGAGAAGTTCCATAATGTGTGGATCTGTTATGTTTTTTATTAATGTTAATTCTCTTTTTCTCACTTTAACTATTCCAACAATCTTTCAAATTAATTGACATTGAGGTAACTTACGTTTGGATTTCTGATGAAAGTTTGGCTATTTTGCTTTCGCTATGCATCATTTCTAATCATAGTATTATACCATGTACTCAATGATACTTGGAATTCATATAAGTTCATTCATGACCCTTTTCATCTAAAACACTTATTTTGACTTGAAAACAACAATACTTTCATTCTTTGTTAATTGAATTATCAGTTGTTACTTGCTTTGAAACTTTTCCAACTAGCCAATTCAATCAATTAGCATATGATGGAACAAGATGTAGTTTAATTATCTATGATTGAGAATTAGAGTTTATGAAAATCCTAATTTCAATATAGAGTTTCCATGAATTGATACCATATCTTTTGTTCTTCTTAAGAACATAACAATTCTTTTGACCACATTTTAATGCTGTCAAATCAAATTTCAATAATTCTTGCTCGTCACACTTAGAGTATCGCCAACATCCAATTTTATACATATAATGTATAACCTACAACCTAGCATAGGTGATCTGATTCATCTATTTTCTCTTCATCCAATGTAGTGTTAGTGGAATCTTTCGTACTAACACTGCTTTAGACAATGAACATTTCATTTATCCTACTAACTCTCGTATACACTTAGATAATCTTTTTCAAAAATCAGGAAAAAACTCATTATCCTTATTGTATAAAAGATCCCTATATTAAGTATTATAGTTTCACGTGTCTGTAGCTAACCGTAATAAGCATATAAGGTAGCACAAAAACTTTTCGCAATTGCATCTCATGCAACTCGTTTATTCGTAAATCAAATGATTTGATTTATTCATTATATTATATCAGATTTCCTATTCTCAGATGCTTTCTTTAATCCTTAAATTAAGATTCTAACACAACTACTTTGTGTCTTTATATGAAAATTGTGGGTCATATCTCGTACACCTTTTTTCTAAATGCATCAAGCGTTAATATATATCGAGGAATCATAATTCTTTCTATCGAAGGTTCCACTTTACTGAGAATCTAGCGATCTTGGATTCTTAGTCTAATTGTTAATTTTGTGGTACTTATAATTCCTTCAAATGTACACTTACTTCAAATGTTCTTTTAGAAAAGTAACACTCTTTGTTGAAAATAACATTTAGGCCAAAACTCCTTTTAACTTAATGGGATTTACAGAAAATAGAGATATCTCATAAAACAACATCTATTAGATCTTATCTATAACTAATCCGTATCATTTTCATAACTCATATGGTGGTATGATATTGTTCGGTCCATCCATATCCAATATGAATTATTTGAGGTGGATTTAGAGAGATTCATATTTGCTATATATGCGGTGATTTCTAGATCATGACCTATTTTTTATAAAAGCCCGTGCAGTGTGTGAGTTAGTTTAACTATATATCTTATAGTTCATTTGCCCCATACCAAAAATGGTTCACATACGATGTTCTAGTAGGACTTCACTAAAAAAGAATCTTTATTCTCTATTAGGTATTTTTTAAGAAACTCTCAATAATGGTATTCATTTCCATGATCTTATTAAAGAGTGATGGTTTTTCTATTTTTTTCCATTTTATTTCCTTCTCTATCCTTTTCTCATACATTTGGATTTACATGTCTTCACAAGACTTTCTTTCTGAAATTTTGGAGAACTTGATTATGGAAGCAATAAGTTAAACAACAAATTCCTCTTATCATTCATTTGCTTTCATACACTCGTATACATCATCATGTATTAGATTATAACAAGGTAAATTTTTCTTTTAAAAAAATTTAAAAAGAGACGATCATTCCAAGTGAATAAGGTTTCCTAACTTCTTATTGATTCATAATGAAATGTAATAAAGCTTCCATGTAATCACCACTAGCATATTTTATCCATTTGGTATGATCTAATCAATTATAGCTAACCTTTAGTTTCTTAAATATTATTTGAGCTAATTTTATCTTATCAACTTTAATAAACATGCACAAAAAATTCAATTGGGAACCATTTCCTTAAATATAAGCCATGAAATGTAATATTCTAACATTCTCTCAAAAGATGAGAAGTTATAAAATCTTCTCAACAATTCAAATACCAATGTCATTGTAGCATACTACATAAAGTCCCCTTTCATAATAAAAGAGAAAAGATAAGATGAGATGAAGTGTCTAAGGCTAATGTCACAATCTTTGCCAAATTTCCCACTCATAAAATGATCACTTCTCTTCTTCTTCAAGCTCTATCTTTACTTATTAGGCTCGGCATAATACAAATATGAGTTCCCTTATTTGGTATCAATAACCCGAGTAAAAATCTGGCTTAAGAGAAATTATAGGTTAAAACATTCCTAAAGACTCCTATTGCTTCTAATTTGGAAGATAAGCTAGATAAGTCTTGCAATTGTGCTTCCACCTATAGATTTCTCCTAACCTAAACAAAGTATACTCCAATGACCAGTCTCACTACAATGGAAATATTTTCCTTCCTTACTTTTGTTGTCCTTAGATATAACCTTCTTTTCCTTGAGAGGTCTAATCTTGCCTCATTTCTTAAACTTGGCTTTACCTTTCTTGGCATGGTGACTTCCTATCAGCAACATGGTCTTGTCCTTAAATTGAAGACATCCCTCGGCTATTTGCAAGATTTCAACCAACTAATGAAGAGTAGGTGTTAACGTATTCGTGGTACTTCAAAATAAAGAACCGAAAAGAATCTAAGAGTGATTGAATGATCAAATCATTTGATAGCTCATAGTCAATTTTGGAACCTAAACCCTCTAGTTTTTCAATGACACCAATCACCTTAAGGACGTAGTCCCTAATGAGAGTTCCCTCAGCTATTTTCATAGAAATAACTTTTTTGAGGCATCATATCCCTAAGTTTGATTATCTTCCCCCCATATTGCATATAGCTTGTCGATAATGTATGGGGTGCATCTTTTCATATTGTCTCTAAAGCTCGTTCGACATGGGCGCAAGCATAATATATTGTGCCTCGTCATCTTGGACGAACCATTAGTCTGAAGTGGCTTTGTCCTCGAAACTAGCTAGCTCCCGCTTCAAAAATAGTCATGACCCTTTGGGTAAGAACTTTAGAAAGTTTTTTATGTCTAAGAACCATTCTCAACTACCTATGCCAATCTCTATACTTAGATCTAACTTACTTGTTTTCTTCAAAGGTTGAACGCAATGACCTATTCATCATGATAGTTTTTAAGATAATAAATAAAATAGTATTAGTAACTTAGAAACTTATATCAAATACTAAAATTATGATACTATTTAACCATTAATTCAAGAGGATCGAATTTTATAAGAACTTTTAATTTCCTGAACTCCTTAATCGAATTGAAATTTCTTATATTTCATTAACTGGTATCAAATTCAAATATTTTCAAAGTATCTTAATTTTCATGACAAATCAACACTTTAAAACTTTTGTAACATTTAAATTGTAACATTACACATATTCATGAATAGGTAAGATCAATTAATATTAATGTAACACCTTTTCATTTATACAATAAATTTAAAAATCAACCCAAAAAGTTTAAATTTCATAAATTAAAGTTTGCGGACAATCCAAGACCAACACAATGTATCAAACATATTGGGTCCGATCCAAGCCTAATCTATTTCAATTGGGAAAATTTCCATAACTATTTTATGTCAAGTAGGACCCACAATTGTAAAAAGGGGCTGTCAACACACTACTACTACTGGCCTGGGGCAATGGTTGCCACACACGCCTCATAGGGCATAAGTGCGCATGGCAACCGGTTTCTTCACGTGGTAGCGGTGGCAGCGGCTGTGGCGAAGCTATGGTACCCAACTATTCCGAGATTAAATGTCTAGGTCATCTTTTTGGCTATGGCCAGGTAACAATTCCAAGATTAAATGTCTGGGTCATCTTTTTGGTTAAATGTCAAAATTTTCACGAGAGGTAAGCAATATTTTTTAAACATCCTGAAATTTTGGCATTTTAATTTCTAAATCTCACTAATCTAGAAATAGAATAAAGAAGGGATAGAAGAATTATACTTAGCAAAACCCTTCTCCAAGAACCGAATGGTTGTTCAGCCTTTTTATTTGAAGCCACCGATAATTATCAACATGAGCTGCCGCCACTGTTGTGAGATGTTGCCAAATCGCTAGTTCCAACCCTTCACCCAGCCACTAACACATATTCACATAGATTACAACTCTATTGTTTCTATCTTAGTTCAATCTAAACTCTTGAGATAGAACCTTAGAGAAGAAGGAAATGAAGAAAAGATGAGTATTTTTCTTTCGAGAGAAAATGCTCTTTTTCTCTTTTATCAGTAAGTGGGTGGCAAGGGGAACGAATGGGAAACCCTAGGGAAGTGTGTCCATTTTTATATTTGACACACTCTCTATTGGGAAAAGCCCAAGATGAGCCTTATAGGCCCAATTCCCTTTCAACTTATGTTCGGGTTTTCGAAAGTCCATTTTAATTTCTATTTTCCAATTTTGCTCAAAAAATATAAACTTTAATTTGGGCGTTTTTACTTGGGCCCGATTAGACTTATTAACACTTTAATGATCTACCAGACTTTATCTTGAATAAAAAAAAAAATTCTTTTGAATTATAATTCATTAGATCTCTATTCAATAAATTTATCTTGTCCATTAAATATTTTTTAATTAATTATTTAATTTCAAATTAAATCTAAATAATACTTTAGATATGCTCGTTGTATCGATGTGATTTACTTAACAAAATTATCTAATTAATTATTTGACTCTTTAAATCAAGTTCGCTATGAACGAGTCCAAATTCTCCAATTTAAAATTTAACTGAGATCCAATCATCGGTTATATGTTTGATCGAATAGGTTCAACATTATGCCAATAGGTAGGCCTCACAACAACTGGTGAATTTTATCCATTCTAATGAATGGACTATTGGACCTAAAAACTCTTTTAAGCCAAATAGGTAATATAATCATCTTCTATGATAAATTAACTTAAACCACATGACAAACGTTGGTCTCTTACTCGTCTCCAGTAAGAGGCATATTGGCCATGCGTGTAATGAGAAGTTATAGGAACCTCCTTAAGAACTTTAGACTACTATTAGAGTACCTAATTCATTCTTTCATCTATTCATGGTCTCAGATAGTCTTATGGCTTGGTTTAACTATTAAACCTACTAGACTATCCTTACGAATCATATAAGTCGTTATGCAACTGGACAATGGATTTTCAAAAACTCTTTTCACACCATAATACTTTGCGCAAAGATTTTCTCCATTGCATAAGGTATATCAATCATAGAACTTTCCCTTAAATATAGAGTTGATTGATTTCATCTTATCACCCTACAGATTGCATGTAATTTAACACATACAATGGTTCATTATTTTAGTGACCCCTTGAATGGAGTCACCTTGAATGATATCAAAGCATGACATCTCATACGCCAATACTGTGGTGATCTTTGGTCTGAGAATTACAAGTACCAAAGTCACCAAACAAATCTCATTACCTATTAATATAATTACCAACGAGATTTGTCAAGTGATCACATTCAGTGATTAAGTCTTTACTAATCACCGACATGCCTATCCTGGTATTCTCACATATCGATGAACATGAGAACATTATTCTTCTTAAAAAATGATAGCGCGTGAATTAGTCTCTCTGGATTGTCATTATCCCATCTTGGCAATCTAATAACTATAAACAATTTAGGTATTGGACTTACAATCAATTATGCATGTAATTTTCAATTTTCAAACTAATAACATTATGAAAAATTACAAAGCTATATTAAATGCCATGCATTCAATTATGTTGATAATTTATTTAATTCATGATTGATTCTCATAAGTATTTGACCCTATCGGGTCATACCCAATAGGCAGAATGAGCTTATTACTTTCAATTATAGTTATCGAGTCTCGAATATCTTACTTCACTGCATGTTCGGACGACATTGTTGCTCAGCCAAAGTTCGATTTGACAAGTTATCATCTTTTTATAGCTTGGGCGCCTTCTTAGTCAAGATTAAACTTGACGAGCCCGAGTCCAGGCATGCTCCATGTGGTCTGGTGAATACAATAGTATGTATTCTATGTTATTCAACTCTTTACTTTCCTTCATTTTGTTTAACTGATGTTCATCTTGTCCTTTGTTGTTCCAGCCAAGAAATCTAGTTGGATTGTAATCCTAGCCTTTGTCAGAAAACCAAGGCTCATGAGACAGTAGTGGATCTTGCTTCTGATGACGATTCATATGCTTAGACAACTATCTAGACTCCTTTTATCCTAGAAGATGCGTATGTAACAAATTCCCCCTACTTTATATATGCATCCGCCTACCCTATCATGCTTATGTTTATTTCTTGCCAGGTGGTAGGCTCTCAAGAATCGAGGGTCAAGTAGTGGAGATTGATCATTCTGACTCAGACTTCATCTTCATTGCGTGAGTAATATTTTACGGTTGTAGAGATGGCTGCTCGGAGTCCTGCTATATCAGATGCTGAGTCTATAGATTAGCACCTTATGAGAGAGGAATTGACATACAAGGTGACTCTCTACTTAAATTCTTAAATATCTATTCAAGGCTTAGTCTTAAGGTTTAAACATTGCATCTTTCTACCTTGTAGCCTATTGATCTTCCAGCTTCTCCTAATTCGGCGGATGTTGATCTGGAGGTGATTATAGCGGTGGCTCTGCTCTCTTCGAGGTATCAGCTATTTGTGGTTGCATAGAGGCATTTCTAAGGCTATCTATTATCGAGGCTATCAGAGGTAATACTCATTATGGTGCCTTAGTTCACATTAAATGATTGCCTGATAAGGGAGGAATTGTGCCTGACTAGTGTTGCATTGTGACAAGATTATAGAATCTTCTCAGAAGGCGTTGCGCATAGGGCAGAGAGTTGCCTTTGAAACTACAATCATCAAGTGGTCATCTTAGAGCGTGATGACGACGGCGCCGAGAGGCCCAAATGTACAGAGTGTAACGCTAAGATAAAGCTGGCAATGTAGATGGTTTGAGATTTGGAGGATAAGCTGCAGACCATTGAGAATAGATACAGTGATGTGATGTGATGAGTTCTGGAATTCAGCCATTACAAATAGTTATGAGACTAACCAACCCGTTCTCGGAGTGGACCACAACAATTGTGAAAGTAAAGAGGCATCTTGAGTGGATAGTGAATACATGGCAAACCATCCGCACGTTCTCCTTTGAGAATGATTAGACTTCCAGTTTTATTGATTCAGTAGACTTTGTATGGATTTTTGACTTTTTGGATCGAGGGGCTAATCCTTTATGACTTTTATTTTTATTCTTCATGCGCTTGTATCTTATTTATTTGAATAGTGATCAAATGAACAATTATATAGCTAATCATCCTTTTCTTCATGTGCTTTCGAACATAACCGGAACGTAATGCAATATAATCTAATAAGCTTGTATTGCATTATGTCTTCTAGATTTTCTAACTAGTATGTATTATTATAGAAAACATGTTTCACTTGAAAAGGTCCTTCCCAAATTTGAGCCCATTTGTCGTAGCCTTTTGCAATATCTATTTGTCTGATAGTAATAACACATTTTATACTAAGTCTCTGAGTGTAAATGACGTAGCTCTCACCATTCTGTTGTAAGCTCTAATGAATCTATTTTTGTCAGCCATCAGAGCATCTAATGTGTTCAACCTTTCTCATTCAAAATCCTACAACTCAATATCATTGACTCGGACTACTCGGGAGGGGGCAAATCATTTTGCTAGGTGATCTTTAAGGATTTCTATTGAACTTCCATATGTAGCACAGCCTTATGAACCTACACTAAAGTGTAGGGAGTAGTAGACATACCTGTCTTTTGTGTCATTCTAGAGGTCCATATGGTTGGCCTAGGAGTTCATGCCATAATCTTGGATTATTTTTTATCATCTTCTTGATCATGTTAACCACCACCTTGTTGCTTGCCTCGGCTTAGCCATTTTCTTGACCATAATAAGGTGCCAAAGTAATCAAAATGAATCCATACCCTTAAGCTAAATCGGCCACTAAGCCGTTATTGAAAATTGTGGCATTGTTAGTAGTAATGGACTCTAGGACTTTGAAATGATAAATGATCCTTTCTTTCAAGAATAAAATAACCTCCACTTAAGTTAATATCTTCAGTGTCACAACTTCAACCCATTTGGTGAAGTAATCCATTGCGACTAGGATCTGTGTATGATAATTACTTGATTTATAATATATTTTGCCAATTATATCAATCGCCTAACTTCTAAATCGGCTGCATTTCCAATGCTGGTTGTTTCTGGATTGGTCTGCATTTTTTACAACTCGTACATCCCTTGGAGTATATTATGTAGTCTTGTGAGATGGTTGACCAATATAACTATTCCATATATTCGACCAATGCATCTTCAGTTTGGCTTTAGTGAGATCCACATAATATGTTATGGACATCCTTCATGATTCCCATGCTTTGGGAAAATCAAGGCACCTAAGAAGCAGATCATTATGCCCCCGCGGAAATAGCCCATTTCCTATCAAAGTATAAATAATGAGGGCTTATCGATGGGTGTTGATTAGGTAGATCTCATTTGGATGTTGGTTATATTAAATGAGTGACAATCACTAATCGCCTACTTCTAAATTTTCCCTATTGAATATCGAGAACTAGACTATACCAATTGTGCCATAGCATTAGCCTTGGTGTTGATAGATTGGGAGATGTGGTTCAACTTCCACTCCTTAATTTCACCCAATAACTGAATATCTATAGCAAAGTATTTGGTTCATCTAGGGTTAGTATCCGGAATTAGTACACTTGTAATCTCTAGCCACCTAATTAACCACTAGTTATGAATCACCGATGATAGCTGCATGAGTGACATCGAGCTCTAGTAAAATTTCCAAACCTATAATCAATGATTCATATTCGGCTTGATTATTTGTGAAAGAGAAATTAAGCTTGAAGGAATATGTACTATGTACACCTTCCAATGACTTAATAGAGATCTCAACTACTGCCATGTGTACGGTACTTGACCCATTGAAGTATAGCTCCCAAACGGGATGTTCGATGATCAATACCTTAAACACGTTGCTATAATCATTCAGTAAAAGAAAAATATGGATGGTCATCCAATAAAGCAGCCAATGCTTACCCTTTGACTAGTTTCTGAGGTATATATTGGAGGCTGAACTCAACCAATGCTAGAGCCCATTCTTCTAAGCATCCTTTGAGAATTAGCTAAGATAAGAGATATTTAACTAGATCTGTTTGGGCTATTACTAGCACTTGAGCATTTAATAGGTAATGTAATCAATTTTGTGACAACAAAATACAGACTAGGCATAACCTTTTGATAGATGTATATCATACCTCGATGAGAGCGAGTACTCTACTAAGATAGTAAATAGCTTACTCATACTTTCCATCATCTCTAAGCCAGAAGTTAGTCGACTGATTCAGCAATTATCGAAACATAGAACAACATCAGTCGGTCGCTTGATGGTTTGAAAGCCAAATGAACTCATCTTCCTACTTTAATTTAAGTAGGGAGTCAAACACCTTGGTTTCCACAACCAGATTTGATATAAATCTTCTAAAAAGGTTTGTTTAGCCGAGGAAAAAATGGAGCTATTTATTATTTTGAGGTGGATAGGGCTCTAAGGGGGCTTTGGTATTTCATTTGTTGACCTCTATTCCTCTTTGGTTGATTGCTACCACGAGGATATTCCCAGTTGAAAGGCCAAAAGTGCACTTCAACGGATTCATCCTCAACTTGGGAAGACGCATATGATCCAATGTCTTCTTTAGATCGGCAAAATGATCGACTACCTTAACAGATTTCACTACCACATTATTAGTGTAGACTTCCATGATAATGCCAATAAAATTGTGAAAAATAGCGTTCATTGCCCTTTGGTAGGTTATGCTGATATTCTTCAATTCGAAAGACATTACGACTTATTTTAATATACTGATTAGCCCGGCGCATTGGAATGCAATCTTGTGGATGTCCTCTTTGGCTATTAATATTTGGTTATATTTGGAGCGTCCATCCAGGAATGACAAAATTTCATGCCCAACTACTTTACGAACTAGCAAATCGGCCACGAGCATAGGATATTCATACTTAGAAGTAGTTAGATTTATGTTTTGGTAGTCTATACGTATTCTCAACTTGCCATTCTTTTTAGGATGGGCTTGATGTTAGAAATCCACTTGGAGTACCTTAACGTTTTGATGAAGCTGGCCTTATGTAGTTGTTCTACTACCTCCTTTACTTTCAAGGTTACCTCGGCAAACATCTGAAAGTATAATTCCCACTAAACCAATCAGGTATGACCTCGATAGACATCTTGAATTGAATAAATCATCAACATAATTGAATGACTAGTATTTAATAGAACATGTTGTAATTTTTCATAAGTTTATTAGGTTGGAAATAGCAAATTTACATACATGATTAATTGTATGTGATACTTGACAAGCAGTCATTGGCATGCATTTAGAATCATGATGAAGATCATTATTAACGAGATCCAAATTGGCTTAAGTCTAAGACCCCAATTATTCATAGCCATAGGATTGTCATGATGGGATAATAACAATCCAAAGAGATTATTACATGTGTTATCATCTTCGAGAGAAGAATGATGTTCTCATGTTCATCAGTATTGGAGAATATTGGGATATGTATGTAGATGATTAGTAAAGACTTAATCACTGAACGTGATCACTTGAAAAATCTCATTAATAGTTATTAAGTGTTAATGAGATTTGTTTGGTGACTATGGTACTTGTGATTCTCAGACCTCCATCCCCAGAGTATTGGCTTATGAAATATCATGCTTTGATATCATTTAATGTGACTTTATCTAAGGGTCACTAAAAGAAAGACCCATTAAGTTAGAAATAGCAATAACTACATGCATGATTGATTGTATGTCATACTTGATGGATTATGGGGCCATAGGCATGTGCTTGGTATAACGATGAAGATCATGCTTGATAAGATCAAAGTTGGCTTAAGTCTAAGACATAAATTGTTCATAGCCATAAGACTGTCATGATGGTGGGATAATGAGAATACAGAGAGACTATTACTTGCGCTATCATCTTCAAAAGAAGAATGATGTTCTCCTTATCATCGGTATTAGAGAATACCAAGATAGGTATGTAGGTGATTAGTAGAGACTTAATCATTAAACGTGATCACTTGAAAAATATGATATATAATGATGTTAAACTCTTGATGAGATTTGCCTGGTGATTATAGTACTCGTGATTTCAAGAACTAAGATCACCATAGTACTAGCGTATGAGATATCTTTTGATACTATTTATTGTGACACTAACCAAGGGTCACTAAAAGGATGAACCATAAGACATGTGTTCAAGTATGTGAAATTTGTAAGCTGATAAGATGGATCCATCACCTCTATATTAGAGCGAAAGTCTTATGTGTGATATACCTTATGCAATAGAGAAAATCGTTACACAAAGTAGTATGGTGTGATAAGAGTTTCAATAATTTCATTTTCTAGTTGCATTAGGGTTTATATGATTCATAAGGATAGTATAGTAGAGTTTAAGAGTTAAACCAAGCCCTAGGACTATATGGGACCATGAATTGATGTAAGAATCAATCTTGTACGGTAATAGTCATCTACGATTCATATGGAGATTCCTTAAACTTCTCATTACATGGGTGGCCCATATGTCGTGCTAGAAGCTAATGTGAGTCTAGTGGTTTAATTTAATTGATAATAGAAAATGATCATATGAATATTTTGGCTTCAAATGAGTTTTAGGTCCAAATGGTCCATTCATCAGAATGGATAAAATGTACAAGTTATTGTGGGGCCCACCTACTATCGTAATATAAAATCTATCAGGTCACACACATAAAGGTTAATTGGATCTTAGTTGAACTTGATTTAAAAAGTTAAATTACAAATTAGTTTAATTTGTTAAATCTAAGTCACACTCACACTACTAGCACATTAAAGTGTGTTAAATTTAATTTTAAATTAATTAATTAATCACAAAAATATTTTATTGAGAAAATAAATTTACTAAATAAAGATTTTATGAATTTATGGTCCAAGAATATTTTTAGGGTCAAAAGGAAGTCTAGTTAACTGTTAAAGTATTTATGGGCCTAACTGGGCCCAAGTGGAAAGGCCGAAATTAAAGCCTTGAATCCTTTACTCTCAAGTGTTTAGATAAAGCCTTGAATCCTTTACTCTCAAGTGTTTAGATAAAGCCTTGAATCCTCTTGAGAGTTTTCGACACTATGGATAGATGTTAGAGGTTGGGTGACGACTCGGAACTAACAAGGCAGTGATAGCGGCAATGATGCTAGGTGGCCAGCGGTAAGTTTTGGGGTAGAGTGAAGAACGGTCCAATTCTTTGAGGAGTTGGGTAGCTTGATATAACTTCTCCTCTCTTCTTTAATCTTTGTTTTTGTTCCTAGATTCTTTTAGTATAGAAATGAAAATGAAATGGATTTTCGAGATGTTATGAACATAGTATGCTTCCAATGATCTCGAGGTCATAAGTCAAAAGGTGTTTTACCCATGCCTTCATGGAGAAGGTTTTTGATAACCATATTTAGATGTTTTGCAATATAACTTCAACCTTCAAGCTTGGAACCCAAATAGCCGATCTAGGTCCAAAGCTCAAAATCAGATTTGATTAGATTGGGCTCACTTTTTGAAGTTCGAATCCAAATCGATCGATCAAGGTTATTACTTCGAACTTGGATTCTAAATTCTCAAGTACCAATCCATCAAAATTTCTTCATTTTTATTTTATTTTAATTGTTAAATAATTTCAAATTTTTAAGGGTGGAAATATTTAATGAATATAATAAAAGAATTAGATTTTATGGGTTAAAATAAAATAAGTTAACTTTTATGAATTTAAAATTTAAATAGAAAAAAAAATTTTAATTTGTGCCCTAGTTTGCCATATGTTTTGGTGGTTTAGGTAGTTTTTGAAAGTTTTGGTAGTTTTCATTAGATAAAATATAGTTTTAAGGTTTAAGATTCTTGACTCAATTATGATATTACTATTTGATATGGTGCTATTGTTCATCTATATTAATTTAAAGATAAAAACTCTTAGCATTGAACAACTCGGAGTATCTGGACATTCTCAATTGTATGACCCATCAAATCCCGATCGCAATCCTATGTCCAACAAATTTACTCTTCCGCCGGAAAACAATGCAATATTTTCTTTCTCCGGCCATAATTAAGAAAAAACAAAACAAAACAAAACAAAAAAACAAAAGTTCTTTTTTCTGGTATTGAGGTGCTTGGTGGCTGATGTAACACACGTGGGAGGGGAACAACCTTAGGGAAATCGAGTTCTTAAAATTTCTTCTCTTAAATTCATTTTTACTTTTAGAGATTTAATTTTAGTTTCAGATTCTTACTTTTTATTGTAATCAAACGGTAGTATGAATTCTTAGTTGTAAAACTAATGTCCGTTCATCAATGAATACTTGTACAGGAGGGGTGTGATCCTTCATTACATAATGCAATTGAATTTCTCTTCCACCTAAGTTAAAAGGTTTCTATACTGATTTATTACTCATCTCATGTAACTTAATTTGCATTTGTTCCTCTTAGGATTTGTTGAATGAACGACGGGAATTATTTATTATATGTTATGGTTTATATTATATATTTCAGATTCAACTCCGTTTGTTGTTCGCGAGTCAAAATTAAATATAGATAAATTAGAGAAAAAAAATGAGAAAAAAAAAAATAATACAAAGTTTAGTTTGGTTCACCACAACACGGATATATATTTGGGAGCTACGTCCACGTTAGAGCTCTGGCAAAATGGAGAAAAACTCACTTCCATTAGAATAATAGACTACATATTATAACAATCACAAGCATTCAATCAACCACAATCCCTAAATCTGGATTTATTAGATTTTTTAGAGTAAATTAATAAGATCTACCAACCAGAAAACACTACTCCAAAGAATCACTCATATCTGATAAGAAATCACTTCTAAAGATTAAGAACTAAGAAAAATAGAATGACGGGCTCATTTCTCAATTGGGCTACATATCTAATTTTTTATGGATGGAAAATCTTGAGTTCAATATTTTCCACAACCTATAATATATGGAAGTAAATACGAAAATAGGTTTATGAGAGTTGCATGACCTTAGATTTTTATATAAGGGTTTCAAGGTTATCTTCGGTCACGTAGTTCTCATGCTGGTCACGGATCCGGTAAATCGAGTCGTGACACTATATCTTCAACCTCATCATTATATGGCTGGAGGCTAGGCATGTAGGACTGCCTTACTTCATCCTCTAATAGGCGTAACACTCTATGCACTACAATATGTAGGATAAAATCGTATCTATATTAGTGATATGTCTATTGATTTAATAGTTGTAGTGAAAACAATCTCGATCACGATCATGCGTACCTTTGGATTATCCATAGTTTCTATAATGCCCTCCCTACTAGCTGTTTAATTTATCAAATACTTTTGAAGGAAGCATGCATAGCTAGTAGCTGCATTACTTTTACTTAACCTTTAAAATCATTTTTGACAGAAATGACGTAATAATTTGAATTTCTTATAAGATATAACCGAAATTCTTATCATCGGGAATTAATCCCAAAAGTTTTAAACAAGAACTACATAGATATGTATAAGCTTTTCTAAGAGGTTTTACAAGTCTTTTTGTCTTTCTACAAGTCATATCCCATATGTACAATCTTACGAGACTGATGTTATTTATTCGTCTGATCCTTAGTCTACAGCTTTACCTTTGTAAATTCCTATAACACAAGGTAAACCATCTGAGAGCTAGAAGCTCAGTAAGTATAAGGTCCTACTTACATGTATTAATATTTTAATGACTATTTCAAATTGATGCTTTTGTGACTTATATCTAGCATGCATGATTTCCTATCCTTCTATATGCTGAGGCCCTGAGGATGCTGTCGTTTAATCAGTAGTCTGCTATGACTGCTGCAATGATCCACTATGACCTTTTCTTTAGAATTATATGAGGTCCTTTATGATCGATAATCGATCCTTCTTTTGACCCGGCATCAACTTCCTTTAATGTTATGCATATGCATGCTTTATGACCCTTATTTAGCATTACATTACTCCTTTTAGATCGAAAGTATGAACATATGCAATTAATCGTAACAAGTCAAATCTTAGCCTATCAAGCCATAGCTGTTTAGTTTATCAAATGCTTTTGGAGAAAACATGCATAGCTAGTAGGTGTCTTACTTTCTAACTTAACCTTTAAAATCTTTTTTGACATAAATATTACGTTCATACTATCAAGCTATATTACATTCATACTAGTTACAATCTCATTTTTAGCACGGTAATAAAATCCTTCCATTTCTACTTAACATGATATGTAATAATCATAATCTAAACCTTAACATCAACCTTAGCATGATAAATATTATATTCACTTCATCATGCTTATTAATAATTATTCTATCCTCAAATCTATATAATAACCATTCAAATAATTTTAGCATCACAACAACAAACATACAGACAATATCATTGTGTTGTAGTGAGACTATACTTACAAACCTTTAAGTGAGGCTTGATAAGTTGGTGACCCCATATTTTTCCTTTCTTTTTTCCCTCTTCTTTTCCTCTTTTTCCTTTCCCTCTCTTTTTTCCTTTCCCTCTCTTTTTCATTCTTTTCTTTCCTTTCTTTCTTGCTGATTTTATCTAACAAATGTGGCTTTTATAGTGAAAAGAGTGTGAGATTAGTCATGCCATTTATTATATAATTATATCAAGCATGTCGACCCGTAGAGCACATTGACTCGCCGAGCACGTCGAGTCATCGAGTACTCTACATATTGGAGGCGTCGACCCTGTCGACCCTGTCGACCCATTCGCATATTAAAGGCGTCGACCTTATCGATCTATTAACGTATGGAAAGTGTCAACCCTGTCGACCCATTCACATATGTAGACACCAACCCCATTGACTCATTCGTGTATTGAAGGCTTCAGCCCTGTTGACCCCTTCGCATATTGAAAGCGTCGATCCCGTCAACCCATTCCTTTTAACTTCTGAAATTATTAAAAAAAAAAACCCTTTAAAATTACCAAGAAGATCCCCTTTAAATTTACTTTCCCATTGTTATGCCTAGTTTAGAATTATTGGCGGTTTACAGTTTTGGCAATTTGATTAATCTCTGGCATTCCGACCTTTGCACTACCTTTTCTATTATTTAATGCCCATTTTAGGATTTGTGGCCTATCGAACTGCATCATCTTCGAAAGCCTCTCATGTTTAGCTCTGACATAGGGGATAGCTTCAAAAGTCGAAACCTATGGAATAATATTACAATATAACACAACACACCAGCATTATTGTTAAAAACCAAACTGCAATATTACAATATAAGTCTATCTACTAGTTTTGAGAATATATTACCTGAACAGCGTGCAGAAACCCGTTATGAAGTACGTCTCTGGTTTTCACCACCTTTTTTTTAATATCTAGGAACTCCCTCACCACCTTTTTTTTTTAAATGTCTAAGTCCAGTGTTGCAAGGGTTTTCTCATAAACTAGCTTCCCCCAAGGATAGTTGTTGAATGCCTCCAAGTTATCGACAAGGGATAGATGCATCATGCTGATGTTCCTGGCCTTCCATTTTCCAAAGAGGACACCCTTCAAATGGTAGACTAGTTCGAGCTTCATTTGATCATCTACCAATCTTTAACTTGGTCATTCATCTTCTTTGGACATATTACTTATGATATCTTTAACATTTCACCTAGCTTACAAACTCTGACATTTTCTTCCCCATCAAAATGTCTCCTTCAGACGTGCATTTCGCATTATATCATCCTCATTGATATCTAGTACGTTTTGATATTTTAGGCCGGTCACTAAAACAAACTCTTTAAACAAGAAACAGCGAAAAACTGTTAATAGAAAACGATACCTCATACCTCTTTTTGCACTCTACCTAACGAAGCATGAGAGCACAATTAACTTCATGATAGATTGAAGTTACCATTAACTTCAAAAAATTATTTGAAGTATGATTGCTTGAACTGTTCCAAATATGCTACGTTTAGAAACCTTTTTCCACTAGTCGGTCACTTCTTGCAACCTTGATGTGTTGGTAATCCATACATCAAAATGTTGATCAGGACACAACATGGGCTTAAGTTGAGGTAAGTTTTGGCGCCTCTGAAATAAAAAAATAAAAATAAAAAGATCAACTGAAATTGTGCAATTACACAAATATGAAATTGTGAATTTAAGAGGCCGACAAATGTTGACTTACAACAGATAATGAATCAAACTATTTATGTATAACCGATGATAAGTCAAGTTTTTTATCGTTGCTAACTCGACTAAATATAAGTAGATTATTTATTGATGTTAATCATTGATCGATGAATAAATCATGAGTTATTAGAATAGCCGAAGCTTCGGTCACTATTGTTGTTACTATTTTTCTGCCTATTTACTATTGGTTCTCGATGATCCTTACTTTCTCATCAATACAGACCATGATATCACACAAAAACGTGGATTTATCACATCAGTTTCAACTTCTATCCCCAGTTTCTATCAATTTTTGGCAGTACCTTTACTTGTCAACATCTAATTTGGAGGTTTGACAATCCAACTTCTTCTTTGGTCATTACTTTGTTTTCCCTTCCTTCTTCTCTGTTTCGTCCACTTCTAGGTTCGACATTCAGTTGCTCGAGCTGCACAGCTTTGTTATCGGCTTTGCCATCATTGTTTAGGTTATTGGATTGCGTATCATTGTTCTCCATCATGGTAGATTTTGAGTTCTCTGTTTGATTTCGACTTCACTGGTAGATTTATCAAATTAGGAGGGATTTGAGTTCGAAAGGATAAAGATGAGGATAAGGTGTTCAAATGAGAAAGTTCATGTTTTAGGTTATTTTAAAAGAAAGTAGAGTCTCTTTGTGAAAAATACGAACGGGAATTGATATGTATGTATTTCGGTTTACAAAAAATGAGGGAAAAGAAATGAGAAATGGTATTTTAATTATTCTCTTTATACGTTTAAAACTAACATTCAGCAGTATTTCAGTCATTCCCCTTTTACAATTAACAAAAACGTAAAATTAAATATTTGAGGACTACTATTCATAGAATAAGACTATTTTAAAAAGACTTTCTAAAACGACGCTACTTTCCCAAATTCTCTCTTAATAATTTAGTGCACAAAGTTTTCTTTGGTGACGTAAGTAGCGGGTTGGAACAGACGCAACGAGCACGACGCAATATGTTTTTTTTATATCTTAGGCTTGGTCCTACCTTTAACTTGAAGAGCCACCCACTAAACAGTTTTTTTGTTGATGGATCCATCTAGAGAATCATTTGGGTGCCTCCAAGTGGCAGACTCTCGCGAATCACTACTTTCCTGACCTTGACTGACTAATCAATATCCCTCCGAACCTTCCAACAAATTATCCAATTGCAGTACAATTACAATATTTGTTCTTCAATGATTCTGAATTCTCATACTTCGTACAAAACAATGGTGCAATTGTACTGAATTTCATGTCTTTCCCTTCAGCCAATTATGTTAATGAAATTCTTTTGGAAGTATAAGTCAGGAAATTTTTTGTTTTTTTTCGTTCTCCACCTTAACAAGTAATGACTTAAGAATTTATAAAAGATATAAAATTTATTGGCCGCAATGCTCTACATATATAGCAATTTAGGTTCACAAATTTGGAAAACTTAATTATAATCTAGTATTGGTAGTGATTAATAAATCTCAAAATAAGAAAATTCATAAAATACTCTAAATATATTTACTCCGGGCGATAAGGATTTCACCATTATTATGAAATGAGTCACTTTAAAAGGCCTCCTCAAAATGAAATGAGCCAAATGATTGGCATACGGTAAGATAAGCAAGCCCAGCACCTTAACTGTTAGGCCTAATTGAAATCAAACATAATGTAGATAGAAAGAGAAATTTCGATATGGTTTTGTAAAAAAAAAAAAAAACATTCAAATATATATGTACGTATAAATCAAATTTCTTTTGTTCAAAAGAAATTATTATAAGGGAGGTTTATATAAATAAAGGATGTAGCCAAGTTGTTTAGAAATTGTTAACGTAGGAAAATCCTTGAGAATGAACAATATTTAAATATTGGGATCAGGTTTTGTCGTATTTAACCTTCGATAATAGAGAATTAAAAATGCGAGAAATATGGTGGGCATATCAGAAAATTAAAATGGCTTTCACACTATAAAATAAAATGAAATAAAAGAAATATATGCTAAGGAAATTGATCTAACTTCTAACTAAGCAAATATATTAAAATTAATTTATGTCCAACGTTCTTTTCGTCGTATCCACTAACGAACAAACTGAACTAATGCTAACAAAGTAAAAAGATAATAAATGAAAGTGGAATTAAGGGTTGAAATACGGAAATAAATGAAGAAGTAAAGAACACTTTAATAAAATAATGGAATTAAAAACAACATTTCTAATTTATGATAAGAACATAACTTTAAATTATCTCTACTCCTATAAAAGTGATAGATGAAAAGTTAAATGAATAAAAAAATAGATGAAGGTTCCAATCCATGACCGATAGATTAAGACTATCACTCATGTAAGATCTCAGTGTCTAATTACTAATTTCGAAGAATAGATCTAAGAAAAGACATAATTCTCGGAGGAATCAAAAAAGATAAGTGTGGTATAGAACTTTGAGAAAAATTGTGTTGGAGCGTAAAGAGGATTTACAAGTATTGCTCGGTTTTGTTGATCGTCGATAAGTGTAACTCCCCGCCCTACCGGCTGCCTAGCTTACCAAAATATATTTAAGAAATGAGCACAACTAGTAGGGGGGGGGGGGGGGGGCTACTTTCCTTTCTTTACTTTAAATCCCAAAATTTTTCAGCAAGAAAAATTCTATCTCAAAATATATACTTATATAATAAGTTCATCCAAGAGTTTTGGACCTTTCCATCTTCTTGCCTTCCAACAGGTTGTGTCTCATATGTACAATCTCATATGGCTTACCTCCTTCATTTGCCCGATCCTTAATCTATATCTTTACCTTTGTTATTCCCTACAACACAAGGTAAACATCTATGAGGTAGAAGCTCAGTAAGTATATAGGGGCCTACTCACCTGTATTAATCTTTTAACTATTATTTTCAATAGATGCTTTCATGACACATAGTTAGCATGCATGAATTTCCTATCCTTCTATATGTTGGGACCCTGAAGATGCTGCCACCAGCAGTTGAACTGATATCTAATCAGTTGTCCGCTTATGACCATTGCAACGATCCGTTTATGACCTTCCCTTAACATTACCTGGGGTCTTTTAGGATCGACAAGCGATCCCTCCAAGGATCTAGTAGCACCTCCTTTTAATATTATGCATATGCGTGCTTATAATCTTTATCTACGTTAGCATAACATTACCCCTTTTGATTGGATGTATGAACCTATGTATTTAATCGTAGCATGCCAATGCTTATATCATTCTTAAACCGTCATGCTATATTCCGTTCATACAAATCATGATCTCCTTTCTAGAATGGCATTGTTTCATTCCTACTTCACATGATATATAACATTCATAACATCAATCTTAGCATAATAAATGCTATCTTCAATTCATCATGCCTATGAATGATTATACTATCCTCAAATCATTATAATAATCATTCAACAAATGTTATCTTAGCAACACAACAAACAAGCAACAAACAAACAAACAGTGCTCTTATATTATAGAGATGCTATACTTATAGCTTTTTGCGGAATGTTGAGGTCTTAATCTCCTTTTCCTTATTTTTCCTTGTTTTTGCTTTTCTTCTTCCCTCTCTTTATTCTCTTTTCTCTCCATTTTTTCTTACTGATTTTAGATAACGGGCTGTGGCTTTTATAGTGAGAGTTAGTCATGCTACTTAGTATATGATTCTGGCAAGCGTATGCCATCTGTCTGAGCACTATTCTGTAAGCCCCAAGAATTTTAGACATGTAGTTCGGAAAGAAAATCTAAACATAATAATAATAGTAATAATGATAATTAAACAAATGAAAGAAAATGTATATGAATGTATATATATGTATATATATATATATGTAAAGCAAGCAAAATATGGGCACTCGTAAGCAACATGTTAGAAATTAGCCTTAAAAAGTTTTAGACCAAAAACAATGATTTTAATATAATAATAAGAATAATAATAATTGAATAAATGAAAATTAAATAAATACATGAATTAAGGATTGAAAGGAAAAATGGAAATTTATATATATATATACATATAGATATGTATATGTGTATAGATTAAGAAAGTATATAAGTATGAATATATGTATACATAGACATAATACTCAAGAAAGAAAAGACCCATACACGTGCGTACATGGGCATGCACATGATTGTGAAAAGAAAAGGAAAAAAGAGAAGAGAAACGAAATGAAATCAAAATGGTGGCTCACATAGCAGCTAGAGAAAAATGTAGACTTGACAAGCATTGATGAGCTCTGGATGTTGGCAGAATTGTCTTCAACTTGAAGATACGGATGCCACGTCCATAAGCTAAGATAGGAGAGAAGATCACGGTGTATAACCATTTCAAAACCAATCACCCAAAAAGCTTCGTACAAACACTCCGCCTTCGGCCTTCAAACAAAAAACACCCCCTTCTCGTCCAAGAAACTGACCAAGACGCTGATCTTGATCAAGCGTGACCAACTGTAAGTATCTAATCTCCACCCATTAAATTTATGAGCATGAATTTCCTTCATCATGCATGAACACTATCCAAACCACTGCTAATCCCAAAATGGTAAGAAATCTGTAGAGAAACAATATGAGAATTATAACATGTAGGTTGAGTGAAAATAAGTGAAGGATGATGGATTAAGTCACAATCTGAGTAGGAAAACAAATAAAACAGAACCAAAATTAAAATCGAACACAAAACCAAATCTGGAAAAAAAACAAAAAAAAACAGAGCAGACGCCTAAAAGATGCGGATTACTCTACGGATTGACCATGGACCTTCAAAAACACAAAGAAAATACACTACGGGTCGACATACTCTACGGGTCTACCGTCGACCCATCGACCTTCAGAAAATAAAATTAAAATAAAAAAATGAAATGGATATTTTTAAAGGGCAAAGATATGAATCTTAAGCTAAATTTTTCAGGGCACTTGAAAAAGATATTTATAAAGAAGATACTCACAATTCAAAATATTTAGAATGAGGAAAATAATACAAGTATGATTTAAAGAAATGATATAAACCTCACAAATGAGGCATGAAACAATGGAAACCAAGATTCTTCATTTAAACAAGTATTACAAGTGAAGAAATGGGATTAAATTCCTAAACATAAAGGAAAAAAAAAAAGATGTTAACTAACTTAAATAGAAAATCTCATAGAAAGTTAAGATTTTACTTAGCTAAGCTAAATTATGGATTTTATAGGCGAACGGCGGGCTTAACATTCGTGAAGTAACCGTCTTTAGAAAGGAAGCTTGAAATCCAAGTAAGTACAATCTCACCTACAACATAAACATTATTTTTAAAACAAACCCATTGTGAATGATGATGGTATGGGTGATCTTGTATGAATTGATTGATAATCATGATAAGATTGTTTATGCTGAGTGCCGTGATTTCTTATGGTTGTTGTTGCGAAAATTCTTGAACAACTAATGCACTCTTGTACATCATGTTAATTTACCTCATGTACATCATGCTAAGTTACCTCCTGTATTCAATTAAGAGAATATGAGGTGTATGAAATAAGAAGATATGAGATAAAGTAAGATGTGTCATACCGACCCTCAAGAAAATTTGGCGTAGAGGCCAATGCCGAGGGAATTATGTTAATGCGTGCATAGAGGCATGAAATTAAAGGACTTTGGTTAGCTCGATAGCTTCGCTCCCCCGACTCTCCATAGGTCAAGAGCTCAAATAGTACGTATATAGGGCACAAATAAAACGAAATAGTAAAAAAATGTTATAAAGCTCAAGAATAGAGCAGTTGATAGCCTCGATAAGAAATATAAGTCTAAAGTCATGACATGTCACATGTTTGTACCTTATAGAGGAGTGCAGTGATGATGGAGGTGGTAGGGGGTACCGGGACTTAGTAAGCATTGTAGCTTCCGCATAAGACGTTGTAAAAAGTAATAATTAAAAGTATTTGGTATTTTGCCAAGAATTGGCTAAAAAATGTATATATAGTATTAGTTTTTGTATACTATGACAGGTTTCAAAAAAAAAAGAGAAAAGAAAAGAAAAACCTTTTAAAATTCATTTCGTGAAAAATAAAATATACAAAAAAAAAAAATTATGCCGATTTAAATAAATAAGGCAAAAACATAGTAATGTGGGAATCCGAATAGCATGGGTTGCCACATGTAGCTGCTGTTCTGGTCCTATCTAAGGATCATGGCTATTATAGAGAGCGGCTGTGAGTTTAGTCATGCCACTTAAGTGTATAATTACGACATGTGTATGTCCTATGTTTGGATAACCATCCTTTAGTGATGACTAACCCAAAGTAATTAATGCTTAGGCTGCTCTTCCAATTCGCTAAATCTGTGTCAATCCTGTATGAGCAAACTTACAGACCGAGGTCTCAAATAACATCTATGGGGCTGGGTTCTCGATCCAGACAGAGATCTTTTCTTCTTTCCCAGACCGAAATCTCCCCAGACCGAGGTCTCCCCAGACCGAGGTCTCCCTAGTATAGACTTATTTTCCCCTTTACTATGCCTAGTATAGAAATATTGGAGGTTTACAGTAAGTTTTTGGGTGATCGAAAGGATGATTTTTTCCTTCACCCAAGTCTGCTATTTATAGGAAAACATGTTCATGGAACTCTTGTAATTATGTCAAAGTCAATATCCACTCCCCCTCAAATCTGGTGCCACTTACCCACTTTGTGGGTCCCGCCACCTTTTTAGTTAGATGGTTATTGACTGAGTTTCCAGTCGAATTAGATCGATTTTAGGTCTACGTTCATTGAAACCAACTTCCCCCCCTAATTTCATCCAAATTCAACCAACTCCCCTCTCTCTCCATGATTTTTGGCCTCATGTTAGAGTGGATTGATAATGGTCGACTTCTAACTACTCTTTGGGGAAAAATTATTTTGGCGAACATTTTGGTCGAAGATCTCTCCTTCTCCTTGAGTTTCGGCCAAAATCCCTCTTTATTCTTCTTCAATTTTGGCCGACCTTGATTTTGAGTGTAGATGATTTCATCTTTTCTATGGATGTTCGGAACTTCTCATGTTCCTTGTGTAAGCGATCTATGGCTATTTCTTTACGCCATCTCATCAATCCAAGTGATTTCTTCACTTTATTATAAATATTTTATACTTAATCGAATTTACTTAAATTAATTCATATTCGGTCGACCGAATTGATTAATCCCCGGTTAAAATTAACCTCTAACCAATCACATTAATTATTTAATTTAATTGGTTAGTTTAATTATTATTAATCGACTTGTATTTCCAATTCAATCACTTCTGTCACGTGTCTGAAAAACTTTAATGTCAACAAATTCTCCCCTTAATCTTTCTCATTAGATCAAGAATAGTGAGGACCTTAATGACCACAACACATTACTTTATCTGAATAGCCCACATCGATAATTTTGTGCAATGTACATTATTTTGGTCGATTCGAAAATAATAAAGTGATTTATCTGTCTTCCGAAAATCTCGACAAATTGCTAAAATATTAAAAATGATTGATTTTCCATCTATAAAAAAACCAAATACTTATGATATTGTTCTTTGATGAGATTTTCTTTCTTGAAACATATCTTCCAAAGCTTATGTGATATTTTGGATGAATTTGATATGAACTAGCCGAAAAATCAATTACCTGCACAACAATTTCGGCCGATTTTAAATGAAAAATATTTTATCGGCTAAAATATTGAGTACTCTCATAATAATTTTCAGCCACAAAACATATGAGTAGTAGTGTTGGTCGAAAATGGTGATACTCCCTAAGGAATTTCGGCCGACAAGGCCAAAAACTTGAGGATTATTTACGCAAGGGAATCTTCAAGTAAGAGTGCCGAGAATAGGTGATTCCCCATTATTGCCTCTTTCCTAACTACTTAGCGCTTGCAAATGTGAGACCTTTGCCCCATTTTCAGGTATTCTTACCAGTTTGCCCCATACTTCTTCATCCATCGGATCATTTTTCCACCAAATGGGTTGACATGGCATGATGATCATGTATGTCGCGTTGTTAAAAAATATGTTTATTATTTAGTATTTTCTATTTTTTTCCCCTATTAATTTCTTATTCTATTTAATAATTCAAATTTTTATTTTTCATTTTTTGAAAAATTAAAATGTTAGTGTAAAAAAATTGAAACCCGATCCAATTTCTCGTAATAAGAAAAAATAAATAAAATGATTCGACCTTCTGCCAGAAATCGATCGAAATGATTCGATTTCTCATTTAAAAAAAAAGGGATCAAATCGAATCGGTTCAGATCTGCAACTATGATCGATCGGAAAGATGCAATCCTTTGCAAAGAACGAGATTCGATCGGTCTGATTCTTTCTAGCGAAAAATCAATCGGTTAATCTTCTTCTTCGAACAAGAAGATGAGCTGTATTTTAAAAAGAAAAAAAGAAAAAAAAAGAGAGAGAAACTGTGAGAGATCTGTAAGCTCAAAACTGACCTCCGTTGGAGGTCTTTCCTAAGCTTGAATGAGCCTCTGTGGGTGGTCACTTTCAAGCTGGAATAGATCTCCATGAGAGAACTATTCCCACCTTGCACAGACCTCCGATGGAGGTTTGTTAACAGCTCAAACAGACCTCCCACAGAAGTCTATTCCTAGCAACATATATCTTTTTTTAAAAACAAAAGATCTAGTTCATCTTCTTGTTAAAAGAAGAAGATGAACTTATCAATTTTTTGCTAGAAAAAATTGAATTGATTGGAGCTCATTTTTTGTGAAAGATTGGGTTGATCTAATTGACCAAAGTTTTCATAAAGATGTGAACCAATTCGATTTGATCCCTTTTTTTTAATGAGAAATTAGATTATTTCCATCGATTTCTTATAAAATATCATATTATTTTCTTTATTTTTTTTTAATGATAAATCATATTGAAATTTGGTTTTATTTTTTTTTCACTAATTTTAAGAATTTCAAAAACTTATAAATTAAAATTTTAATTATAAAATAAAATAAAAGTAGAAAAATATGAAAGAAGAAGGATGAAATAATAATAAACATATTTTTGTAATGACATAGCATGCATAATTATTATACCACATCAACCGATTCGTTGGAAAAATGATCGAATGGGCTAAAAAATTTGATTTAGATAACATAAAGATTAAAAGTTGGCGAGAGACTATACATATATGAATTTGTAAAAGTCAAACTATATATGGACTATAATTATAATTAATCATTTTAAGATAGTGATCAACCCTTCCAAACGTTCTAGAAAATAGGAATTGACTCCCTTTTTTATTATTTTAAGAATAAAAATAACTTTGGGGGTAAAAAAATATATAACAAAAATCAACATTTTGGATCCAAATTTTATAACCCTAACTTTTCCGTATTTCAAAGGAAAATTATATTCTAGTTTTTAGTCTCAAAATATTAAAAGATGACTATTTTAGAAAGTCAAAAGTTTCAAAGTTGAAGTCCGGATGTATTACACTAAACCTTGATAAATTAATAATATTAAAATTAAAGATATTTATTTATTTATTAATTAATCAGTTTGTAAAAAATTATTAATTTATTAAGATATTTCTAATTCATTAATTCTATTTGGAAATAAACTAAATATGAAACTTTTGCTTGGTGAGCCTTGAATATGCATTATTGTTGTCCATTTTATCATATTCTTTTGGAAGGTAATAAAATAAGTGAACCGAGACCATAAAAGAAAAATATTTTAGAAGAAATAAATTTTACAATTTCAACTTCGACAATAGATTTTCATGAAAATGTAATTACAAATTATTATTGATATTGTAAAATTTGGTCTACAGATAATACGAGTTCCAATAATTTTGGATAATTTTTTAGATAGATGAGACATTCAAAAACTATAAAATATAATTAAAAAATAGAATTGTCATAATGTAATGGATATTGAGAACTTTTTGAATTATCCTGAAGAAAATAACACAATTATAAAGATGTTGATCTATGAGCAGATAATTAAAAGTGTCATGTAAATAATCAAGATGATAAAGTTAAAGATAATAACTCTACTATGAACTATGTTTTGTGAAAAATAGCTCTCAAAGTGGTAATGAAACTAAATAAATTTTTATTATATTATGAGAACACTACACTAGAACTTTTTATTATCTAAAAAAAAGTTAGATATAAAATCCAAGTTGATGACAATTTTATAAAGAAATACTCATTGATTGAATCATATTTTTTAAATGCCTCATTATTAAATCATACACACTATTTATTAGGAAATTATTAATTTATATATTACAATATAATTTTTCATAATGTATTATCTTATACAATTAGTGGATTATTAATTTAGTACACTGTCACCAAGTCGGAACGAGCAAAAAATATCTTTTAGGCAAAATTATTAATTTATCGACATTTTAATGTATTTTTTAAGTTTGATTTTTTTTTTCTTTTTTTTTTTTACCCAATGCCAACCAAGTAAATGAAAAAACTAAACTAGTTAATCATATTTCATGATCCGTGAATCCTAAAGTCAAATTTAAAGGATATATTGGGAAGAAAACCTATGTAATTTAGAAAAGTTTTCATCTTAATTTGAGGGATGATTGGTCTACATCTACTTAAATAAGAATACAAAAATAAAATATACTTCAGAACTCTCGCTACCCGACAAATACACAAGAGCTCAGTATCGATGAGTCAGAACACTTGGAATCCTATATAACTACTTATCATCGAAACAAACAGGTAGATACAAACAAGCCTCCCACCAGCATCGATTCAATTTGCTACTATAATATAATCATCAAGCCCATCTTACCTTTTTATTGAACCACCTTAAGTTTCGCTAATGGAAATTCATTTCCAGCAGCAGGAGAATCAACAAGAGGGAGCCGCATCAGCACGCATCAATTCAGTAGGAAAAAGAATGACTAAATTGAAGGGTAGAAGTAGAAGCAGTAAGGGTAAAAGATTTCTTGGGGTTAGACAGAGACCTTCTGGGAGATGGGTAGCAGAAATCAAAGATACTACTCAAAAGATTAGGATGTGGCTTGGAACCTTTGAGACTGCTGAAGAGGCTGCAAGAGCCTATGATGAAGCAGCGTGCCTTCTTCGTGGATCGAACACTCGAACCAACTTCACTACAAAGGTTTCTTTGGATTCACCTATTGCATCTCGGATTAGAAATCTCCTTAATAGCAAGAAGTTAGGTAAGATCAATAAACAGCAACAACATGAACAAAATGATGTAGTTGAACATACTACTAGTGTTGGTGGCGATCCCACGAGTAGTGGTAGCTATAGTCACAACATTTGCGGTAGAGAGTCGCTTGTTTCTACAAGCATTGGTGCTAATTCTCGAATTTCAAGTGACGTATTATTACAAGGTTCTCACTTTTTTGAGGATGAATATAAGCCGGTTATGACTAATTGCAACGAGGGCTTGTGCTCGTCTCAGTACTCTGTCTTGTGGGACCGGTTTTCGTTAGCACAAGAAGGGATATTGGATTTTCCAAAGGGTGTTGCAATATCTGATCAGACTGGGAATCAGCTTGATTTTCCGGACTTTGAAAGGATGAAAGTGGAAAGACAGATATCGGCTTCACTCTATGCTATCAATGGTGTTCAAGAATACATGGAAACTGTTCAGGATCCTATGGAAGCTCTTTGGGATCTTCCACCAATGTGTTCACTATTGTTCAGCTAAATTGTAAGGCTACTTACTAAACGGATTTAATTTCTTTCTTTTGCCTTCGATTTCACTTAGTTATTTCTTTGTTTCTGTTTCCTTGTTACAAGTTCAGAGAAATTTCACTCAACAAAAAGGTTAAAAGATGCAAACCTTCACAATCAATGTGCATAATAAATCAATATGACTAATCTAATGATTCATTAATATAACCTGATATATTAATCTATTTTTAAATAAAAAAATTATTTAAATGTTAAAATACTATTAGTTATGAAGAGGTCCAATTGAAAGGGCACAATAAAAGCACATGTGCTTTGATGTAAGGCAATATTCATGTCCTAAAATATGAATCTAGTCATTTCTTCACCTCAATTTTTTTAAGGTGGTCGAAAATTCCCCACATACTAGTATGAGAATAAAATGAGTCATGCCTTGGTACTGGTACCGGAATGGAAAGAACCCAATTCCAAACTTCCAAATAGAAAGAGAAAGAACAAGAAGACCAAGAAGAAGAAGAAAATAAGAATAAAAATAATGAAGAAGAAGAATATAAATAGTAAGAAGAAGAAAAGAAGAATTAATAAAAGGAAAAAGAAGAAGAATTCATATTTTTTTTTCTTTTTAAATATTAATTAGGATTAGGATCAAGACCAATTTTAAGAATTAAATTTGGGCCCGTTTCCAATATCTAGTAGCGGGATCAAGACTGGTGCTAGTATCGATACTTTAACAGTACCTATAATCATTACTGATATTAGGATTCCTATCAGTATTAAAAAATTTTCCCATTCCTAAATTTTATATTCTCATTTTCTCTAATAGAAGAGTATAGTAGAATGTCGATAAATTAATTACCTCACTTAAATAATATTTTTCATTTGTCCCGACTTGAAGATAACGTACTAAATTAATAATTCTCTAAATTTATAAGATAATGCATTTTAAAATTTTATATAAGTTTCATGCAATGTATAAATTAATAATTTTTTTAATATATTGTATGTATGATTTAATTATGAGGCATTTCTAAAATATGATTCAATCACTAATTATTTCTTCTCAAAATTGATATCAACTTAGATCTATCGCATTCTTAACTTTTTTTTAGCATAGTAAGAAATTTTTGTATTGTTTTATCATATTGTAACAAAAAAATATTCAATTTTATCACCACTTTAAGAACTTTTTTTCGTAAAACATGGTACATAGTAGAATTATCATTTTCAATTCAACAACTTGATCATTTAAATTTCCATGACGCCCTCAATTACCTACTTATTAGTCAACATCTCTAAAATTATATCGCTTTCTCTACGGTAGTTCAGGATGTCCTCGATATGCATTCCATTATGATAATTCAATTCCTTAATTATATTTTGCAGTTTTTAAATGACTCAACTATCTAATATTTCATCAAAATTATTCGAACTCATATTATCTATCCATAAGCCGAATATTACAATATCGGAAGGGATTTCCAATTAAATGTTTATGAATATCTACTATCCAAGTCGAAGTAAAAGATTCATTGTATTTTAAATATTTATTTTTTATGTATCCCAATACATAATGAACAATAAAATGAACAATGATAATGTATCTTTTAGAACGTCAAGCTAAATCTCTCTATTTTATTTATTTATAGAGTTGATAAATTAAAAATACCTTAATAAATTTATAAATTATTATTCGATAATTTTATATTTTGCTAGAATAATAAATTTCTTTAATGTTAAAATTATGTTATAAATGTTATATTTGTTTATATCATACACGATAGATCCTCAAGACTTAGATTATGCATTTGAAACCGTGATGTAGATCACGCTAGATGAGACTCAAAGTGCTTAATGTTTAAGCCTAAACTATTCATAGTCGTAGGATTGTCACATTGAGATACTGATAATCTGGTAAGACTATTACATGTGATATCCTCTTAAATAATAGGATGGTGGTTCTTAACCTATCGATATTAGGGAATATCAAGATAAACATGTAAGTGATTAGTGAAAAATTAATCATTGAATGTGATCACCATGATAAATCTCAATGATAATAATATTAACTATTGATGAAATTTATCTGGTAACTATTTTACTTGTGATTTTTAGATATGAGATTACCATAATATATATGTATGACATATCATGCTTTGATAATACTCAAATAACCATAGACAAGGTTTACAATAAGTAAACCAGTGGGCATGAATTTTTTATGGGAGGTCTGTGGGTGATCCATGGGGATCCATCACCTAAATATTAGAAGAACAGTCCGAGTGATGCACCTTTATGCAACAAATAAATCTTTTCAAAGTAGTATGATTTGACAAGAGTTTCTATAAATCTATTATCTAGTTGGTAAAGCTCAAACATGATTCATATGGTCAGTCGATTAGGATTTAAAAGATAAATCATGCCCTAAAACTGACTGAGATATTGGCAAAGATAAAAGGATCATTATGGTACTGTGATAGTCACAATATGCTCTTTGAGAAGTTCATAGACCTCTCATCACATAGATGACCTACACACCTTGCTAAAAAGGTCAATGTAGGTTTGGAGGTTTGAGTAAATTGATCGTGAAGATAATCAAGTTAACCGTTTAACTTAAAATGAGTTTTAAAGGTAAACTAATCCAATCTTAAATTGGATAAAACTCACAAGGTGTTGTGGAGCCTATCTACCAGCGTAATGTAGAATCTAACCAGTCATACACATTAAGAACTAAGTATTTCGGTTGAAATGATTTAATTGAATTAGACATGTTCTAAGTGAACTTAATTTAAAGAGTTCATTAACTAGTTTAATTTAGGAACGAACAAATTTCCTATTTTTGTTAAATCAAACCTAAACCGAAAATGCGAACGAATTGGATTTTCAACGATTCGACCGAAAAACTGACAGTAATCGAACTAGTATTAGACAGATCATTTTTGGTAGAATTTGGTTCGGTTTTTTGGTTTTTTCGATTTTTTGTCATTTTTTTCCTTTTCTATTTCCACTAATTATATTGTGATGTATGTAATTGATGAACATATATATTATTTAATAATTAATGTTGGAGTTACTTTCAATTAATATATTATATTTGACGAAAATTCGACATTAAAACAACTAAAAAATATCATTTTACCTTAATATCATAATCAACATATTCAAAACATGAGTGGATTTATTGCTCATGGTACCACCAGCAGGACTACTTCCTTAAGTATCTTCATGGTCGTGCACTGAGTGTAACGACGATTCTGATGGATGAAATTCAATTGGAAAATTGTTTATACAAATTCAAAAATGAATATTAATATTAACATTCAATCGTAAAAGTAATCAATATCAATATATCATATGCTAGTTTACATGATAGGTCAAAGGCCTCATCGACTCGTTGAGTAAAATATATGTTATGATATTCGACGGGTCGTAAACTAGAAGTTATGATACTCTATGGGTCGAAAGCCCTATCGATCCGTAGAGTATCATAACTACTAGCCTATGAAGTGAGTAATGATTGAAAGAAATAGGACTGTTAATGCAGTTTAAGACTATTTTGATACAATAATTAAAAAGAAGAAAATCAAAATCAGCCTATAGACGACAAAATGCATTACTAAACATTGATAAGGGGGAAGGGAAGGAAAAAAAAACAATAATGGTTTTCTTCCATCTTATGTAGATGTAGTAGATTGAGTAGTCAAACTTCTTTTACTCATAATTTCCCTTCATCTCTTTTTTCAACTTCTTTATAATCTCTTTTTTCTTCCTCAACTCCTAGTTTGGCCTGTGAAAAATTTTCAATAGTTACTCAGATTGCTAGCATATATTCAGTAACTACTCTCTCACAAAACTAAATTAGACAATTCATCGAACAGGTGGTGGGTGAACTTGATCTTCTTAGAACATCTACCACAACTCCACACACAATCGAAAGTGGAACAGAAAAATAAAAAGAGAAAAAAAGATAGTTACGGAGCTACGGTAGCTCATAGTGATAGAGTCACAGGACAACGATGGCTCACAGCTTGGGAGGAGAAAGCAAAAAAGAATATGTGTTGCGATGTTAGCATTTATGTTGCCGCTGGTGATAAAGATTGCCGGAGGTGGTGGGTTGCAGTTGTAGGTGGTAGTGGCTCGAAGAATCTCAGGTCGTGGCATCCAATTGAGAGAGAATTCTAGGGCTGCAAGAAGAACTGAAGAAGAGAACGAAGTTAGGAATTTGAGATTTCTGTTATACAAATTATAAAATAAATAAATAATAGGTTTTCGGTTTTCGGTTTTTGGTCGGTTTATCGAAACCAACCGAAAAATGGAAAACTGATTTGCTCAAACATGTTTTGATCTATAAACTAACCGAAACCGATCGAAAAATATCAGTTTCAATCGGTACGATTTTTTTTTTTGACCCCTAGTTTAATTTGTTAAGCTATTGGAATATGTATAACCTCCCCTTCTCCTTCTTCATCTAGTTGTTTTTATGAACTATAGATTCGAGAGTTTTGATTATGAAGGAATTCTCAAAGCAAAAATTGTGATCTTCAATTTAGACGGGTCAAAAGCCCATAAACCACTGTCGAATATAAGGTTGGGGCAGTAAGAGCAGCTACCCTTATTTTGAAGTAAAATATATGATTTTAATATTTTTGTCCTCACTTCCTTATTTCTCAATTTCTTAATATGCAACTTCGCACTGGCGGATACAAGGTGGGGGCAGCTTCCCCCACAAGTCTAAATAAATCTGTTGAAGTTTTTAGGGGTAAAATTAAAATTTTAAAATTTTTGGGGCGAATTAATAATCTTGATATTCTTACCCCCACTTTCTGAATTCTCAATTTCTCAAAAGCAGTTTCACTTTATCACTATTTCACGTTACCATGATTGACATTTAGTATTCACTTAAACCTAAAATCTAAAACACCCTTAAGATGTGCCTGGTATATCCAAAACCGGTTTTTGTAATTGTAATGTTAAAAACAGTTTTAACAGGGGGACAATCATGTTTGTTAACAAAATTTGTTGTCGGTGAAATTATAATAGGTAAAATTAGGAGCGCATTTTAATGGTTTTGAATCACGAAATCAGGATACTGCTTTTAGTAGTTCGCGTGTTTTGACCCTCATAAAACGAGATTTTAATGTACTCAAACAGTGTCCAACATTCACGCTTTTCTTTCTTCTTTGTTCAGCTTTCATGATTGTCTCAAACCCATGGTCTCGACTTAGCGTCTCCTCCCCCGGAAAAACCCCTTGCCGCCGTTCAGTCTCCAACGTTACCGTATCTTGTGTTGAACTGATATGGGTATGTTCTTTAGGATAAGGAAATCATATAAGAAGTTTCTACGACGAGTATCGCCTAAGATCTGTGTGGAAATAAGCACTGCCTTAGAGGATTAAGAAGAAGAGGTCTGCTGCGTAGCAAGGTTTAATAGAAAGAGAAGTCTATATTGGCCAAATTTTCCCCAATACAAAACGGTTGGTTTCGTATTCGTATTAGTATGGGAAGAGGTTTTTTTATTACAACTTTCCAAACGCTATCTCTCATTTTAATTGCGTTTTATAATTACGTTACCAAACGCAGGCAAAATTTAAATGTCAAAAAATCCTGTCAGATTTGTACAAAGAATTGAAGAAGCAGAGAACTAGAGAAGAATCCTAGATCAATGAAGAAAAATCAGGTAAGAAATAAGAATAGCTACTCTTTTTTTTTATTTTTTATGGCCATTATTCTATTGTTTGTTGCAATTGAGATTGATGTTATTATATAAACATTGTATAGTCGTATGATTGTAGCTGCTGTGTCGTGCCACTCAAACTTCATTATTTTTCTTCCTTAAACAAAATTTAAAATCCTTACTTTTCTAAACTTAGTCTGGAAAATTTTAGAAATTAAAGAGAAGAAATTCAAGCTTGCTTGAATGGCAGAGCAATTGATTCTAAGAATGATGAGCTGGGGCGTCTAGGTTAGAGGAGGAAATTCACGAATTTAAGAATGATGGCAGAAATTCAAGCTTGCTTGAATGAACTAGCTGTCCAGACACAGCCTGCTGAGTCAATTATATGAGTCAATTATGTTGGTCAATTTATTAATCCACGCAGTTGACTATAAAGGGGATGATAGGGAGCCGTGGGATAAAATTTTTTATTTTTTATTTTCTTTCAAATTATTTTAATGGTTGTATTTTAAGATTTAATTTTTTATTTACTCATTAATTATTTTGAATTTACCAATATAAACTATTATATCCTTAATTAACATAGATAATAACGTACTGAAACTCTTTTCATATCATTCTATTTTACGCAAAGATTGCATGTTCAATTATGAATTTAATTCATATGATTAATATCTTGAAATACAGGAACGATGGATCTTCTATTGATAACTCACAATAGTTCACCCTTTGTAACCCTTAGCTAAGGTCTTTCAGAATGATTGTAAAGTATGAGACCCTGCATGTAAAATA
Source organism: Coriaria nepalensis (assembly GCA_027186245.1). Taxonomy (NCBI): domain Eukaryota; kingdom Viridiplantae; phylum Streptophyta; class Magnoliopsida; order Cucurbitales; family Coriariaceae; genus Coriaria; species Coriaria nepalensis. The sequence continues at coordinate 4,910,604 of CP114493.1, forward strand.
CCGTAGTGATTTCAGGTTTGAGCATCACATGTACTATAGTCACCGGATAATTTTTTTTAACAATTAGTATACCATTAAGAATTATCAATGTACCAGTTCAATGTACTTCCCAACCACCTATTTAATATTTATTAACACTAATGGCCATGAGATCAACTATCCTAGACATTTAGGAGATAACATATATCTATCAAGATTACCAGTGTCCTCTCTCGATAACACTATGAATACAAATAGTTTGTATATCTCTTAGGCTTTAAGCAAATTATATCTCAACTACTATAATATCTATCTTGGTCTCAAGTGCACTGCCCAAGATGCAATCACTGTACATAATATATTAGTTTTAGTATAATTAATAAACACATGTGCCTATATAATGATAATAATTATCACTCGCTAATATTTACATAAAGAACATTATGCATAAATAGTATACCGATTTGGATCAATACCTCGATTGGCTTGATGAGCAAATACTTACTCAAATGCTATGAGTGTATGCTTCTCTTCTTTCATCAGCATCAACGTCGTCTTTGTTTGCTCGGTAACCTATTTTGAGTAATATGGGCAATATCCTCATGGTTTTGATCTAGGGTGTGTGGCTAAATTTGCTTCATGTCGCTTGGACCTTTTTAGATCATGTGGTAGATTCACTATGCATCACTGTCAGTAAGATCCTCTTAGAACTATCAGAGGAACTACAACAGGAGCTATTGGTTCACCTACTAATGGTTCTTGTGGTTTATAATTATGTGATCCACTTGAGCGTGTGGGGTATTCGTTATTTCCACCGCTCGACTAAGATCTCTTGGAAATTTCTAGTTGCTTGATACATATATGATCCAGATGATAACATAATATTCATACATATATTATGCCCTTAATTTCTATGTTTTATGTTATGATTTCTTGTGATATAAGTTTTTTGATGTATTTAGTGAGTATTGTGTAGGCAATTACTTCAAAAGCTAGATTTAAGTTAATTTTGGGAAATTTTGAAGCCAAAAGGATAAAATTGAAGCAAAAGAGTATTTGGGGGACTTGGATGTAATTAAAGGAAGTTTAGGGATTGAAAAAAATTAGTCTATGTGAAAGGAAAGTGGGCTCGGTCAATTCAAAAAGAAAGAAAAAAATATTAGAAAAATAGTAAAAGAAAATAGAAGGTGAAAAATAAAGTGGGAGGAGGTTAGAAGCCAAAAAGGGGGCACACAAAGTAGAGGTGTGAAAATGGGCCAGGTTTTCGGCCCAGCCGGTAGCCCAGCCCTAAGCCCAGCCTAGATATGAGACAAAGGTTGGTAAAATTTCCAAGCTCATCGGGCTGGGCTGGCCGGTAGTCCAACCCTAAGCCCGGCCTAGATATGGGCCTTGGCTTGGTCAAATTTTCAAGCCCATTAGGCCGGCCCGGCCGGTATATAAGCCCAATTGAGCCCGGCTAGGCTCGGCTAAGCCCTAGGTCTAGCTCGGTTCAGCCCGGCTAGGCCTGGCTTGGTTGAGCCTGGCTGTGCCCGACCCGGTTGAGCTCGGCTGAGCCCGATTGGGTCTGGCCCGATAAATTATTATTATTATTATTTTTTATATCTTTATTGTAAGGTCCGTTTTTTCCCCTTTAAAGTCGAGAGGTTTTTTTGACAAACTCTTTATTTAATAATATGCAATGAAGTATTTATTTGGCCAACATTTTATTTTTTATTTGAGATGTTCTTAGATTCTTAGTTATTTGATTATTAGACAATTTGATAATTTCATATGCTATTAGTTATTTGGTTATAAGCTTTGATGATATAATTTGATAATTTTGTTTGAATTGTTCTTTGAACGTCTTGTTAATTAGATTATTTTGAGAACTCAAAATCTCAAATAATCTCACTTACTTTAATAATAATTTATTATAAATATTTTATTTATAAAATATCAGGCCCATTTTAGGCCCGGTAAGGCTCGGTAGAACTCGGCCCATTTTAAGCCCGGATGGACCCATGATAAACCCAATAAACCCTCCGGGCTAGGCCCGAATATATATTTTAAAAATGGGCTAAGCCACGCCCAGCCCGACCCTAAATAGTGAAAAGCCCTCGGGCCGGGCCGGGTGGCCTTGACACCTCTAGCACATAATAAAGAGAAGGGAGCAGCAAAGAAGCATTCGTCGGTCAAGCAAAGAACAGTGGAGGAGAGGAAATTAATTGGGTTTTTTTTTTTTTATTTCTCAAATAAATCATGAGTTTTATAATTATTTTTTTTGTGATTGGGATGCCTATGAATAGCTAAATCTATTGGTAGGCATTTGATGTAGCCTAAACATGAAAACTTTATGTCTTAGTTAACAATTTTATTAATGTCAATTCCTACTTTAATTTCATTCAATTTTTCTAAAAATTATATCGTTATATTTGTGTTGGAAAGTCATGAATTTTGATATAATTATATTGATTTTGTTAGATAGGATTAGAGTATATATCATGCTTGATCTAGATATAACTTTGATGAAAAAATGAGATGTTATTGATGCGCATACCATGCTAATATAACTCTTTGTTTTTTTTGTTCTTTTAAGCTTGATAGATTCATAATTATGGCTTGGACTTCATTATAATTCTAGGTACTCTGTGATACTGCGACTGAACAAATCATCATAAATTCGATAAAACCAATCTTAGAGCTTAATTTGTATTTTCTAACTAAGTTAACTATTGCATAAAGTTAAATTATTATGGTGAAGTCAAATACCTAGTGTTCATCTTTTGATATTTCTAAGTAATTTCAAGAATCCTTATTTTCATCGTTTCTTAATTTCTAGTTTCCATAATTTTGGGATAATAATAGTGGTACTTTATTAAGAGATATTCATGATGAGATATACCTAACAAAACTTACAAATCTCTATGTGTTCGACACTCATATTTGCTTGGTATACTCTCGTATTGATTCATGCACTTACAAGAAATATAATTTGTTCATCAAGTTCTTGGCATCATTCCCGAAGATTTGATTTAAAGTGTTAAATTAAGACGAAGATTTGATTTAAAGTGTTAAATTAAGACTTTTGTTTTGTTAGTTTAATTTGATGTTTTTTTTTTATTTCTTTAAGTTTTTGTATATATTTTTAATTATTTTTCTTTCTTTCCGAGGAGATAGAGGCTTTACCTAATGTCAATGCATGTTCGATGGAGAAGTATGCTCGACCTATTATCTCTACTTCACCTTTATGCATCGCCTTACCGGTTGTAAGCAGAAACTATGAACTCAAAAATATACATTTTTCTATGCTTTTTGAATTTCATGATTTACCTTTCGAGAATCCACTAACTTATATGAAAGATTATTATGCTACTATACAAACCTTTAGATGGCATTCCTGAAGATCAACTAAGAATAAAATGGTTTATATACACCTTAAAGGATAAAGCAAAAAGCTGGCTAATGTCTTTGACTCTTAGATCACTCATTGATTGGTCAATTTACAACAAATTTGTTGGAAAATTTTACTGTCATGCCTTGACAACTAGTTTGACAAAGCAGATTTTTGCATTCCAACTAGCGGAGGGGGACCATTATATGAAGTTTGGGATATATTTAAAATGATTTTACTTCAATGACCTCATCATTATCACCCTATAGAAAAATTTGATTTAATTTTCCTATGATGGTTATGATCTTATTTGTCAAACTATGGCGGATAGTGCTACAAGAAGAGCTATGTTCCAAAAGTCACCTAGAGAAGCAAAAACAATTTATGAGATGCTCGGGTTAAATTAATAATAGAGAGATACTAAGAGTAAAGCTAAAGGGGCATATGAAATGAGTGATATGATGACCTAGCAAGCAAAACTGGCTACATTAAATAAAAAGATGGATTATCTGATGGTAGCACACACAAATCATGCAAATCTTGTTAAGGTTTGTTCAATTTGTAATATTACTGGTCAAAATTTATATTCATGCCATTTTAGTAGTAAATGTTTTAAATATGCACGAAAACATGCTAATATGATAAATTCCTACAACCCAAAAACAAAGAACGGCCCTTTTTCGCATACATACAATCACCGTTTGAGGAATCATCCTAATTTTTCATGGAACAATAATTTTAATAATGGGCCTAATCAAGTTAACCCATCTTATCCAACTACAAGTTCTTCTTTGGAAGATACTATGCTTGCCTTCATGCAAAAGATGGAATATAGAATGGATCAACAAGATTCGATCATTGTTAGACATGAAACTGCATTACTAAATAATTCAGCATCTATTGCAAGAAAAGAGGTGCAAATATGTCAAATCAATGATGTAGTAAGAAAGCAAACACTTGGAAAACTCCAAATTTAACCTAAGCAAGCAAATGCAGTCACAATACTTCATCATGATGATGACCCTATTAGTCTACAAGTATTACTAAGTAGAAGCAGTAATTTTAAATTTTTTAGATCTATTGCAAGAAAAGAGGTGCAAATATGTCAAATCAATGATGTAGTAAGAAAGCAAACACTTGGAAAACTCCAAATTTAACCTAAGCAAGCAAATGCAGTCACAATACTTCATCATGATGATGACCCTATTAGTCTACAAGTATTCCTAAGTAGAAGCAGTAATTTTAAATTTTTTAGATCTAATTCTAAATATAGATAAAACTCATAGACATACACTAAGATCAATCATACAAACATAGATCAATTATGAATTTGATGTAAAGAGAGAAAGTTCTAGGAATCTAAAAGAATAAGATATAAAAAAAAAACTTACTGATCTTAACACGGAACTGAATGAATGTTCTAAATCCTTCATTATGGCCGAATTCAATAGGAAGATTGAGGTGCATAAGTATTCACTCTCTAATCATAATCCACGCAGTTCATTTTCTACTTTAAGATTCATCACATGATTCGAAAAGCTCGTGGAAAGGAAAGGGAAAGTCTCACTTTCGCACACTACAAATTTCGGCCAAGAGGCAAGTAAGTGCTTATAATTTTTGGTCATCCTAATGTAGTATTTATAATACTCCATTAGGTCATAGGTTTCCATATAGCATTAGGTTTTCTTAAACAAATTAAAGAAACAATGGGTTAAACCCACCTAATGTAAGGTTGACCTTGTCTAATAGGAATTCATGCATATAAAGCAGTAAAAGTAATAATTTTAAATTTTTTGCATCTTATCCTTAACATGGCATAATTCCATAAACAAGTCGATCACACTATAAATATGTCACACATATAATCTCTTTACAGAAAAGCATAGTAAATTCTATGAATAAAGTTTAGGTTAAAGGATTATATTTACTTGATGAGCAAACCACTATAATTCCTCTTCCAAACTGACTGCAGGGAAGATTCATGATATCCACATATTCATCTTCTAACCGTAATCTACGTGATTCAATTGTTCATTTAATTTTTTACCTAGAGATTAAATACATGAATCAAAAGGTTTGACAAAAGGATGGGAAAAATCCTCTCCTTTCTCTCTTTCAATTTCAGCCAAGAGGAGGAGAATGTGTCTTAGGGTTATCGGATACTTAGTGGGATATTTATAATCTTCCATTGGATATAAGGTTTCTTAATCACATTAGGTTTCTTTGTAGCAAAGTTTTTTCCTTAAGGAAACAATTAGTCAAAACCCATCTACATGGTCAGCCACTTCCATGGGTTATATAACCCATAAATTTGAATCAACCATTTGATTAATTTGACCCATGAAAATCCAATTAATAATTTGGCCTATCAACCCTATAATGTCCAATTATTATACGAACGTTTTGGAGCATTTTATAATTAAATAAAAGTTACTTTGTAATTTATTAATTTCTTATTAAATTAATTTCATGCTTAGTTGTTCTAGTAGAGCTTCTTGATATTAGATTTAATTGATTAATAATTACTATTTTGCTCTAATATTCAGACTACAAATCAAATTACTAATTTACCCTCAAAAGGGAAATGATCCGGTTTTCTATTTTCTCCGATGAATCTTAAACTGAGTTACTACCAAATGTTATGTGTGTGACCGATTAAGTTCTACATCATGCCGGTAGGAGGATTTCATAACACTAAGATTTTATTTAATTCATAGTTAAGCAATTAATTTAAACATCCAAGCCAAGATTGACTTCTAGAAAAGTCTCAAGACTACTCGGAAGATGAGAAGTAACATCTTCCGAAAGAACCTTCTAAGACTATGTTATATTTACAACAAATAATTCTTCCATCTTGCCAATATTATGATTCATCTTAGGGTATGCTTCAACTGTTAAACCCTAAGAGACAAATCATATAAACTATTATATTTTTAATGAACATCGACAATCGATTTTCACAAAACTCATTTTTATGTCATACTACTTTTCAAGGATTCCTTGTTCAATACAGTATACAATTCATAAGATCTATTTCCAAATACAAAAGCAATGGATTTCCTCTTTATCACTCATAACCTTCATGTACATCATTTCATGCCCAACGGTTCATCCTGTGTTTACCCTTGGCTAGGGCTAATTGGAATAATGTCAAAGCATGAAACTCAGCACACAAGATACAATGACGATCACATGTCTAAGGACCACATGTAATATAGTCACTAGATAATTCTCATTAACACTTACTATCAATTATCATTGATAATTATATATGTGTCTCATTCGATACCCTTAGTCTCTACTAAGCATACACATAATCATCATGATGTTTCCACCAACATAGATGGCCATGAAATTGGCCACCCTAAAAGCTTCAGCTGTTAAACTACGTGATTGTCTATTCGGATCATCAAAGTCCATTCTTGAAATCCTATGACAACGAAGAGTTCGTGTCTTAAGCTTTAGGCAACTTGAGTCTCAATTAGCATGATCTCTATCATAGTCTCCAAAGCACATAACTTAAGACACTAGACTTTATCTTGATATGTATTTATAGAACATAAGATATAAATTCCAACAAAATAAAATCAATGAACACGATAAATATCAACTAACTTTCATAAAGGGTATAATAATATTCACTGTCTTGCTAATATCTGTATAAGAATAGTATCACATAAAGTTATTTGTCCTATCGGATCAAAAACTGATTGGCATGATGGGCATAAACTTTCATTGTCATAGGGCTTTAGCCCATCTATTTTAATCAATACTTTGATTAAATTAGCCTATGAAATCCAATTAAAAAATTAGTTCATTAACTTTTTAATGTCTAATTGCCAATTACAGACCATCAAAACACTTTTATAATTAAATAAATAGTTCCAATATAAATTATTTATTTCTAATTAAATTAATGTCATGCTTAGTTGTGCTAGCAAAACTGCATGACATTAGATTTAATAAATTAATAATTTACTATTTTGCTCTTATATTCATACTATAAGACAAATTATGAGTTTACCCCTAGAATCAATACTATTTTTCTTCCTTATCCTCGTAAAAAATTTAACTGAGTTATATCTAAACTGTAATATGTGTCACTGATTAGGTTCTACATCATGCTCGTAAGAGGATCTCAAAACACTTTATAATTTTATCTAATTCATAATTAGATTTGTTTAGCTTTAAATTATGTTTTAAAATAAAGTAATTTCAATGATCTTATGATTAATTAAGTTAAACTTCCAAGCTAAGATTGACTTCTAGCTAAGTGTTAAGGCTACTTGAGAGATGAGAAGTAAGCATCTTCCAAAAAAACTTATTATGACGAATAACTATACAATAACAATCATTTCATCTAGCCAATTTCTTGATGCATCATATAGCATGGTCCAACTATTAAGTCCTAATAGACAAATCATATAAACTGTTATATTTTTAATGAACACAAATAATTGATTTACTAAAACTCTTTTCATTCCATATAGACTTATAAGAATTTCATTGTTCAATAAAGTATTCAACTCATTGGACTAATTTCTAAATATAAAAGTAATGAATTTCATCTTGATCACTTACAACCTCCATGTACAATATTTTATACCTAAAGTTCACCCGATTTCACCTTTGGGTATGGCTTATTGGAATAATGTCAAAGTATAAAACCCGACACATAAGATACAATGGTGATCTCAAGTCTAAGAGCCACAAGTAATATAGTCACTAGATAAGTCTCATTAAAAGTTAGTATTATTATCATTGAGAATTATCTAAGTATCATGTAAGAGTGTATGCCCATCATGCCACTCAAATCTATCCGTTTAGGGGAAATACACTTTTGGGATTCAATCTTATTTGTAATAAGTTATCAACAACTTTAATACTTTTGTATTAATACACTGAGCAACTTTATCTATCATTATTATATGTCTAAATGGATATATATGTTTACATGATAGATTACCGAATCTTATGCAATGCACTTAGAACTATGATAGAGATCATGCTCGATGAGACCCAATTAGCTGTAAGCTTAAGATCCAAACATTTCATAGTCATAGGATTGTCAGGAGGGATATTGACAATTCGGAAAGACTATTGGATGATATATCTTCTTATTATAAGAATCATGTTCTCATAATTATTGGTATTAGTGAATACTGGGATAGACATGTAGGTGATTTAATAGATAATGAAATCACTGAACATGATCATTTGATAAGTCTCAATACTAATGACAATAACTGTTATCCGGTGACTAGTACTTGTGATCCTCAGACCTTAAATCACCACATTACTGGCATTATAAGATATCATACTTTAATATCGCCCTAAGTAGGTTTTGACAATAGGCCTACTAAAAGGGCGTACTATTGGGCATGGTCTTGAGTATGTGCTATTTGTAGGGTGGTAATATGGAATCCATCACCTCGTTATCATAGAAGTAAATCCTATGAGTTATGTACCTTATGCAACAAGGAATCTTCGTAAAATACTATGGTTAGAAAAGAAGTTTTCCATAAATTTATTATCTCGTTTGCATAAGGAATTACATGATTCATATGATAACTCTATTAAGGTTTAACATATAGACCATACCCTAGGACAGAGCGCGATATTGGCATAATGGAAGGATTCGTCTAGTATGGTAATAGTCATTATAGGTTCTTTTTGGGGTTACTAGATCCTCTTGAAAGTTCTGTGTACTTCTCATTATGCGGGGGCACATATGCCTTACTAGAGGCCAGTGTGTCTGGTGGTTGGAGTTGATTTGATCATAGATAATAATCATATCAACTGTTTGTTTTGAAAAGGGAGTTTTCAAAGTTAAATGGTCCATTCATATAGAATAGATAAATGGTCCATCGACCGTATGAATATATAACATATTGGGTCACATACATTATGGACCATTGGATCATTAGGTCGAGTTCTAACCTTAGAAGAATTTGAGTTGTTCATAGAGAACTTGATTTAAAAAATTCAATCATTAATTAGTTTATTTTTATTAAGTCTAAGTCATACCTGCACTACTAGCACAACCAAAGTATGAATTAGATTTAATTATAAATTAATAATTAATTAGAAAAATATTAAATTGACTGAAATAATAATTAAATGTAGAATTAATTATTATTAAATCAAAATAATTTATGGGTCAAAAGGAAGGTCTAGCTGGACATTCAAGTGTTAATGGATCTAATCAAACCCATATGGTCGGCCTAAAATAAAAGTTCAATCATACTAGGTAAAATTGAATATTATTTTTATTTTAGAATAAAATTTTATTTTAGAATAAAATTTTATTTGTTTAATTTTTGAAAACCGGAAAGTTTAATGATAAATAAAACACAAGCAATAGTGTTTGGGCTTAATAGCCCAATTGGGCCCTTGGCCCAATTCACTTGTCTATTTAAATAGAACAAGATGCCTTAAGGCTAACCCTAACCATTTGTGCAGCCCATTTAGAAAAGAGAGAGGCTCTCTCCATCTTTTTCTCTCTTTCCTTGAACATCATTCCCTCCTTTCAGAAGATTGGCCATACATGTGATGATAGGTCAATCTAAAAAGAACCATTGAATTGTGAATTGTTGGGATACTATTAGTGACTGAATGACAGTTTCAGAACCGACAAGGAGGCGGCAAACGGCAACGTGTAGTGGTTTAGCAGTGGCAAGGGCAATTTTTAGGTAAAATCTCATTCGAGATTTGGAGGAGAATTAGTCTAGGTATCCCTGCTTCTCTATTTCATTTCTTGAATCTTAACAGTGGATTAGGGGCTTGAAATCTATTTTTCCAGATATTATGAAATATAGCACATAGGCCTAGATCGTGGTAGCTCATCGTTTGGATCTAGATGCCACAAGTCCATTTTTTGAAAATGGATTCACCCTATAGTGTGAGAAGGAACTATCAACTTACGGTGATATCATAATCTTAGGTTGTGTGCCGAAAAGATAGATATGGGTTGATTGATTTGTTCATGCTTGAATTATGCTAAAAAAATTATGTTTTGATGGGTTTTAGTGATTTTTGAAGTAGCTCGAATTTGTCAAAAAGTTCTGAAAAGTTTTCCCAGAGATGCGATCTCGGTTTTCTAAGTCCAAAAACATTTCCCACACCTCAAAAGACATTGGTAGCCTAAATAATAGCCACCATCGCCACTGCCGCACACACCACAATAACTTGGGGCGTGCACGACAAATGAAGCTACAGAGGGCAGCGGCGTTGAGGTGGGGATTGGGCAGCCGGAACTTTTGGGTGTGGGTCCCTTTTTGGGTTGTCTAGATGTTGGGTGGGCTTGCTTGGTTCGGTTAGGTTCAAGTTAAACACATGGTATTAGGCTTGATTTGGGCCGGATGACCAAGAAGTGATTAATTTCCATAAAATTTTGGATTATCTAGAAAATTAAATTAATGGAATTTAATCAATCCGTTATATTTGAAAGATTTTCATATTTAATTAAAATAGTTGAATTATTTCATGTGATAGAATTAAAGCTATTATTTTAAATATTGGGTTAAAATTGAATTTCAATTAAATATGCCAAGCTCTCTTGACTTGGAAAAAGTTCTAAATAAAGGAAATTAGGCAATGACAAAATGTTCCAAGCCTTGAAAGAGTTCAAGATGGAGGAATCATTAACACACAAACATAAAATGAGCATGATTCAGCAAAGAATAAATTGATTGACAAATAGCATGTATATATGTAGACGTGATGTGTGTAAGATGTGATGCATGGTAGGATTGCAATATTGAATATCATAATATTGAATAAGTATGTATGGAGTCTTGATGAGATCTAATAAAATAAAATGTCTTCTAGATTATATTAAGCTTGTAAGACATGTAAGAAAGTCTTACATGGTGCCTTCCAAGGTATTATAATTAATTTAATATTAATCATTCATTAATCGGCCATGGACAGATAGAGATTAATATTTAATTAATATGCAAGTTAATTTGTTAAATGAATGTATGAGATGAAGGTGGTTGCAACATTCTGCCAGATCCGGCTATGGACATATATGGGATACTGGTTCTGAGTGCTTGTTATGTTACCAAGAACACTTTGGGTTAAACTTTACTAGTAGAGTATGAGTGGCTATGGACACGTGAGACCATATTTTACTAGAGATAGAAAATAAGTTATATGAGATAAAAATAAAAAAAAAAAGTTATTTTTGTTACCTTATATGGTATTAAGGTTGCCCACAGACACGTGGAATCAAAATATACATATGGGGTCCTTTTTCCCACTAGGGGAAAATAGTATTTCCCGATTTACATACAAAGGTGTTGTGGATTGTAGAAAAATAGTGAGTAAAACTAAAATTATAAAGTCTCTTGATTTTAGCTAAAATGTTGATCATTTTCAAATTGCTTATGTTGTGTGTTTTTGTTGTATTTATCTATTTATGAAAGTAGGATATGACGAATAATTTGTCTATATCAATTTTTGAAATGAACAAGTAAGTAAGGACTAACATCAACGATTGGAATTAGCAATTGATACAAGTTCTCAAAGATGAACATTTAGCTCATATAGTGGATATGGGAGTGAAGGTAGCTTCTTATTGGGAGCATGCTAGTACCGAGGAGAGAGAGTCTTGGACCAAATGGTTAGAAAAAGTTGACATGGTGTATAACATAATGTTAACATCCACGTTGAAGGATGCACTTGTGAACATAATGAAACATCTAAATGAGATTTGAGGTAATCATGTTCATGGTGACAAGTATGAAGCCTCTAAGGCATTCGTTCGTGCAAAAATGGATAAGGACACGTTTATTGAGGAACACATGTTAAAGATAATAGAGCACCTTATAAAACTAGATTGTTTAGGTTTTGGAATGGACCTGAGACCTTATAATGACATCATCCTTCCGTCACTCCCAGAATCCTATTCACCTTTTATCTTACAGTTCCATATGAGCAAGATGACTCTTTCTATGCATAGGCTAATAGATATGCTTAAAAATGTTGAAGCTACCATGACTCTTTCTATACATGGGCTATTAGATATGCTTAAAAATGTTTAGGCTACAATTAAGGGAGTTAAGAATCAGATGACTACGCATGAAAACGACTCCTTGAGTTTGAGAAACTCAGTGTTCGTAAGAAGATAAAAGTGAAAATGAGCAAACATGGAAAGTGTGCCTATTGTTGTGAAACAGGACATTGGAAGCAGAACTGTGAGGTCTACTTGGCATCACTTCCTCTAAAGTATGTTGATATTTCAGGTAACTTCATTATTCAAGTTGGAATCTCTTCTAGTTCAACTTCTACTTACATATTAGATACTAGTTGTTGTTCTCACATATGTATTGATGTGCAAAACCTAAAAGGTAGAAGAAGCTTAAAGAAGGGAGAAGTCTCTCTACGGTTGGGAAATGGAGCAAAGTTGCAGCATTAGTAGTGGGGACTTTTATGTTTTGTCGATGCCAACTGGATTAGAATTAGTTTTAAAAGATTGCTATTTTGCACCTAATGTCATAAGTAATATTATTTCTTTATCAAAACTAGTACAGGATGGTCATTCATTCTCTTTTGTGGATTGGACTTGTAATATTACTATAAATGGTGTTTACTTTTGAAGGTGTCCCTTAGTAGATGGTCTATATCTTTTAAAATTAAATGACAAAACTTGTTTGAATATGAATGTGATTAAGAAACATAAATCTTATACTAATCAGACATACCTATGGCATTATCGATTAGGACATGCAAATGAGACAAGGATAAACAAGTTGAATAAAGATAGATATCTTGATCCATTGGATTATGAATCAATGTTGATTTATGAATCCTGTCTACTTGGAAACATGATCAAGTCTCCTATTAGTGAAACTGGAGAGAATTCAAAGGAGTTACTAGGAATCATACATTCATCACCTGCTAGAGGAGGATATCTCTACTTCATCACCTTTAATGATGATATCTCAAAATTCGGTTACATTTATCTTATGAAGCATAATTATAAGACTACGTTCTAAGGATTTTTCTCTCAATCCATTTTACTATCCTGCTCGAAAATGTGCGCTCGACATAAAGGACTTTTAAATTAGTAACATTTAGGCTACAAACTATGTCTAACTACTAGAAGCAATTAAATGGTATATTACATCTAGGGTTCGAAGTCTAATGTTTAAATATTAGTTCATGATAGAAAAGTTCAACCTTTAAGTCAAATGATGAAAGGGTCAACTTTTATGGTCTTAAATTTTAAGTTTAACATTATATTATAGTAGAAGAGTTCAAGCTTTAGGTAGAATGATGATATATTTAACCTTTATAATTCTAAGTCGAATGTTTAAATATAAGGATATGATCAAAATGTTCAACATAAATTAACACAAATAAAATTAACCAACATAAACACAATTTCATAATAGTTATTGCTTTCATTCCCACCTTGTCTCATCAAAATTAACTAACATAAACACAATCTCATAATAGTCATTGCTTTTATTCCCACATTGTCTCATCGACCCCATCGACTTCATCGACCCATTAACCCATCAATCCCATCAACCCCATTGACCCATCGACCTGTATACTAATATTTGCGAGTTTACTCATAATTGCCCATATGAAACATAACAGTTATGTTAGTATACTCATAACTGCTAGTTCACTCTACGGTCGAAGGCTCCATCAAGTTGTATAATCAAATTACTCTACGACCTTGTTGATGGGTGTTCAGAATAACCATCGACCCGTAGAGTATTTCAATATAGAGACTAAAACTCTTTGATATGAAATACTATATAGGTCGACGGGTGTTATGAACATCGATCGACCTGTAGAGTATTTCAGTGTAGAAGCTAAAACTCTCTGATCTAAAATAATCTACGGATCGATAGGTGTTATGAACATCTGTCGACTTGCCATAGAGTATTCAGATTAGAGACTTCTTAATCTCAAATGGATTGTACATGTAATTTGCACATGTAATTTGATCGACTTTTGACCAAGATGCATAGACTGACATGTAAGAACTCTGTCTAAGACCGACATGTGAGATCTCGGTCTAAGACCACAGACGTGACATGTCGGTTTGTGATCTCAGACCAAGATCTCAAATCCACAACCATAATAACAAGCTCAAACTTAAATTTAAATTCTAAATCATATAACAATTTCTTAAAATTCAAAACATTTTCAGAACCAATTATCCTCCATGGCCGAGTGAGATGAGAATAAAGCCGCTGAGTGAGTAAGAAGAGAATGAGAGCATGAGCAAAGAGGAAGAAGATTTCGGAGAATAGAGAATAGAGAATAGGAGAGAATGAGAGCATGAGAGAAGATGAGAGCATAAGATTTCAGTTAGAGTGAAACGAAAAAAAGAGAAAAGAAAGTAAGATACCAGTTTGTAAGTTTGAGATATATGATTCGAAGAAAATGAAAGAGAGGAAAATTACCGATATTTTTGATGCGTGCGAAGATTAATATGTAATTTCATATTTTTGTTGTTATTTTTTTATTTATTTCAAAAGGTTAAAAAGCAAGAAAATGGAAATGAAGAATATTTAACAAAAAGAATATGGTGAGAAATATAATTTTTAAAATAATCTCTTATTTAATTTTGAATTAAAACTGTCTTTACTCTTTTCCTCTAAGGAAAATCCCTTGCAGTACTTAAATAGAGTAGGATTCATGTTATAACACCCTTACCGACTGTATTTATGTTAATCGCATGATTTTTATCAAATATGTCCACAAATTGTGCACTGAGTAATTTTTTTCTAGGAAAAAGGTATGGAAACAAAATTCACACAAAATTTAAATAAAATGAAGTAAAATATCAACCATCTATACTACCGGTAACTGAATATGAATCTACCAACAGTGTCCTAACGCTCTGAACTGTCATCATCTGATCAACAAGTACCATCTCACAGATTGCACATTAATATATGATATGATATGATCGTACTAAAATATATATAAACGAATTGTTACATCAATCAACCCGAGTCACAGAATTGTTTCGGATAAAAGCTTTCAATAAAATAAAGAATACAAAACAAACACAAACAGAAATCCAAAGGGGTAGGGGTGACCCAAAATATAAATACACTCAGAGTTGTTTATACAAAAAAACATGACAGAGACAGGGCTCGAACCCTTAACTGCTTTTCCACGGCTTAAGGACACCGAGAACTATGACTGCACCAATTATGAGGAGGATGATGATTGCAATGCACATCCATTTCCTGGAATTCTTTTGCAGTGTCTTAGCCTTCTGAAGTGCCGTATTTCCCTGTTGGACATGATCTACTGCACTTGAGACCTGGAAAGGGAAAAGGAGTGAAACGGCAATATTATGAGATGGTAACCCTCATATTCGATGCAAGAAAAATTAAAGCAACTTAGTTCATGTAATTCTTTCTACCAAACAGTTTTGAAATAACTTTAAAGAAAGATTTCGAGATTAAATTATGATTACATGTGATTCTATGTTGTCAAGCATATCCCCTTGAGCATCCACCAACACTGCCATGTCCAGGAACACCTGCAAATGTTCAGAATATTAAATAGACAACATATCCAAGAAATAGACAGACAGAAAATACGGTCGCCCTTGTGCTCACAGCATGCCTTCGGTTTTAGTTCATGTAGCATATGTTTGATCCTTGTAGCACCCATGTGGCATGCATATGATAATATCATATTAATTTTAGGGTGAAATGCACAAAGCTCCTTTAACTATAGGAATACAGATTGATCCCCTGCCCTGAACTATTGAAACATATGCAGCCTGCTTAATTTATGCTACTTAGTCACATAACACCTCCGATGTTAGACAAGTATTAGAGGAGCTATCACGTTCTTTTGGGCCCTGTCCTCCCCAATTAATTTTTTTTTTTAAAAAAAAAAACCTAGAAGTAAAAATATTTCACCGTCTCACCCCCCTTTCTTATCATGTCTCTTGTAGCTACGCTGATTTCTTTTTCAAGACACTTACTAATAAAGTAAAAAGCTTGAGAAAAAGTAGCAATATCATTTTTTGAAGTTCAAAACGTCAGCAAGTCAAATTGCATATAGAATCAATGCAAAGAATGTATGGAATCCTGCAGAAGATCCCAGAAAGGAATCTTTTTTGACAGACATGCAATCATGTTTTCACCCTTCTTTCAAAGGACATGCCCCCAAATATGCCTTTGAACAACACAAAGCCTCTGTGAAGGTTCACAATATTACCAGCCTGATATTCTCCCTATTGAGTTTCATTTCATTCTAAGTCCAACCTAAACATTGATTGAATACCAGAACCCTTTGGAGACTCTTGGGCTCTGGCCATGAGGTGCAATATCTTGACATAATTATAGCAGCTCAGATTTTTCCATGGTCTTTCAGCTATTAAAGGTGAAGTTGACACTTGGTTTCCTATGTCTATAGAAGCTATAACAAAGATTAGATGGATCTTATTTTTAAATCCAGATAAATTGGATGCAGGAAGTTTACCTGTTGTAATTCAAGCAACTTTCTCTCCAATTCTCTAACTGCATTATGACGCTCTTGAATTTCTGCTAGGGTGTCCATTACCTGAAATATAATTATGATTCATATCAAATCAAGTATCAAAAATATCTATCTATATATATATATAAGAATTGCAACGAGCATTTTGCAGGTCACGACTTTAAGCAAAATAAAGGGAGCAGGGATAGATGAGGGAAGGAATGAGTAACAAACTTGTCCTCGCCCCTGTTCCTGGATAGCCTTTTGGAATATTTGCTCACTATCTCCAGTCTCAATCAATTTGTCAATTGTCTGTACATTGTAAGATGATTAGATATTAGCACGAAGTATACGGATTTAAAAGAAATTTAAATAGTGCTAGAACGTATACAAAGGTAAAAAATCACCTCTTCATCAGCTCTTGCGCCAGTCACTGAGAATCACAGAAAATAAACAAAATGCAAAATCAACTCCGGATTATTGACACTGAACTGCAACACAAACATAAATCTCACCCATTTGAGTATCGATTAAGGGATTCTAACCTGTGAAAACACGCCTTTCAACAACCTCCCGGTACTCTTGATGGATGGTTTCTCGTAAAGTCTGCAACCAATTTTTATCTATCAAACTGACAACAAAAGAACAAAAGCAAAACGAATCATAGTCTAGAGAAGAAACATGGCCTAGGTACCTGAAATTCAGCCATCTTGTCTCTAAACTTCTTTTTCAGGGCACTGGAGAAGAAAACATCAAAAATCACAATCACGGTCAGTTGATTTGATGGCATGTCAATGTTATGAGGTATTTCCAAATCAGTTTTCATAGAATAATGTGTCAGAGCATAGACTATCAGTAATAAGGATTTAACACAATCAGTGGACATCTCCAACCACGTGATGAAAGATCTTATAAGTGAAGAATAATGAAACTTTGAACCTCTAATGCATCAAAATATGTCATCAAGAACTTCACGATTAATATACATCCGTAAGAAAATATTATCAGGCATATACCAATACTGGCATAAATATACAAAACTGCAATGAGGTAACTCTAAAATCAGTTGTAATGCTCAAGATGTAAGATACCTCCCTATGTGTTGAAAGTCTTACTAGAACCCTAGGAATTAGACTATGATTATGTCCCATATTTGAGTATTTCTATATTTAGATGGATAGAGAAATTAGTGGAGTAGAATGGTAAATATAAGGATCTTTCCTTTACTAGACAGATTACTTTCCTAGATAGATTACTTTCCTATTTTGTATCCTAGAAGATTCTATAAGTACGTAAGACCCTATATAGAAATAATTGAGTTGAATATTTTCCATACCTTAAAATCTCTATTTTTTATAATATCAGAGCTAGATTCTAAAACCCTGGGTTAAAACAATTTTTTTTTCTTTGCTGCCGCCCTAGAAAATGTCTGAAGTCAACTCTGATCAGTCCCCTAAGCCCGAGCTTCAAACTGTCCGACACTCATCAGAAAACTCACCCATTCAGATCACCACAATCTGACTTAATGGGGATAACTTTCTGAGATGGTCACAGTCTGTCCGAATGTATATTAGGGGAAGAGGAAAAATTGGCTACATCACGGGAGAAACAAAGAAACCAGAACTGCATGATCCAACAACCTATACCACTTGGGATGCCTGAAAACTCAATGGTAATGACATGACAAAGGAGATAGGTGCAAACTACCTCTCTTATCCTACTGTTAAGGAACTATGGGATAACATCTCAATGATGTATTCTGATCTAGGGAACCAGTCTCAAGTGTATGAATTAACCCTAAGATTGGAGGAAATTCACCAAGGTGAGGATTCTATAACTAAGTATTTTAATACTCTTAAAAGGATTTGGCAAGACATGGACTTGTTCAACGACTATGAGTGGAAGTGAACTGAGAACTGCTCAATACAAGAAGATGGTGGTTACAGGCCGAATCTTCAAGTGTCTTGTAGGTCTAAATGTTGAATTCGATGAGATCCATGGTCGAATAATTGGTAGGAATCTCACGCCTTCAATCGGGGAAGTCTTCGCAGAGGTACGAAGAGAAGAAGGTAGGAGACATGTAATGCAAGGGAAAAAGGCTTCAGATTTGACTAAAAGTATGGAAGGGTCAGCTTTATCCATACTTGAAGCTCAAGCTAGCAGAAGAATCTACCAAAACCAGTGTACAGAAGACAAGATTATCTGCACTGTGACTATTGTGGAAAGGCATGCCATACGAGAGAAAACTGCTACAAGTTGCATAGAAGACCATCCTACAATAGGCAGAATAAACAAGGTGAAAGGAATATTCTTACAACAAATGAGGCCGAGTCATCTATGTTTGGTAAAGAGCAGTTAGATCACCTTCTAAAACTACAAAAATCCTATTTGTCACCTAATGCTCCTACTGGTTCTATGGCACAGACAGGTAGATATTCTATAGCACTCTCGACTCTAGGAGAAACTAGTCCATATACAGGCTGTGACATAGTTATTATTTATAGTACTCACACTGGGGTTAGGAATGCTTGTGAACCCACTGTCAGTCCACCCATTGGTGCAGGGCATGAACAAAATGAGCTTCTGCAGAGAACTGTTGTCACACGGCTGCCAGCCTAGAAGAGTCAAACACCTAGTACTCTTATCACATTGTTTCGATATATTCTCAACAATTGGTTCCTCCTTGTAGTTACAAGTGTCCACCCATAGTCTCAAAAGACATGAAACCCAACTTAAATTTCTACATTTTCAATAAGTGTCCTATTGTCCATTTTCCCTACGTAATGCAATGAAATTGTGTCTTCAATTTGTTGATCAGGCAAGACATCCTCCAGATAGACCTTACACAGTCTAGTGTCTCATCTATCTTTCATTTCTGTCTTTCCCATTCACTTCATTAATATAAAAAGTTGACCTGGCCTATTCAGATTTAATAATACATTCCATTAATCCCAATGGGATAATTTTCCAACAAGAAACTGTCACCTATGCTGTTCCATCCTGCAGCAGGTGACTCATCTATCATGCATGGTACAAGAACTCATTACCAAAAAAATAAAAAGAAAATGCGTATATATGTATATGTTATGCCATCAGCAGAAAGCTAGTATACTCCTACATTATAGGGTGACAATCATTATTTTTGTCACAGTAGGAGTTTGCCCTTTTTCTTTGCTCGACCCAGAAACTCTTATGATCAGCCTGGGTTTAATTGGAGACAAAAAAGAAAACAAACAATAACTATTCAAAGGAAAAGTTGTTAAACTAACAGGGTTGTTGCTGTTCTCGATCTATCTACACCAGTTCCTTTTCCACACCCAGGCTTTTGTCTGTTTGCAAGATTCTGGAGAGGAATAAATATATAATTTAAAGAGGGAGAAAGAGAGAGAAAAGGGAGGGGGATTGGATGATCTTCACCAACATGTAAGAAGAAAAATGTTTTACCTCTCTATCAAGGTCTTCAATTTTTGCCTTTATTGAACGTGCAATTCTTCCAACTTCATCAACATCTTTTTCCATTCTCTGCTTGATGGCTGCAGATGATGATAGAATACGCGATGACTTGAGAATGCAGTTATTTTATAACCAACAGGGAAAGAGGTTTGCATTTCACCAAATAGTTGCATAGTGATACATTAATAAAATGCTAATAAAGCAGAATTGAAATCTGGTTTGATGTGAATGATCATCACCAGATGGTCATCTGCATGCACATATATATAATCAAGTGACAAGACAAATCACTGCCGTCGTGCAGCGTATATAGCATGTGTTAAGTGCACGAACCAACTATATTCATATCTAAAACTAAGTAAAAAACTATGTTAGAATTATCAATCAGTTCGGCTACATTTACATGTAGCAGGTATAGCACACGATCAAACAACAAGTGCAAATTACAGCCATGAGAAGGGAACAACACAAAATGAGGTCATGCTAAATTGCAACAGAGAATACGACTTCAAAAGAAATTACTGATAGAGATAGTAATTAAATAGGATGTGAAAGTCAATTTGTTTCGGATTTAAGATCAGAGGAAATTGAAAAATCAAAAAATGTGTAAATTAGTAAAAGAGAAATAAACAGGGAATTTTAGCATTTCTTCGATCGGGTGGATTAAGACTAAAGCTATTCATGTCTTTTTTTCAAAGAGACATTACAGAATATATATCTTTGAAAGAAAAATAATTGTTTTTGTTATAGACATCAATTACCAATTATATACAAGAAATAAGTCGTATGAAACATCAAAAATATAATTATAAGTCAGAATTTTCGAATATTGTCTATAAAATTTAATTAAATATTTTAATTGATTCACACGTCACGCGGGGTCTGAAAAAATTTGCATGTTGCCCCAGCAAGTTGGATAGCAATATTCCACAACTTATATTCAGTCAAAAGCAGCTTACGGAGTTGAGAAGAATGCCAAATTACCTTGTCTGAACTAAAATGTCAACAAATTGTAAAAGCATATAAATGTGTCGTAAAGCATAATACAAAATCATGGAGAAATGCAACACATTTGCTACTTGCCTTTCATTGCAGGAGCTTTTGTAACAGCCTTAGAGTCCTCATTCGCATCCTACATTTAAGATTTATAGAGGAAGTTAAACCAAGCACAGTTTATTCTCCATATCATTGCAAAAGTATCACTTTATGTCATCTATCATCATAACTTAGGTAAGCTACATTCTCTAGTAAGACAATATCAAAATCCAGCTGCATTTAAACTCATGATGCATACAACCCCCTCATTGATTTAATTAGTCGTACTTACCATCAATTTCTAATTTATAAGAACCACAGCCCACAAAAGTGGGCAGCTTCACTGATTTTAAAAGTCATTGCATATCTTATGAGGGCCGAAAAGAATATATATTTTTCTTTACCTTCTTCCTCCTTTTTCTGCTCCTGATCATTTTTTAAATACTTCTGTTTTGTTGGAAAATGTAAGTTATGACAAGAAATAGGTGCTAAAGTTTTTTTTTTTTTTTTTCTTCAATTTCCTCCTAAGGTTCGATCAACTTCGCAGCTCAACAAAAAGAAGAAGGTAGTCCGATCAAACTAATTTCATCCCTAGATTTTTTCCACCAACAAGACTAGCCACAATTTTTGATGTGAAAAAGGATGTGGAAAAAAAAAAAAAACAGGCATGTCATGAGCCAAGTCAACAATTTTGTCCTTGACTTCTTCGTAAATGAATTTGCATGCCTGGGTTTCAAACATGTAGGGACATGCATATGAGTGAGAAATTCCTGAATGTTAATAATATGTAGGAAAAACTATTTATATTTTTCATAAATGAAATTATTGTAATAAATTTTTTCATGAGTTAAGTTATGATGGTGATTTGGTATTTGGAGGAGGAAAGGTATTGTCCCATGTTTGCTACTTCTGGTGATCTGCCGTGAAGCTTGCTTCATAATCATAGCGAAGAAAGTGCAAACTGTGTAGGTTGTGTAGTGCCTAGAGTGCTGTCAACAAGGGCCTTTGATTTGAGTGTGCTTGGATTTGTGAATCTAAGCCTCTAGATTTGAGGAAGAAAGAATGATCAACACATCGATTGCACCATTTTTTTTTTTAGCCATCAATCTGATTTCACCATTTTTTGGCTAATGATGGCTTCACCATCTAAACACAGTGTTTCGCTCTTTCTGTTTAGTATCTTTAAATGTAACATCTTATTTCCTATTAGTCTTATCATTGAACAAAAAAAATTGAGAGAAAAGAAAAAGAGTTTTAAGGACTAAACCAAGAAAAGAGGTAAGTTTGGTTGGGGAAGTATAATTTTGACGGTTTACCAACAATTTCTCAATTACAAAAGACTCATATAAAACGACAACAAACAGAACTTGTCAGGGTTCTTATTTTCACTATTAATTAAAGGAATTAGAAATCCACAACAGCAAACCAGAGAAGTTATTGGTTGATAAAACAGAAACAATTCTTTCTATGTTCAAGTAGTACAATGATATGACCATTGCAATGATGTGCTAATTGGACAGAATACTAACCAAAGGATTTTGGGGTAATGTATTGAAAAATGATAGCTATTCCTAACAATTTATTAGTAATCATGTCATAAAGAAGTTCGATAGATAGGGTCAGGAAGGCAGAAGAACTATAGTAGTTATACCTGCAGTTTTTTAAGTAGCTTATCCAGTTTCTCATTCTGTTTCTCCATCTCTTGAACCTGGAAAGGAATAGATCAATTAAAGTAGGTAATTTCAACAAACTATCAAAGAAATTTGCATAACTCTATCCCTAGACTGAAATTATAGAATTAATCAGAAAAGGTAAATAGCAAAATACTGCAGCAATTTTTTTATTTTTTTTTATTTTTTTGCTGATGAAATTATGATAAACAGAAGGAACAGAAAAACCTTCTTAAAGAAATTCTCTAAGCCCTGGTCCTCTGTATTCATTGAAGCATCATATGTTCCTAGCTCAATGTCACGACCCCTAGAAGTCTGACCACGGGGGATCTCAAAGGATTCCTGCAAAAGTTTCCATTGCAAAACTCATAAAACTCGATTAACAAATTTGTTAAGAATCTCAATGATAGATAACATAGTTGAGCCCATTTCCTAACAATTCGAACTTTTAAGACAATCAGTAACTTAACATGATATCAGAGTTGAACTCGGATTCAAATCACGACTACTCCCCTCTTTGTTATTTATGCACATGATATGCTTCTTGGGCTTGTTTGCCATCTATTTGAATGTGCAAATGCCCACGTTGTTATGGGCTTGCACATGAGGGGAGTATTAAGAGTATCAATGATAGATAGCATAGTTGGACCCATTTCCTAACAACTTGAACTTTTATGACAATCCATAAATTAACAAAATCATGAATTCAAACAAATGAAAACATTTTTTCCATTCATCGCAGGCAACCAAAAGATACATAACAATAATATAAAGACCACCTACTCCTACCCAATAGAGAGTACAAAAACTGTAAGAGACGAGGAGGGAGAGAGTCTCAACATGTAGCTTTATCACATCGAAAGTGACGTTTGTGGTTATACTCAGCGTACCACGTGGCAATGCACATAGTGCATCTAAGAATTTCTCAAACAAAATTCTCATTGTACTTCCCATTTTTTTTCATAACTGGTATAATACACAATGTGGTATGGAATAATACATCCACCAAAATGAGAAATGGCAAAAGTAGAATGACACAATAACTTGATTATGTTAAACAGCCACAGCAATTGAAACAGCCACATAGATAAACTAAATATGAGCTACTATGCAAGTAAACAAACACAGTGAGCAAAATCTTTATGGATTTCTTAGAGAAA
The DNA here is from genome assembly GCA_027186245.1 of Coriaria nepalensis. Lineage (NCBI taxonomy): Eukaryota > Viridiplantae > Streptophyta > Magnoliopsida > Cucurbitales > Coriariaceae > Coriaria > Coriaria nepalensis. Next base: position 4,934,744 of record CP114493.1, read on the forward strand.
GCCACCAGATATAGCCCTCAGATAAAGCCAACAATGGAACTTAGACTCAAAAAGATAACAGCGTAACACCACAACTTATTTAATCTTTAGCATCTCCAAAGCATACCCCACGTTTCCTATACTGAAGCTGACCTTTCTTGAAGGTATAAATCATTCACTACATCTAATGCTAACCAAGCACTTGTAGATATAAATTCATTGGAGTGTACCTAAGCCTTCCAGCATTCACATTAAGTGTAGTGGCATACTGCGACTATTCTGACAAGCACTTAAAAGTGAACAAGAATGTGTTGAAGAGCCATTCAGTATAACCAAGCACCTCATAGCAAAATCACGCCAAACCTACATAAAATATCATTCACTTTTCATGTGATGTTTTTTATTTTCCCGCACATCTCTTAGCAAAATCAACACAAAGATCAGAAAGGTCTCTAACTATATATTCTTTCCTTCCTACTTTTTTTTATCCCTTCCCTTCATAGTAAAGAGCAGGGGACCCCTCCAAAGCATGAAAGTGCCGGAAATGACGATGCAAAAAGAGATGACACGGTGAGTAGAGTCCTCCCTCTCAATGAAAATTCCAATCTCTTCCGAAGTCATCTTCTACTTAATTTTCTCCTTCACCAATCCCAATGCACTCACTGCATGATTGTGTTGGTTTTATGCACCCAACTACTTGTGGGTTGATTTGTTTCTGATGCTCAAAGTCTATTTTTGTTTGTTGTCATAGTCTTGGAAAATGGAGACTTTGTAATTTCATATCTTGAAAGCATTTCCGATAAAACAAACATCCGCTTTTACTCCAGTTTAGTATTGAAAAGCTTTTACCACCTCTTAAATACTTTGAATTTAATGACATAGATCTCTAGATACAGTAACCAAATGATATAAACTTTGATACAGCTGTAAATAGTTTTCACCTCTTAAATACTTTGAATCTAACGACATAGATCTCTAGATACACTAACCAAATGATCTAAGCTTTGATACTGCTGTAAATTACTTTAGCATTATAACTGAGAAGTACACTTTTAGCATCTTCTTACTCCAGAAGACTGGGCTTAGCTATGTTAGTTTGGTCAGAAAACTGAGGAAGATAAAAAGAAAATGGCAGAAGAATCGTATGATCCTCGCCTATTAAGCATCCACAAACAAGAAAATCTCAGCAAATGATGTACAACCACCTAGTCAATTGCTTGTTCAGCTTTCGAATGTAATCTTCAAACACGCAACCCTTTCCCCAACAGACTTTCCACATCCTTACCGCATCCATTAAAAAAGATCTCACACGAAAATTCCAACATCAAATTCAACAAAGTAAGCCCAGCACAACAAATTAAACACAAACAACGTCGATTAAGTTCAGATCAAGACAGAAACAGAAAAAATTACTCCTAGAACACGTCGATACAGAACAAAACCACACAAATCAAAAAAGAAAATCACATGAACTTCACCAATTTAAAGAAAAAGAAGAGGAAGTCAATAAGAAGAAAAAAAAAAAAAAAGAGCCATTGAGCAGTAAGTGATTACCGACAGTAGGTCGTTCATTGTTGCAACGGGCTAAGAAATCAACGTGAGCTTGTTTGGACCTGGTAGCAAGAAAAGCAGGTCTTAAGAGTTTCAGAGTTCGAAGAATTCGGATTTGAAAATAGGAAAGAGCTGCAGATCAGAGATGGACTGGGTTAGTGGGCACGCAATTGCTTCACTAAAATAACTTTAGCAAGTTCAGTCTTTTATAAATTAAAAAAAAAATCTCCTTTTATTATTATTTTAAAATTGTTAAATAATTATTTTGGTCCTTCTACTTTCACACTCTTTCTATTTTAGACCTTATACTTTGGATTGAATCATTTTGATCCTTACATTAAAGCAATTTTCCTATTTCAATTCTTTTGTTACTTTTTGTTAGCTTTCTTACTCACGATAAGAGTCTATTTGGAGCATTTAATTTATCTTATTTTCTCTTTTCATTTCCTTTTACCCTTTTTTCAACTATTAAATATGAAAGTGATTCAAGAGTTCATTTATTTTTTCATTCGAAATGACGAATACGGATAAAATAAATCGTACAGTTGGATGATATAACAGCTCATTCATTTTTATCTCTTTTAATTTTTCATCTCTTACTTTTCACTCTCTAAACTGTGACTCTCGGTAACTACATTTTTTTCTCTCCCCCCCTTTTTTCTCTTATTTTTCCCTCTTGCGACTTGGCCTCCATTTTCATTGCTCTATCTTTATGTAATCTCCATTTTTTGCTTCTAAATTTGCTTGCTTTTCATAAATTTTATGATGAAAATTCCAAAATAATCGTAGCTAATATTAAGTGAATCGTGCTTTTACGGGCGTCCCAGTTTGATTGTTCATTCATTTTAGTACTGGGTGTTTTTCTTTTATGGCATATGTTTGGGGTGATTTTAAATTAAATAAGTGTATGCTTGGGTTGTTTGTGGTGGCATATGTTTGGGTTACTTTCATATGTCAATTTTAGAAAATTTATCAAAACACCAAATAACACCTTTTAATATATGGGTTAGAGTTAGGATTTAGGATATGGTCATGAGAGAAAAATAAATGAAGATTACATAAAGAGTAGTGTGGAGATTACACTGAGAGATACAACAGTGAAAATAGAGGGGTCACAAGATTATAGAGGGAAAATAGAGAAAAAAAATAGAATTGACTGAAAGTTAGTTACAATTTAAAAAATAAAAAGATATAAAAAATATAAAAAGATAAGAAAGATGAATAAACTGTGCTGCATGATTATAAAAGATGGTCTGGATTCATCCTCCCGATACTTTCTGTTAGCAGTATTCATAGTAAAATTAATGCAAAATAACATAAGGATTGAAATGGGAAAAGCTCTTTAGTTTAAGGACTAAATGGATTCAATCCAAAGTATGGGGACTAAAATAGGAAAAACAGAAATGTTTGAGGACCAAAATGATTAACGAACCTTTAATAATTAACAGACTGTTATTTAATAATTTAATGGGATGATAAACTGCGGTTTTTCTTTTCGTTTGTTTGAAATTGAATCATTTCTGTTCAACTTAGTTTGACAAGTTTACCCCTCGAGTGATGATCGCGCTGGAGCGGTGTTTTGTTTAGGATGGTGTAAATGGCATGATAGCATGAACTGGACAGTCGCTATGTTTGATGTTGATGAGTGAAATAGTTAAGAAAGCGATGAGAAAGCGAAATGTATAAATATTTGTGACGTGTTTGGGTAATACATTTACAGATAATGAAATTAAATCAGTAAGGCATCAACTTATCATTAAATTAATTATGAAATTAAATACATATTATATACATCATGATGCATGTGCGCTGCAACCCCAGAAAATTTTTTTTTTCTTTTTGTCAAGGCTGTCAACCCCATGATGCACTAATATCCAAACGCGTTAGAACTTGCTTTTCATGGCTCCGATTCGCATTATGATATTTTCGGTTTATACGATTATTGATTAGGGTGAGATTTTGCTTGTCCTACAAAGATCTGGTTAGGTTAACAATATGCCTAAACCGCTGAGCGAAAGGGGAAACAAAAGAAAAGGTGGAGGTTGGATCTGTCTTACTCTCTCAGCTAATTTCTTCGAATGATGAGAGAAATGTCTTGTATTGATATTGTTAAATTGGCCAAGTGTAGTGAGTTCATGATTATACATGTGTCTTTACGCTAATGGGGGTTGTACTCCAATGGAAGAGGGGACATCCTCTGTCTTTCCATGCGTCATCTTTTATTGGCATGATCCATGCTTCGTACCTCCCAAATCATGCCTCCCTAACCATCCTCTGTCGTTAGTTGGATTGTCCCCATGCACCTTTGTCAGATGCCCTCATCCTTTTTCCAAGCATAGAGAGGATATCAGAGGTCATGCTTCGGAGGAATCTGACTGTACGCTCAGACCACCCGAGGCTTTGTTGATGCTTTCAAACTCCTCATGACTGTCGCACAGGAAATGTTCAGCCGCCTGAAACTCTCCTGAGGGCCTTAAGCTTCCTCGAGATTGCATAACACGAGGTGCTCAGCCACATTCCCTCATACTGGGCCTGACTGATGGACTGACCAAAATAATGCTGAGAAGGATGGAAATCCTCCTCAACTGCTAGCCCCTTGACACATACCCCACATACCGAGTGTATGGCAGTTAATCTTTTAGCATTCTTGTCAATCATTATTACGGCATGGCTCCTATGTTCTTGCGAAAATCACTTCAAATGTCCCTTCACTTTCTTCTGCCTACGTGTTAAATTCTAATTGCTTCTTTTTTTTGGTATTTAATCCCCCTCCTCTCCTTCCTTACGTTTTACTCTAATTTTCTTTTCATCTTCGCCCTCTATCAAACTTTGAGCTTCCCTTCCTGATTTTGTTGTCCATTTTCCATTCTCCAAATTGCTGCTCGCCCTCTATCAAACTTTGAGCTTCCCTCCCTGATTTTGTCGTCCATTTTCCATTCTCCAAATTGCTTCCAGAGTTCACTCTCTTTCATCCTTTTCTGCCATCTCCGGTGACTTCTGTAACAAATCAGCCGCCACATTCAGTGTTTCAGTAAATTGAGGTATGTACATTTCCTCCTTGTTCTCTACCTTCTTCTTTGGTGTTCTTTGTATCTCTAATCTTTTCTTCGGGCCTTTTCAATTTTTTTAAAAAGTTACTTTTCAATCAAGATTAATAGTAAAACTTGAATTTTTCGTGTTTGTTTACTCCTTCGACCCTTTTGCTCTTCACCGTTGTTAGTTCTTAACCTACTCATCTCGTTAGCAATCTATTTTAGTCTAATTCAAAATTTCGGTTAACTAACCATAATAGCAAATCTCATTAAGGTCAGCCAATGTATGCTCAAGGGTAGGATCTTGTTTAGAAGAGGCTACGCCTTGAAGCAAAAAATAATGACAGTCTGATGGAGAGCGGATGAAGATTTGAAGGAAGGACAACAGGTTCCATATCATCACTATAGAAGGAGTATGTTGGATGATGAGACGATCTAAGACTAGATTAAAACCAAGACTTTGAACCCTTCCAGCATAGTCTTCCATATCAAAAAAAGAAGATGAGAAACTATTAGAATGATCATGAGTTGAGGTATTTGGAGCATGTGAAGATTGTCCTTCAGAGTCATTCAAGGTTATTGTGATAAGAATAAGAAGAGTTGCTAATGGAATTCTCAAGATATTCAACCATGGTTAATAATTATCCAAGAACAGCAGGTATGGAAAAGGATATTTATAAGGATCTTCAAGGACCACCATATTATTTATCTCTCTTATCAGCATGCTTATTTAATAAGATTAATAAATTGGAACATCTCTTGATATCAAAATTATGATTTTAACACGTAATCAAATGACCGTTGTCAAGTTTGAAAAATGATAGGATGAAGTCAGCCGTTAGTTAAAAAAATTTGAAGCAACTTGGGAATACGACGATGAAATGAGGCTAAATATACTCAACTCTTCAAAATTACAAGTTAATAATTCGGGGACCATTTTTTTTTTTTTTTTTTTTTTTTTGGGGAGGGGGATGTGAGAGTCCAAACTTTATTTTAGTCAAAAAGTCAAGCTGAATGGTCAAATGGTAAAATAATAATAATAAAAATTGTGTAGGGTTAAAACTATATTTTAACTTAAGGCTATCTCTCCTATTCAACCAGTGTGTTAAAGGAATACAGAAACAAAGAAATATAAAAAAAAATTGGTGGTCTCTCTCTCCCTCTTGACTCCCTTTCATTCACACTCTGATTTCTGATTCCAGGACAAGAAAGCTTTGAATCTATGGCAGCTCCTTTAATATTTGTCTTTGCTTGGCTTCATTTTCTCTTTATTTAAGAGATTTGGTCTATTCATCATCCTTTTTCAGAGATTAGGAGGTAAGAATCCTAATCTCTAAATGTTTGAAATTCTCTTCCTTGGCTTAGATAGAAGTTGTTGTTGGTGTTAGGCCGAATTTTTATTGCTAGGAAAATTGTGGTTATTGGGTTGTCAAACTGATTAGAAAAAAATTACAGTTTATGAAGAAAAATCATGATGATTAATTGAACGAGTTGCTAGAAATTAAGTGGTTACTACGAAATTGAAGCGTTATTAGAGATTGGTGGAAGATCTCGGTTTGTTGAAAATCAAATTTGGATGACTAAAGTTTATTAGGTATTATGTCGGTATGGATCTATTGATCATATAAATAATATTGGAAGATAGGGATTGTTTTACTTGATTAATATACTTAGATTATTCATTTAGAGTTAGATCAAGTCTTAAGATAATATTAGAACTGACTAGCTAATATTGTTGTATCAAGGGAAATGTGTCTAATCTTTCTTATAGTTGAATATTAATTTGTACTTGAGTTTGGTATTGCAATTCTATTTTTCCAAAAATAGGTTCGCTTGTGAACCTCCACCTAAAAGTCTTTCTTATAGTTCGATATTAATTTGTACTTGAGTTTTGGATTGTAATTCTTTGTTTCCAACGATAGGTTCACTTGTGATCCCTCCACCCAGATCATCTTGAAAAGATTGTTAGTTTACGAGTAATCTGTAAGTAAAAGTGGTAACTTAAATTTTTTATCTCAGATCCAATCTGAATCATGAAAAAATATACATAAAGATCAATCTATAAATATATAATAAACATATATTTAATGGAAAACACAAAAAAATATCAGCAAACTAAAAAGAATAAGATCTACAAAAATTTACTGATCTTAATACAAAACCAAATAGTTGCAGAACCAAACTAAATTTCTTGATCAAGCCTAAATTCCATGAGGAAAATAAGATGCTCACTTGTTCACCCTCTAACCATATCTCGCATGGTTCATTTCACATAATTAATTTCTTCTTTAAGATTCATCTTATGAATCAAAAAGCTCATGAAAAAGGAATAGAGATGGACTCCCTTTTCTCTCTAATTGATTTCAGCTCTGTCCAATTACACAAAAAGTGTTTTTTTCGGCCATCACTAGGAAGAAGATCTTATATAGTGCTCTTTAATTTTATGTTATCATAAAATTAACCTATAATTCTAACCTAGTTAAATATTGACTTAGTCAAAAAATTTCTTAATCTAATTAAATGAATATTAAGTTCTTACCAAATACCCATGGTTAGCCATGTAATGAGTTTATGACCCAAAATATTTAATTAACACTTTAACTAATTTAGCCCATGAAATCCAATCAATAAACTAGTCCATTTACTTGTTAATATCTAATTACTAACTACGACCATTCATGACTATTCTATAATTAAATAAATAGTTCCGTTGTAAATTAATAATTTCTAATCAAACAGCATATAAGTTTTGTTAGTAATTCGCATGATATTAATTAAAACAAATAAATAAAATCTTTTTTCCCCTTGCAATCTAACTATAAGCTAAATTACGGTTTTACCCTAAAATATAACTTAGTATGTTTTTCATTTTCTTTGAGAAAGTTAAATTGAGTTTCTAAGAATCTTATGGTGTGTAACTGACTAAATTCTACATCACTCCGATAGAAGTATTTCATATCGCTATATGATTTTTAATATTCCAGATTAGATTTATTTAATTTAAAATACATTTTAAAATTAATTAGTTAACTTGATCATCTCATAACCAATTAACTTTAAACATACCAAGTCAAGTGCATCTCCTAACAAAGTGTCATGACTTCTCGTGAGATGAGAATATATGGTCTTCCATAAGAACCCTTTTGTAATTACAATATGTACAACTTGATCCTTCCATCTAGCTAATATCCTAATTTATCCGATAGCATGGTTTAACTGTTAACTCCTAATATATGAGTCATATGAATATATTATGTCATTATGAACGTCGACAATGGCTTTATAGAAAACTATTTTCATACTATACTACTGTGTGAATTTTTTTTTTGTTATTATAAGAATATAATTCATAGGATTTTACTTCCAAATATAGAAGTGATAGATTCTATTTTGATCAATCCTAATCTTCATATGCATTATTCTACATCCAACAATACATAATTTTTGTAACCCTTGATTAGGGTTAGATAAAATGAAGTCAAAACATAGAACATTGCTTACACGATACAACGATGACCTCATATATAAAGATAACCTATATTATAGTTACTAGATAATTCTCATTAACAAATAATATTATTTATCATTGAAAATTATTTACGTGTCACATTCAATGCATTTGATCTCTACCATGTTTGATGAAATTCCTGAATGAAAAGAAAAACTGTTCACTCAATTTACTAAACCTCTAGAAACTCGGTTTGATGTCTTGAGCTATGCTTACAGAAGATACCTAAACAAACTCAGATCCATAAGCCCTTTTGTTCCAATTGAAAGTAAATTCTCATCAAGTCAATTAGGTTAGATTTGATGGGTATATATATATTGTATGATACAATCTTATTTATAAATATTAATGATATTATTATTTGTTATTTATTACTCAAAGTAAAAGTATTCATCTATTTATTATGTCTATTAATTATATTGAAATTAATATTATATGTTCATTTAATGCCATGATAAGGTGCAATATCTTAGGTTATACGCTTAAGGTCATGATAGAGATTATACCAGTTGAAATGTAAGTTGCTTAAAACATAAAATACAAATTGTTTATAATCATAATATTATCAAGACGGTCTTTGATAATTCGGATAGACTATCTCATATGTTATCTCTTAAAATATTTAGGATGTTTGTTCTCATGGTTTTTGATGTTAATGGAACATCAGGATAAGCATGTGGGTACTTAGTAGAGACTAAGTATATTGAATGTGATACATAGATAATTCTTAATGGTAAGAATACTAACTGTTAATGATAATTAAGGAAATCTTTGACTAAGTCCATAGTTGACTAGGTCAAAGTTGAGGGTTTATTTTTGTTAACATAAAACCTAATAGAGCACTATATAAATACTCTAATATGGCCAGCTGAAACAATGATCGTCTTCTTGCCCATTGGCCGAAATCTTAAAGTGAGGAACGTGAGATTTTTCTTTTCCTTTCCACAAGCTCTTCGATCTTCGAATCATGTGATGAATCTTAAAGTAGAAAATCAACTAAGCAAACAAAATTGTATTGATTATGATTAGAAGGTGAACACTTGGGCACCTTATTCTTCTAACTGAAGTTGGTCATGATGAAGGAGTAAGGAGATTTGTTCGGTTATGTATTCAGATTACTAAGTTTTCTTAGATTTTAATCATTTTAGTTTTCTAAAATTTTTATGTGCTTTTAATTAAATATATATTTGATATATGTTTGCATGATCAATCTTGGTATATGTCTATGAGTTTAATCTATGTTTCAAATTATATCCAAAAATATTTAAATTACCATTTCTACTTACTAATTACTTGTAGACTATAATTTGTCAGAATGAGAGAAAAAAAATGGACTCTTTTAAAGAAGCCATCTACAAGAAAGAAAAAAAACTAATACCACTAAATCCAAGCAAACGTTTGGTAAGGATTCAAACGATCAAATAGTTTAATTCTTCAATGCTTTAAAGCTTACCTCAAAGTTAGGATTGAAAGTTTATGCCCAAGCTAATTGGATTTTGACATGATGGGGCAAATACTTTATATGACACTACCTTTATGCAGATATTAGTAAGGAATTATTTATTATTATTAGCAAAAGTCAGTTACTATTTATCATATTTATTGATTTTGTTGGAATTAATATTATATGTTCAATTTATGCATATCATTATGAAGTTCAATATTTTGAATTATGCACTTTGGAGAGCAAGATAGAGATCATGCAAGGAGAGACTCGAGTCGATAAATACTTTTAAGATACAAATGGTTCATTATCATAGGATCTCAAAAATGAACATCGATTAATCTGGATTGACAATCATATTGTTAATCACTTAATTATGTCCGATTTCACAACCAATAGTGTTAGTAGAACACCATGATGATTGCATAGGCGATTAGTAGAGATTAAGGGTGGTAAACGTGACACTTAGATAATTCTCAATAATAATTTATACTGACTGTTAATGAGAATTATCTAGTGATATTTTACATGTGATCTTCCAACCTGAGATACCATAGTTTTCTTGAATACCGTTCTAAGTTATTGATGTTGAGCCCCTGTCGGGTGCTCATATCTTCTTTATCTTGGACGCCAAATAAGTGTCTCACGTTACTGATGCTGAGCCCCTATAGGGTGCTCAGATCTTTATCTTAGACGCCAAGTAAGCGTTCAAAGTTGCTAAGCCCCTTGCAGGTGCTCAGGTCTTCTTCATCTTAGACGCTAAATACGCATTCCAAGTTGTTGATTCTAAACTCCTATTAGATGCTCAAATCTTCTTTATCTTGGACACCAAATAAGCGTTCCAAGTTATTGATACTAAACCTCTGTCGGGTGCTCAGATCTTCTCTATCTTGGACGCCAAATAAGCATTCCACGTTATTGATGATGAGCTCCTATAGGGTGCTCAAATCGTTATCTTTGATGCCAAATAAGCGTTCCAAATGTTGAGCCCTTTGTAGGTGCTCAGGTCTTCTTCATCTTAGACGCCAAATAAGCGTTCTAAGTTGTTGATTATGAGCCCCTATCGGGTTCTCAGATCTTCTTTATCTTAGACGTCAAATAAACATTCCAAGTTCTTGATACTGAGCCTCTGTCAGGTACTCAGATATTCTTTATCTTGGACACCAAATAAGCATTCCAAGTTGTTGAGTCTCTTGTAGGTGCTCTGGTCTTCTTCATCTTGGATGCCAAATAAACATTCGAAGTTGCTGATTCTAAGCCCTATCGGGTACCCAAATCTTCTTTATCTTGGACGACGAATAAGCGTTCCAAGTTGTTATGTTTCTCAGTTATGGATATTAACAAATATGCTTTCATTCATTTAGTGAGGAATTTGAGCGCCTTTTTCTTGAACAACATGATCATGAATACAAACATTATTTTAGTCATCACTCTCTTCTATGTTTCCTTCTGGGGTACACCTTGAGGTTTTCTGCATTCCATGGGTGAGAGAGCTCTTTCCCTGCTTGATTTTGTAGTCTGTATGTTCCCGGTCTTAATTCATGTATAGGGTCCTTCCCAGTTCGGCTTTAAAGGACTCTTATGCAGGGGGTTAACAATCTTCCTGAACACCAGGTCACCCACATAGATTGGTCGATGATTTACTCCTTTGTTATAATGATGCTCAATACTCATTTTCAATGCCTCCTCTCTAATCCGGCTTCCTCCCTTATTTCCTGAAGCAAGTCAAGGGACTCTGCTAGGGCTACATTGTTATCCTATTCGACAAAGGACAATCTTCTATATGAAGGTAGGCTTATCTCTGATAGTAACATGGCTTCCATCCAAAAGGTAAAGATAAAGGAGGTTTCCCCTGTTACACTCTAAGGAGTGGTGCGAATGGCCCATAGTACCATGGGAAGCTTATTTGCCCATTCCTTTCCCTCCTCCTCCAATCTCATTTTCAGCAAGTTCTTGGTGACCTTTTTGGTTGTTTCAACATGGGCATTTGCCTTAGGATGATAGGGGAAGGAAGTAAAATTCAAGATATTCAGATCGGCATAGAACTTCCTGAATTTTGGATTGTCGAACTACCTACCATTATCCGTGACAATGCTCTGTAGAACCCCAAATCGGCATATAATGTTCTTCCATACGAACTTGGTTGTTGCTACCTCGGTGATCATTGTAAGGGGCTCAACCTCAATCCACTTGGTGAAATAGTCAATAGCTATTATAGCACATTTCCTCTATTTCGCACCCTGCATTAGTGGTCCAATGAGGTCCATTCCCTACCTTGAAAATGGCCAAGAACTACTAACCAATGTTAACTCCATTGGGGGTTTTCTCAGAAGACTAGCATACAACCCCTACATCATTTGCTATGGATTCTAACATCCTTTCTCATCATTGGCCAGAAGTAACCCTGCCTCATTAGCTTTAGGACTGTTGCTTGTCCGGCTGAGTAACTTCTACACACTCCTTCGTGAATTTCCCTCAGCAATCGCTCCTTCTCACTCTCTGAGATACAGATATCTCATCATTGGCTGGGAATACCCCCTTCGAAATAGCACATCCCCCACTATAACATACCTAAAAGCTTGAGACCTGACCTTTCCGACTTCCTTCTTAGATGAGGGTAACTCCCCCTCTATCAAATACTTCTTTATAACACATATCCACCCCTCATCCTCCAGTATCATAACCACAATTTCTATGGAGATACTGGGCACATCAAGATGTCATCTAAAGGCTTTGGTATGGAGGTTTACGTGTGGCTGCGTTGCCAGTTTCGCTAGTGCATCAACGACAACATTTTCACCTTTTGGGAATGGAGGTCTACGTGTGGCTGCATTCGTAATTGTTGAATCGTTTAAACACTACCTCGGCCATTTTCTGGTAGGCCCTCATCTTTTCTGATTTTGCCTCGAATTCTCTACGCTCTGCCCCTACTTGGGAATCACTAGATATGCTGATCCGCTCTGCCCCTACTTCCCATGCCAACCTCAAACCTGCTAGGAGTGCTTCATACTTTACCTCATTATTCGAAGCTTTGAAGCGAAACCTAAGTGTGTATTCGATCTTCCGTTCCTCCGAGGAAATGAGAATCAACTCAGCTTCACAACCTTCTTTAGTTACCGCCCTGTCTACTTGTAATGATCAATAGGGGGAGGGGGGGGGGGGAGGGCGAAGCTCCTTCGTAGCATCATCACTAACTTCCCTCTTCTCTATACTTATTAGTCCTTCATTGGAGAATTATGAGATGAAGTCGGCTAAAGCTTGAGCTTTGATTGCAACTCGAGGCTTATATGATATGTCAAATTATCCTAACTCAACAGACCACTTCAGCAACCTTTCTGATATATCAGGGTTTTGAAGGATTTGTTTTAGAGGATGATCGGTCAGGACTACGATAGAATGAGCCTAAAAGTGTGGCATCAGTTTCCTTGCTGCTACTACCAAAGCGAAAGCGGCCTTATTTGCATGAGGATACCTCCCTTCCACCTCACTCATTACTTTACTGGTGTAATACACTAGTATATGCTTCCCCCCTTCTCCTTAACCAGTACTGAGCTTACAACCAATCCACTTACTGCTATATACAGGCTCAATTCTTCTCATACTTTTGGCATATTTAATCTTAGAATGGTTTCCATTTTCCGTTCCTCGAAGGCTCTCTCACAATCCTTAGTCCATCCCTTCGTGTTGGAACACTTTAGCAATTTAAAGAATGAGAGGCATTTATCAGCTGAGCGACTCATGAAATGGCTTATTGTAGCAACCTTGCCTGTTAGAGCTTGAATCTCTTTCTTTGTCTGGGGGGCCTTTAGGATGATGATGGCTTATACCTTCTTCGGATTAGCCTCAATTCCTCTCTGGTGCATTATATAGCCCAAGAAGTTTTTAGATCCAACTCTGAACGCACATATTTCTGGATTCCGCTTCATCCCATATTCCGTCATTACTCCAAATGCCTCACTTAAATGCTCATGATGATCTCTTTACCTTATGCTTTTTACCATAATGTCATCTACATATACCTCCATCATCTTCACCAATTGCTTCCTAAACATACCGTTCACCAGTCTCTGAAATGTCACTCCAGCATTTTTTAGCCCGAAAGGCATTACATTGTAGCAATAAGTATCTTTGTCGGTTATAAAAGAAGTCTTCTCATGATCCTCCTTCCAAGTTTCACTTGGTGGTATCCGGAGTAAGCATCCATGAAGCTCAGCAACTCGTTCCCTCCTGTGGCGTCTACCATCAACAACTCATTTCCTTAGGGCAAGCAACATTCAAGTTCTTAAAGTCAACACATAACCTCCATTTTCCCTATCTTTTCGACACCAAGATCACATTCGAGATCCACTCTGGGTATTGGACCTCCCAAATCGCTCCCGCTGCTAGCAACTTCCTTACCTCCTCAACAACAACCCTATTTCTTTCCTCATTGAATTTCCTCATTCTTTGCTTTACTGGCCTTGCTCTGGGTTTGACGTCGAGCTGATATACTATGATATCCTTCTTAATGCTCCTCAGCTTAGAAGTTTCCTGAGCAAACACATCTAGATTTTGCTCTAATGTCGAAACGAGACTCTTCAGATTAGTCTTCGTCAGTCGGTTCTTACCCTCAATTTTCTCCCATTTGAAAACTCGATATGCTGAAGAGCCTCTACTGAGGAGACTCTCAGCTTCCTACCTCTATCCTTCTCCCTTTTTACTTTATCTTCATCCCTTTTACACTCTTCCTCTTCAAATGATTGCTCAATATCAACCACATGTACCTCCATATCTAGGCTGACACCTATTTCTCTGAGCGATATTAGATAACACCTTCTTGAGGTTTCCTGGTTTCCTTTTACAATTCCCACTCCTCCCTCAGTGAGGAACTTCATCGCTAAGTGCTTCGTCGAGATGATAGCCCGTAGGGAGTTAATAGAGGGAACGCTAAAGGATGATGTTATATTGTGATAGAAAGTTGAGGATCATAAAGTTCACTATGACCGTAGACCTTCAGGAACCCTCACCTAGAGTCATCGGCAAGCTTATCATTTTCTCTGAATATAGCGACTTCCCCAAGAAATTTGTTAGCGGAGTATTAACGGGTTTCATATTTGCATTGTTGATTCCCATCTTTCTGAAGGTTGTTAGGGATAACACATTCACCGTGTTTCCCGAGTCGACCAGAACTCGGTGTATCAGAGTGGTTGAGACATTTGTCGAGATGACTAAAGCGTCCACTGGCACCTTATTCTAAAGGGTCACCGAAACGGAGAACACTGCAGCTTGTGTTGGACTCCTCAGCAATTTACTTCTCTGCTGACCCGAGTCTCCCCCCTCAGGTCCTCCCACAATCACTTGGATCTCCCCCACAACGTTTTGATGTCTAAGGTTATTTTCTTGGAGATCATCTTTCTTGCCCTCTCACTTATCGTTCCTTTTTCCTCTTGTATGGTTTCCCCTCCTTTTTTATTCACATACTCCCCTAGACGACCTTTTTGGATCAGCCTTTCAATCTCCATCTTCAAATGTAAACAATCTTATGTCTTATGGTCATGATCTTCATGATATCTATAATAACCCTTATGTCACGCTGAGCCGGTGCACTCTTAAGCGGCTCGAGAGCTTTGAATAAGTTGTGATTTTTGTGGCGGTTGTATATCACGTCGATTCGGGCTACAAAATATGTCAAAGAGTCTTTGAAGAGGGGTGTCATTCTTTTCCTCTCTAGGATTTTTCTCTCCTCATCTTTCCTTTCTCTTTCTTCTCTCCATTCGCTCTTTCCTTTTGACTCATCTCTTTTCTCTTTCCTTCCATTCCTCTACTACTATCCCACCTTTCTCCCTGACTCTATAGCTGAGTTATGAGGATCTGCTCAGCTACCCCTATCCTCTTTACCTCTAATAAGGCCTCAACATATGAACCGAAATGTTTTTTTCCCGAAAGGCTGATAAGCTTCTTATCAGTTGTGCCCCTTAAGAAAACTTGTAGAACCCCTATATCTCCGAGTCAGTCTACATTCTTCGAACCTCAGTTGAATATTTCTACATCTTTTAACAGATTTTCTCCCGGGTTCTGCCTTATAGTATATAAAGGCTAATGAGGGGAAGTCTTGTATTTACCGCCCCCTAGAAATTCGATACAAATAACTTCTTTAGCTTGTCAAATGAGTCAATAGAGCATGAAGTCAGCGATTTGTACCAATCACTAGCTAAATCGGTCAGCATGATATGGAAACATTAGCACATCAGCTCTTCCGACATGGCATTCATCATCATACAGGTTTTATACGAGTTAACGTGGTTTCAAAGATCCTTTGTCCCATCATACATCATGGTTGGAGTCTTGAACTTCTTCGGCAGTTGTGCATTTTTTACTCTCTCAATAAAGGGACTCTCTGGCTCATCCATACATAATGAGATGCCTTTTACTGCCGCCTCCAACTCCTTCATTCACTTAGTCAGCTTCTAGATGAGTTTTGTTTGTCATGATGGTAGCTTAGTTCCTTTCATGGGAATCTGCATATACTTCAATGTTTATGAGAGGTTCGAATTCCAAGTAGTATCTGTTGAATTCCAAGCAGTATCTGACGCTCTAATCAATTTTCTAGAGGGATAAATGGAGAGTATTGAATGTATTAGTAATTCTCTTAGGAATTTTGCATTACCTCTTACTATTTTGTCGCTTCGTTTTTATACCTGGTTTAAGTTTGGAGGCTCCTGACAACTTTACCCGGGTCGTGCTCTCTCATTGCTCAGTGCTCTGACCACCCTCTGCTCTATAATAGTGTCAGTGCCTCACAGTCTGGCATGACAGGAATCTGTTCCCCATTCACATGCCCTACTAGGTGGCACAATGCCGCCCTAGTCTAACATTTTCTAGGGCACCTCGACATGCAGCCGCGCCACCTCCATTTGACACACTAAGGACAGGGTCTCCATTCGATTGTCGGTTATTTTCCACCTATCCACTCGTTCAGGGTTACCCTGTCAACAACTGGGTTAAGCGAGAAAATATTTGGCTCAACCTCAGCACCTTCTTGAGACTAATCATTTTATCTAGCCCTTGATAGGCAAACCAATGTCACTTTAGCCTTCCCAACCTTAGCCTCAGTCGTATCTCCCCACGACACTATTTCCATTATCACTGCTAATGATGTCCATCCTCGGTCTCTAAATCTCCCCAACTGAGACTATCCCGGAATCGAGTATAACAATCCATGTTTTTAAAATACTTATTAGTTTGTACTTTAGATATCAATTAATTAATTTAAACTTATTTTCATCTAATTAAATTTAATCTCTTTTCTTATTAGCAGAATTTTGTTGTCCTGCATACATGTTAAATTAAAATTTTGACATATACATAACATCACATACCAATTTGAGCCATATATTTTCGAATTAAATTAAATGATGGCTCATGAACCTATATAAATTAGTGGATGTGTGGTGGCATCATCATCAATAGGCAATTATATCATATAGATATTGTTATACATGATAAATATTTGACTCATCAAGAGGTGATTGGCCCTTTTCAATTAAATGTAAATTAATTACATTTAAATAGATTAATTCCAGTTAAAATGATTAATTTAATTAATTAATGGTTAAATTAATTTTAATCATATTATTTGATTTTAATTGATTGAATATTATTTAAATTAAATAAATTTGAATTAATTATAAAAATAATTGCAATAAATAAAAAAAATTACTTAGATTGATAACTTATCACTGAAATCATAAATCACTTACATATAAATTACTCAAAATATAATCTAGAAAAAACAAAATTCTGACCGTCCACCCGTGATAAGATTTTAAAAGACTTCTTGTGAAAACAACTAATTAAATTTCTTATTTTTAAATTTCAATTAAACAAAATTCACTCACTCCCAACTTTTATGACTAAGAGTAATAATAAGTGAAATAACGATTCCAACAGCAGCGCGGATCGTTACACCTACTCAAGGCAACTGGAGTCATTTTACTTAAGACCTAATCTAAAGGCAACAGGAGTCATATCTGCCTAAGAGGGCAGAGGAGCCCCAAACCTCTAATTTCCTCGTTACCAAAATAAGAACTTAATTGAGAACATAAATAAAAAATATAAACCACAGAAAAATACGACAAAAATATGAAATCACAGGGAGATAAAAATATTCTATTACAATATATGAAATTTTAAACTTTGAGAGACCCCAAGTTGGGAGCTTATAGAGAATCTATGTTACAGAATTAAGAGACTGATCAGTCTCCCTATTCATAAGATCTTCACGTATTTTGATATATTATAGACATGTAAAAAAAAAACGACCAATGCAAAGCTGAAGACTACGTCGGACCTCGCGGAGTCTAGTATGTACAAGGGACCAAATCAGAACACAGAATCGAACAAACTTTAATCACGTGATCTCCTTCTGCTCCCGGTGCTGTTGCGGTAAATCTCATCAGCGTGGGCCGTTGGCACATAAATAGCATCCATTAACGAGCTGTGAGATCGCCCATACACCACATATACAACTACTCCCACTAAAAGCCACACTGAGACCCTGGCCCACGTCGCAGCTCTGTGACCCAGAATTTCATTCAAAAAACAAAACATGAATATTTAATTATAAGACGACTTATAAAAAAACTGAAGAACTCTTGGATCTAGACTGATTAATAAGGCACATGAAACTTTCAGGGCATTATTATTATGATTTATCATATTAACATTGCATGGGCCTAGAATATATATATAGATAGACGATTTGTATATCAAAATAGAATCATAATATGTTGATATGATATTTCGTTTACTTCATACCAAGAGAATGTGATTTGTTATATTATACATCATAGGCATATACGCGGTTGAATATATATCAACATCGCATCATGCGCACGGGCTACTCAAGCCTTTCTAGCATTTCTTATATGAATCATATATTTTTGTTGATAGAAGATTTAATTACCCAAGATTCACAAGTAGATAGACGTTGATGAAAATGCTGGCTATCGGAAGCAAAGGTATAAATGGACAGATAAAACCTGAGAATAACCAAAAACCAAAAAAAAAACAAAAAAAATTCTGTGATGACTATAAAAAAGAAGGAAATATATAGATAAGATAGATAAATAGGTAGAGCACAAGGAACCTCCAGTGTGGCCGAAGCTGTGCCTGGCATCATCTTGGTCTATACAGGTGAGTACAATCAGACCCAGCAAAAGAAGAGCACCGCCAATTCCACACAACAAATACCGAATTAAACTGAGAAAATATATAAGACTTATCAACAAGGTTGAGTGAAATCTAAGCAGAATAATTAAAAGCAATAAAAGAAAGGACTACCTAACCTTGGAATGGCCAAACTAGAAG
Organism: Coriaria nepalensis; assembly: GCA_027186245.1. NCBI lineage: Eukaryota > Viridiplantae > Streptophyta > Magnoliopsida > Cucurbitales > Coriariaceae > Coriaria > Coriaria nepalensis. Next base: position 4,953,606 of record CP114493.1, read on the forward strand.
CTGCATATGTTAGGAGAAACGCTCCTAGACATGTCAACATTATGGTCCATCCTGCGATTTTCCTTCTCTTTTCCTCGCTTAATACTATGCCTGGAAACAGTAAGAAAATAAAACAAAAGAACGTAAAAATTTTCTTCATGAGAGATCCTCCATGACAGAAAAATATAAGTAATACTTGAACAGACAAGGTCCATCACCGACCAATCACAGCAAGGCACATACAGAGTACTTACCATTTCCTTGGGCAAGGTAATTTCCAATGAGAGGGAACTCGATGGATGTATCGTCTTTGGCAATCAAATGTTTAATACTTTCATTATTAGACGTGGCAGTAATCTCAGGATCTATTTCTCTATAATGCAGGAAAGAAGGGTCAAATGAATCGTGAAGAGATGATGGGACTGGCATTTCATCTGGTGGGACATATCTAAGTATCAAGACCGATATTGCTACCATAGTGAATGCAAGAAGTGTACCCACACTGACCTGCAACAAGAGGCCACCAAATTAAATTAGAAGAAGTTCAATCGTAGAAAAGACCATTGAATGGTCTAACTTAATTACCATTCCTGCCAGCTGCGAGACATCCATGAAAAATGCCAAGGTGGCAGCTCCAATACCGGTTGCAATCGTGCTCTTTAGAGGAACCTGTGTTCGTTTGTTAACTTCTGATAAGAATGCTGGAAGCAAACCATCTCTAGCCATTGCCATTAGGATCCTTGGCTGTGAGAATTGCATTAAAGGCATGTAATGTTTAAAGCATCTAACCATCTACTACCTGAGAAAGAAGATAATATTATACAACGGATTCTATGGATTTTACCTGAGGAAGAAGAGAACCCATCAATGTTGAGCAGAGGGCCATAACAGCTCCTACAGTAATCACATACCTGAAATTAATTGCAAAAAAAAAAAAAAAAATTCTTTTAGATTCTACATTGGTAACCATCTCAAATTTCAGTTACCAATGGTTTCCCAGTCTGGGCCTCGATCTTTTAGTGCCAATTAAAATAAAATTAGTTAGGAGCCCACGGAATCTTATATGAACTCCTTTCTATCCATATGCACTCTTAGGCTCCAATCTGGGGTATGTTAAAGGCCCCTTTGTGAAAATAATATGGTTTGGGCCAATAACATCTAGTTTAGGCCCCTTTAAGTAGATTCATAATTGTTATTTTATATCATGATATAAAGTAGCTAAGGAAGTATCTGACTCACAGGTAGACCAGATGGAGAAGGTTCATTGATTCACGAAATGGGTTGGGTGAGAGTAGTGATTTAGCCCGCCCGCCCAGCCGGCGGCAGGAGCAGCTGGCAAGTTCTTGGTAGGCCAACAGCCCTGTGAACCGGGTGGGGCACTTGATGAAAAGGGGGCCCACTGGGCACCCGGGGGAACACTTGACGAAAGGGGGGCACACGATCCATTGGTTCATATAGAATCCATGTCCTAGGTGTATCAAAAAACATTCTTTTCGCTAAGCGTATATAATAAAATAGTGTTACACAGCACAGATCAAACTAAGAGAGATGAAGAAGAGGCTTTGGGTAAGTCGGAATAGGAGAGCACTCGTCTTGGGGTGGGCTTGCTACTTAGATGCTTTCAGCAGTTATCCACTCTGCACTTGGCTACCCAACGTTAACTGTTTGATACATTTTGCTAGGACCCACAAATCTTTTCTAGATTCCAGTTTAGCCAAGATCTAGTTTTAACCACTCATGCAAATGCACTAAAAACAGCATTTGGCTTAGACATCTAAATTTTAAACACTCAGAACAAAAACTAAACAAAGCTACTAGGTGAGAGAGCACTTACGCTGCCCATTGCATTCCATGGCTGGCAAATGCAGAGGAGATAGGGGTGTCAGGATCCATAGCATAATAAGGTACCAAACCAACAATCACAATTGAGACTGCCATATATAATGCGCAGCAAATAGATAGTGCAGCTGCTATACCCAATGGTAAGTCTCGTTGAGGATTCTTCACCTATACAAGTGATTCAAAAATCAGAAGTTGATAAATTTTGAGAATGCATTCTTTTCCTGAAATTATATATATATATATATCTTACCTCCTCAGCGGTACTAGCAACAGTATCAAAACCAATGTATGCAAAGAAAACTGTAGCAGATCCAGCAAGCATCCCATCTACTCCAAATGGGAAGTATCTGTTTTAGGTCATTTTCCAAACAATAGAAAGAAAAAAATAAATAAACAAAATAAAAGATGAATAAAGAGCTAATGAAATGGCATAAATGGAGAAAGACTGAATAGATGAAGATGGAAATCTAAGTACCCAGTAGGAAGTTCATATCCAACCCATCCAGACTTGAAACCCAGATAAGTTCCGGCTATTATGATGAAAAGCATGGCACATACATTTGCAGTTGTTACAACAGCTTGCGCCACTGTACTCTGCAGGAATTTACTAATCCATTAAATGAAAGAAACACAAAATCAAATATATAAGATCAAATAGTAATTCATCCCCCTTCAACGAATTATGGCCTGATACCTCCTTGATTCCTACACACAAGAGGCCAGTGACTATAAAGACTAAAGCAGCTGCACATGGGTCAACAACAATATCCAGTCCAGGAATGGTTTGACGAGCAAGAAAAAACGGAAGACTATCTGCACCTCCAAAGAGCATAGCCTAAAAGAAAGGAGCAAAACAAAAAGTTTAAGCATGACTTATAAAGATACAAATAAGTATATAAATCTCCTTAATAGATCAATGAAGTTCAAAGCACCAGATTTGGAGAGATGCCTCGAGCAACAGCTGAACCTCCAATTGTATATTCCAGTATTAAAGCCCAACCAATCAACCATGCAACACTGAAAATAATGATATTATACTCGATCAACTTCTGTGATAATGAGTAATAGATGATCATACTCAGTTTTTTTTTTTTTTAATACTTATAAAGCACGTATTAGTCATATCGTATGAGTTTATGTTTAGTGAGACAGAGGGGAAAAGAAATTACCCTTCTCCGACACAAATGTAGGAGTAATGATAGGCACTTCCAGCAGAAGGGCAACGGCTTGCAAGCTCAGCATAGCAAAAGGCAGAAAGAGCAGCTGCTATTCCAGCTATAAGAAAGGAAATGGCTAATGAAGGTCCTGAATGCTCTCTAGCAACTGTTCCTACAAGAATATAAACTCCAGCTCCAATTGTAGATCCAACCCCTGAAACAAACTGGTCAGTGGTTAGTTCAATATTGAGGTTTATAGCAAGCACCAATACGGATAGTACCACAAGGTAAGAGTCAATAGGTCCACTGCTTTCAATCATATAAGGAAAAAGAGAGGGAAAAAAAAAGAGAGGAGAGGGGGGGGGGGGTGTGGGGGTGTTCAGCTTGAAATAGCAGCCAAGAAAATGGTTACAAATACTTTCATTTTCAAATTAGGATTATTATTATTATTATATTAAAAAGAGATAAACGAGGTCAGAACATGAATATTAACAACAAGATCTAATTATAGAGCCGATATATGAGACGAAACTCATAACCTTGAGAACAGAAAACGTTCAAATTAGGTCAAACAGTATGATTAAAAGACAAATCCAGACCAACAAACGAAGAATTGAAAACCCAGACTAAACTAAAGGAGGAAATGAAGAGGAGAGAGTGTTTTAGAAGAAGAACATGAACTTTACCAATTGCAACAAGGTGAGGAACAGTCAACTCCTTGGCTAACTGATGATCTCCGGCCGATTTTCCATGAGCAGAATCCACCCTTTTCCTCCTAATCAATCCTTTAAAACAGCCCCATGAATTTTGCCCTCCCTTTAGCCCACCCTCTTCTGACTCCACAAAGATACCCATAAAAAATCACTGATTCTTCTTGGACTAACTCCTAGCACAAAATTCTACAAAATGGGTTCCCTACAGATCTAATTATACACAAAATGACTAGTTATTTTACAGATAAAAGCAGAAAGAAAATCTTATATAGCCTGCCCGCTTTCCCAGCAAAGAACATATAAGCTAAAATACGAACAAAATCTCCAACAATTTAGTTCCTTTATCCTAACTAAGGGGAAGCGGGCATATTCTGAAGGGGAAGAGAAACTTCTCTCTCTCTCTCTCTCTCTCTGCGGGGAAGGCAATATAGAAAGAAAGTCCTTTGAATTATTATATGGCGTGAGGGTCAGAGTAGAATTTTTGTCTAGGTGCTGCCCGTTGCCCGTGGTCAGAATGACATGGCTACCCGTAGAAAAGTTGGTGTATCTTCTTACTCTATCGATGGTAATTTATGACCTTGTCTGTCTATCCATTGATGGAGGGGCTTAGAATCATGCATTCATGCATAGATGATTAGAAAGGGATATCTACCGAGGTTGTCAGCTTGCCTTTAGTGGGGCCTTGCAAGTTGGTGAATTATTATGGTAGAATCATGACCGTATCTAATTTAGGTCTAAAATGTCCTTTGTTTTCCTTTAATGCCACAATACACATGGATCTTGAGTTTTTAATCTTATGTGTTACGAGGGTTGTGGAGACCTCTTCTTCAATATAAAATTATATAATTTGTGGTTAAAATATTGTTACATCAGGAAAAAAAAATTATCTAAAATTATTAAATTAGTTTATAATAGTTTATTTATTCTGATTATCTCAACGAACGAGTGAATTGGTCGAGATTTTCCTATCTCTATTCAAGTAGTTAAGGAATCAATGTTAGGTGTTTTTGCCAAAATAAGAATTCATTAAATTTGCTGTCAATGATATTGACATTAAACCCTAGAAGAAATTTGAATTGATCAAATTTTGAGACTTTTTGAGTTATCCACCAAGGCGGTTAGTTTTTAAGGGCTGTTGAAAGTGGAGGTCTTCAGGAAAGGACCATCAGCTGGGGCCTACTATTAGGAATCCAATTATGATTTGGATATTGCTGAAATAATCGGTGATAAATCAATCACTCTTTCAGCTCCTGGCAAGTCTACGAGTCTTGAGACGGTCAAGAAGTATTCTTACGAGAAGGATAAAAGTCTAATCTTCAACTTGAACAAGGCGGGTGAAATCTTTGACATTTTGTTGAAGAATAAGAAATTGAAGATTCTGCCTGACCACAAGCCGTCATCAGCCGATGAGGTGCGAGGTAAAGATTATTACAAATATCATAATTCTTATTATCATCAAACGAATGATTATCTAGTATTTCGATAACGTATCTAAGAAATAATCGACAAAAAACTCCTACTTTTAGAGATCCACCTGCTATGGGGGTCGATTATAATCATTTCCCTATTATGGCTAATGTTGTTATGATCAATTTACGATATTATCTCAATAGAACAATAGGATGGGTCAGTTGGGAGGCAGTATTGGAGCGCTCGACCAAGAGTCTCATTAAGTTAGTAGGACACCCAATCGACTGAGTCGTCCATCAGATCAATTGCCTTTATGATCTTGTTGCCAATTATGTATGCCTCCAGCTGATGCTTATGTTCGAGGTAGTTGGAGAGAGAGGGACTCAATCAGTTAGTCGAGCGACCGAACAACAAGCCTCTCAGTCAGATCTGTCAGCCATCCATTAGATGCAGTGGATGATTGTTCCCCCAAGGCCGATCCAGTCATTTTGTAAATAGCTAAAGCACCCAAAATTCTCAAGAGGAAACCAACATACTCATAAATGTTGGGAACATCAACTAAAACAAGTTGTTCAGAGGGAACAAGCTATCATATGTAGTCAAAACAGCAACTTGGCAAGGGGTGGATCATCATCATCGCTCGAGACCCTAATATCATCTTGGATGACCTACTTGAGAGAGTAGTAATCCAGTTTGATGATTCGCCAGAAGGTGCACTCATCTAGTCGACCAACTAAGGAAAAATCAATCCCCTTGATCTAGCCGACAAGATAGTTGATTTGATAGCTTCTCACATACAAAGCTCAAAGTTGACTTCACTATAAAAGTGTTCGAGGGACTCTTAGGTGAGGTTGATTCATCATATGAAGAGGAGGATGATGGAGACTAATGCGACGGACTAAATCTCAACGAGGCTCCAATGTCGGCTCTTAGTGGCAAAATACTAGTTGGCACTATTCCCATTTGGCTAGATTGAAATGTGATCACTTTGCCAATGAACTTTTAGTTTGATATGTAAATCCCACTAGAAGAAGACGATACAAGTAAGGATGAAACAATCGTCTTGAAGTTATAGCTTTGCTACAATCGTATGAAGCTATTAGTTCGGTTGAAGAAGCACTAGATGGAGACAACTTGGAAATGGTTATCTTTGAAAAGCCATTTGTTCAGATGTCCTGTCACATCAAACCATCTACATAAATGCTTACTTGGAAGGAGTACCGATTAGCTGAACTCTGATCAATAATGGAGTAGCAGTCAACATCCTACTGTCCTATTTGATGAAGGTTCTGGATCAGTCAGTCAATACCTTCTTCATTGATATGACTGCTTCTTACAATACCTTTTTTGGGAGAGATTGGATTCATTACAATTCTTGCCTACCTTCCTACTTACATCAAGCTTTGCTTTTTTGGAATGGGGATAAGGTAGAAATGATCAAAGTCGAAGCAAAACCCTTCACAACCATTTCTCATGTGGCAGAGGTTGCTTTTAATGACAAGAGTGGTGGTCCCATCAAAGTGGTCAAGGCGAATGGTAAAGTAGTCAGATTTATCTCAACATCCAAACCAATATTTGAGTCAACTGATAAAAAATCGACCAATCTAGCGCTAGTACTATGCCTATTTTGGCTAAACTCAGTTGAACCGAGGATTGAGGATATACCATGATAGGTCACAACTAATGACCAAACCTGACGGCCGCCATAGTAGCCATCACGAAGAAATATTTGGCCTGACAGATAAAGGAATACCTCAACGACCAAATAGAGAATTTAGATGAAGGCCTAGGGTCGACCAAAAATCCTTGGCCGATTTATATCAATAGCATTATTGAAAGTGTTATGCCCGTCAAGCCAATTAGGTATAACCGAATCAGGTCAAACATTTATGTAAACCAATCTTAAACTATATAAATCATCAATATAATTGAATGCATAGTATTTAATTAGAGCATATCATAATCTATCATGTTGTTATTAGGTTGAAAAGAATAAATTACATGGATATACAAATTGCTTGCGTCTTGACAGATTCTTAAATCTTAGACATGCACTTGGAATTATGATGGAGATCATGATCGGTGAAATCCGAGCTGGCTTAAGTCTAAGTTTCAACCTATTCATGCTTATAGGAGTGTCATGATGGATAAAGACAATCCGGAGAGACTATTACATTCGCTATCCTCTTTGAAAGAAGAGTGATTATTTCATACTCATCGGTGTTGGAGAATACCATAATAGGCATGTAGGTGATTATCAGAGACTCAATCACTGAATGTGATTACTTGGAAAAACTCAATGGTAATTATATTAACTATTAATGAGTTTTATCGATGACTATTGTACTTGTGATGCACAGGCCTAAAATCACCACAGTACCGACATATGAGATATAATGCTTTGATGTCACTCCACATGGTCTTAATAAAAAGCCATTGATAGGGTGTACCATTGGGTATATGTTTGAGTATGTTTAGTCTGTAGGAATGTAAGATAGGATCGATCCATCATCTCTATGTTAGACAATATGGTTTTATAAGTCATATAACTTATGCAATGAACACAATCTTTGTGCAAAGTAGTATGGTTTATAAATCCATTATCTAGTTGCGTAAGAGTTTATGATATTTATAAAGAAACTCTAATAGTGTTTTAAACCATGCCATAGGATTTTCAAGAACCATAAGTAGATGGAAGAATTAGTCTGCTATGATAATAGTCATCTGTAAACCCCCAATATTTCTATACTAGACATAGTAATGGAACTATATAATGTTATACAATCGTTCTCAGTCCATTAGCTGCTGCACAAGATCAGCCAAACTTGGCAGCTAGGGGGCCGACATAGATGGTTTCACATTGGTATAAAATAGAGCGTCAATCTACGACTTGTCGACCCTTGAATGGATTATGGGCGGTATACCAACAGCGGTCGATTGATTATTGTGCATCAGCTACTCATTGGGCCGAGACAGAGAGTATGAGTTGGCCACGCCTTCATTATCTTAGATTGATGTTCTAAAAGGCAAGGGTGGCTTGTTGGCTTGCTATAGTAGCTTAGCCTGCTAAGGTTATTCAGCTACCATTAGTGGATCGGCAGCTTGTGGAAAAAATGCTATTTACAGATTGGGCGATGGCTGATTCCTAGCCATAGAGCCATTATCTTGATCGATGTGAGGTTTATGACTACCCCCACGATGCTCTTATTATTGGGATAACTCAAAGCAATCTATCCAAGTATTCAATCTTATTATTGGTGTTCTATAAATTGACATTATTCTAAAACATCTTAGCCAAGGATCATAAAAGGATAAACCATTGGATAAAGAATGTTAAATATGAAGGTTGTGAGTGACCAAGATCGGATCCATCGCTTCGGTATAAAAAGAGAGAAAATCCTATGACAAAATATGTTCTTTAATCTAATGAAAAAATCATTGCAATGTAGCATGTTTGAAAAGGAAGTTTTCTATAGAGCCATTGTCTACATTACATAAAGAGGTATTGTTTATATGATTTGTCTATTAGGGTTTAATAGAAAACTATACCCTAGGAAAAATTAAGATATTGGCCAGATGGAAGAATTGAATAACACATTATTAGTTATACATGTTCTTTTAGAAGATATTGTACATTTTTCATCTCACATGTAACCTCGACACTTTGCTAGAAGTCAATCTTGATTTGAAAGATTTAAGTTACATTATTTATGAGATAATTAAATTAATTAATTATTTTGAAATATAGTTTCAGAGTTAAACATGTCTAATTATGAATTAGATAAAGTTATGAATTGTCATGAATCTATCATGTTGTCGAGATGTAGAATTTAATCAGTCACGCACATAAAAGACTAAATGAAGCTCAAAGGGTATTTTTGTAATTTGAGGATAGATAAGAACAATTATATCAACATCATGATTATTGAGTATAATATAAAATAAGTGAATTAATTTGTTAAGTCTGATATCATGCAGTACTGGTAACACAATTAAGTGTATTATATTGGGTTAATTATTTCTATAAAATATTGAAATTGATTAATATGATTAATTATTTGTTTCGTATTTATATAATTCAAATTAATTAATGAGATTAATGAATTAGTTCTACATGGCTGAAATTATCAATAAAGAGTTAATGAGAAATTTAGTAATTTTATAAATTGGTCTTTTATTAATTAATTGAGAATTACCTAAAAGCCAAACTTTTATTAATTAGTTCTACTAGAATATGTAGTAAACATGTAATTTACTTCTTCATTTAATCAAGCAATTATCATGAATAATTAAAGTAATTATTATGTATAATTATTTGATTAAAGTAATTAGAGCTTTATTAAAAAAAGGAAACACTTCTGTTCTCACCATATGGCCACCACATATGCCAGGCATGTGATTTTTCTTTATCATTTTATTAAGTGATAAACATAAATAATTAGAGTAATTATCAAAAATGATTATTTAATCAAAATAAATTAGATTTTTACTAAAAGAAGCAACATCATGCCTTCACTATAAATAGGACACTAAGGGCTTTGCAACACTCATCCTATAATTCTTAGAGTGATTAAATTGACAGAAATTCCTAAGAGGAAAAAGGCACTCTTTCTTAGCTTGAAGCTTAGATAGTACATGAGTTTAACGACCTCAACAATAAATTTCTTAAGTGAAATTAGTTAATGTGGATTAAGGTTAAAAGTCAAATATTTAGGTGGCTTTGTAGTGGAGGAGAAGAAGTTTATGGTGGATTGGTTCTATAAGCTATGCAAGATGCAAGTGAAATTCTTTAGTTTATTAATAATTTCCTTCTTTGATTTTATGAATTGTCATTTTAAATAGTATAACTCATTGTTAGATTTATAAGCTTGTATGGGATCCAAATAAAGTTCTAAAATATTATTTTCGCTGCTAGGTTTGAACATACACTACTAACATCAATAACCATGAGAACAACCATCCTAAATATCGAAGAGATATACAAATTGTCAATGTCGCTCTTGATAATCCTATGACTACAAAAAAACTGTATTTTAGGCTTCAAGCATCTTCCATCTCAAATAACATGATCTATCATGGCCTCAATGCATAAGATACGATTTCAGTGTTGATGCTAGATTTTTGACTTTATGCCAAAATCACACATTTTGACCTATGTGGAGTGTGTCAAATGCGCACAAATGAAAATTTGTAGTGTGGTGTAATACGACGTGTCATAAGTATTTAGAATACTTTGAAAAAGAACTATTTTTAAGGCTTAAATTGGAAAAAGATAAAAAAGATAAGGATATGACTAAATAAAAGGCAAATGAAGCAGGGCATAATGCTAAAATGGTAACACCGATCTTGTATGTTGAATCTACTAAGCAATAAATTTAACCACAAAATGTAAAATAACATTTATGAAAGTGAAATAAGAATTGATGGAACCAAGTTCACCTATAAGGAGTAGATCGGTCAAATGATTGTGAATTACATATGCCAAGAGCTCATGCCGCTAATAAAATGACTACAAAATAAAAAAAAAAAATCATAAGTATAAGATTTGAATGAAAATACTTTGATGAAAAGCCAAAATGTTAAGTCGAATGGCGACTTTGGTGATGAATCGATTGAATGATTGTGTTTGAGTTTGTGTTGGAGGTTTTGAAATCCTTTGAGTCTAATTTATAGGCATTTATGCCAATTAAAGTTGCTTTGCTACCAAGTCACTCGAAACCCACTTCACTCCTTTTTAGGCAAGTTTCTCTTCACGTTCACCCTTTTTTATAACTAGCCATTTGTGTTTCCTTGATTCTAGACATATCAGCCTATTCCTTCTCTCATGTTTTGGCCAAATGTAGTCATGATACTACACAATTTCAATCCTCATATGTTTGCTTCTTTTGGATTGACTGGCAACATCCCTCCTTATATTTAGTCGCTTTAACCTATTCTTTCAACATCGTCTGTTTGCTTCATTTGGATTGGCCGGCAACGTCCCACCTTATATCTAGTCACTTTAACCTATTCTTCATCATGTAACTTTGTGACAAAGTTACCATTCATTTAAGCTTCTTCGATTTTCATGCACACTCTATCATTTGAGGAATTATTCCAAAAGTTTGAATATTCCTCCTAACCACTTCGAGTGCATCTCAGTCTGATCTGCTAGTATGGTCGATTAGCATGAATGATGTTTTAGTTAGCCACATAAATTTCGACTGATCATTCTTAAATGTTTTTTATATGCAACAAAAGCTATTTGCAACGTGTCAAAATATCGATTTTAGTATCAACAAATACTTCATTTTATCCCTCACAGTAAATTAATATGTTAGTAACAAAAATAAAAGATATGATGGTTCTTGAGAAGCCCTATAACCCTTTCTTCGTATTTCTTATATGCACATTCGTTATGAAATAACACTCAGAATATTCAGTGATTCATTCTTCAAGCACAGTAACAATGAATTAATCTCAAGGTCAATCTTCACGTGGCAACATCTTTGCCACCCACGACCATTCAAAAAACTTTTTCTTTTCCTTTTCAAAATTGGAGAGCATGAAAGGGTGGAAGATCTTGGTTTTGATCTAGTTCTGGATTTTCTTCTCATCCAACGTACCTTTTCTATGATGATGACTTGTGACCTTGTCGCTCTTCCTTGAGAAGTTCATCATTTTTCAATCAAACTCTCGTATATAGTAGGCATGGAACTCTTAAGGTAAATACTATTTATTGGGAAAGGTGCTTTCCTACTTAGGAGCCTATTTACTATAAACTTTAGACCTATTGGTTTGTCTAGTCATTAGAAGGAGTTTCCAAAGTAAATCGCCGACTAAGAATATTTTTACCTTTACTCTCTTGTTGTATTCCCTTACCACCCTATTTTATTAGGTAATCAAAGTATGCATTGCTTGCATTCAGTCTCCTTCTAAATGCAATAACTCAATGTGCAACGATTCCGAAGATTTAGGAGGGGTTAGATCATTTGAAGAGTTTTCTAGAATGATCTTTGCTTGATTTCCATTGAAAATAGGGCATCATTCCTATAAACCAAATAAAATGGGGTAGTAGAAGTACTGATTTTCTATATCATCCTATAAGCCCTAAGAGTTTGCCACAATAAGTCATGCCATGGCCTTGGGTTTTCTCTGATCATCTTCTTAATCATACTAATGACTACCTTGTTGGTTGATTCGACCTAACCATTTGCTTGAGCGTAGTAAGGAGTTGAAGTAATAAACTTGAAGTTGTGTTCTTTAGTGAATTTAGCCACTAGACTTCCTGTCAAAACTATGGCTTTAGCGGTGGTAATAGTTTCAAGAATTCCATACCGATAAATTATCTTCTCCTTCAAGAACTCAATAACTTCAAGCTAGGTAAGCCTCTTCAGCAGGACTGCATCTACCCATTTAGTGAAGTAGTTTGTTACAATTAATATATGAGTATGTTTTTTACTAGATGCATGACTAGATTTGGCCGATTCCATCAATTGTCTAGCATTGAAATGGCTAGTGTAGGCTTTCTTGAGCATGAATGAGGATTTGGTCAACCACATGACTTTCAACTAATCATTCTTATATGTTTTTCAAATGTGACAATGACTACTCGCCATATGTCAAAATATCGATTTTGGCATAAAAAAATGCCCCCTTTATCCCTCTTGTTAAATAAATATATTAGTGACGTGAATAAAGGACATGATGGTTCATGAGAAGCCCTACAAATAACCGTTTCTCTATGTTTCTTTCCACATTATTTATGGAAGAACACTCAGAAGATTCAGTGATTCACTCTTTGAGTATAGTAATAATGAATGAATCTCAAGGTCAATCTTCATGTGGCCTAATCATTTCCACCCATGGCCAGTCAAACAACTTTTTCTCTGCCTTTTCGAAATGGGAGAGAATGAAAGGGTGTAAGGTCTTAGTTTTGATCTAGTTCTAGATTGTCTTCTCATTAAGTGCACCCTTCTGCGATGATGACCTATGACCCTATTGCTCTTCCTCGATAACTTCATCATTTTAAAATCAAAATCTCGTATAAAGTAGGCATGTAACTCTTAAGGTAAATATCGTTTCTTGGCTTGAAATATAGAATGCCTTCCAAAGTCTCTAACCAATAAGCATTATTACTAAATTCTTGTTGTATTGGAAACAGGCATTCCCAATTAGGACCTCATTTACTATAAACTTTAAACGTGTTGGTCTATCCAATTAGCAAGAAGAGTTTCCAAACTAAATCTCTCACTGGGAATATCTTTACCCTTACTCTTAAGGTAAATATCGTTTCTTGGCTTGAAATATAGAATGCCTTCCAAAGTCTCTAACCAATAAGCATTATTACTAAATTCTTGTTGTATTGGAAACATGCATTCCCAATTAGGACCTCATTTACTATAAACTTTAGACGTGTTGGTCTATCCAATTAGCAAGAAGAGTTTCCAAACTAAATCTCTCACTGGGAATATCTTTACCCTTACTCTCTTGTTGTTTTCCTTTACCACCCTATTTTATTAGGTAATCAGAGTATGCATTGCTTGCATGCAGTCTCCTTCTAAATGCAATAACTCAATATGCAACGATTCCGAAGATTTGGGAGGGGTTAGATCATTTTGAAGAGCTATCCTGAATAATTTTTGCTTGATTTCCATTGGCAATATTACATCATGCTCATAAACCAAATAGAATGGGATAGTAGAAGTACCAATTTTTTATGTCATCTTGCAAGCCTAATGAACCGGATATAATAAGTCATGCCATGACCTTAGGTTTTCTCTCACCATCTTCTTATTCATACTAATGACCACCTTATTGGTTGATTGAACCTAACCATTTACTTGAGCATAGTATGGAGTTGAAGTAATAAACTTAATGTCATGTTCTTCAGTGAATTCGGCCACTAAACTTCTTGTAAGAACTGTGGTGTTATCGGTTGTTATAGTTTCAGGAATTCCATATAGATATATGATCTTCTCCTTCAATAACTCAATAACTTCAAGCTAAGTCAGCCTCTTCAGTAGGATTGCCTCTACCTATTTAGTTCAGTAGTTTGTTACAACCAATATCTAAGTATGGTTTTTACTATATGCAGCATAGATTTTGTTGATTGTATCAATTGTCCAGCCTCAAAATGGCTAGGGCTTGATTATCAGTTGCATGCTCAATGTTGGATACTTCTGAATTGGCCGAAACCTTTGACAACTTATGCATTATAGCATATAAGATGTAATCTTATAATGGTCAGCCAGTAGGAACCATATCGCCTAATTAACCAATGCATTTTTTGCATATCCCAGTGTGTTCCACACATTCCGTTATGTACTTCTCTCATAATCTCCATGCTTTCAACAAATTCGAGGGATTTGAGAAGGAGGTCATCGTGCCCCCACCAAAACGATTCCCCTCCCATCAACATTTATTTATGGCCAACCATCGTATTTTAACGGGAAAGACTCCATTCAGATCTCGAAGGTATTTAATGAGGGGTGTTCTCCAATCGTCGACATCTTGACTTTCCAGTTTGAAAATAAAAAACTTAATGTTCCTAGAAGCAATAATGGTATGATTCCGCTACTATACGGTTACTATCCTTGACATCATTCATTAGCCTTGATATTAAGAACTCTGGCCACGTGAGTTATTACCCATTCTTTGAAATTTGTCTAATAGCTAAATAACTATGGCAATGTAACCAGTTAACCCGAGATTGGTACACTTGTACTCTCCAATCACTTTCTCGATTACCCATTTGAGTCACCAAAGATGACTGCTTGGGGGACATCGAGTTCTAATAGAATCTCAAATTTCTATGACTAGGATTTCATATTCTGTTTGATTGTTTGTGCATTGGAAGTTATGCTGAAAGGGCCATGTGCTCTAGTCTCTACTTAGATATTTAATCTAAACTCTGACTCCCACAATGCTTTCCATTCTTGGTCCATCAAAGTACAACTCTCAAGCCGATTTCTTAATGGATAGTACCTCGAAAACATCATTACAGTCATTTGACAATAGCTAGGAAGAATGGTCGGCCAAGAATTCAGCTAAGGCTTGTCTCTTTACCAATTTTTGGGGCACATACTGAATAGTGAGTTTGGAAAGAGCCAAGGCCTATTTTCCCATCCACCCTTTTAGGATTGGCTAAGATAACGTATACTTTATTAGTCGGTACGAGTTATAACCAATACTTGCGTATTGAGCAAACAATGGCTTAATTTTTTAACTGCAAAATATTTAGCTAAACAAAGCTTCTCAATTGATGTGTATCACACTTCAATGGGAGTCAAAACTCGCATAAGGTAGTAGATGGCATATTCATGTTTTGGATCATTTTCTTAAGCTAGAAGACAACCGATAGACTCAACAGTGGCCGATGGGCTCTTATTGTTGGGGCGAGCATTGATGGGCTAGTCAAATATTGCTAGATGGTGTCAGAAGCCTCTTGATGTTTTCCAACCCAAAAAAATAACTCTTCTTCCTTTAGTTTAAATAGAGGACTGAATACTTGAGTCTTCCCAACTAGATTTGAGATAAATATTCTTAGGAAAGTAATTCGATCGAGGAAACATTAGAGTTCTTATTCTTTGGCCGTAGGGCTTCAGACAAACAACTGCTAATGTAGATCTACCGAGGGTTGTCAACAAACCTAAATTTATTTATATTAATGGATCTTGTACATCGATTTTTAAATCATCTAAGTTTGCTTGAGCTAGATTAAATTGATCCATAGTCAAACTTTCATCAGGTTCGTTTATTTAGCCGTTGAGGTGTTACTCTATTTGCAATGTCCAATACTTTCTTTTGATGGGCCGTAGGGATCAATCTATCATTGGGCCTCTTTAATTCTCAATCCATCCATACCAGGCCGAAATGATCACCTCTATATAAGAGGAAGAGTCCTACAAGTGATGTGTGTTAATGCAACATAGAAATCCTTGCAGAAGGTAGTATGGTATTAAAATAGTTTCAGTAAATCCTTTATCTAGTTATATAAGAACTCACATAATTCATATGGTTAGTCTAGTAAGGTTTAACAGTTAGACCACGCCGTAGAACTGATTTGGACTATTGAATAGATGGAAAGATCTATCAGCTACGGTAATAGTCACAATATGTTCTTGTGAGGTTTTGTGAACTTCTCATTACATGAGTGACCCACAATAGCCTCCTACAATGCTTTGCTTGAGAGAAACTGAATTCATTCTAGCTCTTGCATAGTATTGCAAAAAATAGAAAGTGCACTAATCCCTCAAATAATATAATGAAAGTAAGATTATCGTTCCCACGAAGACTATTACCTATTAACTATTGAAATTATTCTAGGCATAAATTATTTGAAAGTAAAATCAATGAGAAAGTTAATATAAAATTTAATTAAGGACTCAAAGAAACCAAATCAATCAAATGCTAAAACAAAGAGATTAAGAAAAAGATTATACACTAGGCCAAGTGATTTTACCTAACTAATGCAAGTTGAATTTTAATATCATGCTATTGAATTTCATAACCTACTGAAAACTCCTATATTGCCTAAAAGTTACTCTCAAGTACTAATAAAATTATCTTATTACAATAACCCATGTATCTCTATGTTAATTTAAAATCAATAAAGCACATTAAGATCTATGCATTTTCTAACAAAATTACATAAACTATTTAAATATCTCTATTAAACATATAGAGTATGAGATTTTATCATAAGAAACTAATATTATATATCTTCTATCGGTCTCAGTACAATTAACGAGTCAATTAAACGGTGATCGAGTATCTAAAAGCATTAAGAATAGTGAAAAATACTCAACAATGAATTGTTAGTTCAATAACAATAATAAAAGGTTCAAATCATCAAAGTTAGGCTACATTATAGCCCTAGCAAATCGA
This sequence comes from Coriaria nepalensis, assembly GCA_027186245.1. Lineage (NCBI taxonomy): Eukaryota > Viridiplantae > Streptophyta > Magnoliopsida > Cucurbitales > Coriariaceae > Coriaria > Coriaria nepalensis. The sequence continues at coordinate 4,970,575 of CP114493.1, forward strand.
AATTAGTTTATCCTAAACGTAGTGAAAACTAAAATATTTTTGAAGTTCATAGTGAAAGAGTAGAAAGTAAAAAAAAATTAGTTCATCCTACACCTAGTGAAAACCAAAAGATTCATCAAATTCATAATGAAATAGTAGAAAGAAAAGAATTAAAAAAAAGAAAAGACCTAATTGTTTAGATTTCTTGAACAACGCTCTTCTGTCTCTATTTCTCTTCCTGTCGCTGCTTCACTCTTCTCTTCGTGCTATTGCTTTCCTTCTTTTCACAGCTGAAGTTCTTCTCCCGCGCCGCTCCATCCAGAGACCAATCACGCAACATTCTTCTTTTATATATATTCTCTCAATTCAATTCTAATTACACGCTACCCTAGGCGTCATTAATTTGGGAAAAAGTTCGCGTATTCTTAATCTTTCCTATTCCCTGTTCAATTAAAAATCAGTAGCCCACTTTTTTGTGTGAGTGGGCTTCTAATTGTTTAATTTTTCATGTCTTATTATTAGGGCCACTTCTCTTTATTTGTTTTTCTCTTTCTTTTCTCTATTTGTTGCTCAACATCTCACGACCACCTTCATTCCTTCTTTTTTATATTTATTTTCTTACCCCATTCTTTTTCTTCTTATCACGATTTGGTCCATCATTTTCTCTTTTCAATTCTTTTTTATCCTTCTTGCTCCTTCCTACATAAAAAGAGTGAAAATGAATACAAACCTAATAAAATAGATAAAATAAGAGATGAACTAGCCTAAAACCAATAATAAGATAATAGTAAAAATCCATAGAAGTTAAACATATCGTATATGAAGGTAAAAACTGTAAAGGCTGAAGTAAGATTCTTCACAGCCACTTCTCATGTGGTAGAGGTTGCTTTCTCTGACAATAGCATTGGCCTATCAAGGTAGTGAGGGAGAATGGAAAAGAAGTCGAAATCATTTTTACATTAAAGATGGCATCTAAATCAACCAACGATAAGTATACTGACCGAACATTAACACTCATCATGTTACGGCTGAATCTGACTGAACCACTAATTAGAGAGATGTTTTGATTGTTCGTGACTAATGGCTAAATACTCTTTCAAAATAAGAAAATTTATTGTTGGGAACAACTTCTCATAATGTAGAACTCATTCTAATTTATGAGAACAAAACATACAAAAAAACTTTAATTCCAAGAACACTTTTATGAATTGAATATTCTTATCTGGTTTTAAATCGGTAATCTTTAAATGTTTCAAAAATTTTCATTTTCATGAAAAATTAGCACTGACAACACTTTCCAACATTTAATTTTCAAGTTTAATGATTTTTAAACCCATGAAAAACCAACACTTTCCAAACACTTGGTAACATTTAATTTTCCCAAGTCACATTTTTTAATTCAAGGCATTTTTATCTCGACAATGATTTCAGAATGAACCCGACAATTGAAATTACATGAAATCTATGCAAAAAGAGTTTTTTGAAGAATCTAGGATTTCAAAATTCAATGGGCCCCACTCATATGCGTGACACAGTGGTGACATGACATGTCACTAAGCATTGGGCCCCACCGATGACATGCACAAGCAGCCTACTGCTGCTTGATGTGTCTTCGCCTATCTGGAGCAAAATGCCATTTTTCATAATTGCTTTACAGATATCCGACTATAGATATCCGACTCGATCAAATACTTCAAGATATGATAAGTTATGCATTTGAAGAACTTTTCTTCAAATAAAAAATCTCGGTTCACAATCCATCTAATTCAAGAAATGAAAAACAAGGAAAGACAAAAAGGGAAGAATTATATCGATCTCGTTTCTCCTCCAATGGCCTTGATCGACCACAACACCCTCAATCGAAACTGCTACTTTCACACCCACTTATGGTTGTACTGAGCCGTCACCCTGCCTCTACTAGTATTCACACAAACAATAACCCTGAGGCTAGTTTCTAGTTTGAATCTTATCTCTTAAGATTCAAACATTGGAAGGGAAAAGTTTGGGAGAGAAAATTACTCTCATCTCTCTCTCTCTCTCATGTGTGGCCGACCATAGCATTATGTGGGAACCCTAGGGTTCTCATGTTACTTTTATAAGGAACATGAGCCTTGGGCCATAGGCCCAAGGGAGCCTCGAAAGCCCAATTTCTTACAAACTAGTGAGCTCGATAACTACTTGTGAGTTTTATCCAATCTAAATATTGGATCGTTTACCTGTAAAATAACTTTTAAGTTAAACAGTTAATTCGATCATCTAGATGATCAATTAACTTAAACCACCAGACTCACATTAGGCAGAGCAAGGCATATAGGCTACCCGTGCAATAAGAAGTTCAAGGAACCTCATAAGAACTTGTGATGACTATTATTGTACTAGACTGATTCTTCCATCTATGCCATAGTCTTAATCAATCTTAAGGCATAGTCTAACTATTAAACAATACAAGACTGACCATATAAATCATGTGAATTCTTATACAACTTAGATAATATATTTTAATAAACTCTTTTAATATTATACTACCTTACATAAGGATTTGTGCATTGTACAAGGTACATCACTCATAAGAGTTTTCCTCTAAAATAAAGATGGTGGATCTCATCTTATCATCCCACAAACTACCTGTAAAAGAACATATACCTAATGATTCACCTTATAAGTGACCCTTAAATAGAGTCACGTTCAGTGATATCAAAGCATGATATTATGTACATTAGTACTATGGTGATCTTAGATTTGAGCATCAACAGTACAATAGCCACTTGTCAAGTCTCATTTACATTTAATATTATGACCATTGAGACTTGTCCAATAATTACATTTAGTGATTAAGTCTCTACTAATCATCTATATGTCTATCTCGATCCTCTCTAATATCAATGATTATGAAAATATTATTCTTCTCTAAGAAGAAGATAGCACATGCAGTAGTCTTTCTAGATTGTCGTTATCTCATAATGACAATCCTATAACTATACATAATTTGGAACTTAGATGTTAAGCTACATGGATATCATCAAGTGTGATTGCTATCACAGTTCCAAGTGCATATCTATGATCCGAGAATCTATCAAGTATGTTATACAATCATTATATACATTGTTGTTTCAAACAGAATGATAACTAATGTCATAAACTCAATAATAATTTAAATACAACTTACTCATTTAGCGGATAACTTATACAAATTAGGACTGATTCACATAAGTATATTACCGCATCAGGTCAAACCCGATTGGCTTGATAGGCATTAATACTTTCACTCCACGATATGCTTAGTGGTTGTCTAATATTATACCAGTTGTAAAGAAAAATGGAAACATAAGAGTATGTATAAATTTTCGTAATCTGAATCTAGCTACCCCCAAAAGATTGATATCATATGCTAATGGTCGATTTACTAGTAGATGATGTAGTCAGACACTAACTTTGTTCTTTCATGGACGACCATTCTGGATGCAAATAAATATTCATAGCCAAAGCCAAAGAGGATGTTGTATAAAATAGCTTTCTGGTATCCTGGTGCCATAGGGGTGTTCAAATGGGACGTTATGCCATTTACACCAAAAAACACCAAAGCAACTAATGAAAGAGCTACGAATAACATATTTCATGATCTGATCAGCTCTATCATGGAAGTATACATAGATCATGTTATAATAAAATCAGTTAAGGCTACCAATCATATGGATGATCTATAAAAGACACTAGATCAGATGTGTCTCTATAAGTTGAAGATAAATCCAATGAAATGTGCTTTTGGGGTTTCAGTTGGGAATTCCTTGGTTTCTTAATCCATTAAAGGGGAATCAAAATCAATCGATGCAAAAAGAAGGCAATTATTGAAGCCCCACTGCCAAAGAATAAAAAGGGACTCCGATGCTTCATTGATCCAATCAATTTCCTAAGGAGATTTATCTCTAATCTAGTCGGGAAGACTCAAGTAGTCAATTCCCCACTTAAACTAAAGCAACAGGAGGAATTCATTTTGCTTGGAGAACATAAAAAGGCTTATGACACCATCAAGCAATATCTAACTAGTCCACTAGTGTCCACTGAGGTAGTATGAGGCCGACCTATGTGGTTGTACATATTGGCCACTACCGAGTACATCGGTTGTTTGCTAGTTTAAAAAAGGACATTAAACATGAGTAGGCCATTTACTATCTTAACTGAGTGTTGACTCCCACTAAGGTGCAATACCTAGTAATCGAGAAGCTCTGCATAGCTATATATTTTACGGTCACAAAAATTAAGGTACTATTTGCATAATACAAAAGTACCACTCATAGCCTGGTCCGACTTGATAAAGTATATGTTTTCTCAGCCAAATCCTCAGAGGGTGGATTTGAAAAAGGACAATGGCTCTGTCCAAATCCATTCTTTAGTATGTTCCCTAAAAATCGGTAGTGGGAGCCTTATCCTTTTTTTTGGCTAACCATCCTTCCGAGCAATTATCAAATGATTGTAATGATGTTTTTGGGGTATGATAATTGAAAAACCGACTTGGGAATTATACTTTGACGGATCAAGTAAGGAAAACATGGCGGGAGCCGAAATACGATTAAATCCTCTAGTGGTGATTAGAGCACACAGTCATTTAAGCTTGACTTCCGGTGGACAGAACATCAGGCTGAATATAAAGCCTTGGTCATTCACTCGGAGTTTCTATTAGAACTCAAGGCTACTAACATAATCTTTTTTGTGACTCAAGTATAAACAAACAAGTAATGGGAGAGTAGAAGTGTACCAACCCCGGGTTAACTCATTACTTTCTCATAGTTATTCAACTATTGGACGAATACAAACAATGGGCACTAACTCACGAGGCCATAGCTCTTAATACTAAGGCTAATGGAATGGCGTAGATAGTATCTAGATTTAGCGTAATTACAGGAATGATAAGAATAGTAACCGTCTATAAGCTAAATCATCCCATTCTTGCTCATAGACAAGTTGAGCATTCAATTTCTAATCTAGAAAGCCAAGATGCCAACCATTGGATAAGGTCCCTCATCGAAAACTTTCAGGATCTGAATGGAGTCTTTCCCATTAAAATACAATGATTAGCAACTAACTACACGTTACTAAGAGAAACTATTTCGTGAGGGGCAAGACGACCTTCTTCTCAGGTTCCTTGGATTTATGGATAGGATGGAGATTATGAAAGAAGTGCATAATGGAAGGTGTGAATCACACCAGGCCGATGAAAAAATGTATTGGTTGATTAGGAGACACAATTTTCTATTGGCTGACCATTCTTAAAGATTGCATCCGATATGTGAAAAGATGAAGAAGCTGTCAAAGGGTTGGACAGATTCAAATGTCGTCAACATTAAACTTGCAGCCAGATAATCAAGCCTTGGCCATTTTGAGTCTTGGCAATTGATGTCATCTGCCAGATCTACCCTATATAAAATAAGAACCATACTTTCATATTAGCTGCAACTAATTACTTCACTAAATACGTAAAGATAGTTCTGTTAAAGAGGCTGACCTAGTGTGAAGTAATTGAGTTCTTGAAGGGGAATATCATTTATCGGTACAAGATTACTTAAACTATAACCAGTGATAATGCCTCATTTTTTATAGGAAGTCTAGTGGCCAAATTCTCGGAAGAACACAACTTCAAGATGGTTTCTTCAACTTATTTCTATGCTTAAGCAAATGGTCAAGCCAAGTCAACGGTCAAGCCAAGTCAACCAAGAAGGTGGTCATCAGTTGATTAAAGAGATGATTAGAGAAAACCCTAGGTCATGACATGACTGATTTGAACCGACTCTTTAAGTTTATAGGATGCACTGAGAACAAGTACTTCTACTACTCTTTTTTCACTGATTTATGGGCATGATGCCATATTGCCAATGTCAGCAAAGATCGTTAAGGATAGCTCTTCAGAATGATCTAACCCCTCTTAAAAATTTTGGATCGATGCATACTGAGTTAGAAAATTTGGAAGGAGCCCGATTGCAATCATCGCATACTCTAATTACCTATACAAATAAGATGATAAGGGCCTACAATAAGAGAGTAAGGGTAAAGACATTTGCAGTTGTTGATTACGTTTGGAAACTCTTCCTACCAATTGGACAAACCAACACGTCTAAGGTTTTATCTACCTTTATATGAGAATGTGTGAAGTGCGAGACATACTCTTGATCTTTATTTATATTAAGATTGGATGTTGGATTATTTAACCATATAATAAAACAAAAGCTCAAGATTTAAAAAAAAAAAAAATGCTTCATTAAGTTCGTAATCGGCCAAGTGACCTATTTGATTCAAAAAGAAAAAGTTCTTAAAAAACTAGCCTCCATGGCCGATTAAAAAAAAAATTATTCTTACAACCAAAAACTTGGAAATAAAGAAAAGCCTTAAAAAAAAAAAAAACTTATGAGCGGCCAACTACTCTTCATCCGCCCGAGCTAATTCTTGATCGGCTTCCTCCACGGTACAAATCCAAATTGGCATCTGATCAATTGTTTGCATAACTGACCGTGACAGTGGATGGGTCGATACCTCTATGACTTTGTAATTAGCCTTGATAAACTGAAGTTTCTCATCCAACACTTTAAGCTCTTACCTTTTCTACTCTGCGGATTCCTGACATTTGACCCTTTTAACATTTTCTTGGCTTTCATTGCTTCGGCCTGAGGAGAGAGTTGAGTAACATCCACATCATGTTCTACATTCTTGGCTAGACAATTCGACCATTCTAAAGAAATTCGGCCATGGGATTTGGCCAGATCTGTGATCTCCAGTTTAAACTTCTTTAATTCACTCCTCCAATCCTTGAAGATCTAGCTATGGTTGAGGATATCAGAGATAGATTCAATGCCCTTCCCTGCATCTCTAGAAACACTAGTCTCTTAAAAAACCTTGAAGAGTTATCGACAATTGAAAACTTCAAAATGGAACTCTAAAATTTAAATAGCTTTATGCCATTGTCAACTATTCATAATGCACTACCAGAACTGGGAAAGGATATTTCCCCTCCAAGTAATCAATACACTGATGATGACAGAGAAAATTTATTTGAATCATCTCCTCATTGGGAGAATTTACCTTCCCATGACTTTGAAATGTTTGAAGGAAATTTAGATGGCCTCCATTCTTACTCTTCTTGATTCATGGAAGAACTTTTATTTAGACACTATAATGCAACCGCAAAAGGTGATAACAGTCTAGATGGTTTTGTAACCTTTACTGAAGACTGTGAACTATATAAAGCATTTGGACTAGCTTTTCAGATACATCCACGAGAATCTCTTACATAATTATCTTTCTCCACTAAGGACAACAGCTCGAGCATGGCCTATAATAAAGATCGGACTGATAAAATCAATCCACCATGGCCCACTATAGAAGATAATGCACATTATCTCATGGAAGCTGTGGTAGCCAATCCATACATCAATTCAAATGATAATACAGCATCTAATAAATTGATCGATTCAAGATCTACAACCACGTCCGAAATATTTTCAGCTTCTCAACTCCATAGCATATATGAGGTGAGTACTTTAATCGGGGGTGATTCAGCACCATTGAGCCGTGCTAAATGGGCAGTTCAATCTAGAAGCAGGGACACTTCGACTAGTTCTTTAACATCAACTTCTTTTGGGAGTATGTTGAGGTCTTTGATTGTTAATGAGGAAAAGGGATACGAAGCCAGAGAAAGGATGGAACTCATCAAGTTGTTGCTGAGAAAAGCCAGAAATGGTGATCATCAAAGACAAAGAGCAAGGGATAGACAATTGTTCTATGTTCAAGTCAAGGAGATAAGGGAACTTGTACAACCAAATAGTAGTCAAGTGGGAACCTTTTTTGTTTCTTTTTTCATTTTCAGGTGTTTCCTGTCACAAATCTATTGTGATACAATTTTTTCTTCATGAAAACAGTGTAGCATAGATGGTCTCTTAGATCAAACCATAAAGCTCACGATGTATCTAAGAAATGTGACTAACCAAGCTGAGAAATTGAAGCAATTGGCATATCAAGACATAAGTGAGATTCGATATTATTTTATTTGATCAACATACTATGACTTCAATATTGGGGCTGAAACTAGATCATTGGAAACAGGTGATAGGATGAATTTCATGTCTATGGAAAGAAAGGAAGGTTGGAAAAATGGGGGCAAGTCCGGCATTTGATTTGGATGGTGAGCTCCAGGTGTGCCCCATAGTAGTTGAGGACCTAGAATACCCGTGACATATACTCATTAAGGTTTGTTTTTAAAATCCTTGTAAAACACTTCTGGTTGATCAAAAATGGAGTGGCCATTTATATCCAACTAGTTGCTATAAAATCCACCTCCCTTTCTTTGCAGATGTTTTGCAACAATGAGGGACTCTTCTTAGAAATTGTTGAAGTGATTCGACGTTTGGAATTGACCATTATGAAGGGTGTTATGGAGTGTCGATTAAATAGTACATAATATATATTTTCTTCAATTTATCTTTGAACTACTTTTTAATCTGTATGATCAGTTAGGTTCTACATCACAACAATAAGATGAAATTCATGATACCTCATGATTTTATCTAGTTCATTAATTAGACACGTATAATTTTAAAACTACCTTTCAAAATAAATAGTTAAACTTAATAATCTCATAATTAATTTAACTAAAAGTTTCAAAATCAAGATTAATTTTTTAGTAAAGTGTCAAGGTTATTAGTGAGATAAGATGTGTCACTTTCTTCGGAAAGAACTTGTATAACTATTACCATGTTATTAATATTCTTTTATGAACTTGTATAACTTGTATAATCCTAGGGTATGGTTTACTACTAAACACTAATAGAAAAATCATAAGAAAATATCTTTTTATGTAATTGAGACAATGACTCTGTAGAAGCTCAATTTTTATACCATACTACCTTTCAAGGATTTCTTTATTACATAGACGAGTAAATTGTGTCCTACGATTTTTCCCTCTTTTATACTAGAGCAAATGATTTCATCTTGACTACTCACAACCTCCATACTTGACAATCCTTTTAGGATCCTTGGCTATGATGTTTTATGAGATTACATGGTAATCTCAGGTCTGAGAATAACTAACAATTAGTATAAATACCATTAAGATATCTAAAGTCATGTTAAGTTAACTTAGTCTCTCACGAGGCACCCACATGCTTATCTGGCTATTTTATTAGTATCAATAGTCATGAGATCAACTAATCTTAACAATTAAGAAGACAACTCATGTAATGGTCTTACCGAATTATTAGTGTCCTATCTTGATAATTATATGACCATAAAGAATTTAGATCTTCGGGATTTAAGTACATTGAATCTCAACCAACATGATCACCATCAAGGTTCAAGTGCGAAAGCTAAAGTTAAAGGACTTTATCATGATATGTATATTAAAAATGTATAATATTATTTTTCAACATTCATAATAAGGATTTATTAATTATAAGTATATTAAATATAGTCATCGCTTGCTAGGGTTTTATAAAAAAAAATATTATCCCTCAAAATTTTATACTTCTATTAAGTTTAACCGAATGGCTTGATAGTCATATAACTTTTAATAATCACTCATGGTAATTATTGTAATTATTCACTATAATTACTTAGTTAAATCAAGGGGAATTCCGCATCCATTGCACATGTCATGGCTGACCTGAAGGGGTGAAAAGGGATTTCTTTTTTGCTCCAAATTCTAATTATTTTAATGAAATAATTATATATGATAATTACTATAATTATACATGATAATTATTATAATTATTAAGGATAATTACTTGACTTATTAAAGAAGAAATCCACCCGATTTCCACATGTTGTGGTTCGCCATAGGGTGCATTTTGATGAAAATTTTAATTTTTAAATCTTTCTTAATTAATTGATAAAAGTCTAATTTATTAGATTACCAAATTGCCCATTATGACCTTAATTAATTAACTGTTTCAGCCGTTCTTGAACTTTGTAGAATTAACTAATCATATAAATTAATTTACTCTTATAATAAGAATAAATTAATTAATCTCATTAATCAATTTAATTCTTATGATAAATAACTAATTACCAATTAACCCAATGTTACTTAGAGAAGAAGCAGCCGACTGAGAGAGGAAAATCGCAAGTTGTTCTAGTTCCAGGAACAGCGTGTTGATATGTTGAACATGTAGTGATGTGAGGGTGTGCCATAAGTATATAAATACTTGGAATGAACTAATGTAAACAAAGCTTGTAAATGACTTAATTTAACTGAATAAAAAGCTTGTAAATTATGTAAAAGATAAAACAATAATTTAGTTGAAAGGATAAGAATCTAACCAATGATAAAGTAATTGAAGCAGGAAAAAAAGGCTAAGAACACTATAATATTCTTTGATACAAAATCTACTGAGTAAAGAGAGCAATGAATGTAGATAGTAGCCACGAAAATTACAAAAGGGAATTGAACATTGAACACACGTTTAAGATTAATCATATAAACTATGAGCCTATAGAGTAAAATAAAAATTGCTTAAACTAAAGAAATTCACAATTATAGGACTTGGAATGGAAAGACTTTAAGGAAAAGTAAGATAAATCTATTAAGGGATTAAATAAAACAAAGACATAGAGCCAAAATTTGATATTGGATCAAATGTTGCGGACTATTATTGTTTACATTTTTTTCTTCACTTAAGGGCTCTATTTATTGGCAATCTTGACCTCCCAGTTTCTTGGATAGCAACTACCGAACGTTCCTTGAGTGACATGCTTACTTGATCAACAAGAATACTTGGATGACAAGCTTCTAATGTTTACGAGTCAGCTTTTCTTGATTGGCAAGTAAATTTTGATTGATGAAAGGATGAAATTCTGTGAATCTTTGCTTATCCTGAGTAGAACAACATTTTCAAAAAATGTTGTTCCGAATATCTGATTCAATCGAATACCTCAAGATCAAGAGTTATATGCTATGTTTCTCAACATCTGGATTTTTCGGTTCATTCATTTCTAAATACTACTATTCATGAAATAGAAACAAAGAAGAGAAGAAGGCTTACACCTAGCTAAACCATCATCCTCCAAGAACCGGATGTTCTTCAAACTTATACCTCTTAAAGTCGTTGATCACCACTACCAAGTGTCGCCACTGGCACTGCCGTGAGCCACAGGTTCCAAGCAGTTACCTAACCTTTAATGTATATCCAAATGGATAACAACTCTCTTGTATTTATCTTAGTTCAATCTCAAATCTTGAGATAGAACCTTAGAGAAGAAGAAAAAAGATGAAAAAATGATAGGTTTTCTTTTGAGAGAAAAGGATTTCTTTCACTCCCTCTCCAAAGTGGGCGGCAATGAAGGGTTAATGAAACCCTATGGAGGCACACTTTTTATATGGGATACACTCTCTCTAGGGACAAACCTAAGTTGGGCCTCTAAACCCCGATTCCCTTTTAACTTGTGTTCGAATTTTCCAAATTCCTTTTTAATTTCTAATTTTCATAAATTAAAATAAAATTTATTTTTTTAAATAAATGTCCAATTTTATCTGATAAAATAAGGACTTTAATTTAGGCATTTTGACTTAGGCATGGTTAGTCCCATTAACACTTTAATGATCAACCGAACTTTCGTTTGACCCGAAAAATACTTTTTGATTTTAAATTTATTAATCCCTACTTAATAAACTTATTTTGTCAACTAAATATTTTTCTAATTAATTATAGAATATAAAATTAAATATAGAATCACACTTTTAGTATGGTAGTAGTGCATGTGTGATTTAGATTTAACAAATTAAACTAATTAATTATTTAACTTCTGAAATAGACTTCATAATGAATTAATCAAATTTCTCAAATTCAGAATTCAACTTAGATCCAATCATATTTTATGTCTGGAATCGGATAGGTTCTACATTACATCTGTATGTGGGCCTCACAATAACTTGTGCATTTTTTCCATTCCAATGAATGAACCATTTGGACCTTGAAAAATCTTTTAAGCCAAATAGTTAATATGATCAGCTTCTATGATCAAATAACTTAAATCGCTAGATCCACCTTAGTCTCTAGAAAGGCATATGTGTCACCCATGCAATGAGAAGTATTAGGAAACCATAAGAACCGTAGATGATTATTATCGTACCAGATTGATCCTTCTATATATTCATTTTCCTAGATAGTTCTAGGGTTTTGTTTAACTTTAGGCAACCAGATAATAGATTTATAGAAACTCTTTTCTTACCAAACTACTTTGGTCAAACAATTTTCTTCAATGTATAAGGTATATCACTCATAGGACATGTCGTGTAACATAGAGGTGGGTCCATTCTTATCACCTTACAAACTGCACGTACTTGAATACATGCCCAATGGTTAATCCTCTTAGTAAACCTTGGCTAGTGTCATGTTGAATGATATCAAAACATGATATCTCATACGCCAGTACTATGTTGACCTCAATCAGAAGTACCATAGTCAATAGAAATATCTCATACAAATTATTATAATTTCAAATAAGATTTGTCAAGTGATCACATTCAATGATTAAGTCTCTATTAATCACCTACATGCATATATCCCAGTATTCTCTAATACTTATGATCATGAAAACATCATTCTACTTTCAAAGATGATAGTGCATGTAATAGTCTTTCTGGATTATCATTATCTCATGATGACAATCCTATTTTTATGAACACCAACCGCATAATTCCTACTTAAGCTAACTTGGATCTCATCAAGCACGATTTCCATCATGATTCCAACTGTATGTCTATGACTTAGAAATCTATAAAGTATGACATTCAATAAAAAATGCCCTATTGAGAGATTACAACTTGCTCTATTGAATTATATGCATTCAATTATGATGATGACTTATTCAGTTAAAAATTGATTCTCATAAGTATTTGACCATATTAGGTCATACCCAATTGGATTGATGAGCATTATACTTTCAATATCCCAGTTGTACTAAAACCAATTGCTTTTGAATCTTATTCACATCTTGTCAAGATGGCGATTTAAAGTTTTGTTGGATAAGTTTATTTGTGTATGGATCTGTTATGTTGTTTATTAATGTTAATTCTCTTTTGTTCACTTTAATTCTTCCGACACTCTTACAAATTAAGTGACAAAGAGTTAACTTGTGTTTGGATTTCTAATGAGACATTGGTTCTTTGGCTTTCGCAATGCATCATTTGTAATCCTATTATAATAGTATGTAATCAATGATACTTGGAACTCTTATAAGTTAATTCATGAACCTTTTATCCAACACACTTCTTTTTCCTTCAAAATGCTAATGTATTCATTCTTTGTTAATTGAATTATCAGTCATTTCTTGCTTTGGAACTCTTTCAACTAACTGATTTTAATGAATTAGCATAAGATGGAATATGATGTGGTTTCATTATCTATGATCGAGTGTTAGGATCTGTGAAAAATCTTATTTTCAATCTAGAGTCTCCCTGAATTAAGAAGATATCCTTAGTTCTTCTCGAGAACATAACAATACTCTTGACCCCATTTTAATGTCGTCAAATCAGATTTCCTTTATTAATGCTAGCAACACTTAAAGCATCGGGAACATCTAATTTCTTACATAGCATACATAACATAACATGTAAGCTTGAATAGGATATTTAATTCATGCATTCTCTCTTCATCCAACGAGGAGTTAGATTCCATGATATTTCTCAAATTACCATTTATTGGAATCTTCTGTACTAAGCCCTTTTCAGTACTATACACATGTACATTAATGGGTGAAGCCAAGCAACATTTTGAATCTATCTATATAGATCTCTTATTCATAAGTCAAAAGGTGCTTTACCCATATTTTTTAAGAGAAGTATTTCGACAACCTCACTTAGACATTTGCAGTATAACTATGTCATTCTCAATGAGAACTTACTAATACAATGAACTTTGTATTGCTTCCACTAATTCTTGTATACACTTAGGTAATCCTTTTGTATAAACAGTGAAAACTTCTTTCTCCTATGTGCAAAGGATTTCTACATTGAGTATAATGGTCTCATGTGTTAATAGTCATCCATAATAAATATACAAGGTAACGAAACAACTTTTTGCAATTGCATCTCATGTAATTCTTTTATTCCTAAATCAAACGATTTGATTCATTGATTATGATTCGTATATTGAGTATTATGGTTTCACAGGTCGGTAGCCAACCATAATAAATATACAAGGTGGCGAACTAACTTTTCGCAATTGTATCTCATGCAACTCCTTTATTCCTAAATAAAATGATTTGATTTATTGATTATATCGGATTTCCTATTCACGGACGCTTGCTTTAATTCTTAGATTAAGCTTCTAACACAACTACTTTGTGTCTTCATATCAAAATCTTAGGTTTTATCTCATATACCTTTTATTTCTTATTCCAAATAAGAATGTGTAGTTTTCATATCCAAATACACTGAGTATTAACGTATACCAAGGAACCAAAATTCTTTTTTTTGAAGATTCTTCTTTAGTGAGAATCTAATTATTGGTTTTGTGGTACTTATAATTCCTGTAAGTATTCTCTTACTCCCACTATCCTTTTAGAATGTAACACTCTTTCTAAAAAATGATATTTCAACTAAAACCCCTTTTTGCTTAATAGCATTTAGAGAAGACATATCATAGTCCTTAATACGGATATCCCACATAATAACATAAATTAGATCTCGTCTCTAATTGATCTATATCATGCTTTTCATGAGAACCAATCATTTTCATATTTCATATGGTGTTATGATATTGTTCAGTTCATCCATATCCAATATGGACTAATTGATGCGGATAGAGAGAATTATCTTTGCTATGCATGCAGTGATTTCTAGGTCATGGCCTAGATTGACAAATAAGAGTTCAGTATGTAAGAAGGCAACTTTTGACTGAGTCAATAGTTGACTAAGTCAAAGTTGTAGGTCAATTTTTTATAACCATAAAACCTAAGAGAGTAATATATAAGCAGTCCAATAGGGCTAACCAAATTGATGCTTTATCTTGCCTTTTGGCCGAAATTCCTACAGTGAGAAAAATGAGGCTTTTCCTTTACTTTCCATGAATTCTCTTAATCATGTGCGGAATCTTAGAGTAGAAAATCAACTGAGCGAACATAACTGTGTGAATTACAATTAAGGGGTGAACACTTGGGCACCTCATTCTTCCTATTGAACTCGACCATTGTGAAGGAGCAAGGAGATTGCTTCAGTTCAGAATTAAGATTGGTAAGTTTTCTTAAATCTTAATCTTTTTTAATTTCCTGGAACTTTTCTATACTTTCCGTTAAATATATATTTGATATATGTTTGTATGATCGATCTTGGAGTATGTATATGAGTTCATTTCAAGTGTTCAGATTAAATCCAAAAATTTTTTAAATTACCAACTTCGATTACGGAATACTTGTAGACTAACATGGCTTCTAGCAAAGAGTTAAAATTACCTATGATATGAGAAGTGTACAATATCTTCCAAAAGAATATGTATGACTAATATATTGTTTTTAATTTCTTCCATATTGCCAATATCCTGACTGGTTTAACTATTAAACCCTACTAGAAAAATCATATGTACTCTTATACATTTACTGAACTCAGACAATGGATTTACTGAAAAGGCTTCTTGTTCCATTTAATAATATAACTCATAGAATTTTTCTCCTTTATACCCGGATGATGGATCTTATGTTGATCATTCATAACCTTCACACTTAACATTTTATACTCAACAATTTATCCCTTAAGATCCTTAGAGTAATGTCAAAGCATATAATCTTAAGTTTAAGGTACCATAATGATCTCAGGTCTGAGGATCACTAACACCTACATATTAGTATAATTTTCACTGAGATTATCTAATAGTCACGTTTGGTGAACTTAGTCTTTTGCTAAACACCTACATATTTATTGATGTTCTCTAATATCAATAGTCATGAGATCAACCATCCTTAACTCTGAAGGAGATAACATATTTAATAATCTAACTGAATTATCAATATCCTTTCTTGATAATTCTTTGACCACAAACAATATAGATCTTTAGGCTTTAAGCTCCTTAAATCGATCTCTATCATGGTTTGAAGAATATAATCTAAGGACTCGGACATTTTTAGGATAAGTAATATTTACATATATATTATTTTGAAGAAAATAATAAGCACAATAAATGAATATAAAATTACTAATACATAATACAAAAATATTATTTTACATGAATTATATGTAATCCAATTGGTTTGACTGGTGTATAAATTTCACAGGTTGCCAAGGTTCACTTAGAAAAAATAATATTGACTATAAGGGGTCTTTTTCACAAGTCTCTAAGAAAGACTCTTTAAAAATTGTTATAGATTTAACGGCTCATTAAGACTTAGAGTGGTATCAAATGGATGTAAAAACTTTATTTCTTAATGGGAATTTAAAGGAAGATATTTAGAATGGAAAAGTGTTCATCATGTGTTGCTCCAATATATAAGGAAATAAATTCATCCTTATGTCATGCCCAAAGAATGAATTGGAACGCAAACATATTCAAGGAATTCCTTATGCATCAATTGTTGGGAGCTTGATGTATGCTTTGACTTACACCACATCAGTTTTGCAGTTGGAATGCTAGGCCGATATCGAAGTAATTTGGGATTAGATCATTAAAGGCTGCAAAAATAAAGTATTGAGATATTTGCAGGGAACAAAAGATCATATGTTCAGACTTTGTTGGATGTGTTGATACATGAAAGTCCATATTTGGCTATATATTCTTTTTAGCTGGAGGAACAATTTCATGGAAAAGTGTGAAGCAGTCCATCATTGCAACATCAGGCAATTGAGTTTGTGGCATGCTTTGAGGCCATAATCTAAGGAATTTGGTTGCAGAACTTTATTTCAGGGCTTCTAATTGTCGAAAGTATTGTCATGCCGCTGAAAATTTATTGTGATAATTTTGCAACAATATTCCTATCTAAAAATGACTAGCATTCTAAGGGTGCAAAACACGGAATTGAACTATCTTGTCATTAAAGAAGAAGTTTGAAAATAAAAGGTGCCAATTGAGCACATTAGCACTAATCTTATGGTTGCGGATCTGCTAACTAAGGGATTGCCCCTAAAGACATTTACTAGACATATCAAGAGGATGGGCATCATTGAAAATTTTTAGTTCAATGAGTTTATGATATTTATGTATTTGAGACTTTATGCTTATTTATGTATTGTTTCTGACATTTATGAGTATCATGTTTTTAATGGTATATAACATAATGTTTAGTTAACATGATTTAGTCCCTCATAGAGACATTACTGTAGACAATTATTCAGCTTTTGACTTATAGGTCATGTTGAGCATAAAACTAATATATATCGATCTAATGACATGGAATTGACATGATCCATATTATAGTCTACACTTGATAGAGATATATAGTGGTATGAGTAACGTATGAAAATTTTTATCTTAAATGTTATGTGCAGTATGATTTATTCAACAATGATGGGAAATTCTATCACATGAGTCAAGTAGAAGAAAGTATGATATTTTTGGCCCATGTGCCATATAATTGAAGATGTTTATGTTCTTATAAGTATTTATTTTGATTTAATGAATAAACATATATCGGATAAAAACTTTGTAAAGTCAATTAAATTTGAAAAGTAGTTTCCTTAAGGAAGAATGAGCGTTGATGAACATATACTTCATAGAATATGATCCTCACTCAATTTATAAGAGAAATAAAGTGCATTGTTAATATATGTCCGAATTAAAAAGTGATTTGTATAATTAAAGGAAGACTAAAAAAAAAGAAAAAGAAAAATGTATTTCTTTTATGAGTATAATTCATGAATTAATAGCTCAAGATATATAATTAATATATTAAAAAAATATTTGAAAAAAGAGTCAAATTTCAAGTAATATGAATGCACTTGATTACAATAAAATATATTTCCGAAGTATGCTAGAATGTCTCGTGACTGGATTTGTAAGGCAATAAGGAATCCAAAACACAAATCTGATGCATAATCTATAATAATCTGTACAAGCATCGATCCCACACAATTTTTTACAAGAAGCACAAAATAAAAATCAAGAGGAAAAACTTAGCTGACAATATTAAGTGTCTAGGGGACAGGATTTTAAAGAGTATCATAATACCCACCAAAAGTAATATGAGCTCTGTTTATTGGTACTCCTCGTACTGCTGAAATTGCATCATTCAACTTGTTTGCTTGCTGAACCACCTGATTTATCCTCTGAAAAAAGAAACACCAACCTTTTTAACTCTTCCCTACAGCCCAATCTTGTGATATATATAAATAACTAATATCAAAAATAAATAAATAAGAAATTTGAGAAATTAAGCAACCTTGTCATCAGTGTAAATCTGGAAACGAAGCTTATGGCTGTGTTGATGTTTATTTCTGTGGTGGCTTCCAAGGAAGAGAAAGCAAATAGTGGCAGCAGCAATACCGAAAGAGCAAATGGCTCCAACTCCAGTCAGGCTCCATTTCCATATATCGAGACCCTCTTGATCAATAATTTCATTACCTTCTTCCAAACTGCTGTTCTTCGTCATCAATCTAGGCGAATTGACGACCTTTATGCCCATCTCCTCACCCTCTGGCTCTGCTTTACCATCAAAAGGGAAGGCTCCCACGTCTAGTGTGGACATATTCGCTCCCTTGCTATTGGACTTTGGTGAGTCCATTTTCATGTCGACAAATTCATTTTCCTTCATTTTCTTGAAGAAAACTTGATCTACTGATATTGTTGCTCCTCCACCGCCTATATTATTACCACCATTAGCGTTGATTTCTCCTACAGCATGATCCTCTCCATCATTACCATGTGGGGCCATGCAAATGATCTTTGTTTCGAGTTGAATCGGAACAGGAAGGACTTGATGGACTGTTTGGATAGTTTTCTGGGAATTCGGTGATGGGCATATGAAGTAGTTCATGTCGAAAACGCTTGTTTTCGGATCGGTTTGAAGCACGCCAGAGAAAACCTTTCTCTGATGCTCACTACCATCCTCGTGGTAATCAAGTAACCTATCATCATCTGGGAGGAATTCCCACTCATCAAGATCCATTTTTGATCTTGAGGAATTTTATTTTATTTTTCTGCTTATTGTTAAATTTAATAGAGGGAGCTGGGCTTTTGGTAGGGCTTGAATTGAACGAATTATTGAAGATTCGAGAAGGTGGGTATTGATGGAGGGATGATGTGTTGAATTTTACTGAATGGAGCAGACCACGCCAAGACGCCTCATAGTGTCCTCTAGCTTGCGAAGATCTAACCCGTTCGGCACATTTAACAAGCAACGAGGATATGACAAATCATAGCATGCCTTTTGAGTGCTTATCCATCCCAAACATGATAATTAAAATGATGGTCCAGTGGGACCCACCATGACTAATCCTCCGATTTCATAGACTTTGGCCTTGATATTTTCCTTTTTCTCGTTTTTTTTTTTCCTTAATTTTCTAGTGGATTTTATAATTGTCGGTTTAGCGTAAGATTAAATTACTTTTTATTTATTTATTTAAATTTGTATTTGTAAGTCTTATCCGCCAATTTGTATTTGAATAATATTCTTATTTAATTAATTAGCTTATATGTTTTTATTAAATTAAACTTATTAATTTAATGTGTGTTTCATGTTATATAAATGATTAAATGTCATTTAAGTGAAGAAATTGTTTTTTATACTTAATTTATTATATATTAATTAATTATAAATATAGATATTAATTTAATATATAATATTATCTATCTCATCGAATTTATGTTCGATTATAACTATAACATAGATTTAGTGCTTCTAAAAAATTTTCATCTAAATAACTGTAAGTCGATTGTTTGATTACATCATAATAGGGTAAGAAATGGTTAATGGTTCTTCTTCACTTTCATTTATTTATTTGTGTATTTAATATTTTTAGGTTTCTTTCTGAGCACTTCTAGTTCAGTTCTAGCTATATATAAATATTTCTTTAAAAAAAACAAAGAAAAGTCATATCTATGAACCTTGCCAGGAAGGTGACAATGACAGGATTCGGTTTCTGAAACGAAAAGAAAAAAAAGAGAGGAAAGAGGAAAGACAAAAGGCCCACGCAAGTGTCCATGTATTGGAATCTTCAATACTCAATTCACTTGTTTTTGTTTTTTTTTTGTTTTTTTGTTTTTTTTCTTCTGGACCAAGCAAGGTTAAGATGTATCAATACAATTTAAATCCTCTTCAAATTTGCCAATGAATATGATCGTACGAAGCTTTTCCTTTCCGTTGCCAGTGAATATGAATATGATCGTATATACCCCAAATTATTGTCAGTCTTTATAGAGTTTTTCCGAGAACATATTATTAATCCGTTCAGTATGTCACAAAGATATTCTGTTGTTTGGCATTTCATATTCTAACCAGCCTTACTATTTGTCATTTGTCAAACTTGAATTCCCTCTACCACACTATTTGAAACTTCAAAGGCAAGGATCCAGTATTCCGAACGCACACATCAGAGGATTATATGTTGGAAAATTAAAATATAAGGAGAAATGGTAAATAATTAATTAATATGTAGTTGTATCAAAATTTTGAACTGAACTAATTACATGGGAGTTGAAGTTTGAGCCAACTGTTTCTACACCGAACTTCTACGCTCAAATCGAAGTGATGTCAAGTTCATCTCAACAAACAAACTGCCTAAATCGGATCCAAGAGGTCGAACTAGATTCATAGGCTGAATTTAATGTAAATATAATGACTCAATTTAATATTTTTCGTAAAACTAGAGTAAATATGTATTTTTATAACTTATGTTTTTTTTTTTTTCAAACATTGATCTAATTAAGTCTTTATTTCAAAGAAATTTTTTAGATTTTTTCCTTAAAAAGATTTCTTTATTCGTAGCTAAATCTATTATGCAGAAAAAAAAAAGTATGTTATAATATATACTACTAAATCGGAACATGTTCCTTGGGAAATTTTGAAATATTTATAATAAGATTTAAAAAAATATTAGCTGAGTTCTTATAATATATCAAAATTATTTATAGACATAATTATATACGATATCAAAACAGAAATTGACAACGTAGTTTAAAATATGTTTGGTGGAAGGGAAAGTATGGAAGAAACCTTCATTAAAGGAAGGGAATGAGACGGAAATGATATTATAGTACTTTGTTAGTGTTTAGATTTTTTTTTATACCGGAAGAGAGAGTTAATTTTTCTTTATTATTTGTATGATCTTACAAAGGAGAGAAATGAAATATTTTAATGTATTTATAATTATATTCTCTAATAAGAAATATTTAATTAGATAATAGTATCAATAAGATAAAAATTGATGTGTTTTAAAAATACTATTTCCTTCCCTCCATTTCTCTCCAATTTTGGAAGATGAAAAATTAGATAAAATTTCCCTCCCTCTCCGTTCCCTTCCCTTCCCTTCCCTTCCCTTCCCTTACTCTTTTATCTTAAAAGTCCAACAAAATCCCTCACTCTCCTTTCAAACAAACGGAAAACAAATTTTTATTTCCGGTACCATTTCACCCAGTAATCACAAACATGACTCACAGAATAGCTTTAGACAAGGATGCAGCTGAGGTATGAATCATGTAACATTAATTATATTTAAACCTATTTCTTATGTAAAGCTTATTACACATTTCAATCTTATACTTTCCTACTTATTCTTTTATTGGGCCATGTGTATGTACCCGACACACATATGACCAATGGGAAGATATGGGAGTGACCTAATCCAATCTTACCTAAGATCCCAACATGCCTTAGCATGTCTTTGCATAATTTAATATGTCCCTCTTTTTATTTGGTCTTGACTTTTATTTTGAGAAGTTTGTACGACACTTAATTCTTTTACTTAAGTTCTTTTATTTCCTATACCTCATATTTCATATTGGGAAATTAAGAGGAATAGGAATTCATAAAAGTAATATCTTCTTGATACCTATATATGTATATGATGTTATGGAATTCATAGAAGTAGTAATCTTAACAGATTAAACACTCTACGTGCAAGCAGTAATCAATTCATGCTCTCCAAATTAATTAAATAATTGACCAACTTACTTGTAATCAGTGCTATTCCCTAAGAGGTTTTCGAAAACCTTCAGATTTTCGGTCAACTAATAATCTAAGCTTGGCTTAAGAAGAATTCATTTCCAAGAATCTTAATGTCAATTATTCCTAAATTACTGTACCTTTCTAACCAATTTCACTCTTGACCAATGGCCCAAATCTTTGTTTTTAATACAAAGGAGAAATTATGCACTGACTTTGAACATGATCATTTCGCCTTTTAGTAATCTATCAACCAACATCTTTTGACTTAGTAACCTTAAAAGCTAGCCCTAAATGGTGGAAATCATTATACTAAACTAACACATAGCAACCTCTTACTACTATGGCAATATAAGAACTTGGCTCAAGATAATATATATATATATGTGTATATATACTTTTTATAACTCAACATTGCTAAAATCGTATACAAAAGTTTACTCTATATTCCTCAACACTATTCCCTTTTCATCGTATTTTTTTAATTTAAAGATTTCAATTTGATTGTTTAGCTTTACTAAGCTACCTATGACATTACCAATATTCTCTTCTCTCCTTCAAATTAATTCCAGCAAAATACTTTTTTCTTTTGTTATTCT
Source organism: Coriaria nepalensis (assembly GCA_027186245.1). Lineage (NCBI taxonomy): Eukaryota > Viridiplantae > Streptophyta > Magnoliopsida > Cucurbitales > Coriariaceae > Coriaria > Coriaria nepalensis. Next base: position 4,993,215 of record CP114493.1, read on the forward strand.
TTTCAATTTAAATTGATAATCTGATAGATTTCCAAATTTTAATTATTGGACTGACACCCTTTGAGGTCCATCATTTGAAACATTTTTGCACATTTAAAATACATAATTTATTTAATTTTTGTATTCCCTATTTAACCAGGCTTGTCTTTACTCTTTACCAATTTAGCATGGTTAAAAGTTCATGGGATATTACAGCCAAAACGTACTGGGTTCACATAACAAACTGGGTTCATGGGCTGAACCGAATTGGGAGGCTGAACTGATGAGGCCTCAAGTTTGGAGGTTGACTCCTACGTTAAGGAAGTCAAATATAATCATATGGGGGTGAAGGTGATGAAGGCTGAACTGAAGGGTAGGTTCATGATATAACATACCATTACATGAGAAGATATGGTAGGGTGAACTGATGAGGCTTCAGGTTTTGAGGTTGACTCCTTCGTTTAGGAAGTCAAATATAATTCTATGAGGGTGAAGATGATGAAGGCTGAATTGAAGGGTAGGTTTGTGACCGTGTGACTGTTAATGAGAAGGGACAAATATATTTTAGTGCAGGATGACCGAAGAGAAGCAGCTATAAATAGGTCATAATATCTCTCAGTAGTTACAATATTGATTGAGAAGTTAATAGAAAAGGTTCTACAAGGTTTATAAATAGGCTTTAACTAGAAGAAGAGAGGTGCATTCACAAAGCTATTTTGTGAATACAAATACTCTCCATCTATTCTCTTATTTTTTTGACTTGATTATTGGAGAGATATCAGCGGAAATAATTTGGGCAGTATCTTTTGTGTGATTTTACAGGTGGTATATGGTCCTCGGATAGTTGAGGGCAAATCCGATTTTGGGCATTAGCAGCTTAGCTTAAAGTTATATAACCGTTAAGCTAATTGGTTAGACCCAATTTTGGGCAATATATATGTGAAATGATCTTTTGTTTAAGTATTAGTAATATTATAAAGGTATTAATTTATCAAATTTATGTATTTTGTAGAAGACAATATTATATGTAGTTATAACCTATCATGATAAAGTCCAATATTTTAGGATGTTCTCTTTAAAAACTATAATACAGATAATGCTAGTTGAGATTTAAAGAGTATAAAACTAAATCTAAATTATTCATAGTCAAAACAATTATCAAGGATTGACACTGATAATTCGATTAAACTATTACATATGTTATCTCTTTAAGAGTTAAGGATGGTTAATCTCATGACCAATGATGTTAGAGAAGGTGCTTAGTAGAATAGTAAGTTTACTTAACGTAGCTATTAGATAATCTCAATGGTAATTATATTAATATGTTAATGAGATTTATCTAGTAATTATAGTTCTAGTAATTCTTAGACCTAAGATTATAATGATATCTTATATTTTGGGCTCTATGCTTTGACCTTACTCTAAAACATCCTAACTAAGGATTATAAGTGGGTACACCGTTGGGTCTTGAATGTTAGGTGTGAAGATTATGAATGATCAAGATGAGATCTATCACTCTTGTATAAAGGAGAAAAATCCTATGAGTTATATTTTGTAATGGAACAAGAGCCTTTGTAGAGTGGTATGAAAAGTGTTTTAGTAAATCTATTGTTTAAGTTTATTAAATATATAATAGTTCATATGATATTTGTCTAGTAAGATTCAACAGTTAAATCATAGCCTAAGATAAATTGGGATATTGCCAAGGTGGAAGAATTGAATAACTCTATATTAGTCATACAAATTCTTATTGAATTTGAGCTTGTACTTCTTCAGACTTCAGTATTAATTTTGAACAATTATAAAATGAATTAGGTGTCATTCTATATATGGTTGGAAAGTTTGAGAAGTCTATTTTCAAATCCCACTAGAATATCACAATTTAGAGTTATGATGAAAACGTTATGGCATATTTACTGAAGTATGTCAGCATCCTCGAATTTGTAGTGACATTACCTTATGGGACTCCATGTGGGCGCACTCAGTAGAAGTAAGACATGTCCCATACCTTTCTAAAAAGCCCCAAAATTCTAATTCCCAATGAAAACAATATTGCATCAGTCTAAGGTTGAATGTAAGAGTTATTTCAGTTTAAGTGATAGGTGTACTGGAGGACAAATTTGAAAATAAAGTTATGCCAAACATTTAATATGTCCCAAATGTCTAGATTATATGTCAAACGATTATTTCCATTTTTAAGCCTATAAAATGGGCTCTCTATGGTTGAGAAAAGGTACTCAAGTATCAAGTTTCATGAGAAAAAAGCCAAATCATCTTCTTACTCTATTCTAGTCCTAGTTGTGTGAGAAACCCTTGTGAGCTTATCTTTCATATTCTTAACCATTATGGAGTGATCCTTTGGGTAGGTTGAGCTTTCACTCTTATATCCAATCCTTAGAGGGATTAAACATTTGTGAGCTTTCATCATTAAATTGTTGTAAGATATTCTAGGGTGTTAGAATCTTAAGCTTGAGGGGCTGAAGTAGTTGAGTTGGAGAGATCTTGGTAAAACTTTTGTAAGGTTGCAAGCATTGGAAGCTTGTGGTTGTATAGGTAAGATTCGTGCCCATAAGAAGAATCAAGATAGTGGAGAAATTTATAGAGAGGCTAGAGAAGTGGATATGTAGGCAGAAGTTAGCCGAACCATTATAAATGTTGTGTTTGATTCTCTCTATTCTTGAACTCTTTACTTTCAAGTATTTAGAGTATGCACTTAGTTTACTCTTTAATATTAATATTGATGCATTAGATGATTAAAGAATTTCATTGATAGTTAAATCAAAATAATCAAGCATATATCTAATTGGTATTGATCTTGAATGCAATTAATTGGTCAAACATATAATAGCTCATCATGCTTGGTTTGAAAAAATTAGAGAACATTTGGTTCGTGTATATTTCATATGTGATTTTGAAAAAAAATGCAAAAGTCTAAAAATCATTTAGCAAACCAATTCACCCTCTTATTGGTTTATTTGTTTATATTATGCTAATAATTGGTATCAAAGCTTGGTCTCTTTTTATAGGCTTAACATCCTAAAGGGAGATTTCGGATTATGGCACAAAGTTATTGCAAAACGATGGAAGGACAAAGTTCTATAAGTGCACCTCTATTTGTTGGGAATGATTACAATAATTTGAAGCTATGGATGATATATTATCTAATGCAAGACTTTGATGTTCGGAAATGTGTTAGAAGGGGAATTTTTCTACGAAATGAAGAAGATTGTAATATCCCATTCAACGGTTTACCGTAAATAGATTAATTTTGTAGCCTAAATAATATAAAGGATATATTCGTTTAATAATTAAATAAGACTTATATATTATAAAGATTAAGATAGAGATCATGTAAGTATAAGATAAAAAGTCAATCATGACTAGCACTAATTTTTGTGAATATTTATGAAAATGATTGAGGCATAAATATAGAATTTATTCTTTGGGTTTATTGGATTATAATAATAATGAATAGTAATAATACTAATAATAATATTATAATAGTCGTAATAATAAAAATAAAATAATAATAAAGAGAGAAGGTATTAAGGTGAAGCGATGGGTTTCACCAACTCACTCACCCCTTTCTTATAGATGTTGGAAGTTTGATTAGTGTCTCATGTTAATTTTATGATTGACATCAAAGCATTACTAGAGATTGTTCAGTAATATCTTCTATAATTATAAAAGTGCAATCTCATATTTTTAGTAGAATAATATTGAGATTGATAAATTAGATTTATTATATTAAAGAGTTTAATTAGTAATCTAATTTATTAGAGTTTGGAATTATAGGTCCATAGTTCACAGATCGCTTCTATAAAATACTTTATAGGGTAAGAATGACAAATATTGAAAAAATGACTTACTTGCAAGAAAATAGTTTTTTGGAGCAAATATGTAATTAAAAGATAATTAGTATTAATTAATTAAAAAATATATTTTAAATGATGAATTTCAAAATTCATAAATTAAATAATAATATATTTGATTTTGAATTAAATATGTTATATATAATATTAAATTAATATGATATATTAATTTAATATTAAGATTATGTAAGTCAAATTTAATTTGGTTTGAGAAACTAATTTAAAATTCAAATAAGATATAATTTGATTTAAAATAGATGAGATTATATTTTAAGTAATATTTGAAAATATTTGACTAAATCAAATATCTCATTAAAGATATTAAATATATGATATGATTTGAAATAGATAAGATTCTATTTTAAATCAGATTTAAAAAGATTTGACTATATCAAAAATATTATCTAATGATTATCTTATCATTTTACGATTATGATTGAGCCATCAATTTAATTAATTTAAAATGTTTGAATTAAATTGAAAACCTAATATAACTCTATAAATAAATCATATTCTAATTATTTCATAATGCGAAAAGTATAGAGGTTTTTTCCCAAAAAGAAAAAGAGAGAAAACTTTGTTATCTTTACGTACCTACACACGTCCTAGTGTAATGAGGATCGATCTGGAAAATTGTGGTATAAGTCTCCTTGAATGATTCGTATAAGCTAATGTATGATTTCTTCGCATAGATATAAAATTAATTTATATATATGTAAAAGATCGCTAAAAGTTTTTAGTTATATATTGGGACTAATAATCGCTTCCACTGTGAAATTTTAAACCTATTTACCAACAAGTAGTTGGTCCCAAAACTAAAAGATTTCATAAAACTCTTACCAAATAGTACCTACGGCAAGTAAAGTCTCACCTACAATATAAATATGTTCAATGTTTGTTCAGGTTGAGATTGATGATGTTGTTTTGAATGTAATATAGCATGTTGAACATTGAGTTGGTAAAACTATATTGGGTGGTGCTGTGTTTTTATATAGTATGTTGGAATTGAGTTTATATTACTTGAATATATACCTTTTCCAAAAAGTATTGAATGCACCACTTGTTTTCATGCAAAGCCAACCAAGAGAAGTGTTATGCTTTTAAATGATTAGTGATGCTTGACATGACATACATTAGAGTGAGGTGCTGCGTGGTCAGAGCGGATTGAGCGGAGTCACTGACCTTAGAAATTTTTATTCGATTAGGTCAAATTGAGAGAGATCCCTAATCCTAGATGTGATTTGATCATCACAAACTGTTTGGAGTCATAGAGGACCATAGATCACAATAGTGCCAGCAATAGCATCTTTTGGGCCCAAAGCTGTAGAATAAGAAAAAACATCCCATTTGCATAGAAATATTTATAAAAAATTGTAGAACTATTCAATCGAGTTATTTACAAATGTATTTGAGATATATTTTGTGCATGTGAGATAGAATCTTTACTTAATGAGCATTTAGCTCATAGTAGTTGCTTGTTTTGTAGGTAAGAAAAAAGGAGAGTCAATAGTTTCGTTATCCGGTGAATGAAGTGTGTCGACCTAGTGTTAAGTACATATGGGCCCCAACTATGGTGAGACATGAAAGTTTAAAAATGTATTTTGGGGAGGCCTTTAAAGGTATTTTGAGAAGTTTCTAAAATTAGCACTTTGTTTTTATTAACAAAGTTGTAAATATTATCATGTTTATATATTATGTACATATATTATATATTTAACTTATTATGTTTTTTTTATCTAGTTGTCGGAATATATTAAAATAGAGTTTTAAGACAGTTCCAAATTATTTTGTATTTTTTTTCCAAATGATTCCAAGTTAGTAGGTAATTCTCTTATTGGTTATATTTAAATAAAATAAAAGTAAATGTTTTCTCAAAGGCATTTGATAAGAAATATAGCTAGCCGGAGGGCATTATAGCGTGGTACCAGAGTAAAGGCTTAAGAGTTTCTGTATACAAAATCCATATGTACATGGCACACATGTTATAACTTCATTCACTGTAAGTATAATAGTCTTAGAGTAATTATTCAATTTAATTTTGAGTCGAATTGCTATTTGGATTTTTGTAAGGATCTAGGATAGCTGCACAAGATAATGGCAGAAAGTAGTAGACCATCGTCATCTTGGCAACCTTCAGAAGTTGATATTTATGTGGATATAGTGACTATATATTCCGAGGACGCTCATATGGCTTAGAGTTTTTAACGACATAAATTTGCCAGTGTACGATGAAATGAAAGACTACAATAAGCTTGCCCATTGGATGTTTGAGATAGAAATGAATGGGTAAATGGATGGTATTAGCCCTTAGACAGTTGTGAGAGGATGCAATGAGATGGTGGCAAAATTTGCAATCCGATTCTGTGCACCTGGGACATATTTTGTAATGATATAAAACTTTGGTTGGCTTAATAGAAGTATCCTCCTCTTTATAATACAATTCTGAATCCTGATGTAGTTCGATTTGAGCGGTTCATCACCTTGGTCACGACATGGAAAGGCTTGGAAGACGAGTCTATAAATGAATATATAAATAGGTTTGAAACGAGCCTGCTATCCGAGATGCCAGTCCATCTCTTAGAGGATGAGAAGTGTCCGATATTTTAGGGTGGAGTTTCTATGAGGATTAGAGATCATGCATATTATCAATCCCAGAACTATTACCACCTTAGAATTGAAGTTGTATACGCCGAGAGATACATGGAGGATAAATAAAGATGATCTTAGTTTTTTTAGACCATGTTTCTTTTGTGATGAATGCTGGAGTGTAACTCCTGACATGTATAATATGATGTTTTAGGTGTAGTTTTATCAGATCTTATGTAAATCGTAGATGTTTCCTATAGACATAGCCTAGAAACATGCTAGGATAAATATTTTGGAAAAGTGATTTTTGTGATGTAAATGTTACTCATCTAATATAGGTGTTTTCAAGTAAAATACTTCTGTTTTAAGAACTAATGTGTGACATTCATATTGTTATAGGAATTAAATTATCCCTTACAAAATTCTAGTAGAAAGATGCCAAGAAGACATATTGCTAGTGGGTCTTTCAATAAACGTGTTGGTAGTTTATCTAATGACCCCAACAAATAAGAGTTGAATAAGTTAAGGAGTCTGACTCAAAGACAGGATGAGATGTTGGAAACCTTAATTCAACAACAAAGGCAAATTCGTGAAATATTGCATCAATAGGAACAACAAGTAGTACCCTTTCATCGTAGGGAAAATCCAAACTTTACAACCGAGAAGTTTATGAAGTATAAACTCTCAGAATTCTTCTATGGTCATGATCCGATATCATCTGATAATTGGATTAGGACAATGGAAAGGCTCTTTGATAGCACAAAAGTCCTAGATAATGAAAAGGTATACTGCATCACATGCTTGCTGCACAATGATGCAAGTTATGTGTAGGAAACCATGACAAGTATCCATGAAGTTGGAGCAATGACATGGTTGGAATTTTAAAAATTGTTCGAAGGGAAATATAAAACCACCGCTTTGTTAGAAGAAAACATTTTCAAACTTGTGAAAGGGTAACATGTCGATGGAAGAACTGCTGTGAAAGTTTGATGAATTGTCCAAGTATGCGCCATATTTGGTAGCTACAAATACCTTGAAGGTGAAGCATTTCAAGAAAGTCCTTAATCCTAATACTTACAAGGACTTAAGTTGTAGATTTAGAAGATGCACCTTTTTCAAAGGTAGCTGATAAGGCTATAAAGATCGATAGCGCGCGAATGATTCAAGAAATAGAAAAGAAAGAAGTTACAGAAAAATAAAATATGGGTAGAACGACTTCTTGAGTACAAAGCTATGTCCATTCCTCTACACTGACACTTCATGAAGATCAACAGAGCTTTGATCCACAAAGGAATATTCGAAAAAGGTCGGGAAGCGCAATTTTCAAGGTTTTAGGAACTAGAATCGAAATCAAAATGGAGCACAAAATAAGAAGAACAAGATTTAAGCCTCAGAGACTCAAGGAAGACCATCTAGCCAGTGCAATAAATGTGGTAGAAATCATACTAGAGAATGTAAAGCTGGGATTGTAGGGTGTTACAATTGTAGATGATAAGGGAACTTTGCTAGAGGCTGCAACAAACCAAGAAAAAGCGAAGAAAAACAAGTGAGACCAAATGCAAGGGCATTTACCATCACTATAGATAAAGCTAAAAGTGAGTCCATCCACCATGATATTGCTAATAATCTTGTATTAGTTCTAATAGAATCTGTTGCAACACATTCCTTTATTGCTTATAGGTTTGCCAGTAAGATTAAAATATTTAGCACAACATTACCCACAAGAGATGCATTGATGTCAACTCACTGGCTGTGAGCTATACTCTTGAAATTAGATAACATGAGATTGCGCCCAAATCTTGCACTGTCAGATATGCAAGATTTCGATGTTATATTAGGAATGGACTGGCTCACAAAGTATAATGCCATGATAAATTGTCAAAATAAGTGAGTAATATTCAACTACTAGGAGAAGAAAAGTTCAAATTTATTAGTGATTCAAGGAAGAGACAGATTCCACTAGTATCTAGTTAAAGCAACGAAGTTACTAAAGAGTGGTTCTGTTGGATATCTTGTTAGTGTAGTGCATACTAGCAACGAATAACAACTAACCGCCTAAGGATGTTCCTATAGCTTGTAACTTCCTTAAAGTTTTTCGGGAAGAGTTACCAAGAATTCCTTTAGACCGTGAGATTGAATTTCAAATAGACTTGACACCAGAAATTGCACCAATATTAAAATGTGCATATCATATAGCATTAGTAGAATTGAAGGAAGTTAAGAAATAGTTACAAGAACTATGAGGATGTGCATTGACTATAAGGAGATTAATAAGGTAACCATAGAGAACAAATATCCTATACCATGGAAAGACGATTTGTTCGATAAACTCTAAGGGGCTTTAGTATTCTCAAAGACTGATTTGAGATCAGGATACCATTAGCTGAAGATCTAAGAATCTGACATCTCAAAAATGGCTTTTCAAACACGTTATGGGCATTATGAATTTCTCGTGATGCCGTTCGGACTAACTAATTCCCTAACTGCCTTTATGATATTCTTGTCTATTCAAAGTCTAAGGAGGAGCACGTAGAACACTTGAAAATGGTAGAAGTGTGAATTTTGGCTTGATTGGGTCGCTTTCCTAGGACACATTGTTTCTAAAGATGGAATTTCAATAGATCCATCTAAGATAGAAGCGGTAAGCAATTGGTGTTTGCCAAAGAACACCTCAAAGGTGTGAAGTTTCCTAGAATTAATGGGTTATTATAGATGATTTGTTGAAGAATTTTCTAGAATAGCTACCCAACTCACTAGACTTATTCGTAAAAGTCAAAAGTTTGAGTCGTCAGAAGCTTGTGAAGAAAGCTTTCAAGAGCTAAAGCAAAAGGTAATGAGTGCTTCTATTCTTGCTATTTGAGAAGGTGAAGATGGATTAGTAATATATAGTGACACATCCAAGTTAGGATTGCAAGTTGTTTTGATGCAGAATGGGAAAGTGATTGCTTATGCTTCCCGTTAGCTTAAAGGGTATGAGAAAAACTACCTAACCCATGACCTAGAACTTGTGGCGGTGGTATTTTCTCTAAAGGTCTGAAGGCATTATCTTTATACGCCACGATGTGAAATCTATACCAACCACAAGAGTCTAAAATATTTCTTATCCTATAAGGAATTGAACATGAGGCAGAGACAGTAGTTAGAACTAGTAAAAGATTATAATTGTTAAAAACGATACCATCCGAGTTAGGCAAATAAAGTTGAGGATGCTTTAAATTTAAATTCCTTAGCTAGTCTTGCTGCACTATGTGCATTACCAGAACCACTCTAAAAGGAAGCGTGTGAAGCAAAGATAGAGTTAGTAACAGGACAATTATCAGTTTTGAGTCTTCAACTAACTATGCTTGAAGATATTCGAAGTGCGCAATAAGCGGATGCTAGGATGAAATAGATAAAACAAGAAGTAATATATGTTAATGAATATTTATGATCATGTTAGAATAGAATTGAGTTATAAATCATAGAGAAAATATATTTTTCGAAGAACTTTGAACGTGTGATATTTGTTGTGATTTATTTGAAAGGAAGCCCATTCTTCTATCTTCCTCATGATATAGAAAAGTATCTAGATTTCTTAGGAAAAATGCATCTTATATGAAGAATCCATACATGTGATATTTTGGAAATCTAAATCATCTTGTGAAGGAAGTATGGAATACAATCTGGATAATTTAGTGAAAGATTGGAGCAAGAAGATGAAATTCAATAAATAAATAAAAAACGATTCCAAGCATAAAGAGCAATTTAATTCCAGAAGAGCTCTTGCAAAATCAAGTAGTGATACTATATTAAGAAGAAAAGAGAAGAAGAAGCAAAATGGATGGGCAAATTAATGGTGATTCAATATATTTGGCAACCTTATTTAAGAAGAGAATGACCATGCATATGTGAAAATTTGGTGTTATCTTTACTAGCCTTCTTGTAGATAATATTTTTTGAATATCTTATTACTTGATATGAATTGAGTCTTAAGTTACTCCTAAATTTTTAAAATTGATGGATATGAACTAATTGATTATTATGATAATGGAGGTGTGTCAAATTATATGCATCATTTAATAATCTAAAACTTTATCTTGAAATATAGAAAATGATGTTTTGTAGGAAATAAAGTGATATGAAACACGAAGAGGAGAAGGGAGATTACGTGAGATATAACTAAAATGGTAAGAAGAAGTAATAAATTTTAAAATTCATGTGAGTTAGATATAATTTTAGAATTTTAGAATATTACCAATGCCCTGGAAGATGAATATTGAAACTTGGTCATGCTAATAGAACTCACTTGAAAGAATCAATTTTTAAAATTTGTTGCATGAATATAATCTAATGATCTTCATTCAAGAAAAATCAATGTGGGTCTATAGAAGATGGAAAAGATGAGTTAAATTATTTGGTGACAAATGTTAGGATGACAATTGGTATTTATAATTATATGTAAAAATGGAAAAATTAGAATATTTTTTAATCTTTGTATACTTTAATGTATTAAAAGTAAATATTGTAGGATCAAGAATACTAGGCAATATATGATTGAACATGGTAATCAAAATTGTCATATATATCTTGAGCTTTTTGATTTTTAAATAATCTAATAGAGCATAGATTCATCAAGCCATTGGAAAGGACGACTTTGAAAGTAAGTAAGGTATGACAACTAATACTTGGAACTTTAATTTATATCATACTGTTGTTACATAATAATAATGGATATGACTTGTTAATGATATATCTTGCATATGCTATGTTATAAATATATTCTTTTTATTCTAGTAGGATAATATGATTGCATACAATTATTAAAAAACATGCTTGATCTTTATGATGCTACCAAGACCTAATCTTTTGATTTTAATTTTTGGATAACATAATATTGATATTGATGCCATGGGATTGTGTTTACTTTGAAAATAGTGATTTATCCATGTTAGTTGATTTGATTGCGATGCTCATAAACTTTAAATTGATTTCATCATATGATATAATAACATTGGATATTTAGATCTCAATTGATAATTATTTTGAAATGCATTTAGAGCCATGGAAAATCATAGGAAGTGAAACAAACTCCATGTTTTCCATTGAAATATATATATATTGCAAATATTGATTGAAATTTCCTAGATGTATTTAACTAAGCAAGGTTGGCATGAGATTTAACATTGTCGATATATTCATGATTAGCAATATTTAAATAAGGAATGATTTCAATAAAAAATTCACTTGGTTTCTTAACTGAGATACTTATCTTTAGGAATTAGAAATTTGATATGCCTAAGTGATGCATTGCATAAGGAAGATAGAGACATACTTTGCATGTGATAACCTTGAGGTTACATTTATTACTCTTCATTAAAAATGTTGTCTATATAAGATGGTAAAAATACTTACTTGTGATATAAGATGGTAAAATTACATGTTTTCATATCGGGAACTCCTTGCCAGTTAATTTTCATATGTTTTTGATAATCACAAAAAGGCAGAGAAAACGATATTGAATAATTGCATGCATAAATTTAAAATATCTCACTATGGAAGAGTTGTAGAAACTTATATATTAAAAGAGAGAAATTCCATTTGATATTAAAGTAGCATCAATTTATTTTTTTCATTATCAAAAAAGGGAAGAAGATTATCCTGTGGTTGTATATAATTTTGACAATGACTTATGTATTTAAACAAATTGAATTGAAAATATTACTTTAAATGTGTTAATCATCTCAGCTAAAAGATTCATTCTTTTTTATTATTTGAGGACTTAATTTATGAATTGATAAGTTTCGTATATTAACTGTATCATCTACTTATACAACAAAATTGAATTTGTACTAGAATGATAACAATTTATAAAATCTAGATAGAAATATAATCTTGATTGAATTTGAGCCTGCACTTCTTCAGACTTCACTCTTAGAAAATGAATTACGTGGCATGATATACATGGTTGGAAAGCTTAGGAAGCCTATTTTCAAAACCAATTGAAAAATCACAGTTCAAAGTCATGGCTTATTTAGTGAAGTATGTACAATATCACATCATGCTTGAATCTATAGTGACATCATCTTGTGGGACGTCATGCGTGCATGTACGGTAGAAGTAGGACACGTGATATACCTTCTTGAAAAACTGTACTAGTCTACTTTTCAATAAAATAAAATAAAAACCTTTCCTCAGTCCAAAGTCGGTTGAAAGAGTTAATTGAGTTTAAGTGACAGGTGTGCCAAAGGAGAGATTTGAAAATAATGCTATGAAAAGCATTTAATGTGTGGTTTGATTATATGCCAAACGCCTATTTTTATTCTTGAGCCTATAAAATGGACTCTCTATGGCTGAGAAAGGATACCTAAGTATTAAGTTTCATAAGCTAAAATGCCAAGTCATTTTCTTACTTTGTTAGAGTCATAATTATGTGAGAAATTCTTGTGAGCTTAACTTTTATATTCTTTAACAATTGTTGAGTGAGAGTTTGGGTAGGTTGAGGTTTCGCTTTTATATCCAATTCTTATAGGAATTAAGCATTTTTTAGCTCTTATTATTAAATTGTTGTAAGAGATTCTGGTATTAGAATATTAAGTTTGAGGGATTCAAATAATTGAGTTGGAGAGATCTTGGTAAAACTCTTGTAAGATTGCAAGCACCCAGAAGCTTATGATTGTAAAGGAAAGATTCTTGCCCGTGACTAGAGTTAAGATACTGGAGAAATCTCTAGAGAAGCTAGAGGAGTGAATGTAGGCATTAGTTGGCCGAATTGGAATCACGTAGTGACATAATCTTGAGTTAACTATGGCATATGTAGTGAATCACGTACAATATGACAACATTCTTGAATCTGCAGTGACATAATCTTGTAGGACTCCGTGCAGGAGCGTACGGTAGAAGTAGGAAACATGCCATACCTTTCTGAAGGGCCCCATAAGTCTACTTTCCAACAAAAAAAAAAAAAGACCTCAAATTAGTCCAAAGTCGGACAAAAATGTTTTCCGAGTTTAAGTGATATATGTGCAGGATAACCGATTTGAAAATAAAGTAATGACAAGTATTTAATGTATCCTAAATGGTTAGATTATCTGCCAAAAAGCTATTTTCATTTTTGAGCCTATAATATGGGTTCTCTATGCCTAATAGAAGGTACCCAAGCATCAAGTTTCATGAGCCTCTAAATCATTTTCTTTCTCTATACTAGTCATAGTTATGTGAGAAACCCTTATTAGTTTAACTTTCATATTCTTAACCATTTTTTATTGAGCTTTTAGGTAGGTTGAGCTATCACTTTCATATCTAATACTTCTGGAGATTAAACATTTGTGAGCTTCCATCATCAAATAATTGTAAAAGATTCTAGGACATTAGAATCTTGAACTTGAGGGACATAAGTGGCCGAGTTCGAAAGATCTTGGTAAAACTTTTGTAAGGTTGGAAGCACCAAGAAGCTTGTGGTTGTAAAGGCATAATTCTTTGTCTGTAAGAAGAATCAAAATAGTTGAGAAATCTCGAGAGGAGCCACTATAAATCCCGTATTTGATTATCTCTATCCCCTAACTCTTTACTTTCAAGTATTTAGAGAATTTTATATACTTAGTTTAGTTTTTAATTATCATATTGAATGCATTAGATGATTAAAGAATTTCATTGATGGTTGATGCGTAATTTTGGTATTTCATAATTTAAGGATATAACATGATTTAAAGTTATTTTGAATCAAATTAATCGAGCATATATTTAATTGGTATTGATCTTGAATAGAATTATTTTTTGAAACATATATTAGCTCATCATGTTTGACTCGAAGAAATTAGAGAAAATTTTGTTTGTGTATATTTCATACTTTTTTTGAAATAAAGTTTTCAAA